>CANTUV010000007.1:50002500-55002500 GCA_947685225.1 Garcia nutans
ACTCAGAAGAAGCATGATGCAATTTGGGTGATTGTTGATCGGTTGACGAAGGCAGCTCATTTCCTTCCAGTTCAGATGGACTATTCTCTTGAGAAGTTGGTTGAGCTGTATATCAATGAGATAGTGAGATTGCATGGAGTCCCAATTTCTTTAGTGTCTGATCGAGATCCTCAGTTTACTTCAAGGTTTTGGAAGAGTTTGCATGCTGCTTTGGGTTCTCGATTGCACTTTAGCACTGCTTTTCATCCGCAGATAGATGGGCAGTCAGAGAGAATGATACAGATTTTAGAGGACATGTTGAGAAGCTGTATCATTGATTTCTCTGGAAGTTGGGACAAACTCTTGCCATTGATGGAATTTGCTTACAACAACAGTCATCAATCTAGTATTAGAATGGCACCTTATGAGGCTTTGTATGGTAGAAGATGCAGGACGCCTCTATGTTGGAATGAAGTTGGAGAAGGCAAATTGGTTGGTCCCAATTTGATTAATGAGACAGAAGAGAAAGTAAAAATAATTCGGGATCGGTTGAAAGCAGCCTCAGATCGGCAGAAGTCCTATTCAGATTTGAAAAGGAGAGACATAGAGTTTGATGTTGGAGATAAAGTATTTTTAAAAGTGTCTCCTTGGAAGAGAATTTTGACATTTGGCCGCAAAGGGAAGTTAAGTCCTCGTTTCATTGGACCTTATGAGGTACTGGAGAGAGTTGGACCAGTGGCTTATTGATTAGCTTTGCCTCCTGAGTTGGATAAAATTTACAATATCTTCCATGTATCTATGCTACGAAGGTACAGGTCAGACCCATCTCATGTTTTGTTAGTGGAATCCATCGAGGTGAATCAGGATCTAACTTTTGAAGAAGAACCAGTGGTTATTTTAGCACATGGAGTGAAAGAGTTGAGACATAAGAAAGTGCCACTTGTAAAGGTTCTTTGGAAGAATCATGCGAAGGAAGAGGCAACTTGGGAGAGTGAGCAAGCGATGCGAGATCAGTATCTTCAATTATTCCAGACTTGAGAACAGGTAATTTCGAGGACGAAATTTCTTTTTAGAGGGGGAGAATTGTAATATCCCAAAGTATACCCTAAAATTTTGGAGTGTTAATTATTGTATTGGATTAAATAATTTAAAGTGTATATGTTATGTATATGGAGATAAAAACAATATATATACAAGTCATTGGGTCTTAGAAGTCAAAAGAGATATTTTGATTAATTAAATGGATTTAATTATGTTAGTGGATGATGATGTTAGTGGGTGAATATTTTATTGTTTAAATGTATGGTGGAGAGTGTTTTGAGGAGAGAGTAGTTGAAGAGTGTTGACTTTCTTTCTTTCCTTCTTTCTTTCTTTCTTTCTTTCTTCTTCTTCGTTCACCTTCATCTTCTTCTTTCCTTCTCTTTGGCCGGCCACCCTTATCAACCAAAAGAGAAGAGATTTTGTTGCTTCCAAGCTCAAAAGATTGAAGGTCTTCAAGAGATCAAGTTGGAGTTTTAAGGATTTTCTTCACTTTTGGTAAGTTTCCAACTTGTTTCTTGGTTTTCTTTTGAGTTTATGTTCTTGGGTTTGTTGGATGGTTATTGTAGATGTGTTTATGGTTATTTTGGTGTGTTTGAAGTGTTTTGTCTTAGTAACTTTGATTTTTGGGTTTGGATTGAAGAGACAAGAGTTGTGGGTGTTGTGAGTTTGAGTTGTGTTATATGGTGGTGTTTGTGTTTGATGTTTGTGATTGAGTTGTTTTAAGGTTTACTCAAGTATTTTTGAGTTGTTGATGGATTTGGTTGAGTTATGTGTGGTTGATTTGGCTATTGGAAGATGAGTGTTGGTTGTGGCTTTGTTGGTGTCAATTTTAGGGTTTTTGGCCTGACACGCCCAGGAGCAAGGCCATGTCTTTGGGCGTGTCGTTGGTTCTATTTTCTGGGTTGGTGACACGAGCAGTGACACGCCCATGTCACTGAGCGTGTCATAACTTCTGTGTTGTAGTAGCATTGACACAGCCAGAGACATGCCCATGTCACTGAGCGTGTCAAAGCTTCTGTGCTGTGAGTTTAGGGCACGGTCAAGGACACGCCCGTGTTGTAGAGCATGTCAAGTGTAGAGTTTGCCCTAGATAGTTCTCTTTCTTATTTTCTTCTTGTGTACTTCTAAGTGAGTGTGTATGATCACCTTTGGATTACGTTTTGAAGAGAGTTGAGCTACCTTTATTCAAGTGTTGAGAGTTATCTTGGAAGAGGAGTTGATAGAGTGGTATTGTTGCTTTAAGAGGTAAGTACAAACTTTGAATGATTGCATACATGTACATGACATTGGGACTTAACACATTTAGTTGAAAAATGTGTTAAGTTACTTGATACATTGTTGATGAATGAGTTATATGTTGTGACATGCATAATGTGAATTTTATTGATGTATCAATGCAATTGAGTAAAGTACTGTATATGAAAAGAAATGTGGAAATAGGTGATATGAGATGTGAAAACATAATGTAACCAATCGATATTGAGATGAAATAGAAGAATGAGAAAAGATGATATTATTATAAGGCAATGAGCCTATTTTGATTATGAGAAATGAAATGAGATAAATGAACTAATTGTGTGCCTAGTATGTTATTCAATTTTCAGAGTTCTGGGTTTGGAGGCATGCCTATGAATTGCTGGACAGGTGAAAAGACCGGGTCGTAAGCCGAGTCTAGCTGAAAAATGTGAAATATGATGTTTTTGAGGTGAAAAGACTGGGTCGTAAGCCTCAAAAACTGTAACAGTCTAGCCGGGTTGAGGACCAAGAAACTGGGGCCCTAGGGTCTAGCCGGGTTGAGGTCCAAGAGACTGAGTCTGTTACAATCCATGGATATATATTGCCTACGGGGCTAGACACATGGTGTCATTATGGACCAAAGCTATAACTCTGAACTTTGAATAGCATATTAGTTTCGTTTTGGGCCCATGTTTGTCTTTGTTTTAATGTGAATTATGAAATGTGATGCAAATGATTAATATATTGAAATATATAATGTAATGAGTTGACATATTCATATGTATGGTGTATGAGCATCGCATTGATTTATATTGAATCACAGTTTGTACCACTAAGCTTTCTGGTTAGCGCGATTGTGGTTCATCGCGCAGGTGACAGGGTAGATCCGGTTATGCCGGAGGGCTCGTCTAGACCGAGTCGAGTCTAGGCTTGAGTTGTGAGAGCAGTGTTGAGTTATGGACATTACGATCAGAGACGAACTGCCAGCATGTATAAATTCATATTTTTGAACTTATTGATTTTGATGTAAACATATGTATTTTCCGCTGCTTAATTAATAAATATTTTGAACAAACTGTTTTAGATAAGCTTTTGGGTACTAATGTTATATATATATATGTATTTTAACGAAGAAATATTTTCTCTATTACTATTTATAATATAGGTTGAATGTTTTAAGTTTATTCGGACTGACTTATGATGCTTATATGTTAAAGACTAAAGTTTTGGGTTGTTTAGAAATGAACCGTAGCACCCCTTTTATCCGGTATGAGTATATCGCTTGTTGTGCAGGCGTATGCGGTGTGCGTATATTGGGTGTGAGGGTGTTACATACCTTCACTCTTTATCTTTATTATACTTGTTTCCATTGAGGACAATGTAATTTATAAGTGTGGGGTAATCTTTAAGCTTTCCTTTAATTCTTGTTTTGTTTGTCTTTATGTGTTATATTGTGCGTTGTGCATGGCATAATTGTTGAAAACTTATTGACTTTTCTGTGATTCTAGCATTATATTTGAGACTTTAGTATCAGCATAGAGATTAGCATTTGAATTCATTCAGGATCAATTTTCACATTCTGCAATTCATGACATATAAATCTTTGAGAACCCACCTTTGTGAGTTTTGAGCCTCATAGATTGAATATTATTGTCAATTGATTTTTCTTTTCTTAAGTGTGCACCTTCATGATTTTGCATCTCTAGAGATTGCTTTTGCATACTAATTGAACTCACATTATGATTTAATCTCAAGTTTTAAAATGATGAGGGCAAATTAGGATTATCCCTTTAGCTTAAAAAAGACCTCCCTTAATTATGAATTCCTTAGTGAGCCAAGTTGAGCCTTTGACTTTTTCTTGATTGATCAACACAATTCACAACTCAACTTTTTCTTATTATCATCATACCTACATTAAGGAATGGAGTTTCTTATGATATGACAATAGGGTGGTTTAATTCATAAGTGTGGGGTAAGCAGAAAAAAAAAACAAAAATAGTATTGCTTTAGTAAGATTTGGGGCTGAAATGCATACTTTGCACATTGTATTTGACTAAGAGTCGATTATTCTTTTCCTCTACATTTTAAGCTAGATGTTCCATGCAATTTTATATTTTGTATATATATATATATTAAAAAGAAATAAAATAAAATAAAATAAAATAAAATAAAATAAAAGATATATATATATACAAAATTCATATATTTTCTAGCATTAGTCATCAAAGAGGAATGTCGACTCATGTACTTTTCTTTAAGTATGCAAGTATGTGAGATTATCAAGGGTTGGTGAATATGCCATTTGAGGGAGCTATGAGTTTCTGAGCAAGAGTATTGTCTAATTTAGATACTCTATTTCTTGATGTTCCAGCTTAAATGTCTTTTCTCACACCTTCACCTTAGCCCCATTACATCCAAATAAAAGACCTTCGGATTATTTCTTAAGAAAATCAGTGAGAGAGATTGGATAATTAAGCAAGTTTATGGCAGTATGCAATCATGAGTGGTTTGAGTGAATTAACCTTTGAAATCGAGTGAATCACTTAGATGAGAGATGAGATTTGTATGTCTGGATTAATGAATGAGTTAAGAAAATCTTGATTGAAGTAAATTGCAATTATTTATGGCTGAGTCTTAAAAGATTTCATCTTATATACTGGAATTTTAGTTAAGGTTGTTTGAGTTTTTAATTTATGCCATGTGAATTTGCTTGAGGACAAGCAAAGTTTTAAGTGTGGGGTAGTTGTTTTATTAGTTTTTGTCATAGAATTGTATCTTATTTATTATGATGATTATTGTTTTCTTTAGGTATTTTGATAGTTTTAATCTGTTTATTTAGTGTTTTCATCAATTTTAGTAGTTTTAATTTATTTCAGTGTTTATGTCATTTTTGTTCTAGTTTTTAGTTTGGTGTTTATGTGTTGTTGGTTAATGTTTATTTGATTCTTGTTTAAAGTTTGTTTCAGTGTTTATTTTAGGTTAATATGCAAACATTTCCTTAGAAGAAAGAATAGCATGAAGCATGTCTCACCTTAAGGGCAAAACCAAGGAACCAAGAGAAGAAGGAAAATTCAGGCAGTAACTGACACATCCAGCTGACACGGCCAGGAGCTTGGCTGTGTCCCACACTTAGCCAAGGAAGAAACCAAAGAAAGAAGAGTAAAGAACGAAGAGAGCAGTAGGTGACACACTCAGGTGACACGGCCAAGCCATTGGCCGTGTCACATGACACGGCCAGGATTTGGCCGTGTCACACTCCATTCCAAAGAAGAAAAGATGAAAATCACACAGAAGCGGACACATTCAGGTGATACGGCCAAGCCACTGGCCATGTCACATGACACGGCTAGGAGCTTGGCTGTGTCACTCCATGGACTAAAGGAAGAAAGAAAACGTAGATTTTTGGAGCGGGGTTTCGTATAAATAAGAGAATTAGGGTTTTATTTGAGGGGGAGATTTTGATCAGCCGTCAAACATAACTTTAGGGTTTCCATTTTTGTTTTCTTGGATTTTTTATTACACTTTGATAAAAAACAGTCTAGATTAAATTTGTTTTTGCCATTGCAACATTCTTCTAGCAAAGATCTGATCAAGAGATTCTTCAGAAGCTAAAGGGAGTTTGTAATTTGGTTTTGTTCTCAAACTTTATCTCTTAAATTTCTTAGGAATTGTATTCATGAATTCTATTATGTCTAAATTGATTTCTTTGAATTTTAATGAGATGAATATGTTTGATAGCATCATTATGAACTAATTTGATCTAGTCTAGGGTTTGTATGGATCTACTATGATTGTATGAATTGGTTATTGCTCTTAACTGAATTATTTCTTTAGCCTTGATTGAATGGATTAATGTTAATATATAATTGATTGGCCACCAATTATGTGTTTTAGGTATTGGATGAAGGATTGAGAGATTAAGTCTAATGCTGGAACAATTCAACCAGGGACTTAGGTGAATTAGAAATATAACCTAAGAAAAGGATTATTTTAATTGTAGCAAGATTATTTGAAAGAGGTTTGAATGCGAGAGCTTATTTCCTTGATTCGATTAATTAAGTTACTTGAGATCTAATCTTTGAAATTAAATTGGTTGAGAGGAATAACCGTTCATACATATAAGTTAGTAGAGAAGTGCAAACCCTAGACCGTTCTATTAAGTGAATCAATATATCAGCTCAGTTTACTTTTATTGTTTTAAACTTCAATCGATCTATTTTCATTAGTTGTTAGCAATTTAAATTTATTATAATTTATTATTTGCAATATGATAATCAATTAGTCTATCTAGCTTCCTTGTGAGACGACCTTGAGGTGTTCACCAAGATACTGCAGCAGCCTCGTATACTTGCGAGTGTAGTTCTAGTAGTGTTAATTAGAGCGCAACAATTAGCCAACAACTAGTATCCACCCTATTAAATATCAATCCCTAGTTGTCCCTTTTGAGCCTTCATAAAATTTTAGCTTTCTTTTCATTGGCATATAACCCCAAAAACCTACCCTGAGCTGTTGTGATACTTTTGACAAGTCTTATGATCACTAAGATGAAGAGGCAAGAAGATCAAAAGAAAGCAATGATTAGTCAAGATCATGAGGATAGGTAAAGTTATCAAGACCATGAAGATAGTTGAAGTTCTCAAAACCATATGGGTGGTTGAAGTTCTCAATACAATAAGGGTAGTTGAAGTTTTCCTAATATCTCCAATATATCAGCATCAACATCAAAGTAATAAATGATTTATCCCTATTAAAGAAGATTTATTTTACTCCACTTATCCATTATTGGAAGCCCAAGTTGGTACAAACAAGACAACTCTTTTAGAGCTAGAACAAAAAAAAAAAGAAGAGAGAAGAAAAAAAACAAAAAAGACAAAAGAAAAGAAAAAGAAAAAAAGAGAAACAAAAAGTAGAAAAAGAAAAAGAAAACCCAAAATGGTTCAAAAAGCCAACTGAGTTCTCTTTTACCTAAGACAACAAAAGGCTTCCATTTGGTTTATAAGGACGTTTTGACTTGAAGTGGTCCAACCCAACTAAAGATTCGATCAAAATCAAAGAAAAAGGAGAAAGACCATTCAGTTCTTGAAAGTTCTGTACTTGACAGTCCTACAAGAAAGAAGGACAAAAATGATAAAATGCTTAAAGAAAAGGAGGAGTAAGAAAAATAAAAGGAAAGAAAAGGGAAAAGAAGAAAGGAAACGAATTTGGGAACCAAACTTTTTACAAAGGTAAAAATTGTCCTAATCAAGATCCAGATTAATGCCAAGAAGATAGAAGGAATTTGGAGTCTAGAAAGATTGCTCCAAACTGTCTAAAGTTCCAACAAGAAATTTGTAATGTGAAGGTTTGTCCATTGTGTCACACCAGCTCCAATTTCAAAATGGCCTTCACTTAAACCTGTGTCCCTTATAGACCCCATTTCAAGCCTATCAAAGACTTGTTGATCTCTCTTGGTAGGTAGAGTCTATTAGTAGAGATAGTTTGGATAAGCATGCATATGAGATAGACAATATTTAGACTCAATGAGACCTTTGGCTGAGTAATGTGTATGTGCCTATCTGAAGTGCAACAATTCTTGCTTAAATAGAAATGATTCCTGAGTTTAGTACGGTAACTAGGGTTGTTATGTTATAGATATGTTAATTTGGAAAATCAAGTCCTGAGGCATATTGACATTGATTTGGCAAAGCCAACATTTGATTTCAAAATCAAAATTCAAAAAAAAAAGTTTTGTCATATAAAGCCTTCAAGTTAAGGGAAGTATGTTGAACCTCCAAAGGACATATTGGGCAAGGGAAATGATTATTAGCAAGGTCATGAAAAAGCTATCAACTGACATGCTGAAACATAGTTCAAAATAGATGAACCCCTAACTCTGCTGCTTAGGGTCTCCACCACTCATGTTTTCAACATCTTGAAGATAAAAGCCACAAATACAAAGCTTTCGATCATTCCAATGCAAGACTTGAACGAGCGTCGAAAAGGAGTCAATGAGAATACTTCTACCGATCACCTCGGGCTGTGAGTCAATGAAACCACTGTGAGTATTATTATGCATATCGTGCATACATGAGCATATCACATCACACTTTCTTGTCTTGTATTGTCTATTCTTTATCAAAGTGAACAGCAAACACTATGTGAAGTAAGGAATCAAAAGAAGATGTCAAATCAGGGGGGGCATGGAAAGCCCATTGCTTGAGAAAGCTCCAGTAATTTTGCAAAGAGAAAAAATGCATTCTTGTGCGAAGAACTACACGGCAAAAACATCAATCAAAGCCCGCATGGAAAAAATCTTGGGTTGGAGCCTACACAGGGGGCAAAGTTTCTCCTTTTCAATTTTTTGAGTATATATATAAAATATTTTCAAAGTCACTTACAAATATTTTGCCACGCAGGGGGCAAGGAGAGGGTATGAAGGCTAGCTAAAAAGGGCTGATTTTTTTTTTTTGCAAAAGTGCAAAGGAAGAACAAGACAGAATGAAAAAAGAAGAAAATTAGAATTCTCAAAAGAATGAAGATACAAGAGACAAAAGATCAGTCTAGCTAAAAGAGCTGAAGCCAGGGAAAAGACCCGATTTAAAGGATGAAGATCCAATTTCGAGAGTGAAGATCCGATCTCAAAGAAGGAAGATCCATTTTCAAAGGTGAAGAACCACAATGCATAGAACGGCCGGAGCAGTCAGACTTCTCAACTGATAAAACGTTATACAAAATCAATCTCGGGTCCAAGTACCCAAATCAAATCAATCCTGGGTCCAAGTACCCAAATTCAATCCAATCTCGGGTCCAAGTACCCAAATTCAATCCAATCTCGGGTCCAAGTACCCAAATTCAATCCAATATGGGGTCCAAGTACCCAAATTAAATCTAATATCGGGTCCAAGTACCCGAATTCAATCCAATCTCGGGTCCAAGTACTCATTCTCGGGTCTAAGTACCCAAATCAAATCAATCTCGGGTCCAAGTATCCAATCTCATGTCTAAGTACCCAAATCAAATAAATCTCGGGTCCAAGTATCCAATCCCGGGTCCAAGTACCCAAATCAAATCAGTCTCGGGTCCAAGTACCCAATCTCGAGTCCAAGTACCCAAATCAAATCAGTCTCGGGTCCAAGTACCCAATCTCGGGTCCAAGTACCCAAATTCAATCCAATCTCAACTCCAAGTACCCAAATCAAATCAGTCTTGGATCCAAGTACCTAATCTCGGGTCTGAGTACCCAAATCAAATCAATCTCGGGTCCAAGTACCCAATCCCAAGTCCAAGTACCAAAAATCAATTCAAGCTCGGGTCCAAGTACCCAATCAAATCAATTTCGGGTCTAAGTACCCAAATCAAATCTAATCTCGGGTTCAAGTACCCAAATCAAATTCAATATGGGGTCCAAGTACCCAATCCTGGGTCCAAGTACCCAAATTCAACCCATTTTCGAGTCCAAGTACCCAAATCAAATTCAATCCAATCTTGGGTCCAAGTACCCAATCTCGGGTCTAAGTACCCAATCTCAGGTCCAAGTACCCAAATCAAATCAATCTCGGGTCCAAGTACCCAATCCTGAGTCCAAGTACACAAATTCAATCCAATCTTGGGTCCAAGTACCCAAATCAAATTCAATCTCAGGTCCAAGTACCCAAAATAAATTTAAATCACCATCTCAAAAATTAAGTCTTATTGCTTTTCACTCTCTTTCACTAAAGTTTCAGATCATTCAAGCAGGGGGCAAACCAGAATTATCCTTGAGTCCAGAACTCGAACTGGGTCCAGAATCCAAATTTTCCTTAGGTCCAGAACCTAGAATTATCCTTGAGTCCAGAACTCGAACCGGGTCCAGAACCCAAATTTTACTTAGGTCCAGAACCTAGAATTTGTTTATAAGTCCAGAACTTAGCTCGGGTCCAGAACCAAAATTTTCCTTAGGTCCAAAACCTATAATTTATTTCTAAGTCCAAGAACTTAGCTCGGGTAGAACTTGAACCGGGTCCAGAACCCAAATTTTCCTTAGGTCCAGAACCTAGAATTTGTTTCTAAGTCCAGAACTTAGCTTGGCTCCAGAACACAAATTTTCAATTAGGTACAGAACCTAGAATTTATTTCTAAGTCCAAGAACTTAGCTCGGGTCTAGAACCCAAAGGCTTGTCTTTGGAGCTAGTTCATCCAAGAAGAATTATTTTTGGAGAAATCATCAAAAGAAGGTATGTGTTAATTAATTTTCTTTAATTATTTTTTTTACACAGTAGCAAATTTATGAAATCAAAATTAAAAACCTTTGAACTTTAATTTAGTTTTTCTAAAGAAAAAAAAACCTTATTTCGTTGGTTTATCTTCCAAAAGGATTAAAATTGTTATTTTTTTTCTTCTTAAAAACCTTAAAACTCTAATTGAACATATTCTTCAACAAAACCAAAATCAAATTATGTTTCTTTCAAAACTTTAAACTTGGTACTTTTTCCTTCAAAAAGTCTTCTAAAACATCTTTTCTAGTTATAAAAACTTTAATTCACTTGTTTAAATTCATAAAATTTCATAAAATATCAAATTGATTTCCAAATTCCTAAAAATTATTCACCACCCGTGACCCTACTTCCAAAATATCAAATCCAAATTCAACTTCCAAAATTCAAAATAATGAACATTAACCCTTTTAAAAACCTTAAACCCTAATTTTTATGAACCCTAATCCTTTTAAAACATTAAAAAACATAAAAACATAAAAACCTAAATTTTACACAGTAGCTTAGGAACCCAATAACCAAAAATCACAAATTAAAGTATTTTAAAGTGTTTAAAACCCTAGTTTCATGATATCATCATTCAAACCTTAATTTTGTTAATCAAAAAGTCTTACCAACCCTTTAAAATGTAAAACCCTAATTTATTTTAATTCCATAAAAAGTCACAGTAGCCATAATTGGACTTTTATTTGCTTTATTCAATTCCATACTTGATTATGCTTTGATTTATTTCTTATGCTTTAATTTATTTAATTTCAATACTTGGTTTATTTAATTTATCATGGATGGATGTTTATTTTATATTTTGATTAATAGCTTGAATGATTATTTACTTTTATCAATTAATTTAGATTTCCAAAAGTTGTAAGAGGTATGTTTCCACTTGCTGGGCACCTCATTAGTTAAACATCATGTAATTTAATTTTCTTTTCTATTTTAGAACCTAAGTAAAGGGCATGTTTCTACCTTTTGGTGGGTGTCCTATTTAGGCATGTGATGTAAGGACATGTTTCCATCCTTGGATGGGTGTCCATTTATTTTCTTTGTTTGGACATTGCTTTGATTTTAATATAATGATGCTTTCTTTTAATTATTATGTGTAATATGGATAATGTTATTATATTTAAGAATTTTATAATATTAAGACCTGTAAAGGAGGCTGGTTCCAATGAAACGGGCGTTGTGGGGGTGCTGGGCCATTTCTCACCTTCCCCACACGTACCCAACTTTCCGAACCCATTAGGGGGTTGGGGATTCCTTAGGAATCGAGTCATCCACCCCTTTCTTTTTTCTCTGCCCGTCCGGGTGGCGACTCCATTTTCTTCGAACTTAGGTCCGTGTTCTCTAAGGCCCCGAGCCTAAACAGTGCCGAAGTCGCAAGAACCATTCCACCGGGAGTGGGGGCGAAAATCCCCGCTCATAGTGGCGACTCCACTAGGGATAAGAGAAGTTGATTCCGTTGGTCTTTATATTATTCTATTCTTTCTTATAATGATATTATCCATTGCATCATCTTAGATTACATCGTGTGCATGAGTTAGGACGCCCGTATTACCCGTGTTATGTTATGTGAGGGATACCATACTTTCACTCAAGGTATGGAGATCGAGCATGGCATAACCACTCATAGCCTCATACCATTTGGTATATACTTGCTATGGGAACCTAAGCTTTTTTTTTTACCCAAAGACTAAAGCTCATGTAATTGGCCTAGTTACTTTCCTTAGATTTTACCCCAAATGCATGTTGTTTGACTATGGTTAGTTTATCTTAGTCTAAATCATGGCTTATTTGGTTTGTTCTTTTTCTAATATGACCTAAGTACATTTGCAAGCTCAAAATAAAATTTTTCTTTAAAGTCCAAAAGACCAAAGTTATTTTCAAAATTTTTCAAGATGGTCTTTGGACATAAGACTTTTCTAAAAGCAAAAAAAAAAAATTCTTTGGCCCATGGCCCAAATACTAAGCCCAAAATCCATTTTTTCTAAGGTCTTTTTACAATGGGCTAAGAAACAAAATTGTTTTTATCCAACCTTTTCTTACAAAGAGCTTGCAAATTATTTAGGTCAATTAAGAAATGCCAAAAATCAATTGTGGGCCTAGTTTACACTAAGAATAAATTAACCATGGGCTTGTTTTTGGCATGAATCACTAGTTACTCTTTTCAAGTGAGAAATCTATCTATAATAAACCTCTTAATTTAGTTTTAATCCATTATAGCATAAAAGCTACTTTAATTGGTTGGATGGATTAAAACCTAATTAATGGGAATTATCATGGATGGATTTCCACTTTCGAAAATATAACTATTGGTTGAAACGTCCGAGGAAATTATTCGAAAGCAGGATACCCCGTGTTGGTATTTTATTAACCATGTACCTAGGAAAAAGAGACTCGCCATTCGTGTGTGGATGTTTTAAGGTTGGAACGATTGTCTTAATTACACTTGTTTATTGGTTGATTGTGCATACATGGATACATGCATACATTTGCATCTCATATCATTGATCCTATCTGGCTCATAGCCCTGGATTACGAAAGTTCAAAAGCTTACGACAATCCAACCTACGCCGGAGACGAAGTATCTAGCAACGACTCAATCACTTGCTCACCTAAAACAATGGAGCCCAAACAAATTCAAAGGATGGTGGATGAAGCCCTTAATGCCAAAATGGAAGAAATCAAAGAGGCCCTAGCTGAGACCATGAAGAACCAATTGACTGCAATCTTAGAGAATCATGCCGAGGCATCTGCTAGCACTAAAAAACCAAAAGGACAAAGGGAAGACTAAAGTTAGTGAAGTGGTTTTTGATGATGAAAAGGTGATCATTGATGATGATGATGATTGGGCTCAATACTACCAAGAGGTTCAAGAAAAGAAGAAAGAACCGAAGTCTGTTGAGAAGGCAACTATTGAAAAGACCGAGACATTAGATGTTGAAAAGATGATTGCTGATTTAGAAAAGAAATTTGAGAAGAAGCTGAAAACCGAAGAGAAGTCTGAGATCAACAAACTATTTGAACTAGATGATGAGGTCCCTTATAAGTTCAAGATGCCTTCCTTTGCTAAGTATAATGGCACTGGAAATCCCCATCTTCATGTGAAGCAGTATATCACTGCCATGCAATCTGCCCGAGCTACTAAGGTTCAAACCCTAAGGTACTTTATGCTCTCATTGGACCCTGTTGTCCAAAATTGGTTCAATACCTTAGATGATGGAACACAAAAGAATTGGGATCTACTTTACAAAGCCTTCATCCAACAATATGGATATAATGTTGAGTTAGAAGTTACTTTAATGGAAGTGGAGTCCATAAGGCAAAGGCCAAATGAGAATTTTGTGGACTATGTGAAGCGATGGAGAAACAAGGCCGCTTTACTCAAGAAGAGGCCCGATGAATCCGATCAAATAAGGATGATTGTGAGAGGGGTGTTGCCTAGTCTTCGTGAGAGGATGTCTCATACACTCATCCGTGATTTCAAAGACATTCTCCAAGCTGTTTTGCAAATTAAAGAATGGGAAAGGGAGAAGAGCCGCTTTGCAACAAAAAGGAACGAGAAAGGGAGCTATCAACCTGGTAGCCAAAGCATGCAAAAGGTCGTCGGTGTTAAAGCTACTAACCAAGGGATAAGGAGACAATTTTTGGAATTGGGAAAGTCGATGTCTTGGGTTCTTAACAAGCTTCAAAGAAAAGGATTACTACAACCCTTAAATCCTCATCCTTTGCCTAACCCTCTCCCACCTAATTTTTACACCAAAGCATTTTGTCAATTTCACCAAATGCAAGGGCATGACACGGATAGATGTGTGAGGTTGAGACATGAGATTCAAAATCTAATTGATAATGGGAAGCTACCCAAGCCCAACAAGCCAAACACCAAAGACAACCCATTACCAAAATTCAATAGGATACCACCACCGGCAACCTTCATGATTGTAAGAGGTTTACATGAGGACTTTGTCATGTCTTCTTTTCAAGATGTGGATGAGAAAGCAATTAAAGAAGAAGAGGCATTTGTCAAATTGAACAAGCTATGATGGGTGGAGAAGTAGCAATTTCTGTTGTCAACGAGTTTTGGGATTCAAGTGATAGTGATGATGATATCATACCCAAGAAGGAGGAATGGACTTGGTCCGAGCCCGAAGAAGATGAGGTGATGAATACTAGATCCGGTAAGCCTTACGCAAGGCCACCGCCTAAGGAGATAGAAATTAATAAGGGAAAGGAAGTTGAAGTGAAAGAAGATGATGCTGTGCTAAAGCAAATGAAAAGAACCCAAGCAAGTGTTAGCATTTGGGATTTGTTAGCTACTTCTAAAAAGCACCGAGAAACTATGGGCAAAGCCTTAGCTAGCATGCCCATTTCTACCTCCACAATGCCAGAGGAGTTGATCAACTTCATAAAAATTGGGGAAGTAATGAAATGTGAAGAGGTCCAAGAAAAGAGTGAAGTTAATATGGGAGCAGTTTCTTTTTCTGATGCAGACTTACCGGAGGAGGGAAGAGACCACATCCGCCCTCTCTTTATCAAAATAAAAGTCAAGGGGAAGAGGACTCCATGTGTAATGGTCGATGATGGGTCCGCCATAAATGTTTGTCCACTTAAGATATTGCCAAAGCTAGCCATGTCAACAAGAGATCTAAACCCAACCGAGGTGACAATTCATGCTTATGACAACACTAAGAGGCATGCCGAAGGGACTTTCAAAGCGGCCGTCAAGGTTGATCCAATTGAATCTATTGTTGAGTTTGTTGTTTTAGACATACCAGTTACCTTTGCCTTACTCTTGGGGTGACCATGGTTTCATCCTCTTGGTGGAGTTCCTTCCACCCTTCATCAAAAGATCAAATTCCCCAATGGAAATGAGACAGTGGTCATTGAAGCTGAAGATAATGAGATTGTTAATGCTCAAATGATTGAGAGGCCTCTCAATGGTTTTCAAGTAGCTGTAATTTCTGATGATGAAGTAGTAGACTCCAAAGTCTTAAATATGATGAAGAACATGAACTACCTTCCCGGAGCTGGTCTTGGAAAGGGTAAGGCCGATTTAACAAAATTACCAGATTTTAGAACTCAAGCTTCCAAGAAAGGGTTGGGATATGATGAAGCCAACGATGTCCAACCAAAGAAGAATGAGAAGATGAGCTTCCCACCACTTGAAGAGATCTTTGTCAAAGCTCCAGATATGGGACCACTCCAAGGAAAGCACGAGATGATCATGTTCATGGGTAAGTTAATTCCAGGTTTTAAAATTTTTGCAGATGTTGCTGAGCTAGTGGAGCAAGTGAAGAAAGAGCTCACTTTGTCAACCAAAAAAGAATCCAATCCAAAAGAGAAGAATGAAGCTCCCTGAAAGCCAAGAAGACTCCGAAAGAGATTGCTGATGTAACACCCTCACATTCAATACATGCACACTACAAACACCACAATGTAGTATACATGCACTAAACATAGGGATGCTACGGATTTTCTTAACATTCAAAACATTTTTAACGATACCATAATCTTTCAATTGTATACATTATAGAAAAATAGGTAGTTACTTGTAATACAAAACAAAATAGATATATAGATACATTTAGTTAATACGCAGCGGAATTTATAAAATATTTACATATATGAAACATTTAAATCCATATTTACAAATGTGCATATATTTACATTATAAATACTACTTTACAAAATATAAAGAAGTAGTACATGATTGGCAAATCTCTTCTGATCTTTAAGTTTCCAAAATCAACTCTTCAAGGTCTACTCTCACTCGGTCTCGATGAACTCTCGGGTTCAACTCTATCACCTGCGCGATTAACACTATCGCGCTAAGCCAACGGCTTAGTAAGACAAATCATGCTAAAGATATGCTTCAATGCAATACAATGCCATACATATTATTAATAAACACACACAACATAAATGAGAAGCTAACATCTTTGAATTTCACCACTCATAATCATATAAGCATATCACATTTCAACATCCTTCCATATTCCTCATTTATCAATCATGTTATCATTCATAAATCTCATTAAACAAAGACAAGCATGGGCCCAAAACACACTAATATGTCATTCAATTTTCAGAGTTAATGCTTTGGTTTTGTTATCACATTTATCAATATCATATACCCAACTAGGCTTCAAGGATTAGGTTCAACCAAGCTTCAAGGGGAGCAAAGCATGCTAAGCATCAACCCAACTTGGCTTCAAGAACCAACCCAACCTAGCTTCAAGGGTGGTAACATCTCAATTAGGCTTCAAGGATTCAATCCAACCTAACTTCAAGAGATTGTTACACTTATTAGGCATGCCACCAACAACAAACTCTGAAAATGGAATAACACATTAGCCACACAAATCATTTATTATTTAATTATCATTTCCATTCTCAACTCTCATCATAGCCAATAGCAATGGCCTTATATTCCATCACATTATACATATAGCATTATTGATATAAACATAATAAAACACATTACTCATCACATGGGTCACAATACCTGAAATATCACATTGTTCACATAGTATCATATACATTACCATTATCATCATATTTATGATCAATCTCAACATCATATGCAACAATACAATAATACAAGATTTGTACTTACCTCACTAACAATTCATACAACTCCTAACACTTCCTTGTCCAAGATTCTTTAACCTCTTAGATCAAAGATCAATTACTTTCTTCAAGACCTAAATCAAAAGTAATAACATATACTTGCTTAGGAATACACAAGAGATGATCCAATTAGGAAATAATTAGGGCAAACCCTAACCCTGACACGCTCACCCACACGGGTGTGTTCATGACCGTGCCCTAACTCCACAACACAGAAACATTTACACGCTCAACAACATGGGCGTGTTCCTGGGCGTGTAAATTCTCAAATCTTACAGTAGCTATGACACGCTCAATAACACGGGCGTGTTACTGGTCGTGTCAAACCTACTGCCTCCAACACAATTGACACGCCTAAAAACCCTGGACGTGCTCATGGGCGTGTCCGGCCACAAATCAAGACTCCGATAAAAAAACAACCATACACTCAACAACACACTTCTATACATTAACATCCTCTTCAAATAATCTTAACAAAACATACTCAAAACTCATCTCAAACTTGCAACACACCCAAAACAAGCCAAAACACACATCAAACACCAAACACAAAATCATCTCAAAACCCTTACCACATATACAACATCATCTCTTCCAACCACTTACTCTTTTCTTCCATCCATACTCAAAATCCATCATCAACTCACTCAAACACTTCTCACATCTCAAAATCAACCAACACACTCTTAAAAATCTATCAAACTCAAATATCATTTCAAATAAGCACAAAAATCACAAGAGAACTTACCAAAGTTACAAAACTTCTTGAATCACCAACTTGATCACTTAGATTTCCTTCAATTTGAGCTTAACACATCAAGATCTTCTCTTTGTCTCTTACTTTCCTTTGTCCATGGAAGAGCCGGCCACACAAAGAAGAAAGAAGA
This sequence comes from Garcia nutans, assembly GCA_947685225.1. Lineage (NCBI taxonomy): Eukaryota > Viridiplantae > Streptophyta > Magnoliopsida > Malpighiales > Euphorbiaceae > Garcia > Garcia nutans. The sequence continues at coordinate 50,020,502 of CANTUV010000007.1, forward strand.
AAATGAACCACAAAAACAAAGTCAACTCTTCTTTTAATCTCCACCAAGTGTTCCAATTCAAGCAATTACCAAAACACCCTTTTATCATTTGTTCTAGCTTTCTTTTTAATCCAATGCCCTTAATAGTCATTTCACCAATAACCACATAAATATCTCTCTTCCATTGACTTCCCCTTTGACTTATGTATATGTTAATTATACAAGCATATAAACAATATATACACTTCTCTCTACACCCTCTTACTTTCCCAAAACACATATATATATACATTCTTTTCCAAATTCTTTTCTTATCACATACATATACATTCAATCTAATATACAACAACAACATAATCCAAACTTTTAGGGCATACATTGGGATATTACAGCTGACCTGGTTGAAGAAAAGTTTGAAGACATCCTGCTTTATGATTCTGAGAACAATGATTTTGATTTTGATTTTAATTTGTCTGCTTTGTATGAGGATGATGATGTTTTATTTTCCAAAATGAATGCGATAAAGTCTGATTTTGCTTACTTGTGTGATGTTTCTCCTGATGGTTGCATACATTCAAATGGCAGTTACATGAGCATCTTTAATATTAATTCTGTTAACACACAATCATTAAATTTGGAAACAACTAAAAATCCTAAAAACATTAGCATAGCATCCGACCTTACTCCTGATGAGAGAGAGAGATTTGAAAAAATTTTAAAAATATGAAGAATTGTTTGCTTGGTCTTACGAAGATATGCCGGGGATAGATCGAGACATAGCCGAGCATCATATTCCTACTTACACTCACATTAAGCCTGTCAAATAAAAGCTTAGGTGACTAAGACCTGAGTGGGCTGAATTGGTTAAATAAGAGGTCACTAAGCAAATACAAGTGAAGTTCCTTGAAGTGATAGAATATCCAGATTGGTTAGCCAATATAGTACCCGTGCCAAAGAAAGATGGAAGGATAAGGGTCTATGTGGACTATAGAGATTTAAACAAAGCTTTCCCTAAGGATGATTTTCCTTTACCTCATATAGATGTTCTCATTGATAGTGCAGCCTCTAGCGTGCTACACTCGTTTGTAGATGGATTTTCCGGATACAATCAAGTGTTAATGGCCCAAGAGGATAAAGCCAAAACTGCCTTCACTACTACATGGGGTATATTTTGTTATAGGGTGATGCCTTTCGACTTAAAGAATGCTGGAGCAACCTACCAAAGGATGGCCATCACACTATTTCATGACATGATGCACAAAGAAGTTGAAGTATATGTTGATGATATGATGGTGAAGTCGGATACAAGGGAGCAACACTTCCAAAACTTAGAATTATTCTTCGATAGAGCTTTGAAGTATAAGCTAAGATTAAACCCAAAGAAGTGTGTATTTGGTGTTACTTCAGGCAAATTGTTGGGACATGTAATTGGTCCGAATGGTATTGAGATAGATCCTGACAAAGTTAAAGCAATTAAGGATATGCCAGCCCCAAAGACGGAGAGAGAAGTTTAGGGATTCATTGGTAAACTGCAGTACATTAGCAGATTTATAGCAAAGCTCACAACAATTTGTGAGCCTATCTTCAAATTACTTAGAAAGAATCAGCCGGTCGTATGGAACGAAGGATGTCAAAAGGCCTTTGACCGAATAAAAGAGTATTTGTTGAATCCATCTGTTTTGAAACCACCTAAACCCGAAAACCTCTATTACTATACTTAGCAGTAGAAGAAGAGTCGATAGGAGCCATGCTAGCCCAAGCAAATGAGTCGGGGATTGAGCATGCCATTTACTATTTGAGTAGAAAGCTCCTACCTTATGAAATTAAGTATAGTATCATCGAAAAGACATGTATAGCCGTGGTTTGGTCTTCTATGAAGTTGCGGCATTATTTTCAATCGTATAGCGTGCAAGCAATTTCCAGGTTGGATCCAATGAAGTACTTAAGGGACACACCCTCTTTAATTGGGAAATATGGTCGATGGTTGATAATATTGGAAGAATTTGAGATTGAATATGTAACCAGGAAAACAATCAAGGGTAGAACGGTGGCAGAATTCCTGGCTCAATAACCATTACCAGAAAGCGAAGAGATAATCTTGGAATTTCCAGATGAACATTTAGAACTAATTGAAGTACAAGGGTGGAAAATGTATTTTGATGGAGCGGTAAATAGGAAAGGAGTAGGTTTGGGAGTTATACTAGAGTTGCTCGAAGGGGAACTTATCCCTTTAGCCAAGAAGTTGAAATTTAGGGCAACCAATAACATGGTGGAGTACGAAGCGTGTATTTTCAGTTTGGAAACCCTAATGATTATGAAGGTGGATAAGGTGGAAGGTTATGGCGATTCATTGCTAGTAGTATCCCAAGTAAATGGAGAGTGGGAGTTGAAAGAGGAAAAATTAAAACCATACCACCGTTACCTGACCATGATGAAGAAGAATTTTAAGGAGTGTAGGTTTATACACCTGTCAAGAGAAGAAAATCAGATGGCTGATGCCCTAGCCACATTGGCTTCGGTATGGGAAAATCCTGCCAGCTTATTCCTTAAGCCTTTGATCTTGACCAGTTCATCAACTCCTTGTTATGAATATGAGACAATCATGGAAATCGATATAGACCATGATGCGTGGTATGATACTATAAGGCAATTTTTGGAGGAAAGAGAATACCCGCCGGGGGCAACAAAGAAAGAGAGAAGAGCCATAAGGAGGTGGTCAATGCAATACATCACCTTCCATGGAGAGTTATATCAAAGATGGCCTGATGGAGTGCATTTGAGGTGTTTAAGAAAGCCTGAGGTGGAGTGCATCATGTTTGAAATACATGCAGGGAGTTGTGGTCCGCACATGAGTGGTTTGACCCTAGTTAAGAAGATTATTCGACAAGGTTACTATTGGTTGACCATGGAGAAAGATTGTATTGAGTTTGTAAAGAAGTGCCAACAATGTCAGATGTATGGTAACTTGAATCATATGCCTCCTGAAGAACTGCATTCAATGTCTTCACCCCTGGCCATTTGCCACCTGGGGTATCGACATTATAGGGGAAATACATCCGACAGCCTCAAACGGTCACCGTTTCATTATAGTAGCAGTTGATTATTTTTCAAAATGGGTCAAAGCCGAATCCTTCAACAAGCTGGGTGCAAGTCAAATGTCTAGGTTTATCGAAAAGAATCTCATCTGCAGATATGGGGTCCCGCACAGTGTGATATCAGACAACAGAGTACAGTTTCAAGAAGCAGTTAAGGATTTATTCTCCAAGTACCAAATCCATCATCATCGATCCTCTCCTTATAGACCAAAGGCTAATGGTGCAGTACAAGCAACGAACAAGACAATTAAGCAAATTCTGTCCAAGATAACTAAGACTTACAGGGATTGGTCGGAAATGCTTCCCTTTGCTTTATGAGGATATAGGACGAGTGCGAACACCTACTGGAATGACATCGTTCTCTTTGGTTTATGGGATGGAAGCGGTATTGCCAATTGAAATCAAGATCAAGTCATTAAGAGTAGTCTTGGAAGCTGAATTGCCTGAAACGGAATGGGTAGCAAGCAGATACACTCAGTTAGCTCTACTAGAAGAGAGAAGGTTAAAGGCATTGTATCATCACCAATTGTATCAAAAGAAGATAGCTCGGGCCTACAACAGAAGGGTCAAGGTCAGAAAATTCAGAGTTGGGGATTTGGTGTTGAAGCAATGTAAGCCTAATGTATCTGATCCAAGAGGGAAGTTCAGACCTAGCTGGGAAGGGCCATATGTCGTGAAACAAGTCATGAGCAAAGGTACAGTGAAGTTATCAGACATGGATGGGAACGAATTTAGTGAGCCAGTAAACATTGATAGGTTGAAGAAGTTTTATGTATGAAAAAAAAAGAAAGAGCTCGCTAGGTTGAAAACCCAAAAAGGGCGGCCTAGGCAAAAGTTAGAGCAGTTCGCTAGTTCCAAAAACCCGAAAGGGCGGGCTAGGCAACAATTAGGGCTAAATGAGAGAAAATCGTCAATTAGAAAACCTGAAAGGGCTAATTGGCAACAGGAGTGATCTTGTGTATGCTAGTTTTATGTTTGGTTGTTCCCCAATTTAATAAAACATAATTAATGTTAAAATTGTTCTATATGCACTGTTATAAGTATTCGACCAGATATGGATGAAATAATAATCATAATTGCAAAAGGTGATGACAAATTATAAATGGAAAAGAAGCATCTTTTATTACTTTAGTTATTTTTCATCCTAACAAAACACTTTCTGAATTGACAAATGTAAAATCTATGGCAGTCAATAAGTGTAACGTGCAGGCCAGCTTTGCCTCAGTCAATCCAAGTAGGTTTCAGTCAACCAAGGCATGTCTAGGTCAGGAGCAAAGTCAAAATCACGAGGCTCAGCTCCATACTGACGCCCAAGTCGGCGAGGATCATAGCATGTACCTTGACGAAGAGCAGCAAGAGGAACGTACATGAAGTATGTCCGCATGGTGATACGAGAAATCTTCCACCAAGGTACCAACCAACAGATATTGACTTCAGAGCGCGAGTGAATCCAGTCAACCCAGTCAGCATACGAAGAAACAGGATGGAGTAGCTTCCTAGCAGAATGATGACGTGGCAGATATCTGGCAAAATCCATAGAGGGAGTATCAAGTAAACAAAGACGCTCCTGAAGCCAAATATGTGAAGAAAGAATTAAGTTAAAAAAAAGAAGAAAAAAAGTCCGCTGAGTTGCAGCTTAGGCAAAAATTAGGACAACTTGCTAGTTTCGAAAACCCACATGGGCAGACTAGGCAAAAGTTAGAGCAAAGAAAAAAAAATACGAAAAAAAAATTACAGTAAAAAGGAAAATTGTATATTTTTCATTATTGTACAATGTTTTACAATTGCTACAATATTTGCATATCACTAAGAGGGTGGTGGAAGGTCACCAAATAAAGACTTGAAAAAGTCATCGCCTGTTGGAGGAGGAGGCAAATTACTTGTCCCGGGATCATCCGAAGCAGAAGCACTGAAACCCTTATTACCTTGGAGTTTCGATTTGTCATGGTCCTCATCAGAAGCAGACGAAAGGATCTCATGGTCATCAGTTTGGGGGTCTCTCAATGAAGAAGCACCGGGATCCATCATTCCTTAAAATCGAAAGTCACTGAAATTTTATTCGGATTGGTGATATAAACTTTCAAAATGAGAAGCCTGCTGACGACTTGTAGCCAACTCTTCTTGAAGTTTCTTATTTTGTTCTTCAAGCATCCGCTGTGAGCCAAGAAGGAAAAGGTAAGAGCATACATACATATAGCATAAACTATTTTGAAATAAGGATCATACCAGCTAGTTCACATTGATACCCTGCGGATGAGATGGCGTATCCGGCAGGCTAGAATGAGCAAACGAAGGGGCAGTGAAAGAAGGTCCAGCCTCGCGATCAAACGAGCCAACAGCCTGCAAAAATCATTAAAGAATCAAAGGAAGGAAAAGCAGTTGCAAGGAAAAGTGGTTAAAGTGCAAAAAACTCCCTTGGAAGATCAAAACAAGGAAAGAAGAGCATGAATCAAGCAAGACATGGCCAAGTCAAATCGATCTTGGCCGTGTCACCTCAAAAGAAATCTTGGCATAACATGACACGGGCAGGCGACACGGCCAAGTCACTGACCGTGTCTCACCTAAAGGACAAAGTCAAGAAGGACCGAGCAAAGAAAGAAAAGAAACAGTAGGTGACATTGGCAGGCAACACGGCCAAGCCACTGGCCGTGTCCCATCCTAACCCAAGAACAAAGAAGAACCAAAGAAAAGACACAGAAGCTAACACACCCAGGAAACACGGCCAAGCCACCGGCCGTGTCACTCCCATCTTCAAAGAACAAAGAAGACCCCGATCTCCAAGGATGAAGATCCATTTTCAAGGGTGAAGACCCGATCTCCGAGGGTGAAGATCCATTCTGAGGGTGAAGGATCACAATGCATAGAACATCTGGAGCAGTCAGGCTTCTCAACTGATGAAAAGGTTAGTCAAATTCATTCTCAGGTCCAAGTACCCAATCTCAGGTCCAAGTACCCAAATCAAATCAATCCCGGGTCCAAGTACCCAAGTCAATTCAAGCTCGGGTCCAAGTACCCAATCTTGGGTCCAAGTACCCAAATCAAATCAATTTAGGGCCGAATATCCCAATACAGTTAGGATCGAGTATCCGAATCCAGATAGGATCGAGTATCCGAGTCTAGTTTAGGATTGAGTATTCAAATCTCTCGGGTCTAGAACCCAAAGTTTACCATTAGGTCCAGAACCTAGAATTAACTTTAAGTCCAGAACTTAGCTCGGGTCCAGAACTAAAATTTTCCTTAGGTCCAGAACCTAGAATTGTCCTTGATTCCAGAACTCAAAGCGGGTCTAGAACCCAAGTTTACCATTAGGTCCAGAACCTAGAATTATTTTTAAGTCCAGAACTTCGCTCGAGTCCAGAACCCAAATTCCTTAAGTCCAGAACCTAGAATTATCTTTAAGTCCAGAAGTTAGCTCGGGTCCAGAACCCAAATTTTCCTTAGGTCTAGAACCTAGAATTGTCCTTGAGTCCAGAACTCAAAGCGGGTCTAGAACCCAAGTTTACCATTAGGTCCAGAACCTAGAATTATTTTTAAGTCCAGAACTTAGCTCGGGTCTAGAACCCAAATTTTCCTTAGGTCCAGAACCTAGAATTACCCTTGAGTCCAGAACTCGAACCGGGTCCAGAACCCAAATTTTCCTTGGGTCTAGAACCTAGAATTATCCTTGAGTCCAGAACTTGAACCGGGTCCAGAACCCAAATTTTCCTTAGGTCCAGAACCTAGAATTATTCATGAGTCCAGAACCCGAATCGGGTCTAGAACCCAAATTTTCCTTAGGTCCATAACCTAGAATTATCCTTGAGTCCAGAACTTGAACCGGGTCCAGAACCCAAATTTTCCTTAGGTCGAGAACCTAAAATTATCCTTGAGTCCAAAACTCGAACCGGGCCCTGAACCCAAATTTTCCTTAGGTCCAGAACCTAGAATTATCCTTGAGTCTAGAACTCAAACCGGGTCCAGAACCCAAAACCTCAGCCGTTTCATAAAAAATTAAGTCTTATTGCTTTTCACATTCTTTCACTAAGGTTTCAGATCATTCAAGCAGGGGGCAAACTGTAGACCCTTAATTTTTGACCTAATCCGGTCCATTATGTTTTATTTAGTCGAAAATGATTTTTGTTGTCTAATTGGTCCAAAATAATTTTTGTTAAATAATTTTTGCTTTAGTATCTAATTTTTATTAATAAAAAATAAAAATAAACAAATAAAAATCAAAAAATAAAAATCAAAATCAAAATCGGAGGCGAAAAAATCGGCAGCAAAAAATCGTCGCGCGGGCCAGTGGGCATTTCCTGCAGGCGAAATCACTGTGCTATTTCGCACGCAGAAATTTTCTGCCTGCGAAACAGCTTACGGGCCCGCTCGGCACGCTCTGCCGCAACCAGCTGCAGCAGATTTTTTTCGCTAGTGCAGTTTTTCCGCAACAGTTTTTTTCGGCAGCGCAAATTTTTCGACGCAAATTTTTTGAAACCTAATCCAATTAAGTTTTGGTTTCTTTTTTTTTATTAATAGTACTTACCTTAACTAATTAGGAATAAACAACCTCAAACCACTATAAATAAGGACCAAAGACAATTAAAAAAAGAGAGGCAAAAAATCCAAGAGTAGTTTGGAAAATTTGAAACCAAATCAAGGAAGGAAAAGAAGAAATTCAATTCAACTCTTTTCTGAAACAGCAGCAGCACAATTTAGAGGATTCAAAGGCAAAAAAGGCTTGTCTTTGGAGCTAGTTCATCCAAGAAGAATTATTTTTGGAGAAATCATCAAAAGAAGGTATGTGTTAATTAATTTTATTTAATTGTTTTTTTTACATAGTAGCAAATTTATGAAATCAAAATTAAAAACCTTTGAACTTTAATTTAGTTTTTCTAAAGAAAAAAAAACCTTATTTCATTGGTTTATCTTCCAAAAGGATTAAAATTGTTATTTTTTTTCTTCTTAAAAACCTTAAAACTCTAATTGAACATATTCTTCAACAAAACCAAAATCAAATTATGTTTCTTTCAAAACTTTAAACTTAGTACTTTTTCCTTTAAAAAGTCTTCTAAAACATCTTTTCTAGTTATAAAAACTTTAATTCACTTGTTTAAATTCATAAAATTTCATAAAATATCAAATTGATTTCCAAATTCCTAAAAATTATTCACCACCCGTGACCCTACTTCCAAAATATCAAATCCAAATTCAACTTCCAACATTCAAAATAATGAACACTAACCCTTTTAAAAACCTTAAACCCTAATTTTTATGAACCCTAATCCTTTTAAAACATTAAAAAACATAAAAACATAAAAACCTAAATTTTACACAGTAGCTTAGGAACCCAATAACCAAAAATCACAAATTAAAGTATTTTAAAGTGTTTAAAACCCTAGTTTCATGATATCATCATTCAAACCTTAATTTTGTTAACCAAAAAGTCTTACCAACCCTTTAAAACATAAAACCCTAATTTATTTTAATTCCATAAAAAGTCACAATAGCCATAATTGGACTTTTATTTGCTTTATTCAATTTCATACTTGATTATGCTTTGATTTATTTCTTATGCTTTAATTTATTTAATTTCAATACTTGATTTATTTAATTTATCATGGATGGATGTTTATTTTATATTTTGATTAATAGCTTTGATGAATAATTTTTTTTATGATGAATGATTATTTACTTTTATCAATTAATTTAGATTTCCAAAAGTTGTAAGAGGTATGTTTCCACTTGGTGGGTACCTCATTAGTTAAACATCATGTAATTTAATTTGCTTTTCTATTTTAGAACCTATGTAAAGGGCATGTTTCTACCTTTTGGTGGGTTTCCTATTTAGGCATGTGATGTAAGGACATGTTTCCATCCTTGGATGGGTGTCCATTTATTTGCTTTGTTTGGATATTGCTTTGATTTTAATATAATGTTGCTTTCTTTTAATTATTGTGTGTAATATGGATAATGTTATTATATTTAAGAATTTTATAATATTAAGACCTGTAAAGGAGGCCGGTTCCAATGAACTAGGAGTTGTGGGGGTGCTGGGCTATTTCTCACCTTCCCCACACGTATCCAACTTTCCGAACCCATTAGGGGGTTAGGGATTCCTTAGGAATCGAGTCATCCACCACTTTATTTTTTCCCGGCCCGTCTGGGTGGCGACTCCATTTTCTCCGGACTTAGGTCCATGTTCTCTAAGGCCCCGAGCCTAAACAGTGTCGAAGTCACAAGAACCATTCCACCGGGAGTGGTGGTGAAAATCCCCTCTCACAATAGCTCGGGTCCAGAACCCAATTTTACTATTAGGTCCAGAACTTAGAATTTATTTCTAAGTCCCAAAACTTAGATCGGGTCCAGAACCCAAATTTTTCTTAGGTCCAGAACCTAGAATTATCCTTGAGTCAAGAACTCGAACCGGGTCTAGAACCCAAAACCTCTACCATCTCAAAAATTAAGTCTTCTTACTTTTCACTCTCTTTCACTAAAGTTTCAGATTATTCAAGCAGGGGGCAAACTGTAGACCCTTAATTTTTGACCTAGTCCGGTCCAATATATTTTAATTAGTCCAAAATAATTTTTGTGTTGTCCAACATATTTTAGTTAGTCCAAAATAATTTTTATGGTATCTTGATTAATTTTAATATTTATTTTAGTAAAAAATGGTGAAATGAATAAAAATTCAAAAATAATAAAAAATAAAAAATAACAAAAAAAATCGCCGACGGAAAAATCTTCGTCGAAAGTCAGCGCGGGCTCGTGGGTATTTCGCCCGCATAATTTTTCTAAAGGCAGTAATTCAATTCAATTTTTTTGAGGGAGCCAAAAAACAATTCAGGGCAATTCAAAGGCAACAAAGCTTGCCTTTGTTTTAGTTCATCCAAGAAGAATTATTTTTGGAAGAACCATCAAAAGGAGGTATGTATTAAATTCTTTTTTGTTATATTTTTCACAGTAGCTAAAACTAGAAAATTGTATCTTTTAAAATAAAAAACTCTAGAACTTTAATTTAGCTTTTCTAAAGTTAAAAACACTAATTCGTTGCTTTATTTTCTAAAGAATTTAAATTTATTAATTTAGTTTCTTCAAAACCCCAAAACCCTAATTTACTTTCCAAATTATCAAAATCCTTAAATTATATTCTGTTTCTTTCCAAAAAACTTTAAAAACTTCTTTTTTGCTTTTATAAAATTTAAATTGTTTGTTTATTTTCATAAAACCTCATAAAAGTATCAAATTAATTTTCAAACCCTAAAAGCTTCATGCATCCACCGAAACCCTAATTTTAAAACACTAAACCCTAACTCAACTCCAAACCTAAAATGGTAAACCCTAACCCCTTTAAAACCTTAAACTCTAATTTTTTTTTCTAAACCCTAATCCTTTAAAACCTTAAAAATCATATAAACACAAATATTTTAATTTTACACAGTAAGCTTGAAATCATCATTTAAAACCACAAATCAAAAGTATTTTAAAGTGTCCAAAACCCTAGTTTCATGATTTCACCATTCAAACCTTAATTTGGTTAATCAAAGTGTCTTACCAACCTTTTAAAACATAAAATCCTTAATCTATTTTAATTCTTTAAAAAGTCACAGTAGCTTAAACCCATGAAAATCCAAAACCCTAAACACATGAAATAAAGGATCCTTAATCTATTTCAATCTCGGTACTTGGACCAGAGATTGAAACCTTATTCAATTCTATATTTGATTATGCATTGATTTATTTTATATGCTTTAATTTATTTAAGTTCAATACTTGGTTTATTTAAGTTATCATGGATGGATGTTTATTTTCCATTGATATTTAATACTTTTAATGAATGATTTATTTATGATGAATGATTATTTACTTTTATCAATTTATTTAGGTTTCTAAATGTTGTAAGAGGTATGCTTCCACTTGGTGGGTACCTCATTAGTTAAATATCATGTAATTTAATTTGCTTTTCTATTTTAGAACCTATGTAAAGGGCATGTTTCTACCTTTTAGTGGGTGTCCTATTTAGGCATGTTATGTAAGGACATGTTTCCATCTTCGGATGGGTGTCCATTTATTTGTTTTGCTTGGACCTTGCTTTGATTTTAATATATTGATGCTTTCTTTTAATTATTTTGTGTAATATGGATAATGTTGTTATATTTAAGAATTTTATAATATTAAGACCTGTAAAGGAGGCCGGTTCTAATGAACCAGGAGTTGTGGGGGTGCTGGGCCATTTCTCACCTTCCCCACACGTACCTAACTTTTCGAACCCATTAGGGGGTTAGGGATTCCTTAGAAATCGAGTCATCCAGCCCTTTTTTTTTCCCGGCCCATCCGGGTGGCGACTCCATTTTCTTCGGACTTAGGTCCGTGTTCTCTAAGGCCCCGAGCCTAAACAATGCTGAAGTCGCAAGAACCATTCCACCTGAAGTGGGGGAGAAAATCCCCGCTCACAATATGCTATATTTTTTTATTTGATCAAGCAGTTGTTCTCAAAAGCTGTAAGCATGGTGATGCTTAGAGTTAACATGTAGATGCTTGTTGGAAGAACAAGTTCATTGGATGGCCTAACTATGAGATAATCATATGGATCTCTATTCAATGTCAAAGATCTTATCTTATCATAGTAGTTGTGCAAATATCCTTAGATTTGAGGTCTCCAAGATATCTTGGATATCAAGTGTTATACTTTAATCCCATTCCTTATTGTATCTTAAGAGATCACTCATAGAATGGTCATTGCGTATTGCATTAGATGTTTGAAGATAGTTGAGAGATCAACAAAGTGTACAACACTCTTGATAGAAGCAGAATATATCTCATGAGCTCTTGTAGGAAGGCACTACTTTGGGAATCCTTGGCCAAGGTGGATGGATCTTTGAGAGAGTCTTAATATGCCTTTTATAGAGAAATGGGCTTCAAGAACAAGAACTAATAAATTCAGGTTAGGTGTGATGTAGTCAGCCTAGTGGGAGTTGACATAAAGCCCATGCTCTGAACCGAATAAGATAGAGTATGATGTAAGGAGTTTATTGCATGGTAACTAACTATGGAAAGGTTGAAGTCAAACCACTTTAACTTTCTCAACACTTGGATGGCTATGATGCATTGGTAGATGCAAATCTTAGTATGCTTAATATCAATTAGTTGATTAGAGAATCAATCCTAAATGAAGAGTGCATTTGAGGAAACCTAATTTTAATTAAGGGAAAAATATGTATTTAGTTACCAATGTGTTTGGGAGCCTAATGGGTCACATACTTGAGTTCAGAATTAATTAAAATGGCTTTAATATATTATGAGATATTATATTTAATAGATTAGATCCATTAAGGAAGAAGAAAATGAGTTATTAGTTATTAGGCCAAGTTGAGCCCATTTGGGCATAATAAGCTATTAAGTTTAGAAGCCCTAGCTAATAGAAATTGTAGAAGACCAAAAGGATATAAATACCATCTTAATAGATGGGAGCCTCACTCTTGCCTCCTAACCAAAAGGAAGATAAGAGAGAGTTTCTTCTTCCTCTTAGGTTTTCTTTTTTCTCCACTTGAGTCTCTCTTCTTGCTAGCACGAAGATTCACTCTAGGCCACTCATATTAGATAGGAGATTAATTCATCTCTTATGAGGATACTATTACAGACAATCCTACCTTTGGGTTATTGTAGTTTGCGACAACCCAATAAGAGAAGAAGGTGAAGAATTTGTGATGAACTCTTATGTATAATCTCTAAACCTTGTATGTTCTTCCTTTAATTCGATTTTAATCAATATGAGATGGAGAATACTTGGGCTAAGAGTTTCAAAGTTATCTAAAGGATAATGGCATTTTATCTCAATGGACTCCTCCATACACACCACAACATAATGGAGTGTGTGAGAGGAGAAATCAGATTTTATTGGATATGGTTCGATCTATGATGAGCTTGGCAGACTTACTCAAATCCTTTTGGGGTTATGCACTGGAGACTGTTGTTTACATCTTTAATAGTTCCATCAAAATCGGTTGATGTTACACCATATGAGATATGGAATAACAAGAAATCCAGTCTTTCACATATGAAAGTATGGGGATGTCCTGCTTATGTAAAGAGGATAGTATTAAATAAGCTTGAAGCTAAGTTTGATAAATATTTGTTTGTTGGGTATCTAAAAAAGACTATTGGATACTACTTCTACCACCCATTGGAATAAAATTATTTGTTTCAAAGCATGCTATCTTTATAGAGAAAGAGTTTCTTCTAAAATAGGATAGTGGGAGTAGAATTAACCTGATGAAGTTCAAGAGATACAAACAAGCATAGATCAACTGATTAATCTTGGGCCAATTACTCATGTTGATGAAGTAACATCAGAACCTATTGATACACATGTTCCTCTTAGATCTAGTAGGATACGCGTATGTTCACAGAGATATGGATTTCTTTTGACTGAGCATAATCATGTATTGCTTATTGAGAATGATGAGACTACTACCTATGCGAAAGTTCTAAAGAGTTTAGAATTTGATAAATGGTTATAGACCATGCAGATATAAATGGATTCCATGTACGAAAACTAAGTTTGGACCTTGGTTGACCCACTTGAAGGGATAAAACCTATAGGCTGTAAGTGGGTCTTCAAGAAGAAGATGGACATGGATGGTAATGTATCTACCTATAAGGCTCGCCTTGTTAGGAAAGGGCATCATCAAAGTCCAGGTATTGACTTTGATGAAACTTTCTAACCTGTGGCTATACTTAAATCCATCATGATACTCCTAGCCATTGCTGCTCATTATGATTATGACATATGGCAGATGGATGTGCAAGCAGCTTTTCTTAATGGAAATCTGACTGAGGATTTATACATGACACAACCTGATGGTTTCATATCCAATTATAACAGTAAGATATGCAAGCTACAAAAATCCATTTATGGATTAAAGTAGGCTTCTAGGAGTTGGAACATCCATTTTGATGAGACAGTCAAAGAATTTGATTTCTCACAAAATATGGATGAACCCTATATATACAAGAGGGTCAATGGAGTGAAGTTGTTTTCTTGGTGCTATATGTAGATGACATATTGCTCATAGGAAATGATGTCTCTATTCTTCAATCAGTTAAATATTTGGTTATCCAAGAAGTTCTCTATGGAAGACCTTGGAGAAGCAACCTACATATTGGGGATTAATATCTAGGGGGATAGATCAAGGAGGTTGTTAGGTCTTTTATAGTATACATTCATGGATAAAACTCCAAAGAGGTATAGTATGGATCGATCCAAGCCATGGGATAATCCTTTCTAAGTCTATGTGTCCTAAGACACAAGATGAAAGGGATTGCATGAGTAAGATACCACATGCCTCAACTATTGGATCTATCATGTATGTTATGTTATGTACTGGACCAGATGTATCTTATGCTCTGAGTGTCACAAGAAGATATCAGTAAGATCCCAGTGAGGGGAATTAGGTGGCTGTTAAGAACATCCTTAAGTACTTGAGAAGGACTAAGGATACATTCTTAATTTATGGAGATGGGGATTTGATTGTAAAAGGGTATACTGATGCCAATTTCCAATCAGACAAGGATGATTCCAAAGTTCAATCAGGCTATGTATTCACATTGTATGGTAGAGAAGGTAGTTGGAAGAGTTCTAAATAGGAAAAGACTGCTGATTCAACAACTGAGGCTGAGTACATTGCAGCTTTTGAAGCAGCCAAAGAAGCTGTATGGATAAAAAATTTTATCACTGAGTTAGGAGTGGTCCCTAGCATTGTTGATCCAATACCATTGTATTGTGATAACAATGGAGCCATTGCACAAGCAAAGGAAGCATGGTCTCATCAACGATCCAAACATGTACTTAGGTGTTACCATTTAATTCAGGAGATCATTGGTAGATAGGATGTGAAGACAGAACAAGTCCCCACGAATCAAAATATAGCAAATCCGCTCACTAAGCCACTAGCACAATGAAAGCATGATGATCATGTACATTCCTATGGTATTAGATACATAGATGATTGGCTCTAGTGCAAGTGGGAGTTTGTTAGATATGTATGCCCCATAGACAATCACTTTATGTTGTAATATGCACATTACATTTATTTTTATATTAATGAATTAAGGCATCCTTTATTATTATTCAGTACTCATATGATACATGTAGTTGATTATATATCTTAAACTATTTAATAAAGTTCTTAGTATAAAAATGTAGTGTAAGGAAAATCACGATGAGATCACAGTGAGATCATGATATGAGATTCTTATTACATGTAAATATGTTTATACTAAAATTATCCCTAGTTATAGTATTAACAAGATGGGACATTGTTAATGCGGATAAACTAGCACATGTTATAATTCTTACTTTGATCAAGCAGTTGTTCTCATAAGCTGTAAGCATGGTGATGCTATAATCATATGGATTTCTATTCAATGTAAATGATCTTATCTCATCATAGTATTTGTGCAAATATTCTTAGACTTGAGGTCTCTGAGGTATCTTGGATATCAAGTGTTATACTTTAATCTCATTCCTTGTTGTCTCATGAGAGATCTCTCATAAGGTGGTCATTGGGTATTAAATGAGATATTCGAAGATAGTTGAGAGATTAACAAAGGATACATCACTCTTGATAGAAGGAGAGTATATCTCACGGTCTCTTGTAGGAAGGCATTACTCTCAAGGTGGATGGATCTTTGAGAGAGTTTCAAATATGACTTTTATGGAGTAATGGGCTTCAGGAATAAGAACTAATAAATTCGGGCTAGGTGTGACGTAGTCATTCTAGTAACCAAATGAGATGTAGTATGATATAAGAAATTTATTGTACGGTAACTAACTATAGAAAAGTTAAAGTCAAACCACTTTGACTTTCTCAATGCTTGGGTGGCCATGATACATTACTAAATGCCAATTTTGATCTGCTTAATATCAATTAGTTGATTAGAGAATCATTCCTAAATGAAGAGTTCATTTGAGGAAACCTTAATTTTAATTAAGGGTAAAATTAGTATATAGCTACCAACTTGTTTAGAAGCCTAATGGGTCACACACTAAAAAGATTTTAGAATCAATTAATCTGGCTTTAATATATTAAGAGATAATATATTTAATGGATTAGATCCATTAAGGAAGAAGAAAATGGGTTAATATTGGGCCAAGTTGAGCCTATTTGGGCATAATAAGCTATTAAGTTTAGAAACCCTAGCTAATAGAAACCTTGGAAGACCAAAAGGATATAAATATCATCTTAATAGATGGGAGTCTCACTCTTGCCTCCTAACTAAAAGGAAGATAAGAAAGAGGTTCTTCTTCCTCTTAGGTTTTCTTCTTCCTCTTAAGTTTTCTTCTTTCTCCACTTGAGTGTCTCTTCTTGTTAGCACAAAGATTCACTTTAGGTCACTTATATTAGATAGAAGATTAATTCTTCCCTTATGTAGATACTATTCGAGACAATCCTACTCTTGGATTATTGTGGTTTGCAATAACCCAACAAGAGAAGAAGGTGAAGAATTTGTGAAGAACTCTTAGGTATAATATCTAAACCTTATATATTCTTCCTTTAATTCGATTTTAATCAATATAAGATGATCTAGGGTTTGGAAATTTTTGTTTTTCTGCTACATATTGGCTTCCATTTTTTATTGTTCATACTTTAAATTCCCAACAATATTTACATAAATACCCAAAAATTAACTTTATTTAAAAAATACTATAAAATCTAAAAATATTTACACTTTTATAAACAGTTGATGCAAAATTTCAATAATACATCATTTCTCACTAAAACATTTTTTTTAAATATCAATTTCCTCACAACAATCAATATTTTACTTCAAATATTTATTTTTTAAAACTTCGCTATTAAATAAAAATATTTTAATAAAATAATAAAAATTAATATTTTAAATTATTTTTCATCATATAAAAATTATCATTTTTTGTAAAGAGAAAATTTTTAATTTTAATTATAAAAAATAAATAACACTAAAAAAATATAAAAAAAGTAAAATTTACAAAAATATATTAATAAAAATTATTAAATTTATTTTTAAACAAAATTTAAATATTATACACATGAAAGAATAACAAAATACGCACAATTTCATTTTGTAGATGTATAATAGATATATTGTATATGTGTTGTAGAAATTATAGATGTTGTATGTATGTTATGTTTATATTATTTAAGTTGTGTGTATTTTATGAAAAAATTGTTGAATTTGTATGAATAATGTGTGAAAAAAATTTAAAAAAAATAAAATTAAACAAATATTAAAAGCATTATGTTGATGTGTTGTAAATATATTGAAAATGTGTTGTAGATGTATTATAGATATTGTAGACGTAGTTTATATTATGAAGTGTGTATTTTATATATGTTGTATATATATTATCTATATGCTTAATTTTTATGTGCATATTAAAAATATGATATTAAAAAAAATTTTAAATAAATAAATCAAATAAAATAAAAATCACAAAAAAAAAATAAAAAAATTACAAAAAGAATAAAAAAAAGAAAAATTAACGTTAGAAAGTTAATTTTGAAAAAAAAAAAAGTGAAATCGGTATCTTTGAAATAAAAAGATGCAAGGGCCGTATATTTGTAAATTCAGCGCGCAGTAGGCATAGACAACGTAAATTTCTCTGCATATATACCTCTTTAAAAAGCCACTAATGCCTATTAAAAAGATTAATTAGACCCAACTTAGGCCCATGCAGTATCTTACTTACAGAAAAGTAATTTTATTTTAGAAAAAATTACACTAGTTTCTACTTTTTGTTTTGCATTTTTATTTATATGGACCTGATGCCTTTTTTTTTTTTTTTCAATTTTATGACTTTCTCTTTTTTTCAACATTAACTTGTAAATGGTGTTTCCCCCTTTTTTATGTTTTTCATAATATTTTTTTTGTTTATTTACTATTTATTTACTATTTATATTTTTTATATCATTTTTTTAATATACATAAAAAAATAAATATATACACATTATATAAAAAATACACACTCAACAATGTAAACTACATCTACAACACATATACTATACATCAACATAATATTTATAATATTTATTTAATTTTATATTTATTTAATTTTTTATTATTATAATATCTACACAAAATTCGTATAATATTCAACAAATTTTATATAAAATACATATAACTTAGATAACAAATACATAATATACATACAATATCTATGAAATATATACATAATATTTGCTAAATATCTACATAATGAAATTATGTATATATTTTTTCATGTGTATAATAAGTAAAATTTGTTTAAAAATAAAGTTAACAATTTTTATTAATATAATTTTGTATATATTATTTTTTTTTATTTTTGAGTGTTATTTATTTTTTATAATTAAAATTAAATTTTTTTTATAAAAAAATATGATTTTTATGTGAAAAAAATAATTTACAATATTAATCTTTATTGTTTTATTAAAATATTTTTATTTAATAGTAAAGTTTGAAAAAAAATAAAAATTGAAGTAAAATATTAATTATAGCGAGAGAGATATATATATATTTTTAAAAAATTTTGATTTAGCGAGGAATGAGCTATTTTTAAAATTTTGCTCTAATTTTTTATATAAATATAAATATTTTTAAATTTTATAATATTTTTAAAATAAAGGTTATTTTTTAGGTAGTTATGTAAATTTTTCTTTATTCTATAGAATGTTTAATTGTTTACATTTTGATATGTCCTAATAATCCTCCTTTTTTTAAAAAAAAAAAGAAATTTACATCATATACTACTGTTTTAATTTTAAGTTTTCATCCGTACGCCTATTTGCTTGTTGTTAATTCCGCAACATTTTTTTTTAAATTTTCACGAATTTTATATTTGTGTGCATTTCGTTACTGTTTTTTCTATGCTATTTTTTTTTCTTTTATGATATTTTTATTCATGATTAATTTTATTTTTCTCATATTCTCAATATACATATAAAATACATAAATATATATACAATATACATATAATATGTACACAACATAATGTAATAAAGACAACATATATAATATAATTGAACAATATATAGAAATATATATTTAATCACTTGTAATTCAATATTTTCAAAATATATACACAGCATATACATAATATATATAACATATATACAATATATACATAGTATATATACAATAAATTTAAACATGCACACAACATAGACATAATAAACTTAATATTTTAACTTTTTATTGTCCCTTAAGCTACCAAGAGGGAGGTGAATTGGTGGTTGTAAAGATTAAAGAAAAATTTAAAAATTCTTTAGCAAATTAAAATATAGGGAAGAAGAAAGAACCCAATCGATTTATAGTCGTTCAGATAAGTATATCCTATGACAACTCCTCAACTCACAAATTGAGTATTTAACTAATAATATATTTTTACAAGTTCAACCCTAACTTGATATTTTCACATGCTCACACTAAAATTTTATAAGAGTTTTATGGCTAACGTAAAACTCTTATAAGTGTTTTCCCAAATTCACACTTAACCTAGTGTTTGTAGCTCATACCTAACTCTTAACTAAGGTGTTTTAAGTGCTCACATCCAACACACAAGAATTACAAAAGAAAATTTAAGTATAAGGAATTAAAAATTAAAAATGCAAGAGTTTGGCTTAGTAAATGCTTAAAAGATACATTAAATGATATTTGTTGAGGTATTTACAACCTTTCCAACTCCTCAAGACCATTGAAGTTGTGTAGGGAAAGATTTGCTCCTCACCAATAAAAATATCTTGCATTAAATGCTGTCAGAGATTATTCACGGTCGCATAACTTCTTGTGTAATTGCAAACTCTGTTTCGTGGGGAGTTTGGCTTGGGCGTGGTCACATAACTCAAAATGTGTCTACTGACTAGTTCAACAGCTAGTATATGTGATAGCTTTCGATTGGTCAAAGTCTCAACATTTTCCTCCATCGCCATACTTTATGAATCTTGTAGTCGCACTCTTTTGGCATGCGGTTGTGAGCTTCGAAGCTTGAAAATTTTTTAGAAATTTTCTTTCTACGTAATAGCTTGTGATTGGCAGGTCAACATTCAACTAAAGAACTTTTGACTTTATGAACATTGTAGTCATGCCATGTCAAGTTTGCAATGGCAAGATGGTTTTCACTCTGACCTCACATGATGATGTCAAAACATCACCACAAGTTATCCAAGTTGCTTGCAATAACATACTGACTTATCCGTCTGCGAGAGTTGGATCACGGTCCAAAGAGATGTGGTGCATCTAATCGCTGACTCTTTTGTGTCTAAAGTAAATTTCCTCTATCTGTAAACTATCCACACTATAATATCCCAAAGTATGCCCTAGAATTTTTGAAATATTTATTGTTGTATTTGGATTTAACGTATATGTTAAATTGGAAAGAGAAAAGAATTAAAGAGAGAGTGTATATGTTGTGTATATGGAAATATATACAACATATACAAGTCAATATGGGAAAGTCAAAAGAAGATATTTCTTTATTTTAATTTAATTAAGTAATTAAAAGGAAATTAAAATGAGTGGAAGAGAAATATTTGAATATTTTATTAAATAAATTGCTTGGTGGAGGTTTAAGTGGAGATTGAGTATTTGACTTTGTATCTTTTTCTTCTTCTTTGCTTCTTTTCCATTTGGTTGGCCGGGTATTCCAAAGACAAGAGAGCAAGAGAGAGTTTTGATTTTCTAAGATCAAATTGAAGGAAGAATCAAGTGATTAAGTTGGAATTTTGTGAAGTTTCATCATCTTTGGTAAGTTTTCCACTTGATTCTTTGATTTTCTTTGAGTTTGTGAGTTGAGGTTGTGGTTGATATGTGTTTGTTTGTTTGTGGTGTATTTAAGAATGTTTGGTTCTATTGATTTTGGATTTTGGGGTTTGATTGAAGGAAAGAGTAAGTTTGTTGGAAGAGAAAGTGTTGTGGTTGTGTTTTGAGTTTGTGATGATGATTATGACTTGTGTTTGATGTATGTTTTGAGTGTTTTGGTATTTTTGTAAATTGTATTGGTTTATGGGTGTGTTTAATTAAGTTGTTTGAAGTGGATAATGGTGGAATTAAGAGATTTGTTGGTTGTGTTGTTGTTGTTGTCGGAATCTGTATTTTTGGCCTGACACGCCCATTAGCACGGCCAGGTCTTTAGGCGTGTCAATGGTTCTATTTTCTGGATGGGTGACACGAGCAGTGACACGCCCATGTCACTGAGCGTGTCATAGCTACTGTGTTGAGGGAGGATTGACACGGCCTTGAGCACGCCCTTGTTGTTGGACGTGTCAATGCTTCTGTGAGACAGAATGTATTACACTTTCAGTGACACGCCCGTGGTTCTGAGCGTGTCAAAGCTTCTGTGTTGTGGAGTTAGGGCACGGTCAGGGACACGCCCGTGTTGTTAAGCGTGTCATGTGTAGAGTTGCCCTAGTTGGTTTTATCTATTTTATCTCATGTGTATCTCTAAGTGAGTGTGTATGATCACCTTTGGTTTAGGATTTGAAGAGAGTTGAGTTGCTCTAATCCTAGTGTTGAGGATTCTTAGAAGAGGAGTTTGGTGTGGAGTGAATTGCTCTTGAGGTAAGTACAAACCCTACATTATTGCATACCTTTATATGATCTTGAGACTTAACACATATGATTGTAAATGTGTTAAGTAAATCTATTACATTGTTGATGCATATTAATAATGTTATGTTTTGCATAATGAGAACTTTGTGGAATATATGTTGAAGATTCTAAATATATGATGAATACTTCAATGATGAGTTGTTTTAATGTGAATTGAGATAATTGAGGCATGTTTGCCTAGATGATGATGTTCAATGTAATTTGGTATGTATACTCTATTGATGAGATGTGAAGCCATTGTTGTTGGCTATAATGATGCAAATGAGATGATTGAGGCATAGATGCCTAAATGATGATGAGAAAATGAGAATGAAATTGATAATGAATTAATGAATAAATTGTGTGTCTAATGTGTTATTCCATTTTCAGAGTTTTGTTGTTGGTGGCATGCCTATAGCAACAATCTCTTGAAGTTAGGTTGGGCTTGATCCTTGAAGCTAAGTTGGGTTGAAGTTTAGCATGCTTAACTCCCCTTGAAGCTTGGTTGGATCTAATCCTTGAAGCCTAATTGAGATGTTCAACCCTTGAAGCTAGGTTGGGTTTGGTTCTTGAAGCCAAGTTGGGTTGATACTTAGCATGCTTTGTTCCCCTTGAAGCTTGGTTGAACCTAATCCTTGAAGCCTAGTTGGGATAATGATAATGATAAATGTGATAATTAAACCAAAACATTAACTCTGAAAGTTGAATGGCATATTAGTGTCTTTTGGGCCTATGCTTGTCTTTGCTTTAATATGAACTATGGAGTGAGATATAATGTATGAAATTATTATAATACATAAGTAACTTAATGGAAATGAATGTGGCTTTGAAAGCTATGTTGAGTAATGAAACTATGAAGATACAACATGATGTGTAATATGTTTATGGATGTGGAAAATTGTGAGTATTACCTCATGAATGTTTTGATAAGTTATTGAATAATGCAAGGTTGTGAAGTATAATATTCTTTTGAATTATTTTTGAAACTTGATTGTATGAAATTGGCATTGCATTGAAGCATAATATTATTGTAGTTTGTACCACTAAGCCATAGGCTTAGCGCGATTGTGGTTCATCGCGCAGGTGACGGGGTAGAACCAGAGAGTTCCTCTAGGCTGAGTCAACTTTAGATTTTGAAGTGTGGATAGTGGGCTTAAAGATCAAAGACTGACTGTCAAGCATGTATAAACTTTATGTTTTGTAAAACTTGAGTTTTGATGTATATGTATCTATAAATACTGTTATATTTTCCGCTGAGTATTGAATAAATATTTTATCTACTGTGTTTCATAACATAACTTAAATGTTTTGAGTTTGCTTATACTATTGTAAAAGCAGTGAGTTGTTTGTTTAGTAAACCGTAGCATTTCTATATTCAATATATGTATATTACGGATGTGATTGTATGTAGTGTGCGTATACGGGGTATAGGGGTGTTACAATTGTTTTGGTATCAGAGCCTAGGTTTGAGATTCTCAACCTAGGTAAATTGTAAGAAAAAGAACATTTTGATTTTAAAAGTTGGTTTTTAAATAAGATACATGTTTTGGTATTGGCAGTCTTTGATCTTTAATGAGGTATATTCTGCTGTGTTTGCAGATATAGGTAGTAATGGCGTCTCAGTCACGTTAGTCCGTAGAAGGTAGTGCTGAGAGTGTAGCTCCTGAAGAGGGTAGAGATGGAGCTAGAGTTGAGAGAGTTACTGAGGCCCCTGCTCCTGTGCTAGGGAGATCAGTTGCTGATGAGGTTCCGCCGGGTTGGTTACGGCATATGGTAGAATTGTTGAGGAGAGCTCCCGTACAGCAGCCACCATCGCCACCATAGCCACAAGTGCCGGTGAGGCATTATGATAAATTGAGAAAATATGGAGCTGAGGATTTCTTGGGCACTACAGATCCTGCAGTAGCTGAGCAGTGGTTGGATAAAGTGCAGAGGATATTTATCCAGTTGCAAGCTACTCCTGATGAGAAATTTGATTATGCTAGATCCCTTCTACAGAAAGATGCTTATGATTGGTGGAAGATGGTTCCTCATGCCATGGATGATCCACCCACATTATCTTATGGTGATTTTCTGAGGGAGTTTGAGCTGAAATATACTCCGAGGGAGTATAAGGATGTTAAGAAGATGGAATTTCTGAATCTGAGGCAAGATAACCGGACTGTGACAGAGTATGAGGTAGAGTTTATCCGGTTGAGTCACTATGCCGGTGGGATTATTGCAGATGAGATTGACCAGTGCAGGAGGTTTGAGGAGGGGTTGAGGCCCTCTATCATGTGTATTGTTGCTGGTTCTCGGTATCAGGATTTTTCTTAATTGGTTGTAGCAGCCAGAAGTGTTGAGAGAGCACAGGGCATTGCAGCAGCTGCTACCGAGGAAGAGACCAGAGTTAGGAGACCCCAGTTTGAGGCAGGGTCTTCGTCTATGAAGAGAGGCAGAGGAAGTTTTATTTCAAGGATCAGTAGGAGCCAGAGGCAGTCTGGTAGGTCAGTTCAATATCAGAGACAGAGATCGAGACCTACAGTTTCTGTAGCGAGTGCTCCGACTCCAGTGGTTCAGAGATCTACTCCACCTGTATGTGTTCATTATGGTAGGACCCATGGGGGTACTTGTTGGAAGACGGGTGGATCGGGAGTATGCTTTAGATGTGGGTCACCAGCTCATTTTATTAAAGATTGCCCTGAGATGCAAGAGGATAGACAGACTGATACTGCAGCTTCTCGGCCCAGTGTCAGCAGAGGTGGTCGAGGGGGGTAGAGGTTTCAGTAGAGGTGGTAGACCTGGGTTTAGTCAGAGAGGAGGATCTTCATCCAGAGGCAGTAGGCCAGATGAGGCTGGATCTTCTCAGAGAGTATATGTGATGCAGAGGCAGCCGGATGCTTCAGCAGTTATAGCGGGTACATTTTCTTTATTTGATATTCCAGTTCTTCCTTTGATTGATCCAGGATCTACTCATTCATACATAAGTGCATCCATATTGCCTGTGTCTGAATTGTATTCAGAGTCCTTAGGATTTGATGTCTTGGCGACAAATCCTTTAGGACATAGTGTTGTGGTGAGTAAGGTGCATCGTGATAGTGCAGTTGTGGTACAAGGTGAGGAGTTTTTAGGTGATTTGATTGAAATGCCTTTTAAGGAATATGATTTGATCTTAGGCATGGATTGGTTGTTTAAGCATGGAGCTGTGGTAGACTGTCAAAAGAAATGTGTTACTTTGAGAACCGGTGATGGTAGAAGTGTGATGGTATCTAGTAAGCAGAGACAACTTGCATCCTTGTTTGTGTCAGCAGTTGCAGCTAGGAAATTGATTAGAAAAGGGTGTGATGCTTATCTTGCTCATGTTGTGAATACTAGAGTAATGGGTTCTCAACTTGATAGTATACCCTCAGTTGCGGAATTTCCAGATGTTTTTCCTGAGGAGTTGCCAGGCTTACCCCCTGAGAGAGAGGTTGAGTTTGGTATCGATTTGTTGCCTGGTACCACCCCATCTCTATTACTCCATATCGAATGGCACCTGCTGAGTTGAGAGAGTTTAAGGTGCAGTTGCAGGAGTTGTTGGATAAAGGGTTTGTTTGCCCTAGTGTTTCTCCGCGGGGAGCTCCTGTTTTGTTTGTGAAGAAAAAGGATGGTACTTTGAGGTTGTGCATTGATTATAGGCAATTGAACAAAGTGACTATCAAGAATAAGTATCCTTTGCCTAGGATTGATGATCTCTTTGATCAGTTGAAGGGAGCAGCAGTGTTTTCCAAAATTGATTTGAGATCAGGGTACCATCAGTTGAGGGTTAAAGCTGAAGATGTTTCTAAGACAGCTTTTCGCACAAGGTATGGGCATTATGAGTTTTTAGTGATGCCTTTTGGATTGACGAATGCACCTGCAGCTTTCATGGATTTGATGAATAGAGTGTTTAGGCCTTATCTGGATCAGTTTGTTGTGGTCTTCATTGATGATATTTTGGTGTATTCGCGTAATGAAGAGGAGCATGACAAGCATTTGCGGATTGTGTTGCAGACCTTGAGAGAGAAGCAGTTGTATGCTAAGCTGTCGAAGTGTGAGTTTTGGCTTGATCAAGTTACTTTTCTGGGTCATATAGTTTCAGCAGATGGTATAAGAGTTGATCCAAGTAAAGTTGAAGCCATTTTGAATTGGAGTCCACCAAAGTCTGTAACTGAAGTCAGAAGTTTTCTGGTTTTGGCAGGCTATTATCGACGCTTTGTGAAAGGTTTTTCTTTGATAGCTACTCTACTCACCAGATTACTTCGAAAGGGAGTTAGATTTGTGTGGACATATCAATGTTAAGCTAGTTTTGAGCAGTTGAAAGAGATGTTGACTCAAGCGCCTGTTCTTACTTTGCCTGTGGAAGATAAACCATATGTGATTTACAGTGATGCTTCACATAATGGTTTAGGATGTGTTTTGATGCAAGAAGGTAAAGTCATAGCTTATGCTTCTCGGCAGTTGAAGCCGCATGAGCTTAATTATCCGACGCATGATTTGGAGTTAGCAGCCATAGTGTTTGCTTTGAAGATATAATGACATTATTTGTATGGAGAGAAGTGTTTTATCTACATGGATCATAAGAGTTTGAAATATTTGGGGGTTCAGAGAGAGCTTAATCTTCGACAAAGATGATGGTTGGAGCTGATTAAAGATTATGATTTTTTGATTGATTATCACCCTGGCAAGGCAAATGTTGTTGCTGATGCTTTGAGTCGGAAGTTTTTAGCAGGTTTGACTACTTATTCGCTCTTGTTGCTTGTTGAGTTGAGAGCATTGCATGCTAGTTTTAAATCATGTGATGATGGTGCATTGTTGGCTCAGTTGCAGTTGAGATTGGTATTGTTGGATCAGATTATAGAGGCTCAATTGGCTGATGAGAAAATTCAGAAGATTGTGTCGGATTGCCAATATGGGGAGAGCCGAGATTTCTATGTGAAAAGTGATGGTAGCCTTTGGTTTAAAGATAGGTTGTGTGTTCCTGATAATGCTAGTTTGAGAAAGATTATTTTAGAGGAAGCACATCAATCGGTTTTTGCTATGCACCCTGGGAGTACAAAGATGTATCAGGATTTGAAGCAACATTACTGGTGGTTAGGTATGAAGAGAGACATAGCGGAGTTTGTATCTAAGTGTCTCACGTGTCAGAGGGTGAAAGCTGAGCACAAAGTTCCAACTGGGTTGCTTCAACCTTTATCAGTGCCTTAATGGAAATGGGAGCGAGTAACAATGGATTTTGTGTCTGGTTTGCCATTGACTCAGAAGAAGCATGATGCTATTTGGGTGATTGTTGATCGGTTGACAAAGACAGCTCATTTTCTTCTAATTCGGATGGACTATTCTCTTGAAAAGTTGGCTGAGCTGTATATCAGTGAGATAGTGAAGTTGCATGGAGTCCCAATTTCTTTAGTGTCTGATCGAGATCCACGGTTTGCTTCGAGATTTTGGAAGAGTTTGCATGGTGCTTTAGGTTCTCGATTGCACTTTAGCACTGCTTTTCATCCGCAGACTGATGGACAATCAGAGAGGGTGATACAAATTATTGAGGATATGTTGAGAAGCTGTGTCATTGATTTCTCTGGAAGTTGGGACAGATTTTTGCCACTTGTGAAATTTGCCTACAACAACAGTCATCAATCCAGTATTGGTATGGCACCATTTGAGGCATTGTATGGTAGAAGATGTAGGACACCTTTATGTTGGAATGAACTTGGAGAAGGCAAATTGATTGGTCCGGATTTGGTTAAAGAAACGGAAGAGAAAGTGAAGGTAATTCGGGATCGATTAAAAGCAGCTTCAGATCGGCAGAAATCTTATTCATATTTGAAGAGGAGAGACATAGAGTATGATGTTGGAGATAAAGTATTTCTGAAAGTGTCTCCTTGGAAAAAGATTTTAAGATTTGGTCGAAGAGGAAACCGAGTCCTCGTTTTATTGGATAGAAAGAGTTGACATATTAGAAAGAGTTGGACCAGTTGCTTATCGTCTTGCTTTGCCGCCTGAGTTGGATAGAATCCATAATGTCTTCCATATTTCTATGTTGCGGAGGTACAGATCAGACCCATCTCATGTTTTACCAGTTGAATCTATTGAGGTGAGTCCGGATCTGACATTTGAAGAAGAACCAATTGCTATTTTGGCACATGAAGTGAAAGAGTTGAGAAATAAGAAAGTGCCACTTGTGAAGGTTCTTTGGAAGAGTCATGCGAAGGAAGAGGCAACTTGGGAAAGTGAACAAGCGATGCGGAATTAGTATCCTCAACTGTTTTGGACTTAATATCAGGTAATTTCGAGGACAAAATTTTCTTTTTAGAGGGGGAGAATTGTAATATCCCAAAGTATGCCTTAGAAGTTTTGGAATATTTATTGTTGTATTTGGATTTAATGTATATGTTAAATTGGAAAGAGAAAAGAATTAAAAAGAGAGTGTATATGTTGTGTATATGGAAATATATACAACATATACAAGTCAATATGGGAAAGTCAAAAGAAGATACTTCTTTATTTTAATTTAATTAAGTAATTAAAAGGAAATTAAAATGAGTGGAAGAGAAATATTTGAATATTTTATTAAATAAATTGCTTGGTGGAGGTTTAAGTGGAGGTTGAGTATTTGACTTTGTATCTTTTTCTTCTTCTTTTCTTCTTTTCCATTTGGTTGGCCGGGTATTCCAAAGACAAGAGAGCAAGAGAGAGTTTTGATTTTCTAAGATCAAATTGAAGGAAGAATCAAGTGATTAAGTTGGAATTTTGTGAAGTTTCATCATCTTTGGTAAGTTTTTCACTTGATTCTTTGATTTTCTTTGAGTTTGTGAGTTGAGGTTTGTGGTTGATATGTGTTTGTTTGTTTGTGGTGTATTTAAGAATGTTTGGTTCTATTGATTTTGGATTTTGGGGTTTGATTGAAGGAAAGAGTAAGTTTGTTGGAAGAGAAAGTGTTGTGGTTGTGTTTTGAGTTTGTGATGATGATTATGACTTGTGTTTGATGTATGTTTTGAGTGTTTTGGTGTTTTTGTAAATTGTATTGGTTTATGGGTGTGTTTAATTAAGTTGTTTGAAGTGGATAATGGTGGAATTAAGAGATTTGTTGAATGCATTGTTGTTGTTGTTGCCGGAATATGTATTTTTGGCCTGACACGCCCATTAGCACTACCAGGTCTTTAGGCGTGTCAATGGTTCTATTTTCTGGATGGGTGACACGAGCAGTGACACGCCCATGTCACTGAGAGTGTCATAGCTACTGTGTTGAGGGAGGATTGACACGGCCATGAGCACGCCCGTGTTGTTGGACGTGTCAATGCTTCTGTGAGACAGAATGTATTACACGTTTAGTGACACGCTCGTAGTTCTGAGCGTGTCAAAGCTTCTGTGTTGTGGAGTTAGGGCACGGTCAGGGACACGCCCTTGTTGTTAAGCGTGTCATGTGTAGAGTTGCCCTAGTTGGTTTTATCTATTTTATCTCATGTGTATCTCTAAGTGAGTGTGTATGATCACCTTTGGTTTAGGTTTTGAAGAGAGTTGAGTTGCTCTAATCCTAGTGTTGAGGATTCTTAGAAGAGGAGTTTGGTGTGGAGTGAATTGCTGTTGAGGTAAGTACAAACCCTACATTATTGCATACCTTTATATGATCTTGAGACTTAACACATTTGATTGTAAATGTGTTAAGTAAATCTATTGCATTGTTGATGCATATTAATAATGTTATGTTTTGCATAATGTGAACTATGTGGAATATATGTTGAAGATTCTAAATATATGATGAATACTTCAATGATGAGTTGTTTTAATGTGAATTGAGATAATTGAGGCATGTTTGCTTAGATGTTGATGTTCAATGTAATTGGGTATGTATACTCTATTGATGAGATGTGAAGCCGTTGTTGTTGGTTATAATGATGCAAATGAGATGATTGAGGCATACATGCCTAAATGATGATGAGAAAATGAGAATGAAATTGATAATGAATTAATAAATGAATTGTGTGTCTACTGTGTTATTCCATTTTCAGAGTTTTGTTGTTGGTGGCATGCCTATAGTAACAATCTCTTGAAGTTAGGTTGGGCTTGATCCTTGAAGCCAAGTTGGGTTGAAGTTTAGCATGCTTAACTCCCCTTGAAGCTTGGTTGGATCTAATCCTTGAAGCCTAATTGAGATGTTCAACCCTTGAAGCTAGGTTGGGTTTGGTTCTTGAAGCCAAGTTGGGTTGATACTTAGCATGCTTTGTTCCCCTTGAAGCTTGGTTGAACCTAATCCTTGAAGCCTAGTTGGGATAATGATAATGATAAATGTGATAATTAAACCAAAACATTAACTCTGAAAGTTGAATGGCATATTAGTGTCTTTTGGGCCCATGCTTGTCTTTGCTTTAATATGAACTATGGAGTGAGATATAATGTATGAAATGATTATAATACATAAGTAACTTAATGGAAATGAATGTGGCTTGGAAAGCTATGTTGAGTAATGAAACTATGAAGATACAACATGATGTGTAATATGTTTATGGATGTGGAAAATTGTGAGTATTACCTCATGAATGTTTTGATAAGTTATTGAATAATGCAAGGTTGTGAAGTATAATATTCTTTTGAATTATTTTTGAAACTTGATTGTATGACATTGGCATTGCATTGAAGCATAATATTATTGTAGTTTGTACCACTAAGCCATGGGCTTAGCGCAATTGTGGTTCATCACGCAGGTGACAGGGTAGAACCAGAGAGTTCCTCTAGGCCGAGTCAACTTTAGATTTTGAAGTGTGAATAGTGGGCTTAAAGATCAAAGACTGATTGCCAAACATGTATAAATTTTATGTTTTGTAAAACTTGAGTTTTGATGTATATGTATCTGTAAATACTGTTATATTTTCCGCTGCATATTGAATAAATATTTTATCTACTGTGTTTCATAATATAACTTAAATGTTTTAAATTTGCTCATATTATTGTAAAAGGAATGATTTGTGTGTTTAGTAAACCGTAGCATTTCTATATTCATTATATGTATATTACGGATGTGATTGTTTGTAGTGTGCGTATACGGGGTATAGGGGTGTTACACACACACTAAAGCATGTGGTCGCAAGATGCCTCTCGTGGCTCGCTACTATGACTGCTATTGCTTTTGTGTGAAAATGTCGTTTGTGTGCTCAAGCATACAGTCACACCATTGAGAATCTGCCCATGATTTTCAGTCCATCAAAGAACTTTAGTAAATTCTAATGCCTAAGGAAAAATCATTTGTCTTAAACATTAATATAATTCAATTTGTTTGCTAATGAAAAAAATAGAGTATTATTATACAAAGAATTGGCCAACAACTTTATATATACACAATATATATGACATATACATAATATATATACAATATATACACAATATACACACAATAAATATAGACATACACATAATATATACACATCAAACTTAATTTTTTTAAAATTTTTATTTGTATAATATGTAAAATTTATTTAAAAAAAATTTAGTGAATTTTATTAGAATTTTATATGTTTACTTTTTTATATAAATTTTGTGAGTGTTATTTTTTATTTGAAATCAAAATCAAAAATTTCCCTTTGTAAATAATTAACACATCTTATATGTTTAAAATGTAATTTAAAATATAAATTTTTATTATTCTTATCAGAATATATTTTCTAATAGTAAAGTTTGAAAAGAAAAAAAGATAAAAATTGAAGTAAATATTGTTTGAAGTAGAGTGGAGGTATTTATAAAAAAAAAAATTGTTTGAAGTGAGGAATGAGGTGTTTTTTACAAACCAGAAATGTTTTGAAACATTTTTTGAAGGTGAAGTATGTTTAGAATTTTTTTTATAAAAGATATAGCATGTTTAAAATTCAAACTTTTTTTAAGATAGTTCCTAAATCCCTTTTTCTAAGCCATGAAAGATCATGAATGGGGATGTGGAAGTTTCTCTTAATTATTCTCACTCTTACCGTGAAAAAAGGTGTTAAAGTGTTGTTATATTTTTTTTAGTAAGCCAATAAAAACCTATAGTACTATATAAATAATAAAACCAAATTCAAAACTTATTTAGATAATTTTTTTTGGGTGTATAATTCCCTCATCAATTATAATTTTATGAAATTATTTTTTTATAAATTCCAATTAAAATTTTATAAAACCATTACATATAATTGTGAGGCCTCTCTCGAGCATCGATTCTGCTCGCTTAAGAGCCGAAATACTCATTGGGGCTAGGTCTCATACTACACCGTCACGTACAGTCTTCACTCGATTCGGTAGGCACGAATTTAGAATTATCTTTTATTTTAAAAAGATTTGTTTCTTTTATTTTTAAAAGAAACTCTCATTTTATTTTGAAAAGAGATGATTCTTATTTAAAAAAAAAAAGCAGAAATTGAAGAGTTGCGCCTTAGTTTATTTTGTTGGGGGAAAAATTAAAAAAAAAATCTATTTAGTTGACTCCATTAAATCAAATTGATTTTTACCCAAAAAAAATACTAGTTAGAAACCAATCATGATAGGTATCAGGTTGAGTTTTCTTACCAATTTTGATAAAAATAATTTTTTTTATCTCTCTTTGATTGATTTATCCTTTATGATTAAAAATATACTTTAATACATATGACAAAAATAAAAATTAATGCCATTTAATTATGCATGGGCAGATAATCACATGACATCCATAAGTTTCAATAAAAATAAATTATTACATCTTATTCAAAAAAAATTATTACATCTTTAATAAATAGCATTCACAAGGAAGCTTTGACTTTAACTCTTATGGATACTAGGTCATGCACAAATCTCCAATTAAATTAATAATTAAGAAAATAATGAATAAAAAAATAATTCATCCATTTAAGAATTTAAGTGCAATAAATTAAATGGAAATATATAAAATTGCAGATTTAAAGGAGAAACAATTAAAATTAGCTCAATAGAATAATTTTAAGATTTTTAGTTAGGGCTTACTACTCAGAGAGAGATTTCAAAGTGTGCATACTTATCCCTTTTGAATGAGAATGAGAGCCAATAGTAGTTCATGCCTTTAATTGCAAATAACTAGATTGATTGATTTTAATTGGTGTTATTACAGAATTGAAAAAGAGATTAAGTTGGAAAATTTATCTCATTGAAGATTTCCTCTTGCTTGACTTGAAGCTTGAAGTGTTTTTCCACTCTTTAATTCAGCCTTAGATTTGATGGAATTTCTTGACTTATTATAAAGAAAAGAAATTCATTGGAGCACAATTTAAATGGAAAAATTAGTTTGGAAAATCAATTTTTTTTATGGAAAATTGAAAAATAAAATTTGGACAATGTTGTTGGAATTTTTGATTTTTTTAGAGCAATTTGAAAGGAATTTTTGACTAATTCCCAAAATGCCCTTTTAAAGAAGAATACCTCGATTTATAGTAAAAAAGTAGAAAAATTATACCAAAATGACCTTGGGCTGCACAGACGGTCCATGGCATTTTTGCCGTTTTGGACCTATTTGACCTCCGATTCATGCAATTCAAGTTGTGTTGAATTCATATCATGTGGGCTTTTATTTAGGGGCAAAATTGAGGATTTTTTCTCACATTCTGGGTTAGTCCAAGCTCCGACTTGTGTGAATCCAATTTTGTTAGAACCGTAATCTTATTCACCTTAATTTAAGTGCAAAATTAGAGGTTCACAATAATACATTTTTATTATTTTTAGTTATTTCATATATAATAAATTTTTTCTATATGTATGTAACATTTATATTTATATTTAAAATTATAAAATAACATTTAATTTAGTACTTAATAATAGTAATTTATTTATATTAATATATTTTAAAAAATAAAAATTAAATAAAACTCTGCCTACGATATATATTGAAGAATATATATGAGCAAATTACTAGTAAAGTTTTAATGAAGCATATTCTTTGCAATGATAAACATCCAAGGTAGAGTGTTATGAATGAAATAAAAATTAGTGGATAAATATAACTCTTGTCATTTAGAATTCTATGACTTATCCTTTATTATATTAGGTTATATGTTCTCAATTCTATTTATAGTAGGATTGTAATTCTTAATTCTATTTGTAACGAGATTATAACATATACCCTATAAATAGGGATACTCATACCATTATATAGATAACTTGAAGCAATAAGAAATTCTTCTTCCTCCACTATTGTTATTTTTGTGTTCTTTTACTATATTTGTTTATTTTTCTTAACACATTATCTGCTTGATTGTTCTACATCATGTATTTTGAGCTGGCATTATTCTTATTTCATCAAAGATAATATTTATATTTATATTTTTCTATTTGTATTTCTTCTCTTGTTAAATTCGAATTGCTAAAGATAGTACTACTAACAAACTTTAATCTTTATCAAAGCTTATAGGAATGAAGGTTGGACATACACTTGACGTAGCAATAAAATCATATTGACTATATTGTTGTTTTATTGAATTGGTTTTGTTGTTTCTATATAACAACAATAATAATAATGTTAGCCAAATAATCTCAATTTTAATCCTTTACAACTCAAATTGAATGACTTATTTAACATGTGTTTTAAGAACCTTGTTGAAGCAATAGATTGTTTCAAATAAAGTCAACACAGGGCACATTTAGCGGTCGCACAACCATAGAGATGACCGCCCCATTGAATTGAAGGATGAAACCATATCACAGTAGGGCTCGCGGTCATAAACTTGACCACAGTAACGACCGCCTATCAACATGAGCAACCGTCCAACTAACAAGGACGACTGCAACATGAGTAACCCAAATCATTCAAATTCTAGTAAGGTTCGCGGTGACAAGAACGGTGGAGGATACAGTCTCATCTACTGATGTAGCGACTATCCTTACAACTCCGCGACTACTCTGCTGACTCAAGAGAAAATTACTTAAACTGACAGTGGTGTTCGCGTTCTCAGGTGCGCTGAGAAGTTCGACACGAGTCTCTCAATTCAACCGCTAATTTTCACCTAGGGCGACCGCGACATTCATATTTAGGCGAAAGTTTATTTTGCCCAGTTAAAGAATGCCACGTGGAATAACCGTTATAAACCCACTTTAATATTCAAAAAGGGCGACCGCACATAGCTTATGCGCGACCATCCCGACAACCATAACATGGGCAAGATTCTAGCCGTAGAGCAGTTAAATTCGACTGTTGAAGCAATTTTGAATGCAGCGACCATCCCTCATATAAGGGCGACTGCTTAAGACATTGGCACGACCGTCCTAGTATCAAGGACGACTGCTAACTGCTTCAAACAGTCTATAACACAAGGACTAAACTACCAAGACTTATTTCTCACTATCTATAATGGCTAGTTAGACCACATTAGCTATATATTCTCACTTTATTCTGTTAAAAATGGGATGATTCTGAATTGAATAGCCAAGCAACATATTTTTTTTATTACTACAATTAACATTTGAATTGTAATGAGTGTTGGGTGTAAGCATTAAAAACACCATTGTAAAAGTTTGAGTGTGAGCTTGGAAACACTTAGGTTGTGAGAGTGAGCCTAGGAAAAATTCTTGTAAGGGTTGTGAGGTATATGATCTCAAACCAATTATAAAGTTAGAGTTAAGCTTGTAAGAAGAAAACTCAAAGTTAGTGGAACCTTAACAAGTTGTTAAGGAAGTGGATGTAGGATTGGAGAAAATTCGAACCACTATAAATCTTGTGTGTTCTTTCTTCTACTCATTACTCAACCATTTATTTCTTCTACATTTCTTGTTGTTGAGTTTTTGAATTCTTTGTTTATATTTTCCATCATTCCTCAAGAAACCAATTCACCCCCTCTCTTGGTTGCTATCTTGGGACAATAAATAATAATAACAATAACAATAATAATAATAATAATAATAATAATAATAATAATAATAATAATAATAATAATAATAATAATAATAATGGGCCCCCAACATCGATATAGCCCACCAAAGGATAAAGCCAAAATACTCATTTTGAGCTAAGTTCACACAAAAGTGACAAGATTACTTCTCCATTCGTATGATATGCTCGATTTTAGAAAAAACTAATTTTTAGAGTCACCACTTAAATTTATTTATTTTTTTGGAAAATGAAAAATTTAAGAAAAACCGTAAAAATTGACTCCAACTTATATCCCAAGTATAAAAATTACTAGCCTCAAACCAAAGGATAGATTCTGGGACTAGGTTTTGCCTTAAGTTATCTAAAAATGGTTTGGACTTAAATTAAATAAAAACTTACAAAATGTATTTCATGTTTATGACAGTTTATAATATGGGATGGCAATGAATCTTTTATACAAAGGATATATAAGACATTCATAAAACAAAACAAGGCAAAGTTCATCCGTGAGCAAGATAAAAGTAAGCTTTAATTTAAATTACAAGTAAAAGCCCAAAGATAGAGGATCCCAACTCTAGTTTTATAGATTTTAGGATGGGCAAACATTCCCTAAAAGAAATTATGTAAATAAAATGCATTAAACAAAGTAGATATTTAAAGAAGGAATAAAGAAACTAAAAGCAAGAGATGGAAAGTTTTATGATTAAGTGGACTTAGTATTTGGAATTAAATTTCCAGTAGGCCTACATATCCCTTTTGAATGGGAATCAAAACTTAGTTCTAACCATTTTGCAATGGTGGGTTTGAACTTAAAATTTTGGTTTTCCTAGTCTAACCTAGGCTAACCTAATGTCTAAGTCCAATTTTGTGTTTAACCTTCTAAACCTAAGTCAAAGGTCTAAGTTTAAGTTCATATTCCAACCTAATTTTTAAAAAAAGTTGATTTAGGTACATATTCCAACCTTTGTTTTTTAAAAAGAGTTGATTTAGGTTTATATTCCAACCTAATTTTAAAAAAGATTGATTTTATTTTGAAAAATGGATTTTTTAGGTTTAAACCCTAATTTTGAAAACAATTTTGAAGTGTGACTGGCTTAAGCCTTTTTGGTCTAATTAAAGTCCTTTTAGGTCTTGGGCCTAATTAATGAAGTCCAATTCCAAAGCCTAAATTGTGGTATTCAAAGGTCAAATGGTCCATACATTCAAAATTTAATTTGAAGAATAAGGGATCAAAGGTTAGGGTTTTTCCTTTACGGGTGCCCTAGGTGTTGATGGTTTTAGTGCGTGATTAGATTGGAGTTCCACGTTTGTTTGGGTAAAAAAGGTTTCTAAGGAAGAAAATGACAAAAGGTGAAGGAAAATGAGCTTTTGAGCATAGATTGAGCACCCTAGTTCACTAAAGAAGTAAACTTTAGGCAGTTTATGCTAAAGAAGCTTGAACTATTTATCATTTAACAAGGAAAAAAGAAGAAAGAATAAAACAACTAGCAATTAGGTTTACTTAGTTGAGTGGTGTAAGTGAAAATGAGGTAGAAGATGCCTATTTATAGAGTTTTAGAGGGTTAAATCAGAAAAAATTGGAAAAAAGTGGGATTAAGGCACCATAGCACAAAAATCAAGGCACGTGGCAGAAAATTGCCTTTTCCTACAATTTTTTACTGCCTGGCCAAAATAGGGCCTGCCACAAGTTTGTATATGGCAACAGGCCCAACGGGGCCATTTGTGACTAGTTTTGCTCAAACATTTTTTAGAGGCTTTTTTGGGATCGTTTAACGTCCATTTTAAGTGATTTTTAATGAGTTGGAACTGTAACAGATAGAATTTTAATACTATGGTGAAAAATTAAGTAGCACCTACTAGAATGTTCAAAATTTTAAACAAGGAACGTTTTAACTAATATTGATAATTGATAGTGTATAGTGATAAAAGTAACATGGATAAATACTATAAGTAAATAATAGTGAATAGTATATCTCAAAATTTACTAAAGAAATTATTTTTATGGTTTTACAGGATTAAAAATTGAATTATAATCAAAGGATAAGAAAAATGGTACACCATAGCTAAGATGGGAGTGGCCACACTAGATTAAACTATATATATAAGTGGACACGTGTGTGTATGTGTAGAACCTTCTCCTTTCTTCTTTCTCCATCATCCACGCCATCTACCACCACCATCACCATCACCATCTTCTCTACTTTCTTCTTTCTTTCATCAAATTAATTAAGAATCAAAGGAAATTCATCTTTTGTTACAAATTTTTAAGAGAAAGCTAGAGTAGATGAGATTATAAACAAGTGACTAAAGAGAAAAAGAATGATTTTGAAGAAGTATGTGCTTATGTATTTTAATTTGCAAATATTTGAATTTTTATGAGTTTTAATGTTTGAATTGATTTATTGAGTCATTTATAATGAATTATTTCTTGAAAATATTGATTAAGTGGATTGATGAGTGAAAAATGAATTAAAAGAACTTCTATATGATGAGTATGGTTCTTAATTCAACCTTTATAAGAATTGGAAGGTTTTGATATTGTTTTTAGCCATGAGTGATGATTGGAGGCTTGATTAATTGAAGTTTAAGTAAAGCATTTGATATGAACTCTTTTTATGTCAAAAATTTTGTTTTGATACATCTTTAACTTAGATTTTCAATATGTTTGTTTTAATAAAGTTAAAAGTGCAGAAAACACAATTTTGGGATGCCATGAGCGTGGCTAATGGGTACCATGGGTGTGGTATTGATGTTGGGACTATCGGAGGAAGATTTACTCCGAAGAAAGACCCAAAACCAATGCCACAAGCATGGTAACTGAGTGCCATGATCGTAGGCTTGAAAGTGAGGCTGTTTGTTTAAAAATTTTAAAGAAACAGAGCCGTTTAGAATGCCATGGCTGTGGGAGTTGAGTACCAAGACTGTGGGGTCTACAATGGTATTTGGCAGCTTCGTTTTGTATCCCAAGGGTATGAGATTGAGATGCCACGACCGTGGGGGGGGGGGGGTACTTGAATGATGTTTTTGGCTTGTATTTTGTGATATACGGGTTTGGTATGAGGCTTGTATGTTTGTATTTCTTATTCTTGTGTTGTGAATTCATAATTACGTGTTAAAAAGTATGGAAAAGAGTAATAAACTTTGGATATGTGATAAATATGTGCAATACTAAATGTTGAACAAAGTATTGTTCCATTGAAATGGTACACAAAATTCATTGTTAACAAAAATTAATGAATTGCCTAAACCAGCTTGGGATTGAATGGCTAGCAAGAGGGAGGATATCCATAGTGATAGTGGGCACATCATGCCATTAATAGACACATTATGTTATCAGTGACAGTAGGCGTATCTGCCATTATACATTCTTGAGATTTGGTATTAAAATTACTACAGTGACCAGTTATCCAAACGTATGATCTGTGTTCAGTGTGTATGGGCATATTTTATGAAGTTATCTATATTAAAAATATATGTGAATATGATGTTATGAATAATGAAAGAAATGCAAAATAATATAAGTCAATTATTTAAAATCAACTTACTCTGTTACAATGTGAAAGTGATTGATAATGTATAAAATAATATTGTAAGTGAAAGTTCTAATGCACGGAGTATAAATGTTATGTTAAAAATATAGAATTAATCAATAACTTTCTAAGTATTATAATAATTGAAAGTGTATATAATGATATAAGATATAAAGTGCTCCAAAGTATAGTACTAAATCAAAGTGTCAAAATTATAAATTGAATGAAATTATCCTATATATGAAACTGAAAAGTAAGAGTTACTGAAAAACAACATAAGTGTAATATGAACAATGTTAACAAATGAGAAAGTAAGTCTTAAATGAAATAATTCAAAAAAAGAAAAGCTGCAATACCGAAATTGTAGTATAACATGATGATTTTTATAAAGTTAAAATTATTATTTTGTGTAAACAAAATATTGTGTTAGTTTGTTATTGAGAATATTTAATATATTGAACTGTTTATTAAAACTAAGTGTTATTACTATATTTCCGTAAGTATTTTCTTTAATATTAAGTGACAAAATGTATTTATACAAGCACCACTAAGCTTTGCTTAATGTATTAGAATTTTTCTGATACGCATGTATTTTGTCATTGGAGTAAGCTAAGAAGTGGAAATAAAGAGATCTTTTGTATATTGTTCTTGTAAGCTATGAAATGTATATATGCAATTTATTTTGGCTATTTAAGAGATTGTACAAATTTGTAAACGTGAAAAGAATATATGTATTTAGAGAATGAAGTTTTATATTTTAGTGAATGATTATCAAATCTAGTAATGTATTATATATTTATTTTAAATTGACAAACTTATGATGATTATCTGATTTATAATTAGTATTTGGTTTATTGGAGATATTGGAGATTGGTTTAAATGTTGGATTTATATGTTTTGTATTATACAAATTATATTATTATTTGAAAATTTTGTTAGTAACAATTTGGAAGGAAACTTTGTCGATGAATTAATTAGATTACTGACAATATACTGAATAACATTCTCTGATAGTTTTATTTGACAATTATCAGGGGATGTTACATTTAGTGGCATTAGAGCCTAGTTTAGGTGTTTCTGGCATGTGGAGTTATGGGAGAAGTGAAATGTAATTGTCTAAGTTATGTGAATTGAATAAGTGGATATGTGTTTTTGTAACACCCCTATAACCCTTATACGTACATAGCATGCTAATACGATCGTAATATACATATACTGATTATAGGTTGTCATTGCTTATAAAACATTTCAATAATCCATTCAAATATTATCAATAAATTTAAAACATTGAAGGAAGTTGATAAAACAAAATATACAAAATAGTTTATTAAAAACACAGCGGAAATGATACAAGTTTTTACAAATATTTATACATCAAAGTCATAATATACAAAATACAAAACTTATACATGATTGGCAGCTTGACTCTTGATCTTTAAGCTTTAATCCAAATCCTCAATCAAACTCTTCAACGTCTAGACTCACTCGGCCTAGCGGAACTCTCGGGTTCTTCTCTTTCACCTGCGCGATGAATTACAATCGCGCTGAGCAAATAGCTCAGTAGTACAACATATACTAACATTATGCATTAATGCAATGCAATGCCACATATATCAATCATGCATACAATATCAAAGAGAAAACTTGGTATCACATCTCAAAGTCTCTACATAGATCTCACCATGCAATTATTTTATCAATAATACATCATATATCAACCAACAAAAGCATTGATCTCATTATTCATATGAAACCTCTAAACAAACACAAGCATGGGCCCAAATATACTAACATGCCATTCAATTTTCAGAGTTAATGCCTTGGTTTAATTATCACATTTGTCAATATCATATCCCAACTAGGCTTCAAGGATTATGTTCAACCAAGCTTCAAGGGGAACAAAGCATGCTAAGTATCAACCCAACTTGGCTTCAAGAACAAAACCCAACCTAGCTTCAAGGGTTGTAACTTCTCAATTAGGCTTCAAGGACAAGACCCAACCAAGCTTCAAGGGGAGTAAAACATGTTAAACTTCAACCCAACTTGGCTTCAAGGATCAAATCCAACCTAACTTCAAGAGATAGTTACCATTAGGCATGCCACCAATAACAAACTCTGAAAATGGAATAACATATTAGACACACACATATAACACATTGATTATTTCATCATCAATATCATTCTCACTTTCTTTCATCAACTAGGCAAAACATGCCTCATCTCATTCCAATCATCATAGCCAATAGCAATGGCATTTCAATCCATCATATCTCAATTCACATTTTATATATCATCATTGATATATATATATACACATAACAATTCATTATTCAATTATACTCAATCAATTGTATTCTCATACATTAATATTCATCAAATCATTCACATCTTTCATTTTCCCATAACACAATTATATATATATATATACATATCATCAATGATATAAATATATCAAAACACATTAGTGATATGCATTAACAATGCAATCATGCAACATTGGTACTTACCTTAATAACACTTCACACCACTCTAAACTCTTCTCCACTCAATAGTTCTTCACTTCACAAATTAGGGCAATTTACTTCCTTCCAAAACCTAAACCAAGAATTGATACAATGCATGAGATTCAATGCAATTTATCACTTATTAACTTCATCTTAGACCTTTAGATTAGAAAATATTCATCAACATCACATTCTATATCCCACGGCCGTGGCCACCTCAACCCCCACGGGCGTGGGATCAAGAATGATTCTGCCACACAAGTCTCCATCCCCCACGGCCATGGCTTCAATTGGCTTTGAATGGCCACGGCCATGGCACCCCAAGGCCACGGGCGTGGCATCCAGAAGGCTACTGCCTTCACCCAAATTCACCTATTTTCAACTTACTTCTCCAACAACCACAACCAACATGAAAATCTATGAAAACAATTACTCAAACTTAAGTTAAACCTCACTTACTACTACAAAACCCTAATTCAAGTTCAACTTCACCACTTCCAATACCAACATCAATTTAACTTCTTATTTTAAAATCAATTTCAACTCTAATCAACAAATCATCAACACACTTAATCATACTATCAATAACCCTAATTCAACTCACACACATCTTCAAAAATAACAAAGGCAAACAAGAGAAAACTTACCAAAATCATGAAATTCTTGAAATTCCAACTTGTATACTTGAGATCTTCCTTCACTTTTGAGCTTAAAATTCCAAAATCATCATTTGCTCTCTTGCTTTCCTTTGTCTTTGAGTGAGCCGGCCATGAACAAGAAGAAGAAGAAATGATGAAGAAAACACAAAGTCAAAATGCAATAAATAGCCATCCAAAAGCAAATTACTATATTACCCTCAACCACTTAACTAGACTTTTGTCCTATATATATCCATTTTGGTAATTTCACATGCCACAAGAAAATATCCTCTTCCCTTGACCAAGCCCTTTGACCAATTTATATGTTATATATATCACCATATAAGCAACATATACAATTTTCTCTAAACCCTCTTTTCTTTCCCAAACACCATACATAAACATTATCTTCCAATTTCTTTGCTTATCACATAACATATACATTCCATTTAAGCAAACCAAAACCATATGCAAAACTTCTAGGGCATACATTAGGATATTACAATTCTCCCCCTCTAAAAAGAAATTTCGTCCTCGAAATTACCTGATATCAAGTCTGAAACAACTGAGGATATTGGTCTCGCATTGATCGCTCACTTTCCCAAGTTGCTTCCTCTCTTCCATGGTTCTTCCACAACACCTTCACAAGTGGCACTTTCTTATTTCTCAACTCTTTCACTTCACGTGCCAAGATAGCAACTGGTTCTTCTTCAATAGTCAGATCCGGATTCACTTGAATAGATTCAATTGATAACACATGGGATGGATCTGATCTATACCTTCTCAGCATTGATACATGGAAGACACTATGAATCCTGTCCAATTCCGGTGGCAAAGCAAGCCGATAACCAACTGGTCCAATTCTTTCCAACACTTCATAGGGTCCAATGAAACGAGGACTCAGCTTCCCTTTCCGACCAAATCTCAAAATCTTTTTCCACAGAGATACTTTCAAAAATACTTTATCTCCCACATTATACTCAATGTCTCTCCTCTTCAAATTTGCATAGGATTTCTGTCGATCGGAAGCTGCTTTCAACCTATCTCGAATCGTCTTCACTTTATCTTCAGTTTCTTTAACCAAATCTGGACCAATTAACTTACCCTCACCAGTCTCATTCCAACACAAAGGTGTCCTACACCTTCTCCCATATAATGCTTCGAATGGTGCCATGCCAATAGAAGTTTGATGTCCATTGTTGTAGGCAAATTCCACAAGCGGTAACAATCTGTCCCAACTTCCAGAGAAATCAATGATACAGCTTCTCAGCATATCTTCAATAATCTGTATCACTCTCTCTGATTGCCCATCTGTCTGAGGATGGAAAGCAGTACTGAAGTGCAATCGAGAACCTAAAGCTCCATGCAAACTCTTCCAAAACCTTGAGGTGAACCTAGGATCTCGATCAGACACTAAAGAAATTGGGACACCATGCAATCTCACAATCTCGTGGATATACAGCTCAGCCAATCTCTCGAGAGAATAATCCATCCGAACCGGAAGGAAATGAGCTGTCTTGGTCAATCTATCAACAATGACCCATATGGCATCATTCTTCCTTTGTGTCATAGGCAAACCAGACACAAAATCCATAGTAACTTTCTCCCACTTCCATTCAGGC
This sequence comes from Garcia nutans, assembly GCA_947685225.1. NCBI lineage: Eukaryota > Viridiplantae > Streptophyta > Magnoliopsida > Malpighiales > Euphorbiaceae > Garcia > Garcia nutans. The sequence continues at coordinate 50,064,277 of CANTUV010000007.1, forward strand.
ACGGACAACGGTTGAAGCAACCCTGTTGGAACTTGATGCTCAGCTTTAACCCTCTGACAGGTGAGACATTTAGATACAAATTCTGCAATGTCTCTCTTCATACCAGACCACCAGTAATACTGCTTCAGATCATGATACATTTTTGTACTGCCCGGGTGCATAGCAAATACAGACTGATGTGCTTCTTCTAAAATCATTCTTCTCAAGTGAGCATCATCAGGTAAACACAATCTGTTCTTGAACCAAAGGCTCCCATCATCTCTCACAAGAAAATCTCGACTCTTTCCATTCTGACAATCTGAAACAATCTTTTGCATCTTATCATCAACTAACTGAGCTTCTTTGATCTGCTTCAACAATAATGGTTTTAACTGCAACTGTGCCAACAATGCACCATCATCACAAGATATAAAGCTAGCATGCAAGGCTCTCAACTCAACAAGCAACGAGAGCGAATAAACTGTTAAACCTGCTAAAGACTTCCGACTCAAGGCATCAGCAACAACATTTGCCTTTCCCGGATGATAATCAATCAAGCAGTCGTAGTCTTTAATCAACTCCAGCCATCTCCTCTGCCGAAGATTTAGCTCTCTTTGAACCCCCAAATACTTCAAACTTTTGTGATCTGTATAAATAAAACACTTTTCCCCAAACAAATAATGTCGCCAAATCTTCAATGCAAATACAATGGCTGCTAACTCCAAATCATGGGTTGGATAATTGAGCTCATGCGGTTTCAACTGTCGAGAAGCATAAGCTACAACTTTACCTTCCTGCATCAACACACAACCCAAACCACTATGTGAAGCATCACTATAAATCACATATGGTTTATCTTCTACAGGTAAAGTAAGAACAGGTGCTTGAGTAAGCATTGCTTTCAACTGCTCAAAGCTGGCTTGACACTGATCAGTCCACACAAATCTAACTCCTTTACGAAGCAATCTGGTGAGTGGAGTAGCTATTAAAGAAAATCCTTTCACAAAACGTCGGTAATAGCCTGCCAAACCTAGAAAACTTCTAATTTCAGTCACAGACTTTGGTGGACTCCAGTTCATAATAGCTTCAACTTTACTCGGATCAACTTTAATACCATCTTCTGAAACTATATGACCGAGAAAAGTCACTTGATCAAGCCAAAACTCACATTTCGACAATTTAGCAAACAACTGCTTTTCTCTCAAAATCTGCAGCACAATCTGCAGATGCTTGACATGTTCCTCCTTATTCCGCGAATACACCAAAATATCATCTATGAAGACCACTACAAACTGATCCAGATAGGGCCTAAACACCCTATTCATCAAATCCATAAAAACCGCAGGTGCATTCGTCAAACCAAAAGGCATAACTAGAAATTCGTAATACCCATACCTGGTTCGAAAAGCTGTTTTCGGAACATCTTCAGCTCTGACCTTCAACTGATGGTACCCTGATCTCAAATCAATCTTGGAGAACACAACTGCTCCCTTCAATTGATCAAAAAGATCATCAATTCTAGGCAAAGGATATTTATTCTTTATAGTCACCTTGTTCAATTGCCTATAATCGATGCATAGTCTCATAGTACCATCTTTCTTCTTCACAAACAAAACAGGAGCTCCCCATGGTGACACACTAGGGCGAATGAATCCCTTATCCAACAACTCCTGCAATTGCACCTTCAACTCTCTCAATTCAGCCGGTGCCATTCTATAAGGAGTAATGGAGATAGGAGTGGTACCTGGCAACAAATCAATACCAAACTCCACCTCTCTCTCAGGAGGCAATCCTGGTAATTCCTCTGGAAAAACATCTGGGAATTCTGCAACTGTGGGAATACTATCAAGTTGAGAACCAACCATTCTAGTATCCAACACATGAGCCAGATAAGCTTCACACCCTTTTCTAATCAGTCTCCTAGCTGCAACAGCTGAAACAAACAAAGAGGCAAGCTGTCTCTGCTCACTAAATATTATCACATCTCTACCATCACTAGTTCTCAAAGTGACACACTTCTTTTGACAATTAACTACAGCTCCATGCCTTGCCAACCAATCCATACCTAAGATCACATCATATTCTTTAAATGGCATCTCAATTAAATCACCCAAGAACTCCTCACCTTGAACCACTACTGCACTATCACGGTGCACTTTACTAACAATCACACTATGCCCTAGAGGATTTGTCACCAAGACATCAAATCCTAGGGACTCAGCATGCAAATCAGACACAGGCAACACAGATGCACTAATATATGAATGAGTAGACCCAGGGTCAATCAAAGCAAGTACTGAAATACCAAATAAAGAAAAAGTACCAGCTATGACTGCCGAATCATCAGGCTGTCTTTGCATCACGTAAACCCTCTGAGAAGATCCAGCCTCCTCTGGTCTACTCTCCCTGAATGTAGAACCTCCTCTCTGGCTGAACCCAGATCTACCTCCTCTGTTGAACCCTCTGCCTCCTCGACCTCCCCTCACGCTAGGTCGGGAAGCTGCAGTATCAGCTGACATCTGCTCTTGCCTCTCAGGACAATCTCTAACAAAATGATCCGGCGATCCACACCTGAAACATACCCCTGCTGCACCTGCCTTCCAACAAGGACCACCATGTGGCCTACCACAATGAATGCATATCGGTAGAGAAGATCTCTGCATCACCGGGGTGGGAGCACTCGCCACTGACGCTGTAGGTCTAAATCTCTGTCTCTGAAACTGTGCCGACCTACCAGCTGGCCTCTGACTCCTACTGGTCCGAGGAACAAAACTGCCCCTTCCTCTCTTTACTGATGAAGACCCCACCTCATACTGAGGTCTTCTCACCCTAGTCTCTTCCTCTGAAGCAGCTGCCATACTTTGAGCTCTTTCTACACTCCTAGCTGCAGCAACAAGCTGGGAGAAGTCGTGGTATCTAAAACCAGCCACATGACACATAAGAGAAGGCCTCAACCCCTCTTCAAATCTTCTACATCTATCAATCTCGTCAGATATAATACCCCCAGCATACTGGCTCAACCGGATAAACTCTAGCTCATATTCCGTCACAGTCCGGTGATCTTGTTTCAAATCTAAAAACTCTCTTTTCTTCCCATCTTTATACTCCCTTGGAGTATACTTCGATTCAAACTCTCTCAGAAAATCAGCATAGGACAATGTTGCTACTGCCTTCACCCAAATTCACCTATTTTCAACTTACTTCTCCAACAACCACAACCAACATGAAAATCTATGAAAACAATTACTCAAACTTAAGTTAAACCTCACTTACTACTACAAAACCCTAATTCAAGTTCAACTTCACCACTTCCAATACCAACATCAATTTAACTTCTTATTTTAAAATCAATTTCAACTCTAATCAACAAATCATCAACACACTTAATCATACTATCAATAACCCTAACTCAACTCACACACATCTTCAAAAATAACAAAGGCAAACAAGAGAAAACTTACCAAAATCATGAAATTCTTGAAATTCCAACTTGTATACTTGAGATCTTCCTTCACTTTTGAGCTTAAAATTCCAAAATCATCATTTGCTCTCTTGCTTTCCTTTGTCTTTGAGTGAGCCGGCCATCAACAAGAAGAAGAAGAAATGATGAAGAAAACACAAAGTCAAAATGCAATAAATAGCCATCCAAAAGCAAATTACTATATTACCCTCAACCACTTAACTAGACTTTTGTCCTATATATATCCATTTTGGTAATTTCACATGCCACAAGAAAATATCCTCTTCCCTTGACCAATCCCTTTGACCAATTTATATGTTATATATATCACCATATAAGCAACATATACAATTTTCTCTAAACCCTCTTTTCTTTCCCAAACACCATACATAAACATTATCTTCCAATTTCTTTGCTTATCACATAACATATACATTCCATTTAAGCAAACCAAAACCATATGCAAAACTTCTAGGGCATACATTAGGATATTACAGTTTTAATACAATTGGTATTTCATATGTTTATAGCAGTAGAATTTTTTTTAAGAATTGATTGAGAATTCATAGTATATTGTTTGGAGTGCACTAGACCTATTTGTGAAAAAGAAAGATATGAAAAAAATATGAGTAGTTAAAGAGATATATCAAAGTAAAACAATGGAAGTGTAATAATTTATTGGAATCTGAGGAATGGATTATAACAGATAGATAAATTTTGATTATGAAATTTCTTACGAGGGTGAGAATTGTAATGCCCTAAAAATTTTAAGTACTGACTTTCTGCATTAAGTGAATATATGAGTGTAATTTTGATTTATTATGGTATTATGTATACCTTGAGTATTTGGAATTGATAGTAATAAGGTTGATTAAGCCCTAAAAAGAGTAACATTAAATCTAAGTATGGAAAATATTGGTATTTTTGGAAAAGATTTCGAAGAGGTAAGAAATTACAAAAATAACCTTATAGCCCCAAAATGAACTCGAGCTGTAATTTAGATGTGAAATATGGATAATGGGGTTTTAAAGTAGCTAAAGCAATTATTTTTACAATGTTTCAGGGTTAAAAATTGGAGTAATAGTTAATTAAAAAAAGTGAGTGCACCGAAACTACTGTATGAGTGAGTGTATTGGAATAAGGTTTTGAATCATTTATGAATTGATTTAAGGTTATAGAAGAAAATAAGGTTTTGAAAGATTTTAGGGTTATGAAAATTTAGATTTTAATTTGATTGTTGAATTATTGATAACTTATTGATTAAATCATGAAAAGAAATTCCTATAGTAGTATGCATGATCATTCGCGTGATCATGCATATGCCTATGTATATTTTTTTTCCTTAAAATTTTGAAAAGAAATTCTAGCAGAGATGTGCATGATCATTTGCATGGTCATGCTTATGCTTGTGCATATTTCTATTCTTCAAACTTTGAGAAGAATTCCCAACAGTAAGGCACATGATCATTCACATGGTTATACATATACTTGTGCCCTTAAAACTTTGAAAGGAAATTCCAGTAGAGACATGCATGACCATTCACATGGTCATGCATCTAGCTATGCATACTTCTATTCTTCAAAACTTTAAAAATAATTCAAGCAGTGGTGTGCATGATCACTTGCACGGTCATGCATTTGCCCATGCATATTTATACCTTCTTATACCTTCACAAAGTGGGGTTTATGAGTGGAATTAGAAGTAAATTATTGAATACATCTTGGAAACAATTATAATTGATGAAAGATTGCTTATAAGATTGAAATGAAATTAATCCATTAAATGATGAAACTTAGATGTGGAGAAAATTGGAGGAAAATATGGATAAATGTAATTGGATATTTGAAATAAGTGTAAGGTTAAGAAAAGATAAAAGATGATTAAAAGTGATTAGTGGATTTCACATTATTCATGAAGAAATAAGATTATTTATGAAACAAGGTAAGAAGAATGATATATTGATGAATCATTGATCATTTTAAATAATTTGAAGAGTAAGATAAAGAAAACAAAGAGGTGCATATACGAATTGATTGAGTAATGAAAGTAAGAATGTGAGATTTACATATTTTGTACTTATGGAATACTTGATAGTAGCATTATTTGGTGATTAAAGACAAGTTATAGATTATATATAGAAGTGTTAAAGAGTTAACTGATGCTAATTGATAACAATAGAAAGAAAGGAATTGATCATGTAAAAAGAAAAGAATGTAGTGAGATTTGAAGGTAGTTTAACCCTTCTAGTGAAATGATGTATAATGGATCAAGTTAGAAATATATATATATATATATATACATGTATGTGTGTGTTAAACATAGTGAATACATTATATATACGTACATATACTCTTAAAGTGAAAGAATAGGTGTGAATTCTTAATATGTTAAGAAAAAAATTAAACAAGTAAGAGTGAAAATCTATTTAGATTTCATTATTACAGTGGAAACATGGAAGTGATTTGAAAGATAAAGATTGATAAATAAATAAAAACTAATCGGAAACAAATATAATGTGTATATATGTTCATATGATAAATGTATTTGAAATAATTGCTCATATCTTATAAATTCACAGTAATAAACAAATAATTTAAAAAGAAAATTTTCTCTACCAGAAGATATTATGATTAAAAATAATTTGAAATAGTGAAATAAATATATTCCTCAATTATACTGATATTAAATCTAGTTTTTGGATTAGCTAAAGGGTGACTCTCCATAGTGACAGTGGGCACTCTGTGCCATAGTGGACACATTTTATGTCCTAGTGATATTGGCTTTTATGCCAACAGTGGATGCTTAGCATCATAGAGGATCTTTGATCCTATTAATTTTACAGTAGGCATTCATGCCATAGAGGGCCTTTGGCCATATCGCTATAGTGGACATTTACTTGCCATCAGTGACCCACTATTCGGAACTAGAGTTTAAAGTTCAGTATATGAGAGAAAGGAAGAGATATATATATATATAACAGTGGAATGTAATGATATAAATTATATTGAAAAGAAGAATCATTAAAGTGTTACTTTAATTGATTATACAAATATTGAAAGAAATAAGTAATTGGTTATAAATTGAAATTAAGTTTACAATACTTCAATGTAGGACTAATCAAGAATATTATTTCGAATTAAAGCATCAAAATGATAAATTAAAATTCCTTAAAAAAAATTCTAAAGAGAATTAAAGGCAATTACTGAATTAAACTTGAATAGTATAAGTGTGTAGAGCTACATCTTCTGTAGTTCTATAATAAGATTATTCTGAAAGTGTTATATTGAGTGATATTAGAAATAAAAAAATAAAATAAAAGTTATGTAAATTAACAAAATAATTAATTTTATGTGAGATTTAAGATTAGTTATGAATTAAATTGCTTATTGCCAAAACGGATAAATTTCGAGAATGAAATTTCTTTAGTGGGGGAGAATTGTAATGTTCAAAATTTTAAACAGGGAACTTTTTAACTAATATTGATAATTGATAGTGTATAGTGATAAAAGTAACGTGGATAAATACTATAAGTAGATAATAGTGAATAGTATATTTCAAAATTTACTGAAGAAATTATTTTTATGGTTTTACAGGATTAAAAATCGAATTAGAATCAAAGGATAAGAAAAATGGAACACCGTAGCTAAGATGGAAGTGGCCACACTAGATTAAACTATATATATATATATATGTGGACATGTGTGTGTATGTGTAGAACCTTCTCCTTTCTTCTTTCTCCATCATCCATGCCATCTACCACCACCATCACCATCTTCTCTACTTTCTTCTTTCTTTCATCAAATTAATTAAGAATCAAAGGAAATTCATCTTTTGTTACAAAATTTTAAGAGAATTAGCTAGAGCAGATGAGATTATCAACAAGTGACTAAAGAGAAAAAGAAGGATTTTGAAGAGGTACGTGCTTATGTATTTTAATTTACAAATATTTGAATTTATATGAGTTTTAATGTTTGAATTGATTTATTGAGTCATTTGTAATGAATTATTTCTTGAAAGTATTGATTAAATGGATTGATAAGAGAAAAATGAATTAAAAGAACTTCTATGTGATGAGTATGGTTCTTAATTCAACCTTTATAAGAATTGAAAGGTTTGATGTTGTTTTTAGCCATGAGTGATGATTGAAGGCTTGATTAATTAAAGTTTAAGTAAAGTATTTGATATGAACTCTTTTCAAGTCAAAAATTTGGTTTTGATACATCTTTAACTTAGATTTTCAATATGTTTGTGTTTAATAAAGATAAAAGTATAGAAAACATGATTTTGGGATACCACGGGTGTAACACCCCTATACCCCGTATACGTACATAGCATGCTATTACAATCGTAATATACGTATACTGAATATAGGAATGCCACTGTTTATTAAACAAACGACTCACTTCTTTTACAATAGTATAAGCAAACTCAAAACATTTAAGTTATATCATAAAATACAGTAAATAAAACATTTATTCAAAATGCAGCGGAAAATATAACAAATATTTACAAATACATATATATCAAAACTCAAGTTTTACAAAACATAAAATATATACATGTTTGGCAGTATGTCTTTGATCTTTAAGCTCCACTATCAACACCTCAAAATCTAGACTCTACTCGGCCTAGAGGAACTCTCCGGTTCTTCCCTGTCACCTGCGCGATGAATCACACTCGCGCTAAGCCAACGACTTAGTGGTACAAACTACAATAATATTATGCTTCAATGAAATTCCAATGTTACACAATCAAGTTTCGTACTCAACATAGCTTCCCAAACCACATTCATTTTCAAAAAGTTACTCAAGTATTATAATCATCTCATTATTCATTTATTTCACCATTCAAGAATCACATTTAAACAAACACAAGCATGGGCCCAAAAAGAATCTAATATGTTATTCAAAGTTCAGAGTTACTGCTTTGGTCCATAATCACAATCATCAAGCCCGTAGGCGATACATATATATATATATATATCTCTATCCATGGATAGTGTAACAGACCCAGTCTCTTGGACCTCAACCCGGCTAAACTCGAGGAGATCCTCAACCCGGCAAGACTGTTACCTGTAACAGACCCAGTCTCTTGGACCTCAACCCTGATAAACCCGAGGAAATCCTCAACCCGGCAAGACTGTTACTATTTTTGAGGCTTACGACCCAGTCTTTTCACCCCGAAAACATCATATTTTACATTGTTCAACTGGAATCGGCTTACGACCCGGTCTTTTCACCTATCCAGTGATTCATAGGCATGCCGCCAAACCCAGAACTCTGAAACTTGAATAACACATTAGGCACACAATTGTTTTATTTATCTCTTTTCATTTCATTCCCAATATCAAATAGGCAACTATGCCTCCATTATATTTCATTTGCAATATCATAGCCAACAACCATGGCCTCATATCTCATTAATAGAGTATACATAATTACTTGCATTGAATATCATCATCTAAGCAAACATGCCCACTTAATTCATTTGAATCATCATAACCAATCACATTTGCTTCACATTTCATTATATCTCAATTTATCATTCATATGTACACAACCAATTGCATTAACATACATTTTAAATGCTCATCAATGTATTTACAATATAATCAATTACTTAACATATGTATAACCAAATATGTTAAGTATCAAATCATGTAAGTGTATGCAACAATGTAGTTTGTACTTACCTCCAAAAGCAACCCACATAAAACACTAAACTCTTCTTCCAAGAATCCTTCAATACTTGGATTAGGGCAACTCAAACTCTTCACAACCTAATACAAAAGGAATAATACACATGAGATAATAAGATTAAGGTTTAACTAGGGCAAACTCTACACATGACACGCTTAACAACACGGGCGTGTCCCTGACCGTGCCCTAAACTCACAACACAGAAGCTTTGACACGCTCAGAACCATGGGCGTGTCACTGAGCGTGTAATACATTCTGTCTCCCAAACATTGACACGTCCAACAACACGGGAGTGCTCATGGTCGTGTCAATTCTTCACCAACACAGTAGCTATGACACGCCCAGTGACATGGGCGTGTCACTGGCCGTGTCTAACCACCAACAACGCAGAATCATCGACACGCCTAAAGACCTGGTCGTGCTCATGGGCGTGTCAGGCCAAAAATCTAGATTCCGGCAACAAAAACTCTATATCCAACAAACCACTTTCTTCCACTATTTTCCACTTCAAACAAACTTAACCAATCACACCCATAAACCATAATAACTTGCAAAAACACCAAAACACTTCAAAACATACATCAAACACCACTTTACAACCATCACATACACACAACTCTTACTCTTTCAACATCAAACCTAACTCCTTCTTTCCAATCCAACACCAACATCAAAATCAATTAAACCAAACACTCTCAAATACATCATAATCAAACATATTCACATACCATCAACAAACTCAAACACAACTTAAAAGAAAACTAAGGAATCAAGAGGAAACTTACCAAAGATAAAGAAACTCTTAAATTTCCAACTTGATCACTTGAAAACTTCCTTAAATCTTGAGTTTAGAAGATCAAATCTCTCCCTTGCTCTCTTGTAATGGTGCTGCCGGCCAACACAGAAAAGGAGAAGAAGGAGAAGATACACGAAGAAGAAAGAAAGAAAGAAAGAGAGAAGAAAAGAAAGAAATCAAAGTTAAGCACTCAACCTTCTCTCTCCTCAAAACCCTCTCCACCAAGCTATTAACTATTAAAATATTCCAAATATCTTCTTCCACTCACTTAATTTTCCATTTTCCACTAATTAATTAATTTATTAAATAATCATCTTTTGACTTCCACATTTGACTTGTATATGTTGTATATATTTCCATATATACAACATATACACTCTCTCTTTAATTCTTTTCTCTTTCCAATAAAATATATACACTTAATTCCAATTAAATCAACAATTATATCAAAACTTCTAGGGCACATTGTGGGATATTATAATTCTCCCCCTCTAAAAAGAAATTTCATCCTCGAAATTACCTGATATCAAGTCTGAAACAAATGAGGATACTGATCTCGCATCATTTGCTGAATCTCCTAAGTTGCCTCTTCCTTCGAATGATTCTTCCAAAGAACCTTCACCAATGGCACTTTCTTATTTCTCAACTCTTTCACTTCATTTGCCAAAATAGCAATTGGTTCTTCTTCAAATGTCAGATCCGGACTAACCTCAATAGATTCAATTGGTAAAACATGAGATGGGTCTGATATGTACTTCCGCAACATGGATACATGGAAGACATTGTGGATTCTATCCAACTCAGGCGGTAAAGCAAGACGATAAGCAACTGGTCCAACTCTTTCCAATATCTCATAAGGTCCAATAAAACGAGGACTCAGCTTCTCTCTTTGACCAAATCTTAAAATCTTTTTCCAATGAGACACTTTCAAAAATACTTTATCTCCAATATTAAACTCTATGTCTCTCCTCTTCAAATCTGAATAAGATTTCTGTCGGTCTGAAGCTACTTTTAACCGATCCCGAATTATCTTCATTTTCTCTTCAGTCTCTGTAACCAAATCAGGACCAATCAATTTACCTTCTCCAAGTTCATTCCAACACAAAGGCATCCTACATCGTCTACCATACAATGCCTCGAATGGTGCCATACCAATACTGGATTGATGACTATTGTTGTAAGCAAATTCCACATGTGGCAAAAATTTGTCCCAACTTCCAGAGAAATCAATGACACAGCTTCTCAACATATCCTCAATAATCTGTATCACTCTCTCTGACTGCCCATCTGTTTGTGGATGAAAAGCAGTACTAAAGTGCAATCGAGAACCCAATGCACTATGCAAACTCTTCCAAAACCTTGAAGTGAACCGAGGATCTCGATCAGACACTAAAGAAATTGGGATTCCATGCAACTTCACTATCTCACTGATATACAGCTCAGCTAACCTCTCAAGAGAATAGTCCATTCTAACTGGAAGAAAATGAGTTGTCTTTATCAACTGATCAACAATCACCCAAATAGCATCATGCTTCTTCTGAGTCAATGGCAAACCAGATACAAAATCCATTGTTACTCTCTCCCATTTCCATTCAGGCACTGTTAAAGGTTGAAGCAACCCTGTTGGAACTTGATGCTCAGCTTTCACCCTCTGACATGTGAGACATTTGGATACAAACTCCGCTATGTCTCTCTTCATACCTGACCACCAGTAATGTTGCTTCAAATCATGGTACATCTTTGTACTTCCCGGATGTATAGCAAAAACTGATTGGTGTGCTTCCTCTAAAATAATCTTTTTCAAATTAGCATCACCCAGAACACACAATCTATCCTTGAACCAAAGGCTACCATCGCTTCTCACAAAGAAATCTCGGCTCTCCCTATTTTGGCAATCTGATACAATCTTATGAATTTTCTCATCAGCCAATTGAGCCTCTTTAATCTGATCCAATAATACCGGTCTCAATTGCAACTGAGCCAACAATGCACCATCATCACATGATTCAAAACTAGCATGCAATGCTCTCAACTCAACAAGCAATGAGAGCGAATACACAGTCATACCTGCCAAAGACTTCCGACTCAAGGCATCATCAACCACATTCGCCTTACCCGAATGATAATCAATCAAGCAGTCATAGTCTTTGATCAACTCTAACCATTGCCTTTGCCGAAGATTCAGCTCCCTTTGAACACCCAAATATTTTAAACTTTTATGATCCGTATAGATAAAACATTTCTCCCCATACAAGTAGTGTCGCCAAATCTTCAAAGCAAAAACTATAGCTGTCAATTCCAAATCATGTGTCGGATAATTGAGCTCATGCGGCTTCAACTGCCGAGAAGCATAAGCTATGACTTTACCCTCTTGCATCAAAACACATCCTAAACCATTATGTGAAGCATCACTGTAAATCACATATGGTTTATCTTCCACGGGTAAAGTAAGAACAGGCGCTTGAGTCAACATCTCTTTCAACTGCTCAAAACTATCTTGGCACTGATATGTCCACACAAATCTAACTCCCTTCTGAAGCAATCTGGTGAGTGGAGTAGCTATCAAACAAAAACCTTTCACAAAGCGTCAATAATAGCCTGCCAAACCCAGAAAACTTCTAACTTCAGTCACTGACTTTGGTGGACTCCAATTCAAAATAGCTTCAACTTTACTTGGATCGACTCTTATACCATCTGCTGAAACTATATGACAGAGAAAAGTTACTTGGTCAAGCCAAAACTCACACTTTGACAGCTTAGCATACAACTGCTTCTCTCTCAAGATCTGTAATACAATCCGTAGATGCTTGTCATGCTCCTCCACATTACGCGAATACACCAAAATATCATCGATGAAAACCACCACAAACTGATCCAGATAAGGCCTAAACACCCTATTCATCAAATCCATGAAAGCTGCAGGTGCATTCGTCAACCCAAAAGGCATCACCAAGAACTCATAATGCCCATACCTTGTGCGAAAAGCTGTCTTAGGAACATCTTCAGCTCTAACCCTCAACTGATGGTACCCCGATCTCAAATCAATCTTGGAAAACACTGCTGCTCCCTTTAACTGATCAAAGAGATCATCAATTCTAGGCAAAGGATACTTATTTTTTATAGTCACTTTGTTCAATTGCCTATAATTGATGCATAACCTCAAAGTACCATCCTTCTTTTTCACAAACAACACAGGAGATCCCCATGGAGAAACACTAGGGCGAATAAACCCTTTATCCAACAACTCCTGCAACTGCACCTTCAACTTTCTCAACTCAGCAGGTGCCATTCGATATGAAGTAATAGAGATGGGAGTGGTACCAGGCAACAAATCGATACCAAACTCAACCTCTCTCTCAGGGGGTAACCCTGGCAACTCCTTAGGAAACACATCTGGAAAATCTGCAACTGTGGGTATACTATCAAGTTGAGAACCCACTACTCTAGTATCCACAACATGAGCAAGATAAGCATCACACCCTTTTCTAATCAACTTTCTAGCTACTATAGCTGATACAAACAAGGATGCAAGTTGTCTCTGCTCACTAGACACCATCATAATTCTACCATCACCGGTTCTCAAAGTAACACACTTCTTTTGACAGTCTACCATAGCTCCATGCTTAGACAACCAATCCATGCCTAAGATCAAATCATATTCCTTAAAAGGCATTTCAATTAAATCACCACGAAACTCTTCACCTTGCACTACCACTGCACTATCACGATGCACCTTACTCACCACAACACTATGTCCTAAAGGATTTGTTACTAAGACATCAAATCCTAAGGACTCTGAATGCAATTCAGACACAGGAAATATGGATGCACTTATGTATGAATGAGTAGATCCTGGATCAATCAAAGCAAAAACTGGAATATCAAATAAAGAAAATGTACCCGCTATAACCGCTGAAGCATCCGGCTGCCTCTGCATCACATAAACTCTCTGAGAAGATCCGACCTCATCTAGCCTAATGCCTCTGGATGAAGATCCTCCTCTCTGACTAAACCCAGGTCTACCACCTCTACTGAAACTTCTGCCCCCTCGACCACCTCTGCTGACACTAGGTCGAGAAACTGCATACTCCGCCTGCCTATGCTCCTGCATCTCAGGACACTCCCTAATGAAATGGTCAGGCGATCCACACTTGAAACACCCAGCTAATCTACCAATCTTCCAACAAACACCCACATGGTTCCTACCACAAAGCTCACATACAGGTAGAGTAGACCTCTGAACCACTGGAGTCGGAGCACTAGCTACAGAAGCTGTAGGTCTCGGCCTCTGTCTCTGATACTGAACTGATATGCCCGACTGCCTCTGGCTCCTACTGGTCCTCGGAATAAAACTTCCTCGGCCCCTCTTCATAGACGAAGACCCTGCCTCAAACTGGGATCTTCTCACTCTGGTCTCCTCCTCAGTAGCAGCTGCTGCAATACCTTGTGCTCTCTCAACACTTCTAGCTGCTGCAACTAGCTGAGAGAAATCCTGGTACCGAGAACCAGCAACAATGCACATAATAGAGGGCCTCAACCCCTCCTCAAATCTTCTGCACCGATCAATTTCATCAGAGATAATCCCATCAGCATAGTGACTCAACCGGATGTACTCAATCTCATATTCTGTCACTGTCCGATTATCTTGCCTCAAATTCAGGAATTCTATCTTCTTAACATCTTTATACTCCCTCAGAGTATATTTCTGCTCGAACTCCCTCAGAAAATTATCATAAGATAATGTAGGTGGATCATCCATGGCATGAGGAACTGTCTTCCACCAATCATAAGCATCTTTTTGCAGAAGAGATCTAGCATAATCAAAATTTTCTTCAGGAGTGGCTTGCAACTGAATAAATATCCCCTGCTTCTGTGCCAGGGAGATCAGCTGCTGATGAGGTACCGCCGGGTTGGTTAAGGCATATGGTAGAACTGTTGAGGGGAGCTCCAGTGCAGCCACCACCACCACCACAGCCTCAAGTGTTGGTTAGGCATTATGATAAGTTGAGGAAATATGGGGCTGATGATTTCTTGGGCACTTCAGATCCAGCAGTGGCTGAGCTCTGATAACAAAATAATTGCAACACCCCTATACCCCGTATATGTACACAGTATGCTATTACGATCGTAATATACGTATACTGAATATAGGAAAGCCACTGTTTATTAAACAAACGACTCACTTCTTTTACAATAGTATAAGCAAACTCAAAACATTTATGTTATATCATAAAAAACAGTAGATAAAACATTTATTCAAAACACAGCGGAAAATATAACAAATATTTACAAATACATATATATCAAAACTCAAGTTTTACAAAACATAAAATATATACATGTTTGGCAGTATGTCTTTGATCTTTAAGCTCCACTATCAACACCTCAAAATCTAGACTCTACTCGGCCTAGAGGAACTCTCCGGTTCTTCCCTGTCACCTGCGCGATGAATCACACTCGCGCTAAGCCAACGACTTAGTGGTACAAACTACAATAATATTATGCTTCAATGAAATTCCAATGTTACACAATCAAGTTTCGTACTCAACATAGCTTCCCAAACCACATTCATTTTCAAAAAGTTACTCAAGTATTATAATCATCTCATTATTCATTTATTTCACCATTCAAGAATCACATTTAAACAAACACAAGCATGGGCCCAAAAAGAATCTAATCTGTTATTCAAAGTTCAGAGTTACTGCTTTGGTCCATAATCACAATCATCAAGCCCGTAGGCGATACATATATATATATATATCTCTATCCATGGATAGTGTAACAGACCCAGTCTCTTGGACCTCAACCCGGCTAAACTCGAGGAGATCCTCAACCCGGCAAGACTGTTACCTGTAACAGACCCAGTCTCTTGGACCTCAACCCTGATAAACCCGAGGAAATCCTCAACCCGGCAAGACTGTTACTATTTTTGAGGCTTACGACCCAGTCTTTTCACCCCGAAAACATCATATTTTACATTGTTCAACTGGAATCGGCTTACGACCCGGTCTTTTCACCTATCCAGTGATTCATAGGCATGCCGCCAAACCCAGAACTCTGAAACTTGAATAACACATTAGGCACACAATTGTTTTATTTATCTCTTTTCATTTCATTCCCAATATCAAATAGGCAACTATGCCTCCATTATATTTCATTTGCAATATCATAGCCAACAACCATGGCCTCATATCTCATTAATAGAGTATATATAATTACTTGCATTGAATATCATCATCTAAGCAAACATGCCCACTTAATTCATTTGAATCATCATAACCAATCACATTTGCTTCACATTTCATTATATCTCAATTTATCATTCATATGTACACAACCAATTGCATTAACATACATTTTAAATGCTCATCAATGTATTTACAATATAATCAATTACTTAACATATGTATAACCAAATATGTTAAGTATCAAATCATGTAAGTGTATGCAACAATGTAGTTTGTACTTACCTCCAAAAGCAACCCACATAAAACACTAAACTCTTCTTCCAAGAATCCTTCAATACTTGGATTAGGGCAACTCAAACTCTTCACAACCTAATCCAAAAGGAATAATACACACTTATTTAGAAATACACATGAGATAATAAGACTAAGGTTTAACTAGGGCAAACGCTACACATGACACGCTCAACAACATGGGCGTGTCCTTGACCGTGCCCTAAACTCACAACACAGAAGCTTTGACACGCTCAGAACCACGGGCGTGTTACTGAGCGTGTAATACATTCTGTCTCCCAGAAACATTGACAAGTCCAACAACACGGGAGTGCTCATGGCCATGTCAATTCTTCACCATCACAGTAGCTATGACACGCCCAGTGACATGGGCATGTCACTGGCCGTGTCTAACCACCAACAACATAGAATCATCGACACGCCTAAAGACCTGGTCGTGCTCATGGGCGTGTCAGGCCAAAAATCCAGATTCCGGCAACAAAAACTCTATATCCAACAAACCACTTTCTTCCACTATTTTCCACTTCAAACAAACTTAACCAATCACACCCATAAACCATAATAACTTGCAAAAACACCAAAACACTTCAAAACATACATCAAACACCACTTTACAACCATCACATACACACAACTCTTACTCTTTCAACATCAAACCTAACTCCTTCTTTCCAATCCAACACCAACATCAAAATCAATTAAACCAAACACTCTCAAATACATCATAATCAAACATATTCACATACCATCAACAAACTCAAACACAACTTAAAAGAAAACTAAGGAATCAAGAGGAAACTTACCAAAGATAAAGAAACTCTTAAATTTCCATCTTGATCACTTGAAAACTTCCTTAAATCTTGAGTTTAGAAGATCAAATCTCTCCCTTGCTCTCTTGTTATGGTGCTGCCGGCCAACACAGAAAAGCAGAAGAAGGAGAAGATACACGAAGAAGAAAGAAAGAAAGAAAGAGAGAAGAAAAGAAAGAAATCAAAGTCAAGCACTCAACCTTCTCTCTCCTCAAAACCCTCTCCACCAAGCAATTAACTATTAAAATATTCCAAATATCTTCGTCCACTCACTTAATTTTCCATTTTCCACTAATTAATTAATTTATTAAATAATCATCTTTTGACTTCCACATTTGACTTGTATATGTTGTATATATTTCCATATATACAACATATACACTCTCTCTTTAATTCTTTTCTCTTTCTAATAAAACATATACACTTAATTCCAATTAAAACAACAATTATATCAAAACTTCTAGGGCACATTATGGGATATTACAACGGGTGGGCTCATGGGTACCATGGGCATGGTATTGAAGTTGGGACTGCCGAAGGAAGATTTAATCCGAAGACAGACCCAAAACCAATGCCATAGGCATGGAAACTGAGTGCCACAACCGTGGGATTGAAAGTGAGGCTGTTTGTTTAAAAATTTTAATGAAACAGAGCCGTTTAGAATGCCACAGCTATGGGGGTTGAGTACCATGACTGTGGGGGTCTTCAATGGTATTTGGCAGCTTTGTTTTGTTTTCCACGGGAGTGGGGTTGAGATGCCATGGCCGTGGGGTACTTGGATGATGTTTTTGGCTTTTATTTTGTGGTATACATGTTTGGTATGAGGCTTGTATGTTTGTATTTCTTATCCTTATGTTAAGAATTCATTTTTATGTGTTAAAAGTATGGAAAAGAGTAATAAAATTTGGATATGTGACAAATATGTGTAATACTAAATGTTGAACAAAGTATTGTTCCATTGAAATAGTACATATAATTCAATGTTAACTAAAATTAATGAATTGCCCAAACATACTGATTTTAGATCTACCTTGGAATTGAATGACTAGCCAAAGGGAGAATATCCATAGTGATAGTGGGCACATTGTACCATTAATGGACACATTGTGTCATCAGTGACAGTAGGCGTATTTACCATTATATATTCTTTAGATTTAGCATTAAAATTGCTACAGTGACCCATTATCCAAACGTATGATCTTAGTTCAGTGTGTAGGGGTATATTTAATGAAGTTATCTATTTTGAAAATATATGTGAATATGATGTTATGAATAATGGCAGAAATGCAAAACAATATAAGTCAATTATTTAAAATCGACTTACTGTGTTACAATGTGAAAGTGATTGATAATGTATAAAATAATATTGTAAGTGAATGTTCTAATGCATGGAGTAGAAAAGTTATGTTCAAAATATTGAATTAATCAATAACTTTCTAAGTGTTATGATGATTGAAAGTGTATATAATGATATAAGATACATAGTGCTCCAAAGTATAGTACTAAATCAAAGTGATAAAATTATAAATTAAATGAAATTATCCTATATATGAAACTGAAAAGTAAGACTTACTGAAAAGCAACATAAGTGTAATATGAGTAATGTTAACAAATGAGAAAGTAAGTCTTAAATGAAATAATTCAAAAAGAGAAAAGCTGCAATACCAAAATTGTAGTATAACATGATGATTTTTATAAAATTAAAATTATTATTTTGTGTAATTAAAATATTGTGTTAGTTTGTTATTGAGAATATTTAATATATTGAAATATTTATTAAAAATGAGTGTTATTACTGTATTTACATAAGTATTTTCTTTAATATTAAGTGACAAAATATGTTTATATAAGCACCACTAAGCTTTTCTTAGTACATTAAAAATTTTTCGATATGCAGGTATCATGTCATTGGAGTAAGTTAAGAAGTGAAAATAAAGAGATCTTTTGTATAATGTTCTTGTAAGTTATGAAATGTATATATGTAATTTATTTTTGCTATTTAAGAGATTGTACAAATTTGTAAACGTAAAAAGAATATATGTTTTTAGAGAATGAAGTTTTAGATTTTAGTGAATGATTATCAAATCTAGTAATGTATTATATATATATTTTGGATTGATAAACTTACAATGGTTATCTGATTTATAATTAGTATTTGGTTTATTGGAGATTTTGAGCGGGGATTTTTGCCTACACTCCCGGTGGAATGGTTCTTGCGACTTCGACACTATTTAGGCTCGGGGCCTTAGAGAACACGGACCTAAGTCCAGAGAAAATGGAGTCGCCACCCAGACGTACCAAGAAAAAAGAAAGGGGTGGATGACTCGATTCCTAAGGAATCCCCATCCCCCTAATGGGTTCGGAAAGTTGGGTACTCGTGGGGAAGGTGAGAAATGGCCCAGTACCCCCATAATGCCCGGTTCATTGGAACTGGCCTCCTTTACAGGTCTTAATATTATAAAATTCTTAAATATAACAATATTATCCATACTACACACAATAAAAAGTAGAAAAGAATCATTATATTAAAATCAAAGCAATGTCCAAACAAAGCAAATAAATGGACACCCATCCAAGGATGGAAACATGTCCTTACATCGCATGCCTAAATAGGACACCCACCGAAAGGTAGAAACATGCCCTTTACATTGGTTCTAAAATAGAAAAGCAAATTAAATTATATGATATTTAACTAATGAGGTACCCACCAAGTGGAAACATACCTCTTACAACATTTGGAAGTCTAAATAAATTGATAAAAGTAAATAACCATTCATAATAAATAAATCATTCATCAAAGGTATTAAACATCAATAGAAAGTAAATATCCATCCATGATAAATTAAATAAACTAAGCATTAAACTTAAATAACTTAAAGCATAAGAAATAAAACCAAGCATGATTAAATATGGAATTGAATAAGGTAAATAAAAATCCAAATTATAGCTACTATTTTCCATTTAGGGTTCTTTATCTCATGTGTTAAGGTTTTGGAATTCATAAAATGAAGCTACCGTGACTTTTTTATGGAATTAAAATAGATTGAGGTTTTAAGTTTTAAAAGGTTGGTAAGACTCTTTGATTAACTAAATTAATATTTGAATGGTGAAATCATGAAACTAGGGTTTGACACTTTGAAATACTTTTGATTTGTGGTTTTAAATGGTGATTTCAAGCTACTGTGTAAATTTAAAGTATTTATATTTTTATGATTTTTAATGTTTTAAAGGATGAGGGTTTAGAAAAAGTTAGGGTTTAAAGTTTTAAAGGAGGTTAGAGTTTAATACTTTAGGTTTAGAAGTTGAATTAAGGGGTTTTAGGATTTAAAATTAGGGTCTCGGGTGATGAATTAGCTTTTAGAATTTGGAAATCAATTTGACAATTTTATGAAGTTTTATGAATTTAAACAAATGGATTAAATTTTTTATAAATAGAAAAGATGTTTTTTAAAGCCTTTTGAAAGAAACAGAACCTAGTTTAAACTTTTGAAGAAAACAGAATCAAATTTTATTTTTGTTGAAAAATATGTTTATTTAAGGTTTTAAGATTTTGAAGAGGTAAAAATAACAGTTTTAAGTCTTTTGGAAAATAAACCAACGAAATAAGGTTTTTTGACTTTAGAAAAACTAAATTAAAGTTCTAAGATTAACTTTTGAAAAACACAAAATCCTAGTTTAAGCTGCTGTGAAAAAATATAAAGAAATTAGAATTTCATACCTTATTTTGTAAGTTGCTCCAACATTGTTTCTTGGATGAACAAGCTCAAAAGACCAGCCTTTTTGCCTTTTGAATCCCTTAAATCGTGATTCTGCTACTTTAAAAATCAATTGAATTCAAGCTTTTCCTTCACAGATTTGGATTTTCTTTTCCACTGTCCCTCTCGGCCTCTCTAATTTCATTGCCTTTGGTCCTTATTTATAGTGGTTTGATATGGTTTATTCCTAATTAGTCAAGGCAAGTAATATTAATAAGAAAAGGAAACTAAAACCTAATTGAATTAGGTTTCAAAAACTTTGCGTCAGAAAAATTGCGCTGTCGAAAAAAATTTCCGCAGGAAAAAATACGCTGGCGAAAAAAAATCTACCGCAAATTTTACGGCAATGGGCGGGCTATGGGCATCGCCCGCAGGCATCTTCTGCAGGTGAAATGCCCACGGGCCCGCGAGACAATTTTTTCGACGTCGATTTTTATTTTTATTTTTATTTGTTTATTTTTATTTTTTATTAATAAAAATTAGATACTAAAGGAAAAATTATTTAACAAAAATTATTTTGGACCAATTAGACAACAAAAATTATTTTGGACTAAATAAAACATATTGGACCGGATTGGGTCAAAAATTAAGGGTTTACAGTTTGCCCCCTGCTTGAATGATCTGAAACCTTAGTGAAACAGAGTGAAAAGCAATAAGACATAATTTTTGAGATGGTTGAGATTTTGGTTCTGGACCTAAAGAAAAATTTGGATTCTGGACCCGAGCTAAATTCTGGACTCAAGAATAATTCTAGGTTCTGGACCTAAGGAAAATTTGGGTTCTGGACCCGGTTCGAGTTCTGGACTCAAGGATGATTCTAGGTTCTGGACCTAAGGGAAAATTTGGGTTCTGGACCCGGTTGGAGTTCTGGACTCAAGGATAATTCTAGGTTATGGACCTAAAGAAAAATCAAGTTTTGGTGGAAAACTGAAGGTCATGGGTTCACATCAATTAGATCCTGTGGTAGCTTTGATAGCCCAAATGGAAGCATTGAATAAAAAAATTGATTCTTTAGCCTCTTCTTATGGGAAAGTAATGCTGGTGATGTCTTGTGAATGGTGTGGGGGTGGACATCAAAGTCAAGATTGCCAAAGTGGCAACATGTTTACTAGGCAAGAGCAAGTAGATTATGTTGAAAATATGTCAAGGAAACAACAGAATAACCCCTATAGCAACAAGTACAATCCGGGATGCAGAAATCATCCAAATTTCTCATGGAATAATTAGAATAATCCAAGACCTCCCCCTGAATTCCAGCAGCCCCAACATCAACAAGCTGCCCCTCCAAGAAAGAGTAATTTGGAGGACATGATGGAGAAATTTATAGCAGCTTTTGAAACCAGGTTCCAATAAACTGAAACCACCCTAAGAAATCAGCAAGCCTCTATTCATAATTTGGAGAATTAGGTTGGGCAAATTGCCAAGTTGCTCAGTGAGAGACCACAAGGAAGTTTGCCTAGCAACACTGAGGCAAATCCTAAAGAGCAGCTTAAAGCAATTACACTAAGGAGTGGAAAAGAGATCAAGGGTAATGTGGATGAGAAAAGAGGAGAAGTGGCAGAGAAAAGGGCTAAAGTATAAGAAAAAGAAAAAGAAGACGATCCTCCTGTCACTTCGGGAGAGAAAGCTGCACTAGAAAGTGAGAAAGAGAAGTAGCCACAAGACAGCAGCCCCATAATGAAGGAATACCGACCTAGAGTACCATATTCGGCAAGGTTTGATAAGGACAAGATTGATGCTCAGTTCGATAAGTTTCTTGAACTCTTTAAGCAATTGCACATTAATATTCCATTTGCTGAAGCTTTGTCACAAATGCCTAAGTATGCTAAATTTTTGAAAGATATCCTTTCTAACAAAAGGAAACTTGAGGAAGTGTCTTAGTGCATTTGTCCAAAAAGAGTTTGGAAATTTTGCAAAGGAGGTTACCTAAGAAGTTAAAAGATCTAGGTAGTTTTACCATCCCATGTTTGATAGGTAACCTTGAGGTTAAAAGTGCATTAGCTGATTTGGGGGCTAGCATAAGTGTTATGCCCTAAAAAATGTTTAAAGAGTTAGGCATTGGAGAACCTAAACCAACACTCATGACCATCCAACTTGCTGATAAGTCAATAATCCACCCTCGTGGCATTAAAGAGGATGTGTTGGTAAAAGTCGGTGATTTCATTTTCTCCAATGATTTTGCTATCATCGATGTCGATGAGGATGTGGATGTTTCACTTATTCTTGGTAGACCATTTTTAAATACATCCCCCCTTATTGATGTCCATGATGGCACATTGACTTTGAGGGTGGGAAGCGAGAAAATTGTTTTTACTACACATTATGCTATGAAGCACCCACTTACACTTGATGGGGTGGATTCATGCAACCATATTATTGGGCATGAAACCATAAATTTTGTTACTAACATTGTTTCCAAGGATCCCCTTGAGTTGTTTTTAATGCAGGATAATGTTGAGGATCAAGAAGCAATGGAGCAGCTTGCTTTTCTTAAAGCAAGCAAATCATTCAGATGTCGGGCATATGAAACTATTAAGATGCCAAAGGAGGAAAAGATGAAAGATGTAGTGAAAGATGAAGTGATAAAACTACTTGATGCAGAAATTATGTATCTGATCTCAAATAGCTCTTGGGTGAGCCCAATTCAGGTAGTACCAAAGAAAGGAGGGATGACAGTAGTCCCTAATGAAAATGATGAGATGATTCCAACAAGAACAGTTATCGGTTGGAGGGTTTGCATCGACTATAAAAAATTGAATGGTGCAGCTAGGAAGGACCATTTTCCTTTGCCCTTCATTGATCAGATGTTGGAGAGGTTATCCGGGCATGAGTATTACTGCTTTTTGGATGGTCTTTCAGGCTATTTTTAAGTTCCTATTGCCCCTAAAGACTAAGGGAAAACTACATATCGCAAATGGGAATGATAGAAATCAGGTTCCTTCTAAACTCTCTCTTAGTTTATGCATGCTCACATTGAGGACAATGTGAATCTTTAAGTGTGGGGTACATTTTGTGTTTTGTGTTTTTACTTTTAAGTTATTTCTGTTTAAGTTTAGTTAATATTTTTAATATTTTTCTTTGAATAAATTAATTTTGGAAAGTTCAATTGTTATAAATTGTTGATTGATGACCTTTGAATTTTTGAAGCATGAATTTGAGAATTGAGTAGAATTGGTGCTTATTGTCAATTTTGTTGGTTTTTCTTTGCATCACCATTAACCTAGTGAGGAGTTGAGCCATCAACTTATCATTCTTGTTGTGGTTTAACATCTTTGATTGATGACTTGCTAGAACTTACTTTGACATGCATTTTAAGATTACATAAAAATTTCAATTTGGCATCAAGATGATTAAGGCAATTAGGTGAACCCACTTTGGCTTAAAAAGACCAACCCTATTTTTAACCTTAGTTAGCCAATTTTGAGCCTATTTTGTTTCTCCTTTTCTTTTTTTTCCTTAGCAACACTACTAACTTTGAAACATGCTATTTTGTCTCTTACCCTTTCATTAGGTCAAGAGCATTTTAAGAGCGTTTATGACCAAATGTTGTGTTGAATTAAGTGTGGGGTTAAATTTATTAGGTCCAAGATTGCAAACTATTATCTTCTTTAGTTGCAAAACCATATTCTAAATGTAAAAAAAAAATAGAAAATAAAAATAAATATATATATGTAAATAATAATAATAATAATAATAATAATAATAATAATAATAATAAGAATAAGAATAATTGTTGTTCTAGTTGAAAGGGTTGGAATATGTTTGGGAATAATCATTGCAAGATGTAATAAGTGAGTTCCCTTGAAAAGCTCTTCAATGTCAAGGGGTAGTTGAGAGGAAGGTATTTTGGGATTGTTGGGTTATACTTATGATTGGTTACTTCATTCTTGAAGTGCTCTTGAACTTAAAGATTAAGCTCACATTGCCTAAATGTCATACCTTTCCCTTAGCCTCATTACAACCAAAGAAAGACCTTTTGATTGATGCTTAATTGTAATTATGTGGTGGAGATTTGATTGATAAGCAAGCCTATGGCAATAATCTTTCATTGATTGTTATGAGTGTAAACACCACCACGATTAAACACTTTTAAGAGTTGGTAAGGGAGTGATAACATTGGTTATGCATGGAAAGCCACTTAATTGCTTGGGTATCGATTTTGTTCTATTTGATATTGATTGTAGATTTAGGGATAGGGAAGTCTTGAAACATTTTTATAGCTCTTAAACTTAACAAAATTTATCTTGTTTAGTTTGTTTTGATTTTAACCTTGCTTGGGGACAAGTAAGGAATTAAGTGTAGGGTATTTGATGAGATCAATTTTGTACTTGTTTTTAGTATTATTTTGATGTGTTTTTTTTGTTAATGTTTCATTTGACTTTTGTTTAAAGTTTGTTTTAAGTGTTTGTTTTAGTTTAAAGTGCAAAAAACTCCCTTGCATGATCAAAACAGTGAAGAAAGAGCATGAATTAAGCAAGACATGGCCAAGCCAAATCAAACTTGGGCGTGTCCCCTCAAGAAAATCAAGGCAGAGAGTGACACACCCAAGAGACACAGCCAAGCCACTGGTCGTGTCTCACCCAAGGAACAAAACCAAGAAAGAAAAGAAAAGAAATAGAAGTTGACACACCCAAGTGACACGGCCAGGAGCTTGGCCGTGTCCCATCTCATGCCCAAGAACAAAAGACAAGCAAGGAAAGGGCAAAGCTAGAAAAGAAACAGAAGGTGACACACCCACATGACATGGCCACAAGCTTGGCCGTGTCACTCTTTGAAGAACAAAGAAAAGAAAGAAAGAAAGAGAGGCAGTGATGGACACGACCAACTAGCTTGGCCGTGTCCCAAAGAGAAATGAGAGACACGGCCAAGACACTCATGGCTTGGCCGTGTCACCTATAAAATACTGAATTCTTTTGCACGGATTGAGGAACAAGTGGGGCACAAACAATTTGCTTTTGCCAAAAGAAAGATTAAAGAAAGGAAAAGCTTGCCTAAATGATAAAAAGAAAGATAAAACAAAGGGAATATGGGAGACAAGGGAGAGTGGTGTGAGTTGGAAGGTATAGGTTTGAGCTTGGAATGAAATAAAAAGAGGAGGAAATGCAAGAACCAAGAGCAGACTGGGAGAGGGAGAAGGAGCCGACTGCTGGAGCAAAGAGGAGAATCTTGAGCTAAGTTTGAATAAGATGATACATCCTATACAAGACCTAAACCAAGAATCAAGGAGTCAAGTGAAGAAATACAAATTATTCGCCATGGCTTGTTTGGTTTCTTTTACTGATTTCTCTTATTCTGTTTTTTTGGTTTTGAACATGAACTAATTCATTCTCTATCTAGATATTGATGAACCCTAGCTTATTTGTATGTATTGAATAATCTTATTTAATTGAATCATTTGATTGAGTTGTTTTATTCTTATGATGCTTAATGATTTATTTGCGATTGATAATAGCATGCTTATTGATTGGTTACAATTTTCATATTATTGACTTGAGAAAGCTTGATATGAATTGAATACTCATAAGGATTGAGGATTGATTGGAGTGCTAGAGATAGACTTACAAGATCCTTTGGTTTATAATTCCTTGTTCTTAATGCAAGATCTACTTAATTATGTTTGAGAAGAGATTCTGGCATTCTACTTAGTAATAAGGGATTAATTCACATGAGAGAGGTTTTAGTCTAATTTAGAGGAATGCCAATTCAACTCTATTATGTGATTTAATTGAATTGATTTTCATAAATATAATTGTGGCTAGGGGGATTCAATATCTGGATAGTATTATTATCATCAATCCTTTTTGCACAACATTTAATTTCCCTTTACTTTCAGTTATTAAATTAATTATTTTTAATTACAAAACATCACAAAACTATTGATTTGCTAAACAACGGTTAAGATTTGCACTAATACTTGGCCTTGTCCCTAGTGGAATGATAACTCACTCACTACTTTATTACTTGGGTGACCCGTGCCTTTGCGGTATTGCTATAGCATTAGGTACGCACGCACCACACCTCTTCATCTACCTCAACTTCTTATTATCATGGAAATCTAAACTCTTATCTTAGACCCTACTTCAATGGAACAGATTAATCTTGTTGGAAATACAAGATGAATTTATTTCTAAATAGTAAGAGAATTGAGCTTTGGAAATTTGTGCGAAAAGAGTGGAAACCTCCTTCTCATGAGGTTAATAGTGTTTGAGTACCTTTCCTAGAGAAAAATGGACGGATACTCAAGAAAGAGCTTACTACAAGAACAATAGAGCATCCTCCATCTTGGTAAATTCCATATCTAGAGTAGAAGTTGGAAGAATCCAACATCTTGTGCATATATCATTTGGAAAACTCTTGAGAATTATCATGAAGGTACTACCCAAGTGAGGTTCACTAAAACCCAAATGCTTGTACATGAGTATGAACTCTTCAAGATGAAGCCCAGTGAAAATGTCACCGAAATGATAAATCAGTTACATGTTATTGTCAATGACTTGAAGAAATATGGAAAAATATATAATCAAGGTGATATCAATAGCAAAATATTGAGAGAACTAAGAGCCAAGAAGAACTTTGAATCAAAAGTCTCTTCAATTGAAGAAGCTCATGATCTTAGCACACTAAGAATTGATGAGCTTTTAGCAAGCTACTCACCTTTGAATTGCACACCGAGAAGGAAGCTGAAAAGGACAAGAAGAAAGCCATAGCTCTCAAAGTCACCAAAGAAGTTGAAAGCTCAAATGAAGAAGATTGTGATGATGATGATGATGATGAGGAAATCTCCATGCTATCTAAAAGATTAAGTGAATGGAAAAGAAAGAGATGATTGCTAGAAAAAGATAATTTCTCCAAATTCTAATTCAAAGATAAGGAGAAAAAGAATGAAGTAAAATATTATGAATGTAGCAAACCGGGTCATATCAAAATTGATTACTTCAAAATCAAGAACAAAAAGAAATGGGACAAGGAGAAGAAGAAATCTCTTAAAGCCATATCGGATGATGACTCTTCAAGTGAAGAAGAAGAGGAGGAAGAGCAAGGAATTGCAAATCTTTGTCTCATGGCTATTGGAGATGATGATGATCACACCAATGAGGTAGGTACTTAATCCTTGAACTTGAATGAATATAGTGATAATGTTGATAATGTTTTAGATGATAGTGAGTTAGTCGAGCATATGAACCTGAGAATCCAAAAATATTTTTCTAAGATGAAGTTTTATAAAGAAAAGTGTTCTAGGCTAGAAAAGGACTTTATTTCTTTAAAAAATTCTACTTTAGAATTAAAAACTTCAAATGAAAAATTAATGAAATCATTAGATGAAATGTAAAAAATTCATCTAGCTTAGAGAAAATTTCTAAGAAAAATCATACTTTGAAAGAATAAATACATGAACTAAAAATTTCTATTTCAAAGTTTCACAAAGGTAAGGAAGCCTTGGATACATTGATTAGTGTCCAAAGGTCACCTTCTTCCAAGCATGTCTTAGGGTTCAATAGCTCATCTAGTACTTCATCTAAAGCACCAATTTTGGTTAAAGCATATACAACTCAAACTTCTAGTGTTGAAGTTGTAAAGAACATACATGCACAAACTAAGCCTAAAATCCTAAAAAGACAACACTAGGCTCACTAGGCTCTAGAACTATGTTTCAAAGAGCAAATTATGTATACATGTAAATAAGGCATGAACATAACCACAAGTATGCACATAAACAATCCTATCCCACACACACTTGTGATTGTAAATTTAATTCTTTAAGGTTCAATAGAAAATGGATACAGAAGCATAAATTTTTTTACCAATGCCAATATTGCATGTAATTTGGTCATAAAAGTACATTTTGTTACATTAGAAAGGCTCAACTCACATTAGAGGATCTTTCTACTACTAACTCCCAAGGACTCAAGTTTATTTGGGTACCTAAAAGAAGGTAAATTTTATTATTTTGTAGGTACGCCTAAAGTCTACTATCAATGAAAATGTTTGGCTTGTAGATAGTGGATGCTCAATGCACATAATCAGTGATGTAAAACTTTTCACAACACTTACTTGCAAGTAAGGAGGTAATGTAACTTTTGGTAATAATGCTAAAGGAAAGGTATTGGCTCTATTGGTATGCCTGGTAAGAACATGATTGATGATGTATGGTTGGTTGATAGATTGAAACATAACTTGCTAAGTGTTAGTCAATTGTGTGACAAAGGATATAATGTTAATTTAAATTCTAAAAGACGCACAATTACCTCTACTAGTGGTGAACTTACATTCAATGGAAGTAGAATTGATAACACATATAAAATTGACCTATACTCTAATAATGCTTTTGAATGTTTAGTCACTATTAGAAATAATGCTTGGCTTTGGCATAGAAGATTAGGATATGCTAATATGGACCAATTGCATTGTCTAAACAAAGAAGAATTTGTAGATGGTCTCCCCAAAATAAAATTCAACAAAGACAAAATTTGTGAACCTTGTTAATTTGGAAAACAACATAAGAGTTCTTTCAAAATAAAGAATGTTGTAAGTACATCTAGACCATTGGATTTAACTCATTTAGATTTACTTGGTCCTAATAGAGTTGCTAGTCTAGGAGGCAATTTGTATGCATTTGTGCTTGTTGATGATTACTCAAGGTTTACTATTGTGCTTTACTTAATACTACTACCAACGACGCTTGCAAGTATACGAGGTAGTTATAGTAAATGGTATAACGTCCCAAGGTCATCTCACAAGGAAGGTGTTTGTTAATAATAGTTTGATTGAAATAAATAATTTAAAGATTGAGAGTGTTGTGTTGAAATGGTGAAAAGTAATTAAAACTTAAAAGTCAAATGAGTAATGGTTGTGCAAGATTAATTTAAATTCTTGGAATGGTACCTAGGATTTGTAGGTCAATTTGATGAAAGCTTAATTCTTAATTATTCATTAACGTAACCTTATAACTTAATTTTCTCCTTAATATCAATTAGCAATTATCAATTCCTTACTTCTCACATTCATGAATTAACAAAAAATAATTGCCCTAACTAGCAAAATAAGTACACTCTAGAACTTATATTTTTAATTCATTCTTAGGGTAGTTGATTGCATTGTTCCAATATCAGATTTTACCTCTCGGTTCTTCATTCAATATTGAGAGATGAATAGGTGGCCACTCTATCAACCTAACATATAATCCAATGTAAATAACTAATAACAAGGTATATTAATGGAAATGTTGAATTAAGTCATTTAATCAAATCTACTACAAACCCTAGGCATGAATAATTTAGCTCATCATCAATTCAAAGTAAACATTTATCTCAATATAATTCAACTCACAAATATTCATTGAAGTATTAATGTATACAACAACAAAATTTGAAAAATAAATTAATTAAGAGAATAGAAAAACCCCTTGAAGATGCTAAGAGTTGAGACTTCTTATTCTCCCTCCTAGCTCAACTTGAATGTGATAAAGAACTCCCAAATCCTCTTAAGAGCTTGTTCAAGAACTACCCAAGCACCATCCAAAAAAATGTTAAAGAAACTTGTCTATGGAAGAAAAAAGAAGATGAAAGAATTTAGAGATGGTGATTAAGAGATAATCCCACTCTCCACAAGAAGAAGAGGGGATATAGAAGAAGAATTTCCTTCCTTCCAATGTGTAGTCCCTCTCTCAATCCCCTATTCCAATTATTTTTAAGTGTTAAGATAAAGAAAATTTTTCTTTCCAACTCAAATCCATACTCCTACCTCCATTTGTTCCCTATTTTTCATTCTTAAACCTTTCTTTCTATAAAAAATAGCTCACGTTTTCACTTCTTTTATTTTTTTAGAAACATTCCTTGTTGTCTCCTATCTTGTCCCTCAAATCGTATAAAAAACAAACAAGGAATCTATCTTAGACACAACCAAGTCAGTTTGGTCTTGGTCGTGTCTCTTAATTTTCCTTAGGACATGGCTAAGTCATGTGCATGTGTCCAACACTGCTTATCATACATGTTTCTTGTGTGGAGTGACATGGCGGTGTCTTATGGCCATGTCTTCTTCTACATGTTCTTGTTTCTTTTTCTCTCAAGGTGGAACACGGGCAAGTCAGTAGGTGTGTGATGTGACACGGCCATGACTCTTATATGTGTCTGCTTCTTTCCTGTTTGATATCAATTTCCTTCCTTATCAAATGACACGACCAAGCTCATGTTTGTCACTGGCCATGTCATGTGACACGGCCAGTGACACAGCTAAGATGGTCCCCTGTGTTCAGTTATGCCATTGATTCACTTCCTATCTTGTGGAAGACATGACCAACCTCCCATTTGTCTTGGCCATGTCATGTGACACAACCAAGACATGTGGATGTGTCATAGTCTACCAAATTTTTTTTCTTTTCTCATGAGGGACACGACCAGGTCAGTAGCCCTAACTTGGCAGTGTTCAATGCCTTTTCCTCTAAAGTGGCTTCAATAAGTGAATTAAAGCTCTATTTTGCAAAAGTTCATTCTTCAACCTACATCATAAAACTCCAAGCAAACTTAAACTCACATTCTAGAAAAAATTCACTAGAAAGCTAATACAATTACCCTAAAAATACACACATAATTGATCATAACAACTACCCCACACTTAACACTTTGCTTGTCCCCAAGAAATATTAAAAATAAAATAGAACAAGAAAATCAAGTTTAATAGTTATAAGAATATATTAAGACTCCCTTCTCCTTATATCTAGTATCAATATAAATCAAATAAAATTAACACTTATACAATTTAATGGTTTTCCATGCATGACAAAGGTTATCGCACCCTCACTGACTCTATTAAGAGTTTTAATAAGGTATTGTTTACACTCCTAATATTTAATGAAATATTAGAAGCATAGGCTTGCTTAGTAATCAAATCTCCACCACTTAATTCCAATCAAGCATCAATCATAAGGTCTTTTGATTTGGCTAAAATGGGGTTTGAGGTAAAGGTATGACATTTGGGAATGTGACATATTCATTAAGTTCAAGAGCACTTCAAAAATGGAGTAACCAAACATACATGTAACCAAACAATCTCAAAGACAACCTCTACTCACTTAGCACATGACGCTAGAATACCCTTTACAATAGAATTTAGAATCCTCTCATTTTATTGCAAGGATCATAACAAAGCTTCCAACCTTGGCTATAAGAATAATAATTTCTAATATATACATATATATTTTTTATTTATTATTATTATTTTATTTTTACTATAGCAATAAGATAAGGAAGAAGAAAATCTAATAAAGAAACAAAGTAATTACAAAGTGTTTATTTGCAACTTTCAACCCACTAAATATAATCCCACACTTTAATTGATGCAATAACTTAATCACTTAAGCTCTTAAAATGCCCTTGATCCTAATGAAAGGGTAAGAGTTAGAACAAAATGGTTCATGGCTAATAATGTTATGAAAAAGAAAGAAAAAGGAAAATGGAATAGGCTCAAAATTGGCTAACTATGGTTGTATATAAGTTTGGCCTTTTCAAGCTAAAATGGGTACACCTAATTGCCTTAATCGTATTGATGCCTAATTGAAATTTTTATGTAGCTTCAAAATGCATGCCAAAGCAAGTTCTAGCAATTTATCAATCAAGAATGTTGACATACAAAAAATAATAAGTTAATATATAACTTAAGAGGCTTTTTTTTCACAAGTTTAAAGGTAATGCAAGGAATATCCATCCAAATTGATAATAAGCACCAATTTTATCCAATTCTCAATTTCATGCTTCAAAAATTCAAAGGTTACATATCAACAATCTTATAATAATTAAACTTTTCAACATTCCAAAAATAAAGCAGCTTCAACAAAGGCAAACAAAAATAACATTCCAAAAACAAAGCAGCTCAACAAAAGCAAACAAAGTAAGTTATAAGTAAAACTTTGCACCCCACACTTAAGGTTTCACATTGTCCCCAATGTGAGTTTGCACAATATGAAAGAGCAAGAGTTAGGTAAAATTTGTATTCCATTATTCCATAGCGTGCGACACCTTACCAACAATAAAAATTAATTGTTCCAAAACAAAATAATGATAAACAAAAGATAACAAAACATAAGATTTTAATAACTAAAAATAGTAACTAAAACATCCAACAACTGAAAATAAGTAAATAAATTGAGCTTTCAATAAGTTGAACCTAGTTGAAGTTATAGTGGTGGAGGTTGTGATAATAATGCCGATGAGGGATGAAGGCTAAGAATCTTGGCCAGGTTGCTGTTAATGAGCTCCAATTGGTTGATGACCTCAGCATGATTGTGATCAACTTTATTCTTTAGGGCTTCTATCCTACTAATAAGCTAATAATTTTCTAGATATGGGGCATTTTCATCCAATTGAAGTGAATCAGAATCAGATTCCTCATCAACTCTTTGCCTCTTTTGTCGGTCCCCCTGTGTGCTTGGCTCATCAGAATCCAACACATAAGCCCCTCCACTCTTGGTTATCATACACATTTTCTCAAGAGTGGCAATGTTGAGCTAGTAACTGCCCAAAATCCTTTGCATGTTGCAAGTGTAACACCTGTAACACCCCTATACCCCGTATACGTACACAACATGCTAATACGATCGTAATATATGTATACTGAATATAGAAATGTCACGGTTACAAAACACACATGACATGACTCTTATATACTATGAACAAATTCAAAACTTTTAAATGAGTTTATAAAACGAAATAGATAGAAAGTTTATTTAAAACGCAGCGGAAATTATAACAAATGTTTCCCAATACATTTGCATCAAAATCAAAAGTTACAAATATAAAATATATACATGAGTGGCAGCTCTTCTCTGATCTTTAAGTCCAAAAATCAACTCTTCAACGCCTAGACTCACTAGGTCTAGAGGAACTCTCGGGTTCAATCCTGTCACCTGCGCGATGAACCACAATCGCGCTGAGCCAACAGCTCAGTAGAACAAACTATAATGATATTATGCTATGTCATACATTTAAACAATATAGATCATACTCAATACACTTTATTTTATGGATGTTACATTTCATTATTTCAATAATTGTATCATCATCCATTACTCACACATTTAACATAGACACACATGGGCCCAACAAGCATTTAATATGATATTCAAAGTTCAGAGTTACTGCTTTGGTTTATAATCACAATGATCAAGCCCGTAGGCAATATATATCATATCTCTATCCATGGATAGTGTAACAGACCCAGTCTCTTGGACCATCAACCCATTAACATGAGGAGATCCTCAACCCGGCTAGACTGTTACTAGTAACAGACCCAGTCTCTTGGACCATCAACCCGACTAATCGAGGAGATCCTCAACCCGGCTAGACTGTTACTTTTCATAAATTTCATTTTCAAATTTCATTTAGTGTAACAGACCCAGTCTCTTGGATCATCAATTCAATTCAATTGAAGAGATCCTCAACCCGGCTAGACTGTTACCTTTATATAGGCATGCCACCAAAACCAGTACTCTGAAATTTGAATAAACATATTAGGCACACAACCATTTCATATATCTCTTTATAAATCTTTTTCTCAATTCATTTCTCATTCCACAATCAACTAGGCAAACATGCCTCATTTGAATCAATATAGCCAATCACAATGGCTTTACACATCATCTTATCATCACATCTTTCATTTTCATAACACATACATATACCATATTACATTTCATGAGGTTCATATTGTATAAAACATAACATTATTCAAACATATCAATAATACAATGAAATTACTTAGTACATTCACACTCAAATGTATAAGTTCCAAAATCACATGAATGTATGTTATAATGCAAGGTTTGTACTTACCTCAAAAGAAATCCACACAATTCTAAACACTTCCTCTTAACAAGTCCTTCACCAAATAATTAAGGCAATTCACCTTCTTCACAACCTAATTCAGAACAATGAGGAAACTCACATAAGATCATAAGGCTAAGAATCAATTAGGGCAAACTCTAAACTGGACACGCTCACCCACACGGGCGTGTCCCTGACCGTGCCCTAACTCCACAACACAGAAGCATTTACACGTTCAGGACCACGGGCGTGTCACTGGGCGTGTAATACCTACTGTCTCTCAGAAGTATCGACACGTCCAACATCATGAATGTGTTCCTGGCCGTGTCAATTCCCCAAAATCACAGTAGCTATGACACGCTCACTAACACGGGCGTGTTAATGGCCGTGTCACACCTACTGCCATCCAACACAATTGACACGCCTAAAGACCTGGACGTGCTCCTGAGCGTGTCAGGCCAAAAACCCAGATTCCGGCCAAAACAACAATCCAACCAACAAACAACAATTTTCCACCATCTTCCACTTCAACAAAACTCAACTAGACACACCCAAAACCATAACAACCTTGCAAAAACACCAACACAACTCAAAATACACATCCAACACCAAATCACAACATCATCAAAAACTCTAAACACAACCACAACTCAATCTTAACCAACAAACTTATTCTTCCTTTCAATCTTACTCTTTTCTTCAATCCAACCCAAGAATCAAAGATCAAGTAAACCCAACACTCTTAAACACAACACACTCAAAGAAAACAAGGGAATCAAGAGGAAACTTACCAAGAATGAAGAAAACTCTTAGATTCCTCCTTGATCTCTTGAAAACTTCTTCAATCTTGAGCTTGGAAGGTCAAATCTCTCCCTCTCTCTTGTTCTCTTGCTGCTGCCATCCAAAGCAAAGAAAGAAGAAGAAAAGGAAAATGAGAGACACGAGAAGAGAGGAAGAAGGAAGAAAAGGAAAAGAAAGAAAAGTCAAACATTAACCCTCTCTCTCCTCAAAACATTCTCCTCCACACAAATAAAAAATAAAATAATCTCAAACATCACCATCCACCCATCTTAATCCACTAACTCAATTTCAAAATAATTACCTTTATACCCTTCAAACAAATATTTGTATATGTTAAGTATATCACAATATATACAACATATACACATTACTCTAACCTCAACTCTCTTTCCAATAAAATAAATACACTTAATCCAATAATAACAATAATTACTCCAATACTTCTAGGGTACATTTTGGGATATTACAACACCCCTATACCCCATATACGTACACCACATATACTCTCAATATGTAATATATGTATACCGAATATAAGGATGTCACAGTCTAATTGAAGCAAAACCCATCCTTAAATCTTTATCATAAATAGTAATAGGTAAAACATTCTTTGTTAAAATACATATACATATGTCTTCATTACACCCAAAGTTTATCCAAAACATTTGTTTAATAAGCAGTGGAATATACATATATATACATCAAATTCAATATTTACAAAAATATAGAGTTTATACATGCTTGGAAGTTCATCTCTGATCTTGAAATCTAAAAATTAACTCCTCACAAGGGATCACAAGTCTAGACTGAACTCGGTCTAGTAGAACTCTCCGGCTCAACCGGATCAACCCTGTCACCTACGTGATAAATCACAATTGCACTAAGCCAACGACTTAGTGGTACTAACCGTGATAACGATATGCTTCAAATGTAATGCAAATGTCAAACTTTCAAGAATTATAAACAATACACAAGGATATCATATTTCATAACATTACATTTCATTATATTATTCAATTGTTTCATCATTCATAATTCACATTACAGCAAAGACAAGCATGGGCCCAAAAGAAACTAATATGCCATTCAAATTCTAGAGTTACTATTTTGGTCCAATAATCACATTTATCAAACCCGTAGGCGAATCCTTATCACAATGAGAAACATCTCATATGTAACATCCCAACTAGGCTTCAAGGACTAGGCCCAACCAAGCTTCAAGGGGAGCATAGCATCAACCCAACATGGCTTCAAGGACCAAGCCCAACCCAGCTTCAAGGGATTGTTACTTTTAGGCATGCCACCAATAACAAAACTCTGAAAATTGAATAACATAGTAGGCACACAATTCTTTTATAATTTCTCATGATCATTTAGGCACAATACCCCATCTATTTCATTCACGTCATTATAGCCAACACCAATGGCTTCACATATCATCATTAGGGTTTACTTAACAAATTGCATTATCCATACATTTTGAATCATCATCATATACTTCACATAGTTCACATTATGCAAAACATAGCATTATTCACATCCATCAACAATGTAGTAGGTTACTTAACACATTTCCAACGAAATGTGTTATGTCCCAAAGTCAAGTAAATGTATGCAATCATGTAAGGTTTGTACTTACCTCAAGAGTTATAAACACCAATACCAAACTCCTCTTCCAAGAATCCTTCAACACTTGGATTAGGGCAACTCAATCTCTTCAAAACCTAATCCAAAGGTGATTACACATAAGAAATAAGAACAAGAGCTAACTAGGGCAAACCCTACACATGACACGCTCAACAACACGGGCATGTCCCTGGTTGTGCCCTAAACCCATAACACATAAGCTTTGACATGCTCAGTGACATGGGCGTGTCACTGCACGTGTCAATCCTCCAACAACACAGTAGCTATGACATGCTCAGTGACATAGGCGTGTCACTGGAAGTGTCAATCTACCAACAACACAGAAGCTGTGACACACTGAGAGACATGGGCGTGTCACTGCTCGTGTCACAAGCCCTGAAAATAGAACCATTGACACACCTAAAGACATGGCAGTGCTCCTGGGCGTGTCAGGCCAAAAACCCTGAAAACAACACTAAAGACACCACATCCAACAAACATCTTTCTTTTACTCTTTTCCACTCCAAACAATCTTACCCAAAACCATCAATAAACCATAATAAACTTGCATAACATCAAAACAACTCAAAAACATGCATCAAAACACAATCACAACCATACTTTACAACTCAACACATACACAATCCATAACTCTTGTTCTTCCACCAAACTTAGTCCTTTCTCTTCAATCCAACCCCAAAATCAAAGCTAAACACAACCTCAAACATACCAAAATCAATCATACACACAATTACACCAACCATTCACCAAACTTAAAAACACAAACTCCATCAAACAATCCAACAAACTCAAAAATACACAAAACAACAAGTTGGAAACTTACCAAAAGTAAAGAAAACCCTTAAAACTCCAACTTGATCACTTGAAATCCTTTAATTGTTTGAGTTTGGAAGCAACAAAATCTCTCTTTTCTTCTTACAAAAGTGATGGCCGGCTAACCAAAAAGAAAGAAGAAGAAAAAGATGATGAATAATAAAGTCAACCTCTTTTAACCGCTAACCTCCCTCTTTAATCTCAACCAAGCAATTAATATATTAAAATAATACAAATATCATCTTCCACTTAATTTTAATTTCTATTTTAAATATCTCATTTGACCATCTCACTTGTTGACTTGTATATGTTGTATATTTCTTCATATATACAACATTTACACACTTTCCTTTCTCTTATCTTTCCACTTAATCACATATACAATTTGCATTTAATTCAATTTCAACAATTAGCATTTCTAAAATTTTAGGGTATCTTTTGGGATATTATAGCAAGTGTTTGGATTGAACTCACAATCAAGCGCCACGGCAAAGGTGGTTACCAATCCACCAATACAAATTGCATCCTTTTTCTTATTAGCCACATTATCAAACACATCAGCTAACCAATATCTAGTGCTTACAGGTGTAGCATTATTAGCACAATCCAAGAAAAATAGCTCGCTAAGCTCGACTACCCTAGGATTTTCCTTTATAGCCAAGAACCCATAAGACATGAATTGGTGGAAGTATCTCAATGCGGGGTTTATCAATTTAGTTGTTTGACCAATTTAGCAACATAAGTTCCTCTAGATCCTAATGCTCCCCACTTAAATTGTTGCTAAAAAGTTCTTTGGTACATTTCCCCCCCTCTTGATTAAAGCTAAATATGTCATTCAAGTGCTCAATATCAATCATATATGATTTCCCATTCAATTTGAATCCTAGCCTAGTGCAAAGCTTAGATTCATTTCTTTCTACTTTAATAGAGGAAAAAAATTTAATTGTTAATTCTTGAAATTGAAAAGGTTTAAGGGTAATGAATTTCTTCCATCCTAGGTTTTGCACATATATAGTGAAATTCTCCATAATTTGTAAAGCATTGAGAGATGCATCACTAACATATCTCATAGGGAAGAATCCCCTAGCTTGAAGTGCCATTCTTCTTGAAGAAGAAGAAGAAAATGATGAAGGTTGCTTTCTTCTATGGTGAGATACCATCTTTATCCTTAGCATCTTGATATTTGATGAGATTTGAAGCTTTGTGATGATTTGTTTGAGTTTTTAGGAAGAAATATGGAAGAATTAATGGAAAAAATTAAGTTTTAAGGTTGGGTATGGGTTTGGCCGTGTGAGGGAGGTGAGGTTGAGAGAGAAAAATGCAGTTTAGGGTTTGAATGAGAGAGAAAATGGGGAAGAAGATTGGGTTTTAAAAGTTAAAAATAAGTGACACAACCAAGTTGTAATTGTCTTGGCCATGTCATGGGTTTTGGGACTGGACATGGCCATAAACATGGTCGTGTCCACTGTGTCACATCCGCCTATCGTATTTATGCAGTGTAGTCACGTGCACAGTGAGAGAAGGGGAAAGGAGAAGATAATTCCTGACAACGGCCCCAGATAAGGCTATAGGACCACTGGGACCTACTTGAAGAAAAATGCAAAGTGTTAGGGAGGTGATTGTAATTTCAAAAAGTTTTGGGGAGGTGACTGTAATTTTCAAAAGTTTTGGGGAGGTAAATGTAATTTCTAAAAGTCAAACCGGATGTTCTTAATAGTGCACATAACAGATTCCAAAAATGGAAAATAGAGAAAAACCGGGTCACAACGACGCGTAACGGTTTTTCTAGAAAACGCACGGTTTAGAAGATATAGGGGATTTTGACTAAGGACATTTTGGTCATTATACATGAATCCGAAGTAGGAAATAAAAACAAGAGTGGGTAGAGGACGTTAAGGGGGGTAAATATGAAATGATCGTCAGTAG
This sequence comes from Garcia nutans, assembly GCA_947685225.1. Taxonomy (NCBI): domain Eukaryota; kingdom Viridiplantae; phylum Streptophyta; class Magnoliopsida; order Malpighiales; family Euphorbiaceae; genus Garcia; species Garcia nutans. Next base: position 50,104,256 of record CANTUV010000007.1, read on the forward strand.
AAACGGGGCCCGGGCAACACCCGAGCAAAGAAAGGACCTAAAGGAAATTTTGTAAAAAGTCGAGGGCTTATTGGTAATTTTTCAAAATGACTTGGAAACCTAAAATAGACTTTAAAAATAGAAAGTAGAGGTCAAGAGGATCAAAACTATATGTAGTTTGACTCATGAAACTATACGGTTTAAAAGATATGATCGATTAATCGCCGGAACGTAAAGTGGGCCTGGTTTCATGTCGGGACCGGATGGGTAACCCGGGATAACTTTATGATATCCTATGGGAAGAGGGACAAGTGGAAAGAAGTAAAGGAAAAGAAAACTATAAAAATCTAATGTTGGCCAATCAAAAGTAACCATTTAGCATGTGTAATAAATGAAGAAAGAGAAAGGTGGACAAGTGGTCTTAAAGGGTTCAACCAACACATAAGGTGATCATCATTTCCTTTGTATATAAATATATGTGAAATGAAGAACCAATTTCTCTCTTTTCCACTTACAAATTTCGACCAACAAAGGGAAACACCAAAGGACTTCCAAGTTTCTCCAAATTTGATTTTCAAGGTAAGTGTTTAAGGTTTTCAAGTATGTAGACTTTAATTTTAGTATTAATTTTAGGTATTTATATATTTATTGGGAGATTGGAGATTAGAGTCTTTATGTGGAATTGGAAAAATTTTAAGTAAGTGATGAGATTAATTGATTAAATGGAAGAATCAAGATGTATAAAGATTAATAAGGTTGGATTAGGGTTTCGGTTGGAAAAGAAATGGAGGATAACTTATTATTTTGAATTTCTAAGGTTTATGTTGTATCTTGAATTTATTGAAGGAGAAATAAAGAATTAAAGAAGGAGAAGAAGGAAAAGCTAAGGGGAAGTACAAGAATAAGGTTTGGTACTTTACCTTTGAATAATTACTTTTGATTTGGTGTTTTACCATACAAGAAATTCTATTTTCTTACAAACTTTGGTTTATGGAAGTTTTGAAGTTGATGTTTAAATATATTGATTGAGTTTAAATTAAATATTTGAGTTATGTTTTTGTTTTCTTATGCAATTTGGGTTGTAAAATTTAATTGAAGCCAAATGTTTTGAGAAAATTTGGAAAGTTGATTTGGTAAGTTGTTTGGACTTTAATTAGTTTGATTTGATTTAAACATGCAAAATTTGTTAAAAGGAAGTGTTTGAATCTTCACTTTACTATTAAAGAAGCCTTAATATTGATTTGCAAAAGAAAAATAAACTATCCTATGCATTTCAAATGTTTGGGCCGAAATGGTCCCAAAGTGACAGCTTCTGGACTGAATGTATATGTATATCACACTGAATGTATCACGATTTCTATTGGTATAAAGTTGGTTGATTGTGGATTTAATTATTTCCTTTGATTTCGAATACTTTCATATACTACTTTTATTTTTATTGGTAAAGTACCCACTGAGCGACAACGCTCAGCGAGTTGAGTTTTCTTGACTCGTAGGTTTGGAGTAGTAGATTTCAGTGATTAGCATCGAGCAGCACAACACAGCGCAGCACCTTAGAGTAGCCTTTAGTTTCCATTATGAGTTAACTAGTTGTGGCATGTATATATGTATATAAGATTGAGAGTCAGTATGTGATATTGTACGTTATTGGTATGTAATAATAATAAATCTCTACTTTATTCTGGATTAGAAGTGTGAATTTTTCTTGCAGGTTGTAGTTGAGGGTATAAGGTGGATTCATTGGGAGTATATTGGAAACTGAATGTATTCACATTGGTCTGTGTAAAATGTTTTCAAAAATCAGAAAAACAAGTTTTGTTGACACTTGGGATCCAAATTTCTAGGCGAACCTCTGGCAAAATTTCTGTAAAATCGGAACAAAAATTTGACTAAGTAAAATTGGTAGCAACATTTGGATAGTGTGGCGCCTCTACTCGGCTTACACATGTAGGTCGGGAAGGGGTGTTACACACTGGCTGTGTTCCTTACTGTGTAACTGGGCTTCGATGGTGGGTGAGTGACATGACCTAAGAGGTATCAGTTGACTTGCCAGTGTTCGCGTGACATGGCCACGGATATGGCCAAGCCAATTGGAAGTGTCCATCTCTGTGTCTGGGGCTTGATTTTGGAGCTGCTAGACATGTGCAGTGTCATGGCCATGCCATCTGGATGTGTCTACTACTGCCATGAGACCTCTTTTTTTTTTTAAATTTTTTGGCCGTGTCACTCATGGCTTGGCCGTGTCTCTGAGTGTGTCTCATACTGGCCAATTTTGTTTAATTTTTTTCCTTCATTTTCTTATCGTGAAACTTAATCACAACAAAAATACCTATTAGACCACCCATTCCATTCAATTTATGAACAACTTTCACTAACCAAAAATGAAAATTTAGAAATCTAAAACATGAAAAATTAATTAAGAAGAGAAATACAAATCGATGGGTTGCATCCCATTGAGCGCTTCTTTAATGTCGTATAGCTGGATGCGATTGTCCTAGGCATCAACAAATACCATGCTTTCAATGGCTCTTGCAACCTCAAGCTCATCCAAATATGGTTTCACCCTTTGGCCATTTACTTTGAAAGTCTCTTAGGTTTTTAAATTCAACAACTCAATAACTCCATATAGGAAGGTTTAAACAACTTGGAATGGGCCACTCCAATGAGACTTTAGCTTTCCAGGAAAAAGCCTCATCCTTGAATTGAATAAAAGGACTTTCATTCCTGGTTTAAAAGGCATTCTGAGGATCATCTTATCATGCACTGCCTTAGGGTTTTCATTGTAAATCCTTAAACTTTCATAGGCTTCATTTCTAAGCTCATCTAGCTCAGAAATTTATATCATTCTCTACTCTTTTGCCCCTTTTGAGTCCATATTCGTAGCCTTGATTGCCCAAAAGGCTTTGTGCTCAAAGTCCATCGGTAGTTGGCATGGCTTGCCAAAGACTAGATGATATGGGCTTTCAATTAATTATTTCATTTATGGAATATTAAAATCAATTGTGGGCCTTATTTATGTAAAGACTTGTTAGTTGTCGGTTTGTTTGTGGCATGCATCATTAGTTACTTTTCTAAAATAAGAAACTTTTTATAATACACCTATTAATTTAGTTTTAATATAAAATATAGCAGAAATGCTGCTTGGATTTTTCAGTGGATCCAAAGGATTATTGCTTAATTGGTAAAGATTATCATAAACTGACTTTTGCATTTGAAAATACTATATTTATTTATTTCATCTGAGTGATTCTTTAAAAAATAACAATATCCTCCATTGATGTTTTTGTTGACCATAACACCTAGAGAAAGGGAGACTTACCACTCGTGTGTGGAAGATATAAGGTTGGAAAAAGCAACCTAGCTTTATTTATTTTTTTGTTTGCCATACATGGAAACATGCATGCATACATTGCATCACATTGCATTTTCTGGCTCACAAACATGGAGTTTAGTAGTTCAAGGTTTTATGATAATCTGACCTATGATAGTGACTCAGAATTTAGTGAATGTTCAGATAATTTTGCCCTAAAACCAATAGATTGTGAGCAAATTCAAAACCTAGTGAAATGAGGTCCTGGCCTTAAAGATGGAAGAACTAAAGGGAACCCTAGTTGAGGCTGTGAGAAGTTAGCTAGCTTTACTATTAGAAGATAACATTACTGAAGCATCCACAAGTACCAAGAAGCCAAGGACAAAGGAAAGGCTAAGGTGGATGAGGTAGCTTTTAATGAAGAAAAGGTGGTGACTGATGACGATGAAGTCTGGGATGCATACCTCCAAGATCAATAGGAAAAAACAAAAAGAGAAAAAGGTTGTGGAGAAGACTGAATCTGCTAGCATTGAAAAGATGATTGTTGATTTAAAAAAGAAGTTTGAAAAGAAGCTAAAGACTGAACATGTGTCAGAGGTGGACAAGTTGTTTGAGGATGATGAAGGAATCCCTTGCAAATTCAAGATGCCCCCTTTTGCTAGAGTTGATGGAATAGGGAATCCCTACTTTCATGTTAAGTAGTACATCTGTGAGCAAGGATTTTCGTTTCCCACTCCCATGTGGAATGGTTCTTGTCACTTCGGCACTATTAGGCTTAAAGTATTAGAGAATATGGGTCTAAACCCGGAGAAAATGGAGTTGCCACCTTGATTGGTCAGGAAAAAGAAAGGGGTGGATGACTTAATTTCTAAGAAATCCTATAACATCCCCTGACAATTCTTACATAAAACTATCAGAGAATGTTACTCAATATACTGTCAGTGTTCTAATCAATTCAATTACAAAGTTCTCTTCCAACTAATAAAAATTTTTAAATAATAATATAATATGTATAATACAACACTTATAAATCCAACATTTAAACAATCTCCAATATCTCCAATAATCTAAATACTAATTATAAACCATATAACCATCATAAGTTTGTCAAATCAAATAAATATATAATAAATTTCTTTATTTTATAATCATTCACTAGAATCTCAAACTTTGTCCTCTATATACATATATTCCTTTTATGTTTATAAATTTGTACTATTTCTCAAATAGCCAAACTAAATTGTACACATATATTTCATAACTTATGAGTACAATATACAAAAGATCTCTATATGTACTATAGATAATTTTTGAGATCCTTAATTCCACTTCTTAACTTGCTCCGATGACCTGATGCTTGCATGTTAGAAAATAATTCTATCACGCTAAGCAAAGCTTAGTGATGCTTGTATAAACATATTTTGTCACTAAATATTAAAGGAAAATACTTATGGAAATATAGTAATAACACTCAGTTTTAAGAAATATTTCAATATATTAACTATTTTCAATAACAAACCAACATAATATTTTAATTACACAAAATAATAACTTTAACTTTTTGACAGACATCATGCTATACTACACTTTCGGTTTTGCAACTTTTATCTTTTTGAATCATTTTATTTAAGACTTACTTTCTTATTTGTTAACATTGCTCTTATTACACTTATTTTTTTTAGTAAGTCTTTCTTTTCAGTTTCACATATAGGATAATTTCATTCAATCTATAATTTTGACACTTAGATTTAGTACTATACTTTGGAGCACTTTGTATCTTATATCATTATATACACTTTCAATCATTATAACACATAGTGTAACACCCCGATACTCCATATAAGTACTATACATACACTGGGTATACGTACAGTAAGTATATAAAGTATAAAGATGTCACTTTTCGTTACATTTCAAAAACCTTTAACAGAATTCAAATCACAATATTTTAATTTAAAGAAGATTTAGAAATCATTATATTTATTAACACTTCATTTATACATATACATACCCTCTTGTCAAAAATACATCATAGTTACAAAGTTATACATGTATGCATTACCCTCTAGTTGGTCTTGACAAACTCTTACTCTTCTCGTGGCATAACAAAAGACTTCATATCTTCCACCTAGTCACCTGCGCGATTACACATCCGCGCTAAGCCCGAGAGCTTAGTAGTACAAAATAATTATTAAAATATACTTTACAAAAGAATCATACCTCATATTTTTAGCATCATGTTTTATTGTTTTCTTATCCTGTTTTTCCTTTCTTATTGCATTCTTCATATACTCCCACTAATCTCATAGATTATATATATATACATAAAACATTCACAAAACTATACTTACCATTGCTACCTCATATACATATTACATATTATATTACACTTCCAAAATCATATATCTCCACATAGCTTCTCAAAATCGAATCTCTTTTCAATAACTCATTTATACCATATTATCATTCCATACTTCATAACCTTATATTTCATTACACCATTCAATTAAATCATTATCCACAGTTCAATATTCATAAATCACATTTTCAACAAAGACAATCATTATACCATTCAATTGAATCATTATTTGCACTCCATCATTAATACTCATAATTAGTATGCCAATATACACATTTCACATCATACTTCATAGCATTATTTTGTTCACAATTCACCAATCATAAGTCACATTGCCAACAAAGTCAACCATAGATCTCATTAACCATTTATTTCAACATTTGTATATCATATTGACAATAAAGACAGACTCGGGCCCAACAGACACTAATATGCCATTCAATTTCCAGAGTTAATTCTTTGGTTTTCATTATCACATTTATCATTATCCCTACTAGGCTTCAAGAATTAGGTTCAACCAAGCTTCAAGGGGAACAAAGCATGCTAAGTATCAACCCAACTTGGCTTCAAGAACCAATTCAACCTAGCTTCAAGGGTTGTAACATCTCAATTAGGCTTCAAGGATTTGACCCAACCAAGCTTCAAGGGGAGTAAAACATGTTAAACTTCAACCCAACTTGGCTTCAAGGATCAATCCAACCTAACTTCAAGAGATTGTTACTATCATTAGGCATGCCACCAACAACAAACTCTGAAAATAGAATAACACATTAGTCACAGAATTCATTGATTATTTCATCATCAATATCATTTTCAAATCTCATCATCATCTAGGCAAACATGCCTTATTTTTTTTTTCAATTGAATCAACATAGCCAATCACAATGGCTTCATATCACATTTGAATTATCATAGCCAATCACAATGGCTTCACATCACATTATGTCTCAACTCATATTATGATATTTCATTATTCAAGTATCCATAACCAATTACCTCATCACCTCATTCACATTATACATATAGCATCATTGCTATAACATTACAAAGTACATTATTCATATAACACAATACCACTCACAAGATTTACAATACATAAAACATAACATTGTTCATATGCATCATCATTATAATACACTACATCAATTACATTAACCAAACAAACATATCATTATTCAATTTTATCACTCACATTATTATAATTCATAACATTAGTTTCACATCTCTTTATGTCTCAATTTACCTTAAAGTAATTCATCATAATAAATTGCATTGCACATACCTTTTTGAATGATCCTCTTCTCTTTCACACTATACAAGTCACATTATATTAACAACATAATAAATTTCTTAACATTGTTTTAATTATAAAATCATATAAAAGAATACATCTAGGTAAGTTTGTACTTACCTCAATAACACTCCACACACTATCAACACTTTCCTTTTTCCAAGATTCATCACTTCCCAAATTAGGGCAATTCACTTTATTTCAAACCCTAATCCAAAAATAATACAATCCATCAATTCTAGTACCATTTAATCACTTAATAACTTCTTACTAGACCTTTAAATCACAAAATATCATTCAACATCACACATAGTAGCCCACGGCCGTGGTCAACTCAACCCCCACGGGCGTGGGATACAAACCACTTCTGCCCAAAAGTGTTCATCCTCCCACGGCCATGGCACCAAAAGTCTACAAATGGCCACGGCCATGGCCAACCAAAGCCACGGGTGTGGCATCCAGAAGGCTACTGCCTTCGGCCAAAATCTCATTCCAAAGCCTAAAATTCCAACAAACATCAACCACATGAAGATCTATGAAAATAATGAAGCAAACTCAAGCAAAACATCATGTAACACTTCAAAACCCTAAAACAACATCATTCTTATTCTTTCAATTTCAATAATCCATTATTACCCTCACAATTAATCATATTAACATCATCTAACTATCAATTCAACATATCTATAACTTTAATCTTTCATTAACATCACCATCACACACCAATCCTATTAAATCCAACTCAAACAATAGGAATCAAAACAAAGAATTGAATACTTACTTGAATATCTTGTCCAATCTTCAATCTCTTCCTTCAAATCTCTTAAAGCCCTAAAATTTTGATGAAGATCATCACATCTCTCCATCTCTCTCTCTCTCTCTCTCGTGCAAGAACCAAAAGAAGAAGAAAAAGAAGAAGAAAGAAAGAAAATATCTTTTCCTTCTTTTCATTTCTTTCCTCTTCTCACGTATATAATAATAATAATAATAATAATAATAATAATAATAATCAATTATTTCCAAAAATCCTCCACCACACCTTTCCTTCTCTTGACTTTTCTTTTGACCCACTTATATGTTATATATATTAACATATATACAACATATACATTCCATTAACACAATCATTTCCTTTGCAAAAACATATGTATACCTTCTATTCAAATCCAACAACAAGTGTATTAAAACTTCTAGGGCATACATTGGGATATTACAATTCTCTCCCCCTTAAATAATTTCGTCCTCGAAATTATCAGTACCATAACAATCCATTCTTAACAAAATACTATCTTAACTTCCATATGAAGTTAATTATATACTTAAGTTATTATATCATCAAATCATATAACTTCAACTCTCCTCTTTAGAATCAACCACCTTCTTTAAATTCCATAACTTATCATTCTATACATTTATACATCTTATTACTTCCTTGATCAAACATTCAAAAGATCTTATTATAATTCCTATTAATATCTTTATACAAGAATTAGATCATCATATAATACACTTATACTTCGTCCAATCTTTATTTTTAATATATATATATATATTGCTTTTTCATCTCTTTAATATTACTCTCATAGCTTTAACCTTAGAAACCATTGGTTTATATCTGAGCATTAATTATCCCATCATCACTATCACTGTCTAATTAGACATTTTACAAACCTTAATGGATAATAAGATCCTTATTTTTCACAAATGGAGTTACTTCTTTAGCATGCTTTCGCTTCACTTACGTATTAATACATTACCTTCCAACTTATTTCATACATAATCAATCTTTTTCCTTATTCTCATGATTAATAACTGCTATATTCCATTCATTCATTTCCAATCCCACTTTAAAATTTTTTTTACATCATATACATTATCATGTAAATACTTATACTCTTAACACAACAATACACGTTAAATCTCAATAATGATTCATAATCTTAATCAAATTCAGATCAATTGATCTATCTATCACAATATATCCACGTTCCAATTTCAACCAACAATTAATTAATTTAACTTATCATGAAATTTCACAATTTTCATATATGTATACATATAACTTAATTCCATTAGAACAAACTTATATACAATTCCTGATCTCTTCCGATCCATATTCAGTCAAATTATCATAATGTAATTCCCACCAATTCTCATAATAATTTATACTATAATTACTATTTATAGTTCATTCATTATATACCATAAACATATTCAGTATAACTTCCAGTTACATTTATAATTTCTCCCTTATTAATATCTCCTCACCTTTCATATCATTGATATATTTATTTTAATTACCTTTTTGTCATATTATCCATAACTCAAAACATTTCCAAAATTTCCTTTTCTCTCTTTATCTTCATAATTATAACCAAATTCTTAACATAAAAATGATAAGGTACAACTTTATCCATCATAACTTTTAACTATACTTCTCAAACAAAATTTTCAATCTCACCAAATATGTATTACAATCATGTTATCTAAGATCCAAAACTATGGATAACACATTAACCAATCACATATATTAAACAAAACACATGGCTTTAAGAAATTAATATTCAAGCCTGAAATTTCCAAATCAATAATATTCTTTTATAATTCTATTCTCAATCAAGAATTATATATATTCCTTCTTTACATTTTTGCTATATCAGAAGTTATCACATTCCAACTTTGTTTCAACCAATTTGCACTCGATCATATGATCTTTATCAACTTAATTCATATTTCAACAGTATTACTATATTCATATTCAATCATATGCAATTTCTGTACAATTTCTATTTGTCACTTCATTTCTAATCCATTCATAATCTCTTATAATATCTAGTTACATAAAACTTTCCACATGTGATTACTTTGGAACTCATATGATTATTAAGTTCAATGCTTACCATAACAATTTCCACTATTCAATATTACTCAAGTCCATTCTATACTTACTTCCTTTATATAATCTATCTAGCTTTACACAGTTCAAGACCTAATCTCTCTTAGGTCCACTAATACCAACAACATCATTTTCTATATCATTAATTATATAATTATACCATATACATATTCATAAGTCACCTTTATAATATGATTCACACCTTTGTATATATATATCATAATTTCATTCATATTGAATAACTCAATTCACATAACATATACATGTACACACTTAATTATATGCTCTTATTTTCTTTTCCTTTTTCATACGTTCAATACAAATTTAATGTTTATCACTTTCTTTTAAACACTGTCATTCCCATTCTTTCAATATGATGTAAAGTATTTATTCATACAACAAACATATATATATTCTGACTATAATAGCATTTTACATCCATTTTAGCCACATTCCCAATATAACATCTCTTTCACTTTCATCTTTAAAAGCATTTAATATATTTCGATATCCAATTTTTTTTTTTTTACCCTTTTCAATATAATGACTTAAAATAGCTCATCTTCATTTACTTATCCATTTCCCTTTTTACTTCAAGACAAATTCTCACACTATCAATTACATTACTCAATTCATAATATTTTCATATGCAATATTAATCACTTCATCTAGCTCATGTATTGCATGCACATTAAACCATCAATATCCAAATAATCTTTATCAAATGCCACTAAAACTTTAGCTTCTCAACTTACTACTTTACTTAAACTTCAATTTGCCAAACTCATCTTTCTAATATCACTTTAAAACATCTTACCAATGTATATCACAAAGCAATATCAAAACATATAATTTCCACAAGTATAAAGCTCACTTCAAAAATCTCAAATATCACATATTATCACCATTACCATGAGCTTTCACAATATCCAAGCATCTCACATTTCTAACATTGAATTCACAATATTTGCATTACAATAAAAATACCAACTTATATCCTTACTCAACCAATATCATCTCTTTTTCCTTTAAACAAAACCTTAACTTTACATATCCATTTGTTTACCATTCAACATATATATATATATATCCCTCACATATATTTACACATGTACATTACATCCAATCATATATACATTGAGCCCAATAACCTTTATACACTTTTCAAATCTAGTTATCACAAATCTCAGTTTCTTGAACCAATGTTGCTCAATCCAATTCTCACTATCAATCTTATCACATGACCTAGTTTTGCACAAGTTTATCAATGCAAGCGTAATCATTCTCAACATTAATAGACAAGTAATTATATAGGTTATAAACATGCAATACTATACGTACATTACATTTTCAAGTGATCAACTCAATCTTTGATCACTAACATATTACATCACATTATCACATTAAATTCACAATGTTTGCATTAAAACAACAATGCAAACAACACCGTTATATTTCCTTACATTAACCAATATTTTTATTTTATTTTATTTTAGTTTTCGTATCATTTCTTTCTCTAGTTTTTACTTTCAAGTGAAAACCTCATTCAGACATTATCATTCCTCTCATATCATTCAAATTTATCCCACGTCACATAATGCCACATCCGAGACCAACCTAAGTGTTAATGCATATGCATGTATTACCAATTGCATTTCAAAACTCTTCTTTTTAATTCATTTTAAGCGTTTCAAAGCTTTTTCTTTTTAATTCTACTTAGGCCGAGAATCTCGAACCTAAGCTCTGATACCGAAATAATTGTAACACCCCGATACTCCATATAAGTACTATACATACACTGGGTATACGTACAGTAAGTATATAAAGTATAAAGATGTCACTTTTCGTTACATTTCAAAAACCTTTAACAGAATTCAAATCACAATATTTTAATTTAAAGAAGATTTACAAATCATTATATTTATTAACACTTCATTTATACGTATACATACCCTCTTGTCAAAAATACATCATAGTTACAAAGTTATACATGTATGCATTACCCTCTAGTTGGTCTTGACAAACTCTTACTCTTCTCGTGGCATAACAAAAGACTTCATATCTTCCACCTAGTCACCTGAGCGATTACACATCCGCGCTAAGCCCGAGAGCTTAGTAGTACAAAATAATTATTAAAATATACTTTACAAAAGAATCATACCTCATATTTTTAGCATCATGTTTTATTGTTTTCTTATCCTGTTTTTCCTTTCTTATTGCACTCTTCATATACTCCCACTAATCTCATAGATTATATATATATACATAAAACATTCACAAAACTATACTTACCATTGCTACCTCATATACATATTACATATTATATTACACTTCCAGAATCATATATCTCCACATAGCTTCTCAAAATTGAATCTCTTTTCAATAACTCATTTATACCATATTATCATTCTATACTTCATAACCTTATATTTCATTACATTCAATTAAATCATTATCCACAGTTCAATATTCATAAATCACATTTTCAACAAAGACAATCATTATACCATTCAATTGAATCATTATTTGCACTCCATCATTAATACTCATAATTAGTATGCCAATATACACATTTCACATCATACTTCATAGCATTATTTTGTTCACAATTCACCAATCATAAGTCACATTGCCAACAAAGTCAACCATAGATCTCATTAACCATTTATTTCAACATTTGTATATCATATTGACAATAAAGACAGACTCGGGCCCAACAGACACTAATATGCTATTCAATTTCCAGAGTTAATGCTTTGGTTTTCATTATCACATTTATCATTATCCCAACTAGGCTTCAAGAATTAGGTTCAACCAAGCTTCAAGGGGAACAAAGCATGCTAAGTATCAACCCAACTTGGCTTCAAGAACCAATTCAACCTAGCTTCAAGGGTTGTAACATCTCAATTAGGCTTCAAGGATTTGACCCAACCAAGCTTCAAGGGGAGTAAAACATGTTAAACTTCAACCCAACTTGGCTTCAAGGATCAATCCAACCTAACTTCAAGAGATTGTTACTATCATTAGGCATGCCACCAACAACAAACTCTGAAAATAGAATAACACATTAGTCACAGAATTCATTGATTATTTCATCATCAATATCATTTTCAAATCTCATCATCATCTAGGCAAACATGCCTTATTTTTTTTTTCAATTGAATCAACATAGCCAATCACAATGGCTTCATATCACATTTGAATTATCATAGCCAATCACAATGGCTTCACATCACATTTTGTCTCAACTCATATTATGATATTTCATTATTCAAGTATCCATAACCAATTACCTCATCACCTCATTCACATTATACATATAGCATCATTGCTATAACATTACAAAGTACATTATTCATATAACACAATACCACTCACAAGATTTACAATACATAAAACATAACATTGTTCATATGCATCATCATTATAATACACTACATCAATTACATTAACCAAACAAACATATCATTATTCAATTTTATCACTCACATTATTATAATTCATAACATTAGTTTCACATCTCTTTATGTCTTAATTTACCTTAAAGTAATTCATCATAATAAATTGCATTGCACATACCTTTTTGAATGATCCTCTTCTCTTTCACACTATACAAGTCACATTATATTAACAACATAATAAATTTCTTAACATTGTTTTAAATATAAAATCATATAAAAGAATACATCTAGGTAAGTTTGTACTTACCTCAATAACACTCCACACACTATCAACAGTTTCCTTTTTCCAAGATTCTTCACTTCCCAAATTAGGGCAATTCACTTTATTTCAAACCCTAATCCAAAAATAATACAATCCATCAATTCTAGTACCATTTAATCACTTAATAACTTCTTACTAGACCTTTAAATCACAAAATATCATTCAACATCACACATAGTAGCCCACGGCCGTGGTCAACTCAACCCCCACGGGCGTGGGATACAAACCACTTCTGCCCAAAAGTGTTCATCCTCCCACGGCCATGGCACCAAAAGTCTACAAATGGCCACGGCCATGGCCAACCAAAGCCACGGGCGTGGCATCCAGAAGGCTACTGCCTTCGGCCAAAATCTCATTCCAAAGCCTAAAATTCCAACAAACATCAACCACATAAAGATCTATGAAAATAATGAAGCAAACTCAAGCAAAACATCATGTAACACTTCAAAACCCTAAAATAACATCATTGTTATTCTTTCAATTTCAATAATCCATTATTACCCTCACAATTAATCATATTAACATCATCTAACAATCAATTCAACATATCTATAACTTTAATCTTTCATTAACATCACCATCACACACCAATCCTATTAAATCCAACTCAAACAATAGGAATCAAAACAAAGAATTGAATACTTACTTGAATATCTTGTCCAATCTTCAATCTCTTCCTTCAAATCTCTTAAAGCCCTAAAATTTTGATGAAGATCATCACATCTCTCCATCTCTCTCTCTCTCTCTCGTGCAAGAACCAAAAGAAGAAGAAAAAGAAGAAGAAAGAAAGAAAATATCTTTTCCTTCTTTTCATTTCTTTCCTCTTCTCACGTTAACCACATATAATAATAAGAATAATAATAATAATAATAATAATAATCAATTATTTCCAAAAATCCTCCACCACACCTTTCCTTCTCTTGACTTTTCTTTTGACCCACTTATATGTTATATATATTAACATATATACAACATATACATTCCATTAACACAATCATTTCCTTTGCAAAAACATATGTATACCTTCTATTCAAATCCAACAACAAGTGTATTAAAACTTCTAGGGCATACATTGGGATATTACACATAGAAAGTTATTGATCAATTCAATAACTTGAGCATAACATTTCTATTTCGTGCATTAGAACTTTCACTTGGAAATATTTATATATACATTACCAATCACTTTCACATTAAAACATAATAAGTCAATTTTAAGTAATTGACTTATATTATTATTTTGCATTTCTTCCATTATTCATAACATCATATTCACATATATTTTCAATGTAGATAACTTCATTAAATATGCCCATACATACTAAACTCAAATCATAGGTTTGGATAACAGGTTAGTGTAGCAATTTTAATGTCAAATCTCAAGAATATATAATGACAATTATGCCCACTGTCACTGATGACACAATGTGTCCATTAATAGTAAGAGATGCCCACTATCACTATGACTATCCTTCCTTTGGCTAGCTATTTAATCCAAAATTAGATCTAAAATCAGTATGTTTTGGACAATTCATTAGTTTTTAATTAACATTAAATTATGTATAGTACTTCAATGGAACAATTCTTTGATCAACACTTAGTATCACACATATTTATCATATATTCAAAATTTATTTCACTACTTGTTAGGGTTAATTTCAATAATCCCTTACATTTTAAGGCCTTATAGTCATTTAGGCCAAAATCACGGATTAAAAATAAGGAAAAGAACCACATTAGAAAAATCTTCAAGAGACACGCCACATGACATAGGCGTGTCAATGACCGTGTCACTTGCTTATTTTACAGTAGCTTTGACATGCCCAATGACATGGGCGTGTCACTACCCGTGTCAATACTCTTGCATTACAGTAGCTATGACACTCCCAACCACATAAGCATGTCACTAGCCATGTCATTTTATTTTCATTACAGTAGCTATGACACTTCCAATGACACAGGCGTGTTTCTGGTCGTGTCATCAACACTGAAACACAGCAGCATTGACATGCCCAGTGACATGGTCATGTCACTGGTTGTGTCAAGCAAAGTTTTGTATTTCGAACACTTATCAACTTAGACTCCATATATCCAAATATATGATAACAATGGATCAAAACTAGTTTCTTTAACATAGACAGAGTCTATACCAAATACTTTAATTACACTTCAATTAATTAAGTCTTCAATCATCACTTATGGCTAAAAACAACATCAAGTCACTCAACTATTTTAATGATTGAATTAAGAATCATACTCATCACTACAAGTTTCTTTAACTCATTTTTCACTCATCAAACCATTTAACCAATACTTTTCAGTAATAATTCATTATAGATGACTCAATCAACTAATTCAAACATTAAAATTCATAGAAATTCAAATATTTGTAAATTAAAATACACAAGCACATACCACTTTCAAAATCTCTCTTCTTCTCTCTTTTTTCTTTGATCACTTATTGATATTCTCACCTTTTCTAGCTTATTCTTCTAAAAATTCATAACTAGATGTGATTTCCTCTTAAATTTTAGCTGAATTTTTGAAAACAAGGTGAAAGGAGGAGTTTTTGTGATGAAGATGATGATAGGCATGGATGATGAAGCAAGAATAATGGAAGAGAAGTTTCCACACATACACACACCTATCCATATATATATATATATGATGTAATCTAGTGTGGCCACTCTCATTTTAACTATGGTGCACCCTCACTCTTAACCTTTGAATCAAATTCAATTTTTAATCCCATAAAATAAAAAAAATAATCTCTTCAGTAAATTTTTGAGATATACTATTCACTATTCTCTACTTATAAAATGTATCCACATTACCTTTATCACTATACATTATCAATTATTAATATTAGTTTAAAAATTCTATGTTTAAAATCTTGACCATTACAAATTCCCAACCCCTTAATGGGTTTAGAAAGTTGGTTATGCATGAGGAATGTGAGAAATGGCGCAGCACTCCTATAGTGCTCGGTTCATTGGAATCGGCCTCCATTTCAGATCTAAATATTATTGAATTCTTAAGCCTTATAATATTATCCATACTACATGCAATGGAAATAAAGAAACATTCATTAAAATCAAGAAAGTCCATACCAACAAAATGGGCAACCGTACAAAATGAAAACATGCTCTTACAATAATGTCCAATGTCCACAAAGAAAGTAAAATAAATAAATTAGGACACCACCATAAGTGGAATCGTATCCCTTATAATAGTCCCAAAAATCTTAAAATAAATTAAATTTTATAAAGTAAATAAACAAGTCACCCACACTATATGGAAACATGCCTTTTATAATTCCCTTTAAAAATACATATAAATCTAAGAAAAAAAATAAAGCAAGGAAAAAAATAATACAAAACATATGAAAATAATTGAATAATAATAATTAAAAAGAAAAATAAAAAAACACATCTTAATATTATCCCATTAAGGAAATATAGTGAGCAACAATGAGAGTCTAGCCTACTACGGTGCCGCTTTATTCTTTTAGGGTTTCTATCTGAGCTAGGGTTTTATATTTATACAAATTAGGATTTTTTCAAAACTAGGGTAAATTAGGGTTTAACCATGTGATATTAGGACTTTAGTTACAAAATATGTAATTAGGGTTTTTGAATAAAAATAAGTTAAATTAAATCATATTATTAGGGTTTTTGTAAAATCATCATTAAAATTACGGTTTAATGCTTAAGGTTCTATTTCTGTGATTATGTTTATAAACTTAAGGCTACTAAATGTTGATTTAGATGAACTACTGCATGAAGTATTTTTTAAATTGCTATTGTAAATTAAAATTGGTACTGGATAAAACAATAACTAACAATAATCAAATCATTGAATGTTATCATAAAATAGCTATTGGATTAAAATAACTCATGATATTCAATGTTTAAAAGAAAAGCATAGCTACTAGACATTTAAATAAATTAAATTTAGAAAACAAAACCTGTGTTGAAGGCTCTACCAAGTTAAATATGTTAATCTAAGCTACTGCCTGCACCAATCCAAGGTTCTAGTTTAGCAAGGTGTGTTATTTGCTCGATGTTGATCATAAATTGCCTTTTAGTATCGCTATTGCCTCTGGTTGAACTTTCTTTTTTTTTGCTATTGTGTTTGTGATAACTCAGCTATTAAAAGTCCCTTCTATTGTTTAAGCCTCGTTTATTTATAATGTGGCAATTAGGGTTCCCCGGTCTCAAAGTTAAACGCAATTAGGATTCTTAAATTGGCTAAATTCTTTCTGAAGTAGGATTCATGTCTATTTGGAGTTTCCAAATCAATATGGTTCTGGGTCATGTTGATTTGGACACTCCAAGTTGACATGAGCACTAGCTCATGTTGACTTGGACCTACTCTGGCTCAAACCAAATCTAAACTATTTAATTTTTGGACTAAACCTATTTCAGAAATTTAATTTAGGCTTTTATGAGTTGGACCATTTTAATTTCAAGCTTTAAAATTATGTTTATGCTTTTTAAAATTATAACAAACCAAGATAAGCTTCTTAAATTTAAAACGGCCCAAATTTAAGGGTCTGCAGTTTATCCCCTGCTTAAGCGATCTGAGACTTCAGTAAAAGAGAGCAAAAAACAACATGACTTTTGAACTGGTTTTGGGCAAGAATGGGTTCTAGACCTGAGAAATGGATTTTGGGTTTTTGACCCAAGATTAGATTGGGTTCTGGACCCGAGATGATTTGGTTTTTGAACCTGAGATGTAATATCCCAAACTATACCCTAAAATTTTTGGAAATATTAATTGTTGAAATTGGATTAAATGATTTTAAGTGTATATTTAATTAAGTGAAAAGATAAATGGAAGGAGTGTGTATATGTTGTATATATAGAGATATATATACAATATATATATAAGTCTATAGCTTATTTGGTCAAGAGATATTTTGATTAATTAAATAGATTTAAATAAAGATAGTGGAAGATGACATAAGTGGGATTAATATATATTGTTAAATTGCTTGGTGGAGAGTGTTTTGGGGAAAGTGTTTGGTTAAAAAAGAAAAGTGTGGTTGACTTTGCTTTTTCTTCATCTTCTTCTTTCTTCTTTGGCCGGCCATCACCACCATCTTCAAGAGGAAGAGATTTTGTTGCTTCCAAACTCAAGGATTTGAAGGATTTCAAGTGACCAAGTTGGAGTTTTAAGGATTTTCTTCACTTTTGGTAAGTTTCCAACTTGTTTCTTTGTTTTCTTTTGAGTTGTGTTTATGATTTTGATGAATGGTTGTTGTAGATGTGTTTATGGTTGATTTGGTATATTTGGGGTTGTGTTGTTTTGTTAACTTTGATTTTGGGGTTGGATTGAAGAGAAAAGGGTTAAGTTTGGTAATAGAGACAAGTGTGTGGATGGTGTAAGTTTGAGTTGTGATATGTGGTTGTGATTGTGTTTTGATGTTTGTAATTGAGTTTTTTAAGGTTTACTCAAGTATTATATGGTATGTTGATGGTTTTGATTGAGTTTGTGTGTTGTTGATATGGTTATTGGAAGATGATTGTTGGTTATGGCATTTTGGTGTCGATTTCAGGGATTTTGGCCTAACACGCCTAGTAACACGGCCATGTCTTTAGGCGTGTCGTTGGTTCTATTTTCTGGGTTGATGACATGTCCAGTGACACGCCATGTCACTAAGCGTGTCACAGCTACTGTGTTATTGGAAGATTGACACGTCCAGTGACACTCCCATGTCACTGAGCGTGTCATACCTTTTGTATTGTTGGAGGATTGACACGTGCAGTGACAGTGACACGCCCATGTCACTGAGCGTGTCAAAGCTTCTATGTTGTGGGTTTAGGGCACAGTCAGGGACACGCCCGTGTTGTTGAACGTGTCAAGTGTAGAGTTTGTCCTAGATAGTTCTTATCCTTATTTTCTTATGCGTATCACTAAGTGGGTATGTATAATCACTTTTGGAATAGGTTTTGAAAATAATTGAGTTTCCTCTAGCCAAGGTTTGAGGGATATCTTGGAAGAGGAAGTTGATAGAGTGGTGTTGTTGCTTTTAGAGGTAAGTACAAACTTTGAATGATAGCATACACTTATATGACATTGGGACTTAACACATTTAGTTGAGAAATGTGTTAAGTTACTTGATATATTGTTGATGAATGAGTTAGATGTTATGATATGCATAATGTGAATTACAATGATGTATCAAAGCAATTGAGTAATGTGTTGTATATGAAATGAAATGTGGAATAATGTGATGAGATATGTGAAATCATAATGTGAAAAAATGATATTGATACAAAAGAGAAGAATGAGAAAGGTGAGAAAATGATGATATATTAAGGCAATGTGCCTCATTTGATCATGAGAAAATGAGAATGCAATTATGAAAGTATTTAAAAATGAAATAAATGAATAAATTGTGTGTCTAGTATGTTATTCAATTTTTAGAGTTCTAGGTTTGGCGGCATGCCTATGAATTGCTGGGCAGGTAAAAAGACCGGGTCGTAAGCTGGGCCTAGTTGATAAATGTGATATTTTTGGGGTGAAAAGACTGGGTCGTAATCCTCAAAAACTGTAGCAGTCTACTGGAGCCTAAGGGTCTAGCAGGGTTGAAGACCATGATACTGGAGCCTAAGGGTCTAGCCGGGTTGAGGTCCAAGAGACTCGGGCTGCTACATTATCCATGGATATATATATTGCCTACGGGGCTAGACACAAAGTGTCATTATGGACCAAAGCAGTAACTCTGAACTTTGAATAGCATATTAGATCCTTTTTCGGCCCATGTTTGTCTTTGTTTTAATGTGAATTATGATATGTGATGCAAATGATTAATATGATGAGATATAATGTAATGAATTGATATATTCATATGTAGTGTGCATGAGCATTGAATTGATTTTTATTGAATCAAAGTTTGTATCACTAAGCTTTTTGCTTAGCGCGATTATGGTTCATCGCTCAGGTGATAGGGTAGATCCAGTTGTGCCAAAGAGCTCATCTAGACCGGGTCGAGTCTAGGCTTGAGTTTGTGAGAGCAGTGTTGAGTTGTGAACATCAAGATTAGAGACGAACTGCCAGCATGTATAAACTCTATAATTTTGTAAACATTGATTTTGATATATACATATGTATTTTCCACTGCTTATTAAACAAATGTTTTGGATAACCTTTTTGGGGTAATGAAGATATATGTATATGTACGTTAACAAGGGTTGTTTCATCTATTACTATTTACAATATAAGTTAAATGTTTTTAGTTTATTCAGATCTTAGGAGTGATGACTTTGGTTTTATATTTAAGGATGGGTTGTTTTGTTTATAATGGACTGTGACAGTCTTGTATCCGGTATACGTATATTACATATTGTGTGCATATGTGGTGTGCGTGTATTGGGTACAGGGGTGTTACATGAGATGATTTGGGTTATGGACCCGAGTTAGTTTGGATTTTGGACCCAGATTGTGTTCTGGACTCGAAAATGATTTGGGTTCTTGACCCGAGTTGGTTTGTATTTTGGACCTGAATTGAGTTATGGACACAAAAATGATTTGTGTTCTAGACCTGAGTTGGTTTGGTTTCTAGAACCGGATTGAGTATTGTAGTTTTTATTCTAGCCATTTGGTTCCATTCTTCAATGGATTATATTGACCTTCTTTCATTCGATAGTGTGAGCTTTCTTTTAGCCAAACAATTTCAGCTCTTATAATTGGATTGTCCTTTTTTCAATTAAGGGTTCTAATTTTCTTCTAGCCAACAATTTCAGCTCTTCTAGCTGACTGACCTTCTATCAGTTGAGACTGGCTTTTTTTATAGCCAATTGTTCCATTCTTCAATGGATTATGCTGACTTTCTGCCATCTGGAAATTTTTACTTTCTTCTAGCCATCAACTTCACGTCTTCTTCTTTCATAATGAATCTTTAAATACCGAGTCTTCACACTTCATAATGGATCTTCATCCTCTGGACATTTTTCCTACATTGACTTCAACTCTTCTAGCTAGACTAATCTTTTGTCTTTTACATCTTCATTCTTTTGGGGTTCTTACTTTCTTCTTGCTATGTTCTTTTTGTTCTTCTTTTTGTAAAAAAAATTCAGCTATTTTTTAGCTAGTCCTTATATCCTCTATTTTTCCCCTGCGTGGAAAAATATTGAAAGTGAGCCTAAAAATATTTTGTGCACTCATAAACTCAAAAAATTGAAAGGAGAAAATTTGCCCCAGTATAGGTTCAAACTACTTATTTTTTTCCATGTAAGTTCTGATTGATGTTTGCATTTTGTTTGGTTCCTTGCACAAGAATGCATCTTTGTTTTTTACAAAGTGACTGGATCTTTCTCAAGCAATGTGCATTTCCATGCCCCCCTTGATTCTATATTTGCTTCTCAATGTTTGCCTCACAGTGTTTTGATGTTCATTTTGACAAAGAATGGGCAATACAAGATAACAAAATACATTGTGATATGCTCATGCATGCATGATATGCATGAATAATACTTACAGGTGTTCCATTAACTCACAAACTGAGGCAATCAGCAGAAGTGCTCCCATTAATTCATTCCAGGTGCTCTTTCAGATCTTGCATTAGAACATCAAAAGACTTTACATCTATGGATTTTATCTTCTAGATGTACAAAATATGAGTATCGGGGGCCCCAACAGGGTAGAGACACGAGAGACATCCATTTGGTTAATAACTTCTTGATGACATGACCTTGCAAGTAATCTTTTTATTAGCATTCTTTTGCCCATTATGTCCTTTGAGGTTTGATAATGCAACATACGCCCCTTAACTTGAAGGCTTTGTATGATAAAAATATTTTTTTAAAAAAATCATATTTTGGCTTTGTCAAATCAGTGCCATTGTACCTCAGGACTCGATTTTCCACATTAACATATCTATAACATGACAACCCTGGTTACCATATAAACTCAGGAATCATTTCCATTTGAGCAAGAACTATTGCATTTTAGATAGGCACATACACATTCCTTGGCCAAAGGTCTCATTGGGTTTAAATATTATCTATCTCATATGCATACTTATTCAAAATATCTAGCTAATAGACTCTACCTACCAAGAGAGATCAATATGTCTTTAATAGGCTTGAAATAGGGTCTATAAGGGACATGGTTTAAGCGAAGGCCATTTTTAGATTGGAGCTGATGTGACACTACTGACAAACCTTTCACACTTCAAACTTTCATTTTGAAACCATAGATAGTTGGAAACATTAAACTCTAGACACCATTTCTACCTTTTAGGCATCTTGTTATCTTGCTTCATGAAAAGATAGAGCTTCTCTTCTTGGTAGAAATCTGGATTTGATTATGACGACCTTTGCTTTTACAAAACTTTTAAAACCCTATTATTCTTCCCTCTTCTTCTTCTTCTTTTATTTTTTTCTTCTCTGTTAACCAAACCCTCCTTTTTTTTTTCTTAGGCAATCAAATTGAATTTACCTAACACTTGCACCAAGTTTCATTTTGTAAGAAGTTATTTCCTTTGAAGGAAATATGAAAGTTAGATCGGACCACATAGAAGACCGACCAGACCATTGATGACCACATGAGCCAAAAAGACATAAAAGGTTTCACGGTGGAGAGTACACCCAAAATCTCACCATACCACATAAAGTCCTACTGGACCATAGCTCATACTGACCGGACCCTTGAATGAGAAAAGCGCTAAATCACACTAAAGGATTCAAGGTAAGAAGTACTCTTATTTTCTCAGAATACCATGAACGTCCTTGTGAGCGGGGATTTTCGCCCCCACTCCCAGTGGAATGGTTCTTGCGACTTTGGCACTGTTTAGGCTCGGGGCCTTAGAGAATATGGACCTAAGTCTGAAAAAAATGGAGTTGCCACCCGGACGGGCTGGGAAAAAGAAAGGGGTGGATGACTCAATTCCTAAGGAATCCCCAACCCCCTAATGGGTTCGGAAAGTTGGGTACGTGTGGGGAAGGTGAGAAATGGCCCAGCACCCCCACAACGCCCGGTTCATTGGAACCGACCTCCTTTACAGGTCTTAATATTATAAAATTCTTAAATATAACAATATTATCCATACTACACACAATAAAAAGAAAGCATCATTATATTAAAATCAAAGCAATGTCTAAACAAAACAAAACAAATAAATAAACACCCATCCGAAGATGGAAACATGTCCTTATATCACATGCCTAGATAGGACACCCACCAAAAGGTAGAAACATGCCTTTTACATAGGTTCTAAAATAGAAAAGCAAATTAAATTACATGATGTTTAACTAATGAGGTACCCACCAAGTGGAAACATACCTCTTACAGCTTTTGGAAATCTAAATTAATTGATAAAAGTAAATAATCATTCATCATAAATAAATCATTCATCAAAGCTATTAATCAAAATAGAAAATAAACATCCATCCATGATAAATTAAATAAATCAAATATTGAAATTAAATAAATTAAAGTATAAGAAATAAATCAAAGCATAATCAAGTATGGAATTGAATAAATCAAATAAAAGTCCAATTATGGCTACTGTGACTTTTTATGGAATTAAAATAAATTAGAGTTTTATGTTTTAAAGGTTTGGTAAGACTCTTTGATTAACAAAATTAAGGTTTGAATGATGATATCATGAAACTAGGGTTTTAAATACTTTAAAATACTTTAATTTGTGATTTTTGGTTATTGGGTTCCTAAGCTACTGTGTAAAATTTAGGTTTTAGGTTTTTATTTTTTTTAATGTTTTAAAAGGATTAGGGTTCGTAAAAATTAGGGTTTAAGGTTTTAAAAGGGTTAGTGTTCATTATTTTGAATTTTGATAGTTGAATTTGGATTTGATATTTTGGAAGTAGGGTCACGGGTGGTGAATAATTTTTAGGAATTTGGAAATCAATTTGATATTTTATGGAATTTTATGAATTTAAACAAATAAATTAAAGTTTTTATAAGTAGAAAAGATGTTTTTTAAGGCTTTTTGAATGAAATAGAACCTACTTTAAAATTTTAAAAGAAGCAGAATTTACATCTTAGTTTTGTTGAAAAATATGTTCAATTAGAGTTTTAAGATTTTTAAGAAGAAAAAATAACAATTTTAAGCCTTTTGGAAGATAAACTAACGAAATAATATTTTTTTGGCTTTAGAAAAACTAAATTAAAGTTCAAAGGTTTTTAATTTTGATTTCATAAATTTGCCACTGTGTAAAAAAAACAATTAAAGAAAATTAATTAACACATACCTTCTTTTGATGATTTCTCCAAAAACAATTCTTCTTGGATGAACTAGCTCCAAAGACAAGACTTTTTTGCCTTTGAATCCTCTAAATTGTGCTACTCCTATTCCAGAAAAGAGTTGAATTGAATTTCTTCTTTTCCTTCCTTAATTTGGTTTCAAATTTTCCAAACTACTCTTGGATTTTTGCCTCCTCCTTTTAATTGTCTTTGATCCTTACTTATAGTGATTTGAGGTTGTTTATTCCTAATTAGTTAAGGTAAGTAATATTAATAAAAAAAAGAAACCAAAACCTAATTGGATTAGGTTTCAAAAAATTTGCGTCGGAAAATTTGCGCTGCCGAAAAAAAATGCTACGGAAAAAATGCGCTGGTGAAAAAATCTGCTGCAGCTGGCTGCGACAGCGCGCGCGGAGCGGGCCCGTAAGCTATTTCGCAGGCAGAAAATTTCTACGTGCGAAATAGATGGGCAGAAAATTTCTGCGTGCGAAATAGCACAGTGATTTCGCCCGCAGGAAATTCCTGCGGACGAAATGCCCACGGGCCCGAGCGATGATTTTTTCGTCGCCGATTTTTATTTTTATTTTTATTTTTTGACTTTTATTTGTTTATTTCTATTTTTTATTAATAAAAATTAGATACTAAAGCAAAAATTATTTAATAAAAATTATTTTGGACTAATTAGACGACAAAAATCATTTTAGACTAAATAAAACATATTGGACCGGATTGGGTCAAAAATTAAGGGTCTACAGTCCTACAGGACTCAATGAAATTTTGATAGGACCATGCAAGCCAACTTTCTCTAAAATATCCAGTAGGTTTCCCTATCGAGGGTACGCCCAAAGATTGGATGGACGAAGAAAAGTCAGATTGGACTTGATGCAAGACCGACAAAACTATTTAAAAATTACTCAAGTCAGAAGCCGTTGGATCTCCACTCAATAAGTGGAAGCCACGTGGACCGGTCATTGGAAGAGCTTTGAGCAGAAGTTCAAATACTCCAACCAGACCAGGCATAATTTCGACCGTACCTCAACACTTTTGACCAGACCTTTATAAGTTTGACCAGGAAATTGCTCTGTTCGAGAAATTAGTGGAAGACAAGAATCTAACGTATTGGACACAACTTCAAACTGCTAATTCTTGACTTTAAGGCTATAAAAACCTTATGTAGCTTCATGTTTAAGAAGTTTTTGATTTGTAATAGCCTTCTTGAACATCTTTCTTTCATTTGCATCAAAATCACTTTTTGTATTAATTGAGTGTTGGGTGTGAGCATTAAACACCATCTTAAGATTGAGTGTGAGCTTGGAAACACTTAGGTTGTGAGAGTGAGCCTGGGAAAACTCTTGTAAGGGTTGTAAGGAAGTAATCTCAAATGATTATAAGTAGTTTGGTGTGAGCTAGTGTAACGACCCTCCCCAACCAGGTCGGCTGCCCGACCCACTAGTGGCTTACGGCCCGGCCTTTTCACCACCTGGGCACGGAGTCCGCAGGAGGCAAGCGATCGCTACAGTACTGGACAGCCCTCGCGGCCCACCCAGCAGGAATTTGTTTATTTGGCCCCAAGGGGTCACCTCCCTGGATCGAACCCCTGACCTCCCACTTAAGAGAGCCAACGAGAACCATCCAGTACCATTTCTGCACCAAAATAATTGTAACACCCCTATACCCCGTATACGTACACAGCATGCTAATACGATCGTAATATACGTATACTGAATATAGAAATGCCACATTTTACAAATCACTCATGTTATCACTCTTATATAGTGTAAACAAATTAAAAGCTTTTGAAAGAGTTTATAAAACCAAATAAATAGAAAGTTCATTTAAAACGCAGCGGAAAATAGAACAAATGTTTACAAATACTTATACATCAAAATCAGAATATACAAATATAAAATATATACATGACTGGCAGCTCTTCTCTGATCTTTAAGTCCAAGAGTCAACTCTTCAATGTCTAGACTCACTCGGTCTCGAAGAACTCTCGGGTTCAACTCTGTTACCTGCGCGATGAACCACAATCGCGCTGAGCTAACAGCTCAGTAGTGCAACTAATACAACCATGATGCTTTAATGCGATGCACATATCACCATTATACATTTCATATACCATACATAATCATATTACATTTCATAATTATACATTAGATCTTATTATTCAATTGTTTCTTCATTCATAAATCACATATTACAACTAAGACAGACACGGGCCCAAAACACACTAATATGTTATTCAAAGTTCAGAGTTACTGCTTTGGTCTATATTGACACCTTGTGTCTAGCCCCGTAGGCAATATATATCCATGGATAATCAACTAGATTTGAGTTTACGACCCAGTCATTTCACTCAATCTAGTTCCAATAATATGTTTTTGAGGTTTACGACCCGGTCATTTCACCCCAAAAACATCACATTTCACATTTATCAACTGGATTCGGCTTACGACCCGGTCATTTCACCTATCCAGTTATTCATAGGCATGCCGCCAAACTCAGAACTCTGAAAATTGAATAAACATATTAGACATACAATTATTTCATTTATCTCATTATCAATCTCTTTCTCAATTCACTTTACATTGCATTGCCATAATCATAGCCAACACTCATGGCCTCATATCTTTCACATTATATTTCATCATCACATTAATCAATTCATTATTCACATGGATATAATTAATGGCATCAACACATATTTTACATGCTCATCACAACATTCACATATAATCAATTATGTCTCAATTCTCAATATCATATGAGTGTATGCAATAATGTATTTTGAACTATTTCAAAATGACCCACACAACTCTAAACACTTACCTTTCAATAATCTATCACCACTTGAGTTAGGGTAAATCACCTTCTTCACAACCTATTCCAAAAGAATGAGGAAACTCTCATGAGATCATAAGGTTAAGAATCAATTAGGGCAAACTCTAGACTTGACACGCTCACACACACGGGCGTGTCCCTGACCGTGACCTAACTCCAAAACACAGAAACATTTACACGCTCAGAACCACGGGCGTGTCACTGGGCATGTAATACATTCTGTCTCTCAGAAATAACGACACGTCCAACATCATGAGCGTGCTCATGGCCGTGTAATTTCTCAAAACTCACAGTAGCTATGACACGCTCAACAACACGGGCGTGTTAATGGCCGTGTCACACCTACTGCCACTCAGAACAATTGACACGCCTAAGGACCTGGACGTGCTCCTGGGCGTGTCAGGCCAAAAACCCAGATTCCGGCCAAGACAACACCACTACCAACAAAACATTTCTATCCATCAACATCTACTTCAAACAAACTTCACAAAACATACCCAAAAACCATCTCAAACTTACAACAACACCAAAACAAGCTAAAACACACATCAAACACAAATCACAACATCATCAAAACTCTAAACACAACTTCAACTCAATCTATCCCAACCAACATACTCTTTTCTTCAATCCAACCCCAAAATCCAAAACCACATAAACCAAATACTCTTAAACACAACATAATCAACCCAAACACATTCTTAAACACAACTTCAACTCACAAACCCACATAACTTCAAAAACAACACAAGAAATCAAGAGAGAACTTACCAAGGATGAAGAACTCTTAGATTCCAACTAAATCTCTTGTAAACTTCTTTAATCTTGATCTTGTAAGGTCAAATCTCTCCCTCTCTCTTGTTCTCTTGCTGCTGCCGTCCAAGACAAAGAAAAGAGAAGAAAATGGAATGAAAGCCACGAAGGAAGGAGAAGGAAAGAAGAAAAGGAAAAGAAGTACAAAAGCAAAGTCAACTTCTCTTTCCTCAAAACAATCTCCTCCACACAATAAACAATATAATATTCAAAATATCTCCATCCACTCATCTTATTCCACTAACTCAATTTCCAATTAATTTCCTTTATACCCTTCACTCTTAGAATGGTATATGTTGTGTATATCACAATATAAATAACATATGCACTCTACTCTTACAACATATCTCTTTCCAATTAAACACAAATACACTTAATCCAAATAAAACAACAATTATATACCAAACTTCTAGGGTATATTTTGGGATATTACAATTCTCCCCCTCTAAAAAGAATTTCGTCCTCGAAATTACCTGATATTAAATCCGAAACAAATGAGGATATTGATCTTGCATTGCTTGCTCACTTTCCCAAGTTTCTTCTTCTTTTGCATGATTCTTCCACAAAACCTTCACAAGTGGCACTTCCTTATTTCTTAACTCTTTTACTTCATGTGCCAAGATAGCAATTGGTTCCTCTTCAAATGTCAGATCCGGATTCACCTCAATAGATTCAACTGACAACACATGAGATGGATCTGATCGGTATCTCCTCAACATAGAAACATGGAAAACATTATGGATTCTATCCAAATCAGGTGGCAAATCAAGTCGATAAGCAACTGGCCCAATTCTTTCTAAAACTTCATACGGTCCAATGAAACGCGGACTCAGCTTCCCTCTTCGACCAAATCTCAGAATCTTTTTCCAAGGAGACACTTTCAAAAATACTTTATCTCCCACATTATACTCTATGTCTCTCCTCTTCAAATCTGAATAAGATTTCTGTCGATCTGAAGCTGTTTTCAATCTATTCCGAATCAACTTCACTTTATCTTCTGTTTCTTTAATCAAATCAGGACCAATTAACTTACCTTCTCCTACTTCATTCCAACACAGAGGCGTCCTACACCATCTACCATACAATGCTTCAAATGGTGCCATTCCAATGCTGGACTGATGACTGTTATTGTAAGCAAATTCCACAAGTGGCAAAAATCTGTCCCAACTTCCAGAGAAATCAATGACACAGCTTCTCAACATATCCTCTATAATCTGTATCACTCTCTCTGACTGTCCATCTGTCTGCGGATGGAAAGCAGTACTAAAGTGTAATCGAGAACCCAAAGCACCATGTAAAGTCTTCCAAAATCTTGAAGTAAACCGGGGATCTCGATCAGACACTAAAGAAATTGGGACTCCATGCAACTTCACAATCTCATGGATATACAGCTCAGCCAATCTCTCGAGAGAATAATCCATCCGAACCGGAAGAAAATGAGCTGTCTTTGTCAACCTATCAACAATTACCCAAATAGCATCATGTTTCCTCTAAGTCAATGGTAAACCAGACACAAAATCCATTGTAACTCTTTCCCATTTCCATTCAGGCACTGATAAAGGTTGAAGTAACCCTGTTGGAACTTGATGCTCAGCTTTAACCCTCTGACATGTGAGACATTTGGATACAAATTCCGCTATGTCTCTCTTCATACCTGACCACCAGTAATGCTGTCTCAAATCATGATACATCTTAGTACTGCTCGGATGCAAAGCAAAAATTGACTGGTGTGCTTCTTCCAAAATAATCCTTCTCAAATTAGCATCATCCGGTACACACAATCTGTTCTTAAACTAAAGACTCCCATCACTTTTTAACAGGAAATCTCAATTCTCTTTATTTTGGCAATCTGAAATAATTTTCTGAACTTTCTCATCAACCAACTGGGCTTCTTTAATCTGATCTAACAATACCGGCCTCAACTGTAATTGTGCCAACAATGCACCATCATCACAAGATACAAAGTTAGCATGCAATGCTCTCAACTCAACAAGCAACGAGAACGAATAAACAATCAGGCCTGCTAAAGACTTCCGACTTAAGGCATCAGCAACCACATTTGCCTTACCAGGATGATAATCAATCAAACAGTCGTAGTCTTTAATCAACTCCAACCAACGTCTCTGCCGAAGATTAAGCTCTCTCTGAAGCCCCAAATATTTCAAACTTTTATGATCAGTATAGATAAAACACTTCTCCCAATACAAATAGTGTCGCCAAATCTTCAATGCAAACACAATGGCTGCTAACTCCAAATCATGGGTCGGATAATTAAGCTCATTCGGCTTCAACTGTCGAGAAGCATAAGCTATCACTTTACCTTCTTGCATCAAGACACAACCCAAACCACTATGTGAAGCATCACTGTAAATCACATATGGTTTATCTTCCACAGGCAAAGTAAGAACAGGTGCTTGAGTCAACATCTCTCTCAACTGCTCAAAGCTAGCCTGACACTGATCTGTCCACACAAATCTAACTCCCTTGCGAAGTAATCTGGTAAGTGGAGTAGCTATTAAAGAAAATCCTTTCACAAAGCGTCGATAATAGCCTGCCAAACCCAGAAAACTTCTAACTTCTGTCACAGACTTTGGTGGACTCCAATTCATAACAGCTTCAACTTTACTCGGATCAACTCTAATGCCATCTGCTGAAACTATATGACCGAGAAAAGTCACATGATCAAGCCAGAACTCACACTTCGACAGCTTAGCATACAATTGCTTCTCTCTCAAGATCTGCAACACAATCCGCAGATGCTTGTCATGCTCCTCCTCATTGCGTGAATACACCAAAATATCATCGATGAAAACCACTACAAACTGATCCAGATAGGGTCTAAACACCCTATTCATCAAATCCATGAAAGCTGCAGGTGCATTCGTCAACCCAAAAGGCATCACAAGAAACTCATAATGTCCATACCTTGTACGAAAGGCTGTCTTAGGAACATCTTCAGCTTTGACCCTTAACTGATGGTACCCTGATCTCAAGTCAATCTTAGAAAACACTGCAGCTCCCTTCAATTGATCAAAGAGATCATCAATTCTAGGCAAAGGATATTTATTTTTAATAGTCACCTTGTTCAATTGCCTATAATCAATGCATAATCTCATAGTACCATCCTTCTTTTTAACAAACAACACAGGAGCTCCCCACGGTGAAACACTAGGGCGAACAAACCCTTTATCCAACAACTCCTGCAACTGCACTTTCAACTCTCTCAATTCAACAGGTGCCATTCTATAAGGAGTAATAGAGATAGGAGTGGTACCAGGCAACAATTCAATACCAAACTCCACCTCTCTCTCAGGAGGCAACCCTGGCAACTCCTCTGGAAACACATCTGGAAAATCTGCAACTGTGGGTATACCGTCAAGTCGAGAACCCACTACTCTATTATCCACAACATGAGCAAGATAAGCATCACACCCTTTTCTAATCAACCTCTTAGCTGAAACAGCTGAAATAAACAAGGATGCAAGCTGTCTCTGCTCACCAGATACCATCACAATTCTACCATCATCGGTTCTCAAAGTAACACATTTCTGTTGACAGTCTACTATCACTCCATGTCTAGACAACCAGTCCATGCCCAGTATCAAATCATACTCTTCAAATGGCATTTCAATCAAATCACCCAAAAACTCCTCACCCTGAACCACTACTGCACTATCTCGGTGCACCTTGCTAACAATCACACTATGCCCTAAAGGATTTGTCACCAACACCTCAAATCCTAGGGATTCAGCATGCAATTCAGACACAGGCAAAATGGATGCACTAATATATGAATGAGTAGATCCTGGATCAATCAAAGCAAGTACTGAAATACCAAATAAGGAGAAAGTACCAGCTATGACTGCAGATGCATCCGGCTGTCTCTGCATAACATACATCCTCTGAGAAGGTCCAGCCTCCTCTGGTCTACTCTCCCTGGATGTAGAACCTCCTCTAGGACTGAACCCAGATCTACCTCCTCTGCTGAAACTTCTGCCCCCTCGACCTCCCCTCACAACAGGTCGAGAAACTGCCGAATCTACTGACCTCTGCTCCTGCAACTCAGGACACTCTCTAACAAAATGATCAGGCGATCCGCATCTATAGCATCCCGCTGATCCTCTGATCCTCCAACAAACACCCCAATGGGTTTTACCACAATACTCACATACCGAAGGAGTAGATCTCTGAATCACTGGGGTCGGAGCACTCGCCACTGAAACTGTAGGTCTCGATCTCTGCCTCTGAAACTGAACTGACCTACCAGCTGGCCTCTGACTCCTACTAATCTTGGGAACAAAGCTTCCCCTGCCTCTCTTCACAGATGAAGACCCTGCCTCAAACTGGGGTCTCCTAACCCTGGTCTCTTCCTCTGTAGCAACTGTTGCAATACCTTGAGCTCTCTCCACACTCCTAGCTGCTGCAACAAGCTGGGAAAAATCATGATATCGAGAACCAGCCACATGACACATGAGAGAGGGCCTCAATCCCTCCTCAAATCTCCTGCATCTATCAATCTCATCAGATATGATACCCTCAGCATAATGGCTCAACCGGATGAACTCAACTTCATACTCGGTTACTGTCCTGTAGTCTTGCTTCAAACTCAAAAACTCCATCTTCTTCACATCCTTATACTCCCTCGGAGTATACTTCAATTCAAACTCCCTGAGAAAATCAGCATAGGACAAGGTAGGTGGATCATCCATAGCATGGGGCACTGTCTTCCACCAGTCATATGCATCTTTCTGTAACAGTGATCTAGCATAGTCAAATTTTTCTTCCGGAGTGGCTTGCAACTGAACAAATATTCTCTATACTTTATCTAGCCACTGCTCAGCTACAGCTGGATCAATAGTACCCAGAAAATCTTCTGCTCCAAACTTCCTTAATTTGTCATACTGTCTCACTGATACCAAAGGCTGGGGTGGTGGTGGTGGCTGTTGTACTGGGGCTTGCCTCATCAATTCCATCATATGCCTAAACCAAACTGGCGGAACCTCCTCACCAGCTGGTCTCCCTGGCACAGAAACAGGTACCTCTCTAGCACTATCCACTCTAACTCCCTCTCTAACCTCATCCGGAGCTACACTCTCCGCACTACCCTCAATTGACTGACGCACATGAGAATCCATAACAACCTATATCTGCAAATACAGCAGAATACACCTTATTAAAGATCAGAGACTGCCAATATCAAGTATATATCTTATTCAAAAACCAACTTTTAAAATCAAAATATCCTTTTTCCTTACAATATACCTAGGTTGAGAATCTCAAACCTAGGCTCTGATACCAAAATAATTGTAACACCCCTATACCCCGTATACGTACACAGCATGCTAATATGATCGTAATATACGTATACTGAATATAGAAATGCCACATTTTACAAATCACTCATGTTATCACTCTTATATAGTGTAAACAAATTAAAAGCTTTTGAAAGAGTTTATAAAACCAAATAAATAGAAAGTTCATTTAAAACGCAGCGGAAAATAGAACAAATGTTTACAAATACTTATACATCAAAATCAGAATATACAAATATAAAATATATACATGACTGGCAGCTCTTCTCTGATCTTTAAGTCCAAGAGTCAACTCTTCAATGTCTAGACTCACTCGGTCTCGAAGAACTCTCGGGTTCAACTCTGTTACCTGCGCGATGAACCACAATCGCGCTGAGCTAACAGCTCAGTAGTGCAACTAATACAACCATGATGCTTTAATGCGATGCACATATCACCATTATACATTTCATATACCATACATAATCATATAACATTTCATAATTATACATTAGATCTTATTATTCAATTGTTTCTTCATTCATAAATCACATATTACAACTAAGACAGACACGGGCCCAAAACACACTAATATGTTATTCAAAGTTCAGAGTTACTGCTTTGGTCTATATTGACACCTTGTGTCTAGCCCCGTAGGCAATATATATCCATGGATAATCAACTAGATTTGAGTTTACGACCCAGTCATTTCACTCAATCTAGTTCCAATAATATGTTTTTGAGGTTTACGACCCGGTCATTTCACCCCAAAAACATCACATTTCACATTTATCAACTGGATTCGGCTTACGACCCGGTCATTTCACCTATCCAGTTATTCATAGGCATGCCGCCAAACTCAGAACTCTGAAAATTGAATAAACATATTAGACATACAATTATTTCATTTATCTCATTATCAATCTCTTTCTCAATTCACTTTACATTGCATTGCCATAATCATAGCCAACACTCATGGCCTCATATCTTTCACATTATATTTCATCATCACATTAATCAATTCATTATTCACATGGATATAATTAATGGCATCAACACATATTTTACATGCTCATCACAACATTCACATATAATCAATTATGTCTCAATTCTCAATATCATATGAGTGTATGCAATAATGTATTTTGAACTATTTCAAAATGACCCACACAACTCTAAACACTTACCTTTCAATAATCTATCACCACTTGAGTTAGGGTAAATCACCTTCTTCACAACCTATTCCAAAAGAATGAGGAAACTCTCATGAGATCATAAGGTTAAGAATCAATTAGGGCAAACTCTAGACTTGACACGCTCACACACACGGGCGTGTCCCTGACCGTGACCTAACTCCACAACACAGAAACATTTACATGCTCAGAACCACGGGCGTGTCAATGGGCGTGTAATACATTCTGTCTCTCAGAAATAACGACACGTCCAACATCATGAGCGTGCTCATGGCCGTGTAATTTCTCAAAACTCACAGTAGCTATGACACGCTCAACAACACGGGCGTGTTAATGGCCGTGTCACACCTACTGCCACTCAGAACAATTGACACGCCTAAGGACCTGGACGTGCTCCTGGGCGTGTCAGGCCAAAAACCCAGATTCCGGCCAAGACAACACCACTACCAACAAAACACTTCTATCCATCAACATCTACTTCAAACAAACTTCACAAAACATACCCAAAAACCATCTCAAACTTACAACAACACCAAAACAAGCTAAAACACACATCAAACACAAATCACAACATCATCAAAACTCTAAACACAACCTCAACTCAATCTATCCCAACCAACATACTCTTTTCTTCAATCCAACCCCAAAATCCAAAACCACATAAACCAAATACTCTTAAACACAACATAATCAACCCAAACACATTCTCAAACACAACTTCAACTCACAAACCCACATAACTTCAAAAACAACACAAGAAATCAAGAGACAACTTACCAAGGATGAAGAACTCTTAGATTCCAACTAAATCTCTTGTAAACTTCTTTAATCTTGATCTTGTAAGGTCAAATCTCTCCCTCTCTCTTGTTCTCTTGCTGCTGCCATCCAAGAGAAAGAAAAGAGAAGAAAATGGAATGAAAGCCACGAAGGAAGGAGAAGGAAAGAAGAAAAGGAAAAGAAGTACAAAAGCAAAGTCAACTTCTCTTTCCTCAAAACAATCTCCTCCACACAATAAACAATATAATATTCAAAATATCTCCATCCACTCATCTTATTCCACTAACTCAATTTCCAATTAATTTCCTTTATACCCTTCACCCTTAGAATGGTATATGTTGTGTATATCACAATATAAATAACATATGCACTCTACTCTTACAACATATCTCTTTCCAATTAAACACAAATACACTTAATCCAAATAAAACAACAATTATATACCAAACTTCTAGGGTATATTTTGGGATATTACAGCTAGAGAAAACACCAAGTTAGAGTTAAGCTTGTAAAACTCAAAGCTAGTGGAACCTTAACAAGTTGTTAAGGAAGTGGATGTAGGATTAGGGTAAATCCATACCACTATAAACCTTTTTGTTCCATCCTCTATTTAATCTTCTTCTACATCTTCTACACTTCTTTTTTAATCTTTGAATTTTTGAATTAACCATCTTTTCTTAAGCCAAACCAATTCACCCCTTCTTGGTTGCTATCTTAGGACAATAATTGGTATCAGAGCTTGTCAATTTCTTAAACTTAATTGTGAAATTTGATCCAAAATGGCAACCTCTTCTTCATCCTCTCATGGAAATCTTAACTCTCTTCTTAGAGCATACTTTGATGGAATCGATTATTCCTATTGGAAACACAAAATATTTTTGTTTCTAAACATTGAGGAAATAGAGCTTTGGGACTATGTTGAAAGTGAGTGGAAGCCTCCTACTTATGAAGTTGGGGGTGTCCAAGTTTCTCTTCCCAAATCACAATGGTCAAATGCCAACACAAAAGATAGATTCAAAACCATAGGGAAGCCTCCATCTTGTTGAATTCTATCTCAAGAGAAGAAGGTGGGAGAGTCCAACATCTTGCTTTTGCTCATTGCATTTGGAAAACTCTCGAGAACTATCATGAGGGTACTGTCTAAGTGAGGCTCACCAAGAAGAAAATGTATATACATGAGTATGAGCTATTCAAGATGAAGCCCAATGAAAATGTTACCAACATGACAAATCAATGGCAAAATATATGATTAAGATGAAGTCAATAGCAAAATCTTGAGAGCACTTAGAGGCAAGAATAACTTTGAGTCTAAGGTTTCTTCAATAGAAGAAGCTCATGATATAGGTTCCTTGAGAACTGATGAACTTGTCAAAAAACTACTCACCTTCGAATTGCACACCAAAAGAGATGAAGAACAAGGTGAGAAGGAAAATAAGAAAGTAATAGCTCTAAAAGCAATCAAAGAGGTTGAGAGCTCAAGCAACAAAGATAGTGATGATGAAGAAGAAATGGCAATGTTTTCTAAAAGGATGAATGATTGGAAGAGAAAGAGAAGATTGCAAACTAATAAAGGTACACTTTCTAAAACTTCCTTCAAAGATAAAAAAAAAATGAAGTAAAATGCTATGAATGTAGCAAATCCGGACATATCAAGTCGGATTGCTTCAAATTGAAGAACAAAAAGAAATGGGATAAAGAAAAGAAGAAATCACTCAAAGCTACATGGGATGACTCTTCCTCAAGTGATGAAGAAGAAGAAGATAAGGAAGAAATTGCTAATCTATGTCTCATGGCTATTGAGGATGAAAAAGACTCCAACGAGGTAGGTACTCAACTCCTGAATTTAATTGAATATGATGATTACGCTTTAGGTGATAATGATATAATTAAACATATGAATCTTAGGATAGAAAAATATTTTTGTAAGATGAAATTTTATGAGAAAAAATGCTCTAAGCTAGAAAAAGACTTTGTTCGCTTAAAAAAATTCTACCTTAGAATTAAAGAACTCAAATGAACAATTGTTGAAATCACTTGATACAATGAATAAAGATTCACATAATTTAAAAAATTTTATCAAGGAAAATGAAATTTTGAAGGATGAACTAAAGGAAATTAAGGAATCAATTTCAAAATTTCATAAAGGAAAAGAAGCATTAGATATATTAATTGGTAATCAAAGGTCACCTTCCTTGAAACATGGTTTAGGCTTCAATGGATCATTCAATGCTACATCTAGAACACCCATATTTGTAGAAGCATCAGCAACTCAAGCCTCTAGTGTTGAAGTTGTAAAGAATACCAATGCACAAACTAAGCCTAAAAGTCCTAAAAGGATTACATTAGGTATACAAAACTCTAGAACTAAGGTTCCAAGAGCAAATCACGCATTCATGTACACTAGGCATAAACACAAACACAAAAATACACAAAAACCAACTCATACGTGTAATTGTGTGAATTTCAATAGAAATGTGCATAAATATAGAGCATTGTATCAATGCACTTATTATATGAAATTTGGTCATAAGAGCACATTTTGCTATATTAGGAAGGCTCATCTCAATTTAGAGGATCCTTCTACCACTAACCCCCAAGGACCCAACTTCATTTGGGTACCTAAAAGAAGATAAACATTATTGCTTTTTGTAGGTATGTCTAAAATCTACTATCAATGAAAGTTCTTAGTTTATGGATAGTGGATGTTTAAGGCATATGACGGGGAATGCAAAGCTCTTTACAACTCTCACTTATAAGCATGGAGTTAATGTTACTTTTGGAAACAATGCTAAATTGAAAATTATTGGCATTGGCTCCATTGGCATGCTTGGTAAAAATTTGATTGAAAATGTTTGGTTTGTTGTTGGGTTGAAAAACAATTTGCTTAGTGTAAGTCAATTGTGTGATAAAGGATATAATGTAAATTTTGATTCCAAAGGATGCAAAGTTATGAATTTAAATGCTGAAATTTTATTCAAAGGAGCTAGAATCAGTAGCACATATAGAATTGACATAAATTCCAGCAATGCATTTGAATGTTTGATTTCTACTTATAATGATGCTTGGTTGTGGCATAGAAGACTAAGACATGCTAGTATGGATCATTTGCAATGTATTAGTAAAGAGGAGCTAGTTGATGGTCTTCCTAAAGTCAAATTTGATAAAGATAGAACATGTGAGCCTTGTCAATTTGGTAAGCAACATAAAAGCTCATTTAAATCTAAAAATGTTGTAAGTACATCTAGACCTTTGGAACTTATTCATTTAGATTTGTTTAGACCAAATAGAGTTGCTTGCCCAGGTGAAAAATTATATGCATTTGTATTTGCAGATGACTACTCAAGGTTTACATGGGTAAATTTCCTAGCTCAAAAATGAAACTTTTATTAATTTTAAAATATTTGCAAAAAGAGTTCAAAATGAAAAAGGCTATGTGATCATATCTATTAGAAGTGATCATGGCAAAGAATTTGAAAATGTAATTTTTGAAAGTTTTTGCAATGAACTTGGTATTTCACATAACTTTTTGGCTCTTAGAACATCACAACAAAATGGTGTGGTTGAAAGGAAAAATAGAACTTTAATTGAAATGGCTAGAATAATGCTCAATGAGTATGAACTACCATCTTACTTTTGGGCAGAAGCCGTTAATACTGCTTGTTACATTTCAAATTTTGTCTATAAGAGACCTTTGATAAACAAAGCTTCTTATGACCTATGGAATGGGAGAATACCCAAAATTTCATACCTTAGAGTATTTGGATGCAAGTGCTTTATATTAAACACCAAAGATAATCTTGGAAAATTCTCATCCAAATCGGATGAAGGCATATTTTTAGAATATTCATCATTTAGCAAAGCATATAGAGTATTCAATAAAAGAACTATAGTGGTTGAAGAATCGATGCATGTTGTTTTTGATGAATCTTCTAAACTTGATTAAAGGAAAGGTAGTGTTCTTGATGATTTTGTAGGTACATTTGAACAAATTGATGCTCCAAAGAACAATCATGATGAACAAAATGAGGAGACTCAAGAGCTACCTAAGGATTGGGAATACGAAAAAGATCATCCAAAAGAACTCATCATTGGTGAAACATCAAAGGGAGTAACTACTAGATCCAAACTTAAACACTTAGATATTATTTTTTTTTTGTTTCTCAAATTGAGCCAAGGACAATCGATGAGGCTCTTAGATGAATGTTGGGTGATTGCTATGCAAGATGAACTAAAGCAATTTGAGAGAATTAATGTGTGGGAACTTGTTCCTAGACCTAAGGATCATCCAATTATTGGATGTAAATCGGTATATAGGAATAAGCTTGATGAAAATGGTCTCATCAATAGACATAAAGTTAGATTGGTAGCCAAAGGGTATAACCAAGATGAAGGCAAAGATTATGATGGACATTCGCCCCCGTTTGCTATATTAGAAGCTATTAGGATATTACTTGCATTCGCATGTCACATGATTTTTAAAACTTTTCAAATGGATGTTAAAAGTGCATTTCTAAATGGATTGATCAATGAAGAAGTTTATGTTAAACAACCTCCCAGTTTTGAGGAATATAAATTTCCAAATCATATTTTTGAACTTACAAAATCACTATATGGATTGAAACAAGCTCCAAGAGCTTGGTATGATAGACTTAGTGCATATTTGCTTGAAAATAATTTTTCAAAAGGCAAAGTAGGTACAACTCTTTTTGTTAAAAACAATAGGCATAATATATTAATTGTGCAAATTTATGTTGATGGCATTATATTTGGTGCTACTAATGAATTCTTGTAAAAAGAATTTGCTTCTTGTATGAATAGGGAATTTGAAATGAGTATAATGGGTGAACTCAAATTCTTCCTTGGGCTATAAATCAAGCAATGCAAAGATGGGATCTTCATTAACCAATCCAAGTACATAAAGGAACTCCTCAAGAAATTTGGAATGGATGGTTGCAAGTCAAGCAAAACTCCCATGAGAACATCCATAAAGCTTGACAAGGATGAAAGTGGTAAGGTAGTAGATGAGAAGAAATATCGAGCTATTATCGGATCTTTACTAACTTAACTGCATCTAGACCCGATATAATGTATAGTGTTTGTTGTGTGCAAGATTTCAATTATTCCATGAGAATCTCATTTGAATGCTACTGAATGAATTTTGAAAAACATGAATGGCACATTGCATTTAGGACTTTGGTATCCTAGGAACACATCATTCAACATATTAGGCTTTTGGGATGCTGATTATGCCGGTAGTCTTTTGGATAGAAAGAGCATGACCGGGGCATGTCATTTTCTTAGTGAATGCCTAGTTTCTTGGTTTAGCAAGAAACAAGTGTTGGTTGCCCTATCTATCACAGAAGCCAAACATGTTGCTGCATGTTTTTATTGTACTCAAGTCCTTTGGATGAAACAACAATTATTTGACTATGGAAAATCTTTAGAAAACATTCCTATTAAGTTTGATAACACTAGTGCCATAAATTTATCCAAAAATCCAATTCAATATTCTAGGTCAAAACATATAAATATTAGGCATCATTTCTTAAGAGACAATGTCCAAACCAAAATGTTGTCCTAGAGTTTATTGATACACAAAATCAACTTGCTGACACATTCACCAAACCCCTAAATGAAGAAATGTTGAACTTCATAAAATAACACTTAGTAATGTTAGATGGGAGCACAATTTCATAAGCTCAAAGCTACTTGAAATTCTACTTTACTTGATCCAAAATTTCAAATCAATATCTATTTTTGATCAAATGTTTGTATCTTCACTTTTAAAAATATCTTTTTCCTTGAAAAAATCTAATTTTTGGGAGTTTCCCAATCGGACCATCCTTTAGTCCGGCCGCACTTATTAGAAAATTCTTGATTTCAATTTTTCTGCAAAAGTATGACCATACTTTCTATGTTACGACCATAATTTTTCAAAATTTTATGACCGTTATACTTAAAAGTTAAATTTTGTTTGGTCCTCACATAGTTCGACCATACTTTTCAAAATTTTCAAATTTCACCATCGGACTTCTCAAAGTCTGACCAGACTGTGCCTTTGAATTTAAAAATTTTTAGCCATTGGAACTCAATCAAAATGGGCATATTTTGTCTCTAACAGCTATAAATGACTATTTTTTATCCTAAACACTACAAATACCCCTCAATATCAGTTGTTTAAACTCTTTTATCAAATTCTAAACACTTAAACACTAAAAAGACTTAATCTAACTTGAATCAAACTCTCTTCTTCATCTTTTCTTTCTTAAACTAAACAGTGGCACCTAAAGAACACAAGAATAAGGTTTCAAGAGATGAAAAAGGAAAGGGAATTGTTACCCCTTCTCAATAAGAAGAAGCCCCTAGAAGAAGCCACAAGATAAGATTCAAAGATGAAGAAGAAAGACAAAGGTATGCTATCCTGAAAGATAAACCCGTAGAACCAAACTGTCTCTTCTCCTCCTCACTCTAGAATCATTAGGGATTAAGAATGACATTAGGGGTGTCTTAAAACCTTGGGATGGGATAAATTCATGTTCTTAGAGCGTGATGATCTTGGTTTGGAATCCTTGACAAAGGAATTCCTAACAACCTTGGTTGTTAGCAAAAAGAGCACAAATCTCTTAGGCTATTATGGTATTTCCTTTAGATTATTCAACCAAGAATATGGACTTACCCTAGAAGATTTCTCATCCATTTGGGGCTTTCAAATTGAAGGTATTTCTCAAATCTCTACCTCTCCCTTTACTCCCAAAGTTCAACTAGAATTTTGGAAAGAAATTTCCTTTGGAACCTCTCTCAAAAAACAATCCAATGCTAAGAACCTTAGAACCCTCACCTATTGGATGTTTCATAGAATTGTCACCTATACCATTAGTGATAGGGGTGAGAGCAATGAGAATGTCTCCCAAAAGGACTTACTCATCCTCTTTTGTTTGATTAGAGGTTAATCCATTCAAATGAAAAAATTCCTCATTGACGCTTTCCTACACATTAGGAAAATCAAGTCAAGACTCATCCTTCTCTCTTCACAAATCACACAAATAGCAAAATATATTGGTGCACTTACACCAACAAACAAAGCAACCCTCTCCAATCCTCTAGATCCCACCAAAAGATCCATAAACATAGGCTATCTCAAATATGCCAAATGTATTAGGAATGATGATGGGAACTATGTCTACATACAAGAAGCACTAGGTGCTAGGGCTTAACAAAGAAAAAAACCAAGGATTGTAGAGGAAGGTGAAGAGACTTTTCAAATGGAATTCCCAAGAACCCCAGCTCCTAGACCTCAATCCTCCATCCTTAAACTTCTTCAAGACATTCAAGGTTAAATGAGCTTATAAAGCTCAAGGATAGATAGGATTACAAGTGACATCTCTCATCTTCACCTTGACATTCAATCCATCCAAGAGGAATTAGGATTACCAAAATGCTTTGAAGATGAACCTAGTTTGTCACCCTCCATTCATGGCTCCTATCCTCGAGAAGAAGAAGGAGAAATAACTGCCTCTCAACAAAGGAAAGTTGAGGAAGGAGATCATGGAGAAGAGGAACATGGAGAAGAAGAGGGAGATGAAGAAGAAGAAGAAGAAGAGGATGAAGAAAGTGAAAATGATGATTAGACCTTAGATTTTTTTCTTTGTACTTATGTTTATTTAAATTAATAAAATTGATTGAGTTTTGCTTTATTAAATTGCTTTGGTGTCCAACTAAATGTATTACATGGTTCCTTTATTTTTTTGCAATTGTCCAAGGTGGAGAACCACTTAAAAAATTGAATTGAATAACAAACTTGAATGCACTAATTACATTTGAATTAGAAAATTAAACAAAGACATTTCAAAATAATCAATTCAAATGGAGCATTCATTAAGGGGGAGCATATTAAACATTTGATTACACTTTTAGAGCTTCAAATTCAATTTAATTGCCAAAATCAGAAAGGGAGAGATTGTTAACCAAACCCTCCTATTTTTTATCTTAGGAAATCACATTGAATTTACCTAACACTTGCATAAAAGTTTTATTTTGTAGGAAGTTATTTCCTTTAAAGGAAATATGAAAAGTTTGATCAAACTAGATAGAAGACCGATTGGACCATTGATGACCAAATGAGCAAAAACGACACAGAAGGTTTCATGGTGGAGAGTACTCCAAAAATCTCACCATAGCACATGAAGTCTGACCGGACCATAGGTCATACTGACCTGGCCCTTGAATGAGAAAAGAGCTCAATCACAAAGAAGGATTCAAGGTCAGAAGTACTCCCATTTTCTTAGAGTACCACGAAAGTCCGACCAGACTCAATAACTTTCTTACCAGACCATGGAAGACAACTTTCTCCAAAATATCCAGTAGGTTTCCTAGTTGAGGGTATGCCCAAAGATTGGACAGAGCAAGGAAAGTCTGACTGGATCTGATGCAAAATCGA
This sequence comes from Garcia nutans, assembly GCA_947685225.1. Taxonomy (NCBI): domain Eukaryota; kingdom Viridiplantae; phylum Streptophyta; class Magnoliopsida; order Malpighiales; family Euphorbiaceae; genus Garcia; species Garcia nutans. The sequence goes on from CANTUV010000007.1 coordinate 50,148,380, forward strand.
CCAGGCTATTTAAAAATTACTCAAGTTAGAAGCCATTGGATCTCCACTCAAAAAGTGGAAGCCACGTGTACCAATAGTTGGAAGAGCATTGAGCTGAATTTTAAATACTTCGACTGGACCATGTATAATTTTGATCGAACCATACCACTTTCGACTAGAGTTTGACCAGGAAATTGCTCTAGGTAAAAAATTAGTTAAAGACAAGAATCTAACATGTTGGACCCAACTTTAAATGACTAATTCTTGACTTGAAGGCTATAAATACCTTATGTAACTTCATGTTTAAGAAGTTTTTGATTTGTAAGAGCCTTCTTGAACATCTTTCTTTCATTTGCATCAAAATCATTTTTTGTATTAATTGAGTGTTGGGTGTGAGCATTAAACACCATCTTAAGTTTTAGTGTGAGCTTGGAAACACTTGGGTTGTGAGAGTGAGCCTGGAAAAACTCTTTTAAGGATTGTGAGGAAGTAATCTCAAACCATTGTAAGTAGTTTCATGTGGGCTAGAAAAAAGACCAAGTTAGAGTTAAGCTTGCAAAAACTAAAAGCTAGTGAAACCTTAAGAAGTTGTTAAGGAAGTGATGTAGGATTAAGGTAAATCCGAACCACTATAAATCTTTGTGTTCCATCTTCTACTTAATCTTCTTCTACATCTTTTACACTTCTTTTTAATCTTTGAATTTTTTAATTAACCATATTTTCTTAAGCCAAACCAATTCACCCCCCTCTTGGATGCTATCTTAGGGCAACATTCTCTTTTTTTGTTTTTCTTTTCTTTTTACTTTTTTTTCCTTTCTCTTTTTCTTCTTTTTCTTTTTTTTTTTAGTTTGACTTCTTTTTCTTTTCTTTTTAGGTCCTAACTCTAAAAGGGTTTTCTTGTTTTTACCAAATTGTGTTTCTGATAATGGATGAGTAGAGTGACATAAGTCTACAGTAGTCCGACTTTATCTCAATAAGTCTATGATATTAGGTTTAATTTAGGTGTCCTTCAACTATCCTTATGATCTTTGATAATACACACTTTTCTTTGATTTACATTCCCCTTTATTCCTTAGTGATCATCAGACTTTCCATAAGTATCACAACAACTCAAGGTAATTGGGCTCATAAGCCAATAAGATCAAGCTAAAAATTTCATGAAGGCTCAAAGGGACAAATTAGGGATTGATGTTAATAGGGTGGATACTAGTTGTTGGCTTACCAAACAATGCCCAGATAATCTCTTCCTTGAATAAGCAAAGTTTAATTTCGCTTCAAAAGTTCATAAAAGCATGTTCTAAGATGGACTAGGACCTAGACAAAGGTCATTATGCAGGAGCCATCTCAAAGTAAGCATACACAACTCAATGCTATAGAACAATTCCCTCACCTAGTAAAGTCATTCGAACCATGATGCATAAATACATTAGTTTATAAATATCAAGCTAGATTCATCATTGGTTAAGCACCAAAATGAACAAAAACCAATATAAAAAAAATTTAATACCAGTAATTTATTCAAACAATCTTAATTTGAAAAATATAATTGTTCTAGAAAACACCGAAGAAAGAAAATGAAACAAAACTAAACAAGCCAAGGGAAGTTTGTTGAGTTGAAGTTGAAGATGCTTCATTTATTTAGGCATGGCAAGGGTGAGGACCTTATCACTCTATACCTCTTATACTTCAGGTTCAAAGGCTCAGCCTCCCTCCTTAGTCTTTGATTCATCATCATGAACGGTTATTGTCTCCTCATTTGCAGCAGGTTTGATTTGGTAAATAAACTCTCCTCCCTTTTAGCTTCTCCATCCATGTCTAGAAAAGATGACAAGACAAAATTCTCATTCAATCTTCCTCCTATCATAAAATTTGCTAGTGGAGGTACTCTTCCAAATTTAGGCAAAGGATTGCTCTTGGTATTAGGTTTATCAGGCTCAGGAAATTTTCCACTATCAATCAAATCTTGGATCTCATGTTTTAGTCACAAGCATTTGTCCTTCTCATGTCCTTGTGTCTGATGAAATTGGCAAAAGGCTTTAGGTTTAAAATTTGGTGGTAAAGGATTTTGCAAAGGTCGAGAAGCCAATGGCTGTAATAGCCCTTTCTTCTATAGCTTGTTGAAAACCTAAGACAAAGATTTCCTCAAATTTGAAACTGTCTTCTATTTGCTTGACCAGTTATTGCATTGACATCCACTGACTTCTACGTACCCTAACTACCAGACTGATAATTCTCCCTCTCATTCCTTCTTCCAAAAAAATAGTTCTTCTCACTTTCCCATTCTTCTATTTATAAACCAGCTTGGAGAAGATCTTTGAAATCCCTTATAAGGGTGTAAGACATCCTCTCACGGAGGTTGTACAAGATGCCTCTAACTGTCATCCTGATATGGTCACACTCATCAGGACTCCTTTTAAGAAGTACAACCTTATTTCTCCATCTCTTCACATAATCGACAAAACTTTCATTTTGTTTTTGTCTGATAGTCTCCACCTCCAATAAGGTAACTTCAAGTTTGACATTATACCCATATTGTTGAATGAAGACTTTATACAACATATCCCATTTTTTTGTGTGTTTTCTTCCAAAGTATTAAACTAATTATGAAAAATAAGGTCCAAATAAAGCATATAATACCTCAGACTTTGGGCTTTACTAGCTCGAGCAGACAGCATGGTAGTGATGTATTGCTTAACATGCAAGTGGAGATTTCCTATACCATTGTACTTAGCGAAAGAAGGAATTTTGAACTTGTAAGGGACTAATTCATCTTGCTTAAATAGCTTGTATAGATTTGATACCTCCTCAGCCTTCAGCTTCTTTTTGAACTTCTTCTCCAAATCAGTAATCAATTTCTCTACATCCGCAGTTTCAGTTTTCTTCATAGCCTTCTTTTCTTCCTTCTTATCTTGAGAATCTTGAAAATATTGAGCCCGATCATCATCATCATCAATTATCACCTTGTCATCATCAAAGGCTACCTCACCTACCTTAGCCTTTCCCTTGTCTTTCTACTTCTTAGTACCAGCAGATGCTTCAACAATGTTTCCTATTAATGTAGCCAGCTGGCTTTTCATGCTCTCACCTAGGGTCTCATTTAGTTCTTCCATTTTGGAGCTAATTGCATCATCCACCATCTTCTGAATTTGCTCAGATTCTATTGCTTTTGGTGAGAAGTTGACTGAGTTGTTATTGGATTCTACGTCACTAGCATAGGTCAGATTATCGAAGGCATTTGAACTGCTGTACTCCAGGTCTGTCAGCCAGAAAGGATCGATGCCATATAATGTAATGCATGGATGCACAAGCAACAGATAAAAAAATAATTAGGACGTTCCTTCCAACCTTATAACTTCCACATACAAATGGCGAGTCTCTTTCCTAGGTATATGGTCAACAAAATATTAACATGGGACATCTAGTTTCTAAAAAATTCACTCGGACGGTTTAACCAATAGTTAAATTTTCAAACATAGAAGTCAGTCCATGAAAATTCTCATTAATTAAGCCTTAATCCTTTGGATCAACTAAAAATAGCTTTTATGCTATATTACAGATTAAAACTAAAATACCTCAGATTTTGGGCTTTATTAGCTCGACCAGACTGCATGGCAGTGATGTACTGCTTAACATGCAAGTTGGGATTTCCTATACCATTGTACTTAGCGAAAGAAGGCATTTTGAACTTGTAAGGGACTTCTTCATCTTGCTCAAATAGCTTGTATAGATTTGATACCTCCTCAGCCTTTAGCTTCTTTTTGAACTTCTTCTCCAAATCAGTAATCATTTTCTTTACATCCGCAGTTTCAGTTTTCTTCATAGCCTTCTTTTCTTCCTTCTTATCTTGACAAGCTCGAAAATATTGAGCCCGATCATCACCATCATCAATTATCACCTTGTCGTCATCAAAGGCTACCTCACCTACCTTAGCCTTTCCCTTGTCTTTCTACTTCTTAGTACCAGCAGATGCTTCAACAGTGTTTCTTAATAATGTAGCCAACTGGCTTTTCATGCTCTCACCTAGGGTCTCATTCAGTTCTTCCATCTTGGAGCTAATTGCATCATCCACCATCTTCTGAATTTGTTCAGATTCTATTGTTTTTGTGAGAAGTTGACTGAGTTGTTATTGGATTCTACATCACTAGCGTAGGTCAGATTATCGTAGGCACTTGAACTGCTGTACTCTAGGTCTTTCAGTCAGAAAGGTAGATGCCATATAATGCATTGCATGTATGCATGGATGCATGGATGCACAAGCAACAGATAAAAAATAATTAGGACATTCCTTCCAACCTTATAACTTCCACATATGAATGGCGAGTCTCTTTCCTAGGTATATAGTCAACAAAATATTAGCATAGGACATCTAGTTTCCAAAAAATTCACTCGGACAGTTTAACCAACAGTTAAATTTTCAAACATAGAAGTCAGTCTATGAAAATTCTCATTAACTAAGCCTTAATCCTTTGGATCAACTAAAAATAGCTTTTATGCTATATTATGGATTAAAACTGAAATACCTTAGACTTTGGGCTTTATTAGCTCGAGCAGACTGCATGGCAGTGATATACTGCTTAACATGCAAGTGGGGATTTCCTATACCTATACTTAGAGAAAGAAGGCATTTTGAACTTGTAAGGGACTTCTTCATCTTGCTCAAATAGCTTGTATAGATCTGATACCTCCTCAGCCTTCAGCTTCTTTTTGAACTTCTTCTCCAAATTAGTAATCCTTTTCTCTACATCCGCAGTTTCAGTTTTCTTCATAGCCTTCTTTTCTTCCTTCTTATCTTGAGAAGCTTGAAAATATTGAGCCTGATCATCATCATCATCAATTATCGCCTTGTCGTCATCAAAGGCTACCTCACCTACCTTAGCCTTTCCCTTGTGTTTCTACTTCTTAGTACCAGCAGATGCTTCAACAATGTTTCCTAATAATATAGCCAGCTCGCTTTTCATGCTCTCACCTAGGGTCTCATTCAGTTCTTCCATCTTGGAGCTAATTGCATCATCCACCATCTTCTGAATTTGTTCATATTCTATTGTTTTTGGTGAGAAGTTGACTGAGTTGTTATTGGATTCTACGTCACTAGCGTAGGTAAGATTATCGTAGGCACTTGAACTGCTGTACTCCAGGTCTGTCAGCCAGAAAGGATCGATGCCATATAATGCATTGCATGTATGCATGGATGCATGGATGCACAATCAATAGATAAAAAATAATTAGGACGTTCCTTCCAACCTTATAACTTCCACATACGAATGGCGAGTCCCTTTCCTAGGTATATGGTCAACAAAATATTAGCATGGGACATCTAGCTTCCCAAATATTCACTCGGACAGTTTAACCAATAGTTAAATTTTCAAACTTAGAAGTCAGTCCATGAAAATTCTCATTAACTAAGCCTTAATCCTTTGGATCAACTAAAAATAGCTTTTATGCTATATTACAGATTAAAACTAAAATACCTCAGACTTTGGGCTTTATTAGCTCTAGCAGACTGCATGGCAGTGATGTACTACTTAACATGCAAGTGGGGATTTCCTATACCATTGTACTTAGCGAAAGAAGGCATTTTGAACTTGTAAGGGACTTCTTCATCTTGCTCAAATAGCTTGTATAGATTTGATACCTCCTCAGCCTTCAGCTTCTTTTTGAACTTCTTCTCCAAATCAGTAATCATTTTCTCTACATCCGCAGTTTCAGTTTTCTTCATAGCCTTCTTTTCTTCCTTCTTATCTTGAGAAACTTGAAAATATTGAGCCCGATCATCATCATCATCTATTATCACCTTGTCGTCATCAAAGGCTACCTCACCTACCTTAGCCTTTCCCTTGTCATTCTACTTCTTAGTACCAGCAGATGCTTCAACAATGTTTCCTAATAATGTAGCCAACTGGCTTTTCATGCTCTCACCTAGGGTCTCATTCAGTTCTTCCATCTTGGAGCTAATTGCATCATCCACCATCTTCTGAATTTGTTCAGATTCTATTATTTTGGTGAGAAGTTGACTGAGTTGTTATTGGATTCTACGTCACTAGCATAGGTCAGATTATCGCAGGCACTTGAACTGTTGTACTCTAGGTCTATCAGTTAGAAAGGATCGATGACATATAATGCATTGCATGTATGCATGGATGCACAAGCAACAGATAAATAATAATTAGGACGTTCCTTCCAACCTTATAACTTCCACATACGAATGGCGAGTCTCTTTCCTAGGTATATGGTCAACAAAATATTAGCATGGGACATCTAGTTTCCAAAAAATTCACTCGGATAGTTTAACCAATAGTTAAATTTTCAAACGTAGAAGTCAGTCCATGAAAATTCTCATTAACTAAGCTTTAATCCTTTGGATGAACTAAAAATAGCTTTTATGCTATATTATAGATTATTAACATAAAATACCTCAGACTTTGGGCTTTATTAGCTCGAGCAGACTGCATGGAAGTGATGTACTGCATAACATGCAAGTGGGGATTTCCTATACCTGTACTTAGAGAAAGAAGGCATTTTGAACTTGTAAGGGACTTCTTCATCTTACTCAAATAGCTTGTATAGATCTGATACCTTCTCAGCCTTCAGCTTCTTTTTGAAATTCTTCTCCAAATCAGTAATCATTTTTTCTACATCTGCAATTTCAGTTTTCTTTATAGCCTTCTTTTCTTCCTTCTTATCTTGAGAAGCTTGAAAATATTGAGCCCGATCATCATCATCATCAATTATCGCCTTGTCGTCATCAAAGGCTACCTCACCTACCTTAGCCTTTCCCTTGTCTTTCTACTTCTTAGTACCAGCAGATGCTTCAACAATGTTTCCTAATAATGTAGCCAGCTGGCTTTTCATGCTCTCACCTAGGGTCTCATTCAGTTCTTCCATCTTGGAGCTAATTGCATCATCCACCATCTTCTGAATTTGTTCAGATTCTATTGTTTTTGGTGAGAAGTTGACTAAGTTGTTATTGGATTCTACCTCACTAGCGTAGGTCAGATTATCGTAGGCACTTGAACTGCTGTACTCTAGGTCTGTCAGCCAGAAAGGATCGATGCCATATAATGCATTGCATGTATGCATGGATGCATGGATGCACAAGCAATAGATAAAAAAATAATTAGGATGTTCCTTCCAACCTTATAACTTCCACATACGAATGGCGAGTCTCTTTCCTAGGTATATAGTCAACAAAATATTAGCATGGGACATCGAGTTTCCAAAAAATTCACTTGGACAGTTTAACCTATAGTTAAATTTTCAAACAATGAAGTCAGTCCATGAAAATTCTCATTAACTAAGCCTTAATACTTTGGATCAACTAAAAATAGCTTTTATGCTATATTACAGATTAAAACTAAAATACCTCAGACTTTGGGCTTTATTAGCTCGAGCAGACTGCATGGCAGTGATGTACTGCTTAACATGCAAGTGGGGATTTCCTATACCATTGTACTTAGAGAAAGAAGGCATTTTGAACTTGTAAGGGACTTCTTCATCTTGCTCAAATAGCTTGTATAGATCTGATACCTCCTCAGCCTTCAGCTTCTTTTTGAACTTCTTCTCCAAATCAGTAATCATTTTCTCTACATCCACAGTTTTAGTTTTCTTCATAGCCTTCTTTTCTTCCTTCTTATCTTGAGAAGCTTGAAAATATTGAGCCCGATCATCATCATCATCAATTATCACCTTGACGTCATCAAAGGCTACCTCACCTACCTTAGCCTTTCCCTTGTGTTTCTACTTCTTAGTACCAGTAGATGCTTCAACAATGTTTCCTAATAATGTAGCCAGTTGGCTTTTTATGCTCTCAGCTAGGGTCTCATTCAGTTTTCCATCTTGGAGCTGATTGCATCATCCACCATCTTCTGAATCTGTTCAGATTCCATTGCTTTTGGTGAGAAGTTGACTGAGTTGTTATTGGATTCTACGTCACTAGCATAGGTCAGATTGTCGCTGGCACTTGAACTGCTGTACTCCGTGTCTGTCAGCCAGAAAGGATCGATGCCATATAATGCAATGCATGTATGCATGGATGCATGGATGCACAAGCAACAAATAAAAAAATAATTAGGATGTTCCTTCCAACCTTATAACTTCCACATACGAGTGGCGAGTCTCTTTCCTAGGTATATGGTCAACAAAATATTAACATGGAACATCTAGTTTCCAAAAAATTCACTCGGACGGTTTAACCAATAGTTAAATTTTCTAACATAGAATTCAGTCCATGAAAATTCTCATTAATTAAGCCTTAATCCTTTGGATCAACTAAAAATAGCTTTTATGCTATATTACAGATTAAAACTAAATTAAAGAGTTAATCATAAATAGATTTCTTATTTAGAAAAATAACCGATGATTCATGTCACAAATAAGCCCATGATTAATAATTCTTTGTATAAATTAGGCCCACAATTGAATTTTGGTATTCCATAATTGACCATTATAGTTGTAAGTTCATTTAAGAAGAAGGTTTGTAATTTTAGATGAAGTGAAAAATAATTTTGTTTCAAAGTCCATTATAAAAAGGTTTGTTTAAAATGAATTTTGGGCTTTGTATTTAGGCCATGAGGTAGAAAAGAATCTTTGACCCATTTTAGAAAAACTTTATGTCCAAAGACCATCTTGAAAATTTTGAAAATAGTTTTAGTCTTTTTGAATAAAAATTATTTTGATTTTACAATATAATTAGGTCATATTAGAAAAAGAACAAACTAAATAAGCCATGGTTCAAACCAAGATATATCAATCATAGTCAAATAACAAGCATTTGGGGTACAAATCTAATGAAAGTAACTAGGCTAATTTTTTGAGTTTTAGTCTTTGGGTTGAAAAGCTTAGGTTCCCATAGTATGTATATAACAAAAAGTATGAGACTATGAGTTGTTATGCAATTCTCGATCTCCATACCTTGAGTAAAAATATTATATCCCTTACATAACATAACACGGATGACCTAACTCATAAACACAATACAATCTAAATGATGCAATGGAAAATATCATAATAAGAAAGAAAAAAATAATATAAAGACCAATGGAATCAACTTCTCTTCTTCATGGGGTCACCACTATGAGTGGGGATTTTTGCCCCCACTCACATATGGAATGGTTCTTGTGACTTTAGCAGTGTTAGGCTCAAGGCCCTAGATAACACGGGCCTAAATCGAAAGAAAATGGAGTCGCCACTCGGACGGGCTGGGAAAAAGAAGGGGGTGGATGACTCGATTCCTAAGAAATTCTCAACCCCCTAATAGATTCAGAAAGTTGGGTATGCATAGGGAAGATGAGAAATGGCCCAACACCTCCATAGCCCGGTTCATTAGAACCGGCCTCCTTTTTAGTCCTAAATATTATTGAATTCTTAAGTCTCATAATCTTGTCCATAATACATGCAATGAAAATAAAGAAATATTCGTTAAAATCAAGAAAGTCCAAAATAACAAAATGGGCACCCATACAAAACAAAAACTTCCCATTATAATAATGTCCAATGTCCACAAAGAAAGTAAAAAAAATAAATTAGGACACCCACCATAAGTGGAAACGTGTCCCTTACAATTATCCCAAAAACTTTAAAATAAATTAAATTACATAAACTAAATAAACAAGGAACCCACACTATAAGGAAATATGTCTTTTTCAATTCCCTTTAAAAATACATATAAATCTAAGGAAAAGAATAAAGGAAGAAAAAAATAATACAAAACATATGAAATTAATTGAATAATAATAATTAAAAAGAAAATAAACAAACACATCTTAGTATAATTTTATCAAGTTAGGGTTTTATATTTATACAAATTAGGGTTTTTCCTAAACTAGGGTTTACATGTAAATTAAGGTTTAAACATGTGATATTAGGGCTTTAGTTACAAAATATGCAATTAGGGTTTTTGAATCAAAATAAGTTAAATTAAATCATATTATTAGTGTTTATGTAAAATCATCATCAAAATTAGGGTTTAATGCTTAAGGTTGAATTTCTATGATAATGTTTATAAGCTTAGGGCCACTGAATATTGATTTTGACGAGCTACTGAATAAAGTATTTTGTAAATTGCTATTGTAAATTTAAATTGCTACTGGATAAAACAATAATCAACAATAATCAAAATCATTGAATGCTATCATAAAACAGCTACTAAATTAAAATAACTCATGATATTCAATGTTTAAAGGAAAAGCATAGCTACTGGACATTTAAATAAATTAAATTTAGAAAACAAAACCTGCATTGAAGGCTCCACCAAATTAAATATGTTGATCTAAGCTGCTGCCTGCACTAATCAAAGGTTTTGGTTAAGCAAGGTGTGTTAATTGCTTGGTGTTTATCGTAAATTGCCTTTTCTTATTGCTACTACCTCTGCTGAACTTTCTTTTTGTTTTTTCTATTGTGTTTATGATAACTCAGCTACCAAAAGTCCCTTCTATTTTTTAAGCCTTATGTACTTATAATTCGGCAATTAGTGTTCCTCGGTCCCTAAGTTAAACACACTTAGGATTCTTAAATTGGCTAAATTCTTTTTGAATTAGGATTCATGTCAATTTCGAGTGTCATGTCGATTTGGACACTCCAAATCGACATGAGCACTAGGTCATGTTGATTTGGACATACTCCGACTCAAACTAAATAAAAACTATTTAATTTTTGGAACGAACCTATTATACAAATTTAATTTGGTTTTTTATGAGTAGGACAATTTTAATTTCATGCTTTAAAATTATAACGGACCAAGATAAGCTTCTTAAATTTAAAACCAGCCCAAATTTAAGGGTCTACGACATCAATGCCATGCAGTCTGTTAGAGCTGCTAAGACTCAATCCCTGAGGTATTTCATGCTCTCTCTAGATCTTATTGTGCAAAACTAGTTCATTACCTTAGAAGAAAACACCCAAAAAGACTAGGATTTGCTGTATAAGACCTTTATTCGGTAATATGGGTACAATTCTCAGCTAGCTGTAACTCTCATTTAAGTAGAAACTATTAGACAAAAGCAGAATGAGAATTTTGTTGATTATGTGAAGAGGTGGAGAAACAAGGCTACTTTCCTAAAAAAGAGGTCCGATGAGTCTGACCATATTAGAATGATTGTGAGAGGTGTCTTGTCTAACCTCCGTGAAAGGTTGTCTCATACTCTTATAAGAGGTTTCAAATATCTTCTCCAAATTGGCTTATAGAGTGGGAAAGGGAGAAGAATCATTTTTTTTGAAAGAAGAAATGAGAAGGGAAATTAACAATCTGGGGGTTAGAATGCATAAAAACAGTGAATATCAATGCAACTATTGGTCAAGCAAAAAGAAGACAGTTTCTAGATATGGGAAGACCTTTGTCCTGTGTTTTAAATAAATTACAGAAGAAAGGGCTATTACAACCACTGGCTCCTCGATCGTTACCAAATCCTCATCCACCAAACTTTGATGCCGAGTTCTTCTGTCAATTCCATCAAACATAGGGGCACAAAATAGACAAGTGTGTTAGTTTAAAACATGAGATTCAAGATCTTATTGATAGTGGCAAGCTACTCGAGCTCAACAAACCTAGCACAAAGAATAACCCTTTGCCTAAATTTGGAAGTGTATCTCCATCGAAAACCTTCATGATACGGAGAGGACTGAAGGGAGATTTTGTTTTATCCTCTTTTCAAGATGTGAGTGAAGAAGATATGAGAGTAAAGTAACTCCATTCAACAAACTTCCCTTTGCTTAAGTGTTGCTTGTCTTATTTTCTTTCTTTGGTATTTCATTGGAACATTTATGTTTTTCAAATTAAAATTGTTCAAATAAATTACTTTTGCTGCATTTATGATTTTTTTTTGTTTTTGACATTTAGGTGCTCAACTGATGATGAATTTAGCTTGATATTTATACATTAGCATACTTGTGCATCATGTTTCGAATGACTTTAGTAGGTAAGGGAATTTTTCTATAACGTTGAGAGGTATATGTGTTCTTAGAGAGGGCTCCTGCATAATTACCTTTATCTAGGTTCTAGTAGTCTTAGAACAAACTTTGATGAACTATTGAGGCAAAATTGAACTCTGCTTATTTAAAAGAGAGATTATTTAGGCATTATTTGATGAGATAACAACATGTTAATATCAATCCCTAGTTTATCTTTTTGGGCCTTCAAGAAATTTTAGCTTACTTTTTATTGGATTGTAAACCCTGATAACCTACCCTGAGCTTGTGTGGTACTTATGACAAGTCTGATGATCACTGAGCTAATAAGAAGTAAGAAGATTGAAGAAAGGGTTGCTTAGTCAAGACCATAAGGATATTTGAAGTTTACTTGAATGAGACATAATATCTCAGATCTATTTAATCATTAAAATAGCATTAGGGCAATAAAAAGATCCATCCTCATTGAAGCAGACTCGTACTGCTCCATAGTTAGAAGTATAGGATAGTACGAACAATATAACTTTCTTAGAGCTAGGACCTAAAAAAATAAAGATAAAAAAGAAAAAAAAAAGCTCGCTAGTTTTGAAAACCCAAAAAGAAAAGGCTCTCTAGTTTCTAAAATAAAAAGGCCGATCTAAGCAAAAATTAGAGTAGCTCACTATTTTTTGAAAACCCAAAAGGCAGGCTAGGAAAAAATTGGAGGTAAAAAAAGGAAGAGAATTATGAATGTTTAAATTGAAAACTTGAAAAGGCTGTTCAGAAAGCTAATAGACTTCTTATTGCCTGTAGCAAGAAAAGGTTTCTACTCAGTCTACAAGAAGAGTTTGACTTGAATTGCTCTAGCTTAGCCAAGGACTTAGTTAAAATAGCATAAACACCATTTTCATTTGGTCCACAATATCCAACACAGCTCCAAGTCAGCAATCTTAAAAGTTTTAGACTTAATATTCTAAAAGGGGAAAGGGGCGAAATGATGAAATTAAAAAGCCTAAATAACAAAACAAGAAACAAGAAGAAAAGAAGAAGGAAAAAGAGAAGGAAGGAAGGAAAAAGAAGGGTCCTAAATTTATCCTAATCAAATCCAGATTTTTGCCAATAAGATGGAAGAATATTCAAGCTCTATCTTTTCATGAAGAAAGATAGCAAGATGCCCAGAGTTTAAGAATACTCCTAGCTGCCTATGGCTCCAATATAAAGTTTGCAATGTGAAGATCTGTTAGCAGTGTCATGTTAGCTCCAATTTAAAAATGGCTTTCACTTGACCCACATCCCTTTTAGACCCCATTCCAAGCTTGTCAAAGACATGTTGATCTCTCTTAGTATGTAGAGTATGTTAGTGGAGATTTTTAGGAAAAGCATGCATACGAGATGGACAATATTTAAAACTCAATAAGATATTTGGCCAAATAATATGTATGTGTTTATCTGAAGTGCAATAGCTCTTGTTCAAATGGAAATGATTCCCAAATTTAGTATAGTAACTAGTGTCATGATGTTATAGATGTTTTAATTTGAAAGACCAAGTCCTGAGGTATATTGACATTGATTTGATAAAACCAACATTTGATTTCAAAATTAACATTAAATTTAAAAAAAAAAGTTTTCTTATCACATGAGCCTTTAAGCTTAGAAAAGTACATTACACAGCTGACCTTAAAGGACATATTGGGAAAGGTTTTTTCACAAGGTTATAAAGAAACTATCAAATAATGTGCTGAATCATGGTTTAAAATGGATATCACATGTATCTCTGACTGTCTTGCTTAGGCAGCCACTACTTATGTTTATTTATCTTGAAGATGAAGCTATGGATGTGACATCTCCTGATGATCCAATGCAAGGCCTAAATGAATATCTCTAAGGTGAAATGGAAGTTCTATGGCCTATTATCTCAGTCTATGAGTCAGTATAATCATTGTAAGTATCATTCATGCATGTCATGCATACATGTATACGTGGGCATATTACATTTCATTCTTGTTGTCTTGTATTGTAACATCCCCTAATTTACTAAATTAAATTAATATGTTGGAGGGATAAATGAGGTGTTGGAAGTGAGAAAATATCATATATATATATATGTGAAATATAATAAAAATATACATTACATATGAAGTCAAACATAAGTTAGAAAAAGACAAAAGATAAATAGTGAAAAGGGGCAAATTGGTAAATAAATTATAAAAATTAAAATTAATTAAACAATTTGAAAAGAAAATAATTTTTGATGGGAGATGGGAAATTTGGAATTAAAATTAATTAAACAAATAGTTAATTAAAATATTAAAATAATATGTATATATGATTGGTATTTAAAGGAGAAAGAAAATTAAAAATAACTATTTATGATCATCTTCTTCTTCTCTTCTCTCTCACGCACGACTTTCACAATTTTGAAGAATGATTTTTACTTCAAACACCAAATTTTGAAGGATTGAAATGATATTTGGTGGTTTCTTCATTAGTTTGTATGCTTTATTGCCTAATTTTCTAATTTTATGAAAATTTATGAATATGTTTGAATTGAGTTTATGAAAGGGTATGTTATAATTGTCAGAATGGTTATGGATAAAGTTATTTTGATGAGTAAACAATGATTTTAAACTTAGATTAAAGAAAAGGATGTGTTTGGTTAAAGTTTAAAAGAAGCAGCAAGGAATTTAGGGTTTTGGAAGAAGTTGGCTAAAGTATGCATGTTTATTTTGTTTAATGATTTAAATTATGTTTAATGGTTTTAATGATGATAATGAGTTCAAATTTCAATTTAGAATTGGTTGAAGTGAAGAACCAAAATTAAAGTGAATTAGGGAATAATTTAGGGTTTTGAGGGGAGTGGTTCTAAATTGAGTTTTAATGCTTGAAATGTATTAATATGTGATGTTTTAGATATATTTAAGCTTAAAACTCACTTTGGAATAGGTTGAATTTGATTTCTTAAGTTGGAGAGCCTTAAGGCCTAGAAAAGGGAAAATTAAAGGAATGTGTTTTAGTTTGTGTTTAAAGCTTTAAACACCTTTAAATGTGGTCCTAATGTATGGTATACATTCACATTTTGAATAGGTGTTGAGTAGGAAATTGTTTCAACAACATAGTAGTGAAGAGATTCTTTGAAAAGTTGCAACAGTTGGTGCTTTATAGCTTGGAAGTGCCCTTGTATAGAGGTTAGTACATACTTTGTTTATAATGTGTGTGATTGCATTGAATTTTAGCATAAAATATTACATATGTTAAATGTGCTATGATATTTGGTTTTTAGGAACATGTGTGTATGGAATTATTTTAAGTAACAATGCTTGATTTTTGTTGATTGTGGAATGATAAGCCATTTGAGAATGGCTAAATGAAGTGTTTGTGCTAAATGTGGAAAGTGCAAGCTGTGCACTAACATGTGAAAGTAAAACACAATTGCATTATATATGATAATGATTAGTGGAAACCATGATATGAGTCAGGATGTGAAAACATATTGAAATATGAATGTGTATTGTGTGTACCTTATATACTATCTAGTTGCCAGGGGATTGTGCTTGGATGTTGGCATACCTTATGCTAAAAAGGATGAGACACTAGGTGTCATAGATATGTGTCTATGCCTGAGTCAAACATCAACGGTTTAGGAAATATACACTATGTGATAGACCAGGGCAACAAGCCTAGGACTAGATAATTGTATAAGAAGGTTGGGCCCAATTTATGTGGATGTCTATTGTGTATATACAATGTTTGACATTTATAACATGATGCAGATATGGCATTATATATGTGTGACATCATTTTTTTAATTTTACTAAAGTATGTACTACTAGGCGATATGCTTAGCGAGAATGATTTCTATTGCGTAGGTGACAGGGTTGTTCCGGAGAGCACCACTAGACCTAGTCAGGTCTAGATTGTGATTATTTGCCTTTGGAGCTACTGAGCTGCCACGGACCAAAGTCTTCTACATTACATGTATATATTTTGTACTTTAAGAAATTTTATTGGAGCATGTATTTTGTATTTATAAATGTGTACATGAAAGGGTTTTTGGGTTTTGATGTTGGATATGTGAGATATAGTTTATTTATGTATTGATATATAAATGTTTGTGAAATATTGGTTAAATTGAGCCATTAGGCTTTTTGAGAAAAATGGATTTAATAGAAGAATATTTGGGAGTGTATTTTATATATGTTGAGAAACTTAAATTTTTGGGGATGTTCAAAATACAGATGAAACTCTAGCAAATTTTTTTTAGAGATTTTTTTATTAAATTTTATAGTTTTAGAATATAAATTACTAAAAATATTTTTATTTATTTATTAAGGTAGATTTAAGTTATATAAATTTTTAATAAAATAAAACTATGACATTCTAGTTCTGTATATGTTTATTTTACATATGCTGGGTGTATGTACTATATGTATATAGAGTACTAGGGTGTTATATATATTTTGGTATCAGAGCCTAGGATTGAGTTTCTTGACCTAGGTGGGTTTTTGGAGAGAGAAAATGAGATTTTAAATGTGATTTCAACATGCCATACAAGCAAATGCATTGGCATTTTATTTGGTCTCTAATGTGATGGTTCTTTCTGTATTTACAAACATTGATAGACATGGCATCTCGGACGCATGAGTCTGGTGTGGGGAGCACCGAGAGTATTTCTCCAAGAGAGTATGATGTTAGATTTGGTGTAGGGATAGATGGGCAGGCGTCAGTGCCAGCTACACCAGCAGTTGAGGAGGTTTCGCCAAGGTGGGTGCGACATATAGTGGACTTATTATGACATGCTTTGGTACAACAGCAGCAACTACCAACCAAGAAGTATGACAAGCTAAGAAAATTTAGAGCTACAAATTTCTTTGGCACTACTAATCTAGCCATAGTGGAGCAGTGGCTGGATAGAGTTTAGAGGATATTTATCCAGTTACAGGCCAATGCAGAAGAGAAGTTTGATTATGCCATGTCTCTTTTGCAAGGGGACACTTATGACTAGTGGACCACAGTTCCCCATGCTACGGTTGATTCTCTAGTGTTGACATATGATGATTTTCTGCAGGAGTTTATATAATAAATACACTCCTCGGGAGTATAAGGATGCTAAGAAGAAAGAGTTTATGGGTTTAAAGCAAGAAGCAAAGGCAGAAATAGACTATGAGATAGATTTCATCATACTGAGTAAGTACGCGGGAGAGATTGTGTCTGACGAATTTGATAGGTGCTGGAAGTTTGAGGAGGGTGTGAGGCCATCTATCATGTTTTTAGTGGTAGCATCAGAGTATAAAGATTTCTCTAAGTTGGTTGCAGCTGCCAGAAGTGTTGAGAAGGCGCAGGGACTTAGAGTTGTTGCTAGAGCAAAGAGTAGAGATAGGAGACATCAAACTGAGGTGGGGTCTTCATCATTAAAGAGAGGTAGAAGAGGTTCTTCATAGAGGTTTGGTAGAGGCTAGGGGCAGCCTGGTAAGGGGTCTTAGCAATAGAGATAGATTCGGGGACCAACTACTTTAGTGGCTAGTACTCTGACCCCAGTTACACAGAGATTTCCTGCATCCACTTGTACCCAGTGTGGTCGGATTCATAAGGGTGTTTGTTAGGGTATCAGTCTATCATCAGTTGGTTATTTTAGATGTGGGTCCCATGATCATTTTATCAGAGATTGTCCAGAGCCACCAGTAGATAGACTGAGACAGTAATTTCTAGACCCAGAGACAGAGGGGGTCGAGCTGGCAGGGTTGGTAGGGGTGGCATATTTGGAGCCAATTAGAGAGGGGGATCTACAGCAGGGACTAATAGACTAGAGTAGGCAGGCAGCAGCGGCCGAGTGTTTCTGATGTTATAGTTGGTACATTCTCTTTACTTAATATTTTTGTGCATGCTTGATTTATCCTGGATCAACACATTCATATATCAGTGCATCATCTTTGTAACACCCCTATGCCCCGTATACGTACACAGCATGCTATTACGATTGTAATATACATATACTGAATATAGGAATGCCACGGTTTACTAAACAAATGACTCACTTCTGTTACAATAGCGTAAGAAAACTCAAAACATTTAAGTTATATCATAAAATACAATAAATAAAATGTTTATTCAATACGCAGCGGAAAATGTAGAAATATTTACAAATACATAAACATCAAAATCAAATTTTACAAAACAAAAAGTTTATACATGTTTGGCAGTCAGTCTTTGATCTTTAAGCTCGCAATCAACACTTCAAAATCTAGACTCGACTCGGTCTAGATGAACTCTCTGGCTCTTCCCTGTCACCTGCGCGATGAATCACAATCGCGCTAAGCCAACGGCTTAGTGCTACAAACTACAATAATATTATGCTTCAATGCAATGCCAATATCATCCAATCAAGTTTCAAATATAATTCAAAAGAATATTATATTTCACAACCTTGCATTATTCAATAACTTATCAAAACCTTCATGAGGTAATAATCACAATTTTCCACATCCATAAACATATTACACATCATATTGTATCTTCATAGTTTCATTACTCAACATAGCTTTCCATGCCACATTCATTTTCATTAAGTTACTTATGTATTATAATCATCTCACAACATTATACTCAAACATTATAAACAATACATGTTATATGTTCACACATTATAATCAATACATAAGAATATCACATTTCAAAATCTCACATTGAATTTCATTATTCATTTGTTTCACCATTCATGAATTACATTTAAACAAAGACAAGCATGGGCCCAAAAGACACTAATGTGCCATTTAACTTTCAAAGTTAATATTTTGGTTTAATTATCACATTTATCATTATCATTATCCCAACTAGGCTTCAAGGATTAGGCTCAACCAAGCTTCAAGGGGAACAAAGCATGCTAAGTATCAACCCAACTTGGCTTCAAGAACCAAACCCAACCTAGCTTCAAGGGTTGTAACATCTCAATTAGGCTTCAAGGACTAGACCCAACCAAGCTTCAAGGGGAGTTAAGCATGCTAAACTTTAACCCAACTTGGCTTCAAGGATCAAGCCCAACCTAACTTCAAGAGATTGTTACTATAGGCATGCCACCAACAACAAAACTCTGAAAATGGAATAACACATTAGACACACAATTCATTCATTAATTCATTATCAATTTCATTCTCATTTCCTCATCATCATTTAGGCAACCATGCCTCAATCCTCTCATTTACATCATTATAGCCAACAACAATGGCTTCATATCTCATCAAGATAGTATATATAATCAATTGCCTTGAACATATATCTTAAATTCATCATCATATAGGCAACATGCCCCATTTATTTCATTTCAATAATGATAGCCAACCACAATGGCTTCACATCTCATTATATCTCAATTCATAATAAAACAATTCATCATTTAAGTGTTCATCATAACCAATTGCATTGCATATATATTTCATATTTCATTATATCTTTAACATTTTCAACATACATTCCACAAAGTTCACATTATACAAATCATAACATTGATCAAATGTATTTACTATGTAATAACTTACTTCACATGTTTATAACCAAGTATGTTAAATACCAACATCATGTAAGTGTATGCAACCATGTAGTTTGTACTTACTTTAAAAGCAATTCCCACACCACACCAACTCCTCTTCCAAGAATCCTCACAACTTGGATTAGGGCAATTTAACTTCTTCAAGACCTAATCCAAAAATGATAAAATACATCAATTCCAATACAATTATTCACTTATTAACGTCATACTAGACCCTTAGATCACAATTTACAAATCAACATCCCTCTCTAGGACCCCACGGTCGTGGCCTCCCAACCCCCACGGGCGTGGGTTACCAAATGGTTCTGCCTCCCTTGCTCCAAATCCCCACGGCCATGGCTTCCAATGGCCATGGTCGTGGCAGCCAAGGGCCACAGGCGTGGCATCCAAGATGCTTCTGTTTCAGACCAAATTCACATATTCTATGCTTCTAACTTCATCAAACACAAATATCATGAAGATTTACAAAAATAATTAACCAAACTCAACATCTACAACAATCACCAATTCAAAACACTAACACAAACACAACTCATACACTTCCAACACCAACATCAACCTAACTTCTTATCTTTAATTCAATTCCAACACTTTTAAACACACCACAATCAAACCTAATCATACTATCAAATATCAACAATCAAACTCAATCACAACTTCAAATAAAATAAGGGAAATCAAGAGTAAACTTACCAAAGTTGATGAAACTTCTTGAATTTCTAACTTAATCACTTGAATCTTCCTTCAATTTGATCTTGGAAATCAAAACCTCTCTTGCACTCTTGCTTCTTTGTGATGCCCGGCCAACCAAATGGAAAAGAAGAAAATGAAGAAGAAAAATGAAGCAAAGTCAAATATTATTCTTCACTTAAATCTCCACCAAGCAAAAATAATAATAAAATAATCCAATTTTCTCTCTTCCATTCATTTTACTTTTCCCATTTTCCATTAATTAAATAAAATCAATAAATATCTTTCTTTGACCATCCCATTTTGACTTGTGTATATGTTGTATATATTTCCATATATACAACATATACACTCTCTTCATTTCTTTTCTCTTCTCAATTTAACATAGACATTAAATCCAAATAAAACAACAATTATACCAAAACTTCTAGGGCACACTTTGGGATATTACAATCTTGCTTGTGAGTGATATGTATTCTAAGTCATTAGGGTTTAATGTGCCAGTGACTTATCCTTTAGGGCTTAGTGTAGTAGTTAGTAGGGTACACCAAGATAGTCCAGTTGTTCAAGATGAGGAGTTTCTTAGTGACTTTGATTGAGATGCTCTTTAGGGAGTATGATGTTATTTTTGGTATGGATTGATTATACATACATGGAGCTATGGTAAACTATCAGTAAAAATATGTTACTCTGAAGATACGTGATGGGAAAGACTTAGTGGTATCTGGTGAGCAAAAACAACGCACAACCATGTTTGTGTCAGCTATGTCAGCTAGGAGGATGGTCCGGAAGGGGTGTGAGGCATATTTGGCTCATGTTATAGATATTAGGGTAGTGGGATCTCAGTTGGACAGTATACCAATCATAGCAGAGTTTTTGGATGTGTTCCCTGATTTATCGGGGTTACCTCAAGAGAGAGAGGTGGAGTTTGGTATTGATTTGATGCCTGGTAGGACTCCTATCTCTATTACTCCTTATCGGATGACACCTGTTGAATTAAAGGAGTTGAATGTGCAGTTGCAGGAGCTCCTCAATAAAAGGTTTATTCGCCCCAGTGTCTTACCGTGGGGAGCACCAGTATTGTTTGTAAAAAAGAAGGATGGCACTTTGAGGTTGTACATTGATTATTGGTAGTTGAATAAAGTGACCATCAAGAATAAATAATCATTGCCTTTCATTGATGATATCTTTCATTAGTTAAAGGGGCTGCAATGTAACACCCTTATACCCAATATACGTACACTACATATACCCAACATATGTAATATACATATAGAGGATACAAGAATGTCACAACCATTTTAAACAATCAAATCATCATTAATAAAATCTGTATAATCTTAAAACATTTAAACAATATCATATAAATAGTAAGTGAAATATTATTTGCTATAACACATATATACTTTCAATACCAAAAGTTTATCCAAAACATTTTTATAGTTTGCGGAAGCAAAATATACATATTTATATACATCAAAGTCAATATGTACAAAAATATAGAATATGTAATATCCTAAAATTTTTGAAAATTTCTAATTTTTGGAAAATTGGATAAAATAAATTATAATTTAAAAGGATAAATTAAATTAATGGTTTTAAATGAAAAATGAAGGGATTGTAAATGAAAAAGTGGAATATATATGTGATATATGCAAAATATATATAACATATATAAAAGTCAACACTTTTTAAAAGAAAAGGGTATTTTGGTAATTAAAAATTAATTAAAATTTAATAAAATAATTCAAAAACAAATTAATTTTGAATGGAAGAGGGAAATTAGGACTTTTAATTTATTAAAAAAATAATTAAAAAATTAAATATTAAATTATTTTAATATATATATATATATGTGTGTGTGGTTAAAAAAAAAGATGAAAGGAAAAGAATATTAAAAGTCTTCATCTTCTTCTTCATCTTCTTCAAGGACGTGGCTTCCATGGGAGTTTGAAGACCAAGGATTTTGCTTCTTCCAAACTCCATAAATTGAAGAAATTAACAAGTTTCAAGTGGATTTTTGGTTATTTCAACCAAAATTAGTAAGTTTCCATCTCTTTTATTTGAATTCCATGGAAGATGAGATTATGTGAGTTTTGAGATTTTTATGTAGTATGTTATAATTGTTGGAATTGGTGTGTATGATGTTATTTTGGGTAGTTAACAATGATTCTAAGGTTAGATTGAAGAGACGATGGAGTTTGGTTAAAGAATGGTGAAGAGAGAGAATTTAGGGTTATGGATTTTTGGGGTTTTGAAGACATGAACTTTAATTGCTCAAATTAGATCCAAATGAGTTGTTTTGATTCATAAACAAGTATTTTAAAGTCAAATATTGGATTTGGTGGTGTTGGGTTGGAGTTTGAGAATGGAAGTGGAGATTTAGGGTTTTGGAAAAGTGATTTTCCAAAGTGGTTGAATTGTGTGATTTTATTTCTTTAAGCATGTTGTTTAGTGTTAAAAGTGATGAATATAAGCTTACAATGAGTAATAGATTGTGTTGGAATGGAAAACCTTCAATGGGGGAAGGTTATGCCATTTTTGAGATTTTATGTATAAGAGTATATTTTTATAATGTAAATGATTTAAATGTATTAAAATATGCTTTTAATAATATAAATAAACTTAAAACACTAATTTAATTGTAGTAGAATGGAATTCTAATGTTGAAGAAAAGAAAGGCTAAATTTTTGGAAATTTGTAGGAGTGATGTGTAATTATGGTTTAATGTTGGAAATGCCATTAAATGTGATAATAAATTATTATTTGCTATCACATTTGGTTTAGGCATTGAGGGAGGTTGATTTGCTTCATCCAAGTGGCGAAGGGCAGGTTAGAAAGATTGGATTGAAGGTTATTTTTAGCTTGCTTTAGGTTGCTAGTGGAGGTATGTACAAACTTTGAATATATTGTTTATATTTGCATGACATTTGGGCTTAACACATTTTGGTTGGAAAATGTGTTAAGCTACTTGGTTCATTGATTGTGTATGAATAATATGCTATGACATTTGTAATATCATATATGTGTTAAATGCATTGTGAAAAGCCATTGATAATGGCTAATTTGTGTAACATGTGAAATATGCATATTATGTGAAAATACCCAAAGTAATTGGGTAATGTGTTGTGAATGCAAAAATGAGATATGTGTAATAATGAAATGAATTGATATTGATAAAAATGAGAAAAATGAGAAAAGTGAGAAAAGAAATGTGAAAATAAGGCAATGTGCCTATATTGAATATGTGACAAAGAGAAAGAGATTGATAATGAGAAATATGAATAAATTGTGTGCCTAGTATATTATTCAATTTTCAGAGTTTTGGGTTTGGCGGCATGCATATGATTGCCTACGGGCTATACGCTGGAATGGTGAAAAGACTGGGTCGTAAGCCAGGCCAGCTGATAAATATGATGTTTTTGGGGTGAAAAGATTGGGTCGCAAGCCTCAAAAACTATAGCAGTCTAGCTAGGTTGAGGACCAAGATACTAAGGCCTAAGGGTCTAGCCGGGTTGAGGTCCAAGAAACTGGGGCTGTTACATTATCCATGGATATATATATATTGCCCACGGGGCTAGCCACATGGTGTCATTATGGGCTAAAGTAGTAACTTTGAAATTTGAATAGCATATTAGATCCTTTTTAGGTCCATGCTTGTCTTTATTTTAATGTGAATTATGAATTATGCTACAATTGATTAATATAAGGTTATGAGTCGTGCTTATGAAATATTTGAAAAATATAAGAAAGTGGATTGATGTGACATCTATATGCATTGTGCATTTGGTATTGCATTGAGTTATATTGTTATTATCAAAGTTTGTACCACTAGGCTTCTGCTTAGCGCGATTGTTTCCATCGCGCAGGTGACAGGGTGTTGCGCTCAAATTAAGTACTACTACAAAGCATCACTCGCAAGTATACGAGGTAGCTGTAGCAAAGGTGATCGCCCCAAGGTCGTTTCCCCAAGAAGGTGTGGTTCGTAATAGCTTGATTGACAATTTATTTAAATGCGGAAGTTTGTTGTGTTGGAATGGTGCGAGACTAATTTAAACCTAAATTTAACCGTGCGTAGAGATTAATGTGTGTGGGTGTACAAGATCAAATCGATTCTTGGGAAGGTGCCTAGGGTCATAGGTCCATTTAATCAAAGCTCAATTCTCAATTATCCATTAACATAACCTTGTAATTAATTTGTTCCTTAAGATTAATTAGTCAATTACCAATCCATTAGTTCTCACATTCATGAATTAACAATGACCAATTCTTTTACATTACCAAATTAACGAAACCCTAGAACTTATATTTCTAATTCATTCATAGGGTGGTCGATTATATAGTTTCGATATCGGATTTCACCTCTCGGTCCGTCATCCAATATTCAAAGATCATTAGGTAGCTAATCTATCAACCTAGCATTTAATACAATACAATCAACCAATCAACAAGGAACATCAATGGAAACATCAAATCAAGACACTCAACCAAATATACTACAAACCCTAAACATTGGTATTTAGCTCAACATCATCAATTTATAACATTCAGTCAACTCAATATAAAACAAATACAAATTGTTCATTGCAATATCAATCTCTTAATACAACAACAACAATAGAAATGAATTAAAAGAGAGAATAGAAAAACCCCTTGTGAAGATGCCAAGAGTAGGATTGCTAGTATTCCTTCTACCTCCACTTGATGTATTTGATGAAGAACTCAAGCCCTCTTCAATGGTTGATTTCCCTTTGCAATGTGGAATGGAGCTTTCTCAAGTCACCAAACCTTTGGATGGAGCTTTCTCAAGTCACCAACCTTCAATGGATATGCCTTTGGAAGATGGAATGGAGCTTTCTCAAGTCACCAATCCCTTCAATGAAGCTTCTTCAACCTTCAAGAGCTTGTTAACCCAATTTATCCCAAAGAACCTCAAAGATCTTATCAATGGAAGATGGAGAAGGTGGAGAAGATGGAAATGGAGGTTTGGAGGTGAAGGGACAAGGGAGAGTGCCACTCTCTCCCTCTCCCACGTTTTTGCAGAAATTTGGCTCCAGGAAGCCAAGAACTCAATCCATTTTCCTCTTCCTCTCCTTTTAATTCATTCAAAATACACACCCATGCCTTCCAACTCATCCCATTTCCCTTTGTCCCCCACTTTTTCTTTGTTTTCTATTTCTTTTGGCAAGCAATAGGGTTTGTCTCCCACTTTGTCCCCGACTTCGTACAAAGAAATTTGACTTTTCAGGTGGGACACGGCCAAGCCATGACAAGCTTGGCCGTGTCTCTTGCAATTTTTTGTTCTTTCAATGAGGTGACATGGCCAAGCCAAGGTTGGCTTGGCCGTGTCTCTTGATTCTTCATGGGACACGGCCGTGTCCATTGGCCGTGTCCCTCACTGGACCTCTTTCTTTCTTTCTTTTCTTTCTTTGGTGGTTAGAGGTGACACAGCCAAGCCATGTGGAGCTTGGCTGTGTCTCTTGATTTTTTTCTTTGGGACACGGCCAAGCTCCTGGCCGTGTCCCTCACTCTCTTTGATACAGGGTGAGACACGGCCAGAGGACACGGCCGTGTCAGGGGACACGACCAGTGTCTTGGCCGTGTCCCTTTATAGTGTCAGTCTCTGCTTCTTTTCTTTCCTTCTTTGCTTGCTCTCTTGTTCTTTGGTATGAATGGGACACGGCCAAGCCATTCTTGTCTTGGCCGTGTCATGTAACATGGCCAGAGGCTTGGCCGTGTCACTTGGGTGTGTCTCTTCCTATGTGCTTCTTTTTCTCCTTTTCTTTGGTTTGTTCTTTGTTTGCTCTTTGAATGAGACACGGCCAGAGGCTTGGCCGTGTCTCTGGATGTGTCTCTCTCTGCCCTCTTCAATCTTTGAGGGACATGGCCAAGCTTGGCCATGTCTTGCTTGGTTCATGCTTTTCTTGCCCGATTTTGATCTTCCAAGGGTGTTCTTACACCTAAACCTAAAAACAACACTTTAAACAAACTTTAAACAAAAGTTAATCAAAACATTAACTAAAACACACATAAAATCATACTAAAAACTAGTACAAAAATGAACTAAACAAATACCCTACACTTAACTCCTTGCTTGTCCCCAAGCAAGGCTAAAATCAAAATACACTAAACAAGATAAATTTTGTTAAGTTCAAGAGTTATAAAGATGTATCATGACTTCCCTATCCTAAATCCGCAATCAATATCGAATCAAACAAAATCGACACTCATGCAATTAAGTGGCTTTCCATGCATAACCAATGTTATCGCTCCCTCACAAACTCTTACAAGTGTTTGATCATGGTGGTGTTTACACTCATAACAATCAATGAAAGATTATTACTATAGGCTTGCTTATCAATCAAATCTCCACCACAAAATAACAATCGAGCATCAATCAAAAGGTCTTTATTGGGTTGTAATGAGGCTAAGGTAAAGGCATGATATTTAGGAAATGTGAGCTTAATCATTAAGTTTAAGAGCACTTCAAGAATGAAGTAACCATTTATATATATAACCCAACAATCCCAAAACACCTTTCTCTCATCTACCCTTAGCATTAAAGAGCTTTTCAAGGGAAGTCACTTATTAAATTTTGCAATGATACATTCCAACCCCTTCAACAAGAACAACAATTATTCTTATTATTATATATATATATATTTTTTTTCTTTTTCTCTCTCTCTCTTTTTTTCTTTTTATTTTTCTTGTACACAAGTTTTTGTACAAGTTTTTATTTTGCTTTGCAATCTTAAACCTACTAAATTTAACCCCACACTTAATTCAACATAACACTCGGTCATAAATGCTCTTAAAATGCTCTTGACCTAATGAAAGGATAAGAGTTAAACAACAAGGTTCAAGCTAATGGTGTTGTGAAAAAGAAAGAAAAGGAAAATGAAATAGGCTCAAAATTGGCTAACTAAGGTTAAAGATAGGGTTGGTCTTTTTAAGCCAAAGTGGGTTCACCTAATTGCCTTAATCATTTTGATGCCAAATTGAAATTTTTATGTAATCTTAAAATGCATGTCAAAGCAAGTTCTAGCAAGTCATCAATCAAAGATGTTCACCCACAACAATAATGATAAGTTGATGGCTCAATTCCTTACTAGGTTAAAGGCAATGCAAGGGAAAAACCAACAAAATTGACAATAAGCACCAATTCTACTCAATTCTCCAATTTCATGCTTAAAAAATTCAAAGGTCATCTATCAACAATTTTTATAACAATTGAAGTTTCTAAAATTCATTTATTCAATGAAAAACATTCAAAAACATTAACTAAAACTTAAACAAAAACAACATAAAAGTAAAAACACAAAACAAAAGTAAAAACACAAAACACATAATGCAAATAAAAGTAAAAACATAAAACACAAAATGCACCCCACACTTAAAGATTCACATTGTCCTCAATGTGAGCATGCATACTACAGGGAGTTTAGATGATACCTGATTTCCATCGTTCCCATATACAATGTGTAGGGCTCCTTCCACCCATAATGCAATTGGAGCCCATGACTGAGAGGATGAACACCATGCAACTTTGAAAAGTGCCCAATGTATTGAAAAGCCTAGGTAGCATCCTTGGATGAGCAATTGTCCAAAAAGAATATGTGAGGGTTGTCTTAGCTTGATTCTCTAATGCTATAGGGATGTGGTAAGAATCTTTTTCAGTTTGCAACATGGTTATATATGGTTTTTGCTCATTCTCACCACCAAGGGTGGGAGAGATTATAATTTGTTGCATATTGTAATCCCCAACCGAAACATCTTTCGAAATTCTTGGGGTCTTTTTAAGTTCAACCAAGTTTGGTTGAATCTCTTCTACATCCTCTTTAGCAATTTTAAGCCCTCCCTCAACAATCTCATTATTTACTAGTAAATTTCTCTCCTCAATTTCTAAATTGGAAGAATTAGGCTCTACTTCTATGGTCATGGCCACCTCAAGCTTATCTACACTATCTTCACTATAGGGCATGTCATGGAGTTTAGAAAGTTGCATACCTTGTTTCTTTGCATTCAGCTTACTTGGGAATGGGATTGGTGGCGTACAAGGATTTGGAGATTCATGCAATTTTGTCGAAGTCGATGCTTCCAAATTCTCCTCCTCCATTGATTGAATTAACCCCTCTATGTTTGATTGCATTTCTTTGCCATCTTCTTCTTTGTTAGTTCCTGCATCAAAGGAATCACAAAAACTGTTATATATTACCTGTTCATTCTTAAAATTTGTGATTACCTCTATTTGCTCCGATTGGCTAGGAATTTCCTCCTCTTGGTGTGCTTGGAGTTGATGTGCCAATTGCCCAATTTGCATTTCCACCCTCTTTAATGATTCCTCCAAAGAATCAAACCTCTCATTGCTCCCTTCCTGATTTTGTGTGCTAATTTGAAGGCAAGCATTCAAATCATCGTCCAATGTGGATTTCTCGAATTGGTCATGGTTTTGTGAGCTAGTTTGAATGAAGGCATTCAAACTATCTTCTAAAGTGGGTTCCTTAAGGTGATTTTGATTTTACGCGCTAGTTTGAATGAAGGCATTCAAACTTTCTTCTAAGGTGGGTTCCTTAAGGTGATCTTGGTTTTGTGTGCTAGTTTGAATAAATGCATTCAAACTATCTTCTAATGTGGGTGGCTTAAGGTACTCTTTGTAACACCCCCATATCCAATGCCCACACACTACAACTACAACAATGTAGCATAAGTGCATCAAACATAGGGATGCTACGGTTTTCTTAACATTCAAAACACTTTAAACTTGATACAATACCCTTATCATTATACATTATAGAAAAGTAGATCATTTACTTATAAAACAAAACATATTAGTTATATATATACATTTAAATATTACACAGCGGAAGTTATAAAATATGTACATATTTACATATTAAACATTTCTTTACAAAATATAAAGAAATATACATGATTGGCAAGTCTGCTCTGATCTTTAAGCTCCCAAAATGGATTCTTCAAGGTCTACTCTCACTTGGTCTTGATGAACTCTCGGGTTCAACTCTATCCACTCTATTACCTGCGCGATTAAACACTATCGCGCTAAGCCAACGGCTTAGTAAGATAAAACATACTAATGGTATGCTTTAATGTAATGCAATGTCACATATGTTATTGATAAGATCAACATCATAAATATAAAGTTAACCACATAATTATGCATTTCACAAATCATAGTCATATGAGCATACCACATTTCAACATCTTTCCACATTCAACATTAATCAATCATACTCAATAAACAACATCTCATTTCATTAACTCGTAACATTATTTAAGACATTCATATAACCTTGACACCTATGGGCCCAACAAGTATTTAATACGATATTCAGAGTTCAGAGTTACTGCTTTGGTTCATAGTCACAATAATCACGCCCGTAGGCAATGTATATACATGTATCTCTATCCATGGATAGTGTAACAGACCCAGTCTCTTGGACCATCAACTCAACACATATGAGGAGATCCTCAACCCGGCAAGACTGTTACAAATCATATATCTCATATTCACAATTCTCATAGTGTAACAGACCCAGTCTCTTGGACCATCAACTCAACACATATGAGGAGATCCTCAACCCGGCAAGACTGTTACCTTTCATCATTTCTTAGGCATGCCACCCAAATCCAGAACTCTGAAACTGAATAACATATTAAACAAACAATTCATTTATTATATAGTTACCATTTCCATTCTCAAATTCTCATCACATTTAGGCAAACATGCCTTCTTTCTTTCAATATCATCATCATAGCCAATCACAATGGCATTGTCTCATATCATGTCTTATTTAAATTATCATTGCATCTTTGATATACATTTCAATTTCAATGTATATTACTCATGAAACACATTACCATTCACAATACATAACATAAAATTGTTCAATCTCAACAATGCAATTAGGGCAAAGAACAATTGATATGATTCATAGTTTTAGGACCTTACACATGCATTTGATTATATCATTCATTGATTCAAGTGTGTTTAAAGTGTTTAGGGTTAGGTTTAAGGACCAACCTACCTTTGGAGAACCAAAGCAATGTAAGAAGAACAAAGAATTAAAACCCTAACCCACACAATTGAGGGACACGGGCAGCCACTTGAGGGACACGGTTAGGGCAATTCAACCTCTTCACAATCTAATCCAAAAGGAATATTAGCAAAATGACCATATGAATAGTACATTCTGGTTTTAGACTCCATTTTATCCTTATTTTGAAAAATTGTATAAAATAATCTACTTGACTAAAAATTCTAAAATTTTTACAGAATTTAGTTTTGTATCTTAAAATCATTCCTTTAAAATTTCAGATCAAACTGAACACAAAATCTTGGTCAAATAGTTCACCTAACCAGACTGCCCCAATTGCCCTGCATCCTAGCAACAGTTCTGAACTTTGTGAATTCCATAAATCAAATTCAATCAACGTGGTTCCAAATTATTTTTCTCAACTACTAGACTCCCTAAGAAACAACATATCCAAAATTCAATTGGATATGATTTTTCTACATTTTATTAAAAAGCCTGAAATATAGCTGTCTCAGTTAAGGTACCTGCTGGAACAGGTCTAATAAAAATAATCTTTCTAAACTCATAACCATTCCAAAATCGAATCAACATATTTTTCAGTCATTCTAGACTCATAGAGGCACAACATATCAAAAATGCACTTCAAGAACATTTTTCTATAATTAATTAAAAATCATACAAGTCACAGCCTTTACTAATTGTAAAACAGAAAAAAATTCACTAAACACAACTCTTACTCTTCCATCACCAACACCAACCTAGCTTCTTATCTTTAATTCCATTTCAACACATATATTCAATCCAATATATAACAACAACAACACTAACAACAACATCAACAATAACAACAACATAACCAAGACTTCTAGGGCATACATGAGGATATTACAATTCTCCCCCTCTAAAAAGAAAATTTCGTCCTCGAAATTACCTGATATCAAAGCTGAAACAACTGCGGATATTGCTCTCGCGTGGATTGTTCACTCTCCCAAGTCGCTTCTTCTTTTGCATGATTCTTCCATAGAACTTTCACCAATGGCACACTCTTGTTCCTCAACATAGAAACATGAAATACATTATGAATACGATCCAACTCAGGTGGCAAAGCAAGTCGATACGCAACTGGCCCAACTCTTTCTAACACTTCATACGGCCCAATGAAACGAGGACTCAATTTTCCTTTCCGACCGAACCTCAAAATCTTCTTCCAAGGAGACACTTTCAGAAATACCTTATCTCCAACATTAAACTCTATATCTCTCCTTTTCAGATCTGCATAAGATTTCTGTCGGTCTGAAGCTGCTTTTAACCTGTCTCGAATCAACTTTACTTTTTCTTCAGTTTCTTGAATCAAATCAGGACCAATCAACTTATTATCTCCAAGCTCATTCCAACAAAGAGGTGTCCTACACCGTCTGCCATACAATGCTTCAAACGGTGCCATACCAATGCTGGATTGGTGACTGTTGTTGTATGCAAACTCCACAAGAGGTAAAAATCTATCCCAACTTCCAGTGAAATCAATGACACAGCTTCTCAACATGTCTTCAAGAATCTGTATCACCCTCTCTGACTGTCCATCCGTCTGTGGATGAAAAGCAGTGCTGAAGTGCAGTCGAGAACCTAAAGCACTATGCAAACTCTTCCAAAATCTGGAAGTAAACCTGGGATCTCGATCAGACACTAAAGAAGTTGGAACACCATGCAGTTTCACAATCTCATGGATATACAGCTCAGCCAACCTCTCCAAAGAGTAATCCATCCGCACCGGAAGGAAATGAGCTGTTTTAGTCAATCTATCCACAATCACCCATATAGCATCATGCATCTTTTGTGTCAATGGCAAACCAGACACAAAATCCATTGTCACTCTTTCCCACTTCCATTCTGGTACTGACAACGGTTGAAGCAACCCGGTTGGAACTTGATGCTCTGCTTTAACCTTCTGACAAGTGAGACATTTCGACACAAAATCTGCAATGTCTCTCTTTAAACCAATCCACCAATAATGTTGTCTCAAATCATGATACATCTTCGTATTACCCGGATGCATAGCAAACACTGACTGATGTGCTTCTTCTAAAATGACTCTTTTCAATTCAGCATCATCGGGTACACACAATCGGTTTTTAAACCAGAGACTCCCATCGTCTTTCACAACAAAATCTCTTGTCTTCCCATTCTTACAATCTGAAATAATCTTCTGAATCTTCTTATCGGCCAACTGA
Organism: Garcia nutans; assembly: GCA_947685225.1. Classification (NCBI taxonomy): domain Eukaryota; kingdom Viridiplantae; phylum Streptophyta; class Magnoliopsida; order Malpighiales; family Euphorbiaceae; genus Garcia; species Garcia nutans. Next base: position 50,180,749 of record CANTUV010000007.1, read on the forward strand.
GCTTCTTTGATCTGATCTAACAAAATCGGCTTCAATTGCAACTGTGCCAATAATGCACCATCAACACAAGGTACAAAACTGGCATGCAATGCTCTCAACTCAACAAGCAACGAGAGTGAGTAAACTGTTAAACCAGCTAAAGACTTCTGACTCAAGGCATCAGCAACAACATTTGCTTTACCTGGATGATAGTCAATCAAGCAGTCGTAGTCTTTAATCAATTCTAACCATCTCCTCTGACGAAGATTGTGTAACACCCCCACATCCAATGCACACACACTACAACTACAACCATGTAGCATAAGTGCACCAAACATAGGGATGCTACGGTTTTCTTCAACATTCAAAACATTTAAATAGATACAATACTATTATCATTATATAATATAGAAAAGTAGATCATTTACTTTTAAAATAAAACACATTAGATATATATATACATACATATAGTTATTTCACAACGGAAGTCATAAAATATTTACATATTTGAAAACACTTAATTCCATATTTACAAATATACAAATATGTACATTTAATCAATACTTTACAAAATATAAAAAGAGTTATACATGATTGGCAAATCTCCTTTGATCTTTAAGTCTCCAAAATCAACTCTTCACTGTCTACCCTCACTCGGTCTCGAAGAGCTCTCGGGTTCGATTCTAACAGTTCTATCACCTGCGCGATTAAACACTATCGCGCTAAGCCAAGGGCTTAGTAAGATAATCATGCTAATGATATGACTTCGTGCAATGCAATGTCATTTCTCAAACCATAATATATATGTAACATCATATATGCAAAATTAACAATATACTTTCACATTACATATCACATTTTATTATCTTTTCATATACCTCATTAGTATTCATTTAATCATCAATACAAAACAAAACAAACATCATTCATGACTCACATTAACCATAGACAAGCATGGGCCCAAGACACACTAATATGCCATTCAATTTTCAGAGTTAATGTTTTGGTTCTATCATCACATTTATCAATATCAATATCATAGACCCAACTAGGCTTCAAGGATTAAGTTCAACCAAGCTTCAAGGGGAGCAAAGCATGCTAAGCTTCTACCCAACTTGGCTTCAAGAACTAACCCAACCTAGCTTCAAGGGTGGTAACATCTCAATTAGGCTTCAAGGATTCAATCCAACCTAACTTCAAGAGATTGTTACTATCATTAGGCATGCCACCAATAACATACTCTGAAAATGGAATAACACATTAGCCACACAATTCATTTACATATCAATTATCATTTCCATTCTCAATTCTCATCAACATTTAGGCAAACATGCCTTCATTCTCTCAATATTATCATCATATAGCATCATTCATCATAGCCAAACACAATGGCATTGTCTCATATCATATCTTATTTGAATTATCATTTCATCTTTGATACAACATTTCAAGGTACATTACTCATAAAATACAATACCTTTCACAATGCATAACATAACCTTGTTTAAATCTCAACAATGCAATTAGGGCAAAGAACAACTTATATGATTCATAGCTTTAGGATCTTCCATATGCATTTGATTAGTTCATTCATTGATTCAAGTGTGTTTAAAGTGTTTTAGGGTTAGGTTTAAGAACCAACCCACCTTTGAAGAACCAAAACAATGCAAAAAGAACAAAGAAACAAAACCCTAACCAACTCATTTGATGGACACGGGCAGCACACATGAGGGACACGGCCAAGCTTGTGGCCGTGTCTCTCAATTCAACTTTGGCAGTAGCAAACACGGCTTAGGGACACGGCCGTGTCTCTTCAACCAAAACTCACAGTAGCTCACATGGCTTGGGAACACGGCTGTGTCACCCAAAAATTAATCCAACACGTCCAAAATCATATGACTTGGCCGTGTCTCACATGGCCTTTGGCCGTGTCTCCCAAAATCAAAACCCTAATTCTAACCAACTCTCTTCCAAATGCATTAAAACTCAATATACATCATACCACATGCTTCAAATGAACATCATCAATGTTCTAAATACATATTCATTACAATAATCACTTTAAAACACCTTAATATCACAATTAAACAAACACCATCTCAAAACCCTAACTCAAACTCTACTCTTGATTTTCCACTATCAATCTTCACTTATTTTTCCATAATCACAACCAAACCAACACAACCTCCAATTTTTAACTTACAATCAACTCTAACACTTATAAACACACATCAACACACTAAATCATCATCTCAACAATTCTCAATACACCTTAACCACAATTTCCAAATTAATAAAAGAAAACAAGAAATTACTTACCTAAAGTAAAGAAATTCCACAAATCTTCAACTTGATTCTTCAATTCTCCCTTCAATCTTGATCTTACTATCAAGAACACTTCTCCTTCCCTTTTGCTAATGGAGAGCCGGCCACTACCATCAAGAGGAAGAGAAAATAATCAAGAATCACAAAGTCAAACTTCATTAAATACCCATCCAAAGGAAAATTACTATAATGCCCTCATACATATCTTAATTCTCTTTGTTATCTCTTGCCCATTTTAGTAATTTCACATGCCCTAAAAAAAAATATCTCCTCTTGCCTTGACCAACTCTTTTGACTAATGTATATGTTATATATATCACAATATACACAACATATAAACTTGTCTCTAAACCCTAAATTCTTTCCCAAAACACTTATACTTTTCTTTTCTCAATTTAAACCAACAATACAACAACAACAACAACAACAACAACATGCAAAACTTTTAGGGCATGAATGAGGATATTACAGATTGAGTTCTTTCTGGACACCCAAATACTTCAAACTCTTGTGATCAGTGTAGATGAAACATTTCTCCCCAAACAGATAGTGGCGCCAAATCTTTAATGCAAACACAATGGCAGCCAATTCCAAATCATGGGTCGGATAGTTAAGCTCATGCGGTTTCAACTGCCTAGATGCATAAGCTATAACTTTACCTTCCTGCATCAATACACACCCCAAACCTCTATGTGAAGCATCACTGTAGATCACATATGGTTTGCCTTCCACAGGTAAAGTAAGAACAGGCGCTTGAGTCAACATATCTCTCAACTGCTCAAAGCTAGCCTGACACTGATCCGTCCACACAAATCTCACTCCCTTACGAAGCAATCTAGTGAGTGGAGTAGCTATTAAAGAAAACCCTTTCACAAATCGTCTGTAATAGCCTGCCAAACCCAGGAAACTTCTAATCTCTGTCACAGACTTGGGTGGACTCCAATTCAATATAGCTTCAACTTTGCTCGGATCAACTCTAATACCCTCTGCTGAAACTATATGTCCGAGAAAAGCAACTTGATCCAACCAGAACTCACACTTCGACAATTTGGCAAATAACTGCTTCTCTTTCAAAATCTGCAACACAATCCGCAGATGCATATCATGTTCCTCTTCATTCCGCGAATACACCAGTATATCATCAATGAAGACCACTACAAACTGATCCAAATAGGGCCTAAACACCCTATTCATCAAATCCATAAAAGCTGCAGGTGCATTCGTTAGACCAAAAGGCATAACTAGAAATTCATAATGCCCATACCTGGTCCGAAAGGCGGTCTTCGGAACATCCTCAGCTCTGACTCTTAGCTGATGGTACCCAGATCTCAAATCAATTTTAGAAAATACAGCTGCACCCTTCAATTGATCAAAGAGGTCATCAATTCTAGGCAAAGGATATTTATTTTTAATAGTCACCTTGTTCAATTGCCTATAATCGATACACAACCTCATAGTACCATCTTTCTTTTTCACAAATAGCACAGGAGCTCCCCAAGGAGAAACACTGGGGCGAATGAATCCTTTATCCAACAACTCCTGTAATTGCACTTTCAACTCCCTCAATTCTGCTGGTGCCATTCTATAAGGAGTAATAGAGATAGGAGTGGTACCAGGCAACAATTCAATACCGAACTCCACCTCTCTCTCAGGAGGCAACCCTGGCAACTCCTCTGGAAACACATCCGGGAACTCAGCAACTGTGGCAATGCTATCAATAGGGGAACCCTTCACTCTAGTATCCACCACATGAGCAAGATAGGCTTCACACCCCTTTCTAATCAACCTCCTGGCTGCAACAGCTGAAACAAATAAGGAGGCTAGCTGTTCCTGCTCATTAAATACTATCACCTCTCTACCATCATCCGTTCTCAAAGAAACAATTTTCTTTTTACAATCCACCACAGCTCCATGTCGAGATAGCCAATCCATACATAAGATCACATCATATTCCTTAAATGGCATCTCAATCAAATCCCCTAAGAACTCCTCACCCTGCACCACTACTGCACTATCTCGATGCACCTTACTTACAACCACACTATGCCCTAACGGATTTGTCACCAACACATCAAATCCTAGGGACTCAGCATGCAAATCAGATACAGGCAAAATAGATACACTAACATATGAATGTGTGGAACCCGGATCAATCAAAGCAAGTACTGAAATATCAAATAAAGAAAAAGTACCAGCTATGACTGCCGATGCATCTGGCTGCCTCTGCATAACATACATCCTCTGGGAAGATCCAACCTCCTCTGGTCTACCCTCCCTGGATGTAGCACCTCCTCTAGAACTGAACCCTGGTCTACCTCCTCGGCTGGCACCTCTGCCTCCTCTGCCTCCTCTGCCTCCCCTCACACTAGCTCGAGAAGCAGCAGAATCAACTGGCATCTGCTCCTACCTCTCAGGACAGTCTCTCACAAAGTGGTCAGGTGATCCACACCTGAAGCATACCCCTAATCTACTATGCCTCCAACAAACGCCCCCATGTCTTCCACCACACTGGTTACACACAGGTAAGGTGGATCTCTGAACTCCAGGAGTAGGAGCACTCGCTACTGAAGCTGTAGGTCTAAATCTCTGTCTCTGGAACTGCACTGACCTACCAGCTAACCTCTGACTCCTACTAACTCTAGGAACAAAGCTTCCTTTACCTCTTTTAACAGAAGAAGACCCTGCCTCAAACTGGGGCCTCCTAACCCTAACCTCTTCCTCTAAAGCAGCTGCAATAACTTGAGCTCGCTCTACACTTCGAGCTGCTGCCACAAGCTGTGAGAAATCCTGATATCTAGATCCAGCCACTAAGCACATGATAGAGGGCCTCAATCCCTCCTCAAACCTCCTGCATCTATCAATCTCATCAGCAATGATACCCCCAGCATACTGACTCAGTCGAATAAACTCAACTTCATACTCAGTTACGGTCCGATGATCTTGCTTCAAATCTAGAAACTCTCTTTTCTTCCCATCTTTATACTCCCTAGGAGTATACTTCAACTCAAATTCCCTCAGAAAATCAGTGTAAGACAGTGTTGGAGGATCATCCATAGAATGTGGCACTGTCTTCCACCAATCGTAGGCGTCCTTCTGTAGCAAAGATCTTGCATAGTCAAATTTTTCCTCAGGGGTGGCTTGTAACTGAATAAAGATCCTCTGTACTTTGTCAAGCCACTGTTCTGCTACAGCTGGGTCAGTAGTACCAAGGAAATCCTCCGCTCCATACTTCCTTAGTTTATCATAGTGCCTTACAGATACCAAAGGCTGAGGGGGTGGTGGCACTGGTTGCACTGGTGCTTGTCTCATAACTTCCATCATATGTCTAAACCAGGCTGGCGGAACCTCCTCTCCAGCTGGTCTACCCGACACCGAAGCAGGTGCCTCCTCAACACTATCAACTCTAGCTCCCTCAGCAGGAGCGATACTCTCGGCACTACCCTCAATCTACTGACGTGAGTGAGAATCCATCACAACCTAAATCTGCAAACACAACATACTACATCTTATTAAAGAACAGAGGTTGCCAATCCCAAACATGTATATTATTCAAAAACCACTTTTAAAGTCAAAATAGTCTTTTTATTACATTTTACCTAGGTTGAGAATCTCAAACCTAGGCTCTGATACCAAAACAATTGTAACACCCCCATATCCAATGCCCACACACTACAACTACAACAATGTAGCATAAGTGCATCAAACATAGGGATGCTACGGTTTTCTTAACATTCAAAACACTTTAAACTTGATACAATACCCTTATCATTATACATTATAGAAAAGTAGATCATTTACTTATAAAACAAAACATATTAGTTATATATATACATACATTTAAATATTACACAGCGGAAGTTATAAAATATGTACATATTTACATATTAAACATTTCTTTACAAAATATAAAGAAATATACATGATTGGCAAGTCTGCTCTGATCTTTAAGCTCCCAAAATGGATTCTTCAAGGTCTACTCTCACTTGGTCTTGATGAACTCTCGGGTTCAACTCTATCCACTCTATTACCTGCGCGATTAAACACTATCGCGCTAAGCCAACGGCTTAGTAAGATAAAACATACTAATGGTATGCTTTAATGTAATGCAATGTCACATATGTTATTGATAAGATCAACATCATAAATATAAAGTTAACCACATAATTATGCATTTCACAAATCATAGTCATATGAGCATACCACATTTCAACATCTTTCCACATTCAACATTAATCAATCATACTCAATAAACAACATCTCATTTCATTAACTCATAACATTATTTAAGACATTCATATAACCTTGACACCTATGGGCCCAACAAGTATTTAATACGATATTCAGAGTTCAGAGTTACTGCTTTGGTTCATAGTCACAATAATCACGCCCGTAGGCAATGTATATACATGTATCTCTATCCATGGATAGTGTAACAGACCCAGTCTCTTGGACCATCAACTCAACACATATGAGGAGATCCTCAACCCGGCAAGACTGTTACAAATCATATATCTCATATTCACAATTCTCATAGTGTAACAGACCCAGTCTCTTGGACCATCAACTCAACACATATGAGGAGATCCTCAAACCGGCAAGACTGTTACCTTTCATCATTTCTTAGGCATGCCACCCAAATCCAGAACTCTGAAACTGAATAACATATTAAACAAACAATTCATTTATTATATAGTTACCATTTCCATTCTCAAATTCTCATCACATTTAGGCAAACATGCCTTCTTTCTTTCAATATCATCATCATAGCCAATCACAATGGCATTGTCTCATATCATGTCTTATTTAAATTATCATTGCATCTTTGATATACATTTCAATTTCAATGTATATTACTCATGAAACACATTACCATTCACAATACATAACATAACATTGTTCAATCTCAACAATGCAATTAGGGCAAAGAACAATTGATATGATTCATAGTTTTAGGACCTTACACATGCATTTGATTATATCATTCATTGATTCAAGTGTGTTTAAAGTGTTTAGGGTTAGGTTTAAGGACCAACCTACCTTTGGAGAACCAAAGCAATGCAAGAAGAACAAAGAATTAAAACCCTAACCCACACAATTGAGGGACACGGGCAGCCACTTGAGGCACACGGTTAGGGCAATTCAACCTCTTCACAATCTAATCCAAAAGGAATATTAGCAAAATGACCATATGAATAGTACATTCTGGTTTTAGACTCCATTTTATCCTTATTTTGAAACATTGTATAAAATAATCTACTTGACTAAAAATTCTAAAATTTTTACAGAATTTAGTTTTGTATCTTAAAATCATTCCTTTAAAATTTCAGATCAAACTGAACACAAAATCTTGGTCAAATAGTTCACCTAACCAGACTGCCCCAATTGCCCTGCATCCTGGCAGCAGTTCTGAACTTTGTGAATTCCATAAATCAAATTCAATCAACGTGGTTCCAAATTATTTTTCTCAAATACTAGACTCACTAAGCAACAACATATCCAAAATTCAATTGGATATGATTTTTCTACATTTTATTAAAAATCCCGAAATATAGCTGTCTCAGTTAAGGTACCTGCTGGAACAGGTCTAATAAAAATAATCTTTCTAAACTCATAACCATTCCAAAATCGAATCAACATATTTTTCAGTCATTCTAGACTCATAGAGGCACAACATATCAAATATTCACTTCAAGAAAATTTTTCTATAATTAATTAAAAATCATACAAGTCACAGCCTTTACTAATTGTAAAACAGAAAAAAATTCACTAAACACAACTCTTACTCTTCCATCACCAACACCAACCTAGCTTCTTATCTTTAATTCCATTTCAACACATATATTCAATCCAATATATAACAACAACAACACTAACAACAACATCAACAACAACAACAACATAACCAAGACTTCTAGGGCATACATGAGGATATTACACTCTTGATTTGAATATTGTTCTTGAGTGTAAGGATTTCTTTGGTAAGGTTGAAAAAAATTTTGAGGTGGAATTTGTTGTTGGTTTTCCCAAGAAAATTTTGGATGCCACCCATTTGCTGGAAACTTTCATAGGCATATTCTTCCTCTTGCCTCTCTTGGTATTGTCCATAATGAAATGAACACATGTTTGTGCTATGTCCTGCAATGTCACATACGAGGTAGCTGTAGCAAAGGTGATCGCCCCAAGGTCATTTCCCCAAGAAGGTGTGGTTCGTAATAGCTTGATTGAAAAGTATTTAAATGCGGAAGTGTTTGTTGTATGAAATGTGCGAGATTAATTTAACCGTGCGCAGAGATTAATGTGTGTGGGTGTGCAAGATCAAATCGATTCTTGGGAAGGTGCCTAGGGTCATAGGTCCATTCAATCAAAGCTCAATTCTCAATTATCCAATAACATAACCTTGTAATTAATTTGTTCCTTAAGATTAATTAGTCAATTACCAATCCATTAGTTCTCACATTCATGAATTAACAATGACCAATTTTTTTACATTACCAAATTAACGAAACCCTAGAACTTATATTTCTAATTCATTCATAGGGTGGTCGACTATATAGTTCCGATATCGGATTTCACCTCTCGATCCGTCATCCAATATTCAAAGATCAATAGGTAGCTAATCTATCAACCTAGCATTTAATACAATACAATCAACCAATCAACAAGGAACATCAATGGAAACATCAAATCAAGACATTCAACCAAATATATTACAAACCCTGAACATGGGTATTTAGCTTAACATCATCAATTTATAACATTCATTCAACTCAATATAAAACAAATACAAATTGTTCATTGCAATATCAATCTCTTAATACAACAACAACAATAGAAATGAATTAAAAGAGAGAATAGAAAAACCCCTTGTGAAGATGCCAAGAGTAGGATTGCTAGTCTTCCTCCTAGCTCCACTTGATGTATTTGATGAAGAACTCAAGCCCTCTTCAATGGTTGATTTCCCTTTGCAATGTGGAATGGAGCTTTCTCAAGTCACCAAACCTTTGGATGGAGCTTTCTCAAGTCACCAACCTTCAATGGATATGCCTTTGGAAGATGGAATGGAGCTTTCTCAAGTCACCAATCCCTTCAATGAAGCTTCTTCAACCTTCAAGAGCTTGTTAACCCAATTTATCCCAAAGAACCTCAAAGATCTTATCGATGGAAGATGGAGAAGGTGGAGAGGATGGAAATGGAGGTTTGGAGGTGAAGGGACAAGGGAGAGTGTCACTCTCTTCCTCTCCCACATTTTTGCAGAAATTTGGCTCCAAGAAGCCAAGAACTCAATCCATTTTCCTCTTCCTCTCCTTTTAATTCATTCAAAATACACACCCATGCCTTCCAACTCATCCCATTTCCCTTTGTCCCCCACTTTTTCTTTGTTTTCTATTTCTTTTGGCAAGCAATAGGGTTTGTCTCCCACTTTGTCCCCCACTTCGTACAAAGAAATTTGACTTTTCAGGTGGGACACGACCAAAGCCATGACAAGCTTGGCTGTGTCTCTCGTAATTTTTTGTTCTTTCAATGAGGTGACACGGCCAAGCCAAGGTTGGCTTGGCCGTGTCTCTTGATTCTTCATGGGACACGGCCGTGTCCATTGGCCGTGTCCCTCACTGGACCTCTTTCTTTCTTTCTTTTCTTTCTTTGGTGGTGAGAGGTGACACGGCCAAGCCATGTGGAGCTTGGCCGTGTCTCTTGATTTTTTTCTTTGGGACACGGCCAAGCTCCTGGCCGTGTCCCTCACTCTCTTTGGTACAGGGTGAGACACGGCCAGAGGACACGGCCGTGTCAGGGGACACGGCCAGTGTCTTGGCCGTGTCCCTTGACAGTGTCAGTCTCTGCTTCTTTTCTTTCCTTCTTTGCTTGCTCTCTTGTTGTTTGGTATGAATGGGACACGGCCAAGCCATTCTTGTCTTGGCCATGTCATATGACACGACCAGAGGCTTGGTCGTGTCACCTGGGTGTGTCTCTTCCTGTGTGCTTCTTTTTCTCCTTTTCTTTGGTTTGTTCTTTGTGTTGCTCTTTGAATGTTGGCCGTGTCTCTGGGTGTGTCTCTCTCTGCCCTCTTCAATCTTTGAGGGACATGGCCAAGCTTGGCCATGTCTTGCTTAGTTCATGCTTTTCTTGCCCGGTTTTGATCTTCCAAGGGTGTTCATGCACCTAAATCTAAAAACAACACTTTAAACAAACTTAAAACAAAAATCAATCAAAACATTAACTAAAACACACATAAAATCATACTAAAAACTAGTACAAAAATGAACTAAACACAGGGTAGACCCAGTTGAGCCAGAGAGTTCTTCTAGACCAGGTCGGGTCTAGACTTATAGTTGAGCTTGTTAAGTTGCTATCGAGATTAGAAACACTTCCTGCAACATGTATATATTTTTATGTTATTGTACATTTTGAGTTTTATGTATAATATATTATGTTTTGAATTTTACATATTGTATATTATAAATAATGTTTGGGTCAATGTATTTGAAATGGGAGAGTAAGTGTGTTTTAAATTATATATATCTATATGTATAAATGTTTGAGAAACTTGGTGAAATTGAGAAGTATGGTTGAGATGGTGATTGAAAATTATTTGGGAGTGTTTTCTTTTTTGCAGGTTGTGTTTTGATAAATTTTGGATGTCTAAAATATAGACAAATCTCTGGTGAATTTTTCCCAGAGATTTATATATATATAATTTATTTTGGGTTCTTATAATAAGTAAAGAATATTTATATTCTATTTAATTTTTATATATTTAGAATTTTAAATTTTAAATTGGAAATGCGAAAATTTTTTATTAAACCGGTCTGTGTTATTTTTGTACCGTATATGCATATTTTACATATGCTAGAAATATGTATTGTACGTATATAGGGTATAAGGGTGTTACATTTGTTTTGGTATCAGAGCCTAGGTTTGAGGTGCTCGACCTAGGTGGGATGATAGAAAGAGAAAATGGGTAATTTGAAAAATAGTTTTTAATTGTAATACATGCATTGGCACTGGTAGTTTTTGATCTCTGATATAGTATTTTTTTCTTTGTTTGCAAATATAGGTAGTTATGGCGTCTCGGCCGCATCAGGCTGCTGAGGGTAGTGCAGAAAGTGTGGCTCCAGATGAGGGTAGAGATAGAGCTAGAGTTGTATCTGCTGGTGAGGCGTCTGTTTCTGTGCTTGTGAGACCAGCAACTGATGAGGTTCCGCCTGGCTGGGTATGGCATATGGTAGAGTTGTTGAGGCAAACTCCAGCTCCGCAGCCACCACAGCCACAGCTGCAGCCACAGTTGCCGGTGAGGCTATATGATAAACTGAGAAAGTATGGAGCTGAGGACTTTGTTGGTACTACAGATCCTGCTGTAGCAGAGCAGTGGCTAGACCGGGTTCAGAGGATATTTATTCAGTTACAGTCTAGTCCATAAGAGAAGTTTGATTATGCCCGATCTTTTCTGTAGAGAGATGCATATGATTGGTGGAAGATGGTTCCACATGCTCTGGATGATCCACCAGTCCTGACCTATGATGATTTCCTGCGGGAATTTGAGTAGAAGTATACTCTGTGAGAGTATAAAGATGCAAATAAGATGGAATTTATGAGTCTGAGATAGGATACCAGGACAGTGACCAAGTATGAGATCGACTTTATCCAGTTGAGTCACTATGCTTGTAACACCCCTACAACCTGTACACGCACACTACATAACACCACAATGTAATATACGTACACTGAATATAGGGACGCTACAGTTTTCTTTAACATTTAAATCATTTTAGATGATAAGATATTCTTTCTCATTATATATTATAGAAAATAGAGTAATTAACTTGTAATTTAAAACAAATAGATATATATATACGTTTACTTAATACGCAGTGAAGTTTATAAAATATTTACATATATGAATATATTCAAATCCATATTTACAATTATACATATATTTACATTAGAATCCATACTTTGCAAAATATAAAGAAGTTATACATGATTGGCAGCATTTCTCTGATCTTTAAGTCCCAAAATAAATCCTTCAATGTCTACACTCACTTGGTCTCGAGGAACTCTCGGGTTCAACCCTGTCACCTGCGCGATCAACCACTGTCGCGCTAAGCCAACGGCTTAGTAGTACAAAGTATGCTAGCATTATGCTTTAATGCAATGCAATGTCATACATTTTAATAATCAATACAACTTCATAGATGGAAAGATAATATCACACCTTTGTATTTCATAAATCATACACATATCAACATATTACATTTCCAAAGTTCTTCATAAATCTCATTATTCAATTACTTTACCATCAATGAATCATATTTAAATAAAGACAAGCATGGACCCAAAAGACACTAATATGTCATTCAATTTTCAGAGTTAATGCTTTGGTTTTGTTATCACATTGATCATTATCATTATCCCAACTAGACTTCAAGGATTAGGTTCAACCAAGCTTCAAGGGGAACAAAGCATGCTAAGTATCAACCCAACTTGGCTTCAAAAACCAACCCAACCTAGCTTCAAGGGTTGTAACATCTCAATTAGGCTTCAAGGATTAGACCCAACCAAGCTTCAAGGGGAGTAAAACATGTTAAACTTCAACCCAACTTGGCTTCAAGGATCAAACCCAACCTAACTTCAAGAGATTGTTACTATTAGGCATGCCACCAATCAACAAAACTCTGAAAATGGAATAACACATTAGCCACACCATTCATTCATTATTTCATTATCAATTAGGTAAACATGCCTCATTAAAGTCATTATAGCCAATCACAATGACTTTATATTCCATCACATCTCAATCCACATTATAGCAATTCATCTTTCAAATACACAATCATTTACATCATACACATAGCATCATTTATATAAACATAACAAAGTACATTATTCATTTAAGTCAACAATGTAATAATGCAATATTTGTACTTACCTCAATAACAATTCACACAGCTCTAAACACTTTCCTTTTCCAAGATCCTTTTACTTCTTAGATCAATGACAAATCCCTTTCTTCAAGACCTAATCCAAAAATAATAACATACACTTGCTTAGGGATACATATGAGATAATCAAATTAAGAGTTAACTAGGATAAACCCTAAACATGACATGCTCAACCACACGGGTGTGTCCCTGACCGTGCCCTAATTCCAAAACACAGAAGCTTTTACACGCTCAGAACCACGGGCGTGTCACTGGGCATGTAATATATTCTGCCTCTTTGAAAAATATCAACACGTCCAACAACGTGAGCGTGCTCATGGCCGTGTAAACTCTCCAATCTCACAGTAGCTATGACATGCTCAATAACGCGGGCGTGTTACTGGTTGTGTCAAACCTACTGCCTTCAACACAATTGACACGCCTAAAACTCTGGACGTGCTCCCGGGCGTGTCAGGCCAAAACTCAGATTCCGGCCAAAACAACAAAACACCCAACAAAACACTTCTTTTCACCAACATCCTCTTCAAACAAACTTAACAAAACATACCCAAAAACCATCTTAACTTACAAAAATACCCAAAATAACTCCACATCTATAACAAACACAAATCACAAATACAACACCATCTCTTCCAACCAACTTACTCTTTTCTTCAATCCATCCTTATAATCCATAATCAATCTAATCAAACACTCTTAAACATATCACAATCAAACAACATACTCTTACAAATCTATCAAACTCAAACACAACTTCAAATAAGCAAAGAAATCAAAAGAGGACTTACCAAAGTAATGAAACTTCTTGAATCACCAACTTGATCACTTAGATCTTCCTTCAATTTGAGCTTAGAACATTAAGATCCTCTCTTGGTCTCTTGCTTTCTCTTGTCTTTGGAGGAGCCGGCCACTTCAATGGAAAAGAAGAAAAGAACAATGAAGAAACAAAGTCAACTTCTCTTTAAACCTCCACCAAGCATTTCCAAAATGTCAATTACCCAAATACCCTCTTCTCACTTACTTTTAACTCTCTTCACTTACATGCCCTTATTAGTAATTTCACCAATAACCAAATAAATATCTTCATCCATTGACTCTCCATTTTTGACTTATGTATATGTTATTTATACTTCCATATATACAACATATACATTTTCTTTTAATTTCTTTTCTCTTGCAAATTAACATATACATTCTATCCAATTTAAAACAACAACAATATTCAAAACTTCTAAGGCATACATTGGGATATTACAATTCTCCCCCTCTAAAAAAAATTTCGTCCTCGAAATTACCTGATATCAAGTCTGAAACAAGTGAGGATACTGATCTCGCATAGTTTGTTCACTTTCCCAAGTTGCCTCTTCCTTTGTATGATTCTTCCACAAAATCTTCACAAGTGGCACTTTCTTATTTCTCAATTCTTTCACTTCACGTGCCAAAACGGCAATTGGTTCTTCTTCAAATGTCAGATCTAGACTCACTTCGATAGATTCAATTGGCAATACATGAGATGGATCCGACCTGTATCTCCTTAACATAGAAACATGGAATACATTATGGATCCTATCCAACTCAGGTGGCAAAGCAAGCCGATAAGCAACTGGCCCAACTCTTTCCAAAACTTCATACAATCCAATGAAACGAGGACTCATCTTTCCTCTTCGACCAAATCTCAAAATTTTTTTCCAAGGAGACACTTTCAAAAATATTTTATCTCCTACATTAAACTCAATATCTCTCCTCTTCAAATCTGAATAAGACTTCTGTCGGTCTGAAGCTGCTTTCAACCTATCTCGAATCATTTTTACTTTCTCTTCGGTTTCTTTAATCAAATCAGGACCAATTAACTTACCTTCACCAAGTTCACTCCAACATAGAGGTGTCCTACACCGTCTACCATACAATGCTTCGAATGGTGCCATACCAATGCTGGATTGATGACTGTTATTGTATGCAAATTCCACAAGTGGCAAGAATCTATCCCAACTTCTAGAGAAATCAATGACACAGCTTCTCAACATGTCCTCAATAATCTGTATCACTCTCTCTAACTGCCCATCTGTCTGCGGATGAAAAGCAGTGCTAAAGTGCAGTCGAGAACCCAAAGCACCATGTAAACTCTTCCAAAACCTTGAAGTAAACCTGGGATCTCGATCAGACACTAAAGAAATTGGGACACCATGCAACTTCACAATCTCATGGATATACAGCTCAGCTAACCTCTCCAGAGAATAATCCATCTGAACCGGAAGAAAATGAGCTGTCTTAGTCAACCTATCAACAATCACCCAAATAGCATCATGCTTCTTTTGTGTCAATGGTAGACCAGACACAAAATCCATTGTCACTCTTTCCCATTTCCATTCAGGCATTGATAAAGGTTTAAGTAACCCTGTTGGAACTTGATGCTCAGCTTTTACCCTCTGACATGTGAGACATTTGGATACAAAATCTGCAATGTCTCTCTTCAACCCAGACCACCAGTAATACTGTTTCAAATCATGATACATCTTTGTATTGCCCGGATGCATAGCAAATACTGACTGATGTGCTTCTTCTAAAATAATCCTTCTCAAATTAACATCATCAGGTACACACAATCTGTTCTTAAACCAAAGACTCCCATCACTTCTCACAATAAAATCTCGACTCTTTCCATTCTGGCAATCTGAAACAATCTTTTGAACCTTCTCATCAGCCAATTGAGCTTCTTTAATCTGATCCAACAATACCGGTTTCAATTGCAACTGTGCCAACAATGCACCATCATCACAAGATACAAAACGAACATGCAACGCTCTCAACTCAACAAGCAACGAGAGCGAATAAACAGTCAAACCTGCTAAAGACTTCCAACTTAAGGCATTAGCAACAACATTTGCCTTACCAGGATGATAGTCAATCAGGCAGTCGTAGTCTTTGATCAACTCCAACCATCATCTTTGTCGAAGATTCAGCTCCTTCTGAACACCCAAATATTTCAAACTTTTATGATCTGTATAGATAAAACATTTCTCCCCATATAAGTAATGTTGCCAAATCTTCAAAGCAAACACTATAGCTGCCAATTCTAAATCATGAGTCAGATAGTTAAGTTCGTGCGGCTTCAACTGCCGAGAAGCATAAGCTATAACTTTACCCTCTTGCATTAAAACACAACCCAAACCATTATGTGAAGCATCACTGTAAATCACATATGGTTTATCTTCCACAGGTAAAGTAAGAACAGGCGCTTGAGTCAACATCTCTTTCAACTGCTCGAAGCTAGCTTGACACTGATCCGTCCACACAAATCTAACTCCCTTTCAAAGTAATCTGGTAAGTGGAGTAGCTATCAAAGAAAATCCTTTCACAAACCGTTGGTAATATCCTGCCAAACCCAGAAAACTTCTAACTTCAGTCACAGACTTTGGTGGATTCCAATTCAAAATAGCTTCGACCTTACTCGGATCAACTCTAATACCCTCCGCTGAAACTATATGATCGAGAAAAGTTACTTGATCAAGCCAAAACTCACATTTCGACAGTTTAGCAAACAAGTGCTTCTCTCTCAAGATCTGCAGCACAATTCGCAGTTGCTTGTCATGCTCCTCCTCATTACGCGAATACACCAAGATATCATCGATAAAAACTACCACAAACTGATCCAAATAGGGCCTAAATACCCTATTCATCAAATCCATAAAAGCTGCAGGTGCATTCGTCAAACCAAAAGGCATAACTAGAAACTCATAATGCCCATACCTTGTATGAAAGGCTGTCTTAGGAACATCTTCAGGTCTGACCCTCAACTGATGGTACCCTGATCTCAAATCAATCTTGGAAAATACTGCTGCACCCTTCAATTGATCAAAGAGATCATCAATTCTAGGCAAAGGATATTTATTTTTAATGGTCACCTTGTTCAATTGCCTATAATCGATACACAATCTCATAGTACCATCCTTCTTCTTCACAAACAAAACAGGAGCTCCCCACGGTGAAACACTAGGGCGAATAAACCCTTTATCCAACAACTCCTGCAACTGCACCTTCAATTCTATCAATTCAGCAGGTGCCATTCTATAAGGAGTAATAGAGATAGGAGTGGTACCAGGCAATAATTCAATACCAAACTCTACCTCTCTTTCAGGAGGTAACCCTGGCAACTCTTCTGGAAACACATCTGGAAACTCTGCAACTGTAGGCATACTATCAATTTGAGAACCCCTTACTCTAGTATCCACCACATGAGCAAGATAAGCATCACACCCTTTTTTAATCAACCTCCTAGCTGCAACAGCTGAAACAAACAAGGATGCTAACTGTCCCTGCTCACTAGATACTATCACATCTCTACCATCATCAGTTCTCAAGGTAACAACTTTCTTTTGACAGTCTACCACAGCTCCATGTCTAGATAACCAGTCCATGCCTAGGATCAAATCATATTCCTTAAAAGGCATTTCAATCAAATCTCCACAAAACTCCTCACCTTGCACCACTACCGCACTATCTCTGTGCACCTTGCTAACAATCACACTATGCCCTATAGGATTTGTCACCAATACATCAAATCCTAGGGATTCAGCATGCAATTCAGACACAGGCAAAACAGATGCACTAATATATGAATGTGTGGATCCAGGATCAATCAAAGCAAGTATGGAAATACCAAATAAAGAGAAAGTACCAGCTATGACTGCTGAAGCATCTGGCTGCCTCTGCATCACATACATCCCCTGAGAAGATCCAGCCTCCCCTAGTCTACTCTCCCTGGATGAAGAACCCCCTCTAGGACTGAACCCAGATCTGCCTCCTCTGCTGAAACTTCTGCCTCCTCGACCTCCTCTCACACTAGATAGAGAAACTGCATAATCTACTGACATCTGCTCCTGCCTCTCAGGACAATGTCTAACAAAATGATCAGGCGATCCACATCTGAAACATACCCCTGCTACACCAGTCTTCCAACAAGTACCACCATGTGGCCTACCACAATGAATACATATGGGTAAAGTGGATCTCTGAATCACTGGGGTCGGAGCACTCGCCACTGAAACTGTAGGTCTCGATCTCTGCCTTTGAAACTGTACTGACCTAACAGCTGGCCTCTGACTCCTACTAATCCGAGGAATAAAACTTCCTTTACCTCTCTTCACAGATGAAGACCCTACTTCAAACTGGGGTCTCCTAACCCTGATCTCTTCCTCAGAAGCAGCCGCTGCAATGCTCTGAGCTCTCTCCACACTCCTAGCTGCTGCAACAAGCTGGGAAAAATCATGATATCTAGATCCAGCCACAAGACACATAATAGAGGGCCTCAATCCCTCCTCAAATCTCCTGCATCTATCAATCTCATCATATATAATACCCCCAGCATACTGGCTCAACCGGATAAACTCTAGTTCATACTCTGTCACAGTCCGGTGATCTTGCTTCAAGCTTAGAAACTCCATTTTCTTCACATCTTTATACTCCCTTGGAGTATACTTTAATTCAAACTCTCTTAGAAAATCAGCATAGGACAATGTAGGTGGATCATCCATAGCATGGGCACTGTCTTCCACCAGTCATATGCGTCCTTCTGCAACAATGATCTTGCATAATCAAATTTTTCTTCTGGAGTGGCTTGCAACTGAATAAATATTCTCTGTACTTTATCTAGCCACTGCTCAGCTATAGCTGGATCAATAGTACCCAAAAAATCTTCTGCTCCATACTCCCTTAATTTATCATACTGTCTCACTGATACCAAAGGCTGTAGGGGTAGTGGCGGTGGTTGCACTGGTGCTTGCCTCAACAAATCAACCACATGCCTAAGCCAAACTAGCGGAACCTCCTCACCAGCTGGTCTCCCAGACACAGAAGCAGGTACCTCTCCAGCACTATCCACTCTAGCTCCCTCTCTAACCTCATCAGGAGCTACACTCTCCACACCCCCCCTCTACTGACTGACATAAGTGAGAATCCATCACAACCTATATCTGCAGACACAGCAGAATACATCTTATTAAAGATCAGAGACTGCCAATACCAAACATGTATGTTATTCAAAAACTAACTTTTAAAATTAAAATATTCTTTTTCTTACATTTTACCTAGGTTGAGAATCTCAAACCTAGGCTCTGATACCAAAACAATTGTAACACCCCTACATCCTGTACACGCACACTACAAAACACCACAATGTAATATACGTACACTGAATATAGGGACGCTACAGTTTTCTTTAACATTTAAATCATTTTAGATGATAAGATATTCTTTCTCATTATATATTATAGAAAATATAGTAATTAACTTGTAATATAAAACAAAATAGATATATATACGTTTACTTAATACGCAGCGGAATTTATAAAATATTTACATATATGAATATATTCAAATCCATATTTACAATTATACATATATTTACATTAGAATCCATACTTTGCAAAATATAAAGAAGTTATACATGATTGGCAGCATTTCTCTGATCTTTAAGTCCCAAAATAAATCCTTCAATGTCTACACTCACTTGGTCTCGAGGAACTCTCGGGTTCAACCCTGTCACCTGCGCGATCAACCACTGTCGCGTTAAGCCAACGGCTTAGTAGTACAAAGTATGCTAGCATTATGCTTTAATGCAATGCAATGCATACATTTTAATAATCAATACAACTTCATAGATGGAAAGATAATATCACACCTTTGTATTTCATAAATCATACACATATCAACATATTACATTTCCAAAGTTCTTCATAAATCTCATTATTCAATTACTTTACCATCAATGAATAATATTTAAACAAAGACAAGCATGGGCCCAAAAGACACTAATATGTCATTCAATTTTCAGAGTTAATGCTTTGGTTTTGTTATCACATTGATCATTATCATTATCCCAACTAGACTTCAAGGATTAGGTTCAACCAAGCTTCAAGGGGAACAAAGCATGCTAAGTATCAAAAAAACATGGCTTCAAAAACTAACCCAACCTAGCTTCAAGGGTTGTAACATCTCAATTAGGCTTCAAGGATTAGACCCAACCAAGCTTCAAGGGGAGTAAAACATGTTAAACTTCAACCCAACTTAGCTTCAAGGATCAAACCCAACCTAACTTCAAGAGATTGTTACTATTAGGCATGCCACCAATCAACAAAACTCTGAAAATGGAATAACACATTAGCCACACCATTCATTCATTATTTCATTATCAATTAGGCAAACATGCCTCATTAAAGTCATTATAGCCAATCACAATGGCTTTATATTCCATCACATCTCAATCCACATTATAACAATTCATCTTTCAAATACACAATCATTTACATCATACACATAGCATCATTTATATAAACATAACAAAGTACATTATTCATTTAAGTCAACAATGTAATAATGCAATATTTGTACTTACCTCAATAACAATTCACACAACTCTAAACACTTTCCTTTTCCAAGATCCTTTTACTTCTTAGATCAATGACAAATCCCTTTCTTCAAGACCTAATCCAAAAATAATAACATACACTTGCTTAGGGATACATATGAGATAATCAAATTAAGAGTTAACTAGGACAAACCCTAAACATGACACGCTCAACCACACGGGCGTGTCCCTGACCGTGCCCTAATTCCAAAACACAGAAGCTTTTACACGCTCAGAACCACGGGCGTGTCACTGGGCATGTAATATATTCTGCCTCATTGAAAAATATCAACACGTCCAACAACGTGAGCGTGCTCATGGCCGTGTAAACTCTCCAATCTCACAGTAGCTATGACACGCTCAATAACACCGGCATGTTACTGGTCGTGTCAAACCTACTGCCTCCAACACAATTGACACGCCTAAAACTCTGGACGTGCTCCCGGGCGTGTCAAGCCAAAACTCAGATTCCGGCCAAAACAACAAAACACCCAACAAAACACTTCTTTTCACCAACATCCTCTTCAAACAAACTTAACAAAACATACCCAAAAACCATCTTAACTTACAAAACATACCCAAAACAACTCCACATCTATAACAAACACAAATCACAAATACAACACCATCTCTTCCAACCAACTTATTCTTTTCTTCAATCCATCCTTATAATCCATAATCAATCTAATCAAACAACATACTCTTACAAATCTATCAAACTCAAACACAACTTCAAATAAGCAAAGAAATCAAAAGAGGACTTACCAAAGTAATGAAACTTCTTGAATCACCAACTGGATCACTTAGATCTTCCTTCAATTTGAGCTTAGAACATTAAGATCCTCTCTTGGTCTCTTGCTTTCTCTTGTCTTTGGAGGAGCCGACCACTTAAATGGAAAAGAAGAAAAGAACAATGAAGAAACAAAGTCAACTTCTCTTTAAATCTCCACCAAGCATTTCCAAAAAGTCAATTACCCAAATACCCTCTTCTCACTTACTTTTAACTCTCTTCACTTACATGCCCTTATTAGTAATTTCACCAATAACCAAATAAATATCTTCATCCATTGACTCTCCATTTTTGACTTATGTATATGTTATTTATACTTTCATATATACAACATATACATTTTCTTTTAATTTCTTTTCTCTTGCAAATTAACATATATATTCTATCCAATTTAAAACAACAAAACTTCTAAGGCATACATTGGGATATTACAATGTTGGTGGGATCATTTCTGACGAGTTTGACAGGTGCAGGAGGTTTGAGGAGGGACTGAGACCCTCTATCATGTGCATCATTGCAGGCTCTCTGTATTAAGATTTTTCCCAGTTAGTTGCGGCTGCCAGGAGTGTTGAGAGGGCACAGACTCTTGCAGCAGCTGCCAGGGTTGAGGGGACCAGAGTTAGGAGACCCCAGAGTTAGGCAGGGTCTTCATCAGTGAAGAGAGGCCGAGGGGGACATTTTTAGAGGTTTAGTAGGAGTCAGGGGCAGTTTGGTTGGTCAGTATAGCAGCAGAGACAGAGGCAGAGACCTGCAATTTTAGTGGCTAGTGCTCCGACTCCAGTGGCTCAGAGACCTACTCCACCTACTTGCGTTCATTGTGGTAGAGTACACGGAGGTGTCTGCTGGCGGAGAGGTGCTTCGAGTGTGTGTTTTAAATGTGGGTCGTCAGACCATTTTATTAGAGATTGTCCCGAGACAACAGAGGTTAGGCAGGCAGATACTGCATCTTCTTGACCCAGTGTCAGAGGTGGTCGTGGTGGCAGAGGTTTTAGTAGAGGTGGTCGACCTGGATTTAGTCAGAGAGGAGGCTCTACATCTGGAGGCAGTAGGCCAGATGAGGCTGGGCCATCTCAGCAGGTTTATGTTATGTAGAGGTAGCCAGATGCTTCAGCCTTCATTGCAGGTACATTTTCTTTATTTGGTATTTCAATCCTTACTCTATTAGATCCTGGATCTACGCATTCATACATAAGTGCATCTATCTTGTCTGTGTCTGAATTGCATTTTGAGTCCCTAGGATTTGATATCTTGGTGACAAATCCTTTAGGGCATAGTGTTGTGGTGAGCAGGGTGCACCGAGATAGTCCAGTTGTTGTTCAAAATGAGGAGTTTCTCGGTGACCTAATTGAGATGCCTTTCAGGGAATATGATCTGATTTTGGGCATGGATTGGTTATCCAAGCATGGGGTTGTGGTAGACTGTCAGAAGAAATGTGTTACTTTGAGAACACTGGATGGTAGGGATGTTATAGTATCTAGTGAGCAAAGGTATCTTTCATCTATGTTTGTTTTAGCTATTTTAGCTGGGAGGATGATTCGGAAAGGATGTGAGGCTTATCTTGCTCATGTTGTAGATACTAGAGTAGTGGGATCCCTGCTTGAAAGTATATCCACAGTTGCCGAGTTTCCAGATGTTTTCCTTGATGAGTTACCAGGGGTACCTCCTGAGAGAGAAGTGGAGTTTGGTATCAATTTGTTGCCTGGTACCACTCCTATCTCTATTACGCCTTATCGAATGGCACCTGCTGAGTTGAGAGAGTTGAAGGTGCAGTTACAGGAGTTATTGGATAAAGGGTTCATCCGCCCTAGTGTGTCCCTGTGGGGAGCGCCTGTATTGTTTGTGAAGAAGAAGGATGGCACCATGAGATTGTGTATTGATTATAGGTAGTTGAATAAGGTGACCATCAAGAATAAGTATCCTTTGCCTCGGATAGATGATCTCTTTGATCAGTTGAAGGGAGCAGCAGTATTCTCTAAGATTGATTTGAGATCAAGGTACCATTAGTTGAGAGTCAGAGATATGGATGTGCCTAAGACAGCTTTTCGAACGAGGTATGGGCATTATTAGTTTCTGGTGATGCCCTTTGGATTGCCGAATGCACCAACAACTTTTATGGATTTGATGAACAGGGTATTCAGACCATTTTTGGATCAGTTTGTGGTAGTCTTCATTGATGACATCTTGGTGTATTCGTGTAATGAGGAGGATCATGATAGGCATTTGCGGATAGTATTACAGACTCTGAGAGAGAAGCAGTTCTATGCTAAGCAGTCTAAGTGTGAGTTCTGGCTTGATCAGGTAGCTTTTCTTGGTCATGTGGTTTCAGCAGAGGGTATCAGAGTTGATCCGAGTAAAGTTGAGGCTATTTTGAATTGGAGTCCATCGAAGACTGTGATAGATGTTAGAAGTTTTATGGGATTGGCAGGCTATTATCGTCGATTTGTGAAGGGTTTTTCTATAATAGCTACACCACTCATCAGATTACTTTGGAAAGGAGTTAAATTTGTGTGGACAGATCAGTGTCAGGCGAGTTTTAAGCAGCTGAGGGAGATGTTGATTGAGCTGTATATCAATGAGATATTCAGGTTGCATGGAGTCCCAGTTTCTTTGGTGTCAGATCGAGATCCCCGGTTTACTTTAAGGTTTTGGAAGAGTTTGCATAATGCTTTGGGTTCTCGATTGCATTTTAGTACTGCTTTCCATCCTCAAACAGATGGACAGTCGGAGAGAGTGATATAGATTTTGGAGGATATGTTGAGGAGTTGTATCATTGATTTTACCGGGAATTGGGACAGATTTTTGCCATTAATTGAGTTTTCTTATAACAACAGTCATCAGTTGAGTATTGGGATGACTCCTTATGAGGCTTTATATGGCAGGAGACGCATGACACCTTTTTTTTTTGGGATGAGGTTGGAGAAGGTAAACTGGTTGGTCCCGATTTGATTAAGGAAACATAAGAGAAAGTGAAGGTGATTTGCGGTCGTTTGACAGCAGCTTCAGACCGACAGAAATCCTATTCTGATTTAAAGAGAAGAGACATAGAGTTCAGTGTGAGAGATAAAGTGTTTCTGAAGGTGTCTCCATGGTAGAAGATTTTGAGATTTGGCCGCAAAGGGAAGTTGATTCCTCGTTTCATAGGACCATATGAGGTGTTAGAGAGAGTTGGTCCAGTGGCTTATAGACTAGCTTTGCCGCCTGAGTTGGATCGAATACATAATCTTTTCTATGTCTCGATGCTTTAGAGATATAGATCTAACCCATCTCATATCTTGTCAGTGGAGTCCATTGAGGTGAGTCCAGATCTAACTTACGAGGAAGAACCAGTGGCGATTTTGGCACGAGAGGTTAAAGAATTGAGGAATAAGAGGGTGCCACTTGTGAAAGTCCTTTGGAGGAATCATGCCACTGAGGAGGCGACATGGGAAAGTGAACAGGCGATGCAGAGTTAGTTTCCCCAATTGTTCCAAACTTGAGGATAGGTAATTTCGAGGACGAAATTTATTTTAGGGGGAGAGAATTGTAACATCCTAAAATTTTTGAAAATTTCTAATTTTTGGAAAATTGGATAAAATAAATTATAATTTAAAAGGATAAATTAAATTAATGGTTTTAAATGAAAAATGAAGGGATTTTAAATGAAAAAGTGGAATATATATGTGATATATGTAAAATATATATAACATATATAAAAGTCAACACTTTTTAAAAGAAAAGGGTATTTTGGTAATTAAATCTTATATATTCAAAATTAATAAAATAATTCAAAAACAAATTAATTTTGATTGGAAGAGGGAAATTAGGACTTTTAATTTATTAAAAAAATAATTAAATAATTAAATATTAAATTATTTTAATATATATATATATGTGTGTGGTTAAAAAAAAAGATGAAAGGAAAAGAATATTAAAAGTCTTCATCTTCTTCAAGGACGTGGCTTCCATGGGAGTTTGAAGACCAAAGATTTTGCTTCTTCCATACTCCATAAATTGAAGAAATTAACAAGTTTCAAGTGGATTTTTTTGTGATTTCCACCATAATTAGCAAGTTTCCATCTCTTTTATTTTAATTCCATGGAAGATGAGATTATGTGAGTTTTGAGATTTTTATGTAGTATGCTATAATTGTTGGAATTGGTGTGTATGATGTTATTTTGGGTATTTAACAATGATTCTAAGGTTAGATTGAAGAGATGATGGAGTTTGTTTAAAGAATGGTGAAGAGAGAGAATTTAGGGTTATGGATTTTTTGTAACACCCCTTCCCGACCTACATGTGTAAGCTGAGTAGAGGCGCCACACTAACCTAATGTTGCTACAAATTTTACTTAGTCAAATTTTAGTTCCGATTTTTTTTTCAAAAATTTTGCCATAGTTTCGCCTAAAAATTGAGTCCCAAGTGTCGACAAAACCGGTTTTTTTCTTATTTTTAAAAACATTTTACACAAACCAATGCAAACAAAATCATTCTCAGTACACTCCCAATAAATCCCCCTTGTAACCTCAACTACAACCTGCAAAAAGAATTTACACTTCTAGTGCAACATAACATAAAGGTTTTGTGACAATCCCTATATTTAAATATTACACAGCGGAAGTTATAAAATATTTACATATTTACATACTAAACATTTCTTTACAAAATATAAAGAAATATACATGATTGGCAAGTCTACTCTGATCTTTAAGCTCCCAAAATGGATTCTTCAAGGTCTACTCTCACTTGTTCTTGATGAACTCTCGGGTTCAACTCTATCAACTCTATTACCTGCGCGATTAAACACTATCGCGCTAAGCCAAGGGCTTAGTAAGATAAAACATGCTAATGGTATGCTTTAATGTAATGCAATGCCACATATGTTATTGATAAGATCAACATCATAAATATAAAGTTAATCACATAATTATGCATTTCACAAATCATAGTCATATGAGTATACCCCATTTCAACATCTTTCCACATTCAACATTACTCAATCATACTCAATAACCAACATCTCATTTCATTAACTCATAACATTATTTAGGACATTCATATAACCTTGACACCTATGGGCCGAACAAGTATTTAATACGATATTCAGAGTTCAGAGTTACTGATTTGGTTCATAGTCACAATAATCACGCCCGTAGGCAATGTATATACATGTATCTCTATCCATGGATAGTGTAACAGACCCAGTCTCTTGGACCATCACTCAACACATATGAGGAGATCCTCAACCCGGCAAGACTGTTACAAATCATATATCTTATATTCACAATTCTCATAGTGTAACAGACCCAGTCTCTTGGACCATCAACTCAACACATATGAGGAGATCCTCAACCCGGCAAGACTGTTACCTTTCATCATTTCTTAGGCATGCCACCCAAATCTAGAACTCTGAAACTGAATAACATATTAAACAAACAATTCATTTATAATATAGTTACCATTTCCATTCTCAAATTCTCATCACATTTAGGCAAACATGCCTTCTTTCTTTCAATATCATCATCATAGCCAATCACAATGGCATTGTCTCATATCATGTCTTATTTGAATTATTATCTCAATTTCAATGTATATTATTCATGAAACACATAACCATTCACAATGCATAACATAACATTGTTCAATCTCAACAATGCAATTAGGGCAAAGAACAATTGATATGATTCATATGAATAATACATTCTGGTTTTAGACTCCATTTTATCCTTATTTTGAAAAATTGTATAAAATAATCTACTTGATTAAAAATTCTAAAATTTTTACAGAATTTAGTTTTGTATCTTAAAATCATTCCTTTAAAATTTCAGATCAAACTAAACACAAAATCTTGGTCAAATAGTTCACCTAACCAGACTGCCCCAATTGCCCTGCATCCTGGCAGCAGTTCTGAACTTTGTGAATTCCATAAATCAAATTCAATCAACGTGGTTCTAAATTATTTTTCTCAAATACTAGACTCACTAAGAAACAACATATCCAAAATTCAATTGGATATGATTTTTCTACATTTTATTAAAAATCCCGAAATATAGCTGTCTCAGTTAAGGTACCTGCTGGAACAGTTCTACTAAAAATAATCTTTCTAAACTCATATCCATTCCAAAATCGAATCAACATATTTTTCACTCATTCTAGACTCATAGAGGCACAACATATCAAAAATTCAGTTCAAGAACATTTTTCTATAATTAATTAAAAATCATACAAGTTACAGCCTTTACTAATTGTAAAACAGAAAAAGAATTCACTAAACACACTCTTACTCTTCCATCACCAACACCAACCTAGCTTCTTATGTTTAATTCCATTTCAACACTTGAGAATAAATCATAAACACATCTCATCATCAAATCATCAAACCCTAATTAACTTCCCATACCACTTCAAAAGTAGGAAAGAAATCAAAGGAAAGATCTTACCTTAGTTAAAACTTCTTGAATCAACACTTAAACACTTAATCTTCCTTCAATTTGAGCTCAACACATCAAGATCCTCTCTTCACCACTTGCTTTCCTTTCTCTATGGAGGAGCCGGCCACACACATGAAGAAGAAGAAGAAATTATGAATAAACCAAAGTCAACTCTTCTTTTAAATCTCCACCAAGAGTTCCAATTCAAGCAATTACTTAATTACCCTTAATCATTTAATTTAACTTTTGTCTCATGTATGCCCATGATAGTAATTACACATATCACATAAAAATATCTCTCTTCCTTTGACTCTTCCTTTGACCCATTTATATGTTATATATATATCCTCATATACACAATATATACCATTCTCTCTAAACCCTAATTCTTTCCCAATACACATATACACAAGCATTCTCCTCCCAATTTCTTTTCTTATCCCATCATATACATTCAATCCAATTTATAACAATAACAACAACAACAATATGCAAAACTTCTAGGGCATAAATGAGGATATTACATTTTTGGGGTTTTGAAGACAAGAACTATAATTATGCAAATTGGTTCCAAATGAGTTGTTTTGATTCATAAACAAGTATTTTAAAGTCAAATATTGGATTTGGTGGTGTTGGGTTGGAGTTTGAGAATGGAAGTGGAGATTTAGGGTTTTGGAAAAATGATTTTCCAAAGTGGTTGAATTGTGTGATTTTATTTGTTTAAGCATGTTGTTTAGTGTTAAAAGTGATGAATATAAGCTTACAATGAGTAATGGATTGTGTTGGAATGGAAAACCTTCAATGGGGGAAGGTTATGCCATTTTTGAGATTTTATGTATAATAGTGTATTTTTATAATGTAAATGATTTAAATGTATTAAAATATGTTTTTAATAATATAAATAAACTTAAAACACTAATTTAATTATAGTAGAATGGAATTCTAATGTTGAAGTAAGGAAAGGCTAAATTTTTGGAAATTTGTAGGAGCGATGTGTAATTATGGTTTAATGTTGGAAATGCCGTTAAATGTGATAATAAATGATTATTTGCTATCACATTTGGTTTAGGCAATGAGGGAGGTTGATTTGCTTCATCCAAGTGGCGAAAGGCAAGTTAGAAAGATTGGATTGAAGGTTGTTTTTAGCTTGCTTTGGGTTGCTAGTGGAGGTATGTACAAACTTTGAATAAATTGTTTATATTTGCATGACATTTGGGCTTAACACATTTTGGTTGGAAAATGTGTTAAGCTACTTGGTTCATTAATTGTGTATGAATAATATGCTATGGCATTTGTAATGTCATATATGTGTTAAATGCATTGTTAAAAGCCATTGATAATGGCTAATTTGTGTAACATGTGAAATATGCATATTATGTGAAAATACCCAAAGTAATTGGGTAATGTGTTGTGAATGCAAAAATGAGTTATGTGTAATAATGAAATGAATTGATATTGATACAAATGAGAAAAATGAAAAAAGTGAGAAAGATGAGAAAGATGTGAAAAATGTGAAAAGTGAGAAAAAAAAAATGTGAAAATAAGGCAATGTGCCTATATTGAATATGTGACAAAGAGAAAGATATTGATAATGAGAAATATGAATAAATTGTGTGCCTAGTATGTTAATCAATTTTCAGAGTTTCGGGTTTGGTGGTATGCCTATGATTGCCTACGGGCTATACGCTGGAATGGTGAAAAGACTGGGTCGTAAGCCAGGCCAGCTGATAAATATGATATTTTTGGGGTGAAAAGACTGGGTCGTGAGCCTCAAAAACTGTAGCAGTCTAGCCGGGTTGAGGACCAAGATACTGGGGCCTAAGGGTCTAGCCGGGTTGAGGTCCAAGAGACTAGGGCTGTTACATTATCCATGGATATATATATTGCCTACGGGGCTAGCCACATGGTGTCATTATGGGCCAAAGCAGTAACTCTGAAATTTGAATAACATATTAGATCCTTTTTGGGCCCATGCTTGTCTTTGTTTTAATGTGAATTATGAATTATGATACAATTGAGTAATACAAGGTTATGAGTCGTGCTTATGAAATATTTGAAAAATATAAGTGGATTGATGTGACATCTATATGCATTGTGCATTTCATATTGTATTGAGTTATATTATTATTATCAAAGTTTGTACCACTAGGCTTCGGCTTAGCACGATTGTCTCCATCGTGCAGGTGACAGGGTAGACCCAGTTGAGCCAGAGAGTTCTTCTAGACCAGGTCAGGTCTATACTTATAGTTGAGCTTGTTGAGTTGCTATCGAGATCAGAAACACTGCCTGCAGCATGTATATATTTTTATGTTATTGTACATTTTGAGTTTTATGTATAATATATTATGTTTTGAATTTTACGTATTGTATATTATAAATAATGTTTGGGTCAATGTATTTGAAATGAGAGAGTAAGTGTATTTTAAATTATATATATCTATATGTCTAAATGTTTGAGAAACTTGGTGAAATTGAGAAGTATGGTTGAGATGGTGATTGGAAATTATTTGGGAGTGTTTTCTTTTTTGCAGGTTGTGTTTTGATAAATTTTGGGATATCCAAAATACAGACAAAACTGAGGCAAAATTTTTCCAGAGATTTTTATATATATTATTTATTTTTGGTTCTTATAATAAGTAAAGAATATTTATATTCTATTTAATTTTTATATATTTAGAATTTAAAATTTTAAATTGGAAATGTGAAAATTTTTTGTTAAACCGGTCTGTGACATTTTTGTACCGTATATGCATATTTTACATATGCTAGAAATATGTATTGTACGTATATAGGGTATAAGAGTGTTACAAAATATATACATGTTGGCAGTTAGCCTTTGATCTTGATGTCCAAATCAACTACGCTCACAAGATCTCAAGCCTAGACTCGACTCGGTTTAGATGAACTCTCCAGCTCAACCGGATCTACCCTGTCACATGTGCAATGAACCACAATCGTTCTAAGCCAAAAGCCCAGTGGTACAAACTTTGATAACAATATATTTCAAATGCAATGCTAATGCACAACACATAAGGATATCGTATCTCATAACATTATATCTCATTATACTGCTCATTATTCCACAATTTTTAATGTGAAATATTTCAAATGCAATGCTAATGCACAACACATAAGGATATCGTATCTCATAACATTATATCTCATTATACTGCTCATTATTCCACAATTCATAATTCACATTAAAGCAAAGACAAGCATGGGCCCAAAAAGGATCTAATATACCATTCAAATTTCAGATTTACTGCTTTGGTCTATAATGACACCTTGTGTATAGCCCCATAGACCATATATCCATGGATTAATCCAACTAGGACTGAGTTTACAACCCGGTCATTTCACCCAGCCTAGCTTCAAGGATTTTTTTAAGAGGCTTACAACCCGATCATTTTACCTCAAAAATATCTTCATCATGACGCCCAATGTCTAGCCCGTAGGCAATTCATAGGCATGCCGCCAAACCCAGAACTCTGAAAATTGAATAACATACTAGGCACACAATATATTCATACTTCTCATTTATACCAATATCAATTCTTTTCTCGATTTCTCATGATCAAACTAGGCACAATGCCTCAATTATCTCATCTTCTTCTCCTTTTCCTCATTTATATCAATATCAATTCATTACATTATGTTTCCACATATCACATCACATTATACCACATTTCTTTTCATTTACAACATATCACACAATTACCTTTGGTATTTCAACATAATTCACAATGTACAATTCATAACATATTAACCATGCATCAATAATGTAGTAAGTAACTTAACACATTTCTAACCATATGTGTTAAGTACCAATGTCATGTAAATGTAAGCAATGTATTCAAAGTTTGTACTTACCTATAAAAGCAACAACACCACTTTCAATCTCCTCTTCCAAGATATCCATCAACACTTGGATTGGGTATCTCAAGTCTCTTCAAAGCCTAAATCAAATGTGATTATAAATAATCTGTAATACCCCAATGTATGCCCTAGAAGTTTTAAATATAATTGTTGTTTGATTTGGATCAATGTATATATGTTTTTGCAAAGGAAATGATGGTGTAAATGGAAGGTATATGTTGTATATATGTTAATATAAATAACATATACATAAGTCAATATGAGGAGTCAATGGGAGAGGATATTTTTATGTGATATGTGAAATTACTATAATGGGCATACAAGTGACAAAAGTTGAGTTAAATGAAAAAGGGTATTAAGGTAATTTTCTTTTGGAATTGCTTGGTGTAGGTTTAAAGAGAGGAAGAGGTTGACTTTGCTTATTCAATTTCTTTTCTTCTTCTTTGGTGGCCGAACCTTGTCAAGACAAAAGGAGCAAGAGGAAAGTTTGATTTCTAAAATCAAATTGAAGGAGAAATCAAAGGAGTTGGTTGAAGATTTGTGAAATTTCTTCATTTAAGGTAAGTACACTCTTGTTTATCTTTGTTATTTTTGAAGTTATGTTTAAGGTGGGTTGTGATGTGTTGAAATTATGTATAGATGTGTTTGAAATAAGGTTATAAGTGTTGAGATTGATTATAAGTTAAAAAGGTTGGATTGATGTTGGTTTTGGTTGGAAGATGATAAGTTAAGAGTGTTATTTGGTTTAGGGTTTTGAAATGGTAGATGATTAAAGGTATTGTTGATGTGTTGTTAATGTGCAAATTGTGATGAATATATGTTTAGAACATTGATTTCATTCATTTAAATTAAGTTATGTTGTGTATAATGTAATTGAGTGCAACCAAAGGAGACTTGGACATGATTAAGGTATCAATTCATGAGTGACACGGCCAAAAGCAAGGAAAGACACGGCCAATTCATGAGAGACACGGCCAAGTCAAGAAAATTTGGGCCGTGTTGGATTGATTTTGGAGAGACACGGCCGTGTCCCATGCCTGTGTTTGCTACTGCCAAATTTGTGATGAGAGACACGGCCACAAGCTTGGCCGTGTCCCTCAAATGTGTTAATTAATGTTTTTATTCTTTGTTCTTTTTGCATTGGTTTGATATTTCAAAGGTTTTGTTGTTCCTAAATCTAAACATAAACACTCTAAACACTTTGAAAACAAAGAATGATCTAGACAAATATATGTGGAACATACATTTATATGATGTTGAGATTATAGCACACATTTGATGATATTGATGAAGTATATAAACAATGTTAGGCTATATGCATTGTGAATGGTAATGTGATATATATATATATACTTTGAAATGTTGTATCAATGATGCTATGTGAATAGTATGAGTTGAGATATAATATGATGATGTTAAGTGAGTAATATGAATTGAGATACAACATGATATGAAGCCATTGTGTTTGGCTATGATGATTCAATTGAAAGAACATAAGGCATGTTTGCCTAATTGATGATGAGAATTGAGAATGAAATAATAAATGAATTGTGTGACTAATGTGTTATTCCATTTTCAGAGTTTGTTGTTGGTGGCATGCCTAATATTGGTAACATTCTCTTGAAGTTAGGTTGGATTGGATCCTTGAAGCCTAATTGAGATGTTACAACCCTTGAAGCTAGGTTGGATTGGTTCTTGAAGCCAAGTTGGGTTGATACTTAGCATGCTTTGTTCCCTTTGAAGCTTGGTTGAACCTAAATCCTTGAAGCCTAGTTGGGTTTATGATAATGATAAATGTGATAACAAAACCAAGGCATTAACTCTGAAAATTGAATGGCATATTAGTGTGTCTTGGGCCCATGCATGTCTTTGTTTAATGTGAGTTATAAATGGTAAAATGATTGACTAATAAGGTATATGGAAAAATGTTGAAATGTGATATGTTTATATATGTGTGGTTTATGAAATATATAGATATGTTGATAGCTCTCCATCTATAATGTTGTGTTGAAATGGGGTATGCTTATATGATTATGATTTGTGAAATGCAAAGGTGTGATGTTAGCTTTTCACCCATGTTGTTGCCTTTCTTAATAATATGTGTGGCATTGCATTGCATTAAGCATAATGTTGGCATATTTTGTACTACTAAGCCGTTGGCTTAGCGTGATAGTGTTGATCGCGCAGGTAACAGAGTTGAACCTGAGAGCTCCTCGAGACCGAGTGAGAGTAGAAATTGAAGAGGCTATTTTTGGACTTAAAGATCAGAGAAAGCTGCCAATCATGTATAACTTCTTTATATTTTGTAAAGTATTGTTTATAATGTGAATATATGTATATTTGTAAATATGGATTTAAATGCTTTCATATATGTAATTATTTCATAAATTCCGCTGCGTATTAATTAAATGTATCTATATCTACTTTATTTTGTATTACAAGTTAAATACTTACTTTTCTATAATATATAATTATAAAGGTTATAGTATCTTTTAAAATGATTTGAATGTTAAGAAAAGCCGTAGCATCCCTATGTTCAGTGCATGCATATTACTGTGTGGTGAATGTAGTGTGCATGTATCGGATGTAGGGGTGTTACATAATCACTTAGTGATCCATAAAGAAAAATAAGGAAAAGAACTATCTAGAGCAAACTCCACACATGACACGCTCAACAATATGGGTGTGTCCATGACCGTGCCCTAAACTCACAACACTAAAGATATGACACACTTAAAGACATGGACGTGTCACTTCACATGTAAATACTACAACAACACAGTAGCTATGACATGCTCAGTGGCATGGGCGTGTCACTGCACGTGTCAAAACTCCTCCAACACAGTAGCTATGACACGCTCAGTGACATAGGAGCGTGTCACTTCATGTGTCAATTCCACAATATCACAGTAGCTGTGACATGCTCAGTGACATGGGCGTGTCACTGCTCGTGTCATCAACACTGAAAATAGAACCATCAGCACGCCCAAAGGAATGCCATGCCACTGGGCATGTCAGGCCAAAAACCTGATATCGACACAAAAATGCCACATCCAACTATTATCATTCATTAACATTTTCAACTCCATACAAACTCAACAAAATCCATCATTAAACCACATAATACTTGTATAACATCAAAACAACTCAATTAAAAGCAACAATACACAATCACAATCATACTTCACAACTCAAAAATCACACAATCCACAATTCTTATTCTTTTCAACAAACTTATCCTTTTTCTTCAATCCAACCCCAAACTTCATAGTTAATTAGACAAAAGAACTTCAAACATACCAAAAACAACCATAACACAAGCTACACCAAACATCCAATTAACTCAAACAAACTTCCAAAGGAAATCAAAGAAACAAGTTGGAAACTTACCAAATATGGAGAAAATCCTTAAAATTCCAACTTGAACACTTGAAATCTTTCAATTATTTGAGTTATCAAGAAGTAAAATCTCTTTAACTTATGATGGAGAAGATGCCAGGATTAAAGGAGGAAGAAGAAGATGAGAATAGTAGAAAATTGAATGATGTAACTAGAAATGATCACTTTCCTTTACCCTTCATTGATCAGATGTTGGAGAGGTTATCCGGCCATGAGTACTACTGCTTTTTGGATGGCCTTTCAGGCTATTTCCAAATTCCTATTACACCGAAAGACCAAGAGAAAACTACATTCACCTGTCCATATGGGACATTCGCATATCGAAGAATGCCATTCGGGTTGTGCAATGCACCTGCAACTTTCCAAAGGTGCATGGTAGCAATCTTTGATGAGCTTATAGAGGATATTATGGAGGTGTTTATGGATGATTTCTCGTTCTATGGCAGCTCATTTGAAAGATGTTTGGAAAACCTTGAAAGAGTCTTGATGAGATGTGAGGAAACCAATCTATTGCTTAATTGGGAAAAGTGTCATTTCATGGTTCAAGAGGGAATCATGTTGGGACAAAAAATTTCAAGCAAGGGCATTGAGGTGGATCGGGCAAAGGTAGATATAATTGAGAAGTTACCACCACCCACATCTGTGAAGACAATCAGAAGTTTTCTAGGACATGCGGGTTTTTATCGGAGGTTCATTAGAGATTTTTCTAAGATAGCCCGTCCATTAACTAGACTCCTTGAGAAAGATGTGAACTTTGTTTATGATGAGGAATGTTTGAGAGCATTCACAACTCTTAAGGAGAAATTGACCCATGTTCCAATCATTGTAGCTCCCAATTGGAGTCTACCGTTTGAACTAATTTGCGATGCAAGTGACTTTGCAGTGGGAGCAGTCTTGGGTCAACGCAAGGAGAAATACTTCCAGCCTATCTACTATGCAAGCAAGACCTTGAACACAACTCAAGCTAATTACACAACTACAGAGAAAGAGCTGCTGGCTGTGGTTTTTGCTTTTGACAAGTTTAGATCATATCTAATCTTGTCAAAAGTGATCGTTTATACAGACCATTCGACTTTAAGGTATTTATTTGCAAAAATTGACGCAAAGCCTAGGCTAATCCGTTGGGTTTTGTTGTTGCAGGAATTTGACTTGACGATTCAAGACAAGAAGGGAGCTAAAAATCTTGCAGCAGATCATCTTTCTCGCTTGGAGAATCCAACCTTGGAGAGGTTTGAAGAAGGGGACATTGATGATCACTTCCCCGATGAGCAGCTGTACGCCATGGTAAGTGAGGTAAGTAACTTAAATTTTGAAACACCTTAGTTTGCAGATTTTGCTAACTATTTAGCTGTTAGGGAACTTCCTAAGGAATTAACCTATCAAGCAAAGAAGAAATTCTTTTCTGATTTAAAGTATTATTTTTGGGAGGATCCCTTTTTGTTTAGATTATGTAAGGATCACATGATCCGACGATGTGAGGCATGGCCTGAAACAATGAACATTCTTAGTCAATGCCATGCTGGACCAGCTGGTGGTCATATGGGAGCCAATAGGACTGCTCAAAAGGTACTAGAATCAGGATTTTATTGGCCCACTCTATTTAGAGAAAGCTATGAATTTGTAAATCGTTGTGATCATTGCCAAAGAACTGGAAATATTTCATCTCGTGATGAAATGCCCCAAAATGGGATTTTAGTTTGTGAAATTTTTGATGTATGGGGGATAGATTTTATAGGACCCTTTCCAAATTCATTTGGTAACAAATATATTCTTGTAGCAATAGACTATGTATCTAAATGGCCTAAAGCCCAAGCCTTGGCAACCAATGATGCTAGGGTTGCGGTGAAATTTTTGAAGAAGTTGTTTTCTCAATTTGGTACACCAAAAGCAATTATAAGTGATAGGGGTACTCACTTTGTAATTTTCAGCTTGCAAAAGTTTTCAAAAGATTAGGAGTTACACATAGGTTTGCTACTCCCTATCATCCACAAACTAGTGGCCAAGTTGAGAACACGAATAGAGAGATTAAAAGAATTTTGGAAAAAACTGTAGAGCGATCACGAAAGGATTGGTCCGATAAATTAGACAATGCTCTATGGGCTTTTAGGACTGTAATATCCCTATGCATGCCCTAGAAGTTTTGTTGTTGTTGTTGTTGGTTTGAATTGAGAAATGGGAAGAGAATGTTTTTGTATGGTGGTTGGGAAAGAAAAGAGGGTTTAGAGATAATTGTATATGTTGCTTATATGGTGATATATATAACATATAAAGTGGTCAAAATGGAAAGTCAAGGAAAGAGGATATTTTTGTGTTGGTTGTGAAATTACTTAAATGGGTATAGATATGACAAAAGCTTAGTTAAATGGACGAGGGTATTATAGTAATTTTCTTTTGGATGGGTATTTAATGCCTATTGACTTTGTGTTTCTTCATCATTTCTTCTTCTTCTTGTTGTTGTGTGGCCAGCTCATCAAAGAGAGAAGAGAGCAAGAGAACAAGTGATGGTTTTGATGATTTCAAGTTCAAAGTGAAGGAAGTTTTCAAAGTTACAAGTTGGAGTTTCAAGGAATTTCATTATTTGGTAAGTTTGCTCTTGTTTACTCTTGTTATTTTTGAAGTTATGCTTGAGTTGAGTTGTGATTTGATGATGGTATGATTAAGTTGCTTATGGTGTGATTTTAAGTATTGATTTTGCTTGATAGATGAGAAGTTGGGTTGGTGTTGGTGATGGAAGAGTAAGAGTTGTGTTTAGTGAAATTGTTTCTGTTTTACAATTAGTAAAGGCTGTGATTTGTATGATTTTTAATTAATTATAGAAAAATGTTCTTGAAGTGAATTTTTGATATGTTGTGCCTCTATGAGTCTAGAATGACTGAAAAATATGTTGATTCGATTTTGGATAGGTTATGAATTTAGAAAGATTATTTTTATTAGACCTGTTCCAGCAGGTACCTTAACTGAGACAGCTCTATTTCGGGATTTTTAATAAAATGTAGAAAAATAATATTCAATTGAGTTTTGGATATGTTGTTGCTTAGTGAGTCTAGTATTTGAGAAAAATAATTTGGAACCACGTTGATTGAATTTGATTTATGGAATTCACAAAGTTCAGAACTGCTGCCAGAATGCAGGGCAATTGGGGCAGTCTGGTTAGGTGAACTATTTGACCAAGATTTTGTGTTCAGTTTGATCTGAAATTTTAAAGGAATGATTTTAAGATACAAAACTAAATTCTGTAAAAATTTTAGAATTTTTAGTCAAGTAGATTATTTTATACAATTTTTCAAAATAAGGATAACATGGAGTCTAAAACCAGAATGTACTATTCATATGGTCATTTTGCTAATATTCCTTTTTGATTAGGTTGTGAAGAGGTTGAATTGCCCTAATTGCATTGTTGAGATTGAATAATGTTATGTCATGCATTGTGAATGGTAATGTGTTTCATGAGTAATGCACATTGAAATGTTATACCAAAGATGTTATAATGAT
This sequence comes from Garcia nutans, assembly GCA_947685225.1. NCBI lineage: Eukaryota > Viridiplantae > Streptophyta > Magnoliopsida > Malpighiales > Euphorbiaceae > Garcia > Garcia nutans. Next base: position 50,219,356 of record CANTUV010000007.1, read on the forward strand.
TCAAATGAAATATGATTGAAGCATGCATTGATGATAGGATTGAATAATAATGTGAGTGTTTAGATAATGTAATGAATATTGTATATAATGATGAAATGAAGTGGGAATGATATGATGTTATGAGAAAATGGTTTTGTTGTAATGTGAGATGTTGAGGCATGATTGCTTAACTTGCTTGTGAAAAAGAAATGAATTGAAAAAGTATTGATAAGTTTAATGAACGGACCTATCCGTCTCCTGCGGAACCATGCGGACCCAGTGGGTTGGGCAACCGATCTTGGACTACCGATCTGGTAGGAGGAAGGTTCGATATAGTCAGTATTATACGTACCTATTTGCCTCCTGCGGAACCATGCGGACCCATTGGAATGGGCAACCGAACTTGGACAACCGACCTGGATGGGGAAAGGTATGTTACTGATAATGTTATACGTGCCTATTTGCCTCCTGCGGACCCTTGGGATTGGAGGGCAACCGACCTGGTTGGGAAAGGGTATGTATATAAAGTCATAGTTGTTGGCTATAATGATAAATTTAAATGAGTATAATGAATGGTGCTATTATATGAATATTGATGTGACATTGAACAAAGCAACATATTGAATAGATAATATGCTTTTGATTGATATATGTAATTAATTTGTGACATTGCATTTTAGCATGAATTATCTTACTAAGCCCTTGGCTTAGCGCGATAGTGTTTAATCGCACAGGTAATAGAGCTGATAGAGTCGATCCCGAGAGTTCATCCAGACCAAGTGAGAGTAGACCTTGAAGAGTTGATTTTGGGAACTTAAAGATCAGAAGAGAATTGCCAATCATGTATACTTCTTTATATTTTGTAAAGTAATGTTTATAATGTAAAAATATGGACATATTTAAATATGTACTCAAGTGTTTGTAAATATGTACATATTTTATAACTTTCGCTGTGTAATATTTAAATGTATATATATATATAACTAATATGTTTTGTTTTATAAGTAAATGACCTACTTTTCTATAATGTATAATGATAAGGGTATTGTATCAAGTTTAAAGTGTTTTGAATGTTAAGAAAACCGTAGCATCCCTATGTTTGATGCACTTATGCTACATTGTTGTGGTTGTAGTGTGTGGGCATTGGATATGGGGGTGTTACAAATCCTTTTTGCAGGTTGTAGTTGAGGGTATAAGGGGGATTTATTGGAAGTATACTGAGAATGATTTTGTTTGCATTGGTTTGTGTAAAATGTTTTAAAAATAAAAAAAAAAACTAGTTTTGTCGACACTTGGGACTCAATTTTTAGACGAAACTATGGCAAAATTTCTATTAAAATTGGAACTAAAATTTGACTAAGTAAAATTGGTAGCAACATTAGGTTAGTGTGGCGCCTCTACTCAGCTTACACATGTAGGTCGGGAAGGGGTGTTACAATTGTTTTTGGTATCAGAGCCTAGGTTTGAGATTCTCAGCCTAGGTAAAATGTAATAAAAAGAATATTTTACTTAAAAAGTTGGTTTTGAAATAATATACATGTTTGGGATTGGCAACCTCTGATCTTTAATAAGATGTAGTATGTTGTGTTTGCAGACTTAGGTTGTGATGGATTCTCACTCACGTCAGTCGATTGAGGGTAGTGCCTAGAGTATCGCTCCTGCTGAGGGAGCTAGAGTTGATAGTGTTGAGGAGGCACCTGCTTCGGTGTCGGGTAGACCAGCTGGAGAGGAGGTTCCGCCAGCCTGGTTTAGACATATGATGGAAGTTATGAGACAAGCACCAGTGCAACCAGTGCCACCACCCCCTCAGCCTTTGGTATCTGTGAGGCACTATGATAAACTAAGGAAGTATGGAGCGAAGGATTTCCTTGGTACTACTGATCCAGCTGTAGCAGAATAGTGGCTTGACAAAGTACAGAGGATCTTTATTCAGTTACAAGCCACCCCTGAGGAAAAATTTGACTATGCAAGATCTTTGCTACAGAAGGACGCCTACGATTGGTGGAAGACGGTGCCCCATTCTATGGATGATCCTCCAACACTGTCTTACACTGATTTTCTGAGGGAATTTGAGTTGAAGTATACTCCTAGGGAGTATAAAGATGGGAAGAAAAGAGAGTTTCTAGATTTGAAGCAAGATCATCGGACCGTAACTGAGTATGAAGTTGAGTTTATTCGACTGAGTCAGTATGCTGGGGGTATCATTGCTAATGAGATTGATAGATGCAGGAGGTTTGAGGAGGGATTGAGGCCCTCGATCATGTGCTTAGTGGCTGGATCCAGATATCAGGATTTCTCACAGCTTGTGACAGCAGCTCGAAGTGTAGAGCGAGCTCAAGTTATTGCAGCTGCTTCAGAAGAAGAGGTTAGGGTTAGAAGGCCCCAGTTCGAGGCAGGGTCTTCCTCTGCGAAGAGGGGTAGAGGAAGTTTTGTTCCTCGGAGTAGTAGGAGCCAGAGACCAGCTGGTAGGTCTGTGCAGTTCCAGAGACAGAGATTTAGACCTGCAGCTTCAGTGGCAAGTGCTCCGATCCCTATGACTCAGAGATCCGCTCCACCTAGATGTGCTCAGTGTGGGGGTTATCATAGAGGTGTTTGTTGGAAGAGTGGTGGACCAGCTGTATGCTTCAGGTGTGGATCACCTGACCACTTTGTGAGAGACTGCCCTGAGAGGCAGGAGCAGATGCCAGTTGATTCTGCTGCTTCTCGAGCTAGTGTGAGGGGAGGCAGAGGAGGCAGAGGTGCCAGCCGGGGAGGTAGACCAGGATTTAGTTCTAGAGGAGGTGCTACATCCAGGGAGGGTAGACCAGAGGAGGTTGGATCTTCCCAGAGGATGTATGTTATGCAGAGGCAACCAGATACATCGGCAGTCATAGCTGGTACTTTTTCTTTATTTAATACTCCAGTACTTGCTTTGATTGATCCGGGTTCCACGCATTCATATATTAGTGCATTTGTTTTGCCTGTATTTGATGTGCATGCTGAGTCCCTAGGATTTGATGTGTTGGTGACAAATCCGTTAGGGCATAGTGTGATTGTGAGTAAGGTGCATAGAGATAGTGCAGTAGTGGTGCAGGGTGAGGAGTTCCTTGGGGATTTGATTGAGATGCCATTTAAGGAATATGACGTGATCTTAGGTATGGATTGGCTATCTCGACATGGAGCTGTGGTGGATTGTAAAAAGAAAATTGTTTCTTTGAGAACGGGTGATGGTAGAGAGGTGATAGTATCTAATGAGCAGGAACAGCTAGCCTCCTTATTTGTTTCAGTTGTTACAGCCAGGAGGTTGATTAGAAAGGGGTGTGAAGCCTATCTTGCTCATGTGGTAGATACTAGAGTGAAGGGTTCTTCCATTGATAGTATTGCCACAGTTGCAGAGTTCCCTGATGTTTTTCCAGAGGAGTTGCCAGGATTGCCTCCTGAGAGAGAGGTGGAGTTTGGTATTGAATTGTTGCCTGGTACCACTCCTATCTCTATTACTCCTTACAGAATGGCACCAGCAGAATTGAGGGAGTTGAAAGTGCAATTACAGGAGTTGTTGGACAAAGGATTTATTCGCCCCAGTGTTTCTCCTTGGGGAGCTCCTGTGCTATTTGTGAAGAAGAAAGATGGTACTATGAGGTTGTGTATCGATTATAGGCAATTGAACAAGGTGACTATTAAAAATAAATATCCTTTGCCTAGAATCGATGATCTCTTTGATCAATTGAAAGGTGCAGCTGTGTTTTCTAAAATTGATTTGAGATCTGGGTACCATCAGCTGAGAGTCAGAGCTGAGGATGTTCCGAAGACCGCCTTTCGGACCAGGTATGGGCATTATGAATTTCTAGTTATGCCTTTTGGTCTAACGAATGCACCTGCAGCTTTTATGGATTTGATGAATAGGGTGTTTAGGCCCTATTTGGATCAGTTTGTAGTGGTCTTCATTGATGATATACTGGTGTATTCGCGGAATGAAGAGGAACATGATATGCATCTGCGGATTGTGTTGCAGATTTTGAGAGAGAAGCAGTTATTTGCCAAATTGTTGAAGTGTGAGTTCTGGTTGGATCAAGTTGCTTTTCTCGGACATATTGTTTCAGCGGAAGGCATTAGAGTTGATCCAAGTAAAGTTGAAGCTATTCTGAATTGGAGTCCACCCAAGTCTATGACAGAGATTAGAAGTTTTCTGGGTTTGGCAGGCTATTACCGACGGTTTGTGAAAGGATTTTCTTTGATAGCTACTCCACTCACCAGATTACTTCGAAAGGGAGTGAGATTTGTGTGGACAGATCAGTGTCAGGCTAGTTTTGAGCAGTTGAGAGAGTTGTTGACTCAAGCGCCTGTTCTTACTTTACCTGTTGAAGGCAAACCATATGTGATCTACAGTGATGCTTCACATAGAGGTTTGGGGTGTGTATTGATGCAGGAAGGGAAAGTTATAGCTTATGCATCTCGACAGTTGAAACCGCATGAGCTTAACTATCCGACCCATGATTTGGAATTGGCTGCCATTGTGTTTGCATTGAAGATTTGGCGCCACTATCTGTTTGGGGAGAAATGTTTCATCTACACTGATCACAAGAGTTTGAAGTATTTGGGTGTCCAGAAAGAACTCAATCTTCGTCAGAGGAGATGGTTAGAATTGATTAAAGACTATGACTGCTTGATTGACTATCATCCAGGTAAAGCAAATGTGGTTGCTGATGCCTTGAGTCCGAAGTCTTTAGCTGGTTTAACAGTTTACTCGCTCTCGTTGCTTGTTGAGTTGAGAGCATTGCATGCCAGTTTTGTACCTTGTGTTGATGGTGCATTATTGGCACAGTTGCAATTGAAACCGATTTTGTTAGATCAGATCAAAGAAGCTCAGTTGGCCGATAAGAAGATTCAGAAGATTATTTCAGATTGTAAGAATGGGAAAACAAGAGATTTTGTTGTGAAAGACGATGGGAGTCTCTGGTTTAAAAATCGATTGTGTGTACCCGATGATGCTGAATTGAAAAGAGTCATTTTAGAAGAAGCACATCAGTCAGTGTTTGCTATGCATTCGGGTAATACGAAGATGTATCATGATTTGAGACAGCATTATTGGTGGATTGGTTTGAAGAGAGACATTGCAGATTTTGTGTCGAAATGTCTCACTTGTCAGAAGGTTAAAGCAGAGCATCAAGTTCCAACCGGGTTGCTTCAACCATTGTCAGTGCCAGAATGGAAGTGGGAAAGAGTGACAATAGATTTTGTGTCTGGTTTGCCATTGACACAAAAGAAGCATGATGCTATATGGGTGATTGTGGATAGATTGACTAAAACAGCTCATTTCCTTCCGGTTCGAATGGATTACTCTTTGGAGAGATTGGCTGAGCTGTATATCCATGAGATTGTGAAACTGCATGGTGTTCCAACTTCTTTAGTGTCTGATCGAGATCCCAGGTTTACTTCCAGATTTTGGAAGAGTTTGCATAGTGCTTTAGGTTCTCGACTGCACTTCAGCACTGCTTTTCATCCACAGACGGATGGACAGTCAGAGAGGGTGATACAGATTCTTGAAGACATGTTGAGAAGCTGTGTCATTGATTTCACTGGAAGTTGGGATAGATTTTTACCTCTTGTGGAGTTTGCATACCACAACAGTCACCAATCCAACATTGGTATGGCACCGTTTGAAGCATTGTATGGCAGACGGTGTAGGACACCTCTTTGTTGGAATGAGCTTGGAGATAATAAGTTGATTGGTCCTGATTTGATTCAAGAAACTGAAGAAAAAGTAAAGTTGATTCGAGGCAGGTTAAAAGCAGCTTCAGACCGACAGAAATCTTATGCAGATCTGAAAAGGAGAGATATAGAGTTTAATGTTGGAGATAAGGTATTTCTGAAAGTGTCTCATTGGAAGAAGATTTTGAGGTTCGGTCGGAAAGGAAAATTGAGTCCTCGTTTCATTGGGCCGTATGAAGTGTTAGAAAGAGTTGGGCCAGTGGCGTATCGACTTGCTTTGCCACCTGAGTTGGATCGTATTCATAATGTATTCCATGTTTCTATGTTGAGGAGATATAGGTCGGATCCATCTCATGTGTTGCCATTTGAGTCTATTGAAGTGAGCCCAGATTTGACATTTGAAGAGGAACCAGTTGCTATCTTGGCACATGATGTGAAAGAATTGAGAAACAAGCAAGTGCCATTGGTGAAGATTCTTTGGAAGAATCATGCAAAAGAAGAAGCGACTTGGGAGAGTGAACAATCCATGCGAGAGCAATATCCGCAGTTGTTTCAGCTTTGATATCAGGTAATTTCGAGGACAAAATTTTCTTTTTAGAGGGGGAGAATTGTAATATCCCTATGCATGCCCTAGAAGTTTTGTTGTTGTTGTTGTTGGTTTGAATTGAGAAATGGGAAGAGAATGTTTTTGTATGGTGGTTGGGAAAGAAAAGAGGGTTTAGAGATAATTGTATATGTTGCTTATATGGTGATATATATAACATATAAAGTGGTCAAAATGGAAAGTCAAGGAAAGAGGATATTTTTGTGTTGGTTGTGAAATTACTTAAATGGGTATAGATATGACAAAAGCTTAGTTAAATGGACGAGGGTATTATAGTAATTTTCTTTTGGATGGGTATTTAATGCCTATTGACTTTGTGTTTCTTCATCATTTCTTCTTCTTCTTGTTGTTGTGTGGCCGGCTCATCAAAGAGAGAAGAGAGCAAGAGAACAAGTGATGGTTTTGATGATTTCAAGTTCAAAGTGAAGGAAGTTTTCAAAGTTACAAGTTGGAGTTTCAAGGAATTTCATTATTTGGTAAGTTTGCTCTTGTTTACTCTTGTTATTTTTGAAGTTATGCTTGAGTTGAGTTGTGATTTGATGATGGTATGATTAAGTTGCTTATGGTGTGATTTTAAGTATTGATTTTGCTTGATAGATGAGAAGTTGGGTTGGTGTTGGTGATGGAAGAGTAAGAGTTGTGTTTAGTGAAATTGTTTCTGTTTTACAATTAGTAAAGGCTGTGATTTGTATGATTTTTAATTAATTATAGAAAAATGTTCTTGAAGTGAATTTTTGATATGTTGTGCCTCTATGAGTCTAGAATGACTGAAAAATATGTTGATTCGATTTTGGATAGGTTATGAATTTAGAAAGATTATTTTTATTAGACCTGTTCCAGCAGGTACCTTAACTGAGACAGCTCTATTTCGGGATTTTTAATAAAATGTAGAAAAATAATATTCAATTGAGTTTTGGATATGTTGTTGCTTAGTGAGTCTAGTATTTGAGAAAAATAATTTGGAACCATGTTGATTGAATTTGATTTATGGAATTCACAAAGTTCAGAACTGCTGCCAGAATGCAGGGCAATTGGGGCAGTCTGGTTAGGTGAACTATTTGACCAAGATTTTGTGTTCAGTTTGATCTGAAATTTTAAAGGAATGATTTTAAGATACAAAACTAAATTCTGTAAAAATTTTAGAATTTTTAGTCAAGTAGATTATTTTATACAATTTTTCAAAATAAGGATAACATGGAGTCTAAAACCAGAATGTACTATTCATATGGTCATTTTGCTAATATTCCTTTTTGATTAGGTTGTGAAGAGGTTGAATTGCCCTAATTGCATTGTTGAGATTGAATAATGTTATGTCATGCATTGTGAATGGTAATGTGTTTCATGAGTAATGCACATTGAAATGTTATACCAAAGATGTTATAATGATTCAAATGAAATATGATTGAAGCATGCATTGATGATAGGATTGAATAATAATGTGAGTGTTTAGATAATGTAATGAATATTGTATATAATGATGAAATGAAGTGGGAATGATATGATGTTATGAGAAAATGGTTTTGTTGTAATGTGAGATGTTGAGGCATGATTGCTTAACTTGCTTGTGAAAAAGAAATGAATTGAAAAAGTATTGATAAGTTTAATGAACGGACCTATCCGTCTCCTGCGGAACCATGCGGACCCAGTGGGTTGGGCAACCGATCTTGGACTACCGATCTGGTAGGAGGAAGGTTCGATATAGTCAGTATTATACGTACCTATTTGCCTCCTGCGGAACCATGCGGACCCATTGGAATGGGCAACCGAACTTGGACAACCGACCTGGATGGGGAAAGGTATGTTACTGATAATGTTATACGTGCCTATTTGCCTCCTGCGGACCCTTGGGATTGGAGGGCAACCGACCTGGTTGGGAAAGGGTACGTATATAAAGTCATAGTTGTTGGCTATAATGATAAATTTAAATGAGTATAATGAATGGTGCTATTATATGAATATTGATGTGACATTGAACAAAGCAACATATTGAATAGATAATATGCTTTTGATTGATATATGTAATTAATTTGTGACATTGCATTTTAGCATGAATTATCTTACTAAGCCCTTGGCTTAGCGATAGTGTTTAATCGCACAGGTAATAGAGCTGATAGAGTCGATCCCGAGAGTTCATCCAGACCAAGTGAGAGTAGACCTTGAAGAGTTGATTTTGGGAACTTAAAGATCAGAAGAGAATTGCCAATCATGTATACTTCTTTATATTTTGTAAAGTAATGTTTATAATGTAAAAATATGGACATATTTAAATATGTACTCAAGTGTTTGTAAATATGTACATATTTTATAACTTCCGCTGTGTAATATTTAAATGTATATATATATATAACTAATATGTTTTGTTTTATAAGTAAATGACCTACTTTTCTATAATGTATAATGATAAGGGTATTGTATCAAGTTTAAAGTGTTTTGAATGTTAAGAAAACCGTAGCATCCCTATGTTTGATGCACTTATGCTACATTGTTGTGGTTGTAGTGTGTGGGCATTGGATATGGGGGTGTTACAAATCCTTTTTGCAGGTTGTAGTTGAGGGTATAAGGGGGATTTATTGGAAGTGTACTGAGAATGATTTTGTTTGCATTGGTTTGTGTAAAATGTTTTAAAAATAAAAAAAAAAACTAGTTTTGTCGACACTTGGGACTCAATTTTTAGACGAAACTATGGCAAAATTTCTATTAAAATTGGAACTAAAATTTGACTAAGTAAAATTGGTAGCAACATTAGGTTAGTGTGGCGCCTCTACTCAGCTTACACATGTAGGTCGGGAAGGGGTGTTACAAGGACTGCATTCAAAACTCCCTTGGGCACTACACCATTTAGGTTGGTATATGGAAAAGCTTGCCATTTACCTGTTGAAATAGAGCATAATGCATATTGGGCCATCAAACAGATTAACCTTGATATAGCTTGTGCAGGTGAAAGGCGAAAATTATAGGTAAACGAGTTAGATGAGTGGAGGTTGCAAGCTTATGACAATGCGAAAATGTATAAGAAACATACCAAGAGATGGCATGATGCTCACATTAAGGAATGGAAAGAGTTTCAAGCGGGAGATCAGGTATTACTCTACAATTCAAGGCTTCAACTCTTTCTAGGCAAGTTGAAATCTCGATGTTCTGGTCCTTTTACTGTCAAGGAAGTTTTCCCCTACGGAGTGGTTGAAATAACTCACCCGGAAAAAGGTAATTTTAAAGTCAATGGGCACAGGCTCAAATTTATTTTGGAGGGGAAATACAGGACCTAAATGAGGTTTTACACATCCAAGACTAGGAACATCTGCCCTGAACGTCCAACTAATACGACGTTAAAGAAGTGCTGGGTGGGAGGCAACCCACCATTTTATTCGTTCTTTAAATTTTATGTCTTTAATTCTTGTATTTTTGGTTTGTGAAAAAATAATTGGGGTTTCATCTAAACTCTCCTTTAGTTTATGCATACTCACATTGAGGACAATGTGAAATTTTAAGTGTGGGGTGCATTTTGTGTTTTGTGTTTTCATTTTTAATTGCATTTTGTGTTTTGTGTTTTTTATTTTAATTTATTTTTGTGTTAGTTTAGTTAATATTTTTCATGTTTTCTTTGAATAAATAAATTTTAGAAAGTTCAATTGTTATAAATTGTTGACTGATGACCTTTGAATTTTTGAAGCATGAACTCGAGAATTGAGTAGAATTTGGTGCTTATTGTCAATTTTGTTGGTTTTTCCTTGCACTACCTTTAACCTATTGAGAAATTGAGCCATCAACTTATTATTCTTTTTGTGTGTGGACATCTTTCATTGATAACTTGCTAGAACTTGCTTTGACATACATTTTAAGATTACATAAAAATTTCAATTAGGCATCAAGATGATTAAGGCAATTAGGTGAACCCACTTTGGCTTAAAGAGACCAACCCTATTTTTAACCTTAGTTAGCCAATTTTGAGCCTATTTCGTTTTTCCTTTTTCAACCCTATAAGAATAATTGTTGTTGAAAGGGTTGGAATATGTGTTAAAATAATCATTGCATGATGTAATAAGTGAGTTCCCTTGAAAAGTTCCTTAATGTCAAGGGGTAGATAAGAGGAAGGTGTTTTGGGATCATTGGGTTATATATATATGATCGGTTACTTCATTCTTAAAGTGCTCTTGAACTTAATGACTAAGCTCACATTTCCTAAATGCCATGCCTCTACCTTAGCCCCATTACAATGCAATAAAAGACCTTTTGATTGATGCTTAATTGTAATTAAGTGGTGGAGATTTGATAGATAAGCAAGCCTATGGCAATAATCTTTCATTGATTGTTATGAGTGTAAACACCACCTTGATCAAACACTTTCTAAGAGTTGGTGAGGGAGTGCCAATGTAGGTTATGCATCGAAAGCCACTTAATTGCATTGGTATCGATTTTGTTCGATTTGATACTGATTGTGGATTTAAGGATAGGGAAGTCTTGATGCATTTTTATAACTCTTGAACTTGACAAATTTTTCGTATTTAGTTTGTTTTGATTTTAGCCTTGCTTGGGGACAAGCAAGGAATTAAGTGTGGGGTATTTGATAAGAGTGCTTTGATACTTGTTTTTAGTACGATTTTAATGTGTTTTTAGTTAATGTTTCATTTGATTTTGGTTTAAAGTTTGTTTTAAGTGTTTATTTTAGGTTAAAGTGGAAAAACTCCTTTGGATTATCAAAACAATGAAGAAAGAGCATGAATCAAGCAAGGCATGGCCAAGCCAAAGCAAGCTTGGCCGTGTCCCTTAAAATTACTTCAAGGCAGTAGATGACATGCCCAAGAGACATGGCCAAGCCACTGGCCGTGTCTTACCCAAAGAGCAAAAATCAAAGAGACCAAGAAAGGAAAGAAAATTTGGCATAAGAAGACACTGGCAAGTGACACGGCCACAAGCTTGGTTGTGTCCCATTCAAGCCAAAGAACCAATAAAGGAAAGAAATGAACCAGAAGCCAACACACCCAGGTGACACGCCCAAGCCAGTGGCCATGTCACATGACACGGCCACAAGCTTGGCCGTGTCCCATTCAAGCCAAAGAACCAATAAAGGAAAGAAATGAACCAGAAGCCAACACACCCAGGTGACACACCTAAGCCAGTGGCCGTGTCACATGACAAGGCCACAAGCTTGGCCGTGTCACCCTTGGAAACAAAGAAAGCAAGTTGACGAAGCTAGAAGCAGAAAGTGACACACCCATATGACACGGCCAAGCCACTGACACAGCCAGGAGCTTGGCCATTTTACCTAGAAGAAAACAAGGAAAGAAAGGGCAGAAGGTGACACGGCCAGCAAGCTTGGCCGTGTCACCTAGGGCAACTTTGAAATGTTCAAATTCTTTTGCAGACAAATGGGGAACAAAGACTAGTTTTTGTCAAAAGTAATATTAGAGAAAAGAAAAGCTTGCATAATTTGAAGAAAAGAAAGATTGAACAAAGGGAATGTGGGAGACAAGGTGAGTTGGAAGTGAGTTGGAAGCATGGCTTGAGCTTTGGAGGGAAATAAAAAGAGAAGAAGAGGGAGTTTTTAGGGAATTTTTCTGGAGCTTGAAACATGAGAGCTAGAACAAGGGAGAAGGAGCCAACAACTGAAGCAAAGAGGAGGGTTTTGAGCTGAATTTGAAGAAGGAGATACATCTTGTACAAGCCCTAAACCAAGAATCAAGGATTGAAGTGAAGAAATACAAATTATTCGCCATGGATTGTTTGGTTTCTTTTACTCATTTATCTTGCTCTGTTTTTCTGGTTTTGAACATGAACTAATTCTTTCTCTATCTAGATATTGATGAACCCTAGCTTATTTATATGGATTGAATAATTATATTTAGTTGAATCATTTGATTGAGTTGTTTTATTCTTATGATGCTTAATGATTTATTTCTAATTGATAATAGCATGCTTATTGATTGGTTGCAATTTTCATAATATTGACTTGAGAAAGCTTGATATGAATTGATTACTCATAAGGGTTGAGGATTGATTGGGGTACTAGAGATAGACCTACAAGTTCCTTTGGTTTATAGTTCCTTGTTCTTAATGCATGACCTATTTAATTGTGTTTGAGAAGAGATTCCGACACTCTACTTAGTGATTAGGGATTAATTCACTCGAGAGAGGTTTTAGTCTAAATTAGAGGAATGCCAACTCAACTCTATTGAATGATTTAACTGAATTGAATGTTCATAAATATCATTGAGGCTAGGGGGATTCAATAACTGGATTGTTTTGTTATTATCAATGTAATACCCCCATACTCTATATAAGTACCACACATATACCTTGTATACATACAGTACGTATCTAAAGTATAAGAATGTCACTTTTCATTTTAGATTAAAAGCCTTTCCTTTAGTTCCAAACAATAATACATTTAATTTAAAGAACATTTAGAAACTCATTTATACTTTTAAATGATAATACATATATATAATGAGCTTGTCAAAATTCATTTATATTATCAAAATGTAACATATTTAAGTTGTACATGTATGCATCACCTTCTAGTTGGTCTCGAAATACTCTTACCCTTCTCGTGGAATAACGACTTGACTTCAGATAAACTACCTACTCACCTGCGCGATTTACATAGCCGCGTTAAGCTTGAAAGCTTAGTAGTACAAAGAAATAATTTAAAATATACATTACAAATAAATCATACTTCATATATTAACATCATGTATCACCATTTTCTTATCATATTTTCCCTTTTCAATGCACTCTCCATATATTTCCACCAATACCATAATTTATATATACATACACGTATACATCATTTCAACAAATCACAATTCAATGACTTATCAAAACCTTCATGAAATAATACTCACAATTTTCACATCCATATACATTTTACACATCATATTATATTTTCATAAACTCATCATTCAACATAGATTCTCAAGCCATATTCACTTTCAATAATTTACTTATGTATTGTATACATCTCATTCCATGATTATCATCATATATCTCATAACATTATATTTCATTCCATAGTTATCACCATATATCACATAACATTATATTTCATTCCAAAGTTATCATCATATATCTCATAACATTATATTTCATTCCATAGTTATCATCATATATCACATAACATTATATTTCATTCCATAATTCACATTAAGGCAAAGACATGCATGGGCCCAAAAGACACTAATATGCCATTCAACTTTTAGAGTTAATGTTTTGGTTTAATTATCACATTTATCATTATCATTATCCCAACTAGGCTTCAAGGATTTAGGTTCAACCAAGCTTCAAGGGGAACAAAGCATGCTAAGTATCAACCCAACTTGGCTTCAAGAACCAAACCCAACCTAGCTTCAAGGGTTGTAACATCTCAATTAGGCTTCAAGGACTAGACCCAAACAAGCTTCAAGGGGAGTAAAACATGTTAAACTTCAACCCAACTTGGCTTCAAGGATCAAGCCAAACCTAACTTCAAGAGATTGTTACTATAGGCATGCCACCAACAACAAACTCTGAAAATGGAATAACACATTAGCCACACAATTCATTTATTATTTCATTATCAACTCCATTATCAATTCTCATCATTATCTAGGCAAACATGCCCCGCTTATTTCAATTGAATCATCGTAGGCAATCACAATGGCTTCACATCTCATTTGAATCATCATAGCCAATCCCAATGGCTTCACATCTCATCATATCTCAATTTACATTATAATACTTCATCATTCAAGTATACATAAGCAATTACATTGAACATATATCTTAAATTCATCATCATATAGGCAACATGCCCCAATTATTTCATTTCAATCATTATAGCCAACCACAATGGCATCACCTCTCATCATTTCTCAAGACACATTAAAGCAATTCATCATTAAAATATTTAGCATAACAAATTGCATTGCACATACCTTTTTGAATGATCATCATAGCTTTCACACTATACAAATCATAGCATTAGTCACATTGTATTAACAATATAGTAAATTACTTAACACATTTATAACTAAATGTGTTAAGTCTCAAAATCATGTAAATGCATGCAACCATGTAGTTTGTACTTACCTCATGAGCAATCACACCACACCTAACTCATCTTCCAATAATCCTCAACACTTGGATTAGGGCAAAACAACTTCTTCACAACCTAATCCACAAGGAATAACACACACTTACTCAAAGATGCACATGAATTCAATACAAGTATTCACTTATTAATCTCATACTAGACCCTTAGATCACAAATTACAAACAAACCTCTCTTTCTAGGACCCCACGGTCGTGGCCTACCAACCCCCACGGGCGTGGCATAGCAACCAATTCTGCCCAATCTTTCTAAAATCCCCACGGTCGTGGCCTTCCAACTCCCACGGCCGTGGCATAGCAAATGAATCTGTCTCCCTTGCTCAACACCCCATGGCCATGGCTTCCAATGGCCACGGTCGTGGCAGCCAAGGGCCACGGGCGTGGCATCCAAAATGCCTCTGTTTCTAGACCAAACTCATGTATTCTTATGTTTTCCACTTCCTTAAACACAAACATACATCAATCATATATCAATTACTCAATTCTCCAACTCATTTATATTAAACCCTTATTAAACAATTTCAATAATCCATCATCATCCTCACAATTAACCATATTATCGTCATCTAAATACCAATTAAACATATCTATAAACTTTAATCTTTCACTATCATCATCTTCACACACTAACCAAATCAAATATAAACACAATCAATAGAAATCAACTCAAAGAAATGAACACTTACTTGAATATTATGCCAAATCTTCAATATCCATCTTCAATTCTCTCAAAATCCCTATGGATTTGATGTGTATATAAGTAAAATCACATCTCTCTCTCTCTCTCTTTCTCTCTCTCCACGTTCAAGATCAAGAAGAAGAAGAAAGAAAGAAAATCTTCTTTCTTTATTTTGAACTTATCTTATATATATAATAATAAAAATAAAATAAATATTACAAAAATCCTCCACCACATCTCTTTTGACTTTCTTTTCTTCTTTTTCTTTTATTATTATTATTATTATTATTATTATTATTTAATTATATAAAATTACTTTTCCTACACCACTTTATACACTATGTATATGTAACACCCCCATATCCAATGCACACACACTACAACCACAACAATGTAGCATAAGTGCACCAAACATAGGGATGCTACGGTTTTCTTAACATTCAAAACACTTTAAAACTTGATACAATACCCTTATCATTATACATTATAGAAAAGTAGATCATTTACTTATAAAACAAAACATATTAGTTATATATATATATACATTTAAATATTACACAGCGGAAGTTATAAAATATGTACATATTTACATATTAAACATTTCTTTACAAAATATAAAGAAGTATACATGATTGGCAAGTCTGCTCTGATCTTTAAGCTCCCAAAATGGATTCTTCAAGGTCTACTCTCACTTGGTCTTGATGAACTCTCGGGTTCAACTCTATCAACTCTATTACCTGCGCGATTAAACACTATCGCGCTAAGCCAACGGCTTAGTAAGATAATCATGCAAATGATATGACTTAGTGCAATGCAATGTCATTTCTCAATCCATATTATACATGTAACATCATATATGCAAAACTAACAACATACATTCACATTACATATCACATTTCAATATCTTTTCATATACCTCATTAGTATTCATTTAACCATTCATAATCAACACTAAACAAAGACAAGCATGGGCCCAAGACACACTAATATGCCATTCAATTTTCAGAGTTAATGCTTTGGTTTTGTTATCACATTTATCAATATCATATACCCAACTAGGCTTCAAGGATTAAGTTCAACCAAGCTTCAAGGGGAGCAAAGCATGCTAGGCTTCTACCCAACTTGGCTTCAAGAACTAACCCAACCTAGCTTCAAGGGTGGTAACATCTCAATTAGGCTTCAAGGATTCAATCCAACCTAACTTCAAGAGATTGTTACACTTATTAGGCATGCCACCAACAACCAACTCTGAAAATGGAATAACACATTAGCCACACAATTCATTTATTATTCAATTATCATTTTCATTCTCAATTCTCAACAACATTTAGGAAAACATGCCTTATTTCTTTCAATTCATCATCATAGCCAAACACAATGGCATTGTCTCATATCATGTCTTATTTGAATTATCATTGCATCTTTGATATACATTTCAATTTCAATGTATATTACTCATGAAACACATTACCATTCACAATGCATAACATAACATTGTTCAATCTCAACAATGCAATTAGGGCAAAGAACAATTGATATGATTCATAGTTTTAGGACCTTACACATGCATTTGATTATATCATTCATTGATTCAAGTGTGTTTAAAGTGTTTAGGGTTAGGTTTAGGGACCAACCTACCCTTGGAGAACCAAAACAATGCAATTAGAACAAAGAATAAAAACCCCAACCCACACAATTGAGGGACACGGGCAGCCACTTGAGGGACACGGCCAAGCTTGTAGCCGTGTCACTCAACTCAATTGGACAGTAAGCAACACGGGCAAGGGACACGGCCAAGCTTGTGACCGTGTCTCCCAAAACCAAAATCCAGTAGTGAACACGGCTAAGGGACACGGCCGTGTCTCTCAAAAACTCAACCAACACGCCCAAATTTCCTTGGCTTGGCTGTGTCTCTCCTTTCCTTTGGCCGTGTCACTCATCACCAAAACCCTAAATGTAACCAACCCTCTTCCAAATGCATTTTAACATATAATTCCCAACACAAACTCACTCAAATGGACATAACTCATGTCATAACACATATTCATCACAATAACCACTTAAACAACACATTTAAACACAAACCATCTCAAAACCCTAACTCAAACTTTACTCTTGATTTTCCACTATCAATCTTCACTTATTTTTCCATAATCACAACCAAACCAACACCAATTCCAATTTTTAACTTTAAATCAATTCTAACACTTGCAAACACATATCAAATACACCAAATCATTACATCAACAAATCACACTTCACTTTAAACATAACTTCAAAATTAACAAAAGAAAACAAGAGATTTCTTACCTTAGATGAAGAAATTTCACAAATCTCTAACCAAACTCTTTGATTGCCTCTTCAATTGAACTCTAGCATCAAGAACACTTCTCTTCCTCTTTCTCTCCTTCAATCACCGGCACCCAAAATGAAAAGAAAACAAAATAGCCACAAGTCAAACACTTTTCCATCTTTTAATCTCCACCAAGAGATTTCTAAAGGTAAATTACCTCTTAACCATTTGTTCTAACTCTCTTTTAACTTATAAGCCCATTTAAGTAATTACACACTCAACACAAAAATATCTCTTTTCCTTTGACTCTTCCTTTGACCCATTTATATGTTATATATATCATCATATACACAACATATACCATTCTCTCTAAACCCTAATTCCTTTCCGAAAACACATATACACAAGCATTCACTTCTCAATTTCTTTTCTTATCACATATTATACATTCAATCCAATATACAACAACAACAACAACACTATCACCAAGACTTCTAGGGCATACATGAGGATATTACAATTCTCCCCCTCTAAAAAGAAAATTTCGTCCTCGAAATTACCTGATATCAAAGCTGAAACAATTGCAGATATTGCTCTCGCATGGATTGTTCACTTTCCCAAGTTGCTTCTTCTTTTGCATGATTCTTCCAAAGAATCTTCACCAATGGAACTCTCTTGTTTCTCAACTCTTTCACATCATATGCCAAGATAGCAACTGGTTCCTCTTCAAATGTCAAGTCTGGGCTCACTTCAATAGATTCAAATGGCAACACATGAGATGGATCCGACCTGTACCTCCTCAACATAGAAACATGAAATACATTATGAATACGATCCAACTCAGGTGGCAAAGCAAGTCGATACGCCACTGGCCCAACTCTTTCTAACACTTCATACGGCCCAATGAAACGAGGACTCAATTTTTCTTTCCGACCGAACCTCAAAATCTTCTTCCAAGGAGACACTTTCAGAAATACCTTATCTCCAACATCAAACTCTATGTCTCTCCTTTTCAGATCTGCATAAGACTTCTGTCGATCTGAAGCTGCTTTCAACTTGCCTCAAATCAATTTCACTTTTTCTTCAGTTTCTTGAATCAAATCAGGTCCAATTAACTTACTTTCACCAAGTTCACTCCAACAAAGAGGTGTCCGACACCGTCTACCATACAATGCTTCAAACGATGCCATACCAATGCTAGATTGGTGACTGTTGTTGTAAGCAAACTCCACAAGAGGTAAAAACCTATCCCAACTTCCAGAGAAATCGATGACACAGCTTCTCAACATATCTTCAAGAATCTGTATCACCCTCTCTGACTGTCCATCTGTCTGTGGATGAAAAGCAGTGCTGAAGTGCAGTCGAGAACCCAAAGCACTATGCAAACTCTTCCAAAATCTTGAAGTAAACCTGGGATCTCGATCAGACACTAAAGAAGTTGGAACACCATGCAGTTTCACAATCTCATGGATATACAGCTTAGCCAACCTCTCCAAAGAGTAATCCATCCGCACCGGAAGGAAATGAGCTGTCTTAGTCAATCTATCCACAATCACCCATATGGCATCATGTTTCCTTTGTGTCAATGGCAATCCAGACACAAAATCCATTGTCACTCTTTCCCATTTCCATTCTGGCACTGACAACGGTTGAAGCAACCCGGTTGGAACTTGATGCTCTGCTTTAACCTTCTGACAAGTGAGACATTTCGATACAAACTCAGCAATGTCTCTCTTCAAACCCATCCACCAATAATGATGTCTCAAATCATGATACATCTTCGTATTACCCGGATGCATAGCAAACATCGACTGATGAGCTTCTTCCAAAATGACCCTTTTCAAATCAGCATCATCGGGTACACACAATCTGCTCTTGAACCAGAGACTTCCATCACTCTTCACAATAAAATCTCTCCCCTTTCCACTCTGACAATCCGAAACAATCTTCTGTATCTTCTTATCGACCAACTGAGCTTCTTTGATCTGATCTAACAAAACCGGCTTCAATTGCAACTGTGCCAATAATGCACCATCAACGCAAGGTACAAAACTGGCTTGCAATGCTCTCAATTCAACAAGCAACGAGAGCGAGTAACCTGTTAAACCAGCTAAAGACTTCCGACTCAAGGCATCAGCAACAACATTTGCTTTTCCTGGATGATAGTCAATCAAGCAGTCGTAGCCTTTAATCAATTCTAACCATCTCCTCTGACGAAGATTGAGTTCTTTCTGGACACCCAAATACTTCAAACTTTTGTGATCAGTGTAGATGAAACATTTCTCCCCAAACAGATAGTGGCGCCAAATCTTCAATGCAAACACAATGGCAGCCAATTCCAAATCATGGGTCGGATAGTTAAGCTCATGCGGTTTCAACTGTCTAGATGCATAAGCTATAACTTTCCCTTCTTGCATCAATACACACCCCAAACCTCTATGTGAAGCATCACTGTAGATCACATATGGTTTGCCTTCAACAGGTAAAGTAAGAACAGGCGCTTGAGTCAACATTTCTCTCAACTGCTCAAAGCTCGCCTGACATTGATCTGTCCACAAAAACCTCACTCCCTTACGAAGCAATCTGTTGAGTGGAGTAGCTATCAAAGAAAACCCTTTCACAAACCGCCAGTAATAGCCTGCCAAACCCAGAAAACTTCTAATCTCTGTCACAGACTTGGGTGGACTCCAATTCAAAATTGCTTCAACTTTGCTCGGATCAACTCTGATGCCTTCTGCAGAAACAATATGTCCGAGAAAAGCTACTTGATCCAACCAGAACTCACACTTCGACAATTTGGCAAATAACTGCTTTTCTCTCAAAATCTGCAACACAATCCGCAGATGCAAATCATGTTCCTCTTCATTCCTTGAATACACTAGAATATCATCGATGAAGACCACTACAAACTGATCCAGATAGGGCCTAAACACCCTATTCATCAAATCCATGAAAGCTGCAGGTGCATTCGTCAGACCAAAAGGCATCACTAAAAATTCATAATGCCCATACCTGGTCCGAAAGGCGGTCTTAGGAACATCTTCAGCTCTGACTCTCAGCTGATGGTACCCTGATCTCAGATCAATTTTAGAAAACACAGCTGCACCCTTCAATTGATCAAAGAGATCATCGATTCTAGGCAAAGGATATTTATTTTTAATAGTCACCTTGTTCAATTGCCTATAATCGATACACAACCTCATAGTACCATCTTTCTTTTTCACAAATAGCACAGGAGCTCCCCAAGGAGAAACACTGGGGCGAATAAATCCTTTATCCAACAACTCCTGTAATTGCACTTTCAATTCCTTCAATTCTGCTGGTGCCATTCTATAAGGAGTAATAGAGATAGGAGTGGTACCAGGCAACAATTCAATACCGAACTCCACCTCTCTCTCAGGAAGCAACCCTGGCAACTCCTCTGGAAACACATCCGGGAACTCAGCAACTGTGGCAATGCTATCAATAGGGGAACCCTTCACTCTAGTATCCACCACATGAGCAAGATAGGCTTCACACCCCTTTCTAATCAACCTCCTGGCTGCAACAGCTGAAACAAATAAGGAGGCTAGCTGTTCCTGCTCATTAGATACTATCACCTCTCTACCATCAACAGTTCTCAAAGAAACAATTTTCCTTTTACAATCTACCACAGCTCCATGTCTAGATAGCCAGTCCATACCTAGAATCACATCATATTCCTTAAATGGCATCTCAATCAAATCTCTAAGAAACTCCTCACCTTGCACCCTCACAACACTATCTCGGTGCACCTTACTCACAATTACACTATGCCCTAAAGGATTTGTCACCAACACATCAAATCCTAGGGACTCAGCATACAAATCAGACACAGGCAAAACAGATGCACTAATATAAGAATGTGTGGAACCCGGATCAATCAAAGCAAGTACTGAAGTATCAAATAAAGAAAAAGTACCAGCTATGACTGCCGATGCATCAGGCTGCCTCTGCATAACATACATCCTCTGGGAAGATCCAACCTCCTCTGGTCTACTCTCCCTGGATGTAGCACCTCCTCTAGAACTATACCCCGGTCTACCTCCTCGGCTGACACCTCTGCCTCCTCGGCCTCCCCTCGCACTAGGTCGAGAAGCTGCAGTATCAACTGACATCTGCTCCTGTCTCTCAGGACAGTCTCTAACAAAGTGATCAGGTGATCCACATCTAAAACAAACCCCTGCTATACCAGTCTTCCAGCAAGGACCACCATGTGGCCTACCACAATGGATACAAACGGGTAAGGTGGATCTCTGAACCATAGGGGTCGGAGCACTTGCCACTGAAGCTGCAGGTCTAAATCTCTGCCTCTGTAACTGCACTGACCTACCGGCTGACCTCTGACTCCTACTAACTCTAGGAACAAAGCTTCCTTTACCTCTTTTAACAGAAGAAGACCCTGCCTCAAACTGGGGCCTCCTAACCCTAACCTCTTCCTCTGAAGCAGCTGCAATAACTTGAGCTCACTCTACACTTCGAGCTGCTGCCACTAGCTGGGAGAAATCGTGATATCTGGATCCAGCCACTAAGCACATGATAGAGGGCCTCAATCCCTCCTCAAATCTCCTGAATCTATCTATCTCATCAGCTATAATGCCCCCAGCATACTGGCTCAATCGAATAAACTCAACCTCATACTCAGTTACAGTCTTTCTATCTTGCTTCAAGCTTAAGAACTCCATCTTCTTCATGTCTTTATACTCCCTAGCAGTATACTTCAACTCAAACTCCCTCAGAAAATCCGCATATGACAAGGTTGGTGGATCATCCATAGAATGGGGCACCGTCTTCCACCAATCGTAGGCATCTTTCTGTAGCAATGATCTGGCATAATCAAACTTTTCCTCCGATGTGGCTTGCAACTGAATAAAAATCCTCTGTACTTTATCAAGCCACTGTTCCGCTACAGCTGGATCAGTAGTACCAAGGAAATCCTCCGCTCCATACTTCCTTAGTTTGTCATAGTGCCTCACTGGTACCACAGGCTGAGGGGGTGGTGGCACTGGTTGCACTGGTGCTTGCCTCATAACTTCCATCATATGTCTAAACCAGGCTGGCGGAACCTCCTCTCCAGCTGGTCTACCCGACACCGAAGCAGGTGCCTCCTCAACACTATCAACTCTAGCTCCCTCAGCAGGAGCAATACTCTCGGCACTACCCTCAATCGACTGACGTGAGTGAGAATCCATCACAACCTAACACTGCAAACACAATAGAATACTTCTTATTAAAGATCAGAGATTGCCAATCCCAAACATATATGTTATTCAAAAACCACTTTTTTTTAAATCAAAATAGTTTTTTTCTTACATTTTACCTAGGTTGAGAATCTCAAACCTAGGCTCTGATACCAAAACAATTGTAACACCCCCATATCCAATGCACACACACTACAACCACAACAATGTAGCATAAGTGCACCAAACATAGGGATGCTACGGTTCTCTTAACATTCAAAACACTTTAAAACTTGATACAATACCCTTATCATTATACATTATAAAAAAGTAGATCATTTACTTATAAAACAAAACATATTAGTTATATATATATACATTTAAATATTACACAGCGGAAGTTATAAAATATGTACATATTTACATATTAAACATTTCTTTACAAAATATAAAGAAGTATACATGATTGGCAAGTCTGCTCTGATCTTTAAGCTCCCAAAATGGATTCTTCAAGGTCTACTCTCACTTGGTCTTGATGAACTCTCGGGTTCAACTCTATCAACTCTATTACCTGCGCGATTAAACACTATCGCGCTAAGCCAACGGCTTAGTAAGATAATCATGCAAATGATATGACTTAGTGCAATGCAATGTCATTTCTCAATCCATATTATACATGTAACATCATATATGCAAAACTAACAACATACTTTCACATTACATATCACATTTCAATATCTTTTCATATACCTCATTAGTATTCATTTAACCATTCATAATCAACACTAAACAAAGACAAGCATGGGCCCAAGACACACTAATATGCCATTCAATTTTCAGAGTTAATGCTTTGGTTTTGTTATCACATTTATCAATATCATATACCCAACTAGGCTTCAAGGATTAAGTTCAACCAAGCTTCAAGGGGAGCAAAGCATGCTAAGCTTCTACCCAACTAGGCTTCAAGAACTAACCCAACCTAGCTTCAAGGGTGGTAACATCTCAATTAGGCTTCAAGGATTCAATCCAACCTAACTTCAAGAGATTGTTACACATATTAGGCATGCCACCAACAACCAACTCTGAAAATGGAATAACACATTAGCCACACAATTCATTTATTATTCAATTATCATTTTCATTCTCAATTCTCAACAACATTTAGGCAAACATGCCTTATTTCTTTCAATTGCATCATCATAGCCAAACACAATGGCATTGTCTCATATCATGTCTTATTTGAAGTATCATTGCATCTTTGATATACATTTCAATTTCAATGTATATTACTCATGAAACACATTACCATTCACAATGCATAACATAACATTGTTCAATCTCAACAATGCAATTAGGGCAAAGAACAATTGATATGATTCATAGTTTTAGGACCTTACACATGCATTTGATTATATCATTCATTGATTCAAGTGTGTTTAAAGTGTTTAGGGTTAGGTTTAGGGACCAACCTCCCATTGGAGAACCAAAACAATGCAATTAGAACAAAGAATAAAAACCCCAACCCACACAATTGAGGGACACGGGCAGCCACTTGAGGGACACGGCCAAGCTTGTGGCCGTGTCACTCAACTCAATTGGACAGTAAGCAACACGGGCAAGGGACACGGCCAAGCTTGTGACCATGTCTCCCAAAACTAAAATCCAGTAGTGAACACGGCTAAGGGACACGGCCGTGTCTCTCAAAAACTCAACCAACACGCCCAAATTTCCTTGGCTTGGCCGTGTCTCTCCTTTCCTTTGGCCGTGTCACTCATCACCAAAACCCTAAATGTAACCAACCCTCTTCCAAATGCATTTTAACATATAATTCCCAACACAAACTCACTCAAATGGACATAACTCATGTCATAACACATATTCATCACAATAACCACTTAAACAACACATTTAAACACAAACCATCTCAAAACCCTAACTCAAACTTTACTCTTGATTTTCCACTATCAATCTTCACTTATTTTTCCATAATCACAACCAAACCAACACCAATTCCAATTTTTAACTTTAAATCAATTCTAACACTTGCAAACACATATCAAATACACCAAATCATTACATCAACAAATCACACTTCACTTTAAACATAACTTCAAAATTAACAAAGGAAAACAAGAGATTTCTTACCTTAGATGAAGAAATTTCACAAATCTCTAACCAAACTCTTTGATTGCCTCTTCAATTGAACTCTAGCATCAAGAACACTTCTCTTCCTCTTTCTCTCCTTCAATCACCGGCACCCAAAATGAAAAGAAAACAAAATAGCCACAAGTCAAACACTTTTCCATCTTTTAATCTCCACCAAGAGATTTCTAAAGGTAAATTACCTCTTAACCATTTGTTCTAACTCTCTTTTAACTTATAAGCCCATTTAAGTAATTACACACTCAACACAAAAATATCTCTTTTCCTTTGACTCTTCCTTTGACCCATTTATATGTTATATATATCATCATATACACAACATATACCATTCTCTCTAAACCCTAATTCCTTTCCGAAAACACATATACACAAGCATTCACTTCTCAATTTCTTTTCTTATTACATATTATACATTCAATCCAATATATAACAACAACAACAACAACAACAACACTATCACCAAGACTTCTAGGGCATACATGAGGATATTACAGTATATGTGATGTATATGTTGGTATATGTATATCTCTTATTTATTGCTTTTATATTTCCCATGTTTTACAATTACAATACATATATACTTATCATTCTTCATACATCTCTATCTCTTATAATATTTTCTTTTAATTAATTTATCTTCTTTTCTCTTTCCATTAAACATATACATTGAATCAAAATACCATAATGATTCCAAAACTTTTAGGGTGTATTTTGGGATATTACAATTCTCTCCCCCTTAAATAATATCGTCCTCGAAATTATCTAGTACAATAGCAATCCATTCTTAACACAATAATATCTTATCTTTCATATACAGTTAATTATATTCTTAAGTGATTATGTCATCAAGTCACATAACTTTTACTCTCCCCCTTAGAGTCAATCATCTTCTCTAAATTTCATAACTCATCATTATATCTATTTATATATCTTATTTCTTTCTTATCCAAACATTCAAAATAACTCATTACATTCCCAATTATTTTATCTTGATATAAGAATCAGATCATCTTATATTATAAATGTACTTCGTCTAATTATTACATTCAAGATATTTTATTACTTCCTCTCTTTATAATTACTCTCTTAATTTTAATCTTAAAAATCATTGATTTATATCTTACTATTGATTATCCCGTCATTACACTCACTTTCAAAGTAGATATTTGATCAAACCTTAATTGATAACAAGATCCTTATTTTTCATACACTTAATTCCTTCTTTAGCATGCTTTTTAATTAACATAAATATTAGTACAATGTCTTTAAACTTACTTTACAAGTAATCAATCTTTTCCCTTTTATCATCATTTACAACTAATATAACTCAATACATTCATGTCCATTCATTTGTCAGAATATTACTTCATATACATTATCACTTAAATCTTATACTCCTAGTACAACTGTACATATTAAATTTCAATAATGATTCGTAATCTTAATAGAATCGAGATCAATTGATCTATCTGTCACCATATACTAACATCTCAATCTTAGTCAATTCAAACCAACAATTAACTGATTTAAATTTATCATCAGATTTTGCAATTCATATGACCTAATTCCATTAGGTCAAACTTATATTCAAATTTTAATCTCTTCGGATCCACTTTTCAACTTTTTGAAATTATGATTATTAATAACAATTCACTTCAAATTATCTTTCAATATGCACATAATTTATTTTCTATTATCTTAGTACCATTTCCATAAAATTCTCATGATTATCTCATACCATATTTATTACTCATAATTCACTCACTTAAACCTTAAGTCCATCCACTTATTCACTTTATTCCATAAATATAGTCAGTATAACTTTCAATCACATTTTGAAATTTCTCCCATTTAATATCTCCTCACATTTCATATCTTTACTATTTTTACAATAATTATCTTTATATCACATTATCCATAACTCAAAACATTTTCACAGTTCTCTTTCCTTCCATACTTTCTATAATTATGGACAAGTTTCTAACATCAAATGAGAAAATATAACTTTACCCATTATAATTCTTGACCATGCTTCCAGAAGCATAATTATCAATCTCACCAAAATTGTACTACAGTCATATTATCTCAGGCTCAAATATGTGGATAATAAAAATTAACCGGTCAAATATACTAAACATAACATATGGCCTTAAGAAATTAATGGTCACGCCTATGGCTTATAAATCAATACTGTCCCTTTATTATTCTGCTTCCAATCTTTCCAATTAAAATCCTAAGTTGTATCGCAAGGATTACATATTCATTCTCTAATCTTGTGCTACACCAATAGTTAACACATTTCAATTCCATTTCAAACCAACTTGCACTCGATTATATGATCCTCATCAACTTAATTCATGTTTCAACAATATTACTATGAACATTTCTTACTATATACATATTCGATCATATGCAGATCTTACACAATTTCCATTTGTTACTCCATTTCTAATCTATTTACAATCTCTTATTATATACAAATACATAGAACTTTTCCATATGTGAATACTTTGGGACTCTAAATATCATATGATCATCAAATTCAGTGATCACCATAACAATTTCACTGTCCAGTATTACGCGAGTCCATTCTCACTCTCAATTCCGTCATATAATTTATCTAGTTTTGCGCAGGTCATGACCTAATCTTTCTTAGGTCCACTAATATATGCAATATCATTCTCCATATCACTAATTCAATAGTTATACCATATACACATTCATAGGTCACCTTCATAATGTGACTCACATTTTCACATTTCTTACATATCATAATTACATTCATATCGAAAAATTCATCTCACATATCCTCTACATGTATACACATAATCATGTAATTTTACTTAATTTCTCTTTTGCATATAATCTATACAAAGTGAACGTTTATTATTTTTCATTAAACATTATCATTCTCATTCTTTTTAACATAACTTAAGTTATTCATCAACTCAATAAATATATACACTCTATGTAATATCCTCATATATGCCCTAGAAGTTGTGATTATGTTGTTGTTGTTGTTATATAATTGGATTGAATATATGTGTTAAATTACAAGAGAAAAGAAATAGAGAAAAGAATGTTTATGTATATGTGATTTGGGAAAGAATTTAGGGTTTAGAGAGAATGGTATATGTTGTGTATATGATGATATATATAACATATAAGTTGGTCAAAATGAAGAGTCAAGGAAAGAAGATATTTATTTTTGTTAAGTGTGAAGTTACTATAAAGGGCATGTAATGAATGGTAATCAAGACAAATGGTATAAGGGTGTTTAGGTAATTACTCTTGTTGAATCACTTGGTGGAGATTTAAAGAGGTGATATTTTGTCTTTTCTTCATTTCCTTCTTCTTCTTCTTCTCTTCTCCACGTTGGTTGGCTCCTCCTTAGACAAGAGAGAGCAAAGTGAGATTTGTTTAATTCTAACATCAAATTGAAGGGAGAATCAAAGGATTTAATTGAAGATTTGTGGAATTCAACAACTTAGGTAAGTTCTTTCTCTTGATTTTCCTTTGTTCTTTTGAAATTGTGTTTGGGATTGGTGAGTTGATATGGATGGTTGATGGAGTGTGTTTGTGTATGGTGTGTGTAAAAGTGTTGAAATGGAATTAAAGATAAGAAGCTAGGTTGGTGTTGGTGATGGAAGAGTAAGAGTTGTGTTTAGTGAATTTTTTTCTGTTTTACAATTAGTAAAGGCTGTGACTTGTATGATTTTTAATTAATTATAGAAAAATGTTCTTGAAGTGAATTTTTGATATGTTGTGCCTCTATGAGTCTAGAATGACTGAAAAATATGTTGATTTGATTTTGGAATGGTTATGAGTTTAGAAAGATTATTTTTATTAGACCTGTTCCAGCAGGTACCTTAACTGAGACAGCTATATTTCGGGATTTTTAATAAAATGTAGAAAAATCATATCCAATTGAATTTTGGATATGTTGTTTCTTAGTGAGTCTAGTATTTGAGAAAAATAATTTGGAACCACGTTGATTGAATTTGATTTATAGAATTCACAAAGTTCAGAACTGCTGCCAGGATGCAGGGCAATTGGGGCAGTCTGGTTAGGTGAACTATTTGACCAAGATTTTGTGTTCAGTTTGATCTGAAATTTTAAAGGAATGATTTTAAGATACAAAACTAAATTCTGTAAAAATTTTAGAATTTTTAGTCAAGTAGATTATTTTATACAATTTTTCAAAATAAGGATAAAATGGAGTCTTAAACCAGAATGTACTATTCATATGGTCATTTTGCTAATATTCCTTTGGATTAGGTTTTGAAGAGATTGGGTTGCATTAACCTAAATGTGGAGAATTCTTGGAAAGAAAAGAAATGTATAGATTGATGGGACTAGTTCTTGAGGTAAGTACCAATACATATGATTGTATTTAATTACATAATTTGAGGCTTAACACATTTGTTTGCAAATGTGTTAAGTGATCTATTATATTGTTAACATAATTGGACTAAGGTGATGATTGAATGATGTGAAGGATGTGAAGATCATTAACCAGGTAAGCATAAACCCTATTTGATTGTATATCCTTATATGTCTTTGAACATTAACACATTGGGATGAAAGTGTTAAATAAGCTATTATATTGTGAATGTAAATGAAGAATATATATAAAGGATGAAATATGAAATGGGAAAGGTAGGAAGAAATGAGGATCATTCTTAAGGTATGTGCAATTTGTTATGATAAATGCTCTAGTAATGAATGATGTTAATGTGTTTTGAGAAGTGAGAAAATGTTATGTTATATGCATTGTGAATCTTGTGTATGGCAATGTATTATATGAATAATATACTTTGAAATGTGATATCAATGATGCTATATGTATCATATGGATTGAGATATGATATGATATGAAGCCATTGTGATTGGCTATGATAATTCAATTGAAAGAGATAAGGCATGTTGGCCTAATTGATGATGAGATTGATAATGAAATAATAAATGAATTGTTTGTTTAATATGTTATTCAGTTTCAGAGTTCTGGATTTGGGTGGCATGCCTAAGAAATGATGAAAGGTAACAGTCTTGCCGGGTTGAGGATCTCCTCATATGTGTTGAGTTGATGGTCCAAGAGACTGGGTCTGTTACACTATGAGAATTGTGAATATGAGATATATGATTTGTAACAGTCTTGCCGGGTTGAGGATCTCCTCATATATGTTGAGTTGATGGTCCAAGAGACTGGGTCTGTTACACTATCCATGGATAGAGATACATGTATATACATTGCCTACGGGCGGGATGATTGTGACTATGAACCAAAGCAGTAACTCTGAACTTTGAATAACATATTAGTGTTTTGGGCCCGAGTCTGTCTTTATTGTCAATGTGAATTGCAAGTATTGAAATATTGATTGTGAGTATTAATAATGAATTATGCTTGGTGAATTGTGAATAATATAATGTTATTAAGTGTAATATGTAAATGAATTGTGGTTGATGATAAAGGTTGTCTTTATTGTAAATGTGATTTATGATTTGTATGATATGTAATTTGTGTATTGCAATAATGATTGGTATGGTATATATAATGTAGGGGTATTAATATATTGGTTTTGAGTATTAGTGATGCATTGGGGTTGGTGATAATATTATGTATATATGTACATCATATTTGAAATTAGCTAGGATATATTAAAGATGAAATTAAAAAGAAAAGAAGATATGATAAGAACTAATTATATATTGAATTGATGTATCATTATATGTCAATACTTCTATACTATATGTTTATATTTTATAGTTGGACTACTAAACTCTCGGGCTTAGCGCGGGTGTTTATTTGCGCAGGTATATAGATGGAAGATATGAAGTCTTCTGTTATGCCACAAGAAGAGTAAAGTTTGTCGAGACCAACTAGAGGGTAATGCATACATGTATAAACTTTAATTATGATGTATTTCTGACGAGAGAGTATTTATATGTATAAATGAAGTTTTTGATAAAGATAATGATTTTGTAAATGTTATTTAAATTAATGTATTATGGTTTGAACTCTGTTACAGGTTTTTAAAAGGTAACGAAAAGTGACATCCTTATACTTTATATATTTACTGTATGTATACTAGGTATACGCATAGTACTTATATAGGGTATCGGGGTGTTACACTCTACTCATAATAATATTTCACAAAATCTTAGTCACATTTCTAATGTGACATCTTTCTCACATTTGTTTTTAAATGCATTTAGTATACCTTTATATCCATTTTCACCCTTTCCTGTCAAATGATTTAAAGTAATTCATTTTCACTTGCTTATTCACTTTCCTTTTATTTCAAAATAAGTTTACATACCATCAATCACATTACCCAATTAATAGTATTCTCATATGTAATAATATTCTTTCAAATAGCTAATATGTTTAACATACATTAAACTGTCGATATCTAAATAATCTTTATCAACATTCCATTAAAACTCCAACTCTCCACTTACTATATTATTTAAACTTCGATTTACTAATCTCATTTTTCTTAATATCAACTTTAAAAATATCTTATATATGTATATTTACCACAAAGCAACATCAAAACATATAATTTTCACAATTATTAAAGCTCATTTCAAAATCCAAATGTCACATATTACCTTCATTAACATGAGCTTTAACAACACTTAAGCACATCACATTTCTAACATTAAAATCACAATGTTTGCTTTAAAATAACAATGCAAACAACACCATTATATCTCCCTACGTTAACCAACATCATATCTTTTTTTTTTTTTAAACAGAACCTTAACTTTATATACCCAAACCTTAAATGGTCACATTTGGCTATACCATTCAACTCACTTAATATTTCACAATACTCTCTTCAATTTAATAACATATCTATCCATTTTAACAATCCAACAATATTTCCTCTCTCTAATTATCCAAACATAAGGTCTATTAGAAAGAGATTCAAAATGTAGAGGAAAGAATACTTATTTTAATCTTGATTTTGTTTTTAACTCATTTCCAACTTTATTCTCCTATTCATTTCTTTATATTACAATCACATTTCAATAATCAACATTTTAATATTTGCTTTCCTTAAGCAAATTCCCATTCTTTAATTTATCAATTAAACTTATATAAAATTTTTCCATATCATTTCTTTCTTTAATTTTTCCTTTTATGTAGAACTTCATCTACACAATATCATTCATCTCATCTAATTTAAATACATTACAATACACATGATGCCACATCCGAGACCAACCTAGGTGTTATGCATATGCATGTATCAAAAATTCCACTTTTCAAAAAATTTCCTCTTTTTCTTTTTAAATCTACTCAGGCCGAGAATCTCAGACCTAAGCTCTGATACCAAAACAATTGTAACACCCCCATACTCTATATAAGTACCACGCATATACCTTGTATACATACAGTACGTATCTAAAGTATAAGAATGTCACTTTTCCTTTTAGATTAAAAGCCTTTCCTTAAGTTCCAAACAATAATACATTTAATTTAAAGAACATTTAGAAACTCATTTATACTTTTAAATGATAATACATATATATAATGAGCTTGTCAAAATTCATTTATACATATGAATATATATTTATCAAAATGTAACATATTTAAGTTGTACATGTATGCATCACCTTCTAGTTGGTCTCGAAATACTCTTACCCTTCTTGTGGCATAACGACTTGACTTAAGATAAACCACCTACTCACTTGCGCGATTTACATAGCCGCGTTAAGCTTGAAAGCTTAGTAGTACAAAGAAATAATTTAAAATATACATTACAAATAAATCATACTTCATATATTAACATCATGTATCACCATTTTCTTATCATATTTTCCCTTTTCAATGCACTCTCCATATATTTCCACCAATACCATAATTTATATATGCATACACGTATACATCATTTCAACAAATCACAATTCAATGACTTATCAAAACCTTCATGAAATAATACTCACAATTTTCACATCCATATACATTTTACACATCATATTATATTTTCATAAACTCATCATTCAACATAGCTTCTCAAGCCATATTCACTTTCAATAATTTACTTATGTATTGTATACATCTCATTCCATAATTATCATCATATATCTCATAACATTATATTTCATTCCATAGTTATCACCATATATCACATAACATTATATTTCATTCCATAGTTATCATCATATATCTCATAACATTATATTTCATTCCATAGTTATCATCATATATCACATAACATTATATTTCATTCCATAATTCACATTAAGGCAAAGACATGCATGGGCCCAAAAGACACTAATATGCCATTCAACTTTCAGAGTTAATGTTTTGGTTTAATTATCACATTTATCATTATCATTATCCCAACTAGGCTTCAAGGATTTAGGTTCAACCAAGCTTCAAGGGGAACAAAGCATGCTAAGTATCAACCCAACTTGGCTTCAAGAACCAAACCCAACCTAGCTTCAAGGGTTGTAACATCTCAATTAGGCTTCAAGGACTAGACCCATCCAAGCTTCAAGGGGAGTAAAACATGTTAAACTTCAACCCCACTTGGCTTCAAGGATCAAGCCCAGCCTAACATCAAGAGATTGTTACTATAGGCATGCCACCAACAACAAACTCTGAAAATGGAATAACACATTAGCCACACAATTCATTTATTATTTCATTATCAACTCCATTATCAATTCTCATCATCATCTAGGCAAACATGCCCCACTTATTTCAATTGAATCATCATAGCCAATCACAATGGCTTCACATCTCATTTGAATCATCATAGCCAATCCCAATGGCTTCACATCTCATCATATCTCAATTCACATTATAATACTTCATCATTCAAGTATACATAAGCAATTACATTGAACATATATCTTAAATTCATCATCATATAGGCAACATGCCCCAATTATTTCATTTCAATCATTATAGCCAACCACAATGGCATCACCTCTCATCATTTCTCAAGACACATTAAAGCAATTCATCATTAAAATATTTAGCATAACAAATTGCATTGCATATACCTTTTTGAATGATCATCATAGCTTTCACACTATACAAATCATAACATTAGTCACATTGTATTAACAATATAGTAAATTACTTAACACATTTATAACTAAATGTGTTAAGTCTCAAAGTCATGTAAATGCATGCAACCATGTAGTTTGTACTTAAATCATGAGCAATCACACCACACCAAACTCATCTTCCAATAATCCTCAACACTTGGATTAGGGCAAAACAACTTCTTCACAACCTAATCCACAAGGAATAACGCACACTTACTCAAAGATACACATGAATTCAATACAAGTATTCACTTATTAATCTCATACTAGACCCTTAGATCACAAATTACAAACCAACCTCTCTTTCTAGGACCCCACGGTCGTGGCCTACCAACCCCTACGGGCGTGGCATAGCAACCAATTCTGCCCAATCTTTCTAAAATCCCCACGGTCTTGGCCTTCCAACTCCCACGGCCGTGGCATAGCAAATGAATCTGTCTCCCTTGCTCAACACCCCACGGCCATGGCTTCTAATGGCCACGGTCGTGGCAGCCAAGGGCCACGGGTGTGGCATCCAAAATGCCTCTGTTTCCAGACCAAACTCATGTATTCTTATGTTTTCAACTTCCTTAAACACAAACATACATCAATCATATATCAATTACTCAATTCTCCAACTCATTTATATTAAACCCTTATTATACAATTTCAATAATCCATCATCATCCTCACAATTAACCATATTATCATCATCTAAATACCAATTTAACATATCTATAAACTTTAATCTTTCACTATCATCATCTTCACACACTGACCAAATCAAATATAAACACAATCAATAGAAATCAACTCAAAGAAATGAACACTTACTTGAATATTATGCCAAATCTTCAATATCCATCTTCAATTCTCTCAAAATCCCTATGGATTTGATGTGTATATAAGTAAAATCACATCTCTCTCTCTCTCTTTCTCTCTCTCCACATTCAAGAACAAGAAGAAGAAGAAAGAAAGAAAATCTTCTTTCTTTATTTTAAACTTATCTTATATATATATAATAATAAAAATAAAATAAATATTACAAAAATCCTCTACCACATCTCCTTTGACTTTCTTTTCTTCTTTTTCTTTTATTATTATTATTATTATTATTTAATTATATAAAATTACTTTTCATACACCACTTTATACACTATGTATATGTGATGTATATGTTGGTATATGTATATCTCTTATATATTGCTTTTATATTTCCCATGTTTTACAATTACAATACATATATACTTATCATTCTTCATACATCTCTATCTCTTATAATATTTTCTTTTAATTAATTTATCTTCTTTTCTCTTTCCATTAAACATATACATTGAATCCAAATACCATAATGATTCCAAAACTTTTAGGGTGTATTTTGGGATATTACAATCAATCCTTTTTGCATAACCTTTAATTTCCCTTTACTTTCAGAATTAAATTAGTTGTTCTTAATTACAAAGCATCACACAACTATTAATTTTCTAAACAACGGTTAAGGTTTGCTAGTACTTGGCCTTGTTCCTAGTGGAATGATAACTCACTCACTACTTTATTACTTGGGCGACCCGTGCACTTGTGGTATTGCTATAGCACTAGGCGCGATGCACCAAAATTCCTGCGGTGAATTGGCACCAGCCCACAGCAACGCTCACAATTCAAGTCCGCAGCAATTTTTTTGCCAGCGTAATTTTCTAACGCAGTTTCTCCGAAACAAAATTCTATTTAGTTTTGGTTTCTTTTCCTAATTGGTTTTAATTTTCTAAAACAATTAGAAGTAGGTTGATTATTTTTCCTATAAATACCACATTAAAACACAGTATTAGGGGACTTTTTGAGTGGATCGAAATTTGTTTTTACTGAGCTAAACTTGGGACTTATGACTTGGGAGGAAAAGAGGACAAAAACCCTAAGGAGCAAGAGACATTAGCAATCATCAACCAGTCAAAGGCAGTGACACTGCCTTTGTCTTTGTTCATCCAGAAGCAAATTGTGGAGGAACCAACGAATGAAGGTTTGATTACAAATCTTTGATTTGATATTATTTACAATGTTTCTATCGTTTGTTTTTTATATTAAGTCAGTAACCTAAATTATTAAACTTAGTAATATGTTTTACATTAAATCATACATTCATCCAGTAGCCTTAGTCAGTGACCAAAACTTCAAAACCCTAAAACTGTTCTTCTCTTTCCAGAAAATTTAAAACCCTAAATTGTTTCTCTCCCATTTCCAAAACTTCAAAAACCCTAAATTACTCTTCTACTTCCAAAAACCTTAAAAAACCCTAAATTGTTTCTTCTGTTTCCAAAAACTTTAAAACCCTAAATTGTTTTCCTCGAACTATTTTCATCTAAACCCTAACTTTTTGTCCGAAATTTCCAAATGTTTTCTTAAATCTCCAAACCCTAATCTTCTTTACAGTTTCTAAAAATCATAATTATTTTTATAAAACTCTAAATTGTTTTCTTAAATCCTAAGATCAAATATGTTTTCCAAAATATTAAAAACCTTAATTTTCTCAAAACCTAATACAGTAAACCCTAATTTTCCTAAACCATAAATTCTTAAAGCATTAAAACTTTATGACAAATTCATAAACACCCTAAACCCAATCTAGTAAATTTAAACCCTAAAGCCATAATCCAGTAAACCTAAAATCACAATCCAGTAACCGTGAATTACAAACCCTAATGTTTTAAAATTCCAAAACCCTAATTTCATAATGTTACCCCTAAACCCTAATTTTATTAACAAAAACAACCTTACTACTTTCTTAAATTTATAAAACCCTAATCCATTCCAATTTTCCAAAATCTTTACAGTAGCCTAAATAATAATAATAATAATAATTCTAAGATCCCAAAATCCTAAATGTTAATTAAAGAACTCTAAATTGAGACATAAACCTAAATTTGAATCTTTATTTGCTTTATTTAATTTTAGATTTGATTATGTAGTTTATTATATGTTTTGATGGTTGATTTATTTATTTTCAATGCTTGATTTATTTAATTTATCATGGATGATTATTTTCTTTATTATTATGATTATTATTTGTTTATTTTATTATTAAAATTATAAGAGGTATGTTTCCACCTTATGGGTACCTCATTAGTTAAGTATTATGTAATTTAAATTGCTTTTATATTTTGGGACCAATGTAAAGGACATGTTTCCACCTTTCGGTGGGTGTCTGTGAGCGGGGATTTTCGCCCCCACTCCCGGTGGAATGGTTCTTGCGACTTCGGCACTGTTTAGGCTTGGTGGCTTAGAGAACACGGACCTAAGTCCGGAGAAAATGGAGTCGCCACCTGGACGGGCCGGGAAAAAGAAAGGGGTGGATGACTCGATTTCTAAGGAATCCCCAACCCCCTAATGGGTTTAGAAAGTTGGGTACGTGTGGGGAAGGTGAGAAATGGCCCAGCACACCCACAACACCCGGTTCATTGGAACCGGCCTCCTTTACAGGTCTTAATATTATAAAATTCTTAAATACAACAATATTATCCATATTACACGCAATAATTAAAAGAAAGCATCAATATATTAAAATCAAAGCAAGTTCCAAGCAAAACAAATAAATGGACACCCATCCAAAGATGGAAACATGTCCTTACATCACATGCCTAGATAGGACACCCACCAAAAGGTAGAAACATGCCCTTTACATAAGTTCTAAAATAGAAAAGCAAATTAAATTACATGATATTTCACTAATGAGGTACCCACCAAGTGGAAACATACCTCTTGAAACATTTGGAAGTCTAAATAAATTGATAAAAGTAAATAACCATTCATAATAAATAAATCATTCATCAAAGGTATTTAAATATCAATAAAAAGTAAACATCCAGCCATGATAAATAAAATAAACCAAGTATTGAACTTAAATAAATTAAGGCATATAAAATAAATCAAAGCATAATCAAATATAGAATTGAATTAAGCAAATAAAAAGTCCAAATTATAGATACTATTTCCATTTAGATTTCTTTATCTCATGTGTTAAGGTTTTGGGAATTTCATGAGTATAAGCTACTGTGACTTTTTTATGGAATTAAAATAGATTGAAGTTTTATGTTTTAAAAGGTTGGTAAGACACTTTGATTAAACAAATTAAGGTTTGAATGGTGAAATCATGAAACTAGGGTTTTAGACACTTTAAAATACTTTGATTTATGATTTTCGGTTATTGGGTTTCTAAGCTACTGTGTAAATTTAACCTATTTATGTTTTTATAGTTTTTAATGTTTTAAAAGGAATTAGGGTTCATAAAAATTAAGGTTTAAGGTTTTAAAAGGGTTAGGGTTCATTATTTTAGGTTTTGGAGTTGAATTAGGATTTTTAGAATTTAGGGTCAAGGTGATGCATGATTTTTAAGAATTTGGAAATCAATTTGATAATTTCAAAAGGTTTTATGAATTTAAACAAACAAATTAAAGTTTTTATAAGTAGAAAAGATGTTTTTTAAGGCTTTTTGAATGAAATAGAACCTACTTTAAAATTTTAAAAGAAACAGAATTTAAATCTTAGTTTTGTTGAAAAATATGTTCAATTAGAGTTTTAAGATTTTTAAGAAGTAAAAATAACAATTTTAAGCCTTTTGGAAGATAAACCAGCGAAATAAGTTTTTTTTGGCTCTAGAAAAACTAAATTAAAGTTCTAATATTTTAACTTTTGAAAAACACAAAATCCTAGTTTTAGCCACTATGAAAAAAAATAAAGAAATTAGAATTTCATACCTTCTTTTGTAAGTTGCACCAAAATTGCTTCTTGGATGAACAAGCTCAAAAGACAAGCCTTTTTGCCTTTTGAATCCCTTAAATCGTGTTTCTGCTACTTTAAAATCAATTGATTTCAAGCTTTTCCTTTATGAATTTGGATTTTCTTTTTTCTTGTCCCTCTCGGCCTCCCCTTTTTTAAATTGCCTTTGGTCCTTATTTATAATGGTTTGATGTGGTTTATTCCTAATTAGTTAAGGTAAGTAATATTAATAAAAAAAAAGAAACCAAAACCTAATTGAATTAGGTTTCAAAAAATTTGCGTCGAAAAAAATCGCGCTGTCGAAAAAATTGCCGCAGGAAAAATTGCGCTGGCAAAAAAATTGGCTGCGGAAGCAGGCGCGGAACGGGCCCGTAGCCATTTCCCAGGCAGAATTTTTCTGCGTGCGAAATGTCCACGGGCCCGTGCCCACGGTCCAGCGCTACGATTTTTTCATCGCTGATTTTTTCGACTCCGATTTTTATTTTTATTTTTATTTTTTGAATTTTATTTGTTTATTTCTATTTTTTATTAATAAAAATTAGATACTAAAGCAAAAATTATTTAATAAAAATTATTTTGGATCAATTAGACAACAAAAATCATTTTGGACTAAATAAAACATATTGGAACGGATTTGGTAAAAAATTAAGGATCTACAGTTTGCCCCCTGCTTGAATGATCTGAAACCTTAGTGAAAGAGAGTGAAAAGCAATAAGACTTAATTTTTGAGATGATTGAGGTTTTGGGTTCTAGACCCGGTTTGAGTTCTGGAATCACGGATAAATTCTAGGTTCTAAACCTAAGGAAAATTTGAGTTCTGGCCCCGGTTCAAGTTCTGGACTAAAGGATGATTCTAGGTTCTCAACCTAAGGAAAATTTGGGTTCTGGGCCCGGTTCGAGTTTTGGACTCAAGGGAGATTCTAGGTTCTGGACCTAAGGAAAATTTGGGTTCTGGACCAGGTTTGAGTTCTAGACTCAAGGATGATTCTAGGTTCTCGACCTAAGGAAAATTTAGGTTCTGGAGGTTCGAGTTCTGGACTCAAGGGAGATTCTAGGTTCTCGACCTAAGAAAAATTTGGATTCTGGACCCGGTTTGAGTTCCGGACTCAAGGATAATTCTAGGTTCTTTACCTAAGAAAAATTTGGGTTCTGGACCCGGTTCGAGTTCTGGACTCAATGGATGATTCTAGGTTCTCGACCTAAGGAAAATTTGGGTTCTAGACCCGGTTATTTTGGATACTCTATCCTAAACTGGATTGGGACACTCGATCCTAACTGGATTTGGATACTCGATCCTAAACTAGATTGGGACACTCGATCCTAAATTGGTTTGGATACTTGATCCTAAACTAGATTGGGATACTCAATCCTAAATTGTCTTTGGATACTCAATCCTAAATTGGCTTTGGATTTGGGTACTTAGACCCAAGATTGAAT
Organism: Garcia nutans; assembly: GCA_947685225.1. Lineage (NCBI taxonomy): Eukaryota > Viridiplantae > Streptophyta > Magnoliopsida > Malpighiales > Euphorbiaceae > Garcia > Garcia nutans. Next base: position 50,259,300 of record CANTUV010000007.1, read on the forward strand.
TGATTTGGGTACTTGGACCTGAAAATGGGTACTTGGACCCGATATTGGGTACTTGGACTCGAGATTGAATTGATTTGGGTACTTGGACCTGAGAATGGGTGCTTGGACCCGAGATTGAGTTTGACTGACCTTTTATCATTTGAGAAATCTGACTGCTCTGGTTATTCTATGCATTGTGGTTTTTCACCCTTAAAATGGATCTTCATCCTTTGAGATCGGGTCTTCATCCTTGAAAATGAATCTTCATCTTTTGACATCAGATCTTCACCCTTGCTTCAGTTCTTTTAGCTGGACTGATCTTTTGTCTTTTGCATCTTCATTCTTTTGAGAGTTCTAATGTTCCATTCTTTTGTTCTTCCTTTTTGCAAAAATTTAGCTATTTTTAATTGGACCTTGTATCCTCTCCTTGCCCCCTATGTGGCAAAATATTTGTAAGTGAGTTTAAAAATATTTGGTATATAAACTCAAAAAATTGAAAAGGAGAAACTTTGCCCCCTGTGTAGGCTCAAACCCATGATTTTTCTATGTGGACTCTGATTGATGTTGTTGTCATCTAGTTCTTCGCACAAGAACGTATTTCTTCTCTTTGCAAGATTACTGGAGTTTTCTCAAGCAATGGGCTTTCTATGCCCCCTTGATTTGATATCTTCTTTTGATTTCTTACTTCATAGAGTGTTTGCTGTTCACTTTGATAAAGAATACAAGTCAAGAAAGTGTGACGTGATATGCTCATGTATGCATGATATGCATAACTAACCTTTGGCTCACAGACTGAGGTGATTAGCAGAAGTGCTCTCATTGGTTCCTTTTTGATGCTCGTTTAAGTCTTGCATTGGAATGATCGAAAGCTTTGCATTTGTGGCTTTTATCTTCAAGATGATGAAAACATGAGTGGTGGAGACCCTAAGCAGTAGAGTCAGGGATGCATCCATTTCCAACTATGTTTCAGCATGTCAGTTGATAGCTTCTTCATGACCTTGCCAATAATCATTCCCTTTGCCCAATGTGTCCTTTGGAGGTTCAACATACTTCCCTTAACTTGAAGGCTTTGTATGACAAAAACATTTTTTATTTGATTTTTTGAATTTTAATTTTGAAATCAAATGTTAGCTTTGCCAAATTAACTAGATTCCTCATTGGTTGAGCATCAAAATGAACAAAGACCAACAAAAATTTTGATGAAAGTAATTTATTCAAGCAACTTTAAATTTAAAAAAAAATAATTTAATATTAAAGAGAGTAAAATTAAGAAGCAATATTCAAGCTAAGGAAAGTTTGTTGCATTTAAGCTTCTTTTTCTTTCATATCTTCAATATCCCCATCTTGAAAGGATGATAAAACAAAATCTTCTTCTAGTCCTTTTCCCACCATGAAAGTTGCCGGTGGAGGTACTCTTCCAAACTTAGGCAAAAGGTTGTTCTTGGCAATGGATTATGTAAAGGTCCAGGAGCTAATGGTTGTAAAAACCCTTTCTTTTGCATCTTGTCGAAGACACAAGACAAAGGCTTCCCCAGATCTGAGAATTGTCTTTTATTCGCTTAACCGGTTACATTAACATCAACTTCTTTTTGCGTGCTTTGATTTTCGGACTGGTAATTCCCTTTCTCATTCCTCTTTATTGAAAAGCGATTCTTCTCTCTTTCCCACTCTTCAATTTGCATACCAGCTTGGAGAAGATCTTTGAAATCCCTTATAAGAGTGTGAGACATCCTTTCACGGAGATTGGGCAAGACACCTCTAACGATCATCCTTATTTGATCAGATTCATCGGGCCTTTTCTTGAACAAAGCGGCCTTGTTTCTCCATCGCTTCACATAGTCCACAAAATTCTCATTTGGCCTTTGCCTAATGGACTCCAATTCCATCAAGGTAACTTCCAACTCAACATTATATCCATATTGTTGGATGAAGGCTTTGTAAAGTAGATCCCAACTCTTTTGTGTTCCATCATCTAAGGTATTGAACCAATTTTGGACAACAGGGTCCAATGAGAGCATAAAGTACCTTAGGGTTTGAGCCTTAGTAGCTCAGGCAGACTGCATGGCAGTGATGTATTGCTTCAAGTGAAGATGAGGATTTCCGGTGCCATTGTACTTAGCAAAGGAAGGCATCTTGTGTAATATCCCCATATATGCCCTAAAAGTTTTGAATGTTGTTGTTGTTTTAAAAATTGGATTGAATGTAGGTGTCAGTTTGCAAGAGAAAAGAAATTAAAGGAAAGTGTATATGTTGATTATATTGTATATATATATAACATATAAGTTGGTCAAATGAAGAGTCAAGGGGGAAGAGATATTTATCTTGTTGAGTATGAAATTACCTAAATGGGCTTATGAGTTAAAAGAGAATTAGAACAAATGGTTAAGGGCATTGAGGTAATTTTCTTTTGAAAATCTCTTGGTGGAGATTTAAAGAAGAAGAGGAAGTTGACTTTATTTATTTTTCTTTTCTTCTCTTTTCCTTAGTGGTGGCCGGCTCTCCAAAACCAAAGAACAAGAGTTGATTTTTGTTGTTCCAAAATCAAGATTGAAGAGAGAAGCAAGGAATCAAGTTGGAGATTTGTGGAATTCAACAACTTTGGTAAGTTCTTTTCTTTGATTTCTTTTATTCTTTTGAAGTGGTATTTGAAGTGAATTAGGGTTTGTTGATTTGATGATGAGAGGTGTTTGTGATGTGTTTTCAAGTGTTAAATTTGGTTTTAAGTTAAGAGGTTAAATAGGTGTTGTTGTTGGAAGTGGTGGATGTTGATTTTGAAAGATTATGAATGATGTTGGATTTAGGGTTTTGAAGTGGTTGTGTTTAAATGTAATGTTAATGTGTTGTTAAAGTGATTATTGTGATGATTGTGTAAGATATGTGTTTATGTTATTGATTGTATCCATTTGAATGAGATTAATGTTGTGCAAAAAGTGTGTAAATGCAATTGAAAGAGTGTTGGCTTTGGTTAGGGTGTTGTTCATGAGTGACACGGCCAAAAGCAAGGAGAGACACGGCCAAGTCATGGAAATTTTGGACGTGTTGGGTTGATTTTTGAGAGACACGGCCGTGTCCCATGCCAGTGTCTGTCACTGCCAAAAGACACGGCCACAAGCTTGGCCGTGTCCCTCAAGTGTGCTGCCCGTGTCCCTCAAATGTGTTAGTTAATGTTTTTGTTCTTTGCTCTTCATGCAATGTTGTGATTCTTTAAGGGTCTCTTTGCACCTATACATGAAAATGAACATTCTAAATACCCTTAAAACAATAATGATTCAATCAAAGGCATATGGAAGATTATAAATCTATGAACAATGTTATGTTATATACATTGTGAATGGTAATGTGATTCATGAATAATGTACCTTGAAATGTTATAGCAATGATGTTATATGTATAAAATGAGTTGAGATATAATTGTGATATGAAGCCATTGTGATTGGCTATGATGATGAGAATTGAGAATGGAAATGATAACTAAATAATAAATGAATTGTGTGGCTAATGTGTTATTCCATTTTCAGAGTTTGTTGTTGGTGGCATGCCTAATGATAGTAACAATCTCTTGAAGTTAGGTTGGATTGAATCCTTGAAGCCTAATTGAGATGTTACAACCCTTGAAGCTAGGTTGGGTTGGTTCTTGAAGCCAAGTTGGGTAGAAGCTTAGCATGCTTTGCTCCCCTTGAAGCTTGGTTGAACCTAATCCTTGAAGCCTAGTTGGGTATATGATATTGATAAATGTGATAACAAAACCAAAGCATTAACTCTGAAAATTGAATGGCATATTAGTGTGTTTTGGGCCCATGCTTGTCTTTGTTTAATGTGAGTCATGAATGATAACTTGATTAATTAATGAATGAGATGGAAAGATGTTGAAATGTGGTATGCTTATATGATTATGATTTGTGATGTGCAAAGGTGTGACATTAGCTTTTCACCTATGTTGTTGCCTTTATTGATAACATGTGTGACATTGCATTGCATTAGAGCATAATATTAGCATGATTTGTCTTACTAAGCCGTTGGCTTAGCGCAATAGTGTTGATCGCGCAGGTAACAGAGTTGAACCCGAGAGCTCTTTGAGACCGAGTGAGAGTAGACAGTGAAGAGTTTATTGGGGACTTAAAGATCAGAGAAAGCTGCCAATCATGTATAATTTCTTTATATTTTATAAATATTGTTTATAATGTGAATAAATGTATATTTTGTAACACCCTGATACTCCATATAAGTACCGTACATATACCTAGTATACATACAATACGTATATAAAGTATAAGAATGTCACGTCTAATTTCAATTTAAAAACCTTTATCCGAATTCATACAATTTTACATTACTTTAAAATAAATTTACAAAAAAAACATAATTCATATTATAAATGCAACATAATTAAAAATCATATATGTATGCATCACCTTCTAGTTGGTCTCGAGACACTTTTACTCTTCACGTGGCATAGTAGCTAGACCTCCAGATCAACCGCAACCACCTGCGTGATTACCCAACCGCGCTAAGCCCGAAAGCTTAGTAATATAAAAAATTATTAAAATGTACTTTATTAAGTTATAGTTTACAAAAGATTCATACCTCATATTTTTAGCATCATATTTTATTGTTCTCTTACCACGTTTTCCTTTCTCAATGCATTCTTCATGTACTTCCACTAATTTCATAAATTAGATACATAATTACATAGAACACTCACAACACAATACTTACCCTTTTTATCTCATATACATATGCATATACATTATTTTAACAAAACACCATTCAATGACCTATCCAAACCTTTATGAAAACAATTCTCACAAATTCCACATTCATATACATTTTACACCTCATACAACATTTTCATAAACTCATTTCTTATCAAAGCTCCTCAAACCATATTCACTTTCAATATATCAATACACATATTACACAATTATACTTCATAACATCATTTTATTCACAATTCATCAATCATGAATTACACTTCCAATAAAGGCAGCCATAAATCTCATTATTCGGTATTTCAACATTTAAATTTCATATTGACAACAAAGACAGACTCGGGCCCAAAACAACACACTAATATGCCATTCAATTTTCAGAGTAAATGCTTTGGTTTTATCATCACATTTATCAATATCATAGACCCAACTAGGCTTCAAGGATTAGGTTCAACCAAGCTTCAAGGGGAGCAAAGCATGCTAAGCTTCAACCCAACTTGGCTTCAAGAACCAACCCAACCTAGCTTCAAGGGTGTTAACATCTCAATTAGGCTTCAAGGATTCAATCCAACCTAACTTCAAGAGATTGTTACACTTATTAGGCATGCCACCAACAACAAACTTTGAAAATGGAATAACACATTAGCTATACCATTCATTTATCAATTTTATTCTCAATTGAATTATCATAGCCAATAACAATGGCGTCACATTTCCTTTGAATCATCATAGCCAATCACAATGGCTTCACCTCATATTTGAGTCATCATAGTCAATAACAATGACTTCACATTATATTTGAATTATCATAGTCAATAACAATGACTTCACATTATATTTGAATCATCATAGTCAATAACAATGACTTCACATTATATTTAAATCATCATAGTCAATAACAATGACTTCACATTATATGATATCTCAAATCATATCATAATATTTCATTATTCAATTATACATAAGCAATTACTTCATCATATCCTTCACAATATATATATAGCATCATTGCAATCCACAAGATTCACTATGCATAAAACATAACCTTGTTCATGTGATATCATATGCATTATCAATTCCATTATCACTTCTCATTATCATATTGGCAATCATGCCTTGTTTCATTCAATTAAATCATCATAGCCAATAACAATGGCTTTAAATCACATTCCATATCATCTCACATTTTATGATTCAACAATGATGTTAGACAAATGATCTCTATTTTGATCCTTGACAACTCAAATGGATGATCTATTTAACATGTATTTGAGAATCTTGTTGCAAGATTAGGTTACTTCCAATAAGGTGAACAGAACCTTTCTAGCGGTCGCGCCTCACCTGAATACGACCGCCCCATACAATTACAAGATGAAACCTTATTACAGTAGGTTTCGCGGCCAGAAGCCCGACCTAAGTCGCGACCGCACATGAATAATAGCAACCGCCCCAAATTATGTGTCTCTCATGCATAAACCCTAAATGTAGCCAAATTTCTTTTGGTTAACTTAAAACACATTGTACACAACATAACCTCATTCAAATGGACATAATCAACATCATTAGCAATTATTTTACATGCTCATCACAATATTTTCATCACCAACATTCATTTGATACTCTATCACATTTACAAACAAAAGTGTTTTAAGATTAAACAACATATGCATGTTTGTACCCATATAATTTGTACTTACCTTTTTGTACCAATTATACAACTCTAAACACTTTCTTTTCTCCAAGAATTCTTCACTTCTCAAATTAGAGCAAATCACCTTCTTCCAAAACCTAATCCAAAATAACACAATATAATTTATCACTTACCATTTCCAAAACCCTAAAACCAACATCCTTTTCCCTCTTTCAAAAACAACATCCACCACTTCCAACCACAACACTTATTTAAACTCTTAACTAAAAATCAATTTTAACACTTGAAAACACATCACAAACACCTCTCATCATCAAATCAACAAATCCTAAATTTACTTCCAATATCACTTTAAAGGAATAAAGAAATCAAAGAAAAGAGCTTACCTCAAATGAAGAAATTTCACAATTCTTTAATCAAATCCCTTTGATTCCTCTTCAATTTGCTTCTAGCATCAAGAACACCTCTCTTGCTCTCTCCTTTCTTGAATGGCCGGCACACACATGAGAAGAGAAGAAACTAATCACAAGTCAACCCTTCTTTTCCTCTTTAAATCTCCACCAAGAGATTTCCAAAAGAAAATTACTTCAATGCCCTTAACCATTTAACTAACCTTTTGTCTCTTATATGCCCATTTAAGTAATTTCACACTCACACAATAAATATCCTCCTCCATTGACTTTCTATTTGACTTATGTATATGTTAATTATACTTCCATATATGCAACATACACACTTTCTTTACAAATTCTTTTCTCTTTCAAATTAACATATACATTCAATCCAATTAAAACAACAATAATATTCAAACTTCTAGGGCATACATTGGGATATTACATATTTGTAAATATGGATTTAAATGCTTTCATATATGTAACTATTTTATAAATTCCGCTACGTACTAAATAAACATATCTATATCTACTTTGTTTTATTTTACAAGTTAATTACTTATTATCTATATTGTATACTGACAAAGATTATGATATCATTTAAAAGGTGTTCTTGAATGTTAAGAAAAATCCGTAGCATTCCTATATTCGATACATGTATACTACATTGTGGTGTATGTAGTGTGTATGTATTAGGTGTGGGGGTGTTACATCTTGAATTTATAAGGGACCTCTTCATCTTGTTCAAATAGTTTGTCGATCTCAGACATCTCTTTGGTTTTCAGCTTCTTCTCAAATTTCTTTTCTAAATTCGTGATCATCTTTTCAACATCCGATGTCTCGGTCTTTTCAATAGTTGCCTTCTCAACAGCCTTCGGTTCTTTCCTCTTTTCTTGAACCTCTTGGTAGTATTGAGCCCAATCATCATCATCATCAATGATCACCTTTTCATCATCAAAAACCACTTCACTAACTTTGGTCTTCCTTTTGTCCTTAGTGCTAGCAGATGCCTCGGCATGGTTCTCTAAGATTGCAGTCAACTGGTTCTTCATGGTCTCAGCTAGGGCCACTTTGATTTCTTCCATCTTGGCATTGAGGGCCTCATCCACCATCCTTTGAATTTGTTCGGGCTCCATTATTTTAGGTGAGCAAGTGATTGAGTCATTGCTAGATACTTCATCTCCGGCGTAGGTCGGATTGTTGTAAGCTTTAGAACTATCGTAATCCAGGGCTATGAGCCAGAGAGGATCAATGATATGAGATGCAAATGTATGCATGTATGCATGTATGCACAAACGATCAACAAATAAGGATAAATAGGATGTTCCTTCCAACCTTATAACATCCACACACGAATGGCGAGTCCCATTTATATGGTTAACAAAATACCAACATGGGGTATCTTGTTTTTGAATGATTCCCTCAGATGTTCAACCAATAGTTATATTTTCAAAAATGGAAATCAATCCATGATAATTCCCATTAATTAGGTTTTAATCCATTCAACCAACTAAAGTAGTTTTTATGCTATGTTGGATTAAAACGAAATTAAGAGGTTTATTATGAATAGATTTCTCACTTGAAAAGAGTAACTAATGGTTCATGCCAAAACAAGCCCATGGTTAATTTATTCTTAGTGTAAACTAGGCCCACAATTGATTTTTAGTATTTCATAATTGACCTAAATATTTTTGCAAGCTCTTTGTAAGAGAAGGTTGGGTGAAAATAGTTTTGTTTCTAAGCCCATTGTAAAAGAGATTAGAAAAATGGATTTTGGGCTTAGCATTTGGGCCATGGACCAAAGAATTTTTGATTTGTTTTTAGAAAAGTCTTATGTCCAAAGACCATCTTGAAAAATTTTGAAAATAGCTTTAGTCTTTTGGATTTTAAAGAAAAATTTATTTTGAGCTTACAATATACTTAGGTCATATTAGAAAAAGAATAAACCAAATAAGCTATGATTTAAGCCAAGATAAATCAACCATAGTCAAACAACATGCATTTGGGGTAAAACCTAAGGAAAGTAACTAGGCCAATTACATGAGCTTTAGTCTTTGGGTTAAAAGGCTTAGGTTTCCAAAGCAAGTATATACCAAATGGTACGAGGCTATGAGTGGTTATGCCATGCTCAATCTCCATACCTTGAGTGAAAGTATGGTATCCCATACATAACATAACACGGGTAACACGGGCGTCCTAACTCACGTACATGATGCAATCTAATATTATGCAATGGATAATATCATTATAAGAAAGAATAGTATAATATAAAGACCAACGGAATCAACTTCTCTTATTCCCAGTGGAGTCACCACTGTGAACGAGGATTTTTGCCCCCACTCCCGGTGGAATGGTTCTTGCGACTTCGGCACTGTTTAGGCTCGGGGCCTTAGAGAACACAGATCTAAGTCTGGAAAAAATGGAGTCCCCACCCGGACGGGCCGGGAAAAAGAAAGGGGTGGGTGACTTGATTTCTAAGGAATCCCCATGTAATATCCCAAAGAATACCCTAAAAGTTTTGGAGTTATTGTTGCATGTGGATTTAGGGTATATGTATATAAGGGAAATATAGATACAATATATATATAAGACATATACATATACATGGGATATAATATGATGTAGGAAAAGTGAGTTATATATATATATTGGTATAATTAATCAATAATAATAATGATAATAAGGACAAAAAGAAAAAGAGAAGAGGAAAGTCAAGGGAAGAAAGTGTGGTGGATATTAACTTAGAAATTATTATTAATATTATTATTATTATTATTATATATATATATATAGGATAAGAACGAATGAAAGGAGGAGAACTTTCTTTCTTCTTCTGCTTCTTCTTCTTCTTAGTGAACGAGAGAGAGAGAGAGAGAGAGAGAGAGAGAGAGAGAGAGAAGCTAGAGAGAGAAAGGTGATTTTGCTTCTAATTACACCAAAGATTAAGGATATCAAGATGTTTGCAAATGGATATTGAAGATGGAGATGAAGGTTTGGCAACATGTTCAAGTAAGTACTCATCTCTTGAGTTGATTTTATTGATTATATATATATAAATCTTTATCTTCTTGTTTTGTATTTCTTTTGATTGAGGTTATGGTGAGTGTATAAGATGATGAAATGAAAGATTGAAGTATGTAATTGTGCTGAATTGATAATTAAGTAATGATAAGTTGGGGTATTTGTAAAGATGATGATGAATTGTGGAGTTAGGGTTTAGTATGAATGAATTGGTATTTTGAATAATTGATTATTATGATGATATAATGAAGTTATATAAATGTTAAAGTGATAGGGAATTGATAAATATGAACAAAGATGATGATTAAAAGGGTTGTGGTATGAATTTTGAAGGGCTTGGTCTTTAAATCCTTGAAGGACACGGCCAAGTTATGAGAGACACGGCCAAGTTAGGGCAAACATGGCCGTGTTGGATGGTTTTTGGAGAGACACGGCCACTGTCTTGGCCGTGTCCCTTGACCGTGTTTGCCACTGCCCACTTTATGTTGAGAGACACGGCCGTGTCCCATGCCCGTGTTTGCTACTGCCAAAATTGTGTTGAGAGACACGGCCACAAGCTTGGCCGTGTCCCTCAAGTGTGCTGCCCGTGTCCCTCAAATGTGTTAGGTAATGTTTTTATTCTTTGTTCTTCTTACATTGTTATGATTCTCCAAAGGTAATTGTGTACCTAAACCTAAACCTAAACACACTTAAAACAATAATGATCCAACCAAATGTATATGGAAGATTCTAAATCCTTGAATAATATAAATTGTTGTGTATATATATATCAATGATGATATAGGAAATGTGGAAGATATAATGATCATGGGAAAATTATATGCAATGCTATTGATTATGTATACTTGAGTGATAATGATGAATATGATATTGTATGAACAATGTTATGTGTTATGCATTGTGAATCTTGTAAATAGTAATGTGTTACATGAATAATGTAGTTGTAATGTTATATCAATGATGATATATATATATATAATGTATTTTAGGATGTGAAGGATATGATGAGGTAATTGAATAATGAAATATTATAGTATGATTTGAGACATGATATGATATGAAGCCATTGTTATTGGATATGATGATTTAAATGAGATGTGAAGCCATTGTTATTGGCTATGATAATTCAAATGAGATGTGAGCCATTGTTATTGGTTATTATAATTCAATTGAGAATAAAATTGATAAATGAATTGTGTGACTAATGTGTTATTCTATTTTCAGAGTTTGTTGTTGGTGGCATGCCTAATAAGTGTAACAATCTCTTGAAGTTAGGTTGGATGGAATCCTTGAAGCCTAATTGAGATGTTACCACCCTTGAAGCTAGGTTGGGTTGGTTCTTGAAGCCAAGTTGGGTTGAAGCTTAGCATGCTTTGCTCCCCTTGAAGCTTGGTTGAACCTAATCCTTGAAGCCTAGTTGGGTCTATGATATTGATAAATGTGATAATAAAACCAAAGCAATTACTCTGAAAATTGAATGGCATATTAGTGTGTTGTTTGGGCCCGAGTCTGTCTTTGTTGTCAATGTGATATCCAAATGTTGAAATAAATGAATAATGGGATTTATGGTTGACTTTGTTGGAAGTGTGATTCATGATTTATGAATTGTGAATAAAATGATGTTATGAAGTATGATTTTGTAATGTATGTATTGATATATTGAATGTGAATATGGCTTGAGGAGCTTTGTTGAGATATGAGTTTATGAAAATATAGTATGATGTGTAAAATGTATATAAATGTGGAATTTATGAGAATTGTTTTCATGAAGATTTGGATAGGTCATTGAATGGTGATTTATTGAAATGATGTATATGTTTATGTATATGAGATACGAAGGGTAAGTATAGTGTTGTAAAAGTTCTATGTATATATATATATGAGATTAGTGGGAATATATGAAGAATGCTTTGAGAAAGGAAAACGTGGTAAGAGAACAATAAAACATGATGCTAAAAATATGAGGTATGATTCTTTTGTAAAGTATATTTTAATATTTATTTGTACTACTAAGCTCTCGGGCTTAGCGCGTATGTGTAATCGCGCAGGTATTTATACGGTTGATCTGGAAGTCCAGCTGTTATGCCACGAGAAGAGTGTCTCGAGACCAACTAGAAGGTGATGCATACATATGTGATTTTAATTATGTTGCATTTTTATAAGAATAATGGTTTTTCGTAAAGGTTCTTTAAATTAATGTAATATTGCTTGAACTCGAATAAAGGTTTTTTTTTTATTTAAACGAAAAGTGAAATTCTTATACTTTATATTCGTATTGTATGTATACCAGGTATATGTATAGTACTTATATAGAGTATAGGGGTGTTACACCCCAACCCCCTAATGGGTTTGGAAAGTTGGGCACGTGTGGGGAAGGTGAGAAATGGCCCAGCACCCCCACAACGCCCGGTTCATTGGAACCGGCCTCCTTTACAGGTCTTAATTTTATAAAATTCTTAAATACAATAATATTATCCATATTACACACAATAATTAAAAGAAAGCATTAATATATTAAAATCAAAGCAAGGTCCAAAAAAAACAAATAAATGGACACCCATCCAAAGATGGAAACATGTCCTTACATCACATGCCTAGATAGGACACCCACCAAAAGGTAGAAACATGCCCTTTACATAAGTTCTAAAATAGAAAAGCAAATTAAATTACATGATATTTAACTAATGAGGTACCCACCAAGTGGAAACATACCTCTTACAACATTTGGAAGTCTTAATAAATTGATAAAAGTAAATAACCATTCATAATAAATAAATCATTCATCAAAGGTATTTAAATATCAATAAAAAGTAAACATCCAGCTATGATAAATAAACTAAACCAAGTATTGAACTTAAATAAATTAAGGCGTATAAAATAAATAAAAGCATAATCAAATATAGAATTGAATAAAGCAAATAAAAAGTCCAAATTATAGCTACTATTTCCATTTAGATTTCTTTATCTCATGTGTTAAGGTTTTGGGAATTTCATGAGTATAAGCTACTGTGACTTTTTTATGGAATTAAAATAGATTGAAGTTTTATGTTTTAAAAGGTTGGTAAGACACTTTGATTAAACAAATTAAGGTGTGAATGGCGAAATCATGAAACTAGGGTTTTAGACACTTTAAAATACTTTGATTTATGATATTCGATTATTGGGTTTCTAAGCTACTGTGTAAATTTAACCTATTTATGTTTTTATAGTTTTTAATGTTTTAAAAGGAATTAGGGTTCATAAAAATTAGGGTTTAAGGTTTTAAAAGGGTTAGGGTTCATTATTTTAGGTTTTGGAGTTGAATTAGGATTTTTAGAATTTAGGGTCAAGGTGATGCATGATTTTTAAGAATTTGGAAATCAATTTGATAATTTCATGAAGTTTTATGAATTTAAATAAACAAATTGAAATTTTTATAAGTAGAAAAGATGTTTTTTAAGGCTTTTTGAATGAAATAGAACCTACTTTAAAATTTTAAAAGAAACAGAATTTAAATCTTAGTTTTGTTGAAAAATATGTTCAATTAGAGTTTTAAGATTTTTAAGAAGTAAAAATAACAATTTTAAGCCTTTTGGAAGATAAACCAACGAAATAAGGTTTTTTGGCTTTAGAAAAACTAAATTAAAGTTCTAAGATTTTAACTTTTGAAAAACACAAAATCCTAGTTTTAGCTACTATGAAAAAAAAATAAAGAAATTAGAATTTCATACCTTCTTTTGTAAGTTGCACCAAAATTGCTTCTTGGATGAACAAGCTCAAAAGACCAGCCTTTTTGCCTTTTGAATCCCTTAAATCGTGTTTCTGCTACTTTAAAATCAATTGAATTCAAGCTTTTCCATTATGAATTTGAATTTTCTTTTTTCTTGTCCCTCTCGGCCTCCCCTTTTTTAAATTGCCTTTGGTCCTTATTTATAATGGTTTGATGTGGTTTATTCCTAATTAGTTAAGGTAAGTAATATTAATAAAAAAAAAAGAAACCGAAACCTAATTGAATTAGGTTTCGAAAAATTTGCGTCGGAAAAAATTGCGCTGCTGAAAAAATTGCTGCAGGAAAAATTGCGCTGGCAAAAAAATTCTGCCGCAACTGGCTGCTGCAGTGTGCTCGGAACGGGATTGTAGCCATTTCGCAGGCAGAAAAATTTTGCGTGCGAAATAGCTCGCAGGCAGAAAATTCTGCGTGGGCTATTTCGCAGGCAGAATTTTTCTGCGTGCGTAATGCCCACGGCCCCGTGCCCACGTGCCCCCGCGTCGATTTTTTTGTTGCCGATTTTTTCGACTCCAATTTTTTTTTTAACTTTTATTTTTTTATTTCTATTTTTCATTAATAAAAATTAGATACTAAAGAAAAAATTATTTAATAAAAATTATTTTGGACCAATTAGACAACAAAATTATTTTGGACTAAATACAACATATTGGACCGGATTAGGTCAAAAATTAAGGGTCTACAGTGTCCAATTTAGTTTAGACATGAACGATGTAAGGATATGTTTCCATCTTCGGATGGGTATCCATTTATTTGCTTTGTTTGGACATTGCTTTGATTTTAATATAATGATGCTTTATTTTAATTGTTATATGCAGTATGGATAATATTGTCATAAGGAGGCCAGTTCCAATGAACCGGGCATTGTGGGGGTGCTGGGCTATTCTCAACTTCCCTACACGTACCCAACTTTTCAAACCCATTAGGGTGTTATGGATTCCTTAGGAATCGAGTCATCCACCCCTTTCTTTTTCCCGGCCCGTCCGGGTGGCGACTCCATTTTTACCGGGCTTAGGCTTGTGTTCTCTAAGGCCCCGAGCCTAAACAGTGTCGAAGTTGCAAGAACCATTCCACCGGGAGTGGGGGTAAAAATCCCCGCTTACACCAAGTTTAATGGAACTGGGAATCATGATCTCCATGTGAAGTAATACATCACTACTATGAAGTCTGTCTGAGCTACTAAGGCTTAAACTCTAAGGTACTTCATGCTTTCATTGGACCTTATTGTCCATAATTGGTTCATCACCTTAGAGGATGGCACTAAAAAGAGCTGGGATTTGTTATATAAGGCTTTCATCCAACAATACGGGTACAATGCAGAGTTGGAAGTCACTTTGATGGAAGTTGAGTCGATAAGGCAGAAATCAAATGAAAACTTTGTTGACCATGTGAAAAGGTGGAGAAACGAGGCTGTATGACTCAAGAAGAGACCTGATGAATCAGATCGGATTAGGATGATTATAAGAGGGGTGCTGCCTAGTCTTTGTAAAAGGATGTCTCACACACTTATCCGAGATTTCAAAGATCTTTGGAAGCTAGTTTGAAAATTAAAGAGTGGGAAAGGGAGAAGAACCACTTTTCGGTGAGGAGAAATGAGAAAGGGAACTACCAGTCTGGCAACTAAAGAATGCAAAAGGTATTGATGTTAATGCAACTGGTCAAGGAGGAAGGAGGTAGTTTTCAGAAATGGGGAAGCCAGTGTCTTGGGTTCTCATTAAGCTATAAAGAAAGGGGTTGTTACAACTCTTGACTCCTCTCTCTTTGCTTAATCCTCTTCAACCTAACTTTGATGCTAAAGCATTCTACCAATTCCACAAAATGTAAGGACACGAGATGGACAAATGTTTGAGGTTGAGGCATGGGATCTAGAATTTAATTGATAGTGGAAAGTTACTTGAACCTGATAAGCCCAGTACAAAAGATAATCCTTTGCCTAGGTTCAATAGAGTGCCACCACCAGCAACATTCATGGTAGGAGGAGGATTGGAGCAAGATTCTATCTTATCCTCCTTTCAAGATGGGAGTATTAAAGATGTGAAGTTAGGAGAAGTTTCATTCAACAAACCTCCCTTAGCTTGAAGTGTTGCTTATTTTATTTTGCTTTCTTTAGTACTTATTTGGAACAATTATGTTTTTCAAATTAAGATGGTTTAAATAAATTACTTTTGTTGGAATTATAATTCAATGATTTTTGAAATTTTCATATTCAACCAATAACTAGTCTACCTTGATTAGGGTATCTATGCATCATGATTTGAATGACTTTACTAGGTGAGGGAATTGTTCTATAGAATGGAACTATGAATGCTTATTTAGAGAGGGTTGTTGCGCTCAAATTAACTCTACCACAAAGCGTCACTCGCAAGTATATGAGGTAGCTGTAGCAAAGGTGATCGCCCCAAGGTCGTCTCACAAGGAAGCCAAAGTGGGTAATTGATTATCAAATTAAAAGTAACAAGTAATTTAGGAAATTTAAATTGCAAAGTAATGAAGAAGATTGATTTAATTTGAAAACAAATAAATGTAAATTAAGCTGTAGTTCTGATTCACTTAATAAAAGGGTCTAGGGTTTGCACTTCTCTACTACTAATATGTATGAACGGTTATTCCACTTAACTAAATTAATTTCTAAGATTAAATCTAAACAACTTAATTAATTGAGTCAAGGAAATAAGCTTTTGCATTCAAACCTCTTTACAAATAATCTTGTTATAATTGAAACAATCTTTTTAATAGGTTATATTTCTAATTCACCTAAGTCCTTAATTGAATTATTCCAGCATTAGACTTCATCTCTCGATCCATCATCTAATACCTAAAACACACAATTGGTTGCCAATCAATTATATGTTAACAATATTTCATTCAATAAAGGCTAGAGAAATTATTAGCTAAGAGAATAACCAATTCATACAATCATAGCAGATCCATACAAACCCTAGACTAGATCAAATTAGTTCATAATGCAATCAAACATATTCATCTCATTAATGTTCAAAGAAATTGAAATAGACATGATAATATCCATTCAATAAAAAATAAAGAGAACAAGTTCAAGAGCAAAACCAAGTTACAACTCCTTGAAGCTTCTGAATAATCTCTTGTTCGAATCTTGCAAGAAGGATATAACAATGGAAAGAACAATTTAATCTAGCTAGTTTAATCCAAAAAGTGAAATCAAAATAAAGAAAACTAAGTTAAACCCTAGCTCCACTCTCTTGACGGCTCAAAGTTTGCTCAAAATCGTCAACCGCTGCAAACCCTAGCTTTTCTTTTCCTTTTATATGAAACGTCGGCTTTAAAATTCATTGCGCGTTTGGTTCATGAGGGACACGGCCAAGTCAGAAGTGACTTGGCCGTGTGAGTGCGTTTTTGGAGGGACACGGCTAGTGACTTGGCCGTGTCCCTTGCATGTGTCCACCACTGAATGCTTTTTCTTCTTTTCTTCTTTGTTGAGTGACACGGCCAAATCAGAGGTGACTTGGCCGTGTTGCACCATTTTAGAGGGACACGGCCAGGTGACTTGGCCGTGTCCCTTGCCTGTGTCTTCCACTGTGAGTTTTTAGTCTTCTTTGCCTTTGGAATTTGTAACACCTCGATACCCTATATAAGTACTATACATATACCTAGTATACATACAGTAAGTATATAGAGTATAAGGATGCCACTTTTCTTTTTACTTTTTAAAAACCTGTAACAAAATTCAAACCATAATAGGTCAATTTAAAGAACACTTACAAAATCATTGTCTTTATCAAAACTTCATTTATACATTTAATATAACATACTTAAAGTGGATACATGTATGCATTACCCTCTAGTTGGTCTCGACAAAATCTTACTCTTCTCGTGGCATACCAAAAGACTTCATATCTTCCACCAAGCTACCTGCGTGATAATACATCCGCGCTAAGCTCGAAAGCTTAGTAGTATAAATATAAAATACAAACATATATCATGGAAATACTAACATATAAAGATATATCAATTCCATATACTTTTAGTTCTTATTAAGTTTATCCCTTTTCATTTGCACCTTTCATATCTTTCAACTAATTTCATATCTTATACACATATATATACATAACATTTCTACCAATTCCAACCCATCACTAATATTCACAATCAACATCTCAATACACACATTATACATCATACTAACCATAAGTCACATTTCCAATTAAGACAATCATTGTCTTCAACCACAATTCATCAATTGAATTCACAATCAATGCTAGTACACACATTATACATCATACCAATCACAACATTTCTTTATTCACAATTCACCATTTATGATTCATCATTAGTGCTCATAATCAATATTTCAACACACAAATTACATATCATCAATCACATGTCCAATGAAGTATACCAAAGATTTCATTATCCATTTCTTTCAACATTTGTATATCACATTGACAACAAAGACAGACTCGGGCCCAACAGACACCACTATGTTATTCAGAGTTCAGAGTTACTGCTTTGGTCTATAATCATAATCATCAAGCCCGTAGGCATCATATATCAATATTTCTATCCATGGATAGTGTAACAGACCCAGTCTCTTGGACCATCAACTCATCATGAGGAGATCCTCAACCCGGCAAGACTGTTACCAATCATATATTTCATATTCACAATTCTCATAGTGTAACAGACCCAGTCTCTTGGACCTCAATTCAACTCAATTTGAAGAGATCCTCAACCCGGCAAGACTGTTACCTTTTTCATTTTATAGGCATGCCTCCAAACCCAGAACTCTGAAGACTGAATAACACATTAAACACATATTTCACTTATTGTTTCATTATAAATTTCAATCTCAATGCTCATTATCATCTAGGCAAATATGCCTTATTTCTTTCAATTGGATCATCATAGCCAATCACAATGGCTTCGTCTCACATTTGAATCATCATGGCCAATTACAATGGCTTCACTACATATCATATCTCAATCCATATGATACATATAACATCATTGATATAACATTTCAAAATATATTATTCATATAATACATTGCCATACACAAGATTCACAATGCATATAACATAACATTTTCTCATTTCTCAAAACACATTAACATCATTCATTACTAGAGCATTTATCATAACAAATTGCACATACCTTAAGAAGGATCCTCATATTTTCCTACCTTTTCCATTTCATATTTCATCCTTTATATATATATATATATAGTAATATACATTCTTCATTTACATTCACAATATAATAGCTTATTTAACACTTTCATCCCAATGTGTTAATGTTCAAAGACATATAAGGATATACAATCAAATAGGGTTTATGCTTACCTTGTTAATGCTCTTCACATCCTTCACATCATTCAATCATCACCTTAGTCCAATTATATTAACAATATAATAAATCACTTAACACATTTGCAAACAAATGTGTTAAGCCTCAAATTATGTAATTAAATACAATCATATGTATTGTTACTTACCTCAAGAACTATTCCCATTCCTCCATACATTTCCTCTTCCAATAATTCTCAACATATAGGTTAATGCAACACAATCTCTTCAAAACCTAATCCAAAGATCATTATACATAGGTTTAGAATCATCCACATACATTTGATTAGGGCATTCTTTGTTTTAGACATGTTTAAAGTGTTTATGTTTAGGTTTAGGTACCATAATACCTTTGAAGAATCAAAGCCATGCTAAAAGAACAAAGAATAAAAACAATAACCATTACATTTGAGGGACACGGTTAGGGCAATTCAACCTCTTCACAATCTAATCCAAAAGGAATATTAGCAAAATGACCATATGAATAGTACATTCTGGTTTTAGACTCCATTTTATCCTTATTTTGAAAAATTGTATAAACTAATCCACTTGACTAAAAATTCTAAAATTTTTACAGAATTTAGTTTTGTATCTTAAAATCATTCCTTTAAAATTTCAGATCAAACTGAACACAAAATCTTGGTCAAATAGTTCACCTAACCAGACTGCCCCAATTGCCCTGCATCCTGGAAGCAGTTCTGAACTTTGTGAATTCCATAAATCAAATTCAATCAACGTGGTTCCAAATTATTTTTCTCAAATACTAGACTCACTAAGCAACAACATATCCAAAATTCAATTGGATATGATTTTTCTACATTTTATTAAAAATCCCGAAATATAGCTGTCTCAGTTAAGGTACCTGCTGGAACAGGTCTAATAAAAATAATCTTTCTAAACTCATAACCATTCCAAAATCGAATCAACATATTTTTCAGTCATTCTAGACTCATAGAGGCACAACATATCAAAAATTCACTTCAAGAACATTTTTCTATAATTAATTAAAAATCATACAAGTCACAGCCTTTACTAATTGTAAAACAGAAAAAAATTCACTAAACACAACTCTTACTCTTCCATCACCAACACCAACCTAGCTTCTTATCTTTAATTCCATTTCAACACTTTTACACACACCATACACAAACACACTAAATCATCACATCAACCAATCACAATTTTATTTAGACACAACTTCAAAATTGACAAAGGGAAACAAAAGAATTCTTACCTAAAATGAAGAAATTCCACAAATCTCTTTTCACAACCTTTGATTTCTTCTTCAATTTGTTTCTTGTCTCAAGAACACTTCTCTTTCCCTTTTGTCTAAGGAAGAGCCGGCCACACACAAATGAGAAGAGGAAAAGATGAAGAGCAAAAGTCAAATTTTGCTTCTTATATCCACCAAGAGTTTTTAACCTTGCAATTACTAAAACACCCTTCACCATTTAACTACCCTTTTGTCTCATATGTGCCCAATTAAGTAATTTCACATGCCACATAAAAATATCCTCTTGCATTGACTCTCCCTTTGACCAATTTATATGTTATATATATCATCATATACCCAACATATAAACTTGTCTCTAAACCCTAAATTTCTTCTCCAAAACACATATACATATACATTCTCTTTCCATTTCTTTTCTCTTACAATTTAACACATATATACAATCCAATATATAACAACAACAACACTAACCACAACATCAACAACATAATCAAAACTTTTAGGGCATATATGAGGATATTACAGAATTGGTGAGACATGGCCAAGTCAGAGTGACTTGGCCGTGTTGGAGCATTTTTGGAGGGACATGGCCATGTTTGAGGTGACTTGGCCGTGTTGCTTCATTTTGGAGAGACATGGCCAGTGACATGGCCATGTCGCTTGCATGTGTCGCCTACTGTGATGATTTCTTCTTCAGTCTTGGTTCCTTGGCTTTTTTAACCTAAAACAAAACTCAAACAAACTTTAAACAAAAAGTAAATAAACAATAACCAACAAAACATAAACACCATACTAAAAACTAGATCAAAAACGACATAAACACTGAAATAAACTAAAACTACAAAATTAACAAAAACACTAAATAAACCGATTTAAACTAATAAAATACCTAAATAAAACAATAATTATTATAATAAACAAGACACAAATCTATAACAAAAACTAACAAAACAACTACCCCATACTTACAACTTTGCTTGTCCTTAAGCAAATTCACATGGCATAAATTAAAAACTCACACAACCTTAACTATAATTCCAACATATAAGATGAAATACTTAAAGACTCAGACATAAATAATTGCATCTTACTTCAATCAAGGATTTTCTTAACTCATTCATTAATCCAGACATACAAATCTCACCTCTCATCTAAGTGTTTCACTCGATTTCATAGGTTAATTCACTCAAACCACTCATGACTGCATGCTACCATAAACTTGCTTAATTATCCAATCTCCCTCACTAATTTTCTCAAGAAATAATCCGAAGGTCTTTCATTTGGATGTAATGGGGGCTAAGGTAAAGGTGTGAGAAAAGATATTTAAGGTGGAGCATCAAGAAATGGAGTATCTAAATTAGAAAATACTCTTGCTAAGAAATTCATAACTCCCTCAAATGGAATACTCACAATCCATTAATACTTCACATACTTGCATACTTCAAGAAAAATAACAAGTCAACATTCCTCTAAATTTAGAAAACATATGGATTTTGTATATATATATATATATCTTTTTCTTTTTTTTTTCCTTTTTTTTTATCATTCATTTTTATATATATATATATATATATATATACAAAATATAAACTTGCATGAAACATCTAGCTTAAAATGTAGAGGAAAAGAATAATCAACTCTTAATACAATGTGCAAAGTATGCATTTCAACCCCAAATATCAATACCATTTTTTTTTCTTATCCCACACTTTGAAATAAACCACCCTATTGACATATCATAAAAACTCCATTCCTTAATGCAGGTATGATGATAATAAGAGAAAATTGAGCTGTGAATTGTGTTGATCAAGCAAGAAAAAGTCAAAGGCTCAACTTGGCTCACTAAGGAATTCAATATTAAGGGAGGTCTTTTTAAGCTAAAGGGCTAACCTAATTTGCCTTCATCATTTTAAAACCTGAGATTAAATCATAATGTGAGTTCAATCAGTATGCAAAAGCAAACTCTAGAGATGCAAAATCATGAAGGTGCACACTTAATAAAAGAAAATCAATCATTTAATCTATAAGGCTCAAAACTCACAAAGGTGGGTTCTCAAAGATTTATATGTCATGAACCGCAGAATACGAAAATTGATCCTGAATGAATTCAAATGCTCATTTCTATGCTGATGCAAAAGTCTCAACTACAATGCTAGAATCACAGAAAAGATCAATAAATTTTCAACAATTATGCCATGCACAACAAACACAATAAACATACCAAGGCAACCAAAACAAAAATTAAAGAAAAGCTAAAAGATTACCCCACACTTTAGAATTTACATTGTCCTCAATGGAAAACAAGAATAATAAAGAGAAAGAATTAAGTACAACCTGTCTTCCATCGTCCCCTGGTGAGGCAAAACTCAACCTTTTTATCACAAACACAAATGTTCAAAAACAAGATGCAAGAGAGCTTTAGGGTTTCTATTTATTTAAACTAAACATAAAATCAAAATTGCAAAATATAAAATTATAACTATGAAAAAGAAAATGCAAACTGATGGGTTGCCTCCCATTTAGCGCTTCTTTAATGTCATAAAGCTGGACATCATGCAAGGCTTATGGATCATGGATCAAGAGTGCTGTCAATGATCCTCACTTCATGAAATCCTTCTTTATATGGCTTAACTCTATGTCTATTTGCTTTAAAAATCTTATTGGTTCTAGAGTTTAGCAATTCAATGGCACCAGAAGGACATACCTTAGTCACCTCGAAAGGACCACTCCATCGAGACTTGAATTTACCTGGAAACAGACTGAGTCGAGAATTAAAAAGTAAAACTTTCATACCTGGACTCAATGTCTGTCGCACAATAAATCTGTCTTGAAGTACTTTAGTGTGATCCTTATAATTCCTTGAGCTCTCATATGCCTTTGGGTTAAGGCATCTTTGGGTCTTCCCCACTAGTTTAGCCCCCTCTTCTAAAATCAGTGTCAGCTCCAATTTATCTGGGGAACATGTCTGCAAGAAAGCATCTGAAACAACTGCTTCAACACAATTAATTAAAGAACATTCCTCATATAAAGCAGTTGTAGGAATGGGAGAAGTGTTAAAAATAGAAAAATCCACAGTTTGTCCTAAGACATTCATTGACAACTTACCATTTTTAACATCTATCAAGGTGTTGGTAGTCGCCATAAAAGGCCTACCCAGCAGAATAGTGTGTGCAGATGGTGCAGGGTTACTACCTTCCATGTCAAGTACTATGAAATCCACAGGTACTATCAACCCTCCAACCTTAACTAACACATCTTCTATAACCCCTTTCGGGAATCTAAAAGACCTATCAGCTAATTGCAACACCATTTTTGTCGGTTTAAGCTCCCCTAGTTCTAATTCTTTAAACACAGAATAAGGCATTAAATTCACACTAGCTCCTAGATCACACATGCCTTAGTCTCCTTTCCATTCCCCACAATAATTTGAATTATAAAGCTCCCAGGATCCTTTAGCTTGGGAGGTAGTTTATGCTGCAGAACAGCACTAGCTACCTCTGAAATTATCACCTTTTCATTCGTCTCATACCTCTTTTTCTTGGTGATCATCTCTTTGAAAAACTTGGCATAAGCCGGCATGTTCTTAATTGCCTCAAGTAAGGGTAAGTTAATACTTACCTTAGATAGAATGTTGAAGATGTTAGAAAATTGCTTATCTAGTTTATCATCCTTAAACCTGCTGGGAAATGGTATGGGTGGTCGGTATGGATTGCTTACCTTATGTAGATCTGCTGTAAGGGACTTCTCCACTGATCTTTCTCCAGCACCTTTGTTCTTTGGTTCCCCTCCCCCCTTGTTCTCTTGGTCACCTGCATTCACAAAATCATTTTCAACATTATTGTCAATTTCCTTACCACTTCTAAGAACAGTCACTGATTGTGCCTGCTCAGGTTGACTTGGGAATTTCCCCTTTTGTTGAATTTTCATTTGTTGTGCAAGTTGTCCAACTTGTGTCTCCACTTTCTTAAAAGATGCTTCCAAAGAATCCATCCTCTTGTTAGTCATCTCTTGATTTTGAGCACTGACTTTGATGAAAGCTTGTAAACTTTCCTCCAAGCTCTCTATCTTAGATTGCCCTTGATTTGAGGATTGACCCAGCTTTTGGTTCTGTCTTTGAAGCAAATGGAAAGGCTGCTGAGAATTATTTGTTGCCCAAGAAAAATTTGGGTGATTCCTCCAACCAGGGTTGTATGAATTTGAATAAGGATCATTTCGGGTCCTTGGTTGAAATTCCCCCATGGCATTGACTTGCTCAGCTTCATTCCCATATGATTCATATGCAGAGGGGAAAATGTTTGCTCCATGCCCTAAAGTTCCACAGATTCCACAAATTTCTTTAGTGGATAAAGGAGAATTGTTTTTCATATTCAGCATCTGCACTTGCCTTGTCAACTCAGCAATCTGATTGACCATCTCACTATTGGCTTCCAATTGGTTCACCCCTTTACTTCTTCCTCTTACACTCTTCTATTGAGAATTAGCTCCCAACATCTCAAAGATATCATAAGTTTCATTTGCTGTCTTTTCCCCCATGGCTCCCCCAGCTGCATTATCAACAGTGTTCTGAAATTGCTGGGTGAGACCATCATAGAAAAATTGATTCAGAAGTTGAAGTGGGTAATGATGGTGTGGACACTGGATCAATAACATCTTCAATCTGTCCCAAGCCTCATGAAATGGTTCTCCTTCAAATTGAGAGAATGTAGCAATCTTCCCTCTCAACTCAGCTGTCTTCTGATGTGAATAAAACTTGCCCATGAACTTGTTATAAACTTGCTCCCAAGTTGTCAGTGAGTTTTCGGGCAACATCATAAGCCAGCTCTTTGCCCTATCCTTCAAAGTATAAGGGAAACATCTCATCCTCAACTGATCTTCTGTTAGTCCTCCCAATGGAAAAGTGTTGAGGGTAGAATAAAAATCCCGAATGAAATTCAAAGGATCTTCATTTGAAACTCCATAGAATGATGGCAGCATGTTGTAGTGAATGTTCTTCAACTCATAATTTCTTGCTGCATCTGTCAGTCTTATGCAAGAAGTGGAAGTTCCAATGATAGGTCTAGCAAAGTCTCTCATCGTTCTTTGCCTTTCTTTAGCCATTTTAACTGATTGTGCAGAATCTGACTCAAATTCAGAAGTGTCCTCCTCTGTATCAAATCCGGTATAGAGCTCAAACTCTTCTCTGCTCCTCTTCACTCTCTGAATTTCTGGAATGAATGGATGTAGCTCTCCTTCGAGTGATCTCTTGCCTTGCATAAACAAAAATTTCTAGGAAAAAGAAATTATTAAAAGCAATAGACAAAATAAAATGAAATGAAAACAGTGAAAAATAATCTAAAATATTTTTTTTAATAAACAATTACGCCAATTAGCTTCCCCGGCAGCGGCGCCAAAAACTTGTTGCGCTCAAATTAACTCTACCACAAAGCATCACTCGCAAGTATACGAGGTAGCTGTAGCAAAGGTGATCGCCCCAAGGTCGTCTCACAAGGAAGCCAAAGTGGGTAATTGATTATCAAATTAAAAGTAACAAGTAATTTAAGAAATTTAAATTGCAAAGTAATGAAGAAGATTGATTTAATTTGAAAACAAATAAAAGTAAATTAAGCTGTAGTTCTGATTCACTTGATAAAAGGGTCTAGGGTTTGCACTTCTCTACTACTAATATGTATGAACGGTTATTCCACTTAACTAATTTAATTTCTAAGATTAAATCTAAACAACTTAATTTATTGAGTCAAGGAAATAAGCTTTCGTATTCAAACCTCTTACAACTAATCTTGTTATAATTGAAACAATCTTTTTAATAGGTTATATTTCTAATTCACCTAAGTCCTTAATTGAATTATTCCAGCATTAGACTTCATCTCTCGATCCATCATCTAATACCTAAAACACACAATTGGTGGCCAATCAATTATATGTTAACAATATTTCATTCAATAAAGGCTAGAGAAATTATTAGCTAAGAGAATAACCAATTCATACAATCATAGCAGATCCATACAAACCCTAGACTAGATCAAATTAGTTCATAATGCAATCAAACATATTCATCTCATTAATGTTCAAAGAAATCGAAATAGACATGATAATATCCATTCAATAAAAAATAAAGAGAACAAGTTCAAGAGCAAAACCAAGTTACAACTCCTTGAAGCTTCTGAATAATCTCTTGTTCGAATCTTGCAAGAAGGATATAACAATGGAAAGAACAATTTAATCTAGCTAGTTTAATCCAAAAAGTGAAATCAAAATAAAGAAAACTAAGTTAAACCCTAGCTCCACTCTCTTGACGGCTCAAAGTTTGCTCAAAATCGTCAACCGCTGCAAACCCTAGCTTTTCTTTTCCTTTTATATGAAATGTCGGCTTTAAAATTCGCTGCGCGTTTGGTTCATGAGGGACACGGCCAAGTCAGAAGTGACTTGGCCGTGTGAGTGCTTTTTTGGAGGGACACGGCCAGTGACTTGGCCGTGTCCCTTGCATGTGTCCACCACTGAATGCTTTTTGTTCTTTTCTTCTTTGTTGAGTGACACGGCAAAGTCAGAGGTGACTTGGCCGTGTTGCACCATTTTGGAGGGACACGGCCAGGTGACTTGGCCGTGTCCCTTGCCTGTGTCTTCCACTGTGAGTTTTTAGTCTTCTTTACCTTTGGAATTGGTGAGACACGGCCAAGTCAGAGTGACTTGGCCGTGTTGGAGCATTTTTGGAGGGACATGGCCATGTTTGAGGTGACTTGGCCGTGTTGCTTCATTTTAGAGAGACATGGCCAGTGACATGGCCATGTCGCTTGCATATGTCGCCTACTGTGATGATTTCTTCTTCAGTCTTGGTTCCTTGGCTTTTTTAACCTAAAACAAAACTCAAACAAACTTTAAACAAAAAGAAAATAAACAATAACCAACAAAACATAAACACCATACTAAAAACTAGATCAAAAACGACATAAACACTGAAATAAACTAAAACTACAAAATTAACAAAAACACTAAATAAACCGATTTAAAATAATAAAATACCTAAATAAAACAATAATTATTATAATAAACAAGACACAAATCTATAACAAAAACTAACAAAACAAGGGCTCCTACATAATTACTCATGTCTAGATTCTAGTCAGTCTTAGAACATGCTTTGATAAACTTTCAAGGCAAAATCAAACTCTATCTATTTAAATGAGAAATGATATAGGCATTGTTTGATAAGCCAACAACTGAAATCCACCTTATTAACATCAATCCGTAGTTTGTCCTGTTGAGCCATCATAAGATTTTAGTTTGCTTTTTATTGGCTTGTAAGCCCGATAACTTACCCTATATTGATATAACACTTATGACAAGTCTGGTGATCACAGAGGTGAAGGGACAAAAAGATAAAGGAAAATGATGCTTAGTCAAGACTATAAGGATAGTTAAAATTTTATCCAAACTAGACATAATTTCTTAAATCTATTTCATCTTTAAGGTAGCATCAGGGCAACAAAAAGATCCATCCTCATTAAGGCAAGTTCATGCTACCTCATATTCAGAGACATAGGATAGCACAAACAAGGTGACTTTCTTAAAGCTATAAAAAAAGAGGAAGAAGAAAAAAAAAGAGAAGAAGAAGATAAAAGAGAAAATAAAAGCTCACAAGGATGGAAACCCAAAAAGGCTGGCCTAAAAAAATGGGTCCTGACTTTGTACAAAAGCAAAATGAAAAGACAAAGATTGTCCTTATTAGACCTAGATTTCTCTTAAGAAGTTATAAGGAAATTGAAATCTATCTTTTCATGAATCAAGACAACAATAATCTATAATTTAAAATCCCTAAAGTTTAAGATTGCTCCTAGTTGCCTATGGCTCTAACGGAAAGTTTATGGTGTGAAGATTTGTTAACAGTATTACATCAACTCTAGTTTACAAATGGCCTTCCTCTAAACCATATCCCTTGTAGACCCCATTTCAAGCCTATTAAAGACCTATTGATCTCTTTTTGGTAAGTAGATTCTATTAGTGGAGATTATTTGAATAAGCATGCATATGAGATGGACATTATATACCTTTTGGACTAAGTAATATGTATGTGCCTATCTGAAGTGCAATGGTTCCTATTCAAATAGAATTAATTCCCTAGTTTAGTACGGTAACTAGGGTTATGATGCTATAGATATGTTAATTTAAAAGACCAGGCCCTGAGATATATAGCCATTAATTTAATAGAGCCAACATTCAATTTCAAAATTAAGAAGACAAAAAAATAAATAAAAAGAAGAGGCTGATTGAAAAGTCGAACAACAGGAAAATTTTATTCATAATAGTACATTATTTTTACAAAACACATCATTGTGAAGATGGGGGTGGTCCATAATCAAACAAATCTTTCAAAATGTAATCGCCTGTTGGAGGAGGAGGCATATCGTTTGTCCCAAGTCCATCCAAAGAGGAAGCATCTAAACCTCTATTACCATGAGAGTCGGTTCTGTAATATTCATCACTTGAAAATGTAGGGGGTGCACCACAGTTGTCAATTCGGGGCCTTCTCAAAGGAGAAGCATGCGAATCCCTCATACCTTGAAATAAAAAATCCTAGATGTTTTGTGCCTCCTGATGGTATAATCCTTCGAAATGAGCAGCATGTTGATGACTGGCTGCTAACTCTTCCTATAGTTTTTTCTTTTATTATTCGAGCATTTGCTATGAGCCAGATAAGGAAAAGGGTAAGATCATACATTTTCATGCATACATACAAGCATATACCATTATGGGATAGGATGACAGACTAGATAACTCATATCAAAGCCTTGCAGATTAGATGACACATCTGGTTAAAAAGAAGGAGCAAATGGAGAATATTGACGATGAACTGGTGAAAATTGTCACTGAATTGGAACAACGAAGGAAGGTGTAGCCTCATGACCAAATGAACCAGCAGCTTATAGTGATCCTAAAAATAGTAAGAACAAGTTTAGAAGAAATAGTTGCAATGACAAAATGATAAGTGTTTACCTGAGAAGTGCCAGCCTTAGAATCACCATAAGAATGGGAAGAAGGCTCATCCTCCTCCTCCGCGTCCTTGTCCTCTCCTTTGTATTCTTCTTCCTCTCCTTCCTCCACTTCTATTTCTCCTTCTTCACCTCCAGGAAGGCCTCGAATGCTATCAGGAGACACGCTAAAATTTAGCAGTTGATCCCTAATGAATTGGACATATGACACATCTGGTGAAAGCATAAGGTCTCCAATAATAAAGCCATTGCGAGTATGACTCCAATAAGGTTCCCGCATGCATCTTGTGTTCAACACAAATGATGGAAAATCTTCTAGTACCCTCCATTGGTCGAGAACAAGAAACCAATTATACACTCATTCGCCAAGATACTAGCAACAAGAGACTGGGCTGGCAATGATTCGACGAGACTCTTGCAAGGGCAGTGCATCAATCATACATGTGATCCAGTTGTTTCTATCTTCAGCGCTCCACTAAGCCATGTTCACTTGTTGGAAAGCAAACATGTAAGTTATTTTATTCATAAGTTTTGATATTTATATTAACACTTTTCTTACTTGGTCCTAGGTTAGGCGACTCATGTGATAGCGGTGAGTATGTACGTGGTGGCTTCCAAGCACTTCTCTATGGCCCAATAGCCAAAAGCTTAGTCATTGTAGTAGGAGCTCTCACCAGATTGTGCTCATATGCCCATACTTGTACATTAAAAGAAAGGTCAAAATCCACACACATGCATTATTTGGACCAATAGTTACAGGAAAAATGATACCTCGGCAATAACCATAAAGTCGATAAAGGATCTTCTATTCCTGTAAATTTTATCAAAACCATGATTAAGGCATGCAAAACCAGCTTCTCCCCACGCAAAAGTTGGCACATGATCCAAATCAAAAAGGGCACGTAACATCAATAAATGGATGGAAGACTCAGTGCTGCCCAATATGGTCGCTCGTAATAGATATAACATGTAATATCCCAAAGTATACCCTAAAAGTTTTGGAATTTTTGTTGTATTTGGATTTAGTGTATATGTTAAATTGGAAAGAGAAAAGAAGTAAAGAGAGAGTGTATATGTTGTATATATAGTGATATATATAACATATACAAGTCAAACTAATGGAAGTCAAAAGAAGATTATTTATTTTTATTATTAATTAAAAGGAAATTAAGTTAGTGGAAGAGGATTTTATGAATATTATATTAATATAATTGCTTGGTGGAGGTTTAAAGAGAAAGAGTTGACTTGGTTCTTTGCCATTCATTTTGTTCTTTGTTTTCTTTTCTCTTTGGGTTGGCCGGCCATCAAAGAAGCAAGAGAGGAAGAGAATTTTTGATTTTCCAATCTCAAGATTGAAGGATGTTTCAAGTGATCAAGTTGGAAATCTAAGAGTTTTCAACATTTTTTGTAAGTTCTCCACTTGATTCTTTGGTTTTCTTTTAAGTTGTATTTGAGTTTGATGGTTGATTATTGATGGTCTGAGTATGTTTGATTGTGGTGTGTTTGAGAGTGTTGGGTTTAATTGATTTTGATTTTGGGGTTGGATTGAAGAGAAGGAGTTAGGTTTGGTGTTGGAAGAGTAAGTGTTGTGTTTGAGTTGTGTGTATGTGATGGTTGTGAATTGGTGCTTGATGTATGTTTTGAATTGTTTTGGTGTTTTTGTAAGTTATATTGGTTTATGTGTGTATTTAGTTAAGTTTGTTTGAAGAGGAAAATGGTGGAAGAAAGTGGTTTGTTGGATGTAGTGTTGTTGTTGCCGGAATCAGGATTTTTGGCCTGACACGCCCATGAGCACGGCCAGGTCTTTAGGCATGTCAATGGTTCTGTATTCTTGGATGGGTGACACAAGCAGTGACACGCCTATGTCACTGAGCATGTCACAACTTCTGTGTTGTAGTAGCATTGTAACACCCCTATATCCCATATACGTACCAAGCATGCTTAAACGATCGTAAAATACGTATACTGAATATAGAAAATGCCACAGTTTAAAAAGACACAACAATTATTTTTATAAATAATTGAAACCAATCTCAAACATTCAAAAGAAATCCAAAAGACACCATATAAATATAAAAACATTTATTAATTCACAGCGGAAGTTATTACAAATATGATATAAATCAAAGTTTACAAAACATGGAATATATACATGATTGGCAGCTCTTCTCTGATCTTTAAGTTCCAAAAAGGAAATCCTCAATGTCTAGTCTCACTGGGTCTCGAGGAGCTCTCAGGTTCAACTCTGTCACCTGTGCGATCAAACACTATCGCGCTAAGCCATCGGCTTAGTAGTACAAGATATACCAACATAATACTTTAAGGCAATGTAATGTCACACATCTAAATCATAAAGTGAACATCATAAGTGAAAAGCTAACATCACACCTATATATTTCATAAACCACACACATAGAAGCACATCACATTACCACATCATACTACATTTAATGTCATAACAATATTCATATTACATCTTCATAGTTTCATAGTTTTTACCATTCAAGAATCACATATTATATACAAAGACAAGCATGGGCCCAAAACACTCTAATATGCCATTCAATTTTCAGAGTTAGTGCTTTGCTTTTATTATCACATTTATCATTATCATAAACCCAACTAGGCTTCAAGGATTAGGTTCAACCAAGCTTCAAGGGGAACAAAGCATGCTAAGTATCAACCCAACTTGGCTTCAAGAACCAACCCAACCTAGCTTCAAGGGTTGTAACATCTCAATTAGGCTTCAAGGATCAAATCCAACCTAACTTCAAGAGATTGTTACCATTAGGCATGCCACCAACAACAAAACTCTGAAAATGAATAAAACATTAGACACACAATTCATTCATTATATCATTCTCAATTCTCATCATCAATTAAGCAAACATGCCTTATGTCTTTCAATTGAATCATCATAGCCAATCACAATGGCTTTACATCACATTTGCATCATTATCACCAAACACATTGGTTTTACATCTCAATATATATCAAATCACATTGAACAATTCATCACTCAAGTATACATGATCAATGGCATTGCACATACTTTTTCAATGATCATCATATATACCACATTTCCTATTTCATCATTAATATCTACATAACAATTTACTTTATTCATGGATTTAGAATCTTCCACATACATTTGTTTGGATCATTATTGTTTTAAGTGTGTTTAAAGTGTTTATGTTTAGGTTTAGGTACAAAAATACCTTTGGAGAATCACAACATTGCAAGAAGAACAAAGAATAGAAACATTAACTAACACATTTGAGGGACACGGCCAAGCTTGTGGCCGTGTCTCTCAACACAAATTTGGCAGTAACAAACACGGGCATGGGACACAGCCGTGTCTCTCCAAAATCAATCCAACACGGCCCAATTTTCCTTGGCTTGGCCGTGTCTCTCCTTGCTTTTGGCCGTGTCACTCATGAATTGAAACCCTAAATATATCCAAGTCTCCTTTGGTTGCACTCAATTTCATCATACACAATATAACTTAATTTAAATGAATGTAATCAATGTTCTAAACACATATTCATCACAATTTGCACATTAACAATACATTTAATCACTTACCACTTCAAAACCCTAAAAACTAACATCACTCTTAACTTACCATCTTCAAACCAAAACCAACACTTCCAATATCAACAATAATATAACTTCTTTACTTACAATCACTTTCAACACTTAAAAACACACCACAAGCACAACTAACCATATCACTAACAAATCCAAACTCACTTCAAACACTACTTCAAAAAGAACAAAAAAAAACAAGAGAGTACTTACCTTAAATGAAGAAATTACACAAATCTCCAACCAACTCCTTTGATTTCTCCTTCAATTTGATTCTAGCATCAAGAACACCTCTCTTGCTCTCTCCTCTCTTGAATAGCCGGCACACAAAGGAGAAGAAAAGAAAATAATCACAAGTCAAACTTCTTTTCTTCTTTAAATATCCACCAAGCAATTCTAACAAAGCAATTACCTAAATGCCCTCACCCATTTAACTTAACCTTTGTCACTTATATGCCCATTTAAGTAATTTCACATATCACACATAAAAATATCTTCTTCCATTGACTCTCCATTTGACTTATGTATATGTTATTTATATTAACATATATACAACATATACATTTCCTTTCTTCACATAACCTCCTTTGCAAAAACATATGTACATTAAATTCAAATCAAACAACAATTGTATTAAAACTTCTAGGGCATACATTGGGATATTACAATTCTCCCCCTCTAAAAATAAATTTCGTCCTCGAAATTACCTGATATCAAGTCCAAAACAACTGGGGATATTGATCTCGCATAGCTTGCTCACTTTCCCAAGTTGCTTCTCCTCTTGCATGATTCTTCCACAAAATCTTTACCAAAGGAACTTTCTTATTTCTTAACTCTTTCACATCACGTGCCAAGATAGCAACTGGTTCTTCTTCGAATGTCAGATCTGGACTCACTTCAATAGATTCAATTGACAACACATGAGATGGATCCGACCTGTATTTCCTCAACATAGAAACATGAAATACATTATGGATCTTATCCAACTCAGGTGGCAAAGCAAGCCGATAAGCAACTGGTCCAACTCTTTCCAAAACTTCATACCTGTTAGTGTATATGCCCTAGGCCATTGATTTGGACCTTAATGTTATTCATTTTGTTATTAATAAAGAAGTTTTTATTATCATTGTTATGTTTGCATGTTATATATAATAATGATTATATCCCTGGTTTATTATTGTTATGGAGATAATAATAAATATAACTAGTGTAATATTGATTTGATAATCATAAGATGATTATAGGTATGAAGATACAAATCAATATTATGGATACATGTTAGAGAACAATGTATTGGATAGACCCACATAGATATCACTTCATGGTTTAATGTCATAAGTGTATCTCATAATAGTTTTCATTTAATCCTTTGACTTGAGATTGTCATAGTTTCCAACATAAGGAATATTATGTTTTGACATGATCAAACGTTATCTGTAACTAGATAATTATAAAGGTTATGCTTGAACATGGTATAAATTGTGTAGAGGAAAATGAACAATCAAGATGGAATTTGTCCCTCTCTATGAGAGAGATATCTTCTGGGCCCCTCGATAAGTGTAACTGAGAAATGCATGGCCGTGCTCAAATAAGTTGATATAAGATCAATCTTATTTGTTTATCAGTTAACTTGGAGATCGAGTAATCATAAGTTTGGACAATATAAGTATGACATTTACTATTACTTATGTTCAAACTAGATATCGTGTGACAAAGGGATTAATGCATGTACTATTTCAGGTTTTCATTTATAATGATTCTCATGATTAATTGGGTAGTCATAATGTCTTGCTAGAGGCCAATTATGATTTGTGCATTTCAATAGAGATTGAAATACACTACCAATTAATATGAGCCTATCGGGTCACACACATAGAACGTAGGCTGTACTTAAAATAATAATAATTAAATTTTTATTATTGTTGTTGGTATTATTATTATTATTAGATATTAATAATAATATTGTTATAATAATAATTATTAGATAATAATAATTAAAGACGTGGGTCCATATAGGATATGGAGAGTTAGGGTTTTAAAAGGACTGGAGGCCTTGATGATATTATTATTATTCGTTTTGAAAGAAAACGGAAGGAGAGGAAAAACCTAAAACCCTAATTTTGTTTTTGCAAAAAGTTCAGCCACTGCCGTTAGTGAGCTAGCACTCAGAACGGCGTATGTTTGTGTGGACTTCGTTAGAGGGTGTTCGTCTTCAGAAGGCAGCATCTGTTAATCGTTTTGAAGCTACGCAAAAAGGTTAGTTTCGAATCTCTTTTATCGAACTGAATGGATCACATGGATCCTGTGAGTAAATCGAAAGAATTTTTTTGTTTTCCGCTGCGGCAAGGGTTGCAGATTCTTCTCGATTTTCTAACAATACTGTCCAATGAAGCGAGGACTCAATTTCCCTTTTCGACCAAACCTCAAGATCTTTTTCCAAGGAGACACCTTCAAAAATACTTTATCTCCCACATTATACTCAATGTCTCTCCTTTTCAAATCTGAATAAGATTTCTGTCGGTCCGAAGCTGTTTTCAACCTATCTCGAATCATTTTCACTTTCTCTTCAGTTTCTTTAACCAAATCAGGACCAATTAACTTACCTTCACCAAGTTCATTCCAACATAGATGTATCCTGCATCGTCTACCATACAATGCTTCAAATGGGGCCATACCAATGCTGGATTGATGACTGTTATTGTAAGCAAATTCAACAAGTGGTAAAAATCCATCCCAACTTCTAGAGAAATCAATGACACAGCTTCTCAACATATCCTCAATAATCTGTATCACCCTCTCAGATTGCCCATCTGTCTGAGGATGAAAAGCAGTGCTGAAATGTAATCGAGAACCCAAAGCACCTTGTAAACTCTTCCAAAACCTTGAAGTAAATCGGAGATCTCGATTAGACACTATAGAAGTTGGAACACCATGTAGCCTCACAATTTCATGGATATACAGCTCAGCTAACCTCTCCAAAGAGTAATCCATCCGAACCGAAAGAAAATGAGCTGTCTTAGTCAACCTGTCAACAATCACCCAAATAGCATCATGCTTTCTTTGTGTCAATGGCAGACCAGATACGAAATCCATGGTTACTCTATCCCATTTCCATTCAGGCATTGCTAAAGGTTGAAGTAACCCAGTTGGAACTTGATGCTCAGCTTTTACCCTCTGACATGTGAAACATTTGGACACAAAAGCTGCAATGTCTCTCTTCATACCGGACCACCAATAATGCTGTCTCAAATCATGATACATCTTTGTATTGCCCGGATGCATAGCAAATACTGACTGATGTGCTTCCTCTAAAATAATCCTTCTCAAATTAGCATCATCAGGTACACAAAATCTGTTCTTAAACCAAAGACTTCCATCACTTCTCACAATGAAATCTCGACTCTTTCCATTCCGACAATCTGAAAAAATCTTTTGAATCTTATCATCAGCCAATTGAGCTTCTTTGATCTGATCCAACAACACTGGTTTTAACTGCAACTGTGCCAACAATGCACCATCATCACAAGTTACAAAACTAGCATGCAATGCTCTCAACTCAACAAGCAACGAGAGCGAATAAACAGTTAAACCAGCTAAAGACTTCCGACTCAAGGCATCAGCAACAACATTTGCCTTACCAGGATGATAATCAATCAAACAGTCGTAGTCCTTAATCAACTCCAACCAAAACTCAAACTTCGACAGTTTAGCAAACAATTGCTTCTCTCTCAAAATCTGCAGCACAATCCACAAATGCTTATCATGTTCCTCCTC
Source organism: Garcia nutans (assembly GCA_947685225.1). Taxonomy (NCBI): domain Eukaryota; kingdom Viridiplantae; phylum Streptophyta; class Magnoliopsida; order Malpighiales; family Euphorbiaceae; genus Garcia; species Garcia nutans. The sequence goes on from CANTUV010000007.1 coordinate 50,295,719, forward strand.
ATTACGTGAATACACCAGAATGTCATCAATAAAGACCACTACAAACTGATCCAAATAGGGCCTAAACACCCTATTCATCAAGTCCATAAAAACTGCAGGTGCATTTTTCAAACCAAAAGGCATAACTAGAAACTCATAATGCCCATACCTGGTCGGAAAAGCAGTCTTAGGAACATCTTCAGCTCTGACCCTCAACTGATGATACCCTGATCTCAAATCAATTTTGGAAAACACTGTTGCACCCTTCAACTGATCAAAGAGATCATCAATTCTAGGCAAAGGATATTTATTTTTAATAGTCACCTTGTTCAATTGCCTATAACCGATACACAATCTCATAGTACCATCCTTTTTCTTTACAAACAAAACAGGAGCTCCCCAAGGTGAAACACTAGGGCGAACAAATCCTCTATCCAACAACTCCTGCAACTGCACCTTCAATTCTCTCAGCTCAGCAGGTGCCATTCTATAAGGAGTAATAGAGATAGGAGTGGTACCAGGCAATAATTCAATACCAAACTCCACCTCTCTCTCTCAGGAGGCAACCCTGGCAACTCCTCTGGAAACACATCTGGAAACTCTGCAACTGTGGGTATATTATCAATTTGAGAACCCCTTAATCTAGTATCCAACACATGAGCAAGATAAGCATCACACCCTTTTCTAATCAATCTCCTAGCTGCAACAGCTGAAACAAACAAGGATGCTAGCTGTTCCTGCTCATTAGATACTATCACTTCTCTTCCATCACTAGTTCTCAAAGTAACAATTTTCTTTTTACAATCTACCACAGCTCCATGCTTAGATAACCAGTCCATACCTAGGATCACATCATATTCTTTAAAAGGCATCTCAATCAAATCTCCAAGAAACTCCTCACTGTAACACCCCCACACCCAATACATACACACTACATACACCACAATGTAGTGTACATGTATCGAATATAGGAATGCCACGGATTTTTATTAACATTCAAAACATTTTAAATGATACTATAAGCTTTCTCATTATACATTAGAGAAAAATAAGTAATTACTTGTAATATAAAACAAAATAGATATAAATACATTTACTTAATAAGCAGCGGAATTTATAAAATATTTACATATATGAAAACATTTAAGTCCATATCTATAATTATACACATATTTACATTATACAAAATACTTTACAAAACATAAAGAATTTATACATGATTTGCAGCTCTTCTCTGATCTTTAAATCCAAGAATAAACCCTTCAATGTCTACTCTCACTAGGTCTCGAAGAACTCTCGGGTTCAACTCTGTTACCTGCGCGATTAAACACTATCGCGCTAAGCCAACGGCTTAGTAAGACAAATCATGCTTATGTTATGCTTTAGTGCAAAGCAATGTTAATTATCAATCCATATTATATATGTAACATCATATATGCAAAGCAAACAACATACCATTACATTTCATAATCCAATATAAGTAGACATATCACATTTCAACATCTTTTCATATACCTCATTAGTTACTCATTAAACCATTCATGAACAACACCAAACAAAGACAAACATTGGGCCCAAGACACACTAATATGCCATTCAATTTCCAGAGTTAATGTTTTGGTTTTGTTATCACATTTATCAATATCATATACCCAACTAGGCTTCAAGGATTAGGTTCAACCAAGCTTCAAGGGGAGCAAAGCATGCTAAGCTTCAACCCAACTTGGCTTCAAGAACCAACCCAACCTAGCTTCAAGGGTTGTAACATCTCAATTAGGCTTCAAGGATTCAATCCAACCTAACTTCAAGAGATTGTTACACTTATTAGGCATGCCACCAACAACAAACTCTGAAAATGGAATAACACATTAGCCACACAATTCATTTATTATTTAGTTATCATTTCCATTCTCAATTCTCATCAACATTTAGGCAAACATGCCTTATTTCTTTCAATTGCATCATCATAGCCAATCACAATGGCTTTATAGCATTTCATATCTCAATTCATATGGTGCATATAGCATTATTGGTATCACATTTCAAAGTACATTATTCATAATACACATCACCATTCACAAGCCTCACAATACACAATACATAACCTTGTTCATGTAATATCATATGCATTATCAATTCCATATCCTCTCACATTTCATGATTCAACAATGATGTTAGACAAATGATCTCTATTTTGATCCTTGACAACTCAAATGGATGATCTATTTAACATATATTTGAGAATCTTGTTGCAGAATTAGGTTGCTTCCAATAAGGTGAACAGAACCTTTCTAGCGGTCGCGCCTCACCTGAATACGACCGCCCCATACAATTACAAGATGAAACCTTATTACAGTAGGTTTCGCGGTCAGAAGCCCGACCTAAGTCGCGATCGCACATGAATAATAGCGACCGCCCCAAATTACGTGTCTCTCATGCATAAACCCTAAATGTAGCCAAATTTCTTTTGGTTAACTTAACACACATTGTACACAACATAACCTCATTCAAATGGACATAATCAACATCATTAGCAATTATTTTACATGCTCATCACAATATTTTCATCACCAACATTCATTAACAATACATTTGATACCTTATCACATTTACAAACAAAAGTGTTTTAAGATTAAACAACATATGCATGTTTGTAACCATATAGTTTGTACTTACCTTTAGCACCAATTATACAACTCTAAACACTTTCTTTTCTCCAAGAATTCTTCACTTCTCAAATTAGAACAAATCACCTTCTTCCAAAACCTAATCCAAAATAACACAATATAATTTATCACTTACCATTTCCAAAACCCTAAAACCAACATCACTCTTAACTTATCATCTTCAAATCCAAAACCAACACCACAACCAATTAAATCCAACATATAATAATCAACACAACCCTACCATCAAAAATCCACAACCAAACTCACAACCAACTTAAATAACTTAAAAGAATCAAGAGAAACTTACCAAATATAGTGAATCTTCTTGGATTTCCACTTAACCACTTAAAACTTCTTCAATTTGAGCTTCAAATATCATCAACTCTTATTTTCTCTCTTGCTCTCTAAGTTGGCCGGCCACACGTGAAAAGAAGAAAAGAAATTTGATCAAAATAAAAGTCAAACTCTCTATTAATCTCCACCACACAATTTCAAAAGAAGAATTACCAAAATGCCCTCTTTAACATAGTTAAACTTCTTTTCATTATGCATGCCCTTTATAGTAATTTCAATAACAACCAAAAAATCTTCTTCCACTATATCCAACACCTTGACTCTCCCTTTGACCAACATATATGCTATATATATTGCCATATACACTACATATACATCTTCTCTACACATCACTTATCTTTTAAATAACACATGAACATTCTCTTTTCTTCTTTTTTTTTCACACAACACATACATTCAATCACATTTTAAACCAACAACAACAACAACATAATCAAAACTTCTAGGGCATACATGAGGATATTACACTCACCTTGAACCACTACTGCACTATCTCGGTGCACTTTGCTAACAATCACACTATGCCCTAACGGATTTGTCACCAATACATCAAATCCTAGGGATTCAGCATGCACATCAGACACAGGAAAAACAGATGCACTAATATATGAATGTGTGGAACCCGGATCAATCAAAGCAAGTACTGAAATACCAAATAAAGAAAAATTACCAGCTATGACTGCCGAAGCATCTGGTTGCCTCTGCATCACATAAATCCTCTGAGAAGATCCAGCCTCCTTTGGTCTACTCTTCCTGGATGTAGAACCTCCTCTAGAACTGAACCCAGATCTACCTCCTCTGCTGAAACCTTTGCCTCCACGACCTCCCCTCACACTAGGTCGGGAAGCTGCAGTATCTACTAACATCCGCTCCTGTCTCTCAGGACAATCTCTAACAAAGTGATCAGGCGACCCACATCTGAAACATACCCCTGTCACACCAGTCCTCCAACAAGGACCACCATGTGGTCTACCACAATGAATGCATATGGGTAAGGTGGATCTCTGCATTACTGGTGTCGGAGCACTCGCCACTGAAACTGTAGGTCTAGATCTATGCCTCTGAAACTGTACTGACCTACCCGCTGGCCTTTGACTCCTACTAACTGGAGGAACAAAACTTCCTTTACCTCTTTTCACAGATGAAGACCCTGCCTCAAACTGGGGCCTTCTAACCCTGATCTCTTCCTCTGAAGCAGCTGCAATAACCTGAGCTCTCTCCACACTCCTAGCTGCTGCAACCAGCTGGGAAAAATCATGATATCTAGATCCAGCTACAAGACACATGATAGAGGGCCTCAATCCCTCCTCAAATCTCCTGCATCTATCTATCTCATCAGATACAATACCCCCAGCATAATGGCTCAATTGAATAAACTCAACCTCATACTCAGTTACGGTCCGGTTATCTTGCTTTAAACTCAAAAACTCCATCTTCTTCATGTCTTTATACTCTCTTGGGGTATACTTCAATTCAAACTCTCTTAGAAAATCAGCATAGGACAAGGTAGGCGGATCATCCATAGCATGGGGCACTGTCTTCCACCAGTCATATGCATCCTTCTGCAACAATGATCTTGCATAATCAAACTTTTCCTCTGGAGTGGCTTGCAACTGAACAAATATTCTCTGTACTTTATCTAGCCACTGCTCAGCTACAGCTGGATCAATAGTACCCAAGAAGTCTTCTGGTCCATATTTTCTTAATTTATCATACTGTCTCACTGATACCAAAGGTTATGGGGGTGGTAGTGGTGGTTGCACTGGTGCTTGCCTCAACAAATCAATCACTTGCCTAAACCAACTTGGCGGAACCTCCTCACCAGCTGGTCTCCCCAACACAGAAGCAGGTGCCTCACCAGCACTATCAACTCTAGCTCCATCATCAGGAGCTATACTCTCAGCACTACCCTTGACTGACTGACGTAAGTGAGAATCCATCACAACCTATATCTGCAAACACAGCAGAATACCTCTCATTAAAGATCAGAGACTGCCAATGCCAAACATGTATGTTATTCAAAAATCCACGTTTTAAAACCAAAACACTCTTTTTCTTACACTTGACCTAGGTTGAGAATCTCAAACCTAGGCTCTGATACCAAAACAATTGTAACACCCCTATATCCCGTATACGTACCAAGAATGCTTAAACGATCGTAAAATACGTATACTGAATATAGAAAATGCCACAGTTTAAAAAGACACAACAATTATTTTTATAAATAATTGAAACCAATCTCAAACATTCAAAAGAAATCCAAAAGACACCATACATATATAAAAACATTTATTAATTCACAGCGGAAGTTATTACAAATATGATATAAATCAAAGTTTACAAAACATGGAATATATACATGATTGGCAGCTCTTCTCTGATCTTTAAGTCCCAAAAAGGAAATCCTCAATGTCTAGTCTCACTAGGTCTCGAGGAGCTCTCAGGTTCAACTCTGTCACCTGCGCGATCAAACACTATCGCGCTAAGCCATCGGCTTAGTAGTACAAGATATACCAACATAATACTTTAAGGCAATGTAATGTCACACATCTAAATCATAAAGTGAACATCATAAGTGAAAAGCTAACATCACACCTATATATTTCGTAAACCACACACATAGAAGCACATCACATTACCACATCATACTACATTTAATGTCATAACAATATTCATATTACATCTTCATAGTTTCATAGTTTTTACCATTCAAGAATCACATATTATATACAAAGACAAGCATAGGCCCAAAACACTCTAATATGCCATTCAATTTTCAGAGTTAGTGCTTTGGTTTTATTATCACATTTATCATTATCATAAACCCAACTAGGCTTCAAGGATTAGGTTCAACCAAGCTTCAAGGGGAACAAAGCATGCTAAGTATCAACCCAACTTGGCTTCAAAAACCAACCCAACCTAGCTTCAAGGGTTGTAACATCTCAATTAGGCTTCAAGGATCAAATCCAACCTAACTTCAAGAGATTGTTACCATTAGGCATGCCACAAACAACAAAACTCTAAAAATGAATAACACATTAGACACACAATTCATTCATTATATCATTCTCAATTCTCATCATCAATTAAGCAAACATGCCTTATGTCTTTCAATTGAATCATCATAGCCAATCACAATGGCTTTACATCACATTTGCATCATTATCACCAAACACATTGGTTTTACATCTCAATATATATCAAATCACATTGAACAATTCATCACTCAAGTATACATGATCAATGGCATTGCACATACTTTTTCAATGATCATCATATATACCACATTTCCTATTTCATCATTAATATCTACATAACAATTTACTTTATTCATGGATTTAGAATCTTCCACATACATTTGTTTGGATCATTATTGTTTTAAGTGTGTTTAAAGTGTTTATGTTTAGGTTTAGGTACAAAAATACCTTTGGAGAATCACAACATTGCAAGAAGAACAAATAATAGAAACATTAACTAACACATTTGAGGGACACGGCCAAGCTTGTGGCCGTGTCTCTCAACACAAATTTGGCAGTAACAAACACGGGCATGGGACACGGCCGTGTCTCTCCAAAATCAATCCAACACGGCCCAATTTTCCTTGGCTTGGCCGTGTCTCTCATGAATTGGCCGTGTCTCTCCTTGCTTTTGGCCGTGTCACTCATGAATTGAAACCCTAAATATATCCAAGTCTCCTTTGGTTGCACTCAATTTCATCATACACAATATAACTTAATTTAAATGAATGTAATCAATGTTCTAAACACATATTCATCACAATTTGCACATTAACAATACATTTAATCACTTACCACTTCAAAACCCTAAAAACTAACATCACTCTTAACTTACCATCTTCAAACCAAAACCAACACTTCCAATATCAACAATAATATAACTTATTTACTTACAATCACTTTCATCACTTAAAAACACACCACAAGCACAACTAACCATATCACTAACAAATCCAAACTCACTTCAAACACTACTTCAAAAAGAACAAAGGAAAACAAGAGAGTACTTACCTTAAATGAAGAAATTACACAAATCTCCAACCAACTCCTTTGAATTCTCCTTCAATTTGATTCTAGCATCAAGAACACCTCTCTTGCTCTCTCCTCTCTTGAATAGCCGGCACACAAAGGAGAAGAAAAGAAAATAATCATAAGTCAAACTTCTTTTCTTCTTTAAATATCCACCAAGCAATTTTAACAAAGCAATTACCTAAATGCCCTCACCCATTTAACTTAACCTTTGTCACTTATATGCCCATTTAAGTAATTTCACATATCACACATAAAAATATCTTCTTCCATTGACTCTCCATTTGACTTATGTATATGTTATTTATATTAACATATATACAACATATACATTTCCTTTCTTCACATAACCTCCTTTGCAAAAACATATGTACATTAAATTCAAATCAAACAACAATTGTATTAAAACTTCTAGGGTATACATTGGGATATTACAAGCATTGACACAGCCAGTAACACGCCCGTGTTATTGAGCGTGTCATAGCTACTGTGTTGTGGGAGAATTGACATAGCCAGTGACACGCCCATGTCACTAAGCGTGTCAAAGCTTCTATGTTGTGAGTTTAGGGCATGGTCAGGGACACGCCCGTGTTGTTGAGTGTGTCATGTGTAGAGTTTGCCCTAGTTGGTTTTTATCTATATTATCTCATGTGTATCTCTAAGTGAGTGTATATGATCACCTTTGGTTTAGGTTTTGAAGAAAATTGAGTTGCCCTAATCCAAGTGTTGAAGGATTTTTGGAAGAGGAGTTTAGGGTGGAGTGAGTTGCTCTTGAGGTAAGTACAAACCCTACATTATTGCATATATTTACATGACATTGGGACTTAATACATTGGGTTGTAAATGTGTTAAGTAATTTATTACATTGTTGATAAATTTGATTAATGCTATGAATTGTATAATGTGAAAGATATGATGATCATTCAAATTATATGTACAATGCAATTGGTTGTGGATACCCTAATGATGAAATGTGAAGCCATTGTTGTTGGCTATAATGATGCAAATGAAATAATTGGGGCATGTTTGCCTAAATGATTATGAGGAAATGAGAATGGAATTTATAATGAAATAATGAAAGAATTGTGTGCCTAATGTGTTATTCACTTTTCAGAGTTTTGTTGTTGGTGGCATGCCTAATTGTAACAATCTCTTGAAGCTGGGTTCGGCTTGATCCTTGAAGCCAAGTTGGGTTGAAGTTTAGCATGCTTAACTTCCCTTGAAGCTTGGTTGGGTCTAGTCCTTGAAGCCTAGTTGAGATGTTACAACCCTTGAAGCTAGGTTGGGTTTGGTTCTTGAAGCCAAGTTAGGTTGATACTTAGCATGCTTTGTTCCACTTGAAGCTTGGTTGAGCCTAATCCTTGAAGCCTAGTTGGGATAATGATAAATGTGATAATTAAACCAAAACATTAACTCTGAAAGTTGAATGGCATATTAGTTTCTTTTGGGCCCATGCTTGTCTTTGTTTAAATGTGAATCATAAATGGTGAAATAAATGAATTATAAGATTTAATGTAAGGTTTTGAAATATGATATTCTTATGTATTGTTTATTATATATGAATGTGTGACATTAGCATTACATTAAAGCATATTGTTATTATGGGTTGTAAAATTAAGCCGTTGGCTTAATGCGATTGTGGTTCATCGTGCAGGTGACAGGGTAGAACCGGAGAGTTCATCTAGACCGAGTCGAGTCTAGACTCTGAAGTGTTGATTGTGGGCTTAAAGATCAGAGACAAACTGCCAAACATGTATAAATTTTATGTTTTGTAAACATGGATTTTGATGTATTTATATATGTAAATACCACTACATTTTCCCCTGCATAATGCATAAATGTTTTATCTAGTATAATTTATAATATAATATAAAGTGTTTTAAGTTTTCTTATAATGTTATTAAATTGAAAGATTGGTTTGCTTATTATAAACCGTGGCACTCCTGTATTCGGTATACGTATATTACAGGTGTAGTAGTATGTAGTGTGCGTATAAGGGATATAGGGGTGTTCCAATTATTTTGGTATCAGAGCCTAGGTTTGAGATTCTCAACCTAGGTGAATTGTAAGAAAAAGCACATTTTGATTCTAAAAATTGGTTTTTAAATAAGATACATATTTTGGTATTGGCAATCTCTGATATTTGATGAGGTATATTCTACTGTGTTTACAGATATAGGTAGTGATTGCGTCTCAGTCACGTCAGTCTATAGAAGGTAGTGCTGAGAGTGTAGCTCCTGAAGAGGGTAGAGATGGAGCTAGGGTTGAGAGAGCTAGTGAGGCACCTACTCTTGTGCCAGAGAGATCAGCTGCTGATGAGGTTCCGCCAGTTTGACTAAGACATGTGGTAGAATTGTTGAGGCAAGCTCAAGTGCAGCCGCCACCGCCACCACAGCCACAAGTGTCGATGAGACATTATGATAAATTGAGGAAGTATGGAGCTGAGGATTTCTTTGGTACTACAGATCCTGCAGCAGCTGAGCAGTGGTTAGATAGAGTTCAGAGGGTATTCATTCAGTTGCAAGCCACTCCTGAAGAGAAATTTGATTATGCTAGATCCCTTCTGCAGAAAGATGCTTAAGATTGGTGGAAGACGGTTCCTCATGCCATGGATGATCCACCTACTTTGTCTTATGGTGATTTTCTGAGGGAGTTTGAGCTGAAATATACTCCAAGGGAGTATAAGGATGTTAAGAAGATGGAATTTCTGAATCTGAGACAAGATAACCGGATAGTAACAAAGTATGAGATAGAGTATATCCGGTTGAGTCACTATGCCGGTGGGATTATTTCTGATGAGATTGACCGGTGCAGGAGATTTGAGGAGGGATTGAGGCCCTCTATTATGTGTATTGTTGCGCTCAAATTAAGTACTACTACCAAGCATCACTCGCAAGTATACAAGGTAGCTGTAGCAATGGTGATCGTCCCAAGGTCGTTTCCCCAAGAAGGTGTGGTTTGTAATAGCTTGATTAAGGCAATTAAATTAAAAGAGAAAGTTTGTTGTTTGAAACGTAAAATAACAATTTAAACCTAAGATTAACGTACGTAGGGTTTGATGTGTGTGATGGGTGCACAAGATCAATTCAGTTCTTGGGAAAGTGCCTCGGGTTATAGGTCCATTCAATCAAAACTCAATTCTCAATTATCCATTAACATAACCTTGTAATTAATTTGTTCCTTAAGGTTAATTAGTCAATTACCAATCCATTAGTTCTCACATTCATGAATTAGCAATAACCAATTATTTCACATTAACAAATTAATGAACCCCTAGAACTTATATTTCTAATTCATTCATAGGGTAGTCGATTGCATAATTCCGATACCAAATTTCACCTCTCGGTCCTTCATTCAATATCTAGAGATCAATAGGTAGCTAATCTATTAACCTAGCATACAATCCAATGCAATCAACCAATAACAAGGTACATCAATGGAAATATCAAATTAAAGCATTCAATCAAATATACTACAAACCCTAAGCATGGGTTTTTAGTTCAACATCATCAATTTAAAACATTCATTCAATCAATATAAATCAAATACAAATTGTTCATTGCAATATCAATCTCTTAATAAAACAAAAATAATAAGAATGAATTAAAAGAGAGAATAGAAAAACCCCTTGTAGATGAGTAGCATTGCTAATCTTTCTCCTAACTCCACTTGATGTATGATGAAGAACTCAAGCTCTTCAATGGTTGATTCCCTTTGCAATGTGGATGGAGCTTTCTCAAGTCACCAATCTTCAATTGATTGTGCCTTTGGAAGATGGAATGGAGCTTTCTCAAGTCACCACTCCCTTCAATGAAGCTTCTTCAACCTTTGAGAGCTTGTCAACCCACTTGATCCCAAAGAACCTCAGAGATCTTCAATGGAGGATGGAGAAGATGAAGATGGAGGATGAAGATGATGGACAAGGAGAGTGTCACTCTCTCCTCATCCCAAGTTATCCAAAACCCTAGCCGCTCCTCTCTTTTCTTTTCTCTCACTCCAAACCCTAGCCGTCGTCTCTAGTCTCCTCTTTCTTTTCATCGTGCAAAAGAATTTATAGCATTTTCGTGTGACACGGCCAAGTTAAAGGATACATGGCCGTGTCTAAGTCTTTGGTCCATGAGAGACACGGCCAAGTGAGGGAACTTGGCCGTGTTGGTTGTGAATTGGAGGGACACGGCCAGTGACTTGGCCGTGTCCCTTGCCTGTGTTTGCTTCTGTGAGAATTGTTGTTCTTTTCTTCTTTGGTTGAGTGACACGGCCGTAGTGGAGGTGACTTGGCCATGTTGGAGGTGACTTGGCCATGTTGGAGGTGACTTGGCCATGTTGGAGGTGACTTGGCCGTGTTGGACCATTTTGGAGGGACACGACCAGTGACTTGGCCGTGTCCCTTGCATGTGTCACCTACTGTGAGAGTTTCTTCTTCTTTGCTTGGGATTTAAGTGAGACACGGCCAAGCTTGAGCAACTTGGCCATGTCTGGGCTTCTTTGGAGGGACACGGCCAGTGACTTGGCCGTGTCCCTTGAGTGTGTCAGCTACTGTTCTTCGTTCTTTGCTCTTCTTGCACTGTTTTGATCCTCCAAGGGTCTTTTTGCACCTAAACCTAAAATAAACATTTTAAACACACTTAAAACAAAAATTAATCAAAACATTAACTAAAAGACACATAAAATCAACTAAAAACTAGTAGAAAAATGACCTAAACAACTACCCCACACTTAACTCCTTGCTTGTCCCCAAGCAAGACTAAAATCAGAACACACTAATCAGATGAATTTTGCTAAGTTCAAGAGTTATAAAGATGCATCAAGACTTCCTTATCTCTAAATCCACAATCAATATCGAATCAAACAAAATCGACACTCATGCAATCGAGTGATTTTCCATGCAAAACCAATGTTGTCACTCCCTCACCAACTCTTACAAGTGTTTGATCATGGTGGTATTTACACTCATAACAATCAATGAAAGATTATTACTATAGGCTTTCTTATCAATCAAATCTCCACCACCAAATTTCAATCAAGCATCAATCAAAAGTCTTTCTTTTGGTTGTAATGGGGCTAAGGTAAAGGCATGACATTTAGGAAATGTAAGCTTAATAATTAAGTTCAAGAGCACTTCAAGAATGAAGTAACCGATCATATGTATAACTAACAATCCCAAAACACCTTCCTCTCTAATACCCATTGACATTCAAGAGCTTTTCAAGGGAACTCACTTATTAAATCTTGCAATGATACATTCAAACCCTTTCAACAAGAACAACAATTATTCTTATTATCATATATATATTATTTTATTTTTTTTCTTTTTTATTTTTCTCTTTCTTTTTTTTTCTTTTTCTTGTACAAGTTTTTATTTTGCTTTGCAATCTTAAACCTACTAAATTTAACCCCACACTTAATTCAACACAACACTCGGTCATAAACGCTCTTAAAATGCTCTTGACTTAATGAAAGGATAAGAGTTAAACAACAAGGTTCAAGCTAATGGTGTTGTGCAAAAGAAAGAAAAGGAAAAATAAAATAGGCTCAAAATTGGCTAACTAAAGTTAAAAATAGGGTTGGTCTTTTTAAGCCAAACTGATTTCACCTAATTGCCTTAATCATCTTGATGCCTAATTAAAAATTTTATGTAGTCTTAAAATGCATGTCAAAGCAAGTTCTAGCAATTCATCAATCAATGATGTTCACCCACAAAAAGAATAATAAGTTGATGGCTCAATTCTCACAAGGTTAATGGCAAAGCAAGGAAAAACCAACAGAATTGACAATAAGCACCAATTCTACTCAATTCTCCAAATCATGCTTCAAAAATTTAAAGGTCATCCATCAGCAATATTTAAAACAATTGAACTTCTCAACATTCATTTATTCAATGAAAAACATTAAAAACAGTAACTAAAACCTAAACAAAATGCAATTAAAAGTAAAAACATAAAACACCAAATGCACCCCACACTTAAAAATTCACATTGTCCTCAATGTGAGCATGCATACTACAGAGAGAGTTTAGATGATACCTGATTTCCATCATTCCCATATACGATGTGTGGGGCTCCTTCCACCCATAATGCAATTGGAGCTCATGACTGAGAGGATGAACATCATGCAACTTTGAAAAGTGCCCAATATATTGAAAAGCTTAGGTAGCATTCTTAGGGGAGCAATTGTCCAAAAAGAACATGTGAGGGTTGTCTTAGCTTGAATTTTTAATGCTATAGGGACGTAGTAAGAACCTTTTTCAGTTTGCAACATGGTTTTATATGGTTTTTGCTCGTTCTCACCACCAAGAGTGGGAGAGATGATAATTTGTTACTGTATTCCCCAACCAAAACATCTTTCAAAATTCCTGGGGTCTTTTTAAGTTTAACCAAGTTTGGTTGAATGTGTTCTACATTCTCTTTAGCAATTTGAAATTCTCCCTCAACAATCTCATTATTCACTAGTAAATTGCTCTCATCAATTTCTAATTTGGAAGAATTAGGCTCTACGTCTATGGTCATGGCCACCTCAAGCTTATCTACACTATCTTCACTATAGGGCATGCCATGGAGTTCAGAAAGTTGCATAACTTGTTTCTCTGCATTCAGCTTACTTGGGAATGGGATTAGTGGCATACAAGGATTTGAAGGTTCATGCAATTTTGTTGAAGTCGATGCTTCCAAATTCTCCTCCCCCTTTGATTGAATTAACTCCTCTATGTTTGATTGCATTTCCTCGCCATCTTCTTCATTGTTAGTTCCTACATCAAAGGAATCACAAAAATCGTTATATATCACCTGTTTAATCTTAAAATTTGTGATTACCTCTATTTGCTCCAATTGGCTAGGAAATTCCTCCTCTTGGTGTTCTTGGAGTTGATGTGCCAGTTGCCCAAGTTGCATTTCCACCCTCTTTAATGTTTCCTCCAAAGAATCTAACCTCTCATTGCTTCTTTCCTGAATTTCTGTGCTAATTTGAATGTAAGCATTCAAATCATCTTCCACTTTGGATGTCTTGTATTGAATCTGATTTTGTGCACTAATTTGAATGAAGGTATTCAAACTATCTTCCAAAGTGGGTTTCTTAAGGAAATCTTGATTTGAATATTATTCTTGAGAGTAAGAACTTCTCTGGTAAGGTTGAAAATAATTTGGAGGTGGAATGTGCTGCTGGTTTTCCCAAGAAAAATTTGGGTAGTTTCTCCAATTTGGATTACAAGGATTGGAATATGGGTTACTTCTACCCCTTTGCTGGAAATTTTTAGAGGCATATTCTTCCTCTTGCCTCTCTTGATATTGTCCATAACCAAATGAACACATGTTTGCGCTATGTCCTGCAATGCCACATGCTGAACATTCTTCACGAGCAGGCATAGGTGTTCTTCCTCCGGCATTTAGCATCTTTAGTTGGTTCGTTAATTTTGCTAATTGCCATGCCATGTCAGAGTCTGGGTTATCATCATAAACCCCTGAGTACCTTGAAAATTGCATATTTACACAAGGCACTTAGCAAATTAAGGAAAACAAACAAATAATTAAGTTGAAAGAAAAACAAATCAAACAAACAAGTCACAGAAAATAAACAAACAATAAAAAAAATCAAACTATTACTACTGCGACAGCCTTCCCCGGCAACGGTGCCAAAAACTTGTTGCGCTCGAATTAAGTACTACTACCAAGCGTCACTCGCAAGTATACGAGGTAGCTGTAGCAATGGTGATCGCCCCAAGGTCGTTTCCCCAAGAAGGTGTGGTTTGTAATAGCTTGATTAAGGCAATTATTTTAAAAGCGAAAGTTTGTTGTTCGAAACGTAAAATAACAATTTAAACCTAAGATTAACGTACGTAGGGTTTGATGTGTGTGATGGGTGCACAAGATCAATTCAGTTCTTGGGAAAGTGCCTCGAGTTATAGGTCCATTCAATCAAAACTCAATTCTCAATTATCCATTAACATAACCTTGTAATTAATTTGTTCCTTAAGGTTAATTAGTCAATTACCAATCCATTAGTTCTCACATTCATGAATTAGCAATAACCAATTATTTCACATTAAAAAATTAATGAACCCCTAGAACTTATATTTCTAATTCATTCATAGGGTAGTCGATTGCATAATTCCGATACCAAATTTCACCGCTCGATCCTTCATTCAATATCTAGAGATCAATAGGTAGCTAATCTATTAACGTAGCATACAATCCAATGCAATCAACCAATAACAAGGTACATCAATGGAAATATCAAATTAAAGCATTCAATCAAATATACTACAAAACCTAAGCATGGGTTTTTAGTTCAACATCATCAATTTAAAACATTCATTCAATCAATATAAATCAAATACAAATTGTTCATTGCAATATCAATCTCTTAATAAAACAAAAACAATGAGAATGAATTAAAAGAGAGAATAGAAAAACCCCTTGTAGATGAGTAGGATTGCTAATCTTTCTCCTAGCTCCACTTGATGTATGATGAAGAACTCAAGCTCTTCAATGGTTGATTCCCTTTACAATGTGGATGGAGCTTTCTCAAGTCACCAATCTTCAATTGATTGTGCCTTTGGAAGATGGAATGGAGCTTTCTCAAGTCACCACTCCCTTCAATGAAGCTTCTTCAACCTTTGAGAGCTTGTCAACCCACTTGATCCCAAAGAACCTCAAAGATCTTCAATGGAGGATGGAGAAGATGAAGATGGAGGATGAAGATGAGGGACAAGGAGAGTGTCACTCTCTCCTCATCCCAAGTTATCCAAAACCCTAGCCACTCCTCTCTTTTCTTTTCTCTCACTCCAAACCCTAGTCGTCGTCTCCAGTCTCCTCTTTCTTTTCGTCATGCGAAAGAATTTATAGCATTTTGGTGTGACACGGCCAAGTTAAAGGAGACTTGGTCGTGTCTGAGTCTTTGGTCCATGAGAGACACGACCAAGTTGAGGGAACTTGGCCGTGTTGGAGGTGAATTGGAGGGACACGGCCAGTGACTGGGTCGTGTCCCTTGCCTGTGTTTGCTTCTGTGAGAATTGTTGTTCTTTTCTTCTTTGGTTGAGTGACACGGCCGTGTTGGAGGTGACTTGGCCGTGTTGGAGGTGACTTGGCCATGTTGGAGGTGACTTGGCCGTGTTGGACCATTTTGGAGGGACACGGCCAGTGACTTGGCCATGTCCCTTGCATGTGTCACCTACTGTGAGAGTTTCTTCTTCTTTGCTTGGGATTTAAGTGAGACACGGCCAAGCTTGAGCAACTTGGCCGTGTCTGGGCTTCTTTGGAGGGACACGGCCAGTGACTTGGCCGTGTCCCTTGAGTGTGTCAGCTACTGTTCTTCGTTCTTTGCTCTTCTTGCACTGTTTTGATCCTCCAAGGGTCTTTTTGCACCTAAACCTAAAATAAACATTTTAAACACACTTAAAACAAAAATTAATCAAAACATTAACTAAAAGACACATAAAATCATACTAAAAACTAGTACAAAAATGACCTAAACATGTATTATTGCTGGTTCTCAGTACCAAGACTTTTCTCAATTGGTTGCAGCAGCTAGAAGTGTTGAGAGAGCACAGGGTATTGCAGCAGCTGCTACCGAGGAGGAGACCAGAGTTAAGAGATCCCAGTTTGAGGCAGGGTCTTCGTCTATGAAGAGAGGCCGAGGAAGTTTTATTCCGAGAGTCAGTAGGAGCAAGAGGCAGTCGGGTAGGTCAGTTCAATATCAGAGGCAGAGACCGAGACCTGCAGTTTCTGTAGCGAGTGCTCTGACTCCAGTGGTTCAGAGATCTACTCCACTTACACGTGTTCATTGTGGTAGGACACATGGGGGTACTTCTTGGAAGACGGGTGGATTAGGAGTATGTTTTAGATGTGGGTCACCAGCTCATTTTATCAAAGATTGCCCTGAGCTATAGGAGGATAGACAGACTGATACTGCAGCTTCTCGACCTAGTGTCAGCAGAGGTGGTCGAGGGGGCAGAGGTTTCAGTAGAGGCGATCGACCCGGGATTAGTCAGAGAGGAGGCTCTACATCCGGAGGCAGTAGGCCAGATGAGGTTGGGTCTTCTCAGAGAGTGTATGTAATGCAGAGGCAACCGGATGCTTCAATAGTTATTGCGGGTACCTTTTCTTTATTTGGCATTTCAGTTCTTGCTTTGATTGATCCAGGATCTACTCATTCATATATAAGTGCATCTATCTTGCCTGTGTCTGAATTGCATTCTGAGTCCTTAGGATTTGATGTCTTGGTGACAAATCCTTTAGGACATAGTGTTGTGGTGAGTAAGGTGCATCGTGATAGGTCAGTTGTGGTGCAAGGTGAGGAGTTTTTGGGTGATTTGGTTGAAATGCCTTTTAAGGAGTACAATTTGATTTTAGGCATGGATTGGTTGTCTAAGCATGGAGCTATGGTAGACTGTCAAAAGAAGTGTGTTACTCTGAGAATCGGTGATGGTAGAGTGTGATGGTATCTAGTGAGCAGAGACAACTTGCATCCTTGTTTGTTTCAGCTGTTGCAGATAGGAAGTTGATTAGAAAAGGGTGTGATGCTTATCTTATTCATGTTGTGGATACCAGAGTAGTGGGTTCTCAACTTGATAGTATACCCACAGTTGCTGAATTCCCAGATGTGTTTCCTAAGGAGTTGCCAGGGTTACCCCCTGAGAGAGAGGTTGAGTTTGGTATCGATCTGTTGCCTGGTACCACTCCCATCTCTATTACTCATTATCAAATGGCACCTGCTGAGTTGAGAGAGTTGAAGGTGCAGTTGCAGGAGTTGTTGGACAAAGGGTTTGTTCGCCCTAGTGTTTCTCCGTGGGGAGCTCCTATTTTGTTTGTGAAGAAGAAGGATGGTACTTTGAGGTTGTGCATCGATTATAGGCAATTGAATAAGGTGACCATTAAAAATAAGTATCCTTTGCCTAGGATTGATGATCCCTTCGATCAGTTGAAGGGAGCAGCAGTGTTTTCCAAGATTGATTTGAGATTAGCGTACCATCAGTTGAGAGTCAGAGCTGAAGATGTTCCTAAGACAGCTTTCCGCACAAGGTATGGGCATTATGAGTTATTGGTGATGCCTTTTGGATTGACGAATGCACCTGCAGCTTTTATGGATTAGGGTGTTTAGGCCCTATCTGGATCAGTTTGTGGTAGTCTTTATTGATGATATTTTGGTGTATTCGCATAATGAAGAGGATCATGACAAGCCTCTGCAGATTGTGTTGCAGACCTTGAGGGAGAAGCAATTGTATGCTAAATTGTCGAAGTGTGAGTTTTGGCTTGATCAAGTGACTTTTTTGGGTTATATGGTGTCAGCATATGGTATAAGAGTCGATCCGAGTAAAGTTGAGACATTGGAGTCCGCCGAAGTCTGTAACTGAAGTTAGAAGTTTTCTGTTGGCAGGCTATTATCGACGGTTTGTGAAGGGTTTTTCTTTGATAGCTACTCCACTTACCAGATTACTTCGAAAAGGGAGTTAGATTTGTGTGGACGGATCAGTGTCAAGCTAGCTTTGAGCAGTTGAAGGAGATGTTGACTCAAGCTCCTATTCTTACTTTGCCTATGGAAGATAAACCATATGTGATTTACAGTGATGCTTCACATAATGGTTTAGGATGTGTTTTGATGCAAGAGGGTAAAGTCATAGCTTATGCTTCTCTGCAGTTAAAGCCGCATGAGTTTAATTATCCGACGAATGATTTGGAGATGGCAGCTATAGTTTTTTCTTTGAAGATTTGGCGACACTACTTGTATGGAGAGAAGTGTTTTATCTATACAGATCATAAGAGTTTGAAATATTTGGGTGTTTAAAGGGAGCTGAATCTTCGGCAAAGATGATGGTTGGAGTTAATAAAAAACTATGACTGTTTGATTGATTATCATCCTGGTAAGGCAAATGTTGTTGCTGATGCCTTGAGTTGGAAATCTTTGGCAGGTTTGACTGTTTATTCGCTCTCATTGCTTGTTGAGTTGAGAGCGTTGCATGCTAGTTTTAAATCATGTAATGATGGAGCCTTGTTAGCTCAGTTGCTTTTGAGACCGATGTTGTTGGATCAAATTAAAGAGGCTCAATTGGCTGATGAGAAAATTCAGAAAGTTGTGTAAGATTACCAAAATGGGGAGAGCCGAGATTTCCATGTGAGAAGTGATGGCAACCTTTGGTTCAAGGATAGATTGTGTGTTCCTGATGATGCTAGTTTAAGAAAGATTATTTTGGAGGAACCACATCAATCAGTTATTGCTATGCACCCTGGGAGTACAAAAATGTATCATGATTTGAAGCAACATTACTAGTGGTCAAGTATGAAGAGGGACATAGCGGAGTTTGTATCTAAATGTCTCACTTGTTAGAGGGTGAAAGCTGAACATCAAGTTCCAACAGGGTTGCTTCAACCTTTAGCGGTGCCTGAATGGAAATGGAAACGGGTGACAATGGATTTTGTGTCTGGGTTGCCATTGACTCAAAAGAAACGTGATGCTATCTGGGTAATTGTTGATCGATTGACGAAGATAGCTCATTTTCTTCTAGTTAGAATGGACTATTCTCTGGAGAAGTTGGCTGAGCAGTATATCAGTGAGATAGTGAGGTTGCATGGAGTCCCAATCTCTTTAGTGTCTGATCGAGATCCTCGGTTTACTTTAAGGTTTTGGAAAAGTTTACATGGTGCTTTGGGTTCTCGATTGCACTTTAGCACTACTTTTCATCCGCAGACAGATGGGCAGTCAGAGAGAGTGATACAGATTTTGGAGGACATGTTGAGAAGTTGTGTCATTGAATTCTCTGGAAGTTGGGACAAATTTTTGCCATTAATGGAATTTGCTTATAATAATAGTTATCAGTCTAGTATTAAAATGGCACCTTATGAGGCATTGTATGGTAGAAGATGTAGAACGCGTCTGTGTTGGAATGAAGTTGGAGAAGGCAAATTGGTTGGTCCTGATTTGATTAAAGAAACTGAAGAGAAAGTGAAAATAATTCAGGATCGGCTGAAAGCAGCTTCAGATCGGCAGAAATCTTATTCAGATTTGAAGAGGAGAGACATAGAGTTTGATGTTGGAGATAAAGTATTTCTGAAAGTATTTCATTGGAAGAAGATTTTGAGATTTGGTCACAAAGGAAAGCTAAGTCCTCGTTTTATTGGACCTTATGAGGTATTGGAAAGAGTAGGACCAGTTGCCGCCTGAGTTGGATAGAATTCATAATGTCTTCATTGTTTCTATGCTGCGGAAGCACAGATTAGATCCATCTCATGTTTTATCCGTTGAATCTATTGAGGTGAGTCCGGATCTGACTTTTGAAGAAGAACCAGTTGCTATTTTGGCACATAAAGTGAAAGAGTTGAGAAATAAGAACGTGCCACGTGTAAAGGTTCTTTGGAAGAATCATGCAAAGGAAGAATCAACTTGGGAGAGTGAGCAAGCGATGCGAGATCAATATCCTCAATTGTTTCAGACTTAAGATCAGGTAATTTCGAGGACGAAATTTCTTTTTAGAGGGGGAGAATTGTAATATCCCAAAGTATACCCTAAAAGTTTTGGAATTTTTGTTGTATTTGGATTTAATATATATGTTAAATTGGGAAGAGAAAAGAAGTAAAGAGAGAGTGTATATGTTGTATATATAGTGATATATATAACATATACAAGTCAAACTAATGGAAGTCAAAAGAAGATTGTTTATTTTTATTATTAATTAAAAAGGAAATTAAGTTAGTGGAAGAGGATTTTATGAATATTATATTAATATAATTGCTTGGTGGAGGTTTAAAGAGAAAGAGTTGACTTGGTTCTTTGCCATTCATTTTGTTCTTTGTTTTCTTTTCTCTTTGGGTTGGCCGGCCATCAAAGAAGCAAGAGAGGAAGAGAATTTTTGATTTTCCAAACTCAAGATTGAAGGATGTTTCAAGTGATCAAGTTGGAAATCTAAGAGTTTTCAACATTTTTGGTAAGTTCTCTACTTGATTCTTTGGTTTTCTTTTAAGTTGTATTTGACTTTGATGGTTGATTATTGATGGTATGAGTATGTTTGATTGTGGTGTGTTTGAGAGTGTCGGGTTTAATTGATTTTGATTTTAGGGTTGGATTGAAGAGAAGGAGTTAGGTTGGTATTGGAAGAGTAAGTGTTGTGTGTATGTGATGGTTGTGAATTGGTGTTTGATGTATGTTTTGAATTGTTTTGGTGTTTTTGCAAGTTATATTGGTTTATGTGTGTATTTAGTTAAGTTTGTTTGAAGTGGAAAATGGTGTTAAGAAAGTGGTTTGTTGGATGTAGTGTTGTTGTTGCCGGAATCAGGATTTTTGGCCTGACACGCCCATGAGCATGGCCAGGTCTTTAGGCTTGTCAATGGTTCTGTATTCTTGGATGGGTGACACGAGCAGTGACACACCCATGTCACTGAGTGTGTCACAGCTTCTGTGTTGTAGTAGCATTGACATGCCAATAACACGCCCGTGTTATTGAGCGTGTCATAGCCACTGTGTTGAGGGAGAATTGACACAGCCAGTGACACGCCCATGTCACTGAGCATGTCAAAGCTTCTGTGTTGTGAGTTTAGGGCATGGTCAGGGACACGCCCGTGTTGTTGAGCGTGTCATGTGTAGAGTTTGCCCTAGTTGGTTTTTATCTATATTATCTCATGTGTATCTCTAAGTGAGTGTATATGATCACCTTTGGTTTAGGTTTTGAAGAAAATTGAGTTGCCCTAATCCAAGTGTTGAAGGATTCTTGGAAGAGGAGTTTAGGGTGGAGTGAGTTGCTCTTGAGATAAGTACAAACCCTACATTATTGCATATATTTACATGACATTGGGACTTAATACATTTGGTTGTAAATGTGTTAAGTAATTTATTACATTGTTGATAAATTTGATTAATGCTATGAATTGTATAATGTGAAAGATATGATGATCATTCAAATTATATGTACAATACAATTGGTTGTGGATACCCTAATGATGAAATGTGAAGCCATTGTTGTTGGCTATAATGATGCAAATGAAATAATTGCGGCATGTTTGCCTAGATGATTAAGAGGAAATGAGAATGGAATTTATAATGAAATAATGAAAGAATTGTGTGCCTAATGTGTTATTCACTTTTCAAAGTTTTGTTGTTGGTGGCATTCCTAATAGTAACAATCTCTTGAAGCTGGGTTGGGCTTGATCCTTGAAGCCAAGTTGGGTTGAAGTTTAGCATGCTTAACTCCCCTTGAAGCTTGGTTGGGTCTAGTCCTTGAAGCCTAGTTGAGATGTTACAACCCTTGAAGCTAGGTTGGGTTTGGTCTTGAAGCCAAGTTGGGTTGATACTTAGCATGCTTTGTTCCCCTTGAAGCTTGGTTGAGCCTAATCCTTGAAGCCTAGTTGGGATAATGATAAATGTGATAATTAAACCAAAACATTAACTCTGAAAGTTGAATGGCATATTAGTTTCTTTTGGGCCCATGCTTGTCTTTGTTTAAATGTGAATCATAAATGGTGAAATAAATGAATTATAAGATTTAATGTAAGGTTTTGAAATATGATATTCTTATGTATTGTTTATTATATATGAATGTGTGACATTAACATTACATTAAAGCATATTTTTATTGTGGGTTGTACCACTAAGCCATTGGCTTAGCGCGATTATGGTTCATCGCGCAGGTGACAGGGTAGAACCGGAGAGTTCATCTAGACCGAGTCGAGTCTAGACTCTGAAGTGTTGATTGTGGGCTTAAAGATCAGAGACAAACTGCCAAACATGTATAAATTTTATGTTTTGTAAACATGGATTTTGATGTATTTATATATGTAAATACCACTACATTTTCTGCTGCATAATGCATAAATGTTTTATCTAGTATAATTTATAATATAATATAAAGTGTTTTAAGTTTTTTTATAATGTTATTAAATTGAAAGTGTTTTATAATGTTTTAAATTGCTTATTATAAACCGTGGCACTCCTGTATTCGGTATACGTATATTACAGGTGTAGTAGTATGTAGTGTGCGTATACGGGATATAGGGGTGTTACATAACAGGAACCCCTAATTATACTATTCAGCTCTCTCATTTTGCATGGGTCGAGTATATTTCATCCAATGTTCTTGAATAGGCTCATACTTGATTTTACAAGATCCTCTATAATAGGGCCTAACACCGATTAATTGGCAAATTTTCTCACATGTTAAAATATCGCTGGTTAAAGGGATGAGGATCTCGTGGTATCAGACACCTATTAGGGCAGTAAAATCAACAGGGCCTATGGTCATCTCTCTGATCGGCAAGTAAAAAGTATGGATAGTATCCATCCATCACTAAGCAAGTGCTTGAATTACACTCCTATCAATTTGGTACCTCGGAATGGAACTACAAAGTCCTCAAACTCACTTTCTCGGACCATTCTTTTTATCGGAGGTGGAGTCCAATCATAACACTTGCGGGATTTATGGATGTTTCCACCACCATGAATGTCACAACCGTCATGCTATCCAAACATATGTAAGTCAAGGTAAGTGCACATATATTTCTTTTTGACATTTTAATTAGATTTATGCCACCTTTTCTCTCAATAATTTTTATAAATTTTGCAATATCAATTTTTCTACATCTTTTTGCACAATAATTTCTATAAATTTTGATATATCAATTTTTATGCATCTTTTTGCACAATAATTACTATAAATTTTTCTATATTAATTTTTATGCATCTTTTTGCACAATAACTTCTATAAATTTGGCTACATCAAATTTTTAAGCATATTTTTACACAATAATATTTGATAATTTTTCTATATAAGTTTTCATGCATATTCTGGCACAAATAAAATTTATAATAAAAATATACTAATAAAATTTTATGAATAAATATTTAAATTACAGTAATATGATTTTTACTTGCATTTTTTCTTTGGAAATGTGATGAAGATGCATCTCGGGTAATATGAGAACTTTCTCAACCATGTTATTAGAAAGGTATGTAAGCAATTCATTGTTTGATCATGTCCCAAACTTTGAGGAATGTTGAATAGTAGCCATGGTAAGAGTTTTGGTAATATTGATGAAAAGCACAAAGGAAAAGAAAATTGTGAATTAGTTGGAGTTGCTGTGAATGAAAATGAAAAGCTAAATGAGACGGCTTATATAGAAAAAAAAAACCAAGGCAAGCAGACAAAAGCAAAAAAAAAAGCATAAAGTAAAAGAAAAGAAAAGAAAAGAACAAAAGGAGTCAGTTTCATCAATAAGAACCAATAATTTTCATTATAATAGTATTTAATAATTAATAATTCACAGTTAACTTACATTATTGGCTTCTTTCTCAGAGCAATAATCTAAGAATTTCTTTTTATTCCAATAATTCTTAAATTAAATTACACGACACACGTGCACACAGTAAATAAATATTTATTATGTTATATAATTTTCTTAGTGTCTAAAAAATATTTATTGTACTCATTAAATATTTTTTCCATGTAGGGGGTAAGAGTATATAGATATCCATATATGATAAAAAATAACTAAATTTTTTGCAAAAAATGCTTTACTAATTTCAATTAATTTTTGCAAGCATTCAGGGTTCAGAACCCAAACCAATTCGTGTCCAGAACCCAAATCATTTTTTAGTCCAGAACTTATTTCGGGTCTAGAACCCAAACTAATCCAGTTCTAGAACCCAAATCTTTTTCTAGTCCAAAACTCATTATGGGAATAGAATCAAAACAAATGCAAGTCCAGAACCAAAACTTTTCCAGTCCAAAACTCATTCCAGGTCTAGAACCGAAACCAATTCGGGTGCAAAACCTAAAATCTTTTTCGAGTCTACAATTCATAACTGGTCCAGAATCCAAATCAATCCAAATCTAGAACTCATTTTGGGTCCAGAACCCAAACCAATCTGGGTCCAAAAACCAAATCATTTTCTAGTCCAGAACCCAAACCAATCCGGGTCCAGAATTCAAATCTTTTTTTTAGCCCAGATTTTATTCGAAGTCCAGAACCTAAATCAATCTGGGTCAAGACCCCAAACTTTTTAGAGTCCAAAACTCATTCCGAGTCTAGAACCCAAATCAATCTAGGTTCAAAACCTAAAATTTTAGAATTCAATCCAACATCAGATCTAAAATCTAGTATTATTCTAAATCAGTTCAATAGTCATATTACTTTTTACTCTCTTCTATCAAAATCTCATATCGCTCAAGCAAATGGCAAATTATAGACTCTCATATTTGGACCGATTTAAATTTAAAAGCTTATCTTAGTCCATTATAAATCTAAAATTCCTTAAAGATTAGAATTTAATTGGTGTGATTTCATATTGAAATTGCAAAAAGTCTTGGCCAAAAAATTAATTATTTTCTATTGATTTGAGTCGAAATTAATTATTTTTAGTCGAGTTGGTTCTCCCAAACCGATATGAGGCTAGCCCATATCACTTTGGGAGGGACAAATCGATATGGGCATTGCCTCATATCAATTTTTGCAAGACCAACTGATATGAGGCAACTTCATATTGATTTAGATGGCCATGTTGTGAGCGGGAATTTTTTCCCTCACTCCCGGTGGAATGGTTCTTACGACTCCGGCACTGTTTTAGCTCGGGGCCTTAGAGAACACGGACCTAAGTTCGGAGAAGATGGAGTCACCACCCGGACCAGCTGGGAAAAAGAAAGGGGTGGATGACTCAATTCCTAAGGAATCCCCAACCCACTCATGGGTTTGGAAAGTTGGGTATGTGTGGGGAAGGTGACAAATGGCCCAGCACCCCCACAACCCCCGGTTCATTTGAACCGGCCTCCTTTACAGGTCTTAATATTATAAAATTCTTAAATATAACAACATTATCCATATTACACACAAAAATTAAAATAAAGCATCGATATGTTGAAAATCAAAACTATGTTCAAGCAAAACAAATAAATGGACACCCATCCGAAGATGCCCTTACATAATCCATGCCTAAATAGGACACCCACAGAAAGGTAGAAACATGTCTTTTACATTGGTTCTAAAATAGAAAAGCAATTTAAATTACTTGATATTTAACTAATGAGGTACCCCTCAAGAGGAAACATGCCTCTTACAACATTTGGAAATCTAAATAAATCAATAAAAGTAAATAACCATTCATTATAATTAAATCATTCATCAAAGATATTAAACATCAATATAATGCAAACATTCATCCATGATAAACTAAATAAATCAAGCATTGAACTTAAATAAATCAACAAAGCATTAAAAATAAATTAAAGCATATAATAGACTACATAATTAAATATAAAATTGAATAAAGCAAATAAAGATTCAAATAAGGGCTACTGTTTCTATTTAAGATTCTTTAATTAATACTTCAGGGTTTTAAAATTTAGGGGATTAAACTACTGTGAGTTTTAAAGGAATTGAAATGGAGCAAAGTTTTAGAATTTAAGAGGTTGATAAAGTTCAATGATTAACCAAATTAATGTTTGAGAAGTGAAATCATGAAACTAGGGTTTGGACACTTTAAAACATTGGATTTATGATTTACGGTTAATGAATTGTTGTTTTGGCTTACTGTGTTTGAATTTTAATATTTATGTTTATAAGGTTTTAAAGTTTAAAGGATTAGGGTTTAGAAAAATTAAGGTTTAAGGTTTTAAGGGAGTTAAGGTTTACTGTTTTGGGTTTTACAATTTTAGAATTAGGGTTTCGGAGAACGCATTAGGTTTTAGGATTTGAAAATCAATTGATAATTTTATGAAACTTTAAGAAAATAAACAAAATGATTTAAGGTTTATAGAAAATGAAAAGATATTTTTTTAGGGATTTTGGAAAGAAACATATTCAATTTAGGATTTTGAAAATTTGGAAAGCAAATTAGGGTGTTGAGATTTTGAAGAAACAAAAATAACAATTTTAAGATTTTTGGAAAACAAAGAAACGAATTAAGGTTTTTAAACTTTAGAAAAGGTGAATTGAGGTTCTAGGGTTTTTTGATTTTGAAGAAATAGAAACAACAATTTTAAGATTTTTGAATGATGAAGCTACTGTGAATTAATGAAACAAATAAAGAAATTCATACATTCGTTTATTGGTTCCACCAAAAATCACTTCTTGGGTGAACAAGAACAAAGACAAACTTTGCTGCCTTTGATGGATTGAATTACTTGTTTGCTCTCTCAAAAATTCCAATTGATTCAAAGTTTTCCTCCTCAATTTCGGTCTCAATTTCTCCTCCAAATTTTCATCCCTTTCTGTGTTATTTTAGTCCTTATTTATAGAAGAATTTTATGATTAATTTTAGTTATTCATGGAATCTAACATTAATTAAGAAAAGAAAACTGAAACCTAATTGTGTTTGGTTTCGAAAGAATTTGCGTCGGAAAAATTTCGCTGACAAAAAAAAAACTGCCGCAGCTGGCTGCAGGAAAGAATTGGCCTGTGGGCCAATACGCCCTCAAGAAATTCCTGCAGCCATTTCGCCGCAACTCTTTTCGGCCACGAAATTTTTCGTCGCCGATTTTTTATAATATTTATTTATTTATTATTATTTATTATTATTTATTAATTATAAAAATTAAATACTAAAGCAAATATTATTTAATTAAGATAACAAAAATTATTTTGGACTAATTAAAATATATTGGACAACACAAAAATTATTTTGGACTAATTAAAATATATTGGATCGGACTGGGTCAAAAATTAAGGGTCTAAATTTTGCCCCCTGCTTGAATGATCTGAGACTTTAGTGAAAGAGAGTGAAAAATAATAAGACTTAATTTTTTGAGATGGTTGAGGTTTTGGGTTCTGGACCCAGTTCGTGTTTTGGACTCAAGGATAATTTTAGGTTGTGGACCTAAGCATAATTTTGGGTTATGGACCTAGAAAAGATTCTAGGTTCTGGACCTAAGCTAAGTTCTGGACTTAAAAGAGATTCTAGGTTCTGGACCTAAGGAAAATTTGGGTTTTGGACCTGAGCTAAGTTCTAGACATAAAAGAGATTCTAGGTTCTAGACCTAAGGAAAATTTGGGTTCTGGACCCGAGCTAAGTTCTAGACTTAAAAGAGATTCTAGGTTCTGGACCTAAGAAAAATTTGGGTTCTGGACCTGAGTTAAGTTTTGGACTTAAAAGAGATTCTAGGTTTTGGACCTAATCAAAATTTGGGTTCTGGACCCGAGCTAAGTTCTGGACTTAAAAGAGATTCTAGGTTCTAGACCTAAGGAAAATTTGGGTTCTGGACCCAAGCTAAGTTCTGGGCTTAAAAGAGATTCTAGGTTCTGGACCTAAGGAAAATTTGGGTTCTGGACCCGAGTTAAGTTTTGGACTTAAATGAGATTCTAGGTTCTGGACCTAAGAAAAATTTGGGTTATGGACCCGAGCTAATAATTTTTTATTTCAAAAATTTTGGCTAATTTTTATGCATATGTCTTCTTCTTGCCCCATGCATGTAAAAATATTTATACACACGCAAGCATTTGAATGATTAAAGTGAATAATTGAATTTACTGTTTATTTACTATGTAGCACTGTTCATGCACTCTTTACTATTCATAAATAGTAACTTACTAAATAATATTTACTATTAGAAATAGTAATTTATTATTCATCAATAGTAATTTACTATTTATAAATAGTAAAATTTACTATTTATCAATAGTAAAATTTACTATTCATAAACAGTAAAATTACTTTTGAATTTTGTTTTTTTCCTTGCCGTTTCGCTATAAAAACCAACTAATTCTTTCATTCGTTTCACAGCAAGATTTCTCAATTTCTATAATTCTCTCAAATTTTTTTCAAATTTAGCACATAGTTTTTAAAAAAATGCATGCTTCAAGGTTAGGGACTCATTTTAATGCTAAATTATTAGAGTTTATTCAGCATCATGAAGATGGAAATATAGATCTATTAGCCGGGATGCCGCTTCATCATAGTTCCAACCAAAAGAGCGCGGTAATTATTTTTTATTTTGATTTTTTTCGTCTTTCTGTTATTTCCTTTATTATTATTATTTTTTATTATTTTTTGTTCATTTTTTTATTTTTTCTCTTTTTTGTCTATATTATTATTTTTTATTTATGTTTTTATATTATGCTCTCTTATTATTATTGTGTTTGCCTTTATTATTATTTACATTTTTATATTATAATAATTTTTTAGAAAATTTAGGAAAATATATTAATCTAGACCTATAGGATAATATATACTTATCTGGTATTAACTTACCTAACTCTGTGTTAGCATGATCATTGCATTGCTCAGGCCGGAGGGTGTATCTACAAAGCCCGACAATGGTACGATGTAGTGCCTTCTTGGGTAAGGCAGATTATCTGAGACTGCGGCTTTGAGAGCTTCATCTTACAATTGCCATCGGAGGAGTATCAGATATACCGGAGCATAGTCCAAGCACTTGCAGAACGATGGTTGGACACAACTCATACTTTTCACTTGCCCATTGGAGAGATGCAATTGGTCTGATCGATTTTACTGCTATAATCGGCCTTCGATATGATGGTGTTTTGGTTTCTCTGACTAATGATATTTTGACATTTGAAGAAATTCAAGAATTAATTGGTATGGAACCATCATATAAGGGGCCTTTTAAAATAAAAATTGAGCCAATTCATAGTTATTGGATGAACTACAAAGGACGGGTTCACAAAGACACGACCCAACAGTATGCTTGAGGATTTTTGTTATATTTGCTTGGGTTGACCATCTTAGGTAGCACTGAATTCTCCATCCACTTGTCAGTGTTGAATGCCCTTTCTTACTTTAGGACAGTACCATCTTCTGGCTGGGGTGAAGCTGGTCTCAAGTGTCTTTACCATGGTCTTGATAAACTTTGCCGAAACAAGAAGTCTTTTGTCGGCTTGATGGCGGTTGTCGAGGTATTCTTTTTCTATCAATGACATTTCCATTCTTTTCTTGCATGAATTTGATCTTTACTATTATTATAGACATGGGCATATGAACACAACCTCATGAGGGTAACCGGTATTTCCCGAGAGAGAGTCGGGTATCCGAGATTAAACTTCTGATTGTCCGATCATGTGGATGTTCCCGGCTCTCGCCATGTGCATACTCACCGCTTTGTGTTGAGCCACCAGGTAAAATAACATTAGTATATTTTAAATTTTATGTGAAAGTTTACTTACCTTATGTTATTTTGCAGGTGAATTTGGCCTGGTGGAACCTAGAAGAGCAGACAAACTGGTCTCATTTCTTGAGGGTTGCGCTATCTTTCCAACATTCTCGCCGAGTCATCGTTGGCCCAGTGTCCAGTGGCTGGTTTCTTGGAGAGAGAGTTTATGAGTGGTTTTTCGGTCTAGAGCAGCGGAGGATTTCGATGCCTTGCCCGGAATATACTTTAAATATTATGTCAATGCCGGAGGATGTATGGTGGCCGACCCAGTACGGTTATGGTATTGAAGGATTTCTCTATCCGCTGAGTGCATCTTATGCCCATTTTATTCAAAGAAGGCTCTTGAACTTTGATGTATCTCCTGTTGGTGTACGGGAGATTCCTGAAGAAAATGAGGGTAGAGATGAAGAGGAACATCACAGAGATGCAGGAGAGTTTGTTCCATATCTCGGGGTTAGTACTTCTCAGGTAAAACTTTTACCATTTTTCCCTTGCAACAGCTTCTTTCTTTTTTTTTCTTTTTTTTATTCTTTAAGGATTGTTGCAGGCTGTTGGCTCATTTGATCATGAGGCTGGACCTTCTTTTCTTCCTTTCTCAAGCAATGGACCTTCTATGCCCCCCTGATTCAATATCTTCTTTTGATTCTTTGCTTCACAGGACATTTGAATGGTTTTGTCGACTCATAGACCAAGGTGATCATTGGAAGTGTTTTCATTGACTCCTTTCAAATACCCATTCAAGTTTTGCTTTAGAATGACAGGATGCTTCGAGATATTGAGAACATGAATAATGGAGTCCCTAAATAGCAGAGATACATCCATTCAGCATGTCAGTTGGTAGCTTCTTCATAACCTTGCCAGCAATCATTTCCTTTGCCCAATGTGCCCTTCGAGGTTCGACTGTTCAAGAAACTTCTCTTAACTTGAAGGCTTTGTATGACAAAATTATTTTTTATTTTGAATTTTGATTTTGAAATCAAATGTTGGTTTTGCCAAATCAATGTCAATGTACCTCAGGGCTTGATTTTTCCAAATTAATATATCTATAACATGACAACCCTAGTTACCGTGCTAAACTCGGGAATTATTTCTATTTAAGCAAGAAATTTTACACTTCAGATAGGCACATACACATTACTTTGCCAAAGGTCTCATTGAGTTTAAATATTGTCTATCCCATATGCATGCTTATCCAAACTATCTCCACTAATAGACTCTACTTACCAAGAGAGATAAACAAAACTTTGATAGGCTTGAAATGGGGTCTATGAGGGACATGGGTTAAATGAAGGCCATTTTGAGATAGGAGTTGATGTGACACAATGGACAAACCCTCACACTACAAATTCCTTGTTGATACTTTTGGGAGCATGAAAAGACGGAGCTTTGAACATTCTTCTTTCTTTTTGGTGTTAACTTGAATCTTGATTGAGATAGTCTTTGCCTTTGCAAAATGTTTGGTACCCAAATTCGTTTCTTTTCTTCTCCCTTTTCTTTATTTTTCCTACTCTTCCCTTTTCTTTCTCTTTGTTTTCCTTACTCTTCCCTTTCTTTGAGCATTTTATCATTTTGTCCTTCTTCCTTGTAGGACTGTCAATTATAGAACTTTTAAGTATTGGATGGTCTTTCTCCTTTTCCTCCAATTCAAGTCAAAATGTCCTTATAAACCAAATGCAAACCTTTTGTTGTCTTAGGTAAAAGAGAACTCAGTTGGCTTTCTGAACCACCTTTTTAGGCTTTATCTTTTTCTTTTCTCTCTTTTTTTTTCTTTTTTTTTCTTTTGTCCTTTTTTCTTTTCTTTTTCTTTCTCTTTTTTTTTCTTCTTTTTTTTTCTTGTTCTTTTTTTTTTGGGTTCTAGTTCTAAAAGAGTTGTCTTGTTTGTACTAACTTGGGCTTCCAATAATGGATGAATGGAGTAACATAAATCTTCTTCAATAGGGATAAATCATTTGTTACTCTGATATTGATGTTGTCTTGATATATTAGAGATTTTAAGTGAACTTCAACTACCCTTATGGTTTTGAGAACATCAACTATCCTTATGGTCTTGAAAACATCAACTACCCTTATGGTCTTGAGAACTTCAACTATCTTTATGGTCTTGAGAACTTCAACTATCTTCATGATATTCATTTCTTTCTTTGATCTTCTTGTCTCTTCATCTTAGTGATCATAAGACTTGTCAAAAGTATCACAACAACTCAAGGTAGGTTATTGGAATGAAAAGAAAGCTAAAATGTTATGAAGGCTCAAAGGGACAACTAGGGATTGATATTTAATAGGGTGGATACTAGTTGTTGGCTCGTCAAACAATGCCTAGATCATCTCTCCCTTAAATAAGCAGAGTTCAATTTCGCCTCGAAAGTTTGTCAAAGCATTTTCTAAGACTGACTAGAACCTAGACAAAGGTAATTATGCAGGAGCCCTCTCTAAGTAAGCATACACAACTCAATGCTATAGAGCATTTCCCTCATCTAGTAAGGTCATTCAAGTCATGATGAATAAATATATTAATTCATGAATTATCAAGCTAGATTCCTCATTGGTTGAGCACCAAAATGAACAAAGACCAACAAAATTTTTGATAAAAATAATTTATTCAACCAAATTTAAATTTGAAAAACAAGATTGTTCCAATTAAATATTTAAAGAAAGCAAGATTAAAAAGCAACATTCAAGCTAAGGAAGGTCCATTGAGTTGGCGTCAAAGATACTTCATTTATTTAGACATATCAAGGGCAAGGATTTTTCCATCATGAAAGATCATTGCTTCATCATCCACATCATCATCCACAGTTAACCCAAACTTGTTTAGAAGTACATCCTTTTTAGCAGCTTCTCTCTCCATATCATGATGAGATGACAAGATAAAACTCTTCATGAAAGTTGCAAGAGGCGGCGCCCTTCCAATTTTAGGCAGAGGCTTATTCTTAGTGTTGGGCTTATCAGATTTAGGCAGCTTATCACTGTTAATTAAATCTTGGATCTCATGCTTCAATCGAGTACATCTATCGGTTTCATGTCCTTGAGTCTGATGAAATTGACAAAAAGCCTTAATATTCAATTTTGGGGTAAAGGATTTGGAAAAGGTCGAGGAGTTAAGGGTTGTAACAATCCTCTCTTTTGTAACTTATTGAAAACCCAAGATAGTGGCTTCCCCAATTCTGAAACCTGCCTCATTCCTCCTTGACCGGTGGCATTAACATTAGCTTCCTTTTATACATTTTGATTGTCAGGCTGATAATTCCATTTTGCAGACAAATGGTTCTTCTCTCTTTCCTCTTGACCTTTTCCACTAGGGTGATAACTGCCCTTATTGCCCCACTTAGACAGCACATGGTTCGGTTGGTCTCGTAGAATAGGGATTGGTCCCTCATTTTTCATTCGATCTCTAGTAGTGAACATGTTCTCCATGGATGTTGCCTTAGCATTGTTGATGATCTCTAGAATTTCAAATAATTAGGTCTTCATGGTCTCAGCTAGGGCCTCTTTTATGTCTTCCATCTTGGCATTGAGGGCATCATCCACCATCCTTTGAATTTGTTCGGGATCCCTTGTTTTTGGTGAGCAAGTGATAGAGTCGTCGCTAGATTCTTCGCTTCCGGCATAGGTTGGATTGTCGTAAGCTTTTGAACTGCCGTAATCTAGGGCTGTGAGCCAAAGAGGATCAATGATATGAGATGCAAATGTATGCATGTTTGCACAAATAATAGACAAACAGGGACAAATAGGATGTTCCTTCCAACCTTATAACATTCACACACGAATGGCGAGTCTCTTTTCCTAGGTATATGGTTGACAAAATACCAACATGGGGTATCTTGTTTTCGAATATTTCCCTCGAACATTTCAACCAATAGTTATATTTTCAAAAATGGAAATCAGTTCATAATAATTCCCATTAATTAGGTTTTAATCCATTCAACCAACTATAGTAGCTTTTATGTTATATTGGATTAAAACTAAATTAAGAGGTTTATTATAGATAGATTTCTCACTTGAAAAGAGTAACTAATGGTTCATGCCAAAAACAAGCCCATGATTAATTATTCTTAGTATAAACTAGGCTCACAATTGATTTTTGGTAATTCTTAATTGACCTAAATAATTTGCAAGCTCTTTGTAA
The DNA here is from genome assembly GCA_947685225.1 of Garcia nutans. Classification (NCBI taxonomy): domain Eukaryota; kingdom Viridiplantae; phylum Streptophyta; class Magnoliopsida; order Malpighiales; family Euphorbiaceae; genus Garcia; species Garcia nutans. The sequence continues at coordinate 50,329,964 of CANTUV010000007.1, forward strand.
GAAAAGGTTGAATAAAAACAATTTTGTTTCTAAGCCCATCGTAAAAAGATCTTAGAAAAAATGGATTTTGGGCTTAGTATTTGGGCCATGAGCAAAAGAATTTTTTTTTTTGTTTTTAGAAAAGTCTTATGTCCAAAGACCATCTTGAAACATTTTGAAAATAACTTTGGTCTTTTGGACTTTAAAGAAAAATTTATTTGAGCTTGCAAATGTACTTGAGTCATTTTAGAAAAAGATCAAACCAAATAAGCCATGATTTAAGCCAAGATAAATTAACCATAGTCAAACAACATGCATTTGGGGTAAAACCTAAGGAAAGTAACTAGGCCAATTACATGAGCTTTAGTCTTTGGGTAAAAAGGCTTAGGTTCCCATAGCAAGTATATACCAAATGGTACGAGGCAATGAGTGGTTATGCCATGCTCGATCTCCATACCTTAAGTGAAAGTATGGTATCCCTTACATAACACAACACGGGTAACACGGGCGTCCTAACTCACGCACACAATGCAATCTAATATGATGCAATGGATAATATCATTATAGAAAAGAATAGAATAATAAAAAGACCAATGGAATCAACTTCTCTTATCCCCCACTCTCGGTGGAATGGTTCTTGCGACTTCTGCACTGTTTAGGCTCGGGGCCTTAGAGAACACGGACCTAAGTCTGGAGAAAATGGAGTCGCCACTTGGACGAGCCGAAAAAAAGAAAGGGGTGGATGACTCGATTCCTAAGGAATCCCCAACCCCCTAATGGGTTTGAAAATTTGGGTACGTGTGGGGAAGGTGAGAAATGGCCCAGCACCCCCCACAACGCCCAGTTCATTGGAACCGGCCTCCTTTACAGGTCTTAATATTATAAAATTCTTAAATATAACAATATTATCCATATTACACATAATAATTAAAATAAAGCATCGATATATTGATAATCAAAACAATGTCCAAGCAAAATAAATAAATGGACACCCATCCGAAGATGCCCTTACATAATCCATGCCTAAATAGGACACCCACATAAAGGTAGAAACATGTCCTTTACATTTGTTCTAAAATAGAAAAGCAATTTAAATTACATGATATTTAACTAATGAGGTACCCATCAAGTGGTAACATACCTCTTACAACATTTGGAAATCTAAATAAATCAATAAAAGTAAATAACCATTCATCATAATTAAATCATTCATCAAAGATATTAAACATCAATATAATGCAACCATTCATCCATGATAAACTAAATAAATCAAGCATTGAACTTAAATAAATCAACAAAGCATTGAAAATAAATTAAAGCATATAATAGACTACATAATTAAATATAAAATTGAATAAAGCAAATAAAGATTCAAATAAGGGCTACTGTTTCTATTTAAGATTCTTTAATTAATACTTTAGGGTTTTGAAATTTAGGGGATTAAACTACTGTGAGTTTTAAAGGAATTGAAATGGAGCAAAGTTTTAGAATTTAAGGGGTTGATAAAGTTCTTTGATTAACCAAATTAGTGTTTGAGAAGTGAAATCATGAAACGAGGGTTTGGACACTTTAAAACACTGGATTTATGATTTACGGCTAATGAATTGTTGTTTTGGCTTACTGTGTTTGAATTTTAATATTTATGTTTATAAGGTTTTAAAGTTTAAAGGATTAGGGTTTAGAAAAATTATGGTTTAAGGTTTTAAGGGAGTTAAGGTTTACTGTTTTGGGTTTTAAAATTTTAGAATTAGGGTTTCGGAGAATGTATTAGGTTTTAGGATTTGAAAATCAATTGATAATTTTATAAAACTTTATGAAAATAAACAAAACAATTTAAGGTTAATAGAAACAGAAAAGATATTTTTTAGGGTTTTTGGAAAGAAACAGATTCAATTTAGGATTTTGAAAATTTGGAAAGCAAATTAGGGTTTTGAGATTTTGAAGAAACAAAAATAACAATTTTAAGATTTTTGGAAAACAAAGAAATGAATTAAGATTTTTAAACTTTAGAAAAGGTGAATTGAGGTTCTAGGGTTTTTTTATTTTGAAGAAACAGAAACAACAATTTTAAGATTTTTGAATGATGAAGCTACTGTGAATTAATGAAACAAATAAAGAAATTCATACCTTTGTTTGTTGGTTCCTGTAAAAATCACTTCTTGGGTGAACAAGAACAAAGACAAGCTTTGCTTCCTTTGATGGATTGAATTGCTTGTTTTTTCTCTCAAAAAGTCTGATTGATTCAAAGTTTTCCTCCTCAATTTCGGTCTCAATTTCTCCTCCAAATTTTCGTCCCTTTTTGTGTTGTTTTAGTTCTTATTTATAGAAGAATTTTTTGTTTAATTTTAGTTATTCGTGGAATATAACATTAATTAAGAAAAGGAAACCGAAACCTAATTGTGTTTGGTTTCAGAAAAATTTGCGTCGAAAAAATTTCGCTGGCGAAAAAAAACTGCTGCGGAAAAATTGCTCTGGCAAAAAAAAAACTACTGTGAAAAAAATGTGCTGGCGAAAAAACTGCCGCAGCTGGCTGAGGGCGAGAATTGGCCTGCGGGCCATTTCGCCCGCAACTCTTTTAGTTGCCGATTTTTCGTCACCTATTTTTTTTGTTTATTATTATTATTATTTATTTTTTATTAATTATAAAAATTAAATACTAAAGCAAATATTATTTAATTAAGATAACAAAAATTGTTTTGGACTAATTAAAATATATTGGACAACACAAATTATTTTGTACTAATTAAAATATATTTGACCGGACAGGGTCAAAAATTAAGGGTCTACACATGTCATATGAGGCATTCATGTCAATTTTTAGGCTGTATTTTGACTAATTCGAGCCCTAAGCAGACTTTGACCGGCTAGATTTATTTCCTAATCACACATTAATTTGTTGATACTTGGATTAAGGTTTCATTTAAGGATGAGGTTAATTTTTTTTTAGGAGTTGGTTCTCTATAAAATAGATAAGAGACAACAATTAAGAAAGTGGGGGAAAATGATATGAAACCCTAGCAAGCAGTGAGAAACAAAAGGTGATCTAATTTACAAAAGCAAGGAAACAAGGCAGTGTTATCTTAGTGGTTGCTGGATTAGAAGTAAAAGTTGGTGGAGGCAGCAACTTGGATCAGCTCCCTCTATTTGGTGGAGCCTTCAATCATTGGTATGTTCATCTAATTCAGTTTATTGAATTAATAATCATCTTTACGTTTGAAACTATCATCACACTATCTTGATTATCCAACTCTTTCTTATTTGTTTCATATAGTAGCTTAGGTTTCAATATAAAATTAATAACATAATCATCAAAACACAAATCTAATTCCCAAACCCTAATTAGTTTTATAATTTTTCAAAACCCTAATCTATTTTCCAAGGACTCAATCTATTTTCCAAAATTTCCAAAACTCTAAATAGTTTTCCAAAATATAAAAAATCCTAAACTGTTTTCCTAAATTTCCAAAACCCTAATCCTAGTTTCCCTAATTTCTAAAAATTTTAACTCTCTTTTAAAACCTTAATCTTTTTTTCCTAAAATGTAAAAATCACATTTTTCATCCCTAGAACCTAAAGTCTTAATTCTCATCATAAAAACCCTAAATTGAAGCATAAACCCTAAATTGATATATTTATTGCTTTATTTAAGATTAAAACTTAGGTGTGATTACTTTATATCTTGAGTTGATGATTCATTAATGTTTTAATTTTATGAATGATTTATTTTATTTCTCATAATGAATGATTGAATAACTTAATATATTTGACTTATTATTATTTTAGTTTCCAAGATGTAATAGATATGTTTCCACTTTATGGGTACCTCATTAGTTAGGTTTAATGTAATTTAATTGATTTTGGATTTTGGGATTAATGTAAAGGGCATATTTTCCACAAAATGGTGTGTTTCCTATTAAGTTTTGCACATTGGACATTGTAAGGGCATGCTTTCATTCAGTATGGATGCCAATTTATTTTATTTGAACTTGTTGTGATTTTAATAAAGTGATTACTTATTCTTATGATCGCATGTAGTATGGATGATGCTATAATAAGTTAAGAATTTAATAATATTTAGACCTAAAAAGGAGGCCAGTTTCAATGAATTGGGTACTCTGGGGTGCTAGGTCATTCTCACATTCCCCATGCATACCCACCTTTTAGAACCCAATAAGGGGTTAGGGATTCCTTATGAATTGAGCCATCCACCCCTTTCTTTTTTTCAGCCCATCCGGGTGGCGACTCCATTTTTTTCATGTTTAGGCCCGTGTTCTCTAAGGCCCTGAGTCTAACCATGACAAAGTCACAAGAACCATTCTAAATGGGAATGGGGGTGAAAATACCTACTCACAGGTATTTCACATAACTTTTTGGCTCCTAGAACACCACAAAAAAATGGTGTGGTTGAAAGAAGAAATAGAACTTTGATTGAAATGGCTAGGACAATGCTCAATGAGTATGACTTACCATATTACTTTTGGGCTGAAGCTGTTAATACCTCTTATCACATTTCAAATTGTGTTTACAAAAAGCTATTGATAAATAAAACTTCTTATGATCTATGGAATAAAAAAATTCCTAAAATTTCATACCTTAGAGTATTTGGATGCAAATGCTTTATATTGAATACAAAGGATAATCTTAAAAATTCTCATCCAAATCGGATGAAGAAATATTTTTAGGATACTCATCATCTAGCAAACCATATAGAGTATTTAACAAAATAACTCTAGTAGTTGAAGAATCAATGCATATTGTCATTGATGAAACCTCTAAACTTGATCAAATGAAAGGTATTGCTCTTGATGATTTTATAGGTACATTTGAACAATAAGAAATAATTGATGCTCCAAAGAATAATCATGATGAACATGAAGAGGGGACTCAAGAGCTACCTAAAGATTAGGAATACAGGAAGGAACTTCCAAAAGAACTCATCATTAGTGAAACATCAAAAGGAGTAACTACTAGATCCAGATTTAAACACTTTGATATCAATTTTGCTTTTGTCTCTTAAATTTAGCAAAGGACCATTAATGAGACTCTTAGTGATAAAAATTGGGTTATTGCTAAGCAAGATGAATTCAACCAATTTGAGAGAAATAATGTGTAGGAACTTGTTCCTAGACCTAAAGACCATCCAATTATTGGATATAAATGGGTACATTTGAATAAGCTTGATAAAAATGGTCTCACTACTAGAAATAAAGCTAGATTGGTAGCAAAAGGGAATAACCAAGAGAAAGGCATAGACTATGATGAGACATTTGCTCCCTTTGCTAGATTAGAAGCAATTAGAATACTACTTGCATTTTCATGCCACATGAATTTTAAAATTTTTCAAATGGATGTTAAAAGTGCATTTCTAAATGGGTTTATTAATGAGGAAGTTTATATTGAATGATTTTGAAGATTATAAACTTTCAAATCATGTCATTAAACTTACCAAAGCACTATATGGGTTGAAACAAGCTCCAAGAGATTGGTATGATAGACTTAGTGCATATTTGCTTGAAAATGGTTTTTCAAAAGGCAAAGTTGGCAAAAAGAATAAACATAACATTTTGATTGTGCAAATTTATATTGATGATATTATATTTGGTGCTACTAATGAATCTTTGTGCAGGGAATTTGTTTCATGTATGATTAGGGAATTTGAAATGAGCATGATGGGGCAACTCAAATTCTTCCTTGGACTACAAATCAAGCAATGCAAAGATGGGATCTTTATCAACCAATCCAAGTATGCAAAGGAACTCCTTAAGAAATTTGAAGTGGGTGATTGTAAGACTAGCAAGACTCCCATGAGCACATCCATGAAACTTAGCAAAAATGAAAGTGGTAAGGTAGTAGACGAGAAGAAATATCGAGGTATTATCATATCTCTACTTTACATAACCACATCTAGACTCGATATAATGTATAGTGTATGTTTATGTGCTAGATTTCAATCATGCCCTAAAGAATAACAATTGAATGCCACTAAAAGAATTTTGAAATACTTGAATGGTACATTGCATTTAAAGCTTTGGTATCCTAGAAATACATCATTTGACATTTTAGGCTTTTCGGACGTCTATTATATCGGTAGTCTTTTGGATAGAAAAGCATGACCGGGGCATGCCATTTTCTTGGTGATTGTCTAGTTTCTTGGTTTAGTAAGAAACAAGTCTCAGTTGCCTTATTCACTACGGAAGCCGAATATGTTGCTGCATGTTTTTGTTGTACTTAAGTTATTTGAATGAAACAACAATTGCTTGATTATGGAAAAATTTTTTGAACATATTCCTATTAAATTTGATAACATTAGTGCCATAAATCTATCTAAACATCCAATTCAACACTCTAGGTCAAAACATATAGATATTATGCTCTATTTCTTAATAGAAAATGTCCAAAACCAAACTGTTATATTATAGTTTATTGATACAGAAAGCCAACTTGCTGATATATTCATAAAACCATTAAATGAAGAAAGGATGAACTTCATAAAACATCATTTAGGAATGATAGATGGAAGCACCATATCATAAATTGTTTGAAAACTTACTTTACTTGATCCAAATCTCCCATTAATATCTATTTTTGAGCAAACATTTGTATCTTCAACTAAAAGCATTCTAATCATTCAAAATTTCTAATTTTTGAATGATTCCTAATCGGAACACCTATAAGTCCAACCATAGTAGTTTGAAAATTCTTGGTTTCAAACTTCTTGTCAAAGTATGACCATACTTTCCATTGGTATGACTAGAATTTTTCAAAATTTTATGACATTGTGCCTAAAACCTATATCCCATTAGGAATTTATAAAGTCCCACCAGAATTTTCAAAATTTTCAAACTTCGCCACTAGATTTTGTAAAGTCCAAACGAACTTTCACTCTGAATTTAAAAATTTCTAGCTATTGGAACTCAATCCAACTGTGCATTTACTCCTTCAACAGCTATAAACAACTATTTTTCTTCTCAAACACTATAAATATCCTCTAATATCAGTATTTACATCCTTTTATCAAAGTCTAAACACTTAAACACTAAAAGAAACTCAAACTCTCCTAAAATCAACTCTCTTCTTCAACTATTTCCCTGCTCAAAGTAATGGCTCCTAAAGAACACAAGAAGAAGGTTTCAAGAGCTGAGAAAGGAAAGGGTGTTGCTGCCCCTTCTCAATAAGAAGAGCCCCCTGGAAGAAGGCATAAGATTAGATTTAGAGATAGGAAGAAAAACAAAGGTATGCTATTCTCAATGACAAACCCGTAGAACCAAACCGTCTCTTCTGTACCCTAACTCTAGAATCTTTAGGTATTGAAAATGACATTAGGGGTTGTCTTAGAACCTTCGAATGGGAAAAATTTGTGTTCTTGGAGCATGATGACCTTGGTTGGGAGACCTTCTCACAACCTTAGTTGTTAGCAAGAAGGGCACAAATCTCTTAGGTTATTATGGTATATTATTTAGGTTATTCAACCAAGAATATGGCCTTACCTTAGAGAATTTTTCATCCATTTGGGGATTTCAAATAGAAGGTATATCTCACATCTCAACCACTTCCCTCACTCCTAAGGTTCAATTGAATTTTTGGCAAGAAATTTCCATTGAAACCCCACTTCACAAACACTCAAATGCAAGAAACCTTAGAACCCTCACCTATTGGATGTTGCATAGGATTATCACTTACACAATTAGTGCTAGGGGTGAGAGCAATGAGAAATTTACCCAACATGATCTACTCTTTCTATTTTGCTTGATTAGAGGTCATCCAAATCAAATAAGAAAATTCCTCATTGACACTTTCCTACACATTAGGAAAAAGAATCTATGCTTATTCTTCTCTCTACACAAGTAACACAAATTGCCAAATATGTTGGTGCACTTACACCAACAAACAAAGCAACACTCTCCAATCCGCATGATCCCACCAAAAAGTCTATAAACATAGGCTATCTTAAACATTCCAAGTGTATTAGGGATGATGATGGGAACTATGTCTAAATCTTAAGAGCACTAGGTGTTAGGGCTTAACAAAGAAAGAGACTAAGGATAGTAGAGGAAGGTGAAGAGACTTTCCAAATGGAATTCCCTAGAACTACCACTCCTAAACCTCAATCCTCCATCCTATAACTTCTTTAAGATATACATAGACAAATGAGCACACAAAGTTTGAGAATTGATAAGATTATCAATGATATCTCTCATCTTCACCTTGTCATTCAAACCATCCAAGAAGCTTTAGGATTGCCAAAGTGCTTTGAAGATGAACCAAGCTTGTCCCCCTCTATCCATTACTCATATCCCCAAGAAGAACAAGGAGAAGCTACTGCCTCTCAACCAAGGGAAGAAGAGCAAGGGGATCATGGAGAAGAGGAAGAAGAAGAAGAAGAGGGAGATGAAGAAGGAGAAGATGAAGACAGTGACAATGATGCTTAGGACTTATTTTTTCTTTGTTATTTCATTGTACTCTTGTTTGTGTGTCTTTTTATAACATCCCCTGACAATTCTCATTAGAACTATCAGAGAATGTTACTCGATATACTATCAGTGCTCCAACCAATTCATTAACAAAGTTTCCTTTCAAAAAGTTACTAACAAAAATCTTCAAATAATAATAATACAATCTGTATAATACAACACTTACAAATCCAATATTTAAACCAATCTTCAATATCTCCAATAATCCAAATAGTAATTATAAATCAGATAAACATCATAAGTTCATCAAATCAAATAAATATAGAATACATTGCTTTATTTGGTAATCATTCACTAGAATCTCAAACTTCATCCTCCAAATACATATATTCATTTCATGTTTACAAATTTATACAATCTCTCAAATAGCCAAGTTAAATTGTATACATACATTTCATAACATATGAGTATAACATACAAAAGATCTCTATATGTACTGTAGGTAATTTTTTGTGATCCTTAATTCCACTTCTTAACTTACTCTGATGACCTGATACCTGTGTGTTAGAAAATAATTCTAACACGCTAAGCAAAGCATAGTGGTGCTTGTATAAACATATTTTATCACTTAATATTAAAAGAAAATACTTATGGAAATATAGTAATAACACTCAGTTTTAAGAAATATTTTAATATATTAACTATTTTCAATAACAAAGCAACATAATATTTTGATTACACAAAATAATAACTTTAACTCTATAAAATTTATCATGGTACACTACACTTTTGGGATTGCAACTTTTCTCTTTTTAAATCATTTTATTTAAGACTTACTTTTTCATTTGTTAACATTGCTCATATTACACTTATTTATTTTTCAGTAAGTCTTACTTTTCAGTTTCACATATAGAATAATTTCATTTAATCTATAATTTTTAGCACTTAAATTTAGTACTATACTTTGGAGAACTTTGTATCTTATATTATTATATACACTTTCAATCATTATAACACTTAGAAACTCAATAACTTGAGCATAACATTTCTATTCCGTGCATTAGAACTTTCACTTATAAACATTAATATATACATTACCAATCACTTTCATATTGTAACACAGTAAGTTGTTTTCAAGTAATTGACTTATATTATTATTTTGCATTTCTTCCATTATTCACAACGTCATATTCATATATATTTTCAATTTTGATAACTTTATTAAATATACCCATACATACTGAACTCAGATCGTAGGTTTGGATAACATGTTAGTGTAGTAATTTTAATGCCAAATCTCAAGAATGTATAATGGCAATTATGCCCACTGACACTAATAACACAATGTGTCCATTAATGGCATGAGGTACCCACTATCACTATGGCTACCCTTCCTCAAGTTAGCCATTCAATCCAAAGCTACATCTAAAATTAGTATGATTTGGGTAATTCATTTATTTTAATTAACATTGAATTATGTATATCACTTCAACAGAACAATTCTTTGATCAACACTTGGTATGACACATATTTACCATATATTCAAAATTATTACACTACTTGATAAGGTTGATTTCAAAAATCCTTTACACTTTAAGGCCTTATAGTTATTTAGGCAGAAATCATGGATGAAACACAAGAAAAAGAGCCATTTTAGGCACATTTCTTCAAGTGACACGCCCAGTGACATGGGCGTGTCATTGACCGTGTCATAGGCTCATTCTCGTAGAATTTTTGACATGTCCAAGAACATGGGCGTGTCTCTAGCCATGCCATTTAAGTTGCATAATAGTAGCTATGACATGCCCGTGTCGCTGGCCGTGTCATTTAAGTTGCATTATAGTAGCTATGACACGCCCAATAACACGGGCGTGTCATTGGCCATGTCATTTAAGTTGCATTATAGTAGCTATGACACGCCCATTGACATGGGCGTGTCATTGGCCGTGCCATTTAAGTTGCATTACAGTAGCTATGACACGCCCATTGACACAGGCGTGTCACTGGCCATGTCATTTATCTTTTATCACAGTAGCTATGGCATGCCCAATGACATGGGCATCTTACTGGTCATGTCTTCAATGTTGAAACACAGCATCATTAACATGCCCAGTGACATGGCCGTGTCACTGGTGGTATCAAGCAAACTCTGTATTTTGAACACTTAACAACTTAAATTCTATATATCCAAATATATGATATCAATGGATCAAAACTAGTTTCTTTAACATAGAAAGAGCATATATCAAAAAATTTTCAATAAGAACTCATTAAGACAACTCAATTAATCATTTTAAACAATAAATTCATAGAAATTCAAATAGTTGTAAATCAAAAATACATAAGCACATACCTCTTTCAATATCTATCTTCTTCTCTCTTTTTCCTCTTTTTCTTTGATCACTTGCTGATAATCTCACCTTCTCTAGCTTATTCTTTTAAAAACTCATAGCTAGATATGATTTTCTCTTAAATTTTAGCCAAATTTTTGAAAAGAAGGAAGAAAGAAGAAGCTTTGGTAGTGTTGGTGATGATGATCGTAGAAAGAAGAAGGAAGAAGAAGAAAGAAGCTTCTACATAAATACACATCTGTCCATATACACATATATATATTTATGGCTTAATATAGTGCGGCCAATCTCATTTTAAATATGGTGCACCCTCTTTTCTATCCTTTGATTCTAATTTGATTTTTAATCTCTTAAAACTGTAAAAATAATTTCTTCAGCAAATTTTGAGATATACTATTCACTATTCTCTATTTATAGCATTTATCCATAATACTTTTATAACTATACAATATCAATTTTTCAATATTAGTTAAAAAGTTTCCTGTTTAAAATCTTGACCATTACACTTTTATTGCTTTCTAAATCAATGAATTTACTTTTCTATATTGCTTTTAACTATTTCTTTTTACCTTTGTAAAAGGGGAAGAATATACTTGAATTGAATAAATAACTTAAATTGGCAAATTAAACAACAACATTTAACAACATTATGAAGAATTCATTAAGGGAGTGTATATAAACACATCTTTAATAACTAAATGAAGCATTCATTAAGGGGGAGCATATAAACACATCTTTAAACATTTCAAAATATAATTTATTTGCTAAAGTCAAAAAGGGGGAGATTGTTAGCCAAACCCTCCTATTTTTTATCTTAGGCAATCAAATTGAAATTAATTAACACTTGTATGAAGTTACATTGTTCAGGAAGTTATTTCTTTGAAGAATCCTTGAAAAGTCTGATCAGACCACTGAAATGACCAACCGGACCACTCATGTTCAAAACGAGCCAAAAGATGAGATGAATTTTTATTAATGATTTAGACTGGACCCAAAGGACTGCCTACGTATCTCTCTTACAATAATTAGTTTTAAACACATTTTCTTTTCTTAAGCGCATTAGGTCCACATAGTTCTAATACATGTATGCTTTAAATGTAATACCTTTTAAGCTTATCCAAGATGGTTGGGCTTTCAAACTTAATGTCATCCAAGGCTATTAGGATTGTACTTCTGCCTAGCACGATTTTCTTTATCATATAGGGAATGACCTAATTAGGTTTGAACTTTCCTCAGGGATCATGGCCGAAGCCCCATTTTCCTTTAGAACTAGGCTTCCTTCTTGTAGTCCACATGCCTTAACATTCTTATCAAAGTGTCAAGATAGCTTCTACTGGTAACCTTGAATCTTGGAGAGGGCTTTCATCCTTTTTTAATCAATGGTATTTAATTGTTCATGGTAGCCTCTCACCCATTCTGCTTCTGCAAGTTGACAGTCTTGTATTATTATTGTTGACTGTACCTTAACCTCAATTGGTAACATTGCCTCCATACCATAGACCAAGGAATATGGGGCTACCTTAGTTGGTGTTCGCATGGAAGTGCAATATCCCTAAAGTGCAAAAAGAATCTGCTCATGCCAGCTCCTGTATTTGGTTACCATCTTCTATAGGATTGTTTGATAGTTTTATTGGCAACATCAATCGCCTTATTAGGTTGTGACCTATAAGGTGAAGACCAATGATGTTGAATCTTGTACTTTTCCATCAATGAAACAACTTCCTTTTTTTGGAAGTGTGACTCATTTTCTATGATGATCTCAAAAGGCATACCAAACAGACAAAGGATGTTGGTTTGGAAGAAATGGCCACCTTCTTAGAGTTGAGAACTTGAAAGGAAGTTGCCTCAATCTACTTGGTAAGGTAGTCAACTACCACAAGAATATACTCCTGCCCACCAGAAGACTTGAGACTAATCTTGCCTATTACATCCATGCCCCATGATGTTATAGTACCCCCGACTTATAATGAATTATGAATAAATGTAATATAAAATTATCAAATTTAAATAATTTAGATTATGAAATTTAAAGGGCCCGAATTCTATAATTTTGTATGTGAATTTAAGAAATAATAATAATTAGATTAAGAATTAAATTATATTGTATTTTGAAAATTTAATGTTAGGCAAACTTATTAGTTAAATCTTAAACTCTAGACTATATAATTTAAAAATTAAGTATACACATAACACAAAAACATTAATGTATACACTTGTTATACAAAGCTTATATGTATTAGGTACAAATTAATTAAACTACATATGTTAAGACTATGTTTAACATTTACAACATTTATGAAGTGCAACTAGTGATGATGTTTATGTAATAAAGATGATAATGCTAGTAGGAGCTAATAATTTTAGAGCAAATGTCAGGAACATATTAATAATGATGCTAGAAAGGCCATGATTAAGAAAATCTATAAATATTATAAAATTAGCACTTGTTTTCCAAAGGAAATAATTTATTTTGGCCATTTTATAATGTATAGATAAGCTGTGATTTATGCAAGTTTAAATTAACAATTTGCATAGTAATAAGATGTAGATTGACAAGTGGTTAGTAAGTAATAAACAAGATAACACATATTCAATATGTGTCAAGGATTGGTGATGATAGTGTTAGATTTATAAAATAATAATAAAAAAATCCATAATTGATATTAAACCTAAGTGTAACATGTAAAAGAAAAAAGGAGTTTGCCAATTAAAGTGACAAATGTTGAATGAGTGTATTAATAAGTGAACTTATGTAAAAACACATGTCAACATATCTTAAGACTAACCAAGTCATGGAAAATAGATAAAGAGGAAAAGTTTCATATTTTGCTTTTATGTGTCCTTAAAACCAAATACAAAAATTTAGAACAAAATAACACATTTAGTAAATTCAAAAATTGAGACTAAGCAAAGGAAATTAGCTAAGCAATTTTAACCATTTATTTTATTTTCTTTCTTAATTTCATAATTGGTACAAATTTGTAAATTTAAATAGATGATTTTACAACTATTTTCCTATGAAATTTTGCTTAAAAATTTGATTTTTTAAAACTAAAAATTCTGCCATCTTAATTTTATTGCAAGAAACATATTAATTGTTGAATTAAGATGAAAAAGGAAGGGTATTTTAAAACAAAACATTTTTTTTTCTGCTTTTGAAGCATCATCTGGATATTCACCTTTTTTAATGAATATGAGAATATCTCAGTACCAAGGTTTGTCATCTACCTCCTGTTTGTTCATGCAAATGGCTAGCTATTGTTGCACTTCAATCACAACCGGTATGACTGTTGTACTATTATCCACGTCTACTATAGAAGTCGAGGTCATTAGGGCATCTTCAAATTGATTGTTTATCCTTGGTAGATAGTAATGGAAAGCTCTTAAAAATGCTGAGTTAGTTGGTCCAAGCACTTATGGTAAGGAACTAAGCGCTATTGCTTAATTTTACATATTTTCAAGGCTTGTGAAATAATTAAGGAAAAATCCCTATAAACCTTAAGGTGGGTGATGCTCAACTTGAGGGAAGCTTCAAGACCTACAATATAAGCTTCATATTCAACCTCATTATTAATAACTTCAAAAGCTAGCTTGACTGCTAGTGGCAATTTTTCACCAAACAGAGAGATCAGAACTTCACATACTCTAAAGCCATTGTTATTAGTAGCCCTATTGAAATACATTTCCCACACATCTTTCTCCGTCTGTAAAATACCTTCATCTAGAAACTCAAGCCCTTCAATTTCACCATGAACTGGCACTACTAATAGCTTATCAGTAATAACACTACCCTTTATTGCCTTTTGGGGTCACAAATTTTAGATAAACAATGGTAAGTACAACCATCCAACGAGCCGTTCTACTGTCTAAAAGTGGCTTATCCGTCAAGTATTTGAGGGGGCTTCTTTATGCTAGAACATGAGTTGTAAAAGAACTAAGGTAGTGTTGGAGCTTGCAACATGCCCAAATGAGGGCTAGGTAAAGATGCACAATCTGGGTGTAGTTTAGTTCATAGGCAAGCATATGTCTGCTTAGGTAATAAATTGTAAACTATTTCCCTAAATCGGCTTCATTTTGAGCCAACATCTCCCCCCCCCCCCCCCATTGCTTCTGAAGTCACTGACAAGTACAACAAGAAAGGCTGACCCATTTGAGTTTCTTACACGATCAAAGGGGTTAGAAGGTACTTCATTTTATCGAAGGCCAACTCACAAATTCCATCCCATTTCTTCGGGGCTCCTTTCTTCAAAAGCATGAAAATGGGATCTTAAGTGTCAACCAACTAGGTTATGAACCAACTTATGTATTATAAACAACCAATGAATCCCCTTATCTCTTTCTCCATCCTGGGAGGTGGCATGTCCAATATAACTCTAGATTTAAAGGGATCCACCTTAATTCCCTTCTTGTTACCAAGTGTCCTAAAAATATTCTAGATGGAGCACCAAAAATGCATTTATCAAGGTTAAGCTTGAGATTGTATTGGTGAAGTCTAAGGAGGGGTGTGCAAATTTTTTAAAACTGACCGAATTCGACCTAATTGAATACATTTTGGTTGGGTTTAGTTAGTTTATATTTTATATATAAGTGAAATTAGGTTTATTTTTAAAAATTTTTCTGGTTTAGTCGGGTGGTCGAGTTGATATTAATTTTTTCGCTTTAATCCGAGCCTGGCCGATAAATGTATATATATTATATATATATATATATATATATTTGAAATACATATTATGTTAACTGAGCTGACCCGAACCAACCCAAAAATTTATGCACTAATATATATAATTATATATTAAATATATTTATAATATATATTATATATTATATAATCCGATTTAACCCAACCGAACCAAAAAATTTATAGAACAGTAAAAAATATATATAATTTTGGGCAAAATCGGATTGATTTTTTAGTAATAAATCGAGTTTGGCCGAGTTGAAATATACCTCAAACTTGACCAAACCCGGCCGATGTGCACCCCTAGTGAGAATTGCCTCAAAGCTTAAAAATGGCCTTCTGCAGTTCTTGACTTTTATTGCCATATCATCCATGTATACTTCAAATTCGAAGTGATAAAGGGGTGTCACGGTTCATTTTAAACAAACCAAACTTTAACTATCAAATCAAAACATCATAAGTCAGTCCGAGTAAACTTAAAATATTTAACCTATATTATAAATAGTAATACATAAAACATTCCTTCGTTAAAATACATATATATATAACATTAGTATCCAAAAGTTTATCCAAAATAGTCTGTTCAAAACATTTGTTAAATAAGCAGCGGAAAATACATATGTATATATATATATATCAAAATCAATGTTTACAAAATTATAGAATTTATACATGTTGGCAGTTCGTCTTTGATCTTGATGTCCACAACTCAACACTGCTCTCACAAACTCAAGCCTAGACTCGACTCGGTCTAGACGAGCTCTCCGACACAACCGGATCTACCCTGTCACCTGCACGATGAACCACAATCGCGCTAAGCAGAAAGCTTAGTGGTACAAACTTTGATTCAATATATATCAATGCGATGCTAAGGCACAATACATATGAATAACTCATTATATTACAACTTAACGTATTAATCATTCGCATCACATTTCAGAATTCGTATTAAAACAGAGACAAACATGGGTCCGAAATGAAACTAATATGCTATTCAAAGTTCAAAGTTACTGCTTTGGTCCATATTGACACCTTGTGTCTAGCCCCGTAGGCAATATATATATCCATAGATAATGTAACAGACCCAGTCTCTTGGACCTCAACCCGGCTAGACCCAAGGGGCCCAGTATCTTGGTCCTCAACCAGGCTAGACTGTTACAGTTTTTTGAGGCTTACGACCCGGTCTTTTCACCTCAAAAACATCATATTTCACATTTTTCAGCTGGGCTCGGCTTACGACCTGGTCTTTTCACCTGCCCAGTGATTCATAGGCATGCCGCCAAACCCAGAACTCTGAAAATTGAATAACATACAAGGCACACAATTAATTCATTTATCTCATTATTAATCTCTTTCACAATTCATTTCTCATTTCATTTCTCATAATCAAACTAGGCTCATTGCCTTCGTATATCATTTTTTTTTCTCATTTTTCTCATTCTTCTATTTTATCTCAATATCGATTGGTTACGATATGTTTTCATATATCTCATCATGTTATTCCACATTCCCTTTCATATACAATACATTAATCAATTGCATTGATACATCAACATAATTCACATTATACATATCATAACATATAACTCATTCATCGACTATATATCAAGTAACTTAACACTTATCTCAACTAAATGTGTTAAGTCCCAATGTCATCAAAGTTTGTACTTACCTCTACGAGCAACAACACCACTCTATCAACTCCTCTTCCAAAATAACTCTCAACACTTGAATAAAGGTAGCTCAAATCTCTTCAAAACCTAATCCAAAGGTGATCATACACACTCACTTAGAGATACACATAAGAAAACAAGGAAGAGAACTATCTAGGGCAAACTCTACACTTGACATGCTCAATAACATGGGCGTGTCCCTGACCGTACCCTAAACCCAAAACACAGAAGCTTTGACACGCTCAGTGACATGGGTGTATCACTGGCAGTGTCAATCCTCCTCCAACACAGAAGCTATGACATGATCAGTGACATGGGCGTGTCACTGGACATGTCAATCAACCAACAACACAGTAGCTATGACATGCTCAGTGACTTGGGCGTGTTACTGGCCGTGTCAATGCTACTACTACATAGAAGCTGTGACAATCTCAGTGACATGGGCGTGTCACTGCTCTTGTCACCAACCCAGAAAACAAAACCAACGACACGCCCAAAGACATGGCCGTGCTCCTGGGCGTGTTGGGCCAAAACCTTGAAATCGACATCAACAAAGCCACAACCAACAATCATCTTCCAATAGCCATATCAATAACACACAAACTCAATCAAAACCTTCAACAACCCATAAAATACTTGAGTAAACCTTGAAAAAAATAAATTACAAACATTAAACACAAACACAACCATATTCACAACTTAAAAAATCACACAATCCACACACTTGCCTCTTTCTCCAAACTCAACCCTTTTTCTCTTCAATCCAAACCCAAAAATCAAAGTTGCCAAAACAACACAACCCTCAAATAAACCAAAACAACCATCCAATAAACCCAAGAACACAAACTCAAAAGAAAACCAAGAAACAAGTTGGAAACTTACCAAAAGTGAAGAAAATCCTTAAAACACCAACTTGATCTCTTGAAATCCTTCAATCTCTTGAGCTTGGAAGCAACAAAATCTCTTTTCCTTTGGTTGCTAAGGGTGGCCGGCCAAAGATAAGAAAAGAAGAAGATGAAGATGAAAGAAGAAGAAGAAAAAAAGAAAGAAAGACAAAAAGTCAACCACTCTTCTCTTTTAACCAAACAACTTTTCCCCAAAT
The DNA here is from genome assembly GCA_947685225.1 of Garcia nutans. Lineage (NCBI taxonomy): Eukaryota > Viridiplantae > Streptophyta > Magnoliopsida > Malpighiales > Euphorbiaceae > Garcia > Garcia nutans. The sequence goes on from CANTUV010000007.1 coordinate 50,348,158, forward strand.
TACGCTCCACCATACATTTAAACAATATAATAATCACCCACTAACATCATTTTCAACTAACATTAAACAAATCCATTTAAATACAAAATTTTTTTTTTACTTAAAAATCATAATCTTGTATATATTGTTTTTATCTCCATATACATAACATATACACTTTAAATTATTTAATCCAATACAATAATTAACACTCCAAAATTTTAGGGTATAGTTTGGGATATTACATTACACCATTCTTTAATGAACCCAATGTTGTCCTTATCTTGTGGAGCGACATGAATTTATTATAGCTGACATAAAGATCAATTAAGGAAACCATCTCTAAGCCAGCAAGGTGATCTATCAACAAGTTAATATAAGTTAATGGGAAATTCTCTAGGGCGTGCTTTATTAAGGTCCATGTAGTCCACATACATCTTGACATTCCCATTGTTCTTTATCATCGGGACTATGAACCTATTTGACCCAAGCATGGCTATGGAATCCATTGAGGGGGGTGATGGAACTCAAAGCATAAAGATTCGTTATGGCAAAATTACAAGACGAAGAGCCAAGAAGATAAAGGAAGCCTTAGAAGCTTATGTGCAAAGATTCATGGATATAAATATGGAGCCATATGGACCAAGTAGAGGGAAAGTGAAGTTGACTATTTTGTTTCAAGCCATGGGATGATGAAAGCTAGTTGGGATTACTTGCTATTTTGGCCCAACTAGATATTTAATATTGTTATTTTTATTATTAGTTATTTATTACACTTATGTTATTTGGATGACATTTAATAGTTGTGTATTATTGGTATGCCCATTATTTGTGATTGGGGCCTAGTTGTTTCAAGCCCAAATTTGTTAGAATAATATTAGATTATTTTAGTTGGATTAGTAAGGCAAGGGCAGAGGTATCCTTGTAACCAAACACCCTATTATTATTATAACCTATTTAAACCATCTTGTAGCTTCTTACAAGAGGTTAGACAATTATTTAATAGAATTTCCAAATTTTCTTAAGAGAGGTTTTCTCTTGTTCTTGGTTTTCTTTTGAGATCAAGGTTTTATACAACAAGGTTAATTACTTTGAAGTAGGTAATTCCAAGTTTCTCTTCCACAGCTTGGAATTGGGTCACGAAGTTGGCAAGATCTGATTTGGCTTTCCAAGTAGTCGCTTTAAAGCATAAAGGAAAGTGGGTCTCCGATTTAATATACATGTAGTTCGCGTCAGTTTGGTAGCAGAGCTTAAGCTCTAAATCAAGTTCCCAATCAATCTATCTCTACTCGTATCTTTTAATTTATTGTTAGCTTTAGAATTGTTCATGTTCTATTATTGTTCATGAGTTAGTTCATTTTTCTTGAGTTTGTTCTTGTTTAGTATTATTTAAACAAAAGAAGAAAAGAAAAGAAATAAATAAGAAATAAAAAAAAAGAAAAAAATTAAATTAATTAAAAAAAAGTGTTATTGATCTTCTTTTGATTTAAAGTAGTGGTTTTTGTGTGTTAGTGGCTGTCAAAATACAGTTTCAAAACCTAAATACCACCAAAGAAACTTCCTAAATTGTCCAAACCCTAGAAAATTTTTGTAACCAATTTTTCACACATTTTCTCGACCATACCACATCTAGTCTTGTCAAACCGCGCCTATCCAGCCCAAATTTTCACTGTACTACTACTCGTGAAATATTCTATCAATTTTGAAATGCTTTCTCATGCCAGTCCGGTCAAAACTCCAATCACCCCGACGACACCAACCTCAATCCGCTCAAAATCATGTTGTACCCTCCACTATGAAACCTACTACCGAATTTCCTAATTTTTGTGCAAGACACTCTAGGTCGGACAACCAAAATTCTGACTGTACCCTAGCCACCCCGCCCAAAATCCTACCGTACCATTCAACATGAAACCTATTATCTATGTTTGAGATTTTAACTGAACCAAAGTCTGAATGGACCACGAGTATTCTGACCTTACTGATCCTATTCCGCCAATTTCTCATCGTATCATACACCATGATCTTCACTGTGTCCAAATTAACCCTTGATTCCCGATCAGACAACCCCATAGTTCAGTCATGAGAACCTTTTCTCAAGGAATTTCTACCTCTTTAAGATTACAAATTATAAGGATTTTGATCTATACAATAGACCTTGAAAAGAGACTTGAGAGTTAAAAGGCAAGAGTGTGAGTTCATCTAAAGAAGAGCCATATATTGAGTGCAAACATGAGTGAACTTGAGTGTAACACGTGAGGGAGTGAAGTGAGGAACTATCTATATATATACTTTCTTATATTGCTAACCTTTTGTTGCGGCTTATATTGAAATTCTAAGATGAGTGGAGAAGCTAAAGTAACTCAAGGGCTTGTTGAATAGATGGATGCAATGGCTACATCTATAGATCTTTTGAGTAGGTGAGTTGGAGGAATAATGGATTGAATGGAGAGAGTGGAAGTTTCAATAGCAAGGGTACAACCCAATAATGTTCCTGATGCCCAAAGAAGAGAAGGTAATAGGAGAAACCAAGTGAAAGAAGGTTCCAAAGGAGAATAATCTTTTAAGGATAATGAATAAGAAGAAGTAACACCGAGAAGGAGGAATACTAATCAAGATGAAGGTGGTATAGGTCATTACAAAAGGGAATGTCTTAAGCAAAGGAGAATGTATATGGTTGGTGGGAGTATTTTTCCACTAGTGATGAAGATGAGGAGGCTAGTAAGGTTAAATTTAAAGATAAAAGTTGTGAGGAAGAGGAGAAAGAGTTTACCATTACTAAAAAAGAGAGAGCACTGGTAGTTAGGAGAGCCTTGAATTCACAAGCTCAACGTGAAGAGAATGATCAAAGAGAGAATCCGAATGAACAAATAACCAAATAGATTAAACCATTTAAGTATGATAACTAAAATTAAATCATCCATATTGAACAAAATAAAATAAACTATCCAACATAAGCCAAATAAAATAAATCATACATTCAGAAGAGTATGTAATAAATTAAATAATCAAAACTAGAGTTTAAAATATTTAATATATATGACTAGGGGTTTTGTAGACCCTTTATTTTTTGACCCAATCCAGTCTGATATTTTTAAACAATCCAAAATAATTTTGTGGTATTTTTAATAATATTTATTACTTATAGTATTTATTTTTAATTAAAATAAAAAATAAAAAAGAAGAAAAGATAAAAAAAATAAAAAAAAATCAGCGATGAAATTTTTCATCGCTAGCCTATTGCCGTTGCCCAGCTCGCGCTCAGCCCTCGTGGCCCGCAGCAATTTTTGCCAGTGTAATTTTTCTGAAACCCTATTCCACTTGGTTTTGGTTTTTAATTTTATTTCCTAAATGGTTTTTATTTCCTTAACCAATTAGTATTAGGTTTTTATTTTTCTTATAAATACCACATTAAAACACATAGAAAAAGGGACTTTGATCTTTTAAAAGGAGATCGAACTTTTGGAAGGAGCTGGACATTTTTTTTCAGAACCTTGGACTTGAAAATGCAAGAACCAGTCAGCAAGCAAGAAGGAAATCCATCAAAGGCAGCATACTCTGCCTTTGGTTATTGTTCAACCAGAATTCAAATTATGGTGGAACCAACAACGGTGGTTTGAGTTTCTATTGACTTGTTTATGTTTACAATAGCTTCATCATTTAATTGATCAATTGTTTAAACATATAATAGATGATGTTTTTGTTTGTTGATCAATTATTCTGTTTACCATCCAAACTCTATTTAAAACTCTAAAAACTATTTTTCAAAACCCTAATATCATAATACCCGTAAAACATATTTTTGAAATTTAAAACCCTAATTACACTTTTCTAAACCATAAAACAATTGACTGTTTTCTTAAAACCCTAACCAAATCTATTTTTCTGAAAGATTCACAATAGCCTATTCTTTCAAAATATCTAATTGAAAGTACAATTTTCATGATCCTCAATCTTATTTATTTAAACCATAAACTTTAATATTATATTCATATGACTTCTGAAACCCTAAATATTTAAAACATTCAATAGCTATATTACTTCTTTTATATTAAATATTTCTCAAATTGTTTAATCCAGTAAACTAAATTATAAGACCCTAATTGTTAAACATGAAACCAAAGAAAGCTAAATTGATGCATGAACCCTAAATTTATATACTTACTATTTTATTTAAATTAGATGATTGTTTATTAAATATTTTGATTGAAGTTTGATGTCTTTGATGAATGATTTATTTATAATGAATGGTTAGCTATTTTTATTGGTTTGTTTTGATTTCAAAACGTTGTAAGAGGTATGTTTCCATGTTTTTGGTACCTCATGCATGAGCATCATGTAATTTATTTTATTTTAAATTTTTTCAAACCAATGTAAAGGACACATTTCCACCTTTTAGGTGGGTGTCCTATTTAGTTTTAGACATGGATGATGTAAGGACATGTTTCCATCCTTGGATGGGTATCCATTTATTTGCTTTGTTTGGACATTGTTGTGATTTTAATAAAGTATTTATTTATTATTATGATCACATTTAGTATGGATAATATCATTATATTGAAGAATTTTATAATATTAAGACTTACAAAGGAGGCCGGTTCCAATGAACCGGGCATTGTGAGGGTGTTGGGCCATTTCTCACCTTTTCCACACGTACCCAACTTTTCAAACCCATAAGGGGGTTGGGGATTCCTTAGGAATCGAGTCACCCACCCCTTCTTTTTCTCTTCCCGTCCGGGTGGTGACTCTATTTTCTCCGGCTTAGGTCCGTGTTCTCTAAGGCCCCAAGCCTAAACAGTGTCGAAGTTGCAAGAACTATTCCACCGGGAGTCGGGACAAAAATCTTTGCTCACAGTGGTGACTCCACTTGGGATACGAGAAGTTGATTCCATTGATCTTTATATTATTCTATTCTTTCTTATCATGATATTATCCATTCCATGATATTAGATTGCATTGTGTGCATGAGTTAGGATGCTCTTGTTACGCGTGTTGTGTTATATAAGGGATACCATATTTTCACTCAAGGTATGGAGATCAAGCAAGGCATAACCACTCATAGCCTTGTACCATTTGGTATATACTTGCTATGTGAACCTAAGTCTTTTAACTCAAAGACTAAAGCTCATGTAATTGGCCTAGTTACTTTCCTTACGTTTTTACCCCAAATGCTTGTTGTTTGACTATGGTTAATTTATCTTAGTTTAAATCATGGCTTATTTGGTTTGTTCTTTTTCTAATATGACCTAAGTACATTGTAAGCTCCAAATAAATTTTTCTTTAAAATCCAAAAGTTCAAAGCTATTTTCAAAACTTTTCAAGATGGTCTTTGGACATAAACGTTTCTAAAAAACAAATCAAAAATTTTTTCTCATGACCCAAATACAAAGCCCAAAATCCATTTTTTCTAAAATCTTTTTACAATGGGCTTAGAAACAAAATTATTTTCACAACCTTTTCTTTAAAAGAGCTTAAAAATTATTTAGGTCAATTATGGAATACCAAAAATTAATTATGAGCCTAGTTTATACTAAGAATTATTAATCATTGGCTTGTTTTTGGCATGAATCATTAGTTAATTTTGAAGTGAGAAATCTATTTATAATAAACCTCTTAATTTAGTTGTAATCCAATATAGCATAAAAGCTACTTTAGTTGGTTGAATGGATTAAAACCTAATTAATGGGAATTATCATGAACTGATTTTCATTTTTAAAAATATAACTATTGGTTGAAACATCCGAGGGAATTATTTGAAAACAAGATACCCCATGTTGATATTTTGTTAACCATATTACCTGGGAAAAGAGACTCGCCATTCATGTGTGAATGTTATAAGGTTGAAAGAAATGTCCTATTTATCCTTGTTTGTTTATTATTTATGCACACATGCATATATGCATACATACATTTGCATCACATATCATTAATTCTATCTGGCTCACAGCCCTGGATTACAATAGTTCAAAAGCTTACGACAATCCGACCTACGCTGAAGATGAAGAATCCAACAACAACTCAATTACTTTCTCACCAAAAGCAATGGAGCCCGAACAAATTCAAAGAATGGTGGATGACACCTTCAATGCTAAAATGGAAGAACTAAAGGAGACCCTAGCTGGGATCATGAAGAATCAAATGACTACAATGTTTGGGAATAATGCCGAAGCATCTGCAAGCACCAAGAAAGATAAGGGGAAGGCTAAAGTTGGTGAAGTGGCTTTTGAGGATGATAAGGTGATCGTTGATGATGATGATGATTTGGCTCAATACTTCTAAGATCCTCAAGATAAGAAGAAAGAGTCAAAAGTTATTGAAAGATCCTATGGAGAAAATTGAAACTTCAGATGTTGAAAAGATGATTGCTAATCTGAAAAAGAAGTTTGAAAAGAAGTTGAAAATTGAAGAAATATTCAAAGTTGACAAATTATTTGAGCTAGATGAAGATGTTTCGTATTAGTTCAAGATTCCATCCTTTGAAAAGTTTGATGGAATCGAAAATCCTCAATTCCATGTGAAGCAGTACATCACTGCTATGCAGTCTGCCTGAGCTACTAAGGCTCAAACTCTAAGGTACTTCATGCTCTCATTGGATCCTATTATCTAAAATTGGTTCAATACCTTAGATGATGGCACACAAAAGAGTTGGGATATGCTATACAAGGCCTTCATCCAATAATATGAATACAATGTCGAGATGGAAGTTACCTTAATGGAAGTTGAGTCCATTAGAGAAAGGCCAAATGAGAATTTTGTGGACTATGTGAAAAGATGAAGGAATAGGGCTGCATTGCTCAAGAGAAGGCCTGATGAATCCGATCAAATTAGAATGATTGTGAGAGGAGTGTTACCTAGCCTTCGCGAAAGGATGTCTTATACACTCATTCGAGATTTTAAAGACCTTTTGCAAGTTGGTCTACAAATTGAAGAGTGGGAAATAGAGAAGAACAACTTTTCAACAAGAAGGAACGAGAAAGAAAACTACTAGTCTGGTAACCAAAGCATGCAAAAGGCAGTTGGTGTTAATGCTACTAGCCAAGGAGGAAGAAGGCAGTTTTTAGAATTAGGGAAGCCACTATCTTGGGTTCTCAATAAGCTACAAAAGAAGGGATTGTTACAACCCTTAAATCGTCATCCTTTGCCTAACCATCTCCCACCTAATTTTGACACTAAGGCATTTTGTCAATTTCATCAAATGCAAGGGCACAACACGGATAGATGTGTGAGATTGAGGTATGAGATCCAAAATTTGATTGATAGTGGGAAGCTACCCGAGCCCAATAAGCCAAACACCAAAGTCAATCCATTACCAAGGTTCAATAGAGTATCACCAATGGCAACCTTCATGATTGAAGGAGGTTTGCATGAAAGTTTGTCATGTCTTCTTCCCAAGATGTGGATGGAGAAGCAACCAAGGAAGAAGTGGTATTTAGCAAAGTTGAATAAGCTATGGTGGGTAAAGAAGTAGCAATCTATGTTGTGAATGAGTTTTGGGATTCAAGCAATAGTGATGATGATCTTGTACCCAAGAATGAGGAATGGACCTCGTCCGAGCCTGAAGCAGATGAAGTAATGAACAATAGATCTAGTAAACCTTATGCAAGGCCACCACCTAAGGAGGTAGAAGCTAATAAAGGAAAGGAAGTCAAAGTGGGAAATAAAGAAGAGGAAGATGACACTGTGCTTAAGCAGTTAAAAAGAGCCCAAACAAGTGTCAGCATTTGGGAATTATTGGCCACTTCTAAGAAGCACCGTGAAACTATGGCCAAGACCTTGGCTAGCATGCCAATTTCCACCTCTATAACATCAGAGGAACTGATTAACTTCATAAAAGTTGAAGAAGTAATGAAATGTAAAGATATTCAAAAGAAGAGCGAAGTTAATATGGGAATGGTATCTTTCTCATGTGTAGATTTACCGGAAGAGGGGAGAGATCATATTCGTCCTCTCTTTATCAAAGTAGAAATCAAAGGAAAAAGGACTCCATATGTGATGGTTGATGATGGGTGTACCATAAATGTTTGTCCACTTAAAATATTGCCAATGCTAGCTATGCCAACAAGGGATTTAAGCCCAACCGAGGTAACCATTAAGGCTTATGACAATACTAAGAGGCATGCCGAGGGGACTTTCAAAGCTGTTGTGAAGGTTGGTCCAATTGAATCTATTATTCAATTTTTTATTTTTGACATACCTGTTACTTTTGCTCTACTTTTAGGATGACCATGGTTTCATCCTCTTGGCGGAGTTCCTTCCACCCTGCATCAAAAGATCAAATTTCCTAACGGAGATGAGACGGTGGTCATCGAGGCTGAAGATAATGAGGTTGTTAATGCTCTAATTATTGAGAGGCCTCTCAATGGTTTCCAAGTAGCTGCAATTTTTGATGATGAAGTAGTGGACTCTAAGATCTTGAACATGATGAAGAACATGAGCTACCTTCCCGGAGCTGGTCCTGGAAAGGGCAAGGCCAGTGTGACAAAGCTTTCAGATTTCAAAACTCAAACTTCCAAGAAAGGGTTAGGGTATGAAGAAACCAACAAATATGTCCGACCAAAGAAGAATGAGAAGATGAGCTTCCCACCACTTGAAGAGATCTTTGTCAAAGCTTCAGACATGGGACCAATCCAAGGAAAGCCCGAGCAAATCATGTTCATGGAAAAGTTGATCCCATATTTTGAAATTTTTACTGATGTTGCCGAGATAGTGGTGCAAGTGAAGAAAGAGCTCACCCTGCCAGCTGACAAGGAGCCCAATCTAGAAAGGAAGAAGGAAACTACCCTAAAAGCCAAGAAAAATCCATACGTGATTGATACCCTAGTTGATGAAAAGTTTAAAGATGTCCTGCTTTATGATTTTGAGAACAATGACAATAATTTTTATTTTGATTTTAATTTATCTACTTTGTATGAGGATGATGATGTTTTCTTTTCCAAAATGAATGCAATAAAATGTATGTGAGCAAGGATTTTTGCCTCCACTCCCAGTGGAATGGCTCTTGCAACTTCGGCACTATTTAGGCTCGGGGCCTTAGAGAACACGGACTTAAGTTCGGAGAAAAATGGAGTCGCCACCCGGACAGGCCGGGAAAAAGAAAGGGGCGGATGACTCGATTCCTAAGGAATCCCCAATCCCCTAATGGATTCAAAAAGTTGGGTACGTGTGGGGAAGGTGAGAAATGGCCCAGCACCCCCACAATACCCGGTTCATTGGAACCGGCCTCCTTTGCAGGTCTTAATATTATAAAATTCTTAAGTATAATAGTATTATCCATATTACATGCAACAATTGAAATAAATTATCATTATATTAAAATCAAAGCAATGTCCAAACCAAAGCAAATAAATGGATACCCATCCGAAGAAGGAAACATGTCCTCACATCATCCATGTCTAAACTAAATAGGACACCCACCAAAAGATAGAAACATGTCCTTTACATTGGTCCAAAATATAAAAGCAATTTAAATTACATAATACTTAACTAATGAGGTACCCACAAAGTGGAAACATGCCTCTTACAATTTTAATATAAAAATAAGCAAATAATAATCATAATAATAAAGAAAATATCCATCTATGATAAATTAAATAAATCAAGCATTGAAATTAAATCAACCATCAAAATATATAATAAACCATATAATCAAATCTAAAATTAAATAAAGTAAGTAAATATACAAATTAGGGTTTACTGTTTTAATTTAAAGTTCTTTAACTAACATTTATGGTTTTGGGATTTTAGTATTATTATTGTTATTTGTTTAGGCTACTGTAAAGATTTTGGAAAATTGGAATGAATTGGGGTTTTATAAATTTAAGAAATTATTAAGGTTCTTTGATTGATCAAATTAGGGTTTAAGGATAACATCATGAAATTAGGGTTTTGGAATCTTAAGACATTAGAGTTTATTATTCTTCGTTATTGGACTGTGATTTTAGGTTTATCATTGAGTTTTATGGCTTAGATTTATTTTTCATAAGATTTTAAGGTTATAAGAATTAGGGTTTAGGAAAACTAGGGTTTACCGTATTACTTTTTAGAGAATTAGGGTTTTTGGTATTTTGGAAAACATATTTGATTTTAGGATTTAAGAAAACAGTTAAGAGTTTTATAAAAATAATTATGATTTTTAGAAAACATGAAGAAGATTAGAGTTTGGAGATTTAAGAAAATATTTGGAAATTTTGGACAAAAAGTTATGGTTTAGATGAAAATAGTTCGGGGAAACAATTTAGGGTTTTAAAGCTTTGAAAGCAGAAGAATAGTTTTAGGGTTTTTAAGATTTTTTGAAACAGAAGAGTAGTTTAGGGTTTTTGAAGTTTTGGAAATGGGGAGAAATACTTTTAGGGTTTTTGAAGTTTTTGGAAACAGAAGAGTAGTTTAGGGTTTTTAAGATTTTTGGAAACAGAAGGATCAATATAGGGTTTTTAAGATTTTTGGAAATAGAAGAATCAATTTAGGGTATTTAAGATTTTTGGAGGCAGAAGGATCAATTTAGAGTTTTTAAGATTTTTGAAAAGAGAAGGATCAATTTAGGGTTTTTAAGAATTTTGAAAAGAGAAGGATCAATTTAGGGTTTTTATGATTTTGATATTTGAAAAACAAGGTTACTGGATGTTTGAATTAGAGATTAGGTTAAGGTTTTCAGAAAATAGTTTATTATTTTATGGTTTTAGAAAAGTGTAATTATTGTTTTAGATTTCAAAAATATGTTTTACGGGTGTTAAGTTTGAAAAAGTGTTTTTCGGGTTTCAAATAAAGTTTGGATGGTTTGTGGAATAATTGATCAAATTGTATGATGAAATAATTAATCCCACTTGATGAAGCTACTGTAAATATAAACAAAGAAAATAGAGATTCAAACCTGCATAGTTGGTTCCACCAAAAACTGATTTTTTGATGAACAATAACAAAGGCAATGTTGATACCTTTGATGGATTGATGAATGCTTCTTATTCTTTCAAGCTTGAGGTTGGACAAAGAAATCCAAAAGTCCCAGGTCAAGTCCAAAATTTCTTCCTGATCAAAAGTCAAAATTTTCTTCCCCCAATTCTGTGTTGGCCAAAGAAATTCCTGCGGGCGAATTGGCCTGGCCAATTCGACTTTCGACGATGAATTTTTTCGTCGTTGATTTTTATTTTTATTTTTTATTTTTTAAACTTTACTAATATTACCCTTTTTATTTTTATTAAAAATTATAGATAATAAATACTAAAATAAATATCATTTAATTAAAATACCACAAAAATTATTTTAGACTATAAAAAATATTGGACCAGACGAGGTCAAAAATTAAGGGTCTACAATTTGCCCCCTGCTTGAACGATCTGAGACTTTCAGTAGAAGAGAGCAAAAAGCAATATGATTTTTGACTGATTTTTTATGAGGACGGGTACTTGGATTTGATTTGGGTACTTGGATTTGATTTGGGTATGATTTGACTGACCTTTTATCAGTTGAGAATTCTGGCATAACCGATTATTCCATTTTTATGGATTGTGGGTCTTTATCCACCGAAAATAGATCTTTATCTATTGGAAATCGGGTCTTTACCCTGGGAACATGGATCTATATCCATTGGAGATTGGGTCTTTACCCTTGAAACATGGATCTTTATCCATTGGAGATCGGGTCTTTACACATGAAATATGGATCTTTATTCGTTAGAGATCGGGTCTTTACCCTTGAAAAATGGATCTTTATCTATTGGAAATCGAGTCTTTACCCTTGAAACATGGATCTTTATCCATTGGAGATCGAGCCTTTATCCTTAAAATATGGATCTTTATCCATTAGAGATCGGGTCTTTACCCTTGAAATATGGATCTTTATCCATTAGAGATCTGGTCTTTACCCTTGAAATTTGGATCTTTATCCATTTGAGGTCGGGTCTTTACCCTTGAAACATGGATCTTTATCCATTTGAGATCGGGTCTTTTGTAATATCCTCATTTATGCCCTAGAAGTTTTGAGTATGTTGTTGTTATTGTGGTTGTTGATATATATATTGGGAAGTGAATGTTTGTGCATATATGTGTTAAATTGTAAGAGAAAAGAAATGGGAAGAGAATGTATATGTATATGTGTTTTGGAGAAGAAATTTAGGGTTTAGAGACAAATGTATATGTTGTTTATATGATGATATAATTAACATATACATTGGTCAAATGAAGAGTCAAGGTGATGGTTAAGTGGAAGAAGATATTTTTGGTTGTTAATGAAATTACTATAAAGGGCTTATATGAGACAAAGAGTTAGTTATATGGTTAAGGGTGTTTTGGTAATTTTCCTTGTAAGATGCATGGTGGAGATTAAAAGAAGAAAAGGTGTTTGACTTGTGCATTTTCTTCTTTCTTTCTTGAAGTGGCCGGATTCTCCATAGACAAAGAGAGAAAGAGAGGTGATCTTGAGATTTGAAGCATTTTGAAGAAAGAAACAAGGGTTTTGGTTAAAGATTTGTAGATTTCTTCATTTGAGGTAAGATCTTTTCTTTAATTTCTTCAATTCTTTTGAAGTGGTGTGAGAAAGGAATTAGGGTTTGTTGGTTTGATGATGAGAAGTTGAGTTGGTGAAGGTGTTGGAAGTGATTGTGTTGAGTAAGAGTTGTGTTTAGTGAAATTGTTTCTGTTTTACAATTAGTAAAGGCTGTGATTTGTATGATTTTTAATTAATTATAGAAAAATGTTCTTGAAGTGAATTTTTGATATGTTGTGCCTCTATGAGTGTAGAATGACTGAAAAATATGTTGATTCGATTTTGGAATGGTTATGAGTTTAGAAAGATTATTTTCATTAGACCTGTTCCAGCAGGTACCTTAACTGGGACAGCTATATTTCGTGATTTTTAATAAAATGTAGAAAAATCATATCCAATCGAATTTTGGATATGTTGTTGCTTAGTGAGTCTAGTATTTGAGAAAAATAATTTGGAACCACGTTGATTGAATTTGATTTATGGAATTCACAAAGTTCAGAACTGCTGCCAGGATGCAGGGCAATTGGGGCAGTCTGGTTAGGTGAACTATTTGACCAAGATTTTGTGTTCAGTTTGATCTGAAATTTTAAAGGGATGATTTTAAGATACAAAACTAAATTCTGTAAAAATTTTAGAATTTTTAGTCAAGTAGATTATTTTATACAATTTTTCAAAATAAGGATAAAATGGAGTTTAAAACCAGAATGTACTATTTATGGTTAGGGTTTTAATTCTTTGTTCTTTTTGCATTGCTTTGGTTTTCCAAAGGTAGGTTGGTCCTTAAACCTAACCCTAAACACTTTAAACACACTTGAATCAATGAATGTTATAATCAATTGTTCTTTGCCCTAATTGCATTGTTGAGATTGAACAATGTTATGTTGTGCATTGTGAATGGTAATGTGTTTCATGAGTAATGTGGTATGAAATGTTGATATTTATGAATGATGCTATGTGAGATATAATGTGATCATGGATGAGATATATATATATATATACTTGAATAATGAGATGTTATATTGTGAAATGAAATGTGAAGCCATTGTTATTGGCTAAGATGATGTAATTGAAAGAAAGAAGGCATGTTTGCCTAAATGTGATGAGAATTGAGAATGGAAATGAATTGTTTGTTTAATATGTTATTCAGTTTCAGAGTTCTGGATTTGGGTGGCATGCCTAAGAAATGATGACAGGTAACAGTCTTGCCGGGTTGAGGACCTCCTCATAGGTGTTGAGTTGATGGTCCAAGAGACTGGGTCTGTTACACTATGAGATATATGATTTGTAACAGTCTTGCCGGGTTGAGGATCTCCTCATATGTGTTGAGTTGATGATCCAAGAGACTGGGTCTGTTACACTTGCCTACGGGCGTGATTATTGTGACTATGAACCAAAGCAATAACTCTGAACTCTGAATATCGTATTAAATACTTGTTGGGCCCATAGGTGTCAGGGTTATATGAATGTCCTAAATAATGTTATGAGTTAATGAAATGAGATGTTGGTTATTGAGTATGATTGATTAATGTTGAATGTGGAAAGATGTTGAAATGTGGTATGCTCATATGACTATGATTTGTGAAATGCATAATTATGTGGTTAACTTTATATTTATGATATTGATCTTATCAATAACATATGTGGCATTGCATTACATTAAAGCATACCATTAGCATGTTTTATCTTACTAAGCCGTTGGCTTAGCGCGAATGTGATTCTTCGCGCAGGTGACAAGGAAGAACCAGAGAGTTCCTCTAGGCCGAGTCGAGCCTAGATTTTGAAGATTGAATAGTGGGCTTTAAGATCGAAGACTGACTGCCAAACATGTATAAATTTTATGTGTTGTAAAACTTGAGTTTTGATGTATATGAATTTGTAAATATTGTTACTTTCCGTTGCATAGTGAACAAAGATTTTATCTGTTGTATTTCATAATAAACCTTTACTTTATTTTGTACTAGAAGTGTAAATCCTTTTGCAGGTTGTAGTTGAGGTTATAAGGGGGATTTATTGGAAGTGTACTGAGAATGATTTTGTTTGCATTGGTTTGTGTAAAAATGTTTTCAAAAATTAGAAAAAAAAAACCAGTTTTGTCGACACTTGGGATTGAATTTTTAGGCAAAACTATGGCAAAATTTCTATAAAAATCGGAACAAAAATTTGACTAAGTAAAAGTGGTAGCAACATTAGGATAGGGTGGCGCCTCTACTCAGCTTACACACGTAGGTCGGGAAGGGGTGTTACAATTTTTGGTATCAGAGCCTAGGTTTGAGATTCTCAACCTAGATCAATTGTAAGAAAAAAGAATATTTTGATTTTTAAAGTGGGTTTTTGAGTAAAATACATGTTTTGGTATGGCAGTCTTTGATCTTTAATGAGGAATATTCTGCTGTGTTTGCAGATATAGGTAGAGATGGCATCTCATTCACGACAATCTGTTGAGGGTAGTGCCGAGAGTATTGCTCCTGCTGAGGGAGCTAGGGTTGATAGTGTTGAGGAGGCACCTGCTTCGGTGTCGGGTAGACCAGCTGGGGAGGAGGTTCCGCCAGCCTGGTTTAGGCCTATGTTGGAAGCTATGAGACAAGCACCTGTGCAACCACAGCCACCGCCACCACCCCCTCAGCCTTCAGTACCAGTAAGGCACTATGATAAGCTAAGGAAATATGGAGCAGAGGATTTCTTTGGTACAGTTGATCCGGCTGTAGCAGAACAGTGGCTTGATAGAGTTCAGAGGGTATTTGTGCAGTTGCAAGCCACTTCAGAGGAGAAGTTTGACTATGCAAGATCTTTGCTACAGAAGGATGCCTACGACTGGTGGAAGACAGTGCCCCATTCTATGGATGATCCACCAACCTTGTCTTATGCGGATTTTCTGAGAGAATTTGAGTTGAAGTATACTCCTAGGGAGTATAAAGATGGGAAGAAAAGAGAGTTTCTAGATTTGAAGCAAGATCATCGGACCGTAACTGAGTATGAAGTTGAGTTTATTCGACTGAGTCAGTATGCTGGGGGTATCATTACTGATGAGATTGATAGATGTCGGCGATTTGAGGAGGGATTGAGGCCCTCGATCATGTGCTTAGTGGCTGGATCCAGATATCAGGATTTCTCACAGCTTGTGGCAGCAGCTCGAAGTGTAGAGCGAGCTCAAGTTATTGCAGCTGCTTCAGAGGAAGAGGTTAGGGTTAGAAGGCCCCAGTTCGAGGCAGGGTCTTCTTCTGCGAAGAGGGGTAGAGGAAGTTTTGTTCCTCGGAGTAGTAGGAGCCAGAGACCAGTGGGTAGGTCAGTGCAGTTCCAGAGGCAGAGATTTAGACCTGCAGCTTCAGTAGCGAGTGCTCCTACTCCTGGAGTTCAGAGATCCACCTTACCTGTGTGTAACCAGTGTGGTGGAAGACATGGGGGCGTTTGTTGGAGGCATAGTAGATCAGGGGTATGCTTCAGGTGTGGATCACCTGACCACTTTGTGAGAGACTGTCCTGAGAGGCAGGATCAGATGCCAGTTGATTCTGCTGCTTCTCGAGCTAGTGTGAGGGGAGGCAGAGGAGGCAGAGGTGCCAGCCGGGGAGGTAGACCAGGATTCAGTTCTAGAAGAGGTACTACATCCAGGGAGGGTAGACCAGAGGAGGTTGGATCTTCCCAGAGGATGTATGTTATGCAGAGACAGCCAGATACATCGGCAGTCATAGCTGGTACTTTTTCTTTATTTAATACTCCAGTACTTGCTTTGATTGATCCGGGTTCCACACATTCATATATTAGTGCATCTGTTTTGCCTGTATCTGATTTGCATGCTGAGTCCCTAGGATTTGATGTGTTGGTAACAAATCCGTTAGGGCATAGTGTGGTTGTGAGTAAGGTGCATAGAGATAGTGCAGTAGTGGTGCAGGGTGAGGAGTTCCTTGGGGATTTGATTGAGATGCCATTTAAGGAATATGACGTGATCTTAGGTATGGATTGGCTATCTCGACATGAAGCTGTGGTGGATTGTAAAAAGAAAATTGTTTCTTTGAGAATGGGTGATGGTAGAGAGGTGATAGTATCTAATGAGCAGGAACAGCTAGCCTCCTTATTTGTTTCAGCTGTTGCAGCCAGGAGGTTGATTAGAAAGGGGTGTGAAGCCTATCTTGCTCATGTGGTGGATACTAGAGTGAAGGGTTCCCCTATTGATAGCATTGCCACAGTTGCTGAGTTCCCGGATGTGTTTCCAGAGGAGTTGCCAGGGTTGCCTCCTGAGAGAGAGGTGGAGTTCGGTATTGAATTGTTGCCTGGTACCACTCCTATCTCTATTACTCCTTATAGAATGGCACCAGCAGAATTGAGGGAGTTGAAAGTGCAATTACAGGAGTTGTTGGACAAAGGATTCATTCGCCCCAGTGTTTCTCCTTGGGGAGCTCCTGTGCTATTTGTGAAGAAGAAAGATGGTACTATGAGGTTGTGTATCGATTATAGGCAATTGAACAAGGTGACTATTAAAAATAAATATCCTTTGCCTAGAATCGATGATCTCTTTGATCAGTTGAAGGGAGCGTCAGTGTTCTCCAAAATTGATTTGAGATCTGGGTACCATCAGCTGAGGGTAAGAAGTGAAGATGTTCCTAAGACTGCTTTTCGGACCAGGTATGGGCATTATGAGTTTTTAGTTATGCCTTTTGGTCTAACGAATGCACCTGCAGCTTTTATGGATTTGATGAATAGGGTGTTTAGGCCCTATTTGGATCAGTTTGTAGTGGTCTTCATTGATGATATACTGGTGTATTCGCGGAATGAAGAGGAGCATGATATGCATCTGCGGATTGTGTTGCAGATTTTGAGAGAGAATCAGTTATTTGCCAAATTGTCGAAGTGTGAGTTCTGGTTGGATCAAGTTGCTTTTCTCGGACATATTGTTTCTGCAGAAGGCATCAGAGTTGATCCGAGCAAAGTTGAAGCCATTTTAAATTGGAGTCCACCCAAGTCTGTGACAGAGATTAGAAGTTTTCTGGGTTTGGCAGGCTATTACCGACGGTTTGTGAAAGGGTTTTCTTTGATAGCTACTCCACTCACCAGATTACTTCGAAAGGGAGTGAGATTTGTGTGGACAGATCAGTGTCAGGCTAGTTTTGAGCAGTTGAGAGAGTTGTTGACTCAAGCGCCTGTTCTTACTTTACCTGTTGAAGGCAAACCATATGTGATCTACAGTGATGCTTCACATAGAGGTTTGGGGTGTGTATTGATGCAGGAAGGGAAAGTTATAGCTTATGCATCTCGACAGTTGAAACCGCATGAGCTTAACTATCCGACCCATGATTTAGAATTGGCTGCCATTGTGTTTGCATTAAAGATTTGGCGCCACTATCTGTTTGGGGAGAAATGTTTCATCTACACTGATCACAAGAGTTTGAAGTATTTGGGTGTCCAGAAAGAACTCAATCTTCGTCAGAGGAGATGGTTAGAATTGATTAAAGACTACGACTGCTTGATTGACTATCATCCAGGTAAAGCAAATGTTGTTGCTGATGCCTTGAGTCGGAAGTCTTTAGCTGGTTTAACTGTTTACTCGCTCTCGTTGCTTGTTGAGTTGAGAGCATTGCATGCCAGTTTTGTACCTTGTGTTGATGGTGCATTATTGGCACAGTTGCAATTAAAGCCGATTTTGTTAGATCAGATCAAAGAAGCTCAGTTGGCCGATAAGAAGATTCAGAAGATTTTTTCAGATTGCAAGAATGGGAAGACTAGAGATTTTGTTGTGAAAGATGATGGGAGTCTCTGGTTTAAGAACCGATTGTGTGTACCCGATGATGCTGATTTGAAAAGAGTCATTTTAGAAGAAGCTCATCAGTCAATGTTTGCTATGCATCCGGGTAATACGAAGATGTATCATGATTTGAGACAGCATTATTGGTGGATTGGTTTGAAGAGAGACATTGCTGAGTTTGTATCGAAATGTCTCACTTGTCAGAAGGTTAAAGCAGAGCATCAAGTTCCAACCGGGTTGCTTCAACCATTGTCAGTGCCAGAATGGAAGTGGGAAAGAGTGACAATGGATTTTGTGTCTGGTTTGCCATTGACACAAAAGAAGCATGATGCTATATGGGTGATTGTGGATAGATTGACTAAGACAGCTCATT
Source organism: Garcia nutans (assembly GCA_947685225.1). Classification (NCBI taxonomy): domain Eukaryota; kingdom Viridiplantae; phylum Streptophyta; class Magnoliopsida; order Malpighiales; family Euphorbiaceae; genus Garcia; species Garcia nutans. Next base: position 50,366,721 of record CANTUV010000007.1, read on the forward strand.
TCCTTCCGGTTCGAATGGATTACTCTTTGGAGAGATTGGCTGAGCTGTATATCCATGAGATTGTGAAACTGCATGGTGTTCCAACTTCTTTAGTGTCTGATCGAGATCCCAGGTTTACTTCCAGATTTTGGAAGAGTTTGCATAGTGCTTTAGGTTCTCGACTGCACTTCAGCACTGCTTTTCATCCACAGACGGATGGACAGTCAGAGAGGGTGATACAGATTATTGAGGACATGTTGAGAAGCTGTGTCATCGATTTCTCTGGAAGTTGGGATAGGTTTTTACCTCTTGTGGAGTTTGCTTACAACAACAGTCACCAATCCAGCATTGGTATGGCACCGTTTGAAGCATTGTATGGCAGACGGTGTAGGACACCTCTTTGTTGGAATGAGCTTGGAGATAATAAGTTGGTTGGTCCTGATTTGATTCAAGAAACTGAAGATAAAGTAAAGTTGATTCGAGGCAGGTTAAAAGCAGCTTCAGACCGACAGAAGTCTTATGCAGATCTAAAAAGGAGAGATATAGAGTTTGATGTTGGAGATAAGGTATTTCTGAAAGTGTCTCCTTGGAAGAAAATTTTGAGGTTCGGTCGGAAAGGAAAATTGAGTCCTCGTTTCATTGGGCCGTATGAAGTGTTAGAAAGAGTTGGGCCAGTGGCGTATCGACTTGCTTTGCCACCTGAGTTGGATCGTATTCATAATGTATTCCATGTTTCTATGTTGAGGAGATATAGGTCGGATCCATCTCATGTGTTGCCATTTGAGTCTATTGAAGTGAGCCCAGATTTGACATTTGAAGAGGAACCAGTTGCTATCTTGGCATGAGAAGTGAAAGAGTTAAGGAACAAGAGAGTGCCATTGGTGAAGATTCTTTGGAAGAATCATGCAAAAGAAGAAGCGACTTGGGAAAGTGAGCATACCATGCGAGAGCAGTATCCGCAATTGTTTCAGCTTTGATATCAGGTAATTTCGAGGACGAAATTTTCTTTTTAGAGGGGGAGAATTGTAATATCCTCATTTATGCCCTAGAAGTTTTGAGTATGTTGTTGTTATTGTGGTTGTTGATATATATATTGGGAAGTGAATGTTTGTGCATATATGTGTTAAATTGTAAGAGAAAAGAAATGGGAAGAGAATGTATATGTATATGTGTTTTGGAGAAGAAATTTAGGGTTTAGAGACAAATGTATATGTTGTTTATATGATGATATAATTAACATATACATTGGTCAAATGAAGAGTCAAGGTGATGGTTAAGTGGAAGAAGATATTTTTGGTTGTTAATGAAATTACTATAAAGGGCTTATATGAGACAAAGAGTTAGTTATATGGTTAAGGGTGTTTTGGTAATTTTCCTTGTAAGATGCATGGTGGAGATTAAAAGAAGAAAAGGTGTTTGACTTGTGCATTTTCTTCTTTCTTTCTTGAAGTGGCCGGATTCTCCATAGACAAAGAGAGAAAGAGAGGTGATCTTGAGGTTTGAAGCATTTTGAAGAAAGAAACAAGGGTTTTGGTTAAAGATTTGTAGATTTCTTCATTTGAGGTAAGATCTTTTCTTTAATTTCTTCAATTCTTTTGAAGTGGTGTGAGAAAGGAATTAGGGTTTGTTGGTTTGATGATGAGAAGTTGAGTTGGTGAAGGTGTTGGAAGTGATTGTGTTGAGTAAGAGTTGTGTTTAGTGAAATTGTTTCTGTTTTACAATTAGTAAAGGCTGTGATTTGTATGATTTTTAATTAATTATAGAAAAATGTTCTTGAAGTGAATTTTTGATATGTTGTGCCTCTATGAGTGTAGAATGACTGAAAAATATGTTGATTCGATTTTGGAATGGTTATGAGTTTAGAAAGATTATTTTCATTAGACCTGTTCCAGCAGGTACCTTAACTGGGACAGCTATATTTCGTGATTTTTAATAAAATGTAGAAAAATCATATCCAATCGAATTTTGGATATGTTGTTGCTTAGTGAGTCTAGTATTTGAGAAAAATAATTTGGAACCACGTTGATTGAATTTGATTTATGGAATTCACAAAGTTCAGAACTGCTGCCAGGATGCAGGGCAATTGGGGCAGTCTGGTTAGGTGAACTATTTGACCAAGATTTTGTGTTCAGTTTGATCTGAAATTTTAAAGGGATGATTTTAAGATACAAAACTAAATTCTGTAAAAATTTTAGAATTTTTAGTCAAGTAGATTATTTTATACAATTTTTCAAAATAAGGATAAAATGGAGTTTAAAACCAGAATGTACTATTTATGGTTAGGGTTTTAATTCTTTGTTCTTTTTGCATTGCTTTGGTTTTCCAAAGGTAGGTTGGTCCTTAAACCTAACCCTAAACACTTTAAACACACTTGAATCAATGAATGTTATAATCAATTGTTCTTTTCCCTAATTGCATTGTTGAGATTGAACAATGTTATGTTGTGCATTGTGAATGGTAATGTGTTTCATGAGTAATGTGGTATGAAATGTTGATATTTATGAATGATGCTATGTGAGATATAATGTGATCATGGATGAGATATATATATATATATACTTGAATAATGAGATGTTATATTGTGAAATGAAATGTGAAGCCATTGTTATTGGCTAAGATGATGTAATTGAAAGAAAGAAGGCATGTTTGCCTAAATGTGATGAGAATTGAGAATGGAAATGAATTGTTTGTTTAATATGTTATTCAGTTTCAGAGTTCTGGATTTGGGTGGCATGCCTAAGAAATGATGACAGGTAACAGTCTTGCCGGGTTGAGGACCTCCTCATAGGTGTTGAGTTGATGGTCCAAGAGACTGGGTCTGTTACACTATGAGATATATGATTTGTAACAGTCTTGCCGGGTTGAGGATCTCCTCATATGTGTTGAGTTGATGATCCAAGAGACTGGGTCTGTTACACTTGCCTACGGGCGTGATTATTGTGACTATGAACCAAAGCAGTAACTCTGAACTCTGAATATCGTATTAAATACTTGTTGGGCCCATAGGTGTCAGGGTTATATGAATGTCCTAAATAATGTTATGAGTTAATGAAATGAGATGTTGGTTATTGAGTATGATTGATTAATGTTGAATGTGGAAAGATGTTGAAATGTGGTATGCTCATATGACTATGATTTGTGAAATGCATAATTATGTGGTTAACTTTATATTTATGATATTGATCTTATCAATAACATATGTGGCATTGCATTACATTAAAGCATACCATTAGCATGTTTTATCTTACTAAGCCGTTGGCTTAGCGCGAATGTGATTCTTCGCGCAGGTGACAAGGAAGAACCAGAGAGTTCCTCTAGGCCGAGTCGAGCCTAGATTTTGAAGATTGAATAGTGGGCTTTAAGATCGAAGACTGACTGCCAAACATGTATAAATTTTATGTGTTGTAAAACTTGAGTTTTGATGTATATGAATTTGTAAATATTGTTACTTTCCGTTGCATAGTGAACAAAGATTTTATCTGCTGTATTTCATAATAAACCTTTACTTTATTTTGTACTAGAAGTGTAAATCCTTTTGCAGGTTGTAGTTGAGGTTATAAGGGGGATTTATTGGAAGTGTACTGAGAATGATTTTGTTTGCATTGGTTTGTGTAAAAATGTTTTCAAAAATTAGAAAAAAAAAACCAGTTTTGTCGACACTTGGGATTGAATTTTTAGGCAAAACTATGGCAAAATTTCTATAAAAATCGGAACAAAAATTTGACTAAGTAAAAGTGGTAGCAACATTAGGATAGGGTGGCGCCTCTACTCAGCTTACACACGTAGGTCGGGAAGGGGTGTTACATCTTTACCCTTGAAACATGGATATTTATTCATTTGAGATTGGGTCTTTACCCTGGCTTCAGCTCTTTTAGCTGGACTGATCTTTTGTCTTTTGCATCTTCATTCTTTTGAGAGTTCTAATGTTCCATTCTTTTGTTCTTCTTTTTTGCAAAAGTTCAGCTATTTTTAGTTGGCCCTCATATCTTCTCCTGCCCCATGCGTGGCGAAATATTTGCAAGTGAGTTTGAAAATATTTTGTATATAAACTCAAAAAATGGAAAAGGAGAAACTTTGCCCCTTGTGCAGGCTCAAAAAAAAAATTTTTTTATGCAAACTTTGATTGAAGGTTTTGTTGTCTAGTTCTTCACACTAGCACACACTTCTTCTCTTTGCAAAATTACTGGAGCCTTCTCAAGCAATGAGTTTTCCATGCCACCCTGATTTGATATATTCTTTTGATTCTTTACTTCACAAGGTGTTTGCTATTCACTTTGACAAAACAAGACAAGAAAGTGCTATTTGATATGCTCATATATGCATGATATGCATGAATAATACTTACAATGATTCCATCGATGCACAGATCGAGGTGATCAGCAGAAGTGTTCTCATTGACTCCTTCCAGATGCTGTAGACCCTTAATTTTTGACCTAGTCCGGTCCAATATATTTTAATTAGTCTAAAATAAATTTGTGTTGTCCAATGTTTTTTAATTAGTCCAAAATAATTTTTGTTATCTTAATTAAATAATATTTGCTTTAGTATTTAATTTTTATAAAAAATAAACAAATAATAATAATAAACAAATAAATAAAAATCTGCGACGAAAAATGGGCGATGAAAAATTTTGTCGCCGAAATGGGCTGCGGCGAAATGGCCCGCAAGCCGATTTTCGCCTGCAGCCCGCATCAAGCTGCGACAACTTTTTTCGCCAGCGTAATTTTTCAGCAGCAATTTTTTTTTGCCAGCGTAATTTTTCCGCAGCAGTTTTTTTTCGCCAGCAAAATTTTTTCGACACAAAATTTTCCAAAACCAAATACAATTAGGTTTCGGTTTCCTTTTCTTAATTAATGTTAGATTCCATGAATAACTAAAATTAATCATAAAAATCTTCTATAAATAAGGACTAAAACAACACCAAAAGGGGACGGAAATTTTGAGGTGAAATTTGGATTGAAATTCAGAAAAAAAAAACAATCGAGTGAATTGAAAAACTTTGAATCAATCGGAATTTTTGAGAGATGCAAACAAGCAAATTCAATCCATCAAAGGCAACCGTCTTGCCTTTGTTCTTGTTCATCTAAGAAGTAATTTTTGGTGGAACCAACAAACGATGAATTTCTTTATTTGTTTCATTAATTTACAGTAGATTCATCACTCAAGATCGAAAATTATTGTTTCTATTTCTTTAAAATAAAAAAACCCTAAAACCTTAATTTACCTTTTTCTAAAGCTTAAAAACCTTAATTCGTCTCTTTGCTTTTCAAAAATCTTAAAAAAGTTGTTTTTGTTTCTTCAAAATCTTAAAAACCTAAATTGAATCTTTTTCTTTCCAAAAACCCTAAATTGAATATGTTTCTTTCCAAAACCCTAAAACATATCTTTTCTGTTTCTATAAACTTTAAATCTTTTTGTTTATTTTCATAAAACTTCATAAAATTATCAATTGATTTTAAAATTCTAAAATCTAATGCATTCTCTGAAACCCTAATTATAAAATTCTAAAACCCTAATTCAACTCCAAAACCCAAAACAGTAAACCCTAACTCCCTTAAAACCTTAAACCCTAATTTTTCTAAACCCTAATCCTTTAAACCTTGAAACATTATAAACATAAAATTCAAACACAGTAAGCCTAAAAACCATAATTCAGTAGCTAATAATCATAAATCCAATATTTTAAAGTATTCAAACCCTAATTTCATGATTTCACTCCTCAAACACTAATTTAGTTAATCAAAGAATTTTATCAGCCTCTTAAATTATAAAACCTTAATCCATTTCAATTCCTTTAAAACTCACAGTAACTTAAACCCATAAATTTCAAAACCCTAAACACATTAAATAAAGAATCTTAAATAGAAACAGTAGCCCTTATTTGAATCTTTATTTGCTTTATTCTTAGATTTGATTGTGTAGTTCATTATATGCTTTGATTTATTTTATATGCTTTAATTTATTTAAGTTCAATGCCTGATTCATTTAGTTTATCATGGATGGATGTTTACATTCTTTTAATGTTTAATATCTTTGATGAATGATTTATTTATGATGAATGGTTATTTACTGTTATCAATTTATTTAGATTTCCAAATGTTGTAAGAGGTATGTTTCCACTTGGTGGGTACCTCATTAGTTAAATATCATGTAATTTAAATTGCTTTTCTATTTTAGAACAATGTAATGGACATGTTTCTACCTTTTAGTGGGTGTCCTATATAGGCATGGATTATGTAAGGGCATGTTTCCATCTTCGGATGGGTGTCCATTTATTTGCTTTGTTTGGACATTATTTTGATTTTTAATATGTCGATGCTTTATTGTTGCATGTAATATGGATAATATTGTTATATTTAAGAATTTTATAATATTAAGACTTGTAAAGGAGGCCGATTCCAATGAACCGGGCATTGTGGGGTTGCTGGGCCATTTCTCACCTTCCCCACACGTACCCAACTTTTCGAACCCAATAGGGTGTTGAGGATTCCTTAGGAATCGAGTCATCCACCCCTTTCTTTTTCCCAGCCCGTCGGGGGTGGCAACTCCATTTTCTCTGGATTTAGGACTGTGTTCTCTAAGGCCCCTAGCCTAAACAGTGCTGAAGTCGCAAGAACCGTTCCACCGAGAGTGGGGGTGAAAATCCCCGCTCACAGTGGCGACTCCACTGGGGATAAGAGAAGTTGATTCCGTTGGTCTTTATATTATTCTATTCTTTCCTATAATGATATTATCCATTGCATCATATTAGATTGCATCGTGTTCGTGAGTTAGGACGCCCGTGTTACCCATGTTATATTATGTAAGGGATACCATACTTTCACTCAATGTATGGAGATCGAGCATGGCATAACCACTCATAGCCTCGTACCATTTGGTATATACTTGCTATGGGAACCTAAGCCTTTTTACCCAAAGACTAAAGCTCATGTAATTGGCCTAGTTACTTTCCTTAGGTTTTACCCCAAATGCATGTTGTTTGACTATGGTTAATTTATCTTGGCTTAAATCATGGCTTATTTGGTTTGTTCTTTTTCTAATATGACCTAAGTATATTGTAAGCTCAAAATAAATTTTTCTTTAAAATCCAAAAGACCAACGCTATTTTTAAAACTTTTCAAGATGGTCTTTGGGCATAAGACTTTTTCTAAGAATAAATCAAAAATTCTTTTGCTCATGGCCCAAATACTTAGCCCAAAATATGTTTTTTCTAAAATCTTTTTACAATGGGATTAGAAACAAAATTATTTTCAACCAACCTTTTCTTCAAAAGAGCTTTCAATTATTTAGGTCAATTATGAAATACCAAATATCAAATTGTGGGCCTAGTTTAAACTAAGAAATAATTAATCATGAGCTTATTTTTGGCATGAACCATTAATTACTTTTTTCAAACGAGAAATCTATTTATAATAAACCTCTTAATTATGTTTTAATCCAATACAGCACAAAAGCTACTTTAGTTGGTTGAATGGATTAAAACCTAATTAATGGGAATTATTATGAAATGATTTTCATTTTCGAAAATATAACTATTGGTTGAAACGTCCGAGGGAATTATTCAAAAATAAGATGCCCCATGTTGGTATTTTGTTAACCATATACCTAGGAAAAGAGACTCGCCATTCGTGTGTGGATGTTATAAGGTTGGAAGGAATGTCCTATTTGTCCTTGTTTGTCTATTGTTTGTGCATACATGCATACATGTGAAGCAGTATATCACTGCTATGCAGTTTGCCCGAGGTACTATGGCTCAAACCCTAAGGTACTTCATGCTCTCATTGGACTTTGTTGTCCAAAATTGGTTCAATACATTAGATGATGGAACACAAAAGAGTTACGATCTGCTATACAAGGCCTTCATCCAACAATATGGATACAATGTTGAAATGGAAGTTACCTTAGTGGAAGTTGAGTCCATTAGGCAAAGGCCAAATAAGAATTTTGTGGACTATGTGAAGAGATGGAGAAACAATGCCGCTTTGCTCAAGAAAAGGCCTTATGAATCTGATCAAATAAGGATGATCATGAGAGACGTCCTGCCTAGTCTTCATGAAAGGATGTCTCATACACTCATCCGTGACTTCAAAGATCTTCTTCAAGCTGGTCTACAAATTGAAGAGTGGGAAAGGGATAAAAATCGCTTTTAAATAAGAAGGAATGAGAAAGGGAATTATCAACCTAGCAATCAAAGCACGCAAAAAGAATTTGATGTTAAGGTGGCTGGTCAAGGAAATAAAAGACAAATCTCAGAATTGGGAAAACCTCTATCTTGGGTTTTTAGCAAGCTGCAAAAGAAAGGGTTGTTGCAACCGTTAGCTCCTCGACCTTTACATAATCCACATCCACCATACTTCAATGCCAAGGCCTTCTGTCAATTTCATCAAATGCAAGGGCATGAAACAGATAAATGTGCTCGTCTAAGGCATGAGATCCAAGATTTGATTGATAGTGGCAAGCTACCCTAGCTGGATAAGCCTAATACCAAGAACAATCCTTTGCCTAAGTTTAGAAGAGTACCTCCACCGGCAACCTTCATGGTGGGAAAAGGATTGGAAGAAGATTTTGTTTTATCATCCTTTCAAGATGGAAATATTGAAGATGTGAAAGGAAAAGAAGCTTAAACTCAACGAACTTTCCTTAGCTTGAATGTTGCTTTTCAATCATACTTTCTTTAATGTTTTGGAACTATTGTGCTTTTCAAACTTAAAGTTGCTTTAAATAAATTATTTTCATCAAAAAACGTTGTTGGTCTTTTTTCATTTTGGTGCTCAACCGATGAGGAATTTAGCTTGATGTTTATAAATTAATGTGTCTAGGCATCATGACTTGAATGACTTTACTAGATGAGGGAATTGCTCTATAGCATTGAGTTGTGCATGCTTACTTAGAGAGGGCTCCTGCATAATTACCTTTGTCTAGGTCCTAGTCAGTCTTAGATCATGCTTAAGCAAACTTTTGAGGCAAAATTGAACTCTGCTTATTTAAAAGAGATGATCTAGACATTGTTTGACGAGCCAACAACTAGTATCCACCCAATTAAATATCAATCCCTAGTTGTCCCTTTGAGCCTTCATAAAATTTTAGCTTTCTTTTAATTGGTTTACAAACCCCAATATCCTACCCTGAGCTGTTTTGATACTTTTGACAAGTCTTATGATCACTAAGATGAAGAGGCAAGAAGATCAAAGAAAGCAATGATTAGTCAAGATCATGAAGAGAGTTGAAGTTCTTAAGACCATAAGGGTAGTTGATGTTTTCAAGACCATAAGGGTAGTTGAAGTTTTTAAGACCATAAGGGTAGTTGAAGTTTTCTTAATATCTCCAATATATCAAGACAACATCAGAGTAACAAATATTTATAGCACTCCACTCAACCATTATTGGAAACCCAAGTTGGTACAAACAAGACAACTCTGTTTGAGCTAGACCCAAACTAAAAAAAATGAAAGAGAAGAAGAAAAGAAAAAAAAAAGAAAAAAAGAAAGAAAGAAAAAGAAAAGAAAAAAGAACGAAAGGACAAAAAGAAAAGGAAAAAAGATAAAACCTAAAAAGGCTGATCAGAAAGACAACTGAGTTCTCCTTTATCTAAAGCAGCAAAAGGCTTCCATTTGGTTCATAAGGACATTTTGACTTGAATTGGTCCAACCCAACTAAAATTGAAGAAAAAAAAAAGGAGGAAGACCATCCAGTTCTTGAAATTTTTGTACTTGACAGCCCTACAAGAAAGAAGGACAAAATGATAAAATGCTCAAAGAAAGGGAAGAGTAAGAAAAATAAAAAGAGATAAAAGGGAGAAGAAGAAAAGAAACAAATTTGGGAACCAAACTTTATGTAAAGAAACAAAGATTGTCCTAATCAAGATCCAGATTAATGCCAAGAAGATAGAAGGAATTTGGAGTCAAGAAAGATTGCTCCAAGCTGCCTAAAATTCAAACAAGAAATTTGTAGTGTGAGGGTTTGTCCATTGTGTCACATCAGCTTCTATCTCAAAATAGCTTTCATTCAACCAATGTCCCTTATAGACCCCATTTCAAGCCTATTAAAGACCTGTTGATCTCTCTTGGTAGGTAGAGTCTATTAGTGGAGATAGTTTGAATAAGCATGCATATGAGATAGACAATATTTAAACTCAAATGAGACCTTTGGCCAAGTAATGTGTATGTGCCTACTGAAGTGTAACAATTCTTGCTTAAATAGAAATGATTTTCGAGTTTAGTATGGTAACTAGGGTTGTCATGTTATAGATATGTTAATTTGGAAAAATCAAGTCCTGAGGTACATTGACATTAATTTGGCAAAGCCAACATTTGATTTCAAAATTAAAATTCAAAAAATTAAAATTAAAAAAAATGTTTTGTCATACAAAGCCGTCAAGTTAAGGGAAATATGTTGAACCTCCAAAGGACACATTGGGCAAAGGAAATGATTATTGGCAAGGTCTTGAAGAAGCTATCAACTGACATGCTGAAACATTGTTCGAAATGGATGAATCCCTGACTCTGCTACTTGGGCCCTCCATTACTCATGTTTTCAATATCTCAAAGATAAAAGTCATAAATGGGAAGCATTCTTTTATTCCATTGCAAGACTTGAACGTGTATATGAAAGGAACCAATGAGAACACTCTTGCTAATCACCTCGGTCTGTGAGTCGATGGAACAACTGTAAGTATTATTCATGCATATCATGCATACATAAGCATATCACATCGCATTTTCTTGTCCTGTATTGTCTATTCCTTGTCAAAATGAACAGCAAACACCTTGCAAAGTAAAGAATCAAAGAAGATATTAAATCAAGGGGGGCATGGAAAGCCTATTTGCTTGTGGAAGCTCCAGTCATTTTGCAAAAGAAGAAATACATGCTTGTACGAAGAACTAGATGGCAAAAACATCAATCAGAGCCTGCATAGAAAAATCATGGGTTTGAGCCTACACAGGGGGCAATGCTTCTCCTTTTCAATTTTTGAGTTTATGCATAAACAAAATATTTTGAATATCTTACCACGCAGGGGGGCAAGGAGAAGATATGAAGGCTAGTTAAAAAGGCTGAATTTTTTTGTTCATGTTTAATGAACAAGAAAAAGAATTCTCAAAAGAATAAAAAAAATCATCATCAATCAAAAGAAAAAATTAGAATGAAAATGCAAAAGACAAAAGGTCAGTCCAGCTAAAAGAGCTGAAGCCAGGGTAAAGACCCAAAGTCCAAAGGATAAAAATCATTGTTTCAAGGGTAAAGACCCGATTTCAAAATGGATAAAGATCCATATTTCAAGGGTAAAGACCTGATTTCCAATGGATAAAGATCCATGTTTCAAGGGTAAAGGCCTGATTTCCAATGGATAAAGATCCATTTTTCAAGGGTAAAGACCCGATTTTCAATGGATAAAGATCCATATTTCAAGGGTAAAGAACTGATTTTCAATGGATAAAGATCCATATTTCAAAGGGTAAAGACGTAAAGTCCGAAGGATAAAGATCCTTGTTTCAAGGGCAAAGACCCGATTTCAAATGGATAAACATCCATATTTCAAGTGTAAAGACCCAATTTCCAATGGATAAAGATCCATGTTTCACGGGTAAAGACCTAATCTCCAGTAGATAAAGATCCATGTTACTAGGTTAAAGACCCAATTTTCAATAGATAAAGATTTTTTTTTGGTGGGTAAAGACCTATAATTCATAAAAATAGAACAGCCGGAGCAGTCAGACTTCTCAACTGATAAAAGGATAGTCAAACTTAGTCTCGGATCCAAGTACCCAAATCAAATCAATCTCGAGTCCAAGTATCCAAATCAAATTAATCTCGGGTCCAAGTACCCAAATTCAATCCAATCTTGGGTCCAAGTACCCAATCTCGGGTCCAAGTACCCAAATCAAATTAATCTAGGCTCCAAGTACCCAAATTCAATCCAATCTTGGGTCCAAGTACCCAATCTCGGGTCCAAGACCCAAATCAAATCAATCTTGGTCCAAGTACCCAATCCTGGGTCCAAGTACCCAAATTCAATCCAATCTCGGGTCAAAAGTACCCAAATCAAATCCAATCTCTGGTCTAAGTACCCAAATCAAATCAATCTCGGGTCCAAGTACCCAATCCTAGGTCCAAGTACCCAAATTCAATCCAATCTTAGGTCCAAGTACCCAAATCAAATCAATCTCGGGTCCAAGTACCCAATCCTGGGTCCAAGTACCCAAATTCAATCCAATCTCGGGTCCAAGTACCCAAATCAAATTCAATCTCGGGTCCAAGTACCCAAATCAAGTTCAGTCTCGGGTCCAAGTACCCAAAACAAATTCAAATAACCATCTCATCAAAAATTAAGTCTTATTGCTTTTCACTCTCTTTTACTAAAGTCTCAGATCGTTCAAGCAGGGGAAAAACTGTAGACTCTTAATTTTTGACCCAGTCTGATCCAATATATTTTAATTAGTCCAAAATAATTTTGTGTTGTCCAATATATTTTAATTAGTCCAAAATAAATTTTGTTATCTTAATTAAATAATATTTGCTTTAGTATTTAATTTTTATAATTAATAAAAATAAAAAATAATAATAATAAACAAATAAATAAAAATAAAAATAAAAATAAAAATCGGAGACGAAAAATCGGCGATGGAAAATTTCATAGCCGAAAAGGGCTGCAACGAAATGGCCAAAGCCATTTCGCCCGCAGATTATTTCTACGGGTGAAATGGCTTGGCCATTTTGCCTGAAGGAATTTCCTGCGGGCGAAATGGCCCGCAGGCCAATTTTTGCCCGCAACGAGCTGCGACAACATTTTTCCCCAGCGTAATTTTTCCACAGCAGTTTTTTTTTCGCCAGCGCAATTTTTCTACAGCAGTGTTTTTCGCCAGCAAAATTTTTCTGACGCAAATTTTTTCGAAACCAAATACAATTAGGTTTCGGTTTCCTTTTCTTAATTAATGTTAGATTCTATGAATAACTAAAATTAATCATAAAAGTCTTCTATAAATAAGGAATAAAACAACACAAAAAGGGGACGGAAATTTTGAGGTGAAATTTGGATTGAAATTTAGAAGAAAAAAACAATCAAGTGAATTGAAAAACTTTGAATCAATCGGACTTTTTGAGAGAAGCAAACAAGCAAATTCAATCCATCAAAGGCAACCATCTTGCCTTTGTTCTTATTCATCCAAGAAGAAATTTTTGGTGGAACCAATAAACGAAGGTATGAATTTCTTTATTTGTTTCATTAATTTACAGTAGCTTCATCACTTAAGATCAAAAATTGTTGTTTCTGTTTCTTTAAAATCAAAAACCCCTAAAACCTTAATTTACCTTTTTCTAAAGCTTAAAAACCTTAATTCGTCTCTTTGTTTTCAAAAATCTTAAAATAGTTGTTTTTTGTTTCTTCAAAATCTTAAAACCCTAAATTGAATCTTTTTCTTTCCAAAAACCCTAAATTGAATTTGTTTCTTTCCAAAACCCTAAAAAATATCTTTTCTATTTCTATAAACTTTAAATCATTTTGTTTATTTTCATAAAACTTTATAAAATTATCAATTGATTTTCAAATTCTAAAATGTAATGCATTTTTCGAAACCCTAATTCTAAAATTCTAAAACCCTAATTCAACTCCAAAACCCAAAACAGTAAACCCTAACTCCCTTAAAACCTTAAACCCTAATTTTTCTAAACCCTAATCCTTTAAACCTTAAAACGTTATATACATAAAATTCAAACACAGTAAGCCTAAAAACCATAATTCAGTAGCTAATAATCATAAATCCAATATTTTAAAGTATTCAAACCCTAATTTCATGATTTCACTCCTCAAACACTAATTTGGTTAATCAAAGAATTTTATCAACCTCTTAAATTATAAAACCTTAATCCATTTCAATTCCTTTAAAACTCACAGTAACTTAAACCCATAAATTCCAAAACCCTAAACACATTAAATAAAGAATCTGAAATAGAAATAGTAGCCCTTATTTGAATCTTTATTTTGCTTTATTCTTATATTTGATTGTGTAGTTCATTATATGCTTTGATTTATTTTATATGCTTTAATTTATTTAAGTTCAATGCTTGGTATATTTAGTTTATCATGGATGGATGTTTACGTTCTTTTGATTTTTAATATCGTTGGTGAATGATTTATTTATGATGAATGGTTATTTACTGCTATCAATTTATTTAGATTTACAAATGTTGTAAGAGGTATGTTTCCACTTGGTGGGTACCTCATTAGTTAAATATCATGTAATTTAAATTGGCTTTCTATTTTAGAACCAATGTAAAGGACATGTTTCTACCTTTCGATGGGTGTCCTATTTAGGCATGGATTATGTAAGGGCATGTTTCCATCTTCGGATGGGTATCCATTTATTTGCTTTGTTTGGACATTATTTTGATTTTTAATATATCGATGCTTTATTGTTGCATGTAATATGGATAATATTATTATATTTAATAATTTTATAATATTAAGACCTGTAAAGGAGGCCGGCTCCAATGAACCGGGCATTGTGGGGGTGCTGGGCCATTTCTCACCTTCCCCACATGTACCCAACTTTTTGAACCCATTAGGGGGTTGGGAATTCCTTAGGAATCGAGTCATCCACCCCTTTCTTTTTCCCAGCTCGTCTGGGTGGCGACTCCATTTTCTCCGGATTTAGGTCCGTGTTCTTTAAGGCCCCGAGCCTAAACAGTGCCGAAGTCGCAAGAACCATTCCACTGGGAGTGGGGGCGAAAATCCTTGCTCACAGCAAGAATTGTTGCACTTCAGATAGGCACATACACATTACTTGGCAAAAGATCTCTTTTGAGTTTAAATATTGTCTATCTCATTTGCATGCTTATCCAAACTATATCCACAAATAGACTCTACCTACCAAGAGAGATCAACAGGTCTTTGATAGGATTGAAATGGGGTCTATAAAGGACTCGGGTTAAAATGAAGGCCATTTGTAAGTTGGAGCCGATGTGACACAAAGGACAAACCTTCACACTACAAACTGCTTGTTGGAACTTTAGAGAGTTGGGATCATGACAAGATAGAGCTTTGAACATTCTTCTTTCCTTTTGGCACTAACCTGAATCTTGATTAGGACAGTCTTTGCCCTTGCAAAAAGTTTGGTACCCAAATTCATTTCTTTTCTTCTTCTCCCTTTTCTTTCTTTTTATTTTTCTTACTCTTCCCTTTCTTTGAGCATTTTATCACTTTGTCCTTCTTTCTTGTAGGACTGTCAAGTATAAAACTTTCAAAAACTTAGTGACCTTTCTCCTTTTTCTTTGATTTTGATTGAATCTTTGATTGGGTTGGATCAATTCAAGTCAAACTGTCCTTATAAACCAAATGGAAGCCTCTTGCTGTTTTAGGTAAAAGAGAACTCAGTTGGATTTCTAAACCATTTTGGGTTTTCTTTTTTTTTTTCTTTTCTTTTTTTGTATTCTTTTTTTTTCTTTTTTCTTTTTTTTTTCTTGTTTTCTTTTCTTTTTTTTTTCATTTTTCGGTTCTAGCTCTAAAAGAGTTGTCTTGTTTGTACCAACTTGGGTTTCTAATAATGGATGAGTAGAGCGACATAAATCTCCTTTAACAAGGATAAATCATTTGTTACTCTGATGTTGTCTTGATATATTGGAGATATTAGGAAAAATTCAACTACCCTTGAGAAATTAAATTACCCTCATGGTCTTGAAAACTTCAACTATCTTCATGGTCTTGACTATTCATTTCTTTCTTTGATCTTATTGCCTCTTCACCTTAGTGATCATAAGACTTGTCAAAAGTATTACAACAGCTCAGGGTAGGTTGTTGGGGTTATATGCCAATGAAAATAAAGCTAAAATTTTCTAAAGGCTCAAAGGGACAACTAGGGATTGATATTTAATAGGGTGGATACTAGTTGTTGACTAACCAAACAATGCCTAGATCATCTCTCCCTTAAATAAGCAGAGTTTAATTTTGCCTCGAAAGTTTGTCAAAGCATGTTCTAAGACTGACTAGGACCTAGACAAAGGTAATTATGCAGGAGCCCTCTCTAAGTAAGCATACACAACTCAATGCTATAGAGTAATTCCTCACCTAGTAAAGTGATTCAAGTCATGATGCATAAATATATTAATTCATGAATTATCAAGCTAGATTCCTCATTGGTTGAGCACCAAAATGAACAAAGACCAACAAAATTTTTGATGAAAGTAATTTATTCAAACAAATTTAAATTTGAAAAACACAATTATTCTAATTAAATATTAAAGCAAAATTTGAAAAGCAACATTCAAGCTAAGGAAAGTTTGTTGAGTTAAGCTTCTTTTCCTTTCACATCTTCAATATCCCCCATCTTGAAAGGATGATAAAACAAAATCTTCTTCTAATCCTTTTCCTACCATGAAGTTTGCTGGTGGTGGCACTCTATTGAATTTTGGCAAAGGATTGCTTTTGGTATTGGGCTTATCTGGCTCGGGTAGCGTACCACTGTCAATCAAATTTTGAATCTCATGTTTTAGTCACAAGCATTTGTCTGTCTCATGTTCTTGTGTCTGATGAAACTCACAAAAGGATTTAGTACCAAATTTTGAGGGTAAAGGATTCGGCAAAGGTTGGGGGATCAATGGCTGTAATAGTCCCTTCCCTAGATCTAAAAATTGCCTTATATTTGCTTGACCAGTTGTATTAACATCAACCTCCTTTTGCATGCTTTGATTACCAGACTAATAGTTTCCTTTCTCGTTCCTTCTTGCTGAAAAGTGGTTCTTCTTCCTTTCCCACTCTTCAATTTGTAGACCAGCTTGGAGAAGATCTTTGAAATCATGGATGAGTGTATGAGACATTCTTTCACGAAGACTAGGCAGCACCCCTCTCACAATCATCCTTATTTGATCAGATTCATTGAGCCTCTTCTTGAGCAAAGCAGCCTTATTTCTCCATCTTTTCACATATTCCACAAAATTTTCATTTGGTCGTTGCCTAATGGACTCAACTTCCATTAAGGTAACTTCTATTTCAACATTGTATCCATATTGTTGGATGAAGGACTTGCATAGCAGATCCTAACTCTTTTGTGTTCCCTCTTCTAAGGTATTGAACCAAATTTGGATAATAGGATCCAATGAGAGCATAAAGTACCTTAGAGTTTGAGCCTTAGTAGCTCGGGCTAACTGAATAGCAGTGATATACTGCTTCACATGGAGGTGAGGATTTCCAATTCCATCAAACTTTGCAAAAGATGCACCTTGAATTTATATGAAACTTCTTCGTCTAGCTCAAATAACTTGTTAACTTCGGACATTTCTTTAATTTTTAGCTACTTCTCAAATTTTTTTCTAAATCTTTAATCATTTTTTCAACATCAGAATTCTCAGTTTTCTCCATAGCTGATCTTTCAACAATTTTTGGTTTCTTTTTTTCTTGAGGATCTTGGAAGTATTGAGCCCAATCATCATCGTCAATGATCACTATATCATCATCAAAAGCCACTTTACCAACCTTAGCCTCCCATTTGTACTTTGGCTTCTTGGTGATAGCTGATGCTTTAACATTATTTCCTAAAATTACAGCCAATTGGTTCTTCACAGTCTCAGCTAGGGCCTCTTTTATTTCTTCCATCTTGGTATTGAGGGCGTCATCCACCATTCTTTGAATTTGTTCGGGCTCCATTGCTTTGGGTGAGCAAGTGATTGAGTTACTACTAGATTCTTCATCTCCAGCGTAGGTCAGATTCTTGTAAGCTTTTGAACTGTCATAATCCAGGGCTGTGAGCCAAAGAGGATCAATGATATGAGATGCAAATGTATGAATGTATGCATGCATGCACAAACAATCAACAAAGAAAGACAAATAGGATGTTCCTTCCAACCTTATAACTTCTACACACGAATGGCGGGTCTCTTTTCCTAGGTATATGGTTAACAAAATACCAATATGGGGTATCTTGTTTTTGAATATTTCCCTTGGACGTTTCAACCAATAGTTATATTTTCAAAAATGGAAATCAATTCATGATAATTCCCATTAATTAGGTTTTAATCCATTCAACCAACTAAAGTAGCTTTTTTGCTATATTGGATTAAAACTAGATTAAGAGGTT
This sequence comes from Garcia nutans, assembly GCA_947685225.1. Classification (NCBI taxonomy): domain Eukaryota; kingdom Viridiplantae; phylum Streptophyta; class Magnoliopsida; order Malpighiales; family Euphorbiaceae; genus Garcia; species Garcia nutans. The sequence goes on from CANTUV010000007.1 coordinate 50,384,762, forward strand.
TATTATAAATAGATTTCTCACTTGAAAAAGTAACTAATGGTTCATGCCAAAACAAGCCCATGATTAATTAATAAACTAGGCTCACAATTGATTTTGGTATTTCGTAATTGACCTAAATAATTTGCAAGCCCTTTGTAAGAAAAGGTTGGATGAAAATAATTTTGCTTCTAAGCCCATTGTAAAAAGATTTTAGAAAAAATGGATTTTGGGCTTAGTATTTGAGTCATTAGCAAAAGAATTTTTGATTTGTTTTTTGAAACGTTTTATGTCCAAAGACCATCTTGAAAAAGTTTTGATAATAGCTTTGGTCTTTTGGACTTTAAAGAAAAATTTATTTGAGCTCACAATGTAATTATATCATATTAGAAAAAGAACAAACCAAATAAGCCATGATTTAAGCCAAGATAAATTAACCATAGTCAAACAACAAGCATTTGGGGTAAAACCTAAGGAAAGTAACTAGGCCAACTACATGAGCTTTAGTCTTTGGGTTAAAAGGCTTAGGTTCCCATAGCAAGTATATACCAAATGGTACGAGGCTATGAGTGGCTATGCCATGCTCGATCTCCATACTTTGAATGAAAGTATGGTATCCCTCACATAACACAACATGGGTAACACGGGCATCCTAACTCACGCACACGATGCAAATCTAATATGATGCAATGGATAATATCATGATAAGAAAGAATAGATTAATATAAAGACCAATGGAATTAACTTCTCTTATCCCCAGTGGAGTCACCACTGTGAGCGGGGATTTTTGCCCCCACTTCCAGTGGAATGGTTCTTACGACTTCGGCACTGTTTAGGCTCGGGGCCTTAGAGAACACGGACCTAAGTCCGGAGAAAAATGGAGTTGCCACCCGGATAGGCTGGGAAAAAGAAAGGGGTGGATGACTCAATTCCTAAGGAATCCCTAACCCCCTAATGGGTTTGAAAAGTTTGGTACGTGTGGGAAACGTGAGAAATGGCCCAGCACCCCCACAACTCCCGATTCATTGGAACCGACCTCCTTTGTAGGTCTTAATATTATAAAATTCTTAAGTATAACAATATTATCCATGTTACACTCAACAATTGAAATAAAGCATCATTATATTAAAATCAAAGCAATGTCCAAACCAAAGAAAATAAATGGACACCCATCTGAAGATGGAAACATGTCCTTACATCATCCATGTCTAAACTAAATAGGACACCCACCAAAAGGTAGAAACCTGTCCTTTATATTGGTCCAAAATATAAAAGCAATTTAAATTACATAATACTTAACTACTGAGGTACCCACAAAGTGGAAACATACTGTAATATCCCAAACTATACCCTAAAATTTTTGTATTTGAATTAAATGTTATAAGTGTATATATGTTTAAGTGGGAAGATAAGAAAGGAAAGAGGAGTGTGTATATGTTGTATATATGGAGATATATACAATATATACAAGTCAACATTTAATTAAGGTCAAAAGGAGATTTATTAATTATTTTTAAAATGGAAATTAAAGTAAGTGGAAGATGATATTTATGAATATTATATTATTATAATTGCTTGGTTGAGATTTAAAGAGAAAATTGAGTGGTTATTAAGGTTGACTTTGCTCTTCTTTCTTCATCTTCTTCTTCTTTCTTTCTTCAAGAGCTGGCCACCATTATCAACCAAGGAAGAGAGAGTTTTGTGATTACCTAACTCAAGATTTGAAGGTGTTTCAAGTGATCAAGTTGGAATTCTAAAGATTTTCTTCATTTTTGGTAAGTTTTCCTCTTAATTCTTTGGTTTTCTTTTGAGTTTGTGAATTAAGGTTGTTGATTGGTTGTTGATGATATGTGTATGTTTGATTGTGGTGTGTTTGAGAGTGTTTGGTCTTATTGACTTTGATTTTGAGGTTGGTTTGAAGGAAAGGTTAAGTTTGGTGTTAGAAAGCAAGTGTTGTGTTTTGGTATGTGATGAGTTGTGATGATGATTTTGATTGGTGTTTGATGTATGTATTAAGTTGTTTTGGTGTTTTTGCAAGTTTATTATAGTTTATAGATGTGTTTGGTTAAGTTTGTTTGGAGTGGAAGATGGTGAAAGAAAGAGGTTTGTTGGATGTGGTGTTGTTGTTGCTGGAATTAAGATTTTTGGCCTGACACGCCCATGAGCATGACCAAGTCTTTGGTCGTGTCAATGGTTCTATTTTCTAGATTGGTGACACGACCAGTGACACGCCCATGTCATTGAGCGTGTCACAGCTTCTGTGTTGTAGTAGCATTGACACGGCCAGTGACACACCCATGTCACTGAGCATGTCATAGCTACTGTGATGTTGGTGAATTGACACTACCAGTGACACGCCCATGTCACTGAGCGTGTCATAGCCACTGTGTTGAGGAAGGATTGACACGGCCAGTGACATGCCCATGGCACTGAGCATGCCAAAGCTTCTGTGCTGGGTCAGGGACACACCCGTGTTGTTGAGCGTGTCATGTGTAGAGTTTGCCCTAGTTGGTTCTTATCCATATTATCTCATGTGTATCTCTAAGTAAGTGTGCATCATCCCTTTTGGATTAGGTTTTGAAGAGATTGAGTTTCCCTAATCCAAGTGTTGAAGGATTCTTGGAAGAGGAGTTTGGTATTGTGTGAGTTGCTCTTGAGGTAAGTACAAACCCTACATCATTGCATACATTTACATGACATTGGAACTTAACACATTTGGTTGTAAATGTGTTAAGTAATTTATTACATTGTTGATACATTTAATTAATGTTATGATTTGCATAATGTGAAAGATATGATGATCATTCAAAATGTATGTCCAATGCAATTGGTTATGTATGCTCTAATGATGAGATGTGAAGCCATTGTTGTTGGCTATGATGATGCAAATGAAATAATTGGGGCATGGTTGCCTAGATGATTATGAGAACATGAGAATGGAATGGATAATGAAAGAATTGTGTGCCTAATGTGTTATTCAATTTTCAGAGTTTTATTGTTTGTGGCATGCCTAATAGTAACAATCCCTTGAAGCTGGGTTGGGCTTGGTCCTTGAAGCCAAGTTGGGTTGAATTTTAGCATGCTTAACTCCCCTTGAAGCTTGGTTGGGCCTAGTCCTTGAAGCCTAGTTGGGATGTTACAAACCCTTGAAGCCGGGTTGGGTTTGGTCCTTAAAGCCAAGTTAGGTTGATGCTTAGCATGCTTCACTCCCCTTGAGCCTTGGTTGGGCCTAATCCTTGAAGCCTAGTTGGGATGATGATAAATGTGATAATTGAACCAAAAAAACAACTCTGAAAGATGAATGGCATATTAGTTTCTTTTGGGCCCATGTTTGTCTTTGTTTAAATGTGAATCAAGAATGGTGAAACAAATGAATAATAAAATTTAATGTAAGTTTTTGAAATATGATATCCTTATGTATTATTTATAATATTTGAATGTGTGACATTGGCATTACATTAAAGCATATTGTTATTGTGGTTTGTACCACTAAGCCGTTGGCTTAGCGCGATTGTGGTTCATCATGCAGGTAACAGGGTAGATCCGGTTGAACCGGAGAGCTCAGCTAGACCGAGTTGATTCTAAGCTTGTGAAGTGTTGATTGTGGACTTCAAGATTAGAGACGAACTGCCAAACATGTATAAACTTTATGTTTTGTAAATATGTATTTTGATGTGTATATATATGTAAATACCGCTACATTTTCCTCTGCTTAATAAATAAATGTTTTATCTATTATGTTTTATAATATAACTTAACTGTTTTAAGTTTTCTTATATTATTGCTAAAATGAAAGATTGGTTTGTTTAATATAAACCGTGAAACTCCTGTATCTGGTATACGTATATTACAGATGTGGTTGTATGTAGTGTGCGTATATGGGGTATAGGGGTGTTACACATACCTCTTAAAATTTTAATACTAAAATAAGCAAATAATAATCATAATAATAAAGAAAATATCCATCCATGATAAATTAAATAAATCAAGCATTGAAATTAAATCAACAATCAAAATATATAGTAAACCATATAATCAAATCTAAAATTAAACAAAACATGTAAAGATACAAATTAGGGTTTACTGTTTTAATTTAAAGTTCTTTAATTAACATTTGGGGTTTTGGGATTTTAGTATTATTATTGTTATTTGTTTAGGCTACTATAAAGATTTTGGAAAATTGAAATGAATGGGTTTTATAAATTTAAGAAATTAGTAAAGTTTTTTGATTGATCAAAGTAGGGTTTAAGGGTAACATCATGAAATTATGGTTTTGGAATCTTAAGACATTAGAGTTTATAATTCTTGGTTATTGGATTGTGATTTTAGGTTTACTGTATTGAGTTTTAAGGTTTAGTTTTATTTGTCATAGGATTTTAAGGTTTTAATAATTAGGGTTCAGGAAAACTAGGGTTTACCGTATTAGTTTTGAGAGAATTAGGGTTTTTGGTATTTTTGAAAACATATTTCATTTTAGGATTTAAGAAAATAGTTAAGAGTTTTATAAAAATAATTATGATTTTTAGAAAACTTGAAGAAGATTAGAGTTTGGAGATTTAAGAAAACATTTGGAAATTTTGGACAAAAAGTTATGGTTTAGATGAAAATAGTTCGGGGAAACAATTTAGGGTTTTAAAGCTTTGAAAGCAGAAGAATAGTTTTAGGGTTTTTAAGATTTTTGGAAACAAAAGAGTAGTTTAGGGTTTTTGAAATTTTAAAAATGGGGAGAAATACTTTTAGGGTTTTTGAAGTTTTTGGAAACAGAAGAGTAGTTTAGGGTTTTTAAGATTTTTGGAAATAGAAGGATCAATTTAAGGTTTTTAAGATTTTTGGAAGCAGAAGAATCAATTTCGGGTTTTTAAGATTTTTGGAGGCAGAAGGATCAATTTAGGGTTTTTAAGATTTTTGAAAATAGAAGGATCAATTTAGGGTTTTTAAGATTTTTGGAAGCAGAATAATCAATTTAGGGTTTTTAAGATTTTGATATTTGAAAAACAAGGTTACTGGATGTTTAAATTAGAGATTAGGTTAATGTTTTAAGAAAACCGTTTATTATTTTATGGTTTTAGAAAAGTATAATTAGGGTTTTAGATTTCAAAAATATGTTTAACGGGTATTATGGAATTAGGGTTTTGAAAAAGAGTTTTTAGGGTTTCAAATAAAGTTTGGATGGTTTGTGGAATAATTGATCAAATTGTATGATGAAATAATTAATCTCACTTGATGAAGCTACTGTAAATATAAACAAAGAAAATAGAGATTCAAACCTGCGTAGTTGGTTCCACCAAAAACTAATTTCTATATGAACAATAACAAAGGCAATGTTGATACCTTTGATAGATTGATGAATGCTTCTTGTTCTTTCAAGCTTGAGTTTGGCCGAAGAAATCCAAAAGTCCCAAGTCAAGTCCAAAATTTCTTCTCGATCAAAAGTCCAAAATTTTCTCCCCCCAATTTTATGTTTGATGTGGTATTTATATGAAAAATCATAAACCTACTTCTAATTGTTTAAGGAAATTAAAACCAATTAGGAAAAGAAACCAAAACTAAATAGAATTTGGTTTCGGAAAAACTGTGTTGGAAAATTGCGATGGCAAAAAAAATTGCTGGCAAAAACTGCGAGGAATTTCGAGCGCTGGCTTGGGCGGGCGCCAATTCGACTTTCGACGATGAATTTTTTCATCGCCGATTTTTATTTTTATTTTTTATTTGTATTTTTATTTTTAATTTTTAAATTTACTATTATTACCCTTTTTATTTTTATTAAAAATTATAAATTATAAATACTAAATACTAAATAAATATTATTTAATTAAAATACTAGAAAAATTATTTTGGACTATAAAAAATATTGGACCAGACTGGGTCAAAAATTAAGGGTCTACAGTCTAATTTTGCTTACTTGTGTGACATTTCTCCTTATGGTTGCATACATCCAAATAGTGGTTACATGAGCATCTTTAATATTAACTCTGTTGATACACAATCATTAAATTTGGGAACAACCGAAAATCCTAAAAATATTAGCGTAGCATTCGACCTTACTCCTGATGAGAGATAGAGATTTTAAAAATATTTAAAAGATATGAAGAAGTATTTGCTTATTCTAACGAGGATATGCTTGGAATAGATTGAGACATAGCCAAACATCTGATTCCTTCTTACTCTCACATGAAACTGGTCAAACAAAAGCTTAGGCGTTTGAGGTAGGAATGGGCTGAATTGGTTAAAGAAGAGGTCACTAAACAAATGCAAGTAAAGTTCCTTGAAGTGAAAGATTATCCATGTAATATCCCAATGTATACCCTAAAAGTTTTTGGAAAATTTATTGTTATATATGGATTTAATGTATATGTTAAATTGGAAAGAGAAAAGAAGTGAAGAGAGTGTATATGTTGTATATATGGAAATATATACAACATATACAAGTCAAACTATTAAATGGTCAAAAGAAGATATTTAGTCATTTTAAATTAATGGAATTTATTTAAATGGAATTAAATTAATGGAAGAGGGTATTTAGGTAATTTACTATTAAAATTGCTTGGTGGAGGTTTAAAGAGATGGGAAGTTTGACTTTGTCTCTTGTTATTCTTTCTTTTTCTTTTCTTCTCCTTGGGTGGCCGGCTATCAAAGAAGCAAGAGAGCAAGAGTGAGTTTTGGATGTTTCAAGATTGAAATGAAGGAAGATTCAAGTGATTAAGGTTGAAATCCAAGAAGTTTCATTATTTTGGTAAGTTTCTCTTGATTCTCTTATTTTATCTTAAGTTGTGTATGAGTTTGGTATTGGATTATTAAGAGTATGAGTATATTTGATTGTAGTGTGTTTGAATGTGTTGGATTCAATTGATTGTGGTGTTGGAAGAGTAAGAGTGATATTTGTTTTAGGGTTTTGAATTGGTGAGTGATGTTAAACTTGAGTTTGATCATTTATTTTCCTAGATCTTCAAGTTGTTTGTGTTTAATGAAGTTAGAAGCATAGAATACATGAATTTGGTCTGAAATAGAAGCATCTTGGATGCCACGCCCGTGGCCTTTGGCTGCCACGACCGTGGTCATTGGAAGCCATGGCCGTGGGGGTTTTGAGCAAAGGAGGCAGAACCGTTTGTTAACCCACGCCCATGGGGGTTGGGAGGCCACGGCCGTGGGGTCCTAGAGAGAGATGTTGGTTTGTAAATTGTGATCTAAGGGTCTAGTATGAGGTTAATAAGTGAATAATTGTATTGGAATTGATGTATTTTATCATTTTTGGATTAGGTCTTGAAGAAGTTAAATTGTCCTAATCCAAGTTGTGAGGATTCTTGGAAGAGGAATTGGTGTTGTGTGTGAATTGCTTTTAAGGTAAGTACAAACTACATGGTTGCATACACTTACATGATTTTGATATTTAACATACTTGGTTGTAAACATGTTAAGTAAGTTATTACACAGTAAATACATTTGATCAATGTTATGATTTGTATAATGTGAATATATGATGATGAATTTAAAATATATGTCCAAGGCAATTGATTATGTATACTAGCTTGATGAGATATGACCATTGTTGTTGGCTATAATGATGTAAATGAGATGATTGAGGCATGGTTGCCTAAATGATGATGAGAAAATGAGAATGAAATTAATAATGAAATAATAAATGAGTTGTGTGGCTAATAGGTTATTCCATTTTCAGAGTTTTGTTGTTGGTGGCATGCCTAATAGTAACAATCTCTTGAAGCTAGGTTGGGTTTGATCCTTGAAGCCAAATTGGGTTGAAGTTTAGCATGCTTTACTCCCCTTGAAGTTTGGTTGGATTTAGTCCTTGAAGCCTAGTTGAGATGTTACAACCCTTGAAGCTAGGTTGGGTTTGGTTCTTGAAGCCAAGTTGGGTTGATACTTAGCATGCTTTGTTCCCCTTGAAGCTTGGTTGAGCCTAATCATTGAAGCCTAGTTGGGATAATGATAATGATAAATGTGATAATTGAACCAAAACATTAACTCTGAAAGTTGAATGGCAAATTAGTGTCTTTTGGGCCCATGCTTGTCTTTGCTTTAATATGAACTATGGAATGAGATATAATGTTATGAGATGATTATAATACATAAGTAACTTAATGAAAAGGAATGTGGCTTGGAAAGCTATGTTGAGTAATGAAACTATGAAGATACAACATGATGTGTAATATGTTTATGGATGGGGAAAATTGTGAGTATTACCTAATGAATGTTTTGATAAGTTATTGAATAATGCAAGGTTTTGAAATATAATATTCTCTTGAATTATTTTTGAAACTTGATTGTATAACATTAGGATTGCATTGAAGTATAATATTATTGTAGTTTGTACCACTAAGCCGTTGACTTAGTGCGATTGTGGTTCATCGCGCAGGTGACAGGGTAGAACCGGAGAGTTCCTCTAGGCCGAGTTGAGTTTAGATTCTGAAGTGTGGATAGTGGGCTTAAAGATTAAAGACTGACTGCCAAACATGTATAAACTTTATGTTTTGTAAAATTTGTTTTTAATGTATATATATTTGTAAATAATGTTATATGTTCCGCTGCGTATTGAATAAATATTTTATCTACTGTGTCTCATAGTATAACCTAATTGTTTAGGTTTGCTTATATTATTGTATAAAGAAGTGGGTCGTTTGTTTAGTAAACCATGGCATTCCTATATTCAGTATACATATATTACGATCGTAGTAGCATGCAGTATACGTATACGGGGTATAGGGGTGTTACAATCCAGACTAGCTAGCCAACATATTACCCATGCCAAAGAAAGATGGAAGAATTAGGGTCTGTGTGTACTATAGAGATTTAAACAAGGCTTCCCCTAAAGATGATTTTCCTTTACCCCATATAGATGTCCTCGTTGATAGTGCAGCCTCTAGTGTGCTACACTCGTTTGTAGATGGATTTTCTGGATACAACCAAGTGTTAATGGCCCAAGAGGATAAAGCCAAAACTACCTTCATTACTACATGGGGTATATTCTGTTATAGGGTGATGCCATTCGGGTTAAAGAATGCCGGAGCAATCTATCAAAGGATGCCCACCACATTGTTTCATGATATGATTCACAAACAAGTTGAAGTGTATGTTGATGATATGATGGCAAAACTAGATACAAGGCAACAACACTTCCAAAACTTAGAATTATTCTTCAAAAGAGCAGGGAAGTATAAGCTAAGATTAAACTCAAAGAAGTGTGTGTTTAGTGTTACCTCAGGCAAATTGTTGGGACATGTGATTTGTCCAAATGGTATTGAGATTGACCCTGACAAAGTTAAAGCAATTAGGGATATGCCAGCCCTTAATATGGAGAGAGAAGTTTGGGGATTCATTGGTAGATTACAGTACATTAGCAGGTTTATAGCAAAACTCACCACAATCTGTGAACCTATCTTCAAATTACTTAAAAGGAATAAGCCATTCCTGTGGAATGAAGAGTGTCAAAAGGCCTTTGAGAGAATAAAGGAGTATTTGTTGAATCCACCTATTTTAAAACAACAAAAACCCGATAAACCCTTATTACTATACATAGTTGTAAAGAAGAGTCGTTAGGAGCCATGCTAGCCCAAGCAGACGAGTCAGGGATTGAGCATGCAGTTTACTATTTGAGTAGAAAGCTCCTACCTTATGAAATTAAGTATAGTATCATTGAAAAGACCTGTATAGCTGTGGTTTGGTCTTCTAAGAAGTTACGGCATTACTTTCAATCTTATAGTGTGTAAGCAATTTCCAGGTTGTATTCGATGAAGTATTTAAGGGAGACACCCTCTTTGATTGGGAAGTATGGGTGATGGTTGATAATATTAGAAGAGTTTGAGATTGAGTATGTAACCAGGAAAAAAATCAAAGGTAGAGTAGTAGCAGAATTCTTGGCCCAACAACCATTATCGGATAGCGAAGAGGTTGTCTTGGAGTTTTTCAGATGAACATTTAGAGGCCATAGAAGTACAAGGATGGAAAATGTATTTTAACAGAGCAGTGAATAGGAAAGGAGCAGGTTTGGGAGTCATACTAGAATCACCCGAAAGGAAACTTATCCCTTTAGCCAAGAAGTTGAATTTCAGGGCCACTAATAATATGGTGGAGTATGAAGCATGTATCTTTAGTTTGAAAATCCTGATGATTATTAAGGAAAATAAAGTTCAAGTCCTTGGCGATTCATCGCTAGTAGTGTCCCAAGTAAATGGAGAGTGGGAGTTAAAAGAAGAAAAGCTAAAACCATACCACCATTACTTGACCATGATGAAGAAGAACTTTAAGGAGTCCAGGTTTATACACCTACCAAGAGAAGAAAACCAGATGGCTGATGCCCTAGCCATATTGGCTTCGGCATGGGAAAATCCTATCAATTTATTCCTTAAGCCTATGATTTTGACTAGATCATCGACTCCTTACTATGAATATGAGACAATCATGGAAACTGATACAGACCATGATGCCTGATATGACACTATAAGGCGGTTTTTGAAAGAGAAGGAATACCCATTGGGGGCAACAAAGAAAGAAAGAAGAGCCATAAAGCGGTGGTCCTTACAATACATCACCTTTCATGGAGAGTTGTATCGAAGATGGTTTGATGCGGTGCGCTTGAGATGCTTAAGGAAGCCTGAAGTGGAGCATATAATGTCAAAAATACATGCGGGAAGTTACAGTCCACACATGAGTGGTTTAGTGTAACACCCTCGTACCCCATATACGCACACCCCATACACCACACAACATAAGGTATACGTATAGAGGATATAAGGGTGTCACAATACATTTTAAACAAACTAATCTTTAAAACTTTATCATCAAATCCTTGTAAATAAATCTAGGTAAACTTAAAACATTTAACCTATATTTTAAATAGTAATAGATAAAACATTCCCTCATTAAAAAACATATATATATGACATTAGTACCTAAAAATTTATCCAAAACAGTCTGTTCAAAATAATTGTTAAATAAGCAGCAAAAAATACATATGTAAATATATCAAAATCAATGTTTACAAATTTATAGAATTTATACATGCTGGCAGTTCGTCTCTGATCTTGATGTCCACAACTCAACATTGCTCTCACAAACTCAAGCCTAGACTTAACTCAGTCTAGATGAGCTCTCCGGCACAACCAGATCTACCCAGTCACCTACGTGATGAACCACAATTGAGCTAAGCAGAAAACTTAGTGGTACAAACTTTGATTCAATATAGATCAATGCAATGCTCAAACACAATACATGTGAATATATCAACTCATTACATTATATCTCAACATATTAATCATTTTCATCACATTTCATAATTCACATTAAAACAAAGACAAACATGGGCCCAAAAAGAATCTAATATGCTATTCAAAGTTCAGAGTTACTGCTTTGATCCATATTGACACCTTGTGTCTAGCCCCATAGGCAATATATATATATCCATGGATAATGTAACAGAACCAGTCTCTTAGACCTCAACCAGGCTAGACCCTTAGGCCCCAGTCTCTTGGTCCTTAACCCGACTAGACTATTACAGTTTTTGAGGCTTACGACCCGGTCTTTTTACTCCAAAAATATCACATTTATCAGCTGGGCTCGGCTTACGACCCAGTCTTTTCACCTGCCCAGCAATTCATAGGCATGCCACCAAACCTAGAACTCTGAAAATTAAATAACATACTTGGCACATAATTAATTCATTTATCTCATTATCAATCTCTTTCACAATTCATTTCTCATAATCAAACTAGTATCATTGCCTTAGTATATCATCTTTTCTCATTTTACTCATTCTTCTATTTTATCTCAATATTGATTGGTTACATTATGTTTTCATATATCTCATCATGTTATTCCACATTCCCTTTGATTTCTAACACATTACTCAATTGCTTTGATACAACAACATAACTCACATTATACATATCATACCATATAATTCATTCATCAACGATGTATCAAGTAACTTGACACATTTCTTAACTAAATGTGTTAAGTCTCAATGTCGTGTAAATGTATGCAATCATTCAAAGTTTGTACTTACCTCTAAAAGCAACAACACCACTCTATCAACTCCTCTTCCAAGATAACTCTCAACACTTGAATTAAGGTAGCTCAAATCTCTTCAAAACCTAATCCAAAGATGACCATACACACTCAATTAGTGATACACATAAGAAAATAAGGAAGAAAACTATCTAGGGCAAACTCTACACTTGACATGCTCAACAACACGGGCATGTCCCTGATCATGCCCTAAACCCACAACACAGAAGCTTTGACATGCTCAGTGACATGGGGGTTTCACTGCATGTGTCAATTCTCCTCCAACACAGAAGCTATGACAAGCTCAGTGACATGGGCGTGTCACTGGACGTGTCAATCAACCAACAACACAGTACCTACAACACGCTCAGTGACATGGGAGTGTCACCGGCAATGTCAATGCTACTACAACACAGAAGCTGTGACACGCTCAGTAACATGGGCATGTCACTGCTCTTATCAACAACCCAGAAAACAAAACCAATGACATGCCCAAAGACATGGCCATTTTAATGGGCGTGTTAGGCTAAAAACCCTAAAATCGACACCAACAAGGCCACATCCAACAAACACCTTTCTAAACCCTTATCAACACCACACAAACTCAACCAAATCCATTAACATACCATATAATACTTGAGTAAACCTCAAAACAACTCAATCACAAACATCAAAACACAATCACAACCAAATATCACAACTCAAACTTACACAATCCACACACTTGCCTCTTTCACCAAACTTAACCCTTTTCTCTCTTCAATCCAACCCCAAAAATCAAAGTTAACAAAACAACACAACCCCAAAAATTCCAAATCAACCATAAACACTTCTACAACAACCAATCACCAAACTCATAAACACAACTCAAAAGAAAACAAAGAAACAAGTTGGAAACTTACCAAAAGTGAAGAAAATCCTTAAAACTCCAACTTGATCTCTTGAATTCCTTCAATCTCTTGAGTTTGGAAGCAATAAAATCCCTTTTCCTTTGGTTGATAATGGTGGCCGGCTCACTAGAAAAGAAAGAAGAAGATGAAGAGGAAAATAGAAGAAAAGAAAGAAAGTTAACCTTTATAAAACAACCACTTCCCTCAAAATCCTCTCCACCATGTATTTAAACAATAAAATAATCAACCCACTTACATCATCTTCCACTAACTCTTATAAATTCCAATTAAATAACTAAAATATCTTTTGACCAAAATAAACCCATTGACTTGTATATATATTGTATATATCCTCATATATACAGCATATACACATCTCCTCTTATTCCATTAGTCATATATAGACATTAAATTATTTAATCCAATTTCAACAATCAACATTCCAAAATTTTAGGGTATCATTTGGGATATTACAATTCTCCCCCTCTACAAAATAATTTCGTCCTTGAAATTACCTGTTCTCACGTCTCGAATAACTGGAGATATTGATCTCGCATCATTTGCTCACTCTCCCAAGTTGCCTCTTCCTTAGCATGATTCTTCCAAAGAACCTCACAAGTGGCACTTTCTTATTTCTCAACTCTTTCACTTCATGTGCCAAAATAGCACATTGTTGATGCATGGTTAATATGCTATGATTTGTACATTGTGAATTATGTTGAAATACCCAAGGTAATTGTGTGATATGTTGTAAATGAAAAGAAATGTGGTATAATGTGATGTGATATGTGGAAACATAATGTAATGAATTGATAATGATTTAAATGAGGAAAATGAGAAAAAGATGAGATAATTGAGGCATTGTGCCTAGTTTGACTATAAGAAATTGAGAAAAGAATTGATATTGGTATAAATGAGAAGTATGAATATATATTTTACTAGTATGTTATTCAATTTTTAGAATTCTGGGTTTGGCGGCATGCCTATGATTTGCCTGCGAGCTAGACGCTGGGCATCATTGTGAAAATATTTTTGAGGTGAAATGACTGGGTCGTAAGCCTCATAAACAAATCATTAAAGCTAGGCTGAATGAAATGACTAGGTCGTAAACTCAGTCCTAGTTGGATTAATCCATGGAAATATTGCCTATGGGGCTAGACACAAGGTGTCATTATAAACCAAAGCAATAACTCTGGAATTTGAATGGCATATTATATCCTTTTTGGGCCCATGTTTTTCTTTGCTTTAATGTGAATTATGAATTGTGGAACAATTGTGCAATATAATGAGATATTATATCCTTAAGTGTTATGCATTAGCATTGCATTTGAATTATATTGTGATCAAAGTTTGTACCACTAAGCTTCTGGCTTAGCGCAATTGTGGTTCATCGTACAGGTGACAGAGTAGATCTGGTTGAGCCAGAGAGTTCGTCTAGACCGAGTCGAGTCTAGGCTTGAGGTCTTGTGAGCGGAGTTAATTAGGACATCAAGATCATAGACTAACTGCCAGCATATATATTCCATATTTTTGTACATATTATTTTTGATGTATATAAATATGTATATTCTGCAAACTATCAAAAATGTTTTGGATAAACCTTTGGTAATGAAGTATATATATATATGTTTTAGTAAGTAATATCTCAGCTATTATTTATATGATATGAGTTAAATGTTTTAAGATTATACAAATTTTATAAATGATGATTTGATTGTTTAAAATGGTTGTGACATTCTTGTATCCTCTATACGTATATTACATATGTTGGGTATATGTAGTGTACGTATATTGGGTATGAGGGTGTTACAACAATCATTATTTGCAAATAAGTAGAACTTATTTTTAAGTCCAGAACTTATCTCAGGTCCAGAACCCAAATTAATTTAAGTCCAAAACTTATCTCAGGTCCAGAACCCAAATTATTTTTTAATTCTAGAACTTATCTTTGGTCCAGAACCCAAATTATCATTTAAGTCCAGAATTTATCTCGGGTCCAGAACCCAAATTATTTTTTTAAGGCCAAAACATATCTCGGGTCCAAAACCCAAATTATCTTTTAAGTCCAAAACTTATCTCGGGTCCAGAACCCCAATTATTTTTAATTTCAGAACTTACCTCGGGTCTAGAACCTAAATTATCTTTTAAGTCCAGAACTTATCTCGGGTTCAAAATCCAAATTATCTTTTAAGCCCAGAACTTATCTCGGGTCCAGAACCCAAATTATTTTTTTAACTTCAGAACCTAAATTATTTTGATGTCCCGAACTTACCTCGGGTCTGAACCCAAATTATTCTTTTAAGTTCAGAACTTACCTCGGGTCTAGAACCCAAATTATCTTTTAAGTCCAGAACTTCTCTCGGGTCCAAAATCCAAATTATCTTTTAAGTTCAAAACTTATCCTGGGTTCAGAACCCAAATTATTTTTAAGTCTAGAACTTACTTCGGATCCAGAACCCAAATTATTTTTAAGTCTAGAATTTATCCCGGGGCTAGAACCCAAATTATTTTTTAGTCCAGAACTTAAACTAACCTTGATTACGGAGTCCAGTATGGCTCTAAACCCAGTCAAAAATCACATTGCTTTTCGCTCTCTTTTACTGTAATCTCAGATCGCTCAAGCAGGAGGCAAACTGTAGACCCTTAATTTTTGACCCAGTCCAGTCTGATATTTTTAAACAATCCAAAATAATTTTTGTTGTATTTTAATAACATTTATTACTTATAGTATTTATTTTTAATTAAAATAAAAAATAAAAAGAAGAAGAAAAGATAAAAAATAAATTAAAAATAAAAATCGGCGACAGTAAAATTGGCGATGAAATTTTTTTTCTCTGGAGAAGAATTGGCTTGGGTCAATTTGCCGCAGGAAAACCTGTGACGAATTGGCCACAAGCTAATTCGCTGTAGGTAAAACCTGTGGTGAAATGGTCACATGCCAATTTATCATAGGTTTTTCCTGCGACGAATTGGCATGTGGCCCTTACCCAGCCCGCGCAGCCCACAACAATTTTCGCCAATGCAATTTTTGCCAGTGCAATTTTTTGGAAACCCTATTCCACTTGGTTTTGGTTTTTAATTTTATTTCCTAAATGGTTTTTATTTCCTTAACCAATTAGTATTAGGGTTTTATTTTTCTTATAAATACCACATTAAAACACACAGAAAAAGAGACTTTGATCTTTTAAAAGGAGATCAGACTTTTGGAAGGAGCCGGACTTTTTTTTTCAGAACCTTGGACTCCAAAAAGTAAGAAGCAGTCAGCAAACAAGAAGGAAATCCATCAAAGGTAGCATACTCTGTATTTGGTTATTGTTCAACTAGAATTCAAACTGTCGTGGAACCAACAATGGAGGTTTGAGTTTCTATTGACTTGTTTATGTTTACAATAGCTTCATCATTCAGTTGATTAATTGTTTAAACATACAATAGATGATATTTTTGTTATTTGATCAATTATTTTGTTTACCATCCAAACTCTATTTAAAACCCTAAAATCTATTTTTTCAAAACCCTAATATCTTAATACCCGTAAAACATATTTTTGAAATCTAAAGCCCTAATTACACTTTTCTAAACCATAAAACAATAGACTATTTTTTTAAAACCCTAACCAGATCTATTTTTCTAAACGATTCACAGTAGCCTATTCTTTCCAAATATCTAATTTAAAATCCAATTTTCATGATCTTCAATCTTATTTATTTAAAACCTAAACTTTAATATTATTTTCATAAGACTTTTGAAGCCCTAAATCTTTAAAACATCCAGTAGCTATATAACTTCTATTATATTAAATATTTCTCAAATTGTTTAATCCAGTAAACTAAATTACAAGACCCTAATTGTTAAACATGAAACCAAAGAAATCTAAATTGATGCATGAACCCTAAATTTATATACTTACTATTTTATTTAAATTAGATGAATGTTTATTATATATTTTGATTGATGCTTGATGTCTTTGATGAATGATTTATATATAATGAATAGTTGGCTATTTTTGTTCATTTGTTTTTATTTCAAAATGTTGTAAGAGGTATGTTTCCATGTTTTGGGTATCTCATGTCGTGAGCATTATGTAATTTATTTTATTTTAAAGTTTCTCGGACCAATGTAAAGGACACATTTCTACCTTTTCGGTGGGTGTCCTATTTAGTTTTAGACATGGATGATGTAAGGACATGTTTCCATCCTCAGATGGGTGTCTATTTATTTACTTTATTTGCACATTTTTATGATTTTAATAAAGTATTTATTTATTCTTATGATCGCATGTAGTATGGATAATATCATTATATTTAAGAATTTTATAATATTAAGACAAGCAAAGGAGGCCGATTCCAATGAACCAGGCATTGTGGGGGGTACTGGGCCGTTTCTCACCTTCTCCACACATACCCAACTTTTTAAACCCATTAGAGGGTTGGGAATTGCTTAGGAATCGAGTCATCCACCCCTTTTTTTTTCTCGGCCCGTCCGAGTGGTGACTCCATTTTCTCTGGTCTTAGGCCTGTGTTCTCTAAGGCCCCGAGCCTAAACAGTCCAGAAGTCTCAAGAACCATTCCACTAGGAGTGGGGGCAAAAATCTCCACTCACAGGTTTATATCTTAAATTAGGGCTTATAAAATGAAATTTAGGATTTTAGGGTTTTATCATGGAAATTGATATTTTAGATTGAAAATTAGGATTTTGAGGCTGGATAAATTAGTTTTGGGTTACTTGATTAAGGTTAGGAAACTTTGGAAAATAGGGTTACTAGATTAAAGGTTGAGGTTTTATGGTTTACAGAATTATGGTTTGGGCTAGGGTAAAAATTTAAGGTTTTATGGAGATAGGGTTTACGAAATTAGGGTTTGGATTATGGATACAATTTTGGATTTTTAGGTTTCAAATATTGGATATTGGGGTTTAGGTCTCAAAAAATAGATTATGGTTTTGGCTATTTTAGAAAACAAATTAGGGTTAAGGTTTTTAGAAAATGGATGGTTTCAACTACTAGGTGTATTTAAATGATCATATAATAAATATAACTTGTTGACATTATCATACAAAGCTCACTGGACAATATCTAAACAAAATCACAAGCGTGAAATTCATGATATTAATAAACCAAACTTTGTTATGATTTAAAGAATTTAGAAAACAAGACCTGCATTGTTGGCTCCTTCCAATGTGATATGTTGTACTAAACTCTTGTCTTTGAGAGCCTGAATCAATGAAGGTATTAGATGGTGACCTTTGTTAAGTTGCTACCTCTGTGTTAATTGCTCTGGTTGTTACTTGATAAATTGTTGGTTGTCTGATGATCCTTTGCTTCATCCTTCCCCTTTTTTTCTTTTTGATTTTGTATTTACAGTCAAAGTTAAACCTTAATTCGACGGTTCAAATGAGTCCAATCTACATCAGGAATCCTAATCTATCCCAAAATCATAATTAAAGCCAAAGCCAAATGGGTTAAGGCTTCAATTTATCATGGACAATGGTCCATGGTGAATTAAAGGACCCTAAATTCGCCATGGTATCAAGTCCATGGCAAATTGGAGTCCTAATTTACCATGGACAATGTTCCATGGCAAAATGGAGTCCAATTCACTATGAATCCAAGATTTGTTTACTTTTATGAGTAAACCAAGTTTGGTCAGACCTATTCGGGCTTTTAAAGCTACACCAAATTTAAATCAAGCTTTTAAAATTGAGTTGGAGTTGATTTGGTCTTTTAAAAATTAAATCCAACTAGATTAACGTTTTAAAAATTAAATAGACTTATTTTAGGCCTTTTAAAATTGGACCGACCTAATACAAAGCTGTAAACTATGTTTAAGCTTTTAAGATGAACCAAATTCAGCTTGGCCTCTTTTAATTGGGATCAGACTAACTTAGGGCCAAAATTAAGGGTCTACAATTTGCCCCCTGCTTGAACGATCTTGAATTTTTTCAGAGAGTGAAAAGCAAAATAACTTTTGAACTAGGTTTGGAAAATGATAGGTTTTTGACCCGGGGAATTGATTTGTTGGGTTCTGGACATGAAACTGGATTGATTGGGTTGTGGACCCAAAGTTGGGTCTGGACCCAAAAACTAGATTTGATTTGCATACTTGGACCCGAGACTGAATTTGATTTGATGACTTGGACCCAAGATTAGATTTGATTTGAGTATTTAGGCCCAAAATTGGGTACTTGGACCCAAGACTGGATTTGATTTGGGTACTTGGACCCGAGTCTAGATTTGATTTTGGTACTTAGACCCGGGACTGAGTACTTG
This sequence comes from Garcia nutans, assembly GCA_947685225.1. NCBI lineage: Eukaryota > Viridiplantae > Streptophyta > Magnoliopsida > Malpighiales > Euphorbiaceae > Garcia > Garcia nutans. Next base: position 50,403,911 of record CANTUV010000007.1, read on the forward strand.
GACCCGGGACTGAGTACTTGGACCCGAGATTGGATTTGATTTGGGTACTTTGACTTGAGATTGGATTTTGGGTTCTAAACTCAGAGTATCTGCAAAAAAAATTAATTTCAACAATTAACAAGAATTTAGTAAAAAAAAATTTAGCTATTTTTTAACTATCATTTATACTGGATATTCCTTATACACCTTTGCCTCATACGTGAAAAAATATATTTCATTGTTAAAAATATATTCTTAGACATGCATAAATATCTTTTACTATTTAAAATTTTATCTGCATCAAAAAAAGATCAATTACAAATACTCTATTATTGTAAAAGCATTACTTTTTCAATTACTGAATAAAGCATACGACCGACCTTTCATATATAGTAAACTTGACTTTAATGCAAAGCATCAGAAATGTAACTTGTAATTATTATATAAATGCATCTTACCTTTTGAAAATTATGCAATGTATCAGTAATATACCTCTTGTCCTCATCTGTCAATTAATCCAAAATATATGCACTCATCTTTTTTTCCCCTTTTACTTTACTTTTTGTTCCTTTCCATGCATCAGTTTTCTTTTTTAAATGTTTAGGAACTTATCTTCTGTGCAATTCATTCATTCTAGTTGCATCCTTTGTATTTTAAATTGTAGTATTCTTTAGGCTCTTTCCCTCTTCATCTTAAACTGCAAGTATCCATTAATCAATCTTAACTTACAAATGGAGGATGCGTAATCTGAAGTCGAATTGCTAGAACATATCTAAATGCAGGAAAATGGGACAATTACCCTTTAGCTGGGATGGATCTTCATCGTAGCACAATTGAGAGGTTAGAGGTGAGCATTATTTTACTACAATTTAATTACTTATTTGCAAAAAAATATGTTATAGATCATTGGTATTAAGAGAAAAATAAATTTAAATGATTTATTTTAACAAATATTGTCAAGAGAATTAGATTTACATAATTTATTTAGCAAATTTACAAAATTATTAGTAAATATAAATTTACAAAATTTGTAAACAAATATATGAATAAATTTACATAAGTATATATCTTATGTGTACTTTTAAAACAGAATAAACCCGTCAGTTGGATATATGGAAAGAGCTTTTAGCATTTATATGAGGACCTTTTTTAATATTGCTTTCTCTCTTTTCTATTTTTATTTATTTTTTAGTTTTTACTTGTTATTTTTTGACTAATATATAAAGCACTATATGGAGGAAAATAAATTAACAAGAGTTATTTAGCAAAAATATATAAAAAGGATAAATAAAGGTAATATTAAAAGGCAAATAAATTTATTCATAAATTGAAAATTAATTTCAATAAGGTATTAAGCATGAAAAATTAATTGAATTTATTTACCTTGATGGCAGCACGACTCTTGTGTTATTCGTCATGGAGGATGTGTTTATAAAGCCTGTCAGTGGCACAAATGGGTGCCACCTCCCATGAAAAGAATGATTGGGGATTTTGTCTTGTGATTACCGATAAGAGGTTTCCAAATTGATAGGAGTGAGGTCCAAGCACAGAGCGATGGATGGACACTGTTCATACTTTTCATCTGCCTATCAGAGAAATGATTGTTGGCCTGGTTGACTTCGCTGCTATAGCAGGCCTTAGGTGCCATGGGATTCCAGTCCTCTTGACTAATATCATTTTAACAGCGGTTGAAATCTGAAAATTGATCGGCGTGAGACCCAAGTCCAAGGGACCACATAAGATCAAATATAAGCCAATTCTAGAGTACTGGATGAACTACACTAGACCAATGCAAGGTGGACGGACTGAGCAATATACCCAAGCATTCCTGCTATACCTATTAGTGTCGACTATCCTATCTAGTACCAAGGCTACCATCCATCTATCGGTGTTACGAACCCTTGACAACCTAGATCTCATGCATTTTATAATTGGGGAGAAGCTGGTCTTGCATGTCTTTATCACGATCATCTACAAACATTGCAGACGAAAGATATCCTTTACTAGTTTTATGGTCATTATTGAGGTATGAATTTCTACAGCCGATGACTCAAATAATTTGTGTTTATGAGCTTGACTTTTCATTACTTCTGTAGGTTTGGGAATATGAACATAATCTTGTCAGGATACCTATACATGATAGACCATGAATTGGATATCCGAGGATAAATTTTTGGCTATCAGGTCGCAAGGAGGTGTCGGGTAGCCATCATGTGCACACCTAACGGTATCATCTGAGTCATCTAACCTGGGACAAGGTAAAAGATAAAATTAGTATGTATAGTTTATGAAAAGGATCACTTCCCTCTTTTATGATTATATAGGTGAAGATAGTGTGGTGGAGGGATGATGAGAGAGCTAAATGGATTCTTGTCATGAATGAATCATTACGGGTCCAATTTCTAGTGATTGGTTCCTCGGTGAACGAGTGTATAACTGGCTCCTTTGTTCAGATCAATGGAGGGTTTCTGCAAATATCCCAAGATACACTATAGACATCACTACCACACTGGATAATTCTTGAAGGCATATGAGAAATGGATACCAGATCGACCCCCTATTGTTTTTGCCAGATGTGTCATATACCAAGTTTATTCAGGATCAACTTCTGAATTTTGATGTTTCTTCTGTTGGTGTTGAAGATATTGAAGAATAGGATGAGGAAGAATAAGAGGAGGGGGGAGAAGAAGAAGGTGAAGGTGATAATGAAAATGATGAGGAGGGTAAGGATAAGGAGAAAGAGGAGGGTGAAGATGAGGAAAGAGGGTCTTCTTGCCATTCTTGTGGTGATTCCATGGTTGGCATCTCTTAGGTGAATGCTTAACATGTTGTCCATCATAACCACTTCAATTTCTTCTAACTTTCCTTTCTATGATCATTGCATGTTATAGGTTCATTTGATAATGAGGTTGGACCATCCTCCATTGCTCCAATTCAGCGGCAATTTTCTCCAGTGCAGAGGCGATTTTCTCCAGTTCAGCACAATTTTTCTCCATTTGCCCCTTCTTCTTACCTAGATATGCGATCTTATCCTCAAGGCTTCGATCCGAGTTACATGGTCTGTCATCCTGCTTCAATATTGATGTATGGTATATGTATGCATGCTTATGTATGTTTTTACCTTTTTTCTTTTCTGACTCACAGCAAATGCTTGAAGAATAAAACATAATATTGTGTAGACCCTTAATTTTTGACCAAATCCAGTCTGACCCCAATTAAAAGAAGGTTAGGTCAACTCTAAAGGTTGAAAACAGTCCGGAGTAATTTTGCAAACTTAAAATAGGTCTAGTACAATATTAAAATCTCAACACATACTAATATAATAGTAAATAGTAAAATATAATTTTATTTTATTTTATAATATCAATATAATAATAAATAATAATAATAAAAAGAGAAAAGAAGAAAAAAATATAATATTTATTTTATAACATTAATATAATAAATAATAAAGAAAAGAGGGAAAAATATATAATTTATTTTATATTATTTTATAATATAATAATAATATAATATTTAATTTAATTTATTTTTATTTTTATAATAATATAATAATAAAATAAATAATTAATAAATAATAATTTGACTGAGATCCGACCCGACGAATCGACAACTCGATTCGCCACAGGCCTTGCCTGTGGCAAATTGCCCTTCCCAATTCGCAGTAGGCACAGCTTGGGGTGAATTGGCATAGCCAATTTGTCACAGGCCCTACCTGGACACCGACTGTTAATTTTACCATGTGCTTATTTGTCTCCAAATTGAGTGTGGATTTCGAATGAGTGTTAGGTTTTACTTGTTTGCCTATAAATAAGAGAGTTTAACACAGAATTATGGACCAACAGTTTTTTTTATAAAATAGATCAAGAGAATTTTCTTAGCAACAACAAAAGCAAGGAACAAAAATACTCCAAAGGCAGTAGCATAGTGCCTTTGTTTATGTTGTTTTTCAAAACATCATCACGGTTGTCTGCTTATCTAAAATGTTGTTTAGTTTTGTAGCTTGAATTACTGAAACCCTAGTTGCATGTTTATAAATCGAAGTATAAACTATTTGTTTTATCCAACAAACTCATCTCATCTCATATTTATTATTAATAGTAGTATTTAATTTAAATTAACAACTTTAACTTTATCACCTAAAACCCTAACTTATAAAGTTGTAAAATTGCAAAACCTAAAATCCTTGTAGACCCTTAATTTTTGACCTAGTCCAGTCCGATATTTTTAAACAGTCCAAAATAATTTTATGGTATTTTAATAAAATAATATTTATGTTGATAATATTTATTACTTATAATATTTATTTTTAATAATGAAAATAAAAAATAAAAAAATTATAGACCCGTAATTTTTGACCCAATCCAATATGATATTTTTAAAAAGTCTAAAATAATTTTTATGGTATTTTAATTAAATAATAATTATTTTTAATAAAAATAAAAAAAGTAATAATAAAAAGAATAAATAATAATAAATAAATAAAAATCGGCAATGTAAGAATCGGCGATGAAAAATTTTCTTCGCGGGTGACGAATTAGCCTGGCCCACCCCCAAGAAGCAACACCAAAGCCCAGCACCCGTAGATTTTTTTTCCTACAAATACCACATTAAAACACACAGAAAATGACTTTTGACTTTTGATCTTAAAAAGAGGATTTAGACCTTTGGAGCTCGAAATTATTTTTGGTAGTCTATTCATAATCTCAAGCTTGAAGAATCAAGAGGTAGCAAACAATATACAACCCATCAAAGGCATCCCACACTGTCTTTGTTATTGTTCAACCAGGATTCAAGATTGTTGTAACACCCCGATACCTTATATAAGTACTATACATATACCTGGTATACATATGGTAAGTATATAAAGTATAAGGATGTCACTTTTCGTTACCTTTTTAAAACCTGTAAAAGAATTCCAAACCATAATACATCAATTTAAATAACATTTACCAAATCATTATCTTTATCAAAAACTTCATTTATACATATAATTACTTTCTCGTCATAAATACATCAATATAAAAGTTATACATGTATGCATTTCCCTCTAGTTGGTCTCGACAAACCTTTACCCTTCTCGTGGCATAACGAAAGACTTTGTATCTTCCACCAAGCTACCTGCGCGATTACACATCCGCGCTAAGCCCGAAAGCTTAGTAGTACAAATATAAAATATAAACATACATTATAGATATTCCATTATATAATGATATATCAACTCAATGTACAATTAGTTCTTATCATGTTTTTCCTTCCTAATTGCAACTTTCATATATCTTGACTAATCTCATATATTACATACGTTTATATAAAACATTACCACCAACCATAATCCATTACTAATACTCACAATCAATATATCAATATACATACATTATATATATCATACTAATCAAAAGTCACATTTTCCAAGGAAGACAATCCTTATCACCAAACACAATTCATCATTAATACCCACAATCAATACACACATCACATATCATACTTCATAACATTAGTTTGTTCACAATTCATTAATCATACATCACATTTCTCACAAAGGCAATTATTATCACCAACCATCATCCATCACTAATATCCACAATTTATATATCTCGTTACTCATGTATTCCAACATTTGTATATATATATATCATATTTACAACAAATGACAGACTCGGGCCCAAAAGACACTAATATGCTATTCAACTTTCACAGTTAATGCTTTGGTTTAATTATCACATTCATAAATATCCCAACTAGGCTTCAAGGATTAAGTTCAACCAAGCTTCAAGGGGAACAAAGCATGCTAAGTATCAACCCAACTTGGCTTCAAGAACTAATCCAACCTAGCTTCAAGGGTTGTAACATCTCAATTAGGCTTCAAGGACTAGACCCAACCAAGCTTCAAGGGGAGTAAAACATGTTAAACTTCAACCCAACTTGGCTTCAAGGATCAAGCCCAACCTAACTTCAAGAGATTGTTACCATTAGGCATGCCACCAACAACAAAACTCTGAAAATGAATAACACATTAGATACACAATTCATTGTTTATTTCATCATCAATATCATTTTCAATTCTCATCATCATTTAGGCAAACATGCCTTACATATATCAATTGAAATATCATAGCCAATCACAATAGCTTCATATCACGTTTGAGTTATCATTGCCAAGAATAATGGCTTCATATCACATTATATCTCAAATCACATTTCATGTTTCATCATTGATATATGCAACATCAATTACATTACTAAACAAACATATCATTCATCAATCATACCATATAGACATGCTTTAATCATATCATTCAAGCATACATAATCCATTTCTTTGCACATGTATCTTAATTTCATTGTCATATAATCCATATGTCCATTTATTTCATTTTGATCATCATTATCAATCATGATAACATCACATTTCATCATTTCTCAAGACACATTAACACCATTCATTATTAACACATTTATCCTAACAAATTGCATCGCACATACCTTTCTTTTGGATGATCCTTATAGCTTTCACACTATACAAATGACAATATTAGTAACATTGAATTAACAATATAATAATCTACTTAACACATTTATACCAAGGGTGTTAAGTTTCAAAATCATATAAAAGATTACATCTATGTAAGTTTGTACTTACCTCAAGAACTATTCCCATCCATCTATACATTTTCTCTTCCAAGAATTCTCAACATTTAGGTTAATGCAACACAATCTCTTCAAAACCTAATTCAAAGATCATTATTCATAGGTTTAGAATCATCCACATACATTTGTTTAGGTCATTCTTTGATTACAAAGTATTTAGAGTGTATATAAAATGTTTAAGAACAAAAGACTTTTGAAGAATCAAACAATGTATGAAGAACCAAAAACCATTACAGTAACAAACACACCCAAGGGACACGGCCAAGCTTGTGGCCGTGTCTCTCAAGACCAAAACTTCCCTAGGTAGACACGGGCAAGGACACGGCCGTGTCTCTCAACACAACTCAGGCAGTAGCAAACACATTCAAGGGACACGGCCAAGCCAGTGACCGTGTCACCCCAAAACCTATCGGACACGGCCAAAATTCTTTAGACTTGGCCGTGTTTCTCAAAAATAATAAGTCTAGGCCGTGTCTCATCTTGCTTATGGCCGTGTCACTCAAGAACACAACCCTTAATTTGGCCAAAGCTCTTTCACTTGCATTTTCACACTTTTTGCACAACAATAATCTCATTCAATTGGTTTTAATCAATGTTTTTAACACATATCTTAAATATTTATTACATTAATCACTTAAACAACACATTAACATTACATTTTAAACACAAACCATCTCAAAACCCTAAAACCAAATTCCACTTAACTTACCATATTCAAAACCAAACCAATACCAATTCAATCTTATAACTTACAATCCATTTTAAAACTTATAAACACATCACAAACACATTTAATCATCAAATCAACAAACCCTAATTCACTTAAAACACCACTTCACAAGAATAGAAGAAATCAAGGAAAAGAACTTACCAAAGTTGTTGAATTCCACAAATCTTCAACTAAATTCCTTGATTCTCCCTTCAATCTTGATGTTAGAAACCAAAACACTTCAATTGCTCTCTCTTCTCTTTGGATAGCCGGCCACCACTTCAAGCAAAGAAAAGAAAATAACAAGTCAACCTTTCTTTCCTTCTTTTAATCTCCACCAAGAGATTTCCAAAAGAGAATTACCTCAATACCCTTAACCATTTACTTTAGCTCTCTTTTAACTCACATGTCCTTTATAGTAATTTCACATATCATAAATGAAAATATCTTCTTGCATTGACTCTCCCTTTTGACCAACTTATATGTTATATATATTGCCATATAATCAACATATACACCTCTCTCTAAACCCTCTTTTTCTTTCCCAAAACACATATACATAAACCTTCTCTTCCCATTTCTTTTCTCTTCATATAACATATACATTCAATCCAACTTACAACAACAACATAATCAAAACTTCTAAGGCATACATGAGGATATTACAATTGTGGTGGAACCAACAACGGCGGTTTGAATCTCTATTTCTTTGTTTTTGTTTACGGTAGCTTCATCATACAATTTGATCAATTGTTTAAACATACATGTTTTATTATTTGAATAATTATTCTGTTTACCCTCTAAACTTTATTTAAAACCATAAAAAGTTTTTTTTTCAAAACCTTAAAATCTTAATACCTATAAAACTAACTTTTGAAATTTAAAACCCTAATTACACTTTTCAAAAACCACAAAACAATAATATGTTTTCTTAAAACCCTAACCAAATCTATTTTTCTAAGATTTACAGTAGCTTTTTTTTTTCCAATTATGAAACCTTATTTTCTAAATCTTAAACCCTAAAATCTTAATTTTCATCAACAAAACCTACAACCCTAAAAGCTAGTTTTCAAAATTTTTTGGGACGCTGCCCCTTGACCCTGCTCGCTAATCGACTAGCAGGACCGCCGTATGGGCTCTTCGAATGGGTTAATTTTTATTTGTGCATTATGAGTCTGTGTACTTAACTTTCTTTTTTTCAAAGCCCTAATTTAGTAATTAAAATTCTAAAATCTTATTTTAAGATGTAAACCCTAAATTTATACATTTATTACTTTATTTAATTTTAAATTAGATTATGTAGTTTATTATATGCTTTGATGATTGATTTATTTAATTTTGATATTTGATTTGTTTATCATGAACAAATGTTTACTTTTATTGATTTGTTTTGATATCAAAACTTTGTAAGAGGTATGTTTCCATATGTTGCGCACCTTTGTAAGAGGTATGTTTCCATATGTTGGGTACCTCATGTGCCTCATATGCTTTTATCTTTTGGACAAATGTAAAGGACACGTTTCCACCTTTCGGTGGGTGCTCTATTTAGTTTTAGGCATGGATGATGTAAGGACATGTTTCCATCCTTGGATAGGTGACCATTTATTTGTTTTGCTTAAACATTGCTTTGATTTTAATATAATGATACTTTATTTTAATTGGTCCATGTAATATGGATAATATCATTATATTTAATAATTTTATAATATTAAGAACTGCGAAGGAGGTCGGTTCTAATGAACCGGGCGTTATGAGAGTGTTGGGCCATTTCTCACCTTCCTCACACATACCTAACTTTCTGAACCCATTAGGGGTTAGGGATTCCTTAAGAATCGAGTCATCCACCCCTTTTTTTTTTCCTGGCCCATCTGGGTGACAACTCCATTTTCTTCGGGCTTAGGCCCATGTTCTCTAAGGCCCTGAGCCTAAACAGTGTTGAAGTCACAAGAATCATTCCACCGGGAGTGGGGGAAAAAATCCCCGCTCATAAAAATATATATAAAAAAATAAAAATTTGGCGATGGCAAAATCAGCGACAAATTGGCTTGGGCCAATTCGCCACAGGAACACCATCGATGAAGTGGTCGGGGCCAATTTGCCGCTGCGACGAAATTGTGCCCTGCGCGCAATTTTGCCCGTGCCCAGCTCACAGCTCGCCCACGCTCAGTTTTTGCTGAAACTTTATTTTACTTGGTTTTTGATTTTATTTCCAAAATAGTTTTTAATTTCCTTAATATATTAGGTTTTGTATTTTAGTTTCCTATAAATACCACAATAAAATATACAGAAAAGGGATTGGGATCTTTTGGGCAATTGGATTTGGCCAGAAGGGGGCTTTGGACTTTTTTGGAGACTGAAAGTGGCTATTAGGGGAAGCACTTTACCATTTAAATAAAATCAATCAACAATAACAGAGGATCCATAATCAAGGCAACAATCAGTGTTGTCTTGGTGATTGTTCTGCCATAATTTTAATCAATAAATTGTGGAGGAACCAACCACGAAGGTATGTTCCGAACTAAATAAATATAATATACTTTGATTATTTTAAGTATTAAATATGTTCTTTCTTCACCTAAATTAATTCACAAAAGGTTATGTATTTAAAGTTTTAATACATCACAGTAGCTTCAGTGGCTTCGTTTAAGTTTTTAAAAAATTATCACAGTAGCCTAATTACTTAAAAATAATAATGATGTTAATATTCTTAATCCAAACCCTAAACTATTTTCAATCCATTAATCCCTAATTGTTCAACATTCTAAAATCCTAACTTATAAAACCTAAATCCCAAAACCATGACCTAAACCCTAATTTCTAAACTAAAAAATCCTAGCCTTGTTTTCCAAAATCCTAATCATATTTTCCTCAAACCCTAAAACTAGTTTTCAAAATTTTCAGCACCAAAACCTACATTGCTAAAAACTAGTATGGGCTCATCGAAGGGGCCAATATTTATTTGTATATTATAAGTCTTTGTGTTTAACTTCCTTTATTTTAAATCCTAATTTAGTTATCCAAATTCTAAAAACCTTAATTTAAGACGTAAATTCTAAATTTATAGATTTATTGATTTATTTAGTTTTAGATTTAATTATGTAGTTTATTATATATTTTGATGATTGATTTATTTAATTTCAATGCTTGATTTATTTAATTCATCATGGATGAATATTTTTTAATTGTTATTTGTTTATTAAAATTATAAGAGGTATGTTTCCATGATTGGGTACCTCATTAATTAATTTTCATTTAATTTAAATTATTTTTATATTTTGGGATTAATGTAAAGGACACATTTTTCACCTTTTGGTTGTTGTTCTATTTAGTTTTAGACATTGGATGATGTAAGGATACGTTTCCATCCTCGGATGGGTATCCATTTATTTATTTTATTTGAACATTGCTTTGATTTTAATATAATGATGCTTTATTTTAATTGTTGCATTTAGTATGGATAATATTATTATATTTTATAATTTTATAATATTAAGACCTGAAAAGGAGGCATGTTCCAATGAACCGAGCATTGTGGGGATTTTTGGCCATTTCTCACTTTCCTCACACATACCCAACTTTTCAAACCCGTTAAAGGGTTGGGGATTCCTTAGGAATCGAGTCATCCACCCCTTTCTTTTTCCTCGCCCATTCGGGTGGCAACTCCATTTTCTCTGGGCTTAGGCCCATGTTCTTTAAGACCCCGAGCCTAATTGTGCCGAAGTCGCAAGAACCATTCTATCGAAAGTGGGCGCAAAAGTCCCCGCTCACAGTGGCGACTCCACTGGGGATAAGAGAATTTGATTCCGTTGGTCTTTATATTATTGTATTCTTTCTTATCATGATATTATCCATTGCATCATATTATATTGCATTGTGTGCATGAGTTAGGATGCCTGTGTTACCCGTGTTGTGTTATGTAAGGGATACCATACTTTCACTCAAGGTATGGAGATCGAGCATGGCATAACCACTCATAGCCTTGTACCTTTTGGTATATACTTGCTATGGGAGCCTAAAACTTTCCAACCCAAAGGCTTAAGCTCATGTAATCAGCCTAGTTACTTTCCTTATGTTTTACCCCAAATGCTTGTTGTTTGACTATGATTGATATATCTTTGTTTGAACCATGGCTTATTTGGTTTCTTCTTTTTCTAATATGACCTACCTATATTGTAAGCTCAAAAATAATTCTTTTCCTTTAAGATCCAAAAGACCAAAATTATTTTCAAATTTTTCAAGAAGGTCTTTAGACATTAAAACCTTTCAAGATGGGTCAAAAATGTTCTTACACCTTATGGCCCAAACAAACAAAATTATCTTCCACTTCATTTAAAAATACAACCTTTTCTTACAAAGAGCTTACAAATTATTTAGGTCAATTATGAAATTACAAAAATCAATTGTGAGCCTAGCTTATACCAAGAATTATTAAGCATGGGCTTGTTTTTGCATGAATCAATGATTGCTTTTTCAAAAAAGAAATCTATTTATGATAAACCTATTAATTTTGCTTTAATTCAATAGAGCATAAAAGCTATTTTAGTTGAGATTCAATGGATTAAAGCTTAATTAAGGGGAATTATCATGAACTGACTTCTATATTAGAAAATGCAACTATTGATTAAACCGTCCGAGGGAAACTTTTTGAAAACAAAATATCCCATTTTGGTATTTTGTTAACCATATACCTAGGAAAAGAGACTCGCCATTCGTGTGTAGAAGTTATAAGGTTGGAAAGAACATCCTAATTATCTTTGTTTGTTAGTTATTTGTGCATACATGCATACATGTATACATGCATTAGCATCTCATATCATTAATCCTCTCTGGCTCACAGACCTGGAGTACAGTAGCTCAAGAGCGTATGACAACCCCACCTACGCCAGTGACATAGAATCCAGCAGCGACTCAATTACTTTCTCACCAAGAGCAATGGAGCCCAAACAAATTCAAAGAATGGTGGACAATGCCATCAATGTCAAGATGGAAGAAATAAAGGAGGTCCTAGCTGAGACCATGAAGAATCAATTGGCTACAATTTTGGGAAACAATGCTGAGGCATCTGCTAGCACTAAGAAGCCGAAAGACAATGGGAAGGCTAAGGTTGGTGAAGTGGTTTTTGATGATGGCAAGGTAGTCATTGATGATGATGATGATATTAGGCTAAATACTTCCAAGATCCTCAAGACAAGAAGAAAGAGCCAAAGGTTGTTAAGAAGACAACTGTTGAAAAAAATGAGACATCTGATGTAGAGAAGATGATTGCTGATTTAGAAAAGAAATTTGAAAAAAGCTAAAAATCAAAGAGATGTCCGAGATCAACAAACTGTTTGAACAAGATGAGGAGGTCCCTTATAAGTTCAAGATGCCTTCCTTCTCTAGGTACAATGGTACTAGAAATCCTCATCTCCATGCGAAGTAGTACATCACCACTATGCAGTCTGTCTGAGCCACTAAGGCTCAAACTCTAAGATATTTCATGCTCTCATTGGACCCTGTTTTCCAAAATTAGTTCAACACCTTAGATTAAAGTACTCAAAAAGATTGGGACATGTTGTACAAGGATCTCATTCAGCAATATGGGTACAATGTCGAGCTGAAAGTTACCTTGATGGAGGTGGAAGCCATTAGGCAATGACCAAATGAGAATTTTGTGGACTATGTGAAGAGATAGAGGAACAAGACAACTTTGCTCAAGAAGAGGCCCGATGAAGTGGATCATATCAAAATGATAGTCAGAGGTGTCCTATCTAACATTCATGAGAGGCTGTATCATTCCCTTATAAGGGGTTTTCAATGACCTCTTACAAGCTAGTTTGCAAATAGAAGAGTGGTAAAGAGAGAAGAACCATTTTTCTGTAAAATGGAATTATTAGTCTAGCAATCAAAGTGCACATAAAAAAGTTTATGTCAATACAACTGATCAAGCAAATAGAAGGTAGTTTTTAGATCTAGTCAAGCCTTTGTCTTGGGTCTTCAACAAGCTACAAAAGAAGGGACTATTACAGCCATTGGCCCCTCGACTTTTGCTGAATTCTTTACCCCCAAAATTTGATACTAAAGCCTTTTGTGAATTTCATCAGACACAAGGACATGAGACAGACAAATGCTTATAACTAAAATATGAGATCCAACATTTAATTGACAGTGGTAAGTTGCCTGAACCTGATAAGCCCAGCACAAAAGATAATCCTTTGCCAAGGTTTAACAGAGTGCCACTACCAGCAACCTTCATGGTAGGAAAAGGATTGGAAGAAGATTTTGTTTTATCGTCTTTTCAAGATGAGAGTATTGAAGATGTGGATTGAGGAGAAGTTTTGTTCAACAAACTTCCCTTAGCATGGAGGAGTGTTCTATTCTTTCTTTAATATTTAATTGGAACAATTATGTTTTTCAAATTTAAAGTCATTTGAATAAACAACTTTCATCAAATTTTTATTGGTTTTTGTTTATTTTGGTGCTCAACCAATGACTAATCTAGCTTGATATTTATAAATTAATATATCTAGGCATCATGATTTGAATGACTTTACTAGATGGGGGAATTGTTCTACAGTATTGAGTTGTGTATGCTTACTTAGAGAGAGCTCCTACATAATGACCTTTGTCTAGGTCCTAGTCAATCTTAGAACATGCTTTGACAAACTTTCAAGGCGAAATTGAACTCTGCTTATTTGAGAGAGAGATGATCTAGGCATTGTTTGGTTAGCCAACAACTAGTATCCACCCAATTAAATATCAATCCCTAGTTGCCCCTTTAAGCCTTCATAAGATTTCAACTTTCTCTTTATTGACTTATAAGCCCGATGACCCAACCTGAGCTGTTGTTACACTTTTGACAACTCTTATGATCACTAAGGTGAAGAGGCAAGAAGATTAATGAATGGAATGCATAGCCAAGACTGTAATGATAGTTGATGTTCTCAAGACCATAAGGGTAGTTGAAGTTCACCTAATATCTCCAATCTTTGAAGATAACATCAGAGTAACAAATGATTTATCCCTGTTAAAGAAGATTTATGCCACTCCACTCATCCATTATTAGAAACACAAATTGGTATAAATAAGACAACTCTTTTAGAGCTAGAATTAAAAAAAAAGAAGAAGAAAAAAAAAGAAAAAAAAAGAGTAAGACAAAAAGAAATAAAATAAAACCAAAAAATGGTTCAAAAAGCCAACCATGTTCTCTTTTACCTAAAGCAGCAAAAGACTTCTATAAGGACAACTTAACTTAAATTGGTCCAACCCAACCAGAGATTCAATCAAAATCAGAGAAAAAGGAGAAAGGTCATCTAGTTCTTGAAAGTCCTGTAGTTGACGATCCTACAGGGGAGAAGGACAAAATAATATAATGCTCAAAGAAATGAAGGAGTAAGAAAAAGAAAGAGAGAGAAAAGGGAAAAGAAGAAAGGAAAGGAATGCGGGTACAAAACTTTTTGTAAAGGCAAAGATTGTCATAATCAAGATCCAAACTAACGTCGAAAAGAAAGAAGAATTTTCAAAGCTCTATCTTTTCATATTTCCAACATCCTATGGCTCCAATAGAAAATCATGATGTGGAGGTTTGTCAACAGTGTCACATCAGCTCTGATCTCAAAATGGCTTTAATTTAACCCATGTGACTTATAGACCCCATTTCAAGCCTATCAAAGACTTGTTGATCTCTCTTGGTAGGTAGAGTCTATTAGTGGAGATAGTTTGAATAAGCATGCATATGAGATAGACAATATTTAAACTCGATGAGACTTTTGGCCAAGTAATGTGTATGTGCCTATCTGAAGTGCAACAATTCTTGCTTAAATAGAAATGATTCCCGAGTTTAGTACGGTAACTAGGGTTGTCATGTTATAGATATGTTAAAATCTAAAAATCGAGAATTGAGGTAAATTGGCATTGATTTGGGAAAGCCAACATTTGATTTCAAAATCAAAATTCAAAAAAAAAATACAAAGCCTTCAAGTTAAGAGAAGTATGTCGAATCATCAAACCTCGAAGGACACATTGGGCAAAGAAAATGATTATTGGCGAGGTTATGAAGAAGCTACCAATTGACAAACTGGATCATAATTTGAAATGGATGTATCTCTGCTGCTTGGGGACTCCATTATTCATGTTTTCAACATCTTTAAGATAAAAGTCATAAAAGTGAAGCCTTCTGCCATTCCAGTGCAAGGCCTGAACGGGCATCTGAAAGGAGCCAATGAGAACACTTCTGCTGATAACCTCAGTCTGTGAGTTAAAGAAACCACTGTAAGTATTATCCATGTATATCATGCATACATGAGCATATCATACTTCATTTTTCTTTGTCAAAAGTAAACAGTAATACTCTATGAAGCAACCATAAAGCAGATATGGAATCAGGGGGCATGAAAACCCATTGAGTGAGGAAGCTCCAGTAATTTTACAAAAGAAAGAAGAAATGCATGCTTGTTCAAAGAACTAGATAATCTACAAACATAAACCAAAGCCTGCATAGAAAAATCATGGGTTTGAGCCTACACAGGGGGCAAAGTTTCTCCTTTAAATTTTTTTGAGTTTATACATGTACAAAATATTTTGAGACTCACTTTCAATATTTTGCCAAGCAGGGGCAAGGAGAAGATATGAAGGCTAGCTAAAAAAATGGTTGAATTTTTTTCAAAAGTGCAAAGGAAGAATAAAGAGAATGGAAAAAGAAGAAAATTAGAACTCTCAAAAGATTGAAGATAAAAAAGACAAAAGATCAATCCAGCTAAATGAGCTGAAGTCAGGGTAAAGACCCGGTCTCCAATGTATAATGATCCATGTATCAAGGGTAAAGACCCAATATCCAATGGATAAAGATCCATATTTCAAGGGTAAAGACCCGATCTCCAATGGATAAAGATACATGTTTCAAGGGTAAAGACCAGATCTCTAATGGATAAAGATCCATGTTTCAAGGGTAAAGACCAGATCTCCAATGAATAAAGATCCATATTTCAAGGGTAAAGACTTGATCTCCAATGGATAAAGATCCATGTTTCAAGGGTAAAGACCCAATTTTCTAATGGACAAAGATCCATATTGTAAGGGTAAAGATTCGATCTCCCATGAATAAAGATCCATTTTTAGGGGGGGGGGGGGGTAAAGACCCACAATCCATTAAAGAATGAAATAACCAGTTAAGCCAGAATTCTCAACTGATAAAAGGTCAGTCAAATTCAGTCTCGATTCCAAGTACCCAAATCAAATCCAAGTATGCATCTTCATCCAAAATCTGCTCAAAGTCATGTTGCTTTTCACTATCTTCTACTGAAAGTCCCAGATCATTCAAGCAGGGGGCAAACTGTAGACCCTTAATTTTTGACCCAGTCCAGTGTGATATTTTTAAACAGTCCAAAATAATTTTTATGGTATTTTAATATTTATTATTTATTTTAATAAAATAATATTTATTTTAATAATATTTATTACTTATAATATTTATTTTTAATAATGAAAATAAAAAATATATATAAAAAATAAAAAATCGACGACGGCAAAATCAGCAACGGTAGAATCGGAGACGAATTGGCTTGGGCCAATTCGCCGCAGGTTTTACATGTAGCGAATTGGCCACGGGCCAATTTGGTGCTACGACGAAATTGAGCCCTGTGCGCAATTTTATCCTCGCCCAGCTCGCAGCTCTCCCCCAGCTCGCCCGCCCACAGTTTTTGCCGAAACCTTATTTTACTTTATTTTTTATTTTATTTACAAATTAGTTTTTAATTTCCTTAATATACTTGGTTTTTTATTTTAGTTGCCTATAAATACCACATTAAAACACACAGAAAAGGGATTGGGATCTTTTGGGGGATTGTATTTAGCCAGAAGGGGGCTTTGGACTTTTTTGGAGATGGAACTTGGAGAGGCAGTGGCTATTAGGCGAAGTAGTTTACAATTTAAAAAAATCAATCAACAATAAGAGAGGATCCATAATCAAGGCAACAAATCAGTGTTGTCTTGGTGATTATTCTGCCAGAATTTTACTCAATAAATTGTGGAGGAACCAACCACGAAGGTATGTTCTGAACTAAATAAATATAATATGTTTTGATTGTTTTAAGTATTAAATATGTTCTTTCTTCACCAAAATTAATTCACAAAAGGTTATGTATTTAAAGTTTTAATACACCACAGTTGCTTCAGTGGCTTCGTTTAAGTTTTTGAAAAATTATCATAGTAGCCTAAGTACTTAAAAATAATAATGATGTTAATATTCTTAATCCAAACCCTAAACTATTTTCATACTATTAATCCCTAATTGTTTAACATTCTAAAACCCTAACTTATAAAACCTAAATCCCAAAACCATGACCTAAACACTAATTTCTAATCTAGAAAACCCTAACCTTCTTTTCCAAAATCCTAATCATATTTTCCTTAAACCCTAAAACTAGTTTTCAAAATTTTCAACACCAAAACCTACATTGCTAAAAACCAGAATAGGCTTGTCGAAGGGGGTCAATATTTATTTGTGTATTATAAGCCTTTGTGTTTAACTTTCTTTATTTTAAATCATAATTTAGTTATCTAAATTCTAAAAACCTTAATTTAAGATGTAAACCCTAAATTTATAGATTTATTGCTTTATTTAGTTTTAGATTTGATTATGTAGTTTATTATATGTTTTGATGATTGATTTATTTAATTTCAATGCTTGATTTATTTAATTTATTATAGATGAATATTTTTTAATTATTATTTGTTTATTAAAATTGTAAGCGGTATGTTTCCTTGATTGGATACCTCATTAATTAATTTTCATGTAATTTAAATTATTTTTATATTTTGGGATTAATATAAAGGACACGTTTCCACCTTTTGGTGGGTGTCCTATTTAGTTTTAAACATTGGATGATGTAAGGACACATTTCCATCCTCGGATGGGTGTCCATTTATTTATTTTGTTTAAACATTCCTTTGATTTTAATATAATGATGCTTTATTTTAATTTTTGCATGTTGTATGGATAATATTATTATATTTAAGAATTTTATAATATTAAGATCTGAAAAGGAGGTTGGTTTTAATGAACCGGGCATTGTGGGGGTGCTGGGCCATTTCTCACCTTCACTACACATACCCAACTTTTCGAACCCATTAGGGAGTTGGAGATTGCTTAGGAATCGAGTCATCCATCCCTTTCTTTTTTCAAACCAGTCCAGTTGGCAACTTCAGTTTCTCTGGCCTTAGGCCCGTGTTCTCTAAGACCCCGAGCCTAACAGTGCTGAAGTTGCAAGAACCATTCCACTAGAAGTGGGGGCAAAAATCCCCACTCACACTCCTAAATTTAAATCTGTAAAATCAGTAACCTAATTTCATAAACCCTAATCTCCTAAACCCTAATTTTCAAGTAATTATAACCCTAATCTAGTTTATATAAGTCATAATCTAGAACCCTGATTCCAGTGATAAGAAAACCCTAGTCAAAGACTTCCATTCTTTAAGTGTAAACCCTACTATGCATATTTAGCCATTAACTGTAATTTAAAATCCAACCTTACATAGTTTTATGTTAATATGCATCCTTATATATTGATCTTTATTATGTTGTGATTGATGGTTTATTTTTGGATGATTTACTTTCAATTATTATGAATGTTTGAATGATTTAATTAATTTGGATGAATATTTTTATTGGATTATCTTTGTTTCAAGAATAGTAAGAGGTGTGTTTTTACTTTGTGGGTACCTTATTAATTAAGCTCAATGTAATTCATTTTAAGTATTTGTGAGCGAGGATTTTCGCCCCCACTCCCGGTGGAATGATTCTTGCGACTTTGGTACTGTTTAGGCTCGGGGCCTTAGAGAACACGAACCTAAGTCCGAAGAAAATGAAGTCGCCACCCGAACGGGCTGGGAAAAAGAAAGGGGTGGATGACTCGATTCCTAAGGAATCCCCAACCCCCTAACGGGTTTGGAAAGTTAGGTATGTGTGGGGAAGGTGACAAATGGCCCAACACCCCCAGAACTCCCGGTTCATTGGAACCGGCCTCCTTTACAGGTCTTAATATTATAAAATTCTTAAATATAACAATATTATCCATATTACACACAATAATTAAAATAAAGCATCTATATATTGAAAATCAAAATAATGTCCAAGCAAAACAAATAAATGGACACCCATCCTAAGATGGAAACATGTCCTTACATCACATGCCTAAAAAGGACAGCCACCGAAAAGTAGAAACATGTCCTTTACATTGGTTCTAAAATGGAAAAGAAATTTAAATTACATGATATTTAACTAATGAGGTACCCAGTGGAAACATACCTCTTATAATATTTACAAATCTAAATAAATTGATAAAAGTAAATAATCATTCATCATAAATAAATCATTCATCAAAGGTATTAAACATCAATAGAAAGTAAGCATCCATCCATAATAAATTAAATAAACCAAGCATTGAACTTAAATAAATTAAAGCATATAAAATAAATCAAAGCATAATCAAATATAAAATTGAATAAGGCAAATAAAGATTCAAATTATGGCTATTGTTTCTATTTAAGTTTCTTTATTTCATGTGTTTGGAATTCATGAGTTTAAGCTACTGTGAGTTTTAATGGAATTAAAATGGATTAAAGTTTTTATGATTTAAAAAGTTGGTAAAGTTCTTTGATTCACTAAATTTAGGGTTTGAGATGTATAATCATGAAATTAGGTTTTGGACACTTTAAAATATTTAGATTTATGATTTACGGTCACTGGATTATGTTTGAAAGCTTACTGTGTTTGAATATGTTTATAGGGTTTTAAGGTTTAAAAGATTAGGGTTTAAAAAACTTTAGGGTTTAGATTTAAAGGGAGTTAGGGTTCACTGTCTTGGGTTTTCGAGTTGAATTAGGGTTTTAGGATTTTTAAATTAGGGTTTCGGAGAATGAATTAGGTTTTAGAATTTGGAAAAAAATGATAATTTTATGAAGTTTTATGAAAATAAATAGAACGATTTAAGGTTTATATAAACAGAAAATATGTTTTTAGGGTTTGTGGAAAGAAACAGACTCAAACTTAGGATTTTGAAAATTTGGAAAGCAAATTAGGGTTTTGAGATTTTAAAGGAACAAAAATAATAATTTTAAGCTTTTTGGAAAACAAAGCAACGAATTAAGGTTTTTAAACTTTAGAAAAGGGGAATTAAAGGTCTAGGGTTTTTGAATTAAAAGAAACAATTAGATGATTTATGTTACGGTGAAGAAATTAGACAATTGATGCATACCTCCGTTTGTTGGTTCCACCAAAAATTTCTTCTTGGATGAACAAAAACAAAGACAAGCTTTGCTGCCTTTGATGGATTGAATTGTTTGTTTGCTCTCTCAAAAAAATCAGATTGATTCAAAGCCTTTCCTACTCAGTTTCAGTCTCAATTTTTCTCCAAATTTTCATCCCAATTTTTGATGATCTTTGTGTTGTTTTTTAGGTATTATTTATAGAAGAATTTTATGGTTAATTCTAGTTATTCATGGAAGCTAATATTGATTAAAAAAAGGAAACCGAAACGTAATTGTATTAGGTTTCAAAAAATTTGAGTCGAAAAAATTTCGCAAGAAAAAAAAAACTACTCCGGAAAAATTACGCTGGCAAAAAAAAAACTGTTGTGGAAAAATTACACTGGCAAAAAAGCTGTCGCAGCTGGCTGCGGCAGCGGGGGGGAATTGGCCTGCGAGCCATTTCACCTGCAGGAAACTCCTGCAGGCAAAATGGCCCACTGCCATTCATCCCGCGCTAGTTTTCAGTGATGATTTTTTCGTCGCTAATTTTTCCGTTACCGATTTTTATTTTTATTTATTTTGTTTATTATTATTATTATTATTATTTATTAATAAAAATTAGATACTAAAGCAAAAATTATTTAATTAAGATAACAATAATTATTTTGGACTAATTAAAATATATTGGACAACACAAAAATTATTTTGGACTAATTAAAATATATTAGACCGGACTAGGTCAAAAATTAAGGGTCTACAGTTTGTCCCCTGCTTGAATGATCTGAGACTTTAGTGAAAGAGAGTGAAAAGCAATAAGACTTAATTTTTGAGATGATTGAGGTTTTGGGTTCTGGACCCGGTTCGAGTTCTGGACTCAAGGATAATTTTAGGTTCTGGACCTAAGAGTAATTTTAGGTTTTAGACCTAAGGATAATTTAGGTTCTAGACCCGAGCTAAGTTCTGGACTTAGAAAAGATTTTAGGTTCTGGACCTAAGGATAATTTAGGTTCTGGACCCAAGCTAAGTTCTAGACTTAGAAAATATTCTAGGTTCTGGACCCAAAGATAATTTGGGTTCTGGATCCGAGCTAAGTTCTTAACTTAGAAAAGATTCTAGGTTCTGGACTTAAGGAACATTTGGGTTCTGGACCCGAGCTAATAATTTTTTTTATTTCAAAAAGTTTGGCTAATTTTTATGCACATGACTTCTTCTTGCCCCCTGCGTGTAAAAAATATTTATACACACGCAAGCATTTGAATGATTAAATTGAATAATTCAATTTTACTGTTTATTTACTGTGTAGTAACTGTTCATGCACTATTGGAAATAGTAATTTACTATTCATAAATAGTAAAATTTACTATTTATGAATAGTAAAGTTTACTATTCATAAACAGTAAAACTTATTTTTGAATTTTTGTTTTTTCCTTGCCATTTCTCTATAAAAACCCACGAATCCTTCATTTCATTTACAACAAAAATTTCTCAATTTCTATATTTCTCTCAAATTCTTTTAAATTTAACACATAGTTTTCAAAAAAATGCATACTTCAAGGTCAGAGACTCATTTTAATGCCGAGTTATTAGAGTTTATTCGGCATCATGAAGATGGAAATATAGATATACTAGCCGGGATGCCGCTTCACCGAAGTTCAAACCAAAAGAGTGAGGTAATTATTTTTCTCTTTTTTATTTTATTATTATTATTATTTTTTATATTTTTTCTCTTCTCGTCTTTCTATTATTTTTTCATTTTGTTTTTTTCTTTTTTCTTTTTTCTTTTTGATTATTTCATCTTTCTGTTATTATTTTAGTTTTATTGTTTTATTTATGTTTTTATATTATGTTCCTTTATTATTATTGTATTTGCCTAATTTTTATTTACATTTTTATATTATAATAATTTTTAGGAAAAATAAATTAATTTAGGATAGTATGTACTTACCTTGCATTAACTTACCTGGCTCCGTGTTAGCATGATCGTTGCATTGTTCGGGCTGGAGGATGTATTTATAAAGCCCGACAATGGTACGATGTAGTGCCTTCTCGGGTAAGGCGGATTATCTGAGATTGTGGCTTTGAGTAGTTCATCTTACAATTATCATCCGAGGAATATCAGATAGATCGAAGCGTAGTCCAGGCGCTTGCAGAGTGATGGTTAGACACAACCCACACTTTTCACTTGCCCATTGTAGAGATAACAATTGGTCCGGTTGATTTTATTGCTATAATCGGCCTTCGATATGATGGTGTTCCGGCTCCTCTTACCAACGATATTTTAACATTTGAAGAAATTCAGGAATTAATTGGTATGGAACCATCATATAAAGGGCTTTTTAAGATAAAAATCAAGCCAATTCGTAGTTATTGGATGAACTACGAAGGACGGGTTGGCAGAGACACGGCCGAACAGTATGCTCGAGGATTTTTGTTATATCTGCTTGGGTCGACCATCTTAGGCAGCACTGAATCCTCCATCCACTTGTCAGTGTTGAGTGCCCTTTCTTATTTCAGAAAGGTACCATCTTCTGGTTGGGGTGAAGCTGGCCTAGCGTGTCTTTACCTTGGTCTTGATAAACTTTGCTGAAACAAGAAGTCTTTTGTTGCTTTGATGGCAGTTGTCAAGGTATTCTTCTTCTACCAATGTCAATTCCACTCTTTTCTTGCAAGAATTTGATCTTTATTGTTATTGTAGGTATGGGCATATGAACACAACCTCGTGAGGGTACCCGGTATTTCCCGAGATAGGGTCGGGTATCCGAGGTTAAATTTCTTATTATCAGATCGTGTGGATGTCCCCGGCTCTCGCCATGTGCATACTCATCTCTTTATGTTGAGCCATTTAACCTGGGACCAGGTAAAATAACGTTAGTATGCTTTAAATTTTACGTGAAAGTTTACTTACCTTATGTTATTTTGCAAGTGAATTTGGCCTGGTGGAGCCCAGAAGAGCGGACAAACTGGTCTCCTTTCATGAGGGCTGCGTTATCTTTCCAACATTCTCACCAAGTCATCACTGGCCCAGTGTCTAGGGGCTGGTTTCTCGGGGAGAGAGTGTCATGACCCAACTTATACATATGTATAGTACGTCCATGTACAGTAAGAGGAGCCATCTCGAGAACCTACTCAAGAGCGTGAAGTGAAGGGAAGTTCTATAGAACTGAAAGGACCTATTTGAAAAGATTGCAAAGTTTTGTGGAGGTGACTGTAATTACCAAAAGTTGTTCCGGAGGTCCTTAATAGTGCATATAACAGACTCCAAAAATGGAAAGTAGAGAAAAATCGGGTAGCAACGGCGCGACACAGTTTTTCCCGAAAACGCACGTGTTGGAAGATATAGGGGATTTTGACCAGGGGCATCATGGTCATTTTCAAAAGTATCTTGTAAGTAATAATGGATCTCAAAAATGAAAAGTACAGAAAAAACTGAGTCAAAAAGTGTATCACAGCATTTGGCGAAAGTGCGCGGTTTAAAAGTTACGAACGAGTAATCGCCGGAGGGTATTTTGGTCTTTTCACATATTAGACCATAAAATTTCAGCACAAGGAGGTTGAGGGGCCAAAATATATTTAAAAGAAAGTCCAAGGGCTTGGGTTTTAAATAAATAAAAGAAAGAGACATTTGGACCAATGAGAATTAGCCATTTTCCCACTTAAGTGTACCAATGGGAAATCAACACTTACACCATCACATCTTAACCTCTCTTGGCTGCTATTTGGAGGAGAGAACACCAAATAAATAAAATTCAAGAGCTCTCTTTGTTCTTGCTTGGCCGAATTGAAGAGAAAGGGAAAAGAGAGAGAGATTGTTTTTCAAGTAGCTAATTTTGGTTGCAAACTTGGGTGGAAAATAAGACTTTAAGGTAAGAAAATTCATCTATGGTCCTATTTCTTTCATTGGTTATATTATTTGCAAGATACAAATGAAAGAATAAATATGATGATTATAGAAAATTTAAGAAGTTGAAGAGAAAGTGAAAGAGATGATTTGCACATATAAGATTAAGGATAACAAGGATGACTAGTAGTATTAGTTAGCAAAATAAGGCATGAAGCACTTAAATTTTATTATGTTCTTCACATGGATTTTATGAAAATTATAGGAAATCAAGAAGTGAGAGAGAAGGAAGCAAAGAAGGCATAAAAGAACTAGAAACAAGTGAAAAGAATTAAGGTTTGGTACTTAAATCATTGCCCTTTTCAATTAATTCACATATTTTGCATTATGGGACTTTTGAAATGGTTTTGAAATGATGTTATTATGTATAGTAAATATGTGGGAAAGTGCTCTTGAACCATTTGTAATCAATTGATTGTGAAAAAAATGAAAACAAAACAAACTAGCTAAATTGCTCAATTATCCATAAACTTTGATGAACTTTTAATCACTCCTTTGGTTTGATTTTTGAAAGAGGGACCCTTAGTCCTTCAATAATATCACAAAAGGAGTCTAAAAATCAATTTTGCAAGAAAAAAATGAATTTCCCTCAAGTTTTGAAAATTGGGCCGAATGGTCCATTTTGGGCACCATTTTGCAGCTTTCATTTTGGGCAGTCCGTTGAAGAGGCAAATGAAGGAATTTTCCTATGAAATTTTACATGCATTTAGTTAACTTATGAAAGTGTTTTCCTGAAAATATTCAGCAAAAAATAAGTTTTTTTACTTTGTCAAAACTGTTGCCAAAGTTGACTGATTTTCAGCAGTAAAAACAGATTTTACCATTTAGTGGACGCGCGCCATTGTGTTGCCAATTTTACGCGCCGCGCCACTATTCATTTGGTCATTTTTTTCTAAAGGGTTTAAAACTTGAATATTATGATATGGATTGATGTTAAATCATATAAAATGACATGAAAGAGAATTGGAAATGATCATAAAGGCATCATGACAAGCTATTCCGATAATACATGCATTATGGAAAAATCATGGCTTATCGAATATCATGATCAAATTAATTAATAAATTGTTTAAGCTCTACTTGGTTATGATAGAACCCTTGAGATAAGGGTATGATGCATCATACTATTACTGCAGTACTGCTCATGACATGACATGATATTCCGGCTGAAGTCCGATGATTACAATGACATGATCAATGATTCAATGAACATTGGCTATTAGCACATGTGCAAGAAATATGATGAAGGATGATGAAATATGCACCATGACGCATATCATCCTGTAATATCTCACCATGACAAGATATGTTTATCATGACCCTTCCTTATCTGCTGATGTTCTGTTAAACCAGTAGAGCACCTAAATTGATAAAAGCAAAACAAGAAATTTCTAAATTTAGAATATGGGATTTAATCTTTTATCATTATGTTTAGATCTTATTCATTGAGTTAAAGTATTCAAATACATGTTTTTAATTACTCTTTTAATCTATTTACTTAATGCAATGATTTAAGTACCCACTAAGCAAACGCTTAGCGAGTTTAGTTTTCTTTTCTAAACTCGTAGGTTGAGCGAGAAACTATTTTCTGCAATGTCCCGAGCAGCTGGTGTTGGCAACTTTTCGGATAGAAAGTTATTATAAGTAATATAACTAGAATGGCATGTACATATGTTAGCGTAAACTAAGAATTGTATGTATGACTAGTAAAAGACCAAAGTACGTGTGCTATGTATATTAACTACTGTATGTTGGTATGAATTAGTGTGTATGGATGTGTGTGTAGAAGTGTGAAATTTTAATGCAGGTTTTAGTGGAGGATATAAGGAAGTCGACTATAGAAGTGCTTGAGATTGATTGGTTGAGATAAAAAAATGTTTTCATTAAATAAAAAAAATCAGTTTTGGCGACACTTGGGACCACCAATTATAGGGGAAACTCTGGCAAAATTTTTGTAAAATGTGTATTATAAATTGACTAAGTATAGAACCAAGACTCGAATATCATAAAATAGCAATCCATCTTGGTCTATAAACATAAGCTAAGATGGGGTGTTACATTTAGTTGTATCAGAGCATTGGTTTAGTCGATTCTGGGTAGTTAGTTGAATCAAACTGTGAATGCATGACACATAGGTTTAGGAAGGGAATTTTAATAAGCTGATGTGTATGTTTATGATGCTTATTAGTAATATTGTGATATTGATAACGGGAGTGAGGATGAGTGATTCGAAGCAACCAGCTAAATTGGTTTTAGGTTCTAAACCTTATTCTTGGGCCAGCACAAGTGAGAAACAAGCCATGATAAGAAGCTTTTTGAATTGGGGAAAGAGAATCTGCGCCAGAAAATTAAAATCGAAACAAAAGAGCGAGAAATAGCAGAGTTAAAAGAAGAATTAGTTATAATGAAAGGGAAACAGGAGGAGCAAGAGGAAGTAATAGATCAGTTGAGAGACTTGAGACTCCAGGACCGGGAAGACTTAGTGTTAGCCCTGGATAATAGTAGGCTCTTGATGGAAGATGTTAGGGCATTACAAGTGAATAAGAGGCAAACTACAGTAGAGCTTGAGAATGTGAATCGTTTGGCTAGGACCTTGCAAGGAAGGGTAGAGATGTTACAGGATAGAATGGACGAACTCCCTTGTAATCTTCCTAGAGTTCAGTCTAACGAGGTAGATCCGGATCCGATGGAGCTTGCTTCAGATAGTGCTACCTCTCCCCGAGCTCCTACTTATTGAGCTGTGATGGGCTGATGATTTTGCTACCCCTTTGGTTATGTATATAGGTGGATAAAAATGCAATAGTAGATAGGCCATTTTGTTGTAAATAGATATAAATAGGCCATAATAGGAGTATGTGATGATGTATGTTAAATATGTATGAAAATGCGTTTATGTGAATAAATAAGGTTATGCTTATATTAAGTGTATGATCTGAAATTATGATTGGAATTTATCTATGTACATGCCATATAGGAAATTTAATATGCCAAGCCCAACCAGCTGCTAACTTTATTATGATATACATGTATATGATTGTAGAATGTCGCAAGAAGTTGAATCACAGAGAGCCATAGACGAGGAGGGCGAGTCACGTGCCTTCGTGCCTACAAATGTAGAGGAAAGTCTTGGAACTATGCCCCAACCAGCAGCGGCGGCCGCGGAAGGCCCCGATGCTTATTCAACAAATGGTAGGAATGGTACCTGCTGCTTCCGAAAGAGAGAGAAAGCCCCCAATCGAGAAATTAAGGAAGTATGGGGCTCAGGAATTTAAAGCCAGTAGGGAAGAAGGATTTGAGGAAGCGGAATACTGGTTAGATAGTACCATTAGAGCATTGGATCAATTAAGGTGCATGCCAGAGGAAAGATTTATTTGTACCACGTCTCTTTTGGTTGAAGAAGCGTACATTTGGTGGGAGACTACACATCAGCGCATGCCACCAGAACAGCAGACATGGGAATTTTTCCAAATCGAGTTTAAGAAGAGATATATCACCGAGGTGTACTTAAATGCAAAAAGGAATGAATTCACGTACTTAAAGCAAGGAAGAATGACGGTATCCGAGTATGAAAAAGAGTTCACTCGTCTTAGTAAGTACGCAAGGAGAATGATAGAAACAGAACGGGAACAATGCCAGAGATTCTTAGAAGGATTAAACAATGAAATCAAAGTGCAATTGGTAGCCATAGATATATCAGAATTTTCCAAGCTTGTTGCAAAGGCTTTGGACGTTGAGAAAGTGCAAGTGGATGAGAGGAATAGGCATCAACGCATGCAGCAAAAAAGGACGCAAACTCGAGGCCCGGGAGGACCTCAGCAGGCCCGAAAGAGATTCATGGCAGGAAGTAGTTCTATACAACAAGGACGACGATCTCAGAATCAGAGGTCAGGCCTAGGTATGAGCTATCAAACATCTGTAGCCAGTGCACCGGGGTTGTTTGGAAGAGGCTTTGGAAGAGGATTAAGTAGAGGCAGAGGAAGAAGTAATAATCCAGGAATTAGTGGAGGATTTGGAAGAAACACGGGTTTTGAAGGATATACTTTTCCTCTATGTGAGCATTGTGGACGAAGACATAGGGGTGAATGTTGGTATTTAACCGAAGGATGCTGGGAATGTGGAACTCCAGACCATATAAAGGTGAACTGCCCTAAAATACAGATGAATACTGCTGCACCAACGGAGAGGTCACAGCCTACCTTTGGCAGAGGTCGAGGCAGAGGAAGAGGAGGTAATCCAAGCTTTCAAAGGGCACAATCAGAGACTGTTAACCAGCTTAATACAAGTGCACCAGCAAGAGTATATGCGATGAGAACCGGAGAAGAAGAAGAAGCACCGGACGTCATTGTTGGTACATTTTATATGTTCAGTAAACCTGTACATGCTTTAATTGATCCCGGATCCACACATTCATACATATGTACGCATAGTGAGAATTTAGAAGGATTACCAGTAGAATATGTCAAGTCCGGTATACTAGTTACAAACTCTATAGGAGATGAAGTAGTTACGAACAAAGTAATCAAAGAATGCCCTATAGAGATACATGGAAATGTATTTCCTGGAAATTTGATGGAATTACCATTTCGGGAATTTGATGTAATTTTAGAAATGAACTGGTTAGCAAAGCATAAAGCAATAGTTGACTGTGAGAAGAAAAGAGTGACGCTCCATACCCCTCGCGGAGAGGAAGTGACAGAAGTCGAAAAAAGAGGCGACTATTTGAACAACATAATATTGGCAGTGACGGCAAGGAAGCTAATACAAAAGGGATGCAAGGCATATCTAGTAAGCGCCATGGAAGCAAAGAAAGACGCTACTAAGATCCAAGACATACCGACGGTGCATGATTTTCTCGATGTTTTCCTAGATGAGCTACCCGGACTACCACCTAAGAGAGAAGTTGAATTCACCATAGATGTTTATCCGGGAGCTGCACCAGTGTCGATTGCCCCATACCGAATGGCGCCAGCGGAACTCAAGGAATTGAAGACGCAATTACAAGAGCTACTCGACAAAGGCTTTATACGACCAAGCGTTTCCCCATGGGGCGCACCGGTACTTTTCATCAAAAAGAAGGATGGATCCTTAAGGCTATACGTGGATTATCGACAGTTGAACAAGCTCACAATCTAGAACAAGTATCCACTACCACGCATTGACGATTTATTCGATCAACTCAAAGGAGCTAGTGTATTTTCAAAGATAGATCTCCTATCGGGATACCATCAGTTGCCAATTAAGGAGGAGGATATTCCAAAGACTGCTTTCAGAACTTGGTACGGACATTATGAGTTTCTTGTAATGCCTTTTGGGCTTACAAACGCACCAGCAGTATTTATGGATTTGATGAAATGAATTTTTCATCCGTACCTCGACCAATTCGTAGTGGTGTTTATAGACGACATTCTTGTTTATTCAAAGAACAAAGAAGAGCATGATCGACACCTTCGCATTGTTTTGCAAACATTGAGAGAAAAACAACTATATGCCAAGCTCAGTAAGTGTGAATTTTGGCTGGAAGAAGTGACATTCTTGGGACACATTGTATCTGCTGAGGGCATCAGAGTGGATCCTAAGAAAATAGAAGCTATTTTGGGTTGGAAACCGCCGAGGACAGTAACAAAAATGAGAAGTTTCTTAGGATTGGCAGGATACTATCGACGATTTGTGAAAGGATTTTCCATTATCGCCACCCCAATGACCAAGTTGCTTCAGAAGAATGCTAGATTTTAGTGGACAGATGAATGTCAAAGAAGCTTCGAGAAACTGAAAGGAAAGCTAACAAATGCTCCGATACTCACGTAACCAGTGTCCTGTAAGGACTTTGTGATATACAGCGATGCATCGCACATTGGCCTAGGTTGTGTACTCATGCAAGAAGGTAAAGTGGTCGCGTATGTTTCCCGGCAACTTAAACCATACGAGAAGAATTATCCAACACATGACTTAGAATTGGCGGCTATTGTATTGTCATTCAAGACATGGAGACATTATCTGTATGGAGAAAAATGCTACATTTATATGGATCACAAAAGCTTGAAGTATCTGCCAACACAAAAGGACCTCAATTTGCGACAAAGGAAATGGATCAAAATTTTGGAGAATTATGATTATGTCATAAACTATCATCTAGGAAAGGCGAATGTCGTGGCCGACGCACTATGCAAGCCTTAAGTGATATGAGGATCAGTTTAAGACCAACAGAAGAAGGAGCACTACTAGCAGAAATGCAAAACTGACCCATGCTTTTTCAGGAAATCCACCAAGTACAACAAAAAGATAAACAAGTCCAAAAATGGATCAAGCAAGTACAAGAAGGAAAAAGTACAAAGTTTCAAATTTCAAGAGACGGCAGTCTATATTACGAAAGTCGGATAGTAATACCAGCAACAGGAGATATAAAGAAGAAGATTCTTCAGGAAGCCCACAGTAGTCCTTACGCAATGCACCCAGGGGCTACAAAAATGTACCAAGACTTGAAGAAATCCTATTGGTGGCCAAGAATGAAGACAGACATCGTAGATTTCGTAACTAAGTGTTTGACATGCCAGCAAGTGAAAGCAGAACATCAAGTACCATCAGGACTATTAAGCCAATTACAATTCCAACATGGAAATGGGATCGCATCACTATGGATTTCATAATAGGACTGCCAATGACGAGAGATAAACATGACACTGTATGGGTAATTGTCGATCGATTAACTAAGTCAGATCATTTTCTGCCAGTGCGAATGGACTATTCAATGGATAAGTTGGCAGAAATATACGTCAAAGAGATTGTAAGATTGCATGGAGTCCCGGCATCTATTATTTCGGATAGAGATCCACGGTTCACTTTGAACTTTTGGAGAAATCTCCAAACGGCTCTTGGAACCCAAGCAAGCTATAACACTGCTTTCCATCCTCAAACGGATGGGCAATCTGAAAGAGTAATTCAGATTTTGGAGGACATGTTGAGAGCGTGTGTTATGGAGTTTAAAGGCAGCTGGGATAAGTACCTAAGTCTAATGGAATTCACATATAACAACAGCTACCAATCCAGCATACAGATGGCACCCTATGAAGCATTGTACCGAAGAAAGTGCAGAACGCCAGTATGTTGGACAGAACTAAGTGAGGAAAAAGTTCTTGGACCCAACATTGTGAAGGAGACTCAGGAGAAAGTTGACATCATTCGAGACAGACTAAAGGTTGCATCAGATAGACAGAAGTCGTACGCATACCTGAAACGAAAAGACATAGAATTTGCAGTAGGGGACAAAGTTTTCCTTAAAGTTTCTCCATGGAAGAAAGTACTGAGATTTAAGCAGAAAGGCAAGTTAAGTCCCAGATTCATTGGACCGTATGAAGTCATCGAATGTATAGGCCCAGTAGCCTATCGGCTAGCCCTACCACCCAAACTGGACAGGATACATAATGTTTTTCATGTTTCGATGTTACGACGATATCGTTCAGACCCTGCACACGTCATCAAGACACAAGATATCGAGGTCCAGCCC
Source organism: Garcia nutans (assembly GCA_947685225.1). Taxonomy (NCBI): domain Eukaryota; kingdom Viridiplantae; phylum Streptophyta; class Magnoliopsida; order Malpighiales; family Euphorbiaceae; genus Garcia; species Garcia nutans. Next base: position 50,435,873 of record CANTUV010000007.1, read on the forward strand.
GACTTGACCTATGAAGAGGAGCAAGTGAAGATTTTGGCATGAGAGGTTAAAGAATTGAGAAATAAGAAAATTCCTCTGGTTAAGGTATTGTGGAAATATCATAAGGTAGAAGAGGCAACCTGGGAAAGAGAAGAAACTACGTAAATTTTAAAGGGGAAGAAATGTCACGACCCAACTTATACATATGTACAGTACGTCCATGTACAGTAAGAGGAACCATCCCGAGAAGCTACTCCAGAGCGCAAAGTGAAGGGAAGTTCTGTAGAACTGAAAGGACCTATTTGAAAAGATTGCAAAGTTTTGTGGATGTGACTGTAATTACCAAAAGTTGTTCCGGAGGTCCTTAATAGTGCATATAACGGACTCCATAAACGGAAAGTAGAGAAAAATCGGGTAGTAACGGCGCGACACAGTTTTTCTCGAAAACGCACGGGTTGGAAGATATAGGGGATTTTGACCAGGGGCATCATGGTCATTTTCAAAAGTGTCTTGAAAGTAATAATGGATTTCAAAAATGAAAATTACAGAAAAAATTGAGACAAAAAGTGTATTACAGCATTCGGCGGAAGTGCACAGTTTAAAAGTTACGAACGAGTAACCGCCGGAGGGTATTTTGGTCTTTTCACATATTAGACCATAAAATTTCAGTACAAGGAGGTTTAGGGGCCAAAATATAATTAAAAGAAAGTCCAAGGGCTTGGGATTTAAATAAATAAAAGAAAGAGACATTTGGACCAATGAGAATTAGCCATTTTCCCACTTAAGTGTACCAATGGGAAATCAACACTTACACCATCACATCTTAACCTCTCTTGGCTGCCATTTGGAGGAGAGAACACCAAATAAATAAAATTCAAGAGCTCTCTTTGTTCTTGCTTGGCCGAATTGAAGAGAAAGGGAAAAGAGAGAGAGATTGTTTTTCAAGTAGCTAATTTTGGTTGCAAACTTGGGTGGAGAATAAGCCTTTAAGGTAAGGAAATTCATCTATGGTCCTATTTCTTTCATTGGTTATATTATTTGCAAGATACAAATGAAAGAATAAATATGATGATTATAGAAAATTTAAGAAGTTGAAGAGAAAGTGAAAGAGATGATTTGCACATATAAGATTAAGGATAACAAGGATGACTAGTAGTATTAGTTAGCAAAATAAGGCATGAAGCACTTAAATTTTATTATGTTCTTCACATGGATTTTATGAAAATTATAGGAAATCAAGAAGTGAGAGAGAAGGAAGCAAAGAAGGCATAAAAGAACTAGAAACAAGTGAAAAGAATTAAGGTTTGGTATTTAAATCATTGCCCTTTTCAATTAATTCACATATTTTGCATTATGGGACTTTTGAAATGGTTTTGAAATGATGTTATTATGTATAGTAAATATGAGGAAAAGTGCTCTTGAACCATTTGTAATTAATTGATTGTGAAAAAAATGAAAACAAAACAAACTAGCTAAATTGCTCAATTATCCATAAAATTTGATGAACTTTTAATCACTCCTTTGGTTTGATTTTTGAAAGAGGGACCCTTAGTACTTCAATGGCATCACAAAAGGAGTCTAAAAATCAATTTTGCAAGAAAAAAATGAATTTCCCTCAAGTTTTGAAAATTGGGCCGAATGGTCCCTTTTGGGCACCATTCTGCAGCTTTCATTTTGGGAAGTCCGTTGAAGGGGCAAACAAAGGAATTTTCCTATGAAATTTTACATGCACTTAGTTAACTTATGATAGTATTTTCATCCAAAAATTCAGCCAAAAATAAGTTTTTTTACTTGGTCAAAACTGTTGTCAAAGTTGACTGATTTTCAGCAGTAAAAACATATTTTACCATTTAGTGGACGCGCGCCATTGTGTTGCCAATTTTACGCGCCGTGCCACTATTCATTTGGTCATTGTTTTCTAAAGGGGTTAAAACTTGAATATTATGATATAGATTGATGTTAAATCATATAAAATAACATGAAGGAGAATTGGAAATGATCAGAAAGGCATCATGACAAGCTATTCCGACAATACATGCATTATGGAAAAATCATGGCTTATCGAATATCATGATCAAATTAATTAATAAATTGTTTGTGCATTACTTGGTTATGACAAAACCCTTGAGATAAGGGTATGATGCATCATACTATTATTGCAGTACTGCTCATGACATGACATGATATTCCGGCTGAAGGCCGATGATTACAATGACATGATCAATGATTTAATGAACAATGGCTATTAGCACATGTGCAAGAAATATGATGAAGGATGATGAAATATGCACCATGACGCATATCATCCTGTAATATCTCACTATGACGAGATATGTTTATCATGACCCTTCCTTATCCGCTGATGTTCTGTTAAACCAATAGAGCACCTAAATTGATAAAAGCAAAACAAGAAATTTCTAAATTCAGAATATGGGATTTAATCTTTTATCATTATGTTTAGATCTTATTAATTGAGTTAAAGTATTCAAATACATGCTTTTAATTACTCTTTTAATCTATTTATTTAATGCAATGATTTAAGTACCCACTAAGCAAACGCTTAGCGAGTTTAGTTTTCTTTTCTAAACTCGTAGGTTGAGCGAGAAGCTGTTTTCTGCAGTGTCCCGAGCAGCTGGTGTTGGCAACTTTTTGGATAGAAAGTTATTATAAGTAATGTAACTAGAATGGCATGTACATATGTTAGTGTAAACTAAGAATTGTATGTATGACTAGTAAAAGACCAAAGTACGTGTGCTAAGTATATTAACTACTGTATGTTGGTATGAATTAGTGTGTATGGATTTGTATGTAGAAGTGTGAAATTTTAATGCAGGTTTTGGTGGAGGACATAAGGAGGTCGACTATAGAAGTGCTTAAGATTGATTGAGATAAAAAATGTTTTCATTAAATCAAAAAAATCAGTTTTGGCGACACTTGGGACCACCAATTATAGGGGAAACTCTGGCAAAATTTTTGTAAAATGTGTATTATAAATTGACTAAGTATAAAACCAAGACTCGAATATCATAAAATAGCATTCCATCTTGGTCTATAAACATAAGCTAAGATGGGGTGTTACAGAGAGTTTATGAATGGTTTCTCGGTCCAGAGTAGTGGAAGGTCCCGATGCATATCCCGGAATATACTTTAAATATTATGTTGATGCTGGAGGATGCATGGTGGCCGGCTCGATACGGTTATGGTGTTGAGTCATTTCTTCATCTACCCGGTACATTTTATGCCCATTTTATTCAGAAAAGGCTCTTGAACTTTGATGTATCTTCCGTTGGTTTGCGGGGGATTCCCAAAGAAAATGAGAGTAGAGATGAAGAGGAACATCAAGGAGATGTAGGAGAGTTTGTTCCAAATCTCGAGGTTAGTACTTCTCAGGTAAAACTTTTACCATTTTTCCCTTGCAACTGCTTTTTTCTTTCTTTGATTCTTTAATGATTGTTGCAGGCTGTTGGTTCATTTGATCATGAGGCTAGATCTTCTTTTACTGCCCCTTCGTTTGCTCATTCTAGCCCTCCAGATCTGCAATCTCATCCGCAGGGCATTGATATGAACTACCTGGTAAATTCCTTATTTCATGGTAATTTATGCTATATGTATGCATGATTATGTATGCTCAGCAGGCTTCTTATTTTGAAAATTTATATCATCAATCCGAATAAAATTTCAGAGACTTTCTATTTCAGGGGATGAGAGATCCTGGAATTTCTTCATCAAGAGGCCCCCAGACTGATGACCATGAGATCCTTTCGTCTACTTCTGATGAGGACCGTGACGGATTGAAACTTCAAGGTAATAGGGATTTTGGTACCCCCGCTTCGGGTGATCCTTGGATGAGTAATTTGCTGGATTTTGGTGCTCCCGCTTCGGGCGGACTCGGGATGAGTGATTTGCCCCGTCCTCCAACAGGCGACAACTTTTTCAGGGAATTATTTGATGACCTATCACCACCCTCTTAGTGATGTATAAATATTGTACCAATTGTATAAACATCGTACAATAATGAAGAAATACAATTTCCATCTTTACTGTAACTTTTTTTTTCACTTTTTTTTATATTACTGCACCACTTTTTTTTTATCACATCATAAACAGTGCATCACAATTTCCTTTTCACAGCCACACCATTTGCTAAAACCAATTTCAACGCGGTAAAGGAAATTGTCGCCAATTCTTTTCCTTACACAACATGGTTTCGTCCTTTTCCATCTCCTTTACCAAATCAATTTTGGAAAAGGTTATTGCCTCTATATAAATCACCTTTCATGCCATATTTCATATATAATCCAAAATTCTTTCGATCTTAATGTAAGAAACTCCCTTTAACAATTTTGATTTCCTTTCATTCATCAATCATGACCGAACATTATTTAAAAAAGATAAAAATTCTATTTAAGAATATGGATGCCATTCATTGGAAGTAAATTTTGTGGTCAAAACTTGATGTTTTAAAATGTTTTCAAAATGTTAAATTGGAGTACTCCTTCTTACATGCCGTGGCTTCCTTTTGGAATACGGATTCTAGGATATTTAAAATTAATGGCTTTGAAATATGTCCCTTGATTGAAGAATTTGAGGCCATCCTTGGATATCAAAATAATCAACAAATGGCATTACCCACATTGATTTCCAAGACTCAATAGAAGATGCAGATATTATTTCAAATTCCAAAACCCGAAGTTCTTCAGTTGATGAGAGGTGAAAAAATTCTACTTGCTCCTTTGATTGATTTTTGTTTCTCTCATTTGGCTCCTACTAAGGCATGGGGATGCATGCTTTGTCTTTGCTTGCTCGGCCAATTCCTGCTTGTCTCTTCTGACGGTGATATTGATCCATGAGTATTGGATATTATGGACCAAATGGAAGGAGGCTTGTCGCTGGTACCTGTGATCTTAGCCGAGACCTTAGTTGGATTAGACCGACTTAAATCGGGGTTGTCAAAGAGACTGACTAGGAGTCCGTTGCTGTTTCAGGTAATTGCCTAAACTGCCCTTTCAGGTTTTCAATTTAGGTTTTCTTTTTTTCTTTTTTCTTTTTATTGCTCTAATTTTTTTGCCTAGTCCGCCCAAGTTGTTTTTCCAAACTAGCGAGCTGTCCTAATTTTTGTCTAAGCTGTCCTCACGGGTTTTCAACTTAGCGGACCTCCTTTTTTTATTTAATTCTTTCTTCACAGATTTGGCTTCAGGAGCATCTTTGTTTGCTTAATGCTCCATCCATGGATTTCGCCAGATATCTGCCACGTCATCATTCTGCTAGGAAGCTACTCCATCCTAGTTCTTCATATGCTGATTGGGTTGACTGGATCCAATCACGCGCTGAAGTCAATATCCGTTGGTTCGTACCTTGGTGGAAGATTTCTCGTATTACCATGCGGACATATTTGATGTATGTTCCCCTTGCTACTCTTCATCAAGGTACATGCTATGATCCTCGACGTCCTGGCTGTCAGTATGGAGCCGAGCCTCATGATTCTGACTTTACTTCTAATTTAGAATGCCTCGCTTGACTGAAGCCTACTTGGATCGGCTGAGACAAAGCTGGCCTGCACGTTACATTTACCGATTGCCATAGATTTTACATTTGTCAATTTAGAAAGTGTATTGTTAGGATGAAAAATAATTAAAGTAATAAAAGATGCTTCTTTTCCATTTATAATTTGTCATCACCTTTTGCTATTGTGTTTATTTATTTCATCCATACCTGGTCAAATACTTATAACATTGCACATAGAACAATTTTAATATTAATTCTATTTTATTAAATTGGGGAACAACCAAACATAAAGCCAGCATACACAAGATTACTCCTGTTGCCAACTAACCCTTTCAGGTTTTCTAATTAATGATTTTCTCTCATTTAGCCCTAATTGTTGCCTAGTGTGCCCTTTTGGGTTTTCGGGACTAGCGAACTGCTCTAACTTTTGCCTAGGCTGCCCTTTTTGGGTTTTCAACCTAGCGAGCTCTCTCTTTTTTTTTATATATATCCTACATAAAACATCTTCAACCTGTCAATGTTTATTGGCTCACTAAACTCGTTCCTATCCATGTCTAATAGCTTCAACGCACCTTTGTTATGACTTGTTTCACGACATATGGCCCTTCCCAGCTAGGCCTGAACTTCCCTCTTGGATCAGATACATTAGGCTTACATTGCTTCAACACCAAATCCCTGACTCTGAATTTTTTGATTTTAACCCTTCTATTGTAGGCCCGAGCTATCTTCTTTTGATACAGTTGGTGATGATACAGTGCCTTTAACCTTCTCTCTTCTAGTAAAGCTAACTGTGTGTATCTTCTCGTTACCCACTCCGTTTTAGGCACTTCGGCTTCCAAGACTACTCTTAACGACTTGATCTCAATTTCAATTAGCAATACCGCTTCCATCCTATAAACCAAAGAGAACGGTGTCATTCCAGTGGGCATCCGCACACTTGTCCTATATCCCCATAAAGTAAAGGAAAGCATCTCTGACCAATCCCTGTAAGTCTTAGTCATTTTGGATAGATTTTGCTTAATTGTCTTGTTTGTTGCTTCTACTGCACCATTAGCTTTTGGTCTATAAGTAGAGGATCGATGATGATGGATTTAGTACTTCGAGAATAAATCCTTAGCTGCTCCTTGAAATTGTACCCCATTTTCTGATATCACACTGTGCGGGACCCCGTACCGGCAGATGAGTTTCTTTTCAATAAATCTAGCCATTTGACTTGCACCCAGTTTGTTGAAGGATTCGGCTTCGACCCATTTTAAAAAATAATCTACTGCTACCACAATGAAATGGTGACCGTTTGAGGCCGTCAAATGTATCTCTCCTATAATGTTGATACCCCAGGTTGCAAAGGCCCAGGGTGAAGACATAGAATGCAATTCTTCAGGAGGCATGTGGTTCAAGTTACACTTCATGTAATGGCAAGATGTTAAACAGGAATGTTTTAACTAATATTGAAAAAAATTGATAGTGTATAGTGACAAAAGTATTGTGGACATTTGCTATAAGTAGAGGATAGAAAATTGTATATTTTAAAAATTTAATGAAGAGATTATTTTTACTGTTTTTTGAGATTAAAACTCGATTTAGAATCAACGGTTAAGAATGAGGGTGCACCATAGTTATTATGAGCATTCCCTCACTTGATTAAAAATATTATAATATATATATGTGTATATGTGTATGTGTGTGGAAATTTCTGATTTCCTCTCCATCTTCCACGCCACTTTCTACCATCATCACCATCTTCTCTCTATTTCTTCTTCCTTTCATCAAATTTATCAAGGATTAAGAGATAATCACATGATTTTTAGAAGAATAAACTAGAAAAGGCAAGATTATCAATATGCAATCAAAGGGAAAGAGAGAAAAAGAAAGAGAAAGAGGGATTTTGAAGAGGTATGTGCTTTTGATTTATACTTTGCAAAAATATGAATTTTTATGAGTTTTAATGATTTAATTGAATGAATGAGTTATGTATAATGATATATTTCTTGAAAGTATTGATTAAAAGGATTGATGAGTGAAAAATAACTTTGATATGTTGGTTTTGATTCTTAACTCAACCTTTATGAGAATTGAGTGGTTTGATATTGTTTTTATCCATATGAAATGGTTAAAAGTTTTATTAAGTGAAGTTTTAGTAAAATATTTTATATGAATTCTTTTTTTGCCAAAACTTTGAGTTTGATACATTATTATCTTAGATCTTAAATATGTTTGTGTTTAATGAAGTTAAAAGTGTAGAATACATGATTTTACTCCGAAAACAGTCCCAAAATCAATGCCACAGTCGTGGCAATGGAGTGCCACGACCGTGGGATTGAAAGTGATGTTGTTTCTTCAAAAAGTTTGATAAAACAGAGCAGGTTTCAATGCCACGACCGTGGCCCTGGAAGGCCACGACTGTGGGGTCTCCAAAGTTATTAGACAGTTTCATTTGGTATCCCACGGGCGTGGGGTTGTGATGCCACGGCCGTGGGGTACCTAAATAATGTGTTTGGCTTGTATTTTGTGATATACGGGCCTAGTATAAGGCTAATATGTTTATGTTTCTTACTTTTGTGTTGAGAATTCATGTGTATGTGTTAAACATATGAAAAAGAATGATAAACTTTAAATAAGTGACAAATATATATCATACTAAATGTTGATAAGAGTATTGTGCCAATGAAATGATATAAACAATGTAGTGTTAATCAAAATTAATGAATTGCCCAAATCATACTAATTTTATATCTAGTTTTGGATTGAATGGCTAACCAGAGGAAGGATAGCCATAGTGATAGTGGGCACTGCGTGCCATTAATGGACACATTGTGCTATCAGTGATAGTAAGCATAATTGTCATTATGCATTCTTGAAGTTTGGCATTAAGATTACTACACTAACATGTTATCCAAACTTGTGATCTAAGTTTAGTATGTATGTGTGAGCAGGGATTTTTACCCCCACTCCTGATGGAATGGTTCTTGCGACTTCGGCACTGTTTAGGCTTGGGGCCTTAGAGAACACGGACCTAAGTCCGGAGAAAATGGAGTCGCCACCCGGACAGGCCGGGAAAAAGAAAGGGGTGGATGACTCGATTCCTAAGGAATCCCCAACCCCCTAATGGGTTTGAAAAGTTGGGTACATGTGGGGAAGTTGAGAAATGGCCCAGCACCCCCACAATGCCCGGTTCATTGGAACCAGCCTCCTTTACAGGTCTTAATATTATAAAATTCTTAAATATAACAACATTATCCATATTACACACAATAATGAAAAGAAAGCATCATTATATTAAAATCAAAGCAATGTCCAAACAAAGCAAATAAATGGATGTTTAGGTCATTTTTGTACTAGTTTTTAGTATGATTTTATGTGTGTTTTAGTTAATGTTTTGATTAATATTTGTTTTAAGTGTGTTTTAAGTGTTTATTTTAGGTTTAGATGCAAAAAGACCCTTGGAGGATCAAAACAAAGCAAGAAAGAGCAAAAATGAAGATTAGAAGATGACACACTCAGGGGACACGGCCAAGCCTCTGGCCGTGTCCCTCAAAAAATGTCAGACATGGCCAAGTTCACCCTGGCTTGGCCGTGTCACACTCCAAAGAAGAAGAGAAGAAAATCAAGCAGGAGAGGACACACCCAGGGGACAAGGCCGTGTCCTTGGCCGTGTCACACTCTGGAGACCAAAAGAAAACAAAGCAAGCAAAGAAGGAAAGAACACACAGTGAGGGACACGGCCAGGAGCTTGGCCGTGTCCCAAGAATGGAAAGACAAGAGACACGGCCAAGCTCCAAATGGCTTGGCCGTGTCACCTCTCACTACCAAAGAAAGAAAGAAAAGAAATAAAGAGAAAGAAAGCCAGTGAGGGACACGGCCAGTTGGCTTGGCCGTGTCCCATGGAGATCAAGAGACACGGCCAAGCCAACCTTGGCTTGGCCGTGTCACTTCATGGAAAGCAAGAAAAGAAGAAGAGACACGGCCAAGCCACTCTTGGCTTGGCCGTGTCACACCAAAATGCTATAAATTCTTTCACACGATGAAAAGAAGAAGGGACGGCTAGGGTTTTGAGGAAACGGAGAAAGAAAAGAGAAAGGGAGGCAAACACCAATTTGGGATGAGGAGAGAGTGACACTCTCCTTGCCCCTCATCTTCATCCTCCATCTTCATCTTCTCCATCTTCCATTGACAAGATCTTGGAGGTTCTTTGGGATAAGTTGGGTTACAAGCTCTTGAAGGTTGAAGAAGCTTCATTGAAAGGTTTGGTGACTTGAGAAAGCTCCAATCTATCTCTCAAAGGCATAATCAATTGAAGGTTTGGTGACTTGAGAAAGCTCCAACCTATATTGCAAAAGGGAAATCAACCATTGAAGAGGGCTTGAGTTCTTCATCAAACATCAAAGTGGAGCTAGGAGGAAGACTAGTAATCCTACTCTTGGCATCTTCACAAGGAGTTTTTCTATTCTCTCTTTTAATTCATTTTAATATTGTTTTTGCGTATTAAGAGATTTCTATTACAATTAACAATTTGTATTTGATTTATATTGAGTTGAATGAATGTTTTAAATTGATGATGTTGAGCTAAAAACCCATGCTTAGGGTTTGTAGCATATTTGATTGAATGCTTTGATTTGATATTTCCATTGATGTACCTTGTTATTGGTTGATTGTATTGGACTGTATGCTAGGTTAATAGATTAGCTGCCTATTGATCTCTAGATGTTGAATGAAGGACCGAGAGGTGAAATTTGATATCAGAATTATGCAATCGGCTACCCTATGAATGAATTAGAAATATAAGTTCTAGGGTTTCATTAATTTGGTAATGTAAATAATTGGTTATTGCTAATTCATGAATGTGAGAACTAATGAATTGGTAATTGACTAATTAACCTTAAAGAAACAAATTAATTACAAGGCTAAGTTAATGGATAATTGAGAATTGAGTTTTGATTGAATGGACCTATAACCCTAGGCACTTTCCCAAGAACTGAATTGATCTTGTGCACCCATCACACACATTAAACCCTACGTACGTTAATTTTAGGTTTAAATTGTTCTTTAGCATTCCAAATAACAAACTCTCACATTTAATTTAATTTCTTTAATCAAGCTATTACGAACAACACCTTCTTGGAGAAATGACCTTGGGGCGATCACCTTTGCTACAGCTACCTCGTATACTTGCGAGTGATGCTTTGTAGTAGTACTTAATTTGAGCGCAACAAGTTTTTGGCGCCGTTGCCGATGGAAGGTTGTCGCAGTAGTAGTTTAATTTTTATTTTCAATTTAATTGTTTGTTTATTTTCTGTGAATTGTTTGTTTGTTTAGTTTTATTTTCTTTCAATTTAATTGATTTTAAGTTGCTAAGTGCCTTGTGTAAATATGCAATTTTCAAGGTATGTAGGGGTTTACGATGATAGCCCTAACTCTGACATGACATGGCATTTAGCAGAATTAACGAACCAACTTAAGATGCTAAATGCAAGAGGACAAACTCCTATGCCTACTCGTGAAGTATGTTCGACATGTGGCATTGCAGGACATAGCACAAACATGTGTTCATTTGGTTATGGACAATATCAAGAGAGGCAAGAGGAAGAATATGCCTATGAAAGTTTCCAGCAAAGGGGTAGAAGTAACCCATATTCCAATCCTTGTAATCCAAATTGGAGAAACTACCCAAATTTTTCTTGGGAAAACCAGCAGCACATTCCACCTCCAAATTTTTTTCAACCTTACCAAAGAAGTTCTTACTCTCAAGAACAATATTCAAATCAAGAGTACCTTAAGGAACCCACCTTAGAAGATAGTTTGAATGCCTTCATTCAAATTAGCGCGCAAAATCATAGGAAACTTAAGGAACCCACTTTTGAAGATAGTTTGAATGCCTTCATTCAAATTATCTCACAAAACCATGATAAATTCGAGAAATCCACAGTGGAAGATGATTTGAATGCTTACCTTCAAATTAGCACAGAAATTCAGGAAGGAAGCAATGAGAGATTTGATTCTTTGGAGGAATCATTGAAGAGGGTGGAAATGCAACTTGGGCAATTGGCACATCAACCCCAAGCACACCAAGAGGAGGAATTTCCTATCCAATTGGAGCAAATAGAGGTAATCACAAATTTGAAGAATGAATAGGTGATATATAACAACTTTTGTGATTCCTTTGATGCAGGAACTAACAAAGAAGAAGATGGCGAGGAAATGCAATTAAACATAGAGGAGTTAATTCAATCAAAGGAGGAGGAGAATTTGGAAGCATCAACTTTAATAAATTTGTATGAACCTCCAAATCCTTGTATGCCACCACTCCCATTCCCATGTAAGCTAAATGCAGAGAAACAAGGTATGCAACTTTCTGAACTCCATGACATGCCCTATAGTGAAGATAGTGTAGATAAGCTTGAGGTGGCTATGACCATAGAAGCAGAGCCTAATTTTTCCAAATTAGAAATTGATGAGAGCAATTTACTAGTGAATAATGAGATTGTTGAAGGAGAACTTCAAATTGCTAAAGAGAATGTAGAAGACATTCAACCAAACTTGGTTGAACTTAAAAGACCCCAGGAATTTTGAAAGATGTTTTAGTTGGGGAATACAGTATGCAACAAATTATCATCTCTCCCACTCTTGTTGGTGAGAACGAGCAAAAACCATATAAAACCATGTTGCAAACTGAAAAATGTTCTTACTACGTCCCTATAGCATTAAAAAATCAAGTTAAGACAAACCTCACATGTTCTTTTTGGACAATTGCTCCCTTAAGAATGCTACCTAGGCTTTTCAATACATTAAGCACTTTTCAAAGTTGCATGGTGTTCATCCTCTCAGTCATGGGCTCCAATTGCATTATGGGTGGAAGGAGCCCCACACATCGTATATGGGAACGATGGAAATCAGGTATCATTTAAACTCCCTCTGTAGTATGCATGCTCACATTGAGGACAATGTGAATTTTTAAGTGTGGGGTGTAACACCCCAATACTCCATATAAATACTATACATATACCTAGTATACATACAGTAAGTATTTAAAGTATAAGGATGCCACTTTTCTTTTTACCTTTCAATACCTGTAACAAAATTCAAACCATAATAGGTCAATTTAAAGAACACTTACAAATTATTGTCTTTATCAAAACTTCATTTATACATATAATATAACATACTTAAAGTGGATACATGTATGCATTACCCTCTAGTTGGTCTCGACAAAATTTTACTCTTCTCGTGGCATACCAAAAGACTTCATGTCTTCCACCAAGCTACCTGCGCGATAATACATCCGCGCTAAGCTCGAAAGCTTAGTAGTACAAATATAAAATACAAACATATATCATGGAAACACTAACATATAAAGATATCTCAATTCCATATATTTTTAGTTCTTATTAAGTTTATCCCTATTCATTTGCACCTTTCATATCTTTCAACTAATCTCACATCTTATACACATATAAACATAGCATTTCTACCAAGTCCAACCCATCACTAATATTCACAATCAACATCTCAATACACACATTATACATCATACCTATCACAAGTCACATTTCCAATTAAGACAATCATTGTCATCAACCACAATTCATCAATTGAATTCACAATCAATGCTAATACACACATTATACATCATACCAATCATAACATTTCTTTATTCACAATTCAACATTAATGATTCATCACTAGTGCTCATAATCAATATTTCAACGCACATATTACATATCATCAATCACATGTCCAATGAAATATACCAAAGATTTCATTATCCATTTCTTTCAACATTTGTATATCACATTGACAACAAAGACAGACTCGGGCCCAACAGACACCACTATGTTATTCAGAGTTCAGAGTTACTGCTTTGGTCTATAATCATAATCATCAAGCCCGTAGGCATCATATATCAATATTTCTATCCATGGATAGTGTAACAGACCCAGTCTCTTGGACCATCAACTCATCATGAGAAGATCCTCAACCCGGCAAGACTGTTACCAATCATATATTTCATATTCACAATTCTCATAGTGTAACAGACCCAGTCTCTTGGACCTCAATTCAACTCAATTTGAAGAGATCCTCAACCCGACAAGACTGTTACCTTTTTCATTTTATAGGCATGCCTCCAAACCCAGAACTCTGAAAACTGAATAACACATTAAACACATATTTCACTTATTGTTTCATTATCAATTTCAATCTCAATGTTCATTATCATCTAGGCAAACATGCCTTATTTCTTTCAATTAGATCATCATAGCCAATCACAATGGCTTCACAACATATCATATCTCAATCCATATGATACATATAACATCAGTGCTATAACATTACAAAGTACCTTATTCATATAGCACAATACAATTCACAAGATTCATAATACACAAATCATAGTATTGTTCATATAGTATCATGTGCATCATCATTATAATACTCAACATCAATTACATTAACCAAATGAACATATCATTATTCAATCACATGATTCACATTATACATATAGCATCATTGCTATAACATTACAAAGTACATTAAAGTAATTCTTCATAAAAATGTTTATCATAATAAATTTGCATAGCTCATACCTTGTTGAATGATCCTCTTCTCTTTCACACTATACAAGTCACATTAGATTAACAATGTAATAATTTACCTAATATTATTTAATTATACTCAATCAATTGTATTCTCATACATTAATATTCATCAAATCATTCACATCTTTCATTTTCCCATAACACAATTATATATATACATATCATTAATGATATAAACACATCAAAATACATTAGTGATATGCATTAACAATGCAATCATGCAACATTGGTACTTACCTTAATAACATTTCACACCACTCTAAACTCTTCTCCACTCAATAGTTCTTCACTTCACAAATTAGGGCAATTCAACCTCTTCACAACCTAATCCAAAAGGAATATTAGCAAAATGACCATATGAATAGTACATTCTGGTTTTAGACTCCATTTTATCCTTATTTTGAAAAATTGTATAAAATAATCTACTTGACTAAAAATTCTAAAATTTTTACAGAATTTAGTTTTGTATCTTAAAATCATTCCTTTAAAATTTCAGATCAAACTGAACACAAAATCTTGGTCAAATAGTTCACCTAACCAGACTGCCCCAATTGCCCTGCATCCTGGCAGCAGTTCTGAACTTTGTGAATTCCATAAATCAAATTCAATCAACGTGGTTCCAAATTATTTTTCTCAAATACTAGACTCACTAAGCAACAACATATCCAAAATTCAATTGGATATGATTTTTCTACATTTTATTAAAAATCCCGAAATATAGCTGTCTCAATTAAGGTACCTGCTGGAACAGGTCTAATAAAAATAATCTTTCTAAACTCATAACCATTCCAAAATCGAATCAACATATTTTTCAGTCATTCTAGACTCATAGAGGCACAACATATCAAAAATTCACTTCAAGAATATTTTTCTATAATTAATTAAAAATCATACAAGTCACAGCCTTTACTAATTGTAAAACAGAAAAAATTCACTAAACACAACTCTTACTCTTCCATCACCAACACCAATTTACCTCTCCTTTTCAAATCTATTTCAACTCTTCTCAACAAATTACAAACATACTTAATCATACTATTACTAAACATAACTCAATCCAAACACAACTTCAAAAAGAATCAAGGTAAACAAGAGAAAACTTACCAAGATGATAAAATTCCTTGAAATCCAACTTAGCTACTTGAAATCTCTCTCAACTTTGGAGCTTAAAATCATCAAAACCTTTCTTTGTTCTTTTGTTTTTCTTTGCCAATGAAGGAGCTGGCCAACACAAGGAGAAGAAGAAGAAATGATGAAGAAAACACAAAGTCCACATGCATTAAATACTCATCCAAAAGAAAATTACTATAATGCCCTCATCCATTTAACTAAACTTTTGTCACATATATACCCATATAGGTAATTTCACAAATCACAAATAAAATATCTTCTTCCCTTGACCAAGCCCTTTGACCAACTTATATGTTATATATATCACCATATACACTACATATACACTTCTCTCTACACAATGCATTCCTTCCAACTACACACATATACATTATTTTCTCAACTTCTATTATCCTCCAAATAAATCATACACAATTACCACTTATCAATCACACATTCAATTCACTAATAACAATATTATCACAACTTCTAGGCACACTTAGGGATATTACAATTCTCTCCCCCTTAAATAATTTCGTCCTCGAAATTATCCATGCCATAACAATTCATTCTTAACAAAAATACTATCTTCACTTCCACCTGAAGTTAAATATATGCTTAAATTATTATGTCATCCAATCATATAACTTCAATTCCTTCTTTTAGAATCAACAATCTCCTCTAAATTCCATAATTCATCGTTCTATATGTTTATATACCTTCTTATTTCCTTGATCAAACATTCAAAATACTCATTACATCTCCTATTAACATTTTTAATCAGGAATCAAATCATTTTATAGTACACTTATACTTCATCCAATCTTTATATTCAATATATTTTGTTCCTTCACCTCTATGTAATTACTTTCTTAACTTTAGCCTCAACAATTATTGGTTTGAATCTTAGCATTAATTATCCCGTCATTACAATCACTGTCTAAATAGACATTTATCAACCCTCAATGGATAACAAGGTCCTTATTTTCCACAATTGGAGTTACCTCTTTAGCATGCTTTTCTCTTAACTTACATTTTAATACATTGCCTTTCAATTTATTTTATAAATAACCAATCTTCTCCCTTATTATCATAATTTATAATTACTATAATTCCATACATTCCTATCCATTCTTACTTTAATATTTTACATCATATACATTGTCACGTAATTAATTACATTCTTAATACAACTATACATATTAAATCTCAATAATACTTCATAATCTTAGTCCAATTCAGATCAATTGATCTATCTGTCACAATATATCAATTTTCCAATCTTGTTCAATTCCATCCAACGATTAATTTATATAACTTATCATGAAATTGCACCATATTCATATATGTATATATGATCTAATTCAATTAGGGAAAACTTATATACAATTTCTTGATCTTTTCCAATCCATATTCAATCAAATTATTGTGATAACAAATCACTTCAAATCATATTAGTATAGTTCCCACCAAATCTTATAATAACTATTTAACTATGCTTCTTAAACAAAATTTTCAATCTCACCAATTTGTACTACAGTCATATTGTCTCAGTCCCAAATTTATGGATACTAAAATTAACCGGCTACACATACTAACCAAATCATATAGCCATAGGAGATGAATGGTCACACACCTGTAACTCATAAATCAATACTGTTTCTCGATTATTCTGTATCCAAACTTTTTAATTACACTATTTAGTTGTATCACAAGAATTATATATCCATTCTCCACACTTTTACTACACCAAGAGTTAACACATTTCAACTCCATCTCCATAAATTTTCTCTTGAACATACGATTATCATTAGTCTAACTCACATCAACAATATTATCTATAACATCTTTATACACAACATTTAATCATATACAAATTCCATTTATTACTCCACTTCTAATTTATCTCTTGTAACACTTTTCATACAGTATACTTTCCTTTTTATTATATACTTATACATATAGAATTTCTACAAACAAAATCCTTAATCCAGGAAACATTATATGATAGTTTAACTGAGTTATTATCATAACAATTTCATCTTCTAGTGTTACTTGAGTCCTTTCTCACTCTCCATTTCATCCCATAATCTAACTCTACATAGGTTAAAACCTATTCTCTCATAGATCCACTGATACATGCCCTATTATTCTCCACACCACTAAACAAATAATTATATCACATTCACATACTTAGGTCACATTCACAATATGACTTGCTTTCCACATTTCTTACATTTTCATTTACATTCATATCGAAAAGCTCATTCCACATTTTCCATACATGTATACACATAGTCATACAATTATATATAATTCCTCTTTTACATATCTTTAACACAATTTAACATTTATTACTTTTCCTTAATCAACATCATTCTTACCCCTTTTTGACATAACTTAAATTATTTATCAACTCAACACATATATATTTCCTAACTACAATAATACTTCACAAATTCTTAGTCACCTTACTAAGGTGACATCTCTCTCACCTTTATTTTGAAATGCATTTAATATATCATCTTTATATCCGTTTGTTTACCATTCAACGTATATATATATTTTACTCATATATTTATACATATGTACATTACACCTAATAATATACACATTGAGCCTAATAGCTCCTATACACTTAATTATATGCTCTGATTTTTATTTTCCTTTTTCATACATTCACTACAAATTTAGTGTTTATCACTTTCTTTTGAATACTATTATTCTCATTCTTCCAATATGATAAAAAGTATTTAATCACATTACAAATATATATTCTGACTATAATAACACTTCACATCCATCTTGGTCACATTCCCAATGTGACATCTCTTTACTTTCATCTTTAAAAAAAAAACATTTAATATACTTCCATATTTTTTTTTTTGCAATAAAATGACTTAAAATAGCTCCTTTTCATTTGCTTATCTATTTCTCTTTTTACTTCAAAACAAATTCTCATACCATCAATCAAATTACTTAATTCATAATACTTTCATGTGCAATATTAATCATTTCACCTGGCTCAGGTATTGAATATACATTAAATCATCAATATCCAATCAATCTTTATCAGTTTCTAGTAGAACTTTAACTTTTCAACTTACTACTTCGCTTAAACTTTAAATTTACCAAACTCATCTTTTCTTAAAATCAATTTTAAAAACATCTCGGATATATATATATATATATATCATAAAGCAATATCAACACATATTTCTTCCCCAATTATTAAGCTCATTTCGAAAAATCTCAAATATCACATATTATTACCATTACCATGAGCTTTCACAATATCCAAGCATCTCACATTTCTAACCTTAAATTCACAATGTTTACATTAAAATAACCATACCAATTTATATTCTTACATAACCAATATCATCTCTTTTTCCTTTAAATAATACCTTGACTTTATATATATACCCCAAACTTTAAATAATCATACCTTGTCTTTACTAATCAACTCATTCAATATTATTTTCCTTTTCATTTCTTTATGCTTCAACACATTTAACACTTCACTTTACTTGCATAAATTTCCATTTTTTTAATTATCAATTAGACTTATATAAATTCATATCATTCATTATACTCATTTAAATTTATCATTATAGCCAACAACTATGACTTTATATACGTACCCTTCCCCAACCAGGTCGGTTGTCCAAGTTCGGTTGCCCATTCCAATGGGTCCGCATGGTTCCGCAGGAGACAGATAGGTCCGTTCATTAAACTTATCAACATTTTTTTTAATTCATTTCTTTTTTTCACAAGCAAGTTAAGTAATCATGCCTCAACATCTCACATTACAACAAAACAGTTTTCTCATAACATCATATCATTCACACATTAACATCCATTTCATATAACACAGATATACTATAAATCATATAATGCCACCTCCGAGACCAACCTAGGTGTGAATGCATATGCATGTATTACAAATTTCATTTTCAAAACTCTTCTTTTTAATTCATTTTAAGAGTTTCAAAACTTTTTCTTTTTAATTTTACTTAGGCCGAGAATCTCGAACCTAAGCTCTGATACCAAAATAATTGTAACACCCCAATACTCCATATAAATACTATACATATACCTAGTATACATACAGTAAGTATTTAAAGTATAAGGATGCCACTTTTCTTTTTACCTTTCAATACCTGTAACAAAATTCAAACCATAATAGGTCAATTTAAAGAACACTTACAAATTATTGTCTTTATCAAAACTTCATTTATACATATAATATAACATACTTAAAGTGGATACATGTATGCATTACCCTCTAGTTGGTCTCGACAAAATTTTACTCTTCTCGTGGCATACCAAAAGACTTCATGTCTTCCACCAAGCTACCTGCGCGATAATACATCCGCGCTAAGCTCGAAAGCTTAGTAGTACAAATATAAAATACAAACATATATCATGGAAACACTAACATATAAAGATATCTCAATTCCATATATTTTTAGTTCTTATTAAGTTTATCCCTATTCATTTGCACCTTTCATATCTTTCAACTAATCTCACATCTTATACACATATAAACATAGCATTTCTACCAAGTCCAACCCATCACTAATATTCACAATCAACATCTCAATACACACATTATACATCATACCTATCACAAGTCACATTTCCAATTAAGACAATCATTGTCATCAACCACAATTCATCAATTGAATTCACAATCAATGCTAATACACACATTATACATCATACCAATCATAACATTTCTTTATTCACAATTCAACATTAATGATTCATCACTAGTGCTCATAATCAATATTTCAACGCACATATTACATATCATCAATCACATGTCCAATGAAATATACCAAAGATTTCATTATCCATTTCTTTCAACATTTGTATATCACATTGACAACAAAGACAGACTCGGGCCCAACAGACACCACTATGTTATTCAGAGTTCAGAGTTACTGCTTTGGTCTATAATCATAATCATCAAGCCCGTAGGCATCATATATCAATATTTCTATCCATGGATAGTGTAACAGACCCAGTCTCTTGGACCATCAACTCATCATGAGAAGATCCTCAACCCGGCAAGACTGTTACCAATCATATATTTCATATTCACAATTCTCATAGTGTAACAGACCCAGTCTCTTGGACCTCAATTCAACTCAATTTGAAGAGATCCTCAACCCGACAAGACTGTTACCTTTTTCATTTTATAGGCATGCCTCCAAACCCAGAACTCTGAAAACTGAATAACACATTAAACACATATTTCACTTATTGTTTCATTATCAATTTCAATCTCAATGTTCATTATCATCTAGGCAAACATGCCTTATTTCTTTCAATTAGATCATCATAGCCAATCACAATGGCTTCACAACATATCATATCTCAATCCATATGATACATATAACATCAGTGCTATAACATTACAAAGTACCTTATTCATATAGCACAATACAATTCACAAGATTCATAATACACAAATCATAGTATTGTTCATATAGTATCATGTGCATCATCATTATAATACTCAACATCAATTACATTAACCAAATGAACATATCATTATTCAATCACATGATTCACATTATACATATAGCATCATTGCTATAACATTACAAAGTACATTAAAGTAATTCTTCATAAAAATGTTTATCATAATAAATTTGCATAGCTCATACCTTGTTGAATGATCCTCTTCTCTTTCACACTATACAAGTCACATTAGATTAACAATGTAATAATTTACCTAATATTATTTAATTATACTCAATCAATTGTATTCTCATACATTAATATTCATCAAATCATTCACATCTTTCATTTTCCCATAACACAATTATATATATACATATCATTAATGATATAAACACATCAAAATACATTAGTGATATGCATTAACAATGCAATCATGCAACATTGGTACTTACCTTAATAACATTTCACACCACTCTAAACTCTTCTCCACTCAATAGTTCTTCACTTCACAAATTAGGGCAATTCAACCTCTTCACAACCTAATCCAAAAGGAATATTAGCAAAATGACCATATGAATAGTACATTCTGGTTTTAGACTCCATTTTATCCTTATTTTGAAAAATTGTATAAAATAATCTACTTGACTAAAAATTCTAAAATTTTTGCAGAATTTAGTTTTGTATCTTAAAATCATTCCTTTAAAATTTCAGATCAAACTGAACACAAAATCTTGGTCAAATAGTTCACCTAACCAGACTGCCCCAATTGCCCTGCATCCTGGCAGCAGTTCTGAACTTTGTGAATTCCATAAATCAAATTCAATCAACGTGGTTCCAAATTATTTTTCTCAAATACTAGACTCACTAAGCAACAACATATCCAAAATTCAATTGGATATGATTTTTCTACATTTTATTAAAAATCCCGAAATATAGCTGTCTCAATTAAGGTACCTGCTGGAACAGGTCTAATAAAAATAATCTTTCTAAACTCATAACCATTCCAAAATCGAATCAACATATTTTTCAGTCATTCTAGACTCATAGAGGCACAACATATCAAAAATTCACTTCAAGAATATTTTTCTATAATTAATTAAAAATCATACAAGTCACAGCCTTTACTAATTGTAAAACAGAAAAAATTCACTAAACACAACTCTTACTCTTCCATCACCAACACCAATTTACCTCTCCTTTTCAAATCTATTTCAACTCTTCTCAACAAATTACAAACATACTTAATCATACTATTACTAAACATAACTCAATCCAAACACAACTTCAAAAAGAATCAAGGTAAACAAGAGAAAACTTACCAAGATGATAAAATTCCTTGAAATCCAACTTAGCTACTTGAAATCTCTCTCAACTTTGGAGCTTAAAATCATCAAAACCTTTCTTTGTTCTTTTGTTTTTCTTTGCCAATGAAGGAGCTGGCCAACACAAGGAGAAGAAGAAGAAATGATGAAGAAAACACAAAGTCCACATGCATTAAATACTCATCCAAAAGAAAATTACTATAATGCCCTCATCCATTTAACTAAACTTTTGTCACATATATACCCATATAGGTAATTTCACAAATCACAAATAAAATATCTTCTTCCCTTGACCAAGCCCTTTGACCAACTTATATGTTATATATATCACCATATACACTACATATACACTTCTCTCTACACAATGCATTCCTTCCAACTACACACATATACATTATTTTCTCAACTTCTATTATCCTCCAAATAAATCATACACAATTACCACTTATCAATCACACATTCAATTCACTAATAACAATATTATCACAACTTCTAGGCACACTTAGGGATATTACAATTCTCTCCCCCTTAAATAATTTCGTCCTCGAAATTATCCATGCCATAACAATTCATTCTTAACAAAAATACTATCTTCACTTCCACCTGAAGTTAAATATATGCTTAAATTATTATGTCATCCAATCATATAACTTCAATTCCTTCTTTTAGAATCAACAATCTCCTCTAAATTCCATAATTCATCGTTCTATATGTTTATATACCTTCTTATTTCCTTGATCAAACATTCAAAATACTCATTACATCTCCTATTAACATTTTTAATCAGGAATCAAATCATTTTATAGTACACTTATACTTCATCCAATCTTTATATTCAATATATTTTGTTCCTTCACCTCTATGTAATTACTTTCTTAACTTTAGCCTCAACAATTATTGGTTTGAATCTTAGCATTAATTATCCCGTCATTACAATCACTGTCTAAATAGACATTTATCAACCCTCAATGGATAACAAGGTCCTTATTTTCCACAATTGGAGTTACCTCTTTAGCATGCTTTTCTCTTAACTTACATTTTAATACATTGCCTTTCAATTTATTTTATAAATAACCAATCTTCTCCCTTATTATCATAATTTATAATTACTATAATTCCATACATTCCTATCCATTCTTACTTTAATATTTTACATCATATACATTGTCACGTAATTAATTACATTCTTAATACAACTATACATATTAAATCTCAATAATACTTCATAATCTTAGTCCAATTCAGATCAATTGATCTATCTGTCACAATATATCAATTTTCCAATCTTGTTCAATTCCATCCAACGATTAATTTATATAACTTATCATGAAATTGCACCATATTCATATATGTATATATGATCTAATTCAATTAGGGAAAACTTATATACAATTTCTTGATCTTTTCCAATCCATATTCAATCAAATTATTGTGATAACAAATCACTTCAAATCATATTAGTATAGTTCCCACCAAATCTTATAATAACTATTTAACTATGCTTCTTAAACAAAATTTTCAATCTCACCAATTTGTACTACAGTCATATTGTCTCAGTCCCAAATTTATGGATACTAAAATTAACCGGCTACACATACTAACCAAATCATATAGCCATAGGAGATGAATGGTCACACACCTGTAACTCATAAATCAATACTGTTTCTCGATTATTCTGTATCCAAACTTTTTAATTACACTATTTAGTTGTATCACAAGAATTATATATCCATTCTCCACACTTTTACTACACCAAGAGTTAACACATTTCAACTCCATCTCCATAAATTTTCTCTTGAACATACGATTATCATTAGTCTAACTCACATCAACAATATTATCTATAACATCTTTATACACAACATTTAATCATATACAAATTCCATTTATTACTCCACTTCTAATTTATCTCTTGTAACACTTTTCATACAGTATACTTTCCTTTTTATTATATACTTATACATATAGAATTTCTACAAACAAAATCCTTAATCCAGGAAACATTATATGATAGTTTAACTGAGTTATTATCATAACAATTTCATCTTCTAGTGTTACTTGAGTCCTTTCTCACTCTCCATTTCATCCCATAATCTAACTCTACATAGGTTAAAACCTATTCTCTCATAGATCCACTGATACATGCCCTATTATTCTCCACACCACTAAACAAATAATTATATCACATTCACATACTTAGGTCACATTCACAATATGACTTGCTTTCCACATTTCTTACATTTTCATTTACATTCATATCGAAAAGCTCATTCCACATTTTCCATACATGTATACACATAGTCATACAATTATATATAATTCCTCTTTTACATATCTTTAACACAATTTAACATTTATTACTTTTCCTTAATCAACATCATTCTTACCCCTTTTTGACATAACTTAAATTATTTATCAACTCAACACATATATATTTCCTAACTACAATAATACTTCACAAATTCTTAGTCACCTTACTAAGGTGACATCTCTCTCACCTTTATTTTGAAATGCATTTAATATATCATCTTTATATCCGTTTGTTTACCATTCAACGTATATATATATTTTACTCATATATTTATACATATGTACATTACACCTAATAATATACACATTGAGCCTAATAGCTCCTATACACTTAATTATATGCTCTGATTTTTATTTTCCTTTTTCATACATTCACTACAAATTTAGTGTTTATCACTTTCTTTTGAATACTATTATTCTCATTCTTCCAATATGATAAAAAGTATTTAATCACATTACAAATATATATTCTGACTATAATAACACTTCACATCCATCTTGGTCACATTCCTAATGTGACATCTCTTTACTTTCATCTTTAAAAAAAAAACATTTAATATACTTCCATATTTTTTTTTTTGCAATAAAATGACTTAAAATAGCTCCTTTTCATTTGCTTATCTATTTCTCTTTTTACTTCAAAACAAATTCTCATACCATCAATCAAATTACTTAATTCATAATACTTTCATGTGCAATATTAATCATTTCACCTGGCTCAGGTATTGAATATACATTAAATCATCAATATCCAATCAATCTTTATCAGTTTCTAGTAGAACTTTAACTTTTCAACTTACTACTTCGCTTAAACTTTAAATTTACCAAACTCATCTTTTCTTAAAATCAATTTTAAAAACATCTCGGATATATATATATATATATATATATCATAAAGCAATATCAACACATATTTCTTCCCCAATTATTAAGCTCATTTCGAAAAATCTCAAATATCACATATTATTACCATTACCATGAGCTTTCACAATATCCAAGCATCTCACATTTCTAACCTTAAATTCACAATGTTTACATTAAAATAACCATACCAATTTATATTCTTACATAACCAATATCATCTCTTTTTCCTTTAAATAATACCTTGACTTTATATATATACCCCAAACTTTAAATAATCATACCTTGTCTTTACTAATCAACTCATTCAATATTATTTTCCTTTTCATTTCTTTATGCTTCAACACATTTAACACTTCACTTTACTTGCATAAATTTCCATTTTTTTAATTATCAATTAGACTTATATAAATTCATATCATTCAATATACTCATTTAAATTTATCATTATAGCCAACAACTATGACTTTATATACGTACCCTTCCCCAACCAGGTCGGTTGTCCAAGTTCGGTTGCCCATTCCAATGGGTCCGCATGGTTCCGCAGGAGACAGATAGGTCCGTTCATTAAACTTATCAACATTTTTTTTAATTCATTTCTTTTTTTCACAAGCAAGTTAAGTAATCATGCCTCAACATCTCACATTACAACAAAACAGTTTTCTCATAACATCATATCATTCACACATTAACATCCATTTCATATAACACAGATATACTATAAATCATATAATGCCACCTCCGAGACCAACCTAGGTGTGAATGCATATGCATGTATTACAAATTTCATTTTCAAAACTCTTCTTTTTAATTCATTTTAAGAGTTTCAAAACTTTTTCTTTTTAATTTTACTTAGGCCGAGAATCTCGAACCTAAGCTCTGATACCAAAATAATTGTAACACCCCAATACTCCATATAAATACTATACATATACCTAGTATACATACAATAAGTATTTAAAGTATAAGGATGCCACTTTTCTTTTTACCTTTCAATACCTGTAACAAAATTCAAACCATAATAGGTCAATTTAAAGAACACTTACAAATTATTGTCTTTATCAAAACTTCATTTATACATATAATATAACATACTTAAAGTGGATACATGTATGCATTACCCTCTAGTTGGTCTCGACAAAATTTTACTCTTCTCGTGGCATACCAAAAGACTTCATGTCTTCCACCAAGCTACCTGCGCGATAATACATCCGCGCTAAGCTCGAAAGCTTAGTAGTACAAATATAAAATACAAACATATATCATGGAAACACTAACATATAAAGATATCTCAATTCCATATATTTTTAGTTCTTATTAAGTTTATCCCTATTCATTTGCACCTTTCATATCTTTCAACTAATCTCACATCTTATACACATATAAACATAGCATTTCTACCAAGTCCAACCCATCACTAATATTCACAATCAACATCTCAATACACACATTATACATCATACCTATCACAAGTCACATTTCCAATTAAGACAATCATTGTCATCAACCACAATTCATCAATTGAATTCACAATCAATGCTAATACACACATTATACATCATACCAATCATAACATTTCTTTATTCACAATTCAACATTAATGATTCATCACTAGTGCTCATAATCAATATTTCAACGCACATATTACATATCATCAATCACATGTCCAATGAAATATACCAAAGATTTCATTATCCATTTCTTTCAACATTTGTATATCACATTGACAACAAAGACAGACTCGGGCCCAACAGACACCACTATGTTATTCAGAGTTCAGAGTTACTGCTTTGGTCTATAATCATAATCATCAAGCCCGTAGGCATCATATATCAATATTTCTATCCATGGATAGTGTAACAGACCCAGTCTCTTGGACCATCAACTCATCATGAGAAGATCCTCAACCCGGCAAGACTGTTACCAATCATATATTTCATATTCACAATTCTCATAGTGTAACAGACCCAGTCTCTTGGACCTCAATTCAACTCAATTTGAAGAGATCCTCAACCCGACAAGACTGTTACCTTTTTCATTTTATAGGCATGCCTCCAAACCCAGAACTCTGAAAACTGAATAACACATTAAACACATATTTCACTTATTGTTTCATTATCAATTTCAATCTCAATGTTCATTATCATCTAGGCAAACATGCCTTATTTCTTTCAATTAGATCATCATAGCCAATCACAATGGCTTCACAACATATCATATCTCAATCCATATGATACATATAACATCAGTGCTATAACATTACAAAGTACCTTATTCATATAGCACAATACAATTCACAAGATTCATAATACACAAATCATAGTATTGTTCATATAGTATCATGTGCATCATCATTATAATACTCAACATCAATTACATTAACCAAATGAACATATCATTATTCAATCACATGATTCACATTATACATATAGCATCATTGCTATAACATTACAAAGTACATTAAAGTAATTCTTCATAAAAATGTTTATCATAATAAATTTGCATAGCTCATACCTTGTTGAATGATCCTCTTCTCTTTCACACTATACAAGTCACATTAGATTAACAATGTAATAATTTACCTAATATTATTTAATTATACTCAATCAATTGTATTCTCATACATTAATATTCATCAAATCATTCACATCTTTCATTTTCCCATAACACAATTATATATATACATATCATTAATGATATAAACACATCAAAATACATTAGTGATATGCATTAACAATGCAATCATGCAACATTGGTACTTACCTTAATAACATTTCACACCACTCTAAACTCTTCTCCACTCAATAGTTCTTCACTTCACAAATTAGGGCAATTCAACCTCTTCACAACCTAATCCAAAAGGAATATTAGCAAAATGACCATATGAATAGTACATTCTGGTTTTAGACTCCATTTTATCCTTATTTTGAAAAATTGTATAAAATAATCTACTTGACTAAAAATTCTAAAATTTTTACAGAATTTAGTTTTGTATCTTAAAATCATTCCTTTAAAATTTCAGATCAAACTGAACACAAAATCTTGGTCAAATAGTTCACCTAACCAGACTGCCCCAATTGCCCTGCATCCTGGCAGCAGTTCTGAACTTTGTGAATTCCATAAATCAAATTCAATCAACGTGGTTCCAAATTATTTTTCTCAAATACTAGACTCACTAAGCAACAACATATCCAAAATTCAATTGGATATGATTTTTCTACATTTTATTAAAAATCCCGAAATATAGCTGTCTCAATTAAGGTACCTGCTGGAACAGGTCTAATAAAAATAATCTTTCTAAACTCATAACCATTCCAAAATCGAATCAACATATTTTTCAGTCATTCTAGACTCATAGAGGCACAACATATCAAAAATTCACTTCAAGAACATTTTTCTATAATTAATTAAAAATCATACAAGTCACAGCCTTTACTAATTGTAAAACAGAAAAAATTCACTAAACACAACTCTTACTCTTCCATCACCAACACCAATTTACCTCTCCTTTTCAAATCTATTTCAACTCTTCTCAACAAATTACAAACATACTTAATCATACTATTACTAAACATAACTCAATCCAAACACAACTTCAAAAAGAATCAAGGTAAACAAGAGAAAACTTACCAAGATGATAAAATTCCTTGAAATCCAACTTAGCTACTTGAAATCTCTCTCAACTTTGGAGCTTAAAATCATCAAAACCTTTCTTTGTTCTTTTGTTTTTCTTTGCCAATGAAGGAGCCGGCCAACACAAGGAGAAGAAGAAGAAATGATGAAGAAAACACAAAGTCCACATGCATTAAATACTCATCCAAAAGAAAATTACTATAATGCCCTCATCCATTTAACTAAACTTTTGTCACATATATACCCATATAGGTAATTTCACAAATCACAAATAAAATATCTTCTTCCCTTGACCAAGCCCTTTGACCAACTTATATGTTATATATATCACCATATACACTACATATACACTTCTCTCTACACAATGCATTCCTTCCAACTACACACATATACATTATTTTCTCAACTTCTATTATCCTCCAAATAAATCATACACAATTACCACTTATCAATCACACATTCAATTCACTAATAACAATATTATCACAACTTCTAGGCACACTTAGGGATATTACAATTCTCTCCCCCTTAAATAATTTCGTCCTCGAAATTATCCATGCCATAACAATTCATTCTTAACAAAAATACTATCTTCACTTCCACCTGAAGTTAAATATATGCTTAAATTATTATGTCATCCAATCATATAACTTCAATTCCTTCTTTTAGAATCAACAATCTCCTCTAAATTCCATAATTCATCGTTCTATATGTTTATATACCTTCTTATTTCCTTGATCAAACATTCAAAATACTCATTACATCTCCTATTAACATTTTTAATCAGGAATCAAATCATTTTATAGTACACTTATACTTCATCCAATCTTTATATTCAATATATTTTGTTCCTTCACCTCTATGTAATTACTTTCTTAACTTTACCCTCAACAATTATTGGTTTGAATCTTAGCATTAATTATCCCGTCATTACAATCACTGTCTAAATAGACATTTATCAACCCTCAATGGATAACAAGGTCCTTATTTTCCACAATTGGAGTTACCTCTTTAGCATGCTTTTCTCTTAACTTACATTTTAATACATTGCCTTTCAATTTATTTTATAAATAACCAATCTTCTCCCTTATTATCATAATTTATAATTACTATAATTCCATACATTCCTATCCATTCTTACTTTAATATTTTACATCATATACATTGTCACGTAATTAATTACATTCTTAATACAACTATACATATTAAATCTCAATAATACTTCATAATCTTAGTCCAATTCAGATCAATTGATCTATCTGTCACAATATATCAATTTTCCAATCTTGTTCAATTCCATCCAACGATTAATTTATATAACTTATCATGAAATTGCACCATATTCATATATGTATATATGATCTAATTCAATTAGGGAAAACTTATATACAATTTCTTGATCTTTTCCAATCCATATTCAATCAAATTATTGTGATAACAAATCACTTCAAATCATATTAGTATAGTTCCCACCAAATCTTATAATAACTATTTAACTATGCTTCTTAAACAAAATTTTCAATCTCACCAATTTGTACTACAGTCATATTGTCTCAGTCCCAAATTTATGGATACTAAAATTAACCGGCTACACATACTAACCAAATCATATAGCCATAGGAGATGAATGGTCACACACCTGTAACTCATAAATCAATACTGTTTCTCGATTATTCTGTATCCAAACTTTTTAATTACACTATTTAGTTGTATCACAAGAATTATATATCCATTATCCACACTTTTACTACACCAAGAGTTAACACATTTCAACCCAATCTCCATAAATTTTCTCTTGAACATACGATTATCATTAGTCTAACTCACATCAACAATATTATCTATAACATCTTTATACACAACATTTAATCATATACAAATTCCATTTATTACTCCACTTCTAATTTATCTCTTGTAACACTTTTCATACAGTATACTTTCCTTTTTATTATATACTTATACATATAGAATTTCTACAAACAAAATCCTTAATCCAGGAAACATTATATGATAGTTTAACTCAGTTATTATCATAACAATTTCATCTTCTAGTGTTACTTGAGTCCTTTCTCACTCTCCATTTCATCCCATAATCTAACTCTACATAGGTTAAAACCTATTCTCTCATAGATCCACTGATACATGCCCTATTATTCTCCACACCACTAAACAAATAATTATATCACATTCACATACTTAGGTCACATTCACAATATGACTTGCTTTCCACATTTCTTACATTTTCATTTACATTCATATCGAAAAGCTCATTCCACATTTTCCATACATGTATACACATAGTCATACAATTATATATAATTCCTCTTTTACATATCTTTAACACAATTTAACATTTATTACTTTTCCTTAATCAACATCATTCTTACCCCTTTTTGACATAACTTAAATTATTTATCAACTCAACACATATATATTTCCTAACTACAATAATACTTCACAAATTCTTAGTCACCTTACTAAGGTGACATCTCTCTCACCTTTATTTTGAAATGCATTTAATATATCATCTTTATATAAGTTTGTTTACCATTCAACGTATATATATATTTTACTCATATATTTATACATATGTACATTACACCTAATAATATACACATTGAGCCTAATAGCTCCTATACACTTAATTATATGCTCTGATTTTTATTTTCCTTTTTCATACATTCACTACAAATTTAGTGTTTATCACTTTCTTTTGAATACTATTATTCTCATTCTTCCAATATGATAAAAAGTATTTAATCACACTACAAATATATATTCTGACTATAATAACACTTCACATCCATCTTGGTCACATTCCCAATGTGACATCTCTTTACTTTCATCTTTAAAAAAAAAACATTTAATATACTTCCATATTTTTTTTTTGCAATAAAATGACTTAAAATAGCTCCTTTTCATTTGCTTATCTATTTCTCTTTTTACTTCAAAACAAATTCTCATACCATCAATCACATTACTTAATTCATAATACTTTCATGTGCAATATTAATCATTTCACTTGGCTCAGGTATTGAATATACATTAAATCATCAATATCCAATCAATCTTTATCAGTTTCTAGTAGAACTTTAACTTTTCAACTTACTACTTCGCTTAAACTTTAAATTTACCAAACTCATCTTTTCTTAAAATCAATTTTAAAAACATCTCGGATATATATATATATATATATCATAAAGCAATATCAACACATATTTCTTCCCCAATTATTAAGCTCATTTCGAAAAATCTCAAATATCACATATTATTACCATTACCATGAGCTTTCACAATATCCAAGCATCTCACATTTCTAACCTTAAATTCACAATGTTTACATTAAAATAACCATACCAATTTATATTCTTACATAACCAATATCATCTCTTTTTCCTTTAAATAATACCTTGACTTTATATATATACCCCAAACTTTAAATAATCATACCTTGTCTTTACTAATCAACTCATTCAATATTATTTTCCTTTTCATTTCTTTATGCTTCAACACATTTAACACTTCACTTTACTTGCATAAATTTCCATTTTTTTAATTATCAATTAGACTTATATAAATTCATATCATTCATTATACTCATTTAAATTTATCATTATAGCCAACAACTATGACTTTATATACGTACCCTTCCCCAACCAGGTCGGTTGTCCAAGTTCGGTTGCCCATTCCAATGGGTCCGCATGGTTCCGCAGGAGACAGATAGGTCCGTTCATTAAACTTATCAACATTTTTTTTAATTCATTTCTTTTTTTCACAAGCAAGTTAAGTAATCATGCCTCAACATCTCACATTACAACAAAACAGTTTTCTCATAACATCATATCATTCACACATTAACATCCATTTCATATAACACAGATATACTATAAATCATATAATGCCACCTCCGAGACCAACCTAGGTGTGAATGCATATGCATGTATTACAAATTTCATTTTCAAAACTCTTCTTTTTAATTCATTTTAAGCGTTTCAAAACTTTTTCTTTTTAATTTTACTTAGGCCGAGAATCTCGAACCTAAGCTCTGATACCAAAATAATTGTAACACCCCAATACTCCATATAAATACTATACATATACCTAGTATACATACAGTAAGTATTTAAAGTATAAGGATGCCACTTTTCTTTTTACCTTTCAATACCTGTAACAAAATTCAAACCATAATAGGTCAATTTAAAGAACACTTACAAATTATTGTCTTTATCAAAACTTCATTTATACATATAATATAACATACTTAAAGTGGATACATGTATGCATTACCTTCTAGTTGGTCTCGACAAAATTTTACTCTTCTCGTGGCATACCAAAAGACTTCATGTCTTCCACCAAGCTACCTGCGCGATAATACATCCGCGCTAAGCTCGAAAGCTTAGTAGTACAAATATAAAATACAAACATATATCATGGAAACACTAACATATAAAGATATCTCAATTCCATATATTTTTAGTTCTTATTAAGTTTATCCCTATTCATTTGCACCTTTAATATCTTTCAACTAATCTCACATCTTATACACATATAAACATAGCATTTCTACCAAGTCCAACCCATCACTAATATTCACAAGCAACATCTCAATACACACATTATACATCATACCTATCACAAGTCACATTTCCAATTAAGACAATCATTGTCATCAACCACAATTCATCAATTGAATTCACAATCAATGCTAATACACACATTATACATCATACCAATCATAACATTTCTTTATTCACAATTCAACATTAATGATTCATCACTAGTGCTCATAATCAATATTTCAACGCACATATTACATATCATCAATCACATGTCCAATGAAATATACCAAAGATTTCATTATCCATTTCTTTCAACATTTCTATATCACATTGACAACAAAGACAGACTCGGGCCCAACAGACACCACTATGTTATTCAGAGTTCAGAGTTACTGCTTTGGTCTATAATCATAATCATCAAGCCCGTAGGCATCATATATCAATATTTCTATCCATGGATAGTGTAACAGACCCAGTCTCTTGGACCATCAACTCATCATGAGAAGATCCTCAACCCGGCAAGACTGTTACCAATCATATATTTCATATTCACAATTCTCATAGTGTAACAGACCCAGTCTCTTGGACCTCAATTCAACTCAATTTGAAGAGATCCTCAACCCGGCAAGACTGTTACCTTTTTCATTTTATAGGCATGCCTCCAAACCCAGAACTCTGAAAACTGAATAACACATTAAACACATATTTCACTTATTGTTTCATTATCAATTTCAATCTCAATGTTCATTATCATCTAGGCAAACATGCCTTATTTCTTTCAATTAGATCATCATAGCCAATCACAATGGCTTCACAACATATCATATCTCAATCCATATGATACATATAACATCAGTGCTATAACATTACAAAGTACCTTATTCATATAGCACAATACAATTCACAAGATTCATAATACACAAATCATAGTATTGTTCATATAGTATCATGTGCATCATCATTATAATACTCAACATCAATTACATTAACCAAATGAACATATCATTATTCAATCACATGATTCACATTATACATATAGCATCATTGCTATAACATTACAAAGTACATTAAAGTAATTCTTCATAAAAATGTTTATCATAATAAATTTGCATAGCTCATACCTTGTTGAATGATCCTCTTCTCTTTCACACTATACAAGTCACATTAGATTAACAATGTAATAATTTACCTAATATTATTTAATTATACTCAATCAATTGTATTCTCATACATTAATATTCATCAAATCATTCACATCTTTCATTTTCCCATAACACAATTATATATATACATATCATTAATGATATAAACACATCAAAATACATTAGTGATATGCATTAACAATGCAATCATGCAACATTGGTACTTACCTTAATAACATTTCACACCACTCTAAACTCTTCTCCACTCAATAGTTCTTCACTTCACAAATTAGGGCAATTCAACCTCTTCACAACCTAATCCAAAAGGAATATTAGCAAAATGACCATATGAATAGTACATTCTGGTTTTAGACTCCATTTTATCCTTATTTTGAAAAATTGTATAAAATAATCTACTTGACTAAAAATTCTAAAATTTTTACAGAATTTAGTTTTGTATCGTAAAATCATTCCTTTAAAATTTCAGATCAAACTGAACACAAAATCTTGGTCAAATAGTTCACCTAACCAGACTGCCCCAATTGCCCTGCATCCTGGCAGCAGTTCTGAACTTTGTGAATTCCATAAATCAAATTCAATCAACGTGGTTCTAAATTATTTTTCTCAAATACTAGACTCACTAAGCAACAACATATCCAAAATTCAATTGGATATGATTTTTCTACATTTTATTAAAAATCCCGAAATATAGCTGTCTCAATTAAGGTACCTGCTGGAACAGGTCTAATAAAAATAATCTTTCTAAACTCATAACCATTCCAAAATCGAATCAACATATTTTTCAGTCATTCTAGACTCATAGAGGCACAACATATCAAAAATTCACTTCAAGAACATTTTTCTATAATTAATTAAAAATCATACAAGTCACAGCCTTTACTAATTGTAAAACAGAAAAAATTCACTAAACACAACTCTTACTCTTCCATCACCAACACCAATTTACCTCTCCTTTTCAAATCTATTTCAACTCTTCTCAACAAATTACAAACATACTTAATCATACTATTACTAAACATAACTCAATCCAAACACAACTTCAAAAAGAATCAAGGTAAACAAGAGAAAACTTACCAAGATGATAAAATTCCTTGAAATCCAACTTAGCTACTTGAAATCTCTCTCAACTTTGGAGCTTAAAATCATCAAAACCTTTCTTTGTTCTTTTGTTTTTCTTTGCCAATGAAGGAGCCGGCCAACACAAGGAGAAGAAGAAGAAATGATGAAGAAAACACAAAGTCCACATGCATTAAATACTCATCCAAAAGAAAATTACTATAATGCCCTCATCCATTTAACTAAACTTTTGTCACATATATACCCATATAGGTAATTTCACAAATCACAAATAAAATATCTTCTTCCCTTGACCAAGCCCTTTGACCAACTTATATGTTATATATATCACCATATACACTACATATACACTTCTCTCTACACAATGCATTCCTTCCAACTACACACATATACATTATTTTCTCAACTTCTATTATCCTCCAAATAAATCATACACAATTACCACTTATCAATCACACATTCAATTCACTAATAACAATATTATCACAACTTCTAGGCACACTTAGGGATATTACATGGGGTGCATTTTGCATTTTATGTTTTTGTGTTTTTACTTTTAAGTTATTTTTGTTTAAGTTTAGTTAATGTTTTTAATGTTTTTCGTTGAATAAATGAATGTTGAGAAGTTTAATTGTTTTAAACATTGCTGATAGATGACCTTTAAATTTTTGAAGCATGATTTGGAGAATTGAGTAGATTTGGTGCTTATTGTCAATTTTGTTGGATTTTCCTTGCATTGCCATTAACCTTGTGAGGAATTGAGCCACCAACTTATTATTCTTTTGTGGTGAACATCATTGATTGATGAATTGCTAGAACTTACTTTGAAATGCATTTTAAGATTACATAAAAATTTCAATTTGGCATCAAGATGATTAAGGCAATTAGGTGAACCACTTTGGCTTAAAAAGACCAACCCTATATTCAACCTTAGTTAGCCAATTTTGAGCTTATTTTATTTTTCCTTTTCTTTCTTTTTCATAACACCATTAGCTTGAACCTTGTTGTTTAACTCTTACACTTTCATTAGGTCAAGAGCATTTCAAATTAAGTAGGTTTGAGATTGCAAACTATTATGTTATTTAGTTGCAAACCCTAAAAATAAAAAAATATAGAAAAGAAAAAAAATAAAATAAAAAAAATAATTGTTGTTCTTGTTGACAGGGTTTGGAATTTGTTTGGGAATAATCATTGCAAAATTTAATAAGTGAGTTCCCTTGAAAAGCTCTTTAATGTTAATGGGTATATGAGAGGAAGGTGTTTTGGGATTGTTAGTTATACATATGATCAGTTACTTCACTCTTGAAGTGCTCTTGAACTTAATGATTAAGCTTACATTTCCTAAATGTCATGCCTTTACCTTAGCCCCATTACAACCAAAAGAAAGACCTTTTGATTGATGCTTGATTGAAATTTGGTGGTGGAGATTTGATTGATAAGCAAGCCTATGGTAATAATCTTTCATTGATTGTTATGAGTGTAAACACCACCATGATCAAACACTTGTAAGAGTTGGCGAGGGAGCAACAACATAAGTTTTGCATGGAAAACCACTTAATTGCATGAGTGTTGATTTTGTTTGATTCGATATTGATTGTGGATTTAGGGATAAGGAAGTCTTGATGCATCTTTATAACTCTTGAACTTAACAAAATTCATCTGGTTAGTGTGTTTTGATTTTAGTCTTGCTTGGGGACAAGCAAGGAGTTAAGCGTGGGGTAGTTGTTTAGGTCATTTTTGTACTAGTTTTTAGTATGATTTTATGTATGTTTTAGTTAATGTTTTGATTAATTTTTGTTTTAAGTGTGTTTTAAGTGTTTATTTTAGGTTCAGATGCAAAAAGACCCTTGGAGGATCAAAACAAAGCAAGAAAGAGCAAAAACAAAGATCAAAGGTGACACACTCAGGGGACACGGCCAAGCCTCTGGCCGTGTCCCTCCAAAAATGTCAGACACGGCCAAGTTTACACTGGCTTGGCCGTGTCACACTCCAAAGTAGAGGAGAGGAAAATCAAGCAGGAGAGGACACACCCAGGGGACACGGCCGTGTCCTTGGCTGTGTCACCCTCTGGAGACCAAAAGAAAACAAAGCAAGCAAAGAAGGAAAGAACACACAGTGAGGGTCACGGCCAGGAGCTTGGCCGTGTCCCAAGAATGGAAAGACAAGAGACACGGCCAAGCTCCAAATGGCTTGGCCGTGTCACCTCTCACTACCAAAGAAAGAAAGAAAAGAAATAAAGAGAAAGAAAGCTAGTGAGGGACACGGCCAGTTGGCTTGGCCGTGTCTCATGGAGATCAAGAGACATGGCCAAGCCAACCTTGGCTTGGCCGTGTCACTTCATGGAAAGCAAGAAAAGAAGAAGAGACATGGCCAAGCCACTCTTGGCTTGGCCGTGTCACACCAAAATGCTATAAATTCTTTTGCACGATGAAAAGAAGAAGGGACGGCTAGGGTTTTGAGGAAACAGAGAAAGAAAAGAGAAAGGGAGGCAAACACCAATTTGGGATGAGGAGAGAGTGACACTCTCCTTGTCCCTCATCTTCATCCTCCATCTTCATCTTCTCCATCTTCCATTGACAAGATCTTGAAGGTTCTTTGGGATAAGTTGGGTTACAAGCTCTTGAAGGTTGAAGAAGCTTCATTGAAAGGTTTGGTGACTTGAGAAAGCTCCAATCTATCTCTCAAAGGCATAATCAATTGAAGGTTTGGTGACTTGAGAAAGCTCCATCCTATATTGCAAAAGGGAAATCAACCATTGAAGAGGGCTTGAGTTCTTCATCAAACATCAAAGTGGAGCTAGGAGGAAGACTAGTAATCCTACTCTTGGCATCTTTACAAGGGGTTTTTCTATTCTCTCTTTTAATTCATTTCAATATTGTTTTTGTGTATTAAGAGATTGATATTACAATTAACAATTTGTATTTGATTTATATTGAGTTGAATGAATGTTTTAAATTGATGATGTTGAGCTAAAAACCCATGCTTAGGGTTTTTAGTATATTTGATTGAATGCTTTGATTTGATATTTCCATTGATGTACCTTGTTGTTGGTTGATTGCATTGGATTGTATGCTAGGTTAATAGATTAGCTACCTATTGATCTCTAGATGTTGAATGAAGGACCGAGAGGTGAAATTTGATATCGGAATTATGCAATCGACTACCCTATGAATGAATTAGAAATATAAGTTCTAGGGTTTCATTAATTTGGTAATGTAAATAATTGGTTATTGCTAATTCACGAATGTGAGAACTAATGAATTGGTAATTGACTAATTAACCTTAAAGAAACAAATTAATTACAAGGCTATGTTAATGGATAATTGAGAATTGAGTTTTGATTGAATGGACCTATAACCCTAGGCACTTTCCCAAGAACTGAATTGATCTTGTGCACCCATCATACACATTAAACCCTACGTATGTTAATTTTAGGTTTAAATTGTTCTTTAGCATTCCAAACAACAAACTCTCGCTTTTAATTTAATTGGTTTAATCAAGCTATTACGAACCACACCTTCTTGGGGAAATGAGCTTCGGGGCGATCACCTTTGCTACAGCTACCTCATATACTTGCGAGTGATGCTTTGTAGTAGTACTTAATTTGAGCTCAACAATGGACACCCATCCGAAGATGGAAACATGTCCTTACATCACACACCTAAATAGGACACCCACCAAAAGGTAGAAACATGCCCTTTACATTGGTTCTAAAATAGAAAAGCAAATTAAATTACATGATATTTAACAAATGAGGTACCAACCAAGTGGAAACATACCTCTTACAACATTTGGAAGTCCAAATAAATTGATAAAAGTAAATAACCATTCATAATAAATAAATCATTCATCAAAGGTATTTAAATATCAATAAAAAGTAAACATCCAGCCATGATAAATAAAATTAACCAAGTATTGAACTTAAATAAATTAAAGCATATAAAAATAAATCAAAGCATAATCAAATATAGAATTGAATAAAGCAAATAAAAAGTCCAAATTATAGCTACTATTTCCATTTAGGGTTCTTTATCTCATGTGTTAAGGTTTTGGAAATTTCATGAATTTAAGCTACTGTGACTTTTATGGAATTAAAATAGATTAAAGATTTTATGTTTTTAAAAGGTTGGTAAGACACTTTGATTAAACAAATTAAGGTTTGAATGGTGAAATCATGAAACTAGGGTTTTAGACACTTTAAAATACTTTGATTTATGATTTTCGGTTATTGGGTTTCTAAGCTACTGTGTAAATTTAATCTATTTATGGTTTTATGGTTTTTAATGTTTTAAAAGGATTAGGGTTCATAAAAATTAGGGTTTAAAGTTTTAAAAGGATTAGGGTTCATTATTTTGAATTTTGTATGTTGAATTTGGGTTTAGTATTTTTAGAATTTAGGGTCACGGGTGGTGAATTAATTTTTAGGAATTTGGAAATCAATTTGATAATTTCATGAAGTTTTATGAATTTAAACAAACAAATTAATATTTTTATAAGTAGAAAAGATGTTTTTTAAGGCTTTTTGAATGAAATAGAACCTACTTTAAAATTTTAAAAGAAACAGAATTTAAATCTTAGTTTTGTTGAAAAATATGTTCAATTAGAGTTTTAAGATTTTTAAGAAGTAAAAATAACAATTTTAAGCCTTTTGGAAGATAAACCAATGAAATAAAGCTTTTAACTTTATAAAAACTAATTTAAAATTCTAAGATTTTAGATTTTGAAAAAAAAAACAAATTCCTAGTTTTAGCTACTGTGTAAAGAATAAAAATAAAGAAATTAGAATTTCATACCTTCTTTTGTAAGTTGCACCAAAATTGCTTCTTGGAGGAACAAGCTCAAAAGACAAGCCTTTTTGCCTTTTTTAATCTCTTAAATCGTGTTTCTGCTCCGTTTAAAATCAATTGAATTCAAGCTTTTTCCTTTATGGATTTAGATTTTCTTTTTCCCTTGTCCCTTTCGGCCTCCCCTTTTTTAATTGCCTTTGGTCCTTATTTATAGTGGTTTGATGTGGTTTTTTCCTAATTAGTTAAGGTAAGTAATATTAATAAAAAAAAAAGGAACCAAAACCTAATTGAATTAGGTTTCAAAAAATTTGCGTCGGAAAAATTGCGCTGCCGAAAAAAATTGCTGCAGGAAAAAATGCGCTGGCGAAAAAATCTGCTGCAGTTGGCTGCGGCAGCGCGCATGGAATGGGCCCGTAGCCATTTCGCAGGCAGATAAATTCTGCGTGAATTCTACGTGGGCTATTTCGCAGGCAGAATTTTTTTGCGTGCGAAATGCCCACGGGCCCGTGCGACAATTTTTTTGTCGCCGATTTTTCCGACTCTGATTTTTATTTTTATTTTTATTTTTTGACTTTTATTTGTTTATTTCTATTTTTTATTAATAAAATTAGATACAAAAGCAAAAATTATTTAATAAAAATTATTTTGGACCAATTAGACAACAAAAATTATTTTTGACTAAATAAAACATATTGGACCGGATTGGGTCAAAAATTAAGGGTCTACAGTATGGGCATATTTAATGAAGTTATCTAAATTGAAAATATATGTGATTATGATAGTAGTGAATAATGGAAGAAATGCAAAAGAATAATCGTTGTATGCTCTTGAATTGTTGTACCTCAGGTCTATGAGCTAGATAAGATCAATGATATAAGATGCAAATGTATGGATGTATGCACAAACAATAAACAAACAAGGATAAATAGGACGTTCCTTCCAACCTTATAACATCCACACACGAATGACGAGTCTCTTTTCCTAGGTATATGGTTAACAAAATACCAACATGGGGTATCTTGCTTTCGAATAATTCCCTCGGATGTTTCAACCAATAGTTATATTTTCGAAAATGGAAATCAATCCATGATAATTCCCATTAATTAGGTTTTAATCCATTCAACCAACTAATGTAGCTTTTATGCTATATTGGATTAAAACTAAATTAAGAGGTTTA
This sequence comes from Garcia nutans, assembly GCA_947685225.1. Taxonomy (NCBI): domain Eukaryota; kingdom Viridiplantae; phylum Streptophyta; class Magnoliopsida; order Malpighiales; family Euphorbiaceae; genus Garcia; species Garcia nutans. The sequence continues at coordinate 50,477,422 of CANTUV010000007.1, forward strand.
TCATAGATAGATTTCTCACTTGAAAAAGGTAACTAACGATTCATGCCAAAAACAAGCCCATGGTTAATTTGTTCCTAGTGTAAACTAGGGCCACAATTGATTTTTTGTATTTCATAATTGACTTAAATATTTTTGCAAGCTCTTTGTAAGAAAAGGTTGGGTGAAAATAGTTTTGTTTCTAAGCCCATTATAAAAGATTTTAGAAAAATAGATTTTGGGCTTAGTATTTGGGCCATGGGTCAAAGAATTTTTTGATTTGTTTTTAGAAAAGTTTTATGTCCAAAGACCATCTTGAAAAGTTTTGAAAATAGCTTTGGTCTTTTGGATTTTAAAGAAAAATTTATTTTGAGCTTACAATATACTTGGGTCATATTAGAAAAAGGACAAACCAAATAAGCCATGATTTAGACTAAGATAAACTAACCATAGTCAAAAAACATGCATTTGGGGTAAAACCTAAGGAAAGTAACTAGGCCAATTACATGAGCTTTAGTCTTTGGGTTAAATAGCTTAGGTTCCCATAGCAAGTATATACCAAACGATATGAGGCTATGAGTGGTTATGCCATGCTCGATCTCCATACCTTAAGTGAAAGTATGGTATCCCTTAAATAACATAACACGGGTAACATTGGCGTCCTAACTCACGCACACGATGCAATCTAAGATGATGCAATGGATAATATCATTATAAGAAAGAATAGAATAATAAAAAGACCAACGAAATCAACTTCTCTTATCCCCAGTAGAGTCACCACTGTGAGCGGCGATTTTTGCCCCCACTCCCGATGGAATGGTTCTTGCGACTTCGGCACTGTTTAGGCTCGGGGCCTTAGAGAACACTGACCTAAGTCCGGAGAAAATGGAGTCACCACACGGATGGGCCGGGAAAAAGAAAGGGGTGGATGACTCGATTCCTAAGGAATCCCCAACCCCCTAATGGGTTCGAAAAGTTGGGTACGTGTGGGGAAGGTGAGAAATGGCCCAGCACCCCCACAACGCTCAGTTCATTGGAACCGACCTCCTTTACAGGTCTTAATATTATAAAATTCTTAAATATAACAACATTATCCATATTACACACAATAATTAAAAGAAAGCATCATTATATTAAAATCAAAGCAATGTCCAAACAAAGCAAATAAATGGACACCCATCCGAAGATGGAAACATGTCCTTACATCACACACCTAAATAGGACACCCACCAAAAGGTAGAAACATGCCCTTTATATTGGTTCTAAAATAGAAAAGCAAATTAAATTACATGATATTTAACTAATGAGGTACCCACCAAGTGGAAATATACCTCTTACAACATTTGGAAGTCTAAATAAATTGATAAAAGTAAATAACCATTCATAAAAAATAAATCATTCATCAAAGGTATTTAAATATCAATAAAAAGTAAACATCCAGCCATGATAAATAAAATAAACCAAGTATTGAACTTAAATAAATTAAAGAATATAAAAATAAATCAAATTATAATCAAATATAGAATTGAATAAAGCAAATAAAAAGTCCAAATTATGGCTACTATTTCCATTTAGGGTTCTTTATCTCATGCGTTAAGGTTTTGGAAATTTCGTGAATTTAAGCTACTGTGACTTTTATGGAATTAAAATAGATTAAAGATTTTATGTTTTTAAAAGGTTGGTAAGACACTTTGATTAAACAAATTAAGGTTTGAATGGTGAAATAATGAAACTAGGGTTTTAGACACTTTAAAATACTTTGATTTATGATTTTCGGTTATTGGGTTTCTAAGCTACTGTGTAAATTTAATCTATTTATGGTTTTATGGTTTTTAATGTTTTAAAAGGATTAGGGTTCATAAAAATTAGGGTTTAAAGTTTTAAAAGGATTAGGGTTCATTATTTTGAATTTTGTATGTTGAATTTGGGTTTAGTATTTTTAGAATTTAGGGTCACGGGTGGTGAATTAATTTTTAGGAATTTGGAAATCAATTTGATAATTTCATGAAGTTTTATGAATTTAAACAAACAAATTAATATTTTTATAAGTAGAAAAGATGTTTTTTAAGGCTTTTTGAATGAAATAGAACCTACTTTAAAATTTTAAAAGAAATAGAATTTAAATCTTAGTTTTGTTGAAAAATATGTTCAAATAGAGTTTTAAGATTTTTAAGAAGTAAAAATAACAATTTTAAGCCTTTTGGAAGATAAACTAACGAAATAAAGCTTTTAACTTTAGAAAAACTAATTTAAAACTCTAAGATTTTAGATTTTGAAAAAACAAAACAAATTCCTAGTTTTAGCTACTGTGTTATGAAAAAAAATAAAGAAATTAGAATTTCATACCTTCTTTTATAAGTTGCACCAAAATTGCTTCTTGGATGAACAAGCTCAAAAGACCAGCCTTTTTGCCTTTTTTTAATCTCTTAAATCATGTTTCTGCTCCTTTTAAAATCAATTGAATTCAAGGTTTTTCCTTTATGGATTTGGATTTTCTTTTTCCCTTGTCCCTCTCGGCCTCCCCTTTTTTAATTGCCTTTGGTCCTTATTTATAGTGGTTTGATGTGGTTTTTTTCTAATTAGTTAAGGTAAGTAATATTAATAAAAAAAAAAAGAAACCGAAACCTAAATGAATTAGGTTTCAAAAAATTTGCATTGGAAAAATTGCGCTGCCGAAAAAAATTACCGCAGGAAAAAATGTGGTGGCGAAAAAATTCTGCCGCAGTTGGCTGCGGCAACGCGTGCGAAATGGGCCCATAGCCATTTCGCAGGCAGAAAAATTTTGTGTGTTCCCACGCAGAAAAATTCTGCCTGTGAAATAGCTGGGCTATTTCGCAGGCAGAATTTTTCTTGAGAAATGCCCACGTGCCCGTTTGACGATTTTTTCGTCGCCAATTTTTCAGACTCTGATTTTTATTTTTATTTTTATTTTTATTTTTTGACTTTTATTTGTTTATTTCTATTTTTTATTAATAAAAATTAGATACTGAAGCAAAAATTATTTAATAAAAATTATTTTGGACCAATTAGACAACAAAAATCATTTTAGACTAAATAAAACATATTGGACCAGATTGGGTAAAAAATTAAGGGTCTACAGTTTGCCCCCTGCTTGAATGATCTAAAACCTTAGTCAAAGAGAGTGAAAAGCAATAAGACTTAATTTTTGAGGTTTTGGGTTCTGGACCCGAGAGATTTGGACACTCGATCCTAAACTAGACTTGGATACTCGATCCTATCTGGATTTGGGTACTCGATCCTAAACTGGATTCGGATACTCGATCCTAACTGGATTTGGATACTCGATCCTAAATTGGATTTGGATACTCAACCCTAAATTGGATTGGGATACTCTATCCTAACTTGATTTGGATACTCGATCCTAACTTGGATTCGGATACTCGATCCTAAACTTGATTGGGATACTCGATCCTAACTGGATTTGGATACTCGATCTTAAATCGGATTTGGATACTCGATCCTAATTGGATTTGGATACTTGATCCTAAACTGGATTTGGATACTCGATCCTAAATTGAATTTGGATACTCGAACCTAAATTGGCTTTGGATACTCTATCCTAAACTGGATTGGGATACTCGATCCTGACTAGATTTGGATACTCGATCCTAAATTGGATTGGGATACTCGATCCTAACTGGATTTGGATACTCGATCCTAATTGGATTTGGATACTCGATCCTAAACTGGCTTTGGATACTCTATCCTAAACTGGATTGGGATACTTGATCCTAAATTGGATTGGGATACTCGATCCTAACTGGATACTACACTCAATCCTAACTAGATTTGGATACTCGATCCTAAACTGGCTTTGGATACTCGATCCTAAACTGGATTTGGATACTCGATCCTAACTTGGATTGGGATACTTGATCCTAACTTGATTTGGATACTCGATCCTAACTTGGATTCGGATACTCGATCCTAAACTTGATTAGGATACTCGATCCTAACTGGATTTGGATACTTGATCCTAACTCATATTTGGATACTTGATCCTAAATTGGATTGGGATACTTTATCCTAACTTGATTTGGATACTCGATCCTAAACTTGATTGGGATACTCGATCCTAACCTAGGTACTTTGACTTGATATTTGAATTGATTTTGATTTAATTTGGGTACTTGGACCCGAGATTAGATTTGATTTGGGTACTTGGACCCGAGAATGAATTTGACTAACCTTTTATCAGTTGAGAAGTCTGACTGCTCCGGCTGTTCTATGCATTGTGATTCTTCACCCTCAGAATGGATCTTCATCCTTGGAGATTGGATCTTTACCCTTGCAAATGGATCTTCATCCTTAAAAATAAATCTTCATCTTTTGACATTGGGTCTTTACCCTTGAAAAATGGATCTTCATCCTTTGAGATCGGGTCTTCACCTTTGCAAATGGATATTCATCCTTTAAGATCGGGTCTTTACCCTTGAAAAATGGATCTTCATTCTTTGAGATCGGGTCTTCACCCTTGCAAATGGAACTTCATCCTTTGAGATTGGGTCTTTACCCTTGAAACACGGGTCTTTATCCATTGGAGGTCGGGTCTTTACCCTGGCTTTAGCTCTTTTAGCTGGATTGGTCTTTTGTCTTTTGCATCTTCATTCTTTTCAGAGTTCTAATGTTCTATTCTTTTGTTCTTCCTTTTTGCAAAAATTCAGCTATTTTTAATTGGACCTTATACTCTCTCCTTGCCCCCCAAGGATTTTTTCTTTCATGCCAGCTTTGATTGATGTTTTTCTTATCTAGTTCTTTGCATAAGCATGCATTTCTTCTATTTGCAAAATTACTGGAGCTTTCTCAAGCAATGGGCTTTCCATGCCCCCCTGATTTGACATCTTCTTTTGATTCTTTACCTCACAGAGTGTTTGCTGTTCACTTTGATAAAGAATAAACAATACAAGACAAGAAAGTGCGATGTGATATGCTCATGTATGCATGATATGCATGAATAATACTTACAGTTGTTCCATTGACTCACAGACCGAGGTGATCAGCAGAAGTGTTCTCATTGGTTCCATTTTGAAGCTCGTTTAGGTCTCGCATTGGAAAGATCAAAAGCTTTGCATTTGTAGCTTTTATCTTCAAGACGATGAAAACATGAGTTGTGGAGACCCCAAGCAGTAGAGTCAGGGATTCATCTATCTCAGCATGTCAATTGATGACCTTGCCAATAATCATTTCCTGTGCCCAATGTGTCCTTTAGAGGTTCAACATACTTCCCTTAACTTGAAGGCTTTGTAAGACAAAAATATTTTTTGTTTGATTTTTTGAATTTTAATTTTGAAATCAAATGTTGGCTTTGCCAAATTAATGTCAATGTACCTCAGGACTTGATTTTCCAAATTAACATATCTATAACATGACAACCCTAGTTATCGTACTAAACTCAGGAATCATTTCTATTTAAGCAAGAATTGTTGCACTTGAGATAGGCACATACACATTACTTGGCCAAAGGTCTCATTTGAGTTTAAATATTATCTATCTCATATGCATGCTTATCCAAACTATCTCCACTAATAGACTCTACCTACCAAGAGAGATCAACAGGTCTTTGATAGGCTTGAAATGGGGTCTATAAGGGACATGGGTTAAAGTGGAGGCCATTTTGAGATTGAAGCTGGTGTGACACAATGGACAAACCCTCACACCACAAATTTCTTGTTGGAACTTTAGACAGTTGGGAGCAATCTTTCTAAACTCCAAATTCCTTCTATCTTTTTGGCATTAATCTGAATCTTGATTAGAATAGTTTTTGCCCGTGCAAAAAGTTTAAGACCCAATTTTGTTTCTTTTCTTCTTTTCCCTTTTCTTTCCACTTTATTTTTCTTACTCTTCCCTCTTCTTTCTCTTTATTTTCCTTACTCTTCCCTTTCTTTGAGCATTTTATCATTTTGTCCTTCTTCCTTGTAGGACTGTTAAGTACAAAACTTTCAAGAACTGAATGGTCTTTCTCCTTTTTCTTTGATTTTGACTGAATCCTTGGTTGGGTTGGACTAATTCAAGTCAAACTATCCAAATGGAAGCCTTTTGCTGCTTAGGTAAAAGAGAACTCAGTTGGCTTTCTGAACCACCTTTTTAGGTTTTCTTTTCTTGTTGGTTTTTTTTTCCTTTTGTCTTTCTTTTGTCTTTTTTGTTTTCTTTTGTTTTCTCTTCTTTTTTTTTTCTAGCTCTAGCTCTAAAAGAGTTGTCTTGTTTGTACTAGCTTAGGCTTCCAATAATGGATGAATGGAGTAACATAAATCTTCTTTAACAGGGATAAATCATTTGTTACTCTGATGTTGTCTTGATATATTGGAGATATTAGAAAAAACTTCAACTACCCTTATGGTCTTGAAAAATTCAACTACCCTTATGATCTTGAAAACATCAACTACCCTTATGGTCTTGAGAACATCAAATACCCTTATGGTCTTGAGAACTTCAACTATCTTCATGGTCTTGAAATTTCAACTATCCTCATGATCTTGATTAATTATTGCTTTCTTTGATCTTCTTGCCTATTCATCTTAGTGATCATAAGACTTGTCAAAAGTATCACAACAACTCAGGGTAGGTTATTGGGGTTTGTAAGCCAATGAAAAGAAAGCTAAAATTTTATGATGGCTCAAAGGGACAACTAGGGATTGATATTTAATAGGTGGATACTAGTTGTTGGCTAACCAAACAATGCCTAGATCATCTCTCCCTTAAATAAGCAGAGTTCAATTTCGCCTCGAAAGTTTGTCAAAACATGTTCTAAGACTAACTAGGACCTAGACAAAGATAATTATGCAGGAGCCCTCTCTAAGTAAGCATACACAACTCAATGCTATAGATCAATTCCCTCACCTAGTAAAGTCATTCGAGTCATAATGCATAAATATATTAACTCATGAATTATCAAGATAGATTCCTCATTGGTTGAGCACCAAAATGAACAAAGACCAACAAATTTTTTTGATAAAAGTAATTTATTCAAACAAATTTAAATTTGAAAAACATGATAGTTCCAATTAAAGAAAGTAAAATTGAAAAGCAACATTTAAGCTAAGGAAAGTTTATTGAGTTGGAGTCAAAGATACTCCATTCATCAAGGGCAAGGATTTTTTCCATCATTAAGGATCATGGCTTCATCATCCATAGTTAATCCAAACTTATTTAGTAGTACATCATCTTTAGCAGCTTCTCTATCCATATCATGATGAGATGACAAGATAAAACTCTTCATGAGGGTTGCAAGCGGTGGCACCCTTCCAATTTTAGGCAGAGGCTTATTCTTAGTATTGGGTTTATCAGGCTCAAGCAGCTTTCCACTGTCAATCAAATCTTGGATTTTGTGCCTTAAGTGAACACATTTATCTGTCTCATGCCCTTGCATTTTAATGGAATTGACAGAAGACCTTGACTTCAAAATTTGGTGGTAGAGGCTTATGTAGAGGCCAAGGTGCCAATGGTTGTAGCAAATCCATTTTCATTAGATTTTCTAACATCTTTGACAAAGGCTCCCTTAAATATGAAAATTTACGCTTCTTTGTTGGCTTAGTTGTTGCATCTTTCTCAACACCTCCTCTTTCTCTTTGACTTTTCCCACTAGGGTGATAGCCGCTCTTATTGCTCCACTTAGATAGCACATGGTTCGGTTGGTCTTGTAGAATAGGGATTGATCTCTCATTTTTCATTCGATCTCTATCAGTAGACATGTTCCTTGTTATTGTTGTATTTTCCTTCTTTCTTGTGTCAATAGGAGATGCCTCATTAGCATTGTTGATGATCTCTAGAATTTGAATCAACTGGGTCTTCATAATTTCAACCAATTGATCTTGTAGCTTGGCCATCCTAGCTTTGACAACTTCATCGATTATATCCCTTAGCTGGTTTGCATCCATCCTTCGAATGAAGCACTTGAATCAAAAATCAATGCTGTAGGTGATATCGTTGTATGCTCTTGAATTGTTGTACCTCAGGTCTATGAGCTAGATAAGATCAATGATATAAGATGCAAATGTATGGATGTATGCACAAACAATAAACAAACAAGGATAAATAGGACGTTCCTTCCAACCTTATAACATCCACACACGAATGACGAGTCTCTTTTCCTAGGTATATGGTTAACAAAATACCAACATGGGGTATCTTGCTTTCGAATAATTCCCTCGGACGTTTCAACCAATAGTTATATTTTCAAAAATGGAAATCAATCCATGATAATTCCCATTAATTAGGTTTTAATCCATTCAACCAACTAATGTAGCTTTTATGCTATATTGGATTAAAACTAAATTAAGAGGTTTATCATAGATAGATTTCTCACTTGAAAAAGGTAACTAACGATTCATGCCAAAAACAAGCCCATGGTTAATTTGTTCTTAGTGTAAACTAGGGCCACAATTGATTTTTGGTATTTCATAATTGACTTAAATATTTTTGCAAGCTCTTTGTAAGAAAAGGTTGGGTGAAAATAGTTTTGTTTCTAAGCCCATTATAAAAGATTTTAGAAAAATAGATTTTGGGCTTAGTATTTGGGCCATGGGCCAAAGAATTTTTTGATTTGTTTTTAGAAAAGTTTTATGTCCAAAGACCATCTTGAAAAGTTTTGAAAATAGCTTTGGACTTTTGGATTTTAAAGAAAAATTTATTTTGAGCTTACAATATACTTAGGTCATATTAGAAAAAGGACAAACCAAATAAGCCATGATTTAGACTAAGATAAACTAACCATAGTCAAAAAACATGCATTTGGGGTAAAACCTAAGGAAAGTAACTAGGCCAATTACATGAGCTTTAGTCTTTGGGTTAAATAGCTTAGGTTCCCATAGCAAGTATATACCAAACGATATGAGGCTATGAGTGGTTATGCCATGCTCGATCTCCATACCTTAAGTGAAAGTATGGTATCCCTTACATAACATAACACGGGTAACATTGGCGTCCTAACTCACGCACACGATGCAATCTAAGATGATGCAATGGATAATATCATTATAAGAAAGAATAGAATAATAAAAAGACCAACGAAATCAACTTCTCTTATCCCCAGTAGAGTCACCACTGTGAGCGGCGATTTTTGCCCCCACTCCCGATGGAATGGTTCTTGCGACTTCGGCACTGTTTAGGCTCGGGGCCTTAGAGAACACTGACCTAAGTCCGGAGAAAATGGAGTCACCACACGGATGGGCCGGGAAAAAGAAAGGGGTGGATGACTCGATTCCTAAGGAATCCCCAACCCCCTAATGGGTTCGAAAAGTTGGGTACGTGTGGGGAAGGTGAGAAATGGCCCAGCACCCCCACAACGCTCAGTTCATTGGAACCGACCTCCTTTACAGGTCTTAATATTATAAAATTCTTAAATATAACAACATTATCCATATTACACACAATAATTAAAAGAAAGCATCATTATATTAAAATCAAAGCAATGTCCAAACAAAGCAAATAAATGGACACCCATCCGAAGATGGAAACATGTCCTTACATCACACACCTAAATAGGACACCCACCAAAAGGTAGAAACATGCCCTTTATATTGGTTCTAAAATAGAAAAGCAAATTAAATTACATGATATTTAACTAATGAGGTACCCACCAAGTGGAAATATACCTCTTACAACATTTGGAAGTCTAAATAAATTGATAAAAGTAAATAACCATTCATAAAAAATAAATCATTCATCAAAGGTATTTAAATATCAATAAAGAGTGAGCTCAAATTTAATACTTGTGTGTCAACAGAATTAATATTAAAGATGCTTATGTAATTGTTATTTGAATGTATGCAACCATCAGGAGAAACATCACACAAGTAAGCAAAATCAGACTTTATTTCATTCATTTTGGAAAAGAAAACATCATCATCCTCATACAAAGCAAACAAATTAAAATCAAAATCAAAATCATTGTTCTCGAAATCGAAAGGCAGGATGTCTTCAAACTTTTCTTCAACCAGGGAAGCAATCTCCTCTAGAGTCTTCTCGGCTTTCAGGATAGCTTCATTCTTCTCTTTTGGATTGGGTTCTTTGTTGACTGACAAGGTGAGCTCACTCTTCACTTGGTCGACTAGCTCAGCCACATCTGCAAAAATCTCAAAACTTGGGATCAACTTTCCCATGAACATGATTGGTTCGGGCTTTCCTTGGAGTAGTCCCATGATTGGAGCTTTGACAAAAATCTCTTCAAGTGGTGGGAAGCTCATCTTCTCATCCTTCTTTGGCTGGACATTGTTGTTTTCATCATATCCCAACCCTTTCTTAGAAGTTTGAGTTCTAAAGTCTGGTAGCTTTGTCAAACTGGCTTTACCCTTTCCAAGACCAACTTCGGGAAGATAGTTCATGTTCTGCATCATATTCAAGACTTTGGAGTCACTACTTCATCATTGGAAATTGTAGCCACTTGAAAATCATTGAGAGACCTCTCAATCATTAGAGCGTTAACAATCTCATTATCTTCAGCTTCAATGACCACTGTCTCATCTCCGTTGGGGAACTTGATCTTTTGATGAAGGGTGGAAGGAACACCACCAAAAGGATGAAACCATGGTCGCCCCAAGAGTAAGGCGAAGGTAACCGGTATGTCTAAAATAACAAACTCAACAATAGATTCAATTGGACCAACCTTGACAGCAGCTTTGAAAGTCCCTTCAACGTGTCTCTTAGTGTTGTCATAAGCCCGAATTGTTACTTCGGTCGGGTTTAGATCCCTTGTTGACATGGCTAGCATTGGCAATATCTTAAGTGGACAAACATTTATGGTAGACCCATTATCGACCATTACACATGGAGTCCTCTTTCCTTTGACTTCTATTTTGATAAAGAGAGGGTGGATGTGATATCTCCCCTCCTCTGGTAAGTCCGCATCCGAAAATGAAACTGCTCCCATATTAACTTCACTCTTTTCTTGAACCTCTTCGCATTTCATTACCCCTCCAATTTTTATGAAGTTGATCAGCTCCTTTGGTGTTGTGGAGGTAAAAATTGGCATGCTAGCCAAGGATTTGGCCATTGTTTCTCGGTGCTTTTTAGAAGTAGCTAATAAGTCCCAAATGCTAATACTTGCTTTGGTTCTTTTCAATTGCTTGAGCACAACATCATCTTCCTCTTCTTTATTTCCTACTTCAACTTCCTTACCCTTATTAGTTTCTACTTCCTTAGGCGGTGGCCTTGCATAGGGCTTACCGGATCTAGTGTTCATTACTTCATCTTCTTCAGGCTCGGACCAAGTCCACTCCTCCTTCTTGGATACAAGATCATCATCACTATCGCTTGAACCCAAAACCCATTGACAACACAAATTACTTCTTTGCCCACCATAGCTTGTTTAGTTTTGCCAAATACCCCTTCTTATTTGGTTGCTTCTCCACCCACATCTTGAAAAGAAGACATGACAAAGTCCTCATGCAAACCTCCTCCAATCATGAAGGTTACCGGCGGTGGTGCTCTATTGAACTTTGGTAATGGGTTGTATTTGGTGTTTGGCTTATTGGGCTCGGCTAGCTTCCCATTATCAATTAGATTTTGGATCTTATGTCTCAACCTCACACATCTATCCATGTCGTGCCCTTACATTTGGTGAAATTGACAAAATGCTTTAGTGTCAAAATTAGGCGGGAGAGGGTTAGGCAAAGGGCGAGGATTTAAGGGTTGTAGTAATCCCTTCCTTTGAAACTTATTGAGAACCCAAGATATCGGTTTCCCCAATTCCAAAAATTGTCTCCTCATTCCTTGGTTAGTAGCATTAACACCAACTGCCTTTTGCATGCTTTGGCTACCAGATTGATAGTTCCCTTTCTCATTCCTTCTTATTGAAAAACGGTTCTTCTCTCTTTCCCATTCTTCAATTTGAAAACCGGCTTGGAGAAGATCTTTGAAATCATGGATGAGTGTATGAGACATCCTCTCACGAAGACTAGGCAACACCCCTCTCACAATCATCCTTATTTGATCGGATTCATTGGGCCTCTTCTTGAGCAAAGCGGCCTTGTTTCTCCATCTCTTCACATAATCTACAAAATTCTCATTCGACCTTTGCCCAATGGATTCCACTTCCATCAAGGTAACATCCATCTCGACATTATATCCATATTGTTGGATGAAGGCTTTGTAAAGCAGATCCCAACTCTTTTGTGTTTCATCATCTAAGGTATTAAACCAATTTTGGACAACAGGGTCCAATGAGAGCATAAAGTACCTTAGGGTTTGAGCCTTAGTAGCTCGGGCAGACTACATGGCGGTGATATATTGCTTCACATGGAGATGAGGATTTCCAGTTCCATCAAACCTCGCGAAAGATGGCATCTTGAATTTGTATGGAACTTCTTCATCTAGCTCAAATTTGTCAACTTCGGACATTTCCTCGGCTTTCAGTTTCTTCTCAAATTTCTTTTCTAAGTCAGCAATCATCTTTTCAACATCGGAAGTTTCGGTCTTCTCCATAGTTGATCTTTCAACAACCTTCGGTTCTTTTTTCTTCTCTTGAGTATCTTGGTAGTATTGAGCCCAATCATCATCATCATCAATCATCACCTTTTCATCATCAAAAACTGCTCCACCAACTTTAGTCTTCCCTTTGTCCTTTAGCTTCTTAGTGCTAGCAGATGCCTTGGCATGATTTTCTAAGATTGCAGTCAATTGGTTCTTCATGGTCTCAGCTAGGGCCTCTTTTATTTCTTCCATCTTGGCATTGAGGGCATCATCCACCATTCTCTGAATTTGTTCGGGATCCAAGGTTTTTGTTGTGCAAGTAATTGAATCGTTGCTAGATACTTCATCTCTGGCATAGGTCGGATTGTCGTAAGCTTTTGAATTTTCGTAATCCAGGGCTGTGAGCCAGAAAGGATTAATGAGATGCAAATGTATGCATGTATGCATGTATGCACAAACAATAAACAAAAAAGGATAATTATGATGCTCTTTCCAACCTTATAACATCCACACACGAATGGTGAGTCTCTTTTTCTAGGTATATGGTTAACAAAATACCAACGTGGGATCGAATAATTCCCTCGGACGTTTTAACCAATAGTTATATTTTCGAAAATGGAAATCCATTCATAGTAATTCCCATTAATTAGGTTTTAATCCATTCAACCAACTATAGTAGCTTTTATGCTATATTGGATTAAAACTAAATTAAGAGGTTTATTATAAATAGATTTCTCACTTGAAAAAAGTAACTAATGATTCATGCCAAAAACAAGCCCATGATTAATTACTCTTAGTATAAACTAGGCTCACAATCGATTTTTTGGTATTTTCATAATTGACCTAAATAATTTGCAAGCTCTTTGTAAGAAAAGGTTGGATAAAAAAACTTTTGTTTCTAAGCCCATTGTAAAAAGATCTTAGAAAAAATGGATTTTGGGCTTAGTATTTGGGCCATGAGAAAAAGAATTTTAGAAAGGTTTTATGTCCAAAGACCATCTTGAAAAGTTTTAAAAATAGCTTTGGTCTTTTGGGCATTAAAGAAAATTTTATTTGAGCTTGCAATGTACTTAGGTCATATTAAAAAAGAGCAAACAAAATAAGCCATGATTTAAGCCAAGACAAATTAACTATAGTCAAACAACATGCATTTGGGGTAAAAACCTAAGGGAAGTAACTATGCCAATTACATGAGCTTTAGTCTTTGGGGAAAAAGGCTTAGGTTCCCATAGCAAGTATATACCAAAAGATACGAGGCTATGAGTGGTTATGCCATGCTCGATCTCCATACCTTGAGTGAAAGTATGGTATCCCTTACATAACATAACACGGGTAACACGGGCATCCTAACTCACGCACACGATGCAATCTAATATGATGCAATGGATAATATCATTATGAGAAAGAATAGTATAATATAAAGACCAACAGAATCAACTTCTCTTATTCCCAGTGGAGTCGCCACTGTGAGCGGGGATTTTGCCCCCACTCCCGATGGAATGGTTCTTGCGACTTCAGCACTGTTTAGGCTCGGGGCCTTAGAGAACAAGGACCTAAGTCTGGAGAAAATGTAGTCGCCACCCGGACGGGCTGAGAAAAATAAAGGGGTGGATGACTCGATTCCTAAGGAATCCCCAACCCCCTAACGAGTTCAAAAAGTTAGGTACGTGTGGGGAAGGTGAGAAATGGCCCAATGTAGACCCTTAAATTTTGACCTAGTCCGGTCCAATATATTTTAATTAGTCCAAAATAATTTTTGTGCTGTCCAACATATTTTAGCTAGTCCAAAATAAATTTTATGGTATCTTGATTAATTTTAATATTTATTTTAGCAAAAAATGGTGAAATGAATAAAAAATTTAAAAATAATAAAAAAATAACAAAAAAATTCGGCAACGGAAAAATCGGCGACAAAAAATCATCGCCGAAAGTCAGCGCTGGCCCGTGGGCATTTCGCCCACAGGGATTTCCTACGGGCTAAATGGTCCGCGGGCCCGTTCGCCCGCGCTGCCGCAGCCAGCTGCGGCAGCTTTTTTCTCCAGCACAGTTTTTACGCAGCAGTTTTTTTTTGCCAGCGAAATTTTTTCGACGCAAATTTTTCGAAACCTAATGCAATTAGGTTTCGGTTTCCTTTTCTTATTGAATATTGTATGCCATGAATAATTAGAATTACCCATAGAATTCTTCTATAAATATGGACTAAACAACAAAAAAAAAAGGGGAGGAAAAAAGAAAGAAAATTGGACAGAAACTTTAGAGAGTTTGAAACCGTAACTGAGTAGGAAAGCAGTGAACCACGCTGATTTTTTGAGAGAGCAGAAAAACTATTCAAGCAATTAAAAGGTAAAAAGGTCTGTCTTTGACCTTGTTCATCCAAGAAGCAATTTTTGGTGAAATTTACAAAATAAGGTTTGAATTCTTAATTTCTTTTATTTTGTCATAGTAGCTTAAATTATCAAAATTGTGTCTTTTAATTCAAAAACCTAATAACCTCAATTCACTTTTTATAAAGTTTCAAAACCTTAATTCGTTGCTTTGTTTTCCAAAAAGTTTAAAGTTGTTAGTTTTGTTTCTTCAAAACCCCAAAACCTTAATTTGCTTTCCAAGTTTTCCAAGGCCAAAATTGAGTTCTGTTTATTTCCAAAAGCTCCAAAAATGTCTTTTTTTGCTTTATAAACTTTAAACTGTTTGTTTATTTTCATAAAAACTTCATAAAATTGTCAAATTGATTTTCAAATTCTAAAAATTAACTCATTACCCGAAACCCTAAATTAAAAAATCCTAAAACCCTAATTCAACTCCAAACCTAAAATAGTAAAACCCTAACCCCTTTAAAACCTTAAACCCTAATTTTTTTCTAAACCCTAATCCATTAAAATTTTAAAAACCATAAAAACACAAATATTTTAAATTCACAGAGTAAACTTGAAACCATAAATTAAAAGTGTTTTAAAGAGTCCAAATTTTAGTTTCACGATTTTACATCATAAACCTTAGTTTGGTTAATCAAAGAGTATTACCAACCTTTTAAAACATAAAATCCTTAATCTATTTTATTTCTCTTAAAGTCACAGTAGCCTAATTCTATAAAATCCAAAACCCTAAACACATGAAATAAAGGACCCAAAATGGAAACAGTAGCTATAATTTAGATTTTTATTTGCCTTATTCAATTTTATATTTAATTATGCTTTGATTTATTTTATATGCTTTAATTTATTTAAGTTCATTGCTTGGTTTATTTAATTTGTCATGGATGGATGTTTACTTTCTATTGATGTTTAATCCCTTTGATGAATGATTTATTTATGTTGAATGATTATTTACTTTTATCAATTTATTTAGATTTCCAAATGCTGTAAGAGGTATGTTTCCACTTGTTGGATACCTCATTAGTTAAATATCATGTAATTTAATTTGCTTTTCTATTTTAGAACCTATGTAAAGGACATGTTTCTACCTTTCGGTGGGTGTCCTATTCAGGCATGTGATGTAAGGACATGTTTCCATGTTCGGATGGGTGTCCATTTATTTGTTTTGCTTGGACCTTGCTTTAATTTTAATATATTGATGCTTTCTTTTAATTATTATGTGTAATATGGATAATGTTGTTATACTTAAGAAATTATAATATTAAGACCTGTAAAGGAGGCCGGTTCCCATGAACCAGGCGTTGTGGGGGGTATTGGGCCATTTCTCACCTTCCCCACACGTACCCAACTTTTCGAACCCGTTAAGGGGTTCGGGATTCCATAGGAATCGAGTCATCCATCCCTTTCTTTTTCCCGGTCCGTTTGGGTGGCGACTCCATTTTTTTCTAACTTAGGTCTGTGTTCTCTAAGGCCCCGAGCCTAAATAGTGTCGAAGTCGCAAGAACCATTTCACCGGGAGTGGGGCCAAAAAACCCCGCTCATAGTGGCGACTCCACTGGGGATAAGAGAAGTTGATTCTGTTGGTCTTTATATTATTCTATTCTTTCTTATAATGATATTATCCATTGCATCATCTTAGATTGCATCGTGTGCGTGAGTTAGGATGCCCGTGTTACCCGTGTTGTGTTATGTAAGGGATACCATACTTTCACTCAAGGTATGGAGATCGAGCATGGCATAACCACTCATAGCCTCATACCATTTGATATATACTTGCTATGGGAACCTAAGCCTTTTAACCCAAAGACTAAAGCTCATGTAATTGGCCTAGTTACTTTCCTTAGGTTTTACCCCAAATGCATGTTGTCTGACTATGGTTAATTTATCTTGGCTTAAATCATGGCTTATTTGGTTTGTTCTTTTTCTAATATGACCTAAGTACATTGTAAGCTCAAAATAAATTTTTCATTAGAAAATCCAAAAGACCAAAGCTATTTTCAAAATTTTTCAAGATGGTCTTTGGGCATAAAACTTTTCTAAAAACATATCAAAAATTCTTTGGATCATGGCCCAAATACTAAGCTCGAAATCTACTTTTCTAAAATCTTTTTATAATGGGCTTAGAAATAAAATTTTTTTTATCCAACCTCTCCTTACAAAGAGCTTGCAAAAATATTTAGGTCAATTAAGAAATACCAAAGGCCAATTGTGGGCCTAATTTACACTAAGAATAAATTAATCATGGGCTTGTTTTTAGCATGAATCATTAGTTACTCTTTTCAAGTGAGAATCTATCTATAATAAACCTCTTAATTTAGTTTTAATCCAATATAGCATAAAAGCTATTTTGGTTGGATAAATGGATTAAAACCTAATTAATGGGAATTATTATGAGCTGATTTCTATTTTTGAAAATATAACTGTTGGTTGAAATGTCTAAGGGAATTATTCGAAAACAAGATGCCCCATATTGGTATTTTGTTAACCATATACCTAGGAAAAGAGACTCGCCATTCGTGTGTGGATGTTATAGGGTTGGAAGGAACGTCCTATTCGTCCTTGTTTGTCTATTGTTTGTGCATACATGCATACATGCATACATTTGCATCTCATATCATTGATCCTCTTTGGCTCACAGCCTTGGATTATGAAAGTTCAAAAGTTTACTACAATCCTACCTACGCTGGAGATAAAGTATCTAGCAATGACTCAATCACTTGCTCACCAAAAATAATGGAGCCCAAACAAATTCAAAGATTGGTGGATGATGCCCTCAATGCCAAAATGGAAGAAATAAAAGAGGCCCTAGTTGAGACCATGAAGAACCAATTAACTGCTATCTTAGAAAATCATGCCGAGGCATCTGCTAGCACAAAGAAGCCAAAGGACAAAGGGAAGACCAAATTTGGTGAAGTGGTTTTTGATGATGAAAAAGTGATCAATGATGATGATGATGATTGGGCTCAATACTACCAAGATGCTCAAGAGAAGAAAAAGGAACCGAAGATTGTTGAAAGATCAACTATGGAGAAGACCGAAATTTTTGATGTTGAAAAGATGATTTCTGATTTGGAAAAGAAATTTGAGAAGAAGCTGAAAACTGAAGAAATGTCCGAAGTTGACAAATTATTTGAGCTAGATGAAAAAGTCCCGTACAAGTTCAAGATCTCCATGTGAAGCAGTATATCACTGCCATGCAGTCTGCCCGAGCTACTAAGGCTCAAACTCTAAGGTACTTCATTCTCTCATTGGATCCTATTGTCCAAAATTCGTTCAATACCTTAGATGATGGAACACAAAAGAGTTGGGATCTGCTTTACAAAGCCTTCATCCAACAATATGGGTATAATGTCGAGATGGAAGTTACCTTAATGGAAGTGGAGACCATTAGACAAAGGCCAAATGAAAATTTTGTGGACTATGTGAAAAGGTGGAGAAATAAGGCTGCTTTGCTAAAGAAGAGACCCGATGAATCTGATCAAATAAGGATGATCGTGAGAGGTGTCCTGCCCAATCTCCGTGAAAGGATGTCTCACACCCTTATAAGGGATTTCAAAGATCTTCTCTAAGCTGGTCTGCAAATTGAAGAGTGGGAAAGAGAGAAGAATCGCTTTTCAATAAGAAGGAATGAGAAAGGGAATTACCAGCCTAGTAATCAAAGCACGCAAAAAGAAGTTGATATTAATGTAACCGGTCAAGGAAATAAAAGACAATTCTCATAATTGGGGAAACCTCTATCTTGGGTTTTTAGCGAGCTGCAAAAGAAAGGGTTGTTACAACCGTTAGCTCCTCGACCGTTACATAATCCACTGCCACCAAACTTCAATGCCGAGGCCTTCTGTCAATTTCATCAAATGTGAGGGTATGAAACAGATAAATGTGCTCGTCTAAGGCATGAGATCCAAGATTTAATCGACAGTGGCAAGTTGCCTGAGCCGGACAAGCCCAATACCAAAGGTAATCCATTTCTAAGGTTCAACAGGGTGCCACCACTAGCAGCCTTCATGGTAGGAAAAGGATTGGAAGAAGATTTTGTTTTATCATCCTTTCAAGATGGGATATTGAAGATATGAAAGGAAAAGAAGCCTAACTCAATGAACTTTCCTTAGCTTGAATGTTGCTTTTCAATCTTACTTTCTTTAATTAATTGGAACTATCGTGTTTTTCAAATTTAAATTTGTTTGAATAAATTACTTTTATCAAAAATCAACCAATGAGGAATCTAGCTTGATGTTCATAAATTAATTTGTCTAGGCATCATGACTTGAATGACTTTACTAGGTGAGGGAATTGCTCTATAGCATCGAGTTGTGTATGCTTACTTAGAGAGTGCTCCTGCATAATTACCTTTGTCTAGGTCCTAGTCTGTCTTAGAACATGCTTTGACAAACTTTCGAGGTGAAATTGAACTTTACTTATTTTAGGGAGAGATGATCTAGGCATTGTTTGGTTAGCCAACAACTAGTATCCACCCAATTAAATATCAATCCCTAGCTGTCCCTTTGAGCCTTCATAAAATTTTACCTTTCTTTTCATTGGCTTACAAACCCCAACAATCTACCCTAAGCTGTTGTGATACTTTTGACAAGTCTTATGATCACTAAGATGATTAGGCAAGAAGATCAAAGAAAGCAATGATAAGTCAAGATCATGAAGATAGTTGAAGTTCTCAAGACCATAGAGTAAAAAATGATTTATCCCTGTTAAAGAAGATTTATGTCACTCCACTCATCCATTATTGGAAGCCCAAGTTAGTACAAAAAAGTTAACTCTTTTAGAGCTAAAACAAAAAAAAAACAACAAAAGAAAACAAAAGAAAAAAGAAGAAAAGAAGAAAGAAAAAGAAAAGAAGAAAAAGAAGAAGAAAAAAGAAAAAAGAAGAAAAAAGGAAAAGAGAAAGAAAAGAAAAAAGGAAAAAGAAAAGAAAACCCAAAATGGTTCAAAAAGCAAACCGAGTTCTCTTTTACCTAAGACAACAAAAGGCTTCCATTTGGTTTATAAAGATGGTTTGACTTGAATTGGTCCAACCCAACTAAAGATTCGATCAAAATCAAAGAAAAAGGAGAAAGACCATTCAGTTCTTGAAAGTTCTGTACTTGAGAGTCCTACAAGGAAGAAGGACAAAAATGATAAAATGCTCAAAAAAAGGGAGGAGTAAGAAAAATAAAAGGAAAGAAAAGGGAAAAGAAGAAAGGAAATGAAGCAAGGGAAAAAACTATCCTAATCAAGATCCAGATTAATGCCAAGAAGGTAGAAGGAATTTGGAGTCTAGCAAGATTGTCTCCAAGCTGCCTAAAATTCACACAAGAAATTTGTAGTGTGAAGGTTTGTACCTTGTGTCACATCAGCTCCTATCTCAAAATGGCCTTCATCTAAACTCGTGTCCCTTATAGACCCCATTTCAAGCCTATTAAAGACCTATTGATCTCTCTTGGTAGGTAGAGTCTATTAGTGGAGGTAGTTTGGATAAGTATGCATATGAGATAGACAATATCTAAACTCAAATGAGACCTTTGGCCAAGTAATGTGTATGTGCCTATCTGAAGTGCAACAGTTCTTGCTTAAATAGAAATGATTCTCGAGTTTAGTACGGTAACTAGGGTTGTCATGTTATAGATATGTTAATTTGGAAAAATCAAGTCCTGAGGTACATTGACATTAATTTGGCAAAGCCAATAATTGATTTCAAAATCAAAATTCAAAAAAAAAGTGTTTTGTCATACAAAGACTTCAAGTTAAGGGAAGTATGTTGAACCTCCAAAGGACACATTGGGCAAAGGAAATTATTATTGGTAAAGTTATGAAGAAACTACCAACTGACATACTGAAATATAGTTTGAAATGGATGCATCCCTGACTCTGCTGCTTAGGGTCTCCAACACTCATGTTTTCAACATCTTGAAGATAAAAGCCACAAATGAAAAAGCTTTCGATCATTCCAATGCAAGACTTGAACAAGCGTCAAAACACAACCAATGAGAACACTTCTACTGATCACCTTGGTCTGTGAGTCGATGGAACAACTGTAAGTATTATTCATGCATATCATGCATACATGAGCATATCACATCGCACTCTCTTATCTTGTGTTGTCTATTCTTTGGCAAAATGAACAGCAAACACTCTATGAAGTAAAGAATCAAAAGAAGATGTCAAATCTGGGGGGCATGGAAAGCCCATTGCTTGAGAAAGTTCCAGTAATTTTGCAAAGAGAAGAAATACGTGCTTATGCGATGAACTAGATGGCAAAAACATCAATCAGAGCCCGCCTGGAAAAGTCTTGGGTTGGAGCCTACACAGGAGGAAAAGTTTCTCCTTTTCAATTTTTTGAGTCTATATATAAAATGTTTTCAAACTCACTTACAAATGTTTTGCCACCCAGGGGGGCAAGGAGAGGGTATAAGGTCCAATTAAAAATAGCTGAATTTTTGCAAAGGAAGAACAAAAAGAATGGAACATTAGAACTATCAAAAGAATGATGACACAAATGACAAAAGATCAGTCTAGCTAGAAGAGTTGAAGCCAATATAAGACTTGATCTCAAAGGATGAAGATCCATTTGCAAGGGTGAAGACCCGATCTCAAAGGATAAAGATCCATTTTCAAGGGTGAAGACCTAATCTCAAAGGATGAAGATCCATTTTCAAGGGTGCAGACCCAATCTCAAAGAATGAAGATCCATTTTCAAGGGTGAAAACCCGATCTGAAAGGATGAAGATCCATTTGTAAGGGTGAAGACCTGATCTCAAAGGATGAAGATCCATTTTCAAGGGTGAAGACCCAATCTCAAAGGATGAAGATCCATTTGCAAGGGTGAAGACCTGATCTCCAAGGATCAAGATCCGTTTGCAAGGGTGAAGACCCGATCTCAAAGGATGAACATCCATTTTCAAGGGTAAAGACCTGATCTCAAAGGATGAAGATCCACTTACAAGGGTGAAGACCCGATCTCAAAGGATGAAGATCCATTTGCAAGAATGAAGACCCGATCTCAAAGGATGAAGATCCATTTTGAGGGTGAAAAACCACAATGCATAGAATAACCGAAGCAGTTAGATTTCTCAAATGATAAAAGGTCAGTCAAACTCAATCTCGTGTCCAATCACCCAAATTCAATTCAATCTCGGATCCAAGCACCAAAATTTAATTCAATCTCTGGTCCAAGTACCCAATTCCAATTCAACATCGGGTCCAAGCACCCAAATTCAATTCATTCTCCGGTCCAAGTACCCATTCTCGGGTCCAGGTACCCATGTCAAATAAATTTCAGGTCCAAGTACCCAATTCAAATCAATCTCGGGTCCAAGCACCCATTCTCAGGTCTAAGTACCCAAATCAAATCGATTTCAGGTCCAAGTACCCAAATCAAATCTAATCTCGGGTTCAAGTACCCAAATCAAATCAATCTCGGGTCCAAGTACCCAATCCTGGGTCCAAGTACCCAAATTCAATCCAATCTTGGGTCCAAGCACCCAATCTCAGGTCCAAGCACCCAATCTTGGGTCTAAGTACCCAAATCAATTCAAGCTCGGGTCCAAGTACCCAATCTCGGGTCCAAGCACCTATTCTCGGGTCCAAGTACCCAAATCAATTCAAGCTCGGGTCGAAGTATCTAATCTCGGGTCCAAGTACCCAAATCAAATCCAATATCGGGTCCAAGTGCCCAATCATGGGTCCAAGTGCCCAATCTCGGGTCCAAGTACCCAAATCAAATCAATTTCGTGTCCAAGTACCCAATCCTAGGTCCAAGTACCCAAATCAAATCAATTTCGGGTCCAAGTACCCAAATAAAATCTAATCTCGGGTCCAAGTACCCAAATCAAATTCAATCTGGGGTCCAAGTACCCAATCCTGGGTCCAAGTACCCAAATTCAATCCATTCTCAGGTCCAAGTACCCAAGGGTCCAAGTACCCAATCCCGGGTCCAAGTACCCAAATCAAATTCAGTCTCGGGTCTAAGTACCCAAAACAAATTTAAATAACCATCTCAAAAATTATGTCTTATTGCTTTTCACTCTCTTTCACTTAAGTCTCAGATCGTTCAAGCTGGGGGAAAACTGTAGACCCTTAAATTTTGACCTACTCCGGTTCAATATATTTTAATTAGTCCAAAATAATTTTTGTGTTGTCCAACATATTTTAGTTAGTCCAAAATAATTTTTATGCTATCTTGATTAATTTTAATATTTATTTTAGTAAAAAAATGGTGAAATGAATAAAAAATTTAAAAAAAATAAAAAAAATAACAAAAAAAATCAGCGACAGAAAAATGGGCGACGAAAAAATCATCGTCGAAAGTCAGCACGGGCCCGTGGGCATTTATCCCGCAGGAAACTACAGCAGGCAAAATGGCCCTTGGGCCCGTTTTGCCCTTGCTGCTGTAGCCATAGAATTATTCTATAAATATGGATTAAACAACACAAAAAAAAGGGGAGGAAAAAAGAAAGAAAATTGGACAGAAACTTAGGAGAGTTTGAAACCGTAACTGAGTAGGAAAGCAGTGAACCACACTGATTTTTTGAGAGAGCAGAAAAACAATTCAAGCAATTCAAAGGCAAAAAGGCTTGTCTTTGACCTTGTTCATCCGAGAAGCAATTTTTGGTGAAACTTACAAAATAAGGTTTGAATTCTTAATTTCTTTTATTTTGTCACAGTAGCTTAAATTATCAAAATTGTGTCTTTTAATTCAAAAACCTAATAACCTCAATTCACTTTTTCTAAAGTTTCAAAACCTTAATTTGTTGCTTTGTTTTCCAAAAAGTTTAAAGTTGTTAGTTTTGTTTCTTCAAAACCCCAAAACCTTAATTTACTTTCCAAGTTTTCCAAAGCCAAAATTGAGTTCTGTTTATTTCCAAAAGCTCCAAAAATGTCTTTTTTTGCTTTATAAACTTTAAACCGTTTGTTTATTTTCATAAAACTTCATAAAATTATCAAATTGATTTTCAAATTCTAAAAATTAACTCATTACCCGAAACCCTAAATTCAAAAATCCTAAAACCCTAATTCAACTCCAAACCTAAAATAGTAAAACTCTAACCCCTTTAAAACCTTAAACCCTAATTTTTTCTAAACCCTAATCCTTTAAAATTTTAAAAGCCATAAAAACACAAATATTTTAATTTCACACAGTAAACTTGAAACCATAAATTAAAAGTGTTTTAAAGAGTCCAAATTTTAGTTTCACGATTTTGCATCATAAACCTTAGTTTGGTTAATCAAAGAGTCTTACCAACCTTTTAAAACATAAAATCCTTAATCTATTTTATTTCTCTTAAAGTCACAGTAGCCTAATTCTATAAAATCCAAAACCCTAAACACATGAAATAAAGGACCCAAAATGGAAACAGTAGCTATAATTTAGATTTTTATTTGCCTTATTCAATTTTATATTTGATTATGCTTTGATTATTTTATATGCTTTAATTTATTTAATTTCAATGCTTGGTTTATTTAATTTGTCATGGATAGATGTTTACTTTCTATTGATGTTTAATCCCTTTGATGAATGATTTATTTATGATGAATGATTATTTACTTTTATCAATTTATTTACATTTCCAAATGTTATAAGAGGTATGTTTCCACTTGTTGGATACCTCATTAGTTAAATATCATGTAATTTAATTTGCTTTTTCTATTTTAGAACCTATGTAAGGACATGTTTCTACCTTTCGGTGGGTGTCCTATTCAGGCATGTGATGTAAAGACATGTTTCCATCTTCAGATGGGTGTCCATTTGTTTTGCTTGGACCTTGCCTTAATTTCAATATTATGATGCTTTCTTTTAATTATTGTGTGTAATATGGATAATGTTGTTATACTTAAGAAATTTATAATATTAAGACCTGTAAAGGAGGCCGATTCCAATGAATCGGGCGTTTTAGGGGTACTGGGCCATTTATCACCTTCCCCACACGTACCCAACTTTTCGAACCCATTAAGGGGTTGGGGATTCCTTAGGAATTGATTCATCCACCCCTTTCTTTTTTTCCGGTGTGAGAGGAGATTTTTGCCGCCACTCCCGGTGGAATGGTTCTTGCGACTTCGGCACTGTTTAGGCTCAGGGCCTTAGAGAACACAGACCTAAGTCCAGAGAAAATGGAGTCGCCACCCAGACGGACCGGGAAAAAGAAAGGGATGGATGACTCGATTCCTAAGGAATCCCTAACCCCCTAATGGGTTTGGAAAGTAGGGTAAGTGTGGGGAAAGTGAAAAATGGCCCAGCACCCCCACAACGCCTGGTTCATTGGAACCGGCCTCCTTTACCGGTCTTAATATTATAAAATTCTTAAATATAACAAAATTATCCATATTACAAAGAATAATTAAAAGAAAGCATCAATATATTAAAATCAAAGTAAGGTCCAAGCAAAACAAATAAATGGACACCCATCCGAAGATGGAAACATGTCCTTACATCACATGCCTAAATAGGACACCCACCGAAAGGTAGAAACATGCCCTTTACATTGGTTCTAAAATAGAAAAGCAATTTAAATTACATGACTTTAACTAATGAGGTGTAACACCCCCACATCCGGTACAAGCACACTACAAACACCACAATGTAATATACTTGCACTGAACATAGGGATGCTACGGTTTTTTCTTAACCATCAAATCATTTTAAAAGATACCATAATCTTTATCATGATACATTATAGAAAATAATAAATTAACTTGTAATATAAAACAAAATAGATATAAATACATTTACTTAATACGCAGCAAAATTTATAAAATAGTTACATATATGAAAACATTTAAATCCATATTTACAAATATACATATATTCACATTATAAACAATACTTTACAAAATATAAAGAAGTTATACATGATTGGCAGCTCTTCTCTGATCTTTAAGTCCCAAAATAGATTCTTTAATGTCTACTCTCACTTGGTCTCGAGGAACTCTCGGGTTCAACTCTGTCACCTGCGCGATCAACACTATCGCGCTAAGCCAATGGCTTAAGTATGCCAACATTATGCTTTAATGCAATGCAATATCATACACATTAATAAATAAACAACAATATAGTTGTAAAGATAATACCACACCTTTATATTTCATAACTCATACTCATATAAGCATAATACATTTCAAAGTCCTTTCAAGGATCTCATTATTCAATTATTTTAACACCAATAAATCACATTGAAACAAAGACAAGCATGGGCCCAAATGACACTAATATGCTATTCAATTTTCAGAGTTAATGTTTTGGTTTAATCATCACATTTATCATTATCAAAAAACCAACTAGGCTTCAAGGATTAGGTTCAACCAAGCTTCAAGGGGAACAAAGCAAGCTAAGTATCAACCCAACTTGGCTTCAAGAACCAACCCAACCTAGCTTCAAGGGTTGTAACATCTCAATTAGGCTTCAAGGATTAAATCCAACCTAACTTCAAGAGATTGTTACTAATATTAGGCATGCCACCAACATCAAACTCTGAAAATGGAATAACACATTAGCCACACAATTCATTTATTATTTAATTATCATTTCCATTCTCAATTCTCATCATCATCTAGGCAAACATGCCTTATTTCTTTCAATTGAATCGTCATAGCCAATCACAATGGCTTCACATCACATTTGAGTTATTATAGCCAATCACAATGGCCTCATATTATATCATGTCTCAATTCATATTATAATATTTCCATTCTTATCAAAGCAATTCATATACATCATCAATACTCACATTGTGTCCCACATTATACACAATATAACATTATTCATAGATTTAGAATCTTCCACATATATTTGTTTAGATCATTCTTTGTATTAAATGTGTTTAGAGTGTTTATTTTTATGTTTAGGTGCAAGAAGACCTTTGAAGAATCAAAACAATGCAAGAAGAGCAAAGAACAATCACAGTAGCTAACACACTCAATTGACACGGCCAAGCTTGTGGCCGTGTCTCTCAACCAAAAGCTCCAACACGACCAAGACTCCCCTAGCTTGGCCGTGTCTCTCCAAAATTTATCCAACACGGCCAAATTTCCTTAAACTTGGCCGTGTCTCCCAAAAATCTTTAGTCTTGCCCGTGTCTCTTCTTTAGTTTGGTCGTGTCTCTCATGAATGAAAACCCTAAACATGGCCAAGTCTCTTTTTATTGAATTAAAACACATTATGCACAACATAACCTCATTCAAATGGATATATCAATGTCATTAACACTTATTTTACATATTCATCATAATATTCACAATAACAATACATTTAATCACTTACCATTTCAAAACCCTAAAATCAACATCACTCTTATTCTTTCAATATCAACATCCACTTAACTTACCATCTTCAAACCAAAACCAACACCAATTCAATCTTTTTAAGTTACACTCAATTTCAACACTTATAAACAAATCTCAAACACACCAAATCATAATATTAACAAATCATAACTCACCTTAAACAAAACTTCAAAATAACAAAGGAAAACAAGTGAGTACTTACCAAAATTGAGGAAATTCCACAAATCTCCAACTTAATCCTTTAATTCTTCCTTCAATTTGATTATAGAATTTAGAACACCTCTCTTGCTCTCTCTTTCCTTTGGTAGCCAGCCACACACATGAGAAGAAAAGAAAATGAAAACAAGTCAAACTTCTTTTCTTCTTTAAATCTCCACCAAGCAATTCTAACCAAGCAATTACCTAAATGCCCTCATCCATTTAACTTAGCTTCTTTCACTTATATGCCCATTTAAGTAATTTCACATATCACAAATAAAATATCTTCTTCCCTTGACTCCTCATTTTGACCAACATATGTAACACCCCGATACCCTATATAAGTACTATACATATACTTAGTATACATACAGTAAGTATATAAAGTGTAAGGATGTCACTTTTCGTTATCTTTTAAAAACCTGTAACAGAGTTCAAACCATAATACGTTAATTTAAATAACATTTACAAAATCATTATCTTTATCAAAACTCCATTTATACATATAAATATTCTCTTACCAGAAATACATCATAATTAAAAGTTATACATGTATACATTACCCTCTAGTTGGTCTCGACAAACTCTTACTCTTCTCGTGGCATAACGAAAGACTTCATATCCTTCACCAAGGTACCTGCGTGATTACACATCCGCGCTAAGCCTGAGAGCTTAGTAGTACAAATATAACATATAAACATACATTATAAAAATACTAATATATATAATGATATATCAATTCCATGTGTCATTAGTTTCTCATCATGTTTTCCTTTTAAATTGCACCTTTCATATATTTTAACTAATTTCATGTATTATATACATATCATTTTTACCTGTAATATCCCAAGGTACACCCCAAAAGTTTTGGAGCTATTTAATTGGATGTAATTTGTGTGTGTATTAAGGGGAAAGAGAAAAGAAGTGAAGAGAAGATATGTTGGTAAAATATGTAAGGAAAATATTATAAGAGCTAGATGGATATGAATAATAAAGTGTATATATGGTATTTGATGATATGGGAAATATAAATGCAATATATATAACATATACATATACTCACATATACATCACATATTCATGATGTATAAATTGGTGTAGGAAAGTGAGATAAATATATATATATATATATATTTGTATAATTAGTTAATAATAATAATAATGATAATAAGGACAAAAAGAAAAAGAAGAGGAAAGCAAAAGAAATTTGTGTGGAGGAGATTTAATGGTATTATTATTATTATTATTATTATTATTATTATTATTATTATTATTATATATATATATAAAGGATAAGAACGAAGGAAGAATGGAGAAACTTCATTCTTCTTCTTCTTCTGTTTGGTGAATGAGAGAGAGAGAGAGAGAAGCTAGAGAGAGAAGCACCAAGGATTTAAGGAATTTAAGGGAATTGAAGATGGAGATGAAGATTTGGCAAGCTATTCAAGTAAGTACTAATCTCTTAAGTGGATTTTTATTGATTATAGAAATATATGAGTTTTTATCTTCTTGTTTTGATTTCTTTTGGATTGAGATTTATATTTGGTATAATGGGTGTGTAAGATGATGAAAAGAAAGGATTGAAGCATGTAAATGTATTGAACTATCATCTAAGTGATGATAAGTTGAGATAATTGTGAGAATGATGATGAATTGTTGAGTTAGGGTTGTGTATAAATGAATTGGTACTTTGAGTAGTTGATTATAGTGAGGAGTATATATTGATTATTATGATGATATAATGAAGATAATTATATGTTAAAATGATAGGAAATTGATAAATATTAATAAAGATGATGATTAATAGGGTTGTGATGTGATTTTGGAAGGGCTTGGATGAATTTGGAAGTGTTTGGTCTTTGAATCATTGAAGGACACGGCCAAGTTATGAGAGACACGGCCAAGTTAGGGCAAACTTGGCCGTGTTGAATGGTTTTTGGAGAGACACGGCCACTGTCTTGGCTGTGTCCCTTGACCGTGTTTGCCACTGCCTAGTTTGTGTTGAGAGACACGGCCGTGTCCCTTGCCGTGTCTGCTTCTGGATTGTTTATGTTGAGAGACACGGCCACTGGCTTGGCCGTGTCTACTGCCCGTGTTTGCTACTGGAACTTTTGGTTGAGAGACACGGCCACAGGCTTGGCCGTGTCCCTTGAGGGTATTTGTTATTGTGTTTGTTAATTGTTCTTCTTACTTTGTTGGATCTTCAAGGGTCTTTTGTATCTAAACACACTTAAAAACAATAATGATCCAACCAAATGTGTATAGAAGATTCTACATTCATGTATAATGTAAATTGTTTTGTATATAACAATGATGATATAGGAAATGTGGAAGAGATAATGATCATGGAAAATGGTATGTGCAATGCCATTGATTATGTATTGTTGAGTGATGAATTGATCAATATGATTAGATGATAACAATGATGTTTATGATACTATATGAACAATGTTGTGTATAATGCATTGTTAATCTTGTGAATTGCAATGATGACTTATATATATATATAAATATATATATATTATGAAAAATATGATGAGAAGTCATTGTTATTGACTATAATGATTTAAATGTGATGGAAAGCCATTGTGATTGGCTATGATGATTCAAGTGAAAGAGATAAGGCATGTTTGCCTAATTGATGATGAAATTGATAATGAATTAATAAATGAATTGTGTAACTAATGTGTTATTCAATTTCAGAGTTCTGGATTTGGGAGGCATGCCTATAAAATGAAAGGTAACAGTCTTGCCGGGTTGAGGATCTCTTCAATTTGAGTTGAATTGAGGTCCAAGAGACTGGGTCTGTTACACTATGAGATTTATGCTTATAAGATATATGATTAGTAACAGTCTTGCCGGGTTGAGGATCTCCTCGATTAAGTCGGGTTGATGGTCCAAGAGACTGGGTCTGTTACTTGATAAATGTCATATATGAGAATTGCAGTAACAGTCTTGCCGGGTTGAGGATCTCCTCGAGTTTAGCCGAGTTGATGATCCAAGAGACTGGGTCTGTTACGCTATCCATGGATAGAGATATCTATATATGATGCCTACGGGCTTGATGATTATGATTATAGACCAAAGCAGTAACTCTGAACTTTGAATAACATATTAGTGTTGTTCGGGCCCGAGTCTGTCTTTGTTTACAATTTTATATTCAAATGTTGAAATAAATGAGTAATGAGATCTATAACTGCCTTTATTGGAAGTATGATTTTGTAATATGTGTATTGATGTATTGAAAGTGAATATGTTTTGAGGGACTTTCTTGATATATGAATTTATGAAAATGTTGTATGATGTGTAAATTGTATATGAATGTGGAATTTGTGAGAATTGTCTTCATGAAGGTTTGGATAGAACATAAAATGGTGCTTTGTTGAAATGATGTATATTTATATGTATATGAGATAGAAAAAGGGAAGAATTGAGTTGTGAATGTTCTATGTGATTATATAACTAATTTATGAAATTAGTAGGAACTTATGAAGAATGCATTAAGAAAGGAAAATGTGGTAAGAGAACAATAAACCATAAAGCTAAACATATGAGGTATGATAATTTGGTAAAGTATATTTTATTATTCAGTTGTACTACTAAGCTTTCGAGCTTAGCGTGATTGTTTAATCGCGCAGGTATTTATGCGGTTGATCTGGAAATCTAGCTGTGATGCCACGAGAAGGGTAAGAGTGTCTCGAGACCAACTAGAAGGTGATGCATACATGTATAATTTTAGTTATGATTCACTTTTTGATAAGAATCATGATTTTTATAAATATTTCTTAAAATTAACATAATGTTGCTTAGATTCGGATAAAGATTTTTAAATAGAAATTAAAAGTGACATTCTTATACTTTATATACGCATTGTATGTATACCAGGTATATGTATAGTGCTTATATGGAGTATAGGGTTGTTACAGTTATTTTGGTATCAGAGCTTAGGTTCTGTAATATCCTCATTTATGCCCTAGAAGTTTTGCATATTGTTGTTGTTGTTATTGTTATATATTGGATTGAATATATGTGTTAAATTGTAAGAGAAAAGAAATTGAGAAGAGAAAGTATATGTATATGTATTTTGGGAAGAAATAGGGTTTAGAGACAAATTTATATGTTGTGTATATGTTAATATATATGATATATAAAGTGGTCAAAAGGCTTGGTCAATGCAAGAGAAGATATTTATTTGAGATTGGTAAATTACTTAATTGGGCACATATAAGACAAAAAGATAATTATGTGAATAAGGGCACTTTGGTAATTGCTTGGATAAAATCACATGGTGGATATTTAAAGAAGGTTTGATTTGTGTTTTCTTCATCATTTCTTCTTCTTTTCCTTGTTGATGGCCGGCCCTCCATAGCCAAAGAGAAAGAAAGAGACAAGTGATGGTTTTGATGATTTCAAGCTTAAATTGAAGAAAGATTAAGTGTTCAAGTGTTGATTTAAGAAGTTTTTAACTAAGGTAAGATCTTTTCTCTAATTTCTTCAATTCTTTTGAAGTGGTATGATTAAGTTGCTTATGGTATGATTGTAAGTATTGATTTTGCTTGATAGATGATAAGTTGGGTTGGTGTTGGTGATGGAAGAGTAAGATTGGTGTTTAGTGAAATTGTTTCTGTTTTAGGATTAGTAAAGGCTGTGACTTGTATGATTTTTAATTAATTTTAGAAAAATGTTCTTGAAGTGAAGTTTTGATATGTTGTGCCTCTATGAGTCTAGAATGACTGAAAAATATGTTGATTCGATTTTGGAATGGTTATGAGTTTAGAAAAATTATTTTCATTAGACCTGTTCCAGCAGGTACCTTAACTGGGACAGCTATATTTCGGGATTTTTAATAAAATGTAGAAAAATCATATTTAATTGAATTTTGGATATGTTGTTTCTTATTGAGTCTAGTATTTGAGAAAAATAATTTGGAACCACGTTGATTGAATTTGATTTATGGAATTCACAAAGTTCAGAACTGCTGCCAGGATGCAGGGCAATTGGGGCAGTCTGGTTAGGTGAACTATTTGACAAAGATTTTGTGTTCAGTTTGATCTGAAATTTTAAAGGGATGATTTTAAGATACAAAACTAAATTCTGTAAAAATTTTAGAATTTTTAGTCAAGTAGATTATTTTATACAATTTTTCAAAATAAGGATAAAAAGGAGTTTAAAACCAGAATGTACTATTTATGGTTAGGGTTTTAATTCTTTGTTCTTCTTGCATTGCTTTGGTTCTCCAAAGGTAGGTTGGTCCTTAAACCTAACCCTAAACACTTTAAACACACTTGAATCAATGAATGTTATAATCAATTGTTCTTTGCCCTAATTGCATTGTTGAGATTGAACAATGTTATGTTGTGCATTGTGAATGGTAATGTGTTTCATGAGTAATGTGGAATGAAATGTTGATATTTATGAATGATGCTATGTGAGATATAATGTGATCATGGATGAGATATATATATATATATATATATAATTGAATAATGAGATGTTATATTATGAAATGAAATGTGAAGCCATTGTTATTGGCTAAGATGATGTAATTGAAAGAAAGAAGGCATGTTTGCCTAAATGTGATGAGAATTGAGAATGGAAATGAATTATTTGTTTAATATGTTATTCAGTTTCAGAGTTCTGGATTTGGGTGGCATGCCTAAGAAATGATGAAAGGTAACAGTCTTGCCGGGTTGAGGACCTCCTCATAGGTGTTGAGTTGATGGTCCAAGAGACTGGGTCTGTTACACTATGAGATACATGATTTGTAACAGTCTTGCCGGGTTGAGGATCTCCTCATATGTGTTGAGTTGATGATCCAAGAGACTGGGTCTGTTACACTATCCATGGATAGAGATACATGTATATACATTGCCTACGGGCGTGATTATTGTGACTATGAACCAAAGCAGTAACTCTGAACTCTGAATATCGTATTAAATACTTGTTGGGCCCATAGGTGTCAAGGTTATATGAATGTCCTAAATAATGTTATGAGTTTAATGAAATGAGATGTTGGTTATGGAGTATGATTGATTAATGTTGAATGTGAAAAGATGTTGAAATGTGGTATGCTCATATGACTATGATTTGTGAAATGCATAATTGTGTGGTTAACCTTATATTTATGATGTTGATCTTATCAATAACATATGTGGCATTGCATTTCATTAAAGCATACCGTTAGCATGTTTTATCTTACTAAGCCGTTGGCTTAGCGAGATAGTGTTTAATCGCGCAGGTAGTAGAGTGGATAGAGTTGAACCCGAGAGTTCATCAAGACCTAGTGAGAGTAGACCTTGAAGAATCCATTTTGGGAGCTTAAAGATCAGAGCAGACTTGCCAATCATGTATAAATTTTATGTGTTGTAAAACTTGAGTTTTGATGTATATGAATTTGTAAATATGTAAATATTTTATAACTTCCGCTGTGTAATATTTAAATATGGGGGTTGTCCTAAAACCTTTATTTTATGTTGTACTAGAAGTGTAAATCCTTTTTGCAGGTTGTAGTTGAGGTTACAAGGGAGATTTATTGGGAGTGTACTGAGTATGATTTTGTTTGCATTGGTTTGTGTAAAATGTTTTTAAAAATAAGAAAAAAACCGGTTTTGTCGACACTTGGGACTCAATTTTTAGGCGAAACTATGGCAAAAATTTTGTAAAAATCGGAACTAAAATTTGACTAAGTAAAATTGGTAGCAACATTAGGTTAGTGTGGCGCTTCTACTCAGCTTACATATGTAGGTTGGGAAGGGGTGTTACAATTGTTTTGGTATCAGAGCCTAGGTTTGAGATTCTCAACCTAGGTAAAATGTAATAAAAAGAATATTTTTACTTAAAAAGTGGTTTTGAATAACATATACGTTTGAGATTGGCAGTCTATGATCTTTAATAAGATATATTCTGCTGTGTTTGCAGTGTTAGGTTGTGATGGATTCTCACTCACGTCAGTCGATTGAGGGTAGTGCCGAGAGTATTGCTCCTGCTGAGGGAGCTAGGGTTGATAGTGTTGAGGAGGCACCTGCTTCGGTGTCGGGTAGACCAGCTGGGGAGGAGGTTCCGCCAGCCTGGTTTAGGCCTATGATGGAAGCTATGAGACAAGCACCTGTGCAACCACAGCCACCGCCACCACCCCCTCAGCCTTCAGTACCAGTAAGGCACTATGATAAGTTAAGGAAATATGGAGCAGAGGATTTCTTTGGTACAGTTGATCCGGCTGTAGCAGAACAGTGGCTTGATAGAGTTCAGAGGGTATTTGTGCAGTTGCAAGCCACTTCAGAGGAGAAGTTTGACTATGCAAGATCTTTGCTACAGAAGGATGCCTACGACTGGTGGAAGCCAGTGCCCCATTCTATGGATGATCCTCCAACACTGTCTTACACTGATTTTCTGAGGGAATTTGAGTTGAAGTATACTCCTAGGGAGTATAAAGATGGGAAGAAAAGAGAGTTTCTAGATTTGAAGCAAGATCATCGGACCGTAACTGAATATGAAGTTGAGTTTATTCGACTGAGTCAGTATGCTGGGGGTATCATTGCTGATGAGATTGATAGATGTCGGCGATTTGAGGAGGGATTGAGACCCTCGATCATGTGCTTAGTGGCTGGATCCAGATATCAGGATTTCTCACAGCTTGTGGCAGCAGCTCGAAGTGTAGAGCGAGCTCAAGTTATTGCAGCTGTTTCAGAGGAGGAGGTTAGGGTTAGAAGGCCCCAGTTAGAGGCAGGGTCTTCTTCTGCGAAGAGGGGTAGAGGAAGTTTTGTTCCTCGGAGTAGTAGGAGCCAGAGACCAGTGGGTAGGTCAGTGCAGTTCCAGAGGCAGAGATTTAGACCTGCAGCTTCAGTAGCGAGTGCTCCTACTCCTGGAATTCAGAGATCCACCTTACCTGTGTGTGACCAGTGTGGTGGAAGACATGGGGGCGTTTGTTGGAGGTACAGTAGATCAGCTGTATGCTTCAGGTGTGGATCACCTGACCACTTTGTGAGAGACTGTCCTGAGAGGCAGGAGCTGATGCCAGTGGATTCTGCTGCTTCTCGAGCTAGTGTGAGGGGAGGCAGAGGAGGCAGAGGTGCCAGCCGAGGAGGTAGACCAGGATTCAGTTCTAGAGGAGGTGCTACATCCAGGGAGGGTAGACCAGAGGAGGTTGGATCTTCCCAGAGGATGTATGTTATGCAGAGGCAGCCAGATACATCGGCAGTCATAGCTGGTACTTTTTCTTTATTTAATACTCCAGTACTTGCTTTGATTGATCCGGGTTCCACGCATTCATATATTAGTGCATCTGTTTTGCCTGTATTTGATTTGCATGCTGAGTCCCTAGGATTTGATGTGTTGGTGACAAATCCGTTAGGGCATAGTGTGGTTGTGAGTAAGGTGCATAGAGATAGTGCAGTAGTGGTGCAGGGTGAGGAGTTCTTAGGGGATTTGATTGAGATGCCATTTAAGGAATATGATGTGATCCTAGGCATGGATTGGTTAGCTAGACATGGAGCTGTGGTAGATTGTAAGAAGAAAATTGTTTCTTTGAAAATTGTTGATGGTAGAGAGGTGATAGTATCTAATGAGCAGGAACAGCTAGCCTCTTTTTTTGTTTCAGCTGTTGCAGCCAGGAGGTTGATTAGAAAGGGATGTGAAGCCTATCTTGCTCATGTGGTAGATACTAGAGTAAGAAGTTCTCCCATTTATAGCATTGCCACAGTTGCAGAGTTCCCTGATGTTTTTCCAGAGGAGTTGACAGGATTGCCTCCTGAGAGAGAGGTGGAGTTCGGTATCGAATTGTTGCCTGGTACCACTCCTATCTCGATTACTCCTTACAGAATGGCACCAGCAGAATTAAGGGAGTTGAAAGTGCAATTACAGGAGTTATTGGACAAAGGATTTTTTCGCCCCAGTGTTTCTCCTTGGGGAGCTCCTGTGCTATTTGTGAAGAAGAAAGATGGTACTATGAGGTTGTGTATCGATTATAGGCAATTGAACAAGGTGACTATTAAAAATAAATATCCTTTGCCTAGAATCGATGATCTCTTTGATCAGTTGAAGGGAGCGTCAGTGTTCTCCAAAATTGATTTGAGATCTGGGTATCATCAGTTGAGAGTCAAAGCTGAAGATGTTCCTAAGACCGCTTTTCGGACCAGGTATGGGCATTATGAATTTTTAGTTATGCCTTTTGGTCTGACGAATGCACCTGCAGCTTTCATGGATTTGATGAATAGGGTGTTTAGGCCCTATTTGGATCAGTTTGTAGTGGTCTTCATTGATGATATACTGGTGTATTCGCGGAATGAGGAGGAACATGATATGCATCTACAGATTGTGTTGCAGATTTTGAGAGAGAGGCAGTTGTTTGCTAAATTGTCGAAGTGTGAGTTCTGGTTGGATCAAGTAGCTTTTCTCGGACATGTTGTTTCAGCAGAAGGCATTAAAGTTGATCCGAGCAAAGTTGAAGCTATATTGAATTGGAGTCCACCCAAGTCTGTGACTGAGATTAGAAGTTTTCTGGGTTTGGCAGGCTATTACAGGCGGTTTGTGAAAGGATTTTCTTTGATAGCTACTCCACTCACCAGATTGCTTCGTAAGGGAGTGAGATTTGTGTGGACGGATCAGTGTCAGGCTAGCTTTGAGCAGTTGAGAGAAATGTTGACTCAAGCGCCTGTTCTAACTTTACCTGTTGAAGGCAAACCATATGTGATCTATAGTGATGCTTCACATAGAGGTTTGG
This sequence comes from Garcia nutans, assembly GCA_947685225.1. Lineage (NCBI taxonomy): Eukaryota > Viridiplantae > Streptophyta > Magnoliopsida > Malpighiales > Euphorbiaceae > Garcia > Garcia nutans. Next base: position 50,514,379 of record CANTUV010000007.1, read on the forward strand.
GGTGTGTATTGATGCAAGAAGGTAAAGTTATAGCTTATGCATCTCGACAGTTGAAACCGCATGAGCTTAACTATCCGACCCATGACTTGGAATTGGCTGCCATTGTTTTTGCATTGAAGATTTGGCGCCATTATCTGTTTGGGGAGAAATGTTTCATCTACACTGATCACAAGAGTTTGAAGTATTTGGGTGTCCAGAAAGAACTCAATCTTCGTCAGAGGAGATGGTTGGAGTTGATTAAAGACTACGATTGCTTGATTGACTATCATCCAGGTAAAGCAAATGTTGTTGCTGATGCCTTGAGTCGAAAGTCTTTAGCTGGTTTAACAGTTTACTCGCTCTCGTTGCTTGTTGAGTTGAGAGCATTGCATGCCAGTTTTGTACCTTGTGTTGATGGTGCATTATTCGCACAGTTGCAATTGAAGCCGATTTTGTTGGATCAAATCAAAGAGGCTCAATTGGCTGATAAGAAAATTCAGAAGATTGTTTCAGATTGTCAGAGTGAAAAGGGTAGAGATTTTATTGTGAAGAGCGATGGGAGTCTCTGGTTTAAGAACCGATTGTGTGTACCCGATGATGCTGATTTGAAAAGGGTCATTTTGGAAGAAGCTCATCAGTCTATGTTTGCTATGCATCCGGGTAATACGAAGATGTATCATGATTTGAGACAACATTATTGGTGGATTGGGTTGAAGAGAGACATTGCTGATTTTTTGTCGAAATGTCTCACTTGTCAGAAGGTTAAAGCAGAGCATCAAGTTCCAACCGGGTTGCTTCAACCATTGTCAGTGCCAGAATGGAAGTGGGAAAGAGTGACAATGGATTTTGTGTCTGGTTTGCCATTGACACAAAAGAAGCATGATGCCATATGGGTGATTGTGGATAGATTGACTAAAACAGCTCATTTTCTTTCGGTTCGAATGGATTACTCTTTGGAGAGATTGGCTGAGCTGTATATCCATGAGATTGTGAAACTGCATGGTGTTCCAACTTCTTTAGTGTCTGATCGAGATCCCAGGTTTACTTCCAGATTTTGGAAGAGTTTGCATAGTGCTTTAGGTTCTCGACTGCACTTCAGCACTGCTTTTCATCCACAGACGGATGGACAGTCAGAGAGGGTGATACAGATTATTGAGGAACAAGAAAGTGCCATTGGTGAAGATTCTTTGGAAGAATCATGCAAAAGAAGAAGCAACTTGGGAAAGTGAGCAATCCATGCGAGAACAGTATCCGCAGTTGTTTCAGAGTTGATATCAGGTAATTTCGAGGACGAAATTTTCTTTTTAGAGGGGGAGAATTGTAATATCCTCATTTATGCCCTAGAAGTTTTGCATATTGTTGTTGTTGTTATTGTTATATATTGGATTGAATATATGTGTTAAATTGTAAGAGAAAAGAAATTGAGAAGAGAAAGTATATGTATATGTATTTTGGGAAGAAATAGGGTTTAGAGACAAATTTATATGTTGTGTATATGTTAATATATATGATATATAAAGTGGTCAAAAGGCTTGGTCAATGCAAGAGAAGATATTTATTTGAGATTGGTAAATTACTTAATTGGGCACATATAAGACAAAAAGATAATTATGTGAATAAGGGCACTTTGGTAATTGCTTGGATAAAATCACATGGTGGATATTTAAAGAAGGTTTGATTTGTGTTTTCTTCATCATTTCTTCTTCTTTTCCTTGTTGATGGCCGGCCCTCCATAGCCAAAGAGAAAGAAAGAGACAAGTGATGGTTTTGATGATTTCAAGCTTAAATTGAAGAAAGATTAAGTGTTCAAGTGTTGATTTAAGAAGTTTTTAACTAAGGTAAGATCTTTTCTCTAATTTCTTCAATTCTTTTGAAGTGGTATGATTAAGTTGCTTATGGTATGATTGTAAGTATTGATTTTGCTTGATAGATGAGAAGTTGGGTTGGTGTTGGTGATGGAAGAGTAAGATTGGTGTTTAGTGAAATTGTTTCTGTTTTAGGATTAGTAAAGGCTGTGACTTGTATGATTTTTAATTAATTTTAGAAAAATGTTCTTGAAGTGAATTTTTGATATGTTGTGCCTCTATGAGTCTAGAATGACTGAAAAATATGTTGATTCGATTTTGGAATGGTTATGAGTTTAGAAAAATTATTTTCATTAGACCTGTTCCAGCAGGTACCTTAACTGGGACAGCTATATTTCGGGATTTTTAATAAAATGTAGAAAAATCATATTCAATTGAATTTTGGATATGTTGTTTCTTAGTGAGTCTAGTATTTGAGAAAAATAATTTGGAACCACGTTGATTGAATTTGATTTATGGAATTCACAAAGTTCAGAACTGCTGCCAGGATGCAGGGCAATTGGGGCAGTCTGGTTAGGTGAACTATTTGACCAAGATTTTGTGTTCAGTTTGATCTGAAATTTTAAAGGGATGATTTTAAGATACAAAAATAAATTCTGTAAAAATTTTAGAATTTTTAGTCAATAGATTATTTTATACAATTTTTCAAAATAAGGATAAAATGGAGTTTAAAACCAGAATGTACTATTTATGGTTAGGGTTTTAATTCTTTGTTCTTCTTGCATTGCTTTGGTTCTCCAAAGGTAGGTTGGTCCTTAAACCTAACCCTAAACACTTTAAACACACTTGAATCAATGAATGTTATAATCAATTGTTCTTTGCCCTAATTGCATTGTTGAGATTGAACAATGTTATGTTGTGCATTGTGAATGGTAATGTGTTTCATGAGTAATGTGGAATGAAATGTTGATATTTATGAATGATGCTATGTGAGATATAATGTGATCATGGATGAGATATATATATATATACTTGAATAATGAGATGTTATATTATGAAATGAAATGTGAAGCCATTGTTATTGGCTAAGATGATGTAATTGAAAGAAAGAAGGCATGTTTGCCTAAATGTGATGAGAATTGAGAATGGAAATGAATTGTTTGTTTAATATGTTATTCAGTTTCAGAGTTCTGGATTTGGGTGGCATGCCTAAGAAATGATGAAAGGTAACATTCTTGCCGGGTTGAGGACCTCCTCATAGGTGTTGAGTTGATGGTCCAAGAGACTGGGTCTGTTACACTATGAGATACATGATTTGTAACAGTCTTGCCGGGTTGAGGATCTCCTCATATGTGTTGAGTTGATGATCCAAGAGACTGGGTCTGTTACACTATCCATGGATAGAGATACATGTATATACATTGCCTACGGGCGTGATTATTGTGACTATGAACCAAAGCAGTAACTCTGAACTCTGAATATCATATTAAATACTTGTTGGGCCCATAGGTGTCAAGGTTATATGAATGTCCTAAATAATGTTATGAGTTTAATGAAATGAGATGTTGGTTATGGAGTATGATTGATTAATGTTGAATGTGAAAATATGTTGAAATGTGGTATGCTCATATGACTATGATTTGTGAAATGCATAATTGTGTGGTTAACCTTATATTTATGATGTTGATCTTATCAATAACATATGTGGCATTGCATTTCATTAAAGCATACCGTTAGCATGTTTTATCTTACTAAGCCGTTGGCTTAGCGCGATAGTGTTTAATCGCGCAGGTAGTAGAGTGGATAGAGTTGAACCCGAGAGTTCATCAAGACCTAGCGAGAGTAGACCTTGAAGAATCCATTTTGGGAGCTTAAAGATCAGAGCAGACTTGCCAATCATGTATAAATTTTATGTGTTGTAAAACTTGAGTTTTGATGTATATGAATTTGTAAATATGTAAATATTTTATAACTTCCGCTGTGTAATATTTAAATATGGGGGTTGTCCCAAAACCTTTATTTTATGTTGTACTAGAAGTGTAAATCCTTTTTGCAGGTTGTAGTTGAGGTTACAAGGGAGATTTATTGGGAGTGTACTGAGAATGATTTTGTTTGCATTGGTTTGTGTAAAATGTTTTTAAAAATAAGAAAAAAACTGGTTTTGTCGACACTTGGGACTCAATTTTTAGGCGAAACTATGGCAAAAATTTTGTAAAAATCGGAACTAAAATTTGACTAAGTAAAATTGGTAGCAACATTAGGTTAGTGTGGCGCTTCTACTCAGCTTACATATGTAGGTTGGGAAGGGGTGTTACAATTGTTTTGGTATCAGAGCCTAGGCTTGAGATTCTCAACCTAGGTAAAATGTAATAAAAAGAATATTTTTACTTAAAAAGTGGTTTTGAATAACATATACGTTTGAGATTGGCAGTCTCTGATCTTTAATAAGATATAATCTGCTGTGTTTGCAGTGTTAGGTTGTGATGGATTCTCACTCACGTCAGTCGATTGAGGGTAGTGCCGAGAGTATTGCTCCTGCTGAGGGAGCTAGGGTTGATAGTGTTGAGGAGGCACCTGCTTCGGTGTCGGGTAGACCAGCTGGGGAGGAGGTTCCGCCAGCCTGGTTTAGGCCTATGATGGAAGCTATGAGACAAGCACCTGTGCAACCACAGCCACCGCCACCACCCCCTCAGCCTTCAGTACCAGTAAGGCACTATGATAAGTTAAGGAAATATGGAGCAGAGGATTTCTTTGGTACAGTTGATCCGGCTGTAGCAGAACAGTGGCTTGATAGAGTTCAGAGGGTATTTGTGCAGTTGCAAGCCACTTCAGAGGAGAAGTTTGACTATGCAAGATCTTTGCTACAGAAGGATGCCTACGACTGGTGGAAGACAGTGCCCCATTCTATGGATGATCCTCCAACACTGTCTTACACTGATTTTCTGAGGGAATTTGAGTTGAAGTATACTCCTAGGGAGTATAAAGATGGGAAGAAAAGAGAGTTTCTAGATTTGAAGCAAGATCATCGGACCGTAACTGAATATGAAGTTGAGTTTATTCGACTGAGTCAGTATGCTGGGGGTATCATTGCTGATGAGATTGATAGATGTCAGCGATTTGAGGAGGGATTGAGACCCTCGATCATGTGCTTAGTGGCTGGATCCAGATATCAGGATTTCTCACAGCTTGTGGCAGCAGCTCGAAGTGTAGAGCGAGCTCAAGTTATTGCAGCTGTTTCAGAGGAGGAGGTTAGGGTTAGAAGGCCCCAGTTAGAGGCAGGGTCTTCTTCTGCGAAGAGGGGTAGAGGAAGTTTTGTTCCTCGGAGTAGTAGGAGCCAGAGACCAGCGGGTAGGTCAGTGCAGTTCCAGAGGTAGAGATTTAGACCTGCAGCTTCAGTAGCGAGTGCTCCTACTCCTGGAATTCAGAGATCCACCTTACCTGTGTGTGACCAGTGTGGTGGAAGACATGGGGGCGTTTGTTGGAGGTACAGTAGATCAGCTGTATGCTTCAGGTGTGGATCACCTGACCACTTTGTGAGAGACTGTCCTGAGAGGCAGGAGCTGATGCCAGTGGATTCTGCTGCTTCTCGAGCTAGTGTGAGGGGAGGCAGAGGAGGCAGAGGTGCCAGCCGAGGAGGTAGACCAGGATTCAGTTCTAGAGGAGGTGCTACATCCAGGGAGGGTAGACCAGAGGAGGTTGGATCTTCCCAGAGGATGTATGTTATGCAGAGGCAGCCAGATACATCGGCAGTCATATCTGGTACTTTTTCTTTATTTAATACTCCAGTACTTGCTTTGATTGATCCGGGTTCCACGCATTCATATATTAGTGCATCTGTTTTGCCTGTATTTGATTTGCATGCTGAGTCCCTAGGATTTGATGTGTTGGTGACAAATCCGTTAGGGCATAGTGTGGTTGTGAGTAAGGTGCATAGAGATAGTGCAGTAGTGGTGCAGGGTGAGGAGTTCTTAGGGGATTTGATTGAGATGCCATTTAAGGAATATGATGTGATCCTAGGCATGGATTGGTTAGCTAGACATGGAGCTGTGGTAGATTGTAAGAAGAAAATTGTTTCTTTGAAAACTGTTGATGGTAGAGAGGTGATAGTATCTAATGAGCAGGAACAGCTAGCCTCTTTTTTTGTTTCAGCTGTTGCAGCCAGGAGGTTGATTAGAAAGGGATGTGAAGCCTATCTTGCTCATGTGGTAGATACTAGAGTAAGAAGTTCTCCCATTTATAGCATTGCCACAGTTGCAGAGTTCCCTGATGTTTTTCCAGAGGAGTTGACAGGATTGCCTCCTGAGAGAGAGGTGGAGTTCGGTATCGAATTGTTGCCTGGTACCACTCCTATCTCGATTACTCCTTACAGAATGGCACCAGCAGAATTAAGGGAGTTGAAAGTGCAATTACAGGAGTTATTGGACAAAGGATTTTTTCGCCCCAGTGTTTCTCCTTGGGGAGCTCCTGTGCTATTTGTGAAGAAGAAAGATGGTACTATGAGGTTGTGTATCGATTATAGGCAATTGAACAAGGTGACTATTAAAAATAAATATCATTTGCCTAGAATCGATGATCTCTTTGATCAGTTGAAGGGAGCGTCAGTGTTCTCCAAAATTGATTTGAGATCTGGGTATCATCAGTTGAGAGTCAAAGCTGAAGATGTTCCTAAGACCGCTTTTCGGACCAGGTATGGGCATTATGAATTTTTAGTTATGCCTTTTGGTCTGACGAATGCACCTGCAGCTTTCATGGATTTGATGAATAGGGTGTTTAGGCCCTATTTGGATCAGTTTGTAGTGGTCTTCATTGATGATATACTGGTGTATTCGCGGAATGAGGAGGAACATGATATGCATCTACGGATTGTGTTGCAGATTTTGAGAGAGAGGCAGTTGTTTGCTAAATTGTCGAAGTGTGAGTTCTGGTTGGATCAAGTAGCTTTTCTCGGACATGTTGTTTCAGCAGAAGGCATTAAAGTTGATCCGAGCAAAGTTGAAGCTATATTGAATTGGAGTCCACCCAAGTCTGTGACTGAGATTAGAAGTTTTCTGGGTTTGGCAGGCTATTACAGGCGGTTTGTGAAAGGATTTTCTTTGATAGCTACTCCACTCACCAGATTGCTTCGTAAGGGAGTGAGATTTGTGTGGACGGATCAGTGTCAGGCTAGCTTTGAGCAGTTGAGAGAAATGTTGACTCAAGCGCCTGTTCTAACTTTACCTGTTGAAGGCAAACCATATGTGATCTACAGTGATGCTTCACATAGAGGTTTGGGGTGTGTATTGATGCAAGAAGGTAAAGTTATAGCTTATGCATCTCGACAGTTGAAACCGCATGAGCTTAACTATCCGACCCATGATTTGGAATTGGCTGCCATTGTTTTTGCATTGAAGATTTGGCGCCATTATCTGTTTGGGGAGAAATGTTTCATCTACACTGATCACAAGAGTTTGAAGTATTTGGGTGTCCAGAAAGAACTCAATCTTCGTCAGAGGAGATGGTTGGAGTTGATTAAAGACTACGATTGCTTGATTGACTATCATCCAGGTAAAGCAAATGTTGTTGCTGATGCCTTGAGTCGGAAGTCTTTAGCTGGTTTAACAGTTTACTCGCTCTCGTTGCTTGTTGAGTTGAGAGCATTGCATGCCAGTTTTGTACCTTGTGTTGATGGTGCATTATTGGCACAGTTGCAATTGAAGCCGATTTTGTTGGATCAGATCAAAGAGGCTCAATTGGCTGATAAGAAAATTCAGAAGATTGTTTCAGATTGTCAGAGTGAAAAGGGTAGAGATTTTATTGTGAAGAGCGATGGGAGTCTCTGGTTTAAGAACCGATTGTGTGTACCCGATGATGCTAATTTGAAAAGGGTCATTTTGGAAGAAGCTCATCAGTCTATGTTTGCTATGCATCCGGGTAATACGAAGATGTATCATGATTTGAGACAGCATTATTGGTGGATTGGGTTGAAGAGAGACATTGCTGATTTTGTGTCGAAATGTCTCACTTGTCAGAAGGTTAAAGCAGAGCATCAAGTTCCAACCGGGTTGCTTCAACCATTGTCAGTGCCAGAATGGAAGTGGGAAAGAGTGACAATGGATTTTGTGTCTGGTTTTCCATTGACACAAAAGAAGCATGATGCCATATGGGTGATTGTGGATAGATTGACTAAAACAGCTCATTTCCTTCCGGTTCGAATGGATTACTCTTTGGAGAGATTGGCTGAGCTGTATATCCATGAGATTGTGAAACTGCATGGTGTTCCAACTTCTTTAGTGTCTGATCGAGATCCCAGGTTTACTTCCAGATTTTGGAAGAGTTTGCATAGTGCTTTAGGTTCTCGACTGCACTTCAGCACTGCTTTTCATCCACAGACGGATGGACAGTCAGAGAGGGTGATACAGATTATTGAGGAACAAGAAAGTGCCATTGGTGAAGATTCTTTGGAAGAATCATGCAAAAGAAGAAGCAACTTGGGAAAGTGAGCAATCCATGCGAGAACAGTATCCGCAGTTGTTTCAGAGTTGATATCAGGTAATTTCGAGGACGAAATTTTCTTTTTAGAGGGGGAGAATTGTAATATCCTCATTTATGCCCTAGAAGTTTTGCATATTGTTGTTGTTGTTATTGTTATATATTGGATTGAATATATGTGTTAAATTGTAAGAGAAAAGAAATTGAGAAGAGAAAGTATATGTATATGTATTTTGGGAAGAAATAGGGTTTAGAGACAAATTTATATGTTGTGTATATGTTAATATATATGATATATAAAGTGGTCAAAAGGCTTGGTCAATGCAAGAGAAGATATTTATTTGAGATTGGTAAATTACTTAATTGGGCACATATAAGACAAAAAGATAATTATGTGAATAAGGGCACTTTGGTAATTGCTTGGATAAAATCACATGGTGGATATTTAAAGAAGGTTTGATTTGTGTTTTCTTCATCATTTCTTCTTCTTTTCCTTGTTGATGGCCGGCCCTCCATAGCCAAAGAGAAAGAAAGAGACAAGTGATGGTTTTGATGATTTCAAGCTTAAATTGAAGAAAGATTAAGTGTTCAAGTGTTGATTTAAGAAGTTTTTAACTAAGGTAAGATCTTTTCTCTAATTTCTTCAATTCTTTTGAAGTGGTATGATTAAGTTGCTTATGGTATGATTGTAAGTATTGATTTTGCTTGATAGATGAGAAGTTGGGTTGGTGTTGGTGATGGAAGAGTAAGATTGGTGTTTAGTGAAATTGTTTCTGTTTTAGGATTAGTAAAGGCTGTGACTTGTATGATTTTTAATTAATTTTAGAAAAATGTTCTTGAAGTGAATTTTTGATATGTTGTGCCTCTATGAGTCTAGAATGACTGAAAAATATGTTGATTCGATTTTGGAATGGTTATGAGTTTAGAAAAATTATTTTCATTAGACCTGTTCCAGCAGGTACCTTAACTGGGACAGCTATATTTCGGGATTTTTAATAAAATGTAGAAAAATCATATTCAATTGAATTTTGGATATGTTGTTGCTTAGTGAGTCTAGTATTTGTGAAAAATAATTTGGAACCACGTTGATTGAATTTGATTTATGGAATTCACAAAGTTCAGAACTGCTGCCAGGATGCAGGGCAATTGGGGAAGTCTGGTTAGGTGAACTATTTGACCAAGATTTTGTGTTCAGTTTGATCTGAAATTTTAAAGGGATGATTTTAAGATACAAAACTAAATTCTGTAAAAATTTTAGAATTTTTAGTCAAGTATATTATTTTATACAATTTTTCAAAATAAGGATAAAATGGAGTTTAAAACCAGAATGTACTATTTATGGTTAGGGTTTTAATTCTTTGTTCTTCTTGCATTGCTTTGGTTCTCCAAAGGTAGGTTGGTCCTTAAACCTAACCCTAAACACTTTAAACACACTTGAATCAATGAATGTTATAATCAATTGTTCTTTGCCCTAATTGCATTGTTGAGATTGAACAATGTTATGTTGTGCATTGTGAATGGTAATGTGTTTCATGAGTAATGTGGAATGAAATGTTGATATTTATGAATGATGCTATGTGAGATATAATGTGATCATGGATGAGATATATATATATATATATAATTGAATAATGAGATGTTATATTATGAAATGAAATGTGAAGCCATTGTTATTGGCTAAGATGATGTAATTGAAAGAAAGAAGGCATGTTTGCCTAAATGTGATGAGAATTGAGAATGGAAATGAATTGTTTGTTTAATATGTTATTCAGTTTCAGAGTTCTGGATTTGGGTGGCATGCCTGAGAAATGATGAAAGGTAACAGTCTTGCCGGGTTGAGGACCTCCTCATAGGTGTTGAGTTGATGGTCCAAGAGACTGGGTCTGTTACACTATGAGATACATGATTTGTAACAGTCTTGCCGGGTTGAGGATCTCCTCATATGTGTTGAGTTGATGATCCAAGAGACTGGGTCTGTTACACTATCCATGGATAGAGATACATGTATATACATTGCCTACGGGCGTGATTATTGTGACTATGAACCAAAGCAGTAACTCTGAACTCTGAATATCGTATTAAATACTTGTTGGGCCCATAGGTGTCAAGGTTATATGAATGTCCTAAATAATGTTATGAGTTTAATGAAATGAGATGTTGGTTATGGAGTATGATTGATTAATGTTGAATGTGAAAATATGTTGAAATGTGGTATGCTCATATGACTATGATTTGTGAAATGCATAATTGTGTGGTTAACCTTATATTTATGATGTTGATCTTATCAATAACATATGTGGCATTGCATTTCATTAAAGCATACCGTTAGCATGTTTTATCTTACTAAGCCGTTGGCTTAGCGCGATAGTGTTTAATCGCGCAGGTAGTAGAGTGGATAGAGTTGAACCCGAGAGTTCATCAAGACCTAGCGAGAGTAGACCTTGAAGAATCCATTTTGGGAGCTTAAAGATCAGAGCAGACTTGCCAATCATGTATAAATTTTATGTGTTGTAAAACTTGAGTTTTGATGTATATGAATTTGTAAATATGTAAATATTTTATAACTTCCGCTGTGTAATATTTAAATATGGGGGTTGTCCCAAAACCTTTATTTTATGTTGTACTAGAAGTGTAAATCCTTTTTGCAGGTTGTAGTTGAGGTTACAAGGGGGATTTATTGGGAGTGTACTGAGAATGATTTTGTTTGCATTGGTTTGTGTAAAATGTTTTTAAAAATAAGAAAAAAACCGGTTTTATCGACACTTGGGACTCAATTTTTAGGCGAAACTATGGCAAAAATTTTGTAAAAATCGGAACTAAAATTTGACTAAGTAAAATTGGTAGCAACATTAGGTTAGTGTGGCGCTTCTACTCAGCTTACATATGTAGGTTGGGAAGGGGTGTTACAATTGTGCGCCTTTTTAACTGTAACGACCCTCCCCGACCAGGTCGGCTGCCCGGCCCACTAGTGGCTTACGGCCCGGCCTTTTCACCACCTGGGAACGGAGTCCGCAGGAGGCAAGCGATCGCTACAGTACTGGACAGCCCTCGCGGCCCACCCAGCAGGAATTTGTTTATTTGGCTCCCAAAGGAGTCGCCTCCCTGGATCGAACCCCTGACCTCCCACTTAAGAGAGCCAGCGAGAACCATCCAGTACCAATGGTACTGGATGGTTCTCGCTGGCTCTCTTAAGTGGGAGGTCAGGGGTTCGATCCAGGGAGGCGACTCCTTTGGGAGCCAAATAAACAAATTCCTGCTGGGTGGGCCGCGAGGGCTGTCCAGTACTGTAGCGATCGCTTGCCTCCTGCGGACTCCGTGCCCAGGTGGTGAAAAGGCCGGGCCGTAAGCCACTAGTGGGCCGGGCAGCCGACCTGGTCGGGGAGGGTCGTTACAGGTTCGAGATTCTCGGCCTAAGTGAAATTAAAAAGAAACTTTTTGAAATGTTTAAATAAGTATTGAAAAGAAGAGTTTTGAAATGCAATTGGTAATACATGCATATGCATTCACATCTAGGTTGGTCTCGAACGTGGCATTATGTGAATTGTGATGTATTTGAATTACATGAGATAAATGATAGTATTCAAATGAGGTTTCATATGAAAGTAAATTTTGAAATGTTGATAATTGAGAAGTGATTGTGATGTAAAGAAATGATGTGGAAATTATAAGTAAAAAGTTTGATTATTGATATGTGTATGATATAAAAAAAAATGGCTAGAAGAATAAAGTTGGAAGTGAGTTAGAAACAAAACTAAGATTAAAGTATGTAATCTTTCCTCCATTATTTGAATCTCTTTCTAATAAACTTTATGTTTGGATATCTAGAAAGAGAAAATATTGTTGAATGAGTAATATGGAAAGATATATTATTCAAATGCAAAGAGTACAGTGAAATACTGAATGAGTCGATTGATATAGATTAGGTGTGATAATTTAAGGTGTGGATATGTAAGGTTAAGGTTTTGTTTAAAAGGAAAAAAAAAAAGATGATGTTGGTTAAGTACAAAGAGATATATTGGTATTGTTTGTATTGTTATTTCAATGCAAACATGGGGATTTCAATGTTAGAGATGTGATATGTTTGAATATTGTGGAAGCTCATGTTAATGGTGGTAGTATGGGATATTTAGATTTTTGGAATGAGCTTAATAATTATGAAACTTATATGTATTGGTGTTGCTTTGTGGTATATACATATAAGATGTTTTAAAGTGATATTTAGAAAGTGAGATGAATAAATTGAAGTTTAAGTAAATTAGTAAGTTGAGAATTTATGGTTGTAATGGAATGTGGATAAAGATAAATTAAATATTGATAGTTTAATGTATTTAATACATGAGATATATGAAATGAATATTAGTGCTCATGAAAGGAATGAGATTGATAGTAGGAAAATTTGGTGTGAAATAAAAGAAAAAGGGATTGAACAAATGGATATAAAAAAAAATATGTTAAAGGTATCTAAAAACAAATGTGAGAGAGATATCACATTTGAAAATGTGAGTAATCTCTTTGTGAAATAATATTATAAGTAGAGTGTATATATTTATTAAAGTTAATGAATAACTTAAGTTATAATAAACAAATGAGCATGATGATAGTCAAAGGAAAATGATAAATATTAGATTGGTATAAACTATATGAAAAAGGGAAATTTAATAAATTGCATAATTATGTGTTTATATAAAGAGGATTTGTGAAATGAACTTTTGATATGAATGTGATCTATGAAGGTGTGGATAATATGTTTATTACTTTATATCATTACATGTTTAATGGTATTAGGAGTGAGAATAGACCTGAGTAATATTGAAAAGTGAAACTGTTATAGTAATAACGAAATGAGATTATCATAAGATGTGTTGGAGCTCAAAGAATTTATGTGGATATATTTTTTATGTATAAGTGTGTAATAAGAAATTGTAAGGAAGGAGTTATATATTTGAAAATTTTTAGAAGAGATGGATTGGAAATGGAGTAATGAAAGATACTTATGTAAGATTGGTATCTAATTGAAGGTTGGGCTTAGGAAATGTTAAAGATAATATTATTAAACATGAGTTGGGTTAATAATGATAAATTTAGCAAAAGCAAATTGTTTTGGAGATGGAATTAAAATGTATTAATTCTTGGTGTAATAAAAGCTTGAAGAATAAATATATAATATATGTGATACAAGTTAGTATTATAATTGTAAAGGTTGGAAATTGAATAATAGAAGAACAATATTGATTTACAACCCTTAAGTGTGATTGTTAATATATCATTGTCATATGATTTGGTTAGTGTGATTAGTGATTAGTTTTATTATCTTCAGATTTAGAACTGAGATGGATAACTATGTTTCCAGAAACATGATTAAAAGATATGATTGGTGAAGTTATATCTTATACTTTCGATATTAAAAATTTAATTGTAATTATAAGAAGTAAAGCAAGGGAAGAGAATTGTGATAAAGTTTTAAGCTATGAATTGTGTGATAAAACAATAATTATATAAATATAGTAATATTGGGTGAAGTGAAGAAATAATAAAAGGAAAGAAACTGTAATCATCTATGAAAGTTATATAGGATATATTTACAGTGTAAAGTGATTACGTGATTGAACTTAAAATTTATGGGAGTATGAATAATGTTGGAAATGATATGATTGTATAATGAGATGTTCAGTATAGTTGATGATATATGAGTATACTATTTTGATGTGATGAGAAACCATAATTGTTGGCAATGATGTTAGAAATGAATTATAATGGAGGTAGATTATCTAATTGATTGTGAAAAGATAAATGAACAGATGTATCTGCCTCCTGTGGAATCATGCGGATCCAATGTGTTGGACAACCAAACTTGGATTACCAATCTGGTTGGGGAAAAAGTTCGTTTATAAAGCTATAGTGGTTGGCTAATTTGATAAATTTTGAATGAATATAAGAGATGATGATATAATTATTGAAATAAGATTATGTGAATGATGAGATGTATAAATACAACATTGAAATACATTGTGATGTATGATAAGAATATGGGCATTGTTAGTATTAATTTATGAATATCCTAATAAGGTATGGAACTGTGGCTTGAATCAACAATATATGAATCTGAAAGACTAGAATTTGAATATAAGTTTGACCTAATGGAATTAGGTTATATTTATATAGGTATATATATTGTGAAATCCAATGATAAATTTTGATAAGTTAATTGTTGGTTTGAATCGAATAAGATGGAAATATTAGTATATTGTGATAAATAGATCGATTGATTCAGAGTTTGCTAAAGTTGCAAGTTAATATTGGGATTTAATATGTGCAGTTGTATTGGGAGTGTAAAAGTTAAATGGTAATGTGTATAATGTAATATCTTGGCTTATGAATAAACATAAATAAATTGAATTATATCAATGGTACAAGGTGAGAAAAAGAGAAATGTTGTTTACCTGTTAAGTAAGTTTAAAAGTTTGGTATTAATATTTATATTAAGGAAGTAAGGATATTGTTATCCATTGAGGTTTAGCAAATGTTATTTTGAAAGTGATTGAAAGAATGGAATAATTAATGTTAAGATATTAATTAATGATTTTTGAGGTTAAAGTTAAGAGATATCTATCAAGAGATAAAGTGATAATTTGACTCTAATACAAAGATAAAATTCATTGGAAATGTAATGAGTCATTTTGATTGCTTTGCTGAGAAAGTAATAAGGTATAAAGATATATATATACCTATACAATGATGAATTATGAATTTCAGAGAAGATGATTATTTCTAAGGGGGAGAGTAGAAGTTATGTGATTTGATAAAGTTATAATGTACGATACGATTATCTTCGTATGGAAATTAAGATGGTAATTTGTTTTAAATTGATTGTTATTATGTTGGACAATTTCGAGGACGAAATTATTTAAGGGGGAGAGAATTGTAATATCCCAAGGTACACCCCAAAAGTTTTGGAGCTATTTAATTGGATGTAATTTGTGTGTGTATTAAGGGGAAAGAGAAAAGAAGTGAAGAGAAGATATGTTGGTAAAATATGTAAGGAAAATATTATAAGAGCTAGATGGATATGAATAATAAAGTGTATATATGGTATTTGATGATATGGGAAATATAAATGCAATATATATAACATATACATATACTCACATATACATCACATATTCATGATGTATAAATTGGTGTAGGAAAGTGAGATAAATATATATATATATATATTTGTATAATTAGTTAATAATAATAATAATGATAATAAGGACAAAAAGAAAAAGAAGAGGAAAGCAAAAGAAATTTGTGTGGAGGAGATTTAATGGTATTATTATTATTATTATTATTATTATTATTATTATTATTATTATTATTATATATATATATAAAGGATAAGAACGAAGGAAGAATGGAGAAACATCATTCTTCTTCTTCTTCTGTTTGGTGAACGAGAGAGAGAGAGAGAGAAGCTAGAGAGAGAAGCACCAAGGATTTAAGGAATTTAAGGGAATTGAAGATGGAGATGAAGATTTGGCAAGCTATTCAAGTAAGTACTAATCTCTTAAGTGGATTTTTATTGATTATAGAAATATATGAGTTTTTATCTTCTTGTTTTGATTTCTTTTGGATTGAGATTTATATTTGGTATAATGGGTGTGTAAGATGATGAAAAGAAAGGATTGAAGCATGTAAATGTATTGAACTATCATCTAAGTGATGATAAGTTGAGATAATTGTGAGAATGATGATGAATTGTTGAGTTAGGGTTGTGTATAAATGAATTGGTACTTTGAGTAGTTGATTATAGTGAGGAGTATATATTGATTATTATGATGATATAATGAAGATAATTATATGTTAAAATGATAGGAAATTGATAAATATTAATAAAGATGATGATTAATAGGGTTGTGATGTGATTTTGGAAGGGCTTGGATGAATTTGGAAGTGTTTGGTCTTTGAATCATTGAAGGACACGGCCAAGTTATGAGAGACACGGCCAAGTTAGGGCAAACTTGGCCGTGTTGAATGGTTTTTGGAGAGACACGGCCACTGTCTTGGCCGTGTCCCTTGACCGTGTTTGCCACTGCCTAGTTTGTGTTGAGAGACACGGCCGTGTCCCTTGCCGTGTCTGCTTCTGGATTGTTTATGTTGAGAGACACGGCCACTGGCTTGGCCGTGTCTACTGCCCGTGTTTGCTACTGGAACTTTTGGTTGAGAGACACGGCCACAGGCTTGGCCGTGTCCCTTGAGGGTGTTTGTTATTGTGTTTGTTAATTGTTCTTCTTACTTTGTTGGATCTTCAAGGGTCTTTTGTATCTAAACACACTTAAAAACAATAATAATCCAACCAAATGTG
This sequence comes from Garcia nutans, assembly GCA_947685225.1. Classification (NCBI taxonomy): domain Eukaryota; kingdom Viridiplantae; phylum Streptophyta; class Magnoliopsida; order Malpighiales; family Euphorbiaceae; genus Garcia; species Garcia nutans. Next base: position 50,530,975 of record CANTUV010000007.1, read on the forward strand.
TATAGAAGATTCTACATTCATGTATAATGTAAATTGTTTTGTATATAACAATGATGATATAGGAAATGTGGAAGAGATAATGATCATGGAAAATGGTATGTGCAATGCCATTGATTATGTATTGTTGAGTGATGAATTGATCAATATGATTAGATGATAACAATGATGTTTATGATACTATATGAACAATGTTGTGTATAATGCATTGTTAATCTTGTGAATTGCAATGATGACTTATATATATATATATAAATATATATATATTATGAAAAATATGATGAGAAGTCATTGTTATTGACTATAATGATTTAAATGTGATGGAAAGCCATTGTGATTGGCTATGATGATTCAAGTGAAAGAGATAAGGCATGTTTGCCTAATTGATGATGAAATTGATAATGAATTAATAAATGAATTGTGTAACTAATGTGTTATTCAATTTCAGAGTTCTGGATTTGGGAGGCATGCCTATAAAATGAAAGGTAACAGTCTTGCCGGGTTGAGGATCTCTTCAATTTGAGTTGAATTGAGGTCCAAGAGACTGGGTCTGTTACACTATGAGATTTATGCTTATAAGATATATGATTAGTAACAGTCTTGCCGGGTTGAGGATCTCCTCGATTAAGTCGGGTTGATGGTCCAAGAGACTGGGTCTGTTACTTGATAAATGTCATATATGAGAATTGCAGTAACAGTCTTGCCGGGTTGAGGATCTCCTCGAGTTTAGCCGAGTTGATGATCCAAGAGACTGGGTCTGTTACGCTATCCATGGATAGAGATATCTATATATGATGCCTACGGGCTTGATGATTATGATTATAGACCAAAGCAGTAACTCTGAACTTTGAATAACATATTAGTGTTGTTCGGGCCCGAGTCTGTCTTTGTTTACAATGTTATATTCAAATGTTGAAATAAATGAGTAATGAGATCTATAACTGCCTTTATTGGAAGTATGATTTTGTAATATGTGTATTGATGTATTGAAAGTGAATATGTTTTGAGGGACTTTCTTGATATATGAATTTATGAAAATGTTGTATGATGTGTAAATTGTATATGAATGTGGAATTTGTGAGAATTGTCTTCATGAAGGTTTGGATAGAACATAAAATGGTGCTTTGTTGAAATGATGTATATTTATATGTATATGAGATAGAAAAAGGGAAGAATTGAGTTGTGAATGTTCTATGTGATTATATAACTAATTTATGAAATTAGTAGGAACTTATGAAGAATGCATTAAGAAAGGAAAATGTGGTAAGAGAACAATAAACCATAAAGCTAAACATATGAGGTATGATAATTTGGTAAAGTATATTTTATTATTCAGTTGTACTACTAAGCTTTCGAGCTTAGCGTGGTTGTTTAATCGCGCAGGTATTTATGCGGTTGATCTGGAAATCTAGCTGTGATGCCACGAGAAGGGTAAGAGTGTCTCGAGACCAACTAGAAGGTGATGCATACATGTATAATTTTAGTTATGATTCACTTTTTGATAAGAATCATGATTTTTATAAATATTTCTTAAAATTAACATAATGTTGCTTAGATTCGGATAAAGATTTTTAAATAGAAATTAAAAGTGACATTCTTATACTTTATATACGCATTGTATGTATACCAGGTATATGTATAGTGCTTATATGGAGTATAGGGTTGTTACATTACCAACCACAATTCATCACTAACAATCACCATCAACATAGTTATACCCACATTACATATCATATCATTATCACCAATCATCAATCCAACATTAATACTCACAATCAATATTTCAATATACATATTACATAACATTTCATGTCATTATTTTATTCACAATTCATCAATCATGAATCACAATTCCAACCAAATCCACCATAGATTTCATTACTCGTTTATTACAACATTTATATATATCATATTGACAACAACGACAGACTCGGGCCCAAACAACACTAATATGCCATTCAATTTTCAGAGTAATGCTTTGGTTCATTCATCACATTTATAATTATCATAGACCCAACTAGGCTTCAAGGATTAGGTTCAACCAAGCTTCAAGGGGAGCAAAGCATGCTAAGCATCAACCCAACTTGGCTTCAAGAACCAATCCAACCTAGCTTCAAGGGTTGTAACATCTCAATTAGGCTTCAAGGACTTAGCCAACCTAACTTTAAGAGATTGTTACTCATTTTAGGCATGCCACCAACAACAAACTCTGAAAATGGAATAACACATTAGTTACACAATTCATTTATTACTTTCATTCTCAATTCTTATCATCAATTAGGCAAACATGCCTTATGTCTTTCAATTGAATCATCATAGCCAATCACAATGTCTTCACATCACATCTGAAACATCATTATACATATACAACATCAATTACATTAGCTAAACAAACCAATCATTAACTTTACATCTCTTTATGTCTCAATTCACATCATACACTTCATTATTCAAGCATACATAATCAATTTCATTGCACATGTATCTTAAATTCATCATCATATAAACAACATATCCCTTTATAACATTTCAATCATTATTATCAACCATGAGGATCTCACATTTCATCATTTCTCAAAACACATTGACAACATTCATTATTAAGACATTTATTATAATAAATTGCATTGCACATACCTTTTTGGATGATCCTCATCTCTTCCACACTATACAAGTCATAATATTAGTCACATTGTTCATATAACATACTACCATTCACAAGATTCACAATGCAGAACATAACCTTGTTTATACATAATCATATGCATCATTGATACAATATTTCAAAGTACATATCACATTACCATTCACAATGCATATAGCCTAACATTGTTCATATGCTTCATCAATCTCATCACATGTGTGGTATAATCTCAACATCATATGAATGTATGTTCCACATATATTTATTTAGATCATTCTTTGTTTTCAAAGTGTTTAGAGTGTTTATGTTTAGGTTTAGGAACAACAAAACCTTTGAAGAATCAAAACAAAGTGAGAAAAGTCAAGAACATCACAGTAGCAAACACCTTCATGGGACACGGCCAAGCTTGTGGCCGTGTCTCTCAAAACCAATTGGCAGTAGCAAACACATGCATAAGACACGGCCATGTCTCTCCAAAATCAATCCAACACGGGCTAAATTTCCTTGACTTGGCCGTGTCTCTCATGAATTGGCCGTGTCTCTCTTTGCTTTTGGCCGTGTCACTCATGAACAACACCCTAACCAAAGCCAACACTCTTTCAATTGCATTTACACACTCTTTTGCACAACAATAACCTCATTCAAATGGATACAATCAATGACATAAACACATATCCTACATAATCATCACAATAATCACTTAAACAACACATTTAAACACAAGCCATCTCAAAACCCTAATTCCAACATCCTTCATAATCTTTCACTATCAACCTCTACATAACTTACCATATTCAAAACCAAACCAACACCAATTCAATCTTTTAACTTGCAATCAATTTAAACACTTGTAAACACATCTCAAACACATCAAATCAAGATTCCAACCAATCAAACCTCACATCAAACATAACTTTAAAAATAACTAAAGCAAACAAGAGAGTACTTACCTTAGATGAAGAAATTTCACAAATCTCCAACCAAAACCTTTGATTCTTCCTTCAATTTGATTCTAGTATCAAGAACACCTCTTGTTCTCTCTTTTGTTTAAGATGGCCGGCCAACCATGGAGAAGAGAAGAAGAAGAAATGAAGAAAAGACAAATCATCATCTCTTTAAATCTCCACCATGCATTTCACAAAGAGAATTACCTAAATGCCCTCTTCAACATAATTAAACCTCCTTTCATTTAACATGCCCTTAATAGTAATTTCACTTAGCACAAGTTAAAATATCCTCTTACTTTGACTCCCCATTTGACCAACTTATATGTTATATATATTACAATATACACAACATATACATTCTCTTAACACACTCATTTCCTTTACAGATACATATATACATTTAATTCAAATCAAAACAACAGTTGTATCCAACTTCTAGGGCACACATTGGGATATTACAACATATATGTTATATATATTACCATATACCCAACATATACACTTTCTCTCTACACATTACTTTCCTTTTTAAACAATACCTAAACATTCTCTTTTCCATTTCTTTTCTTATCAACATAACATATACACATAATTCAAACAAACAACAATTATATCCAAACTTCTAGGACACACATTGGGATATTACAATTCTCCCCCTCTAAAAAGAAATTTCGTCCTCGAAATTACCTGATATCAAGTCCGAAACAACTGAGGATACTGATCTCGCACGGTTTGTTCACTTTCCCAAGTTGCATCTTCTTTTGCATGATTCTTCCACAAAATCTTCACAAGTGGCACTTTCTTATTTCTCAATTCTTTCACATCACATGCCAAAATAGCAATTGGTTCTTCTTTAAATGTCAGATCTGGACTCACTTCGATAGATTCAATTGGTAAAACATGAGATGGATCCGATCTGTATCTCCTCAACATAGAAACATGGAATACATTATGGATCCTGTCCAACTCAGGTGGCAAAGCAAGCCGATAAGCAACTGGCCCAACTCTTTCCAAAACTTCATACGGTCCAATTAAACGAGGACTCAATTTCCCTTTCCGACCAAACCTTAAAATCTTCTTCTAAGGAGACACTTTCAAAAATACCTTATCTCCCACATTATACTCAATGTCTCTCCTCTTCAAATCTGAATAAGACTTCTGTCGATCTGAAGCTATTTTCAACCTATCTCGAATCATTTTCACTTTCTCTTCAGTTTCTTTAACCAAATCAGGACCAATTAATCTACCTTCTCCAAGTTCATTCCAACATAGAGGTGTCCTACACCGTCTGCCATATAATGCTTCGAAAGGTGCCATACCAATGCTGGATTGATGACTGTTATTGTAAGTAAATTCCTCAAGTGGCAAAAATCTATCCCAACCTCCAGAGAAATCAATGACACAGCTTCTCAACATGTCTTTGATAATCTGTATCACTCTCTCTGACTGTCCATCTGTCTGCAGATGGAAAGCAGTACTGAAGTGTAATCGAGAACCCAAAGCACCATGTAAACTCTTCCAAAACCTTGAAGTAAACCGGGGATCTCGATCAGACACTACAGAAATTGGGACACCATGCAACTTCACAATCTCATGAATATACAGCTCAGCTAACCTCTCCAGAGAATAATCCATCCGAACCGGAAGAAAATGAGCTGTCTTAGTCAACCTATCAACAATCACCAAAATAGCATCATGCTTCCTTTGTGTCAATGGTAGACCAGATACAAAATCCATGGTTACTCTATTCCATTTCCATTCAGGCACTGCTAAAGGTTGAAGCAACCCAGTTGGAACTTGATGCTCTGCTTTTACCCTCTGACATGTGAGACATTTGGATACAAACTCCGCAATCTCTCTCTTCATACCGGACCACCAGTAATACTGCTTCAAATCATGATACATCTTTGTATTGCCCGGATGCATAGCAAATACTGACTGATGGGCTTCTTCTAAAATAATTCTTCTCAAATTAGCATCATCAGGTATACACAATCTGTTCTTAAACCAAAGACTCCCATCACTTCTCACAATAAAATCTCGACTCTTTCCATTTTGGCAATCTGAAAAATCTTTTGAATCTTCTCATCAGCCAATTGAGCCTCTTTAATCTGATCCAACAAAATGGGTTTCAATTGCAACTGTGCCAACAATGTACCATCATCACAAGATACAAAACTGGCATGCAAAGCTCTCAACTCAACAAGCAACGAGAGCGAGTAAACAGTTAAACCTGCTAAAGACTTCCGACTCAAGGCATCAGCAATAACATTTGCCTTACCAGGATGATAATCAATCAAACAGTCATAGTCTTTAATCAACTCCAACCATCTCCTCTGTCGAAGATTGAGCTCTTTTTGGAAACCCAAATATTTCAAACTTTTATGGTCTGTATAGATAAAACACTTCTCCCCATACAGATAATGTCGCCAAACCTTCAATGCAAACACAATGCCTGCCAACTCTAAATCATGGGTTTGATAATTGAGTTCATGCAGTTTCAACTGTCGAGAAGCATAAGCTATAACTTTACCCTCTTACATCAAAACACAACCCAAACCATTATGTGAAGCATCACTGTAAATCACATATGGTTTGCCTTCCACAGGTAAAGTAAGAACAGGCGCTTGAGTCAACATTTCTCTCAACTGTTCAAAGCTAGCCTGACACTGATCTGTCCACACAAATCTAACTCCCTTTCGAAGTAATCTGGTAAGTGGAGTAGCTATCAAAGAAAATCCTTTCACAAACCATCGGTAATAGCCTGCCAAACCTAGAAAACTTCTAACTTCAGTCACAGACTTTGGTGGACTCCAATTCAAAATAGCTTCAACTTTACTCGGATCAACTTTAATACCCTCTGCTGAAACTATATGACCTAGAAAAGTTACTTGGTCAAGCCAAAACTCACACTTCGACAGTTTAGCAAACAATTGCTTCTCTCTCAAAATATGCAACACAATTCGCAGATGCTTGTCATGCTCCTTTTCATTACGCGAATACACCAAAATATCATCAATAAAAACTACCACAAACTGATCCAGATAGGGCCTAAACACCCTATTCATCAAATCCATAAAAGCTGCAGGTGCATTCGTCAGACCAAAAGGCATAACTAGAAACTCATAATGCCCATACCTTGTACGAAAGGCTGTTTTAGGAACATCTTCAGCTCTGACCCTCAACTGATGGTACCCTGATCTCAAATCGATCTTGGAAAACACAACTGCACCCTTTAATTGATCAAAGAGAACATCAATTCTAGGCAAAGGATATTTATTTTTAATAGTCACCTTGTTCAATTGCCTATAATCAATGCACAATCTCATAGTACCATCCTTCTTCTTCACAAACAACACAGGAGCTCCCCACGGTGAAACACTAGGGCGAACAAACCCTTTATCCAACAACTCCTGCAACTGCACCTTTAACTCTCTCAGTTCAGCTAGTGCCATTCTATAAGGAGTAATAGAAATAGGAGTGGTACCGGGTAATAATTCAATACCAAACTCTACCTCTCTCTCAGGAGGCAACCCTGGCAACTCCCCTGGAAATACATCTGGAAACTCTGCAACTGTAGGTATACTATCAATTTGAGAACCTGTTACTCTAGTATCCATCACATGAGCAAGATAAGCGTCACACCCCTTTCTAATCAATCTCCTAGCTGCAACAGCTGAAACAAACAAGGATGCTAACTGTCCTTGCTCACTAGATACTGTCACCTCTCTACCATCACCAGTTCTCAAAGTAACAAGTTTCTTTTGACAGTCAACCACAGCTCCATGTCTAGATAACCAGTCCATGCCTAGGATCACATCATATTCCTTAAAAGGCATTTCAATTAGATCTCCAAGGAACTCCTCACCTTGCACCACTACTGCACTATCTCGATGCACTTTACTAACAATCACACAATGCCCTAAAGGATTTGTCACCAATACATCAAATCCTAGGGATTCAGCATGCACATCAGACACAGGCAAAACAGATGCACAAATATATGAATGTGTGGATCCGGGATCAATCAAAGCAAGTATTGGAATATCAAATAAAGAAAAAGTACCAGCTATGACTGCCGAAGCATCTGGTTGCCTCTACATCACATAAATCCTCTGAGAAGATCCAGCCTCCTCTGGTCTACTCTCCCTGGATGTAGAACCTCCTCTAGAACTGAACCCAGATCTACCTCCTCTATTGAAACTCCTGCCTCCTCGACCTCCCCTCACACTAGATCGAGAAGCTGCAGAATCAACCGGCATCTGCTCCTGCCTGCCAGGACAATCTCTAACAAAATGATCAGGCGATCCACATCTGAAACATACCCCTGCCACACCCATCCTCCAATAAGTACCACCATGTGGCCTACCACAATGAATGCATATGGGTAGAGTGGATCTCTGAGTCACTGGGGTCGGAGCACTCGCCACTGAAACTGTAGGTCTAGATCTCTGTCTCTGAAACTGTACTGGCCTACCAGCTGGCCTCTGACTCCTACTAACCCGAGGAATGCAGCTTCCTTTACCTCTCTTTACAGACGAAGACCCTGCCTCAAACTGGGGCACCCTGATCTCTTCCTCAGAAGCAGCCACTGCAATATTCTGAGCTCTCTCCACACTCCGAGCTGCTGCCACAAGCTGGGAAAAATCATGATATCTAGATCCAGCCACAAGACACATAATAGAGGGCCTCAATCCCTCCTCAAATCTCCTGCATCTATCAATCTCATCAGATATAATACCCCCAGCATAATGGCTCAACCGTATAAACTCAACCTCATATTCTGTTATGGTCGGTGATCTTGCTTCAAGCTTAGAAACTCCATTTTCTTCACATCTTTGTACTCCCTTGGAGTGTACTTCAATTCAAACTCTCTTAGAAAATCAGCATAGGACAATGTTGGTGGATCATCCATAGCATGAGGCACTGTCTTCCACCAATCATATGCGTCCTTCTGCAACAATGATCTTGCATAATCAAATCTTTCCTCTGGAGTGGCTTGCAACTGAACAAATATTCTCTGTACTTTATCTAGCCACTGCTCAGCTACAGCTGGATCAATAGTACCCAAGAAATCTTCTGCTCCATACTTCCGTAATTTGTCATATTGCCTCACTGATACCAAAGGCTGTGCGGGTGGTGGCGGTGGTTGCACTGGTGCTGGCCTCAAAGCCTCTACCACATGCGTAAGCCAAACTGGTGGAACCTCCTCACCAGCTGGTCTCCCCGACACAGAAACAGGTACCTCTCCAGCACTATCCACTCTAGCTCCCTCTCTAACCTCATCAGGAGCTACGCTTTCTGCACTACCCTCAACAGACTGACGTAAGTGAGAATCCATCACAACCTATGTCTGCAAACACAGCAGAATACATCTTATTAAAGATTAGAGACTGCCAATCCCAAACATGTATATTATTCAAAAACCAACTTTTTAAGTCAAAATACTCTTTTTCTTACACTTCACCTAGGTTGAGAATCTCAAACCTAGGCTCTGATACCAAAACAATTGTAACACCCCCACATCCAGTACAAGCACACTACAAACACCACAATGTAATATACTTGCACTGAACATAGGGATGCTACGATTTTTTCTTAACCATCAAATCATTTTAAAAGATACCATAATCTTTATCATGATACATTATAGAAAATAAGTAATTAACTTGTAATATAAAACAAAATAGATATAAATACATTTACTTAATACGCAGCGAAATTTATAAAATAGTTACATATATGAAAACATTTAAATCCATATTTACAAATATACATATATTCACATTATAAACAATACTTTACAAAATATAAAGAAATTATACATGATTGGCAGCTCTTCTCTAATCTTTAAGTCCCAAAATAGATTCTTTAATGTCTACTCTCACTTGGTCTCAAGGAACTCTCGGGTTCAACTCTGTCACCTGCATGATCAACACTAACGCGCTAAGCCAATGGCTTAAGTATGCCAACATTATGCTTTAATGCAATGCAATATCATACACATTAATAAATAAACAACAATATAGTTGTAAAGATAATACCACACCTTTATATTTCATAACTCATACTCATATAAGCATAATACATTTCAAAGTCCTTTCAAGGATCTCATTATTCAATTATTTTAACACCAATAAATCACATTGAAACAAAGACAAGTATGGGCCCAAATGACACTAATATGCTATTCAATTTTCAGAGTTAATGTTTTGGTTTAATCATCACATTTATCATTATCAAAAACCCAACTAGGCTTCAAGGATTAGGTTCAACCAAGCTTCAAGGGGAACAAAGCATGCTAAGTATCAACCCAACTTGGCTTCAAGAACCAACCCAACCTAGCTTCAAGGGTTGTAACATCTCAATTAGGCTTCAAGGATTAAATCCAACCTAACTTCAAGAGATTGTTACTAATATTAGGCATGCCACCAACATCAAACTCTGAAAATGGAATAACACATTAGCCACACAATTCATTTATTATTTAATTATCATTTCCATTCTCAATTCTCATCATCATCTAGGCAAACATGCCTTATTTCTTTCAATTGAATCATCATAGCCAATCACAATGGCTTCACATCACATTTGAGTTATTATAGCCAATCACAATGGCCTCATATTATATCATGTCTCAATTCATATTATAATATTTCCATTCTTATCAAAGCAATTCATATACATCATCAATACTCACATTGTGTCCCACATTATACACAATATAACATTATTCATAGATTTAGAATCTTCCACATATATTTGTTTAGATCATTCTTTGTATTAAATGTGTTTAGAGTGTTTATTTTTATGTTTAGGTGCAAGAAGACCTTTGAAGAATCAAAACAATGCAAGAAGAGCAAAGAAAAATCACAGTAGCTAACACACTCAAGGTACACGGCCAAGCTTGTGGCCGTGTCTCTCAACCAAAAGCTCCAACACGGCCAAGACTCCCCTAGCTTGGCCGTGTCTCTCCAAAATTTATCCAACACGGCCAAATTTCTTTAAACTTGGCCGTGTCTCCCAAAAATCTTTAGTCTTGCCCGTGTCTCTTCTTTAGTTTGGTCGTGTCTCTCATGAATGAAAACCCTAAACATGGCCAAGTCTCTTTTTCTTGAATTAAAACACATTATGCACAACATAACCTCATTCAAATGGATATATCAATGTCATTAACACTTATTTTACATATTCATCACAATATTCACATTAACAATACATTTAATCACTTACCATTTCAAAACCCTAAAATCAACATCACTCTTATTCTTTCAATATCAACATCCACTTAACTTACCATCTTAAAACCAAAACCAACACCAATTCAATCTTTTTAACTTACACTCAATTTCAACACTTATAAACACATCTCAAACACACCAAATCATAATATCAACAAATCATAACTCACCTCAAACACAACTTCAAAATAACAAAGGAAAACAAGAGAGTAATTACCAAAATTGAGGAAATTCCACAAATCTCCAACTTAATCCTTTAATTCTTCCTTCAATTTGATTATAGAATTTAGAACACCTCTCTTGCTCTCTCTTTCCTTTGGTAGCCGGCCACACACATGAGAAGAAAAGAAAATGAAAACAAGTCAAACTTCTTTTCTTTTTTAAATCTCCACCAAGCAATTCTAACCAAGCAATTACCTAAATGCCCTTATCCATTTAACTTAGCTTCTTTCACTTATATGCCCATTTAAGTAATTTCACATATCACAAATAAAATATCTTCTTCCCTTGACTCCTCATTTTGACCAACATATATGTTATATATATTACCATATACCCAACATATACACTTTCTCTCTACACATTACTTTCCTTTTTAAACAATACCTAAACATTCTCTTTTCCATTTCTTTTCTTATCAACATAACATATACACATAATTCAAACAAACATCAATTATATCCAAACTTCTAGGACACACATTGGGATATTACATGAGGTGCCCACCAAGTGCAAACATACCTCTTACAACATTTAAAAATCTAAATAAATTGATAAAAGTAAATAACCATTCATCATAAATAAATCATTCATCAAAGGTATTAAATATCAATAAAAAGTAAACATCCATCCATAATATATTAAATAAATCAAGTATTAAACTTAAATAAATTGAAGCATATAAAATAAATCAAAGCATAATCAAATGTAGAATTGAATAAGACAAATAAAAAATCCAAATTATAGCTACTGTTTCCATTTAGGATACTTTATTTTATGTGTTTAGGATTTTGGATTTTCATGAGTTTAAGCTACTGTGACTTTTTAAAGAATTAAAATAAATTAAGGATTTTATGTTTTTAAAGGTTGGTGAGACACTTTGATTAAACAAATTAATGTTTGAATGGTGAAATCATGAAACTAGGGTTTTGGACACTTTAAAATACTTTTGATTTGTGGTTTTAAATGATGATTTCAAGCTTACTGTGTAAATTTAAAATATTTGTGTTTTTATGGTTTTTAAAGTTTTAAAGGGTTAAGGTTTAGAAAAAGTTAGGGTTTAAGGTTTTAAAGGGGTTAGAGTTTACTATTTTAGGTTTGGAAGTTGAATTTAGGTTTAGTGTTTTAAAATTTAGGGTTTCGGTGGAAGTTTAGGCTTTTAGGATTTGAAAATCAATTTGTTACTTTTATGAGGTTTTATGAAAATAAACAAATGATTTAAAGTTTTTAAAAGCGAAAAGGTAGTTTTTAAGGCTTTTGGAAAGAAACAGAATATAATTTAGGGGTTTTGATAATTTGGAAAGTAAATTAGGGTTTTGGAGTTTTAAAGAAGTAAAAATAACAATTTTATGTCTTTTGGAAAATAAACCAATGAAATAAGGTTTTTATCTTTAGAAAAACTAAATTAAAGTTCTAGGTTTTTCTAATTTTGAATGACACAATTTCATGAATTAAGCTACTGTGATAAAAGAAAAAAATAATTTAAGAGCTCAAACCTTGATTCGTGAGTTACACCCAAAAAATTGCTTCTTGGATCAACAAAAACAAAGGCAGTTGATGCCTTTGATGAATTGCTTGAATTTTTTTTTCAGCTCTCTCACAAAATCAGCTTGGTTCGACTGCTTTCCTTCACAGATTCGATTTCAAAATCTCCAATTTAGTCCCCATTTTTCTGATCCCCTTTTCTGTGTTGTTTAATCCATATTTATAGAAGTTTTTTGATTTTTTTCCTAGTTGCTCATGACATACATTATAGAATAAGAAAAGGACACTGAAACCTAATTGTATTAGGTTTCGAAAAATTTGTGTCGGAAAATTTCGCTGGGGAAAAAAAACTGCTGTGGAAAAATTGCGTTGGAGAAAAAATTTGCAGCAGGAAAAATTGCGCTGGTAAAATAATTTGCCGTAGTTGGCTGCGGCAGGGGGTGGGAATCGCCCTGTGGGCGAAATGGCCTGGCCACGCTCTCACTGGAATTTTCGACGATAATTTTTTTGTCGCCGATTTTTATTTTTATTTTTATCTGTTTATTTTTATTTTTTATTAATAAAAATTAGATAATAAAGCAAAAATTATTTAATTAAGATAACAAAAATCATTTTGGACCAATTAAAATATATTAGACAACACAAAAATTATTTTGCACTAAACAAAATATATTGGACCAGACTAGGTCAAAAATTAAAGGTCTACAGTTTGCCCCCTGCTTGAATGATCTGAAACTTTAGTGAAAGAGAGTGAAAAGCAATAAGACTTGATTTTTGAGATGGTGAAGTTTTTGGGTTCTGGACTCGGTTCGTGTTTTGGACTCAAGGATAATTCTAGGTTCTAGACCTAAGGAAAATTTGGGTTTTGGACCCAAGTTAAGTTCTAGACTTAGAAATAATTCTAGGTTCTGGACCTAATGGTAAAATTTGGGTTTTGGACCCAAGCTAAGTTCTAGGACTTAGAAATAAATTCTAGGTTCTGAACCTAAGGAAAATTTAGATTCTGGACCCGGTTCGAGTTCTGGACTCAAGGAAGACTCTAGGTTCTGGACCTAAGAAAAATTTGGGTTCTGGACCCGGTTCGAGTTCTACCCGAGCTAAGTTCTTGGACTTAGAAATAAATTCTAGGTTCTGGTGTAACACCCCTATACCCCGTATATGTACACAGCATGCTATTACGATCGTAATATGCATATACTGAATATAGAAATGCCATGGTTTACTAAACACACAAATCATTCCTTTTCAATAATATGAACAAATTTAAAACAATTAAGTTATATTATAAAACACGATAAATAAAATGTTTATTAAAAACGCAACGGAAAATATAACAAATATTTACAAATACCTATACATCAAGACTTAAGTTTTACAAAATATAAAATATATACATGTTTGGCAGTATGTCTTTGATCTTTAAGCTTCACTATCAACACCTCAATATCTAGACTCTACTTGGCCTAGAGGAACTCTCCGGTTCTTCCCTGCGCGATGAACCACAATCGCGCTAAGCCAACGGCTTAGTGGTACAAACCATAATAATAATGTGTTACAATGCAATGCCAATATAATATGTTCAAACATTACGAACAATACATGTTATATGTTCACACATCATAATCAATTCATAATAATATCATCTTTCAAAGTCTTACATTGAATCTCATTATTCATTGGTTTCACCATTCATGAGTCACATTTAAACAAAGACAAGCATGGGCCCAAAGACACTAATATGCCATTCAACCTTAAGAGTTAATGTTTTGGTTCAATTATCACATTTATCATTATCATTATCCCAACTAGGCTTCAAGGATTTAGGTTCAACCAAGCTTCAAGGGGAACTAAGCGTGCTAAGTATCAACCCAACTTGGCTTCAAGAACCAAACCCAACCTAGCTTCAAGGGTTGTAACATCTCAACTAGGCTTCAAGGACTAGACCCAACCAAACTTCAAGGGGAGTAGAGCATGCTCAACTTCAACCCAATTTGGCTTCAAGGATCAAGTCGAACCTAGCTTCAAGAGAATGTTACTATAGGCATGCCACCAACAACAAAACTCTAAAAATGGAATAACACATTAGACACACAATTTATTATTATTTCATTATCAATTTCATTCTCATTTTCTCATCATCACTTAGGCAACCATGCCTCAATCATCTCATTTGTATCATTATCATTATAGCCAACAACCATGGCTCCTCATCTCATCAATAGAGTATACATAATTAATTGCATTGAATATCATCATCTAGGCAAACATGCCTCACTTATTTCATTTGAATCATCATTACCGATCACATTGGCTTCACATCTCATTATATTTCATTTCACATTACATCAATTCATAATTTAAGTGTACACAACCAATTGCATTAATATACATTTTAAATGCTCATCAAATGTATCAACAATGTAATCATTTACTTAACATATTTACAATCAAATATGTTAAGTATCAAAATCATGTAAATGCATGCAACCATGTATTTTGTACTTACCTCAAGAACAACTCACACCAATCTATACACTTCCTCTTCCAAGAGTCCTTCAATACCAGGATTAGAGCAACTCAACTCTCTTAAAAACCTAAACCAATGGTGATAACACACACTCACTTAGAGATACACAAGAGATAATATGGATAAGAACCAACTAGGACAAACTCTACACATGACACGCTCAACCACACGGGCGTGTCCATGACCGTGCCCTAACTCCACAACACAGAAGCTTTGACACGCTCAGAACCACGGGCGTGTCACTGAACGTGTAATACATTCAGTCTCACAGAAATATTGACACGTCCAACAACACGGGCGTGATCATGGCCGTGTCAATCCTTCACCAACACGGTAGCTATGACACGCTCAGTGACATGGGCGTGTCACTAGACATGTAAATGTTACTGCAACACAGAACCATTGACACGGCCAAAGACTTGGATGTGCTCATGGGCGTGTCAGGCCAAAAATACAGATTCCGACAACAACAACAACACAACCAACAAATCTCTTACTTTCACCATCTTTCACTTCAAACAAACTTAACTAAACACTCCCAAAAACCATAATTACTTGCAAAAACACTCAAAACAACTCAAACATACATCAAACGCACTTCATAATCATCATCACAAACTCAAAACACAACCACAACACTTTTTCTTCCAACAAAATTACTCTTTCCTTTAATCCAACCCCAAAATCCAAAATCAATTCAATCTAACACTCTCAAATACATCTTAATCAAACATAGTCACATACCATCAACAATCAACCAACCAAACTCAAACACAACTTAAATAAAACAAGGGAAATCAAGAGAGAACTTACCAAAGTTGATGAAACTTCAAAATTTCCAACTTAATCACTTGAATCCTCCTTCAATTTGCTCTTAGAAAACAAAAACCCTCTCTTGCTCTCTTGCTTCCTTGATGCTCGGCCAACCCAAAGAGAAAAGAAGAGAAATGAAAATGAAAGGCAAAGTCGACTCTACTCTCTTCTTTAAATCTCCTCCAAGCAATTTTTAATATTAAAATATTCCATTCAATCTCTTCCATTCATTTTACTTTTCCCATTTTCCATTAATTAATTCCACTAATTTAAAATTAACAAATATCTTCTTCTTTTGACTCCCTCATTTGACTTGTGTATATGTTGTATATATGTTCATATATACAACATATATACTCTCTCTTAAATTCTTTTCTCTTTCAAATTTAACATATACATTCAATCCAATTACAACAAAAATATCAAAACTTCTAGAGCACACTTTGGGATATTACAATTCTCCCCCTCTAAAAAGAAATTTCATCCTCGAAATTACCTGATATTAAGTCTGAAACAGTTGAGGACATTGATCTCTCATTGCTTGCTCACTTTCCCAAGTTGCTTCTTCTCTACCATGATTCTTCCAAAGAACTTTCACCAATGGCAATTTCTTATTTCTCAACTCTTTCACTTCATGTGCCAGAATAGCAACTGGTTCTTCTTCAAATGTCAGATTCGGACTCACCTCAATAGATTCAACTGGTAAAACATGAGATGGATCTGATCTGTACTTCCACAACATAGAAACATGGAACACATTATGGATTCTATCCAACTTAGGCGGTAAAGCAAGACAATAAGCAACTGGTCCAACCTTTCTAATATCTCATATGGTCCAATAAAATGAGGACTCAGCTTCCCTCTTCGACCAAATCTGAAAATCTTTTTCCAAGGAGACACTTTCAAAAACACTTTATCTCCAATATTAAACTCTATGTCTCTCCTCTTCAAATCTGAATAAGATTTCTGTTGGTCTGAAGCCGCTTTTAACCTATCTCGAATTATCTTTACTTTCTCTTCAGTCTCTTTAACCAAATCAGGACCAATCAATTTGCCTTCTCTAAGTTCATTCCAACACAAAGGCGTCCTACATCGTCTACCATACAATGCCTCGAATGGTGTCATACCAATACTGGATTGATGACTATTGTTATAAGCAAATTCAACAAGTGGCAAAAATCTGTCCCAACTTCTAGAGAAATCAATGACACAGCTTCTCAACATATCCTCAATAATATGTATCACTCTCTCTGACTGCCCATCTATCTGTGGATGAAAAGCAGTGCTAAAGTGCAATCGAGAACCCAATGCACCATGTAAACTCTTTCAAAACCTTGAAGTGAACCGGGGATCTCGATCAGACACTAAAGAAATCGAGACTCCATGCAACTTCACTATCTTATGGATATACAGCTTAGCCAATCTCTCAAGAGAATAGTCCATCCTAACTGGAAGAAAATGAGTTGTCTTTGTCAATCGATCAACAATCACCCAAATAGCATCATGCTTCTTCTGAGTCAAAGGCAAACCAGATACAAAATCCATTGTTACTCTCTCCCATTTCCATTCAGGTACTGATAAAGGTTGGAGTAACCCTGTTGGAACTTGATGCTCAGCTTTCACTCTCTGACAAGTGAGACATTTGGATACAAATTTCGCTATGTCTCTTTTCATACCTGACCACCAGTAATGCTGTTTCAAATCCTGATACATCTTAGTACTTCCAGGATGCATAGCAAAAACTGACTGGTGTGCCTCCTCTAAAATAACCTTTCTCAAACTAACATCATCAGGAACACACAACCTATCTTTGACCCAAAGGCTACCATCTCTTCTCACAAAGAAATCTCGGCTCTCCCCATTTTGGCAATCTAATACAATCTTCTGAATTTTCTCATCAACCAATTGAGCCTCTTTAATCTGATCCAATAATACCGATCTCAATTGCAACTGAGCCAACAATGCACCATCATCACATGATTCAAAACTAGCATGCAATGCTCTCAACTCAACAAGCAACGAGAGCGAATACACAGTCAAACCTGCCAAAGACTTCCGACTCAAGGCATCAGCAACAACATTCGTCTTACCCGGATGATAATCAATCAAACAGTCATAGTCTTTGATCAACTCTAACCATTGCCTTTGCCGAAGATTCAGTTCCCTCTGAACACCCAAATATTGTAAACTTTTATGATCCGTATAGATAAAACATTTCTCCCCATACAAATAGTGTCACCAAATCTTCAAAGCAAACACGATAGCTGCCAATTCTAAATCATGTGTCGGATAATTAAGCTCATGCGGCTTCAACTGCTGAAAAGTATAAGTTACAACTTTACCCTCTTGCATCAAAACACATCCTAAACCATTATGTGAAGCATCACTGTAAATCACATATGATTTATCTTCCGCGGGTAAAGTAAGAATAGGCGCTTGAGTCAACATCTCTTTCAACTGCTCAAAACTAGCTTGACACTGGTCCATCCACACAAATCTAACTCCTTTTCGAAGCAATCTAGTGAGTGGAGTAGCTATCAAAGAAAAACCTTTTACAAACCGTCGGTAATAGCCTGCCAAACCCAAAAAACTTCTAACTTTAGTCACTGACTTCGGTGGACTCCAATTCAAAATAGCTTCAACTTTACTTGGATAAACTCTAATACCATCTGTTGAAACTATATGACCCAGAAAAGTAACTTGGTCGAGCCAAAACTCACACTTTGACAGCTTAGCATACAATTGCTTCCCTCTCAAGATCTGCAACACAATCCGCAAATGCTTATCATGTTCCTCTTCATTACGCGAATACACCAAAATATCATCAATGAAGACCACCACAAACTGATCCAGGTAGGGCCTAAACACCCTATTTATCAAATCCATGAAAACTGCAGGTGCATTCGTCAACCCAAAAGGCATCACTAAGAACTCATAATGCCCATACCTTGTGCGAAAAGCTGTCTTAGGAACATCTTCAGCTCTAACCCTCAACTGATGGTACCCTGATCTCAAATCAATCTTAGAAAACACTGCTGCTCCCTTCAATTGATCAAAGAGATCATCAATCCTAGGCAAAGGATACTTATTCTTAATAGTTACTTTGTTCAATTGCTGATAATCAATGCATAACCTCAAAGTACCATCCTTCTTCTTCACAAACAAAACAGGAGCTCCCCATGGAGAAACACTAGGGCGAATAAACCCTTTATCCAACAACTCCTGTAACTGCACCTTTAACTCTCTCAACTCAGCAGGTGCCATTCGATAAGGAGTGATAGAGATGGGAGTGGTATCAGGCAATAAATCAATACCAAACTCAACCTCTCTCTCAGGGGGTAACCCTGGCAACTCCTCAGGAAACACATTCGGAAAATCTACAACTGTGGTTATACTATCAAGTTGAGAACCCACTACTCTAGTATCCCTAACATGAGCAAGATAAGCATTACACCCTTTTCTAATCAACCTTCTAGCTGTTACAGCTGACACAAACAAGGATGCAAGTTGTCTCTGCTCACTAGATACTATCAAACTCTTACCATCCCTGGTTCTCAAAGAGACACACTTCTTTTGACAGTCTACCACAGCTCCATGCTTAGACAACCAATCCATGCCTAAGATCAAATCATACTCCTTAAAAGGCATTTCAATCAGATCACCAAGAAACTCCTCACCTTGCACCACAACAGCACTATCACGATGTACCTCACTCACCACAACACTATGTCCTAAAGGATTTGTCACTAAGACATCAAATCCTAAGGACTTAGAATGCAATTTAGACACAGGCAAAATAGATGCACTTATGTATGAATGAGTAGATCCTGGATCAATCAAAGCAAGAGCTGGAATATAAAATAAAGAAAATATACCAGATATAACTGCTGCAGCATCCGACTGCCTCTGCATCACATATACTCTCTGAGAAGATCCGGCTTCATATGGTCTACTGCCTCTGGATGAAGATCCTCCTCTCTGACTAAACCCGGGTCTACCACCTCTACTGAAACCTCTGTCTCCTCGACCACCTCTACTGACACTGGGTCGAGAAACTGCAGTATCAGTCTGTCTATCATCTTGCATCTCGGGGCAATCTTTAATAAAATGATCTGGTGACCCACATCTAAAGCATACTTCGGATACACCAGTCTTCCAACAAACACCCCCATGGGGCCTGCCACAGTGAACATATATAGGTGGAGTAGACCTTTGCATCGTGGGAGTCGGGGCACTCTCTACAGAGACTGTCGGTCTCGGCCTCTGCCTCTGATACTACACTGATTTGCCCAACTGCCTTTGGCTCCTACTGATCCTCAGAACAAAACTTCCTCTACCCGTCTTCATAGATGAAGACCCTGCCTCAAACTAGGGTCTCCTTACTTTAGTCTCCTCCTCAGTAGCAGCTGCTGTAATGCTCTGCGCTCTCTCAATACTTCTAGCTGCTGCAACTAGCTGAGAGAAATCCTGGTACCGGAAACCAGCCACAATGCACATGATAGAGGGCCTCAATCCCTCCTCAAATCTTCTGCATCGGTCTATTTTATCAGAGATAATTCCCCCGGCATAACGACTCAACCGAATGTACTCAATCTCATACTCTGTTACTGTCCGGTTGTCTTGCCTCAAATTCAGGAATTCCATCTTCTTGATATCTTTATACTCCCTCGGAGTATATTTCTGCTCGAACTCTCTCAGAAAATCACCATAAGATAGTGTAGGTGGATCATCCATGGCATGAGGAACCGTCTTCCACCAGTCATAGGCATCTTTCTGTAGGAGGGATCTAGCATAGTCAAATTTCTCATCTGGAGTACCTTGCAACTGGATGAATATCCTTTGCACTTTATCCAACCACTACAGGATCGGTAGTGCCCAAGAAATCTTCAGCCCCATATTTCCTCAACTTATCATAATGTCTTACCGGCACCTGAGGCTATGGTGGTGGTGGCTGCATTGGAGCTGGCCTCAATAGTTCTATCATATGTCTTAACCAACCCGATGGAACCTCCTCTGCAGCTGATCTCTCTGGCACAGAAACATGTGCCTCACTAGCTCTCTCAACTCTAACTCCATCTCCACTCTCTTCAGGAGCTACACTCTCAGTACTACCTTCTATAGACTGACGTGACTGAGATGCCATCACTACCTATATCTGCAAACACAGTAGAATATTCCTCATTAAAGACCAAAGACTGCCATACCAAAACATGTATTTTACTCAAAAACAAACTTTTAAAATCAAAATATTCATTTTCTTACAATTCACCTAGGTTGAGAATCTCAAACCTAGGCTCTGATACCAAAATAATTGTAACACCCCTATACCCCGTATACGTACACAGCATGCTATTACGATCATAATATACGTATACTGAATATAGAAATGCCACGGTTTACTAAACACACAAATCATTCCTTTTCAATAATATGAACAAATTTAAAACATTTAAGTTATATTATAAAACACGATAAATAAACACGATAAATAAAATGTTTATTAAAAACGCAACAGAAAATATAACAAATATTTACAAATACCTATACATCAAGACTCAAGTTTTACAAAATATAAAATATATACATGTTTGGCAGTATGTCTTTGATCTTTAAGCTTCACTATCAACACCTCAATATCTAGACTCTACTTGGCCTAGAGGAACTCTCCGGTTCTTCCCTGTCACCTGCGGGATGAACCACAATCTCGCTAAGCCAACGGCTTAGTGGTACAAACCATAATAATAATGTGTTACAATGCAATGCAAATATAATATGTTCAAACATTATGAACAATACATGTTATATGTTCACACATCATAATCAATTCATAATAATATCATCTTTTAAAGTCTTACATTGAATCTCATTATTCATTGGTTTCACCATTCATGAGTCACATTTAAACAAAGACAAGAATGGGCCCAAAGACACTAATATGCCATTCAACCTTAAGAGTTAATGTTTTGGTTCAATTATCACATTTATCATTATCATTATCCCAACTAGGCTTCAAGGATTTAGGTTCAACCAAGCTTCAAGGGGAACTAAGCGTGCTAAGTATCAACCCAACTTGGCTTCAAGAACCAAACCCAACCTAGCTTCAAGGGTTGTAACATCTCAACTAGGCTTCAAGGACTAGACCCAACCAAACTTCAAGGGGAGTAGAGCATGCTCAACTTCAACCCAATTTGGCTTTAAGGATCAAGCCCAACCTAGCTTCAAGAGAATGTTACTATAGGCATGCCACCAACAACAAAACTCTGAAAATTGGAATAACACATTAGACACACAATTCATTATTATTTCATTATCAATTTCATTCTCATTTTCTCATCATCACTTAGGCAACCATGCCTCAATCATCTCATTTGTATCATTATCATTATAGCCAACAACCATGGCTTCTCATCTCATCAATAGAGTATACATAATTAATTGCATTGAATATCATCATCTAGGCAAACATGCCTCACTTATTTCATTTGAATCATCATTACCAATCACATTGGCTTCACATCTCATTATATCTCATTTCATATCACATCAATTCATAATTTAAGTGTACACAACCAATTGCATTAATATACATTTTAAATGCTCATCAAATGTATTAACAGTGTAATCATTTACTTAACATATGTACAATCAAATATGTTAAGTATCAAAATCATGTAAATGCATGCAACCATGTATTTTGTACTTACCTCAAGAACAACTCACACCAATCTATACACTTCCTCTTCCAAGAGTCCTTCAATACTAGGACTGGAGCAACTCAACTCTCTTCAAAACCTAAACCAAAGGTGATAACACATACTCACTTAGAGATACACAAGAGATAATATGGATAAGAACCAACTAGGGCAAACTCTACACATGACACTGAACCACACGGGCGTGTCCATGACCATGCCCTAACTCCACAACACAGAAGCTTTGACACGCTCAGAACCATGGGTGTGTCACTGAACGTGTAATACATTCTTTCTCACAGAAACATTGACACGTCCAACAACACGGGCGTGCTCATGGCCGTGTCAATCCTTCACCCACACAGTAGCTATGACACTCTTAGTGACATGGGCATGTCACTGGATGTGTAAATGTTACTCCAACACAGAACCATTGACACGCCCAAAGACTTGGACGTGCTCATGGGCGTGTCAGGCCAAAAATACAGATTCCGGCAACAACAACAACACAACCAACAAATCTCTTACTTTCACCATCTTTCACTTCAAACAAACTTAACTAAACACACCCAAAAACCATAATAACTTGCAAAAACACTCAAAACAACTCAAACATACATCAAACAGACTTCATAATCATCATCACAAACTCAAAACACAACCACAGAACTTTTTCTTCCAACAAACTTACTCTTTCCTTTAATCCAACCCCAAAATCCAAAATCAATTCAATCTAACACTCTCAAATACATCTTAATCAAACATATTCGCATACCATCAACAATCAACCAAGCAAACTCAAACACAACTTAAATAAAACAAGGGAAATCAAGAGAGAACTTACCAAAGTTGATGAAACTTCAAAATTTCCAACTTAATCACTTGAATCATCCTTCAATTTGCTCTTAGAAAACAAAAACCCTCTCTTGCTCTCTTGCTTCCTTGATGCCCGGCCAACCCAAAGAGAAAAGAAGAGAAATGAAAATGAAAGGCAAAGTCGACTCTACTCTCTTCTTTAAATCTCCTCCAAGCAATTTTTAATATTAAAATATTCCATTCAATCTCTTCCATTCATTTTACTTTTCCCATTTTCCATTAATTAATTCAACTAATTTAAAATCAACAAATATCTTCTTCTTTTGACTCCCTCATTTGACTTGTGTATATGTTGTATATATGTCCATATATACAACATATATACTCTCTCTTAAATTGTTTTCTCTTTCAAATTTAACATATACATTCAATCCAATTACAACAAAAATATCAAAACTTATAGGGCACACTTTGGGATATTACATCTGGACCTAAGGAAAATTTGGGTTCTGGACTCGAGCTAAGTTTTGGACTTAGAAACAAATTCTAGGTTCTGGACCTAAGGAAAATGTGGATACTGGACCCGGTTCGAGTTCTGCCCGAGCTAAGTTCTTGGACTTAAAAATAAATTCTAGGTTCTGGACCTAAGAAAAATTTGGGTTCTAGACCCGAGCTAAGTTCTGGACTTAGAAACAAATTCTAGGCTCTAGACCTAAGAAAAATTTGGGTTCTGGACCCGATCTAAGCTCTTGGACTTAGAAATGAATTCTAGGTTCTGAACCTAAGAAAAATTTGGATTCTGGACCCGGGCTAAGTTCTGGACTTAGAAACAAATTCTAGGTTCTGGACCTAAGGAAAATTTGGATTCTGGACCCGAGCTAAGTTCTTGGACTTATAAATAAATTCTAGGTTCTGGACCTAAGGAAAATTTGGGTTCTTGACCCAGTTCGAGTTCTGGACTCAAGGATAATTTTAGGTTCTGGATCTAATGAAAATTTGAGCTTTAGACCCGAGCTAATAATTTTTTATTTCAAAAAGTTTGGCTAGTTTTTATGCATATGTCTTCTTATTGACCCCTGGGTGTAAAAATATTTATAGACCTGTAATTATTTGAATGATTAAAGTGAATAAATGAATTTACTGTTTATTTATTGTGTAATCACTGTTCATGCACTATTTACTATTCATAAATAATAAATTTACTATTGCAAATAGTATCAAATAGTATTTACTGTGGAAATAGTACTTTCACTATTTACCAATAGTAATACTATTCATAAATAGTAAAATGTACTATTTATCAATAGTAATACTATTCATAAATAGTAAAAATTACTATTTATCAATAGTAAATTTTACTATTTATGAATAGTAAAATTTACTATCCATTAACAGTTTTGAATTTTGTTTATTTGCTTGCCGTTCCTCTATAAAAAGCCACCATTCCTTCATTTCATTTCACAACACAATTTCAATTTCGTAATTCTCTCAAATTTCTTTTGCATATATTTTTCAAAAATAATGCATGATTCGAGGTCAGGGACTCATTCTAATGCCGAGTTATTGGAGTTTATTCGGCACCATGAAGATGAAAATTTAGATATACTAGCTGGGATGCCGCTCCATCGCAGTTCCAATCAAAAGAGCGAGGTAATTATTTTTTCCTTTTTTTTCTTGATTTTTTTTATCTTTTTGTTTTGTTTTGTTTTTGTTTTATTTTTTTGTTATATATATTTTATATATTTTGTTATTATTTGTTATTGTGAAAAATAAATTAATTTAAGTAGATAGAATAATATGTACTTACATGGTATTAACTTACCTGAGTCTGTGTTAGCATGATCATTGCGTTGTTTGGGCTGGAGGGTGTATTTACGAAGCCCGACAATGGTACAATGTAGTGCCTTCTCGGGTAAGGCGGATTATCCAAGATTGCGGCTTTGAACAGTTCATCTTACAATTGCCATCCGATGAATATCAGATAGACCGGAGCGTAGTCCAGGCGCTTGCAGAGCGATGGTTAGATACAGCCCACACTTTTCACTTACCCATTGGAGAGATGACAATTGGTCCGGTCGATTTTACTGCCATTATCGGCCTTTGATATGATGGTGCTCCGGTTCCCCTGACCAACGATATTTTAACTTTTGAATAAATTCAAGAATTAATTGGTATGGAACCATCATATAAAGGTGTTAGTGTATGTGCCCTAGGCCATTTATTTGGATCTTTATGTTATATATACATTATTAATAAATGAGGTTTTATTATCATTATTGTTTGTTTGCATGTTACACAATTTTGATATTTGTCCCTGGTTTATTATTGTTATAGAGATAAAAAATAATTCTTAACCAGTATGAACATTGATTTGATAATCATCAGATGGTTATGTGTATAGTGATACAAATCAATTTCATAGATACTTGTTAGAGAACAATGTATTGGATAGACCCATCATGAGATTACTACATGGGTTAGTGTCATAAGTAAATCTCATGATAGTTATGTATTAATTCTTTGACTTGAGATTGTCATAGTTTCCAATATAAGGACTATTATATTTTGACATGATCAAACATTATCCGTAACTGGATAGTAATAAAGGTTATGATCATATATGATAGAAATTATGTAGAGGATAATGAACAATCAAGATAGAATTTGTCCCTCTCTTTGAGAGAGATATCTTTTGGGCCCCTCGATAAGTGAGACTGTGAAATGCATGGCCGTGCTCAAATGAATTGATAGTGTGATCAATTTCATTTGTATTTATCAGTCTACTTAGAGATCGAGTAATCATAAGTTTGGACAATATAAGTATGACGTTGACCATGACTTATGTTCAAGCTAGATATCGTGTGACAAAGGGATTAATGCATGTACTATTATTAGACAAATTGGACATTCCTTATATTAACTGGGTAGTTGTAACGCCTTGCTAGAGGCCAATTATGACTTGTTGGTTTAATAGAGATTAAATTGACTGCCAATTAATATGGGCCTATCGGGTCACACACAAGAATGCGCTTTGGGCTGGATATAATATTAATATTAGATATTAATATTTATTATTATTATTATTTTCATTTTTATATAAATATATATATTATTAGATAATATATTCAGAATCCTAATTAGATTTGGATTCTGAATTTGACTTACCTTATCCAATTATATATATTATTAGATAATATATTCAGAATCCTAATTAGATTTGGATTCTAAATTTGACTTACCTTATCCAATTTCGAATTGGATTCTGGAGTGATTATATTCACTCCAGACGTTAAGTCTTGATACAGGTAACTTTAGAAAATAAAAATATAGAACGAAAAAGAAACCCTAATATGTTTTAGAGAAAACATTTTTTTAGCCTTCGCCATTGCAGAGAGCTAGCACTCCAGACGGTAGCATTCGTGTGGATACGCGATAGAGGGTGTTTCACGATCAAGGCATCTCTTCCAAACTGTGATTTCGAATCATTAACAGGTTAGTTTTTTTGAACACTTTTGTTAAATTAAACGAACAGCATGGATCCTGATGGGAAATCAAAGATCAAAATTTTTTCCGCTGCGTGTTTTGTTTGTAGTGATCTCCTTGATTTCCTAACAGTGGTATCAGAGCCACTTGTTGTTTTCGTTTAAGTCCAAAATGCCATGTTGATATGATTACATGAGATATATTGATTTCGTATGGCATGTTAATTATAAAACCCTAATTCGTTTTTCATATGATGAGAAAGGATTGGTGTTTTTAATTTCGTTTTCATGAGATGATCACGTATATATAATTGGTTTTCATATGATGAGAAAGGATTGTTTTTGGTTTCATTTCTGTAAAACCCTAATTCATTTTTCATATGATGAGAAAGGATTGGTGTTTTTAATTTCATTTTCATGAGATGATCACGTATATATATATATGATTAGTTGATTAAAATGATTTTCATATGATGAAAACGATTAAGTTTATATGTGATATAAACATTTGGTAATGATTCTGTAATGGGTTGTACATATTCGAAATAAAACAGTAAAAAGGTTAATGAGATTAACGATTCTGTTTTAGGGTTTCGCCAAAGAAAAATGTTAATGAGATTAACGTTTCTGTTTGGCTTCGAGGGGCGCTGTATGTTCGCGCCCTATAGTTCGTTACCGTGACATTAAGAATGTCAATATATTTGTTTCTATTTAACATGTTGGTGATGAATATGTTATGTTTGTTTGATGTCTTGGCATGGTGCATAGCATGGCCTTATGACCTATGTGATTGGTTTATTCATATCTTAATTTTGGGTAAATATGGCCTGCGTGTCGTTTATTTTGTTGTAATTTATTTTACTAGTAGTTAGATTTTCTTTTATTGTAATAAATGAAGATTCAAGCTACAATGTTTATGATGGAGATTCATACCAAGGAGAAGATGGTTCCATGGTGATGGAAGCACAAGCTCAAGTTTTGAAGATATGTAACATTGCTAGTGTTGTAATAGATAGGTTTTTCACCTAGGGTTGCCTTTATGATCTTCATTTGGTCTCTTGAAGATCATATTTAGTTTGGCCATGCTATGTCATGTTTACATATTTTGTCATTTGGTATATGATGCTTATGTGATAAATTATATATATGCATATAGGATGCTAAAATATAATGATATGTAATGCAAGACATGATAATAATTTAGTTGAACCCTCATTAATAATTTAATTCTAAATGCCATCCACGTTTTGAACACCTATCAAAACTAAGATTGTATTAAAGTAGGTATTGCCAAAGAAATATGCTTTAAACATTCCTAGCTAAGTAGGATGAGTAATAGTGTTACTCATATGTTTTAAAATTGGTTAGACTTAATTAGGCTATCAAAATGGTTTTGGGCCTAAGGCATTAGATGGAATTCAACATGCTATGACATATGATGTCAATATTCCATAATTACTAAGAGTTACATGAGATGTAATTGGTAAAGATGTTACCTACCTAAATAACTTGATTTTAAGCGTCACGCCAAAGCTGAGTTTAGAATTAAGTGAAATACGGATCTTAGCCTGCTAAAATTTTTCTTTAGAGGGTTATATTTTTAGTAGGAGTTTAAATAATTTTAACCTCATTATTAATTAAAATTTGACTTTGCATATTTATCAACAGATGGCTGCTAATAACAATTCCACCTTATCACTGCGATCTATCCTTGAGAAAGAAAAACTGAAAGAATGTGGGACTAATTTTGTTGACTGGTTTAGGAACCTGAGAATTGTTCTCAAACAAGAGAAAAAGTCCTACGTGCTTGATGAAGCTATCCCTGACCCACCTCCTGCTGATGCTTCTAATGCTGCTAAGAGTAAGCATAAGAAGCATGTGGATGATTCAAATGACATAGGATGTCTTATGTTGGCTACTATGTGTCCAGGACTTCAGAAGGATCTGGAACACTTAGAGGCTTATGAGATGAGTGTGCATCTCAAACAAGCTTTCCAACAACAGGCTAGGCAAGATAGGTTTAACACCGCTGTTGCATTATTTGACTGCAAAATGTCTGAAGGTGAATCTGTTAGTGCTCATGTTTTGAAGATGAAAGGCTATCTAGATCACCTTGCTAGACTTGGATATCCCCTGAGTTTAGAACTCTCCACGGATTTGATCCTACATTCATTGCCTAGCAGTTTCTCACAGTTTGTCATGAACTATAACATGAATGACATGGAGAAATCC
Source organism: Garcia nutans (assembly GCA_947685225.1). Lineage (NCBI taxonomy): Eukaryota > Viridiplantae > Streptophyta > Magnoliopsida > Malpighiales > Euphorbiaceae > Garcia > Garcia nutans. The sequence continues at coordinate 50,560,070 of CANTUV010000007.1, forward strand.
ATTCCTGAGCTACATGGTATGCTCAAAACTGCTGAGGGGAATATCAAAAAGCCTACCCAAATATTGAATGTCAATATTAAACAAATGAAAAAGAAAGCCAAATATACTAAAGGCAAGGGTAAGGCAAAAGGTGCTGAAGGGTCCAAGGGACAAGCTAAACCAAAACCTGAACCTAAGGCTAAAGTTCCTAAGGAAGGGACTTGCCTCCATTGCAACAAGCCTGGGCATTGGAAGAGAAATTGTCAACTCTATTTGGATGAGTTAAAGAAGTTGAAGGGTAGTGCGACTACATCTTCAGGTATTTATGTTATAGAAATTAATTTATCTATTCCTTCTTCCTGGGTATTAGATACCGGATGTGGATCTCATATTTGTACAAATATGCAGGGACTCAAAAGGAGTAGGATGCTGAAGAAGGGCGAAGTAGACCTACGTGTTGGCAATAGAGCAAGAGTTGCTGCTATAGCTGTAGGAACTTATGAACTTGTTATGCCCAATGGGTTTTTGTTAATTTTGAACAATTGCTTTTATGTTCTTACTATGAGTAGGAATCTTATTTCAGTATCTGTTTTGGATGATGAAGGTTATTCATTTTTTATTAAGAATAAGAAATGTTCTATTTTTGATAAAAATGATTTGCTTTATGGTATTGCAAATTCTTATAATGGCCTTTATATCCTTAATCTTGATGATTCTAATGGTAATGACATCTATAACATAACTTCTAAGAGAACTAAGCCAAATGAGTTAAACCCTACTTATTTATGGCATTGTCGCCTTAGCCATATCAATGAGAAACGCATTTCTAAGCTCCATCAAGATGGATTATTAGATTCATTTGATTTTAAATCATTTGAAACATGTGAGTCTTGTTTGCTTGGTAAGATGGCAAAGGATCCTTTTACTGGGCATAGTGAAAGGGCTAATGATTTATTGGGCTTGATACATACAGATGTATGTGGTCCTTTCAGCATTAGTGCCAGAGGAGGATTTCGATACTTCATTACTTTTACTGATGATTTCAGTAGGTATGGCTATGTCTACCTAATGAAACATAAGCATGAGTCTTTTGAAATGTTTAGAACTTTTCAAAATGAAGTACAAAATCAACTTGGTAAAACAATTAAACAACTTCGATCAGATCGAGGTGGTGAATATTTGAGCCAAGAGTTTGATGATCATCTAAGGGATTGTGGAATTGTTTCACAACTGACTCCTCTAGGAACTCCACAGTGGAATGAAGTTTCTGAAAGGAGAAATCGAACTCTATTAGATATGGTTCGATCAATGATGAGTCAAGCGGATCTTCCTTTATCTTTTTGGGGTCATGCCTTGGATACAGCTGCATTCATTCTGAACCGTGTACCATCTAAGGCGGTTGAAAAGACACCATATGAGATATGGACAGGTAAGACACCTAGTTTGTCTTTTCTTAAGATTTGAGGTTGTGAAGCTTATGTGAAAAGACTAGTTTCAGATAAGTTAGCTCCAAAGTCTATCAAATGTAATTTTGTGGGGTATCCTAAGGAAACTAAAGGATACTATTTCTATACTCCTTCAGAGAACAAAGTGTTTGTTGCTCGAAATGGGATCTTTTTGGAAAAGGAATTTCTTTCTAAGAGAACTAGTGGGAGTATAGTAGAACTTGACGAAACTCAAGTACCACAAGAAATCATTGAGCCATCTATAGAGCCTATTTCAGAACCACAAATAGTTGTGGAGTCTGAAGATGTAGCACAAATCCCTCGCAGGTCTGATAGGACACGTCGTCAGCCAGAGAGATATGGATTTCTTATGACTGATGATAGTGAAGTAATGCTCATAGATCAAGATGAGCCTACTACCTATCAAGAAGCTGTGTCAGGTCCAGATTTAGACAAATGGCTTGGAGCCATGAAATCTGAGATGCAATCTATGTTTGACAACCAAGTTTGGTCTTTAATTGATCCTCCAGAGGGTATTAAGACTATTGGTTGCAAATGGGTTTTCAAGAAGAAAACTGACATGGATGGGAATGTGCAGACCTATAAAGCAAGGCTTGTTGCAAAAGGTTTCAAGCAAACTCATGGTATAGACTATGATGAAACCTTTTCACCAGTTGCTATGCTTAAGTCTGTTAGAATTCTCATTGCCATTGCAGCATACTATGATTATGAGATATGGCAAATGGATGTCAAAACCGCTTTCCTTAATGGAAACTTGCTTGAGGATGTGTATATGACACAACCTGAGGGTTTTGTAAATCCTGAGAATTCTACAAAGGTTTGCAAGCTTCAAAGATCCATTTATGGATTGAAGCCAGCATCTCGAAGCTGGAATCTTTGTTTTGATGAAACAGTTAGGACCTTTGGTTTCATCAAGAATGAAGATGAACCTTGTGTTTACAAGATGGTTAGTGGGAGTGCAGTAGTGTTTTTAGTCTTATATGTTGATGACATATTACTCATTGGGAATGATATCCCTACCTTGCAAAAGGTTAAGACTTGGTTAGGGAATTCTTTCTCAATGAAAGACTTAGGTGAGGCTGCCTATATCCTTGGTATAAAGATCTATAGAGATAGATCTAGAAGGATAATTGGCCTGAGTCAAAGTACATACATAGATAAAGTGTTGAAGAGGTTCAACATGCAAGATTCCAAAAAGGGATTCTTGCCTATGTCTCATGGCATTCATCTCAGCAAGAGTCAATGTCCTATGACATCTGATGAGAGAGATCGAATGAATAAGATTCCTTATGCTTCTGCTATAGGATCTATTATGTATGCCATGTTATGTACTAGACCAGATGTCTCATATCCATTAAGCGCAACTAGTAGATTTCAAGCTGATCCTGGTGAAGGTCACTGGACAGCTGTCAAGAATATTCTTATGTACCTTCGAAGGACTAAAGATGTATTCTTTGTTTATGGAGGTTTGGAAGATGTGCTAGTTGTAAATGGTTACACAAATGCTAGTTTCCAAACTGACATATATGATTTTAGATCGCAGTCAGGTTTTGTATTCACATTGAATGGTGGAGCTGTTAGTTGGAAGAGTTCAAAACAAAGCACTGTGGCTGATTCTACAACAGAGGCTGAGTATATAGCAGCATCAGATGCAGCTAAGGAAGTAGTCTGGTTGAAGAAATTCATCACTTAGCTAGGAGTGGTGCCTAGCATTGCAAATCCTGTGGACATTTATTGTGACAACAATGGTGCCATAGCACAGGCAAAAGAGCCTAGATCTCATCAAAGGTCTAAGCATATACTCAGGCATTTTCACCTCATTCGAGACATTATCGATAGAGGAGATATCAAGATATGCAAAGTTGACACAAATGATAACATAGCAGATCCATTAACAAAGCCTCTCTAACGGGTCAAGCATGATCAGCACACTAGATCTATGGGTCTTAGAAATTTGTAGGCCTAGTGCAAGTGGGAGATTGTTAGTGTATGTGCCCTAGGCCATTTATTTGGATCTTTATGTTATACATTCATTATTAATAAATGAGGTTTTATTATCATTATTATTTGTTTGCATGTTACACAATTTTGATATTTGTCCCTGGTTTATTATTGTTATAGAGATAAAAAAAAATTCTTAACCAGTATGAACATTGATTTGATAATCATCAGATGGTTATGTGTATAGTGATACAAATCAATTTCATAGATACTTGTTAGAGAACAATGTATTGGATAGACCCATCATGAGATTACTACATGGGTTAGTGTCATAAGTAAATCTCATGATAGTTATGTATTAATTCTTTGACTTGAGATTGTCATAGTTTCCAATATAAGGACTATTATATTTTGACATGATCAAACATTATCCATAACTGGATAGTAATAAAGGTTATGATCATATATGATAGAAAATATGTAGAGGATAATGAACAATCAAGATAGAATTTGTCCCTCTCTTTGAGAGAGATATCTTTTGGGCCCCTCGATAAGTGAGACTGTGAAATGCATGGCCGTGCTCAAATGAATTGATAGTGTGATCAATTTCATTTGTATTTATCAGTCTACTTAGAGATCGAGTAATCATAAGTTTGGACAATATAAGTATGACGTTGACCATGACTTATGTTCAAGCTAGATATCGTGTGACAAAGGGATTAATGCATGTACTATTATTAGACAAATTGGACATTCCTTATATTAATTGGGTAGTTATAACGCCTTGCTAGAGGCCAATTATGACTTGTTGGTTTAATAGAGATTAAATTGACTGCCAATTAATATGGGCCTATCGGGTCACACACAAGAATGCGCTTTGGGCTGGATATAATATTAATATTAGATATTAATATTTATTATTATTATTTTCATTTTTATATAAATATATATATTATTAGATAATATATTCAGAATCCTAATTAGATTTGGATTCTGAATTTGACTTACCTTATCCAATTATATATATTATTAGATAATATATTCAGAATCCTAATTAGATTTGGATTCTGAATTTGACTTGCCTTATCTAATTTCGAATTGGATTCTGGAGTGATTATATTCACTCCAGACGTTAAGTCTTGATACAGGTAACTTTAGAAAATAAAAATATAGAACGAAAAAGAAACCCTAATACATTTTAGAGAAAACATTTTTCAGCCTTCGCCGTTGCAGAGAGCTAGCACTCCAGACGGTAGCATTCGTGTGGATACGTGATAGAGGGTGTTTCACGATCGAGGCATCTCTTCCAAACTGTGATTTCGAATCATTAACAGGTTAGTTTTTTTGAACACTTTTGTTGAATTAAATGAACAGCATGGATCCTGATGGGTAATCAAAGATCAAAATTTTTTCCGCTGCGTGTTTTGTTTGCAGTGATCTCCTTGATTTCCTAACAAAAGGGCCTTTTAAGATAAAAATTGAGCCAATTCATAGTTATTGGATGAACTACGAAGGACGGGTTGGCAGAGATACGATTGAACAGTATGCTCGAGGATTTTTATTATATCTGCTCGGGTCGACCATTTTAGGCAGCACTGAATCCTCCATTCACTTGTCAGTGTTGAGTGCCCTTTCTTATCTCAGAATGGTACCATCTTCTGGCTGGGGTGAAGCTAGTCTCACGTGTCTTTACCATGGTCTTGATAAGCTTTGCCAAAACAAGAAGTCTTTTGTCGGCTTGATGGCGGTTGTCAAGGTATTCTTTTCCTTCACCAATGTTATTTCCACTCTTTTCTTGCATGAATTTGATCTTTACTATCATTGTTGTAGGTATGGGCATATGAACATAACCTCGTGAGGGTACCCGGTATTTCCAGAGAGAGAGTCGGGTATCCGAGATTAAATTTCTGGTTGTCTGATCGTGTGGACTTTCCCGGCTCTCACCATGTGCATACTCATCGTTATGTGTTGAGCCGCTTAACCTGGGACCGTGTAAAATAATGATAAGAGCATTTTTTTATACTTGTTTTTAGTATGATTTCTATGTGTTTTTAGTTAATGTTTCATTTGATTTTTGTTTAAAGTTTATTTTAGGTGTTTGTTTTAGGTTAAAGTGCAAAACTCCCTTGGATGATCAAAACAATCAAGAAAGAGCATGAATCAAGTAAGACATGGCCAAGCCAAATCAAGCTTGGCCGCATCCCTCAAGAAAATTGCATGGCAGTAGATGACACTGGCAGGTGACATGCCCAAGCCAGTGGCCATGTCACATGACACGGCCACAAGCTTGGATGTGTCCCATCCTAAGCCAAAGACCAAGCAAAGAATGAAAGAAAAGAACCAGGAGCTGACACCATCACATGACACGACCAAGCCACTAGCCGTGTCACATGACACGGCCAAGAGCTTGGTTGTTTCACCCTTGGAAACAAAGAAAAGAATTGAACAAATGGTAAGCAGAAGATGACACACTCAAGAGACACGGACAAGCCACTGGCCGTGTCACATGACACGGCCAGGAGCTCGGCCGTGTCACCCCATGAAACCAAAGAGAAAAGAGAGAAAGGAAGAGAGGCAGTGATGGACACAGCCAGTTAACTTGGCCGTGTCCCAAAGAAAGATGAGAGACAGCCAAGCCACTCATGGCTTGGCCGTGTCACCTATGGAATCTTGACTTCTGTTGCACGAGTTGGGAGACAAAGTGGGGAACAAGACATTGTGCTTGCCAAAAGAAATACTAAACAAAGGGAATGTGGGAGACAAGGGAGAGTGGTGTGAGTTGGAAGGCATGGGTTTGAGCTTGGAATGATTTAAAAAGAGAAGAGGAGGAAGCTTGAGGGGAGTTCTGGAGGTTTTTGCAGGAGGCAGAGAACAGAGACAGAGAAGAGAGATTTGAGAGGAGGAGGCTTGGGCATACACGATTTGGGAAAGGAGGGAGTGACACTTTCCTTGACTCTTCATCTTCATCCTCCATTTCTATCCTCTCCACCATCTCCATCTTCCATTGGCAAGCTCCTGAAGATTGAAGAGGCTACACTGAAAGGGGTTTTTCTATTTTCTCCTTTAATTCATTTTAATGTTATTGTTGTTGTTGTTGTTGTATTAAGAGTATTAAACATGAACTAAATCAGTCTCTATCTAGATATTGATGAACCCTAGCTTATTTGTATGATTGAATAATTTTAATTGATGGAGTTGTTTTATTCTTATGATGCTTAATGATTTATTTCCAATTGATAATAGCATGCTTATTGATTGGTTGTCATTTTCATATTATTGACTTGAGAAAGCTTGATATGAATTGAATACTCATAAGGGTTGAGGATTGATTGGAGTACTAGAGATAGACTCACAAGATCCTTTGGTTTATAGTTCCTTGTCCTTAATGCAAGATCTATTTAATTATGTTTGAGAAGAGATTCCGGCACTCTACTTAGTGATTAGGGATTAATTCACTCGAGAGAGGTTTTAGTCTAAGTTAGAGGAATGCCAACTCAACTCTATCATGTGATTTAATTGAATAGATTGTGGCTAGGGGGATTCAATATCTGGATAGTATTTTTATCATCAAACCTTTTTACACAATAATAAATTTATCGTTGCTTTCATTTATTTAAGTTAATTGTTTTAAATTACAAAACTCATCACAACTATTGATTTGCTAAACAACAGTTAAGATTTGCACTAGTACTTGACCTTGTCCTCAGTGGAACGATAACTCACTCACTACTTTATTACTTGGGCGACCCGTGCACTTGCGGTATTACTATAGTGTAGCATGTGCGCACCAAATAACATTAGTATGCTTTAAATTTCATGTAAAAGTTTACTTACCTTAAATTATTTCGCAGGTGAATTTGGCCTGGTGGAGCCTAGAAGAACGAGCAAACTGGTCTCCTTTGATGAGGGCTGCACTGTCTTTCCAACATTCTCATCGAATTATTGCTGGCCCAGTATCCAGTGGCTAGTTTCTCGGGGAGAGAGTTTATGAATGGTTTCTCGGTCCAGAGCAGCGGAGTTTTCCGATGCAAATCCCGAAATATACTTTAAATATTATGTCAATGCCGAAGGATGCATGGTGGTCAGCCCGGTATGATTATGATGCCGAGTCATTTCTCCATTTATCGAGTCCATTATACGCCTATTTCATTCAAAGAAGACTCTTGAACTTTGATGTATCTCCTGTTAGTGTGCGGGAGATTTCTGACGAAAATGAGGGTAGAGATAAAGAAGAACATCACGGTGCTGCAGGAGAGTCTGTTCCACATCTCGGGGTCAATACTTCTCAGGTAAATGGCCGTGTCACCTGAGTGTGTCATCTTCAGTTTCTCCTCTGGTCTTCTTTGTTCTTTGAAGATGAGACTGGCACGGCCAAGCTCCTGGCCGTCTCATGTGATGCGGCCAGTGGCTTGGCCGTGTCTCCTAGGTGTGTCAGCTTCTGTGTTTTTTCTCTGGTTCTTCTTTGTTCTTGGCTTAGGATGGGACACGGCCAAGCTTGTGGCCGTGTCAAGTGACACGGCCAGTGACTTGGCCGTGTTGCCTGCCAGTGTCACCTACTGTTTCTTTTCTTTCTTTGCTTGGTCCTTCTTGACTTTGCCCTTTAGGTGAGACACGACCAGTGGCTTGGCCGTATCTCCTGCCCGTGTCATGTTCTGCAAAGATTTCCTTTGAGGTGACATGGCCAAGCTTGATTTGGCCCTGCCATGTCTTGCTTAATTCATGCTCTTCTTTCCTTGTTTTGATCTTCCAAGGGAATTTTTTGCACTTTAACCACTTTTCCCTTACAACTTTTTTCTTTCTTTGATTCTTCAGTGATTGTTGCAGGCTGTTAACTCATTTGATCATGAGGCTGGACCTTCCTTTACTGCCCCTTCATCTGCTCACTCTAGCCCGCCAGATATGCCATCTCATCCGCAGGGTATTGATTTGAATTACTTGGTACGTTCCTTATTTCATGTTAACTTATGCTATATGTATGCATGATTATGTATGTTCTTACCTTTTTCTCCTTCTCTCACAGCGGATGCTCGAAGAACAAAATAAGAAACTTCAAGAAGAGTTGGCTGCAAGTCGTCAGCAGGCTTCTAATTTTAAAAGTTTATATCATCAATCCGAACAATATTTTCGAGACTTTCGATTTCAGGGGATGAGGGATCCTGGCACTTCATCATCAAGAGGCCCCCAGACTGATGAACATGAGATCCTTTCGTCTGCTTCTGATGAGGACCATGACGGATCAAAACCTCAAGCTAATAGGGATTTTGGTGCCCCTGCTTCAGGTAATCCCGGGACGAGTGATTTGCCGGGTTTTGGTGCTCCCGCTTCGGGCGGACTTGGGATGAGTGATTTGCCCCCTCCTCCAACAAGCGATGATTTTTTCAAGTCTTTATTTGGTGACCTACCACCACCCTCTTAGTGATATGTAAATATTGTAGCAATTGTAAAATTTGTATAATAATGAAAAATATACAATTTGTATCTTTAACATAACTCCCTCTTTTTTTTTTTTTGTTACAGTACACCATAGTTTCATAATTCACATCCACTTCATTTGCTAAACCAAATCCAATGTGGTAAAGGAAATTGCCACTAATTCCTTTCCTTATGCCATATGGTCTTATCCTTTCCCATCACCTTTTCCATTTCACTTTTGGAAAAGGTTTGTTTCTTCTATATAAATCACCCTACATGCCATATTTCCTATAGAAACCAAAAAAATAATTTTTCCATTTCAACGTGAAGACTCCCTTTAACAATTTTAATTTTTTCTTCATTCATTCACCATGACCGAGCATCATTTAAAGAGAATAAAAATTCTATTTAAGAATATGGATGCCATCCATTGGAAGCAAATTTCATGGTCAAAACTTGATGTTTTAAAATGTTTTCAAAATGTCAACTTGGACCAATCCTTCTTACATGCCGTGGCTTCCTTTTGGAATACGGATTCCAGGGTATTTAAAATTAATGGCTTTGAAATATGTCCCTTGATTGAAGAATTTGAGGCCATCTTTGGATATCCCAATAATCAACAAATGGCATTACCCACATTGATTTCCAAGACTCAGCAGAAGATGCAGATGTTATTTCAAATTCCAAAACTCGAAGTTCTTCAGTTGATGAGAGGTGAAAAAATTCTACTTGCTCCTTTGATTGACTTTTGTCTCTCTCATTTGGCCCCTACTAAGGCATGGGGATGCATGCTCTGTCTTTGCTTGCTCAGCCAATTCTTGTTTCTTTCTTCCGAGGGCGATATTGATCCACGAGCATTGGATATTATGGACCAAATGGAAGGAGGCTTGTCGCCGGTACCTGTAATCTTAGCCGAGACCTTAGTTGGATTAGACCGATTTAAATCAGGATTGTCAAAGAGACTGACTGGGAGTCTGTTGGTGCTTCAGGTAATTACCTAAACTGCCCTTTCGAGTTTTCAATTTAGGTTTTCTTTTTCTTCTTTTTTTTTAATTCTTTTATTTATTCTTTTATTTATTGCTCTCATTTTTGCCTAGTCCGCCCATGTGGGTTTTCGGAACTAGAAAGCTGTCCTAATTTTTGCCTAAGCTGCCCTGGCAGGTTTTCAACTTAGCGGACCTTTTTCTTTTCATTTTTTTTCTCTTTCTTCACAAATTTGGCTTCAGGAGCATCTTTGCTTGCTTGATACTCCATCCTGTAGACCCTTAATTTTTGACTCAGTCCGGTCCAATATATTTTATTTAGTCCAAAATAATTTTTGTGTTGTCTAATATATTTTAATTAGTCCAAAATAATTTTTGTTATCTTAATTAAATAATTTTTGTTTTATTATCTAATTATTATTAATAAAAAATAAAAATAAACAGATAAAAATAAAAAATAAAAATAAAAATCGGCGACGAAAAAATCATCGCTGAAAATTCCAGCGGGCTTGGCCATGGGCCATTTCACCTGTAGGCCTATTCCCCGCCCCCTGTCGCAGCCAACTGCAGCATATTTTTTTGCCAACGCAATTTTTTTTATGGCAAATTTTTTCGCAAAATGGGAGGAGAAATAGAGACGAAATTGGACAGAAGCTTGAACAAAAGTGGATCCGAATCTGTGAAGGAAATCAGCTTGAATCAAGCTGATTTTTTGAGGCAGCAAAAAAACGATTTGAGCAATTCAAAGGTAAAAAGACTTGTCTTTGACCTTGTTCATCCAAGAAGCAATTTTTGGTGAAACTTACAGAATAAGGTTTGAATTCTTAATTTCTTTTTTTTTTTTCATAGTAGCTTAATCATCACTTTGTTCCTTTTAATTCAAAAATTTTAGGACCTCAATTCACTTTTTTTAAGGCTTAAAAATCTTAAATCGTGGCTTTATTTTCTAAAAGATTAAAGATATTAGTTTTATTTCTTCAAAACCCCAAAACTAAGATTTTTATCCAAATTATCAAAACCTAAAATTGTGTTCTGTATCCTTCCAAAAGACTTAAAAAATATTTTTTTCTCTTATAAACTTTAAATATTTTGTTTAAATTCATAAAACTTCATGAAATTGTCAATTGTCTTTCCAAATCCTAAAATAAAATTCATTACCCGAGACCCTAAATTTAAAATTCCTAAAACCCTAATTCAACTCCAAAACCTAAAATAGTGAACCCTAACCTCCTTAAAACCTTAAACCTTCATTTTTTCTAAACCCTAATCCTTTAAAACTAAAAAAAACCATAAAAACACAAATATTTAATTTTACACAGTGAGCTTGAAACCATAATTTGAAGAGTAACCGTCAAATCAAAAGTATTTTAAAGTGTCTAAAACCCTAGTTTCATGATTTCACCATTCAAACCTTAATTTGGTTAATCAAAGAGTCTTACCAACCTTTTAAAACATAAAACCTTAATCTATTTTAATTCCTTAAAAAAAGTCATAGTAGCCTAATTCTATGAATTCCAAAATCCTAACACATGAAATAAAGAACCCCAAAATGGAAACAGTAGCTATAATTTAGATTTTTATTTGCCTTATACAATTTTATATTTGATTATGCTTTGATTTATTTTATATGCTTTAATTTATTTAAGTTCAATGCTTGGTTTATTTAATTTGTCAGGGATGGATGTTTACTTTTTATTGATGTTTAATACCTTTGATGAATGATTTATTTATGATTAATGATTATTTACTGTTATCAATTTATTTAGACTTCCAAATGTTGTAAGAGGTATGTTTCCACTTGGTGGGTACCTTATTAGCTAAATCTCATGTAATTTAAATTGCTTTCCTATTTTAGAACCAATGTAAAGGGCATGTTTCTAACTTTTGGTGGGTGTCGTATTTAGGCATGGGATGTAAGGACATGTTTCCATCTTCGGATGGGTGTCCATTTTTTTATTTGTTTTGCTTGGACATAGCTTTGATTTTAATATAATGATGCCTTCTTTTTATTGTGTGTAATATGGATAATGTTGTAATACTTAAGAATGTTATAATATTAAGACCTGTAAAGGAGGCCGGTTCCAATGAATTGGGCGTTGAGGCGGTGCTGGGCCATTTCTCACCTTCCCCACACGTACCCAACTTTCTGAACCCATTAGGGGGTTGGGGATTCCTTAGGTGTAATATCCTCATGTATGCCCTAGAAGTTGATTATGTTGTTGTTGTTGTTGTTGTTGTTGTTGTTGGTTTAAAATGTGATTGAATGTATATGTTAGGTGATAAGAAAAGGAATTGGTAAGAGAATGCCTATGTATATGTGTTTTGGGAAAGAAAGAGGGTTTAGAGAAAAGTGTATATGTTGTTTATATGATGATATATATAACATATACATAAGTCAAAGGGAGAGTCAATGGAAGAGAGATATTTTTATGGGATATGTGAAATTACTATAATGGACTTATAAGAGACAAGAGGTTAGTTATATGGATAAGGGTGTTTTGGTAATTGCTTGAATTGAATCACATGGTGGAGATTTAAAGAAGGATTGACTTTGTTTCTTCATCATTTTCTCTTTTTCTTGGTTGTTGTGGCCGGCTCCTCCATAGACAAAGGAAAGCAAGAGGTGAAGAGAGGATCTTGATGTGTTGAGCTCAAATTGAAGGAAGATTAAGTGATCAAGTGTTGATTCAAGAAGTTTACAACTAAAGTAAGTTATTTTCTTTGATTTCTTTATTCTTTTGAAGTGAATTAGGGTTTGTTGATTAGTTGATGATAGGTGTTTGTGATGTGTTTTCAAGTGTTAAAATTGGTGTTAGTTAAGAGTTTAAAAAGGTATTGATGTTGGAAGTGGTGGATGTTGATTTTGAAGGATGGAGAAGAGTGTTGGTTTTTGGTTAGGGTATTGATCATGAGTGACACGGCCAAAAGCATAGGATAGAGAAGGCCAAGTCATGGAACTTTTAGGCGTGTTGGATGGATTTTTGAGAGACACGGCCGTGTTCCCTAGCCGTGTTAGCTACTGTGATTTTTGGTTGAGAGACACGGTCACAAGCTTGGCCGTGTCCCTTGCCCGTGTTGCTTACTGTCAAATTGAGGTTGAGAGACACGGCCACAAGCTTGGCCGTGTCCCTCAAGTGAGCTGCCCGTGTCCCTCAAATGTGTTGGTTAGGGTTTTTATTCTTTGTTCTAATTGCATTGTTATGATTCTTCAAAGGTATTTTGGTACCTAAACCCTAATATAAACACTTTAAACATACTTCAAACAAGGAATGCCCTAATTGAATGGATGTGGAAGATCCTAAAACTATGAATGATATAAATTGTTCTTTGCCCTAATTGCATTGTTGAGATTGAACAATGTTATGTTATGCATTGTGAATGGTAATGTGTTTCATGAGTAATGTATTTTGAAATGCTATATCAATGATGCTATATGCATAATATGAATTGAGATATGAAATGTGATGCAAAGCCATTGTGATTGGCTATGATGATACAATTGAAAGATATATGGCATGTTTGCCTAATTGATGAGAATTGAGAATGAAATGTAAATGAATTGTGTGGCTAATGTGTTATTCCATTTTCAGAGTTTGTTATTGGTGGCATGCCTAATGATAGTAACAATCTCTTGAAGTTAGGTTGGATTGAATCCTTGAAGCCTAATTGAGATGTTACAACCCTTGAAGCTAGGTTGGGTTGGTTCTTGAAGCCAAGTTGGGTTGAAGCTTAGCATGCTTTGCTCCCCTTGAAGCTTGGTTGAACCTAATCCTTGAAGCCTAGTTGGGTATATGATATTGATAAATGTGATAGCAAAACCAAAACATTAACTCTGAAAATTGAATGGCATATTAGTGTGTCTTGGGCCCATGCTTGTCTTTGTTTAGTGTAGTCATGAATGGTTTAATGAGTAACTAATGAGGTATATGAAAAGATGTTGAAATGTGATATGTCTACATATGTTGAATTATGAAATGTAAAGGTATGTTGTTAGCTTTGCATATAATGTTACATGTATAATATGGATTGAGAATTGACATTGCATTGCACTAAAGCATATCATTAGCATGATTTATCTTACTAAGCCGTTGGCTTAGCGCGATAGTGTTTAATCGCGCAGGTGATAGAGTTGATAGAGTTGAACCCGAGAGCTCTTCGAGACCGAGTGAGAGTAGACATTGAAGAGTTGATTTTGGAACTTAAAGATTAGAGAAGATTTGCCAATCATGTATAACTCTTTTAATATTTTGTAAAGTATTGTTTATAATGTGAATATATGTATATTTGTAAATATGGATTTAAATGTTTTCATATATGTAAATCTATTTTACAAATTCCTCTGCGTATTAACTAAATGTATTTATATATCTATTTTGTTTTGTATTACAAGCTAATTACTTATTTTCTAAAATGCATAATGAGAAAGGTGATGGTATCATTTAAAATGATTTGAATGTCAACGAAAAACCGTAGCATTCCTATGTTTAGTGCACGTATACTACATTGGGGTGTTTGTAGTGTGTGTGTATTGGATGTGGGGGTGTTACATTAGGAATCGAGTCATCCACCCCTTTCTTTTTTCTAGGCCCGTCTCCATTTTCTCCAGACTTAGGTTCGTGTTCTCTAAGGCCCCAAGCCTAAACAGTGCCGAAGTCTCAAGAACCATTCCACCAGGAGTGGGAGAAAAAATCCCCACTTACACATCCATGGACTTTGCCAGATACCTGCCACATCATCATTCTGCTAGGAAGCTACTCCATCGTGCTTATTCATATGCTGACTAGGTTGACTGGATCCACTCACGCTCTGAAGTTAATATCTGTTGGTTGGTACCTTGGTGGAAGATTTCTCATATCACCATACGAACATACTTGATGTATGTTCCCCTCGCCGCTCTTCGTCATGGTACATGCTATGATCATCGCCGACTTGGCCGTCAGTATGGAGCTGAGCCTCGTGATTCTGACTTTGCTCCTGACTTAGACATGCCTTGCTTGACTGAAGCCTACAATTGGATCGGCTAAAGTAAAGCTGGCCTGCACGTTACATTTATCGATTGCCATAGATTTTACATTTGTCAATTCAGAAAGTGTATTGTTAGGATGAAAAAAAAATTAAAATAATAAAAGATGCTTCTTTTCCATTTATAATTTGTCATCACCTTTTGCTATTGTGTTTATTTATTTCATCCATATCTGGTCGAATACTTATAACAGTGCACATGGAACAATTTTAACATTAATTCTCTTTTATTAAATTGGGGAACAACCAAACATAAAGCTAGCACACACAAGATTACTCCTGTTGCCAATTAGCCCTTTTGGGTTTTCTAATTGACGATTTTCTCTCATTTAGCCCTAATTGTTGCCTAGCCCGCCCTTTCGGGTTTTCGGAACTAGCGGACTTCTCTAACTTTTGCCTAGGCCGCCCTTTTTGTGTTTTCAACCTAGCGAGCTCTTTTTTCCTTTTTTCCTATCATACATAAAACCTCTTCAACCTGTCAATGTTTACTAGCTCACTAAATTTGTTCCCGTCCATATCTGACAACTTCACCGCACCTTTGTTCATGACTTGTTTCATGACATATGGACCTTTCCAGCTAGGTCTGAACTTCGCTCTTTGATCGGATACATTAGGCTTACACTGCTTCAATACCAAATCCCCAATTCTGAATTTTCTGACCTTAACCCTTCTATTGTAGGCTCGAGCTATCTTCTTTTGATACAGTTGATGATGATACAGTGCCTTTAACCTTCTCTCTTCTAGTAGAGCTAATTGTGAGTATCTGCTTGCTACCCATTCCGTTTCAGGCAGTTCAGCTTCCAAGACTACTCTCAATGAATTAATTTCTATTTCAATTGGCAATACTGCTTCCATCCCATAAACCAAAGAGAATGGTGTCATTCCAATAGGTATTCGCACACTTGTCCTATATCCCCATAAAGCAAAGGGAAGCATCTCTGACCAATCCCTGTAAGTCTTGGTCATCTTGGACAGAATTTGCTTAATTGTCTTGTTTGTTGCTTCCACGGTGCCATTAGCCTTTGGTCTATAAGGAGAGGATCGATGATGATGGATTTGGTACTTCGAGAATAAATCCTTAACTGCTCCTTGAAATTGTACCCCATTGTCTGATATCACACTATGCGGGACCCCGTATCTGCATATGAGGGTCTTTTCAATAAACTTAGCCATTTGGCTTACACCCAGTTTATTGAAGGATTCGGCTTCAACCCATTTTGAAAAATAATCTACTGCTACCATAATGAAACGGTGACTGTTTGAAGCTGTCGGATGTATCTCTCCTATAATGTCGATACCCCATGTGGCAAATGGCCAGGGTGAAGACATTGAATGCAATTCTTCAGGAGGCATGTGATTCAAGTTACCATACATCTTACATTGTTGGCACTTCTTTACAAACTCAATACAATCTTTCTCCATGGTCAACCAGTAGTAACCTTGCCGAATAATCTTCTTAAGTAGGGCCAAACCATTCATGTGCAGACCGCAACTTCCCGTATGTATTTCTGACATGATACGCTCCACTTCAGGTTTTCTTAAACATCTTAAATGCACTCCATCAGGCCATCTTCGATATAATTCTCCATGGAAGGTGATGTATTGCAATGACCACCTCCTTATGGCTCTTCTCCCTTTCTTTGTTGCCCCCGGCGGGTAATCTCTTTCCTCCAGAAATTGCCTTATAGTATCATACCACGCATCATGGTCTGTATCAATTTCCATGATTGTCTCATATTCATAGCAAGGAGTTGATGAACTGGTCAAGATTAGAGGCTTAAGGAATAGGCTAACAGTGTTTTCCCTTACCGAAGCCAATGTGGCTAGGGCATCAGCCATTTGATTTTCTTCCCTTGATAGGTGTATAAACCTACATTCCTTAAAGTTCTTCTTCATCATGGTCAAGTAATGGTGGTATGGTTTCAATTTTTCTTCTTTCAACTCCCATTCTCCATTTACTTGGAATATAACTAGCAATGAATCGCCAAAAACTTCCACCTTATCCACCTTCATTATCATTAGGGTTTCCAAACCGAAAATGCAAGCTTTGTACTCCACCATATTATTGGTTGCCCTAACTTTCTACTTTTTGGCTAAAGGGATAAGTTCCCCTTCGGGCGATTCTAGCATAACTTCCAAACTTGCTCCTTTCCTATTTACTGCTCCATCAAAATACATTTTCCACCCTTGTACTTCAATTGCTTCTAAATGTTCATCTGGAAATTCCAAGATTACCTCTTCAATTTCTGGTAATGGTTGTTGGGCCAGGAATTCTGCCACTGCTCTACCTTTGATTGTTTTCCTGGTAACATACTCAATCTCAAATTCTTCTAATATTATCAACCATTGACCATATTTTCCAATCAAAGAAGGTGTCTCCCTTAAGTACTTCATTGGATCCAACCTGGAAATTGCTTGCATACTATACGATTGAAAGTAATGCCGCAACTTCTTAAAAGACCAAACCACGGCTATACAGGTCTTTTCAATGATACTATACTTAATTTCATAAGGTAGGAGCTTTCTACTCAAATAGTAAACTGCATGCTCAATCCCTGACTCATCTGCTTGGGCTAGCATGGCTCCTATTGACTATTCTTCTACTGCTAAGTATAGTAATAGAGGTTTCCCGGGTTTAGGTGGTTTTAAAACAGGTGGATTCAGCAAATACTCTTTAATTCGCTCAAAGGCCTTTTGACACTCTTCATTCCATACGACTGGCTGATTCTTTCTAAGCAACTTGAAGATAGGCTCACAGATTGTTGTGAGCTTTGCTATAAATTTGCTAATATATTGTAATTTACCAATGAATCCCCGAACTTCTGTAATATCCTCATATATGCTCTAGAAGTTTTGATTATGTTGTTGTTATTGTTGTTGTTGTTGTTGTATTGGATTGAATATATGTGTTAATTGTAAGAGAAAAGAAATTGGGAAAGAAAATAGGGTTTAGAGAGAATGGTATATGTTGTGTATATGATGATATATATAACATATAAATTGGTCAAATGAAGAGTCAAGGTGATGGTTAAGTGGAAGAAGATATTTTTGGTTGTTATTGAAATTACTATAAAGGGCATGCATAATGAAAAGAAGTTTAACTATGTTAAAGAGGGCATTTTGGTAATTCTTCTTTTGAAATTGTGTTGTGGAGATTAATAGAGAGTTTGACTTTTATTTTGATCAATTTCCTTTCTTCTTTTCACGTGTGGCCGGCCAACCTAAAGAACAAGAGAGAAAGCAAAGGTTTGATGATATTTTGAGCTCAAATTGAAGAAGTTCTAAGTGGTTAAGTGGAAATCCAAGAAGATTTACTATATTTGGTAAGTTTCTCTTGATTCTTTTAATTTATTTAAGTTGTTTGTGAGTTGATTGTGGATTTTAAAGTGGGGGTTATGTTGATTGTTATATGTTGGATTTAATTGGTTGTGGTGTTGGTTTTGGATTTGAAGATGATAAGTTAAGAGTGATGTTGGTTTTAGGGTTTTGGAAATGGTAAGTGATAAATTATATTGTGTTATTTTGGATTAGGTTTTTGAAGAAAGTGATTTGCTCTAATTTGAGAAGTGAAGAATTCTTGGAGAAAAGGAAGTGTTTAGAGTTGTATAATTGGTGCTAAAGGTAAGTACAAACTATATGGTTACAAACATGCATATATTGTTTAATCTTAAAACACTTTTGTTTGTAAATGTGATAGAGTATCAAATGTATTGTTAATGAATGTTGGTGATGAAAATATTGTGATGAGCATGTAAAATAATTGCTAATGATGTTGATTATGTCCATTTGAATGAGGTAATGTTGTGTACAATGTGTGCTAAGTTAACCAAAAGAAATTTGGCTACATTTAGGGTTTATGCATGAGAGACACGTAATTTGGGGCGGTCGCTATTATTCATGTGCGGTCGCTATTATTCATGTGCGGTCTTGACTTAGGTCGGGCTTCTGACCGCGAAACCTACTGTAATAAGGTTTCATCTTTTGATTGTGAAGTGCGGTCGCGACTTAGTTCGGGCTTCTGGCCGCGAAACCTACTGTAATAAGGTTTCATCTTGTAATTGTATGGCACGGTCATATTCAGGTGAGGTGCGACCGCTAGAAAGGTTCTGTTCACCTTATTGGAAGCAATCTAATCCTACAACAAGATTCTCAAATACATGTTAAATAGATCATCCATTTGAGTTGTCAAGGATCAAAATAGAGATCATTTGTCTAACATCATTCTTGAATCATGAAATGTGAGATGATATGGAATTGATAATGCATATGATATTACATGAACAAGGTTATGTATTGTGTATTGTGAGGCTTGTGAATGGTGATGTGTATTATGAATAATGTACTTTGAAATGTGATACTAATAATGCTATATACACAATATGAATTGAGATATGAAATGCTATAAAGCCATTGTGATTGGCTATGATGGTTTAATTGAAAGATATATGGCATGTTTGCCTAATTGATGAGAATTGAGAATGATATGTAAATGAATTGTGTGGCTAATGTGTTATTCCATTTTCAGAGTATGTTATTGGTGGCATGCCTAATGATAGTAACAATCTCTTGAAGTTAGGTTTGATTGAATCCTTGAAGCCTAATTGAGATGTTACAACCCTTGAAGCTAGGTTGGGTTGGTTCTTGAAGCCAAGTTGGGTTGAAGCTTAGCATGCTTTCCTCCCCTTGAAGCTTGGTTGAACTTAATCCTTGAAGCCTAGTTGGGTATATGATATTGATAAATGTGATAACAAAACCAAAACATTAACTCTGGAAATTGAATGGCATATTAGTGTGTCTTGGGCCCAATGCTTGTCTTTGTTTGGTGTTGTTCATGAATGGTTTAATGAGTAACTAATGAGGTATATAAAAAGATGTTGAAATGTGATATGTCTACTTATATTGGATTATGAAATGTAATGGTATGTTGTTTGCTTTGCATATATGATGTTACATGTATAATATGGATTGATAATTAACATTGCATTGCACTAAAGCATAACACTAGCACATTTTGTCTTACTAAGCCGTTGGCTTAGCGCGATAGTGTTTGATCGCGCAGGTAATAGGGTTGAACCCGAGAGCTCTTCGAGACCGAGTGAGAGTAGACAGTGAAGAGTTGATTTTGGGAACTTAAAGATCAGAGGAGACTTGCCAATCATGTATAACTCTTTTATATTTTGTAAAGTAATGATTTTAATGTACATATGTGTATATTTGTAAATATGAAATTAAATGTTTTCATATATGTAAATATTTGATAAATTCCGCTGCGTAACAACTAAATGTATTTATATATATCTATTTAGTTTTGAATTACAAGTTAACTACTTATCTTTCTATAATGTATACAATTGAACGATTATGGTATGGTTTAAAATGTTTAAAATGTTAAGAAAATCCGTAGCATCTCTATGTTTAGTGCATGTATACTACATTGTGGTGTTTGTAGTATGCATGTATTGAATGTAGGGGTGTTACAGTTGTTTTGGTATCAGAGCCTAGGTTTGAGATTCTCAACCTAGGTAAAATGTAATAAAAAGAATATTTTTACTTAAAAAGTGGTTTTTGAATAACATATATGTTTGGGATTGGCAATCTCTGATCTTTAATAAGAAGTATTCTGCTGTGTTTGCAGACATAGGTTGTGATGGATCCTCATTTGCGTCAGTCAGTTGAGGGTAGTGAGGAGAGTGTAGCTCCGGAGGATAGAGCTAGAGTTGATAGTGCTGAGGAGGCACCTGCTTCGGTGTCGGGGAGACCAGTTGGTGAGGAGGTTCCACCAGCTTGGGTTAGGCATGTGGTAGAAGCTTTGAGGCAAGCACCAGTGCAACCACCACCACCCCCTCAGCCTGTGGTATCAGTGAAGCACTATGATAAACTAAGGAAGTATGGAGCAGAGGATTTCCTTGGTACAGTTGATCCAGCTGTAGCGGAGCAGTGGCTTGATAAAGTACAAAGGATCTTTATTCAGTTGCAAGCCACATCGGAAGAAAAGTTTGATTATGCAAGATCTTTGCTACAGAAGGATGCATACGACTGGTGGAGGACAGTGCCCCATTCTATGGATGATCCACCAACCTTGTCCTATGCTGACTTTCTGAGAGAGTTTGAGTTGAAGTATACTCCTAGGGAGTACAAAGACATGAAGAAGATGGAGTTCTTGAGCTTGAAGCAAGATAGCAAGACTGTAACTGAATATGAGGTTGAGTTTATTCGATTGAGCCAGTATGCTGGGGGCATTATAGCTGATGAGATAGACAGATGTAGGAGATTTGAGGAGGGATTGAGGCCCTCTATCATGTGCTTAGTGGCTGGATCTAGATATCATGATTTTTCTCAGCTAGTGGCAGCAGCTCGAAGTGTAGAGCGAGCTCAAGTTATTGCAGCTGCTTCAGAGGAAGAGGTTAGGGTTAGGAGGCCCCAGTTTGAGGCAGGGTCTTCTTCTGTTAAGAGAGGTAAAGGAAGCTTTGTTCCTAGAGTTAGTAGGAGTCAGAGGTCAGCTGGTAGGTCAGTGCAGTTTCAGAGGCAGAGATTTAGACCTACAGCTTCAGTGGCAAGTGCTCCGACCCCAATGACTCAGAGATCCACTCCACCCATCTGCATCCATTGTGGTAGGCCACATGGTGGTCCTTGCTGGAAGACTGGTGTAGCAGGGGTTTGTTTCAGATGTGGATCACCAGATCACTTTGTGAGAGATTGTCCTGAGAGGCAAGAGCAGATGTCAGTTGATACTGCAGCTTCTCGACCTAGTGTGAGGGGAGGTCGGGGAGGCAGATCTGGGTTCAGTGCTAGAGGAGGTGCTACATCCAGGGAGAGTAGGCCAGAGGAGGTTGGATCTTCCCAGAGGATGTATGTTATGCAGAGGCAGCCAGATGCATCGGCAGTCATAGCTGGTACTTTTTCTTTATTTGATACTTCAGTACTTGCTTTGATTGATCCCGGATCCACCCATTCTTATATTAGTGCATCTGTTTTACCTGTGTCTGATATGCATGCTGAGTCCCTAGGATTTGATGTGTTGGTGACAAATCCTTTAGGGCATAGTGTGATTGTGAGTAAGGTGCACCGAGATAGTGCAGTGAGGGTGCAAGGTGAGGAGTTCCTTGGAGATTTGATTGAGATGCCATTTAAGGAATATGATGTGATCCTAGGTATGGATTGGCTATCTAGACATGGAGCTGTGGTAGACTGTAAAAGGAAAATTGTTTCTTTGAGAACTGCTGATGGTAGAGAAGTGATAGTATCTAATGAGCAGGAACAGCTAGCCTCCTTATTTGTTTCAGCTGTTGCAGCTAGGAGATTGGTTAGAAAGGGGTGTGAAGCTTATCTTGCTCATGTGATAGATACTAGAGTGAATGGTTCCCCTATTGATAGCATTGCCACAGTTGCAGATTTTCCAGATGTGTTTCCAGAGGAGTTGCCAGGATTGCCTCCTGAGAGAGAGGTGGAGTTCGGTATTGAATTGTTGCCTGGTACCACTCCTATCTCTATTACTCCTTATAGAATGGCACCAGCAGAATTGAGGGAATTGAAAGTGCAATTGCAGGAGTTGTTGGACAAAGGATTTATTCGCCCCAGTGTTTCTCCTTGGGGAGCTCCTGTGTTATTTGTGAAGAAGAAAGATGGTACTATGAGGTTGTGTATAGATTATAGGCAATTGAACAAGGTGACTATTAAAAATAAATATCCTTTGCCTAGAATCGATGATCTCTTTGATCAATTGAAGGGTGCAGCTGTGTTTTCTAAAATTGATTTGAGATCAGGGTACCATCAGTTGAGAGTCAGAGCTGAAGATGTTCCTAAGACAGCCTTCCGGACTAGGTATGGGCATTATGAGTTTCTAGTTATGCCTTTTGGTCTAATGAATGCACCTGCAGCTTTTATGGACTTGATGAATAGGGTGTTTAGGCCCTATTTGGATCAGTTTGTGGTAGTGTTTATAGATGATATTCTGGTGTATTCGCGTAATGAGGTAGAGCATGACAAGCATCTGCGGATTGTGTTGCAGATTTTGAGAGAGAAGCAGTTGTTTGCTAAACTGTCGAAGTGTGAGTTTTGGTTGGACCAAGTAGCTTTTCTTGGTCATATAGTTTCAGCAGAAGGTATTAGAGTTGATCCGAGTAAAGTTGAAGCTATTCTGAATTGGAGTCCACCCAAGTCTGTGACTGAAGTTAGAAGTTTTCTAGGTTTGGCAGGCTATTATCGACGGTTTGTGAAAGGATTTTCTTTGATAGCTACTCCACTCACCAGATTGCTTCGGAAGGGAGTTAGATTTGTGTGGACAGATCAGTGTCAGGCTAGCTTTGAGCAGTTGAGAGAAATGTTGACTCAAGCGCCTGTTCTTACTTTACCTGTGGAAAGCAAACCATATGTAATCTACAGTGATGCTTCACATAATGGTTTGGGTTGTGTACTGATGCAAGAAGGTAGAGTGATAGCTTATGCTTCTCGACAGTTGAAGCCGCATGAGCTTAATTATCCAACCCATGATTTAGAGCTAGCAGCAATTGTGTTCGCATTGAAGGTTTGGCGACACTATCTGTTTGGGGAGAAATGTTTCATCTACACTGATCACAAAAGTTTGAAGTATTTGGGTGTCCAGAAAGAGCTTAATCTTCGGCAGAGGAGATGGTTGGAATTGATTAAAGACTACGACTGTTTGATTGATTATCATCCAGGTAAAGCAAATGTTGTTGCTGATGCCTTGAGTCGGAAGTCTTTAGCTGGTTTAATTGTTTATTCGCTCTCGTTGCTTGTTGAGTTGAGAGCATTGCATGCCAGTTTTGTATCTTGTGATGATGGTGCATTATTTGCACAGTTGCAATTGAAACCAATTTTATTGGAACAGATCAAAGAGGCTCAGTTGGCTGATGAGAAGATTCAAAAGATTGTTTCAGATTGCAAGAATGGGAAGACTAGAGATTTTGTTGTGAAAGGTGATGGGAGTCTCTGGTTTAAGAACCGATTGTGTGTACCCGATGATGCTGATTTGAAAAGAGTCATTTTAGAAGAAGCACATCAGTCAGTGTTTGCTATGCATCCGGGTAATACAAAAATGTATCATGATTTGAGACAGCATTACTGGTGGATTGGTTTGAAGAGAGATATTGCTGAGTTTGTATCGAAATGTCTCACTTGTCAGAACGTAAAGGCAGAGCATCAAGTTCCAACCGGGTTGCTTCAACCATTATCAGTACCAGAATGGAAGTGGGATAGAGCGACGATGGATTTTGTGTCTGGTTTGCCATTGACACAAAAGAAGCATGATGCTATATGGGTGATTGTGGATAGATTGACTAAGACAGCTCATTTCCTTCCGGTTCAGATGGATTACTCTTTGGAGAGATTGGCTGAGCTGTATATCCATGAGATTGTGAAGTTGCATGGTGTTCCAACTTCTTTAGTGTCTGATCGAGATCCCAGGTTTACTTCAAGATTTTGGAAGAGCTTGCATAGTGCTTTGGGTTCTCGATTACACTTCAGTACTGCTTTTCATCCGCAGACAGATGGGCAGTCTGAGAGAGTGATACAGATTATTGAGGATATGTTGAGAAGCTGTGTCATTGATTTCTCTGGAAGTTGGGATAGATTTTTACCTATTGTGGAGTTTGCTTACAATAACAGTCACCAATCTAGCATTGGTATGGCACCATTCGAAGCACTGTATGGTAGACGGTGTCGGACACCTTTGTGTTTGAATGAGATTGGTGAAGGTAAGTTAATTGGGCCTGATTTGATTCAAGAAACTGAAGAGAAAGTGAAGTTGATTCGAGGCAAGTTGAAAGCAGCTTCAGATCGACAGAAGTCTTATGCAGATCTGAAAAGGAGAGACATAGAGTTTGATGTTGGAGATAAGGTATTTTTGAAAGTGTCTCCTTGGAAGAAGATATTGAGGTTCGGTTGGAAAGGGAAATTGAGTATTCGTTTCATTGGACCGTATGAAGTTTTGGAAAGAGTTGGGCCAGTTGCTTATCGACTCGCTTTGCCACCTGAGTTGGATCGTATTCATAACGTATTCCATGTTTCTATGTTGAGGAGATACAGATCGGATCCATCTCATGTGTTGCCGATTGAATCTATCGAGGTGAATCAAGATTTGACGTTTGAAGAGGAACCAGTTGCTATTTTGGCACGTGAAGTGAAAGAGTTGAGGAACAAGAGTGTGCCATTGGTGAAAGTTCTATGGAAGAATCATGGAAAAGAAGAAGCAACTTGGGAAAGTGAACAATCCATGCGAGAGCAATATCCTCAGTTGTTTCAGCTTTGATATCAGGTAATTTCGAGGACGAAATTTTCTTTTTAGAGGGGGAGAATTGTAATATCCTCATATATGCTCTAGAAATTTTGATTATGTTGTTGTTATTGTTGTTGTTGTTGTTGTATTGGATTGAATATATGTGTTAATTGTAAGAGAAAAGAAATTGGGAAAGAAAATAGGGTTTAGAGAGAATGGTATATGTTGTGTATATGATGATATATATAACATATAAATTGGTCAAATGAAGAGTCAAGGTGATGGTTAAGTGGAAGAAGATATTTTTGGTTGTTATTGAAATTACTATAAAGGGCATGCATAATGAAAAGAAGTTTAACTATGTTAAAGAGGGCATTTTGGTAATTCTTCTTTTGAAATTGTGTGGTGGAGATTAATAGAGAGTTTGACTTTTATTTTGATCAATTTCCTTTCTTCTTTTCACGTGTGGCCGGCCAACCTAAAGAACAAGAGAGAAAGCAAAGGTTTGATGATATTTTGAGCTCAAATTGAATAAGTTCTAAGTGGTTAAGTGGAAATCCAAGAAGATTTACTATATTTGGTAAGTTTCTCTTGATTCTTTTAAGTTATTTAAGTTGTTTGTGAGTTGATTGTGGATTTTAAAGTGGGGTTGTGTTGATTGTTATATGTTGGATTTAATTGGTTGTGGTGTTGGTTTTGGATTTGAAGATGATAAGTTAAGAGTGATGTTGGTTTTAGGGTTTTGGAAATGGTAAGTGATAAATTATATTGTGTTATTTTGGATTAGTTTTTGGAAGAAAGAGATTTGCTCTAATTTGAGAAGTGAAGAATTCTTGGAGAAAAGGAAGTGTTTAGAGTTGTATAATTGGTGCTAAAGGTAAGTACAAACTATATGGTTACAAACATGCATATATTGTTTAATCTTAAAACACTTTTGTTTGTAAATGTGATAGAGTATCAAATGTATTGTTAATGAATGTTGGTGATGAAAATATTGTGATGAGCATGTAAAATAATTGCTAATGATGTTGATTATGTCCATTTGAATGAGGTAATGTTGTGTACAATGTGTGTTAAGTTAACCAAAAGAAATTTGGCTACATTTAGGGTTTATGCATGAGAGACACGTAATTTGGGGCGGTCGCTATTATTCATGTGCGGTCGCTATTATTCATGTGCTATCTCGACTTAGGTCGGGCTTCTGACCGCGAAACCTACTGTAATAAGGTTTCATCTTTTGATTGTGAAGTGCGGTCGCGACTTAGGTCGGGCTTCTGGCCGTGAAACCTACTGTAATAAGGTTTCATCTTGTAATTGTATGGCGCGGTCGTATTCAGGTGAGGTGCGACCGCTAGAAAGGTTCTGTTCACCTTATTGGAAGCAATCTAATCCTGCAACAAGATTCTCAAATACATGTTAAATAGATCATTCATTTGAGTTGTCAAGGTTCAAAATAGAGATCATTTGTCTAACATCATTGTTGAATCATAAAATGTGAGATGATATGGAATGTGATTTAAAGCCATTGTTATTGACTATGATGATTTAATTGAATGAAACAAGGCATGATTGCCAAAATGATAATGAGAAGTGATAATGGAATTGATAATGCATATGATATCACATGAACAAGGTTATGTTTTATGCATTGTGAATCTTGTGGATTGCAATGATGCTATATATATTGTGAAGGATATGATGAAGTAATTGCTTATGTATAATTGAATAATGAAATATTATGATATGATTTGAGATATCATATAATGTGAAGTCATTGTTATTGACTATGATGATTCAAATATAATGTGAAGTCATTGTTATTGACTATGATGACTCAAATATGATGTGAAGCCATTGTGATTGGCTATGATGATTCAAAGGAAATATGAAGCCATTGTTATTGGCTATGATAATTCAATTGAGAATAAAATTGATAAATGAATGGTATAGCTAATATGTTATTCCATTTTCAGAGTTTGTTGTTGGTGGCATGCCTAATAAGTGTAACAATCTCTTGAAGTTAGGTTGGATTGAATCCTTGAAGCCTAATTGAGATGTTACCACCCTTGAAGCTAGGTTGGGTTGGTTCTTGAAGCCAAGTTGGGTTGAAGCTTAGCATGCTTTGCTCCCCTTGAAGCTTGGTTGAACCTAATCCTTGAAGCCTAGTTGGGTCTATGATATTGATAAATGTGATGATAAAACCAAAGCATTTACTCTGAAAATTGAATGGCATATTAGCGTGTTGTTTGGGCCCGAGTCTGTTTTTGTTGTCAATGTGATATTCTAATGTTGAAATAAATGAGTAATGAGATTATGGCTGCCTTTATTGGAAGTGTGATTCATGAATGATGCATTGTGAATAAAATGATATTATGAGATATGAGGTTATGAAAATGTAGTATGATGTGTAAAATGTATATGAATGTGGAATTTGTGAGAATTATTTTCATGAAGGTTTGAAAAGGGACATTGAATAGTGTTTTGTTGAAATGATGTATATGTATATGTATATGAAATAGAAGGAGTAAGAATTGTGTTATGAATGTTTTATGTAATTATGTATCTAACTTATGAGTTTAGTGGGAATATATGAAGAAATGCTTTGAGAAAGGAAAACATGGTAAGAGATCAATAAAACATAATGCTAAAAATATAAGGTATGATCCTTTTGTAAAGTATATATTTTATATTTATTTGTATTACTAAGCTCTCGGGCTTAGCGTGGTTGTGTAATCACGCAGGTGGTTATGCGGTTGATCTGGAAGTCCAGCTGTTATGCCACGAGAAGGGTAAGAGTGTCTCGAGACCAACTAGAAGGTGATGCATACATATATGATTTTTAATTATGTTGTATTTATAATATGAATTACGGTTTTTTTTGTAAATGTATTTTAAAGTAATGTAAAATTGTATGAATTCGGATAAAGATTTTTAAATTGAAATTAGACGTGACATTCTTATACTTTATATACGTATTGTATGTATACTAGGTATATGTACGGTACTTATATGGAGTATCAGGGTGTTACACAAAGGCCCACGGCTGTGGCCACCCCAACCCCCACGGGAGTGGGTTAGAAAATGGGTCTGCCTCCCTTGCTCCAAACCTCCACGGCCATGGCTACAAATGGCCACGGCCATGTCAACCAAAGGCCACGTGCGTGGCATCCAAAACGCTACTGTTTCTGACCAAAATCACATATTCAATGCTTACAACTCCAACAAACATCAACAACATGAAAATCTATGAAAATAATTGATCAAACTCAAGTTAAACATCACTTACCAATTCAAAACCCTAAAACCAACAACACTCCTACTCTTCCAACACCAATGTCAACCCATCTTTTTATTTTCAATTCAAAACTAACACCACAATCAATTTAAATCAAACACACACCAACATACTACCATAAACACAACCCTACTTTCAAATATCCGCAATCAAACTCACAAACAACTTAAAATAAAACAAGAGAATCAAGAGAGACTTACCAAAATAATGAATCTTCTTGGATTTCCACTTAATCACTTGAAAACTCCTTCAATTTGAGCTTTAAACACCAACTCACTCTTGCTCTCTCTCTTGTTTAGGGTGGCCGGCCAACAATGGAGAAGAAAAGAAGAATAAATGAAGAAAAGTCAAATTTCTCATCTCTTTAAACCTCCACCAAGTATTCCAAAATAAGAAATTACTTAAATACCCTCACCTATTTATTTTACTTCTCTTTCACTTATTACCCTATTTAGTAATTTCACAAAGAACAAAATAAATATCTTCATCCCTTGACCATCACATTTGACTTATATATATGTTGTATATATTTCCATATACACAACATATACACTTTCTTTTAAATTTTTTTCCCTTCCAAATTAACATATACATTCAATTCCAATTAAAACAATAATATTAAAACTTCTAGGGCATACATTGGGATATTACAATTCTCCCCCTCTAAAAAGAAATTTCGTCCTCGAAATTACCTGATATCAAGCCTGAAATAGTTGAGGATACTGATCTTGCATTGCTTGCTCGCTTTCCCAAGTTGCCTCTTCTTTCCCATGATTCTTCCATAGAACCTTCACTAATGGCACTTTCTTATTCCTCAACTCTTTCACTTCATGTGCCAAAATAGCAACTGGTTCTTCTTCAAATGTCAGATCCGGACTCACTTCAATGAATTCAACTGGTAAGATATGAGATGGATCTGATCTATACCTCCGCAACATAGAAACATGGAATACATTATGGATTCTATCCAACTCAGGAGGCAAAGCAAGACGATAAGCAACTGGCCCAACTCTTTCCAAAACTTCATACAGTCCAATGAAACGAGGACTCAGCTTCTCTCTTCGACCAAATCTTAATATTTTCTTCCAAGGAGACACTTTCAAAAATACTTTATCTCCAATATCAAACTCTATATCTCTCCTTTTCAAGTCTGAATAAGATTTTTGTCGGTCTGAAGCTGCTTTCAACCGATCCCGAATTATTTTTACTTTCTCTTCAGTTTCTTTAACCAGATCAGGACCAGTTAACTTGCCCTCTCCAATTCCATTCCAACATAAAGGTGTTCTGCATCTTCTACCATATAGTGCCTCAAATGGTGCCATACCAATACTAGATTGATGACTGTTGTTGTAAGCAAATTTCACAAGTGGCAAAAATCTGTCCCAACTTCCAGAGAAATCAATGACACAGCTTCTCAACATATCATCAATAATCTGTATCACTCTCTCTGACTGTCCATCTGTCTGTGGATGAAAAGCAGTACTAAAGTGCAATCGAGAACCTAAAGCATCATGTAAACTCTTCCAAAACCTTGAAGTAAACTGGGGATCTCGATCAGACACTAAGGAAATTGGAACTCCATGCAACTTCACTATCTCACTTACATACAACTTAGCCAATCTTTCAAGAGAATAGTCCATTCTAACAGGAAGGCAATGGGCTGTTTTTGTCAACCGATCCACAATCACCCAGATAGCATCATGCTTCTTCTGAGTCAATGGTAATCCCGATACAAAATCCATTGTCACTCTTTCCCATTTCCATTCAGGCACTGTTAAAGGTTGAAGTAACCCTATTGGAACTTGATGCTCAGCTTTTACCCTCTGACATGTGAGACATTTGGACACAAATTCTGCTATGTCTCTCTTCATACCAGACCACCAGTAATGCTGTCTCAAATCATGGTACATCTTTGTACTTCTAGGATGCATAGCAAAAACCGATTGGTGTGCTTCCTCTAAAATGATCTTTCCCAAACTATCATCATCAGGTACACATAATCTATTCTTGAACCAAAGACTACCATCACTCTTCACATAAAAATCTCGGCTCTCCCCATTTTGGCAATCTGATAGAATCTTCTGAATTTTCTCATCCGTCAATTGAGCCTCCTTTATCTGATCCAACAATACTGGTCTCAACTGCAGCTGAGCCAATAATGCACCATCATCACACACTTCAAAACTAGAATGTAATGCTCTCAACTCAATGAGCAACGAGAGTGAGTAAACAGCCAAACCTGCCAAAGATTTCCGACTCAAGGCATCAGCAACTACATTCGCCTTACCAGGATGGTAACCAATCAAGCAATCTTAGTCTTTGATCAACTCTAACCATCGTCTTTGCCGAAGATTCAACTCCTTTTGAACACCCAAATATTTCAAACTTTTGTGATTCGTATAGATAAAACATTTCTCCCCATATAAGTAGTGTTGCCAAATCTTCAAAGCAAACACTATAGCTGCCAACTCCAAATCATAAGTCGGATAATTAAGCTCGTGCGGCTTCAACTGCTGAGAAGCATATGCTATGACTTCACCCTCTTGCATCAAAACACATCCTAAACCATAATGTGAAGCATCATTGTAAATCACATATGGTTTATCTTCCATAGGTAAAGTAAGAACAGGTGCTTGAGTCAACATTTCTTTCAACTGCTCAAAGCTAGCTTGACACTGATCCATCCATACAAATCTAACTCCCTTCCGATGCAATCTGGTGAGTGGAGTAGCTATCAAAGAAAAGCCTTTCACAAATCGACGATAATAACCTGCCAAACCCAAAAAACTTCTAACTTCAGTCACAGACTTTGGTGGACTCCAATTCAAAATAGCTTCAACTTTACTTGGATCAACTCTTATTCCATCTGCTGAAACTATATGACCTAGAAAGGTAACTTGGTCAAGCCAAAACTCACACTTTGACAGTTTAGCATACAACTGCTTCTCTCTCAAAATCTGCAACACAATCCGCAAATGCTTGTCATGCTCCTCCTCACTACATGAATACACCAAAATATCATCAATGAAAACCACCACAAACTGATCCATATAGGGTCTAAATACCCTATTCATCAAATCCATGAAAGCTGCAGGTGCATTCGTCAACCCAAAAGGCATTACTAAAAACTCATAATGCCCATATCTTGTGCGGAAGGCTGTCTTAGGAACATCTTCAGCTCTAACTCTCAACTGATGGTACCCTGATCTCAAATCAATTTTGGAAAACACTGCTGCTCCCTTCAATTGATCAAAGAGATCATCAATCCTAGGCAAAGGATATTTATTCTTGATAGTCACTTTGTTCAATTGCCTATAATCGATGCATAACCTCATAGTACCATCCTTCTTCTTCACAAATAATACAGGAGCTCCCCATGGTGAAACACTGGGGCGAATAAACCCCTTATCCTACAACTCCTGCAACTGCACTTTTAACTCCTTCAATTCAGCTGGTGCCATTCTACAAGGAGTGATAGAGATAGGAGTGGTACCAGGAAACAATTCGATACCAAACTCAACCTCTCTCTCAGGGGGTAACCCTGGCAACTCCTCAGGAAACACATCTGGAAAACCTGCAACTGTGGTTATATCATCAAGTTGAGAACCCTCTACTCTAGTATCCACCACATGAGCAAGATAAGCATCACACCCTTTTCTAATCAATCTTCTAGCTGTTACAGCTGATACAAACAAGGATGCAAGTTGTCTCTGCTCACTAGATACTATCACATCTCTACCATCACTGGTTCTCAAGGTGACACATTTCTTTTGACAATCTACCATAGCCCCATGCTTAGACAGCCAATCCATGCCTAAGATCAAATCATATTCTTTAAAAGGCATTTCAATCAGATCACCAAGAAACTCCTCACCTTGCACCACAACTGCACTATCTCGGTGTACCTTACTAACAACCACACTATGTCCTAAAGGATTTGTCACTAAGACATCAAATCCTAAGGATTCTGAATGCAATTCAGACACATGCAATATGGATGCACTAATGTATGAATGAGTAGATCCTGGATCAATTAAAGCAAGTACTGAAATACCAAATAAAGAAAATTTGCCTGCTATCACTGCTGAAGCATCTGGCTGCCTCTGCATCACATACACCCTCTGAGAAGATCCGGCCTCGTCTGGCCTACTGCCTCGGGATGATGATCCTCCTCTCTGACTATATCTGGATCGACCACCCCTACTGAAACCTCTGCCTCCTCGACCACCTCTACTGACACTGGGTTGAGAGGCTGCAGACTTAGCCTGTCTGTGCTCCTGCATCTCAGGACACTCCCTAATGAAATGGTCAGCAATCCACACCTGAAACACACAGCTGATCTACTATACTTCCAACAAACACCCCCATGTCTTCCACCACACTGAACACATACAGGTGGAGTAGACCTCTGCATCACGGGAGTCGGAGCACTGGTTATAGAAGCTGTAGGTCTCAGTCTCTGTCTCTGATACTGTACTGACATACCCGGCTGTCTCTGACTCCTACTGATCCTCAGAACAAAACTTCCTCTACCCCTCTTCACAGATGAAGACCCTGCCTCAAACTGGGGTCTCCTCACTCTAGTCTCCTCCTCAGTAGCAGCTGCTGAAATGCTCTGCGCTCTCTCAACACTTCTAGCTGCTGCAACAAGCTGAGAGAAATTCTGGTATCTAGAACCAGCCACAATACACATGATAGGGGGCCTCAATCCCTCCTCAAATCTTCTACACCGATCTATTTCGTCAGGAATAATTCCCCCAGCATAACGACTCAATAGGATGTACTCAATCTCGTATTCTATCACCGTCCGGTTATCTTGCCTCAAATTTAGAAATTCCATCTTCTTAAGATCTTTATACTCCCTCGGAGTATATTTCTGCTCGAACTCCCTCAGAAAATCCCCATATGATATTGTAGGTGGATCGTCCATAGCATGCGGGACCGTCTTCCACCAGTCATAGGCATCTTTCTGAAGGAGAGATCTGGCATAGTCAAACTTCTCATCTGAAGTGGCCTGCAACTGAATGAATATCCTCTGTACCTTATCCAACCACTTCTCAACCATTGCAGGATCGGTAGTGCCTAAGAAATCTTCAGCCCCATATTTTCTCAACTTGTCATAATGTCGTACTGGCACTTGAGGCTGTGGTGGTGGTGGTGGTGGCTACACTGGAGCTCCCCTCATTTTTTGATGGAGGATGGGACGATGATGCAGCTGAAGGATGGAGGCTCAGAATCTTAGCAAGGTTGCTATTGATTTGGTCCAATTGTTCCATGACTGCAGCATGGCTACGATCGACCTTGCTTTCCAGTGCTTCAATCCTATTAAGAATCTCCTGATTGTCTGGGATTGGAGCATCTTCATCCAAATCAAGAGAATCCGAGTCGGACTCCTCCTGGACTCGTGTTCTCTTTTGACGGCCCTCCGGTACCTCTGGCTCAGCTGAAGCCATAACATAGGCCCCTCCTTTTCTTATAACCATATGCATCTTCTCGAGTGTGGTAAGATCTAACGAATCATTACTCAAGATTTTAGTCATACGGCAGTTGCTCAGGTCAAAATCATTAAGAAGGGTCATTGCTAAAGTTGTAACTAATCCTCCAATGCAAATGGCACCCCTCTTTTTATTTGCCACATTGGCTAACCAATAGCCGGTACAAACGGGTATGGCATTGCTAGCACAGTCTAAGAAAAAGAGTTCGCTAATTTCCACAACACCTGTGCTTTCCTTTCGTGCAAAGAACCCACATGACATAAAACGATGTAAATATCTTAGGGCGGGATTTGCCAATTTCGTTGCCTTGGATGATTTGGCCACATAGGTTCCCGACCCCAGTGCTCCCCATGCAAATTGTTGTTTAAAACCCTTAGGTACGTATTGTTCCCCTTGTTGATGGAAACCAAATATATCATTCAATTGCTCAATACTAATGGCAAATGGTTTCCCAAGCAGTTTAAAATGTAACCTAGTGCAAATCTTTTTGTCATCTCTTTCAACCTTGAGAGAGGTTAAAAATTCCAATGTAAGCTCTTGAAATTGCAAAGGCTTAAGGGAAACAAATCTCTTCCATCCAAGGTTTTGAAAAAATCTATAAAAATTATCCCTAATATGAAGAGCATTAAGGGATTCTTCGCTTACATACCTCATCGGAAAGAAACCCCTAGCGAGAAGAGTCGCTCTCCTTGAAGATGATGATGATGAAGATGGAGCTGAAGGTGGAGGTTGCCTCCTCTTGTGGTGAGACACCATCTTTGTTCTAGTCATTTTGATAATTTACTGAAAATGAAGCTTTAAAGGTTTTAATTGCTTTTTAATGAGAAAAGAAGAAGATTGAATGAGTTTAAATTAGTTTTGGCTAAGAAAAATGGAGGAATTAGTAGGATTTTGAGCTTTTAGAGAGTGATTATGGGGGTTTTGGAGAGAGGGAGCCAAGAGAGAGAGAGAAGAGAAAGGGAAGTTAGGGATTTAAAATGAAAGAAATGGGCTAAATTCGTGTTTTTGATGGATTTGGAGGGACACTGCCAGTGGCTTGGCCGTGTCCCTTGAACGTGTTTGATACTGGAACAAAAGAAAATTGCAAGACAAATGAAAGGGACACTGGCAGAAGCTTGGCCGTGTCTATGTGACACGGCTAAGGACATAGCCAAGCCATTTGGCCGTGTCTGCTTCTGTGAATTTTTGGTTTGCTTGACACGGCCAAGCCGCTTGGCCGTGTCAAGTGGCAGTGTCCTTCACTGCCATTTTGGTTTTTAAATTTTTTTTAAATTGTTTATTTGTGTCACCAAATCAAAAAATGCAATCTTCTTCCTTGCTTAACCCTGAAACATATTCAAGAAAAATAAAAACTGATCAAAGTACCCATTCCATTTTATTTAACTCAACATGAAATTAAAATTGCAAAAAATGAAATTGTAACTATGAAAAGAAATGCAAACCGATGGGTTGCCTCCCATTTAGTGCTTCTTTAATGTTGTATAGCTGGACATTGTTTCATTATTCGTCAACGAAAACCATGCTTTCCACCATTTTTGCAACTTTGATTTCTTCAAAGTAGGGCTTCACCCTTTGTCCATTGACCTTGAACTTCTCGTTGGTTTTTAAATTAAGCAACTCAACAACCCCATATGGGAATGTTTAAGTAACTTGAAAGGGTCCACTCCAATGTGACTTCAATTTTCCGGGAAATAACCGCATTCTTAAATTGAAGAGAAGGACTTTCATTCCTGGTTCAAAAGTGTTAGACAAATGATCTTAATTTTGATCCTTGACAACTCAAATGGATGATCTATTTAACTTGTGTTTGAGAAATCTTGTTGCAGGATTAGGTTGCTTCAATTAAAGGTGAACAGAACAATTCTAGCGGTCGCACCTCACCTGAATACGACCGCTCCAAGCAATTACAGAATGAAACCTTGTCACAGTAGGTTTCGCGGTCAGAAGTTCGACCTCAGTCGCGACCGCTCCTACAGAATAGCGACCGTCCAAATACTTGCTTCTCAAGGAACTTAAATCATTACAATCATAGTAAGGTTCACGGTGACAAGAACGGTGAATGACTCGACCTCGCTTACCACTTTAGTGACCGCCCATTTAGAGTCGCGACCGCCCAACAATTCAAGAAGAAATTGCTCAAAGAGACAGTAGTGTTCGCGTCCTCAGGTGCGTCCAGAAGTTCGACGTAAGAATATGAGTTCGACCGCGAAAGGCTACCAAGGGCGACCGCGAGATTCAAATTATGGCGGACAACTCTTTTGCCCTGTCAGAAAATGACACGTGATATGACCGTTGTAAACCCACTTCAATATTCAAAAAGGGCGACCGCACCTTTGCTTGGCGCGACTGTCCCGACAAACACAGCATGTGCAAGAAACGGTCCGACAAATACATCATGGGCAAGATTCCAGCTGCAGAGCACTAAAATTCGACCGTTGAAGCTTTTTTGAAAGTAGCGACCGTCCCTGGTTAAAAGGACGACCGCGTGAAGCATGAGCGCGACCATCCTTGTATGAAGGACGACCGCGAAGTGCTTCGGACAGTTTAAGTAAAGAAGGTCTAATCTGCCAAGACTTTATTCTCAACATCAATAACGGCTAGTAAGACCACATTGGCTATAAATACAAACTTTCTATGAGAAAAAAAAAAGAAAAAAACATTGAGAAAAGATTTTCATAGCCAAGCAACAAATTTTCTTTTGCTTAAACTTGTATTTGAATTGTTATGAATGTTAGGTGTTAG
Organism: Garcia nutans; assembly: GCA_947685225.1. Taxonomy (NCBI): domain Eukaryota; kingdom Viridiplantae; phylum Streptophyta; class Magnoliopsida; order Malpighiales; family Euphorbiaceae; genus Garcia; species Garcia nutans. The sequence goes on from CANTUV010000007.1 coordinate 50,596,639, forward strand.
CATTGAAAACACCATTGTATAAGTTTGAGTGTAAGCTTGGGAAACACTTGGGTTGTGAGAGTAAGCCTTGTAAAACTCTTGTTAGGTTGAGAGAGTAAGCCTTGTAAAACTCTTGTTTGGGTTGTAAGTGTGAGCCTAAGAAAAACACTTGTAAAGTTGGAAGTGAGCTTGTAAAAAACTTCAAAGACTAGTGGAACCTTAACAAGTTGTTAAGGAAGTGGATGTAGGATTGAAGTAAATCTGAACCACTATAAATCTTGTGTTTTCTTTCTTCCATTACTCAACCAACTCTCTATTCCGCATTTCTTGTTTGTTGAGTTTTTAAATTGTCATAACTTCTTGAGGAAACCAATTCACCCCCCCCCTCTTGGTTGCCATCTTGGGACAACAAAAAGTCCTTCGAAGAATCATCCTGTCATGAATAGCTTTTGTCTTTTCCTTAAAGATCCTCAAACTCTCGTAAGCTTCATTCCAAAGCTCATCAAGCTCGAAAATCTGAAGCATTCTTTGTTCCCTTGCTTCATCCAAGTCCATATTCGTGGTCTTTATTGCCCAATAAGCCTTGTGCTCCAATTCCACTGGGAGGTGGCAAGCTTTGCCAAAGACCAACCTATAGGGACTCATTCCCAATGGGGTTTTAAAAGCAGTCCTATAAGCCCACAATGCTTCCGAGAGTCGGATTGACCAATCCTTCCGAGTTTTTCTCACTGTCTTTTCCAAAATCCCCTTGATTTGCTTGTTTGAGATCTCAGCTTGCCCGGACGTTTGGGGATGGTATGGAGTTGCCACTTTGTGTCGGATGCCCATCTTGGTCATCAACTTTTCAAACCATTTGTTGCAAAAATGGCTTCCTCCATCACTCACTATTGCCTTGGGGGTTCCAAACCTGCTCAAAATATTCTCCTTCAAGAATTTCAACACAATGTTAGCATCATTAGTCATAGTGGGGATAGCCTCAACCCACTTGGACACATAATCCACTGCTAGAAGGATATATTCAAAACCAAAGGATTTGGGAAATGGCCCCATGAAATTGATTCCCCATACATCAAAAAATGTCAACCACAATAAAAATATTAAGAGGCATTTTATTCCGTTTGCTAATGTTTCCTACTTTTTGGCATTTATCACATCTGATACAAAAATGATAAGCATCCTTAAAAAGAGTAGGCCAATACAAACCGCTTTAAAGAACTTTCTCGGCTGTTTTTTTCCTCCAAAATGTCCCCCGCAATACATATTGTGAGAAAATTGTAGTACTTGCTTTTGTTCCTCTTTCGGCACACATCTTCTTATCACTTCATCCCTGCAAATTCTAAACAAGTAAGGCTCATCCCAAAAATAATACTTACATGTATGCAAGAATCTCTTCTTTGCCTGGAAGTTCAAATCCTTTCTCACTACACCACAAGAAAGATAATTAGCAATATCCGCATACCATGGTGCTTGAGTTAAAGAAAACAAGTGTTCATCCAGAAATGTTTCGAAAGCATTTTCACAAGCAATTTCAGCATCATTGTCATAAGAATTAAGTCTAGAAAGATGGTCGGCCACTACATTCTCGCTTCCTTTCCTATCTTTGAGTTCAACATTGAATTCTTATAACATCAACACCCACCTAATGAGCCTAGGTTTAGCTTGTGGTTTGGTCAACAGGTATTTCAAGGCCGTATGCTCAGAAAATACTATGACCTTAGAACCTATCAAGTAAGATCTAAATTTTTCCAGTGCAAACACCACAGCTAATATTTCTCTCTCAGTGGTCGTGTAATTTACTTGTGCATCGTTTAAAGATAAACTTGCATAATAAATTACACACATCAACTTGTTCACTCTTTGGCCCAACACAGCTCCAATGGCAAAATTCGATGCATCGCACATAATTTCAAATGGCAAATCCCAATTTGGGGCAACAATTATAGAGGCAGAAGTTAGTTTCTCTTTCAAAATTTTAAAAGCTTCTAAGCACTTTTCATAAAAAATAAATGGGACATCTTTTCCTAACAAATGACACAAAGGGCATGAAATTTTGGAAAAATCTTTTATAACCCTCATATAAAATCCTGCATGTCCCAAAAAGCTTCTAATCCCCTTAACTGATGTGGGTGGAGGTAGGTTCACAATTAATTCAACCTTAGCCTTGTCTACCTCAATCCCTTCATGGGAAATAACATGCCCTAAAACAATTCCATGATCAACCATGAAGTGACTCTTTTCCCAACTCAAGATAAGATTACATTCAATACACCTCTCAAGTACTAGAGTAAACTTTTCCAAACAATCATCAAAGGAATTACCAAAACCAGAAAAGTCATCCATAAATACCTCAATGCACTTGTCCAACATATCAGAAAAGATGGAAAGCATACACCTTTGAAATGTTCCCTGTGCATTGCAAAGTCTGAATGGCATCCTTCGAAATGCAAATGTCCCAAAGGGACAAGTAAATGTAGTCTTTGGTTGATCTTCCGGTGCTATCGGGACTTGGTAGTAACCTGAAAGGCCATCAAGAAAACAGTAAAAAGTGTGTCCAGATAACCTATCAAGCATTTGATCAATAAATGGTAAAGGAAAGTGATCTTTCTTGGTGACATTATTTAGTTTCCTATAATCTATGCACATTCGCCACCCAGTTTGTGTTCATGTGGGTACCAACTCTCCTTTATCATTTTGGACCACTGTCAACCCTGTTTTCTTAGGCACAACATGAATAGGACTAACCCATTCACTATCAGCAATAGTGTAAATTACCCCTTCATCCAGTAGTTTAAGGACCTCCTTTTTAACAACCTCGCTCATGTTAGGGTTTAGCCTCCTTTGAGACTCTCTCACCGGTTTAGCCCCTTCCTCTAAGATGATCTTATGCATGCACATAGAGGGACTAATACCCTTAATGTCACTCAATCCCCAACATATAGCTTTCTTGAATTTTCTCAACATTGTTACAAGCTTATCTTCTTCCTCACTGGTAAGGGTAGCAGGAATTATCACTGGTTGAGAGTTATTCTCCCCAAGAAAAATATATTTTAAATGCTTGGGGAGTTCTTTAAGTTCAATCCCTTGTAGTTGAATTTTCTCTTCTTCAACTTCAAATTCCTACTCAACACTCTCATCGTCCAACATGGAATTGTCTTCTTTATTCTCCTCATTGGAAATCTCTGCTTCTTTCTGCAATTTTAGAGCCCTTTCTAGCTTGTGTTCGCCATTATCCTGTAAGAAAACTTCTTTAACAGTATTATCAGTAAAATCAATGAAAGAGCAGTCTTCATATAAAGCACTAGTGGGAATAGGGGAAGTGTTAAAAATTGAAAATTCTACAGTTTGTCCCAAAATGGTCATAGTCAATTTTCCATTTTTAACATCAATTAAAGTGTTAGTTGTAGCCATAAAAGGCCTCCCTAACAAAATTGCATGCTCAGCATCCCGTGGGATTTCTCCCCCCATATCTAAGACAATGAAATCAACGGGTACAATCAAACCTCCTACCTTAACTAGAACATCTTCTATGATTCTCTTAGGGTATCTAAGAGTTCTATCTGCTAGTTACAAAACCATTTTAGTCGGTTTGAGTTCCCCATGCTGTAGTTTCAAATAAATTGAGTATGGCATCAAATTAATACTAGCTCCGACATCACACATGCCAATGGTTTCTTTCCCATTCCCCATAGAGATTTTAACTATAAAGCTCCCAGGATCTTTTATCTTAGGAGGTAACTTATGTTGTAAAACAGCACTAGTTACTTCCGAAACTATCACCTTCTCATCCAACTCATACCTTATTTTCTTAGTGTTTAACTCTTTTAAGAATTTGGCATAAGATGGCATATTCTTTATTACCTCTAGTAAGGGTAGGTTGATACTTACCTTCGAAAGCATGTTATAAATTTCAGAAAATTGCTTATCATGCTTTTCATTTTTTAACCTGTTGGGAAACAAAATTGGTGGTCTGTATGGATTTGGAGATTTGTGCAGCTTTGGTGCAGCAGGTGCCTCCTCTCTATCCTCTTTAAGCCCATTTGGCTCAGCTTTTTCTTCTCACATTTCCTCGCCATTCTCTTGCATTGTACCTGTATCAAAGGAATTATCAATGTTATTATTAAAGATTTTATTATCAAGTACCTTACCACTTCTTAAAAAGGTGATTGCTTTGGCCTGTTCCGGTTGGCTTGGAAATTTTCCTTTTTGATTGGCTTGAAGTTGATTAGCCAATTGACCCACTTGAGTTTCAACCTTCTTAAGCGATGCTTCTAAAGAGTCAAACCGCTTATTGTTCATTTCTTGATTTTGAGTGCTTACTTGAATGAAAGCATTCAAATTATCTTCAAATGAAGGTTTCTTGACCTGCTCTTGATTTGAGGTTTGCCCTTGAAATTGGAGACCTCTTTGATATGGTTGGAAAGGTTGTTGAGGTGGAGCATGTTGTTGATTTTTCCATGAAAAATTGGTATGATTCCTCCAATCGGGGTTATAAGAATTTGAATATGGGTCATTCCTACCCCTTTGTTGGAACCCTTCAAAAGCAAAAGCTTGTTCTTGCTCCTCTTGGAATGTATCAAAATTTGAGGGGCACACATTTACTTGATGGCCTACAAGACCGCACGATGTGCATGACTCTTGGCTTGGTCCCGACAAGTTTCCTTTGGCATTCAACAATTTCACTTGTTTTGTCAGTTCTGCAATTTGCCTAGCCATTTCCGAGTTTGCACTTATCTCGTGTGCTCCTCTTCTTTTTTTCCCAATACTCTTTTGTTGGGAATTTGCCCCCAACATTTCGAATAATGCAACTATTTTTGCAGCTATCCTTTCACCCATTGCTCCCCCTGCTGCATTATCCACTGTGTTTTGACATTGTTGAGTTAGCCCATCATAGAAGAATTGATTGAGCAACTGTTGTGGATAGTAATGGTGAGGGCACTGAAATAATAAGGATTTGAAGCGATCCCACGCCTCATGAAATGGTTCTCCATCAAATTGGGTGAAAGTTGCAATACTCCCCCTAAGCTCCTTGGTCTTTTGGTGTGAATAAAACTTTTCCATAAATTTGTTGTAAACCTCTGTCCATGTGGTTAAGGAATTCTCCGGTAAAGTCATCAACCACGCTTTTGCTCTGTCTTTCAAACTATATGTGAAACATCTCAACTTGAGTTCATCTTCTGTTAGTGTTTGCAAAGGGAATGTATGCAATGTTGAGTAAAAATCCCGAATGAAGTTGAGAGGATCTTCATTCGGCAGTCCATGGAAGGATGGCAGCATACTATAGTGAGTATTTCTGAGTTCATAATTTCTCGCTGCGTTGCTCAACCGGATACAAGATGTGGTCACTCCGATGATCGGTCGGGCAAACTCCTTCATAGGTGGTTCTTGTGCATCACCCATCTCTACTTCTATCTTCTCCTTAAACTGCTCGTCAGTATTTTCCCTTTCTTACTTAATAGGATTCGGTCCCTCGGGTCTTGGAAGTCTATGGATGTTGTCTATAATCTTAGAAATGAAAATGAATGATTTTGTGCAAGATAAATTCAATTTTGGAAATAATGCCTAGGGTTGTAGGTCCATTTAATCAAATGTTTAATTATCAAATTATCTATTAATATAACCTTGTACCTTAATTTGTTCCTTAAGGTTAATTAGTCAATTATCAATTCACTAGTCACATTTATGAATTAACAACAACCAATTATTTTACATTAGCAAATTAATAGACCCTAGAACTTATATTTCTAATTCATTCTTAGGGTAGTCAATTACATAGTTCCGATATTAAACTTCTCCTCTCGGTCCAATAGGTGGCCAATCTATCAATTTACCTTTAATTTCAATGCAATCAACCAATAACAAGGTATATCAATGGAATCATCAAATCAAATCATTCGATCAAATATACTACAACCCCAAGCATGAGTAAATTAGCTCATCAGATTCTTTAAACAAATGCTCATTTCAATATAAACCAAATCAAAGTTATTCATTGCAATATCAATATTCTTAATACAATAATGACACATAAGAAATGGATTAAAAGAAAGAGTTTGAAAAACCCCTTTTGGAGATGCTAAAAATTGGACTCCTTGTCTCTTTTGTAGCTCCCTCTTTGATGTGCGATGATGAACTTCCAGGCTCTCTTGAACAAATGGCTCTCTTCTAGAAGGATGAATGACAGCTCTCTCAAGTTCACAACAATCCAATCAAGCCTCTTAAAACCCTAATCCTCAAGAACTAGCTACTCACTTCACTTCCAACGATTGTCTTTGCTCTTGGTGTGTGAAAGGAAAATGGTGAATGAATATGGTGAGAATGGTGTCTTGATCTCTCAAGCAAGAACCAAGGAAGAGGAAGACGATATGTGTAGAGAATGTCCACTCAATATATTCAATATGTTCCCTCCATGCTCTTCCATTTTCCCTCTCTCTCTTTTTTTAAATTTTTAAGACACCCATCACTCTTTGTCTCCCACTTTCCAATTTCTTTTATATATCTTCCATGAATCCTTCCACCTTTCACCCCTTTTTATCCTTTTTGTTCCCCACTAATCCACACTAATCCATACCTCGTGCAAGCATACCAAGTGATCCAGGGTGACACGGCCAAGCTTGTTGGCCGTGTCTCTTGGTTTTCTTTTCTTTCTTGGGATACGACCCAGCTTCTGGCCGTGTCCCTTGTTGCTTGTTCTTCTCTTTGTGTCCAAGGGGTGACACGGCTAGCTCCTGGCCATGTCATGTGACACGGCCAGTGGCTTGGCCGTGTCTCTTGATGGTGTCACTTTGTGCTTCTTTCTTTTTTTTCTTTGCCTTTTTTTCCTTTGGTGAGACATGGCCAGTGGCTTGGCCGTGTCTCTTGGTCATGTCTGCTTCTGTCCATCTTTGCTTGAGGGACACAGCCAAGCTTGGTGAATCATGGCCGTGTCCTGCCTTGTCTTTGATTTCTTCTTCTTTTGATGAGAGACACGGCCAAGCCATGTCTAGCTTGGCCGTGTCACGTGTTTTTCTCCAACAAGTCCACCAAATTTTGATTAAAAACTCCATCAAATGTACTTCAACCTAAATCAACAACTTCAAACAAACTTGTACAAATTAACATGAAAATTAACATAAAATCAACAAAAACATCATAGAAAATATATACAAAATTGATCTAAACAGATACATTATCATCATCACTATCACTTGAATCTCAAAACCCATTGACAAAACAAATTGCTACTTCTCCACCCATCATAGGTTGTTCAATTTTGACAAATGCCTCTTCTTCTTTGGTTGTTTCTCCACCCACATCTTGAAAAGAAGACATGACAAAGTCCTTACGCAAACCTCCTCCAATCATGAAGGTTGCCTGTGAGCAGGGATTTTCGCCCCCACTCCCAGTGGAATGGTTCTTGTGACTTCAACACTGTTTAGGCTCGGGGCCTTAGAGAACACAGACCTAAGTCCGGAGAAAATGGAGTCGCCACTCGGACGGATCTGGAAAAAAAAGGGGTGGATGACTCGATTCCTAAGGAATCCCCAACCCCCTAATGGGTTCAGAAAGTTGGGTACGCGTGGGGAAGGTGATAAATGGCCCAGCACCCCCACAACGTCCTGTTCATTGGAACCGGCCTCCTTTATAGGTCTTAATATTATAAAATTCGTAAGTATAATAACATTATCCATACTACACACAATAAAAAGAAAGCATCATTATATTAAAATCAAAACAATGTCCAAACAAAACAAAATAAATAAATGGACACCCATCCAAGGATGGAAACATGTCCTTACATCACATGCTTAAATAGGACACCCACCAAAAGGTAGAAACATGCCCTTTACATAGGTTCTAAAGCAAATTAAATTACATGATGTTTAACTAATGAGGTATCCACCAAGTGGAAACATACCTCTTACAACTTTTGGAAGTCTAAATTAATTGATAAAAGTAAATAAGCATCCATAAATAAATCATTCATCAAAAGTATTTAAATATCAATAAAATAAACATCCATCCATGGTAAATTAAATAAATCAAGTATTGAATTCAAATAAATTAAGGCATAAGAAATAAATCAAAGTATAAGTAAATATGGAATTGAATAAAGCAAATAAAAGTTCAAGTATAGCTACTATTTCCATTCAGGGTCTTTTTTATCTCATGTGTTAAGGTTATGGAAATTTCTAAAATTAAGCTACTGTGACTTTTTATGGAATTATGTTTTAAAAGATTGATAAGACTCTTTGATTAACCAAATTAAGGTTTGAATGATGAAATCATGAAACTAGGGTTTTAAATACCTTAAAATACATTAATTTGTGATTTTGGTTTATTGAACATTAAGCTACTGTGTAATTTTTGAGTTCTTATGTTTTTATGTTTTTTTAATGTTTTAAAGGGATTAGGGTTCATAAAAATTATGGTTTAAGGTTTTAAAAGGATTAGTGTTCATTATTTTAGGTTTAAAAGTTGAATTTTGGATTTAGGCTTTGAAATTAGGGTTCTCGGATAGTGAATGACTTTTAGGGTTTTAAAAAGCAATTTGATGATTTATGAAGTTTTATAAATTTAAACACATGGATTGAAGTTTTTATGAGTAGAAAAGATATTTTTTAAGGCTTTTTGAATGAAATAGAACCTACTTTAAAATCTTAAAAGAAACAGAATTTGATTTTGGTTTTGTTGAAAAATTTGTTCAATTAGGGTTTTGAGACTTTTGAAGAAGAAAAATAATAATTTTAAGTCTTTTTAGAAAAGAAAGTCACATTTTAGTGTTTTAACTTTGGAAGAATTAAATTAAAGTTCTAAAGTTTTTGAATTTAAAAAACCTTAAATTGTATAGATTTGCTACTGTGTTACATAAATAAAAAAGAATTTAACATACCTTCTTTTGTTGATTCTCCAAAAAATAACTCTTCTTGGATGAACTAGCTCCAAAGACAAGCCTTTGTTGCCTTTTGAATTGTTTAATTCGTGCTGCTGCTGCTTTAAAGTTCCATTGAATTGAGTTTTCCTTTTCCTTCACTAATTTGGTTTCAAACAATCCTAGCTACTGCCTCTTATTTTCCTCCTTTTTTCTTTTAATTTTTTTCTATTGGTCCTTATTTATAATGGTTTTAGGTTGTTTATTCCTAATTATACACGACAAGTAATAAAAAAAGAAACCTGAAAAAAAATTGAGTTAAAAAAATTTGCCCTGGCGAAAGGGCCCGTGGTTGGGCGTGTGGGCATGCCAGCCCGTAGAAAATTCCTGTGTGGAGTTATTTCGCCCGCATGAATTTCCTGCGGCAAGTTATTTCGCCCACAGAAATTCGTACGGGCCCGCGCGACAACTTTTCGACCCCTTTTTTTTTTCGACTCTGATTTTTATTTTTATTTTTTTGATTTTTATTTGTTTATTTTTATTAATAAAAATTAGATAATAAAGAAAAAACTATTTAATTAAAATCCTACGGGGAGTTATTTCGCCTGCAGCTGCCCACAGGAATTTCCTGCTGGAAGTTATTTCGCCCGCAGGAATTTCCTGCAGGAAATTATTTCGTCCGCAGGAATTTCCTGCGGGCGAAATAACTTGCCCGCAGGAAATTCCTACGGGCCCGCGCGACAACTTTTTGCTGCCGATTTTTTTTTCGACTCCGATTTTTATTTTTATTTTTATTTTTTTGATTTTTATTTGTTTATTTTTATTTTTTATTAATAAAAATTAGATAATAATGAAAAAACTATTTAATTAAAATCCTGCGGGGAGTTATTTCGCCTGCAGAAATTTACTGCGGGCGAAATAACTTGCCTGCATCCGCCCGCAGGAATTTCCTGCTGGAAGTTATTTTGCCCGCAGGAATTTCCTGCGGGCGAAATAACTCGCCCGCAGGAAATTCCTGTGGGAAATTATTTCGCCCGCAGGAATTTCCTGCGGGCGAAATAACTCTCCCGCAGGAAATTCCTACGGGCCCGCACAATCACTTTTCTCTACCGATTTTTTTTTCGACTCCGATTTTTATTTTTATTTTATTTTTTTGATTTTGATTTGTTTATTTTTATTAATAAAAATTAGATAATAAAGAAAAAACTATTTAATTAAAATCCTGCGGGGAGTTATTTTGCCTGCAGCCGCCCACAGGAATTTCCTGCCGGAAGTTATTTCGCCGGCAGGAATTTCCTGCGGGAAATTATTTCGCCCGCAGGAATTTCCTGCTGGCGAAATAACTTGCCCGCAGGAAATTCCTACGGGCCCACGCGATAACTTTTCGCTGCCGATTTTTTTTTCGACTCCGATTTTTATTTTTATTTTTATTTTTATTTTTATTTTTATTTTTATTTTTATTTTTATTTTTTATTAATAAAATAAAAATAAAAATTAGATAATAATGAAAAAACTATTTAATTAAAATCCTGTGGGGAGTTATTTCGCCCGCAGAAATTTCCTGCGGGTGAAATAAATTGCCCGCAGCCGCCCGCAGGAATTTCCTGCGGGAAGTTATTTCGCCCGCAGGAATTTCCTGCCGGCGAAAAAACTCTCCTGCAGGAAATTCCTGCGGTCCCACGCGACCACTTCTCGATGTCGATTTTCTTTCGACTCCGATTTTTATTTTTATTTTTATTTTTTATTTTTTATTTGTTTATTTTTATTTTTTATTAATAAAAATTAGATAATAAAGAAAAAACTATTTAATTAAAATCCTGCGGGGAGTTATTTCGCTCGCAGGAATTTCGCCCGCAGAAATTTCCTGCGAGCGAAATAACTTGCCCGCAGCCGCCTGCAGGAAATTCCTGCGGGCGAGAATTCCTACGGGAATAACTCACCCGCAGGCCTGCGGGTGAGGTGCTGCTTGCCCGACGGGCCCGCGGGACCACTTTTCGCTGCCTATTTTTTTTCGACTCTGATTTTTATTTTTATTTTTATTTTTTATTAATAAAAATTAGATAATAAAGAAAAAACTATTTAATTAAAATTATTTTGGACCAATTAGACAACAAAAATTATTTTGGACCAATTAGACAACAAAAATTATTGGATCGGATTGGGTCAAAAATTAAGGGTCTACAGTTTGCCCCCTGCTTGAATGATTTGAAACCTTAGTGAAAGAGAGTGAAAAGCAATAAGACTTAATTTTTGATATGGCGACTTGTTTTGGGTTCTAGACCCGAGGATTAGGTGCATGGACCCGAGATTGATTGAATTTGGGTACTAGGACCCGGGATTGTGTACTTGGACCCGAGATTAGGTACTTGGACCTGAGCTTGAATTGATTTTGGGTACTTGGATTGATTTAGGGTACTTGGACCCGGGATTGGGTACTTAGACCCAAGATCGGGTACTTGGACCCGAGAGATTGATTGAATTTGGGTACTTGGACCCGGGATTGGGTACTTGGACCCGAGATTGATTTAATTTGGATCCTTGGACCCGAGATTGGGTACTTGGAACTGAGATTGGGTACATGGACCCAGGATTAGGTACTTGGACCTAAGATCGGGTACTTGGACCCGAGATTGATTTAATTTGGTACTTGGACCCGGGATTGGGTACTTGGACCCGAGGCTGATTTGATTTGGGTACTTGGACCCGAGAATGATTTGATTTGGATACTTTGACCCGGGATTGGGTACTTGGACCCGAGATTGATTTGATTTTACTAACCTATAAGTTCTGGACTAAAGGATAATTCTAGGTTCTGGACTTAAGGAAAATTTGGGTTCTGGACCAGGTTCGAGTTCTGGACTCAAGGATAATTCTAGGTTCTCGACCTCAAGAAAATTTGGGTTCTGGACCCGGTTTGAGTTCTGAACTCAAGGATAATTCTAGGTTTTGGACCTAAGGAAAATTTAGGTTCTGGACCTAAGGAAAATTTAGGTTCTGGACCCAGTTTGAGTTCTGGACTCAAGGATAATTCTAGGTTCTCGACCTCAAGAAAATTTAAGTTCTGGACCCGGTTCGAGTTATGGACTCAAGAATAATTCTAGATTCTGAACCTAAGGAAAATTTGGGTTTTGGACCCTGTATTGGGTACTTGAACCCGAGATTGATTTGATTTGGGTACTTGGACCCGAGATTGATTTGATTTGGGTACTTGGACCCGAGATTGATTTAATTTGAGTACTTGGACCCGGGATTGATTTGATTGGGTACTTGGACCCGAAATTGGGTAATTGGACCCGAGATTGATTTGATTTGGGTACTTGGACCCGAGAATGGGTGCTTGGACCCGAGAATAGGTGCTTGATTTAGGTACTTGGACCTAAGAATGGGTACTTGGACCCGAGCTTGAATTGATTTTGGGTACTTGGACCCGAGATTAGGTGGAATTTGGGTACTTGGACTCAAGATTGGGTACTTGGACCCGGGATTGGGTACTTGGACCCGAGATTGATTTAATTTGGGTACTTGGACCAGAGATTGGGTACCTAGACCCAAGATTGAATTGAATTTGACTAACCTTTTAGTTGGGAAGTCTGACTGCTCTGGCTGTTTTATGCATTGTGATTCTTCACCCTCAGAATGGATCTTCATCCTTGGAGATTGGGTCTTCACCCTTACAAATGGATTTTCATCCTTGAAAATGAATCTTCATCTTTTGACATCGGGTCTTTACCCTTGAAAAATGGATCTTCAACCTTTGAGATCGGGCCTTCACCTTTGCAAATGGATCTTCATCCTTTAAGATCGGGTCTTTACCCTTGGAAAATGGATCTTCATTCTTTGAGATTGGGTCTTCACCCTTGCAAATGGATCTTCATCCTTTGAGATTGGGTCTTTACCCTTGAAACATGGGTCTTTATCCATTGGAGTTCGGGTCTTTACCCTAGCTTTAACTCTTTTAGCTGGATTGGTCTTTTGTCCTTTGCATCTTCAATCTTTTGAGAGTTCTAAAGTTCCATTCTTTTGTTCTTCCTTTTTGCAAAGATTTAGCTATTTTTAATTGGACCTTATATCCTCTCCTTGCCCCTCTGTGTGGCAAAATATTTGTAAGTGAGTTTAAAAATATTTAATATATATAAACTCAAAAAATTGAAAAGGAGAAACTTTGCCCCCTGTGTAGGGTCAAACTAAAGATTTTTTTCATGCAAGCTTTGATTGATGTTTTTGCGTCTTGTTCTTCGCATAAGCATGCATTTCTTCCCTTTGCAAAATTACTGGAACTTTCACTAGTAATGGGCCTTTCATGCCCCCCTGATTTAACATCTTCTTTTGATTCTTTACTTCACAGGGTGTTTGCTGTTCATTTTGACAAGGAATAGACAACGCAAGATAAGAAAGTGCGATGTGATATGCTCATGTATGCATGATATGCATGAATAATACTTACAGTTGTTCCATCGACTCACAGACCGAGGTGCATTTGTGGCTTTTATCTTCAAGATGTTGAAAACATGAGTGGTAGAGATCCTGAGCAGCAGAGTCAGGGATGCATCCATTTCCAATTATGTTTCAGCATGTCGGTTGATAACTTCTTCATGACCTTGCCAATAATCATTTCAACAGACTTCCCTTAGCTCGAAGGCTTTGTATGACAAAACACTCTTTTTTTCTCTTTTTTTTTAATTTTGATTTTGAAAACAAATGTTGGCTTTGCCAAATTAATGTCAATGTACCCCAGGACTTGATTTTCCAAATTAATATATCCATAACATGACAACCCTAGTTACAGTACTAAACTCGGGAATTATTTCTATTTAAGCAAGAATTGTTGCACTTCAAATAGGCACATACACACTACTTGGCCACTGGTCTCATTGAGTTTAAATACTGTCTATCTCATATGCATGCTTATTCAAACTATCTCCACTAATAGACTCTACCTACCAAGAGAGATCAACAGGTCTTTGATAGGCTTGAAATGGGGTCTATAAGGGACATGGGTTAAATGAAGGCCATTTCGAGATAGGAGCTGGTGTGACACAATGGACAAACCCTCACACTATAAATTTCTTGTTTGAATTTTAGGCAGCTTGGAGGCAATCTCACTAGACTCCAAATTCTTCTTGGAATTAATCTGGATCTTGATCAGGACAGTCTTTGCTCTTGCAAACCCAAATTCATTTCTTTTCCTCTTTTCCCTTTTCTTTCTTTTTATTTTTCTTACTCTTCCCTATCATTTTGTCCTTCTTCCTCATAGGACTGTCAAGTACAAAACTTTCAAGAATTGGATGGTCTTCCTTTTTCTTTGATTTTGATTGAATATTTGGTTGTGTTGGGAAGCCTTTTGTTGCCTTAGGTAAAAGAGAACTCAGTTGGCTTTTGAACCACCTTTTTAGATTTTATCTTTCTTCCTTTTTTTTTCTTTTTTTTCTTTTGTTTTCTTCTTTTTTTCTTTTTTTCTTTTTTTTCTTTCTTTTCTTTTTTTTTGTTTTGATTCTAGCTCAAACAGAGTTGTCTTATTTGTACCAACTTGGGCTTCCAATAAATAGGGATAAATCATTTATTACTCCAATGTTGATGTTGTCTTGGAGATATTAAGGGAACTTCAACTACCCTTAGGGTCTTGAGAACATCAACTACCCTTGTGGTCTCGAAAACATCAACTACTCTTATGGTCTTGAGAACTTCAACTACCCTCATGATCTTGACTAATCATTGCTTTCTTTGATTTTCTTGCCTCTTCATCTTAGTGATCATAAGACTTGTCAAAAGTATCACAACAACTCAAGGTAGGTTATTGGGGTTTGTAAGCCAATGAAAAGAAAGCTAAAATTTTATGAAGGCTCAAAGGGATAACTAGGGATTGATATTTAATTGGGTGGATACTAGTTGTTGGCTAACCAAACAATGCCTATATCATTTCTCTCTTAAATAACCAGAGTTGCAATTTTGCCTCAAAAGTTTGTCAAAGCATGTTCTAAGACTGACTAAGACCTAGACAAAGGTAATTATGCAGGAGCTCTCTCTAAGTAAGCATACACAACTCAATGCTATAGAGTAATTCCCTCATCTAGCAAAGTCATTCGAGTCATGATGCCTAGACACATTAATTTACAAACATCAAGCTAAATTCCTCATTGGTTGAGCATCAAAATGAACAAAGACCAACAAAAATTTATGATAAAAATAATTTATTCAAACAATTTTGAAAAACTCAATAGTTCTAAAATATTAAAGAAAGTAAGATTGAAAAGCAACATTCAAGCTAAGGAAAGTTCATTGAGTTAGGCATCTTTTCCTTTCACATCTTCAATATTTCCATCTTGAAAGGATGATAAAACAAAGTCTTCTTCCAATCCTTTTCCCACCATGAAGGTTGCTGGTCGTGGCACTCTGTTGAACCTTGGAAATGGATTATCTTTGGTGTTGGGCTTGTCTGGCTTGGGCAACTTGCCATTATCAATTAAATTCTGGATCTCATGCCTCAACTTCATGCAATTGTCCATTTCGTGTCTGGGCCTTTGATGGAATTGGCAAAATGCTTTAGTATCAAAGTTAGGTGGAAAAGGATTAGGCAAAGGACGAGGAGTCAAGGGTTGTAACAATCCCTTCTTTTTTAGCTTATTGAGAACCCAAGATAGTGGCTTCCCCAGATCTGAAAACTGCCTCATTCCTCTTTCACTAGCGGCATTAACATCAACTTCTTTTTGTGTGCTTTGATTGCCCGACTGGTAGTTCCCTTTCTCATTCCTTTTTATTGAAAAGCGATTCTTCTCCCATTCCCACTCTTCAATTTGTAGACCAGCTTGGAGAAGATCTTTGAAATCCCTTATAAGAGTATGAAAAATCCTTTCATGGAGATTGGGCAAGACACCTCTCACGATCATCCTTATTTGATCAGATTCATCGGGCCTTTTCTTGAGTAATGCAGCCTTATTTCTCCATCTCTTGACATAATCTACAAAATTTTCATTTGGTCATTGCCTAATGGACTCAACTTCCATTAAGGTAACTTCCATTTCAACATTGTATCCATATTGTTGGATGAAGGCTTTGTAAAGTAGATCCCAACTCTTTTGTGTTCCATCATCTAAGGTATTGAACCAATTTTGGATAGCAGGATCCAATGAGAGCATGAAGTACCTTAGAGTTTGAGCTCTAATAGCTTGGGCAGATTGCATGGCAGTGATATATTGCTTCACATGGAGATGAGGATTTCTACTGCCATTGTACTTAGCAAAGGAAGGCATCTTGAATTTATAAGGGACCTCTTCATCTTGTTCAAATAACTAGTCAACTTCGGACATCTCTTCGGTTTTCAGCTTCTTCTCAAATTTCTTTTCTAAATCAGCAATCATCTTTTCAACATCAGATGTCTCGATCTTTTCAATAGTTGCCTTCTCAGTAGCCTTCAGCTCCTTTTTGTCTTGAAGATCTTGGTAGTATTGAGCCCAATCATCATCATCAATGATCACCTTATCATCATCAAAAAACACTTCATCAATTTTAGCCTTCCCCTTGACTTTCTTGGTGCTAGCAGATGCTTCGGCATTGTTTCCTAAAATTGCAGCTAATTGATTCTTTATGGTCTCGACCATGGCCTCTTTGATATCTTTCATTTTGGCACTGAGGGCTTCATCCACCATTCTTTGAATTTGTTCGGGCTCCATTGTTTTAGGTGAGCAAGTGATTGAGTCGTTGCTAGATACTTCGTCTCCGGCATAGGTCGGATTGTTGTAAGCTTTTGAACTTTCGTAATCCAAGGCTATGAGCCAAAGAGGATCAATGATATGGGATGCAAATGTATGCATGTATGCACAGACAATAGACAAATAAGGACAAATTTAGGACGTTCCTTCCAACCTTATAACATCCACACACGAATGGCGAGTCTCTTTTCCTAGGTATATGGTTAACTAAAATACCAACATGGGGTACCTTGCTTTTGAATAATTCCCTCAGACGTTTCAACCAATAGTTATATCCTTGAAAATGGAAATCAATCCATGATAATTCCCATTAATTGGGTTTTAATCCATTCAACCAACTAAAGTAGCTTTTATGCTATATTGGATTAAAACGAAATTAAGAGGTTTATTATAAATAGATTTCTCACTTGAAAAGAGGTAACTAGTGATTCATGCCAAAAACAATCCCATGGTTAATTTATTCTTAGTGTAAACTAGGCCCACAATTGATTTTTGGTATTTCATAATTGACCTAAGTATTTTTGCAAGCTCTTTGTAAAAAATGGTTTGGTGAAAATAGTTTTGTTTCTAAGCCCATTGTAAAAGATTTTAGAAAAATGGATTTTGGGCTTAGTATTTGGGCCATGGGCCAAAGGATTTTTGATTTATTTTTAGAAAAGTCTTATGTCCAAAGACCATCTTGAAAAATTTTAAAAATAATTTTGGTCTTTTGGATTTTAAAGAAAAAATTTATTTTGAGCTTGCAAATGTACTTGGGTCATATTAGAAAAAGAACAAACCAAATAGGCCATGATTTAGACTAAGATAAACTAACCATAGTAAAACAACATGCATTTGGGGTAAAACCTAAGGAAAGTAACTAGGCCAATTACATGAGCTTTAGTCTTTGGGTAGAAAGGCTTAGGTTCCCATAGCAATTATATACCAAATGGTACAAGGCTATGAGTGGTTATGCCATGCTTGATCTCCATACCTTGAGTGAAAGTATGGTATCCCTTACATAACATAACACGGGTAACACGGGCATCCTAACTCACGCACACGATGCAATCTAAGATGATGCAATGGATAATATCATTATAAGAAAGAATAGAATATATAAAGACCAACGGAATCAACTTCTCTTATCCCCAGTGGAGTCGCCACTGTGAGCGGAGATTTTTGCCCCCCCCCCTCCCGGTGGAATGGTTCTTGCGACTTCGGCACTGTTTAGGATCGGGGCCTTAGAGAACACGGACCTAAGTCCGGAGAAAATAGAGTCGCCACCCGGACGGATCGGGAAAAATGAAAGGGGTGGATGACTCAATTCCTAAGGAATTCCCAACCCCCTAATGGGTTCGGAAAGTTGGGTACGCGTGGGGAAAGTGAGAAATGGCCCAGCACCCCCACAACGCCCGATTCATTGGAACCGGCCTCCTTTATAGGTCTTAATATTATAAAATTCGTAAGTATAATAACATTATCCATACTACACACAATAAAAAGAAAGCATCATTATATTAAAATCAAAACAATGTCCAAACAAAACAAAATAAATAAATGGACACCCATCCAAGGATGGAAACATGTCCTTACATCACATGCTTAAATAGGACACCCACCAAAAGGTAGAAACATGCCCTTTACATAGGTTCTAAAGCAAATTAAATTACATGATGTTTAACTAATGAGGTATCCACCAAGTGGAAACATACCTCTTACAACTTTTGGAAGTCTAAATTAATTGATAAAAGTAAATAAGCATCCATAAATAAATCATTCATCAAAAGTATTTAAATATCAATAAAATAAACATCCATCCATGGTAAATTAAATAAATCAAGTATTGAATTCAAATAAATTAAGGCATAAGAAATAAATCAAAGTATAAGTAAATATGGAAGTGAATAAAGCAAATAAAAGTTCAAGTATAACTACTATTTCCAATTAGGGTTTTTTTTTATCTCATGTGTTAATGTTTTGGAAATTTCAAAAATTAAGCTACTGTGACTTTTTATGGAATTAAAATAAATTACGGTTTTATGTTTTAAAAGATTAATAAGACTCTTTGATTAACCAAATAAAGGTTTGAATGATGAAATCATGAAACTAGGGTTTTAAATACCTTAAAATACTTTAATTTGTGATTTTGGTTTATTGAACATTAAGCTACTGTGTAATTTTTGAGTTTTTATGTTTTTATGTTTTTTTAATGTTTTAAAAGGATTAGGGTTCATAAAAATTATTGTTTAAGGTTTTAAAAGGATTAGTGTTCATTATTTTAGGTTTAAAAGTTGAATTTTGGATTTAGGCTTTGAAATTAGGGTTCTCGGATAGTGAATGACTTTTAGGGTTTTAAAAAGCAATTTGATGATTTATGAAGTTTTATGAATTTAAACACATGGATTGAAGTTTTTATGAGTAGAAAAGATGTTTTTTAAGGCATTTTGAATGAAATAGAACCTACTTTAAAATCTTAAAAGAAACAGAATTTGATTTTGGTTTTGTTGAAAAATTTGTTCAATTAGGGTTTTGAGACTTTTGAAGAAGAAAAAATAATAATTTTGTAACACCCCTATATCCCGTATACGTACCAAGCATGCTTAAACGATCGTAATATACGTATACTGAATATAGTAAATGCCACAGTTTAAAAAGAAAACACAACAAATATCTTTGTAAATAAATGAAACCGAACTCAACATTTAAAAGAAATCCAAAAGACACCATATATAAAAATGTTTATCAATTCACAGCGGAAGTTATTACAAATATGTTATAAATCAAAGTTTACAAAACATAGAATATATATACATGATTGGCAGCTCTTCTCTGATCTTTAAGTCCCAAAATGAACTCTTCAATGTCTACTCTCACTCGGTCTCGAAGAACTCTCAGGTTCAACTCTGTCACCTGCGCGATAAACACTATCGCGCTAAGCCATCGGCTTAGTAGTACAAAATATACCAACACTATACTTTAAGGCAATGCAATGTTATAAAGTTAACATCATAAGTGAAAAGCTAACATCACACCTTTATATTTCATAAACCATACACATAAAAGCACATCACATTACCACATCACACTACATTCAATGTCATAACAATATTCATATTACATCTTCATAGTTCCATTGATTTTACCATTCAAGAATCACATTATATACAAAGACAAGCATGGGCCCAAAACAATCTAATATGCCATTCAATTTTCAGAGTTAATGCTTTGGTTTTGTTATCACATTTATCATTATCATATACCCAACTAGGCTTCAAGGATTAGGTTCAACCAAGCTTCAAGGGGAACAAAGCATGCTAAGTATCAACCCAACTTGGCTTCAAGAACCAACCCAACCTAGCTTCAAGGGTTGTAACATCTCAATTAGGCTTCAAGGATCAAATCCAACCTAACTTCAAAAGATTGTTACCATTAGGCATGCCACCAACAACAAAACTCTAAAAATGAATAACAAATTAGACACACAATTCATTTATTATCTCATTATCAATTCCATTCTCCATTCTCATAATCAATTAGGCAAACATGCCTTATGTCTTTCAAATGATTCATCATAGCCAATCACAATGGCTTCATATCATTTCATATCTCAATTCCTATTATACATATAGCATCATTGGTATAACATTTCAAAGTACATTATTTACATAACACATTACCATTCACAAGATTCATCATGCACATAATACATAACCTTGTTCATATAGTATCATATGCATTATCAAATGTAAGTTCAATCTCAATCATGTAAGAAAAGCAAGGAAAAAATCACAGTGGCCAACACACTCAAGGGACACGGCCAAGCTTGTGGCCGTGTCTCTCAACCAAAAGCAACAGAAGCAAACATGGGCAAGGTACACGACCGTGTCTTCTCCAAAAATCATCCAACACGGCCAAATTTCCATAGACTTGACCGTGTCTCCCAAAAATATTAAGTTTTGGCCGTATCTCTACTTAGGTTTGGCCGTGTCTCTCATGCATAAACCCTAAACATAGCCAAAACTCTTCTAATTGAATCAAGAACACATTATACACAACTTAACCTCATTCAAATGGATATAATCAATGTTATTAACACATATTTTACATATTTATCACAATATTCACATTAACACTATATTAACCATACAATCAATCACTTACCACTTCAAAACCCTAAAACCAAACATCACCCTTAACTAACCATCTTCAAACCAAAACCAACACCAATTCAACCTTTTAACTTACAATCAATTTTAAAAATTATAAACACATCTCAAACACACCTATTCATACAATCAACAATTCATAAATCACCTCAAACACCACTTCAAAATAACAAAGGAAAACAAGAGAGTACTTACCTTAAATGAAGAAATTTCACAAATCCCCAACTTAGTCCTTTGATTCTTCCTTCAATTTGATTCTAGCATTTAGAACACCTCTCTTGCTCTCTCTTTTCTTGGATAGCCGGCACACAAATGAGAAGAAAAGAAAAATAAACACAAGTCAACTTCTTTTCTTCTTTAAATCTCCACCAAGCAATTCTAGCCATGCAATTACCTAAATGCCCTCATCCATTTAACTTAACCTTTGTCACTTATATGCCCATTGAAGTAATTTCACATATCACACATAAATATCCTCTTCCATTGACCATCCCTTTTGACTAATGTATATGTTATATATATTAACATATATACAACATATACATTCCATTAACACAATCATTTCCTTTGCAAAAACATATATACATTAATTCAAATCAAACAACAATTGTATTAAAACTTCTAGGGCATACATTGGGATATTACAATTCTTCCCCTCTAAAAAGAAATTTCATCCTCGAAATTACCTGATATCAAGTCTGTAATAGTTGAGGATATTGATCTCGCATAGATTGCTCACTCTCCCAAGTTGCCTCTTCTCTTCCATGTTCCTTCCATAGAACCTTCACCAAAGGCACTTTCTTATTTCTTAATTCTTTCACATCAAATGCCAAGATAGCAACTGGTTCTTCTTCAAATGTCAAGTCTGGACTCACTTCGATAGATTCAATAGACAAAACATGAGATGGATTCGACCTGTATCTCCTCAACATAGAAACATGAAATACATTATGGATCTTATCCAACTCAGGTGGCAAAGCAAGCCGATAAGCAACTGGTCCAACTCTTTCCAAAACTTCATACGGTCCAATGAAACGAGGACTCAATTTCCCTTTCCGACCAAACCTTAAGATCTTTTTCCAAGGAGACACCTTCAAAAATACCTTATCTCCAACATTATACTCAATGTCTCTCCTCTTCAAATCTGAATAAGATTTTTGTCGGTCTGAAGCTGTTTTCAACCTATCTCGAATCATTTTCACTTTCTCTTCAGTTTCTTTAACCAAATCAGGACCAATTAACTTACCTTCACCAAGTTCATTCCAACATAGAGGTGTCCTGCACCGTCTACCATACAATGCTTCGAATGGTGCCATACCAATGCTGGATTGGTGACTGTTATTGTAAGCAAATTCCACAAGTGGTAAGAATCCATCCCAACTTCCAGAAAAATCAATGACACAGCTTCTCAATATGTCCTCGATAATCTGTATCACCCTCTCGGACTGCCCATCTGTCTGCGGATGGAAAGCAGTGCTGAAATGCAATCGAGAACCCAATGCACCATTTAAACTCTTCCAAAACCTTGAAGTAAACCGGGGATCTCGATCAGACACTATAGAAATTGGGACACCATGCAACTTCACAATTTCATGAATATATAGCTCAGCTAACCTCTCCAAAGAGTAATCCATCCGAACCAGAAGGAAATGAGCTGTTTTAGTCAACCTGTCAACAATCACCCAAATAGCATCATGCTTCCTTTGTGTCAATGGTAAACCAGATACAAAATCCATGGTTACTCTATCCCATTTCCACTCAGGTACTGATAAAGGTTGAAGTAACCTTGTTGGAACTTGATGCTCAGCTTTTATCCTCTGACATGTGAGACATTTAGACACAAAATCTGCAATGTCTCTCTTCAGACCAGACCACCAGTAAAGCTGCTTCAAATCATGATACATCTTTGTACTGCCCGGATGCATAGCAAATACTGACTGATGTGCTTCTTCTAAAATGATCCTTCTCAAATTAGTATCATCAGGTACACACAATCTATTCTTAAACCAAAGACTTCCATCACTTCTCACAATGAAATCTCGACTCTTTCCATTCTGACAATCTGAAACAATCTTTTGAATTTTATCATCAGCCAATTGAGCCTCTTTAATCTGATCCAACAATACTGGTTTCAATTGCAATTGTGCCAACAATGCACCATCATCACAAGATACAAAACTAGCATGTAACGCTCTCAACTCAACAAGCAACGAGAGCGAATAAATAGTCAAACCTGCTAAAGACTTCCGACTCAAGGCATCAGCAACAACATTTGCCTTACCAGGATGATAATCAATCAAACAGTCGTAGTCTTTAATCAATTCCAACCATCTCCTCTGTCGAAGATTGAGCTCTCTTTGGACACCCAAATATTTCAAACTCTTATGATCAGTATAAATAAAACACTTCTCACCATACAAATAGTGTCGCCAAATCTTCAATGCAAACACAATGGCTGCTAACTCTAAATCATGGGTCGGATAATTGAGCTCATGCGGTTTCAACTGTCGAGAAGCATAAGCTATAACTTTACCTTCTTGCATCAGAACACAACCCAAACCATCTCCTCTGTCGAAGATTGAGCTCTCTTTGGACACCCAAATATTTCAAACTCTTATGATCAGTATAAATAAAACACTTCTCACCATACAAATAGTGTCGCCAAATCTTCAATGCAAACACAATGGCTGCTAACTCTAAATCATGGGTCGGATAATTGAGCTCATGCGGTTTCAACTGTCGAGAAGCATAAGCTATAACTTTACCTTCTTGCATCAGAACACAACCCAAACCATCTCCTCTGTCGAAGATTGAGCTCTCTTTGGACACCCAAATATTTCAAACTCTTATGATCAGTATAAATAAAACACTTCTCACCATACAAATAGTGTCGCCAAATCTTCAATGCAAACACAATGGCTGCTAACTCTAAATCATGGGTCGGATAATTGAGCTCATGCGGTTTCAACTGTCGAGAAGCATAAGCTATAACTTTACCTTCTTGCATCAGAACACAACCCAAACCATTATGTGAAGCATCACTGTAAATCACATATGGTTTATCTTCCACAGGTAAAGTAAGAACAGGCGCTTGAGTCAACATTTCTCTTAACTGATCGAAGCTAGCCTACACTAATCTGTCCACACAAATCTAACTCCCTTTCGAAGCAATCTGGTAAGTGGAGTAGCTATCAAAGAAAATCCTTTCACAAACCGTTGGTAATAACCTGCCAAACCCAGAAAACTTCTAACTTCAGTCATAGACTTTGGTGGACTCCAATTCAAAATAGCTTCAACTTTACTCGGATCAACTCTAATACCCTCTGCTGAAACTATATGACCGAGAAAAGTAACTTGGTCAAGCCAAAACTCACACTTTGACAGTTTAGCAAATAATTGCTTCTCTCTCAAAATCTGCAACACAATTCGCAGATGCTTGTCATGCTCCTCCTCATTACGCGAATACACCAGAATGTCATCAATAAAGACCACTACAAACTGATCCAGATAGGGCCTAAACACCCTATTCATCAAATCCATAAAAACTACAGGTGCATTCGTCAAACCAAAAGGCATAACTAGAAACTCATAATGCCCATACCTGGTCCGAAAGGCGGTCTTAGGAACATCTTCAGCTCTGACTCTCAACTGATGGTACCCTGATCTCAAATCAATTTTGGAAAACACTGCTGCACCCTTCAATTGATCAAAGAGATCATCAATTCTAGGCAAAGGATATTTATTTTTAATAGTCACCTTGTTCAATTGCCTATAATCGATACACAATCTCATAGTACCATCCTTCTTCTTCACAAATAAGACAGGAGCTCCCCACGGTGAAACACTAGGGCGAACAAACCCTTTATCCAACAACTCCTGCAACTGCACCTTCAGTTCTCTCAGTTCAGCAGGTGCCATTCTATAAGGAGTAATAGAGATAGGAGTGGTACCAGGCAATAATTCAATACCAAACTCCACCTCTCTTTCAGGAGGTAACCCTGGCAACTCCTCTGGAAACACATCTGGGAACTCTGCAATGGTGGGTATACTATCAAGTTGAAAACCCTTTACTCTCATATCTACAACATAAGCAAGGTAAGCATCACACCCTTTTCTAATCAATCTTCTAGCTGCAACAGCTGAAACAAACAAGGATGCTAGCTGTCCCTGCTCACTAGATACTAACACCTCTCTACCATCACTGGTTCTCAAGGTAACAACTTTCTTTTGGCAGTCAACCACAGCTCCATGTCTAGATAACCAGTCCATGCCTAGGATCACATCATATTCCTTAAAAGGCATCTCAATCAAATCTCTAAGAAACTCCTCACCTTGAACCACTACTGCACTATCTCGGTGCACTTTACTAACAATCACACTATGCCCTAACGGATTTGTCACCAATACATCAAATCTTAGGGATTCAGCATGCACATCAGACACAGGCAAAACAGATGCACTAATATATGAATGTGTGGAACCCGGATCAATCAAAGCAAGTACTGAAATACAAAATAAAGAAAAAGTACCAGCTATGACTGCCGAAGCATCTGGCTGCCTCTGCATCACATAAATCCTTTGAGAAGATCCAGCCTCCTCTGGTCTACTCTCCCTGGATGTAGAACCTCCTCTAGAACTGAACCCAGATCTGCCTCCTCTGCCAAAACCTCTACCTCCTCGACCTCCCCTCACACTAGGTCGAGAAGCTGCAGTATCCACTGACATCTGCTCCTGTCTATTAGGACAATCTCTCACAAAATGATCGGGAGATCCACATCTGAAACATACCCCTGCTACACCAGTCTTCCAACAAGTACCACCATGTGGCCTACCACAATGAATGCATTTGGGTAAGGTGGATCTCTGCATCACTGGGGTCGGAGCACTCGCCACTGAAACTGTAGGTCTAGATCTCTGCCTCTGAAACTGTACTGACCTACCAGCTGGCCTTTGACTCCTACTACCCCGAGGAACAAAACTTCCTTTACCTCTTTTCACAGACGAAGACCCTGCCTCAAACTGGGGCCTTCTAACCCTGATCTCTTCCTCTGAAGCAGTTGCAATAACCTGAGCTCTCTCTACACTCCTAGCTGCTGCAACCAGCTGGGAAAAATCATGATATCTAGATCCAACCACCAGACACATGATAGAGGGCCTCAATCCCTCCTCAAATCTCCTGCATCTATCTATCTCATCAGATATAATACCCCCAGCATACTGACTCAACCGGATAAACTCTAGCTCATATTCCGTCACAGTCCGGTTGTCTTGTTTCAAGCTTAGAAACTCCATTTTCTTCACATCTTTGTACTCCATAGGAGTATACTTCAATTCAAACTCTCTTAGAAAATCAGCATAGGACAATGTTGGTGGATCATCCTTAGCATGGGGCACTGTCTTCCACCAGTCATATGCGTCCTTTTGCAACAATGATCTTGCATAATCAAACTTTTCCTCTGGAGTGGCTTGCAACTGAACAAATATTCTTTGTACTTTATCTAGCCACTGCTCAGCTACAGTTGGATCAATAGTACCCAAGAAGTCTTCTGTTCCATATTTCCTTAATTTATCATACTGTCTCACTGATACCAAAGGCTGTGGGGGTGGCGGTAGTGGTTGTACTGGTGCTTGCCTCAACAAATCAATCACATGCCTAAACCAACCTGGCAGAACCTCCTCACCAGCTGGTCTCCCCGACACAGAAGCAGGTACCTCTCCAGCACTATCCACTCTAGCTCCCTCTCTAATCTCATCAGGAGCTATACTCTCAGCACTACCCTCAACTGACTGACGTGAGTGAGAATCCATCACAACCTATATCTGCAAACACAGTAGAATACCTCTCATTAAAGATCAAAGACTGCCAATGCCAAACATGTATGTTATTCAAAAATCCACTTTTTTAAATAAAAACACTCTTTTTCTTACACTTGACCTAGGTTGAGAATCTCAAACCTAGGCTCTGATACCAAAACAATTGTAACACCCCTATATCCCGTATACATACCAAGCATGCTTAAACAATCGTAATATACGTATACTGAATATAGTAAATGCCACAGTTTAAAAAGAAAACACAACAAATATCTTTGTAAATAAATGAAATCGAACTCAACATTTAAAAGAAATCCAAAAGACACCATATATAAAAATGTTTATCAATTCACAGCGGAAGTTATTACAAATATGTTATAAATAAAAGTTTACAAAACATAGAATATATATATATGATTGGCAGCTCTTCTCTGATCTTTAAGTCCCAAAATGAACTCTTCAATGTCTACTCTCACTCGGTCTCGAAGAACTCTCAGGTTCAACTCTGTCACCTGCGCGATAAACACTATCGCGCTAAGCCATCGGCTTAGTAGTACAAAATATACCAACACTATACTTTAAGGCAATGCAATGTTACACATCTAAATTATAAAGTTAACATCATAAGTGAAAAGCTAACATCACACCTTTATATTTCATAAACCATACACATAAAAGCACATCACATTACCACATCACACTACATTCAATGTCATAACAATATTCATATTACATCTTCATAGTTCCATTGATTTTACCATTCAAGAATCACATTATATACAAAGACAAGCATGGGCCCAAAACACTCTAATATGCCATTCAATTTTCAGAGTTAATGCTTTGGTTTTGTTATCACATTTATCATTATCATATACCCAACTAGGCTTCAAGGATTAGGTTCAACCAAGCTTCAAGGGGAACAAAGCATGCTAAGTATCAACCCAACTTGGCTTCAAGAACCAACCCAACCTAGCTTCAAGGGTTGTAACATCTTAATTAGGCTTCAAGGATCAAATCCAACCTAACTTCAAAAGATTGTTACCATTAGGCATGCCACCAACAACAAAACTCTGAAAATGAATAACATATTAGACACACAATTCATTTATTATCTCATTATCAATTCCATTCTCCATTCTCATAATCAATTAGGCAAACATGCCTTATGTCTTTCAAATGATTCATCATAGCCAATCACAATGGCTTCATATCATTTCATATCTCAATTCCTATTATACATATAGCATCATTAGTATAACATTTCAAAGTACATTATTTACATAACACATTACCATTCACAAGATTCATCATGCACATAATACATAACCTTGTTCATATAGTATCATATGCATTATCAAATGTAAGTTCAATCTCAATCATGTAAGAAAAGCAAGGAAAAAATCACAGTGGCCAACACACTCAAGGGACACGCCCAAGCTTGTGGCCGTGTCTCTCAACCAAAAGCAACAGAAGCAAACATGGGCAAGGGACACGGCCGTGTCTTCTCCAAAATTCATCCAACACGGCCAAATTTCCATAGACTTGGCCGTGTCTCCCAAAAATATTTAGTTTTGGCCGTGTCTCTACTTAGGTTTGGCCGTGTCTCTCATGCATAAACCCTAAACATAGCCAAAACTCTTCTAATTGAATCAAGAACACATTATACACAACTTAACCTCATTCAAATGGATATAATCAATGTTATTAACACATATTTTACATATTCATCACAATATTCACATTAACACTATATTAACCATACAATCAATCACTTACCACTTCAAAACCCTAAAACCAAACATCACCCTTAACTAACCATCTTCAAACCAAAACCAACACCAATTCAACCTTTTAACTTACAATCAATTTTAACACTTATAAACACATCTCAAACACACCTATTCATACAATCAACAATTCATAAATCACCTCAAACACCACTTCAAAATAACAAAGGAAAACAAGAGAGTACTTACCTGAAATGAAGAAATTTCACAAATCTCCAACTTAGTCCTTTGATTCTTCCTTCAATTTGAATCTAGCATTTAGAACACCTCTCTTGCTCTCTCTTTTCTTGGATAGCCGGCACACAAATGAGAAGAAAAGAAAAATAAACACAAGTCAACTTCTTTTCTTCTTTAAATCTCCACCAAGCAATTCTAGCCAAGCAATTACCTAAATGCCCTCATCCATTTAACTTAACCTTTGTCACTTATATGCCCATTGAAGTAATTTCACATATCACACATAAATATCATCTTCCATTGACCATCCCTTTTGACTAATGTATATGTTATATATATTAACATATATACAACATATACATTCCATTAACACAATCATTTCCTTTGCAAAAACATATATACATTAATTCAAATCAAACAACAATTGTATTAAAACTTCTAGGGCATACATTGGGATATTACAAATTTTAAGTCTTTTTAGAAAAGAAAGTCACGTTTTAGTGTTTTAACTTTGGAAGAATTAAATTAAAGTTCTAAAGTTTTTGATTTAAAAAACCTTAAATTGTATAGATTTGCTACTGTGTTACATAAATCAAAAATAATTTAACATACCTTCTTTTGTTGATTCTCCAAAAAATAACTCTTCTTGGATGAACTAGCTCCAAAGACAAGCCTTTGTTGCCTTTTGAATTGTTTAATTCGTGCTGCTGCTGCTTTAAAGTTCCATTGAATTGAGTTTTCCTTTTCCTTCACTAATTTGGTTTCAAACAATCCTAGCTACTGCCTCTTTTTTCCTCCTTCTTTTTTCTTTTAATTTTGTTCTATTGGTCCTTATTTATAATGGTCTTAGGTTGTTTATTCCTAATTATACACGGCAAGTAATAAAAAAAGAAACTTGAAAAAAAATTGAGTTAAAAAAATTTGCTCTGGCGAACGGGCCCGTGGCTAGGCGTGTAGGAGTGCCAGCCCGCAGAAAATTCCTGCGGGGAGTTATTTCGCCCACAGGAATTTCCTGCGGGTGAAATAACTTTCCCACAGCCACCCACAGGAAATTCCTGCGAGAAGTTATTTTGCCCGCAGGAAATTCCTGCGGCTGGTGAAATAACTCTCCCGCAGGAAATTCCTGCGGAAAATTATTTCACCCGCAGGAATTTCCTGCTGGCGAAATAACTCTCCCGCAGGAAATTCCTATGGGCCCGCGCGACCACTTTTCGCTGCCAATTTTTTTTTTGACTCCGATTTTTATTTTTATTTTTATTTTTTTGATTTTGATTTGTTTATTTTTATTTTTTATTAATAAAAATTAGATAATAAAGAAAAAACTATTTAATTAAAATTATTTTGGACCAATTGACAACAAAAATTATTTTGGACTAAATAAAAAATATTGAATCGGATTGGGTCAAAAATTAAGGGTCTACATTGCCGGTGGTGGTACCCTATTGAATTTTGGCAATGGGTTATCTTTGGTGTTTGGCTTATTGGGTTCGGGTAGTTTCCCATTATCAATTAGATTTTGGATCTCATGTCTCAACCTCACACATCTATCCGTGTCATGCCCTTGCATTTGGTGAAATTGACAAAATGCTTTGGTGTCAAAATTAGGTGGGAGAGGGTTAGGCAAAGGACGAGGATTTAAGGGTTGTAGCAATCCCTTTCTTTGAAGCATATTGAGAACCCAAGACATCAGTTTTCCTAATTCCAAAAATTGTCTCCTCATTCCTTGGTTAGTAGCATTAACACCGATGCCCTTTTGTATGCTTTGGCTACCAGATTGATAGCTCCCTTTCTCACTCCTTTTTGTTGCAAAACGTCTCTTCTCCCTTTCCCATTCTTCAATTTACAAACCAGCTTGGATCAATTTGCAAACCAGCTTGGAGAAGGTCTTTGAAATCACGGATAAGTGTATGAGACATCCTCTCACGAAGATTAGGTAACACCCGTCTCACAATCATCCTTATTTGATCGGATTCATTGGGCCTCTTCTTGAGTAAAGCAGCCTTATTTCTCGGTCGCTTAACATAATCTACAAAATTCTCATTCGGCCTTTGCCTAATGGACTCCACTTCCATTAAGGTAACTTCTAACTCCACATTATATCCATATTGTTGGATGAAGGCTTTATAAAGTAGATCCCAACTCTTTTGTGTTCCATCATCTAAGGTATTGAACCAGTTTTGGACAACAGGGTCCAATGAGAGCATAAAGTACCTTAGGGTTTGAGCCTTAGTAGCTCGGGCAGACTGCATGGCAGTGATATACTGCTTCACATGGAGATGAGGATTTTTGGTTCCATTGTACTTAGCAAAGGAAGGCATCTTGAACTTATAAGGGACCTCTTCATCTTGTTCAAATAGTTTGTCGATCTCAGACATCTCTTTGGTTTTCAGCTTCTTCTCAAATTTCTTTTCTAAATTAGCAATCATCTTTTCAACATCGGATGTCTCTGTCTTTTCAATAGTTGCTTTCTCAATAACCTTTGGTTCTTTCTTCTTCTCTTGAATATCTTGGTAGCATTGAGCCCAATCATCATCATCATCAATGATTACTTTTTCATCATCAAAAACACTTCACCAACTTTAGTCTTCCCTTTGTCCCTTGGCTTCTTAGTGCTAGCAGATGCCTCGACATGATTCTCTAAGATTGCAGTCAATTGGTTCTTCATGGTCTCAGCTAGGGAAGAGTGTATATGTTGTATATATAGTGATATATACAACATATACAAGTCAAAAAAATGGAAGTCAAAGAAGATTAATTAATTATTTTAAATTAATTAAATTGATTAAATGGAAAATTGAATTAGTGAGTGGATGATGATATTTGTAATATTTTATTATTTTATTTGCTTGGTTGAGAATTAAAGGATGATTGAATGGTTGAGAGAAGAGTTGAGTGTTGACTTTGCTCTTCTTTCTTCATCATCTTCTTCTTCTTTCCTTGTTTGTCCGACCATCACCATAGCAAGAGAGGAAGAGAGTTTTTGATTTTCCAAACTGAAGATTGAAGGATGTTTCAAGTGATCAAGTTGGAAATCTAAGAAGTTTCATCATTTTTGGTAAGTTTCCACTTGATTCCCTTGTTTTCTTTTAAGTTTGTGTTTTGAGTTTGGTGATTGATTGTTGATGGTATGTGTATATTTGGTTGTGGTGTATTTGAGAGTGTTTGGTCTTATTGATTTTGATTTTGGAGTTTGATTGAAGAGATAGAGTTAAGTTTGGTGTTGGAAGAGCAAGTGTTGGGTTTGAGTTGTGTGTATGTGATGGTTGTGAATTGGTGTTTGATGTATGTTTTGAATTGTTTTGGTGTTTTTGCAAGTTATTATTGTTTATGGGTGTGTTTAGTTAAGTTTGTTTGAAGTGGAAAATGGTGGAAGTAAGAGGTTTGTTGGATGTGTTGTTGTTGTTGCCGGAATCAGGATTTTTGGCCTGATGGTTCTATTTTCTTGGATGGGTGACACGAGCAGTGACACGCCCATGTCACTGAGCGTGTTACAGCTTCTGTGTTGTAGTAGCATTGACACGGTAAGTAACACTCCCATTTTATTGAACGTCTCATAACTACTGTGTTGGTGAAGAATTGGCACGGCCAGTGACACGCCCATGTCACTGAGCGTGTCAAAGCTTCTGTGTTGTGAGTTTAGGGCACGGTCAGGGACACGCCCGTGTTGTTGAGCGTGTTATGTTTAGAGTTTGCCCTAGTTTGTTCTTAGCCTTATTATCTCATGTATATCTCTAATTGAGTGTGTATGATCACCTTTGGTTTAGATTTTGAAGAGAGTTGAGTTGCCCTAATCCAAGTGTTGAAGGATTCTTGGAAGAGGGGTTTGGTGTGGAGTGAGTTGCTCTTGAGGTAAGTACAAAATTACATGGTTGCATACATTTACATGACTTTGAGACTTAACACATTTGATTATGAATGTGTTAAGTAATTTATTACATTGTTAATGTATTTGATTAATGTTATGATTTGCTTAATGTGAAAGATGTGATGATCATTCAAAATGTATTTCCAATGCAATTGGTTATGTATACTCTAATGATGAGAGGTGAAGCCATTGTGGTTGGCTATAATGATGTAAATAAAATAATTGGGGCATGATTGCCTAGTTTGATTATGAGAAATGAAATGAGAAATGAATTGTGAAAGAAATTGATAATGAGATAAATGAATTAATTGTGTGCCTAGTATGTTATTCAATTTTCAGAGTTTTAGGTTTGGCGGCATGCCTATGAATTGCTAGATAGGTGAAAAGACCGGGTCGTAAGCCGAGTCCAGCTGATAAATGTGAAATATGATATTTTTGAGGTGAAAAGACCGGGTCGTAAGCCTCAAAAATAGTAACAGTCTAGCCGGGTTGAGGACCAAGATACTGGGGCCCTAGGGTCTAGCCTGGTTGAGGACCAAGAGACTGGGTCTGTTACACTATCCATGGATAGATATATATGTATCGGCTACGGGCTTGATGAATGTGATTATGAACCAAAGCAGTAACTCTGAATTTTGAATAACATATTAGATCCTTTTTGGGCCCATGCTTGTCTTTGTTTCAATGTTAATCATAAATGGTAAAAAAATTGAATAAGATAATGACATGTAATGTTATGAATTATAGCATTTTGAATATGATCTCTATTGTTGAAAGTATGACATTGTTATTGCATTAAAGCATATTGTTATTGTGGTTTGTACCACTAAGCCTATGGCTTAGCGCGATTGTGGTTCATCGCGCAGGTGACAGGGTAGAACCGGAGAGTTCAGCTAGACAGAGTCGAGTCTAGACTTTGAAGTGTTGATTGTGGGCTTAAAGATCAGAGATGAACTGCCAAACATGTATAAACTTTATGTTTTGTAAATATTTATTTTGATATATATGTATATGTAAATACCGTTACATTTTCCGCTGCTTAATAAATAAATGTTTTACTTGTTATATTCCATAATATATATATATATGAAATGTTTCAAATTTTCCTCATATTATTGTAGAAGAGAAAAATTGGGTTGTCTTATATAATCGTGGCACTCCTGTATCCGGTATACGTATAGTATAGATGTAGTAGGATGTAGTGTGCGTATACGGGGTATAGGGGTGTTACAACTGTTTTGGTATCAGAGCCTAGGTTTGAGATTCTAAACCTAGGTCAATTGTAAGAAAAAGAAAATTTTGATTTTAAAATGTGGTTTTTGAATAAGAAACATGTTTTGGCACTGGGAGTCTCTGATCTTTGATGAGGTATATTCTGCTGTGTTACAGATATAGGTTGTGATGGCGTCTTTGTCACGTCAGTCCATAGAAGATAGTGCTGAGAGTGTAGCTCCTGAAGAGGGTAGAGATGGAGCTAGGGTTGAGAGCGCTGGAGAGGCACCTGCTCCTGTGTGAGAGAGACTAGCCGCTGATGAGGCTCCACCAGTTTGGCTAAGATATGTGGTAGAATTGTTGAGGCAAGCTCTAGCGCAGCCACCACCGCCACCACAGCCACAAGTACCGGTGAGACATTATGATAAATTGAGAAAGTTTGGGGCTGAGGATTTCTTTGGTACTACAGATCCTGCAGTAGCTAAGCAGTGGTTGGATAGAGTGCAGAGGGTATTTATTCAGTTGCAAGCTACTCCTAAAGAGAAATTTGATTATGCTAGATCCTTATTGCAGAAAGATGCTTATGATTGGTGGAAGACGGTTCCTCATGCTATGGATGATCCACCAACTTTGTTTTATAGTGATTTTCTGCAGGAATTTGAGCAAAAATATACTCCGAGGGAGTATAAGGATGCTAAGAAGATGGAATTTCTGAATCTGAGGCAGGAGAACCGAACAGTGATAGAGTATGAGATTGAGTATATCCGGTTGAGTCACTATGCAGGTGGAATTATTTCAGATGAGATTGATCGGTGCAGGAGATTTGAGGAGGGATTGAGGCCCTCTATTATGTGTATTGTTGCTGGTTCTCAGTACCAAGATTTTTCTCAGTTATTTGCCGCAGCTAGAAGTGTTGAGAGAGCACAGGGTATTGCAGCAGCTGCTACTGAGGAGGAGACCAGAGTTAGGAGATCCCAGTTTGAGGCAAGGTCTTCATCTATGAAGAGAGGCCGAGGAAGTTTTATTCCGAGAGTCAGTAGGAGCCTAAGGAAGTCGGGTAGGTCAGTTCAGTATCAGAGGCAGAGATCGAGACCTACAGTTTCTGTAGCTAGTGCTCCGACTCCAGTGGTTCAGAGGTCTACTCCAACTACATGTGTCCATTGTTGTAGGATACATGGGGGTGTTTGTTGGAAGATTGGTGGATCAGCTGTGTGTTTCAGATGTGGATCACCTGACCATTTCATTAGAGATTGTCCTGAGATGTAGGAGCATAGGCAGGCAGATTCTGCAGTTTCTCGACCTAGTGTGAGAGGAGGTCGAAGTGGCAGAAGTGTTAGTAGAGGTGGTCGACCTGGGATCAGTCAAAGAGGAGGCTCTACATCCGGAGGTAGTAGGCCAGATGAGGCTGGGTCTTCTCAGCGAGTGTATGTGATGTAGAGGCAACCAGATGCTTCAGCAGTCATTACGGGTACATTTTCTTTATTTGGCATTTCAGTTCTTGCTTTGATTGATCCAGGATCTACTCATTCATACATAAGTGCATCTATCATTCCTGTGTCTGAATTGCATTCTGAGTCCTTAGGATTTGATGTCTTGGTGACAAATCCTTTAGGACATAGTGTTATGGTGAGTAAGGTGCATCGTGATAGTTCAGTTGTAGTGCAAGGTGAAGAGTTTTTGGGTGATTTGATTGAAATGCCTTTTAAGGAGTACGATTTGATCTTAGGCATGGATTGGTTGTCTAAGCATGGAGCTGTGGTAGACTGTCAAAAGAAGTGTGTTACACTGAGAACCAATGATGGTAGAAGTGTGATGGTATCTTGTGAGCAGAGACAAATTGCATCTTTGTTTGTTTCAGCTGTTGTAGCTAGGAAGTTGATTAGAAAAGGGTGTGATGCTTATCTTGCTCATGTTGTGGATACCAGAGTAGTGGGTTCTCAACTTGATAGTATACCCACAGTTGCGGAATTTCCAGATGTGTTTCCTGAGGAGTTGCCAGGGTTACCCCCTGAGAGAGAGGTTGAGTTTGGTATCGATTTGTTGCTTGGTACCACTCCCATCTCTATTACTCCTTATCGAATGGCACCTGCTGAGTTGAGAGAGTTGAAGGTGCAGTTGCAGGAGTTGTTGGATAAAGGGTTTGTTCACCCTAGTGTTTCTCTGTGGGGAGCTCCTGTTTTGTTTGTGAAGAAGAAGGATGGTACTTTGAGGTTATGCA
This sequence comes from Garcia nutans, assembly GCA_947685225.1. Lineage (NCBI taxonomy): Eukaryota > Viridiplantae > Streptophyta > Magnoliopsida > Malpighiales > Euphorbiaceae > Garcia > Garcia nutans. The sequence continues at coordinate 50,632,393 of CANTUV010000007.1, forward strand.
TCGATTATAGGCAATTGAATAAGGTGACTATTAAGAATAAGTATCCTTTGCCTAGGATAAATGATCTCTTTGATCAGTTGAAGGGAGCAGCAGTATTCTCCAACATTGATTTGAGATCAGGGTACCATCAATTGAGGGTTAGAGCTAAGATGTTCCTAAGACAGCTTTCCGCACAAGGTATGGGCATTATGAGTTTTTAGTGATGCCTTTTGGGTTGACGAATGCACCTGCAGCTTTCATGGATTTGATGAATAGGGTGTTTAGACCCTATCTGGATCAGTTTGTGGTGGTTTTTATTGATGATATTTTGGTGTATTCGTGTAATGAAGAGGATCATGACAAGCATCTGCGAATTGTATTGCAGACCTTAAGAGAGAAGCAATTGTATGCTAAGCTATCGAAGTGTGAGTTTTGGCTTGATCAAGTGACTTTTCTGGGTCATGTGGTGTCAGCAGATGGTATAAGAGTTGTCCAAGTAAAGTTGAGGCCATTTTGAATTGGAGTCCACCGAAGTCTGTGATTGAAGTTAGAAGTTTTCTGGGTTTGGCAGGCTATTATCGACTCTTTGTGAAAGTTTTTTCTTTGATAGCTACTCCACTCACCAGATTACTTAGGAAAGGAGTTAGATTTGTGTGGATAGATCAGTGTCAAGCTAGTTTTGAGCAGTTGAAGGAGATGTTGACTCAAGCTCCTATTCGTACTTTGCCTATGGAAGATAAACCATATGTGATTTACAGTGATGCTTCACATAATGGTTTAGGATGTGTTTTGATGCAAGAGGGTAAAGTCATAGCTTATGCTTCTCGGCAATTGAAGCCGCATGAGCTTAATTATCCGACACATGATTTGGAATTGGCAGCTATAATTTTTGCTTTGAAGATTTGGCGACACTATTTATATGGGGAGAAGTGTTTTATCTATACGGATCATAAGAGTTTGAAATACTTGGGTGTTTAGAGAGAGCTGAATCTTCAGCAGAGACGGTGGTTGGAATTGATCAAAGACTACGACTGTTTGATTGATTATCATCCTAGTAAGGCGAATGTTGTTGCTGATGCCTTGAGTCGGAAGTCTTTGGCAGGTTTGACTGCCTATTCGCTCTCGTTGCTTGTTAAGTTGAGAGCGTTGCATGCTAGTTTTGAATCATGTGATGATGGTGCGTTGTTGGCTCAATTGCAGTTGAGACCGGTGTTGTTGGATCAGATTAAAGAGGCTCAATTGGCTGATCAGAAAATTCAGAAAATTGTGTCAGAATGCCAAAAAGGAGAGACCTGAGATTTTCTTGTGAGAAGTGATGGTAGCCTTTGGTTCAAGAATAGATTGTGTGTTCCTGATGATGCTAGATTGAGAAAGATTATTTTGGAAGAAGCACATCAGTCGGTTTTTGCTATGCACCCTGGGAGTACTAAGATGTATCATGATTTGAAGCAATATTATTGGTGGTCAGGTATGAAGAGAGATATAGCGGAATTTGTATCCAAGTGTCTCACTTGTCAGAGGGTGAAAGCTGAGCATCAAGTTCCAACAGGGTTGCTTCAACCTTTATCAGTGCCTGAATGGAAATGGGAACGTATAACAATGGATTTTGTATCTTGTTTACCATTGACTCAGAAGAAGCATGATGCTATCTAGGTGATTGTTGATCGGTTGACAAAGACAGCTCATTTTCTTCCATTTCGGATGGACTATTCTCTTGAGAAGTTGGCTAAGCTATATATCAGTGAGATAGTGAAATTGCATGGAGTTCCAATTTCTTTGGTGTCTGATCGAGATCCTCAGTTTACTTCAAGGTTTTGGAAAAGTTTACATGGTGCTTTGGTTTATCGATTGCACTTTAGCACTGCTTTTCATCCGCAGATAGATGGGCAGTCAGAGAGAGTGATACAGATTTTGGAGGACATGTTGAGAAGCTGTGTCATTGAATTCTCTGGAAGTTGGGACAGATTTTTGCCATTAATGGAATTTGCTTATAATAATAGTTATCAGTCTAGTATTAAAATGGCACCATTTGAGGCATTGTATGGTAGAAGATGCAAAATGCCTCTGTGTTGGAATGAAGTTAGAGAAGGCAAGTTGGTTGGTCCCGATTTGATTAAAGAAACGGAAGAGAAAGTAAAGATAATTCGGGATCGGTTGAAAGCAGCTTCAGATCGACAGAAATCTTATTCATATTTGAAGAGAAGTGACATAGAGTTTGATGTTGGAGATAAAGTATTTCTAAAAGTGTCTCCTTGGAAAAAGATTTTGAGATTTGGCAGAAAAGGGAAGCTAAGTCCTCGTTTTATTGGACCTTATGAAGTATTAGGAAGAGTTGGACCAGTTGCTTATCGACTCGCTTTGCCGCCTGAGTTGGATAGAATTCACAATGTCTTCCATGTTTCTATGCTGTGGAGGTACAGATCAGATCCATCTCATGTTTTGTCTGTTGAATCTATTGAAGTGAGTTTGGATCTAACTTTTGAAGAAGAACCAGTTGCTATTTTGGCACATGGAGTGAAAGAGTTGAGACATAAGAAAGTGCCAATTGTGAAGATTCTTTGGAAGAATCATGGTAGAGAAGAGGCAACTTGGGAGAATGAGCAAGTGATGCGAGATCAGTATCCTCAATTGTTTTAGACTTGAGATCAGGTAATTTCGAGGATGAAATTTCTTTTTAGAGGGGGAGAATTGTAATATCCCAAAGTATACCCTAAAAGTTTTGGAATAATTATTGTTATATGTGGATCAAATGTATATGTTTAAATGGAAAGAGAAATGAGGTAAGGGAAGAGTGTATATGATGTATATATAGTGATATATACAACATATACAAGTCAAAGAAATGGAAGTCAAAGAAGATTAATTAATTATTTTAAATTAATTAAATTGATTAAATGGAAAATTGAATTAGTGAGTGGATGATGATATTTGTAATATTTTATTATTTTATTTGCTTGGTTGAGAATTAAAGGATGATTGAATGGTTGAGAGAAGAGTTGAGTGTTGACTTTGCTCTTCTTTCTTCATCTTCTTCTTCTTCTTTCCTTGTTTGGCCGACCATCACCATAGCAAGAGAGGAAGAGAGTTTTTGATTTTCCAAACTCAAGATTGAAGGATGTTTCAAGTGATCAAGTTGGAAATCTAAGAAGTTTCATCATTTTTGGTAAGTTTCCACTTGATTCCCTTGTTTTCTTTTAAGTTTTTGTTTTAAGTTTGGTGATTGATTGTTGATGGTATGTGTATATTTGGTTGTGGTGTATTTGAGAGTGTTTGGTCTTATTGATTTTGATTTTGGAGTTTGATTGAAGAGATAGAGTTAAGTTTGGTGTTGGAAGAGCAAGTGTTGGGTTTGAGTTGTGTGTATGTGATGGTTGTGAATTGGTGTTTGATGTATGTTTTGAATTGTTTTGGTGTTTTTGCAAGTTATTATGGTTTATGGGTGTGTTTAGTTAAGTTTGTTTGAAGTGGAAAATGGTGGAAGTAAGAGGTTTGTTGGATGTGTTGTTGTTGTTGCCGGAATCAGGATTTTTGACCTGACACGCCCATGAGCACGGCCAGGTCTTTGGGCGTGTCAATGGTTCTGTGTTCTTGGATGGGTGACACGAGCAGTGACACGCCCATGTCACTGAGCGTGTCACAGCTTATGTGTTGTAGTAGCATTGACACTGTCAGTAACACGCCAGTGTTATTGAACGTGTCATAGCTACTGTGTTGGTGAAGAATTGACATGGCCAGGGACACACCCATGTCACTAAGCGTGTCAAAGCTTCTGTGTTGTGAGTTTAGGGCACGGTCAGGGACACACCCGTGTTGTTGAGCGTGTCATGTTTAGAGTTTGCCCTAGTTAGTTCTTAGCCTTATTATCTCATGTGTATCTCTAAGTGAGTGTGTATTATCACCTTTGGTTTAGATTTTGAAGAGAGTTGAGTTGCCCTAATCCAAGTGTTGAAGGATTCTTGGAAGAGGAGTTTGGTGTGGAGTGAGTTGCTCTTGAGGTAAGTACAAACTTACATGGTTGCTTACATTTACATGACTTTGAGACTTAACACATTTGATTATGAATGTGTTAAGTAATTTATTACATTATTAATGTATTTGATTAATGTTATGATTTGCTTAATGTGAAAGATATGATGATCATTCAAAATGTATGTCCAATGCAATTGGTTATGTATACTCTAATGATGTGAGGTGAAGCCATTGTGGTTGGCTATAATGATGCAATTAAAATAATTGGGGCATGATTGCCTTGTTTGATTATGAGAAATGAAATGAGAAATGAATTGTGAAAGAAATTGATAATGAGATAAATGAATTAATTGTGTACCTAGTATGTTATTCAATTTTTAGAGTTCTGGGTTTGGCGGCATGCTTATGAATTGCTGGACAGGTGAAAAGACCGGGTTGTAATCCGAGTCCAGCTGATAAATGTGAAATATGATATTTTTGAGGTGAAAAGACCGGGTCGTAAGCCTCAAAAATAGTAACAGTCTAGCCGGGATGAGGACCAAGATACTGAGGCCCTAGGGTCTAGCCGGGTTGAGGTCCAAGAGACTGGGTCTGTTACACTATCCATGGATAGATATATATGTATCGCCTACGGGCTTGACGAATGTGATTATGAACCAAAGTAGTAACTCTGAACTTGAATTACATATTAGATCCTTTTGGGCCCATGCTTGTCTTTGTTTCAATGTTAATCGTAAATGGTAAAACAATTGAATAAGATAATGAAATGTAATGTTATGAATTATAGCATTTTGAATATGATCTCTATTTTTGAAAGTATGACATTGTTATTGCATTAAAGCATATTGTTATTGTGGTTTGTACCACTAAGCCTATGGCTTAGCGCGATTATGGTTCATAGTGCATGTGACAGGGTAGAACCGGAGAGTTCAGCTAGACAGAGTCGAGTCTAGACTTTGAAGTGTTGATTGTGGGCTTAAAGATTAGAGACGAACTGCCAAACATGTATAAACTTTATGTTTTGTAAATAATTATTTTGATATATATGTATATGTAAATACCGTTACATTTTCCGCTGCTTAATAAATAAATGTTTTACTTGTTATATTCCATAATATATATATATATATGAAATGTTTCAAATTTTCCACATATTATTGTAGAAGAGAAAAATTGGGTTGTCTTATATAAATCGTGGCACTCCTGTATCCGGTATACGTATAGTACAGATGTAGTAGGATGTAGTGTGCGTATATGGGGTATAGTGGTGTTACATTTCAAGTCTATTAAAGACCTGTTAATCTCTCTTGGTAGGTAGAGTCTATTATTGGAGATAGTTTGGATAAGAATGCATATGAAATAGACAATATTCAAACTTAATGAGAGTTTTGGCCAAATAATGTGTATGTGCCTATCTGAAGTGCAATAGTTCTTGCTTAAATGGAAATGATTCCCAAGTTTAGTATGGTAACTAGGGTTATCATATTATAGATATGTTAATTTTAAAAATCGAGTCTTGAGGTACAATAACACTTATTTGACAAAGCCAAAATATGATTTTAAGATTAAAAAAATGTGTATTTAAGAAAAAGAAGAAAGAAAATTGTTTTTTCTTACTGCATAAACCTTCAAGTTAAGGGAAATATGTTGCACCGTCAAATCTCAAAGGATACATTGGGCAAAATAAATGATTATTGACAAGGTTATGAATAATCTACCAATTGACATGAAGAATCTACCAATTGACATGCTAAATCATAGCTTGAAATAGATGTATCTTTGACTATGCTGCCTGGGCCCCGCCACTCATGTTTTCAACATCTTGAAAATAAAAAGTCATAAATGTGAATTTTCTACCATTCCAATGCAAGATCTGAATGAGCATCTGGAAGGAATCCATTGGAGAACTTTAGCTGATCACCTCAGTCTGCGAGTCAATAGAACCACTATAAGTATCATCCATGTGTATCATGCATACATAAGCATATTATACTGCATTTTTGTCTTGTGTTATCTATTCTTTGTCAAAAGCAAACAATAATACTCTATGAAGCAAATATGGAATCAGGAGGCATGGAAGGCCCATTGCTTGAGAAAGATCCAATCACTTTGAAAAAATGGAGATGTATGCTTATGCAAGGAACCAGACAAAATGTAAACATCAATCAAAGCCTACATGGAAAAAAAATCGTTGGTTTGAGCCTACAGAGGGGGAAAAGTTTCTCCTTTCAATTTTTTGAGTTTATGCATGTATAAATTATTTTTAGATTCCATCTTCAATATTTTTCCATGTAAGGGGCAAAGAGAGGATATAAAGGCCAGCTAAAAAATTTTTTGCAAAAGAAAGAACAAGAAGAATAAAACAAGAAGAAAGTAAGAACCCCAAAAGAATGAAGATACAAAAGACAAAAGATCAGTCCAGCTAGAAGAGTTGAAGCCAATATTTGACAAATGTCCAAGGATGAATATCTATTTTTTAAGGGTAACCAATCTCTAAAGGATAAAGATCCATTTTTGAAGGGTAAAGACCAATCTCCGAAGGATAAAGATCCATTTTTAAAGGGTAAAGATCCAATCTCCAAAGGATAAAGAATCATTTTTGAAGGGTAAAGACCCAATGTCTAAAGGATAAAGATCCAATTTTGAAGGAAAAAGACTCGATCTCCAAAGGATAAAGATCAATTTTTTGAGCGTAAAGACCCACAATCCATTAAAGAATTGAACAATCAATTAGAAGAAAGCTAGAATTCTTAGCTGATAGAAGGTTAGTCAAACAAACAGTCCCGAGTATAAGTATCCAAATCAAATCCAATCTTGGGTCCAGAACCCAAATTACTTTTTAGTCCAGAACTCATCCCGGGTTCAGAACCCAAACCAATCTCGGGTCCAGAACCTAAATTATTTTTTTAGTCTAGAATTCATCTTGGGTCCAGAACTGAAAATCAGCTCGGTTCTAGAACCCAAATTATTTTTGAGTCTAGAACTCAATCCAACCTCAAGTCCGAAATTGATTTTTTTTTCTAAACCCTGTCAAAAAATCATGTTGCTTTTCGTTCTCTTTTACTAAAGTCCCATATCGCTCAAGCAGGGGGCAAATTGTAAACCCTTAATTTTAGACCAAATCCAACCCGACCCAAATTAAAAGAAGGTTAGGTTAAGTCTAAACGTTTAAAATAGTCCAGAATAATTTACTAACTTAAAAAAAGTCAGGTACAATATTAAAAACTCAATACATAATAATATAGTAAATAGTAAAATATAATTTTTATTTTTTATTTTATTTTATAATATCAATATCATAAAAAATAATAATTAAAAAAAAGAGAAAAGAAGAAAAAAATATATAATATTTATTTTATAGCATTAATATAATAAATAATAAATAAAAAGGGAAAATATAATATTTATTTTATAATATAATATAATAATAATATAATATTTATTAATTTTTCATAATAATATAATAATAATAATCATATAAATAATAAATAAATAATAATTTGACCAAGACCTGACCCGACGAATCGGCAGCCAGATTCGCCTAAGGCCGTGGCCTATGGATAATTGACTTTGCGAATTCGCCGCAGGCCATGCCCTACTACGAATTGGCCTTGCTATGCCTGAGGTGAATTGGAGTGCCTGGGCCAAATTGGCTCCAATTCGCTTTGCCTACATGGGACGAATTGGCTATGGCATAGCCAATTCGCCACAGGCATTTGTTGGCCACTAACTATTAATTTTACCATGTGCTTATTAGTCTTCGAATTGAGTGTGGATTTCAAATGAGTATTAGGTTTTGGTTGTTTTCCATTAAATATATCAAGAGAATTTTCTTAGCAAGAATAAAAGCAAGGAAAAAATATTCCAAAGGTAGTAGCATACTAGCTTTGTTTTTGCTCATCCAGAATTCAAGCCGTTCAATTATGGTGGAGCCTTTAAACACAGGTGTAATTTTCTAACTCAATTCTTTTAATTAACAATTATAATTATTTTTCAAAACATCATCACAGTAGTCTGCTTATCTAAAATATTGTTCGGTTTTATAGCTTGAATTATTGAAACCGTAGTTTCATGTTTATAAATCAAAACATAAACTATTTATTTTATCCAACAAACTCATCTCATCTCATATTTATTATTAACAATAGTATTTAATTTAAATTAACAACTTTAACTTAATCATCTAAAACCCTAACTTATAAAACTATAAAACCACAAAACCTAAATACCCAGTAGCTTAATAGTAAATTTGTTTTATAAAGTTACAAAACCCTAAACTCCTAAATTTAAATCTGTAAAACCAGTAACCTAATTTCATAAACTCTAATCTCCTAAACCCTAATTTCTAATCAATTAAAACCCTAATCCAATTTCTAAAAGTCATAATCTAGAACCCTGATTCCAGTGATTACAAAACCCTATTCCAATACTTCCATTCTTTAAGTGTAAACACTAGTATGCATATTTAGCCATTAACTATAATTTAAAATCCAACTGTACATAGTTTTATTTTAATGTGTATCCTTATATATTGATCTTAATTGTGTTGTGATGGATGGTTTCTTTTTGGATGGTTTATTTTTGGATGATTTAATTTCAATTATTGTGAATATTTGAATGATTCAATTTATTTGGTTGAATATTTTTATTGGTTTATCTTAGTTTCAAGAATTATAAAAGGTATGTTTTCACTTTCTGGGTACCTCATTAATTAAGCTAGATGCAATTCATTTTAAGTATTAGGACTAATGTAAAGGGCATGTTTCCTCTAAATGGTGGGTGCCCTATTTTATTAGTTTTAGACATTGGATATTGTAAAAGGCATGTTTCCATCTACGGATAGGTGCTTGTTTTGTTTGCTTCATTTTAAGAAAGTGATGAATGTTTATTTCTTTTGATAATTGTATGTATTATGGATGATATTATAATATTTATGAATTCAATAATATGTAGGCATTATGGGGGTGCTAGGTCATTCTCACCTTCCCCATATGTACCTAACTTTCCAAACTAATAGGGGATTGGGGATTCCTTAGGAATTGAGTCATATACTGCTTCTTTTCCCGAGTCATTCGGGCGGTGACTCCATTTTCTCTTAGTTTAGGTCTGTGTTCTCTAAGGCCTTGAGCCTAAGAGCACCGAAGTTGCAAGAAATATTACACATGGAAGTGGGGGCGAAAATCCCCACTCACATGTTGTAAGAGGAATTAGCTGCCTGTTGTCGGGAGTTCGAGGCCAGCTGGCAAGATACTGCTCATTTTTAATATCTATACCATCAGTCAGAACATAGCTTTTGGGACTTCCAGTTATACGGCTACAGGATCCTGGTGCTTCTTCTTCAAGGGGGCCCCGGATTGATGACCATGATGTGCCTCCTTCTCCAGGCGGTGACTATTATAGACCCGACTTTCAGGGTGATAAGGACTTAGGTGCTTTGAGTGGACTTCAGGCGGATGGTATACCTCCTCCTCCATTAGGCGATGGCTTTTTTTAGACTTCCTGATGGAGGATTTAGATCTCCTCCCCCTTATCAGAGAATGAAAATGTATTGAATAGTCATGTAAAATAAATAAAAAGTATTTACTTTTGCAACTTGGACTTTTCCTACCCTTTTTTTTAAATGAAATGTTGGCTTCGACAAATTAGTGTCAATATACCTCAGGGCTTGCTCTTTTAAATTAACATATCTTTAGTAACATAACCCTAGCTACCATGCTAAACTCAGGAATCATTCTCATTTAAGCAAGAAGTGTAGCACTTCAGATAGACACATACACATTATTTGGCCAAAGGACTCATTGAGTTTAAATATTATCTATCTCATATGCATGCTCATCGAAACTATCTCTACTAATATACTCTACCTACTAATAGAGATCAACAAGCCTTTAATAGGCTTGATATGGGGTCTATAAGGTACACGGGTTAAATGAAGGATATCTTTGAGCTGGAGCTGATGCGACATTACTGACCTATCAAAACTAAGATTGTATTAAAGTAGGTATTGCCAAAGCAATATGCTTTAAACATTCCTAGCTAAGTAGGATGAGTAATAGTGTTACTCATATGTTTTAAAATTGGTTAGACTTAATTAGGCTATCAAAATGGTTTTGGGCCTAAGGCATTAGATGGAATTCAACATGCTATGACATATGATGTCAATATTCCATAATTACTAAGAGTTACATGAGATGTAATTGGTAAAGATGTTACCTACCTAAATAACTTGATTTTAAGCGTCACGCCAAAGCTGAGTTTAGAATTAAGTGAAATACGGATCTTAGCCTACTAAAATTTTTCTTTAGAGGGTTATATTTTTAGTAGGAGTTTAAATAATTTTAACCTCATTATTAATTAAAATTTGACTTTGCATATTTATCAACAGATGGCTGCTAATAACAATTCCACCTTATCACTGCGATCTATCCTTGAGAAGGAAAAACTGAAAGAATGTGGGACTAATTTTGTTGACTGGTTTAGGAACCTGAGGTTTGTTCTCAAACAAGAGAAAAAGTCCTACGTGCTTGATGAAGCTATCCCTGACCCACCTCCTGCTGCTGCTTCTAATGCTGCTAAGAGTAAGCATAAGAAGCATGTGGATGATTCAAATGACATAGGATGTGTAATATCCTCATGTATGCCCTAGAAGTTTTGATTATGTTGTTGTTGTTGTTGTTGTTCTTTTAAAATGGATTGAAAGTATATGTTGTGTGATAAGAAAAGAAATTGGAAAGTGAATGCTTATGTATATGTGTTTTGGGAAAGAAAGAGGGTTTAGAGAAAAGTGTATATGTTGTTTATATGTTAATATATGCAACATATAAATTGGTCAAATGAAGAGTCAATGCAAGAGGATATTTTTGTGTGACATATGAAAGTACATAAATGGGCATATAAGAGACAAGAGGTTAGTTAAATGGATGAAGGGTGTTTTGGTAATTGCTTGAATTGAAACACTTGGTGGAGATTAAAAGAAGAGTTGACTTTGTTTTTGTGGTTCATTTTCTTCTTTCTTCTTTGTGTGGCCGGCTCTTCCATGGACAAAGGAAAGTAAGAGACAAAGAGAAGATCTTGATGTGTTAAGCTCAAATTGAAGGAAATCTAAGTGATATTTGAGTTTGATAGATTTTTAAGAGTGTGTTGGTTGATTTTGAGATGTGAGAAGTGTTTGAGTGAGTTGATGATGGATTTTGAGTATGGATGGAAGAAAAGAGTAAGTGGTTGGAAGAGATGATGTTGTATATGTGGTAAGGGTTTTGAGATGATTTTGTGTTTGGTGTTTGATGTGTGTTTTGGCTTGTTTTGGGTGTGTTGCAAGTTTGAGATGATTTTTGAGTATGTTTTGTTAAGATTATTTGAAGAGGATGTTAATGTATAGAAGTGTGTTGTTGAGTGTATGGTTCTTTTTGATCGGAGTCTTGATTTGTGGCCGGACACGCCCATGAGCACGTCCAGGGCTTTTAGGCGTGTCAATTGTGTTGGAGGCAGTAGGTTTGACACGACCAGTAGCACGCCCGTGTTATTGAGCGTGTCATAGCTACTGTAAGATTTGAGAATTTACACGCCCAGGAACACGCCCATGTTGTTGAGCGTGTAAATGTTTCTGTGTTGTGGAGTTAGGGCACGGCCATGAACACGCCCATGTGGGTGAACGTGTCAGGGTTGAGGTTCGCCCTAATTAATTCCTAATTGGATTATCTCTTGTGTATCCTTAAACAAGTATATGCTATTACTTTTGATTTAATTCTTGAAGATAGTGATCGATCATTGATCTAAGAGGCTAAAGAATCTTGGACAAGGAAATGTTAGGAGTTGTATGAATTGTTAGTAAAATAAGTACAAATCTTGTATTATTGCATTGTTGCATATGATGATAATGGCAGTGTATATGATACTATGTGAACAATGTGATATTTCATGTATTGTGACTCATGTGATGAGTAATGTGTTTGGTTATGTTTATATCAATAATGCCATTGTGATTGGCTATGGTAACTTATATGTGATATGAGGCCATTGTTATTGGCTATGATGAGAGTTGAGAATGGAAATGATAATTAAATAATAAATGATTTGTGTGGCTAATGTGTTATTCCATTTTCAGAGTTTGTTGTTGGTGGCATGCCTAATAAGTGTAACAATCTTGAAGTTAGGTTGGATTGAATCCTTGAAGCCTAATTGAGATGTTACCACCCTTGAAGCTAGGTTGGGTTGGTTCTTGAAGCCAAGTTGGGTTGATGCTTAGCATGCTTTGCTCCCCTTGAAGCTTGGTTGAACCTAATCCTTGAAGCCTAGTTGGGTTTATGATATTGATAAATGTGATGATAAAACCAAAACATTAACTCTGAAAATTGAATGGCATATTAGTGTGTTTTGGGCCCATGCTTGTCTTTGTTTAGTGTTGATTATGAATGATTAAATGAATACTAATGAGGTATATGATAAGATGTTGAAATATGATATGTCTATTTATGTTGAGTTATGAAATGTAAAGGTATGTTGTTAGCTTTGCATATATGATGTTACATGTATAATATGGATTGAGAATTGGCATTGCATTGCATTAAAGCATAACATTAGCATGAATTATCTTACTAAGCCGTTGGCTTAGCGCGATAGTGTTTGATCGCGCAGGTAATAGGGTTGAACCTGAGAGCTCTTCGACGAGTGAGAGTAGATAGTGAAGAGTTGATTTTGGGAACTTAAAGATCAGAGGAGACTTGCCAATCATGTATAACTCTTTTATATTTTGTAAAGTAATGATTTTAATGTACATATGTGTATATTTGTAAATATGAAATTAAATGTTTTCATATATGTAAATATTTGATAAATTCCGCTGCGTAACAACTAAATGTATCTATATATATCTATTTAGTTTTGTATTACAAGTTAACTACTTATCTTTCTATAATGTATACAATTGAAAAATTATGGTATGGTTTAAAATGTTTTTAAATGTTAAAAAAATCCGTAGCATCTCTATGTTTAGTGCATGTATACTACATTGTGGTGTTTGTAGTGTGCATGTATTGAATGTAGGGGTGTTACAAATTTTTTGGTATCAGAGCCTAGGTTTGAGATTCTCAACCTAGGTAAAATGTAAGAAAAAGACTATTTTGATTTTTAAAAAAAGTGGTTTTTGAATAACATATATGTTTGGGATTGGCAATCTCTGATCTTTAATAAGAAGTATTCTACTGTGTTTGTAGTGTTAGGTTGTGATGGATTCTCACTCACGTCAGTCAGTTGAAGGTAGTGCTGAGAGTATTGTCCCTGATGATGGAGTTAGGGTTGTTAGTGCTGGGGAGGCACCTGCTTCGGTGTCGGGGAGACCAGCTGGGGAGGAGGTTCCGCCAGCTTGGGTTAGGCATGTGGTAGAAGCTTTGAGGCAAGCACCAGTGCAACCAGTGCCACCACCCCCTCAGCCTATGGTACCAGTGAGGCACTATGACAAACTAAGGAAGTATGGAGCGGAGGATTTCCTTGGTACTACTGATCCAGCTATAGCAGAATAGTGGCTTGACAAAGTACAGAGGATCTTTATTCAGTTGCAAGCCACCTCGGAGGAAAAGTTTGATTATGCAAGATCTTTGCTACAGAAGAATGCATATGACTGGTGGAGGACAGTGCCCCATTCTATGGATGATCCACCAACCTTGTCATATGCGGATTTTCTGAGAGAGTTTGAGTTGAAGTATACTCCTAGGGAGTACAAAGACATGAAGAAGATGGAGTTCTTAAGCTTGAAGCAAGATAGCAAGACTGTAACTGAATATGAGGTTGAGTTTATTAGATTGAGCCATTATGCTGGTGGCATTATAGCTGATGAGATAGATAGATGCCGGAGGTTTCAGGAAGGATTGAGGCCCTCTATCATGTGCTTAGTGGATGGATCTAGATATCACGATTTCTCCCAGCTAGTGGCAGCAGCTCGAAGTGTGGAGCGAGCTCAAGTTATTGCAGCTGCTTCAGAGGAAGAGGTTAGGGTTAGGAGGCCCCAGTTTGAGGCAGGGTCTTCTTCGGTTAAGAGAGGTAAAGGAAGTTTTGTTCCTCGGAGTAGTAGGAGTCAGAGATCAGCTGGTAGGTCAGTGCAGTTACAGAGGCAGAGATTTAGACCTGCAGCTTCAGTGGCGAGTGCTCTGACCCCAATGACTCAGAGATCCACTCCACCCATCTGCATTCATTGTGGTAGGCCACATGGTGGTCCTTGCTGGAAGACTGGTGTAGCAGGGGTATGCTTCAGATGTGGATCACCTAATCACTTTGTGAGAGATTGTCCTGAGAGGCAAGAACAGATGTCAGTTGATACTGCAGCTTCTCGATCTAGTGTGAGGGGAGGTCGAGCAGGCAGAGGTAGCAGCCGGGGAGGCAGATCTGGGTTCAGTGCTAGAGAAGGTGCTACATCCAGGGAGAGTAGACCAGAGGAGGTTGGATCTTCCCAGAGGATGTATGTTATGCAGAGGCAGCCAGATGCATCGGCAGTCATAGCTGGTACTTTTTCTTTATTTGATACTTCAGTACTTGCTTTGATTGATCCGGGTTCCACACATTCTTATATTAGTGCATCTGTTTTGCCTGTATCTGATATGCATGCTGAGTTCCTAGGATTTGATGTATTGGTGACAAATCCGTTAGGGCATAGTGTGGTTGTGAGTAAGGTGCACCGAGATAGTGCAGTGAGGGTGCAAGGTGAGGAGTTCCTTGGAGACTTGATTGAGATGCCATTTAAGGAATATGATGTGATTCTAGGTATGGACTGGCTATCTAGACATGGAGCTGTGGTAGATTGTAAAAAGAAAGTTGTTACCTTGAGAACCAGTGATGGTAGAGATGTGAAAGTATCTAATGAGCAGGAACAGTTAGCACCTTTGTTTGTTTCAGCTGTTGCAGCTAGGAGATTAATTAGAAAGGGTTGTGAAGCCTATCTTGCTCATGTGATAGATACTAGAGTAAGAGGTTCTCCTATTGATGATATACCCACAGTTGCAGAGTTCCCAGATGTGTTTCTAGAGGAGTTGCCAGGATTTCCTCCTGAGAGAGAGGTGGAGTTTGGTATTGAATTGTTGCCTGGTACCACTCCTATCTCCATTACCCCTTATAGAATGGCACCAGCAGAATTGAGGGAGTTGAAAGTGCAATTGCAGGAATTGTTGGATAAAGGTTTTATTCGCCCTAGTGTTTCTCCTTGGGGAGCTCCTGTGCTATTTGTGAAAAAGAAAGATGGTACTATGAGGTTGTGTATCGATTATAGGCAATTGAACAAGGTGACTATTAAAAATAAATATCCTTTGCCTAGAATCGATGATCTCTTTGATCAATTGAAGGGTGCAGCTGTGTTTTCTAAAATTGATTTGAGATCTGGGTACCATCAGCTGAGAGTCAGAGCTGAAGATATTCCTAAGACAGCCTTTCGAACCAGGTATGGGCATTATGAATTTCTAGTTATGCCTTTTGGCCTGACGAATGCACCTGCAGCTTTTATGGATTTGATGAATAGGGTGTTCAGGCCCTATCTGGATCAGTTTGTAGTGGTCTTCATTGATGACATTCTGGTGTATTCGCGGAATGAAGAGGAACATGACAAGCATCTGCGGATTGTGTTGCAAATTTTGAGAGAGAAGCAGTTGTTTGCCAAATTGTCGAAGTGTGAGTTCTGGTTGGATCAAGTCGCTTTTCTCGGTCATATAGTTTCAGCGGAAGGCATTAGAGTTGATCCGAGCAAAGTTGAAGCTATATTGAATTGGAGTCCACCCAAGTCGGTGACAGAGGTTAGAAGTTTTCTGGGTTTGGCAGGCTATTACCGGCAGTTTGTGAAAGGGTTTTCTTTGATAGCTACTCCACTCACTAGATTGCTTCGTAAGGGAGTGAGATTTGTGTGGACGGATCAGTGTCAGACTAGCTTTGAGCAGTTGAGAGAAATCTTGACTCAAGCACCTGTTCTTACTTTACCTGTAGAAGGCAAACCATATGTGATTTACAGTGATGCTTCACATAGTGGTTTGGGGTGTGTGCTGATGCAGGAAGGTAAAGTTATAGCTTATGCATCTCGACAGTTGAAACCGCATGAGCTTAACTATCCGACCCATGATTTGGAGCTAGCAGCCATTGTGTTTGCATTGAAGATTTGGAGACACTATCTGTTTGGGGAGAAATGTTTTATCTACACTGATCACAAAAGTTTGAAATATTTGGGTGTTCAAAAAGAGCTCAATCTTCGACAGAGGAGATGGTTGGAATTGATTAAAGACTACGACTATTTGATTGATTATCATCCAGGTAAAGCAAATGTTGTTGCTGATGCCTTGAGTCGGAAGTCTTTAGCTGGTTTAACTGTTTACTCGCTCTCGTTGCTTGTTGAGTTGAGAGCTTTGCATGCCAGTTTTGTAGCTTGTGACGATGGTGCATTGTTGGCACAGTTGCTTTTGAAACCAGTTTTGTTAGATCAGATCAAAGAGGCTCAGTTGATTGATATGAAGATTCAAAAGATTATTTCAGATTGCAAGAATGGGAAGACTAGAGATTTTGTTGTGAAAGGTGATGGGAGTCTCTGGTTTAAGAACCGATTGTGTGTACCCGATGATGCTGATTTGAAAAGAGTCATTTTAGAAGAAGCACATCAGTCAGTGTTTGCTATGCATCCGGGTAATACAAAGATGTATCATGATTTGAGACAGCATTACTGGTAGATTGGTTTGAAGAGAGATATTGCAGATTTTGTGTCGAAATGTCTCACCTGTCAGAAGGTTAAAGCAAAGCATCAAGTTCCAACTGGATTGCTTCAACCATTATCAGTACCAGAATGGAAGTGGGATAGAGTGACGATGGATTTTGTGTCTGGTTTGCCATTGACACAAAAGAAGCATGATGCTATATGGGTGATTGTGGATAGATTGACTAAGACAGCTCATTTCCTTCCGGTTCGGATGGATTACTCTTTGGAGAGATTGGCTGAACTGTATATCCATGAGATTGTGAAGTTGCATGGTGTTCCAACTTCTTTAGTGTCTGATCGAGATCCCAGGTTTACTTCCAGATTTTGGAAGAGTTTGCATAGTGCTTTGGGTTCTCGATTACACTTCAGTACTGCTTTTCATCCACAGACGGATGGACAGTCAGAGAGGGTGATACAGATTATTGAGGACATGTTGAGAAGCTGTGTCATCGATTTCTTTGGAAGTTGGGATAGATTCTTACCTTTTGTGGAGTTTGCTTACAACAACAGTCACCAATCCAGCATTGGTATGGCACCGTTTGAAGCATTGTATGGCAGACGGTGTAGGACACCTCTTTGTTGGAATGAGCTTGGAGATAATAAGTTGATTGGTCCTGATTTGATTCAAGAAACTGAAGAAAAAGTAAAGATGATTCGAGATAGATTGAAAGCAGCTTCAGATCGACAGAAGTCTTATGCAGATCTGAAAAGGAGAGACATAGAGTTTGATGTTGGAGATAAGGTATTTTTGAAAGTGTCTCCTTGGAAGAAGATATTGAGGTTCGGTCGGAAAGGGAAATTGAGTCCTCATTTCATTGGACCGTATGAAGTTTTGGAAAGAGTTGGGCCAGTTGCTTATCGACTCGCTTTGCCACCTGAGTTGGATCGTATTCATAACGTATTCCATGTTTCTATGTTGAGGAGATACAGATCGGATCCATCTCATGTGTTGCCGATTGAATCTATCGAGGTGAATCAAGATTTGACATTTGAAGAGGAACCAGTTGCTATCTTGGCACGTGATGTGAAAGAATTGAGAAACAAGAGAGTGCCATTGGTGAAGGTTCTATGGAAAAATCATGGAAAGGAAGAAGCAACTTGGGAAAGTGAGCAAACAATGCGAGAGCAATATCCTCAGTTGTTTCAGCTTTGATATCAGGTAATTTCGAGGACGAAATTTTCTTTTTAGAGGGGGAGAATTGTAATATCCTCATATATGGTCTAGAAGTTTTGATTATGTTGTTGATGTTGTTGTTATTGTTGTTGTAGTGATATATTGGATTGAATATATGTGTTAAATTGCAAGAGAAAAGATTTTGGAAAGTGAATGCTTGTGTATATGTGTTTTGGGGAAAAGAATTAGGGTTTAGAGAGAATGGTATATGTTGTGTATATGATGATATATATAACATATAAATTGGTCAAATGAAGAGTCAATGGAAGAGATATTTATTTGTGTTGAGTGTGTAATTACATATAAGGGCTTATATGAGACAAAAAGTTAGTTATATGATTGAGGGCATTTTGGTAATTGCTTGGATAAGATCACTTGGTGGAGATTAAAAGCAAAATTTGACTTTGCTTCTTCATATTTTCTTCTTCTTTTCCATTGTGGCCGGCTCCTCCTTAGACAAAGGAAGCAAGAGGCAAAGAGAAGATCTTGTTGAGTGAAGCTCAAATTGAAGAAAGATTAAGTGATCAAGTTGGTGATTCAAGAAGTTTTGTAACTTTGGTAAGTTCTCTTGTGATTTTTGTGCTTATTTGAAATGATATTTGAGTTTGATAGATTTTTAAGAGTGTGTTGGTTGATTTTGAGATGTGAGAAGTGTTTGAGTGAGTTGATGATGGATTTTGAGTATGGATGGAAGAAAAGAGTAAGTGGTTGGAAGAGATGATGTTGTATATGTGGTAAGGGTTTTGAGATGATTTTGTGTTTGGTGTTTGATGTGTGTTTTGGCTTGTTTTGGGTGTGTTGCAAGTTTGAGATGAGTTTTGAGTATGTTTTGTTAAGATTATTTGAAGAGGATGTTAATGTATAGAAGTGTGTTGTTGAGTGTATGGTTGTTTTTGATCGGAGTCTTGATTTGTGGCCGGACACGCCCATTAGTACGTCCAGGGTTTTTAGGCGTGTCAATTGTGTTGGAGGCAGTAGGTTTGACACGACCAGTAGCACGCCCGTGTTATTGAGCGTGTCATAGCTACTGTAAGATTTGAGAATTTACACGCCCAGGAACACGCCCATGTTGTTGAGCGTGTAAATGTTTCTGTGTTGTGGAGTTAGGGCATGGCCATGAACACGCCCGTGTGGGTGAACATGTCAGGGTTGAGGTTTGCCCTAATTAATTCCTAATTGGATTATCTCTTGTGTATCCTTAAACAAGTATATGCTATTACTTTTGATTTAATTCTTGAAGATAGTGATTGATCATTGATCTAAGAGGTTAAAGAATCTTGGACAAGGAAATGTTAGGATTTGTATGAATTGTTAGTAAAATAAGTACAAATCTTGTATTATTGCATTGTTGCATATGATGATAATGGCAGTGTATATGATACTATGTGAACAATGTGATATTTCATGTATTGTGACTCATGTGATGAGTAATGTGTTTGGTTATGTTTATATCAATAATGCCATTGTGATTGGCTATGGTAACTTATATGTGATATGAGGCCATTGTTATTGGCTATGATGAGAGTTGAGAATGGAAATGATAATTAAATAATAAATGATTTGTGTGGCTAATGTGTTATTCCATTTTCAGAGTTTGTTGTTGGTGGCATGCCTAATAAGTGTAACAATCTTGAAGTTAGGTTGGATTGAATCCTTGAAGCCTAATTGAGATGTTACCACCCTTGAAGCTAGGTTGGGTTGGTTCTTGAAGCCAAGTTGGGTTGATGCTTAGCATGCTTTGCTCCCCTTGAAGCTTGGTTGAACCTAATCCTTGAAGCCTAGTTGGGTTTATGATATTGATAAATGTGATGATAAAACCAAAACATTAACTCTGAAAATTGAATGGCATATTAGTGTGTTTTGGGCCCATGCTTGTCTTTGTTTAGTGTTGATTATGAATGATTAAATGAATACTAATGAGGTATATGATAAGATGTTGAAATATGATATGTCTATTTATGTTGAGTTATGAAATGTAAAGGTATGTTGTTAGCTTTACATATATGATGTTACATGTATAATATGGATTGAGAATTGGCATTGCATTGCATTAAAGCATAACATTAGCATGAATTATCTTACTAAGCCGTTGGCTTAGCGCGATAGTGTTTGATCGCGCAGGTAATAGGGTTGAACCTGAGAGCTCTTCGAGACCGAGTGAGAGTAGACAGTGAAGAGTTGATTTTGGGAACTTAAAGATCAGAGGAGACTTGCCAATCATGTATAACTCTTTTATATTTTGTAAAGTAATGATTTTAATGTACATATGTGTATATTTGTAAATATGAAATTAAATGTTTTCATATATGTAAATATTTGATAAATTCCGCTGCGTAACAACTAAATGTATCTATATATATCTATTTAGTTTTGTATTACAAGTTAACTACTTATCTTTCTATAATGTATACAATTGAAAAATTATGGTATGGTTTAAAATGTTTTTAAATGTTAAAAAAATCTGTAGCATCTATATGTTTAGTGCATGTATACTACATTGTGGTGTTTGTAGTGTGCATGTATTGAATGTAGGGGTGTTACACATAGGCAAGAATCCCTTTTTGGAATCTTGCATGTTGAACCTCTTCAACACTTTATCTATGTATGTACTTTGACTCAGGCCAATTATCCTTCTAGATCTTTCTCTATAGATCTTTATACCAAGGATATAGGCAGCCTCACCTAAGTCTTTCATTGAGAAAGAATTCCCTAACCAAGTCTTAACCTTTTGCAAGGTAGGGATGTCATTCCCAATGAGTAATATGTCATCCACATATAATACTAAAAACACTACTGCACTCCCACTAATCATCTTGTAAACACAAGGTTCATCTTCATTCTTGATGAAACCAAAGTTCCTAACTGTTTCATCAAAACGAAGATTTCAGCTTCGAGAAGCTTGCTTCAATCCATAAATGGATCTTTGAAGCTTGCAAACCTTTGTAGAATTCTCAGGATTTACAAAACCCTCAGGTTGTGTCATATACACATCCTCAAGCAAGTTTCCATTAAGGAAAGCGATTTTGACATCCATTTGCCATATCTCATAATCATAGTATGCTGCAATGGCAATGAGAATTCTAACAGACTTAAGCATAGCAACTGGTGAAAAGGTTTCATCATAGTCTATACCATGAGTTTGCTTGAAACCTTTTGCAACAACCCTTGCTTTATAGGTCTGCACATTCCCATCCATGTCAGTTTTCTTCTTGAAAACCCATTTGCAACCAATAGTCTTAATACCCTATGGAGGATCAATTAAAGACCAAACTTGGTTGTCAAACATAGATTGCATCTCAGATTTCATGGCTCCAAGCCATTTGTCTGAATCTGGACCTGACACAGCTTCTTGATAGGTAGTAGGCTCATCTTGATCTATGAGCATTACTTCACTATCATCAGTCATAAGAAATCCATATCTCTCTGGCTGATGACGTGTCCTATCAGACCTGCGAGGGATTTGTGTTACATCTTCAGACTCCACAACTATTTGTGGTTCTGAAATAGACTCTATAGACGGCTCAATGATTTCTTGTGGTACTTGAGTTTCCTCAAGTTCTACTATACTCCCACTAGTTCTCTTAGAAAGAAATTCCTTTTCCAAAAAGATCTCATTTCGAGCAACAAACACTTTGTTCTCTGAAGAAGTATAGAAATAGTATCCTTTAGTTTCCTTAGGATACCCACAAAATTACATTTGATAGACTTTGGAGCTAACTTATCTGAAACTGGTCTTTTCACATAAGCTTCACAACCCCAAATCTTAAGAAAAGACAAACTAGGTGTCTTACCTGTCCATATCTCATATGGTGTCTTTTCAACCGCCTTAGATGGTACACGGTTCAGAATGAATATAGCTGTCTCCAAGGCATGACCCCAAAAAGATAAAGGAAGATCCGCTTGACTCATCATTGATCGAACCATATCTAATAGAGTTTGATTTCTCCTTTCAGAAACTCCATTCCATTGTGGAGTTCCTGGAGGAGTCAGTTGTGAAACAATTCCACAATCCCTTAGATGATCATCAAACTCTTGGCTCAAATATTTACCACCTCGATCTGATCGAAGTTGTTTAATTGTTTTACCAAGTTGATTTTGTACTTCATTTTGAAAAGTTCTAAACATTTCAAAAGACTCATGCTTATGTTTCATTAGGTAGACATAGCCATACCTACTGAAATCATCAGTAAAAGTAATGAAGTATCGAAATCCTCCTCTGGCACTAATGCTGAAAGGACCACATACATCTGTATGTATCAAGCCCAATAAATCATTAGCCCTTTCACTATGCCCAGTAAAAGGATCCTTTGTCATCTTACCAAGCAAACAAGACTCACATGTTTCAAATGATTCAAAATCAAATGAATCTAATAATCCATCTTGATGGAGCTTAGAAATGCGTTTCTCATTGATATGGCTAAGGCGACAATGCCATAAATAAGTAGGGTTTAACTCATTTGGCTTAGTTCTCTTAGAAGTTATGTTATAGATATCATTACCATTAGAATCATCAAGATTAAGGATATAAAGGCCATTATAAGAATTTGCAATACCATAAAGCAAATCATTTTTATCAAAAATAGAACATTTCTTATTCTTAATAAAAAATGAATAACCTTCATCATCCAAAACAGATACTGAAATAAGATTCCTACTCATAGTAGGAACATAAAAGCAATTGTTCAAAATTAACAAAAACCCATTGGGCATAACAAGTTCATAAGTTCCTACAGCTATAGCAGCAACTCTTGCTCTATTGCCAACACGTAGGTCCACTTCGCCCTTCTTCAGCATCCTACTCCTTTTGAGTCCCTGCATATTTGTACAAATATGAGATCCACATCCGGTATCTAATACCCAGGAAGAAGGAATAGATAAATTAATTTCTATAACATAAATACCTGACGATGTAGTCGCACTACCCTTCAACTTCTTTAACTCATCCAAATAGAGTTGACAATTTCTCTTCCAATGCCCAGGCTTGTTGCAATGGAAACAAGTCCCTTCCT
The DNA here is from genome assembly GCA_947685225.1 of Garcia nutans. Taxonomy (NCBI): domain Eukaryota; kingdom Viridiplantae; phylum Streptophyta; class Magnoliopsida; order Malpighiales; family Euphorbiaceae; genus Garcia; species Garcia nutans. The sequence continues at coordinate 50,655,239 of CANTUV010000007.1, forward strand.
TAGGAACTTTAGCCTTAGGTTCAGGTTTTGGTTTAGCTTGTCCCTTGGACCCTTTAGCACCTTTTGCCTTACCCTTGCCTTTAGTATATTTGGCTTTCTTTTTTATTTGTTTAATATTGACATTCAATATTTGGGTAGGCTTTTTGATATTCCCCTCAGCAATTTTGAGCATACCAAGTAGCTCAGGAATGGATTTCTCCATGTCATTCATGTTATAGTTCATGACAAACTGTGAGAAACTGCTAGGCAATGAATGTAGGATCAAATCCGTGGAGAGTTCTAAACTCAGGGGATATCCAAGTCTAGCAAGGTGATCTAGATAGCCTTTCATCTTCAAAACATGAGCACTAACAGATTCACCTTCAGACATTTTGCAGTCAAATAATGCAACAGTGGTGTTAAACCTATCTTGCCTAGCCTGTTGTTGGAAAGCTTGTTTGAGATGCACACTCATCTCATAAGCCTCTAAGTGTTCCAGATCCTTCTGAAGTCCTGGACACATAGTAGCCAACATAAGACATCCTATGTCATTTGAATCATCCACATGCTTCTTATGCTTACTCTTAGCAGCATTAGAAGCAGGAGGAGGAGGTGGGTCAGGGATAGCTTCATCAAGCACGTAGGACTTTTTCTCTTGTTTGAGAACAATTCTCAGGTTCCTAAACCAGTCAACAAAATTAGTCCCACATTCTTTCAGTTTTTCCTTCTCAAGGATAGATCGCAGTGATAAGGTGGAATTGTTATTAGCAGCCATCTGTTGATAAATATGCAAAGTCAAATTTTAATTAATAATGAGGTTAAAATTATTTAAACTCCTACTAAAAATATAACCCTCTAAAGAAAAATTTTAGTAGGCTAAGATCCGTATTTCACTTAATTCTAAACTCAGCTTTGGCGTGACGCTTAAAATCAAGTTATTTAGGTAGGTAACATCTTTACCAATTACATCTCATGTAACTCTTAGTAATTAAGGAATATTGACATCATATGTCATAGCATGTTGAATTTCATCTAATGCCTTAGGCCCAAAACCATTTTGATAGCCTAATTAAGTCTAACCAATTTTAAAACATATGAGTAACACTATTACTCATCCTACTTAGCTAGGAATGTTTAAAGCATATTGCTTTGGCAATACCTACTTTAATACAATCTTAGTTTTGATAGGTGTTCAAAACGTGGATGGCATTTAGACTTAAATTATTAATGAGGGTTCAACTAAATTATTATCATGTCTTGCATTACATATCATTATATTTTAGCATCCTATATGCATATATATAATTTATCACATAAGCATCATATACCAAAATGGCAAAATATGTAAACGTGACATAGCATGGCCAAACTAAATATGATCTTCAAGAGACCAAATGAAGATCATAAAGGCAACCCTAGGTGAAAAACCTATCTATTACAACACTTGCAATGTTACATATCTTCAAAACTTGAGCTTGTGCTTCCATCACCATGGAACCATCTTCTCCTTGGTATGAATCTCCATCATAAACATTGTAGCTTGAATCTTCATTTATTACAATAAAAGAAAATCTAACTACTAGTAAAATAAATTACAACAAAATAAACGACACGCAGGCCGTATTTACCCAAAATTAAGATATGAATAAACCAATCACATAGGTCATAAGGCCATGCTATGCACCATGCCAATACATCAAAAAACATAACATATTCATCACCAACATGTTAAATAGAAACAAATATATTGACATTCTTAATGTCACGGTAATGAACTATAGGGCGCGAACATACGGCGGTCCCGCTAACAAGTTAGCGGGCGGGGCTCCCGTTGGCCGGTCAGCGGGCGGGGTTCCAAAGGGGTAGCGCCCCTCGAAGCCAAACAGAAACGTTAATCTCATTAACATTTTTCTTTGGCGAAACCCTAAAACAGAATCGTTAATCTCATTAACCTTCTTACTGTTTTATTTCGAATATGTACAACCCATTACAGAATCATTACCAAATGTTTATATCACATATAAACTTAATCGTTTTCATCATATGAAAATCGTTTTAATCAACCAATCATATATACATGATCATCTCATGAAAACGAAATTAAAAACACCAATCCTTTCTCATCATATGAAAAACGAATTAGGGTTTTACAGAAACAAAACCAAAAACAATCCTTTCTCATCATATGAAAACCAATTATATATACGTGATCATCTCATGAAAATGAAATTAAAAACACCAATCCTTTCTCATCATATGAAAAACGAATTAGGGTTTTATAGAAACGAAACCAAAAACAATCCTTTCTCATCATATGAAAAACGAATTAAGGTTTTATAATTAACATGCCATACGAAATCAATATATCTCATGTAATCATATCAACATGGCATTTTCGACTTAAACGAAAACAACAAGTGGCTCTGATACCACTGTTAGTAAATCAAGGAGATCACTGCAAACAAAACACCCAGCGGAAAAAAAATTTTGATCTTTGATTTCCCATCAGGATCCATGCTGTTTGTTTAATTCGACAAAAGTGTTCAAAGAACTAACCTGTTGATGATTCGAAATCACAGTTTGGAAGAGATGCCTCGATCGTGAAACACCCTCTATCGCGTATCCACACGAATGCTACCGTCTGGAGTGCTAACTCTCTGCAACGGCGAAGGCTGAAAAACGTTTTCTCTAAAACGTATTAGGGTTTCTTTTTCGCTCTGTTTTTTTTTCTAAAGTTACCTCTATCAAGACTTAACATCTGGAGTGAATATAATCACACAATAATCCAATTCGAAATTGGATAAGGTAAGTCAAATTCAGAATCCAAATCTAATTAGGATTCTGAATATATTATCTAATAATATATATATATATAAACGAAAATAATAATAATATTAATAATAAATATTAATATCTAATATTAATATTATTAATATTATATCCAGCCCAAAGCGCATTCTTGTGTGTGACCCGATAGGCCCATATTAATTGGCAGTCAATTTAATCTCTATTAAACCAACAAGTCATAATTGGCCTCTAGCAAGGCGTTACAACTACCCAATTAATATAAGGAATGTCCAATATGCCTAATAATAGTACATGCATTAATCCCTTTGTCACACGATATCTAGCTTGAACATAAGTCATGGTCAACGTCATTCTTATATTGTCCAAACTTATGATTACTCGATCTCCAAGTAGACTGATAAAAATAAATGAAATTGATCACACTATCAATTCATTTGAGCACGGCCATGCATTTCACAGTCTCACTTATCGAGGGGCCCAAAAGATATCTCTCTCAAAGAGAGGGACAAATTCTATCTTGATTGTTCATTATCCTCTACATAATTTCTATCATATATGATCATAACCTTTATTACTATCCAGTTACGGATAATGTTTGATCATGTCAAAATATAATAGTCCTTATATTGGAAACTATGACAATCTCAAGTCAAAGAATTAATACATAACTATCATAAGATTTACTTATGACACTAACCCATGTAGTAATCTCATGATGGGTCTATCCAATACATTGTTCTCTAACAAGTATCTATGAAATTGATTTGTATCACTATACACATAACCATCTGATGATTATCAAATCAATGTTCATACTGGTTAAGAATTATTTTTTATCTCTATAACAATAATAAACCAGGGACAAATATCAAAATTGTGTAACATGCAAACAAACAATAATGATAATAAAACCTCATTTATTAATAATGAATATATAACATAAAGATCCAAATAAATGGCCTAGGGCACATATACTAACAGAACTAGTTCAAAGCCCCTGTCTCTTTGCCTTTTGAATTCCTTAAATCGTGTCCCTGCTATTCCAGAAAAAAAATTAAATTGAATTGCTCATTTTCCTTCACTGACTTGGTTTCAACGTTTTCCTATCACTATCCAATTTTTTCTTCCCTTTTCGTTCCCCTTAATTTGATTGCCTTTGGTCCTTATTTATAGATGTTTCATATGGTTTATTCCTAATTAATCACGGCAAATAATATTGATAAGAAAAGGAAACCAAAACCTAATTAAATTAGGTTTCGAAAAATTTGCTTCGGAAAAATTGCGCTGTCGAAAAAAATTACCGCAGGAAAAAATGCGTTGACGAAAAAAATATACCACAGTTAGGTGAGGAGCAGGCGACCATTTTGCTAGCAAGAAAATCCTGCAAGCGGCCCAGAGAAAAAATCTGTGGGAGAAATGGCTCAGGCAACTTCTGTGGGCGAAATGCCCACGGGCCCGCGCGATGATTTTTTCATCGCCGATTTTTTCGAATCTGATTTTTATTTTTATTTTTATTTTTTGATTTTTATTTGTTTATTTTTATTTTTTATTAATAAAAATTAGATACTAAAGAAAAAATTATTTAATTAAGATAACAAAATTTATTTTGGATAGATTAGACAACACAAAAATTATTTTGGACTAAATAAAACATATTGGACCGGACTGGGTAAAAAATTAAGGGTCTACAGGTACATGGACCCGAGAATGGGTACTTGGATCCGAGATTGGGTACTTGGACCTGAGACTGATTTGATTTGGGTACTTGGACCCGAGAATGGATACTTGGACCCAAGACTGAACTTGATTTTTGGTTCTTAGACTCGAGATTGAATTTAATTTGGGTACTTGGACCCGAGATTGAATTTGTGTACTTGGACCAAAGATTGAATTTTATTTGGGTACTTGGACCCGAGCATGAATTGGTTTGGGTACTTGGACCTGAGAATGGGTACTTGAACCTGAGATTGAATTTGATTTTGGGTACTTGGACCCGTGATTGAGTTTGACTAACCTTTTATCAGTTGAGAAGTCTGACTGCTTCAGATGTTCTATGCATTGTGGTTCTTCACCCTCAAAATGAATCTTTGTCCTTTGAGATCGGGTCGTCACCCTTGAAAATGGATCTTCATCCTTTGATATCAGGTCTTCACCCTTAAAAATGGATCTTCATCCTTGTAGATCGGGTCTTCACCCTTGAAAATGGATCTTCATCCTTGGCATCAGGTCTTCACCCTTAAAATTGGGTCTTCACCCTTGAAAATGGATCTTCATCCTTTGATATTGGGTCTTCACCCTTTGAAAATGGATCTTCATCCTTTGGACTTCGGGTCTTCACCTTTTGAAATTAGATCTTTATCCATTAGAGATTGGGTCTTCACCCTTGAAAGTGGATCTTCATCCTTGAAAATCGGGTCTTCACCCTTAAACCATGGATCTTTATTCATTGTAGATCGGGTCTTTACCCCTAAAACATGGATCTTTATCCATTGGAGATCAGATCTTTACCCTTGAAACATGGATCTTTATCCACTAGAGGTTGGATCTTTACCCATGCTTCAGCTCTTTTAGCTGGACTGATCTTTTGTCTTTTGCATCTTCATTCTTTTGAGAATTCTAATTTTCTTCTTTTTTTCATTCTTTCTTGTTCTTCCTTTGCATTTTTGCAAAAAAATTTAGCCCTTTTCAGCTAGCCTTCATATCCTCTCCTACCCCCTGCGTGGCAAAATATTTGCAAGTTAGTTTGAAAATGTTTTATATATAAACTCAAAAAATTGAAAAGGAGAAACTTTGCCCCCAGTGTAGGCTTAAACCAAAGATTTTTTCCATGCAAGCTTTGATTGATGTTTTTGTTGTCTAGTTCTTCGCACAAGCATGCATTTCTTCTCTTTGTAAAATTACTGGAGCTTTCTCAAGTAATGGGCTTTCCATGCCCCCCTGATTTGATATCTTCTTTTGATTGTTTACTTCACAGGGTGTTTGCTGTTCACTTTGACAAGGAATAGGCAATACAAGACAAGAGAGTGTGATGTGATATGCTCATGTATGCATGATATGCATGAATAATACTTACAGTCATTCCATCAACTCACAGACCGAGGTGATCAGCAGAAGTGTTCTCATTGACTCCTTTGAGATGCTTGTTCAGTCCTTGCTTCAGAATGACAGGATGCTTCACATTTATGGCTTTTATATTTGGGATATTGAAAATATGAGTAATGGAGGCCCCAAACAGTAGAGATACATCCATTTTAAATTATGATTTAGCATGTCAATTCGTAGCTTCTTCATGACCTTGCTAGTAATCATTTACTTTGCCTAATGTGTTCTTCGAGATTTGATAGTTCAACATACTCCCCTTAACTTGAAGGTTTTGTATGACAAAGACATTTTTGAATTTTTTTGAATTTTGATTTTGAAATCAAATGTTGGCTTGCCAAATCAATGTCAATGTACCTCAGGACTTGATTTTTCCAAATTAACATATCTATAACATGACAACCCTAGTTACTATACAAAACTCGGGAATCATTTCTATTTAAGCAAGAATTGTTGCACTTTAGATAGTCATATACACATTACTTGGCCAAAGGTCTCATTGAGTTTAAATATTGTCTATCTCATATGCATGCTCATCCAAGCTATCTCCACTAATAGACTCTACCTACCAAGAGAGATCAACATGTCTTTGATAGGCTTGAAATGGGGTCTATAAGGGACATGGGTTAAATGAAGGCCATTTGTAAGTTGGAGCTAATGTGATACAATGGACAAACCTTCACACTACAAACTGCTCATTGGAACTTTAGACAGTCAGGAGCATGAAAAGATAGAGCTTTGAACATTCTTCTTTCTTCTTGATGTTAATCTAGATCTTGATTGGGACAGTCTTTTCCTTTACAAAAGGTTTGGTACCCATATTCATTTCTTTTCTTCTTCTCCCTATTCTTTCTTTTTATTTTTCTTACTCTTCCCTTTCTTTGAGCATTTTATCTTTTTGTCCTTCTTCTTTGTACGATTGTTAAGTATAGGACTTTCAAAAACTAGGTGACCTTTCTCCTTTTTCTCTGATTTTGATTGAATATTTGGTTAGGTTGGACCAATTTAAGTCAAACTGTCCTTATAAACTAAATGGAAGCCTTTTGTTGTCTTAGGTAAAAGAGAACTTAGTTGGATTTCTGAACCATTTTGGATTTTTTTTGTCTTTTTTCTTTTATTTTTTCTTTTCTTTTTTTTTGTCTTTTTTTTTTGTCTTTTATCTTTTTTTTTCCTCTTTTCTTTTTCTTCTCTTTCTTTTTTTTTTTGGTTCTAGCTCTAAAAGAGTTGTTCTGTTTGTACCAACTTGGGTTTCTAATAATGGATGAGTGGAGTGACATTAACTTGCTTCAGTCCTGACTTTATTTATGATATTTGGTCTAATTTCGGTGAACTTCAACTACCCTTATGGTCTTGAGAACTTCAACTACCCTGATGGTCTTGAGAACTTCAACTACCCTTATGGTCTTGGGAACTTCAACTATCTTCATGGTCTTGACTATTCATTTCTTTCTTTAATCTTCTGGCCTCTTCATCTTAGTGATCATAAGACTTGTCAAAAGTATTACAACAGCTCAGGGTAAGTTATTGGGATTTGTAAGCCAATGCAAAGAAAGCTAAATTTTATGAAGGCTCAAAGGGACAACTAGGAATTGATATTCAATAGGGTGAATACTAGTTGTTGGCTAACCAAACAATGCCTAGATCATTTCTCTCTTAAAATAAGCAGAGTTCAATTTTGCCTCAAAAGTTTGTCAAAGCATGTTCTAAGACTAACTAGGACCTAGACAAAGGTAATTATGCAGGAGCCCTCTGTGAGCGGGGATTTTCGCCCCCACTCCCGGTGGAATGGTTCTTGCGACTTCGGCACTGTTTAGGCTCGGGGCCTTAGAGAACACGGACCTAAGTCCGGAGAAAATGGAGTCGCCACCCAGACGGGCCGGGAAAAAGAAAGGGGTGAATGACTCGATTCCTAAGGAATCCCCAACCCCCTAATGGGTTCGGAAAGTTGGGTACGTGTGGGGAAGGTGAGAAATGGCCCAGCACCCCCACAACGCCCGGTTCATTGGAACCGGCCTCCTTTACAGGTCTTAATATTATAAAATTCTTAAGTATAACAATATTATCCATACTACACACAATAAAAAGAAAGCATCAATATATTAAAATCAAAGCAATGTCCAAACAAAACAAAACAAATAAATGGACACCCATCCAAGGATGGAAACATGTCCTTACATCACATGCCTAAGTAGGACACCCACCAAAAGGTAGAAACATGCCCTTTACAAAGGTTCTAAAATAGAAAAGAAAATTAAAGGGTTTTAAAGGGTTAGGGTTCATTATTTTAGGTTTAAAAGATGATTTTTGGATTTAGACTCTTAATTTGGGGTTCTCGGCCAAGGAATTTAATTTTAGGGTTTTAAATAGCAACTTGATATTTTATGAGATTTTATGAATTTAAACACATGAATTGAAGTTTTTATAAGTAGAAAAGATGTTTTTTAAGGTTTTTTGAGTGAAAAAGAGCCTACTTTAGAATCTTAAAAGATGCAGAATTTGATTTTGATTTTATCGAAAAATATGCTAAATTAGAGTTTTAAGGGTTTTTAAGAAGAAAAAATAACAATTTTAAATCTTTTTATAAAAGAGAGCCACGATTTTAATGTTCTAAACTTGGAAAAATTAAATTAAACTCTAAGATTTTTTATTTAAAAAGAACCTAATTCCATAATTTGGCTATTGTAAAACATAAATCAAAAGAATTAAAACATGCCTTCTTTTGTTGATTCTCCAAAAAACAACTCTTCTTGGATGAACTAGCTCCAAAGACAAGCTTTGATTGCCTCTTTTCTTCTCTCCTTTTCGTGCTACTGCTGCTATAAATATCAATTGAATTGAGTTTTCCCTTTCCTTCCTTGATTTGGTTTCAAAACCTAAAGCTATCATGAAAAGTTTTTTTTCTCCTTTGATTTGGTTTAATTGGTCCTTATTTATAGTGGTTTTTAGGTTGTTTATTCCTAATTAATTAAGGTGAGTAATAATAATAAAAAAAAAAGAAATTAAAACCTAATTGGATTAGAATTCTAAAAATTGCAGCTGAAAAATTCGCGCTGGCGAAAATTCTGGCGACGGGCCCGTGGGCGTGCCAGCCCGCGGGATCCTGAGGGCGAAACGCCCGCAGGCCTGCGGGGGAGCCACTGTTGGTCCGACGGGCCCGCGCGACCGCTTTTTGCTGCCGATTTTTTTCCGACTCCGATTTTTATTTTTATTTTTATTTTTAATTTTTATTTGTTTATTTTCATTTTTTACTACTAAAAATTAGATACTAAGGTAAAAATTATTTAATTAAAATTATTTTGGACCAATTAAACAACAAAAATCATTTTGGACTAAATAAAGCACAATGGACCGGATTGGGTCAAAAATTAAGGGTCTACAGTTTGCCCCCTGCTTGAATGATCTGAAACCTTAGTGAAAGAGAGTGAAAAGAAACAAAACTTAATTTTTGAGGTTTTGGGTTCTGGACCCGATTTTGGATACTCAATCCTAAACGAGACTTGGATACTCGATATTAATTTTGATTGGGATACTTGATCCTAACCGGATTTGGATACTCGATCCTACATTGGATTTGGATACTCGATCCTAAATTGGATTTAGATAATCGATCCTAAATTGGATTGGGATACTCGATCCTAAATGGACTTGGATACTCGATCCTAAACTGGATTTGGATACTCGATCCTAAACTGGATTGGGATACTCGATCCTAAATTGGATTGGGATACTCGATCATAAATTGGGTTCAGATACTCGATCCTAAATTGATTTAGATACTCGATCCTAAATTGGATTTGGATACTCGATCCTAAATTGGATTTGGATAATCGATCCTAAATTGGATTGGGATACTCGATCCTAAATGGACTTGGATACTCGATCCTAAACTGGATTTGGATACTCGATCCTAAACTGGATTGGGATACTCGATCCTAAATGGATTTGGATACTCGATCCTAAATCGAATTTGGATACTCGATCCGAAATTGGATTGGGATACTCGATCCTAACTTGATTTGGATACTCGATCCTAAATGGACTTGGATTGTAACACCCCCATATTCAATGCACACACACTACAACCACAACAATGTAGCATAAGTGCACCAAACATAGGGATGCTACGGTTTCCTTAACATTCAAAACATTTTAAAACTTGATACCATATCCATATCATTATATCTTATTAACAAAATAGATCATTTACTTATAAAACAAAACATATTAGTTATCTATATATATATATATACATTTATATATTACACAGCGGAAGTTATAAAATATGTATATATATGAAAACATTTGAATACATATTTACTATTATACATATATTTACATTATCAACAAAACTTTACACAATATAAAAAAATTTATACATGATTGGCAAGTCAGCTCTGATCTTTAAGCTCCCAAAATCAATTCTTCAATGTCTACTCTCACTCGGTCTCGAAGAGCTCTCGGGTTCGATTCTATCAGTTCTATCACCTGCGCGATTAAACACTATCGCGCTAAGCCAAGGGCTTAGTAAGATAAAACGTGCAATAGACATGCTTAAATGCTATACAATGCCAATTCTAATTTATCATACATGTAACAACATAAATGCAAAGCTAACAACATACTTTTACATTTCATAACCTAACATACATATATGTATATCAGAATTCAACATCTTTGCATATATTTTATTAGTCAATCATTTAATCATTCATGAACAACACTAAGCAAAGACAAGCATGGGCCCAAGACACACTAATATGCCATTCAATTTTCAGAGTTAATGTTTTGGTTTTGTTATCACATTTATCAATATCAATATCATATACCCAACTAGGCTTCAAGGATTAAGTTCAACCAAGCTTCAAGGGGAGCAAAGCATGCTAAGCATCAACCCAACTTGGCTTCAAGAACTAACCCAACCTAGCTTCAAGGGTTGTAACATCTCAATTAGGCTTCAAGGATTCAATCCAACCTAACTTCAAGAGATTGTTACACTCATTAGGCATGCCACCAACAACAAACTCTGAAAATGGAATAACACATTAGCCACACAATTCATTTAGATTTCATTCTCAATTCTCATTATCATTTAGGCAAACATGCCTCATTTATCTCCATTAAATCACCTTAGCCAATAACAATGGCTCCACCTTTCATTTCACAATATAACACTTCATTATTCAAGTGTATTTTTATCTCACATAGCATCATTCATAAATATTAACATTTCATTCCACATTACTCATAAAACACATTACCATTCAAAGTGCATAACATAACATTGTTAATTCTCAACAATGCAATTAGGGCAAAATACAATTGACATGATTCATAGCTTTAGGACCATTCACAAGTGTTTTTAATTCATCCCTTGGTTTAAGTATGTTTATGTTTAGGTTTAGAGGCCAAACTACCTTTGAAGAATCTAAACTATGCAAACAAGAACAAAGAAATCAAACAACATTCAATTCATTTGTGGGACACGCCCAACTCACTTGTAGGGCACGCCCAACCTAGTTGAGGAACACGCCCGTGTCTTTAACAATAAAAGAGGCAGTAGCCAATTCAAATAATTGACACGCCCAGCACCTTTGATGGACACGCCCGTGTCACTAAAACCAAAAGAGACAGTAGCCAATCCAAATAATTGACACGCCCACTCCCCTAAGGGACACGCCCACTCCCCTAAATTGATTTTGGCCGTGTCACCAATTCACAAAACCTTAACTAAAACCAACCCTTTCTCAATTGCACTCAAACACAATATTCATCATATAACATATTTCACATGAACATAATCAATGTTCTAAACACATATTCATCACAAAAACTACTTCACCACACATTAATATCACAATTAAACACATATTAACTCAAAACCCTAAAATCAACATCCTTCTCCATCCATCCAAATCAACAACCATCATTTCCAACAACAACCTTCAATTAAACTCATAACTTAAAATCAATTTAACACTTGAAAACACAACCAAACACATCTCAAATCCACCAAATCACAAAATCATCAAACCCTACTTTACTTCCAACACAACTTCCAAATAAGTAAAGAAAACAAGAAAATACTTACTTGAAAAGAAGAAATTCCACAAATCCTTTGTCAAAACCTTGGATTGCTTCATCAATTTGCTTCTTGCCTCAAGAACACTTCTCTTTTCCTTTTGCTAATGGAGAGCCGGCCACTTCATGAAGAAAGAAGACAATGATCAAGATACAAAGTCAAATTTTGCTTTTAATCTCCACCAAGTGTTCTTATCCAAGCAATTACTAAAACACCCTCAATCATATAACTAACCTTTGTCTCATATAAGTCCTTATATGTAATTTCATTAACAACCAAAAATATCTTCTTCCACTTAACCATCACCTTGACTCTTCATTTGACCACTTTATATGTTATATATATCATCATATACACAACATATACATTTGTCTCTAAACCCTAATTCTTTCTCCAAAACACATATGCACAAGCATTCTCATCCCAATTCTTTCTTACCCCATCATATGCATTCAATTCAATTTAACAATAACAACAACAACAACAACAACAATATAATCAAAACTTCTAAGCCACATATGAGGATATTACATGGATACTCGATCCTAAACTGGATTTGGATACTCGATCCTAAACTGGATTGGGATACTCAATCCTAAATGGATTTGGATACTCGATCCTAAATCAAATTTGGATACTCGATCCGAAATTGGACTGGGATACTCGATCCTAACTTGATTTGGATACTCGATCCTAAATTGGATTTGGATACTCGATCCTAAATTGGATTGGGATACTCGATCCTAAATGGACTTGGATACTCAATCCTAAACTGGATTCGGATACTCGATCCAAAACCGGATTGGGATACTCGATCCTAAATGGATTTGGATACTCGATCCTAAATCGAATTTGGATACTCGATCTGAAATTGGATTGGGATACTCGATCCTAACTTGATTTGGATACTCGATCCTAAATTGGATTTGGATACTCGATCCTAAATTTGATTGGGATACTCGATCCTAACTAGACTTGGATACTCGATCCTAAACTGGATTTGGATACTAGATCCTAAATTGGATTGGGATACTCGATCCTAAATGGACTTGGATACTCGATCCTAAACTGGATTTGGATACTCGATCCTAAACTGGATTGGGATACTCGATCCTAAATGGATTTGGATACTCGATCCTAAATCGAATTTGGATACTCGATCCGAAATTGGATTGGGATACTCGATCCTAACTTGATTTGGATACTCGATCCTAAATTGGATTTGGATACTCGATCCTAAATTGGATTGGGATACTCGATCCTAAATGGACTTGGATACTCGATCCTAAACTTGATTCGGATACTCGATCCTAAACCGGATTGGGTACTCGGACCTGAGTTTGAGTTGATTTTTGTTTAATTTGGGTACTTGGACCCGAGACTGAGTTTGACTAACCTTTTATCATTTGAGAAGTCTGACTGCTCCGACTGTTTTATGCATTGTGGTTTTTTTTTTCACCATCAAAATGAATCTTCATCGTTGGACCTTCCTTCTTTGGGATCGGGTCTTCACCTTTGAAATTGGATCTTCATCCTTTAAATCGGGTCTTCACCCTTGAAAATGGATCTTCATCTTTTGAGATCGGGTCTTCTTTGTTCTTTGAAGATGGGAGTGACACGGCCAGTGGCTTGGCCGTGTCTCCTGCCAGTGTCACCTACTGCTTCCCTTCTCTCTTTGCTTGGTCTTTCTTGGCTTTGCCCTTTAGGTGAGACACGGCCAGTGGCTTGGCCGTATCTCCTGCCTGTGTCACCTACTGCTTCCCTTCTCTCTTCAAAGATTTTTTTTTCATGCAAGCTTTGATTGATATTTTTGCCATCTTGTTCTTCGCATAAGCATGCATTTCTTCTCTTTGCAAGATTGCTGGAGGTTTCTCAAGCAATGGGCTTTCTATGCCCCCCCTGATTTAATATCTTCTTTTGATTGCTTGCTGTTCATTTTGACAAGGAATAGACAACACAAGACAAGAAAGTGTGATGTGACATGCTCATGTATGCATGATATGCTTGAATAATACTTACAGTGGTTCCATGACTCACAGACCGAGGCGATCAGCAGAAGTATTCTCATTGGTTCCGTTTTGACGCTTGTTCAAGTCTTGCATTGAAATGATTGAAAGCTTTGCATTTGTGGCTTTTATCTTCAAGATGTTGAAAACATGAGTGGTGGAGACCCCAAGCAATAGAGTTAGGGATACATCCATATCAAACTATATTTCAGCATGTCAGTTGGTAGTTTCTTCATAACTTTGCCAATAATAATTTTCTTTGCTCAATGTGTCCTTTGGAGGTTCAACATACTTCCCTTAACTTGAAGGCTTTGTTATGACAAAACACTTTTTTTTTTTTGAAATTTTTTGAATTTTTCATTTTGAAATCAAATGTTGGCTTTGCCAAATTAATGTCTATGTACCTCAGGACTTGATTTTTCCAAATTAACATATCTATAACATGACAACCCTAGTTACCGTACTAAACTCGGGGATTATTTCTACTTAAGCAAGAATTGTTGCACTTCAGATAGGCACATACACATTACTTGGCCAAAGGTCTCATTGAGTTTAAATATTGTCTATCTCATATGCATGCTTATCCAAACTATCTCCACTAATAGACTCTACCTACCAAGAGAGATCAACGGGTCTTTGACAGTCTTGAAATGGGGTCTATAAGGGACATGGGTTAAATGAAGGCCATTTTGAGATAGGAGCTAGTGTGACACAATGGACAAACCCTCACACTATAAATTTCTTGTTTGAATTTTAGGCGGTTTGGAGGCAATCTTGCTAGACTCCAAATTTCTTCTATCTTCTTAGCATTAAACTGGATATTGACTAGGACATTTTTTGCCCTTGCAAAAAGTTTGGTTCCCAAATTCATTTCTTTTCTTCTTCTCCCTTTTCTTTATTTCTCTTCCCTTTTCTTTCTCTTTTTGTCCTTCTTTCTTGTTGGACTACAGAACTTTCAAGAACTGGGTGGTCTTCCTCCTTTTCTCCAATTTTAATTGAATCTTTGGCTGGGTTGGACCAATCTCAAAAAAGGTCTTTATGAACCAAATAGAAGCCTTTTGCTGTTTTAGGTAAAAGATAACTCAGTTGGCTTTATGAACCGCCTTTTTAGGTTTTCTTTTTTTTTCTTTTTTCTTTTTTTCTTTTTTTTTTTCTCTTCTTTCTTTTTTTTTTGCTTGGCTCTAGCTCGAAAAGAGTTGTCTCGTTTATACTAGCTTGGCTTCAAATAATGGATGAGTGGAGTGACATAAATCTTCTTTAATAGGGATAAATCATTTGTTACTCTAATGTTGATGTTGTCTTGATATATTGGAGACATGAAGGGAACTTCATCTACCCTTATGGTCTTGAGAACTTTAACTATCCACGTGATCTTGATTAATCATTGCTTTCTTTGATCTTCTTGCTTATTCATCTTAGTGATCATAAGACTTGTCAAAAATATCACAACAGCTCAAGGTAGGTTGTTGAGGTTATATGCCAATGAAAAGAAAGCTAAAATTTTATGAAGGCTCAAAGGGACAACTAGGGATTGATATTTAATTGGGTGGATACTAGTTGTTGGCTAACCAAACAATGCCTAGATCATTTCTCTCTTAAATAAGTAGAGTTCAATTTCGCCTTGAAAGTTTGTCAAAGCATGTTCTAAGACTGACTAAGACCTAGACAAAGATAATTATGCAGGAGCCCTCTCTAAGTAAGCATACACAACTCAATGCTATAGAGTAATTCCCTCATCTAGTAAAGTCATTCGAGTCATGATGCCTAGACACATTAATTTATAAACATCAAGCTAAATTCCTCATTGGTTGAGCATCAAAATGAACAAAGACCAACAAAATTTTGATGAAAGTAATTTATTTAAAGCAACTTTAAGTTTGAAAAACACGATTGTTCCAATTTAAATATTAAAGAAAGTAAAATTGAAAAGCAACATTCAAGCTAAGGAAAGTTCATTGAGTTGGCGTCGTAGACACTTCATTTATTTAGACATATCATTAAAGATCATTGCTTCATCATCATCATCCATAGTTAATCCAAACTTGTTTAGTTGTACATCCTCTTTAGCGGCTTGTCTATCCATATCATGATGAGATGACAAGATAAAACTCTTCATGAAGGTTGCAAGAGGTGGTGCCCTTCCAATTTTAAGCAGAGGCATATTCCTAGTGTTGGGCTTATTAGGCTCAAGCAGCTTTCCACTATTAATTAAATTCTGGATCTCATGCCTTAATCGGATACACTTATCAGTCTCATGTCCTTGAGTCTGATGAAATTGACAAAAAGCCTTAGTATTAAATTTTGGGGGTAATGGACTAGGTAAAGGTCGAGGAGCCAATGGTTGTAACAACCCTTTCTTTTGTAGCTTATCGAAGACCCAAGACAAAGGCTTCCCCATATCTGAAAATTTACGCTTCTTTGTTGTAACACCCCCATATCCAATGCACACACACTACAAACACCACAATGTAGCATAAGTGCACCAAACATAGGGATGCTAAGATATCCTTAACATTCAAAACACTTTAAAACTTAAACAATACCCTTATCATTATACATTATAGAAAAATAGATCAGTTACTTATAAAACAAAAACATATTAGTTATCTATATATATATATACATTTATAAATTACACAGCGGAAGTTATAAAATATGTACATATATGAAAACATTTGAATACATATTTACCATTATACATATATTTACATTATCAACAATACTTTACACAATATAAAAGATTATACATGATTGGCAAGTCAGCTCTGATCTTTAAGCTCCCAAAATCAACTCTTCAATGTCTACTCTCACTTGGTCTCAAAGAACTCTCAGGTTCGATTCTATCAGTTCTATCACCTGCGCGATTAAACACTATCGCGCTAAACCAAGGGCTTAGTAAGATAAAACATGCAATCGATATGCTTAGATGCTATACAATGCCAATTCTAATTTATATCATATATGTAACAACATAGATACAAAGTTAACAACATACCTTTACATTACATAACCAACATACACATATGTATATCACATTTGAACATCCTTGCATATGCTTTATTAGTTAATCATTTAATCATCCATGAACAACACTAAGCAAAGACAAGCATGGGCCCAAGACACACTAATATGCCATTCAATTTTCAGAGTTAATGCTTTGGTTTTGTTATCACATTTATCAATATCAATATCATATACCCAACTAGGCTTCAAGGATTAAGTTCAACCAAGCTTCAAGGGGAGCAAAGCATGCTAAGCATCAACCCAACTTGGCTTCAAGAACTAACCCAACCTAGCTTCAAGGGTTGTAACATCTCAATTAGGCTTCAAGGATTCAATCCAACCTAACTTCAAGAGATTGTTACTATCATTAGGCATGCCACCAACAACAAACTCTGAAAATGGAATAACACATTAGCCACACAATCCATTTAGTTCTCATTCTCAATTCTCATTATCATTTAGGCAAACATGCCTCATTTATCTCCATTGAATCACCTTAGCCAATAACAATGGCTTCACATTTCATTTCACAATATAACATTTCATTATTCAAGTGTATATTTATCTCACATAGCATCATTCAAAAATATCAACATTTCATTCCATATTAATCATGAAACACATTATCACTCACAATGCATAATATAACAAGGCTCAATCTCAACAATGCAAGAACAATATATATATAATTCATAGCTTTAGGATCATTCACAAGTGTTTTTAATTCATCCCTTGGTTTAAGTATGTTTATGTTTAGGTTTAGAGGCCAAACTACCTTTGAAGAATCTAAACTATGCAAACAAGAACAAAGAAATCAAGCAACATTCAATTCATTTGTGGGACACGCCCAACTCACTTGAAGGACACGCCCAACCTAGTTGAGGAACACGCCCGTGTCTTTAACAATAAATGAGGCAGTAGCCAATTCAAATAATTGACACGCCCAGCACTTTTGATGGACACGCCCGTGTCACTAAAACCAAAAGAGACAGTAGCCAATCCAAATAATTGACACGCCCACTCCCCTAAATTGCTTTTGGCCGTGTCATCAAATCACAAAACATTAACTAAAACCAACACTTTCTCAATTGCACTCAAACACAATATTCATCATATAACATGTTTCAAATGAACATAAACAATGTTCTAAACACATATTCATTACAAGAAACACTTCACAACACATTAATATAACAATTAAACACACACATCATCTCAAAACCCTAAAACTAACATCTTTCTCCATCCTTCCAAATCAACCTCTATCACTTCTAACAACAACAACTATATAAACTATTAACTTAAAACCAATTTAATACTTGAGAACACAACACAACACATCTCAAATCCATCAAATCACAAAAATCACCAAACCCTAACTCACTTCCAACACAACTTCCAAATAAATAAAGAAAACAAAAGATTACTTACCTACAAGAAGAAATTCCACAAATCCCTTGTCAAATCTTTTGATTGTTTCTTCAATTTGCTCCAAACATCAAGAACACTTTCCTTGCTCTCTCTTCTCTTCAATGGCCGGCCACCTCTTGAAGAAAGAAGACAATGATCAAGATACAAAGTCAAATTTTGCTTTTAATCTCCACCAAGTGTTCTTACCCAAGCAATTACTAAAACACCCTCAATCATATAACTAACCTTTGTCTCATATAAGTCCTTATATGTAATTTCATTAACAACCAAAAATATCTTCTTCCACTTAACCATCACCTTGACTCTTCATTTGACCACTTTATATGTTATATATATCATCATATACACAACATATACATTTGTCTCTAAACCCTATTTCTTTCTCCAAAACACATATGCACAAGCATTCTCATCCCAATTTATTCTCTTATCCCATCATATACATTCAATTCAATTTAACACTAACAACAACAACAACAATATAATCAAAACTTCTAAGCCACATATGAGGATATTACATTTGTTGGCTTAGTTGTTGCATCTTTCTCAACATCTCCTCTTTCCCTTTAACTTTTCCCACTAGGGTGATAGCCGCTCTTATTGCTCCACTTAGATAGCACATGGTTCGGTTGGTCTTGTAGAATTGGGATTAATCTCTCATTTTTCATTCGATCTCTATCAGTAGACATGTTCCTTGTTAATGCTGCCTTTTCCTTCTTTCTTATGTCGATGGGAGATGCCTCATTAGCATTGTTAATGATCTCTAGAATTTCAATCAACTGGGCCTTCATAATTTCAACCAATTGGTCTTGTAGTTCGGCCATCCTTGCTTTGACAACTTCATCAATTATATCTCTTAGCTGGTTTGCATTCATCCTTCCAATGAGGCACTTGAATTAAAGTCAGTGTTGTAGATGGTATTGTTGTATGCTCTTGAATTGTCGTACTTCAGGTCTATGAGCCAGAGAGGATCAATGATATGAGATACAAATGTATGCATGTATGCACAAACAATCAACAAAGAAAGATAATTAGGACGTTCCTTCCAACCTTATAACATCCACACACGAATGGCGAGTCTCTTTTCCTAGGTATATGGTTAACAAAATACCAACATGGGGTATCTTGCTTTCGAATAATTCCCTCGGACGTTTCAACCAATAGTTATATCCTTGAAAATGGAAATCAATCCATGATAATTCCCATTAATTAAGTTTTAATCCATTCAACCAACTAAAGTAGCTTTTATGCTATGTTGGATTAAAACGAAATTAAGAGGTTTATTATAAATAGATTTCTCACTTGAAAAAGTAACTAATGATTCATGCCAAAAACAAGCCCATGGTTAATTTGTTCTTAGTGTAAACTAGGCCCACAATTGATTTTTGGTATTTCATAATTGACCTAAATATTTTTGCAAGCTCTTTGTAAAAATGGTTGGGTGAAAATAATTTTGTTTCTAAGCCCATTGTAAAAGATTTTAGAAAAATGGATTTTGGGCTTAGTATTTGGGCCATGAGCCAAAGAATTTTTGTTTTGTTTTTAGAAAAATTTTATGTCCAAAGACCATCTTAAAAAGTTTTGAAAAATAGCTTTGGTCTTTTGGATTTTAAAAAATTTATTTTGAGCTTGCAAATGTACTTAGGTCATATTAGAAAAAGAACAAACCAAATAAGCCATGATTTAAACTAAGATAAACTTACCATAGTCAAACAACATGCATTTGGGGTAAAACCTAAGGAAAGTAACTAGGCCAATTACATGAGCTTTAGTCTTTGGGTAGAAAGGCTTAGGTTCCCATAGCAAGTATATACCAAATGGTACGAGGCTATGAGTGGTTATGCCATGCTTGATCTCCATACCTTGAGTGAAAGTATGGTATCCCTTACATAACATAACACGGGTAACACAGGCGTCCTAACTCACGCACACAATGCAATCTAAGATGATGCAATGGATAATATCATTATAAGAAAGAATAGAATAATATAAAGACCAATGGAATCAACATCTCTTATCCCCAGTGGAGTCGCCACTGTGAGCGGGGATTTTCGCCCCCACTCCCGGTGGAATGGTTCTTGCGACTTCGGCACTGTTTAGGCTCGGGGCCTTAGAGAACACGGACCTAAGTCCGGAGAAAATGGAGTCGCCACCCGGACGGGCCAGGAAAAAGAAAGGGGTGGATGACTCGATTCCTAAGGAATCCCCAACCCCCTAATGGGTTCGGAAAGTTTGGTACGTGTGGGGAAGGTGAGAAATGGCCCAGCACCCCTACAACGCCCGGTTCATTGGAACCGGCCTCCTTTACAGGTCTTAATATTATAAAATTCTTAAGTATAACAATATTATCCATACTACACACAATAAAAAGAAAGCATCAATATATTAAAATCAAAGCAATGTCCAAACAAAACAAAACAAATAAATGGACACCCATCCAAGGATGGAAACATGTCCTTACATCACATGCCTAAGTAGGACACCCACCAAAAGGTAGAAACATGCCCTTTACAAAGGTTCTAAAATAGAAAAGAAAATTAAATTACATGATGTTTAACTAATGAGGTACCCACCAAGTGGAAACATACCTCTTACAACTTTTGGAAGTCTAAATTGATTGATAAAAGTAAATAATCATCCATAATAAATAAATCATTCATGAAGAGTATTAACCAAAATATAAAACAAACATCCATCCATGATAAATTAAATAAATCAAGTATTAAAATTAAATAAATTAAAGCATAAGAAATAAATCAAGGTATAAATAAATATGGAATTGAATAAAACAAATAAAAGTTCAAGTATAGCTACTTTTTCTATTTAGGGTTACTTACCTCATGTGTTAAGGCTTTGGAAATTCTAAAGTTTAAGCTACTATGACTTTTTAGGTAATTAAAATAGATTAGGTTTTATGTTTTTTAAAGGTTAGCAAGACACTTTGATTAAACAAATTAAGATTTGAATGATGAAATAATAAAACTTGAGTTTTAGACACTTTTGAAATATTTTTAATTCATGATTTTAAATAAATTGAGCTACTGTAGCTTTTTTGAGTTTTTTATATTTTTTATGTTTTTTATGTTTTAAAGGGTTTAAAGTTTAGAAAAGTTAGGGTTTAAGGTTTTAAAGGGTTAGGGTTCATTATTTTAGGTTTAAAAGATGATTTTTGGATTTAGGCTCTTAATTTGGGGTTCTCGGCCAAGGAATTTAATTTTAGGGTTTTAAATAGCAACTTGATATTTTATGAGATTTTATGAATTTAAACACATGAATTGAAGTTTTTATAAGTAGAAAAGATGTTTTTTAAGGTTTTTTGAGTGAAAAAGAGCCTACTTTAGAATCTTAAAAGATGCAGAATTTGATTTTGATTTTATCGAAAAATATGCTAAATTAGAGTTTTAAGGGTTTTTAAGAAGAAAAATAACAATTTTAAATCTTTTTATAAAAGAGAGCCACGATTTTAATGTTCTAAACTTGGAAAAATTAAATTAAAACTCTAAGATTTTTGATTTAAAAAGAACCTAATTCCATAATTTGGCTATTGTAAAACATAAATCAAAAGAATTAAAACATACCTTCTTTTGTTGATTCTCCAAAAAACAACTCTTCTTGGATGAACTAGCTCCAAAGACAAGCTTTGATTGCCTCTTTTCTTCTCTCCTTTTCGTGCTACTGCTGCTACTGCTGCTATAAATATCAATTGAATTGAGTTTTCCCTTTCCTTCCTTGATTTGGTTTCAAAACCTAAAGCTATCATGAAAAGTTTTTTTTTCTCCTTTGATTTGGTTTAATTGGTCCTTATTTATAGTTATTTATAGTCCTTAATTTTGAAAACACGATCGTTCCAATTAAATATTAAAGAAAGAAAATAAAACAAGAAAAAAAAACAAGCCAAGGGAAGTTTGTTGAGTTAAGCTTCTTCTCCTTTCACATCTTCAATATTCCCATCTTGAAAGGAAGATAAGACTTGATCTTCCTCCAATCCTCCTCCTACCATGAAAGTTGCTGGTGCTGGCACTCTGTAAAACTTAGTGTAGACCCTTAATTTTTGACCCAATCCGATCCAATATGCTTTATTCAGTCCAAAATGATTTTTGTTGTCTAATCGGTCCAAAATAATTTTAATGAAATAGTTTTTGCTTTATTATCTAATTTTTATTAATAAAAAATAAAAATAAAAATCAGAGTCGAAAAAAAATCAGCAGCGAAAAGTGGTCGCGCTGGCCCGTCGGGCCAGCAACAGCTCACCCGTCGGGCCCATCGAGTTATTTCGCCTGCAGGTCCTGCGGGGCAAGTTATTTAGCCCGCAGGTCCTGCGGGGCAAGTTATTTCCTGCGGGCTGGCACGCCCACTCGCTGGCCAGCCATGGGCCCACTGCCACAGTTTTCGCCAACGCAAATTTTCTTGACCCAAATTTTTGAAACCTAATCCAATTAGGTTTTAATTTCTTTTTTTATTAATATTATTTACCTTAGTTAATTAGGAATAAATAACCTAAAAACCATTATAAATAAGGACCAATAGAACCAAATTGGGGGAGGAAAAAATTTTCACAGGAGCTTGAGGTTTTGAAACCAAATTAGTGAAGGAAAAGTGAAATCAATTCAATTGATTTTTAAAGGGAGGAGCACCACGAATTAGGCAATTCAAGGGCAACAAAGGCTTGTCTTTGGAGCTAGTTCATCCAACAAGAGTTATTTTTTTTTTGGAGAATCAACAAAAGAAGGTATGTTAAATTCTTTTTGATTTATGTTACACAGTAGCCAAATCTATAAAATTTAAGGTTCTTTGAATAAAAAATTTTAGAGCTTTAATTTGATTTTTCCAAGATTAAAACACTAAAACGTGACCTTCTTTTCTAAAAAGACTTAAAATTGTTATTTTTTCTTCTTAAAAATCTTAAAACTCTAATTGAACATATTTTTCAACAAAATCAAAATCAAATTCTGTTTCTTTTAAGATTTTAAAGTAGGTTCTATTTCATTCAAAAAGCCTTAAAAAACATCTTTTCTACTTATAAATACTTCAATCCATGTGTTTAAATTTATAAAACTTCATAAATCATCAAATTTCTTTTTAAAACTCTAATTCAAATTCATTACCCGTGAACCCTAATTTCAAAGCCAAAATTCAAAATTCATCTTTTAAACCTAAAACAATGAACCCTAACCCCTTTAAAACCTTAAACCCTAATTTTTATGAACCCTAATCCCTTTAAAACATAAAAAAACATAAAAAAAATAAAAACTCAAAAATTGCACAGTAGCTTAAAATTCAATAATCAAAAATCACAAATTTAAGTATTTTAAGGTATTCAAAACCCTAGTTTCATGATTTCACCATTCAAACCTTAATTTGTTTAATCAAAGAGTCTTACCAACCTTTTAAAGCATAAAACCCTAATTTATTTTAATTCCATAAAAAGACACAGTAGCTTAATTTTAGAAATTTCCAAAACCTTAACACATGAGATAAAAAAACCCTAAATGGAAATAGTAGCTATACTTGAACTTTTATTTGCTTCATTCAATTCCATACTTGATTATGCTTTGATTTATTTCTTTTGCTTTAATTTATTTAGCGACTCCATTTTCTCCGGACTTAGGTCCGTGTTCTCTAAGGTCCCGAGCCTAAACAGTGCCGAAGTCGCAAGAACCATTCCACCGGGAGTGGGGGCGAAAATCCCCGCTCACAGTGGCGACTCCACTAGGGACAAGAGAAGTTGATTCCGTTGGTCTTTTTATTATTCTATTCTTTCTTATAATGATATTATCCATTGCATCATATTAGATTGCATTGTGTGCGTGAGTTAGGAAGCCCGTGTTACCCGTGTTATGTTATGTAAGGGATACCATACTTTCACTCAAGGTATGAAGATCGAGCATGGCATGACCACTCATAGCCTCGTACCATTTGGTATATACTTGCTATGGGAACCTAAGCCTTTTAACCCAAAGACTAAAGCTCATGTAATTGGCCTAGTTACTTTCCTTAGGTTTTACCCTAAATGCATGTTGTTTGACTATGGTTAGTTTATCTTAGTCTAAATCATGGCTTATTTGGTTTGTTCTTTTTCTAATATGACCTAAGTATAATGCAAGCTTAAAATAAATTTTTTCTTTAAAATCCAAAAGACCAAAGCTATTTTTCAAAACTTTCCAAGATGGTCTTTGGACATAAGATTTTTTCTAAAAACAAATCAAAAATTCTTTGGCCTATGGCCCAAATACTAAGCCCAAAATCCATTTTTCTAAAAATCTTTTACAATGGGCTTAGAAACAAAACTATTTTCACACAACCATTTTTACAAAGAGCTTGCAAAAATACTTAGGTCAATTATGAAATACCAAAAATCAATTGTGGGCCTAATTTACACTAAGAATAAATTAACCATGGGCTTGTTTTTGGCATGAATCACTAGTTACCTCTTTTCAAGTGAGAAATCTATTTATAATAAACCTCTTAATTTCGTTTTAATCCAATATAGCATAAAAGCTACTTTGGTTGGTTGAATGGATTAAAACCTAATTAATGGGAATTATCATGGATTGATTTCCATTTTCAAAGATATAACTATTGGTTGAAACGTCTGAGGGAATTATTCGAAAGCAAGGTACCCCATGTTGGTATTTTGTTAACCATATACCTAGGAAAAAGAGATTCGTCATTCGTGTGTGGATGTTATAAGGTTGGAAGGAATGTCCTAATTTGTCTATTGTTTGTGCATACATGCATACATGCATACATTTGCATCTCATATCATTAATCCTCTTTGGCTCACAGCCCTGGATTACGATAGTTCAAAAGCTTACAATCCGACCTACGCCGGAGACAGAGCATCTAGCAATGACTCAATCACTTGCTCACCTAAAACAATGGAGCCCGAACAAATTCAAAGAATGGTGGATGAAACACTCAGTGCCAAAATGGAAGAGATCAAAGAGGCCATGGCCGAGACCATAAAGAATCAATTAGCTGTAATTTTAGGAAACAATGCCGAAGCATCTACTAGCACCAAGAAAGTCAAGGGGAAGACTAAAATTGATGAAGTGGTTTTGGATGATGATAAGGTGATCATTCATGATGATGATTGGGCTCAATATTACCAAGATCTTCAAGACAAAAAGGAGTCGAATGTTGTTGAGAAGGCAACTATTGAAAAGACCGAGACATCTGATATTGAAAAGATGATTGCTGATTTAGAAAAGAAATTTGAGAAGAAGCTGAAAATCGAAGAGAAGTATGAGGTCGACAAACTATTTAAACAAGATGAAGAGGTCCCTTATAAATTCAAGATGCCTTCCTTTGCTAAGTACAATACCACCGGAAATCCTCATCTTCATGTGAAACAATATATCACTGCCATGCAGTCTGCCCGAGCTACTAAGGCTCAAACCCTAAGGTACTTTATGCTCTTATTGGACCCTGTTGTCCAAAATTGGTTCAATACCTTGGATGATGGAACACAAAAGAGTTGGGATCTACTTTACAAAGCCTTCATCCAACAATACAGATACAATGTAGAAATGGAAGTTACCTTAATGGAAGTTGAGTCCATTAGGCAACGACCAAATGAAAATTTTGTAGATTATGTCAAGAGATGGAGAAACAAGGCTGCTTTACTCAAGAAAAGGCCTGATGAATCTGATCAAATAAGGATGATCATGAGAGGTGTCTTGCCCAATCTCCGTGGAAGGATGTCTCATACTCTTATAAGGGATTTCAAATATCTTCTCCAAGCTGGTCTACAAATTGAAGAGTGGGAAAGGGAGAAGAATCGCTTTTCAATAAAAAGGAATGAGAAAGGGAGCTATCAACCTGGTAGCCAAAGCACATAAAAAGAAGTTGATGTTAATGCTGCTAGTGAAAGAGGAATGAGGCAGTTTTCAGATCTGGGGAAGCCACTATCTTGGGTTCTCAATAAGCTACAAAAGAAGGGATTGTTACAACCCTTGACTCCTCGTCCTTTGCCTAATCTTCTTCCACCTAACTTTGATACTAATGCATTTTGCCAATTCCATCAAAAGCTTGGACATGAAATGGACAATTGCATGAAGTTGAGGCATGAGATCTAGAATTTAATTGATAATGGCAAGTTGCCAGAGCCATACAAGCCCAACACCAAAGATAATCCATTTCCAAGGTTCAACAGAGTGCCACCACCAGCAACCTTCATGGTGGGAAAAGGATTGGAAGAAGACTTTGTTTTATCATCCTTTCAATATGAAAATATTGAAGATGTGAAAGGAAAAGAAGCCTAACTCAATGAACTTTCCTTAGCTTGAATGTTTCTTTTCAATCTTACTTTATTTAATATTTTGGAACTATTGTGTTTCTCAAATTTAAAGTTGTTTGAATAAATTATTTTTATCATAAATTTTTGTTGGTCTTTGTTCATTTTGATGCTCAACCAATGAGGAATCTATCTTGATAATTCATAAATTTATCTATGCATCATAACTTTAATGACTTTACTAGATAAGGGAATTGCTCTATAGCATTGAGTTGTGTATGCTTACTTAGAGAGGGCTCCTGCATAATTATCTTTGTCTAGGTCTTAGTCAGTCTTAGAACATGCTTTGACAAACTTTTGAGGCGAGATTGAACTCTGCTTATTTAAGGGAGAGATGATATAGGCATTGTTTGACTAGCCAACAACTAGTATCCACCCAATTAAGTATTAATCCCTAGTTATCCCTTTGAGCCTTCATAAAATTTTAGCTTTCTTTTCATTGGCTTACAAAACCCAATAACCTACCTTGAGTTGTTGTGATACTTTTGACAAGTCTTATGATCACTAAGATGAAGAGGCAAGAAAATCAAAGAAAGCAATGATTAGTCAAGACCATAAGGGTAGTTAAAGTTCTCAAGACCCTAAGTGTAGTTGATGTTTCTCAAGACCATAAGTGTAGTTGATGTTTTCAAGAGCATAAGGGTAGTTGAAGTTTTCAAGACCATAAGGGTAGTTGAATTTCACCTAATATCTCCAATCTATCAAGACAACATCGGAGTAACAATTGATTTATCCATGTTAAAGAAGATTTATGTCACTCCACTCATCCTTTATTGGAAGCCCAAGCTAGTATGAATTAGACAACTATGTTTGAGCTAGAACTAAAAAAAAAGAGAAGAAAGAAAAAGAAAAAAAGAAAAGAAAAAACAACAAGAAAAAAAAAGGGTTCAAAAAGCCAAATGAGTTCTCTTTTACCTAAAGCAGCAAAAGGCTTCCATTTTTACTTGAATTGGTCCAACCCAACCAAAGATTCAATCAAAATCAAAGAAAAGGAGAAAGACCATTCAGTTCTTGAAAGTTCTGCACATGACAGTCCTATAAGGAAGAAGGACAAAATGATAAAATGCTCAAAGAAAGGGAAGAGTAAGAGAAATAAAGAAAAGGGAGAAGAAGAAAAGAAATGAATTTGGGAACCAAACCTTTTTGCAAGGGCAAAGACTATCATAATCAAGATCCAGATTAATGCCAAAAAGCTAGAAAGAATTTAGAGACTAGCAAGATTGCCTCCAAACTGTCTAAAGTTCAAACAAGAAATTTATAGTGTGAAGGCTTGTCCATTGTGTCACACCAGCTCCTATCTCAAAATGGCCTTCATTTAACCCATGTCCCTTATAGACCCCATTTCAAGCCTATCAAAGACCTGTTGATCTCTCTTGGTAGGTAGCATCTATTAGTGGAGATAGTTTGAATAAGCATGCATATGGGATAGACAATATTTAAACTCAAATGAGACCTTTGGCCAAGTAATGTGTATGTGCCTATCTGAAGTGCAACAGTTCTTGCTTAAATAGAAATGATTCCCGAGTCTAGTACGGTGACTAGGGTTATCATGTTATAGATATGTTAATTTGGAAAATCAAGTCCTGAGGTACATTGACATTAATTTGGCAAGGCCAACATTTGATCTCAAAATCAAAATTCAAAAAAATGTTTTGTCATACAAAGCCTTCAAGTTAAGGGAAGTATGTTGAACCTCCAAAGGACACATTGGGAAAAGGAAATGATTATTGGCAAGGTCATGAAGAAGCTATCAACAGACATGCTGAAACATAGTTTGAAATAGATGAATCCCTGACTCTGCTTCTTGGGGTCTCCATTATTCATATTTTCAACATCTTTAAGATAAAAGCCATAAATGCAAAGCTTTCTATCATTCCAATGCAAGACTTGAAAGAGCGTCGAAAAGGAGTCAATGAGAATACTTCTGGTGATCACCTCGATTTGTGAGTCAATGAAACCGTTGTAAGTATTATCATGCATATCATGCATACATGAGCATATCACATCACACTTGTATTGTCTATTCTTCATCAAAATGAGCAGCAAACACCCTGCAAATTAAAGAATCTAAAGAAGATATTGAATCAAGGGGGCATGGAAAGCCCATTGCATGAGAAAGCTCCAGTAATCTTGCAAAGAGAAGAAATGCATGCTTATGCGAAGAACAAGACGGCAAAAACATCAATCAAAGCTTGCATGGAAAAAATCTTTGGTTTGAGCCTACACAGGGGGCAAAGTTTCTCCTTTTCAATTTTTTGAGTTTATATACCAAATATTTTTAAACTCACTTACAAATATTTTGCCACACAGGGGGGCAAGGAGAGGATATAAGGTCCAATTAAAAATAACTAAATCCTTGCAAAAAGGAAGAACAAAAGAATGGAACAATTAGAACTCTCAAAAGAATGAAGATGCAAAAGACGAAAGATCAATCGAGCTAAAAGAGCTGAAGCCAGGGTAAAGACCCGACTTCCAATGGATAAAGATCATTTTCAGGGGTGAAGACCCGATCTCAAAGGATGAAGATACACTTTTCAAGGGTGAAGACCCGATTTTCAAGGATGAAGATCCATTTGCAAGGGTGAAGACCCAATCTCCAAGGATGAAGATCCATTCTGAGGGTGAAGAATCACAATGCATAAAACAGCCAGAGTAGTCAGACTTCTCAACTAAAAGGTTAGTCAAATTCAATTCAATCTCGGGTCCAAGTACCCAAGCTCGGGTCCAAGTACCCAATCTTAGGTCCAAGTACCTAAATCAAGTACCAAATCTCGGGTCCAAGTACCCAATCCTGGGTCCAAGTACCCAAATCAAATCAAGCTCGGGTCCAAGTACCCAATCTCGGGTCCAAGTACCCAAATCAAATCAATTTTGCATCCAAGTACCCAATTCGGGTTCAAGAACCCAAATCAAATCAAACTCGGGTCCAAGTACCCAAATCAAATCAATTTCGGGTCCAAGTACCCAATTCGTGTCCAAGTACCCAATTTTGGGTCCAAGTACCCAAATCAAATCTAATATCTAGTCCAAGTACCCAAATCAAATCAATCTCGGGTCCAAGTACCCGATCTTGGATCCAAGTACCTAATCCCGGGTCTAAGTACCCAATCTCTGGCCCAAGTACCCAATCCTGGGTCCAAGTACCCAAATTTAATCAATCTCGGGTCTAAGTACCCGATCTTGGGTCCAAGTACCTAATCCCGAGATTAGGTACTTGAACCTGAGCTTCAATTGATTTCGGGTCCAAGTACCCAAATCAAATCAATTTTGGGTCCAAGTACCCAATTTCGGGTCCAAGTACCCAAATCAAATCTAATCTCTAGTCTAAGTACCCAAATTAAATCAATCTCAGGTCCAAGTACCCGATCTTGGGTCCAAGTACCTAATCCCGGGTCCAAGTACCCAATCTCGGGTCCAAGTACCCAATCCTGGGTCCAAGTACCCAAATTCAATCAATCTAGGGTCCAAGTACCCGATCTTGTGTCCAAGTACCAAGTCCCGGGTCCAAGTACCCAAAATCAATTCAAGCTCAGGTCCAAGTACCTAATCTCGGGTCCAAGTACCCAATCCCGGGTCCAAGTACCCAAATTCAATCAATCTCAGGTCCAAGTACCTAATCTCGGGTCCGGAACAAAAAACAAGTCGCCATATCAAAAATTAAGTCTTATTGCTTTTCACTCTCTTTCACTAAGGTTTCAAATCATTCAAGCAGGGGGCAAACTGTAGACCCTTAATTTTTGACCCAATCCGATCCAATATGCTTTATTTAGTCCAAAATGATTTTTGTTGTCTAATTGGTCCAAAATAATTTTAATGAAATAGTTTTTGCTTTATTATCTAATTTTTATTAATAAAAAATAAAAATAAACAAATAAAAATCAAAAAATAAAAATAAAAATAAAAATCGGAGTCGAAAATAAAATCGGCAGCAAAAAGTGGTTGCGCGGGCCCGTCGGGCCAGCAGCAGCTCACCCGTCGGGCCCGTCGAGTTATTTCGCCCGCAGGTCCTGCGGGGCAAGTTATTTCGCCCGCAGGAAATTCCTGCGGGCGAAATAGCCACCCGCAGTTTTTGCCAGCGCAAATTTTCTTGACCCAAATTTTTGAAACCTAATCCAATTAGGTTTTAATTTATTTATTTTTATTAATATTATTTACCTTAGTTAATTAGGAATAAATAACCTAAAAACTATTATAAATAAGGACCAATAGAACCAAATTGGGGGAAGAAAAAATTTTCACAGGAGCTTGAGGTTTTGAAACCAAATTAGTGAAGAAAAAGTGAAATCAATTCAATTTATTTTTAAAGGGAGGAGCACCACGAATTAGGCAATTCAAGGGCAACAAAGGCTTGTCTTTGGAGCTAGTTCATCCAACAAGAGTTATTTTTTTTTTGGAGAATCAACAAAAGAAGGTATGTTAAATTCTTTTTGATTTATGTTACACAGTAGCCAAATCTATAAAATTTAAGGTTCTTTGAATAAAAAATTTTAGAGCTTTAATTTGATTTTTCCAAGATTAAAACACTAAAATGTGACCTTCTTTTCTAAAAAGACTTAAAATTGTTATTTTTTCTTCTTAAAAATCTTAAAACTCTAATTGAACATATTTTTCAACAAAATCAAAATCAAATTCTGTTTCTTTTAAGATTTTAAAGTAGGTTCTATTTCATTCAAAAAGCCTTAAAAAACATCTTTTCTACTTATAAAAACTTCAATCCATGTGTTTAAATTCATAAAACTTCATAAATCATCAAATTGCTTTTTTAAAACTCTAATTCAAATTCATTACCCGTGAACCCTAATTTCAAAGCCAAAATTCAAAATTCATCTTTTAAACCTAAAACAATGAACCCTAACCCCTTTAAAACCTTAAACCCTAATCTATTTTAATTCCATAAAAAGTCACAGTAGCTTAATTTTAGAAATTTCCAAAACCTTAACACATGAGATAAAAAAATATTAAATGGAAATAGTAGCTATACTTGAACTTTTATTTGCTTCATTCAATTCCATACTTGATTATGCTTTGATTTATTTCTTATGCTTTAATTTATATAAATTCAATACTTGATTTATTTAATTTATCATGGATGGATGTTTATTTTATTTTATTTAAATACTTTTAATGAATGATTTATTTATGGATGATTATTTACTTTTATAAATTAATTTAGACTTCCAAAAGTTGTAAGAGGTATGTTTTCACTTGGTGGGTACCTCATTAGTTAAACATCATGTAATTTAATTTGCTTTTCTATTTTAGAACTTATGTAAAGGGCATGGAGATCGAGCATAGCATAACCACTCATAGCCTTGTACCTCTTGGTATATACTTGCTATGGGAACCTAAGCCTTTCTAACCAAAGACTAAAGCTCATGTAATTGGCCTAATTACTTTCCTTAGGTTTTACCCTAAATGCATGTTGTTTGACTATGGTTAGTTTATCATAGTCTAAATCATGGCTTATTTGGTTTGTTCTTTTTCTAATATGACCCAAGTACATTTGCAAGCTCAAAATAAAATTTTTCTTTAAAATCCAAAAGACCAAAACTATTTTCAAAATTTTTTAAGATGGTCTTTGGACATAACACTTTTCTAAAAAATAAATAAATAAATTCTTTGGCCCATGGCCCAAATATAAGCCCAAAATCCATTTTTCTAAAATCTTTTACAATGGGCTTAGAAACAAAAGTATTTTCACCCAACCATTTTTTACAAAGAGCTTGCAAAAATACTTAGGTCAATTATGAAATACCAAAAATCAATTGTGGGCCTAGTTTACACTAAGAATAAATTAACCATGGGCTTGTTTTTGGCATGAATCACTAGTTACCTCTTTTCAAGTGAGAAATCTATTTATAATAAACCTCTTAATTTCGTTTTAATCCAATGTAGCTTAAAAGCTACTTTGGTTGGTTGAATGGATTAAAACCTAATTAATGGGAATTATCATGGATTGATTTCTATTTTCAAAGATATAACTATTGGTTGAAACGTTCGAGGGAATTATTTGAAAGCAAGGTACCCCATGTTGGTATTTTGTTAACCATATACCTAGGAAAAAGAGACTCGCCATTCGTGTGTGGATGTTATAAGGTTGGAAGGAACATCCTAATTTGTTTTTGTTTGTCTATTGTTTGTGCATACATGCATACATTTACATCTCATATCATTGATCCTTTCTGGCCCACAACCCTGTATTACAAAAGTTCAAAAGCTTACGACAATCCTACATACGCCGAAGATGAAGTATCTAGTAATGACTCAATCACTTGCTCACCAAAAATAATGGATCCCGAAAATATTCAAAGAATGGTGGATGAAGCCCTCAGTGCCAAAATGGAAGAGATCAAAGAGGCCATGGCCGAGATCATAAAGAATCAATTAGCTGCAATTTTAGGAAACAATGCCGAAGCATCTGCTAGCACCAAGAAAGTCAAGGGGAAGGCTAAAATTGATGAAGTGGTTTTGGATGATGATAAGGTGATCATTGATGATGATGATTGGGCTCAATATTACCAAGATCTTCAAGACAAAAAGGAGTCGAATGTTGTTGAGAAGGCAACTATTGAAAAGACCGAGACATCTGATATTGAAAAGATGATTGCTGATTTAGAAAAGAAATTTGAGAAGAAGCTGAAAATCGAAGAGAAGTATGAGGTCGACAAACTATTTGAACAAGATGAAGAGGTCCCTTATAAATTCAAGATGCCTTCCTTTGCTAAGTACAATACCGCCGAAAATCCTCATCTTCATGTGAAACAATATATCACTGCCATGCAGTCTGCCCGAGCTACTAAGGCTCAAACCCTAAGGTACTTTATGCTCTTATTGGACCCTGTTGTCCAAAATTGGTTCAATACCTTGGATGATGGAACACAAAAGAGTTGGGATCTACTTTACAAAGCCTTCATCCAACAATACGGATACAATGTAGAAATGGAAGTTACCTTAATGGAAGTTGAGTCCATTAGGCAACGACCAAATGAAAATTTTGTAGATTATGTCAAGAGATGGAGAAACAAGGCTGCTTTACTCAAGAAAAGGCCCGATGAATCTGATCAAATAAGGATGATCATGAGAGGTGTCTTGCCCAATCTCCGTGAAAGGATGTCTCATACTCTTATAAGGGATTTCAAAGATCTTCTCCAAGCTGGTCTACAAATTGAAGAGTGGGAAAGGGAGAAGAATCGCTTTTCAATAAAAAGGAATGAGAAAGGGAGCTATCAACGTGGCAGCCAAAGCACATAAAAAGAAGTTGATGTTAATGCTGCTAGTGAAAGAGGAATGAGGCAGTTTTCAGATCTGGGGAAGCCACAATATTGGGTTCTCAATAAGCTACAAAAGAAGGGATTGTTACAACCCTTGACTCCTCGTCCTTTGCCTAATCCTCTTCCACCTAACTTTTATACTAATGCATTTTGCCAATTTCATCAAAGGCCTGGACACGAAACGGACGATTGCATGAAGTTGAGGCATGAGATCCAGAATTTAATTGGTAATGGCAAGTTGCCCAAGCCAGACAAGCTCAACACCAAAGATAATCCATTTCCAAGGTTCAACAGAGTGCCAGCACCAGCAACCTTCATGGTGGGAAAAGGATTGGAAGAAGACTTTGTTTTATCATCCTTTCAAGATGGAAATATTGAAGATGTGAAAGGAAACGAAGCCTAACTCAATGAACTTTCCTTAGCTTGAATGTTGCTTTTCAATTTTACTTTCTTTAATATTTAAATTGGAACAATCGTGTTTTTCAAATTTAAAGTTAATTGAATAAATTACTTTCATCAAAATTTTTGTTGGTCTTTGTTCATTTTGTTGCTCAACCAATGAGGAATCTAGCTTGATAATTCATGAATTAATATATTTATGCATCATGACTTGAATGACTTTACTAGGTGAGAATTGCTCTATAGCATTGAGTTGTGTATGCTTACTTAGAGAGGGCTCTTGCATAATTATCTTTGTCTAGGTCTTAGTCAGTCTTAGAACATGCTTTGGCAAACTTTCGAGGCAAAATTGCAACTCTGGTTATTTAAGAGAGAAATGATCTAGGCATTGTTTGGTTAGCCAACAACTAGTATCCACCCAATTAAATATCAATCCCTAGTTGTCCCTTTGAGCCTTCATAAAATTTTAGCTTTCTTTTCATTGGCTTACAAACCACAATAACCTATCTTGAGTTGTTGTGATACTTTTGACAAGTCTTATGATCACTAAGATGAAGAGGCAAGAAAATCAAAGAAAGCAATGATTAGTCAAGATCATGAGGGTAGTTGAAGTTCTCAAGACCATAAGAGTAGTTGATATTTTCGAGACCACAAGGGTAGTTTATGTTCTCAAGACCCTAAGGGTAGTTGAAGTTCCCTTAATATCTCCAAGACAACATCAACATTGGTGTAATAAATGATTTATCCATATTTATTAGAAGCCCAAGTTGGTACAAATAAGACAACTCTGTTTGAGCTAGAACCAAAAAACAAAAAGAAAGAAAAGAAAGAAAACAAAACAAAAAAGAGAAAACAAAAGAAGAAAACAAAAGAAAAACAATAAAAAAGATAAAACCTAAAAAGATGGTTCATAAAGCCAACTGAGTTATCTTTTACCTAAAGCAGCAAAAGGTTTCCATTTGGTTCATAAGGACATTTTTACTTGAATTGGCCCAACGCAACCAAAGATTTAATCAAAATTGGAAAAAAGGAGGGAGACCACCCAATTCTTGAAAGAAGGACAAAATGATAAAATGCTCAAAGAAAGGGAGAAGTAAGAGAAATAAAGAAAAGGGAAAGGGAGAAAAGAAATGAATTTGGGAACCAAACTTTTTGCAAGGGCAAAAACTGTCCTAGTCAATATCCAGATTAATGTCAAGAAAATATAGAAGGAATTTGGAGTCTAGCAAGATTGCTCCCAACTGCCTGAAGTTCAAACAAGAAAATTATAGTGTGAGGGTTTGTCCATTGGTCACACCAACTCCAATCTCAAAATGGTCTCCACTTTAACCCATGTCCCTTATAGACCCCGTTTCAAGCCTATCAAAGACCTGTTGATCTCTCTTTGTAGGTAGAGTCTATTAGTGGAGATAGTTTGGATAAGCATGCATATGAGATAGACAATATTTAAACTCAAATGAGACCTTTGGCCAAGCAATGTGTATGTGCCTATCTGAAGTGCAACAATTCTTGCTTAAACAGAATTGATTCCCGAGTTTAGTACGGTAACTAGGGTTGTCATGTTATAGATATGTTAATTTGGAAAAAATCAAGTCCTGAGGTACATTGACATTAATTTGGCAAAGCCAACATTTGATTTCAAAATAAAAAAATTCAAAAAGTTCAAAAAAATGTTTTGTCATACAAAGCCTTCGAGCTAAGGGAAGTCTGTTGAAATGATTATTGGCAAGGTCATGAAGAAGCTATCAACCGACATGTTGAAACATAATTGGAAATGGATGCATCCCTGACTCTGCTGCTCAAGATCTCTACCACTCATGTTTTCAACATCTTGAATATAAAAGCCACAAATACACCTCGGTCTGTGAGTCGATGGAACAATTGTAAGTATTATTCATGCATATCATGCATACATAGCATATCACATCACACTTTCTTGTCTTGTGATGTCTATTCCTTGTCAAAATGAACAGCAAACGCCCTGCAAAGTAAAGAATCAAAAGAAGATGTCAAATCAGGAAGGCATGAAAGGCCCATTACTAGTGAAAGTTCCAGTAATTTTGCAAAGGGAAGAAATGCGTGCTTGTGAGAAGAACAAGACAGCAAAAACATCAATCAAAGTTTGCATGGATAAAATCCTTGGTTTGAGCCTACATAGGGGGCAAAGTTTCTCCTTTTCAATTATTTGAGTTTATATACCAAATATTTTTAAACTCACTTACAAATATTTTGCCACACAGGGGGGCAAGGAGAGTATATAAGGTCCAATTAAAAATAGCTAAATCTTTGCAAAAAGGAAGAACAAAAGAATGGAACATTAGAACTCTCAAAAGAATGAAGATGCAAAAGACGAAAGATCAATCAAGCTAAAAGAGCTGAAGCCAGGGTAAAGACCCGACCTCCAATGGATAAAGATCAATGTTTCAAGGGTAAAGAACCGATGTCAAAAGATGAAGATTCATTTTCAAGGATAAAGACCCGGTCTCAAAGGGTGAAGATCCAATTTAATGGTGAAGAATCACAATGCATAAACAGCCAGAGCAGTCAGACTTCCCAACTAAAAGGTTAGTTAAATTCAAATCAATCTCGGGTCCAAGTACCCAATACCGGGTCTAGAACCCAAATTTCCCTTAGGTCCAGAACCTAGAATCTCCCTTGAGTCCAGAACTCAAACCGGGTCCAGAACCTAAATTTCCCTTAGGTCCAGAACCTAGAATTATTCTTGAGTCCAAAACTCAAACCGAGTCCAGAACCCAAATTTTCCTTGAGTCCAGAACTCAAGCCGGGTCCAGAACCCAAATTTTCTTTTGGTCGAGAACCTAGAATTATCCTTGAGTCCAGAACTCGAATCAGGTCCAGAACCCAAATTTTCCTTAGGTTCAAAACCTAGAATTATCCTTAAGTCTAGAACTCGAATCGGGTCCAGAACCCAAAACCTCAAAAATTCGATTCAAGCTCGGGTCCAAGTACCCAATCTCGGGTCCAAGTACCCAATCTCGAGTCCAAGTACTCAATCTCGGGTCTAAGTGCCCAAATCAAATCAATCTAGGGTCCAAGTACCCAATCTCGGGTCCAAGTACCCAAGTTCGGGTCTAAGTACCCAATCCCGGGTCCAAGTACCCAATCCCGAAATACATCCAATCTTGGGTCCAAGTACCCAAAATGAATCCAACCCAATCCCGGGTCCAAGTACCCAAACTCAATCAATCTCGGGTCCAAGTACCCAATCTTGAGTCCAAGTACCTAATCCTGGGTCCAAGTACCCAAAATCAATTCAAGCTCAGGTCCAAGTACCTAATCTCGGGTCCAAGCACCCAATCCCGGGTCCAAGTACCCAATTCAATTAATCTAGGGTCCAAGTACCTAATCTCGGGTCCAGAACCCAAAATAAGTCGCCATATCAAAAATTAAGTTTTGTTGCTTTTCACTCTCTTTCACTAAGGTTCCTGATCATTCAAGCAGGGGGCAAACTGTAGACCCTTAATTTTTGACCCAATCCGGTCCATTGTGTTTTATTTGGTTTAAAATGATTTTTCTTGT
Organism: Garcia nutans; assembly: GCA_947685225.1. Lineage (NCBI taxonomy): Eukaryota > Viridiplantae > Streptophyta > Magnoliopsida > Malpighiales > Euphorbiaceae > Garcia > Garcia nutans. Next base: position 50,693,150 of record CANTUV010000007.1, read on the forward strand.
CTAATTGGTCCAAAATAATTTTAATTAAATATTTTTTACCTTAGTATCTAATTTTTATTAATAAAAATGAAAATGAACAAATAAAAATCAAAAAATAAAAATAAAAATAAAAATCGGAGTAAAAAAAATCGGCAGCGAAAAGTGGTCGCTCGAGCCCGTCGGGCCAGCTGCAGTTCACCCGCAGGAATTTTCTGGGGGTGAGTTATTTCACCCGCAGGAAATTCCTGCGGGTGAAATAACTTCCCGCAGGAAATTCCTGCGGGCTGGCATGCCACGGGCCCGCTGCCACAATTTTTGCCAGCGAAAAATTTTTCAACGCAATTTTTTTGAAACCTAATTCAATTAGGTTTTAATTTCTTTTTTTATTAATATTAATTGCCGTGGGGAATTAGGAATAAAGAACCTAAAAACCACTATAAATAAGGACTAATTAAACCAAATCAAGGGAGGAAAAACTTTCACAGTAGCTTGATTTTTCTTGAAACCAAATCAAGGAAGGAAATGGGAAACACAATTCAATTGATCTTTAAAGCAGCAGTAGCACGTATTAAGCAATTCAAAGGCAACCAAGGCTTATCTTTGGAGTTAGTTCATCCAAGAAGAAGCAATTTTGGAGCAACTTACAAAAAAAGGTATGAAATTCTAAATTCTATTTTTTTTACACAGTAGCTAAACTAGGGTTTTTTGTGTTTTTCAAAAGTTAAAATCTTAGAACTTTAATTTAGTTTTCCAAAGTTAAAACACTAAAACGTGATCTTCTCTTCTAAAAAGACTTCAAATTATTATTTTTTCTTCTTCAAAAGTCTCAAAACCCTAATTGAACAAATTCTTTAACAAAACCAAAATCAAATTTTGTTTCTTTTAAGATTTTAAAGTAGATTCTATTTCATTCAAAAATCTTTAAAAAACATCTTTTCTACTTATAAAAACTTCAATCCTTTTGCTTAAATTCATAAAACTTCATAAAATATCAAATTGATTTCTAAAACCCTAGAAATTCTTCATTACCCGAGAACCCTAATTTTAAAACCCTAAAACCCTAATTCAACTTTTAAATCTAAAATAGTAAACCCTAAACCTTTTAAAATCTTAAACCATAATTTTTATAAACCCTAATCCCTTTAAAACATAAAAAACATAAAAATATGAAAACCCAAAAATTGCACAGTAGCTTAAAGTTCAATAAACCAAAAATCACAAATTTAAGTATTTTAAGGTATTCAAAACCCTAGTTTCATGATTTCATCATTCAAACCTTAATTTGTTTAGTCAAAGAGTCTTACCAACCTTTTAAAACATAAAACCATAATCTATTTTAATTCCATAAAAAGTCACAGTAGCTATAATTGAACTTTTATTTGTTTTATTCAATTCCATATTTACTTATACCTTTAATTTATTCTTATGCTTTAATTTATTTGAATTCAATACTTGATTTATTTAATTTATCATGGATGGATGTTTATTTTATATCTTGATTAATAGCTTTGATGAATGATTTACTTTTAATGAATGATTTATTTATTATGGATGATTATTTACTTTTATCAATTAATTTAAACTTCCAAAAGTTGTAAGAGGTATGTTTCCACTTGGTGGGTACCTCATTAGTTAAACATCATGTAATTTAATTTTCTTCTTCTATTCTAGAACCTTTGCAAAGGGCATGTTTCTACCTTTTGGTATCTAGGCATGTGATGTAAGGACATGTTTCCATCCTTGGATGGGTGTCCATTTATTTGTTTTGTTTTGTTTGGACATTGCTTTGATTTTAATATAATGATGCTTCCTTTTTATTGTGTGCAGTATGGATAATGTTATTATACTTAAGAATTTTATAATATTAAGACCTGTAAAGGAGGCCGGTTCCAATGAACCGGGCGTTGTGGGGCTGCTGGACCATTTCTCACCTTCCCCACACGTACCCAACTTTCTGAACCCATTAAGGGGTTGGGGATTCCTTAGGAATCGAGTCATCCATCCCTTTCTTTTTTCCCGGCCTGTCCGGGTGGCAACTCCATTTTCTCCGGATTTAGGTCCGTGTTCTCTAAGGCCCCGAGCCTAAACAGTGCTGAAGTCGCAAGAACCATTCCACCGGGAGTGGGGGTGAAAATCCCCGCTCACAAAGAGGAAAAATTAAAACCATACCACCGTTACCTGACCATGATGAAGAATAATTTAAGGGGTGTAGGTTTATACACCTGTCAAGAGAAGAAAATCATATGGCTGATGCCCTAGCCACATTGGCTTTGGTATGGGAAAATCCTGCCAGCCTATTCCTTAAGCCTCTGATCTTGACCAGTTCATCAACTCCTTGCTATGAATATGAGACAATCATAGAAGTTGATACAGACCCTGATGCATGGTATGATACTATAAGGTGATTTTTGGAGGAAAGAGAATACCCGCCGAGGGCAACAAAGAAAGAGAGAAGAGCCATAAGGAGGTGGTCATTGCAATACATCACCTTCCATGGAGAGTTATACCGAAGATGGCCTGATGGAGTGCATTTGAGATGTTTAATAAAGCCTGAAGTGGAGCGTATCATGTCTGAAATACATGCGGGAAGTTGCGGTCCGCACATGAGTGGTTTGGCCCTAGTTAAGAAGATTATCCAATAAGGTTACTATTGGTTGACCATGGAGAAAGACTGTATTGAATTTGTAAAGAAGTGCCAACAATGTCATATGTATGGTAACTTGAATCATATGCCTCCTGAAGAACTGCATTCAATGTCTTCACCCTGGCCATTTGCCACCTGGGGTATCGACATTATAGGAGAAATACATCTGACAGCCTCAAATGGTCACCGTTTCATTGTAGTAGCAGTTGATTATTTTTCAAAATGGGTCGAAGCCGAATCCTTCAACAAGCTGGGTGCAAGTCAAATGGCTAGGTTTATCGAAAAGAATCTCATATGCAGATATGGGGTCCCGCACAGTGTGATATCAGACAATGGGGTACAGTTTCAAGGAGCAGTTAAGGATTTATTCTCCAAGTACCAAATCCATCATTATCGGTCCTCTCCTTATAGACCAAAGGCTAATGGTGCCGTGGAAGCAACAAATAAGACTATTAAGCAAATTCTGTCCAAGATGACCAAGACTTACAGTGACTAGTCAGAAATGCTTCCCTTTGCTTTATGGGGATATAGGATGAGCGTGCGAACACCTACTGGGATGACACCATTCTCTTTGGTTTATGGGATGGAAGCGGTATTGCCAATTGAGATTGAGATCAAGTCGTTAAAAGTAGTCTTAGAAGCTGAACTGCCTTAAACGGAATGGGTAACAAGCAGATACACACAATTAGCTCTATTAGAAGAGAGAAGGTTAAAAGCACTTTATCATCACCAACTGTATCAAAAGAAGATAGCTCGGGATAAGAAAATTCAGAGTTGGGGATTTGGTATTGAAGAAATGTAAGCATAATGTATCTGATCCAAGAGGGAAGTTTAGACCTAGCTGGGAAGGGCCATATGTCGTGAAACAAGTCATGAGCAAAGGTGTAGTGAAATTGTCAGACATGGATGGGAAAAAATTTAGTGAGCCAGTAAACGTTGACAGGTTGAAGAGGTTTTATGTATGATAGGAAGAAAAAGAAGAAAAAAGAGCTCGCTAGGTTGAAACCCAAAAAGGGCAGCCTAGGCAAAAGTTAGAGCATTCCGCTAGTTCCGAAAACCCAAAAGGGCGGGCTAGGCAACAATTAGGGCTAAATGAGAGAAAATCGTCAATTAGAAAACCCGAAAGGGCTAATTGGCAATAGGAGTGTTCTTGTGTATGCTGGCTTTATGTTTGGTTGTTCCCCAATTTAATAAAACAGAAATAATAATTAAATTTATTCTATGTGCACTGTTATAAGTATTTGACCAGATATGGATGAAATAAATAATCATAATTGAAAAAGGTGATGACAAATTATAAATGGAAAAGAGGCATCTTTTTTTACTTTAGTTATTTTTCATCCTAACAAAACACTTTATGAATTGACAAATGTAAAATCTATGGTAGTCTATAAGTGTAACATGCAGGCCAGCTTTGCCTTCACCGATCCAAGTAGGCTTCAGTCAAGCAAGGCATGTCTAGGTCAGGAGCAAAGTCAGAATCACGAGGCTCAGCTCCATACTGACGCCCAAGTCGGCGAGGATCATAGCATGTACCTTGACAAAGAGCAGCAAGTGGAACATACATCAAGTATGTCTGCATGGTGATACGAGAGATCTTCCACCAAGGTACCAACCAACGGATATTGACTTCAGAGCGTGAGTAGATCCAGTCAACCCAGTCAGCATATGAAGAAGCAGGATGGATTAGCTTCCTAGCAGAATGATGACGTGGTAGGTATCTGGCAAAATCCATAGAGAGAGTATCAAGCAAATAGAGACGCTCCTAAAGCCAAATCTGTGAAAAAAAAAGGTCCGCTAAATTGAAAACCCGCAAGGACAGCTTAGGCAAAAATTAGGACAACTTGCTAGTTCCGAAAACCCGCATGGGCGAACTAGGCAAAAGTTAGAGCGATACAAAAAAAAAGAGAAGAAGAAGAAGGATTACAGTAAAGAGGAAAATTGTATATTTTTCATTATTGTACAATGTTTTACAATTGCTACAATATTTGCATATCACTAAGAGGGTGGTGGAAGGTCACCAAATAAAGACTTGAAAAAGTCATCGCCTATTGGAGGAGGGGGCAAATTACTCATCCAGGGATTATTCGAAACAGAAGCACTGAAACCCCTATTACCTTGGAGTTTCGATTTGTCATGGTCCTCATCAGAAGTAGACGAAAGGATCTCATGGTCATCAGTCTGGTGGCCTCTCAATGAAGAAGCATCGGGATCCCTCATTCCTTGAAATCAGAAGTCACAGAAATTTTGTTCGGATTGGTGATATAAACTTTCAAAATGAGAAGCCTGCTGACGACTTGTAGCCAACTCTTCTTGAAGTTTCTTATTTTGTTCTTCAAGCATCCGCTGTGAGCCAAGAAGGAAAAGGTAAGAGCATACATAATCATGCATACATATAGCATAAACTATTGTGAAATAAGGAACGTAGCAGCTAGTTCACATTGATACCCTGCAGATGAGATGGCGTATCCGGCAGGCTAGAATGAGCAAATGGAGGGGCAGTGAAAGAAGGTCTAGATCAAATGAGCCAACAACCTGCAACAATCATTAAAGAATCAAAGGAAGGAAGCAGTTGCAAGGGAAAAGTGGTTAAAGTGTAAAAAACTCCCTTGGAAGATCAAAACAAGGAAAGAAGAGCATGAATCAAGCAAGACATGGTCAAGCCAAATCGAGCTTAGCCGTGTCACCTCAAAAGAAATTTTGGCAGAATATGACATGGACAGGCGACACGGCCAAGCCACTGACCGTGTCTCACCTAAAGGACAAAGTCAAGAAGGACCAAGCAAAGAAAGAAAAGAAACAGTAGGTGACACTGGCAGGCAACACGGCCAAGCCATTGGCTGTGTCCCATCCTAACCCAAGAACAAAGAAGAACCAAAGAAAAGACACAGAAGCTGACACACCCAGGAAACACGGCCAAGCCACTGGCCATGTCACTCCCATCTTCAAAGAATAAAGAAGACCCCGATCTCCAAGGATGAAGATCCATTTTCAAGGGTGAAGACCCAATCTCCGAGGGTGAAGATCCATTCTGAGGGTGAAGAATCACAATGCATAGAACATCCGGAGCAGTCAGACTTCTCAACTGATAAAAGGTTAGTTAAATTCATTCTCGGGTCCAAGTACTCAATCCCAGGTCCAAGTACCCAAATCAAATTCAACCCAATCCCGGGTCTAAGCACCCAAATCAATTCAAGCTCGGGTCCAAGTACCCAATCTTGGGTCCAAGTGCCCAATCTGGGATCCAAGTGCCCAATCTTGGGTCCAAGTACCCAAATCAAATCAATTTAGGGCCGAGTATCCCAATCAATTAGGATCGAGTATCCCAACCCAGTTTAGGATCGAGTGTCCAAATCCAGTTAGGATCGAGTATCCAAATCCAGTTCAGGATCGAGTATCCGAATCCAGATAGGATTGAGTATCCGAGTCTAGTTTAGGATCGAGTATCCAAATCTCTCGGGTCTAGAACCCAAAATTTTTCTTAGGTCCAGAACCTAGAATCTGCCTTGAGTCCAGAAATCGAACCGGGTCCAGAACCCAAATTTTCTTTAGGTCAAGAACCTAGAATTATCCTTGAGTCCAGAACTCGAACCGGGTCCAGAACCCAAATTTTCTTTAGGTCAAGAACCTAGAATTATCCTTGAGTCCAGAACTCGAAGTGGGTCCAGAACCCAAATTTTCCTTAGTTCCAAAACCTAGAATTATCCTTGAGTCCAGAACTCGAACCCGGTCCACAACCCAAATTTTCCTTAGGTCCATAACCTAGAATTATCCTTGAGTCCAAAACTTGAACCGGGTCCAGAACCCAAATTTTTCTTAGGTCCAGAACCTAGAATTATCCTTGAGTCCAGAACTCAAACCGGGCTCAGAACCCAAATTTCCCTTAGGTCGAGAACCTAGAATTATCCTTGAGTCCAGAACTCGAACCGGGTCCAGAACCCAAAACCTCAACCATTTCATCAAAAATTAAGTCTTATTGCTTTTCACTCTCTTTCACTAAGGTTTCAAATCATTCAAGCAGGGGGCAAACTGTAGACCCTTAATTTTTGGCCCAATCCGGTCCAATATGTTTTATTTAGTCCAAAATGATTTTTGTTGTCTAATTGGTCCAAAATAATTTTTGTTAAATAATTTTTGCTTTAGTATCTAATTTTTATTAATAAAAAAAACAAATAAAAATCAAAAAATAAAAATAAAAATCGGAGCCGGAAAAATCGGCAGCGAAAAATCGTCGCGCGGGCCCGTGGGCATTTTGCCCGCAGGAAATTCCTGTGCGAAGGAAAAGAAGAAATTCAATTCAACTCTTTTTTGGAACAGTAGCAGCACGATTTAGAGGATTCAAAGGCAAAAAAGGCTTGTCTTTGGAGCTATTTCATCCAAGAAGAATTGTTTTTGGAGAAATCATCAAAAGAAGGTATGTGTTAATTAATTTTCTTTAATTGTTTTTTTTTACACAGTAGCAAATTTATGAAATCAAAATTAAAAAACTTTGAACTTTAATTTAGTTTTTCTAGAGCAAAAAAAAAAAACCTTATTTCGTTGGTTTATCTTCCAAAAGGCTTAAAAATGTTATTTTTTTTTCTTAAAAACCTTAAAACTCTAATTGAACATATTCTTCAACAAAACCAAAATCAAATTCTGTTTCTTTCAAAACTTTAAAATTGGTACTTTTTCCTTCAAAAAGTCTTCTAAAACATCTTTTCTAGTTATAAAAACTTTAATTCACTTGTTTAAATTCATAAAATTCCATAAAACATCAAATTGATTTCCAAATTCCTAAAAATTATTCATCACCCGTGACACTACTTCCAAACTATCAAATCCAAATTCAACTTCCAAAATTCAAAATAATGAACACTAACCCTTTTAAAACCTTAAACCCTAATTTTTATGAACCCTAATCCTTTTAAAACATTAAAAACATAAAAACCTAAATTTTACACAGTAGCTTAGGAACCCAATAACAAAAAATCACAAATTAAAGTATTTTAAAGTGTTTAAAACCCTAGTTTCATGATTCAAACCTTAATTTTATTAATCAAAGAGTCTTACCAACCCTTTAAAACATAAAATCCTAATTTATTTTAATTTCATAAAAAGTCACAGTAGCCATAATTGGACTTTTATTTGCTTTATTCAATTCCATACTTGATTATGCTTTGATTTATTTCTTATGCTTTAATTTATTTAATTTCAATACTTGATTTATTTAATTTATCATGGATGGATGTTTATTTTATATTTTGATTAATAGCTTTGATGAATGATTTGTTTATGATGAATGATTATTTACTTTTATCAATTAATTTAGATTTCCAAATGTTGTATGAGGTGTGTTTCCACTTGGTGGGTACCTCATTAGTTAAACATCATGTAATTTAATTTGCTTTTCTATTTTAGAACCTACGTAAAGGGCATGTTTCTACCTTTTGGTGGGTGTCCTATTTAGGCATGTGATGTAAGGACATGTTTTCATCCTTGGATGGGTGTCCATTTATTTGTTTTGTTTGGACATTGCTTTGATTTTAATATAATGATGCTTTCTTTTAATTATTGTGTGTAATATGGATAATGTTATTATATTTAAGAATTTTATAATATTAAGACCTGTAAAGGAGGCCGGTTCCAATGAACCGGGTGTTGTGGGGGTGCTGGGCCATTTCTCACCTTCCCCACACGTACCCAACTTTTCGAACCCATTAGGGGGTTGGGGATTCCTTAGGAATCGAGTTATCCACCCCTTTCTTTTTCCTGGCCCATCCGGGTGGTGACTTTATTTTCTCCGGACTTAGGTTCGTGTTCTCTAAGGCCCCGAGCCTAAACAGTGCTGAATTCGCAAGAACCATTCCACCGGGAGTGGGGGCGAAAATCCCCGCTCACACTTATGTCAGTTAGTGTGTCACAGCTTCTGTAATATTATAGTATTGACACGTGCAGTGACACGCCCATGTCTTTGAGCGTGTCACAGCTACTGTGTTGTAGGAGTTTTGGCACTGGCAGGAACACACCCATGTCTCTGGACGTATCTTATCTACTATAATACAGAGCTTAGGACATGATCATTGACATGCCCATGTCACTGAGCATGTCAAAGCTTCTGTATTGTGGATTTAGTGCACGGTCACTGACACGCCCGTGTTGTTGAGCGTGTCATGTGTAGATTTTACCCTAGATAGTTCTTTTCTTTATTTTTTTCCTTTGTGTTTCTTATCCTTATGTTGAGAGGTTTTGTATATTTCTATAAGTGTGTTACTAAGTGATTATTTATAATCACATTTGGTTTAGGCTTTGAGGAGACTTGAGTTACCCAATCCAAATATTGAGGGATATCTTGGAAAAGGAGGTTGAAAGTGGTGTTTGAGATTGTTTTGTGGATTTTAAAGGTAAGTACCAACTTTAAATAATTGATTATATTTGCATGACATTTGGTCTTAATACATTTTGGTTGAAAAATGTGTTAAGTTACTTACTACATTGTTGGTGCATGAGTAATATGCTATGATTTGTATAATGCGACATATGCATTATATGTAATGTGAACTATGTGCAAGATATGATAATGATCCAAAATGTATGGGTAATGCAATTTGTTATTCATACATTAAAGATGGTATGTAAAGCCATTGGTGATGGCTATATTGATATAAATGAGATAATTCAGGCATTGTGCCTAGCTTGATCATGAGAAAATGAGAAAGATATTAATAATGGAATTATGAAAGAATTGTGTGCCTAGTATGTTATTCAATTTTCAAAGTTTTGTGTTTGGTGGCATGCCAAAGACGTAGCAGTCCCTTGAAGCTGGGTTGGGCTTGGTCCTTGAAGCCTAGTTGGGATATTACATGATGTAACAGTCCCTTGAAGCTGGATTGGGCCTAGTCCTTGAAGCCTAGTTGGGATGTTACATATGAGGTTATCCTCATTGTGATTATGATTTGCCTTTAAGGCTAGACACATGGTGTCATCTTGGACCAAAGCAGTAACTCTGAGATTTGAATAGCATATTAGATCTGTTGGGCCCATGCTTGTGTTTGTTTTTATGTGAATTATAAATTGTGAAACAATTGAGCAGTATATTAAGATATAATGTTATGAGATATAATATCCTTATGCATTGTGCATTGGCATTGCATTTGAACTTTATTATTATCAAACTTTGTATTACTAGGCTTTTAGCTTAACGTGATTGTGATTCATAGCGCAGGTGTCAGGGTAGATCCGGTTGAGCTGGAGAGTTTGTCTAGATCGAGTTGGGTCTAGGCTTGAGGTCTTAGCATTACATCTCTGATTTAGGATTAAACTTTATTTTAAATCCTAACTTTTCATGTCTTTAATCTTAGTTTGCATATTTTGATCTAAAAATCCTATAATCATACATTAACTTTCAATCTGCATATGATTTATATATCAAAAACCTTAATTTGAATAGGTTAGTTTTTAAAACCCTAATCCTAAACCAATTTAAAAAACCCTAAATCATAAAACTAAAACCCTATTTTCCAACCTAAATCTACACTTTCCAAATCAAAACCCTAATGGTATGATAAAATCCTAGGTGGATAATTAAAACCCTAGTTTTAGGTTAGAAACCCTAATTTTGCATCTATAAAACCTAATTTCCAATATGTAAACCTCTAGTTATATATATTTAATATTTTAAACCTAGTTTTGATTATTTAATTTATTATATACTCTTATGAATGTATGATTTATTTTAATTGACTTATGATGGATAGTTTATTTTATTTTGTTCAATATGGATGTTTTAATTTTAATTATCATACTTAAATGGTTTAATTTATTTGGTTATTTGTTTATTCTGATTCTAAAATTGTAAAAGGCATATTTTCAATTTGTGGATGCCTTATTTAATTAATTTGCTTCTTTTATGTTATTTTTAAGGATTAAATGTAAAGGGACATGTTTCCCTCAATTGGTGGGTGCCCTGTTTTTGTTTTATTCATATGTTGAACATTGGACATTGTAAGGGCACGTTTCCATCATTCGATGAGTGCCTGTTTTATTTGTTTACCTTAATAAAATGATGAATGTTCATTTCTTTTAAATTGTGTGTAGTGTGAATAATATTATAATACTTAAGAATTCAATAATATTTTGATCTGAAAAAGGGGGCCAGTTCTAATGAACTGGGCGCTATGGGGGTGTTGGGCCATTTCTCACCTTCCCCATGCATACCCAACTTTCTGAACCAATTAGGGGGTTAGGGATTCCTTAGGAATTGAGTCATCCACCCCTTTCTTTTTCCTAGCCCATCCGGGTGGCGACTCCATTTTCTCAGGATTTAGGCTTGTGTTCTCTAAGGCCCTGAGCCTAACAGTGCCGAAATCGCAAGAACTATTCCATATGGGAGTGGTGGCAAAAATCCCCACTCACAGTGGCGACTCCACTGGGGATAAGAGAAGTTGATTCTATTTGCCTTTAAATTATTTTATTCTTTCTTATTATAACATTATCTATTGCATCATATAGATTGTATTGTGTGCATAAGTTAGGATGCCCGTGTTACTCGTGTTGTGTTTGTAAGGGATACCATACTTTCACTGAAGGTATGGACATCTAGCATGGCATAACCACTCATAACCTTGTACCTTTTAGTACATACTTGCTATGAGAGCCCAAAGCATTTCAATCCAAAGACTAAAGCTCATGTAATTGGCCTAGCTACTTTCCTTAGGTTTTTACCCAAATGATTGTTGTTTGACTATGATTAATTTATCTTGGTTTGAACTATAGTCTATTTGGTTTGTTCTTTTTCTAATATGACCTAATTATATTGTAAGCTCAAAATAAAATTTTCTTTTAAATCCAAAAGACCAAAACTATTTTGAAAACTTTCAAGATGACCTTTGGACATAAAACTTTTCTAAAAAGGGTCAAAAAAATTCTTTTCTACCTCGTGACCCAAATACAAAGCCTAACATTCATTTTTAAATGAACATTTTTTACAATGGGCTTTGAAACAAAATTATTTTCCCTAACCATCTTTTTGAATGAGCTTACAAACTATTTAGGTCAATTATGGAATACTAAAAATTAATTATGGGCCTGATTTATACCAAGAATCATTAATCATGGGCTTATTTTTGGCATGAATCATTAGTTATTTTTCCAAATGGGAAATCTATTTATGATAAACTTTTTAATTTTATTTTCATCCAATATAGCATAAAAGTTATTTTTATTCAATAGATTAAAGCCTAATTAATGGAAATTATCATGGACTAACTTCTATGATTTAAAATATAACTATTGGTTAAAATCATTTGAGGAAATTTTTCAAAAAATAGAATATTCCATGTTGATATTTTGTTGACCATATACCTAGGAAAAGAGACTCACCATTCGTGTGTGGAGGTTATAAGATTGTAAGGAATGCTCTAATTATATGTGTTTGTTTGTTTCTTGTGAATAGATGCATACACGCATTGCTTTACATAACATTGATCCTTTCTGGCTCACAGACCTAGAGTACAATAATTCAAGAGTATACAATGACACCACCTACAATAGTGATTTTGATTCAAGTGCTTCATTGGGAGGATGGATGCAACAAGCTAAGGGATATAGTCGATGAAGTTGTCAAAACTAGGATGGCTGAGCTACGTGATCAATTGGCTGAAATTATGAAGATCCAGTTGATTGAAATTTGGGAGATTATCAACAATGCTAATGAAGCATCTCCCATTAACATAAAAAAGAAGGGAAAGGCAACATTACCAAGGAACAGGTCCACTGATAGAGATCAAATGAAAAATGAGGGGGCAAAGTCAAAGGGAAAGAAGAGGTGTTGAGAAAAATGCAACAACTAAACTAGTGAAGAAGTGAAAATTTTCAAACTTTGGGGAATATTTGTCAAAGATGTTAAAAAAATATAATGAAGATGGATTTGCTACAACCATTGGTACCTCAACCTCTACACAAGCCTCTGCCATCAAAATTTGATGCCAAGGCCTTCTGTCAATTCCATCAAGTGCAAGGGCATGAGATAGATAAATGTGTTTGATTATGTCACAAAATCCAAGATTTAATTGACAGTGGAAATCTACCTAAGCTTGATAAGCCCAACACTAAAATAATCCTCTGCATAAATTTAGAAGGGCACCACCTCTTGCAACCTTCACAATGAGGAAGGATTGGAGAAGAGTTTTATCTTGTCATCTTGTCATGATATGAATGGAGAAGCTGCTAAAGATGATCTGCTATTAAGTAAGCTTGGACTAACTGTGCATGATGAAGCGATGATCCTTGATGATGGAAAAATCCTTGCCCTTCATATGTCTAAATAAATGAAGCATCTTCGACTCCAACTCAACAAACTTCCCTTGGCTTGTTTGGTTTTTATTTTATTTTTGTTCTTTGGTGTTTTCTGGAATAATTATATTTTTCAAATTAATATTTTTTGAATAAATCATTTTCATTAAATTTTTGTTGGTCTTTGTTCATTTTGGTGCCTAACCAATGATAAATCTAGCTTTGATATTTATAAATTAGCATATCTACGCATCATGATTTGAATGACTTTACTAGGTGAGGGAGTTGTTCTATATCATTGAGTTGTGTATGCTAACTTAGAGAGGGCTCCTGCATAATGACATTTGTCTAGGTCCTAGTCAATCTTAGAACAAGCTTTGACGAACTTTCAAGGTGAAATTGAACTCTGCTTATTCAAGGGAGAGATGATCTAGGCATTGTTTGGTAAGCTAACAATAGAATCCACCCAATTTAATGTCAATCCTTAGTTGTCCCTTTAAGCCTTTATGAGATTTTAGCTTGCTTCCATTTGCTTGTAAACCCAATAACATGCCCTGAGCTGTTGTGAGACTCATGATAAATCTAATGATCAATGAGTTACTAAAGAGAAAGAAGATCAAAGAAAAGTATATACAACCAAGACTATAGGGATAGTTAAAGGTCACCTGAACTACACCTAATATCACATAATGACATCAGGACAATAAAGGATTTATCCTCACTGAAGTAGACTTATCTTACCCCATTCATAAGTATAAAATGGTACAAATAAGACAACTCTCTTAGAGCTAGGGCAAAAAAAGGAAAAAAAAAAGAGGAAAAAGAAAAAAGAAAAGAAAAGAAGAAAAGAAAAAGAAGAAAATAAAAATAAAACCCAAAAATGAGGTTCATAAAGCCAATCGAGTTCCTTTTTATCGAAAATAGCAAAAGATTTCCACTTAGTTTACGAGGACGATTGACTTGAATTGGTCCAGTCTAGCCAAAGACTCAAATACATAGGGGAAAGATCATTTTTTATTTTATCCAACATAGCTCTAGGTCAGCAATCTTGAAAGTCTTAGACTTGATATTCAAAAAAGGGAAAAGGACAAAAAAAAGAGGAAGAAAAAAGGTGGTCAAAAGATCAAGAAAGTACTGATTCGTTCTAGATTTCTACAAAGAAGAAAGAAAGACATTCAAACTTTGTATTTTCATGAAGTTAAAAGATAAAAGTGATGCTCAGAAGGTGAAAATGGTTCCAATAAGAAGATTGTAGTGTGAAGATTTGTTAGCAGTGTCAAATCAACTCCAATCTAAAATTGGCCTTCATTTAACCCATGTTCCTTATAGACCCCGTTTCAAGCCTATTAAAGACATGTTGTTATCTTTTAGTAGGTAGAGTCTATTAGTGGAGATAGTTTGGATAAGCATACATATGAGATAGACAATATTCAAACTCAGTGAGATCTTTGGCTAAGTAATGTGCATGTGCCTATCTGAAGTACAACAGTTCTTGCTTAAATGGAAATAATTCCCAAGTTTAGTATGGTAACTAGGGTTGTCATGTTATAGATGCGTTAATTTGGAAAGTCGAGTCATAAGGTACAATAACACTGATTTGACAAAGCCAAAATATGATTAAAAAATGTGTGTTTGAAAAATAAAAATTATTTTCTTGTTGCATAAACCTTCAAGTTAAGGGAAGTATGTTGAACCGTCGAACCTCTAAGGACACATTGGGCAAAATAAATGATTATTGGAAAGGTTATAAAGAAGCTACCAATTGACGTGAATCATAGTTTGAAATGAATGAATCTCTGATTATGCTGCTTGGCCCCTTCTACTCATGATTTCATCTTTAAAGATAAAAGCCATAAATGTGAATTTTTCTGCCATTCCAATTCAAGATCTGAACGAGCATCTAGAATAAATCAATGGGAGCACTTCAGTTGATTGCCTTAGTCTGTAAGTCAATGGAATCAATGTAAGTATTATTTTTGCATATCACGCATACATAAGCATATCACTGCAGTTTTTGTCTTGCATTGTCTATTCTTTGTCAAAGTCAACAACATATACTCTATGAAGGAAACATGAAGCATATATAGAATCAGGTGGCTTAGAAAGCCCATTTCTTGAGGAAGATCTAGTCACTTTACAAAATGGAGATGCATGCTTATACAAGTAACCAGATAATACACAAACATCAATTAGAGCCTGCATGAAAAAAAATCATTGGTTTGAGCCTACAAAGGGGGCAAAGTTTCTCCTTTCAATTTTTAAGTTTATGCGTGTACAAAATATTTTCAGACTCACTTTCAATATTTTTCCATGCAGGGGGCAAAGAGAGGATATGAGAACTAACTAAAAAATAGCTGAATTTTTTGCAAAAATAAAAAAACAAAAAAAAAGTAATAATCCCAAAAGAATGAAGATGCAAAAGATAAAAAATCAGTCCAGCTTGAAGAGCTGAGGACAATATATGACAAATGTCCAATGATGAAGATCCATTTTGTAGGGTGAAGACCCGATGTCCAAGGATGAAGATCCATTTTGAAGGGCGAAGACCCGAAGTCCAAGAATAACGATCCAATTTGAAGGGTGAAGACCCACAATCCATTGAAGAATGGAATAAATGGACAAAAGTAAGCCAGAACTCTCAACTGACAGAAAGTCAGTCAGCTAGAAGAGCTGAAACCAATTGACTAGAAGAAAGCTGAAATTCTTAAACAATAAAGGGATGATCAAGCTAGAAAAGCTCAAGTATTGGGTCTAAGTACCTAGTCTCGGGTCCAAGTACCTAAATCAAATTCAATCTCGAGTCCAAGTTTCTAGTCTCAAATCCAAGTACCCAAATCAAATCTAGTCTAGGGTCCAAGTGCCCAAATCAAATCCAGTTTTATGTCCAAGTATCCAAATTGAATCCAGTTTTGGGTCTAAGTACTCAAATCAAATCTAGTTTTGGGTCCAGAATCTAAATTATTTTTTAGTTCAGAAGTCAATCAAACCTTGGGTCCAGAATCAATTTTTGTTTTAAACCCAAACAAAAATCATGTTGCTTTTCACTCTCTTTTGTTAAAGTCTCAGATCGCTCAAGCAGGGGGTAAACTGTAGTCCATTAAATTTGGGCCTGTTTAAATTTAAGAAGCTTATCTTGGTCCGTTATAATTTTAAAGGGGCCTAAACCAAATTTTAAAACGGTGAAATTAAACTAGTCAGATTTTATAAATCCCATATTAAAATTGTGAAAAGTTATGCGTGAAAAAATTAATAAGTTTTGATCGGTTTGAGTCGGGTTAGTTCAAATCAATGTGAGGCATGGCTCATATTGATTTGGGCACCCCAAATCAATATGAGGCCAACTCAAATCGATTTAGCCTCATATTGATTTAAGAGAGCCAAAATTGATATGGGCAATGAGTCATATCGATTTGGGATACCCAAATCGATATGAGGCTTGCTCATATCAATTTGGATATCGATATGAGCTTTGCCTCATATCAATTTGGTCAATCCAAATCAATATGAGGCTAGCTGTAATATCCCTAAATTTTGAAAATATTAATTGTTGAAAATTAATTAAAGGATTTATAAGTGTATATATTTGATTAAGCGAAAAAGTAAGGAAAAAGGAAAAATGGAGATGTGTATATGTTATATATATATATGTAAATATATACAATGTATACAAGTCAACCTTTTATTATGGTCAAATGATATTTTAAATTATTAAGATATTAATATGTTATGTATAGTGGAAGAGGATATTTGATTTTAATTATTATTATATAATATATTGCTTGGTGGAGAGTAAAATAGGGAAATGTGTTTGGCTAAAACAGAAGTGTTTGGTTTGAGTTGTTGTTGACTATCATCTTCATCTTCTTCTTTCTTCTTTAGGTCGGCCACCACCACCACCACCATCATCTTCATCCAAAGGAAAAGAGATTTTGCTTCTTGCTAACTCAAGCAATTGAAGGATTTCAAGTGATTAAGTTGAAGTTTTAAGGATTTTTCTTCATATTTGTCAAGTTTCCAACTTGTTTCTTCGATTTCCTTTGAGAGTGTGTTTATGAGTTTGTTGGATGTTTGATGTAGTTGTGTTTATGGTTGATTTTGGTATGTTTGATGTTGTTTTGTCTTGATACTTTGAATTTGGGGTTGGATTGAAGAAAAGGTTAAATTTGGTGAAGAGAATAAGAGTTTTGAGTTGTGTAACTTTTGGGTTAAGAAGTCCTGGTTGTATATTTGTGCTTCTAATTGTGTTGTGTTGATGTTCATACAAGTTTATTATGGTATTATGATGGTTTTGGTTGTGTTGGGTTAGAGTTGAAAAGGTTAATGAAAGATGATTTTTGGATGAGGCATTATTGTGGCGATATCAGGTTTTTGGCCTGACATGCCTAGTAGCATGGCCATACCATTGGGCGTGTCGATGGTTGTATTTTCAGTGTTGGTGACACGGCCAGGGACACGCCCATGTCACTGAGCGTGTCACAGTTTCTGTGATGTTGTAAAATTGACACGTGGAGTGACACGCCCATGTCACTGAGCGTGTCATAGCTACTATGTTATGGTAGAATTAACACATGAAGTGAAACACCCATGTCACTGAATATGTCATAGCTACTGAGTTATTAGAGAATTAACATGTGCAGTGACACGCCCATGTCACTGAGCATGTCAAAGCTTCTGTGTTGTGGTTTTAGGGAACGGTCATGGACACACCCGTGTTATTGAGCATGTCAAGTGTAGAGTTTGCCCTAGATAGTGCTTTTTCTTCTTTCCTATGTGTATTGCTAAGTGAGTATTTATAATCACCTTTGGTTTAGGCTTTGAAGAGAATTGAGTTATCAATCCAAGTGTTGAGGGATATCTTGGAAGAGGAAGTTGAAGTGGTGTTGTTGCTTTTAGAGGTAAGTACAAACTTTGAATGATTGCATACATTTACATGACATTGGGACTTAACACATTTGGTTAAAAAATTGTGTTAAGTTACTTAATATATTATTGATGAATGAGAAATATGTTATGATGTGCATAATGTGAATTATGTTGATGTATTAAAGTAATGTCTTATAATTGAAAAGAAATATGAAATGATGTGATGATTTATGTGAAAACATAATGTAATAAATTGATATTGATATAAAAGAGAAGAATGAGAAAAGTGAGAAAAAGATAATATAATAAGGCAATGTGACTAGTTTGATCGTGAGAAAATGAGAAAGGATTTAAGAATAATTATGAAAGGATTTGATAATGAGAAATATGAATAAATTGTGTGCCTAGTATGTTATTCAATTTTCAGAGTTCTGGGTTTGGCGGCATGCCTATGAATTGTCTACTGGCTAAACGCTGGGTTGGTGAAAAGACCGGGTCTTAAGCTAGGTCTAGCTGATAAATATGATATTTTTGGGGTGAAAAGATCGGATCGTAAGCCTCAAAAACAAATCCTTGAAGCTAGACTGAGTGAAAAGACCGGGTTGTAAGCTCATATCTACTTGGATTATCCATGGATATATTGCCTACCGGGCTAGACACATGGTGTCATTATGGACCAAAGCAGTAACTCTGAAATTTGAATAGCATATTAGATCCTTTTTGGGCCCATGCTTGTCTTTGCTTTAATGTGAATTATGAATTGTGGAATAATTGAACAATTTATTGAGATATAATGATATAATGCTATGAGATGTGATATCCTTATGTGTTGTGCATTAGCATTGCAATTGAATAATATTGTTATCAAAGTTTATACCACTAGGCCTTTGGCTTAGCACGATTGTGGTTTATCACGTAGGTGACGGTGTAGATCCGGTTGTGCCGGAGAGCTCATCTAGATCGAGTCGAGTCTAGACTTGAGACTTTGAGATTAGAGTTGTTAATGGAATATCAAGATTAGAGACAAACTGCCAGCATGTATAAATCTTATATTTTGTACATATTGATTTTGACTTATATATATGTGTATATTCCACTGCATATTCCTCTGCTTATTAAAAATGTTTTGGATAAACTTTTGGGTAATGAAGTAAGATACATATGTGTTTTAACAAGTATTGTATCATTGCTATTTATATGATATCAATTAAATGTTTTAAGTTTATACAGTTTTTATAATTGATGATTTGAGTGTTTCTAAATGGTTGTGACATTCTTGTATCCTCTATACGTATATTACATATATGAGTGTATATAGTGTACGTATATTGGGCATAAGGGTGTTAAAATTTATTTTGGTATAAGAGCCTAGGTTTGAGGTTCTGAACCTAGGTGGGTTGTAAGAAAAAGAAAATTTTAATTTTAAAATATGATTTTTAAATAAGATACATGCATTGGCACTGGCAGTTTTTGATCTTTGATGTAGCAGTTTCTGCTGTGTTTACAGATATAGGTAGTTATGGAATCTCAGACACATCAGTCTATAGAGGGTAGTGCTGAGAGTGGAGCTCCTATTGAGGGTAGAGATGGAGTTAGGGTTGAGATAGCTAGAGGGGCACCTGCTCCTATGCCAGAGAGACCAGCAGTTGATGAGATTCCGCTGGGCTAGGTATGGCATATGATAGAGTTATTGAGGTAGGCTCCAGTTCAGCAGCCACCACCGTAGCCTCAGCCGTAAGGATCAATGAGGCAATATGATAAGTTGAGGAAGTTTGGAGCTGAGGACTTTGTAGGTACTATAGACCCTGTTGTAGCTGAGCAGTGGCTAGATAGAGTCTAGAGAGTGTTCATTCAGCTGCAATCTACTCTAGAAAAAGGTTTGATTATGCTAGATCTCTTTTGCAAAGGGATGCATATGACTGGTGGAAGATGGTTCCACATGTCATGGATGATCCACCAACCTTGACCTACGATGATTTTCTACGAGAGTTTGAGCAGAAGTATACTCTGAGGGAGTATAAGGATACGAAGAAGATGGAGTTTTTGAGTTTGAATCAGGATACCAGGAATGTGCCGGAGTATGAGATCGAGTTTACATGGTTGAGTCATTATGCTGGAGGGATTATTTCTGATGAGATTGACCGATGTCGGAGATTTGAGGAGGGGTTGAGACCCTTTATCATGTGTATTATAGCAGGCTCCCGATATCAGGATTTTCTTAGTTGGTTACTGCAGCCAGGAGTGTTAAGAGATCACAGGGTCTTGCAGCAGCTGCTAGAGATGAGGAGACCAGGGTTAGGAGACCTCACAATGAGGCAAGATCTTCATCTATGAAGAGAGGCTGAGGAGGATATTTTTTGAGGTTCAGTAGGAGCCAGAGGTAGTCTGGCAGGTCAGTTCAGCAGTAGAGACAGAGATCGAGACCTACAGTTTCTGTGGCTAGTACACCTACTCTAGTGGTTTAGAGGTCTGCTCAACCTACATGTGTCCATTATGGTAGGGCACATGTGGGTGTTTGTTGGAAGATAGGTGGACCAGCCGTGTGTTATAGATGTGGGTCGCCAGTCCATTTCATCAGAGATTGTCCTAAGCTACTGGAGGATAGACAGACTGATACTGTAGCTTCTCGACCCAGTGTTAGAGGGGGTCATGGTGGCAGAGGTGCTAGCAGAGGAGGTCGAACATGGTTGGGTCAGAGAGGATGTTCTATCGTGGGTAGTAGACCAGATGAGGCAGGACCATCTCTACAGGTTTATGTTATGCAGAGGCAACCAGATGCTTCAGCCATCACTGCTGGTACATTTTCTTTATTTAGTACTTTAGTTCTTGCTTTGATAGATCCAGGATCGATGCATTCATACATTAGTGCATCCATTTTTCCTGTGAATGAATTGCATTCGGAGTCCCTAGGATTTGATGTTTTGGTGACAAATTCTTTAGGGCATAGTGTTGTAGTTAGCAAGGTGCACCGTAATAGTCCAGTTGTGGTTTAGAATGAGGAGTTCCTTGGTAATTTGATTGAGATGCCTTTCAAGGAGTATGATTTAATTTTAGGCATGGATTGATTATCTAAGCATGGGACTATTGTAAACTGCCAGCAGAAGTGTGTTACTTTGAGAACCGATAATGGTAGAAGTGTGATTTTATCTAGTGAGCAGAGACATCTTTCATCCTTGTTTGTTTTAGCTGTATGTGATGTGAACCTTATCTTGCTCATGTTATAGATACCAGAGTAGTGGGTTCCCAGCTAGATAGTATACCCACAGTTGCTGAACTCCCAGATGTTTTTCCTGAGGAGTTGCTAGGGATACCCCCTGAGAGAGAAGTGGAGTTTGGTATCGATTTGTTGCCTAGTACCACTCCCATCTCTGTTACTCCTTATCGTATGGCACCTGCTGAGTTGAGAGAAATGAAGGTGCACTTACAGGAGTTGTTGGATAAAGAGTTCGTTCGCCCTAGTGTGTCACCATGGGGAGCGCCAGATTTATTTGTGAAGAAGAAGGATGGTACCTTAAGATTGTGTATTGAATAAAGTGACCATCAAGAACAAGTATCCTTTGCCTAGGATAGATGATCTCTTTGATCAGTTGAAACAAGCAGCAGTTTTCTCTAAGATTGATCTAAGATTAGGATACCATCAATTGAGAGTCAGAGATGACGATGTACCTAAGATAGCTTTCCGTATGAAGTATGGACATTATGAGTTTTTGGTGATGCTCTTTGGATTAACGAATGCACCAACAACTTTTATAGATTTGATGAATAAGGTATTCAGACTCTATCTAGATCAAATTGTGGTGGTCTTCATTGATGATATTTTAGTGTATTCACATAATGAGGAGGATCATGACAAGCATTTGCGGATTGTAATGTAGACTCTAAGAGAGAAGCAGTTGTGTGCTAAGTTATCTAAATGTGAGTTTTGGCTTGATCAAGTGACTTTTCTTGGTCATGTGGTTTCAGCACAGGGTATTAGAGTGGATCCGAGTAAAGTTGAGGCTATTTTGAATTAGAGTCCACTGAAGACTGTGACAAAGGTTAGAAGTTCTCTGGGTTTGGCAAGTTATTATCGACTATTTGTGAAAGGTTTTTCTATAATAGCTACTCCACTCACTAGATTACTTTGGAAGGGAGTTAGATTCATATCAGTGTCAAGCGAGCTTTGAGCAGCTGAAGGAGATGTTGACTCAGACTCCTATCCTTACTTTGCCTGTGGAAGGTAAACCTTATGTGATTTACAGTGATGCTTCACATAGTGGTTTAGGTCATGTTTTGATGCAGGATGGTAGAGTCATTGCTTATGCTTCTCGATAGTTGAAGCTGCATGAACTAAATTACCCGACGCATGATTTGGAGTTAGCGGCTATAGTTTTTGCTTTGAAGATTTGGCGACATTACTTGTATGGGGAGAAGTGTTTCATTTATATGGATCACAAGAGTTTGAAATACCTGGGTGTTCCGAGAGAGTTGAATCTTCGACAGAGGTGATGGTTAGAGTTGATTAAAGATTATGATTGTTTAACTGATTATCTTCCTGGTAAGGCAAATGTTGTTGCTGATGCCTTGAGTCGGAAGTCTTTGGCAGGTTTGACTGCTTATACACTCTTGTTGCTTGTTGAGTTGAGAGCATTGCATGCTAGATTTGAGACTTTTCAAGAAGGTGCATTAATGGCTCAGTTGCAATTAAGGCTAGTGTTATTGGACCAGATTATAGAGACTCAGTTGGCAGACCAGAAAATCCAAAAAGCTATATTGGATTGTCAAAAGGGGGAGAGTCGAGACTTTCATGTGAGAAGTGATGGCAGTTTGTGGTTTAGAGATAGGTTGTGTGATCCTGAAGATGCAAGTCTGAAAAAGGTAATTTTGGAGGAAGCACATCAGTCAGCTCATGCTATGCACCCTGGGAGTACTAAGATGTATCAGGATTTGAAACAATATTATTGGTGGTCAGGTATGAAGAGGGACATAGCAGAGTTTGTATCCAGATGTCGCACTTCTCAGAGAGTGAAGGCTGAACACCAAGTTCCTTCAGGATTACTTCAGCCATTATCAGTGCCAGAATGGATATGGGAGAGAGTGACGATGGATTTTGTGACTTGGTTACCTTTGACTCAGAAGAAGCATGATGCCATCTGGGTGATTGTTGATCGGATGATGAAGACATTTAATTTTCTTCCAATTCGGATGGATTATTCTCTTGAGAGGTTGGCTGAGCTGTATATCAGTGAGATAGTAAGGTTACATGGAGTCCCAATTTCCTTGGTGTCAAATTGAGATTCCCGATTTACTTTGAGGTTTTGGAAGAGTTTACAGGATGCTTTGGGTTCTTGGTTTCATTTTAGTACTATATTCCATCCTCAGACAGATGGGCAGTCAGAAAGAGTGATACAAATTTTAGAGGACATGTTGAGGAGCTGCATCATCGATTTCTCTGGGAGTTGGGATAGATTCTTACCACCGATTGAGTTTGGTCATAACAACAGTCATCAATCTAGTATTAGAATGGCACCTTATGAGGCATTGTATGGTAGAAGATGTAGGACGTCTCTATGTTGGGATGAGGTTGGAGAAGGTAAGTTAATTGGTCTTGATTTGATTAAGGAAATAGAAGAGAAAGTGAAGATAATTCGGGATCATTTGAAAGCAGCCTCAGATCGACATAAATCATATTCAAAATTGAAGAGAAGAGACATAGAGTTCAGTGTAAGAGATAAAGTATTTTTGAAAGTGTCTCCTTAGAAGAGAATTTTGAGATTTGGCCGCTGTTTTATTAGTTTTTGTCATAAAATTGTAATTTATGTATTTTGATGATTATTGTTTTCTTCATGCATTTTGGTAGTTTTAATCTTTTTATTTAGTAATTTCATCAATTTTGGTAGTTTTAATTTATCCCAGTGTTTATGTCATTTTTGTACTAGTTTTTAGTGAGATGTTTATGTGTTTTTGGTTAATGTTTCATTTCATTCTTGTTTAAATTTTGTTTCAAGTGTTTATTTTAAGTTAATGTGTAAAAAACTCCCTTAGAAGATCAAAACAAAGAAAGAAGAGCATGAAGCAGCAAGACATGGCCAAGCCAAATCAAGCTTGGTCGTGTCACCTCAAGGAATTTTTTGGCAGATCATGACACGGCCAGGAGACACAGCTAAGCCATTAGCCATGTCTCAACTAAAGGGAAAAACCAAGGGAACCGAGAAAGAAAGAAAAATTTGGCAGAAGCTGACACTGGCAGGTGACATGGCCAAGCCACTGGCTGTGTCACATGACACGGCCACAAGCTTGGCCATGTCCCATATTAAGCTAAGAAAGAAGAGCAAAGAAAGAAGAGAATCAGTAGGTGACACTGGCAGGTGACACGGCCAAGCCACTGGCCGTGTCACATGACACGGCCAGAACTTAGCCGTGTCACTCTCATCTCCAAAGAACAAAGAAGAGCAAGGAAAGAAACAAAAGCTGACACACCCAGGTGACACGGCCAAGCCACTAGCCGTGTCACATGGCACGGCCACAAGCTTGGCTGTAATATTCTCATTTATGCCCTAGAAGTTTTGCATGTTGTTGTTGTTGTTGTTGTTGTTGTTGTTGTTGTTGTTGTTGTATTGTTGGTTTAAATTGAGAAAAGAAAAGTATAAGTGTTTTGGGAAAGAATTTAGGGTTTAGAGACAAGTTTATATGTTGTGTATATTGTGATATATATAACATATACATTGGTCAAAAGAGTTGGTCAAGGCAAGAGGAGATATTTTTTAGGGCATGTGAAATTACCAAAATGGGCAAGAGATAACAAAGAGAATTAAGATATGTATGAGGGCATTATAGTAATTTTCCTTTGGATGGGTATTTAATGAAGTTTGACTTTGTGATTCTTCATCATCTTTTCTTCTTTCTTTCAAGAGGTGGCCGGCTCTCCATTAGCAAAAGGGAAGGAGAAGTGTTCTTGATACTAAGATCAAATTGAAGAAGGAATTGAGAGCTTTGGTGAAAGAATTGTGGAATTTCTTCATCTAAGGTAAGTATTCTTTTGTTTCCTTTACTTATTTTGTAGGAGTGTTGAAGTTATGATTAGGGTGATTTGTGATTTGTTGGTTTGATGATTAGATGTGTTTGTGTTGTGTTCTCAAGTGTTGAATTGGTTTTAAGTTAAGAGTTTAAATAGGTGTTGTTGTTGGAAGTGGTGGATGTTGATTTTGAAAGATGGTGATTGTAGGGTTTTGAGATGATTTGTGTTTAAGTGTAATATTAATGTGTTATGAGGTGATTCTTATGATGAATATGTGTTTAGAACATTGTTTATGTTCATTTGAAACATGTTGTATGGTGTATATTGTGATTGAGTGCAATTGAAAGAGGGTTGAAGATGGTTAGGGTTTGGTTTGGGTGAGACGGCCAAAAGCAAAGGAGAGACACGGCCAAGTCATGAAAGTTTTGGGCGTGTTGAATTGGTTTTGAGAGACACGGCCGTGTCTAGTGCCTGTGTTCACTACTGTGAGTTTTGGTTTGAGTGACACGGCCACAAGCTTGGCCGTGTCCCATACCCGTGTTGCCTACTGTCCAATTGAGTTGAGAGACACGGCCACAAGCTTGGCCGTGTCCCTCATGTGTGCTGCCCGTGTCTCTCATATGGGTTAGGTAAGTTTTGTTTTCCTTGACCTAGTTGCAATGTTTTGGTTCTTCAAAGGTAGGTTGGTTCCTAAACCTAAACTTAAACACTCTAAACATACTTTAAACTATGAATGAGATAATCAAATGCATATGAAAGATCCTAAAGCTATGAATCATATAAATTGTTCTTTGCCCTAATTGCATTGTTGAGATTTAAACAAGGTTATGTTATGCATTGTGAAAGGTAATGTGTTTTATGAGTAATGTACCTTGAAATGTTATATCAAAGATGTGATATCAATGATGCTTTATGCATAATATGAATTGAAATGTGAAATGTAATACAAAGCCATTGTTATTGGCTATGATGATGATATTGAGAGAAAGAAGGCATGTATGCCTAAATGTTGATGATAATTGGAAATGGAAATGATAATTGAATAATAAATGAATTGTGTGGCTAATGTGTTATTCTATTTTCAGAGTTTGTTGTTGGTGGCATGCCTAGTAAGTGTAACAATCTCTTGAAGTTAGGTTGGATTGAATCCTTGAAGCCTAATTGAGATGTTACCACCCTTGAAGCTAGGTTGGGTTGGTTCTTGAAGCCAAGTTGGGTTGAAGCTTAGCATGCTTTGCTCCCCTTGAAGCTTGGTTGAACCTAATCCTTGAAGCCTAGTTGGGTATATGATATTGATAAATGTGATGATAGAACCAAAACATTAACTCTGAAAATTGAATGGCATATTAGTGTGTCTTGGGCCCATGCTTGTCTATGGTTAATGTGAGTCATGAATGATGCTTGCCTTTGCTTATTGTTGATGATGAATGATTAAATGAATATAAATGAGGTCTATGATAAGATGTGAAGTATGATATGCCTATATATATATATATGTTGAGTTATAAAATGGAAAGCTATGTTATCAACTTGGCATATATGATGTTACATGCATAATATGGATTGAGAATTGGTACTGCATTGCATTAAAGCATAACATTAGCATGATTATCTTACTAAGCCGTTGGCTTAGCGCGATAGTGTTTAATCGCGCAGGTAATAGAGTTGATAGAGTTGATCCCGAAAGCTCTTCGAAACCGACCGAGGGTAGACAGTGAAGACTTGATTTTGGAGACTTAAAGATCAAAGAAAACTTGCCAATCATGTATAACTCTTTTATATTTTGTAAAGTATTGATTAAATGTACATATATGTATATTTGTAAATATAGAATTAAGTGTTTTCAAATATGTAAATATGTAAATATTTTATGACTTCCGCTGTGTAATAACTATACGTATGTATATATATATATCTAATGTGTTTTATTTTAAAAGTAAATGATCTACTTTTCTATAATATATAATGATAATAGTATTGTATCTATTTAAATGTTTTGAATGTTGAAGAAAATCGTAGCATCCCTATGTTTGGTGCACTTATGCTACATTGTTGTGGTTGTAGTGTGTGTGCATTTTGGTGCACTTATGCTACATTGTTGTGGTTGTAGTGTGTGTGCATTGGATGTGGGGGTGTTACAATTGTTTTGGTATCAGAGCCTAGGTTTGAGATTCTCAACCTAGGCAATATGTTATAAAAAGAATATTTTGAATTAAAAAGTGAGTTTTTGAAATAAAATACATGTTTGGAATTGGCAATCTTTGATCTTTAATAAGGTGTGTCCTGTTGTGTTTGCAGTGTTAGGTGTTGATGGATTCTCATTTGAGACAGTCAGTTGAGGGCAGTGAGGAGAGTGTTGCTCCTGATGAGGGAGTTAGAGTTGAGAGTGCTGGGGAGGCACCTGCTTCTGGGTCGGGGAGACCAACTGGTGAGGAGGTTCCACCAGCTTGGTTTGTGAATATGATGAAGACTTTCAGGCAAGCGCCAGTACAACCAGTGCCACCACCCCCTCAGCCTTTGGTGCCAGTGAGTCACTATGACAAGTTAAGGAAGTACGAAGCTGAGGATTTTATTGGTACCACTGATCCAGCTGTAGCAGAACAGTGGCTTGACAAAGTTCAGAGGATCTTTATTCAGTTGCAAGCCACCCCTGAGGAAAAGTTTGATTATGCAAGATCCTTGTTGCAGAAGGATGCATATAGTTGGTGGAAGACAGTGCCCCATTCTATGGATGATCCACCAACCTTGTCATATGCTGACTTTCTGAGAGAATTTGAATTGAAGTATACTCCAAGGGAGTATAAAGATGGGAAGAAAAGAGAATTTTTAGATTTGAAGCAAGATCACCGGACCGTAACTGAATATGAGGTTGAGTTTATTCGATTAAGTCAGTATGCTGGGGGCATAATATCAGATGAGGTAGATAGATGTAGGAGGTTTGAAGAGGGATTGAGGCCCTCTATCATGTGTCATGTGGCTGGATCCAGATATCAAGATTTTTCCCAGCTAGTGGCAGCAGCTCGGAGTGTGGAGCGAGCTCAGGGTATTGCAGCTACTTCAGAGGATGAGGTTAGGGTGAGAAGGCCCCAGTTTGAGGCAGGGTCTTCTTTAGTGAAGAGGGGTAGAGGAAGCTTTGTTCCTCGGAGTATTAGGAGTCTGAGACCAGCAGGTAGATCAGTGCAGTTCCAGAGACAAAGATTCAGACCTGCAGCTTCAGTGGCAAGTGCTCCAACCCCTATGGTTCAGAGATCCACCTTACCTATCTGCATCCATTGTGGGAGGCCCCATGGTGGTCCTTGTTGGAAGGCTGGTGTTGCAGGGGTATGTTTCAGGTGTGGGTCACCTGACCATTTTGTGAAAGATTGCCCTGAGAGGCAAAGGCAGATGCCAGTTGATTCTGCCGCTTCTCGAGCCAGTGTGAGGGGAGGCAGAGGTGTCAGCAGAGGAGGTAGATCAGGGTTCAGTGCTAGAGGAGGTGCTACATCCAGGGAGAGTAGACCAGAGGAGGTTGGATCTTCCCAGAGGATGTATGTTATGCAGAGGCAGCCAGATGCATCGGCAGTCATAGCTGGTACTTTTTCTTTATTTAATACTCCAGTACTTGCTTTGATTGATCCGGGTTCCACACATTCATATATTAGTGCATCTGTTTTACCTGTATTTGATGTGCATGCTGAATCCCTAGGGTTTGATGTTTTGGTAACAAATCCGTTAGGGCATAGTGTGATTGTTAGTAAAGTGCACAAAGATAGTGCAGTAGTGGTGCAGGGTGAGGAGTTCCTTGGGGATTTGATTGAGATGCCATTTAAGGAATATGATGTGATCCTAGGCATGGATTGGCTATCTCGACATGGAGCTGTGGTGGATTGTAAAAAGAAAATTGTTTCTTTGAGAACTGGTGATGGTAGGGAGGTGATAGTATCTAATGAGCAAGGACAGCTAGCCTCCTTATTTGTTTCAGCTATTGCAGCTAGGAGGTTGATTAGGAAAGGGTGTGAAGTCTATCTTGCTCATGTGGTAGATACTAGAGTAAGAGGTTCTCCTATTGATAACATTGCCACAGTTGCAGAGTTCCCAGATGTATTTCCAGAGGAGCTGCCAGGATTGCCTCCTGAGAGAGAGGTGGAGTTTAGTATTGAATTGTTGCCTGGTACCACTCCTATCTCTATTACTCCTTACAGAATGGCACCAGCAGAATTGAGGGAGTTGAAAGTACAATTATAGGAGCTGTTGGATAAAGGATTCATTCATCCCAGTGTTTCTCCTTGGGGAGCTCCTGTGTTATTTGTAAAGAAGAAAGATGGTACTATGAGGTTGTGCATCGATTATAGGCAATTGAACAAGGTGACCATTAAAAATAAGTATCCTTTGCCTAGAATCGATGATCTCTTTGATCAGTTGAAGGGAGCGTCAGTATTCTCTAAGATTGATCTGAGATCGGGGTACCATCAGCTGAGAGTCAGAGCTGAGGATGTTCCGAAGACCGCATTTCAGACCAGGTATGGGCATTATGAATTTTTAGTTATGCCTTTTGGTCTGACAAATGCACCTGCAGCTTTCATGGATTTGATGAACAGGGTGTTTAGGCCCTATTTGGATCAGTTTGTAGTGGTCTTCATCGATGATATTCTGGTGTATTCGAGGAATGAAGAGGAACATGATAAGCATCTGCGGATTGTGTTGCAGATTTTGAGAGAGAAGCAGTTATTTGCCAAATTGTCGAAGTGTGAGTTTTGGTTGGATCAAGTAGCTTTTCTTGGACATATAGTTTCAGCAGAGGGTATTAGAGTTGATCCGAGCAAAGTTGAAGCTATTCTGAATTGGAGTCCACCCAAGTCTGTGACTGAGATTAGAAGTTTTCTGGGTTTGGCAGGCTATTACCGGCGGTTTGTGAAAGGGTTTTCTTTGATAGCTACTCCACTCACCAGATTACTTCGTAAGGGAGTTAAATTTGTGTGGACTGATCAGTGTCAGGCGAGCTTTGAGCAGTTGAGAGATATGTTGACTCAAGCGCCTGTTCTTACTTTACCTATTGAAGGCAAACCATATGTGATCTACAGTGATGCTTCACATAGAGGTTTGGGGTGTGTGCTGATGCAAGAAGGTAAAGTGATAGCTTATGCATCTAGACAGTTGAAATCGCATGAGCTTAATTATCCTACCCATGATTTGGAGTTAGCAGCCATTGTGTTTGCATTGAAGATTTGGCGCCACTATCTGTTTGGGGAGAAATGTTTTATCTACACTGATCACAAGAGTTTGAAATATTTGGGAGTTCAGAAGGAACTCAATCTTCGCCAGAGGAGATGGTTAGAATTGATTAAAGACTACGACTGCTTGATAGATTATCATCCAGGTAAAGCAAATGTTGTTGCTGATGCCTTGAGTCGAAAGTCTTTAGCTGGTTTAACTTTTTACTCGCTCTCGTTGCTTGTTGAGTTGAGAGCATTGTGTGCTAGTTTTGTACCTTGTGTTGATGGTGCATTGTTAGCACAGTTGCATGTGAAACCAGTTTTGTTGGATCAGATTAAAGAGGCTCAGTTGGCTGATAAGAAGATTCAGAAGATTATGTCAGATTGTCAGAATTGAAAGAGTAGAGATTTTGTTGTGAAAAGTGATGGAAGCCTCTGGTTTAAAAACAGATTGTGTGTACCCGATGATGCTGATTTGAAAAGGATCATTTTGGAAGAAGCACATCAGTCAGTGTTTGCTATGCATCCGGGCAATACAAAGATGTATCATGACTTGAGATAGCATTACTGGTGGATTGGGTTGAAGAGAGACATTGCTGAATTTGTATCTAAATGTCTCACTTGTCAGAAGGTTAAAGCAGAGCATCAAGTTCCCACTGGGTTGCTTCAACCGTTGTCAGTGCCAGAATGGAAGTGGGAAAGAGTGACAATGGATTTTGTGTCTGGATTGCCTTTGGCACAAAGGAAACATGATGCCATATGGGTGATTGTGGATAGATTGACTAAGACAGCTCATTTCCTTCCGATTCGGATGGATTACTCTTTGGAGAGGTTGGCTGAGCTGTACATCCATGAGATTGTGAGATTGCATGGTGTTCCAACTTCTTTAGTGTCTGATCGAGATCCCAGGTTTACTTCGAGATTTTGGAAGAGTTTGCATAGTGCTTTGGGTTCTCGACTGCATTTCAGCACTGCTTTTCATCCACAGACGGATGGACAGTCTGAGAGGGTGATACAGATCATTGAGGATATGTTGAGAAGCTGTGTCATCGATTTCACTGGAAGTTGGGATAGATTCTTACCTCTTGTAGAGTTTGCTTATAACAACAGTCACCAATCCAGCATTGGTATGGCACCATTCGAAGCACTATATGGTAGACGGTGTAGGACACCGCTGTGTTGGATTGAACTTGGGGAAACTAAGTTAATTGGGCCTGCTTTGATTAAAGAAACTGAAGAGAAAGTGAAGTTGATTCGGGACAGGTTAAAAGCAGCTTCAGACCGACAGAAGTCCTATGCAGATCTGAAGAGGAGAGATATTCAGTTTGATGTTGGGGATAAGGTATTTTTGAAGGTATCTCCTTGGAAGAAGATTTTGAGGTTCGGTCGGAAAGGGAAATTGAGTCCTCGTTTCATCGGACCGTATGAAGTGTTAGAAAGAGTTGGGCCAGTGGCGTATAGACTTGCTTTGCCACCTGAGTTGGATCGTATTCATAATGTGTTCCATGTATCTATGTTGAGGAGGTACAGGTCGGATCCATCTCATGTCTTGCCATTTGAATCTATTGAAGTGAGCCCAGACTTGACATTTGAAGAGGAACCAGTTGCTATCTTAGCATATGATGTGAAAGAGTTGAGAAACAAGAGAGTGCCATTGGTGAAGGTTCTATGGAAGAACCACGGAAAAGAAGAAGCAACTTGGGAAAGTGAACAAACCATGCGAGAGCAATATCCTCGTTGTTTCAGACTTGATATCAGGTAATTTCGAGGACGAAATTTCTTTTTAGAGGGGGAGAATTGTAATATTCTCATTTATGCCCTAGAAGTTTTGCATGTTGTTGTTGTTGTTGTTGTTGTTGTTGTTGTTGTTGTTGTTGTATTGTTGGTTTAAATTGAGAAAAGAAAAGTATAAGTGTTTTGGGAAAGAATTTAGGGTTTAGAGACAAGTTTATATGTTGTGTATATTGTGATATATATAACATATACATTGGTCAAAAGAGTTGGTCAAGGTAAGAGGAGATATTTTTTAGGGCATGTGAAATTACCAAAATGGGCAAGAGATAACAAAGAGAATTAAGATATGTATGAGGGCATTATAGTAATTTTCCTTTGGATGGGTATTTAATGAAGTTTGACTTTGTGATTCTTCATCATCTTTTCTTCTTTCTTTCAAGAGGTGGCCGGCTCTCCATTAGCAAAAGGGAAGGAGAAGTGTTCTTGATACTAAGATCAAATTGAAGAAGGAATTGAGAGCTTTGGTGAAAGAATTGTGGAATTTCTTCATCTAAGGTAAGTATTCTTTTGTTTCCTTTACTTATTTTGTAGGAGTGTTGAAGTTATGATTAGGGTGATTTGTGATTTGTTGGTTTGATGATTAGATGTGTTTGTGTTGTGTTCTCAAGTGTTGAATTGGTTTTAAGTTAAGAGTTTAAATAGGTGTTGTTGTTGGAAGTGGTGGATGTTGATTTTGAAAGATGGTGATTGTAGGGTTTTGAGATGATTTGTGTTTAAGTGTAATATTAATGTGTTATGAGGTGATTCTTATGATGAATATGTGTTTAGAACATTGTTTATGTTCATTTGAAACATGTTGTATGGTGTATATTGTGATTGAGTGCAATTGAAAGAGGGTTGAAGATGGTTAGGGTTTGGTTTGGGTGAGACGGCCAAAAGCAAAGGAGAGACACGGCCAAGTCATGAAAGTTTTGGGCGTGTTGAATTGGTTTTGAGAGACACGGCCGTGTCTAGTGCCTGTGTTCACTACTGTGAGTTTTGGTTTGAGTGACACGGCCACAAGCTTGGCCGTGTCCCATACCCGTGTTGCCTACTGTCCAATTGAGTTGAGAGACACGGCCACAAGCTTGGCCGTGTCCCTCATGTGTGCTGCCCGTGTCTCTCATATGGGTTAGGTAAGTTTTGTTTTCCTTGACCTAGTTGCAATGTTTTGGTTCTTCAAAGGTAGGTTGGTTCCTAAACCTAAACTTAAACACTCTAAACATACTTTAAACTATGAATGAGATAATCAAATGCATATGAAAGATCCTAAAGCTATGAATCATATAAATTGTTCTTTGCCCTAATTGCATTGTTGAGATTTAAACAAGGTTATGTTATGCATTGTGAAAGGTAATGTGTTTTATGAGTAATGTACCTTGAAATGTTATATCAAAGATGTGATATCAATGATGCTTTATGCATAATATGAATTGAAATGTGAAATGTAATACAAAGCCATTGTTATTGGCTATGATGATGATATTGAGAGAAAGAAGGCATGTATGCCTAAATGTTGATGATAATTGGAAATGGAAATGATAATTGAATAATAAATGAATTGTGTGGCTAATGTGTTATTCTATTTTCAGAGTTTGTTGTTGGTGGCATGCCTAGTAAGTGTAACAATCTCTTGATGTTAGGTTGGATTGAATCCTTGAAGCCTAATTGAGATGTTACCACCCTTGAAGCTAGGTTGGGTTGGTTCTTGAAGCCAAGTTGGGTTGAAGCTTAGCATGCTTTGCTCCCCTTGAAGCTTGGTTGAACCTAATCCTTGAAGCCTAGTTGGGTATATGATATTGATAAATGTGATGATAGAACCAAAACATTAACTCTGAAAATTGAATGGCATATTAGTGTGTCTTGGGCCCATGCTTGTCTATGGTTAATGTGAGTCATGAATGATGCTTGCCTTTGCTTATTGTTGATGATGAATGATTAAATGAATATAAATGAGGTCTATGATAAGATGTGAAGTATGATATGCCTATATATATATATATATGTTGAGTTATAAAATGGAAAGCTATGTTATCAACTTGGCATATATGATGTTACATGCATAATATGGATTGAGAATTGGTACTGCATTGCATTAAAGCATAACATTAGCATGATTATCTTACTAAGCCGTTGGCTTAGCGCGATAGTGTTTAATCGCGCAGGTAATAGAGTTGATAGAGTTGATCCCGAAAGCTCTTCGAAACCGACCGAGGGTAGACAGTGAAGACTTGATTTTGGAGACTTAAAGATCAAAGAAAACTTGCCAATCATGTATAACTCTTTTATATTTTGTAAAGTATTGATTAAATGTACATATATGTATATTTGTAAATATAGAATTAAGTGTTTTCAAATATGTAAATATGTAAATATTTTATGACTTCCGCTGTGTAATAACTATACGTATGTATATATATATATCTAATGTGTTTTATTTTAAAAGTAAATGATCTACTTTTCTATAATATATAATGATAATAGTATTGTATCTATTTAAATGTTTTGAATGTTGAAGAAAATCGTAGCATCCCTATGTTTGGTGCACTTATGCTACATTGTTGTGGTTGTAGTGTGTGTGCATTTTGGTGCACTTATGCTACATTGTTGTGGTTGTAGTGTGTGTGCATTGGATGTGGGGGTGTTACATTGGCCATGTCACTCCATGGGGCTAAGGAAAGAAAGAAAACACGAATTTTCAGGGAGGGTTTTGTATAAATAAGAAGATTAGGGCAAGAGAAAAAGGATCATACACACTTCCAGCCGTCCAACACATACTTTTCAGCTATTCTTCACTTTTCTTTTGAATTTTGATGTCACTTTCATGCAAACACTCTAGATCAAATTAGTTTTAGCCATTGCATTATTCTTTTAGCAAAAATCTGAGTAAGTGATTCTTCAGAAGCCAAAGGAAGTTTGTAATTTGGTTTTGTTCTCAAACTCTATCTCTTAAGTTTCATTGGAATTGTATTTATGAATTCTCTAATGTCTAAATTAATTTCTTTGAATTTTAATAAGATGAATTTGTTTGATAGCATCATTATGAACTAATTTTGATCTAGTTTAGGGTTTGTATGGATCTACTATGATTGTATGAAATGGTTATTGCTCTTAACTGAATTATTTCTTCTATCTTTGATTGAATGGATTAATGTTAATATATAATTGATTGGCCACCAATTATGTGTTTGAGGTATTTAGATGAAGGATTGAGAAATGAAGTCTAATGCTGGAACAATTCAATTAGGGACTTAGGTGAATTAGAGATATAAACCTAAGGAAAAAATCATTTTGATTGTAATAATATTAATTGAAAGAGGTTTGAATGCGAGAGCTTATTTCCTTGATTTGATTAATTAAGTTGCTTAAAAAATGATCTTTGGAATTAAACCAGTTGAGAGAAATAACCATTCATACATATAAATTAGTAGAGAAGTGCAAACCCTAGGCTTTTCTATTAAGTGAATCAATATCCTTGTTTAGTTTCCTTTCATTGTTATAAATTCAATTCGTTTTCTTTTTCATTAGTTGTTCAGCAATTCAATCTTATAAATCAAAAAACTACTAATTAATAATTTTTTCATTATGATTTGATAAATAATTAGTCTATCTAGCTTCCTTGTGAGATGACTTTGAGGTGTTCACCGAAATACTACAGCAACCTCGTATACTTGCGAGTGTGGCTTTAGTAGTCTTTATTAGAGCGCAACAGCCGCAGAGGGAAGTTGAGTCCTCATTTTATTAGACCTTATAAGGTATTGGAAAGAGTTGGACAAGTTGCCT
Organism: Garcia nutans; assembly: GCA_947685225.1. NCBI lineage: Eukaryota > Viridiplantae > Streptophyta > Magnoliopsida > Malpighiales > Euphorbiaceae > Garcia > Garcia nutans. The sequence goes on from CANTUV010000007.1 coordinate 50,728,653, forward strand.
ATCATCTAGCTTTACCGCTGGAATTGGATCGAATTCACAATGTCTTCCATGTCTCTATGCTTCGGAGGTACAGATCAGACCCATCTCACGTTCTGTTAGTAGAATCAATAGAGATGAGTCCATATTTGACTTATAAGAAAGAACCAGTGGCTATTTTGGCTCGTGAACTGAAGGAGTTGAGAAATAAGAAAGTGCCACTTGTGAAAGTTCTTTGGAAGAATCATGTTACTGAAGAGGCAACATGGGAGAGTGAGCAGATGATGCGGGATCAGTATCCCCAATGTTTCGAGACTTGAGAGCAGGTAATTTCGAGGATGAAATTTATTTGTAGAGGGGGAGAATTGTAATATCCCTGAATTTTGGAAATATTAATTATTGAAAATTAATTAAATGATTTATAAGTGTATATATTTAATTAAGTGAAAAAGAAAGGAAAAAGAAAAAAGGGAGATGTGTATATGTTATATATATGTAAATATATACAATATATACAAGTCAACCTTTTATTATGGTCAAATGATATTTTAAATTATTAAGATATTAATATGTTATGGATAGTGGAAGAGGATATTTGATTTTAATAATTATTTTATAATATATTGCTTAGTGGAGAGTGAAATAGGGAAATGTGTTTGGTTAAAAGAGAAGTGTTTGGTTTGAGTTGTTGTTGACTATCATCTTCATCTTCTTCTTTCTTCTTTGGGCCAGCCACCACCACCACCACCACCACCACCACCATCTTCATCCAAAGGAAAATAGATTTTGTTTCTTGCTAACTCAAGCAATTGAAGGATTTCAAGTGATCAAGTTGGAGTTTTAAGGATTTTTCTTCATATTTGGTAAGTTTCCAACTTGTTTCTTTGATTTCCTTTGAGAGTGTGTTTATGAGTTTATAGGATGTTTGATGTGGTTGTGTTTATGGTTGATTTTGGTATGTTTGATATTGTTTTGTCCTGATAACTTTGAGTTTGGGGTTTGATTGAAGAAAATATTAAATTTGGTGAAGAGAATAAGAGTTTTGAGTTGTGTAACTTTTGGGTTGAGAAGTCTTGGTAGTATATTTGTGCTTCTAATTGAGTAGTGTTGATGTTCATACAAGTTTATTGTGGTATTATGATGGTTTTGGTTGTATTGGGTTAGAGTTGAAAAGGTTAATGAAAGATGATTTTTGGATGAGGCATTATTGTGGCGATATTAGGTTTTTGGCCTAACACGCCTTGTAGCACGGCCATGCCTTTGGGAGTGTCGATGGTTCTATTTTCAGTGTTGGTGAGACGACCAGTGACACGCTTATGTCACTAAGCGTGTCACAATTTCTGTGATGTTGTAGAATTGACTTGCTCAGTGACACACGTGCAGTGACACGCCCATATCACTGAGCGTGTCATAGCTACTGTGTTGTGGTAGAATTGACAAGTGAAGTGACACGCCCATGTCACTGAACGTGTCATAGCTACTGTGTTATTGGAGAATTTACACGTGCAGTGACATACCCATGTCACTGAGCATGTTAAAGCTTCTGTGTTGTGGTTTTAGGTCATGGTCATGGACACGACCGTGTTATTGAGCGTGTCAAGTGTAGAGTTTGCCCTAGATAGTGCTTTTTCTTATTTGCTATGTGTATTACTAAGTGAGTATTTATAATCACCTTTGGTTTAGGCTTTGAAGAGAATTGAGTTATCAATCCAAGTGTTGAGGGATATCTTGGAAGAGGAGTTGAAGTGGTGTTGTTGCTTTTAGAGGTAAGTACAAACTTTAAATGATTGCATACATTTACATGACATTGGGAGTTAACACATTTGGTTAAAAAAATGTGTTAAGTTACTTAATATATTGTTGATGAATGAGAAATATGTTATGATGTGCATAATGTGAATTATGTTGATGTATCAAAGTAATGTGTTGTAGTTAAAAATAAATATGAAATGATGTGATGAGATATGTGAAAACATAATGTAATAAATTGATATTGATATAAAAGAGAAGAATGAGAAAAGTGAGAAAAAGATGATATAATAAGACAATGTGACTAGTTTGATCATGAGAAAACGAGAAAGGATTTGAGAATGGAATTATTAAAGGATTTGATAATGAGAAATATGAATAAATTGTGTGCCTAGTATGTTATTCAATTTTCAGAGTTCTGGGTTTGGCGGCATGCCTATGAATTGCCTACGGTCTAAATGCTGTGCTGGTGAAAAGATCGGGTCATAAGCTCGGTCCAACGATAAATTAAGATGCTTTTGGGGTGAAAAGACCAGGTCATAAACCTCAAAACAAATCCTTGAAGCTAGACTGAGTGAAAAGACCGGGTCGTAAGCTCAGATCTAGTTGGATTATCCATGGATATATTGCCTACGGGGCTAGACACAAGGTGTCATTATGGACCAAAGCAGTAACTCTGAAATTTGAATAGCATATTAGATCCTTTTTGGGACCATGCTTGTCTTTGCTTTAAAGTGAATTATAATTGTGGAATAATTGAACAATTTATTGAGATATAATGATGTAATGCTATGAGATATGATATCCTTATGTGTTGTGCATTAGCATTGCAATTGAATAATATTGTTATCAAAGTTTGTAACACTAAGCCTTTGGCTTAGCGCAATTGTGGTTCATTGCACAGATGACAAAGTAGATCCAGTTGTGCCGGAGAGCTCATCTAGACCGGGTCAAGTCTAGGCTTGAGACTTTGAGATAAGAGTTGTTAGTGGAACATCAAGATCAGAGACAAACTGCCAGCATGTATAAATCTTATATTTTGTACATATTGATTTTGACTTGTATATATATGTATATTCTGTTGCTTATTAAAAATGTTTAGGATAAACTTTTGGGTAATGAAGTAAGATACATATGTGTTTTAACAAGTGTTGTATCATTACTATTTATATGATATCAATTAAATGTTTCAAGTTTATACAGGTTTTATAATTGATGATTTGAGTGTTTCTAAATGGTTGTGACATTCTTGTATTCTCTATACATATATTACATATATGAGTGTATGTAGTGTATGTATATTGGGTATAAGGGTGTTTCACTGGCCTTATGTTGATTTTGGCCTGTCAAATTGACTAATCTGAGTTTTAAAAGAGTTTTGATTGGGTAATTTAATTTCATAATCAAGATATAATTCGTTTAAGACTCGGATCAGGGAGTTTAGGTTTAGGGTTAAGTGATTGTTTCCCTATAAATATAGGATTAAAAAGGCAAAGAAAGGGGAGCAACAAGGAAATTAATAGAGGAACTTTGGATTAATGATCTAGCAAGATGAGAATAATTAACAAACAAAAAAGAAAAGCATACCAAAACACAACAAGTACATAGCAATTGAGGAGGTAGTGATTTGTCTCAAACTTGCTTCATTCCAACAAAAAAAAAAGAAGATTGACTCAGGCAATGAGCAAGACAGAAGGCCTGATTCAAACACACTTAACTTGGTGGAGTCAACAAACAAAGGTTCAATTTTGATTCAGTAACTGCTTTCATTCTTTGAATAAAATTATTTCATCTAGTTGCTAATTCAAAAAATGCAAAGCAATTGTTCTATATTTAATTTCTAGTAGCTTATTTCTAGAACCCTAATCTCAAATAATCAATATTAAACCCTAGCTTTGCATCACTGATTTAGGATTAAACTTTATTTTAAATAGTAACTTTTAATGTCTTTAATCTTAGTTTGCATATTTTGATCTAAAATCCTGAAATTATACATTAACCTTCAATATGCGTATTTTAATCTTGATTTGTATATCCAAAACCCTAATTTGAATAGGTTAGTTTTTAAAACCCTAATCCTCAACCCTAATTTACAAAACCCTAAATCATAAAACTAAAATCCTAATTTCCAACCTAAAGCTACACTTTACAAATCAAAACCCTAATGGTATCATAAAATCCTAGGTGGATAATTAAAACCCTAGTTTTAGGTTAGAAACCCTAATTTTGCATCTATAAACCTTAATTTCCAAGATGTAAACCCCTAGTTTTGATTATTTAATTTATTATATACTCTTATGAATGTATGATTTATTTTATTTGACTTATGATAGATAGTTTATTTTATTTTGCTCAATATGGATGATATAATTTTAATTATCATACTTAAATGGTTTAATTTATTTGGTTATTTGTTTATTCTAATTCTAGAATTGTAAAGGCATATTTTCACTTTGTGGAAGCCTTGTTTATTTAATTTTTTTCTTTTATGTTATTTTTTAGGATTAAATGTAAAGGGGCATGTTTCCGCAAATCAGTGGGTGCCCTATTATTGTTTTATTTATATGCTGAACGTTGGACATCGTAAGGGCACGTTTTCATCCTTCGATGGGTGCCTGTTTTATTTGTTTATCTTAATAAAATGGTAAATGTTCATTTCTTTTAAGTTGTGTGTAGTGTGGATAATATTATAATACTTAAGAATTTAATATTATTTACACCTGAAAAGGAGGTCGTTTCCAATGAATCGAGAGCTATGGATGTGCTGGGCCATTTGTCACCTTCCCCATGTGTACCTAACTTTTCAAACCCATTAGGGAGTTTGGGATTCCTTAAGAATCGAGTCATCCACCCCCTTCTTTTTCCCGACCTGTCTAGGTGGCGACTCCATTTTCTCCAGATTTAGACCCGTGTTCTCTATGGCCCTGAGTGTAATAGTGCCGAAGTCGCAAGAACCATTCCACATGGGAGTGGGGGAGAAAATCCCCACTCATACAATCATTGAAGTTCACAAACAAATCAATTTCTCAAATCAAGTTTTATACAATTAATCTAAGATGTTTCCATCTATCATTCGTACATGGTGTTTTATTAAGTTCATCCTTTCTACATTCAAAGGTTTTGTAAAAATAACAGTAAGTTGATTTTGAGTGTCTACAAATTCTAAAATAATATTTTGGTTTTAAACATTGTCACTTAAAAAATGATGTTTAATATCTATGTGTTTGACCTAGAATGTTGAATTGGATTTTTGGATAGATTAATGGCACTTGTGTTATCACATTTAATGAAAATATGAGCAAATACTTTACCATAATATCGCAGTTGTTACTTTATCCATAAGACTTGTGTACAACAAAAGCAAGTCAAAACATATTCACTTGTATGGTAGATAAAGTAACCGACACTTGTTTCTTACTAAACAAGAAACTAGGCAATCACCAAGAAAATAGCATGCGCCGGTCATGCTTTTCCTATCCAATAAGCTATAGGCAAAATCCACATTCGAAAATCCTAAAATGTCAAATGATGTATTTCTAGGATACCAAAGTCCTAAATGCAATGTTCCACTTAAGTGTTTCAAGATTCTTTTAGTGGTATTTAAATGTGATTCTTTAGGGCATGATTAAAATCTAACACACAAATAAATGCTATACATTATATCGGGTCTATAGGCGATAAGGTAAATAAGTGATTCAATAATACCTCGATATTTCTTCTCATTAACTTTCTTACCAATTTCATCTTTCTCCAACTTTAAGGATGTACTCATTGGAGTCTTACTTGCCTTGCAACCATCCATACTAAACTTTTTGAGAAGTTCCTTTGTATACTCGGATTGGTTGATGAAGATGTCATCCTTGCATTACTTAATTTGTAGACCAAAAAAGAACTTGAGTTCATCCATCATGCTTATTTCAAATTTCCTAGCCATAAAAGAATCAAATGCTTTGCACAAAGATTCATTAGTAGCACCAAATATAATATCATCAACATAAATTTGTACAGTTAGGATGTTATGCAATTTCTTTTTCATAAAGAGTGTAGTATCAACCTTGCCTTTTGAAAAACCATTTTATAATAAATATGCACTAAGTCTATCATATCAAGCTCTTGGAGCTTGTTTTAATCCATATATTGCTTTGGTTAATCTAAAAACATGATTTGGAAATTTATAGTCTTCAAAACCAAGAGGTGTTTAACATAGACTTCTTCATTAATAAAACAATTCAAGAATGCACTTTTGACATCCATTTAAAAAAGTTTGAAATTCATGTGACATGCAAATGCGAGTAAAATTCTAATTGCTTCTAATCTAGCTATGGGAAAAAATGTCTCATCATAATCAATGCCTTCCTCATGGTTATAGTCTTTGGCTACCAATCTAGCTTTATTTCTAGTAATGAGACCATCATCATCATACTTATTCCTATACACCCATTTGCAACCTATGATTGGATGATCCTTAGGTCTAGGAACAAGTTTCCATACTTTGTTTCTTACATATTAGTTGAGTTTATCTTGCAAAACAATCACCCAACATTCATCACTAAGAGCCTTCTCTATAGTCCTAGACTCTATTTGAGAAATAAAGGCTACATTAGAATTTAAATATTTAAATTTTGATCTAGTAATTACTCCCTTTAAAGTATCACCATTGACAAGATCTTTTGGATGATCTTTCCTATATTGTAATTCTTTGGGTAGTTATTGAGTTTCTTGAATCTTTGTTTCTTATTGTTCCACTATTTGTTCTAGGTCATCATTATTTTCCTTTGGAACATTGTTTATCCTGAGTTCTTTAAATGTACCTATAAAATCATCAAGAACACTACCTTTCCCTTGATCAAGCTTAGAAGATTCATCAAAGATAACATGTATTGACTCCTCAAAAACTAGAGTGCTCCTATTAAACACTCTATATGCTTTAGTAGTAGATGAATAACCTAATAACACTCCTTCATCCAATTTGGATGAGAATTTTCCAAGGTTGTCCTTGGTATTTAATATAAAGCATTTGCATCTAAATACTCCAAGGTATGAAATTTTGGTTTTTCTTCCATTCCATTGCTCATAAGAAGTTTTATTCATTAATGGTCTTTTGAAAACTCAATTTGAAATATAGCATGCGGTATTAATGGCTTTCGCCCAAAAGTAAAAAGGTAAATTATACTCTTTGAGCATTGTTCTAGTCATTTCTACTAATGTTCTATTTTTTCTTTCAACGACACTATTTTGTTTTGGTGTTCTAGGTGTTGAAAAATTATGTGAAATACCAAGTTCATTTCAAAAATTTTCAAAGTTATCATTTTCAAATTCTTTTCATGATCACTTTAATTGGATGTGACACATAACCTTTTACATTTTAAACTCTTTTTGCAAAAAAATTTTGAAATGATCAAAAGCTTCATTCTTATGAGCTAAGTAATTGAACCATGTAAACCTAAAGTAGTCATCAATAAGTACAAATGCATATAACTTGCCTCCTAGGCTAGTAACTCTATTTGGTCCAAACAAGTCCAAATGAATTAATTCTAAAGGTTCAGAAGTACTTGCAATATTCTTGGATTTAAAGGAACTCTTATGTTGTTTTCCAAATTGACAAGGTTCACATATTTTATCTCTATTAAATTTTATTTTGGGGAGTCTATCATCAAGCTCTTCTTTGCTAAGATATTTGAGTTGGTCCATATTTGCATGTCCCAATCTTCTATTTCGAAGCTAAGCATCATTGTTAATGGTAACTAAATATTAAAAAGCATTGTTAGAGTGTACTCCAAAAATTTTAGCATACTATGCATGGTACGACCAAACCTGATGTAATCCGACTAGACTGAGATAGAGTTAAAAATCCAATAAGTTCCAGTATAGTTCATGGTTGCCAATACTCCTAAAATCTTACCATACCAGAAGGAGACCGACTAGACTGAACTTGTTTTACCACACCAGTGGTATGAGGTTTGAAAAATATAGTCATTACTTATCCACTCAATTATCAGATCTCACGTGTACTAGCCACTGAAGAATTTTTGTCAAAAAAATGGAGCACAACTGGACTGAGCTCAGTCCAACCATATCAAACCTGAGCCGACCGAACAAAGGTAGTCCGACCATGAACTTGCTTTGAAAAGTGATTAAAGTGGGTGATAAGAATCAAACATGTTGGCTTCCACCCTAAACAGCTAGTTAAAGACTTGAAGGCTATAAATGCCATGAGAAACCTTATTTTTCTATAAGATTGTGATTGTAATTGTTAAGATTAACAACTTTCATTTATTTGCATCAAAATTTCTAATTGTATTCTTTGAGTGTTCGGTGTAAGGATTAAAACACCATATAAGTTTGAGTGTGAGCTTTTAAACACTTAGGTTATAGAGTGAGTCTAGGAAAACTCTTGTTTGGGTTATGAGGAAGTGTCTCAAACCTTGTAGAAGTTCATGTGAGCTTGTGAAAACACCAAGTTAGAGTTGAGCTTGTAAAAACACAAGATTATTGGAACCTTAATAAGTTGTTAAGGAAGTGGACGTAGGATTGAGGTAATTTGAACCACTATAAACCCTTTGTGTTCATTCTTCTCTAATATACTTCTTTCTTGCTTTATTTGATTTTAAATTTTCAATTTACCATCACTTCTTCAAATCAACCATTTCACCCTCCCTCTTGGTTGCCATCTTAGGACAACACATGCCTTGGATGGTGTGAAGATGTTATGGAAATGTGATGACAATAATAAATATATGGAAATATAAGAAATAACAAAACATATAATCATAGTAACTCAAAATATGATAACAGTAAGAACAATCAAACATATGATAATAGCAACAATAAGCATAAACCATTCAAATCAATAATTAAACATAATTTAGGACGTTAATGATCAAGCTCATTATGTTCAAAAGTAAAATAGTGAAACAAAGACTATCATGGTCACATTAAATATATTGAAGGAAAAGATAAAATAATAGCTCATCCTCAATACAAAACATTCACAAGATAGATGAATTAATAATGAAAACTAGACAAAGTAATAATCTCAAGAATTAACGAAAACTAGACAAAGCAATAATCTCAAGAACTTATAGCCATTTGTTAATTATCTTTAAGTAGTTCAAATAGGTTCTTCTTATCATTTCTTTGTCCTTTATAGTCTGTGAGTTCAAGGGCCTTAATGGACCACAAAGTCCAGATATCTCTCACAGTGTAACACCCCCATATCCAATACACACACACTACAACCACAACAATGTAGCATAAGTGCACCAAACATAGGGATGCTACGGTTCTCTTAACATTCAAAACACTTTAAACTTGATACAATACCCTTATCATTATACATTATAGAAAAGTAGATCATTTACTTGTAAAACAAAACATATTAGTTATATATATATACATTTAAATATTACACAGCGGAAGTTATAAAATATGTACATATTTACATATTAAACATTTCTTTACAAAATATAAAGAAGTATACATGATTGGCAAGTTTGCTCTGATCTTTAAGCTCCCAAAATGGATTCTTCAAGGTCTACTCTCACTTGGTCTTGATGAACTCTCGGGTTCAATTCTATCAACTCTATTACCTGCGAGATTAAACACTATCGCGCTAAGCCAACGGCTTAGTAAGATAATCATGCAAATAATATGACTTAGTGCAATGCAATGTCATTTCTCAATCCATATTATACATGTAACATCATATATGCAAAACTAACAAAATACTTTCACATTACATATCACATTTCAATATCTTTTCATATACCTCATTAGTATTCATTTAACCATTCATAATCAACACTAAACAAAGACAAGCATTGGGCCCAAGACACACTAATATGCCATTCAATTTTCAGAGTTAATGTTTTGGTTCTATTATCACATTTATCAATATCATATACCCAACTAGGCTTCAAGGATTAAGTTCAACCAAGCTTCAAGGGGAGCAAAGCATGCTAAGGTTCTACCCAACTTGGCTTCAAGAACTAACCCAACCTAGCTTCAAGGGTGGTAACATCTCAATTAGGGTTCAAGGATTCAATCCAACCTAACTTCAAGAGATTGTTACACTCATTAGGCATGCCACCAACAACAAACTCTGAAAATGGAATAACACATTAGCCACACAATTCATTTAGATTTCATTCTCAATTCTCATTATCATTTAGGCAAACATGCCTCATTTATCTCCATTGAATCACCTTAGCCAATAACAATGGCTTCACATTTCATTTCACAATATAACACTTCATTATTCAAGTGTATATTTATCACATCCATGATCACATTATATTTCACATAGCATCATTCATAAATATCAACATTTCATTTCACATTACTCATGAAACACATTACCATTCACAATGCATAACATAACATTGTTCAATCTCAACAATGCAAGAACAATTTATATTATTCATAGCTTTAGGATCATCCACAGGTGTTTGATTAAGTCATTCCTTGGTTTAAGCATGTTTAAAATGTTTATGTTTAGGTTTAGGGACCAAACTACCTTTGAAGAATCCAAACCATGCAAAAAGAACAAAGAAATCAAACAATATTCAACTCATTTGAAGGACACGCCCAGCCCACTTGAGGGACACGGCCGTGTCTCTAAAAATAAAAGAGGCAGTAGCCAACACAAATAAATGACACGGCCGTGTCTCTTTAATGCATCTGGCCGTGTCACCCATGAACATAACCTTAACCAAATCCAACACTTTTTCAATTGCACCCAAACACAATACACTCCATATAATATATTTCAAATGAATACAATCAATGTTCTAAACATATATTCATCACAAGAATCACTTTACAACCCATTAATATTACATTTAAACACAACCCATCTCAAAACACTAAAATCACCATCCTTCTCCACCCTTCAAAATCAACATTTATCACTTCCAACAACAACAACTATTTAAACTATTAACTTAAAACCAATTTAACACTTGAGAACAAATCATCAAAACATCTCATCATCAAATCATCAAACCCTAATTAACTTCCCATACCACTTCCAAAGTATGAAAGAAATCAAAGGAAAGATCTTACCTTAGTCAAAAACTTCTTGAATCAACACTTGAACACTTAATCTTCCTTCAATTTTGAACTCAACTCATCAAGAACCTCTCTTCACCTCTTGCTTCCCTTTGTCTATGGAGGAGCCGGCCACTTCATGAAAGAAAGAAGAAAATGCACAAGTCAAACACCTTTTCTTCTTTTAATCTCCACCATGCATTTCATTTCAAGCAATTACTCATATACCCCTCATCACTTAACTTAGCTTTTGTCTCATATAAACCCAATTAAGTAATTACACACTCAACACAAAAATATCTCTCTTCCTTTGACTCTTCCTTTGACCCATTTATATGTTCTATATATTATCATATATACAACATATACCATTCTCTCTAAACCCTATTTTCTTTCCAAAACACATATACACAAGCATTCTCTTCTCAATTTCTTTTCTTAACACATAATATACATTCAATCCAATTTATAACAACAACAACAACAACAACAATATAACCAAGACTTCTAGGGCATACATGAGGATATTACAATTCTCCCCCTCTAAAAAGAAAATTTCGTCCTCGAAATTACCTGATATCAACTCTGAAACAACTGAGGATATTGCTCTCGCATGGTTTGTTCACTTTCCCAAGTTGCTTCTTCTTTTGCATGATTCTTCTAAAGAATCTTCACCAATGGCACTCCCTTGTTTCTCAACTCTTTCACATCATATGCCAAGATAGCAACTGGTTCCTCTTCAAATGTCAAGTCTGGGCTCACTTCAATAGATTCAAATGGCAACACATGAGATGGATCTGACCTATATCTCCTCAACATAGAAACATGGAATACATTATGAATACGATCCAACGCAGGTGGCAAAGCAAGTCGATACGCCACTGGCCCAACTCTTTCTAACACTTCATACGGCCCAATGAAACGAGGACTCAATTTTCCTTTCCGACCGAACCTCAAAATCTTCTTCCAAGGAGATACTTTCAAAAACACCTTATCTCCAACATCAAACTGAATGTCTCTCCTCTTCAGATCTGCATAAGACTTCTGTCGGTCTGAAGCTGCTTTTAATCTGCTTCGAATCAACTTTACTTTCTCTTCAGTTTCTTGAATCAAATCAGGCCCAATTATTTTACCTTCACCAAGTTCACTCCAACAAAGAGGTGTCCTGCACCGTCTACCATACAATGCTTCAAACGGTGCCATACCAATGCTGGATTGGTGACTGTTGTTGTATGCAAACTCCACAAGTGGTAAGAATCTATCCCAACTTCCAGTGAAATCGATGACACAGCTTCTCAACATATCTTCAATAATCTGTATCACCCTCTCTGACTGTCCATCCGTCTGTGGATGAAAAGCAGTACTGAAGTGTAATCGAGAACCCAAAGCACTATGCAAACTTTTCCAAAATCTTGAAGTAAACCTGGGATCTCGATCAGACACTAAAGAAGTTGGAACACCATGCAGTTTCACAATCTCATGGATATACAGCTCAGCCAACCTCTCCAAAGAGTAATCCATCCGCACCGGAAGGAAATGAGCTGTCTTAGTCAATCTATCCACAATCACCCATATGGCATCATGTTTCTTTTGTGTCAATGGCAACCCAGACACAAAGTCCATTGTCACTCTTTCCCACTTCCATTCTGGCACTGACAACGGTTGAAGCAACCCGGTTGGAACTTGATGCTCTGCTTTAACCTTCTGACAAGTGAGACATTTCGATACAAACTCAGCAATGTCTCTCTTCAACCCAATCCACCAATAATGCTGTCTCAAATCATGATACATCTTCGTATTACCCGGATGCATAGCAAACATCGACTGATGAGCTTCTTCCAAAATGACCCTTTTCAAATCAGCATCATCGGGTACACACAATCTGCTCTTGAACCAGAGACTCCCATCACTCTTCACAATAAAATCTCTACCCTTTCCACTCTGACAATCCGAAACAATCTTTTGTATCTTCTTATCAGTCAACTGAGCTTCTTTGATCTGATCTAACAAAACCGGCTTCAATTGCAACTGTGCCAATAATGCACCATCAACACAAGGTACAAAACTGGCATGCAATGCTCTCAACTCAACAAGCAACGAGAGCGAGTAAACTGTTAAACTAGCTAAAGACTTCCGACTCAAGACATCAGCAATAACATTTGCTTTACCTGGATGATAGTCAATCAAGCAGTCGTAGTCTTTAATCAATTCTAACCATCTCCTCTGACGAAGATTGAGTTCTTTCTGGACACCCAAATACTTCAAACTCTTGTGATCAGTGTAGATGAAACATTTCTCCCCAAACAGATAGTGGCGCCAAATCTTCAATGCAAACACAATGGCAGCCAATTCCAAATCATGGGTTGGATAGTAACGTTCATGCGGTTTCAACTGTCTAGATGCATAAGCTATAACTTTCCCTTCTTGCATCAATACACACCCCAAACCTCTATGTGAAGCATCACTATAAATCACATATGGTTTGCCTTCAACAGGTAAAGTAAGAACAGGCGCTTGAGTTAACATATCTCTCAACTGCTCAAAGCTCGCCTGACACTGATCTGTCCACAAAAACCTCACTCCCTTACGAAGCAATCTGGTGAGTGGAGTAGCTATCAAAGAAAACCCTTTCACAAACCGCCGGTAATAGCCTGCCAAACCCAGAAAACTTCTAATCTCTGTCACAGACTTGGGTGGACTCCAATTCAAAATTGCTTCAACTTTGCTCGGATCAACTCTGATGCCTTCTGCAGAAACAATATGTCCAAGAAAAGCTACTTGATCCAACCAAAACTCACACTTCGACAATTTGGCAAATAACTGCTTTTCTCTCAAAATCTGCAACACAATCCGCAGATGCATATCATGTTCCTCTTCATTCCTTGAATACACCAGAATATCATCGATGAAGACCACTACAAACTGATCCAAATAGGGCCTAAACACCCTATTCATCAAATCCATAAAAGCTGCAGGTGCATTCGTCAGACCAAAAGGCATAACTAAAAATTCGTAATGCCCATACCTGGTTCGAAAGGCTGTCTTCGGAACATCTTCAGCTCTGACTCTCAGCTGATGGTACCCTGATCTCAGATCAATTTTGGAAAACACAGCTGCACCCTTCAATTGATCAAAGAGATCATCGATTCTAGGCAAAGGATATTTATTTTTAATAGTCACTTTGTTCAATTGCCTATAATCGATACACAACCTTATAGTACCATCTTTCTTTTTCACAAATAGCACAGGAGCTCCCCAAGGAGAAACACTGGGGCGAATAAATCCTTTGTTCAACAACTCCTGCAATTGCACTTTCAATTCCCTCAATTCTGCTGGTGCCATTCTATAAGGAGTAATAGAGATAGGAGTGGTACCAGGCAACAATTCGATACCAAACTCCACTTCTCTCTCAGGAGGCAATCCTGGCAACTCCTCTGGAAACACATCAGGGAACTCAACAACTGTGGCAATGCTATCAATAGGGGAACCCTTCACTCTAGTATCCATCACATGAGCAAGATAGGCTTCACACCCCTTTCTAATCAATCTCCTGGCTGCAACAACTGAAACAAATAAGGAGGCTAGCTGTTCCTGCTCATTAGATACTATCACCTCTCTACCATCACCTGTTCTCAAAGAAACAATTTTCTTTTTACAATCCACCACAGCTCCATGTCGAGATAGCCAATCCATACCTAAGATCACATCATATTCCTTAAATGGCATCTCAATCAAGTCTCCAAGGAACTCCTCACCTTGCACCCTCACTGCACTATCTCGGTGCATCTTACTCACAACCACACTATGCCCTAACGGATTTGTCACCAACACATCAAATCCTAGGGACTCAGCATGCATATCAGACACAGGCAAAACAGATGCACTAATATATGAATGTGTGGAACCCGGATCAATCAAAGCAAGTACTGGAGTATTAAATAAAGAAAAAGTACCAGCTATGACTGCCGATGCATCAGGCTGCCTCTGCATAACATACATCCTCTGGGAAGAACCAACCTCCTCTGGTCTACTCTCCCTGGATGTAGCACCTCCTCTAGAACTGTACCCCGGTCTACCTCCTCGGCTGACACCTCTGCCTCCTCGGCCTCCCCTCGCACTAGGTCGAGAAGCTGCTATATCAACTGACATCTGCTCTTGCCTCTCAGGGCAATCTCTCACAAAGTGATCAGGTGACCCACACCTGAAACATACCCCTGCAACACCAGCCTTCCAACAAGGACCACCATGCGGCCTACCACAATGGATGCAGATGGGTAAGGTGGATCTCTGAACCATAGGGGTCGGAGCACTCGCCACCGAAGCTACAGGTCTAAATCTCTGCCTCTGTAACTGCACTGACCTACCCGCTGGTCTCTGGCTCCTACTAACTCTAGGAACAAAGCTTCCTTTACCCCTCTTCGCAGAAGAAGACCCTGTCTCAAACTGGGGCCTTCTAACCCTAACCTCTTCTTCCGAAGCAACCGCAATACCCTGAGCTCGCTCTACACTTCGAGCTGCTGCCACAAGCTGTGAGAAATCCTGATATCTGGATCCAGCCACCAAACACATGATCGAGGGCCTCAATCCCTCCTCAAATCGCCGACATCTATCAATCTCATCAGTAATAATGCCCCCAGCATACTGGCTCAGTCGAATAAACTCAACCTCATACTCAGTTACAGTCTTGCTATCTTGCTATCTTGCTTCAAGCTTAAAAACTCCATCTTCTTCATGTCTTTATACTCCCTAGGAGTATACTTCAACTCAAATTCCCTCAGAAAATTGGCATATGACAAGGTTAGTGGATCTTCCATAGAATGGGGCACCGTCTTCCACCAATCGTATGCATCTTTCTGTAACAAAGATCTTGCATAGTCAAACTTTTCCTCAGGGGTGGCTTACAACTGAATAAAGATCCTCTGAACTTTGTCAAGCCACTGCTCTGCTACAGCTGGGTCAGTAGTACCAAGGAAATCCTCCGCTCCATACTTCCTTAGTTTGTCATAATGCCTCCCAGAAACTAAGGGCTGAGGGGGTGGTGGCTGTGGTTGCACAGGTGCTTGTCTCATAACTTCCATCATATGTCTAAACCAGGCTGGCGGAACCTCCTCTCCAACTGGTCTACCCGACACCGAAGCAGGTGCCTCCTCAACACTATCAACCCTAGCTCCCTCATCAGGAGCAACGCTCTCCTCACTACCCTCAACCGACTGTCTCAAATGAGGATCCATCAACACCTAACACTGCAAACACAAAAGGACACACCTTATTAAAGATCAGAGATTGCCAATCCCAAACATGTATTTTTATTCAAAACCAACTTTTTAAGTAAAAATATTCTTTTTGTTACATTTTACCTAGGTTGAGAATCTCAAACCTAGGCTCTGATACCAAAACAATTGTAACACCCCCATATCCAATGCACACACACTACAACCACAACAATGTAGCATAAGTGCACCAAACATAGGGATGCTACGGTTCTCTTAACATTCAAAACACTTTAAACTTGATACAATACCCTTATCATTATACATTATAGAAAAGTAGATCATTTACTTGTAAAACAAAACATATTAGTTATATATATATACATTTAAATATTACACAGCGAAAGTTATAAAATATGTACATATTTACATATTAAACATTTCTTTACAAAATATAAAGAAGTATACATGATTGGCAAGTTTGCTCTGATCTTTAAGCTCCCAAAATGGATTCTTCAAGGTCTACTCTCACTTGGTCTTGATGAACTCTCGGGTTCAATTCTATCAACTCTATTACCTGCGCGATTAAACACTATCGCGCTAAGCCAACGGCTTAGTAAGATAATCATGCAAATAATATGACTTAGTGCAATGCAATGTCATTTCTCAATCCATATTATACATGTAACATCATATATGCAAAACTAACAAAATACTTTCACATTACATATCACATTTCAATATCTTTTCATATACCTCATTAGTATTCATTTAACCATTCATAATCAACACTAAACAAAGACAAGCATTGGGCCCAAGACACACTAATATGCCATTCAATTTTTCAGAGTTAATGTTTTGGTTCTATTATCACATTTATCAATATCATATACCCAACTAGGCTTCAAGGATTAAGTTCAACCAAGCTTCAAGGGGAGCAAAGCATGCTAAGCTTCTACCCAACTTGGCTTCAAGAACTAACCCAACCTAGCTTCAAGGGTGGTAACATCTCAATTAGGCTTCAAGGATTCAATCCAACCTAACTTCAAGAGATTGTTACACTCATTAGGCATGCCACCAACAACAAACTCTGAAAATGGAATAACACATTAGCCACACAATTCATTTAGATTTCATTCTCAATTCTCATTATCATTTAGGCAAACATGCCTCATTTATCTCCATTGAATCACCTTAGCCAATAACAATGGCTTCACATTTCATTTCACAATATAACACTTCATTATTCAAGTGTATATTTATCACATCCATGATCACATTATATTTCACATAGCATCATTCATAAATATCAACATTTCATTTCACATTACTCATGAAACACATTACCATTCACAATGCATAACATAACATTGTTCAATCTCAACAATGCAAGAACAATTTATATTATTCATAGCTTTAGGATCATCCACAGGTGTTTGATTAAGTCATTCCTTGGTTTAAGCATGTTTAAAATGTTTATGTTTAGGTTTAGGGACCAAACTACCTTTGAAGAATCCAAACCATGCAAAAAGAACAAAGAAATCAAACAATATTCAACTCATTTGAAGGACACGCCCAGCCCACTTGAGGGACACGACCGTGTCTCTAAAAATAAAAGAGGCAGTAGCCAACACAAATAAATGACACGGCCGTGTCTCTTTAATGCATCTGGCCGTGTCACCCATGAACATAACCTTAACCAAATCCAACACTTTTTCAATTGCACCCAAACACAATACACTCCATATAATATATTTCAAATGAATACAATCAATGTTCTAAACATATATTCATCACAAGAATCACTTTACAACCCATTAATATTACATTTAAACACAACCCATCTCAAAACACTAAAATCACCATCCTTCTCCACCCTTCAAAATCAACATTTATCACTTCCAACAACAACAACTATTTAAACTATTAACTTAAAACCAATTTAACACTTGAGAACAAATCATCAACACATCTCATCATCAAATCATCAAACCCTAATTAACTTCCCATACCACTTCTAAAGTATGAAAGAAATCAAAGGAAAGATCTTACCTTAGTCAAAAACTTCTTGAATCAACACTTGAACACTTAATCTTCCTTCAATTTTGAACTCAACTCATCAAGAACCTCTCTTCACCTCTTGCTTCCCTTTGTCTATGGAGGAGCCGGCCACTTCATGAAAGAAAGAAGAAAATGCACAAGTCAAACACCTTTTCTTCTTTTAATCTCCACCATGCATTTCATTTCAAGCAATTACTCATATACCCCTCATCACTTAACTTAGCTTTTGTCTCATATAAACCCAATTAAGTAATTACACATTCAACACAAAAATATCTCTCTTCCTTTGACTCTTCCTTTGACCCATTTATATGTTATATATATCATCATATACACAACATATACCATTCTCTCTAAACCCTATTTTCTTTCCAAAACACATATACACAAGCATTCTCTTCTCAATTTCTTTTCTTAACACATAATATACATTCAATCCAATTTATAACAACAACAACAACAATATAACCAAGACTTCTAGGGCATACATGAGGATATTACACACAGGGCCTAGTTCATGCATGGAGGAAAGAAAATTATTCACTGCTTAGAATGGCATGAGTGTCAAAAGGAGTGATGGTGGCGCCACTCCTTTTGGCATTACCACAAAAGAGTGATATGGCCATCACTCTCTAGTGGCTCACATCACTTCTAATCATTTTTCT
Source organism: Garcia nutans (assembly GCA_947685225.1). Classification (NCBI taxonomy): domain Eukaryota; kingdom Viridiplantae; phylum Streptophyta; class Magnoliopsida; order Malpighiales; family Euphorbiaceae; genus Garcia; species Garcia nutans. The sequence continues at coordinate 50,747,362 of CANTUV010000007.1, forward strand.
TCTCCAGCTAGCATCAACGATCCTCCATAGCCAAGGTTAAAGAGTCCTTTATATTGTCTAAAAGGTATTCTCCATTCAAGGTAGTATCTTTTGGGTTTTTAATCTTTATATATTTTAAAGTTAGAATCTTTAACTTGTTGTAACCATTTTTATTTCCAAGTTTATGTTTTTACAAAAATAAAACTTTTGTATGTCCATTAAAAGCAGATTTTAGAGTTTTACTAGGTTAGACAATATATACAAATATAGGAATGAAAGAGATGAAAATGAACAAACAACATAACATGAACTATATTATTGTGAACCCCAAATTCATCACCTAATCAAAATAAGGTGCTACCAATTACAAAAAAATTGAAAATTAATTTAATGCATCTGTTTCAATTAGTTTTATTATTATTATTATTATTATTATTATTATTATTATTATTATTATTATTATTATTATTATTATTATTATTATTATTATTATTATAAATCATCATATAGACACATGGTGCATCTAAGCCACTCTAGGCCTGCCCATCCACTCTCGTGTGGACCAGCCACCGCACGCGCTAATCAGGGCTTTGTCAGTCTGATCATTTGTCTAATTTCTCCCAGGGATCCCCTTTTCAGAAAAAGGGCCTCAATTTTTAGTGTCAAAATTCTATCAAAACACACCAAAAAATTATGAAAATTAATTAATTAATTAATTTAATTTGTCTGCTCTTCTTATTTTCAAACAAATAATTCATTAGAGAATTTCAAGTGGTGGAGCTACGAAGTAGAAAATCCCTCAGCCTTACATCAAAGATATTTTTTCTTAAACTCTCCTTTTCAATTCAGTAACATATCAAAGGTAATTAATCAAACCTCGCCCTTTACAAATAAAGAGATGAACTACTTATGACTCTGATTCTCATTCAAACAAGATAAGTAGGCATACTCAGGAATTTCACTCTAGGTAGTGAGCCCCTTATAAGCTACAAAATTGGTCATTTATAATTCTTTAATTTAAATTATTTCATCTTTAATTTTTTTATTTTTATTTATTTACTCTATTTGATGGATGGGTTCAATTACTATCTATTTTAAATCACCATTTATTTATCTATTGTTTATTCAATTTAATTTTCTGAAGATTTTTTCTTAGCCATACCCATAAGGGATGAGCTAATGCTCCTCATGTTTATTCTTTTTGAAGTTGTAATATTTAGGCTAGTTGGGGATTTATGCTTGACCTAGAAACCATAAGGGCTAGAGTCAAAGCTCCCCTATGTATGCAATTTTGGGATTGTAACAATTTACTCTTCTCGTACTATGGATGCCATAATTTAATTACTCGTGCATTAATATTATTGTCATTCATAATATTTTGTCATTACAAGAAAAATAATCTTTTTTTAAAAAAGAGTTAAGGTTTACTTGAAGAAGAATATTTTAGTACTTAAATATTACTTGAAAAACCTAGCCTAGAATCGTAATTGATTTCAGACTAGTGCCTTTTGGGTTAAAAATCAATCATTTTTTCATGGAGTCAATAAAATGGGTTTTTCATTAAATTTTCCCAAATTAAAACAATTTGAGGTAGTAACTTTCCAATCAGCTTTCAAAATAAAATGAGATTATTCTTTTCAAAATAAAAAGAATAAATCTTTTCAAAATAAAAGATCTTTTTAAACCCATACTTACCAAATCAAGCAGAGACCATACGCGGTAGTATCGTGTGAGATTAGACCCAAATAAGCATTTAAGCTCCATATTTTGAGTGGTCTGGATCAATCCTAGGACAAGGCCTCACAATTTGCGACTCTATTGGTGACTAAAATTTTCAAAATAAAATGTTTGCGATTTTTTCAAGTAATGTCCTATTCCCTTTTAACTAAACTTTTCCTTTCCATCCATCATGCAAAAGGATTCTTTACCCTTTAGTTTAGGAAACCTTTGGGTAGCAAGTAACATCTACTTTGCAACCTTCATTAGGTATGTTGGGGGATAGCAAAAGTATCCAACCCATGATGAATCCTCAATCTTTTTGAGTTGTAACGGAGATGCACATACTGTTAAACCAACACTAGATACATTATCTAATATGTGGTTAGGAATATAGCTATCATAGTATGATGAAACACTTTGGACAAAACCACCTTTTTCATGTAAGGCCCATAGATCCTATCCTTAGGTTGTATGCTTCGTAACAACCTCTTATTCATGAAACCTTTTTTATTCATTCATATATGCATGCATACCATCATGACTTTAAAAGACCATTAAATTTAAAGCACCCTTCACTTAAAAATCAATTAAAATTGAAGACATAAACCTAAAACTTTGGTTTAATAACTTTGGTTAACCACATAAATATGAGTCACATCAACTTAGTCCATCAAACATAACCTAAGCCACATTGGGTTAACCAACTAAAAATCAAGCCATACCTGCTTAGCCCATTAAAATCAAGCTACGATTTGCTTGAACATCCAATATAAAATTAAGCCACACTTGCTTAACCCAATGAAAATTAAGCCACATCAGCTTGACCCCAATTGAGCCACAACAACTTCATTACCAAGACATGAATCACTAGTCACATGTACCATAATAATCAAAACTAAGCCATATTGGCTAAATTATTACAAATAAACCCCATTAAAATCACCAAAAATCTTTTAGCAAAATCTAAAAGAAATGAAAAGATTAAAGACAAAGTATCATTAAGTTAGAATCTTGTGGACCACCCAAATGGTTTGTTCAAATTGTTTCTTTTCTTACTCAATCACATTATTGGATCAAGCACCTTATGTAAAGCTTTTTTTTTGTTCAAGGTTAAACAATGAATAAAAAAGAAGACCCCTTTTACAAAATATCTCAGTCTATAAAAGCCTTAGTGAGGGAATTACTTGTAAAAAAAGAAAGAAACATGAGTAACCACCAACAAACCATTTTGCCAAGAATCCAAACCATGATAGACCAAGCATTCACCCAATCTCATGCATTAAAATATGTAACTACTTCTGAGCCATCACTAACTCATCCTCCCTTTCCTCTTTCAAAGGTACTAATGCCTCAACTAACTAAATCCCATGACATGAAACCATTATTGAAGCCATCCTCAAGAGGCAAGAGGAAAGTTTCATGTACATGCTCATCAACTAGCAAACTGAATTTAATAAGACTTTCATTGATTCTCTGAGTGCATAGCGCAACTCCATCACGACAGAGGTTCACACTATGCTACAAGGGAAGCAACTAGATACTAGTTCATCATCTTATTAGAATTCACCTACCATTGACCTTAATAATGAACTGCCAAAGGTTCCTACACCTAGCTCCCTTACGAATCCTTTTCAAAAGGGAGACCATCCTGAAACCTGTCTTTTCATGGAAAAATTGAAAGCTATGGAGAAGCAAATTGAGATCTTTAAACATAGAGATGAGACCCTAGATCTTGAATCTCTAACCCTGTATCTTGAGGCACGACTACCCCTTAAGTTTAAGATGATAGAGATGGACAAGTTTGATGGGATCACTTGTACCAAGAGTCATCTCAAATGTATATGGGGACCCTTAAACCTATGGGACTCAATGATAAGCTCGTTGCTCAACTGTTCAAAGGTCCCTCACCATTACTACAGTTAGATGGTTCATGGATCTTGATAAGAATAAGTACCAAACATAGGAGGACATCTGCAATGCTTTCACAAAATAGTAACACTACAACATTGAAGTGCACATAACTAGAAGAGATCTTGAAACTACCAAGTAGGGTTAAAAAGAGTCCTTCTGCTTGTTCCTTATGAGGTGGAGAGGAAAAGTATCACAGATGGTCAACTAGCCTTTTGAACAAGAGAAAATTGACATCATTGTTAAGAACTGACTGCCTATGTATTAAACACATCTGCAAACTCAGTATCTGTCTTCCTTCAAGGCTCTCATTGCAATAACCTCTAAAATTGAAGATTTTATGTATACTAGGAAAATCAAGGATGAGATAGTAAGGGAACATACATCTTTAAAGTTCTCCAACAAAGGCGCAGATGAACATCGGGTACCCAAATATGTTCCTCCTCCAAGCTCTCACCTACAAAATATGTGACGGTCTCACTCGGCCAATAGTAAGGAAGTGTAGTATGTGTCCCCACAAAAGTAGATTAAGAAACGGTATGAGAGTCGCTAATGCAAGCTCGATCCTAGTAGAGCTAGTATCTTTATAGCCTTCCAAAGAAGCATTCCTTCATTGACAAGTTATACCTCTCCTAGCTCTAGTAACATTAGATTCTGGACATGAAGCCCTACCATCCCTCATGTCAATAGGGGGTGGACAAGGAACAATCCTCTCCATAAAAACCTAACATAGAAATCGCTCTCCCAGATAATAATACTATTGAGTCTTTAGGGATCAGAGAACTACCTAGTAATTCAAAGGAAATAAAACTACAAATTTTATCCATAACCAGGTTTTTAAAAGAGACCCTCAGGTTCCCTAAATCTGTAGAAAGAGCCCATAACTAGTTATTCCATGACCAACGATGCCCTACAGGGAAGGCATCTATCTAAAGGCTTCCTAAAGTAGGTGCCACAAAAGGAAAATATGCATAGGCCCACATCTACAAATAGAGAATGGAAAGAATCAAATGTCAATTCATAAGAAAGGAGAGAATTATGGTAAAAGAATCATACCCCCTAAAGAACATGCGTCCCTCCAATCGAATGGACATCCCCTCAAGAAAGTCTCCCCATCACCTCATAAATAGTGGTCAGGAGGGCGTGTCCTTAATCATACTCAGGGATGTGGGTAAATTCCTCAAAGCTCATAAGGATCATGGGATCAATATTATCCCACCTAGTGTGCCAAAAGGAACATCCTAGTGGCAACAAAATGATGCAACACACAATATGGGTAGAAAAATCAAATAGATCATCACTCCCTCTCATCTAGGTGTTGATATGAGTCTTTAACCAGGCACTGGTGATACATGAGTCGTCAGTTTTAGGTAGAGGTGGGACATCACCCATTAGGTTCATAACTTATTCATTTGATAGGTTTATCTAGTTTGGGTATAGATCCAAGGCCCGGTCTCAAAATGAACTACAGATGAAAAATACAAATCTTAGGGAATCATAGTCAACTCACTACAAGAAAAATGAAAAGAATTGGTGAAATCCCACCATCTCTCGGCTAAAGCCCACAGTAGACCATGGTTAGCTTGCCCTGAGTAGTCTAAGGATAAGAAGTCTAAGAAGCCAATGGGAGCTAGAAAATCCCTAACTTTATTAGTCAGGTTCAGATTTCCCAAATTGGAGTGCCCACCCTTCAATTTGAGTTTACCATATTGCTAAATAGCAAGTAAGTAAAAATAATTAAAGTTATTATTTTGCTTCTAAAATTAGCTAAAAGGAAAAGAGAAATGTACTTTTATTTTATTATAGAAATAAAAGTAAAATACCTCCATGAAATGAGTATGTGATGCATTGAAACAACATTCAACAGCAGATCCCCGACCATTGGCATTTTAACAACCTCCAAAGAAGAGGATGGAAATCTAGACATTGTTCTAATTCTTTTTCATTGAGAAAAAAAAAGCAAAGGAGGGGAGAGAGAAGGAAAGACGTAAATGAACCTCCTCTCCCCTATTTATAGAAAATGAAGCTGAAAGCAGTCCAATTGGTACAACATCGAACATGCTTAAATGCACAATAAGAATTAGAAGATGCCATGTTAAAAAGGCTCACTCTTTCCAAAATTCCCTAGTTCACAAATCAATTTTAAAATACAAAATGGATACAATGGAGGGCAGATAAGAACCACAAATTTATCACCTAATCAAAATAAGGGTGCTTCCAATTCAAAAAATTAGAAAATTAATTTAATACATCTATTAAAATTAATTCTTTTATTATTATAAAAAAAATATCAGCCGGCCACATGGTGCCACCGTGTCTGTAACATCTACATTTTTAAACACAAATAAATATTTATATGGAGGCCAATTAGAGTGTTGAGAAAGGTATATATATAGTATATATCTAATGTATACACAAGATATATATTGGATATACATAGTGTATACATAGTATATACCTAACACATACCTAATATATACATTATCACTAAAAGACAAAATTTGGTAAAAAGTAAAAAGTTAAAATTAAAAATAATAATATTAATAATAATAAAAGTAAAGGAAGATTAAAAAATGTAATTTTGGATAGGAAAAACTAAAAATATCTAATATGAAATTAATTATTTAATAATTATATATATGTGGTTGGAAAGAAAGAAGGATAAAGATGGAAATTACTTAAATTTTCTTCTTCTTCTTACAATCACCATGAATGAATTTGGAGAGAAAGGGAGATATTTTCTTCATCCAAAACATATAATTTCATTAGGAATCCAAGGGTTTCAAGTTAGTTTTGAAGATTAATTATTTTGTTGAGTACTCTTCATTTTTAGCTTGTTTTGTTGATTTTTAAGATCATGTAATTATTGAGTTAGAGATAGAGTTAGTTTTAATTACTAAAATTGATATTTATGGAGCTAACATGATGGATATTAGTTGATTTAATGATTAATTGATTAAGTTTAGAATGATTGGTGGAGTTAGGGTTTATGGGTTGAATATTTGAATTTTGGGTTTTTGATAGAGGTATTTATAATTGTTGTAATGAATTGTTTTGATGTTATTTTGATGCATAAGTAATGATTTTATGATTTGGATAATGGAAATGAGTTGGTTATGGTGAAGTATGAATGAGGTAGTAAAAGGGGAAATTAGGATTTTGTTAGGATTTTGATAGACTTTGTGTAATTAGTGGTAGTTTGATATAAATTAAGCATGGAAATAATATTAATTGAATAATTGTGCTTATTGTATGATTTATGTATGTTTAGGCCAAAGTTACCTAAGTGGAAAAATTTAGGGTTTATGGAAAATGAGGCTTGGAAAGTGGTTTTGGTTTGGTTTAGAGCAAAGGGAGGTTAGTACATACTTTTTTAACATTTTAATTGAATGTACATGCTTAGGATAAATCATTTTGGACTTTAAAGGATGTTGATGTTCCTTTAAAGAAACATTATGTATATGTGTGTAGTTATGATTGTGATATATTGATTAAATGTGATAAGATAAATGATTATGTTTTATGCAATGTGATGTGTAAATGAATCATAATATGACTATGAACAAAGGTTATATGTAATGTGTTGAAAATATGGGAGTGAGCCACATTGTGAATGTAACTCATGTTGAACAATGTGGAAGAGAAATGGTAAAAGTGGAAATGATATAAAATATGACAAAATATGGAAAGTGGAAAAGGAAATATGATGAGTAGTGGAAATGATCATGGCATGAGTTGATCACATGAAAATTTATGATTACATGGTAAAATGATGAGGTGGTGTGAGAATGTGAAAACATGATGTGATATTATGTGTTTGTTAGCCTTGTACAATTGCCTATTCTAGAAAGTTGATGCTAGTTTTGCATATGTTGATTGACTTGAGCAGAGCTAGATCCTGAGAATGAGTTTGACCTAAGCAGAGCTAGGTCTTGAGTTTGAGTTTGAATATAAGCTTGAGCAGAGCTAGGACTTGACTCGAACAGAGCTGGGTTATAAAACTGATGTTGTGATAACCCAAATCAATTGTTTTCGAACTTAGATATTGTGTATGGATTTGTTGGGCCCAATGTGTTTTGATGTGTTGTGTTGTATGAAACAAAAGTGATTCTATGATCCAATGGGTGTGTTTGTGATATGTTGGTGGATTTTATGAGTTAATAAATGAGTAATGTACATAATGTTGCTATGGTAATGGATAATAATATGAGATAATGAATGTGAATGAATATTGTTGAGTGACATGAGAAATGTGCATTGATTTTTAAAAAATTATTGTTATCAAAGTATATACCACTAAGTTTTCGGGCTTAGTGCGGTAATGTGTATCGCGCATGTGATAGAATTGCATAGCAGAGAAGTCCAGATAGAATTGAGCATGTCTAGATTGTGATGGATATTTGAGAATTGGGCTTTGCCGTGAGACCAACCCTGTCAATGCTGCATACATATATAATTTTAGTTTATTTTATACTTTGATTTGTACATTTTAATCACAACATATATATGTTAAACAAGTTTTAGGAATTATTATATATTTATGTTTAAGATGAGTAACATTTTTAATTATGAAACCTTTGGATGTAATTATTGAAGTGATGGTTTTTGAATGGAATGAGATTTGGGAGTAAAATTTCTTATTACAAGTTTTGTTTTGTTGACTTAGGATTTTCTGAAATTACAAACAAAACTCTGGTAATTTTTTTCAAAGATTTTCTTATACAAATTTACTGAATTATTAAATATAAAAGCAATTATTTATTAAATTAGTCTTTGAAAGGTGTAATCATTTTTGGTATCAAGAATATGAGGTTTCTATAATTAATTACTATTACATTCTTATATTTTATATAGGTACTTTACATATACGTGGTTTATATATTGTACGTATATAGGGTATACAGATGTTACAGCATTGCGTGAGGCTGGGCTGCACCCTCATGGACCATCTATCATGGACGCGACCTATGGCTTTGTCAGTATGATTCTTTATCTAATTTTCTCCCCATAAATAGGGGCCACTTTTCCAAAAAAGAGTTCTAATTTTTAAAGTCAAAATTCTATCAAAACACACCCAAAAATACAAAAATTAATTATCTAATTAATTTAATTTGCCATATTAATTTTTTCTTTCATATTTCTGCTCTTCTTGCTTTCAAACAAACAATTCATCAGAGGATCTCAAGTGGTGGAGTTATGAAATGGAAAAGCCCTTCAGCCTTACATCAAGCCTATTAAGAAAATATTCCCAAAGGTATTTTTTCTTAAATTCTCCTTTCCAATTTGGTAACATATCAAACATAATTAATTAAACTCTGCCCTTTGTAATCAAAGATAAAAACTATTTATGACTTTGATTTTTATTCAAATAAGATAAGCAGACATACTTTGGAAGTTCATTTCATATAGCAAACCCCTTAAAAGCCACAAAATTGGTCCCTTTTAATTATTTAATTTAAATTATTTTATATTTAATTTTTTTTTCTTTTATTTATTTACTCTATTTGATGGATCTATTTGATTTATATATTTCAAATTGCCATTTATTTATCTAGTGTTTATTGAATTTAATCTTTTGACGAGTCATACCCATAAGGGATAAGCTAATGCTCCTTTTGTTTATTCCTTTTGAAGTTGTAATAATTAGGCTAGTTAGGGATTTGTGTTTAACCTAGAACCTATAAGTTCTAGAGTCAAAGCTCCCTTATGTATGTAATTTTGGAGTTATAACAATTTATTTTCCTCGCACTATAGATGTCATATTTTAAATGCTCATGTATTAATATTATTGTCATTTGTAATATTTTATCATTACATGAAAAATAATCTTTTCTCAAAAAGGTTAAGGTTTACTTAAAGGGGAATATTTTATAACTTAAATATTACTTAAAAACCCTAGCACGAAACCCATCGTGATTGGTTTTGGATTAGTGCCTTCTAAGTTAAAAATCAATCATTTTTCATGGGTTCAATAAAATGGGGTTTTCCTTGAATTTTTCTAAACTAAAATAATTTGATGTGGTGACTCTCCAATCAACTTTCAAAATAAAGTCGTCTCCTCTTTTTCAAAATAAAAGGAGAATATTCTTTTCAAAACAAAAGAATAAATATTTTTTTAAAAAAAGATTTTTTTTAAACCCATGCTTATCAAACCGAGTGGAGGTCGTACGCAATGATGTCATGTGAGCCTAGACCCAAATGAGAATTTTAGCTCCATATTCTGAGTGGGCCGGATCAATGTTCGGGCGAGGTCTCACAATACTTACATATATTATTATTCTATAACTAATATATACCTACATATCTAGTCATATGTAAAATATACTCACATATAACTAAACATATAAAACAATTATATATTGTTATCCTTCTCAAATTCAACACATATATCTAGTTATATGTAACATGTACCCATATATACTATTACTTTTTCCAAATTGATCACATATATCTAGTGATATGTAATATATATACACATATTAGTTAAACATATAACAACTATATACTATAATTCATTTCAAATTCAACACATATATGTCTAGTTGTATGTAACATATACCTACATATACTGTTACTTTTTAACATATACCTAAATATATTATTATTTACATATATCTTGTAACACCCTCATACCCCATATACGTATACCGCATACACCCACACAACATGAGATATACTTATAGAGGATATAAGGGTGTCACAGTTCATTTAGAACCAAACAAATCAATCTTTACAATAAAATCAAACCATCATTTCTAAAATCTGAATAAACTAAAATCATTTAACTTAACATTATAGAAATCAATAGGGAAAACATTCCTTATTAAAATAAATATACATATATCTTCATTACCCCAAAAAGGTTATCCAAAACATTTTTTAATAAGCAGTGGAAAATGCATATGTTTACATTAAAATCAATAAGTACAAAAATATGAAATTTATACATGCTGGCAGTTCGTCTCTGATCTTGATGTCCACAACTATCTCTAAACTCAAGCCTAGACTCGACTCGGTCTAGACGAGCTCTCCGACACAACTGAATCTACCCTGTCACCTACGCGATGAACCACAATCGCGCTAAGCAGAAAGCTTAGTGGCACAAACTTTGATTCAATATAGATCAATGCAATGCTCAAACACAATACATGTGAATATATCAACTCATTCCATTACATCTCAACATATTAATCATTTGCATCACATTTCATAATTCACATTAAAACAAAGACAAACATGGGCCCAAAAAGAATCTAATATGCTATTCAAAGTTCAGAGTTACTGCTTTGGTCCATATTGACACCTTGTGTCTAGCCCCGTTGGTCCATGGATAATGTAACAGACCCAGTCTCTTGGACCTAAACCCGACTAGACCCTTGGGCCCTAGTCTCTTGGTCCTCAACCCAGCTAGACTGTTACAGTTTTTGAGGCTTACGACCAGGTCTTTTCACCCCAAAAACATCACATTTATCAGCTCGGCTCGGCTTACGACCCAGTCTTTTCACCTGCCTAGCAATTCATAGGCATGCAGCCAAACCCAGAACTATGAAAATTGAATAACATACTAGGCACACAATTAATTCATTTATCTCATTAACAATCTCTTTCACAATTCATTTCTCAATTCATTTCTCATAATCAAAATAGGCTCATTGCCTTAGTATATCATCTTTTCTCATTTTTCTCATTCTTCTATTTTATCTCAATATCGATTGGTTCCATTATGTTTTCATATATCTCATCATGTTATTCCACATTCCCTTTCATTTCTAACACATTACTCAATTGCTTTGATACAACAACATAATTCACATTATGCATATCATACCATATAATTCATTCATCAACGATGTATCAAGTAACTTAACACATTTCTCAACTAAATGTGTTAAGTCTCAATATCATGTAAATGTATGCAATCATTAAAAGTTTGTACTTACCTCTAAGAGCAACAACGCCACTCTATCAACTTCCTCTTCCAAAATGTCCCTCAAACCTTAGCTTGGATTACTCAATTCTCTTCAAAACCTAATCCAAAGGTGATCATACACACTCACTTAGAGATACATATAAGAAGATAAGGAAGAGAACTATCTAGGGCAAACTCTACACTTGACACGCTCAACAACATGGGCGTGTCCCTAATCATGCCCTAAACCCAAAACACAGAATCTTTGACACGCTCAGTGACATGGGCGTGTCACTGCACGTGTCAATTCTCCTCCAACATAGAAGCTATGACACGCTCAGTGACATGGGCATGTCACTGGACGTGTCAGTCAACCAACAACACAGTAGCTATAACACACTCAGTGACATAGGCGTGTCACTGGCCGTGTCAATGCTACTACAACACAGAAGCTGTGACACGCTCAGCGATATGGGCGTGTCACTGCTCGTGTCAACAACTCAGAAAATAGAACCAACGACATGCCCAAAGACATGGTCGTGTTAATGGGCGTGTCAGGCCAAAAATCCTGAAATCGACACCAAAGTGCCACAACCAACAATAATCTTTCTAAACCCTTATCAACACCACACAAACTCAACCAAATCCATCAACATACCATATAATACTTGAGTAAACCTCAAAAAAACTCAATCACAAACATCAAAACACAATCACAACCATATATCACAACTCAAACTTACACAATCCACACACTTGCCTCTTTCACCAAACTTAACCCTTTTTCCACTCCAAACAATCCTACCCAAAGCCATCAATAAACCATACTAGGCTTGCATAACATCAAAACAACACAATAAATACATCAACAACATCCATCACCAACCTCAATTCACAAACTCAAAAGAAAACAAAGAAACAAGTTGGAAACTTACCAAAAATGAAGAAAATCCTTAAAACTCCAACTTGATCTCTTGAAACCCTTCAATCTCTTGAGCTTGGAAGCAACAAAATCTCTCCCTCTTAAAGATGGTGGTGATGGCCAACCAAGAAGAAAGAAGAAGATGAAAATGAAAGAAAAAGAGAGAAAGAAAGAAAGTCAACCTCTTAAACCAAACACTCTCTCCTCAAATCACTCTCCACCAAGCAATTAACAATAAAATAATCAACCCACTTACATCATCTTCCACTAACAATATTTAATAATATAATTAAAATATCTCTTGATCAAAATAAATCCATTAACTTTTATATATTTTGTATATATCCTCATATATACAACATATACACATCTCCTCATTTTTTCCTTTCTTAATTAAACATATACTTAAAAATCCTTTAGTTCAATACAACAATTAACATTCCAAAATTTTAGGGTATCATTTGGGATATTACATATCTAGTTATATGTAACATATACTCATTTATATTATTATTTTGTAACATACACTTATATGTAATGTTATTCTTTTAAATTGAAAAAAATTAAAAAACTCTTTCTTTGATGCATTTTATCGAACATTTGGAGTGAGTTACATTAGAAGAACAAAAAATCCAAATTATTACATTTCAAGCCCTAAAAAATAATCAAAACAGAGAATTAAAATAGATTTACAAGCAAAAACTAAAAATCAAAAATAAAAAACCACAAAAATACCAAGTAATGCAATTCTTGATCTAGAATAGGTGACAATTGAGTTTGTTATTGTGGAATTGAGTTAATTACTTACAATGAAACAATACTTTCTTCTCAATTTGATGATGAAAATAATTGTTAGAGTCAATTGCTATTCTAGCTCAACTTCAATGCTTGAATTCCAAAAAAGAGGAGCATTTTATTGTTGTTGTTGCTGCAAATATTATTGTTGTTGTTGAAGCAAGAGCTTCTCAAGAAGAAGTCTTTGGCATTTTTCCTCTACCTCGTCTCTCTATCTTAGGGCTTTGCTAAGTAGATATTTGAGATAATTTAACTTATCATCTCTCTTTCTTAACTCTTCTTGAGCCTTGTTTGTTCAAGGTCCAAACTTGTGCACAAAAGGGAATGCCTTAGTTCTTACATGCTCTGCATTTGTGGAAAAAAGAGTAATATACATAAATGCCAAAATCAAGAACCATACAAGTAAAAAAACAAGAACCCATTAAAGTATATAATTATAAATGCCAAAATAAGAACCAAAAAAGAAATTTAATAATAACCGATTTACTCATTCTAACGGAAAATGACTAGTAGATAGTACCCATCCTACTACATCTTATTCATTTACCATGTCAATTATCTCTCCATGATAGACAATACTTTTTGAATTCCAATTTTGAAAATAGATAAGAAAGTGCTCTAGCTACATCAACAGTGATTTTTAACCTTAATTCCCATGATAAACAATCTTAAGTAGATTTTGATTTCCTTTTTGGGGGGAAAATCCAGCAATCTAAAGACCCTTCTTACCCAAGTAATGATAAAAAATTGTCTATTGCATCTTCCAGCTCCTTGATTCAAAATGCCATAACACAACTTAGAATGCCATCTGGTGCAATGAAGAGATCAAAATTAAAATTAAAAAAAAAATCTTAAATAATCCCTTGAATACATATCTTTATTTGGGATTGATCATGGTTTTGATTGATAATGTCAATTATAGCAACAAGCTTGTCATATAAAGAGAAAGGAAAAAATAGTAATTTTGAAAAACAAAAAAAATAAAATTAGAAAAAAAAATAAAAATGAAAAAAAAATAGTAAAATTGAAAAGAGAAATTAAAAAAATAGTAAATGGTGTAATTTCCTAATTAGGTTTTACCGTTTTAGGGAAAAATAGAAATATCAAGACTTTAAGAGGGGAAAACAAGATTTTAAAGTATAAACACATATAAGCTAACGTTCATTTAAGGGGAGAAATACACTGGTACAATGTATAAATGCCAATGACTTAGAAGAATGGCACTTGGCAATACATAAATACCCGAAATTGTTGACATTTTGGCTATTTTACCAATCCCACATCGAAAGATGTGGGATATGGAGGAAAAATTTGTTATAAATAGGACCTATTTTCTTTAAGTTATATTCATTCCAAAATAAGTCATATTTCTCTAAGGTCTTATTTTTATCTCCTCTTTTTCTTTAGTATTTTTTATTTGATATTAGTAAAATTATTTTGGTCTTATTTGAGGATGTAGGTAAAATTGGCTGAAACTCATTAAATTTTAGTGTTCTCTTCATTATTTTTTTAATAGCTATTATTAGGAATAGTTGTGATAGTATTTTATGTTATTAATTATATATCTAGAAAAATTATGTCTAAGGAAAAAATTAGTATTTAAGAGTGTCTATTGTGACTCACCTCTCTTTCCTAGGAATATTTATGGTATAATTATTAGTGCAATTATTCACACACTATACATATTATTGGTGAAAAAATAATTCAATTTCCACAGTAGAAATCACCTTAGCAATTTTATTAAATTGATTTTAAGGGAAATAAGCAAAACATACCAGCTTGTAATAATAGAAACAACTATTAGAAGGTGGCATTAAGAGTCTAAAATTATGCCAAGTTGAAGGTTGGGTGCCACCAAGAGCCAACATCTAGAATGATGGATGTATGTGTGTCAAAATTTAGCTATGCCATCTATTTATCTGATTTCTAAAGAGTAAAAAGAATAAAAAGAAGCTAAAAAAATCTTCTTCTTCTTCGATTTGACTTAACGAATAGATATTAAGAGAAATTCAACTCATCAAAACACCAGCCTTCCTTATTCTAGAATTATCAAGTAAAATAGAGGGTATAGGAAAAGCGTTAAATAACCTGCATTGAGTGAGAAAATGAGGCAAGGGTCCAACTTCTTGTTGTCAAGTATTTTTTATTTTTTTTTGAACAATTGGGGAAGGATGGTTTATATAGTGAGTCTCGGCCATGGAAAGGTAAGAGGAAAGAATTATAGGTTAGTTATTCATCTTACATAGAACTCTTAACTAAAATAGAGTTTGTTGTAGAATACATGAGGGAGAAGAACTTACATAGGAATGTCGATGGCCTGAAAGAAAAAAGAAATGGAGGTAAGAACCATTTTTATTTTAAGTAAATTTGTGATTTAATATGGATAAAATTAATATGATTAGGAAAGGAATGTTATGTCCAAAAAATGATGAGTAATTTGTCATGTAAAGAAAAATTTAAGCAAGAATTGAAGTTGAAATTATTTAGTTGGAACAAAGTTAGCAACATACTCTATTTTACAAGAATTGAGTAAACTTCTGCATCAAAAAAATTAAACTCTAATTAAAATGTTGATAAAGAAGGTGCAAGAATCTATACATGTATTTAATGATACAATATTAGACTTTTAAACAAAAAGAAAGAAGGCAAAGTAAATGTTAATTAAGTTGGTTGTTGTATAGCCATCAGATGTATTAATAAGAAAGACTGAGTTAGAAACAAATAGGTGAAACATATACATGCAATGTGAAAACTAATTGGACCAAGTATTGGAGTTGCTAAAATTACAAAAGCTTAATAAACATTTGGTTTAGTTATAAAATCTTAAATGAAAGGTTGAAAAAAGAAGACGTGTAAAGTAGATGTGTCAATAGTTGAAGTTGAGTAAGCTTGCATTTTTATACATGTTACAAATTTTGTTCATTATATTTTACCTCTTTTTAAGTTACTCTATTTCGTGCCACTTCATTCCCATGCAAAATTAGTTATTTATCAAATTTATTTATTAATTTAAGCCTTATCTTGTCCATTAAACTTGTCTCCTTTCTCAAGTGTATGGAAAATCTAGTCTTTGCTTACTATTTACATCATTACCACATGTCCCATGCATTCATTTGTGTTTCTATAATATAAACATTGTTTTAATATTCACCAACTTATTATCTTTATAATATAAATCATGTATACACATATATGCTTGTACCTTGAATGCATGTGCTACATGTATTTGATTACATATATATGGATATCATTTATGTATTTGCAGGGGCGAAAGAATGATTTAAAGTCAGTGGGGGCTAACAAATAATAAAATTGATTACTTTATTTAAAGTCCAAAAAATGTAAAAAATAACAATAATTACAATAATTATTTTTATTACAATGACATATTTTGGGATGTCAAATTTTGAAACCTTTGAATAATATCTTCAATATCAATAAAATCTACTTATGTCTTTCTCAATATAAGTAACTAAACAATCGTTCATCAAATCATCTCCAAGCTTATTGCGTAATGGATTTTTAATGAGTTTCATTGCAATGAAAAATCTTTCATTTGTTGCCGTCGTGACTGATAAAGTCAAAGCTAATTTCACGAGCAAATATACTAATGAATAAATGTGATGCTTCATCAACTGAACTAATATCTTGGAGAGCTCACTAATACTCGTAATATTAGAAAAATGATCATTTAAGTGCATATCTATAATATAACAACCAAACTGATGCCCAAGTTAACTCCACTATTGAAAAATCATTTGGATAAAATTCAGCAAATCGAATCAACTTTCTCGTATCAAATCATGAGAATGAATCACATGGATCAAGACATGACATGTAAAATAATAGCTCAGTATTCACCTCATCAAAGTGGTTATTCAACTCTTGAATTTGCATATCTATCACAGTGTAAAATAATTCAACGCGATAAAAATGAAGATTGCTAGCTTTTTCAACATTTCAACAAGATCTTCCTTGAACTACATGCATGTCTTCCATGTTTGGGATAATAATATTAAGCTTGATGCAAAATAAAGTCAGTTCCTCCAAAAATGGCTCCCATCCTAGCTCTCTCATTTATTGAAGTAATTTCTTTGTTACTTTTATATGATTCATATCATTCACAAGATCTTGATCTTTCCTTTGCAATGCCTATGATAGATCATTTGAAATTCCCAAAATATTTTTTATCAAGAATATACAAAATATAAATTCAAAACACTGAAGGAATTCCATAATAGAATTTGCTTTAGCTCTTTGCTTTGGAATTTTTGAATCATTTCCAATAGCCATAAACACTCCAATTGTTGGATCAAAAAAATAAAACAAACTCATCAATGTTCTATAGTGAGAACCCCAACATGTTGCTCTTGCTTAGTTCAATGACACTTCTTAATTCAATCCCCTCCATGTCAAAACTTCACCATCACAAATTCCTTGAATAACTTGTTCAAAAAAATTTTTCTCAAAGCATGTTTGTGAGCAAGGATTTTTGCCCCCACTCCTATGCATAATGGTTCTTATGACTTCGGCACAGTTAGGCTCAGAGCCTTACAGAACATGGCCTAAACCCAAAGAAAATGGAGTCGCCAACCGGACGGGCAGGAAAAAAAAAGGGTGGATGACTCGATTCCTAAGGAATCCCCAGCCCCCTATTGGGTTCGGAAAGTTGGGTACATATGGGAAAGGTGAGAAATGGCCCAACATCCTCATAGCTCGATTCATTGTAACCGGCCTCTTTTCTAGATCTAAATATTATTAAATTCTTAAGTATTATAATATTGTCCATACTGCATGAAATTATTAATAAAATAAATTTATTCATTAAAATAAGATAAAATAGTACATCACCAAAATAACATGGGTACCCATCCTTAGATGGAAACATACCCTTACAACCCTTAAATATTCACCCACATAGTGTGAAAACATGGGTACTCATCCTTAGGTGAAAAAATGTCCCTTACAATTGTCCTAAAGTCTTTAAATAAATTACAATCTAAACAAATAAGACACCCACATAGTGTGGAAACATGTCTTTTATATCTTTGGAATAAGAATAATCAAATTAAACAATTGAAAAAGAAAAATCATTTTAAACCAAATAAAATACAATGGACTGGATTGGGTCAAAAATTAAGGGTCTACAGTAAGCCGATCCCAGCTGATAAATGTGATGTTTTTGGGGTGAAAAGACCGGTTCATAAGCGTCAAAAACTGTAACAGTCTAGCCAGGTTGAGGACAAGATGCTGGGACCTAAGGGTCTAGCCGGGTTGAGGTCCAAGTGACTGGAGCTGTTACATTATCCATGGATATATTGCCTACGGGGCTAGACACAAGGTGTCATAATGGACCAAAGTAGTAACTCTAAACTTTGAATAGCATATTAGATCCTTTTTAGGCCCATGTTTGTCTTTGATTTAATGTGAATTATGAAATGTGATACAAATGATTAATATGTTGAGTTATAATATAATGAGGTTATATATTCATATGTATTGTGCATTAGCAGCCCATTGATCTATATTGAATCAAAGTTTATACCACTAAGCTTTTTACTTAGCGCGATTGTAGTTCATCACGCAGGTGACAGGGTATACCCGGTTGTACCGGAGAGCTTATCTAGACCGAGTCGAGTCTAGGCTTGAGTTTGTGAGAGCAGTGTTGTTGTGGACATCAAGATCAGAGACGAACTGCCAACATGTATAAATTTCATATTTTTGTACTTATTGATTTTAATGTAAACATATGTATATTTTGCTTATTAAACTAATGTTTTGGATAAACTTTTGGGGTAATGAAGATTTATGAATATGTATTTTTGTAAGGAATGTTTTATCTATTATTTTCTATAATATACGATTAAATATTTTAAGTTTACTTAGATTTATTTACAATGATAAAGATTTAAAGATTGTTTTGTTTAAAATGAACTGTGACACCCTTATATCCTCTATACGTATATCGCATATAGTGTGTGTGTGTATGTGGTGTACGTATATGGGGTACGAGGTATTACAAATAAACTAATACATTATTTAGTTTTCAGAGTTACTATTTTGGTCCATAATGACACCAAGTGCCTAGTCCCAAAGGCAAATCAAGTAATGCTCAAAAGGTAGCCCCGAAGGCAAATCATAACACAGTGACGCCAAGCGTCTAGCCCCAAGGCAAATATTGAGGATAACCTCGTAGGCATGCTGCCAAACACAGAACTCTAAAAATTAAATAACATACTAGGCACATAATTTTTTCATATTTTCCATCTTCATTTCCTTTCTCATTTTCTCATTTTTCTCATTCATTTCAACATTTCATCACAACATAGGATATTTCATAACGAAACTACATTAACCAAATAAGCTATTAAAACATGCCAATACATAATTCCAAAATTCACATATCATGTTCTTCCATAGAATTCCAAAGAACTTGCAAAATTCATAGAGAAACTTACCAATTGATGAAGAATCCTCAAAATCTCCACTTGAATTCTTGAATTCCTTCAATCCTTGGTGTATGGATGAAGATGAAAGCTCCTTACTCTCTCTTTCTCAACTCATGGCAAAGAAGAAAGAAAAAGAAAATATCTCACCTCTTCCTTAAATCCCATCCATATATATATATATATATTAATCAAAAATTAACTTTCCCTAACAAATAATTATACATAATATATATGTAATGTATATCTTAGGTATATGTATATATCTTATATATATCATATTTATTTCAAATATACTTTATACTTTATCACTTAAAATCCTTTCATTTCCCAATTAAATCATTTATTTAATTTATCCAATTTAATTTTCAAAAATTAGGGGCGTTACAATTCTCTCTCCCTTAAGAAAATTTCGTCTGCGAAATTACCTGCTACCAACTCTGGAACAACTGGGGATATTGACTTCACATCAATTGCTCACTCTCCCATGTCACCTCCTCAGTTTTATGATTCCTCCAAAGGACTTTCACAAGTGGTACTTTCTTATTTGTCAATTCTTTCATTTCTCGTACCAAAATTGTCACTGGTTCTTCCTCATAAGTTAGATCCAAATTCACCTCAATGGACTCCACTGATAAAATATGAGATGGGTCTGACTTGTACCTCTGAAGCATAGAGACATGAAAGACATTATGTATTTGAACTAACTCAGGTGGCAAAGCCAACCTATAAGCTACTGGACCAATTCTCTCCAGAATCTCATATGGTCCTATGAAACGAGGACTCAACTTTTCTTTACGACCGAATCTCAAAATCTTCTCCCACGGAGACATCTTCAGAAACATTTTATCTCTGACACTGAACTCTATATCTTTCCTTTTCAAATCTGTATAGGATTTTTGTTGGTCTGAAGCTGCTTTCAGATGACTCCATATCAATTTCACTTTCTCTTCTATTTCCTTAATCAAATTAGGATTAACTAGTTTATCTTCTCCAACCTCATCCCAACACAAAGGTGTCCTGCATGGCCTGGCATACAAGGCCTCATAAGTTGCCATCCCAATATTGGACTGATGACTGTTATTATATGCAAACTCAATCAATGGAAAAAATCTTTCCCAGCTCCCCATGAAATAAATGATAAAACTCCTCAACATATCCTCTAGAATCTTGTAGACCCTTAATTTTTGACTCGGTCCAGTCCAATATATTTTAATTAGTTCAAAATAATTTTTGTGTTGTCCAATATATTTTAGTTAGTCCAAAATAATTTTTATGGTATCTTAATTAATTTTAATATTTATTTTAGTAAAAAAAAATGGTAAAATGAATAAAAATTCAAAAATAATAAAAAATAAAAATAACAAAAAAAATCGGCGACGGAAAAATCGGCAACGAAAAAATCATCACCGAAAGTCAGCGCGGGCCCGTGGGCATTTCGCCCGCAGGAATTTCCTATGGGCGAAATGGCTGGCCGGAATTTTCTGCCTGCGAAATGGCCTACGGGCTCGTTCCGCGGGCGCTGCCTCAGCCAGCTGCGACAGATCTTTTCGCCAGCGCAGTTTTTCCGCAGCAGTTTTTTTTCGCCAACAAAATTTTTTCGACGCAAATTTTTTGAAACCTAATACAATTAGGTTTTGGTTTCCTTTTCTTATTCAATAAAGATTTTGTGAATAATTAGGAATGAAGGATATAAAACTTCTATAAATAGGGATTAAACAACACAAAAAAAGGGGAGGGCAAAAATAAAAGAAAATTGGACAGTAGCTTGAAAAAGTGGATGCAAATCCCTGAAGGAAATAAGCTTAAATCAAGCTAGTTTTTTTGAAGGAGCAGAAAAATGATTTAAGAAATTCAAAGGCAAAAAGACTTGTCTTTGACTTTGTTCATCCAAGAAGCAATTTTGGTGTAACTAACAAAATAAGGTTTGAATTCTTAATTCCTTTTATTTTTTGTTTTCACAGTAGCTTAATCATCCTTTGGTTTCTTTTAGATTAAAAACTTTATAAAATCTTAAATCGTGGCTTTATTTTCTAAAAGTTTAAAGTTATTAGATTTATTTTCTAAAATCTTTGGTTTCTTTTGTAAGGTTTGAAAATCTTAAATCGTGGCTTTATTTTCTAAAAGTTTAAAGTTATTAGATTTATTTCTTCAAAACTCCAAAACCAAAATTTGTTTTCCAAATTTCCAAAACTCAAAATTGTGTTCTGTTACTTTCCCAAAAGCTTTAAAAATATCTTTTTTTTGCTTTATAAATTTTAAATCATTGGTTTATTTTCATAAAATTCCATAAAATCTTCAATTGCTTTTTTCCAAATCCTAAAAATCATGCATCACCGAAACCCTAAATTCTAAAACACTAAACCCAAAATTCAACTTCTAAACCTAAAATAGTAAACTCTAACTCCTTTAAAACCTTAAACCCTAACTTTTTCTAAACCTTAATCCTTTAAAACATTAAAAAAATCATAAAAACATAAATATTTTAAATTTACACAGTAAGCTTGAAATCACCATTTAAAACCATGAATCAAAAGTATTTTAAAGTGTCTAAAACCCTAGTTTCATGATTTCATCATTCAAACCTTAATTTGTTTAATCAAAGAGTCTTACCAACCTTTTAAAACATAAAATCTCAATCTATTTTAATTACATAAAAAAAGTCACAGTAGCTTAATTTTATGAATTTCAAAACCTTAACACATGAGATAAAGAACCCTAAATGGAAATAGTAGCTATAATTTGGATTTTTATTTACCTTATTCAATTCCATATTTGATCATGCTTTGTTTTATTTCTTATGCTTTAATTTATTTAAATTCAATGCTTGGTTTATTTTATTTATCATGGATGGATGTTTACTTTTTATTGATATTTGATACCTTTGATGAATGATTTATTTATTATGAATGGTTATTTACTTTTAACAATTTATTTAGATTTTTAAATGTTGTAAGAGGTATGTTTCCACTTGGTGGGTACCTCATTAGTTAAAGTCATGTAATTTAAGTTGCTTTTCTATTTTAGAACCAATGTAAAGGGCATGTTTCTACCTTTCGGTGGGTGTCCTATTTAGGCATGTGATGTAAGGACATGTTTCCATCTTCAGATGGGTGTCCATTTATTTGTTTTGTTTTGTTTGGACATTGCTTTGATTTTAATATAATGATGCTTTCTTTTTTATTGTGTGTAGTATGGATAATATTGTTATATTTAAGAATTTTATAATATTAAGACCTGTAAAGGAGACCGGTTCCAATGAACCGGGCATTGTGGGGGTGCTGGGCTATTTCTCACCTTCCCCACATGTACCCAACTTTTCGAACCCATTAGGGGGTTGGAGATTCCTTAGTAATCGAGTCATCCACCTCTTTCTTTTTCCCGGCCTGTCCGGGTGGCGACTCCATTTTCTCCGGACTTAGGTCCGTGTTCTCTAAGGCCTCGAGCCTAAACAGTACCGAAGTTGCAAGAACCATTCCACCGGGAGTGGGGGCGAAAATCCCCGCTCACAGTGGAATTTGGGTACTTGGACCCGGGATTGGGTACTTGGACCCGAGACTGATTTGAATTTGGGTGCTTTGACCCGATGTTGAATTGGAATTGGGTACTTGGACTCGAGATTGAATTGAATTTGGGTGCTTGGACCCGAGATTGAATTGGATTTGGGTACTTGGACCCAAAATTGGGTACTTAGACCCGAGATTGGGTACTTGGACCCAAGCTTGGATTGAATTTGGGTTTTGGACCCGAGCTAAGTTCTGGACTTAGAAGAGATTCTAGGTTTTGGACCTAATCAAAATTTGGGTTCTGGATCCGAGCTAAGTTCTGGACTTAGAAAAGATTTCAGGTTTTGGACTTAAGGGTATTTTTGGTTTTGGACCCGATATTGAATTTAATTTGGGTGCTTGGACCCGAGAGTGAGTTTGACTGACCTTTTATCATTTGAGAAGTCTGACTGCTCCGGTTATTCTATGCATTATGGTTTTTCACCCTTAAAATGGATCTTCATCCTTCGAGATCGGGTCTTCATCCTTGAAAATGGATCTTTATCCTTTGAGATCGGGTCTTCACCCTTGCAAATGAATCTTCATCCTTTGAGATCGGGTCTTCACCCTTGCAAATGGATCTTCATCCTTTGAGATCGGGTCTTTACCCTTGCAAATGGATCTTCATCCTTGGAGATCGGATCTTCATCCTTTGAGATTTCACCCTTGAAAATATGGATCTTCATCCTTTGAGATCGGGTCTTCACCCTGGATTTAGCTCTTTTAGCTGGATTGATCTTTTGTCTTTTGCATCTTCATTCTTTTGAGAATTCTAATTTTCTTTTTTTTTATTCCATTATTTTTTGTTCTTCCTTTGCACTTTTGCAAAAAATTCAGCCCTTTTTAGCTAGCCTTCATATCCTCTCCTTTTCCCCCTGCGTGGCGAGATATTTGCAAGTAAGTTTGAAAATGTTTTATATATAAACTCAAAAAATTGAAAAGGAGAAACTTTGCCCCCTATGTAGGCTCAAACCCATGATTTTTCTACGCGGACTCTGATTGATGTTGTTGTTGTCTAGTTCTTCGCACAAGCACGTATTTCTTCTCTTTGCAAGATTACTAGAACTTTCTCAAGCAATGGGCTTTTTATGCCCCCTGATTTGATATCTTCTTTTGATTCTTTACTTCACAGGGTGTTTGCTGTTCATTTTGCCAAGGAATAGACAACACAAGACAAGAAAGTACGATGTGATATGCTCATGTATGCATGATATGCATGAATAATACTTACAGTTGTTCCATCAACTCACAGACTGAGGTGATCAGCAGAAGTGGTCTCATTGGTTCCCTTTTGATGCTTGTTCAAGTCTTGCATTGGAATGATCGAAAGCTTTGCATTTGTGGCTTTTATCTTCAAGATGCTGAAAACATAAGTGGTGGAGACCCTAAGGGGTAGAGTCAGGGATGTATCCATTTCAAACTATATTTCAGCATGTCGGTTGGTAGTTTCTTCATAACTTTACCAATAATAATTTTCTTTGCCCAATGTGTCCTTTGGAGGTTCAATATACTTCCCTTAACTTGAAGGCTTTGTATGACAAAACACTTTTTTTAAAAAATTTTTATTTTGAAATCAAATGTTGGCTTTGCCAAATCAATGTCAATGTACCTTAGGACTTGATTTTCCAAATTAACATATCTATAACATGACAACCCTAGTTACCGTACTAAACTCGGGAATCATTTCTATTTAAGCAAGAATTTTTGCACTTCAGATAGGCACATACACATTACTTGGCCAAAGGTCTCATTTGAGTTTAAATATTGTCCATCTCATATGCATGCTTATCCAAACTATCTCCACTAATAGACTCTACCTATCAAAATAGATCAACAAGTCTTTGAAATGCTTGAAATGGATTTATGAGGGACATGGATTAACTGAAGGCCATTTTGAGATAGGAGCTTATGTGACACAATGGACAAACCCTCACACTATAAATTTCTTGTTTGAATTTTAGGCAGCTTGGAGACAATCTTGCTAGACTCCAAATTCCTTCTATCTTTTTGGCATTAATCTAGACCTCGATTGGAACAGTCTTTGCCCTTGCGAAAAGTTTAAGACACAAATTCATTTCTTTTCTTCTTCTCCCTTTTCTTTCTTTTTATTTTTCTTACTCCTCCCTTTCTTTGAGCATTTTATCATTTTATCCTTCTACCTTGTAGGACTGTCAAGTACAGAACTTTCAGTAACAGGATGGTCTTTTCCTTTTTCTTTGATTTTGATCGAATCTTTAATTGGGCTGGACCAATTCAAGTCAATCCGTCCTTATAAACCAAATGAAAGCCTTTTGTTGTCTTAGGTAAAAGAGAACTCAGTTGGCTTTTTGAACCGCCTTTTGGGTTTTCTTTTCTTTTTTCTTTTCTTTTCTTTTTATTTTCTTTCTCTTTTTTCCTTTTCTTTCTCTTCTCTTTTGTCTCTTTTTGTTTTCTTTTCTACTCTCTTTTTTTCTTTGCTCTCATTTCTCTCTTTTTTTCTTTTTTTTTTCTTCTCTTCTTTTTCTTCCTTTTTTCTTTTGTTTTGTTTTGTTTTTTTTTTCTAGCTCTAAAAAAGTTGTCTTGTTTGTACCGACTTGGGCTTCCAATAAGGGATGAGTGGAGTAACATAGATCTTCTTTAACAGTGATAAATCATTTGTTACTCTAATGTTGATGTTGATATATTGGAGATATTAGGAAAACTTCAACCACCCTTATGATCTTAAAAACATCAACTTCAACTATCTTCGCGGTCTTGAGAACTTCAACTATCCTCATGATCTTGACTAATCATTGCTTTCTTTGATCTTCTTGCCTCTTTATCTTAGTGATCATAAGACTTGTCAAAAGTATCACAATAGTTCAGGGTAGGTTGTTGGGCTTATATGCCAATGAAAAGAAAGCTAAAATTTTATGAAGGCTCAAAGAGATAGCTAGGGATTGATATTTAATGGGTTGGATACTAGTTGTTGGCTAATCAAATAATGCTTAGATAATTTCTCTCTTAAATAAGTAGAGTACAATTTCGCCTTGAAAGTTTGTCAAAGCATGTTCTAAGACTAACTAGGACCTAAACAAAAGTAATTATGCAGGAGCCCTCTCTAAGTAAGCATACACAACTCAATGCTATAGAGCAATTCCCTCATCTAGTAAGTCATTCATGTCATGATGCTTAGACACATTAATTTATAAACATCAAGCTATATTCCTCATCAGTTGAGCACCAAAATGAACAAAGACCACCAAAATTTTTGATAAAAGTAATTTATTCAAACAAATTTTGAAAAACATGATTGTTCCAATTAAATATTAAAGAAAGTAAAATTGAAAAGCAGCATTCAAGCTAAGGAAAGTTCATTGAGTTAGGCTTCTTTTCCTTTCATATCTTCAATATCCCCATCTTGAAAGAGGATAAGACAAAATCTTCTTCCAATCCTTATCCCACCATAAAGGTTACCGGTAGTGGCACTCTTCCAAATTTAGGCAAAGGGTTGTTCTTGGTATTGGGCTTATCCGGCTCGGGTAGCTTACCACTATCGATTAAATCTTGGATCTCATGCCTTAGAAGAGCACATTTATCTGTTTCATGCCCTCGCATTTGATGAAATTGACAGAAGGCCTCGGCATTAAAGTTTGGTGGCATTAGATTATGTAACGGTCGAGGAGCTAACGGTTGTAACATCCCTTTCTTTTGCAGCTTGCTGAAGACCCAAGATAGAGGCTTCCTTAGATCTGAAAATTGTCTTTTATTTCCTTGACCGGTTACATTAATATCAACTTCTTTTTACGTGCTTTGATTGTTAGGCTGGTTGTTCCCTTTCTCATTCCTTCTTATTGAAAAGCGATTCTTCTCCCTTTCCCACTCTTCAATTTGTAGACCAGCTTGGAGAAGATCTTTGAAATCCCTTATAAGGGTGTGAGACATCCTTTCACGGAGATTAGGCAACACCCCTCTCACAATCATCCTTATTTGATCGGATTCATCGGGCCTTTTCTTGAGTAAAGAAGCCTTATTCCTCCATCTCTTCACATAGTCCATAAAATTCTCATTTGGCCTTTGTCTAATGCACTCCACTTCCATTAAGGTAACTTCTAACTCAACATTATATCCATATTGTTGGATGAAGGCTTTGTAAAGTAGATCCTAACTCTTTTGTGTTCCATCATCTAAGGTATTGAACCAATTTTGGACAACAGGGTCCAATGAGAGCATAAAGTACCTTAGGGTTTGAGCCTTAGTATCTCGGGCAGACTGCATGGCAGTGATATACTGCTTCACATGGAGATGAGGATTTCCAGTGGAGTCACCACTGTGAGCGGGGATTTTTGCCCCCACTCCCGGTGGAATGGTTCTTGTGACTTTGGCACCTTTTAGGCTCGGGGCCTTAGAGAACACGGACCTAAGTCCGGAGAAAATGTAGTCGCGACTCGGACGGGCCGGGAAAAAGAAAGGGGTGGATGACTCGATTCCTAAGGAATCCCCAACCCCCTAATGGGTTCGAAAAGTTGGGTACGTGTGGGGAAGGTGAGAAATGGCCCAGCACCCCCACAACGCCCGATTCATTGGAACCAGCCTCCTTTACAGGTCTTAATATTATAAAATTCTTAAATATAACAATATTTTCCATACTACACAATAAAAAGAAAGCATCATTACGTTAAAATCAAAGTAACGTCCAAAAAAAAACAAAATAAATAAATGGACACCCATCCGAAGATGGAAACATATCCTTACATCACATGCCTATATAGGACACCCACCGAAAGGTAGAAACATGCCCTTTACATTGGTTCTAAAGTAGAAAAGCAAATTAGATTACATGATATTTAACTAATGAGGTACCCATCAAGTGGAAACATACCTCTTACAATATTTAGAAATCTAAATAAATTGATAAAAGTAAATAACCATTCATAATAAATAAATCATTCATCAAAGATATTAAATATCAATAGAAAGTAAACATCCATCCATGATAAATTAAATGAACCAAGCATTGAACTTAAATAAATTAAAGCATATAAAATAAATCAAAGCATAATCAAATATAGAATTAAATAAGGCAAATAAAAAATCTAAGTTATAGCTATTGTTTCCATTTAGAATTATTTAAGTTCTAAATCTAAGTTATTTCATGTGTTTAGGGGTTTTGGATTTTCATGGGTTTAAGCTACTGTAACTTTTTAAAGAATTAAAATAGATTGAGATTTTATGTTTTAAAAGGTTGGTAAGACTCTTTGAATAAACAAATTAAGGTTTGAATGGTGAAATCATGAAACTAGGGTTTTAGACACTTTAAAATACTTTTGATTCATGGTTTTAAATGGTGATTTCAAGCTTACTGTGTAAATTTAAAATTTTTATGGTTTTATGGTTTTTTAATGTTTTAAAGGATTAAGGTTTAGAAAAAGTTAGGGTTTAAGGTTTTAAAGGGGTTAAAGCTTAATATTTAAGGTTTAGAAGTTGAATTAGAGTTTTAGGATATAAAATTAGGGTCTCGGGTGATGAATTTGAATTAGGGTTTAGAAAGACAATTTGATGATTTCATGAATTTTTATGAATTTAAACAAACGGATTAAAGTTTTTATAAATAGAAAAGATGTTTTTTTATGGCTTTTTGGAAGAAACAAAACCAAGTTTAAAATTTTGAAAGAAACATAATCAAATATTGGACAGGACTGGGTAAAAAATTAAGGGTCCACAAATCTGTATCACTCTCTCTGACTACCCATTTGTTTGAAGATGGAAAGCAATACTAAAATGCAATTGAGAACCTAATACATCCTACAAACTCCTCCAAAATCTCGATGTAAACTGAGGATCTTGGTCTAACACCAAAGAAACTGGGATTCCATGCAACCTCACTATCTCACTAATATGCAGCTCAACCAATCTCTCAAGTGAGTAATCCATCCAAACTGGAAGAAAATGAGCTATCTTCATCATTCGATCAACAATCACCCAAATTGCATTATGTTTTTTCTGGGACAAAGGCAATCCAATCGCAAAATCCATCGTCACTCGTTCCCATTTCCACTTTGGTACTGACAATGGCTAAAGCAACCCTGAAGAAACTTTGTATTCAGCCTTCACTCTTCGAAAAGTGAGACATCTGGACACAAATTCTGCTATGTTCCTCTTCATACCTGATCACCAATAGTACTGTTTTAAATCTTGATACATCTTGGTATTACTAGGATGCATAGCATAAACTGACTGATGTGCTTCCTCTAATATCATCCTCTTCAATCCTGCATTGTCAGGAATGCGCAATCTATCTTTATACCATAGACTACCATCATCTCTCAAATAAAAGGCTCAACTTTACCCCTTTTGACAATCTAACACAATCTTCTAGATCTTCTCATCTGCCAACAGGGCTTTCCTAGCCTGATCCAACAACATTGGCTTTAATTTCAACTGAGCTATCAATGCACCATCATCATAAGACTCAAATTTGGCATGCAATGCTCTCAACTCAACAAGCAATGAGAGTGAATAAGAAGTCAAACCTGCCAAAGACTTCCAACTCAAGGCATCAGCAACAATATTTGCCTTGCCATGATGATAATTAATCATTCAATCATAGTCTTTAATCAACTCTAACCATCATCTCTGTCGAAGATTCAGTTCTTTCTAAATACCAAGATACTTTAAACTCTTATGATCAATATAAATGAAAAACTTCTTCCTATATAAGTAATGTCGCCAAATCTTCAATGCAAAAACTATGGCTGCTAACTGCAAATCATGAGTCGGATAATTCAGCTCAAGTGGCATCAACTATCGAGATGTATAAGCAATGACTCTACCCTCCTGAATTAGAACACAACCTAAACCATTATTTGAAGCATCACTGTATATCACGTAAGGTTTACCTTTCAGAGGCAGGGTAAGCATAGGAGCCTGAGTCAACATCTCCTTAAGTTGCTCAAAACTCTCCTAACATAAATCTATCCACACAAATTTGACTCCCTTCCGAAGTAATCTGGTGAGTGGTGTAGCTACATAGAAAAATCCTTCACAAATCGATGATAATAGTCTGCCAAAATCAAAAACTTCTAAACTCTGTCACAGTCTTAGGTGGACTCCAATTCAAGATAGCCTCAATTTTACTCGAATCAACTCTAATACCCTCTGCTGATACCACATGACTAAGAAAAGTTACCTAATCGATCTAGAACTCACACTTAGATGTTTAGCATACAACTGCTTCTCTTTCATAGTCTGCAATACAATCCATAGATGCCTATCATGATTCTCCTCATTACGTGAATACACCATAATATCATCAATAAAGACCACCACAAATTGATCTAAGTATGGTCTAAACACCATGTTCATCAAATCCATAAATGTTGTCGGTGCATTCGTCAATTCAAAGGGCATCCCCAGAAACTTATAATGATTATACCTCGTGCAGAAAGTTATCTTAGGTACATCTACATCTCTAACTCTCAACTGATGGTACCCTAATCTCAAATCAATTTTAGAGAATACTGCTGCTCCCTTCAACTAATTAAAGAGATCATCTATCTGAGGTAATGGATTCTTATTCTTGATGGTCACCTTATTCAACTGTCTGTAATCAATAATCTCAAAATGCCATCCTTCTTCTTCATAAACAAAATAGGTGCTCCCCATGGAGATACACTAGGACAAATAAATCATTTGTCAAGCAACTCTTGCAACTACACCTTCAACTCCTTTAATTCTGCAGGTGCAATCTGATAAGGGGTAGTAGAGATAGGAGTGGTACCAGGCAACAAATCAATACCAAACTCCACCTCTCTCTCAGGAGGCACCCTCGGCAATTCATCAGGAAAAACATCTGGAAACTCGGCAACTGTAGGTATACTGTCTAGCTGGGACCCCACTACTCTGGTATCTACAACATGAGCAAGATATGCCTCACATCCCTTCTGAATCATCCTCCTAGCTGAAACAACTGAAATAAACATGGATGAAAGATGTCTTTACTCACTATATACTACCACAACTCTACCATCACATGTTCTCAGGGTAACACATTTTCGTTGACAGTCTACCATAGCCCCATGGCTGGATAACCAATCCATGCCTAGAGTCAAATCATACTCCATTAAAGCATCTCAATTAGGTCACCGAGAAACTCCTCATCCTGAACAATAATTGGACTATCTCGGTGCACTATGCTAACCACAATACTATGCCCTAAAGAATTTGTAACCAAGATATCAAATGCTAGGGACTCAAAATGCAAATCACTCACAGGTAATATGGATGCACTAATATATGAATACGTCGACCAAGGGTCTATCAATGCAAGAACTGAAGTACCAAATAAAGTAAAAGTACCGGCTATAACAGCTGAAGTATTCGGCTGACTCTGCATCACATAAACCTACTGTGATGGCCCTGCATCCTCTGGTCAACTTTCTGCTATAGAACCTCCTCTCTGACCAAACCCTGACCGGCTACCTCTACCAAAACCTCTGCCACCATGAACCCCTCTGACACTTGGCCTAGAAACTATTGTATCTGTATGTCTATCATCTGGTGGCTCTAAAAAATCTCTGAGAAAATGGTTTGGTGATCCACATCCGTAACACACTATGGGTGCACCTATCGTCCAGCAAACACCTCTATGTCCCCTACCACAATGAACACAGGTAGGTGGAGTAGTCCTCTTAATTACTAGGGTCAGAGCATTAGCCACTGAGGTTGTAGGTCTCTGCCTTTGCTATTGTGCTGACCTGCCAAACTGTCCCTGACTCCTACTGAACCTCTGAGGATATCCCCCTCAGCCTCTCTTTGATGATGAAGACCCTGCCTCACCTTGTGGTCTCCTACCTCTGCTCTCCTCTACTTTGGCTGCTGCTGCAAGTCCCTATGCCCTCTCTACACTCCTGGCAGCTGTAACCAACTAAGAGAAAACCAGATACTGGGAACTTGCCACTAAACCCATGATAGAGGATCTCAGCCCCTCCTTAAACCTCTGGTACTTATCAAACTCATCTGAAATAATTCCTCCAGCATACTGGCTCAGCCGAATGAACTCAATCTCATACTCAGTCATTGTCTTAGTGTCCTGCCTTAAACTCAGAAACTCCATCTTCTTAACATCCTTATACTCCCTCAGAGTATACTTCTTCTCAAATTCCCACAAAAAATCGGCATAGGTCAAAAGTGGGGGATTAGTTGTACCATGGGGAACCGTCTTCCACCACACATAAGCATCCCCCTGTAGAAGTGATCTAGCATAATCAAACTTCTCCTCTGGACTAGCCTGCAACTGAATGAATACCCTATGGACCCTGTCCAGCCACTGCTCTGCAATAGCAGAGTTTGTAATGCCGACAAAATCCGTGGCTCCAAAGTTCCTCAGTTTATCATACTTTCGTGTAGACAACTGCTGCTGCGTATGCAGCTGTGCTGGTGGTTGCAGCTGCTGAACTAGAGCCTACCTCAAAACCTCCAACATATGTCGTGCCCAGCCAGGCGAAATCTCCTCACCTGCTAGTCCAACAAGCACAAAAGTAGACGCCACACCAATAGACTCAACACCAACTCCAACTCTATCCTCATTAGGAGCTACACTCTCAGCACTACCCTTTATAGATTGATACGTCTAAGATGCCATAATCACCAATTTTTGCAAATACAACAGAAATTGCCACATCAAAAATAAGAAAGTGCTTGTGCCAATGCATGAATCACAATTGAAAACCATATTTATAATCCCTATTTTCTCTCTCTAACAACCCACCTAGGTCGAGAACCTCAAACCTAGGCTCTTATACCAAAATAAATGTAACATCCTTACACCCTATATGCATATAATACATACATCCAGTATATGTAAAATACGTGTATGCAGTAGAAGAATGTCACAATTCAATTTAATAAAAAATTTTATGTTTCTGCAATCCTCAAAACATTTATACAAATACATATATATATATATATCAAAACACATAAAAACTCACATTACTCAATGAATCAAAACATTCTTTATATTTACAATATATATTTATACTCCAAAAACATAATATAATGTACATAACATCAAAATTACTATGACATCAAATATATACATCCTGGCAAAATGGCTCTGATCTTGATGTAGCAAAAATGCTTCAAGCTTAACCAACACAAGCCTAGACTCGACCTGGTCTAGTAGAACTGTCTGGCTCTACCGGATCACCCCTGTCACCTACGTGATTAATTATAATCATGCTAAGCCAAAAGCCTAATGGTACAAACTTTGATAATAATAAAACTTTAAAAATAATGCCAATGCAAAATGCTCATGATGTGACATTCAAGTTCACTTTTAGATATATACTTTCATCACTCATTAATTCACACAGGCACATACACAAGCATGGGCTCAAACAAACTAATACATTATTCAATTTTCAGAGTTCCTATTTTGGTCCATAATGACACCAAGTGCCTAGCCCCAAAGGCAAATCAAGTAATGCTCAAAAGCTAGCCCCGAAGGCAAATCATATCATAGTGACACCAAGCGTCTAGCCCCAAAGGTAAATATTGAGGATAATCTCATAAGCATGCCGCCAAACACAAAACTCTGAAAATTGAATAACATATTAGGAACACAATTATTTCATATTTTTCATCCTCAATTCCTTTCTCATTTTCCCATTTTTTTTCATTCATATCAATGTCATTTCATTTCACATTTCATCACAACATAGGATATTTCATAACAAAACCACATTACCCAAATAAGCTATTAAAACATTCTAATACACAAATTTCAAAATCTACATATCATTTTCTTCCATAGAATCCAAAGAACTTGCAAAATTGATAGAGAAACTTACCAATTGATGAAGAATCCTCAAAAATTCCACTTGAATCCTTGAAATTCCTTCAAATCCTTGATGCATGGAAGAAGAAGAAAGCTCCTTACTCTATCTTTCTCAACTCATGGTAAAGAAGAAAGGAAAAGAAAATATCTAACCTCTTCCTTAAATCCCATCCTTATATATATATATATATATATATATTAATCAAAAATCAACTTTCTCTAACAAATAATTATACATAATATATATGTGATTATATCTTAGGTATATGTATATATCTTGTATATGTCATATTTATTTTAAATATATTCAAATATACTTTATACTTTACCACTTAAAATCCTTTCATTTTCCAATTAAATCATTTATTTAATTTATCCAATGTAATTTTAATTTATTTTATTTAATTTTGAAAAATTAGGGGTGTTACAAAAATACACTCTTGACATCCATTTGAAAAAGTTTGAAATTCATATGACATGCAAATGCAAGTAAAATTCTAATTGCTTCTAATCTAGCGACGAGGTCAAATGACTCATCATAATCAATGCCTTCCTCTTAGTTATAGCCTTTGGCTACGAATCTATCTTTATTTCTAGTGATGAGACTATATTCATCAAGCTTATTCCTATACACCCATTTGCAGCCAAAAATTGGATGATCTTTAGGTCTAGGAACAAGTTCCCATACTTTGTTTCTTTAAAATTGGCTGAGTTAATCTTGCATTTTAATCACCCAACATTCATCACTAAGAGCCTCCTCAATAGTCCTTGGGTCAATTTGAGAAACAAAAGCTACATTAGAATCTAAATACTTAAGTTTTGATCTTGTAGTTACTCCCTTTGAAGTAACTCCAATAATGAGTTCTTTAGGGTATCCTTTTGATAATGCCAATCTTTGGGTAGTTCTTCAGTCTCTTCTATCTTAGGTTCTTCTTGTTCCACTATTTATTCTAGCTCATCATTCTTTTCCTTTGGAACATCATTTGTCTCAAGCTCTTCAAATATACCTATAAAATCATCAAGAATACTACCTTTCTCTTGATCAAGCTTAGAGGATTCATCAAAGATAACATGCGTTGATTCTTCAACTACAAAAGTTCTCCTATTAAATACTCTATATGCTTTACTAGAAGATGAGTACCCTAAGAATACTCCTTCATCCGATTTGAGTGAGAATTTTCCAAAATTGTTCTAGGTATTTAATATAAAGCATTTACATCCAAATACTCAATGGTATGAAATTTTGAATTTTCTTCCATTCCATAGCTCACAAGATGTTTTATTCATTAAAAGTCTTTGAAAACTAGATTTGAAATATAGCATGCGGTATTAAAGGCTTCCACCTAAAAGTAAAAAGATAAACTATACTCGTTGAGTATTTTTCTAGCCATTTACACTAATGTTCTATTTTTCCTTTCAACCATGTCGTTTTATTGTGGTGTTCTAGTTGCTGAAATTTATATGGGATACCAAGTTCATTGCAAAAATTTTCAAAGCTCTCATTTTCAAATTCTTTGCCATGATCACTTCTAATAGATGTTGTAACGCCCCTATACTTCATATACCTGGTATACATACAATGCATATATAAAATATAAGAATGTCACTTTTAGCTTTTTATTTAACAATCTTTATCCAAGGTCAAGCAATATTATATTAAATTAAGAAACATTTATAAGAATCATTATTGTTATCAAAAATAAAACCTAAATAAAATTATACATGTATGCATCACCTTCTAGTTGGTCTCGAGACACTCTTACCTTTCTCGTGGCATAGCAGCTAGGCATCCAGATCATCCGCATAAATACCTGCGCGATTACACAACCGCGCTAAGCCCGAGAGCTTAGTAGTACAAATAAATAATAAAGTATACATTACAAAATAATCATACCTTATAATTTTAGCATCATGTTTTATTGTTCTCTTACCACGTTTTCCTTTCTCAATGGATTCTTCATATATTGCCACTAATCTCATAAATTAAATACATCATTACATAGCATATTCACAACACAATACTTACCCTTTCTATTTCATATACACATATATATGTATACATTATTACAACAAAACATCATTCAAACCTTTATAAGAACAATTCTCACAAATTCCACATTCACAAACATGTTACACATCATACAACAATTCCATAACCTCATATCTTAACAAAACTCCTTAAGCCATATTCACTTTCAACATATCAATACACATATTACAAACTCATACTTCATAACATCATTTTATTCACAATTCATTAATCATAAAACACATTTCCATCAAAAGCATTCATAGATCTCATTATTCATTTGTTTCAACATTGTTTCCATATACCTCATTTATCAATCATGTTACCATTCATGACTCACATTACACAAAAACAAGCATGGGCCCAAGACACACTAATATGCCATTCAATTTTCAGAGTAATGCTTTGGTTTAATCATCACATTTATCATTATCATAGACCCAACTAGGCTTCAAGGATTAGGCTCAACCAAGCTTCAAGGGGAACAAAGCATGCTAAGTATCAACCCAACTTGGCTTCAAGAACCAAACCCAACCTAGCTTCAAGGGTTGTAACATCTCAATTAGGCTTCAAGGATTAGACCCAACCAAGCTTCAAGGGGAGTAAAACATGTTAAACTTCAACCCAACTTGGCTTCAAGGATCAAATCCAACCTAACTTCAAGAGATTGTTACTAATAGGCATGCCACCAACAACAAACTCTGAAAATGGAATAACACATTAGTCACACAATTCATTTATTATTTCATTATCATTTCCATTCTCAATTCTCATCATCATTTAGGCAAACATGCCTTATTTCTTTCAATTGCATCATCATAGCCAATCACAATGGCTTTACATTTCATTTCACAATATAACACTTCAATCTTCAATATTCAAATGTACATTTATATCATCAATTAGGCAAACAAGCCTCAATCATAACATTAAGGTAATTCATCATCAATGATCTCATGATATTCCACGTTGTACCCAACATATCATTCTTCATATGCATCATCAATCTACATATAGCACAATACAATTCATAATATTTACAATACATAAAACATCACATGGTTCATATAATATCAACATTATTATCAAATCAAATTGATCAATTCAATTCATCACTCAAGTATACATAATCAATGACATTGCACATACTTTTTCATTGATCACTATATCTTTCACATTTCCTATATCATCATTGATATATTCATACATAACAATTTACCTTATTCAAGGACTTAGAATCTTCCATATACATTTGGTTGGATCATTATTGATTTAAGTGTGTTTAGGTACAAAAGACATTTGAAGATCCAACAATGTATGAAAACCAAATAACAAACACAATAACAAACACCCTCAAGGGACACGGCCAAGCTTGTGGCCGTGTCTCTCAATACAATCATCCAGTAGCAAACACGCCCAAGGGACACGGCCAAGCTTGTGGCCGTGTCACTCAACACCAATTCAAGCAGTAGCAAACACGGGCAATGGACACGGCCAAGCCAGTGGCCGTGTCTCTCAACACAACAATCCAGTACCAGACACGGGCAAGGGACACGGCCGTGTCTCTCAACATAAATCAGACAGTAACAAACACAGGCAAGGGACACGGCCAAGCCAGTGGCCGTGTCTCTCCAAAACTCATCCAACACGGCCAAATTTGCCCTAACTTGGCCGTGTCTCTCATAACTTGGCCGTGTCCTACAATAATTTAAAGACCAAACACTCGAAATTCATCCAAACCAAACCCCAAATCAACATTTCATCATTTTTCTCACAATTTTCTCAACTAATCATCACTTAGATATCAATTCCACACATTTACATACTTAAATCTCTTGTTATCCTCCTTTTACCCACCAATCATACCAAACATAACCTCAATCCAAAAGAAATCAAAACAAGAAGATATATACCTATATATATATATAATCAATAAAATTCATTCAAGAAATATGTACTTACTTGTATAGCTTGCCAAATCTTCATTTTCATCATCAATACTCTTAAAATCCTTAAGAAATTTTGATGAAGATCACATTTCTCTCTCTCTCTCGTGCTCTCTCTCTCTCTCTCTCGTGCTCTCTTGTCCACGAAGAAGAAGAACAGAAGAAGAAGAAAGAAAGAAGGTTCTCCTCCCTTCCTTCGTTCTTATCTCATATATAATAATAATAATAATAATAATAATAATAATAATAATAATAATAATAATAATAATAATAACAATAACAATAATAATAATAATAACAACAATAACAATAATAATAACAATAATAACAATTATACCATTAAATCTCCACCACACACAATTCCTTTTGACTTTCTTCTTCTTTTCTCTTTCCTTCAATACACACATTGAATCCAATTACAACAGTAATCCCAACACTTTTAGGGTATACTTTAGGATATTACAGATGTGATCATATAGCCTTTTTCATTTTGAACTCTTTTTGAAAAAATTTTGAAATGGTTAAAGCTTTATTCTTAGGAGTTAAGAAATTAACCCAAGTAAACCTAGAGTAATCATCAACATGAACAAATGCATAGGATTTCCCCCTAGACTAGGAACTCTATTTTGTGCAAACAAGTCCAAATGAATTAATTCTAATGGTGTAGAAGTACTTACAATGTTCTTAGATTAAAAGGAACTTTTATGTTTTTTCCCAAGTTGACATGGTTTACATATTTTATCTTCATTAAATTTCATTTTAGGGAGATCATCTATAAGATCTTATTTGCTTAAATATTGGATTTGATCCATATTTGCATATTCCAATCA
The DNA here is from genome assembly GCA_947685225.1 of Garcia nutans. Classification (NCBI taxonomy): domain Eukaryota; kingdom Viridiplantae; phylum Streptophyta; class Magnoliopsida; order Malpighiales; family Euphorbiaceae; genus Garcia; species Garcia nutans. The sequence goes on from CANTUV010000007.1 coordinate 50,786,185, forward strand.
TCTATGCAAAAGCCAAGCATCATTGCTAATGGTAACTAGACACTAAAAAGCATTGTTAGAGTATAGGTCAATTTTATAGGGTGCCAATTTTACCTCCTTTGAATGCAAGTTCACCATTAGAAGAGGTAATTTTGCATCCTTTAGAGTTAAAATTGACATTGTAACATTTATCACATAATTGACTAACACTAAGAAAATTGTATTTCAATCCATCAACTAACTATACATCATCAATCATATTCTTACCAAACATACCAATAGAAATAATACCTATAATTTTACCTTTAGCATTGTTTTCAAATGTTACAGTACCTCCTTGCTTGTAGGTAAGGGTTGTGAAGAGTTTTCCATTAATGGTCACATGCCTTGAGCATCCACTATCTACAAGGCAAATGCTCTCTTGGGTTGTAGATTTTAGATATACCTATAAGACAATAATCTTCGTCTCCTTTTAGGTACCCAAATGAACTTTGGTCCTTGAGGGCTAATTTTTGAAGGATCCACTAATTTGAGGTGAGCCTTCCTAATATAGCAAAATATATTTATATGACCAAATTCCATATAATAAAGGCATTGATACAAGGTTTTATATCTTTGCATCTTTTTTCTATTAAATTTTGAAGAACAATCACAAATATGAATGGAATGAAATTGTTTTTGTGCATACTTGTGCTTATGCTCATGCTTTGTGTACTTATATGCATAATTTGCTCTTAGCAACTTAATTCTATATCCTAGTGAGCCTTGAGTATGTGCATTAGTGTTTTTTAGAACTTCAACACTAGAGGTTTGAGTTGTAGAGGCCTTAAAAAAAGTTGGTGCACTAGATGTAGTATTAGTAGAGCCATTGAATCCTAATCCATGTCTATGGAATGTGACCTTTGAACACTAATCAATCTATTCAAGGCCTCCTTTCCTTTGTAAAATTTTGAAATGGAATTTTTTATTTCATTTATTTCTTCTTTCAATATTTTATTTTCCATAGTAATTATATCTAAACTGGATGAATTTTTAGATACTTCATTCAAAGACTTCATTAATTGTTCATTTGAGGTCTTCAATTCTAAAGTGGAATTTTTTAAAGAAATAAATTCCTTTTCTAGTTTGGAACATTTCTCTTTATAAAATTTCATTTTAGAAAATAATTTTGTAATCTTAGGTTCATATGCTCAACTAAATCATTATCATCTAAAGCATCATCAACTTTGTTATTATATATACTAAAGCTTAAGGATTGAGTTCCTTCATCATTGGTGTGATCATCATCTTTATTGCCATGAGACAAATATTTGCAATTCCTTACTCTTCCTCCTCTTCTTCACTTGAAGAGTTATCATCCCATGTAGTTTTGAAAGGCTTCTTCTTTTCTTTGTCCCACTTCAACTTGTTTTTCAGTTTAAAGTAATCCATTTTGATATGACTATTTTTATCATTTGTTTATTTATTTTTAGTGTAATTTTATTGGCTTTTGATTGATTTTTCTTTTAATTTGAGTTTAAAGTTTGTTTGAAGTATTTGATCCAGGTTGAAGAACAAAATAATGGAGTTTTAATTCAATTTGATGGATTATTCAGGTGAAAAAAACATGAGACGCTGCCAAGACACTTCATGGCTTGGCCGTGCCCATCATCCAAGAAAAGAGACATGAATCACTCACATGACACGGCCAGGTCAAGTCATCTTGGCCGTGTCCCTTAGGAAAATTTGGCAGAGACAGACACAAGCAAGAGACATAGCCAAGCCCTTGGCCGTGTCTCACCAAAAGAACAAAATAAAGAAGAAGCAAGGAGGATAGGCAGAAGTGAACAAAACCAAGAGACACGGCCAAGCCATTGGCCGTGTCACATGACATGGCCAAGGCCTTAGCCGTGTCCCATCTAAAGAGCAAAGCAAAGATAGAGACAGTGAAGAGCACACTCAAGACACACGGCCAAGCCACTGGCCGTGTCACATGACACGACCAGGGCCTTGGCCATGCCTCACTTGGAAAAGGAAGAAGATATTGAGGCAGCCATGGACATGGCCACATGGCTTGGCCATGTCTATAAGAAAATGAGTGACACGGCCTTGTCACTCATGACTTGGCCGTGTCTTGTGAGAATTATTTCAAATTATTTAAACGAGATGGGGAACAAAGTGGGGGACAACAAGTGATATCTTTAAAAAAGATATAATAAAAGAAGAAAAAGGTTGCCTAGTTCATGGGATCAAGATTTAAAAAATGAAAAAAGTGGGAGACAAAGTGGAGTGTGTGAGTTGGCAAGACATGCTTTGTGTCTTAAGAAATTAAAAAGAATGGAAAGAGGAGTCACATATACACGTTGGAGGCTCCATTGAAGGATATCTAGTTCCTTTGGTTCATCTTCTTATTCTTGGTCTTGAGAGAGACGATGAACACCACCTTCATCTTCATCTTCTTTTTCTTCCACAGACAAGATTCTTAACATTTTTGGGATAAAATTGGGTGAGCAAGCTCTTGTGAAGGTTAGGTTTGAAGAAAGCTTAATTGAGGAGTTGGAGGCTTGGAGAGTTACCATTCCATCTTTCAAGAGGAGAGCCATTGATTGAAGAAGGTTTGTTAGTTCTTCATGTTGCGCTAGAGTTAAGTATTACTACAAGCATCACTCGCAAGTATACGAGGTAGTTGTAGCAAATGTGATCGCCCCAAGGTCGTCTCACAAAAAAGGTGTAGTTCGTAATAGCTTGATTGAAAACTAATTTAAAAATGAGAGTTTGTTGTTTGGAATGGTGCAGGAGTAATTTAAATCTAAGAGTAATGAGTGTAAGGGTTAATGCGTGTGATGGTTGTACAAGATCAAATCGATTCTTGGGAAGGTGCCTAGGGTTATAGGTCCATTCAATCAAAGCTCAATTCTCATATTATCCATTAACTTAACCTTGTAATTAATTTGTTTCTTAAGTTTAATTAGTCAATTACCAATTCATTAGTTTTCACATTCATGAATCAACAACAACCAATTGTTTTACATTCGCAAATTAATAAACCCTTGAACTTATATTTCTAATTCATTCTTAGGGTAGTCGATTGCATAATTCCAATACCAAATTTCACCTCTCGGTCCTTCATTCAATATATAGAGATCAATAGGTAGCTAATCTATCAACATAACATACAATCCAATGCAATCAACCAACAACAAGGTACATCAATGGAAATATCAAATCAAAGCATTCAATCAAATGTACTACAAACCCTAGGCATGGATATTTAGCTCAACATCATCAATTTAAAACATTCATTCAACTCAATATAAATCAAATACAAATTGTTCATTGCAATATCAATTCTCTTAATTTAACAAAAACAATATTGAAATGAATTAAAAGAGAGAATAGAAAAAGCCCTTGTAGATGCCAAGAGTAGGATTTCTAGTCTTCCTTTTAGCTCCACTTTGATGTATGATGAAGACCTCAAGCCCTCTTCAATGGATGATTCTACTTTGCAACGCGGAATGGAGCTTTCTCAAGTCACCAATCCTTCCATGAAGCTTCTTCAACCTTTAAGAGCTTGTTAACCCACTTTATCCCAAAGAATCTCAAAAATCTTATCAATGGAAGATGGAGAAGATGGAGAGGATAGAAATGGAGGATGAAGAAGAAGGGACAAGGAGAGTGTCACTCTCTCCTCTACCCAAATCGTGTTTTCCACTTATTCCCTTTGTTTTCTCTTTTTCTCCTTTCTTTTTTGCCCCAAAAAACCCTAGTCCTTCTCCCCCCGACTTCTCTCTTCTTTTTCGTTCAAAAGAATTCAAATATATTAAGGGTGACATGGCCAAGCTTGCTTTGGCTTGGGCGTGTCTCTCATTTTTCTTTGGGACACGGCCAAGCATGCTGGCCGTGTCCATCACTGCTTCTTTCTTTCTTTCTTTTCTTTCTTTTATTTAGTCTCAAGGGGGGACACGGCCAAGCTCATGGCCGTGTCATGTGACACTGCCAGTGGCTTGGCCGTGTCATGTGGGTGTGTCCTCTTCTATTTTTTTTCTTTGGTCCTTGCTTGCTTTGAGCTTGGGATAGGACACGGCCAAGCTCCTAACCGTGTCATGTGACATGGCCAGTGGCCTGGCCATGTCACTTGAGTGTGTCAAGTTCTGCTTCTTTATTTTTGCTCTTTCTTTGCTTTGGTTTCTTTGTTTTGCTCCTTGGATGAGACACGGCCAGTGGCTTGGCCATGTCTCCTGGCCGTGTCAAGCTCTGCCTTGAATTTCTTGAGGGAACACGGTCAAGCTTGATTTGGCTTGGCCATGTCTTGCTTGATTCATGCTTTTCCTGCACTGTTTTGATCTTCCAAGGAAGATTTTGTACTTAAACCTAAAACAAACACTTTAAACAAACTTAAAACAAAAATCAATCAAAACATTAACTAAGAACACATAAAAATCACACTAAAAATTAGTACAAAAATTATCTAAAGAACTACCCCACACTTAATTCCTTACTTGTCCCCAAGCAAGGCTAAAATCAAAACACTAAACAAGATAAATTTTGTTAAGTTCAAGAGTTATAAGAATGCATCAAGACTTCCCTATCCCTAAGTCCGCAATCAATATCAAATCGAACAAAATCGATACCCATGCAATTAAGTGGTTTTCCATGCATAACCTATGTTGTCTCTCCCTCACCAACTCTTACAAGTGTTTGATCATGGTGGTGTTTACACTCATAACAATCAATGAAAGAATATTACCATAGGCTTGCTTATCAATTAAATCTCCACCATAAAATTACAATCAAGCATCAATCAAAAAGTCTTTTCTTGGGTTGTAATGGGGCTAAGATAAAGGCATGATATTTAGGAATTGTGAGCTTAATTATTAAGTTCAAGAGAACTTCTAGAATGAAGTAACCGATAATATGTATAACTAACAATCCCCAAACACATTCCTCTCACCTACCCCTTGACATTAAAGAGCTTTTCAAGAGAACTCACTTATTACAACTTGTAAAGATTATTCCCAACTTATTCCAACCCTTCCAACAAGAACAACAATTATTATTATTATTATATTTTTTTATTTTTCTCTTTTTCTTCTTTTTTTTTCTCTTTTTATTTATTTATTTTTAATTTTCTATTTTGTTTTTTTAGGGTTTGCAACTAAATAACATAATAGTTTGCAATCTTAAACGTACTAAATTTAACCCCACACTTAATTCAACACAACACCCAGCCATAAACGCTCTTAAAATGCTCTTGACCTAATGAAAGGGTAAGAGACAAAATAGCATGATTCAAAGTTAGTAGTGTTGCGAAAAAGAAAGAAAAGGGAAAATGAAATAGGCTCAAAATTGGCTAACTAAGGTTGAATATAGGGTTGGTCTTTTTAAGCCAAAGTGGGTTCACCTAATTGCCTTAATCATCTTGATGCCTAATTAAAATTTTTTATGTAGTCTCAAAATGCATGTCAAAGCAAGTTCTAGCAATTCATCAATCAAAGATGTTCACCCACAATAATAATGATAAGTTGATGGCTCAATTCCTCACTAGGTTAATGGCAATGCAAGGGAAAAACCAACCAAATTGACAATAAGCACCAATTCTAATCAATTCTCAAATTCATGCTTCAAAAATTCAAAGGTCATCCATCAACAATTTATAACAATTGAACTTTTCAAAATTCATTTATTCAAAGAAAAACATTAACTAAACTTAAACAAAAATAAGTTAAAAGTAAAAACACGAAATGCACCCCACACTTAAAGATTCACATTGTCCTCAATGTGAGCATGCATAAACTAAGAGAGAGTTAAGATGAAACCTGATTTCTATCATTCCCATATACAATGTGTAGGGCTCCTTCCACCCATAATGCAATTATAGTCCATGTGTGATAAGATAGAAAGCACACAACTCCGAAAGACACCCGATGTATTGCTACGTCTAAATAGCATTATTTGAAAACATGTGAAGGTCATCTTAGGGTAATCCTCCAGTGCAATAGGAACGTGGTAATAATCTTTGTCTTTGTGCAACATGGGCATATCAAATTTCTGCTCTTCCTTACCACCAAGAGTAGAAGAACTAATTTTTAGGGACTCTTTAAGTTCAACCAAGTTTGGTTGAATCACTTCTTCATCCACTTTAACAATGTCAAGTCCCCTCTCAACAACCTCAGCATCTAAAATTAGCTTACACTCCTCAAGTTCTAAATTGGGCATTTCATGTTCTTCTTCTAAGGGCATACCCATCTCAAGCTTATTTTCACTTTCTCCTTGGGAGTGCATATCATAGATGTTAGAAAGTTGCTTACCTTGCACCTCATCCTTCAAGCTACTTGGAAATGGATTTGGTGGCCTATAATGATTGGAAGATTCATACAACTTTGGTGAGGTTGATGTCTCCAAATTCTCCTCCTCCGTTGATTGGCTTGGCTCCTCTATGTTGGGTTGTATCTTCTCGCTATTTTCTTCTTGATTAGTCCCTGCATCAAAGGAATCACAAAAATTGTTATATATTACCTGTTCACTCCTCAAATTTGTGATTAACTTGACTTGCGACAATTGGCTAGGAAATTCCTCCTTCGTTATTCTTGGAGTTGATGTGCCAGTTGCCCAACTTCAGTTTCCACCTTCTTCAATGATTCCTCCAAAGAATCAAACCTCTCATTGCTCCCTTCCTGATTTTGTGTGCTAGTTTGAAGGTAAGCATTCAAATCATCTTTCACTATGGATTTCTTGCATTGAGCTTGATTTTGTTTGCTAATTTGAATGAAGGCATTCAAACTATCTTCCAAAGTGGGTTCCTTAAGTTTATCTTTATTTTGTGTGCTAGTTTGAATGAAGGCATTCAAACTATCTTCAATTGTGGGTGTCTTAAGATAATCTTGGTTTGAAAATTGTCCTTGAAAGTAAGGACCTCTTTGGTAATGTTGAAAAACATTTTGAGGTGAAAAATGCTGCTGATTTTCCCAAGAAATGTAATATCCCAAAGTATACCCTAAAAGTTTTGGAATAATTATTGTTGTATTTGGATTAAATGTATATGTGTTAATGGAAAGAGAAATGAGGTATTAAGGAGAGTGTATATGTTGTATATATTGAGATATATACAACATATACAAGTCAAAAGAAGTGAAAAGTCAAAGAAAGAGTTAATTTTTATTAATTAATTATAAGGAAATTAATTAAGTGAAATTTGAGTGAGTGGAAGTGGATGGAGATATTTTTGATTATTTTATTGTATATTGCTTGGTGGAGAGGGTTTTGAGGAAGAGAGTTGTTGAGAGAGTTGACTTTGCTTTCTTTGTTTTCTTCTTTCCTTCTTTCTTCTTCTTCGTGGCTCATTTTCTTTCCTTTCCTTTTCTTTGTTTGGCCGACCCTCCATAGCAAGAGAGCAAGAGAGAGATTTGATCTTCCAAACTCAAGATTGAAGGAAGTTTTCAAGTGATCAAGTTGAAAATTTAAGAGTTTCTTCATCTTTGGTAAGTTTTCCACTTGATTCTTTGATTTTTCTTTGAGTTTGTGAGTTGAGGTTGTGGTTGATATGTGTTTGTTTGATTGTGGTGTGTTTAAGAGTGTTTGGTTCAATTGATTTTGGATTTTGGGGTTGGATTGAAGGAAAGAGAAAATGTTGTGGTTGTGTTTTGGGTTTGTGGTGATGATTATGATTTGTGTTTGATGTATGGTTTGAGTTGTTTTGGTGTTTTTGCAAGTTTGTTATGGTTTTTGGGTGTGTTTAGTTAAGTTGGTTTGGAGTGGATAATGGTGGTAGGAAGAGGTTTGTTGGATGTGTTATTGATGTTGCCAGAATTTGCATTTTTGGCCTGACACGCCCGTGAGCACGGCCAGGTCTTTGGGCGTGTCAATGTTTCTGTTTTCTGGATGGGTGACACGCCCATGTCACTGAGCGTGTCATAGCTACTGTGTTGGTGAAGGATTGACACGGCCATGAACACGCCCGTGTTGTTGGACGTGTCAATGTTTCTGTGAGACAGAAGGTATTACACGTTCAGTGACACGCCCGTGGTTCTAAGCGTGTCAAAGCTTCTGTGTTGTGGAGTTAGGGCACAGTCAGGGACACGCCCGTGTTGTTGAGCGTGTCATGTTTAGAGTTTTCCCTAGTTGGTTCTTAGCTTTATTATCTTATGTGTATCTCTAAGTGAGTGTGTATGATTACCTTTGGTTTAGATTTTGAAGAGAGTTGAGTTGCCATAATCCAAGTGTTGAAGGATTCTTGGAAGAGGAGTTTGGTGTGGAGTGAGTTGCTCTTGAGGTAAGTACAAACTTGCATGATTGCATACATTCATATGATTTTAAGATTCAATACATTTGTGTGTTAAGTAATTTATTACATTGTTAATACATTTGATTTATGCTATGAATTGCTTTAATGTGAATTGAGATATGATGAAATGTGAAGCCATTGTTGTTGGCTATGATAGTGCAAATGAAATAATTGGGGCATGGTTGCCTATTTGATTATGGAATATGAAATATGAAATATGAAATGAATTGAGAAAGAGGATGATAAAGAGAAAAATGAAATAATTGTGTGATCAATATGTTATTCAATTTTCAAAGTTCTGGGTTTGGCGGCATGCCTATGAATCGCTGGACAGGTGAAAAGACCGGGTCGTAAGCCGAGTCCAGCTGAAAAATGTGAAATGTGATGTTTTTGGGGTGAAAAGACTGGGTCGTAAGCCTCAAAAACAAATTATTGAAGCTAGATTGAGTGAAAAGACTGGGTCGTAAGCTCGAATCTAGTTGATTATCCACGGATAAATATATATGTATTGCCTACGGGCTTGATGATTGTGATTATGGACCAAAGCAATAACTCTGAACTTTGAATAACATATTAGTGTCTTTTGGGCCTATGTTTGTCTTTGTTTCAATGTGAGTCATAAATGGTAAAATAATTGAATAAGATAATGAAATGCAATGTTATGAAATATAGCATTGATGAAAATGATCTCTATTGTTGAAAATATGGCATTAACATTATATTATGCATATTGTTATTGTGGTTTGTACCACTAAGCCGTTGGCTTAGCTCGATTGTGGTTCATCGCGCAGGTGACAGGATAGAACCCGAGAGCTTAGTTAGACCGAGTGGAGTCTAGATTCTGAGTTGTTGATAGAGGGCTTAAAGATCAAAGACAAACTGCCAAACATGTATAAACTTTATGTTTTGTAAATATTGATTTTGATGTAAATATATATGTAATACCGCTATATTTTTCGCTGCTTAATAAATTAATGTTTTATCTATTATATTTTATAATATAATTTAAATGTTTTAAGTTTTCTCATATTATTGTTAAAAGAAAAGATTTGTTTGTTTAGTAAACTGTGGCACTCCTGTATTCGGTATACGTATATTACAGGTGTAGTAGTATGTAGTGTGCATATACGGGTATAGGGGTGTTACAAGAAAACTTTTGGTGGCTTTCCCAGCTTGGATTATATGAATTGGAATATGGGTCATTTCTACCCATTTGCTGGAAACTGTCAAAGTCATCTTCTTCCTCTTACCATTCTTGGTACTATCCAAAACCCATTGAACACGAGTTTGCACTATGTCTTGCAATTCCACATGCTGCACATATCTCTTGGTAGGTACTCTTCCTCTTGCATTTAGCTTCTTAAGTTGATTCATTAATTTTGCTAATTGCCATGCCATGTCAGAATTATCGTTCCTATCTTAAACTCCCCCGTGCCTTGAAAACTGCATCTTTACAAAAGGTACTTAGTAATTTAAAGAAAACAAATAAATAATTAAATTGAAAGAAAATCAAATAAAACAAACAAACAATTCAAAGAAAACACACAAACAATTAAATAAAAAAAATCAAACTATCACTACTTAAACAGCCTTCCCTGGCAGCGGCGCCAAAAACTTGTTGCGCTAGAGTTAAGTATTACTACAAGCGTCACTCGCAAGTATACGCGGCAGTTATAGCAAAAGTCATCGCCCCAAGGTCATCTCACAAGGAAGGTGTAGTTCATAAAAGCTAGATTGATAACTAATTTAAAAATGAGAGTTTGTTGTTTGGAATGGTGCAGGAGTAATTTAAACCTAAGAGTAATGAGTGTAAGGGTTAATGTGTGTGATGGTTGTACAAGATCAAATCGATTCTTGGGAAAGTGCCTAGGGTTATAGGTCCATTCAATCAAAGCTCAATTCTCATATTATCCATTAACTTAACCTTGTAATTAATTTGTTTCTTAAGTTTAATTAGTCAATTACCAATTCATTAGTTTTCACATTCATGAATCAACAACAACCAATTGTTTTACATTCGCAAATTAATAAACCCTTGAACTTATATTTCTAATTCATTCTTAGGGTAGTCGATTGCATAATTCCGATATCAAATTTCACCTCTCGGTCCTTCATTCAATATATAGAGATCAATAGGTAGCTAATCTATCAACATAACATACAATCCAATGCAATCAACCAACAACAAGGTACATCAATGGAAATATCAAATCAAAGCATTCAATCAAATATACTACAAACCCTAGGCATGGATATTTAGCTCAACATCATCAATTTAAAACATTCATTCAACTCAATATAAATCAAATACAAATTGTTCAATGCAATATCAATTCTCTTAATACAACAAAAACAATATTGAAATGAATTAAAAGAGAGAATAGAAAAACCCCTTGTAGATGCCAAGAGTAGGATTACTAGTCTTTCTCCTAGCTCCACTTTGATGTATGATGAAGAACTCAAGCCCTTTTCAATGGATGATTCTCCTTTGCAATGCAGAATGGAGCTTTCTCAAGTCACCAATCCTTCAATTGATTATGCCTTTGAGAGATGGAATGGAGCTTTCTCAAGTCACCAATCCTTCCATGAAGCTTCTTCAACCTTTAAGAGCTTGTTAACCCACTTTATCCCAAAGAATCTCAAAAATCTTATCAATGGAAGATGGAGAAGATGGAGAGGATAGAAATGGAGGATGAAGATGAAAGGACAAGGAGAGTGTCACTCTCTCCTCTCCCCAAATCGTGTTTTCCCCCTATTCTCTTTGTTTTCTCTTTTTCTCCTTTCTTTTCAGCCCCAAAGAACCCTAGGCCTTCTCCCCCCGACTTCTCTCTTCTTTTTCATGCAAAAGAATTCAAATATATTAAGGGTGACATGGCCAAGCATGCTTTGGCTTGGCCGTGTCTCTCATTTTTCTTTGGGACACGGCCAAGCTTGCTGGCCGTGTCCATCACTACTTCTTTCTTTCTTTCTTTTCTTTCTTTTCTTTGGTCTAAAAGGGTGACACGGCCAAGCTCCAGGCCGTGTCATGTGGGTGTGTCCTCTTCTGTTTCTTTTGTTTGGTCCTTGCTTGCTTTGAACTTGGGATGGGACACGGCCAAGCTCCTGGCAGTGTCGTGTGACACGGTCAGTGGCTTGGCCGTGTCACTTGAGTGTGTCAAGTTCTGCTTCTTCATTTTTGCTCTTTCTTTTCTTTGGTTTCTTTGTTTTGCTCCTTGGATGAGACACGGCCAGTGGCTTGGCCGTGTCAAGCTCTGCTTTGAATTTCTTGAGGGAACACGGCCAAGCTTGATTTGGCTTGGCCATGTCTTGATTAATTCATGCTTTTCCTGCACTGTTTTGATCTTCCAAGGGAGTTTTTGCACTTAAACCTAAAACAAACACTTTAAACAAACTTAAAACAAAAATCAATCAAAACATTAACTAAGAACACATAAAAATCACACAAAAAACTAGTATAAAAATGATCTAAACACTTCATCATATTCAAAGTGGAGCTAGGAGGAAGACTAGAAGTTCAACTCTTAGCATCTTTAAAGGGGTTTTTATATTCTCTCCTTTAATTCATTTATAGATTGTTGTTGATTGTAACAAACATTAATATTTCAATGGAAAATTGTAATTTAATTTATATTAAGATGAATATTTGTTTTAAATTGATGATGATGAGCTAAACTACTCATGCCTAGGGTTTGTAGCAGATTTGATTGAATGACTTAATTTGATATTTCCATTAATTTACCTTGTTATTAGTTGATTATATTGGATTGAATGTTAGGTTGATAGATTAGCTACCTATTGATCTCTAGATATTGAATGAAGGACTGAGGGGTGAAATTTGATATTGGAATTATGCATTCATCTACCCTAAGAATGAATTAGAAATATAAGTTCTAGGGTTTTATTAATTTGCAATTTCAAAACAATTGGTTGTTGTTAATTCATGAATGTGAAAACTAATGAATTGGTAATTACTAATTAAACTCAAGGAACAAATTAAAATACAAGGTTATATTAATGGATAATTTGAGAATTAAGCTTTGATTAAATTGATCTACAACCCTAGGCACCATTCCAAGAATTTGAATTAATCTTGTACAACCATTGCACACATTACTTTTAAATTTAAATTGCTTTTCACCATTCCAACACATCACACTCTTGCTTTTAAATTTACTTTTCAATCAAACTATTGCAAAATAATTCTTTGCTTATGAGATGACCTTGGGGTAATCACCATTGCTATAATTACCTTGTATACTTGCGAGTGTCGCTTGTAGTAGTAATTAATCGAGCGCAACAATGACCCATCTTGCCACATTCATAAAATTTAACTTCATTATTCTTTTCTTTTTTTTAAAGAGGATTTGGGAATGTTACCTTTATTACCTTGTATTCTCTTCTTTCCTTTCCATTCCCTTACTCTTCTAGATAGCATGGCCATTTCTTCATCACCATCACTATCTTCTTCACTTAAGCTCTCTACTTCTTTAGTAGCTTTGAGAGCTATAGTTTCCTCTTGTCCTTCTCACCATTATCATCTTCTTTTTTAGTATGCAATTCAAAGGTGAGGATTTTTCCAACTAGTTCATTGATCCTTAGAGTGCTAAGGTCATGAGCTTCTTCAATTGAAGAAACTTTTGACTCAAAGTTCTTCTTAAGTGCTCTCAATATTTTGCTATTGACATCACCTAATTCATATAGAAAGTAGCCGATTTGTCATTTCGGTGACATTTTCATTTGGCTTCATTTTGAAACGTTCATACTCATGCACAATCATTTGGGTCTTAGTGATCCTCACTTGAGTGGTACCCAAATGATAATTCTCAAGAGTTTTCCAAATACTATATGCACTAGTAAGATGTTGAACTCTTCTACTTCTTCTCTAGATAGGAATTCACCAAGGTGGAGGCTACTCTATTGTTCTTGTAAAGAGCCCTTTCTTGAGCATCGGTTCATTGTGCTCTAGGGAGAGGCACTTGCGCACCATCTGAGAACCATCAACTTCATGAGTAGGGCATTTCCACTCATCTTTTATACATTTCTATAGCTCAATTTCCTCACTATCAAGGAACAAATACATCTTATATTTTCAATAAGAATAATCGGTTCCATCAAAGTAAGGTATAAGATAAGAGTTGAGATTTCAATGAGATTGAGCTATGTTGGCAGATAATGAAGTAGAAATGGTAGAATTAGATGGTGTAGTACCCGCCATTTTGGATCAAATTTCATAATTAAGCTTCTTGAAATTTTAAGGCTTTGATATCAATTGTTGTCCCAAGATGGCAACCAAAAGGGAGCTAAATTGGTTATTTTGAAGAAATGATTGCAAATTTAAAATTTAAAAGTAAGATAAGAAGAAATGAATAGAGTAAAAAGAGGATAAGAAGAATGAACACAAGATATTTATAGTGGTTTTGATTCCTCAATCCTAAATCTACTTCCTCAATAACTTGTTGAGTTTCTACTATTAATGAGTTTTTACAAGCTTAACTCTAACTTAGTGTTTTCACAAGATCACACCAAACTTTCGCAAGGTTTGAGTAATTTTCTCTTAACCCAACAAGAGAATTCCCAAGCTCACGGTAAAACCTAAGTGTTTTAAAGCTCACACTCAAATTTATACAATGGTGTTTAAAGCTCACATCCAACACTCAAATAATACAATTAGAAATTTTGATGCAAAGAGATAAAAGTTGTTTTTCTTAGCTTTATCAAACTTAATCCTTCTTGAAAATGAAGTTCCTCCATGTATTTATAGCCTTCAAAGCTGTCAACTAGCCATTTGGAAGGTGGATTGGTAGGTGAACACATGTTTTTTGACCTATCTCCTCTACAATTATTGTTTAGAGCAAGTTCATGGATGGACTACAATTGGTCTGGTCGTGAGGGAAATAGTACGGTTAGACCCGGGTTGGTCCGGTTGTTGTCTTTAAAATTTTCACAATGTTTTTACAATGGCTAATACACATGGCATCGACTAATTGAGTGGATAAGTAATGGCTATAATTTTGAAAATCTGTTATGTTGATTCTATTAGGACATCATTGGTCTGGTCGGTCTATTTCTAATATGATGAGATTCTCCGAGTACCAATGACCATGAGCCCTATTGGAACTTCTTAGGATTTTCATCTCAAGCCTGGTCCGATCGGACTGCATCAAGGATCGGTTGGGATAATTGGTCTATTGAAAATCTGGGAATACCACTGGCCGTGATCTCTACTGGATGAAGTTGAGACACTTTTCAATCTTCAGTCCAATCAAACTTAATTTTTTCCGATCGTACCATCCATGGTATGTTGAGATTTTGAGAGTAGAGATAACCGTGATCTTCATTGGATAAATTTCTTTAAGTTCCATAGCTTTGGTCCAGTCGGTCTTATAGTTGGTCCGGTTGGAATGGATGTGAAATCTTCATAAACTAAGTCCCTACACAATTTAACTTAATACAACTATTAGTATTCATTCAATTTGATTGTATAAGATCAAAATAGAATTTATCAAGTCAATGGTTTGGCTAGTATCAATTGATATAGTCAGTCTGATACGATAATCTACCTGACTTTGTTTGGAATGATTAGACAGACAAACTTCTATATGTTGTTGATGATGCATTAGATCTTCACAAGCACGTAAGCACATGTTATGAGTACTATTATGATGTCTTACATGAATGTCAAACCTATTCTTCTTCTTTAAATTCCTAAACCTTCTCCAACAAATGAATCACTACCCACTTTACTCCTATAATTAGGATTGAAAAGGTAATAAGATGAGCAAAATGCAACATCTTTTAATATACTATACTCTAACCAACTACTGTAATCATTGGTCCAAATGACGTATCAAGAAAATCATGATTTTTAGGTTAACAATGACCTTTTTGTAAATATACTCATCAAATCTTCTCTCTGTCATTAACATCATATTCATATATATTTTTTCTTAACCCAAGGTTAGTAGGAAGCTTATCTAAATTAATCTCTGAGGGGGGATAATGGAAACACTTGATGAACTAGAATAATTAGATGTTGAACTTGAACCTATGTTTGTAGAACTTTTATTAGCTACAACTCTTGCAAAATATTTCTCCATTCTGAAATAATAAATTTAACACTTACTAATAAATTAATAAATTTCAACCATAATGACATAAATTAATGAAAAAAGTATATAAAAAAGAACAAATTGAAATTTTAAAAAATAATTTTAATTTCTTTATAAATTTGTATTTATAAGTTTGTCTTTTCATATGAGATTTATTTTAATTACTTTTTTTTTGATAAATTTGATTCTAATTAAAATTAAAATTTAATGTATGTGTTATTATCAATAATAATTGATAGAATAAAAGAAATTCATCAAATATAATATGAAACATAAAAATAGAAAGTATAAATAAAAATAATCATGTTTTTATTTGTTAAGGTGCTAGCAATGAAGCCAATAATCATATTATTATTTTTTTCATATGTTTTTCTTTTATGCATCAAACTTATAAAAATTTAAATTATTATTCAAAATCAAACATTACTGTGAAATAATTTTTTTTCATAGAAATAATATCATCAAAGCATAAAATCTAATAATATAAGTACTTGCAAAAATTAAAATTAAAAAAATAATAGTAAAATTAAAAACTTAAAATTATAAATGTGAAAGAATAAGAGGAGAGAATTTATATTTTCTTTCAAACCATGAATAAAAGAAAATCACAATGGCTTAACTGCTTAAGATATTTTTTCCCGTTCAACTATAAGTGTAATTACCTCATAATCACATTTATAACTCTTACCTATTTTATTAATTATATCCATATTTTCATGTTAACATATATAGTGATTTGGCAAATGCACAACTTTTTTTTTTATGTACAAATGCACATCTACCGCTTAATTAAAAAATCTAAAGCCAATCTACTAAAAAGAGTAAAACAATAGACTTTATGTAGAGTAAAGTGTCAATTGTCAAAATATTTTATAATAAAAAAATAGTGTGTACTTTTTTTAGCCGATGAAGTGAGGGCTTTGCTGCCACAGCCACACTCATATTATATATATACATATATATTAATAAAAACAAACTTCAATGGGGGCTTGAGCCTCCACAAGCCCCTTCATAAATATGCCACTACATATTTATGCTATATACTATGGGTTATTTTATTATGTATTTTCCTATATGCAGTCCATTTTATCATATGAACCAAATGTGCATTCTTGTTCTCTTCTTTCCTTTTTTTTATTTTAATAATAATAATAACCCACTAAATATATCTTAAATAGCTCCCATGCACTTCATTAATTAAGCAATTAACACACCAATATATCTATTTAGTTTTATGCCCATTTATACATAATTATTTTCCAATTTTATAATTAAAAAATTTTGAATTCCATCTGCCAATTTCAAGTGTACAATCATCATTGCATCTTAATTGTTTATGCTTATATATTTATTTATATTAGTTTTGGGTTGGATTAGTCTATGATGGGTGGATAGACCCATGAATTCAATTCAATTTAAAATATTTATTATATAATATTTATTATATAAAAGATAATATTTTAATTTGAAGAAGGAGTCTTTTGGATAGAACTTGGATTTCCTATCCAAGAGTTTGATTTTAATTAGAAGATCAAAATGCTATATCCATTAAGATAAGGTGATAGTTTTTAGTTTAATAAAAAACCATCAACAGAAAAAATATATGTAATTAAGTTTTTTTTTGGTTCACTTTATCCTCCTTCAATTTTCACTACTGCACTTAGCTCTACACTTTCTTTGTGAGTGTAAGAGGTTTTCCTGTGAAGAAAGTTAGTTTTTAGACTGTTGAAAGCAAGAACTTTCCTCTTAATGATTGTTCTTCAAAGACTAGCAGTACAAACACGCAGTTGTTTTTCTAGGAAATATTTAAAGGTAATATTCGACCATCTTCTTATGTATGGATTATTTTCAACACTGGTATTAGAGCCATTGTTATTTGTTCTCTTGTTTTGGTGTTCAATTACAATGATTAATTGATTAAAAATACTTTTTATGAATTATTTGTGAACTTAATCGCTATAATTTTGCTGGCATGTTTACACAAAAAAAAAAACTTTGTGTTCTTGCTTCTGTTTGTATAATTTAATGATATGATATTCAAGTAAGCATGTAGAATATCAATTTGATATATTATATGTTCATTGATCCATTTATTGCCTTCTAAGTTAGACACTCGAAATTGTTTAAAATTAATTTTCTAGATTTGTTTTTAATTGGGATTAACATACTATTATAAATAAAATGATAGGTTAGGGTGTCTTTTAAATTATTTTGACCACACCATTAGAATCTCATACCCCAAAAATCCCCCATGGAAAAAAGCCTCACAGTCTGAGTCGGCTAGTAAGGTGGCACATGGACTCCACAAGCCACGTGTGGAAGCTAGGATGGGTCACGTGCCCGCATCTTAGGGTTGTGCCAGCCCAATGTGAAATGACATGTCATTTTGAATAGAGCTAGCTGGCTCCTTCAGATGCGCCAGTGGCAGCACCTGATTGGCTAGACAATAATTTTTCAGTAACAATTATTCCGGACCTCATTTTTTCGCCCTTTCTTCACATATTGACTCCAAATTATATTTTTATTTTTATTGTTATTTAATTTTTCTAGGGACTTAAAATTTTTTTTTATATTTAATTTCTATTTTTTAATTTAAAATTACTTTGAACTAGAGAAAAATTATTTTTTCACATGGAAAAAAATTTTTTATGGCCTAGAAAATTTATGCATATCTTAAAAAACTTTTTGTTAATATGAGTGTCATTTCTTATGAAGAAAATTTTTTTATTATTTTTTTATTATACTATTGTGTATAATTATTGCTTCTGACATACTTTTTTCTTTATGAAAAGCTACAAAATATGGCTATCATAGTTAGGACACCTATTGTGGCACACACAGCTAAGCATAAAATAAGGCTAAAGGCGAAAATAGTGGTTCTGAAAACTCAATTGAAAGCTTGAGAAATGACCGCATTTAAGATTTAGAATTTCTTATGCATCATGTGTTACGCCTTCATGAGATTTATTAGAAAATTGTGTGGCTAGGTGACTTTAGCTCTCAAGACTCATTGCATTTTCCAATAAGAGATTCGTTTGTACATCCACTACTTCATGAGTTGCTTGATGATAAGTGGGGTGAAGGGTGCAGGACATATCGAGTTGTTCTTATCTCTTTCTTTGGGGCTTGGTGTTTTAAACGGGTGGTGAGCAAGTCATGCACTAAGCATGAGGGTATGATTCTTTGAAGTAGGAGAAAATTAATGGCTAAAAGATTTTTTAAGAACACCATTATTCCTTGTCGATTAACCTGAGAAATATACTTTGGTTTTTAGCTCCTGTTAAGAGTTAGGTCATCAAGCGTGTCCAAGTCTAGTTTTCTTTATTATCCCAGGTTAATCTTATTTTTTTATTAGTCATGCAAATAAGGATTTTTTAGAGGATTTATTCAGCTATATTTGATTGCTTATGGTTTGATGGGCTATAATTTTTTTTATTTATTAATGGAATATGCATTTTTCTTTAATAATTATTTTCATATAATTATTTTAATGCATCATATTAATTAATTATTTGCATCTTAGTTATTCAATATATAGTTTTTTAGCTTGGTTTGAATAATTAATTGTATATTTTTGCATATAGATTTTTACATTAATACTAATTTTCACATATAATTGAGAAGATGATTTGAAACCTAGTGATCTTTTGACTTGAGATTATTTGTATGTTATTATTAATGTATAAATTGGTTGTGAAAATTATAATGACATGTAAATTGGAGTGTTAATAATATTGTGTATATAATGTCTAGCCATAAATCCTCCATTTTTTGAAAGCAAAAAATGTCTTCTGCTTCCAAGAACATTGTAGTTGAACTTAACAAAGGTGCCAAGTTATCTGGATAATTATGAGATCTGGAGCATGAAAATGCAATAGATGCTAGAGGAACAGGAGGCACTAGAGCCTTTGAATGCCATCATACATGAACTTGACCAAGAAGGAACCATGGCCTAATATAAGCAAGATCGTGATACCTTCTCCGTCTGAAAGAGGAAGAACTCACTTGCTCACACTATGTTGCTGAATGTAATGGATGATGATATTATGAAGGATTTCAAAAGTTATTAGTATGAAAGGGACATGTGGGTGGCCCTCAAACAAAAATTCATTGGAGTTTCTCTGACGAAGCTACGCTCATTCACTATCAAGTTCAACACTTACTACAAGCATCATGAACACAACATGAGGAAACATCTCTGGGAGATTCCTAACATGATGAGTGAGCTTCATAATGCTTTTCATGTGCTAATTAAGGAGTAAAAGACCCCAGTGGTTGTTAGATCTTTACTAGAGAGCTGGGAGAATATGAGAATGCCCTTAACACACAGTTTGCTCATCAAAACCTTTGTTGATGCCTCCAATCATTTTGAATTGGTGGATAATAGAATTGTAGCTATGCAACCTAGTGTAGAGGTGCATCTAGTTCAAGCCAACCAATGGGAATCACGATACCAAGCATAAGTACTACAACAACAAAGACAAGGGTAAGGTTAAGGAGGATTAACATAATAAGAAGCCTACGCAAAACAAGAGGAAGAATCATAACAAAAGAAACATTACAAAAGTCAAATGTTTCAATTGTGGAAAAAAGGGTCACTATATTAAGGACTACACCCCTAAGAAGGTACAATCCATTAACTCATGTGTGAATAGAATAATAGTTTCAAGTTTAGTATTATTAATTGAAACTAATCCTCTGTGGGTTATAGATTTGGGAGTTATCGACCATGTAGAGAAGCATCATGAAGCCTTCATTGAATTTCATTTATTACTCAATGGGGTGAGATGAATTTTTATGGGGAACAATGCTCGCATTAATGTGAAAATGATTGGTACCTACAAATTGATGTTGTATGGAGGTCAAACCTTGCTACTCCATGATGTTCTCTATGCCCCACAAATAAGACAAAATTTATTTTCTCTTATTATTTTGCTTAAATTAGGCTTCGTCTTGAATTTTTGTGATAATTTAGTACTTTTAAATTTGGGACAAATGTTTTATGATTCTAATTGTATTTTGGATAACTTTTTTGATGATAATGTGAATGTATAGAATGCTAGACTAGGTCATATTGGACAACAGTGCATAAATTTTGTCTAATGGGAAAATCTAAGAGAAAACCTTTCAGAAAAGGAACAAGAGCCACATTTCCATTGCAACTTGTACATTCAGATGTTTATGGTCTAATGAATATGAGGCCAAGTCACAATGCCTACTATTTTATCACCTTTATAGATTATTATACTGGATATGGCCATGTCTATTTGATTGTGCAAAACTTTGAAGCTTTAAGTTACTTTAAGAACTACCTCAACTTGGTTGAAAATCAATTAGATAAGAAAGTGAAAGCACTTTGAACTGATTGACATCATGAATATTTGTCTGATTAGTTCAAACAATTATGTGATGAAAAAGGGATAGAACATCAACTGATTAGTCCTCAAACTCTATAGTAAAATAAGGTTTCTAAAAGGAGAAATAGGACTATCCTCGAGATGGTTAAGTTCATGATGGCACAAGCCCAGTTACCTATTGCTTTTTGGGATGATGCATTATCAACTGCCACATACATACTTAACCGTGTGTCTTATAAGTCCATCCTAACCACTCCATATGATTTATGGACAGGTCAAAAACCTAACCTAAGCATCCTTAAACCTTGGGGATGCTTTGCCTATATATATGATACCTCACATAAGTATGGGAAAATTAGGCCCAAGAGGTAAAAAGAGTATTTTTATGAGATATTCTAACCTATCTAAAGGATATGTTTTCATATGTGAACAAGACAATGTAAGGACAAGTGAGTTTGAATCACAAGACATCACATTCTGAGACAATGATTTTCCTACAGGGTGATCTAAATCAAGAGTTCTCCTTATATATAATTGACAATTAAAGTTCACAATGACTACATCCGAGCAGGAGGAATTTGATGGATTCAACTCCACCAATTGATCCAACTGAGAATGATCCTGGTCTGAATGGGAGTATGATTACTAAATCTAGAGAGAGTCCTATGGATTTGATTTAGTCGATGTTCTAATTGAACTTGAAGAAAATATTCCTCAAGATTTTAATTTGAGGCGAAGCAATCGTAGAATTGTTCCTCGCCATCGATTTAATATCAAAGGTATTGATGAGGTATTCATGGTTGTATCTCAAGATGATGAAGACCCTAGGAATTTAAAGAGGCTTTATCATGCCTAGGCTAGGATAATTGGATGAAAGTGATTAAAGAGGAGTCAAACTACATGAGATCAAATTCAGCTTGAGATTTGGTTGATCTTTCGAAAGGATGCAAAACCATTAGGAATAAATGGATTCTCAAAATCAAGTGAAAGGTCGATGGAAACATCAAGAGGTATAATGCATGTCTTGTAGCAAGGGGATATACATAATAGGAAAGAATAGACTATGAAGAGACATTTTTGCATATTGTGAGATTTACATCTATAAGGTTGATTTTAGCAATCATAGCAAATAGATCTTAAGTTGTATCAAAAGGATGTGAAAACTTCTTTTCTCAATGGAGAACTGGATGAAGAAATCTATATGGACCAACTAATAGGTTTCATCAAACAAGGCTAAGAAAGTAAAGTATGTAGGTTGAAAAGTTAATCTATGGCTTAAAACTATCTTCAAGACAATGGTATACTTGTTTTCGTAATGCAATCATATCATATGGTTTTACCATGATAAATGAAGAAGATTGCATCTACATCAAGCGGTTCAAAGTAAAGTTTATCATAATGTCATTATATGTTGGTGACATATTAATTGCTAGAAATGATTATGTGTTTTTGAATCACATTAAAGGGTGGCTATCAACCAATTCAGAGATGAAAGACATGGGTGAGGCCGCATATATTCTTGGAGTAAAGATTTTAAGAGATCACTCAAGAAAATTGTTATCTTTTTCTCAAGAGGCATATATAAAGAAAGTACTTAAATAGTTCAATATGCATGATTGTAAACCCATGGATACCCTTATCGCCAAAGGTGGGAGCATGAGTCGAAGGCTATTCCCAAAAGCTACAAAAGAAATAGAACATATGAAGAATGTCCATTATGTAAGTATTATTGGAAGCTTAATGTATGCAATGATGTGTACTACGCCCAATATTTGCTTTACCATTAGGATGGTAAGCATATTTCAATCCAATCCATACCCGGCACATTAGCAGGCAATTAAGAGGATTTTAAGTTACCTGAAAAGGCATTGTCGATTACTCATTGCACTATCAAGATGGAAGTATGAGTTTGAAAGGTTATACAGATGCTGATTGGGTGAGAGACATGGATGACAATGTAAGGACCTGGTTCATCCACTCTCAGTGATATGTCGAGCCTCAACACTGCTAGGTTATTGACCTCAAGGATTCGACAGGTAAAGACCTATGAGAAATGAAGTTGCCACCCGATAGGACTGGGAAAGAATTATTGAGGGGTGGCATACTATTGATTCCTTTTTTTAGGAATCTTTAACCCCTCATTTCTGGGTTCAGGAAATTAGGTACATATGAGAATAACAAAGATGAAAAATCTCTATTATTCACATATGCCCAATTCAAAGAATCAACCTCTTATCTGATTCATATGTTAGTAAGAAGTGATGCATGTTTATACAAAAAATACCTATGAGCACCCACAAAGGTGGAAACATGCTCTTTACAAAAGATAATCTATAAAAAATAATTACATACTTCTATATAAATCTTATACATGGTTTCTAAAAAAATTACATTAGATTCACCTATATACATTAATCTAAAAAGGAAAAATTATGCAAAATGATTGATTAATATCATAAAGTTAGAAATAATAATAATAATAAGGTAAGAAGGTTAGCCTTTAAGAAACTACCGTTGAACTTGATATTCCTTAAATTGTCAAGCTTGAAAATATTTTGCAAGCAGAGTTAGTTGATCCAAAACAACATATATATATTGGAATTTTGACCAAAATATCAAGCTCGACATTCCAAAAAGTGTCGAACTCGATCATCCTCATCAATCCATGGCAGAAGTAATGCTTGATAGCCTTTTAATGTTTAAGCTCATTTGAAATCATTTTACTTAAAGGAATCTCAATTCTTTCATCAAGAAATTCAAATAAGTTCATAATGGATTGGTTTCAGTGATTATGGGTCATCATTTTATTAATTCTTTTAAAGTTTCTATGTTTGTTTTGAAGCTTGATAGAAAATGCCATTGGTGTATTATAGTTTCTTAACGTGTTATATTAATAGTCATGAAAATATTAGTAACAGTTATGAAAAACGATATGAAGTCAAGAAAGATTGATATAAAGAATTTTGAAAAGGTTACTGTTAAGGGAATGTGATTCACAGTGACTCATTGTAGTTTTTCAATCTTCTTTGACTGGTTTGTATGGTGTAGATAATTAATTTTGACCTTAAATGAATCTAGTCCTAATTAAAAGGGCCAAATTGAATCTAATCCAATTTTAAAAGCTCAAATTATGTCCAATCCAATTTTAAAAGCCCAAACCAAGTCTGGTCCAATCTTAAAATCCTAAACCAAGCTCGGTTTAACATTAAGCCAAAACATGACGAATTAGCCATGCCAATTCTCCATGAGCTTAATTCCAGCCTAATTCAATTTTTGTTCCTTTTACACTTCCTAGTCAAACTCAAACCCAGACTTATTTGGATAAATAGAAGATTTTATGATGCAATTTGGAATTTTCAACCAAGGTTAGACCGAATTAAACCCTAATTAGCATTATAAAAGGGGACCAGAATCAATAATTAAGGGGAACGGAAAGAAAAAAGAACAACAAAAAGCAATTAAAAAAAGAGCAACAATTAGCAATTAAAAGCAGTAGCAACACAACAAGCAAAACAAAAAAAAGAGACATAGAAAGCGAAACAAGATTAGCTAGTAGGTAAAATAACAGTAATCTTCGATTAATTTTACTCAGCCAAGACCTACTTTATCCAGCAAGCCATAGCATCAACATACAAGCATTTTGTGAAGTAGTTGCAGTGCTTGGGGGTAAGGTTTGGTTCAACAAACTAGTTTTGGTGGAGCCAACAATGTAGGTATGACTTTTATCAACCAATTTTATTTAATTCTATTGATTATCTTCATTCTTTAATTTATGGTACCTTCAAATTATGGGTTTGATTTTGCAAAAATCATCCAATAAATCGTAACCTTAGGGCTAAGTCTAATTGAAATCCTAATTGCATGTTTTTACCTTAGCTTTGTAAATCTAAAAACCCTAGTTTGCATGAGAAACCCTAATTAATAATCAAAACCCTAGTTTTTTTAAAGTTGTATGATCAAGCCCTAAATTGATTGATAAAACCCCAACTTTATAATAAAACCCTAATTATATTATGAAACCCTAATTTTGCATGTTTTAACCTTAGTTTTAGGATCAAACTCTAATCTTATGTGTATAAATCCTAATTGGATGTTAAACCTTAGTTTTATTAATTAAAGTTTAAATTTTATGATTATTTGGTTGTTAATTGTATGTTTAAATCAATTGTTTATGAATGGTTAAATTGTATTTATTTATTAGATTTTGAGGAAGATGTAAAAGGTATTTTTCCACTTGTGAGTACCTTATTTATTAAGTTTATGTAATTTAACTCATTTTATGGACTTTGGGACATTTGTAAGAGATACGTTTCCACCTTTTGGTGGGTGTCCTATTTATTTGTTTTCATAGATTTTGGACATTTGTAAGGGCATATTTCCATCTTGTATGGGTGCCCATTGTTTGATGTATTTGATTTATAATATGATATTTATTTAAATAATTTCATGTAATATGAATGATATCATAATAACTTAAGAATTCAATAATATTTAAACTTGAAAAGGAGGCCACTTCCAATGAACCCGGCATTATGGGAGTGTTGGGTCACTTCTCACTTTTCCCATACGTACCCAACTTTTCAAACCTAGTAGGGGTTAGGGATTCTTAGGAATCGAGTCATCCACTCTTTTCTATCCTCCTAGCCCGTCCAAGTGGCTACTCCTATTTTTCGAGCTTAGGCCCGTATTCTCTAAGGCTCATAGCCTAACAGTGCCGAAGTCAAAAGAACCATTCCACCGGAAGTTGGGGCGAAAATCCTTGCTCACAGTGGCGACTCCATAGGAGATAAGAGAAGTTGATTCCCTTGATCTATATATTATTTTATTTTTTTATTATTATGATATTATTCATTGTATTACTTTGCATTATGTGTTTGAGTTAGGATGCCCTATACAAACCATGTTATATGTGTGTAAGTGATATCATAATTTTATTCAAGGTATGGAGATCGAGCATTGCATAACTACTCATAGCCTTGTACCTTTTGGTATATACTTGTTGTGGAAACCTAATCCTTTTATCCGAAAGACAAAAGCCCATGTAGTTGTCCTAGTAATTTTCCTTAGGTTTACCCTAAATATGTTTTTTTTGACTATGATTAACATATCTTGGCTTGAGTTATGGCCTATTTGGTTTGTCTTTTCCAAATATGACTTAATTATGATATAAGCCTAAAATCATTTTAAGCCTAAAGCCAAAATCATTTTCATAGCTTTTAAAGATGGGTCAAACAAAATTATTTTCTACCTAATGGCCCAAACACAAAGCCCAATATTAATTTTTGAAATAAGATTGTACAATGGGCTTCAAAATATTTTCAATGAAGGGTTAAAAAATATTAATCTTTGAAATTAAAACTTTTTATTAGATCAAAATGTTTGAATGGGCTTAATTATAAGTAGTTGAGTCAATTATGGAATACTAAAATCAATTGTGGGCCTTATTTATACCAAGACTTGTTAGTTATGGGCTTATTTGTGGCATGATCATTAGTTGCTTTTCCAAATGAGAAGTTTACAAATTTAGTTTTAATCCAAATGCTTTTAAAGAATTAAGGCTTAATTAGTGAGAATTATCATAGACCGACTTCTGTATTTGAAAATACAACTATTGATTTTTTCGTCTAAGTGACTCTTTTGAAACAAAATGTCCCATGTTGATATTTTTGTTGACTATAACACCTAAGGAAAGATAATCGCCATTCGTGTGTGAAAGATATAAGGTTGGAAGTAACATCCTGACTTTACTTGTTTATTTACTACATATGCATAAATGCATACATACATTGCATCGTATTGATCCTTTTTGGGTTAAAGACCTGGATTTCAATAGTTCAAGAGCTTACAATAACCCAGCCTACGTTAGTGATTCAAAATTCAATGAGGGTTCAGTCAACTTTACACCAAAAGCAATGGATCCTAAGTAAGTCAAGAATATGGTGAATAAGATCTTAGAAGCTAGGATGGCTGAGTTACGCGATCAATTGGCTGGGATTATGAAGGCACAGTTGATGGAGGTTCTGGAGATCATCAATAATGCTAATGAGGTATCTGCCACTAACATAAAGAAGAAGTAAAAAGCAACTTTAACAAGGAACTGGACCACTAATAGAGATCAGATAAAAATGAGAGGTCAATTCTTATTCTATAAGATCAATTGAGCCATATACCGACTAAGCCTTTTAAAGACTTGTATGAGGTTAACCTTCAGCTAGAAGAATGGGAGAGAGAAAAGAACATATATAATGGAAAAGGGAGCAATAAGGGTGGCTACCACCCCAGTGGAAAAAGTCAAAGCAGACAAAAAGATGTTGAGATAAATGCAATAACTAAGCTAGCAAAGAAGCATAAATTTTCAGACTTGGGTGAACCTTTGTCAAAAGTTTTTAAAAATCTAATAAAGATGGATTACTTTGACTATTACCAGATCCTCTACCACCTAAGCTCAATATTCAATGTTATTGCAACTTCCATTAGACACTAGATCATAACATAGATCAACGTATACATTTGAGGCACGAGATATAAGATCTTATTGATAGTGGAAAGATCCTTGCCCCTGATATGTCTAAGTAGACAAAGCATTTTTTACTCCAATTTAATAAACTTTTCTAGGCTTGAGTACTGCTTATTTTATTTCTTCTTTCTTTGGTATTTCATTCGAATAATTATGTTTTACAAATTAAAATTGTTTGATTAAATTACTTTTATTGAATTTAAAAGTTTGTTGGTTCTGGTTCATTTTGATGCTCAACCAATGATGAATCTAGATTGATATTCATAAATTAGTGTATCTATGAATCATGATCTGAATGACTTTCTAGGTTAGGGAATTATTCTATAGCATTAAGCTTTGAATGCTTACTTAGAGAGGACTCCTAAATAATTACATGTGTTTAGTCAATCTTAGAGCATGCTTTGATGAACTTTCGAGGCAAAATTGAACTTTGCTTATTTAAGAGAGAGATGATCTAGGCATTGTTTGGTCAATTAATAGTTTGTCCTTTTGAGCCTTTGAGATTTTAGCTTGCTTTTTATTGGCTTGTAAACTTGATAACCTACCCTAAGCTGATGTGACACTTATGACAAGTTTGATGATCACTAAGCTACTAAGAAGCAAGAAGACTGAAGAAATGGATGCTTAGTCAAGACCACAAGGATAGTTGAAGTTTACCTGAATTAGACCTAATATATCAAATCGATTTCTTTATTAGGATGGCATCAAGAAAACAAAAAGATTCATCCTCAGTAAAGCAGACTTATGCTACTCCATAGTCAGAAGCATAGGACAGTACGAACAAGATGACTTTCTTAGAGCTAGGACCTAAAAAAATCAAGAAAGAAAAGGAAAATCTCGCTAGGTTGAAAACCCAAAATGGTGACCTATTCAAAAATTAGAGCAACTCGCTAGTTTCAAAAACCTAAAAGGGCGACCTAAGCAAAAATTAGAGCTAAAAAAGGAGAGAATTATGAAATTTTGAATTGAAAAACAGAAAAAGGGTAGCTCAGAAAACCAACAAAGTTCTTGTTACCTGGAGCAGTAGAAGGTTTTCACTTAACCTACAAGAAGGGTTCAACTTCAATTTGTCTAACCCAACCAGAGACTCAGCTAAAATTAGAGAAATAGGAGAAAGACCATCTTTCATTTGGTTCACAATTCCAACACAGCTCCAAGTCAGCAATCTTGAAAGTCCTAGACTTGATATTTCAAAAAAGGGAAAGGGGTGAAATGATGAAATGCCATATCCAAAAAAAGAGCCAAAATAAAAAAAACAAAAAAAGAAGAAAGAAAGAAAAAGAAGAAAAAAGAGAAGAAAGGAAAAAAGAAATAAAAAGGGTCCTAAGTTTTTACAAAAGTAAAAGGAAAAGATTAAGATTGTTCTAATAAAATCCATATTTTTACTAATGAGATGGAAGAACATTTAAGCTCTATCTCTTCTTGAAGCATGATAACAAGATGCATAGAGTTTAGGAATGCTACCTATGGCTACAACAAAAAGTTTATAGTGTGAAGATCTATTAGCAGTGTCACATTAGCTACAATTTAAAAATGGCTTTGTGAGCGGGAAATTTCGCCCCCACTCCCGGTAGAATGGTTCTTGCGACTTCTGCACTGTTTAGGCTCGGGGCCTTAGAGAACACAGACCTAAGCCCGGAGAAAATGGGGTCGCCACCCGGACAGGCTGGGAAAAAGAAAGGGGTGGATGACTCGATTCCTAAGGAATCCCCAACCCCTTAATGGGTTCGGAAAGTTGGGTACGTGTGGGGAAGGTGAGAAATGGCCCAGCACCCTCACAACGCCCGGTTCATTGGAACCGGCCTCCTTTACAGGTCTTAATATTATAAAATTCTTAAGTATAATAACATTATCCATACTACACATAATAATTAAAAGAAAGCATCAGTATATTAAAATCAAAGCAATGTCCAAACAAAGCAAATAAATAGACACCCATCCAAGGATGGAAACATGTCCTTACATCACATGCCTAAATAGGACACCCACCAAAAGGTAGAAACATGCCCTTTACATAGGTTCTAAAATAGAAAAGCAAATTAAATTACATGATGTTTAACCAATGAGGTACCCACCAAGTGAAAACATACCTCTTACAACTTTTGAAAATCTAAATTAATTGATAAAAGTAAATAATCATTCATCATAAATAAATCATTCATCAAAGCTATTAATCAAAATAGAAAATAAACATCCATCCATAATAAATTAAATAAATCAAGTATTGAAATTAAATAAATTAAAGCATAAGAAATAAATCAAAGCATAATCAAGTATGGAATTGAATAAAGCAAATAAAAGTCTAATTATGGCTACTGTGACTTTTTATGGAATTAAAATAAATTAGGGTTTTATATTTTAAAGGGTTGGTAAGACTCTTTGATTAACAAAATTAAGGTTTGAATGATGATATCATGAAACTAGGGTTTTAAACACTTTAAAATACTTTAATTTGTGATTTTTGGTTGGGTTCCTAAGCTACTGTGTAAAATTTAGGTTTTTATGTTTTTATGTTTTTTAATGTTTTAAAAGGATTAGGGTTCATAAAAATTAGGATTTAAGGTTTGAAAGGGTTAGTGTTCATTATTTTAGGTTTAAAAGTTGAATTTTGAATTTTAGAATTTAGAATTAGGGTCACGGGTGGTGAATAATTTTTAAGAATTTGGAAATAATTTTGATAATTTCATGAAGTTTTATGAATTTAAACAAATAAATTAAAGTTTTTATAAGTAGAAAAGATGTTTTAGAAGACTTTTTGAATGAAATAGAACCTACTTTAAAATTTTAAAAGAGGCAGAATTTACATCTTAGTTTTGTTGAAAAATATGTTCAATTAAAGTTTTAAGGTTTTTAAGAAGAAAAAATAACAATTTGAACCTTTTTGGAAGATAAACCAACGAAATAAGGTTTTTTTTTGCTTTAGAAAAACTAAATTAAAGTTCAAAGGTTTTTAATTTTGATTTCATAGATTTGCTACTGTGTAAAAAAAAACAATTAAAGAAAATTAATTAACACATACCTTCTTTTGATGATTTCTCCAAAAACAATTCTTCTTGGATGAACTAGCTCCAAAGACAAGCTTTTTTTGCCTTTGAATCCTCTAAATCGTGCTGCTGCTGTTCCAGAAAATAGTTGAATTGAATTTCTTCTTTTCCTTCCTTGATTTGGTTTCAAATTTTCCAAACTACACTTGGATTTTTGCCTCCCCTTTTTTAATTGCCTTTGGTCCTTATTTATAGTGGTTTGAGGTTGTTTATTCCTAATTAGTTAAGGTAAGTAATATTAATAAAAAAAAAAAAAGAAACCAAAACCTAATTGGATTAGGTTTCGAAAAATTTGACATTGCTGGCTGCAGCAGCTCACGCGGAGTGGGTCCGTAAGCTATTTTGCAGGCAGAAAATTTCTGCTTGCTATTTCGTAGGCAGAAAATTTCTATGTGTGAAATAGCACAGTGATTTCGCCCACAGGAATTTCCTGCGGGTAAAATGCCCACGGGCCTGCGCGACGATTTTTTCGTTGCCGATTTTTCCGACTCCGATTTTTATTTTTGTTTTTATTTTTTGACTTTTATTTGTTTATTTCTATTTTTTATTAATAAAAATTAGATACTAAAGTAAAAATTATTTAATAAAAATTATTTTGGACCAATTAGACAACAAAAATCATTTTAGACTAAATAAAACATATTGGACCGGATTGGGTCAAAAATTAAGGGTCTACAGGCCTTCACTTAAGCTAATATCCCTTATAAATCTCATTTCAAGCCTGCTAAAGACATGTTAATCTTTCTTGGTAGGTAGAGTTTATTAGTAGAGATTATTTAAAAAAATATGCATATGAGATAAACAATATTTAAACTCAATGATACTTTTGGCTAAGTTATGTGTATGTGCCTATCTGAAGTGCAACAGCTCTTGCTTAAATAGAAATGATTCCCAAATTTAGTACAGTAGCTAGGGTTATGATGTTATAGATATGTTAATTTGAAAAATCAACTCCTAAGATATATTGACACTGATTTGACAAACCTCAATTTTGTCTCTTCTAGTTGGATTAATCTTATCTTTATCTTGGACCTTTATCTTTTGTCTTTTATATCTTCATTCGTTTGAGAGTTCTTACTTTCTTCTTGTTCCATTCTTTTGTTCTTCTTTTTGCAAAAAAAAAAAAATAGCTATTTTTTAGCTAGTCCTCATATCCTCTCTTTGCCCGCTACGTGGCAAAATATTGAAAGTCTGAAAATATTTTGTGCACGTATAAAGTCAAAAATTGAAAAGGAAAAGTTTTGCCCCTTTGTAGGCTCAAACCAATGATTTTTCTTTTCATGCAAGCTATGAATGATGTTTGTGTATTGTTTGGTTCCTTGTACAATCATGCATCTCCATTTTTATAAAGTGACTGGATCTTCCTTATGCAGTGGGCCTTCCATGCCCCCTGACTCCATATCTATTTCATGTTTGCTTCATCGAGTATTTGTTGTTCACTTTGACAAAGAATAGACAACGCAAGATAAAAAAAAATACAGTGTGATATGTTCATGTATGCATGATATGTATGAATAATACTTACAGTTGTTCTATTGACTCATAGAATCATATGAAGTGCTCCTATGGATTCTTTCCAGATGCTTGTTCATGTCTTACATTAGGTCAGCAAAAGACTACACATCTATGGCTTTATTTTCGAGATGAAAACATGAGTAGTAGGGGGCCAAATAACATTGTTAGAGACATGAGAGACATCCATTTCAGTACATTTGGTTGCCAACTTCTTCATGTCATGACCTTACAAGTGATCCCACTTTTTCCCAATATATCCTCTGAGATTTGTCAATGCATCATACTTCCCTTCACTTGAAGGCTTTGTATGAAAAAAACACACATTTTTTAAAATCTTAAAATCATATTTTGGCTTTGTCAAATTAGTGTTAATTTACCTCAGGACTCGACTTTTCCAAATTAACACATTCATTACATCATAACCATAGTGACCATACTAAACTTGGTAATTATTTCTATTTGAGCAAGAACTGTTGCACTTCATATATGCACATACACATTACTTGGTCAAAAGTCTTACTAAATTTAAATATTGTCTATCTCATATGTATACTTATCCGAACTATCTCCACTAATAGACTCCACTTACCAAGAGAGATCAACATGTCTTTAATAGGCTTGAAATGGGGTCTATAAGGGACATAGTTTAAGCGAATGACGTTTTAGATTGGAACTGATGTGACACTGCTGACAAACCTTCATAATAGAATCTGTTAGAGGTTCCATTTTCACCTTCCAGACATCACTTTTCTCTGACTTTATGAAAATACAAAGCTTGAATGTCCTTCCATCTTCTTGATAGAAATCTGGATCTAATCATTATTATCATGATCTTTGGACCACCCTTTTATTACTTTTTTTCTTTTTTTCGTCCTTTTCCTTTTTGGAGTATCAAGTCTAAGACTTTCAATATTGCTGACTTGGAGCTACGTTGGATAAAATAAAAAGATGATCTTTCCCATAATTCTCTTATTTTATTTGAATTTTTGGCTGGATTGGACCAATTCAAGTCAATTTGTCCTTATAAACTAAATAGAAGTCTTATGCTTGCTTGGTTGGCTTTCTAAAATGCCTTTTGGGTTTTATTTTCCTTTTTTTCTTTTTCTTCTTTTTTCTTTTTTCTCTTTTTTTTGTTCTTTTTTTTCCCCTAGCTCTAAGAAGGTTGTCTTGTCTACACCATTCTATGCTTCTGATTATGGATGAGTTGAATAGAGTGAGTTTCATCAAGGATAAATAATTTATTGCCTTGATGTCATCTTAATAGATTAGAGATATTAGGTCTAGTATCAGGTGAACTTCAACTATCTTTATAGTCTGGAGTACTTTAATTATCCTTATGATCTTGATTATGCATTCCTTTCTCTAATCTTCTTGCCCCTTCACCTTAGTGATCATCATATTTGTCATAAGTATCATAGCAACTCAGGGTAGGTTGTTGGGGTTTATAAGCCAATGAAAAGAGAGCTAAAATCTAAAGAAGGCTCAAAGGGACAACTAGGGATTGATATTTAATTGGGTGTATACTAGTTGTCGGCTTACCAAATAATGCCTAGATCATCTCTCCCTTAAATAAGCAAAGTTCAATTTTGCCTCAAAAGTTCATCAAAGCATGTTCTAAGATTAACTAGGACCTAAACAAAGGTAATCATGCAGGAGCCCTCTCTAAGTAAGTATACACAGCTCAATGCTATATAAAAATTCCCTCACCTAGTAAAGTCATTCAAATCATAATGCATAGATACACTAATTTATGAACATCAAGATAGATTCATCATCAGTTAAACACTATGATATCAAAAGCCAACAAAATTATAAATTCAATGAAAGTAATTTATTCAAGCAATTTTAATTTGAAAAACATAATTGTTCCAATAAAATACCAAAGAAAGAAAAA
The DNA here is from genome assembly GCA_947685225.1 of Garcia nutans. Taxonomy (NCBI): domain Eukaryota; kingdom Viridiplantae; phylum Streptophyta; class Magnoliopsida; order Malpighiales; family Euphorbiaceae; genus Garcia; species Garcia nutans. The sequence continues at coordinate 50,819,860 of CANTUV010000007.1, forward strand.
TAAAATAAGCAACATTCAAGCAAAGGGAAGTCTGTTGAGTCAAGCCTTTTCTCTCTTCACACCTTCTACACTCTCATCTTGAAAGGAAGATATGATAAAATCTTCCTCCAATCCTCCTCCTACCATGAAGGTTGTTGTGGAGGTACTCTTTCAAATTTAGGCAAAGGATTGCTCTTGGTATTGGGCTTATCAACCTCAAGCATCTTTCCACTATTAATCAAATCTTGAATTTCATGCCTTAAGTGAACACATCTTTCTATCTCATGCCTTTGCACTTGATGGAATTAACAAAAAGCCTGGGCATCAAAGCTTGATGGCAGAGGATTCGGTAAAGGTTGGGAGCCAATGGTTGTAATGGTCCATTCTTCTGCAACTTATTGAAAACCCAAGACAAAGGTTTTCCCAGATCTAAAAACTATCTTCTATTTGCTTGGCCAGTTGCATTTACATATACCTCTTTCTGTATACCTTAACTGTTAGACTGATAATTTCCTCTCTTATTCCTTTTCCAGATGAATGGTTCTTCTATTTTTCTCATTCTTTTATTTGCGATCCAGCTTGGAGAAGATCTTTGAAATCCCTTATCAGAGTGTGAGACTTATGTTCATGAAGGTTGAGTAGGACACCCCTTACTATCATTCTAATCTGGTCAAGCTCATATGGTCTCTTCTTAAGTAGTGCATCTTTATTTCTCCATCTCTTCACATAGTCAACAAAATTCTCATTTTACTTTTGTCTGATAATTTCCACCTCCATCAGGGTAACTTTTAATTCGACATTGTACCCATATTGTTGAATAAAGGCTTTATACAACATATTCCAATCTTTTTAGGTACTTTTCTCTAAGGTGTTGAACCAGTTTTGCACAATAGGATCCAATGAGAGCATCAAATACCATAGAGTTTGAGCCTTGGTAGCTCTAGCAGACTACATAGCTGTGATGAACTGCTTAACATGCAAGTGAGAATTTCTTGTACCATTGTACTTGGCAAAAGAAGGCATTTTGAACTTGTAAGAAACTTCTTCATCTTGCTCAAATAACTTGTCTGCCTCTGACACTTCTTCGGCTTTCAACTTCTTCTCAAACTTCTTCTCTAGATCAGCAATCATCTTCTCGACATTGGCAGATTTAGCTTTCTTTTCTGTAGTCTTCTTTTCTTTCTTGTCCTCTTATTGATCTTGGAAGTACTATTCCCAATCATGATCATCCATAGCTTATTTGTCTTCATCAGAGGCCACTTTAACTATCTTAGCCTTTCCCATATCCTTCTGCTTCTTAGTAGTAGAAGATGCTTCAGCAGTGTTTCCTTCCAACAGTGCGGCTAGTTGATTTCTCACAGTCTCAGCTAGGGCCCCCTTTAACTCTTCCATCTCGAATGCAAGAGCATCTTTTATCAGGCTCTGAACTTGGTCGGGATTCATGGTTCTCAGAGTGAAATTAACTATATCTACATTGAACTCTGAGTCACGTATTGTAACATCCTAAAATTTTTAAAAATTTCTAATTTTTGGAAATTTTGACAAAATAAATTATAATTCAAAAGGATAAATTAAATTAATGATTTTAAATGAAAAATGAAGGGATTTTAAATGAAAAAGTGGAATATATATGTGATAATTTTATGCAAAATATACATAACATATAAAAGTCAATTTTTTTAAAAGAAAAGTCAAAGTCTAATGGCATTTTTGTAAATAAAATTTTAGAAATTTAAAATTAATAAAATAATTTAAAAAGAAATTATTTTTCAATGAAAGAGAGAAATTAGGACTTTTAATTTATTAAATAATTAATTAATTAATTATTAAATTATTTTAATATATATATATGGTTAAAAATAAAGATGAAAAAAAAATTAAAAGTTGTCTTCATCTTCCTCTTCTTCTCACAAGGGCCGAACCTGCATTGAAGAGAAGCCAAGGATTTTACTTCTTCCATACTCCATAAATTGAAGGATTTAACAAGTTTCAAGTGGATTTTTGGTGATTTCCACCAAATTTAGCAAGTTTCCAACTCTTTCTTTGAATTCCATGGAAGAGTGAATTATGTGAGAATTTGGATTTTTAAGTTGTATGTTATAATTAATGGAATTGGTGTGTATGATGTTATTTTGGGTAGCTAACAATGATTTTAAGGTTAGATTGAAGAGATGATTGAGTTTGGATAAAGAATGGTGAAGAGAGAGAATTTAGGGTTATGGATTTTTGGGGTTTTGAAAATATGAACTTTAATTGTGCAAGTTGATTCTAAATGTGTTGTTTTGATTCATAAACAAGTATTTTAAAGTCAAATATTGGATTTGGTTGTGTTTGGTTGGAGCTTGAGAATGGAAGTGGAGATTTAGGGTTTTGGAAAAGTAATTTTCCAAAGTTGTTGAATTGTGTGATTTTATTTGTTTAAGCATGTTGTTTAGTGTTAAAAGTAATGAATATAAACTTGAAATGAGTAATGGATTGTGTTGGAATGGAAAACCTTCAATGGGGGAAGGTTATGTTATTTTTGAGATTTTGTGTATAAGAGTGTATTTTTATAATGTAAATTATTTAAATGCAATAAAATACTTTTTTTTAATAATATAAATAAACTTAAAACACTAATTTAATTGTAGTAGAATGGAATTCTAATGTTAAAGTAAGGAAAGGCTAATTTTTTAGAAATTTGTAGGAGTGATGTTTAATTATGGTTAAATATTGGAAATGCCATTAAATGTGATACTAAATGATTATTTGCTATCACATTTGGTTTAGGCATTGAGGGAGGTTGTTTTGCTTCATACAAGTGGTGAAGGGCAAGTTGGAAAGATGGGATTAGCGGTTGTTTTAGGCTTGCTTTGGGTTGCTAGTGAAGGAATGTACAAACTTTGAATATATTGTTTGTATATGTATGACATTTGGGTTTAACACATTTTGATTGGAAAATATGTTAAGCTACTTGGTACATTGATTGTGTATGAATAATGTGCTATGACATTTGTAATGTCATATATGTGTTTAAATGAATTGTGAAAAGCCATTGATAATGGCTAAATTATGTTAAATGTGAAATATGCATATTATGTGAAAATATCCAAAGTAATTGGGTATGTGCTGTGAATGAAAAAATGAAATATGAGGTATAATGAAATGAATTGATATTGAGAAAAGTGAGAAAAGTGAGAAAATTGAGAAAATTGAGAAAAAAAATGTGAAAATAAGGCAATGTGCCTAGATTGAATATGTGAAAATGAGAAAGAGATTAATAATGAGAAATATGAATAAATTGTGTGCCTAGTATGTTATTCAATTTTTAGAGTTCTTGGTTTGGCAGCATGCCTATGATTGCCTATGGGCTAAACGCTGGAATGGTGAAAAGACCGGGTCGTAAACTAGGTCCAGCTGATAAATATGATATTTTTGGGGTGAAAAGACTAGGTCGTAAGCCTTAAAAAAAAATCCTTGAAGCTAGACTAAGTGAAAAGACTGGGTTGCAAGCTCAAATCTAGTTGGATTATCCATGGATATATTGCCTATGGGGCTAGACACAAGGTGTCATTATGGACCAAAGTAGTAACTCTGAAATTTGAATAGCATATTAGATCCTTTTGGGCCCATGCTTGCCTTTACTTTAATGTGAATTATGAATTGTGAAACAATTGAGCGATATAATGAGATATAATTTTATGAGTTGTGATATATATATGTGTTGTGAATTGACATTACATTTGGATTATATTGTTATTATCAAAGTTTGTACCACTAGGCTTCGGCTTAGCGTGATTGTTTCCATCGTGCAGGCGACAAGGTAGGCTCAGCTAAGCTAGAGAGTTCTTCTGGACCAGGTTAGGTCTAGACTTGTAGTTGTGCTTATTGAGTTTGTACATATGAGTTTGTAATCATATATACACTTTAAATCATTTAATTCAATATCAATAATAAGCATTTCCAAAATTTTAGGAGTTGTTGGATAAAGGGTTTGTTCGCCCGAGTGTGTCTTCATGGGGAGCTCCTATTTTGGTTGTGAAGAAGAAAGATGGTACTTTGAGATTGTGCATTGATTACAGTTGAATAAAGTGACCATCAAGAATAAGTATCCTTTGCCTAGGATAGATGATCTCTTTGATCAGTTGAAGGGAGCAGCAGTATTCTCTAAGATTGATCTAAGATAAGGGTACCATCAGTTGAGAGTCAAAGTTGAAGATGTATCTAAGACAGCTTTCCGCACAAGGTATGGGCATTACGAGTGATGCCTTTTGGATTGACGAATGCACCAACAACTTTTATGGATTTGATGAATAGGGTTTTTAGTATCGATGATATTTTGGTGTATTCGCATAATAAGGAGGATCATGACAAGCATTTGTGATGTATTGCAGACCTTAAGAGAGAAACAGTTGTATGCTAAGCTAACTAAATGTGAGTTTTGGCTTGATCAAGTGACTTTTCTCGGTCATGTGGTTTCAGCAGAAGGTATAAGAGTTGATTCGAGTAAAGTTGAAGCCATTTTGAATTGGAGTCCACCGAAGACAGTGACTGAAGTTAGAAGTTTTCTGGGTTTGGCAAGCTATTATTGACAGTTTGTGAAAGGTTTTTCTTTGCTAGCTACTCCACTCACCAAATTACTTCGAAAGAGAGTTAAATTCATGTGGATAGGTCAGTGTCAAGCAAGTTTTATCCAGTTGAAGGAGATGTTAACTCAAACTCCTATTCTTACTTTGCCTGTGGAAGATAAACCATATGTGATTTACAGTGATGCTTCACATAGTGGTTTAGGTTGTTGAAATGATGATTTATCTATTACTATTTATAATAAGTTAAATGTTTTAAGTTGTTCTCATATTGTTGAAATGATGATTTGAAGTTAAGCTGAAAGATTGGTTTGTCTAATATAGACTGTGACATTCTTGTATCTGGTATACGTTTATTACATATGTGGGTGTATGTGGTGTACATATATTGGGTATAGGGGTGTTACAATAATTTTTGTATCAGAGCCTAGGTTTGAGGTTCTCAACCTAGGTGAATTGTAAGAAAAAGAACATTTAGATTTTAAAATATGGTTTTTAAATAAGATACATGCATTGGCACTAGCGTTTTCTGATCTTTGATGAGGTAATTTCTGCTATGTTTACAGATATAGGTAGTGATGGTGTCTCAGTCACGTCAGTCTATAGAAGGTAGTGCTGAAAGTGTAGCTCCTGTTGAGGGTAGAGATGGAGCTAGAGTTGAGATAGCTGGAGAGGCACCTGCTCCTTTGCCAGAGAGACCAGCAGCTGATGAGATTTCGTCGGTTTGATTACCACATATGGTAGAGTTATTGAGGTAGGCTCTAGTGCAGCAGCCGCCGCCACAACCACAGCCGCAAGTACCGGTGATGTAGTATGATAAATTGAGGAAGTTTGGAGCAAGGACTTCTTTGGTACTATAGATCCTGCATTAGCTGAGCAGTGGTTGGATAGAGTTCAGAGGGTATTCATTCAGTTGCTAGCTACTCCTGAGAAAAAATTTGATTATGCTAGATCACTTCTGCAGAGAGATACTGATGATTAGTGGAAGACGGTTCCACATGCATTGGATGATCCGCCAACTTTGACTTATGGTGATTTTCTGCTGGAGTTTAAGCAAAAGTATACTTCTAGGAAGTATAAGGATGCGAAGAAGATGGAGTTTCTGAATCTGAGACAAGATAACCGGACAGTGACAGAGTATGAGATAGAGTTCATCTGGTTGAGTCATTATGCCGGTGGGATTATTTCGGACGACATAGATTGATGCAGGAGAATTGAGGAGGAGTTGAGACCCTCTATTATGTGTATTGTTGTTGTTTCCTGATATCAAGATTTTTCTCAGTTGGTTGCAACTGCCAGGAGTGTTGAGAGAGCACAGGGTATTGCAGCAGCTGCTACTGAGGGGGAGACTAGAGCTAGGAGACCCCTGAGTGAGGCAGGGTCTTCATCTGTGAAGAGAGGTAGAGGAGGCCATTTTATGAGGTTCATTAGGGGCCAGAGGCAGCCTGGTAGGTCAGTACAGCTTCAGAGGCAGAGATCGAGACCTACAGTTTCTGTGCCAAGTGCACCGACCCCAGTGGTTCAGAGGCCTGTTTCTTATACATGTGTCCATTGTGGTAGGGCACATGGGGGTGCTTATTGGAAGATAGGTGGACCAGGAGTTTGTTATAAATGTGGGTCACCAGATCATTTCCTCAAAGATTGCCCTGAGCTACTGGAAGATAGACAGACTGAAACTGCAGCTTCTTGACCAGTGTTAGAGGAGGTCGAGGGGGCAGAGGTTTTAGTAGAGGTGGTCGACCTGGGATTAATTAGAGAGGAGGTTCTACATCCGAAGGCTGTAGGCCAGATGAGGCTGGGCCATCTCAGCGAGTGTATGTGATGCAGAGGCAGCTGGATGCTTCAGCTGTCATTGCAGGTACATTTTCTTTATTTGGCATTTTAGTTCTTGCTCTAATAGATCCTGGATCTACGCATTTATACATAAGTGCATCCATCTTTCCTGTGTCTGAATTGCATTCAGAGTCCCTAGAATTTGATGTTTTGGTGAAAAATACTTTAGGGCATAGTGTGGTAGTTAGCAAGGTGCATCTTAATAGTTCAGTTGTGGTACAATGTGAGGAGTTCTTGGGTGATTTGATTGAAATGCCTTTTAAGGAGTATGATCTGATTTTGGGCATGGATTGGTTATCTAAGCATGGGGCTATGGTAGACTGTCAGAATAAGTATATTACTCTGAGAGCCGGTGATGGTAGAAGTGTTATGGTATCTAGTGAGCAGAGACAACTTGCATCCATGTTTGTTTCAGCTGTTGCAGCTAGGAGGTTGATTCGAAAGGGATGTGAGGCTTATCTTGCTCATGTTATGGATACCAGAGTAGTGGGTTCTCAACTTGATAGTATACCCACAGTTGCAAAATTTTCAGATGTTTTTCCTGAGGAGTTGCCAGTGATATCCCCTGAGAGAGAGGTTGAGTTTGGTATCAATTTGTTGCCCGGTACCACTCCCATCTCTACTACTCCTTATCGAATGGCACCTGCTGAGTTGAGAGAATTGAAGGTGCAGTTGCAGGAGTTGTTGGATAATGGGTTTGTTCGTCCGAGTGTGTCTCCGTGGGGAGCTTCTATTTTGTTTGTGAAGAAGAAAGATGGTACTTTGAGGTTGTGCATTGATTATAGGCAGTTGAATAAAGTGACCATCAAGAATAAGTATCATTTGCCTAGGATAGATGATCTCTTTGATCAGTTGAAGGGAGCAGTAGTATTCTCTAAGATTGATCTGAGATAAGGGTACCAACAATTGAGAGCAAAGCTGAAGATGTATCTAAGATAGCTTTTCGCACAAGTTATGGGCATTATGAATTCTTGGTGATGCCTTTTAGATTGACGAATGCACCAGCAGCTTTTATGGATTTGATGAATAGGGTGTTTAGACCCTATCTAGATCAGTTTGTGGTAGTTTTTATCGATGTTATTTTGGTGTATTCGCATAATAAGGAGGATCATGACAAGCATTTATGGATTGTATTGCAGACCTTGAGAGAGAAACATGGTGGCAGGCGAGTGAGTTATCGTTCCACTGGGGACAAGGCCAAGTACTAGTGCAAACCTTAACCGTTGTTTAGCAAATTAATAGTTGTGTGATGCTTTGTAATTAAAAACAACTAATTTAATACTGAAAGTAAAGGGAAATTAAAGGCTATGCAAAAAGGATTGATAATAACAAAACTATCCAGATATTGAATCCCCCTAGCCTCAATGATATTTATGAACAATCAATTCAATTGAATCATTCAATAGAGTTGAGTTGGCATTTCTCTAAATTAGACTAAAACCTCTCTCGAGTGGATTAATCCCTAATTACTAAGTAGAGTGCCGGAATCTCTTCTTAAACACAATTAAATAGATCTTACATTAAGAACAAGGAACTATAAACCAAAGGATCTTGTAGGTCTATCTCTAGCACCCCAATCAATCCTCAACCCTTATGAGTATTCAATTCATATCAAGCTTTCTCAAGTCAATAATATGAAAATGACAACCGATCAATAAGCATGCTATTATCAATTGGAAATAAATCATTAAGCATCATAAGAATAAAACAACTCAATCAAATGATTCAACTAAATATAATTATTCAATTCATACAATTAAGCTAGGGTTCATCAATATCTAGATAGTGAAGGAATTAGTTCATGTTCAAAACCAGAAAGGGAAATTGAGTCCTCGTTTCATTGGACCGTATGAAGTTTTGGAAAGAGTTGGGCCAGTTGCGTATCGACTTGCTTTGCCACCTGAGTTGGATCGTATTCATAATGTATTTCATGTTTCTATGTTGAGGAGATACAGATCGAATCCATCTCATGTGTTGCCGATTGAATCTATCGAGGTAAATCAAGATTTGACATTTGAAGAGGAACCAGTTGCTATCTTGGCATGTGATGTGAAAGAATTAAGAAATAAGAGAGTGCCACTTGTGAAGGTTCTATGGAAGAATCATGCAAAAGAAGAAGCAACTTGGGAAAGTGAACAATCCATGCGAGAGCAATATCCTCAGTTGTTTCAGCTTTGATATCAGGTAATTTCGAGGACGAAATTTTTTTTTAGAGGGGGAGAATTGTAATATCCTCATATATGCTCTAGAAGTTTTGATTATGTTATTGTTATTGTTGTTATTGTTGTTGTTGTTATATTGGATTGTATATATGTGTTAATTGCAAGAGAAAAGAAATTGGGAAAGAAAATAGGGTTTAGAGAGAATGGTATATGTTGTGTATATGATGATATATATATAACATATAAATTGGTCAAATGAAGAGTCAAGGGGGGTAGAGATATTTATTTGGTTATTGGTGAAATGACTATTAAGGGCATTGGATTAAAAAGAAAGCTAGAACAAATGATAAAAGGGTGATTTGGTAATTGTTTGAATTGGAACACTTGGTGGAGATTAAAAGAAGAGTTGACTTTATTTTTGTGGTTCATTTCTTCTTTCTTCTTTGTGTGGCCGGCTTCTTCATAGACAAAGGAAAACAAGAGACAAAGTGAAGATCTTGATGTGTTAAGCTCAAATTGATGGAAGATTGAAGTGATCTAGTGGATGATACAAGAAGTCTTATAACTTTGGTAAGTTCTCTTGTGATCTTTGTGTTTATTTGAAATGATATTTGAGTTTGATAGATTTTTAAGAGTGTGTTGGTTGATTTTGAGATGTGAGAAGTGTTTGAGTGATTGGATGATGGATGTTGAGTATGGATTGAAGAAAAGAGTAAGTGGTTGGAAGAGATGATGTTGTATATGTGGTGAGGGTTTTGAGATGATTTTGTGTTTTGTGCTTGATGTGTGTTTGGCTTGTTTTGGTGTGTTGCAAGTTTTAGATGAGTTTTGAGTATGTTTTGTTAAGATGGTGTGAAGTGGATGTTGTTGGATAAAAGTGTTTTGTTGAGTGTTTGGTTGTTTTGGTCGGAATCTTGATTTGTGGCCGGACACGCCCATGAGCACGTCCAGGGTCTTTAGGCGTGTCAATTGTGTTGGAGGCAGTAGGTTTGACACGACCAGTAGCTCGCCCGTGTTATTGAGCGTGTCATAGCTACTGTGAGATTTGAGAATTTACACGCCCAGAAACACGCCCATGTTGTTGAGCGTGTAAATACTTCTGTGTTGTGGAGTTAGGGCACGGTCATGGACACGCCCGTGTGGGTGAGCGTGTCAGGGTTAGGGTTTGCCCTAATTAATTCCTAATTGGATTATCTCTTGTGTATCCCTAAACAAGTATATGCTATTACTTTTGATTTAGGTCTTGAAGATAGTGATTAATCATTGATTTAAGAGATAGAAGGATCTTGAACAAGGAAGTGTTAAGAGTAGTGTGATTTGTTTTTGAGGTAAGTACAAAACCTATATGATTGTGTGTAAGTTCAAATGTGGCATTATTACATTGTTAATTTATTTGAGCAATGTGTATTGTTATGTTTATATCACTGATGATATATATATATATGAATAATGTGAATGACATGATGATGCAAATGAATGTGTTTATGAAAGATTGAAATGTTATGTTGTGAATTGAGATGGAATGGAATATAGAGCCATTGTGATTGGCTATGATGATATAATTGAATGATGTATGGCATGTTTGCCTAATTGATGAGAAAGATTGAGAAAGAGTTTGATAAAGAGAATAATGAAATAAGTGTATGCTTAATATGATATTCAATTTCAGAGTTCTGGTTTTTGGAGGCATGCCTACTTAATGAAAGGTAACAGTCTTGCCGGGTTGAGGATCTCTTCAAATTGAGTTGAATTGAGGTCCAAGAGACTGGGTCTGTTACACTATGATAATTGATAGTATGAGATATTTGATTTGTAACAGTCTTGCCGGGTTGAGGATATCCTCGAGTTAGATGAGTTGATGATCCAAGAGACCGGGTCTGTTACGCTATCCATGGATAGAGATAAATATATATGTATATGTTGCCTACGGGCTTGATAATGGTGTTTATGAACCAAAGCAGTAACTCTGAATTCTGAATATCGTATTAAGTACTTGATGGGTCCATAGGTGTCTAGGTTTTATGTATAACATAAATGTTGTTCTAATGTAATGAAATGTTAATATTACTTATATGATGAAACGGACTATTCACGGAATATTGTTTGTTGAGTATGATCTTTACTAATTGTGTGTGTATCATTGATGTTGATTTATTAATACAAATGTGAAACATTGCATTGCACTAAGCATAACATTAGCATGAATTGTCTTACTAAGCCCTTGGCTTAGCGCGATAGTGTTTGATCGCGCAGGTAATAGGGTTGAACCCAAGAGCTCTTCGAGACAGAGTGAGAGTAGACAGTGAAGAGTTGATTTTGGGAACTTAAAGATCAAAGGAGACTTGCCAATCATGTATAACTCTTTTATATTTTGTAAATATGGGTTATATTGTAAATATATGTATAATTGTAAATACGTATTCAAATGCTTTCATATATGTAAATGTTTTCTATATTCCTCTGCGTAATATTTAAATGTATGTATATATATCTAATATGTTTTGTTTATAAGTAAATGATTTACTTTTCTATAATATATAACGATAAGGGTATTGTATCAAGTTTAAAATGTTTTGAACGTTAAGAAAATCCGTAGCATTCCTATATTCGATACATGTATACTACATTGTGGTGTATGTAGTGTGTATGTATTGGGTGTGGGGGTGTTACAATTGTTTTGGTATCAGAGCCTAGGTTTGAGATTCTCAACCTAGGTAAAATGTAAGAAAAAGACTATTTTGATTTTAAAAAGTGGTTTTTGAATAAAATATATGTTGGGATTGGCAATCTCTGATCTTTAATAAGATGTATTCTGCTGTGTTTGCAGAAATAGGTTGTGATGGATCCTCATTTGCGTCAGTCAGTTGAGGGTAGTGAGGAGAGTGTAGCTCCGGAGGATAGAGCTAGAGTTGATAGTGCTGGGGAGGCACCTGTTTCGGTGTCGGGGAGACCAGTTGGTGAGGAGGTTCCGCCAGCTTGGCTTGGGCATGTGATAGAGGCTTTGAGACAAGCACCAGTGCAACCACCGCCGCCACCCCCTCAGCCTGTGGTACCAGTGAGGCACTATGATAAACTAAGGAAGTATGGAGCAGAGGATTTCCTTGGTACTACTGATCCAGCTGTAGCAGAACAGTGGCTTGACAAAGTACAGAGGATCTTTATTCAGTTGCAAGCCACCCCAGAGGAAAAGTTTGATTATGCAAGATCATTGCTACAGAAGGATGCATACGAATGGTGGAGGACAGTGCCCCATTCTATGGATGATCCACCGATCTTGTCATATGCGGATTTTCTGAGAGAGTTTGAGTTGAAGTATACTCCTAGGGAGTACAAAGACATGAAGAAGATGGAGTTCTTAAGCTTGAAGCAAGATAGCAAGACTGTAACTGAGTATGAGGTTGAGTTTATTCGATTGAGCCAGTATGCTGGGGGCATTATAGCTGATGAGATAGATAGATGCAGGAGATTTGAGGAGGGATTGAGGCCCTCTATCATGTGTCTAGTGGCTGGATCTAGATATCATGATTTTTTCCAGCTTGTGGCAGCAGCTCGGAGTGTGGAGCGAGCTCAAGTTATTACAGCTGCTTCAGAGGAAGAGGTTAGGGTTAGGAGGCCCCAGTTTGAGGCAGGGTCTTCTTCTGTTAAGAGAGGTAAAGGAAGCTTTGTTCCTAGAGTTAGTAGGAGTCAGAGGTCAGCTGGTAGGTCAGTGCAGTTTCAGAGACAGAGATTTAGACCTACAGCTTCAGTGGCGAGTGCTCCGACCCCAGTGACTCAGAGATCCGCTCTACCTGTGTGTGCTCAGTGTGGTGGATCACATAGGGGTGCTTGTTGGAGGTATAGTGGGTCAGCTATGTGCTTCAGATGTGGATCTCCTGAGCATTTTATTAGAGATTGTCCAGAGAGACAGGAGCGGATGTCAGTTGATACTGCAGCTTCTCGACCTAGTGTGAGGGGAGGTCGAGCAGGCAGAGGTAGCAGCCGGGGAGGCAGATCTGGGTTCAGTGCTAGAGGAGGTGCTACATCCAGGGAGAGTAGACCAGAGGAGGTTGGATCTTCCCAGAGGATGTATGTTATGCAGAGGCAGCCAGATGCATCGGCAGTCATAGCTGGTACTTTTTCTTTATTTGATACTTCAGTGCTTGCTTTGATTGATCCGGGTTCCACACATTCTTATATTAGTGCATCTGTTTTGCCTGTGTCTGATATGCATGCTGAGTCCCTAGGATTTGATGTGTTGGTGACAAATCCGTTAGGGCATAGTGTGATTGTGAGTAAGGTGCACCGAGATAGTGCAGTGAGGGTGCAAGGTGAGGAGTTCCTTGGAGATTTGATTGAGATGCCATTTAAGGAATATGATGTGATTCTAGGTATGGACTGGCTATCTCGACATGGAGCTGTGGTGGATTGTAAAAAGAAAATTGTTTCTTTGAGAACTGGTGATGGTAGAGAGGTGATAGTATCTAATGAGCAGGAACAGTTAGCCTCCTTATTTGTTTCAGCTGTTGCAGCTAGGAGGTTGATTAGAAAAAGGTGTGATGCTTATCTTGCTCATGTGGTAGATACTAGAGTAAGAGGTTCTCCTATTGATAGCAATGCCACAGTTGCAGAGTTCTCAGATGTATTCCCAGAGGAGTTGCCAGGATTGCCTCCTGAGAGAGAGGTGGAGTTCGGTATTGAATTGTTGCCTGGTACTACTCCTATTTCTATTACTCCTTATAGAATGGCACCAGCAGAATTGAAGGAATTGAAAGTGCAATTACAGGAGTTGTTGGACAAAGGATTTATTCGCCCCAGTGTTTCTCCTTGGGGAGCTCCTGTACTATTTGTGAAAAAGAAAAATGGTACTATGAGGTTGTGTATCGATTATAGGCAATTGAACAAGGTGACTATTAAAAATAAATATCCTTTGCCTAGAATCGATGATCTCTTTGATCAATTGAAGGGTGCAGCTGTGTTTTCTAAAATTGATTTGAGATCTGGGTACCATCAATTGAGAGTTAAAGCTGAAGACATTTCCAAGACCGCCTTTTGGACCAGGTATGGGCATTATGAATTTTTAGTTATGCCTTTTGGTCTAACGAATGCACCTGCAGCTTTTATGGATTTGATGAATAGGGTGTTCAGGCCCTAGCTGGATCAGTTTGTAGTGGTCTTCATCGATGACATTCTGGTGTATTCACGGAATGAAGAGGAACATGATATGCATCTGCGGATTGTGTTGCAGATTTTGAGAGAGAAGCAGTTGTTTGCCAAATATCGAAATGTGAGTTCTGGTTGGATCAAGTCGCTTTTCTCGGACATATTGTTTCAGCAGAAGGCATTAGAGTTGATCCGAGCAAAGTTGAAGCTATATTGAATTGGAGTCCACCCAAGTCGGTGACAGAGGTTAGAAGTTTTCTGGGTTTGGCAGGCTATTACCGACGGTTTGTGAAAGGGTTTTCTTTGATAGCTACTCCACTCACCAGATTGCTTCGTAAGGGAGTGAGATTTGTGTGGACGGATCAGTGTCAGGCTAGTTTTGATCAGTTAAGAGAAATGTTGACTCAAGCGCCTGTTCTTACTTTACCTGTAGAAGACAAACCATATGTAATCTACAGTGATGCTTCACATAATGGTTTGGGTTGTGTACTGATGCAAGAAGGTAGAGTGATAGCTTATGCTTCTCGACAGTTGAAACCGCATGAGCTTAACTATCCGACCCATGATTTGGAGCTAGCAGCCATTGTGTTTGCATTGAAGATTTGGCGACACTATTTGTTTGGGGAGAAATGTTTCATCTACACTGATCACAAAAGTTTGAAATATTTGGGTGTCCAGAAAGAACTTAATCTTCGACAGAGGAGATGGTTGGAATTGATTAAAGACTACGACTGTTTGATTGATTATCATCCAGGTAAAGCAAATGTTGTTGCTGATGCCTTGAGTCGAAAGTCTTTAGCTGGTTTAACTGTTTACTCGCTCTCGTTGCTTGTTGAGTTGAGAGCTTTGCATGCCAGTTTTGTAGCTTGTGACGATGGTGCATTGTTGGCACAGTTGCATTTGAAACCAATTTTATCGGATCAGATCAAAGAGGCTCAGTTGACTGATATGAAGATTCAAAAGATTATTTCAGATTGCAAGAATGGGAAGACTAGAGATTTTATTGTGAAAGGTGATGGGAGTCTCTGGTTTAAGAACCGATTGTGTGTACCCGATGATGCTGATTTGAAAAGAGTCATTTTGGAAGAAGCACATCAGTCAGTGTTTGCTATGCATCCGGGTAATACAAAGATGTATCATGATTTGAGACAGCATTATTGGTGGATTGGTTTGAAGAGAGACATTGCTGAGTTTGTATCGAAATGTCTCACTTGTCAGAAGGTAAAAGCAGAGCATCAAGTTCCAACTGGATTGCTTCAACCATTATCAGTACCAGAATGGAAGTGGGATAGAGTGACGATGGATTTTGTGTCTGGTTTGCCATTGACACAAAGGAAGCATGATGCCATATGGGTGATTGTGGATAGATTGACTAAGACAGCTCATTTCCTTCCGGTTCGGATGGATTACTCTTTGGAGAGATTAGCTGAGCTGTATATCCATGAGATTGTGAAGTTGCATGGTGTTCCAACTTCTTTAGTGTCTGATCGAGATCCCAGGTTTACTTCAAGATTTTGGAAGAGTTTGCATAGTGCTTTGGGTTGTCGATTACACTTCAGTACTGCTTTTCATCCACAGACTGATGGACAGTCAGAGAGGGTGATACAGATTATTGAGGACATGTTGAGAAGCTGTGTCATCGATTTCTCTGGAAGTTGGGATAAGTTTTTACCTCTTGTGGAGTTTGCTTACAACAACAGTCACCAATCCAGCATTGGTATGGCACCGTTTGAAGCATTGTATGGCAGACGGTGTAGGACACCTCTTTGTTGGAATGAGCTTGGAGATAATAAGTTGGTTGGTCCTGATTTGATTCAAGAAATTGAAGAAAAGTAAAGTTGATTAGAGGCAAGTTAAAAGCAGCTTCAGACCGACAGAAGTCTTATGCAGATCTGAAAAGGAGAGACATAGGGTTTGATGTTGGAGATAAGGTATTTCTGAAAGTGTCTCCTTGGAAGAAGATTTTAAAGTTCGTTCGGAAAGGGAAATTGAGTCCTCGTTTCATTGGACCGTATGAAGTTTTGGAAAGAGTTGGGCCAGTTGCGTATCGACTTGCTTTGCCACCTGAGTTGGATCGTATTCATAATGTATTTCATGTTTCTATGTTGAGGAGATACAGATCAAATCCATCTCATGTGTTGCCGATTGAATCTATCGAGGTAAATCAAGATTTGACATTTGAAGAGGAACCAGTTGCTATCTTGGCATGTGATGTGAAAGAATTAAGAAATAAGAGAGTGCCACTTGTGAAGGTTCTATGGAAGAATCATGCAAAAGAAGAAGCAACTTGGGAAAGTGAACAATCCATGCGAGAGCAATATCCTCAGTTGTTTCAGCTTTGATATCAGGTAATTTCGAGGACGAAATTTTTTTTTAGAGGGGGAGAATTGTAATATCCTCATATATGCTCTAGAAGTTTTGATTATGTTATTGTTATTGTTGTTATTGTTGTTGTTGTTATATTGGATTGTATATATGTGTTAATTGCAAGAGAAAAGAAATTGGGAAAGAAAATAGGGTTTAGTTAGAATGGTATATGTTGTGTATATGATGATATATATATAACATATAAATTGGTCAAATGAAGAGTCAAGGGGGGTAGAGATATTTATTTGGTTATTGGTGAAATGACTATTAAGGGCATTGGATTAAAAAGAAAGCTAGAACAAATGATAAAAGGGTGATTTGGTAATTGTTTGAATTGGAACACTTGGTGGAGATTAAAAGAAGAGTTGACTTTATTTTTGTGGTTCATTTCTTCTTTCTTCTTTGTGTGGCCGGCTTCTTCATAGACAAAGGAAAACAAGAGACAAAGTGAAGATCTTGATGTGTTAAGCTCAAATTGATGGAAGATTGAAGTGATCTAGTGGATGATACAAGAAGTCTTATAACTTTGGTAAGTTCTCTTGTGATCTTTGTGTTTATTTGAAATGATATTTGAGTTTGATAGATTTTTAAGAGTGTGTTGGTTGATTTTGAGATGTGAGAAGTGTTTGAGTGATTGGATGATGGATGTTGAGTATGGATTGAAGAAAAGAGTAAGTGGTTGGAAGAGATGATGTTGTATATGTGGTGAGGGTTTTGAGATGATTTTGTGTTTTGTGCTTGATGTGTGTTTGGCTTGTTTTGGTGTGTTGCAAGTTTTAGATGAGTTTTGAGTATGTTTTGTTAAGATGGTGTGAAGTGGATGTTGTTGGATAAAAGTGTTTTGTTGAGTGTTTGGTTGTTTTGGTCGGAATCTTGATTTGTGGCCGGACACGCCCATGAGCACGTCCAGGGTCTTTAGGCGTGTCAATTGTGTTGGAGGCAGTAGGTTTGACACGACCAGTAGCACGCCCGTGTTATTGAGCGTGTCATAGCTACTGTGAGATTTGAGAATTTACACGCCCAGAAACACGCCCATGTTGTTGAGCGTGTAAATACTTCTGTGTTGTGGAGTTAGGGCACGGTCATGGACACGCCCGTGTGGGTGAGCGTGTCAGGGTTAGGGTTTGCCCTAATTAATTCCTAATTGGATTATCTCTTGTGTATCCCTAAACAAGTATATGCTATTACTTTTGATTTAGGTCTTGAAGATAGTGATTAATCATTGATTTAAGAGATAGAAGGATCTTGAACAAGGAAGTGTTAAGAGTAGTGTGATTTGTTTTTGAGGTAAGTACAAAACCTATATGATTGTGTGTAAGTTCAAATGTGGCATTATTACATTGTTAATTTATTTGAGCAATGTGTATTGTTATGTTTATATCACTGATGATATATATATATATGAATAATGTGAATGACATGATGATGCAAATGAATGTGTTTATGAAAGATTGAAATGTTATGTTGTGAATTGAGATGGAATGGAATATAGAGCCATTGTGATTGGCTATGATGATATAATTGAATGATGTATGGCATGTTTGCCTAATTGATGAGAAAGATTGAGAAAGAGTTTGATAAAGAGAATAATGAAATAAGTGTATGCTTAATATGATATTCAATTTCAGAGTTCTGGTTTTTGGAGGCATGCCTACTTAATGAAAGGTAACAGTCTTGCCGGGTTGAGGATCTCTTCAAATTGAGTTGAATTGAGGTCCAAGAGACTGGGTCTGTTACACTATGATAATTGATATTATGAGATATTTGATTTGTAACAGTCTTGCCGGGTTGAGGATATCCTCGAGTTAGATGAGTTGATGATCCAAGAGACCGGGTCTGTTACGCTATCCATGGATAGAGATAAATATATATGTATATGTTCCCTACGGGCTTGATAATGGTGTTTATGAACCAAAGCAGTAACTCTGAATTCTGAATATCGTATTAAGTACTTGATGGGTCCATAGGTGTCTAGGTTTTATGTATAACATAAATGTTGTTCTAATGTAATGAAATGTTAATATTACTTATATGATGAAACGGACTATTCACGGAATATTGTTTGTTGAGTATGATCTTTACTAATTGTGTGTGTATCATTGATGTTGATTTATTAATACAAATGTGAAACATTGCATTGCACTAAAGCATAACATTAGCATGAATTGTCTTACTAAGCCCTTGGCTTAGCGCGATAGTGTTTGATCGCGCAGGTAATAGGGTTGAACCCGAGAGCTCTTCGAGACAGAGTGAGAGTAGACAGTGAAGAGTTGATTTTGGGAACTTAAAGATCAAAGGAGACTTGCCAATCATGTATAACTCTTTTATATTTTGTAAATATGGGTTATATTGTAAATATATGTATAATTGTAAATACGTATTCAAATGCTTTCATATATGTAAATGTTTTCTATATTCCTCTGCGTAATATTTAAATGTATGTATATATATATCTAATATGTTTTGTTTATAAGTAAATGATTTACTTTTCTATAATATATAACGATAAGGGTATTGTATCAAGTTTAAAATATTTTGAATGTTAAGAAAATCCGTAGCATTCCTATATTCGATACATGTATACTACATTGTGGTGTATGTAGTGTGTATGTATTGGGTGTGGGGGTGTTACAAATTTAATAAGTGAGTTCCCTTAAAAAGCTCTTTAATGTCAATGGGTATATGAGAGGAAGGTGTTTTGGGATTGTTAGTTATACATATGATCGGTTACTTCACTCTTGAAGTGCTCTTGAACTTAATGATTAAGCTTACATTTCCTAAATGTCATGCCTTTACCTTAGCCCCATTACAACCAAAAGAAAGACCTTTTGATTGAAGCTTGATTGAAATTTGGTGGTGGAGATTTGATTGATAAGCAAGCCTATGGTAATAATCTTTCATTGATTATTATGAGTGTAAACATCACCATGATCAAACACTTGTAAGAGTTGGTGAGGGAGCGACAACATAGGTTTTGCATGGAAAACCACTTAATTGCATGAGCGTCGATTTTGTTTGATTCGATATTGATTGTGGATTTAGGGATAAGGAGGTCTTGATGCATCTTTATAACTCTTGAAATTAACAAAATTCATCTGGTTAGTGTGTTTTGATTTAGGTCTTGCTCGGGGACAAGCAAGGAGTTAAGTGTGGGGTAAATGTTTAGGTCATTTTTGTACTAGTTTTTAGTATGATTTTATGTGTGTTTTAGTTAATGTTTTGATTAATTGTTGTTTTACGTGTGTTTAAAGTATTTGTTTTTAGGTTTGAGAGCAAAAACACCCTTGGAAGATCAAAAAAGTGCAAGACTAGCATGAACCAAGCAAGACATGGCCAAGCCAAAGCAAGCAAGCAATTGGTATTAGTAATCCCACTAGTATATTTCATAAAACATAAAACTATCCAGTAGTCAACAATTAATTATTAAAATCTATCTTGTTTACTTTAACTTCAAGAACCGTATGTTATTTCATTAAAACTCAAAACCACAAACCAAATTATCCAAAACCCTAATTATCCAAAACCCTAATTCCAAAAACCCTAGAACTTTAATTTAGTTTTTCTAAGGCTTAAAAACCCTATTTCGTTGCTTTATTCTTTCAAAAGTTTAAAATCATCAAATTATTTCTTTAAATCCCTAAAACCCTAATTTGTTTTTCTAAATTATCAAAACCATAATTGTGATTCTTTTTCCTTCCAAAAGCTTTAAAAATATCTTTTCTATTTTATATAAACTTTTAATCACTTTGTTTAAATTCATAAAATCTCATGAAATCATCAAATTGTCTTTCTAAACCCTAATTCAAACTCATCACCAGAAACCTTAATCCAAGAATCCTAAAATCCTAATTCAATTCCAAAACTCAAAATAATGAAACCTAATCCGTTTAAAACCTTAAACCCTAATTTTTATGAACCCTAATCCTTTTAAAATATTAAAAAACATAAAAATATAAAAATATAAATTTTACACAGTAGCTTAAAAACACCATGAATCACCATTTAAAACCACAAATCAAAAGTATTTCAAAGTGTCTAAAACCCTAGTTTCATGATTTCACCATTCAAATATTAATCAAAGTGTCTTATCAACCTTTTTAAAACATAAAATCTTTAATCTATTTTAATTTCATAAAAGTCACAGTAGCTTAAATTCATGAAATTTCCAAAACCTTAACACATGAGATAAAGAACCCTAAATGGAAATATTAGCTATAATTTGGACTTTTTATTTGCTTTATTCAATTCTATATTTGATTATGCCTTGATTTATTTTATATGCTTTAATTATTTTAAATTCAATGCTTGGATTATTTTATTTATCATGGATGGATGTTTACTTTTTGTTGATATTTGGTACTTTTGATGAATGATTTATTTATTATGAATGATTATTTACTTTTATCAATTAATTTAGATTTCCAAAAGTTGTAAGAGGTATGTTTCCACTTGGTGGGTACCTCATTAGTTAAACATCATGTAATTTAATTTTCTTTTCTATTTTAGAACCTATGTAAAGGACATATTTCTTCCTTTCGGTAGGTGTCCTATTTAGGCATATGATGTAAGGACATGTTTCCATCTTCGGATGGGTGTCCATTTATTTGTTTTGCTTGGACCTTACTTTGATTTTAATATAATGATGCTTTCTTTTAATTATTGTGTGTAATATGGATAATGTTGTTATATTTAAGAATTTTATAATATTAAGACCTATAAAAGAGGCCGGTTCCAATGAACCGGGCGTTGTGGGGGTGTTGGGCCATTTCTCACCTTCCCCACATGTACCCAACTTTTCGAAACCATTAGGGGGTTGGGGATTCCTTAGGAATCGAGTCATCCACCCCTTTCTTTTTCCCGGCCCGTCCGGGTGGCGACTCCAGTTTCTCCAAACTTAGGTCCATGTTCTTTAAGGCCCCGAGCCTAAACAGTGTCGAAGTCGCAAGAACCATTCCACTGGGAGTGGGGGCTAAAATCCTCGCTCACACTTATACATTTTCGCATTGTCATAAGCTTGCAATCTCCACTCGTCTAACTCGTTTACCTATAATTTTCGCCTTTCACCTGCACAAGCTAGATCAAGGTTAATCTGTTTTATGGCCCAATATGCATTATGCTCTATTTCAATAGGTAAATGGAAAGCTTTTCCATATACCAACCTAAATGGTGTAGTGCCCAAGGGAGTTTTGAATGCAGTCCTAAAAGCCCATAGAGCATTGTCTAATTTCTCGGACCAATCCTTTCAGGATCGCTCTACAGTTTTTTCCAAAATTCTTTTAATCTCCCTATTCATGTTCTCAACTTGGCCACTAGTTTGGGGATGATAGGGAGTAGCAAACCTATGTGTAACTCCTAATCTTTTGAAAACTTTCGCAAGCTGAAAGTTACAAAAGTGAGTGCCCCTATCACTTATAATTGCTTTTGGTGTACCAAATCGAGAAAACAACTTCTTCAAAAATTTCACCACAACCCTAGCATCATTGGTTGCCAAGGCTTGGGCTTCAGGCCATTTAGATACATAGTCTATTGCTACAAGAATATATTTGTTACCAAATGAATTTGGAAAGGGTCCCATAAAATCTATCCCCCATACATCAAAAATTTCACAAACTAAAATCCCATTTTGGGGCATTTCATCACGAGATTAAATCTTTCCAGTTCTTTGGCAATGATCACAACGATTTACAAATTCATAGCTATCTCTAAACAGAGTGGGCCAATAAAATCCTGATTCTAGTACCTTTTGAGCAGTCCTATTGGCTCCCATATGACCACCAGCTGGTCCAGCATGGCATTGACTAAGAATGTTCATTGTTTCAAGCCATGCCACACATAGTCGGATCATGTGATCCTTACATAATCTAAACAAAAAGGGATCCTCCCAAAAATAATACTTTAAATTAGAAAAGAATTTCTTCTTTGCTTGATAGGTTAAGTCCTTAGGAAGTTCCCTAACAGCTAAATAGTTAGCAAAATCTGCAAACCAAGGTGTTTCAAAATTTAAGTTACTTACCTCACTTACCATGGCATATAGCTACTCATCGGGGAAGTGATCATCAATGTCCCCTTCTTCAAACCTCTCCAACGCTGGATTCTCCAAGTGAGAAAGATGATCTACTGCAAGATTTTCTGCTCCCTTCTTGTCTTGAATAGTCAAGTCAAATTCCTGCAACAACAAAACCTAACGGATTAGCCTAGGCTTTGCGTCAATTTTTGCAAATAAATACCTTAAAGCCGAATGGTTTGTATAAATAATCACTTTTGATAAGATTAGATATGATCTAAACCTGTCAAAAGCAAAAACCACAGCCAGCAGCTCTTTCTCTGTAGTTGTGTAATTAGCTTGAGCTGTGTTCAAGGTCTTGCTTGCATAGTAGATAGGCTGGAAGTATTTCTCCTTGTGTTGACCCAAGACTGCTCCCACTGCAAAGTCACTTGCATCGCATATAAGTTCAAACGGTAGACTCCAATTGGAAGCTACCATGATTGGAGCATGGGTCAATTTCTCTTTAAGAGTTGTGAATGCTCTCAAACATTCCTCATTAAAAACAAAGTTCACATCTTTCTCAAGGAGTCTTGTTAATGGACGAGCTATCTTAGAAAAATCTCTAAATGAACCTCCGATAAAAACCCGCATGTCCTAGAAAGCTTCTGATGGCCTTCACAGATGTGGGTGGTGGTAACTTCTCAATTATATCTACCTTTGCCCAATCCACCTCAATGCCCTTGCTTGAAATTTTGTGTCCCAACATGATTCCCTCTTGAACCATGAAATGACACTTTTCCCAATTAAGCACTAGATTGGTTTCCTCACATCTCATCAAGACTCTTTCAAGGTTTTCCAAACATCTTTCAAATGAGCTGCCATAGACCGAGAAATCATCCATAAACACCTCCATAATATCCTCTATAAGCTCATCAAAGATTGCTACCATGCACCTTTGGAAAGTTGCAGGTGCATTGCACAACCCGAATGGCATTCTTTGATATGCGAATGTCCCATATGGACAGGTGAATGTAGTTTTCTCTTGATCTTCCAGTGCAATAGGAATTTGGAAATAGCCTGAAAGGCCATCCAAAAAGCAGTAGTACTCATGGCCGGATAACCTCTCCAACATCTGATCAATGAAGGGTAAAGGAAAGTGATCCTTTCTAGTTGCATCATTCAATTTTCTATAGTCAATGCAAACCCTCCAACCGGTGACTGTTCTTGTTGGAATCAGCTCATCATTTTCATTAGGGACCACTGTCATCCCTCCTTTCTTTAGTACTACCTGAACTGGGTTCACCCAAGAGCTATCCGAGATCGGATAGATAATCCCTGCATCAAGTAGTTTTATCACTTCAGTCTTCACTACATCTTTCATCTTTGGGTTTAGTCTTCATTGTGGTTGCACTACTGGTTTGAATTCATCTTCCATCAGTATCTTATGAGTGCAATAGGATGGACTGATACCCTTTATGTCTGCTATCTTCCAAGTTATCACTTGCTTATGTTTCTGCAACAACTGAATAAGCTTCTCCTTTTGCTCTAAAGATAGATGGGAACTCAGAATCATAGGCAGTTTCTTTTTCTCCGCTAGAAACTCATACTCAAGGTGATCCGGAAGAGCTTTTAGTTCCAAGTTGGGTGGATCAATCACTGATGGTTTTGGCTTTTCTTCCTCTGGCATCTCAATAGTCTCATATGCCCTGCATTTGAATGATTTGCTTGCTTCAAGAAAAGCAAGTTGCTTCATTGCTTCTCGATCCTCAACATTTTCCTGCAATAAACACAACTCAAGGGGATCCTTAGAAACAATGTTACTAACACAATTTATGGTCTCATGCTCAATAACATCATTGCATGATTCCGCCTCATCAAGTGAAAGTGAATGTTTCATGGCATCATGTATCCTAAAAATAACTTTTTCATCACCCACTCTCAAAGTTAATGTGCCATCATGTACATCGATAAGGGCATGGGCTATTTTTAAAAATGGCCTACCAAGAATAAGTGAAACATCTGCATCCTCATCAATATCAATGACAACAAAATCATTGGGGAAAATGAAATTCCCAACTTTTACCAACACATCTTCTATAATGCCATGAGGGTGGATTACTGACTTATCAGCAAGTTGGATGGTCATGAGTGTTGGTTTAGGTTTACCAATGCCTAACTCTTTAAACATTTTATAGGGCATAACACTTATGCTAGCCCCCAAATCAGCTAATGCACTTTTAACCTCAAGATTACCTATCAAACATGGAATGGTAAAACTACCTAGATCTTTTAACTTCTTAGGTAACCTTCTTTGCAAAATTGCCGAACTCTTTTCAGATAAATGCACTAAAGACACTTCCTCAAGTTTCCTTTTGTTGGAAAGGATATCTTTCAAAAATTTAGCATGCTTAGGCATTTGTGACAAAGCTTCAACAAATGGAATATTAATGTGCATTTGTTTAAAAAGTTCAAGAAACTTACCGAACTGAGCATCAATCTTGTCCTTGTTCAACCTTGCCGGATAGGGTACTCTAGGTCGTTATTCCTTCAAATTGGGGCTGCTTTCTTGTGGCTGCTTATCTTTCTCACTTTCTAGTGCAGCTTTCTCTTCTGGCGTGACAGTAAGATCGTCTTCTTTTTCTTGTACTTCAGCCCCTTTTTCTGCCACTTTTTCTCTTTTCTCAACCACATTGCCCTTGATCTCTTTTCTACTCCATAGTGTAATTTTCTTGAGCTGCTCTTTAGGATTTGCCTCAATGTTGCTAGGCAGACTTCCTTGTGGTCTCTCACTGAGCAACTTGGCAATTTGCCCCACCTGATTCTCCAAATTATGAATGGAGGCTTGCTGATTTCTTATGGTGGTTTCAGTTGATTGGAACCTAGTTTCAGAAGCTGCTATAAATTTCTCCATCATGTCCTCCAAATTAGTCTTTCTTGGAGGGACAGCTTGTTAATGTTGGGGCTGCTGGAATCCAGGGGGAGGTCTTGGATTATTTTGATTATTCCATGAGAAATTTGGATGATTTCTCCACCCTGGATTCTATGTGTTGCTGTAGGGGTTATTCTACTGTTGCCTTGGCATATTTCCAACATAATCTACTTGCTCTTGCCTAGTAAACATGTTGCCACTTTGGCAATCTTGACTTTGATGTCCACCCCCACACCATTCATAAGACATCACCTGTATTACTTTCCCAGAAGAAGAAGCTAAGGAATCAAATTTTTTATTCAATGCTTCCAATTGGACTGTCAAAGCCACCACAGGATCTAATTGGTGTGAACCCATGACCTTCAGCTTTCCTTGCTCTCTTGGGGCTTGCCACTGATAATTGGTGATAGCCATGTCTTCAATTAAATTCCTTGCTTGTTCAGGTGTCTTGTTGTTTATGGTACCACCAGTTGTTGCATTAATGGATTGCTTACTTACATAATTCAACCCATTGCAAAATGTTTGAATTTGAAGCCATAGTGGAAGTCCATGATGAGGACACCTTCTTAGCAAATCTTTAAATCTTTCCCAGGCATCATAAAGGGTCTCACCATCTTGCTGCAGAAAGGATGAGATATCATTCCTCAACTTAGCAGTTTTGGATGGTGGGAAGTATTTCTCTAGGAATTTCTCTGCCAACTGACCCCATGTGGTAAAGGTCCGTAGAGGAAAATATTTCAGCCACTTCTTTGGTCTATCTCTAAGGGAAAATGGGAACAACCTCAGCCTAATTGCATCATCTGAGACATTATTTATCTTGAATGTATCACATATCTCCAGAAAATTCTCAATATGTGCATTAGGATCTTCATCACAAAACCCATCGAACTGACAAGTCTGCTGCACCATTTGAATTACATTTACTTTTATTTCAAAGTTGTTTGCAGCAACTGTCGGCCTCCGGATACTAGATTCAGCCCCATTTAGATTGGGCTTAGCAAACTCCTGCATTGTTCTTGGTCTAGCTCCTTCCATCACTTCAAATACTTCTTCTTGCTCTATTTCTGCGTCTTCCAGAACTGCCTCCCCTTCTCCCTTTCGCTTTCTCCTCAACGTTCTCTCTAGCTCTGGTCTAACTCAAGTAGTTGGGATGAGCTAGCTCTGGTCATAAACGGTAAGAAACACCTAAATGATAGTAAATAAGCAATAACCAATATTAGAAACAAATGAAAATAAAATTAAATCAACAGTATTAATTATATTACTAATATTGAAACCGTTGTCCCCGGCAGTGGTGCCAAAAACTTGGTGGCGCGAGAGCTGTGCTATAGCAATACCGCAAGTGCACGGGTCGCCCAAGTAATAAAGTAGTGAGTGAGTTATCGTTCCACTGGGGACAAGGCCAAGTACTAGTGCAAACCTTAACCGTTGTTTAGCAAATTAATAGTTATGTGAATCTGAGACAAGATAACCGGATAGTGACAGAGTATGAGATAGAGTTCATCTGGTTGAGTCATTATGCCGGTGGGATTATTTCGGACGACATAGATTGATGCAGGAGAATTGAGGAGGAGTTGAGACCCTCTATTATGTGTATTGTTGTTGTTTCCTGATATCAAGATTTTTCTCAGTTGGTTGCAACTGCCAGGAGTGTTGAGAGAGCACAGGGTATTGCAGCAGCTGCTACTGAGGGGGAGACTAGAGCTAGGAGACCCCTGAGTGAGGCAGGGTCTTCATCTGTGAAGAGAGGTAGAGGAGGCCATTTTATGAGGTTCATTAGGGGCCAGAGGCAGCCTGGTAGGTCAGCACAGCTTCAGAGGCAGAGATCGAGACCTACAGTTTCTGTGCCAAGTGCACCGACCCCAGTGGTTCAGAGGCCTGTTTCTTATACATGTGTCCATTGTAGTAGGGCACATGGGGGTGCTTATTGGAAGATAGGTGGACCAGGAGTTTGTTATAAATGTGGGTCACCAGATCATTTCCTCAAAGATTGCCCTGAGCTACTGGAAGATAGACAGACTGAAACTGCAGCTTCTTGACCAGTGTTAGAGGAGGTCGAGGGGGCAGAGGTTTTAGTAGAGGTGGTCGACCTGGGATTAATTAGAGAGGAGGTTCTACATCCGAAGGCTGTAGGCCAGATGAGGCTGGGCCATCTCAGCGAGTGTATGTGATGCAGAGGCAGCTGGATGCTTCAGCTGTCATTGCAGGTACATTTTCTTTATTTGGCATTTTAGTTCTTGCTCTAATAGATCCTGGATCTACGCATTTATACATAAGTGCATCCATCTTTCCTGTGTCTGAATTGCATTCAGAGTCCCTAGAATTTGATGTTTTGGTGAAAAATACTTTAGGGCATAGTGTGGTAGTTAGCAAGGTGCATCTTAATAGTTCAGTTGTGGTACAATGTGAGGAGTTCTTGGGTGATTTGATTGAAATGCCTTTTAAGGAGTATGATCTGATTTTGGGCATGGATTGGTTATCTAAGCATGGGGCTATGGTAGACTATCAGAATAAGTATATTACTCTGAGAGCCGGTGATGGTAGAAGTGTTATGGTATCTAGTGAGCAGAGACAACTTGCATCCATGTTTGTTTCAGCTGTTGCAGCTAGGAGGTTGATTCGAAAGGGATGTGAGGCTTATCTTGCTCATGTTATGGATACCAGAGTAGTGGGTTCTCAACTTGATAGTATACCCACAGTTGCAAAATTTTCAGATGTTTTTCCTGAGGAGTTGCCAGTGATATCCCCTGAGAGAGAGGTTGAGTTTGGTATCAATTTGTTGCCCGGTACCACTCCCATCTCTACTACTCCTTATCGAATGGCACCTGCTGAGTTGAGAGAATTGAAGGTGCAGTTGCAGGAGTTGTTGGATAATGGGTTTGTTCGTCCGAGTGTGTCTCCGTGGGGAGCTTCTATTTTGTTTGTGAAGAAGAAAGATGGTACTTTGAGGTTGTGCATTGATTATAGGCAGTTGAATAAAGTGACCATCAAGAATAAGTATCATTTGCCTAGGATAGATGATCTCTTTGATCAGTTGAAGGGAGCAGTAGTATTCTCTAAGATTGATCTGAGATAAGGGTACCAACAATTGAGAGCAAAGCTGAAGATGTATCTAAGATAGCTTTTCGCACAAGTTATGGGCATTATGAATTCTTGGTGATGCCTTTTAGATTGACGAATGCACCAGCAGCTTTTATGGATTTGATGAATAGGGTGTTTAGACCCTATCTAGATCAGTTTGTGGTAGTTTTTATCGATGTTATTTTGGTGTATTCGCATAATAAGGAGGATCATGACAAGCATTTATGGATTGTATTGCAGACCTTGAGAGAGAAACATGGTGGCAGGCGAGTGAGTTATCGTTCCACTGGGGACAAGGCCAAGTACTAGTGCAAACCTTAACCGTTGTTTAGCAAATTAATAGTTGTGTGATGCTTTGTAATTAAAAACAACTAATTTAATACTGAAAGTAAAGGGAAATTAAAGGTTATGCAAAAAGGATTGATAATAACAAAACTATCCAGATATTGAATCCCCCTAGCCTCAATGATATTTATGAACAATCAATTCAATTGAATCATTCAATAGAGTTGAGTTGGCATTTCTCTAAATTAGACTAAAACCTCTCTCGAGTGGATTAATCCCTAATTACTAAGTAGAGTGCCGGAATCTCTTCTCAAACACAATTAAATAGATCTTACATTAAGAACAAGGAACTATAAACCAAAGGATCTTGTAGGTCTATCTCTAGCACCCCAATCAATCCTCAACCCTTATGAGTATTCAATTCATATCAAGCTTTCTCAAGTCAATAATATGAAAATGACAACCGATCAATAAGCATGCTATTATCAATTGGAAATAAATCATTAAGCATCATAAGAATAAAACAACTCAATCAAATGATTCAACTAAATATAATTATTCAATTCATACAATTAAGCTAGGGTTCATCAATATCTAGATAGTGAAGGAATTAGTTCATGTTCAAAACCAGAAAGGGAAATTGAGTCCTCGTTTCATTGGACCGTATGAAGTTTTGGAAAGAGTTGGGCCAGTTGTGTATCGACTTGCTTTGCCACCTGAGTTGGATCGTATTCATAATGTATTTCATGTTTCTATGTTGAGGAGATACAGATCGAATCCATCTCATGTGTTGCCGATTGAATCTATAGAGGTAAATCAAGATTTGACATTTGAAGAGGAACCAGTTGCTATCTTGGCATGTGATGTGAAAGAATTAAGAAATAAGAGAGTGCCACTTGTGAAGGTTCTATGGAAGAATCATGCAAAAGAAGAAGCAACTTGGGAAAGTGAACAATCCATGCGAGAGCAATATCCTCAGTTGTTTCAGCTTTGATATCAGGTAATTTCGAGGACGAAATTTTTTTTTAGAGGGGGAGAATTGTAATATCCTCATATATGCTCTAGAAGTTTTTATTATGTTATTGTTATTGTTGTTGTTGTTGTTGTTGTTGTTATATTGGATTGTATATATGTGTTAATTGCAAGAGAAAAGAAATTGGGAAAGAAAATAGGGTTTAGAGAGAATGGTATATGTTGTGTATATGATGATATATATAACATATAAATTGGTCAAATGAAGAGTCAAGGGGGGTAGAGATATTTATTTGGTTATTGGTGAAATGACTATTAAGGGCATTGGATTAAAAAGAAAGCTAGAACAAATGATAAAAGGGTGATTTGGTAATTGTTTGAATTGGAACACTTGGTGGAGATTAAAAGAAGAGTTGACTTTATTTTTGTGGTTCATTTCTTCTTTCTTCTTTGTGTGGCCGGCTTCTTCATAGACAAAGGAAAATAAGAGACAAAGTGAAGATCTTGATGTGTTAAGCTCAAATTGATGGAAGATTGAAGTGATCTAGTGGATGATACAAGAAGTCTTATAACTTTGGTAAGTTCTCTTGTGATCTTTGTGTTTATTTGAAATGATATTTGAGTTTGATAGATTTTTAAGAGTGTGTTGGTTGATTTTGAGATGTGAGAAGTGTTTGAGTGATTGGATGATGGATGTTGAGTATGGATTGAAGAAAAGAGTAAGTGGTTGGAAGAGATGATGTTGTATATGTGGTGAGGGTTTTGAGATGATTTTGTGTTTTGTGCTTGATGTGTGTTTGGCTTGTTTTGGTGTGTTGCAAGTTTTAGATGAGTTTTGAGTATGTTTTGTTAAGATGGTGTGAAGTGGATGTTGTTGGATAAAAGTGTTTTGTTGAGTGTTTGGTTGTTTTGGTCGGAATCTTGATTTGTGGCCGGACACGCCCATGAGCACGTCCAGGGTCTTTAGGCGTGTCAATTGTGTTGGAGGCAGTAGGTTTGACACGACCAGTAGCACGCCCGTGTTATTGAGCGTGTCATAGCTACTGTGAGATTTGAGAATTTACACGCCCAGAAACACGCCCATGTTGTTGAGCGTGTAAATACTTCTGTGTTGTGGAGTTAGGGCACGGTCATGGACACGCCCGTGTGGGTGAGCGTGTCAGGGTTAGGGTTTGCCCTAATTAATTCCTAATTGGATTATCTCTTGTGTATCCCTAAACAAGTATATGCTATTACTTTTGATTTAGGTCTTGAAGATAGTGATTAATCATTGATTTAAGAGATAGAAGGATCTTGAACAAGGAAGTGTTAAGAGTAGTGTGATTTGTTTTTGAGGTAAGTACAAAACCTATATGATTGTGTGTAAGTTCAAATGTGGCATTATTACATTGTTAATTTATTTGAGCAATGTGTATTGTTATGTTTATATCACTGATGATATATATATATGAATAATGTGAATGACATGATGATGCAAATGAATGTGTTTATGAAAGATTGAAATGTTATGTTGTGAATTGAGATGGAATGGAATATAGAGCCATTGTGATTGGCTATGATGATATAATTGAATGATGTATGGCATGTTTGCCTAATTGATGAGAAAGATTGAGAAAGAGTTTGATAAAGAGAATAATGAAATAAGTGTATGCTTAATATGATATTCAATTTCAGAGTTCTGGTTTTTGGAGGCATGCCTACTTAATGAAAGGTAACAGTCTTGCCGGGTTGAGGATCTCTTCAAATTGAGTTGAATTGAGGTCCAAGAGACTGGGTCTGTTACACTATGATAATTGATATTATGAGATATTTGATTTGTAACAGTCTTGCCGGGTTGAGGATATCCTCGAGTTAGATGAGTTGATGATCCAAGAGACCGGGTCTGTTACGCTATCCATGGATAGAGATAAATATATATGTATATGTTCCCTACGGGCTTGATAATGGTGTTTATGAACCAAAGCAGTAACTCTGAATTCTGAATATCGTATTAAGTACTTGATGGGTCCATAGGTGTCTAGGTTTTATGTATAACATAAATGTTGTTCTAATGTAATGAAATGTTAATATTACTTATATGATGAAACGGACTATTCACGGAATATTGTTTGTTGAGTATGATCTTTACTAATTGTGTGTGTATCATTGATGTTGATTTATTAATACAAATGTGAAACATTGCATTGCACTAAAGCATAACATTAGCATGAATTGTCTTACTAAGCCCTTGGCTTAGCGCGATAGTGTTTGATCGCGCAGGTAATAGGGTTGAACCCAAGAGCTCTTCGAGACCGAGTGAGAGTAGACAGTGAAGAGTTGATTTTGGGAACTTAAAGATCAAAGGAGACTTGCCAATCATGTATAACTCTTTTATATTTTGTAAATATGGGTTATATTGTAAATATATGTATAATTGTAAATACGTATTCAAATGCTTTCATATATGTAAATGTTTTCTATATTCCTCTGCGTAATATTTAAATGTATGTATATATATATCTAATATGTTTTGTTTATAAGTAAATGATTTACTTTTCTATAATATATAACGATAAGGGTATTGTATCAAGTTTAAAATGTTTTGAACGTTAAGAAAATCCGTAGCATTCCTATATTCGATACATGTATACTACATTGTGGTGTATGTAGTGTGTATGTATTGGGTGTGGGGGTGTTACAATTGTTTTGGTATCAGAGCCTAGGTTTGAGATTCTCAACCTAGGTAAAATGTAAGAAAAAGACTATTTTGATTTTAAAAAGTGGTTTTTGAATAAAATATATGTTGGGATTGGCAATCTCTGATCTTTAATAAGATGTATTCTGTTGTGTTTGCAGAAATAGGTTGTGATGGATCCTCATTTGCGTCAGTCAGTTGACGGTAGTGAGGAGAGTGTAGCTCCGGAGGATAGAGCTAGAGTTGATAGTGCTGGGGAGGCACCTGTTTCGGTGTCGGGGAGACCAGTTGGTGAGGAGGTTCCGCCAGCTTGGCTTGGGCATGTGATAGAGGCTTTGAGACAAGCACCAGTGCAACCACCGCCGCCACCCCCTCAGCCTGTGGTACCAGTGAGGCACTATGATAAACTAAGGAAGTATGGAGCAGAGGATTTCCTTGGTACTACTGATCCAGCTGTAGCAGAACAGTGGCTTGACAAAGTACAGAGGATCTTTATTCAGTTGCAAGCCACCCCAGAGGAAAAGTTTGATTATGCAAGATCATTGCTACAGAAGGATGCATACGAATGGTGGAGGACAGTGCCCCATTCTATGGATGATCCACCGATCTTGTCATATGCGGATTTTCTGAGAGAGTTTGAGTTGAAGTATACTCCTAGGGAGTACAAAGACATGAAGAAGATGGAGTTCTTAAGCTTGAAGCAAGATAGCAAGACTGTAACTGAGTATGAGGTTGAGTTTATTCGATTGAGCCAGTATGTTGGGGGCATTATAGCTGATGAGATAGATAGATGCAGGAGATTTGAGGAGGGATTGAGGCCCTCTATCATGTGTCTAGTGGCTGGATCTAGATATCATGATTTTTCCCAGCTTGTGGCAGCAGCTCGGAGTGTGGAGCGAGCTCAAGTTATTACAGCTGCTTCAGAGGAAGAGGTTAGGGTTAGGAGGCCCCAGTTTGAGGCAGGGTCTTCTTCTGTTAAGAGAGGTAAAGGAAGCTTTGTTCCTAGAGTTAGTAGGAGTCAGAGGTCAGCTGGTAGGTCAGTGCAGTTTCAGAGACAGAGATTTAGACCTACAGCTTCAGTGGCGAGTGCTCCGACCCCAGTGACTCAGAGATCCGCTCTACCTGTGTGTGCTCAGTGTGGTGGATCACATAGGGGTGCTTGTTGGAGGTATAGTGGGTCAGCTGTGTGCTTCAGATGTGGATCTCCTGAGCATTTTATTAGAGATTGTCCAGAGAGACAGGAGCGGATGTCAGTTGATACTACAGCTTCTCGACCTAGTGTGAGGGGAGGTCGAGCAGGCAGAGGTAGCAGCCGGGGAGGCAGATCTGGGTTCAGTGCTAGAGGAGGTGCTACATCCAGGGAGAGTAGACCAGAGGAGGTTGGATCTTCCCAGAGGATGTATGTTATGCAGAGGCAGCCAGATGCATCGGCAGTCATAGCTGGTACTTTTTCTTTATTTGATACTTCAGTGCTTGCTTTGATTGATCCGGGTTCCACACATTCTTATATTAGTGCATCTGTTTTGCCTGTGTCTGATATGCATGCTGAGTCCCTAGGATTTGATGTGTTGGTGACAAATCCGTTAGGGCATAGTGTGATTGTGAGTAAGGTGCACCGAGATAGTGCAGTGAGGGTGCAAGGTGAGGAGTTCCTTGGAGATTTGATTGAGATGCCATTTAAGGAATATGATGTGATTCTAGGTATGGACTGGCTATCTCGACATGGAGCTGTGGTGGATTGTAAAAAGAAAATTGTTTCTTTGAGAACTGGTGATGGTAGAGAGGTGATAGTATCTAATGAGCAGGAACAGTTAGCCTCCTTATTTGTTTCAGCTGTTGCAGCTAGGAGGTTGATTAGAAAAAGGTGTGATGCTTATCTTGCTCATGTGGTAGATACTAGAGTAAGAGGTTCTCCTATTGATAGCAATGCCACAGTTGCAGAGTTCTCAGATGTATTCCCAGAGGAGTTGCCAGGATTGCCTCCTGAGAGAGAGGTGGAGTTCGGTATTGAATTGTTGCCTGGTACTACTCCTATTTCTATTACTCCTTATAGAATGGCACCAGCAGAATTGAAGGAATTGAAAGTGCAATTACAGGAGTTGTTGGACAAAGGATTTATTCGCCCCAGTGTTTCTCCTTGGGGAGCTCCTGTACTATTTGTGAAAAAGAAAAATGGTACTATGAGGTTGTGTATCGATTATAGGCAATTGAACAAGGTGACTATTAAAAATAAATATCCTTTGCCTAGAATCGATGATCTCTTTGATCAATTGAAGGGTGCAGCTGTGTTTTCTAAAATTGATTTGAGATCTGGGTACCATCAATTGAGAGTTAAAGCTGAAGACATTTCCAAGACCGCCTTTTGGACCAGGTATGGGCATTATGAATTTTTAGTTATGCCTTTTGGTCTAACGAATGCACCTGCAGCTTTTATGGATTTGATGAATAGGGTGTTCAGGCCCTATCTGGATCAGTTTGTAGTGGTCTTCATCGATGACATTCTGGTGTATTCACGGAATGAAGAGGAACATGATATGCATCTGCGGATTGTGTTGCAGATTTTGAGAGAGAAGCAGTTGTTTGCCAAATATCGAAATGTGAGTTCTGGTTGGATCAAGTCGCTTTTCTCGAACATATTGTTTCAGCAGAAGGCATTAGAGTTGATCCGAGCAAAGTTGAAGCTATATTGAATTGGAGTCCACCCAAGTCGGTGACAGAGGTTAGAAGTTTTCTGGGTTTGGCAGGCTATTACCGACGGTTTGTGAAAGGGTTTTCTTTGATAGCTACTCCACTCACCAGATTGCTTCGTAAGGGAGTGAGATTTGTGTGGACGGATCAGTGTCAGGCTAGTTTTGATCAGTTAAGAGAAATGTTGACTCAAGCGCCTGTTCTTACTTTACCTGTAGAAGACAAACCATATGTAATCTACAGTGATGCTTCACATAATGGTTTGGGTTGTGTACTGATGCAAGAAGGTAGAGTTATAGCTTATGCTTCTCGACAGTTGAAACCGCATGAGCTTAACTATCCGACCCATGATTTGGAGCTAGCAGCCATTGTGTTTGCATTGAAGATTTGGCGACACTATTTGTTTGGGGAGAAATGTTTCATCTACACTGATCACAAAAGTTTGAAATATTTGGGTGTCCAGAAAGAACTTAATCTTCGACAGAGGAGATGGATGGAATTGATTAAAGACTACGACTGTTTGATTGATTATCATCCAGGTAAAGCAAATGTTGTTGCTGATGCCTTGAGTCGGAAGTCTTTAGCTGGTTTAACTGTTTACTCGCTCTCGTTGCTTGTTGAGTTGAGAGCTTTGCATGCCAGTTTTGTAGCTTGTGACGATGGTGCATTGTTGGCACAGTTGCATTTGAAACCAATTTTATCGGATCAGATCAAAGAGGCTCAGTTGACTGATATGAAGATTCAAAAGATTATTTCAGATTGCAAGAATGGGAAGACTAGAGATTTTATTGTGAAAGGTGATGGGAGTCTCTGGTTTAAGAACCGATTGTGTGTACCCGATGATGCTGATTTGAAAAGAGTCATTTTGGAAGAAGCACATCAGTCAGTGTTTGCTATGCATCCGGGTAATACAAAGATGTATCATGATTTGAGACAGCATTATTGGTGGATTGGTTTGAAGAGAGACATTGCTGAGTTTGTATCGAAATGTCTCACTTGTCAGAAGGTAAAAGCAGAGCATCAAGTTCCAACTGGATTGCTTCAACCATTATCAGTACCAGAATGGAAGTGGGATAGAGTGACGATGGATTTTGTGTCTGGTTTGCCATTGACACAAAGGAAGCATGATGCCATATGGGTGATTGTGGATAGATTGACTAAGACAGCTCATTTCCTTCCGGTTCGGATGGATTACTCTTTGGAGAGATTAGCTGAGCTGTATATCCATGATATTGTGAAGTTGCATGGTGTTCCAACTTCTTTAGTGTCTGATCGAGATCCCAGGTTTACTTCAAGATTTTGGAAGAGTTTGCATAGTGCTTTGGGTTCTCGATTACACTTCAGTACTGCTTTTCATCCACAGACGGATGGACAGTCAGAGAGGGTGATACAGATTATTGAGGACATGTTGAGAAGCTGTGTCATCGATTTCTCTGGAAGTTGGGATAGGTTTTTACCTCTTGTGGAGTTTGCTTACAACAACAGTCACCAATCCAGCATTGGTATGGCACCGTTTGAAGCATTGTATGGCAGACGGTGTAGGACACCTCTTTGTTGGAATGAGCTTGGAGATAATAAGTTGGTTGGTCCTGATTTGATTCAAGAAACTGAAGAAAAAGTAAAGTTGATTAGAGGCAGGTTAAAAGCAGCTTCAGACCGACAGAAGTCTTATGCAGATCTGAAAAGGAGAGACATAGGGTTTGATGTTGGAGATAAGGTATTTCTGAAAGTGTCTCCTTGGAAGAAGATTTTAAAGTTCGTTCGGAAAGGGAAATTGAGTCCTCGTTTCATTGGACCGTATGAAGTTTTGGAAAGAGTTGGGCCAGTTGCGTATCGACTTGCTTTGCCACCTGAGTTGGATCGTATTCATAATGTATTTCATGTTTCTATGTTGAGGAGATACAGATCGAATCCATCTCATGTGTTGCCGATTGAATCTATCGAGGTAAATCAAGATTTGACATTTGAAGAGGAACCAGTTGCTATCTTGGCATGTGATGTGAAAGAATTAAGAAATAAGAGAGTGCCACTTGTGAAGGTTCTATGGAAGAATCATGCAAAAGAAGAAGCAACTTGGGAAGAATCATGCACTACTGGTTTGAATTCATCTTCCATCAGTATCTTATGAGTGCAATAGGATGGACTGATACCCTTTATGTCTGCTATCTTCCAAGTTATCACTTGCTTATGTTTCTGCAACAACTGAATAAGCTTCTCCTTTTGCTCTAAAGATAGATGGGAACTCAGAATCATAGGCAGTTTCTTTTTCTCCGCTAGAAACTCATACTCAAGGTGATCCGGAAGAGCTTTTAGTTCCAAGTTGGGTGGATCAATCACTGATGGTTTTGGCTTTTCTTCCTTTGGCATCTCAATAGTCTCATATGCCCTGCATTTGAATGATTTGCTTGCTTCAAGAAAAGCAAGTTGCTTCATTGCTTCTCGATCCTTAACATTTTCCTACAATAAACACAACTCAAGGGGATCCTTAGAAACAATGTTACTAACACAATTTATGGTCTCATGCTCAATAACATCATTGCATGATTCCGCCTCATCAAGTGAAAGTGAATGTTTCATGGCATCATGTATCCTAAAAATAACTTTTTCATCACCCACTCTCAAAGTTAATGTGCCATCATGTACATCGATAAGGGCATGGGCTATTTTTAAAAATGGCCTACCAAGAATAAGTGAAACATCTGCATCCTCATCAATATCAATGACAACAAAATCATTGGGGAAAATGAAATTCCCAACTTTTACCAACACATCTTCTATAATGCCATGAGGGTGGATTACTGACTTATCAGCAAGTTGGATGGTCATGAGTGTTGGTTTAGGTTTACCAATGCCTAACTCTTTAAACATTTTATAGGGCATAACACTTATGCTAGCCCCCAAATCAGCTAATGCACTTTTAACCTCAAGATTACCTATCAAACATGGAATGGTAAAACTACCTAGATCTTTTAACTTCTTAGGTAACCTTCTTTGCAAAATTGCCGAACTCTTTTCAGATAAATGCACTAAAGACACTTCCTCAAGTTTCCTTTTGTTGGAAAGGATATCTTTCAAAAATTTAGCATGCTTAGGCATTTGTGACAAAGCTTCAACAAATGGAATATTAATGTGCATTTGTTTAAAAAGTTCAAGAAACTTACCGAACTGAGCATCAATCTTGTCCTTGTTCAACCTTGCCGGATAGGGTACTCTAGGTCGTTATTCCTTCAAATTGGGGCTGCTTTCTTGTGGCTGCTTATCTTTCTCACTTTCTAGTGCAGCTTTCTCTTCTGGCGTGACAGTAAGATCGTCTTCTTTTTCTTGTACTTCAGCCCCTTTTTCTGCCACTTTTTCTCTTTTCTCAACCACATTGCCCTTGATCTCTTTTCTACTCCATAGTGTAATTTTCTTGAGCTGCTCTTTAGGATTTGCCTCAATGTTGCTAGGCAGACTTCCTTGTGGTCTCTCACTGAGCAACTTGGCAATTTGCCCCACCTGATTCTCCAAATTATGAATGGAGGCTTGCTGATTTCTTATGGTGGTTTCAGTTGATTGGAACCTAGTTTCAGAAGCTGCTATAAATTTCTCCATCATGTCCTCCAAATTAGTCTTTCTTGGAGGGACAGCTTGTTAATGTTGGGGCTGCTGGAATCCAGGGGGAGGTCTTGGATTATTTTGATTATTCCATGAGAAATTTGGATGATTTCTCCACCCTGGATTGTATGTGTTGCTGTAGGGGTTATTCTACTGTTGCCTTGGCATATTTCCAACATAATCTACTTGCTCTTGCCTAGTAAACATGTTGCCACTTTGGCAATCTTGACTTTGATGTCCACCCCCACACCATTCATAAGACATCACCTGTATTACTTTCCCAGAAGAAGAAGCTAAGGAATCAAATTTTTTATTCAATGCTTCCAATTGGACTGTCAAAGCCACCACAGGATCTAATTGGTGTGAACCCATGACCTTCAGCTTTCCTTGCTCTCTTGGGGCTTGCCACTGATAATTGGTGATAGCCATGTCTTCAATTAAATTCCTTGCTTGTTCAGGTGTCTTGTTGTTTATGGTACCACCAGTTGTTGCATTAATGGATTGCTTACTTACATAATTCAACCCATTGCAAAATGTTTGAATTTGAAGCCATAGTGGAAGTCCATGATGAGGACACCTTCTTAGCAAATCTTTAAATCTTTCCCAGGCATCATAAAGGGTCTCACCATCTTGCTGCAGAAAGGATGAGATATCATTCCTCAACTTAGCAGTTTTGGATGGTGGGAAGTATTTCTCTAGGAATTTCTCTGCCAACTGACCCCATGTGGTAAAGGTCCCTGGAGGAAAATATTTCAGCCACTTCTTTGGTCTATCTCTAAGGGAAAATGGGAACAACCTCAGCCTAATTGCATCATCTGAGACATTATTTATCTTGAATGTATCACATATCTCCAGAAAATTCTCAATATGTGCATTAGGATCTTCATCACAAAACCCATCGAACTGACAAGTCTGCTGCACCATTTGAATTACATTTACTTTTATTTCAAAGTTGTTTGCAGCAACTGTCGGCCTCTGGATACTAGATTCAGCCCCATTTAGATTGGGCTTAGCAAACTCCTGCATTGTTCTTGGTCTAGCTCCTTCCATCACTTCAAATACTTCTTCTTGCTCTATTTCTGCGTCTTCCAGAACTGCCTCCCCTTCTCCCTTTCGCTTTCTCCTCAACGTTCTCTCTAGCTCTGGTCTAACTCAAGTAGTTGGGATGAGCTAGCTCTGGTCATAAACGGTAAGAAACACCTAAATGATAGTAAATAAGCAATAACCAATATTAGAAACAAATGAAAATAAAATTAAATCAACAGTATTAATTATATTACTAATATTGAAACCGTTGTCCCCGGCAGTGGTGCCAAAAACTTGGTGGCGCGAGAGCTGTGCTATAGCAATACCGCAAGTGCACGGGTCGCCCAAGTAATAAAGTAGTGAGTGAGTTATCGTTCCACTGGGGACAAGGCCAAGTACTAGTGCAAACCTTAACCGTTGTTTAGCAAATTAATAGTTATGTGATGCTTTGTAATTAAAAATAACTAATTTAATGCTTAAAGTAAAGGGAAATTAAAGGTTATGCAAAAAGGATTGATAATAACAAAACTATCCAGATATTGAATCCCCCTAGCCTCAATGATATTTAAGAACAATCAATTCAATTGAATCATTCAAAAGAGTTGAGTTGGCATTCATCTAAATTAGAATAAAACCTCTCTCGAGTGGATTAATCCCTAATTACTAAGTAGAGTGCCGGAATCTCTTCTCAAACACAATTAAATAGATCTTGCATTAAGAACAAGGAACTATAAACCAAAGGATCTTGTAGGTCTATCTCTAGCACCCCAATCAATCCTCAACCCTTATGAGTATTCAATTCATATCAAGCTTTCTCAAGTCAATAATATGAAAATGACAACCAATCAATAAGCATGATATTATCAATTGGAAATAAATCATTAAGCATCATAAGAATAAAACAACTCAATCAAATGATTCAACTAAATATAATTATTCAATTCATACAAATAAGCTAGGGTTCATCAATATCTAGATAGTGAAGGAATTAGTTCATGTTCAAAACCAGAAAAATAGAGCAAGATAAATGAGTAAAAGAAACCAAACAATCCATGGCGAATAATTTGTATTTCTTCACTTCAATCCTTGATTCTTGGTTTAGGGCTTATACAAGATGTATCTCCTTCTTCAAACTCAGCTCAAAACCCTCCTCTTTGCTTCAGTTGTTGGCTCCTTCTCCCTTGTTCCAGCTCTCACGTTTCAAGCTCCAGAATCCCCTAAAAACTCCCTCTTCTTCTCTTTTTATTTCCCTCCAAAGCTCAAGCCATGCTTCCAACTCACTTCCAACTCACCTTGTCTCCCACATTCCCTTTGTTCAATCTTTCTTTTCCTCAAATTAGGCAAGCTTTTCTTTTGTCTAATATTACTTTTGACAAAAACTAGTCTTTGTTCCCCACTTGTCTACAAAAGAATTTGAACAATTCAAAGCTGCCCTAGGTGACACGGCCAAGCTTGCTGGCCGTGTCACCTTTTGCCCTTTCTTTCCTTATTCTTGGTCGTGTCACCTTTTGCCCTTTCTTTCCTTATTTTCTTCTAGGTGACATGGCCAAGCTCCTGGCCGTGTCATGTGACATGGCCAGTGGCTTGGCCATGTCATGTGGGTGTGTCACTTTCTGCTTCTAGCTTCGTCAACTTGCTTTCTTTGTTTCCAAGGGTGACACGACCAAGCTTGTGGCCGTGTCCTATGACACGCTACGGCCACTGGCCTGGGTGTGTTAGCTTCTGGTTCATTTCTTTCCTTTCTTGGTTCTTTGGCTTGGATGGGACACGACCAAGCTTGTGGCCGTGTCTTGTGACAAGGCCACTGGCTTGGCCGTGTCACTTGCCAGTATCTTCTTCTGCCAAATTTTCTTTCCTTTCTTGGTCTCTTTGATTTTTACTCTTGGGTGAGACACGGCCAGTGGCTTGGCCGTGTCTCTTGGGCGTGTCATCTACTGCCTTGAAGTAATTTTGAGGGACACGGCCAAGCTTGCTTTGGTTTCGCCATGTCTTTCTTGATTCATGCTCTTTCTTCATTGTTTTGATAATCCAAGGGAGTTTTTCCACTTTAACCTAAAACAAACACTTAAAACAAACTTTAAACCAAAATCAAATGAAACATTAACTAAAAACACATTAAAATCATACTAAAAACAAGTATCAAAACACTCTTATCAAAACAGATGTATGCTAAGCTGGCTAAATGTGAGTTTTGGCTTGATCAAGTGACTTTTCTCGGTCATGTGGTTTCAGCAGAAGGTATAAGAGTTGATTCGAGAAAAGTTGAAGCCATTTTGAATTGGAGTCCACTAAAGATAGTGACTGAAGTTAGAAGTTTTTTGGGTTTTGTAGGCTATTATCGATGTTTGTGAAAGGTTTTTCTTTGATAGCTACTCCACTCACTAGATTACTTCAAAAGGGAGTTAGATTTATGTGGACAGATTAGTGTCAAGCAAGTTTTGAGCAGTTGAAGGAGATGTTAACTCAAGCTCCTATTCTTACTTTGCCTATGGAATATAAACCATATGTGATTTACAGTGAGGCTTCACATAATGGTTTAGGTTGTCTTTTGATGCAGGAGGGTAGAGTCATAGCTTATGCTTCTCGGCAGTTGAAGCCGCATGAGCTTAATTATCCGACGCATGATTTGGAGTTGGCAGCCATAGTTTTTGCTTTGAAGATTTGGCAACATTACCTTTATGGGGAGAAGTGTTTCATTTATACAGGTCACAAGAGTCTGAAATACTTGGGTGTCTAGAGGGAGCTGAATATTCGGCAGAGACGGTGGTTGGAGTTGATTAAAGACTATGACTGTTTGATTGATTATCATCCTGGCAAGGCAAATTTGTTGCTAGTGCCTTGAGTCGAAAGTCTTTGGCAGGTTTGACTACTTATTTGCTCTCGTTGCTTATTGAGTTGAGAGCGTTACATGCTAGATTTGAGTCATGTGATGATGGTGCTTTATTGGCTCAGTTGCAATTGAGGCCAATCATGTTGGATCTGATTAGGGAGGCTCAGTTGGCAGATGAAAGAATTCAGAAGATTGTTTCGGATTGCCAGAAGGGTGAGAGCCCATATTTTCTTGTGAGAGGAGATGGAAGTTTATGGTACAAAGATAGATTATGTGTTCCTAATGATGCAAGATTGAAAAAGATTATTTTGGAGGAAGCACATCAGTTGGCTTTTGCTATGCACCCTGGAAGTACCAAGATGTATCATGATTTGAAGCAATATTATTGGTGGTAAGGTATGAAGAGTGACATAGCGGAGTTTGTATCCAAGTGTCTCACTTGTCAGAGAGTGAAGGCCGAGCACCAAGTTCCTTCGGGGTTTCTTCAACCTTTATCAGTGCCTGAATGGAAATGGGAACGTGTAACGATGGATTTTGTGACTAGTTTGCCATTGACTTAGAAGAAGCATGATGCCATCTTGGTGATTGTTGATCGGTTGATGAAGACAGCCCATTTTCTTCTAGTTCGGATGGACTATTCTCTTGAAAGGTTAGTTGAGTTGTATATTAATAAGTTAGTGAGATTGCATGGAGTCCCAAATTCTTTGGTGTTTGATTGAGATCCTCGGTTTACTTTAAGGTTTTGGAAGAGTTTGCATGATGCTTTGGGTTCTCGGTTATATTTTAGCACTGCTTTTCATCTGCAGACAGATGGGCAGTCTGAGAGAGTGATACAGATTTTAGAGGATATGTTGAGAAGTTGTATCATTGATTTCTCTGGGAGTTGGGATAGATTCTTGCGATTGATTGAATTTGCCTATAACAACAGTCATCAATTTAGTATTGGAATGGCACCTTATGAAGCATTATATGTAGAAGATGTAGGATGCCTATATGTTGCTATGAGGTTGGAGAAGGTAAGTCAGTTGGTTCCAATTTGATTAAAGAAACTGAAGAAAAAGTAAAGATAATTCGGGATCATTTGAAAGCTGCTTCAGATCGGCAAAAATCATATTTAGATTTGATGAGGAGAGACATAGAGTTTAGTGTTGGAGATAAAGTATTTTTGAAAGTGTCTCCTTGGAAGAGAATTTTAATAATTGGCAGCAAAGGGAAATTGAGTCCTCAATTCATTGGACCTTATGAGGTACTGGAGAGAGTTGGACCAGTTGCCTAAAGACTTGCTTTGCCGCCTGAATTGGATAGAATTCACAATGTCTTCCATGTTTCTATGCTACGGAGGTACAGGTCAGACCCATCTCATATTTTGTCAGTGGAATCTATTGAGGTGAGCCCGGATCTGACTTATAACAAAGAACCAGTGGCTATTTTGGCACATGAAGTGAAAGAGTTAAGAAATAAGAAAGTGCCACTTGTGAAGGTTCTTTGGAAGAATCATGCTAAGGAAGAGGCAACTTGGGAAAGTGAGCAAGTGATGCGAGATCAGTATCCCAGCTGTTCCAGACCTAAGAACAAGTAATTTCGAGGACTAAATTTATTTATAGAGGGGGAGAATTGTAATATCCCAAATGATACCCTAAAATTTTGGAAATGCTTATTGTTGATATTGAATTAAATGATTTAAAGTGTATATATGATTAAGTGGAAAGAAGGAAAAGGGAAGTGTGTATGTATTGTATATATGAAGATATATACAACATATACAAGTCAACATTTTATTATAAGGTCAAAGGATATTTGGATTAATTTAATATTAAACATTGTGATGGTGGAAGATGATATTTATATTATTATAATATATTAATACTTGGTTGAGATTTAAGAGGGTAATCTTGTGGTTAAGAGAAGTGGTTTTGTTTGACTTGTTGATAACTATCATCATCTTCTTGTTTCTTCTCCAAGAGTTGGCCATCACCATTGCCAAAGGGAAAGAGAGGTTTTGTTGATTCCTAACTCAATCAATTGAAGTATTTCAAGAGATCAAGTTGGAGTTTTAAGGATTTTCTTCACTTTTGGTAAGTTTCCAACTTGTTCTTTGTTTTCTTTTGAGTTTGTGCATTTGAGTTTGGTGGATGGTTGATTTTGGTGTGTTTGAGGTTGTTTAGTCTAATTAACTTTCATTTTCGGGTTGGATTGAAGAGAAAAAGGGTTAAGTTTGGTGAAGAAAACAAGAGTTGTGGGTGGTGTGACTTTGAGTTGTGAAATATGGGTGTGTTTGTGTTGTGATGCATGTAATTGAGTTATTTTGATGTTATGCAAGTTTATTATGGTATATTGATGGTTTTGGTTATGTTTGTTTGGAGTGGAAAAGGGTAAAAGAAAGATGTTTGTTGGATGTGGTGTTTTGGTGTCGATTTCAGGTTTTTGGCCTGACACGCCCATTAACACAGCCATGTCTTTGGGCATGTCGTTGGTTCAATTTTCAGTATGAGTGACACGAGCAGTGACACGCCCATTCACTGAGCGTGTCACAGCTTCTGTGTGGTTGTAGTATTGACACGTCTAGTGACACACCCATGTCACTGAGCGTGTCATAGCTTTTGTGTTGGAGGAGGATTGACACGTGCAGTGACACGCCCATGTCACTAAGCGCGTCAAAGCTTCTAT
This sequence comes from Garcia nutans, assembly GCA_947685225.1. NCBI lineage: Eukaryota > Viridiplantae > Streptophyta > Magnoliopsida > Malpighiales > Euphorbiaceae > Garcia > Garcia nutans. The sequence goes on from CANTUV010000007.1 coordinate 50,864,637, forward strand.
ATTGTGGGTTTAGGGCACGATCAAGGACACGCTCGTGTTGTTGAGTGTGTAATGTGTATAGTTTGCCCTAGATAGTTCTTATTCTTATTTTCTTATGGGTATCACTAAGTGAGAATGTATAACCACCTTTGGATTAGGTTTTGAAGAGATTTGAGTTGCCCTAATCCAAGTGTTGAAGATATCTTTGAAGAGGAGATTGATAGATTGGTATTTGTTGCTCTTAGAGGTAAGTACAAACCTTACATAATTGCATACATTTACATGACTTTGGGACTTAACATATTTGGTTAGAAAATGTGTTAGGTTACCTATTATATTGTTGATATATGAGAATGGTGTTATGAGTTGCATTATGCGAAATATAGGTTAAGGATTCAAAATATATGAATAATGTAATTTGTTATGTATACTCTAATGATGATATGTAAAGTCATTGGTGATGGCTATATTGATATAAATGGGATATTTGAGGCATTGTGCTTATGATGAACATGAGAAAATGGGAAAGGATTTGATAATGAAATAATGAAAGAATTGTGTGCCTAGTATGTTATTCAATTTTCAGAGTTTTGTTGTTAGTGGCATGCCTAAAAGTAACAATCCCTTGAAGCTGGGTTGGGCTTGGTCCTTGAAGCCTAATTGGGTGATGTTGTGCTCCCCTTGAAGCTGGGTTGGGCCCAGTCCTTGAAGCCTAGTTGGGATGTTACATATGAGGTAATCCTCATTGTGATAATGATTTGCCTTTGGGCTAGATAAATGTGATTATTGGACCAAAACAGTAACTCTGAAATTTAAATGGCATATTAGTTTCTTTTGGGCCCATGCTTGTCTTTGTTTTAATGTGAATTATGGATAATGGAACAATTGAACGATGTAATGAGATTTAATGTTATGAAATATAATAACCTTGTATATTGTTTATAATTCTTGAAAGTTTGTCATTGGCATTACATTTGAATCATATTGTTATCAAGGTTTGTACCACTAAGCCTTTGGCTTAACGCGATTGTGATTTATCGCGCAGGTGACAGGGTAGATTCGGTTGAGCCAGAGAGTTCAGCTAGACCGAGTCGAGTTTAGGCTTGTGATCCCTTGTGAAGTATTGATTTTCATACTTCAAGATTAGAGATGAACTGCCAGCATGTATAAACTCTATATTTTTTTAAATATTGATTTTGATGTATACATATGTATATTTCGCTGCTTATTAAACAAATGTTTTGAATAAACTTCTAAGGTAATGAAGATATATGTATATGTATTTTAACAAGGAATAATTTATTTATTACTATTTATAATAAGTTAAATGTTTTAAGTTTTCTCATATTGTTGAAATGATGATTTGATGTTAAGCTGAAAGATTGGTTTGTTTACCATAGACTGTGACATTCTTGTATCTGTTATATGTATATTACATATGTGGGTGTATGTGGTGTACGTATATTGGGTATAGGGGTATTACATGCTTTGGGTTGCTAGTGAAGGTGTAGACCCTTAATTTTTGACCCAGTCCGGTCCAATATATTTTATATAGTCCAAAATAATTTTTGTATTATTTTAATTAAATAAAATTTATTTTAGTATTTATTTTTTATAATTTTTTAAAAAAATAAAAATAATAATAAATAATAATAAATAAATAAATAAATGAAAATCGGTGACGAAAAATTTATCACCGAAAGTGGAATTGGCCAAGGCCAACTTCGCCCACAAAAACTTCCTTTGGGCGAAATGGGCAAGGCCATTTTGCCCGCAGGAATTCCTGGCAGCCCGCCAGCGCACCCACCTCTAGCAATTTCCTTGCCGTTTTGGCCAGCGCTCTCAATTTCGCCAGCGAAATTTTTCCAACGTAATTTTTTTCGAAACCAATTTCTATATTGTTTTGGTTTTCTTTTCCTAATTACTCATAGTTTCCTTAAACAATTGGAATTAATCTTCTAAATTTTCCTATAAATAACACTAAAAAAACACAGAAAAGGAACTGAACTTGAGAAAGAAAAAGAAAAACTTAGGACTAGAACTTTGAACTTGGGACTTCGGATTTGAGAGGAACAAGCAAAGCCATCAACAATTTATCAAAGGTAACAACTTTGCCTTTGTCCTTGTTCATCCAAGAAGCAAATTTTGGTGGAACCAACGAACAAAGGTTTGAATCTCTAATTTCTTTTTTTATTTTCTTACAGTAGCTTCAATCACTGAAAATTAATAAATTGTTTCTTTTGATTCCAAAAACCTTAGAACCCTAATTTACTTCTTCTAAACCTTAGAACCTTAAATCGTTTCTTCTATTTTCAAAAACTCTAAAAATTACTTTTCTATTTCTTCTAAAACTTAAGAGCACTAATCTATTTCTTCTAAACCTTAAAACCCTAATTTGTTTCTTTTGTTTCCAAAAACCTTAAATCGTTTCCTGTTTTCAAAAACTTTAACAACCCTAAACTGTTTTCCTATAATTTTTTTTCCAAAATTTCCAAATGCTTTGTTAAATATCCAAACTCTAAACTCACCTTACAGTTTCTAAAAATCATAATTACTTTATAAAACTCTAAACTATTTTCTTCAACTCCAAAACCAAAATAATAAACCCCAAACCAGTTATTCTAAACCCTAAGTTTTCCTAAACCCTAATTCCCTCAAAACTAATACATAAACCCTAGTTTTCCTAAACCCTAATCCTTAAAACCTTAAAACCTTATAAACCTAAACATTCAAACTTAATATAGTAAATACAAAACAACAATCCAGTAACCAAGGGCTATAAATCTAATGTTTTAATATTGTAAAATCCTAATTTCATAATTTTACCCCCTCAAACCCTAATTTGATCAAACAAAGAACCTTACAAATTTCTTAAATTTATAAAACCCTAATCCCTTTCAATTCTCTTAAAACCTACAGTAGCCTAAACAAATAATAATAATAATATCTTAAGATTTCAAAACCCTAAAATATTAATTAAAGAAATTTAAATAGAAATAGTAAACCTCAATTTGTATCTTTACTTGCTTTATTTTTAGATTTGATTATGTAGTCTATTATGTGCTTTGATGGTTGATTTATTTAAGTTCAATGCTTGATTTATTTAATTTATCATGGATGAATGTTTATTATATATTTTGATTGATGTTTAATATCTTTGATGAATGATTTGTTTATAACGAATGGTTATTTACTTTTATCGATTTATTTTGATTTCCAAAAGTGTAAGAGGTATGTTTCCACTTTGTGGGTACCTCATTAGTTAAATATCATGTATTTTAAATTGTTTTTATATTTTGGACCAATGTAAAGGGCATGTTTCTACCTTTTGATGGGTGTCCTATTTAGTTTAGATATGAACGATGTAAGGACATGTTTCCATCCTCGGATGGGCGTCCATTTATTTGCTTTGCTTGGACATTGCTTTGATTTTAATAGAATGATGCTTTATTTCAATTGTTGTGTGTAATATGGATAATATTGTTATATTTAAGAATTTTATAATATTAAGACCTGTAAAGGAGGCCGGTTCCAATGAACCGGGCATTGTGAGGGTGCTGGGCCATTTCTCATCTTCCCCACACGTACCCAACTTTCTGAACCCATTATGGGGTTGGGGATTCCTTAGGAATTGAGTCATCCACCCCTTTCTTTTTCCCGGCCCGTCCAGGTGGCAACTCCATTTTCTCCGGACTTAGGTCTGTGTTCTTTAAGGCTCCGAGCCTAAACAGTGCCAAAGTCGCAAGAACCATTCCACCGGGAGTGGGGGCGAAAATCCCCGCTCACAGTGGAGACTCCACTGGGGATAAGAGAAGTTGATTCCGTTGGAATTTATATTATTCTATTCTTTCTTATAATGATATTATCCATTGCATCATATTAGATTACATGGTGTGCGTGAGTTAGGATGCTCGTGTTACCCATGTTGTGTTATGTAAGGGATACCATACTTTCACTCAAGGTATGGAGATCGAGCATGGCATAACCATTCATAGCCTTGTACCATTTGGTATATACTTGCTATGGAAACCTAAGCCTTTTAACCCAAAGACTAAAGCTCATGTAATTGGCCTAGTTACTTTCCTTAGGTTTTTTCCCCAAATGCTTGTTGTTTGACTATGGTTAGCATATCTTGGCTTAAATCATGGCTTATTTGGTTTGTTATTTTTCTAATATGACCTAAGTACATTGTAAGCTCAAAACAAATTTTATCTTTAAAGTCCAAAAGACCAAAGCAATTTTAAAAATTTTTTTCAATGGTCTTTGGACATAAAACTTTTTTCTAACAATAAATCAAAATATTCTTTTCTCATAACCCAAATACTAAGCCCAAAATCTATTTTTTCTAAAATCTCTTTACAATGGACTTAGAAACAAAATTATTTTTGTAATATCCTCATTTATGCCCTAGAAGTTTTGTTGTTGTTGTTGTTGTTGTTGTTGGTTTAAAGTGAGAAAAGAAAAGTATATGTATAGGTGTTTTGGGAAAGAATTAGGGTTTAGAGAGAATGGTATATGTTGTGTATATGATGATATATATAACATATAAATGGGTCAAAGGAAGAGTCAAAGGAAGAGAGATATTTTGTGTTAAGTGTGTAATTACATATGTGGGCTTATATGAGACAAAAAAGGTTAGTTATATGGTTAAGGGTAATTTGGTAATTGCTTGGATAAGATTACTTGGTGGAGATTAAAAGCAAAATTTGACTTTGTGTCTTGATCATTTTCTTCTTTCTTTCATGAAGTGGCCGGCTCCTCCATAGACAAAGGAAAGCAAGAGGTGAAGAAAGGTTCTTGATGAGTTGAGTTCAAAATTGAAGGAAGATCAAGTGTTCAAGTGTTGATTCAAGAAGTTTTTAACTAAGGTAAGATCTTCCCTTTGATTTCTTTCATTCTTTTGAAGTGGTATGGGAAGTTAATTAGGGTTTGATGATTTGATGATGAGATGTGTTTATGATTTGTTCTCAAGTGTTAAATTGGTTTTAAGTTAATAGTTTAAATAGGTGTAGTTGTTGGAAGTGGTAAATGTTGATTTTGAAAGGTGGAGAAGGATGGTGATTTTAGTGTTTTGAGATGATGTGTGTTTAATTGTTATATTAATGTGTTGTGAAGTAATTCTTGTGGTGAATATGTGTTTAGAACATTGATTATGTTCATTTGAAACATGTTATATGATGAATATTGTGTTTGAGTGCAATTGAGAAAGTGTTGGTTTTAGTTAAGGTTATGTGCATGGGTGACACGGCCAGAAGCCATGAAGAGACACGCCCGTGTCATTTATTTGTGTTGGCTACTGCCTCTTTTATTTTTTAAAGACACGGCCGTGTTCCTCAAGTGGGCTGGGCGTGTCCCTCATATGAGTTGAATATTGTTTGATTTCTTTGTTCTTTTTGCATGGTTTGGATTCTTCAAAGGTAGTTTGGTCTCTAAACCTAAACATAAACATTTTAAACATACTTAAACTAAGGAATGACTTAATCAAACACTTGTGGATGATCCTAAAGCTATGACTAATATAAATTGTTCTTGCATTGTTGAGATTGAACAATGTTATGTTATGCATTGTGAATAGTAATGTGTTTCATGAGTAATGTGGAATGAAATGTTGATATTTATGAATGATGCTATGTGAGATATAATGTGTTCATGGATGAGATAAATATACACTTGAATAATGAAGTGTTATATTGTGAAATGAAATGTGAAGCCATTGTTATTGGCTAAGGTGATTCAATGGAGATAAATGAGGCATGTTTGTCTAAATGATAATGAGAATTGAGAATGAAAACTAAATGAATTGTGTGGCTAATGTGTTATTCCATTTTCAGAGTTTGTGGTTGGTGGCATGCCTAATAAGTGTAACAATCTCTTGAAGTTAGGTTGGATTGAATCCTTGAAGCCTAATTGAGATGTTACCACCCTTGAAGCTAGGTTGGGTTAGTTCTTGAAGCCAAGTTGGGTTGAAGCTTAGCATGCTTTGCTCCCCTTGAAGCTTGGTTGAACTTAATCCTTGAAGCCTAGTTGGGTATATGATATTGATAAATGTGATCATAAAAACCAAAGCATTAACTCTGAAAATTGAATGGCATATTAGTGTGTTTTGGGCCCAATGCTTGTCTTTGTTTAATGAGAGTCGTGATTTGTTTATTGTTGTTCATGGATGATTAAATGATTAAATAATGAAGTATATGCAATGATGTTGAAATGTGATATGCATATATGTATGTTGGTTATAAAATGTAAAGGGATGTTGTTAGCTTTGCATCTATGTTGTTACATATATGATATGAATTAGAATTGACATTGTATTGCATTAAAGCATATCCATTGCATGTTTTATCTTACTAAGCCCTTGGCTTAGCGCGATAGTGTTTAATCGCGCAGGTAATAGAGTTGATAGAGTTGAACCCGAGAGTTCATCAAGACCAAGTGAGAGTAGACCTTGAAGAATTCATTTTGGGAACTTAAAGATCAGAGCAAACTTGCCAATCATGTATACTTCTTTATATTTTGTAAAGAAATGTTTAATATGTAAATATGTACATATTTTATAACTTCCGCTGTGTAATATTTAAATGTATATATATATAACTAATATGTTTTTTTTATAAGTAAATGATTTACTTTTCTATAATATATAATGATAAGGGTATTGTATCAAGTTTTAAAGTGTTTTGAATGTTAAGAGAACCGTAGCATCCCTATGTTTGGTGCACTTATGCTACATTGTTGTGGTTGTAGTGTGTGTGCATTGGATATGGGGGTGTTACAATTTTCATCCAACTTTTTCTTACATAGAGCTTGTAAATTATTTAGGTCAATTATGAAATGCCAAAAATCAATTGCGAGCCTAGTTTATACTAAGAATAATTAATCATGGGCTTGTTTTTGGCATGAATCACTAGTTACTTTTTAAGTGAGAAATTTATTTATAATAAACCTCTTAATTTAGTTTTAATACAATATAGCATAAAAGCTACATTAGTTGGTTGAATGTATTAAAACCTAATTAATGGGAATTATCATAGACTGATTTCCATTTTTTAACCATTTTTAAAAATAAGATACCCCATGTTGGTATTTTGTTAACCACATTACCTAGGAAAAGAGACTCGCCATTCGTGTGTGGATGTTATAAGGTTGGAAGGAATGTCCTAATTATCCTTGTTTGTTTATTGTTTGTGCATACATGCATACATACATTTGCATCTGATATCATTGATCCTTTCTGGCTCACAGCCCTGGATTACGACAGTTCAAAAGCTTACAATAATCCGACCTACGCCGGAAGAGAAGCCGAAAGCGAAGAATCTAGCAATGACTCAATCACTTTTTCACCAAAAGCAATGGAACATGGTGGATGACGCCCTCAATGCCAAGATGGAAGAAATAAAAGAGGCCCTAGCTGAGACCATGAAGAACCAATTGACTGCAATTTAGGAAATCATGCCGAAGCATCTGCTAGCACTAAGAAGCCAAAGGACAAAGGGAAGTCTAAAGTTGGTGAAGTGGTTTTTGATGATGATAAGGTGATCATTGATGATGATGATGATTGGGCTCAATACTTCCAAGATCCTCATGACAAGAATAAAGAACTGAAGATTGTTGAAAGATCAGCTATGAAGAAAATTGAAACTTCTGGTGTTGAAAAGATGATCGCGTATTTAGAAAAGAAATTTGAGAAGAAGCTGAAAACTGAAGAAATGTCCGAAGTTGACAAATTATTTGAGCTAGACGAAGAAGTTCCATACAAATTCAAGATGCCATCCTTTGTGAAGTTTGATGGAACCAAAAATTCTCACCTCCATGTGAAGCAGTATATCACTGCTATGCAGTCTGCCCGAGCTACTAAAGCTCAAACTCTGAGGTATTCTCTCATTAGATCCTATTGTCCAAAATTGGTTCAACACCTTAGAGGAAAGTACTCAAAAAGATTGGGACATGTTGTACAAGGCCTTCATCCAACAATATGGATACAATGTCGAGATGGAAGTAACCTTGATGGAGGTAGAAGCCATTTGAAAAAGGCCAAATGAGAATTTTATGGATTATGTGAAAAGATGGAGAAACAAGGCCGCTTTGCTCAAGAAGAGGCCCGATGAATCCGATCAAATAAGGATGATTGTGAGAGGGGTGTTGCCTAGTCTTCATGAGAGGATGTCTCAAACACTTATTCATGATTTTAAAGATCTCCTCCAAGCTGGTCTACAAATTGAAGAATGGGAAAGAGAGAAGAACCATTTTTCAATGAGAAGGAACGAGAAAGGAAACTATCAGTCTGGTAACCAAAGCATGCAAAAGACGGTCGGTGTCAATGCTACTAACCAAGGAACAAGGAGGCAGTTTTCAAAATTAGGGAAACCGATGTCTTGGGTTCTCAATAAGCTTCGAAGAAAGGGATTGCTACAACCCTTAAATCCTTGTCCTTTGCCTAACCCTCTCCCACCTAATTTCAACACTAAAACATTTTATCAGTTTCATCAAATGCAAGGGCATGACACGAATAGATGTGTGAGGTTGAGACATGAGATCCAAAATCTAATTGATAGTGGGAAGCTGCCCGAGCCCAATAAGCCAAACACCAAAGATAACCCATTACCAAAGTTCAATAGGGTACCACCACCGGCAACCTTCATGATTGTAGGGGGTTTACATGAAGATTTAATCATATCTTCTTTCCAAGATGTGGATGGAGGAGCAACCAAAGAAGAAGAAGTATTTGGCGAAATTAAACAAGCTATGGCAGGTAAAGAAGTAGCAATTTGTTTTGTCAATGGGTTTTGGGATTCAAGCGATAGTGAGGACGATATTGTATCCAAGAAGGAGGAATGGACATGGTCCGAGCCTAAAGAAGATGAAGTAATGAACACTAGATTCGGTAAGCCTTATGCAAGGCCACGGCCTAAGGAGGTAGAAATTAATAAGGGAAAGGAAGTTGAAGTAGGAAATAAAGAAGAGGAAAATGATGCTGTGCTCAAGCAATTGAAAAGAACCCAAGCAAGTGTTAGCATTTGGGATTTATTGGCTACTTCTAAAAACCACCGAGAAACTATGGCGAAGGCCTTAGCTAGCATGCCAATTTCTACCTCCACAACATCGGAGGAGCTGATCAACTTCATAAAAATTGGAGGGGTAATGAAATGTGAAGATATTCAAGAGAATAATGAAGTTAATATGGGAGCGGTTTCTTTCTCAGATGCGGATTTACAGAGGAGGGGAGAGATCACATCCGTCCTCTCTTTATCAAAATAGAAATCAAAGGGAAAAGGACTCCATGTGTAATGGTCGATGATGGGTCCGCCATAAATGTTTGTCCACTTAAAATATTGCCAAACCTAGCCATGTCAACAAGGGATCTAAACCCGACCGAGGTAACCATTCGGGCTTATGACAACACTAAGAGGCATGCCGAAGGTACTTTCAAAGCTGCTGTCAAGGTCGGTCCAATTGAATCTATTGTTGAATTTGTTGTTTTGGACATACCTGTTACCTTCGCCTTACTCTTGGGACGACCATGGTTTCATCCTCTTGGTGGAGTTCCTTCCACCCTTCATCAAAAGATCAAGTTCCCTAGTAGAGATGAGACAATGGTCATCAAGGCTGAAGATAATGAGATTGTTAATGCTCTAATGATTGAGAGGCCTCTCAATGGTTTCCAAGTAGCTGCAATTTCTGATAATGAAGTAGTGGACTCCAAAGTCTTGAATATGATGAAGAGCATGAACTACCTTCCCAGAGCTGGCCTTAGAAAGGGTAAAGCCGGTTTGACAAAGCTGCCAGATTTTAAAACTCAAACTTCCAAGAAGGGGTTGGGATATGATGAAGCCAACAATGCCCAGCCAAAGAAGAGTGACAAGATGAGCTTCCCACCACTTGAAGAGATCTTTGTCAAAGCTCCAGACATGGGACCACTCCAAGGAAAGCCCGAGCCAATCATGTTCATGGGAAAGTTGATCCCGGGTTTTGAAATTTTTACAGATATTGCCGAGCTAGTGGAGCAAGTGAAGAAACAGCTCACCCTGCCAGCCAACAAAGAATCCAATCTGAAAGATAAGAAGGAAGTTGTACTAAAAGCAGAGAAGACTCTAGAGGAGATTGCTACCCTGGTTGAAGAAAAATTTAAAGACATCCTGCCTTATGATTTTAAGAACAATGATTTTGATTTTGATTTTAATTTATCTGCTTTGTATGAGGATGATGATGTTTTCTTTTCCAAAATGAATGCAATAAAGTCTGATTTTGCTTACTTGTGTGATGTTTCTCCTAATGGTTGCATACATTCAAATAGCAGTTACATGAGCATCTGTAATATTAATTATGTCAACACACAATCATTAAATTTGGTAACAATCAAAAATCCTAAAAACATTAGCATAGCATCCGACCTTACTCCTAAAGAGAGAGAGAGATTTGAAAAAAATATTTAAAAAATATGAAGAAGTATTTGCTTGGTCTTATGAGGATATGCCTGGAATAGATCGAGACATAGCCAAACATCTTATTCCTACTTACACTCACATGAAACCTGTCAAAAAAAAAAAGCTTAGGCGATTAAGACCTGAGTGGGCTGAATTGGTTAAAGAAGAGGTCACTAAACAAATACAAGTGAAGTTCCTTGAAGTGATAGAATATCCAGATTGGCTTGCCAACATAATACCTATGCCAAAGAAAGATGGAAGAATAAGGGTCTGTGTGGATTATAGAGATTTAAACAAGGCTTCCCCTAAAGATGATTTTCCTTTACCTCATATAGATGTTCTCATTGATAGTGCAGCCTCTAGTGTGCTACACTTATTTATAGATGGATTTTCTAGATACAACCAAGTGTTAATGGCCCAAGAGGATAAAGCCAAAACTGCTTTCATTACTACATGAGGTATATTTTGTTATTGGGTGATGCTATTCAGCTTAAAGAATGCTGGAGCAACCTACCAAAGGATGGCCACCACACTATTTCATGACATGATGGACAAAGAAGTTGAAGTATATGTTGATGATATGATGGTGAAATCAGATACAAGGGAACAACACTTCCAAAACTTAGAATTATTCTTCGATAAAGCATTGAAATATAAGCTAAGATTAAACCTGAAGAAGTGTGTGTTCGGGGTTACCTCAGGTAAATTATTGGGACATGTGATTGGTCCGAATGGCATTAAGATTGATCCTGAAAAAGTTAAAGCAATCAGGGATATGCCCACCCCAAAGATGGAGAGTGAAGTTCGGGGATTCATTGGTAAATTGCAATACATTAGCATATTCATAGCAAAGCTCACAACAATATGTGAGCCTATCTTCAAATTGCTTAGAAAGAATCAGCCAGTCCTGTGGAATGAAGAATGTCAAAAGGCCTTTGAGTGAATAAAAGAGTATTTGCTAAATCCACCTATTTTAAAACCACCTAAACCTGGCAAACCTCTATTACTATACTTAGCAGTAGAAGAAGAGTCAATAGGAGCCATGCTAGCCCAAGCAGATGAGTCAAGGATTGAGCATTCAGTTTACTATTTGAGTAGAAAGCTCCTACCTTATGAAATTAAGTGTAGTATCATTGAAAAGACCTGTATAGCCATGGTTTGGTCTTCTAAGAAGTTGTGGCATTACTTGTATAGTGTGCAAGCAATTTCTAGGTTGGACCCAATGAAGTACTTAAGAGAGACACCCTCTTTGATTGGGAAATATGGTCGTTGGTTAATAATATTAGAAGAATTTGAGATTGAGTATGTAACCAGGAAAATAATCAAAGGTAGAGCAGTGGCAGAATTCCTGGCCCAACAACCATTACCAGATAGCGAAGAGGTAATCTTGGAATTTTCAGGTGAACATTTGGAGGCAATTGAAGTACAAGGGTGGAAAATGTATTTTGATGAAGCAACTAATAAGAAAGGAGCAGGTTTGGGAGTCATACTAGAATCACCCAAAGGGGAACTTATCCCTTTGGCAAAAAAATTGAAATTCAGGGCAACCAATAATATGGTGGAGTACGAAGCTTGTATTTTTGGTTTGGAAACCCTAATGATTATGAAGGTAGATAAGGTGGAAGTTTTAGGCGATTCCCAAGTAAATGGAGAGTGGGAGTTGAAAGAGGAAAAATTAAAACCATACCACTATTACCTGACTATGATGAAGAAGAAGTTTAAGGAGTGTAGGTTTATACACCTATCAAGTGAAGAAAATTAGATGGTTGATTCCCTAGCCACATTGGCTTCGGTATGGGAAAATCCTATCAGTTTATTCCTTAAGCCTCTGATTTTGACCAGTTCATCAACTCCTTGTTATGAATATGAGACAATCATGAAAACTGATACAGACCATGATGCGTGGTATGATACTATAAGATGATTTTTAGAGGAAATGGAATACCCGTCGGGGGCAACAAAGAAAGAAAGAAGAGCCATAAGGCGGTGGTCTTTGTAATACATCACATTCCATGGAGAGTTATATTGAAAATGGCCTGATGGTGTGCATTTGAGATGTTTAAGGAAGCCTGAAGTGGAGCACATCATGTTAGAAATACATGCAGGAAGTTGCAGTCCGCATATGAGTGGTTTGACCCTAGTAAGGAAGATTATTCCACAAGGTTACTACTGGTTGACCATGGAGAGAGATTGTATTGAGTTCGTAAAGAAGTGCCAATAATGTCAGATGTATGGTAACTTGAATCACATGCCTCCTGAAGAATTGCATTCTATGTCTTCACCCTGGCCCTTTGCCACTTGGGGTATCGACATTATAGGAGAGATACATCCGAAGCCTCAAACGGTCACCGTTTCATTGTAGTAGCGGTAGATTATTTTTCAAAATGGGTCGAATCTGAATCCTTCAACAAACTAGGCGCATGTCAAATGGCTAGATTCATTGAAAAGAACCTCATCTGCAAATAAGGTGTCCCGCACAGTGTGATATCAGACAATGGGGTACAGTTTCAAGGAGCAGTTAAGGATTTATTCTCGAAGTACCGAATCCATCATCACCGATCCTCTCCTTATAGACCAAAGGCTAATGGTGCGGTAGAAGCAACAATAAGATAATTAAGCAAATCCTATCCAAGATGACCAAGATTTATAGGGATTGGTAATAGATGCTTCCCTTTGCTTTATGGGGATATAGAACAAGTGTACAAAAACCTACTGGAATGACACCGTTCTTTTTTGGTTTACGGGATGGAAGCAATATTGCCAATTGAAATTGAGATCAAGTCATTGAGAGTAGTCTTGGAAGCTGAACTACCTGAAACAGAATGGGTAGTGAGCAGATACACACAGTTAGCTTTACTAGAGAAGAGAAGGTTAAAGGCACTGTATTATCATCAACTGTATCAAAAGAAGAAAGCTCGAGCCTATAATAGAAGGGTTAAGATTAGAAAACTCAGAGTCGGGGATTTGGTGTTGAAACAATGTATGCCTAACGTATCTGATCTAAGAGGGAAGTTTAGGCCTAGCTGGGAAGGGCCATATGTTGTGAAACAAGTCATGAATAAGGGTGCAGTGAAGTTATCAGACATGGACGGGAACGAGTTTAGTGAGCCAGTGAACATTGACAGGTTGAAGAGGTTTTATGTATAAAAAAAAAAAGAAGAAGAGCTTGCTAGGTTAAAAACCCAAAAGGGCGGCCTAGGAAAAAGTTAGAGCAGTCCGCTAGTTTCAAAAACCCGAAAGGGCGGGCTAGGCAACAATTAGGGCTAAATGATAGAAATTTGTCAATTAGAAAACCTGAAAGGGCTAGTTGGCAACAAAAGTGATCTTGTGTATGCTGGCTTTATGTTTGGTTGTTCCCCAATTTAATAAAATAGAATTAATGTTAAAGTTGTTCTATGTGCACTGTTATAAGTATTTGACCAGATATGGATGAAATAAATAAACACAATAGAAAAAGGTGATGACAAATTATAAATGAAAAGAAGCATCTTTTATTACTTTAATTATTTTTCATCCTAACAATACACTTTCTGAATTGACAAATGTAAAACTTATAATAGACAATAAGTGTAACGTGCAGGCCAGCTTCGCCTCAGCTGATCCAAGTAAGCTTTAGTCAAGCAAGGCATGACTAAATTGAGAGTGAATTCAAAATCGCGAGGCTCAGCTCCATACTGATGACCAAGCCGGCGAGGAACATAGCAAGTACCTCGATGAAGAGCAGCAAGAGGAACATACTTCAAGTGTGTCAGCACGGTGATACGAGAAAGCATCCACCAAGGTACCAACCAACGGATGTTAACTTCAGCGTGTGAGTGGATCCAGTCAACCCAGTCAGCATATGAAGAAGCAGGATGGAGTAGCTTCCTAGCAGAATGATGCCGTGGCAGATATTTGGCAAAATCCATGGATGGAGTATCAAGCAAACAAAGATGCTTCTGAAGCCAAATCTGTGAGGGAAATTAAATTAAAAAAATGTCCGCTAAGTTGAAAACTCGTAAGGACACCTTAGGCAAAAATTAGGACAGCTCGCTAGTTCTGAAAACCCACATGGGCGGACTAGGCAAAAATTAGAGCAATATAAAAAATATAATAAAAGAGGTCCGCTAAGTTGAAAACTCGCAAGGGCAGCTTAGGTAAAAATTAGGACAGCTCGCTAGTTTTGAAAACTCACATGGGCGGACTAGGCAAAAATTAGAGCAATAAAATAAAAAAAAAAAGAGTTACAGTAAAGATCAAAATTATATATTGTCATTATTATTTTTATGCTTATTGTACAATGTTTATACAATTGATATAATATTTACACATTACTAAGAAGGTGGTGGTAGGTCATCAAATAAAGCCCTGAAAAAATTATCACCGGTTGGAGAAGGAGGCAAATCACTAGTCCCGAGTCCACCCGAAGCAGGAGCACCAAAATCCTATTACCTCAGAGTTCTGATCTATCATGGTCCTCATCAGAAGTAGATGAAAGGATCTCATGGTCATCAATTTGGGGGCCTCTAGATGAAGAAACACCAGGATTCCTCATCCCCTGAAATCGGAAGTCTCAGAAATTTTGTTTTGATTGATGATATAAATTTTTAAAATGAGAAGCCTGCTGATGACTAGCGGCCAACTCTTCTTGAAGTTTCTTATTTTGTTCTTCAAGCATCCGCTGTGAGCCAGGAAGGAAAAAAGTAAGAGCATACATAATCATGCATACATATAGCATAAATTACCATGAAACAAGAACACTTACCAGGTAATTCATATCAATGCCCTGAGGATGAGATGGCATATCTGGAGGACTAGAATGAGCAAATGAAGGAGTAGTAAAAGAAGGTCTAGCCTCGTAATCAAATGAGCCAGCAAGCTACAACAATCATTAAAGAATCAAAATAAGTTAAGAAAGAAGCGATTACAATGAAAAATGGTAAAGGTTTACCTGAGAAGTGCTAGCTCCGAGATGTGGAATGAACCCTCCTCCCTCTCCATGATGTTCCTCTTCATCTCTATCCTCATTCTTTAGGAATTTCCCATACACCAATAGAAGATACATCAAAGTTCAAGAGCCTTATTTGAATAAAATGGGTAAGATGCACCCGGCGGATAGAGAAATATTTCAACATCATAACTGTGCTGGGCCAACCACCATGCATCCTTTGACATTGATGTAATATTTAAATTATATTCTAGGCAATGCATCGGGACCCTCCACTGCTCAGGACCAAGAAACCACTCATATACTCTCTCTCCGAGAAACCAGCCACTAGACACAGGGCCGGCGATGACTCGGTGAGTATGTTGAAAAGGTAGTGCAGTATTCATGGAGGAAGTCCAGTTTGTCCGCTCTTCTGGGTTCCACCAGGCCAAATTCACCTACAAAATAACATAAGGTAAGTAAACTTTCACATAAATTTAAAAGCATACTAATGCTATTTTACCTGGTCCCAGGTTAAGCGGCTCAACACGAAGCGTTGGATATGCACATGGTGCGAACCGAGAACTTCCACGCGATCTGACAACCAGAAATTTAATTTTGGATACCCGACTCTCTCTCAAAAAATAATAGGCACCCTCACAAGGATGTGTTCATATGCCCATGCCTACAACAATAATAAAAATCAAATTCATATAAGAAAAGAGTGGAATTGACATTGATGGAAGAAGAATAACTCGACAACAGCAATAAAGCCAACAAAAGACTTCTTGTTTCGAAAAATTTTGTCAAGACCATGTTAAAGACAGGTGAGACCCGCTTCACCCCAGCCATAAAGTGGTACCGTCCTAAAATAAGAAAGGGCCCTCAACACTGAAAAATGGATGGCAGATTCAGTGCTACCTAAGATGGTCGACCCAATCAACTATAACAAAAATCCTTGAGCATACTATTGGGATGTGTCTCTGTGAATTCGTCCTTCGTAGTTCATCCAATAACTACAAATTGGCTCGATTTTTATCTTAAAAGGCTCTTTATATGATGGCTCCATACCAATTAATTGTTGAATTTCTTCAAATGTCAAAATATCATTGGTAAGAGGAATCGGAACACCATACCAAATGTCGGTTATAGCAGCAAAGTCGACCGGACCAATTGTTATCTCTCTAATGGGCAAGTGAAAAGTATGAATTATGTACAACCATCGTTTTGCAAGCGCTTGGACTATGCTCTGGTCTATCAGATAATCCTCAGATGGTAATTGTAAGATGAAGCTCTCAAAGCCGCAATCTCGGATAATCTGCCTTACCCGAGAAGGCACTACATCATACCATTGTCGGGCTTTGTAGATACACCCTTCGGCCCGAACAACGCAACGATCACGCTAACACGGAGCCAGGTAAGTTAACACCAGGTAAGTATATCATTATTCTATCTACTTAAATTAATACATTTTTTTCCTAAATTTTCTAATTAAAAAACAAAAAATAATAGAAAATAAAAGAAAAGAAAAATAATAGAAAAATAATAGAAAAATAAGAAAAAAGAAAAGAAAAGAAAAAATAATTACCGTACTCTTTTGATTTGAACTACGATGAAGCGACATCCAGGCTAGTAGACCTATATTTCCATCTTTATGATGCCGAACAAACTCCAATAACTCAGCATTAGAATGAGTTCTTGATCTTGAAGCATGCATTTTTTCAAAGCTATATACTAAATTTGAAAGAATTATAGTAAGGAATGAACGAAATTAACAATATTCCTGTGAATGAAATAAAGAAATCGTTCGTTTATATAGAGGAACGGCAAAGAAAAAACAAATTTCAAAAAGTAAATTTTACTATTGATAAATAGTAAGTTACTATTTATAATAGTAGGTTACTATTTATAAATAGTAAATAGTGCATAAACAGTAACTACACGGTAAATAAACAGTAAATTCAATCATTCAATTTAATCATTCAAATATACTTGCGTGTATATAAATATTTTTGTACTATTAAAATATTTTTACACGCAGGGGCAAGGAGAAGATATGTGCATAAAAATTAGCTAAATTAATAAATTATGGAAGATATATTTTTACACGTAGGTAATCCCAAGTAAGTAGCTAAATTTATATGCTACTCACTATAATTATTTTTTGCAGATAATTAAATCTCTATTAGCTCAGGTCCAAAATCCAAATTATCCTTAAGTCCAGAACCTAAAATCTCTTTTAAGTCCATAACTTAGCTCGGGTCCAGAACCCGAATTACCTTTAGGTCCAGAACCTAAAATTCCTCCTAAGTCCAGAACTTAGCTTGGGTCTAAAACCCAAATTATCCTTAGGTCCAAAACCTAAAATCTCTTTTAAGTCCAGAACTTAGCCCGGGTCCAGAACCCAAAATATCCTTAGGTCCAGAACCTAAAATCTCTTTTAAAGTCCAAAACTTAGTTCGGGTCCAGAATCCAAAATTACCCTTAGGTCCAGAACCTAAAATTTTCTTTGAGTCCAGAACTCAAACCGGGTCCAAAACCCAAAACCTCAACCATCTCAGAAAAATTAAGTCTTATTACTTTTCACTCTCTTTTACTAAAGTCTCAAATCATTCAAGCAGGAGGCAAACTGTAGACCCTTAATTTTTGACCCAGTCCGGTCTAATATATTTTATATAGTCCAAAATAATTTTTGTGTTATTTTAATTAAATAATATTTATTTTAGTATTTATTTTTTATAATTTTAAAAAAAATAATAAATAAAAATAAAAATCGACGACGAAAAATTCATCTCCGAAAGTGGAATTGGCCAAGGCCAACTTCGCCCGCAGAAACTTTCTGCTGGAGAAATGGCCTTGGGCCATTTTGCCACAGGAAATTCCTACGGCGAAATGGCATGGCAGCCCGCCAACGCGCCCAGCTCTCGCAATTTTCTAGTAGTTTTGGCCAATGCTCGCAATTTCGCCAGCGAAATTTTTTCAATGCAATTTTTTCCAAAACCAAATTCTATTTGGTTTCGGTTTTCTTTTCCTAATTAATTATAGTTTCCTTAAACAATTGGAATTAATCTTCTAAATTTTTCTATAAATAACACTAAAAAAACATAGAAAAGGGGACTGGACTTGAGGAAGAAAAAGAAAAACTTAGGACTAGAACTTTGAACTTGGGACTTTGGATTTGAGAGGAACAAGCAAAGCCATCAACAATTTATCAAAGGCAGCAACTTTGCCTTTGTCCTTATTCATCCAAGAAGAAATTTTTGGTGGAACCAACGAATGATTTGAATCTCTAATTTCTTTTTTTATTTTCTTACAGTAGCTTCAATCACAGAAAATTAATAAATTGTTTCTTTTGATTCCAAAAAACTTAGAACCCTAATTTATTTCTTCTAAACCTTAGAACCTTAAATCGTTTCTTCTATTTTCAAAAATTCTAAAAATTACTTTTTTGTTTCTTTTAAAACTTAAGAGCACTAATCTATTTCTTCTAAACCTTAAAACCCTAATTTGTTTCTTTTGTTTCCAAAAACCTTAAATCGTTTCCTGTTTTCAAAAACTTTAATTGTTTTCCTATAACTTTTTTTTCCAAAATTTCCAAATGCTTTGTTAAATATCCAAACTCTGAACTCACCTTACAGTTTCTAAAAATCATAATTACTTTATAAGACTCTAAACTATTTTCTTCAACTCCAAAACCAAAACAGTAAATCCCAAACCAGTTAATCTAAACCCTAAGTTTTCCTAAACCCTAATTCCCTCAAAACTAATACATAAACCCTAGTTTTCCTAAACCCTAATCCTTAAAACCTTATAAACCTAAACATTCAAACTCAATACAGTAAATCCAAAACAACAATCCAGTAACCAAGAGCTATAAATCTAATGTTTTAATATTCTAAAACCCTAATTTCATAATTTTACCCCTCAAACCCTAATTTGATCAATCAAAGAACCTTACTAATTTCTTAAATTTATAAAACCCTAATCCCTTTCAATTCTCTTAAAACCTACAGTAGCTTAAACAAATAACAATAATAATATCTTAAGATTCAAAAACTCTAAAATATTAATTAAAGAACTTTAAGTAGAAACATTAAACCTCAATTTGTATCTTTACTTGCTTTATTTTTAGATTTGATTATGTAGTCTATTATATGCTTTGATGGTTGATTTATTTAAGTTCAATGCTTGATTTATTTAATTTATCATGGATGAATGTATATTATATATTTTGATTGATGTTTAATATCTTTGATGAATGATTTATTTATAATGAATGGTTTTTTACTTTTATCGATTTATTTTAATTTCCAAAAGTGTAAGAGATATGTTTCCACTTTGTGGGTACCTCATTAGTTAAATATCATGTAATTTAAATTGCTTTTATATTTTGGACCAATGTAAAGGACATGTTTTTACCTTTTGGTGGGTGTCCTATTTAGTTTAGACATGAACGATGTAAGGACATGTTTCCATCCTCGGATGGGTGTCCATTTATTTGCTTTGCTTGGACATTGCTTTGATTTTAATAGAATGATGCTTTTATTTCAATTGTTGTGTGTAATATGGATAATATTATTATATTTAAGAATTTTATAATATTAAGACATGTAAAGGAGGCCGGTTCTAATGAACCTGACTTTTTAGGGGTGCTGGGCCATTTCTCACCTTCCCCACATGTACCCAACTTTCCGAACCCATTAGAGGGTTGAGGATTCCTTAGGAATCGAGTCATCCACCCCTTTCTTTTTCCCGGCCCATCCGGGTGGCGACTCCATTTTCTCCAGACTTAGGTCTGTGTTCTCTAAGGTTCCAAGCCTAAACAGTGTCAAAGTCGCAAGAACCATTCCACCGAGAGTGGGGGCAAAAATCCCCGCTCATAGAAGGTATATACAAACTTTGAATATATTGTTTATATATGCATGACATTTGGGTTTAACAATTTTTGGTTGGAAATTGTGTTAAGCAACTTGGTACATTAATTATGTATGAATAATGTGCTATGACATTTGTAATGTCATATATGTGTTTAAATGCATTGTGAAAGGCCATTGATAATGGCTAAATTTTGTTGAATGTGAAATATGCATATTATGTTAAAATACCCAAAGTAATTGGGTATGTGTTGTGAATGCAAAAATGAGATATGAGGTATAATGAAATGAATTGATATTGATAAAAATGAGAAAAGTGAGAAAAATGAGAAAAATGAGAAAGATGTGAAAATGAGAAAAGTGAGAAAAAAATGTGAAAATAAGGCAATGTGCCTAGATTAAATATGTGAAAATAAGAAAGAGATTAATTATGAGAAAAATGAATAAATTGTGTGTCTATTATGTTATTCAATTTTCAGAGTTATGTATTTGGCGGCATGCCTATGATTGCCTACGGGCTAAAAGCTGGGCTGGTGAAAAGTCCGGGTCGTAAGCCAGGTCCAGCTGATAAATATGATTTTTTTGGGGTAAAAAAACTGGGTCGTAAGCCTCAAAAACAAATCCTTGAAGCTAGACTGAGTGAAAAGACTGGATCGTAAGCTCAAATCTAGTTGGATTATCCATGGATATGTTGCCTACAGGGCTAGACACAAGATGTCATTATGGACTAAAGCAGTAACTCTGAAATTTAAATAGCATATTAGATCCTTTTGGGCCCATTCTTGTCTTTGCTTTAATGTGAATTATGAATTGTGATATAATTGAGCAATATAATGAGATATAATTTTATGAGTTGTGATATATATGTGTTGTGCATTGACATTACATTTGGATTATATTGTTATTATCAAAGTTTATACCACTAGGCTTCTACTTAGCGCTATTGTTTCCATCGCGAAGGTGATAGGGTAGGCTCAGCTTGTCGCGAAGGTGAGCCAGAGAGTTCTTCTAGACCATGTCGGGTCTAGACTTGTAGTTGAGCTTGTTGAGTTGCTATCGAGATCAGAAACACTATCAGCAGCATGTATATATTTTTATGTTATTGTACATTTTGAGTATTATGCTTAATATATTATGTTTTGGATTTTATGTATTGTATATTATAAAGAATGTTTGGGTCACTGTATTTGAAATGGGAGAGTATATGTGTTTTAAATTATATATATCTATATATAAATGTTTGAGAAACTTGGTGAAATTGAGGTTGAGATAGTGATTTGAAATTATTTGGGTGTGTTTTCTTTTTGCAAGTTGTGTTTTTGCTAAATTTTGGGATGTCCAAATTATAGACAAAACTCTGACAAATTTTTTTAGAGATTTTCATATATAATATTTATTTTGGGTTCCTATAACAAGTAAAGAATGTTTATATGCTATTTAATTTTATATATTTAGAATTTTAATTTTTAAATTGGAAATGTGAAAAATTTTTTTGAACCGGTCTGTGATATTTTTATACCGTATATGCATATTTTACATATGCTGAAAATATGTATTGTACGTATATAGGGTATAAGGGTGTTACACATATGTCCTTGAACTGTTGTACTTCAGGTCTGTGAGCCAGAAATAATTAATGTCATGTAATGCAATGTGTGATATGCATGTACGCATGTATGCACAAGTAACAAACAAACAAAGATAATTAGGACGTTCCTTCCAATCTTATACCATCAACACACGAATTGTGAGTCTCTTTTCCTAAGTATATGGTTAACAAAATACCACCATGGGATATCTTATTTTCAAAAAATTCACTCGGACTGTTTAACCATTAGTTGTATTTTCAAACGTAGAAGTCAGTCCATGATAATTTCCTTTAATTAAGTTATAATCCATTGATCCAATAAAAGATAGCTTTTATACTATATTATAGATTAAAACTAAATGAAAGTATTTATCTTAAATAGATTTTCTATTTAGAAAAACAACCAATGATTCATGCCACAAACAAGTCCATGACTAACAATTCTTGGTATAAATTAGGTCCATAATTGATTTTTGATATTCCATAATTGACCTAAATAGTTGTAAGCTCGTTTAAGAAAAGGTTTTAACAAATGATTAAAAGCCCTATGAAAAGGTTTGTTAAAAAAAATTTTTGGGCTTTGAACTTGGGTCATGAGAAAAAAGATTTTTGACCCATCTTAAAAGGTTATCATGTCCAAAGACCTTCTTGAAAAAGAGTTTAAAAATATTTTTAGTCTTTTAGCTTAAAAGAATAAAAAAAATTTTGAGCTTACAACATCGGTAGGTCATATTAGAAAAAGAGTAAACCAAATAAGTCACGGTTTAAACCAAGATATATCAATCATAGTCAAACAACAAGCATTTGGGTTGAAAAGTTTAGGCTCTTGTAGCAAGTATATACCAAAAGGTACAAGGCTATAAGTGGTTATGCCATGCTCGATCTCCATACCTTGAGTGAAAGTTTGGTATCCCTTACATAACACAACATGGGTTACACGGGCGTCCTAACTCACGCACACAATGCAATCTAAATAATGCAATGGATAATATCATAATAAGAAAGAATAAAATAATATAAAAACCAACGGAATTAACTTCTCTTATCCCCAGTGGAGTCACCACTGTGAGCAGGAATTTTTGCCCCCACTCCCATGTGGAATAGTTTTTGCGACTTCGGCACTATTAGGCTCAGGACCTTAGAGAATACAGGCCTAAATTTAGAAAAAATTGGAGTCGCCAGCCGAACGGAGTAGGAAAAAGAAAGGTTTCAGAAAGTTGGGTACATATGGAAAAGGTAAGAATGACCCAGCACCCCCGTAATGCTAGTAGCTAAAATAGTAGTAATTTTCATATTATTTTACTCAGCCAAGATGTACTTGATCCAACAAGTCGTAGTATCAATATACAAGCATTTTGTGAAGTAGTTGCAGTGCTTGGGGGCAAGGTTTGGTTCAACGAAATAGTTTTAGTGGAGCCAACAATGTAGGTATGACTTTTATCTACCAATTCTATTTAATTCTATTGATTATCTTCATTATTTAATTTATGGTACTTTCAAATTTGGGTTTGATTGGAAATTCCATCCAATGAATCCTAACCTTATGGTTAAGTCTAATTGAAACCCTAATTGCATATTTTTACCTTAGCTTTGTAAATCTAAAAATCCTAGTTTGCATGAGAAACCCTAATTTGATAATCAAAACCCTATTTTTAAGTTTAAAACCCCAAGTTCATTCCAAAACCCTAGTTTTAGATTATAAATCCCTGAATTGAATGATAAAACCCAACTTCATAAAAAAAAGAAATTATAAAAAAGGAAAAAAAGTATAAAAGAGAGAGTCTGTAATACTTGTAATTTTAAATATAATTAAATAATTAATAAAGAGGGATGATTGGAGTGATGGAGTAAGGATATGTATGGTATATACTTAATGTATAAATAAGATATACATAAGATATACATTGGATATACATAGTGTATATATAATATATACATAACATATATACCTAACATATACACTTACATAAAAGACAAAAGTTAAAAAGTTAAAGTTAAAACGTTAAAACGTTAAAAAATAATTAAATTAAATTAAATTAGTTTTGGATAGTGTAGACCCTTAATTTTTGACCCATTCAAATCTGATAGTCTAAAATAATTTTTTGTGTTATTTTATTTATTTTAATAATATTTTAATTACTAATATTATTTCTTAGTTATTTTTAATAAAAATAAAAAATAAAAATAAATAAATAATCGAACGGATCGACGAGCGTCGCGTGGTAGCCCAATTCGCCACCGAAATAATCCGGGGGCGAATTGGGACACCAATTTCGCAGCCAATGGCACCTGGGGACGAATTGGCCTGTCCCATTTCACCGCAGATGGCATCTGGGGGCGAATTGGCCCGCTGCGCCCATTTTCACCAGCACAATTGCTGCAAGCACAGCCCACGGGCCCGACAGCTCGCGCGCTGCCGATTTTTTGGCAAATTTTTTTTTTACCCAGTCCGGTCTAATATATTTTAATTAGTCCAAAATAATTTTTATGTTGTCCAATATATTTTAATGGTGTCCAAAATAATTTGTTATCTTAATTAAATAATATTTATTTTAGTCTTTAGGTTTTATAATTAATAATAAATAATAAATAAAAAAAATAAAAATCGACGACGAAAAATCAGTGATGAAAAATTTCATCGCCGAAAAGGGGAGCGGCGAAATGGCCTTGGGCAATTTCGACCGCCGCAGCCCGCTACCTCCTACGGCAGCTTTTTCGCCAGCGTAATTTTTCCGCAGTAGTTTTTTTTGCCAGCGAAATTTTTTCAATGCAAATTTTTTGGAAACCAAATTCAATTCGATTTCGGTTTCCTTTTCTTAATTAATATTAGATTCCGTGAGCAACTAAGATTAATCATAAAAATCTTCTATAAATAAGGACTAAAACAACATAGAAAAGAGGGGGGAAATTGAGGAGGAAAACTTTGAAAGGAAATCGGATTTTAAAAATTCCTGCTGGCAGTGAAATCAATCGGACTTTTGAGAGAGCAAACAAGCAATTCAATCCATCAAAGGCAACAAAGCTTGCCTTTGTTCTTGTTCATCCAAGAAGTAATTTTTGGTGGAACCAACAAACGAAGGTATGAATGTCTAATTTCATCACAATAGCTTGAATCGTCCAATTGTCTCTTTTGATTCAAAAAACCCTAGAACCTTAATTTACCTTTTCTAAAGCTTAAAAACCTTAATTCATTTCTTTGTTTTCCAAAAATCTTAAAATTGTTGTTTTTGTTTCTTCAAAATCTTAAAACCCTAATCTGCCTTCCAATTTTCCAAAATCCTAAATTGAATAGTTTTTTTTTTCCATAAACCCTAAAAAATATATCTTTTCGGTTTCTATAAACTTTAAATCATTTTGTTTATTTTCATAAAGCTCCATAAAACTATAAATTGTTTTTCCAAAATCTAAGATCAAATACGTTCTCCGAAACACTAAAAATCCTAATTCAACTTCAAAACCCAAAATAGTAAACCCTAAACTAGCTAACATTAAACCCTAGTTTTCTATATCCTAATCTTTAAAACCTTAAAACCTTATAAATCTAAATATTAAAATTCAACATAGTAAATCCAAAATAATAATCCAGTAACCGTAAATCATAAACCTAATGTTTTAATATCCAACCCTAATTTCATGATTTTTCCCTCAAACCCTAATTTGGTTAATCAAAGAACCTTATCAATCTCTTAAATTATAAAACTTTAATTCATTTCAATTCATTTAAAACTTACAGTAGCTTAAACCAATAAATTTCAAAACCCTAAACATTAAATAAAGAATCTTAAATAGAAGCAGTAGCCCTAATTTGAATCTTTACTTGCTTTATTTAATTTTATATTTGATTATGTAGTCTATTATATGCTTTAATTTATTTTCAATGCTTTGTTGATTTATTTAAGTTCAATGCTTGATTTATTTAGTTTATCATGGATGGATGTTTACATTCTATTGATGTTTGATATCTTTGATGAATGATTTATTTATGATGAATGGTTATTTACTTTTATTGATTTATTTAGATTTTCAAATGTTGTAAGAGGTATGTTTGCACTTGGTGTGTACCTCATTAGTTAAATATTATGTAATTTAAATTGCTTTTCTCTTTTAGAACCAATGTAAAGGACATGTTTCTACCTTTCGGTGGGTGTCCTATTTATGCATGAATTATGTAAGGGCATGTTTCCATCTTCGGATGGGTGTCCACTTATTTGTTTTGCTTGGACATCGTTTTGATTTTCAATATATCGATTCTTTATTTTAATTATTGTGTGTAATATGGATAATATTGTTATATTTAAGAATTTTATAATATTAAGACCTGTAAAGGAGGTCGGTTCCAATGAACCTGGCGTTGTTGGGGTGCTGGGCCATTTCTCACATTTTCCACACGTACCCAACTTTTCAAACCCATTAGGGGGTTGGGGATTCCTTAGGAATCGAGTCATCCACCCCTTTCCTTTTTCCCAGTCCGTCCGGGTGGTGACTTTATTTTCTCCGGACTTAGGTCCGTGTTCTCTAAGCCCCCGAGCCTAAACAGTGTTGAAGTCGCAAGAACAATTCCACCGGGAGTGGGGGTAAAAATCCCTCTCACAATGGCGACTCCACTGGGGATAAGAGAAGTTGATTCCGTTGGTCTTTATATTATTCTATTCTTTCTTATAATGATACTATCCATTGCATCATATTATATTGCATTGTGTGCGTGAGTTAAGACACCCGTGTTACCCGTGTTGTGTTATGTAAGGGATACCATACTTTCACTCAAGGTATGGAGATCGAGCATGGCATAACCACTCATAGCCTCGTACCTTTTGGTATATACTTGCTATGGGAACCTAAGCCTTTTTTACCCAAAGACTAAAGCTCATGTAATTGGCCTAGTTACTGTCCTTAGGATTTTACCCCAAATGCATGTTGTTTGACTATGGTTAATTTGTCTTGGCTTAAATCATGGCTTATTTGGTTTGTTCTTTTTCTAATATGACCTAAGTACATTGTAAGCTCAAAATAAAATTTTCTTTA
Source organism: Garcia nutans (assembly GCA_947685225.1). NCBI lineage: Eukaryota > Viridiplantae > Streptophyta > Magnoliopsida > Malpighiales > Euphorbiaceae > Garcia > Garcia nutans. Next base: position 50,891,427 of record CANTUV010000007.1, read on the forward strand.
AAGTCCAAAAGACCAAAGCTATCTTCAAAACATTTCAAGATGGTCTTTGGACATAAGACTTTTCTAAAAATAAATCAAAATTCTTTTGCTCATGGCCCAAATACTAAGCCCAAAATATTTTTTTTCTAAAATCTTTTTACAATGGGCTTAGAAACAAAATTATTTTCATCCAACCTTCATTACAAAGAGCTTGCAAATTGAAGAGTGGGAAAGGGAGAATAATTGCTTTTCAATAAAAAGGAATAAGAAAGGGAACTACCAGTCGGGCAATCAAAGCACACAAAAAGAAGATGATGTTAATGCCACTAGTCAATGAGGAATGAGGTAGTTTTCAGAATTAGGGAAGCCACTATCCTGGATTCTCAATAAGCTACAAAAGAGGGGATTATTACAACCCTTGACTCCTCATCCTTTGCCTAGTCCTCTTCCACCTAACTTTGATACAAATGAATTTTGCCAATTCCATCAAAGGCCTGGACATGAAACGGACAATTGTATGAAGTTGAGGCATGAGATCCATAATTTAATTGATAATTGCAAGTTGCCTGAGCCAAACAAGCTCAATACCAAAGGTAATCCATTTCCAAGGTTTAACATGGTGCCACCACTAGGAACCTTCATGGTAGTAAAAGGATTAGAAGAGGATTTTATTTTATCATCCTTTCATGATGGGGATATTGAAGATATGAAAGGAAAAGAAGCTTAAACTCAACAAACTTTCCTTAGCTTGAATGTTGCTTTTCAATTTTACTTTCTTTAATATTTAATTGGAACTATCATATTTTTCAAATTTAAATTTGTTTGAATAAATTACTTTTATCAAAAATTTCATTGGTCTTTGTTCATTTTGGTGCTCAACCAATGAGGAATCTAGCTTGATAATTCATGAATTAATATATCTAGGCATCATGACTCGAATGACTTTACTAGGTGAGGGAATTGCTCTATAGCATTGAGTTGTGTATGCTTACTTAGAGAGGGTTCCTGCATAATTACCTTTGTCTATGTAACACCCCTATATCCCATATACATACCAAGCATGCTTAAACGATCGTAAAATACGTATACCGAATATAGAAAATGCCACAGTTTAAAAAAGACACAACAAATATCTTTGTAAATAAATGAAACCAATCTCAAACATAGAAAAGAAATCCAAAAGACACCATATATAAAAACATTTATTAATTCATAGCGGAAGTTGTTACAAATATGTTATAAATCAAAGTTTACAAAACATAGAATATATACATGATTGGCAGTTCTTCTCTGATCTTTAAGTCCCAAAAGAAAATCCTAAATGTCTAGTCTCACTTGGTCTCGAGGAGCTCTCAGGTTCAACTCTGTCACCTGCGCGATCAAACACTATCGCGCTGAGCCACAGCTCAGTAGTACAAACCATAATGATAATATGCAATATTAATATCAATATCATACAATCAATCAATAAGGATCATACTTATTAATATACATTTCATTATATCAATAATTATATCATCATTAATTATACTCATTCATAGTTTATCAATATAACCAACAAACTATGGCTTCATATAAGAACTTTCCCCCAACCAGGTCGGTTGCCCACTGAGTCTCAGGCCACTGCCAATCCCAGGGGTCCGCAGGAGGCAGATAAGCACGTATAAAACTATCAGTAACGAACCTTCCCCTAACCAGGTCGGTAGTCCAAGATCGGTTGCCCAATCCACAGGGTCCGCATGGTTCCGCAGGAGGCAGATAGGTACGTAATACTGACTATACTGAACCTTCCCCCAACCAGGTCGGTAGTCCAAGATCGGTTGCCCAAACTCAGGGTCCGCATGGTTCCGCAGGAGGCAGATAGGTCCGTTCATTTATATCTTTAAACCTTACTTTTTCAATTCATTTCATTCTCATAATCAAATTAGGCAACCATGCCTCAATCATTTCATATGTTCTCAAATTACAATAAAGCAACTCTTCATAACATCATAATATACAACATCAATTACATTAACTAAACACACATATCCTTATTCAATCATATCTTCTAGGCATGCTTCAATCATATCATTAATGTTTAAGTGTGTTTACAATGTTTATTTTTATGTTTAGGTGCAACAATACCCTTGAAGAATCAAAACAATTCAAGAAGAGCAATCACATTAGCCAACACACTCAAGGGACACGGCCAAGCTTGTGGCCGTGTCTCTTAACACCAAATCATCCGAGGCAGACACGGGCAATGGACACGGCCGTGTCTCTCAACCAAACTCAGGCAGTAACAAACACAGTCAAGGGACACGGCCAAGCCAGTGGCCGTGTCTCTCCAAAATTCATCCAACACGGCCAAATTTCCTTGAACTTGGCCGTGTCTCCCAAAACTCTTAAGTCTTGGCCGTGTTCCTTCTTTGGTTTGGCCGTGTCTCACATGAACAAAACCCTAAATGTGACCAAAACTCTTTTAATTGCATTTAAACTCATTGTGCACAACATAGCCTCATTCAAATGGATATAAACAATGTCATTAACACTTATTTTACATATTCATCACAATATTCTCAATAACAAATCATTAATAACACATTTAAACACATACCACTTCAAAACCCTAAACCAACATCATTCTTATTCTTTCAATTTCAATATCCACTCAACTTACCATTTTCAAACCAAAACCAACACCAATTTAACTTACAACCAATTCAAACACTTATAATCACATCCCCACCAAATCATAATCTCAACAAATCAAAACTCACTTCAAATACAACTTCAAAAATAACAAAGGAAAACAAGAGAGTACTTACCTAATTTGAAGAAATTCCACAAATCTCCAACTTAATCCTTTGATTCTTCCTTCAATTTGAGCTTAGAATTTAGAAGACCTCTCTTGCTCTCTCTTTTCCTTTGGTAGCCGGCCAAGAAATGCAAAGAAAAGAAAATGAAGACAAGTCAACCTTTTCTTCCTCTTTAAATCTCCACCAAGCAATTCTACAAGCACAATTACTAACATACCCGCTTCTCATATGGTCTAGTTTTCTTCTTAATCAAGTGCCCTTTATAGTAATTTCACACATCCCAAACTAAAATATCTTCTTCCCTTGACTCTACATTTGAACAACATATATGTTATATATATTAACATATATACAACATATACATTTCATTAACACAATCATTTCCTTCACAAAAACATATATACATTTAATTCCAATCAAACAACAATTGTATTAAAACTTTAGGGCACACTTTGGGATATTACAGTCTAGGTCTTAGTCAGTCTTAGAACATGCTTTGACAGACTTTCGAAGCGAAATTGCAACTCTACTTATTTAAGGGAGAAATGATCTAGGCATTGTTTGGTTAGCCAACAACTAGTATCCACCCTATTAAATATCAATCCCTAGTTGTCCCTTTGAGCCTTCATAAAATTTTTTTTAGCTTTCTTTTCATTGACTTATAAGCCCAACAACCTACCCTGAGCTGTTGCGATACTTTTGACAAGTCTTATGATCACTAAGATGAAGAGGCAAGAAGATCAAAGAAAGAAATGAATAGTCAAGACCACGAAGTTCTCAAGACCATAAGGATAGTTGATATTATCAAGACCCTAAGGGTAGTTGAAGTTTTCCTAATATCTCTAATATATCAAGACAACATCAAAGTAACAAATTATTTATCCCTATTAAAGAAGATTTATGTCACTCCACTCATCCATTATTGGAAGCTCAAGTTAGTACAAACAAGACAACTCTTTTAGAGCTAGAACCAAACAAAAAAAACAAAAAAAAAGAAGAGAAAAAAGAATAAAAAACAAAAAAAACAACAAGAAAAATAAAGAAAAATAAAACCTAAAAAGGCGGTTCAGAAAGCCAACTGAGTTCTCTTTTACCTAAAGTAGCAAAAGGCTTCCATTTGGTTTATAAGGACATTTTGACTTGAATTGGTCCAACCCAACTAAAGATTCAATCAAAATTGGAGAAAAAAGGGAAAAGACCATCCAGTTCCTGAAAGTTCTGTACTTGATAGTCCTACAAGGAAGAAGAACAAAATGCTCAAGGAAAGGGAAGAGTAACAAAAATAAAAAGAAAGAAAAGGGAGAAGAAGAGAGGAAACAAATTTGGATAACAAACTTTTTGCAAGGGCAAAGATTGTCCTAATCAAGAACCTGATTTAATGCCGAGAAGATAGAAAGAATTTTGAGTATAGCAAGATTGCTCCCAGCTACCTAAAGTTCAAACAAGAAATTTATAGTGCGAGGGTTTGTCCATTGTGTCACAATAGATCCAACTTACAAATAGCATTTAAACCCTTGTCCCTTATAGACTCCATTTCAAGCCTATCAAAGACCTGTTGATCTCTCTTGGTAGGTAGAGTCTATTAGTGGAGATAGTTTGAATAAGCATGCATATAAGATAGACAATATTTAAACTCAATGAGACCTTTGGCCAAGTAATGTGTATGTGCCTATCTGAAGTGCAACAGTTCTTGCTTAAACAGAAATAATTCCCAAGTTTAGTACGGTAACTAGGGTTGTCATGTTATAGATATGTTAATTTGGAAAATCAAGTCCTGAGGTACATTGACATTAATTTGGTGAAGCCAACATTTGATTTCAAAATCAAAATTCAAAAAAAAATGTTTTGTCATACAAAGCCTTCAAGTTAAGGGAAGTATGTTGAACCTCCAAAGGACACATTGGGCAAAGGAAATTATTATTGGCAAGGTCATGAAGAAGCTATCAACTGACATGCTGAGACATAGTTTGAAATAGATGAATCCCTGACTCTGCTGCTTGGGATCTCCATTATTCATATTTTTAACATCTTGAAGATAAAAGCCATAAATGCAAAGCTTTCTATCATTCCAATGCAAGACTTGAACGAGCGTTGAAAAGGAGTCAATGAGAATACTTCTGCTAATCACCTCGGTCTGTGAGTCAATGAAACCGCTGTGAGTATTATCATGCATACATGAGCATATCACATCACACTTTCTTGTCTTGTATTGTCTATTCTTTATCAAAGTGAACAACAAACACTCTGTGAAGTAAAGAATCAAAAGAAGATGTCAAATCAGGGGGGCATGGAAAGCCCATTGCTTGAGAAAGCTCCAGTAATTTTGCAAAGAGAAGAAATGCGTTCTTATGCAAAGAACTAGATAAGAAAAACATCAATCAAAGCTTGCATGGAAAAAAATCCTTAGGGGGCAAGGAGAGGATATGAAAGCCAACTAAAAATAGCTAAATTATTACAAAAAGGAAGAACAAAAGAATGGAACATTAGAACTATCAAAAGAATGAAGATGCAAATGACAAAAGATCAGTCCAGCTAGAAGAGTTGAAGCCAATATAGGACAAATCTCTAAGGATGAAGATCCACTTTCAAAGGTGAAGACCTGATTCCAAGGATGAAGATCCATTTTCAAGGGTGAAGACCCGATTTCTAAGGATGAAGATCCATTTTCAAAGGCGAAGACCTGATTCCAAGGATGAAGATCCACTTTCAAGGGTGAAGACCCGATTTCCAAGGATGAAGATCCATTTTCAAAGGTGAAGACTTGATTCCAAGGATGAAGATCCATTTTCAAGGGTAGAGACCCGATCTCAAAGGATGAAGATCCATTTTTTAGGGTGAAGACCGATCTCAAAGGATAAAGATCCATTTTCAAGGATGAAGACCCATTTTCAAAGGTGAAGACCTAATTCCAAGGATGAAGATCCATTTTTAAGGGTGAAGTCCCGATCTCAAAGGATGAAGATCCATTTTCAAGGATGAAGACCTGACCTACAAGGATGAAGATCCATTTACAAGGGTGAAGACCCGATCTCCAAGGATGAAGATCCATTTACAAGGGTGAAGACCCGATCTCTAAGGATGAAGATCCGTTTTCAAAGGTGAAGATCCAAAGTCCAACAATGAAGATCCATTTTGAGGGTGAAAAACCACAATTCATAGAACAGCCGGAGCAGTTAGACTTCTCAACTGATAAAAGGTTAGTCAAACTCAGTCTCGGGTCCAAGCACCCAAATTCAATTCAGTCTTGGGTCCATGTACTCATTCTCGGGTCCAAGTACCCCAATCAAATCAGTCTCGGGTCCAAGTACCCAATCTCGGGTCCAAGTATCCAAATCAAATCAATCTCGGGTCCAAGTACCCAATCCCGGGTCTAAGTACCCAAATTCAATCTAGTCTCGGGTCCAAGTGCCTGAATTCAATCTAGTCTCGGGTCCAAGCACCCAAATTTAATTTAATCTTGGGTCCAAGTACCTAATCTCGAGTCCAAGTACCAAAATCCAATTCAAGCTCGGGTCCAAGTACCCAAATCAAATTCAGTTTAGGGTCCAAGTACCAAATCAAATCAATCTCAGGTCCAAGTACCCAATCTCGGGTCCAAGTACCCAAATTAAATACAATCTCGGGTCCAAGTACCCAAATCAAATTCAATCTTGGGTCCAAGTATCCAATCTCGGGTCCAAGTACCCAATTTCGGGTCTAAGTACCCAAATTCAATCTAGTCTCAGGTCCAAGTAACCAAATCAAGTTCAGCCTCAGGTCCAAGTACCCAAATCAAATTCAAGTAACCATCTCATCAAAATTAAGTCTTATTGTTTTCACTCTCTTTTGCCATAGTCTCATATCGTTCAAGCAGGGGGCAAACTGTAGACCCTTAATATTTGACCCGTTCAAATCCAATAGTCTAAAATAATTTTTTGTGGTATTTTATTTATTTTAATAATATTTTAATTACTAATATTATTTCATAGTAATTTTTAATAAAAATAAAAAATAAAAAAAATAAAAAAAATAAAAAATCGAACGGATCGGCGAGCGTTGTGCGGTAGCCCAATTCGCCGCAGAAATAATCTGGGGGCGAATTGGGACACCAATTTCGCAGCCAACGGCATCTGGGAGCGAATTGGGCTGTCCCATTTCGCCGCAGATGGCATCTGGGGGCGAATTGGCCCGCTGCGCCCATTTTTGCCAGCCAAATTACTGCCAGCACAGCCCACAGACCCGACAGCTCACCCGCTGCCGATTTTTTGACCAAAACTTTTTTTGACCCAGTCCGGTCTAATATATTTTAATTAGTCCAAAATATTTTTTGTGTTGCCCAATATATTTTAATGGTGTCCAAAATAATTTGTGTTATCTTAATTAAATAATATTTATTTTAGTCTTTAGTTTTTATAATTAATAATAAAAATAAATAAAAATAAAAATCGACGACGAAAAATCGGCGATGAAAAATTTCATCGACGAAAAGGGGGGCGGCGAAATGGCCCGTGAGCAATTTCGCCAACCGCAGCCTGCTACCTCCTGCGGCAGCTTTTTCGCCAGCGCAATTTTTCCGCAACAGTTTTTTTCGCCAGCGAAATTTTTCCGACGCAAATTTTTTCGAAACCAAATTCAATTCGGTTTCGGTTTCCTTTTCTTAATTAATGTTAGATTCCGTGAGCAACTAAGATTAATCATAAAAATCTTCTAAAAATAAGGACTAAAACAACACAGAAAAGAGGGGGGAAATTGAGGAGGAAAACTTTGAAAGGAAATCGAATTTTAAAAATTCCTGCTAGCAGTGAAATCGATCAAACTTTTGAGAGAGCAAACAAGCAATTCAATCCGTCAAAGGTAGCAAAGCTTGCCTTTGTTCTTGTTCATCCAAGAAGTAATTTTTGCTGGAACAAACAAACGAAGGTATGAATGTCTAATTTCATCACAGTAGCTTGAATCATCCAATTGTCTCTTTTGATTCAAAAAACCCTAGAACCTTAATTTATTTTTTCTAAAGCTTAAAAACCTTAATTTGTTTCTTTGTTTTCCAAAAATCTTAAAATTGTTGTTTTTGTTTCTTCAAAATCTTAAAACCCTAATCTACCTTCCAATTTTTCAAAACCCTAAATTGAATCGTTTTCTTTCCACAAACCCTAAAAAATATATCTTTTCTATTTCTATAAACTTTAAATTGTTTTGTTTATTTTCATAAAGCTCCATAAAACTATAAATTATTTTTCCAAAATCTAAAATCAAATACGTTCTCCGAAACACTAAAAATCCTAATTCAACTTAAAAACCCAAAACAGTAAACCCTAAACTAGCTAACATTAAACCCTAGTTTTCTATATCCTAATCTTTAAAACCTTATAAATCTAAATATTAAAATTCAACATAGTAAATCCAAAATAATAATCCAATAACCGTAAATCATAAACCTAATGTTTTAATATCCAAATCTTAATTTTATGATTTTTCCCCTCAAACCCTAATTTGGTTAATCAAAGAACATTATCAATCTCTTAAATTATAAAACTTTAATTCATTTCAATTCATTTAAAACTTATAGTAACTTAAACCAATAAATTTCAAAACCCTAAACATTAAATAAAGAATCTTAAATAGAAGCGGTAGCCCTAATTTGAATCTTTACTTGCTTTATTTAATTTTGTATTTGATTATGTAGTCTATTTTATGCTTTAATTTATTTTCAATACTTTGTTGATTTATTTAAGTTGAATGCTTGATTTATTTAGTTTATCATGGATGGATGTTTACATTCTATTAATGTTTGATATCTTTGATGAATGATTTATTTATGATGAATGGTTATTTACTTTTATCGATTTATTTAGATTTCCAAATGTTGTAAGAGATATGTTTCCACTTAGTGTGTACCTCATTAGTTAAATATCATGTAATTTAAATTGCTTTTCTATTTTAGAATCAATGTAAAGGACATGTTTCTACCTTTCGGTGGGTGTCCTATTTAGGCATGGATTATGTAAGGGCATGTTTCCATCTTCGGATGGGTGTCCATTTATTTATTTTGCTTGGACATCATTTTGATTTTCAATATATCGATGCTTTATTTTAATTATTGTGTGTAATATGGATAATGTTATTATATTTAAGAATTTTATAATATTAAGACCTGTAAAGGAGACCGGTTCCAATGAACAGGGCGTTGTGGGGGTGTTGGGCCATTTCTCACCTTCCCCACACGTACTCAACTTTCCGAACCCATTAGGGGTTGGGAATTCCTTAGGAATCGAGTCATCCACCCCTTTCTTTTTTCCCGGTCCGTCCATGTGGCGACTCCATTTTCTCCAGACTTAGGTCCGTGTTCTCTATGGCCCCGAGCCTAAACAGTGCCGAAGTCGCAAGAATCATTCCACTAGGAGTGGGGGCTAAAATCCCCACTCACAGATAGGAAGAAGTAAAATATCTTATTATTTTATTAATTAAATGTTTTATAAATATATATTAATGAGAGGGGCAAAGTTGGAAATAAAAATATATAAAAGCTTAATCTTATTCTTCCTCTTCCCATGGTTGGCCTAATTTTTCAAGCAGAAGAGGGAGGATTTTCCATCATCAAATACTTCATATTTTATAAAGATTTTAAAGTATTAAGGGTGCTTTTGAAGAATAATCAAATATTAGGTAAGTTTTCTTTAAATTTGAGTTTTCTTTGAATTTTACAATATGTGATTTTGGAATTTTATTAGAGAAGTTTGTAATTGTTGTAATGAGTTATTTTGATATGGATGATATGATTTTAGGGTTAGTTGGTGAAATAATTGAGTCTTAGTGAAGTTAGGGCTTATGGGTAGGTTATGTGAAATTAAAGTGTTGGATGGAGATTGTTATAATTGTAAAAATGAGTTGTTGTGAGGTTATTTGGGAGTAAGTAATGACTCTATGCTTGAATGATGGAGAAGAGTTGGTTATGGTGAAGTTTGAAAAAAGTAGTAAGTGGTGAAATTAGGGTTTTATTGGAATTTTGATGGAAATTGTGTAAATAATGATAGTTTGATACAAATTAAACATCGAAATGATTATAATTGAATATTGTTTTCTTGTTGGTTGGTTTATTTGTGCTTAGGCCAAGGTTTCCTAAAGGAATATAGTTAGAGTTTTGGTGAAGGAAGGAGGTGCAGAGTAGAATTGAGTTGATTTGGAGCAAAGAAAGGTTAGTACATACTTTGTTAACTTTTAAATTGAATTTACATGCTTGACATTGTCCACTTTGGTACACTTTGAGGAACTTTTTGTTCCTTTAAAGTGATATTGTATATGAATGTGTTCAATTTTATCATATTTGTGAACGTGAATAAGTAATATGTGTAATGTGATTGAAAAGGTGATGAATGAAGATGTTTTATATAATGTATGATGAAATATGTTTAAAATGTGGACTTAATTTATATTGTGTATTATGGTGGAAATATTGGAAATGAATATGGGAAGTGGCTATGGATATTTAAAAATGTGGTGGTGATCATGGTATGTGATGGTCATGAGGCAAATGTGAAAAAGATATGAAAAATGTGATGAGAATGAAAAAATGATAAATAAAAAAAAAGACTATGATGAAGTGATAATATATGTAGAATGTATATTCTCCTTGTACAATATCTTGTTCTCGAGAATTGTATTTGGTATTGTCGGTTTGACAGGCCATTGACATGTGATGATATGTTATGTGCCTTCGGGCTAGACACGCTGGTGTCACTGCTATTATTGTGCCTTCGGGCTAGATATGCTGATGTCAATAGGGGATGCACCTTCGAATGGTAGATGACACTTAGATTCTCGGTGTTGCGATAGACCAAAATAATATTTCAGGAACTTAAATATTGTATAGGGATTTTTAGGGCCAATGTATGTGATTGTGACATCTTTGGTTAGCAATATGTGCATCAAGGCATGGTACATTTCATGTGATAAACTAAATTTATAATGCATTGTTTTAGAATTACTCTTGTTATCAAAGTATGTATCACTAAGTTGTTGGATTAACGTCGTTTTTGGGATTAATCTTGAAGGTAAAGTTTTTGGTTCCACGAGACTAATTCAGAAGGTGTTGCATACATGTACAACTTTTGATAATATGTATTTCAGATTTGTATACTTTAAACATACCATATGTGTAACACCCTTATATCCTATATACGTACAATACATATTTTCAGCATATGTAAAATATGCATATACGGTACAGAAATGTCATAGACCGTTTTAATAAAAAAAATTTCACATTTTTAATTTAAAATTTCAAATTCTAAATATATAAAAATTAAATAGAATATAAATATTTTTTACTTGTTATAAGAACCCAAAATAAATAATATATATATAAATCTCTGGAAAAAATTAGCTAGAGTTTTGTCTGTAATTTGGACATTCCAAAATTTAGCAATTACTCAACTTGCAAAAAGAAAACACTCCCAAATAATTTCAAATCACCATCTCAACCATACTTCTCAATTTCACCAAGTTTATCAAACATTTATATATATTATTATATATATAATTTAAAACACACTTACTCTCTCATTTCAAATACATTAACCCAAACATTCTTTATAATATACAATACGTAAAATCCAAAACATAATATATTATATATAATACTCAAAATGTACAATAACATAAAAAAATATACATGTTGCTGGTAGTGTTTCTGATCTCGATAGCAACTCAACAAGCTCAACTACAAGTCTAGACCCGACCTGGTCTAAAAGAACTCTCTGGCTCAGTTGGGTCTACCCTGTCACTTGCACGATAGAAACAATAGCTCTAAGCCGAAGCCTAGTGATACAAACTTTGATAATAACAATAAAACTCAATTCAATGCCACTGCACAATGCATATAGATGTCACATTATTCCACTTTCTTATATTTTTCAAATATTTCTTAATCACAACTCATAACATTATATTGCTCAATTGTATCATAATTCATAATTCATATTAAAATAAAGACAAGCATGGGCCCAAAAAGAATCTAATATGCTATTCAAATTTTAGAGTTACTACTTTGGTCCATAATGACACCATGTGTCTAGCCCCGTAGGCAATATATCCATGGATAATGTAATAGCCCCAGTCTCTTGGACCTCAACCCGGCTAAACCCTTAGGCCCCAGTATCTTGGTCCTCAACCCGGCTAGACTGCTACAGTTTTTGAGGCTTACGACCCAGTCTTTTCACCCCAAAAACATCATATTTATCAGCTGGCCTAGCTTACACCCAGTCTTTTCACCATTCCAACGTGTAGCCCGTAGGCAATCATAGGCATGCCGCCAAACCCAGAACTCTAAAAATTGAATAACATACTAGTCACACAATTTATTCATTTTTCTCATCATTAATCTCTTTCTCTTTGTCACATATTCAATCTAGGCACATTGCCTTATTTTTACTTTTTTTTTTCTCACTTTTCTCATTTTTCACATCTTTCTCATTTTTCTCACTTTTCTTACTTTTCTCATTTATTATCAATATCAATTCATTTCATTATTCCACATATCTCATTTTTGCATTCACAACACATTACCCAATTACTTTGGGCATTTTCACATAATATGCATATTTCACATTTTACACAATTTGGCCATTATCAATGGGTTTTCACAATGCATTTAACACATTTATGACATTACAAATGTCATACCATATTATTTATACACAATCAATAAACTAAGTAACTTAACACATTTTCCAACCAAAATGTGTTAAGTCCAAATGTTATGCAAATATAAACATTATATTCAAAGTTTGTACATACCTCCACTAGCAACCCAAAACAAGCTAAAAACAACCTTCAATCCAATCTTTTCAACTTGCCCTTCACCACTTGGATGAAGCAAATCAACCTCCCTCAATGCCTAAACCAAATGTGATAGCAAATAATCATTTAGTATCACATTTAATGGCATTTCCAACATTAAACCATAATTACACATCACTCCTACAAATTTCCAAAAATTTAGCCTTTCCTTACTTCAGCATTGGAATTCCATTCAACTATTATTAAATTAGTGTTTTAAGTTTATTTATATTATTAAAAACATATTTTAATACATTTAAATCATTTACATTATAAAAATACACTCTTATACACAAAATCTAAAAAATGGCATAACATTCCCCCATTGAAGGTTTTCCATTCCAACATAATCCATTACTCATTCCAAGCTTACATTCATCACTTTTAACACTAAACAACATGCTTAAACAAATAAAATCACACAATTCAACCACTTTGGAAAATCACTTTTCCAAAACCCTAAATCTCCACTTCCATTCTCAAACTCCAACCCAACACCACCAAATCCAATATTTGACTTTAAAATACTTGTTTATGAATCAAAACAACTCATTTAGAACCAATTTGCACAATTAAAGTTCATGATTTCAAAACCCCAAAAATCCATAACCCTAAATTTTCTCTCTTCACCATTCTTTAACCAAACTCCATCATATCTTCAATCTAACCTTAGAATCATTGTTAACTACCCAAAATAACATCATACACACCAATTCCAATAAGTATAACATACTACATCAAAATTTCAAAACTCACATAATCCAAATTTCCAAGGAATTCAAAGAAAAGAGATGGAAACTTACTACTTTTGGTGGAAATCACCAAAAATCCACTTGAAACTTGTTAAATCTTTCAATTAATGGAGTATGGAAGAATCAAATTCTTGGTCTAGCTTCCATGAAAAATTCGGCCAAAGGAAAGAGAAGAAGAAGAAGAAGACTTTTAATATTTCTTTTCCTTTTCATCTTTTTTTTAAACCATATATATATATATATATTAAAATAATTTAATATTTAATTATTTAATTATTTTTTTAATAAATTAAAAGTCCTAATTTTTTTCTTCCATTCAAAAATAATTTATTTTTGAATTATTTTATTAATTTTGAATTTATAAGATTTAATTACCAAAATACTTTTTTTTTAAAAAAAGTGTTGACTTTTATATATGTTATGTATATTTTGCATATATATCACATATATATTCCACTTTTTCATTTAAAATCCCTTCATTCTTCATTTAAAACCATTAATTTAATTTATCCTTTTAAATTATAATTTATTTTATCAAATTTTTCAAAAATTAGAAATTTTCAAAAATTTTAGCATGTTACAATTCTCTCCACCTAAAATAAATTTCGTCCTCAAAATTACATGTCCTCAAGTCTGGAACAATTGGAGAAACTGACTCTGCATCGCCTGCTCACTTTCCCATGTTGCCTTCTCAGTGGCATGATTCCTCCAAAGGACTTTCACGAGTGGCACCCTCTTATTCCTCAATTCTTTAACCTCTTGTGCTAAAATCGCCACTGGTTCTTCCTTGTAAGTCAGATCTGGACTCACCTCAATGGACTCCACTGACAAGATATGAGATGGGTCAGACCTGTATCTCTGAAGCATCGAGACATGAAAAATATTATGTATTCGATCCAACTTAGGCGGCAAAGCTAGTCTATAAGCCACTAGACCAACTCTCTCTAGCACCTCATATGGTCCTATGAAACGAGGACTCAACTTCCCTTTGCGGCCAAATCTCCAAATTTTCTTCCATGGAGACACCTTCAGAAACACTTTATCTCCCACACTGAACTCTATGTCTCTTCTCTTTAAATCTGAATAGGATTTCTGTCGGTCTGAAGCTACTTTCAAACGACCCTGAATCACCTTCACTTTCTCCTCTGTTTCCTTAATCAAATCGGGACCAACCAGTTTACCTTCTCCAACTTCATCCTAACACAAAGGTGTCCTGCATCTTCTGCCATATAAAGCCTCATAAGGAGTCATCCCAATACTCGACTAATGACTATTTTTATAAGCAAACTCAATTAATGGCAAAAATCTGTCCCAATTCCCGGTAAAATCAATGATACAGTTCCTCAACATATTCTCCAGAATATGGATCACTCTCTCTGACTATCCATCTGTCTGAGGATGAAAAGCAGTACTAAAATGCAATTGAGAACCCAAAGCATCATGCAAACTCTTCCAAAACCTCAAAGTAAATCGGGGATCTTGATTCGACACCAAAGAAACTGGGACTCCATGCAACCTGACTATCTCATTGATATACAGCTTAACCAACCTCTCAAGAGAAAAATCCATCTAAACTGGAAGAAAATGAGCTGTCTTGGTCATCCAATCAAGTATCACCCAGATTGCATCATGCTTCTTCTGGGTCAAAGGCAATCCAGTCACAAAATCCATTGTCACTCGCTCCCATTTCTACTCTGGCACTAATAAAGGTTGGAGCAACCCTGAAGGAACTTGGTGCTCAGCCTTCACTTTCTGGCAAGTGAGACATCTGGATACAAACTCTGCTATGTCTCTTTTCATTCCTGACCACCAATAATGTCGCTTCAATTCCTGATACATCTTGGTACTCCCAGGGTGTATAGCAAAAAGTGACTAATGTTGTAACGACTCCACTTGCACAGTCTTACGACAGCTGGTCTATTGGGCCTTTTCTCCAGTAGGTGGACCGAAGTCCCAGCACTCAACCCGGTATGCCGCCACAGTACTGGACTGCCCTCGCGGGCCCTCCAGCATAATTTGTTTATTTGGCTCCCAAAGGAGTCGCCTCCCCATATTGAACACCTGGATTGTGCTCGCTGGCTCTCTTAAAGGAGAGGTCAGGTGTTCGATCCGGGGAGGTGACTCCTTTGGGAGCCAAATAAACAAATCCTGCTGGAGGGCCCGCGAGGACAATCCAATACTATGGCCGCCTGCCGGGTTGAGGGCTGGGACTTCGGTCCACCTACGGGAGAAAAGGCCCAATAGACCAGCTGTCTTAAGACCGTGCAGGTGGGGTCGTTACTGATGTGCTTCCTCTAATATCATTCTTTTCAATTCTGCATCATCAGGAATACACAATCTATCTCTATACCATAGACTGCCATCATCCCTCACATATAAGTCTCGACTCTCCCCCTTCTGACAAACCAACACAATTTTCTAAATTCTCTCATCTGCCAACTGAGCCTCCCTAATATGATCCAATAGGACTGGCCTCAACTGCAACTGAGCCATCAAAGCACCATCATCAGAAGACTCAAATCTAGCATGCAACGCTCTCAACTCAACAAGCAACGAGAGCGAATAAGCAGTCAAACTTGCCAAAGATTTTTTACTCAAGGCATCAGCAACAACATTTGCCTTACCATGATGATAATCAATCAAACAGTCGTAGTCTTTAATCAACTCTAACCACCGTCTCTACCGAAGATTCAACTCTCTCTGAATACCTAGGTATTTCAAACTCTTGTGATCCGTATAAATGAAACACTTTTCCCCATACAAATAATGCCTCCAAATCTTCAAGGCAAAAACTATTGCTGCTAATCCCAAATCATGCATCGGATAATTCAGCTCATGCGGTTTTAACTGTCGAGAGGCATAAGCAATGACTCTACCCTCCAACATCAAAACACAACCTAAACCATTGTATGAAGCATCACTGTATATCACATATGGTTTACCTTCCACAGGCAGGGTAAGGACAGGAGCTTGAGTCAACATCTCACTTAGCTGCTCAAAACTCGCCTGACACCGATCTATCCACACAAATTTAACTCCTTTCCGAAGTAATCTGGTGAGTGGTGTAGCTATTATAGAAAAACCCTTCACAAATCGATGATAATAGCCTGTTAATCCAGAAAACTTCTAACCTCTGTCACAGTCTTCGGTGGATTCCAATTCAGGATAGCCTCAACTTTACTCGGATCAACTCTAATACCCTCTGCTGAAACCACATGACCAAGAAAAGCTACCTGATCGAGCCAGAACTCACACTTAGACACCTTAGCATACAACTGCTTCTCTCTCAGAGTCTGCAATATGATCCGCAAATGCCTATCATGATCCTCCTCATTAAGCAAATACACCAAGATGTCAACAATGAAGACTACCACAAACTGATCTAAAAATGGTCTAAATACCCTGTTCATCAAATCCATAAAAGCTGCTAGTGTATTCGTCAATCCAAAGGGCATCACCAGAAACTCATAATGCCCATACCTCGTGTGAAAAGCTGTCTTGGGTACATCCACATCTCTAACTCTCAACTGATGGTACCCTGATCTCATATCAATCTTAGAGAATACTGCTGCTCCCTTCAACTGATCAAAGAGATCATCTATCCGAGGCAAAGGATACTTATTCTTGATGGTCACCTTATTCAACTGCCTATAATCAATACACAATCTCATGGTGCCATCCTTCTTCTTCACAAACAACACAGGCGCTCCCCACGGGGACACACTAGGGTGGATAAACCCTTTATCCAATAACTCCTGCAACTGCACCTTCAATTCTCTCAACTCAGCAGGTGTCATCCGATAAGGGGTGATAGAGATAGGAGTGGTACCAAGCAATATATCAATACCAAACTCCACTTCTCTCTCAGGAGGTACCCCTGGCAACTCATCAGGGAAAACATCTAAAAACTCGGCAACTGTGGGTATACTTTCAAGCAGGAATCCCATTACTCTAGTAACTACAACATGAGCAAGATAAGCCTCACATCTCTTCCGAATCATCCTCCCAGCTGAAACAGCTGCAACAAACATGGATGAAAGATACCTCTGCTCACTAGATACTATAACATCCCTACCATCCCGTATTCTCAAAGTAAAACATTTCTTCTAACAGTCTACCACAGCCCCATGCTTGGATAACCAATCCATGCCCAAAATCAGATCATATTCCCTGAAAGACATCTCAATCAGGTCATCGAGAAACTCCTTATCCTAAACAACAACTACACTATCTCGGTGCAACCTGCTCACCACAACACTATGCCCTAAAGGATTTGTCACCAAGACATCAAATTCTAGGGACTCAGAATGCAATTCAATCACAGACAAGATAGATGCACTTATGTATGAATGCATAGATCCAGGATCTAATAGAGCAAGGATTGAAATACCAAATAAAGAAAATGTACCCGCAATAACGGCTGAAGCATCCGACTGCCTCTGCATCACATAAACCCACTAAGATGGCCCAGCCTCATCTGGCCTACTGCCCTCGAATGTAGAGCCTCCTCTCTAACTAAACCCAGGTCGACCACCTCTACTAAAACCTCTGCCACCACGACCCCCTCTGACACTGGGTCGAGAAGCTGCAGTATCTGTCTGCCTAACCTTTGATGGCTTGGGACAATCTCTGATAAAATGATCCGATGACCCACATTTGAAACACACTCCCGAAGCACCTCTCCACCAGCAGATACCTCTGTGTGCTCTACCATAATGAACGCAAGTAGGTGGAGCAGGCCTCTGAGCCACTGGAGTCAAAGCACTAGCCATTGAAACTGCAGGTCTCTATCTCTGCTGTTGTACTGACCTACTAAACTGCCCCTGACTCCTACTAAACCTTTGAAAATATTCCCCTCGGCCTCTCTTCAATGATGAAGACCCTGCCTCACTCTGAGGTCTCCTAACTCTAGTCTTCTCAACCTTGGCAGCTGCTGTAAGACTCTATGCCCTCTCAACACTCCTGGCAGCTGCAACTAATTGGGAAAAATTATGATACCGAGAGCCTACGATGATGCACATGATAAAGGGTCTCAGTCTCTCCTCAAACCTCCTGCACCTATCAAACACGTCAGAAATGATCCAACCAGCTTAGTGACTCATCCGGATAAACTCGATCTCATACTCGGTCACTGTCCTGGTATCTTGTCTCAGACTCAGGAATTCCATCTTCTTTACATCTTTATACTCTCTTGGAGTATATTTCTTCTTAAATTTCCACATGAAATCATCATAGGTCAGGACTGGTGGATCATCCAGAGCATGTGGAACCGTCTTCCACCAATCATATGCATCTCTCTGCAGAAGAGATCTAGCATAATCAAACTTCTCTTCTGGACTAGCTTGTAACTGAATGAATACCCTCCAAAATAAATGTAACACCCTTATACCCTATATACATACAATACATATTTCTAGCATATGTAAAATACGCATATACGGTACAAAAATATCACAGACCAATTTAATAAAAAAATTTCACATTTCTAATTTAAAATTTCAAATTCTAAATATATAAAAATTAAATAAAATATAAATATTCTTTACTTGTTATAAGAACCCAAAATAAATAATATATGTATAAATCTCTGGAAAAAATTCACCAAAGTTTTGTCTGTAATTCGGACATTCCAAAATTTAGCAATTACTCAACCTGCAAAAAGAAAACACTCCTAAATAATTTCAAATCACCATCTCAACCATACTTCTAAATTTCACAAATTTTCTCAAACATTTATATATATAGATATATATATATATAATTTAAAATACACTTACTCTCCCATTTCAAATATATTGACCCAAATATTCATTATAATATACAATACGTAAAATCCAAAACATAATATATTATGCATAATACTCAAAATGTACAATAACATAAAAATATATACATGTTGTTGGTAGTGTTTTTGATCTCGATAGCAACTCAACAAGCTCAACTACAAGTCTAGACCTGACCTGGTCTAGAAGAACTCTCTGGCTCAGCTGGGTCTACCCTGTCACCTGCGCGATCGAAACAACCTTGCTAAGCCGAAGCCTAGTGGTACAAACTTTGATAATAACAATAAAACTCAATGCAATGCCAATTCACAATGCATATAGATGTTACATCATTCCACTTTCTTATATTTTTCAAATATTTCATAATCACAACTCATAACATTATATTGCTCAATTGTATCATAATTCATAATTCACATTAAAACAAAGACAAGCATGGGCCCAAAAAGGATCTAATATACTATTCAAATTTCAGAGTTACTGCTTTGGTCCATAATGACACCATGTGTCTAGCCCCATAGGCAATATATCCATGGATAATGTAACAGCCCCGGTCTCTTGGACCTCAACCCGGCATAGACCCTTAGGCCCCAGTATTTTGGTCCTCAACCCGGCTAGACTGCTACAGTTTTTGAGGCTTACAACCCAGTCTTTTCACCCCAAAAACATCATATTTATCAGCTAGCCTGGCTTACAACCCAGTCTTTTCACCATTCCAGCGTGTAGCCCGTAAACAATCATAGGCATGCTGCCAAACCCAGAACTCTAAAAATAGAATAACATACTAGTCACACAATTTATTCATTTTTCTCATCATTAATCTCTTTCTCTTTGTCACATATTCAATCTAGGCACATTGCCTTATTTTCACATTGTTTTCTCACTTTTCTCATTTTTCACATCTTTCTCATTTTTCTCACTTTTCTCACTTTTCTCATTTATTATCAATATCAATTCATTTCATTATTCCACATATCTCATTTTTGCATTCACAACACATTACCCAATTACTTTGGACATTTTCATATAATATGCATATTTCACATTTTACACAATTTAGTCATTATCAATGGCTTTTCACAATGCATTTAACACATATATGATATTACAAATGTCATAGCATATTATTCATACACAATCAACGAACCAAGTAACTTAACACATTTTCCAACAAAAATGTGTTAAGTCCAAATGTTATGCAAATATAAACATTCTCCACTAGCAATCCAAAGCAAGCTAAAAACAACCTTCAATCCAATATTTCCAACTTGCCCTTCACCACTTGGATGAAGCAAATCAAACTCCCTCAATGCCTAAACCAAATGTGATAGCAAATAATCATTTAGTATCACATTTAATGGCATTTCCAACATTAAACCATAATTACACATCACTCCAACAAATTTCTAAAAATTTAGCCTTTCCTTACTTCAACATTGGAATTCCATTCAACTATTATTAAATTAGTGTTTTAAGTTTATTTATATTATTAAAAACATATTTTAATACATTTAAATCATTTACATTATAAAAATATACTCTTATACGCAAAATCTAAAAAATGGCATAACCTTCCCCCATTGAAAGTTTTCCATTCCAACACAATCCATTACTCATTCCAAGCTTACATTCATCACTTTTAACACTAAACAACATGCTTAAACAAATAAAATCACACAATTCAACCACTTTGGAAAATCACTTTTCCAAAACCCTAAATCTCCACTTCCATTCTCAAGATGTATTGAAGGAGAAGCTGAAGCTGAACAAGATGTATCCCGAAATAAGATTTTAGAGCTGGAGGTGGTATTAAAAGACCAAAGAAGAGAGATCAAATACTCTCAGCATAAGGTAGGGGAAATCCAGCCTCCATTTGCTGGTTGCTGGGGATCCATCATCATTTGAGAAGGATGATGATAGTTCTTCCAGTAGTGCTGGTGATGGATCTGAACAAGACATGGAGGATGTAGTCAACTCTAATAGGGACAGGGATGGAGAGCATGGCCCAGACGATGATATTGGCTTAAGGGATGATGAAGCTGGCTCTGGAGGTGCTACTATGAGTGGTAGGCAGCATTCCGGTGGTACCATCATTCCTTCTATGGAGGAAAAGGAGCCAACCTCATTGGACTGTGAGGAAGATGCTGATCACTCCAGTCACATACTTAGGGGACCAATTCCTTTATTGTAGACATTCTTGTTAGTCATACCCCAGTTAGCTCTAGCTCTGGCACTCCTCATGTTCAAGGTTCATCTTCTACTGCTCCTCCAGACACTACTCTAACTATTCTCATTTCTACTTCTTCCATTCTAGTGCTTCCTACCGAATGCATTGCATCAGCCTAGATTGATGTTGTTTCTGGCGAGTCTATAGGAGAAGGATCTGACGCAACCCGAGATGGTAGTTTAGGAACATTTTTGAATAGTGGTCACATTTCTACTATATTAGAGGGTTGCATTGTCGATCTGCCAGGATGACTAGGACCACTTCTTGCATCTTTTAGACTTTTGATCACTCATTCCCTAGGCCCCTTTTATGTACATTGATTTTTGGGATGTTGGCCTGCTACTGCTGATGTTAATCATTTGAACACTTTTCTTTTACATTTTGAATTTTTTGTGGATGTTTTGTGAATAATTTTATGCAAACTTATTTTCATTCTAGTAGGATCTCTCTTCTCTTTTGATTTTTATTTCTCGATCATGATATCTATATCAGTATGAGAAACAGGTTTATCAGAATGACATAAAAAACTTGGATTCTTCCAAAATCTATTGGTCTTGTGACTTTTAAGTCGTAAAAATGTCAAACTTGTCAATAAAAAAATTAATTTTGATATTTTTTTTAAACTATCAAACCAAAGTTTCAAACAATCGAGTTTATTACTTTTAACTAACTTAAAAAATATCGAGCTCGACATTTTCCACCATTTCAACTTCTATAAGACCGTTCCCATGCCTCCATAGTCATCCTAATTTGATCTTTTTTGTTCTTCTTTCTCTTTTACTAGCTCTACCTTGATTTCCATCTCTTTCTTCCCATTTTTCTAAGATTAAGGTAAAAGCTTCTTTGAGAAGGATGCTGGACCTCTTTTCCAGGCTAAATAGTTAGCACTGGAATTAACTTTCTTGGGCCTTGAGTTCTTAAGATGTTTCAAGAACATCCGTTTGAATTCTCCCTTTCTTTATGTTACAGCCATTTTCTGAGACAATAATCATTGGGCCTTTGATTTTCCTCAATTCAAGATATGCCCATTGATGGAAGACTTTGTAACTATCTTTTTAGTGACGGACTAAAATTCATCGCTAAAACCTTAAAATTATAACCTAAAATCTTCACATCACTTTTTTCTTCTTTATTTCTTTCTTCTTTCTATTTTCTTCCTCTCTTTCTCCTTCTTCTTCTTTCTCCTTTTTCTTTCATTCTCCTTGTTTGTTCTTTTTCTTTTTCTTTTTTTTTTCTTTCTCCTTTCTCTTTCTTTCTCCACTCTCTCTCTCTCTCTCTCTCTCTCTCTTTTCCCTTTTCTTCTTCTTCCTCTTTCTTATTTTCTTCTCTTTCCAGTTGAAATTCTCACTGGTTATCATTCCACAATTAAATATATTTATTTTTTAAAGTAGTCATTATTCAATATTTTTGTAGAAAAATTTATTTGTTAGAATAATTTTTAATAAGATATTTTGTTGAATAAATAATATTTAGAATAAATAATTTTTAAAAGTTATTTGGTTAAATAATTTATTTCTAGATTAGAATATAATTTTTAAAATAATGTTTTTGAAATTATTTGATAGAATAATTTATGTTTTAGAGAAAATGTTATAATAAATAATTTTTAGGAATAATTTGATGGAATAATTTATTTTCAGTATGAATAAATTATTTGATAGAACAAATAAACTATTTAGTTAAATAATTATTTTGTTGGAGAAGTACTTTTTAGAATAAATAATTTATAGAAATTATATGATAGAATAGTTTATTTAAGAAAATTGTTAGAGAAATAGCCTTCTAGAAATTATTTGATAAATAGTTTATTTTTATGTAAATAAATTATTTAATAAAAATAAATATTATTTTGGAAATAAAAAATAAAATAAAATATTTAAAAAATAAAATAAATTATATTTAAAAAATGAAATAAATTATTTTAACAGCGATATGATTTTTAAGAATTAGCGATAGATTTTTCTGTTGCTAATTCTCAATTTTCTTGTAGTAAGCACCTTACATCTCTCACATTCTCTTTGCCAATGATAGTTTTTTTTTCAAAACCAACGGAGAGAAAGCATTGGTTCTTAAACAATGTTTAGACCAATATGGATTGTCATATGGAAAAGTTATCAATACATAAAAATCATTTGTGTTCTTTAGCTCAAATACGAGTGCAGGGTTGGCCAATGATGTGTGTTCTGCATTAGGAATCAATAGAACTGGGAATTATGGTAGATATTTAGGACTGCTATCCTTGGTGGGAAAGAACAAATGTGAAGTCTTTGATTTCATTAGAGAGCAAGTTAGAAGGAGAATTATGAGTTGGAAACATAGGCTTCTTTTTAGGGCTAGCAAGGAAGTATTGCTTAAGACACTCATTCAGGCTCTTCCTATTTATACGATGGGTATCTTCCTTATTCCTTTTATATTCTGTGAAGAGCTTGAATGAATAATGATTAGCTTCTGGTGGGATACTAACTGTTTCGGAATATGTGGTATTACATGGGTGCATTGGGCTAGGCAATGTGGGAGCAAGGACGAGGGAGGAATGGTTTTTCGTAGACTTCATGAGTTCAATCTCACCATGTTAGGGAAGAAAGGGAGGAGGCTTATGGTGTATCCTCAATCTTTGGTGGCTAGGGTGTTGAAAGCCAAGTACTACCTAAATTATAATTTCCTTCAAGTAAGATTGGAAGATAATCCTAGTTATTCTTGGAATAACATGTTGGTTGCTCAACATTTGTTGAAACAATGATGTTGGCATCATGTGAGGGATAGAGATAATATTTCCATTTAGTCATATCCTTGGCTAGCAGTGGAGGATAATCCCTATATTACTACAACACCTTCATATGAAGAGGATCTTCATAGTGTCAACTCTCTTATGGTATAAGGTGTAAAATAATGGGATAAAGGTTTTTGTCAAACATTGTTTAATAGTAGAGATGTGGAGCTAATCTTCAAAATTCCATTAAGTTTGCGTAGAATAAATGATTATTGGATTTGAAGACACAGTAGAAGGGGTATGTATTTTGTTAAATATGTGTGCTAGGCATTGACTCATAACATGATAGATTCTATAATGCAGCCTTATGATCCCTTTTGGAAGAATCTTTGGTCTCTGAAGGTGCCTCCTGAAGTGAAGAGTACACTATGGCGGGTTTGTCAGAGTTGTTTATCAACTATGTCAGCTTTAAAGACAAGAATTTAGATGTTGATGCCCTATGCCCACTTTTTAAGAGGTATGAGGAAATAACTATTCATATCTTACTGAATTGTTCTTTTGTCAGAGCTTGTTGGGATTTTATGCCTTTTTTTTTCTTTAATTGAGCATGATAACAACTTGGTGATTTGGTTGTGGCTCATCTTTCAAAAGTGTAGTTTAGAAGAGTGTAATTTTTATGTTACTCTATTGTGGAATATTTAGGACCTTAGGAATGAAGTGTTATGGAACATATATTTTAGAACCCTAGTTACTGTTGTGCATTTTGCTAGGATTTTTCAACACTAGTGGCAATCAGCCTAGTTTAGGAGTAATGGTGGTGGGAGATCAGCAAATGCTATTTTTTTCTAGATGGGTAGCTCCTTCCTCTGGTATGTATAAATGTAATTTTAATGCCATTGTATTCCTGGAGAATGGCAAGTTAGGTATTGGTTGTATCTTAATTGACTTTATTGGTTAACTAATCACTGCCAAACGTGGTTATCATAGAGGTCAATTGGAACCAGATATAGCTAAGGCAATGGCTTGTAAGGAAGCGTTGTCATAGATTAAGAGCTTACAATAAGGCAACTTTATTGTGGAAGGCGACTCTTTAGGGCTTGTTAATGTTGTAACTTGTTGTCAAATTGATGATTTTTACTTTGGAGTATTGATTGAGGATTGTATTGTTTTTAAAAGAGTTGGTTAATTCTAGTATTGTTTATCGTCCAAAATTTGCGAATCAGAGTGCTTGTTTGCTTACTAGACTCTCTAATTCAATGACAAATTCCATAAAATGGGGGGTAGATGTCCCACATTTTGTTTTGATACTATTTTTAAAGACTGTGTTTTGAATCAATATAACTTTTAGTTCTATTTTTCCTGATAAAAAAAAGTTATATTTTTTTTAAAAAGAAGCAACACATTAATAAAAGTTCAAGATTTTATATCATGGAAGCAAGCCGACATTTCTAATTGGAAATAGAAATTTTCCCAAGTTTCAAATAAAATTATGAAAAATATCAAATTCAATCATCTAATGAAATATTGGACTTGGTCACAACTCACAAGAATATAATATAAATTTAATAAAAAATTGAATAATATAATTTTTTTAAAAAAAACAAAGACAATGTCAAAATAGTCCAATGAACCGACATAGTCCTATTAAACTCAGTTTTTCTGTAATACCCATGACTTTAAATATAGCTAAATAATTTATAAGGATGGCTAATTAGAGTGTTGGGAGAAGTATATGTGTAGTATATACCTAATGTATACACAAGATATACATTGAATATGCATAGTATATACATAGTATATACCTAATATATATTTACTATAAATATTAGTTACATATTATATACCTAAAATATATATGACATGTAAATATACATAACATATATACAAAGTATAAAAATGGTGATGGGAAGATGATGATGATAATAAAAGAAGAAGAAAGAAAATGTATGGTGGGGATTAAAAGGAATTAAAAAAAATAATTAATTATTTAAATATATATGGTTGGGAAGAAAGAAAGAAAATCAAAAGTTATCTTCTTCTTTCTTTTTTCTTGGTGGCCAAATTCTATAAGCAAGGGCAGGAGATTTTCTTCACCAAATTCATCAAATTTCACAAGATTCCAAAGGAATTAAGGTATTTTTGAAGAACAATTAAGGTTTAGATAAGTAATTTCTTTTTTAAGCTTTGTTTTAAGAGTTTTAAGAATATGTGGATTTTCAAATTTTAATGGAGGTTTTTAAAATTGTTGAGATGAGTTATTTTGAAGTTATTTTGATGTATATGTTATGATTTTAAAGTTAGTTGTTGGATATGAGTAAGTTTTAATGATGTTAGGGTTTATGGAGAGGTTATGTGAAATTATAATTTTTGAAAGAGGTTTTAATAATTGTTAAAATGGATTGTCATAAAGTTATTTTGATGTATAAATGATGATTTTGTGATTGGATGATAGAAATGAGTTAGTTATGTTGAAGCATAAATAAGGTAGTAAAGGGGAATTAGGGTTTTTGTTAGAAATTGATTAGGAATTCTGTAATTGGTGATTGCTTTGAATAGAAATATGACTTTAATGAAATGATATTACCTATCATTTGATTTAGGAAAGCGATGATCAAATTTGCTCAAGTGAAGAGATTTAAAGTTTAGTGGAAGTAAGGGGGTGGAAGGTGAATTTGGCTTGATTTTAAGGCTAAGAAAGATTAGTACATATTTTGATAATTATGGGTTTAATAACATTACTTTTGGCATAACACATTGTAAATTGATAAATATGTTATGTCACTTTATTATTGGTTTTCATAAGTAAAGTGTATTATTTTTAGTAAAAGTATGTGAAATATACGAATTGTAAAATGCTAAGCCATTGGAGGATGGCTAGTGATATTGTTATGTGCAATTTGAGAAAAGTGTGTTCGATGCATTTGAAAATGTGATGTTAGGCCACATTGTGAATATGGCTAAGAAATATGTTTTATATAGTTGAAAAGTGTGGATATTGTTGAAAAGATATGAAAAATGTGATAAAATGAGAGATGATCAAGAAAATTGTTGATTGCTTGGAAAATGTGAAAATATAAAGTGTAACCCTGTATAATTACTACAATACTAGGAAGTTGATATTGGTCATGTATATGTTGATAAACTTGAGCAGAGCTAGGTCTTGATCTGTGCAGAGTTGGGTCCTGAGATTGAGCTTAAAGATAGACCTGAGAAGGACTAGGTCTTGAGACTGGATATGGTAATTGTATAGGGGTGTTGGGCCATACGTATGTGTGGATATGTTGTATTTTTATGAATTATGAATATAATAAAGGTTTTGTGTAATAAATGTATATTGTTATTAAAATTTGCACTACTAAATTATATGCTTAGAGCGATTGTATGTATCGCACAATTGATAGGGTTGCAGATTAGAAGGATCCAAACTGTGGATGATAGTTGGAGACTGAGTGTGCTACAAGACTAACTTGGAAGGTGTTGCACACATGTATAATTTTGTCATTATGTACTTTGGTTTTTATACATCTAAATCACATCATATGCATATTAAATGAAGTTTGGGTATGTTTTGCATATATAAGTAATTAAAATGAGTAACGTTTTAATGTGAAATCTTGGGTTGTAAATTAATAAAGAAGGAAGTTTAGAATGAAAGATGATTTTGGGAGTGTAATTTTTCTTGCAAGTTGTGTTTGTTTTGAATTTGATATTTATTAAAATTAAAGCAAAACTCAGGTGATTTTTTTAAAAATATTTTCTATTAATCACATTATATTAAATATAAAATATGTATGGTTTTATCGGTTAAAGTTATCTTTTAATAATATAATTATAATAGCTTATACAATTGTTTATTATGATATTTTTATATTTTATATACATATAATATATCTATGAAGTGTATATATTATACATATATATGGTACAAGGATATTACATTTCTAATTTTCTTTTTCTTGGTAACATTATATTAAATCACTAATGTGTTTAATTTGCAAATTTCAATTTTATCACTATTAATATTGTTACCTTTTTTTTATTGAAGCATAATTTTTTTTTATGAAAAGGATAGTTTTATAATATTAATTCGGAGAATCCGCTAACAAAATAGATTCCAACTGACTTGGAATCTCCTCCGTCAAAACACAAAAGTCTTCTAAAGAAAAAACTGACTACAGTGCTAAAGTATGAGCTACTACATTTGCACTCATGTGCACATGTTTAAAAGAAACATAAACATAAACAAAACTAGCTACCGTTTGCCTTATATCTTCCACTATCAAACCATCCATATCCAAAGAAGTTTCCTTTCATGTTATGCTATTAACCACCATGGCTGCATTTGGTACAAAAATATATAAGAATATGCAAATTAAGATATATAATTTTCTTAAAAAATAGATAAAGAAAATATTAAAAGGGAAAAAAAAAACGAATTCCCCTTCTCATTTTCCACTCTTATTATTATATTTTTTCTTTTCTAAGCTATATTGCTTTGGCAATTTTGAGTTAAACATCAAAGACAACACACTTCCAATGGCTTCTTATTCTATATCCTTTATTATTAAATTTTTTATGTTAAAGTTTTTTTTTTGAAATATTGGTATATGAAAAGGGAAATCAATTTTAAGTGTATTATTTAAAAATATATATATTTACTCTTAAATATGCTATTTATGTTTAAGTTTAATTCTAACTTAACTCTCATCTTTCAAAAAAAAAAATCAATCCCAGTACTTGGATTTGAATTCAACCCTAATTGGATTTGATTGGACAGAAAAAACAATTTTCTAAATTTTAAATATAATTTGTAGTTAAAAATAATTTCTCTGACTTCGATATTCTTAAAAAAATATGCAGAATTGAGGATTTTAAAGTACTTTGCTTAGGGATGCTTCCACATGTGTTTAAAATCTTTCCTTCTCATCCTTATAAATTAAATGTTAATGTATATATAAATTGAGATTCGACATGTACATAACTCAAAAAAAAAAAACAAAATTTTCATATTCATTTGAATATCAAAAATAAAAAAAAGCCAAAAAAGAAGACTAGAAAGCAACCCAAAACAGAACTGCAGCCGCACTCCAATTTTTGCTTTTGCAGTATGACGGTATGACCAAATGAGATATTTATATATAAAAAAATTAAAAATTAAAAATATTTTTAGTGTATTTTTTAATTATTTAATGAAAAAGAAAAAAAAAAGAGAGAAAAAGCTAAAAAGTGAATAGTTGACTGCTCTCTGCCTTAATCAAATAATACACTTCTCTAACATAAGAAGACAGCTAGGGTTTCTTTTCTTTTTTAACTCATTCTTACACCAAATCCACACCTATAACCCTGCCCATAAGCAATACTATCAATTATTAATTAATCAAAAAATTAAATTATTTTGATCTAAATTTTATAAGTTCCATAATTTTTTTTATCAAGAATTATTTATTCACATTTGGACCTCAAATATTTTAATAAATATTACTACTTAATAGTAAAAATTGTAAAATGTCATTATACTTTGAATTACTCTTTTTTTTTAAAAAAAATCAATCAAGTTTTAGGTTAAAAAAGTCAGATTATATTTTTTACGTCATAAAACATTCGCATTATGATTGTTTTTAATATCTAAATTATTAAAATATATAACAATAAAATTTTAAAATATTTTATGCTTTTTATCTATAATAATAATAAAAAACAAAAAGCAAAAAATTATTCCGGGTATTTTAATGTAATGTTATTTTAAAATTTGCTATATATACTGAATATAATTTCAAATGAAAAATTTTCATAAATGTAAACAAATTATCTACTTATAGTTAAAATTTTAGTATGAATTATTATATGCTTAAAATAAATAATTAAATAAAGTCAATCTTACAAGAAACCTGAATAAAATTGACTGAAATTTTTGAATTTTGAAATTAAACCCAGCCTGAAAGAATTACTGGATACGTTTGATAAATATGTATTATATTATTTATTTATTTTTCTATATATTTACTCTTTAATTTAACAAAAGCTTAAAGCGTTAATGCTTCGGGTGCATGCTGTTGTCTCTGTCTCCCGTCTCGTATACACTTGACTCTCTCCACAACACTTAAAAATTACCCACTCTTCTCCTTTTTCTTCTTCTTCTTTGTTCAGACAATGAATGTTTCTTAATCTCCAAAACAATTCTCACATTATCCCAATTTTTCCTCCTAAAAACAAAACAATGTTTCCCAAAAATTTTCCATTTTCCTTTTTCTTCTTCTCTCTTCTAATGTCTTTTCCTCTCTCTACACCAGATCTCGCCGCCGACCGGGTAGCGCTTATCTCTCTTCGGTCCTCTGTCGGTGGCCGTACCCTCTTTTGGAACATTACCCAGTCCACTCCATGTTCTTGGGCTGGAGTTAACTGTGAAAATAACCGTGTTACTGTACTCCGTCTACCTGGTGTTGCCCTTTCTGGTCCTTTACCTACTGGCATTTTCTCTAATCTTACTCAACTTCGTACTCTTAGTCTCCGTCTCAATGCTCTCACTGGTCAGCTACCTGCAGATCTCGCTGCTTGTACAAATCTCAGGAACTTGTACTTGCAGGGAAATTTGTTTTCCGGTGAGATCCCGGAGTTTCTTTTTGGTTTACATGATCTTGTTCGTCTTAATCTTGGTGAGAACAACTTTACTGGTGAGATCTCGATGGGTTTTCAAAATTTTACAAGATTGAGGACATTGTTTTTGGAGAACAATCACTTATCTGGGTCAATTCCGGATTTGAAGTTGGAGAAGTTAGAGCAATTCAATGTTTCAAATAATTTGTTGAATGGCTCTATACCTGAAAGATTTAAGATTTTTTATTCAAGTTCGTTTCTGGGTAATTCATTATGTGGACAACCTCTTGCTAATACTTGTGCTACCAGTGGTGCTAATGGTAGTATAGTTGTGCCCAGTTCACCTACAGATGGTGGGAATGGCGGTAAAAGAAAGAAGTTGTCTGGTGGTGCCATTGCCGGTATTGTAATTGGATCTATTGTTGGTTTCTTCCTAGTTGTTTTGATTTTAATGTTTTTGTGTCGAAAGAAGGGTAGCAAAAAGTCAAGATCTATTGACATTGCATCTATTAAGCAACAAGAACTTGCAATTCCAGGAGAGAAGCCAATTGGGGAAGTAGATAATGGTAGTGGATATGGGAATGGAAATGGATACTCAGTTGCTGCCGCTGCGGCGGCAGCAATGGTGGGGAACGGAAAAGGAGGAGAACTAAACGGAGCTGGCACTAAAAAGTTGGTTTTCTTTGGTAAGGCGTCAAGGGTGTTTGACTTGGAGGACTTGTTAAGAGCCTCGGCAGAGGTTTTGGGGAAAGGAACATTTGGGACTGCTTATAAGGCAGTCTTGGAGGTGGGAACTGTGGTTGCTGTTAAAAGGTTGAAGGATGTAACAATTTCAGAGAGGGAATTCAAGGAGAAGATTGAGATGGTGGGAGCCATGGATCAAGAAAATTTGGCCCCTTTAAGAGCTTACTATTATAGTAGAGATGAGAAACTTCTTGTTTATGATTACATGACGATGGGAAGCTTGTCTGCGCTTTTGCATGGTGGGTATTGCTTAGTTTTTGCCTTTTTTTTCTTATTATGTTCAGCTTTTCTTGTTTGGTGAATGATTGTGGAGATCTCTTTGATCATAATCTTTCAAGATAATTACCCTTTTCTGTTTTCTTGTTTTTTTTTTTTTCAATTGTTTGGGTTTAAACTGTACATATCCTCTTCTCTGAATCTCTTTGACAGGATAATTATGGACTTATTATTCATATTTTATA
Source organism: Garcia nutans (assembly GCA_947685225.1). Lineage (NCBI taxonomy): Eukaryota > Viridiplantae > Streptophyta > Magnoliopsida > Malpighiales > Euphorbiaceae > Garcia > Garcia nutans. The sequence goes on from CANTUV010000007.1 coordinate 50,923,291, forward strand.
ATTGCAATAATTTTTTTCTTGAAATATGCTCTTAAGGATTTTGCATACACAAGGAGGCTTGGAGCTATATGATTGTTTTCTGTGCATATGATTGCGTTTTTACTTGTACAAATTTTAACTTAAATTTGCTTGCTTTCTGCTGTACAGTGTGGGTTTTTCTGAATTGAGTAGAAGGCAGTGTTATTTGTCATTTCCTTTTTAAAATTTACTTAACCTCAATAATGGATGACACCACACTTTAGGTGTCTAGTTGTGTTTTTTCTATGATCTAATTGTCGTGAAATTTTTATCGTCTTATATACAACGAATATTTATATCCGTAGTTATGTTTCATCAACTATTTCTGTTGAATTTCTGTTTAAAGATTATGGCATAGAATGACATGAGTATTTTGTTTCTGAACTTTATTTTCACCATCATCTCCTATGTTAATTTTTATCACAGGGAACAAAGGAGCTGGTAGGACTCCATTGAACTGGGAAATTAGATCTGGTATTGCCCTTGGAGCTGCCCGTGGCATCCAGTACCTACACTCTCAAGGTCCGAATGTGTCCCATGGAAACATCAAATCATCCAATATCCTTCTCACTAAATCCTATGAAGCCCGAGTATCTGATTTTGGACTTGCTCACCTTGTTGGTCCTTCCTCCACCCCTAACAGAGTTGCTGGCTACCGAGCACCGGAGGTGACAGACCCTCGCAAAGTATCCCAGAAAGCTGATGTTTATAGCTTTGGAATATTGCTATTGGAGTTACTGACTGGGAAGCCCCCCACCCATGCCCTTTTGAATGAGGAAGGTGTTGATCTTTCCAGATGGGTTCAGTCCATAGTTCGAGAGGAATGGACGTCGGAGGTGTTCGATCTTGAACTCCTCAGATACCAGAACGTGGAGGAAGAGATGGTTCAGTTGTTACAACTTGGAATCCATTGTGCAGCCCAATACCCTGATAATCGACCATCAATGTCGGAAGTAACTAGCCGGATTGAAGAGCTATGTCATTCTAGTATACGAGAGGATCAAGATCTACAGCCAGACGTAGTTGATGTGGTTGATAACTTATCTCGGTGAGTTGGTCATATCACTACATGGATTGTAAAAGGAACTTCATTGCTTTGTTCATGCCCACAATTATCTTGTTTAATCTTTGTCTTTTGTTATATGTTTGATTTGGGCCTCATCTTGTTCAATTAGTAGCCGAACTGTCAATTTTTTTTATCTTTTCCCCCCTTTTCATTGTACTAGTTTTCTTTTTTATTTCTTTTATTATTATTATTTTTTTCCTTTTTCATTAATACTTTGGGGAGGATATGGATATACTTTAGGAGGATATGGATATCTTGAACTCTATATGTTGTTGGGTGGAAGATGGTGGTTGTAATTATTAAATTTGCTTTTGCTTTTGATGCCACTTTTTTATCTGTTCAGATTGGGATGTTTTAGTTGCCCCTGAAGTTGTTGGTTGTAATGTTTTCTTTCCTGGTAACTCATCAATTGTGATCTGTTTGCTAGAAATAAAAAATTAAGGTAAAGTTTAGATGTGAGTTTATTCATTTACTTGCATTAAAAATAATAAATTATAAATATGCATCCCCTTAACCTAAGCCCTAACTATTTTAATACTTTGCTCAAGTTATTAAATTTTTGAATTTGAAATCTCAGTTACTGATGGTACCAGGTACTTTCTGAGGATATTTCATAATTAGGGTTCTTGATATATATATATATATATATATATATATATATATATGTTGAAGGAAAAAGAAAAAAGAAAAAGAGAAAAAGTGAATGTGATGTGGGGAGGATGCTCCTCAAAAGCTTTATGGTGGTGGACCTAACTGGTAGCATATAAATGGAGGGGTCAGCTGTAAAAGTAACATGTTCTGTTCTTGTGGTCCATGTGATTTATGTATGGATAAATGCCCAGTTTTCGCCTTTTAATTTTATTATTAGTATGGTAATCCAGTTCAAAATGGTCTCTAAATTAATATATATATATATATATATATTTATATATATACACACACACATGTATATTATAAATAGGCTCACTTTTGATAGAGTGAGTATAGGACTATAAATGAGCCAAGCTATTCGAGCTCGGCTCGATAAAAGCTTGTTCAGGCTCGAGTTCGAACTGCTTGTTTGTTAAATGAGCCAAACTTAAACTATGAAATATTCGGCTCGTTAGCTAGCGAGCTAGCTCATTTAAAAAACTCGTGAGTCAAGTTTATAAGCTAACTCGTTTAGTGTATTGAATTAAATATATATATATATACACAACAACAACAACTAAGCCTTAGTCCCAAACAAGTTGGGGTCGCCTGTATGGATCCTCAACAAAATAAGCTCAAAAGACACCAAAAAAGATACTCTAGCCTTAGGCCCCTTCCAAGACATGGATTTTACGTCTCCATTCAAGTCTGTCATTAATCAAATCCGCATCAAGATTTAAGGCACGTAAGTCTCTTGCTATCTCCTCATTCCATACAGTTCTAGGTCTTCCACGACTTCTAGCGCCCTCAATCAACAAATTCTCACACTTACGAACCGCAGCATTAGGAGGTCTTCTTAAAACATGTCCATACCATCTAAGTCTTCCTTCCCTCACCTTATCTCCGACATCTGCTACTTGGACTTTTTGTCGAATATGAACATTCTTAATTTTGTCCAGTCTGGTATGTCCACATCCATCTTAGCATCCTTATTTCTGCCACACTCATCTTATACAAATGTTGTCCCGTTGGTGCCCAACACTCACTACCATAGAGCATCGCAGGTCTAACAACCGTCCTATAGAATTTACCTTTCACTTTTAAAGGTATTTTCTTATCACATAGAACCCCAGTCGCACCCTTCCACTTCAACCACCCTACCTGTATTCTGGAGTCACATCTTCATCTATACGGCCATCATTCTGGAACACCGAACCCAAATATTTGAACTGCTTGGTTTTAGGAACCAAAACTCCATCCAACTTAACCTCATGTTCCTGCTTCTTCCTTAGACTGAACTCACAGTGCATATATTCCGTTTTACTCCTACTTAACTTAAAACCCTTGTCCTCGAGGGTTTTTCTCCACACTTCCAACTTACGGTTTACACCAGCACTAGTCTCATCAATTAAAATAATGTCATCAGCAAACAACATACACCAAGGAACATCGTCTTGTATGCTTCTAGTTAGCTCGTCCATAACCAGGGTAAATAAATATGGACTCATGGCCGAACCTTGATACAATCCGGTAGTAATGGGGAAAGCCTCAGTGTCTCCACCAGGTGTTTTCACACTAGTGGATATATTCTCATACATGTCCTTGATGATGTTGATATATTTGCCGCTGACTCCTTTCCTCTTCAAAACCCACCATAACACTTCTCTTGGTACTCTATTATAGGTTTTTTCCAAGTCAATAAATACCATGTGGAGATCTTTCTTCTTCTCTTGATACAATTCCATTAGTCTTCTTAGAAGAGAAATAGCCTCCATGGTAGATCTCCCTGGCATAAACCCAAATTGATTCTCCGAAACTCTTATAAGCTTCCTCAATCTGTGTTCAATAATCCTTTCCCATAATTTCATAGTATGGCTCATAAGTTTGATACCCCGATAATTTGTACAGCATTGAATGTCTCCCTTATTTTTATATATGGGTACCAGGATACTCTTCCTCCAGGCATTCGACATCTTACGTCCTTTCATAATAGCATTAAAGAGTTTAGTTAACCAGGCAACTCCTACCTCTCCAAGGTTCTTCCAAACCTCTATAGGAATACCATTCGGGCCACAAGCTTTACCAACTTTCATATACTTCAAGGCTTCTCTTACTTCACTATGCAAGATCCTCCTAGACCAGCTGATATAACCATTTGTTGCAAGAAGACCTTGAAAATCTTGTCCATGTTCAGGGTTGAATAACTGCTCAAAATAAGCCTTCCACCTCTCTTTAATCTCAACATCTCCTGTCAACACCCGTTGATCTTCGTCCTTTATACATTTGACTTGGCTTAAATCTCTGCTTTTCCTTTCTCTCATCCTTGCAATCTTATAAATGCCCATTTCTCCCTCTTTAGTACCTAACTTTTGATAAATCCCTTCTAAGGCTCTGCCACGAGCTACATTAACAGTCTTCTTTGCCTCTTTCTTAGCCTTCTTATATTCCTCAAAGGCCTCGCTATTAACCACATTCGGTAACTTTTTATACCATTCCCTCTTAGTCTTAATAGCCTTTTGAACCTCCTCATCTCACCACCATGCATCGTGCGGTCGAGACCCTGCCCCTTTAGAGATCCCAAGCAATTTACTACCTGCTTTCTTAATGCCACCTTCCATGTTTGTCTACAAGTCCTCTGCACTAGCCTCAAGGTTCCAAATGTCTTCCTTTAGTAACTCCTCATTAAAGGTACCTTGAGCTAGGTCTTTCAATTTCCACCATCTTATCCTTGGTTCCAAAACTTTCTTATCATTCCTCCAGCTACTTTTATTCTTAACATCTAAAACCACAATACGATGTTGCGCCGTCAATGCTTCACCCGGAATAACCTTGCAATCCTTGCACTTACTTTTGTCCCATCTTCGAGTAAGTATGAAGTCTATTTGACTTTGGGTTCGTCCACTCTTAAAGGTAATCAAGTGTGACCCCCTCTTTTCAAAGCAGGTATTTGCCAGCACTAGATCATAAGCCACCGCAAAATCCAAAATGCTCTTTCCCTCCTCATTCTGTTGCCAAAACCATAACCCCCATGGACCCTGTTATAACCATTACTGTCCTTACCAACATGCCCGTTAAGGTCCCCACCAATGAAAATTTGCTGATTATCCGGAATACCTTGCATGATTTCATCCATATCTTCCCAGAACTGAACCTTGGATGCTCCGTCCAAACCTACTTGGAGAGCATAAGCACTAATAACATTAATAGTGACATCTCCCAAAACAAGCCTCAAAGAGATAATCCTGTCTCCCTTTCTCTTCACTTCCACCACCTTGTCTTTAAGCGTAGGCTCAATAATAATGCCCACACCATTCCTATTGTTATCCAAGCCATAATATCACAGCTTATATCTTGAGTTACCAATCTCTTTTGCTTTATTTCCCTTCCACCTGGTTTCCTGCAAACAAGCAATACTAACCTTCCTTTTTTTCAAAGTATCCACAAGCTCTATAGACTTCCCAGTCAGAGTGCCAATATTCAAACTACCTAATCTTAATCGGCTCCCTTGGACTTGCTTCTTTAGCCGCATTCGTCCATAATGCGGTAACCCTTTCCTGTTTGACACCACATCCGGGCGCTGATATGGCCGGACTAACTTCTTTATTCATACCCATCCATGGCATGGGAACCTTTGCTCATACTCCACCACACCCAGGCGTCGATGTGATGGAACCCCTTGCTCATTTAACACTACACCCGGGTGCCGATGTAGCGCGTGCCTAGGTGAGCACGTCCCAACGGTATAATGATAGCTTTGAGGATCCATAAAAAGTTTGGCAAAATTTTTACACTGGCCGCCAACCTATCGCAACCCTCCTCCTTTATCCGGGCTTGGGACCGGCTACGATACTCGCAGGTTGAGTTAAATATATATATAATTTAATTTATATATATTAAACTGTGTATATTAATATATTAATTTTTTTGACTAACTTAATTTATATAATTTATTAATATATGGTATATATAATAAATAAATTAAATAATATACAATATAAAATAGTTTAATAATTTATAGTAATTATAGTAATTTAAATTTTTATTTTTATTTTTATTAATATGTAATTATATTGTTCATCTTTTATAAAAATATAAATTTTAGTATATCTTTTATGAAAATTTAAAAAAATGAATGAAAAATAAAAATAAAAATAAGTTTATTGAGCTCGTTAAATTTATTTAAATCAAGCTCGAGTTTAAGCTCGAGATACATGATATATGAGTTGGCTCGATACAAATTCGGGCTCGGTTCGGACTCAATTTGAGTTTGAATTTAAACTCGACTATTTTATAATGAACCAAGTTTGAGTTTTTCAAATTATAGTAATATAATATTTTATTTTTATTAATATATAATTATATTTTTCATTTTTCATAAAAATATAAATTTTAGTATATCTTTTATGAAAATTAAAAAAAATGAATGAAAAATAAAAATTAAAATAAGTTTATTGAGCTCGTTAAATTTATTTAAATTAAGTTCGAGTTTAAGCTCGAGATACATGATATATGAGTTGGCTCGATATAAGCTCGGGCTCGATTCAAGTTCGAGTTTAAACTCGACTATTTTATAAGGAGCCGAGCTTGAACTTTTTAAATTATAATAATATAATATTTTATTTTTGTTAATATATAATTATATTATTCATCTTTCATACAAATATAAATTTTAGTATATATTTTATGAAAATTTAGAAAAAATAAATAAAAAATTAAAATTAAAATAAGTTTATTGAGCTCGTTAAATTTATTTAAATCAAACTCGAGTTCAAACTCGAGATACATAATATATAAGCTGACTCGATGCAAGTTCGAATTCGACTTGAATTCGATTCGAGTTCGAGTTCGAACTCGAATATTTTATAATGAGTCGAGTTTGAACTTTTTAAAACTCGATTCGGCTCGGCTCAACTCGATTACAGTTCTAGGTGAGGGGTAGGTGAGTGGTGTGTTAGACACGTATATATACCAAAATAATAATAATAATAATAATAATTAAAAATAAATAAAGAGAGCTTAGAACCTGCATTTGAAGGGAGAAAAACAAGTGAGAGAGAAATCGAATTGAGAGAGAGAGAGAGTACCAGCGAACTCAGACCAAAACCACCAACACATCACCATCACCTCTTCTATGCGAGCTCAGAGGTACCGACAGTGACTTGTTTCGACGGCTGCAGTGGCAGCGGTGAGGAGAGAAGTGCTACCTTGCGTCTCCAATTCCTACATCCAAATTCAATTAGTACCATTTAACACCTAATTCAGAGGTTTAATATGACACCAAATTCAAACCCACAAGAGAGTGATCAAAAAATGGGTAGTTGCTGCTGCTTTTATTTTTGGGGCTTATAAATTTAAATTTGTTGCTTTCTACTTGGTTTAGTTTATCAATAATTTTTGAACAGCTGCGTTAGTAAACGGTTAAAGGATAGATGATAAGAAAAATAATTATATTTACTTAATTTTCATTAGCTGAATTTCCCACTTTTTTTATTTTTTAATTTTTTAATATTTCGAATATGCTAAAGATATATTTTTAAGTGAAATCAAGATATCAAATAAAAGAAAAATAAAAAAAATGGCCAAAAAAGATATCAAATATATATTAAACATATTGGCCAAATATATATATATATATATTAAATATTAAAAAATTAATATTTTCTCAAAAATTATTTTTAAAAATAATTTTATTTTTTGAGATATTTTATTAAAATTTATGTATATTTATATTTTTTACTAATTTAGGGTTTGAGAGGGTATAGATAAACGGTTGTCTTATATGGGCGTCAGACCAATGTTTATGGATTTAGTACAGAGCTCAAGCCAACCTTTTGCAATATATTTTTTTTTTATTTTTTTAATCAATTTGGTGTTAAATTTGAGTTTATTTGCACAAAAAATAAAATGCCTAATCTAAGTTGATATAAATATTATTTTGTCTAAATTCATCATAAAAATTAAACTCAGTAAAAAAATTGAGCGATTATCATATATATATATATATATGTATGTATTTCTTGGCATCTAAAGCCTAAAGGAATTTGGAAATTTCTTTTTCAGATTATATTTTGTAAAAAAATTGAAAAAGAAAGATGGATAAGAAAATGAATGGAGAAGAGAGAGAGAGAGAGTCCATTTTCCAACAAATATTTGTTTGTCTCTCTCTGTTTGGCTTGTGCTAGACTGTTTTGTCTTTCTCCAAAAATGTTCTCTCTCGTCTTATCACATTATATAAAAACAAATATTTTGTACGATTTGATACCCAAAATACACAGTGAAGGGACCAATGCTTAATAGGGATATTTATAAAATTATCTAAAAAAATTTTAATTTAATTTTAAAAATATTATAAAAAATAAAAATACTTACAATTTTTAAAATAAAAATTAAAATAAATTTTTAATAATATTTTACTTCTCTCTAAAATAAGAGATTTTTTTCAAATACATATTCTTTCACTCTAATTAATATTTTACTTTAATTTTTATTTTTTTTTTCAAATTTTATTATTAAAAAAATATTCTAATAAAATAATAAAAATTAATATTTTAAATTATTTTTCAGCATATAAAATTTATTAATTTTTATAAAAAAATTTTAATTTTAATTATAAAAAACAAACGACACTCATAAAAAATATAAAAAATATATTAATAAAATTATTAAATTTATTTTTAAATAAAATTTACATATTATATATATAAAAAATTAAAAAACATATATTAATTAAGAGAGAATTAAGAAGATAAAAAAACAATGAAAAACTTACAAATATTTTAGCTCCTTTTTCTTCTTTAATCGCAATAGCTTTGTCCCTTCATTTTTTTAGTTGTCTTCCATGGCTACCGATTGTCGCTCACAAAATACAATAAAGAAAAATTATGTTTGACTTTCTTTGATTGGTTGGATACATTGAGCCTATGGCCAACATTCCCCTCCCCCATATGGAGAGAATATTTGCTCCTCAGTATCACTTAGAGTTCAATTCCGCATCTATGGCATAAAGCTAGTGTTTGTCTTGAGTAACTACTTTGGTCAATATGTTAGTTGAATTTTTGTTAGTGTGAACCTTCTTTAGTAACATCCCTTGATTATTCGCCATCTCTTGAAGCTAATGGTATCTCACATCAATATGCTTTGTGCAATAGTGGCATATAACACTTTTGCTTAAATCCAATTTTAATCAATATGGTATAATTCAAGGGTTTGGAATTTTTTAAATTTTCCTCAATTCATTTGTTGTTATTATTTGTTATATATGCTTTAATTTTCAACACATACTCCAACGAAGCTTATGGACATTGCATAAGTAAAAGAATGATTAATCAAAGGATAAAAGACCATTTTCTTTCTATGCAAGGGAAGCCTCGGATGGGATGAAATTAGTGATAACCTCGAGAAGATCTACCATCCCTCTATAGAAACAACCCTCTAGGTTGTAGTAGCTGTAGAATTAATTGGGTTGGGCTAGCCAACCACCATCCATTCTAGACCTCTCGCTATAATTGGAGGAGCTTGCAAAGAGGAGTTGACCTTTTTAGTATGCACTCTCTTACGAGGGACCTACAAGGATGAATAGAAAGGTCAAAACTTCAAGAAAACAGAAGTAAGAAGTGACGTTTGGGAAAAAAGTACTTATAGTGGTAAGAAGGGGTGAAGCTTCAACTATAGTGACTGTCTACAACAGGTTAGCCCTCCGAAGTTTTTATACTTGGTTTAATGGTCAACTAGGTCACTTATTGCAATGACCAATAACTAGCATCTCTAAAGGTAAAAAGAAGGCATTGGCGTAGGATTTTGGTAGATCCTCTAGTACTAGCCTAGCATTTGGGCCGAGCCTCTAGTTCATTACTCTTTCCCTTAAGTACCAGCACTAGAATGTGGGCTTTCTAATAGATACCTCTATAATGTCCTCTCTCGAGAGGCCCTCACAGCAGAAGATTATTCATCCTTAAGTATCTCCCACCAGGCCTATCTAGTCTATAAAGGAAAATGGGATCATATGTGGGTCGTAAAAGGAAACAAAAGGTAGAACAAGAATAGGGCCAAGTCCACTTATAGAAGAGAAGTAAGGTCTATTAAGATGGGACCTCAATCTATGCACGTTGTGCTCTTGGCCAAATATGGAGATGTTCCACTTTTCAAGGTGTGGAAACTCTACCTCTCTAGCATCCAAGGGAGTGGGCCCAAGCACCATGCCTCTCTCATAAGACACGACCTGCAACAAGAAACAAGATGGTAGATTTTAAATGGAAAGTGGGAAATCAAAAAGAAGTAAGGATTAGAATGTTCCTCAACCATCATCAACAGGCCTTATTGGGTCTTAGAACCCTAATCCTAAGCTAAGATAGCATCTTGTTCCTTAAAGCTAGTAAAAAGGATAGGTAGATAGTGTTTTCTCAATTGGCAAATAGAGTGCAACCTAGAAGGACCAAAATGAAACCCCTCGCCTAGTGCAGGCTCAAAAGGATGTTGGGCCTAAAGCTCCACGATGCTAGTGTATAAAATATCATTATTGCCCTTCAACTTAGGCCAGAACCCAAGAAATGACTCAACATAGTCCCTTTGATGGGCTGGAATAAAAGAGGCAGTTGTCAAAAGGAATTCGTCCACTTCTATATGGGATGCCCATGATGGTGGCAAAATCTATTAAATTGATGGTCTCCTCTCCATATGGGAGATGGAAACGTGAGAGTAGTATCAAACCTATGCTCTAATAATTCCTGGTATACACAAAGATTGACCTTCTATTAGGTAGTAGGAAGGACTTTGATGAAGTGCCTAAAAATAGTTGATTTAATATGGGGTTTCACCTCTATGGGCAAGCTGGAGTAGAATCCGAACCTTGGACACTCTACCACCCTTCTTGATGTTTGCACCACTCTAAAACAAGCAAAATATATGAGGGTTAGGAAGAAAGAATGAAGAAAAATCAAAAGAATAAAAAAATCAGAGGGTTTTGGCCATAACATCTGCGCAACACAATAAGAGTACCGCATGGATCAACAAGGACTACCACTTGGTTTAGACATACTAAGATTGTTCCTAGACAATAATGTAAAACACATGCCAATCAGTCTAATTCAAAAAAACCTTATCCATTTTCAATTCAATCTACCCTAAGATGCATCTAATCAATATACCCGACATGTATATGGTGGAAAGAAATAAAAATTTTAAAAAATAATTCAAGAAAAGAGGAATTTAGGTCACTTACTAAGATTTGAGCTTTTGAAGATGTATGGTCACCCATATTCCATAAAATCTTGACCATATCATCAAAGAAATGGATGTTGGAGGACACTTTTTCACAGTTGGATTTTGAATAAATAAAGTTAAAATGGAAATGGAAAAAAGCCTTTTATATGGGCTTGATAGGCCCAACTATCCAACAACCCACATACTGCGAATGATGAAGCATATTCAGCATGAAGCACACTACAACCATGGAGCAGACTACAAGCTACCCCCAATAAAATTGCAAGAAGTTGTCATGAAAGGTGTGTCACAAAGGAAATCATGAGAATCTACCCTAACAAAATTAGGTACATACCTTAAAATCGGTCCATTGCATTATTATACATCATTTGACTTTACGTAATGACTAAAGTCTTGGCCTAAATGGCCCACACACCACATATCACATATTTTTGGCTTTACAATTCCCTAGTGGCTAAGAGTCTCATCCTTGAGTAGTCCTTATCATCCTTTTAGCTTTGCAAGTTCCCAGTGTCTTGGAGTCTCGACCCCTAGTGGTCCTTATCATCATTCTGGCTCTATAAGACCTTAGTGTCTAGGAGTCTTGATCCTGAGTGGTCTATATCATCTTTTTTATTCTACAAGTCCCTAATATCTAGGAGCCTTAACCCCAGATGATCTTTATCATCTTTTAGCTCTATAAGTCCTCAGTGGCTAAGAATCTAGACTTTGAGTGGTCCTTATCATATCTTTAGATTAGCAAGTCTCAAATGGCCAAAGTCTGAACCCGAATGGCCCATCACATTTCTTTAGGCTCTATAAGTCTTGGATGGCTAGAGTCTTGGCCTGAATGGCCCATCACATTTCTTTAGGCTTTGCATGTCTCGAATGGCTAAAGCCTTGACCCCAAGTGGACACTTTTGGTTAGAACCAAGTGGTTATCCTGTATGTAGTCCCAAGAAGCCACACATTTTTTATCCTGAGTGATTGGAAGTCCTTAGCAATCTTAAATGACTGCTAAGAAGAATGCATTGCATTTTACTTACTAATCTCAAGTGTTTGGCAAGTGTTACAAAAATAGTCAAATTTAGATCAATCTCCTTAGTCAATCCCCAATAAAATTTTAAAAGAACTTAAAAGATACATTGTTGGATTCTAATGGGGAAAAACTGTTAGCACTTGATTTTTATGTGACTAATTTTACAACAAAAATCTAATGATGAAAACCAAATTGAATTTGAATTTGGAATGATTTCCTTTAAAAGCATTTTAGAATTGAGAAAATGGATCTAAGAGAGTCATAACATGCTTAAAAATGACGGACAAGATCTTAAATCAAAAAAATTCATTTAAATTTTGCTCAAAATAGAAGATTCCTTTTAAATTTTATAAAATTAGGGTTTTTAGAAAACAAGTTAGGTGAATTAGGGTTTTATAAATCAAATTAGGGTTTTGCAAATCATGATTAGGATTTTAGAAATAAATTAGGGTCTTAGGATTTTTTTGAAAATAAGATTAGGGTTTTAAGGTTTTGAATGACTTGGGAGAAATAAAATTTGAACTGAAGTTAAATCGTGATCATGACTTACTGAATGAAATAAATACCAAACTACTGGAAGCTTAAAACAAATAATTGTTTAGTGTTATTTGAATGAGCTATGAGATGATGTTGTTTAAAGAATGAAAACTGCTACTATAAGTTTAACGAATTAAATATCAAAATCAAACTTTCGTTTGTTGGCTCCACCAAGTTGAACGTGTTGAACCAAGCTCCCTGTCTTACTGCCTGGATCAAGTTTTATTCTGATTTTTTGGGAGAGCAAAGCAATCTGAAGGCAATTCCGCTGCCTTCTTTGGTTGCTGTGTTGATCTTCTATTTTTTATTTCAAGTGAATTGCTAATTTAATTGTGGTTTTACTTTATTAATGTCTCCTCTTTCTTTCTATTTGTTAATTGCCTTTTTATAGGCAATATTAGGGTGCAATAGTCCTTATTGACTTTAGAGAGGCTAGACAGTATTTTAGTTTGAGTAAAACTAAAACTGTGGCCAGCCATGCAAGCTCATGTCGAATTGGCTAATGCCAGTTCATGAGAAGCATAGCTCATGTCAAAGTTTGACATAGACTGGTGGATTTTGGCTTGGACCAGACTTAATCAAACTTTTAAAATTGGATCGTCTAATTGGACCAGTCTTAATTAAGCTTTCAAAATTGGACCGGACTAATTAAATTAATTTTATCTTCAAACTAAATTTGGTCCAGTTCTAAATTTCAAATTGGACCAAAATTAAGGGTCTGCATATTTATTTCTCCATCATTAGAGGTCAGTTTTAATTCACTTTAAGGCTCTATTTAATTAATTTTAGTATTTAGAAAAGATAAAATATGCCTAAATTTGATTTAATTACAATTTTGGTGAAACTTTAGGGTAAATTGATAATAAACATCTATTTATCTCATTTGTTCTTTGTGATTTAATTGGTTTAATTTAAAGCAAAGACACAAATATGTGAGAATCAAAGATACCCTGCTGTTACTATTGCTTATGTATTTATACAAGAGAAGCCTTATCAAACAGTTACAAGAGATAGGCTTTGTACAACTATATTTATCAAATACAACAGATCATAGTCATCTAATCACATTCAAATCCTTATCTACACATGTGGTTCATTACTCCCCCGCAAGATGGAGGTGCCATTGCGCACTCCAATCTTGAATCTGTTTGTGATAAACACATTCTTTGACAGTGGTTTAGTAAACAAGTCAGCCAACTGATCTTTGGATGAAACATGTGCAACCCGTAGTTTCTTCTTTTGAACCAAATCTCTCACAAAATGCAAGTCAATTTCAATATGTTTCATTCGTGAGTGATAGACCAGGTTTTGACAAGCATATGTAGCTGAAATGTTATCACAATAAAGAACTGGCAACAGATTTGTATATCCCATTTCACGCAGTAGTGAACACACCCAAATAATTTCAGAAGCAGCAGAAGCGACAGCACGATACTCAGCCTCGGTTTACGATCATGCTACAGCTTTTTGTTTCCTTGAGGTCCATGAAATAGGAATGTTACCAAGATAAAGAATATAACCTGATGTAGACATTCTGTCTGTTGGATCTCCAGCCCAATCAGCATCCGCAAAAGCATGAAACACAAATGATTTCTGCGGTTGAATTAAGATTCCATAGTCCAGTGTAGACTTCAAATATCTCAGCAGCCTCTTTAGAGCATCCCAGTGTTGGTCTGTTGGATTCTGCATGAACTGAGATAATCTATTTACAGAGAAGCAGATATCGGGTCTTGTCCATGTAAGATATTGCAAAGCACCTATTATTCTTCTATACTCAGTTTGATTCACACCCATTTTCTGAGAATGACATTTAGGCAAAACCATTGTAGATGCAAACGGAGTCGATACTGGCTTAGACCCCTCCATATGTGTTTCGGTTAGAATCTTTCTAACATAATGATGCTGAGTTAAGTATAAACCATGTGAAGTATGTTGAATATCTATACCCAAGAAAAAATTTAGATGCTGAGGGTCTTTTAATGAAAACCGAGATGCCAACTTACTAATAAAAGTCTTCATGAACATAACACAATTACCAGTAAGCAACAAATCATCCACATAAATAAGAAAGAAACATATTTTGTCACCTTTCCTATAAATAAACAATGAATGATCACTCTTGGATTGTTCAAACTCGAGACTCAATGTACAATCCCGTAGCGCTTGATACCATGCTCGTGGAGCTTGACAAAGCCTATACAATGCCTTTACTAACTTACAAACATAATTAGGCTTGTCAGAATCAACAAACCCAGGAGGTTGTTTCATGTATACCGTTTCTTGAAGAGGACCATGAAGAAAAGCGTTGTTTACATCCAATTGACAAATTCTCCATTTATTCGAAACAACAAGTGTCAATATTAACCGAACAGTGGCTGGCTTTGAAACTGGACTAAAGGTATCACCAAAATCAACTCCAGGACATTGGTTGTATCCTTTGGCCACCAACCGTGCTTTGTACTTTAATACTAAGCCATCTGCATTTCTTTTAACTCTGAAAATCCATTTGCAACCTATTAAATTTTGAGCACTGCAAGAAGGAACAAGTTGCCAAGTACCATTAGTAATCAAAGCATCAAACTCAGCAGACATTGCCTGACACCATTCTGGGATTTTTAAAGCTTGAGTAACACATGTTGGTTCCAGACAAGGAGAAAGAGGATGCTTCATAATAGAATTTATAACTTTAGGCTTAAAAATATTATTCTGTGACCTAGTGACCATGGGGTGAGTTCGTACTGGTGGCAGAGACAAAGAATCTGTAGATGAATTAGAAGAAGCAGTCTCTGGAGACGATGGTAAAGGAGACAAAGAAGAAGACTTTGAAGCAGACTTTGAAGCAGATACTATAGGAATAGCCGAATTAACAGAATCTATAGGAGATGAGAACAAAGGAGATCTTTGTTGAATCGACCCAGATTCTGTAGTGGATGAGCGCGATAAATTTCGCGAAGAAGAAGGAGTTTGCGAAACAGAGTGTTCATTAGAATCCCTAGAAAGAGTTGAATTAGGGTGAAAAGGATGAAATAGAACCCCATCTGTAGACAACGGTACCGTTTTAACCTCAGTAATTCCCTTGCTTATAATAGGCTCATACCAGACATTTGGAATATAATTATTTAGCCGAAGCTTTTTACCCAAAAATGTTTCTTCCACAAATATCACATGTCTGGACACAAAAACTTTCTTACTTTGTGGCTCAAAACACAAATATGCACTTTGATTCAGTGAATATCCTAAAAATATACAAGGTTTGGACCTAACATCAAACTTGTTTAAAGCATATGGCCTTAGATACGGATAGCATAGACAACCAAAAATCCTAAGCTTAGCATAATTAGGCTGTTTATGAAACAATTTAGCAAATGGAGAACACATTTGGAGCACGGGTGTAGGTAGCCTATTAATAAGATAAATAGCTGCCTGAAATGCATAAGTCCAAAATTCAACCGACAAAGAAGCAGAATGCAACAAAGTCAAACCAGTTTCTACCACATGCCTGTGACGTCGCTCAGCCGCCCCATTGTGCTGAGGCATATGGGGTGGTGTTTGTAAATGTGTGATTCCATGAGATTGAAAAATTTTCCTTAAGGCTGAGAACTCCCTCCCCCCCCCCCCCCCCCATCTGTATAAACAGAAACTATTTTAGTATTAAACATGTTCTCAACAAGTTTCTGAAAAGCTGGGAAAATTAAAGCTACATCAGATTTTGCCTTAAGAGGATAAAACCAAACGTACTTAGTAAAATGATCTACAAAAATCACATAATACTTAAATCCATCAAACGATTGAACGGGAGCTGGTCCCCATAAATCTGAATACATTAACTCCAAAGGTTTAGAACTACTAAGAGTTGAAACACCAAAAGCAAGTCTATGACTTTTATTACATCTACAAGAATTACAATCAAAACCACTGAAGGAAGCAGTCAGACGAAACTAAGACAAAACATAACGACTAATTTTAGTAGCTAGGTGACCAAGACGTTGATGCCAAACAAAAGAAGAGACACGACCAACTGATGAAGCAGCAAAAGGAACAGACAAATGAGCTTTGGAAATAGATGATAAATGATAGAGGGAATTCTTAATGCGCCCTCTTGCTATTATCTCCCCCGTGAATAGATCCTTGACAAGAAAAGAATAAAAAAAGAATTCAATAGAGACATTATTAGCAAGACAAAAAGCTGAAACTGAAATAAGATTAGCTTTAGCTCTAGGGACATAAAGAACATCATTTAAGGAACAAGACTTCAATGGAAAAGAAAGCTTTTTAGACCCAACATGTGTAATTCGCAAACCTGAGCCATCAGTTAAGTGTAATTCATCAAGACCTTCATACGGAGCATGTAAAGACAGATTTTGAAGATCATTTGTAACATGATGAGCTTTTGGTTGCGGGAAATTGTCCTTGAAAAAGGATTTAGCTTTGAAACACCTCTTGGCTATGTGGCCAGGCTTTTCACAAATCTGACACACCACCAGCTGTCCACCAGCACCTATTTTTGTTAAACCAGAACCAGATCGTGGATGATAAGTGGAAGAGGATCGAGAACCATTATCACCATTTGATTTATCAGCCGACAATTGATAATTTCACCGATTAGATGAACTGCACCTAACATAATTTGCAGTTATAGGCACTGAAGTTGTTGAATTATAAGAAGCATCAATCTTTGTTAAATAAAGTTCATGTGATTGCAACTTCTCTTGAAGTTCTTCAAATGAGATAACTGAATCCCTAGCGCGCACGGCAGCAGTGATGTCTCGAAACTTAGGTCCTACCCCATTCAAAACATGAATAACAAGATCAATATCAGACACAGGGCTTCCAGATATAGCGAGATCTTCTGAAATAGCCTTCACCGATTGTAAGTACTCAGTTATAGATCAGGACTCCCACATGATATTAGACAGCTTATCACGAAGAGACAGAATTTGAGTGGCAGACCGACCAGCACAAGAAGATTGAATTTTATCCCAAGCATCAGCAGAGGTTGATGCATAAGAGATAATATGCATTGCTGAAAAACTTGTGGCAACAATGATGGCACCTAAAATTAACTGATCTTTAACAGAGATAACAGAAAGATAAGTATAACCTTATCTTTTCTTATCACTTCTTAGCTGTAAATATTTTAAATAGTTTTCATAACTGTAATCTGTTGTACTGCTGTGTATAAATAGCCTAGCTTATAATAGAAAAGTAATCTCTTCTCTTATATTCTTTGTGTAAACTTTTATGGTATCAGAGCCTTCTCACGATGACTGAACCATCGTTGTCTTCTTCTTCCTCTTCTTCTTTGACTTCAGCTGTTTCAGCTTCTACTACCTCTGTTTCATTTCCTGTGGCTTCTTCGTTACCTAATGTGGCACAATATCTACCAGTTAAGCTCAACTCCTCTAATTTTCTTCTTTGGAAGGCTCAATTTCTTCCTTTACTGAATGGGTATGGTCTTGCTGATCACGTTACCTCTACTGCTAGTCCACCTCCAGTTGTCTTGGCTGATGGACAACCAAATCCAGCGTATCCAGCCTAGTTTAGTCATGACCAGATGGTCATTAGCTGGTTATTCTGTTCAATTTCAGAATCTCTTCAACCGCAGATTGTTGGTTTAACAACTGCTCGTACAATTTGGGACAAGTTGGAGTCCATTTTTTCGCAAGGAGCTAGGACTCAATTGATGAAGTGTCGTAAATTGCTGAAACGACTCCATCAGGGAGCAGATTCTGTTGAAAATTATCTCAAGCGTGCAAAGGAGCTTTTTGATACTATGGCTGCCCTACAAGCTCCGGTCTCTGATGAGGCCTTCATTTGTGATATATTGGATGGACTGGATCAATCTTATCATCCGTTTGTACGATCTATAGAGGCACGTAATACTGTGATCTCTTATTATGAGTTGTATGCTTTGCTTTTAAGTGAAGAGTCCCAACTGAAGATGGCTTCTTTGTCGACTGACTTGACTATTTCACCCACCGCAAATTTTGCGCAGCACAATCGTTCAAATTTTGGTCGGGGTCGAGGACGAGGAAATAACTCTGGGTATAGATCTTCAACTGCTGGGCCGACTGGTAGAGGGAATCAGTTTGGGACTCATGGACTTCAGTCTAATGGAAATCGCACAGGTTCTGGGATTGTTACATGTTATAACTGTAGGGGTTCAGGACATGTTAGCCGTCAATGTCCGTCACCTAAATAGAATCAGAATGCTGAGTCTAATTTTGCTGCAACTGGAACTACTTCAACCCATCAAGATTGGACACTGGATTCTGGAGCTAATTATCATTTATCACCGGATAGTGGGAATATCACTCATGTTCAGCCTTATGCTGGAACTGATTCTGTGACAATTGGCAATGGTAATACCTTACCTGTTTCTTCTGTTGGTTCTTCTATATTTCGAAATGCATCTTCTTCTTTTCACTTTGATAATATTCTGTTTTCTCCTACTGTCACTCGCAATTTAGCATATGTTTCTGCTTTTGCTATTCAGAATAATTTATCAGTAGAGTTTTTTCCTGACTATTTTGTTTTGAAGGATATCCCCACGAGGAGAATCATTTACAAAGGCCAGAGTAGAGATGGGCTCTATGTTCTATCGTTACAAGTGTCACGTCCACAAGCTAATATTGCTACCTTTCTAGATTGGCATGCTCGTTTGGGGCATGACAATTCTCAATTAGTTCGTAGAGTTATTGTTTCTAATAATTGAGCTTGTAATAAAGTTCAAACTGTTAATCCATGTGATGCTTGTTATTCTAGTAAAATGCATAAGCTTTCGTTTCCCAATTCTTCTTTTACTGCTTCTCGCCCTTTAGAATTGGTGTGTTCTGATGTTTGGGGACCCTCACCGGTTTCTTCGGTTGATGGGCATCGTTATTATGTTCTTTTCTTTGATCATTATAGTAAATACTCATGGGTGTATTTTCTTAAACAAAAGTCGAATGTGTTACATGTTTTTAAGCAGTTTCGAACTCTGGATTGTACGTCATTGGCATAAGCTGTTGGATTCTACGTCATTGGCATAAGCTGGGTTTTCTTACGTTCTTGAAATACTGTATTCCAAGTCTGTGAGCTAAAAAGGATCAATGACATATTGTGCAATGCATATATGCATGTATGCATGTTTGCACAAGTAACAAAAAAAAAGAATAATTAAGACGTTCCTTCCGGCTTTATAACTTCCATCTACGAATGTCGAGTCTCTTTTTCTAGGTATATGGTTAATAAAATACCAACATACAGGGGTGAAGGTATGTTGAAGAGAAGGGGGTAGTTGCCCCTCTTCTCTTTTTGAAAATTTATATATATATATATAATATTTTTAAAAAAATTTTAAATTTTTTATTAATTTTTTTAAAAAATTTTAAATTGCCCCCTCTTTTTTTTTTTAATTTTTACAAGTAAAAAAATACAATAAATTATTTATTCTATATGCAATAGTTCTCTTTTAAAAAATTGACAAAATATTGATAATATACAAATGTAAAAAAAATAAAGAAATGGACAAATTTTTCAACTAAATTAATTTGAACACATTTAATGAATTAAAGAACTCATTTATTTTAATTATTTTTTAAGAAATTATATTCATTATTTAATTTTTTTCTCTTTATTTTATTTTTGTTATGAAAAATTTTATAAATTTAAAATTCTGTATACATATATGTTAATATTTTTTTATTAATTAATTTTTTAATAATAAAAATATATTATTAATAAATTTATAAATTTATAAAATACTATTAAAATAAAATGAGAGATAAATAATTACAGGAAAGTTAAAATTTGCAAAAAAAAAAATTTTCCTCCCTTTATTTTAAAGCCTGGCTTCGCCCCTGCCAACATAGGACTTTTTGTTTCTCAAAAAATTCCCTCGGATGGTTTAACCAATAGTTACATTTTCTAACATAGAAGTCGGTCCATGATAATTCATATTAATTAGGTTTTAATCCCTTGAATCTCAATTAAAATAGCTTTTATGCTATATTGAATTAAAACTAAATTAAGAGGTTGATCATAAATAGATTTCTTATTTGAAAAAGTAACTAATGATTTGTGCCAAAAACAAGCCCATAATTAATAGTTCTTAGTATAAGCTAGGCTCACAATTGATTTTTGGTATTCTATAATTGACCTAACATTTGTAAGCTCTTTATGTAATCTTTAAATGAAGTGAAGAGTAATTTTATTTCAAAGCCCATGGGCTTTTAAGTTTAGGCCATAGGATTGAAAAAGATTTTCGACCCATCTTGAAAAGAAGATTTTGAAAATTTGAAATTTGGTCTTTTAGATTTAAAGGAAAAATTTATTTTTCGAGCTTACAATATAGGTAGGTCATATTAGAAAAAGAATAAATCAAATAAGCTATGATTTAAACCAAGATAAATTAACCATAGTCAAACAACAAGCATTTGGGTTAGAAACCTAAGAAAAATAACTAAGTCAACTACATGAGTTTAAGTCTTTGGGTTGAAAATTTTTAGGCTTCCATAGCAAGTATATACCAAAAGGTACAAGGCTATGAGTAGTTATGTCATGCTCGATCTCTATACCTTGAGTGAAAGTATGGTATCCGCTACATAATAACACAACACGGGTAATAAGAGCATCCTAACTCACGCACACAATGCAATCTAAATGATGCAATAGACAATATCATAATAAGAAAGAATAAAATAATATAAAGACCAATAGAATCAACTTCTCTTATCTCCAGTGGAGTCATCACTATGAGCGGGAATTTTTACCCCCACTTCCATGTGAAATGGTTCTTGCGACTTCGACATTATTAGGCTCGGGGCCTTAGAAAACATAGGCCTAAACCAGGAAAAAATGGAGTCGCCACCCGGACGGGTCAAAAAAAAGAAAGGGGTAGATGAACCGATTCCTAAGGAATCCCTAACTCCCTTATTGGGTTCAGAAAGTTAGGTACGCATAGGGAAAGTGAGAATGACCCAGCACCCCTACAATGTCCGGTTTATTAGAACTGGCCTCCTTTTCAGGTCTTAATATTATACAATTCTTAGTGAATACGAAATTATCCATAATACATGCAATCATAAAAAAATAATCACTTTATTAAAATCACAAAAGTTCAAATGAAATAAATAAATAGGCACCTATCCATGGATGGAAACATGCCTTTACAATCATCCAATGTCCAAAAGAAAACAAATAAAATAGGATGTCCACCAATTGGTGGAAACGTATCCTTTACATTAATTCAAAACTTTAAATAAATTATATTACATGAGATCTAACAAATGAGGTACCCATAACATGGAAACATACCTCTTACAATTTCTTGAAACTAAAAATAAATCAATGAACAAACATTCAAGCATTCATTATAAAATTAAGTAAAAATAAATCATCCATCAACATGTACAATATTAAGAAATCATCCATTCAAGATATATAATAAGAATGCATCCAAACTTAAATAAAGTAATAGATATATAAATATAGGGTTTATACTTTATTAGGATTTCTTCAATAAAATTAGGGTTTTGAGGATTTAGATTTAAAAGAAAAGATTCGAGTTTTATCGAAAAAGACTCAAAGACTACTGTAACGTGGATTTTTATAAAAACTTATATGTGATATCTCTACTGGATGTATAAGACATTGTGTGAATAACTCTAGTACTATGGTGATTCAACGGGATGAGTTATTAGCCATACAAACAATAAATAGAGGCTACTATGCTTACTATATATAAATTAACAGTTCAAAGAATAAACCTTAAACAAAGACAGTTTGATGGATGGAATAATAATAAATTAACTCACTGCAAGCTTAAACAAGTTAAGTTAGAAAGACATACCTCCGTTTGTAGATTCAACAAACAATTAAATGTTGATACAAAGTCTTTTTCTTGCACGAACTTGGAACTCTTGGTTGAATAAAACCAAGACAGTGAGCCACTGCCTTGTTTGATAATGTTGTCTACGTTTAATCGTTGCTTTTCTTTTCCTTGATCAAGAAGTTGCTTTGTAAGGTTGTTAATCCTTGCCAAAGGTTACTCAATCATTGATGAAGTTTACTAAAGTTCCAAAAAGTCCTTCTTAAGGTTTTAAAACTTGTATTTATATGGGCGTGCTAGGCTAAACATCGTGAAACCTTTCCATTTTAAAAATATATTTCTGATGCATATCAAATTAAAACAACTTGAATTCATGGCAAATCGAGACCATATCGGACTCCCTCATCTCCTAATTTGACATGGAATCAAAATTAATAAGCTCCATATCGAATTAGGGAAGCCCCAATTCGATATGGGAGTCAAACTATGGTCCCATATTGAATTGGGAAAGTCCCAATTTGATATGGGACAATCCCATGTCCAAATGTGCTTCTCATATCAAAATTATCCCATATTGAAATGGGTCATCGCAATTCGATATGGGCTGTCCCATATTGAATTGGGAGGTCCAATTTGACTTGGACACACCCCTGAATGCCCTAACATTGAATTAGACCCAACTAAACCTTCAAAACAAACCTCTGTAGGGTTTTAAAGGTTCAAACATCCTATTAAATTATACGAACTGACCAAAAGGTTTATGACTCAGGCCTCATTAATTAGCAATGGACTAATCAAGGAAAAAATCAAGGGTCTACAATACCAACTATGTAGGTCTCGTGGCGACACTCTACCTTTAAGTCTCAATCCCAGAACTTAGACCTGCCCAGGTCTAACAGAACTTCCTTGCTTTGCACTCTTAATCACCCACGCAATACACACTATCGCACTAAGCTCAAGAGCTTAGTGATACATACTTTGGTACAATAAAATATTTAGAAAATAATTACATACTTTCAAGACTTACAACATCATAGTGTTATTAACACATGCATTATTACACTTTCTCTATTTCATAATTTATTTAATACCATGGTCATATAACACTCACTATTTATCCATTAGCTTATTACACATATATAAAGCATATCTCAACCACACACATACATTTGGCCTAAAAATCATTATACAATTTACAAGTTCCAAAAATATGGTTTTGGCTTATCTCGACACCGAGAATCTAAGTGTCAATCCTGCCCGAAAGCACATCCACTCATGACTCCAGCGTGTCTCGCTGAAGATATAATCATATATGTGACACCAACGTATCTTGCTCAGTGTAATAATCAGATTTGTGATACCAGTGTGTCTCGCCCGAAGGCATATGATATGCCAAACAATACTAAATACAACTTCTTAGAGCTAGTTATTGTATAAAGCAACATGCATCACATAATTTGTCCACATTTAATCATATTTGCTCTTCTTTTTTTTTTTTTTTTTGCATTTTTCACATTCTTTATTCATTTCTCACTTTTTCATTCATAATATACATAATCCTTATTCAAAATTACAATGTGACTATTCTTCCATATTATCAATGCACATTTCATAGTTTTAACAATTTGTATACAATATGGACATTTGCCATAATTCAATGGCTCATCATCTCATATAACAAACATTTCACACATTTTTTATTTATAACTATGATCATATCATAGAAAATCACCGACACAACAAAATAGCACATTAATAAGACTATAATGTGTTATGCCAAATCAAGTTTGAATAAAACATAAGCTATCAAAATATGTACTAATCTCTAACTTGCCAAAATCCAATGCACTATCATTCTCCAACACCAACTTTCACCAAGGCTCTTCAATACTTTAATTTTGCAATTTCCCTTTACTCAATCTTGTTTCTTGTTTTTTTTCTTCAAAATCACCTTGATTCCTTATTCTTATGACATTTGAAGTACAAATTGAAGCATAAGCCTCCCTCTTTTACCTTGAAAATTTTGGCCAAGCATAAGGATAAGGAAGAAGAAGATAGCTTTTATAATTCCAACTTTTCAACTTTACCCCTTAAATATTTACATAATTACCCAATAACAAATTATTAAAATAATATGATATTTTCAATCTTTCATCCATAATTATCTTAATTTTATTATTTATTTATTTATTATTTAATATTTCTTCCTTACTTTCCAACCATATATATACAATTAATTAATTATTAATTATTTTTAATCTTTTAATTCCATCCATATATCTTATTTTTCTTTTTGACTTTTCTTTTCTCTTTTTATTTTTTTATTTTTTTATTATTATTATTATTATTAATATCATCATCTTCCACCACCACATGTATACTTTGCATATGTGTTATGCATATCTTTGGTATATGTATATATGATGTATATCTTAGGTATACATCATGTATACAATGCGTGTATATTTTGTATATATTACGTATATATCTTATATTTCTCTCTTTCAACATATAACCTTTTATATTAATTATTTAACAGTATTTAAAAGTCACAGGCGTCATATAAAGATTATGCTAATGAGTGTTGCTTTGTGATGATAACATAATTTTGTTGTGCATTATGAAAACATGCATTGGATTTAAATAATTTATATTATTAAAGTATGTACCACTAAACTTTCGGACTTAGCGAGATTGAATGTATCACGCAGATGATAGATTTGCAGAGCAAGGAGATCCTGATAAACCTGGGTGTGTCTAGGTTATGAGTTTAATTGTGAAGTTAGAGTTTGCCACATGACCTGACTTTCGGTGCTAGATTGCATATCATGTAGAGATATATATACAAGTTTTTGTTCAATACATTATGTATAATTGTGCTTAATAAGATTTTATGAATATGTTTATGCAATTATAGTATTATAAATGTAAACAATATTCAATTTTCATATGTTTGTGAACCACTTAGAGATGATGGGAAAAAAGTTGGAGTTTGAGAAAATTGCACTACTTTGGGAGTGTATTTTTTTGTTACAAGTTGTGTTTTAAATAATTTGGAAATTATTGAAATTATAGACAAAATTCTAAAAAATTTATCCTAGAGATTTTCTTTTATAAATTAAACAAATTATATTTTTACTACACTTATTCACTTGCAGTATATATATTTATAATTTTATAATTTTATATTATTGAATGAGTATGTTTCTACAGCTAATTACCGTAGCACTTTTGTATTATATATATACTTTATATATATATATACGGGTTATATGTATTGTACGTATATAAGGTATAAGGGTGTTATATAGTCACATTATAGTTTTCCATCAATTGAAAGTGGGGGAGCAACTAGCCTTATGCCTCTCTTTATGATTCAGACTTGGATTTAGGTCCATGATCTCCTGTTGGGTTACATGTCTAAGGAATTGGGAACTAAAATTGGTAATTTTGTGGGTTCATATCTTGATGTTAATCCTAATAACTATTCTGGAGGGTGGCAAAACTGTATGAGGTTGAGAGTAGCTTTGGATGTGCGTAAGCCATTGAAGAGGCGCATGAAGCTCAAACTATTAGATGGCTTCTGGTCATGGGTAAAGTTCAAGTATGAACATCTTCTTCAATTTTGCTTTTTCAGTGGTATGCTTGGGCATTCGAATCGTTTATGTGAAAAGATGTTTGAGGCGAATGTTTCTAACTTGGAGTACCCTATTTTTTGATGTACTTTGGAATAGTAATTATGGAAGACTATATTGGTGTAATGGATAGAGGAAATATAAGATGAATATGTATGATAGATGTAATATATATGTATATGTTATATATATACCTGAAATATATTTGAAATAAACATGTCATATATAAGACATATACATATACCCAATATATACATCACATATACTTGAAGTATTTATTGGTGTAGGGAAAGGTGATTTTAAGTAGTAGTAGTAGTAGTAGTAGTAGTAGTAATAATAATAATAATGACAAGAAGAAGAGGAAAGTTAAAAGATGGAATAATTGGTGGGACATTTAGATAAAAAGTGGTTATATTATTTAAGAGATAAAGATGGGAAAGAAGAGACAATTTCTTCTTCTTCTTCTTCAACATGAGATAGAGAGAGAGAGGTGAGAAGAGTGAGATTTTCATATTACATATCAAATTTTATAAGAGATTTAAGAGAAATTAAAGAAGATAATGAAGGTTTAGCAAATGAAACAAGTAAGTGCCTTCTTCTTGAGCTTGTTTTATGGATTATATATATATGATATGGTTAGTGAGAGAAAGTGATGATTAATTGAATAATATGATGATAATGAAATATTGAAGTATATATATATATGTTAAATTGATGCTTAGATGATGAAAATATGATTATTTGTGAGGATGATGATGAGTAGTTGAAATTGAGGAAAAATGGTTATAAGCAAAAGAGTAAGGGTTTTGTATAAATGAGTTGAAAACTGAGTAAATTGATACATGGATGATTGTGTGAATGAATTATATTATGATTATTGTTATGATATGTTGTAGTTATATAAGTATTGAATTGATGGGTGAATTATGGATATAAACTAAGATGATGATTAAGGGTGTTGTAGTGTTGAGTTTGGAATGATTGTGTTCATATGGTTGAGAGTTCAAAATGCATAACTTTTGCCTGAAATGGCCAGTGACACGGCCATGTCATTGGGCATATCAATGGTGCTGAGTTTAATATTTATACCACGACTATTAACACGGCCATGTCCCTGAGTGTGTCGTAGCTTCTGTAAGATAAAATAATTGACACGGCTATAAACACACCTGTGTTGTTGAGCGTGTTAAAGTTTCTGTGAGGCGGAATGAATGACATGGGTAGTGACACACCCATGTCATTGAATGCGTCAATGCTTCTGTATGAGTGAGTTAATGACACGGTCATTAACACGCCCGTGTTGTTGGACATGTCACTTTAGAATAACTCTTTTCTTTATTGTTCATTTGCAATTCCTATTTAAATGATTTGATGTTGAGAATACCTTGGAATGTAATATTAAATGGTTATTTATAATCACATTTGGTATAAGCATTGAGAGAGAGTAGTTTGTCCAATCCTAGTGTCGAAGGGCAACTTGGAAGAGAAGGTTAGAAGAAGTTTTAAAGCTTGTTTTGGAGTGTTTTCTAAGGTATGTATAAACTCTTTATAAATGGAATGTGATTGCATTACATTTGGCCTAACACATTTTAGATGAAAAATGTGTTAAGCTACTTGATACATTAAGTATTCATGAACATGGTGCTAAGACATGTGAATTGCTATGTATACATTATTATGCATTGTAAAAAGCCATTGTCAATGACTAAATTGAATAAAATGTGAACTAACTATGTGCAAAATATGAAAATGACCCAAAATATTTGGGTAATGTGGTTTGTTGTGTATACATTAAAGATATTATGTAAAGCCATTGGTGATGGCTAGATTGTATAAAATGAGATACATTATGATTATATGATGATGTTGATATAAATGAGATAAATGAGGCAATATGTCTAGCTTGATCATGAGAAAATGAGAAAGAGATTGCTAATGGAAATATGAAATAATTGTGTGCCTAGTATGTTATTTAATTTTCAAAGTTCTGTGTTTGGCGGCATGCCTATTTTTACCTATGGGGCTAGACGCTTGGCGTCACTGTGAAAATATTTTTTAAAGTGAAAAGACCGGGTCGTAAGCCTCAGAAACTTGTCCTTGAAGCTGGGCTGGATGAAAAGATCGGTTCGTAAGCCCAGGCCTAGTTGGCCTATTACATTGATATTTTGCCTTCGGGGCTAGACATATGGTGTCATTATGGACCAAAACAGTAACTCTGAGATTTGAATGATGTTTGTGTATGTGTTTGTGGTAGACAATAATGATATCAAGAATTGTGGATGATATATATATATACATTTAAGTATAAATATAAAGCTAATAATAATAAAGAAAATACAAAGAATATGATGATAAATGATGTTAGTGATGTGAGTATAATTTTCTATAATGTATGTATATGATGTTTGTTATACCCTTATACCCTATATACGTACAATATATACACCCAACATATGTAATATACGAATATACGATATAAGAATGCCACAACCCATTTTAATAATAAACCTTACTTTTCAAATCTGTATAAACTTAAATCATTTAACTGATATAATTTAAATTATAAATAAAATATTACTTGCTAAAATACATACAAACCTTTATTACAAAATTTTTATCCAAAATATTCTTGATAGTTTGCGATATATATATACATCAAAATATAATATAATATACATGAAGTCAAAATATACAAAAATATAAAATATGTACATGCTGGCAGTTTGTCTCTGATCTTTATGTCCAACAATCAATTTTACACTCAAGATCTCAAGCCTAGACCAGGCTCGGTCTAGACGAACTCTCCGGCTCAACCGGATCTACCCTGTCACCTGCGCGATGAATTACAATCGTGCTAAGCCAAAAGCCTAGTAATACAAACTTTGATAACAATAAAGTTCAAATACAATGCCAATACACAATGCATAAGGATATTAAATCCCATAACACTTTATCTTAATATATTGCTCAATTATTCCACAATTCATAATTCACATAAAAACAAACACAAGCATGGGCCCAAAGATCTAATATGCCATTCAAATCTCAGAGTTACTGTTTTAGTCCAAGTTGACACCATATGTCTAGCCCTGAAGGTAAATCAAGTAATTGCTTAAAAGTTAGCCCCAAAGGCAAATCATATTACAATGAGGATAACCTCCTATGTAACATCCCAACTAGGCTTCAAGGGCTAGGCCCAACCCAGCTTCAAGGGATTAATACGTCATAGGTATGCCGCCAAACATAGAACTCTGAAAATTGAATAACATACTAGGCACACAATTATTTCATATTTCCATTATCAATCTCTTTCTTATTTTCTCATGATCAAGCTAGGCACATTGCCTCATTTATATTAACATCATCATATAATCATAATGTATCTCATTTTATACAATATAGCCATCACCAATGGCTTTACATAATATCTTTAATGTATACACAACAAACTACATTACCCAAACATTTTGGGTCATTATCATATCTTGCACATAGTTCACATTTCATTCTATTTAGCCATTAACAATGACTTCTCACATTATATATAATGCATTTATGACATTACATACGTCATAGCATATTACTCATGTATAAACAATGTAGTAAGTAACTTAACACATTTTCCAACCAAAATGTGTTAAGTCCAAATGTCATGCAAATATAATCAATTATTCAAAGTTTATACTTACCTCTAAAAGCAACAAAACAAGCTCAAACACCACTTTTAACCTTCTCTTCCCAAGATATCCCTCAACACTTGGATTGGATAACTCAAGTTTCCTCAAAGCCTAAATCAAATGTGATTATAAATAATCACTTAGTAACACACTTATAGGCATATACAAAATCTCTCAACACAAGGATAAGAAACACAAAGGAAAAATAAGAAAAAGAACTATCTAGGGCAAAATCTACTAATGACATGCTCAACAATACGGAAGTGTCAATGACCATGCCCTAAATCCACAACACAAAAGCTTTGACACGTTCAATGACATGGGCATGTCAATGACCGTGTCCTAAGCTCTGTATTATAGCAGATAAGACACGTCCAGAGACATAAGTGTGTCCCGGCCCGTGCCAAAACTCCTACAACATAGTAGTTGTGACATGCTCAGTGATATGGGCGTGTCACTGCACGTGTCACCAACACTAAAAATAGAACCATCGACACGCCCAGAGACATGGTCGTATCACCGGGCGTGTCAGGCCAAAATTCTGATATCACACATAATTGTCACATCCAAAGTTATATTTCTTTTCCCTTTTTCAACTCTATTCAAACTCAACCATATCCATCATTTTACCATAAAATACTTGTATATATATATCAAAACAACTCAATTAAAAGCAAAATACACAATTTAAAACCATGACTTCACAACTCAAAAGTTACATAACCCCAAACTCTTATTCTCTTCACCAAACTTAACCATTTCTTCAATCCAACCCTAAAATCATAGTTAACTTCTCAAAACAACTTCATACATAACAATACCAACCATTAACACATACTACATCAAACATCCAATTTACACATATGCAAACTTTCATGGAAGAAATTAAGGAAACAAGTTGAAAACTTACCAAATATGGAGAAAATCTCTAAAACTCCAACTTGAATACTTGAAATCCTTCAATTATTTGAGCTTGGAAGAAGTAAATCCCTCCTTTTCTCTAATGGAAATAACTGGCCTTCAATGGAGAAAGAAGAAGAAGATGATGATCCCAAACTTATCTCTATCCAACCACTACCCTTATAGCCACATAATTTTGCACTTTAAATTCCACCAAGTAAAATATATATTACTTAATTAATATAAAAAAAATCATCTTTCACTAACTACATAACTAATTTTTAATAATTTAAAATAACCTTTGACCAATTTTAAATATTGACTTGTATATGTTATGTATATCTGCATATATAATCTACACATTTTACTTTTTCATTTAAATATTATTTTATTTTTTTTGCAATCATTTATTTAATTTTTAAAAATTAAAATTTTTAAAATTTTGAGATATTACAATGTTTATATGTACCACTAAGCTTTCGAGCTTAGCGCGGTTGTGTAAATCACACAGATGAGTAGATTGTTGATTTAGAAGTCAAACAATTGTGCCACGAGAAGCGTAAGAGTGTTTTGAAACGAACTAGAAGGTGGTGCATGCATGTGCAATTTTATTATGTTGTATTTTGATAAAAATGTATATGTACATAAGTAAATTTCGAAAAAGATAATGTAAATTTATATATATGTAATTTAATAAAAAGTATAATGATTTTGTAAATGTTACTTTTAAAAGAATGAGATTTGATAATGGGAAATGTTCTTTTATTATTTAATATAATTGATGTGGACTAAAGTAAGGGTTTAAAAAAACTAAAGTAACATCCTTATATTTTATATGCGTATTATACATATACGAGGTATATGTATGGTATGTAAATAGGGTATGGAGGTATTACAAAGAGCCTTTTGGCCCTTGGTTTCATGCTCAATCTCGATAACAAGAAAACCGACTTGGGGAAAAGTGGTTGAGAGATGGTTAGATTGTGCGTGGTGGCCGGGCGTCTGTAGCAGTTGCCGGTGAGAACAAGTTGTTAGAAGTGGGGATACTGCTCTAACTTTTAAGGAAAATTTAGATAGTTGGGAGATCATGGGTGGAAAAAAGGTAGTTGTGGGCGAGCTCATAGATCATGTGCATGTTTTAAGGGAGGTTGATGGTAATGTTACACGTGGGGAGGAGAGTAAGTCTATAGTCAACCCCATACCTTCTATTACAGTTATTTAAGGAGTCAAACATTGTTGTGTGGAGGAAAGAGATAATGAGCACGTGTATCCTATTGTCATTAGTTCAGTTGACCCTAATGGCCTAATAGCTAATGGCCCAAAAAATTTGCACTCAGCAAGTCCTATTAAGCAGGCCTGCCCTTCCTCATGAATGTTATCAGCTAGAACTGTCGTAGGCTGGGCAACCCACGTGCAATTTAGGAGCTTAAGGACTTAGTGTCCCAAAAAAGGCCCAATTTGTTTTTTCTTATGAAAATAATGATGACTAGATGTGTTGTGTATCAAATTAGATAACAACTAGGTTTTGATGGATGTTTTGTGGTCGACCCTAGGGCGTATGGTGGTGGCTTGGCATTGATGTGGAAAAATGATCAAGGGATTAGTCTCCTCAACTATTCTCTTTTCCATATTGATGTTTAGGTTTCAGCAGCAGGAATGGCGGTTCAAGGGCTTCTATGGAAACCCCAATCAAAGTAAGAGGATAGAATCATGGTTTTTATTGAGAGAGCTCTATGGTAAATCCTCTCTTCCATGGTGTATATTAAGCGATTTTAATGACTTAATGGCACATTTGAAGAAGCAGGATGGGATGAGTCATCCTTATGGTCTAATTAATGCCTTTTGTGAAGTGATAGAGGATTGTGGTTTTGTCGATTTGGGTTTTGTTGGGTATCCATTTACATGGGAGCATAAGCATGGTACTGACCATTGGGTGGAGGAAAGGCTTGATAGAGGTTTAGTGTCTTGATCTTGGATGGATTTGTTTAGTGTAGGAACTATTTATCACTTGGATGTGTCTTGTTCGGATCATGTAGCACTATTCCTGTATCTTTCTAAGACTTGTTCTAGACAATACCAAAAGCATTTTGAAAATGCATGGATAAGAGATTGAATTGTAGGGATTTGGTGAAAGAGTTATGGGACTCCACTACCAATTTGGATATATTACAACATCTATTAGAGTGTGGGTCATCATTGGTTGTATGGGTTAGGGAGAAGGCTTTATGTTGGCATAGAAAGATTGATGAATGTCGACATAGAATCAGATGCTATATAAATAAGATGGATATTACCTCAAGTCATTTGTATGTAGAAGCTTAAAAAGAGCTTGAATTGCTTCTAAAATAAAAAGAAGATGGTCTGTGCCATAGAGCAAAGCAATTCTGGTTGGCTGAGGGAGATCGTAATTCAAGATTTTTTCATAAAGCCATCAAATAGCATAGAAGTTTTAACCAGTTTACTTAGTTGAAAGGGGATGATGGTATGTCTCGCTCATGGGGCTAAGGTCTGGAAGAAATGTTACAGATTATTTCCGTGCTTTGTTTACCACTCCAGTAGTCTTGTTGAGGAAGGTTGATGCAAAAGTTACCAGTGAACATAATGTGCTTCTATTAAAGCCTTTTACTCTTGAAGAGGTTAAGAATGTTGTCTTCTCGATGCATCCTAATAAATTGTCTGGCCCTGATGGTTTCAACTTAAGTTTTTATCAAGCCTATTGGGATGTAGTGAGAGATGCGTTATAGATGCGTGTCTCGATTTCCTATAGCAAGGTGAATTCCTAGCTACTTTAAACCTCACTCATATTATTCTAATCCCTAAGAACCCCAAACTTGTGGGATTAATTATTTGCGCCCAATTCAATTATGTAATGTTCTATATAAAGTGATGTCGAAAATGCTTGCAAATAGACTAAAATAGATCCCACCTGAGATTATTTTAAAAGAGCAGAGTGCTTTTATACTTGGTAGACTTATAACTGACAATGTTTTGTTGGCATTTGAGATTAGTCATTATTTGAAATCTAAAAGAACAAGGAAGGAGGGATTAGTAGCCCTTAAGGTAGCTATGAGAAAATACAATAGGGTTGAGTGGCGTTATCTAAAGGCAATTATGAGCAAACCGGGTTTTTAGGAACAGTGGATAAATCTAAGTATGCTTTGTGTTGAATATGTCCAGTATAAGTTGTTGGTGGGTTCTACTGAATTGGGGCAGATTATTTTGTAGAGAGGTTTAAGGCAAGGGGACCCTTTATCTCCTTACCTATTCATTCTATGTGCAAAAGTCCTAACAATAATATTGAATTGCCAGGAGAGATTAAGAAGACTCCATGGTTTTAAGGTAACTCGACATGCCCCTTCAATCTTCCATTTATTTTTTGCTAATGATTGTTTCCTTTTTTTCGGGCATTATTATAAGAGGGTGTTATGATTAAGGAATCTTTGGAGATGTATGGAAAGGCATCAGGGCAGATTATTATTTTCCAAAAGTCAGCTGTGTTTGTTAGTACAAATACAAGTGATTCTAAAGGAGAAAATGTGTGTACATTGTTGGGTATCAATAAGACCATGAACCATGGTAGGTATCTTGGCTTACCTTCTTGGTGGGAAGGAATAAAAAAGAGGTTTTTCATTTCATTAAAGATCAGGCTCGTAAGAGGATGGCTAATTGGAAACACAAGTATCTTTCAAGGGCTAGGAAAGAAGTCCTACTCAAATCAGCGATCAAAGCTTTGTCGAATTATACAATGATTGTTTTTTGTTGCCTAAAACACTATGTGAAGAGATAGAGAGGTATGTGAACTATTTTTGGTGGGGTAATAAAAACTCAGGATAGGGCGGAATTAGATGGATGAGTTAGGGGGAATTACATAAGAGGAAGGATAGAGGAGGGATAGGATTTTGAAGGTTGTATGAATTCAACATTGCGATGCTAGAAAAACAAGGATGGCGATTGATAGTGAAGCCTCAGTGCTCAGTGCCGAGGGTGTTGAAAGCCAAATATTTCCCTAATTCCTCATTTCTGCAAGCTAGAGTGGGACCCAATCCTAGTTTTCTTGGAGAAGTATGCTAGTTGCACAAAAGTTGTTTCAGCACGGCTGCTTTCGCAGAGTAGGCACTGGTATAGAAATCTCTATTTGGTCAGACCCATGGCTTCCTTAAGAGGACAATCCTTTTGTTGTATCTTCTTCGCCGACAGATGTGGATGCGCAATTAGTTAGCACTTTTTTTCATCCTGGTACTTTGACTTGGAATGAGGAGTTGATATGTTTCCAGGATACGGATGCGGAATTGATTCTTAAAATCCCGTTGAGTGGTTATTAGGCTCTTACTAGTGGTTATTAGGCTCTTACTACTCCATTAAACCCTCCAAGACCTACTTCTCCCTCTATTGCTTGGAAGAAGCTTTGGAATCTTAGTGTACATCCTAAGGTGAAGAACCTAGTCTGGACGGTGTGCAACAATTGCTTACCTACAATGGAGGCTCTTAAAGCAAGGCATGTTGATGTGGATGTTAATTGCCCAGTTTGTCAACGGAATGAAGAATCCATGTTCTTCTGTCCTGCCCTTTTGCTCAAGCTTGCTGGACTTCTGTACCTATGGTGTCAATGTTTGGGCAGGTAAACGGATTTCTAGACTGGCTTATTTTGTTGTTCCAGCAGTGTAGTGCTGAAGATTGTGAATTTGTTGTTTCACTATTCTGGAATATATGGCACTCAAGGAATGATGTATTTTGGAATGGTCTTCAAATGGGCGCAGAGGAAGTTGTCCATTTCGCAAAAGTGTTCGTCCAGCAATAGCAGTCAGCACAAAGGAAGGTTAATGGGAATAGAGTCACTTATTCAGCTGGTACCTTAGTAAAGTGGTTTGCGCCTCCTGTCGGTTTTACAAGTGTAATTTTGATGCAGCACTATGCAAGGAAAGAGATAAACTAGCATTTGGTTGTTTGTTGAGAGACTCTGCAGGGCACCTGGTGGCAGCTAAAAGTGGGGCTCATAGAGGACTTCAAAATCTAGCTGTTGTCGAGGCTATAGCTTGTAAGGAAGCCTTATCTTGGCTACAAGAGTTGCAATTGGATAATATAATCATTGAAAGTGACCGTCTAGCTTTGGTCACTGAAGTTAATGAAGGACTTTCTGATAGCTCTTATTTTGGTTTGTTAGTTGAGGATTGTATTTATTTTACTTCAAACTTTGTGTAATTCTCAACTTGTTTTTAGGTTTAGGCATGCTAACAATAGTGCTCACTTAATAGCTAAGTATTCTGTTACACTGTCAGGATTGAAAGATTGGGAGGCCTTGTTATCTACTCTGGTCTTTGAGTCCTTGTATAAAGATGTTCAGTAATGTTTATGAATGATATTTGTTTTTTTTAAAAGAAAATATTTCATCAAAAAAATTTTATTTTCATTAGAAAAATTCTTTTCTACAAAATAAAATATCATTTTAAAATTCAAGCGTATTTGTATATTTATTTAAAATAAAATAAAATAAAAACTAAAACTTACTAATATTGTAAAAATTCTTATATTTCATAAAAAATAATTCTATAAAATATAATATCATTTTTAGATCTCAAACGTACTTGTATTTTTCTTTTCCAA
Organism: Garcia nutans; assembly: GCA_947685225.1. Classification (NCBI taxonomy): domain Eukaryota; kingdom Viridiplantae; phylum Streptophyta; class Magnoliopsida; order Malpighiales; family Euphorbiaceae; genus Garcia; species Garcia nutans. The sequence goes on from CANTUV010000007.1 coordinate 50,959,403, forward strand.
AAATTAGAAAATAATAATAAAACAAAACTTGCTAATATTATATAAATTCTCATATTTCATAAAAAAAAAAAAGTAACAGTTTAAGCCAAAAACTGTCGCGAGTTTAATGATTGTAGTTAAGGAAAGGCAAAAAGCGAAAGCGTAGAGCCAAAGCAATAGATTTCGGATTTTAATGAAAAAAAAATCAATTTTATCATATTTTTAAAATATACTAAAATTTATAAAAACTTATTATTAGTTTACTATAATTCATTATGAATCTATAATAAATTATTTAATTTTATCATGGGTTCATTTTAATTTTATTATATACTTTTATAAAATACCCCTAGTGATATATGAAAAAATTTTATAAAAAAATGTGAAGGGTGAAATTTTTCAAAAAAAAAAAAGTGAGAAAAATGTAAAAGAATTTTTTTTTTTAATTAAAGGAGTACAAATGCCAAAAGCTTTGTTTAGCACGAAATCTAAAATGAACTAAACACAGTAAAAGATATTAAAAGATGCCTTCTAGATATCTCTCAAACACTAATTCACTTCCGTTTAAAATTAAATTTAAAATTCATTTCCGTTTAAAATTAAATTTATTGTTGCGTTTTCTAACACGTGCTCGTAATTTTCTTTCTATAACCAATCATGTTATGTTAAAATAATTAATATTATTAATGACCATAATAAAGGTAAAATAATAATAATATATATATTAATCCCTAACAGGTATACTCAAACTAAAGTAGATATTAATTTATGAGTATAGAGTACATAAAAATTTACAAATTCAAAACTTTTGTCCATAGAACGTAGGAAAATCAAACATTGATACATTATGCAACTCGGGAAAAAAAACATTAACAAAATAGTGAATAAATTAATGAATAATAACTTTAACATGTACTTGAATATTTGATCATTTAAAATTATTGTGAGTTTAAATATCAATCAAAACAATCTAAACTACTGTGAATTAAGATATAAATTAAAAGTATAAATCATAAAAGAAATAGACAATAAATTCTTACAAGTTTAATCATCTCAAATAACTAGGCATCTCAATAGATATCTCACTAAACATCATGAGCGTTAGTAGCTCCAACATTACAAATAATTGAACATAGAATACAAAAAATTGTAATTCATATTAACATAAAACAGCTGGAGCAAGAAACTACAACTATTACATCTTTTATTTATAAAAAGAAATAATTATTAACATTAATTTTGACTTATGATGAGTATTAAAAAAGAAAAAAAGTAATGAATCTCTCTCTCATAAATACGCATCAAAAAATAAACATGGATAATAGAACCCAAAAATATTAATCTTAAAGAAAATTCCCATGTTGAAAAATATCACCACAATAAGCATTTACTTTGAGAAGAGCAATAAAAATTAATCTCAATATCATCCATATGCAGGAAATACAAAGGATTTAAAATAAAGAAATTGCAGGCAAATGATTAAATGCAAGAAACTCCACTCACTTCCAACTACTGGATTAAATTGTTAATTTAATCTCTTGAGTATGACTTGAAAAAAAAATAAATTCAAACTTTTTTAACATTCAATGGCTCAAAGCCAAGAATTTTTATAAAGCTTCAAGCTTCCACTGCCTATATACACATAAAAGTAAAATAAGCTTTAATGCAGGCAGCATAACTGAAAATCCAGTCTCCCTCGCAGTGTTGTATCAACAAATGGTCTGAACTTCAAACAGTTTAAATCCAACATCTAAAAATGCAACAATTTTACAAAACAATTTTCAAGGCAGAGGCTCACAAGTTTGATCAATGTGTACAACATGTTATAGACTGAACTGAAAACAAGGGATGTGATCTCATTGATATGAAGCAAATTATCACAAAAGAGTACACCATAGGTTAAGACAGTAAACCAACACTGTGGCATTAAATTATGGAACATTAAGATCCTCAGCTCAAACAAAACAACTCGACAATAAAATTGGAAACCCAGTGTGGATCTATTACCTATAATGTGTAATAAGCACAGCACAACCCGATCAGTCCAACTTTTCTTCTATTTCTGCAGGACAGTCATTGCATTAAATTAGTAAAATGGTCAAATCAATCAATAGACGGACTGGAAAACTCTCACTCACAAAGACACTGCAGAAAAATCGTATATGTACAGGGTATACAAACAACACTGTCAATCAGACACCCTTATCAAATGCCCATATTGATCCAACGCCAACATACACTGCTCTGGCTCTTAACAGAGGATATAAAAAGGTCATGAATTAGGATTCGTAGGTCGATTGTCCTTCCAACCCTTGGAGAGAAGATCATAGTTGATAGATGCAAGCTGGGAGAGATTCTACAACCACAAAGAGAAAAATGAAAAAGCTGTACCAAACTTTCAGGAGACAAAATCAAAACATGAGCACACACATTGCTGATTCAAATATATTATCATTAAAATAATTGTTAACTGATGTAGCTAAAACATAATGATAGTCGACTAGATCATATAAACCAATACCATATTAATTTATCACCAATATTCTATTTTCCAAAGCAATATTTCCGGGTCCTAAAGGCAACATTTGTTTAACCAACAGTGCATAAAACATCACATGCCAAAAATCCCAATCATTAGATAAATCATTCTGATTAGAGATAAACCACGAAGAATTTAACCCCAGATTAGAAGTGAAGGAAATACCTTGAATGAAAAATTACTGAATGAGTAATTGACAGATGAGCCAGACTCAAACTCTGCAAGACCCCCACATTCATCTCCCTATTTATCATTTTGTTTGGTAAGTTTTTCCAATCATACAAGCAGAATATATATCAATTCACGTAGTTTAAATCAGCGTTTAAGTTAAAATACCACTTCATCATGGCGATTGCTTAGGCAACTGCTGCTGCCACTTAAGCTGTCAGCATCACTGGAATCCTCAAATTCACTGGCAGGATTTACTTGGTCGTCTGAAGGATTCCACGAGTAGCGACTTGTGAAATAACTTGTATCAAGTGCACTCTCTGAACTGGGAACAAATGCAGCCTAAAAGGCAATAAATTCAATGATGTGGCCACAATAAAACCCAATATGTTTAAAGATTGTCTGAACTCATTTTTATGATTGATGGAAAAGTCATGCACACCTTCTGTCTGGCAAGTGTGTCCCAGTTAATATCTTTAAAGAACATATGCTGCTTCACCTGGATCAAATGTTTCCCTTCAATTATGGCCATGTCTTAGAAAAAATTATAGAAGTGCATGCCCTAATATGCATAAGGTTTAAGACAAAAATCAGAAAAGGAACCGAGGTCACCTCAGATGCTCCTCCAGCTCCAAGTCTCTGATCAGGATCTTCTGTTAATAGTCTGGAGACTGATAGTATTAGTAACTATAGACTTACACTTACCAATCATAATCTAGGAACCCTATCTCAAATATCAAGTTTTAACATATTGTGCCAATGAGGATTAGTATATGCAAATAAATAGCAAAATATTCCAAACAGGTCTGGTTGAGTGTCAGAATAATTGCAGATAACAACAAAACCAGATTGTAACAGTTATTTTTTGTAGATGGGATAAATGATCAGATCAAACACCAATTTCAGGAGTCACAATATTTTTAAATTTCCATGTATAATAGACGATTCTCTCACCTATCAATCAGATCCTGCGCTTCAGGACTCATTTCTTCAGGCACCCGGGGCCAAGGTATCTTACGGTTGAGAATATTATCAAATATTGTCTAGAAGCAAAAGAGAAAATAAGAATACAACCATACGAAAAGAACAGAATTAAAACTCAACATAAATCAACACAAGAAAATTAACAAGAGTAAACTACTAAAGAGTGTAATATTCACCCAAGATTTTGGCACAATATACACTTTCACCAATATTGTAATCAGGCACTTTTATACTTCAGTTTTATTAATGATTCCACACTTTTTTGTCCATGTGGTACAAGACTTAATTTTTCATTATACATTGTTCCCTGAATTTAATTTACAATTAGTATCTGAAATTTTAGATTTGATTGCATTTTAGTCACTAAATTGTTCTATTAGAAAACACTAGTCCCTCAAAATTTTACACTTTTCATTAATGGTCATAATAGTCCAAAGTACCTAATTCTAAAATAATAGGGGCAAGTGTAATTATGATAAACCTCAGATGAATTTTGGAAATTTATCCAAATTAACAATTTCAAAGGCATCAGGGGGCAACAATAACTATACATATTTATAAAATTTTTCAGAATTCATTAAAGAAAGAGCTGTTTGAAATTAAATTCATTATATTGAAATAAAATTGTAACTTAGACATAAGCCTTAGACAAAAGCAATTCACACCAATGTATGTCTACCAGAATTGCTACGCATTTTAAATTAGACAATGCTATTTGTCCCAAATTTTTGTACCATCTCCATTTCTCGATTGATGCAGCAAATTTTTATTAGTCACAATCCCTTCCAAAGTGCATTGATTTCACATAGTTGATTTCATATTATAATGTCACGTCAAGAAGTATAATAAGTTAGTACAGAAGTGTTGGGACATGTAACACAGTACAGAAGTGTTGGGACATGTAGCACTATTCTATAAACACACGTCACTGAAGAGTAAAGACTTAGCATAATACATTAATATGTTGAAGATTATTATAATCTGGGAACATGCCTCTTTCACTTCTATCACCAAATTCTTTATATCAAGGTAGCGCCTCTATACGGCACAAAGTATTAAATAAAATAAGAAGAAAATGGAATCTCTTTCATCCTCTGATCTTCATCATTTATACATACAGCAGTTCAGCCAATGTCAAATTCACCAGAAGAAAAGGCAACTGAAACAACAGGTTCACTTCTGACCATATTCAAACTGCAGTTACAGCCAATTCAAATCCACTGGGAAAACGAAACCATAAAACAGTCTCATGCGCTAGAAAGTTTTCTACTGAAAACATACTTTTCAAATCATAGACCAATATTTTCCCTAGACAAGCCCAACCATGTCAATCCCAACACATAAAGGCCCATTGAATAATATTGTATATCCTATCAAGTGTATCATTAAAAAAACAAACTTCACCACCATATTCATTTTTTAGTTGCAACCCAGTTCCATGATATTCTGAAAGAAGCCAACTAATGCATTTTCTAAGAGCAGTAAATATTGAATCTAGAAAAATATGGAACAACAGAGGAAAATGTGTGTTGAACTATCATACAAGTTTCCCCAACCCAGCAAACTATCTTGTGCTAATTCCTTTGTTGCCAGGATATAAACCATGTTAAGACAAATAAAAAAGAAAAGTGGTAAAATGCTTTAACAGAAACCAGATAGGAACTTGCATTTCATACTTTTCATAAGTCCTGAGCAACAAAACAAATGTAACAAGATGAAGGGAGAAGAAGAGAAAGGAATAACAAAGAAAAAAACAAAAACTGATAAAAAAGAATCAAGCAAATAGAAAACAGCAAACCAATTCAGAATGCGCTCAAGTCAGAAGCATGAGTTCACCTGGGGATGCTCAGCATTAAATGGTGGAATACCAACAATCAGCTCAAATAGGATGACACCCACTGACCACCAATCAGCAGTTGTGCCTGAGGAAAAAGTCAATTCCCCAATATGTTAATCTGATTAAGCAACAGGGGAAAAAGGAAAAGAGGGGAAAGCAGGGGATAGGGGAAGAAAAAGCTTGGGGAACGAAATTTGATAACATAATACAAGATTTGAAATTGAAACGTGATCTATATGCATCTTAGTACTAACTAGCCACTAAAAAGTGAAACCAGTCCAACCAGTGGCCAATACTTTGGCTCCAATTTGCTCAAACTTCCAAAAAGTGATATTCTTTTTTTTTTTTTTGATCACCAACTTTGACACAATTATCTAATGTTGAAGTTCCAAACAAGATAAAGACAATTATAGCACCTTAAAGTAGAAAAGCTATACGAACCATGTCCTGTTCCCAAAAGTATCTCTGGTGCCAAGTAGTCAGGTGTACCCACAGCAGAACGTTTCTTTCGTCTTTCTCGCTGATGCTCGGAGGTGGATGGTTGTGGTTCATCATCCACAAGCATAGAGGTCCCACTTACTGCTGGACCAGATAAATCATCAGTGCTATTGATGAGACCAACCTTGGAAAGACCGAAGTCCGTCAACTGATCAGAAAGAAACGTAAACCTTCAATTAGTTTTCCAAGGATATCTTGCTCATGGGAAAAGCTTGAAGCAGAATCTTACAGATATAATTTCCCCATCACTTAACTTTTACCTTTTGACTGGCCAAATAATGAGGAAAGAGGCGAAGAAGTCCCTGAAATCTTTCTATAACATGTGAAAGGAATTCATTTTGTTTAAGACTTTAAGTGCTACTAATCTTCTTCCTCTCTTATCATTTGAAAAAATAACAAAAAAGGCATGAAATTTGCTATTGTCATGAAATACACTCCAAAAATAGCATATTTGTTTTCTTATTGATAGATTAGATCATTTTCCAATACATAAGTCAATGCACTGCACTACACTTCCATGATATTAATTCATAACCTCGATTGGATTAAACATAGCCAATCACAATGCTGAATTTAGAACAGTAAAAGTAGGTGACATCTAATGTAAAATTTTGCCACATGCAATAGATATAGCCATAAATTGAGTAAAAATGGCAGGAAATTTTCCTTGCAGCCATCTCTGAAAAGAAGAGTAAGAGTTAGTTGAACTAAGTACAGAAGATGCCAAACTTGAAAGTCCACTCCTTTACCACCACCCACAACCCTCCCTCCTTCCACCCCTTTTATCTTATATCATCTCCCCTTTTACCCTTCATTGAGAATTTCCTAATACCCCACTCTACTTTATCTTCCTACTCCTAGATACAAGCAATCCCAAATGCACCACAATTATGCTTGGATTCAACCTTCTATACATTATGGTGGTAGCCAAGATAACAGCTTACCCTAAATTTTAAGGAAGGCTTCTAATAAGAGGTCTATGAACAACACATATAGAGATGTAGCAACATTTAAACTATGCCACAGGATTACAGCTTCTCTGTGCTCTCTAAATCAGGTAGTCCTTATATTCTCTATAAAAGGAACTCTCTTATTTTCTTTCTACTTATCTCAAGTAATATGTTATCTAATATATTTCTCATAAGAAAATGATCACCTTAATAAAGAAAATATAGAGATTAAAAAGGAAAAGAAAAGCCATTTAAAGACAAAAGATTGAGATTATCTGGGACATTCCAGTACTTGTATTCTTTATACTGCCATTTCATTGTTGGTACAAGGACTTTAAAATCCTAGTAAATTTAGTAGAACGTGCTGGACAAAATTTTGGATCTTAAACCAAATTTATTAACACTTTCAGTCTCAAAAAAAGTCCTTATTTGTTTAGCAATCAGAAGGGCTTTATTTTCTATTTTATGTAGGAGTACCATAAATTCTATTAAGAACTTAGTGGTCAAGTACATATGAGTCATAAATAGGATACCGCTGACCACCTTTTATGCTTGTAATGTCTGTTTCAAGTAAATCAACTAATAAGAGACCATTTTCCAGCAATTCTAACTCTTTCGACTGTGTGATGCAACCAAATAGAGGTGCAAACCAATGCCCTTGTCCTTTTGATACAAATCTTGAGCAATTCTAGGTGTGATAAACTGGATTTTGTTCACCCTTTCAATTTCACAAGCAAATTCAAGTTTGCAGTCCCCTCTCTGAAACCCTAATTTCCTTATAGCATCAAAATGGATACCCATATTTACTGCCACATCATGTCACTATTTGGACCACCATCCCAGTGACCTGTCACTGTTAGAACTTTACTCCATATTGCAGCTTCAATAACCTTGCTTTTCTTTGCCTTGTTGCAATCCAAAAGACTAGGCCACCTATCCCTCAAGCTACCAAGACAAATTATCAAAATAGCATTGCAATTCACAATAATATGCTATATGAGGAATTTTCATGTTCTAAAAAAGCTCTTTAAATATGTAATACATCAGTTTTGAATCAAAAGATGTTTGGTTTAGCTATAGGTAGCTAGTTGATAGTTGTTTTGACCCCCCAATAGCCAAGTCAACCAGTTTCGTATCGGAAAGAGAAGGTCAACTGTTGGCTGTTCCAACAATTATTGACTGCGAAGCTCCATTTTGCAGTTTTTCCCACCAAAATTGTACCAAAAACATTGATCTAACTCCATTTCCATAAATAATCTAACAAAAGTTACAAATAACATAGTTATCCTTTTCCCAAATTAAATTGTTTTGCCCTTATCTCAACTATAATTCATTAGAAAGATAAACAGTTATTGAAATATTACAAGTAATAACTGAAATAATGACTATAATCACATTTATAGGAAAAACAATTTAAACTTCCATAAGTATACAAAAATTAATTGTAATTTTCTTGCTTAATGCCTTTTACTATTTCTTTAATTTGCATCACACATTAAAAGTGAAATGAATGTAGATTGCTTTTCGCCCTTTTTTTGTCTGGTTTGTAACCAAAACCGACCCACATATCTCTGAAGTTAGTGGACAAATAGACAAAACAGTGCTGCAATAATTTGCTATCTAAGAAGCTTTAAAATTCTGTTTTCAAGAACTTTTCAAAGCTGTCCTACATCTCACCAGGAAAATCAAAAGTTCAATATAAATATGCAATGAAATATTAAAGAATAAGTTGTTAAGAATAATTAAAATCCACATTTAGAACAATAAACTATTGATATTAAAATATAGAACTCCTATTTATCAAAAAGAGGGTAAGGAAAGTTGTAAAACAAGCAATTACCTTGATATGACCATCATGTGCGATCAACAAATTATCAGGCTTCAAATCACGATGAACCACACGCAGTGAATGTAGATATTCCAAAGCAAGCACCTTAGAAAAAAAATAATACTCAAATTTACAGGCTGCAACATAATGCGAACAGTTTTTCTAGGGGAACAGCTAGTTCCACAACCATTCTTACTAAACCCACAACCTCAATATACATTTGGAGCAAAGTACCATCATTCTCTTTAGATCTTCCTTTCTCTCTTATATCTTTCCTAAATTCTTATGAACCTTCTCTTTATCTGCTATCTCTCTTTAAATTATAATGGCATTTTACACTTATCGAGAGTACCCCAAAAAATTAAGAATAAACTTTGAAGTTTTAACTTCTTTTCTTGGGTTTCAACCTCCTCCTTAATGTGTTTTCCCCTTTCATTATTTTGTGATTTACTTGGAAAATTTTTTTGAACACCCACTTCCTAAGACATAACAATGGAGTGTGTGTGTATATATATATATATATGTATTAAGCAATCCATTTAATTTCAACACCTACTCTTCAAATATGATGGGGCTTGGCTCTGGTCCTTAAGAGAAAGGAAGAAGAATAAGAAAGTGTAATAGGAAAGAAAAGAAACTAAATTCTAAATATTCTTTCAAAGGTTGTGGCATTATCATTTAGATTGTGGAAACAGCAGCATGCCTTTCATATCTGCAAAAGCCAAACAAAAACTTACAACTTCTGCAATGTATATACGAGCAACATCTTCATCTAAGCAGCCCAAATTTCTCAGCAAAGAATATAGATCTCCTCCATTTAGATATTCCATCACAAGATACAAATTCTCACGACAAGTAAATGAATAAAAGAATCGAACCTGAAAAGTTCACAATCATGTTAAAATATGCAAGAATATCTCAAGACATGTCCAAACTTGTACAAGCTAGACCTGCTCACCACAAAAGGATTGCGAACTGAAATTAAAATATCCCTTTCTGCAAGTATACTTTCAACAGCATTCTTACGAATCATGTCTGCTTTTTTAAGAACCTGGAAAAAATGCAGAAGTATATATTCAATTCATATTTGATTCCTTCAGTTGTCACTGAGGGAAAAAGCATAAAACAGTGAAGACGAGAAGATTTAGTAAATCACACATCATATATGACTTCTTTTTTCAAAAAATTGTCCAGAGAGATTAAAATTATGTTATTATTAGTACTACTACACTGTTCACTGTTGTTTAACTTTTCCTGAATTTTGACAATATATAACTTTGTATTCTAATTTGCATTTTGAAGACACCTTTGCCAGTGTGCATTTTCAAATATGCTATTGAATAGCAGTTTGATTTTATTCTGGTACATCATTAGATTCAGAATAAATTACAAATCTCTTAAGGACTTGATGAAATAGACATTTAAATTCTTATTTTTTAATTCCATTGTAATATTTTTTTCCTTAAAAATAATATACTCCGTACTTTTTAATATGAATAACATTTTGAGCTTTAAACAAAATAACGTTTTAATCCTAATAAATTTACATATTAACATGTAAAAAAGGCAAAAGTTATTATCTTCTGGTTAATCATGTGAATACCTAACCTTTACCAAACTGTTTATCCTAATGATTGATCTTGTTCAGGGGCTTCTTCTATTGTCTCCACTGTTACCATAACTTCTTTAAGCTATGGAAAACTAAAACAACAGATTAAGCAGAACAAATAAAAATTTAGCAATGTGAAATTTCAAGCTAGTTCCCAAGGAATTAGCTAGTTCCAGTATATCTATGAAGAAACTAATTAGATACAGTTCCATACAGCAAGACCATTTCTGAATGTTTGAAGGTCTTCTTGCATTGTACACTCTGTTTAACTTTTCTGGACAGGCTATCTTGTCCACATACACATAAAGAAAATAATCATTAGCGTTTCCGGCATTTCAGAGCAGGTCACATATGACTTAGAATCTATTACAAAGGTCATAAACTCATTGATTGTTGAATAGGAACTCAAATCAACTTATAACCATTAACGGCAAGCTCTTTCAAAAAGCATACAGAAAATATATTGGAGTAAAATGTTAAGAATTGCAAAATAAATCATAAAAACATCGAACTTAGGTACCTTAATGGCAAAAAGATCTCCTGTTGTTCTCTTTTTAGCTAAGAAAACCCGTCCAAATGCCCCACGACTGATTGGCTTTATTATCTCAAAATCATCTATTGATGTACGGTCCCTAGAATGTACGGGGCTCGTTCTCAAACTTTGAACCATGTCATCATCCAAAGGAGTGTCTTCATCAATTACAGTACTTGTTATATCAACCTTTTCATCTTCTATAAGTTCACAAAGCTGCAAATACTTCTCCCTGAAGAATCAGAGCTCAAAACCAACAAGGGAGATTAGTGTCTAATAATAAGCCAAGTTCTCAAACTTTCCATGAGAATACTAAGTTAACTTTGAGTTGAAATATAAATATGAACTTCATACTGCATAAGATGTGTTCCACATGTTTTACCATTTAACTCAAAAAATATTGATGTTTATTACCCACCGGATAAGCTTCTCTATGCGCATTCCAATAGTCTCAACTGTAAGTGCATCAAACTTTCTTCGGTCAATGACAACCCTCAAGTCTTCGAGGCATGTAAGTAAATAGGGCATGGAACGATCATCATCTAAAGGTGTATTCGCTACACATCTAGCGATATCAGCAAGTTCATTAATCTGCATCACAGTAGAAGGAAATTTAGACAGGCAACCGCAACAATGTGATCATATTCGTGAAATTTAGATAGGAAATCTGCATCACTTGTTGGTGAAATTCATCATTTAGCACCATCCAAAAAACCACATCAAGCCTACAAAGAAACCATCCCTCCCAAACCTCTTGTGATGCGACAACCATTAGACCACCAAAAAAAAATCAAACTAACTGATCATATTGTTTAACTACTAAAATGTTTCTCGAGCATTTTTTTTTCAGCTGTTCTTAAATTTATTGACTACTGACTTCTTTTCTGTTCTTGGATCCTCTTCCAGCATGTCACTATAAATTAATTTTGAACTCAAGGAAAATACCAAAAAAAAAAAAGAATGAAATTTTTAACACACAAAAGAGAAAATCAAATATCATACTGCTGCTCAGAAAAAATAATAATAATATCTGTGAATATATAGGATCAAGGTAAAGATCACTAACTGTTTATCAATAGGAAGATGAAACAGAACTAATCTGCACAAATACCTGTGGGATGTCATCATTCTCGGAAAAAGCTCCCTTTCCTGCCAGGAGCAAGTCTATCTGACTGGTCCTAGGTGTCAATAATGGGGATCTAGGAGTCATGCTGCCTGCTGATGATGTGGCCATTCCCTGATCTGATTTTGGACCAAAACGGGTTTTACATGACATTGAAGGCAAACCCTTCATGTCATCCATAAAAGCATAATTATCAGCTTCAGGAAAGCAGTCAAGCATGTCCTCTGAACCTCTCCGGGACCAGTCACTGAGCTTTGGAGAGAGAACATCAGAATCTTCAGTCACACTGGAATTTGAAACTTTGGCAACATCTGGGCTCCCTACTGCATGTTGGATATCCTTCTGTGTGAAGGACTCTATCATCTTCTCAAGACTTTCGGAAATTCTGGCAAGACGTTCATTCACACTTAGACCCTTCTGATCGCAATGATCAGCAATTGCACAAATTCTTGAATGGTCTTCAACATGAGATGTTGGGACCTCCTCCTCGCAAATGCGACAGATTATTGAACTCTCCTCAGAAATATTCTGCTGATCTCCCCAGTAACCCCAAGAAACTTTATGTTGGTGCTTCATAGAATGTTCATGTGAATCTTTAGCAGTGGGAAGCTCTGAAAGCTTAGTGGCAATGAGGTCTGCATCAGAAATTCCTTTCTTGTTCAGCATTTTAAAAGAATCAACCTTGCTATCAATATCCTTCAAAGGAGCAACTTCCTTCATGCTTTTTGCTGCAGGAGATGGGAGTTTCTTCCAAGAAGCAATTCGATCCCGACTCCCAGGAGAATCCATGCTCTTTGAACTGTTATCAGCAATAGAAAGTGAATTTCCTGGCTGCATAATCTGATCCCTGTTCCAATCCAATCCATGCTGCTCTTGACTATACGATTTCCTAGCTGATGCTAGCTTTGATGACGTAGCAGCACTAGAACTTTTACCTTCCCTTCCGATGCCCACAGGAACACGTTTATCATCAGAATGCAGAAGCCTAGATTGACGAAGCTGAAAAACATTTTCGTCCTCAGCCAGCCCACTTTCTTTGTGAAATTGCAACAACCTAGTGCACCTTGTAAGAATGAAAAGCATTCGGGTATGAAGCTGCTTCAGCATTCCTGGGGGAAGTTCTTGGCGTCTGTCATCCAATTCTTGGACTATACCTTCACACTGAAGCCAAAACTCACTAGGTGAGGTCATAGCACAACTCCGAGCCAAGACCAACAAGTCCTCAATGGTTTCCTGCCGCTCAGGATGACTTTCTGCATTTTTTTCAAGGATTCCAACCAGATCAGCTGCAAAGATAGCTAGATCAGAATTTACTTCTTCCTTTGCTTTGTCAAATTTTGCTCGTATCACAACCAAGATTTCCTGCAAGAAACGGCAAGTTGATTAGGAAGGCATGCACTCCCTCCAGCATAATTCATCATCTGAAGGAATATAATGGAAATAGGCACATCACTTACCTCCAAATTGTTTAACCCTCGACGCTTCCAAAACGGGAAAGGCCGTACACCTTTGGAATTTAATTCATGGGAGAAACTTTTGATATCAGCAGGAAACCTCTTCCTAGGTGCACTTGTCACTCTGAGTATAGCTTGAAACCGGGGAGATTCAGACTCCTTAGGGTTTTCACAGTCATAGGTCTAGAAAAGCAAACATTTGACAAAAATGAATGAAAAATGACCAAAATAAAGAGAAGCCAATTCACTAAGTGCCTCAATAAAATTCAAGTTACTGATACCTCTGGTGTAAGAACATCTGAACTTCTTAAACCTCCAGCGCAAATCCATGATGACTCATGTCGACCTGTCAAAGCAGTCCAAGCTCTCTTATGAAAATGGAACATAACATTAATTGCAAATTATTTAAACATTTAACCAGTGAATCCATTTCAAAATTAACTAAGCTCTTAGCACTATGTGGTTACCAACAAGAGATGGTTCTGCCGAACATTTAATTCGTGAATCTATTTCTAAATTGAATAAGCTTGAAGTGGGCACTAACAAAAGATGATATGTTGGAAAGGCAGATAATGTGCATTTTCATGCATCAGGCATCCATCCTATTTGTACCTCAATCTATTTTAGGTTGGAAGAGTAAGCTACAATTTTATAATGCCCACCTTCATGAGCATATGCAAGACACTTGATATAAGTGTGTTCATCATTGCTTCTTTATTTTTATAACATGCACAAATACTAAGCTATCAAGTATCAACAATAAGATCCTAGCAATGTTAGAAAATGGTATTATAATACGTCCTAGCAGAAAAAGTGAAGGAAGGGTTGGGATGGGGTGGTGGCTGGCATCTTGATAAAGATTATTTTTTAACTCATTGGATCTCTTGTGGGAATGATTGGAAGATCCAAAATAAAAAATAATGGTATTTGCTAACAACAACATAATGGAGGCAATAAGTCAATATGGATTGATCCTAACTAGAAAATAACTAGAAAATCAAACACTGGTTGCAAATAACTAAAAGTAGAGAGAATACATAATCTTAACTTTTATTTTAATGATCAAATGCTCAACCCTTAAAAAGCATAAATCCTCCTCTCTGACAAAAGATACAACACTATACATGATGCCCTTCGAGCTATTCAGCATTGTCCATCATATTCTAACTCCCCAATAGCTTATAGAGGCATGACCCACTCTGAATCCCCAAACAAAGCAAAGATCACAAGTCATTGGTCAGCAAACACCGTCTATAGCAACCTAACATCAATTATACGATGACTAACCGTCTCCCATCTTTTCAAACATACAACACCAACGTATCACGTGCGCATAAACACAACTCACTAATGCATAGAAATTTAGAATCATTAATCGACAAATTGAACCTCTATAAACATCCTTTCTGACACAATCTCATATGTATTTTCATAGAAGATTTTGTTGATAAGTTAGAGTAATAGGAAGAGTGAACCTCCCATTTTATCATATGGAACGGAACATTTTCTTCCCATGAAACTTTTTCTTCCCTCCACATCCTTATTGAAATCTGTTCAAAAGCTAATTAACCTTCTCATTACAGAACAAAAGAAGTGAGAAATTATATCACAAATGAGCGAAATTGATAAACTTCTCTCAGTTAGATGTCTTCTAATGCAATGAGCAACCATAGTACAGAATTGGATCCTCTTCATGTGAGATATTTTAAATATAAATTCCAACACACTAGAGTCTACAAGAGCTGTCTTTATAGATATTATGAATAGCAAGGGAAAACATGAATTGGTTATCATAGAATAAAACACACAACTATGTGCTGGCTAAGTTTTCTAATCCATACCACTCCATTTTTGTATCATATTATCATTATGCACCAAGTCCGACCACACAGAATCATTAAGCATGAGTGATGTCAATCAATCTAAAAGATTTAAGCATCTTATCACTATCAACATGAAAGCCAACTTAGGAGTCAATAACACATATTTTAGGAGTGCATCCACTTAGGACGGCATTCTTCCTCCTGGATTTTATCAGCTGAAGGTGTCTCAGAATCAGTTTGCTATAAATAATGGATAACATTTCAATGATGCCATGGTGCAGCAGACGCAATGAGATCAGGAATCTGGGACTATTTCAACATTCCCAAAATTAAGCAACTCCTAAAGTATGGACAGCCTTTCCAGCTATTTCACTGTCCATGCATATCTAGTGATTCATCTGCAGATGTCAATTAACAACTTTTAATGATGAAACAAGAGCCCTGTATTCTCTAAACCTCACAAAAGCTAAGACCCAGATTAGATATTATTATCTTCCATCCACCATTTCGATTAACAGCAAATTGAGTAAGGAAACAAGCATCTCATATTTTCACTGACCCGCACACAGACACACACACACCTCCCCCAATCAATTAAAGGCTAAAAGACCAAATATGAGTTTACTGTGTGGCACCAAGTGATTATTGCTACAAACTGAATCTTATGAAATAAATAAATAAATATCAACGTTACATTACCTGCTTCAGTCGATGATTCCCCATTCTGCAACCGTGACCTTGCCAGCAAAGTAGGAGTTACCTCTCTAGAATGCCCATTCACAGGTGATATACTACTCCAATTGTGGTCATTATCACCAATACTACTCCCCTGAAATCCCATCATCCGACTCTGTCCCATTACCTCCTTCTTCCCTGACCCAGAACTTGAACTCATTCCTCCATCCCCACTATCGCCGCCACCAGGCCTAGATAAGTTACTGGACCCCAGAACCCCGGACCCTTTATCCCCTCTAAAACTAAAAAAGCTCTCTTGCGGCAACGGCCCCGATCTCGTCTTTATCTTATTCAACCCTAAAGAAGAAGCCAATATTGGAGACACAGAAGATGCTGGGGACGCCGCGGCGTCCTTCCCACCCACCACTGCCGCATCCATAGCCACAGTTTCAGGCTTCTTCGAAGCAGAACTGGACAAACCCAATCTCCGGGGTGACTGAACAACACTTTCCTTACCCTTAGTGTCCTTCTTCTTCATCACTCCATCCTTGACTTGAGTTTGTCTACAAGCAAACCCAGTAGTAGCATGAGAAGTGGGACTATCATCTTTAGAAGAACTTGTGGATTTGGATTTTTTCTTATCAGATCGGATCGGAGAATTAGAACCGATAGATCGAGGACTATTGGATCCATCAGGACTAGAAGTATCCGATTTCTTTGAAGAGAAGAAGAGTTTGTTCTTGAACACCATAATTGTTTTAACTTTTTTTTTTCGTTTAATTAACAAAGCGTTTAATAAATACTATTCGATTGATTATATAGAATTTAAGGATTTACTATTATTTCCTGGATATAATTTTTTGTTCTTCTTCTTGTTTTGATGCTAGGGCTGCTAAGGAAGTAACATTGAATGGTTTTTTATTTGATTTGATTTGATTTGATTTTCGAAGCAATGGGATTCTAGAGAGAGAAAGGGTTGATAATTTGTTTTTAGAAAGAGAAAGAGAAAGAAATTGACTTTTTTTTTTTTTGAACGTAAATGGAGGTTGAAGTTGAAGCAAAGAGAGAAGGAGAGATGAAGACTGAAGTAAAAGTAAGAAAAAAGGAAATAAGACAGAAAAATATTATTATTATATAGGAAGAGGAAAAGCGTGCAGCCTTTAAATGACTGGTCTAGTCTAAGTCTTGTATTTTTTTTTTTTATCAAGGTCTAAGTCCAGTATTTAGTAAGCATAAAAAAACGAAAACCACCGCTAGGTAAAATGATTTTTTTTTTAAATAAATAAAATGCACTTTTATATTTATTAGCTAATTATCTTGGCTTTTCATGAAATGTTTTTATTTTTTCTACATGTAGAAATAGAAATTTTTTGTAATAATAATTATTATTATTTCTCATTAGTAAAGTTGACAGCTTATGCAAACCTAAAATTTAAGCAAATAAATATCGGCTAGTTATATTTAAGATAAAAAAAATCTTTAAATAAAATATTAATAAATTGGTTAAATAATTATAAAATTCTTGAGGTTTTACATATTATACTAGTCAGTCCCTATATTTTTAATATCTAATTCTATATCTTTTAATTTTTAAAAATTAAATTATTTAGTCTTTATGTTAATATTAAAAATATTAGTCAATTACTTTGATATTATAAAATAATTTATTTATTTTTTCTTTATATATATTTTTCTTTGTTATTTATTAAGTCATATTTATTTTTAATTTTATTTATATTTCTTACACATAATTTATTTTAATTTTATAAATATTTTAATAAGTTATTTTAATTTATATATATTTTTATAAAGATATATATATTATTAATTTATATATATTCTTACAAAGATAAATATAAAATAAAATAACTTATTTGTTCTTCATTTATATATATTTATCTTTATTATTTATTAAATTTATTTTATTTTTAATTTTATTTTATATATAGATTGTCTATAAAATAATAAAAGACATTATTTGTATTATTTAAAATTATTTTTTAGTAATACCTATAAAATTAAAATAAATGATATATATAGATTGTTTGCAAAATAATGAAAGATATTATTCGTATTATTTAAAATTATTTTTAATAATATTTATAAAATTAAAAAAATTACATGTAAGAAATATAAATAAAATTAAAAATAAGCATGACTTAACAAATAATAAAGAAAAATATATATGAAGAAAAAATAAATAAATTATTTTATAATATCAAAGTAATTGACTAATATTAACAGAAGGACTAAACAGTTTAATTTTTAAAAACTGGAGGATGCAAAAATTAGATGTTGAAAATACAGGGACTGACTAGAGTAATATACAAAACCTTAGGGACTTTATAATTATTTAGCTTAATAAATTTTAGACCATATTAATTTTAAATAGACCATTTAAGATAAAAATACCCCTTACGCTAAAATAGCATATTTTTTTTCTTTTTTTTCTCATTTACCTCTCTCTTTCTCGTGCCTTTGTTTTCCTCTTTCTTTTTTTTTTATTCTCTTTTTCTCATCATCTTTCATGCCCTAAATCCATTAACAACATTTTCCCCTCATTTTTTCCTCCTAAAGAAGGAGATTTGTTTATATTAGTCGTTTTAAAATAAAAAGAATGTGATTTCATTAGGTTAATCGATTTAAAAATCGAATTTTGCTATAAAAACTTATCGCTGGAAACTTTTGTTCTCACTGAAGTTTTAGTCGAAGTTAATCTAACTCTATTTATCGATGGTAGTATAAAAAATCAATTTGATAACATAATGTTTGTTGCATTTGTAGGTGGAACACTGCTAGTGTTTTTAGTGTCATTATACTATGCATAAAGTTTATTGTTCTTTAGGCCCATTGAGATCATAAAATATTGATGGTTCCCTTAAACTTGCTATAATAACCATATCAGTATGTTTAGTTATTTTGAAGATATTGAAAATTTTTGTACTAAGCATGAAAATGTATATATCAAGTGTTTAACTTGGTTTTGTGTTGATATATGGTGTTTTAAGTTTGTTATTGGTTGATATATATTGATATGTATTTGTTATGAGTTGATATGATTTGATATGTGTTGGTATGCTTTAATTTTGAGTATGTTATGGATCGATATAGGTTGATATGAAATTGTGATTATAACACCTAATATTCCTATTAAGAACTAATAAGGAATATCACATTATGTCTATACATTTGTACATTCAATTTTATATAAATATTAAAGTTAATGCTAGTACAAATTTTGGCAGAGTCTCTCCTAAAATTTGGTATTTCCAACATCTTCTCAAATCAAAATATAATTTGCAGGAGAAAATACTCCTAATATTTCATTTATTCAATCTCAACTTTCATTCAATGTTAACTTCAACATCAACAATCCATTATCTATCATCCACAATTTAAATCAAATACCTTTGATTTTATCAAGAATTTTAGTTTGTTAGATATTTAACCCAACTAATAGTCTTAATACAAAGTTTAGCTCAAACCATACTATAAAAGTATATAATACTCTAGGTTAAACATAATTATATAGCTGTCATTATAAGTATAATAGTGCTATGTGAACAAAATTAAATACATAGATGTAAAACTTTTCATTAACCACCTTGTAATCTATAATTGTTCTTGAAATTATATAATTCACTTAGCTGGATCTATCCTGCCCGTCTGATCTGTGCATCAAAAATAATTTAATACGCTAAGCAATGCTTAACGGTGCTTGTTGTAACACCACTATACCCCATATACGTACACTACATACACCCATATATGTAATATATGTATACTGGATGCAAGAATGTCACAGTCTATTTGAAGCAAACTGTAATATCCCAAACTATACCCTTAAATTTTTGGAATAATTATTGTTGAAATTGGATTAAATGATTTTAAAGTGTGTGTAAAGGATTAAGAGGAAAGAGAAGTGTGTATATGTTATGTATATAGAGATATATACAACATATACAAGTCAACTAATGAGTTGGTCAAAAGAGATATTTAATTATATTTGGATAAATTGAAATTGAATTATTAAGTGGATGATGATATTTATGATTATTTTATTATTATAATTGCTTGGTGGATATTAAAAGAGAAATTGTGTGGTTTAAGAGGTTATGAATGGGTTGACTTTTATTTTCATCTTCTTCTCTCTTCTCTTTGGCCTGCCATCACCATAGCTAGAAGGAAAGGGAGTTTTGTTGTTCTTTAACTCAAGATTAAAGAGTGTTTCAAGTGATCAAGTTGGAATTCTAAGGATTTTCATCACTTTTGGTAAGTTTTCCACTTGATTCTTTGGTTTTCTTTTGAGTTTGTGTTTTGAGCTTGGTGTATGGTTGTTGTTGATATGTGTATGTTTGATTGTGGTGTGTTTGAGAGTGTTTGGTCTTTTTTTGACTTTGATTTTGGAGTAAGTTTGAAAGAAAGGTTAAGTTTGGTGAAGGAAAGTAAGTGTTGTGGATTATGTATGTGTTGAGTTGTGATTTGTGTTTTGATGCTTGTTTTGAGTTGTTTTAGTGTCTATGCAAGTTTGGTATGGGTTATTGATGGTTTTGGGTAAGATTTTTTAGAGTGGAATAGAGTTAAGTATGATGTTTGTTGGATGTGGTGTTGTTGGTGTCGGAATCAGGATTTATGGCCTGACACGCCCATGAGCACGGCCAAGTCTTTGGGCGTGTCAATGGTTCTGTTTTCTAGATGGGTAACACGACCAGTGACATGCCCATGTCACTGAGTGTATCACAACTTCTGTGTTGGAGTAGGGTTGACACGGCCAGTGACACACCCATGTCACTGAACGTGTCATAGCTACTGTGATATTGGTGGATTGACACGTCCAGTGACACGTCCATGTCACTGAGCATGTCATAGCCACTATGTTGAGGGAGGATTGACACGGCCAGTGACACGCCCATGTCACTGAGCGTGTCAAAGCTTCTATGTTGTGAGTTTAGGGCACGGTCAGGGACACGCCCGTATTGTTGAGCGTGTCATGTGTAAAGTTTGCCCTAGTTGGTTCTTATCCTTATTATCTTATGTGTATCTCTAAGTGAGCGTGTATAATCACCTTTAGATTAGGTTTTGAGGAGAATGAGTTACCCTAATCCAAGTGTTGAAGGATTCTTGGAAGAGGAGTGGTTAGATTGGTGTGAGTTGCTCTTGAGGTAAGTACAAACCCTACTTGATTGTGTACATTTACATGACTTTGGGACTTAACACATTTGGTTGTAAATGTGTTAAGTAATCTATTACATTGTTGATACATTTAATTAATGCTATGATTTGCATAATGTGAAAGATAAAATGATCATTCAAAATGTATGTACAATGCAATTGGTTATGTATACCCTAATGATGATATGTGAAGCTATTGTTGTTGGCTATAATGATGCAAATGAAATAATTGAGGCATGGTTGCCTAGATGATTATGAGAAAATGAGAATGGAATTGATAATGAAATAATAATTGTGTGCCTAATGTGTTATTCAATTTTCAGAGTTTTGTTGTTGGTGGCATGCCTAAAAGTAACAATCCCTTGAAGCTAGGTTGGGCTTGGTCCTTGAAGCCAAGTTGGGTTGATGCTTAGCTCCCCTTGAAGCCTGGTTGGGCCTAGTCCTTGAAGCCTAGTTGGGATGTTACATATGAGATGTTTCTCATTATGATAATGATTCGCCTACGGGATTGATAAATGTGATTATTGGACCAAAACATTAACTCTGAGATTTTAATGACATATTAGTTTCTTTTGGGCCCATGCGTGTCTTTGCTTAAATATGAATCATGAATGATGAAACAATTGAATAATATAATGAAATGTAATGTTATGAAATATGATATTCTTGTGTATTGTTTCTTATTCTTGAAAGTAAGACATTGGCATTACATTGAAGCATATTGTTACTGTGGTTTGTACCACTAAGCCGTTGGCTTAGAGCGATTGTGGTTCATCGCGCAGGTGACTAGATGTGAATGCATATGCATGTATCACCAATTGCATTTCAAAACTCTTCCTTTTTAATTCTATTTAAACTCTTCAAAATTTTTTTTTTTAATTTCACTTAGGCCGGGAATCTCGAACCTAAGCTCTGATACCAAAATAATTGTAACACCCCCATACTCTATATAAGTACTATACATATACCAAGTATACATACAATACGTTTATAAAGTATAAGAATGTCACTTTTCGTTTCCAATTAAAAACCTTTATCCAAGTTTAAGCAATATTGCATTAATTTAAAGAGCATTTACAAAAATCATTATTCTTATAAAAAATACAACATAATTAAAGTCACACATGTATGCATCACCTTCTAGTTGGTCTCGAGACACTCTTACCCTTCTCGTGGCATAACAGCTGGACTTCCAGATCAACCACATAACCACCTGCGCGATTACACCACCGCGCTAAGCCCGAGAGCTTAGTAATACAAATAAATATAAAATATATATACTTTACATAAAGATCATACCTTATACTTTTAGCATCATGTTTTATTGTTTTCTTACCCTGTTTTCCTTTCTCAAAGCATTCTTCATATATTCCCACTGATCTCATAAATCATACACATATTTACATAGAACATTCGCAAAACTATACTTACCATTTCTATCTCATATACAGATACATATACATCATTTTAACAAATCACTATTCAATGATCTATCCAAACCTTCATGAGAACAATTCTCGCAAATTCCACATTCATAAACATTTTACACATCATACTATATTCTCATAAACTCATATCTCAACAAAACTCCTCAAGCCATATTCATTTTCAATATATCATTACACACATTACCAAATCATACTTCACAACATTATTTTATTCACAAATTTATCAATCATGAAACGCACTTCCAACAAAAGCAACCATAGATCTCATTACTCATTTAGTTCAACATTTGGATATCACATTAACAACAAAGACAGACTCGGGCCCAAACAAAACACTAACATGCCATTCCATTATCAGAGTTAATGCTTTGGTTTAATCATCACATTTATCATTATCCCAACTAGGCTTCAAGGATTTAGGTTCAACCAAGCTTCAAGGGGAACAAAGCATGCTAAGTATCAACCCAACTTGGCTTCAAGAACCAATCCAACCTAGCTTCAAGGGTTGTAACATCTCAATTAGGCTTCAAGGATTTGACCCAACCAAGCTTCAAGGGGAGTAAAACATGTTAAACTTCAACCCAACTTGGCTTCAAGGATCAAGTCCAACCTAACTTCAAGAGATTGTTACTCATATTAGGCATGCCACCAATAACAAACTCTGAAAATGGAATAACACATTAGCTATACAATTCATTTATCAATTTCATTCTCAATTGAATTATCATAACTAATAACAATGGCTTCACATGTCATTTGAATCATCATAGCCAATAACAATGGCTTCACATGTCATTTGAATTATCATTACCAATCACAATGGCCTCATATCTCAATTTATGTTATAACCTTTCATTATTCGAGTATACATAATCAATTACCCCATCATATCACTCACATTATACATATCGCATCATTAGTATCACATTTCAAATACATTATTCATATAACACATCACCATTCACAAGACTTACAATGCATAGTACATAACCTTGTTCATATAATATCATATGCATTATCAAATGTAAGTTCAATTCCAATCATTTAAGAAGAACAAAAACCAAACACAGTAACCAACACACCCAAGGGACACGGCCAAGCTTGTGGCCATGTCTCTCAATCCAACACTTCAGTAGCAAACACGGGCACAGGACACGGCCAAGCTTGTGGCCGTGTCTCTCAAAACAAATTGGCAGTGACCAACACTGGCATAGAACACGGCCGTGTCTCCTCAAAATCCACCCAACACGGCCAAAATTCCCTTGACTTGGCCGTGTCTCTCCTTGCTTTTGGCCGTGTCACTCATGGATTGAAACCCTAACATACACAAGTCTCCTCTAATTGCACTCAAACTCATCATACACAAAATAGCATGGTTCAAATGAATGGAATCAATGTTCTAAACACAAATTCTACATGTTTATCACAATATTCACCTTATTAAAACACATCCACAAAACATTTAAACACATACTATCTCAAAACCCTAAAACCAACATCCTTCTCCATCTTCCAAAATCAACATCCACCACTTTCAACAACACCACCTATTTAAACTCTTAACTTAAAACCAAATTTAAAACTTGAAAACACATTACAAACACATCTCATCATCAAATCAACAAACCCTCATTAACTTCAAATACCACTTCAAAAGAATAAAAGAAATCAAAGAAAATAACTTACCTTAGTTATAAACTTCTTGAATCATCACTTGATCACTTAATCTTCCTTCAATTTGAGCTTAACTCTTCAAGATCTTCTCTTTGTCTCTTGCTTTCCTTTGTCTATGGAGGAGCCAGCCAACAATGGAGAAGAAGAAGAAATCATGAAGAAAACAAAGTCAATTCTTCTTTAAATCTCCACCAAGAGTTTTTAACCAAACAATTACCTATATACCCTTATCCATTTAACTAACCTCTTGTCTCTTATATGCCCATATAAGTAATTTCACCTATCACAAATGAAAATATCTTCTTGCATTGACTCTCCCTTGACCAACTTATATGTTATATTATCATCATATAAACAACATATACATTTCTCTCTAAACCCTCTTTTCTCCCAAAACACATATACATAAGCATTCACTTTCCAATTCCTTTTTTTCTTTCAAATCAACATATACATTCAATCCCATTTAAAACAACAACAACAACAACATCAACAACAACAACAACATTCAAAACTTCTAGGGCATATATGGGGATATTACAATTCTCTCCCCCTTAAATAATTTCGTCCTCGAAATTATCCAGCACCACAACAACCCATTTAAAACAAATCACCATTTTAATTTTCATATGAAAACAATCGTATTCTTACACTATAATTTCATCAAATCTCATAACTTCTACTCTCCCCCTTAGAGATACTCATCTTCTCTGAAATTCATAATTCATCATTGTATAGGTATATATATATATATCTTTGCATCTTATTACTTTCTCAACAAAGCAATCAAGATAACTCATAACATCTCTAATGACCTTTATCTTTGTACTAGAGTCAGATTATCACTTTATCTCTTTAGAGATATTTCCTTAACTTTAACCTCAAAAATCATTAATTAATATCTTAGCATTGTTTATTCCATTCTTACAATCACTTTCAAAATAAACATTTACCAAACCTCAATGGATAACAATATCCTTACTTTCTTTAGCTTGCTTCTCACGTAATATAATTATTAGTACAATACCTTTAAACTTACTTAACAGATAAACAACATTTCCCTTTTTCTCATCATGAACAAATGATATAATTCAATTTATTTATGTTTATTCATAGGCCAGAATATTACATCATACATATTACTATTTAAATTTTACACTCCCAGTACAACTGTACGTATCAAATCTCAATATTGACTCGCAACTTTAGCGAAATCCAGATCAATCGATCTATCTATCACAATATACTAACATTTAAACCTTATTCGATTCAATCTAACAGTTAACTTATCGAAATTTATCATTGGATTTCACACAATATATATATATATAACCTAATTTCATTAGGTCAAATTTATATTCACATTCTAATCTTTTAATATTCATAAATTCAATCAATAAGAATCATGCTTATAAATATACATTTCATTATTTCAATAATTATATTATCATTTCTCATACTCATTCAAAGTTTATCAGTATAGCCAACCACTATGGCTTCATAAACGAACTTTTCCCCAACCAGATCGGTAGTCCAAGTTCGGTTGCCCAACACAATGGGTCCGCATGGTTCTGCAGGAGGCAGACAAGTCCGTTCATTTATCTTTTCACAATTCATTTCTCATAATCAATTAAGCATTCTACCTCAATTATAATTCATTTCCAACATCATTGCCAACAATCATGGTTTCTCATCACATCAAGATAGTATACACATATATCATCAATTATATTGAACATCTCATTATTCAATCATATCATCTAGACATGTTTCAATCATATCATTTCCTTTTATTATTTCTTCACTTCACATATTATTACTATATTTATATAATTATTTTTCTATCACATAATTCATAGCTGAAAACCTTATCACAATTCTCTTCCCTTGCGTTACCTCTCATAATTATAATTAAATTTTTTTTTTAAACATAGAAATTATAAGATATAACTTCACCAATCATATCTTTTAACCATGTTTCTGGAAATATAGTTATCAATCTCACCAAAACTGTACTACAGTTATATCATCTCAGTTCTAAATCTGAAGATAATAAAACTAATCAACTAGTCACACTAACCAAATCATATTACCATAATATATTAACAATCACGCCTGGGGTTTGTAAATCAATATTGTTCTTCTATTATTTGATTTCCAGCCTTTACGATTATAAGGCTAGATTGTATCACAAAAATTATATATATATATATATATTCTCCAAACTTTTATTACACCAAGAGTTAACACATTTTAAATTTCATCTCAAAACAGTTTGCTTTTGATTATTTGATCATCATTAACCTAACTCATGTTCAATAATATTATCTTTAACATTTTCTACGCCAACTTTCAATCATATACAAATCTTACACAAGTTTTATTCATTACTCCATTTCCAATCCATCTTTTCTAAAAAATTTTCAATACATTAGTCTTTTCTTACAATTTCTTATTATACACTTATACATAAAATTTTTCTACACACAAATACTTTGAGTTCCAAAACATCTTATGATCGCCTCATTTAGTTATTGCCATAACAATTCCACTGTTCAATATCACCCAAATCCATTCTCATTTTCTATTTCATCACATAATCTATTCTACGAAAATTTAATCTCTATTAGATCCACTACTATATGCAATCTCATTTCTAATACCATTAAACATACAATGGTATAAAATAATAAACATATTATATACACATATTCATAATGTGACTCTCTTCCCACCTTTCTTACATATATTCATTACATTCATGTCGAAAATTCCTTTTACATATCCTTTATTTATATACACATAATTATGCAATTTATTAAATTTCTCTTTTGCATATAGTTTATACAAATTTAATATTTATCACTTTGCTTTGACTATTATCATTCTCATTCTTTTAACATAACTTAAGTTATTCATTAACTTCAATAAATATATACACTCTACTTATAATATTATTTCACAAAGATCTTAATCACATTTCCAATGTGATATCTCTCTCACATTTATCTTTAAATACCTTTAACATATCTTTCATATTCATTTTCATTCTTTCCAATCAAATTACTTAAAGTAACTCATTTTCATTTGCTCAAATCCTTTTCTTTTCTTTTATTTCAAACCAAATTTTCCTACTATCAATCTCATCCCCCAATTCTTAATACTTTCATGTGCACTACTATTCATTTCGTATATCTCATGTATTAAATACATTAAACTATCAATATCTAAATGATCTTTATCCACATTCCATTAAAACTATAGATTTTCAACTTACTAGTTTCCTTAAACTTCAATTTATTCATCTCATTCTCTTAATATCAACTTTAAAACATATTATATGTATATACCACAAAGCAACATCAAAACATATATGTTTCACCATTACTAAGCTCATTCCAAAACTCTAAATATCACATATTACCATCATTTACATGAGCTTTTACAATATTCAAACATATCACATTGCTAACATTGAAATCACCATGTTTGCATTAAAATAACAATACAACAACACCAATATCTCTTTATACTTAACCAACATCATCTCTTTTTCCTTTTAAACAAAACCTTAACTTTTCATATCCACACCTTAAATTATCACACTTAATCTATACCAATCAACTCATTCAATGATTCACCGTACTATTTTCATTTAAATAATATATCTTTCCATATTACCCATCCAACAATATTTCCTCTTTCTAGAAATCCAAACATAAAGTTTATTAGAAAGAGGTTCAAATAGTAGAGGAAAGATTACATACTTTAATCTTAATTTTGTTTTTAACTCATTTCCAACTTTATTCTTCTAGCCATTTCTTTATATGTCAAACACATGTCAATAATCAAACTTTTTACTTATAAATTCCATATCATTCTTTTATATTGCAATCACCTTTCAATTATCAACATTTCAAAATTTGCTTTCATATAAAACCTCATTTACGCACTATCATCTATCTTATGTAATTCAGATACATCACAAATCACATAATGCCACGTTCGAGACCAACCTAGATGTGAATGCATATGCATGTATCACCAATTGCATTTCAAAACTCTTCCTTTTTAATTCTATTTAAACTCTTCAAAATTTTTTTTTTTAATTTCACTTAGGCCGGGAATCTCGAACCTAAGCTCTGATACCAAAATAATTGTAACACCCCCATACTCTATATAAGTACTATACATATACCAAGTATACATACAATACGTATATAAAGTATAAGAATGTCACTTTTCGTTTCCAATTAAAAACCTTTATCCAAGTTTAAGCAATATTGCATTAATTTAAAGAGCATTTACAAAAATCATTATTCTTATAAAAAATACAACATAATTAAAGTCACACATGTATGCATCACCTTCTAGTTGGTCTCGAGACACTCTTACCCTTCTCGTGGCATAACAGCTGGACTTCCAGATCAACCACATAACCACCTGCGCGATTACACCACCGCGCTAAGCCCGAGAGCTTAGTAATACAAATAAATATAAAATATATATACTTTACATAAAGATCATACCTTATACTTTTAGCATCATGTTTTATTGTTTTCTTACCCTGTTTTCCTTTCTCAAAGCATTCTTCATATATTCCCACTGATCTCATAAATCATACACATATTTACATAGAACATTCGCAAAACTATACTTACCATTTCTATCTCATATACAGATACATATACATCATTTTAACAAATCACTATTCAATGATCTATCCAAACCTTCATGAGAACAATTCTCGCAAATTCCACATTCATAAACATTTTACACATCATACTATATTCTCATAAACTCATATCTCAACAAAACTCCTCAAGCCATATTCATTTTCAATATATCATTACACACATTACCAAATCATACTTCACAACATTATTTTATTCACAAATTTATCAATCATGAAACGCACTTCCAACAAAAGCAACCATAGATCTCATTACTCATTTAGTTCAACATTTGGATATCACATTAACAACAAAGACAGACTCGGGCCCAAACAAAACACTAACATGCCATTCCATTATCAGAGTTAATGCTTTGGTTTAATCATCACATTTATCATTATCCCAACTAGGCTTCAAGGATTTAGGTTCAACCAAGCTTCAAGGGGAACAAAGCATGCTAAGTATCAACCCAACTTGGCTTCAAGAACCAATCCAACCTAGCTTCAAGGGTTGTAACATCTCAATTAGGCTTCAAGGATTTGACCCAACCAAGCTTCAAGGGGAGTAAAACATGTTAAACTTCAACCCAACTTGGCTTCAAGGATCAAGTCCAACCTAACTTCAAGAGATTGTTACTCATATTAGGCATGCCACCAATAACAAACTCTGAAAATGGAATAACACATTAGCTATACAATTCATTTATCAATTTCATTCTCAATTGAATTATCATAACTAATAACAATGGCTTCACATGTCATTTGAATCATCATAGCCAATAACAATGGCTTCACATGTCATTTGAATTATCATTACCAATCACAATGGCCTCATATCTCAATTTATGTTATAACCTTTCATTATTCGAGTATACATAATCAATTACCCCATCATATCACTCACATTATACATATCGCATCATTAGTATCACATTTCAAATACATTATTCATATAACACATCACCATTCACAAGACTTACAATGCATAGTACATAACCTTGTTCATATAATATCATATGCATTATCAAATGTAAGTTCAATTCCAATCATTTAAGAAGAACAAAAACCAAACACAGTAACCAACACACCCAAGGGACACGGCCAAGCTTGTGGCCATGTCTCTCAATCCAACACTTCAGTAGCAAACACGGGCACAGGACACGGCCAAGCTTGTGGCCGTGTCTCTCAAAACAAATTGGCAGTGACCAACACTGGCATAGAACACGGCCGTGTCTCCTCAAAATCCACCCAACACGGCCAAAATTCCCTTGACTTGGCCGTGTCTCTCCTTGCTTTTGGCCGTGTCACTCATGGATTGAAACCCTAACATACACAAGTCTCCTCTAATTGCACTCAAACTCATCATACACAAAATAGCATGGTTCAAATGAATGGAATCAATGTTCTAAACACAAATTCTACATGTTTATCACAATATTCACCTTATTAAAACACATCCACAAAACATTTAAACACATACTATCTCAAAACCCTAAAACCAACATCCTTCTCCATCTTCCAAAATCAACATCCACCACTTTCAACAACACCACCTATTTAAACTCTTAACTTAAAACCAAATTTAAAACTTGAAAACACATTACAAACACATCTCATCATCAAATCAACAAACCCTCATTAACTTCAAATACCACTTCAAAAGAATAAAAGAAATCAAAGAAAATAACTTACCTTAGTTATAAACTTCTTGAATCATCACTTGATCACTTAATCTTCCTTCAATTTGAGCTTAACTCTTCAAGATCTTCTCTTTGTCTCTTGCTTTCCTTTGTCTATGGAGGAGCCAGCCAACAATGGAGAAGAAGAAGAAATCATGAAGAAAACAAAGTCAATTCTTCTTTAAATCTCCACCAAGAGTTTTTAACCAAACAATTACCTATATACCCTTATCCATTTAACTAACCTCTTGTCTCTTATATGCCCATATAAGTAATTTCACCTATCACAAATGAAAATATCTTCTTGCATTGACTCTCCCTTGACCAACTTATATGTTATATTATCATCATATAAACAACATATACATTTCTCTCTAAACCCTCTTTTCTCCCAAAACACATATACATAAGCATTCACTTTCCAATTCCTTTTTTTCTTTCAAATCAACATATACATTCAATCCCATTTAAAACAACAACAACAACAACATCAACAACAACAACAACATTCAAAACTTCTAGGGCATATATGGGGATATTACAATTCTCTCCCCCTTAAATAATTTCGTCCTCGAAATTATCCAGCACCACAACAACCCATTTAAAACAAATCACCATTTTAATTTTCATATGAAAACAATCGTATTCTTACACTATAATTTCATCAAATCTCATAACTTCTACTCTCCCCCTTAGAGATACTCATCTTCTCTGAAATTCATAATTCATCATTGTATAGGTATATATATATATATCTTTGCATCTTATTACTTTCTCAACAAAGCAATCAAGATAACTCATAACATCTCTAATGACCTTTATCTTTGTACTAGAGTCAGATTATCACTTTATCTCTTTAGAGATATTTCCTTAACTTTAACCTCAAAAATCATTAATTAATATCTTAGCATTGTTTATTCCATTCTTACAATCACTTTCAAAATAAACATTTACCAAACCTCAATGGATAACAATATCCTTACTTTCTTTAGCTTGCTTCTCACGTAATATAATTATTAGTACAATACCTTTAAACTTACTTAACAGATA
Organism: Garcia nutans; assembly: GCA_947685225.1. NCBI lineage: Eukaryota > Viridiplantae > Streptophyta > Magnoliopsida > Malpighiales > Euphorbiaceae > Garcia > Garcia nutans. The sequence goes on from CANTUV010000007.1 coordinate 50,991,097, forward strand.
AACAACATTTCCCTTTTTCTCATCATGAACAAATGATATAATTCAATTTATTTATGTTTATTCATAGGCCAGAATATTACATCATACATATTACTATTTAAATTTTACACTCCCAGTACAACTGTACGTATCAAATCTCAATATTGACTCGCAACTTTAGCGAAATCCAGATCAATCGATCTATCTATCACAATATACTAACATTTAAACCTTATTCGATTCAATCTAACAGTTAACTTATCGAAATTTATCATTGGATTTCACACAATATATATATATATAACCTAATTTCATTAGGTCAAATTTATATTCACATTCTAATCTTTTAATATTCATAAATTCAATCAATAAGAATCATGCTTATAAATATACATTTCATTATTTCAATAATTATATTATCATTTCTCATACTCATTCAAAGTTTATCAGTATAGCCAACCACTATGGCTTCATAAACGAACTTTTCCCCAACCAGATCGGTAGTCCAAGTTCGGTTGCCCAACACAATGGGTCCGCATGGTTCTGCAGGAGGCAGACAAGTCCGTTCATTTATCTTTTCACAATTCATTTCTCATAATCAATTAAGCATTCTACCTCAATTATAATTCATTTCCAACATCATTGCCAACAATCATGGTTTCTCATCACATCAAGATAGTATACACATATATCATCAATTATATTGAACATCTCATTATTCAATCATATCATCTAGACATGTTTCAATCATATCATTTCCTTTTATTATTTCTTCACTTCACATATTATTACTATATTTATATAATTATTTTTCTATCACATAATTCATAGCTGAAAACCTTATCACAATTCTCTTCCCTTGCGTTACCTCTCATAATTATAATTAAATTTTTTTTTTAAACATAGAAATTATAAGATATAACTTCACCAATCATATCTTTTAACCATGTTTCTGGAAATATAGTTATCAATCTCACCAAAACTGTACTACAGTTATATCATCTCAGTTCTAAATCTGAAGATAATAAAACTAATCAACTAGTCACACTAACCAAATCATATTACCATAATATATTAACAATCACGCCTGGGGTTTGTAAATCAATATTGTTCTTCTATTATTTGATTTCCAGCCTTTACGATTATAAGGCTAGATTGTATCACAAAAATTATATATATATATATATATATTCTCCAAACTTTTATTACACCAAGAGTTAACACATTTTAAATTTCATCTCAAAACAGTTTGCTTTTGATTATTTGATCATCATTAACCTAACTCATGTTCAATAATATTATCTTTAACATTTTCTACGCCAACTTTCAATCATATACAAATCTTACACAAGTTTTATTCATTACTCCATTTCCAATCCATCTTTTCTAAAAAATTTTCAATACATTAGTCTTTTCTTACAATTTCTTATTATACACTTATACATAAAATTTTTCTACACACAAATACTTTGAGTTCCAAAACATCTTATGATCGCCTCATTTAGTTATTGCCATAACAATTCCACTGTTCAATATCACCCAAATCCATTCTCATTTTCTATTTCATCACATAATCTATTCTACGAAAATTTAATCTCTATTAGATCCACTACTATATGCAATCTCATTTCTAATACCATTAAACATACAATGGTATAAAATAATAAACATATTATATACACATATTCATAATGTGACTCTCTTCCCACCTTTCTTACATATATTCATTACATTCATGTCGAAAATTCCTTTTACATATCCTTTATTTATATACACATAATTATGCAATTTATTAAATTTCTCTTTTGCATATAGTTTATACAAATTTAATATTTATCACTTTGCTTTGACTATTATCATTCTCATTCTTTTAACATAACTTAAGTTATTCATTAACTTCAATAAATATATACACTCTACTTATAATATTATTTCACAAAGATCTTAATCACATTTCCAATGTGATATCTCTCTCACATTTATCTTTAAATACCTTTAACATATCTTTCATATTCATTTTCATTCTTTCCAATCAAATTACTTAAAGTAACTCATTTTCATTTGCTCAAATCCTTTTCTTTTCTTTTATTTCAAACCAAATTTTCCTACTATCAATCTCATCCCCCAATTCTTAATACTTTCATGTGCACTACTATTCATTTCGTATATCTCATGTATTAAATACATTAAACTATCAATATCTAAATGATCTTTATCCACATTCCATTAAAACTATAGATTTTCAACTTACTAGTTTCCTTAAACTTCAATTTATTCATCTCATTCTCTTAATATCAACTTTAAAACATATTATATGTATATACCACAAAGCAACATCAAAACATATATGTTTCACCATTACTAAGCTCATTCCAAAACTCTAAATATCACATATTACCATCATTTACATGAGCTTTTACAATATTCAAACATATCACATTGCTAACATTGAAATCACCATGTTTGCATTAAAATAACAATACAACAACACCAATATCTCTTTATACTTAACCAACATCATCTCTTTTTCCTTTTAAACAAAACCTTAACTTTTCATATCCACACCTTAAATTATCACACTTAATCTATACCAATCAACTCATTCAATGATTCACCGTACTATTTTCATTTAAATAATATATCTTTCCATATTACCCATCCAACAATATTTCCTCTTTCTAGAAATCCAAACATAAAGTTTATTAGAAAGAGGTTCAAATAGTAGAGGAAAGATTACATACTTTAATCTTAATTTTGTTTTTAACTCATTTCCAACTTTATTCTTCTAGCCATTTCTTTATATGTCAAACACATGTCAATAATCAAACTTTTTACTTATAAATTCCATATCATTCTTTTATATTGCAATCACCTTTCAATTATCAACATTTCAAAATTTGCTTTCATATAAAACCTCATTTACGCACTATCATCTATCTTATGTAATTCAGATACATCACAAATCACATAATGCCACATTCGAGACCAACCTAGATGTGAATGCATATGCATGTATCACCAATTGCATTTCAAAACTCTTCCTTTTTAATTCTATTTAAACTCTTCAAAATTTTTTTTTTAATTTCACTTAGGCCGGGAATCTCGAACCTAAGCTCTGATACCAAAATAATTGTAACACCCCCATACTCTATATAAGTACTATACATATACCAAGTATACATACAATACGTATATAAAGTATAAGAATGTCACTTTTCGTTTCCAATTAAAAACCTTTATCCAAGTTTAAGCAATATTGCATTAATTTAAAGAGCATTTACAAAAATCATTATTCTTATAAAAAATACAACATAATTAAAGTCACACATGTATGCATCACCTTCTAGTTGGTCTCGAGACACTCTTACCCTTCTCGTGGCATAACAGCTGGACTTCCAGATCAACCACATAACCACCTGCGCGATTACACCACCGCGCTAAGCCCGAGAGCTTAGTAATACAAATAAATATAAAATATATATACTTTACATAAAGATCATACCTTATACTTTTAGCATCATGTTTTATTGTTTTCTTACCCTGTTTTCCTTTCTCAAAGCATTCTTCATATATTCCCACTGATCTCATAAATCATACACATATTTACATAGAACATTCGCAAAACTATACTTACCATTTCTATCTCATATACAGATACATATACATCATTTTAACAAATCACTATTCAATGATCTATCCAAACCTTCATGAGAACAATTCTCGCAAATTCCACATTCATAAACATTTTACACATCATACTATATTCTCATAAACTCATATCTCAACAAAACTCCTCAAGCCATATTCATTTTCAATATATCATTACACACATTACCAAATCATACTTCACAACATTATTTTATTCACAAATTTATCAATCATGAAACGCACTTCCAACAAAAGCAACCATAGATCTCATTACTCATTTAGTTCAACATTTGGATATCACATTAACAACAAAGACAGACTCGGGCCCAAACAAAACACTAACATGCCATTCCATTATCAGAGTTAATGCTTTGGTTTAATCATCACATTTATCATTATCCCAACTAGGCTTCAAGGATTTAGGTTCAACCAAGCTTCAAGGGGAACAAAGCATGCTAAGTATCAACCCAACTTGGCTTCAAGAACCAATCCAACCTAGCTTCAAGGGTTGTAACATCTCAATTAGGCTTCAAGGATTTGACCCAACCAAGCTTCAAGGGGAGTAAAACATGTTAAACTTCAACCCAACTTGGCTTCAAGGATCAAGTCCAACCTAACTTCAAGAGATTGTTACTCATATTAGGCATGCCACCAATAACAAACTCTGAAAATGGAATAACACATTAGCTATACAATTCATTTATCAATTTCATTCTCAATTGAATTATCATAACTAATAACAATGGCTTCACATGTCATTTGAATCATCATAGCCAATAACAATGGCTTCACATGTCATTTGAATTATCATTACCAATCACAATGGCCTCATATCTCAATTTATGTTATAACCTTTCATTATTCGAGTATACATAATCAATTACCCCATCATATCACTCACATTATACATATCGCATCATTAGTATCACATTTCAAATACATTATTCATATAACACATCACCATTCACAAGACTTACAATGCATAGTACATAACCTTGTTCATATAATATCATATGCATTATCAAATGTAAGTTCAATTCCAATCATTTAAGAAGAACAAAAACCAAACACAGTAACCAACACACCCAAGGGACACGGCCAAGCTTGTGGCCATGTCTCTCAATCCAACACTTCAGTAGCAAACACGGGCACAGGACACGGCCAAGCTTGTGGCCGTGTCTCTCAAAACAAATTGGCAGTGACCAACACTGGCATAGAACACGGCCGTGTCTCCTCAAAATCCACCCAACACGGCCAAAATTCCCTTGACTTGGCCGTGTCTCTCCTTGCTTTTGGCCGTGTCACTCATGGATTGAAACCCTAACATACACAAGTCTCCTCTAATTGCACTCAAACTCATCATACACAAAATAGCATGGTTCAAATGAATGGAATCAATGTTCTAAACACAAATTCTACATGTTTATCACAATATTCACCTTATTAAAACACATCCACAAAACATTTAAACACATACTATCTCAAAACCCTAAAACCAACATCCTTCTCCATCTTCCAAAATCAACATCCACCACTTTCAACAACACCACCTATTTAAACTCTTAACTTAAAACCAAATTTAAAACTTGAAAACACATTACAAACACATCTCATCATCAAATCAACAAACCCTCATTAACTTCAAATACCACTTCAAAAGAATAAAAGAAATCAAAGAAAATAACTTACCTTAGTTATAAACTTCTTGAATCATCACTTGATCACTTAATCTTCCTTCAATTTGAGCTTAACTCTTCAAGATCTTCTCTTTGTCTCTTGCTTTCCTTTGTCTATGGAGGAGCCAGCCAACAATGGAGAAGAAGAAGAAATCATGAAGAAAACAAAGTCAATTCTTCTTTAAATCTCCACCAAGAGTTTTTAACCAAACAATTACCTATATACCCTTATCCATTTAACTAACCTCTTGTCTCTTATATGCCCATATAAGTAATTTCACCTATCACAAATGAAAATATCTTCTTGCATTGACTCTCCCTTGACCAACTTATATGTTATATTATCATCATATAAACAACATATACATTTCTCTCTAAACCCTCTTTTCTCCCAAAACACATATACATAAGCATTCACTTTCCAATTCCTTTTTTTCTTTCAAATCAACATATACATTCAATCCCATTTAAAACAACAACAACAACAACATCAACAACAACAACAACATTCAAAACTTCTAGGGCATATATGGGGATATTACAATTCTCTCCCCCTTAAATAATTTCGTCCTCGAAATTATCCAGCACCACAACAACCCATTTAAAACAAATCACCATTTTAATTTTCATATGAAAACAATCGTATTCTTACACTATAATTTCATCAAATCTCATAACTTCTACTCTCCCCCTTAGAGATACTCATCTTCTCTGAAATTCATAATTCATCATTGTATAGGTATATATATATATATCTTTGCATCTTATTACTTTCTCAACAAAGCAATCAAGATAACTCATAACATCTCTAATGACCTTTATCTTTGTACTAGAGTCAGATTATCACTTTATCTCTTTAGAGATATTTCCTTAACTTTAACCTCAAAAATCATTAATTAATATCTTAGCATTGTTTATTCCATTCTTACAATCACTTTCAAAATAAACATTTACCAAACCTCAATGGATAACAATATCCTTACTTTCTTTAGCTTGCTTCTCACGTAATATAATTATTAGTACAATACCTTTAAACTTACTTAACAGATAAACAACATTTCCCTTTTTCTCATCATGAACAAATGATATAATTCAATTTATTTATGTCTAGGGCGACCGCGGCATTCAAATTTTGGCGGACATCTCTTTTGCCCTGTCAGAGAATGACACGTGACATGACCGTTATAATCCCACTTCAACATTCAAAAAGGGCGACCGCACCTTTGTGATGCGCGACCGTCCCGACAACCACAGCATGGGCAAGATTCCTGCTGCAGAGCACTCAAATTCGACCGTTGAAGCTTTTTTAAATTCAGCGACCGTACCTAATCCAAGGACGACAGCGTGAGATATGAGCGCGACCATCCTTGTATGAAGGACGACCGCGAAATGCTTCGGACAGTTTAATAAAAAAGGTCTAGACTGCCAAGACTTTATTCTCACTATCAATAATGGCTAGTAAGACCACATTGGCTATAAATATAGTGCTTCTACAAGAAAAGCAATAAGAAGTGAAGCAAGAAAAAAGAATTTGATAGCCAAGCAACAACTTTTCTTTTACTTAAACTTACATTTGAATTGTAATGAATGTTAGGTGTTAGCATTGAAAACACCATTGTATAAGTTTGAGTGTGAGCTTGGAAAACACTTGGGTTGTGAGAGTAAGCCTTGTAAAACTCTTGTTTAGGTTGTGAGAGTGAGCCTTAAAAACTCCTTTAAAGGTTCTTGAGTGTAAGCCTCAGAAAAACACTTGTGAAGTTAGGTGTGAACTTGTGAAAACACCAAAGTTGGAAGTGAGCTTGTAAAAACTTCAAAGATTAGTGAAACCTTAACAAGTTGTTAAGGAAGGGGATGTAGGATTGAAGTAAATCCGAACCACTATAAATCTTGTGTGTTCTTTCTTTCTTCCATTACTCAACCATCTCTCTATTTCGCATTTCTATTTTGTTGAGTTTTTTAATTGTCATTATTTCTTGAGGAAACCAATTCGCCCCCCCTCTTGGTTGCTATCTTGGGACAACAATTGGTATCAGAGCCTGAGATTTCTTAAACTTAATTGTGAAATTTGATCCTGTTAGTGTATGTGCCCTAGGCCTTTTATTTGGATCTTTATGTTATACATTCATTATTAATAAATGAGGTTTTATTATCATTATTGTTTGTTTGCATGTTACACAATTTTGATATTTGTCCCTGGTTTATTATTGTTATAGAGATAAAAAAATAATTCTTAACCAGCATGAACATTGATTTGATAATCATCAGATGGTTATGTGTATAGTGATACAAATCAATTTCATAGATACTTGTTAGAGAATAATGTATTGGATAGACCCATCATGAGATTACTACATGGGTTAGTGTCATAAGTAAATCTCATGATAGTTATGTATTAATTCTTTGACTTGAGATTGTCGTAGTTTCCAATATAAGGACTATTATATTTTGATATGATCAAACATTATCCGTAACTGGATAGTAATAAAGGTTATGATCATATATGATAGAAATTATGTAGAGGATAATGAACAATCAAGATAGAATTTGTCCCTCTCTTTGAGAGAGATATCTTTTGGGCCCCTCGATAAGTGAGACTGTGAAATGCATGGCCGTGCTCAAATGAATTGATAGTGTGATCAATTTCATTTGTTTTTATCAGTCTACTTGGAGATCGAGTAATCATAAGTTTGGACAATATAAGTATGACGTTGACCATGACTTATGTTCAAGCTAGATATCGTGTGACAAAGGGATTAATGCATGTACTATTATTAGGCAAATTGGACATTCCTTATATTAATTGGGTAGTTGTAACGCCTTGCTAGAGGCCGATTATGACTTGTTGGTTTAATAGAGATTAAATTGACTGCCAATTAATATGGGCCTATCGGGTCACACACAAGAATGCGCTTTGGCCTGGATATAATATTAATAATATTAATATTAGATATTAATATTTATTATTATTATTATTTTCATTATATATATATATATATTATTAGATAATATATTCAGAATCCTAATTAGATTTGGATTCTGAATTTGATTTACCTTATCCAATTATATATATTATTAGATAATATATTCAGAATCCTAATTAGATTTGGATTCTGAATTTGACTTACCTTATCCAATTTCGAATTGGATTCTTGAGTGATTATATTCACTCCAGACGTTAAGTCTTCTGAAAGGTAACTTTAGAAAATAAAAAGAGAACGAAAAAAAAAAGAAAGCCTAATACGTTTTTAGAGAAAACGTTTTTCAGCCTTCGCCGTTGTAGAGAGCTAGTACTCCAGACGGTAGCATTCGTGTGGATACGCGATAGAGGGTGTTTCGCGATCGAGGCATCTCTTCCAAACTATGATTTCGAATCATCAACAGGTTAGTTCTTTGTACACTTTCGTCGAATTAAACGAACAGCATGGATCCTGATGGGAAATCATAGATCAAAAATTTTTCCGCTGCGTGTTTTTGTTTGCAGTGATCTTCTTGATTTCCTAACAGATCCACTATGGCAACTTCTTCTTCATCAAACTCTCATGGAAATCTTAACACTATTCTTAGACCCTACTTTGATGGAACTGATTATTCATACTGGAAACACAAAATGTATTTGTTTCTAGACAGTGAAGGGATTGAACTATGGGATTTCGTGGAAAGTGAGTGGAAACCTCCCACTTATGAAGCTGACGGTATTCAAGTTCCACTTCCCAAAGCACAATGGTCAACTAGCAATGTCAAAGATCGATTCAAGAATAATAGAGCCGCTTCCATCTTGATGAATTCCATTTCAAGAGAAGAAGGTGGAAGAGTTCAACATTTAACTTGTGCACATTGCATTTGGAAAACACTCGAAAACTACCATGAAGGTACGACTCAAGTGAGATTTACCAAGAAAAAAATGTATGTCCATGAGTATGAGCTATTCAAGATGAAATCAAATGAAAATGTCACCGACATGACCAATCGCTTGCTTGCTATTGTCAATGAACTAAAGAAGTATGGCAAGGTATATGATCAAGGTGATGTAAACAGTAAAATCTTGAGAGCCCTAAGAGCTAGAAAAAACTTTGAATCAAAAGTATCATTCATAGAAGAAGCTCATGATCTCAGCACATTAAGAACCGACGAGCTAGTTGCTAAACTACTCACATTTGAGCTACACAGTGAGAAATAAGAAGATCAAGGTGAAAAAGAAAAAAGAAAACCAATTGCACTCAAAGTAATCAAAGAAGTTGAGAGCTCAAGCAATGAAGGTACTGATGATGAAGATGAAATGGCAATGTTCTAAAAAAGAATCAATGAATGGAAAAGGAAGAAAAGATTACAAGCAAACAAAGGTACACCTCCAAAATTCTCCTTCAAAGATAAAGAAAAGAAAAATAAGGTAAAGTGCTATGAATGTGGAAAAACTGGTCACATTAAATCAGATTGCTTCAAATTGAAAAACAAAAAGAAATGGGATAAAGAAAAGAAAAAGTCTCTCAAAGCCACATGGGATGACTCTTCTTCAAGTGAAGAAGAAGAAGAAGAAGGAATTGCAAATCTGTGTCTCATGGCTATTGAAGATGACTCCAATGAGGTAAGCACTCAATCCTTTGATCTAGTAGCACATAATGATACAAATGATATAGATGATAGTGATTTGATTGAGCACATGAACTTTAAAATAGAAAAATATTTTTCTAAAATGATGCTCTATAAAGAAAAAAACTCTAAGTTAGAAAAGGATTTTATATGCTTAAAGAACTCTACCTTAGAATTGAAAACCTCAAATGAACACTTGATGAATACGATAGAAGAGTTAAATAAAAACTCACATGACTTAGAAAAAGTTATTAAAGAAAATGAAACATTGAAGCATGAACTAAAAGAACTAAAAGAATCAATTTCCAGATTTCATAAAGGAAAGGAAGCATTAAACACATTAATTAATAACCAAAGATCACCTTTCTTAAAATATGGATTAGGATTCAATGGCTCAACCAACATTGCACCAAGCAAATCAACATTTGTAAAAGCATCTACAATTGAAATCCCTGATGTTCATATCAAAGATGCTTGCACCAAGTCTACTTCTTATGGTTTGCTAGGAAATAAAGCCAAAAATAATTATGCATTTTTGTACACTAAACTTGCACAAAAGAAATCACATACTTGTAGTTGTATGCATGATACTTTAAATACAAAAAGAAAAATACAAAAGTATAGAATACCATGGCAATGCACATATTGCATGAAATTCGGACACAAAAATTTTTCTTGTTATATAAGAAAGGCTCATCTCAAGTTAGAAGGCACTTTTACTACTAACCATCAAGGACCCAACTTCATGTGGGTACCTAAAAGAAGATGATCACTATTGCCTTGCAGGTATGCCTAAAATCTACTATCAACGAAAGCACATGGCTTGTGGATAGTGGATGCTCAAGGCATATGACTGGGAATGCAAAGCTCTTTACAAGTATTACCTACAAACATGGAGGTAATGTAACTTTTGGAAACAATGCTAAAGGAAAAATTCTTGGCGTTGACACCATTGGATCTATTGGTAAGGATTTAATAGAAAATGTATGGCTTGTTGATGGTTTGAAACATAACTTGCTAAGTGTTAGTCAACTTTGTGATAAAGCATACTTTGTCAATTTTGATTCCAAAGAATGCAAGATCACGATTTCAAATGATATTATCATATTTAAGGGTACTAGAACAAACAACACTTATAATATCAACATACATTCAAATCATACATTTAAATGTTTAATGTCCACTAATAATGATGCATGGTTATGGCATAGAAGACTAGGACATGCTGGTATGGATCAATTAAAATATATCTGTAATGAAAACTTAGTTGATGGCTTACCTAAGATAAAATATGATAAAGATAGGATTTGTGAACCTTGTCAACATGTTAAGCAACATAAAAGCTCATTTAAATCAAAGAGTGTTATAAGCACCTCTAGACCTTTAGAGCTCATTCATTTGGATTTGTTTGGACCAAATAGAGTTACAAGCCTAGGAGGCAAATCATATGCATTTGTTCTTGTTGATGATTACTCTAGATTCACATGGGTTAATTTCTTAGCTCAAAGGAATGAAGCCTTTAATTACTTCAAAACGTTTGCAAAAAGAGTTCAAAATGAAAAAGGATATGTGATCACATCTATTAGAAGTGATCATGGCAAAGAATTTGAGAATGAAAATTTTGAAGGTTTTTGTAATGAACTTGGCATTTCACATAATTTTTCTGCTCCTAGAACTCCACAGCAAAATGGTGTAGTTGAAAGGAAAAATAGAACTTTAATTGAAATGGCTAGGACAATGCTCAATGAATATGATTTACCATCTTATTTTTGGGCAGAAGCCGTTAATACAGCTTGTTACATTGCAAATCGTGTTTACAAAAGGCATTTAACTAATAAAACTTCTTATGAGCTATGGAATGGAAGAATACCCAGAATTGGATATTTTAGAGTATTCGGATGCAAATGCTTCATATTGAATACCAAGGATAATCTTGGAAAATTTTCATCCAAATCAGATGAAGGCATATTCTTAGGATATTCATCATATAGCAAAGCATATAGGGTATTTAACATGAAAACTCTAGTTATAGAAGAAACAATGCATGTTGTATTTGATGAATCATCTAAACTTGATCAAAAGAAAGGTATTACTTTCAGTGACCCTGCAGGTACTCTTGAACCTCTTGAATCTATTGATGCTCCAAAGATCAATCAATATGAACTTGAAGAAAAGACTCAAGATCTACCTAAGGATTGGCAATACAAGAAAGACCATCCTAAGGAACTCATCATTGGAGAAACATCTAAGGGAGTAATTACTAGATCTAAAATTAATCATATAGATGTTAATTTTGCTTTTATTTCTCAAATTGAGCCAAAGACTGTTGAGGAGGCTTTAAATAATGAAAATTGGATAACTGCAATGCAAGATGAACTTAATCAATTTGAAAGAAATAATGTTTGGCAACTTACTCCTAGACCTACAGATCACTCTATAATAGGATGCAAATGGGTCTATAGGAATAAGCTTGATGAAAATGGTCACATTGTTAGAAATAAAGCAAGATTGGTAGCCAAAGGCTATAATCAAGAAGAAGGTATTGACTATGATGAAACCTTTGCCCCCGTAGCCAGATTAGAAGCTATTAGAATATTACTTGCTTTTGCATGTCATATGAACTTTAAACTTTTTCAAATGGATGTTAAAAGTGTATTTTTAAACGGACTTATAAGTGAAGAAGTTTATGTAGAACAACCTCATGGTTTTGAAAATTACAAATTTCCTGATCATGTTTTCAAACTTACCAAAGCTTTATATGGATTGAAACAAGCACCAAGAGCTTGGTATGATAAACTTAGTGCATATCTACTTGAAAATGGTTTTTCAAAAGGAAAAGTAGACGCAACTCTCTTTGTTAAAAAGGATAAGCATAACATTTTGATTGTACAAGTTTATGTGGATGACATAATATTTGGAGCTACTAATGAAGCCTTGTGCAAAGAATTTGCTTCTTGTATGACTAGGGAATTTGAAATGAGCATGATGGGTGAACTCAAGTTCTTCCTTGGACAGCAAGTCAAGCAATGTGAAGATGGGATCTTCATCAACCAATCCAAATATACAAAAGAACTCATCAAGAAATTTGGAATGGATGGCTGCAAAACAAGCAAAACTCCTATGAGCACATCCTTAAAATTAGGTAAAGATGAAAATAGTAAAGCAGTAGATGAGAAGAAATATCGAGGTATCATCAGATCACTACTTTACTTAACCGCTTCTAGACCTGATATAATGTATAGTGTATGTCTTTGTGCTAGATTTCAAACTAGTCCTAAAGAATCACACTTGAATGCCACTAAGAGAATTTTGAAATATTTGAGTGGTACAATGCATTTGGGACTTTGGTATCCTAAAAACACATCATTTCATATCATAGGCTTTTCAGATGCAGATTATGCTGGTAGTATCTTAGATAGGAAAAGCACTACAGGAGCATGTCACTTTCTTGGTAATTGTCTATGTAACACCCCGATACCCCATATAAATACTGTACATATACCAGGTACACATACAATATGTATATAGAGTATAAGAATGTCACTTTCCATCACCATTATAACTCTTTACTTTAATTTTTAAAACCATAATACATTTTAATCATATGAAAGTATTTACAAAATGGTTATTCTTATCATGGTAATACATAAATATAAGTTACATTGTTTCTTCCAAAGATTCATTTATACAAATGAATACATTCTTATGAAAATACAGTATAATTACATGCATGCACCACCATCTAGTTGGTCTCGAACTATACTTGTCCTCGTTGTGACATAGTAGCTTACCTCCAGCTTCATCACCTATATACCTGCGCGATTAAGATAACCGCGCTAAGCTCGAAAGCTTAGTAGTACAAGTAACCATTAAAATATACAATATAAAGGAAACATACCTCATATGTTTAGTCTCATGTTTTAACATTTTCTTACTCCGTTTTCCCCTTTTTCAATGCATTCTTCATATAATCCTATTAACCTTATAGAGGATATACATATACACATATAACATAACCATCAAACATAATTCAATAAATTGATAGAACCTTCATATTATGATACTTACCAATTTCACCTCATACATATCATATATATCATTTTATACTTTATAATCGCATATTGCATATAACTTCACAAACCATATCTCCTTTCAATAATTCATGTATGTTATATAATCATATCACTAACCACAATTCATCATTCACAACTCACATTTCCAACAAAGGCAACATAGATCCCATTACTCATTTATTTCAACTTGTATATACTTCACATTAACAACAAAGACAGACTCGGGCATAAAAGACACTAATATGTCATTCAAAGTTCAGAGTTAATGCTTTGGTTTTGTTATCACATTTATCAATATCATATACCCAACTAGGCTTCAAGGATTAAGTTCAACCAAGCTTCAAGGGGAGCAAAGCATGCTAAGCTTCTACCCAACTTGGCTTCAAGAACTAACCCAACCTAGCTTCAAGGGTGGTAACATCTCAATTAGGCTTCAAGGATTCAATCCAACCTAACTTCAAGAGATTGTTACACTTATTAGGCATGCCACCAACAACAAAACTCTGAAAATGAATAACACATTAGCCACACAATTCATTTATTATTTCATTATCAATTTCATTCTCATTCTCATCATCATTTACATCATCATAGCCAACCACGATGGCATCATTTAGGCAAAACATGCCTCATTTATCTCATTCTCAATATCACAGCCAACCACAATGGCTTTATACATCATCACCTCTCAATTTACATTTCATATTCCATCACAATATCACATTTCATAGTTCACCACAATATCACATTATCACATTTCATAGTTCATCACAATATCACATTATCACATTTCATAGTTCATCACAATATCACATTATCACATTTCATAGTTCATCACAATATCACATTTTCACATTTCATAGTTCATCATTGATATTTATATACATAATCATTCATTACTCAAGTATGCACAATCAATTGCATTACCATATAAATTGGAATACACATCATACAAATCATATCCTCACATCTTTCACATTTCATAACATATATATATTGAATGCCTTCACATCTTATATGTATTAATGTATTATCATATCTCTTATCTTTTCATTGCATATACAATATTAATATTTATTTTAACAATATACTTATATGCAATCCAATAGGGTTTTGTACTTACCTCTAAAGAACTCACTCCCATATAACTTCTCTTCCATAGATCTTTCAATACTTGGATTAGGGGCAATTCCATCTCTTAAAACCTAATCCAAAAGTAATCATACACACTCACTTAGAAATACACATGAGATAATACAAATAAGAATCAATTAGGGCAAACTCAACACATGACACGCTCATCAACACGGGAGTGTCCCTGATCGTGCCCTAACTCCACAACACAGAAACATTGACACGCTCATAACCACGGGCGTGTCACTGGGCGTGTAATACATTCTGTATCTCAAAAACATCAACACGTCCAATCAACAAGAGCGTGCTCATGGCCGTGTCAATTCTCCAAACTCACAGTAGCTATGACACGCTCAATAACACGGGCGTGTTACTGGTCGTGTCAATTCTACAAACTCACAGTAGCTATGACACGCTCAATAACACGGGCGTGTTACTGGTCGTGTCAATTCTACTGCCACACAGAACTTATGACACGCTCAATAACATGGGCGTGTCACTGCTCGTGCTACCAACTCCAGAAAACAGAACCAACGACACGCCTAACAAACTGGCCGTGTCTCTGGGCGTGTCCGGCTAAAAACCCAGATTCCGGTCAACACACAACAACATCCAACAATACCCATCTTTTTATCATTACTCACTTCAAACAATCTTCATCAAACACACCCAAAAACCATAACAAACTTACCAAAACATCAACAACACTCAAAACACACACCAATCATCATTATAAACATCATTCATATACCAATTTATCAAATCCCCAAATTTCATTAAACTCAACCCTTATTCAACAATTCATCATCATCTTCACAAATAATCATATTATCATCATCCAAATACCAAATCAACACATATATATACTTAAATCTTTCAATATCATCATCATCACACATCAACCATACCAAACCCAACTCAAACAATGAAAATCAATTTAAAGAAATAATTACTTACTTGAATCCTTTATCAAATCTTCATCTCTATCATCAAATCTCTTGAATTCCTTAAGAAATTTGGTAAGAAAATCACATCTTTCTCTCTTTCTCTCTCTCTCTCTCTCTCTCTCTCGGCCAAGAAGAACGAAGAAGACGAAGAAGGAGTAGAAGGAAGAAGAAGTTTCTACTTCTTTCCTTTGTCCTTATCCATATATATATATATAATAATAATAATAATAATAATAATAATAATAACAATAACAATAACAATAGTAATAATAATAATAATAATAATAATAACAATAATAATACTTTAAATCTCCACCACATATTCTTTCTTTGATTTTCTTCTTCTCTTTTCTTTTTGTCTTTATTATTATTATTATTATTATTTAGTTATACAAATATATATACAACTCACTTATCCTTCACCATTATATATATCCCATGTATATGTGATGTATATGTATATGTCTTACATATATTATCCTTATATTTCACATATATACATATACATTAAATCCAAATACAACAACAATAACTCCAAAACTCTTAGGGTCTATTCCGGGATATTACAATTCTCTCCCCCTAAAAAAAAATTTCGTCCTCGAAATTACTCAGTACAATAACATTCCATTCTTACCAATACACCATTTAAAATTTTCATCAAATCACATAGTTTGCACTCTCCCCCTTAGAGTCAATTATATTATTCAATTCCACAACTTGTCACGATAAAAATCTTTATACCTTATTACATTCTCATCCAATATTCAAAATAACTCATTATACTCTCAAATACCTTATCTATATGCAAAAATTCAATCATCCTTTAACATACTTATGTTACATTCCATTATTACATTCAAAATATTTTATCACTTCATCTCTTTATAACTATTCTCTTAACTTTAACTTTCAAGATCATAAACTTATATCTTAATATTAATTATCCCATCATTACAATCATCCTTACAAACAAACATTTATCAAACCTTCATTGATAATAATATTCTTATTTCTCATACACTTCATTCCTTCTCTAGTATTTTCTCACTTAACATCAATATTAATACAATGCTTTTGAACTTACTTTACAGGAAATCAACTTCTTCCCTTTTCTCATCATTAAAATTGATATAATTCAATTAATTCATGTCCGTTCATCTATCAAAATTTTACATTGTATACATCATTATTTATCTCTTATGCCTTTAGCACAACCATACATATTAAATCTCAATAATAATTCACAATTATAGCAAAAATCCAGATCAATTGATTTATTCTCCACAATATCTTAACATCATAATCTTGTTTGATTCAAATCAATAGTTCACTTATCTAAATTTATCATGAATAACCATCCACTTTAATTTATCTTTCAATATACACATAGTTTATCTTTCATTATCTCAATACAATTCCACCAAATTTCATAATTATCTCATACCATGCTTATCATTCATAGTTTACTCACTCAAATTTTAAACCCATCCACTTATTCACCGTATACCATAAACATAATCAATATAGCTCTCAAACACATTCTGCAATCTTCTTTCATTATCATCTTCTCACTTATCATATCATTACTATATTAACAATAATTACCTTTTTCTCACATTACTCATAACTTAAAGTATTTCCACAATTCTCTTTCTGTCTTTTCTTTTCCAGAATTATAACCAAATTGCTAACACAAAAACCATAAAATACACTTCATCAATCATAACCGTTAATCATGTTTCTAGAAACATAATTATCAATCTTACCAAAGTAGTATTACAGTTATACTTTCTTAGTCTCAATTCTGTGGATAATAAAGTTAATCGGCCAAATACCATAAATACACTATATGGCCATAGGAGATTAATGATCACATCTGAAACTTATAAATCAATACTGTTCCTCTATTATTTTATTTCCAACTTTCCAATTATACTACTAAGTTGCATCACAAATATTATATCTCCATTCTCCAAACTTTACTACATCCAAAATTAACATATGTCAACTCTATCTCAACACAATTTACTCTTAATTATTTGATCACCATTTGCATGTCTCATATACAACAATATTATCCTTAACCTCTCCTTCACACATCATTCAATCTTATACAGATCTTACATAAATTTCATTCTTTATACTTTCTTTTTCCCTTATAATTTCTTATTAAATTTATATACACAGAACATTTCCTCACACAAATACTTTGGCTCATAACATTTATGATAGCCAAATTCAGTTATTATCATAACAATATTACTGTCCACCATTTCCCAAATTAATCCTTATTTCCATAACCATTTCACTATCCAACATTTCTTAAGTTTATTCTTATTTTCATTTCATCACATACTCTTTACGTCAATCAAGGCCTAATCTCTCTTAGGTCCACTACTACATGCAATGTCATTTCCAATATACATCAAATATGCAATTATATAACACATCCATAGATCACATTCACAATGTGATTTACTTTCCACATTTCTTACATTTTACAATTACATTCATATCAAAAACTCATTCCACATTTTCTATACATGTATACACATAATCATACAATGATATTTAATTCCTCTTTTACATATTTTCAACACAATTTAACATTTTACTATTCCGTGAACAACATCATTTTTATCCCTTTTTGACATGACTTAAGTTGTTTATCAACCCAACACATATACATTATCACCATGATATTACTTCACAAAATCTTAGTCACGCTACTAAGGTGACATCTCTCTCACATATATTTTTAAAATGCATTAGTATACCATCTATACATCCATTTGTTTATTCTTCAATACATAGATATATATATATATATATATATTACTCACATATCTATACACATGTACATTACATCCACTCATATATACATTGGGCTCAATAATCTCTTTATACTCTCCAAGTCTAATTATGACAAATCTC
Organism: Garcia nutans; assembly: GCA_947685225.1. Classification (NCBI taxonomy): domain Eukaryota; kingdom Viridiplantae; phylum Streptophyta; class Magnoliopsida; order Malpighiales; family Euphorbiaceae; genus Garcia; species Garcia nutans. The sequence goes on from CANTUV010000007.1 coordinate 51,010,075, forward strand.
AATTTCTTAAATCCACATTGATCCATCCCATTTCTTACTGTCAATATTATCCCATGACCTAGCTTTGCTCAGGTTTGTCAATGCAAGCATAATCATTCTCATACTATCAATCACATTATTCAATTTAATAGTACTCTCATATACAGTAATATTCATTCCACAAGCTCATGGGTTTAACTTACATTAAGATTATCAATACTCAAATAGTCTTTACCCAAATTCCATTAACACTATAATTTCACAACTTACTACTTTACTTAAACTTCCATTCACTCATCTTATGTTCTTAATATCAACTTAAAAAAAACATCTTATATATACACATTACAAAACAACCTCAAAGTATATTCTTTTCACAAATATTAAAGCTCATTTCCAAAAATCTAATTATCACATCTTTCCACCATTAATATGAGCTTTAACAACACTCAAGCGTATCACATTTCTAACATTAAAATCACAATGTTTGCATTTAAAACAGCAATGCAACAACACCATTATATTTCCTTATTTAACCAACATCATCTCTTTTTCTTTTAAAAACTTTAACTTTACATATTCAAATCATAAATGGTCAAACTTTGTCTATACCCATCAACTCATTCAATATACCACCATACTCTCTTCATTTAAATAACATAACTTTCAATATTCACAATTCGTCATTATTTCCTCTGTCTAGCAAACTCAACATAAACTTTCTTATAAAGAGGTTTAAAGTATAGAAGAAAGAGTACATACTCTTATCTTAATTTGATTTTCAACTCATTTCCAACTTTATTTTCCTTTCCATTTCTTTATTTTTCAATTCATATTATGTCATACATAATATTACTCATAAACATCAATATTACATTCCATGTTGCACATGACATAACATTTTTCATATGTCTCATCAACATGCATATTTCACATTACATTTCGTAATTCGTTTCTCATAAATAATCAGGCACTATGCCTCAATTATAATTCATTTCCAACATCATTGCCAACAATCATGGTTTCTTCTCACATCAACATAGTATACACATATATCATCAACTATATTAAACATCTCATGTAACACAAATATTTTACAAATCATATTATGCCACATCCGAGACCAACCTAGGTGTTAATGCATGTGCATGTATCAAAATTTTCATTCTTTTTATTTTCATCTATCATCATTTTTTTTTAAAAACTTTTCTTTGTAAATTTACTTAGGCCGAGAATCTCGAAACCTAAGCTCTGATACAAAAATAATTGTAACACCCTGATACCCCATATAAATACTGTACATATACCAGGTACACATACAATATGTATATAGAGTATAAGAATGTCACTTTCCATCACCATTATAACTCTTTACTTTAATTTTTAAAACCATAATACATTTTAATCATATGAAAGTATTTACAAAATGGTTATTCTTATCATGGTAATACATAAATATAAGTTACATTGTTTCTTCCAAAGATTCATTTATACAAATGAATACATTCTTATGAAAATACAGTATAATTACATGCATGCACCACCATCTAGTTGGTCTCGAACTATACTTGTCCTCGTTGTGACATAGTAGCTTAACTCCAGCTTCATCACCTATATACCTGCGCGATTAAGATAACCGCGCTAAGCTCGAAAGCTTAGTAGTACAAGTAACCATTAAAATATACAATATAAAGGAAACATACCTCATATGTTTAGTCTCATGTTTTAACATTTTCTTACTCCGTTTTCCCCTTTTTCAATGCATTCTTCATATAATCCTATTAACCTTATAGAGGATATACATATACACATATAACATAACCATCAAACATAATTCAATAAATTGATAGAACCTTCATATTATGATACTTACCAATTTCACCTCATACATATCATATATATCATTTTATACTTTATAATCGCATATTGCATATAACTTCACAAACCATATCTCCTTTCAATAATTCATGTATGTTATATAATCATATCACTAACCACAATTCATCATTCACAACTCACATTTCCAACAAAGGCAACATAGATCCCATTACTCATTTATTTCAACTTGTATATACTTCACATTAACAACAAAGACAGACTCGGGCCCAAAAGACACTAATATGTCATTCAAAGTTCAGAGTTAATGCTTTGGTTTTGTTATCACATTTATCAATATCATATACCCAACTAGGCTTCAAGGATTAAGTTCAACCAAGCTTCAAGGGGAGCAAAGCATGCTAAGCTTCTACCCAACTTGGCTTCAAGAACTAACCCAACCTAGCTTCAAGGGTGGTAACATCTCAATTAGGCTTCAAGGATTCAATCCAACCTAACTTCAAGAGATTGTTACACTTATTAGGCATGCCACCAACAACAAAACTCTGAAAATGAATAACACATTAGCCACACAATTCATTTATTATTTCATTATCAATTTCATTCTCATTCTCATCATCATTTACATCATCATAGCCAACCACGATGGCATCATTTAGGCAAAACATGCCTCATTTATCTCATTCTCAATATCACAGCCAACCACAATGGCTTTATACATCATCACCTCTCAATTTACATTTCATATTCCATCACAATATCACATTTCATAGTTCACCACAATATCACATTATCACATTTCATAGTTCATCACAATATCACATTATCACATTTCATAGTTCATCACAATATCACATTATCACATTTCATAGTTCATCACAATATCACATTTTCACATTTCATAGTTCATCATTGATATTTATATACATAATCATTCATTACTCAAGTATGCACAATCAATTGCATTACCATATAAATAGGAATACACATCATACAAATCATATCCTCACATCTTTCACATTTCATAACATATATATATTGAATGCCTTCACATCTTATATGTATTAATGTATTATCATATCTCTTATCTTTTCATTGCATATACAATATTAATATTTATTTTAACAATATACTTATATGCAATCCAATAGGGTTTTGTACTTACCTCTAAAGAACTCACTCCCATATAACTTCTCTTCCATAGATCTTTCAATACTTGGATTAGGGGCAATTCCATCTCTTAAAACCTAATCCAAAAGTAATCATACACACTCACTTAGAAATACACATGAGATAATACAAATAAGAATCAATTAGGGCAAACTCAACACATGACACGCTCATCAACACGGGAGTGTCCCTGATCGTGCCCTAACTCCACAACACAGAAACATTGACATGCTCATAACCACGGGCGTGTCACTGGGCGTGTAATACATTCTGTATCTCAAAAACATCAACACGTCCAATCAACAAGAGCGTGCTCATGGCCGTGTCAATTCTCCAAACTCACAGTAGCTATGACACGCTCAATAACACGGGCGTGTTACTGGTCGTGTCAATTCTACAAACTCACAGTAGCTATGACACGCTCAATAACACGGGCGTGTTACTGGTCGTGTCAATTCTACTGCCACACAGAACTTATGACACGCTCAATAACATGGGCGTGTCACTGCTCGTGCTACCAACTCCAGAAAACAGAACCAACGACACGCCTAACAAACTGGCCGTGTCTCTGGGCGTGTCCGGCTAAAAACCCAGATTCCGGTCAACACACAACAACATCCAACAATACCCATCTTTTTATCATTACTCACTTCAAACAATCTTCATCAAACACACCCAAAAACCATAACAAACTTACCAAAACATCAACAACACTCAAAACACACACCAATCATCATTATAAACATCATTCATATACCAATTTATCAAATCCCCAAATTTCATTAAACTCAACCCTTATTCAACAATTCATCATCATCTTCACAAATAATCATATTATCATCATCCAAATACCAAATCAACACATATATATACTTAAATCTTTCAATATCATCATCATCACACATCAACCATACCAAACCCAACTCAAACAATGAAAATCAATTTAAAGAAATAATTACTTACTTGAATCCTTTATCAAATCTTCATCTCTATCATCAAATCTCTTGAATTCCTTAAGAAATTTGGTAAGAAAATCACATCTTTCTCTCTTTCTCTCTCTCTCTCTCTCTCTCTCTCGGCCAAGAAGAACGAAGAAGACGAAGAAGGAGTAGAAGGAAGAAGAAGTTTCTACTTCTTTCCTTTGTCCTTATCCATATATATATATATATAATAATAATAATAATAATAATAACAATAACAATAACAATAGTAATAATAATAATAATAATAATAATAACAATAATAATACTTTAAATCTCCACCACATATTCTTTCTTTGATTTTCTTCTTCTCTTTTCTTTTTGTCTTTATTATTATTATTATTATTTAGTTATACAAATATATATACAACTCACTTATCCTTCACCATTATATATATCCCATGTATATGTGATGTATATGTATATGTCTTACATATATTATCCTTATATTTCACATATACACATATACATTAAATCCAAATACAACAACAATAACTCCAAAACTCTTAGGGTCTATTCCGGGATATTACAGTCTAGTCTCTTGGCATAGTAAGAAACAAGCATCAGTTGCTTTATCCACAACGGAAGTCAAATATGTTGCAGCATGTTTTTGTTGCACACAAGTATTATGGATGAAACAACAATTCCTTGACTATGGTAAAGTATTTAACAATATCTCCATTAAATGTGACAACACTAGTGCTATCAATTTGTCTAAAAACCCTATCCAACACTCTAGATCCAAACATATAGATATTAGACATCATTTCTTGAGAGAAAATGTACAAAATCAGAATATAATCCTAGAATTTATAGATACACAAAATCAACTTGCTGATATCTTTACAAAACCCTTGAAAGAAGATAGACTTAACTTCATTAAACTTAATTTTTAGGAATGATTGATGGAATCACTTTGAATTAATTGCCTATCAATGAAGTTTCAATGTGCATAAACCTTTTTTTTTCTTAAACATTAGAAAATTCCTCCATCTTTCCTTGACTCTTTCATTTCTAAGTCAGTCGCGTTCGCTCCAGTGTCCATAGCGATCGCTATCTCGTCTGCCAGATTCATTCAAATAAAAATCTCTGAGCGCGGTCGAGAAAATTTGTGCGCTGACGCACTAATTTGAATAGTTTCGACCGTTACAGACAGTTTCTTCACCCGCGAGCGTACTGATCTTTCTAATGGTCGCTAGACCGCATTTTGCGATCGCACCCTTTTAAATCTGCGACCGCACCCTGTACACTCTGCTCAAAATTTTGTAACCGTTGGCTGTATGATAGGTCGCAACTCTTAACTTTCAACAGTCATAAACGACTATTTTCTTAATTTCTTCTATTTAAGAGTATGATACATCAGTTTCTTGGATATTTTGCTTATTAAAACATATAAACTTCCCTCTAAATCTCGAAAATCATCTCAAAATCATCTGCTTCTCAAAACACCCTCTGTTTTCCAGTTTTCTTCTTTTTCTTTCTATCCTAATGGCTCCCAAAAAGAAGACAACCTCCAAAATAAAAGGAAAAGCAAAGAGAGCTCCAGGAATCAAAATAAGAGAACCAATAGTTGATCCCCCATCTCCTCCACAATCTAAAAGAGGTGAGAAAATTCACAAACCTCACCACCAAACTTCTGAGGAATATGTTAGATATGCTATGCTGAAGAGAAAGAAAGTTGAGGGAACCAAATCTCCTTTTGGTGGGATGCTTTCTGCCCTGAATATCAAGGATGAAATTGAAAGATTACTAGATGTCCTTGGATGGAGAAAGTTTGTATTTCCTGAAGAGGTAGGCTATTCCAGTTTAAGCAAGGAATTCCTTATGTCTTTCCAAATAGAGAAGAGTGCTAACTCTGCACTGGGATGGTATGGGGTTAGGTTTAAACTGTTTGATCAATACCAAGCCTTAACCTTAGAAGACTTTGGCAATATTTGGAACTTTCCTGCTGATGGTATAACCTCCTACAATGATCAAATCTTTTCAAACCAAACTCTCTCTGCATTCTGGCAAGAAATTTCTGTGGAAACTTCTTTTGAAAAAGAATCAAAAGCCAGACATATCAAATCCCTCACCCATTGGATGCTCCATAGGATTATCACCTACACCATCCATCAAAGAGCTGATGGGAATGAAAAGGTAACAAAAAGAGACCTCATATTTTTGTATGCTTTCACCCACAACATCCAAATGAACACAACCAAGTTCTTGATTGACACCCTCTATCATCATGCAATTGCAAGAACTAGAACTTTCTTCTTATCCTCCCAAATAACTCAAATAGCTAGGCACCTGAACCTTCTAAATAATCTGAACCTAGCTACATTGAGAAACCCTTTCAATCTTGCCTCTAGTGCCATCACAATTGACTATCTAGAACATGCTGGATGTGTAAGGAAGATTGAAGGTACATATGTGTATTATTTTGGCAAAAAAGGAGTTGTGGATAGACAAAAGAAAAGGCCAAGGTACACAATTGAGGAAGAAGGAGACTCTGTGGAAGTGGCTGTGGAATTACCTCCAAAAGCTACTTCATCAAAAGCTACTTAAGAAACTACTTCATCTTCTACACAACTCATCCTCAATGCTATCAAATCTCTCTCCAGGAAACTCTCTAAATTCAAGAAAAGTGTCTCCAAAAGATTCCATCACTTGAACAAAAGAATTGACCTTATATCTCACATGCAACATGATCTCTATGATATGCAAGGCAAACTGGACTTGCCTCAATGCAATCTTGAAGATTGGGATATAAGTGATCATACCCAAAGTCTTCCTGAAGAAGAAGAGTCCATTAGCACTAGCTCTACCTCTTTTGCTCCTCAAGATAAAGGAAAAACTCCTTTAGTAGAAGAAGAGATAGATGAGGATGATGATTCTGAATAGTTTAATAGTTTAAATTTTCAAGATGTTTTAGTTTGGATTTTCATTTTATGATTATGTCTTGATATGTTTGTTGCTTAATATATATTTGTACCTTTCTCCATCTTTTTAATAAACCAGTTGTTTAGTATCTTGATGTTTAGTAGCTTGTTATGCATTTTGCCTATGACAATGGGGGGAGAAATAGTAAACAACTTGGAACTTGGAATGATTGCTTAACCATGATTCAATAATCAAATAATATCAATACACCAATGATTGCTTAACCATGATTCATGCATATGTTAAGGGGGAGCATTTTAGACTTATTATTTTTCTTATCATTCCATTTGAATTGTCAAAGTCAAAATGGGGGAGATTGTTAGACAAATGATCTCAATTTTGATGTCGATCCGATTTGATTAAGGAAATGGAAGAGAAAGTGAAAATAATTTGGGATCAGTTGAAAGCAGCTTTGGATCGACATAAATCCTACCCAGATTTGAAAAGGAGACATAGAGTTCAATGTTGGAGATAAAGTATTTTTGATAGTGTCTCCTTGGAAGAGAATTTTGAGATTTGGCAGTAAAGGAAAGCTCAGTCCTCATTTTATTGGACCTTAGGAATTGTTGGAGAGAGTTGGACCAGCTGCTTATCGACTCGCTTTGCCGCTTGAGTTGGATAGAATTCACAATGTTTTTCATGTCTCTATGCTGCGGAGGTACAGGTCAGACCCATCTCATAACTTGTTAGTTGAATCTATTGAGGTGAGTCTGGATCTGACTTTTGAAGAAGAAGCTGTGGCTATTTTGGCACATGAAGTAAAAGAGTTGAGAAATAAGAAAGTGCCACTTGTGAAGGTTTTTTGGAAGAATCATGCAAAGGAAGAGGCAACTTTGGAGAGTGAGCAAGTGATGCGAGACCAGTATCCCCAGCTATTTCAGACTTGAGATCAGGTAATTTCGAGGACGAAATTTATTTATAGAGGAGGAGAATTGTAATATCCCAAACTATACCCTAAAATTTTTGGAATAATTATTGTTGAAATTGGATTAAATGATTTTAAAGTGTGTGTAAAGGATTAAGAGGAAAGAGAAGTGTGTATATGTTATATATATAAAGATACATACAACATATACAAGTCAACTAATGAGTTGGTCAAAAGAGATATTTAATTATATTTGGATTAATTGAAATTGAATTATTAAGTGGATGATGATATTTATGATTATTTTATTATTATAATTGCTTGGTGGATATTAAAAGAGAAATTGTGTGGTTTAAGAGGTTATGAATGGGTTGACTTTTATTTTCATCTTTTTCTCTCTTCTCTTTGGCCGGACATCACCATAGCTAGAAGGAAAGGGAGTTTTATTATTCTTTAACTCAAGATTGAAGGGTGTTTCAAGTGATCAAGTTGGAATTCTAAGGATTTTCATCACTTTAAGTTTTCCACTTGATTCTTTGGTTTTCTTTTGATTTTGTGTTTTGAGCTTGGTGTATGGTTGTTGTTGATATGTGTATGTTTGATTGTGGTGTGTTTGAGAGTGTTTTTGATTTTGGAGTTGGTTTGAAGGAAAGGTTAAGTTTGGTGAAGGAAAACAAGTATTGTGAATTGTGTATGTGTTGAGTTGTGATTTGTGTGTTTGATGCTTGTTTTGAGTTGTTTTGGTATTTATGCAAGTTTGGTATGGGTTACTAATGGTTTTGGGTAAGATTGTTTGGAGTGGAATAGAGTTAAGTATGATGTTTGTTGGATGTGGTGGTGTTGGTGTCGGAATCAAGATTTTTGGCTTGACACGCCCATGAGCACGACCAAGTCTTTGGGCGTGTCAATGGTTCTATTTTCTAGATGGGAGACACGACCAGTGACATGCCCATGTCACTGGGCGTGTCACAGCTTCTGTGTTGGAGTAGGGTTGACACGACCAGTGACATGCCCATGTCACTGAACGTGTCATAGCTACTGTGATGTTGGTGGATTGACACGTCCAGTGACACGCCCATGTCACTGAGCATGTCATAGCTACTGTGTTGAGGGAGGATTGACACGGCAGTGACACGCCCATGTCACTGAGCATGTCAAAGCTTCTGTGTTGTGAGTTTAGGTCACGGTCAGGGACACGCCCGTGTTGTTGAGCGTGTCATGTGTAGAGTTTGCCCTAGTTGGTTCTTATCCTTATTATCTTATGTGTATCTCTAAGTGAGTGTGTATAATCACCTTTGGATTAGGTTTTGAGGAGATTAAGTTGCCCTAATCCAAGTGTTGAAGGATTCTTGGAAGAGGAGTGGTTAGATTGGTGTGAGCTGCTCTTGAGGTAAGTACAAACCTTACATGATTGCATACATTTACATTACTTTGGGACTTAACATATTTGGTTGTAAATGTGTTAAGTAATCTATTACATTGTTGATACATTTAATTAATGCTATGATTTGCATAATGTGAAAGATAAAATGATCATTCAAAATGTATGTACAATGCAATTGGTTATGTATACCCTAATGATGATATGTGAAGCCATTATTGTTAGCTATAATGATGCAAATGAAATAATTGAGGCATGGTTGCCTAGATGATTATGAGAAAATGAGAATGGAATTGATAATGAAATAATAATTGTGTGTCTAATGTGTTATTCAATTTTCAGAGTTTTGTTGTTGGTGGCATGCCTAAAAGTAACAACCCCTTGAAGCTGGGTTGGGCTTGGTCCTTGAAGCCAAGTTGGGTTGATACTTAGCTCCCCTTGAAGCCTGGTTGGGCCTAGTCCTTGAAGCTTAGTTGGGATGTTACATATGAGATGTTTCTCATTATGATAATGATTTGCCTACGAGCTTGATAAATGTGATTATTGGACTAAAACATTAACTCTGAGATTTTAATGACATATTAGTTTCTTTTGGGCTCATGCGTGTCTTTGCTTAAATATGAATCATGAATGATGAAACAATTGAATAATATAATGAAATGTAATGTTATGAAATATGATATTCTTGTGTATTGTTTCTTATTCTTGAAAGTATGACATTGGCATTACATTGAAGCATATTGTTACTGTGGTTTGTACCACTAAGCTGTTGGCTTAGCGCGATTGTGGTTCATCGCGCAGGTGACAGGGTAGATCTGGTTGAATCGGAGAGTTCAGCTAGACCAAGTCGAGTTTAGGCTTGTGAAGTGTTGAATGTGGACTTCAAGATCAGAGACGAACTGCCAAACATGTATAAACTTTATATTTTGTAAATAGTGATATTTATGTATATATATATGTATATACCGCTACATTTTCCGCTGCTTAATAAATAAATGTTTTATCTATTATGTTCTATAATATAACTTAAATATTTTAAGTTTTTTCATATTGCTAAAATGAAAGATTGGTTTGCTTTAAAATAGACCATGACATTTCTGTATCCGGTATACGTATATTACAGATGTGGTTGTATGTAGTGTGCGTATATTGGGTATAGGGGGTGTTACACAAACCCATCTTTAAAACTTTAACATCAAATGATCATTAAAAATAGTAATAGATAAAACATTCCTTATTAAAATACATATACATATATCTTCATTACACCCAAAGTTTATCCAAAACATTTGTTTAATAAGCAGCAAAAAATGTAGCGGAATATGCGTATATATACATCAAATTCAATATTTACAAAAATATAGATTTTATACATGCTTGGCAGTTCGTCTCTGATCTTGAAGTCCAACAATCAACACTTCATAAGGGATCACAAGCCTAGACTTGACTCGGTCTAGCTGAACTCTCCGGTTCAACCGGATCTACCCTGTCACCTGCGCGATAAATCACAATCGCGCTAAGCCAAAGGCTTAGTGGTAACAATATGATTCAATGTAATGCCAATGTCAAATTTTCAAGAATTATAAGCAATATACAAGGATATCATATTTCATAACATTAAATCTCATTACCTTATTCAATTGTTCCATCATTCATAATTCACATTAAAGCAAAGACAAGCATGGGCCCAAAAGAAACTAATATGCCATTCAAATTCCAGAGTTACTGTTTTGGTCCAATAATCACATTTATCAAGCCTGCAGGCAAATCATTATCACAATGAGGATTACCTCATATGTAACATCCCAATTAGGCTTCAAGGACTAGGCCCAACCAAGCTTCAAGGGGAGCTCAGCATCAACCCAATTGGCTTCAAGGACCAATCCCAACCTAGCTTTAAGAGATTGTTACTTTTAGGCATGCCACCAACAACAAAAATCTAAAAATTGAATAACATACTAGGCACACAATTCTTTCATTATTTCATTATCAAATTCATTCTCATTTTCTCATGATCATTTAGACACAATGCCCCAACTATTTCATTTACATCATTATAGCCATCAACAATGGCTTTATATTTCATCATTAGAGTATACATAACAAATTACATTAATCATATATTTTGAATCCTCAACATATATTTCGCATAATGCAAAACATAGCACCATTCTCATACATCAACAATATGGTAGGTAACTTAACACATTTTCCAATCAAATGTGTTAAGTCCCAAAGTCATGTAAATGTATGCAATCATGTAAGGTTTGTACTTACCTCTAAGAGCAACAAACACCAATCTAACAACCTCCCCTTCCAAAAATCCTTCAACACTTGGATTGGTTACCTCAAATCTCTTCAAAACCTAATCCAAAGGTGATTATACGCACTCACTTAGTGATATACATAAGAAAATAAGGATAAGAGCTAACTAGGGCAAACTCCACACATGACACGCTCAACAACATGGGCGTGTCCCTGGCTGTGCCCTAAACCCACAACACAGAAGCTTTGACACGCTCAGTAACATGGGCGTGTCACTGCACGTGTTAATTCTCCTCCAACACAGAAGCTATGACACACTCAGTGACATGGGAGTGTCCCTGCACGTGTCAATCTTCCAACAACACAGTAGTTATGACACGCTCAGTGACATGGGCTTGTCACTGGACGTGTAAATACTACTACTACACAAAAGTTGTGACATGCTCAGTGACATGGGCATGTCACTGTTTGTGTCACTCATGCTGAAAACAGAACCTACGACATGCCCAAAGACATGGCCGTGCTACTGGGCATGTCAGGCTAAAAACCTAAAATTGACACAAAAAACACTACATCCAACAAACATCTTTCTTTTACCCTTTTTCACTCCAAACAAACTTAACCAAAACCATCATTATACCATAATAAACTTGCATAACATCAAAACAACTCAATTACATGCATCAAAACACAAACATAACCATAATTTTCAACTCAACGCATACACAATCCACAACTCTTGTTTTCTTTACTAAACTTAACATTTTCTTCAATCCAACCCAAAATCAAAGTTAATAAGACCAAACAACCTCAAACATACCAAATCAACCAAAAACACTTCTACAACAACCATTCACCAAACTCAAATACACAAACTCCAGAAGAACACAAAGAAACAAGTTGGAAACGTACTAAAAATGCCTTAAAACTCCAACTTGATCTCTTGAAATCCTTCAATTGCTTGAGTGAGGAATCAACAAAACCTCTCTTTCCCTTTGGCAATGGTGATGGCCGGCTCTTGGAGAAGAAAGAAGAAGATGAAGATGAGCTTCCCTCAAGTCAAAGCCAATCTCCTCTCTTAACCACACAAAAACTCTCTTTAATCTCAACCAAACATTAAATATTATAATAATAGAAATATCATCTTCCACTTAGATATAATTTCTATTTAAAATAATTAATTATTTCATTTGACCATAATTAAAATATTGACTTGTATATATTGTATATATCCCTATATATACAACATTTGCACACTCCTTATTTTATCTTCTCACTTAATCAAATATACACTTAACATTTACTTCCATTACAACAATAAGCATTTTCAAAATTTTAGGATATCATTTGGGATATTACACTTGCATACTCATAATTTGCCAAAATTATAACATAAAGAAAATATTTATAATAACAAATGAAAATAAAATCTTCACTTTGATTATAAAGAAAATTAATAATTAATTTAATCAATTGAATTCAAATTACTTACCTAATTCATAATAAACTCAAAATTTAAACTAAATTTAAAAGAAAATTAACTAAGATAAAAGAATATTCACTTTATAACTAATGATTAAAATATTATTAACAAAGATAAAGAGTTTCATAATACATTCACATTTTTTACACAATTTTATAAACAATTACGTCACATTTTGCTCATTTTCATTAAATTTTATTTAATTAATTTTCCCTCATATACTGATTTTAAAATTCTAGATTCGGATAACGGGTCATTAATGGAAAGTAAATATTCATTGTAAAGAATATGGTCAATAGCCCATTGATGACATCAAATGCTCACTATCACAGATGACACGAGTGTCAATTATTACTGGTGACACAAAGTGTCCAATAATGGCACAATGTGTCCACTATTAATATAGATGTCCACCCCCCTCTAGCTAGCTATTCAACCTGATAACTAGATTTTTCATAAGTACATTGGGCACTTTAATTATTTTTCTTATTCCAATCAATTTTCTCAATTATATAAATTTTTACTAAGGCATCACTTTTAGGTAAACACTTCTTTATTTTTTTCTTATTAATCAATTACATAATAAGAATATCCATTTTACTAAAAATATTTCTTTAACTTAACTATTCCTTTCTTTGTTATTCAATAGTCTTTACTTTAACCAAACTTGTAAAGAAATATTTACTAAATAAAACTTAAACACATTTTATTTAAATATATTCGCCAAACATATTTTAAACAATCATTTTAATTCTAAAACCTTAAACTTTTTCAATACTAAATCTCCATTAAAAATTATACAGATTTAAATATAAGTCTTAGGCTCCTACATAAACTTATATTTAAATTTTTATATTTTAAAGTTCTATTACTATGGTTAAAAATTATATTTTTCAAACGTACATATTCTATTTTTACAATAACTTTACTGACAATACTCATTTTTTAATTTTATTTAAGTCCTAAACCTTTATAAAAATTCATGAAATTTTAATCATATAAACATATTTATGAACTTTTACCTAAAATTTTATAATGTTATACGCTCATTTATCTTGTTTTTAAATTGTGTTTACTTAACCTTACAAATTCTGCTTTTACAATCGCTATTCTGGCAGTTTTATTTTTTGATTTTATTTTTATAATTAAATCTTTATTAAATTTTATGCAATTTTAACCATATTTCTTAAACATATATATGATCTTATATGTAAAATTTCAAATTTTTTTGAGTTATTTTACTATAGTTTCTAATTAAGTTTCACAAACTCTAAAATTTTAGCTTTACTAGCACAGTCATGGTATCTTGTGTTCTTCTATTTTTTTTTCATATTACATCATCTTTAAAAATTATGAAAATTTATATACCATATTATAACACATAGATAAACTTTCAAATAAAATATCATGCTTATTGAATCTTAAATTTGGATAAAAGACATTTCATAATTAATTCAATTAATATGGTTCAATTAGCTTACATAAGCATTAAAAATCAAAAGAAAATTAAATAATAGCAAACTATTAACACACAAGCACAAACCTCATTTCAAAGTAGTTATTCCTCTCTCTTCCTCAATTTTTCTTAAATTTTTGGTGGTGATTTTTGTATATCTAACCTAATTTAATGAATTCTACTAAATATTTTAAGATATATATGAATTTTTCTTAATTTTCTACTTATATTTGATGGAAGAAAAATAAAAATTTTGGCTATGGATGGAGGTGAGGTTAGTTTGGCTTTGAGTAAGAAGAAGAAAAATGATTTTTATTTATTATATTTATTTTATTAGGATTTTAATCATATAAGATGTGCTCACCGTAACTTCGGGGCACCTACTTTTTAATTTATTTCTAAATTCAACTTTTAATTCTGTAAAATTATAAAATTAATTTCTTTAATTAATTTAAAGATATATTATCCATATTCACACCCCAATTAAGATAGAATATAGTTCTAGGGCCACAGACATTTTTATAATTTTTACCGCTTAAAAATTATTTTTCAAAAGTACCAATTTTGTCCATACCCAGATTTAACTTTTAATCATTTAAGGCTTAACTAACCCTATTTTTCATCTATTTCAAATATCCGAGCTACTCTCTACATTATACATAACCCCATATCGGTATGATTCAAAAAGTCAATGCTTAAAAATTTCAAACATTATAGTGATGGCTTGATATGGGTTAATATAGTTGATATGTGTTTATTAATGATTGATATGGGTTGCTATGGGTTGATATTGTTATTATTTGTTAGTTAAGGGATGATATGTGTTTATATGAGTTTAATATGTATTTATTAAGAGTTGATATATGTTGATACGAGTTTAATATAAATTGATATGGGTTTGTTATAGGTTGATGTGTTTATATGAGTTTTATATGGATTAATATGGGGTGTTAAGGGATTATTCAAAATGAATTAATTTCTTTTTTTTTCCATGTTGTCAACTATTTAAAATAATTAAAAAATGATTGTATGTTGTTATGGCTTGATATGAGTTGATATAGGTTGATATGAAGTGTTAATTGGTTGTACTTATTTTCTTTTTCACATGTTGTCTAACTGTTTGAAATAATAAAAAATTATGTAATTATATGTTGTTAAGACTTGATATGTATTGATATGAGTTAATAGGGGTGTGACCTGGGATTTTTGCCCCCACTCCTGGTGGAATGGTTCTTGTGACTTCGGCACTATTTAGGCTCGGGGCCCTAGAGAACACGGACCTAAGTTCAGAGAAAATGGAGTCGCCACCCGGACGGGCCGGGAAAAAGAAAGGGGTGGATGACTCGATTCCTAAGAAATTCCCAACCCCCTGATGGGTTCGGAAAGTAGGGTACCTGTGGGGAAGGTGAGAAATGGCCCAGCACCGCCACAACGCCCGGGTCATTGGAACCAGCCTCCTTTACAGGTCTTAATATTATAAAATTCTTAAATATAACAATATTATCCATATTACACACAATAATTAAAAGAAAGCATCATTGTATTAAAATCAAAGCAATGTCCAAACATAGCAAATAAATGGACACCCATCCAAGGATGAAAACATGTCCTTACATCACATGCCTAAATAGGACACCCACCGAAAGGTAGAAACATGCCCTTTACATTGGTTCTAAAATAGAAAAGCAAATTAAATTACATGATGTTTAACTAATGAGGTATCCACCAAGTGGAAACATACCTCTTACAACTTTTGGAAATCTAAATTAATTGATAAAAGTAAATAATCATTCATCATAAATAAATCATTCATCAAAGCTATTAATTAAAATATAAAATAAACATCCATCCATGATAAATTAAATAAATCAAGCATTGAAATTAAATAGATTAAAGCATAAGAAATAAATCAAAGTATAATCAAATATAAAATTAAATAAAGCAAATAAAAGTCCAATTATAGCTACTGTGACTTTTTATGGAATTAAAATAGATTAGGGTTTTATGTTTTAAAAGGTTGGTAAGACTCTTTGATTAACTAAATTAATATTTGAATGGTGAAATCATGAAACTAGGGTTTTAGACACTTTAAAATACTTTTGATTCATGGTTTTAAATGGTAATTTCAAGCTACTGTGTAAAATTTAAAGTATTTATGTTTTTATGGTTTTTAATGTTTTAAAAGATTAGAGCTTAGAAAAATTAGGGTTTAAAGTTTTAAAGGGTTAGGGTTTACTATTTTAGGTTTAAAAGTTGAATTTTGGATTTTAGGATTTAGAATTAGGGTCTCGGGTAATGAATTTGAATTAGGGTTTAGAAAGACAATTTGATGATTTCATGAAGTTTTATGAATTTAAACAAATGGATTGAAGTTTTTATAAATAGAAAAGATATTTTTTAAGGTTTTTTGAATGAAATAGAACCTAGTTTAAATTTTTGAAAGAAAAGATGTTTTTTATGGTTTTTTGAATGAAATAGAACCTAGTTTAAAATTTTGAAAGAAACAGAATCAAATTTTGGTTTTGTTAAAAAGATGTTTAATTAGAGTTTTAAGATTTTTAAGAAGAAAAAATAACAATTTTAAGTCTTTTTGGAAAATAATAACGTTTTAGTGTTTTTAACTTTGGGAAAAACTAAATTAAAGTTCTAAGGTTTTTGATTTGAAAAATAAAATTTCATAGATTATGCTACTGTGAAAAAATAAAACAAAAATTAGAATCTCATACCTCCTTTTGTTGATTCTCCAAAAATAGTTCTTCTTGGATGAACAAGAACAAAGACAATTGCTGCCTTTTGAATTGCTTAAATCGTGCCCCTGCTGTTCCAGAAAAAAAAGAAGTTGAATTGCTCCTTTTCCTTCCTTGATTTGGTTTTAAATTTTCCAAACTACTGCCAATTTTCGGGTCCCCTATTTTCATTGCCTTTGGTCCTTATTTATAGTGGTTTGATGTGGTTTGTTCCTAATTAGTTAAGGCAAGTAATATTAATAAAAAAAGAAACTGAAACCTAATTGAATTAGGTTTCAAAAAATTTGCATCGGAAAAAATTGCGTTGTAGAAAAAAATTGCCATAGGAAAAAAATACGCTGGCGAAAAAAAAAAAATTGCTGCAGAAAATTACGGCTGTGGGTGGGCTGGGGAGTCGCCCGCAGGAAATTCCTGCAGGCGACCATTTCGCCCACAGGAATTTTCCTGCGGGGGAAAAAATAGAAAAATCTATTCGCTCGCAGGAAAATCCTTCGAGCGAAATAGAAAAAGCTACTTCTCCCACGCGACGATTTTTTTTGTCGCTGATTTTTTTCGACTCCGATTTTTATTTTATTTTTTATTAATAAAAATTAGATAATAAAGCAAAAACTATTTAATTAAAATTATTTTGGACCAATTAGACAACAAAAATCATTTTGGACTAAATAAAACATATTGGACCGGAATAGGTAAAAAATTAAGGGTCTACAGTTTGCCCCCTGCTTGAATGATCTGAAACTTAAGTGAAAAAGAGTTAAAATCAATAAAACTTAATTTTTTAGATGGTTGAGATTTTGGGTTTTGGACCCGGTTTGAGTTCTGGACTCAAGGATAAATTCTAGGTTCTAGACCTAAGAAAAATTTGGGTTCTGGACCCAGTTCGAGTTCTAGACTCAATGGATGATTCTAGGTTCTGGACCTAAGGAAAATTTGGGTTCTGGTCCCGGTTCGAGTTCTGGACTCAAGGATGATTCTAGGTTCTGGACCTAAAGAAAAATTTGGGTTCTGGACCCGGTTCGAGTTCTGGACTCAAGGATAATTTTAGGTTCTCGACCTAAGGAAAAATTTGGGTTCTGGACCCTGTTCGAGTTCTGGACTCAAGGATGATTCTAGGTTCTGGACCTAAAGAAAAATTTGGATTCTGGACCCGGTTTGAGTTCTGGACTCAAGGATGATTTTAGGTTATGGACCTAAGGCAAATTTGGGTTCTGGACCCGGTTCGAGTTCTGGACTCAAGAATAATCCTAGGTTCTGGACCTAAGGAAAATTTGGATTTTGGACCCGGTTCGAGTTCTGGACTCAAGGATAATTTTAGGTTCTGGACCTAAGGCAAATTTGGGTTCTGGACCCGGTTCGAGTTCTGGACTCAAGGATAATCCTAGGTTCTGGACTTAAGGCAAATTTGGGTTCTGGACCCGGTTCGAGTTCTGGACTCAAGGATAATTCTAGGTTCTGGACCTAAGGCAAATTTGGGTTCTGATTGGGATACTCGATCCTAAATTGGGTTCGGATACTCGATCCTAATTGGATTTGGACACTCGATCCTAAATAGGGTTTGGATACTCTATCCTAAACTGGCTTCGGATACTCGATCCTAAACTGGATTGGGATACTCAATCCTAGATTGGGTTCGGATACTCAATCCTAAACTTGATTTGGATACTCGATCCTAAATTGGCTTTAGATACTCGATCCTAAACTAGATTGGGATACTCGATCCTAAATTGGGTTCGGATACTCGATCCTAAACTCAATTTTGGATACTCGATCTTAAATTGGGTTCGGATACTCGATCCTAAACTTGATTTTGGATACTCGATCCTAAACTAAATTGGGATACTCGACCCTAAATTGATTTGATTTGGGTACTTGGACCCAAGCTTGAATTGATTTGGGTACTTGGACCCGAGAATGAATTGATTTAGATTTAATTTGGGTACTTGGACCCGAGAGTGGGTACTTGGACCCGAGAACGAATTTGACTAACCTTTTATCAGTTGAGAAGTCTGACTGCTCCGGCTGTTCTATGCATTGTGATTCTTCACCCTCAGAATGGATCTTCATCCTTGAAAATTGGGGTCTTCACCTTTGTAAATGGATCTTCATCCTTGGAGATTGGGTCTTCTTTGTTCTTTGAAGATTAGAGTGACACGGCCAGTGGCTTGGTCGTGTCTTCTGGGTGTGTCAGCTTTTGTGTCTTTTCTTTGGTTCTTCTTTGTTTTTGGCTTAGGATGGGACACGGCCAGTGGCTTGGCCGTGTTGCCTGCCAGTGTCACCTACTGTTTCTTTTCTTTCTTTGCTTGGTCCTTCTTAACTTTGTCCTTTAGGTGAGACATGGCCAGTGGCTTGGCCGTGTCGCCTGCCCGTGTCATGTTCTGCCAAGATTTCTTTTGAGGTGACACGACCAAGCTTGATTTGGCTTGGCCATGTCTTGCTTGATCCATGCTCTTCTTTCCTTGTTTTGATCTTTCAAGGGAGTTTTTTTTTTCACTTTTCACTTGCAACTGCTTTTCCTTTCTTCTCCAATTTTGATTGGATCTTATATCCTCTCCTTGCCCCCTAAGGATTTTTTCTTTCATGCCAGCTTTGATTGATGTTTTTCTTGTCTAGTTCTTTGTATGAGCATGCATTTCTTCTTTTGCAAAATGATTGGGGCTTCCACAAGCAAATAGGCTTTCCATGCCCCCTTGATTTGATATCTTCTTTTTGATTCTTTACTTCGCAGGGTATTGATTTGAATTACCTTGTACGTTCCCAATTTCATGGTAATTTATGCTATATGTATGCATGATTATGCATGCTCTTACCTTTTATCCTTCTTGGCTCACAGCAGATGCTCAAAGAACAGAAAAGGAAACTTCAAGAAGAGTTGGCTGCAAGTCATCATTAGGCTTCTCATTTTGAAAGTTTATACAAATCGGAACTCCAAGGCAATAGGGATTTTAGTGTTTCTGCTTCGGATGATCCCGGGACGAGTAATTTGCCCCCCTCCTTCAACAGGCGACGACTTTTTCAGGTCTTTATTTGGTGACCTACCACCACACTCTTAGTGATATGTAAACATTGTAGCAATCGTAAAACATTGTACAATAATAAAAACTATGCAATTTTCCTCTTTACTGTAATCCTTCTTTTCCCTTTTTTTTTCTTTTTTTTCATTATTTTTCATTATTTTTTCGTTACTGCAAATTTTTTTTTCATATTTTTTGTTACTGCCGAATTTTTTTATATATAGTACATCATAATTAATATCCACTTCTTTTGTTAAACCAAATCCAAAGTGGAAAAAGAAATTGTGACCACTTCCTTTCCTTATGCCATATGGTCTTATCCTTTCCCATCATCTTTTCCATTTCACTTTTGGAAAAGGTTTATTTTCTTCTATATAAATCACCCTTCATGCCATATTTTAATTCATAAACCAAAAATCTCTCTCTTTCAACGTGAGGACTCCCTTTAGCAATTTTGGTTCTCCTTTATTCATCAAACATGACCGAGCACTATTTAAAGAAAATAAAAATTATATTTAAGAATATGGATGCCATCCATTGGAAGCAAGTTTCATAGTCAAAACTTGATGTTTTAAAATGTTTTCAAAATGTCAAATTGGACCACTCCTTCTTACATGCCGTGGCTTCCTTTTGGGATACGGATTCTAGGGTATTTAGAATTAATGGCTTTGAAATGTGTCCCTTGATTGAAGAATTTGAGGCCATCCTTGGACATCCAAATAATCAATAAATGGCATTACCCACATTGATTTCCAAGACTCAATAGAAGATGCAGATGTTATTTCAAATTCAAAAACCCAAAGTTCTTCGGTTGATGAGAGGTGAAAAAATTCTACTTGCTCCTTTGATTGACTTTTGTTTCTCTCATTTGGCTCCTACTAAGGCATGGGGACGCATGCTTTGTCTTTGCTTGCTCAGCCAATTCTTACTTATTTCTTTTGATGGCGATGTTAATCCACGAGTATTGGATATTATGGACCAAATGGAAGGAGGCTTGTCGCCGGTACCTGTGATCTTAGCTGAGACCTTAGTTGGATTAGACTGATTTAAATCGGGATTGTCAAGGAGACTGACTGGGAGTCCGTTGCTACTTTAGGTAATTACTTAAATTGCCCTTTCGGGTTTTTAATTTAGGTTTTCTTTTTTTTTTTCTTTTTATTGTCTAACTTTTGCCTAGTCCACCCATGCGGGGTTTTCGGAACTAGCGAGCTGTCCTAATTTTTGCATAAGCTGCCCTTGCGGGTTTTCAACTTAGCAGACTCTTTTTTTTTATTTAATTATTTCTTCATAGATTTGGCTTCAGGAGCGTCTTTGTTTGCTTGATACTCCCTCCATGGATTTTTCCAGATACCTGCCACGTCATCATTCTGCTAGGAAGCTACTCCATCCTGCTTCTTCATATGTTGACTGGATCCACTCACACTCTGAAGTTAATATCCGTTGGTTGGTACTTTGGTGGAAGATTTCTCGTATCACCATGCGGACATTCTTGATGTACGTTCCCCTTTCTGCTCTTTGTCAAGGTATATGCTATGATCCTCGCCGACTTGGGCGTCAGTATGGAGCTGAGCCTCGTGATTCTGACTTTGCTCCTGACCTAGACATGCCTTGCTTGACCGAAGCCTACTTGGATTGTCTGAGGCAAAGCTGGCCTGCACGTTACACTTATCGACTGCCATAGATTTTACATTTGTCAATTCAGAAAGTATATTGTTAGGATGAAAAATAACTAAAGTAATAAAAGATGCTTCTTTTCCATTTATAATTTGTCATCACCTTTTGCAATTATGATTATTTATTTCATCCATATCTGGTCAAATACTTATAACAGTGTGCATAGAACAATTTTAACATTAATTTTGTTTTATTAAATTAGGGAACAACCAAACATAAAGCCAGAATACACAAGATCACTCCTGTTGCCAATTAGCCATTTCGGGTTTTCTAATTGACAATTTTCTCTCATTTAGCCCTAATTGTTGCCTAGCCCGCCCTTTTGGATTTTCGGAACTAGCGGACTGCTCTAACTTTTGCCTAAGCTGCCATTTTTGGGGTTTCAACCTAGCGAGCTTCTTTTTTCTCTTTTTTTTTCTATCATACATAAAACCTCTTCAACTTGTCAATGTTTACTGGCTCACTAAATTCGTTCCCAACCATGTCTGATAACTTCACTACACCTTTGCTCATGACTTGTTTCACGACATATGGCCCTTCCCAGCTAGGTCTGAACTTTCCTCTTGGATCAGATACATTAGGCTTACATTGCTTCAACACCAAATCCCCAACTCTGAATTTTTTGACCTTGACCTTTCTATTGTAGGCCTGAGCTATCTTCTTTTGATACAGTTGGTGATGATATAATGCTTTTAATCTTCTCTCTTCTAATAGAGCTAATTGTGTGTATCTGCTTGCTACCCATTCCGTTTCAGGCAGTTTAGCTTCCAAGACTACTCTTAGTGACTTGATCTCAATTTCAATTGGCAATACCGCTTCCATCCCATAAACCAAAGAGAACGGTGTCATTCCAGTTGGTGTTCGCACACTTGTCCTATATCCCCATAAAGCAAAGGGAAGCATTTTCGACCAGTACCTGTAAGTCTTGGTCATCTTGGACAAAATTTGCTTAATTGTCTTGTTTGTTGCTTCCACGGCACCATTAGCCTTTGGTCTATAAGGAGAGGATCGATGATGATGGATTTGGTACTTCGAGAATAAATCCTTAACTGCTCCTTGAAACTGTACCCCGTTGTCTGATATCACACTGTGTTGGACCCCATATCGGCAGATGAGGTTCTTTTCGATAAACCTAGCCATTTGACTTGCACCCAGCTTGTTGAAGGATTCGGCTTCGACCCATTTTGAAAAATAATCAACTACTGCTACAATGAAACGGTGATCGTTTGAGGCTGTCGGATGTATCTCTCCTATAATGTCGATACCCCAGGTGGCAAATGGCCAGGGTGAAGACATTGAATGCAGTTCTTTAGGAGGCATGTGATTCAAGTTACCATACATCTGACATTGCTAGCACTTCTTTACAAACTCAATACAGTCTTTCTCCATGGTCAACCAATAGTAACCTTGTCAAATAATCTTCTTAACTAGGGTCAAACCACTCATGTGCGAACCACAACTTTCCGTATGTATTTCTGACATGATGCTCTCCACTTCAAGCTTTCTTAAACATCTCAAATGCACTCCATTAGGCCATCTTCGATATAACTCTCCATGGAAGGTGATGTATTGTAATGACCACCTCCTTATGGCTCTTCTCCCTTTCTTTGTTGCCCCCGAAGGGTATTCTCTTTCCTCCAAAAATTGCCTTATAGTATCATACCATGCATCATGGTCTGTATCAACTTCCATGATTGTCACATATTCATAGCAAGGAGTTGATGAACTGGTCAAGATTAGAGGCTTAAGGAATAGGCTGGTAGGATTTTCCCATACCGAAGCCAATGTGGCCATGGCATCAGCCATCTGATTTTCTTCTCTTGACAGGTGTATAAACCTATACTCCTTAAAATTCTTCTTCATCATGGTCAAATAACGGTGATATGGTTTTAATTTTTCCTCTTTCAACTCCCATTCTCCATTTACTTGGGATACCACTAACAATGAATTGCCATAAACTTCCACCTTATCCACCTTCATAATCATTAGGGTTTCCAAACCGAAGATACAAGCTTCGTACTCCACCATATTATTGGTTGCCCTAAATTTCAACTTTTTGGCTAAAGGGATGAGTTCCCCTTCGGGCGATTCTAGTATAACTCCCAAACCTGCTCCTTTTCTATTTACTACTCCATCAAAATACATTTTCCACCCTTGCACTTCAATTACTTCTAAATGTTCATCTGGAAATTCCAAGATTACCTCTTCACTTTCTGGTAATGGTTGTTGAGCCAGGAATTCTACCACCACTCTACCTTTGATTGTTTTCCTGGTTACATACTCAATCTCAAATTCCTCTAAGATTATCAACCATCGACCATATTTCCCAATTAAAGAGGGTGTCTCCCTTAAGTACTTCATTGGATCCAACCTGGAAATTGCTTGCATACTATATGATTGAAAGTAATGCTGCAACTTCTTAGAAGACCAAACCACGGCTATACATGTCTTTTCAATGATACTATACTTAATTTCATAAAGTAGGAGCTTTCTACTCAAATAGTAAACAACATGCTCAATCCCCGACTCATCTGCTTGGGCTAGCATGGCTCCTATCGACTCTTCTTCTACTGCTAAGTATAGTAATAGAGGTTTGCTGGGTTTAGGTGGTTTCAAAACAGGTGGATTCAACAAATACTCCTTTATTCGATCAAAGGCCTTTTGACATTCTTCATTCCATACGACCGACTGATTCTTTCTAAGCAACTTGAAGATAGGCTCACAGATTGTTGTGAGCTTTGCTATAAATCTACTAATGTACTGCAGTTTACCAATGAATCCCCGAACTTCTCTCTCCGTCTTTGGGGCTGGCATATCTCTGATTGCTTTGACTTTGTCAGGGTCTATCTCAATGCCATTCGAACCGATTACATGTCCCAATAATTTGCCTGAAGTAACACCGAATACACACTTCTTCGGGTTTAATCTTAGCTTATATTTCAAAGCTTTATCGAAGAATAATTCCAAATTTTGGAAGTGTTGCTCCCTTGTATCCGACTTAACCATCATATCATCAACATATACTTCAACTTCTTTGTGCATCATGTCATGAAATAATGTGGTGGCCATACTTTGGTAGGTTGCTCCAGCATTCTTTAAGCCGAAAGGCATCACCCTATAACAAAATATACCCATATAGTAATGAAGGCAGTTTTGGCTTTATCCTTTTGGGCCATTAACACTTGATTGTATCCAGAAAATCCATCTACAAATGAGTTTAGCACACTAGAGGCTGCACTATCAATGAGGACATCTATATGAGGTAAAGAAAAATCATCCTTAGGGGGAGCCTTGTTTAAATCTCTATAGTCAACGCAGACAATTATCCTTCCATCTTTCTTTGGCACGGGTACTATGTTTGCTAACCAATCTGGGTATTCTATTACTTCGAGGAACTTCACTTGTATTTTCTTAGTGACCTCTTCTTTAACCAATTCAGCCCACTCAGGTCTTAATCGCCTAAGCTTTTGTTTGACAGGTTTAATGTGAGTGTAAGTAGGAATATGATGCTCGGCTATGTCTCGATCTATCCCAGACATATCCTCATAAGACCAAGCAAACACTTCTTCATATTTTTTGAATATTTTTTCAAATCTCTCTCTCTCATCAAGAGTAAGGTCGGATGCTATGCTAATATTTTTAGGATTTTCACTTGTTCCCAAATTTAATGATTGTGTGTTAACAGAATTAATATTAAAGATGCTCATGTAACTGCTATTTGAATGTATGCAACCATCAGGAGAAACATCACACAAGTAAGCAAAATTAGACTTTATTGCATTCATTTTGGAAAAGAAAACATCATCATCCTCATACAAAGTAGACAAATTAAAATCAAAATCAAAATTATTGTTCTCAGAATCATAAAGTAGGATGTCTTCAAACTTTTCTTCAACCAGGGCAGCAATCTCTTCCTTAGTCTTCTTGGCTTTCAGGGTAGCTTCTTTTGGATTGGGTTCTTTGTTGGTTGACAGGGTGAGCTCTTTCTTCACTTGTTCCACTAGCTCAGCAACATCTGCAAAAATTTCAAAACCTGGAATTAACTTACCCATGAACATGATTGGCTCAGGCCTTCCTTGGAGTGGTCCCATATCTGGGGCTTTGACAAAGATCTCTTCAAGTGGTGGGAAGCTCATCTTCTCATTCTTCTTTGGCTGGACATCATTGTCTTCATCATATCCTAACCCCTTCTTGGATGTTTGAGTTCTAAAATCTGGCAACTTTGTCAAACCGGCCTTACCCTTTCCAAGACCAGCTCCGGGAAGGTAGTTCATGTTCTTCATCATATTCAAAACTTTGGAGTCCACTACTTCATCATCAAAAATTACAGCCACTTGAAAACCATTAAGAGGCCTCTCAACCATTAGAGCGTTAACAATCTCATTATCTTCAGCTTCAATGACCACTGTCTCATTTCCGTTGGGGAATTTGATCTTTTGATGAAGGGTAGAAGGAACTCCACCAAGAGGATGAAACCATGGTCGCCCCAAGAGTAAGGCAAAGGTAACTGGTATGTCTAAAACAACAAACTCAACAATAGATTCAATTGGACCAACCTTGACAGCCGCTTTGAAAGTCCCTTCGGCATGCCTTTTAGTGTTGTCATAAGCACGAATTGTTACCTCGGTTGGGTTTAGATCTCTTGTTGACATGGCTAGTTTTGGCAGTATCTTAAGTGGATAAACATTTATGGCGGACCCATCATCGACCATTACACATGGAGTCCTCTTCCCCTTGACTTCTATTTTGATAAAGAGAGAGCGGATGTGGTCTCTCCCTTCCTCCGGTAAGTCCGCATCTGAAAAAGAAACTGCTCCCATACTAACTTCACCCTTTTCTTGGACCTCTTCACATTTCATTACTTCTCCAATTTTTATGAAGTTGATCAAATCCTCCGGTGTTGTGGAGGTAGAAATTGGCATGCTAGCCAAGGCTTTGGCCATAGTTTCTCTGTGCTTTTTAGAAGTAGCTAACAGGTCCCAAATGCTAACACTTGCTTGGGTTCTTTTCAATTGCTTGAGCACAGCATCATCTTCTTCTACTTCAACCTCTTTCCCCTTATTAGTTTCTATCTCCTTAGGTGGTGGCCTTGCGTAAGGCTTACCGGATCTAGTATTCATCACCTCATCTTCTTCGGGCTCAAACCAAGTCCACTCCTCCTTCTTGGGTATAATATCATCATCACTATCACTTGAATCCCAAAACCCATTGACAACACAAATTGCTACTTCTCCATCCATCATAGCTTGTTCAAATGCCTCTTCTTCTTTGGTTGCTTCTCCACCCATATCTTGAAAAGAAGAAATGACAAAGTCCTCATGCAAACCTCCTCCAATCATGAAGGTTGCCGGTGGTGGTACCCTATTGAATTTTGGCAATGGGTTGTCTTTGGTGTTTGGCTTATTGGGCTCGAGTAGCTTCCCATTATCAATTAGGTTTTGGATCTCATGTCTTAACCTCACACATCTATCTGTGTCATGTCCTTGCATTTGGTGAAATTGACAAAATGCTTTGGTGTCAAAGTTAGGTGGGAGAGGGTTAGGCAAAGGGCGAGGATTTAAGGGTTGTAGCAATCCTTTTCTTTGAAGCTTGTTGAGAACCCAAGACATCAGTTTTCCCAATTCCGAAAATTGCCTCCTTGTTCCTTGGTTAGTAGCATTAATACCGATAGCCTTTTGCATGCTTTGGCTACCAGGTTGATAGCTCTCTTTCTTGTTCCTTTTTATTGCAAATCGGCTCTTCTCTCTTTCCCATTCTTCAATTTGCAAACCAGCTTGGAGAAGGTCTTTGAAATCACGGATGAGTGTATGAGACATCCTCTCATAAAGACTAGGCAACACCCCTCTTACAATCATCCTTATTTGATCGGATTCATCGGGCCTCTTCTTGAGTAAAGCGGCCTTGTTTCTCCACCTTTTCACATAGTCCACAAAATTCTCATTTGGCCTTTGCCTAATGGGCTCCACTTCCATTAAGGTAACTTCTAACTCAACATTATATCCATATTGTTGGATGAAGGCTTTGTAAAGTAGATCCCAACTCTTTTGTGTTCCATCATCCAAGGTATTGAACCAATTTTGGACAACAGGGTCCAATAAGAGCATAAAGTACCTTAGGGTTTGAGCCTTAGTAGCTCGGGCAGATTGCATGGCAGTGATATACTGATTCACATGAAGATGAGAATTCCGGTGCCATTGTACTTAGCAAAGGAAGGCATCTTGAACTTGTATGGAACCTCTTCATCTTGTTCAAATAGTTTGTCGATCTCAGACATCTCTTCGGTTTTCAGCTTCTTCTCAAATTTCTTTTCTGAATCAGCAATCATCTTTTCAACATCGGATGTCTCGGTCTTTTCAATAGTTGCCTTCTCAACAACCTTCACTTCTTTCTTCTTTTCTTGAACCTCTTGGTAGTATTGAGCCCAATCATCATCATCATCAATGATCACCTTTTCATCATCAAAAACCACTTCACTAACTTTGGTCTTCCCTTTGTCCTTTGGTTTCTTAGTGCTAGCAGATGCCTCGGCATGGTTTTCTAAGATTGCAGTCAATTGGTTCTTCATGGTCTCAGCTAGGGCCTCTTTGATTTCTTCCATCTTGGCATTGAGGGCCTCATCCACCATCCTTTGAATTTGTTCGGGCTCCATTGTTTTAGGCAAGCAAGTGATTGAGTCGTTGCTAGATACTTTGTCTCCGGCGTAGGTCGGATTGTCATAAGCTTTTGAACTATCGTAATCCAGGGCTGTGAGCTAGAGAGGATCAATGATATGAGATGCAAATGTATGCATGTATGCATGTATGCACAAACAATCAACAAATAAGGATAAATAGGACGTTCTTTCCAACCTTATAATATTCACACACGAATGACGAGTCCCTTTTCCTAGGTATATGGTTAACAAAATACCAACATGGGGTATCTTGCTTTCGATAATTCCCTCGGACGTTTCAACCAATAGTTATATTTTCAAAAATGGGAATCAATCCACGATAATTCCTATTAATTAGGTTTTAATCCATTCAACCAACTATAATAGCTTTTATGCTATATTGGATTAAAACTAAATTAAGAGGTTTATTATAGATAGATTTCTCACTTGAAAAAGTAACTAATGATTCATGCCAAAAACAAGCCCATGGTTAATTTGTTCTTAGTGTAAACTAGGCCCACAATTGATTTTTGGTATTTCATAATTGACCAAAATATTTTTGCAAGCTCTTTGTAAAAAATGGTTGGGTGAAAATAGTTTTGTTTCTAAGCCCATTGTAAAAGATTTTAGAAAAATGGATTTTGGGCTTAGTATTTGGGCCATGGGCCAAAAATTTTTTGACTTGTTTTTAGAAAAAATCTTATGTCCAAAGACCATCTTGAAAAATTTTGAAAGTATCTTTGGTCTTTTAGACTTTAAAGAAAAGTTTATTTTGAGCTTACAATATACTTAGGTCATATTAGAAAAAGAACAAACCAAATAAGCCATGATTTAAGCCAAGATAAATTAACCATAGTCAAACAACATGCATTTGGGGTAAAACCTAAGGAAAGTAACTAGGCCAATTACATGAGCTTTAGTCTTTGGATTAAAAAGGCTTAGTTTCCCATAGCAAGTATATACCAAAAGGTATAAGGCTATGAGTGGTTATGCCATGCTCGATCTCCATACCTTGAGTGAAAGTATGGTATCCCTTACATAACATAACACGGGTAACACGGGCGTTCTAACTCACGCACACGATGCAATCTAAGATGATGCAATGGATAATATCATTATAAGAAAGAATAGAATAATATAAAGACCAACGAAATCAACTTCTCTTATCCCCAGTGGAGTCGCCACTGTGAGCGGGGATTTTCGTCTCCACTCCCGGTGGAATGGTTCTTGCGACTTCGGCACTGTTTAGGCTCGGAGCCTTAGAGAACACGGACCTAAGTCCGGAGAAAATGGAGTCCCCACCCGGACGGGCCGGGAAAAAGAAAGGGGTAGATGACTCGATTCCTAAGGAATCCCCAACCCCCTGATGGGTTCGAAAAGTTAGGTACGTGTGGGAAAGGTGAGAAATGGCCCAGCAGCCCCACAACGGCCGGTTCATTAGAACCGGCCTCCTTTACAGGTCTTAATATTATAAAATTCTTAAATATAACAATATTATCCATATTACACACAATAATTAAAAGAAAGCATCATTGTATTAAAATCAAAGCAATGTCCAAACAAAGCAAATAAATGGACACCCATCCAAGGATGGAAACATGTCCTTACATCACATGCCTAAATAGGACACCCACCGAAAGGTAGAAACATGCCCTTTACATTAGTTCTAAAATAGAAAAGCAAATTAAATTACATGATGTTTAACTAATGAGGTATCCACCAAGTGGAAACATACCTCTTACAACTTTTGGAAATCTAAATTAATTGATAAAAGTAAATAATCATTCATCATAAATAAATCATTCATCAAAGCTATTAATTAAAATATAAAATAAACATCCATCCATGATAAATTAAATAAATCAAGCATTGAAATTAAATAGATTAAAACATAAGAAATAAATCAAAGTATAATCAAATATAAAATTAAATAAAGCAAATAAAAGTCCAATTATAGCTACTATGACTTTTTATGGAATTAAAATAGATTAGGATTTTATGTTTTAAAAGGTTGGTAAGACTCTTTGATTAACTAAATTAATATTTGAATGGTGAAATCATGAAACTAGGGTTTTAGACACTTTAAAATACTTTTGATTCATGGTTTTAAATGGTAATTTCAAGCTACTGTGTAAAATTTAAAGTATTTATGTTTTTATGGTTTTTAATGTTTTAAAAGATTAGAGCTTAGAAAAATTAGGGTTTAAAGTTTTAAAGGGTTAGGGTTTACTATTTTAGGTTTAAAATTTGAATTTTGGATTTTAGGATTTAGAATTAGGGTCTCGGGTAATGAATTTGAATTAGGGTTTAGAAAGATAATTTGATGATTTCATGAAGTTTTATGAATTTAAACAAACGGATTGAAGTTTTTATAAATAGAAAAAGATGATTTTTAAGGTTTTTTTTGAATGAAATAGAACCTAGTTTAAAATTTTGAAAGAAACAGAATCAAATTTTGGTTTTGTTGAAAAAGATGTTTAATTAGAGTTTTAAGATTTTTAAGAAGAAAAAATAACAATTTTAAGTCTTTTTGGAAAATAAATAACGTTTTAGTATTTTTAACTTTGGGAAAAACTAAATTAAAGTTCTAAGATTTTTGATTTGAAAAATAAAATTTCATAGATTATGCTACTGTGAAAAAATAAAACAAAAATTAGAATCTCATACCTCCTTTTGTTGATTCTCCAAAAATAGTTCTTCTTGGATGAACAAGAACAAAGACAATTGCTGCCATTGAATTACTTAAATCATGCCCCTGTTGTTCCAAAAAAAAAAAAAGAAGTTGAATTGCTCCTTTTCCTTCCTTGATTTGGTTTCAAATTTTCCAAACTACTGCCAATTTTCGGGTCCCATATTTTCATTGCCTTTGGTCCTTATTTATAGTGGTTTGATGTGGTTTATTCCTAATTAGTTAAGGCAAGTAATATTAATAAAAAAGAAACCGAAACCTAATTGAATTAGGTTTCGAAAAATTTATGTCTGAAAAATTGCGCTGCCGAAAAAAATTGCCGCAGGAAAAAATATGCTGGCGAAAAAAAAACTGCTGCAGAAAATTGCGGCAGTGGACGGGCTGGGGCGTTGCCCGCAGGAAATTCCTACGGGCAACCATTTCGCCCGTAGGATTTTCTTGCGGGAGACCATTTCTCCCATAGGATTTTCCTGCGAGCGAAATAGAAAATCTATTTCACTCTGATTTTTTCGTCGCCGATTTTTCCGATTCTGATTTTCATTTTTATTTTTATTTTTTAACTTTTATTTGTTTATTTTTATTTTTTATTAATAAAAATTAGATAATAAAGCAAAAACTATTTAATTAAAATTATTTTGGACCAATTAGACAACAAAAATCATTTTGGACTAAATAAAACATATTGGACCGGATTGGGTCAAAAATTAAGTGTCTATAAGGGGGTGTTAAGGGAATATTTAAAAATTAATTATTTTCTTTTCTATATGTTGTCTAACTATTTAAAATAGTTAAGAATTGTGTAATTGTATGTAGTTATGGTTTGATATGTATTAATATGGGTTGATATGAGGTGTTAAGAGGATATTCAAACATAAATTATTTTCTTTTCTACACATTCTCTAATTGTTTGAAATAGTTAAGAATTGTGTAATTGTAATATCCCGGAATAGACCCTAAGAGTTTTGGAGTTATTGTTGTTGTATTTGGATTTAATGTATATGTGTATATGGGAAATATAAAGATAATATATATAAGACATATACATATACATCATATATATACATGGGATATAAAATTGGTGTAGGGAAAGTGAATTGTATATATATTTGTATAATTAAGTAATAATAATAATGATAATAAGGACAAAAAGAAAAGAGAAGAAGAAAGTCAAAGAAAGAATATGTGGTGGAGATTTAAAGTATTAGTATTAGTATTATTATTATTATTATTATTATTATTATTATTGTTATTGTTATTGTTATTATTATTATTATTATTATTATTATTATTATATATAAGATAAGAACGGAAGAAGCAAGAAGTTTCTTTCTTCTTCTGCTTCTTTTTCTTTGTGGTCGAGAGAGAGAGAGAGAGAGAGAGAGAGAGAGAGAGAGAGAGAGAGGATGATTTTGAGAAGATTGAAGATTTTTATTCAAGATTTGGCAAATAACCAAGTAAGTATTCATTCCTTTACATTGATTTCTATGGTTTGAGTTTGAATTTGATGTGGGTAGTTATGAGGATGATGATGAATTGTTGAGATTTGAGGTAATTAATATGTTAAGATGATGATAGTGAAAGATTGAAAGATATATATAGATTTAAATGGTTATTTGTGAAGATGATGAAGGATTAGTGAAATTGGTGAGTAAGGATTTAATATGTATTAGTTGGAGAATTGAATAATTGATGTATGATTGATGTATGTTTGTGTTTAATGGAGTTTAAAACATAGAATACATGTGTTTGGTCCGGAAACAGAGGTATTTTGGGTGCCACGCCCGTGGCCATTGGCTGCCACGACCGTGGCCATTGGAAGCCATGGCCGTGGAGGTGTTGAACACAAGAAACAGATTCACTTTATATGCCACGGCCGTGGGGATTGGAAGGCCACGACCGTGGCCATTTTAGAGCATTTGGGCAGAATTGGTTGTTAAGCCACGCCCGTGGGGGGATGGTAGGCCACGGCCGTGGGGCCCTAGAGAGAGAAGTCGGTTTGTAATTTGTGATCTAAAGGTCTAGTATGTGATTAATTTAAGAACAATTGAATTGAGATTCATATATTTTATTATTTGAATGGAATAGGTTGTGAAGAAAATGGATGGCTCTAATTCAAGTGGTGAAGAGCAATTGAAAAAGGAAGTGTGTAGTTTGGTGTAAGGGGTACATAAGGTAAGTACAAACCCTATTTGATTGAGTATGTTTATATACTCTTAGATCTTAACACATTTAGCTATAAATGTGTTAAGTAATCTATTATATTGTTGATGCTTATGAATAATGTAAATTGCTATGTATACATATATATATTATTAATGAAATATGAAATGTGAAAAAGATGCTGATATGAGGAAATATGGCAAGTGAAAGATATGAGGATCATTAAAAGGTATGTGCAATATAATTTATTATAAATTGTAATACAATTGAGATATAAGGAGATGTGTGAAATTAATGTTATAAGCTATAATGATGTAAATGATATGATTGAAGCATGTTTATATGATATGTTTGTTTAATTGATATTCAATATCATTGATGATATATATATATATATACTTGAATAATGAAGTGTTATATTGTGAAATGAAATGTGAAGCCATTGTGATTGGCTATGATGGTTCAATTGAGATAAATGGGGCATGTTTGCCTATAATATGATGAGAATTGGAAATGGAATCGAGAATGAAATAATAAATGAATTGTGTGTGTGTCTAATATGTTATTCATTTTCAGAGTTTTGTTATTGGTGGCATGCCTAATGATAGTAACAATCTCTTGAAGTTAGGTTGGATTTGATCCTTGAAGCCAAGTTGGGTTGAAGTTTAACATGTTTTACTCCCCTTGAAGCTTGGTTGGGTCTAATCCTTGAAGCCTAATTGAGATGTTACAACCCTTGAAGCTAGGTTGGATTGGTTCTTGAAGCCAAGTTGGGTTGATGCTTAGCATGCTTTGCTCCCCTTGAAGCTTGGTTGAACCTTAATCCTTGAAGCCTAGTTGGGATAATGATAAATGTGAAAATTGAACCAAAACATTAACTCTGAAAGTGGAATGGCATATTAGTGTTTTGGGCCCATGCTTGTGTTTGTATATATATGGAATGTTGAATAATGGAGTAAATGAATAATGAGATATATGTTGTCCTTGTTTTAATGTGAACTATGGAATGAAATATAATGTTATGTGATATATGGTGATAACCATGGATTGAAATATATGATGATAATCATGGAATGAGATGTATACAATATAT
Organism: Garcia nutans; assembly: GCA_947685225.1. NCBI lineage: Eukaryota > Viridiplantae > Streptophyta > Magnoliopsida > Malpighiales > Euphorbiaceae > Garcia > Garcia nutans. Next base: position 51,044,441 of record CANTUV010000007.1, read on the forward strand.
AAGCAAATTATTGAAAGTGAATATAGCTTAAGAAGCTATGTTGAATGATGAGCTTATAAAATTATAACATGATGTGTAAAATGTATATGGATGTGGAAATGATGAATATTGCTTCATGAAGGTTTTGGGTAGTCGTTGAATTGTGAATTATTGAAATGAAATATATGTGTATATGATTATGAATAAAACATTAGTAAAAGTATATATGAAAAGTGTATTCACAAAGGGGAAAACATGATAATAAAATAATGATATGTAAAGTTAATATATAAATATGATTTTATGAAATGTATGTTTATATGAATGATTTGTATTACTAAGCTCTCGGGCTTAGCGCGGTTGTGTGATCGCGCAGGTGATTATGCGGTTGATTCGGAAGTTAAGCTGTTATGCCACGAGAAGGGTAAGAGTGTTTCGAGACCAACTAGAAGGTGATGCATACATGTATAATTTAATTGTGATGTATTATTCATACTATTATATTCATATGTAATAATGAAGTTTTGGTAAATAAGATTAAGATCATTGAACGTATAATGATTTTGTTAATTTTATTTAAATTAATGTAATATTGTTAGAACTTGATTAAAGGTTCTGAAATTTTAAAACTAAAAGTGACATTCTTATATTCTATATACGTATTGTATGTATACTAAGTATATGTATAGTACTTATATAGAGCATGTGGATGTTACAGTAATTGTATGTTGTTAAGTGTTAATATGGGTTGATATGGGGTATTAAGTGAATATTCAAAAATGAACTATTTTCTTTTCTACATGGTGTTTAACTATTTAAAATAGTCAAGAATTATGTAATTGTATAGTATTATGGGTTAATATATGTTGATATGGATTGATAGGGGGTGTTAAGGGAATATTTAAAAATGAATTATTTTCTTTTCTACATATTGTCTAACTATTTGAAATAGTTAAGAATTATGTAATTGTATATTATTATGGATTGATATATATTGATATGGGTTGATATGAATTGATACGAGTTGATTTGGGGTGTTAAGGGATTATTAAAAAAATGAATTATTTTCTTTTCTACATGTTATTTAACTATTCAAAATAGTTAAAAATTGTATACTGTTATGGGTTGTTATTGGTATTTATGATTCCATACTTTTTTCAAATATAAATGGCAACGAGTTCTAGTTCTATATCATCCAGTTTCCAAAGTGAATAATCTCTTATATGTCAAGAGAAAGAAGCAATAATGTCTACTTGTCTTGGTGCAATGTCGACAAGTCCAAGGAGTTACAGGATTAAAAGAAGGTTGCCTATTCAAATAGAAGGTGGAAAAAGAAAGAGACCAAGATTTGTGTTATTTTCCCATATAGAAAAGACTATTGAAGAGAAAGTAGATCATTCAGATAATGTGGCAAAATTATAAGATAAATATTTTGATATTTATGTGAATATTGTTATTATGTATATTCTGAATAGCAATAGGTATGAATATTGATGCTTGTTTTATTTAAATCTTAATTCTCATATATTATTCATTTATATATAAACATAAAACTACATTGTTGATGTTGATGTTAGATGGATTTTTTATGTTGATATTGGATTGATATTGATATGTGTAACAAGTTATGGATGTTTATTGGCATTGGATATGTAAAAAATATTGGATTGGCTGTTATTATCTATGGGTTGTGGAAAGTTGTTGATGTTGGATGGGTTGTTGCTCCTTTAACAGGATTTGAATTAGCTGTGGATGTTGGATTTGAACTCATATTAACCCATATTAACTCATAACAACCCATAAAGATACCAAAATTATTCATATCAACCTATATCCCATATCAATAACATTTCAAATCATATCAACCAATACTAATAGCATTTAAACATATTTTAACCCATATTAACATATATCAATAGCATATCAATCCATATAAGCCCAAATGAATATCATATCAACTCATAACAATACATATCAAAACATAATAATAGCAAAATTATCCATAGAAACCCATATCAAACACATATCAAATCATAACAACCCATAAAGATAACAAAATTATTTATATAAACCCATATCAAAATATCTTAATAATATATCAACTTATAAAAATAGCAAAATTGTCCATTTGAAATTTTTGAAAAAGGCAAACTTATTTCCAGAAGTACAATCATGCACATCTCATCTGCACGATCATCAATTTCATTTTTCTTTTGACATCTCTCCCTCTTTTCTTCCCTTTAAGGCTGACTCCGTTTGATTTACACAAGCATGCATGATGGTTTGCATGGCCGCATGTACAAGATTGCTTTCATTTCTTTCTTTTTAGGTCCGCTGAACACCTTAATTTTCGTTAATTTCTTGTTTATGTACCTTCAAAACTAGTATTTTGTGAAGTTACTTTTTTGGATGAAATTATTTTAACTTTGTTAAAGAAAATACATTAAATTCAATTGATTAACAATAAACATCAACCCATATCAAAAGCATTTCAACTCATATCAAGCCATTAAAATATAAAATTATACAATTCTTAACTATTTCAAATAGTTGAACAACATGTAGAAAAGAAAATAATTTATTTTTAGATATATCCTTTACATCTTATATCAACACATATCAACTTATAACAACATATAATTACATAATTTTTAACTATTTGAAATAGTTAGACAATATGTAGAAAATAAAATAATTCATTTTTGTATAACCCATTAATACCCCATATCAACACATATCAATCCATAACAACATACAATTACACAATTTTTAACTATTTCAAACAGTTAGATAACATGCAAAAAAGAAAATAATTTATTTTTGAATACTTTCTTAACACTCCATATTAACACATATCAACATATATCAAACTCACATCAATACATATCAATAGATATAAACCCATAACAAATTCACAATAATCCATATCAACCCATATTAAACCCATATCAATACATATCAACCCATATTAACCCTATAACAACACATATCAACCCTTAACAAATACATATCAACACGTAATAACCATATCAACCCATATCAAACTCATATCAACCTTTAATAAACTCATATCAACATATATCAAACTCATATCAACACTTAACAAACATATATCGACCTATAACATGCTTAAAATTAAAGCATATCGATATATATCAAACCCATATTAACTCATAACAAACACATATTAAACCATATCAATCCATGACAAACTCAACATAACTCATATCAACACATAACCAAGTTTAGCCGTTGATGTATAAATTTTCCATGCTCAGTACAAAGATTTTCATTCTTCTCAAAATAAATAAACATACCGATAATCGGTTATTGTAGCGAGTTTGAGGAAACCATCAATATTTTTTGATCTCATTGAGCCTAAAGAATAACAAATTTATGCAGAGTATAATGACACTAAAAACACCAGCCATGCTTTACCTGCAAATGCAATAAACAACATGTTATCAAATTGATTTTTGTACTAATCTAGATAGATAGAGTTGGATTAAGCTTCGAGTAAAACTCCAGCAAGAACCAAAATTTTCAGCTACAAGTTTTTATAGCAAAATCGATTTTTAAATCAATTAACCCAATGAAATTGCCTTCTTTCTCTTTTAAAATGACTAACCTAAAGAAACCTCCTTCTTTGAGAGATAGGATTTTTTGTAGGAGGAAAAGAGGAGGAAAAAAATTTTATTAATAGGTTGAAGACATGAGAGAGGAGGAAAAGAGGATGAAAAAAAAAAGAGATGGAGAAAGAAGGAGGCATGAGAAAGAGAGAGAGAGAGAAAGAAGAAAAGGAAGAAAAGAAAAGATTCTTCTTTTAGGATAAATGATATTTTTGTCCTAAATAGTCTATTTAAGGTTAGTATGGTGTAAAATTTATTAGTGTTTTCTCTAAAGGTATTTTCTTTATTAATTCCTGATAAGTTAAAAATTTAGTGAATGTATCTTTTGTTTAAAATGACTAAAGATAAATCTATATACAACATATTAGGATTAAAATTTAGAGAAAATAAAATAAATGAATATATTATATATTAAGATTAAAATTTAGGGAAACTATCTCTGTGCTCACTATTTTATTTATCTTTTTTAACAATTTTTCATATAATTTTAAATATTTAAAATAATTAAAAATAATATGAGGAAATTAATAATGTCTTTTATATGTATCTAAAAGAGTTCTTTTTTATATTTTTTATTTAATACCTAAAATAAATTAAATGAGGAAAAAATAAAAAAATATTAAAACATATATATATATATATGTGTGTGTGTGTGTGTGTGATTGAAACAAAATTTTGGAAAAAGTAGAAACTCTCTTTATCCTCACCATTCCATGTATCTTTTTTATAAATTTTTGAATTTTTATAATTTTAAATATTTAAAATGATTAAAAATAAATATGAAAGTTAAAACTGGCAATGTGAAATTTATGGCTATTAAAGTAGACATGGAGAAGGTCTGTGATAAAATTTAATGAAATTTCCTTTTTAGTATGCTCTTGTGAGCGGGTCAAATAAAGTCATCACTCCGTGCAAACCGAGAATATAAAAAGTGAATTGGTTTAATAGATAATCCTTGGTGAAGAGAACAAACCTAGATTCTTAAAGTGTTGGATTTGATAATGGCAAACTAATGACATTAAAGTCAAGTGATCCAAATATAATGCCTTTTATATTTGTCAAAAAAACCACAATTTTATGCAGGTTAACGCAATACTTTAAATAAAATAAACAAAATATATAGAAAATGTAGATGGACATAAATAATGCGTAAAAATATACATATAAGTAGAAAATAATGCATAAACAAAATATGGACTATTCATAAACAAGATATAAACAACACATAAACTAGATATAAGAAGCATGCTTATAACTTAAAAAAAAGGTAATTAGAAAAACAACCATCAATGTGTTACAAGCTTTTCTTTCATTATTAACATTATACTTGATTGGTTTAATTATGTGATAGAATTATCCCAAGTGAAAAACATCATCTAGTTATGACAAGAAACTTATAAATATCAAAACAACCAATTAAAATGAATAGATATGAGCTTAAAAGGAAAAGAAGAGTTTGATTCAATATTTACCCTCACGGTTATATCAAATATGTTGTTGAATTAATTTGAGTAGAATTTCTCATTAGAAAACACCAAAATGAGGATTCTTCAACTTCAAAAATGTATTAAACAAGCTTTATAAATGATGAACTTGATGGACATGGAAGATTTAATCTTGTAAATTCAAATTTGGAGGGAGGGCTTATGTTTGTTCACTCAAAATCCATAGGAAATGATGAAAACAACTTAAAATTATTAAAGGAACCTATGAGTAGCTTCTTAGACAAATTTAAAGGGTAGTAATGAGAGAATAAGAGAGGAAAACTAATGGAAATTCCCCCCTTCTGGAATGTGAGAGGTGTGGGTATTTATAGAATGAAAATAATGAAGAATAAGGATTAGAAGTGATAGAATTTGATCTTAGAGGATAAATTCTATCACATTTGACAAATAAAAATCAATATGAATTGGTATGAAGATAACTGATGATGGCTATTGATCATGGTCACTCTAGAAATGGTGCGGTCATAAATCACACTTTTGCACTCATTTCCACTATCACAACTATAATTGTGAACCTTACTGTGATTTTGGACATTTTTCAGCTTTCAACAATGATCGCACTGAACTTGGAGCGATCACATAACCTGGTGTAATGGTCACACTGAACTTGGTGTAATGGTCACATTAAAGCTTGCGTAACCTGTTGTAATGGTCACATGAACCTCACTGTATGAATTTCCTTTTCTCAACACATGGTGCAGTCGCACTCATTTAGGGGGTGGTTGCGAGATGTGTTTTGTGTAGAAAACATAGAGGCACTTTGAACCTAAGGTAAAAACGCTTCAAGAAGGAATTAAATACTTCCAATTTGATTGCAAAAAATCAAAATAAAGTATTTTCCAAGGATTTAGCCACAGTATTAAAAACTCTTTTCTAAAATAAAGTTTTCTTCAAGTAAATTTGTTTAGCCGTTTCATAAACTTTAGTTTCATCATACATCATTTAGCATAAGGCTCCTTTCCTCAGCCTAGATTTTAAGGTAACCTGGGCTAGCGAAGTATCATCCACCCTTAACCTTCCTTAGGTAAGTAGGAGGATAGGGAAAAGCACCTAACCCGCAACAAATCCTTAATTCTTTTGAGGTGTAATGAGTATGCACTTATTGTTAGACCCATGCAAGGCTCTTTGACTCACATGTGATTAAGTATATCGCTTCTCTAGTGTGACAAGACCCTTTAAGACTAAACCACCTTTTACCCTTTTCATGTAATGACTTTAGATCCTAGCCTTAGGTTGTATGCACCATAATAATTCCAACCTTTATGCAGTGTCATGAAACCTTTTTCAAGCATTCATCCATACACCTTACATGCTTTTCAAAATAATAATAAAAATATAAATAAAAATAGATTTTTTTGGGGCTTACTTGCCTTTTTGTGAGCTAACATGTCAAATCCTTACCCATATATTTCTCGTGAATTAGGAAAGCCATGTCCCTTGAGAGAGATCCTATCTTTGAATCTTGGGGAGTTTTGAGATAATCTATACACTCAATTGCTAATCAATGATAGTTCATCTTAAATAAAGTCCAAAATATGATTAATCAAGCAATATGCTTACCCTCTTACCTTGGGTTATACCTTTATGGGTCAACTTCATTAATATGTGATTGCCCTTTTTAGATACCCATGACTAAATAAGGAGATAACATTGAAATCCCCCCAACCTTGAGGCTTTTCTGAAAAAGACAAGAGGAGAATTACTAAAGTATGATCAAGTGTACCCTTGAGGCTCAAAGGATCACGATCCTCAGTGGAGTCCAAACTGTGATTTGTGTAGCTCACCTTGAAGTTCCAACAATAGTTGCACCACTTACTTTTCTTATCACACCCTTAACCCATTGATGAACCCCAATGATGCAAGTTCTAGTAACCCACCACCATTACAATTGAGCCTCCAATATCGACTACCTCTATCCCAATGGTTACACAAGTTCATGAGATGGTTCAAGAGACCAAGAAACTAATGGAAAGATTTGATGCTATGGATTGATCTTTGAAAGCAATTAAAAATCATGATGAATTGTTAGACATGGACTCCTTGGTGCTCTTCCCAGATGCCTGACTACCATCCAAGTTAAGAATACCTAAAATGGACAAGTTTGACATAGCCGCTTACCATAAAACTCACCTGAAGATGTAAGTCAGAGATTTGACACCTCTTAGGATAATAGAAGATCTTTTTGCTCAAGTGTTTCAACAATCTATGAGTCCTCAACCCGAGCTCGCCTTTCGGCCTTGCCCGCAAAGGATGCGGAGCTGGAGTGCTGAAAATGGGCTAAATCTCATGAAAAGTGTTGCAGTCACTTTGTCTTCATTAGCCTCAATTCAAGTAAAAATTGATTTTAAAGAGTCGCCACCCAAATTTCTTTTGAAAAAGGAAAAATTTAAGAAAAACCCTAATTTTGCTCCGACATTATCCCAAGGATAAAAATCACTAACCTCGAACTATAGGATGGATTCAGGGGCTAGGTTTAGGCTTATTTTAAATAAAAATAGTTTGGACTTGGATTAAATAAAAAATTTACAAAATAAACTTCATGATATGATAGTTATAATATGAAATGACAAATTAAAGAAACCTTATACATTCATACATAGCAGGATAATAAGGTAAAGTGTAGAAATTAAATTAAATTTTACATTTCAAAACCAAGATTAGGGGATCTCAGCTCTAGCTTTATGGATTCTAGGTTGAGCACACACTCCCCAACTATTATTGCTGACTTATGATTGAAAGCTGCTTATTTTAATTGACTCTTTATGAGAAACTTCAGGTGACTTAGGTTTCCTAAAAACCAACTTTAATTTACAACAAAGGCTAAAGATTTATGGGAAAGGGTTATTTTACAAAGTGGACTTGATACCTAGAGTGAAATTCTAAGTAGGCCTTCATATTTATTTGAATTGGAATCAAAGCCCATGCAGTTCTAACCACCACAAGATGGTTGGTTTCTAACTCAAAATGGGGTTTTTGACCAAAGCTAGGTATGCCTAAGAATACATTGATTTTAGGTTGGGAACTAGGTTCAGACTAATTCTAGGTTCAACTAGATAAATTTAAAACTAAAATGATTTTAGGAATCAACTGGATGAAACCTTAAATCTTAAAATGGTTTGGGAGTTAACTGGATGAAACCCTAATTTGAAAATGGTTTGGGAGTCAACTTGATGAAATCCTAATTTGAAAATGGTTTAGGAATCAACTGGATAAAACCCTAATTTTGAAAATGGTTTGGGAATCAACTGAATGTAACCCTAATTTGAAAATGATTTTGGGAGTCAACTGGATGAAACACTAATTTGAAAATGGTTTTAGAAGTCAACTGGATGAAACCCTAATTTTGAAAATGGCTTTGACATGAAAAGTTTGATTTGCTATTGAAAAAGAGCTTATTTATTAGGTTAATTTTGAATATCAAATGATAATCTTCAAAATTAGGGCAAATGATGAATTCGGGTTTTATTTTGAAAATCAAAGGATAATATTCAAAATTAGGGTAAAATCATGAATTTAAGTTGAGTTTGAGGATTCTTACCTTTTTCCTTAATGGCTTGCTTGGTGGAGACTTGAGAGTGTGACCAGATCTTAATTCCACCTTGATTGAGATTTTATTTTGCTTTTTTAGCAAACTAAAATAAAATTGGGGCTTTGGATTTTACTAATGAAGCATTTTTGTTTGGTTTAGTTCAAGGAAAACTAAGCCAAAAGGGACCAAGCACCAAAACTAGCTAAGGAAGCTAGCTTTAAGCAGTTCTTTTTAAGGAAGAGAAAGCTTTTTACTTTAAAAGAAGAAAAGAGGGAAAAGAGAGCCAACTAGCAAATAAGTATTGCTTGGTTGGAAGGTGTGTAGAAAAATGAAGTGGGAAGGGCCTATTTATAGAGTTTTTAGAAGTTAAAATCGGAAAAGTTTGAAAAATTTAAAAAAAAACTTGGATAAGGCTCTTGTGGCATAAAAATAGTCTGTCGTGGCATATTTTTAGCTTGGATACCACAGAGGAGCCTGTGGCTGCCGTGTGCCACACTTGTGGCAGTTGCAGTGCTGCGGTGTAGCACCCCCCCCATCGGGTCCATTGTGCTGGCTCAAAGGGCCCGTTGCTAGGCAATGAAGTTTCAGAGGCTCGTTCTCTCTCGTCTGACTTCTATTTTGAGTGACTCAAGTTGTATTAAGACTGTAAAAGAATGATTTTTTATAAAATGATCAAAAATTAAGGTTTTACCACTAGAATAAGCACATATTATTTAGAAACCTTCAAATTGTCCTTTCGGGCATATATGACATTTGATTCATGTGATTCCAAATGTTCTGGCCTCATTATCACCTAAGATTTCATATAAATGAAAAAAAATTATGATTCTTTACTAGGTGAAAAATTAGGGATTCACACAATCGCTCACTGGGGTTGCCATGAGGTGGTTTGTCAACCTCGATAAAACCAAGTATCATACATGGGAATACATTTGCAATGACTTCAATCAACAATACCACTATAATATTGAGGTTGATGTGACCTGACACGATCTCAAGACTACCAAGTACGAACCAAAAGAATCCTTTTACATGTTCTTGTAAAGATGGAGAGTAAAGGCTGCTCAAATGGTGAATAGACTAACAAAATAAGAACATATTGATATTATTGTCAGGAATCTCCTACTGGTTTATTAGACCCATAAGTATTTTCCAGACTTTAAAGCTTTTGTAGTTACTTTATCAAAGATAGAAGACTTGCTTCACTTAGGGCAACTTAAGGATGATACAATTACAACATCAAGATATAAGAAGAGTACCTATGCCAATAATACTATTGCCAATTAGAAAAGTAGTAAGGTTACCAACATTAGCACTCGAACAACCATCAAGTTGGAAAGAAAGGAAAGGGTCTTCTCTGATTTAGGGATGCCTTTAGTAGTTGTGTATAAGAATGTGGGCTAATCAAACCACTTAACTAGGCCTCCTCCTAACCCACTTCCAAAATCCTACAATGCTTGTTAACAAACCATCTTAGGTAATCAAATTGAATCTACCTAACAGTTGCACCAAGTTTCATTTTGCAGGAAGTTTTTTCCTTTGAAGGAAATATGAAAAGTCCGATTGGATAATATAGAAGATCGACCGGGCCATTGATGACTAAATGAGCCAAAAAGACACAGAAGGTTTCATGGTGGAGAGTACTCCCAAAATCTTACTATACCATGAGAAGTCTGACCGGATCATATGTCATACCGAATGGACCTTTGAATGAGAAAAGAGTTAAATCACACAGAAGGAATCACAATCAGAAGTACTCCCATTTTCTCATAGTACCGTGAAAGTTCAACCGGACTCAATGACATTTTGACCAAACCATATAAGCTAATTTCCTCCAAAATATTTAGTAGGTTTCCCGGTCTAGGGTACGCCTAAAGATTGGATGGACTGAGGAAAGGTTGACCAAACTTGATGCAAGACTGATCGGACTATTTAAAAATTACTCAAGTCAGAAGCCGTTGGATCTCCACTCAATAAGTGGAAGCCATGTGGACCAACTGTTGGAAGAGCATTGAGAAGAATTTCAAATACTCTGATCGGACAACAGCACTTTTGATCGAACCTTTATAAGTTCGACTATGAAATTGCTCTGGCCGAGAAATTAGTGAAAGACAAGAATCGAACATGTTGGACCCAACTTTAAACGGCTAATTCTTAACTTGAAGGCTATAAATACCTTATGTAACTTCATGTTTAAGAAGTTTTTGATTTATAATAGCCTTCTTGAACATCTTTCTTTTATTTGCAACAAAATCACTTTTTATATTAATTGAGTGTTGGGTGTGAGCATTAAACACCATCTTAACTTTTTGAGTGTGAGCTTGGAACACTTAGGTTATGAGAGTGAGCCTAGGAAAGCTCTTGTAAGGGTTGTGAGAAAGTAATCTCAAACCATTGTAAGTAGTTTGGTGTGAGCTAGAGAAAACACCAAATTAGAGTTAAGCTTGTAAAAACTCAAAGCTAGTGGAACCTTAACAAGTTGTTAAGGAAGTTGATGTAGGATTAAGGTAAATCCGAACCACTATAAATCTTTGTGTTCCATCTTCTACTTAATCTTCTTCTACATCTTCTACACTTCTTTTTAATCTTTGAATTTTTTGAATTAACCATCTTTTCTTAAGCCAACCAATTCACCCCCCTCTTGGTTGCTATCTTGGGACAACAATGCCAACCACCATTGTAACTTTCACTAGGCCCCTGGCCACTTGACAAAAAATTGCAAGGCTCTTTGCCATTGCATCCAAGACGTAATTGATGAAGGGGCCATACTCCCACCTAAACCTCAACCAAATATTGCCAACAATCCTTTGTCAAACCACCAAACTTTAACAGGGTGTATTGTCTCTTTGGCAAAACTTAAAATTGATCCAGTTACTTTAATTCATGATTATTGCTGTCTGTTGGATTTGTGAAGCTTTGTAGATGAAGTTAATACTACCACACATAGTAGAAGGGTGATTTTGGCCCTGCATGAAATATCCAATACATAGTCAAAACCACAGCCAGAATCCCTCAAGGATAAACTCCCTAAAGGAAGTGTCACTCAAGACTCAGAAGAAGATGCGGTTCTTAAATAATTAAAGAAAACTTTAGCAAACATTTACATCTGGAGTTTAATTTATTCCTCTTATGATCATCGCTAGGCTCTTTGCTTGGCCTTGAATCAATGCCATATTTCCACTGATATATCTCCAGAAACTTTAGTTGCTACAATGACAAAGGCCACCAAGGCTACGACAATCTCTTTCAATGATCATGACTTGCCAAAAGGGGAGAACAATAATAATGCCCTATATATAATAATCATCACTTGAGGGAAGATAGTGCAACTAGTCCATATTGATAATGGCTCAGCTCTTAATGTGTGTCCTCTAAAGGTTGCCTCTTGCTTAGATCTAGAAGCCATGAATTTTATGCTACCAGATAAGGTAATAAGGGCCTATGACAATACCAGAAGAGAAGTGCTAGGGGTTGCAAACATGGATGTGACTATTGGTCCAGTAACTCACACCATCCCATTTCAAGTAATAGATGTACTCTAATCTATTGTTGGAAAGGCCTTAGATCCACTAAGACAAAGCGATGCCCTCATACCTGCATCAAAAATTGAAGTTCCCACATGGTTCCTCTATTGTCACTATAAAAAGTAATTCGTATGGAAAATCTAAACCCATCCTAGCTTCACCTATCTTAGAAATACAGCCTCAGTTATTGGCAGCCCTATTTGGGTTTGCTTTAGAAACTATATAGTTTATTAAAGAAGAAGCATGTAAGGAGCTAGTCCCTCTTGATTTTGTCATATATTCAAACCATGCAATGGCCAACATCATGAAGAAAATGGATTACTTCCCTGGGTTGGGTTTGGGTAAAAATTAATAAGGAATCATATGCTTTCATGATTATCCTATTGCACAACCACCCTTTGGTATAGGTTACCTTTGTGAACCTTAATTTTTACACTTAAAGAAAGGGGTAGTGAATACAAACACAATACATTTTGAATGGCCCTAATTGGAGGTCAAAGGGCCTAAAAAGATGAAAAAAGAGTAGCAGCGCCCCACGCCAAGCGTGGCACGCTACACCCAATATAGCCAGCTGCAAGCATAATGTACGACTAGCTATATTTTAAGCAAAATTTCTGCTCTATAAATAGGGTGCCTTTTCTTTTAAAAAATTAACAAAATTCTGGTAGAAAATACACTCAAATTCATGCTTAATTTATTTCAAAATTTTAATTTAACCACAAAATAATTAAATTTTCTTTCTTCCTTTCTTCATCAATTATTTCTTTCTTGCCTAAAGATCCAGATGGGTGTAATTACGAATTGGAAAATCGCTTCATTGTTTCATCAAGACAAATAAAAGGAGATCAACAAAAGTAAATCTCTTAACTCATCTTTTCAAATTTGGTAACATAATCAAACCTAAATAATTAACGCTAGCCCATTGCAATTGAAGGAGCAAACTACTAAGATGCTATAATTCCCATTAAAAATGGATAAGTAGGCATATTTGAAATTTTACTCCAAGTAGAAAGCCCATTAAAAGACACATAATTGGGTTTAATTTTCTTTTCTTTTATTCCTTTTCTTTTATATTTGTTTTTCTCGCAATTTATTTTCATTTAAATATTTTCTATTATTTTTCTCATAATTGTTTGTTTGAGGATTTGTGCTTATCCATGCCCATAAGAGATGAGCTAATGCTCCTCTGTATATGTTATTTTGGAGTTGTAATTATTTATAAATTTTAGTTGGGGATTTATGCTTGACCTAGTACCCATAATGTAACACCCCGATACTCCATATAAGTACTATACATATACCTGGTATACGTACAGTAAGTATATAAAGTATAAGGATGTCATTTTTCGTTACAATTTAAAAACCTTTAACATAGCTCAAACCACAATACATTAATTTAAAGAACATTTACAAATTTGATATACTTTTAATGATCTTATAAATATACCATAATCTTATCTTTCTCAAAACATCATTTATACAAATGAATACATTTTTGATAGAATACATCATAATTAAATTATACATGTATGCATCACCCTCTAGTTGGTCTCGATAAACTCTTACTCTTCTCGTGGCATAACAAAAGACTTCACATCTTCCACCTGGTCACCTGCGCGATCACATAACCGCGCTAAGCCCGAGAGCTTAGTAGTACAAATATAAATTATACACATACATTATAAATTATATTAGCATATAATGATATATCAATTCCATATAATTTTAGCTTATCATATCATTTCTTTAGATTGTATTTTTTTCATATATCTCAACTAAATCATATATCATATATATATATCATTATCACCCATCACCTTTCATCAATAATACTCACTAACAATATTTCAATACACATATTCCACACATACTTCATAACATAGTATTATTCACCATTTACCAATCATGAATAACATTTCCAACAAGGCAATCATTAACACCAACCACAATCCATCACCAATACTCACCATCAACATATCAATACATACACATTACATATCATACGAATCACATTTGCAATAAAGGCAACCATAGATCTCATTTCTCATTTATTTCAACATTTAATTATCACATGGACAACAAAGACAGACTCGGGCCCAACAGATACTAATATGTCATTCAAAGTTCAGAGTCACTGTTTTGATCCAATATCATAATCATAAAGCCCGTAGGCAATTTATATCATATCTCTATCCATGGATAGCGTAACAGACCCAGTCTCTTGGACCATCAACCCATTAACATGGGGAGATCCTCAACCCGGCTAGACTGTTACAAATTCTCAAATGGAAGTGGTTTACGGGTCTCCCATTTCACCATCATTCCATATTCACATTTTACAACTGGAATCGGTTTACGGGCCTCCCATTTCACCTATCCAGTGATTCATAAACATTACTCAAATTGGACTCGGCTTACGGGCCTCCCATTTCGCCTATCCAATGAGTTATAGGCATGCCATCAAACACAGGACTCTGAAAGTTGAATCAACATATTAAGCACATAATCATTTTACATTACTTTCTCAATTCATTTCTCATTTCATTTAAGCAAACATGCCTTGTTTCTTTCAATTGAATTATCATAGCCAATCACAATGGCTTCACATCACATTTGAGTTAACATAGCCAACCACAATGGCTTCACATCACATTTGAGTTAACATAGCCAACCACAATGGCTTCACATTACATTTCAATCTACATTATAGCAATTCATCTTTTACATACATAATCATTTACCTCATCATAACCTTTACATGTCATATTCCATCATTGATATATACCACATTAATTACATTAACTAGGCAAACATGTCATTATTCAATCATATCATTTAGACATGCTTCAATCATATTATTCACATAATTATAAATTGCATTGTACATACCTTTTTGGATGATCCTCATCTTTTTCACTCTTCAAAGTTATTCCCACCAAGCTATCTATAATCAATTACTTCATCCTCTTCTTCACATTTTACATATAGCATCATTGATGTAACATTACAAAGTACATTATTCATATAACAAATTGCCATTCACAAGATTCACAATGCATAATACATAGCTTGGTTCATATAGTATCATATGTATTATCAATTCCATATCATCTCACATTTCATTATTCAACAATGATGTTAGACAAATGATATCTATTTAACATGTATTTGAGAATCTTGTTGTAGAATTAGATTGCTTCCAATAAGGTGAACAGAACCTTTCTAGCGGTCGCGCCTCACCTGAGTACGACCGCCCCATACCATTACACAATGAAACCTTATTACAGTAGGTTTCGCGGCCAGAAGCCCGACCTAAGTCGCGACCGCACATGAATAATAGCGACCGCACATGAATAATAGCGACCGCTCCAAATTACGTATCTCTTATGCATAAACCCTAAAATAGCCAAAACTCTTTCCATTGCATTCAAACACATTATACACAACATAATCTCATGAAAATGGACATAATCAATGTTATTAATACTTATTCATCACAATATTCATATTAACACTATATCAATTACATATTCAATCACTTACCACATCAAATCCTAAAACCAACATCAATCTTCTTCTTTCAAAAACAACTTCCACTTAATTTGCCATTTTCAAACAAAACCACCACCAATTTAACCCTTATTTATTCACAATCACTTTCACTACTTATAAACACATCTCAAACATTCTAAATCATGATATTAACCAATCACAACTTATCTCAAACACCACTTCAAAAATTAACAAGGGAAAACAAGAGAGTACTTACCTAATTTGATGAAATTCCACAAATCTTCAACCAAAACCTTTGATTTTTCCTTCAATTTGCTTCAAGAATCAAGAACACCTCTCTTGTCTCTTTGTTTCTCTTTTTCTATGAAGAAGTCGGCCACACATGAAGAGAAGAGGAAAAGATGAAGAAGCAAAGTCAAACTTTCCTTTTAATCTCCACCACAAGTTTCCAAAAGAAAATTACCAAAACACCCTTTAACCATTTAACTAAACCTTTGTCTCTTATATGCCCATTCATGTAATTTCACACTCAACCAAAAATATCTTCTTCCACTTAACCATCACCTTGACTCTTCATTTGACCAATTTAAATGTTATATATATCATCATATACACAACATATACATTTGTCTCTAAACCCTAAATTTCCCCAAAACACATATACACAAGCATTCACTTTCCAATTTCTTTTCTCTTGCCAATTAACACATACATTCTAACCCATTAACCAACAACAACAACAACAACAACAACAACAACATTCAAAACTTCTAGGGCATATGTGGGGATATTACACATAAGGACTAGAGTCAAAGTTCCCCTATGTATGCTATTTGGAGTTGTAATCTCTCTTTCTAGCTTATTGAATGGATGTCATTGTAATACGCTTATACCCTCTATATGTATAATACATACACCTCATATATGTAAAATACGCATACAGAATATAAGAACACCACCATCCTTATCCTTAGAAAATTCTCTATATAATTTTAGTAAAAATAGATTATTCTTTAAAAGATAATTTAATATATTGGAAGTGCATTTATTGCAGGTTGTATTTTGTTGTTTTGGGAAACGTCCGATTTACAGATAAAACTCTGGCAAATTTTTTCCAAAAAATTTCTTTTAAATTTGTATTTTCAACAACATTTTCCATATTCCATATGCAATTTTCATATTTTCCACATATTTCAATCACATTGGTACTTTTTCCTCATTTTCACATTCCATATTCATTTCCCATATTTTCAAATATAAAAGCATATTTTCTTGCCTCATTCACAATGTGGCATATTTCCCATTCCAATGCATAAAACACACTTTTTACAAATTATAAATAACAAGGATACTAATCATTTTATAATGGCTTAATATCTCACATTTCATGCATTTCACACACTTTCACATAAGACAATGCACTTATACCATGATTTCCAATAATAAAGCAGCTTAGCACATTTTCAAAAATCACAATGTGCTAGGCAAATTCAGATGCAATTAAAGCATATGCTTTCAAAATATATACTAACCTTATATGTACCACTAAGCTTCAAGCTTAGCACGGTTGAGTGAATCGCACAAGTGAGTAGAGTGCTTATTCAAGAGTTGAAGGGTTATGCCACAAGCAGAGTAAGAGTGCTTTGAGACCAACTAGAAGGTGGTGCATGCATGTACATATTGTTATTTTATAGTTTGTTCATATGTATATGTATATAAGTGGATTTTGAAAAAGACAATGTATATTTGTATATATGTAATCTAACGAAAAGTATAATGGTTTTGGAAATGTTACTTTTAAAAGAATGAGATTTGATGGGTAAGTCATGGATATAAACTAAAGTGATGAGTAAGGGTTTTGTAGAGATGAGTTGGGAATAGAGTGAATTGGTATATAGATGATTATGTGAATGAATTATAATGATAATTTTTTTTTATGATGTTGTGTTTAGGCCAAGAGGGATCAAGTGGAGAAGAGTAAGCTTGGGATAGCCAAGGTTTGTACATATAATCTCTTTGGTTTATGCATATTAACCATTCTTTGTGATATGTGTTGTAGTGATGAAACTTGTGCAAAATGTGATATTTAGGTGCCATGGGAGTGGCCATGGAGAGCTACGGCCGTGGGCCTTAAACCGATTATGTTTGCTTGAGATTTTTGGAAGAAACAGAAATATATTGTATGCCACAGGCGTGGCCCTTGAGTGCCACAATTGTGGGATTAGATATGAAGTTGTTTCATGTGAGTTTTGGACAGAGGCAGTAGCATTTTGTATGCCATGGGCATGGCCCTTGGATGCCATGATTGTGGGGGTATCCAAAGTGTGAGCGGGGATTTTCGCCCCCACTCCTGGTGGAATGGTTCTTGAGACTTTGGCACTGTTTAGACTCGAGGCCTTAGAGAACACGAGCCTAAGACCAGAGAAAATGGAGTCACCACCCAGACGGGCAGCAAAAAAGAAAGGGGTGGATGACTCGATTCCTAAGGAATCCCCAACCCCTTAATGGGTACGTGTGGGGAAGGCGAGAAATGGCCCAGCATCCCCATAATACCCGATTCATTGAAACCGACCTCCTTTTCAGGTCTTAATATTATAAAATTCTTAAATATAATGATAATATACATGCTACATGCAACAATTAAAATAAAACATGATTAAATTAAAATCAAAGCAATGTCCAAACAAAGCAAATAAATGGATTCCCATCCGAGGATGGAAACATGTCCTTACATTGTCTATGTCTTGTGAGTGGGGATTTTTGCCTCCACTCCCGGTGGAATGGTTCTTGCGACTTTGGCACTGTTTAGGCTCAGGGCCTTAGAGAACACGGACCTAAGTCCTGAGAAAATGGAGTCGCCACCTGGATAGGCCGAGAAAAAGAAAGGGGTGGATGGCTCGATTCCTAAGGAATCCCCAACTCCCTAATGGGTTCGAAAAGTTAGGTACGTGTGGGGAAGGTGAGAAATGGCCCAGCACCCCCACAACACCCGGTTCATTGGAACCGGCCTCCTTTACAGGTCTTAATATTATAAAATTCTTAAATATAACAATATTATCCATATTACACACAATAATTTAAATAAAGCATCGTTATATTAAAAATCAAAACAAAGTCCAAGCAAAACAAATAAATGGACACCCATCTAAAGATGGAAACATGCCCTTACATCATCCATGTCTAAACTAAATAGGACACCCACTAAAAGGCAGAAATATGTCCTTTACATTGGGGTAAAATATAAAAGCAATTTAAATTACATAGAACTTAATTAATGAGGTACCCACAAAGTGGAAACATACCGCTTACAACATTTGGAAATCAAAATAAATCGATAGAAATAAATAATCATTCATCATAAATAAATCATTCATCAAAGATATTAAATATCAATCAAAATAGAAAGTAAACATCCATCCATGATAAATTAAATAAATCAATCATTGAACTTAAATAAATCAAAGCATATAATAAACTACATAATCAAATCTAAAATTAAATAAAGCAATAAATAAATAATTTAGGGTTCGCTTCTTAAAATAGGATTTTAGAATTTTAGTTACTAAATTAGGGATTTCAAAAAAAGGAAAGTTAAATATGCGGACTCATAATACACAAATGAATATTGACCCCTTTGACGAGCCTATACGGTGGTCCCGCTAGCCTGTTAGCGGGCGGGGGTCAAGGGGGCAGTGCCCCAGAAAATTTTAGAAATTGGCTTCTAGGATTGTAGGTTTTGGTATTGAAAATTAAGATTTTAGGGTTTAGAATTTAGAAAATAGGGTTTTGGAATTTTGAGTAACTAATATTATTTTTTAAATGAATAATGCTACTGGACGTTTTAAAGATTTAGGGTTTTGGAGGTTTTATGAAAATAATGTTACTGTGTGATTTTGGAAAGAAGGATTAATTAGGGTTAAAGCTTTTGATGCTTAAAAAAAATAAAGCCACTGACTTTTAGAATAGAGATTAGGGTTTTTCGAATTAATAAAACGATTTAGGGTTTTTGGTGTCTTGGAAAATATGTTTAGTTTTTAGATTTGTGAAAATAGTTTAGAGTTTTATAAAGTTTTTGGGAATAAGCAAAATGGTTTAATGTTTTTGGAAATAGAAAAGTAACGAATTAAGGTCTTTTGGACATAGAAGAAATAAATTTAGGGTTTTAAGGTTTTGAAGAAACATAAGAAGCAATTTTCAATTTTGAGTAATGAAGCTACTGTAAGAAAATAAAACAAAAAGAGATTAGAGATTCAAACCTCCGTTCGTTGGTTCCACCAAAAATTGCTTCTTGGATGAACAAGGACAAAGGCAAGGTTGCTGCCTTTGATAGCTTGATTGCTTGCTTGCTTATCCCTCTCAAATATGAAGTTCCACAGTTCAAGTCTAAATCCAAAGTCCAAATCCAGTCCGATCGTCCAAAGTTTTCCTCCTCTTTTCTGTGTCTTTTTAGTGTTATTTATTGGAAATTTTCGAAGCTTCATTCCAATTGTTTTAGAAATTTATCATTAATTAGGAAAAGGAAACCAAAACCAAATAGAATTTGGTTTCAGAAAAAATTAAATCGAAAAAATTTTGCTGGAAAAAACTGCGATGGGCTGCGAGCTTGCGAGCACTGGCGTAGAAAATTGAGATGGGCGCGGCCGCAGGCCATCTCGTCTAACATTTTCGGCAACAAAATTTTTCATCCCCGATTTTTTCATCGCCGATTATTATTATTATTATTATTATTATTTATTATTTTTCATTTTTTTCTATTTATTATTTATTATTATTTTTATTTTTATTCACTTCACCATTTTTATTTTTTTAAAAAAAATTATAAATACTAAAATAAATATTAAAGTACCACAAAAATTATTTTGGACTATAAAAAATAACAGACCGGACTGCTTAAAAAATTAAGGGTCTACAGTTTGCCCCCTGCTTGAACGATCTGAGACTTTAGTAAAAGAGAGTGAAAAGCAATAAGACTTAATTTTTGGTAAGATGGTTATTTGAATTTATTTTAGGTACTTGGACCCGAGAATAGAATGAATTTGGATACTTAGACCCGGGATTGGGTACTTGGACCCGGGATTGAGTTTGACTAACCTTTTATCAGTTGAGAAGTCTGACTGCTCTGGCTGTTCTATGCATGGTGGTTCTTCACCCTCAAAATGGATCTTCATCCTTTAAGATCGGGTCTTCATCCTTGAAAATGGATCTTCATCCTTTGAGATTAGGTCTTCACCTTTGTAAATGGATCTTCATCCTTTGAGATCAGGTATTCACCCTTGAAAATGGATCTTCATCATATGAGATCGGGTCTTCACCCTTGAAAATGGATCTTGATCCTTTGAGATTGGTTCTTCACCCTTGAAAATGGATGTTCATCCTTTGAGATCGGGTCTTCACTGTTGAAAATGGATCTTCATCCTTTGGACTTCAGGTCTTCACCCTTTGTAAATGGATCTTCATCCCTTGAGATCAGGTCTTCACCCTTGAAAATGGATCTTCATCCTTGGAAATCGGGTCTTCACCCTTGAAAGTGGATCTTCATCCTTTAGACTTTGGGTCTTCACCCTTTGAAATTGGATCTTCATCCTTAGAATTAGGTCTTCACCTTTGAAAATGGATCTTCATCCTTGGAAATTGGGTCTTCACCCTTGAAAGTGGATCTTCATCCATTAGAGATTAGGTCTTATATTGGCTTCAGCTCTTCTAGCTGGACTGATCTTTTGTCATTTGCGTCATCATTTTTTTGATAGTTCTAATGCTCCATTTCTTTGTTCTTCCTTTTTGCAAAAATTCAGTTATTTTTAATTGGACCTTATATCCTCTCCTTGTCCCCCATGATTTTTCTATGCGGGCTCTAATTGATGTTTGTCTTGTCTAGCTTTTCACACAAATACGTATTTCTTCTTTTGCAAAATGATTGGAGCTTCCTCAAGCAAGGGGTCTTCCATGCCCTCTGATTCAATATCTTCTTTTGATTTTTTACTTCACAGGGTGTTTGTTGTTCGCTTTGACAAAGAATAGATAATACAATACAAGAAAAATGCAATGTGATATGCTCATGTATGCATGATATGCATGAATAATACTCACAGTAGTTTCTTTAACTCACAAACCGAGGTGATAAGCAGAAGTGTTCTCATTGGTTCCTTTAAGATGCTCGTTTAGGTCTTGTACTAGAATGGAAAAAAGCTTTGCATTTATGGCTTTTATCTTTGAAATATAGAAAATATGGGTGGTGGAAACCCCAAGCTTGCAGAGTCAGGGATACATCCATTTCAAACTATGTTTCAGCATGTCAGTTGGTAGCTTCTTCATGACCTTGCCAATAATCATTTCCTTTGCCCAATGTATCCTTTGGAGGTTCAATGATTCGACACACTTCCCTTAACTTGAAGGCCTTAAAATTTTTTTTTTTTCAATTTTCAATTTTGAATTTTGATTTTGAAATCAAATGTCGGCTTTACCAAATTAATGTCAATGTACCTCAGGACTTGATTTTCCAAATTAACATGTCTATAACATGACAACCCTAGTTACCATACTAAATTTGGGAATCATTTCTATTTAAGCAAGAATTGTTGCACTTCAGATAGGCACATACACATTACTTGGCCAAAGATCTCATTGAGTTTAAATATTGTCTATCTCATATGCATGCTTATTCAAACTATCTCCACTAATAGACTCTACCTACTAAGAGAGATCAACAGGTCTTTGATAGGCTTGAAATGTCTATAAGGGACATGGGTTAAATGAAGGCCATTTGTAAGTTAGGGCTGATGTGACACAGTGGACAAACCTTCACACTACAAACTGCTTGTTGGAACTTTAGACAGTTGGGAGCAATCTTTCAAGACTCCAAATTCTTTCTATCTTCTTGGCATTAATCTGGATCTTGATTAGGACAGTCCTTGCCCTTGCAAAAAGTTTGTTATCCAAATTCGCTTCTTTTCTTCTTCTCCCTTTTCTTTCTTTTTATTTTTCTTACTCTTCCCTTTCTTTGAGCATTTTATCATTTCGTCCTTCTTCCTTGTAGGGCTGTCAAATACAAAACTTTCAAGAACTTGATGGTCTTCCTCCTTTTTTCTCCAATTTTGATTGAATCTTTGGTTGGGTTGGACCAATTCAAGTCAAAATGTCCTTATAAACCAAATGGAAGCCTTTAGCTGCTTTAGGTAAAAGAGAACTCATTTGGCTTTTTGAACCGCCTTTTTAGGTTTTATTTTTCTTTTTTTCCTTTTTGTTTTCTTTTTTTTTGTTTTCATTTGTTTTCTTTCTTTTTTTCTTTGTTTTCTTTCTTTCTTTCCTTTTTTGGTTCTAGCTCAAACAGAGTTGTCTTGTTTGTACCAACTTGGGTTTCCAATAATGGATGAGTGGAGTGGTATAAATCTTCTTTAACAAGCATAAATCATTTGTTACTTTGATGATTTCTTGATAGATTGGAGATATTAGATGAACTTCAACTACCCCTTTGGTCTTGAGAACATCAACTATCCTTACGATCCTGGCTATACATTCCTTTCTTTGATCTTCTTGCCTCTTCACCTTAGTGATCATAAGGATTGTCAAAAGCATCACAACAGCTCAGGGTAGGTTGTTGGGATTTGTAAGCCAATTAAAAGAAAGCTAAAATTTTATGAAGGCTCAAAGGGACAACTAGGGATTGATATTTGATAGGGTGGATACAAGTTGTTGGCTAACCAAATAATGCCTAGATCATTTCTCCCTTAAATAAGCAGAGTTCAATTTCGCCTCAAAAGTTTGTCAAAGCATGTTCTAAGACTGACTAGGACCTAGACAAAGGTAATTATGTAGGAGCCCTCTCTAGGTAAGCATACACAACTCAATGCTATAGAGCAATTCCCTTATCTAGTAAAGTCATTCAAGTCATGATGCCTAGACACGTTAATTTATGAACATCAAGCTAGATTCCTCATCGGTTGAGCACCAAAATGAACAAAGACCAACAAAATTTTTTATGAATGTGATTTATTCAAATAAATTTAAATTTAAAAAACAAGATTGTTCCAATTAAATATTAAAGAAAGCAAAATTGAAAAGCAACATTTAAGATAAGGAAAGTTTCTTGAGTTTAAGCTTCTTTTCCTTTCACATCTTCAATATTTCTATCTTGAAAGGATGATAAAACAAAATCTTCTTCCAGTCCTTTTCCCACCATGAAGGTTGCTAGTGGTGGCACCCTGTTGAACCTTGGAAATGGATTACCTTAGGTATTGGGCTTATCCAGCACAAGCAACTTGACATTATCAATTAAATTCTGGATCTCATGCCTCAACTTCATACAATTGTCTGTTTCGTGTCCAGGCCTTTGATGGAATTGGCAAAATGCATTAGTATCAAAGTAAGGTGGAAGAGGATTAGGCAAATGATGAGGAGTCAAGGGTTGTAACAATCCCTTCTTTTGTAGCTTACTGAGAACCCAAGACAGTGGCTTCCCTAATTCTGAGAATTGTCTTTTATTTCCTTAATTAGTCACATTAACATCAACTTCTTTTTGCGTGCTTTGATTGCTAGGTTGATAATTCCCTTTCTCATTCCTTCTTATTAAAAAGTAATTTTTCTCCCTTTCCCACTCTTCAATTTGCATACCAGCTTGGAGAAGATCTTTGAAATCACGGATGAGTGCATGAGACATCTTTCACAAAGACTAGGCAAGACGCCTCTCACAATCATCCTTATTTGATCGGATTCATTGGGCCTTTTCTTGAGCAAAGCAGCCTTATTTCTCCACCCTTTCACATAGTCCACAAAATTTTCATTTGGCCTTTGTCTAATGGACTTCACTTCTATTAAGGTAACTTCTATCTCAACATTATATCCATATTGCTGAATGAAAGCCTTGTACAACATGTCCCAATCTTTTTGTATACTTTCCTCTAAGGTGTTGAACCAATTTTGGACAACAGGGTCTAATGAGAGTATGAAGTACCTTAGAGTTTGAGCCTTAGTAGCTCGGGCAGACTGCATGGCAGTGATGTAATGCTTCATATGGAGATGAGGATTTTCGGTTCCATGAAACTTCGCAAAAGATGGCATCTTGAACTTGTACGGGACTTCTTCATCTAGCTCAAATAATTTGTCAACTTCGGACATTTCTTCGATTTTTAGTTTCTTCTCAAATTTCTTTTCTAAATCGGCAATCATCTTTTCAATATCAGATGTCTCGGTCTTTTCAATAGTTGTCTTCTCAACAACCTTCGACTCCTTTTTGTCTTGAGGATCTTAGTAGTCTTGAGACCAATCATCATCATCATCAATGATCACCTTTTCATCATCAAAAACTACTTCACCAACTTTAGTCTTCCCTTTATCCTTTGGCTTCTTAGTGCTAGCAGATGCTTCAGCATGATTTTCTAAAATTGCAGCCAATTGGTTCTTCATGGTCTTAGCTAGGGCCTCTTTTATTTCTTCCATCTTGGCATTAAGGGCTTCATCCACCATTCTTTGAATTTGTTTGGGATCCATTATTTTTGGTGAGCAAGTGATTGATTCGTTGCTAGATTATTCACTTCTGGCATAGGTCGGATTGTCGTAAGCTTTTGAACTGTCGTAATCCAGGGCTGTGAGCCAGAAAGGATTAATGATATGAGATGCAAATGCATGTATGCATGTATGTGCAAACAATCAACAAAGAAAGATAATTAGGACATTCATTCCAACCTTATAACATCCACACACGAATGGCGAGTCTCTTTTCCTAGGTATATGGTCAACAACATACCAATATAGGGTATCTTGTTTTCGAGTATTTCCTTCAAACGTTTCAACCAATAGTCATATTTTCAAAAATGGAAATCAATCCATGATAATTCCCATTAATTAGGTTTTAATCCATTTAACCAACTAATGTAGCTTTTATGCTATATTGGATTAAGATGAAATTAAGAGGTTTATTATAAATATATTTCTCACTTGAAAAAGTAACTAATGATTCATTCCAAAAACAAGCCCATGATTAATTATTGCTTAGTATAAACTAGGCTCACAATTGATGTTTGGTACTTCGTAATTAACCTAAATATTTTGTAAGCTCTTGTGTAAGAAAAGGTTGGATAAAAATAATTTTATTTCTAAGCCCATTGTAAAAAGATTTTAGAAACCCACTCCCGGTGGAATGGTTCTTGCGACTTCGGCACTGATTAGGCTCGAGACTTTAGAGAACACGGACCTAAGTCCGAAGAAAATGGAGTCGCCACCCTGACAGGCCGGGAAAATTAAAGGGGTGGATGGCTCGATTCCTAAGGAATCCCCAACCCCCCAATGGGTTCGGAAAGTTGGGTACGTGTGGGGAAGGTGAGAAATGGCCCAGCACCACCACAATGTCGGGTTCATTGGAACCGGCCTCCTTTACAGGTCTTAATATTATAAAATTCTTAAATATAACAATATTATCCATATTACATACAATAATTGAAATAAAGCATCGTTATATTAAAAATCAAAACAAAGTCCAAGCAAAACAAATAAATGGACAGCCATCTGAAGATGGAAACATACCCTTACACCATCCATGTCTAAGCTAAATAGAACACCCACCAAAAGGCAGAAACATGTCTTTTACATTGGTCTAAAATATAAAAACAATATAAATTACATAGAACTTAATTAATGAGGTACCCACGAAGTGGAAACATACCTCTTACAACATTTGGAAATCAAAATAAATCGATAGAAATAAATAACCATTCATCATAAATAAATCATTCATCAAAGATATCAAATATCAATCAAAATAGAAATTAAACATCCATCCATGATAAATTAAAGAAATCAATCATTGAACTTAAATAAATCAAAGCATATAATAAACTACATAATCAAATCTAAAATTAAATAAAGCAATAAATATATAATTTAGGGTTCGCATCTTAAAATAGGATTTTAGAATTTTAGTTACTAAATTAGAGATTTGGAAAAAAGGAAGTTAAATATGTGGACTCATAATAAACAAATGAATATTGACCCCTTCGACGAGCCCATACGGCGGTCCCGCTAGCCGGTTAACGGGCGAGGGTTAAGGGGGCAGCGCCCCAGAAAATTTTAGAAATTGGCTTCTAGGATTGTAGGTTTTGGTATTGAAAATTAAGATTTTAGGGTTTAGATTTTAGAAAATAGGGTTTTGGAATTTTGAGTAAATAATTTTATTTTTTAAATGAATAATGCTACTGAACGTTTAAAAGATTTAGGGTTTTGGAGGTTTTATGAAAATAATGCTGCTGTGTGATTTTGGATAGAAGGATTAACTAGGGTTAAAGCTATTGATGCTGAAAAAAATAAAGCTACTGACTTTTGGAATAGAGATTAGGGTTTTGGGAATTAATAAAATGATTTAGGGTTTTTGGTGTCTTGGAAAATATGTTTGGTTTTTAGATTTGTGAAAACAGTTTAGAGTTTTATAAAGTTTTTGGGAATAAGCAAAACGGTTAAGGTTTTTGGAAATAGAAAAGTAACGAATTAAGGTCTTTTGGACATAGAAGAAATAAATTTAGGGTTTTAAGGTTTTGAAGAAACAAAAGAAACAATTTTCAATTTTGAGTAATGAAGCTACTGTAAGAAAATAAAACAAAAAGATGTTAGAGATTCAAACCTCCATTCGTTGGTTCCACCAAAAATTGCTTCTTGGATGAATAAGGACAAAGGCAAGGTTGCTGCCTTTGATAGCTTGATTGCTTGCTTGCTTATCCCTCTCAAATCTGAAGTTCCATAGTTGAAGTCTAAATCCAAAGTTCAAAATGCAGTCCGATAGTCCAATGTTTTCCTCCTCTTTTCTGCGTCTTTTTTAGTGTTATTTATAGGAAATTTTTGAAGCTTCATTCCAATTGTTTAAGGAATTTATCATTAATTAGGAAAAGGAAACCAAAACCAAATAGAATTTGGTTTCAGAAAAAAATTACGTCGAAAAAATTTTAAATAGAATTTATCATGGGCTGCGAGCGCCGGCATAGAAAATTGCGAGGGGCGCGGCCGCAGGCCATTTCGCCTGCAGGAAGCTCCTACGGGTGAAATGGCTTTGGCCATTTCGTCCAACATTTTCGGCGATGAAATTTTTCGTCGCTGATTTTTCCATCGACGATTATTATTATTATTATTATTATTTTTCATTTTTTGTCTATTTATTATTATTATTATTTTTATTTTTATTCACTTTACCATTTTTAATTTTTTTAA
The DNA here is from genome assembly GCA_947685225.1 of Garcia nutans. Taxonomy (NCBI): domain Eukaryota; kingdom Viridiplantae; phylum Streptophyta; class Magnoliopsida; order Malpighiales; family Euphorbiaceae; genus Garcia; species Garcia nutans. The sequence goes on from CANTUV010000007.1 coordinate 51,072,306, forward strand.
AAAATTATAAATACTAAAATAAATATTAAAATACCACAAAAATTATTTTGGACTATAAAAAATAATGGATCGGACTGGGTCAAAAATTAAGGGTCTACATGTTTAAAACTAAATAGGACACCCACCGAAATGTGGAAACGTGTCCTTTACATTGGTCTAAAAAACTTTAAAATAAACTTAATTGCATAATGTTTAACTAATGAGGTACCCACAAAGTGGAAACATACCTCTTATAATTTTTAAAACTACGACAAATAAAAGAATATTCAATCATCCAATTATAATTAAAAGCAAACCATTCATAAAATAAAATAAACCATTCATCATTAACATTTAACAAATCACATAATCAAATAGATAATTAAATTAGAATTTAATCCATTAAATAAACAAGGTTAAGATTTAAGATTTAGAATTTAAGAAATTAGGGTTTTAGGATTTAAGGTTTGAGGAAATAGGGTTTAGGTTATAGCTTTAGGCTACTGGGAGTACTGGGTGTTGGTTTAATAAATTATGATTTCTGGATTTTGACTTTGAGGAATTATGGTTTTAACATTTGGAATTAGGGTTTTAAAGAATTTAGGGTTTGGAAAAAATGATTTAGGGTTTTTTCGAAAAATAAAGCACTTGAGGGTTTGTTTGAAGAATAATTTATGGTTCAGGAAGAAGAGCTTAAGAATTTGGGATCTAAGGTTTGAAAATTAGTTTTTAGGGTTACTAGATATTTGGAAAACAAATTAGGATTCAAGAAAGCAATTTTGAATTTTTGAATTTAAGAAAATAATTTAGGGTTCTGATAATTGAAAAGCTATTTTAGGGTTTTAGGAAATACAAGGCAAATTAGGGTTTGGGTCTTAGAGTTTACTAGAGTTAAGGTTTAGAAATTTGGCTTTTGGATCAATTTTAATAATTAAACTATTTGCAAACTTAAGTTTTTGGCTTTTGAAATTGAGGTTTGGGAATTAGGGTTTTAGGAAGCTAGGGTTTTGGATAGTTGGGGTTTTTAGAATTTGAAAATTGTTTTGGGGTTTTTATTTTAAGGAAAATAATTAGGGTTTTGTTAAGTTATGAAACTAATTGGGATTTGAGAAATTAGACTAATATTTGAATGATCATATTTACTTTAAGTAAAACCTTAGCTACTATTTGAATTAAAAAAGAGAATTTGATTATACAAATAGTGTGATGAAAATTTGAACTGTGAAGGTGCTTATTTATTCAATAAACTTAATTTAGAGAACTTACCTACGTTTGAAGGCTCCACCAAATTTAAAGTGTTTGAATTAAGCTTGTTTGGATATGTGCTACTGCCTGAATCTAAGTTTATTTTTGGGTTGAGCTAGATCAAGACAACACTGCTTTTATTGCCTTGATTTTGTAAATTAGATAATCACTTATTGATGTTTTCTCTCTGTCTCCTGTTGCTCTTTTTAAATAATTCCAGTCACCTCTCGATCTCTTCCTCTTAGTTTGCCTCCTCCCTTTTTATTTGTGTTAATCATGTATTTATATAAAAACCAACACTTTAACCTAAACCTAATCCAACTCTCATAAGGTAATTAGGAAGTCTAATGACCGGTACAATTACATTTAGGAGGGCAAGCTCAAATTGATATGGGCAGTACCTGGCCCTCCTAAATCGATGTGACAGTACCCATATCAAACCAACTCGACCAAAACCATTAACTTCAACACAAACCGGTCTAAAATAATTAAATTTTTAGCTAATATTTTTGCAATTTTGATATAACTTCCAATTTAATTCTAAAATTAGGTTTAAGAAATCTAAATTCATAATGCACCAACATAAACCTTTTAAATTTAAACTGGTCCAAATTTAAGGGTCTACACAAAGGTGTTTGATAGCCTCGTTTCACATCCCACAGGCATGGCTATTGAATGCCATGGCCATGGGGTTTGTTTGTCAAGTTTTAGAGCTTCATTTTATGGTAAACGACCATGGTTTATGGCTTGCAGGTTATATCCTTTTATATTATGTTGATTATATTAAATGAAAGTATATGTATGTGAATTGAGTCATATGATGAGTGTGGCTTATCTATGCATGATGTGAAGTGATAATGGACAATGGTGATTACGGGAAAAGCATAGAGTAATGAACATGTGATAATGAAATGTAAAGTATTGTTATATGTGTGTAGCCTATACAATTACCTGTCAAGTTGTGTTGAGATTGATTGGATATGCATGAGAAGTCCTTAGCAGAGCTAGGCCTTGAGGTGCATATGTTGATGAAACTGAGCAGAGCTAGTTCTTGACCTGAGTAGTGCTAAGTCATGTGATTGAGATTTGTGATGGTTATGAGCAGAGCTGGACCATGAGACTATGTTAACCAGACATGATAATTGTATAGAGGTATTGGGCCTAATAGTGTAAATGTGTATGAGTATGGGATATGATTCCCAACAATATATTTGTTTATGTGTATAATATATGTGTATGAGTCTGTGATATGAGATCAATGTATGTATATGTTGTTTATATGTACCACTAAGCTTCAAGCTTAGCGCGGTTGTGTGAGTCGTACAGGTGAGTAGAGTGTTGATCTAAGAGTTGGAGGGTTATGCCACAAGCAGAATAAGAGTGCTTCGAGACCAACTAGAAGGTGGTGCATGCATGTACATTTTGTTATTTTATAGTTTGATTATATGTATATTTATATAAGTGGATTTTGAAAAAGGCAATGTATATTTGTATATATGTAATATAATGAAAAGTATAATGGTTTCAAAAATGTTACTTTTAAAAGAATGAGATTTGATGGGTAAATCAGGGATATAAATTGAAGTGATGAATAAGGGTTTTGTAGAGATGAGTTGGGAAGAAAGTGAATTGGTATATGGATGATTGTGTGAATGAATTATAATGATGATGTTTGTTAATAATGTTGTGTTTAGGCCAAGAGGGATCAATTGGAGAAGATTAAGCTTGGGATAGCCAAGGTTTGTACATATAATCTCTTTGGTTTATACATATAATCTCTTTGGTTTGTACATATTAATCATTCTTTGTGATATGTGTGTTGTAGTGATGAAACTTGTACAAAGTGTGATTTTATGGGAGTGGCCATGGAGAGCCACAGCAGTGGGCCTTAAACTGACTTTGTTTGCTTGAGATTTTTGGGAGAAACAAAAGTATATTGTATGCCATGGGCGTGGCCCTTGAGTGCCATGACCGTGGGATTATATATGAAGTTGTTTCATGTGAGTTTTGGACAAAGGCCGTAGCATTTTGTATGCCATGTGTGTGGCCCTTGGATGCCACGGCCATGGGGGTGTCCAAAGGTGTTTGACAGCCTCGTTTCACTTCCCAGGGGCATGGCTATTGAATATGAGCATGGTCTGTGGCTTGCATGGCTATATCTTTTTATATTATGTTGATTATATTAAATGGAAGTATATGTATGTGAATGATGAGTGTGACTTTTGTATGCATGATGTGAAATGGAAATGTGAAGTGATCACAGACAGTGGTGATCATGGGAAAAGTGTAGAGTAATGAGCATGTGATAATGAAATGTAAAGTGATGTTATATGTGTGTAGCCTATACAATTACTTGTCCAGTTGTATTGAGATTGATTAGATATGCATGAGAAATCCTGAGCAGTGCTAGGCCTTGAGGTGCATATATTGATGAACCTAAGTAGAGCTAAGTCTTTGACCTGAGCAGTGTTAGGTCATGTGATTGAGATTTGTGATGGTTATGAGCAGAGCTAGACTATGAGACTATGTTAACCGAACATGATAATTGTATAGAGGTATTGGATCTAATAGTGTAAATGTGTATGAGTATGGGATATGATTCCCAATAGTTTATTTGTGTATGTGTATAGTATATGTGTATGAGTATGTGATATGAGATCAATGTATGTATATGTTGTTATATGTACCACTAAGCTTTCACGTTTAACACAGTTGTGTCAATCACGCAGGTGAGTAGATTATTGATCTAAGAGTTGGACGGTTATGCCACAAGCACACTGAGAGTGCTTCGAAACCAACTTGAAGGTGGTGCACGCATGTACATTTTGTTATTTTGTACTTTGATCATATGTATATGTATATTAGTGGATTTTGAAAAAGACAATGTATATCTGTACATATGTAATCTAATGAAAAGTATAATGGTTTTGGAAATGTTACTATTAAAAGAGTGAGATTTGATAATGAAAAATGTTCTTTTATTAAATATATAATTGATGTGGAACTAATGTAAGGGTTTAAACATTATTATAATGTTGCATCCTTATATTTCATGTTCGCATTGTACGTATATGGGATATATGTTCGATACATATATAGGGTATAGGGGTGTTACATTTATTTTGGTTTCAGAGCTTAGGTTTGAGATTCTCAGCCTAAGTGTGTTTTTGAAAAGAAAGGAAAGTAAAGCTTTGAAATGCGAAATGGATTATAGAACATGCATATGCATTGATACCTAAGTTGATCTCTGATGTGTCCTCTAAATATAGGTTGTGATGGCATCTAGAGGACACAGACTAAATGATAGTGTGGAGAGTATGGCTCCACATGAGGATAGAGCTAGAGGTAGAGTTGATGTTGGAGAGGCCTCTGGGGCAGTTAGGCCAGATGTACAGGATCCTCTTGTGTGGGTATAGCAGATGGCAAAATTATTCCATCAGGCCCCAACACCACAACATACTAGGAAATATGAGAAGCTTAGGAAGTTTGGTGCCGCTTATTTTTTAGGTGTTGTAGATCTAATTGAGGCCGAACAATGGTTGGATAAGGTTGAGAGAGTACCTATTCAGTTGGAAGCTACTGCAGATAAAAAGTTTGATTACACTTTTGCAAGGAGATGCATATGATTGTTGGAAAATGGTTCCATATGGATTAAATAGACCACAAGTGTTGAGTTATAAGGATTTTCTTGTGGAGTTTGAGAGGAAATATATGCCAAGAGATTATAGAGATAAGATGAAGAGAGACTTTTTAGATTTAAAGCAAAGAAAGAAGACATTAGACGAGTATGAAAAAGAATTTCTTCATTGAGTAGGTATGCAGAAGGAATTTTGACTGATGAGGTGGATAGATGTAGGAGGTTTGAAGAGGGATTAAAGCCATCAATTATATGTCAGGTGGTTGCAGTGCAATATGAAGATTTTTCTAGGTTAGTGTTAGCTGCACGGAATGTGGTAAAGGCTTATAGAATTGTTGCGGCTATAGCATTAGACAGAGTAAGAGTGAGAGTAAGAGTGAAAAAGGCTCATAGAATTGTTGATGTTGTAGCATTAGAAGAGAGTAGAATTGTTACAGAAGGGTTATCATCTCGCAAGAGAGTGTAAGAGGATTTTACGCAGGAAGATAGTGAGGGTCAGGGGCAATCTAGCATGACTATTCACTCAAGGCAGAGGCCCAAATCATCAGATATTAGTACCCCTACTTTTAGTTCTTTGAATTTACTCCACCAACATGCAAACAGTGTGGTAGAATTCATAGAGGTGTTTGTTGGGGACTAAATTCTCGCGGATGTTATAGATGTGAATCCCAGGAGCATTTAGTGAGGGATTGTTCAGAGCCACCAAGTAATAGACAGGTGGAGACTATTGATTTTAAATCTAGTTTAAGAGGAGGCAGGAGTGGAAAAGGTGGCAGGGAAGGATTTAGATATAGAGAAGGGTCCACAACCGTGGATAGATTAGAAAGAGCTGGAACAGTGCAAAGGATGTATGTAATGCAGAGAAAGTAGGGCGCTCTAGAAATAAGTGAAGGTAACTTTTTGATTATTTGGTATTATTATTTGTTTAATGATTGAGTGCTAAATTTTTTTTTATGGTAATGTTATAGTTGAGAATTTATTGAATTAATTTGAAACTAGTAAGACTAATTTTGGGAATCAACTAGATGAAACCTTGATTTGATAATAGTCTCTGGCCTAACTAGATGGAAACCTAATTTGGAAAATGGTTTTGGGAATCAACTAGATGAAAACCATAATTTGAAAATGGTTTTAGGCCCAACTGAATGGAAACCTAATTTGAATAATGGTTTTGAGAATGAAGTGGATGAAAACCCTAATTTGAAAATGGTTTTAGGCCCAACTAGATGGAAACCTGATTTATAAAATGATTTTAGAATTAAATTAGACGAAAACCCTATTATGAAAATGGTTTTAGGCCCAACTACATGGAAACCTAATTTAGAAAAAGGTTTTGGGAGTCAATTGGATGAAACCCTAATTTGAAAATGTTTAATTTGATTTTGAAGAAAAGTTGATTTTAATTTATTAGGCAAATTTTAAAGATCAAATGATAATCTACAAAATTAGGACAAATGATGAATTAGGGGTTTTAATTTTGAAAATCAAAGGATGATTTGCATATTTTGGATAAAATGGTAACTTCAAGTTGAGTTTGAGGATTCTTGCCTTTTTCCTTGGCTACTTGCTTGGTGGAAGCTTGAGACTATGACCAGATCTTAATTCCATCTTAGTTGAGATTTTATTTTACTAAAGATTAGGAGTAGGGATGGGTCGGGTTCGGTCGGATTTAATTAAAAAATCAAACCGACCAAACCTGACAATGGACTTAAAAGCTGCACCCGAGGTTGATCGAATGGTGAGAAATTTTTATCTATCTGAACTACTTTGGTTTCGTCGAATCTAAATGGGTTAACTCAGAATGACTAACAAAATAAACTAAAAAAACACAAAAATTAAAATTGCAACAATGAAATTTTAATGGGTACAAATAAAAATTATTATTTTTTTCATACAAATCCAAAAACATTTTTACCCAACCTTCAAACAAAAACATGCAACTAAAAAAACTCTATTGGATCTATAAAAACCCAAAAAATATTTTTTTAAAATTAGATCTTATAGACATATACTAAAATAATAAATTAAAACCCATAAATTAAAATATCCATTTTCATAAATAAAAATAAGAAACCCATATTTATCACAAACCCATAAATTAAAATATCCATTTTCATAAATAAAAATAAGAAACATAAACTAAAACAATAAAAAAAACTAAATATACAAAGTAAGAAATAAAGAATCAGAAATAAAAATAATTTTTAAAACAAATCTAAAAAATATTTTACAAATTGCTCAATCAAAGTATCAATTATCAAACCAAACAATGAATTTCATACACTGAAAAGTGAAAATAACATCAAGAAAAATAGAAAATAAATAAACATAATAGACAAAGAAGAGATAACAAAAAGATGTCGAGAAGGAGAAAGAGTCAGATCGACAAATCATAGAAGAATAACAGTTATCAAGTGAGGGAGAAAGAAAATAGAGAGAACAGCCGAAGAGGAGAAGCAGACTAGAGGCTAGAGCTAAGAGAGAAGACCCTAGAAACTAAGTTGAGAGGGAAGACAGAGAGAGTAGAGATGAGAGAGAAAATAAGAAATTAAAGAGGAAAATGAAAAGTGGATGCCCAATGAAAAGTATGGCAAGAGTCATAAAAATGTTGAATAATACATTTATATAGCAAGAAGAAACGACGTCATTTTTAACATATATATATATTAAAATATAATTATACATTTATGTCGGTCGATTTTGGATTCTCAAGGAATATAAATCCTGAAATCGACTGCCTATGCAAGATCGACATTTCTCTTCTTCCTCAATCTAACATCGCCCACTGATAAGAAATGAACCGATCGAACCCGCTAAAGAGGCAGCAGGTCAAACGATTTTAGGTGGGTATTAATTTCCTACACAACCTACTAAAGATGCAAAATAAAATAAAATTGGGTTAGGGTTTTGCTAATGAAGCAATTTTACTTGGTTTAGTCTAAGGAAAACTAAACCAAGAAGGATTAGAAACCCAAACTAGCTGAGGAAGCTAGTTTTAGGTGATTTTTTCTATGGAAAAGAGAATATTTTTCTTTAAAAGAAGAAAAAAAATAGAAGAAAGAGAGCTAACTAGCAATTAGGTATTGCTTGGTTGGATAGTTTGTGGAGGCATGAGGAGGAGGGGTCTATTTATAGAGTTTTTTGAGGGAAAAATTACAAAAATTCAGGTTAGGGCTTTGTCGCTCCAAAAGGGGTGTCACGCTATACTTTTTGGCCTTCATGTGGCATCCATGAGGCACTACAGCTATTGCGCTGTAGTGGGCTCATTGCGATCGAGACTATACAGTAATTTTCCTGAGGCCCGTTCTCCTTTGTCCGACATCTATTTTAAGTGATTTAAGCTGCTTTGTGACAGTAACATATTAAATTTTAATTTTATGGTGAAAATTTTGAGTTCACAATTGGATGTTGGTGGTATCTTCTAAAAGATGCAGAAGCTGGCCTTTTATTGATAACGACTGCTCCCTAATTTATAGAATTGTTGAACTTGACAATAAATGTATTGTCAAACTTAGCATTCTTGGTAAGTTAATTGTATTTAGTCCACTTGACTTTTGATTGACAATTCTTCTAGAACTATTGAGCTTGAGAGTAATAATGTCGAGCTCGATGGTCTTATGAGGTGCTAGATTCAAATGTCTACACCCATCGTGATTAGTTTCTAACTAATGCCTTTTGGGTAAAAACTATTATTTTTATGAAGTCAAAACAATTGTGTTTTTTTTTTCTGAAAATTTTATAAAACAAATAAATTGAGATTGTGACTTTTCAATTAAAGCTTTGAAAATAAAGTCATCATCCCTTTTCAAAAATTAAAAGAGAGTGCTCTTTTCAAATAAAGGAAACAATTTTTTTCAAAAGAAAATATGATTTTAACCCCATGTGTTGACCCTTAATTTTTGACCCAGTTCGGTCTAATATATTTTAAATAGTCCAAAATAATTTTTTTTGTTGTTCAATATATTTTAATTAGTCCAAAACAATTTTTGTTATCTTAATTAAATAATTTTTGCTTTAGTATCTAATTTTTATTAATAAAAAATAAAAATAAACAAATAAAAATAAAAATAAAAAATCGGCGACGGAAAAATCATCACCGAAAACCAGCGCGCGGGACGAATGGTCGTGGGCCATTTCGCCCGCAGGCCAGTCCTCGCCCTGCCGCAGCCAACTACGGCAATGTTTTTTGCCAGCGTAATTTTTCCGCAGCAGTTTTTTTTCGCCAGCGAAATTTTTTCGATGTAAATTTTTTCAAAACCTAATGCAATTAGGTTTCGGTTTCCTTTTCTTATCAATATTAGCTTCCATAAATAACTAGGAATGAACCATAAAATTCTTCTATAAATAAGTCCAAAAACAACACAAAAAAGGGGGAGAAATTGATCAGAAATTGGACGAAAATTTGGAGGAAAGATTGAGAACTGAGGAGGAAAAGCTTTGAATCAAACTGATTTTTTGAGATAACAAACAAACAATTCAATCCATCAAAGGCAGCAAAGCTTGTCCTTGACCTTGCTCATCCAAGAAGCAATTTTGGTGTAGCCTACGAATGAATGTTTGAATTCTTAATTTCTTTTTGTTTCTTACAGTAGCTTTGTTCTTTATTTAATTCATAGATTACACACTCAAAACTTCAATCTTTGAAGATGTAATAACTTGATATTTGTTTCCAGAAATCTTAAGTGACTTCCTCTATTTCTAGATACCCTTACAAACTTTAATCCGTTTCTTTATTTTTCCAAAAAAAACCTTAAATCGTTCTAAAACCATAAAAATCATCCTTCTGTTTCCCTAAAACCTCAAAAATCTAACTTATTCCTTCTGTCCCCAAAAACCCTAAATTGTCTCTTTTGTTTTTATAAATTTTAAATTGTTTTCTCTATTTTCAAAAAACCCTAAATTATTTTTTCTGTTTCTTCATAATATCAAAACCCTAATCTACTTTCCAACTTTCCCAAAACCTTAAATCGTTTTATTAATTCCCCAAAACCCTAATTTGTTTTCCAAAGTTTCAAAACTTTAAAACCATAAACTTCACTTTACAGTTTATAAAAATCACATAAAGCTTTATAAAACTATAAATTGTTTTTTCAAAATCTAAAATTAAAATCCATTCTCCGAAACACTAAAAACCCTAATTCAACTTCTAAACTCAAAAAAGTAAACCCAAAATAGTAAACCCTAATTTTTCTAAACCTTAATCCTTTAAATCTTAAAACCTTATAAAGCCTAAAATTCAACACAGTAAGTAGCTAATAATCATAAATTTAATGTTTTAAAGTGTCCAAACCCTAGTTTCATGATTTCACTTCTCAAACACTAATTTGGTTAATCAAAGAACTTTATCAACCTCTTAAATCATAAAACTTTAATCCATTGTAATTCCCTTAAAATCACAGTAGCCTAATTCCACAAACTCATGAATTCCAACACATGAAATAAAGAAACTTAAATAGAAACAGTATCCCTAATTTGAATCTTTATTTGCCTTATTCAATTTTATATTTGATTATGCTTTGATTTATTTTATATGCTTTAATTTATTTAAGTTCAATGCTTGGTTTATTTAATTTACACGGATGGATATTTACTTTCTATTGATGTTTAATACCTTTGATGAATAATTTATTTATGATGAATGATTATTTACTTTTATCAATTTATTTAGATTTGCAAATAATGTAAGAGGTATGTTTCCCTTTGGTGGGTACCTCATTAGTTAAATATCATGTAATTTAAATTGCTTTTCCATTTTAGAACCAATGTAAAGGACATGTTTCTACCTTTCGGTGGGTGTCCTATTTAGGCATGTGATGTAAGGACATGTTTCCATCTTCGGATGGGTGTCCATTTATTTGTTTTGCTTGGACATTATTTTGATTTTCAATATATCGATGCTTTATTTTAATTATTGTGTGTAATATGGATAATATTGTAATACTTAAGAATTTTATAATATTAAGACCTATAAAGGAGGCCGGTTCCAATGAACCGGGCGTTGTGGGGGTGCTGGGCCATTTCTCACCTTCCCCACACGTACCCAACTTTCCGAACCCATTAGGGAGTTAGGGATTCCTTAGGAATCGAGTCATCCACCCCTTTCTTTTTTTCCTGCCCTTCCGGGTGGCAACTCCATTTTCTCTGGACTTAGGTCTGTGTTCTGTAAGGCCCCGAGCCTAAATAGTGCCGAAGTCACAAGAACCATTCCACCAGGAGTGGGGGCGAAAATCCCCGCTCACAGTGGCGACTCCACTGAGGATAAGAGAAGTTGATTCCGTTTGTCTTTATATTATACTATTCTTTCTTATAATGATATTATCCATTGCATCATCTTAGATTGCATCGTGTGCATGAGTTAGGACGCTCGTGTTGTGTTATGTAAGGGATACCATACTTTCACTCAAGGTATGGAGATTGAGCATGGCATAACCACTCATAGCCTCGTACCATTTGGTATATTCTTGCTATGGGAACTTAAGCCTTTTAACCCAAAGACTAAAGCTCATGTAATTGGCCTAATTACTTTCCTTAGGTTTCGCCCCAAATGCCTGTTGTTTGACTATGGTTAATTTATCTTGGCTTAAATCATGGCTTATTTGGTTTGTTCTTTTTCTAATATGACCTAAGTACATTGTAAGCTCAAAATAAAATTTTCTTTAAAGTCCAAAAGACCAAAACTATTTTCAAAACCTTTGAAGATGGTCTTTGGGCATAAGACTTCTCTAAAAATAAATCAAAAATTCTTTTTCTCATGGCCCAAATGTAAAGCCCAAAATCCATTTTTCTAAAATCTTTTTACAATGGGCTTATAAACAAAATTATGTTACAAGGAGCTTGCAAATTATTTGGGCCAATTACGAAATACCAAAAATCAATTGTGGTCCTAGTTTAAACTAAGAAATAATTAATCATTGGCTTGTTTTTGGCATGAATCATTAGTTACTTTTTCAAGTGAGAAATTTTAGTCTTAATTTTGTTTTAATCCAATATAGCATAAAAGCTACTTTAGTTGGTTAAATGGATTAAAACCTAATTAATGGGAATTATCATAAATTGACTTCCATTTTTGAAAATATAACTATTGGTTGAAACATCCGAGGGAATTATTCAAAAACAAGATGCCCCATGTTGGTATTTTGTTAACCATTTACCTAGGAAAAGAGACTCGCCATTCGTGTGTGGATGTTATAAGGTTGGAAGGAATGTCCTATTTGTCCTTGTTTGTCTATTGTTTGTGCATACATGCATACATTTGCATCTCATATAGTTAATCCTTTCTGGCTCATAGCCCTGGGTTACTATAGTTCAAAAGCTTACGACAATCCGACCTACACCAGAGAAGAAGAATCTAGCAATGACTCAATCACTCGCTCACCAAAAATAATGGATCTCGAAAAAATTCAAAGAATGGTGGATGAAGCCCTCAATGCCAAAATGGAAGAAATAAAAGAGGTCGTAGCTGAGATGATGAAGAACCAATTGACTGCAATTTTACAAAATCATGCCAAAACATCTGCTAGCACCAAGAAGCCAAAGGACAATGGAAAGACTAAAGTTGGTTTTGATGATGATAAAGTGATCATTGATGATGATGATTGGACTCAATACTACCAAGATGCTCAAGAAAAGAAAAAAGAATCAAAGGTTGTTGAAAGATCAACTATGGAGAAGACCGAAACTTCTGAAGTTAAAAAAATGATTGCTGATTTAGAGAAGAAATTTGAGAAGAAGCTGAAAACCGAAGAAATGTCCAAAGTTGACAAATTATTTGAGCTAGATGAAGAAGTTCCATATAAGTTGAAGATGCCATCTTTTACGAAGTTTGATGGAACCAAAAATCCTCATTTCCACGTGAAGCAATATATCACTGCCATGCAGTCTGCCCGAACTACTAAGGCTCAAACCCTAAGGTACTTCATGCTCTCATTGGACCCTATTGTCCAAAATTGGTTCAATACCTTAGATGATGGAACACAAAAGATTTGGGATCTGCTTTACAAAGCCTTCATCCAACAATATGGATATAATGTCAAGATGGAAGTTACCTTAATGGAAGTGGAGTCCATTAGGCAAAGGTTGAATGAGAATTTTGTAGATTATGTGAAGAGATGGAGAAACAAGGCCGCTTTGCTCAAGAAGAGGCCCGATGAATCCGATCAAATAAGGATGATTGTGAGAGGGGTGTTGCCTAGTCTACATGAGAGGATGTCTCATACACTCATCCACAATTTCAAAGACCATCTCCAAGTAGGTTTACAAATTGAAGAATGGGAAAGAGAGAAGAACCATTTTTCAACAAGAAGGAACGATAAAGGAAACTATCAATCTGGTAGCCAAAGCATGCAAAAGGCAGTCAGTGTCAATGCTACCAACCAAGGAACAAGGAGAAAATTCTCAAAATTTGGGAAGCCGATGTCTCAGGTTCTCAATAAACTTCAAAGAAAGGGATTGCTACAACCCTTAAATCCTCATCCTTTGCCTAACCCTCTCCCACCTAATTTCGACACTAAAACATTTTGTCAATTTCACCAAATGCAAGGGCATGACACGGATAGATGTGTGAGGTTGAGACATGAGATCAAAAATCTAATCGATAATGGAAAGCTGCCCGAGCCCAATAAGCCAAACACCAAAGATAACCCATTACCAAAGTTCAATAGAGTACCACAGCTGGCAACCTTCATGATTGGAGGAGGTTTGCATGAGGACTTTGTCATGTCTTCTTTTCAAGATGTGGGTGGAGAAGCAACCAAAGAAGAAGAGGTATTTGGTGGAATTAAACAAGTTATTGGGGGGGGGGGGGGTAAAGAAGTAACAATTTGTGTTGTCAATGGATTTTGGGATTCAAGCGATAGTGATGATGATCTTGTAGCCAAGAAGGAGGAGTGGACTTGGTCCGAGCCCGAAGAAGATGAAGTAATGAACACTAGATTAGGTAAGCCCTATGTGAGGCCACCGCCCAAGGAGGTAGAAACTAATAAGGGTAAGGAAGTTGAAGTAGGAAATAAATAAGAGGAAGATGATGTTGTGCTCAAGCAATTGAAAAGAGCCCAAGCAAGTGTTAGCATTTGGGACTTATTAGCTAATTCTAAAAAGCACCGAGAAACAATGGCCAAAGCCTTGGCTAGCATGCCAATTTCTACCTCCACAACACTGGAGGAGCTGATCAACTTCATAAAAATTGGAGGGGTAATGAAATGTGAAGAGGTTCAAGAAAGGAGTGAAGTTAATATGGGAGCAGTTTATTTCTCTAATGCGGATTTACCGGAGGAGGGGAGAGATCACATCCGCCCTCTCTTTATCAAAATAGAAGTCAAGGGAAAGAGGACTTCATGTGTAATGGTCGATGATGGGTTTGCCATAAATGTTTGCCCACTTAAGATATTACCAAAGCTAGCCATGTCAACAAGGGATCTAAATCCAACCAAGGTAACAATTCGGGCTTATGACAACACTAAGAGAAACGCCGAAGGGACTTTCAAAGCTGTTGTCAAGGTTGGTCCAATTGAATCTATTATTGAATTTGTTGTTTTAGACATACCGGTTACCTTCGCCTTACTCCTGGGGCGACCATGGTTTCATCCTCTTGGTGGAGTCCCTTCCATCCTTCATCAAAAGATTAAGTTCCCCAACGGAGATGAGACAGTGGTCATTGAAGCTGAAAATAATGAGATTGTTAACGCTCTAATGATTGAGAGGCCTCTCAATGGTTTTCAAGTAGCTTCAATTTCTGATGATGAAGTAGTGGACTCCAAAGTTTTGAATATGATGAAGAACATGAACTATCTTCCCGAAGCTGGTCTCGGAAAGGGTAAGGCCGGTTTGACAAAGTTGCTAGATTTTAGAACTCAAACTTCCAAGAAGGGGTTGGGATATGATGAAGACAATGATATCCAGCCAAATAAGAGTGAGAAGATGAGCTTCCCACCACTTGAAGAGATCTTTGTCAAAGCTCCAGATATGGGACCACTCCAAGGAAAGCCTGAGCCAATTATGTTCATAGGTAAGATGATCCCAGGTTTTGAAATTTTTGCAGATGTGGCCGAGCTATTGGACCATGTGAAGAAAGAGCTCACTCTGTTAGCCAACAAAGAATTCAATCCAAAAGAGAAGAATGAAGCTGTCCTAAAGGCTAAGAAGATCCCTGAGGAGATTGCTGCCCTGGTTGAAGAAAAGTTTGAAGACATCCTGTCTTATGATTTTGAGAACAATGATTTTGATTTTGATTTTAATTTGTCTGCTTTGTATGAGTATGATGATGTTTTCTTTTCCAAAATGAATGCAATAAAGTCTGATTTTTCTTACTAGTGTGATGTTTCTCCTGATGGTTGTATACATTCAAATAGCAGTTACATGATCATCTTTAATATTAATTTTGTTAACACACAATCATTAAATTTGGGAACAATAAAAAATCCTAAAAACATTAGCATAGAATTCGACCTTACTCCTAATGAGAGAGAGAGATTTGAAAAAATATTCAAAAAATATGAAGTGTTTGCTTGGTCTTATGAGGATATGCCTGGAATAGATCGAGACATAGCCGAGCATCATATTCCTACTTACACTCACATGAAACCTGTCAAACAAAAGCTTAGGAGATTAAGACCTGAGTGGGCTGAATTGGTTAAAGAAGAGGTCACTAAGCAAATATAAGTGAAGTTCCTTGAAGTGATAGAATATCCAGATTGGCTAGCCAACATAGTACCCATGCCAAAGAAAGATGGAAGAATAAGGGTCTGTGTGGACTATAGAGATTTGAACAAGGCTTCCCCTAAGGATGATTTTACTTTACCTCATATAGATGTTCTCATTGATAGTGCAGCCTCTAGTGTGCTACACTCATTTGTAGATGGATTTTTCGGATACAATCAAGTGTTAATGGCCCAAGAGGATAAAGCCAAAACTGCCTTCATTACCACATGGGGTATATTTTGTTATAGGGTGATGCCGTTCGGTTTAAAGAATGCTGGAGCAACCTACCAAAGGATGGCCACCACACAATTTCATGACATGATGCATAAAGAAGTTAAAGTATATGTTGATGATATGATGGTTAAATCGGACACAAGGGAACAACACTTCCAAAACATAGAATTATTCTTCGATAGAACTTTGAAATATAAGCTAAGATTGAACCCAAAGAAGTGTGTGTTCGGGGTTACCTCAGGTAAATTATTGGGACATGTGATTGGTCCGAATGGCATTAAGATTGATCCTAACAAAGTCAAAGCAATCAGGGATATGCCACCCCCTAAGATGGAGAAAGAAGTTCGAAGATTTACTGGTAAATTATAATACATTAGCAAATTCATAGCAAAACTCACAACAATCTGTGAGCCTATCTTCAAATTGCTTAGAAAGAATCAACCGGTCATATGGAATGAAGAGTGTCAAAAGGCCTTTAAGTGAATAAAAGGGTATTTATTGAATCCACCTGTTTTAAAATCACCTAAACCCGGCAAACCTCTATTACTATACTTAGCAGTAGAAGAAGAGCCAATAGGAGCCATGCTAGCCTAAGCAGACGAGTCAGGGATTGGGCATGCAGTTTACT
This sequence comes from Garcia nutans, assembly GCA_947685225.1. Taxonomy (NCBI): domain Eukaryota; kingdom Viridiplantae; phylum Streptophyta; class Magnoliopsida; order Malpighiales; family Euphorbiaceae; genus Garcia; species Garcia nutans. The sequence goes on from CANTUV010000007.1 coordinate 51,088,724, forward strand.
ATTTGAGTAGAAAGCCCCTACCTTATGAAATTAAGTATAGTATCATTGAAAAGATCTGTATAGCCGTGGTTTGATCTTTTAAGAAGTTGCGGCATTACTTTCAATTGTATAGTGTGCAAGCAATTTCCAGGTTAGATCCAATGAAGTACTTAAGGGAGACACCCTCTTTGATTGGGAAATATGGTCGATGGTTGATAATATTAGAAGAATTTGAGATTATGTAACCAGGAAAACAATCAAAGGTAGAGCGGTGGCAGAATTCCTAGCCAAACAACCATTACCAGATAGCGAAGATGTAATATCCCAAGGTATGCCCTCGAAGTTTTGAATATTATTGTTGTTTTAATTGAATTGAATGTATATGTTAATTTGAAAGAGAAAAGCATTTTTAGAGAAAGTGTATATGTTGGGTATATGGTAATATATATAGCATATATGTTGGTCAAAATGAGGAGTCAAGGGAAGAAGATATTTTATTTGTGATATGGGAAATTACTATAAAGGGCATATAAGAAAAAGAAGTTAAGTTATATGGATGAGGGTATGTTAGTAATTGCTCTTGTAGATTTGCTTGGTGGAAATTTAAAGAAGAAGAAAAGGTTGACTTGAATTCATTTTTCTTCTTTACATTGTTTGGCCGGCTACCATAAGGAAAGGGAGAGCAAGAGAAGTGTTTTCATTTCTAACATCAAATTGAAGGAAGAATCAAAGGATTAAGTTGGAGATTTGTGTAATTTCTTCAATTGAGGTAAGTACTTTCTTATTTTCCTTGGTTATTTTTGAAGTTGTGTTTGAAGTGAGTTTTGTTGTGTTGAGATTATGATTTGGTGTTGTTGAGATGTGTTTATAAGTGTTGAAATGGATTGTAAGTTAAATTGGTATTGGTTTTGGTTTGAGGATGGTAAATTAAGTGGATGTTGGTATTGAAAGAATAAGAAGGATGTTGGTTTTAGGGTTTTAAAGTGGTATGTGTTTAAATGTGTTATTAATGTTTTGTTATGAGAATATTGTGATGAATATGTAAAATAAGTCTTAATGACATTGTTTATATCCATTTGAATGAGATTATGATGTGCATAAGGTGTTGTAATGCAATCAAAAGAGACTTGGCCATGTTTAGGGTTTTCATTCTTGTGAGACACGGCCAAGACTTAAGATTTTTGGGAGACACGGCCAAGTCTAAGGAATTTTGGCCGTGTTGGATGGATTTTGGAAAGACACGGCCACAAGCTTGGCCGTGTCCCTTGCCCATGTTTGCCACGGCCTGAATTTTGTTGAGAGACACGGCCGTGTCCCCTTGCCCGTGTCTGCCTCGGCTTGAATTGTAATTGAGAGACACGGCCACAAGCTTGGCCGTGTCCCTTGATGGTGTTAGCTACTGTGATTGTTTGTTACTTTTCTCACATTGTTTTGATTCCTCAAAGGTCTTGTTGTACCTAAACCTAAACATAAACACTCTAAACCCTTTGAAAACAAAGAATGACCTAAACACATATATGTGGAACATACATTCATATGATGTTGAGATTTATAGCATACATTTGATGATATTGATGATGCATATGATATTATATGAACAATATTATGTGTTATATGAATAATGTACTTTGCAATGTTACATCAATGATGCTATATGTAAAATGTGAAGAAGATGATGAAGTAATTGATTATGTATAGCTTGGTGGGAGTAGTTCTTGAGGGTGAAAGAGATGAGGATCATTCAAAAAGGTATGTACAATGCAATTTATAATGATGTGAATAATATGATTGAAGCATGCCTAGATGATATGATTGAATAATGATATGTTTGCCTAGTTAATGTAATTGATGTTGTATATATCAATGATGGAATATGAAATGTGAAGGATATGATGAGATAAATGATTGTGTATTTGAATGATGAATTGCTATAATGTGGATTCAAATGTGATGTGAAGCCATTGTGATTGGCAATGATGATTCAATTGAAAGAAATAAGGCATGTTTGCCTAGATGATGATGAGAATTGAAAATGATATTGATGATGAAATAATCAATGAATTGTGTAGCTAATGTGTTATTCTATTCTCAGAGTTTGTTGTTGGTGGCATGCCTAATATGAGTAACAATCTCTTGAAGTTAGGTTGGGCTTGATCCTTGAAGCCAAGTTGGGTAGAAGTTTAACATGTTTTACTCCCCTTGAAGCTTGGTTGGGTCTAGTCCTTGAAGCCTAATTGAGATGTTACAACCCTTGAAGCTAGGTTGGATTGGTTCTTGAAGCCAAATTGGGTTGATACTTAGCATGCTTTGTTCCCCTTGAAGTTTGGTTGAACCTAAATCCTTGAAGCCTAGTTGGTCTATGATAATGATAAATGTGATGATTAAACCAAAGCATTAACTCTGAAAATAGAATGGCATATTAGTGTCGTTTGGGCCCGAGTCTGTCTTTGTTGTCAATATGATATACAAATGTTGAAATAAATGAGTAATGAGATCTATGGTTGACTTGTTGGAAATGTGATTCATGATTAGTGAATTGTGAATCAAATAATGTTATGAAGTATGTTGTGTAATGTGTGTATTGATATATTGATTGTGAGTGTTAATGATGGATTATGATTGATGAATTGTGAATAAAACAATGTTATGAAGTATGATGTGTAATGTGTATATTGATATATTGATTATGAGTAATGATGATGGATTGCGGTTGGTGATAATGATGTGTATATAATATATGAAATTAGTTGAGATATATGAAAGGTGCAATTCAAAAGGAAAAACATAATAAGAAACTAATGGTACATGGAAGTGATATTTCATTATATGTTAGAATTTCTATAATGTATGTTTATATATTATATTTGTACTACTAAGCTCTCGGGCTTAGCGCGGATGTGTAATCGCGCAGGTGACTAGGTGGAAGATATGAAGTCTTTCGTTGTGCCATGAGAAGAGTAAGAGTTTGTCGAGACCAACTAGAGGGTGATGCATACATGTATAAATTTTAATTATGATGTATTTCTTACAAGAGTGTATGTATATGTATAAATGAAGTTTTAATAAAGATAAGATTATGATATATATATGTAAGATCATTAAAAATATAATGATTTGTAAATGTTCTTTAAATTAATGTATTGTGGTTTGAACTTTGCTAAAGATTAAAAAAAAAATAATGTATCGAAAAGTGACATTCTTATACTTTATATACTTGCTGTATGTATACCAAGTGTATGTATAGTACTTATATGGAGTATCGGGGTGTTACAATTATTTTGGTATCAGAGCTTAGGTTCGAGATTCTCGGCCTAAGTGAAATTAAAAAGAAAAAGTTTTGCAACGCTTAAAATGAATTAAAAAGAAGAGTTTTGAAATGCAATTGGTAATACATGCATATGCATTGACACCTAGGTTGGTCTCGGATGTGGCATTATATGATTTGTAGTATATCTGTGTTATATGAGATGGATGCTAGCGTGTGAAAGATGTTTTACATGAAAGTAAAGCTAGAAAAAGAAATTTATGCAAGTAAAGTGAATTATTAAATGTGTTGAAGTATAAAGAAATGAAAAGAAGAATAAAGTTGAAAATGAGTTGAAATCAAATCAAGATACGAGTATGTACTTTTTCCTCTACATTTTGAACCTCTTTGTAATAAAGTTTATGTTGGGTTTGCTAGATAGAGGAAATATTGTTGAATTGTTAATATTGAAAGATATGTTATTAAAATGAGGAGAGTATGGTGGAATATTGAATGAGTGGATTAGTATAGACAAAGTGTGACTATTTAAAGTTTGAGGTATATATATAAAGTTAAGGCTTTGTTTAAAGGAAAAAGAGATGATATTGGTTAAGTAAGAATATAAATTGGTATTGTTATTTTAATGCAAACATTGTGAGTTCAATGTTAGAAATGTGAGATGCTTGAATATTGTGAAAGCTCATGGTAATGGTGATAATATGTGATATTTGAGATTTTTGGAAATGAGCTTGATAATTGTGAAAATTATATATTTTGATATTGCTTTGTGATATATATACATAAGATGTTTTTAAAGTGATATTAAGAAAAGATGAATTTGGCAAATTGAAGTTTAAGAAAAGTAGTAAGTTGAAAAGTTAAAGGTTTAGTGGAATTTGATAAAGATTATTTGGATATTGAAAGTTAAATCTATATTCAATACATGAGCTAGGTGAAATGACTAATATTGCACATGAAAGTATTATGAATTGAGTAATGTGATTGATAGCATGAGAATTTGTTTTGAAGTAAAAAGGGAAGTGGATAAGCAAATGAAGAGGAGCTATCTTAAGTCATTTTATTGCAAAGGGTAAAAATGGATATGGAAGTATATTAAATGTTTTTAAAGACGAAAGTGAAAGAGATGTCACATTGGGAATATGTCTAAGATAGATGTGAAGTGTTATTATAGTCAGAATATATATATATATATGTGAGTTGTGTGAATAAATACTTTACATTATATTGGAAGAATGAGAATGATTGTGTTTAAAAGAAAGTGATAAACATTAAGTTTTTATTGAATGTGTGAAAAAGAAAAAGAAAATAAGAGCATATCATTAAGTGTATACATGTATATGATATGTGGACTGAGTTTTTCAATATGAATGAAATTATGATGTATAAAAAAAAATGTGTGAGAATCACATTATGAAGGTGACTTATGATTATGTATGTGGTAAATTATAGAATTAGTGATATGGAAATGATGTTGTGTGTATTAGTGGACCTAAGAGAGATTAGGTCTTGAACTGTGAAGAGTTAGATGGATTATGTGATGGAAGTGAGTATAGCATGGATTTGAGTAATATTGGACAGTGGAAATTGTTATAGTGAGTATTGAACTTGATGATTATATAATATTTAGAATTCCAAAGTATTCACATATGGAAAGTTCTATGTGATTATATATTATAAGAGATTGTAAATGGATTAGAAATGAAGTGATGAATAGAAATTGTATAGAACTGCATATGATTGAATATGTATATAGTAATATTGTTGAAACATGAAATAAGTTGATAAAGATCATATAATCGAGAGCAAGTTGGTTTGAAATAGAGTTGGAATGTATTAACTTTTGATATAGCAATAATGTAAAGAAGGAATAGGTAATTCTTGAGATACACCTTAGCCTTGTATTTGTAAAGATTGAGAATAAAATTATAAAAAAACAGTATTGATTTGAAAGTTCCAGGCTTGAATATTAATCTCTTAAAGCCATGTGTTTTGTTAAGTATATTTGATCGATTAATTGGTTATCCATGGATTTGGATTTTAGATCAAATGATTGTAATACAGATTTGGTAAGATTGAAATTATGTTGAGAAGTATAGTTAAAAGTTATGATGGATAAAGTTGTACTTTATCATTTTTATGTTAAGAATTTGGTTATAATTATGAAGTTAAAGAGAGAAAAGGAATTTATGGAAATGTTTTGAGTTATGAATAATATGACAAAAAGGTAATTTAAATAAGTATAACAATGATATGAAATGTGAGGAGATATTAAAAGGGAGAAATTTTAAAATATGACTGAAAGTTGTGCTACATATGTTTATGGTATATAATGAATAAATGAATGGACTTGAGGTTTAAATGAATGAGCTATAGATAGTAAGTATGGTATAAAAGTTTTATGATAATTGGTGGGAATTATATTGAGATAATTTGAAGTGATTTGTTATCATGATAATTTGACTGAATATGGATCGGAAGAGATCAGGAATTGTATGTAAGTTTGCCCTAATGGAATTAGGTTATATATATACATATTTGAATATTGTGAAATTTCATGATAGGTTAAATAAATTAATCGTTGGTTGGATTTGAACAAGATTGGAACATGGGTATATTATGACAGATAGATCAATTGATCTGGATTTGGCTAAGATTATGAATCATTATTGAGATTTAATATGTATAGTTGTACTAAAGTGTAATTGTTTACATGATAATGTATATGATGTAAAATGTTAAAGTGTGAATGGACATGAATGAATGGAGTTATAGTAGTTATAAATCAGGATAAAAAGGGAAAAGATTGGTTATTTATAAAATAAGTTGAAAGGTAATGTATTAATATGTAAGTTAAGTGAAAAGCATGCTAAAGAAGTAACTCCAATTGTGAAAGATAAGGATCTTGTTATCTATTGAGGTTTGATAAATGTCTATTTAGACAGTGATTTTAATGACGGGATAATTAATGCTAAGGTATAAACCAATGATTTTTAAGGTTAAAGTTAAGAGAGTAATTACAAAGAGGTGAATGAATAAAATATAGTGAAAATAAAGATTGGATGAAGTATAAGTGTACTATAAAATGATTTGATTCTTGTATAAAGATATTAATAAGAAATGTAATGAGTTCTTTTGAATGTTTGATTAAGGAAGTAATGAGATATATAAACATATAGAATGATGAGTTATGGAATTTAAAGAAGATGGTTGATTCTAGAGGGGAGAGTTGAAGTTATATGATTTGATGACATAATAACTTAAGCATATAATTAACTTCATATGGAAGTTAAGATGATATTATGTTAAGAATGAATTGTTACGGTACTGATAATTTTGAGGACGAAATTATTTAAGGGGGAGAGAATTGTAATATCCCAAGGTATGCCCTAGAAGTTTTGAATATTATTGTTGTTTTAATTGAATTGAATGTATATGTTAATTTGAAAGAGAAAAGCATTTTTAGAGAAAGTGTATATGTTGGGTGTATGGTAATATATATAGCATATATGTTGGTCAAAATGAGGAGTCAAGGGAAGAAGATATTTTATTTGTGATATGGGAAATTACTATAAAGGGCATATAAGAAAAAGAAGTTAAGTTATATGGATGAGGGTATGTTAGTAATTGCTCTTGTAGATTTGCTTGATGGAAATTTAAAGAAGAAGAAAAGGTTGACTTGAATTCATTTTTCTTCTTTACATTGTTTGGCCGGCTACCATAAGGAAAGGGAGAGCAAGAGAAGTGTTTTCATTTCTAACATCAAATTGAAGGAAGAATCAAAGGATTAAGTTGGAGATTTGTGTAATTTCTTCAATTGAGGTAAGTACTTTCTTGTTTTCATTGGTTATTTTTGAAGTTGTGTTTGAAGTGAGTTTTGTTGTGTTGAGATTATGATTTGGTGTCGTTGAGATGTGTTTATAAGTGTTGAAATGGATTGTAAGTTAAATTGGTTTTGGTTTTGGTTTGAGGATGGTAAATTAAGTGGATGTTGGTATTGAAAGAATAAGAAGGATGTTGGTTTTAGGGTTTTAAAGTGGTATGTGTTTAAATGTGTTATTAATGTTTTGTTATGAGAATATTGTGATGAATATGTAAAATAAGTCTTAATGACATTGTTTATATCCATTTGAATGAGATTATGATGTGCATAAGGTGTTGTAATGCAATCAAAAGAGACTTGGCCATGTTTAGGGTTTTCATTCTTGTGAGACACGGCCAAGACTTAAGATTTTTGGGAGACACGGCCAAGTCTAAGGAATTTTGGCCGTGTTGGATGGATTTTGGAGAGACACGGCCACAAGCTTGGCCGTGTCCCTTGCCCATGTTTGCCACGGCCTGAATTTTGTTGAGAGACACGGCCGTGTCCCCTTGCCCGTGTCTGCCTCGGCTTGAATTGTAATTGAGAGACACGGCCACAAGCTTGGCCGTGTCCCTTGATGGTGTTAGCTACTGTGATTGTTTGTTACTTTTCTCACATTGTTTTGATTCCTCAAAGGTCTTGTTGTACCTAAACCTAAACATAAACACTCTAAACCCTTTGAAAACAAAGAATGACCTAAACACATATATGTGGAACATACATTCATATGATGTTGAGATTTATAGCATACATTTGATGATATTGATGATGCATATGATATTATATGAACAATATTATGTGTTATATGAATAATGTACTTTGCATTGTTACATCAATGATGCTATATGTAAAATGTGAAGAAGATGATGAAGTAATTGATTATGTATAGCTTGGTGGGAGTAGTTCTTGAGGGTGAAAGAGATGAGGATCATTCAAAAAGGTATGTACAATGCAATTTATAATGATGTGAATAATATGATTGAAGCATGCCTAGATGATATGATTGAATAATGATATGTTTGCCTAGTTAATGTAATTGATGTTGTATATATCAATGATGGAATATGAAATGTGAAGGATATGATGAGATAAATGATTGTGTATTTGAATGATGAATTGCTATAATGTGGATTCAAATGTGATGTGAAGCCATTGTGATTGGCAATGATGATTCAATTGAAAGAAATAAGGCATGTTTGCCTAGATGATGATGAGAATTGAAAATGATATTGATGATGAAATAATCAATGAATTGTGTAGCTAATGTGTTATTCTATTCTCAGAGTTTGTTGTTGGTGGCATGCCTAATATGAGTAACAATCTCTTGAAGTTAGGTTGGGCTTGATCCTTGAAGCCAAGTTGGGTAGAAGTTTAACATGTTTTACTCCCCTTGAAGCTTGGTTGGGTCTAGTCCTTGAAGCCTAATTGAGATGTTACAACCCTTGAAGCTAGGTTGGATTGGTTCTTGAAGCCAAATTGGGTTGATACTTAGCATGCTTTGTTCCCCTTGAAGTTTGGTTGAACCTAAGTCCTTGAAGCCTAGTTGGGTCTATGATAATGATAAATGTGATGATTAAACCAAAGCATTAACTCTAAAAATAGAATGGCATATTAGTGTCGTTTGGGCCCGAGTCTGTCTTTGTTGTCAATATGATATACAAATGTTGAAATAAATGAGTAATGAGATCTATGGTTGACTTGTTGGAAATGTGATTCATGATTAGTGAATTGTGAATCAAATAATGTTATGAAGTATGTTGTGTAATGTGTGTATTGATATATTGATTGTGAGTGTTAATGATGGATTATGATTGATGAATTGTGAATAAAACAATGTTATGAAGTATGATGTGTAATGTGTATATTGATATATTGATTATGAGTAATGATGATGGATTGCGGTTGGTGATAATGATGTGTATATAATATATGAAATTAGTTGAGATATATGAAAGGTGCAATTCAAAAGGAAAAACATAATAAGAAACTAATGGTACATGGAAGTGATATTTCATTATGTGTTAGAATTTCTATAATGTATGTTTATATATTATATTTGTACTACTAAGCTCTCGGGCTTAGCGCGGATGTGTAATCGCGCAGGTGACTAGGTGGAAGATATGAAGTCTTTCGTTGTGCCACGAGAAGAGTAAGAGTTTGTCGAGACCAACTAGAGGGTGATGCATACATGTATAAATTTTAATTATGATGTATTTCTGACAAGAGTGTATGTATATGTATAAATGAAGTTTTAATAAAGATAAGATTATGATATATATATGTAAGATCATTAAAAATATAATGATTTGTAAATGTTCTTTAAATTAATGTATTGTGGTTTGAACTTTGCTAAAGATTAAAAAAAAAATAATGTATCGAAAAGTGACATTCTTATACTTTATATACTTGCTGTATGTATACCAAGTGTATGTATAGTACTTATATGGAGTATCGGGGTGTTACAGAAGAAGTAATCTTGGAATTTCCGGATGAACATTTAGAAACAATTGAAGTACAAGGGTGGAAAATGTATGTTGATGGAGTAATAAACAGGAAAAAAGCATGTTTGGGAGTTATACTAGAATCGCACGAAGGGTAACTTATCCCTTTAGCCAAAAAGTTGAAATTTAAGGCAACCAATAATATGGTGATGTACGAAGCTGGTATTTTTGGTTTGGAAACCCTAATGATTATGAAGGTGGATAAGGTGGAAGTTTATGGCGATTCATTGCTAGTAGTATCCCAAGTAAATGGAGAATGGGAGTTGAAAGAAGAAAAATTAAAACCATACAACCATTACTTGACCATGATGATGAAGAACTTTAAGGAGTGTAGGTTTATACACCTATCGAGAGAAGAAAATCAGATGGCTGATGCCCTAGACACATTGGCTTCGGTATGGGAAAACCCTGTCAGCTTATTCCTTAAGCCTCTAATCTTGACTAGTTCATCAACTCTTTGCTATGAATATGAAACAATCATGGGAATTGATACAGACCATGATGCGTGGTATGATACTATAAGGCAATTTTTGGAGGAAAGAGAATACCCGCCGGGGGCAACAAAGAAAGAGAGAAGAGCCATAAGGCGGTGGTCATTGCAATACATTACCTTCCATGGGGAGTTATATAGAAGATGGCCTAATGGGGTGTGTGAGCGGGGATTTTTGCCCCTACTCCCGGTGGAATGGTTTTTGCGACTTCGGCACTGTTTAGGCTCGGGGCCTTAGAGAACACGGACCTAAGTTCGGAGAAAAATGGATTCGCCACCCGGACAGGCCGGGAAAAAGAAAGGGGTAAATGACTAGATTCCTAAGGAATCCCCAACCCCCTAATGGGTTCGGAAAGTTGGGTACGTGTGGGGAAGGTGAGAAATGGCCCAGCACCCCCACAATGCCCGGTTCATTGGAACCGGCCTCCTTTACAGGTCTTAATATTATAAAATTCTTAAATATAATAACATTATCCATATTATACACAATAATTAAAAGAAAGCATCAATATATTAAAATCAAAGCAATCTCCAAATAAAGCAAATAAATGGACACCCATCCAAAGATGGAAACATGTCCTTACATCACATGCCTAAATAGGACACCAACCAAAAGGTAGAAACATGCCCTTTACATAGGTTCTAAGATAGATAGGTTCTAAAATAGAAAAGAAAATTAAATTACATGATGTTTAACTAATGAGGTACCCACCAAGTGGAAACATACCTCTTACAACTTTTGAAAATCTAAATTAATTGATAAAAGTAAATAATCATTCATCATAAAAAAAATCATTCATCAAAGTTATTAATCAAAATATAAAATAAACATCCATCCATGATAAATTAAATAAATTAAGTATTGAAATTAAATAAATTAAAGCATAATCAAGTATGGAATTGGATAAAGCAAATAAAAGTCCAATTATGGCTACTGTGACTTTTTATGGAATTAAAATAAATTAAGGTTTTATGTTTTAAAGGGTTGGTAAGACTCTTTGATTAACAAAATTAAGGTTTGAATGATGATATCATGAAAATAGGGTTTTAAACACTTTAAAATACTTTAATTTGTGATTTTTGGTTATTGGGTTCCTAAGCTACTATGTAAAATTTAGGTTTTTATGTTTTTATGTTTTTTAATGTTTTAAAAGGATTAGGGTTCATAAAAGTTAGGGTTTAAGGTTTTAAAAGGGTTAGTGTTCATTATTTTGAATTTTGGAAGTTGAATTTGGATTTGATATTTTGGAATTAAGGTCACAGGTGGTAATTTTAATCTTAAGGTTTGGAAGACAATTTAATATTTTATGAATTTAAACAAGTGAATTAAAGTTTTTATAACTAGAAAAGATGTTTTAGAAGACTTTATGAAGGAAAAAGTACCAAGTTTAAAGTTTTGAAAGAAACAAAATTTGATTTTGGTTTTGTTGAAGAATATGTTCAACTAGAGTTTTAAGGTTTTTAAGAAGAAAAAATAACAATTTTAAACCTTTTGGAAGATAAACCAATGAAATAAGGTTTTTTTTGGCTTTAGAAAAACTAAATTAAAGTTCAAAGGTTTTTAATTTTGATTTCATAAATTTGCTACTTTGTAAAAAAAATAATTAAAGAAAATTAATTAACACATACCTTCTTTTGATGATTTCTCCAAAAATAATTCTTCTTGGATGAACTAGCTCCAAAGACAAACCTTTTTTTTGCATTTGAATCCTCTAAATCGTGCTGCTGCTGTTCCAGAAAAGAGTTGAATTGAATTTCTTCTTTTCCTTCCTTGATTTGGTTTCAAATTTTCCAAACTTCTCTTGGATTTTTGCCTCCCCTTTTTTAATTGTCTTTGATCCTTATTTATAGTGGTTTGAGGTTGTTTATTCCTAATTAGTTAACGTAAGTAATATTAATAAAAAAAAACCAAAACCTAATTGGATTAGGTTTCAAAAAATTTGCGTCGGAAAATTTGCGCTGCCGAAAAAAAACTGCTGCGGAAAAACTGCGCTGGCGAAAAAATCTGCTGCAGCTGGCTGCGACAGTGCGCGCGGAGCAGGCCCGTAAGCTATTTCACAGGCAGAAAATTTCTGCGCGCAGGCAGAAAATTTCTGCATGCAAAATAGCACAGTGATTTCACCCGCAGGAATTTTCTGCTGGCGAAATGCCCACGGGCCAGTGCCCACGGGCCCGCACGACGATTTTTTCGTCGCCGATTTTTTCGACTTCGATTTTTATTTTTTGACTTTTATTTGTTTATTTCTATTTTTTATTAATAAAAATTAGATACTAAAGAAAAAATTATTTAATAAAAATTATTTTGGACCAATTAGACAACAAAAATCATTTTAGACTAAATAAAACATATTGGACCGGATTGGGTCAAAAATTAAGGGTCTACAGTTTGCCCCCTGCTTGAATGATCTGAAACCTTAGTGAAAGAGAGTGAAAAGCAATAAGACATAATTTTTGAGATGGTTGAGGTTTTGGGTTCTGGACCCGGTTTGAGTTCTGGACTCAAGGATAATTCTAGGTTCTCGACCTAAGGAAAATTTGGGTTCTGGATCCGGTTCGAGTTCTGGACTCAAGGATAATTCTAGATTCTAGACCTAAGGAAAATTTGGGTTTTGGACCCAAGCTAAGTTTTGGACTTAAAAATAATTCTAGGTTCTGGACCTAATGGTAAACTTGGGTTCTGGACCCAGTTTGAGTTCTGGACTCAAGGATAATTTTAGGTTCTGGACCTAAGGAAAATTTGGGTTCTGGACCCGAGCTAAGTTCTGGACTTAAAAATAGTTCTAGGTTCTGAACCTAATGGTAAACTTGGGTTCTGGACCCGGTTTGAGTTCTGGACTTAAGGATAATTTTAGGTTCTGGACCTAAGGAAAATTTGGGTTCTGGACCCGAGCTAAGTTCTGGACTTAAAAATAATTCTAGGTTCTGGACCTAATGATAAACTTGGGTTCTGGACCCGGTTTGTGTTATGGACTCAAGGATAATTCTAGGTTCTGGACCTAAGGAAAATTTGGGTTCTGAACTTAAAAATAATTCTAGGTTCTGAACCTAATGGTAAACTTGGGTTCTGGACTCAAGGATAATTCTAGGTTCTGGACCTAAGGAAAATCTGGGTTTTGGACCCGAGCTATGTTCTGGACTTAAAAATAATTCTAGGTTCTGGAGCTAATGGTAAACTTGGGTTCTAGACCCGATTTGAGTTCTGGACTCAAGGATAATTCTAGGTTCTGGACCCAAGGAAAACTTTGGGTTCTGGACCCGAGAGATTTGAATACTCGATCCTAAACTAGACTCGGATACTCGATCCTATCTGGATTCGGATGCTCGATCCTAAACTAGATTCGGATACTTGATCCTATCTGGATTCGGATACTCGATCCTAAACTGGATTAGGATACTCGATCCTAACTGTATTGGGATATTCGGCCCTAAATTGATTTGATTTGGGTACTTGGACCCAAGATTGGGTACTTGGACCCGAGCTTTAATTGACTTGGGTACTTGGACCCGGGATTGATTTGATTTGGGTACTTGGACCCAAGATTGGGTACTTGGACCTGAGAATGAATTTGACTAACCTTTTATCAGTTGAGAAGTCTGACTGCTCCAGATGTTCTATGCATTGTGATCCTTCACCCTCAGAATGGATCTTCACCCTCGGAGATCAGGGGTCTTCTTTGTTCTTTGAAGATGGGAGTGACATGGCCAGTGGCTTGGCCGTGTCTCCTGGGTGTGTCAGCTTCTGTGTCTTTTCTTTGGTTCTTCTTTATTCTTGGGTTAGGATGGGACACGGCCAGTGGCTTGGCCATGTTGCCTGCCAGTGTCACCTACTGTTTCTTTTCTTTCTTTGCTTGGTCCTTCTTGACTTTGTCCTTTAGGTGAGACACGGTCAGTGGCTTGGCCGTGTCGCCTGCCCGTGTCATGTTCTACCAAGATTTCTTTTGAGGTGACACGGCTAAGCTCGATTTGGCTTGACCATGTCTTGCTTGATTCATGCTCTTCTTTCCTTGTTTTGATCTTCAAAGGGAGTTTTTTGCACTTTAACCACTTTTCCCTTGCAACTACTTTTCCTTCCTTTGATTATTTAATGATTGTTGTAGGCTGTTGGCTAGTTTGATCATAAGGCTGGACCTTCTTTCACTGCCCCTTCGTTTGCTCATTCTAGCCTGCCGGATATGCCATCTCATCCGCAGGGTATCAATGTGAACTAGCTGGTACGTTCCTTATTTCACAATAGTTTATGCTATATGTATGCATGATTATGTATGCTCTTACCTTTTCCTTCTTGGCTCACAGCGGATGCTTGAAGAACAAAATAAGAAACTTCAAGAAGAGTTGGCTACAAGTCGTCAGCAGGCTTCTCATTTTGAAAGTTTATATCACCAATCCGAACAAAATTTCTGTGACTTCCGATTTCAAGGAATGAGGGATCCTGGTGCTTCTTCATTGAGAGGCCCTCAGACTAATGACCATGAGGTCCTTTTGTCTACTTCTGATGAGGACCATGACAAATTGAAACTCCAAGGCAATAGGGGTTTCAGTGCTTCTACTTCGGATGATCCCAGGATGAGTAATTTGCCCCCTCCTCCAACAGGCGACGACTTTTTCAAGTCTTTATTTGGTGACCTTCCACCACCCTCTTAGTGATATGCAAATATTGTAGCAATTGTAAAACATTGTAAAATAATGAAAAATATAATTTTTTTTGTTACTGCCAAAATTATTTATTTTTTATTATTATTATTTTTTATTGCTCTAACATTTGCCTAGTCCGCCCATGCGGGTTTTCAGAACTAGCGAGTTGTCCTAATTTTTGCCTAAGCTGCCCTTGCGGGTTTTCAACTTAGCGGACTCTTTTTTTTAATTTAATTCTTTCTTCACAGATTTGGCTTTAGAAGCATCTTTGTTTGCTTGATACTCCCTCCATGGATTTTGCCAGATACCTGCCACATCATCATTCTGATAGGAAGCTGCTCCATCCTGCTTCTTCATATGCTGACTGGGTTGACTGGATTCACTCACGCTCTGAAGTCAATATCCGTTGGTTGGTACCTTGGTGGAAGATTTCTCGTATCACCATGCAGACATACTTGATGTACGTTCCCCTTGCTACTCTTCGTCAAGGTACATGCTATGATCCTCGCCGACTTGGGCGTCAATATGGAGCTGAGCCTCGTGATTCTAACTTTGCTCCTGATCTAGACATGCCTTGCTTGACTGAAGCCTACTTGGATCGGCTGAGGCAAAGCTGGCCTGCACGTTACACTTATCGACTATCATAGCTTTTACATTTGTCAATTCAGAAAGTATTTTTTTAGGATGAAAAATAACTAAAGTAATAAAAGATGCTTCTTTTCCATTTATAATTTGTCATCACCTTTTGCAATTATGATTATTTATTTCATCCGTATCTGGTCAAATACTTATAACAGTACACATAGAACAAATTTAATCATTAATTCTGTTTTATTAAATTGGGGAACAACCAAACATAAAGCTAGCATACACAAGATCACTCCTATTGCCAATTAGTCCTTTCGGGTTTTCTAATTGACGATTTTCTTTCATTAGCCCTAATTGTTGCCTAGCCCGCCCTTTCAGGTTTTCAGAACTAGCGGACTGCTCTAACTTTTGCCTAGGCCGCCCTTTTTGGGTTTTCAACCTAGCGAGCTCTCTCTTTTTTATTTTTCATACATAAAACTTCTTCAACCTGTCAATATTTACTGGCTCACTAAATTCATTCCCATCCATGTCTGATAACTTCACCGCACCTTTGTTCATGACCTGTTTCACGACATATGGCCCTTCCCAGCTAGGTCTGAACTTCCCTCTTGGATCAGATACATTAGGCTTACATTGCTTCAACACCAAATTCCCAACTCTTAATTTTCTGACCTTGACCCTTCTATTGTAGGCCCGAGCTATCTTCTTTTGATACAGTTGGTGATGATATAATGCCTTTAACCTTCTCTCTTCTAGTAGAGCTAACTGAGTGTATCTGCTTGCTACCCATTCCGTTTCAGGCAGTTCAGCTTCCAAGACTACTCTTAGTGACTTGATCTCAATTTCAATAGGCAATACTGCTTCCATCCCATGAACTAAAGAGAACTGTGTCATCCCGGAAGGTGTTCGCACACTTGTTCTATATCCCCATAAAGCAAAGGGAAGCATTTTCGACCAGTCTCTGTAAGTCTTAGTCATCTTGGACAGAATCTGCTTAATTGTCTTGTTTGTTTCTTCTACTGCACCATTAGCCTTTGGTCTATAAGGAGAGGATTGATGATGATGGATTTGGTACTTGGAGAATAAATCCTTAACTGCTCCTTGAAATTGTACTCCGTTGTCTGATATCACACTGTGCTTGACCCCATATCTGTAAATGAGATTCTTTTCAATAAACCTAGCCATTTGACTTGCACCCAGCTTGTTGAAGGATTCGGCTTCAACCCATGTTGAAAAATAATCTACTGCTACTACAATGAAACGGTGCCCGTTTGAAGCTGTCGGATATATCTCTCCTATAATGTCGATACCCCAGGTGGCAAATGGCCAGGGTGAAGACATTGAATGCAGTTCTTCAGGAGGCATATGATTCAAGTTACCATACATCTGACATTGCTGGCACTTCTTTACAAACTCAATACAGTCTTTCTCCATGGTCAACCAATAGTAACCTTGTCGAATAATCTTCTTAACTAGGGCCAAACTACTCATGTGCGGACCGCAACTTCCCGCATGTATTTCTGACATGATGCGCTCCACTTCAGGCTTTCTTAAACATCTCAAATGCACCCCATCAGGCCATTTTCGATATAACTCTCCATGGAAGGTGATGTATTGCAATGACCACCTCCTTATGGCTCTTCTCTCTTTCTTTGTTGCCCCTGGCGGGTATTCTCTTTCCTCCAAAAATTGCCTTATAGTATCATACCATGCATCATGGTCCATATTAATTTCCATGATTGTCTCATATTCATAACAAAGGAGTTGATGAACTGGTCAAGATCAGAGGCTTAAGGAATAGGCTGGCAGGATTTTCCCATACCGAAGCCAATGTGGCTAGGACATCAGCCATTTGATTTTCTTCTCTTGACAGGTGTATAAACCTACATTCCTTAAAATTCTTCATCATCATGGTTAGGTAATGGTGGTATGGTTTCAATTTTTCTTCTTTCAACTCCCACTCTCCATTTACTTGGGATACTACTAGCAATGAATTGCCATAAACTTCCACCTTATCCGCCTTCATAATCATTAGGGTTTCCAAACCGAAAATACACGCTTCATACAACACCATGTTATTGGTTGCCCTAAATTTCAACTTCTTGGCTAAAGGGATAAGTTCCCCTTCGGGCGATTCTAGTATAACTCCCAAACCTGCTCCTTTCCTATTTACCGCTCCATCAAAAGGATTAGGGTTCAAAAAAATTAGGGTTTAAGGTTTTAAACGGGTTGGAGTTCATTATTTTGAATTTTGGAAGTTGAATTTGGATTTGATATTTTGGAATTAGGGTCATGGGTGGTAATTTTAATCTTAGAGTTTGGAAGACAATTTACTATTTTATGGAATTTTATGAATTTGAACAAGTGAATTAAAGTTTTTATAACAAGAAAAGATGTTTTAGAAGACTTTTTGACGGAAAAAGTACCAAGTTTAAAGTTTTGAAAGAAACAGAATTTGATTTTGGTTTTGTTGAAGAATATGTTCAATTAGAGTTTTAAGGTTTTTAAGAAGAAAAAATAACAATTTTAAGCCTTTTGGAAGATAAAACAACGAAATAAGGTTTTTTTTTGGCTTTAGAAAAACTAAATTAAAGTTCAAAGGTTTTTAATTTTGATTTCATAAATTATCTATTGTGTTAAAAAACAATTAAAGAAAATTAATTAACACATACCTTCTTTTGATGATTTCTCCAAAAACAATTCTTCTTGGATGAACTAGCTCCAAAGACAAGCCTTTTTTGCCTTTGAATCCTCTAAATCGTGCTGCTGCTATTCCAAAAAAGAGTTGAATTGAATTTCTTCTTTTCCTTCCTTGATTTGGTTTCAAATTTTCCAAACTTCTCTTGGATTTTTGCCTCCCCTTTTTTAATTGTCTTTGATCCTTATTTATAGTGGTTTGAGGTTGTTTATTCCTAATTAGTTAAGGTAAGTAATATTATTAAAAAAAACCAAAACCTAATTGGATTAGGTTTCGAAAAATTTGCGCTACCAAAAAAAAACTGCTGCGGAAAAATTGCGCTGGCAAAAAAATCTGCTGCAGCTGGCTACGGCAGCGAGCGCGGAGCGGGCCCGTAAGCTATTTCACAGGCAGAAAATTTCTGCGTGCAAAATAGCACAGTAATTTCGCCCGCAGGAATTTCCTGCAGGCGAAATGCACATGGGCCCGCGTGACGATTTTTTCATCGCCGATTTTTTCGACTCCGATTTTTATTTTTATTTTTATTTTTTGACTTTTATTTGTTTATTTCTATCTTTTATTAATAAAAATTAGATACTAAAGCAAAAATTATTTAATATAAATTATTTTGGACCAATTAGACAACAAAAATCATTTTAGACTAAATAAAACATATTGGACCGGATTGGGTCAAAAATTAAGGTTTACAGGTGCATTTGAGATGTTTAAGAAAGCCTGAAGTGGAGCGCATCATGTCAGAGATACATGCGGGAAGTTGCGGTCCGCATATGAGTGGTTTGGCTCTAGTTAAGAAGATTATTCGACAAGGTTACTACTGGTTGACCATGGAGAGAGATTGTATTGAGTTTGTCAAGAAGTGCCAACAATGACAAATGTATGGTAACTTGAATCACATGCCTCCTAAAGAATTACATTCTATGTCTTCACCCTGGCCATTTGCCACCTAGGGTATCGACATTATAGGAGAGATACATCCGACAGCTTCAAACGGTCATCGTTTCATTGTGGTAGTAGTAGATTATTTTTCAAAATGGGTTGAAGCCGAATTCTTCAACAAAATGTGTGCAAGGCAAATGACTAGATTTATTGAAAAGAACCTCATCTGCATATACGAGGTCCCGCACAGTGTGATATCAGACAATGGTGTTAGTGTATGTGCCCTAGGCCATTTATTTGGATCTTTATGTTATACATTCATTATTAATAAATGAGGTTTTATTATCATTATTGTTTGTTTGCATGTTACACAATTTTGATATTTGTCCCTGGTTTATTATTGTTATAGAGATAAAAAAAAAATAATTCTTAACCAGTATGAACATTGATTTGATAATCATCAGATGGTTATATGTATAGTGATACAAATCAATTTCATAGATACTTGTTAGAGAACAATGTATTGGATAGACCCATCATGAGATTACTACATGGGTTAGTGTCATAAGTAAATCTCATGATAGTTATGTATTAATTCTTTGACTTGAGATTGTCATAGTTTCCAATATAAGGACTATTATATTTTGACATGATCAAACATTATCCGTAACTGGATAGTAATAAAGGTTATGATCATATATGATAGAAATTATGTAGAGGATAATGAACAATCAAGATAGAATTTGTCCCTCTCTTTGAGAGAGATATCTTTTGGGCCCCTCGATAAGTGAGACTGTGAAATGTATGGCCGTGCTCAAATGAATTGATAGTGTGATCAATTTCATTTGTTTTTATTAGTCTACTTGGAGATCGAGTAATCATAAGTTTGGACGATATAAGTATGATGTTGACCATGACTTATGTTCAAGCTAGATATCGTGTGACAAAGGGATTAATGCATGTACTATTATTAGGCAAATTGGACATTCCTTATATTAATTGGGTAGTTGTAACGCCTTGCTAGAGGCCAATTACGACTTGTTGGTTTAATAGAGATTAAATTGACTGCCAATTAATATGGGCCTATCGGGTCACACACAAGAATGCACTTTAGGCTGGATATAATATTAATAATATTAGATATTAGATATTAATATTTATTATTATTATTATTTTCATTATATATATATATATTATTAGATAATATATTCAGAATCCTTATTAGATTTAGATTCTGAATTTGATTTACCTTATCCAATTTCGAATTGGATTCTTGAGTGATTATATTCATTCCAGACGTTAAGTCTTCTCAGAGGTAACATTAGAAATCAAAAAGAGAACGAAAACAAAGGAACCTTAATACGTTTTAGAGAAAACATTTTTCCAGCCTTCGCCGTTACAGAGAGCTAGCACTCCAGACGGTAGCATTCGTATGGATATGCGATAGAGGGTGTTTCGCGATCGAGGCATCTCTTCCAAACTGTGATTTCGAATCATCAACAGGTTAGTTCTTTGAACACTTTCATCGAATTAAACGAACAGCATGGATCCTGGTGGGAAATCAGAGATCAAGAATTTTTCTGCTGCGTGTTTTTGGTTTGCAGTGATCTCCTTGATTTTCTAACAGTGGTATCAGAGACACTTGTTGTTTTTGTTTAAGTCAAAAATGCCATGTTGATATGATTACATGAGATATATTGATTTCGTATGGCATGTTAACTATAAAACCCTAATTCGTTTTTCATATGATGAGAAAGGATTGTTTTTTTGGTTTCGTTTCTGTAAAACCCTAATTCGTTTTTCATATGATGAGAAAGGATTGGAGTTTTTAATTTCGTTTTCATGAGATGATCATGTATATATGATTGTTGATGAAAACGATTTTCATATGATGAAAATGATTAAGTTTATATGTGATATAAACATTTGGTAATGATTCTATAACGGGTTGTACATATTCGAAATAAAATAGTAAGAAGGTTAACGAGATTAACAATTCTGTTTTAGGGTTTCGCCAAAGAAAAATGTTA
The DNA here is from genome assembly GCA_947685225.1 of Garcia nutans. Lineage (NCBI taxonomy): Eukaryota > Viridiplantae > Streptophyta > Magnoliopsida > Malpighiales > Euphorbiaceae > Garcia > Garcia nutans. The sequence goes on from CANTUV010000007.1 coordinate 51,109,642, forward strand.
ATGAGATTGTTAATGAAAAACAAAGGAACCCTAATACATTTTAGAGAAAACGTTTTTCCAGCCTTCACCGTTGCAGAGAGCTAGCACTCCAGATGGTAGCATTCGTGTGGATATGCGATAGAGGGTGTTTTGCGATCGAGGCATCTCTTCCAAACTGTGATTTTGAATCATCGACAGGTTAGTTCTTTGGCCACTTTTGTCGGATTAAACGAACAACATGGATCCTGGTAGGAAATCAGAGATCAAGAATTTTTTCGCTGCGTGTTTTTGGTTTGTAGTGATCTCCTTGATTTTCTAACAAATGGTGTACAGTTTCAAGGAGCAGTTAAGGATTTGTTCTCAAAGTACCGAATCCATCATCATAGATCCTCTCCTTATAGACCAAAGGCTAATGGTGCAGTAGAAGCAACAAACAAGACAATTAACCAAATTCTATCCAAAATGACTAAGACTTACAGGGATTGGTCGGAGATGCTTTCCTTTGCTTTATGGGGATATAGGACAAGTGTGCGAATACCCACTGGAATGACACCGGTCTCTTTGGTTTACGGGATTGAAGCAATATTGCCAATTGAAATTGAGATCAAGTCATTGAGAGTAGTCTTGGAAGCCGAACTGCCTGAAACGGAATGGGTAGTGAGCAGATACACACAATTAGCTTTACTAGAAGAGAGAAGGTTAAAAGCATTGTATCATCACCAACTTTATAAGGTAGCTCGAGCCTACAATAGAAGGGTTAAAATTATAAAATTCAGAGTTGGGGATTTGGTGTTGAAGCAATGTAAGCCTAATGTATCTGATCCAAGAGGGAAGTTCAGACTTAGCTGGGAAGGGCCATATGTCATAAAACAAGTCATGAACAAAGGTGCAGTGAAGTTGTCAGACATGGACGAGAACGAATTTAGTGAGCCAGTGAACATTGACAGGTTAAAGAGGTTTTATGTATGATAAAAAAGAAAATAAAAGAGAGCTCCCTAGGTTGAAAACCCAAAAAGGGTGGCCTAGGCAAAAGTTAGAGCATTTTGCTAGTTCCAAAAACCCGAAAGGGCGGGCTAGGCAACAATTAGGGTTAAATGAGAGAAAATCATCAATTAGAAAACCCAAAAGGGCTAATTGGCAACATGAGTGATCTTGTGTATGCTGGCTTTATGTTTGGTTGTTCCCAAATTTAATAAAACAGAATTAATATCAAAATTGTTCTATGTACACTATTATAAGTATTTGACCAGATATGTATGAAATAAATAAACACAATAGCAAAAGGTGATGACAAATTTTAAATGGAAAAGAAGCATCTTTTATTACTTTAATACATTTTCTGAATTGACAAATGCAAAATCTATGGCAGTCTATAAATGTAACGTGCAGGCCAGCTTTGCCTCAGCAGATCCAAATAGGCTTCAGTCAAGCGAGGCATGTCTAAATCGAGAGTAAAGTTAGAATCACAAGGCTCAGCTCCGTACTGACGGCCAAGTCGGCGAGGATCATAACATGTACCTTGATGAAGAGCAGCAAGGGGAACATACATCAAGTATGTCCGCATGGTAACACGAGAAATCTTCCACCAAGGTACCAACCAATGGATATTGACTTCAGCGCATGATTGGATCCAGTCAACCAAGTCAGCATATGAAGAAGCAAGATGGAGTAGTTTCCTAGCAGAATGATGATGTGGCAGGTATCTGGCAAATCCATGGATGGAGTATCAAGCAAAAAAAGGCGCTCCTGAAGCTAAATCTGTGAAGAAAGAATTAAATAAAAAAGGAGGAAAAAAAGTCTGCTAAGTTGAAAACCCGTGAGGGTAGCTTAGGAAAAAATTAGGACACCTTACTAGTTCTGAAAACCCACATGGGCGGACTAGGCAAAAATTAGAGCAATAAAGAAAAAAAGAAAAATGAAAACCTAAATTGAAAACCCAAAAGGGCAGTTTAGGTAATTACTTGAAGGAGCAATGGACTCCCGATCAGTCTCTTTGACAATCCTGATTTTAGTCGGTCTAATCCAACTAAAATCTCGGCTAAGATCACAGGTACCGGCTACAAGCCTCCTTCCATTTGGTCCATAATATTCAATACCCATGGATCAATATTGTCGTCGAAAGAAACAAGCAAGAATTTGCCGAGCAAGCAAAGATAGAGCATGCATCCCCATGCCTTAGTAGGGGCCAAATGAGAGAGACAAAAGTCAATCAAAGGAGCAAGTAGAATTTTTTCACCTCTCATCAAGCGAAGAATTTCGGGTTTTGGAATTTGAAATAACATCTGCATCTTCTGTTGAGTCTTGAAAATCAATGTGGGTAACGCCATTTGTTGATTATTTGGATATCCAAGGATGGCCTCAAATTCTTCAATCAAGGGACATATTTCAAAGCCATTAATTTTAAATGCCCTAGAATCCATATTCTAAAAGGAAGACACAACATATAAGAAGGAGTGGTCCAATTTGACATTTTGAAAATGTTTTAAAACATCAAGTTTCGACCACGAAATTTGCTTCCAGTGAATAGCATCCATATTCTTAAATAGAATTTTTATCTTCTTTAAATGATGATCGGTCATTGTTGTTGAATGAAAAAAAATTAAAATTGTTAAAGGGAGTTCTTTGCATGGGAATCGAAAATATTTTGGCATCTGTATTAACTTAGGCATGAAAAGTGATTTATATAGAGGAAATAACCTTTTCCAAAAGTGATGAGGAAAAGGTGATTGGAAAGAATAAGACCATATGGCATAAGGAAAGGAATTAGCATTAAAATCCTTTACCGCGTTGAATTGATCTTAGAAATGGTGCGGCTGTGAAAAGGGAAGTTGTGACGCATTGTTTATGATGTGATATAAAAAAAAAGAGTGGCGCAGAAAAAAAAAAAGAAGAAGAAAGAGTTACAGTAAAGATGGAAATTGTATTTTTTCATTATTGTACAATATTTTGCAATTGCTACAATATTTACATGTCACTAAGAGGGTGGTGGTAGGTCATCAAATAAAGCCCTGAAAAAGTCGTCGCCTGTTGGAGGAGGGGCCAAATTACTCGTCCCGAGTCTGCTCAAAGCAGGAGCACCAAAATCCCTTAAATTACTCATCCTGAGATCACCCAAAGTAGAAGCACCAAAATATCTATTACCTTGAAGTTTCGATCTGTCATGGTCCTCATCAGAAGCAGACGAAAGGATCTCATGGTCATCAGTCTAAAGGCCTCTTGATGAAGAATCGCCAGGATTCCTCATCCCCTGAAATTGAAAGTCTCAGAAGTTTTGTTCGGATTGATGATATAAATTTTCAAAATGAGAAGCTTGTTGACGACTTGCAGCCAACTCTTCTTGAAGTTTCCTATTTTGTTCTTCGAACACCCGCTGTGAGCCGAAAAAGGAAAAAGGTAAGAGCATACATAATCATGCATACATATAGCATAAATTACTATGAAATAAGGAATTTACCAGGTAGTTCATGTCAATGCCCTGCGGATGAGATGGCATATCTAGCAGGCTAGAATGAGCAAACGAAGAGGCAGTAAAAGAAGGTCCAGCCTCATGATCAAATGAGCCAACAGCCTGCAACAATCATTAAAGAATCAAAGAAAGATAAAGCAGTTGCAAGGGAAAAGTGGTAAAAGTTTTACCTGAGAAGTACTAGCCCCGAGATGTGGAACAGACTCTCCTGTAGCTCCTTGATTGTGAGTGGGGATTTTTGCCCCCACTCCCGGTGGAATGGTTCTTGCGACTTCGGCACTATTTAGGCTCAGGACCTTAGAGAACACGGACCTAGGTCAGGAGAAAATGGAGTCGCCACCCAAACGGGCCGGGAAAAAGAAAGGGGAGGATGACTCGATTCCTAAAGAATCCCCAACCCCCTAATGGATTCAAAAAGTTGGGTACGCGTGGGGAAGGTGAGAAATGGCCCAGCACCCCAACAATGCCCGGTTCATTGGAACCGACCTCCTTTACAGGTCTTAATTTTTTATAAAATTCTTAAGTATAACAATATTATCCATATTACACACAATAATTGAAATAAAGCATCGTTATATTAAAAGAATCAAAGCAATGTCCAAACAAAGAAAATAAATGGACACCCATCCAAGGATGGAAACATGCCCTTACATCCCATGCCTAAATAGGACATCCACCGAAAGGTAGAAACATGTCCTGATGCTTTATTTCAATTATTGTGTGTAATATGGATAATATTGTTATACTTAAGAATTTTAAAAGAATCAAAGCAATGTCCAAACAAAGAAAATAAATGGACACCCATCCAAGGATGGAAACATGCCCTTACATCCCATGCCTAAATAGGACATCCACCGAAAGGTAGAAACATGTCCTTTACATTGGTTCTAAAATAGAAAAGCAATTTAAATTACATGATATTTAACTAATGAGGTACCCACAAAGTGGAAACATACCTCTTACAACATTTCAAAATCTAAATAAATCGATAAAAATAAATAACCATTCATCATAAATAAAGCATTCATCAAAGATATTAAATATCAATCAAAATATATAATAAACATTCATCCATGATAAATTAAACAAATCAAGTATTGAAATTAAATAAATCAACCTTCAAAAAATATAATAAACTATACAATCAAATCTAAAATTAATAAAGCAATAAATATATAAATTTAGAGTTTTAAAGAATTATCAATTGAGTTTAGGGTTTCGGAACTTAGGGTTTTAGAAACTAAAGTTTTATAATTAGGGTTTTGAAATTAGGATTTTTGAAACTAGTGTTTTGGAAACTAGGGTTTTGGCATTAGGGTTTTTAAAACTAGGGTTTTAGAAATTAAAGTTTTATAATTAGGGTTTTGAAATTAGGATTTTTAGGATTTTTAAAACTAGGGTTTTGGAATTAGGGTTTTTAAAACTATGGTTTTGGAACTAGGGTTTTTAAAGCTAGGGTTTTGGAATTAGGGTTTTGGAATTGACTTACTGTCTAAAAAAACACAATTTTGGATTTGGAAAAATAAATTAAGGTTTTGGCAAAATAATCAATATTTTGGAGTTTAATAATGAAATGGTTTAGGTTTTTGGATAAAAAAAGTTTGAGGTTTTGAGTTTTAATGAAATAAGATACGGTTCTTGAAGTTAAAGTAAACTAGATAGATTTTAACAATTAATTATTGACTACTGGATAGTTTTATGTTTTATGAAATATGCTAGTGGGATTACGAATACCAATTGATCAATGTGATAATTAAAGCAAACGATTAAAGCTATTAAAACAAAAACCAAAGCAAACGATTTAAGTTATTAAAATAAAAACAAAGCAAATGATTAAAGTTATTAAAACAAAAACCAATTTAATCAATGAAAAACACAATAGTTCCAACAACAATTTTGATGAAAGTAATTTATTCAAACAAATTTAGATTTAAAAAACACAATAGTTCCAAAACATTAAAGAAAGTAAAATTGAAAAGCAACATTCAAGCTAAGGCAAGTTTGTTGAGTTAAGCTTCTTTTCCTTTCACATCTTCAATATTTCCATCTTGAAAAGAGGATAAGACAAAATCTTCTTCCAATCCTTTTCCCACCGTGAAGGTTGCTAGTGGTGGCACCCTGTTGAACCTTGGAAATGGATTACCTTTGGTATTGGGCTTGTCCGGCTTAGGCAACTTGCCATTATCAATTAAATTCTGGATCTCATGCCTCAACTTCATACAATTGTCCGTTTCATGTCCAGACCTTTGATGGAATTGACAAAATGCATTAGTATCAAAGTTAGGTGGAAGAGGATTAGGCAAAGGACGAGGAGTCAAGGGTTGTAACAATCCCTTCCTTTGTAGCTTATTGAGAACCCAAGATAGTGGCTTCCTTAATTCGAAAAACTGCCTCATTCCTCCTTGACTAGTGGAATTAACATCAACTTCTTTTTGCATGCCTTGATTGCCCGACTGGCAGTTCCCTTTCTCATTCCTTTTTATTGAAAAGTGATTCTTCTCCCTTTCCCACTCTTCAATTTGTAGACTAGCTTGGAGAAGATCTTTGAAGTCCCTTATAAGGGTGTAAGACATTCTTTCACAGAGATTGGGCAGGACCCCTCTCACAATCATCCTTATTTGATCAGATTCATCGGGCCTCTTCTTGAGCAAAGCAGCCTTATTTCTCCATCTTTTCACATAGTCCAAAAAATTCTCATTTGGCCTTTGCCTAATGGACTCAACTTCCATTAAGGTAACTTCCACCTCGACATTATACCCATATTGCTGGATGAAGGCCTTGTATAGCAAATCCCAACTCTTTTGTGTTCCTTCATCTAAGGTATTGAACAAATTTTGGACAACAGAATCCAATGAGAGCATGAAGTACCTTAGAGTTTGAGCCTTAGTAGCTCAGGCAGACTGCATGGCAGTAATATACTGCTTCACATGGAGATGAGGATTTTCGGTTCCATCAAACTTTGTGAATGATGGCATCTTGAACTTGTACAGAACTTCTTCATCTAACTCAAATAATTTGTCAACTTCAGACATTTCCTCGGTTTTTAGTTTCTTCTCAAATTTCTTTTCTAAATCAAAAAACATCTTTTCAACATATGTTTCAGTCTTTTCAATAGTTGCCTTCTCAACAACCTTTGGCTCCTTTTTGTCTTGAAGATATTGGTAGTATTGAGCCCAATCATCATCATTAATGATCATCTTATCATCATCAAAAGCTACTTCATCTACTTTAGCCTTCCCCTTGACTTTCTTGGTGCTAGCATATGCTTCAACATTGTTTCCTAAAATTGTAGTTAGTTGATTCTTTATGGTCTCAGCCATGGCCTCTTTTATTTCTTCCATCTTGGCGTTGAGGGCATCATCCACCATTCTTTGAATTTGTTCAGGATCCATTGTTTTTTGTGAGCAAGTGATTGAGTCATTGCTAGATTCTTTGCTTCTGGCATAGGTCGGATTGTCGTAAGCTTTTGAACTATCGTAATCCAGGGCTGTGAGCCAAAGAGGATCAATGATATGAGATGTAAATGTATGCATGTATGCATGTATGCACAAACAATCAACAAACAAGGATAATTAGGACGCTCCTTCCAACCTTATAACATCCACACACAGATGGCGAGTCTCTTTTCCTAGGTATATGGTTAACAAAATACCAACATGGGGTATCTTGTTTTCAAACATTTCCCTCGAACGTTTCAGCCAATAGTTATATTTTCGAAAATGGAAATCCATTCATAATAATTCCCATTAATTAGGTTTTAATCCATTTAACCAACTATAGTAGCTTTTATGCTATATTGGATTAAAACAAAATTAAGAGGTTTATTATAAATAGATTTCTCACTTGAAAAAGTAACTAATGATTCATGCCAAAAACAAGCCCATGATTAATTATTCTTAGTATAAACTAGGCTCACAATTGATTTTTGGTATTTCTTAATTGACCTAAATAATTTGCAAGCTCTTTGTAAGAAAAGGTTGGATAATTTTGTTTCTAAGCCCATTGTAAAAAGATTTTAGGAAAAATGAATTTTGGTCTTAGCATTTGGGCCATGAGCAAAAAAAATTTTGATTTGTTTTTAGAAAAGTCTTATGTCTAAAGACCATCTTGAAAAGTTTTGAAAATAGCTTTGGTCTTTTGGATTTTAAAGAAAAATTTATTTTGAGCTTACAATATACTTAGGTCATATTAGAAAAAGAACAAACCAAATAAGTCATGATTTAAGCCAAGATAAATTAATCATAGTCAAACAACATGCATTTGGGGTAAAACCTAAGGAAAGTAACTAGGCCAATTACATGAGCTTTAGTCTTTGGGTTAAAAGGCTTAGGTTCCCATAGCAAGTATATACCAAATGGTACGAGGCTATGAGTGGTTTTTCCATACTCGATCTCCATACCTTGAGTGAAAGTATGGTATCCCTCACATAACACAACACGGGTAACACGGGCGTCCTAACTCACACACACGATGCAATCTAAGATGAGCAATGGATAATATCATTATAAGAAAGAATGGAATATTATAAAGACCAACGAAATCAACTTCTCTTATCCCAAGTGGAGTCGCCACTGTGAGCGGGGATTTTTGCCCCCACTCCCGGTGGAATGGTTCTTTCGACTTCGGCACTATTTAGGCTCGGGACCTTAGAGAACATGGACCTAGGTCCGTAGAAAATGGAGACGCCACCCGGATGGGCCGGGAAAAAGAAAGGGGTGGATGACTCGATTCCTAAGGAATCCCCAACCGCCTAATGGGTTTGGAAAGTTGGGCGCGTGTGGGGAAGGTGAGTAATGGCCCAGCACCCCCACAACGCGCGGTTCATTGGAACCGGCCTCCTTTACAGGTCTTAATATTATAAAATTCTTAAGTATAACAATATTATCCATAATACACACAATAATTGAAATAAAGTATCGTTATATTAAAAGAATCAAAGCAATGTCCAAACAAAGCAGATAAATGGACACTCATCCAAGGATGGAAACATGCCCTTACATCCCATGCCTAAATAGGACATCCACCGAAAGGTAGAAACATATCCTTTACATTGGTTCTAAAATAGAAAAGAAAGTTAAATTACATGATATTTAACTAATGAGATACCCACAAAGTGGAAACATACCTCTTACAACATTTGGAAATCTAAACAGATCGATAAAAATAAATAACCATTCATCATAAATAAAATATTCATCAAAAAGATATTAAATATCAATCAAAATATACAATAAACATTCATCCGTGATAAATTAAATAAATCAAGTATTGAAATTAAATAAAACAACCGTCAAAAAATATAATAAACTATATAATCAAATCTAAAATTAATAAAGCAATAAATATATAAATTTAGGGTTTTAAAGAATTATCAATTGAATTTAGGGTTTCGAAACTTAGGGTTTTAGAAACTAAAGTTTTATAATTAGGGTTTTGAAATTAGGATTTTTGAAACTAGGGTTTTGGAAACTAGGGTTTAGGAATTAGCGTTTTTAAAACTAGGGTTTTAGAAATTAAAGTTTTATAATTAGGGTTTTGAAATTAGGATTTTTAGGATTTTTGAAACTAGGGTTTTGGAAACTAGGGTTTTGGAATTAGGGTTTTTAAAACTAGGGTTTTGGAATTGACTTACTATCTAAAAAAACACAATTTTGTATTTGGAAAAATAAATTAAGGTTTTGGAAAAATAATCAATTTTTTTGAGTTTAATAATGAAATGGTTTAGGTTTTTGGATAAAAAAAGTTTGAGGTTTTGAGTTTTAATGAAATAACATACAGTTCTTGAAGTTAAAGTAAACTAGATAGATTTTAACAATTAATTGTTGACTACTGGATAGTTTTATATTTTATGAAATATGCCAGTGGCATTATGAATACCAATTGATCAATGTGATAATTAAAGCAAACGATTAAAGTTATTAAAACAAAAACCAAAGCAAACGATTTAAGTTATTAAAACAAAAACAAAGCAAACGATTAAAGTTATTAAAACAAAAACCAATTTACTACATGTTCAAGATCAAGGTACTGTGTGTTCAAAGTTACTGCATGCATGCATGTTCTTATTAATCAAAGAAATGAAACTACTGTAAACATAAATAATTCATGATTAAAGATCAAACCTCCACTCGTGAATTACTCCACAATTAACTTCTGGATGAACAATTAACAAAGACAGCGTTGATGTCTTTGAATGATTGATTACTGATGAATGTTTGCTACTAATCTTTTCTGTTTGTTGTTGTCTCTTTGCTATCTTGTTAATGTTCCTTGTTGTCCCCTCTTAATGTTTTCCTCTTATTAATCTTTTTCTCCCCTTTCTGAATTCTAAAACATTAATATTTATAGCCGAACCTCACTCAGAATCCTTAACCTAATATAAAACAGTCCCTAAAACAAATTCTAGTTGAATTAGGAAACATATTGAACCCATGTTGACATATTGAAGCATGCTCATGTCGACCTAGCTTGCCCAAGTCAACATGAGGCATGCTCATGTCGATCTTGGGCTGCCAAGGTCGACATGAAGCATGCTGTCTCCCAGGTCGACCTCACTTAAATTATTCTAGCCTTTTTTAACTTATGGATCGAAAAAAATTTTAATTTTGGCCAATTCCACTTGATTTTAGGGTTTTACAATCAAATATAGGATTCTTTAATTCGAATCGACTCCTTTAAAAATTATAAACTAGGTTTAAATATTTAAAGTCGGATTAAATTTATTTTGGCATCCTTTAATTAGGACCATATCAAATTGGGGTAAAAATTAAGGGTGTACAGTGATGTTCTTCTTCAGCTCTACCCTCATTTTCGTCGAAAATCTACCGCACACCAATAGGAGATACCTTAAAGTTCAAGAGTCTTCTTTGAATAAAATGGGCATAGAATGCACCCGGCGGATGGAGAAATGACTCAGCACCATAACCGTACCGTGCCAGCCACCATGCATCCTCCGGCATCGACACAATATTTAAAGTATATTCCGGGATATGCATCGGGACCCTCCGCTGCTCTAGACTGAGAAACCATTCATAAACTCTCTCCTTGAGAAACCAGCCACTAGACACTGGGCCAGCGATAACTCGGTGAGAATGTTGGAAAGATAGCACAGCCCTCATCAGAGGAGACCATTTCGTCCGCTCTTCTGGGTTCCACTAGGCCAAATTTACCTGAAAAATAACATAAGGTAAGTAAACTTTCACATAAAATTTAAAGCATACTAATGTTATTTTACCTGATCCCAGGTTAAGCGGCTCAACACAAAGCGATGAGTATGCACATGATGAGAGCCGGGAATGTCCACACGATCGGACAATAAGAAATTTAATCTCGGATACCTGACCCTATCTCGGGAAATACTGGGTACTCTGACGAGGTTATGTTCATATGCCCATACCTACAATAACAATAAAGCTCACATTCATGCAAGAAAAGAGTGAAAATGAAATTGGTGGAAGAAAGAATACCTCGACAACCGCCATCAAGCCGACAAAAGACTTCTTGTTTCGGCAAAGTTTATCGAGATCATGGTAAAGACACGCGAGACTAGCTTCACCCTAGCCAGAAGATGGTACCATTCTAAAATAAGAAAGGGCACTCAACACTGACAAGTGGATGGAGGATTCAGTGCTGCCTAAGATGGTTGACCCGAGCATATATAACAAAAATCCTCGAGCATACTATTTGGTCATGTCTCTACCAACTCGTCCTTCGTAGTTCATCCAATAACTATGAATTGGCTCGATTTTTATCATAAAAGGCCCTTTATATGATGGTTCCATACCAATTAATTCCTAAATTTCTTCAAATGTTAAAATATCATTGGTCAGAGGAACTGGAACACCATCATATCGAATGCCGGTTATAGCAGTAAAATCGACCGGATCAATTGTCATCTCTCCAATGGGCAAGTGAAAAGTGTGGGTTGTGTCCAATCATCGCTCCGCAAGCGCCTGGACTACGCTCCAGTTTATCTGGCATTCCTCGGATGGCAATTATAAGATGAATTAATTGCTCAAAGCTGCAATCTCGAATAATCCGCCTTACCCGAGAAGGCACTACATCGTACCATTGTCGGGCTTTGTAAATACATCCTCCAGCCCGAACAACGCAACGATCATGCTAACACAGAGCCAGGTAAGGTAATACTAGGTAAGTACATATTATCCTATATGCTTAAATTAATATATTTTTCCTAAATTTTCTAAAAAATAATAATACAAAATAAAAATAATAAATAAAGGCAAACACAATAATAATAAAAGAGCATAATATAAAAACATAAATTAAAAATGATAAATGATAAATGATAAAAATAATAGGAAAAATATAAATAGTAAAAAATCAAAAAATCAAAAAATATAAAATATAACAAAATAAAAAAAAGAAAGACAAAAAATCAAGAGAAAAGAAAAATAATTATCACGCTCTTTCCGTTGGAACTGCGGTGAAGCGGCATCTCGGCTAGTATATCTATATTTCCATCTTCATGATGCTGAATAAACTCCAATAACTCGGCATTGGAATGAGTCCTTGACCTTGAAGCATGCATGTTTTTCGAAAACTATGTGCTAAATTTGAAAGAAATTTGAGAGGATTATAGAATTTGAAAGTTTTGTTGTGAATAAAATTGAAAGAATCAGCTCCTTTATATAGTGAAACCGCAAGCAAAAAAAATTCAAAAGTAATTTTACTATTTATGAATAGTAAATTGTACTGTTCATGAATAGTAAACTTAAATGTTAATGAATAGTCTGAATAGTAAAATTTACTATTTCCAATAGTAGATACTATTGATTACTATTTACAAATAGTAAATTTACTATTTATAAATAGTGAATAGTGCATAAACAGTGACTACATAGTAAATAAACAGTAAATTCAATTATTCACTTTAATCATTCTAATGCTTGCATGTGTATAAATATTTTTACACGCAGGGGGCAAGGAGAAGACATATGCATAAAAATTAGCCAAAAATAGCTAGGGTCCAGAACCCAAATTTTCCTTAGGTCCATAACCTATAATTTATAATTTATTTCTAAATCCAAGAATTTAGCTAGGGTCCAGAACCCAAATTTTTCTTAGGTCCAGAACCTAGAATCTCTTTTAAGTCCAGAACTTAGCTCGGGTCCAGAACCCAAATTTTCCTTAGGTCCAGAACCTATAATCTCTTCTAAGTCCAAAACTTAGCTCGGGTCCAGAACCCAAGTTACCCTTAGGTCCAGAACCTAGAATCTTTCCTAAGTCTAGAACTTAGCTCGGGTCTAGAACCCAAATTTTCCTTAGGTCCAGAACCTAGAATCTTTTCTAAGTCCAGATCTTAGCTCGGGTCCAGAACCCAAATTACCCTTAGGTCTAGAACCTAGAATTTATTTCTAAGTCCAAGAACTTAGCTCGGGTCCAGAACCCAAATTACCCTTAGGTCTAGAACCTAGAATCTTTCCTAAGTCCAGAACTAGAACCGGGTCCAGAACCCAAAACCTCAACTATCTTAAAAATTAAGCCTTATTGCTTTTTATTCTCTTTCACTGAAGTTTCAGATCACTCAAGCAGGTGGCAAACTATAGACCCTTAATTTTTTACCTAGTCCAGTCTAATATATTTTAAATAGTCCAAAATAATTTTTTGTGTTGTCCAATATATTTTAATTAGTCCAAAATAATTTTTGTTATCTTAATTAAATAATTTTTACTTTAGTATCTAATTTTTATTAATAAAAATAAAAATAAACAAATAAAAATTAAAAAATTAAAAATAAAAATAAAAATCAGCGACGGAAAAATAAAAATCGCCAAAAACCAGCGCGCGGGACGAATGGCTTTGGGCCATTTTGCCCGTAGGAGTTTCCTGCGGGTGAAATGGCTTGCAGGCCAGTCCTCGCCCCTGCCACAGCCAACTGCGGCAATTTTTTTTCGCTAGCGCAATTTTTCAGCAGCAGTTTTTTTCCGCCAGCGAAATTTTTCCGACTTAAATTTTTTCGAAACCTAATGCAATTAGATTTCGGTTTCCTTTTCTTATCAATTTTAGCTTCCGTAAATAACTAGGAATAAACCATAAAATTCTTCTATAAATAAGACCAAAAACAACACAAAAAAGGGGGAGAAATTGATCAAAAATTGGACGAAAATTTGGAGGAAAGATTGAGACCGAAACTGAGGAGGAAAAGCTTTGAATCAAACTGATTTTTTGAGATAACAACAAACAATTCAATCCATCAAAGGCAGCAAAGCTTGTCCTTGACCTTGTTCATCCAAGAAGCAATTTTGGTGCAACCTACGAACGAAGGTTTGAATTCTTAATTTCTTTTTGTTTCTTACAGTAGCTTTGTTCTTTATTTAATTCATAGATTACACACTCAAAACTTCAATCTTTGAAGATGTAATAACTTGATATTTATTTCCAAAAATCTTAAGTGACTTCCTCTGTTTCTAAATACCCTTAAAAACTTTAATCTGTTTCTTTGTTTTTCCAAAAAAACCTTAAATCGTTCTAAAACCCTAAAAATCATACTTCTGTTTCCCTAAAACCTCAAAAATCTAACTTATTCCTTCTGTCCCCAAAAACCCTAAATTGCCTCTTTTGTTTTTATAAATTTTAAATCGTTTTCTCTATTTTCAAAAAACCCTAAATTATTTTTTCTGTTTCTTCATAATATTAAAACCCTAATCTACTTTACAACTTTCCCAAAACCTTAAATCATTTTATTAATTCTCCAAAACCCTAATCTGTTTTCCAAAGTTTCAAAACCTTAAAACCATAAACTTCACTTTACAGTTTCTAAAAATCACATAAAGCTTTATAAAACTATAAATTGTTTTCTCAAACTCTAAAATTAAAATCCATTCTCCGAAACACTAAAAACCCTAATTCAACTTCTAAACTCAAAAAAGTAAACCCAAAATTGTAAACCCTAATTTTTCTAAACCTTAATCCTTTAAATCTTAAAACCTTATAAAACCTAAAATTCAACACAGTAAGTAGCTAATAATAATAAATTCAATGTTTTAAAGTGTCCAAACCCTAGTTTCATGATTTAATTTCTCAAACACTAATTTGGTTAATCAAAGAACTTTATCAACCTCTTAAATCATAAAACTTTAATCCATTGTAATTTCCTTAAAATCACAGTAGCCTAATTCCACAAACTCATGAATTCCAAACACAAGAAATAAAGAAACTTAAAAAGAAACAGTAGCCCTAATTTGAATCCATGTAATTTAAATTGCTTTTCCATTTTAGAACCAATATAAAGGACATGTTTCTGCCTTTCGATGGGTGTCCTATTTAGGCATGTGATGTAAGGACATGTTTCCATCTTCGGATGGGTGTCCATTTATTTTTTTTGCTTGGACATTGTTTTGATTTTCAATATATCGATGCTTTATTTTTATTATTGTGTGTAATATGGATAATATTGTTATACTTAAGAATTTTATAATATTAAGACCTGTAAAGGAGGCTGGTTCCAATGAACCGGGCATTGTGGGGGTGCTGGGCCATTTCTCACCTCCTTAGGAATCGAGTCATCCACTCCTTTCTTTTTTTTGGCCCTTCCAAGTGGCGACTCCATTTTCTCCGGACTTAGGTCCGTGTTCTCTAAGCCCCCGAGCCTAAACAGTGCCGAAGTCGCAAGAACCATTCCACCGGGAGTGGGGGCGAAAATCCCAGCTCACACCATGTTTACCAAACTGAGTGGAGACATATGGGGTGGTTTTGTGTTAGATTAAACCCAAATGAGAATTTTGACATCCCTTTAGTGTGTCAAACTCAATGTTTAGATGAGGCCTCACTGCTAATGACTCCATCGGGGACTAAAATATTTCAAAAGAAAATTGGTAATGAGGCTCTTTTCATGTAAGATTAGATTTCCCTTTATTTAGACTTCCCCTTTTCCTCCATTATCATGTATAAAGGGTTCATTACCCTTAGTTTTAGGAAATCTCTTGATATCAAGTAGCATCTATTTGACAACATTCATTAGATATGTTGGGAGATAGCAAAAGCATCCAACTCGCGGCGAATCCTCAATTCTTTTAAGGTGTAAAAGACATGCAGCGCTGTTGGACCCATGCCAGATTTTTTATCTGACATGTGGTTAGGTATTTAGCTATTCTAATGTGATGAGACCCTTTAGACTATACAACCCTACCATTCATATAATGGCCATAAATCCTACCCTTAGGTCATATGAACCATAATAACCTGATGTCATGTTCATGAAACATTTTTCAGTCATGAATACATGCATCACATCATCAAAATTTGAAAGACTTTTGAAAATTTAAAGGCACTTATGCTTGAAATCATCAAAACTAAGCCATATCAAGCATTCAACAAAAAACTAAGCCACATCGGCCAAACCATTTAAACAAACCAAACCCATAATGGCTCAACCTTTAAACCTAAGTTGTATTTGCCTAACCATTAACACAAATTCAAGCCACTATGGCTTGACCATTCAACATAATACTAAGCCACATTGGCCTAACCACCAAACACATTTGCCTAACTACCAAATACAAGCCCCACTGGCTTAACCATCAAACACAAATCTTTGACAATATAACTAAGCCAGATTGGCTTAATTAAAAAAATTAAGCCACACTGCAATGTGAACCCAGAAGAACTATGCCTTGAGACCCAATAGATTTGTACTTGGATCAACCCCTTGAAAAGCTAAATCAAGTCCTTACCAAGAAACCTCAACCCGATCTCAACTTCTGAGAAAGAACCTTGGTATTAAAATCTACTCAAGTTATTAACTCTATGTGAATTTGTTTGATTCAACAAGAATCAAAGCAAAAGAAACCTCTTTTTAGAACAAAGTTTTGAATTCAATCAAGATTCATCAACTAATCATTTACAAAGTACATAAGGATGTGTAAGAGGGGATTTTTGCCCCCACTCCGATGTAGAATGGTTCTTACGACTTTGGCACTGTTTGGCTCAGGGCCTTAGAGAACACGGGCCTAAACATAGAGAAAATGGAGTCACCACCCGAACAGGCTAAAAAAAAGAAAGCGGTGGATGAATTGATTCATAAGGAATCCCTAACCCTCTAATGGGTTTAAAAAGTTGGGTACGCATTGGGAAGGTGAGAAACGGCCCAGCAACCCTATAACACCTGGTTCATTGGAATTGACCTCCTTTTCAGGTCTTAATATTATTAAATTCTTAACTTATTAAAATATCATCCATAATACATACAAAATAAAGAAATATTTATTAAAATCAAGAATGTCCAAAACAAAAAAATGGGTCCCCATACAAAACAGAAACATAGCCTTATAATAATGTCCAATATCCAAAGTACAAATAAATAAAAATAGGACACCCACCAATTAGTGAAAACATGTCCCTTACAATTATCCCAAAGTTTTAAATAAATTAAACTATAAAAAATAAATAAATTAAATAAATAAGCCACCTGCGAGTGGAAACATGCCTTTTACAAATCTATTTAAAAATACATATAAATCTAAGGAAAAAATAAGCATGAGAAAAATAATACAACATATATGAAAATAATTGTATAATTAAAAAGAAAATAAATAAACACATCTTAATATTACCCCCATTAAGGAAACATAGTGCATGATGACACAAGTCGTGCCTACGGCAATCCCGAAAGGTAAACTGTTTATATGATATGGTTTTGTTGGGGAATTAGGATTTCTATATAAGCTAGGGTTTTATATTTATAAAAATTAGGATTTTTCCTAAATTAGGATTTTTGGGATAAAATTATAGTTTTAGGGTTTTAGGATGTTAGGATTATGATTAGGTAGATTGGGATTTTGATATTTAGGATTTTGGATGATTATACTAGATATTGGAAATCAAATCCTATGTTATTATAAAATTGAAACAAATATACATAAAATAAGCTACTACATGAAACTAACAGATTAGGTTTTTATTTTTATAAATTTATAACTAGGGTTCTAAAAATTAAATTGTTGTACATTAAAATAAATAGAGTTTAAAAAAACAAAACTTGCGTTCGTTGGTTCCTCCAATATCAAAGTGTTGAATCCAATATATGCTACTACCTGATCAACCTTGATCTTGGATGAATCGAAGCAAACTCGAGACAAATGGTTCTTACCTCCTTGGTAGCTATATATTTTAAATCGTCTTTTTATTTCTAGAGCTTAATACTGCCTCTTTCTATTTTCTTGTTCCGTGTTGCTAATTCTTACCAATTTTGACATGTCCCGACTCAAACCAAACCCTAATTTTTAATTTCTTTTTGACCGAAACTATTTTACAATTTAATTTGGGCTTTTATGAATCAGACCCTCTAATATTTAGGCATTAAAATTAGGTTTAGGTTCTTTAAAATTATAACAGAACAAGGTGAGCTTCTTAAACTTAATCCATGCCAAAATTAAGGGTATACAGGATGTTTAAATACCATCCAAGTGCTGGATGCCCTAGCTTAGGGTGTTTAGCAACTAATACAAGAGCAATCCGATACCTAGATGAGTCATTCAAAACCCACATAAGCTATCCATAAACTACCTATGGGGTTTTAAACAACAAATGACCTAATTACAAAATATATTATCCAAATACTAAATAAAGTTCCAGCATAACTAAAAATGAAGCAAAATACAAATAGTTCAAATATTTGTCACAATAGACTTCGTGGTGACAGGTGAGACTAATAGATGAGAAAAATGACCATGATATCCTTTTGTGCGACTGCTAACTCTCCTGGGTTAAATTTTGTGTGGATTGTAGAAGTCCAAGCTTGAAGTTAAAATCTTCTTTGCACTCTTCAATTATAGCCAATCACTCCATAGTCCTTGGATCATAATAAGCAAGGCTTCATTGAACCATTATAGACGACCTCTCATAATTGGTCAATAAGATAGGCTCAATAGATCTTTGGCTTTTAACACAAGTTGATTCTTTATTGCATAAACTGGCTTGATCATTTAACATGAAATTAAGGCCTAATGGCTTAAAATTACCAAAATCAAGCTGAGACATATTGCCTTAACCTTTCGAGCTATGTCAACCCAAGAACAAACCATATTAACTCACCCATTAAATAAGCCACAATAGCCCAAAATCAACAAACATTTTACCTAATCCAAGCCATCTAAAAAGTCAAAAGTTAAAGGGTACAACAAGATCAAAACCTCACATACATCACATGGACCACCTAAAAAAGCTTGTCCTAGCCATAAACTAAACATTTCTTCCCTTACCCAACTACATTGTTTCTTGGAATAAATTGCCTTATAAAAAACCTATTTCTTTGTTCAAAGGTCAAACTATGAACCAAGAAGTGGAAGACCACCTCATTAGGTAAACTTAATATGTAAAAAGTTTAGTGAAGGAATTGCTTATGAAATAAGAAAGTATGAATGACATCCAACAAATTATTTTGGCAAAAGTCAAAATATACAAGCATTTCAAAACCGCTACTAACTAAGCCTTTTCTTCCTCCTCAAAAGGTACCAATGGCTCAACTAGTTGAATCCACTAATAAGAAAACATTTGTTAAATCCATTCTTAATAGGCAAGAGGAAAGTTTTAGGAATATGCTCATCAGCCTACAAATTGACTTCAACATGACTCTTATTGACTCCTTGAGTGCACATCGTAACTCAATCATGATAGAGGTTCAAACCATGCTGCGAGGGAAGTAGTTGGACACTGGCTCATCATCCAATTAACCTATACCAATAATTGATCTTGACAATCAAGGGACAACTACTAAACAACCAAAGATCCCTAGCTCCCTTATGAATCCTTTTCAAAGGGGAGATAAACCAAAAACCAGAATCCTCATGGAGAAGTTGGAAGCCATGGAAAAACGGATTGAAAACTTTAAGCATACGAATGAAACTCTAGATCTTGAGTCTTTAACCTTGTATTTAGAGGCCTAATTGCCACTCAAGTTCAATATGTTGGAAATGGACAAGTTTGATGGAACCACCTATCCCTAGACTCACCTCAAGATGTATGTTTTTGCTCTCAAACATATAAGACTCAATGACGAGATCCTTACTCAATTATTTTAGAGATCCCTAACCAATGCTATAGTTAGATGGTTCATGGATCTAGATAAGAAGAGGTATCAAACTTGAGAAGCCATTTGCAATGCTTTCACTAAGTAATATCTGTAACATCTACAATTTTATATATAATTGTTAGCCAAACTATTGGCCTCTACTTTTGATCTTAGACAATCAAATTAAATAGGACTAATATTTGTACGAAGTCAATTTTTACAGAATTTCTTCTGAGCCCGACCGGACTACCAGCCAGACCGACTGTGTAACACCCTTACACCCAATATATGCACACTACATATACCTGATATATGTAATACTACATATACCCGATATATGTAATAAAGGATACAAGAATGTCACAGCCTTTTTAATAATCAAATCATCATTTATAAAAATTTGTATAACTTAAAAACATTTAAGCAATATCATATAAATAGTAAATGAAATAATATTTACTATACACATATATATATTCTTCATTATCAAAGATTTATCCAAAACATTTTCAATAATTTGCGGAAGCAAAATGTACATATATATACATCAAAATCAATATGTACAAAAATATAAGATATATACATGCTGACAGTTTGTCTCTGATCTTGATGTCCAAAACAACTCCGCTCAAGGTCTCAAGACTAGACTCGACTCGGTCTAGACGAACTCTCTGGCTCAACCGAATCTACCCTGTCACCTGCGTGATGAGTCACAATCGCACTAAGCTAAAGCTTAGTGGTACAATTTTTATTAACAATTTAATTCAAATGCAATGTCAATGTTCCACACATAAGGATATCATGTCTCATAGCATTATATCATAATATCTTGATATTTTGTTCTATTGTACACAATTCATAATTCACATTACAGCAAAGACAAGCATGGGCCCAAAAAGGATCTAATATGTCATTCAAGTTCTAGAGTTACTGCTTTGGTTCAATATAACAACATTTGTCTAGCCCGTAGGTGAATCATATTCACAATAAGGATTACCTCATATGTAACATCCTAACTAGGATTCAAGGACTAGGCCCAACCCAGCTTCAATGGTCTACTACATCATGTAACACCCAACTAGGCTTTAAGGACCAAGCTTAACCTAGCTTCAAGGGATTGTTACCTTTTTAGGCATGCCACCAAACATAAAACTCTGAAAATTAAATAACATACTAGGCACACAATTCTTTCATAATTTCATTATCAAATCCTTTCTCATTTTCTCATGATCATCTAGGCATAATGCCTCAAACATCTCATTTATATCAGTTTAGCCATCACCAATGGCTTTAAATACCATCATTAATGTATACATAACAAATTGCATTATCCATACATTTTGAATCATCATCATATATTTCACATAGTTCACATTATGCAAATCATAGCATATTACTCATGCATCAACGATGTAGTGTAGCTTAACACATTTTTCCAAACCAAATGTGTTAAGTCCTAATACCATGTAAATATAAACAATTATTCAAAGTTTGTACTACCTCTAAAGCAACAATTACCACTTCAACCTCCTCTTCCAAGATATCCCTCTACACTTGGTTTAGGGTACTCAAGTCTCTTCAAAGCCTAAACCAAATGTGATTATACACAATCACTAAGTGATCCACAAAGAAAAATAAGGAAAAGACCCATCTAGGGCAAACTCTACACATGACACACTCAACAACACATGAGTGTCCATGACCATACCCTAAACCCACAACACAGAAGCTTTGACACGCTCAGTAACATGGGTGTGTCACTGCACGTGCAAATACTCCAACAACACAGTAGCTGTGACACACTAAGTGACATGGGCGTGTCAGTGCAAATACTCTAACAACACAGTAGCTATGACACGCTCAGTGACATGGGCGTGTTACTGATCGTGTCACCAACACTGAAAATAGAACCATTGACACGCCTAAAGACATGGCCGTGCCACCGGGTGTGTCATGCCAAAAACCTAAAATCGACACAGAAATGCCACAACCAACTATCATCTTTCATTAACCTTTCCAACTCCATACAAACTCAACCAATCCATCATAATACCATATGATACTTATGTAAACATCAAAATAACTTAAACACAATCAACAATACACAATCATAACCATATTTCACAACTCAAAATGTACACAATCCACAACTTTTATTCTCTTCACCAAACTTAACCTTTTCTTCAATCCAAACCCAAATTCATAGTAAACTAGACAAAAGAACTTCAAACATACCAAAGATCAACCATAGACACAAACTACATCAAGCATCCAATTAACACATACCAACTTTCAAAGAAAATCAAAGAAACAAGTTGGAAACTTACCAAAAATGAAGAAAAATCCTTAAAACTCCAACTTGATCACATGAAATCCTTCAATTGCTTGAGTTAGCATGAACAAAATCTCTTTTCCTTTGGATGAAGATGGTGGCCGGCCCTCTTGGAGAAGAAAGAAGAAGAAGAAGATAGTCAACAACTCCACTAATCTCACAAACCTCTTAAAAACCACACAATCCCCTCTTTTTATCTCCACCAAGCATTAATAATATTATATTATAATATCATCTTCCGCTATCATAACATATTAATATCTTATTAATTAAAATTTTCATTTGACCAAGTTAACTTGTTGACTTATATATAATGTATATATCTTCATATACATAACATATACACATCTCCTTTTTCACTTAATAAAATATATACACTTTTAAATCCTTTAATTCATTTTCAACAGTTAATATTTCAAAAATTTTAGGATATTACAATTCTCTCCCTCTACAAATAAATTTTGTCCTCAAAATTACCTGTTCTCAGGTTTGGAACAACTGAGGATACATATCCCGAATCATCTGCTCACTCTCTCATGTTGCTTCTTCCCTAGCATGATTCTTCCAAAGAACCTTCACAAGTGGCACTTTCTTATTTCTCAACTCTTTCTCTTCACCTGCCAAAATAGCCACTGGTTCTTCCACATAAGTCAGATTTGGACTCATCTCAATGGACTCCACTGACAAAATATGAGATGGGTCTGATCTATACCTCCAAAGCATAGAGACATGGAAGACATTATGAATTCGATCCAACTCAAGAGATAAAGCTAGTTGATAGGCCACTGGTCCAACTCTCCCCAATACCTCATAGGGTCCTATGAAACGAGGACTCAACTTTCCTTTATGGCCAAATCTCAAAATTCTCTTCCAAGAAGACACTTTCAAAAATACTTTATCTCCCACACTGAACTCTATGTCTCTTCTCTTCAAATCTGAATATGATTTCTGTCGGTCTAAGGCTGCTTTCAAAATATCCCAAATCACCTTCACTTTCTCTTTTGTTTCTTTTATCAAGTCGGGACCGACTAGTTTACCTTCTCCAACCTCATCCCAACACAAAGGTGTCCTGCACCTCCTACCATACAATGCCTCATAAGGTGCCATCCCAATACTGGACTGATGACTGTTATTATAAGCAAATTTCATTAGTGGTAAGAACCTGTCCCAACTTCTAGAGAAATCAATGACACAACTTCTCAACATGTCCTCCAAAATTATGTATCACTCTCTCTGACTATCCATCTGTCTGAGGATGAAAAGTAGTGCTAAAATGCAATCAAGAACCCAAAACATTATGTAAACTCTTCCAAAATATCAAAGTAAACTGGGGATCTCGATCATATACCAAAGAAATTGGGACTCCATGCAATCTCACTATCTCACTAATATACAACTCAGCTAACTTCTCAAGAGAATAATCCATCTGAATTGGAAGAAAATGTGTTATCTTCATCATCTAATCAACAATCACCCAGATGGCATCCTACTTCTTCTGAGTCAAAGGTAACCCAGTCACAAAATCCATCGTCACTTGTTCCCATTTCCATTCTGGCACTGATAATGGCTGAAGTAATCCTGAAGGAACTTGGTGCTTAGCCTTCACTTTCTGACAAGTGAGACATCTGGATACAAACTCTGATATGTCCCTTTTAATACCTGACAACCAATAATATTGTTTCAAATCCCGATACATCTTGGTACTCCCAGGGTGGTTAGCATAAGTTGATTGATGTGCTTCCTCCAACATCACTCTTTTTAGTCTTGTAGCATTAGGAACACACAACCTATCTTTGTACCAAAGACTGCCATCATTTCTCATAAAAATCTTGTCTCTCTCCCATTTGGAAATCCGATACAACTTTCTGAATTCTCTTATCTGCCAATTGAGCCTCCCTTATCTGATCCAATAACACAGGCCTCAATTGCAACTGAGCCATCAATGCGCCATCATTACAAGGCTTAAATCTAGCATGCAACACTCTCAACTCAACAAGCAATAAGAGAGAAAAGGCAGTGAAACCTGTCAAAGACTTCCGACTCAAGGCATCAGCAACAATATTTGTCATACCAGGATGATAATCAATTAAATAGTCATAGTCTTTAATCAATTCTAACCACCGTCTCTGCCAAAGATTTAGCTCTCTCTGAACACCCAGGTATTTTAAACTCTTATGATCTGTATAAATGTAACACTTCTCCCTATACAAGTAATGCCACCAAATCTTCAATTCAAAAATTATGGCTGTTAACTCCAAATCATGCGTCGGGTAATTCAGCTCATGTAGCTTCAACTGTCGAGAGGCATAAGCAATGACTCTACCCTCTTGCATCAAAACACAACCTAAACCATTATGTGAAGCATCACTGTATATCACATATGGTTTACCTTTCACAGGCAAAGTAAGGATAGGAGACTAAGTCAACATCTCCTTAAGCTGCTCAAAACTCACTTGACACCGATCTGTCCACACAAATCTAACTCCCTTCTGCAGTAATTTGGTGAGTGGAGTAGCTATAATAGAAAAACCTTTCACAAATCATCAAAAATAGCCTGCCAAACCCAGAAAACTTCTAACCTCTGTCACAGTCTTTGGTGGACTCCAATTCAAAATAGCCTCAACTTTACTCAGATCCACTCTAATACCATCTGCTGAAACCACATGACCAAGAAAAGTCACTTGATCAAGCCAAAACTCACACTTAGACAGCTTAGCATACAACTGCTTCTCTCTCAAAGTTTGCAATACAATCCGCAAATGCTTATCATGATCCTCCTCATTATGCGAATACACCAAAATATCATCAATAAAAACCACTAAAAATTGATCTAGATAGGGTCTGAATACCAGATCCATAAAAGCTACTGGTGCATTCATCAACCCAAAAGGCATCACCAAGAACTCATAATGCCCATACCTTGTATGAAAAGCTGTCTTGGGTACATCTTCATCTCTGACTCTCAACTGATGGTACCCCCGATCTCATATCAATCTTAGAGAAAAATGCTGCTCCCTTCAACTGATAAAAGAGATCATCTATCCGGGGCAAATGATACTTATTCTTGATGGTCAATCTTAAATACCATCCTTCTTCTTCACAAATAAAATGGGCGCTCCCCACTAAGATACACTAGGGTGAACGAACCTTTTATCCAATAGTTCTTGCAATTGCACCATCAACTCTCTCAACTCAGCAAGTGCCATTCGATAAGGAGTAATAGAGATTGGAGTGGTACCAGTCAACAAATCAATACCAAACTCCACCTCTCTCTCTGGGGGTATCCCTGGCAACTCCTCTGGAAAAACATCTGGAAACTCCGTAACTATGGGTATACTGTCTAACTAAAAACCCACTACCCAGGTATCTACAACATGAGCAGGATAAGCATCACACCCTTTTTGAATCATCCTCCTAGCTGCAACAGTTGAAACAAAAATGGATGCAAGATGTCTCTGCTCACTAGATACCATAACACTTCAACATCACAAGTTCTCAAGGTAACACACTTATTCTGACAGTCTACCACAACCCCATGCTTGGATAACCAATCCATGCCCAAAATTAGATCATAATCCTTAAAAGGCATCTTAATCAAGTCACCAAGGAACTCCTCATCTTGAACCACAACTAGACTACCCCGGTGCACCCTGCTAACAACAACACTATATCCTAAAGGATTTGTCACCAAAACATTAAATCCTAGGGACTCTGAATGCAAGTCAGTCACAGAAAAGATGGATGCACTAATGTATGAATGATTCTATCCTGGGTCTAATAATGCAAGAACTGAAGTACCAAATAAAGAAAATGTACCAGCAATGACAGCGGAAGCATCCAGCTGCCTCTGCATCACATAAACCCGCTGTGACGGCCCTGCCTCATTTGGCCTACTACCACTGGATGTAGAGCATCCTCTCTTATTAGACCATGATGTGAGCGGAGATTTTTGCCCCCACTCCCGGTATAATAGTTCTTGCGACTTCGGCACTATTTAGGCTCGGGACCTTAGATAACACGAGCTTAAGCCCAGAGAAAATGGAGTCACCACCCGAACGTGTAATATCCCAAAGTATACCCTAAAAGTTTTGGAGTTGTTGTTGTATTTGGATTTAATGTATATGTTTTATGGAAAGAGAAAGGGAGATAAATTAATTAAAGGGAGATATTATAAGAGATAGATGTATATGAGGGAGGAGATGTATATTTGGTATTTGGAAAATATGAGAAATATAAATGTAATATAAAAGAGATATAAATATACCAACATATACATTACATATACATAATGTATAAAGTGGTGTAGGAAAAGTAAGTATATATAATTAAATAATAATAACAATAATAATAAAAGAAAAAGAAGAAGAGAAAGTCAAAAGGAGTGACAAGTGTATGGTGGAGATTTTAAGGGATTTAATTATATATATATATGATAAGTATGAGAAAAGAAGAAAAGATCTTCTTTCCTTCTTCTTCTTCTTCTTCTTCTTCAACGAGAGAGAGAGAGAGAGAGAGAGAGAGAGAGAGAGAGAGAGAGAGATGTGGTTTTGGTTGGTTTTTACATCAAATTCTTAAGGGCTTTAAGAGAATTGAAGGTGGAGATTGAAGATTTGGCAAAATATTCCAGTAAGTGTTTATTTCTTTGAGTTGATTTCTATTGATTGTGTTTATATTTGATTTGGGTTATTTGTGAAGATGATGATGAATTGTTGAAATTGTTGAGTAAGGGTTTAGTATAAATGAATTGGGGAAATTGAGTAGTTGATACATGGTGATGTATATAATGATTATTATTATGATATATTGAAGTTATATAAGTGTTAAATTGATAGGTAATTGATGAATATAAATTAAGATGTTGATTAAGGGTGTTGTGGTATGGATTTTGAAGTGTTGTGTTTTCATGGATGAGAATTCGAAATGCATGATTTTTGCCTGACACGGCCATGTTGTTAGGCGTGTCAACGGTACTGAGTTTGATGATTGTGACACGACCATTAACACGACCATGTTACTGAGCGTGTCATAGCTACTGTGAGAAAAAGTAATTGACACGGTCATTAACACGCCCGTGTTGTTGGGCGTGTCAATGTTTCTGTGAGGCAGAATGAGTGACACGTCCATTGACACGCCCGTGTTACTAAGCGTGTCAAAGCTTATGTATTGTTGGTTTAGGGCACGATCAGGGACATGCCCGTGTTGGTGAGCGTGTCATGTGTAGAGTTTGCCCTAGTTAGTTATCATTCTTATTTTCTTATATGTATAATTATCTTTGGATTAGGTTTTGAAGAGATTGTGTTGCCTTAACCTAAATGTTGAGAATTCTTGGAAGAGGAAGTATATAGATTGATGGGAGTTGTTCTTGAGGTAAGTACAAACCCTACATGATTGCATATATTTACATGTCTTTGGACCTTAACACATTTGGTTATAAATGTGTTAAGTAATCTATCACATTGTTGATGCTTATAAATGATGTTATGTTGTGTACAATGTGAATTATGTGGAATGTATATTGAAGATTCTAAATTTAGGAATAATGTAAATTGTTATGTATATATATATATATCAATGATGGAATATGAAATGTGAAATATGTGATGATCATTCTTAATGTATGTTCAATGCAATTGGTTGTTTATACCTCAATGATGAGATGTGAAGCCACTGTTGTTGGCTATAACGATGTAAATGAGATGGTTGAAGCATGTTTGCTTAAATGATGATGTGATTTGAGATAATATGAGATATGAGGCTATGGTTGTTGGCTATGATAATGCAAATGAAATATAATTGGGGCATGGTTGCCTATCCAATTATGAGAAATGAATTGAGAAAAAGATTGATAAAAAGATGAATGAAATGATTGTTTGCCTAATATGTTAATTCAATTTTCAGAGTTCTAGATTTGGCGGCATGCCTATGAAATATATAAAAAGTAACAGTCTTGCCGGGTTGATGATCTCTTCAATTTGAGTTGAATTGAGGGCCAAGAGACTGGGTCTGTTACACTATGTGAATTATGGATATGAAATATATGAAAAGTAACAGTCCTGCCGGGTTGAGGATCTCCTCGATTCAGTCGGGTTGATGATCCAAGAGACTGGGTCTGTTACAGGTAACAGTCTTGCCGGGTTGAGGATCTCCTCAAGTTTATTGAGTTGATGGTCCAAGAGACTAGGTCTGTTACACTATCCATGGATAGAGATATATATATATCCCCTACGGGCTTGATGATTGAGATAATGGACCAAAACAGTAACTCTGAACTTTGAATAGCATATTAGATTCTTTTTGGGCCCATGCTTGTCTTTGTTTTTAATGTGATTTATGAAATGTGAAATGAATGAATAATGAGACCTATACTTGCCTTTGTTTTCAATATGAATGATGAATTGTGATTCATGAATGGTGAATTGTGAATAATGAATTAATTGAATAATATGTGGACATTGTAAGTATTAGTTATGAATGTTCTCATAAGTTATGCAATGATAGGTTGTGTTAATGATATGTGTATCTGTATATAATTATGAGATTAGTAGATATATTTGAAAGGTGTAATTGAAATAGGAAAACATGATAAAAAGATAATGATATATGAATTTAACATTGAGTAAGATTTATGTATGTATGTTTATAATATTTATTTGTACTACTGAGCTCTCGGGCTTAGCGCGGTTGTGTAATCGAGCAGGTGAGTAGGTGGTGGATCTGAAGTCAATCGTTATGCCACGAGAAGGGTATAAGTATTTCGAGACCAACTAGAAGGTGGTGCATACATGTACAATTTGATTATGTTGTATATTGATAAGAATGTATGTATACTTAAATATATTTGGAAAATATTTGTATAAATTATATATATATGTATTATTATCAAAAGAAAAATGATTATGTAAATATTGTTTAAACTAAATGAATTTGTATTTGAAATTAAGGTAATGATTTTAAATTGTACTGAATAGTGACATCCTTATACTTTATATACCTACTGTATGTATACATGGTATATGTATGGCATTTATATAGAGTATCGGGGTCTTAATAGTGACATCCTTTTTAGGTCTTAATATTATAAAATTCTTAAATATAATGACATTATCCATACTACATATAACAATTAAAATAAAGCATCATTATATTAAAATCAAAGCAATGTCCAAACAAAGCAAATAAATGGACACCCATCCGAGGATGGAAACATGTCCTTACACATCGTCCATGTCTAAATAAAATAGGACACCCACCGAAAGATAGAAACATGCCCTTTACATTTGTCCAAAATCTTTAAAATAAAATAAATTACATGATGCTCACGACATGAGGTACCCAAAAATATAGAAACATACCTCTTACAATATTTGGAAATCAAAATAAATCAATAAAAGTAAATAACCATTCATCATAAATAAATCATTCCTCAAAGATATAAAACATTAATCAAAATATATAATAAACCTTCATCCAATTTAAATAAAACAGTAAATATATTAACTTTAGGGATTCATGCATTAATTAGGGTTTCTAGAGTTTTATGTTCAATAACTATCATTTTGCATATGCTAGTTTAATTTGTTGAGAAATATTTTAAGGTAATAACATAGCTACTGGATGTTTAAAAGATTTAATGTTTTGGATGTTTTTATGAAAATAATGTTACTGTGATTTTAAAAAAAGTAGGTTTAGTTAGGGTTTTAAGCAAACATCATGAAATTAGGGTTTTGGAACCTTAAGACATTATGGTTTATAATTTTAAAAGATTGGGTTTCAGGTTCATTGGATTATGGTAATTGAGTTGATGTACTTATCATAAAGTTTTGATGTTTTAAGAATTAGGGTTTAGGAAAACTAGGGTTTACTGGATTGGGTTTTGAGAATTAATAAGATAGTTTAGGGTTTTTGATATTTTGGAAAACATATTCGATCTTAGGATTTAAGAAAACAATTTAGAGTTTTATAGAAATAATTATGATTAAAGTTTTTAGAAACTATAAAGAAGATTAGGGTTTGGAGAATTAAGAAGATATTTTGAAGTTTCGAACAAAAAAGTTACGGTTTAGATGATTAAGTAAATAGTCCAGGGAAAGATAATTTAGGGTTTTAAAGTTTTGGAAACAGAAGAATAATTTAGGGTTTTTAAAGTTTTGGAAACAGAAGAACAATTTAGGATTTTTAAAGTTTTAGAAATAGAAGAAAAATTTAGGGATTTTAAAGTTTTGGAAACAAAAGAATAATTTAGGGTTTTTGATAATTTAATCAATGACTTAGGCTACTGGACGATTTTAAGTTTTTAGTTTTTATAAAGCATGCAAGTGGAGTTTTGAAAACTAACTGATTAATGTATTAACTAAAGTAAATAATTAAAGTTATTAAAACAAAGATCAAATTACTGCACATTCTTATTAATCAAAGAAAACAAAGCTACTGTGAACATATAATTTATGATTAAAGATCAAACCTGCGTAGTTGGTTCCACCAAAAAATTGATTTCTAGATGAACAATAACAAAGGCAATGTTGCTGCCCTTGATGGATTGATGAATGCTTCTTGTTGCTAATTTCTTTTTGCCGTCTCTTGCTCCTAGGGTTTTCTGTCTCCTCCTTTCTTCCTAAGTTAGAAGTCCAAAGTCTCCAAAGTCCAGATCAATTAAAATAATTTCCCCCCTTAATTCTGTGTTTTAATGTGGCATTTATAGAAAAAATAAAAAATCTACTTCTAATTGTCTAAGGAAATTAAAACCATTTAGGAAAAGAAATCAAAACCAAATAGAATTCGATTTCGAAAAAAACTACGCTGAAAAATTGTGCTGGCAAAAAATTACTGTGGGCGACGAAATTGTGAGTGAGCACTGGGGTAGGCCAGCCAATTCACCACAGGAATTTCCTGAGGCGAATTGGCCCAAGGCCATTTCGCCACAGGAATTTCCTGCGGCAAATTGGCCCAAGCCAATTCACTTTCGGATACAAAATTTTTCATCGCCAATTTTTATTTATTTATTTATCATTTATTATTTTTTTAACTTTACTAATATTACCCTTTTTTATTTTTATTAAAAATTATAAATATTAAATATTAAAATAAATATTATTTAATTAAAATACCACAAAAATTATTTTGAACTATAAAAAATATTGGGTTAGACTGGGTCAAAAATTAAGGGTTTACAGTTTGCCCCCTACTTGAGCAATCTGAGACTACGACAAAAGAGAGTGAAAAGCAATGTGATTTTTGACTACGTTTGGAGCCATGCTAGACTTCTAAGGTTAGTTTGAGTTCTG
Source organism: Garcia nutans (assembly GCA_947685225.1). Taxonomy (NCBI): domain Eukaryota; kingdom Viridiplantae; phylum Streptophyta; class Magnoliopsida; order Malpighiales; family Euphorbiaceae; genus Garcia; species Garcia nutans. Next base: position 51,140,730 of record CANTUV010000007.1, read on the forward strand.
GACTCAAAAAATAATTTGGGTTCTAGACCCGAGCTGGATCTAGAATTTGGGTTCTAGACTCGGGATAAGTTCTGGACTTAAGGGTAATTTGGGTTCTGGACCCGAGCTAAGTTTTGGACTTAAGGGTAATTTGGGTTCTGGACCCGAGCTAAGTTCTGAACTTAAGAGAGATTTGGGTCCTGGACCCAAGCTAAGTTCTGGACTTAAGGGCAATTTGGGTTCTGGACCCGAGCTAAGTTCTGGACTTAAGGGTAATTTGGGTTCTGGAACCGAGCTAAGTACTAGACTTAAAAGAGATTTGGGTTCTAGACCCGAGCTAAGTTTTGGATTTAAAAATAATTTGGGTTCTAGACCCGAGCTAAGTTTTGGACTTAACAGAGATTTGGATTCTGGACCTGAGCTAAGTTCTGAACTTAACGGTAATTTGGGTTCTGAACCCGAGCTAAGTTTTGGAATTAAGAAAGATTTGAGTTCTGGACCCGAGCTAATTTCTAGACTTAAGGGTAATTTGGGTTCTGGACCCGAGCTAAGTTCTGAACTTAAGGGTAATTTGGGTTCTAGACCAAAGCTAAGTTCTGGACTTAAAAGAGATTTGGGTTCTGGACTCGAGCTAAGTTCTGGACTTAAAAATAATTTGGGTTCTGGACCCGAGCTAAGTTCTGGACTTAAGAGAGATTTGGATTCTAGACCCAAGCTAAGTTCTGGACTTAAGGGTAATTTGGGTTCTGGACCCGAGCTATGTTCTTTACTTAAGAGAGATTTGGGTTTTGGACCCGAGCTAAGTTCTGGACTTAAGGGTAATTTGGGTTCTGGACTCAAGCTAAGTTCTGGACTTAAGAGACATTTGGGTTTTGGACCCGAGCTAAGTTCTGAACTTAAGGGTAATTTGGGTTCTGGACCTGAGCTAAGTTTTGGACTTAAGAGAGATTTGGATTTTGGACCCGAGCTAAGTTCTGGAGTTAAGGGTAATTTGGATTCTGGACCCGAGCTAAGTTCTTGACTTAATAGAGATTTGGGTTCTGGACCCAACCTAAGTTCTAGACTTAAAAATAATTTAGGTTCTAGACTCGAGCTAAGTTTTGAACTTAAAAATAATTTGGGTTCTGGACTTAAGAAGGAATTTAGGTTCCGGACCTATGCTAAGAGAGATTTAATTGTCTGCAAAAAATAATTGTAGTCAGTAGAATACTAAAGGAATTTGCAAAAAAATTAGCTAATTTTTACTATACACATATCTTCATGCCCCCTGCGTGTAAAAATATTTTGAAAGTGTAAAAATATTTATATCATGCAAGTATCTGAATAATTGAGTTTTTTATTTACTTACTATGTAGTTACTATTTGTGCACTATTCACTAACTATTTATTTACTATTTGTAAATAGTCATTTACTATTAACATTTACTTTTTTTCTTTCTTTTTCACGAGAATACTGTTTTCCTCTTTTTATTTTTGTCTTTTCCCCTTGCAACTTTTCTATATAAATCTTGCAGCTCATTTCTTCATTTCATTCATACTCATATAAATTTTGAATTCAGAGGGTTTAGAGAATTTAGTATAGAGTTAAGAAAAAAATGCATGCTTCAAGATCAGGAACTAGATCTAATGCTGAGTTATTGGAGTTTATTCGGTGGCATGAAAATGAAAATATAAGTCTAGGAGCTGGGATGCTGCTTCATCGCAGTTGATATCAAAAGACCAAGGTAATTATTTATTTTAACAGCAAATTATTTTTTGTGGTTTTTTTTCATTTTTTCATTTTTGTGTTTTTGTTTTTTATTATTTTTTTTTCTTTCTTTTTGTTTTTGTTTTTTTTTGTTTTTGTTTTGTTTTTGTTTTTCTTTTTTTTGTTGTTTTTTTTTAAATTTAGGAAAATTAAATTAATTAGATGAACATATATAAGTAATAGATAGACTAATCATAAATAAATTTAGTTCTAAAAATCAATAGTATTGATATAATGATATACTTACCTTGTGTTAACTTACCTGGCTCCGTGTTAGTGTGATCATTGCGTTATCCGGGGCGAAGGATGTGTCTATAAAGCCCAACAATGGCATGATGTAGCGCCTTCTCGGGTAAGACGTATTATCCGAGATTGCGGTTTTGAAAGCTTTATCTTGCAATTACCATCCGAGGAGTGTCCGATAGACAGGAGTGTAGTTCAAGCATTGTCAGAGCGATGGATGGACATGACTCATACTTTTCACCTACCTATAGCAGAAATGACCATTGGCCTGGTCGATTATATAACCATAACTGGTATTCGGTACTATGGCCTTCCGGTCCCTCTTACCAATGATGTTCTAACATTCGAAGAAATCCAATAGTTAATCGGTATGGAACCATCATTTAAAGGGCCTTCCAAGATAAAAATTGAGCCAATTCAGAGTTATTGGATGAACTACGAAGGATGGGTTCATAGAGAAACAGCCAAACAATATGCTCGAGGATTTTTATTGTATTTGCTCGGGTCGACCATTTTAGGCAGCACCGAATCTGTCATCCATTTGTCGGTGTTGAGGGCCCTTACTGATATGAGTATGGTACTGCTTTATGGCTGGGGTGAAGCTGGCCTTGCCTGTCTTTACCATGGACTTGATAAGATTTGCAGGAATAAGAAGTCTTTTGTTGGCTTTATGATAATTGTTGAGTTACTCTTCTTCCACCAATGTCAATTCCATTCTTATTCTTGCATGAATTTGATTTTTATTATTGTTGTAGATATGGGCATATGAGCACAATCTTGTGAGGGTGCCTGGTATTTCTTGAGAGAGAGTCGGGTATCCGAGATTAAATTTTTGGTTGCCAGATAGTGTAGAAGTTCCCGACTCTCACAATGTGCTCACCCAACGCTATCTCTTGAGCTGCTTAACCTGGGGCCAGGTAAAATAGCATTAATATACTTTAAAATTTATATAAAAGTCCACTTACCTTATGTCATCTTGTAGGTCAATTTGGCCTGGTGGAACACAGAAGAGTGGATGAATTGGACTTCCTCCATGAATGATGCACTGCCTTTTCAACATACCCGTCGAGTCATTGCCAGCCCTGTGTCTAGTGGCTGGTTTCTCAGAGAGAGAGTATATGAGTTGTTTCTTTGTCCCGAGTAGCGGACGATCCTGATGCATTTCCCGGAGTATACTTTAAATATCACATCAATGCCAGAGAATGCATGGTGGTTGGCTCAGCATGGATATGATGTTGAAACCTTTCTCTATCCACTGGGTGCATCTTATACCCAGTTTATTCAAATAGGGCTCTTAAACTTTGACGTATCTCTTATTGATGTACGAGAGATTCCCAAGGAAAATGAGGATAGAGATGAAGAGGACTATTATGGAGAGGGAAGAGAGTTTGTCTCACATCTTGGGGCTAGCACTTCTCACCTGAACTTTTTCCATTTTTCCATTGTAATCGCTTTTTCTTAACTTGTTTTGACTTTTTTAATGATTATTGCAGGTTGCTGGTTCGTTTAGTCATGAGGCTGGACCTTCTTTTACTGCTTCTCCATTTGCTCAATCTAATCAACCGGAGATGCCATCTCATCCATAGGGCATTGTTATGAATTACCTGGTGTAGACCCTTAATTTTGACCCCAATTTGATATGGTCCTAATTAAAGGATGCCAAAATAAATTCGATTCAATTTACAACTTCTAATAAGTCTGTCCAATTTTAAAAGTCACAAACTCAATTACAAAACCCTAAACCAAGTATTTTTTAGAATGTCCAGTCCAAAAAAAATAAAAAAATGTGAAATTAGTTCAAGTTCAAAGGCCCAAGTGACATGAACCTAGGCTCATGTCGACTTGGAGGCCCAGGTCGACATTGCTTTGGTCCATGTAGACCTGGAGGCCCCAGGTCGACATGAGCATGCCTCATGTCAACTTGGGCAGCCCAAGGTTGACATGAGCATGCCTCATGTTGACCTGGGTAGCCCAAGGTCGATATGAGGTTGGTCTCATGTCGACCTAGGGCAACCAGGTCGACATGGTTTCAATAACTTTCCTAATTCAACTAGAATTTGTTTTAAGGACTGATTAATATTAGGTTAAGGATTTTGAGTGAGGTTAGGGCCTATAAATAATAACGTTTCAGAATTCAGAGAGAAAGGAAGGAAGCAAGGAACGTAAAGGAGAGACGGTAACAAACAGAGAAGATTAGCAGCAAGCATTCATCAATCATCAACCCATCAAAGGCAGCAACATTGCCTTTGTTCATTGTTCATCCAGAAGTCAATTGTGGAGGAACCAACTAATGAAGGTTTGATTTAATTCTTTAATTTATTTGAATTCACAGTAGTTTCATCCTTGAGTTACAACTTATTTGACTGTCCAGTATATACATTCCCTTCTATAAATATCATTAGAAGTTTGAAGATTAAGAAGTTGTTTAGGTCAAATAGTTAACTTAAACCTCGTAGTCTTGATTACTTGATTTAAACAACATGATTTGCGTTTAATGTTCATATAATCACAAAACATTATCAAAACCCTAATCTAATTGCCCAGTTGCTAAAAACCCTAATCTGCTTTGCGATTTCTAAAACTCTAAATAGTTTTATTAATTCCTAAAACCCTAATTGTTTTCTTAATTTTTTAAAACCTATATTATTTTATTAATTCCCAAAACCTTAATTGTTTTCATAATTTTCCTAAACGTTAAATCGTTTATTAATTCCCAAAGCCCTAATTGTTTTCTTAATTTTCCAAACCCTAAATTTTTTTCTAAATTCCAAACTTAAATTTATAAAATCTATTTTCCAAAATTCAAAACACCAAAGCCCTGATCAAATTCTATAATGCCAAAATCCTTTAATTCCAGAAAACCTAAAACCCTAACTCCAGTTGCTTAATTCCCAAACTTAGACCCAAACCCTAATCCAATAACTTAATTCCTAAACCCTAGTTTCATAGAAACCTTAAAATTTCTTAAACCCTAAATTTCATAATCCCAGCAACCTCAGAAAAAAAAAGCATAAACCCTAAATGATGAAACCTCAATCTAAAACCCTATGATCAAAAACCCTAAGTTCCAAAAACCCTATTCTATGATGCAAATTCTAAATTTATAAATTTATCACTTCATTTAATTTTAGATTTGATTATGTAGTTTATCATATGTTTTGATGGTTGATTTATTTAATTTCAATGCTTGATTTACTTAATTTGATTTATTTGATTTACCATGGATGGATATTTTCTTTATTAATATGATTATTACTTGTTTAAAATTGTAAGAGGTATGTTTCCACTTTCTGGGTACCTCTTTAATTAATTTCTATGTAATTTAAATTGCTTTTATATTTTGGACTAATGTAAAGGACATGTTTCCAACTTTTGGTGGGTGTCCTATTTAATTTAGACATGAATGATGTAAGGACATGTTTCCATCCTCGGATGTTTGACCGGGGATTTTTGCCCCCCACTCCAGGTGTAATGGTTCTTGCGACTTCGGCACTATTTAGGCTCGGGCCTTAGATAACACGGACCTAAGTCTGGAGAAAATGGAGTCACCTCCCGGACGGGCTGAAAAAAAAGAAAGGGGTGGATGACTCGATTCTTAAGGAATCCCCAATCCCCTAATGGGTTCAGAAAGTTGGGTACATGTGGGGAAGGTGAGAAATGGCCCAGCAGCCCCACAATGCCCGGTTCATTAGAACCGGCCTCCTTTACAGGTCTTAATATTATAAAATTCTTAAATATAACAACATTATCCATTTACACACAATAAAAAGAAAGCATCATTATATTAAAATCAAAGCAATGTCCAAGCAAAACAAAATAAATAAATGGACACCCATCCAAAGATGGAAACATGTCCTTACATCCCATGCCTAAATAGGACACCCACTGAAAGGTAGAAACATGCCCTTTACATTGATTCTAAAATAGAAAAGCAATTTAAATTACATGATATTTAACTAATGAGGTACCCACCAAGTGGAAACATATCTCTTACAACATTTGGAAATCTAAATAAATTGATTAAAGTAAATAACCATTCATCATAAATAAATCATTCATCAAAGGTATTAAACATCAATAGAAAGTAAACATCATCCATGACAAATTAAATAAACCAAGCATTGAACTTAAATAAATTAAAGCATATAAAATAAATCAAAGCATAGTCAAATATAGAATTGAATAAGGCAAATAAAAATTTAAATTATAGCTACTGTTTCCATTTTGGGTCTTTTAAAGGAATTAAAATAGATTAAGGTTTTATGTTTTAAAAGGTTGATGAAGTTCTTTGATTAACCAAATTAGTGTTTGAATGGTGAAATCATGAAACTAGGGTTTGGACACTTTAAAATACTTAGATTCATGGTTTACGGTTATTCATTGAATTGTGTTTTAAGCTTACTGTATAAAATTAAACATTTGGGATTTATACGGTTTTTAAAGTTCTAAAGGATTAGGGTTTAGAAAAAAATTATAATTTAAGGTTTTAAAGGAGTTTAAGGTTTATTGTTTAGTTTTAAAGTTGAATTAGGGTTTCGGTGAATGCATGAGGTTTTTTGGGTTTGAAAAACAATTTGATTATTTTATGAAGTTTTATGAAAAGAAACAAACGATTTAAAGTTTACATAAATAGAAAAGATATTTGTTAAGGTTTTTAGAAAGAAACATAATTTAAATTATGGTTTTGGAAAGAAACATGTTAAATTAGGGTTTTATGATTTTGATGAACCAAAAATAACAATTGTAAGTTTTTTTTTGGAAAACAAAGCAACGAAATAAGGTTTTTAAGCCTTAGAAAAACTAAATTAAAGTTCTAGGGTTTTTGAATTAAAAGACACAATTGGATAGTTTATGCTACTGTGAAAAAAATATAAAGAAATTAAGAATTCAAACCTTCTTTCGTGGGTTGCACCAAAATTGCTTCTTGGATGAACCAAATCAAAGACAAGCTTTGCCGCCTTTGAATTGCCTTGAATTATTTCTTTGCTCCCTCAAAAAAATTGAATTGAATTACTGCCTTTCCTACTCAGTTTCGGATCCAATTTTGTTCCTATTTCTTCTTCGATTTCTTCCTCTATTTTTTATCCCTTTTTTGTGTTGTTTTTTATCTTATTTATAGAAGTTTTTATGGTTCATTCCTAATCATTTATGGAACATAATATTCATTAAGAAAAGGAAACCGAAACCTAATTGTATTAGGTTTCGAAAAATTTGCGTAGAAAAAATTTCACTTGAGAAAAAAAACTGTTGCGGAAAAATTGTGCGGGAGAAAAAAATTTGAAGCAGTTGGCTGCGGCAGAGGGCGAGGACCGGCTTGCAGGCTATTTCGCCCGCAGAAAATTCCTGCCGGCGAAATGGCCCACGGCCATCGTCCCGTGCGCTGGTTTTCGGAGATGATTTTTTCGTCGCCGATTTTTATTTTTATTATAGCTTTGCCATTTCACTCGCAGGAAAATCCTGCGAGCGAAATGGCCCACAGCCATCGTCTCTCGCGCTGGTTTTCGGTGAATATTTTTTCATCGCTGATTTTTTCTTCGCCGATTTTTATTTTTATTTTTTTGATTTTTAATTTTTATTAATAAAAATTAGATACTAAAGCAAAAATTATTTAATTAAGATAAAAAAAATTATTTTGAACCAATTAAAATATATTAGACAACACAAAAATTATTTTGGACAAAATAAAATATATAGGACCGAACCAGGTCAAAAATTAAGAGTCTATAGTTTTCCCCCTGCTTGAATGATCTGAAACTTTAGTGAAAGAGAGTGAAAAGCAATAAGATTTAATTTTTGAGATGGTGGAGGTTTTGGGTTCTGGACCCGGTTCGAGTTATGGACTCAAGGATAATTCTAGGTTTTGGACCTAAGGAAACTTTGGGTTCTGGACCCGATCTATGTTTTGGGACTTAGAAATAAATTCTAGGTTCTGGACCTAAGGGTAATTTGGGTTCTGGACCCGAGCTAAGTTCTGGACTTAGAAGAGATTCTAGGTTCTGGACCTAAGAAAAATTTGAGTTCTGGACCCGAGCTAAGTTCTTGAACTTAGAAATAAATTCTAGGTTCTGGACCTAAGGAAAATTTGGGTTCTGGACTCGAGCTAAGTTCTTGGACTTAGAAATAAATTCTAGGTTCTGGACCTAAGGAAAATTTGGGTTCTGGACCCTAGCTAAGTTCTGGACTTAGAAATAAATTCTAGGTTCTAGACCTAAGGAAAATTTGGGTTCTGGACCAGAGCTAAGTTCTGGACTTAGAAATAAATTTTATGTTCTAGACCTAATGGTAATTTGGACTTAGAAATAAATTCTAGGTTTTGGACCTAATGGTAATTTGGACTTAGAAATAAATTCTAGGTTCTAGACCTAAGGAAAATTTTGGTTCTGGACCCGAGCTAAGTTCTGGACTTAGAAAAGATTCTAGGTTCTAGACCTAAGAAAAATTTGGGTTCTGGACCCGAGCTAAGTTCTGGACTTAAAAATAAATTCTATGTTCTGGACCTAAGGAAAATTTGGGTTCTGGACCCGAGCTAATAATTTTTTATTACAAAAAGTTTGGCTAATTTTTATGCATATGTCTTCTTATTGCCCCCTAGGTATAAAAATATTTATATACCCGCAATTATTTGAATGATCAAAGTGAATAATTGAACTTACTGTTAATTTACTATGTAGTCACTATTTATGTACTATTTACTATTCATAAATAGTAATTTTACTATTCGTAAATAGTATTTACTATTGAAAATAATAATTTTACTATTTATCAATAGTAATACTATTTATGAATAGTAAAATTTACTATTTATGAATAGTAAAATATACTATTCATGAATAGTTTTAAATTTTGTTTTTTGCTTGCCGTTTCTCTATATAAAGGAGCTGATTCTTCATTTCATTTAATAGCAAAACTCAATTTCATAATTCTCTCAAATTTCTTTCAATTTTAGCACATATTTTTCAAAAATAATGCATGCTTCGAGGCCAGGGACTCATTCTAATGCCGAGTTATTGGAGTTTATTTGGCATCATGAAGACAGAAATATAGATATACTAGCCGAGATGCCACTCCATCGTAGTTCCAATCAAAAGAACGAGGTAATTATTTTTTCATTTTTTATTTCTCTTGATTTTTTCATTTTTTTTTATTTTTTATTTTGATTTTTTGATTTTTGATTATTTACATTTTTTCTATTATTTTTTATTTTTGATTTATGTTTTTATATTATGCTCTTTTATTATTATTGCGTTTGCCTATATTTATTATTTATTATTTTTATTTTATTATAATTTTTAAAAAATTTAGGAAAAATAAATTAATTTAGGATAGCCTGTTCTCACCTTGCATTAACTTACCTGGCTTCATGTTAGCATGATCGTTGCGTTGTTCGGGCTGGAGGGTATATTTACAAAGTCCGACAATGGTACAATGTAGTGCCTTCTCGGGTAAGGCGGATTATCCGAGATTGCGGCTTTGAGCAGTTCATCTTACAATTGCCATCCGAGGAATATCATATAGACCATAGCGTAGTCCAGGCGCTTGCAGAGCGATGGTTGGATACAACCCATACTTTTCACTTGCCCATTGGAGAGATGACAATTGGTCTGGTCGATTTTACTGCCATAACCGGCCTTCGATATGATGGTGTTCCGGTTCCTCTGACCAACGATATTTTAACATTTGAAGAAATTGAAGAATTAATTGGTATGGAACCATCATATAAAGGGCCTTTTAAGATAAAAATCGAGCCAATTCTTAGTTATTGGATGAACTACGAAGGACGGGTTGGCAGATACACGGCCGAATAGTATGCTCAAGGATTTTTGTTATATCTGCTTGGGTCGACCATCTTAGGCAGTACTGAATCCTCCATCCACTTGTCAGTGTTGAGTGCCCTTTCTTATCTCAGAATGGTACCATCTTCTTGCTGGGGTGAAGCTGGTCTCGTGTGTCTTTACCATGGTCTTGATAAGCTTTGCCGAAACAAGAAGTCTTTTGTCGGTTTGATGGCGGTTGTCGAGGTATTCTTTCCTTCACCAATGTTATTTCCACTCTTTTCTTGCATAAATTTGATCTTTACTATTATTGTTGTAGGTATGGGCATATGAACATAACATCGTGAGGGTACCCGATATTTCCTGAGAAAGAATCGGGTATCCGAGATTAAATTTCTGGTTGTCCGATCGTGTGGACGTTCCCGACTCTCATCATGTGCATACCCACCGCTATGTGTTGAGCCGCTTAACCTGGGACCAGATAAAATAACATTAGTATGCTTTAAATTTTATGTGAAAGTTTACTTACCTTATGTTATTTTTCAGGTGAATTTGGCCTGGTGGAGCCCAGAAGAGCAAGCAAACTAGTCTCCTTTGACTAGGGCTGCACTGTCTTTCCAACATTCTCGCCGAGTTATTACTGGCCCAGTGTCTAGTGGCTGGTTTCTCAGAGAGAGAGTTTATGAATGGTTTCTCAGTCTAAAGCAGCAGAGGGTTTCGATGCAAATCCCGGAATATACTTTAAATATTATGTCAATTTCGAAGGATGCATGGTGGCCGGCCTGGTATAGGTATGGTGCCGAGTCATATCTCCATTTACCGAGTCCATTTTATGCCCATTTTATTCAAAGAAGATTCTTGAACTTTGATGTATCTCCTGTTGGTGTACGGGAGATTTCCAACAAAAATGAGGGTAGAGATGAAGAAGAACATCACGGAGCTGCAGGAGAGTCTGTTCCACATCTCGGGGCCAGTACTTCTCAGGTAAAACTTTTACCACTTTTCCCTTGCAACTACTTTTTTCTTTCCTTGATTCTTTAATGATTGTTGCAGGCTGTTGGCTCATTTGATCATGAGGCTAGACCTTCTTTTACTGCCCCTTCTCTTGCTCATTCTAGCCCGCCAGATATGCCATCTCATCCGCAGGGTATTGATACGAACTACATGGTACGTTTCTTATTTCATAGTAGTTTATGCTATATGTATGCATGATTATGTATGCTCTTACCTTTTCCTTCTTAGCTCACAGCGAATGCTCAAAGAACAAAATAGGAAACTTCAAGAAGAGTTGGCCGCAAGTCGTCAGCAGGCTTCTCATTTTGAAAGTTTATATCATCAATCCGAACAACATTTCCAAGACTTCCGATTTCAGGGGATGAGGGATCCCAGCAGTTCTTCATCAAGAGGCCCCCAGATTGATGAACATGAGATCCTTTCATCTAATTCTGATGAGGTCCATGATGGATCGGAACCTCAATGTAATATGGATTTTGGTGCTCATGCTTCGGGTGATCTCAGGATGAGTAATTTGTCGGGTTTTAGTGCTCTCGCTTCGGGCAGACTCAGGACGAGTGATTTCCCCCCTCCTCCAACAGGCGATGATTTTTTCAAGGCTTTTTCTGATGACCTACCACCACCCTCTTAGTGATATGTAAATATTGTAGCAATTGTAAAATATTGTACAATAATGAAAAAATATAATTTTCCTCTTTACTGTAACTTTTTTTTTTGCTTTTTTTTGTTTTTGCACCACTTTTTTTTATCACAGTACATCATAATTTCATAATCCACATCATTTGCTAAACCAAATCTAACGTGGTAAAGGAAATTGTCACCAATTCCTTTCCTTATGCCATATGGTCTTACCCTTTCCCATCACCTTTTCCTCATCACTTTTGGAAAAGGTTTATTTTCTTCTATATAAATCACCTTGCATGCCCTATTTTAATACATAAACCAAAATTCTTTCTCTTTCAACGTGAAGACTCCCGTTAACAATTTTAATTTTTTCTTTATTCATTCACCATGACCTAGCATCATTCAAAGAAGATAAAAATTCTATTTAAGAATATGGATGCCAATCATTGGAAGCAGATTTCATGGTCAAAACTTGATGTTTTAAAATGTTTTCAAAATGTTAAATTGGACCACTCCTTCTTACATGCCGTGGCTTCCTTTTGGGATACGGATTCTAGGGTATTTAGAATTAATGGCTTTGAAATATGTCCCTTGATTGAAGAATTTGAGGCCATCCTTGGATATCCAAATAATCAACAAATGGCGTTACCCACAATGATTTTCAAGACTCAACAAAAGATGCAAATGTTATTTCAAATTACAAAACCCGAAGTTCTTCGGTTGATGAGAGGTGAAAAAATTCTACTTGCTCCTTTGATTGACTTTTGTCTCTCTCATTTGGCCCCTTCTAAGGCATGGGGATGCATGCTCTGTCTTTTCTTGCTCGACCAATTCTTACTTGTTTCTTCTGACGGCGATATTGATCCACGAGTATTGGATATTATGGACCAAATGAAAAGAGGCTTGTCGCCGGTACCTGTGATCTTAGCCGAGACCTTAGTTGGATTAGACCAATTTAAATCAGGATTGTCAAAGAGACTGACTGGGAGTCCGTTGCTGCTTCAGGTAATTACCTAAACTACCCTTTCGGGTTTTCAATTTAGGTTTTCTTTTTTCTTCTTTTCTTTATTGCTCTAATTTTTGCCTAGTCCGCCCATGTGGGTTTTCAGAACTAGCGAGCTGTCCTAATTTTTGCCTAAGCTGCCCTTGTGGGTTTTCAACTTAGCGAAACTTTTTTTTTATATTTAACTCTTTATAGATTTGGCTTCAGGAACATCTTTGTTTGCTTGATACTCTATCCATGGACTTTGCTAAGTACCTGCCACGACATCATTCTGCTAGGAAGCTACACCATCCCGCTTCTTCATATGCTGACTGGGTTGACTGGATCCACTCACGTTCTGAAGTCAATATCCATTGGTTGGTACCTTGGTGGAAAATTTCTTGTATCACCATGTGGACATACTTGATGTATGTTCCCCTTGCCGCTCTTCGTCAACGTACAGGCTATGATCCTCGCCGACTTAGCCGCCAGTAGGGAGTCGAGCCTCTTGATTCTGACTTTACTCATGACTTAGACATGCCTTGTTTGACTGAAGCCTACTTGGATCGGCTGAGGCAAAGTTGGCCTGCACATTACATTTATCAACTGCCATAGATTTTGCATTTATCAATTCAGAAAGTGTATCGTTAGGATGAAAAATAATTAAAGTAATAAAAGATGCTTCTTTTCCATTTATAATTTGTCATCACCTTTTGCTATTGTGTTTATTTATTTCATCCATATTTGGTCAAATACTTATAACAGTGCATATAGAATAATTTTAACATTAATTATGTTTTATTAAATTAGGGAACAACCAAACATAAAGCCAGCATACACAAGATCACTCCTGTTGCCAATTAGCCCTTTCGAGTTTTCTAATTGACGATTTTCTCTCATTTAGCCCTAATTGTTGCCTAGCCCGCCCTTTCGGGTTTTCGAAACTAGCGGACTGCTCTAACTTTTGCCTAGGCCGCCCTTTTTAGGTTTTCAACCTAGCGAGCTCTTTTTTTTCTTATCATACATAAAACATCTTCAACCTGTCAATGTTTACTGGCTCACTAAATTCATTCCCGTTCATGTCTGACAACTTCACCGCACCTTTGTTCATGACTTGATTCATGACATATGGCCCTTCCCAGCTAGGCCTGAACTTCCCTCTTGGATCAGATACATTAGGCTTACATTGTTTCAACACCAAATCCCCAACTCTAAATTTTTTGACCTTAACCCTTCTATTATAGGCCCGAGCTATCTTCTTTTGATACAATTGGTGATGATACAGCACTTTTAACCTTCTCTCTTCTAGTAAAGCTAACTGTGTGAATCTGCTCGCTACCCATTCTGTTTCAAATAGTTCGGCTTCTAAGACTACTCTTAACGACTTGATCTCAATTTTGATTGGCAATACTGTTTCCATCCCGTAAACCAAAGAGAATGGTGTCATTCCAGTAGGTGTTCGCACACTTGTCCTATATCCCCATAAAGCAAAGGGAAGCATCCCTGACCAATCCCTGCAAGTCTTGGTCATTTTGGACAGAATTTGCTTAATTGTCTTGATTGTTGCTTCTACTGCACCATTAGCCTTTGGTCTATAAGGAGAGGATCTATGATGATGGATGCAGTACTTTGAGAATAAATCCTTAACTGCTCCTTGAAACTGAAACTTATTTTCTGATATCACACTGTGTGGGACCCCGTATCTACAAATGAGGTTCTTTTCAATAAACCTAGCCATTTGGCTTGCACCCAGGTTGTTGAAGGATTTGGCTTCGACCCATTTTGAAAAATAATCTACTGCTACCATAATGAAATGATGACCGTTTGAAGCTGTCATAATCCAGGGCTGTGAGCCAAAGGGAATCAATGATATGAGATGCAAATGTATGCTTGTATGCATGTATGCATGAACAATCAATGAAGAAAGATAATTAGGATGTTCCTTCCAACCTTATAACATCCACACACGAATGGCGAGTCTATTTTCCTAGGTATATGTTAACAAAATACCAACATGGGGTATCTTGTTTTTGAATAATTCCCTCGGATGTTTCAACCAATAGTTATATTTTCTAAAATGGAAATCCATCCATGATAATTCCCATTAATTAGGTTTTAATCCATCCAACCAACTAAAGTAGCTTTTATGCTACATTGGATTAAAACTAAATTAAGAGGTTTATCATAGATAGATTTCTCACTTGAAAAAGGTAACTAATGATTCATGCCAAAAACAAGCCCATGGTTAATTTATTCTTAGTGTAAACTAGGCCCACAAATGATTTTTGATATTTCTTAATTGACCCAAATATTTTTGCAAGCTCTTTGTAAGGAGAGGTTGGATAAAAACAATTTTGTTTCTAAGCCCATTATAAAAAGATTTTAGAAAAAATAGATTTCGGGCTTAGTATTTGGGCCGTGAGCCAAAGAAATTTTGATTTCTTTTTAGAAAAGTTTTACGTCCAAAGACCATCTTGAAAAATTTTGAAAATAGCTTTGGTCTTTTTTGAGCTCACAAGGTATTTAGGTCATATTAGAAAAAGAACAAACCAAAAAAGCCATGATTTAAGCCAAGACAAATTAACCATAGTCAAACAACATGCATTTGGGGTAAAAACCTAAGGAAAGTAACTAGGCCAATTACATGAGCTTTAGTCTTTGGGTAAAAAGGCTTAGGTTCCCATAGCATGTATATTACATGAGCTTTAGTCTTTGGGTAAAAAGAAAGCATCATTATATTAAAATCAAAGCAATATCCAAGCAAAACAAAACAAATAAATGGACACCCATCCGAAGATGGAAACATGTCCTTACATCCCACGCCTAAATAGGACACCCACCGAAAGGTAGAAACATGCCCTTTGCATTGATTCTAAAATAGAAAAGCAATTTAAATTACATGATATTTAACTAATGAGGTACCCACCAAGTGGAAACATACCTCTTAAAACATTTGAAAATCTAAATAAATTGATAAAAGTAAATAACCATTCATCATAAATAAATCATTCATCGAAGGTATTAAACATTAATAGAAAGTAAACATCCATCCATGACAAATTAAATAAACCAAGCATTGAACTTAAATAAATTAAAGCATATAAAATAAATCAAAGCATAATCAAATATAGAATTGAATAAGGCAAATAAAATCTAAATTATAGCTACTGTTTCCATTTTGGGTCTTTTATTTCATGTGTTTAGGGTTTTGGAATTTGTGGAATTAGGCTACTGTGAGATTTTAAAGGAATTAAAATAGATTAAGGTTTTATGTTTTAAAAGGTTGATGAAGTCCTATGATTAATCAAATTAGTGTTTGAATGGTGAAATCATGAAACTAGGGTTTGGACACTTTAAAATACTTAGATTCATGGTTTACGGTTATTCATTGAATTGTGTTTTAAGCTTACTGTGTAAAATTAAACATTTGGGTTTATACGGTTTTTAAAGTTCTAAAGGATTAGGGTTTAGAAAAAAAATTAGAATTTAAGGTTTTAAAGGAGTTTAAGGTTTATTGTTTAGTTTTAAAGTTGAATTAGGGTTTCGGTGAATGCATGAGGTTTTTTGGATTTGAAAATCAATTTGATAATTTTATGAAGTTTTATGAAAAGAAACAAACAATTTAAAGTTTACATAAATAGAAAAGATATTTGTTAAGGTTTTTAGAAAGAAACAGAATTTAAATTATGGTTTTGGAAAGAAACATGTTAAATTAGCGTTTTATGATTTTGATGAAGCAAAAATAACAATTGTAAGTTTTTAAGCCTTAGAAAAACTAAATTAAAGTTCTAGGGTTTTTGAATTAAAAGACACAATTGGATAGTTTATGGTACTGTGAAAAAAATATAAAGAAATTAAGAATTCAAACCTTTTTTCTTGGGTTGCACCAAAATTGCTTCTTGGATGAACCAAATCAAAGACAAGCTTTGCTGCCTTTGAATTCCCTTGAATTGTTTTTTCACTCCCTCAAAAAAATTGAATTGAATTACTGCCTTTCGTACTCAGTTTAGAATCCAATTTTGTTCCTATTTCTTCTCCGATTTATTCCTCTATTTCTGATCCCTTTTTTGTGTTGTTTTTTTATCTTATTTAAAGAAGTTTTTATGGTTCATTCCTAATCATTCATGAAACATAATATTCATTAAGAAAAGGAAATCAAAACCTACTTGCATTAGGTTTTAAAAAATTTGCGTCGGAAAAATTTCACTGGCAAAAAAAAATTGATGTGGAAAAATTGCCCTGGAGAAAAAATTTGCCGCAGTTGGCTGCGGCAGAGGGTGAGGACCGGCCTGCGGGCCATTTCACCCACAGGACTGCAGGATTTTCCTGTCGACGAAATGGCGTGGGCCATTTTGCCCTCAGCAAACTCCTGCGAGAGAAATGGGCCATGGCCATCGTCCCGCACGCTGGTTTTCAGCGATGATTTTTTCATCTTCGATTTTTTCGTTGCCGATTTTTATTTTTATTATGGCTTTGCCATTTCGCTCGCAGGAAAATCCTCCGCTGCTCTGGACCTAGAAATCATTCATAAACTCTCTCCCTGAGAAACCAGCCACTAGACTAGGCCAGCAATAATTCGGCAAGAATGTTGGAAAGACAGTGCAGCCCTCATCAAAGGAGACCAGTTTGCTCGCTCTTCTAGGAAAAAAAACAAAATTCAAAACTGTTCATAAATAGTAAATTTTACTCTTCATAAATAGTAAACTTTACTATTATAAATAGTAATTTGTACTATTTATGAATAGTAATAATATTGATGAATAGTAAAAGTACCCTCCAATAGTAAATACTATTTGCTACTATTTATAAATAGTAAATTTACTATTTATGAATAGTAAATAGTATATAAACAGTGACCACACAGTAAATAAACAGTAAATTCAATTATTCACATTAATCATTTAAATAATTGTATGTATATAATTATTTTTACACGCATGGGGCAATAAGAAGACATATGCATAAAAATTAGCCAAATTTTTTGCAATAAAAAATTATTTCGGGTCTAGAACCCAAATTTTCCTTAGGTCTAGAACCTAGAATTTATTTCTAAGTCCAACACTTAGCTCGGGTCCAGAACCCAAATTACCATTAGGTCCAGAACCTAGAATTTATTTCTAAGTCAAGAACTTAGCTCAGGTCCAGAACCCAAATTTTCCTTAGGTCCAAAACCTAGAATTTATTTCTAAGTTCAGAACTTAGCTCGGGTCCAGAACCCAAATTTTCCTTAGGTCCAAAACCTAGATTTTATTTCTAAGTCCAGAACTTAGCTCAAGTCCAAAACCCAAATTTTCCTTAGGTCCAAAACCTAGAATTTATTTCTAAGTCCAGAACTTATCTCGGGTCCAGAACCCAAATTTTTCCTAGGTCCAGAACCTAGAATCTCTTCTAAGTCCAGAACTTAGCTAGGGTCTAGAATCCAAATTACCCTTAGGTCCAGAACCTAGAATTTATTTCTAAGTCCCAGAACTTAGATTGGGTCCAGAACCCAAATTTTCCTTAGGTCCAAAACCTAGAATTATCCTTGAGTCCAGAACTCGAACCGGGTCCAGAACCCAAAACCTCCACCATCTCAAAAAGTAAGTCTTATTGCTTTTCACTCTCTTTCACTAAAGTTTCAGATCATTCAAGTAGGGGGCAGACTGTAGACCCTTAATTTTTGACCCAGTCCGGTCCAATATATTTTATTTAGTCCAAAATAATTTTTGTTATCTTAATTAAATAATTTTTGCTTTAGTGTCTAATTTTTATTAATAAAAAATAAAAATAAAAATCGGCGATGAAAAAATCATCGCCGAAAACCAACGCCGGGCATGGCCTCTTATGGGCGAAATGGCCCGCAAGCTGGTCCTCGCCCCCTGCCGCAGCCGACCGCGGCAATTTTTTTCGCCAGCGCAATTTTTCTGCATCAGTTTTTTTTTTTGCTAGCGAAATTTTTCTTACGCAAATTTTCCAAAACCTAATGCAATTAAGTTTCAGTTTCCTTTTCTTAATGAATAATATATGCCGTGAGCAACTACGAATAAACCAGAAAAACTTCTATAAATAGGATCAATTACAACACAAAAAAGGGAGAGGAAAAACAATTAGAAATTGGGATGAAGATTGGGAGAGTTTAAAACCGAAACTGAGTAGGAAAGCAATGAAATCAATTTGACCTTTTGAGAGAAGAAGAAGCAAAGCTATTAACAATTCGTCAAAGGCAGCAACGGCCTTTGTTTTTGTTCATCCAAGAAGAATTTTTTTGGAGGAACCATCAAAAGGAGGTATGTATCAATTTTTTAATTTCTTCACAGTAGCTTAGATTGTGAAATTGTGTCTTTTAATTCAAAAAAACCTAATTCCCTTTGTTTAAAGTTTAAAAACCTTAATTCATCATTTTATTTTCCAAAAAGCTTAAAATTGTCATTTTTGTTTCTTCAAAACTTCAAAACCCTAATTTACTTTTCAAATTATCAAAACCCTTAAATTATGTTATGTTTCTTTCCAAAAGCCTTAAAAATATCTTTTTTGCTCTTATAAACTTTAAATCGTTTTGTTTAAATTCATAAAACTTCATGAAATTGTCAATTGTCTTTCCAAATCCTAAAATAAATTCATTACCCGAAACCCTAATTCAAAAGTCTTAAAACCCTAATTCAATTCCAAAACTTAAAACAGTAATCCCTAACCCCTTTAAAACCTTAAACCCTAATTTTTTGTAAACTCTAATCCTTTAAAACTTTAAAAACCATAACAACACAAATATTTTAATTTCATACGGTAAGCTTGAAACCATAAATCAAAAGTATTTTAAAGTGTCCAAATCCTAATTTCGTGATTTTACATCACAAACCCTAGTTTGGTTAATCAAAGAGTTTTACCAACCTTTTGAAACATAAAATCTTTAATCCATTTTAATTCCCCTAAAATCACAGTAGCCTAAATTCCATAAATTCCAAAACCCAAAACACATGAAATAAAGAACCCTAAATGGAAACAGTAGCTATAATTTAGATTTTTATTTGCCTTATTTAATTCTATATTTGATTATGCTTTGATTTATTTTATATTCTTTAATTTATTTAAGTTCAATGCTTGGTTTATTTAATTTATCATGGATGGATGTTTACTTTCTATTGATGTTTAATACCTTTGATGAACGATTTATTTATTATGAATGGTTATTTACTTTTATCAATTTATTTAGATTTCCAAAAGTTGTAAGAGGTATGTTTCCACTTGGTGGGTACCTCATTAGTTAAATATCATGTAATTTAAATTGCTTTTCTAATTTAGAACCAATGTAAAGGATATGTTTCTACCTTTCAGTGGGTGTCCTATTTAGGCATGGGATGTAAGGACATTTTCCATCCTTGGATGGGTGTCCATTTAATTGTTTTGTTTGGACATTATTTTGATTTTCAATATAATGATGCTTTCTTTTAATTATTGTGTGTAATATGGATAATATTGTTATATTTAATAATTTTATAATATTAAGACCTGTAAAGGAGGCCGGTTCCAATGAATTGGGCGTTGTAGGGGTGCTGGGCCATTTCTCACATTCCCCACACGTACCCAACTTTTCGAACACATTAGGGGGTTGGGGATTCCTTAGGAATAGAGTCATCCATCCCTTTCTTTTTCCCAGCCCGTCCGGATGGTGACTCCATTTTCTCTAGACTTAGGTTCATGTTCTCTAAGGCCCCGAGCCTAAACAGTGCCGAAGTCGCAAGAACCATTCCACCGGGAGTGGGGGCAAAAATCCCCGTTCACAGATAATATATAATTTTTATTTTTACTGCAACTCTTTTTCTTTTATCATCATTATTACTATGATACATTTAATATTTCCACAGTATCACTAACCTACAAAACCAAATGCAATGCGGCAATTCAAGATCCTTTCGTCGCTAATTCCTTATCCTCGTGCATCTCGGTCTTATACTTTTCCTTATCAATTTTGGAATAGCATAATCATCCCATATAAATCTCTTTTCATGCCATGATTTCATATAGAAGCTAGGGTATTTTCTACTTCAACGCAAAAATTTCTTTTAACAATTCCAATTTTCCTTCAGTTGTTAACAATGATCGAACTCAATTTAAAGAAAATAAAAGTTCTATTTAAAAATATGAATGCCATTCATTGGAAACAAATATCTTGGTCAAAAATTGATACTTTGAAGTGTTTTCAAAATGTTAAATTGGACCATTCTTTTTTACATGCCATGGCTTCTTTTTGGAATGTGAATTCTAGGACATTTAAATTAATGGCTTCGAAATATGTCCCTTGATTGAAGAATTTGAGGGCATCCTTGGATATCCAAGCAATCAACAAATGGAATTACCAATATTGATTTCCATGACTCAACAAAAGATGCAAATGTTACTTCAACTTTCAAAGCCCAAGGTTCTACAGTTGATGAGAGGTGAGAAAATTCTGCTTGTTCCCTTAATTGACTTTTGCCTTTCTCATTCGGCTCTAACTAAGGCATGGGGACGTATGCTTTGTCTATGCTTGCTTGGCCAATTCTTGCTTGTTTCTTCTGATGGTGATATTGATCCACGAGCATAGGATATCATGGACCAAATGGAAGGAGGTTTATCGTTGATACCTGTGATCTTAGCTGAGACTCAGTTGGATTAGACCAACTTAAATTAGGATTGTCAAAGAGATGGACCGGGAGTCCATTGTTGCTTCAGGAAATTACCTAAAATGCCCTTTTGGGTTTTCAATTTAGGTTCTTCTTCTTTTTCTTTTTTATTATTTTATTACTCTAATTTTTGCCTAGTCCGCCCATGCAGGTTTTCGGAACTAGCGAATTGTCCTAATTTTTGCCTAAGCTTCCCTAGTGGGTTTCAACTTAGCGGACCCCCTTTTTTTATATTGCTCTAATTTTTGCATAGTCTGCCCATGCGGATTTTCAAAACTAGCGAGTTGTCCTAATTTTTGTCTAAGCTGCCCTTGCATTTTTTCAGCTTAGTGGACCTTCCTTTTTTAATTAATTTTTTTTATAGATTTGGCTTCAGGAGCGTCTCTACTTGCTCGATACTCCATCTATGAATTTTGCCAGATATCTGCCACGACATTATTCTGCTAGAAAACTACTCCACCCTGTTTCTTTGTATGTTGACTGGGTTGACTGGATCCATTCACACGCTGAAGTCAACATCTGTTGGTTAGTACCTTGGTGGAAGATTTCTCGTATCACCATGCGGACATACTTGATGCATGTTCCTCTTGCTACTCTTTGTTGAGGTACTTGCTATGAGTCTCGCTGGTTTGACCATCAGTATGGAGCTGAGCCTCGAGGTTCTGAATTCACTCCTGATTTAGACATGCCTTGTCTGACTGAAGCCTACTTGGATCGGCTGAAGCAAAGCTGGCCTGCACGTTACACTTATCGTCTGCCATAGATTTACATTTGTCAATTTCTTTAGAAAGTGTATTGTTAGGACGAGAAAATAATAAAAGTAATAATAAGAGATGTTTCTTTTCCTTTTATAATTTGTCATCACCTTTTGCTATTATGCTTATTTATTTCATCCATATCTGGTCAAATACTTATAACAATGTGCATAGAACAATTTTAATATTAATTATATTTTATGAGATTGGGGAACAACCAAAATAAAGCTATCATTCACAAGATTACTCCTGCTGCCAACTAGCCCTTTCAGGTTTTCTAATTGACGATTTTCTCTCATTTAGCCCTAATTGTTGCCTAGCCTGCCCTTTCAGGTTTTTGAAAGTAGCGGACTGCTCTAACTTTTGCCTAGGTCGCCCTTTTGGGTTTTCAACCTAGCGAGCTCTTTTTTCTTTTTCTCTCTCTTTTTTATTTATGCATAAAACCTCTTCAACCTGTCAATGTTCACTGGCTCACTAAACTCGTTCCCGTCTATGTCTGATAACTTTACCGAACCCTTTGTAATATCCCAAACTATACCTTAAAATTTTTGGAATGATTATTGTTGAAATTGGATTTAATGATATAAAGTATATATTTATGATTAAGTGGTAAGAGAGGAAAAGAGAAGTGTGTATATGTTGTATATATAGAGATATATACAACATATACAAGTCAACTAATGAGTAAGTCAAATGAGATATTTAATTATAAATGGAAATTAGTTAAGTGGATGATGATATTTATGATTATTTTATTATTATAATTGCTTGGTGGATATTAAAAGAGGGCTTTAGTGGTTAAGAGAAGAGTTGAATGGGTTGACTTATCATCATCTTCTTCCTCTTTCTTGTGCTTGGCCGGCCATCTCCATAGCAAGAAGAAAAGAGAGATTTTGTTCTTCCTAATTCAAGATTTGAAGGTGTTTCAAGTGATCAAGTTGGAATTCTAAGGATTTTCATCACGTTTGGTAAGTTTCCAACTTGTTTCTTTGGTTTTCTTTTGAGTTTGTGTTTTGAGATTGGTATATGGTTGTTGATGATGTGTTTTTGGTTGATTTTGATGTGTTTGAGAGTGTTTGGTTTTATTGGGTTTGATTTTTAGGGTTGGATTGAAGAGAAAGAGTTAGGTTTGGTGAAAGAGCAAGTGTTGTGGATTGTGTATGGGTTGAGTTGTGATTGTGTTTGATGCTTGTTTTGAGTTGTTTTGGTGTTTATACAAGTTTAGTTTGGTTTATTGATGGTTTTGAGTAAGATTGTTTGGAGTGGAAAAGGGTAAAGTATGTTGTTTATTGGATGTGGTGTTGTTGGTGTCGAAATCATGATTTTTGGCCGGACACGGCCAAGTCTTTAGGCATGTCAATGGTTCTATTTTCTGGATGGGTGACAAGATTATTGACACTCCCATGTCACTGAGCGTGTCATAGCTACTGTGATGTTGGTGGATTGACACGTCCAGTGACACGCCCATGTCACTGAGCGTGTGATAGCTACTTTGTTGGGGGAAGATTGACACAGCCAGTGACATGCCCATGTCACTGAGCGTGTCAAAGCTTCTTTGTTGTGAGTTTAGGGCACGATCAGGGGCACGCCCGTGTTGTTGAGTGTGTCATGTGTAGAGTTTGCCCTAGTTGGTTCTTATCCGTATTTTCTTATGTGTATCTATAACTGAGTGTGTATGATCACTTTTGGATTAGGCTTTGAAGAGATTGAGTTGCCCTAATCCAAGTGTTGAAGGATTCTTGGAAGAGGAAGTGGTTAGATTGGTGTGAGTTGCTCTTGAGGTAAGTACAAACTTTACATGATTGCATATATTTACATGACTTTGGGACTTAACACATTTTGTTGTAAATGTATTAAGTAATCTATTATATTGTTTATACATTTGATTAATGCTATGATTTGTATAATGTGAAAGATATAATGATCATTCAAAATGTATGGATAATGCAATTGGTTATGTATACCCTAATGATGAGATGCGAAGCCATTGTTGTTGGCTATAATAATGCAAATGAAATAATTGGGGCATGGTTGCCTAGATGATTATGAGAAAATGAGAATGGAATTGATAATGAAATAATAAAAGAATTGTACGCATAGTATATTATTCAATTTTCAGAGTTTTATTGTTTGTGGCATGCCTAAAAGTAACAATCCCTTGAAGCTGGGTTGGGCTTAGTCCTTGAAGCCAAGTTGGGTTTATGCTTAGCTCCCCTTGAAGCTTGGTTGGGCCTAGTCCTTGAAGCCTAGTTGGGATGTTACATATGAGATGTTTCTCATTGTGATAATGATTTGCCTACGAGCTTGATAAATAAGATTATTGGACCAAAACATTAACTCTGGAAGTTGAATGGCATATTAGTTTCTTTTGGGCCCATGCTTGTCTTTGCTTAAATGTAAATCATGAATGATGAGACATTTGAATAATATAATGAAATGTAATGATATGTGTGAGCGGGGATTTTCTCCCCCACTCCCGGTGGAATGGTTCTTGCAACATTCTGCACTGTTTAGGCTCGGGGCTGTTAGAGAACACGAACCTAAGTTAGGAGAAAATGGAGTCGCCGCCCGGACGAGTCGGGAAAAAGAAAGGGGTGGATGACTCGATTCCTAAGGAATCCCCAACCCCCTAATGGGTTCGGAAAGTTGGGTACGTGTGGGGAAGGTGAGAAATGGCCCAGCACCCCCACAATGCTCGGTTCATTAGAACCGGCCTACTTAATAGATCTTAATATTATAAAATTCTTAAATATAACAATATCATCCATATTACACACAATAATTAAAATAATGCATCGATATATTAAAAATCAGAACAATGTCCAAACAAAACAAATAAATGGACACCCATCCGAAGATGGAAGCATGCCATTACATAATCCATGCCTAAATAGGACACCCACCGAAAGGTAGAAACATGTCCTTTACATTGGTTCTAAAATAGAAAAGAAATTTAAATTACATGATATTTAACTAATGAGGTACCCACCAAGTGGAAACATACCTCTTACAACATTTGGAAATCTAAATAAATCGATAAAAGTAAATAACCATTCATCATAAATAAATCATTCATCAAAGGTATTAAACATCAATAGAAAGTAAACATCCATCCATGATAAATTAAATAAACCAAGCATTGAACTTAAATAAATTAAAGCATATAAAATAAATCAAATCATAATCAAATATAAAATTGAATAAGGCAAATAAAGATTCAAATTAGGGCTACTGTTTCTATTTAAGTTTCTTTATTTAATATGTTTAAGGTTTTGGGAATTCATGGGTTTAAACTACTGTGAATTTTAAAAAAAATTGAAATGGAGCAAAGTTTTAGAATTTAAGAGGTTGATAAAGTTCTTTGATTAACCAAATTATTGTTTGAGAAGTGAAATCATAAAACTAGGGTTTGGACACTTTAAAACATTTAGATTTATGATTTACATTTACTGAGTTATGGTTTTTAAGCTTACTGTGTTTGAATATGTTTATAGGGTTTTAAGGTTTAAAAGATTAGGGTTTAGAAAACTTTAGGATTTAGGTTTCAAGGGAGTTAGGGTTCACTGTTTTGGGTTTTGGAGTTGAATTAGGGTTTTAGTATTTTAAAATTAGGGTTTCGGAGAATACATTAGGTTTTAGGATTTGAAAATCAATTTGATAATTTTATGAAACTTTATAAAAATAAACAAAATGATTTAAAGTTTATAGAAACAAAAAAGATGTTTTTAGGGCTTTTGGAAAGAAACAAAACTCAATTTAGGATTTTGAAAATTTGAAAAGCAAATTAGGTTTTTGAGGTTTTGAAGAAACAAAAATAATAATTTTAAGCTTTTTGGAAAATAAAGCAACGAATTAAGATTTTTAAACTTTAGAAAAAGGGAATTAAGGTTATAGGGTTTTTGAATTAAAAGACACAATGGGATGATTTAAGCTACTGTGAAGAAATTTGACAATTGATGCATACCACCGTTTGTTGGATCCACCAAAAATTTCTTCTTGGATGAACAAAAACAAAGACAAAGCTTTGCTGCCTTTGAATTGCTTGAATTGTTTGTCTGCTCTCTAAAAAAAATCAAATTGATTCAAAGCCTTTCCCACTTAGCTTCGGTCTCAATTTTTCTCCAAATTTTCGTCCCAATTTCTTGATACTTTTTGTGTTGTTTTTGGTATTATTTATAGAAGATTTATTTTTATTAATCTTAGTTATTCACAAAATATAACATTCATTAAGAAAAGGAAACCGAAACATAATTGTATTAGGTTTCGAAAAAATTTGAGTCGGAAAAATTTCGCTGGCGAAAAAAAACTGCTGCGGAAAAATTACGCTGGCGAGCTGCGACAGCGGGGTGCGAATGGCCTGCAGGCCATTTCGCCTGCAGGAAATTCCTGCGAGCAAAATGGCTTTGGCCATTTCACCCACAGGAAACTCTTACGGGCAAAATGGCCCACGACCATTCATCCCGCGCTGGTTTTCGGCTATGATTTTTTCGTCGCCTATTTTTTCGTAGCCGATTTTTATTTTTATTTTTATTTTTATTATTTTTTATTAATAAAAATTAGACACTGAAGCAAAAATTATTTAATTAAGATAACAAAAATTGTTTTGGACTAATTAAAATATATTGGACAACACAAAATTATTTTGGACTAATTAAAATATATTGGACAGGACTGGGTCAAAAATTAAGGGTCTACAGTTTGCCTCCTGCTTGAATGATCTGAGACTTTAGTGAAAGAGAGTGAAAAGCAATAAGACTTCATTTTTGAGATGGTTGAGGTTTGGGTTCTGGACTCGGTTCGAGTTCTGAACTCAAGGATAATTTTAGGTTCTGGACCTGAGTGTAATATTAGGTTCTGGACCTAAAGAAAATTTGAGTTCTGGACCCGAGCTAAGTTCTAGACTTAGAAAAGATTCTAGGTTTTGGACCCGAGCTAAGTTCTGGACTTAGAAAAGATTGTAGGTTTTGGACCTAAGGATAATTTGGGTTCTGGTCCTGAGCTAAGTTCTGGACTTAAACGAGATTCTAGGTTCTGGACTTAAAAAAAATTTGGGTTCTGGACCCGAGCTAAGTTCTGGACTTAAAAGAGATTCTAGGTTTTGGACCTAAGTAAAATTTGGGTTCTGGACCCGAGCTAAGTTTTGGACTTAAAAGAGATTCTAGGTTCTGGACCTATGAAAAATTTAGGTTCTGGACCCGAGCTAAGTTCTGGACTTAGAAGAAATTCTAGGTTCTGGACCTAAGAAAAATTTGGGTTCTGGACCCGAGCTAATAATAATTTTTTTTAATTTATGTTTGTATAATTATTGTGTTTGCCTTTATTATTATTTTTTTTTGTTTATTTTGCATTCGAATATTACTATCTCTTTTAGAAAATTTAGGAAAAATATATTAATTTAAGCAGATAGTATAATATGTACTTACCTGGTATTAACTTACCTGGCTCTGTGTTAGCATGATCATTGCATTGTTTGGTACAATGTAGTGCCTTCTCGAGTAAGGCAGATTATCCGAGATTGCAGCTTTAAGTAGTTCATCTTACAATTGTCATCCGAGGAATATCAAATAGACCGGAGCGTAGTCCAGGCGCTTGCAGAACGATGGTTGGACACAACCCACACTTTTCACTTACCCATTGGAGAGATGACAATTGGCCCGGTTGATTTTACTGCCATAACCAGTCTTTGATATGATGGTGTTCTGGTTCCTCTGACTAACGATATTTTAACATTTGAAGAAATTCAGGAATTAATTGGTATGGAATCATCATATAAAGGGCCTTTTAAGATAAAAATTGAGCCAATTCGTAGTTATTGGATGAACTACGAAGGACGGGTTGGCAAAGACACGGCCGAACAGTATGCTCGAGGATTTTTGTTTTATCTGCTTGGGTCGACCATCTTAGGCAGCACTAAATCCTCCATCCACTTGTCAGTATTGAGTGCTCTTTCTTATTTCAGAATGGTACCATCTTCTGGCTGGGGTAAAGCTGGTCTCCCGTGTCTTTATCATGGTCTTGATAAACTTTGCTGAAATAAGAAGTCTTTTGTCGGCTTGACGGTGGTTGTCAAGGTATTATTCTTCTACCAATGTCAATTCCTCTCTTTTCTTACATGAATTTGATCTTTATTATTATTATTGTAGGTATGGGCATATGAACACAACGTCGTGAGGGTACCCGGTATTTCCCGAGAGAGAGTTGGGTATCCGAGAATAAATTTCTGGTTGTCCGATCGTGTGGACGTTCCTGGCTCTCGCCATATGCATACTCATCGCTTTGTGTTGAGCCGCTTAACCTGGGACCAGGTAAAATAATGTTAGTATGCTTTAAATTTTATGTGAAAGTTTACTTACCTTATGTTATTTTGCAGGTGAATTTGGCCTGGTGGAACCCAGAAGAGCGAGCAAACTAGTCTTCTTTGATGAGAGCTGCGCTATCTTTCCAACATTCTCGTCGACATCGTTGACCCAGTATCTAGTGGCTGGTTTCTCGGAGAGAGAGTTTATGAATGGTTTCTCGGTCCAGAGCAGCGGCGGGTCCCGACGTATATCCCAAAATATACTTTAAATATTATATTGATGTCGGAGGATGCATGGTGGCCTGCTCGGTACGGTTATGGTGTTGAGTCATTTCTTCATCTACCCGGTGCATTTTATGCCCATTTTATTCAAAGGATGTAACACCCCATCTTAACTTATGTTTATAGACCAAGATGGAATGCTATTTTATGATATTCGAGTCTTGGTTCTATACTTAGTCAATTTATAATACACATTTTACAAAAATTTTGCCAGAGTTTCCCCTATAATTGGTGGTCCCAAGTGTCGCCAAAACTGATTTTTTTTATTTAATGAAAACATTTTTTATCTCAACCAATCAATCTCAATCAATCTCAAGCACTTCTATAGTCGACCTCCTTATATCCTCCACCAAAACCTGCATTAAAATTTCACACTTCTACACACACATCCATACACACTAATTCATACCAACATATAGTAGTTAATATACTTAGCACACGTACTTTGGTCTTTTACTAGTCATACATACAATTCTTAGTTTACGCTAACATATGTACATGCCATTCTAGTTACATTACTTATAATAACTTTCTATCCGAAAAGTTGCCAACACTAGCTGCTCGGGACACTGCAGAATACAGCTTCTCGCTCAACCTACGAGTTTAGAAAAGAAAACTAAACTCGCTAAGCGTTTGCTTAGTGGTACTTAAATCATTGCATTCAATAAATAGATTAAAAGAGTAATTAAATAAAAACTTGTATTTGAATACTTTAAATCAATGAATAAGATCTATACATAATGATAAAAGATTAAATCCCATATTCTGAATTTAGAAATTACTTGTTTTGCTTTTATCAATTTAGGTGCTCTACTGGTTTAACAGAACATCAACGGATAAGACATGGGTCATGATAAATATATCTCCTCATGGTGAGATATTACAGGATGATATGCGTCATGGTGCATATTTCATCATCCTTCATCATAATTCTTGCACATGTGCTAATAGCCATTGTTCATTGAATCATTGATCATGTCATTGTAATCATCGGCCTTCAGCCGGAATATCAATGCATGTCATGAGCAGTACTGCAATAATAGTATGATGCATCATACCCTTATCTCAAGGGTTCTGTCATAACCAAGTAGAGCATAAACAATTTATTAATTAATTTGATCATGATATTCAATAAGCCATGATTTTTCCATAATGCATGTATTGTCGGAATAGCTTGTCATGATGCCTTTCTGATCATTTCCAATTCTCCTTCATGTCATTTTATATGATTTAACATCAATCCATATCATAATATTCAATTTTTAACACATTTAGAAAAAATGACCAAATGAATAGTGGCGCGGCGCGTAAAATCGGCAACACAATGGCGTGCATCAACTAAATGGTAAAAATCTGTTTTTACTGCTGAACATCAGTCAACTTTGGCAACAGTTTTGACCAAGTAAATAAACTTATTTTTGGCTGAATTTTTGCATGAAAACACTTTCATAAGTTAACTAAATGCATGTAAAATTTCATGGGAAAATTCCTTCGTTTGCCCCTTCAACGGACTGCCCAAAATGAAAGCTGCAGAATGGTGCCCAAAAGGGACCATTCGGCCCAATTTTCAAAACTTGAGGAAAATTCATTTTTTTTTCTTGAAAAATTGATTTTTAGACTCCTTTTGTGATACCATTGAAGGACTAAGGGTCCCTCTTTCAAAAATCAAACCAAAGGGGTGATTAAAAGATCATCAAAGTTTATGGATAATTGAGCAAATTTAGCTAGTTTGTTTTGTTTTCATTCTTTTCACAATCAATTGATTACAAACGGTTCAAGAGCACTTTCCCACATATTTAATACACATAATAACATCATTTCAAAACCATTTCAAAAGTCCCATAATGCAAAATATGTGAATTAATTGAAAAGGCAATGATTTAAGTACCAAACCTTAATTCTTTTCACTTGTTTCTAGTCCTTTTATGCCTTCTTTGCTTCCTTCTCTCTCACTTCTTGATTTCCTATAATTTTCATAAAATCCATGTCAAGAACATAATAAAATTTAAGTGCTTCATGCCTTATTTTGCTAACTAATACTACTAGTCATCCTTTTTATCCTTAATCTTATATGTACAAATCATCTCTTTCACTTTCTCTTCAACTTCTTAAATTTTCTATAATCATCATATTTATTCTTTCATTTGTATCTTGCAATTAATATAACCAATGAAAAAAATAGGACCATAGATGAATTTCCTTACCTTAAAGTCTTATTCTCCACCCAAGTTTGCAACCAAAATTAGCTACTTGAAAAACAATCTCTCTCTTTTCCCTTTCTCTTCAATTCGGCCAAGCAAGAACAAAGAGAGCTCTTGAATTTTATTTATTTGCTGTTCTCTCCTCCAAATGGCAGCCAAGAGAGGTTAAGATGTGATGGTGTAAGTGTTGATTTCCCATTGGTACACTTAAGTGGGAAAATGGCTAATTCTCATTAGTCCAAATGTCTCTTTCTTTTATTTATTTAAAACCCAAGCCCTTGGACTTTCTTTTAATTATATTTTGGCCCCTCAACCTCTTTGTGTTGAAATTTTATTGTCTAAGATGTGAAAAGACCAAAATACCCTCCAGCGATTTCTCGTTCGTAACTTTTAAACCGCGCACTTCCGCCGAATGCTGTGGTACACTTTTTGACTCAGTTTTTCCTCTACTTTTCATTTTTGAGATCCATTATTACTTTCGAGACACTTTTGAAAATGACCATGATGCCTCTGGTCAAAATCCCCTATATCTTCCAAACCGTGCGTTTTTGGGAAAAACCATGTCGCGCCGTTGCTACCCGATTTTTCTCAACTTTCCATTTCTGGAGTTTGTTATATGCACTATTAAGGACCTCCAGAACAACTTTTCGTAATTACAGTCATCTCCATAAAACTTTGCAATCTTTTCAAATAGGTCCTTCCAGTTCTACAGAACTTCTCTTCACTTCGCGCTCTTGAGTAGCTTCTCGGGATGGTTCCTCTTACTGTACATGGACGTACTGTACATATGTATAAGTTGGGTCGTGACAAAGGAGGTTCTTGAACTTTGATGTATCTCCTGTCGGTGTGCGGGGGATTCCCGAGGAAAATGAGGGTAGAGATGAAGAGGAACATCACGGAGATGAAGGAGAGTCTGTTCCACATCTCGGGGCTAGTACTTCTCAGGTAGAACTTTTATCATTTTTCCCTTGCAACTTCTTCTTTCTTTTTTGATTCTTTAATGATTGTTGCAGGGTGTTGGTTCATTTGATCATGAGACTGGACCTTCTTTTATTGCCCCTTCGTTTGCTCATTCTAGCCCGCTAGATATGCCATCTCATCCGCAAGGTATTGATATGAATTACCTGGTAAGTTCCTTTATTTCATGGTAATTTATGCTATATGTATGCATGATTATGTATACTCTTACCTTTTTCCTTTCTAGCTCACAGCGGATGCTTGAAGAACAAAATAGGAAACTTCAAGAAGAGTTGGCTGCAAGTCGTCAGCAGGCCTTTCATTTCAAAAATTTATACCATCAATCCGAACAGCATTTTCGAGACTTCTGATTTTAGAGGATGAGGGATTCTGGCGCTTCTTCATCAAGAGGCCCCAGACTGATGACCATGAGATCCTTTCGTCTGCTTCTAATGAGGACCGTGACAAATCGAAACTTTAAGGTAATAGGGATTTTAGTGCTCCCGCTTCGAGTGATCCCAGGACAAGTAATTTGCCGAATTTTGGTGCTCCTACTTTAGGCAGACTCGGGACGAGTGATTTGCCCCCTCCTTCAATAGGCGATGACTTTTTCAGGGCTTTATTTGATGACCTACCACCACCCTCTTAGTGATATGTAAATATTGTATCAATTGTATAAATATTTTATAATAATGAAAAAAATACAATTTCCATCTTTACTGTAACTTTTTTTTTTACTTTTTTGTTTACTTTTCATCGTTACTAGCTAACAATTATTAAACTTTCTTTTTCATCTTTTGATATTTATACAGTCACCACCGAAAAAACCAAATGCAACATGGTAAAGTAAATTCGTCGCCAATTCCTTTCCTTACACAACATGGTTTCATCCTTTTCCATCACCTTTTACTTATCAATTTTGGGAAAGGTTTGTTCCATCTATATAAATCACCTTTTATGTCATATTTCATACAAAAACCAAAAACTTTTCCATTTCAACGTGAAGACTCCCTTTAACAATTTTGATTTTCCTTCATTTACCAACCATGACCGAGCATCATTTAAAGAAGATAAAAATTCTATTTAAGAATATGGATACCATTCATTGGAAGCAAATTTCGTGGTCAAAACTTGATGTTTTAAAATGTTAAATTGGACCACTCCTTCTTACATGCCATGGCTTCCTTTTGGAATATGGATTCTAGGGCATTTAAAATTAATGGCCTTGAAATATGTCCTTTGATTGAATGCCATCCTTGGATATCCAAATAATCAACAAATGGTGTTACCCACTTTGATTTCCAAGACTCAACAGAAGATGCAGATGTTATTTCAAATTCCAAAACCCGAAGTTCTTCGGTTGATGAGAGGTGAAAAAATTCTACTTGCTCCCTTGATTGATTTTTTTCTCTCTCATTTGGCTCCTACTAAGGCATGGGGATGCATGCTTTGTCTTTGCTTGCTTGGCCAATTCTTGCTTGTTTCTCCTGACGGCAAAATTAATCCACGAGTATTGGATATTATGGACCGAATGGAAGGAGGCTTGTTGCCAGTACCTGTAATTTTAGCCGAGACTTTAGTTGGTTTAGACCGACTTAAATCAGGATTGTCAAAGAGACTGACTGGGAGTCCATTGCTGCTTCAGGTAATTACCTAAACTGACCTTTCGGGTTTTCAATTTAGATTTTCTTTTTTTTCTTTTCTTTATTTTGCTCTAATTTTTCCCTAGTCCGCCCATGTGGGTTTTCGGAACTAGCGAGCTGTCCTAATTTTTGCCTAAGCTGCCCTTGCGGGTTTTTAACTTAGCGGACTCTTATATATATATATATATATATACTTTTATTGCTCTAATTTTTGCCTAGTCCGCCCATGTGGTTTTCGGAAATAGCGAGCTGTCCAAATTTTTGCCTAAGCTGCCCTTGTGGGTTTTCAACTTAGCGGACTCTCCTTTTTTTATTTATTTCTTCACAGATTTAGTTTCAGGAGCGTCTTTGTTTGCTTGATACTCCATCCATGGATTTTGCCAGATATTTGCCACATCATCATTCTGCTAAGAAGCTACTCCATCCTGCTTCTTCATATGCTGACTGGGTTGGCTGGATCCACTCACGCTCTGAAGTCAATATTCATTGGTTGGTACCTTGGTGGAAGATTTCTTATGACACCATGCGAACATACTTGATGTATGTTCCCCTTGCTGCTCTTCGTCAAGGTACATGCTATGATCCTCGCCGACTTGGCCGTTAGTACGGAGCTGAGCCTCGCGATTCAGACTTTACTCCCGATTTAGACATGCCTTGCTTGACTGAAGCCTACTTGGATCGGCTAAGGCAAAGTTGGCATGTACGTTACATTTATTGACTGCCATAGATTTTACATTTGTCAATTCATAAAGTGTATTGTTAAGATGAAAAATAATTAAAGTAATAAAAGATGCTTCTTTTTCATTTAAAATTTATCATCACCTTTTGCTATTGTGTTTATTTATTTCATCCATTTCTGGTCAAATACTTATAACAATGCACATAGAATAATTTTAACATTAATTCTGTTTTGTTAAATTGGGGAACAACCAAACATAAAGCTAGCATACACAAGATCACTCTTGTTGCCAACTAGCCCTTTCGGGTTTTCTAATTGACAATTTTCTCTCTTTTAGACCTAATTGTTGCCTAGCCTGCCCTTTCGGGTTTTCGAAACTAGCGGACTGCTCTAACTTTTGCCTAGGCCGCCCTTTTTGGGTTTTCAACCTAGCAAGCTCTCTCTCTTTATATATATATATATATATATATATATTTATCATACATAAAACCTCTTCAACCTGTCAATGTTTATTGGCTCACTAAACTTATTCCCGTCCATGTCTGATAACTTCACCGCACCTTTGTTCATGACTCGTTTCACGACATATGGCCCTTCCCAGCTAGGCCTAAACTTCCCTCTTGAATCAGATGCATTAGGCTTACATTGCTTCAACACCAAATCCCCGACTCTGAGTTTTCTTATTTTAACCCTTCTATTGTAGGCCCGAGTTATCTTCTTTTGATACAGTTGGTGATGATACAGTGCCTTTAACCTTCTCTCATGTAGTAAAGCTAACTGTGTGTATATGCTTGCTACCCATTCCGTTTTAGGCAGTTCGGCTTCCAAGACTACTCTCAATGACTTGATTTCTATTTCAATTGGCAACACTGCTTCCATCCCGAAAACCAAAGAGAACGGTGTCATTCTAGTAGGTGTTCACACACTTGTCTTATATCCCCATAAAGCAAAGGGAAGTGTAACACCCCTTCCCGACCTACATGTGTAAGCCGAGTAGAGGCGCCACACTATCCAAATTATTGCTACCAATTTACTTAGTCAAATTTTTGTTTAGATTTTACATAAATTTTGCCGGAGGTTCGTCTAGAAATTTGGATCCCAAGTGTCGACAAAACTTATTTTTCTGATTTTTGAAAACATTTTACACAGACCAATGTGAATACAATCAGTTTCCAATACACTCCCAATGAATCCACCTTATACCCTCAACTACAACCTGCAAGAAAAATTCACACTTCTAATCCAGACTAAATTAGAGATTTATTATTCTTACATACCAATAATGTACAGTATCACATACTGACTCT
This sequence comes from Garcia nutans, assembly GCA_947685225.1. NCBI lineage: Eukaryota > Viridiplantae > Streptophyta > Magnoliopsida > Malpighiales > Euphorbiaceae > Garcia > Garcia nutans. Next base: position 51,175,852 of record CANTUV010000007.1, read on the forward strand.
CAATCTTATATATACATATACATGCCACAATTAGCTAACTCATAATGGAAACTAAAGGCTACTCTGAGGTGCTGCGCTATGTTGTGCTGCTCGATGCTAATCACCGAAATCTACTGCTCCAAACCTACGAGTCAAGAAAACTCAACTCGCTGAGCGTTGTCGCTCAGTGGGTACTTTACCAATAAAAATAAAAGTAGTATATGAAAGTATTTGAAATCAAAGGAAATAATTAAATCAACAATCAACCAACATTATACCAATAGAAATCGTGATACATTCAGTATGATATGCTTTCAAGAATGTAAAATCATAATTCAAACTCATTTGCATTATATAGTTCAACGAAAAATAATATGTCTTTGATTCAGGCTCTACTGGTATATAGGGAACCATAGTGATAAGGCAGTGACCCTCACCACTGTAACATAGGTGGCCCTCACCACCGATATCAGATCACAGGAATGGCCCTCACCATCCTGGTTATAACCAATGGGCCTCCCCATTGGCTTCAGTGGCCTCACCACTGAATAACATATCATATCACAATAATGAGCAGTACTGCATACGTTAGTATAGTGCACCATACCCTTATCTACCACTCCCACTATCCAGTAGAGCAAAAAGGTTAAAATGATTCAATTTAAGTCTCAACTTCATTTTAGAATGATTCAAGAAATCAATTTAAATTCTCACTGCGCTTTGCCATTTATGCCGCGCACCACTTTCTTTGGTCAAACCGTTACTCTTTTTCACATATTTAACATCCACAATAAACACATCAAACATTTCAAAGCATTCCTCAAAAGATCACAAATTGACCAAATGAATAGTGTTGCGGCGAGAAAAATCGACAACGCAAAATGGCATGACCAAATGAATAGTAAAATCTGGGTTTTCGTCAAAATTTCAGTCCACTTCAGTCATGCATTTGACCAAGTAAATGATTTTATTTTTGGATGAAATTTTACAGAAAACTTATTTCATATGTTGACTAATTGCATGTAAAATTTCGTTGAAAAATTCATTCATTTACTGCCCCAAACAATTGCCACAAAAATAGTCCAGAAGCTGTCACTTTGGGACCATTTCGGCCCAAACCTTTGAAATGCATAGGATAGTTTATTTTTCTTTTGCAAATCAATATTAAGGCTTCTTTAATAGTAAAGTGAAGATTCAAACACTTCCTTTTAGCAATTTTTGCAAGTTTAACTCAAATCAAACTAATTAAAGTCCAAACAACTTACTAAATCAACTTGCCAAATTTTCTCAAAACATTTGGTTTCAATTAAATTTAACAACCCAATTGCCATAAGAAAACAAGAACATAACTCAAATATTTAATTTAAACTCAATCAATATATTTAAACATCAATTTCAAAACTTCCATAAACCAAAGTTTGTAAGCAAATAGAATTTCTTTTATGGTAAAGCACCAAATCAAAAGTAATTATTCAAAGGTAAAGTACCAAACTAATTATTCAAAGGTAGAGTACCAAACCTTATTTCTTTAATTCCTCTTAGCTTTTCCTTCTTCTCCTTCCTTAATTCTTTATTTCTCCTTCAATAAATTCAAGATACAATATAAACCTTAGAAATTGAAAATAATAAGTTATCCTCCATTTCTTTTCCAACCGAAACCCTAATCCAACCTTATTAATCTTTATACATCTTGATTCTTCCATTTAATCAATTAATCTCATCACTTACTTAATATTTTTCTAATTCCACATAAAGACTCTAATTTCCAATCTTCTAATAAATATATAACTACCTAAAATTAATACCAAAATCAAAGTCTACTTACTAGAAAACCTTAAAAACTTACCTTAAAAATCAAATTTGGAGAAACTTGGAAGTCCTTTGGTAATTTCCTATTGTGGCCGAAATTTGCAAGTGGAAAAGAGAGAAATTTGCTCTTCATATCACCTATATTTATATACAAAGGAAGTGATGATCACCTTGACCACTTGTCCACTTTTTCTCTTTCTTCATTTATTACACATTTATTACACATGCTAAATGCTTTCTTTTGATTGGCCAACCTTTGATTTTTATAACTTCCTTTTTCCTTTACTTCTTTCCACTTGTCTCTCTTCCCATTGGATCTCATAAAGTTGTCCCGGGTTACCCATCCGGTCCCGACACGAAACCGAGCCACATCACGTTCCGGCGATTAATCGATCATATCTTTTAAACCGTATAGTTCCACGAGTCAAACTACATATAGTTTTGATCCTCTCGACCTCTACTTTCTATTTATAAGGTCTATTTTAAGTTTCCAAGTCATTTGGAAAAATTACCCATAAGCCCTCAACTTTTTTCAAAATTCCCTTTAGGTCCTATTTTTGCTCGGGTTTTCTCCGGCTTCATCTCTACTGACTATCGTTTCATATTTAACCCCTCGCCATTCTCTACGTACTCACGTCTTTATTTCCTACCCTAAATTCATGTATAACTTTAATTGGTAATGACCAAAATGCCCTTAGTCAACATTTCTTCATTTTTCTTTAACGGGACATTTCCTGGAAAAACCGTTACACGTCGTTGCGATCCGATTTTTCTCTATACTCCATTTTTGGAATCTGTTATATGCACTATTAAGAACATCCGGTGCAACTTTCTTTGAAATTACATCTACGTCCCCAAACTTTTTTAAAAATTACAATTAGGTCCCTTTGGTCATACAACCTTATCTAGGGCTGTTATCAAGAATTATCTTCTCCTTTCCCCTATTCTCGCTATGCACGTGTCTACACTGCATAAATGCAGTAGGCGGATGTGACAGGAAGCATCTCTGACCAATCCCTGTAAGTCTTGGTCACCTTGGACAGAATTTCCTTAATTATTTTGTTTGTTGCTTCTACTGCGCCATTAGCCTTTGGTCTATAAGGAGAGGATCTATGATGATGGATTCGGTACTTTGAGAATAAATCCTTAACTGCTCCTTGAAACTGTACCCCATTGTCTGATATCACACTGTGCGGGACCCCATATCTGCAGATGAGGTTCTTTTCAATAAATCTAGCCATTTGACTTGCCCCCAGTTTGTTAAAGGATTCGGCTTTGACCCATTTTGAAAAATAATCTACTGCTACCATAATGAAATAGTGACCATTTGAGGTTGTCGGATGTATCTCTCCTATAATGTCGATACCCCAAGTGGCAAATGGCCAGGGTGAAGACATAGAATGCAATTCTTCAGAAGGCATGTGATTCAAGTTACCATATATCTGACACTGTTGGCACTTCTTTACAAACTCAATACAATCCTTCTCCATGGTTAACCAGTAATAACCCTGGCAAATAATCTTCTTAACTAGGGCTAAACCACTCATATGCAGCCCGCAACTTCCTGCATATATTTCTTACATGATACGCTCCACTTCAGGCTTTCTTAATCATCTTAAATGCACCCCCATCAGGCCATCTTCGATGTAACTCTCCATGGAATGTGATGTATTGCAATGACCACCGCCTTATGGCTCTTCTCTCTTTCTTTGTTGCCCCCAGCGGGTATTCTCTTTCTTCCAAAAATCACCTTATAGTATCATACCATGCATCATGGTCTGTATCAATTTCCATGATTGTCTCATATTCATAGCAAGGAGTTGATGAACTGGTCAAAATCAGAGGCTTAAGAAATAAACTGACAATATTTTCCCATACCGAAGCCAATGTGGCTAGGGCATCAGCCATTTGATTTTCTTCTCTTGATAGGTGTATAAACCTACACTCCTTAAAGTTCTTCTTCATCATGGTCATGTAATGGTGGTATGGTTTTAATTTTTCCTCTTTCAACTCCTACTCTCCATTTACTTGGGATACTACTAGTAATGAATCGCCAAAAACTTCTACCTTGTCTACATTCATAATCATTAGGGTTTCCAAACCAAAAATACAAGCTTCGTATTCCACCATATTATTGGTTTCCCTAAATTTTAATTTTTTGGCTAAAGGGACAAGTTCCCCTTCGGGCGATTCTAGTACAACTCCCAAACCTGCTCCTTTCCTGTTTATTGCTCCATCAAAATACATTTTCCACCCTCGCACTTCAATTTCCTCTAAATGTTCATCCGAAAATTTCAAGATTACCTCTTCACTATCTGGTAATGGTTGTTGGGTCAAGAATTCTGACACCGCTCCACCTTTGATTGTTTTCCTGGTTACATATTCAATCTTAAATTCTTCTAATATTATCAACCATCGGCCATATTTCCCAATCAAAGAGGGTGTCTCCCTTAAGTACTTCATTGGATCCAACCTGGAAATTGCTTGCCCACTATACGATTGAAAGTAAGGCCGCAACTTCTTAGAAGACTAAACCACGGCTATACAGGTCTTTTCAATGATACTATACTTAATTTCATAAGGTAGGAGCTTTTTACTCAAATAGTAAACTGCATGCTCAATCCCTGACTCATCTGCTTGGATTAGCATGGCTCCAATTGACTCTTCTTCTACTGCTAAGTATAGTAATAGAGATTTGCAGGGTTTAGGTGGTTTTAAAACAGGTGGATTCAACAAATACTCTTTTACTCGCTCAAAGGCCTTTTTGCATTCTTCATTCCATATGACCGGCTGATTCTTTTTAAGCAATTTGAAGATAGGCTCACAAATTGTTGTGAGTTTTGCTATGAATCTGCTAATGTACTGTAATTTACCAATAAATTCCCAAACTTCTCTCTCCGTCTTAGGGACTGGCATATCTCTGATTGCCTTAACTTTATCAGGATCTATCTCAATGCCATTCGGACCAATCACATGTCCCAATAATTTACCTGAGGTAACACCGAACACACACTTCTTCGGGTTTAATCTTAGCTTATATTTCAAAGCTCTATCGAAGAATAATTCTAAGTTTTGGAAGTGTTGTTCCCTTGTATCCGATTTAACCATCATATCATCAACATATACGTTAAATAGTGTCATGAAATAGTTTAATTCGGGTTTAATTTAACTTCTTTGTGCATCATGTCATGAAATAGTGTGGTGGTCATCCTTTGGTCTATTGCCCCGGCATTCTTTAAGCCGAATGGCATCACCCTATAACAAAATATACCCCATGTAGTAATGAAAGCAGTTTTGGCTTTATCCTCTTGGGCCTTTACACTTGATTGTATCCAGAAAATCCATCTACAAATGAGTGTAGCACGCTAGAGGCTGCACTATCAATGAGGAAATTTATATGGGGTAAAGGAAAATCATCCTTAGGGGAAGCCTTGTTCAAATCTCTATAGTCCACACAGACCCTTATTCTTCCATCTTTCTTTGGCATGGGTACTATGTTGGCTAGCCAATCTGGGTATTCTATCACTTCAAGGAACTTCACTTAAATTTGCTTAGTGACCTCTTCTTTAACCAATTCAGCCCACTCAGGTCTTAATCGCCTAAGCTTTTGTTTGACAGGTTTCATGTGAGTGTAAGTAGGAATATGATGTTCGGCTATGTCTCGATCTATTCCAGGCATATACTCATAAGACCAAGTAAACACTTTTTCATATTTTTTGAATATTTTTCAAATCTCTCTCTCTCATCAGGAGTAAGGTCGGATGGTATGCTAATATTTTAGGATTTTCGGTTGTTCCCAAATTTAATGATTGTGTGTTAACATAATTAATATTAAAGATGCTCATGTAACTTCTATTTGAATGTATGCAACCATCAGGAGAAACATCACACAAGTAAGCAAAATTAGACTTTATTGCATTCATTTTGGAAAAGAAAACATCATCATCCTCATACAAAGTAGACAAATTAAAATCAAAATCAAGATCATTGTTCTCAAAATCAAAAGGCAGGATGTCTTCAAACTTTTCTTCAAACAGGGCAGCAATCTCCTCCGGAGACTTCTTGATTTTCAGGACAACTTCATTCTTCTCTTTTGGATTGGATTTTTTGCTGGTTGGCAGGTGAGCTCTTTCTTCACTTGCTCCACTAGCCCGGTCACATCTGCAAAAATTTTAAAACCCGGGATCAACTTTCCCATGAACTTGATTGGTTCAGGCTTTCCCTGGAGTGGACCCATATCTGGAGCTTTGACAAAGATCTCTTCAAGTGGTGGGAAGCTCATCTTCTCACTCTTCTTTGGTTGGACATCATTGTTTTCATCATATCCCAACCCTTTCTTGGAAGTTTGAGTTCTAAAGTCTGACAGCTTTGTCAAACCGGCCTTACCCTTTCCAAGACTAGCTCCGGGAAGGTAGTTTGTAATATCCTCATATATGCTCTAGAAGTTTTGATTATGTTATTGTTATTGTTGTTGTTGTTATATTGGATTGTATATATGTGTTAATTGCAAGAGAAAAGAAATTGGGAAAGAAAATAGGGTTTAGAGAGAATGGTATATGTTGTGTATATGATGATATATATATAACATATAAATTGGTCAAATGAAGAGTCAAGGGGGTAGAGATATTTATTTGGTTATTGGTGAAATGACTATTAAGGGCATTGGATTAAAAAGAAAGCTAGAACAAATGATAAAAGGGTGTTTTGGTAATTGTTTGAATTGGAACACTTGGTGGAGATTAAAAGAAGAGTTGACTTTATTTTTGTGGTTCATTTCTTCTTTCTTCTTTGTGTGGCCGGCTCCTTCATAGACAAAGGAAAACAAGAGACAAAGTGAAGATCTTGATGTGTTAAGCTCAAATTGATGGAAGATTGAAGTGATCTAGTGGATGATACAAGAAGTCTTATAACTTTGGTAAGTTCTCTTGTGATCTTTGTGTTTAATTGAAATGATATTTGAGTTTGATAGATTTTTAAGAGTGTGTTGGTTGATTTTAAGATGTGAGAAGTGTTTGAGTGATTGGATGATGGATGTTGAGTATGGATTGAAGAAAAGAGTAAGTGGTTGGAAGAGATGATGTTGTATATGTGGTGAGGGTTTTGAGATGATTTTGTGTTTTGTGCTTGATGTGTGTTTGGCTTGTTTTGGTGTGTTGCAAGTTTTAGATGAGTTTTGAGTATGTTTTGTTAAGATGGTGTGAAGTGGATGTTGTTGGATAAAAGTGTTTTGTTGAGTGTTTGGTTGTTTTGGTCGGAATCTTGATTTGTGGCCGGACACGCCCATGAGCACGTCCAGGGTCTTTAGGCATGTCAATTGTGTTGGAGGCAGTAGGTTTGACACGACCAGTAGCACACCCGTGTTATTGAGCGTGTCATAGCTACTGTGAGATTTGAGAATTTACACGCCCAGGAACACGCCCATGTTGTTGAGTGTGTAAATACTTCTGTGTTGTGGAGTTAGGGCACGGTCATGGACACGCCCGTGTGGGTGAGCGTGTCAGGGTTAGGGTTTGCCCTAATTAATTCCTAATTGGATTATCTCTTGTGTATCCCTAAACAAGTATATGCTATTACTTTTGATTTAGGTCTTGAAGATAGTGATTAATCATTGATTTAAGAGGTAGAAGGATCTTGAACAAGGAAGTGTTAAGAGTGGTGTGATTTGTTTTTGAGGTAAGTACAAAACCTATATGATTGTGTGTAAGTTCAAATGTGGCATTATTACATTGTTAATTTATTTGAGCAATGTGTATTGTTATGTTTATATCAATGATGATATATATATATGAATAATGTGAATGACATGATGATGCAAATGAATGTGTTTATGAAAGATTGAAATGTTATGTTGTGAATTGAGATGAAATGGAATATAGAGCCATTGTGATTGGCTATGATGATATAATTGAATGATGTATGGCATGTTTGCCTAATTGATGAGAAAGATTGAGAAAGAGTTTGATAAAGAGAATAATGAAATAAGTGTATGCTTAATATGATATTCAGTTTCAGAGTTCTGGTTTTTGGAGGCATGCCTATTTAATGAAAGGTAACAGTCTTGCCGGGTTGAGGATCTCTTCGAATTGAGTTGAATTGAGGTCCATGAGACTGGGTCTGTTACACTATGATAATTGATATTATGAGATATTTGATTTGTAACAGTCTTGCCGGGTTGAGGATATCCTCGAGTTAGATGAGTTGATGATCCAAGAGACCGGGTCTGTTACGCTATCCATGGATAGAGATATATATATGTATATGTTGCCTACGGGCTTGATAATGGTGTTTATGAACCAAAGCAGTAACTCTGAATTCTGAATATCGTATTAAGTACTTGATGGGCCCATAGGTGTCTAGGTTTTATGTATAACATAAATGTTGTTCTAATGTAATGAAATGTTAATATTACTTATATGATGAAACGGACTATTCACGGAATATTGTTTGTTGAGTATGATCTTTACTAATTGTGTGTGTATCATTGATGTTGATTTATTAATACAAATGTGAAACATTGCATTGCACTAAAGCATAACATTAGCATGAATTGTCTTACTAAGCCCTTGGCTTAGCGCGATAGTGTTTAATCACGCAGGTGATAGAGTTGAACCCGAGAGCTCTTCGAGACCGAGTGAAAGTAGACGTTGAAGAGTTGATTTTGGGAACTTAAAGATCAGAGAAGAATTGCCAATCATGTATAACTCTTTTATATTTTGTAAATATGGTTTATAATGTAAATATATGTATAATTGTAAATACGTATTCAAATGCTTTCATATATGTAAATGTTTTCTATATTCCGCTGCGTAATATTTAAATGTATGTATATATATCTAATATGTTTTGTTTATAAGTAAATGATTTACTTTTCTATAATATATAATGATAAGGGTATTGTATCAAGTTTAAAATGTTTTGAATGTTAAGAAAATCCGTAGCATTCCTATATTCGATACATGTATACTACATTGTGGTGTATGTAGTGTGTATGTATTGGGTGTGGGGGTGTTACAATTGTTTATGTTCTTCATCATATTCAAGACTTTGGAGTCCACTACTTCATCATTAGAAATTGCAGCTACTTGAAAACCATTGAGAGGCCTCTCAATCATTAGAGCGTTAACAATCTCATTATCTTCAGCTTCAATGACCACTGTCTCATCTCCGTTGGGGAACTTGATCTTTTGATGAAGGGTGGAAGGAACTCCACCAAGAGGATGAAAACATGGTTACCCCAAGATTAAGGTGAAGGTAATCGATATGTCTAAAACAACAAATTCAACAATAGATTCAATTGGACCAACCTTGATAGCAGCTTTAAAAGTCCCTTCGGCGTGTCTCTTAGTGTTGTCATAAGCCCAAATTGTTACCTCGGTCGGGTTTTGATCTCTTGTTGACATGGCTAGCTTTGGCAATATCTTAAGTGGACAAACATTTATGGCGAACCCATCATCGACCATTACACTTGGAGTCCTCTTCCCCTTGACTTCTATTTTGATAAAGAGAGGGCGGATGTGATCTCTCCCCTCCTTTGGTAAGTCTGCATCCAAAAAAGAAACTACTCCCATATTAACTTCACTCTTTTCTTGAACATCTTCACATTTCATTACTCCTCCAATTTTTATGAAGTTGATAAGCTCCTCCAGTGTTGTGGAGGTAGAAATTGGCATGCTAGCTAAGGCTTTGGCCATAGTTTCTCGGTGCTTTTTAGAAGTAGCTAATAAGTCCCAAATACTAACACTTGCTTGGGTTCTTTTCAATTGCTTGAGCACATTATCATCTTCTTCTTCTTTATTTCCTTCTTCAACTTCCTTTCCCTTATTAGTTTCTACCTCCTTAAGTGGTGGCCTTGCATATGGCTTACCGGATCTAGTTTTCATTACTTCATCTTCTTTGGGCTCAGACCAAGTCCATTCCTCCTTCTTGGATACAAGATCATCATCACTATAGCTTGAATCCCAAAACCCATTGACAACACAAATTGTTACTTCTTTACCCACCATAACTTGTTTAATTTCACCAAATACCTCTTCTTCTTTGGTTGCTTCTCCACCCACATCTTAAAAAGAAGACATGATAAAATCTTCATGCAAACCTCCTCCAATCATGAAGGTTGCCGGTGGTGGTACCCTATTGAACTTTGGTAATGGGTTGTCTTTGGTGTTTGGCTTATTGGGCTCTGGTAGCTTCCCATTATCAATTAGATTTTGCATCTCATGTCTCAACCTTACACATCTATCTGTGTCCTACCCTTGCATTTGGTGAAATTGACAAAATGCTTTAGTGTCGAAATTAGGTGGGAGAGGGTTAGGAAAAGGACAAGGATTTAAGGGTTGTAGCAATCCCTTTCTTTGAAGCTTATTGAGAACCCAAGACATCGGCTTCCCTAATTTCGAAAATTATCTCCTTGTTCCTTGGTTAGTAATGTTAACACTGACTGCCTTTTGCATGCTTTGGCTAACATACTGATAGTTTCCTTTCTCATTCCTTCTTGTTGAAAAACAGTTCTTCTCTCTTTCCCATTCTTTAATTTTCAAACCCGCTTGGAGAAGGTCTTTGAAATCACGGATGAGGGTATGAGACATCCTCTTATGAAGACTAGGCAACACCCCTCTCATAATCATCCTTATTTGATCGGATTCATCGGGCCTCTTCTTGAGCAAAGCGGCATTGTTTCTCCATCTTTTCACATAATCTACAAAATTCTCATTCGACCTTTGCCTAATGGACTCCACTTCCATTAAGGTAACTTCCATCTCGACATTATATCCATATTTTTGGATGAAGGCTTTGTAAAGCAAATCCCAATTCTTTTGTTTTCCATCATCTAAGGTATTGAACCAATTTTGGACAATAGGGTCCAATGAGAGCATGAAGTACCTTAGGGTTTGAGCCTTAGTAGCTTGGGCAGATTGCATAGCAGTGTTATACTGCTTCACATTGAGATTAGGATTTCCGGTTCCATCAAACTTCACGAAAGATGGCATCTTGAACTTGTACAGGACTTCTTCATCTAGCTTAAATAATTTTTCAACTTTGGACATTTCCTCGATTTTCAGTTTCTTCTCAAATTTCTTTTCTAAATCAGCAATCATCTTTTCAACATCAGAAGTTTTGGTCTTCTCCATAGTTGATCTTTCAACAATCTTCAGCTCTTTTTTCTTTTCTTGATCATCTTGGTAGTATTGAGCCCAATCATCATCATCATCATCATCAATGATCACCTTTTCATCATCAAAAACCACTTCACCAACTTTAGTCTTCCCATTGTCCCTTGGCTTCTTAGTGCTAGCAGATGCTTCGGCATGATTTTCTAAAATTGCAGTCAATTGGTTCTTCATGGTCTCAGCTAGGGCCTCTTTTATTTCTTCCATCTTGGCGTTGAGAGCATCATCCACCATTCTTTGAATTTGTTCAGGATCCATTGTTTTTGGTGAGCAAGTGATTGAGTCATTCCTAGATACTTCGTCTCCGGCGTAGGTCGGATTGTCGTAAGCTTTTGAACTATCATAATCTAGGGCTGTGAGCCAGAAAGGATTAATGATATGAGATGCATATATGCATAAACAATAGACAAAAAACCAACATTATAACATCCACACACGAATGACGAGTCTCTTTTCCTAGGTATATGGTTAACAAAATACCAACATGGGCATCTTGTTTTCGAATAATTCCCTCGGACGTTTCAACTTATAGTTATATTTTCGAAAATGAAAATCATTTCATAATAATTTCCATTAATTAGGTTTTAATCCATTCAACCAACTAAAGTAGCTTTTATGCTATATTGGATTAAAACAAAATTAAGAGGTTTATTATAAATAGAATTCTCACTTGAAAAAAGTAACTAATGATTCATGCCAAAAACAAGCCCATGATTAATTATTCTTAGTATAAACTAGGCTCACAATTGATTTTTGGTATTTCGTAATTGACCCAAATAATTTGCAAGCTCTTTGTAACATAATTTTGTTTATAAGCCCATTGTAAAAAGATTTTAGAAAAAATTGATTTTGGGCTTTACATTTGGCTTATGAGCAAAATAATTTTTAATTTATTTTTAGAAAAGTCTTATGTCCAAAGACCATCTTTAAAAATTTTAAAAATAGCTTTGGTCTTTTGGATTTTAAAGAAAAATTTATTTTGAGCTTACAATATACTTAGGTCATATTAGAAAAAGAACAAACCAAATAAGCCATGATTTAAGCCAAGATAAATTAACCATAGTCAAACAACATGCATTTGGGGTAAAACCTAAGGAAAGTAACTAGGCCAATTACATGAGCTTTAGTCTTTGGATAAAAAGGCTTAGGTTCCCATAGCAAGTATATACCAAATGGTATGAGGCTATGAGTGGTTATGCCATGCTCGATCTCCATACCTTGAGTGAAAGTATGGTATCCCTTACATAACACAATACGGGTAACACGGGCGTCCTAACTCACGCACACGATGCAAACTAATATGATGCAATGGATAATATCATTATAAGAAAGAATAGAATAATATAAATACCAATGGAATCAACTTCTCTTATCCCCAATGGAGTCGCCACTATGAGTAGGGATTTTTGCCCCCACTCCCGGTGGAATGGTTCTTGCGACTTCGGCACTGTTTAGGCTTGGGGCCTTAGAGAACACGAACATAAGTCCGGAGAAAATGGAGTCGCCACCCGAACGGGCCGAAAAAAGAAAGGGGTGGATGACTCGATTCCTAAGGAATCCCCAACCCCCTAATGGGTTCGGAAAGTTAGGTACGTGTGGGGAAGGTGAGAAATGGCCCAGCACCCCCACAACGCCCGGTTCATTGGAACCGGCCTCCTTTACAGGTCTTAATATTATAAAATTCTTAAATATAACAATATTATCCATATTACACATAATAATTAAAATAAAGCATCGATATATTGAAAATCAAAATAATGTCCAAGCAAAACAAATAAAATGGACACCCATCCGAAGATGGAAACATGCCCTTACATAATCCATGCCTAAATAGGACACCCACCGAAAGGTAGAAACATGTCCTTTACATTGGTCTAAAATATAAAAGCAATTTAAATTACATGATATTTAACTAATGAGGTACCCACCAAGTGGAAACATACCTCATACAACATTTGGAAATCTAAATAAATCGATAAAAGTAAATAACCATTCATCATAAATAAATCATTCATCAAAGATATTAAACATCAATAGAATGTAAACATCCATCCATGATAAACTAAATAAATCAAGCATTGAACTTAAAATAAGTAAAGATACAAATTGACGTTTACTGTTTCTATTTAAGATTTTTTATTTAATGTTTAGGATTTTGGAATTTATTGGTTTAAGCTACTGTATGTTTTAAGGGAAATAAAATGGATTAATGTTTTATAATTTAAGAGATTTATAAGGTTCTTTTATTAACCAAATTAGGATTTGAGTGGTAAAATCATGAAATTAGGGTTTGAATACTTTAAAACATTAGATTTATGATTATTAGCTACTTACTGTGTTGAATTTTAATATTTAGGTTTATAAGGTTTTAGAGTTTTAAGGATTAGGATTTAGAAAAATTAGGGATTAAGGTTTTAAGGGAATTAGGGTTTAGGAAAACTAGGATTTAAGATTAGCTAGTTTGGGGTTACTGTCTTGGTTTTGAAGTTGAATTAGGGATTTTAGTATCTCGGAGAATGTATTTGATTTTAGAATTTGGAAAAATAGTTTATAGTTTTATAACGCTTTATGTGATTTTTAGAAGCTGTAAGTTAAATTTAGGGTTTTAAGGTTTTGAAACAATGGAAAACAATTAGGGTTTGGGGAATTAATAAAACGATTTAAGGTTTTGGAAAGTTGGAAAGTAGATTAGGGTTTTGATATTTTGAAGAAACAGAAAAAGTAATTTAGGGTTTTGAAAATAGAGGAGACGATTTAAGGTTCTAAGGTTTAGAAAAAGTAAATTAGGGTTCTAAGGTTTTTAGAATCAAAAGAAAGAGTTTAATGATTCAAGCTACTGTAAAGAAAAAAAATTTGATATTCATACCTTCGTTTGTTGGTTCCACCAAAAATTACTTCTTGGATGAAAAAGGACAAAGGCAAGATGGCTGCCTTTGATGGATTGATTGTTTAGTTGCTTATTCTTCTCTCAAAAAGTCCGATTGATTTCACTGCCAAAGGTTTCTCCTAATGCAATCGATTCAAAGTTTTCTCAGTTCACTCGATTTTCCTCCCTCTTCTGTGTTGTTTTTAGTCCTATTTATAGAAAATTTTGATGATTAATCTTAATTATTTTCAAAATCTAACATTAATTAAGAAAAGGAAACCGAAACCAAATTGAATTTAGTTTCGGAAAAAATTGCGTCGGAAAAATTTCCCTTGTGAAAAAAACTGCTGCGGAAAAATTTTGCCCTCAGCCAGTTTCGCTCCCGCAGCCCGCAAGTTCCCACAGCCATTTTTTTTTTTGGGTTGGATTGAAGAGAAAGAGTTAGGTTTGGTGAAAGAGCAATAGTTGTGGATTGTGTATGGGTTGAGTTGTGATTGTGGTTGTGATTGTGATTGTGTTTGATGCTTGTTTTGAGTTATTTTGGTGTTTATGCAAGTTTAGTTTGGTTTATTGATGGTTTTGAGTAAGATTGTTTGGAGTGGAAAAGGGTAAAGTATGTTGTTTGTTGGATGTGGTGGTGTTAGTGTCGGAATTAGGATTTTTGGCCTGACATGCCCATGAGCACGGCCAAGTCTTTGGGCATGTCAATGGTTCTATTTTCTGGATGGGTGACACGACCAGTGACACACCGTGTCACAGCTTCTGTGTTGGAGTAGTATTGACACGACTAGTGACACTCCCATGTCACTGAGCGTGTCATAGCTACTGTGATGTTGGTGGATTGACACGTCCTGTGATACGCCCATGTCACTGAGTGTGTCATAGCTACTGTGTTGGGGGAAGATTGACATGGCCAGTGACACACCCATGTCACTGAGTGTGTCAAAGCTTCTGTGTTGTGAGTTTAGGGCACGATCAGGGACACGCCCGTGTTGTTGAGCGTGTCATGTGTAGAGTTTTCCCTTGTTGGTTCTTATCTGTATTTTCTTATGTGTATCTCTAAGTGAGTGTGTATGATCACTTTTGGATTAGGTTTTGAAGAGATTGAGTTGCCCTAATCCAAGTGTTGAAGGATTCTTAGAAGAGGAAGTGGTTAGATTGGTGTGAGTTGCTCTTGAGATAAGTACAAACCTTACATGATTGCATACATTTAAATGACTTTGGGACTTAACACATTTGGTTGTAAATGTGTTAAGTAATCTATTACATTGTTGATACATTTGATTAATGCTATGATTTGCATAATGTTAAAGATGTAATGATCATTCAAAATGTATGTATAATGTAATTGGTTATGTATACCCTAATGATGAGATGTGAAGCCATTGTTGTTGGCTATAATGATGCAAATGAAATAATTGGGGCATGGTTGCCTAGATGATTATGAGAAAATGAGAATGTAAAATGAAATAATAAAAGAATTGTATGCCTAGTATGTTATTCAATTTTCAGAGTTTGTTGTTGGTGGCATGCCTAAAAGTAATAATCCCTTGAAGCTGGGTTGGGCTTGGTCCTTGAAGCCAAGTTGGGTTGATGCTTAACTTCCCTTGAAGCTTGGTTGGGCCTAGTCCTTGAAGCCTAGTTGGGATGTTACATATGAGATGTTTCCATTGTGATAATAATTCGCTTACGGGCTTGATAAATGTGATTATTAGACCAAAACATTAACTCTGGAAGTTGAATGGCATATTAGTTTCTTTTGGGCCCATGCTTGTCTTTGCTTAAATGTAAATCATGAATGATGAGACAATTGAATAATATAATGAAATGTAATGATATGAAATATGATATTCTTGTGTATTATTTCTAATTCTTGAAAGTATGACATTGGCATTACATTAAAGCATATTGTCATCATAGTTTGTACCACTAAGCCTATGGCTTAGCGTGAATGTGGTTCATCGATCAGGTGACAGGGTAGATCTGGTTGAACTGAAGAGTTCAGCTAGACCGAGTCGAATCTAGACTTGTGAAGTGTTGATTTTGGACTTCAAGATCAGAGACGAACTGCCAAGCATGTATAAACTCTATATATATTTTGTAAATATTGATTTTGATGTATATATATGCATATACCGCTACATTTTTCGCTGCTTAATAAATAAATATTTTATCTATTATGTTTTATAATATATCTTAAATGTTTTAAGTTTTCTTATATTGGTAATAGAAAGATAGGTTTAATTTAAAATAGACCGTGACATTTTTGTATCCGGTATATGTATATTATAGATGTGGGTGTATGTAGTGTGCATATATGGGGCATAGGGGTGTTACACCCTTGTTCATAACTTGTTTCACAACATATGGCCCTTCCCAACTAGGCCTAAATTTTCCTCTTGGATCAGATACATTAGGCTGACATTGTTTCAACACTAAATCCCAGACTCTGAGTTTTCTGA
The DNA here is from genome assembly GCA_947685225.1 of Garcia nutans. Classification (NCBI taxonomy): domain Eukaryota; kingdom Viridiplantae; phylum Streptophyta; class Magnoliopsida; order Malpighiales; family Euphorbiaceae; genus Garcia; species Garcia nutans. The sequence continues at coordinate 51,192,135 of CANTUV010000007.1, forward strand.
TCTTAACCCTCCTATTGTAAGCCCAAACTATCCTCCTTTGATACAGTTGATGATAATACAGTGCTTTTAACCTTCTCTCCTCTAGTAAAGCTAACTGTGTATATCTGCTCATCACCCATTTCATTTCAGGCAGTTCAGCTTCCAAGACCACTCTTAACGACTTGATCTCAATTTCAATTGGCAACACTACTTCCATCTCATAAACCAAAGAGAACGGTGTCATTCCAGTCGGTGTTCACACACTTGTCCTCTATCCCCATAAAGCAAAAGGAAGCATTTCTGACCAATCCCTGTATGTCTTGGTCATCTTGGACAGAATTTGCTTAAATTGTCTTGTTTGTTGCTTCTACTGCACCATTAGCCTTTGGTCTATAAGGAGAGGATCGGTGATGATGGATTTGGTACTTCGAGAATAAATCCTTAACTGCTCCTTGAAACTGTACCCCATTGTCTGATATTACACTATGCGGGTGTCACATCCGCCCACTGTATTTATGTCTAGCAGTCATGTGCACAGCAAGAGAAAGGATCTGGAGAGGTCATCTCTGATGGGGGTTCCTAGAGAAGGTCGCAGGACCAAAGGGACTTAATTGCAGAAATGCAAAGTTTTGGGGAGGTAACTGTAATTTCCAAAAGTTATACTGGAGGTTCTTAATAATGCACATAACAGACTCCAAAAATAGAGAGTAGAGAAAAATCAGGTCGCAACGACGCGTAACGATTTTTCCAGAAAACGCCCCGTTAGAGAGAAACGAAGACATGTAGACTAGGGGCATTTTTGTCTTTATTAATTAAACTTTATACATGAATCTAAAGTAGGAAATAAACACATGAGTGAGTAGAGAACGTCGAGGGGTTGAATATGAAGTGATCGTTAGAAGAAACCGAGCCCGGGCAAAACCCGAGCAAAGAAAGGACTTAAAGGGAATTTTGTAAAAAGTTGAGGGCTTATTGGTAATTTTTCAAAACGGCTTGGAAACCTAAAATAGACCTTAAAAATAGAAAGTAGAGGTCGAGAGGATCAAAACCATATGTAGTTTGCCTCATGAAACTGTACGGTTTGAAAGTTATGATCGATTAATAACCGGAACGTAAAGTGGGCCCGGTTCCATGTAGGGACCCTATGGGTGACATGAAACAAATTGGGGTATCAAATGGGAAGAGGGACAAGTTGGAGGACTTAATTGGAAAGAAAAATATAAAAATCTTTTGATGGCCAATCACCATTAGCCATTTAGCATTTATTAAAAGAAGAAAAGAAAGAGGGATGGACAAATGGCCCTAAGGCATTCATCCAACCCAAAAGTGGACATCATTTCCACTATATATATCATGGCAAGAAGAACAAAAACTCTCTCCCACAAACACTCCAAACCGTCGGCCTCCATAGGAAGAACACCAAAGAATTTCTAATTTTTGTCAATTTGATTCAAGTTCAAGGTGAGTTTTATGGTTTTAAAGCATGTAGAATTCAATTCTAGTATCAATTTTAAGTATTTATATATCTATTGGAAGATTGGAAATTAGGGTTCTTATGATGGATTTGGGAAAATTTTAAGTAGTGATGATATTGATTAATTAAATGGAAGAATCAAGGTTTCTAAGGTTTAATAAGGTTAGATTAGGATTTAGTTTGAAAAGAAATGGAAGGGTAGTGCATGTTCTAAATTTCTAAGGTTTATGTTTAAGGTTGTGTTCTTGAATTTCTTGAAGGAGAAACAAAGATTATGGAAGGAGAAGAAGGAAAAGCAAAGGGGAATTAAAAGAACAAGGTTTGGTACTTTACCTTGAAAGAATTAATTTTCCTTTCATTTTCTTACCAAAACTTTATCTATGGAACTTTTGCTATGGATGCATAAATGTGTTGTTTGAATTTGAATTCAATTGTTGAGTAGTATTTTTAAATCCATGTGGTGATTGGGTTGTTTAAATTCAAATGAAATCTAATGTTTCCAATGATTTTGGTAAAAGAGTTTATGAACTCCATTTAGACCAAATTGATTTAAACAATCAAGTTATTTTAAAAGAGAAGTATCTAAGTCTTCATTACATTATTAGGGAAGCTTTGAAATGGGTTTAAAACAGAAAAATAAACAATTTTGCACCAAATGCAAGTGTGGGCCGAATTGGTGTCCTTTGGGATCCAATTCTGGACCTAAATTTGGGCAGCCAGTTGAGGTAGCAAACGATGAAATTTTTCAACGTAATTTTACATGCAATTAGTCAACATATGAAATAAGTTTCCTGTAAAATTTCAGCCAAAAATAAGATCATTTACCTGGTCAAATGTAAGCCTGAAGTGGACTGAAATTTTGACGAAAACCCAGATTTTACTATTCATTTGGCGCTTGCCTTTTGCGTTGCCGATTTTACGTGCCGCGACACTATTTATTTGGTCAATTTGTGACCTTTTGAGGAATGCTTTGAAATGTTTGATATGTTTATTGTGGATGTTAAATAAGTGAAAAAGGGTAATGGTTTGACTAAAGATTGTGGTGCGCGGCGTAAATGGCAAAGCGCAACGGGAATTAAAATGATTTCTTGAGTCATTCTAAAATGAAGTTTGAGACTTAAATTGAATCATTTTAACCTTTATGCTCTGCTGGGTAGTAGGGGTGGTAGATAAGGGTATGGTGCACTATACTAACTTATGCAGTACTGCTTGATATTGTGATTGAATTGTTATGATCTGAACTCAATGGTGAGGGCCATTGAAGCCAGTGATGAGGGCCATTGGTTATAACCAGGATGGTGAGGGCCATTCCTGTGTTACAGTGGTGAGGGCCACTGCCTTATCGCTATGGTTCCCTATATACCAGTAGAGCCAAAGTCCTGTTTTTCTAAACTACGTAATGCAAAAATGAGTTTGAATTATGGTTTTTACATTTGTTGAAAGCATATTTACACTGAATGTACAATAACTTCCATTGGTTTGATGTTGGTTGATTTTTGATTCAATTATTTCCTTTTATTTCAAATGCTTTCATGTTTTACTTTTATTTTCATTGGTAAAGTACCCACTGAGCGACATTACTCAGCGAGTTAAGTTTTCCTTGACTCATAGGTTCGGAGCAGTAGCTAACTCTTGGGAAGCGACGACCAGACCCACAGCATCTCAGGGTAGATCTCTTAGTTTCCATTATGAGTTAGCTAGTTGTGGCATGTATATGTATATATAAGATTGAGAATTACTATGTTATATTGTACGTTAGTAGTATGTAATAATAATAAACCTCTACTTTATTTTGTACTAGAAGTGTGAATTCTTCTTGCAGGTTTGTAGTTGAGGTTATAAGGGGGATTCATTGGGAGTGTATTGAGACCAATTGTGTTCGCATTGATTTGTATAAAAATGTTTTCAAAACTCAGAAAAACCAGTTTTTTCGACACTTGGGACCAAATTTCTAGGCGAACCTCTGGCAAAATTTCTGTAAAACCGGAACTAAAATTTGACTAAGTAAAATTGGTAGCAACATTAGGTTAGTGTGGCGCCTCTACTTGGCTTATACACGTAGGCCGGGAAGGGGTGTTACAGCGGGACCCCATACCTGCAGATGAGGTTCTTTTCAATAAATCTAGCCATTTGACTTGCCCCTAGTTTGTTGAAGGATTTGGCTTCAACCCATTTTGAAAAATAATCTACCGCTACTATAATGAAACGGTGACTGTTTGAGGCTATTGGATGTATCTCTCCTATAATGTCAATACCCCAAGTGGCAAAGGAGCAGGGTGAAGATATAGAATGCAATTCTTTAGAAGGCATGTGATTCAAATTACCATACATCTGACATTGTTGGCACTTCTTTACAAACTCAATATAATCTCTCTCCATGGTCGCCCAGTAGTAACCTTGTTGAATTATCTTCTTAACTAGGGACAAACCACTCATGTGTGGACTGCAACTTTTCGCTTGTATTTTCGACATGATATGCTCCACTTTAGGCTTCCTCAAACACATCAAGTGCACCCCATCAGACCATCTTCAATATAACTCTCCATGGAAGGTGATGTATTGTAAGGACCACCGTCTTATGGCTCTGTTAATTTTTGACCCAGTCTGGTCCGTTATATTTTAATTAGTATAAAATAAAATTTGTGTTATCTTAATTAAATAATATTTGTTTTTATAATTAATAAAAAATTAATAATAATAATAATAAACAAATAAATAAAAATAAAAATAAAAATCGGAGATGGAAAATCGACAATGAAAAATTTTATCGCCGAAAAGGTCAGACGAAGTGGCCCGCAGCCCCGCCCCTCAATTTTTTTTTCGCCAGCGCTCGCACCAGCCCTCAGCAATTTTTTTTGCCAGCAAAATTTTTCCGAAACCAAATTCTATTTGGTTTCGGTTTCCTTTTCTTAATTAATGTTAGTTTCCATAAACAAGTTGAATTAATCATCTAAATTTCATATAAATAAGACTAAAAACAACACAGAAAAAAAGGGAGGAATAACTAAAAAACTTTGGAGATCAGACTTTAAAACTTTTTGGCAGTGAAAACTATCAAACTTTTTAAGAGAAGAATAAGCAAACAAGCAATCAATCCATCAAAGACAGCCATCTTGTCTTTGTGCTTGTTCATCCAAGAAGTAATTTTTGGTGGAACCAACAAACAAAGGTATGAATATCTAATCTCTTTGTTCTTTACATTAAATTGTTTCTTTTGATTCAAAAAACCCTAGAACCCTAATCTACTTTCCAACTTTCCAAAACCTTAAATCATTTTATTAATTCCCCAAAACCCTAATATGTTTTCTAACTTTCCAAAACCTTAAATCATTTTATTAATTCCCCAAAGCCCTAATCTGTTTTCCAATTTTTCAAAACCTTAAAACCCTAAATTTACCTTACAGCTTCTAAAAATCACATAAAGCTTTATAAAACTCTAAATTATTTTTTTCAAATTCCAAAATCAAATACATCTTCCGAAACACTAAAAACCCTAATTCAACTTCAAAACCCAAAGACAGTAAGCCCAAACTAGCTAATCTAAAACCTAAGTTTTCTCAAACCCTAAACTCCTCGAAAACCGTAAACCCTAATATTCCTAAACCATAATCCTTAAAACTCTAAAACCTTATAAGCCTAAATATTAAAATTCAAACACAGTAAGCCTAAAAACAATAATCTAGTAGTTAATAATCATAAACCTAATGTTTTAAAGTATCTAAACCTTAATTTCATGATTTTACACTTCAAGCCCTAATTTGGTTATTCAAAGAACCTTATCAATCCCTCAAATTATAAAACTTTAATCCATTTCAATTCCCTTAAAACTTACAGTATTCTAAACCTATAAATTCCAAAACCCTAAACATTAAATAAAGAATCTTAAATAGAAACAGTAGCCCTAACTTGAATCTTTACTTGCTTTATTTAATTTATATTTGATTATGTAGTCTATTATATGCTTTAATTTTTTTTTCAATGCTTTGTTGATTTATTTAATTTCAATGCTTAATTTATTTAGTTTATCATGGATGGATGTTTACTTTCTATTTTGATTGATGTTTAATATCTTTGGTGAATGATTTATTTATGATGAATGGTCATTTACCTTTATCGATTTATTTTGATTTTCAAATGTTGTAAGAGGTATGTTTCCACTTTGTGGGTACCTCATTAATTATGTTCTATGTAATTTAATTGCTTTATATTTTAAACCAATGTAAAGGACATGTTTCTACCTTTTGGTGAGTGTCCTATTAGTTTAGACATGGGTGATGTAAGGGCATGTTTCCATCCTCGGATGGGTATCCATTTATTTGTTTTTCTTGAGCATTGCTTTGATTTTAATATAATGATGATTTACTTTAATTGTTGCATGTAATACGGATAATATTGTTATGCTTAAGAATTCTATAATATTAAGACCTGTAAAGGAGGCCGGTTCCAATGAACCGGGCATTGTGGGGGGTGCTGGTCCATTTCTCACCTTCCCCACATGTACCCAACTTTTCGAACCCATTAGGGGTTTGGGATTCCTTAGGAATCGAGTCATCCACCCCTTTTTTTTCCCTGCCAGTCCGGATGGTGACTCCATTTTCTCCGAACTTAGGTTCGTGTTCTCTAAGGCCCCGAGCCTAAACAGTGCCGAAGTCGCAAGAACCATTCCACCGGGAGTGGGGGTGAAAATCCCGCTAACAGGCTCTTCTTTCTTTCTTTGTTGTCCCCGACGGGTATTCCCTTTTCTCTAAAAATTGTCTTATAGTATCATACAACGCATCATGGTCTTTATCAGTTTCCATGATTGTCTCATATTCTTAGCAAGGAGTTGATGAACTATTTAAAAGCAGAGGCTTGAGGAATAAGTTGATAGGATTTTCCCATACCGAAGCCAATGTGGTTAGGGCATCAGCCATCTGGTTTTCTTCTCTTGGTAGGTGTATAAACCTGCGCTCCTTAAAGTGCTTCTTCATCATGGTCAAGTAATGGTGGTATGGTTTTAATTTCTCTTCTTTCAACTCCCACACTCTATTTACTTGGGATACTACTATCAATGAATTGCCAAAAACTTCCACCTTATCCACCTTCATAATCATTAGGGTTTCCAAACAAAAGATACATGCTTCGTACTCCACCATATTATAGGTTGCCCTGAATTTCAACTTTTTGGCTAAGGGGATAAGTTCCCCTTCGGGTGATTCTAGTATGACTTCCAAACCTGCTCCTTTCCTATTCACTGCTCCATCAAAATACATTTTCCATTCTTGTACTTCAATGGCCTCTAAATGTTCATTCAAAAATTTTAGAAATACCTGTGAGCGGGGATTTTTGCCCCACTCCCGATGGAATGGTTCTTGCGACTTCAGCACTGTTTAGGCTCAGGGCCTTAGAGAACATGGACCTAAGTCCAGAGAAAATGGAGTCGCCACTCGGACGGGCCGGGAAAAAAGAAAGGGGTGGATGACTCAATTCCCAAGGAATCCCCAACCCCCTAATGGGTTCGGAAAGTTGGGTACGTGTGGGGAAGGTGAGAAATGACCCAGCACCCCCACAATGCCCTATTCATTGGAACCGGCCTCCTTTACAGGTCTTAATATTATAAAATTCTTAAATATAACAACATTATCCATATTACACATAATAATTAAAAGAAAGCATCAATATATTAAAATCAAAGCAAGGTCCAAGCAAAACAAATAAATGGACACCCATCCAAGGATGGAAACATGTCCTTACTTCACATGCCTAGATAGGACACCCACCAAAAGGTAGAAACATGCCCTTTACATAGGTTCTAAAATAGGAAAGCAAATTAAATTACATGTTATTTAACTAATGAGGTACCTACCATGTGGGAGCATACCTCTTACAACTTTTGGAAATCTAAATTACTTGATAAAAGTAAATAATCATTCATCATAAATAAATCATTCATTAAAGCTATTAATCAAAATAGAAAATAAATATCCATCCTTGATAAATTAAATAAATCAAGTATTGAAAGTAAATAAATTAAAGCACAAGAGATAAATCAAATTATAATCAAGTATAGAATTAAATAAAGCAAATAAAAGTCCAATTATAGTTACTATGACTTTTTATGGAATTAAAATAGATTAGGGTTTTATGTTTTAAAAGGTTGGTAAGACTCTTTGATTAACTAAATTAATATTTGAATGGTGAAATCATGAAACTAGGGTTTTAGACACTTTAAAATACTTTTGATTCATGGTTTTAAATGGTAATTTCAAACTACTGTGTAAAATTTAAAGTATTTATGGTTTTATGGTTTTTAATGTTTTAAAGGATTAGAGCTTAGAAAAAATTTAGGGTTTAAAGTTTTAAAGGGTTAGGGCTTACTATTTTAGGTTTAAAAGTTGAATTTTGGATTTTAGGATTTAGAATTAGGGTCTCGGGTAATGAATTTGAATTAGGGTTTAGAAAGACAATTTGATGATTTCATGAAGTTTTATGAATTTAAACAAATGGATTGAAGTTTTTATAAATAGAAAATATGTTTTTAAGGTTTTTTGAATGAAATAGAACCAAGTTTAAAATTTTGAAAGAAACAGAATCAAATTTTGGTTTTGTTGAAAAAGATGTTTAATTAGAGTTTTAAGATTTTTAATAAGAAAAAAATAACAATTTTAAGTCTTTTTGGAAAATAAAGTAACGTTTTTAGTGTTTTTAACTTTGGGAAAAACTAAATTAAAGTTCTAAGGTTTTTGATTTGAAAAATAAAATTTCATAGATTATGCTACTGTGAAAAAATAAAACAAAAATTAGAATCTCATACCTCCTTTTGTTGATTCTCCAAAAATAATTCTTCTTGGATGAAAAAGAATAAAGACAATTGTTGCCTTTGAATTGCTTAAATCGTGTCCCTACTGTTCTAGAAATAAATTGAATTGAATTGCTCCTTTTCCTTCCTTGATTTGGTTTCAAATTTTCAAGTCCCTGTTGGTTTTCGGCCTCCTTTAAAGTAATTGCCTTTGGTCCTTATTTATAGTGGTTTGATGTGGTTTATTCCTAATTAGTTAAGGCAAGTAATATTAATAAAAAAGAAACCGAAACCTAATTGAATTAGGTTTTGAAAAATTTGCGTCGGAAAAATTGCTCTGCCGAAAAAAATTGCCGCAGGAAAAGATACGCTGGCGAAAAAAAACTGCCGCGGAAAATCCTGGGAGCGAAATAGAAAAGCTATTTCGCCCACAGGAATGTCCTGCGAGAGAAATAGAAAAGCTATTTCACCCACAGGAATGTCCTACGGGCGAAATACCTTGGGCTATTTCACCCGCAGGAAATTCCTAAGGCGAAATGCCCATGGGCCCGCGCGATATTTTTTTGTCGCCGATTTTTCCGACTCCAATTTTTATTTTTATTTTTATTTTTTGACTTTTATTTGTTTATTTATATTTTTTTATTAATAAAAATTAGATAATAAAGCAAAAACTATTTAATTAAAATTATTTTGGACCAATTAGACAACAAAAATCATTTTGGACTAAATAAAACATATCGGACTGGATTGGGTCAAAAATTAAGGATCTACAGTTTGCCCCCTACTTGAATGATCTGAAACTTTAGTGAAAGAGAGTGAAAAGCAATAAGACTTAATTTTTGAGATGGCTGAGGTTTTAGGTTCTGGACCCAGTTTGAGTTCTGGACTTAAGGATAAATTCTAGGTTCTAGACCTAAGAAAAATTTGGATTCTAGACCCAGTTTGAGTTCTGGACTCAAGGATGATTTTAGGTTCTGGACCTAAGGCAAATTTGGGTTCTAGACGCAGTTTGAGTTCTGGACTCAAGGATAATCCTAGGTTCTGGACCTAAGGAAAATTTGGGTTCTGGACCGGATTCGAGTTCTGGACTCAAGGATAATTCTAGGTTCTCGACCTAAGAAAAATTTGGGTTCTAGACCCGGTTCGAGTTCTGGACTCAAGGATAATTCTAGGTTCTAGACCTAAAGAAAAATTTGGGTTCTGGACCAGAAAGGTTTGGATACTCGATCCTAAACTGGATTGGGATACTCGATCCTAACTGGATTTGGATACTCGATCCTAAATTAGATTGGGATACTCGATCTAAACTGAATTTGGATACTCGATCCTAAATTGGATTGGGATACTCGATCCTAACTGACTTGGATACTCGATCCTAAGTTGTTTTGGGACACTCGATCCTAAATTGGGTTCGGATACTCGATCCTAAACTTGATTTGGATACTCGATCCTAACTGGACTCAGATACTCGATCCTAAACTTGATTTGGATACTCGATCCTAAATTGGCTTTGATTTGGATACTTGGACTCGAGATTGGGTACTTGGACATGAGATTGAACACTTGAACTCAAGATTGGATTCGATTTGGCTACTTGGACCCGAGATTGGGTACTTGGACCCAAGATTGGGTACTTGGACCCGAGATTGGGTATTTGGACCTAAGATTAGATTGAATTTGATTTGGGTACTAGGACCCGAGATTGGGTACTTGGACCCGAGATTGGACACTTGAACCCAAGATTGGATTTGATTTGGGTACTTGGACCCGAGATTGAGTGCTTGGACCCAAGATTGAGTTTGACTAACCTTTTATCATTTGAGAAATCTGACTGCTCCGGTTATTCTATGCATTGTGGTCTTTCACCCTCAAAATGGATCTTCATCCTTTGAGATCGGGTCTTCATCCTTGAAAATGAATCTTCATCTTTTGACATTGGGTCTTCACCCTTGAAAAATGGATCTTCATCCTTTGGAGATCGGGTCTTTACCTTTGAAACGTGGATCTTAATCAATTGGAGGCCGGGTCTTTACCCTGGCTTCAGCTCTTTTAGCTGGATTGATCTTTTGTCTTTTGCATATTCATACTTTTGAGAATTCTAATTTTCTTTTTTTTTTGTTCTTCCTTTTGCAAAGATTTAGCTATTTTTAATTGGACCTTATATACTCTCCTTGCCCCCCTGTATGGCAAAATATTTGTAAGTGAGTTTAAAAATATTTGGTATATAAACTCAAAAAATTGAAAAGGAGAAACTTTGCCCCCTGTGTAGGCTCAAACCAAAGATTTTATCCATGCAAGCTTTGATTGATGTTTTTGCCGTCTAGGTCTTCGCATAAGCACATATTTCTTCTCTTTGCATAATTACTGGAGCTTTCTCAAGCAATGGGCTTTCTATGCCCCCCTGATTTGATTTTGATTCTTTACTTCGCAGGGTATTTGCTGTTCATTTTGCCAAAGAATAGACGACACAAGACAAGAAAGTACGATGTGATATTCTCATGTATGCATGATATGCATGAATAATACTTACAGTTGTTCCATCAATTCACAGATAAAAGTGATCAGCAGAAGTGTTCTCATTGGTTCCTTTTTGACACTCGTTCAAGTCTCGCATTGGAATGATCGAAAGCTTTGCATTTGGCTTTTATCTTCAAGATGTTGAGAACATGAGTGGTGGAGACCCTAAGCAGCAGAGTTAGGGATGCATCCATTTCAAACTATATTTCAGCATGTCGGTTGGTAGTTTCTTCATAACTTTACCGATAATAATTTCCTTTGCCCAATGTGTCCTTTGGAGGTTCAACATACTTTCCTTAACTTGAAGCCTTTGTATGACAAAACACTTTTTTTGAAATCAAATGTTGGCTTTGCCAAATTAATGTCAATGTACCTCAAGACTTGATTTTCCAAATTAACATATCTACAACATGACACTACAACATGACAACCCTAGTTACCGTACTAAACTTGGGAATCATTTCTCTTTAAGCAAGAACTGTTGCACTTCAAATAGGCACATACACATTACTTGGCCAAAGGTCTCATTTGGTTTAAATACTATCTATCTCATATGCATGCTTATCCAAACTATCTCCACTAATAGACTCTACCTACCAAGAGAGATCAATAGGTTTTTGATAGGCTTGAAATGAGGTCCATAAGGGACATAGGTTATAGTGAAGGCCATTTTGAGATTGAAGCTGATGTGACACAATGGACAAACCCTCACACTGCAAATTTATTATCGAAACTTTAGACAATTGGGAGCAATCTTGTTGGACTCCAAATTTCTTTTGTCTTCTTGGCATTAATTTGGATCTTGATTAGGACAGTCTTTGCCCTTGCAAAATATTTATGACCAAAATTCGTTTCTTTTCTTCTTTTCCCTTTTCTTTCCTTATTTTTCTTACTCTTCCCTTCTCTTTCCTTACTCTTTCCTTTCTTTTATCATTTTGTCCTTCTTTCTTGTAGGACTATCAAGTACAAAACTTTCAAGAACTAGATGGTCTCCCTCCTTTTCTCCAATTTTGATTGAATCTTTGGATGGGTTGGACCAAAAAATGTCTTTATGATCCAAATGGAAGCCTTTTGCTGCTTTAGGTAAAAGAAAACTCAGTTGGCTTTCTGAACCACCTTTTTAAGTTTTTTTTTCTTTTTTTTTTCTTTTCTTCTCTCTTTTTTTTTCTTATTTTTCTTTTATTTTTTTCTTTTTCTTTCTTTCTTTCCTTTTTTGGTTCTAGCTCAAACAGAGTTGTCTTGTTTGTACCAACTTAGGCTTCCAATAATGGCTCATAAATCTTCTTTAACAGAGATAAATCATTTGGTACTCTGTCTTGATATATTGAAAAATTCAACTATCCTTATGGTCTTGAAAACATCAACTACCCTTATGGTCTTGACTAATAATTATTTTCTCTGATTTTCTTGCCTATTCAACTAGTGATCATAAGATTTGTCAAAAATATTACAACAGCTCAGGGTAGGTTATTGGGGTTTGTAAGCCAATGAAAAGAAAGCTAAAATTTTATGAAGGCTCAAAGGGACAACTAGGGATTGATATTTAATAGGTAGATACTGGTTGTTGGCTAACCAAACAATGCCTAGATCATCTCTCCCTTAAATAAGCAGAGTTCAATTTCGCCTCGAAAGTTTGTCAAAGCATGTTCTAAGACTGACTAGGACCTAGACAAAGGTAATTATGCTGGAGCCCTCTCTATGTAAGCATACACAACTCAATGCTATAGAGCAATTCCCTTACCTAGTAAAGTCATTCAAGTCATTATGCATAAATATATTAATTCATGAACATCAAGCTAGATTCCTCATTGGTTGAGCACCAAAATGAACAAAGACCAACAAAAATTTTGATGAAAGTAATTTATTCAAGCAACTTTAAATTTGAAAAACACAACAGTTCCAAAATATTAAAGAAAGTAAGATTGAAAAGCAACATTCAAGCTAAGGAAAATTCATTGAGTTAGCCTTCTTTTCCTTTCATATCTTCAATATCCCCATCTTGAAAGGATGATAAAACAAAATCTTCTTCCAATCCTTTTCCCACCATGAAGGTTGCCGGTGGTGGAACTCTTCCAAACTTAGGCAAAGGATTATTCTTGGTATTGGGCTTATCCGGCTCGGGTAGCTTACCACTGTCGACTAAATCTTGGATCTCATGCCTTAGACGGGCACATTTATCTATTTCATGTCCTCGCATTTGATGAAATTGACAGAAGGCCTTGACATTGAAGTTTGGTGGCAATGGATTATGTAGTGGTCGAGGAGCTAACGGTTGCAACAACCCTTACTTTTGTAACTTGCTAAAAACCCAACATAGAGGCTTCCCCAGATCTGAAAATTATCTTTTATTTCCTTGACCTGTCACATTAACATCAACTTCTTTTTACGTGCTTTGATTTTTGGGCTGGTAATTCCCTTTCTCATTCCTTTTTATTGAAAAGCGATTCTTCTCTCTTTCCCATTCTTCAATTTGCAGACCAGCTTGGAGAAGGTCTTTGAAATCATGGATGAGTGTATGAGACATCCTCTCACGAAGATTAGGCAACACCCCTCTCATAATCATCCATATTTGATCGGATTAATCGGGCCTCTTCTTGAGTAAAGCAGCCTTGTTTCTCCATCGCTTGACATAATCTACAAAATTCTCATTCATCCTTTGCCTAATGGACTCCACTTCCATTAAGGTAACTTCCAACTCAACATTATATCCATATTGCTGGATGAAGGCTTTGTAAAGTAGATCCCAACTCTTTTGTGTTCCATCATATAAGGTATTGAACCAATTTTGGACAACAGGATCCAATGAGAGCATAAAGTACCTTAGGGTTTGAGCCTTAGTAGCTCGGGCAGATTGCATGGTAGTGATATACTGCTTCACATGGAGATGAGGATTTTCGGTGCCATTGTACTTAGCGAAGGAAGGCATCTTGAACTTATAAGGGACCTCATCATCTTGTTCAAATAGTTTGTCGATCTTAGACATCTCTTCGGTTTTTAGCTTCTTCTCAAATTTCTTTTCTAAATCCGCAATCATCTTTTCAACATCGGATGTCTCGGTATTTTCAATAGTTGCTTACTCACCAACCTTTGGTTCTTTCTTCTTCTCTTGAATATCTTGGTAGTATTGAGCCCAATCATCATCATCATCAATGATCACCTTTTCATCATCAAAAACCACTTCACTAATTTTGGTCTTCCCTTTGTCCTTTGGTTTCTTAGTGCTAGGAGACGCCTCGGCATGGTTCTCTAAGATTGTGGTCAACTGGTTCTTCATGGTCTCAGCTAGGGCCTCTTTGATTTCTTCCATCTTGGCATTGAGGACCTCATCCACCTTCCTTTGAATTTTTTTTGGCTCCATTGTTTTAGGTGAGCAAGTGATTGAGTCGTTGCTAGACACTTCATCTCCGACGTAGGTCGGATTGTTGTAAGCTTTAGAACTATCATAATCCAGGGATGTGAGCCAGAGAGGATCAATGATATGAGATGCAAATGCATGCATGTATGCACAAACAATCAACAAATAAGGATAAATAGGACGTTCCTTCCAACCTTATAACATCCACACATGAATGGCGAGTCACTTTTCCTAGGTATATGGTTAACAAAATACCAACATGGGGTATCTTACTTTCTAATAATTCCCTCGGATGTTTCAACCAATAGTTATATTTTCGAAAATGGAAATCCATCCATGATAATTCCCATTAATTAGGTTTTAATCCATTCAACCAACTAAAGTAGCTTTTAAATTAACTTTTTTATGTTATATTGGATTAAAACTAAATTAAGAGGTTTATTATAGATAGATTTCTCACTTGAAAAAGGTAACTAATGATTCATTCCAAAAACAAGCCCATGGTTAATTTATTCTTAGTGTAAACTAGGCCCACAATTGATTTTTGTATTTCATAATTGACTTAAATATTTTTGCAAGCTCTTTGTAAGAAAAGTTTGGGTGAAAATAGTTTTGTTTCTAAGCCCATTGTAAAAGATTTTAGAAAAATGGATTTTGGGCTTAGTATTTGGGCCATGGGCCAAAGAATTTTTGATTTGTTTTTAGAAAAGTCTTATGTCCAAAGACTATCTTGAAAAATTTTGAAAATAGTTTTGGTCTTTTGGATTTTAAAGAAAAATTTATTTTGAGCTTACAATATACTTAGGTCATATTAGAAAAAGAGCAAACCAAATAAGCCATGATTTAGACTAAGATAAACTAACCATAGTCAAACAACATGCATTTAGGGTAAAACCTAAGGAAAGTAACTAGGCCAATTACATGGGCTTTAGTCTTTGGGTAAAAAGGCTTAGGTTCCCATAGCAAGTATATACCAAATGGTACGAGGCTATGAGTGGTTATGCCATGCTCGATCTCCATACCTTGAGTGAAAGAATGGTATCCCTTACATAACATAACACGAGTAACACGGGCGTCCTAACTCACGCACACGATGCAATCTAAGATGATGCAATGGATAATATCATGATAAGAAAGAATAGAATAATATAAAGACCAACATAATCAACTTATCTTATCCCTAGTGGAGTCGCCACTATGAGCGGGGATTTTTGCCCCCACTCCCGGTGGAATGGTTCTTGCGACTTCAGCACTGTTTAGGCTCAGAGCCTTAGAGAACACGGACCTAAGTATGGAAAAAATGGAGTCGCCACCCGGACGGGCCAGGAAAAATGAAAGGGGTGGATGACTCGATTCCTAAGTAATCCCCAACCCCCTAATGGGTTCGAAAAGTTGGGTATGTGTGGGGAAGATGAGAAATGGCCCAGCACCCCCACAACACTCGGTTCATTGGAACCGGCCTCCTTTACAGGTCTTAATATTATAAAATTCTTAAATATAACAACATTATCCATATTACACACAATAATTAAAAGAAAGCATCATTATATTAAAATCAAAGCAAGGTCCAAGCAAAACAAATAAATGGACACCCATCCAAGGATGGAAACATGTCCTTACATCACATGCCTAGATAGGACACCCACCAAAAAGTAGAAACATGCCCTTTACATAGGTTCTAAAATAGGAAAGCAAATTAAATTATATGATGTTTAACTAATGAGGTACCCACCAAGTGGAAACATACCTCTTACAACTTTTGGAAATCTAAATTACTTGATAAAAGTAAATAATCATTCATCATAAATAAATCATTCATCAAAGCTATTAATCAAAATAGAAAATAAATATCCATCCATGAAAAATTAAATAAATCAAGTATTGAAAGTAAATAAATTAAAGCACAAGAGATAAATCAAAGCATAATCAAGTATATAATTAAAATAAAGCAAATAAAAGTCCAATTATAGCTACTGTGACTTTTTATGAAATTAAAATAGATTAGGGTTTTATGTTTTAAAAGGTTGGTAAGACTCTTTGATTAACTAAATTAATATTTGAATGGTGAAATCATGAAACTAGAGTTTTAGACACTTTAAAATACTTTTGATTCATGGTTTTAAATGGTAATTTCAAGCTACTGTGTAAAATTTAAAGTATTTATGTTTTTATGGTTTTTAATGTTTTAAAGGATTAGAGCTTAGAAAAATTAGGGTTTAAAGTTTTAAAGGGTTAGGGCTTACTATTTTAGGTTTAAAAGTTGAATTTTGGATTTTAGGATTTAGAATTAGGGTCTGGGGTAATGAATTTGAATTAGGGTTTAGAAAGACAATTTGATGATTTCATGAAGTTTTATGAATTTAAACAAATGGATTGAAGTTTTTATAAATAGAAAAGATGTTTTTTAAGGTTTTTTGAATGAAATAGAACCTAGTTTAAAATTTTGAAAAAAATAGAATCAAATTTTGGTTTTGTTGAAAAAGATGTTTAATTAGAGTTTTAAGATTTTTAAGAAGAAAAAATAACAATTTTAAGTCTTTTTGGAAAATAAAGTAACGTTTTAGTGTTTTTAACCTTGGGAAAAACTAAATTAAAGTTCTAAGATTTTTTATTTGAAAAATAAAATTTCATAGATTATGCTACTGTGAAAAAATAAAACAAAAATTAGAATCTCATACCTCCTTTTATTGATTCTCCAAAAATAATTCTTCTTGGATGAACAAGAACAAAGACAATTACTGCCTTTGAATTGCTTAAATCGTATCCCTACTGTTTCAGAAATAAATTGAATTGAATTGCTCCTTTTCCTTCCTTGATTTGGTTTCAAATTTTCAAGTCCCTATTGGTTTTCGGCCTCCTTTAAATTAATTGCCTTTGATCCTTATTTATAGTGGTTTGATGTGGTTTATTCCTAATTAGTTAAGGCAAGTAATATTAATAATAAAAAAAAAAGAAATCAAAACCTAATTGAATTAGGTTTCAAAAAATTTGCATCGAAAAAATTGAGCTGCCGAAAAAAATTGCCGCAGGAAAAAATACGCTGGCAAAAAAAAACTGCCGCAGAAAATTGGGGCAGTGAGCGGGCTGGGGCGTCGCCCGCAGGAAATTCCTGCGGGCGACCATTTTGCCCGCAGGATTTTCATGTGGGCGAAATAGAAAATCTATTTTGCTCGCAGGAAAATCCTGAGAGAGAAATAGAAAAGCTATTTCTCCCGCAAAAATGCCCACGGGCCCGCGCGACGATTTTTTCGTCGCTGATTTTTTCGACTCCGATTTTTATTTTTATTTTTTTTACTTTTATTTTTTTATTTTTATTAATAAAAATTAGATAATAAAGCAAAAACTATTTATTAAAATTATATTGGACCAATTAGACAGCAAAAATCATTTTGGACTAAATAAAACATATTGGACCGGATTGGGTAAAAAATTAAGGGTCTACACTACCTCTTCGCTATCCGGTAATGGTTGTTGGGTCAGGAATTCTGCCACTATTTTACCTTTGATTATTTTCCTGGTTACATACTCAATCTCAAATTCTTCCAATATTATCAACCATCGCCCATATTTACCAATCAAAGAGGGCGTCTCCCTTAAGTACTTCATTGGATCCAACTTGAAAATTGCTTGCACACTATAAGATTGAAAGTAATGCCGCAACTTCTTAGAAGACTAAATCACAGCTATACAGGTTTTTTCAATGATACTATACTTAATTTCATAAGGTAGGAGCTTTCTACTCAAATAGTAAACTGTATGGTCAATCCCTTATTCATCTGCTTGTTCTAGTATGGCTCTTACTAACTCTTCTACTACTGCTAAGCATAGTAAAAAGGTTTTATTGGGTTTAGGTGGTTTCAAAATAGGTGGATTTAGTAGATACTCCTTTATTTGCTCAAAGGCCTTTTGACATCCTTCATTCCACAGGACCGGCTGATTCTTTTTAAGCAACTTGAAGATGGGCTCATAGATTGTTGTGAGCTTTGCTATCTAGGGAAAACACCAAGTTAGAGCTAAGCTTGTAAAAACTCAAGATTAGTGGAACCTTAACAACTAGTTAAGGAAGTGAATGTAGGATTGAGGAAATTCGAACCACTATACATTCTCTTATGTTCATTCCTCTCTACTACTACTTTTATTTGATTTTTTTATCATCAATTTTTCAAATCAACCAATTCACCCCCCCTCTCTTGGTTGCTACTTTGGGACAACAATTGATATCAGAGCTAGTTAATTTCTTCAAAATTAATTGTGAAATTTGATCCAAAATGGAAACCATTCCACCAACAAATACATCTTCTCATGGAAACCTAAATTCATTCCTTAGACCCTATTTTGATGGAACGGACTATTTTTATTGGAAACACAAAATATTCTTATTCTTAGAGAGTGAAGGAATTGAGCTTCGAGGTTTTATTGAAAATGAGTGGAAACCTCCTACTCATGAGGTTGATGGTGTCCAAGTTCTTCTTCCTAAGCCATAATATTCAAATGACAATGTGAGAGATCGGTTCAAGAACCATAGAGCAGCCTCTATCTTGATGAATTCAACATCTCACTTGTGAACATTACATTTGGAAAACTCTTGAGAATTATCATAAGGGTACTACCCAAATGAAGCTCACCAAGAAGCAAATGTATGTGCATGAGTATGAACTATTTAAGATGAAGCCCAATGAAAATGTCACTGACATGACAAACCGCTTGCTTGCCATTGTAAACAAGTTGAAAAAATATGGAAAGATATATGATCAAGATGATGTGAATAGAAAAATCTTGAGAGCACTTAGAGCAAAGAATAACTTTGATTCTAAAGTTTCTTCAATTGAAGAAGCTCATGACGTTAGCTCTTTAAGAACTGATGAACTTGTTGAAAAAGTACTCACCTTTGAATTGCACACCGAAAGAGAGGAAGAACGAGGTGATAAAGATAAGAGGAAATGAATGGCTCTCAAAGCCATCAAAGAAGTTGAGAGCTCAAATGATGAAGATATTGATGATGAAGAAGAAATTACATTTTCAAAAAGAATGAGTGATTGGAAGAGAAAAGAAGATTGCAAACTAACAAAGATACTTTTTCTAGATCCTTCGTCAATGATAAAGACAAAAAGAATTAAGTAAAATACTATGAACATAGCAAATCCGGTCACATCAAGTCAGATTGCTTCAAATTGAAAAGCAATAAGAAGTGGGATAAGAAAAAGAAAAGATCACTCAAAACTACATGGGATGATGATTCCTCAAGTGAAGAAGAAGAGGAAAAAGAGGAAGAAATTGCAAATCTATGTCTCGTAGCTATTAATGATGATAATAACTCCAAAGAGGTAACCTCTTCATCCTTAAACTCAATTGCATATGATGACAATGTTGATGATGCTTTGGATGAAAATGGTTTGATTGAGCATATGAACCTTAGGATAGAAAATTATTTCTCTAACATGAAATTTATAAAGATAAATGTTCCAAATTGGAAAAGGATTTTGCGTCTTTGAAAAACTCTACATTGGAATTAAAGTTCTCAAATGAAAACTTGTTGAAATCAATTGATGAATTGACTAAAAACTCACATGGCTTAGAAAATGTGTTTAAAGAAAATAAAACATTGAAGGATGAAATAAATGAGTTAAAAGAGTCAATTTTAAAATTTCACAAGGGAAAAGAGGCCTTAGATACATTGATCAACATTCAAAAACAACCCTTCTTAAAACATGGTTTAGGTTTCATTGGTTCATCTAACACTTAAAATAATGCACCAACATTTGTTAGAGCATCTACAACACAAACATCTAGTATTGATGTTGTAAAGAACACTAATACATAAACTAAGGCTAAAAATCCTAAAAGGATTATATTAGGATCACAAGGCTCTAGAACTAAAATTCAAAGAGCAAATCATGCATTCATGTATACAAGGCATGTACATAAACACAAAATCGCATAAAAACAATCCTATTCAACACACACTTGCAATTATGTGTATGGTTCATTGATTTTTATTAGGAAAATGTCTTGTTTGTTATGTTAATTATTGTTTTATTTAGGTATTTTGTTAGTTTTAATCGGTTTGTTTAGTGTTTTCTTTAATTGTGTAGTTTTAGTTTATTTCTGTGTTTCTGTCATTTTTTATTTAATTTTTAGTATGTGTTTATGTTTTGTTGGATATTGTTTATTTAATTCTTGTTTAAGTTTTGTTTGCCAGTTTTGTGTTAGGTTAAAACAGTAAGGAAACAAATTGAAGATGAAATGGGCAGAAGCTGACGCAGGCAGAGGACACGGCCAAGTCACTGGCCGTGTCCCATACTAAGTTAAAAGGAAGAGAAAGTCCCAGTAGCAGACACAAGCAAGGGACACGGCCAAGTCATGTGGCCGTGTCCCTCCAAAGAAGCCCAACACGGCCAAGTCATCTTGACTTGGCCGTGTCTCACTTGGTTCCAAAGGCAAAGACGAAGCAAATTTCACAGAGGCAGACACAGGTAAGGGACACGGCCAAGTCATGTGGCCGTGTCCCTCAATCATGGTGCAACATGGCCAAGTCACTCATGACTTGGCCGTGTCACTCAACCAAAGAAGAAGAAAGAAGAAAAGCAACAGAGGTGGACACCTGCAGGGGACACGGCCATGTCTTGTGGCCGTGTCCCTCCAACAAGCTCTCACACGGCCGTGTCCCTCATCACCTGGCTGTGTCCCTCATGAACCAAACGTGCACCGAATTTTAAAGTCGACATTTCGTATAAAAGCAAAAAGAAAGTTAGGGTTTGGGGACTGTTGACGATTTGGAGCAGTTTTTGAGCCGTCAGAGATTAGAGCTAGGGTTTTAACTTAGTTTTCTTTAATTTGATTTCACTTTTGGATTAAACTAGCTAGATTAAATTTTCTTTCCATTGTTATATCCTTCTTGCAAGATTTGAACAAGAGATTATTCAGAAGCTTCAAGGAGTTGTATCTTGGTTTTGCTCTTGAACTTATTCTCTTTATTTTTTATTGAATGGATATTATCATGTCTATTTCGATTTATTTGAACATTAATGAGATGAATATGTTTGATTGCATTATGAACTAATTTGATCTAGTCTAGGGTTTGTATGGATCTGCTATGATTGTATGAATTGGTTATTCTCTTAGCTAATAATTTCTCTAGCCTTTATTGAATGAAATTTTGTTAACATATAATTGATTGGCCACCAATTGTGTGTTTTAGGTATTAGATGATGGATTGAGAGATGAAGTCTAATGCTGGAACAATTCAATTAAGGACTTAGGTGAATTAGAGATATAACCTATTAAAAAGATTGTTTCAATTATAACAAGATTAGTTGTAAGAGGTTTGAATGCGAGAGCTTATTTCCTTGACTCAATTAATTAAGTTGTTTGAGATTTAATCTTAGAAATTAAATTAGTTAAGTGGTATAACCGTTCATACATATAAGTAGTAGAGAAGTGCAAACCCTAGACCCTTTTATCAAGAGAATCAAAACATCAGCTTTTATTTACTTTTATTGTTTTAAACTTCAATTAAACCTTTTCATTACTTAGCAATTTAAATTTCTTTAATTACTTGTTACTTTTAAGTTGATAATCAATTACCCACTTTGGCTTCCTTGTGAGACGACCTTGGGGCGATCACCTTTGCTACAGCTACCTCGTATACTTGCAAGTAACGCTTTGTGGTAGAGTTAATTTGAGCGCAACAAGTTTTTGGCGCCGCTGCCGGGGAGGCTAATTGGCGTAATTGTTTATTTAAAAAAAATAAATATTTTAGATTATTTTTCATTGTTTTCATTTTATTTGTCTTTTGCTTTTAATTGTTTCTTTTTCTAGGAAATTTCTGTTTATGCAAGGCAGGAGATCACTCGAAGGAGAGTTGCATCCATTCATTCCAGAAATTCAGAGAGTAAAAAGGAGCAGAGAGGAGTTTGAGCTCTACACCGGATTTGATACTTCAGAGGAAGATATTTCGGATTTTGAGTCAGAATCTGAAAAATCTGTAAAGATGGCTGAAGAAAGGCAGAGAACCATGAGAGATTTTGCTAGACCTGTCATTGGGACTTCCACTTCTTGCATAAGACTAACAGATGCAGCAAGGAACTATGAGTTGAAGAATATTCACTACAACATGCTGCCATCATTCTATGGAGTTCCAAATGAAGATCCTTTGAATTTTATTCGGGATTTCTACTCCACCCTTAACACTTTTCCTTTGGGAGGACTAACAGAAGATCAGTTGAGGATGAGATGTTTCCCATATACTTTGAAGGATAGGGCAAAGTGCTGGCTTATGATGTTGCCCGAGAACTCACTGACAACTTGGGAACAAGTTTACAATAAATTCATGGGCAAGTTCTACTCACATCAAAAGACAGCTGAGTTGAGAGGAAAGATTGCTACATTCTCTCAATTTGAAGGAGAGCCATTTCATGAGGCTTGGGACAGATTCAAGATGCTATTGATCCAGTGTCCACATCATCACTACCCACTTCAACTCCTTCATCAGTTTTTCTATGATGGTCTCACCCAGCAATTTCAGAACACTGTTGATAATGCAGCTGGGGGAGCCATGGGAGAAAAGACAGCTGATGAAACTTATGAGATCTTTGAGATGTTGGGAGCTAATTCTCAACAAAAGAGTGTAAGGGGAAGAAGTAAAGGGGTGAATCAACTGGAAGCCAATACTGAAATGGTTAGTCAAATAGCTGAGTTGACAAGGCAGGTTCAGATGCTAAACATGAAGAACAATATTTCTTCATCTACTCAAGAAGTGTGTGGAATCTGTGGGACATTTGGGCATGGAGCAAATATATGTCCCTCTGCATATGAGTCTTTTGGGAATGAAGCTGAGCAAGTTAATGCTATGGGGGGATTTCAACCAAGAGCCAGAAATGATCCTTACTCCAACACTTACAATCCTGGTTGGAGGAGTCACCCCAATTTTTCCTGGACAACGAATAATGCTCAACAGTCCTTCCATTTACTCCAGAGACAGAACCAACAGCAGGGCCAATCCTTAAATCAAGGTTAGCCTAAAAGAGAGAGTTTGGAGGACAGTTTACAAGCTTTCATCAAAGTCAGTGCTCAAAACCAAGAGATGAACAACAAGAGACTGGATTCCTTAGAAGCATCTTTTAAGAAGGTGGAGACCCAAGTGGGGCAACTTGCACAACAGATGCAGATTCAACAAAAGGGGAAGTTCCCAAGTCAACCTGAGCAGGCACAAGCAGTGACTGTTCTTAGGAGTGGCAAGGTAATTAATAATAATGTTGAAAATAACTCTGTGAATGCAGGTGAGCAAGAAAAGAAAAAGGAAGGAGAATTAGAGAATAAAGGTGATGAAGAAGGATCAATGGAGAAGTCCCCTACACCAGATTTGCACAAGGTAAGCAATCCATACCGGCCACCTATACCATTCCCTAGCAGGTTGAAGGATGATAAAAAAGATAAGCAGTTTTCAGATATCTTCAACATGCTACCTAAGGTAAGTATTAACTTACCCTTACTTGAAGCAATTAAGAACATGTCGGCTTATGCTAAATTCTTCAAAGAACTGAATACCAAGAAAAAAAGGTATGAGCCGAATGAAAAGGTGATAGTTTCTGAGGTAGCTAGTGCTATTTTGCAGCTTAAACTACCTCCTAAGCTAAAGGATCCTGGAAGCTTTATTATTCAAATTGCTATGGGGAATGGAAAATGTACCGATGGCATGTGTGATTTGGGAGCTAGTGTGAATTTAATGCCTTACTCTGTGTACCTTGACTTAGAATTAGGGGAACTTAAGCCAACAAAAATGGTGTTGCAATTAGCTGATAGATCTCTTAGATTCCCGAAAGGGGTTATAGAAGATGTGTTAGTTAAAGTTGGTGGTTTGATAGTACCTGTGGATTTCATTGTTCTTGACATGGAGGTAAGTAATTCTTCACCATCTGCACACACCATTTTGCTTGGTAGGCCTTTTATGGCGACTACCAATACTTTGATAGATGTTAAGAATGGAAAATTATCAATGACTGTTTTGGGACAAACTGTGGAATTTTCTATTTTTAACACTTCTCCTATTCCTACAACTGCTTTATATGAGGATTGTTCTTTCATTGATTGTGTTGATGCAGTTGTTTCAGATGTTTTCTTGCAGACAGGTTCCTCTGATAAATTGGAGCTGGCATTGACTTTGGATAGTGATTTGGAAATTTTTGATGCAGAAATAGCCAGTTGTCTCGAGACCTTAGGAAGTGCTGAAGTAGAGGAACTAAAGGAGGACCCAATTTTTGAACCTTCCCCCATTGAAAAAGAAGAGAAGAACCCCTCACTAGAGTTAGAGCTGAAAGAGTTACCTAAGAACCTGAAATATGTGTTTTTGGGAGATCACAATACTTTACCTGTGATAATATCTAGTGAACTTAGTGAAGGGGAGGAGATGAGGTTAGTGAGTGAGCTTAAAAGATTGAAGAGAGCAATAGGATGGGGATTGAGTGACATCAAGGGTATTAGCCCTTCAATGTGCATGCATAGAATCACTTTAGAAGAGGGAGCTAAACCTGTGAGGGAGACCCAAAGGCGACTTAACCCAAATATGAGTGAAGTGGTTAAGAAGGAAGTGCTCAAATTGCTGGATGAAGGAGTAATTTATCCAATTGCTAATAGTGAGTGGGTGAGCCCAGTACATGTAGTTCCTAAGAAATCTGGAATCACTGTGGTGAAAAATGAGAATAATGAGTTGGTTCCTACTAGGACTACTACTGGGTGGAGAATGTGCATTGATTATAGGAAGTTGAACAATGCTACAAAGAAAGATCATTTTCCTCTTCTTTTTATTGATCAGATGTTAGATAAACTTTCTGGGCACTCACATTATTATTTTCTGGATGGCCTTTCAGGTTACTATCAGGTGCCAATAGCTCCAGAGGATCAGTCCAAGACAACCTTTACTTGCCCTTTTGGGACTTATGCATTTCGACGTATGCCCTTTGGCTTGTGCAATGTACCTGCAACCTTACAGAGATGCATGATGTCTGTCTTCTCAGATATGATCGATGATTTTATTGAGGTATTTATGGATGACTTTTCTAATTTTGGTAATTCTTTTGATAATTGCCTCAATAAGCTTGTTCGTGTGCTTGAGAGATGCATTGAATGTAACCTTACTTTAAGTTGGGAAAAGAGTCATTTTATGGTTACCCAGGGCATTGTTTTAGGTCATGTGGTGTCAAGTAAAGGGATTGAGGTGGATAAGACTAAAATTGGATTGATTCACTACAAAAAAACACGCTATCTGCGACGGACAGAATCCGTCGCAGATCCGTCGCAAATCCGTCGCAAATCAAGTTTTGCGACCGATCTGCGACGGATACGATCCGTTAATAAAAAAGGCATCGCAATTTTCAATTTGCGACGGATTTGCGACCACTTGGCGGTTGCAAATTTTGCGCTTAAATTTTCGCGGGTAAAGGGCAGCCGTCGCAGATTCCGTCGCAGATTCCGTCGTAGATTTCAATTTTTAAGCGCTATCTTCAATCCGTCGCAAATCAAGATTTGCGACCGATCTGCGACGGATACGATCTGTTAATAAAAAAGGCGTCGCAGATTTCGTCGCAAAACTCGTTGCAAATCCGTCACAAAGATCGTCGCAGATGTTCTGGCCGTGGTGTTTTCCGTCGCAAATCCATCGCAGATTTTCCGTCGCAGATTTTGTCGCAAATTCGTTACAAAGGCCGTCGCAGATGTTCTGGAGCATATATGCCGTGGATTTTTCCGTCGCAAATCCGTCGCAGATTGTCGTTGCAGATTTTCCGTCGCAGATTTCGTCGCAGATTTCGTCGCAAAATTGAAATGTTTCGGTCGCAAATTCCGTCGCAGATGCCGTCGTAGATGCAATGGATTTACAATTTTTGTCATTATATGGATTTTATATATAAAATACACACTAGTAATAATATTTACAATTTAATTACATAAATCTAAAATTTCATAAATTTTCATTGATATAAAATGCAATAGTTAGTTAAACTAACATAATTCAAAAGTCATTACAATATATAAGTTTTAAACATTTTAAAGTATTAAAGTATGAACACTTTCAAAAGTAAAAACTAAGCCGAAGGCATACACTAGTCATCATCTGGATGTTCTGCTGTTACTTGATCTTCTGCTGGTGGGGTTGGTTCTGTTGGAGCCCATCTAGGAGGTTCAGTTGGCCGTCCTAGTAACATATTCTGAATCCAAGTCTGGTTCTCAACCAAAAATCGAGTCATATCTGCAATTTTGGTCTCTAATTTGCTCTCTATATGACTAACTTTATTGCTTATCTCATCACGTATCTCAGTTAACATATTCTCATTCACTTGTTGAGATGTACTTCCACTGCCCTTAGAGATGTGAGAAATCGCTAAATTCCCCAACCCATATAATCTGGCCTTCTTTGTTCCTCCTGCCGCTTCAACAAATAAATCATCATCATCCTTAGTACAAGATTGAACTTCCTCTCCATTTGCCTCTTCTGTAGATTGTGATGCTTTCAATTTCTGAAAGCTTTCCTAAAAAAGAAAATCAAAACAACGTTAGAGTCAAAAGAATCCAGTAGCCAATACACACAATTCACAAGCAATATTCATAAAAAAAGCATGTTAACAAGTAAATTTTTAATTGACAAGTAACTAATTAATACACAATTCACAAGAAGTAAACAAAACCAAATTTCCTGAATCCTGCAATTTTATTGCAGAAACCCTTCTACCACCAGTATCAGGTGTCCAAATCGTTGTTTCCCTCTTGTGCAAAGACACTTTACCAACTTAACCAAAGGAGAAATTATCATAATTTGCTACTGGAGAGCCTTTGTTTGTAGACCATATAACATTTAAACTTTTGATGTGCAAGATAACTAATAGATACAATGTGGTATCTTTCATGGGTTGGAAGCCAAAAGCAAAACTGGAACTTTCATTAGATAAAAGAAAAAGGCCATTTTATTCAATCCAGTTCATCTGAGACCCTTGAAACCCACCTCTACTTCCTCTACTTCCTGCACTAGTCTTCTAATTTCTAGAATGCTATAAACTCAGCCAAGATCAAGTGACAAGAAAAAGAAAGAAAAAATTATACGGCATTAAACTCAGCCAAATTCAATTTTTTCTTTTGTTTCTTTTGATTCAGTCTGGGGATATATTCTTCAATCTTTAATGATATGTCTTTCTTATATAAGAACTTTAATAAATTCAGTTGGTGCCAACATCAAGATTTCTGGATACAAAGAAAACTTGTCCATAAATCTAGATCCAAAAAAAAAAAAAAGAAGACATGCTGCAGCTAGTTAAGATTGAAATTCATCATGCATCAATTTCTAAGTATGGTGCAATAAGAACAATGAAAATGGAATTATATTCTACTTTCAGTTTATGAACTTCAATTGTTTGTAATCAATGGCATTCAGCCAGTTCTTCTCACCAAAAATGGCTGCGCAAAATTTCTGAATTGAAGAGGGGGAAAAATAGAGAATGGAAAGGAGAGAAGTGGAGGAAATAACCCTTTTTTATCAACTCATGAGTAGCATGTGATTTGAGCTCCTTTTTTTTGTCCAACTTAGTATTTTATTTGCCACATTAGAGTTAGAATTAGAATTAGTGTTAGAGAAACCAAGAGATGCACTTGATTGGAAATTTCAGGTCCATATGAACACTCAATTACATAAAATTAATTTTCATTAGGGTTCAAGACTCCAAAACTAAGGGCCAACGGAGAGTTCAAATGTTACTGGTTTTATTATCCTTAAAAGAAATGACATCTCACATGTTACCCAGATTTTCTGACAGTCATGAACCAAATCAAGAAAAACTAAAGTTATATGAGCTGTCATACAAATGAAATTACTTACCTCTGACAGGAGCACCATCCATCAACTCAAATTTTGCAAGAGTCTCTGTCTCTACATATGTGTTAGGTCCTGGTCCTGTTGACTCACGGCGCCTGATCTCCAGCTCCATATTTTTAATCTTAATTCTCACCAGGAGAAAATATATTTTGCCAATGATGACGTCCTTTAAATGATACATGAATAAATTAATATCAACGAGAGGATGTAAAGTTCTCTTCCAGCTTAGTTCATCACATAATGCAAAACATTTATGAGTGTCACACTTACTTGCTTTTACAGTACTCAAACTCGATATGCAGGCAATCCTCAATTCCAACTTCCATCTACAAGAGGCACCAAGATAAGCACACAGGATCAATTTTCAGAATGAAGTCCTTGATATTGTTATGGATCATGAAACACCAAATGACATTGGAAAAACAAAGATATACAAGTGCAATCCTTGTATTGACTTGCCCTTGCACAAATGTCAAGAGGAATGTTTTCAAACAGTTCTATACACCAACAAAAGGTAAGTGCAAGGGATATTTTCTAAAAAACAATTAGAGATAATTCACATATGCATGGTACTTCATGCTATTCAAGTAGCAAATAGGATTTGAATTGCAAATCAGTAGCAAAAGAGAAGGGTTGTATTAACCTCACAATCACAGAGTTAAAGGCATGCCAACCTCACCTTAATGCTGTTATTGATTGATGGAAGTGGAACATAGTTGCGTACCTGGTGAAGAAATGTAATAAAGCAACAAAGTCAATCTATTGCACAGTACCATTAAGACTACAAACAATCATGATATCCATTGAAGGACAATACCAATCAAATATTTTCCTTTTCAAACTGTAATACAAAAAGATAAAATGAAAGTCACAAGGTCAATTTGCAACTTCCACTTGAGCAAATCCTTTTTCTTGTTTTACATCTTTTGATATATACAGCTGATATATGTCCTGCCAACTTCCTTGGTGAATGATTGGTTTCTTTTTTTTTTTTTTATTAAGACATCACATACAAGAAATTTTAAAAAGCATATAAAAGCCAGAACTATGCAAAGCTTCACTGCTATCTGAATGCAATTTGTAACACATCTATATGATACGACTCTTTCTTATTCTTAAATAAAGAAAATGAAACAAAATGGGGAATTTAGCAAGAAACCAATGTATGGTTATTTAACTACAAAAGCAAAATGATTCAAAGTGCTACTTGCTGATAAAAAAAACTTTACCACAAAATCCTGGTACTCTACAATGTTGTTGACATAGTTTCGGCTGATTGTCACTTTCAATATATACCTGCATATTTCCATTAAAGATTGAGTATTTGGTACTATGGGGGAAAAATGCACACAATGACTGTTATATAGTTTACCAAACAAAGATGGTAATGGAAGAAATCAAAGGGAAAACCTCACTTTTGAACTGGAGCAGGACAAAAATTGAAATGGTCATACACAAGTGAAGATAAGAGCAGAAGGAATCATGTAAACCATGCTTAACTAGCATAACTGATCTTGAGGAGCAATGACAGTTAAAACGGGCAAAAAGAAAAACCTTTATCCAATCAGCCAGACCCAACAATTGATCAGGTCTATAATTGTCTTAGCAATCTTTGGTACAACTCAAAAAATGATTTTAGTGAATTAAAATTCTGAAAATTGTTTCCTCTCAAACAAATAGAGAAAGATTTGCAATTCAACCAAATGTATGAACATCAAATGTGAAGAACCTGTAGGACAAGGGAAAAGAAAAAATGAAATAATAAAGACACAAGTGAAATTTGTACTGCCACGCAGATGTATCACCAGCACAAACTAAAAATCATTTTTACAATGAATATTAAGGGAGAAAGACAATCAGGCAACTCAATCAAATAAGACTTCACAACCTCTCAATCAGATAAATAAATAAGTAAAATTCAAAAGGATATCCTACCTAAGCCTCACATTGACCCCATTGTAAGACTCATATGGCATTTCAACAGTAGAAAATTCGAAGGGATATGTTTTTCTTTCATATAATTCACCGGGAATATCAAGTTCACGAACTGCATATGAATGACAAAGAGTTAAAACTCATCATCAATCAAAAGCTTACCATTATTAATTCATTGACAAACCCATTGAAGAATGATAAAATTATAGTGCTGGTAGACTAAAATGCAAAATTTAATTTAGAGAATAAATTATCCTGTCCATAATACAATAATAAAACTCAATTAAACTAAATAAAACCCCAGTAATATATTATACCATGCATGTCACTTCATTTATTATCAATTCAGGAGGAATGCATGCTTATCCACTCACCAAGAGATGTAAAATCATAGAAGTTGCCACGGTCAAAATACAATTCTGCAAGAGAGAAATAGATATGTCATTGTCTAAACCGTTATCTTTTCACACAATAAACCAATGGGATATAGTCATTATGCTTCATGTCATGCACATTAAAGTAATACCATCCCACGCTCCATGAAAATGAATGCACGACAAGAGAGAAAGTGTGCAATTTGTTCTGCATACAGTATAGTTAAAGGAATGCCATGGTCCATGAGCAACAGATTTAAAAAAAATTAATTACATTAAAGGAATTATTATCACCGGCATAATGCATATTTGAGCAACAGTATGTCCAAAAATAGAAGCAGCCTACTCAATTGGGACATAAGGATATGATAGAAAAGATTGAATGGGATAGTTCATTGTTATTCACAAAATTTACTTGATATGTTATAGAATTAGATACTAACCATGGCTTGTAGAGGCTCTATGGATGAATGACAAATATATCATCATTCTTGTAATTAAAAGACGAACTGCAAAGAGTTCTAATTCAGATTAACTGAAGGAATTTGAATTTCTGAATGCACCTGGATTAACATTCTTTCCTACTACGAATACAAGCATTATTTCCTGTCACCAAGACAGATCCAGTGTCTTAGAAGGGTAAATATACGATAACTTAACAGAAAAGGATGCAAATGGGGGAAAATGTTTAAATTTCCCAAGTACAAGGCTGATAAGGTTTCAACTAAGCTTTCTGCAGTGATAGAAATACACTTAATGAGCTTATATAAGCATATCTAGTAGCAAAAGAGAGTCATCAATCTGCCTTGGCTGCAATTCCTCAGTGTCTCTCCTGGCATGTTCGACATCAAAGCAAAACGAAGCCTTCATATAATTATTTGTTCTGTCTGCATAAGCTTGCTAAACAATTGACACTACAAAAATATTCGGCATTTGCGACAGAAATCTGCGACGGACATGTTTCCATCGCAAATTTGCTACGGATCTGCGACGGATTTGCGACGTAAAATTTTTCGCAAAATTCTCGGCGGGAGTAATCCCGCCAACTTTAGCGATGATTATTTGCGACGGACTAATTTTCGTCACAGATCTGCGACGGATTTGCAACGGATTTGCGACCAATTTCTCAAAATTCCTCTGACTCGTCCTTCCGTCACAGATCCGTTGCAAATTTGCCACGGAAACATGTCCGTCGCAGATTTCCGTCGCAAATGCCGAATATTTTTGTAGTGATTGCTAAGTTACCCCCACCTACCTCAGTTAAGGGAATAAGAAGTTTTCTAGGGCATGCAGGATTTTACAGGAGGTTTATTAAGGATTTCTCCAAAATAAGCCAACCATTGTGCCATTTATTGGGGAAAGATGGTCCATTTGAATTTACAGCACAATGCATGCAAGCTTTTAATTCCCTTAAGGAAAAATTGACTAGTGCACCTGTGATTGTAGCTCCTGTCTGGTCTTTACCTTTTGAAATCATGTGTGATGCATCTAATCATGCAGTAGGAGCTGTTCTTGGGCAAAGGGTTGACAAATAATTGAGAGTAATTTATTATGACAGTTTAACCCTGAATAGTGCACAAATGAACTACACCACAACTGAGAAGGAAATGTTAGCTGTTGTTTTTGCTTTAGACAAATTTAGAGCATATTTAATTGGGTCAAAAATTATTGTGCATTCTGATCATACAGCTCTTAAATATCTATTAACAAAACAACATGCTAAACCGCGCTTAATTAGATGGGTGTTGTTGTTGCAAGAGTTTGATTTCCAAATCAAGGATACTAAGGGTAGTGAGAATGTTGTTGCTGATCACTTATCCAGATTACCCTTCTTTAGTGAAAATCTTGCATCTGATAACATTTATAAAAATTTAGAAGAATTTCCTGATGAGCATCTGTTTGTGGTGATTAATGCCCCTTGGTTTGCAGATATTGCTAACTATCTTGCTTGTGGTATTTTGAGATCTAACATGTCCTTTCAGGAAAAGAAAAGGTTTCTATACTTGAGTAAGTTTTATTTTTGGGATGAACCTTATCTATTCCGGATATGCAAAGATGAGATAGTTCGCAGGTGTGTAGCTGAGGAAGAACAATTGAGTGTTCTTCAATTTTGTCATGACCTTCACTGTGGGGGTCATTTTGGAGGAAGGAAGACTGCAGAAAAGGTGCTTCAAAGTGGTTTTTACTGGCCTACTTTATTTAAAGATGCTCAAGACTATTGTAAGCACTGTGACCGTTGCCAAAGAGTAGGCAACATTGGGAGGAGGAATGAAATGCCCCTTCAGTCATATATTGTTGTTGAACTGTTTGATGTGTGGGGAATAGACTTCATGGGTCCTTTCCCCAAGTCCTTTGGTTATGAATACATTTTAGTTGCTGTTGATTATGTTTCCAAATGGGTGGAGGCAATCCCCACCCGTACTAATGATGCTAATATTGTTGTTAAATTTGTGAAGGAAAACATTCTTAGCAGGTTTGGTACACCAAGGGTGATAGTCAGTGATGGGGGGAGTCATTTTTGCAACAGGCTTTTTGAGAAGTTAATGCACAAATCTGGTGTGAAGCACAAGGTGGCAACCCCATACCATCCACAGACTTCTGGGCAAGTGGAAACATCCAACAGGCAGCTAAAAGGAATTCTGGAGAAAACAGTCAACACATCCAGGAAGGATTGGGCAAGCAGATTGCATGATGCACTATGGGCATATCAGACTGCTTTCAAAACTCCTCTAGGTATGAGTCCATATCGATTGGTGTTTGGAAAAGCTTGTCACTTACCAGTGGAGTTGGAGCACAGAGCATATTGGGCAATCAAGACACTGAATTTGGACTTGGACAAAGCAAAGAGAGAAAGATTTCTGCAAATTTCAGAGTTAGATGAGCTGAGGAATGAGGCTTATGAGAGCTCGAGAATTTACAAGGATCGCACTAAAGCACTTCATGACAGAATTATAGTGCGAAAGACATTGAGTCCAGGTATGAAGGTTTTACTTTTTAACTCACGACTCCGTCTTTTTCTAGGTAAACTCAAGTCTCGATGGAGTGGTCCTTTCGAGATAACTCAGGTATATCCTTCTGGTGCAATTGAATTACTTAACTCTAGAACAGGTGAGCCTTTCAAACTGAATGGACAGAGAGTTAAGCCATACAATGAAGGATTTCAGGAAGTGAGGGTCATTGACAGTACTTTGATTCATGATCCCTAGGCCTTGCATGATGTCCAGCTATATGACATTAAAGAAGCGCTAAATGGGAGGCAACCCATCGGT
This sequence comes from Garcia nutans, assembly GCA_947685225.1. Lineage (NCBI taxonomy): Eukaryota > Viridiplantae > Streptophyta > Magnoliopsida > Malpighiales > Euphorbiaceae > Garcia > Garcia nutans. Next base: position 51,225,671 of record CANTUV010000007.1, read on the forward strand.
TTGCATTTATTTTTCGTAGTTGTAATTTTAAGTTTAGCGAGTTTTGATTTATGTTCGATTTCAATAAATGGACTGTGCTTTGATCGGTTTTTCTTTACTTTGTGTTTCAGGGTGTTTAACGAAGAAGGGTTGCATAATCATTGAAAAAAAATGTTTAAAGTTAATAAAAAGGCAGTAGGTGACACGGCCAAAGGACTTGGTCGTGTCACACACTGGACACGGCCAAAACTTCTTCAAAAATTTGAACGATTTTACAAACTTAGTACAGATTAGGACACACCCAGGAGACACGGCCAAGTCACCTGGCCGTGTCCCCCAAAAACCATGAGACACGGCCAAGCATGTGCTCTCCACTTGGCCGTGTCCCTCCACTTTCACACACCAACACGGCCAAGTCGACACACACACGGCCGTGTCACCTCAATTTTTGACTTTTAAAAACCCGATTTTGCCCAGTTCTTTTCATAAATCCCTAAACTTTTCTATCTTCGTCTCTCTCGTTCTCTCACTCTCTGTAACACCAAAACCCTTGATTTTTATTTCAAAACTTTAGATCTTCCATTAAAACTTCAAATTTCTTCAACAAAACTTGAGATAATCACTTGAAACTTCCTCTTTACTCATATAATCTTGATTTAATTCAGTTTTGGGTGTTAATTTTTCAGATCTCAAGATGCCAAGAACTAAAACTGTCTCACACCGCAAGAAGAAGAAATCTAATACCGAAGGAGCTTCTTCCTCTTCCTCAACTTTATCTTTAAAGAGAGCAACTCTTTTGGCTCGGGGTTTTTTCCCGACAAGGTATGTGAATGACGAATCTCTAGATGCTTTGCAAATTAGAACTGCTTTTTATAGATATGTGCAATATCTTGGGTGGGAGACTTTTGTCTCATTGAGACCTTTGCAGTTTGAGGAGCTTACCCTAGAATTTTTGACAACTCTTAAGGTGGATAGGGATGATAAGAAAATATGCAGGAGACTGATGTTTAAATTAATGGGTAGATCATTTGTGCTTACTATTGATCAGTTGAATGATATCTATGGTTTCCATCAGCATGGGGAAAGATCGATACCCAAAGATTTTAGACAACAATTTGCTTGGGGATCCTTAGGCTCGGGTACTTATGTGGCCAAATTGGCCAAAGCATCTAAATTACGGAACCCTACTTTGAGATATTTGCACAGGTTTATGTCATGTGGGTTCTTTGCTCGGAAGGAGAGCTCGGGTGTGGTTGAGTTGAGTGAGCTATTTTTCTTGGACTGTGTTTTGAATGAAATGAATATTAGTGCCGGCTATTGGTTAGCCGATATTTTTGATACTGTAGCTAATAAAAGGAGGGGGCTATTTGTGTTGGAGGATTGATCACTACATTAGCAATAGCCCTTGTTGAGGATTTTGACCCGAGTACTACTCGGATGACTCGAATTTTGGGTAATGATTCCTTGGATTTAGCTACCCTTGAGAAGATGCACATGGTGGTGCATAGGAGAGGGACTTTTGTGATGCCGTCAGCTGAGCCTGAAGCACCGGGGGATAGGCAGAAGAGGGCACGGGTCGAAGAGGAGTCTGACTCGGATTCTCTTGACCTAGATGAGGATGCTCCAGTTTCGGAGAGTCAAGAGATACTTCGGAGGATTGAGGCCCTGGAGGGCAAGGTAGATCGATTGGAGGGAAAGGTAGATGGACTGGGAGCCACGGTGGACCGAAACCATATTGAGATGTTGCAACAGATGGATCAGATTAACATCAACCTGGCCAAAATCCTTAGTCTTCATCCCTCGGCTGCATCATCTTCACGCCCGCCTTTTCCATAGATTCTGATATCCTTGCTTTATTTTGTTTAATGTATTTTTGTTTTTATTTTTCATTTTTGTTTTCATGTTAACGCTTTATATTTGGATATTTTATTTTATATATTGTACTTTTGTTTTTGAACTTTTATGTTTGTGATGGAAAGCTAGGATTTTGCCTCACCAGGTACGATGGAAGACAGGTTGTCCTTTAACTCTTCTTATTATTATTATTCTTGTTTTCCATTGAGGACAATGTCAGTTTTAAGTGTGGGGTACTCTTTAAGCTTTCCTTTAATTCTGGTTTTGCTTATTGTGGTTATTTTGTTTATTGTGTTTGTTGTGCATGGCATAATTGTTGAAAATTTATTGATCTTTTCTTTAATTCTAGCATTATAGTTGAGACTTTGGTATCAGCATAGAAATGAGCATTTGAATTCATTCGGGATTAATTTTCGCATTCTGCAATTCATGACATATAAATCTTTGGGAACCAACCTGTGTGAGTTTTGAGCCTCATAAAATTTGATATTTTTGTCAATTGATTTTCTTTTCTTAAGTGTGCACCTTCATGATGTTGCATCTCTAGAGTTTGCTTTTGCATACTTATTGAACTCACATTATGATTTAATCTCAAGTTTTAAAATGATGAAGGCAAATTAGGTTAGCCCCTTTAGCTTAAAGAGACTTCCCTTTATATTGATTTCCTTAGTGAGCCAAGTTGAGCCATTGACCGTTTCTTGTTTGATTAACACAATTCTCAACTTAACATGTTCTTATTATCATCATACCTATGCATTAAGGAATGGAGTTGTATGATTTGACAATAGGGTAGTTTATTTCAAGTGTGGGGTAAGTAAAAAAAAATAATATGGAATTCCTAATTGAGGGTTGAAATGCATACTTTGCATATTGTATTTGATTAAGAGTCATTATTCTTTTCCTCTACATTTTAAGCTAGATGTTCCATGTAAGTTTATACTTTGTATATATATATTAAAAAAAATAAACTAAATAAAAAAAAGAGAAAAAGAAAAAGTGAAAATAAAACAAAAAGAGATATATATATTCAAAGTTCATATATTTTCTAGCCTTAGAGGAATTTTGACTCATTTACTTTTCTTTTAGTGTGCAAGTATGTAAGATTATTAAGGGTTAGTGAGTATGCTATTTGAAGGAGTTATGAATTTCTTAGCAAGAGTAGTGTCTAATTTAGATACTCCATTTCTTGATGCTCCAGCTTAAATGTCTTTTCTCACACCTTACCTTAGCCCCATTACATCCAAATAAAAGACCTTCAGATTATTTCTTGAGAAAATCAGTGAGGGAGATTGGATAATTAAGCAAGTTTATGGCAGTATGCACTCATGGTGGTATGAGTGATTAACCTTTGAAATCGAGTGAAACACTTAGTTGAGAGATAAGATTTGTATGTTTGGATTAATGAATGAGTTAAGAAAATCCTTGATTGAAGGAAATTGCAATTATTTATGTCTGACTCTTTAAGTATTTCATCTATATGCTGGAATTTTAGTTAAGGTTGTTTGAGTTTTTAATTTATGCCATGTGAATTTGCTTGAGGACAAGCAAAGTTTTAAGTGTGGGGTAGTTGTTTTATTAGTTTTTGTTATAGTTTTGTGTCTTGTTTGTTATGTTAATTATTGTTTTATTTAGGTATTTTGTTAGTTTTAATCGGTTTGTTTAGTGTTTTCTTTAATTGTGTAGTTTTAGTTTATTTCTGTGTTTCTGTCATTTTTGATTTAATTTTTAGTATGTGTATATGTTTTGTTGGATATTGTTTATTTAATTCTTGTTTAAGTTTTGTTTGCCAGTTTTGTGTTAGGTTAAAACAGCAAGGAAACAGATTGAAGATGAAATGGGCAGAAGCTGACACAGGCAGAGGACACGGCCAAGTCACTGGCCGTGTCCCATACTAAGTTAAAAGGAAGAGAAAGTCCCAGTAGCAGACACAAGCAAGGGACACGGCCAAGTCATGTGGCCGTGTCCCTCCAAAGAAGCCCAACACGGCCAAGTCATCTTGACTTGGCCGTGTCTCACTTGGTTCCAAAGGCAAAGACGAACCAAATTCCACAGAGGCAGACACAGGCAAGGGACACGGCCAAGTCATGTGGCCGTGTCCCTCAATCATGGTGCAACACAGCCAAGTCACTCATGACTTGGCCGTGTCACTCAACCAAAGAAGAAGAAAGAAGAAAAGCAACAGAGGTGGACACCTGCAGGGGACACGACCATGTCTTGTGGCCGTGTCCCTCCAACAAGCTGTCACACGGCCGTGTCCCTCATCACCTGGCCGTGTCCCTCATGAACCAAACACACACCGAATTTTAAAGCCGACGTTTCGTATAAAAGCAAAAAGAAAGTTAGGGTTTGGGGACTGTTGACGATTTGGAGCAGTTTTTGAGCCGTCAGAGATTAGAGCTAGGGTTTTAACTTAGTTTTCTTTAATTTGATTTCACTTTTGGATTAAACTAGCTAGATTAAATTGTTCTTTCCATTGTTATATCCTTCTTGCAAGATTCGAACAAGAGATTATTCAGAAGCTTCAAGGAGTTGTATCTTGGTTTTGCTCTTGAACTTATTCTCTTTATTTTTTATTGAATGGATATTATCATGTCTATTTCGATTTATTTGAACATTAATGAGATGAATATGTTTGATTGCATTATGAACTAATTTGATCTAGTCTAGGGTTTGTATGGATCTGCTATGATTGTATGAATTGGTTATTCTCTTAGCTAATAATTTCTCTAGCCTTTATTGAATGAAATTTTGTTAACATATAATTGATTGGCCACAAATTGTGTGTTTTAGGTATTAGATGATGGATTGAGAGATGAAGTCTAATGCTGGAACAATTCAATTAAGGACTTAGGTGAATTAGAGATATAACCTATTAAAAAGATTGTTTCAATTATAACAAGATTAGTTGTAAGAGGTTTGAATGCGAGAGCTTATTTCCTTGACTCAATTAATTAAGTTGTTTGAGATTTAATCTTAGAAATTAAATTAGTTAAGTGGTATAACCGTTCATACATATAAGTAGTAGAGAAGTGCAAACCCAAGACCCTTTTATCAAGAGAATCAAAACATCAACTTTTATTTACTTTTATTGTTTTAAACTTCAATTAAACCTTTTCATTACTTAGCAATTTAAATTTCTTTAATTACTTGTTACTTTTAAGTTGATAATCAATTACCCACTTTGGCTTCCTTGTGAGACGACCTTGGGGCGATCACCTTTACTACAGCTACCTCGTATACTTGCGAGTAACGCTTTGTGGTAGAGTTAATTTGAGCGCAACAATTAGCGAGAAAGTTGTTGATTTTTTTGGAAAGAATTTTCTCGCTAATTAGTCGCTAAATGGCTCGCTGATGTGCGAGAAAAATAATTAGTCGCAGAATTATTGGTAATTTACGAGAATATTGCGACGAATTACCGAGAAATTAATTTTATTTTCTATTTTTAAATAAATTATTAAATTTTTTTTCATTTTTATATAAAAATTTTAAAGTGATAATTATTTATGGATAGAATGAGTAATTATAATTTATTATATTGTATTTTAATTATATATTCTGTTTATAACTTAATATGTTGATGTAATGAATTGATTATAGTTCTAAGTAAAAAAAATAAAAAAAATTAAATTTTAAAAACCTCATATGGTGGCACGTAAATTAATTCATATAAATAAAACAATAATTCATCTTGATAAAAATAATATTAAATATTGCAAATAATTTAAATAATGAGGCTTAATTTGAAATTCAAGTTAGAACATGGGGGTTATGAAAAAATTATAATCTTTACTGGAACACGAAGGAAAGCATGAAAAATTAAAATAAAAAAGCCGGTTCTGGAACTCGCAGGAATTTTATTATATTAGACCTTATTACAAGCATCCACAGCAAATCAATAGAATTTGTAAAAATGGTGGTGATAGGGCCTCGAGAAGAGAACGAAGATTATTATTTGTTATTTGTTAATTTCTATATAATACAAATATTATTATTATGTATGGTATTGAATTTTTCTTCACTATACTTTTTTTTCATCTTATTTTGATAAGGGCGCGGGAATGAAAATGGGATTATATATATGTATGCACAATCTGTAAACACAATTTTTATAAAAATAGTTGTATTAATTAAAAAAAAAAATTCCAAAAGAGAAATAAATGTAAAGTATTTGTCTAGAAAGAAAAAGAAGCTCGAAAGAGCAAAATTGAAGGAGAAGGCGAGAAATAGCAGAGAAGAAAAAGGAAGAGAGTGATTGTGAGAGAGATAGAGAAATGGATCAACAACAACACCAGCAATTGATGCTACAACAATAACAATAAGCACAACATCAACAGCAACAATTTCTCTTGTTACAACAATTACAAAAACAAACCCAACAACAGCAACACCAACAACAACGAGCGGCAGCGATTTCTCGATTCCCTTCCAACATCGACGCTCACCTCCGTCCCCCTGGCCTTCATCGCCCCCTCAATCTCCCGCAGCAAAACCCTAACCCTAATCCTAATTCTAATTTACAGCAGCAAGGATCTAATTTGGGGCAAAATGCACAGCTTTCTCAGCAGCAGCAGCAGCAGCAGAAGGGAATCCGGCCCCCAATGAACAAGGTGGAGCTCCAAATGGCTTACCAGGACGCTTGGCGAGTCTGCCACCCTGATGTCAAGCGGCCATTTTCTTCACTCGAGGATGCTTGTTAAAGGTTTGACCCTTATGGTTGGTCTTGTACATATATTCAATATTTATATATCTGTATGCAATTGAATTTAACGTGAGTACCTCTCTCTAGTATTCTATGCGTCTCTTCTCTTCTCGTCGTTTCTCTTGTCTGGATCTTTTCTGGTTTGCCCTCTCACTGTTAATTACTTGGTTCTTGCAAAGCTAGATTCTCGCAGATCCACTTTACTGATCAATTTCTTTATATAATTGCCTCACTTTTATTATAATTAATTCTAGCGAAATTGTATGATACAGCCTGATTCTAAGTACTTCAAATGACAAATAATGAGATAATGGCACCTGGCTATGTTTTTGCAAAAATATTGTATTTGCAAATTATAGAATTATACATATAAATTTAATAATAAATTGCGAAAATACAAATCCTAAAACTTATCAGAAGAAAGATAGATATGAATTTGTGCACTGTCAATGGCTCATGTGAACAGAAGAAATATAGGAATGAATTTGAAGATATTTTATAGTATCATTACATTTATCCTGTTTGGTTTAAAATGAATTCGTTGTATGTGTTATGTGCAAAGTATATAATTTGATTTAGTTAGGTTGAATTCTATGAATTTGAATTTATGGCAATGAAGTGGTGATTTTCAATCATTAAAATATTAAAGTTCAAACGAATTCTATAAAATTTTATAGAAATTTTCGTTTATACCAAGTAAGGCCCTGAGATTATTGCTGAATTATATTTACTTATTTTAAAAATAAATTTTGAAAATGATTAATTATTCTTTTCCAAGATGAACTAAACTTTGTTTGTGTTATCATTTTACCAATGGAACAAGTTCATATTCAGCTTAATTGGTCATAAAGTTACCCCCCTTGGGATTAAATACGTGATTTTTTTAATCCTTAATATGCTCTTCCAAAGCAGCCAATACCTGCAAATGCAAGATGAACTAAACTTTGTTTTATTTTAATTTTATTCAATTCTTAATTACCAACTATTTTGAATTGGTTCAATTTGAAATCTCTTTGGATTTTTTTGTTCCTAGATAATACATTTTCTCCAAATAAGTCCTGCATACCTATCCAGTGCCTATAAGAACTTGATGAGTTATAATTTTATCCTCTGATAATCATATTCTCTGACCTGGCTGCTGGATTTTAATTTATCACACCCATTGAAATGTTGTCCTTACAATTAAAATAGCAAAAGAACATAAGGCACTGTCCTAGTTTAAATGTGCTTTTGAAGCGTTACTAAATTTTTCAGTTGCTTTGCAAAGCTGAATATTCCTTGAACCTAGTTCTTTTTCTTGATCTTTAGTATATTGGCTAGCCCTTATTTAGTTAATTTAATTACTGAATTTCTGGAATTTTTTTTTGGCCATTCATAATATGTTTCTCTTGTGCTTTTTCCCTTCTGCCAGGAAGATCACATAAAACAGTCAAAATTGATAGATTGCTTATGTGTTGGTGGGCTTTCACTGGTCTCACGCACTTAATTGTTGAGGGTTATTTTTTGAAGAGTTTGAAGCATGTTTAATTTTTTTAGTTTTTGTGGATGTAGAAATATTGTCGATGGGACTCTAGAAATGAGAGTTTGATGAGTAGCTACTTTGAGTCCAAATGTGGTGACAGGTATTCGGATTTTATTTATAGCGTTAAAAAAAAGCATATTTGTACTTAAAAATATACTAACTCAATGGAAAGCTGATTGGAGTACCGATAAAGCAAAACATCCTTCTTCCGTTGCTTCAAAGAATAGGTTTGTTTTTATTTCATCATTCATATTTATGGTATAATCTTCCTGCTTGATGACATAACATATGGTATAATATTATAACAATGTAGGCTAACAGAAAAAGCAGGGCCTGGAACTGGCCCTTCTAAGCACACATTTGGATCCATTTCCCAAGAAGCACATAGACAAAGAATGGTAAATTATTAAATTAGCCATTATTATTAGAAAATGTATGTTTTATATATGCAAATTTAATTACCAAGATATAATTTGACAGAGTAAAGAATTGGGATGTGAAGTTTTGCTTGGAGAGGTTTTCTTATTTGGTCACACAAGCAAAACCGATAGAAATAAAGTCTTCATTGATAAGCGCTCCGAGTTAGTTTATGTATGACTTTGTTTCTTCTCAAGTTAATTTAATTTTTTTATCCTATTTTAGATTAAATAGTTAAAAATGTAATTTGATTTGCATATATCTTTGGCAGGAGAAATACCAATAACTTAAGAATGCCGAGCCTGAGTTGCAGACACTTGAGGCTGAGGAGGATGATATGCCTTCATTAACACCAGCCCAAATTGTTTGTGTTTGGAGTATCAGATTATTAAAGTTGGTCTTCTCTTTGTTTGTGTTTGGAGTGTCGGATTATTAAGGCCTTATGTGTTCAATATACTTTCTTAAGGGGTAAACTTTACATTCGAATTGTTTATGTATACTTATTGCCACTGATAACTTAATTATGAATGTTGTGTTATTTGATTATTATTGTAATGAATGACTATTTTATAAACAGGTTTGGTTATTATATTTGAAATTCAACAGGTTCTTGAAAATGTGTAGACAAAAAAAAATTGGAATACTGGAAAAATATAGCCAAACAATTACAAAACTGCGACAAAATCAGCGACCAAAGGTGACAAAAAAAATATTGAATTCTGTGACAGATCAACGACTGAAACAACGAGAAAAATATTGTGACATATTCTGCGACACATCAGCGACAAACTTTAGCGAGCAAATTAGGGACAAATTCAGTGACTAAATTAACGACCCAAATAGAGATGAATTCAACGACCAAAGCTAAATCAGCGATGACTTTCAGCGGGAATAAATAATTCCCGCCAAAAATGAAAATGTCGTTGAATTTGTCTCTGTTTTGTCGCTGATTTGTCACTAATCAATGACATGCACAATTGGTCGCTGATTTGTCGTTGCTTTTTTAGCGACCAGGACATTACCGTCCGCTCGATTTTTGTCGCTGTTCGTCACTGATATTGTCGCTATCGTATTTTGGTCGTTGATTTCGTCGTTAATGGTGTCGCAGATTGCTGTTTTTTTTGTAGTGCTAGAGGACCCTTCTATTACTGACAACCAAAGACCCAACTTCATTTGGGTACCTAAAAGAAGATGACCATTGTCATTTTCCAGGTATGCCTAAAATCCACTATCAATGAAAATGTTTGTGTTATGGATAGTGGATGCTCAAGGCATATGATAGGTAATACAAAGCTCTTTACAACACTCACTTGCAAGCATGGAGGTAATGTAACTTTTGGTAATAATGCTAAAGGTAACATTATTGGTATTGGTTCCATTAGCATACTTGATGAGAACATGATTGATAATGTTTGGCTTGTTGATGGATTGAAACATAATTTGCTTAGTGTAAGTCAATTGTGTGATAGAGGATATGATGCAAGTTTTGACTCTAAAGGATGCAAGGTTACCAATTCAAATGGTGAACATGTATTCAAAGGAGTTAGAATTGGAAATACATACAAAATTGACATACTTTCTAATAATGCATTTGAATGTTTGATTATCATTAGTAATGATGCTTGGTTATGACATAAAAGATTAGGACATGCTAGTATGGATAACTTACAATGCATTAGTAAAGAAGAACTAGTTGATGGTCTTCCTAAAGTAAAATTTCATAAAAATGGAACATATGAACCTTGTCAATTTGGTAAGCAACATAAAAGCTCATTCAAATCAAAAAAAGGTTGTAAGCACCTCTAGACCCTTAAAACTCATTCACTTAGATTTATTTAGACCAAATAGAGTTGCTAGCTTAGGTGGCAAGTTGTATGCATTTGTATTTGTTGATGATTACTCAAGGCTTACATGGCTAAATTTCTTAGCTCAAAAGAATGAAGCTTTCAATTATTTTAAAATATTTGCAAAAAGAGTGAAAAATAAAAAAGGCTATGTAATCACATCTATTAGAAGTGATCATGGCAAAGAATTTGAAGATGAGTACTTTGAAAACTTTTGCAATGAGTTTGGCATTTCACATAACTTTTCGGCTTCTAGAACACCACAGCAAAATGGTGTTATTGAAAGGAAAAATAGAACTTTGATTGAAATGGCTAGGACAATGCTCAATGAGTATGAATTATCATCTTACTTTTGGCCGAAATTCGTTAATACTGCATGCTATATTTCAAATCTTGTTTACAAAAGGCCTTTGATAAACAAAACTTTCTATGAGCTATGAAATGGAAGAATTCCCAAAATTTCATACCTTAGAGTGTTTGGATGCAAATGCATTATATTGAATACCAAGGATAATCTTGGAAAATTCTCATCCAAATCGGATGAAGGCATATTCTTAGGATATTCATCATCTAGCAAAGCATATAGAGTATTTAATAAGAGAACACTAGTAGTTGAAGAATCAATACATGTGATTTTTGATGAATCCTCTAAACTTATCCAAGGAAAGGTAGTGTTCCTAATGTTTTTATAGGTACATTCGAACATCAAGACACAATCAATACTCTAAAGAATAATCTTCATGAACATGAAGAAGAGTGTTAAGAGCTATCCAAAAATTGGCAATACAAGAAGGATCATCCAAGAGAATACATCATTGGTGATACATCAAAGGGAGTAACTACTAGATCCAAACTTAAATACTTAGATGTTAATGTTGCTTTTGTTTTCCAAATTGAGCCAAGGACCGTTGAGGAGGCTCTAAGGGATGAATGTTGGGTAATTGCTATGCAAAATGAACTCAACCAATTTGAGAGAAATAATGTGTGGGAACTTATTCCCAAACCTAAAAATATCAAATTATAGGATGTAAGTGGATATATAGGAATAAGATTGATGAAAATGGTCTCATTAATAGAAACAAAGCTAGATTGGTAGCCAAAGCCTATAACCAAGAGGAAGCCATTAACTATGATGAGACATTTGCCCCCATAGTTAGATTAGAAGGCATTAGAATATTGCTTGCATTTGTATGCCACATGAATTTAAAAATTTTTCAAATGGATGTTAAAAGTGCATTTCTAAATGGGTTTATAAATGAGGAAGTTTATGTGGAATAACCACCCGATTTTGAAGATTATATATTTCCAAATTATGTTTTTAAACTTACTAAAGCACTATATGGATTAAAACAAGCTCTAAGAGCTTGGTATGATAGGCTTAGCGCATATTTACTTAAAAATAGATTTTTAAAGGCAAGGTTGACACAACTCTCTTTGTTAAGAAGAAAATGCATAACATTTTGATTGTTCAAATTTATATTGATGACATTATACTTTGTGTTATGAATAAATTTTTGTGCAAGGAATTTGTTTTTCATATGACTAGGGAATTTGAATTGAGCATGATGGGTGAGCTCAAATTCTTCCTTGGACTATAAATTAAGTAATGCAAAGATGGGATCTTAATCAACCAATCCAAGTACATAAGAGAACTCCTCAAGAAATTTGGAATGGATGGTTGCAAGTCTAATAAGACTCCCATGAGCACATCCCTAAAGCTTGACAAAGATGAAAGTGGTAAGGTAGTAGATGAGAAGAAATATCAAGGTATTATCGAATCACTACTTTACTTAACCACTTCTAGACCCAATATAATGTATAGTGTATGTTTGTGTGCTAGATTTCAATCATGCCCCATAGAATCACATTTGAATGCCACTAAAAGAATTTTAAAATACTTGAATGGGACATCGCATTTAGGACTTTAGTATCCTAAGAATACAACATTTGGCATACTAGGCTTTTCGGATGTAGACTATGCCGATAGTCTTTTGAATAGAAAAAGCATGACCGAAGCATGCCATTTTCTTAGCTATTGCTTGGTTTCTAGGTTTAGCAAGAAATAAGTGTCGATTGTTTTATTCACAGTGGAAGCTGAATATGTTGCTACATGTTTTTGTTGCATACTAGTTCTTTGGATGAAACAATAATTGCTTGACTATGAAAAAATATTTGATCACATTCCTATTAAATGTGAAAACACTAGTGCAATCAATTTATCCAAGAATCCCACTCAACATTCTATGTCTAAGCATATAGACATCAAACATCACTTTTTAAAAGATAATGTTGTCTTAGAGTTCATTGATACACAAATCCAACTTCCTGATATCTTTACAAAACCATTGAATGAAGATAGATTAAACTTCATTAAGCATAACTTAAGAATGATTGATGGAAGCTTCTTGAATGAATAAACCATATGCATTCGATTCATTGTATTATGTTTGAATGGTTTTATCCTAAATTTAAATTATCAATTTTGATCATAAGTTGCCATATAAAAATCTATCTCTATTCTTTTCTTTCTATGTTTTTTTACTCTTCTTTGTTTAGTGCGGTCATCCTGCCCTATCCCGTGGCCGTGAGCTGCTTTGGTCAGTTTCATTCTAGATAGACCTTCTGTGAGCGGTCAGGCATATATGAAAGATAATAATGAGAATTTAAAAAGACTCAACAGTTACAGGTTTCCTTACAGGCAGGGATCGTCCCACCTTCTATAATGGCCGCTTTGTGGTCTCTAGCGGGCGTCCTTATACAAAATGATGGTCGCACCCTGTACATTCTGTATAACACTTTCTAACCATTAGCTGTATGTCAGTTTTGATTAATTTCATCTCTAATAGCATTAAACTGCTATTTTTCCATAATTTCTTTATTTAAACCCCCTAAACTTTAGTTACATAATTCTTTGATCACTCCCATCATATAAATATAACATCAAACTCAAATATATTCTTAAAACCCTTTCAATCTCAATGTACTCTATTTCTCTATCAATTTCTTTTCTCCAATATAAAATTGCTCCCAAAAAGAAGATTCCTTCTAAGGAAAAGGGAAAAGAGAAGAAACCATAAGGAATTGTCATTAGAGAAAAACAAGAAGCTCCTCCCTCTCCTCCACCATCTAGAAGAGGTGAGAAAATCCACAAACCTTATCACCAAACTTCAGAATAGGACATTAGATATGCCATGGTTAAGAGGAAGAAGATGGAGGGAACCAAGAGCCCTTTTGGAAGCATGTTCATAGCCCTAAGCATCAAGGATGAAATTGATAGATTTATAGATGTACTTGGGTGGAAAAAGTTAGTGTTCCCAGAGGAGGTAGGCTACCTTATTTTAAGTGAAGAATTTCTCATGTCTCTTCAAATAGAAAAGAGTGAAAACACTATCTTAGGTTGGTATGGGATTAGATTTAATCTTTTTAGACCAATACCTTACCTTAACCCTGGAAAATTTTGCTAAAATTTGGGATTTTCCAATTGATGGGGCCACATCCTACAATGATACAACATTTTCAAACCAAACACTTTGTGAGCGAGGATTTTTCCCCCACTCCCGATGGAATGGTTCTTGCTACTTTGGCACTATTAGGCTCAAGGCCTTAGAGAACACAAGCCTAAACCTAGAGAAAATGAAGTCACCGCCCGGACGGGCAGGGAAAATAGAAAGGGGTGGATGACTCGATTCCTAAGGAATTCCCAATCTCCTAATGGGTTCAAAAAGTTGGGTATGTGTGGGGAAGGTGAGAAACGGCCCAGCACCCCCACAATGCCCGGTTCATTGGAAATGGCCTCTTTTCAGGTCTTAATATTATAAAATTCTTAAAAATAACGATATTATCCATACTACGTGCGATCATAAGAATAAATAAATATTAAAATTACAATAATTTCCAAACAAAACAAATAAATGGACACCCATCCAAGGATGGAAACATGTCCTTACATAGTCTAATATCTAAAATTAAATAGGATACCCACCGAAAGGTGGAAACATGTCGTTTACATTAATCCCAAAATATAAAAACAATTTAAATTACATGAAAATTAATTAATGAGGTACCCAATCATGGAAACATACCTCTTACAATTTTAATAAACAAATAATAATTGAAAAAATATTCATCCATGATAAATTAAATAAATCAAGCATTGAAATTAAATAAATCAATCATCAAAACATTTAATAAACTACATAATCAAATCTAAAATTAAATAAAGCAATAAATATATAAATTTAGGGTTTACATCTTAAATTAAAGTTTTTAGAATTTTAATAACTAAATTAGGATTTAAAATAAAGGAAGTTAAACACAAAGACTTATAATATAGAAATAAATATTGACCCTTTTGAGGAAAATATGATTAGGGGTTTTTAGTTTAGAAATTAGGGTTAGGGTTTTTTGTTTAGAAATTAGGGATAGAGTTTTGATAAAAACTTAGAACTTTTACGAAGACAATGCTAGGGTTTAGGGATTAAGAATATTAACATCATTATTATTTTTAAGTACTTAGGCTACTATGATAATTTTTCAAAACCTTAAATGAAGCCACTTAAGCTATTGTGATGTATTAAAACTTTAAATACATAACCTTTTGTGAATTAATTTAGGTGAAGAAAGAACATATTTAATACTTAAAACAATCAAAGCATATTATATTTATTTAGTTTGGAGCATACCTTCATCGTTGGTTCCTCCACAATTTATTGAGTAAAATTCTGGCAGAACAATCACCAAGACAACACTGACTTGTTGCCTTGATTATGGATCATCTCTTATTGTTGATTATTTTTTTAGATGGTAAACTGCTTCCCCTAATAGCCACTGCCTCTCCAAGTTTCGTCTCCAAAAAAAGTCCAAAGCCCCCTTCTCTGTGTCTTTTAATGTGGTATTTATAATAAAATAAAAACCTAATACTAATAGGTTAAGAAAATAAAAACTGTTTAGAAAAATATTAAAAACCAAGTAAAATAAGATTTTGGTGAAAACTGCGTGCCGGCCCGGGCAAGACTGTCGTTGGGCGCTACTGCACGAGGATTGGCCTGGGCACTATAAGGATCTGTGAGGGCCAACTGTAAGGGGAAAGCCTGCGGTGAATTACTTAAAGTCAATTCGTCACTGATTCTACCGTCGCCGATTTTTTATTTTTTATTTTTTATTTTCATTATTAAAAATAAATATTATAAGTAATAGTATTATTAAAATAAATATTATTTAGTTTAAAATAAATAATAATTATTAAAATATCACAAAAATTATTTTAGACTTTCTAAAAATATCGGACTGGACCGGGTCAAAAATTAAGTGTCTACAGTTTGCCCCCTGCTTGAATGATCTGAGACTTTTGGTAGAAGAGAGTGAAAAGCAACATGATTTTGAGTAGATTTTGGATGAAGATGGGTTCTGGACCAGAGACTTGGGTGTTTGGACTCGAGACTGGGTACTTTACCTGAGACTGAATTTGATTTGGGTACTTGGACCAGAGATTGAATTTGATTTGGGTACTTGGACCCGAGACTGAAATTGATTTGGGTACTTAGACTAGAAACTGGATACTTGGACCCGAGACTGAATTTTATTTGGGTACTTAGACTAAAGACTGGGTACTTGAACCCGAGACTGAATTTTATTTGGGTACTTAGACCTAAGACTGGGTATTTAGACCCGAAGCTGAATTTTATTTGGGTACTTGGACACAAGGCTGAATTTTATTTGGGTACTTGGATGAGAGATTGGATACTTGAACCCGAGACTGAATTTGATTCGGGTACTTGGACCCGAGACTGAATTGAATTAGGGTACTTGAACTTGAGACTAGATTGATTTTGGGTACTTAGACCCGAGATTGATTACTTGGGCCCGAGACTGGATTGGATTTGGGTACTTAGACCTAAGACTGGTACTTGGACTCGAGACTGAATTAAATTTGGGTACTTGGACCTGAGATTTGGTACCTGGACTTGATATTGGGTACTTGGACCCGTGACTGAATTGGATTTGCGAACTTGGATCCAAGACTGGTACTTGGACCAAGACTAAATTTGATTTGGGTACTTGGACCCAAGATTGGGTACTTGAACTCGATATTGGGTACTTTGGACCCGAGACTGAATTTGATACGGGTACTTGGACTAAAGATTGAATTTGATTTGGGTACTTGGACCTGAGACTGGGTACTTGGACCCGAGACTGAAATTGATTTGGGTACTTGGACCCAAAACTGAATACTTGGACCTGAGACTGAATTTTATTTGGGTACTTGGACCAAAGACTGGGTACTTGAACCCGAGAATGAATTTTATTTGGGTACTTGGACCCAAGACTGGGTATTTGGACCCAAGGCTAAATTTTATTTGGATACTTGGACCTGAGATTGGGTACTTGGACAAGAGGCTGAATTTTATTTGGGTACTTGGACCCAAGATTGGATACTTGAACCCGAGACTGAATTTGATTTGGGTACTTGGACCCGAGACTGAATTGGATTTGGGTACTTGGGCCTGAGACTGGATTGATTTTGGGTACTTGGACTCGAGATTGGGTAGTTGGACCCGAGACTGGATTGGATTTGGGTATTTGGACCCGAGACTAGTACATGGATCCGAGACTGAATTGGAGTTGGGTACTTGGACCTGAGATTGGGTACTTGGACTAGATATTGGTACTTGGACCCGTGACTGAATTGGATTTGGGTACTTGGACCCGATATTGGGTACTTGGACTCAAGATTGAATACTTGGACTTGGTATTGGGTACATGGACTCGTGACTAAATTGGATTTGGGTACTTAGACCTGAGATTGGGTACTTGGACCAGAGGCTGGATTGAGTTTGGTTACTTAGACCCGAGATTGGGTACTTGGACCCGAGATTGGATTGAATTTTGGTACTTGGACTCGAGCGAGTTCTGGACTGAAAAATGATTTGGGTTATGGACCCGAGCGAGTTCTGGAGTAAAAAATGATTTGGGTTCTGGACCCGAGTGAGTTCTGGACTAAAAAATAATTTAGGTTCTGGACCTGAGGTTCCTATATACTCTTGCCCCCCTATGTAGGCTCAAACCAATATTTTTTTTCATGTAAGCTCTGATTGATGTTTGTTTGGTCTAGTTCTTCACACAAGCATGTACTTCTTCTTTCACAAAATGACTAGAGCTTCCTCAAGCAATGGGGCCTTCCATGCCCCCATGATTCCATTCTCGCTTCATGTTTGCTTCATGCAGTATTGCTGTTTACTTTTGACAAAGAAAAATGCAGTGTGATATGCTCATGTATACATGATATGCATGAGTAATACTTACAATGGTTTCATCGACTCATAGACCAAGGTGTTCAGCTGAAGTGTTCTCATTGATTCCTTCCTGATACCTGTTCAGGTCTTGCATTGGAATGACAGAAAGCTTTGCATTTATGACTTTTGATTTTCAAGGTGTTGAAAACATGAGTGGTGAGGCCCAAGTAGCATAGATACATCCACAACCTTGCCAATAATCATTTACTTTGCCCAATGTGTCTTCCGGGGTTCGATGGTTCAACATACTCTCATTAACTTGAAGGCTTTGTATAACAAAAACACATTTTTTTAATCTTAAAATCATATTTTGGCTTTGTCAAATCAGTGTCATTATACCTCAGGACTCGATTTTTCAAATTAACATATCTATAACATGACAACCCTAATTACTGTTCTAAACTCAGGAATCACTTCTATTTGAGCAAGAATTGTTGCACTTTAGATAGACACATACACATTACTTGGTCAAAGATCTCATTTGAGTTTGAATATTGTCTATCTCATATGCATGCTTATCCAAACTATCTCCACTAATAGACTCTACCTACCAAGAGAGATTAGCAGGTCTTTGATAGACTTGAAATGGGATCTATAAGGGACAAGGGTTAAATGAAAGCCATTTTGAGATTGGAGCTGATGTGACACAATGGAGAAGCCTTCACACTACAAACTTCTTGTTGGAACTTTAGGCAGTTGGAAACATGAAAAGATAGAGCTTTTAATGTTCTTCCATCTTCTTGGCATTAATATGGACCTTGATTGGGATAGTCTTTTTCCTTACAAAAAGATTGATACCCACATTCCTTTCTCTTTTTTTTTCTTTTCTTTCTCTTTTTTTTTCTTGCTCCTTCTTTTCTTTGAGCATTTTATCATTTTGTCCTTCTTGCATGTAGGATTGTCAAGTATAGGACTTTCAAGAACTAGATGACCTTTCTCCTTTTTCTTCAATTTTGATTGATTCTTTAGTTGGGTTGGACCAATTCAAGTCAAACTGTCCTTATAAACCAAATGGAAGTCTTTTGGTGCTTTAGGTAAAAGAGAACTCGGTTGGCTTTCTGAATCGCCTTTTTGGGTTTTATCTTTTCTTTTTCTTTTTCTTTTTTCTTTTGTCTTTCTTTTATCATTTTTTTCCTTTTTTTTTCTTCTTCTTTTCTTTTCTTTTTCCTTTTTTTGGTTATAGCTCTAAAAGAGTTGTCTTGCTTGTACCAACTTGTGTTTCTGATAATGAACTAGTGGAGTGTCATATATCTTCTTTAACAGGGATAAATCATTTGTTACTCTGATGTTATCTTGATAGATTGGAGATATTAGGTGAACTTCAACTACCCTTATGGTCTTGAGAACATCAACTATCCTTATAGTTTTGGCTATTCATTCCATTCTTTGATATTCTTGCCTCTTCACCTTAGTGATCATAAGACTTGTTAAAAGTGTAACAACAGCTCAGGGCAGGTCATTGGGCTTATAAGTCAATGAAAGGAAAGCTAAAATTCTATGAAGGCTCAAAGGGACAACTAGGGATTGATATTTAATTGGGTGGATACTAGTTGTTGGCTCTTCAAACAATGCCTAGATCATCTCTCCTTTAAATAAGCAGAGTTCAATTTCACCTTGAAAGTTTGTTAAAGCATGTTCTAAGATTGACAAGGACCTAGAAAAAGGTCATTATGCAAGAGTCCTCTCTAAGTAAGCATGCACAACTCAATGCTCTAGAATAATTCCCTCATCTAGTAAAGTCATTCAAATCATGATGCCTAGACACATTAATTTATGAACATCAAGCTAGATTCCTCATTGGTTGAGCACCAAAATGAGCAAAGATCAACAAAAATTTAATAAAAATGATATATTTAAATAATCTTAATTTTAAAAATATAATTGTTCCAAGTAAGTACTAAAGAAAGTGAAATAAAATAAAAAGAGCAATACTTTGTTGCGCTCAAATTAAGTTCTACTATAAGTGTCACTCGCAAGTATACGAGGTAGCTGTAGCAAAGGTGATTGCCCCAAGGTCGTCTCTCAAGGAAGCTAGATAGGCTAATTGATTATCAGATTGCAAATAACAAATTATAATAAATTTAAATTGCTAACAACTAATGAAAACAGATCAATTGGAGTTTAAAACAATAAAAGTAAACTGAGCTGATATATTGATTCACTTATAGAAAGGTCTAGAGTTTGCACTTCTCTACTAACTTATATGCATGAACGGTTATTCCTCTCAACCAATTTAATTTCAAGGATTAAATCCCAAGCAACTTAATTAATCGAATCAAGGAAATAAGCTCTCGCATTCAAACCTCTTTCAAATAATCTTGTTACAATTGAAATAATCCTTTCCTTAGGTTATATTTCTAATTCACCTAAGTCCCTAATTGAATTGTTCCAGCATTAGACTTCATCTCTCAATCCTTCATCTAATACCTTAAACACATAATTGGTGGCCACTCAATTATATATTAACAATAATTCCATTCAATCAAGGTTAAAGAAATAAATTGAGTTAAGAGCAATAACCAATTCATACAATCATAGTAGATCCATACAAACCCTAGACTAGATCAAATTAGTTCATAATAATGTTATCAAACATACTCATCTCATTAATATTCAAAGAAATCAATTTAGACATAATAATATTCATAAATACAATTCCAAATGAAATTAAGAGATAAAGTCTGAGAACAAAACCAAATTGCAAACTCCTTAGCTCCTGAAGAATCTCTTGTTCAGATCTTGCTAGACGAATGTGGCAATGGCATAAAAAAATTTAATCTAAAATAGTTTTAATCCAAGTGTAATCAAAATCAAAATCTTAAAGAAAATAAAATATGGAAACCCTAAGTTCATTGACGGCTGAAAAATTCCAAACTCAAAACTTCCGACGACCTCTCTTGAAAACCCTAATCGTATTATTTATACGAAACTCGCTTAAAAACCTGCTCCTTTAGTTCATGAGTGACACGGCCAAGCTTAGGCAAGCTTGGCCGTGTTTGAGGTGCTTGGAGGGACACAGCCACAAGCTTGGCCGTGTCCCCTGAAGGTGTCTACTTCTGTTTGATTTTCATCTCTTCTTCCTTTAGACTTGAGTGTGACACGGCCAAGCTTAGACAACTTGGCCGTGTTTGTCATGTTTGGAGGGACACGACCACAAGCTTGGTCATGTCCCTTGAGTGTGTCACCTTCTGAGCTTTTAGTCTTCTTCCTTAGCTTGGTATGGGACACGGCCACAAGCTTGGCCGTGTCCCCTGAGTGTGTCAGTCACTGCCCAACTTTTCCTTTCTCTTGACTCCTTGATTTTTTTTCTTCCTCTCTTGGTTCCTTGAATATTAACCTAAACCAACACTTAAACAAACTTTAACCAAAAATCAAATAAATATTAACCAACAACACATAAACACCACACTAAAAACTAGATCAAAAATGTCATAAACACTGAAATAAATTAAAACTACCAAAATTGATGAAAACACTAAATAAATAGATTAAAACTACCAAAATACCTAAATAAAACAATAATCATCATAATAAATAAGACACAATTCTATGACAAAAACTAATAAAACATACTTCAAGCTCAGGGATGTTTGTTAAATAAAATTTCTCCTTATTCCTCATCTTCAATACTCCCATTTTGAAAGGAGGATAAG
The DNA here is from genome assembly GCA_947685225.1 of Garcia nutans. Lineage (NCBI taxonomy): Eukaryota > Viridiplantae > Streptophyta > Magnoliopsida > Malpighiales > Euphorbiaceae > Garcia > Garcia nutans. Next base: position 51,246,931 of record CANTUV010000007.1, read on the forward strand.
ACAAAATCTTCCTCCAATCCTCTTCTTACCATGAAGGTTGCTGGTGGTGACACTCTGTTAAACCTAGGTAGAGGATTGTCCTTTGTATTGGGCTTATTAGGCTCGGGTAGCTTACCACTATCGATTAAATTCTGGATCTCATGCCTCAACTTCATACAGTTATCTGCTTCACGTCTAGGCCTTTGATGGAATTGGCAAAATGCCTTAGTATCAAAGTTAGGTGGAAGAGGATTAGGCAAAGGATGAAGAGTCAAGGGTTGTAACAATCCCTTCTTTTGTAGCTTATTGAGAATCCAAGATAGTGACTTCCTAATTCTGAGAACAGTCTTCTATTTCCTTGACTAGTCACATTAACATCAAATTCCTTTTGCGTGCTTTAATTATCCGACTGGTAGTTCCTTTTCTTGCCGAAAAGCGATTTTTCTCCCTTTCCCACTTTTTGATTTGCAAGCCATCTTGAAAAAGGTCTTTGAAGTCCCTTATAAGGGTGTGAGATATCCTTTCACAAAGGTTGGGCAGAACGCCTTTGACTATCATCCTGAATTGGTCTAACTCATCAGGCCTCTTCTTGAGCAAAGCAACCTTATTCCTCCATCTCTTTATATAGTCCACAAAATTATCATTTGGCATTTGTCTAATGGACTCAACTTCCATTAAGGTAACTTCTAGCTTGACATTGTACCCATATTGCTGAATGAAAGCCCTGTTAGGAAATTAAGGAGATCACTGCAAACAAAAACACGCAGCGGAAAAATATTTGATCTCTGATTTCCCACCAGGATCCATGTTGTTCGTTTAATTCGACAAAAGTGTTCAAAGAACTAACCTGTTGATGATTCGAAATCACAGTTTTGAAGAGATGCCTCGATCGCGAAACACCCTCTATCGCGTATCCACACGAATGCTACCGTTTGGAGTGCTAGCTCTCTGCAACAGCGAAGGCTGGAAAAACGTTTTCTCTAAAAACGTATTAGGGTTACCTTTTTCGTTCCTCTTTGTTTTTATTGTTACCTCTGAGAAGACTTAACGTCTGGAGTGAATATAATCACTCCAGAATCCAATTCAAAATTGGATACGGAAAGTCAAATTCAGAATCCAAGTCTAATTAGGATTCTGAATACATTATCTAATAATAAATATAATTGGATAAGGTAAGTCAAATTCAGAATCCAAATCTAATTAGGATTCTGAATATATTATCTAATAATATATATATATAAAAACGAAAATAATAATAATAATAAATATTAATATCTAATATTAATATTATTAATATTATATCCAGCCCAAAACGCATTCTTGTGTGTGACCCGATAGGCCCATATTAATTGGCAGTCAATTTAATCTCTATTAAATCAACAAGTCATAATTGGCCTCTAGCAAGGCGTTACAACTACCCAATTAATATAAGGAATGTCCAATTTGCCTAATAATAGTATATGCATTAATCCCTTTGTCACACGATATCTAGCTTGAACATAAGTCATGGTCAACGTCATACTTATATTGTCCAAACTTATGATTACTCGATCTCCAAGTAGACTGATAAAAACAAATGAAATTGATCACATTATCAATTCATTTGAGCACGGCCATGCATTTCACAGTCTCACTTATCGAGGGGCCCAAAAGATATCTCTCTCAAAGAGAGGGACAAATTCTATCTTGATTGTTCATTATCCTCTACATAATTTCTATCATATATGAACATAACCTTTATTACTATCCAGTTACGGATAATGTTTGATCATGTCAAAATATAATAGTCCTTATATTGGAAACTATGACAATCTCAAGTCAAAGAATTATTACATAACTATCATGAGATTTACTTATGACACTAACCCATGTAGTAATCTCATGATGGGTCTATCCAATACATTGTTCTCTAACAAGTATTTATGAAATTGATTTGTATCACTATACACATAACCATCTGATGATCATCAAATCAATGTTCATACTGGTTAAGAATTATTTATTTTTTTTATCTCTATAACAATAATAAACCAGGGACAAATATCAAAATTGTGTAACATGCAAACAACAATAATGATAATAAAACCTCATTTATTAATAATGAATGTATAACATAAAGATCCAAACAAATGGCCTAGGGCACATACACTAACAAGCCCTGTATAGTAAATCCTAGCTCTTTTGAGTGTCATCCTCAAAGGTGTTGAACCAGTTTTGGACAATAGGGTCCAATGAGAGCATAAAATACCATAGAGTTTGAGCCTTAGTAACTCGGGCAGACTATATAGAAGTGATGTACTGCTTCACATGGAGATGAGGGTTTCCAGTACCATTGTACCTAGCAAAGGAAGGCATCTTGAACTTATAAAGGACCTCCTCATCTTGTTCAAATAGTTTGTCGATCTCGGACATCTCTTCGATTTTTAACTTCTATTTAAATTTCTTTTCTAAATCAGCAGTCATCTTCTCAACACCAGAAGTTTCGATCTTTTCAAAAGTTATCTTCTCAACAACCTTTGGCTCCTTCTTTTTATCTTGAGGATCTTGGAAGTATTAAGCCCAGTATTCATCACCATCCATAACCATCTTATCATCATCGAAGACAACTTCACCAACTTTAGCCTTTCCCTTGACTTTCTTGGTGCTTGTGTATGCTTTAGCAGTGTTCCTAAACATTCCAACCATCTGACTTTTCATGATCTCAGCTAGGGCCCCCTTTAGTTCTTCCTTCTTGACTTCAAGGGCATCATCCACCATCTTTTAAATATGCTCAGGTTCTATTGCTTTTGGTGAGAAGCTAACTGAGTTGTTGGATTCTTTGTCACCGACGTAGGTTAAATTGTCGTAGGCTTTTGAACTATGTAATCCAGGGCTGTGAGCCAAAGAGGATTAATGATATGAGATGCAAATGTATGCATGTATGCACAAACAATAGACAAAGATAAGTAGAACGTCCCTTCCAACCTTATAACTCCCACACACGGATGGTGAGTCTCTTTTCCTAGGTATATGGTTAACAAAATACCAACATGAGGTGTCTTATTTTTGAAAAATTCTCTTAGACTTTTCAACCAATATTTTTAAAAATGGAAATCAGTTCATGATAATTCTCATTAATTAGGTTTTAATCCATTCAACCAACTAAAGTAGCTTTTGTGCTATATTGGATTAAAAATAAATTAAGAGGTTTATTATAAATAGATTTCCCACTTGAAAAAGTAACTAATAATTCATGCCAAAAATAAGCCCATGATTAATAATTTTTAGTATAAACTAGGCTCACAATTGATTTTTGGTATTTCCATAATTGACCCAAATATTTGTAAGCTCTTTAAAAAGGTTGTAAAAATAGTTTTGTTTCTAAGCCCATTGTAAAAAGATTTTAGAAAAAATGGATTTTGGTCTTTGTATTTGGGTTTTGAGAAAATAATTTTTTGACTTGTTTTTAGAAAAGTTTTATGTCCAAAGACCATTTTAAAAATTTTAAAAATAGTTTTGGTCTTTTGGATTTAGTGGAAAAAATTGTTTGAGCTCACAATGTAATTGTGTCATATTAGAAAAAGAACAAACCAAATAAGTCATGATTTAAACCAAGATAAATTAACCATAGTCAAACAACAAGCATTTGGGGTAAAAACCTAAGAAAAGTAACTAGGTCAATTACATGGGCTTAAGTTTTGGGTTGAAAGGTTTAGGTTCCCATAGCACGTATATACCAAAAGGTACATGGCTATGAGTGGTTATGCCATGCTCGATCTCCATACCTTGAGTGAAAGTATGGTATCCCTTATATAACACAACACGGGTAACACGGGCATCCTCACTCACGCACATGATGCAAATCTAATATGATGCAATGGATAATATCGTGATAAGAAAGAATAGAATAATATAAAGACCAATGAAATCAACTTCTCTTATTCCCAGTGGAGTCGCCACTATGAGAGGGAATTTTTGCCCCTAGTCCCGGTGGAATGATTCTTGCCACTTCGGCACTGTTATGCTTAGGGCCTTAGAGAACACAGGCCTAAACCCAGAGAAAATGGAGTAGCCACTCAGACTGGCCGAAAAAATAAAAAAGGGGTGGATGACTCGATTCCTAAGGAATCCCCAACCCCTTAATGGGTTCGAAAAGTTGGGTACGTGCTGGGAATGTGAGAAACAGCCCAGCACTCCCACAATACCCGGTTCATTGGAACCGGCCTCATTTGTAGGTCTTAATATTATAAAATTCTTAAAAATAATGATATTATCCATACTACATGCAATCATAAGAATAAATAAATACTTTATTAAAATCACAACAATGTCCAAACAAAACAAATAAATGGATATCCATCCAACGATGGAAACATGTCCTTACATCGTCCAATATCTAAAACTAAATAGGGCAGCCACCAAAAGGTAGAAACATGTCCTTTACATTAATCTCAAAATATAAAAATAATTTAAATTGCATAAAAATTAATTAATGAGGTACCTAATCATGAAAACGTACCTCTTACAATTTTAATAAACAAATAATAATTAAAAAAATATTCATCCATGATAAATTAAATAAATCAAGCATTGAAATTAAATAATTCAATCATCAAAATATATAATAAACTACATAATCAAATCTAAAATTAAATAAAGCAATAAATATATAAATTTAGGGTTTACATCTTAAATTAAAGTTTTTAGAATTTTAATAACTAAATTGGGATTTAAAATAAAGGAAGTTAAACACAAAGACTTATAATACACAAGTAAATATGACCCCTTTGAGGAAAATATGATTAGGGGTTTTTAGTTTAGAAATTAGGGCTAGGGTTTTTAGTTTAGAAATTAGGTTTAGGGTTTTGATAAAAACTTAGAACTTTTACGAAGACAGTGCTAGGGTTTAGGGATTAAGAATATTAACATCATTACTATTTTTAAGTACTTAGTCTATTGTGATAATTTTTTAAAAACTTAAACGAAGCCACTGAAGCTACTATGATGTATTAAAACTTTAGATACATAACCTTTTGTGAATTAATTTAGGTGAAGAAAGAACATATTTAATACTTAAAATAATCGAAGCATATTATATTTATTTAGTTTGGAACATACCTTCGTTGTTGGTTCCTCCATAATTTATTGAGTAAAATTCTAGCAGAACAATCACCAAGACAACACTGACTTGTTGCCTTGATTATGGATCCTCTCTTGTTGTTCATTCTTTTTTAGATGGTAAACTACTTCCCCTAATAGCCATCGCCTCTCCAAGTTTTGTCTCCAAAAAAAGTTCAGAGCCCCTTCTCTGTGTCTTTTTAAAAATAAAAACCTAATACTAATTGGTTAACGGAATAAAAACTGTTTATGAAAATATTAAAAATCAAGTAAAATAAGGTTTTGGAAAAAACTGCACACAGGCCCGGGAGAGATTGGCGCTGGGCGCTGCTGCTTGAGGATCAAGCTAGTGAGGATTGGCTTGGGCACTACGAGGATCTACGAGGGCCAACTGCAAGGGGCGCTGATTCGCTGCTGATTCTACCGTTGCAAATTTTTTATTTTTTTATTTTTTATTCTTTATTTTCAATGTTAAAAATAAATATTATGAGTAATAAATATTATTAAAATAAATATTATTTATTTTAAAATAAATAATAAATATTAAAATACCACCAAAATTATTTTGGTTTGTTTGAAAATATCATACTGGACTAGGTCAAAAATTAAGTGTCTATACACTCTCTACCTTTCGAAAATAAATTTCTGTAGAAAATTCCTTTGTGAAGGAATCCAAGGCCAAACACATCACATCACCCACTCATTGGATGCTTCTTAGGATCATAACCTATACAATTCACTAAAAGGCTGATGGAAATGAAAAAGTCACCATAAGGGACTTGATTTTCCTCTATGCCTTCATTCACAACATTCCCATCAACACTCCTAAATTCTTGATAAATACATTCTATCACCATGCAATAAAAAATTCTAGAACCTTCTTTCTTTCATCACATATCACTCAAATTGCTAGGCACTTGCATTTATTGAATGACCTCAACCAACCCACCTTGAGATATCCATTTGATCTCTCCTCTAGTGCTATCACCATGGAGTACCTAGAGCATGCTGGCTATGTTACGAAAATTGATGGCTCATATGCCTATCTATTTGGAGAAAAGGGTGTAGTGGAGAGGGACAAAAAAAGACCTAGATACACCTGTGAGCGGGGATTTTTGTCCCCTACTCCCGGTGGAATGGTTCTATATTACTTTGGCACTGTTTAGGCTCGGGGCCTTAGAGAACACAGACCTAATTTTGGAGAAAATGGAGTCGCCACCCAGACGGGTCAGGAAAAAAGAAAGGGGTGGATGACTCGATTCCTAAGGAATCCCCAACCCCCTAATGGGTTCAGAAAGTTGGGTACATGTGGGGAAGGTGAGAAATGGCCCAGCACCCCCACAACGAACGGTTCATTGGAACCGGCCTCCTTTACAGGTCTTAATATTATAAAATTCTTAAATATAACAACATTATCCATATTACACACAATAATTAAAATAAAGCATCGATATATTGAAAATCAAAACAATGTCCAAACAAAATAAATAAATGGACACCCATCCGAGGATGGAAACATGTCCTTACATCACATGCCTAAATAGGACACCCACCGAAAGGTAGAAACATGTCCTTTTCATTGATTCTAAAATGGAAAAGCAATTTAAATTACATGATATTTAGCTAATGAGGTACCCATAAAGTGGAAACATACCTCTTATAACACTTGGGAATCTAAATAAATCGATAATAGTAAATAACCATTCATCATAAATAAATCATTCATCAAAGGTTTTAAACATCAATAGAAAGTAAACATCCATCCATGATAAATTAAATAAACCATGCATTGAACTTAAATAAATTAAAGCATATAAAATAAATTGAAGCATAATCAAATATAAAATTAAATAGGGAAAATAAAGATTCAAATTAGGGCTACTGTTTCTATTTATGTTTCTTTATTTCATGTGTTTAGGGTTTTGAAATTTGTGGTATTAGGCTACTGTGACTTTTTAAAGGAATTAAAATAGATTAAGGTTTTATAATTTAAGAGGTTGATAAAGTTCTTTAATTAACCAAATTAGGGTTTGAGTGATAAAATCATGAAATTAGGTTTTGGACACTTAAAACGTTGGATTTAGGATTTGTGGTTACTGGATTGTGTTTGAAAGCTTACTGTGTTTGAATATGTTTATAGGGTTTTAAGGTTTAAAGGATTAGGGTTTAGAAAACTTTAAGGTTTAGGTTTTAAGGGAGTTAGGGTTCACTGTTTTGGTTTTTGGAGTTGAATTAGGGTTTTAGGATTTTTGAATTACGGTTTCGGAGAATGAATAAGTTTTTATAACTTGGAAAAACAATTAATAATTTTATGAAGTTTTATGAAAATAAAAAAAATGATTTAAAGTTTATAGAAGCAAAAAAAATGTTTTTAGGGCTTTTGGAAAGAAACAGAACTCAATTTAGGATTTTGAAAATTTGGAAAGCAAATTAGGGTTTTGAGATTTTGAAGAAACAAAAATAATAATTTGAAGCTTTTTGGAAAAAAAGCAACGAATTAAGGTTTTTAAACTTTAGAAAAGGTGAATTAGGTTCTTAGGTTTTTGAATTAAAAGAAACAATTAGATGATTAAGCTACTGTGAAAAAACAAAAAGAAATTAAGAACTCAAACCTTTGATCGTAGGTTACACCAAAAATTGCTTCTTGGTTGAACAAGGTCAAAGACAAGCTTTGTTGCCTTTGAATTGCTTGAATTGTTGTTTGCTCTCTCAAAAATTCAGATTGATTCACTGCCTTTCTGTTTTATTAGTTTTTGTTATAAGTTTTGTGTCTTGTTTATTAGGTTAATTATTGTTTTATTTAGGTATTTTGTTAGTTTTTATCGGTTTGTCTAGTGTTTTCTTTAATTGTGAAGTTTTAGTTTATTTTTAGTTTTATGTCGTTTTTGATCTAGTTTTTAGTTTGTGTTTATGTTTTGTCGGTTATTGTTTATTTACTTCGTGTTTTAAGTTTGTTTCGAGTTTTGTGTTAGGTTAAAACAGGCAAGGAAACGAATTGAAGATGAAATGGGCAGTAGCTGACACAGGCAGAGGACACGGCCAAGTCACTGGCTGTGTCCCATACCAAGTTAAAAGGAAGAACAAGTCCCAGTAGCAGACACCAGCAAGGGACACGGCCAAGTCATGTGGCGTGTCCCTCCAAAGAAGAGCAACACGGCCAAGTCACCATGACCTGGCCGTGTCCCACTTATTACCAAAGGAAAGGAAGAGGAAAGCAGACAGAGGCAGACACTGGGAAGGGACACGGCCGTGTCACCTGGCCGTGTCCCTCAAATATGATGCAACACGGCCAAGTCAAGCTCTACTTGGCCGTGTCACTCAACAAAGAAGCAAAGAAGACCAAAAAACAACAGAGGAGGACACATGCAGGGGACACGGCCGTGTCACCTGGAGGGCAAAGTGGATCGATTGGATAGCAAGGTGGATCGTAACCATGCTGAGATCTTACAGCAGATGGAACAGATTAACAGTAACCTTGCAACGATCTTGAGTCTCCATCCTTCAGTTGCATCATCTTCCCACCCACATTTTCCATAGATTTTCAGTCCTTGCTTTATTTTATTTAATGTACTCTTGTTTTATTTTTCGTTTTTGTTATTTATGTTAAAACTTTTGTGTTTGGATATTTTCTTGTACTTTTGTTATAAAACTTTTGTGTTTGTGATGGAAAGCTAGGATTTTGCCTCACCAGGTACGATGGAAGACAGGTTGTCCTTTAACTCTTTTTATTTATTATTCTTGTTTTCCATTGAGGACAATGTCAATTTTAAGTGTGGGGTACTCTTTAAGCTTTCCTTTAATTCTTGTTTTGCTTATTGTGGTTGTTTTGTTTATTGTGTTTTTTGTGCATGGTATAATTGTTGAAAATTTATTGATCTTTTCTTTGATTCTAGCATTATAGTTGAGACTTTGGTATCGGCATAGAAATGAGCATTTGAATTCATTCGGGATTAATTTTCGCATTCTGCAATTCATGACATGTAAATCTTTGTGAACCCACCTGTGTGAGCTTTGAGCCTTATAAAATTTGATATTTTTGTCAATTGATTTTCTTTTCTTAAGTGTGCACCTTCATGATGTTGCATCTCTAGAGTTTGCTTTTGCATACTTATTGAACTCACATTATGATTTAATCTCAAGTTTTAAAATGATGAAGGCAAATTAGGTTAGCCCCTTTAGCTTAAAGAGACTTCCCTTTATATTGATTTCCTTAGTGAGCCAAGTTGAGCCATTGACTGTTTCTTGTTTGATTAACACAATTCTCAACTTAACATGTTCTTACTATCATCATACCTATGCATTAAGGAATGGAGTTGTATGATTAGACAATAGGGTAGTTTATTTCAAGTGTGGGGTAAGTAAAAAAAATAATAATATGGAATTCCTAATTGAGGGTTGAAATGCATAATTTGCATATTGTATTTGATTAAGAGTCAGTATTCTTTTCCTCTACATTTTAAGCTAGATGTTCCATTAAGTTTATACTTTATATATATATATATATATAAAAAATACAAACTAAATAAAAAAAAAGTGAAAATAAAACAAAAAGAGATATATATATATATAAAGTTCATATATTTTCTAGCCTTAGAGGAATTTTGACTCGTGTACTTTTCTTTTAGTGTGCAAGTATGTAAGATTGCTAAGGGTTGGTGAGTATGTAACACCCCCATATCCAATGCACACACACTACAACACCCACAATGTAGCATAAGTGCATCAAACATAGGGATGCTACGATTTTCTTAACATTCAAAACATTTTAAACTTGATACCATAATCTTTATCACTATATATTATAGTAAATAAGTGATCAATTTGTAATACAAAACAAAATAGAGACATTTATTTAAAACGCAGCGGGATTTATAAAATCTTTACATATTTGAAAACACTTAATTCCATATTTACAAATGTGCACATATATACATTATAAACATTACTTTACAAAATATAAAGAAGTAGTACATGGTTGGCAAGTTTCTTCTGATCTTTAAGTTTCCAAAATCAACTCTTCAATGTCTACTCTCACTCGGTCTCGAAGAGCTCTCGGGTTCAACTCTAACAACTCTATTACCTGCGCGATTAAACACTATCGCGCTAAGCCAACGGCTTAGTAAGATAAATCATGCTAATGCTATGCTTTAGTGCAATGCAATGTCAATTCTCAATCCATATTATACATGTAACATCATATACTCAAAGCTAACAACATACCACATTTCAACATCTTTTCATTAACTCATAACATTATTTAAGACATTCATATAACCTAGACACCTATGGGCCCAACAAGTATTTAATACGATATTCAGAGTTCAGAGTTACTGCTTTGGTTCATAATCACAATAATCATGCCCGTAGGCAATATATATATATATCTCTATCCATGGATAGTGTAACAGACCCAGTCTCTTAGACCATCAACTCAACACATTTGAGGAGATCCTCAACCCGGCAAGACTGTTACAAATCATATATCTCATATTCACAATTCTCATAGTGTAACAGACCCAGTCTCTTGGACCGTCAACTCAACACATTTGAGGAGATCCTCAACCCGGCAAGACTGTTACAAATCATATATCTCATATTCACAATTCTCATAGTGTAACAGACCCAGTCTCTTGGACCGTCAACTCAACACATTTGAGGAGATCCTCAACCCGGCAAGACTGTTACCTTTCATCATTTCTTAGGCATGCCACCCAAATCCAGAACTCTGAAACTGAATAACATATTAAACAAACAAATCATTTATTATATAGTTACCATTTCCATTATCAAATTCTCATCACATTTAGGCAAACATGCCTTCTTTCTTTCAATTGCATTATCATAGCCAATCACAATGGCTTTACATCATATCACATCTTTGATACAAGATTTCAATGTACATTACTCAAGAAACACATCACCATTCACAATACATAACATAACATTGTTCAATCTCAACAATGCAATTAGGGCAAAGAACACTTAATATCATTCATAGATTTAGGATCTTCCACATCCATTTGATTAGATCATTCCATGCTTTAAGTATGTTTAAAGTGTTTAGGATTAGGTTTAGGTACCAAAGTACCTTTGAAGAATCAAAACAATGCAAAATGAACAAAGAAATAAAACCCTAACCAACACAATTGAGGAACACGGGCAGCTCACTTTGAGGGAACACGGCCAAGCTTATGGCCGTGTCTCTCAACTAAAAATCACAGTAGCTAACACGGGCAGATGACACGGGCAAGCTAGTGACCGTGTCACTCAACACCAAAAATCCAGTAACAGACACGGGCAAGGAACACGGTCGTGTCTCTCAACTAAAAACAGACAGTAGCAAACACCTTCAAGGGACACGGCCAAGCCAGTGGCCGTGTCACCCCAAAACTTGCCCAACACGGCCAAGATCCTTCCAACTTGGCCGTGTCACCCAAATTTCTCAAGTCTTGGCCGTGTCTCTCATTGATTCCAGCCGTGTCACTCAAAAACACAACCCAAATCAAAACCAACACTCTTCCAAATGCATTTTCACACCCTTTTGCACAACAATAACTTCATTCAATTGGTTCTAATCAATGTTATTAACACATACCATACATATTCATCACATTAACCACTTAAACAACACATAAACATTACATTAAAACATTCACCAATACCAAACCCTAAAACCAACTTCCCACTTGATCTTCCACAATCAACCTCCACATATCTAACCATATTCACAACCAAACCAACACCAATTCCATCTTTTAACTTACAATCACTTTAAACACTTATAAACACATATCAAACACACCAAATCATCACATCAACAAATCACAATTTCATTTAGACACAACTTCAAAATTGACAAAAGGGAAACAAGAGAATTCTTACCTTAAATGAAGAAATTCCACAAATCTTCAACTTGGTTCTTCAATTCTCCCTTCAATCTTGATTCTAGCATCAAGAACACTTCTCTTTCCCTTTTTCTTCTTCAATCGTCGACACCCAAAATGAGAGGAAAGAAAAAAATCAAAAGTCAAACCTTCTTTTCTTCTTTAAATCTCCACCAAGAGATTTTACCCAAATATTTACCAAAATGCCCTTATTCATATAATTACCTTTTTGTCTCATATATGCCCAATTAAGTAATTATACAAATCTCAAATAAATATCTTCTCTTGCATTGACTCTCCATTTGACTTATGTATATTTTAATTATATCATCATATAAACAACATATAAACTTATCTCTAAACCCTCTTTCTTTCCCACAACACATATACATATACACTTTCCTTTAATTTATTTTCTCTTACAATATAAACAACAACAATAACAACAACAAAATCAAAACTTCTAGGGCATGCATGAGGATATTACAGAGTATGCTATTTGAAGGAGTTATGAAATTCTTAGCAAGAGTAGTGTCTAATTTAGATACTCCATTTCTTGATGCTCCACTTAAATGTCTTTTCTCACACCTTACCTTAGCCCCATTACATCCAAATAAAAGACCTTCGGATTATTTCTTGAGAAAATCAGTGAGGGAGATTGGATAATTAAGCAAGTTTATGGCAGTATGCACTCATGAGTGGTATGAGTGATTAACCTTTGAAATCGAGCGAAACACTTAGTTGAGAGATAAGATTTGTATGTCTGGATCAATGAATGATTTAAGAATATCTTGATTGAAGGAAATTGCAATTATTTATGTCTGATGTCTTAAAGTATTTCATCTATGTTCTGGAATTATAGTTAAGGTTGTTTGAATTTTTAATTTATGCCATGTGAATTTGCTTGAGGACAAGCAAAGTTTTAAGTGTGGGGTAGTTGTTTTATTAGTTTTTGTTATAAGTTTTGTGTCTTGTTTATTAGGTTAATTATTGTTTTATTTAGGTATTTTGTTAGTTTTTATCGGTTTGTCTAGTGTTTTCTTTAATTGTGAAGTTTTAGTTTATTTTTAGTTTTATGTCGTTTTTGATCTAGTTTTTAGTTTGTGTTTATGTTTTGTCGGTTATTGTTTATTTACTTCGTGTTTTAAGTTTGTTTCGAGTTTTGTGTTAGGTTAAAACAGGCAAGGAAACGAATTGAAGATGAAATGGGCAGTAGCTGACATAGGCAGAGGACACGGCCAAGTCACTGGCCGTGTCCCATACCAAGTTAAAAGGAAGAACAAGTCCCAGTAGCAGACACCAGCAAGGGACACGGCCAAGTCATGTGGCCGTGTCCCTCCAAAGAAGAGCAACACGACCAAGTCACCATGACCTGGCCGTGTCCCACTTATTACCAAAGGAAAGGAAGAGTAAAGCAGACAGAGGCAGACACTGGGAAGGGACACGGCCGTGTCACCTGGCCGTGTCCCTCAAATTTTGATCTTTTTTCTCCTCCAAATTTTGAATTCCCCCCTTTTTTGTGTTGTAATTGTACTTATTTATAGAAGAATTCTTAATTAATTCTAGTTACTCATGGCATATAACATTCATTAAGAAAAGGAAACCAAAACCTAATTGTATTAGGTTGCGGAAAATTTGCATCGGAAAAATTTCGCTGGCGAAAAAAACTGCTGCGGAAAAATTGCACTGGCAAAAAAGCTGTCGCGGCTGGCAAATTGGCCTGCGGGCCATTTAGCCCTTAGGAAATTCCTGTGAACGAAATGCCCACGGGTCCGCGCTAACTTTCGGCGAAAATTTTTTCGTCGTCGATTTTTTTTTGTTATTCTTATTTTTTATTATTTTTGATTTTTTATTCACTTCACCATTTTTTACTAAAATAAATTTTAAAATTAATCAAGATACCACAAAAATTATTTTGAGCTAATTAAAATATATTGAACAACACAAAAATTATTTTGGACTAATTAAAATATATTGGATCGGACTAGGTCAAAAATTAAGGGTCTACAGTTTGCCCCCTGCTTGAACGATCTGAGACTTTAGAGAGTGAAAAGCAACAAGACTTAATTTTTAATGAGATGGTTATTTGAATTTGTTTTTGGGTTCTGGACCCGGTTCGAGTTCTGGACTTGATTTGGGTACTTAGACTAGAGATTGGGTACTTGGAGCCGAGATTGAATTTGATTTGGGTACTTGGACCAAAGATTGGATTGAATTTGGGTACTTGGACCCAGGATTGGGTACTTGGACCCAAGATTGGATTGAATTTGATTTGGGTACTTGGACCCGAGAATGGGTGCTTGGACCCGAGAATGGTACTTGGACCTGAGCTTGAATTGATTTGGGTACTTGGACTCGAGATTAGGTACTTGGATCCGAGATTGGGTACTTGGACCCGAGAATGGGTGCTTGGACCCGAGATTGGGTACTTGGACCCGAGCTTGAATTGATTTGGGTACTTGGACCCGATATTGGATACTTGGACCCGAGCATGAATTGATTTGGGTACTTGGACCCGAGAATGGGTGCTTGGACCCCAGAATGGGTACTTAGACCCGAGACTGATTTGATTTGGGTGCTTAGACCCTAGAATGAATTGAATTTTGGGTGCTTGGACTCGAGATTGGGTACTTGGACCCGAGCTTGAATTGATTTGGGTACTTAGACCTGAGATTGATTTGATTTGGGTACTTGGACCCGAGAATGGGTGCTTGGACACAAGAATGGGTACTTGGACTCGAGACTGATTTGATTTGGGTACTTGGACCCGAGAATGAATTGAATTTTGGGTGCTTGGACCCGAGACTGAGTTTGACTAACCTTTTTGAACTATGTTTCAGCATGTCAATTGATAGCTTCTTCATGACCTTGCCAATGATCATTTCCTTTGCCCAATGTGTCCTTTGGAGGTTCAACATACTTCCCTTAACTTGAAGGCTTTGTATGACAAAACACTTTTTTTTTTAATTTTGATTTTGAAATCAAATGTTGGCTTTGCCAAATTAATGTCAATGTACCTCAGGACTTGATTTTTCCAAATTAACATATCTATAACATGACAACCCTAGTTACCGTACTAAACTCGGGAGTCATTTCTATTTAAGCAAGAATTGTTGTACTTCAGATAGGCACATACACATTACTTGGCCTAAGGTCTCATTTGAGTTTAAATATTGTCTATGTCATATGCATGTTCCTCCAAACTATCTCCACTAATAGACTCTACCAACCAAGAGAGATCAACAGGTCTTTAATAGGCTTGAAATGGGGTCTATAAGGGACATGGGTTTAGATGAAGGCCATTTAAAGATAGGAGCTGATGTGACACAAGGGACAAACCTTCACACTATAAATTTCTTGTTTGAATTTTAGGCAGCTTGGAGACAATCTTGCTAGACTACAAATTCCTTCTATCTTCTTGGCATTAATCCGGATCTTGATTAGGACAATTTTTGCCTTTGCAAAAAGTTTGGTTCCCAAATTCGTTTCCTTTCTTCTTTTCCCTTTTCTTTTTTTTTCTTTTTTTTTTCTTACTCTTCCCTTTTCTTTCTCTTTCCTTACTCTTCCCTTTCTTTTATCATTTTGTCCTTCTTCCTTGTAGGACTGTCAAGTACATAACTTTTAAGAACTGAATGGTCTTTCTCAATTTTCTCCAATTTTGATTGAATCTTTGGTTGGGTTGGACCAATGGAAGCCTTTTGCTGCTTTAGGTAAAAGAGAACTCAGTTGGCTTTCTGAACCGCCTTTTTAGGTTTTATTATTTTCTTTCTCCCTTTTTTTCACTTTTCCTTTTTTCTTCTTCTTTTTTTTCTTTTTTTTCTTTTTTCTTTTCTTTTCCTTTTTTTCTTTTTTCTTTTCTTTTTCTTTTCTTTTGTTTTTTTTTGTTTTTTTTGTTTGTTTGGTTCTAGCTCTAAAAGAGTTGTCTTATTTGTACCTTCCAATAATGGATGAGTGGAGTAACATAAATCTTATTTAACAGGGATAATCATTTGTTACTCTGATGTTGTCTTGATATATTGGAGATATTAAGAAAACTTCAACTACCCTTATGGTCTTAAAAACTTCAACTACCCCTATGGTCTTGAGAGCTTCAACTATCTTCATGATCTTGACTAATCATTGCTTTCTTTTGATCTTCTTGCCTCTTCATCTTAGTGATCATAAGACTTGTCAAAAGTATCACAACAGCTCAGGGTAGGTTGTTGGGGTTATATGCCAATGAAAAGCAAGCTAAAATTTTATGAAGGTTCAAAGGGACAACTAGGGATTGATATTTAATAGGGTAGATACTAGTTGTTGGCTAACCAAACAATGCTTAGAGCATCTCTCCCTTAAATAAGTAGAGTTCAATTTCACCTCGAAAATTTGTCAAAGCATGTTCTAAGACTGACTAGGACCTAGACAAAGGTAACTATGCAGGAGCCCTCTCTAAGTAAGCATACACAACTCAATGCTATAGAGCAATTCCCTCATCTAGTAAAGTCATTCAAGTCATGATGCCTAGACACATTAATTTATAAACATCAAGCTAAATTCCTCATCGGTTAAGCACCAAAATGAACAAAGACCAACAAAAATTTTGATGAAAATAATTTATTTCAAACAAATTTAAATTTGGAAACGTAATAGTTCCACAATATTAAAGAAAGTAAAATTGAAAAGCAACATTCAAGCTAAGGAAAGTTTGTTGAGTTTAAGCTTCTTTTCCTTTCATATCTTCAATATCCCCATCTTGAAAGGATGATAAAACAAAATCCTCTTCTAATCCTTTTCCTACCATGAAGGTTGTTGTTGGTGGCACCCTGTTGAACCTTGGAAATGGATTATCTTTGGTGTTGGGCTTATCCAGCTTAGGCAACTTTCCATTATTAATTAAATTCTGGATCTCATGCCTCAACTTTATGCAATTGTCCGTTTCATGTCCAGGCCTTTGATGGAATTGGCAAAATGCACTAGTATCAAAGTTAGGTGGAAGAGGATTAGGCAAAGGACGAGGAGTCAAGGGTTGTAACAATCCCTTCTTTTGTAGCTTATTGAGAACCCAAGACAGTGGCTTCCCTAATTCTGAAAACTGCCTCATTCCTCCTTGACTAGTGGTATTAACATCAACTTCTTTTTGTGTGCTTTGATTGCCCAACTGGTAGTTCCCTTTCTCATTCCTTTTTATTGAAAAGCGATTCTTCTCCCTTTCCCACTCTTCAATTTGTAGACCAGCTTGGAGAAGATCTTTGAAGTCCCTTATAAGGGTGTGAGACATTCTTTCACGGAGATTGGGTAGGACCCCTCTCACAATCATCCTTATTTGTTCGGATTCATTGGGCCTTTTCTTGAGCAAAGCGGCCTTGTTTCTCCATCTCTTCACATAGTCCACAAAATTCTAATTTGGCCTTTGTCTAATGGACTCCACTTCCATTAAGGTAACTTCCATCTCGACATTATATCCATATTGTTGGATGAAGGCTTTGTAAAGTAGATCCCAACTCTTTTGTGTTCCATCATCTAAGGTATTGAACCAATTTTGGACAACAGGGTCCAATGATAGCATAAAGTACCTTAGAGTTTGAGTCTTAGTAGCTCGGGCAGACTGCATAGCAGTGATATACTGCTTTACATGGAGATAAGGATTTCCAGTGCCATTGTACTTTGCAAAGGACGGCATCTTGAATTTGTATGGAACTTCTTCATCTAGCTCAAATAGTTTGTCAAATTCAGACATTTCTTCGGTTTTTAGTTTCTTCTCAATTTTCTTTTCTAAATCTGCAATCATCTTTTCAACTTCGGATGTCTCAGTCTTTTCAATTGTTGCCTTCTCAACAACCTTCAGCTCCTTTTTGTCTTGAGGATCTTGGTAGTATTGAGCCCAATCATCATCATCAATGATCACCTTATCATCATCAAAAGCTACTTCACTAACCTTCGCCTACCCTTTGTCCTTTGGCTTCTTTGTGCTAGCGGATGCTTCGGCATTATTTCCTAAAATTGTAATCGATTGGTTCTTCATGGTCTCAGCTACGGCCTCTTTTATTTCTTCCATCTTGGCATTGAGGGCATCATCCACCATTCTTTGAATTTGTTTGGGATCCATTATTTTTGGTGAGAAGGAGATTGAGTCGTTGCTAGATTCTTCGCTTCCGGCGTATCGTAAGCTTTGGAACTATCGTAATCCAGGACTGTGAGCCAAAAAGGATATGAGATGAAAATGTATGCATGTATGCATAAACAATTAACAAACAAGGACAAATAGGACGTTCCTTCCAACCTTATAACATCCACACATGAATGGCGAGTCTCTTTCCCTAGGTATATGGTTAACAAAATACCAACATGATGTATCTTGTTTTCGAATAATTCCTTCGGACGTTTCAACCAATAGTTATATTTTCAAAAATGGAAATCAGTTCATAATAATTCCCATTAATTAGGTTTTAATCCATTTATCCAACCAAAGTAGCTTTTATGCTATATTGGATTAAAACTAAATTAAGAGGTTTATTATAGATAGATTTTCGACTTGAAAAAGTAACTAATGATTCATGCCAAAAACAAGCCCATGGTTAATTATTCTTAGTATAAACTAGGCTCACAATTGATTTTTAGTATTTCGTAATTGACCTAAATAATTTGCAAGCTCTTTGTAAGAAAAGGTTGGATGAAAATAATTTTGTTTCTAAGCCCGTTGTAAAAAGATTTTAGAAAAAACAAATTTTGGGCTTAGTATTTGGGTCATGAGCAAAAGAATTTTTGATTTATTTTTAGAAAAGTCTTATGTCCAAAGACCATCTTAAAAATTTTGAAAAATAGTTTTGGTCTTTTGGATTTTAAAGAAAAAATTATTTTGAGCTTACAATATACTTAGGTCATATTAGAAAAGAACAAACCAAATAAGCCATGATTTAAGCCAAGATAAATTAACCATAGTCAAACAACATGCATCTGGGGTAAAACCTAAGGAAAGTAACTAGGCCAATTACAAGAGCTTTAGTCTTTGGGTAAAAAGGCTTAGGTTCCCATAGCAAATATATACCAAATGGTACGAGGCTATGAGTGGTTATGCCATGCTCGATCTCCATATCTTGAGTGAAAGTATGGTATCCCTTACATAACACAACACGGGTAACTCGGGCGTCCTAACTCACGCACATGATGTAATCTAATATGATGCAATGGATAATATCATTATAAGAAAAAATAGAATAATATAAAGACCAATAGAATCAACTTCTCTTATCCCCAGTGGAGTCGCCACTATGAGCGGGGATTTTTGCCCCCACTCCCGGTTGTATGGTTCTTACGACTTCGGCACTATTTAGGCTCGGGGCCTTAGAGAACACGAACCTAAGTCTGGAGAAAATTGAGTCGCCACCCAGATGGGCCGGGATAAAAGAAAGGGGTGGATGACTCGATTCCTAAGGAATCCCTATTCCCCTAATGGGTTCGGAAAGTTGGGTACGTGTGGGGAAGGTGAGAAATGGCCCAGCACCCCCACAACGCACGGTTCATTGGAACCGGCCTCCTTTATAGGTCTTAATATTATAAAATTCTTAAATATAACAACATTATCCATATTACACATAATAATTAAAATAAAGCATCAATATATTGAAAATCAAAACAATCTCCAAACAAAACAAATAAATGGACACCCATCCGAGGATGGAAACATGTCCTTACATCACATGCCTAAATATGACACCCACCGAAAGGTAGAAACATGTCCTTTACATTGATTTTAAAATGGAAAAGCAATTTTAATTGCATGATATTTAGCTAATGAGGTACACACGAAGTGGAAACATACCTCTTACAACACTTGGAAATCTAAATAAATCAATAATAGTAAATAACCATTCATCATAAATAAATCATTCATCAAAGGTTTTAAACATCAATAGAAAGTAAACATCCATCCATGATAAATTAAATAAACCATGCATTGAACTTAAATAAATTAAAGCATATAAAATAAATCGAAGCATAATCAAATATAAAATTAAATAGGGCAAATAAAGATTCAAATTAGGGCTACTGGTTCTATTTAAGTTTCTTTATTTCATATGTTTAGGGTTTTGAAATTTGTGGAATTAGGCTACTGTGAGTTTTTAAAGGAATTAAAATAGATTAAGGTTTTATGATTTAAGAGGTTGATAAAGTTCTTTCATTAACCAAATTAGGGTTTGAGTGATAAAATCATGAAATTAGATTTTGGACACTTTTAAAACATTGGATTTAGGATTTGTGGTCACTGGATTGTGTTTGAAAGCTTACTGTGTTTGAATATGTTTATAGTGTTAGTGTATGTGCCCTAGGCCATTTGTTTGGATCTTTATGTTATACATTCATTATTAATAAATGAGGTTTTATTATCATTATTGTTTGTTTGCATGTTACACAATTTTGATATTTGTCCCTGGTTTATTATTGTTATAGAGATAAAAAAATAATTCTTAACCAGTATGAACATTGATTTGATAATCATCAGATGGTTATGTGTATAGTGATACAAATCAATTTCATAGATACTTGTTAGAGAACAATGTATTGGATAGACCCATCATGAGATTACTACATGGGTTAGTGTCATAAGTAAATCTCATGATAGTTATGTATTAATTCTTTGACTTGAGATTGTCATAGTTTCCAATATAAGGACTATTATATTTTGACATGATCAAACATTATCCGTAACTGGATAGTAATAAAGGTTATGATCATATATGATAGAAATTATGTAGAGGATAATGAACAATCAAGATAGAATTTGTTCCTCTCTTTGAGAGAGATATCTTTTGGGCCCCTCGATAAGTGAGACTGTGAAATGCATGGTCGTGCTCAAATGAATTGATAGTGATCAATTTCATTTGTTTTTATCAGTCTACTTGGAGATCGAGTAATCATAAGTTTGGACAATATAAGTATGACGTTGACCATGACTTATGTTCAAGCTAGATATCGTGTGACAAAGGGATTAATGCATGTACTATTATTAGGCAAATTGGGCATTCCTTATATTAATTGGGTAGTTGTAACACCTTGGTAGAGGCCAATTATGACTTGTTGGTTTAATAGAGATTAAATTGACTACCAATTAATATGGGCCTATCGGGTCACACACAAGAATGCGGTTTGGGTTGGATATAATATTAATAATATTAATATTAGATATTAATATTTATTATTATTATTATTTTCATTTTTTATATATATTATTCGATAATATATTCAGAATCCTTATTAGATTTGGATTCTGAATTTGACTTACCTTATCCAATTTCGAATTGGATTCTGGAGTGATTATATTCACTCCAGACGTTAAGTCTTCTCAAGGTAACATTAGAAAATGAAAGAGAACGAAAACAAAGGAACCCTAATACGTTTTAAAGAAAATATTTTTCCAGCCTTCGCCGTTGCAGAGAGCTAGCACTCCAGACGGTAGCATTTGAGTGGATACGCGATAGAGGGTGTTTCGCGATCGAGACATCTCTTCCAAATTGTGATTTTGAATCACCAACAAGTTAGTTCTTGGACACTTTCGTCGAATTAAACGAACAGCATGGATCCTGGTGGGAAATCAGAGATCAAAAATTTTTTCGCTGCGTGTTTTTGGTTTGCAGTGATCTCCTTGATTTCCTAACAGTGGTATCAGAGCCACTTGTTATTTTCGTTTAAGTCAAAAATGCCATGTTGATATGATTACATGAGATATATTGATTTCGTATGGCATGTTAACTATAAAACCCTAATTCGTTTTTCATATGATGAGAAAGGATTGGTTTTTTGGTTTCGTTTCTGTAAAACCCTAATTCGTTTTTCATATGATGAGAAAGGATTGGTGTTTTTAATTTCATTTTCATGAGATGATCACGTATATATGATTGGTTGATTAAAACGATTTTCATATGATGAAAATGATTAAGTTTATATGTGATATAAACATTTGGTAATGATTCTGTAATGGGTTGTACATATTCGAAATAAAATAGTAAGAAGGTTATTGAGATTAACGATTCTGTTTTAGGGCTTCGCCAAAGAAAAATGTTAATGAGATTAACATTTTTGTTTGGCTTCGAGGGACACTGCCCCTCGACCCCACCCAGGGGCGCTGCCCCTTCGGAACCCCTCCCGCTGACCGGCCAGCGGGAGCCCCGCTCGCTAACCGGCTAGCGGGACCGCCGTATGTTCGCGCCCTATAGTTCGTTACCGCGACATTAAGAATGTCAATATATTTGTTTCTATTTAACATGTTGGTGATGAATATGTTATGTTTGTTTGATGTCTTGGCATGGTGCATAGCATGGCCTTATGACCTATGTGATTGGTTTATTCATATCTTAATTTTTGGTAAATACGGCTTGCGTGTTGTTTATTTTGTTGTAATTTATTTTACTAGTAGTTAGATTTTCTTTTATTGTAATAAATGAAGATTCAAGCTACAATGTTTGTGATGGAGATTCATACCAAGGAGAAGATGGTTCCATGGTGATAGAAGCACAAGCTCAAGTTTTGAAGATATGTAATATTGCAAGTGTTGTAGTAGATAGGTTTTTCACCTAGGGTTGCCTTTATGATCTTCATTTGGTCTCTTGAAGATCATATTTAGTTTGGCCATGCTATGTCACGTTTACATATTTTGTCATTTGGTATATGATGTTTATGTGATAAATTATATATATGCATATAGGATGCTAAAATATAATGATATGTAATGCAAGACATGATAATAATTTAGTTGAACCCTCATTAATAATTTAAGTCTAAATGCCATCCACGTTTTGAACACCTATCAAAACTAAGATTGTATTAAAGTAGGTATTGCCAAAGCAATATGCTTTAAACATTCCTAGCTAAGTAGGATGAGTAATAGTGCTACTCATATGTTTTAAAATTGGTTAGACTTAATTAGGCTATCAAAATGGTTTTGGGCCTAAGGCATTAGATGGAATTCAACATGCTATGACATATGATGTCAATATTCCATAATTACTAAGAGTTACATGAGATGTAATTGGTAAAGATGTTACCTACGTAAATAACTTGATTTTAACACGCCAAAGCTGAGTTTAGAATTAAGTGAAATACGGATCTTAGCCTACTAAAATATTTCTTCAGGGGGTTATATTTTTAGTAGAAGTTTAAATAATTTTAACCTCATTATTAATTAAAATTTGACTTTGCATATTTATTTTGTAGATGGCTGTTAATAACAATTCCACCTTATCACTGCGATCTATCCTTGAGAAGGAAAAACTGAAAGAATGTGGGACTAATTTTGTTGACTGGTTTAGGAACCTGAGAATTGTTCTCAAACAAGAGAAAAAGTCCTACGTGCTTGATGAAGCTGTCCCTGACCCACCTCCTGCTGATGCTTCTAATGCTGCTAAGAGTAAGCATAAGAAGCATGTGGATGATTCCAATGACATAGGATGTCTTATGTTGGCTACTATGTGTCCAGGACTTCAGAAGGATCTGGAACACTTAGAGGCTTATGAGATGAGTGTGCATCTCAAACAAGCTTTCCAACAACAAGCTAGGCAAGATAGGTTTGACACCGCTGTTGTATTATTTGACTGCAAAATGTCTGAAGGTGAATCTGTTAGTGCTCATGTTTTGAAGATGAAAGGCTATCTAGATCACCTTGCTAGACTTGGATATCCCCTGAGTTTAGAACTCCCCACGGATTTGATCCTACATTCATTGCCTAGCAGTTTCTCACAGTTTGTCATGAACTATAACATGAATAACATGGAGAAATCCATTCCTGAGCTACATGGTATGCTCAAAACTGCTGAGGGGAATATCAAAAAGCCTACCCAAATATTTAATGTCAATATTAAACAAATGAAAAAGAAAGCCAAAGATACTAAAGGCAAGGGTAAGGCAAAATGTGCTAAAGGGTCCAAGGGACAAGCTAAACCAAAACCTGAACCTAAGGCTAAAGTTCCTAAGGAAGGGACTTGTTTCCATTGCAACAAGCCTGGGCATTGGAAGAGAAATTGTCAACTCTATTTGGATGAGTTAAAGAAGTTGAAGGGTAGTGCGACTACATCTTCAGGTATTTATGTTATAGAAATTAATTTATCTATTCCTTCTTCTTGGGTATTAGATACCGGATGTGGATGTCATATTTGTACAAATATGCAGGGACTCAAAAGGAGTAGGATGCTGAAGAAGGGCGAAGTGGACCTACGTGTTGGCAATAGAGCAAGAGTTGCTGCTATAGTTGTAGGAACTTATGAACTTGTTATGCCCAATGGGTTTTTGTTAATTTTGAACAATTGCTTTTATGTTCCTACTAAGAGTAGGAATCTTATTTCAGTATCTGTTTTGGATGATGAAGGCTATTCATTTTTTACTAAGAATAAGAAATGTTCTCTTTTGATAAAAATGATTTGCTTTATGGTATTGCAAATTCTTATAATGGCCTTTATATCCTTAATCTTGATGATTCTAATGGTAATGATATCTATAACATAACTTCTAAGAGAACTAAGCCAAATGAGTTAAACCCTACTTATTTATGGCATTGTCGCATTAGCCATATAAATGAGAAACGCATTTCTAAGCTCCATCAAGATGGATTATTAGATTCATTTGATTTTGAATCATTTGAAACATGTGAGTCTTGTTTGTTTGGTAAGATGACAAAGGATCCTTTTACTGGGCATAGTGAAAGGGCTAATGATTTATTGGGCTTGATACATACAGATGTATGTGGTCCTTTTAGCATTAGTGCCAGAGGAGGATTTTGATACTTCATTACTTTTACTGATGATTTTAGTAGGTATGGCTATGTCTACCTAATGAAACATAAGCATGATTCTTTTGAAATGTTTAGAACTTTTCAAAATGAAGTACAAAATCAACTTGGTAAAACAATTAAACTACTTTGATCAGATCGAGGTGGTGAATATTTGAGCCAAGAGTTTGATGATCATCTAATGGATTGTGGAATTGTTTCACAACTGACTCCTCCAGGAACTCCACAGTGGAATGGAGTTTCTGAAAGGAGAAATCGAACTCTATTAGATATAGTTCGATCAATGATGAGTCAAGCGGATCTTCCTTTATCTTTTTGGGGTTATGCCTTGGAGACAGCTGCATTCATTACCATCTAAGGCGGTTGAAAAGACACCATATGAGATATGGACAGGTAAGACACCTAGTTTGTCTTTTCTTAAGATTTGGGGTTGTGAAGCTTATGTGAAAAGACTAGTTTCAGATAAGTTAGGTCCAAAGCCTATCAAATGTAATTTTGTGGGGGTATCCTAAGGAAACTAAAGGATACTATTTCTATACTCCTTCAGAGAACAAAGTGTTTGTTGCTCGAAATGGGATCTTTTTGGAAAAGGAATTTCTTTCTAAGAGAACTAGTGGGAGTATAGTAGAACTTGCGGAAACTCAAGTACCATAAGAAATCATTGAGCCGTCTATAGAGCCTATTTCAGAACCACAAATAGTTGTGGAGTCTGAAGATGTAACACAAATCCCTCGCAGGTCTGATAGGACACGTCGTCAGCCAGAGAGATATGGATTTCTTGTGACTGATGATAGTGAAGTAATGCTCATAGATCAAGATGAGCCTACTACCTATCAAGAAGCTGTGTCAGGTCCAGATTCAGACAAATGGCTTGGAACCATGAAATCTGAGATGCAATCTATGTTTGACAACCAAGTTTGGTCTTTAATTGATCCTCCAGAGGGTATTAAGACTATTGGTTGCAAATGGGTTTTCAAGAAGAAAACTGACATGGATGGGAATGTGCATACCTATAAAGCAAGGCTTGTTACAAAAGGTTTCAAGCAAACTCATGGTATAGACTATGATGAAACCTTTTCACCAGTTGCTATGCTTAAGTCTGTTAGAATTCTCATTGCCATTGCAGCATACTATGATTATGAGATATGGAAAATGGATGTCAAAACTGCTTTCCTTAATGGAAACTTGCTTGAGGATGTGTATATGACACAACCTGAGGGTTTTGTAAATCCTGAGAATTCTACAAAGGTTTGCAAGCTTCAAACATCCATTTATGGATTGAAGCAAGCATCTCGAAGCTGGATTCTTCGTTTTGATGAAACAGTTAGGAACTTTGGTTTCATCAAGAATGAAGATGAACCTTGTGTTTACAAGATGGTTAGTGGGAGTGCAGTAGTGTTTTTAGTCTTATATGTGGATGACATATTACTCATTGGGAATGATATCCCTACCTTGCAAAAGGTTAAGACTTGGTTAGGGAATTCTTTCTAAATGAAAGACGTAGGTGAGGCTGCCTATATCCTTGATATAAAGATCTATAGAGATAGATCTAGAAGGATAATTGGCCTGAGTCAAAGTACATACATAGATAAAGTGTTGAAGAGGTTCAACATGCAAGATTCCAAAAAGGGATTCTTGCCTATGTCTCATGGCATTCATCTCAGCAAGAGTCAATGTCCTATGACATCTGATGAGCGAGATCGAATGAATAAGATTCCTTATGCTTCTGCTATAGTATCTATTATGTATGCCATGTTATGTACTAGACCAGATGTCTCATATCCATTAAGCGCAACTAGTAGATTTCAAGCTGATCCTGGTGAAGGTCACTGGACAACTGTCAAGAATATTCTTAAGTACCTTCAAAGGACTAAAGATGTATTCTTGGTTTATGAAGGTTTGGAAGATGAGCTAGTTGTAAATGGTTACACAGATGCTAGTTTCCAAACTAACATAGATGATTTTAGATCGCAGTCAGGTTTTGTATTCACATTGAATGGTGGAGCTGTTAGTTGGAAGAGTTCAAAACAAAGCACTGTGGCTGATTCTACAACAGAGGCTGAGTATATAGCAGCATCAGATGCAACTAAGGAAGCAGTCTGGTTGAAGAAATTCATCACTGAGTTAGGAGTGGTGCCTCGCATTGCAAATCCTGTGGACATTTATTGTGAAAACAATGGTGCCATAACACAGGCAAAAGAGCCTAGATCTCATCAAAGGTCTAAGCATATACTCAGGCGTTTTCACCTCATTCGAGACATTATCGATAGAGGAGATATCAAGATATGCAAAGTTGACACAAATGATAACATAGCAGATCCATTAACAAAGCCTCTCTCACTGGTCAAGCATGATAAGCACACTAGATCTATGGGTCTTAGAAATTTGCAGGCCTAGTGCAAGTGGGAGATTGTTAGTGTATGTGCCCTAGGCCATTTATTTGGATCTTTATGTAACACCCCTTCCCGACCTACATGTGTAAGCTGAGTAGAGGCGCCACACTAACCTAATGTTGCTACCAATTTTACTTAGTCAAATTTTAGTTCCGATTTTTTTACAAAAAATTTTTCCATAGTTTCGCCTAAAAATTGAGTCCCAAGTGTCGACAAAACCGGTTTTTTTCTTATTTTTAAAAACATTTTACACAAACCAATGCAAACAAAATCATTCTCAGTACACTCCCAATAAATCCCCCTTGTAACCTCAACTACAACCTGCAAAAAGAATTTACACTTCTAGTGCAACATAAAATAAAGGTTTTGTGACAACCCCTATATTTAAATATTACACAGCGGAAGTTATAAAATATTTACATATTTACATACTAAACATTTCTTTACAAAATATAAAGAAATATACATGATTGGCAAGTCTGCTCTGATCTTTAAGCTCCAAAAATGGATTCAACAAGGTCTACTCTCACTTGGTCTTGATGAACTCTCGGGTTCAACTCTATCCACTCTATTACCTGCGCGATTAAACACTATCGCGCTAAGCCAACGACTTAGTAAGATAAAACATGTTAATGGTATGCTTAAATGTAATGCAATGCCACATATGTTATTGATAAGATCAACATCATAAATATAAAGTTAACACATAATTATGCATTTCACAAATCATAGTCATATGAGTATACCACATTTCAACATCTTTCCACATTCAACATTACTCAATCATACTCAATAACCAACATCTCATTTCATTAACTCATAACATTATTTAGGACATTCATATAACCTTGACACCTATGGGCCCAACAAGTATTTAATATGATATTCAGAGTTCAGAGTTACTGATTTGGTTCATAGTCACAATAATCACGCCCGTAGGCAATGTATATACATGTATCTCTATCCATGGATAGTGTAACAGACCCAGTCTCTTGGACCATCACTCAACACATATGAGGAGATCCTCAACCCGGCAAGACTGTTACAAATCATATATCTTATATTCACAATTCTCATAGTGTAACAGACCCAGTCTCTTGGACCATCAACTCAACACATATGAGGAGATCCTCAACCCGGCAAGACTGTTACCTTTCATCATTTCTTAGGCATGCCACCCAAATCCAGAACTCTGAAACTGAATAACATATTAAACAAACAATTCATTTATTATATAGTTACCATTTCCATTCTCAAATTCTCATCACATTTAGGCAAACATGCCTTCTTTCTTTCAATATCATCATCATAGCCAATCACAATGGCATTGTCTCATATCATGTCTTATTTGAATTATCATTTCAATTTCAATGTATATTATTCATGAAACACATAACCATTCACAATGCATAACATAACATTGTTCAATCTCAACAATGCAATTAGGGCAAAGAACAATTGATATGATTCATATGAATAATACATTCTGGTTTTAGACTCCATTTTATCCTTATTTTGAAAAATTGTATAAAATAATCTACTTGATTAAAAATTCTAAAATTTTTACAGAATTTAGTTTTGTATCTTAAAATAATTCCTTTAAAATTTCAGATCAAACTGAACACAAAATCTTGGCCAAATAGTTCACCTAACCAGACTGCCCCAATTGCCCTGCATCCTGGCAGCAGTTCTGAACTTTGTGAATTCCATAAATCAAATTCAATCAACGTGGTTCCAAATTATTTTTCTCAAATACTAGACTCACTAAGCAACAACATATCCAAAATTCAATTGGATATGATTTTTCTACATTTTATTAAAAATCCCGAAATATAGCTGTCTCAGTTAAGGTACCTGCTGGAACAGTTCTACTAAAAATAATCTTTCTAAACTCATAACCATTCCAAAATCGAATCAACATATTTTTCAGTCATTCTAGACTCATAGAGGCACAACATATCAAAAATTCACTTCAAGAACATTTTTCTATAATTAATTAAAAATCATACAAGTCACAGCCTTTACTAATTGTAAAACAGAAAAAGAATTTCACTAAACACAACTCATCTCATCATCAAACCAACAAACCCTAATTCCTTTCTCACACCACTTCAAAAGAATTGAAGAATTTAAAGAAAAGATCTTACCTTAGATGAAGAAATCCACAAATCTTTAACCAAAACCCTTGCTTCCTTCTTCAAATTGCTTCAAACCTCAAGATCACCTCTCTTTCTCTCTTGGTTTTTGGAGAGCCGGCACCTCTTGAAAGAAAGAAGGAAATGATGAAGACACAAAGTCAAATTTGCTTTTAATCTCCACCAAGTGATCTTATCCAAGCAATTACCAAAATGCCCTCAATCATATAACTAACTTTTTGTCTCATATAAGCCCTTATATGTAATTGCACATTCCACAAAAATATCTTCTTGCATTGACTCTTCCTTTGACCCATTTATATGTTATATATATCATCATATACACAACATATACATTTGTCTCTAAACCCTAAATTTCTTCTCCAAAACACATACAAAAACATTCTCTTCCAATTTCTTATCAACTTATCATATATACATAATTCAAGTGCAACAACACTAACACCAAGACTACTAGGGCATAATTAGGGATATTACAATTCTCCCCCTCTAGAAAGAAATTTCGTCCTCGAAATTACCTGAAATTAACTCTGAAATAACTGAGGATACTGGTCTCGCATGGTATGCTCACTTTCCTAAGTTGCTTCCTCTCTTGCATGATTCTTCCACAGAACTTTTACCAAAGGCACATTCTTATTTCTTAACTCTTTTACATCACGTGCCAAGATAGCAACTGGTTCCTCTTCAAATGTCAAGTCTGGGCTCACTTCAATAGATTCAAATGGCAACACATGAGATGGATCCGACCTATATCTCCTCAACATAGAAACATGGAATACATTATGAATACGATCCAACTCAGGTGGCAAAGCAAGTCGATACGCCACTGGCCCAACTCTTTCTAACACTTCATACGGCCCAATGAAACGAGGACTCAATTTTCCTTTCCAACCGAACCTCAAAATCTTCTTCCAAGGAGACACTTTCAGAAATACCTTATCTCTAACATCAAACTCTATATCTCTCCTTTTCAGATCTGCATAAGACTTCTGTCGGTCTGAAGCTGCTTTTAACCTGCCTCGAATCAACTTTACTTTTTCTTCAGTTTCTTGAATCAAATCAGGACCAACCAACTTATTATCTCCAAGCTCATTCCAACAAAGAGGTGTCCTACACCGTTTGCCATACAATGCTTCAAACGGTGCCATACCAATGTTGGATTGGTGACTGTTGTTGTAAGCAAACTCCACAAGAGGTAAAAACCTATCCCAACTTCCAGAGAAATCGATGACACAGCTTCTCAACATGTCCTCAATAATCTGTATCACCCTCTCTGACTGTCCATCCGTCTGTGGATGAAAAGCAGTGCTGAAGTGCAGTCGAGAACCTAAAGCACTATGCAAACTCTTCCAAAATCTGGAAGTAAACCTGGGATCTCGATCAGACACTAAAGAAGTTGGAACACCATGCAGTTTCACAATCTCATGGATATACAGCTCAGCCAATCTCTCCAAAGAGTAATCCATTCGAACCGGAAGAAAATGAGCTGTCTTAGTCAATCTATCCACAATCACCCATATGGCATCATGCTTCTTTTGTGTCAATGGCAAACCAGACACAAAATCCATTGTTACTCTTTCCCACTTCCATTCTAGCACTGACAATGGTTGAAGCAACCCGGTTGGAACTTGATGCTCTGCTTTAACCTTCTGACAGGTGAGACATTTCGATACAAACTCAGCAATGTCTCTCTTCAACCCCATCTACCAATAATGCTGTCTCAAATCATGATACATCTTCGTATTACCCGGATGCATAGCAAACATTGACTGATGAGCTTCTTCCAAAATGACCCTTTTCAAATCAGCATCATCGGGTACACACAATCGGTTTTTAAACCATAGGCTCCCATCACTATTAATAAATGAGGTTTTATTATCATTATTGTTTGTTTGCATAGTGATACAAATCACTTTCATAGATACTTGTTAGAGAACAATGTATTGGATAGACCCATCATGAGATTACTACATGGGTTAGTGTCATAAGTAAATCTCATGATAGTTATGTATTAATTCTTTGACTTGAGATTGTCATAGTTTCCAATATAAGGACTATTATATTTTGATATGATCAAACATTATCCGTAACTGGATAGTAATAAAGGTTATGATCATATATGATAGAAATTATGTAGAGGATAATGAACAATCAAGATAGAATTTGTTCCTCTCTTTGAGAGAGATATCTTTTGGGCCCCTCGATAAGTGAGACTGTGAAATGCATGGCTGTGCTCAAATGAATTGATAGTGTGATCAATTTCATTTGTTTTCATCAGTCTACTTGGAGATCGAGTAATCATAAGTTTGGACAATATAAGTATGACGTTGACCATGACTTATGTTCAAGCTAGATATCGTGTGACAAAGGGATTAATGCATGTACTATTATTAGGCAAATTGGACATTCCTTATATTAATTAGGTAGTTGTAACGCCTTGCTAGAGGCCAATTATGATTTGTTGGTTTAATAGAGATTAAATTGACTGCCAATTAATATGGGCCTATCGGTTCACACACAAGAATGCGCTTTTGGCTGGATATAATATTAATAATATTAATATTAGATATTAATATTTATTATTATTATTATTTTCATTTTTTTATATATATTATTAGATAATATATTCAGAATCCTTATTAGATTTGGATTCTGAATTTGACTTACCTTATCCAATTTCGAATTGGATTATGGAGTGATTATATTCACTCCAGACGTTAAGTCTTCTCAGAGGTAACATTAGAAAACGAAAGAGAACGAAAACAAAGGAACCCTAATACATTTTAAAGAAAACATTTTTCCAGCCTTCACCGTTGCAGAGAGCTAGCACTCCAGACAGTAGCATTCGTGTGGATACGCGATAGAGGGTGTTTCGCAATCGAGGCATCTTTTCCAAACTGTGATTTTTAATCATCAACAGGTTAGTTCTTGGACACTTTCATCGAATTAAATGAACAGCATGGATCCTGGTGGGAAATCAGAGATCAAAAATTTTTCCGCTGCGTGTTTTTGGTTTGCAGTGATCTCCTTGATTTCCTAACATATAGGGTTTTAAGGGAGTTAGGGTTCACTGTTTTGGTTTTTGGAGTTGAATTAGGGTTTTAGGATTTTTGGATTAGGGTTTCATAGAATGAATAAGTTTTTAGAACTTGGATAAACAATTAATAATTTTATGAAGTTTCATGAAAATAAACAAAAACGATTTAAAGTTTATAGAAGCAAAAAATATGTTTTTAGGGCTTTTGGAAAGAAACAGAACTCAATTTAGGATTTTGAAAATTTGGAAAGCAAATTAGGGTTTTGAGATTTTGAAGAAACAAAAATAATAATTTGAAGCTTTTTGAAAAACAAAGCAATGAATTAAGGTTTTTAAACTTGAGAAAAGGTGAATTAGGGCTCTTCGGTTTTTGAATTAAAAGAAACAATTAGATGATTAAGCTACTGTGAAAAAAAAAATTAAGAACTCAAACCTTCGATCGTAGGTTACACCAAAAATTGCTTCTTGGTTGAACAAGGTCAAAGACAAGCTTTGCTGCCTTTGAATTGCTTGAATTGTTGTTTGCTCTCTCAAAAAATTCAGATTGATTCACTGCCTTTCCTACTCAGTTTCGATCTCAATTTGTCTCCAAATTTTCATCCCAATTTCCTGTCTCAATTTTGATCTTTTTTCTCCTCCAAATTTTGATTTTCCCCCTTTTTTTTGTGTATTAATTGTACTTATTTATAGAAGAATTCCTGTAGGCGAAATGCCCAAGGGCCCTCGCTGACTTTCGGCGATGATTTTTTCGTCGCCGATTTTTTTTGTTATTTTTTATTTTTTATTATTTTTGATTTTTTTCACTTTACCATTTTTTACTAAAATAAATATTAAAATTAATCAAGATACCACAAAAATTATTTTGCACTAATTAAAATATATTGGACAACACAAAAATTATTTTGGACTAATTAAAATATATTGGATCGGACTAGGTCAAAAATTAAGGGTCTACAACACCATATAAGGAGAAGGTGAATCTATAGAAGTTGCTATAGAAATGCCTCACAAACCCTCTTCCTCCAAGTCTAGCAAGATTGGCTCTCCAACCAAACTTATCCTCAAAGCCATTAAATCTCTTTCCAAGCAACTACTTCACTTCAAAAGGGATGTGTCCAAGAGATTTAAGCACCTAAACAAGAGAATTGATCTTCTCTCCCATATACATCATGATCTATATGACATTCAAGGTAGGATGGAATTGCCTCAATGTGATCTCAAGGAATGAGATGTAAGTGATCATGAAAAAAGACCTTTTGAAGAAGGATCCTTAGGGGATGATGTTAGCTCTAGTTCCAACAATGGTGTGCATGCTCCTCTTAACAA
The DNA here is from genome assembly GCA_947685225.1 of Garcia nutans. NCBI lineage: Eukaryota > Viridiplantae > Streptophyta > Magnoliopsida > Malpighiales > Euphorbiaceae > Garcia > Garcia nutans. The sequence goes on from CANTUV010000007.1 coordinate 51,280,557, forward strand.
GCGCAAGTCCCCTATGGAAGAAGAAGAGCTTAAGGATGAAGATCCATATTAGATGTTTCTTTATTGTTTTATCTTTTTTTTTCTGTTTTTCTTATTTTTGCCCTTTTTTTTTCTTCTTTCTTTTGTTTGTTCTTATACTTCTTATTTCATTAATGAACATGTATTATTCATACCTTAATCTTCCTTTTTTCATACTCCTTCCAACAATGATTATTTACCTTTGTCATTATTTTGCTTATCTTTCATAATCATTCCATTTGATTGCCAAGGTCAAAAAGGGGGAGATTGTTAGCCAAATAATCTCAATTTTTGTCTTTAGCACTCAAATTGAATGATGCATTTAACTTGTCTTTAAGTTACTTGTTGTAGGAATAAGTTGCTCAATATATTTCCAGAAAATGACAAAATGTGCAGTCACCCCAGGCCAACTAGCCACCGTCCTTGAAACGTTGCAAAACAAACTGAGTTACAGTAGGGTTCGTGGTCAGAATCTCGACCTGAGGAGGGAACATGATAGAGCTACCCATGACTGTCAAAGAATTGGGATGATCGTGCCTCAAGTGACAAAAAACTCTAACATTCATAGTAGGGAATGCGGTGATAGATCTGAGTAGCTATTTGTCCAAACTATTTCTCAACAATCCTATCTCAAAGGCTACCGTCCATACAATTTGAGAGAAAATCACAAAGATTGGCAGTAGTATTTGCGGTCTTGGGTGAGCCCAGAAGTTCGACGAGAGACATCCAAGCAACCCGCTATTTTTAGTACTATTTTGACCGCATCTTTCATATTTTGGCAGAAAATTAGTTTGTCAAATGAAGGAGTGACATGTGGAATGACCATTGTAAGAGCAAATTTAATTAAAAAAGGGTGACCGTCCCTAACCTTGGGTGACCGTCTCAACAACCATAGGATGGACAAGCTTCACTAGCAGAGCACTCACATTTGACCGTTGGAAGAATTTTTAAATGGAATGACCATCCCTAGCCAATGTACGACTGCCTGGTATGGCTGGGTGACCATCCTTTATGCCAGGATGAATGCTCCCTTGAGAAAACTTCTAATTATCACAAAGACTAGCCTAAAAAATATATCACTTGATTCATAATGGCTAGTTAGACCATATTGGCTATAAATACCTTAAAAAATTTCTTATTTAAGAGGTTCTTAAGACTAAAATAGCTAAGGCAAACAACTTTCATTTTCCTTATATCAAATTTTATACTTCTATTGATTGAGTGTTAGGTGTGAGCATTAAACACCATTATAAGTTTAAGTGTGAGCTTTGAAATACTTAGGTTGTGAGAGTGAGCCTGGAAACACTCTTGTAAGGGTTGTAAGGATTGATCTCCAACCATTTTAATAGTTTGGTGTGAGCTAGTAAAAACACCAAGTTAGATTTAAGCTTGTAAAAACTCAAGATTAGTGAAAACTTAACAAGTTGTTAAGGAAGTGGATGTAGGATTGAAGAAATTCGAACCACTATAAATTCTCTTGTGTTCATTCCTCTCTACTCCTACTTTTGATTTGATTTTGATTTTTCAGTTTACCATCAATTCTTCAAACCAACCAATTCACCCCCCCTTAGTTGCTAGTTTAGGACAACAATTAGGGTTTTTGATGGAAGTTCTTTTAATTGTTAAAATGAGTTATTTTGATGTTGTATTGATATATAAAAAATGATTTTATGATTGGATGATAAAAATGTGTTGGTTTATATTGAAGTATGAATAAGGTAGTAAAGGGGAATTAAGGTTTTTGTTAGAAATTGTGTAATTGGAGATTACTTTGAATAGAAATATGACTTTAATGAAATTATATTACCTATTATTTAATTTATGAGTGTGAGGTTCAAATTTGCTCAAGTGAAGAGGTTTAAGGTTTGGTGGATGTAAGGGGTGGTAGGTGAATTTGGCTTGATTTTAAGGCTAAGAAAAGTGAGTACACATCTTGATAATTATTGTTTTAATAACATTGCTTTTGGCATAACACATTGTGAATTGGTGAATGTATTATGTTACTTTATTGTTGGTTTTTATATGTGAAATGCATTCTTTAAAGTAAAAGTGTGTGAAATGCATGAATTGTAAAATGTTAAGCCATTGTCGAATGGCTAGTGAGATTGTTATAAGCAAGTTGAGAAAAGTTTATTTGATGCATTTGAAATGTGATATTAGTCCACATTATAGATATGGCTATGAATTATGCTTTATTTGATTAGAAAGTGTGGATGTGAAAAAGACAGGAAAAGTGTGGCAAACCATGAGGTGATCATGAAAAGTGTTGATCACATGCAAAATGTGAAAATGTAAAAAGATATTGTGTGTAACTATAGACCTTTAATTTTGACCCTAATTGAATCTGGTCCTAACTTTAAAAGCTTGAATTAAATCTAGTCTAATTTTAAAAGCATGGATTAAGTCCAATCCAATTTTAAAAGCCAAAACTGAGTATAGTCCAATTCAAAAGCCAAAATCATGATGAATTAGGCCAAATAAATTTTTATTGGTTTTAAGATCCTAATTCTTCTTCAACTTGGACTGATTTATGATAAGCAAAAGCTTTTAAAATAGAATCAAGATTGCTTAAACCAAAAGGGAGATGGACTGTTGCCCTAATTTGGGTCCTATAAAAAAGCAAGTAACATGCAACATCAAAGGCAACTACAATTAGCAAATTAAACTACCACAATTAGGAAATAAGAAGCAAAGAGTGGAGAGAACTAGAGAGAGGCAGTATAGCAATTATGTAGTAAGCAATCAATAATTATTTTTTAGGCAACTAAACAGGAATGAACAATTAGTTTTTAGTAATTGAAAAAGGAGAGTGAAAAACTGGCAATTAGCAATTAACAAAAAAGAAATAGAAACCATTTAAATCATACACAGAAACCTCTAAACAATATTGCTTGACCAACACTTTATTGATTCTGACACACTTGAATCATCCAAGACAAAAGAATTGCATGGTTCAAATACAAGGTTTAGTTCGGTGTCTAATATTATGTGTAACCAACAAACAAAGGTATGATCTTCAACACTCATATTTATTTAATTCAATGGATTATTGTTTATTCTATAACATTACAAATCCATTTTATATTGTTTTATTATCTTGATCTTGTTTGATTAAATACAAAAACTCTAGTTTTTCAATTAAAATTCTAATTTGTAATTAAATCCCTAATTTTGTAACTAAAACCCTAATTTTGCATGTTAGACCCTTGTTTTAGGATTAAACTAAATTATGATTTAAAACCCTAATTTATATTCTTTAGATGATAATTTAAATATCTATGGATTGCAATTTTTATTATTTGGGTTTTAGGATTGTAAAAGTCATGTTTCCACTTTGTGGGTGTCCTATTTATTTAATTTGCTTCTTTTATTTAATTTATATTTGAGGATTAATATAAGAGACATGTTTCCACTCTTTTGTAGGTATCCCATCTTACTTTATTTGTATTATAGGCATTTAGTCATTATAAAGGCATGTTTTCATCCTTGTATGGGTGCCCATTATATTTGTTTGTTTAAATTTATGATATGATTATCCTTTATTTTATTTACTTTAAATTGATAGTAACACAAATAATATTTTAATAATATAAAAATTTAATAATATTTAGACTAAAAAAGGAGGCCATCTCTAATGAACTGGGCGATATGGGAGTATTGGGTCACTTCTCACATTCCCTATGCACCTGAGGTCGTTCCATCACTCCTCATGTATTAACTCAAGACCCTCCATTCATGCCTTCCCCCGGAAGTCACTCACTCCTCGGTTTCACTCCTATCCTATCTTATAAGGCTTCACGCATCTCAGGGAGGAATCGAGAGGCATGTGATGCTCTTTTCGATTCGAACATTCCATCATTTTCATGACAGATGTCCCGTAAGTTTCAATGGTCACTTATGATATTTTTAGACTGATTGAGTACCCAACTTTTCAAACCCAATAGGGGTTGGAGATTCCTTAAAAATTGAGTCATCCACCCCTTCTATTTTCTTCTTGGCCCGTCTGGGTGGTGACTCATATTCTCCTAGTTTAGGCCTATTTTCTCTAAGGCCCAAAGCCTAACAATGCTGAAGTCGCAAGAACCATTCCACCAGAAGTGGGGATAAAAATCCTTGCTCATAGTGGTGACTCCGCTGAGGATAAGAGAAGTTGATTTTTTTTGTCTTAGTATTATTTTATTTGTAATTATTATACTATTATTTATTGCATAATTTAGATTCGCATTGTATGTGCTTGTTAGGATGCCATGTGGAACCCGTGTTATATGTGTGTAAGTGATACCATACTTTCACTCAAGGCATGGAGATCGAGCAATGTATAACCACTCATAGTCTTGTACCTTTTGGTATATATTTGCTATGGAAACTTAACCCGTTTACCCTAAAGACTAAAGCCCATGTAGTTGGTCTAATAACTTTCCTTAGGTTTACCGTAGTTTCTTATTGATTGTCAATGATTTACATGTCTTACTTTGAGTTATGGCCTATTTGGTTTGTCTTTTTCTAATATGATCTATTATGGTGTAAGCCCAAAACAATTTTATGGCTCAAAAAATTTTGGCTTTTTCTTTCAAGCCTCAAAAAATATTCTTTTAAACCTAAAAGACAAAAGTTATTTTCAAAATTTTTCAAGATGGATTTTAGGCAAAAGATCAAAGCTTTTTTAAAGATGGGTCAAAATATTTTCTACCTCATGGCCCAAACGTGAAGCCCAAAATTAAATTTTGACATAAATTTTTTACAATGGGCTTTGAAATTTTTTCAAGGAAGGGCCCAAAAAATATTTTCACTTTATGGCTCAAATTAAACTTTAAGATTAAATTTTTTTACAATGGGTCAAAAGTTTGAAATGGGCTTTTAATTAGTTAGGTCAATTATGGAATATTAAAACCAATTGTGGGCCTTAATTTTTGCAAGACTTGTTAGTTGTGGGCTTATTTGTTACATGGATCATTAGTTGCTTTTCTAAATGAGAAGTCTATAATAAACCTATTAATTTAGGTTTAATCCACAATATAGTAGAAATGCTACTAAACTCTTCTGTAGATCCGAAGGATTAAAGCTTAATTAGTGGGGGTTATCATAAAATGACTTATATACAAATATTGTTTATTTGATTTAAGTGATTCTTTCATAAATATCCCCCGTTGATATTTTTGCTGGCCAAAACACCTTGGGAAAGAGACATCCCTCATGTATTTAAAGATATAAAGTTGGAAGGAGTTTTCTAACTTTATTTGTTTGTTTGCTACACATGCATACATGCATACATCCATTGCATCACATAACTTATTTGGCTTGTAGAATAATAGTTCCAGTGCCATAATCAGTACCATCTAAAGAAGTGATTTTGATTCGAGTGCTCCATTTGCAAGTCTTAAGTTAAGACAGATGGATGCAAACCCGCTTAAGGATATAATGAATGGAGTAGTCAAAGCGATAATGGCCAAGTTATAGGATCAATTGACTAAGATTATGAAGGCTCAGTTGATTGAAGTTTTGGAGATCATCAACAATGCTAATGAGGAATCTGCCACTAACATAAAGAAGAAGGGAAAGGCAACTTTAATAAGGAACATATCCACTGATAGAGATCAAATTGGAAATGAGGGGTCAATTTCTATTCTACAATATCAATTGGGCCATATATCGACTAAGCATTTTAAAGACTTGTATGAGGTTGGACTTTAGCTAAATGAATGGGAGAGAGAAAATAACATATACAATGGAAAAGGGGGCAATAAGGGTGGCTACCATCCCAATGAGCAAGGTCAAAGGAGACCAAAAGATGTTAAGATAAATGCAATAACTAAGCCAACAAAGAAGCATAAATTTTTAGACTTAGGGGAACCTTTGTCAAAGATTTTTGAAAATCTAATAAAGATGGATTTGTTATGACCATTGGCACTTTAGCCATTACCAGATCCTCTATCACCTAAGCTTAACACTTAATGTTATTGCCACTTCCATTAGACACTAGGTCATAACACAGATCAATGTTTACATTTGAGGAACTAGATACAAGATCTTATTGATGGTGTCAAGATCCTTGCCACTAGTATATCCAAGTAGATGAAGTATTTTCGACTATAATTTAACAAACTTTCATAGGCTTGAATGCTGCCTATTTTTTTCTTTCTTTGGTATTTTGAATAATTATGATTTTTTAAAATTGTTTGAATAAAACTACTTTTGTTGAATTTATAAATTTGTTGGTTTTTGGTCATTCTAGTACTCAACCGATGATGAATCTAGCTTGGTATTCATAAATTACTATATCTATGCATCATGATCTAAATGACTTTACTAGGTGAGGAAATTATTTTATAGCATTAAGTTGTGTGTGTTTAATTAGAGAGGGCTCTTACATGATTATGTATGTCTAGGTTCTAGTCAATCATAGAATATGTTTTGATGAACTTTCAAGGAAAAATTGAACTAAGCTTATTTAAGAGAGATATAATTTAGGCATTGTTTGGTGAGCCAACAACTAGTATCCACCCTATTTATATCAATCCCTAGTTGTCCCTTTGAGCCTTCATGAGATTTTAGCTTGCTTTTTTATTGGCTTGTAAACTTGATAACCTACCTGAGATGTTATGATACTTATGACAAGTCTGAAAACCAGGAAGCTACTAAGGAGCAATGTAATATCCAAAATTTTTTGAAAATTTCTAATTTTTAGAAAATTGGATAAAATAAATTATAATTTAAAAGGATAAATTAAATTAATGATTTTAAATGAAAAATTAAGGGATTTTAAATGAAAAAGTGGAATATATATGTGATATTTATGCAAAATATATATAACATATATAAAAGTCAACACTTTTTAAAAGAAAAGGGTATTTTGGTAATTAAATCCTATAAATTCAAAATTAATAAAATAATTCAAAAATAAATTAATTTTGAATGGAAGAGGGAAATTAGGACTTTTAATTTATTTAAAAAATAATTAAATAATTAAATATTAAATTATTTTAATATATATATATGTAGTTAAAAAAAAAGATGAAAAGGAAAGAATATTAAAAGTCTTCTTCTTCTTCTTCTTCTTCTTCTTCTCAAGAACGTGGCTTCCATGGAAGTTTGAAGACCAAGGATTTTTCTTCTTCCATTCTCCATAAATTGAAGGAATTAACAAGTTTCAAGTGGATTTTTGGTGATTTCCACCAAAATTAGTAAGTTTCCACCTCTTTTCTTTGAATTCCTTGGAAATTTAGATTATGTGAGAATTTGGATTTTTATGTAGGATGTTATAATTATTGGAATTGATGTGTATGATGTTATTTTGGGTAGTTAACAATGATTCTAAGGTTAGATTGAAGTGATGATGGAGTTTGGTTAAAGAATGGTGAAGAGAGAGAATTTAGGGTTATGGATTTTTGGGGTTTTGAAAACATGAACTTTAATTGTGAAAATTATTTCCAAATGAGTTGTTTTGATTCATGAACAAGTATTTTATAGTCAAATATTGGATTTGGTGGTGTTGGGTTGGAGTTTGAGAATGGAAGTGGAGATTTAGGGTTTTGGAAAAGTGATTTTCCAAAGTAGTTGAATTGTGTGATTTTATTTGTTTAAGCATGTTGTTTAGTGTTAAAACTGATGAATATAAGCTTGGAATGAGTAATGGATTGTGTTGCAATGGAAAACCTTCAATGGGGGAAGGTTAGGCCATTTTTGAGATTTTGTGTACGAGAGTGTATTTTTATAATGTAAATGATTTAAATGTATTAAAATATGTTTTTAATGATATAAATAAACTTAAAAAACTAATTTAATTGTGGTAGAACGGAATTCCAATGTTGAAGTAAGGAAAGGCTAAATTTTTGGAAATTTATAGGAGTGATGTGTAATTATGATTTAATGTTGGAAATGCCATTAAATGTGATACTAAATGATTATTTGCTATCACATTTGGTTTAGGTATTGAGGGAGACTAATTTGCTTCATCCAAGTGGTGAAGGGTAAGTTAGAAAGATTGGATTGAAGGTTGTTTTTTGCTTGCTTTGGGTTGCTAGTGGAGGTATGTACAAACTTTGAATATAATGTCTATATTTTCATAACATTTGGACTTAAAACATGTTGGTTGAAAATTGTGTTAAGCTACTTGGTTCAATGATTGTGTATGAATAATATGTGTTGCGCTTAAATCAATACTATCACAAAGCGGCACTCGCAAGTATACGAGGCTATTTTAGTGACGGTGATCGCCCCAAGGTCGTTTCCCAAGGAAGGACTTGCATGTAATAGTTCAATTAACATAAAATTGTAAACTCAGTTGTGAAATTGGATTGGTGAATTATAGTTAACCTTAGAAATGAAAACGATTAATTTTATGCAAGAGAATTTCAATTGTGGAAATGATGCTTAGGATTGTAGATCTATTTAATCAAATGTTCAATTATCCGATTATCCATTAATATAACCTTGAATTTTAATTTGTTTCTTAAGATTAATTAGCCAATTATTAATTCACTAGTTCTCACATTTATGAATTAACAACAACCAATTGTTTAACATTATCAAATTAATAAACCCTAGAACTTATATTTCTAATTCATTCTTAGGGTAGTTAATTGCATATTTCCGATATTAAACTTCTCCTCTCGGTTCGTCATTCAATATTAAGTAATCAATAGGTGGCCATTCTATCAATTTACCTTTAATTCAATGCAATCAACAAATAACAAGGTATATCAATGGAATCATCAAATCAAATCATTTAATCAAATATACTACAACCCCAAGCATGAGTAAATTAGCTCATCATATGTTTTAAACAACTACTCAATTCAATATAAACCAAATCAAAATTGTACATTGCGATCTTAATGTTCTTAATATACAACAACAATTAAGAAATGGAATAAAAGAAAGAGTTAGAAAAACCCCTTTTTGAAGATGCTAAAAATCGGACTCTCGTCTCTTTCGTGGCTCCTTCTTGGTGCGTGATGATGAACTTCCAGCTCTCTTGAACAATTGGTTCTCTTCTTGAAGGAGTAAATAATAGCTTTCTCAAATTCTCAACTCTCCAATCAAGCCTCTTAAAACCCTAATTCTTAAGAACTAATAACTCACTTCAAAACCAACAATTGTTTTTGCTCTTGGTGTGTGTAAAGAATTGGTGAATGGAGATGGTGAATGGTCTTCTCCCTCCAGCTAGAACCAAGGAAGAAGATGAGGAAGATGAAGAAGTAGTGGAAGTGTAGAGAATGTCCACTAATTTTATTCAAAATCCATTTTCTAATCCCCATGCTCTCCCACTTTTGAATTGTTTAAAACATCCATCATGCCTTGTCTCCCACTTACTAATTTCTTTATACTTTTCTTCCATAAAATCCTCCCACTTTTCACTCTTTTTTTTTTACTCTTTTTGTCACCCACTAAACAAACAACAGCTCATTCCTCGTGCAAGCCAGCTAAGGACCAGGGGGACACGGCCAAGCCATATGGAGCTTGGCCGTGTCTTGTGACTTTCTTTCTTGGGGACACGGCCAAGCTTCTAGCCGTGTCCCATTCTGTATGCTTTCCCTTGTGAGACACGGCCAAGGACACGGCCGTGTCATGTGACACGGCCAGTGTCCTGGCCGTGTCCAGTGATGGTGTCTGTCTCTGTGTATTTCTTTTCTTTCTTTGCTCTTCTGTTCCTTTGGAGAGACATGGCCAGTGGCTTGGCCGTGTCTCATGGCCGTGTTCGCTACTGGACTTGTTTCCTTGAGGGACACGGCCAAGCCATGTTAGTCCTGGCCGTGTCTCCTAATTTTCCTTGTTTCTGCTTCTTTTGATGAAGGACATGGCCAAGCCATGACAAGCTTGGCCGTCACTTGATTTTCTCCACAAGTTACACCAATTTTGATCAAATGGCTCCATCGAATGTACTCCAACCTAAATCAACAACTTAGTGCAATTTAACATGAAAATTAACTTAAAATCAACATAAACATCATAGAAAATATATACAAAATTGATCTAAACAATATGCTATGACATTTGTAAAGTCATATATGTGTTAAATGCATTGTGAAAAGCCATTCATAATGGCTAATTTGTGTAACATGTGAAATATGCATATTATGTGAAAATACCCAAATCAGCTTGCCCGGATGTTTGTGGATGATATGGAGTTGCCACTTTGTGTCTGATGCCCATCTTGGTCATCAACTTTTCAAACCATTTGTTGCAAAAATGGCTTCCTCCATCACTCACTATCGCCTTGGGGGTTCCAAACCTGCTCAAAATATTCTCCTTCAAAAATTTTAACACAATGTTAGCATCATTGGTCCTAGTGGGGATTGCCTCAACCCACTTGGACACATAATCTACTGCTAGAAGAATATATTCAAAACCAAAGGATTTGGGAAATGGCCCCATGAAATCAATTCCCCACACATCAAAAATATCAACCACAATAAAAATATTAAGGGGCATTTCATTCCGTTTGCTAATGTTTCCTACTCTTTGGCATTCATCACATCTTATACAAAAATGATAAGCATCTTTAAAAAGAGTAGGCCAATACAAACCGCTTTGAAGAATTTTCTCGGCTGTCTTCTTTCCTCCAAAATGTCCCCCGCAATACCAATTGTGGCAATATTGTAGCACTTGTTTTTGTTCTTCTTCCGGCACACATCTTCTTATCACTTCATCCCTGCAAATTCTAAACAAGTAAGGCTCATCCCAAAAATAATACTTACATGTATGCAGGAATCTCTTCTTCGCTTGGAAGCTCAAATCCTTTCTCACTACACCACAAGAAAGATAATTAGCAATATCAGCATACCATGGTGCTTGAGTTAAGGAAAACAAGTGTTCATCCGGGAATTTCTCAAAAGCATTTTCACAAGCAATTTCAGCATTATTTTCACAAGAGTTAAGTCTAGAAAGATGGTCGGCCACTACATTTTTGCTTCCCTTCCTATCTTTGATTTCTACATCGAATTCTTGTAACATCAACACCCACCTAATGAGCCTAGGTTTAGCTTGTGGTTTGGTCAACAGGTATTTCAAGGCTGTATGATCAGAGAATACTATGACCTTAGAACCTATCAAGTAAGATATAAATTTGTCTAGTGCAAATACCACAGCTAACATTTCTCTCTCAGTGGTTGTGTAATTTACTTGTGCATCATTCAAAGATAAACTTGCATAATAAATTACACACATCAACTTATTCACTCTTTGGCCCAAAACAGCTCCAATGGCAAAATTCGATGCATCGCACATAATTTCAAATGGCAAATCCCAATTTGGGGCAACAATTATAGGGGTAGAAGTTAGTTTTTCTTTCAAAATTTGAAAAGCCTCTAAGCATTTTTCATCAAAAACAAATGGGACATCTTTTCCTAACAAATGACACAAAGGACGTGAAATTTTTGAAAAAATCTTTTATGAATCTCCTATAAAATCCTGCATGTCCCAAAAAACTTCTAATTCCCTTAACTGATGTGGGTGGAGGTAGGTTCACAATTAATTCAACTTTAGCTTTGTCTACCTCAATCCCTTCATGGGAAATAACATGCCCTAAAACATTCCATGATCAACCATAAAGTGACTCTTTTCCCAACTCAATGTAAGATTATATTCAATACACCTTTTAAGTACTAGAGTCAACTTTTCCAAACAATCATCAAAGGAATTACCAAAGGCAGAAAAGTCATCCATGAATACCTCAATGCACTTGTCTAACATATCAGAAAATATGGAAAGCATACACCTTTGAAATGTGCCCGGTGCATTGCAAAGTCCGAATGGCATCCTTCGAAATGCAAATGTCCCAAAGGGACAAGTAAATGTAGTCTTTGGTTGATCTTCTAGTGCTATCGGGACTTGGTAGTAACCTGAAAGACCATCAAGAAAAAGTAAAAAGAATGTCCAGATAATCTATCAAGCATTTGATCAATAAATGGCAAAGGAAAGTGATCTTTCTTGGTGACTTTATTTAATTTCCTATAATCTATGCACATCCGCCACCCAGTTTGTGTTCGTGTTGGTACCAACTCTCCTTTTTCATTCTAGACTACTGTCAAACCTGTTTTCTTAGGCACAACATGAACAGGACTAACCCATTCACTATTAGTAATAGGGTAAATTACCCCTTCATCCAGTAACTTAAGGACCTCCTTCTTAACAACCTCGCTCATGTTAGGGTTTAGTCTCCTTTGAGACTCTCTCACCGGTTTAGCCCCTTCCTCTAAGATAATTTTATGCATGCACATAGAGGGACTAATACCCTTAATGTCACTCAACCCCCAACCTATAGCCTTCTTGAATTTTTTCAACATGGTAACAAGCTTATTTTCTTCCTCTCTGGTAAGGGTAGCAGAAATTATCACTGGTTGAGAGTTATTTTCCCCAAGAAAAGTATATTTTAAATGTTTGGGGAGTTCTTTAAGCTCAACACCTTGTAGTTGAACTTGCTCTTCTTCAATTTCAATTTCTTCCTCAACACTCTCATCGCCTAAGACGGAATTGTCTTCTTTATCCTCCTCATTGGAAATCTCTGCTTCTTCTTGCAATTTTAGAGTCTTTTCTAGGTTGTGTTCGCCATTTTCCTGCAAGAAAACTTCTTGGACAACACTATCAGTAAGATCAATGAAAGAGCAATCTTCATATAAAGCACTAGTGGGAATGGGGGAAGTGTTAAAAATTGAAAATTCTACAGTTTGTCCCAAAACGGTCATGGTTAATTTTCCATTTTTAACATCAATTAAAGTGTTAGTTGTGGCCATAAAAGGCCTCCCTAACAAAATTGCATGCTCGGCATCCCGTGGGATTTCTCCCCCCGTGTCTAAGACAATGAAATCGACGGGTACAATCAAACCTCCTACCTTCACTAGAACATCTTCTATGATTCCCTTAGGGTATCTAAGAGTTCTATCTGCTAATTGTAAAACCATTTTGGTCGGTTTGAGTTTCCCTAGCTCTAGATTCAGATAAATTGAGTATGGCATCAAATTAATACTAGCTCCAAGATCACACATGCCAATGGTCTCTTTCCCATTCCCCATAGAGATTTTAACAATAAAGCTCCCAGGATCTTTTAGTTTTGGAGGTAACTTATGTTGTAAAACAGCACTTGTTACTTCCGAAACTATCACCTTCTCATCCAACTCATACCTTATCTTCTTAGTGTTAAGCTCTTTTAAGAATTTGGCATAAGATGGCATATTCTTTATCACCTCTAGTAAGGGTAGGTTGATACTTACCTTCGAAAGCATGTTATAAATTTCAGAAAATTGCTTATCATGCTTTTCATTTTTTAACCTGCTGGGAAATGGAATTGGTGGTCTGTACGGATTTGGAGATTTGTGCAGTTTTGGTGCAACGGATGCCTCCTCTTTGTCCTCCTTAAGCTCATTTGGTTCAGCTTCTTCTTCTTCTTGCATTTCCTTTCATTACCCTGCGTTGTACCTGCATCAAAGGAATTATCAATGTTATTATCACCGATTTTATTATCAAGTACCTTACCACTTCTCAAAACGGTGACTGCTTTGGCTTGCTCCGGTTGGCTTGGAAATTTTCCTTTATGATTAGCTTGAAGTTGATTAGCCAATTGGCCCACTTGAGTTTCAACCTTCTTAAGCGATGCTTCTAAAGAGTCAAAACGCTTATTGTTCAATTCTTGATTTTGAGTGCTTACTTGAATGAAAGCATTCAAGTTGTCTTCAAATGAAGGTTTCTTGACTTGCTCTTGATTTGAGGGTTGCCCTTGAAATTGGGGACCTCTTTGATATGGTTGGAAGGGTTGTTGAGGTGGAGTATGTTGTTGATTTTTCCATGAAAAATTGGGGTGATTCCTCCAACCGGGGTTATAAGAATTTGAATATGGGTCATTCCTACCCCTTTGTTGGATCCCTTCAAAAGCAAAAGCTTGCTCTTGCTCCTCTTGAAATGAGTCAAAATTTGAGGGGCACACATTTGCTTGATGGCCTACAAGACCGCATGATGTGTATGACTCTTGGCTTGGTCCCGACAAGTTTCCTTTTGCATTCAACAATTTCACTTGCCTTGTCAGTTCTGCAATTTGCCTAGCCATTTCTGAGTTTGCACTTATCTCATGTGCTCCTCTTCTTCTTTCTCCAATGCTCTTTTGTTCAGAATTTGCCCCCAACATTTCGAATAATGCAACTGTTTCTGCAGCTGTTCTTTCACCCATTGCACCCCCTGCTGCATTATCCACTGTGTTTTGAGATTGTTGAGTTAGCCCATCATAGAAAAATTGATTGAGCAACTGTTGTGGATAGTAGTGATGAGGGCACTGAAATAATAATGATTTGAAGCGATCCCACACCTCGTGAAATGGTTCTCCGTCAAATTGGGTGAAAGTTGCAATACTCCCCCTAAGCTCCTTGGTCTTTTGATGAGAATAGAACTTTCCAATAAATTTGTTGTAGACTTCAGTCCATGTGGTTAAAGAATTTTCCGGTAGGGTCATTAACCACGCTTTTGCTCTGTCCTTTAAACTATATGGGAAACATCTCAGCTTCAGTTCATCCTCCGTTAGTGTTTGAAATGGGAACGTATGCAATGTTGAATAAAAATCTCGAATGAAGTTGAGAGGATCTTCATTCGGCAGTCCGTGGAAGGATGGCAGCATACTATAATGAGTATTTCTGAGTTCGTAGTTTCTTGCTGCGTTGCTCAACCGGATACAAGATGTGGTCACTCCGATGATCGGTCGAGCAAACTCCTTCATGGGTGGCTCTTGTGCATCACCCATCTCTGTTTCTGTGTTCTCCTCAAATTTCTCTTCGGTATTTTCTTCTTCTTGCTCAAAAGGATTTGGTCTCTCGGATCTTGGACGTCTATGGATGTTGTCAATAAATGGAACAAGTTCGTTTCCTTGAGACCGTCGTCCATGCATAAAGTACCTAAGAAATTCAAAAAGAACACTTTAAACAATTTAACAAATAAAATAAAAATCAAACTATCACAAAAATTTCCTTCCCCAGCAGCGAAGCCAAAAACTTGTTGCGCTTAAATCAATACTATCACAAAGCGGCACTCGCAAGTATACGAGGCTATTGTAGTGACGGTGATCGCCCCAAGGTCGTTTCCTAAGGAAGGACTTGCATGTAATAGTTCAATTAACATAAAATTGTAAACTCGGTTGTGAAATTGGATTGGTGAATTATAGTTAACCTTAGAAATGAAAACGATTAATTTTATGCAAGAGAATTTCAATTGTGGAAATGATGCTTAGGATTGTAGATCTATTTAATCAAATGTTCAATAATCCAATTATCCATTAATATAACCTTGAATTTTAATTTGTTTCTTAAGATTAATTAGCCAATTATTAATTCACTAGTTCTCACATTTATGAATTAACAACAACCAATTGTTTAACATTATCAAATTAATAAACCCTAGAACTTATATTTCTAATTCATTCTTAGGGTAGTTAATTGCATATTTCCGATATTAAACTTCTCCTCTCGGTTCGTCATTCAATATTAAGTAATCAATAGGTGGCCATTCTATCAATTTACCTTTAATTCAATGCAATCAACAAATAACAAGGTATATCAATGGAATCATCAAATCAAATCATTTAATCAAATATACTACAACCCCAAGCATGAGTAAATTAGCTCATCATATGTTTTAAACAACTGCTCAATTCAATATAAACCAAATCAAAATTGTACATTGCGATTTTAATGTTCTTAATATGCAACAACAATTAAGAAATGGAATAAAAGAAAGAGTTAGAAAAACCCCTTTTTAAAGATGCTAAAAATCGGACTCTCGTCTCTTTCGTGGCTCCTTCTTGGTGCGTGATGATGAACTTCCAGCTCTCTTGAACAATTGGTTCTCTTCTTGAAGGAGTAAATAATAGCTTTCTCAAATTCTCAACTCTCCAATCAAGCCTCTTAAAACCCTAATTCTTAAGAACTAATAACTCACTTCAAAACCAACAATTGTTTTTGCTCTTGGTGTGTGTAAAGAATTGGTGAATGGACTTCTCCCTCCAACTAGAACCAAGGAAGAAGATGAGGAAGATGAAGAAGTAGTGGAAGTGTTGAGAATGTCCACTAATTTTATTCAAAATCCATTTTCTAATCCCCATGCTCTCCCACTTTTGAATTGTTTAAAACATCCATCATGCCTTGTCTCCCACTTACTAATTTCTTTATACTTTTCTTCCATAAAATCCTCCCACTTTTCACTCTTTTTTTTTTACTCTTTTTGTCACCCACTAAACAAACAATAGCTCATTCCTCGTGCAAGCCAGCTAAGGACCAGGGGGACACAGCCAAGCCATATGGAGCTTGGCCGTGTCTTGTGACTTTCTTTCTTGGGGACACGGCCAAGCTTCTGGCCGTGTCCCATTCTGTATGCTTTCCCTTGTGAGACACGGCCAAGGACACGGCCGTGTCATGTGACACGGCCAGTTTCCTGGCCGTGTCCAGTGATGGTGTCTGTCTCTGTGTATTTCTTTTCTTTCTTTGCTCTTCTGTTCCTTTGGAGAGACACGACCAGTGGCTTGGCCGTGTCTCATGGCCGTGTTCGCTACTGGACTTGTTTCCTTGAAGGGCACGGCCAAGCCATGTTAGTCCTGGCCGTGTCTCCTAATTTTCCTTGTTTCTGCTTCTTTTGATGAAGGACACGGCCAAGCCATGACAAGCTTGGCCGTGTCAATTGATTTTCTCCACAAGTTACACCAATTTTGATCAAATGGCTCCATCGAATGTACTCCAACCTAAATCAACAACTTCAAACAAACTTAAGTGCAATTTAACATGAAAATTAACTTAAAATCAACATAAACATCATAGAAAATATATACAAAATTGATCTAAACAATATGCTATGACATTTGTAAAGTCATATATGTGTTAAATGCATTGTGAAAAGCCATTGATAATGGCTAATTTGTGTAACATGTGAAATATGCATATTATGTGAAAATACCCAAAGTAATTGGGTAATGTGTTGTGAATGCAAAAATGAGATATGTGTAATAATGAAATGAATTGATATTGATAAAAATGAGAAAAGTGAGAAAAAGGAGAAAGATGTGAAAAATGAGAAAAGTGAGAAAAAAAAAAGTGAAAATAAGGCAATGTGCCTAGATTGAATATGTAAAAATGAGAAAGAGATTAATAATGAAAAATATGAATAAATTGTATGCCTAGTATGCTATTCAATTTTCAGAGTTCTGGGTTTGGCGGCATGCCTATGATTCCCTACGGGCTATACACTGGAATGGTGAAAAGACTGGGTCGTAAGCCAGGCCAGCTGATAAATATGATGTTTTTGGGGTGAAAAGACTGGGTTGTAAGCCTAAAAAACTGTAACAGTCTAGCCGGGTTGAGGACCAAGATACTGAAGCCTAAGTGTCTAGCCGGGTTGAGGTCCAAGAGACTAGGGCTGTTACATTATCCATGGATATATATATTGCCTACGGGGCTAAACACATGGTGTCATTATGGACCAAAGTAGTAACTCTGAAATTTGAATAGCATATTAGATCCTTTTTGGGCCCATGCTTGTCTTTGTTTTAATGTGAATTATGAATTATGATACAATTGAGTAATATAATGTTATGAGTTGTGCTTATGAAATATTTAAAATATATATATAAAAAGTGGATTGAGGTGACATCTATATGCATTATGCATTTGGTATTGCATAGAGTTATATTGTTATTATCAAAGTTTGTACCACAAGGCTTCGGCTTAGCGCGATTGTTTCCATCGCGCAGGTGACAGGGTAGACCCAATTGAGCCCTAGAGCTCTTCTAGATCAGGCCGGGTCTAGACTTGTAGTTGAGCTTGTATAGTTGCTATCGAGATGAGAAACACTGCCAGCAACATGTATATATTTTTATGTTATTGTGCATTTTGAGTTTTATGCATAATATATTATGTTTTGAATTTTACGTATTGTATATTATAAAGAATGTTTGGGTCAATGTATTTGAAATGGGAGAGTAAGTGTGTTTTAAATTATATATATATCTATATGTATAAAGGTTTGAGAAACTTGGTGAAATTGAGAAGTATGGTTGAGATGGTGGTTGGAAATTATTTGGGAGTGTTTTCTTTTTGTAGGTTAAGTAATTGCTAAATTTTGGGATATCCAAAATTCAGACAAAACTCTGGCGAATTTTTCCCAGAGATTTTTATATATATTATTTATTTTGGGTTCTTATAACAAGTAAATAATATTTATATTCTATTTAATTTTTATATATTTAAAATTTGAAATTTTAAATTGGAAATGTAAAAAAATGAAAATTAGTAAATCGGTCTGTGACATTTTTGTACCGTATATGCATATTTTACATATGCTAGAAATATGTGTTGTACGTATATAGGGTATAAGGGTTTTACATTTGTTTTGGTATCAGAGCCTAGGTTTGATTTTCTCGACCTAGGTGGGATGATAGAGAGTGAAAATGGGGGATTCGAAAAATAGTTTTTAATTGTAATTCATGCATTGGCACTGGCAGTTTCTGATCTCTGATATAGTATTTTCTGCTTTGTTTCCAGATATAGGTAGTTATGGTGTCTGGATCGCATCAGGCTGCTGAGGGTAGTGCAGAGAGTGTGGCTCCAAATGAGGGTAGAGATGGAGCTAGAGTTGTATCTGCTGATGAGGTATCTGTTTCTATGCCTATGAGACTAGCAGCTAAATGAGGTTCCGCCTAGCTGGGTATGGCATATGGTAGAGTTGTTGAGGCAAGCTCCAGTTCCGCAGCCGCCACAGCCACAGTCGCAGCCTCAGTTGCCGGTGAGGCAGTATGATAAATTGAGAAAGTATGAGGCTGAGGACTTTGTTGGTACTATAAATCCTGCTGTAGCAGAGCAGTGGCTAGACCGGGTTCAGAGGATATTTATTCAGTTACAGGCTAGTCCAGAAGAGAAGTTTGATTATGCCAGATCTCTTCTGTAGAGAGATGCATATGATTGGTGGAAGACGGTTCCACATGCTCTGGATGATCCACCAGTTCTGACCTATGGTCATTTCCTGCAGGAATTTGAGCAGAAGTATACTCCGAGAGAGTATAAAGATGCAAAGAAGATGGAATTCCTGAGACTAAGACAGGATACCGGGACAGTGACCGAGTATGAGATCGAGTTTATTCGGTTGAGACACTATGCTGGTGGGATAATTTCTGACGAGTTTGACAGGTGTAGGAGGCTTGAGGAGGGACTGAAACCCTCTATCATATGCATCATCGCAGGCTCTCAGTATCAGGATTTCTCCCAGTTAGTTGCAGCTGCCAGGAGTGTTGAGAGGGCGCAGAGTCTTGCAGCAGCTGCCAGGGGTTGAGGAGACCAAGTTAGGATATCCCAGAGTGAGGCAGAGTCTTCATCAGTGAAGAGAGGCCGAGGGGGACATTTTCAGAGGTTTAGTAGGAGTCAGGGACAGTTTGGCAGGTCAGTACAGCAGCAAAGATAGAGACAGAGACCTGCAATTTCAGTGCCTAGTGCTTCGACCCCAGTGGCTCAGAGACATACTCCACCTACTTGCGTTCATTGTGGTAGAGTACGCGGAGGTGTCTACTGGTGGAGAGGTGCTTCGAGAGTGTGTTTTAGAGGTGGGTCATCATACCATTTTATCAAAGATTGTCCCGAGCCACCAGAGGTCAGGCAGGCAGATATTGCATCATCTCGACCCAGTGCTAGATGGGGTCGTGGTGGCAGAGGCTTTAGTAGAGGTGGTCACCCTGGGTTTAGTCAGAGTGGATGCTCTACATTCGGAGGCAGTAGGCCAGATGAGGCTGGGCCATCTCAGTGGGTTTATGTGATGCAGAGGCAGCCAGATGCTTTAACCGTCATTGCGGGTATATTTTCTTTATTTGATATTTCAGTCCTTGCACTATTAGATCCTGGATCTACGCATTCATATATAAGTGCATCCATCTTGCCTGTGACAGAATTGCATTCTGAGTCCGTAGGATTTGATGTCTAGGTGACAAATCTTTTAGGGCATAGTGTTGTGGTGACCAGGGTGCACCGAGATAGTCCAGTTGTTGTTCAGGATGAGGAGTTTCTCTATGACCTGATTGAGATGCCTTTCAGGGAATATGATATGATTTTGGGCATGGATTGGTTATCCAAGCATGGGGCTGTGGTAGACTGTCAGAAGAAATGTGTTACTTAGAGAACACGGGATGGTAGGGATGTTATATTATCTAGTGAGCAGAGGTATCTTTCATCTATGTTTGTTTCAGCTGTTTCAGCTGGGAGGATGATTCGGAAGGGATGTGAGGCTTATCTTGCTCATCTTAGAGTAGTGAGATCCCTGCTTGAAAGTATACCCACAGTTGTCGAGTTTCCAGATGTTTTCCCTGATGAGTTGCTAGGGGTACCTCCTGAGAGAGAGGTGGAGTTTGGTATCGATTTGTTGCCTGGTACCACTCCTATCTCTATTACCCCTTATCGGATGGCACCTGCTGAGTTGAGAGAGTTGAAGGTGCAGTTGCAGGAGTTATTGGATAAAAGGTTTGTCCGCCCTAGTTTGTCCCCATGGGGAGTGCCTGTATTGTTTGTGAAGAAGAAGGATGGCACCATGAGATTGTGTATTGATTATAGGCAGTTGAATAAGGTGACCATCAAGAACAAGTATCCTTTGCCTCGGATAGATGATTTCTTTGATCAGTTGAAGGGAACATCAGTATTCTCTAAGATTGATCAGAGATCAGGGGACCATCAGTTGAGAGTCAGAGATGTGGATGTACCTGGTGTGCGTCGTACCTATGGCTATAGCAATACCGCAAGTGCACGGGTCGCCCAAGTAATAAAGTAGTGAGTTAGTTATCGTTCCACTGGGAACAAGGCCAAGTACTAGTTCAAACCTTAACCGTTGTTTATCAAATTAATAGTTGTGTGATGCTTTGTAATTAAAAATAACTAATTTAATAACTGGAAGTAAGGGGAAATTAAATGTTATGCAAATAGGATTGATGATAATAATACTATCCAGATATTGAATCCCCCTAGCCTCAATGATATTTATGAACAATCAATTCAGTTAAATCATTCAATAGAGTTGAGTTGGCATTCCTCTAAATTAGACTAAAACCTCTCTCGACTGAATTAATCCCTAATCGCTAAGTAGAGTGTCGGAATCTCTTCTCAAACACAATTAAATAGATCATGCATTAAGAACAAGGAACTATAAACCAAAGGATCTTATAAGTCTATCTCTAGCACCCCAATCAATCCTCAACCCTTATGAGTAATCAATTCATATCAACCTTTCTCAAGTCAATAATATGAATTTTGGAACCAATCAATAAGCATGCTATTATCAATTGGAAATAAATCATTAAGCATCATAAGAATAAATCAACTCAATCAAATGTTTCAACTAAATATAATTATTCAATCCATACAAATAAGCTAGGGTTCATCAATATCTAGATGGAGGAGGAATTAGTTCATGTTCAAAACCAGAAAAACAGAACAAGATAAATGAGTAAAAGAAACCAAACAATCCATGGCGAATAATTTGTATTTCTTCACTTCAATCCTTGATTCTTGGTTTAGGGCTTGTACAAGATGTATCTCCTTCCTCAAACTCAGCTCAAAACCCTCCTCTTTGCTTCAGTTGTTGGCTCCTTCTCCCTTGTTCCAGCCCTCTCGTTTCAAGGTCCAGAAAAAAATCCCCTAAAAACTCCCTCTTCTTCTCTTTTTAATTCCCTCCAAAGCTCAAGTCATGCTTCCAACTCACTTCCAACTCACTTTGTCTCCCACATTCCCTTTGTTCAATCTTTCTTTTCCTCAAATTAGGCAAGCTTTTCTTTTGTCCAATATTTCTTTTGACTAAAACTAGTCTTTGTTCCCCACTTGTCTGCAGAAAAATTTGAACATTTCAAAGTTGCCCTAGGTGACACGGCCAAGCTTGCTGGCCATGTCACCTTCTGCCCTTTCTTTCCTTGTTTTCTTCTAGGTGACACGGCCAAGCTCCTGGCAGTGTCATGTGACACGGACATTGGCTTGGTCGTGTCATATGGGTGTGTCACTTTCTGCTTCTAGCTTCGTCAACTTGCTTTCTTTGTTTCCAAGGGTGACACGGCCACTGGCTCGGCCGTGTCACTTGAGTGTGTTGGCTTCTGGTTCATTTCTTTCCTTTCTTGGTTCTTTGGCTTGGATGGGACATGGCCAAGCTTGTGGCCGTGTCACTTGCCAGTGTCTTCTTCTGCCAAATTTTCTTTCCTTTCTTGGTCTCTTTGATTTTTTCTCTTTGGGTGAGACACGGCCAGAGGCTTGGCCGTGTCTCTTGGGCGTGTCATCTACTGCCTTGAAGTTATTTTGAGGGACACGGCGAAGCTTGCTTTGGCTTGGCCAT
This sequence comes from Garcia nutans, assembly GCA_947685225.1. NCBI lineage: Eukaryota > Viridiplantae > Streptophyta > Magnoliopsida > Malpighiales > Euphorbiaceae > Garcia > Garcia nutans. The sequence goes on from CANTUV010000007.1 coordinate 51,302,886, forward strand.
GTCTTGCTTGATTCATGCTCTTTCTTCATTGTTTTGATCATCCAAGAGAGTTTTTGCACTTTGACCTAAAACAAACACTTAAAACAAACTTTAAACCAAAATCAAATGAAACATTAACTAAAAACACATAGAAATCATACTAAAAACAAGTATAAAAATACTCTTATCAAATACCCCACACTTAAATCCTTGCTTGTCCCCAAGCAAGGCTAAACTCAAAACAAACTAAACACAAAAATTTTTTCAAGTTCAAGAGTTATAAAAATTGCATCAAGACTTCCCTATCCTTAAATCTGCAATCAATATTAAATCAAACAAAATCGATACCAATGCAATTTAGTGGCTTTCCATGCATAACCTATTTTGTAACTCCCTCACCAACTCTTAGAAAGTGTTTGATCAAGGTGGTGTTTACACTCATAACAATCAATGAAAGATTATTGCTATAGGCTTGCTTATCTATCAAACCTCCACTACTTAATTACAATCAAGCATCAATCAAAAGGTCTTTTATTGGGTTGTAATGGGGTTAAGGCAGAGGCATGACATTTAGGAAATGTGAGCTTAATAATTAAGTTCAAGAGCACTTCAAGAATGAAGTAACTGATCATATATAAATAACCCAATGATCCCAAAACACCTTCCTCTTATCTACCCCTTGTCATTAAGAAACTTTTCAAGGGAACTCACTTATTACATCATGCAATGATTATTTCTAAAACATATTCCAACCCTTTCAACAATAACAACAATTTTTCTTCTTTTTCTTCTTTTTATTTAATTTTATTTTTTTATGCTTTGCAATCTTAAACCTACTAAATTTAACCCCACACTTAATTCAACACAACACTTGGTCATAAACGTTCTTAAAATGCTCTTGACCTAATGAAAGGTTAAGAGTTAAAACAACAAGGTTCAAGCTAATGATGTTGTGAAAAAGAAAGAAAAGGAAAAATGAAACAGGCTCAAAATTGGCTAACTAAGGTTAAAATTAGGGTTGGACTTTTTAAGCCAAAGTGGGTTCACCTAATTTCCTTAATCATCTTGATGCCAAATTGAAATTTTTATGTATTCTTGAAATGTATATCAAAGCAAGTTCTAGCAAGTCATTAATCAAAGATGTTTTCCCACACAAAGAGTAATAAGTTGATGGCTCAATTCCTCACTAGTTTAAAGGTAATGCAAGGAAAAACCAACAAAATTGACAATAAGCACCAATTCTACTCAATTATCAAATTCATGCTTGAAAAATTCAAAGGTCATCAACCAACAATTTGTAACTATTGAACTTTCCAAAATTGATTTATTCAAAGAAAAACAAGAAAAACATTAACTAAACCTAAACAAGGATAACTTAAAACGCAAAATGCACCCCATACTAAAAAATTCACATTGTCCTCAATGTGAGCATGAATATACTAGAAGAGAATTTAGATGAAACATTTTATTAATATTATTAATATTATTTTTTTTAACAAAAAAATGCAGAAATTAAAGACATAATAATTAAAGAACGAATAAAATAGTGGGTTGCCTCCCACCCAGCACTTCTTTAACGTCGTATTAGTTGGACGTTCAGGGCAATTGTTCCTAGTCTTGGAGGTGTAAAACCTCCTTGAAGTCCTGTATTTCCCCTCCAAAATAAAGTTTGAGCCTGTGCCCATTGACTTTAAAATCTCCTTTTGCCGAGTGAGTTATTTCAACCACTCAGTAGGGGAAAACTTTCTTGACAGTAAAAGGACCAGACCATCGAGATTTCAACTTACCTGGAAAGAGTCGAAGCCTTGAATTATACAGTAATACCTGATCCCCCGCTTGAAACTCTTTCCATTCCTTAATGCGAGCATCGTGCCATCTCTTGGTACATTCCTTATACATTCTCGCATTGTCATAAGCTTGAAATCTCCACTCGTCTAACTCGTTTACCTATAATTTTCTCCTTTCACCTGCACAAGCTAGATCAAGGTTAATATGTTTTATGGCCCAATATGCATTATGCTCTATTTCAACAGGTAAATGGAAAGCTTTTCCATATACCAACCTAAATGGTGTAGTGCCCAAGGGAGTTTTGAATGCAATCCTGAAAGCCCATAGAGCATTGTCTAATTTCTCGGACCAATCCTTTCGGGATCGCTCTACAGTTTTTTCCAAAATTATTTTAATCTCCCTATTCGTGTTCTCAACTTGGCCACTAGTTTGGGGATGATAGGGAGTAGCAAACCTATGTGTAACTCCTAATCTTTTGAAAACTTTCGCAAGCTGAAAGTTACAAAAGTGAGTACCCCTATCACTTATAATTGCTTTTGGTGTACCAAATCGAGAAAATAATTTCTTCAAAAATTTCACCACAACCTTAGCATCATTGGTTGCCAAGGCTTGGGCTTCAGGCCATTTAGATACATAGTCTATAGCTACAAGAATGTATTTGTTACCAAAGGAATTGGGAAAGGGTCCCATAAAGTCGATCCCCCATACATCAAAGATTTCACAAACTAAAATCCCATTTTGGGGCATCTCATCACGAGATGAAATGTTTCCAGTTCTTTGGCATCGATCACAGCAGTTTACAAATTCATAGCTATCCCTAAACAAAGTGGGCCAATAAAATCCTGATTCTAGTACCTTTTGAGCGGTTCTATTGGCTCCCATATGACCACCAGCTGGTCCAGCATGGCATTGACTAAGAATGTTCATTGTTTTGGGCCATGCCACATATCGTCGGATAATGTGATCCTTACATAATCTAAACAAAAAGGGATTCTCCCAAAAGTAATATTTTAAATCAGAAAAGAATTTCTTCTTTGCTTGATAAGTTAAGTCCTTAGGAAGTTCCCTAACAACTAAATAGTTAGTAAAATCTGCAAACCAAGGTGTTTCAAAATTTAAGTTACTTACCTCACTTACCATGGCATACAGCTGCTCATCGGGGAAATGATCATCAATGTCTCCTTCTTCAAACCTCTCCAAGGTTGGATTCTCCAAGCAAGAAAGATGATCTGCTGTAAGATTTTCAGCTCCCTTCTTGTCTTGAATCGTCAAGTCAAATTCCTGCAACAACAAAAGCCAACGAATTAGCCTCGGCTTTGCATCAATTTTTGCAAATAAATACCTCAAAGTCGAATGATCTGTATAAACAATAACTTTTGACAAGATTAGATATGATCTAAACTTGTCAAAAGCAAAAACCACAGCCAGCAGCTCTTTCTCTGTAGTTGTGTAATTAGCTTGAGCTGTGTTCAAGGTCTTGCTTGCATAGTAGATAGGCTGAAAGTATTTCTCCTTGCATTGACCCAAGACTGCTCCCATTGAAAAGTCACTTGCATCGCACATTAGTTCAAACGGTAGACTCCAATTGGGAGCTACCATGATTGGAGCACGGGTCAATTTCTCCTTAAGAGTTGTGAATGCTCTCAAACATTCCTCATCAAAAACAAAGTTCACATCTTTCTCAAGGAGTCTTGTTAATGGACGGGCTATCATAGAAAAATCTCGAATGAACCTTCGATAAAAACCCGCATGTCCTAGAAAACTTCTGATGGCCTTCACAGATGTGGGTGGTGGTAACTTCTCAATTATATCTACCTTTGCCTGATCCACCTTAATGCCCTTGCTTGAAATTTTGTTTCCCAACACGATTCCCTCTTGAACCATGAAATGACACTTTTCCCAATTAAGCACTAGATTGGTTTCCTCACATCTCATCAAGACTCTTTCAAGGTTTTCCAAACATCTTTCAAATGAGCTACCATATATCGAGAAATCATCCATAAACACCTCCATAATATCCTCTATAAGCTCATCAAAGATTGCTACCATGCACCTTTGGAAAGTTGCAGGTGCATTGCATAACCCGAATGGCATTCTTCGATATGCGAATGTCCCATATGGGCAGATGAATGTAGTTTTCTCTTGGTCTTTCGGTGCAATAGGAATTTGGAAATAACCTAAAAGGCCATCCAAAAAGCAGTAGTACTCATGGTCGGATAACCTCTCCAACATCTGATCAATGAAGGGTAAAGGAAAGTGATCCTTTCTAGTTGCATCATTCAATTTTCTGTAGTTAATGCAAACCCTCCAACCGGTAACTGTTCTTGTTGGAATCAGCTCATCATTTTCATTAGGGTCATCCCTCCTTTCTTTGATACTACCTGAACTGGGCTTACCCAAGAGCTATCCGAGATCGGATAGATAATCCCTACATCAAGTAGTTTTATCACTTCAGTCTTCACTACATCTTTCATCTTTGGGTTTAGTCTCTGTTGTGATTGCACTACTGGTTTGAATTCATCTTCCATCAGTATCTTATGAGTGCAATAGGATGGACTGATACCCTTTATGTCTGCTATCTTCCAAGCTATCACTTGCTTATGTTTCTACAACAACTGAATAAGCTTCTCCTTTTGCTCTAAAGATAGATGGGAACTCAGAATTATACGCAGTTTCTTTTTCTCCGCTAGAAACCCATACTCAAGGTGATCCGGAAGAGCTTTTAGCTCCAAGTTGGGTGGATCAATCACCGATGGTTTTGGTTTTTCTTCCTTTGGCATCTCAATAGTCTCATATGCCCTGCATTTGAATGATTTGCTTGCTTCAAGAAAAAGCAAGTTGCTTAATTGCTTCTCGATCCTCAACATTTTCCTGCAATAAACACAACTCAAGGGGATCCTTGGAAACAATGTTAGTAACACAATTTACGGTCTCATGCTTAATAACATCATTGCATGATTCCGCCTTATCAAATGAAAGTGAATGTTTCACGGCATCATGTATCTTAAAAATAACTTTTTCATCACCCACTCTCAAAGTTAATGTGCCATCATGTACATCGATAAGGGCACGGGCTGTATTTAAAAATGGCCTACAAAGAATAAGTGAAACATCCGCATCCTCATCAATATCAATGACAACAAAATCATTGGGGAAAATGAAATTCCCAACTTTTACCAACACATCTTCTATAATACCACGAGGGTGGATTACTGACTTATCAGCAAGTTGGATGGTCATGAGTGTTGGTTTAGGTTTACTAATGCCTAACTCTTTAAACATTTTATAGGGCATAACACTTATGCTAGCCCCCAAATCAGCTAATGCACTTTTAACCTCAAGATTACCTATCATGGAATGGTAAAACTACCTGGATCTTTTAACTTCTTAGGTAACCTTCTTTGCAAAATTGCCGAACTCTTTTTAGATAAATGCACTAAAGACACTTCCTCAAGTTTCCTTTTGTTAGAAAGGATATCTTTCAAAAATTTAGCATACTTAGGCATTTGTGACAAAGCATCAGCAAATGGAATATTAATGTGCAATTGTTTAAAAAGTTCAAGAAACTTACCGAACTGAGCATCAATCTCGTCCTTGTTCAACCTTGCTGGATAGGGTACTCTAGGTCGGTATTCCTTCAAATTGGGGCTGCTTTCTTGTGGCTGCTTCTCTCTCTCACTTTCTAGTGTAGCTTTCTCTCCCGAAGTGACAGGAGGATTGTCTTCTTTTTCTTTTTCTTGTACTTCAGCCCTTTTCTCTTCCACATTACCCTTGATCTCTTTTCCACTCCTTAGTGTAATTGCCTTAAGTTGCTCTTTAGGATTTGCCTCAATGTTGCTAGGTAAACTCCCTTGTGGTCTCTCACTGAGCATCTTGGCAATTTGTCCCACCTGATTCTCCAAATTATGAATAGAGGCTTGCTGATTTCTTAGGGTGGTTTCAGTTGATTGGAGCCTAGTTTCAGAGGCTGCTATAAATTTCTCTATCATGTCCTCCAAACTACTCTTTCTTGGAGGGGCTGCTTCTTGGTGTTGTGGCTGCTGGAATCCAGGGGGAGGTCTTGGATTATTTTGATTATTCCATGAGAAATTTGGATGATTTCTCCACCCCGGATTGTATGTGTTGACGTAAGGGTTATTCTATTATTGCCTTGGCTTATTTCCAACATAATCTACTTGCTCTTGCCTAGCAAACATGTTGCCACTTTGGCAATCTTGACTTTGATGTCCACCCCCACACCATTCACAAGACATCACTTGCATTACTTTCCCAGAAGAAGAGGCCAAGTAATCAAATTTTTTATTCAATGCTTCCAATTGGGCTGTCAAAGCCACCACAGGATCTAATTGGTGTGAACCCATGACCTTCAGCTTTCCTTGCTCCCTTGGGGCTTGCCACTGATAATTGGTGATAGCCATGTCTTCAATTAAATCTCTTACTTGTTCAGGTGTCTTGTTGTTTATGGTACCACCAGCTGCTGTATTAATGGATTGCTTACTTACATAATTCAACCCATTGTAAAATGTTTGAATTTGAAGACATAGTGGGAGTCCAAGATGAGGACACCTTCTCAGCAAATCTTTAAATCTTTCCCAAGCATCATAAAGGGTCTCACCATCTTGCTGCAGGAAGGATGAGATATCATTCCTCAACTTAGCAGTTTTGGATGGTGGAAAGTATTTCTCTAGGAATTTCTCTGCCAACTGACCCCATGTGGTGAAGGTTCCTGGAGGAAAAGATTTCAGCCACTTCTTTGGTCTTTCTCTAAAGGAAAATGGGAACAACCTCAGCCTAATTGCATCATCTGAGACATTATTTATCTTGAATGTGTCACATATTTCCAGAAAATTCTCGATATGTGCATTAGGATCTTCATCAGGAAACCCATCAAACTGACAAGTCTGCTGCACCATTTCAATTACATTTGCTTTTATTTCGATGTTGTTAGCCTCCGAATACTAAATTCAGCTCCATTGAGATTAGGCTTAGCAAATTCCTGCATTGTTCTTGGTCCAGCTCCTTCCATCACTTTAAACTCTTCTTCTTCGTCTATTTCCAGATTTATTTCTGTTTCTACATCTTCCAAAACTGCCTCCCCTTCTTCCTTTCGCTTTCTCCTTAATGTTCTTTCTAGCTCTGGGTCTAACTCAAACAATTGGGATGAGTTACCTCTGGTCATAAACAGGGAGGAATACCTAAAATGATAATCGACAAGCAAGAACCAATGTCAAAAACAAATGAAAAAAAAAACTAAATCAATAGTTTTGATTATATTACTAATATTGAAACCGTTGTCCCCGGCAACGGCGCCAAAAACTTGGTGTGCGTCGCACCTATGGCTATAGCAATACCGCAAGTGCACGGGTCGCCCAAGTAATAAAGTAGTGAGTTAGTTATCATTCCACTGGGGACAAGGCCAAGTACTAGTTCAAACCTTAACCGTTGTTTAGCAAATTAATAGTTGTGTGATGCTTTGTAATTAAAAACAACTAATTTAATAACTGGAAGTAAGGGGAAATTAAATGTTATGCAAATAGGATTGATGTTAATAATACTATCCAAATATTGAATCCCCCTAGCCTCAATGATATTTATGAACAATCAATTCAGTTAAATCATTCAATAGAGTTGAGTTGGCATTCCTCTAAATTAGACTAAAACCTCTCTCGACTGAATTAATCCCTAATCGCTAAGTAGAGTGCCAGAATCTCTTCTCAAACACAATTAAATAGATCATGCATTAAGAATAAGGAACTATAAACCAAAGGATCTTGTAAGTCTATCTCTAGCACCCCAATCAATCCTCAACCCTTATGAGTAATCAATTCATATCAAGCTTTCTCAAGTCAATAATATGAAAATTGCAACCAATCAATAAGCATGCTATTATCAATTGGAAATAAATCATTAAGCATCATAAGAATAAAACAACTCAATCAAATGATTCAACTAAATATAATTATTCAATCCATACAAATAAGCTAGGGTTCATCAATATCTAGATAGAGGAGGAATTAGTTCATGTTCAAAACAAGAAAAATAGAACAAGATAAATGAGTAATAGAAACCAAACAATCCATGGCGAATAATTTGTATTTCTTCACTTCAATCCTTGATTCTTTGTTTAGGGCTTGTACAAGATGTATCTCCTTCCTCAAACTCAACTCAAAACCCTCCTCTTTGCTTCAGTTGTTGGGTCCTTCTCCCTTGTTCCAGCCCTCTCATTTCAAGCTCCAGAAAAAAAATCCCCTAAAAACTCCCTCTTCTTCTCTTTTTAATTCCCTCCGAAGCTCGAGTCATGTTTCCAACTCACTTCCAACTCACTTTGTCTCCCACATTCCCTTTGTTCAATCTTTCTTTTCCTCAAATTAGTCAAGCTTTTTATTTTGTCTAATATTACTTTTGACTAAAACTAGTCTTTGTTCCTCACTTGTCTGTAGAAAAATTTGAACATTTCAAAGTGCCCTAGGTGACACGGCCAAGCTTGCTGGCCGTGTCACCTTCTGCCCTTTCTTTCCTTGTTTTCTTCTAGGTGACACGCCAAGCTCCTGGCCGTGTCATGTGACATGGCCAGTGGCTTGGCCGTGTCATGTGGGTGTTTCACTTTCTGCTTCTAGCTTCATCAACTTGCTTTCTTTGTTTCCAAGGGTGACACGGCCAAGCTTGTGGCCGTGTCATGTGACACGGCCACTGGCTTGGCCGTGTCATATGAGTGTGTTGGCTTCTGGTTCATTTCTTTCCTTTCTTGGTTCTTTGGCTTGGATGGGACACGGCCAAGCTTGTGGCTGTGTCATGTGACACGGCCACTGGCTTGGCCGTGTCACTTGCCAGTGTCTTCTTTTGCCAAATTTTCTTTCCATTCTTGGTCTCTTTGATTTTTGCTCTTTGGGTGAGACACGGCCAGAGGCTTGGCCGTGTCTCTTGGGTGTGTCATCTACTACCTTGAAGTAATTTTGAGGGACACGGCCAAGCTTGCTTTGGCTTGGCCATGTCTTGCTTGATTCATGCTCTTTCTTTATTGTTTTGATCATCCAAGAGAGTTTTAGCACTTTGACCTAAAACAAACACTTAAAACAAACTTTAAACCAAAATCAAATGAAACATTAACTAAACTAAAAACACATAGAAATCATACTAAAAACAAGTATAAAAATACTCTTATCAGTACCCAAGATAACTTTTCGTACAAGGTATGGGCATTATGAGTTTCTGGTGATGCCCTTTGGATTAACGAATGCACTAGTAGCTTTTATGGATTTGATGAACAGGGTATTCAGACCATATTTAGATCAGTTTGTGGTGGTCTTCATTGATGATATCTTGGTGTATTCACGTAATGAGGAGGATCATGATAGGCATTTGCGGATCGTATTGCAGACTCTGAGAGAGAAGCAGTTGTATGCTAAACTGTCTAAGTGTCAGTTCTGGCTTGATCAGGTAGCTTTTCTTGGTCATGTGGTTTTAGCATAGGGTATTAGAGTTGATCCGAGTAAAATTGAGGCTATCTTGAATTGGAGTCCACCGAAGACTGTGACAGAGGTTAGAAGTTTTCTAGGATTGGCAGGCTATTATCGTCGATTTGTGAATGGTTTTTTCTATAATAGCTACACCACTCACCAGATTACTTCGAAAAGGAGTTAAATTTGTCTGGATAGATCGGTGTCAGGCGAGTTTTGAGCAGCTGAGGAAGATGTTGACTCAAGGTCCTATCCTTACCCTGCCTGTGGAAGGTAAACCATATGTGATATATAGTGATGCTTCACACAATAGTTTAGGTTGTGTTTTGATGCAGGAGGGTAGAGTCATTGCTTATGACTCTCGTCAATTGAAACCGCATGAGCTGAATTATCCAATGCATGATTTGGAATTAGCAGCAATAGTCTTTGCCTTGAAGATTTGGCAGCACTATTTGTATGGGGAAAATTGTTTCTTTTATACAGATCACAAGATTTTGAAATACCTAGGTGTTCAGAGAGAGCTGAATCTTCAGCAGAGACGGTGGTTAGAGTTGATTAAAGACTACGACTATTTGATTGATTATCATCCTGGTAAGGCAAATGTTGTTGCTGATGCCTTGAGTCGAAAATCTTTGGCAGGTTTGACTGCTTATTCGCTCTCGTTGCTTGTTGAGTTGAGAGCATTGCATGCTAGATTTGAGTGTTCTGATGATGGTGCTTTAATGGCCCAGTTGCAGTTGAGGCCAGTCTTGTTGGATCATATTAGGGAGGCTCAATTAGCAGATGAGAGAATTCAGAAATTTGTGTTGGTTTGTCGAAAAGGGGAAAGTCGAGACTTTTATGTGAGGGGTGATGGCAGTCTATGGTATAGAGATAGATTGTGTATTCATAATGATGCAGAATTGAAAAGAGTGATATTAGAGGAAGCACATCAGTCACTTTCTGCTATGCACCCTGGGAGTACCAAGATGTATCAAGACTTGAAGCGGCATTATTGGTGGTCAGGTATGAAGAGGGCCATAGCAGAGTTTGTTTCCAGATGTCTCACTTGCCAGAAAGTGAAGGTTGAGCACCAAGTTCCTTCAGGATTGCTCCAACCTTTATAAGTGCCAGAGTGGAAATGGGAGCGAGTGACAATGGATTTTGTGACTAGACTACCTTTAACTCAGAAGAAGCATGATGCAATCTGGGTGATAGTTGATCGGATGACAAAGACAGCTCATTTTCTTCCAGTTCGGATGGATTATTCTCATGAGAGATTGGCTGAGCTTTATATCAATGAGATAGTCAGGTTGCATGGAGTCCCAATTTCTTTGGTGTCAGATCGAGATCACCGGTTTACTTCGAGGTTTTGGTACTACTTTCCATCCTCAGATAAATGGACAGTCAAAGAGAGTGATACAGATTCTGGAGGATATGTTGAGGAGCTATATCATTGATTTTGCCGAGAATTGAGACAGATTTTTGCCATTAATTGAATTTTATTATAACAATAGTCATCAGTCGAGTATTGGGATGACTCCTTATGAGGCTTTATATGGCAGGAGATGCTGGACACTTTTGTGTTGGGATGAAGTTGGAGAAGGTAAACTGGTTGGTCCCGATTTGATTAAGGAAACAGAGGAGAAAGTGAAGGTGATCCGGGTCCTTTGAAAGCAGCTTCAGACTAACAGAAATCTTATTCAGATTTAAAGAGAAGAGACATAGAGTTCAGTGTGGGAGATAAAGTGTTTCTGAAGGTGTCTCCATGGAAGAAGATTTTGAGATTTTGCCGCAAAGGGAAGTTGAGTCCTCGTTTCATATGACCATATGAGGTGTTGGAGAGAGTTGGTCCAGTGGCTTATAGACTAGCTTTGCCGTCGAAGTTGGATCGAATACATAATGTTTTCCATGTCTCGATTCTTCGGAGATACAGGTCTGACCCATCTCATATCTTATCAGTGGAGTCCATTGAGGTGAGTCCAGATCTGACTTACGAGGAAGAACCAGTGGCGATTTTGGCACGAGAGGTTAAAGAATTGAGGAATAAGAGGGTGCCACTTGTGAAAGTCCTTTGGAGGAATCATGCCACTGAGGAGGAGACAAGGGAAAGTGAGCAGGCGATGCAGAGTCAGTTTCCCCAATTGTTCCAGACTTGAGGACAAGTAATTTCGGGGACGAAATTTATTTTAGGGGGAGAGAATTGTAACATCTAAAATTTTTTGAAAATTTTTAATTTTTGAAAAATTGGATAAAATAAATTATAATTTAAAAGAATAAATTAAATTAATGGTTTTAAATGAAAAATGAAGGGATATTAAATGAAAAAGTGGAATATATATGTGATATATATGCAAGATATATATAACATATATAAAAGTCAACACTTTTTAAAAGAAAAGTGTATTTTGGTAATTAAATCTTATAAATTCAAAATTAATAAAATAATTGAAAAACAAATTAATTTTGAATGGAAGAGGGAAATTAGGACTTTTAATTTATTAAAAAAATAATTAAATAATTAAATATTAAATTATTTTAATATATATATATGTGGTTAAAAAAAAGATGAAAAGGAAAAAATATTAAAAGTCTTCTTCTTCTTCTTCTCAAGAATGTGGCTTCCATGGAAGTTTGAAGACCAAGGATTTTGCTTCTTCCATACTCCATAAATTGAAGGAATTAACAAGTTTCAAGAGGATTTTTGGTGATTTCCACCAAAATTAGTAAGTTTCCATCTCTTTTCTTTGAATTCCTTGGAAATTTAGATTATGTGAGAATTTGGATTTTTATGTAGGATGTTATAATTGTTGGAATTTGTGTGTATGATGTTATTTTGGGTAGTTAACAATGATTCTAAGGTTAGATTGAAGTGATGGTGGAGTTTGGTTAAAGAATGGTGAAGAGAGAGAATTTAGGGTTATGGATTTTTGGGGTTTTGAAAACATGAACTTTAATTGTGCAAATTGTTTCCAAATGAGTTGTTTTGATTCATAAACAAGTATTTTAAAGTCAAATATTGGATTTGGTGGTGTTGGGTTGGAGTTTGAGAATGGAAGTGGAGATTTAGGGTTTTGGAAAAGTGATTTTCCAAAGTGGTTGAATTGTGTGATTTTATTTGTTTAAGCATGTTGTTTAGTGTTAAAAGTGATGAATATAAGCTTGGAATGAGTAATGGATTGTGTTGGAATGGAAAACCTTCAATGGGGGAAGGTTAGGCCATTTTTGAGATTTTGTGTATAAGAGTGTATTTTTATAATGTAAATGATTTGAATGTATTAAAATATGTTTTTAATAATATAAATAAACTTAAAACACTAATTTAATTGTTGTAGAATGGAATTCCAATGTTGAAGTAAGGAAAGGCTAAATTTTTGGAAATTTGTAGGAGTGATGTGTAATTATGATTTAATGTTGGAAATGCCATTAAATGTTATACTAAATGATTATTTGCTATCACATTTGGTTTAAGCATTGAGGGAGATTGATTTGCTTCATCCAAGTGGTGAAGAGCAAGTTAGAAAGATTGGATTGAAGGTTGTTTTTAGCTTGCTTTGGGTAGCTAGTGGATGTATGTGCAAACTTTGAATATAATGTCTATATTTGTATAACATTTGGACTTAACACATTTTGGTTGAAAAATGTGTTAAGCTACTTGGTTCATTGATTGTGTATGAATAATATGCTATGACATTTGTAATGTCATATATGTGTTAAATGCATTGTGAAAAGCCATTGATAATTTCTAATTTGTGTAACATGTGAAATATGCATATTATGTGAAAATACCCAAAGTAATTGGGTAATGTGTTGTGAATGCAAAAATGAGATATGTGTAATATTGAAATGAATTGATATTGATAAAAATGAGAAAAGTGAGAAAAATGAGAAAGATGTGAAAAATGAGAAAAGTGAGAAAAAAAATGTGAAAATAAGGCAATGTGCCTAGATTGAATATGTAAAAATGAGAAAGAGATTAATAATGAGAAATATGAATAAATTGTGTGCCTAGTATGCTATTCAATTTTCTGAGTTCTGGTTTTGGCGGCCTGCCTATGATTGCCTACGGGCTATACGCTGGAATGGTGAAAAGACGGGGTCGTAAGCTAGGCCAGCTGATAAATATGATGTTTTTAGGGTGAAAAGACTTTGTAGTAAGCCTCAAAAACTGTAACAATCTAGCCGGGTTGAGGACCAAGATACCAGGGCCTAAGGGTCTAGCCGGGTTGAGGTCCAAGAGACTGGGGCTATTACATTATCCATGGATATATATATTGCCTACGGGGCTAGACACATAGTGTCATTATGGACCAAAGCAGTAACTCTGAAATTTGAATAGCATATTAGATCCTTTTTGGGCCCATGCTTGTCTTTTTTTTTAATGTGAATTATGAATTATGATACAATTGAGTAATATAATGTTATGAGTTGTGCTTATGAAATATTTAAAAAAATATAAGAAAGTGGATTGATGTGACATCTATATGCATTATGCATTTGGTATTGCATTGAGTTATATTGTTATTATCAAAGTTTGTACCACTAGGCTTCGGCTTAGTGCGATTGTTTCCATCGCGTAGGTGACAGGGTAGACCCAGTTGAGCCAGAGAGTTCTTCTAGACCAAGTCGGGTTTAGACTTGTAGTTGAGCTTGTAGAGTTGCTATCGAGATGAGAAACACTGCCAGCAACATATATATATATTTTTATGTTATTGTACATTTTGAGTTTTATGCATAATATATTATGTTTTGAATTTTACGTTTTGTATATTATAAAGAATGTTTGGGTCAATGTATTTGAAATGGGAGAGTAAGTGTATTTTAAATTATATATATCTATATGTATAAAGGTTTGAGAAACTTGGTGAAATTGAGAAGTATGGTTGAGATGGTGGTTGGAAATTATTTGGGAGTGTTTTCTTTTTGCAGGTTGAGTAATTACTAAATTTTGAGATATCCAAAATTCAGACAAAACTCTGGCGAATTTTCCCAGAGATTTATATATATATTTTTTATTTTGGGTTCTTATAACAAGTAAATAATATTTATATTCTATTTAATTTTCATATATTTAGAATTTGAAATTTTAAATTGGAAATGTAAAAAAAATAATTAGTAAATCGGTCCGTGACATTTTTGTACCGTATATGCATATTTTACATATGCTAGAAATATGTATTGTACGTATTTAGGGTATAAGGGTGTTACAAGCAAGAAGATTGGAAAGGGAGAAAAATATGAAAGTTTGAATTGAAAATATGAAAGGGCGGTTCAGAAAGCTAATAGAGTTCTTGTTACCTGAAGCAGTACAAGGTTTCAGCTCAAACCTATAAGAAGAGTTTGACTTGAATTGGGCTATCTCAACCAAAGACTCAGTTAAAATAAGAGAAATAGGAGAAAGACCATCTTTCATTTGGTTCATGATGTCCAATACAGCTTCGAGTCCTCCATCTTGAAAGTTTTAGACTTGATATTCCAAAAGGGGAAAGGGGCATAATGATGAAATTCCATGTCAAAAAAAATCCAAAAAATAAAAAGCAAAAAAACAAAAAAAATAAAAAAAAAGAAAGAAAAAAAAAGGAAAAAAGAAGAAAAAGGTCCTGAGTTTTTACAAAAGAAAAAGAAAAATAACAAGTTTGTCAGATCAGATTTAGATGTCTGCTAAGAAGATAGAAAAACATTCAAGTTTTATCTTTTCATGAAGCAAGATAACAAGATGCCTAAGAGGTAGAAATGATGCCAAGAGTTTAAGAATGATTCAACAACATACAGTTCCAACAGAAAGTTTATAGTGTGAAGATCTGTTAGTAGTGTTATATCAGCTTTAAAGAAAAGCCTTCACTTAAGCCAATATCCCTTATAAACTATATTTGAAGCCTATTAAAGACCTATTGATCTCTCTTGGTAGGTAGAGTCTTTTAGTGGAGATTGTTTAAAAATGCATGTATATGAGATAGACAATACTTAAACCTAATGAGACATTTTACCAAGTAATGTGTATGTGCCTATCTGAAGTGCAACAGTTCATGCTCAAATGGAAATGATTTCCAAATTTAGTACGGTAACTAAGGTTATGATGTTATAGATGTTTTGATTTGAAAGACAAGTCCTGAAGTATATTGACATTGATTTGACAAAGTCAACATTTAATTTCAAAATTAAAATTAAAATTCAACAAAAAAATGTGTTTTTCTTGTCATATGAGCTTTCAAGCATAAGGAAGTATGTTGCACCGTTGAATCTTAAAGGACACATTGGGCAGTGGTAGGTTGATTAAAGAATTGTTCACAAGGTTATGAAGAAATTATCAACTAATGTACTGAATCATGGTTTGAAATGGATGTCTCGTGTATCTTTAACTATCCTGCTTGGGCCCCCATAACTCATGTTTTCTATATCTTAAAGATGAATCTATGGATGTGATATCTCTTGATGATCCAATGAAAGGCCTAAATGAACATCTTGAAGGTGCCAACGAGGGTTCTATGGCCTATCACCTCAGTCTGTGAGTCAGTATAATCACTGTAAGTATCATTCATGCATATCATGCATATGTGAGCATATCACACTTCATTCTTGTTGTCCTGTGCCACCTATTCTTTGTCACAGTAAATAGTTGATATTTTATGAAGAAAATAATGAGAAGCATACATGGCATCAGGGGGCATGAAAGGCCTATTGCTTAAAAAAGATCCAATCCCATTGCAAAAGAAAAAAGAGTTGCATGCTAGCAGAAATGTTGATAAGAGCCTATATATGAGGCAAAATTACCAATTTGATCTTGCACTGGGGGGGGGGGGAGTGGAGGGGTAGCATAAAGATAGAGTATCCAGCAAAAAGAATGGTCAAATTCTTGAAAATAAAAATCCATTAAAATAGAACAAGTAGCAAGAGGAAAGCAAGACACTCAAATGGATGAAGATACAAGTGGTAGAAGGTCAGTCAAGCTAGAAGAGCTAAAGTTGATGTAGGACAAAGGTCCATTCCCAAGAATAAAGAATCAAGATGAAGATCCATTTCTGTAAAGGCAGACATCTTCAAATAGATTTGTTGAAACATCCACAATCAATTCTACTCATATTTTCCCAAATATGATGAATTATTTGGATTTGCTAAAGTATCCAAATCTTTAGCCTATATTGGATTTGTTAAAGTATCCCGACGATGCAGTTTTGTGGACTTAGTAAAGCATCCAAACCTTTAGCCTATATTGGATTTGTTAAAGTATCCTGAAGGCATAGTTTTACAAATTTGACAAAACATCCAAACCTTTAGTATTCACATTTATTCCTAATGAGACATTAGATTCGCTCGCTATCCTATCAAGAAATTAAAGTTGCTTGATAGTTATTATTTTATTAAGATATTAAAATTGCTTAGAGGTTTCATCAAGATATTGAAGTTGCTCAATGGTTGCTATTTTACCAAGATATTAAAATCACTTGGTGGCTACATTGAGATATTAAAGTCACTCAATGGTTGTTGTTTTACCAAGATATTAAAATTGCTTGGTGGTTTCATCGAGATATTAAAGTCGCTCGATGGTTGTTGCTTTACTAGGTTATTAAAATCGCTTACTGGTTTCATTGAGATATTAAAATCGCTCAATGAACTTATTGGGATATTAGAGTTGCCCGATGGTCAGATATAGATACTCGATGGTTCCTCGCTATAAGTTATTCATCCTTTGGATTTTTCTTTGTTTGGCTTCTTTTTCTTTTAATTTATAGACACTTGGTGCAAAATCTAGAAGCCATATCATTGCTTTTCACTCTCTTCCACATAAATTCATGATTGTTCAAGCAAGGGCCAAAATTGTAGACCTTTAATTTTACCCTAATTGAATCTGGTCCAACATTAAAAGCTTGAATTAAATCCAGTCCAATTTTAAAAGCTTGAATTAAGTCTGGCCTAATTTTAAAAGCTTGAATTAAGTATGCTCCTATTTTAAAAGCCTAAACCAAGTCTGGTTCTATTCAAAAGCTAAAATCATGACAAACTGGCCATGCTAATTTGCCATGAGCCTTAATTTTGGGCCTAATTCAATTTTTGTTAGTTTTAAGGGTCCTAATTCTACTTAAACTCGGACAGATTTGGGGTAAGCAAAAGCTTTTTGAATAGAATTGGGATCATTTAAACCAACAGGGAGTAAGACTGTTGCCCTAATTTGGGGCCTATAAAAAGCAATTAACATGCATCATCAAAGTTAGCTACAATTAGTAGATTAGATGGCCACAATTATAAATTAAGAAGCAAAGAGGAGTAAGAACTAGAGAGAGGTTGTTAGGTCCCAGCCTAGCTATCTACAAGTGCATAGATCATTAACACGTAATATAATGATAAGTAGAGTATCGTTCCCTTGAGGAGCGTATTTCTAAATATCAAATAATTAAACTGATTATTATTTGGATAGTCAAATTTGTTTTATGAGTAAACTAAATGGAATGAGAATAAAGTTCTAAGTGTTAACCTTATCTTTAAGTGAAAACTACTTAAGATTGTTACCTCTTTGGACTAATATTGTGCTTGCACTCTTGCTTCATCACATAATATCTCAATTTAATTAATTATTAGCCAAATAATTAAAGCATTAAGATTAAAGATAACAAAATAATTCAAGGATAAACTAAATTAAATCAAATAAATATTTATAATTCCATGATAAATTCAATGTAAGGAACTAACCCTAAAGAGAATTAGTTTTTCATTATTAAAATAAAAACATTACAAATATAAAAGAAAGTAATTAAAAACATAATTTAAAGAACAAGAAATATCAAACTCTATTTCTTTGAAGAAGAACTTGATTTGGCTCTTAAATTCCTTCTTGAACCAAAGTTCACTCTTCTTTCTCTAAGAAACTCTAAACTACATTTTTTTTAGATAAATCTACTCTAATTATTGTATATCTCTCTTGTATTTGAAATCATGGAGGAAGGGTGTTTAAATAGAGTGCTTGGAAACTTCTTTAGTGGAGAAAAACTAGAAAATGTTAAAGTAAAACTTGGATGGTTTGTTTATTTTCAACATTTCTAGCTCAAAAAAAAATCATAAATGCAGCCCATGGGCATGGCTTTTGAATGCCACAGTCATGGCATTTGTTTTGTCAAACTTTTCAGCTGCCAAGGTCGGTCTTGTTAGAAAATCGAGAAGAATCTGCAACCCTTGCCGCAGCAGAAAACAAAAAATTTCTTTCGATTTACTCACAGGATCCATGTGATCCATTCAGTTCGATAAAAGAGATTCGAAACTAACCTTTTTGCGTAGCTTCAAAATGATTAACAGATGCTACCTTCTGAAGACGAACACCCTCTAACGAAGTCCACACAAACGTACGCCGTTCTGAGTGCTAGCTCACCAACGGCAGTGGCTGAACTTTTTGCAAAAACGAAATTAGGGTTTTAGGTTTTTTCTCTTCTTCCGTTTTCTTTCAAAATGAATAATAATTATATCATCAAGGCCTCCAGTCCTTTTAAAACCCTAACTGTCCATATCCTATATGGACCCACATCTTTAATTATTATTATCTAATAATAATTATTATAACAATATTATTATTAATATCTAATAATAATAATAATACCAACAACAATAATAAAAATTTAATTATTATTATTTTAAGTACAGCCTACGTTCTATGTGTGTGACCCGATAGGCTCATATTAATTGGTAGTGTATTTCAATCTCTATTGAAATGCACAAATCATAATTGGCCTCTAGCAAGACATTACGACTACCCAATTAATCATGAGAATCATCATAAATGAAAACCTAAAATAGTACATGCATTAATCCCTTTATCACACGATATCTAGTTTGAACATAAGTCATAGTAAATGTCATACTTATATTGTCCAAACTTATGATTACTCGATCTCCAAGTTAACTGATAAACAAATAAGATTGATCTTATATCAACTTATTTGAGCACGGCCATGCATTTCTCAGTTACACTTATCGAGGGGCCCAGAAGATATCTCTCTCATAGAGAGGGACAAATTCCATCTTGATTGTTCATTTTCCTCTACATAATTTATACCATGTTCAAGCATAACCTTTATAATTATCTAGTTACAGATAACGTTTGATCATGTCAAAACATAATATTCCTTATGTTGGAAACTATGACAATCTCAAGTCAAAGGATTAAATGAAAACTATTATGATATACACTTATGACATTAAACCATGAAGTGATATCTATGTGGGTCTATCCAATACACTGTTGTCTAACATGTATCCATAATATTGATTTGTATCTTCATACCTATAATCATCTTATGATTATCAAATCAATATTACACTAGTTATATTTATTATTATCTCCATAACAATAATAAACCAGGGATATAATCATTATTATATATAACATGCAAACATAACAATGATAATAAAAACTTCTTTATTAATAACAAAATGAATAACATTAAGGTCCAAATCAATGGCCTAGGGCATATACACTAACAGTCTCGCACTTGCACTAGGCCTAGTCTAACAAATATCTCATACCCATAGACCTAGTGTGCTGATCATGCTTGACCCGCGAGAGAGGCTTTGTCAATGGATCTGCTATGTTGTCATTTGTGTCAACTTTGCATATCTTGATATCACCTCTATCAATGATGTCTCGAATGAGGTGAAATCGCCTGAGTATATGCTTGGATTTCTGATGGGACCTTGCCTCTTTTGCTTGCGCTATGGCACCATTGTTGTCACAATAGATAGCCATGGGATTAGCAATGCTAGGCACCACTCCAAGCTCAGTGATGAATTTCTTCAGCCAAACTGCTTCCTTAGCTGCATCTGATGCTGCTATATACTCAGCTTCTGTTGTAGAATCTGCTACTGTGCTCTGCTTGGAACTTTTCCATGTAATGGCTCCACCATTCAATGTGAATACAAAACCTGACTGCGATTTGTAATCATCTATATCAGTTTGGAAACTAGCATCTGTGTAACCATTTACAACTAGCTCATCTTCCAAACCTCCATAAACCAAGAAAGCATCCTTAGTTCTTCTTAGATACTTAAGAATGTTCTTAACAGCTGTCCAGTGACCCTCACCAGGATCAGCTTGATATCTACTTGTTGTGCTCAAAGAATATGAGACATCAGGTCTAGTACATAGCATGGCATACATAATAGATCCAATAGCAGAAGCATAAGGGATCTTATTCATTCTATCTCGCTCATCAGATGTCTTAGGACATTGATTCTTTCTAAGATGAATACCATGTGACATAGGCAAAAATCCCTTCTTGGAATCTTGCATGCTGAACCTCTTCAACACTTTGTCAATGTATGTACTTTGACTTAAGCCAAGTATCCTTCTAGATCTACCTCTATAGATCCTTATACCAAGGATATATGCAGCCTCACCCAAGTCCTTCATTGAAAAAGTATTCCCTAACCAATCTTTAACCTTTTGTAAAGTGGGGACATCATTTCCAATGATCAATATGTCATCTACATATAGGACTAAGAACACGATAGCACTCCCACTAACCATCTTGTAAACACATGGTTCATCTTCATTTTGAATGAAACCAAAGTTCTTAACTGTTTCATCAAAACAAAGATTCCAGCTTCGAGATGCTTGCTTCAATCCATAAATGGACCTTTGAAGCTTACAAACCTTCCCAGAATTCTCAGGATTTACAAAACCCTCAGGTTGTGTCATGTACACATCCTCGAGTAAATTTCCATTAAGGAAAGCGGTTTTGACATCCATTTGCCATATCACATAATCATAGTATGCAGCAATGGCAAGGAGAATCCTAATAGATTTAATCATAGCAACTGGAGAAAAGGTTTCATCATAGTCTATACCATGAGTTTGTTTGAAACCTTTTGCAACCAACCTTGCTTTATAGGTTTGTACATTTCCATCCATGTCAATTTTCTTCTTGAAAACCCATTTGCAACCAATAGTCTTAATACCTTCGGGAGGATCAATTAAGGCCCAAACTTGGTTGTCAAACATGGACTGCATCTCAGAGTTCATGGCTCCAAGCCATTTCTCTGAATCTGGACTTGACACAGCTTCAAGATAGGTAGTTGGCTCATCTTGATCTATGAGCAAAACTTCATGATTTTCAGTCATGAGAAATCCATATCTCTCAGGCTGATGACGTGGTCTATCATATCTGCGCAGAACTTGTGTAACATTTTCAGTTTCCACAATGGCTTATGGTTCTGAAACTGTTTCTACAGGCGGTTCAATATCTTCTTGTGGTTCTATAAATTCATCTAATTGAATTGTACTCCCACTAGTTCTTTTAGAAATGAATTCCTTTTCCAAAAAGGTTCCATTTCGAGCAACAAACACTTTGTTCTCAGATGGAATATAGAAATAATATCCTTTAGTTTCCTTAGGATATCCCACAAAGATACATTTAGCAGATTTTGGAGCTAACTTATCTGAAACTGGTCTTTTCACATAAGCTTCACAACCCCAAATCTTAAGAAAAGACAAACTAGGTGTTTTGCCAGTCCATATCTCATATGGTGTCTTTTCAACCGCTTTAGATGGTACACGGTTTAAAACAAAAGCAGCTGTCTCCAAGGCATAACCCCAAAACGATAATGGAAGATCTGCTTGACTCATCATAGATCGAATCATATCTAATAAAGTTTGATTTCTTCTTTCAGAAACACCATTCCACTGTGGAGTTCCTGGAGGAGTTAATTGTGAAACAATTCCATAATTTCTTAGATGTTCGTCAAACTCTTGGCTCAAAAATTCACCACCTCGATCAGATCGAAGTGCCTTAATAGTTTTACCAAGTTGATTTTGTACTTCATTTTGAAAAGTTTTGAACATTTCAAAAGCCTCATGCTTATGTTTCATTAGGTAGACATAGCCATACCTACTGAAATCATCAGTAAAAGTAATGAAGTAATTATATCCTCCTCTGGCACTAATGCTTAACGGGCCACATACATCTGTATGTACTAGTCCAAGCAAGTCATTAGCCCTTTCACCTTGTCCGATGAAAGGATTCTTTGTCATTTTGCCAAGTAAACAAGATTCACATTTATCAAATGATTCAAAATCAAATGAATCTAATAATCCATCTTGATGGAGTTTAGAAATGCGTTTCTCATTTATATGGCTAAGACGACAATGCCATAAAAATGTAGGGTTTAGGTCATTTGGCTTAATTCTTTTAGAGTTTATGTTATAAATATGATTCTCCCTAGAATCATCTAAGTCAAGGACATAAAGGCCATTAAAAGATCTTGCAATACCATAAAGCAAATCATCTTTATCAAAAATAGAACAGGTCTTATTTTTAATTAAAAATGAAAAACCTTCATCATCCAAAACTGAAACTGAAATAAGATTCCTACTCAGAGTAGGAACATAATAGCAATTGTTCAAATTTAACAAAAAGCCATTAGGCATATGAAGTTCATAAGATCCTACAGCTAGTGCAGCAACTCTTGCTTTATTCCCAACTCGTAGGTCAACTTCGCCCCTTTTCAGTGATCTACTCCTTTTGAGTCCCTGCACATTTGTACAAATGTGAGAACCACATGCAGTATCCAATACCCATGAAGTAGAAGCAGATAAGTTAATTTATATAACATATATACCTGAAGATGTAGTCGCACTACCCTTCGATTTCTTCAATTCAGCCAAATAAAGTGGGCAATTTCTTTTCCAATGCCCAGGCTCCTTGCAATGGAAACAAGTTCCTTCCTTAGGAACAGGTGCCTTGGGTTCTTTTGGCTTGGGCTGTCCCTTAGGCTTTGTAGCAACTGTTGCTTTACCCTTTGCCTTGCCTTTCTTCATCATAGGCTTACCCTTATTGACATTCAATACATGGGTAGCCTTAGTGGGCTTTTTGATATTCCCTTTAGCAGTTTTGAGCATACCATGTAGCTCAGGAATGGACTTTTCCATGTTGTTCATATTATAGTTCATAACAAAATGTGAAAAACTGCTGGGCAAAGAATGAAGAATCAAATCCGTGGAGAGTTCTAAACTCAAGGGATATCCAAGTCGGGCAAGGTGATCAATGTAGCCCTTCATTTTCAAAACATGAGCGCTAACCAATTCGCCCTCTGACATCTTGCAGTCAAATAATGCAACAGCAGTGTCGAATCTATCCTGCCTAGCTTGCTGTTGGAAAGCTTGTTTGAGATGGACACTCATCTCATAAGCCTCCAAGTGTTCCAGATCCTTCTGAAGTTCTGGACACATAGTAGCAAGCATAAGACATCCAATGTCATTGGAATCATCCATATGCTTCTTATGCTTGTTCTTATCAGCATTAGAAGCATTAGCAGGAGGTGGCTCAGGGACAGCTTCATCAAGCACATAGGACTTCTTTTCTTGTTTGAGAACAATTCTCAGGTTCCTAAACCAATCAACAAAATTAGTCCCATTCTCTTTCAGTTTTTCCTTCTCAAGGATGGATCGCAGTGATAAAGTGGAGTTATTGTTGGTAGCCATTTCAATCTACAAAATATGCAAATTTTAATTAATAAAAGGTGATAAGTAATTAAAATCCCACTAAAATATAACCCTCAATCATCACAATGACATTTTAGTGGGCTAAGATCCAATTTTTACTTAATATTAAGTCAGCTTTGGCATGACACTTAAAATCAAGTTATTATGGTAGGTAACCCCTTACCAATTACATCACATGTAACTCTTAGATAATATGGGATCATGACATCATATGTCATAGCATGTTATACCCCATCTAATGCCTTAGGCCCAAAACCATTTTGATAGCCTAATTAAGTCTAACCAATTTTAAACGCATGAGCAGCACCATTACTCATCATATCTTACTAGGATAACCTAAAGTACTTTGCTTTGGCAAAATCTACATTTAGGTGATCTTAGCCTTGATAAGTGTTTAAGATATGGATGGCATTAAAACTTAGATTAATAGTGAGGGTTCATTCCATTTAATTTTGAAAACATGTTAAAATTAACATTTATATATCATATCCCATATGCATACATAAACTATCAAACATGGCATCTCATACATATTCGATAAAAATAAACGTGACATAGTATGGCCAAACTAGATATGATCTTCATGAGACCAAATGAAGATCATATAGGCAACCCTAGGTGAAAAGAAAACCTATCTATTACAACATTTGCAATAGTACATTTCTTCATATCTTGAAAGGCAACTTCATCTCCATGGAATTTTCATCTTCTTCTCCAAGCTTGAGTCTTCATTATTACATTAATAATAAAACTAACTACTAAACTAGTAATAATAAAGTTACAAAAATAAACGATACGCAGGCCGTATATACAATCCAAAGATATGAATAAACAAACACATAGGTCATAAAGCCATACTATGCACCATGCCAAGACATCAAATAATCATAGCATATTCATCACCAACATGTTAAATAGAAACAAATATATTGACATTCTTAATGTCATGGTAACGAACTATAGGGCGCGAACATACGGCGGGTGGGGTTCCGAAGGGGCAGCGCCCCTGAGCGGGGTCGAGGGGCAGCGCCCCTCGAAGCTAAACAGAATCATTAATCCAATTAATAATTTTCTGTCAAAACCCTTATTCTGTCAATCATATTAAACAGAATATAATAGCAATCTATTAATCATATTAACAGAGAACTATTACAAGAAACCTTAGAAAATGATTTACTCAATAATCATATTAATCAAAATCGAAATCTATGTATACATTCAATATGAATAAACGAATTGAATTAATCATATTAACCCTAATTCGAAACCATAACAGATTGTATACCAACCCTAATTCGACTTCACAGAATTGTATCTTATACAATTGGTCATCTTTGACATCATATATCAACAACGATTTAGGTTATATCTCATATAACAGATTCGAATCATCATCAAATGATAAAACGAATCCAATCATGCCATTCAAAAAATAATAGATCACATAAACACATCAATATGGCATATTTCAAATTAAATGGAATCAACAACCTGGCTCTGATACCACTGTTAGAAAATCGAGAAGAATCTGCAACCCTTGCCGCAGTGAAAAACAAAAAATTTCTTTCGATTTACTCACAGGATCCATGTGATCCATTCAGTTCGATAAAAGAGATTCGAAACTAACCTTTTTGCGTAGCTTCAAAACGATTAACAGATGCTGCCTTCTGAAGACGAACACCCTCTAACGAAGTCCACACAAACGTACGCCGTTCTGAGTGCTAGCTCACCAACGGCAGTGGCTGAACTTTTTGCAAAAACGAAATTAGGGTTTTAGGTTTTTTCTCTTCTTCCGTTTTCTTTCAAAACGAATAATAATTATATCATCAAGGCCTCCAGTCCTTTTAAAACCCTAACTGTCCATATCCTATATGGACCCACGTCTTTAATTATTATTATATAATAATTATTATAACAATATTATTATTAATATCTAATAATAATAATAATACCAACAACAATAATAAAAATTTAATTATTATTATTTTAAGTACAGCCTACGTTCTATGTGTGTGACCCGATAGGCTCATATTAATTGGTAGTGTATTTCAATCTCTATTGAAATGCACAAATCATAATTGGCCTCTAGCAAGACATTACGACTACCCAATTAATCATGAGAATCATCATAAATGAAAACCTAAAATAGTACATGCATTAATCCCTTTATCACACGATATCTAGTTTGAACATAAGTCATAGTAAATGTCATACTTATATTGTCCAAACTTATGATTACTCGATCTCCAAGTTAACTGATAAACAAATAAGATTGATCTTATATCAACTTATTTGAGCACGGCCATGCATTTCTCAGTTACACTTATCGAGGGGCCCAGAAGATATCTCTCTCATAGAGAGGGACAAATTCCATCTTGATTGTTCATTTTCCTCTACATAATTTATACCATGTTCAAGCATAACCTTTATAATTATCTAGTTACAGATAACGTTTGATCATGTCAAAACATAATATTCCTTATGTTGGAAACTATGACAATCTCAAGTCAAAGGATTAAATGAAAACTATTATGATATACACTTATGACATTAAACCATGAAGTGATATCTATGTGGGTCTATCCAATACACTGTTGTCTAACATGTATCCATAATATTGATTTGTATCTTCATACCTATAATCATCTTATGATTATCAAATCAATATTACACTAGTTATATTTATTATTATCTCCATAACAATAATAAACCAGGGATATAATCATTATTATATATAACATGCAAACATAACAATAATAATAAAAACTTCTTTATTAATAACAAAATGAATAACATTAAGGTCCAAATCAATGGCCTAGGGCATATACACTAACAGGTCTAATGGCCCACGGTTGTGGTGTTGGTTGGCCATGGGCATGGCTTTTGAAGTGAGGTGAAAACTCTGATTTTTCTTCCTTTTCTTTCATTTAGGTAGTGGGGTTTTGAATGACATGGGCGTGGCATTGAATTTCCACGACCGTGGCATTCAACTTCATTTTGGGACTTGTAGACCCTTAATTTTGGCTCAACATGAATTTTATTTTAATTAAAAATGTTGAATCAAGTTTGGTTTCAATCTTAAAGCCCCAAGTTAAATTTAATTCAATTATGGAGGCCTAAATCAAGCCTGGACTAAATTAAAAAGCCAAAACCAATTCTGGTTTAATTCAAGAACTAAACGACCCAAAATGAAAGATGACTGGCCATTTTTTTATGTCTATTTTGTTATGAGCATGGCTCATAGCAAATTTATTCAAGTTAAAATCGATATGAGCCACCTCATATCGAATTTAACTTGATTCAATTTGTTATAAGGCTTGGCCATATCGAATTGGACATCCAATTCGATATGGCCCCTTAAATTCGGCTTATTTTGGTATCCTAAATTGTTTAATGATTTTGGTATCGAATTAGGTCAATTCTAATTTGATATGGAGATTTTCCATTTCAAATTAGGCTTACTAATTCAATTTGGACTTTAGTCCATGTTAGATTAAACTTGTTTTAATCCAATATGGTTATGG
This sequence comes from Garcia nutans, assembly GCA_947685225.1. Classification (NCBI taxonomy): domain Eukaryota; kingdom Viridiplantae; phylum Streptophyta; class Magnoliopsida; order Malpighiales; family Euphorbiaceae; genus Garcia; species Garcia nutans. The sequence continues at coordinate 51,330,095 of CANTUV010000007.1, forward strand.
TTTCCCTCGAATTCAAAAGATTTTAATTCGATATTCTTCATAAGGGAGTTGTGCTTAGATAGAAAGCAAAGACTCGTTTACAAGAGTTTAACCTAACATATTTACTATAAATACAAGGTGAAAAGAATAGAAAGAGGGTAGCAACATCTTAATTAACACAGAGTAATGATGTAATTAAAAGAGATTGTCAAACAGAAATACTAGCCATCAAGCACATAAAAGATTATAAACCAAAAGGCAATAGCATATTGTCTTCACTTTGTTCAAATGGGATTTTACAACCGGTGCAAATATAAAACTTGTATCAACGTGAAATATCGGAGGAACTAACAAATAGAGGCTTGCAATCCTTTATTTAATCTGTTTTAGATTCACAGTAACTACATTATTATTTATTTTTTTGAATGCTTTTTTTTTTGTTAATTATTGTATTTTCATAAAACATTCTATAGCTTTGTTCTTGAGTCCAATAATTAGTTTATGTCCAGTAAACTTTTTTTATCCAAGGAAGTTTTCTCAGCCTTAATTTAAATATCATAGCAGCTTCTTAATCTCACAATAATAATAATAATCGGTCACATAAAATATTATTTTGAATTAAATGCTCAGTGGCTCAAAGCTTATAAATATTGTTACAGTAGCTTTGTTTTCTAAATGTAATTACAATATCTTTATTTCCCTAAAACTAAAACAGTAGCCTCATCTTTCTAAAATCCTAAATCTAATTTTATAAAATCTTAAAACCCTAATCTATTATTTTCCAAACCCTAAAAATTAAAAACCTTATTTTGTAAAAACCCTAATTGTATTTTCCTAAAACCTAATTCATAAAACCCTAGTTTGTACATCTATTGTTTAACATGATATTTAAATGTAGACTTGATTATTAACGCATGTTCATTTATTGCATGTCTTGATGGAAGATTTATTTTACTTGATTTATAATGGATGGTTTACTTTTATGATGAATGGTTGAATGTCTTTTATTTGTTTATTTTAGCTTCAATGGCGTAAGATATATGTTTTAACTTTATGGATACCTCATTAGCTAAGTTTAATATAATATTTTTACTTTAAGTTTTGGATTAATGTAAAGGGCATGTTTCCACCAAATGGTGGGTGTCCTATTTTATTTAGTTTTAGGACATTAGATAATTGTTTTAAAGGCATGATTCCATCATTGGATGGGTGCCTATTTTGATTGCTTTATTTTAATAAAGGTGATTGATGATTATTTATTTTGATAATTACATGTAGTATGGTTAATTTTAAAATATTTAAGAATTTAATAATATTTAGACCTGAAAATGAGGCCGGTTCCAATGAACCGGGCATTGTGGGAGTGTTGGGTCATTCTCACCTTCCCCACGCATACCCAATTTTTGAACCCATTAGGGGGTTAGGAATTTCTTAGGAATCAATTCATCCACCCCTTTATTTTTCCTGATCCATCCAGGTGGCCACTCATTTTCTCCAGATTTAGGCCCGTGTTCTCTAAGGCCCTAAGCCTATCAGTGCCGAAGTTGTAAGAATCATTCCATAGAGGAGTGGGGGAAAAATCCCTTCTCACAGTGGTGACTCCACTGGGGATAAGAGATGTTGATTCCATTGGTCTTAATATTATTTTATTCTTTCTTATTTTGATATTGTCCATTGCATCATTTAGATTGCATTGTGTGTGTGAGTTAGGACGCCCGTGTAACCTATGTTGTATTATGTAAGGGATACCATACTTTCACTCAAGGTATGGAGATTGAGCATGACATAACCACTCATAGCCTTGTACCTTTTGGTATATACTTGCTATGGGAGCCTAAACCTTTCAACCCAAAAGATTAAAGCTCATGTAATTGGCCGAGTTACTTTTCTTAGGTTTTTACCCAAATGCTTGTTGTTTGACTATGATTAATTTATCTTAGTTTCAACCATGGATTATTTGGTTTATTCTTTTTCTAATATGACCTAATTAAATTATAAGCTTAAAATAATTTTCTCCTTTAAGACTAAAAGATCAAAACAAAATTTTCAAAAAAAAACTTTCAATATGGATTTGGACATAAATATAGATCAAAAATTCTTTTCTACCTCATGATCCAAATACAAAACCCAAAATTTATTTTTAAACAAACCTTTTACAAATGGGCCTAGGAGCAAAATTATTTTTTCACTTCATGTAAAATTATAACTTCTTCTTAAAAGAGCTTACAACTATTTAGGTCAATTATGGAATACCAAAAATTAATTGTGGACCTAATTTATACCAATAATTGTTAATCATGGGCTTGTTTGTGGCATGAATCATTAGTTGTTTTTTTAAATAGGTAATCTATTTATGGTAAACCCTTTAATATAGTTTTAATCCATAAAATAGCATAAAAGCTATTTTTAGTTGATTCATTGGATTAAAGCCTAATTAATGGGAATTATCATGAACTGACTTCTATGTTTGAAAATACAACTATTGGTTAGAACCGTCTGAGTAAATTTTTTTTTCAAAAACAAGATATCCCATGTTGGTATTTTGTTGATCATATATCTAGGAAAAGAGACTTGTCATTCATGTGTGGGTAATATAAGGTTGGAAGGAACTTCTTAATTATTTTTGTGTGTCTATTACTTGTGTATATATGCATACATGCATACACACATTACATTACATGGCCTTAAATCCTTTCTTGCTCATAGACCTAGAGTACAACAGTTTAAGAGCGTACGACAATCTGACTTATGCGAGTGACGTAGAATCCAGTAATGACTCAGTCAGCTTTTCACCAAGAGCAATGGAACCCGAAAAGATTCAAAAGGTGGATGATGCCCTCAATGCCAAGATGAAAGAACTAAAGGGGGTCCTGGCTGAGACCATGAAAAGCCAACGGGCTGCACTTTTGGGGAATACTACTAAGGCATCTGCTAGTACTAAAAAACCAAAATATAAGGGAAAGGCTAAGGTAGTCAAAGCAGCCTTTGATGAAGATAAAGAAGCTATGGACGATGATGAGTGGGAACAGTACTTCCAAAATCAATAAGAGGATAAGAAAGAAAAGAAGACTATAGAAAAGAAAGCTAAATCCTCAGATGTGGAGAAGATGATTGTTGATTTAGAGAAGAAGTTTGAAAAGAAGCTGAAGGCTAAAGAGGTGTCGAAAGTGGATAAAATGTTTAAACAAGATGAAGAAGTCCTTTACAACTTCAAGATGCCTTCCTTTGCTAAGTACAATGGTATAGAAAATCCTTAGTTGCATGTTAAGTAGTACATCACTGCCATGCAGTCCGCTCGAGCTACTACAGCCCAAACTTTGAGGTATTTTATGCTTTCTTTGGACCTTGTTGTGCATAATTGGTTTAATACATTGGAGGAAAGTACTCAAAAAGATTAGAATATGATGTACAACCTTCATTCAACAATATGGGTACAATGTCAAACTAGAATTGACTTTGATGGAGGTGGAAACTATTAGACAAATGAAAAATAAAAATTTTGTTGACTACGTGAAGAGGTGGAAAAATAGGGCTACATTGCTTAAGAAGAGACCAGATGAGATCAACCAGATTCTAATGATAGTAAGGGGTGTCCTACCTAGTCTATGTGAATGGATGTCTCACACTCTCATAAGGGATTTCAAAGATCTTCTCCAAGCTGGCTTGCAAATAGAAAAGTGGGAAAGGGAGAAGAATCATTTTCCTGAAAGAAGAAGTGATAGGACAAGTTATCAGTCTGGCAATCAGGGTACACAGAAGTCAGTGGATGTCAATGCAACAACTTGTCAAGTAAATAGAAGACAGTTTTTAGAGTTGAGGAAACCTTTATCTTAGGTATTCAATAGGTTGCAAAGGAATGGGCTATTACAGCCATTGGATCCCCGACCTTTGCCGAACCCTCTACCATCAAGCTTTAATGCCAAGGCCTTTTGTCAATTCCATCAAGTGCAAGGGCATGAGATAGATAGGTGTGTTCGCTAAGGCACGAGATCTAAGATTTGATTGACAATGGAAAGTTACCTAAGCCTGATAATCCCAATACCAAGAATAATCCTTTGCCTAACTTTGGCAAAGTACCTTTATCAACAACCTTCATGGTAGGGGGAGGATTGGAGGAAGATTTTATCTTATCCTTCTTTCAAGGTGTGAGTGTAGAAGAAGTAAAAGGAGAGTAGGCTTGACTCAATAGACCTCCCTTGGCTTGAATGTTTCTCATTTTATTGCTTTCTTTGGTATTTAATTATAATAATTATTTTTTTTCAAATTTAGAATGTTTTAATAAATTACTTTTATTAAATTTTATATTAGTCTTTGGTCATTTTGGTGCTCAACAAATGACAAATCTAGCTTGATATTCATGAATTAATGTATCTATGCATCATGATTTGAATGACTTTACTAGGTTAGGGAATTGTTCTATAACTTTGAGCTATGTATGCTTACTTAGAGAGGGTTCCTGCATAATTACTTGTGTTTAGGTCGTAGTCAATCTTAGAATATGATTTGAAGAACTTTCGAGGTGAAATTGAACTCTGCTTATTTAAGTGAGAGATGATCTAGGCATTGTTTGGTGGGCCAACAACTAGTACCTGCCCTATTAACATCAATCCCTAGTTTGTCCCTTTGAGCCTTCATAAGATTTTAGTTTGCTTTTCATTGGCTTGTGAACCCAATAACCTATCTTGAGCTATTGTTACACTTTTGACAAGTCTAAAGATCACTGAATTACCACGGGGAAAGAAGATCAAGGAAAAGTATGCGTTATCATGACCATAAGGATAGATGAAGTTTATATGAACTGGACCTAATATCTCAAATCTATAACATTAGGTTAACAAAGGGTTCAACCTTACTAAAGCAAACTCGTCCTACTCCATTCATCTATAGTCAGAAGCATAAAATGGCACAAGTCTCTTAGAACTAGGACCCAAAAGTAAAAAAAAAAACAAAAGAAAAAAAAGTAAAAAGTAAAAGAAAAATGAAAAGGAGAAAATGAAAAGTGAGAAAAAGAAAAAAAAGAAAAAAAAAGAAGAAAGGGGAAGAACAATAGGGTTTTAAAATTCATCCAGATTTCTGCAAAGGAGACTAAGATCTAAAGTCCTGACTTTTTATGAAGCATAATTTTAAGCTCTGTCTTGTCATGAAGCATGATTTCAATCTCTATCTTTTTATGAAGCAAAGATTTTACGACTTGTCTTTTCATGAAGCAAGATAACAAGATACCGAGAAGGTGACAATGGAACCTGTAATAGTATACAGTTCCAATAAGAAGATTGTAGTGTGAAGGTTTTCAATAGTGTCACATCGACTCCAACACAAAGATGGCCTCCGCTTAACCCATGTCCCTTATAAACCTCATTTCAAGCCTATTAAAGACATATTGATCTCTCTTGGTAGGTGAAGCCTATTAGTGGAGATAGTTTGAATAAGCATGCATACGAGATAGACAATATTTAAACTCAATGAGACCTTTGGCCAAGTAATGTGTGTGTGTGCCTATCTGAAGTGCAACAGTTCTTGCTAAAATGGAAATATTTCCCAAGTTGAGTATGATAACTATGATTGACATGTTATAGATATATTAATTTAGAAAATTGAGTTCTAAGGTATAATGATATTGACTTGACAAAGCCAAAATATTATTTTAAGATTAAAAAATATTTTTATCATACAAAGCCTTCAAGTTTAGGGAAACATGTTACATTGTTGAACCTCAACGGACATATTAGGCGAAAGTGGGCTAATGAAAGGATCACCTGTACAGTCATATCACTAAGAAGTTGCCAACCAAATATGTTGAAATGGATATCTCCCACATCTTTGGCTACCATTATTGGGCCTCCACTACTCATGTTTCCAACATTCTAGAAATAAAGCCATAGATGTGAAGACTTTTGTTGTTCTAATGCAAGACCTAAAAAAGGATCTGAAAAGAACCACTGAGAGTGCTTTGGCTTGCCATATCAATTTATGATCAATGGAACCACTGTAAGTATAATCCATGCATATCATGCATACATGAGCATATCAAACTGCAATTTGTTGTCTTGTGTTATCTATTCTTTGTCAAAGTGAACAACAAACACCATGTAAAGTAAACAATTAAAAGAAAATATGAAATTAGGGGGCATGAAAGGGCCATTGCAAAAGAAAGAAGAGTGCATGCTTGTGCAAGGAACTAGACAAAACAAAAATATCAATCAGAACCTGCATGGTAACAAAATCATTGGTTTGAGCATGTATAGGGAACAAAACTTTCTCTTTTCAATTTTTGAGTTTATACCTGTACAAAAATATTTTCAGAATCACTTTTAATATTTTGCCACGCAGAGGGCAAAGAGAGGATATGAGGACTAGCTAAAAAATAGCTGAATTTTTTTGCAAAAAGAATAACAAAAAAGAATGGAAAAAGAAGAAAATTAGAACTCTCAAAGCAAATGAAGATATAAAAGATAAAAGATCAGGACAAAGTCCTAAGAGAAGGATCAGATCAATCCTACTAGAAGAATTGAAGTTGAGGCAAGATAAAGGCCTATCCCTAAGAATAGAGAATCAATATGAAGATTCATTTCTATCAAGGCAGACATTTTCAAGCAAATTTGTTGAAGCATTTTGTATACTCTTAATTTTGGCATGGATTAAGTTTAAGAAGCTTACCTTGTTCCCTTATAATTTTAAAGAACCTAAACTCAATTTTAAAGCTTAAATATTAGAAGGTCCAATTCATAAAAGCCCAAATTAAATTGTAAAACAGGTTCAGTCTGAAAGAAATTAAAAATTAGGGTTTGGTTTGAGTTGGGACAGGTTAAAATTGATATGAGCCAAGCTCATATTGATTTGGACCTTCCAAATCGATATGGGCAAGCTCCATACCGATTTGGAACTTCCAAATCAATATGAGACCCTGCAAATCTGAATTTTGACCGGCAATTTAATTTCCTAATCTTGCTATAATCCGTTTAAGACTCGGATTAGGCAGTTGAGGTTTAGGGTTAAGTGATTGTTTTGCCTATAAATAGAGGATTAAAAAGAATAGAGAGAGATTAGCAATAATTAGTAAAAGACACAACAACTGAGAGCCACCTTGACAAGTAGTAAACTTACAAAATTTAAGCCATTAACAACCAAAGAGGCAATAACTATTGTCTCAAGTTTGCTTCATTCCAGCCTACGAGAAGATTGATCCAGGCAGTAGCACAGATTGGATTCAACATTTTAATTTGGAGGAACCAATAAAACAGAGGTTTGATTCCTGTGTTTAATTAATTTTAACTTACATTAGCTATTTTATTATAATTCTATTCAGTGAGTCATTTTTATCTTTCAAACATTAATTTGGCTTTCTATATTCCTTTCGTCTAAAAATATTCAAGTAGTCATAAGTTTATAATCATTGTCGTAAATATTAAACATTAAATCACCCATGACATTGATCACCGTAAGCAACAAACCCTAATTTTCAAATCATAATATGTAAGACCAAGACTTCAAACCTTAAACCTTGATCCTAAAACACTAACCCTAAAACTTTATCCAGAATCTAAACCCTAATTTCCTAAACCCTAGCTCTCCCTAAATTCCCTAAACCTTGGCCTAAACTCTAATCCTATAATCCATTAAAATGTCAAAACTTTAATCTAGTAACCAAAAACCAATTTATCCAGTAGCCTCAAAACCCTAATTTTCAGCCTAAAACCCCAATTTCCAAGATGTAAGCCCCTAGTTATATATATTTAATATTTTAAACCATAGTTTTGATTATTTAATTGATTACATATTTTTATGAATGTATGATTTATTTTATTTGATTTATGATGGATACTTTATTTTATTTTATTCAATATGGATGATTTAATTTTAATTATCATACTTAAATAGTTTAATTTATTTGGTTTTTTGTTTCCACTTTGTGGATGCCTTGTTTATTTAATTTGTTTCTTTTATGTTATTTTTGAGGATTAAATGTAAAGGGGCATGTTTCCACTAATCGGTGGGTGCCCTATTTTGGTTTTATTTATATATTGAACATTAGACATTGTAAGGGCATGTTTCCATCCTTTGATGGGCATCTATTTTATTTGTTTATCTTAATAAAATGATGAATGTTCTTTTCTTTTAAATTGTGTGTAGTGTGGGTAATATTATAATACTTAAGAATTCAATAATATTTAGACCTAAAAAGGAGGCTGACTCCAATGAACTGGACGCTATGGGAGTGTTGGGTCATTTCTTGCCTTCCCCATGCGTACCCAACTTTTCAAACCCATTAGGGGTTAGAGATTCCTTAGGAATTGAGTCATCCACCCCCTTTTTTTTTACCTATCCGGGTCGCTACTCCATTTTCTCGGCATTTAGGTCAGTGTTCTCTAAGGCCCTGAGCCTAATAGTGCCGAAGTCATAAGAATCATTCCACATGGGGATAAGAGAAGTTGATTCCACTGGTCTTTATATTATTTTATTCTTTCTTATTGTGATATTGTCCATTGCATCATTTTGATTGCATTGTGTGCATGAGTTAGGATGCCTGTGTAACCAGTGTTGTGTTATGTGAGGGATACCATACTTTCACTCAAAATATGGAGATCAAGCATGACATAACCACTCATAGACTTATACCTTTTGGTATATACTTGCTATGGGAGCCTAAACCTTTCAACCCAAAAGACTAAAGCTCATGTAATTGGCCTAGTTACTTTTCTTAGGTTTTACCCAAATGCTTGTTGATTGACTATGATTGATGTATCTTAGTTTGAACCATGACTTATTTGGTTTGTGTTGCTCTCGAATTAACACTACTACAAAGTGTCACTCGCAAGTATACGAGGTAGCTGTAGCAATGGTGATCGCCCCAAGGTCATTTCCCCAAGAAGGCGTGGTTCGTAATAGCTTAATTAAAGCAATTAAATTAAAAGTGAGAGTTTGTTGTTTGGAATGCAAAATAACAATTTAAACCTAAAATTAACGTGCGTAGGGTTGAAGTGTGTGATGAGTGTACAAGATCAAATCGATTCTTGGGAAGGTGCCTAGGGGTATAGGTCCATTCAATCAAAGCTCAATTCTCAATTATCCATTAACATAACCTTGTAATTAATTTGTTCCTTAAGGTTAGTTAGTCAATTACCAATCCATTAGTTCTCACATTTATGAATTAACAATGACCAATTCTTTTACATTTGCAAATTAATAAACCCTAGAACTTATATTGCTAATTCATTCATAAGGTAGTCGATTGCTTAATTCCGATATCGAATTTCACCTCTCGATCCTTCATTCAATATCTAGAGATCAATAGGTAGATAATCTATCAACCTAGAATGCAATCCAATGCAATCAACCAACACAAGATACATCAATGGAAATATCAAATCAAAGCATTCAATCAAATATACTACAAACCCTAGGTATGGGTATTTAGTTCAACATCATCAATTTAAAACATTCATTCAACTCAATATAAGTCAAATACAAATTTTTCATTGCAATATCAATTCTCTTAATACAACAAAAACAATATTGAAATGAATTAAAAGAGAGAATAGAAAAACCCTTTGTGAAGATGCCAAGAGTAGGATTGCTAGTCTTCCTCCTGGCTCCACTTTGATGTTTGATGAAGAACTCAAGCCCTCTTCAATGGTTGATTCCCCTTTTGCAATGTGGAATGGAGCTTTCTCAAGTCTCCAAACCTTGGAATGGATCTTGCCTTTGGTAGATGGAATGGAGCTTTCTCAAGTCACCAAACCTTTCAATGAAGCTTCTTCAACCTTCAAGAGCTTGTAACCCAATTTTTCCCAAAGAACCTCAAAGATCTTGTCAATGGAAGATGGAGAAGATGAAGATGGAGGATGAAGATGAAGGGAAAAGGAGAGTGTCACTCTCTCCTCATCCCAATTGGTGTTTTGCTCCCTCCTTCTCTTTTCTTTTCTCAAACCCCAAACCCTAGCCGTCTCTCCTTTTCTTTGTCGTGCGAAAGAATATATAGAATTTAAGGTGACACGGCCAAGCTTGGGTGAGTTTGGCAGTGTCTCTTGGCCTTTTCCTTGCTTTCCTTTACGTGACACGGCCAAGCCATGGTTGGCTTGGTCATGTCTCTTAATTTCCATGGGACACGGCCAAGCCAGTTGGCTGTGTCCCTCACCGTGGCTTTTTTTTCTTTTTTTCTTTTCTTTGTTCTTTAAGGAGGTGACACGGCCAAGACAAGAGTGGCTTGGTCGTGTCTCATGTGATCTTTTCTTGTTTTCCATGAGGTGACACGGCCAAGCCATGGTTGGCTTGGCCATGTCTCTTGAATTCTCTTCCTTTCTTTCTTTCTTTCTTTTCTTTGGAGCTGGGTGTGTGACTCGACCAAGCTTTGGTGTGCTTGGCCGTGTCTGAGCTTTTTTGGAGGGACACAGCCACAAGCTTGGCCGTGTCTGTAATATCCTCATTTATGCCCTAGAAGTTTTGCATATTGTTGTTGTTGTTATTGTTATAAATTGGATTGAATGTATATGATGGGATAAGAAAAGAATTAGGGTTTAGAGAGAATGGTATATATTGTGTATATGATGATATATATAACATATAAATGGGTCAAAGGAAGAGTCAAAGGAAGAGAGATATTTTTATGTGATATGTGTAATTACTATCATGGGCATACATGAGACAAAAGCTAGGTTGGTGTTGGTGATGGAAGAGTAAGAGTGTGTTTAGTGAATTCTTTTTCTGTTTTACAATTAGTAAAGGCTGTGACTTGTATGATTTTTAATTAATTATAGAAAAATGTTCTTGAAGTGAATGTTTGATATGTTGTGCCTCTATGAGTCTAGAATGACTGAAAAATATGTTGATTCGATTTTGGATAGGTTATGAGTTTAGAAAGATTATTTTTATTAGACCTGTTCCAGCAGGTACCTTAACTGAGACAGCTCTATTTCGGGATTTTTAATAAAATGTAGAAAAATCATATTCAATTGAATTTTGGATATGTTGTTTCTTAGTGAGTCTAGTATTTGAGAAAAATAATTTGGAACCACGTTGATTGAAATTGATTTATGAAATTCACAAAGTTCAGAACTGCTGCCAGGATGCAGGGCAATTGGGGCAGTCTGGTTAGGTGAACTATTTGACCAAGATTTTGTGTTCAGTTTGATCTGAAATTTTAAAGGAATGATTTTAAGATACAAAACTAAATTCTGTAAAAAATTTATAATTTTTAGTCAAGTAGATTATTTTATACAATTTTTTCAAAATAAGGATAAAATGGAGTCTAAAACCAGAATGTACTATTCATATGGTCATTTTGCTAATACTCCTTTTGGATTAGATTGTGAAGAGGTTGAATTGCCCTAACCGTGTCCTTCAAGTGGCTGACCGTGTCCCTCAATTGTGTAGGTTAGGGTTTTAATTCTTTGTTGTTCTTGCATTGTTGAGATTGAACAATGTTATGTTATGCATTGTGAATGGTAATGTGTTTCATGAGTAATGTGGAATGAAATGTTGATATTTATGAATGATGCTATGTGAGATATAATGTGATCATGGATGAGATAAATATATACTTGAATAATGAAATGTTATATTGTGAAATGAAATGTGAAGCCATTGTTATTGGCTAAGGTGATTCAATGGAGATAAATGAGGCATGTTTGCCTAAATGATAATGAGAATTGAGAATGAATTGTGTGGCTAATGTGTTATTCCATTTTCAGAGTTTGTTGTTGGTGGCATGCCTAATAAGTGTAACAATCTCTTGAAGTTAGGTTGGATTGAATCCTTGAAGCCTAATTGAGATGTTACCACCCTTGAAGCTAGGTTGGACTTAGTCCTTGAAGCCTAGTTGGGTATATGATATTGATAAATGTGATAACAAAACCAAAACATTAACTCTGAAAATTGAATGGCATATTAGTATGTCTTGGGCCCATGCTTGTCTTTGTTTAGTGTTGATTATGAATGGTTAAGTGAATATTAATGAAGTATATGAAAAGATATTGAAATGTGATATGTAAAGTGAAAGTATGTTGTTAGTTTTGCATATATGATGTTACATGTATATTATGGATTGAGAAATGACATTGCATTGCACTAAGTCATATCATTTGCATGATTATCTTACTAAGCCGTTGGCTTAGCGCGATAGTGTTTAATCGCGCAGGTAATAGAGTTGATAGAGTTGAACCCGAGTGTTCATCAAGACCAAGTGTGAGTAGACCTTGAAGAATTCATTTTGGGAGCTTAAAGATCAGAGCAAACTTGCCAATCATGTATAATTCTTTATATTTTTGTAAAGAAATGTTTAATATGTAAATATGTAAATATTTTATAACTTCCGCTGTGTAATATTTTAATGTATAATGAATAGGGTATGGTATCAAGTTTTAAAGTGTTTTGAATGTTAAGAGAACCGTAGCATCCCTATGTTTGGTGCACTTATGCTACATTGTGATGTTGTAGTGTGCTTGTACCAGGTGTGGGGGTGTTACAATAAACCTTTACTTTATTTTGTACTAGAAGTGTAAATCTTATTTGCAGGTTGTAGTTGAGGTTATAAGGGGGATTTATTGGGAGTGTATTGAGAATGATTTTGTTTGCATTGGTTTGTGTAAAATGTTTTTTTAAAAAAAAAACTAGTTTTGTCGACACTTGGGACTCAATTTTTAGGCAAAACTATGGCAAAATTTCTATTAAAATTGGAACTAAAATTTGACTAAGTAAAATTGGTAGCAACATTAGGTTAGTGTGGCGCCTCTACTCAGCTTACACATGTAGGTCGGGAAGGGGTGTTACAGTGTCCCTTGCATGTGTCTCCTTCTGTGGTTGTGGACTTCTTCTTAGCTTGGTATGGAACACGGCCACAAGCTTGGCTGTACCCTCTGCATGTGTCAGCTACTGTCCAATTTTTCTTCCTCACTTGGTTCCTTGCTTTTTCCTTCTCTCTTGTCTTTGTTTTTTCCCTTAAGATTATGTTTGCTTATTAACCTAAAATAAACACTTAAACAAACTTTAAACAAGAATCAAATAAACATTAACCAATAACACATAAACATCACACTAAAAACTAGGGAAAAAATAACAAAAACACTGAAATAAACTAAAACTACCAACATTAATAAAAACACTAAATAAACATATTAAAACTACCAAAATACCTAAATAAAACAATAATCATCATAATAAATAAGATATAATTCTATGACAAAAACTAGTAAAACAACTACCCCACACTTAATTCCTTGCTTGTCCCCAAGCAAGGCTAAAATCAAAACACACGAACAAGATAAATTTTGTTAAGATCAAGAGTTATAAATATGTATCAAGATTTCCTTATCCCTAAATCCGCAATCAATATCGAATCAAACCAAATCGACGCCCATGCAATTAAAATGGCTTTCCATGCATAACCAATGTTGTCACTCCCTCACCAACTCTTACAAGTGTTTGATCATGGTGGTGTTTACACTCATAACAATCAATGAAAGATTATTACCATAGGCTTGCTTATCAATCAAATCTCCCCCACAAATAACAATCAAGCATCAATGAAAAGGTCTTTATTGGGTTGTAATGGGGCTAAGGTAAAGGCATGGCATTTAGGAAATGTGAGCTAAATCATTAAGTTCAAGAGCACTTTAAGAATGAAGTACCTGATCATATACATAACCCAACAATCCCAAAACACCTTCCTCTCATCTACCCCTTGACAATAAAGAGCTTTTCAAGGGAACTCACTTATTAAATCTTGCAATGATACATTCCAACCCTTTCAACAAGAACAATAATTAGTTTTATTATTATATATATATATATATTTTTCTTTTTTTTTCTTTTTTTTAATATAGGGTTGGTCTCTTTTTTTTTGTTTTTATTATTTTGCTTTGCAATCTTAAACCTACTAAATTTAACCCCACACTTAATTCAACACAACACTCGGTTATAAACGCTCTTAAAATGCTCTTGACCTAATGAAAGGGTAAGAGTTAAACAACAAGGTTCAAGCTAATGGTGTTGTGCAAAAGAAAGAAAAGGAAAAATAAAATAAGCTCAAAATTGGCTAACTAAGGTTGAATATAGGGTTGGTCTTTTTAAGCCAAAGTGGTTCACCTAATTGCCTTAATCATCTTGATGCTAAATTGAAATTTTTATGTAATCTTAAAATGCATTTCAAAGCAAGTTCTAGTAATTCATCAATCAAAGATGTTCACCCACAACAAGAATGATAAGTTGACGGCTCAATTCCTCACTAGGTTAATGGCAATGCAAGGAGAAACCAAAAAAAAAATTGACAATAAGCACCAATTCTACTCAATTCTCAAATTCATGCTTCAAAAATTCAAAGGTCATTAATCAACAATTTTATAACAATTGAACTTTTCAAAATTCATTTATTCAAAGAAAATCATTAAGAACATTAACTAAAACTTAAACAAAAACAAATTAAAGGTAAAAACACAAAAACACAAAATGCAATTAAAAGTAAAAACATAAAACACCAAATGCACCCCACACTTAAAAATTCACATTGTCCTCAATGTGAGCATGCATACTACAGAGAGAGTTTAGATGATACCTGATTTCCATCATTCCCATATACGATGTGTGGGGCTCCTTCCACCCATAATACAATTGGAGCCCATGACTGAGAGGATGAACACCATGAAACTTTGAAAAGTGCCCAATGTATTGAAAAGCCTAGGTAGCATTCTTAGGGGAGCAATTGTCCAAAAAGAACATGTGAGGGTTGTCTTAGCTTTATTTTTTAATGCTATAGGGACGTAGTAAGAACCTTTTTCAGTTTGCAACATGGTTTTATATGGTTTCTGCTCATTCTCACCACCAAGAGTGGGAGAGATGATAATTTGTTGCATATTGCATTCCCCAACCAAAACATCTTTCAAAATTCCTGGGGTCTTTTTAAGTTCAACCAAGTTTGGTTGAATGTGTTCTACATTCTCTTTAGCAATTTGAAATTCTCCCTCAACAATCTCATTATTTACTAGTAAATTGCTCTCATGAATTTCTAATTTGGAAGAATTAGGCTCTACGTCTATGGTCATAGCCACCTCAAGCTTATCTACACTATCTTCACTATAGGGCATGTCATGGAGTTTAGAAAGTTGCATACCTTGTTTCTTTACATTCAGATTACTTGGGAATGGGAGTGGTGGCATACAAGGATTTGGAGGTTCATACAAATTTATCGAAGTCGATGCTTCCAAATTCTCCTCCTCCTTTGATTGAATTAACTCCTCTATGTTTGATTGCATTTCCTCGCCATCCACTTCTTTGTTAGTTCCTGCATCAAAGGAATCACAAAAATCGTTATATATCACCTATTCATTCTTAAAATTTGTGATTACCTCTATTTTCTCCAATTGGCTAGGAAATTCCTCCTCTTGGTGTGTTTGGAGTTGATGTGCCAGTTGCCCAAGTTGCATTTTCACCCTCTTCAATGATTCCTCCAAAGAATCAAATCTCTCATTGCTTCCTTCCTAAATTTTTGTGCTAATTTGAAGGTAAGCATTCAAATCATTTTCCACTGTGGATTTCTCGAATTTATCATGGTTTTGTGAGCTAATTTGAATGAAGGCATTCAAACTATCTTCCAAAGTGGGTTCCTTAAGTTTACTATGATTTTGCGCGCTAATTTGAATGAAGGCATTCAAACTATCTTCTAAGGTGGGTTCCTTAAGGTACTCTTGATTTGAATATTGTTCTTGAGAGTAAGAACTTCTTTGGTAAGGTTGAAAAAAATTTGGAGGTGGAATGTGCTGCTGGTTTTCCCAAGAAAAATTTGGGTAGTTTCTCTAATTTGGATTACAAGGATTGGAATATGGGTTACTTCTACCCCTTTGCTGGAAACTTTCATAGGCATATTCTTCCTCATGTCCTCTTGATATTGTCCATAACCAAATGAACACATGTTTGCGCTATGTCCTGCAATGCCACATGCCGAACATACTTCACGAGTAGGCATAGGTGTTTGTCTTCTTGCATTTAGCATCTTAAGTTGGTTCGTTAATTTTGTTAATTGCCATACCATGTCAGAGTTAGGGCTATCATCGTAAACCCCTGCGTACCTTGAAAATTGCATATTTACACAAGGCACTTAGCAACTTAAAAACAATTAAATTGAAAGAAAATAAAACTAAAAAAAAATTCACAGAAAATAAACAAACAATTAAATTGAAAATAAAAATCAAACTACTACTACTGCGACAACTTTCCCCGGCAACGGCACCAAAAACTTTTTGCGCTCGAATTAACACTACTACAAAGCGTCACTCGCAAGTATACGAGGTAGCTGTAGCAATGGTGATTGCCCCAAGGTCGTTTCCCCAAGAAGGTGTGGTTCGTAATAGCTTGATTAAAGCAATTAAATTAAAAGTGAGAGTTTGTTGTTTGGAATGCAAAATAACAATTTAAACCTAAAATTAACGTGCGTAGGGTTGAAGTGTGTGATGAGTGTACAAGATCAAATCGATTCTTGGGAAGGTGCCTAGGGATATAGGTCCATTCAATCAAAGCTCAATTCTCAATTATCCATTAACATAACCTTGTAATTAATTTGTTCCTTAAGGTTAGTTAGTCAATTACCAATCCATTAGTTCTCACATTTATGAATTAACAATGACCAATTCTTTTACATTTGCAAATTAATAAACCCTAGAACTTATATTTCTAATTCATTCATAAGGTAGTCGATTGCATAATTCCGATATCGAATTTCACCTCTCGATCCTTCATTCAATATCTAGAGATCAATAGGTAGATAATCTATCAACCTAGAATGCAATCCAATGCAATCAACCAACACAAGATACATCAATGGAAATATCAAATCAAAGCATTCAATCAAATATACAACAAACCCTAGGTATGGGTATTTAGTTCAACATCATCAATTTAAAACATTCATTCAACTCAATATAAGTCAAATACAAATTGTTCATTGCAATATCAATTCTCTTAATACAACAAAAACAATATTGAAATGAATTAAAAGAGAGAATAGAAAAACCCCTTGTGAAGATGCCAAGAGTAGGATTGCTAGTCTTCCTCCTAGCTCTACTTTGATGTTTGATGAAGAACTCAAGCTCTCTTCAATGGTTGATTCCCCTTTTGCAATGTGGAATGGAGCTTTCTCAAGTCTCCAAACCTTGGAATGGATCTTGCCTTTGGTAGATGGAATGGAGCTTTCTCAAGTCACCAAACCTTTCAATGAAGCTTCTTCAACCTTCAAGAGCTTGTAACCCAATTTTTCCCAAAGAACCTCAAAGATCTTGTCAATGAAAGATGGAGAAGATGAAGATGGAGGATGAAGATGAAGGGAAAAGGAGAGTGTCACTCTCTCCTCATCCCAATTGGTGTTTTGCTCCCTCCTTCTCTTTTCTTTTCTCAAACCCCAAACCCTAGCCGTCTCTCCTTTTCTTTGTCTTGCGAAAGAATATATAGAATTTAAGGTGACACGGCCAAGCTTGGGTGAGCTTTGCCGTGTCTCTTGGCCTTTTCCTTGCTTTCCTTTAGGTGACACGGCCAAGCCATGTTTGGCTTGGCCATGTCTCTTAATTTCCATGGGACACGGCCAAGCCAGTTGGCCGTGTCCCTCACTGTGGCTTTTTTTTCTTTTTTTCTTTTCTTTGTTCTTCAAGGAGGTGACACGGCCAAGCCAAGAGTGGCTTGGCCGTGTCTCATGTGATCTTTTCTTGTTTTCCATGAGGTGACACGGGCAAGCCATGGTTGGCTTGGCCATGTCTCTTGAATATTCTTCCTTCCTTTCTTTCTTTCTTTTCTTTGGAGCTGGGTGTGTGACACGGCCAAGCTTTGGTGTGCTTGGCCGTGTCTGAGCTTTTTTGGAGGGACACGGCCACAAGCTTGGCCGTGTCCCTTGCATGTGTCTCCTTATGTGGTTGTGGACTTCTTCTTAGCTTGGTATGGGACACGGCCACAAGCTTGGCCGTGTCCTCTGTATGTGTCAGCTACTGTCTAATTTTTCTTCCTCACTTGGTTCCTTGCTTTTTCCTTCTCTCTTGTCTTTGTTTTTGCCCTTAAAATTATGTTTGCTTATTAACCTAATATAAACACTTAAACAAACTTTGAACAAGAATCAAATAAACATTAACCAATAACACATAAACATCACACTAAAAACTAGGACAAAAATAACAAAAACACTGAAATAAACTAAAACTACCAACATTAATAAAAACACTAAATAAACATATTAAAACTACCAAAATACCTAAATAAAACAATAATCATCATAATAAATAAGATATAATTCTATGACAAAAACTAGTAAAACAGTTTGTTATTTTTCTAATATGACCTAATTATATTGTAAGCTCAAAACAATTTTTCTTTAAAATCCAAAGAATGAAAACTATTTTTAAAAAAATCTTCAGAGATGGTCTTTGGACATAAAACTTTTCTAAAATGGGTAAAAAAAATTCTTTTTCACCTCATAACACAAGCTCAAAGCCCAAAATACATTTTTTCTAAAATCTTTTATGGACTTTGAGACAAAACTATTTTTCACTTCATTACAACATTCTCTTAAAATGAACTTACAAATTATTTAGGTCAATTATTGAATGCCAAAATAAAATTTGTGCTTGGTTTATACCAAGAATTGTTAATCATGGGCTTTATTTTTGGCATGAATCATTAGATGCTTTTCCAAAATGAGAAATCTATTTATGATAAACCTTTTAATTTAGTTTTAATCCAATATAGTATAAAAGCTATCTTTTGTTGATTCAATGGATTAAAGGCTAATTAATGGGAATTATCATAGACTGACTTCTATCTTTGAAAATATAACTATTGGTTACAAACTTCCGATGGAATTTTTCAAAAATAGAATATTCCATGATGATATTTTATTGACCATATACCTAGGAAAAGGGACTCGCCATTCGTTTATGGAAGTTATAAGGTTGGAAGCAACCTCCAAGTTATCATTGTTTGTTTGTTACTTGTGCATACATGCATACACACATTGCATTACATGGCATTAATCCTTTTTGGCTCATAGAACTAGAGTACAATAGTTCAAGAGTGTACAACAATCCAACCTATGCCAAAGACATAGAATCTAATAGCAACTCAGTTAGCTTCTCACCAAAAGCAATGGAACCTGAACAAATTTAGAAAATGGTGGATGATGCAATCAACTCCAAGATGGAAGAACTAAAGGATGCCCTAGCTGAGACCATGAAAAGCCAACTAGCTGCATTTTTGGAGAACACTGCTGAGGCATCTGCTAGTACTAAGAAGTAGAAAGACAAGGGAAAGGCTAAGGTTATTGAAGTAGCCTCTGATGAAGACAAAGTAGTAATGGATGATGATGATTGGGCTTTGTATTTCCAAGATTCAAAAAATAAAAAGAAAGAAGTAAAGACTGTGGAGAAGGCAACTGTAGAAAAGATTGAAGTATTGGATGTGGAGAAAATGATTCCTAAATTAGAAAAGAAGTTTGAAAAGAAGTTGAAAGCTAAAGAGGTGTCAAAAGTGGACAAGCTATATGAGAAAGATGAAGAAGTTCCTTACAAGGTCAAGATGACCTCTTTCGCTAGGTATAACAGTATAGGGAATCCTCACTTTCATTTTAAGTAGTACATCACTGCTATGCAGTCTGCTAGAGCTACCAAGGCTTAAACTCTCAGGTACTTCATGCTTTCATTAGATCGTATTTTCCAAAATTGGTTCAACACCTCAGAGGATGGTACTCAAAAGAACTAGGATTTACTGTACAAAGCCTTCATCCTATAGTATGGGTATAATGCTAAGTTGAAAGTTATTTTGATGGAAGTTGAGTCAATCAGGCAAAGACAAAATGAGAACTTTGCTGACTATGTGAAAAGGTGGAGAAACAAAGTTGCATTACTCAAGAAAAGTCCCGATAAATCACATTAGATTAGAATGATTGTGAGAGGAGTGCTACCCAACCTTTGTGAGAGACTGTCTCACACCCTTTTTAGAGATTTCAAAGATCTTCTCCAAGATGGCTTGAAAATAAAAGAGTGGGAATGGGAGAAGAATTGCTTTTCTGAAAGGAGGAATGAAAGAGGGAACTACCAATCTGGCAATCAGAGTGCACAAAAAGCAATGGATATCAATGCAACTATTGGAAAAGGAAATAGAAAATAATTTTTAGAGTTGGGAAAACCTTTGTCTTGGGTTTTCAACAAGTTACAGAAAAGGGGCTATTACAGTCGTTGGCTCCTCGACCGATACACAATCCTCATCCATCAAAGTTTGATGCCAAGGCCTTCTATCAATTCCATCAAATACAATGGCATGAGATAGATAAATGTGCTCAATTAAGACATGAAATTCAAGAACTTATTGACAGTGGTAAGCTACCTGAGCCGGATAAGCCCAATATCAAGAGCAATCCTTTACTTAAATTAGAAAAAGTGCCACCATCAGCAACCTACATGGTAGGAGGAGGATTGGAGGAAAATTCTATCGTATCCTCCTTTCTAGATGGGAGTATTGAAGATGTTATATAAGGAGAAATTTCATTCAATGAACCTCCCTTAGCTTGAAGTATTGCTCATTTTATTTTTTCTTTATTTAGTTCTTATTTGGAATAATTATGTCTTTCGAATTAAGATTGTTTGAATAAATTACTTTCATCAAAATTTTTGTTTGTGTTTGTATTTGTTCATTTTGGTGCTCAACTGATAATGAGTCTACCTTGATATTCATGAATTAGTGTATCTATGCATCATGATATGAATGACTTTACTAGGTGAGGAAATTGTTCAATAGAATTGAGCTGTGTATTCTTACTTAGAGAGGGCTCTTGCATAATTATGAGTGTCTAGGTCCTAGTCAGTCTTAGAACACACTTTGATGAACTTTTGTAGCAAAATTGAACTCTTTTTATTTAAGAGAATGATGATTTAGGCATTGTTTGATAAGCCAACAACTAGAATCTACCAAATTAAATATCAATCCCTAGTTGTCCCTTTGAGGCTTCATAAAATTTTAGCTTACTTTCCATTGTCATGCAAGCCCAATAACCTACCCTGAGTTGTTGTTACCCTATTGACAAGTCTTATGATCACTAAGGAACAAAAGGGAAAGAAGATCAAAAGAATGATATATAGTCATGACTATAATGATAGTTGAAGGACACCTGAATTATTCCTAATATCACAGACTTATTAAGATAAAGTCAGGACAGAAGTAGATTTATGCCACTCATCCATGATCAGAAACACAAGTTGGTACAAATGAGATAACTCTCTTAGAGCTAGAACCTAAATAAAAGGGAAAAAAGAAAAAAGTAAAATGTTAAAAAAAGTTTAAAAAAAAAAGAGGAAAAACAAAAAGAAGAAGGAAAGAAAAACAAAAACAAAAACCCAAAAAAGGCTGTTACAAAAGCCAACCGAGTTCATTTTTACCTAAAGCAAGCATAAAGCTTCCAGCTAGTTTACGAGGATGATTGACTTGAATTGGTCCAGTCTAGCCAAAGACTCCAATACATAAGGGAAAAAGACCATCTTTCATTTTATTCAACATAGCTCTAAGTCCACAATCTTGAAAATATTAGATTTGATATTCCAAAAGGGAAAAGGATGAAAAGAAACAGAAAGAAAAAGGGTGATCTAAAGATTAAGATAGTACTGATTAGATCCAGATTTCTGCAAAGCAGAAGGAAGAACATTCAAGTGTTGTATTTTCATGAAGTCAAAAGAAAAAATTGATGCCCATAAGGTGAAAATGGTTCTAATAAGAAGATTCTGAAGGTTTGTCACAGTGTCACATCAACTCTAATCTAAAAATGGCCTTTATTTAACCTGTATCCCTTATAGACCCCGTTTCAAGCCTATTTAAGACATGTTAATCTCTCTTGGTAGGTAGAGTCTATTAGTGGAGATAGTTTAAATAAGCATGCATATAAGATAGACAATATTTAAACTTAATAAGACCTTTGGCCAAGTAATGTGTATATGCCTATTTAAAGTGCAACCATTTTTTGCTTAAATAGAAATGATTCCCAAGTTTAGTACGGTAACTAGAGTTGTTATGTTATAGACATGTTAATTTGGAAAATTGAATCCTGAGGTATAATGACACTAATTTGACAAAGTAAACATTTGATTAAAAAAATGGTTTTCTTGTACAAGTAACCTTCAAGTTAAGGGAAGTATATTACACCGTCTGTAATATCCCAAAATGTGCCTAGAAGTTTTAGTATAATGGTTGTTTTATTTGAATTAAAATGTATATGTTAATTTGGGAGAGAAAAGAAATTTAAAGGAAAGTGTATATGTTGTGTATATGGAAATATATACAACATATATACAAGTCAAATGTGTTGGTCAAGGGATGAGGATATTTATTTTGTTCTTTGTGAAATTACTAAAGGGCAAGTAAATGAAAGGGAGTTAATATATATAGTAGAGGGTATTTAAGTAATTTTCTTTTTAAATTGCTTGGTGGAGAATGTTTGAAGACCATATATTTGACTTTGTCTCTAAATTCCTCTTCATTTTCTTCTTTTTCTTTCCTTGGCCGTGTACTCCAAAGACAAAAGAGCAAAGAAGAGTTTTGATTTTATAAGATCAAATTGAAGGAAGATTTCAAATAAACAAGTTGGAAAATCAAGAAATTTCATTATTTTGGTTGTGAAGAGGTTGAATTGCCCTAACCTAAGTGTTGAGGATTCTTGGAAGAGTAGGTGTATAGAGTGGTGTAAGTTGGTTTTAAGGTAAGTACAAACTACATTATTGCATACATTCATATGATATTAAGACTTGAGACATATTTGGTTATAATGTGAATGTTGTGATGAGCATGTAAAATATGTGTTAATGCCATTGATTATATCCATTTGAATAATGAATTGATTAATGTGATTTGAAATATAATGAAAAGTGAAATGTGCAAGATGTGATGATGAAATGTAATGTGAAAGATATGATGTTATGAAGAGTTGTTTCATTATGATGATGCAAATGAGATGATTGAGACATGGTTGCGTAATTTGCTTATGAAATATAAAATGAATTGAGAAAGAGGTTATGAAGAGATGAATGAAATGTTTGTGCGTTTAATATGTTATTCAGATTTCAGAGTTCTGGATTTGGCGGCATGCCTTTGAAATATATGAATAATAGTAACAATCTTGCCGGGTTGAGGATCTCCTCGAGATTAGTCGGGTTGAGGTCCAAGAGACTGGGTCTGTTACACTTGTTTTGGTAACAGTCTTGCCGGGTTGAGGATCTCCTTGAGTCTAGCCAAGTAGAGGTCCAAGAGACTGGGTCTGTTACCCTATCCATGGATAGATATATATATGTGTATATCGCCTACGGGCTTGATGATTATGATTATGGACCAAAGCAGTAACTCTGAACTTTGAATAACATATTAGTGTATTTTGGGCCCATGCTTGTCTTTGTTTTCAATGTGAATCATGAATGTTTTGATTAATTATTAAATAATGTAAAATTGTGAAATACACTATTCTCTTGAATTGATCTTGAATCTTGATTGTGTGACATTAGCATGGCATTAAAGCATCATAGCATTGTAGTTTGTACCACTAAGCCGTTGGCTTAGCGCGAATGTGATTCTTTGTGCAAGTGACAGGGAAGAACCAGAGAGTTCCTCTAGGCCGAGTCGAGCCTAGATTTTGAAGAGTGAATAGTGGGCTTTAAGATCGAAGACTGACTGCCAAACATGTATAAATTTTATGTGTTGTAAAATTCGAGTTTGGATGTATATGAAATTGTAAATATTGTTACTTTCCGCTGCATAGTGAACAAATATTTTATCTACTGTATTTCATAATAAAACTTTACTTTATTTTGTACTAGAAGTGTAAATCCTTTTTGCAGGTTGTAGTTGAGGTTATAAGGGGGATTTATTGGAAGTGTACTGAGAATGATTTTGTTTGCATTGGTTTGTGTAAAAATATTTTCAAAAATCAGAAAAAAAAAACCAGTTTTGTCGACACTTGGGACTCAATTTTTAAGTGAAACTATGGCAAAATTTCTATAAAAATTGGAACTAAAATTTGACTAAGTAAAATTGGTAGCAACATTAGGTTAGTGTGGCGCCTCTACTCAGCTTACACACGTAGGTCAGGAAGGGGTGTTACAATTTTTGGTATCAGAGCCTAGGTTTAAGATTCT
Source organism: Garcia nutans (assembly GCA_947685225.1). Lineage (NCBI taxonomy): Eukaryota > Viridiplantae > Streptophyta > Magnoliopsida > Malpighiales > Euphorbiaceae > Garcia > Garcia nutans. The sequence goes on from CANTUV010000007.1 coordinate 51,354,202, forward strand.
CAACCTAGGTGAATTGTAAGAAAAAGAATATTTTGATTTTACAAGTTGGTTTTTGAATAAAATACATGTTTTGGTATGGCAGTCTTTGATCTTTAATGAGGAATATTCTGCTGTGTTTGCAGATATAGGTAGTAATGGAGTCCCATTCACGTCAGACTGTAAAAGGAAGTGCTGAGAGTGTAGCTCCAGGAGAGAGTAGAGATGGAGCTAGGATTGAGAGGGTTAGCGAGGCACCTGTTTCTGTGCTAGAGAGATCAGCTGCTGAGGAGGCTCTGCCGGGTTGGTTAAGGCATATGGTAGAACTATTGAGGGGAGCTCCAGTGCAGCCACCACCACCACCACCACCACAGCCTCAGATGCCGGTAAGACATTATGACAAGTTGAGGAAATATGGGGCTGAAGATTTCTTAGGCACTACCGACCCTGCAGTGGCTGAGCAGTGGTTGGATAGGGTACAGAGGATATTCATTCAGTTGGAAGCCACTCCAGAAGAAAAATTTGATTATGCTCGATCACTGTTGCAGAAGGATGCATATGATTGGTGGAAGATAGTTCCTCATGCTATGGACGATCCACCTACATTGTCCTACAGTGATTTTCTACGGGAGTTTGAGCTGAAATATACTCCAAGGGAGTATAAAGATGGGAAGAAGATGGAATTTCTGACTTTGAGGCAAGATCACCGGACTGTGACAGAATATGAGTTAGAGTTCATCCGGTTGAGTCACTATGCTGGGGGGATTATCTCTGATGAGATTGACCGGTGCAGAAGGTTTGAGGAGGGATTGAGACCCTCAATTATGTGTCTTGTGGCTGGTTCTAGATACTAGGATTTTTCCCAGCTTGTTGCAGCAGCTAGGAGTGTGGAGAGAGCCCAGGGTATTGCAGCAGCTGCTGCCGAGGAGGAGACCAGGGTTAGGAGACCCTAGTTTGAGGCAGGGTCTTCATCTGTGAAGAGAGGTAGAGGAAGTTTTGTTCCCAGGCTCAGTAGGAGTCAGAGGCAGGCCGGTAGGTCAGTCCAGTTTCAGAGACAGAGATCGAGACCTACAGTTTCAGTAGCGAGTGCTCCGGCTCCAGTGGTTCAGAGATCCATTCCCCCTATATGTGTTCAGTGTGGTGGAAGACATGGGGGTGTTTGTTGGAAATATAGTGGACCAGCTGTGTGCTTCAGATGTAGATCGCCTAATCATTTTTTTAGAGAGTGTCCTGAGATGCAGGAGCACAGACAGGCTGAGTCTGCAGCCTCTCGACCCAGTGTCAGCAGAGGTGGTCGAGGAGGCAGAGGTTTCAGTAGGGGTGGTCGATTCGGGTATAGTCAGAGAGGAGGATCATCAACCGGAGGCAGTAGGCCAAATGAAGCCGGATCTTCTCAGAGGGTGTATGTGATGCAGAGGCAGCCATATGCTTCAGCAGTTATAGCTGGTACATTTTCTTTATTTGGCATTTCAGTACTTGCTTTGATTGATCCAGGATCTACTCATTCATACATAAGTGCATCTATCTTGCCTGTGTCTGAATTGCATTCAGAGTCCTTAGGATTTGATGTCTTAGTGACCAATCCTTTAGGACATAGTGTTGTGGTGAGTAGGGTGCATCGTGAGAGTGCTGTTGTGGTTCAAGGTGAGGAGTTTTTTGGTGATTTAATTGAAATGCCTTTTAAAGAATATGATTTGATCTTAGGCATGGACTGGTTGTCTAGGCATGGAGCTGTGGTAGATTGTCAACAGAAGTGTGTCACTTTGAGAACTAGTGATGGTAGGAGTGATGGTGTCTAGTGAGCAGAGACAGCTTACATCCTTGTTTGTATCAGCTGTAACAGCTAGAAGGTTGATTAGAAAAGGGTGTGTTGCTTATCTTACTCATGTTGTGGATACTAGAGTAGGGGGTTCTCAACTTGATAATATAACCACAGTTGCAGAGTTTCCAGATGTGTTTCCAGAGGAGTTGCCAGGGTTGCCTCCTGAGAGAGAGGTTGAGTTTGGTATCGATTTGTTGCCTGGTACCACTTCCATTTCTATTACTCCTTATCGAATGGCACCTGCTGAATTGAGAGAGTTGAAGGTGCAGTTGCAGGAGTTGTTGGATAAAGGGTTTATTCGCCCTAGTGTTTCTCCGTGGGGAGCTCCTGTGTTGTTTGTGAAGAAAAAGGATGGTACTTTAAGATTGTGCATCGATTATAGGCAATTGAACAAAGTAACTATCAAGAATAAGTATCCTTTGCCTCGAATTGATGATCTCTTTGATCAGTTGAAGGGAGCAGTGGTGTTTTCCAAAATTGATTTGAGATCAGGGTACCATCAATTGAGGGTTAGAGCTGAAGATGTTTCTAAGACAGCTTTCCGCACAAGATATGGGCATTATGAGTTCTTGGTAATGCCTTTTGGATTGACGAATGCACCTGCAGCTTTCATGGATTTGATGAATAGGGTGTTTAGGCCCTATCTGGATCAGTTTGTGGTGGTTTTCATCGATGATATTTTGGTGTATTCACGTAATGAGGAAGAACATGACAAGCATCTGCGAATTGTGTTACAGATCTTGAGAGAGAAGCAGTTGTATGCTAAGCTGTCAAAGTGTGAGTTTTGGCTTGACCAAGTAACTTTTCTCGGTCATATAGTTTCAGCAGATGGTATAAGAGTTGATCCGAGTAAAGTTGAGGCCATTTTGAATTGGAGTCCACCAAAGTCAGTGACTGAAGTTAGAAGTTTTCTGGGTTTGGCAGGCTATTATCGAAGGTTTGTGAAAGGTTTTTCTTTGATAGCTACTCCACTCACCAGATTGCTTCGAAAGGGAGTTAGATTTGTGTGGACAGATCAGTGTCAAGCTAGTTTTGATCAGTTGAAAGAAATGTTGACTCAAGCTCCTGTTCTTACTTTACCCGTGGAAGATAAACCATACGTGATTTACAGTGATGCTTCACATAATGGTTTAGGATGTGTCTTGATGCAAGAGGGTAAAGTTGTAGCTTATGCTTCTCGGCAGCTAAAGCCGCATGAGCTCAATTATCCGACTCATGATTTGGAGTTAGCAGCTATAGTTTTTGCTTTGATGATTTGGCGACACTACTTATATGGAGAGAAATGTTTTATTTATACGGATCACAAAAGTTTGAAATATTTGGGTGTTCAGAAGGAGCTAAAACTTCGGCAAAGGCGATGGTTAGAACTGATTAAAGACTACGATTGTTTGATTGATTATCATCCTGGTAAGGCAAATGTAGTTGCTGATGCCTTGAGTCGGAAGTCTCTGGCAGGTTTGGCTGTTTATTCGCTCTCGTTGCTTGTTGAGTTGAGAGCATTACATGCTAGTTTTGAAGCATGTGATGATGGTGCATTGTTGGCTCAGTTGTAATTGAGACCAGTATTGTTGGATCAGATTAAGGAGGCTCAATTGACAGATGAGAAAATTCAGAAGATTGTTTCAAATTGCCAAAACGGGGAGAGCCGAGATTTCTTTGTGAGAAGTGATGGTAGCCTTTGGTTTAAGGATAGATTGTGTGTCCCTGATGATGATAGTTTGAGAAGGATCATTTTGGAAGAAGCACACCAATCGATTTTTGCTATGCATCCGGGAAGTACAAAGATGTACCATGAATTGAGACAGCATTATTGGTGGTCTGGTATGAAGAGAGACATAGCGGAGTTTGTATCCAAGTGTCTCACTTGTCAGAGGGTGAAAGCTGAACATCAAGTTCCAACGGGGTTGCTTCAACCTTTATCAGTGCCTGAATGGAAATGGGAGAGAGTGACAATGAATTTTGTGTCTGGTTTACCTTTGACACAGAGGAAGCATGATGCTATTTGGGTGATTGTTGATAGATTGACAAAGACAGCTCATTTTCTTCCGGTTCGGATAGACTATTCACTTGAGAAGTTGGCTGAGCTGTATATTAGTGAGATAGTGAAGTTGCATGGAGTCCCAATTTCTTTAGTGTCTGATCGAGATCCTAGATTTACTTGAAGATTTTGGAAGAGTTTACATGGTGCTTTGGGTTCTCGATTGCATTTTAGCACTGCTTTTCATCCGCAAATAGATGGGCAGTCAGAGAGAGTGATACAGATTATTGAGGATATGTTGAGAAGCTGTGTCATTGATTTCTCTGGAAGTTGGGACAGATTTTTGCCACTTGTAGAATTTGCTTACAACAACAGTCATCAAACCAGTATTGGCATGGCACCATTTGAGGCATTATATGGAAGAAAATGTAGAACGCCTCTATGTTGGAATGAAATTGGGGAAGGCAAATTGGTTGGTCCTGATCTGATTAAAGAGACTGAAGAAAAAGTGAAGATGATTCGGGATAGATTGAAAGCAGCTTCAGACCGACAAAAGTCTTATTCAGATTTGAAGAGGAGAGACATAGAGTTTGATGTTGGAGATAAAGTATTTTTGAAAGTGTCTCCTTGGAAACAAATATTGAGATTTGGTCAAAAAGGGAAACTAAGTCTTCGTTTCATTGGACCGTATGAGATATTAGAAAGAGTTGGACCAGTTGCTTATCGTCTTGCTTTGCCGCCTGAGTTGGATAGAATCCATAATGTCTTCCATGTTTCTATGTTGCGAAGGTATAGATCTGACCCATCTCATGTTTTACCAGTTGAATCTATTGAGGTGAGTCCGGATCTAACTTTTGAAGAAGAACCAATTGCTATTTTGGCACATGAAGTGAAAGAGTTGAGAAATAAGAAAGTGCCACTTGTAAAGGTTCTTTGGAAGAATCATGGTAGAGAAGAGGCAACTTGGGAGAGTGAGCAAGCGATGCGAGATCAATATCCTCAACTATTTCAGACTTGATATCAGGTAATTTCGAGGGCGAAATTTCTTTTTAGAGGGGGAGAATTGTAATATCCCAAAATGTGCCTAGAAGTTTTAGTATAATGGTTGTTTTATTTGAATTAAAATGTATATGTTAATTTGGGAGAGAAAAGAAATTTAAAGGAAAGTGTATATGTTGTGTATATGGAAATATATACAACATATATACAAGTCAAATGTGTTGGTCAAGGGATGAGGATATTTATTTTGTTCTTTGTGAAATTACTAAAGGGCAAGTAAATGAAAGGGAGTTAATATATATAGTAGAGGGTATTTAAGTAATTTTCTTTTTAAATTGCTTGGTGGAGAATGTTTGAAGACCATATATTTGACTTTGTCTCTAAATTCCTCTTCATTTTCTTCTTTTTCTTTCCTTGGCCGTGTACTCCAAAGACAAAAGAGAAAAGAAGAGTTTTGATTTTATAAGATCAAATTGAAGGAAGATTTCAAATAAACAAGTTGGAAAATCAAGAAATTTCATTATTTTGGTTGTGAAGAGGTTGAATTGCCCTAACCTAAGTGTTGAGGATTCTTGGAAGAGTAGGTGTATAGAGTGGTGTAAGTTGGTTTTAAGGTAAGTACAAAGTACATTATTGCATACATTCATATGATATTGAGACTTGAGACATATTTGGTTATAATGTGAATGTTGTGATGAGCATGTAAAATATGTGTTAATGCCATTGATTATATCCATTTGAATAATGAATTGATTAATGTGATTTGAAATATAATGAAAAGTGAAATGTGCAAGATGTGATGATGAAATGTAATGTGAAAGATATGATGTTATGAAGAGTTGTTTCATTATGATGATGCAAATGAGATGATTGAGACATGGTTGCGTAATTTGTTTATGAAATATAAAATGAATTGAGAAAGAGGTTATGAAGAGATGAATGAAATGTTTGTGCGTTTAATATGTTATTCAGATTTCAGAGTTCTGGATTTGGCGACATGCCTTTGAAATATATGAATAATAGTAACAGTCTTGCCGGGTTGAGGATCTCCTCGAGATTAGTCGGATTGAGGTCCAAGAGACTGGGTCTGTTACACTTGTTTTGGTAACAGTCTTGCCGGGTTGAGGATCTCCTTGAGTCTAGCCAAGTAGAGGTCCAAGAGACTGGGTCTGTTACCCTATCCATGGATAGATATATATATGTGTATATCGCCTACGGGCTTGATGATTATGATTATGGACCAAAGCAGTAACTCTGAACTTTGAATAACATATTAGTGTATTTTGGGCCCATGCTTGTCTTTGTTTTCAATGTGAATCATGAATGTTTTGATTAATTATTAAATAATGTAAAATTGTGAAATACACTATTCTCTTGAATTGATCTTGAATCTTGATTGTGTGACATTAGCATGGCATTAAAGCATCATAGCATTGTAGTTTGTACCACTAAGCCGTTGGCTTAGCGCGAATGTGATTCTTTGCGCAAGTGACAGGGAAGAACCAGAGAGTTCCTCTAGGCCGAGTCGAGCCTAGACTTTGAAGAGTGAATAGTGGGCTTTAAGATCGAAGACTGACTGCCAAACATGTATAAATTTTATGTGTTGTAAAATTCGAGTTTGGATGTATATGAAATTGTAAATATTGTTACTTTCCGCTGCATAGTGAACAAATATTTTATCTACTGTATTTCATAATAAAACTTTACTTTATTTTGTACTAGAAGTGTAAATCCTTTTTGCAGGTTGTAGTTGAGGTTATAAGGGGGATTTATTGGAAGTGTACTGAGAATGATTTTGTTTGCATTGGTTTGTGTAAAAATATTTTCAAAAATCAGAAAAAAAAAACCAGTTTTGTCGACACTTGGGACTCAATTTTTAAGTGAAACTATGGCAAAATTTCTATAAAAATTGGAACTAAAATTTGACTAAGTAAAATTGGTAGCAACATTAGGTTAGTGTGGCGCCTCTACTCAGCTTACACACGTAGGTCAGGAAGGGGTGTTACACCGTCGAACCATGAAGGACATATTGGGCAAAATAAATTATTATTGGCAAGGCTATGAAGAAGTTACCAACTGGCATACTGAATCATAGTTTGAAATGGATGTATTTCTAACTATGCTACTTTGAGCAGGGATTTTTACACCCACTCCCATGTGGAATGGTTCTTGCAACTTCGGCACTTTTAGGCTCAGGACCTTAGAGTACACAAGACTAAACCCAGAGAAAATGGAGTCGCTACTAGGATGGGCTGGGAAACAAAAAAGAGTCGATGACTCAATTTCTAAGAAATACCCAACCCCCTATTGGATTCAGAAAGTTGAGTACACGTGTGGAAGGTGAGAATGACCCAACACCCCCACAGTGCCCGATTCATTGGAACCAGTCTCCTTTTTAGGTCTAAATATTATTAAATTCTTAACTTATTATAGCATCATCCATATTACATGCAAATTAAAAGAAATAAACATCCAACACCTTTATTTAGAATAAAAAATCAAAATAGCTACCCATCCAAGGATGAAAACATGCCCTTACAATAATTGTTTAATGTCCAAGACTAAATAAAATAGGACACCCACTATTTAGTGGAAACATACTCTTTACATTAATCCCAACATTCAAAATAAATTAAATTACATTGAACCTAACTGATGAGGTACCCATAAAGTGGAAACATACCTCTTACATTTTCGAAATTAAAATAATCAATATAATAAATCAAATAAATTAAATCATTCAAACATTCACCATTAGCAAAAATAAAACAAATCATTAATAAAAATAAAGCATTAATAAATCATCCATTTAAGATATAAAACAATCACATCTAAATTTAAACTTTAAATAAAGCAACAAATATACAACTTTTAGGGTTATACTTTAATTTAGGGTTTTAGAACTTTTATAATTAAATTAGGGTTTTTATGATGAAAATTAAGACTTTAGGTTTTAGGGATGAAAACTGGGATTTTTAGGGTTTAGGAAAACATGATTATGGTTTGGAAAGAGAATTGGGATATTTAGAAATTAGAAAGAAGTTTAGGATTTTTAGAATTAAACTATTTAGGTTTTTGTGAAATAAATTAGAGTTTTGTATTTTGGGTAATTAAGGTTTAGGGATTGTGAGAATTTGGGTTTAGGAAAATACAGTTAGGATTTTTAGAAAAACAATTATTTAACTCCTATGATGTTAAAACTTTTGATAAAATAAGCTATTGAGATTATATTTAATAGACTTTGGCCACTGGAATATTAACCTATGATAAATATACTTTTGTAGATAGCTACCAGATGAAATAAATAACTTACTGTGAGTTATAACTCGAGCAGTGACATATTGCTAAATAAAACTAATATAAACAAAAAATTGATGATTATAGCACACTGGACTTATCTTTAAGTAAAGGATGAATGTGTTTAATATTTAAAACTATCATTAGAATATCTTACACTTAATTCAGATGAGTTATATTTGAAACATAATATCGTTTGTTGGCTCCACCATAATTAAACGTTGATCTTGCAACAATTTGAAATCTCTGGCCAAGCAGGAAAACGACAGTATTACTGCCTTTCTGGTGTAGTGTTTAAGGTATATTGTGTTCTTTTTCCTGGCTGCTAACTCTCTCCATTCCCCTCACTCAATGTTGCTGCTAGAATTTGTTTTCCTTCAATCTTGCTAACCCTCCCCCCCCCCCCAACCTTTTTGGTTGCATTTCCCCTATATTTATAGGAGTCATTAGATTAAAACCTTATAAATTTTCCTTTTTTAAAACTATTTCCTGAGGCATATCAAATTAGGCTATTTTAATTCAACAAAAAACGTAAGCATATCGGATTAAAGCCATTTTAATTCGAGGAAAACCAAGACCATCTCAAACAAATATAATTCTAATCAGACATGGAATCAAAGTCCATATCAAATTAACAATCCTAATTTGATATGGACTCATTAATAATTGCCCCATATCAAAATGGGAGAGCTTCAATTCGATATAGGGTAGCCCTATATTGAATTGGGGCTCCAATTCGATATTGGAAAGGCCCCATATCGAATTGGGGGAGTCCCAATTTCACATGCCGCGGCCCCATGTCAAATTGGGTGGCCCAATTCGACAAGAAGACACCCATACTCAAATTGAAGTGCACCCATATCAAATAAAACCAACCAAACCTTCAAATCAGACCTATTTAGGGTTTTAAATGTTTAACCAGCTTATTTTAGGCCTCATGAGAATATATCAATCTAATCAACAGTTTAGAATAGGTCTAAGCATATTAAGAATGGGTTGGTTATGACTTAGGCCTCATTAATTAGCATTAGACTAGCTGGGGTAAAAATCAAGGGTCTACAGTTTGCCCCCTGCTTGAGCGATCTTGAATTTATTTAGAGAGTGAAAAGCAACATGACTTTGAGCTGATTTTGGAAAAGGATCAGGTTCAAGACCCAGGGATCAGCTTGGATTTTGGACTTGAGACTGGTTTGGATTCTGGACCCAAAACTGGATGGGTTGGGTTCTAGACCCAAGATTAGTTGGGCTCTAAACCCAAAACTAGATTGGTTGGGTTATGGACCTGAGGTTGGTTGGGTTCTGGATCTTAAACTGGATTGGTTGGGTTCTAGACCTGAGGTTGATTGGTTAGGTTTTAGATCCGAGGTTGGTTAGGTTCTAGACCCAAAACAAGATTGGTTGGGTTCTAGACCCAAGGTTGGTTGGGTCCTGGGCCCGAGGTTGGATTGGTGGGGTTTTGGACTCGAAACTGGATTGGTTGGGTTCTGGACCAGAGATTGGATTGGTTAGGTTCTGGACCCTAAATCTAATTTGGGCAACTCTAATATCCTAATAAGTTCATATGGGGACTCTAATATCCTGATGAAATGATGAAGTGCCAAAACCAATGAGCGACTCAAATATCTGAACATGTCAATGGGCAACTCTAATATCCTAATGGGTTCATTAAACAACTCAAATATCCTGATGAACAAAAACTATTGAGCGACTCTCATATCTCAACGAGTCATTGGGCAACTCTAATATCCTAATGGGTCTATCGAGTAAATCCAATATCTCCATAGAAGCACCAAGCAATTCTAATATCTTGGTGAGTAAACAAAGCGTCGAGCCATTCTACTATCCCGATTAAATCCACCAAGCGACTCTAATATCTTGGTAAATCAAAATGATCATCGACCAACTCTAATATCCTGATGACAACCACTAAGAGACTCTAATATCTTTGTAGGATAGTGAGCAACTCTAATATCTCACTAAAAACAAACTTGGATATTTCAGCATATCAAGGAAAGCTATGCCATCAGGATACTTTAACAAAACTAATATAGGCCAAAGATTGTGCCATCAGGATACTTCAACAAATCCAATATAGGCTGTGTAATACCCCTATACCCTTTATACGTATAATACATATTTTCAGCATATGTAAAATACACATATACAATGTAAAAATGTCACATACCGATTTAATAAAAATTTTCACATTTCTATTTTAAGATTTCAAATACTAATATATAAAATAAATAGTATATAAATATTCTTTGCTTGTTATAGGAATCCAAAATAAATATTTTATATGAAAATCTCTAGGAAAAATTTGCCAAGGTTTTGTTTGTAATTTGGACGTTCCCAAAATTCAGCAAAACACAACTTGCATAAAGCAAACACTCCCAATAAAAATCAATTCACCATTTCACCAATACTTCTCAATTTCTCCATATTTTCTCAAAATACTTATATATATATATAAAAATTAACAGCACATATAAAATCTCATCTGAACAAATTATTCAAAAAAACATTCTTTACAATTTACATTATATACTTCTAAAAACATATCATAACATATATAATATCAAAATACATTGTAATATCAAATATCTACATGCTGGCAACTGGCTCTGATCTTGATGTACCCAAAAATAACTCTTCAAGCTGAATAAATACAAACCTAGACCTGACCAGATCTAGTAGAACTCTCCGGCTCTACCAAATCATCCATGACATCTGTGCGATGAATTACAATCGTGCTAAGTCGAAGCCTAGTGGTATAAACTTTGATAATAACAATAAAACTCAATGCAATGCCAATGTAAAATGCATATAGATGTCACATCATTCTACTTTCTTGTATTTTTCAAATATTTCATAATCACAACTCATAGCATTATATTGCTCAATTGTATCACAATTCATAATTCACATTAAAGCAAAGACAAGAATGGGCCCAAAAAGGATCTAATATGCTATTCAAATTTCAGAGTTACTGCTTTGGTCTATAATGACATCATATGTCTAGCCCCATAGGCAATATATCCATGGATAATATAACAGCCCAAGTCTCTTGGACCTCAACCCAGCTAGACTCTTAGGCCCCTGTGTAGACCTTTAATTTTTGACCCAGTCCGGTTCAATATATTTTAATTAGTCCAAAATAATTTTTGTTATCTTAATTAAATAATATTTTCTTTAGTATTTTATTTTTATAATTAATAAAAAATAAAAAATTATAATAATAAACAAATAAATAAAAATAAAAAAAATCGGCGAAGAAAAATTGGCAACGAAAAATTTCATCTCCGAAAAGGGTTGCGGCGAAATGGCCTTGGGCCATTTCGCCTGCAGGCAAATTTTTACCCCGCAGCCAGCTGCGGCAACTTTTTCGCCAGAGTAATTTTTTCGCAACAGTTTTTTTTGCAAGCGAAATTTTTCCACAACAGTTTTTTTCGCCAGCAAAATTTTTCCGACTCAAATTTTTTCGAAACCAAATTCAATTCGGTTTTGGTTTTCTTTTCTTAATTAAAGTTAAATTTCGTGAGCAACTAAGATTAATCATAAAAATCGTCTATAAATAAGGACTAAAAAACAACACAGAGGGGGGACGAAAATTGGGAGACCAAAATTTAGGAGGAAAAACATTGAAAGGAAATCGAATTTTAAGAATTCCTGCTAGCAGTGAAATCGATCGGACTTTTTGAGAGAAGCAAACAAGCAATTTAATTCATCGAAGGTAGCAAAGCTTGTCTTTGTTCTTGTTCATCCAAGAAATAATTTTTGGTGGAACCAACAAATGAAGGTATGAATTTCTTTATTTATTTTTCTTTACAGTAGCTTCATCACTCAAGATTAAAAATTGTTGTTTCTTCAAAATTTTAAAACCCTAATCTACTTTCTAACTTTTCAAAACCTTAAATCGCTTCAAGATTTACAAAAACCCTAATTTGCTTTCCAATTTTTCAAAACCCTAAATTGAATCTGTTTCTTTCCAAAAACCCTAAATTGAATCTGTTTCTTTCCAAAACCCTAAAAAATATCTTTTTTGTTTCTATAAACCTTAAATTGTTTTGTTTATTTTCATAAAATTTCATAAAACTATAAATTATTTTTCCAAATTCTAAAATCAAATCCATTCTCCGAAATACTAAAAAACCTCAATTCAACTTTAGAATCAAGACAGTAACCTCAAACCAATTATTCTAAACCCTAGTTTTCCTAAACCCTAATTCCCTTAAAACCTTAAACCCTCATTTTTCTATATCCTAATCTTTAAAATCTTAAAACCTTATAAATTTAAATATTAAAATTCAATATGTTAAATACAAAATAATGATCCAGTAACCGTAAATCATAAATCTAAATGTTTTAAAGTTTCCAAACCCTAATTTCATGATTTCACTTCTAAAACACTAATTTGGTTTATTAAAGAACCTTATCAATCCCTTAAATCATAAAACCTTAATCCATTTTAATTCCCTTAAATTTTACAGTAGCTAAGAATTACAAACCCTAAATAGTACTAAAATTCCAAAACCCTAAAGTATTAATTAAAGAATTTTAAATAGAAACAGTAACCCTAACTTGAATATTTACTTGCTTTATTTAATTTTATAGTTGATTATTGCAATATCCCAAAGTATACCCTAAAAGTTTTGGCATTATTGTTGTATTTGGATTTAATGTATATGTTTAAGTGGGAAGATTAAAGATGAGAAGAGAGATGTGTATATGTTGTATATATAGAGATATACACAACATATACAAGTCAAATTATTATATGGTCAAAAGAAGAAATAATTGATTTTAATTAATTAGTGGAAAATGGAAAATTTAGTGAGTGGAAGAGGATATTTTAGATTATTTTAATATTATTTGCTTGGTGGAGGTTTAAGTGGAGAATAAGAGTTTGACTTTGTCTCTTTTTCTTCTTCATTTTCTTCTTCTTTCTTTGGTTGGCCGAGCATCACAAAGCAATAGAGAGAAAGAGAGTTTTTGTTTTCCAAGCTCAAAATTGAAGAAGATTTCAAGTGATCAAGTTGGAAATCTAAGAAAATTCATCAACTTTGGTAAGTTTCCACTTGATTTCCTTGTTTTATTTTAAGTTGTATTTGAGTTTGATGATTGATTGTGGATAGTATGAGTATGTTTGATTGTGGTGTGTTTGAGAGTGTTGGGTTTAATTGATTGTGATTTTGGAGTTGAATGGAAGAGTAAGAGTTGTGTTTATGTTATGATTTTGAATTGGTAATTGATGTCAATATTGAGTTTGATCAATTATTTTTGGTAGATCTTCAAGATGTTTGTGTTTAATTAAGTTTAAAGCATAGAATACAAGAGTTTGGTTTGAAACAAAAGCATAATGGATGCCAAGCCCGTGGCCCTTGAATGCCACGACCGTGGGGGTGTTAGGCAAATTGGACAGATTCATTTGCTAATCCACGACCGTGGGGGTTTGTGAGGCCACGACTGTGGGGTTGTGAGGCCATGATCATGGGGCCTTATAAAGTGGTTTTGGTTTGTAATTTATGATCTATGGGTCTAGTATGAGACTAATAGGCGAATAATTGTATTGGAATTCATGTGTATTTGTAAATAAGTGTGTGTTATTCCTTTTGGATTAGGTTGTGAAGAGGTTGAGTTGCCCTAACCTAAGTGTTGAGAATTCTTGGAAGATGAAGTGTATAGATTGGTGTGAGTTGCTCTTGAGGTAAGTACAAACTTACATGGTTGCATACATTTACATGATTTTGAGACTTAACACATTTGGTTGTAAATGTGTTAAGTAATTTACTATATTGTTAATACAATTTGATTAATGTTATGATTTGAATAATGTGAAAGATATGATGATCATTCAAATGTATGTGCAATGCAATTGGATATGATGAATACTTTAATGATGAATTGCTTTAATGTGAATTGAGATGTGATGCCATTGTGGTTGGCTATAATGATACAAATGAAATAAATGGGGCATGTTTGCCTAGATGATGATGAATTTAAAACATATGTCTAATGCAATTGGTTATGTATACTCTATTGATGAGATGTGAAGCAATTGTTGTTGGCTATAATGATGCAAATGAGATAATTGAGGCATGGTTGGCTAAATGATGATGAGAAAATGAGAATGAAATTGATAATGAAATAATGAATGAATTGTGTGTCTAATGTGTTATTCCATTTTTAGAGTTTTGTTGTTGGTGGCATGCCTAATGGTAACAATCTCTTGAAGCTAGGTTGGATTTGATCCTTAAAGCCAGGTTGGGTTGAAGTTTAGCATGCTTAACTCCCCTTGAAGCCAGGTTGGGTCTAGTCCTTGAAGCCTAGTTGAGATGTTACAATCCTTGAAGCTAGGTTGGGTTTGGTTCTTGAAGCCAAGTTAGGTTGATACTTAGCATGCTTTGTTCCCCTTGAAGCTTGGTTGAACCTAATCCTTGAAGCCTAGTTGGGATAATGATAATGATAAATGTGATAATTAAACCAAAACATCAACTCTGAAAGTGGAATGGCATATTAGTGTCTTTTGGGCCCATGCTTGTCTTTGTTTCAATGTGATTCATGAATGGTGAAACAATTGAATAAAATAATGGAGTGTAGTGTTATGAATAATATTAATATATCATTTATGAATAATGTTTTTATTGTTGAAATGTGTGACATTAGCATTGCATTGAAGCATTTTGTTATTGTGGTTTGTACCACTAAGCCGTTGGCTTAGCGCGATTGTGGTTCATCGCGCAGGTGACAGGGTAGAGCCAGAGAGTTCATCTAGACCGAGTCGAGTCTAGATTTTGAAGTGTTAATAGTGGGCTTAAAGATCAAAGACTGACTACCAAACATGTATAAACTTTATGTTTTGTAAAATTTGATTTTAATGTTTATGTATTTGTAAATACCTCTACATTTTCCACTGCGTATTGAATGAACATTTTATTTATTGTGTTTTATGATATAACTTAAATGTTTAAATTTGCTTATATTATTGTATAAAGGAGTGAGTTGTTTGTTTAGTAAACCGTAGCATTCCTATATTCAGTATATGTATATTACAGATATGGTGGTATGTAGTGTGCGTATACGGGGTATAGGGGTGTTGCAATTGTTTTGGTATCAGAGCCTAGGTTTGAGATTCTCAACCTAGGTAAATTGTAAGAAAAAAGAAAATTTTGAATTTTAAAACATGGTTTTTGAATAAGATACATGTTTTGGTATTGGCAGTCTCTGATCTTTAATGAGGTATATTCTGCTGTGTTTGCAGACATAGGTAGTGATGGCATCTCAGTCACGTCAGTCTATAGAAGGTAGTGCTGAGAGTGTAGCTCCTGAAGAGGGTAGAGATGGAGCTAGGGTTGAGAGAGCTAGTGAGGCACCTGTTCCTGTGCCAGAGAGATCAGCTGCTGATGAGGCTTCGCCGAGTTGGTTACGGCATGTGGTAGAATTGTTGAGGCAAGCTCCAGTGCAGCAGCCACCACCGCATCCACAGACACAAGTGCCGGTGAGGCATTATGATAAATTGAAGAAATATGGGGCTGAGGATTTCTTTGGTACTACAGATCCTGCAATAGTTGAGCAGTGGTTGGATAGAGTGCAGAGGATATTTATTCAGTTGCAAGCCACTCCTGAAGAGAAATTTGATTATGCTAGATCCTTATTGCAGAAAGATGCTTATGATTGGTGGAAGACGATTCCACATGCTATGGATGATCCACCGACTTTGTCTTATGGTGATTTTCTGAGGGAGTTTGAGCAGAAATATACCCTGAGGGAGTATAAGGACATCAAGAAGATGGAATTTCTGAATTTGAGACAAGATAACCAGACTGTGACAGAGTATGAGGTAGAGTTCATCCGGTTGAGTCACTATGCCGGTGGGATTATTTCTGATGAGATTGGCCGGTGTAGGAGATTTGAGGAGGGGTTGAGGCCCTCTATTATGTGCATTGTTGCTGGTTCTGGGTATCAGGATTTTGCTCAATTGGTTGTAGCAGCCAGAAGTGTTGAGAGAGCATAAGCTATTACAGCAACTGCAACTGAGGAGGAGACCAGAGTTAGGAGATCCCAAATTGAGGCAGGGTCTTCATCTATGAAGAGAGGCTGAGGAAGTTTTATTCTGAGAGTCAGTAGGAGCCTGAGGCAGTCAGGTAGGTCAATTCAGTATCAGAGGCAGAGACCGAGACCTACAGTTTCTGTAGCGAGTGCTCCGACTCCAGTGGTTCAGAGATCTACTCCACCTATATGTGTTCATTGTGGTAGGACACATGGGGGTGCTTGTTGGAAGACGGGTGGATCAGGAGTATGCTTTAGATGTGGGTCACCAGCTCATTTTGTTAAAGATTGCCCTGAGTTACAGGAGGATAGATAGACTGATACTGCAGCTTCTCGACCTAGTTTTAGCAGAGGTGGTCGAGGGGGCAGAGGTTTCAGTAGAGGCGGTCGACCTAGATTTAGTCAGAGAGGAGGCTCTACATCCGGAGGCAATAGGCTAGATGAGGCTGGGTCTTCTCAGAGAGTGTATGTGATGCAGAGGTAGCCAGATGCTTCAGCAGTTATTGCAGGTACATTTTCTTTATTTGGCATTTCAGTTCTTGCTTTGATTAATCCAGGATCTACTCATTCATACATAAGTGCATCTATCTTGCCTGTGTCTGAATTGCATTCAGAGTCCTTAGGATTTGATGTTTTGGTGACAAATCCTTTAGGACATAGTGTTGTGGCGAGTAAGGTGCATCGTGATAGTTCAGTGGTGGTGCAAGGTGAGGAGTTTTTGGGTGATTTGATTGAAATGCCTTTTAAGGAATATGATTTGATTTTAGGCATGGATTGGTTGTCTAAGCATGGAGCTGTGGTAGACTGTCAAAAGAAGTGTGTTACCCTGAGAACCGGTGATGGTAGAAGTGTGATGGTATCTAGTGAGCAGAGACAACTTGCATCCATGTTTGTTTCAGCTGTTGCATCTAGGAAGTTGATTAGAAAAGGGTGTGATGCTTATCTTGCTCATGTTATGGATACCAGAATAGTGGGTTCTCAACTTGATAGTATACCCACAGTTGCGGAATTTCCAGATGTGTTTCCTAAGGAGTTGCCAGGGTTACCCCCTGAGAGAGAGGTTGAGTTTGGTATCAATTTGTTGCCTGGTCCCACTCCCATCTCTATTACTCCTTATCGAATGGCACTTGCTGAGTTGAGAGAGTTGAAGGTACAGTTGTAGGAGTTGTTGGATAAAGGGTTTGTTCGCCCTAGTGTTTCTCCGTGGGGAGCTCCTGTTTTGTTTGTAAAGAAGAAGGATGGTACTTTGAGGTTGTGCATTGATTATAGGCAATTGAACAAGGTGACTATTAAGAATAAGTATCCTTTGCCTAGGATAGATGATCTCTTTGATCAATTGAAGGGAGCAGCAGTTTTCTCTAAGATTGATTTGAGATCAGGGTACCATCAGTTGAGGGTCAGAGAGGAAGATGTTCCTAAGACAACTTTTCGCACAAGGTATGGGCATTATGAGTTTTTAGTGATGCCTTTTGGATTGACGAATGCACCTGCAGCTTTCATGGATTTGATGAATAGGGTGTTTAGGCCCTATCTAAATCAGTTTGTGGTGGTTTTCATTGATGATATTTTGGTGTATTCACGTAATGAAGAGGATCATGACAAGCATATATGGATTGTACTGCAGACTTTGAGAGAGAAGCAATTGTATGCTAAGCTGTCAAAATGTGAATTTTGGCTTGATCAAGTGACTTTTCTCGGTCATATAGTTTCAGCAGATGGTATAAGAGTTGATCCGAGTAAAGTTGAGGCCATTTTGAATTGCAATCCACCGAAGTCTGTAACTGAAGTTAGAAGTTTTCTGGGTTTGGCAGGCTATTATCGACGGTTTGTGAAAGGTTTTTCTTTGATAACTACTCCACTCACCAGATTACTTCGAAAGGGAGTTATATTTGTGTGGACAGATCAGTGTCAAGCAAGCTTTGAGCAGTTGAAAGAGATGTTGACTCAAGCTCCTGTTCTTGCTTTGCCTATGGAAGATAAACCAAATGTGATTTACAGTGATGCTTCACATAATGGTTTAGGTTGTGTTTTGATGCAAGAGGGTAAAGTTATAGCTTATGCTTCTCGGCAGTTGAAGCCGCAGAGTTGGCAGCTATAGTGTTTGCTTTGAAGATTTGGCGACACTACTTGTATGGGGAAAGGTGTTTTATTTATACGGATCATAAGAGTCTGAAATATTTGGGGGTTCAAAGAGAGCTTAATCTTCAGCAAAGACGGTGGTTGGAATTGATTAAAGATTATGATTGTTTGATTGATTATCATCCTGGTAAGGCAAATGTTGTTGCTGATGCTTTGAGTCGGAAGTCTTTAGCAGGTTTGACTGCTTATTCGCTCTTGTTGCTTGTTGAGTTGAGAGTGTTGCATGCTAGTTTTGAATCATGTAATGATGGTGTTTTGTTAGCTCAGTTGCAATTGAAGCCAATGTTGTTGGATCAGATTAAAGAGGCTCAATTGGTTGATGAGAAAATTCAGAAGATTGTTTCGGATTGCAAAAAGGGGGAGAGCCGAGATTTCCCTGTGAAAAGTGATGGTAGCCTTTGGTTTAAAGATAGGTTGTGTGTTCCTGATGATGCTAGTTTAAGAAAGATTATTTTAGAAGAAGCACATCGCTCGGTTTTTGCTATGCACCCTGGGAGTACAAAGATGTATCAGGATTTAAAGCAACATTATTGGTGGTCAGGTATGAA
This sequence comes from Garcia nutans, assembly GCA_947685225.1. Classification (NCBI taxonomy): domain Eukaryota; kingdom Viridiplantae; phylum Streptophyta; class Magnoliopsida; order Malpighiales; family Euphorbiaceae; genus Garcia; species Garcia nutans. The sequence continues at coordinate 51,373,010 of CANTUV010000007.1, forward strand.
GAGAGATATAGCGGAGTTTGTATCCAAGTGTCTCACTTGTCAGAGGGTAAAAGCTGAGCATCAAGTTCCAACAGGGTTGCTTCAACCTTTATCAGTGCCTAAATGGAAATGGGAACGTGTAACAATGGATTTTGTGTCTGGTTTGCCTTTGACTCAGAAGAAGCATGATGCTATTTGGGTGATTGTTGATCGGTTGACAAAGACAGCTCATTTTCTTCCAGTTAGAATGGACTATTCTCTTGAGAAGTTGGCTGAGCTGTATATCAGTGAGATAGTGAAATTGCATGGAGTTCCAATTTCTTTGGTGTCTGATCGAGATTCCTAGTTTACTTTGAGGTTTTGGAAGAGATTACATGGTGCTTTGGGTTCTCAATTGCACTTTAGCATTGCTTTTCATCCACAGACAGATGGGCAGTCAGAGAGAGTGATACAGATTATAGAGGATATGTTGAGAAGCTATGTCATTGATTTCTCTGGAAGTTGGGACAAATTTTTACCACTTGTGGAATTTGCTTACAACAACAGTCATCAATCCAGTATTGAAATGGCACTGTTTGAGCCATTGTATGGTAGAAAATGTAGGACTCCTCTATGTTGGAATGAAGTTGAAGAAGGCAAATTGGTTGGTCCTGATTTGATTGAAGAAATGGAAGAGAAAGTGAAGATGATTCGGGATCGGTTGAAAACAGCTTCAGATCGGCAGAAATCTTATTCAGATTTGAAGAGGAGAGATATAGAGTTTGATGTTGGAGATAAAGTATTTTTGAAAGTGTCTCTTTGGAAGAAGATTTTGAGATTTGGTCGTAAAGGAAAGTTAAGTCCTTGTTTTATTGGACCTTATGAGATATTAGAAAGAGTTGGACCAGTTGCTTATCGACTTGCTTTGCCGCCTGAGTTGGATAGAATCCATAATGTCTTCCATGTTTCTATGCTGCGGAGGTACAGATCGGACACATCTCATGTTTTACCAGTTGAATCTATTGAGGTGAGTTCGGATCTAACATTTGAAGAAGAACCAGTTGCTATTTTGGCACATGAGGTGAAAGAGTTAAGGAATAAGAAAGTGCCACTTGTGAAAGTTCTTTGGAAGAATCATGCAAGGGAAGAGGCAACTTAGGAGAGTGAGCAAGCGATGCGAGATCAATATCCTCAATTGTTTCAGACTTGATATCAGGTAATTTCGAGGATGAAATTTCTTTTTAGAGGGCATGTTTGCCTAGATGATGATGAATTTAAAATATATGTCTAATGCAATTGGTTATGTATACTCTATTGATGAGATGTGAAGCCATTGTTGTTAACTATAATGATGCAAATGAGATAATTGAGGCATGGTTGCCTAAATGATGATGAGAAAATGAGAATGAAATTGATAATGAAATAATGAATGAATTGTGTGTCTAATGTGTTATTCCATTTTCAGAGTTTTGTTGTTGGTGGCATGCCTAATGGTAACAATCTCTTGAAGCTAGGTTGGATTTGATCCTTGAAGCCAGGTTGGGTTGAAGTTTAGCATGCTTAACTCCCTTTGAAGCTTGGTTGGGTCTAGTCCTTGAAGCCTAGTTGAGATGTTACAACCCTTGAAGCTAGGTTGGGTTTGGTTCTTGAAGCCAAGTTGGGTTGATACTTAGCATGCTTTGTTCCCCTTGAAGCTTGGTTGAACCTAATCCTTGAAGCCTAGTTGGGATAATGATAATGATAAATGTGATAATTAAACCAAAACATCAACTCTGAAAGTGGAATGGCATATTAGTGTCTTTTGGGCCCATGCTTGTCTTTGTTTCAATGTGATTCATGAATGGTGAAACAATTGAATAAAATAATGGAGTGTAGTGTTATGAATAATATTAATATATCATTTATGAATAATGTTTTTATTGTCGAAATGTGTGACATTAGCATTGCATTGAAGCATTTTGTTATTGTGGTTTATACCACTAAGCCGTTGGCTTAGCGCGATTGTGGTTCATCGCGCAGGTGACAGGGTAGAGCCAGAGAGTTCATCTAGACCGAGTCGAGTCTAGATTTTGAAGTGTTAATAGTGGGCTTAAAGATCAAAGACTGACTGCCAAACATGTATAAACTTTATGTTTTGTAAATTTTGATTTTGATGTTTATGTATTTGTAAATACCTCTACATTTTCAGCTGCGTATTGAATGAACATTTTATTTATTGTGTTTTATGATATAACCTAAATGTTTAAATTTGCTTATATTATTGTATAAAGGAGTGAGTTGTTTGTTTAGTAAACCGTAGCATTCCTATATTCAGTATACGTATATTACAGATATGGTGGTATGTAGTGTGCGTATACGGGGTATAAGGGTGTTGCAATTATGTAGTCTATTATATGCTTTAATTTATTTTCAATGCTTTGTTGGTTTATTTAAGTTCAATGCTTGGTTTATTTAAATCATCATGGATGAATGTTTATATTTTGATTGATGTTTAATATCTTTGATGAATGATTTGTTTATTACTATTGGTTATTTACTTTTATCGATTTACTTAGATTTCCAAATGTTGTAAGAGGTATGTTTCCACTTTATGGGTACCTCATTAGTTAAATATCATGTAATTTAAATTGTTTTTTTTTTATTTTAGACCAATGTAAGGACATGTTTCCATCCTCGGATGGGTCTCCATTTATTTGCTTTGTTTGGACAGTGTTTTGATTTTTAATATATCGATGCTTTATTTTAATTGTTGTGTGTAATATGGATAATATTGTTATATTTAAGAATTTTATAATATTAATACCTATAAAGGAGGCCGCTTCCAATGAACTGGGCGTTGTGAGGGTACTGGATCATTTCTCACCTTCCCCACACGTACCCAACTTTTCGAACCCATTAGGGGGTTAGGGATTCCTTAGGACTCGAGTCATCCACCCCTTTCTTTTTCTCAACCCGTCCGGGTGGCGACTCCATTTTCTCCGGACCTAGGTCCGTGTTCTCTAAGGCCCCGAGCCTAAACAGTGCCAAAGTCGCAAGAACCATTCCACCGGGAGAGGGGGCAAAAATTCCTGCTCACATTGGCGACTCCACTGGGGATAAGAGAATTTGATTCCGTTGGTCTTTATATTATACTATTCTTTCTTATAATGATATTATCCATTGCATCATATTAGATTGCATCGTGTGCGTAACTTAGGATGCCCGTGTAACACATGTTATGTTATATAAGGGATACCATACTTTCACTCAAGGTATGGAGATCGAGCATGGCATAACCACTCATAGTCTCATACCATTTGGTATATACTTGCTATAGGAACCTAAGCCTTTTAACCCAAAGATCAAAGCTCATGTAATTGGCCTAGTTACTTTTCTTAGGTTTTACCCCAAATGCATGTTGTTTGACTATGGTTAATTTATCTTGGCTTAAATCATAGCTTATTTGGTTTGCTCTTTTTCTAATATGACCCAAGCACATTTGTAAGCTCAAATAAATTTTTCTTTAAAATCCAAAAGACCAAAGCTATTTTCAAAACTTTTCAAGATGGTCTTTGGACATAAGACTTTTCTAAAAATAAATAAAAATTCTTCTTCTCATGGCCCAAATGTAAAGCCCAAAATCCATTTTTCTAAAATCTTTTTACAATGGGCTTATAAACAAAAATTATGTTACAAAGAGCTTGCAAATTATTTGGGTCAATTACGAAATACCAAAAATCAATTGTGTGCCTAGCTTATACTAAGAATAATTAGTCATGGGCTTGTTTTTGGCATGAATCATTAGTTACTTTTTCAAGTGAGAAATCTATTTATAATAAACCTCTTAATTTAGTTTTAATCCAATATAGCATAAAAGCAACTTTAGTTGGTTAAATGGATTAAAACCTAATTAATGGGAGTTATCATGAACTAATTTTCATCTTTGAAAATATAACTATTGGTTGAAACGTCCGATGGAAATATTCAAAAACAAGGTACCCCATGTTGGTATTTTGTTAACTATATACCTAGGAAAAGAGACTCGCCATTCGTGTGTGGATGTCATAAGGTTGGAAGGAATGTTCTAATTGTCTTTGTTTGATTGTTTGTGCATGCATGCATACATGCATACATTCGCATCTCATATCATTGATCCTTTCTGGCTCATAGACTTGGAGTACGATAATTCAAGAGCTTATTATGATATCATCTATAGCATTGATTTTTGATTCAAGTACTTCATTGGGAGGATGGATGCAAACCAGCTAAGGGATATAATCGATGAAGTTGTCAAAGCCAGGATGGCCAAACTGCAAGACCAATTGGTTGAAATTATGAAGACCCAGTTGATTGAAATTCTGGAGATCTTCAACAATGCTAATAAGGCATCTTTCATTGACATAAGAAAGAGGGGAAAGGCAGCATCAATGGAGAACATGTTCACTAATAGAGATCAAATGAAAAATGAAGGATCAATCCCTATTCTACAAGATCAGCCGAACCATATGCTGTCTAAATGGAGCAATAGGAGCGACTACCACCTCAATGAACAAAAAAAAAAAAAGAGGTGTTGAGAAAAATGCAGCGACTGACCAGCAAAGAGGCGTAAATTTTTAGACTTGGGGGAACCTTTGTCAAAAATGTTGGAGAATCTAATGAAGAAGGGATTGTTAAAACCTTTGATACCTCGTCCTTTGCCTAATCCTTTTTCGCCTAATTTTGATATTAAAGCATTTTGCCAATTCCATCAAAGGCTTAGACACAAAATGGACAACTGTATGAAGTTGAGGCATGAGATCCAGAATTTAATTGATAGTGGAAAGCTGCTTGAGCCTGATAAGCCCAACACTAAGAATAAGCCTCTGCTTAAAATTAGAAGGGCACCACCTCTTGCAACCTTTGTGAAGAGTTTTATCTTGTCATCTCATCATGATATCGATAGAGAAGATGCTAAAGAGGATGTACTACGAAAGAAGTTTGGGTTAACTGTGGATGATGAAACAATGATCTTTAATGATGGAAAAAATTCTTGCCCTTGATATGTCTAAATAAATGAAGTATCTTCAACGCCAACTCAACGGACCTTCCTTAGCTTGAATGTTGCTTTTCAATTTTGCTTTCTTTAAATATTTAATTGGAACAATCGTGTTTTTCAAATTTAAATTTGTTTGAATAAATTATTTTTATCAAAAATTTTGTTGGTCTTTGTTCATTTTGATGCTCAACCAATGAGGAATCTAGCTTGATATTTATAAATTAATGTATCTAGGAATCATAACTTGAATGACTTTACTAGGTGAGGGAATTGCTCTATAGCTTTGAGTTGTGTATGCTTACTTAGACAGGGCTCTTACATAATTACCTTTGTCTAAGTCCTAGTTAGTCTTAGAACATATTTAGGCAAACTTTCGAGGCAAAATTGAACTCTACTTATTTAAGAGAGAGATGATCTAGGCGTTGTTTGGTTAGCCAACAACTAGTATCCACCCTATTAAATATCAATCCCTAGTTGTCCCTTTGAGCCTTCATAAAATTTTAGCTTTCTTTTCATTGGCTTACAAACCCTGATAACCTACCCTGAGCTGTTGTGATACCTTTGACAAGTCTTATGATCACTAAGATGAAGAGGCAAGAAGACCAAAGAAAGCAATGATTAGTCAAGATCATGAGGATAGTTGAAGTTCTCAAGACCATGAAGATAGTTGAAGTTCTCAAGACCATAAGAGTAGTTGATGTTTTCAAGACCATAAGGATAGTTGATGTTCTCAAAACCATAAGGGTAGTTGAAGTTCACTTAATATCTCCAGTATATCAAGACAACATCAACATCAGAGTAACAAATGATTTATCCCTGTTAAAGAAGATTTATGTTACTCCACTCATCCATAATTGGAAGCCCAAGTTAGTGCAAACAAGACAACTCTTTTAGAGCTAGAACAAAAAAAAAATAAAAAAGAAAACAAAAGAAAACAAAAGAAAAAAAAAGAAAAAGAAGAAAAGAAAAAAAAAAGAAGAAAAGAAAAAGAAAATAAAAAATAAAATAAAAAAGGAAAAAAGAAAAATAAAACCTAGAAAGGCGGTTCAAAAAGCCAACTGAGTTCCCTTCTACCTAAGACAACAAAAGGCTTCCATTTGGTTTATAAGGATGGTTTGACTTGAATTGGTCCAACCCAACCAAAGGTTCAATCAAAATCAAAGGAAAAGGGAGAAAGACTATTCAGTTCTTGAAAATTTTATACTTAACAAGGAAGAAGAACAAAATGATAAAACGCTCAAAGAAAGGGAAGAGTAAGAAGAATAAAAAGAAAGAAAAAGGAGAAGAAGAAAAGAAATGAATTTGGGTACCAAACCTTATGCAAGGGCAAAGACTATTCCAATCAAGATCCAGATTAATGCCAAGAAGATAAAGGGAATTTGGAGTCTAGCAAGATTGCTCCCAATTGTCTAAAGCTCCAACAAGAAATTTGTAGTGTGAAGGTTTGTCCATTGTGTCACACCGGCCCCAATCTCAAAATGGCCTCCACTTAAACCCGTGTCTCTTATAGACCCCATTTCAAGCCTATCTCCATGATGTTCATCTTCATCCCTACCATCATTTTCTTCGGGAATCTCCCATACACCAATAGGAGATACATCAAAGTTCAAGAGCCTTCTTTGAATAAAATGGGCATAAGATGCACTCGGCGGATAGAGAAATGCTTCAATACCATAACCGTACCGAGCCGACCACCATGCATCCTCCGGCATTGACATAATATTTAAAGTATATTCCGGGCAAGGCATCAGAATCCTCCACTGCTCTGGACCAAGAAACCACTCATAAACTCTCTCTCCGAGAAACCAGCCACTAGACACTGGGCTGGCAATGACTCGGTGAGAATGTTGGAAAGATAGCGCAACCTTCATGAAGGAAGACCAGTTTGTCCACTCTTCTGGGTTCCACCAGGCCAAATTCACTTGCAAAATAACATAAGGTAAGTAAACTTTCACATAAATTTTAAAGCATACTAACACTATTTTACCTGGTCCCAGGCTCAACACAAAGTGGTGAGTATGCACATGATGAGAGCCGGGAACATCCACACGATCGGACAACCAAAAATTTAATCTCGGATACCCGACTCTCTCTCGGGAAATACCAGGTACCCTCAAGAGGTTGTGTTCATATGCCCATGCCTATAATAATAGTAAAGATCAAATTCATGCAAGAAAGGAGCGAAATTGACATTGGTAGACGAAGAATACCTCTACAACCGCCATCAAGCCGACAAAAGACTTCTTATTTCGGCAAAGTTTATCAAGACCATGGTAAAGATAGGCGAGACCAGCTTCGGCCCAGCCAGAAGATGGTACTGTCCTAAAATAAGAAAGGGCCTTCAACACTGACAAATGGATGGAGGATTCAGTGCTGCCTAAGATGGTCGACCCAAGCAAATATAACAAAAATCCTCGAGCATACTGTTGGGTCGTGTCTCTGTGAACCCGTCCTTCGTAGTTCATCCAATAGCTACGAATCGGTTCAATTTTTATCTTAAAAGGCCCTTTATATGATGGTTCCATACCAATTAATTTCTGAATTTCTTCAAATCTTAAAACATCGTTGGTCAGAGGAACCGGAACACCATCATATCAAAGGCCGGTTATAGTAGTAAAGTCGACCGAACCAATTGTCATTTCTCCAATGGGCAAGTGAAAAGTATGAGTTGTGTCCAACCATCGTTCTGCAAGCGCCTGGACTATGCTCCGGTCTATCTGATACTCCTCGTATGGTAATTGTAAGATGAAGCTCTCAAAGCCGCAATCTCGGATATTCTGCCTTACCTGAGAAGGCACTACATCATACCACTGTCAGGCTTTGTAGATACACCCTCCGGCCCGAACAACGCAACGATCACGCTAACACGGACCCAGGTAAGTTAATATAAGGTAAGTACATATTATTCTATCTACTTAAATTAATTTATTTTTCCTAAATTTTCTAAAGAATAATAATATAAAAATAAAAATAAAAAATAAAGGCAAACACAATAATAATAAAAGAGCATGATATTAAAAACATAAATAAAAAATCAAAAAATATATATATATAATAAAAAATAAAAACAGAAAATAAAAAATAAGAAGAAAAATAATTACCGCACTCTTTTGGTTAGAACTATGATGAAGCGGCATCCCGGCTAGTAGATTTATATTTCCATCTTCATGATGCCGAATAAACTCTAATAACTCAGCGTTAGAATGAGTACCCGACCTTGAAGCATGCATTTTTTTTAAAAAAAAACTATATGTTAAATTTGAAAGAATTTGAGAGAATTATAGAAATTATAGAATTTGTTGTGAATGAAATGAAGGAATTCGTTGGTTTATATAGAGAAACGACAAGGAAAAAAACAAAATTCAAAAGTAAGTTTTACTGTTGATGAATAGTAAACTTTACTATTTATAAATAGTAAATTTTACTATTTCTAATAGTAAAATACTATTTACTACTATTTAAGAATATTAAGTTACTATTTATAAATAGTAAATAGTACATGAACGGTGACTACACACTAAATAAATAGTAAATTTAATTATTCAATTTAATCATTCAAATAATTGCGTGTGTATAAATATTTTTACAAGTAAGGGGAAAAAAAGAAGACATGTGTATAAAAATTAGCCAAACTTTTTGAAATCAAAAAATTATTAGCTCGAGTCCAGAACCCAAATTTTCCTTAGGTCCAGAACCTATAATCTCTTCTAAGTCCAGAACTTAGCTCGGGTCCAGAACCCAAATTTTGATTAGGTCCAAAACCTAGAATCTTTTTCGAAGTCCAGAACTTAGCTCAGGTCCAGAACTCAAATTTTCCTTAGGTCTAGAACCTAGAATCTCTTTTAAGTCCAGAACTTAGCTCGGGTCCAGAACCAAAATTTTCCTTAGGTCTAGAACCTAGAATCTCTTCTAAGTCCAGAACTTAACTCGAGTCCAGAATCCAAATTTTGATTAGGTCCAGAACCTAGAATCTCTTCTAAGTCTAGAACTTAGCTCGGGTCCAGAACCCAAATTATCCTTTTGTCTAGAACCTAGAATCTCTTCTAAGTCCAGAACATAGCTCGGGTCAAGAACCCAAATTATCCTTAGGTCCAGAACCTAGAATCTCTTTTAAGTCCAGAACTTAGCTCGGGTCTTAAACCCAAATTATTCTTAGGTCCAGTCCCTAGAATCTCTTCTAAGTCTAGAACTTAGCTCGGGTCCAGAACCCAAATTACCCGTAGGTCCAGAACCTAGAATCCCTTCTAAGTTCATAACTTAGCTCGGGTCCAGAACCCAAATTTTTCTTAGGTCCAGAACCTAAAATTACCCTTAGGTCCAGAACCTAAAATTATCATTGAGTCCAGAACTTGAACTGGGTCCAGAACCCAAAACCTCAACCATCCGAAAAATTAAGTTTTATTATTTTTCACTCTCTTTCAGTAAAGTCTCAGATCATTCAAGTAGGGGGCAAACTGTAGACCCTTAATTTTTGACCCAGTCCGGTCCAATATATTTTAATTAGTCCAAAATAATTTTTGTGTTCTCCAATATATTTTAATTAGTCCAAAATAATTTTTGTTATCTTAATTAAATAATATTTGCTTTAGTATTTAATTTTTATAATTAATAAAAATAAAAATAATAAACAAATAAATAAATAAAAATAAAAAAAATCGGCAGCGGAAAATCGGCGACGAAAGGGTTGCGGCGAAATGGCCCGCAGGCAAATTTTTGCCCCACAGCCCGCAGCCAGCTGCTGTAACTTTTTCACCAGCATAATTTTTCGCAGCAGTTTTTTTCGCCAGCAAAATTTTTCTGCAGCAGTTTTTTTCGCTAGCGAAATTTTTTCGACGCAAATTTTTTCAAAACCAAATTCAATTCGGTTTCGGTTTTTTTTTCTTAATTAATGTTAGATTCCGTGAGCAACTAAGATTAATCATAAAAATCTTCTATAAATAAGGACTAAAAACAACACAGAGGGGGGACAAAAATTGGGAGACTGAAATTTAGGAGGAAAAACATTGAAAGGAAATCGGATTTTAAGAATTCCTGCTAGCAGTGAAATCAATCGGACTTTTTGAGAGAAGCAAACAAGCAATTTAATTCATCAAATGCAGCAAAACTTGTCTTTGTTCTTGTTAATCCAAGAAACAATTTTTGGTGGAACCAACAAACGAAGGCATGAATTTCTTTTTTTATTTTTCTTTACAACAGCTTCATCACTCGAGATTAAAAATTGTTGTTTCTTCAAAATTTTTAAACCATAATCTACTTTCTAACTTTTAAAAACCTTAAATCACTTCAAGATTTACCAAAACGCTAATTTGCTTTCCAATTTTTCAAAACCCTAAATTGAATCTGTTTCTTTTCAAAAACCCTAAATTGAATCTGTTTCTTTCCAAAACCCTAAAAAATATCTTTTTTGTTTCTATAAACCTTAAATCGTTTTGTTTATTTTCATAAAATTTCATAAAACTATAAATTATTTTTTCAAATTCTAAAATCAAATCCATTCTCTGAAATACTAAAAAACCTCAATTCAACTTTAGAATCAAGACAGAAACCTCAAACCAATTATTCTAAACCCTAGTTTTCCTAAACCCTAATTTCCTTAAAACCTTAAACCCTAATTTTTCTATATCCTAATCTTTAAAATCTTAAAACTTTATAAATTTAAATATTAAAATTCAATATGTTAAATACAAAATAATAATCCAGTAACAGTTAATCATAAATCTAAATGTTTTAAAGTGTCCAAACCCTAATTTCATGATTTCACTCCTCAAACACTAATTTGGTTGATTAAATAACCTTATCAATCCCTTAAATCATAAAACCTTAATCCGTTTTAATTCCCTTAAAGTTTACAGTAGCTAAGAATTACAAACCCTAAATAATACTAAAATTCCAAAACCCTAAAGTATTAATGAAAGAATTTTAAAAAGAAACAGTAGCCCTAACTTGAATATTTACTTGCTTTATTTAATTTTATAGTTGATTATGTAGTCTATTATATTCTTTAATTTATTTTCAATGCTTTGTTGGTTTATTTAAGTTCAATGCTTGGTTTATTTAAATCATCATAGATGAATGTTTATATTTTGATTGATGTTTAATATCTTTGATGAATGATTTGCTTATTACTAATGGTTATTTACTTTTATCGATTTGCTTAGATTTCCAAATGTTGTAAGAGGTATGTTTCCACTTTGTGGGTACCTCATTAGTTAAATATCATGTAATTTAAATTGCTTTTTTTTATTTTAGACCAATGTAAGGACATGTTTCCATCCTCGGATGGGTGTCCATTTATTTGCTTTGTTTGGATATTGTTTTGATTTTTAATATATCGATGCTTTATTTTAATTGTTGTGTGTAACATGGATAATATTGTTATATTTCAGAATTTTATAATATTAAGACCTGTAAAGGAGGCCGGTTCCAATAAACAGGGCGTTGTAGGGATGCTGGCCATTTCTCAGCTTTCCCACATGTACCCAACTTTCCAAACCCATTAGGGGGTTGGGAATTCCTTAGGAATCGAGTAATCCACCCCTTTCTTTTTCTTGGCCCGTCCTAGTGGTGACTCAATTTTCTCCTGACCTAGGTCCGTGTTCTCTAAGCCACCGAGCCTAAACAGTGCCGAAGTCGCAAGAACCATTCCACCGGGAGAGGGGGCAAAAATCCCCGCTCACACCCAGTATCTTGGTCCTCAACCCGGCTAGACTGCAATAGTTTTTGAGGCTTACCATCCAGTCTTTTCACCCTAAAAACATCATATTTATCAACTGGCCTGGCTTACAATCTAGTCTTTTCACCATTCCAATGTTTAGCCCATAGGCAATCATAGGCATACTGCCAAACCCAGAACTCTAAAAATTGAATTACATACTAGGCACACCATTTAATCATATTTCTCATTATCAAATTCTTTCATAATTCCTTTATAAAAACTTTTCTCATTTTCTCATGATCAAACTAGGCACATTGCCTTATTATATCATCTTTTTCTCACTTTTTATTATCATTTATTCATTTTTTTCATTATTAATCTCTTTCTCATTGTCACATATTCAATCTAGGCACATTGCCTTATTTTCACATATTTTTCTCATTTTTCACATCTTTCTCATTTTTCTCACTTTTCTCACTTTTCTCATTTTTATCAATATCAATTCATTTCATTATTCCACATATCTCTTTTCTTACATTCACAACACATTACCCAATTACTTTAGGTATTTTCACATAATATACATATTTTACATTCTACACAATTTAGCCATTATCAATGGCTTTTCACAATGCATTTAACACATATATGACATTACAAATGTTATAGCACATTATTCATGCTCAATCTATGAGCCAAGTAACTTAACACATTTTTCAACCAAAATGTGTTAAGCCCAAATGTCATGCAAATATAAACAATATATTCAAAGTTTATACTTACCTCCACTAGCAACCCAAAGCAAGCTTAACACAACCTCCAATCCTATCCTTCCAACTTGCCCTTCACCACTTGGATGAAGCAAATCAACCTCCCTCAATGCCTATACCAAATGTGATCATACATAATCATTTAATATCACATTCTAAGGTATTCTCAACATCAAACCATAATTAAACATCACTCTAAACCAAATCTCAAAATTAAGCTTCACCTCACTTTAACTTTGAAAAACCATATCAAGCCATTTAAATTAGTGTTTTAAGTTTATTAATATCATTAAAAACATATTTTAATACATTTAAATCATTTAAATTATAAAAATACATTCTTATACACAAAATCTAAAAAATGGCATAACCTTCCCCCATTGAAGGTTTTCCATTCCAACCCAATCCATTACTCATTCTAAGCTTATATTCATCACTTTTAACACTAAACAACATGCTTAAACAAATAAAATCACGCAATTCAACCACTTTGGAAAATCACTTTTCCAAAACCCTAAATCTCCACTTCCATTCTCAAACTCCAACCCAACACCTCCAAATCCAATATTTGACTTTAAAACACTTGTTTATGAATCAAAACAACTCATTTGGAATTAATTTTCACAATTAAAGTTCATGTTTTCAAAACACCAAAAATCCATAACCCTAAATTCTCTCTCTTCACCATTCTTTATCCAAACTCCTCTTCAATCTAACATTAGAATCATTAATAATTAAACAAAATAGCATCTTTCATATGCATTTAACCAATTAAAACACACTCCAATAAAATCTCAAATTATACATAATCATATATTTAGATGGAACTTCAAAATTGTAAAGGAAAACTTACTAATTTATGAATAAATCACCAAAACCCACTTGGTTCTTGTAAAATCCTTGGAAATTGGTTGTTTAAATGAAGCAAAAACCAATCTTCCTCATCCATGGATAAAACGTCAAAGAGAGGAAGAAGAAGAAGAAGAAGAAGAAGAAGAAGAAAAATTCTTTTTAATTTTTTTAATTTTTTTTCTTTCCTTCATTTAAGACCACATATATATTTTTATATTATTTTAATTAATTAATTATTTATTTATTTTAAAAATAGCAATTTTCATCTTCCATTCAAAAATATTTTCTTTTTAAATTATTTTATTATGTTTTAAATTTTATAAAATATATTTACTAATTTACCCCTCATTTACTATTTATGTTTTTGTCTTTTTAATTTCTTTCTTCTTTAATTTCTAGCCTTATATATATAAATATTTATTTATTTAATTAATTATTAATAAATATATTTAATCTTCTACAACCCAAAAATAAATTAATATTGAATTATTTTTATTTACTTATTATTAAATAATTAATAATTACAAAATATCACACTTTTTCATCATCTTCCATGATCTAATAATATTTTATTATTATTATTTTCATCATTCACTTTTCCAACACCAAATTATATCCCACATATATATATATATATTGTGTATTTTATGTATATGTATATTTCTTATATATGTTACTTATATTTCATATATATCATTATATACATATTTATGTAATGTATATACTATATCTATGTAATGTATATTTAATGAATATAAATACCCATATGCATAAATAATATTCCTATATACACATCAAATTTACCTTATATGTGAATTAAATATATTAAGTATGCAATATATATATCCAACATATACAATTAATATACCATATGTATATGTTATATATACACTAGGTATATATATTGGTTATGTACAACTTTTATATCTCCAAATACTTATTTAATTTCTCCAAAATTACGGATATGACAATTTTCTCTCCCTTAAATAATTTCATCCTCGAAATTATTCAGTACGGTAATAAATTATCCAAATCAAAATATAATCTTAAAATCTTATATTAAATTAATCATCTCATCAATCGAATTGTCATTAGACAAAATTAGTTCATCTCTTTAATATATATACACCACACACCTATTGCACTCAAGATATTTGATCACTTCATTATCCTAAAAATATACTCTCATCACCTTAAATTCATATGTTGATAACTTTTATCTTAATAAAATAATTTTACACATCTTCACTTTGATCCTACTCTTTATACAATTACCACATATTAATTTGACATAACCATTATACAACAGCAAAATCTTATTTTCTTAATAAGATTCATTCCCATTATACTATAACTAACATTTTTCTGTTATAATTATTTGAAACTAATATAACTTAGCTCCTTTCATATGCATATACATATCAGAATGTTGTATTAAGCACCTTATCATATAGCTTGCATATTCTTAATACAACTACACACATTGAATTTCAATAAATACTTGTAAACTTATTACATTTCGGTTCAATTGATCTAACTATCACAATATAACCATCACAACCTTATTCTATTCTGACCAACCTTTAGTCTATTTTAAATTCATCAATTTGTTTTCAATTCATGACCTAATTCTATTAGGTCAAATTTATTCTCAAATTTTAATTCTCTTCGAATTTATCATTACAGATAATATTCACTTCCCCTAGTCTCATTTACTTTACACATCATTTTTATCACCTTATTCATTTTATACCACTTTCAGACACATTCATTATAACTCTTACTCATATTTCATAATTCCTTTCATTTACCATTTTCTCACATTTCTTATAGTTACTCTATTTACACAAATTGCTTTTCTTACTTATCATTTAAAGCTCATCATATTTTCACAATTCTCTTCTGTTTCCACACTTTCTATAATTATAAACAAATTTCTAGTATAAACTTATAAGATATAACCATGCAAACCATAAGTCTTGACCATATTTCTTGAAGCATAACTATCAATCTCACCAAAACTATCTAACGGTCATGCCATAATAATGGTCACGCCTGTGGCTTATAAATAAATACTGCTCCTCTATTATTCTTCTTCAAACATTTCCAATCACAATGTTAAGTTAGTATCGCAAAAATCACATATTCATTTTCTAATCTTTAGCTACACAAAAAGTTAACACGTTTCAGCTTTGTTTCAAAGCAATTTACTCTTGATCACTTGATCATCATTAGCCTAACTCATGTTTCAATAATATTATCATTAACATCTTTTACATATATACATTCGTTCATATGCTAATTTACACAATTTTCATTTATTACTCCATTTCTAATCTATCTCTTATAAAAATTTTCATTCATATATATATATATATTCCATTTCCATACTTTCTTCATTGTACTTTCCTTTCCCTTACAATCTCTTATTTATACGCATATACTTTAGGCCCAAAACATCAAAACATCAAAACACATCACTTTCACAATTATGGTAACCCATTTCAAAAATTCAAATTTTATATATTGCAACCAACAACATGAACCTCACCAAATCTCATCCATGTCCCATTTCCAATCTTAAAATCATAACATTTACATTTAAACAACACTAATTCATTTCATTACACTAATTAACATCATCCATTTAGATACTTTAATTTTACACACTCAACCCTAAATCATGCATCATTATTCCATAATAAATAATTCGCTATCATATATGATTTCGCTCTCTGATTTTAATTATAAACTCTTTGTTGTAAATTTTCAAAAACTCCATATTCCTTCTATACTTATACCCATATGCATATAAATTTTTATAATTTTCTTCATTCATTTGTCTCATAAAATTAATTTATTACTTACTTACACAAAGCTGCATGACTTCCTCAGTTTTATGTTAATCTCACTTTCAATTTTTATATTCCTTACCAATTCTTCATAAAAGCTTGTAAAATTTTATCCATGTGCACTTGACACATATATGGACTGATATTTAAAGTTTTAGACTTTTCCAAGCTGATTTAATATATTTAAAAATTAAAACTTCCAAAATCAGAGAATCTGTCTCTTTAATAATTTCTCTGGCAGCACCCGGTTGTCCATTTGTTTCAGGTATCACACCTTAATAAAAATTCATGAAATTTTAACCATATGTTATAGGAATACATATGATATTGTTTGTAAATTTTAAGATTTTTCTGGGTTGGTTTACCATAGTTTCTAAATTTATTTTTTTCTCAATTTCTACATATTCTGAGTTGCTGAAATTACTCCAACAATCTGTGTTCTTCTATTTTTCTTAATTAGAGATCCATCTTTAAAATTTATAAAATTTTATACATTGGATTCTAACATATATAAAAACTTTCTATTAAATGTTCAAACTCATCCAAAATTTCTAGATTTGTCCAAATATTCAGACAATATCACTTTGCAGTACACCTATAAAATTTTCTATAACTATCATGCTCATTTCTCAAACTTTTTATTTTTATATCTTAAATCATTCCTAGATTGTTTTTCTAATTTTACTTATTCATCAATTGAATCAGCTATGAATTTTAAATTTCAATTAAAAGTTTTAAAAATTCTTAATCCATAATCTCTAGAATGACGCTACCACTGCACCACTCTGATCTATGCAACCCAGACGTCATCTCAACTCATATCCATTATATCAAATGGACATTGCCATATCAGGGATCAGATAAATTGCCAGTGCCAATGCATGCATCACAATTGAAAATCATTTTTCTTAAATTCCAAATTTTTCTCTCTTACAATTCACCTAGGTCGAGAACCTCAAACCTAGGCTCTGATACCAAAATAAATGTAACACCCTTATACCCTTTATACATACAATACATATTTTCAACATATGTAAAATACACATAAACGGTATAAAAATATCACAGACCGATTTAATAAAAATTTTCACATTTTTGTTTTAAGATTTCAAATACTAATATATAAAATAAATATTATATAAATATTCTTTGCTTGTTATAGGAATCCAAAATAAATATTTTATATGAAAATCTCTAGGAAAAATTCGCCAGAGTTTTGTTTGTAATTTGGATGTTCCCAAAATTCAGCAAAACACAACCTACATAAAGCAAACAGTCCCAATAAAAATCAATTCACCATTTCACCAATACTTCTCAATTTCTCCATATTTTCTCAAAATATTTATATATAGATATATAAATTAACAACACATATAAAATCCCATCTGAACAAATTATTCAAAACATTCTTTACAATTTACAGTATATGCTTCCAAAAACATATCATAACATATATAATATCAAAATACATTGTAATATCAAATATCTACATGCTGGCAACTGGATCTGATCTTGATGTACCCAAAAATAACTCTTCAAGCTCAATAAATACAAACTTAGACCCGACCAGGTCTATTAGAACTCTCCGGCTCTACCAAATCATCCATGACACCTGCGCGATGAATTACAATCGCGCTAAGCCGAAGCTTAGTGGTACAAATTTGATAATAACAATAAAATTCAATGCAATGCCAATGCACAATGCATATAGATGTCACATCATTCTACTTTCTTATATTTTTTAAATATTTCATAATCACAACTCATATCATTATATTGCTCAATTGTATCACAATTCATAATTCACATTAAAGCAAAGACAAGCATGGGCCCAAAAAGGATCTAATATGCTATTCAAATTTCAGAGTTATTGCTTTGGTCTATAATGACACCATGTGTCTAGCCCCATAGACAATATATCCATGGATAATATAATATCCCTAGTCTCTTGAATCTCAACCCGGCTAGACCCTTAGGCCCTAGTATCTTGGTCCTCAACCCGGCTAGACTGCTATAGTTTTTGAGGCTTACGACCCAGTCTTTTCATCCCAAAAATATCATATTTATCAGCTGGCCTGGCTTACGATCCAGTCTTTTCACCATTTCAGCGTTTAGCCTGTAGGCAATCATAGGCATGCCTTCAAACCCAGAACTCTGAAAATTGAATAACATACTAGGCACACTATTTATTCATATTTCTCATTATCAAATTATTTCATAATTCCTTTATCAAAACTTTTCTCATTTTCTCATGATCAAACTAGGCACATTGCCTTATTATATAACCTTTTTCTTACTTTTTTTTATTGTAGACCCTTAATTTTTGACCCAGTCCGGTCCAATATATTTTAATAAGTCCAAAATAATTTTTTTGTTGTCCAATATATTTTGATTAGTCCAAAATAATTTTTGTGTTATCTTAATTAAATAATATTTGTTTTAGTATTTATTTTTTATAATTTTTAAAAAATAATAATATAAAAAAATAAATAATAAAAAAAATAAAAAAAATAAAATCGACGACAAAAAAAATCATCGCCGAAAATCAGCGTGGGACGAAATGGCCGTGGGCCATTTCGCCCGCAGGCCAATTTCGCCCGTCACAGCCCTCTGCCCCCTGCGGCAGCTTTTTCGCCAGCATAATTTTTTCGCAGTAGTTTTTTTCGCCAGGGAAATTTTTTCGACGCAAATTTTTCGGAAACCAAATACAATTAGGTTTCGGTTTCCTTTTCTTAATTAATGTTAGATTCCGTGAATAACTAAAATTAATCATAAAATCTTCTATAAATAAGGACTAAAACAACAAAGAGAAAGGAGGAATGGGGATCAAAATTGGGAGGAGAAATTGAGACTGAAATTGAGGAGGAAAACTTTGAATTTTAAGAATTCCTTCTGGCAGTGAAATCGATCGAACTTTTTGAGAGAGAAAACAAGCAATTCAATCCATCAAAGGCAGTAAAGCTTGTCTTTGTTCTTGTTCATCCAAGAAGAAATTTTGGTGGAACCAACAAACGGAGGTATGAATGTCTAATTTCTTTACAGTAGCTTAAACCATCCAATTGTCTCTTTTAATTCAAAAACCCTAGAACTTTAATTTACCTTTTCTAAAGCTTAAAAACCTTAATTCGCTTCTTTGTTTTTCAAAAATCTTAAAATTGTTATTTTTGTTTCCTCAAAATCTCAAAACCCTAATTTGCTTTCTAATTTTTCAAAACCTTAAATTGAATCTGTTTCTTTCCAAAAACCCTAAAAAATATCTTTTCTGTTTCTATAAACCATAAATCGTTTTGTTTATTTTCATAAAGCTTCATAAAATCATAAATTGTTTTGCAAAATTCTAAAATAAAATATATTCTCCGAAAACACTAAACCCTAATTCAACTTTAGAATCAAGACGGTAACCTCAAACCAAATTATTCTAAACCCTAGTTTTCTTATACCCTAATTCCCTTAAAACCTTAAACCCTAATTTTTCTATATTCTAATCTTTAAAACCTTAAAACCATATAAATTTAAATGTTATAATTCAACACAGTAAGTAACCATAAATCATAAACCTAATGTTTTAAAGTGTCCAAACTCTAATTTCATGATTTCACTCCTCAAACACTAATTTGGTTAATCAAACAATTTTATCAACCTCTTAAATTATAAAACTTTAATACATTTCAATTCCAATAAAACTTACAGTAGCCTAAACCAATAAATTTCAAAACCCTAAATATTAATTGAAGAATCTTAAATAGAAACAGTAGCCCTAATTTGTGTCTTTAATTGCTTTATTTAATTTTATTTTTGATTATGTAGTCTATTATATGCTTTAATTTATTTTCAATGCTTAGTTGATTTATTTAAGTTCAATGCTAGATTTATTTAATTTATCATGGATGGATGTTTACTTTCTATTGATGTTTAATATCTTCGATAAATGATTTATTTATGATGCACTACAAGGAAAACTGAATCAGACAACGCTTTCTGGCCGTTGTCTGATGAAGACAAAACCCGTTGTCTATTGAAGCGATGTCTGATAGCATTTCAGACAACGGTTTTAAAACCATTGTCTGATGTAGGTTTGCACAACAGTTTTTAATTTTATCAGACAACGGTTTTTGGCCGTTGTCTGATGATGGTTCAGACAACGGTTTCTAATTTTTCATACAACGGTTTTTAACCGTTGTCTGATGGTTTCCACAACGGTTTCTAAATTGTCAGACAACGGTTTCTAAATTTTCAGACAACGGTTTTTAACCGTTGTCTGATGAAGGTTTAGACAACGTTTTTTGACCATTGTCTGATGAAGACAAAAACCGTTGTCTATTGAGGCGATGTCTGATAGCATTTCAGACAACGGTTTTTAACCATTGTCTGAAGATGGTTTCCACAACGGTTTTTAGTTTTATCAGACAACGGTTTTTAACAGTTGTCTGATGATGGTTTAGACAATGCTTTTTGACCGTTGTTTGATGAAGACAAAAACCGTTGTAGAAGGACGCTAAATACAACGGTTAATTAATCTAAAACCGTTTGTCGAAGGACGCTAAATACAACGGTTAATTACTGTGGCACACTGAATATTAGACAATAGTTTCAATGTTCATTTTCATTTCACCACCATTGTCTATTAAATTGTACATTATACATATAAGACAACACTTTACAATGGAGGATTGCAAATTTGGGAATAAAAAAACCTCCACAAATTCAACCATTCAACATATTAACAAACTTAAAAAAAAATCAACACTATACATATATCACTGAATTATACTATTAGCTTCAACTTGAATGACGCTTCATGAAATATTTGGCGAAGTCAATCCTAATCTCGTTGATGTCGGCATCACTATACTCCAAGTTGCCTCTGCGTAGCCACTGAAAAATGAATCACATTTTGGTTAGCCACATGTGGTAAATACAAAACTATTATATAAAAAATGAAAATAATTAAAATTCTCACCTTAGCTGCAAACTGAAGCTCCTTGTCATAACAGATTTCCTTCATGTACCTCATGACAAAGAGGCCGCAGCCCGTGGCCCCTTTCTGCACAGGAACCCCCTGAAATAGCAAATGAAAACAAAAATGAAGTACCACATGTTAAATCCATATGTAAACCCATATGCAAACCAACACATCAACCTAATCACACAACCTAACCTGAAATCTGAACAAACATTCTGAAAAATGAACACAAGACACATCCATATAAAATTTCAGGCTCAACGAGCAAACTCATACTTATAATATGCATATTTGCTTTAAATGATAAGAAATGAAAGAAGAAAACATCAAAAGACAAACTTGCTCACATAAAGTATATTGCAAAGCTTAGAATAAAAGAAAAAGAAAATAAAAATCACATAAGAACAAACTCTCCAGTGCAAGAATCCCATCAGTTTCAGGTTCTGCTATAGTTTAGACTTTTAGAGGCATTTCTTAAATTGAAAGAGATAAAAGCTTAGAATACAAGACTTGCAAGATAGTTTAAGTTCAAGGTCCTGGATAAGCTACAAGCCAACTCCTAACAAAAAGGATTACCTTTAAGGCATCTGTTCAAGCCTTGGTCTATACTCTCAGTTGTTAGAATAATAGCATATTTGAAACTTTCATCTACCAGATCAGATTTCTATCCCTCCAAAAATTAGAAATGCTATGAGTATCAAGCCAAGACTAAAAAGAATACCCAGATCTGTAAAAAGCAAAAACAATTAATGTAAAAGCCAAAATTTAGTTCTACAACTCCCATCGCATTGGAAAGGTTAAACATCATAATTACAAAACTAATAATGAATTACAGTAAAAGGTAAAATAGGAAAAAGAAGGACAAACTAACCTGGCTTCTTGAGAGTTTCAGTAGGGGTACCAATTCGGTGAGGTAAGAATACTCCAGTTCCAGCACATTCCCTTTTGCCACCAGTATTGCCTAGAAACACAGCTCGCATACCAGACCTGCCTTGATGCTGTTGTTGCTGGGCTTATTGTAGAGAAGGCCAAGCAGAAGTAGACAAACCCCTGGGTCTACCAAAGTTCCTTCCTCCGGTGTGGACCACTGGTTGAGTTTGTTGCTGTGGGTACAGCCCAGCACCGTTGTTTTGCCCTCCCCAAACACTAGAGCTTTGTTGCTTCATCATTTGTTGCTCTCTCAGCTTCATAAACAGTAAAACAACAAACCCCATAAGTATTTGACAAGATTAGGCCTATAACATATCAAGGGTAAATAAAGTGCTATGAGAAACTTACTTGAGATTCCTGCAGCTTTTGGTAAGAAAGTGACTGCTCCGGATAAAGACCAATATCATGATTTGAGTTTTTCAACGGAACATAGACTGGAGATGGATTTCGAGGTGGACCTAAGATGCCTCTGTTATGACTATTGAAGCCATAGCCTTCTTCGTTCATTCTCATTCTTGCTACTTCACCTGCAGCAGCATAAAGCAAATCCCATGTGGCCGGCGGTGAGGAGACTCTGGAGGATCCATTTGGGCTCCACGGCTAGACCCTTGCCTACACCCACATCCATTTCCAACCCCACAAAGCGTTGATTGCGGTGAACCAGAGACAAGCCAACCCTGCAAGT
Source organism: Garcia nutans (assembly GCA_947685225.1). Classification (NCBI taxonomy): domain Eukaryota; kingdom Viridiplantae; phylum Streptophyta; class Magnoliopsida; order Malpighiales; family Euphorbiaceae; genus Garcia; species Garcia nutans. The sequence continues at coordinate 51,395,689 of CANTUV010000007.1, forward strand.
ATAAACGAAAAATCCCCAAATCAGTACATAAGCAAAATAAAAGAACACGATTATAGTGGAGAGCCCCATAGCTATAACCTGTGCAATTTTACCCAGCTTAGCAGAGCTGCAAGTATCACCTCTACAAAATGTAAATAAATTAGGTCTATAGAGAGAAATCGAAAGAGGGAATGAGGAGATAGGTCTGTTTAGTTTTATTACTAAATTTTAAAACAGCCGTGTTTTTTGCTAAATGGGGGCAAATGAAATTTTTTTTTGGAAATAAAGGGGGGAATTTAAGTGTTAAAATTTTTTGAAGTTTTGACGTCCCTCTTTTGAAACAAAATGGATTTTTCAAAATTTTGTTATATTAACTTTATAAATTCACATATATAGATGACTTATAAATACTAATGTATATACTTGTATATACTAATGTATATACTTGTATATACTTGTATATACTAATGTATATACTTATATATACTAATATATATACTTGTATATATATACTAATATATACTAATGTATATACTTGTATATACTAATATATACTTGTATATACTAATATATACTTATATATACTAATATATATACTTGTATATACTAATATATATACTTATATATACTTGTATATACTAATATATATACTTGTATATACTAATATATATACTTGTATATATACCAATATATACTTGTATATACTAATATATATTTATATATATACTAACATATACTAATGTATATACTAATATATACTTGTATATACTTATATATACTAATATATACTTGTATATACTAATATATATACTTGTATATACTAATATATATACTAATATATACTTGTATATACTAATATATACTTATATATATATACTTGTATATACTAATATATATATTTGTATATACTTGTATATATACTAATATATACTTGTATATACTAATATATATACTAATGTATATACAAGTAATGGATTTTTCAAAATTTTGTTAAATTAACTTTATAAATTCACATATATAGATGACTTATAAATACTAATGTATATACTTGTATATACTAATGTATATACTTATATATACTAATATATATACTTGTATATATACTAATGTATATACTTGTATATACTAATATATACTTGTATATAATAATATATATACTTGTATATACTAATATATACTTGTATATACTTATATATACTAATATATACTAGTATATACTAATATATATACTAATATATACTTGTATATACTAATATATATACTTGTATATACTAATATATATACTAATATATACTTGTATATACTAATATATACTAATGTATATACTTGTATATACTAATATATACTTATATATACTTGTATATATACTAATATATACTTATATATATACTTGTTTATACTAATATATATACTTGTATATATACTAATATATACTTGTACATACTAATATATATACTTGTATATACTAATATATACTTATATATATACTTGTATATATACTAATATATACTTGTATATATACTAATATATACTTTTAGATACTAATATATATACTTGTATATACTAATATATACTTGTATATATACTAATATATACTAATGTATATACTTGTGTATACTAATATATACTTATATATACTTGTGTATACTAATATATACTAATGTATATACTTGTATATACTAATATATACTTGTATATACTTGTATATATACTAATGTATATACTTGTATATACTAATATATATACTTGTATATACTAATATATACTAATATATATACTTGTATATACTAATATATACTAATATATATACTTGTATATACTAATATATACTAATGTCTGACAACGATTTTTTTACTAATGTCTGACAACATCTTATCAGACAACAATTTTTTTTTACCAAAAAAACACTTGTCTGAATATATATTACACAACGGTCCCTAAAAACCGTTGTTTGTATGCTTTCTTCAGACAACGTTTTTTTTTAACCGTTGTCTGAAATGCTGAATTATACAACACTTTCGAAAAAATCGTTGTCTGAAACATCTTATCAGACAACGGTTTTGTATGACCAGAAAAACAATTGTCTGAACATATATTACACAACGGTCCCTAAAAAAACGTTGTCTGGTGTGACCAAAATGACACCTAATAGACAACGGTTAAAAAAAAAAACCAAAAACAGTTGTCTGAAAATTAATCAGACAACGCTTTTTTGTGGGAAAAAAACAGTTGTCTGTTTTTTTCAGACAATGGTTTTTTCCTTAACCGTTGTCTGATGACCGTTGTCTGATTCAGTTTTTCTTGTAGTGATGAATGGTTATTTACTTTTATCGATTTATTTAGATCTCCAAATGTTGTAAGAGGTACGTTTCCACTTGGTGGGTACCTCATTAGTTAAATATCATATAATTTAAATTGCTTTTCTATTTTAGAACCAATGTAAAGGATATGTTTCTACCTTTCGGTGGGTGTCTTATTTAGGCATGGATTATGTAAGGGTATGTTTCCATCTTCGGATGGGTGTCCATTTATTTATTTGTTTGGACATTATTTTGATTTTCAATATATCGATGCTTTATTTTAATTATTGTGTGTAATATGGATAATATTGTTATATTTAAGAATTTTATAATATTAAGACCTATAAAGGAGGCCGGTTCCAATGAACCAGGCGTTGTGGGGGTGCTGCGCCATTTCTCACCTTACCCACACATACCCAACTTTTCGAACCCATTAGGGGGTTGGGGATTCTTAGGAATCGAATCATCCACCCCTTTCTTTTTCCCGGCCTATCCGGGTGGCGACTCCATTTTCTCCAGACTTAGGTTCATGTTCTCTAAGGCCCCCAGCCTAAACAGTGCCGAAGTCGCAAGAACCATTCCACCGAGAGTGGGGGCGAAAATCCCTGCTCACAGTGGCGACTCCACTGGGGATAAGAGAAGTTGATTTCGTTGGTCTTTATATTATTTTATTCTTTCTTATAATGATATTATCCATTGCATCATATTAGATTGCATCGTGTGCGTGAGTTAGGACGCCCGTGTTACCCGTGTTGTGTTATGTGAGGGATACCATACTTTCACTCAAGGTATGGAGATCGAGCATGGCATAACCACTCATAGCCTCGTACCATTTGGTATATACTTGCTATGGGAACCTAAGCCTTTTAACCCAAAGAATAAAGCTCATGTAATTGGCCTAGTTACTTTCCTTAGGTTTTACTCCAAATGCATATTCTTTAACTATGGTTAATTTATCTTCGCTTAAATCAGGCTTATTTGGTTTATTCTTTTTCTAATATGATCTAAGTACATTGTAAGCTCAAAATAAATTTTTCTTTAAAGTCCAAAAGACCAAAGTAATTTTTAAAACTTTTCAAGATGGTCTTTTGACATAAAACTTTTCTAAAAATAAATCAAAAATTCTTTTGCTCATCAAATACTAAGTCCAAAATTCATTTTTTCTAAGATCTTTTTACAATGGACTTAGAAACAAATTTTTTTTTATCCAACATTTTCTTACAAAGAGCTTGCAAATTATTTAGGTCAATTAAGAAATACCAAAAATCAATTGTGAGCCTAGTTTATACTAAGAATAATTAATCATGGGCTTGTATTTGGCATGAACCATTAGTTACTCTTTTCAAGTGAGAAATCTATCTATAATAAACCTCTTAATTTAGTTTTAATCCAATATAGCATAAAAGCTACTATAGTTGGTTGAATGGATTAAAACCTAATTAATGGGAATTACTATGAATGGATTTCCATTTTTGAAAATATAACTATTGGTTGAAACGTCCAAGGGAATTATTCAAAAATAAGATGCCCCCATGTTGGTATTTTGTTAACCATATACCTAGGAAAAGAGACTCGCCATTCGTGTGTGGATGTTATAAGGTTGGAAGGAATGTCCTATTTGTCCTTATTTGTCTATCTTTTGTGCATACATGCATACATTTTCATCTCATATCATTGATCCTCTCTGGCTCACCGCCCTGGATTATGATAGTTCAAAAGCTTACGACAATCCAACCTACGCCAGAGACAAAGTATCTAGCAACGACTCAATCACTTGCTCACCAAAAATAATGGATCCCGAACAAATTCAAAGAATGGTGGATGATGCCCTCAACACCAAGATGGAAGAAATAAAAGAGGCCCTAGCTGAGACCATGAAGAACAAATTGACTGCAATCTTAGAAAATCATGCCGAGGCATCTGCTAGCACTAAGAAGCCAAAGGACAAAGGGAAGACCAAAGTTGGTGAAGTAGTTTTTGATGATGAAAAGGTGATCATTGATGATGATGATTGGGCTCAATACTACCAAGATCCTCAAGACAAGATTAAAGAATTGAAGATTGTTGAAAGATCAACTATGGAGAAGACCGAAACTTTTGATGTTGAAAAGATGATTGCTGATTTAAGAAAAGAAATTTGAGGAGAAACTAAAAACCGAGGAAATGTCCAAAGTTGACAAATTATTTGAGCTAGATGAAGAAGTCTCGTACAAGTTCAAGATACCATCATTCGCGAAGTTTGATGGAACTGAAAATCCTCATCTCCATGTGAAGCAGTATATCACTGCCATGCAGTCTACCCGAGCTACTAAGGCTCAAACTCTAAGGTACTTCATGCTCTCATTTGATCCTGTTGTCCAAAATTGGTTCAATACCTTAGATGATGGAACACAAAAGAGTTGGGATCTGCTTCACAAAGCCTTCATCCAATAATATGGGCATAATGTCGAGATGGAAGTTACCTTAATGGAAGTGGAGTCCGTTAGACAAAGGTCAAATGAGAATTTTATGGATTATGTGAAGAGATAGAGAAACAAGGCCGCTTTGCTCAAGAAGAGGCCCGATGAATCCGATCAAATAAGGATGATTGTGAGAGGGGTGTTGCCTAGTCTCCATGAAAGGATGTCTCACACCCTTATAAGGGATTTCAAAGATATTCTCCAAGATGGTCTACAAATTGAAGAGTGGGAAAGGGAGAAAAATCGCTTTTTAATAAGAAGGAATGAGAAAGGGAATTATCAGTCTGGAAATCAAGGCATGCAAAAAGAAGTTGATGTCAATACAACTGGCCAAGCAAATAGAAGGCAATTTTTAGATCTGGGGAAGCCTTTGTCTTGGGTCTTCAACAAGCTACAAAAGAAGGGACTATTACAGCCATCAGCCCCTCGACCTTTGCCAAATCCTTTACCCCCAAAATTTAATACTAAAGCCTTTTGTGAATTTCATCAAACACAAGGACATGAGACAGACAAATGCTTATGATTGAAACATGAGATCCAAAATTTAATTGACAGTGGTAAGCTACCTGAGCCTGATAAGACCAGCACAAGAGATAATCCTTTGCCAAAATTCAACAGAGTGCCACCACCAACAACCTTCATGGTAGGAAAAGGATTGGAAGAAGATTTTGTTTTATCATCCTTTCAAGATGGAAATATTGAAGATGTGAAAGGAAAAGAAGCTTAAACTCAATGAACTTTCCTTAGCTTGAATGTTGCTTTTCAATTTTACTTTCTTTAATATTTAATTGGAACAATCGTGTTTTTCAAATTTAAATTTGTTTGAATAAATTACTTTTATCAAAAATTTTGTTGGTCTTTGTTCATTTTGGTGCTCAACCAATGAGGAATCTAGCTTGATAATTCATGAATTAATATATCTAGGCATCATGACTCAAACGACTTTACTAGGTGAGGGAATTGCTCTATAGCATTGAGTTGTGTATGCTTACTTAGAGAGGGCTCTTGCATAATTACCTTTGTCTGGGTCCTAGTTAGTCTTAGATCATGCTTTGACAAACTTTCGAGGCAAAATTGAACTCTGCTTATTTAAGGGAGAGATGATCTAGGCATTGTTTGATGAGCCAACAACTAGTATCCACCCTATTAAATATCAATCCCTAGTTGTCCCTTTGAGCCTTCATAAAATTTTAGCTTTCTTTTCACTGGCATATAACCCCAACAACCTACCCTGAGCTGTTGTGATACTTTTGACAAGTCTTATGATCACTAAGATGAAGAGGCAAGAAGATTAAAGAAAGAAATGATTAGTCAAGATCATGAGGATAGTTGAAGTTCTCAAGACCATAAAGATAGTTGAAGTTCTCAAGACCATAAGGGTAATTGATGTTTTTAAGACCATAAGGGTAGTTGATGTTTTTAAGACCATAAGGGTAGTTGAAGTTTTTCTAATATCTCCAATATATCAAGACAACATCAGAGTAACAAATGATTTATCCCTGTTAAAGAAGATTTATGTTACTCCATTCATCCATTATTGGAAGCTCAAGTTAGTACAAACAAGACAACTCTTTTAGAGCTAGAAAAAAAAAACAGCAAAACAAAATAAAAAAAAAGAAGAAAAAGAAAAGAAAAAAGAAGAAGAAAAAAAAAAGGGAAAAGAGAAAGAAAAAAGAAGAAGAAGAAAGAAAAAAAAATAAAACCTAAAAAGGCGGTTCAGAAAGCTAACTGAGTTCTCTTTTACCAAAAGTAGCAAAAGGCTTCCATTTGATTCATAAAGACATTTTTACTTGAATTGGTCCAACCCAACCAAAGATTCAATCAAAATTGGAGAAAAAGGAGGAAGACCATCCAGTTCTTGAAAGTTCTATACTTGATAGTCCTACAAGAAAGAAGGACAAAATGATAAAAGAAAGGGAAGAGTAAGGAAAGAGATAGAAAAGGGAAGAGTAAGAAAAATAAAGAGGAAAGAAAAGGGAAAAGAAGAAGAGAAATGAATTTGGGTCTTAAACTTTCTGCAAGGGCAAAGACTGTCCTAATCAATATCCAGATTAATGCCAAGAAAGAAAAAATTTAGAGTCTACCAAGATTGCTCCCAACTGCCTAAATTTCAAACAAGAAATTTGAAGTGTGAAGGTTTGTCCATTGTGTCACATCAGCCCCAACTTACAAATAGCTTTCATTTAACCAGTGTCCCTTATAGACCCCATTTCAAGCCTATCAAAGACCTGTTGATCTTTCTTGGTAGGTAGAGTCTATTAGTGGAGATAGTTTGGATAAGCATGCATATGAGATAGACAGTATTTAAACTCAATGAGACCTTTGGCCAAGTAATGTGTATGTGCCTATCTGAAGTGCAACAATTCTTGCTTAAATAGAAATAATTTCCGAGTTTAGCATGGTAACTAGGGTTGTCATGTTATAGATATGTTAATTTGGAAAAATCAAGTCCTGAGGTACATTGACATTAATTTGGCAAAGCCAACATTTGATTTCAAAATCAAAATTAAAAAAAAAAGGTGTTTTGTCATACAAAGCCTTCAAGTTAAGGGGAATATGTTGAACTATCAAACCTTGAAGAACACATTGGGCAAAGGAAATGATTATTGGCAAGGTCATGAAGAAGCTATCAACTGACATGCTGAAACATAGTTTGAAATAGATGAATCCCTGACTCTACTGCTTGGGGCCTCCATTATTCATATTTTCAACAGCTTGAAGATAAAAGCCATAAGTGCGAAGCTTTCGATCATTCCAATACAACACTTGAACGAGCATCGAAAAGGAGTCAATGAGAATACTTCTGCTGATCACCTTGGTCTGTGAGTCAATGAAACCGCTGTGAGTATTATCATGCATATCATGCATACATGAGCATATCACATCACACTTTCTGGTCTTGTATTGTCTATTCTTTATCAAAGTGAACAGCAAACACTCTGTGAAGTAAAGAATCAAAAGAAGATGTCAAATCAGGGTGGCATGGAAAGCCCATTTCTTGAGAAAGCTCCAATAATTTTGCAAAGAGAAGAAATGCGTGCTTATGCAAAGAACTAGATAAGAAAAACATCAATCAAAGTTTGCATGGAAAAAATCATTGGTTTGAGCTTACACAGGGGGCAAAGTTTCTCCTTTTCAATTTTTAAGTTTATATACCAAACATTTTCAAACTCACTTGCAAATATTTCGCCACGCAGGGGGCAGGAGAAGATATGAGAGCTGACTAAAAATAGCTAAATTTTTGCAAAAAGGAAGAACAAAAAAATGGAACATTAGAACTATCAAAAGAATGAAGATGAAAGAGACAAAAGATCAGTTCAGCTAAAAGAGCTGAAGCCAGGGTAAAGACCCGACCTCCAATGGATAAAGATCCATGTTCCAAAGGTGAAGATCCGATCTCAAAGGATGAAGATCCATCTTTCAAGGGTAAAGACCCGATTTCCAATGGATAAAGATCCATGTTTCAAGGGTAAAAACCCGATTTCCAATGGATAAAGATCCATGTTTCAAGGGTAAAGGCCCGATTTCCAGTGATAAAGATCCATATTTCAAGGGTAAAGGCCCAATTTCCAATGGATAAAGATCCAATTTCAAGGGTGAAGACTCAATTTTCAAGGATTGAGATCCATTTCAAAGGGTGAAGACCTGATTCCAAGGATGAAGATCCAATTTCAAGGGTGAAGACCCGATCTCCAATGGATAAAGAGCCGTGTTTCAAGGGTAAAGACCCAACCTCCAATGGATAAAGATCCACATTTCAAAGGGTGAAGACCCGAAGTCTCAAAGGATGAAGATCCATTTTCAAGGGTGAAGACCCAATCTCAAAGGATGAAGATCCATTTTCAAGGGTGAAGATCTGATCTACAAGGATGAAGATTCATTTACAAGGGTGAAGACCCGATCTCAAAGGATGAAGATCCATTTTCAAGGGTGAAGACCCTATCTCCAAGGATGAAGATCCATTTACAAGGGTGAAGACTTGATCTCAAAGGATGAAGATCCATTTTCAAGGGTGAAGACCCGATCTCCAATAGATAAAGATCCATGTTTCAAGGATAAAGACCCAATCTCTAATGGATAAAGATCCAATTTCAGAGGGTGAAGACTTGAAGTCCAAAGGATGAAGATCCATTTTCAAGGGTGAAGACCCGAGCTCAAAGGATGAAGATCCATTTTTAAGGGTGAAGACCCGATCTCAAAGGATGATGATCCATTCTGAGGGTGAAGAACCACCATGCATAGAACAGCTGGAGCAGTTAGACTTCTCAACTAATAAAAGGTTAGCCAAATTCAATCCAATTCTGGGTCCAAGTACCCAAATTCAATCCAATCCCAGGTCCAAGTACCCAAATCAAATTCAATCTCGGGTGGAAGTACCCAATCTCGGGTCCAAGTACCCAAATCCAATTCAAGCTCGGGTCCAAGTACCCAAATGAAATTTAGTCTAGGGTCCAAGTACCCAAATCCAATTCAAGCTCGGGTCGAAGTACCCAAATCAAATTTACTCTAGGGTCCAAGTACCCAATCTCGGGTCCAAATACCCAAATCAAATCAATCTCTGGTCCAAGTACCCAATCTCGGGTCCAAATACCCAAATCAAATTCAATCTCGAGTCCAAGTATCCAATCTCGAGTCCAAGTACCCAAAATCAAGTTCCAAGAACCCATTCACGGGTCCAAGTACCCAAATCTATTCAGTCTCAGCTCCAAGTACCCAATCTCGGGTCCAAATACCCAAATTCAAGTTCAGTCTCGGGTCCAAGTACCCAAAACAAATTCAAGTAACCATCTCATCAAAAATTAAGTCTTATTGCTTTTCACTCTCTTTTACTAAAGTCTCAGATCGTTCAAGCAGGGGGCAAACTGTAAACCCTTAATTTTTGACCCAGTCCAGTCCAATATATTTTAATAAATCCAAAATAATTTTTGTGTTATCTTAATTAAATAATATTTGTTTTAGTATTTATTTTTTATAATTTTTAAAAAATAATAATATAAAAAAATAAATAAAAATAAAATCGGCGACGAAAAAATCAAAATAAAAATTTTGCCCGCCGCAGCTCGCTGCCTCCTGCTGCAGCTTTTTCGCCAGCGCAATTTTTTCGTAGTGGTTTTTTTTTTGCCAGCATAATTTTTCTGCAGTAGTTTTTTTTTGCCAGCGAAATTTTTTTGACGCAAATTTTTTCGAAACCAAATACAATTAGGTTTCAGTTTCCTTTTCTTAATTAGTGTTAGATTCCATGAATAACTGAAATTAATCATAAAAATCTTCTATAAATAAGGACTAAAACAACACAGAGAAAGAAGGAATGGGGACCAAAATTGGTAGGCAAAATTGAGACCGAAATTGAGGAGGAAAACTTTGAATTTTAAGAATTCCTTCTGGCAGTGAAATCGATCGGACTTTTTGAGAGAGCAAACAAGCAATTCAATCCATCAAAGGCAGCAAAGCTTGTCTTTGTTCTTGTTCATCCAAGAAGAAATTTTGGTGGAACCAACAAACGGAGTTATGAATGTCTAATTTCTTCACAGTAGCTTAAACCATCCAATTGTCTCTTTTGATTCAAAAACCCTAGAACTTTAATTTACCTTTTCTAAAGCTTAAAAACCTTAATTTGTTTCTTTGTTTTCCAAAAATCTTAAAATTGTTATTTTTGTTTCTTCAAAATCTCAAAACCTTCCAATTTTTCAAAACCTTAAATTGAATCTGTTTCTTTCCAAAAACCCTAAAAAATATCTTTTCTATTTCTATAAACCTTAAATCATTTTGTTTATTTTCATAAAGCTTCATAAAATCATAAATTGTTTCGCTAAATTTTAAAGTAAAATATATTCTCCGAAAACACTAAACCCTAATTCAACTTTAGAATCAAGACAGTAACCTCAAACCAAATTATTCTAAACCCTAGTTTTCTTAAACCCTAATTCCCTTAAAACCTTAAACCCTAATTTTTCTATATTCTAATCTTTAAAACCTTAAAACCATATAAATTTAAATGTTATAATTCAACACAGTAAGTAACCGTAAATCATAAATCTAATATTTTAAAGTGTCCAAACCTTAATTTCATGATTTCACTCCTCAAAAACTAATTTGGTTAATAAAAGAATTTTATCAAGCTCTTAAATTATAAAACTTTAATACATTTCAATTCCATTAAAACTTACAGTAGCCTAAACCAATAAATTCCAAAACTCTAAATATTAATTGAAGAATCTTAAATAGAAACTGTCACGATCGGCCATAGCAGGTATGTACAGTAATTACGTGTACAGTATTCACTCGTGCTGACAAAGTAGGCATGCTAAAGAGATTCGGCTAACCCTAGACTGTTAAGCTATAATTCATTAAAGGACCGGGGTTAAACGTGCGTAACTAACTGCGATGGGTGACCAGTCTGGGAAGTCTTAATAATGTATGTGATAGTGTAATGAAATGGAAATTAGAGAAAAACCGGGTAAAAACTGTGAACTGTGACTTTCTTCGGAAACGCCCCGTTAGAGAGAAACAAAGACACGTAGACTAGGGGCATTTTGGTCATTATTAATTAAAATTTATACATGAATCCAAAGTAGGAAATAAACACACAAGTGCATAGAGGACGTCGAGGGGTTGAATATGAAATGATCATCAGTAGAAATAGAGTCCGGGAAAACCCGAGCAAAGAAAGGACCTAAAGGGAATTTTGTAAAAAGTCGAGGGCTTATTGGTAATTTTTCAAAATGACTTGGAAACCTAAAATAGACCTTAAAAACCATATGTGGTTTACTTCGTGGAACCACACGGTTTAAAAGTTACAGACAATCAATCGCCGGAGGGTATTTTGGTCTTTTCACATCCTAAATCATAAAATTACAGCAAAGGGAAGAAGAGGAGCCAAAATATGATTAAAAGAAAGCCCAATGGCTTGGGCCTTAAATAAATAAAAGAGAAAGACAATTGTACCAATGAAAAAAGGCCATTTTGCCTTAAAGTGGACCAATTGAAATTAAGCATTTGTCTTAACACATTATTAGCCAAATTGGGTAGCCATTTGGACCAAAAACACATGAAAGAAGAAAGCAAAAACTCCCTCTTGAGAAGGAGGGTCGTCCAAGCCATAGGAGAAGGAAGAAAGGTGGTGATTTTCAAGTTTTAAGGTTTATTATCAAATGTTTTGGTGGAATCCAAGGTCCTAAGCTAAGGTAAGTTCATTTCTAATCCTAATTTCAAGTTTTAATGAGTAATTTGAGATATTAAAATTAGGGTTCTTATGGTGGATTTGGGGAAAACTTAAGTAGTGATGATATTGATTAATTAAATGGAAGAATTAAGGTTTCTAAGGTTTAATAAGGTTAGATTAGGACTTATTTGAAAAGAAATGGAAGGGTAGTGCATGTTCTAAATTTCTAGGGTTTATGGTTGAGGTTGTGTTGTGAAATTTTTTGTAGGCAAGGGTGGAAATAAGGAGAAGGAAGAGCTTGAAAGAGAAGGGAAAGCAAAAGGAAATTAAAATACAAGGTTTGGTACTTTACCTTGGAAGAATTAATTTTTCTTTCATTTTCTTGCCAAAAATTTATCTATGGAACTTTTGCTATGGATGCCTAAATGTGTTGTTTGAGTTTGAATTCAATTGTTGAGTGGTATTTTTGAATCCATGTGGTGATTGGGTTGTTTAAATTCAAATGAAATCTAATGTTTTCAATGATTTTGGCAAAAGAGTTTATGAACTCCATTTAGTCCAAATTGATTTAAACAATCAAGTTATTTTAAAAGGGAAGTGTCTAAGTCCTCATTACATTATTATGAAAGCTTTGAAATGGGTTTAGAACAAAAAAATAAACAAATTTTGCACCAAATGCAAATGGGGGCCGAATTGGTGCCCTTTGGGAGCCAATTATGGATCCAAATTTGGGCAGCCGGTTGAGGCAGCAAACGATGGAATTTTTTGACAAAATTTTTCATGCAATTAGTCAACATATGAAATAAGTTTCCTGTAAATTTTCAGCCAAAAATAAGATCATTTACCTGGTCAAATGCATGACTGAAATTGACTGAAATTTAGACGAAAACCAGATTTTACTATTCATATGGTCATGCCATTTGCATTGCCGATTTTACGCACCGTGTTACTATTCTTTTGGTCATTTTTGGGAATTATTCTAATGTGATTTGAAGTGTGTGGAAATGACTGGGAATGGTGGTAAACACTTGGAAATGAAACAGCCTTTAGCCACAGAGTTAGTACACGGCAAAATGGCATGACTTGGTAAAAATGAAAAGGGATGTGCAAATCATTTGAAAATTTGTGGAAATCTTGGATTTGAATTTTAAACCCTTAAGCTCTACTTGGTGGTTGAACTTGGTAGATAAGGGTATAGTGCACTATACTAACTTATGCAGTACTGCTTGATATTGTGATTGAATTGTTATGATCCGAACTCAATGGTGAGGGCCATTGGGGCCAATGGTGAGGGCTATTGGTTATAACCATGATGGTGAGGATCATTCCTGTGAATTGATATCGGTGGTGAGGGCCTCCTATGTTACAGTGGTGAGGGCAACTGCCTTATCGCTGTGGTTCTGCTTTTACCAGTAGAGCAAAAAATTTACAAACTATGACATGACTATTTTATGGCATAAATTGAATTATGAATATTTTACAATTTTAGTTGAAATCTTTTGAAAAACTTAAAATTCTTTTTTCGGGAAGTACGTTTTTATTTCATTGAAGTGAGCTTTATATTTTATTGCTTATAGTATTTAACATTCATATATTTTATTGCCTTGCTTGTACAAATACTCTTTACTTTTATTTCCATTGGTAAAGTACCCACTGAGCGACATTACTCAGCGAGTTAAGTTTTCCTTGACTCGTAGGTCCGGAGCAGTAGCTAACTCTTGGGAAGCGACGACCAGACCCACATCATCTCAGGGTAGATCTCTTAGTTTCCATTTTGAGTTATCTAGTTGTGACATGTATATATATATATATATAAGACTGAGAATTACTATGTTATAATGTACGTTAGTAGTATGTCATAATAATAAACCTCTACTTTATTTTGTACTAGAAGTGTGAATTCTTCTTGCAGGTTTTGTAGTTGAGGTTATAAGGGGGATTCATTGGGAGTGTATTGAGACTGATTGTGTTCTCATTGGTTTGTGTAAAAATGTTTTCAAAAATCAGAAAAACCAGTTTTGTCGACACTTGGGACCCAATTTCTAGGCGAACCTCTGGCCAAATTTATGTAAAAACAGGAACTAAAATTTGACTAAGTAAAATTGGTAGCAACATTAGGTTATTGTGGCGCCTCTACTCAACTTGCACACGTAGGCTGGGAAGGGGTGTTACAATTTTTGGTATCAGAGCTCCGGTTTAGCCGGTCCTGGGTAGTTAGTTGAACTAAACCTTAAATGTATGACACATAGGGTTAGGTTAGGGGTTTTAAATATGTAACTATACATGTGTGTAGTATTGTTAGTTATGTTATTCTAATTATAACAGGAGTAATTATGGGTGATCGAAACAATGAGATGAGGGAGCTGAGGATGGAAGTAGAGAGACTAAAGTAGATAGTGCAGGAGCAAGATGATACCATAGATATCCTGGCAGATCGTAGTCTATAGGATCGTGAAGACCTGAGATTAGCACATGAGATGATTATCTCCTTAAGGAGAGACGTGCTGATGTTAAAGGAGGACAGGCTTAGTCATAGAGTGGAGTTTGATAGTGCCTGTAGGAGTCTCGGGGTAGCACATAGAGAGATCCATGCTTTACAGGAGAGGGTCCAGGAGCTAGGCCAGCACTTACCAGGTGAAGCATCGCATGACCCAGAGTTTGATCCTGAGATAGAAGAGAATTTGTCTGAAAGTGCCACCTCACCTAGGGCACCTACTCACTGAGCTTCGAGATGTGTTGCTTTTTGGAGGTTCTTTTGGTTATGTACATATGTGACATCGGGGTATCGTGTAGATATTGTATGGTAGTATGACATGATGATATAGTAGTAAGGAGTCCTAAATTTTGGAATGTACATAAGGGCTTCCTAGTAATGTAAATACTTTTGCTTGGAAATAAATAAAAGCTGTGTTGTATATGTGTTATTTAAGAATTTTATATTTATATACATGCCACCTAGGGTAATATAATGCTGTTGGTCTGGGTCGTTACTGATGATGGGATTGTATACGTTTTGCTATGTTCTTTAGATGTCGCAAGCAGCGCAGCGTGATATAGAGGAGGAGGTTGAGTCTCAGGCCTCCCGAATTGTAGAAACGCGTGTATCAGAGACACCTGCATCTGAGCAACCACCAGCTGATGCTCTTATCTCCAACGAAATGTTGCAACAAATGGCTGCTGTATTACGGCAGATAGCCAGAGCCGCCCCGGCACCACCACCAGCGCCAGCACCCTTACCAGTACCTGCTGTGGGAGGGGAAAGGAAACCCCCGATCGAAAAGATGAGAAAGTACGGGGCGAAGGAGTTTAGGGCCCTAAAGGACAATGATTCTTCTATAGCCGAGTATTGGCTGGAAGGAACGGTACGAGCCTTAGATCAGTTACAGAGTACTCCAGAGGAGCGAGTTGTGTGCGGTACTTCCTTGTTAGTGAAAGAAGCGTATGTCTGGTGGGACACAGTCCAACAACGAGTTCCACCAAAGCAGAGGACATGGGACTTCTTTGTGAAAGAATTTAAGAGAAAGTTTATTTTTGAAGCATATCTCGACGCTAGGAGGAAAGAGTTTCTACACTTGAAGCACCGGCGAATGACAGTGACAGAGTATGAAAGGGAGTTCACCAGATTAAGCAGGTATGCTAAGAAAGCGATAGAAGATGAGGAAGATCGATGTAAACAATTCTTAGACGGATTGAATAATGAGATTAAGGTGCAGCTGATTGCTGCTCATATTAAGGAATTTTCTATGTTAGTCACCCGAGCTATTGAAGTGGAGCAGTGTCAGTCTGATGAGCAGAATAGAAGACAAAAGATGAAATAGAAGAGAGATACCCAAAACTATTCGGGAAACTACCAATCATCAAGGAAGCAATTCCGAGGCAGTGGTTCCACGGGAGGCGGTCAACGCCGGGGTTACAGTCAGGGATCGAATCGCGGTGGCCCAAGTCAAGCCACCTCGGTCGCTAGTACCGGATGATCCGGAAGAGGGCAAGGAAGAGGATTCAATCGAAGCGGAGGTAACTTCTCTACCGGTCCGAGAGGTAATGAAGGCAAAAATACTAATCCACGCTGTGATCAATGCAGACGCTGCCACACGGGAGAGTGTTGGGGTCGGACATTTGCATGCTACATATGTGGATCTTTAGAACACCTTATGCGAGAGTATCCCCAGCAAATGCAGAATCTACCTAGGGAGACTGAGGGATCGCAAGCGGCAGCAGGGTGAGGCCGAGGCAGAGGTAGGGGCGAAAATCCGTCACGCGTGCAGTCTGAGACGGTGGATCGACCAGAAGCGAGGGCTCCTGCTAGAATGCATGCCATGAGGGGGCGAGATGATGAAGAAGTGCTAGACGTGATTGTAGGTCAGTTGTCTATGTTTGGAGTTTCGCTTTATGTTTTAATAGATCCGGGTTCTTCACACTCATATATATGCATGAAAAATGAAACACTTGGGAACCTAAAGGTAGAACTAGAGGAAGAGGGAATATTAGTTACTAGCCCATTAGGGAGTGAGGTGATTACGAGGAAGGTAGTGAAAGATTGCCCCATGGAGATACACGGACGTATCTTTTAGGGAGACTTATTTGAACTACCATTTCAAGAATTAGACGCTATCCTTGGGATGGATTGGTTGGCCAAACACGATGCACTGGTTGACTGTGAATGGAAGAGAGTTACTCTGCATACGTCAGGCGGCGATGAAGTGACCTTAGTGGGAAAGAGGAAGGACTAACTAACATCATTTCCGCTATGACGGCTAAGAGGTTAGTGCAAAAAGGCTGCGAGGCATACCTGTTATGCGCGTTAGAAGCGAAAGAAGAGGCACCGAAGCTACAAGATATACCTACTGTTTGCAATTTTCCCGACGTATTTCCTGACGACTTACCCGGATTACCACCTAAACGAGAGGTGGAATTCACCATAGATGTGTACCCAGGAGCTACACCAGTATCCATCGCACCTTACCAAACGGCGCCAGCTGATCTAAAAGATCTAAAGGTACAACTACAAGAACTTTTAGACAAGGGGTTCATTAGGCCAAGCGTGTCACCATGGGGAGAGCCAGTATTGTTCGTGAAAAAGAAAGACGGATCCCTAAGGTTGTGTGTGGATTACCGTCAACTCAATAAGCTGACCATCCGCTACCTCGCATAGACGATTTGTTTGATCAACTCAAAGGTGCTGGAATCTTTTCAAAAATTGATTTACTATCGGGTTATCATCAATTGGGAATCAAAGATGAAGACATACCAAAAACCGCATTCAGAACTCGCTATGGACATTATGAATTCATCGTTATGCCTTTCGGATTAACGAATGCACCTGCAGTATTCATGGATCTGATGAACAAAATCTTCCACCTGTATTTGGATCAGTTCGTGGTTGTATTCATTGACGACATATTGGTGTATTCAAAGAATCGAGAGGACCATGATCGCCACCTTAGGATCATTTTGCAAACCCTGCGAGAGAAGCAGTTATACGCTAAATTCAGCAAATGCGAATTTTGGTTGGAAGAAGTAGCCTTCTTGGGACATATTGTATCGGTAGAAGGAATAAGGGTCGATCTCAAGAAAATAGAAGCAATATTGGAATGGAAGCCACCTAAGACAGTAACGGAAGTCCGTAGTTTGTTGGGGTTAGCAGGATATTATCGGAGATTCGTCAAAGGGTTTTCCATGATCGCCGCACCTATGACCAAGCTACTTTAGAAGAATGCCAAATTCCAGTGGACCGACGCTTGCCAACGGAGCTTTGAAAGGTTGAAGCAAAAACTTACTGAAGCGCCCATTCTTACACAACCCGAATCAGGAAAAGATTTTGTGATCTATAGCGATGCATCCCACATCGGGTTAGGTTGCGTATTGAAGCAGGAGGGCAAAGTCATTGCGTATGTTTCTTGTCACGACCCAATTTGTACATATGTACAGTACATCCATGTACAGTACATCTGCCTACAGTAAGAGGAGCTATCCCGAGTAACCACCAAAGAACACGAAGTGAAGGGAAGTTCTGTAGAACTGAAAGGACCTATTTGAAAAGATTGCAAAGTTTTGGTGGAGGTGACTGTAATTACCAAAAGTTGTTTCGGAGGTCCTTAATAGTGCATATAACAGACTCCAGAAATGGAAAGTAGAGAAAAATCGGGGTAGCAACGGCGCGACACGGCTTTTCCCAAAAATGCACGGTTTGGAAGATATAGGGGATTTTGACCAGGGGCATTATGGTCATTTTCAAAAGTGTCTCAAAAGTAATAATGGATCTTAAAAATGAAAAGTAGAGGAAAAACTGAGTCAAAAAGTGTACCACAGCATTCGGCGGAAGTGCGCGGTTTAAAAGTTACGAACGAGTAATCGCCGGAGGCTATTTTGGTCTTTTCACACCTTAGACCATAAAATTACAGCACAAGGAGGTTGAGGGGCCAAAATATAATTAAAAGAAAGTCCTA
The DNA here is from genome assembly GCA_947685225.1 of Garcia nutans. NCBI lineage: Eukaryota > Viridiplantae > Streptophyta > Magnoliopsida > Malpighiales > Euphorbiaceae > Garcia > Garcia nutans. Next base: position 51,414,035 of record CANTUV010000007.1, read on the forward strand.
GGGCTTGGGTTTTAATTAAATAAAAGAAAGAGACATTTGGACCAATGGAAATTAGCCATTTTCCCACTTAAGTATACCAATGGGAAACCAACACTTACACCAACACATTATAACCTCTCTTAGCTACCATTTGAAGGAGAGAACATCAAAAAATAAAAGCCAAGAGCTCTCCTTTGTTCTTGCTTTGGCCGAATAGAAGAGAAAGGGAAAAGAGAGAGAGATTTTTTTTAAGTAGCTAATTTTGGTTGCAAACTTGGGTGGAGAATAAGACTTTAAGGTAAGGAAATTCATCTATGGTCTTATTTCTTTCATTGATTATATTATTTGCAAGATACAAATGAAAGAATAAATATGAAAATTATAGGAAATCAAGGAGTGGGAGAGGAGGAAGCAAAGAAGGCATAAAAGAACTAGAAACAAGTGAAAATAATTAAGGTTTGGTACTTAAATCATTGTCTTTTCAATTAATTCACATATTTTGCATTATGGGACTTTTGAAATGGTTTTGAAATGATGTTATTATGTGTAGTAAATATGTGGGAAAGTGCTCTTGAACCATTTGTAATCAATTGATTGTGAAAAGAATGAAAACAAAACAAACTAGCTAAATTTGATCAATTATCCATAAACTTTGATGAACTTTTAATCACCCATTTGGTTTGATTTTTGAAAGAGGGACCCTTAGTCCTTCAATGGTATCACAAAAGGAGTCTAAAAATCAATTTTTCAAGAAAAAAATGAATTTCCCTCAAGTTTTGAAAATTTGGCCGAATGGTCCCTTTTGGGCACCATTCTGCAGCTTTCACTTTGGGCAGTCCATTGAAGGAGCAAACGAAGGAATTTTCCCATGAAATTTTACATGCATTTAGTTAACTTATGATAGTGTTTTCCTACAAAAATTCAGCCAAAAATAAGTTTTTTTACTTGGTCAAAACTGTTGCCAAAGTTGACTGATTTTCAGTAGTAAAAACAGACTTTACCATTTAGTTGACGCGCGCCATTGTGTTGCCGATTTTACGCACCGCGCCACTATTCATTTGGTCATTTTTCTAAATGTGTTAAAACTTGAATATTATGATGTGAATTGATGTTAAATCATATAAAATGACATGAAGGAGAATTGGAAATGATCAGAAAGGCATCATGACAAGCTATTCCGACAATACATGCATTATGGAAAAATCATGGCTTATTGAATATCATGATCAAATTAATTAATAAATTGTTTACGCTTTACTTGGTTATAACAGAACCCTTGAGATAAGGGTATGATGCATCATAATATTATTGCAGTACTGCTCATGCCATGACATGATATTCCGGCTGAAGGCCGATGATTACAATGACATGATCAATGATTCAATGAACAATGGCTATTAGCACATGTGCAAGAATTATGATGAAGGATGATGAAATATGCACCATGACGCATATCATCCTGTAATATCTCACCATGATGAGATATGTTTATCATGACCCTTCCTTATCCGCTGATGTTCTGTCAAACCAGTAGAGCAACCAAAATGATAAAAGCATGAAAAATGATTTAAATTCAAATTATTCAGTCAAGCCTTTTTACCTTCTGTGTTTTGTATTTATTCCTTTCAATTATTTAAAGTATATAAATGTATGTTCAAGTCATTCTTTCATTTTATTTATTTATTGCAATGATTTAAGTACCCACTAAGCAATTGCTTAGCGAGTTTAGTTTCCCTCTAAACTCGTAGGTTAAATGAGGAGACGAGATTGCAGCATGTCCTGCGTAGCTGGCCTTGACTACTACTTTGGGTAGGGGTTTGGATATGATTGATTGTAGCAATATGGCATGTACATAAACTTGTATGATCTAGCAAATAAATGTATTATACTGAAAATCTATCATCTAATAAATCTTATTTGGATTTAGCACTTATGTATGTAAGTATAGAAGTGTAAAGTTTTAGTGCAGGATTTGGTGGAGGATATAAGGGTGATGAATATAGAAGTGTTTGAGGAGTGTTGCGATTGTTTGATTGAGATCAAAATTGTTTTAAAAAAAAATCAGTTTTGGTGACACTTGGGACCCCCATTTTTAGGGGAGGTTATGGCAAAATTTTTTTTAAAATCTGCACTTAAAATTGGCTAAGTAAAATCTTAAGCCACAACCACCATGAGATAACAGTCCATCTTGGTCTATAAGCGTAGGCTAAGATGGGGTGTTACATTTAGTGGTATCAGAGCACCGGTTTAGCCAGTCCTGGAAAATTCAACATAGGAGGATACACATTTAATGTTGGGAGTGGCTATTACCAATGTAAAATGGGATATCCTATAGCTGAAAAGAAATGAGAGCATATATCATTTAGGTACGAAATGTCGGTATAGTAGAAAGATTATTATAAATACATAAGAATATGAGGTACATGTGATAAAGGAAAATCTAATAGTGATTATGTACATGCCATATAGGAAAGTTAATGTGTTGAGTCAAGCCAGTTGCTAATCCTTATCACGATATATGTATACGGTATAAGGTTGCAAGAGGTAGAATCACAAAGAGTTATAGATCAAGAGAAGGAATCACACGCTTTCGTATCCATAAATGTAGAAATGGGTCTTGGACTTATGCCATGACCCGCAACGGTGGCTGTGGAAGGCCCCGAAGTTTATTTAAGATAGATGACAATACCATTGCAATAAACGACAAGAATGGTACCTGTTGCTACGAAAAGAGAAAGAAAGTCCCCAATTGAGAAGTTAAGGAAATATGGGGCTAAAGAATTTAAGGCTAGTAGGGAAGAAGGATTTGAAGAAGTTGAGTACTGTTTGGACAGTACCAGTAGGGCATTGGAACAACTGAAATGCACGCCAGATAAAAGATTTATTTATGCCATGTCCCTTTGGGTAGAAGAAACATACACTTGGTAAAACATACTTAAACGCAAGGAGAAATGAGTTTATATACTACAGTAAGGAAGAATGACAGTATCTGAGTATGATAGAGAGTTCACCCGCCTCAGTAAGTATGCAAAGAAAATGATAGAAACAAAGCAAGAAAGACGTCAAAGGTTTTGGAAGGATTAAATAATGGAATTAAAGTACAATTAGTAGTCATGGACGTGTTTGAATTTTCAAGATTAGTTGTGAAAGTTTTAGGTATTGAGAGGGTATACATAGATTAGAGAAGTAGACACCAACGTATGCAACAAAAGAGAGTACAAGCTTAAAGCTTGGGAAGATTTCAACAAGTTGAGAAGAAGTTTAGAAGTGAAGATAGTTTTGCACAGTAAAGCCGGCGATCGCAAAGCCAAGGATCCGGCCGAGGTTCAAGGCGCCAGACATCCGTAGCTAGTATACCGGGGTCCTTATAAGGGGGTTCCAGGAGAAGGTTAGATAGGCGTATATGAATGTAAAAATGAAAATGTATATAAGAAAATAAAATTTGAAGAATGGAATAAAAAGAGGAACAGAATAAGAGGATAAAAGAAAAGTACGTAAAATGTTGAGACCTGACGATAAGAGATAAAATAGATAGAACTTAGATAACAAAGATGAGTGAACAAAAATAAGTATATGAGAAATTCTCATGTCCGGCCACTAGAGAATATGTACAGTAACCCCATGTACAATATTCACATAAGCAGATGAAGTAAGCGCACTAAGAAGATACTGCTGACCCGACACCGTCGTGTTGAAATTTAGCAGGTAACCGGAGTTAACCGTGCTCAACCAATGATGATGGGTGACCATCCCGTGAGTCTTAATAAGGTAGGTGACGGAGCATATGAGTAGAAACTAGACGAAATCTAATCAAAACACTGTATTGTGATTCCTCCTGAAAATGCCCCAATGTAATCATTAAAATTAAGAAATTATAAGAAGAAGATATATGAGATTTATGAATTCAGGAAATGATGGAAAAAAAAAAGAGAGAAGAGAAAAAGAGAAATTAAGAACCAAAGAGGTAGAAAGTGCAGAATAAAAATTAGATCAAAAAGGAAAGAATGAAAGTAATAACAACCCAAGGACTGGGTAAAGGAAAAAGGAAAAAGTAACAATTCAAAAATTACCGAAGGATTGGAAAGAAATATAGATTTGAAGGATATATTACTCATCTATGCAAACACTGTGGATGAAGACATAAGAGTGAATGCTGGTATTTAACAGATGGATGCTGGGAATGCGGGGCACCAGATCGTGTTAGGGTAAACTGCCAGAAAGACAAGTGAATGCACCCGCACTGACAGAAAAATCACGGCTGCTTTTGGCCGAGGCCGAAGCAGGGGAAAGGAAAGTGATTCGAATTTTCAAAGAGCACAATCAGAGACCGTTGACTAGCTCAATTTAAGTACACCAGCCAGAGCCTACGCAATGAAAACTTAGAAGAATTACCAGTAGGATATGTTAAGTTTGAAACATTAGTTATAAATCCGATAAGAGACGAGGTAGTTACACACAAGTGATTAAAGAATGTTCTATAGAGTTACATGAAAATGCATTTCCAGAAAATTTAATAGAGTTACCATTCCGAGAATTTGACGTAATGTTGGTATTGGATTGGCTAATAAGGCATAAAACAGTGGTCGATTATAAGAAGAAAGAGAGTAACACTTCATACTCCCCACAAGGAGGAAGTGACGGCAGTAGGAAAGAGAGCCGATTACCTAAACAATGTAACAGCAACAGTTACAACAAGGCGTTCCATACAAACGGATGTGAGGCACACTTGGTAAGCACTATGGGAGCAAAGAAGAATGTGATAAAGATTCAAGAGGTATCAACAATGCATGATTTTCTCGATGTTTCTTTAGACGATCTACCCGGATTATCACCTAAGAGAAAAGTAGGATTCATTATAAATGTATATCCGGGAACTGCACCGGTGTTGGTTGCCTCATACCGAATGGTACCAGCGGAACCCAAAGAAATGAAAATGCAATTAAAGGAGCTACTCGACAAGGGTCTTATACGGCCAAGTATTTCTACATGGGGCACGCTAGTACTCTTCTTCAAGAAGAAAGATAAATCCTTAACGCCATATGTGAACTATAAGTAGTTGAATGAGCTTACGATTAAGGATAAATATCCATTACCGTCCATCGACGACGTATTCGACCAACTTAAAGGAACCAAGGTCTTTAAAAAAAATAGATCACCGACTGGGATATTAGCAGCTACGGATTAAAGGAAAAGACATTCCAAAGACTACATCTAGAACTCGATACGGACGTTATAAGTTCCTTGTAATGCCTTTTGAGCCCACAAATGTGTCAGCAGTATTCATGGATTTAATGAATCATATCTTTCATCCATACTTTGACCAATTTGTAAATGATGTTCATAGATGACACCTTCATTTATTTAGGGAACAAAGAAGAATACGATTGATACTTTTGCATAGTATTGCAAATGTTGCGAGAGAAGCAGTTGTACGTCAAACATGACAAATGCGAGTTTTGATTGGAAAAAGTGACATTCTTAGAACACACCATATTAGCATAAGGCATTAAAGTAGGTCTTAAGAAAACAAAAGCCATTTTGGAATGGAAAACACCAAAGACAGTAATAGAAGTAAGAATCATCTTAGGACTGGCTGGGTACTATTAATGTTTTATAAAAGGGTTTTCCAGTATTATCATCCCAATGACAAGGTTGTTTCAAAGGAATGCCAAACTCCAATAGACTGATAAATGTTAGAGGAACTTTGAGAAACTAAAGGAAAAGTTAACGAATGCTTCAATACCCATACGACCCGTGTCCAGCAAAGAATTTGTGATATATAGTGATGCTTCACACATCAGTTAAGGTTATATGCTTATGCAAAAGAATAAAATAGTCGCATAAGTCTTTTGATGATTTAAACCATACGAAAAAAATAATAATAATAACTCGGCACACTATTTGGAATTAACAATTATCGTATTGGCTTTCAAGATTTGGAGATATGATTTATATGGAGAAAAGTGTTATATTTATACAGACGCAAAAGTTTAAAATATCCGCCAACCTAAGAGGATCTCAATTTATGGTAAGGAAAGTAAACCCAAGTTTTGGAAATAACAGCTAAGTTATAAATTATCATCTAGGAAAAGCTAACGTGGTGGCCAACGCACTTGGTGGAAAATCGATACCAGCCTGAGGCGCTATAAAGATCAGTTTAAGACCAATGGAAGAGGAAGTACTAGTAGTAGAATTGCAAGCATAACTATGTTTCTTTTCAAGAAATTCATCAAGTGCAAAAGGAAAACGAACAAATACAAAAACGGATCAAGCAAGTGCAAGGAGGAAAGGATATAAAATTCTAAATTTCTAAGAACAGTAGTTTGTATTATGACAATAGAGTAATGATATTAACAATGGGAGACATAAGAAAGAAAAGTTTTTTCGAAAAGCATATAGTAGTCTCTACGCAATGCATCCAGGAGTTACAAATGTATCAATATCTAAAGAAGTTTTAATGGTAGCCTGGAATGAAAAGAGATATTGTTGAGTTTATGACCAAATGTTTAATATGTCAACAAGCAAAAGCGAAATATCAAATACTATCGGGATTGTTACAACTAATTCCCACTTTGGTATGGAAATGGGAACATATCACTATGGATTTCGTCATAGAACTACCAATGACACGAGGCCGGCATGACGTTGTTCGGATAATCGTTGACTGCCTATCTAAGTTAGCTCATTTTCTACTTTTACAAATGGATTATTCAATATATAAATTGGTGGAAATGTACGCCAAGGAAATTGTACGATTACACAGGATTCCAACGTCTATCATTTTAGGCAGAGGTCCACAGTTCACCATGAATTTATGGAAGAAGTTATAAACAGCTTCTGAAATCCAAATAAATTATAGCACTGCCTTTCACCCGTAAACAGATGACGATTTGAAAGAGTAATCCAAATTTTGGGAGGACATATTAAGAGTATGTGTTATAGAATTTAAGGGTGGCTGGAATAGGTATTTGAGTTTAATTGAATATGCATATAACAACGACTATTAATTCAACATACGGTGACGCCTATAAAGAATTATACGAAAGAAAACATGGAACACCAGAGTGTTGGACGGAATTAAGTAAAGACAAGATAAAATCATATGCAGGTAGGTAGGAGCAAAATCATATGCGGACTCAAAACGAAGGGACATAGAACTCTAAGTGGAAGACAAGGTTTTTCTTAAGACTTTCCCATGAAAGAAGGTATTAAGATTTAAGCAAAAAAGTAAGTTAAGCCTTAGGCTTATTGGACCGTACGAAGTCATCGAACGTATAGGCCCAGTAGCTTATCGGCTAGCCCTACCACCCGAACTGGATAGGATACATAATGTTTTTCATGTTTCGATGTTACGATGATATCATTCAGACCCTGCACACGTCATCAAGACACAAGATATCGAGGTCCAGCCCGACTTGAATTATGAAGAGGAGCCAGTGAAGATTTTGGCACGAGAGGTTAAAAAATTGAGAAATAAGAAAATTCCTCTGGTTAAGGTAATGTGGAGAAATCATAAGGTAGAAGAGGCAACCTGGGAAAGAAAAGAAGCTATGAAGCAGCAATACCCGCACTTGTTTACAACTGACCAGCTTCGGGACGAAGCCTAAATTTTAGAGGGGAAGAAATGTCACGACCCAATTTGTACATATGTACAGTACATCCATGTACAGTACATCCGCGTACAGTAAGAGGAGCTATCCCGAGTAACCACCAAAGAACACGAAGTGAAGGGAAGTTCTATAGAACTGAAAGGACCTATTTGAAAAGATTGCAAAGTTTTGGTGGAGGTGATTGTAATTACCAAAAGTTATTTTGGAGGTCCTTAATAGTGCATATAACAGACTCCAAAAATGGAAAGTAGAGAAAAATTGGGTAGCAACAGCGCGCACGGTTTTTCCCAAAAACGCACGGTTTGGAAGATATAGGGGATTTTGACCAGGGGCATTATGGTCATTTTCAAAAGTATCTCGAAAGTAATAATGGATCTCAAAAATGAAAAGTAGAGGAAAAGCTGAGTCAAAAAGTGTACCACAACATTCGACGGAAGTGTGCGGTTTAAAAGTTACGAACGAGTAATCGCCGGAGGGTATTTTGGTCTTTTCACACCTTAGACCATAAAATTACAGCACAAGGAGGTTGAGGGGCCAAAATATAATTAAAATAAAGTCCTAGAACTTGGGTTTTAAATAAATAAAAGAAAGAGACATTTGGACCAATGGAAATTAGCCATTTTCCCACTTAAGTGTACCAATGGGAAACCAACACTTACACCAACACATTATAACCTCTCTTAGCTACCATTTGAAGGAGAGAACAACAAAAAAATAAAAGCCAAGAGCTCTCTTTTGTTCTTGCTTTGGCCGAATAGAAGAGAAAGGGAAAAGAGAGAGAGATTTTTTTTAAGTAGCTAATTTTGGTTGCAAACTTGGGTGGAGAATAAGACTTTAAGGTAAGGAAATTCATCTATGGTCTTATTTCTTTCATTGTTTATATTATTTGCAAGATACAAATGAAAGAATAAATATGAAAATTATAGGAAATCAAGGAGTGGGAGAGGAGGAAGCAAAGAAGGCATAAAAGAACTAGAAACAAGTGAAAAGAATTAAGGTTTGGTAGTTAAATCATTGCCTTTTCAATTAATTCACATATTTTGCATTTTGGGACTTTTGAAATGGTTTTGAAATGATGTTATTATGTGTAGTAAATATGTGGGAAAGTGCTCTTGAACCATTTGATGGCATGCCTATGATTGCCTATGGGCTATACGCTGGAATGGTGAAAAGACTGGGTCGTAAGCCAGGTCAGCTGATAAATATGATGTTTTTGGGGTGAAAAGACTGGGTCGTAAGCCTCAAAAACTGTACCAATCTAGCCGAGTTGAGGACCAAGATACTGGGGCCCAAGGGTCTAGCCGGGTTGAGGTCCAAGAGACTGGGGTTTTTACATTATCCATGGATATATATATTGCCTATGGCTAGACACATGGTGTCATTATGGACCAAAGTAGTAACTTTGAAATTTGAATAGCATATTAGATCCTTTTTGGGCCCATGCTTGTCTTTGTTTTACTGTGAATTATGAATTATGATATAATTGAGCAATATAATGTTATGAGTTGTGCATATGAAATATTTGAAAAATATAAGAAAGTGGATTGATGTGACTTATATATGCATTGTGCATTTGGTATTGCATTGAGTTACATTGTTATTATTAAAGTTTGTACCACTAGGCTTTGGCTTAGCGCGATTGTTTCCATCGCGTAGGTGACAGGGTAGACCCAGCAGAGCCAGAGAGTTCTTCTAGACCAAGTTGGGTCTAGACTTGTAGTTGAGCTTATTGAGTTGCTATCGAGATCAGAAATACTACCAGCAGCATGTATATATTTTTATGTTATTGTACATTTTGAGTTTTATGCATAATATATTATATTTTGAATTTTACGTGTTGTATGTTATAAAGAATGTTTGGGTCAATGTATTTGAAATGGGAGAGTAAGTGTGTTTTAAATTATATATATCTATATGTATAAATGTTTGAGAAACTTGGTGAAATTGAGAAGTATGGTTGAGATGGTGATTGGAAATTATTTGGGAGTGTTTTCTTTTTTGCAGGTTGTGTTTTGATAAATTTTGGGATGTCCAAAATACAGACAAAACTCTGGCGAATTTTTCCCAGAGATTTTTATATATATTATTTATTTTGGGTTCTTATAACAAGTAAATAATATTTATATTCTATTTAATTTTTATATATTTAGAATTTGAAATTTTAAATTGGAAATGTAAAAAAAATTAGTAAATTGGTCTGTGACATTTTTGTACCGTATATGAATATTTTACATATGCTGGAAATATGTATTGTACGTATATAGGGTATAAGGGTGTTACATTTGTTTTGGTATCAGAGCCTAGGTTTGAGGTTCTCGACCTAGATGGGATGATAGAGAGAGAAAATGGGGGATTTGAAAAATAGTTTTTAATTGTAATATATGCATTGGCACTGGCAGTTTCTGATCTCTAATATAGTATTTTCTGCTTTGTTTGCAGATATAAGTAGTTATGGTGTCTCGGCCGCATCAGGCTGCTGAGGGTAGTGCAGAGAGTGTGGCTCCAAATGAGGGTAGAGATGGAGCTAGAGTTGTATATGCTAGTGAGGCATCTGTTTCTGTGCCTGTGAGACCAGTAGCTGATGAAGTTCCACCTGGCTGGGTATGGCATATGGTAGAGTTGTTGAGGCAGGCTCCAGTTCCGCAGCTGCCACAGCCACAGCCATAGCCACAGTTGTCGGTGAGGCAGTATGATAAATTGAGAAAGTATGGGGCTGAGGACTTTGTTGGTACTACAGATCTTGCTGTAGCAGAGCAGTGGCTAGACCGGGTTCAGAGGATATTTATTCAGTTACAGGCCAGTCCAGAAGAGAAGTTTGATTATGCCAGATCTCTTCTGCAGAGAGATGCATATGATTGGCGGAAGACGGTTCCACATGCTCTAGATGATCCACCAGTCCTGACCTATGATGATTTCCTGCGGGAATTTGAGCAGAAGTATACTCCGAGAGAGTATAAAGATGCAAAGAAGATGGAATTCCTAAGTCTGAGACAGGATACTAGGACAGTGACCGAATATGAGATCGAGTTTATCCAGTTGAGTCACTATACTGGTGGGATCATTTCTGACGAGTTTAAAAGGTGTAGGAGGTTTGAGGAGGGACTAAGACCCTCTATCATGTGCATCATCGTAGGCTCTCGGTATCAAGATTTTTCCTAGTTAGTTGCAGCTGCCAGGAGTGTTGAGAGGGCACAGAGTCTTACAGCAGCTGCCAGGGTTGAGGAGACCAGAGTTAGGAGACCCCAGAGTGAGGCAGGGTCTTCATCAGTGAAGAGAGGACGAGGGGGACATTTTCAGAGGTTTAGTAGGAGTCAAGGGCAGTTTGGTAGGTCAGTACAGCAGCAGAGACAGAGACAGAGACCTGCAATTTGAGTGGCTAATGCTCCGACCCCAATGGCTCAGAGACCTACTCCACCTACTTGTGTTCACTGTGGTAGAGTACATGGAGGTGTCTACTAGTGGAGAGGTGCTTCAAGAGTGTGTTTTAGATGTGGGTCATCAGACCATTTTATCAAAGATTGTCCCGAGCCACCAGAGGTTAGGCAGGCAGATACTGCATCTTCTCGACCCAGTGTCAGAGGGGGTCATGGTGGCAGAGGGTTTAGTAGAGGTGGTCGCCCTGGGTTTAGTCAGAGAGGAGGCTCTACATCCGGAGGTAGTAGGCCAGATGAGGCTGGGCCATCTCGGCGGGTTTATGTGATGTAGAGGCAGCCGGATGCTTCAGCCATCATTGCAGGTACATTTTTTTTATTTGATTTTTCAGTCCTTGCTCTATTAGATCCTGGATCTATGCATTCATACATAAGTGCATTTATCTTGCCTGTGAATGAATTGCATTCTGAGTCCCTAAGATTTGATGTCATGGTGACAAATCCTTTAGGGCATAGTGTTGTAGTGAGCAGGGTGCACCGAGATAGTCCAGTTGTTGTTCAGGATGAGGAGTTTCTCGGTGACCTGATTGAGATGCCTTTCAGGGAATATAATCTAATTTTGGGCATGGATTGGTTATCCAAGCATGGGGCTGTGGTAGACTGTCAGAAGAAATGTGTTACTTTGAGAACACGGGATGGTAGGGATGTTATAATATCTAGTGAGCAGAGGTATCTTTCATCTATGTTTGTTTCAGCTGTTTCAGCTGGGAGAATGATTCGGAAGGGATGTGAGGTTTATCTTGCTCATGTTGTAGATACTAGAGTAGTGGGATCCCTACTTGAAAGTATACCCACAGTTGCCGAGTTTCCATATGTTTTCCCTGATGAGTTGCCAGGGGTACCTCCTGAGAGAGAAGTGGAGTTTGGTATCGATTTGTTGCCTGGTACCACTCCTATCTCTATTATCCCTTATCGGATGGCACCTGCTGAGTTGAGAGATTTGAAGGTGCAGTTGCAGGAGTTATTGGATAAAGGGTTCATCCGCCCTAGTGTGTCCCCGTGGGGAGCGCCTGTGTTGTTTGTGAAGAAGAAGGATGGCACCATGAGATTGGGTATTGATTATAGGCAGTTGAATAAGGTGACCATCAAGAACAAGTATCCTCTGCCTCCGATAGATGATCTCTTTGATTATTTGAAGGAAGCAGTAGTATTCTCTAAGATTGATCTGAGATCAGGGTACCATCAGTTGAGAGTCAGAGATGGGGATGTACCCAAGACAGCTTTTTGTATGAGGTATGGGCATTATGAGTTTCCGGTGATGCCATTTGGATTGACGAATGCACCAGCAGCTTTTATGGATTTGATGAACAGGGTATTCAGACCATATTTAGATCAGTTTGTGGTGGTCTTCATTGATGACATTTTGGTGTATTCGCATAATGAGGATCATGATAGACATTTGCAAATCATATTGCAGACTCTGAGAGAGAAGCATTTGTATGCTAAGCTGTCTAAGTGTGAGTTCTGGCTCGATCAGGTAGCTTTTCTTGGTCATGTGGTTTTAGCAGAGGGTATTAGAGTTGATCCGAGTAAAATTGAGGCTATCTTGAATTGGAGCCCACCAAAGACTGTGACAGAAGTTAGAAGTTTTCTGGGATTGGCAGGCTATTATCGTAAAATTTGTGAAGGGTTTTTCTATAATAGCTACACCACTCACTAGATTACTTCGAAAAGGAGTTAAATTTGTGTGGACTGATCGATGTCAGGCAAGTTTTGAGCAGCTGAGGGAGATGTTAACTCAGGCTCCTATCCTTACCCTGCCTGTGGAAGGTAAACCATACGTGATATACAGTGATGCTTCACACAGTGGTTTAGGTTGTGTTCTGAAGCAGGAGAGTAGAGTCATTGCTTATTCCTCTCGACTGTTGAAACCGCATGAGCTGAATTATCCAACGCATGATTTGGAATTAGCAGCAATAGTCTTCGCCTTGAAGATTTGGCAGCATTATTTGTATGGGGAAAAGTGTTTCATTTATACAGATCACTAGAGTTTGAAATACCTGGGTATTCAGAGAGAGCTGAATCTTTGACAGAGACGATGGTTAGAGTTGATTAAAGTCTATGACTGTTTGATTGATTATCATCCTGGTAAGGCAAATTTTGTTGCTGATGCCTTGAGCCAAAAATCTTTGGCAGGCTTGACTGCTTATTCGCTCTCGTTCCTTGTTGAGTTGAGAGCGTTGCGTGCTAGATTTGAATCTTCTAATAATGGTGTTTTGATGGCTCAGTTGCAGTTAAGGCCAGTCTTGTTGAATCATATTAGGGAGGCTCAATTAGCAGATGAGAGAATTCAAAAAATTGTGTTGGTTTATCAGAAAGGGGAAAGTCGAGACTTTTATGTGAGGGATGATGGCAGTCTATGGTATAGAGATAGATCGTGTATTCCTGATGATGCAGAATTGAAAAGAATGATATTAGAGGAAGCACATCAATCACTTTTTGCTATGCACCCTGGGAGTACCAAGATGTATCGGGACTTGAAGCGACATTATTGGTGGTCATGTATGAAGAGGGACATAGCAGAGTTTGTATCTAGATGTCTCACTTGCCAGAAAGTGAAGGTTGAGCACCAAGTTCCTTTAGGGTTGCTCCAACCTTTATCAGTGCCAGAGTGGAAATGGGAGCGAGTGACAATGGATTTTGTGACTGGACTACCTTTGACTCAGAAGAAGCATGATGCAATCTGGGTGATAGTTGATCAAATGACGAAGACAGCTCATGTTCTTCCAGTTCGGATGGATTATTCTCTTGAGAGATTGGTTGAGCTGTATATCAATGACATAGTCAGGTTGCATGGAGTCCCAGTTTCTTTGGTGTCGGATCGAGATCCCCAGTTTACTTCGAGATTTTGGAAGAGTTTACATAATGCTCTGGGTTCTCGATTGCATTTTAGTATTGCTTTCGATCCTCAGATAGATGGACAGTCAGAGAGAGTGATACAAATTTTGGAGGATATGTTGAGGAGCTGTATCATTAATTTTACCGGGAATTGGGACAGATTTTTGCCATTAATTGAATTTACTTATAACAACAGTCATCAGTCGAGTATTGGGATGACTCCTTATGAGGCTTTATATGACAGGAGATGTAGGCACCTTTGTGTTGGGATGAAGTTGGAGAAGGTAAACTGGTTGGTCCCGATTTGATTAAGGAAACAGAGGAAAAAGTGAAGGTGATTCGGGGTTGTTTGAAAGCAGCTTCAGACCGATAAAAATCTTATTCGGATTTAAAGAGAAGAGACATAGAGTTCAATGTGGGAGATAAAGTGTTTCTGAAGGTGTCTCCATGGAAGAAGAATTTGATATTTGGACATAAAGGGAAGTTGAGTCCTCATTTCATAGGACCATATGAGGTGTTGGAGAGAGTTGGTCCAGTGGCTTATAGACTAGCTTTGCCACCTGAGTTGGATTGAATACATAATGTTTTTCATGTCTCAATGCTTCAGAGATACAGGTTTGACCCATCTCATATATTGTCAGTGGAGTCCATTGAGGTGAGTCCAAATATGACTTATGAGGAAGAACCAGTGGCGATTTTGGCACGAGAGGTTAAAGAATTGAGGAATAAGAGGGTACCACTTGTGAAAGTCCTTTGGTGGAATCATGCCACTGAGGAGGCGACATGGGAAAGTGAGCAGGCGATGCAGAGTCAGTTTCCCCATTTGGTCTAGACTTGAGGACAGGTAATTTCGGGGACGAAATTTATTTTAGAGGGAGAGAATTGTAACATCCTAAAATTTTTGAAAATTTCTAATTTTTGAAAAATTTGAAAAATAAATTATAATTTAAAAGGATAAATTAAATTAATGGTTTTAAATGAAAAATGAAGGGATTTTAAATGAAAAAGTGATGAATATAAGCTTAGAATGTGTAATGGATTGTGTTGGAATGTAAAATCTTCAATGGGGGAAGATTATGCCATTTTTGAGATTTTGTGTATAAGAGTGTATTTTTATAATGTAAATGATTTAAATGTATTAAAATAAATTTTCAATAATATAAATAAACTTAAAACACTAATTTAATTGTAGTAGAATGGAATTCCAATGTTGAATTAAGAAAAGGCTAAATTTTTGGAAATTTGTAGGAGTGATGTGTAATTATTGTTTAATGTTGGAAATGCCATTAAATGTGATAATAAATGATTATTTGTTATCACATTTGATTTAGGCATTGAGGGAGGTTGATTTGCTTCATCCAAGTGGTGAAGGGCAAGTTGGAAAGATTGGATTGAAGGTTGTTTTTAGCTTGCTTTGGGTTGCTAGTGGAGGTATGTACAAACTTTGAATATATTGTTTATATTTGCATGACATTTGGGCTTAACACATTTTGGTCGGAAAATGTGTTAAGTTACTTTGTTCATTGATTGTGTATAAATAATGTGCTATGACATTTGTAATGTCATATATGTGGTAAATGCATTGTGAAAAGCCATTGATAATGGTTAATTTGTGTAACATGTGAAATATGCATATTATGTGAAAATACCCAAAGTAATTGGGTAATGTGTTGTGAATGCAAAAATGAGATATGTGTAATAATGAAATGAATTGATATTGATAAAAATGAGAAAAATGAGAAAAATGAGAAAGATGTGAAAAATGAGAAAAGTGAGAAAAAAAATGTGAAAATAAGGCAATGTGCCTAGATTGAATATGTAAAAATGAGAAAGAGATTAATAATGAGAAATATGAATAAATTGTGTGCCTAGTATGTTATTCAAATTTCAGAGTTCTGGGTTTGGTGGCATGCCTATGATTGCCTACGGGCTATACGCTGGAACGGTGAAAAGACTGGGTCATAAGCCTAAAAAAACTGTAGCAGTCTAGCCGGGTTAAGGACCAAGATAGTGGGGCCCAAGGGTCTAGCCGGGTTGAGGTCCAAGAGGTTGGGGCTGTTACATTATCCATGGATATATATATTGCCTACGGGCTAGACACGTGGTGTCATTATGGACCAAAGCAGTAACTCTGAAATTTGAATAGCATATTAGATCCTTTTTGGGCCCATGCTTGTCTTTGTTTTACTGTGAATTATGAATTATGATACAATTGAGAAATATAATGTTATGAGTTGTGCTTATGAAATATTTGAAAAATATAAGAAAGTGGATTGATGTGACTTATATATGCATTGTGCATTTGGTATTGCATTGAGTTACATTGTTATTATCAAAGTTTGTATCACTAGGCTTCGGCTTAACGCGATTGTTTCCATCGCGCAGGTGATAGGGTAGACCCAGTTGAGCCAGAGAGTTTTTCTAGACCAGGTCGGATCTAGACTTGTAATTGAGCTTGTTGAGTTGCTATCGAGATTAGAAACACTGCCAGCACCATGTATATATTTTTATGTTATTGTACATTTGAGTTTTATGCATAATATATTATGTTTTGAAATTTACGTATTGTATATTATAATGAATGTTTGGGTCAATGTATTTGAAATGAGAGAGTAAGTGTGTTTTAAATTATATATATCTATATATATAAATGTTTGAGAAACTTGGTGAAATTGAGAAGTATGGTAGAGATAGTGATTGGAAATTATTTGGGAGTTTTTCTTTTTTGCAGGTTGTGTTTTGATAAATTTTGGGATGTCCAAAATACAGACAAAACTCTTTTCTCAGAGATTTATATATATATTATTTATTTTGGGTTCTTATAACAAGTAAATAATTTTTATATTATATTTAATTTTTATATATTTAGAATTTGAAATTTTAAATTGGAAATGTAAAAAAAATTAGTAAATCGGTCTGTGACATTTTTGTGCCGTATATGCGTATTTTACATAAGCTGGAAATATGTATTATATGTATATAGGGTATAAGGGTGTTACATGTTAAATCCTTGGAAATTGGTTGTTTAAATGAAGCAAAAACTAATCTTCCTCATCCATGGAGAAAACGTCAAAGAGAGGAAGAAGAAGAAAAAAAAATTCTTTTTAAATTTTTTGATTTTTTTTCTTTCCTTCATTTAAGACCACATATTTTTATATTATTTTAATTATTTATTTATTTATTTATTTTAAAAATACAAATTTTCATTTTCCATTCAAAAATATTTTCTTTTTAAATTATTTTATTAAGTTTTAAATTTTATCAAGTCTATTTTCTAATTTACCCCTCCTTTACTATTTATATTTTTGTCTTTTTAATTTTTGTCTTTTTTAATTTCTAGCCACATATATATATTTAATTAATTATTAATCAATATTTTTAATCTTCTACCACCCAAAAATAAATTAATATTGAATTATTTTTATTTACTTATTATTAATTAATTAATAATTACAAAATATAACACTTTTTCATCATCTTCCACTATCTAATAATATTTTATTATTATTATTTTCATCATTCACTTTTCCAACACCAAATTATATCCCACATATATATATATATTGTATATTTTATGTATATGTATATATCTTATATATGTTACTTATAGTTCATATATGTCATTATATACATTTTTATGTAATGTATATACTATGTCTATGTAATGTATATTTAATAAATATAAATACCCATATGCACAAATAATATTCCTATTTACACATCAAATTTACCTTATATGTGTATTAAATATATTAAGTATGTAATATATATATATATCCAACATATACAATTAATATACCATATGTATATGTTATATATACACTAGGTATATATATTGGTTATGTACAACTTTTTTTTATCTCCAAATACTTATTTAATTTCTCCAAAATTATGGATATGACAGGCTGGATAGTGGATTCTTCAACAAATCGACTTGAAAATACCTGCCTTAACAAAAAATAATCTTCATCTTGATTCTCTATGGGGATGGGCTTTTGACTTGCCTCAACTTGTGCTCTTCTAGTTGGATTGATCTTATCTTTATCTTGGACCGTTATCCTGATCTTTTATCTTTGCTATCTTCATTCGTTTTGAGACTTCTAATTTTCTTCTTATTCTATTTTTTTGTTCTTCCTTTTGCAAAAAAATCATCTATTTTTTTAGCTAGTCCTCATATCCTCTCTTTAATCCCTGCGTGGTAAAATATTGAAAGTAAGTCTGAAAATATTTTGTACTCGCATAAACTCAAATATTGAAAGGAGAAGTTTTGCTCCCTGTATAGACTCAAACAAATGATTTTTTCCTATGCAAGCTTTGATTGATGTTTGCATTTTGTCTAGTTCCTTGTACAAGCATGCATCTCCATTTTCTTTTACAATGCCCTTTTCATGCCTCTTGATTCCATATCCGCTTGTGATTGTTTACTTCACTGCATCTGCTATTCACTTTGACAAACAATAGGCAATGCAAGACAAAAATACAATGCGACATGCTTATGTATGCATGATATGCATGGATGATACTTACAGTGGTTCTATCGACTCACAGACTGAGGTGATCAACTGAAGTGTTCTCATTGGTTCCTTCCAGATGCTCATTCAAGTCTTGCATTGGAATGGCAGAAGGCTTCACATTTATAGCTTTTATCTTCTAGATGTTAAAAACATAAGTGATGGGGCACAAGCAGCAGAGATACATCCATTACAAATTATGATTTAACACGCCAGTTGGTAACTTCTTCATAATCTTGTAAATAATCCTTTATTTTACTAATGTGTCCTTCGAGGTTCAATGGTGCAACATACTTCCCTTAGCTTGAAGGTTTATGCAACAAGAAAATAGTTATTTTATTTTTTAAATCAAATGTTTACTTTGTCAAATCAGTGTCATTGTACCTCAGGACTCGATTTTCCAAATTAACATATCTATAACTTGACAACCCTAGTTACCATACTAAACTCGAAAAATCATTTTCATTTAAGCAAGAACCGTTGCACTTCAGTTAGGAACATACACATTACTTGGCCAAAGGTCTCATTGAGTTTTGATTTTATCTATCTCATATGCATTCTTGTTCAAAATATCATCTCCACTAATAGACTCTACCTACCAAGAGAGATCAAAAGGTCATTAATAGGCTTGAAATGGGGTCTATAAGGGATACAGGTTAAATGAAAGCCATCTTTGAGCTGAGCTGATGTGACACTTTTAACAAACCTTCACACTAAAATCTTCTATTGGAGCCATAAGCAGCTGGGAGCAATCTTACTAGACTCTAATTTCCTTCTATCTCCTTGAAAGAAAAATAGAACTGGTTAAGACGATCTTTATCTTTTCCTTTTGCTTTTTCACGAACTCTTGACCCATTTTTTATTTTTTTGTTCTTCTCTTTTCTTTTCTTTTGTTTTTGCTCTTTCTCTCTTTTTTTTGTTTTTTCTTTTTACTATTGTTGTTGGGTCCTAGCTCCAAAAGAATTGTCTTGCTTGCACCATTCTATACTTCTGACTTTGGATGAGTGGAGTAGAGTGAGTCTAATTTAGTGAGGTTTTCCTGACTTTATCTCAATGATGACAGAGACCCGATATTTTAATCTAGTTTAGGTAATCTTTTACTATTCTTGTAGTCTTGACTATGTATCTTTTCCTTGATCTTCTTTCCCTTTTATTCCTTAGTGATCATAAGACTTGTCAAAATTATAACAACAGCTCAGGGTAGGTCATTGGGATTACTAGCCAATGAAGAGTAAGCTAAAATTTTATGAAGGATCAAAGGGACAACTAGGGATTGATATTTAATTGGGTGGATACTAGTTGTTGGCTTATCAAATAATGCTTAGATCATCTCTCTCTTAAATAAGAAGAATTCAATTTCACCTCAAAAGTTCATCAAAGCATGTTCGAAGATCAACTAAGACCTAGACAAAGGTCATTATGCAGGAGCTCTCTATAAGTAAGTATTCACAGCTCAATGCAATAGAATAATTCCCTCACCTTATAAAGTCATTCAAATCATGATGCATAGATATACTAATTTATAATTATCAAGCTAGACTCGTCATTGGTTGAATACTATAATATCAAAAGCCAACAAAATTATACATTCAATAAAAGTAATTCTAATTTGAAAAACATAATTGTTCTAATAAAATACAGAAGAAAGCAAAATAAAATGAACAACACTCAACCTAAGGGAAGTTTGTTAAGTCAAGCTTCTTCTCTCTTTATGTCTTTCTACACTCTTATTTTGAAAGGAGGATAAGATAAGATCTTCCTCCAATCCTCCTCCTACCATGAAGGTTGCTGGTGGAGGTACTCTTCTAAATTTTGGCAGAAGATTCTTCTTGGTGCTGGGCTTATTAGGCTCAGGCAGTTTTCCAATATAAATCAAATCTTAGATCTCGTGCCTTAAGCAAACACATCTTTTTATCGCATGCCCATGCACTTGATAGAATTAACAAAAGACCTTGTCATCAAAGCTTGATGGCAGAGGATTTGGTAAAGGTCTGGGAGCCAATGGCTGTAATAGCCCATTCTTCTATAACTTATTGAAAACCCAAGACAGAGATTTTCCCAACTCTAAAAACCATCTTCTAATTGCTTAACCAGTTGTTGCATTGACATCCATTTGTTTTTATGCACTCTGACTGCCAGATTGGTAGTTTCGTCTTTCATTTCTCCTTCCTAAAAAGTGATTCATCTCTCATTCCTAGAGAAGATCTTTGAAATCTCTTATAAGTGTGTGATACATCCATTCATGCAGATTGGGTAGGACACCCTTGACTATCGTCCTAATATGGTTAGATTCGCCGGGCCTCTTCTTAAGTAGTGCAACCTTATTTATCCATCTCTTCGCATGATCAACAAAATTTTCATTCTACTTTTGCCTTATTGATTCTAACTCCATAAGAGTCACTTCCAATTCAACATTATACCCATACTGCTGGATGAAGGCTTTATAAAACATATTCCAATCTTTTTAGGTACTTTCTTCTAAGGTATTGAACCAGTTTTGTATAACAGGATCCAATGAGAGTATGAAATACCTTAGAGTTTGAGCCTTTCTAGCTCTAGCAGACTCCATAGCTGTGATGTACTGCTTAACATGCAAGTGAGGATTTCGTATACCATTGTAGTTAGTAAAGGAAGTCATCTTGAATTTGTATAAGACCTCTTCATCTTGTTCAACCAATTTGTCCACCTCTGACATCTCTTCAATTTTTAGCTTCTTTTCAAACTTCTTTTCAAAATCGGCAATCATCTTCTCTATGTCTGAAGTTTTGGTCTTTTCCACAACCTTTGTCTCTTTCTCCTTATCTTGAGGATCTTAGAAGTATTGAGCCAAGTCATCATCATCATCAATAACTACCTTGTCATCATCGAAGGCTATTTCACCAAGCTTAGCCTTTCCTTTGTCCCTCAGCTTTTTAGTGCTGGCAAATGCCCCAACAGTGTTCCCTAAAAGTGCAGCCAGTTTGCTCTTCATAGTCTCAGCTAGGGCCTCCTTCAATTCTTCCATTCGGACATTTAGGGCATCATCCACCATCCTTTGAATCTATTTGGGCTCCATTGCTCTTGGTGAGAAGCTAATTGAGTTGCTACTGGAGTCTATGTCACTGGCATAGTTTGGGTTATCATATGCTCTCGAACTGCTATACTCCAGGTTTGTGAGACAAAAAGGATAAATGTCGTATAATACAATGTGTGTATGCATGTATGCACAAGTAACAATTAAGCAAAGATAATTAGGACATTTCTTCCAACCGTATAACTTTCACACACGAATGACGAGTCTCTTTTTCTAAGTACATGGTCAACAAAATATCAACATGGGATATTCTGTTTTCAAAAAAATTTCCTCGGACGATTTTAACCAATAGTTATATTTTCAAATATAGAAGTCAGTCCTTGATAATTCATATTAATTAGGCTTTAATCCATTGAATCAACTGAAAATAGCTTTTATACTATTTTAAATTAAAACAAATTAAGAGGTTTATCATAAATAGATTTTTCATTTGTAAAAACAACTACTGATTCATGCCAAAAATAAGCTCATGATTAATAATTCTTGGTATAAACTAAGCCCACAATTGATTTTGGTATTCCATAATTGACCTAAATAATTTGCAAGCTCATTTAAGAAAAGGTTTTAATAGATTTTTAAAAGTCCACTCAAAAGGTTTGTTAAAAATGATTTTTGGGCTTTGAACTTGGGTCATAAGGAAAAAGATTTTTGACCCATCTTAAAAAGTTTTCATGTCCAAAGACCTTCTTGAAAATTTTGAAAATTGAAATTTGGTCCTTTGGATTTAGAGGGAAAAATTATTTGGAGCTTACAATATAATTAGGTCATATTAGAAAAGGATCAAACCAAATAAGCCATGGTTCAAACTAAGATGAATTAATCATAGTCAAACAATAAGCATTTGAGGTAAAAACCTAAGGAAAGTAACTAAAGCAATTACATGAGCTTTAGTCTTTGCGTTGAAATGTTTAGGTTCTCATAGTAAGTATATACCAAAAGGTACAATGCTATGAGTGGTTATGCCATGCTTGATCTCCATACCTTGAGTGAAAGTATGATATCCATTACATAACATAACACGGGTAACACAGGCATCCTAACTCACACACACAATGCAATCTAAATGATGAAATGGAAAATATTAAAATAAGAAAGAATAAAATAATATAAGGACCAACGAAATCAACTTTTCTTATCCCCAGTGGAGTCGCCACTGTGAGTGGGGATTTTCGTCCCCACTCCCATGTGGAATGATCCTTGCAACTTCGGCACTGTTAGGCTTAGGGCCTTAGAGAACATAGGCCTAAGCCCGGAGAAAATGAAGTTGCCACCTAGACAGGCCGGAAAATAGAAAGGGATCGATACCTCGATTCCTAAGGAATCCCAAACCCCCTATTGGATTAGAAAAGTTGGGTACGAATGGGGAAGGTGAGAATGATCCAGCACCCCCACAGTGCCCTATTCATTGGAACCAACCTACTTTTTAGGTCTAAACATTATTAAATTCTTAACTTATTATAACACCATTCATATTACTTGCAAATTAAAAGAAATAAATATCCATCACCTTTATTTAAAATAAATAATCAAAATTGGCACTCATCCAAGGATGGAAACATGCGCTTACAATAATTGTTTAATTTCCATGACTAGATAAAATAGGACACCCACCATTTAGTGGAAACATGCCCTTTACATTAATCCCAAAATTTGAAATAAATTAAATTAAAATTGAACCTAACTAATGACGTACCCACAAAGTGAAAACATACCTCTTACATCTTGAAAATTAAAATAATCAACATAATAAATCAAATAAATTAAATCATTCAATCATCCACCATTAGAAAAAATAAAACAAATCATTTTCATAAAAATAAAGCATTAATGAATCATCCATTCAAGATATAAAACAATCA
This sequence comes from Garcia nutans, assembly GCA_947685225.1. Taxonomy (NCBI): domain Eukaryota; kingdom Viridiplantae; phylum Streptophyta; class Magnoliopsida; order Malpighiales; family Euphorbiaceae; genus Garcia; species Garcia nutans. Next base: position 51,437,336 of record CANTUV010000007.1, read on the forward strand.
CATCTAAGTTTAAACTTTAAATAAAGCAACAAATATACAACTTTTAGGGTTATACTTCAATTTAGGGTTTTAGATTTATGATTAAATTAGGGTTTTTATGATGAAAATTAAGACTTTAGGTTTTAGGGATGAAAAATGGGATTTTTAGAGTTTAGGAAAACAAGATTATGGTTAAGAAAGAGAATTGGAATTTTTAGAAATTAGAACGAAGTTTAGGGTCTTTAGAATTTAGAAAACTATTTAGGATTTTGGAGATTTAGGAAAATAGATTAAGTTTTTAGGAAATAGATTAGAGTTTTGTATTTTGGGTAAATTAAGGTTTAGGGTTTGTGAGAATTAAGGTTTAGTAAAATATTGTTGGGGTTTTTTAAAAAATAATTATTTAGCTACTGTGATGTTAAAACTTTTGATCAAATAAGCTATTGAGATTATATTTAACAGACTTTGGCCACTAAGATATTAACCTATGATAAATATACTTTTGTAGATAACTATTGGATGAAATAAATAACTTACTGTGAGTTATAACTCGAGTAGTGACAAATTGTAAAATAAAACTAATATAAACAAAAGATTAATGATTATAACACACTGTACTTATCTTTAAGCAAAGGATGAATGCATTTAATATTTAAAACTATCATCAAAATATCTTACACTTAATTCAGATGAGTTAAATTTAGAACATACCATCATTTGTTGGCTCCACTAAAATTAAACGTTGATCTTGAAATGATTTGAAAACTCTGGTCGAGCGGGACAAAGATAGTATTACTGCCTCTGTGGTGTAGTGTTTATGGTATGATGTTTTCTTTTTCCTGGCAGCTAACTTTCTCCATTCCCCTTGCTCAATGTTGTTGCTAAGGTTTGTATTCCTTTAATCTTGCTAAACCCCCTCCCCCTTTTTGGTTGTTTTTCTCCTGTATTTATAGAAGGAGTCATTAGGTTAAAACCTTGTAAATTTTCCTCTTTTGAAACTATTTCCTGAGGCATATTGAATTAGGCTATTTTTTATTCGACACAAACCGTGAGCTTGTCGGATTAAAGCCATTTTAATTCAAGGAAAACTAGGACCATCTCGAAATAAAATAATTATAATCTGACATGGAATTAAAGTCCATATCAAATTAACAATCCTAATTCAATATGGACTCATCAATAATGGCCCCATATCAAAATGGGAGAGCCCTAATTTGATATGGGACTGCCCCATATCAAATTGGGACTACCCCATATTGAATTGGGTGGCCCAATTTGACATGGAGACACCCATATCAAATAAAACCAACCAAACCTTCAAATCATACCTATTTAGGGTTTTAAAGGTTTAAGCAGCTTATTTTGGCCTCATGAGAATATATCAATCTAATCAAAAGTTTAAAATAGGTTTAAGCTTATTATTAATGCATTGGTTATAACTTAGGCCCCATTAATTAGCATCAGACTAGTCGGGGACAAAATCAAGGGTCTACAGCTGCTTGAGGCCCCCACTACTCATGTTTTTAACATCTTGAAGATAAAAGCCATAAATGTGAATTTTTTTGCCATTCCAATGCAAGATCTGAATGAGCATCTAGAAGGAATCCATGGAAGCACTTTAGCTGATCAATCTGTGAGTCAATAGAACTAGTGTAAGTATTATTCATGCATATCATGCATACATAAGCATATCACACTGCATTTTTTGTCTTGCATTATCTATTCTTTGTCAAAGTGAATAACAGATACTCTATGAAGGAAACATGAAGCATATATGGAATCAGAGAGCATGGAAGGCCTATTGCTTGAGGAAGATCTAGTCACTTTACAAAATGGAGATGCAAGCTTGTACAAGGAACCAGACAATACACAAACATCAATCAGAGCCTGTATGGGAACAAAATCATTGGTTTGAGCCTACACGGAGGGCAAAATTTCTCCTTTTAAAGTTTAGAGTTTATGCATGTACAAAATATTTTTAGACTCACCTTCAATATTTTGCCACAGAGGGGGCAAAGAGAGAATATAAGGACTAGCTAAAAAATAGCTGAATTTTTTGCAAAAGTGCAAAGTGAAGAATCCATTTAAGAATGAAACAAGAAGAAAATTAGAACTCTCAAATGAATGAAGATGCAAAAGACAAAAGATTAGTCCAGCTAGAAGAGCTGAAGTCAATGAAGGACAAATGTTCAAGGATGAAGATTCATTTTAAATGGTGAAGACCTTATGTCCAAGGATGAAGATCCATTTTAAAGGGTGAAGACCCAATGTCCATGGATGAAGATCCATTTGGAAGGGTAAAGACCCGATGTCCAAGGATGAAGATCCATTTTAAAGGGTGAAGACCCAATGTCAATGGATGAAGATCCATTTTAAATGGTGAAGACCCAATGTTCAAGTATGAAGATCCATTTTGATGGGTGAAGATCTGATATCCAAGGATAAAGATTCATTTTGAAGGGTGAAGACCTGATATCCAAGGATGAAGATCCATTTTGAAGGGTGGTGAAGACCCGATGTCTAAGGTTGAAGATCCATTTTGAGCATTGGGTCTATGGTTGAAGAATAGAAAAACTAGTTGGAAGAAAGCCAAAATTCTTAACTAACAGAAGGTCACCAAAATCATAACTCAATCTGAGTCTAGACCCCAAGTCTTAGGTTGAGAACCTAATATCCAGTCTAGCATCAAGAACCCAAAATCCAATCTTGGGTCAAGTACTCAAATCAAATCTAGCCTCGGGTTGAGAACCCAAATTTAGTCTCGGGACAAGAAACTAAATTCAAATTTGGTTTGAGAACCCAAATTCATATTTGATTTGAGAACCCAAATCCAATCCAGGGTCGAGAACCTAAAAATCCAGTATCAGGTTGAGAATCCAAATTCAGTGTCAGGTTGAGAAGCCAAATTTAGTCTCGAGTGAAGAACCCAATAATCTAGTATCAGGTAAAGAACTCAAATTCAGTCTAGGGTCGAGAACCCAAATCCAGTCTCGACTCGAGAACCCAAGTCTTAGCCCAGGTTGAGAACCTAGATTTAGTCTCGGGTCGAGAATGCCAAATTCAATTCATGAGTCCTAAACCCGATCCTTATCCAAAATCAGCTCAAAGTCTTGTTGCTTTTCACTCTCTAAATAAAATCTCAGATCGTTCAAACAGGAGGCAAAACTGTATACCCTTAATTTTGGTACAGGTTATGTTTAAGAAGCTTACCTTGTTCCTTTATAATTTTAAAGAACCTAAACCTAATTTTAAATCTTAAATATTAGATGGTCCAATTCATAAAAGCCCAAATTAAATTGTAAAATAGGTTTGGTCTGAAAGAAATTAAAAATTAGGGTTTGGATTGAGTCAGGACAAGTAAAAATCAATATGAGCCAAGTTCATATAGATTTGTACCTTCCAAATCAATATGGGTTGGATCCATATCGATTTGGAACCTCAAAATCAAAATGAGCCAAGCTCCATATCTATTTGGACGGTCCAAATCGATATGAGCCCCTCATATCCAAATTCTGAATGACAATTTAATTTCCTAATCAAGCTATAATTCATTTAGGACTTGGATTAGGTAGTTTAGGTTTAGGGTTATGTGATTGTTTTGCCTATAAATAGTGGATTTAAAGAATAGAGAGAGATTAGCAACAATTAGTAAAAGACACAACAACTGAGATCCACCTTGAACAATTAGTAAACATACAAAATTTAAACCACTAACAACCAAAGAGGCAATAACTATTGTCTCAAGTTTGCTTTGTTCCAGCCAAAGAGAAGATTGATCCAGGTAGTAGCATAAATTGGATTCAAAATTTTAATTTGGAGGAATAAACAAAACAAAGGTTTGATTCCTGTGTTTAATTAATTTTAACTTACAGTATCTATTTTATTTTAATTATATTAAGTGAGTCATTTTTACCTTTCAACCATGAAACATTCAAGTAGTAATAAGTTTATAATCATTGTAGTCAATATTAAACATTAAATCACACATGTCTTTGATCACCATAAGCATCAAACCTAACTTCCAAATCATAAACTATCAGTCCAAGACTTTAAATCTTAAACCCTGATCCTAAAACACTAACCCCAGAACTTTATCCAGAATCCAAACCGTAATTTCCTAAACCCTAGCTCTAAAAACCCTAAATTTCCTAAACCTTGGCCTAAACCCTAATTTTGTAAACCATTAAAATCTCAAAACCTTTAATCCAGTAACCCTACTTTCCAAATTTTCCTAACCTTAATCCAGTAGCCCTATTTTCCAAAGTTCCCTAACCTTGATCCAGTAACCCAAAACCAATTTATCCAGTAGCCTCAAAACCCTAATTTTCAACCTAAAATCCCCATTTTTCAAGATGTAAGCCCTTAGTTATATATATTTAATATTTTAAACCCTAATTTTGATTATTTAATTTATTATGTACTTTTATAAATGTATGATTTATTTTATTTGACTTATGATGGATAGTTTATTTTATTTTGTTCAATATGGATGATTTAATTTTAATTATCATACTTAAATGGTTTAATTTATTTGGTTATTTATTTATTCTGAATCTAAAATTGTAAAAGGCTTGTTTCCACTTTGTGGATTTCTTGTTTATTTAATTCGTTTCTTTTATGTCATTTTTGAGGATTAAATGTAAAAGGACATGTTTTCACCAATTGGTGGGTGCCCTATTTTGGTTTCATTTATATGTTGAACACTAGGCATTGTAATGGTATGTTTCCATCTTTCGATGGATGTCTATTTTATTGGTTATTTTAATAAAATGATGAATGTTCATTTCTTTTAAATTATTTATAGTGTGTATAATATTATAATACTTAAGAATTCAATAATATTTAGACCTAAAAAGGAGGCTAGCTCTAATAAACTAGGCGCTATCGGGGGCTGGGCCATTTCTCAACTTCCCCATGCATACCCAACTTTTCGAACCTATTAAGGGGTTGGAGATTCCTTAGGAATCGAGTCATCAACCCTTTTCTTTTTCCTAGCCTGTTCGGGTGGTGACTCCATTTTCTCCGGGTTTAGGCCCATGTTCTCTAAGGCCCTAAGCCTAACAGTGTCGAAGTTGTAAGAACCATTCTACATGGGAGTGGGGGTGAAAATCCCCGCTCACACATCCACTACCCAGCCTCTATTTGATTTGTTGATGTATCATGACGGCACAATCTCTAGCCTAGATTAGATTTGTTAAAGTATCTTGACTGCATGGCTTTCCTTGATATGTTGAAATATCCAAGTTTTTTTTTCTAGTGAGATATTAGAGTCGCTGTTGCGCTCTAATTAACACTACTAGAACTACACTCGCAAGTATACAAGGCTGCTGTAGTATCTTGGTGAACACCTCAAGGTCGTCTCACAAGGAAGCTAGATAAGCTAATTGATTATCAGATTGCAAATAATAAATTATCAATAAATTTAAATTGCTAACAACTAATGAAGACAGATCGAGTGGAGTTTAAAACAATAAAAGTAAACTGAGCTGATATATTGATTCACTTAATAGAAAGGTCTAGGGTTTGCACTTCCCTACTAACTTATATGTATGAACGGTTATTCCTCTTAACCAATTTAATTTCAAAGATTAGATCTCAAGCAACTTAATTAATCGAATCAAGGAAATAAGCTCTCGCATTCAATCCTCTTTCAAATAATCTTGTTACAATTGAAATGATCTTTTTCTTAGGTTTATATTTCTAATTCACCTAAGTCCCTAATTGAATTTTTCCAGCATTAGACTTCATTTCTCAATCCTTCATCTAATACCTCAAACACATAATTGGTGGCCAATCAATTATATATTAACAGTAATCTATTCAATTAAGGCTAAAGAACTAATTCAGTTAAGAGCAATAACCATTTCATACAATCATAGTAGATCCATACAAACCCTAGACTAGATCAAATTAGTTCATAATAATGCTATCAAACATATTCATCTCATTAAAATTCAAAGAAATCAATTTAGACATAATAGAATTCATGAATACAATTCCAATGAAACTTAAGAGATAAAGTTTGAGAACAAAACCAAATTGCAAACTTTCTTTAGCTTCTGAAGAATCTCTTGTTCAGATCTTTGCTAGAAGAATATTGCAGTGGCTAAAACAAATTTAATCTAGACTGTTTGCATCAAAGTGTAATCAAAATTCTCCAAGAAAACAAATGAAAACTCTAAAGTTTATGTTTTACGGCTGATGAAATTCTCTCCTTCATTCAAAAACCCTAATCCTCTTATTTAAACGAAACCTCGCTCAAAATCCGCATTTTCTTTCTTCCTTTAGTCCATGGAGTGACACAGCCAAGCTGGTGGCCGTGTCATGTGACACGGCCAGTGGCTTGGCCGTGTCACTTGGATGTGTCCACTTTTGTGTAATCCTTCATCTTTGCTTCTTTGGAATTGAGTGTGACACGGCCTAGCTCCTGGCTTGGCCGTGTCACCTGAGTGTGTCACCTACTGATTCCTTTGTTCTTTGCTCTTCTTTCTTTGGTCTTCTTCCTTGGCTAAGTATGGGACATGGCCAAGCTTGTGGTCGTGTCATGTGACACGGCCAGTGGCTTGGCCGTGTCACCTGAGTGTGTCAGCTACTGCCAAATCTTCCTTCCTCTCTTGGTTCCTTGGTTTGGCCCTTAAGGTGAGACACGACCAGTGGCTTGGCCGTATCTTGCTGCTTCAAGATATTCTTTCTTCCAAGAAAAAATTTTTCATATTAACCTAAAACAAACACTTAAACAAACTTTAAACAAGAATCAAATAAACATGAACTAACAACACATAAACACCACACTAAAAACTAGGACAAAAATGACATAAACACTGAAATAAATTAAAACTACCAAAATTGATGAAATCACTAAATAAACAGATTAAAACTACCAAAATACCTGAAGAAAACAATAATCATCATAATAAATAAGATACAATTCTATGACAAAAACTAATAAAACAACTACCCCACACTTAAAACTTTACTTGTCCTCAAGCAAATTCACATGGCATAAATTAAAAACTCAAACAACCTTAACTATAATTCCAGTATATAAGATGAAATCCTTTAAGACTCAGCCATAAATAATTGTAATTTACTTCAATCAAGATTTTCTTAACTCATTCATTAATCCAGACATAACAAATCTCATCTCTCATCTAAGTGTTTCACTCGATTTCAAAGGTTAATTCACTCAAACCACTCATGACTGCATACTGCCATAAACTTGCTTAATTATCCATTCTCGCTCACTGATTTTCTCAAGAAATAATCCGAAGGTCTTTTATTTGGATGTAATGGGGCTAAGGTAAAGGTGTGAGAAAAGACATTTAAGTTGGAACATCAAGAAATGGAGTATCTAAATTAGACAATACTCTTGCTCAGAAACTCGTAACTCCCTCAAATGGCATATTCACCAACCCTTGATAATCTCACATACTTGCATACTTAAAGAAAAGTACATGAGTCGATATTCCTCTTTGATGACTAATGCTAGAAAATATATGAATTTTGTATATATATATATCTTCTCTTTTATTTTCTTTTATATTATTTATTTTCTTTTTTTTTTCTTATATATATATATATATACAAAATATAAAATTGCATGGAACATCTAGCTTAAAATGTAGAGGAAAAGAATAATTGACTCTTAGTCAAATACAATGTGCAAAGTATGCATTTCAGCCCCAAATCTTACTAAAACAATACTATTTTTTTTAATTGCTTACCCCACACTTATGAATTAAACCACCCTATTGTCATATCATAAGAAACTCCATTCCTTAATGCAGGTGTGATGATAATAGGAAAATGTTGAGTTGTGAATTGTGTTGATCAATCAAGAAAAAGTCAAAGGCTCAACTTGGCTCACTAAGGAATTCATAATTAAGGGAGGTCTTTTTAAGCTAAAGGGATAATCCTAATTTGCCTTCATCATTTTAAAACTTGAGATTAAATCATAATGTGAGTTCAATTAGTATGCAAAAGCAAGCTCTAGAGATGCAAAATCATGAAGGTGCACACTTAAGAAAAGAAAATCAATTGACAATAATATTCAATCTATGAGGCTCAAAACTCATAAAGGGTGGGTTCTCAAAGATTTATATGTCATGAATTGCAGAATGTGAAAATTGATCCTGAATGAATTCAAATGCTAATCTCTATGCTGATACTAAAGTCTCAAATATAATGCTAAAATCACAAAAAAGTCAATAAGTTTCCAACAATTATGCCATGCACAACGCACAATATAACACACAAAGACAAACAAAACAAGATTAAAGGAAAGCTTAAAGATTACCCCACACTTATAAATTACATTGTCCTCAATGGAAACAAGGATAATAAAGAAAAAGAGTTAAGGTACAACCTGTTTTCCATCGTTCTCTTGTGAGGCAAACTCTACCTTTTCATCACAAGCAGCAATTGATTAAAAAAAAACAAAATACAATATATAAAATAAAATATCCAAAATGTTAACATTAAAAACAAAAACAAAAAATAACAACGAAAATATGCTATAACTAAAGACAAGAAATTAAGGAATTCTCTCAAAAGATTAGAGCCAATGTGATCTATGGTGAATGAGGATGTGATGATGATGCAGCCGAAGGATGAAGACTCAGAATCTTAGCAAGGTTGCTATTGATTTGGTCCAACTATTGCAAGACCGCAGCGTGGTTACGATCGACCTTGCTCTCCAGTGCCTCTATCCTATTAAGTATCTCCTGATTATCTGGGACTGGAGCATCTTTATCCAAATCAAGAGAATCCGAGTCGGACTCCTCATGGACTCGTGTTCTCTTTTGTCTGCCCCCCGATACTTTTGGCTCAGCTGAAGCCATCACATAGCCCCCTCCCCTGTTCACCACCATATGCATCTTCTCAAGTGTGGCCAAATCCAATGAATCATTACCCGTAATTTTAGTCATACGACAGGTACTCGGGTCAAAATTATCAAGAAGGGCTATTGCCAATGTGGTAACCAATCCTCCAATACAAATAGCCCCCTTCTTTTTGTTTGCCACATTATAAAAAACATCGGCCAACCAATAGCCGGTACTAATGGGTATTGCATTACACGCACAATCTAAGAAAAAGAGCTCACTAAGTTCCACTACACCTGGGCTTTCCTTCCGAGCAAAGAACCCATAGGACAAAAAGCGATGCAAATACCTTAAAGCGGGATTACTCAATTTAGTTGCCTTGGCCGATTTGGCCACATAAGTTCCAGATCCCAATGCTCCCCAAGCAAATTATTGTTTAAAATCCTTAGGTACAGACCTTTCACTGTGTTGATGGAAACCAAATATAACATTCAATTGCTCAATACTAACTACAACTGATTTCCCAAGCAACTTAAAATTCAACCTAGAGCAAATCTTCTGTTCATCTCTTTCAACCTTAAGAGATGTTAAAAATTCCAAAGTAAGCTCTTGAAATTGCAAAGGTCAAAAGGAGACTAGGTTCTCCCACCGAAGGTTTTGAACATAACTATAAACATTATCCCTAATATGAAGAGCATTAAGGGATTCATTGCTGACATACCTCGTCAGAAAGAAACCCCTAGCCAAAAGAGTCACTCTCTTTAAAGATGAAGAAGATGAAGATGCAGCTGCAGTTGGAGGTCGCTTCCTCTTATGGTGGGACACCATCTTTGTTCTTGGCATAATGAAAGATCTGTAAAAATTTGAAACTTAAACAGATTATATTGATTTTTTATGAGAGAAGAAGATTGAACATATTAATTTCAGTTTTGGTGAAGGAAATTGAGAATTAATGGGATTTTGGAAGCTTTGAAAGAACAACAATGGAGGTTTTGTGAGAGAAAAAGTCGAGAGAGAGAAAGGAAACAAAAAGAAAACTAGGGATTGAAATGAACTAAAAGTGCTAAAACCGTGTTTTTAAACTCTAAAATTGAAGTGACACGGCCAAGCTTGGATTAGCTTGGCCGTGTTCGATGAGTTTGGAGGGACACGGCCAGTGACTTGGCCGTGTCCCATGACCGTGTTTGACATTGTGAACAAAGGATTGCAAAACAAAGAAAAGGGACTTGGGGAGAAGCTTGGCCGTGTTTGTGTGACACGGCCAAGGACACGGCCAAGCTTGTTGGCCGTGTCAGGGGCTGTGTAAATTGATGAATTTGGGTTGGCTTGACACGGCCAGTGGCTTGGCCATGTCAAGTGGCCGTGTCCTTCACTGCATTTTGGTTCTTTTTTTATTTATATTTTTTCTGTGTCACCAAATCTTAAAGAAATGCAATCCTCTTCTTTGATTAACCCTGAAACACATTAGAAAAATAAAAAAAAAAACCGATCAAAGCACCCATTCTATTTATTTAAACCCAACATAAAATCAAAATTGTTGAATATAAAATTACAACTATGAAAAGAAATGCAAACCGATGGGTTGCCTCCCATTTAGCGCTTCTTTAATGTCGTGTAGCTGGACATTACTGCAAGACTTAAGGATCGTTGATCAAAGTGCTATCGATGATCCTTACTTCTTGGAACCCTTCATTATATGGTTTAACTCTCTGTCCACTTACTTTAAAGTTTCATTTGTTCGAGAGTTAAGCAATTCTATGGCACCGGAAGGATATACCTGAGTTATCTAGAAAGGACCACTCCATCGAGACTTGAGTTTTCCTGGAAAGAGACGGAGACGAGAATTAAAAAGCAAAACTTTCATACCTGGGCTCAATGTCTTTCACACTATAATTCTGTCATGAAGTGCTTTAGTGCGATCCTTATAAATCCTCAAACTCTCATATGCCCCATTCCTCAGTTCATCTAACTCATGAAATTTGCAGAAAACGTTCTCTCTTTGCCTTGTCCAAGTCTAAATTCAGAGTCTTGATTGCCCAATACGCTTTATGCTCCAACTCCACTAGTAAATGACAAGCCTTACTAAAAACCAATCGGTATGGCCTCATACCCAAAGGAGTCTTGAAAGTAGTCCGATATGCCCACAATGCATCATGCAATCTACTCGCCCAATCCTTCCTTGATAAGTTGACTATTTTCTCCAAAATTCCTTTTATTTGCTTGTTGGACGTTTCAACTTGTCCAGAAGTCTGTGGATGGTATGGGGTCGCCACCTTGTGTTTCACACCAGATTTGTGCATTAATTTCTCAAAAAGCTTGTTGCAAAAATGACTTCCCCCATCACTGACTATCACTCTTGGCGTGCCAAATCTGCTAAGAATATTTTCCTTCACAAATTTAACAATCACATTAGCATCATTAGTACGGGTGGGAATTACCTCCACCCATTTTGAAACATAATCAACAGTAACTAAAATATATTCATAACCAAAAGACTTGGGAAAAGGACCCATAATGTAACACCCTTACATCTTGTACACGCACACTACAAAACATCATAATGTAATATACGTACACTGAATATAAGGACGCTACAGTTTCCCTTAACATTTAAATCATTTTAAATGATAAGATATTCTTTCTCATTATACATTATAGAAAATAAAGTAATTAACTTGTAATATAAACAAAATAGATATAAACATTTACTTAATACGCAGCGGAATTTATAAAATATTTACATATATGAATACATTCAAATCCATATTTACATTAGAATCAATACTTTACAAAATATAAATAAGCTATACATGATTGGCAACTCTTCTCTGATCTTTAAGTCCCAAAAATAGATTCTTCAATGCCTAGTCTCACTCGGTCTCGAGGAACTCTCGGGTTCAACTCTGTCACCTGCGCGATCAACCACTATCGCGCTAAGCCAATGCCTTAGTAGTACAAAGTATACTAACATTATGCTTTAATGCAATGCAATGTCACACATTTTAATAATAAAGACAACATCATAGGTGGAAAGCTAATATCACACCTTTATATTGCATAAACCATACACATATAAACATATCACATTTCAAAATCCTTCCATAGATCTCATTACTCAATTATTTTACCATTAATGAATCACATTTAAACAAAGACAAGCATGGGCCCAAAAGACACTAATATGCCATTCAATTTTCAGAGTTAATGTTTTGGTTCAATTATCACATTCATCATTATCATAATCCCAACTAGGCTTCAAGGATTAGGTTCAACCAAGCTTCAAGGGGAACAAAGCATGCTAAGTATCAACCCAACTTGGCTTCAAGAACCAACCCAACCTAGCTTCAAGGGTTGTAACATCTCAATTAGGCTTCAAGGACTAGACCCAACCAAGCTTCAAGGGGAGTAAAACATGTTAAACTTCAACCCAACTTGGCTTCAAGGATCAATTCCAACCTAACTTCAAGAGATTGTTACTATTAGGCTTGCCACCAATCAACAAAACTCTGAAAATGGAATAACACATTAGACACACAATTCATTCATTATTTCATTATCAATTCCATTCTCAATTCTCATTATCAATTAGGCAAACATGCCTCATTAAAGTCATTATAGTCAATCACAATGGCTTTATATTGCATCACATCTCAATCCACATTATAGCAATTCATCTTTCAAATACACAATCATTTACATCATCATATCCTTCACATTATACATATAGCATCATTGATATAAACATAACAAAGTACATTATTCATATAATTCAACAATGTATTAATGCAATATTTATACTTACCTCAATAACAATTCACACAACTCTAAACACTTCCTTTTCCAAGATTCTTTTACTTCTTAGATCAATGATCAATCACTTTCTTCAAGACCTAATCCAAAAATAATAACATACACTTGCTTAGGGATACACAAGAGATAATCAAGTTAAGAGTCAACTAGGGCAAACCCTAAACATGACACGCTCAACCACACGAGCGTGTCCCTAACCGTGCCCTAAATCCACAACACAGAAGCTTTTACACGCTCGGAACCACGGGCGTGTCACTGGGCGTGTAATACATTCTGCCTCTCAGAGAAACATCGACACGTCCAACAACGTAAGCGTGCTCATGGCCGTGTCAATTCTCCAATCTCACAGTAGCTATGACACGCTCAATAACACAGGTGTGTTACTGGTCGTGTCAATCCTACTGCCACCAACACAATTGACACACCTAAGAATCTGAACGTGCTCATGGGCGTGTCAGGCCAAAAACCCAGATTCCGGCCAAAACAACAAAACACCCAACAAAACACTTCTTTTCACCAACATCCACTTCAAACAATCTTAACAAAACATACCCAAAAACCATCTTAAACTTACAAAAGCACCAAAACAACTCCACACCTACATCAAACACAAATCAGAAATATCATCACAAACCCTAAACACAAATACAACACCATCTCTTCCAACCAACTTACTCTTTTCTTCAATCCATCCTTAAAATCCATAATCAATTTCATCAAACGCTTTTGAACATATCACAATCAAACAACACACCCTTAAATAATCTATCAAACTCAAACACAACTTCAAACAAGCAAAGAAATCAAAAGAGGACTTACCAAAGTAATGAAACTTCTTGAATCACCAACTTGATCCCTTAGATCTTCCTTCAATTTGAGCTTAGAACATTAAAATCCTCTCTTGCTCTCTTGCTTTCTCTTGTCTTTGGATGAGCCGGCCAACACAATGGAAAAGAAGAAAAGAACATAAAGAAACAAAGTCAAACTTTTCATCTCTTTAAATCTCCACCAAGTATTTCAACATAAGCAATTACCTAAACACCCTCTTACAATTAGTTTTAACTTCCTTTAAAACACTTGCCCTTTTTAATAATTTCACAAATCACAAATTAAAATATCTTCTTCCCTTGACCACCCATTTGACTTGCATATATGTTATATATATTGCCATATACACAACATATACATTCCCTCTAAACAATCTTTTCCTTTCCAATAACACATATACATTTGATTCAAATCAAACAACAATTATATCAAAACTTCTAGGGCACACTTTGGGATATTACAATTCTCCCCCTCTAAAATGAAATTTCGTCCTCGAAATTACTTGATATCAAGTCTGAAATAGTTGAGGATACTGATCTCGCATTGTTTGTTCACTTTCCCAAGTTGCCTCTTCCTTAGCATGATTCTTCCACAAAATCTTCACAAGTGGCACTTTCTTATTTCTCAATTCTTTCACTTCACGTGCCAAAATAGCAATTGGTTCTTCTTCAAATGTCAGATCTGGACTCACTTCGATAGATTCAATTGGCAAAACATGAGACGGATCCGACCTGTACCTCCTCAACATAGAAACATGGAATACATTATGGATCCTATCCAACTCAGGTGGCAAAGCAAGCCGATAAGCAACTGGTCCAATTCTTTCCAATACTTCATAAGGTCCAATCAAACGAGGACTCAGCTTCCCTCTTTGACCAAATCTCAAAATCTTTTTCCAAGGAGACACTTTCAAAAATACCTTATCTCCAACATCAAACTCTATGTCTCTCCTCTTCAAATCTGAATAAGACTTCTGTCGGTCTGAAGCTGCTTTTAACCTATCTCGAATCATTTTCACTTTCTCTTCAGTTTCTTTAACCAAATCAGGACCAATTAACTTACCTTCACCAAGTTCATTCCAACATAAAGGTGTCCTACACCGTTTACCATACAATGCCTCAAATGGTGCCATCCCAATGCTGGATTGATGACTGTTATTGTATGCAAATTCCACAAGTGGTAAAAATCTGTCCCAACTTCCAGAGAAATCAATGACACAGCTTCTCAACATGTCCTCGATAATCTGTATCACTCTCTCTGACTGCCCATCTGTCTGCGGATGGAAAGCAGTGCTAAAATGCAATCGAGAACCCAAAGCACCATGCAAACTCTTCCAAAACCTTGAAGTAAACCGGGGATCTCGATCAGACACTAAAGAATTTGGGACACCATGTAACTTCACAATCTCATGGATATACAACTCAGCTAACCTCTCCAGAGAATAATCCATCTGAACTGGAAAAAAATGAGCTGTCTTAGTCAACCTATCAACAATCACCCAAATAGCATCATGCTTCCTTTGTGTCAATGGTAGACTAGACACAAAATCCATGGTCACTCTTTCCCATTTCCATTCAGGTACTGATAAAGGTTGAAGTAATCCTGTTGGAACTTGATGCTCAGCTTTTACCCTCTGACATGTGAGACATTTGGATACAAACTCCGCTATGTCTCGCTTCATACTAGACCACCAGTAATACTGATTCAAATCATGATACATCTTTGTATTACTCGGATGCATAGCAAATACTGACTGATGTGCTTCTTCTAAAATAATCCTTCTCAAATTAGCATCATCAGATACACACAATCTGTTCTTAAACCAAAGACTCCCATCACTTCTCACAATAAAATCTCGACTCTTTCCATTCTGGCAATCTGAAACAATCTTTTGAATCTTCTCATCAACCAATTGAGCCTCTTTAATCTGATCCAACAATATCGGTTTCAATTGCAACTGTGCCAACTATGCACCATCATCACAAGATACAAAGCTAGCATGCAACGCTCTCAACTCAACAAGCAACGAGAGCGAATAAACAGTCAAACCCGCTAAAGACTTCCGACTCAAGGCATCAGCAACAACATTTGCCTTACCAGGATGATAATCAATCAAACAGTCATAGTCTTTAATTAACTCCAACCATCTCCTCTGTCGAAGATTGAGCTCTCTTTGGACACCCAAATATTTTAAACTTTTATGATCTGTATAGAAAAAACACTTCTCCCCATACAAATAGTGTCGCCAAATTTTCAATGCAAACACAATGGCTGCTAACTCTAAATCATGGGTTGGATAATTGAGCTCATGCGGTTTCAACTGTCGAGAAGCATAAGCTATAACTTTACCTTCTTGAATCAAAACACAACCCAAACCATTATGTGAAGCATCACTGTAAATCACATATGGTTTATCTTCCACAGGTAAAGTACGAACAGGCGCTTGGGTCAACATTTCTCTCAACTGTTCAAAGCTAGCCTGACACTGATCTGTCCACACAAATCTAACTCCCTTTCGAAGTAATCTGGTAAGTGGAGTAGCTATCAAAGAAAATCCTTTCACAAACCGTCGGTAATAGCCTGCCAAACCCAGAAAACTTCTAACTTCAGTCACAGACTTTGGTGGACTCCAATTCAAAATAGCTTCAACTTTACTCGGATCAACTCTAATACCCTCTACTGAAACTATATGACCGAGAAAAGTTACTTAGTCAAGCCAAAACTCACACTTCGATAGTTTAGCAAACAATTTCTTCTCTCTCAAAATTTGCAGCACAGTCCGCAGATGCTTGTCATGCTCCTCCTCATTACGTGAATACACCAAAATATCATCAATAAAAACTACCACAAACTGATCCAAATAGGGCCTAAACACCCTATTCATCAAATCCATAAAAGCTGCAGGTGCATTCGTCAAACCAAAAGGCATAACTAGAAATTCATAATGCCCATACCTTGTACGAAAGGCTGTCTTAGGGACATCTTCAGCTCTAACCCTCAACTGGTGGTACCCTGATCTCAAATCAATCTTGGAAAACACTGCTGCACCCTTCAATTGATCAAAGAGATCATCAATTCTAGGCAAAGGATATTTATTTTTAATAGTCACCTTGTTCAATTGCCTATAATCGATACACAATCTCATAGTACGATCCTTCTTCTTCACAAACAAAACAGGAGCTCCCCACGGTGAAACACTAGGGTGAATAAACCCTTTATCCAACAACTCCTGCAACTGCACCTTCAATTCTCTCAATTCAGCAGGTGCCATCCTATAAGGAGTAATAGAGATAGGAGTGGTACCAGGCAATAATTCAATACCAAACTCCACCTCTCTCTCAGGAGGCAACCCTGGAAACTCCTCTGGAAACACATCTGGAAACTCTGCAACTGTGGGTATACTATCAATTTGAGAACCCCTTACTCTAGTATCCACAACATGAGCAAGATAAGCATCACACCCTTTTTTAATCAACCTCCTAGCTGCAACAGCTGAAACAAACAAGGATGCTAGCTGTCCCTGCTCACTAGATACTATCACATCTCTACCATCACCGGTTCTCAAGGTAACCCATTTCTTTTGACAGTCTACCACAGCTCCATGTCTAGATAACCAGTCCATGCCTAGGATCAAATCATATTCCTTAAAAGGCATTTCAATCAAATCTCCAAGAAACTCCTTACCCTGAACCACCACTGCACTATCACGGTGCACCTTGCTAACAATCACACTATGCCCTAAAGGATTTGTCACCAATACATCAAATCCTAGGGATTCAGCATGCAATTCAGACACAGGCAATACAGATGCACTAATATATGAATGAGTAGATCCTGGATCAATCAAAGCAAGTACTAAAATACCAAATAAAGAGAAAGTACCCGCTATGACTGCTGAAGCATCTGGCTGCCTCTGCATCATATATATCCTCTGAGAAGATCCAGCCTCCTCTGGTCTACTATCCCTGGATGTAGAACCTCCTCTAGGACTGAACCCAGATCTGCCTCCTCTGCTGAAACTTCTACCTCCTCGACCTCCCTTCACACTAGGTCGAGAAGCTGCAGAATCTACCGATATATGCTCCTGCCTCTCAGGACACTCTCTAACAAAATGATCAGGCGACCCACATCTGAAACATACCCCCTGCTACACCTGTCTTCCAACAAGTACCACCATGTGGCCTACCACAATGAATACATATTGGTAGAGTGGATCTCTGAATCACTGGGGTCGGAGCACTCGCCACTGAAACTGTAGGTCTCGATCTCTGCCTCTGAAACTGTACTGACCTACCAGCTGGCCTCTGACTCCTACTAACCTGAGGAACAAAACTTCCTTTACCTCTCTTCACAGATGAAGACCCTGCTTCAAACTGGGGTCTCCTAACCCTGATCTCTTCCTCAGAAGCAGCTGCTGCAATGCCCTGAGCTCTCTCCACACTCCTAGCTGTTGCAACAAGCTGGGAAAAATCATGATATCTAGATCCAGCCACGAGACACATAATAGAGGGCCTCAATCCCTCCTCAAATCTCCTGCATCTATCAATCTCATCAGATATAATACCCCCAGCATAATGGCTCAACCGGATGAACTCAACCTCATATTCTATTACTGTATGGTTGTCTTGTTTCAAACTCAAAAACTCCATCTTCTTCACATCTTTATACTCCCTCGGAGTATACTTCAATTCAAACTCTCTTAGAAAATTAGTATAGGACAATGTAGGTGGATCATCCATAGCATGGGGCACTCTCTTCCACCAATCATATGCATCCTTCT
Organism: Garcia nutans; assembly: GCA_947685225.1. Lineage (NCBI taxonomy): Eukaryota > Viridiplantae > Streptophyta > Magnoliopsida > Malpighiales > Euphorbiaceae > Garcia > Garcia nutans. The sequence goes on from CANTUV010000007.1 coordinate 51,455,555, forward strand.
GCAACAATGATCTTGCATAATCAAAATTTTCTTCTGGAGTGGATTGCAACTGAATGAATATTCTCTGTACTTTATCTAGCCACTGCTCAGCTACAGCTGGATCAATAGTACCCAAAAAAATCTTCAGCTCCATACTTTCTTAATTTATCATAATGTCTCACTGCTACCAAAGGCTGTGGGGGTGGTGGCGGTGGTTGCACTGGTGCTTGCCTCAATATCTCTACCACATGCCTAAGCCAAACTGGCGGAACCTCCTCACCAGCTGGTCTCCCCGACACAGAAGCAGGTACCTCACTAGCACTATCCACTCTAACTCCATCCCTAACCTCATCTGGAGCTACACTCTCAGCACTACCCTCTACTGACTGACGTAAGTGAGAATCCATCACAACCTATATCTGCAAACACAGCAGAATACATCTCATTAAAGATCAGAGATTGCCAATACCAAACATGTATATTATTCAAAAACTAACCTTTAAAATCAAAATATCATTTTTCTTACATTTTACCTAGGTTGAGAATCTCAAACCTAGGCTCTGATACCAAAACAATTGTAACACCCCTACATCCTGTACACGCACACTACAAAACACCATAATGCAATATACGTACACTGAATATAAGGACGCTACATTTTCCTTTAACATTTATATCATTTTAAATGATAAGATATTCTTTCTCATTATACATTATAGAAAATAAAGTAATTAACTTGTAATATAAACAAAATAGATATATACGTTTACTTAATACGCAGCGAAATTTATAAAATATTTACATATATGAATACATTCAAATCCATATTTACATTAGAATCAATACTTTACAAAATATAAATAAGCTATACATGATTGGCAACTCTTCTCTGATCTTTAAGTCCCAAAAATAGATTCTTCAATGCCTAGTCTCACTCGGTCTCGAGGAACTCTCGGGTTCAACTCTGTCACCTGCGCAATCAACCACTATCGCGCTAAGCCAACGGCTTAGTAGTACAAAGTATACTAACATTATGCTTTAATGCAATGCAATGTCACACATTTTAATAATAAAGACAACATCATAGGTGGAAAGCTAATATCACACCTTTATATTGCATAAACCATACACATATAAACATATCACATTTCAAAATCCTTCCATAGATCTCATTACTCAATTATTTTACCATTAATGAATCACATTTAAACAAAGACAAGCATGGGCCCAAAAGACACTAATATGCCATTCAATTTTCAGAGTTAATGTTTTGGTTCAATTATCACATTCATCATTATTATAATCCCAACTAGGCTTCAAGGATTAGGTTCAACCAAGCTTCAAGGGGAACAAAGCATGCTAAGTATCAACCCAACTTGGCTTCAAGAACCAACCCAACCTAGCTTCAAGGGTTGTAACATCTCAATTAGGCTTCAAGGACTAGACCCAACCAAGCTTCAAGGGGAGTAAAACATGTTAAACTTCAACCCAACTTGGCTTCAAGGATCAATTCCAACCTAACTTCAAGAGATTGTTACTATTAGGCATGCCACCAATCAACAAAACTCTGAAAATGGAATAACACATTAGACACACAATTCATTCATTATTTCATTATCAATTCCATTCTCAATTCTCATTATCAATTAGGCAAACATGCCTCATTAAAGTCATTATAGTCAATCACAATGGCTTTATGTTCCATCACATCTCAATCCACTTTATAGCAATTCATCTTTCAAATACACAATCATTTACATCATCATATCCTTCACATTATACATATAGCATCATTGATATAAACATAACAAAGTATATTATTCATATAAGTCAACAATGTAATAATGCAATATTTGTACTTACCTCAATAACAATTCACACAACTCTAAACACTTCCTTTTCCAAGATTCTTTTACTTCTTAGATCAATGATCAATCACTTTCTTCAAGACCTAATCCAAAAATAATAACATACACTTGCTTAGGGATACACAAGAGATAATCAAGTTAAGAGTCAACTAGGGCAAACCCTAAACATGACACGCTCAACCACACGGGCGTGTCCCTGACCGTGCCCTAACTCCACAACACAGAAGCTTTTACTTGCTCGGAACCACGGGCGTGTCACTGGGTGTGTAATACATTCTGCCTCTCAGAGAAACATCGACATGTCCAACAACGTGAGCGTGCTCATGGCCGTGTCAATTCTCCAATCTCACAGTAGCTATGACACGCTCAATAACACGAGCGTGTTACTGGTCGTGTTAATCCTACTGCCACCAACACAATTGACACGCCTAAGAATCTGAACGTGCTCATGGGCGTGTCAGGCCAAAAACCCAGATTCCGGCCAAAACAACAAAACACCCAACAAAACACTTCTTTTCACAAACATCCACTTCAAACAATCTTAACAAAACATACCCAAAAACCATCTTAAACTTACAAAAACACCAAAACAACTCCACACCTACATCAAACACAAATCACAAATATCATCACAAACCCTAAACACAAATACAACACCATCTCTTCCAACCAACTTACTCTTTTCTTCAATCCATCCTTAAAATCCATAATCAATTTCATCAAACACTCTTGAACATATCACAATCAAACAACACACCCTTAAATAATCTATCAAACTCAAACACAACTTCAAACAAGCAAAGAAATCAAAAGAGGACTTACCAAAGTAATGAAACTTCTTGAATCACCAACTTGATCCCTTAGATCTTCCTTCAATTTGAGCTTAGAACATTAAAATCCTCTCTTGCTCTCTTGCTTTCTCTTGTCTTTGGATGAGCCGGCCAACACAATGGAAAAGAAGAAAAGAACATAAAGAAACAAAGTCAAACTTTTCATCTCTTTAAATCTCCACCAAGTATTTCAACATAAGCAATTACCTAAACACCCTCTTACAATTAGTTTTAACTTCCTTTAAAACACTTGCCCTTTTTAATAATTTCACAAATCACAAATTAAAATATCTTCTTCCCTTGACCACCCATTTGACTTGTATATATGTTATATATATTGCCATATACACAACATATACATTCCCTCTAAACAATCTTTTCCTTTCCAATAACACATATGCATTTGATTCAAATCAAACAACAATTATATCAAAACTTCTAGGGCACACTTTGGGATATTACACATAAAGTCTATTCCCCACACATCAAACAGTTTAACAACAATATATGATTGAAGGGGCATTTCATTCCTCCTCCCAATGTTACCCACTCTTTGACAGCGGTCACAATGCTTACAATACTCTTGAGCATCTTTTAATAGAGTTGGCCAGTAAAAACCACTTTGAATCAACTTTTCTGCAGTCTTCCTCCCTCCAAAATGACCACCATAGTGAATGTCATGACAAAATTGAAGAACACTCAGTTTTTCTTCCTCAGATACACACCTGCAAACTATCTCATCTTTGCATATCCGGAATAGGTAAGGTTCATCCCAAAAATAAAACTTACTCATGTGCAGAAACTTTTTCTTTTCCTGAAATGAGATGTCAGAACGCAAAATACCACAAGCAAGATAGTTAGAAATATCTGCAATCCGAGATGCATTCATTACCACAAATAGCTGCTCATCAGGAAATGCTTCTAAATTTTTATGAATGCTATCAGATGCAAGATTTTCACCAAAGAAGGGTAATCTAGATAAATGATCAGCTACAACATTTTCACTTCCTTTAGTATCTTTGATTTGGAAATCAAATTCTTGCAATAATAACACCCATCTAATTAAGCGAGGTTTAGCATGTTGTTTTGTCAAAAGATATTTTAGAGCTGCATGATCAGAATGCACAATAATTTTCGACCCAATTAAATATGCTCTAAACTTATCTAAGGCAAAAACAACAGCTAACATTTCCTTTTTAGTTGTTGTGTAATTCATTTGCGCACTATTCAGGGTCAAGCTAGCATAATATATCACTCTCAAAAATTTCTCATCCCTTTGCCCAAGAACAGCTACTACTGCATGATTAGAGGCATCACACATAATTTCAAAAGGTAAAGACCAAACAGGAGCTACAATTACCGGTGCACTAGTCAGTTTTTCCTTAAGGGAATTAAAGGCTTGCATGCATTGTGCAGTAAACTCAAATGGAACATCTTTCCCAAGCAAATGACACAATGGTTGGCTTATTTTAGAAAAATCTTTAATAAACCTCTGGTAAAAGCCTGCATGCCCTAGAAAACTTCTTATTCCCTTAACAGATGTAGGTGGGGGTAACTTAGCAATCAACTCTACCTTAGCCTTATCCACCTCAATCCCTTTACTTGACACAACATGGCCTAATACAATGCCCTGAGTAACCATGAAATGACTCTTTTCCCAACTCAAAGTGAGGTTACATTCAATGCATCTCTCAAGCACAAGAACAAGTTTATTGAGGCAATTATCAAAAGAATCACCGAAAATAGAAAAGTCATCCATAAATACCTCAATAAAATCATCTATCATGTCTGTGAAGACAGACATCATGCATCTCTGAAAAGTTGCAGGCGCATTGCACAAGCCAAATGGCATACGCCGAAATGCATAAGTCCCGAAAGGGCAAGTAGAAGTAGTCTTGGATTGATCCTCTGGTGATATCGGCACCTGATAATAACCTGAAAGTCCATCCAAAAAGCAATAATGTGAGTGTCCAGAAAGTTTATCCAACATCTGATCAATAAAAGGAGGAGGGAAATGGTCTTTCTTTGTGGCATTGTTCAACTTCCTATAATCGATACACATTCTCCACCCAGTAGTAGTCCTAGTAGGAACCAATTCATTCTTTTCATTTTTCACCACATTGATTCCTGATTTCTTAGGCACTACATGTATTGGGCTCACCCACTCACTATTAGCTATTGGATATATCACTCCTTCATCAAGCAAATTGAGCACTTCCTTCTTAACCACTTCACTCATGTTTGGGTTAAGGCGCCTTTGGGTCTCCCTCACAGGTTTAGCTCCCTCTTCTAAGGTGATTCTATGCATGCACATTGAAGGGCTAATACCTTTGATATCACTCAATCCCCATCCTATTGCTCTTTTCAATCTTTTTAGTTCACTCACCAAACTCATCTCCTCCCCTTCACTAAGTTCGCTAGATATTATCACAGGTAAGGTGTTGTGATCTCCTAAAAACCCATATTTCAGATTTTTAGGTAACTCTTTCAGTTCTAACTCAAGTGAAGGATTCTTCTCTTCCTTTTGGATGGAGGGAAGTTCAAATACTGATTCCTCCTTAAGTTCCTCTATTTTAGCACTCTCTAATGTCTCAAGGCAACTGGCTATTTCTAAATAAAAAATATCCAAACCACGATCTAATGTCAGTGCCAGCTCCAATTTATCCGAGGAACCTGTCTGCAAGAAAACATCTGAAACAACTGCGTCAATACAATCAATTAAAGAACAATCCTCATATAATGCAGTTGTAGGAATGGGAGAAATGTTAAAAATAGAAAATTCAACCGTTTGTCCCAAGATAATTATTGACAATTTACCATTTTTAACATCTATCAAGGTGTTGGTAGTAGCCATAAAAGGCCTACCCAGTAGAATAGTGTATGCAGATGGTGTAGGGTTACTTCCTTCCATGTCAAGAACTATAAAATCCATAGGCACTATCAACCCACCAACCTTAACTAACACATCTTCTATAACCCCTTTCAAAAATCTAAGAGATCTGTCAGCTAATTGCAACACCATTTTGGTAGGTTTAAGTTCCCCAAGTTCTAATTCAAGATACACAAAATAAGGCATCAAATTTACACTGGCTCCTAAATCACACATACCATCAGTCCCCTTTCCATTACCCATAGTAATTTGAATTATGAAACTACCAGGATCCTTTAGTTCGGAGGTAGTTTATGCTGCAAAATAGCACTAGCTACCTCTGACACTATCACCTTTTCATTTGGCTCATACCTCTTTTTCTTGGTGTTCAGTTCCTTGAAGAATTTGGCATAAGCCGACATGTTCTTTATTGCTTCAAGTAAAGGTAAGTTAATACTTACCTTAGACAGCATGTTGAAGATGTCCGAAAATTACTTATCTTGTTTATCATTCGTCAACCTGCTGAGGAATGGTATAGGTGGCCGGTAAGGGTTACTTGCGTTGTTTAAATCTGCTGAAGGGGATTTCTCCATTGATCTTTCTCCAGCACCTTTGTTCTCTAGTTCTCCTTCCTTTTTGTTCTTTTGATCACCTGCATTCACAGAATTATTTTCAACATCATTATTTATTACCTTGCCACTTCTAAGAACAGTCACTGATTGTGCCTGCTCAGGTTGACTCGAAAATTTCTCTTTTTGTTGAATATGCATCTGTTGTGCAAGTTGTCCCACTTGGGTCTCCACTTTCTTAAAAGATGCTTCTAATGAATCCAACCTCTTGTTATTCATCTCTTGATTCTTAGCACTGACTTGGATAAAGGCCTGTAAACTATCCTTCAAACTCTCTCTCTTATGCTGCCCTTGATTTGAAGATTGACCCTGCGGTTGTTGAGAATTATTTGTTGCCCATGAAAAATTTGGATGATTCCGCCAACCAGGATTATAAGTATTTGAGTAAGGATCATTCCGGGCCCTTGGTTGATATCCCCCCATAGCATTGACTTGCTCAGCTTCATTTCCATAAGACTCATATGCTGAGGGGCATATATTTTCTCCATGCCCGAAAGTTCCACAAATTACACACACTTCTTGAGTGGATGAAGAGGTATTGTTCTTCATGTTCAACATCTGCACTTGCCTTGTCAATTCAGCTATTTGATTTACCATCTCACTGTTGGCTTCCAATTGATTCACCCCTTTACTTCTTCCTCTTACACTTTTCTATTGAGAATTAGCTCCCAACATTTCAAAGATTTCATAAGTTTCATCTGCTGTCTTTTCTCCCATAGCTCCCCCAGCTGCGTTATCAACAATGTTCTGAAATTGCTGGGTTAGACCATCGTAGAAAAACTGATTCAGAAGTTGAAGTGGCTAGTGATTGTGTGGACACTGGATTAATAACATCTTAAACCTGTCCCAAGCCTCATGAATGGCTCTCCTTCAAATTGATAGAATGTAGCTATTTTCCCTCTCAATTCAGCTGTCTTCTGATATGAGTAAAATTTGCCCATAAACTTGTTATAAACTTGCTCCCAAGTTGTCAAAGAATTTTCAGGCAACATCATAAGCCAGCTTTTTGTCCTATCCTTCAATGTGTACAGAAAACACCTCATCCTTAACTGATCTTCTGTTAGTCCTCCCAATGGAAATGTGTTGAGGGTGGAGTAGAAATCCCGAATAAAGTTTAAAGGATCTTCATTTGGAACTCCATAGAATGATGGCAGCATGTTGTAATGGATATTCTTCAACTCATAATTTCTTGCTGCATCTGTCAATCTTATACAAGATGTGGAAGCTCCAATGACAGGTCTAGGAAAATCCCTCATAGTTCTTTGCCTTTCGTCTTCCATATTGGTAGATTGTGCAGTATCCGACTCAAAATCAGAAGTGTCCTCCTCTGTATTAAATCCGGTATATAGTTCAAACTCTTCTCTGCTCCTTTTCACTCTCTGAATTTCTGGAATAACTGGGTATAGCTCTCCTCCGAGTGATCTCTTGCCTTGCATAAACAAAATTTCTGGAAAAAAGGAATTATTAAAAGCAAAAGACAAATAAAATCAAATGTAAACAATGAAAAATAATTTAAAATATTTATGCCTAATAAACAATTACGCCAATTAGCTTCCCCGGCAGAGGCGCCAAAAACTTGTTGCGCTCTAATTAACACTACTAGAACTACACTCGCAAGTATAAGAGGCTGCTGTAGTATCTTGGTGAACACCTTAAGGTCATCTCACAAGGAAGCTAGATAAGCTAATTGATTATCAGATTGCAAATAACAAATTATCAATAAATTTAAATTGCTAACAACTAATGAAGACATATCGAGTGGAGTTTAAAACAATAAAAGTAAACTGAGCTGATATATTGATTCACTTAATAGAAAGGTCTAGGGTTTGCACTTCTCTACTAACTTATATGTATGAACGGTTATTCCTCTTAACCAATTTAATTTCAAAGATTAGATCTCAAGCAACTTAATTAATCGAATCAAGTAAATAAGCTCTCGCATTCAATCCTCTTTCAAATAATCTTGTTACAATTGAAATGATCTTTTTCTTAGGTTTATATTTCTAATTCACCTAAGTCCCTAATTGAATTTTTCCAGCATTAGACTTCATTTCTCAATCCTTCATCTAATACCTCAAACACATAATTGGTGGCCAATCAATTATATATTAACAGTAATCCATTCAATTAAGGCTAAAGAACTAATTCAGTTAAGAGCAATAACCATTTCATACAATCATAGTAGATCCATACAAACCCTAGACTAGATCAAATTAGTTCATTATAATGCTATCAAACATATTCATCTCATTAAAATTCAAAGAAATCAATTTAGACATAATAGAATTCATGAATACAATTCCAATGAAACTTAAGAGATAAAGTTTGAGAACAAAACCAAATTACAAACTTTCTTTAGCTTCTGAAGAATCTCTTGTTCAGATCTTTGCTAGAAGAATATTGCAGTGGCTAAAACAAATTTAATCTAGACTGTTTGCATCAAAGTGTAATCAAAATTCTCCAAGAAAACAAATGGAAACTCTAAAGTTTATGTTTTACAGCTGATGAAATTCTCTCCTTCCTTCAAAAACCCTAATCCTCTTATTTATACGAAACCTCACTCAAAATCCATGTTTTCTTTCTTCCTTTAGTCCATAGAGTGACACGGCCAAGCTCCTGGCCGTGTCATGTGACACGGCCAGTGGCTTGGCCTTGTCACCTGAGTGTGTCACCTACTGATTCCTTCGTTCTTTGCTCTTTTTCTTTGGTCTTCTTCCTTTGCTAAGTATGGGACACGGTGGCTTGGCCGTGTCACCTGAGTGTGTCAGCTACTGCCAAATCTTCCTTCCTCTCTTGGTTCCTTGGTTTTGCCCTTAAGGTGAGACACGGCCAGTGGCTTGGACGTACCTTGCTGCTTGAAGCTATTCTTTCTTCCAAAAAAATATTTTACATATTAACCTAAAACAAACACTTAAACAAACTTTAAACAAGAATCAAATAAACATTAACCAACAACACATAAACACCACTCTAAAAACTAGGACAAAAATGACATAAACACTGAAATAAATTAAAACTACCAAAATTGATGAAATCACTAAATAAACAGATTGAAATTACCAAAATACCTAAAGAAAACAATAATCATCATAATAAATAAGATACAATTGTAATATCCCTAAGTGTGCCTAGAAGTTGTGATAATATTGTTATTAGTGAATTGAATGTGTGATTGATAAGTGGTAATTGTGTATGATTTATTTGGAGAATAATAGAAGTTGAGAAAATAATGTATATGTGTGTAGTTGGAAGGAATGCATTGTGTAGAGAGAAGTGTATATGTAGTGTATATGGTGATATATATAACATATAAGTTGGTCAAAGGGCTTGGTCAAGGGAAGAAGATATTTTATTTGTGATTTGTGAAATTACCTATATGGGTATATATGTGACAAAAGTTTAGTTAAATGGATGAGGGCATTATAGTAATTTTCTTTTGGATGAGTATTTAATGCATGTGGACTTTGTGTTTTCTTCATCATTTCTTCTTCTTCTCCTTGTGTTGGCCGGCTCCTTCATTGGCAAAGAAAAACAAAAGAACAAAGAAAGGTTTTGATGATTTTAAGCTCCAAAGTTGAGAGAGATTTCAAGTAGCTAAGTTGGATTTCAAGGAATTTTATCATCTTGGTAAGTTTTCTCTTGTTTACCTTGATTCTTTTTGAAGTTGTGTTTGGATTGAGTTATGTTTAGTAATAGTATGATTAAGTATGTTTGTAATTTGTTGAGAAGAGTTGAAATAGATTTGAAAAGGAGAAGTAAATTGGTGTTGGTGATGGAAGAGTAAGAGTTGTGTTTAGTGAATATTTTTCTGTTTTACAATTAGTAAAGGCTGTGACTTGTATGATTTTTAATTAATTCTAGAAAAATGTTCTTGAAGTGAATTTTTGATATGTTGTGCCTCTATGAGTCTAGAATGACTGAAAAATATGTTGATTCGATTTTGGAATGGTTATGAGTTTAGAAAGATTATTTTTATTAGATCTGTTCCAGCAGGTACCTTAACTGAGACAGCTATATTTCGGGATTTTTAATAAAATGTAGAAAAATTATATTCAATTGAATTTTGGATATGTTGTTGCTTAATGAGTCTAGTATTTGAGAAAAATAATTTGGAACCAAGTTGATTGAATTTAATTTATGGAATTCACAAAGTTTAGAACTGCTGCCAGGATGCAGGGCAATTGGGGCAGTCTGTTTGGGTGAACTATTTGACCAAGATTTTGTGTTCAGTTTGATCTGAAATTTTAAAGGAATGATTTTAAGATGTAAAATTAAGTTCTGTAAAAATTTTAGAGTTTTTAGTCAAGTATATTATTTTATACAAATTTTCAAAATAAGGATAAAATTTAGTCTAAAACCAGAATTTACTATTCATATGGTCATTTTGCTAATATTCCTTTTGGATTAGGTTGTGAAGAGGTTGAATTGCCCTAATCTAAGTGTTGAGGATTCTTGGAAGAGTAGGTGTATAGAGTGGTGTAAGTTGGTTTTAAGGTAAGTACAAAGTTTATATGATTGCACTTATTTACATGAATTAAGACTTAACACATTTGTTTGTAAATGTGTTAAGTGAATTACTATATTGTCAATATAATTTGATTAAGGTTATGATTGGATGATGTGAAAGATATGAAGATCATTCAAATAGGTAAGTACAATGCAATTTGTTATGATAAATATTGTAATGATGAATTGTGCTAATGTGTTTTGAGAAATGATGAAATGTATTGTAATTGTGGTTGGTAATAATGATTGAAATGAAATAAATAGACATGTTGATGATATGATGATGAATTTAAGATATATGCTCAATATAATTGTTTATGTATACTTGAATGATGAAGTGCTATAACGTGAATTGAAATATGATAAGAGGTGAAGCCATTGTGTTGGCTACGAGAATGTAAATGAATTATAATTGAGGCATGGTTGCCTGTTTTGAAAATGAAATGAATTGAGAAAGAAATGTACAAAGATATAAATGAAAAGAGTTGTGTCTAATATGTTAATTCAACTTTCAGAGTTCTGGATTTGACGACATGCCTATAACATATGAAATGTAACAGTCTTGCCGGGTTGAGGATCTCCTCAAGTTGTTGAGTTGATGGTCCAAGAGACTGGGTCTGTTACACTATATGAATTATAAATGTGAAATATATGAAAAGTAACAGTCTTGCCGGGTTGAGGATCTTCTCGATTAGTCGGGTGGATGGTCCAAGAGACTGGGTCTGTTACACTCTCCATGGATAGAGATATGATATATGTTGCCTACGGGCTTGATTATTGTGATTATGGATCAAAGCAGTAACTCTGAACTTTGAATAACATATTAGTGTTTTGGGCCCGAGTCTGTCTTTATTGTCAATGTGAAATGCAAGTATTGAAATATTGATTGTGAGTATTAATAATGAATTATGCTTGGTGGATTGTGAATAATATAATGTTATTAAGTGTAATAGGAAAATGAATTGTGGTTGATGATAAAGGTTGTCTTTATTGGAAATATGATTTATGATTTATATGATATGTAGATTGTGTATTGCAATAATGAGTGATATGATGTGTAATGTGTGTATTGCAATAATGGTTGGTATGGTATATATATAATGTAGGGGTATTAATATATTGGTTTTGAGTATTGGTGATGCATTGGGGTTGGTGATAATATTATATATATATATACATCTTATATGAAATTAGCTAGGATATATTAAAGATAAAGTTAAAAAGAAAAGAAGATATGATAAGAACTAATTATATATTGAATCGATGTATCATTACATATCAATACTTCTATACTATATGTTTATATTTTATATTTGGACTACTAAGCTCTCGGGCTTAGCGCGGGTGTTTATTCGCGCAGGTATTTAGATGGAAGATTTGAAGTCTTTTGTTATGCCACAAGAAGAGTAAAGTTTGTCGAGACCAACTAGAGGGTTATGCATACATGTATAAATTTTAATTATGATGTATTTCTGACGAGAGAGTATTTATATGTATAAATCTAGTAATGTATAATAACTGTATGGTTTTAAATTGAGTTGGATTGTGAATATAGAAGTGTGAATTCTTCTTGCAGGATTGTAGTTGAGGTTATAAGGGTGGATTATTGGGAGTGTACTTGAGTTGAATTGTGAAACAAAATGTTTTTTCAAATATAAGAAAAATCAGTTTTGTTGACACTTGGGACCTAGAATTTTAAGGGAGACTCCGTCAAAATTTTTTTTTGAAAAATTTTTATAAGGAACATTAAGTAAGCTGACATAACCAGAGCTCGTATCTTGATGTAGCATTCCTCCTCGGCTTATTATAGGTCGGGAAGGGGTGTTACAACAATTCTATGAAAAAAACTAATAAAATAGTCGCTCTTTATCCTACCAAGATATTAGAGTCGCTTGGTGGTTGTCATCAGGATATTAGAGTCGCTCGATGACCATTTTAATTTACCAAGATATTAGAGTCGCTTGGTGGATTTCATCGGGATATTAGAATCGCTCAATGGCTGTTTTCACTCACTAAGATATTAGGATTGCTTAGTGATTTTATCGAGTTATTAGATTCTCTCGATAGACCTATTGGGATATTAGAGTTGCCCAATGACATGTTGAGATGTGAGAGTCGCTCAACAGTTTTATTTCATGGTCATCAGGATATTAGAGTAGCTTGATGAACCCATTGGGATATTAGAGTTGCCTATTGACCCGTTGAGATATTTGAGATGCTTAATGGTTTTTTCACTTCATCATTTCATCAGGTTATTAGAGTTTCCTGATGAACCTATTGAGATATTAGAGTTACCCAAATCCAGTCTCGGGTCCAGAACCCAACAAATCCAGTCTCCGGTGCAGAACTCAACCAATCCAGTCTTGAGTCCAGAACCCAATCAATCCAATCCTGGGTCTAAACCCAAATCCAACATCGGGTCAAAAACCCAAACCATATCAAGTTCATCAAAACCAAGATATTAGAGTCTCTTGGTGGTTTTCATTGGTTGGATGTCGGTCATCAATGGATCCTCACCATAAGGTATCCATCCTTTGGATTGCTGTTAATTTCTCTCTGTCTTTTATTTTGTCGATGCTTGGTACAAAATTTAGAAGTTGTATCATTACTTTTCACTCTCTTCTACTAAAGTCTATGATCGTTCAAGCAGGGGGCAAAACTATAGACCTTTAATTTTGGCTCATCATGAATTTTGTTCTAATTAAAAATATTGAATCAAGTTTGGTTTCAATCTTAAAGCCCCAAGTTAAATTTAATTCAATTTTGGAGGCCCAAATGAAGTCTAGACCCAATTTAAAACCAAAACAAATTTTGGTTTGATTTAAGAGCTAAACTGACCCAAAATGAAAGATAATTGGCCATTTTTTATGTCTATTTCATTATGAGCATAGCTCTTAGCAAATTTATTCAAGTTAAATTCAATATGAGCCACCTCACATTGAATTTAACTTGATTAAATTCATTATGAGGCTAGGCCATATCGAATTGGACATCCAATTCGACATGGCACCTTAAATTCGGCTTGATTTGGTATCCTAAATGGTTTTGGTATCTAATTAGGTCAATTCTAATTCAATATGGAGCTTTTCCATATCAAATTAGGCTTAATAATTTGATATGGACTTTAGTCTATGTCGAATTAAGCTTGTTTTAATCTAATATGGTCATGGTTTCCCTTGAATTCAAAAGATTTTAATTCGATATGCTTCAGAAGGGAGCTGTGCTTAGATAGGAAGCTAAGACTCGGTTACAAGAGTTTAACTTAACATATTTACTTTAAATATAGGATGAAAAGAATAGGCAAAAGGTAGCAACATCTTAATTAATACAGAGTAATGAAGCAATTAAAAGAGATTGTCAAACAGAAAAATAAGCCATCAAGCACAGAGAAGATTATAAACCAAAAGGCAGTAGCATATTGTCTTCACTTTATTCAAATGAGATTTTATAACCGGTGAAAATATAAAGCTTGTATCAAAGTGAAATATTAGAGGAACTAATAAACGAAGATTTGCAATCCTTTATTTAATCCATTTTAGATTCACAATAACTACATTATTATTTATTTTGTTGAATGCTTTTTTTTTGTTAATTATTGTATTTTCATAAAACATTTAGTAGCTTTGTTCTTGAGTCTTGTTAACAAAACCCTTCTATTTTTTTATCTTAGGCAATCAAATTGAATTTAACTAACACTTGTACCAAGTTACATTTTACAGAAAGTTATTTCTTTTGAAGAAACCATGACAAGTTTCCCATACCTTCCAGCTCATAATCCACACCTTCCAACTCACACCACTCTCCCTTGTTTCCCACATTTTCTTTTTTTTTTTTTAACTTTCTTTTTTTCAAATTAGGTAAGCTTTTCTTTTGTTTAATATTACTTTTGAGAAAAGCTAGTCTTTGTTCCCCCACTTCTCTGCAAAAGAAATTCAATTATTCAAAGTTGCCCTAGGTGACATGGCCAAGCTTGCTGGCCGTGTCTCTCATTTTGCTTGGGACACGACCAAGCTTGCTGGCCGTGTCTTCTTCTATCCTTTCTTCCTTGTTTTCTTCTAGGTGACACAGCCAAGCTCCTGGCCGTGTCATGTGACACGACCAGTGGCTTGGCCGTGTCATGTGGGTGTGTCACCTTCTGCTTCTAGCTTCGTCAAATTGCTTTCTTTGTTTCCAAGGGTGACACGGCCAAGCTTGTGGCCGTGTCATATGACACGGCCACTGGCTTGGGCGTGTCACCTGGGTGTGTCAGCTACTGCCTTCATTTCTTTCGTTTCTTGCTTGGTTCTTTGATTTTTGCTCTTTGGGTGAGACACGGCCAGTGACTTGGGTGTGTCACCTGGCCGTGTCAGCTACTACCTTGAAGTTTCTTCGAGGGACACGGCCAAGCTTGCTTTGGCTTGGCCATGTCTTGCTTGTTCAAGAAACTTACCGAACTGAGCATCAATCTTGTCTTTGTTCAACCTTGCCGGATAAGGTACTCTAGGTCTGTATTCCTTCAATATGGGGCTACTTTCTTGCGGCTGCTTTTCTCTCTCACTTTCTAGTGCAACTTTCTCTCCCGAAGTGACAAGAGGATCGTTGTCTTTTTCTTTTTCTTGTACTTCATCCCTTTTCTCTACCACTTCTCCTCTTTTCTCATCCACATTACCCTTGATCTCTTTTCCACTCCTTAATGTAATTGCCTTAAGCTGCTCTTTAGGATTTGCCTCAGTGTTGCTAGGCAAACTCCCTTGTGGTCTCTCACAGAGCAGCTTGGCAATTTGCCCCACCTGATTCTCCAAATTATGAATAGAGGCTTGCTGATTTCTTAGGGTGGTTTCAGTTGATTGGAGCCTAGTTTCAGAAGCTGCTATAAATTTCTCCATCATGTTCTCCAAACTACTCTTTCTTGGAGGGGCAGCTTGTTGATGTTGGGGCTGCTGGAATCCAGGGGGAGGTCTTGGATTATTTTGATTATTCCATGAGAAATTTGGATGATTTCTCCGCCCCGGATTGTATATGTTGCTGTAGGGGTTATTCTGTTGTTGCCTTGGCATATTTCCCACATAATCTACTTGCTCTTGCCTAGCAAACATGTTGCCACTTTGGCAATCTTAACTTTGATGTCCACCCCCACACCATTCACAAGACATCACTTGCATTACTTTCCTAGAAGAAGAGGCCAAAGAATCAAATTTTTTATTCAATGCTTCCAATTGGTCTGCCAAAGCCACTACAGGATCTAATTGGTGTGAACCCATGACTTTCAGCTTTTCGCTCCCTTGCCACTGATAATTGGCGATAGCCATGTCTTCAATTAAATCCCTTGCTTGCTCAGGTGTCTTGTTGTTTATGGTACCACCAGCAGCTGCATTAATGGATTGCTTACTTACGTAATTTAACCCATTGTAAAATGTTTGAATTTGAAGCCATAGTGGAAGTCCATGATGAGGACACCTTCTCAACAAATCTTTAAATCTTTCCTAGGCATCATAAAGGGTCTCACCATCTTGCTGCAAAAAGGATGAGATATCATTCCTCAACTTAGCAGTTTTGGACGGTGGGAAGTATTTTTCTAGGAATTTTTTTGCCAACTGATCCCATGTGGTGAAGGTTCCTGGAGAAAAAGATTTTAGCCACTTCTTTGGTTTATCTCTAAGGGAAAATGGGAACAACCTCAGCCTAATTGCATCATCTGAGGCATTATTTATCTTGAATGTATCACATATTTTTAGAAAATTCTCAATATGTGCATTAGGATCTTCATCAGGAAACCCATCGAACTGACAAGTCTGCTGCACCATTTGAATTACATTTGCCTTTATTTCGAAGTTGTTTGTAGCAACTTTCGGCCTCCAGATATTAGATTCAGCTCCATTGAGATTGGGCTTAGCAAACTCCTGCATTGTCCTTGGCCCAGCTCCTTCCATCACTTCAAACTCTTCTTCTTCATCTATTTCCAAATTTATTTCTGTTTCTGCGTCTTCCAAAACTGCCTCCCCTTCTTCCTTTCACTTTCTCCTTAATGTTCTTTCTAGCTCTGGATCTAATTCAAACAGTTGGGATGAGCTACCTCTGGTCATAAACGGGAAGGAATACCTAAAATCATAATCAACAAGCAAGAACCAATGTCAAAAAAAAAATGAAAATAAAAACTAAATCAACAGTCTTGATTATATTACTAATATTGAAACCGTTGTCCCCAGCAACGGCGCCAAAAACTTGGTGCGTCGTGCCTAGTGCTATAGCAATATCACAAGTGCACGGGTCTCCTAAGTAATATAGTAGTGAGTGAGTTATCGTTCCACTGGGGACAAGGCCAAGTACTAGTGCAAACCTTAACCATTATTTAGCAAATTAATAGTTGTGTGATGCTTTGTAATTAAAAACAACTGATTTAATAACTGAAAGTAAAGGGAAATTAAATGTTGTGCAAAAAGGATTGATAATAATAATACTATCCAGATATTGAATCTCCCTAGCCACAATGATATTTATGAACAATCAATTCAGTTAAATCATTCAATAGATTTGAGTTGGCATTCCTCTAAATTAGACTAAAACCTCTCTCGAGTGAATTAATCCCTAATCACTAAGTAGAGTGCCGGAATCTCTTCTCAAACACAATTAAATAGTTCTTGCATTAAGAATAAGGAACTATAAACCAAAGGATCTTGTAAGTCTATCTCTAGTACTCCAATCACTCCTCAACCCTTATGAGTATTCAATTCATATCAAGCTTTCTCAAGTCAATAATATGAAAATGGTAACCAATCAATAAGCATGCTATTATCAATTGGAAATAAATCATTAAACATCATAAGAATAAAACAACTCAATCAAATGATTCAACTAAATATAATTATTCAATCCATACAAATAAGCTAGGGTTCATCAATATCTAGATAGAGAAGGAATTAGTTCATGTTCAAAACCAGAAAAATAGAACAAGAGAAATGAGTAAAAGAAACCAAACAATCCATGGCGAATAATTTGTATTTCTTCACTTCAATCCTTGATTCTTGGTTTAGGTCTTGTATAGGATGTATCTCCTTCTTCAAACTCAGCTCAAGACTCTCCTCTTTGCTCCAGCAGTTGGTTCCTTCTCCCTTGTTCCAGTCTCCCCGTTCAAGCTCTCCAAAAACTTCCAAGAACTTCTCCTTTTAACTCTCTTCAAAGCTCTCAGCCCATACCTTCCAGCTCATAACCCATACCTTCCAACTCACACCACTCTCCCTTGTTTCCCACATTTTCTTTGTTTTATCTTTCTTTTTTTCAAATTAGGTAAGCTTTTCTTTTGTTTAATATTACTTTTGACGAAAGCTAGTCTTTGTTCCCCCACTTGTCTGCAAAAGAAATTCAATTATTCAAAGTTGCCCTAGGTGACACGGCCAAGCTTGCTGGCCGTGTCTCTCACTTTGCTTGGGACACGGCCAAGCTTACTGGTCGTGTCTCCTTCTACCCTTTCTTTCCTTATTTTCTTCTAGGTGACACGGCCAAGCTCCTGGCCGTGTCATGTGACACGGCCAGTGGCTTGGCCGTGTCATGTGGGTGTGTCACATTCTACTTCTAGCTTCGTCAAATTGCTTTCTTTGTTTCTAAGGGTGACACGGCCAAGCTTGTGGCCGTGTCATGTGACACTGGCTTGGGCGTATCACCTGGGTGTGTGAGATACTGCCTTCATTTCTTTCCTTTCTTGCTTGGTTCTTTGATTTTTGCTAATTGGGTGAGACACGGCCAGTGACTTGGGCGTGTCACCTGGCCGTGTCAGCTACTGCCTTGAAGTTTCTTTGAGGGACACGGCCAAGCTTGCTTTGGCTTGGCCATGTCTTGCTTGCTTCATGCTTTTTCTTCATTGTTTTGATCATCCAAGGGAGTTTTTGCACTTTGACCTAAAACAAACACTTAAAACAAACTTTAAACCAAAATCAAATGAAACATTAACTAAAAACACATAGAAATCATACTAAAAACAAGTATAAAAATGCTCTTATCACATGTCCTTACATTGTCCAATGTCTAAAACTAAATAGGACACCCACTAAAAGATGAAAATATTTTCTTTACATTAATCCCAAAATATAAAAATAAATTAAATTACATGAAGATTAATTAATGAGGTATCCAATCATAGAAACATACCTCTTACAATTTTAATAAACAAATAAAAATAAAAAAATATTCATCCATGATAAATTAAATAAATCAAATATTAAAATCAAATAAATCAATCACCAAAACATATAATAAACCACATAATAAAATCTAAAACTAAATAAAACAATAAATGTATAAGTCTAGGGTTTACATCTTAAATTAGGGTTTTAAAATTTTAATAACTAAATTAGAATTTAAAATAAAGAAAATTAAACACAAAGACTTATAATACACAAATAAATATTGAAAACTGGTCTTTAGGGTTGTGGATTTTAGTGTTGAAAATTAAGATTTTAGGGTTTTAAAAATATATTTTTGTTACTATGGCACTTGACAGTTTAAAGAATAATTGAAAAAATTTAAATAAAAAAATGAAACAAAAACAAAAATTAAAAAAATAAAAAATAATAATCGAATTATTGTAACCTTAAAAACAATTTAATAAAAATTGCAAACGTCCGTTGTAGGTTCCACCAATATTTAATCTTGTAAATCTTGGTTGAAATGAATTGAAGACAGGCATATAGCACTACCTTCTAGTTGGTGGTCTCAAGCATTTGATTTCTTTCTTGCTCTCTTGCTCTTGGTCACTATTTTTCCAAAAATCCCAATCAAAAGAAAAATTCCTAACTCTAAAGAAAATCCAAAAGTCCCTTCTGAATCAATTGCCAAAAAGTCCCTACTTCTATCGAAAAAATAGTCCCAAAATCAAAAGTCCAAAAGTCCTTGAATAATTGTTGAATAATTGTGTCGTTCCAATCATCACAGCCGAAAAAGCAAAAGTCCTACCTCTAAAGAAAATCCAAAAGTCCTCTCTGAATCAATAGCCAAAAAGTCCCCGTGAACTATGTTTTAATCTGTTATTTATAGGAAAAATCAAAACCTAATAAATAATAGACTATTAAGGAAAAAATTTAAAACCGACTAAAATATGGTTTGGGCAGAAATTGCCTGCGGGTATTGGCTATTGGGTGTTAGGCCTGCTTGCTGGGGCGCTGGGGCTGCTGGGGCTTGCATGCTGGGGCACTGCGAGGAGTAGCTGGGCCAATTGTGAGGATCACTGTGGGCCTACAAGGATTGGGCGTGCAAGTGCTGCAAGGCGCTACACAACGGCGAACTGGCTTGCCGTGTTCCGCTCATCGATTAGTCCGTCCAATTTTTTATTATTTATATATATATTTTAAAAATAAATATTATATATTTAATTATTAAAAATAAATAATAAATAAAATATTAAAATATTAAAATAAAATATTAAAATATTAAAATAAATATTAAAATATTAAAATAAATAATAAATACCACAAAAATTATTTCAGACTTGTTTTAAAATATTGGACTGGACTTGGTCAAAAATTAAGGATCTACAGTTTTCCCTTGCTTAAACGATCTGAGACTTTCAGAAAAAGAGAGTGAAAAGCAACATGACATTGAGCAGATTTTGGATGATGATGGATTCTCGAAAAAGATTTGGCTACTTGGACCGGAGACTGTATTTGATTTGGGTACTTAGACTTGAGAGTCGGTACTTGGACCTGAGACTGAATTTGATTTGGGTACTTAGACCCGAGACTAGGTACTTGGACCCTAGACTGAATTTGATTTGGGTACTTGGACTCGAGACTGGATTCTCAATCCTAAACTAGATTTGGATGCCTAATATGAAACTGGATTCTTGATCCTAAACTAGATTTGGGTTTTGACCCGAAATTGGATTCTCTATCCTAAACTAGATTTGGGTCCTCAACCCGAAATTAGATTCTCGATCCTAAACTGGATTTGGGTGCTCGACCTAAAACTGGATTATCAATCCTAAACTAGATTTGGGTACTCGACCTGAAATTGGATTGGGTTCTCGACCCGAAACTGGATTCTCAATCCTAAACTAGATTTGGGTGCTCGACCTAAAACTGGATTCTCGATCCTAAACTGGCTTTGGGTGCTCAATCCGAAACTGGATTTGGGTTCTCGATCTGAAACTGGATTCTCAATCCTAAACTGAATTTGGGTGCTTGACCTAAAACTGGATTGTAATATCCCAAAATTTTTGAAATAAATATTAATTTTTAAAAATTAATTAAATGATTTAAAAGTATATATATATAATTAAGTGAGGAAGGAGAAAGGAGGTGTGTATATGATGTATATATGAAGATATATACAATATATACAAGTCAATAACTTACGAAGGTCAAATGATATTTAATTATTTAAATAGATATTAATTATGGATAGTGGAAGAGGATATTTGAGATTAATTATATGATAATAATATATTGCTTGGTGGAGATTAAAAGAGGGAAAAGTGTGTGATTAATAGTGAAGTGGTTGGTTTGAGTGGATGATGACTATCTTCTTCTTCTTCTTCTTCCTCCATTGAGCTGGCCATCATCTTCATCAAGGGAAAGAGATTTTGCTTCTTGCTTGCTCAAGAAATTAAAGGATTTCATGTGTTCAAGTTGGAGTTTTGAGGATTTTCTTCATATTTGGTATGTTTCCAACTTGTTTCCTTGAATTTCTATGAAGTTTGTGTATATGTTAATTGGATGTTTTGTGTATTATGTTTTTAATGGTTGATTTGGGTATGTTTGAAGTTATTTTGTCTAGTTAACTATGAATTTGGGGTTGGATTGAAGAAAAGGTTTTTGGAATTGTGTAATTTTTAAGTTGTAAAGTCTTAGTTGTGATTGTGTATATTTGCTTTTATATAGGTTGTTTTGATGTTTACACAAGTATCATGTGGTATAATGATGGATTTGGTTGAGTTTGTATGGAGTTGGAAAGGTTAATGAAAGATAATAGTTGGATGTGGCAATTATGTGTGAATATCAGGTTTTTGGCCTGACAAGCCAAGTGGCAAGGCCATGTCTTTGGGCGTGTCTATGGTTCTATTTTCAGTGTTGGTGGCATGAGTAGTGACATGCCTATGTTACTGAGCGTGTCACAGCTACTGTGATGTTGTAGAGTTGACACATGCAGTGACAGGCCCATGTAACTGAGCGTGTCATAGCTTCTGTGTTGTTGGAGTATTTGCACTTGCAGTGACACGCCCATGTCACTGAGCATGTCAAAGCTTTTGTGTTGTCGGTTTAGGGCACGGTCATGGACACGCCCATGTTGTTGAGCGTGTTATGTGTAGAGTTTTCCCTAGATGGTTCTGTTCCTTATTTTCCTCTGTGTATCACTTAGTGATTATTTTTAATCACATTTGGTTTAGGCTTTGAAGATATTTGAGTTACCCCTATCCAAGTGTTGAGGGATATCTTGGAAGAGGAAGTTGGAAGTGGTGTTTGTTGCTCTTAGAGCTAAGTACAAACTTTGAACAATTTTTTTATATTTACATGACATTGGGACTTAACACATTTTGTTGATAAATACGTTAAGTTACTACATGACTGATACAATAATAATATGCTATGATTTGTATAATGTCACAACTGCATTATGTACAATGTGGGCTTGGTGCAAAATATGATAATGATCCAAAATGTATGGATAAAGCAAATTGTTATGTGTACATTAAAGGTGGTATGTAAAGTCATTGGTAATGACTATATTGATATAAGTGTGATATTTGAGGGGTTGAGCCTAATGTGATCATGGGAAAATGAGAAAGGATTCGATAATGAAATGAGATTTATGGAAACATAATACAATGAATTGATATCAGTATAAATGAGAAATAAAAATAAATTATGTGCCTAGTATGTTATTCAATTTTCAGAGTTCTGGGTTTGGCGGCATGCCTATAAATTGCCTACGGGTGCTGGGCGTCAATGTGAAAATATTTTTGAGGTGAAATGATGGGGTCGTAAGCCTCAAAAATAAATCCTTAAAGCTAGGTTAGGTGAAATGATCGGGTCATAAACTCAGACCTAGTTGGATTAATCCATAGATATATTACCTACGGGGCTACACACAAGGTGTCATTATAGATCAAAGCAGTAATTCTAAAATTTAAATAGCATATTAGATCCTTTTTGGGCCCATGCTTGTGTTTGTTTTTATGTGAATTATGAATTGAGGAACAATTGAACAATATAATGAGATACAATGTTATGAAATATGATATCCTTGTGAATTATTTCTAGTTCTTGAAAGTTTGACATTGACATTGCATTTGAACTATATTATTATCAAAGTTTGTACAACTAAGCTTCTGGCTTAGTACAATTGTGATTCATCGCACAGGTGACAGGGTAGATCCGATTGAGCCGGAGAGTTCAGCTAGACCGAGTCAAGTCTAGACTTGAGATTATGAGAGCAGTGTTGATTTGGACATCAAGATCAGAGACAAACTGCCAGCATGTATATATTTCATTTTATTTTTGTAAATATTGATTTTGATGTATATAAATATGTATATTCCTCAAAAAATCAAAAATGTTTTGGATAAACCTTTGGTAATGAAGTATATATATGTGTTTTAACAAGTATTGTTTCATTTACTATTTATATGATATTAGCTGAATGTTTTAAGTTTATACAGATTTTATAAGTGAAGAGTTGTTTTTATTTAAAATAGATTGTGACATTCTTGTATTCTCTATATGTATGTTGGGAGTATGTAGTGAATGTATATTGGGTATAAGGGTGTTACATGGATTCTTTATCCTAAATTGACTTTGGGTGCTCAACCTGGAACTGGATTTGGGTTCTCAACCCAAAATTGGATTCTCGATCCTAAACTGAATTTGGATACTCTATCCGAAACTGGATTTGGGTGTTAGACCCAAAATTGGATTTGGATGCTCGATCCTAAACTGGATTTGGATGCTCGATCCTAAATTGTATTTGGCTACTTTACCCGAAACTGGATTCTCAATCCAAAACTAGATTTGGGTGTTTGACCCAAAACTGGATTTAACTGACCTTTTATTAGTTGAGAATTCTGGTTGAACCGGTTGTTCCATTCTTTTTGTTCTTCTTTTGCAAAAAAATTAGTTATTTTTTTGGCTGGCCCTCATATCTTCTCCTTTCCTCCTGCGTGAAAAAATATTTGAAAGTGAGTTTGAAAATGTTTTATACATGCATGAACTCAAAAAGGAAAAACTTTGCCCCTTGTGTAGGCTCAAACAAATAATTTTTTCTATGCAGGCTTTGGTTGATATTTGTGTTGTCTAGTTCTTCATACAAGCATGCATCTCTATCTTTTCTTTGTAAAATGACTGGAGCTTCCTCAAGAAATGGGCATTCCGTGCCCTCTGATTCAATATCTTCTTTTGATTCTTTACTTTACAGGGTATTTGCTATTCACTTTGATAAATGATAGGTACACAAGACAAAAATGCAGCGTGATATGCTTTATGTATGCATGATATGCGTGGATGATACTTACAGTGGTTCCATCGACTCACAAACTGAGGTGATCAGATGAAGTGTTCTCATTAACTCCTTTTAGATGCCTATTGTTTAGGTCATTTTTGTACTAGTTTTTAGTATGATTTTATGTGTGTTTTAGTTAATGTTTTGATTAATTTTTGTTTTAAGTGTGTTTAAAGTGTTTATTTTAGGTTTAGGTGCAAAAAGACCCTTGGAGGATCAAAACAGTGCAAGAAAAGCATGAACCAAGCCAGACATGGCCAAGCCAAATCAGGCTTGGCCGTGTCCCTCAAAAATTGAAGAGGGCAGAAGCAGACACACCCAGAGACACGGCCAAGCCTCTGGCCGTGTCTCACCCAGGGAGTAAACCAAAGATCAAAGCACAGAAGTGGACACACTCAAGGGACACGCCAAGCCTCTGGCCGTGTCTCAGCCAGGGAGCAAACCAAAGATCAAAGCACAGAAGTGGACACACTCAAGGGACACGGCCAAGCTTGTGGTCGTGACCCTCCAAATGTGTCAGACACGGCCAAGCTCACTTAAGCTTGGCCGTGTCACTCACCATTCCAAAGAAGAGAAGGAAAAAAAGAGCAACAGAGAGAGACACACCCAAGGGACATGGCCAAACTTGTGGTCGTGTCCCTCCAAAAAAAAGCTCAGACACAGCCAAGCACACCAAAGCTTGGCCGTGTCACACACCCAACTTCAAAAGAAAGAAAAGAAGCCACAGTGAGGGACACGGCCAACTGTCTTGGCCGTGTCCCATGGAAATCAAGAGACACGGCCAAGCCAACCCAAGCTTGGCCGTGTCACCTAAAGGAAAGCAAGGAAAAGGGCAAGAGACACGGCCAAGCTCACCCAAGCTTGGCCGTGTCACCTTAATTTCTATAAATTCCTTCGCACGACAAAGAAAAAAGAAGAGCGGCTAGGGTTTTGAGAACAAAGAGAAAAGAAAAGAGAGGAGCGAGCAAACATATTTTGGGATGAGGAGAGAGTGACACTCTCCTTGTCCCTCATCCTCATCCTCCATCTTCATCTTCTCCATCTTCCATTGACAAGCTTCAATTTGGTTCTTTGGGATAAGTTGGGTTAACAAGCTCTTGAAGGTTGAAGAAGCTTCATTGAAAGGTTTGGTGACTTGAGAAAGCTCCAATCCATCTCTCAAAGGCATAATCAATTGAAGGTTTGGTGACTTGAGAAAGCTCCATCCTATATTGCAAAAGAGAAATCAACCATTGAAGTGGGCTTGAGTTCTTCATCAAATATCAAAGTGGAGCTAGGAGGAAGACTAGTAATCCTACTCTTGGCATCTTCACAAGGGGTTTTTCTATTCTCTCTTTTAATTCATTTCAATATTGTTTTTGTTGTATTAAGAGATTGATATTACAATGAACAATTTGTATTTGATTTATATTGAGTTTAATGAATGTTTTAAATTGATGATGTTGAGCTAAAAACCCATGCTTAGGGTTTATAGTATATTTGATTGAATGCTTTGATTTGATATTTACATTGATGTACCTTGTGTTGGTTAATTGCATTGGATTGTATGCTAGGTTGATAGATTAGCTACCTATTTATCTCTAGATATTGAATGAAGGACCGAGAGGTGAAATTTGATATCGGAATTATGTAATTGACTACCCTATGAATGAATTAGAAATATAAGTTCTAGGGTTTATTAATTTGCAAATGTAAAAGAATTGGTCATTGTTAATTCATGAATGTGAGAACTAATGAATTGGTAATTGACTAATTAACCTTAAGGAGCAAATTAATTACAAGGCTATGTTAATGGATAATTGAGAATTGAGCTTTGATGGAATGGACCTATAACCCTAGGCACTTTCCCAAGAACTGGATTGATCTTGTGCACCCATCACACACATCAAACCCTACGTACGTTAATTTTAGGTTTAAATTTTTCTTTAGCATTCCAAACAACAAACTCTCACTTTTAAATTAATTGCTTTAATCAAGCTATTACGAATCACACCTTCTTGGGGAAACGACCTTGGGGCGATCACCTTTGCTACAGCTACCTCGTATACTTGCGAGTGATGCTTTGTAGTAGTACTTAATCCGAGCGCAACAAGTTTTTGGCGCCGCTGCCGGGGAAGGCTATCCCAGTAGTAGTAGTTTGATTTTTATTTTCAATTTAATTGTTTGTTTATTTTCTGTGAATTGTTTGTTTGTTTAGTTTTATTTTCTTTCAATTTAATTGTTTTTAAGTTGCTAAGTGCCTTGTGTAAATATGCAATTTTCAAGGTACGCAGGGGTTTATGATGATAACCTAACTCTGACATGGCATGGCAGTTAGCAGAATTAACGAACCAACTTAAGATGCTAATGCAAGAGGACAAACACCTATGCCTACTCGTGAAGTATGTTCGGCATGTGGCATTGCAGGACATAGCGCAAACATGTGTTCATTTGGTTATGGACAATATCAAGAGAGGCAAGAGGAAGAATATGCCTATGAAAGTTTCCAGCAAATGGGTGGAAATGACCCATGCCCCAGACCTTATAATTCAAGATGGGGAAGCCACCCAATTTTTTCTTGGGAAAACCAGCAGCACATTCCACCTCCAAATTTTTTTCAACCTTACCAAAGAAGTTCTTACTCTTAAAAACAATATTCAAATCAAGAGTACCTTAAGCCACCCACATTAGAAGATAGTTTGAATGCCTTCATTCAAATTAGCGCGCAAAATCAAAGTAAACTTAAGGAACCCACTTTGGAAGATAGTTTGAATGCCTTCATTCAAATTAGCTCACAAAATCGTGATCAATTTGAGAAATCCACAGTGGAAGATGATTTGAATGCTTACATTCAAATTAGCACAGAAATTCAGGAAAGAAGCAATGAGAGGTTAGATTCTTTGGAGGAATCATTGAAGAGGGTGGAAATGCAACTTGGGCAACTGACTCATCAACTCCAAGAACACCAAGAGGAGGAATTTCCTAGCCAATTGGAGCAAACAGAGGTAATCACAAATTTTAAGAATGAACAGGTGATATATAACGATTTTTGTGATTCCTTTGATGCAGGAACTAACAACGAAGAAGATGGCAAGGAAATGCAATCAGACATAGAGGAGTTAATTCAATCAAAGGAGGAGGAGAATTTGGAAGCATCGACTTCGACAAAATTGCATGAACCTCCAAATCCTTGTATGCCATCAATCCCATTCCCAAGTAAGCTGAATGCAGAGAAACAAGGTATGCAACTTTCTAAACTCCGTGACATGCCTTATAGTGAAGATAGTGTATATAAGCTTGAGGTGGCCATGACCATAGAAGTAGAGCCTAATTCTTCCAAATTAGAAATTGATGAGGGCAATTTACTAGTGAATAATGAGATTGTTGAGGGAGAATTTCAAATTGCTAAAGAGAATGTAGAACACATTCAACCAAACTTGGTTGAACCTAAAAAGACCCTAGGAATTTTGAAAGATGTTTTAGTTGGGGAACACAGTATGCAACAAATTATCATCTCTCCCACTCTTGGTGGTGAGAACGAGCAAAAACCATATAAAACCATGTTGCAAACTGAAAAAGGTTCTTAATACGTCCCTATAGCATTAAAAAATCAAGCTAAGACAACCCTCACATGTTCTTTTTGGATAGTTGCTCCCCTAAGAATGCTACCTAGGCTTTTCAATATATTAGGCACTTTTCAAAGTTGCATGGTGTTCATCCTCTCGGTCATGGGCTCAAATTGCATTATGGGTGGAAGGAGCCCCACACATCGTATATGGGAACGATGGAAATCAGGTATCATCTAAACTTTCTCTGTAGTTTGCATGCTCACATTGAGGACAATGTCAATTTTTACGTGTGGGGTGCATTTGGTGTTTTATGTTTTTACTTTTAATTGCATTTTGTGTTTTTACCTTTAATTTGTTTTTGTTTAAGTTTTAGTTAATGTTCTTAATGTTTTACATTGAATAAATGAGTTTTAGAAAGTTCAATTGTTATGAAAAATTGTTGATAGATGACCTTTGAATTTTTGAAGCATGAATTTGAGAATTGAGTAGAATTGGTGCTTATTATCAATTTTGTTGGTTTTTCCTTGCATTGCCATTAACCTTGTGAGGAATTGAGCCATCAACTTATTATTCTTTTTGTGGGTGAACATCATTGATTAATGAATTGCTAGAACTTGCTTTGACATGCATTTTAAGACTACATAAAATTTTTAATTAGGCATCAAGATGATTAAGGCAATTAGGTGAACCCACTTTGGCTTAAAAAGACCAACCCTATTTTTAACTTTAGTTAGCCAATTTTGAGCTTATTTTATTTTCCTTTTCTTTCTTTTTCACAACACCATTAGCTTGAACCTTGTTGTTTAACTCTTACCCTTTCATTAGGTCAAGAGCATTTTAAGAGCGTTGATGACCGAGTGTTGTGTTGAATTAAGTGTGGGGTTAAATTTAGTAGGTTTGAGATTGCAAACTATTATGTTATTTAGTTGCAAACCCTAAAAATTAAAAAATAAAGAAAATAAAAAAATAAAAAAAAAAGGAAAAAGAAAAAAAAAGGTTGTTGTTCTTATTGACAGGGTTTGGAATTTGTTTAGGAATAATCATTGCAAAATGTAATAAGTGAGTTCCCTTGAAAAGCTCTTTAATGGGTATATGAGATGAAGGTGTTTTGGGATTGTTAGTTATACATATGATTGGTTACTTCACTCTTGAAGTGCTCTTGAACTTAATGATTAAGCTTACATTTCCTAAATGACATACCTTTACCTTAGCCCCATTACAACCAAAAAGAAAGACCTTTTGATTGATGCTTGATTGAAATTTGGTGGTGGAGATTTGATTGATAAGCAAGCCTATGGTAATAATCTTTCATTGATTGTTATGAGTGTAAACACCACCATGATCAAACACTTGTAAGAGTTGGTGAGGGAGTGACAACATTGGTTATGCATGGAAAGCCACTTAATTGCATTGGTGTTGATTTTGTTTGATTCGATATTGATTGTGGATTTAGGGATAAAGAAGTCTTGATGCATCTTTATAACTCTTGAACTTAACAAAATTCATCTGGTTAGTGTGTTTTGATTTTAGCCTTGCTTGGGGACAAACAAGGAGTTAAGTGTGGGGTAGTTGTTTAGGTCATTTTTGTACTAGTTTTTAGTATGATTTTATGTGTGTTTTAGTTAATGTTTTGATTAATTTTTGTTTTAAGTGTGTTTAAAGTGTTTATTTTAGGTTTAGGTGCAAAAAGACCCTTGTAGGATATTAACAATGCAAGAAAAGCATGAACCAAGCCAAATCAGGCTTGGCCGTGTCCCTCAAAAATTGAAGAGGGCAGAAGCAGACACACCCAAAGACACGGCCAAGCCTCTGGCCGTGTTCACCCAGGGAGCAAACCAAAGATCAAAGCACATAAGTGGACACACTCAAGGGACACGGCCAAGCTTGTGGCCGTGTCCCTCCAAACATGTCAGACACGGCCAAGCTCACTTAAGCTTGGCCGTGTCACTCACCATTCCAAAGAAGAGAAGGAAAAAAAGAGCAACAGAGAGAGACACACCCAAGGGACACGGCCAAGCTTGTGGTCGTGTCCCTCCAAAAAAAAGCTCAGACACGGCCAAGCACACCAAAGCTTGGCCGTGTCACACACCCAACTTCAAAAGAAAGAAAAGAAGCCACAGTGAGGGACACGGACAACTGTCTTGGTCGTGTCCCATGGAAATCAAGAGACACAGCCAAGCCAACCCATGCTTGGCCGTGTCACCTAAAGGAAAGCAAGGAAAAGGGCAAGAGACACGGCCAAGCTCACCCAAGCTTGGCCGTGTCACCTTAATTTCTATAAATTCCTTCGCACGACAAAGAAAAAAGAAGAGCGGCTAGGGTTTTGAGAACAGAGAGAAAAGAAAAGAGAGGAGCGAGCAAACATATTTTGGGATGAGGATAGAGTGACACTCTCCTTGTCCCTCATCCTCATCCTCCATCTTCATCTTCTCCATCTTCCATTGACAAGCTTCAATTTGGTTCTTTGGGATAAGTTGGGTTAACAAGCTCTTGAAGGTTGAAGAAGCTTCATTGAAAGGTTTGGTGACTTGAGAAAGCTCCAATCCATCTCTCAAAGGCATAATCAATTGAAGGTTTGGTGACTTGAGAAAGCTCCATCCTATATTGCAAAAGGGAAATCAACCATTGAAGAGGGCTTGAGTTCTTCATCAAATATCCAAGTGGAGCTAGGAGGAAGACTAGTAATCCTACTCTTGGCATCTTCACAAGGGGTTTTTCTATTCTCTCTTTTAATTCATTTCAATATTGTTTTTGTTGTATTAAGAGATTGATATTACAATGAACAATTTGTATTTGATTTATATTGAGTTGAATGAATGTTTTAAATTGATGATGTTGAGCTAAAAACCCATGCTTAGGGTTTATAATATATTTGATTGAATGCTTTGATTTGATATTTACATTGATGTACCTTGTGTTGGTTAATTGCATTGGATTGTATGCTAGGTTGATAGATTAGCTACCTATTGATCTCTAGATATTGAATGAAGGACCGAGAGGTGAAATTTGATATCGGAATTATGCAATTGACTACCCTATGAATGAATTAGAAATATAAGTTCTAGGGTTTATTAATTTGCAAATGTAAAAGAATTGGTCATTGTTAATTCATAAATGTGAGAACTAATGAATTGGTAATTGACTAATTAACCTTAAGGAACAAATTAATTACAAGGCTATGTTAATGGATAATTGAGAATTGAGCTTTAATTGAATGGACCTATAACCCTAGGCACTTTCCCAAGAACTGGATTGATCTTGTGCACCCATCACACACATCAAACCCTACGTACGTTAATTTTAGGTTTAAATTGTTCTTTAGCATTCCAAACAACAAACTCTCGCTTTTAATTTAATTGCTTTAATCAAGCTATTACGAACCACACCTTCTTGGAAAAACAGCCTTGGGGCGATCACCTTTGCTACAGCTACCTCGTATACTTGCGAGCGACGCTTTGTAGTAGTACTTAATCCGAGCGCAACACCTATTCAGGTCTTGCATTAGAATGACAAAAGGCTTCTCTTTTATGGCTTTTATCTTCAAGTTGTTGAGGACATGAGCGGTCGAGACTCCAAGCAATAGAGTCAGAGATATATCCATTTTAAACTATGATTCAACATGTCAATTGATAGCTTCTTTCATAACCTTGCCAATAATCATTTACTTTGCCCAATGTGTCCTTCAAGGTTTGACCATGCAACATATTTCCCTTAACTTGAAGGCATTGTACAATTTTATTTTTTTTTGAATTTTGCTTTTTAAATCAAATGTTGGCTTTGCCAAATCAATATCAATTTACCTCAGGACTTGAATTTTCAAATTAACATATCTATAACATGACAACCCTAGTTACCGTACTAAACTCGAAAATTATTTCTATTTGAGCAAGAACTGTTACACTTCAATAGGCACATACTCATTACTTGATCAAAGGTCTTATTGAGTTTAAATATTGTCTATCTCATATGCATGCTTATTCAAACTATCTCCACTAATAAACTCTACCTACCAAGATAGATCAATAGGTCTTTGATAGGCTTGAAATGGGGTCTATAAGGGACATGGGTTAAATGAAGGCCATTTGAAAGTTGGAGCCATTGTGACACTATGGGAAAACCCTCACACAACAAATGAAAAGATAGAGCTTTGAATCTTCTTCTTTTTTCTTGACATGAATTTGGATCTTGATTAGGATAGTCTTTGCCTTTGCAAAAAATTTGGTACCCATATTCCTTTCTTTTTCTTTTATTCCCTTTCTCTCTCTGTTTTTTCTTTTTTTTTTTCTTTCTTTTTTTCTTTAGCATTTTATCATTTTGTCCTTCCTTATAGGACTGTAAATACAGGACTTTAAAGAACTAGAGGGCATTTCTTCTATCTCTCTAATTTTGGTTGAGTTTCTGGTTTGGTTGGACCAATTTAAGTCAAACTATCTTTGCCTTCTACTGCTTTAGGTAAAGGAAAACTCGGTTGGCTTTCTGTACTGACTTCTTTGTTTTTTTCTTTTCCTTTTCTTTTTTTCCTTCTTATCTTCTTCTTCTTCTTCTTCTTCTTCTTCTTCTTCTTCTTTTCTTTCTTCTTTTTTCTTCTCTTTTCTTTTTATTTTTCTTTCTTTCTTTTTTTTTCTTCTTTTCTTTTTGTTCCTTAGTGATCATAAGACTTGTCAAAAGTATAACAAAATTATGTAGGAGCCCTCTCTAAGTAAAGCATACACAACTCAATGCTATGGAATAATATCCTCACCTAGTAAAGTAATTCAAATCATGATGTATAGAAATGCTAATTTATAAATATCAAGGTAGGTTCATCATTGGTTTAGCACCAAAATGAATAAAGACTAATAAAAATAAATTTAATAAAAGTAATTTATTCAAACAAATATAATTTGAAAAACATAATTGTTTAAATTAAATATTAACGAAAGCAAAATAAATAGAGCAACACTCCAAGCTAAGGGAAGTTTGTTGAACAAAATTTCTCCTCATTCCACATCTTCAATACTCTCATCTTGAAAAGAGGATAAAACAAAATCTTCCTCCAATCCTTTTCCTTCCATGAAGGTTGTCGGTGGAGGTACTCTTCCAAATTTAGACAAAGGATTGCTTTTGGTATTGGGCTTATCCGGCTTAGGTAGCTTTCCACTGTCAATTAAATCTTGAATCTCATGTCTCATGTCTTAGGTAGCCCTCTCCAATCCCTTTCTTTTGTAGCTTATTGAAAACCAAATACAGAGGTTTCCCCAGCTCTGAGAACTGTCTTCTATTTTCTTGACTAGTTGCATTAACATCAACTTCCTTCTGGGTGCTTTGATTACCCGACTGGTAGTTTCCTTTTTCATTTCTTATTGTAGAAAATTGGTTCTTCTCCCTTTCCCACTCTTTTATTTGAAATCCATCTTGGAGAAGAACTTTGAAATGCCTTATAAGGGTGTGAGACAACCTTTCATGGAGATTGGGCAAGACACCTCCGACTGTCATTTTTATTTGGTACCAAAGTATGTACTGCTAGGTTTTTAGCTTAGCGCGATTGAAATTCAATATGCAGGTGACAGGATAAATCCGGAGTCCCCGAAGAGTTCTGCCGGACCTGGTCATGTCTAGGTTTGTAGTTGATTATTCTTGAGGTTTTTTATTTTTACCATGAACCAGAGCCAACTGCATTCATGTAATATTTTAGTTTTATGACACTTGTTGTAAATATATATACAATATGCTGGTATAGGTGAAAGTGATGTAAATTTAAAGTATTTGGATTAAATGTGTAAATTTGATATAACTTTGTATAATGATATATATATGTTTGACTAATTGGAGGAAATTTTTTAGGACTAATGAAAATTTGGGTGAATGTCATTATTTGGGAGTGTATATCTTTTTTATAGGTTGAGTAAATTGATTTTGGGAATATCCAATTTACAAACAAAACTCTAGCGAATTTTTCCCATATATTTTTCTTTAAAATAGATACTTTTTAATAATTTTATTACTAATATAGATTTTTATTTAACTATTAAAATATGTTTATAGAACTAAAATATTTTTCTTATAAATATGGAAATTTTGAAATAACTGAAATTGTGACACTCTTGTGTTCTGTATACATATTCTAAATATACAGGGTATGTGTATTGTACGTATATAGGATATAAAGGTGTTACATTTATTTTGATATCAGGGCCTAGGTTTGAGATTCTCTACCTAGGTGGGTTTTTAAAAGAGTGAAAGGGGATTTTAAATGTGATTATGAATTGTCATACATGCATATATATTGGCATTTAAACTGGTCTTTGATTTGGTAATTTATGTTTTTGTGATAGATATAGGTTGATATGGCATCTAGGACTCACAAGTATGATGAGGCAAGTGCAGAGAGTGTTGTGGCTGAAGGGGGGTGTTGTTGGACTCACAAGATTATCATTGTAGAGGACGTCGAGGGGTTGAATATGAAATGATCGTCAGTAGAAACAGAGCCCGGGCAAACCCGAGCAAAGAAAGGACCTAAAGGGAATTTTGTAAAAAGTCGAGGGCTTATTGGTAATTTTTTAAAATGACTTGGAAACCTAAAATAGACCTTAAAAATGGAAAGTAGAGGTCGAGAGGGTCAAAACCATATGTGGTTCACTTCGTCGAACCACACGGTTTAAAAGTTACAGACAATCAATCGCTGGAGGGTATTTTGGTCTTTTCACATCCTAAATCATAAAATTACAGCAAAGGGAAGAAGAGGGGCCAAAATATGATTAAAAGAAAGCCCAATGGCTTGGGCCTTAAATAAATAAAAGAGAGAGATAATTGTACCAATGAAAAATGGCCATTTTGCCTTAAAGTGGACCAATTGGAATTAAGCATTTGTCTTAACACATTATTAGCCAAATTGGGCAGCCATTTGGAACAAAAACACATGAAAGAAGAAAGCAAAAACTCCCTCTTGAGAAGGAGGGTCGTCCAAGCCATAGGAGAAGGAAGAAAGGTGGTGATTTTCAAGTTTTAAGGTTTATTATCAAAGGTTTTGGTGGAATCCAAGGTCCTAAACTAAGGTAAGTTCAATTCTAATCCTAATTTCAGGTTTTAAAGAGTAATTTGAGAGATTAAAATTAGGGTTCTTATGGTAGATTTGGGGAAAACTTAAGTAGTGATGATATTGATTAATTAAATGGAAGAATTAAGGTTTCTAAGGTTTAATAAGGTTAGATTAGGACTTAATTTGAAAAGAAATGGAAGGGTAGTGTAACACCCCTATACCCCGTATACGTATACAGCATGCTAATACGATTATAATATACGTATACTGAATATAGAAATGCCACGATATATTTAACAAATGACTCATCCCTTTACAAAAACATGAACAAATTTAAATCATTTAAAAGAAATTATAAAAGACAAGAGATAAAATGTTTATTTAAAAGCAGCAGAAAATGTAACAAATATTTACAAATATATATACATCAAAATTCAAGTTTTACAAAACATAAATTATATACATGTTTGGCAGTATGTCTTTGATCTTTAAGATCCACTATCAACGCCTAAAAAATCTAGACTCTACTCAGTCTAGAGGAACTCTCCGGTTCTTCCCTGTCACCTGCGCGATGAATCACAATCGCTCTAAGCCAACGGCTTAGTGGTACAAACTACAATGATATCATGCTATAATAAAATGCCCATGTCACACTTTCCAACATACAAGTGATTCTCAAGAATTTCATATTTTATGACATTACTTTTCATTGTATCAAACATTTGTGTCATCAATCATAGAACATATTGAACTCAAACCAAGCTTAGATCTCAATATTTATTTATTTCATCATTTATAAATCACATGGAAAAACAAAGACAAGCAAGGGCCCAAAAGAAACTAATATGTTATTCAAAGTTCAGAGTTACTGCTTTGGTCCATTTCATAATCATCAAGCCCGTAGGCAATATATATATATATATATCCATGGATAGGATAACAGACCCAGTCTCTTGGACCTCAACCTGCTAAACTCGAGGAGATCCTAAACCCAGCAAGACTGTTACCTATAACAGACTCAGTCTCTTGGACCTCAACCCGGATAAACCAAGGAAATCCTCAACCCGGCAAGACTTTTACTATAATTCACATTTTACATTTATCAACTGGAATCAGCATACGACCCAGTCTTTTCACCTATCCAGTACTTTATAGGCATGCCGCCAAACCCAGAACTCTAAAGGTTGAATAACACATTAGACACACAATCTTTTCATTTATTTATATCTTTGTACATTTCTTTCTCAATTCATTTCATTCTCATAATCAAATAGGCAATCATGCCTTCATTATCTCATTTGCATTATCATAGCCAACAACCATGGCCTCATATCTCATAATATCTCAAATCACATTAATATGATTCATCATATCACCATATCTTTCACATTTCATATAGACAAACATGCTTTAACCATCTCCTTATGTCTCAATTTATCATTTAAGTACTCACAATCAATTACATTTAACACCCATCAAGAATGATCATCATTGATATATATTTACATAGCAATTTACCTTATTCATAGATTTAGAATCTTCAACACACATTCCACATAATCCACATTGTGCACAACATAACATTATTCATATACATCATCAATGTTCACATTATATCCAACATAACATTATTAATAAGCATCAACAATACATTAGATTTCTTAACACATTTACAATCAAATGTATGTTAAGTCTCAACATCATATGAATGTATGCAATAATGTAGTTTGTACTTACCTTAAGCACCACTTATGCAAATCTATACACTTCTTCTTCCAACAATTCTTCACTTCTTAAATTAGGGCAAATCACCTTCTTCCAAAACCTAGTCCAAAAAATGATACAATACATGAATTCCAATACAATTTATCACTTAATAACCTCATCTTAGACCTTTAGATCACAAATTATAACTCAACACCACTAACTAAAGCCCACGGCCGTGGCCACCCCAACCCCCACGGGCGTGGGTTAGAGAATGGATCTACCTCCCTTGCTCCAAACCTCCACGGCCATGGCTACAAATGGCCACGGCCATGGCAACCAAGGGCCACGGGCGTGGCATCCAAAACATTTCTGCTTCTGACCAAATTCACATATTCTAGGCTTACAACTCCAATAAACACAAACAACATGAAGATCTATGAAAATAATTGATCAAACTCAAGTTAAACATTACTTACCACTTCAAAACCCTAAAACCAACAACACTCTTACTCTTTCAATACCCACATCAACCTATCTTTTTATTTCAATTCAAAACCAACACCACAATCAATTTAAATCAAACACACGCCAACATACTACCATTAACACAACCCTACTTCCAAATATCAACACTCAAATTCATAAACAACTTAAAATAAAACTAGAAAATCAAGAGAAACTTACCAAAATAATGAATCTTCTTGGATTTCCAACTTAATCTCTTGAAAACTCCTTCAATTTTGAGTTTGGAACAAGCAAAACTCACTCTTGCTCTCTTGCTTTGGATGGCCGGCCAACAAAAGGGAAAAAGAAGAAAATGACCAAGTGAAAGAGACAAAGTCAAACTTCTTATCTCTTTAAACCTCCACCAAGCATTCCAAAAAGAAAATTACTTAAATACCCTCATCTATTTATTTTAACTTCCTTTCACTTACATGCCCTTTTTAGTAATTTCATAATTAACAAAATAAATATCTTCTTCCTTTGACCATCCATTTGACTTGTGTATATGTTATATATATTTCCATATATACAACATATACACTCTCTTTTAAATTCTTTTCTCTTTGCAATTACATATACATTTTAAATTCAAATAAAACAACAATTGTACTAAAACTTCTAGGGCACATTTTGGGATATTACAATTCTCCCCCTCTAAAAAGAAATTTCGTCCTCGAAATTACCTGATATTATGTCTGAAATAGTTGAGGATACTGATCTTGCATTACTTGCTCGCTTTCCCAAGTTGCCTCTTTTCTCCCATGATTCTTCCAAAGAACCTTTACCAATGGCACTTTCTTATTTCTCAACTCTTTTACTTCATGTGCCAAAATAGCAACTGGTTCTTCTTCAAATGTCAGATCCGGACTCACTTCAATGGATTCAATTGGCAAGATATGAGATGGATCCGATCTATACCTCCGCAACATAGAAACATGGAATACATTATGGATTCTATCCAACTCAGGTGGCAAGGCAAGACGATAAGCAACTGGCCCAACTCTTTCCAAAACTTCATACGGTCCAATGAAACGAGGACTCAGCTTCCCTTTTCGACCAAATCTCAATATCTTTTTCCAAGGAGACAGTTTCAAAAATACTTTATCTCCAATATCAAACTCTATGTCTCTCCTTTTCAAGTCTGAATAAGATTTCTATCAGTCTGAAGTTGATTTCAACCGATCCCGAATTATCTTTACTTTCTCTTCAGTTTCTTTAACCAAATCAGGACCAATTAACTTGCCCTCTCCAATTTCATTCCAACATAAAGGCGTTCTACATCTTCTACCATACAACACCTCATATGGTGCCATACCAATACTAGATTGATGACTGTTGTTGTAAGCAAACTCCACAAGTGGCAAAAATCTGTCCCAACTTCCAGAGAAATCAATGACACAACTTCTCAACATATCCTCAATAATCTGTATCACTCTCTCTGACTGCCCATCTGTTTGTGGATGAAAAGCAATACTAAAGTGCAATCGAGAACCCAAAGCCCCATGTAAACTTTTCCAAAACCTCGAAGTAAACTGGAGATCTCGATCAGACACTAAAGAAATTAGGACTCCATGCAACCTTACTATTTCACTTACATACAGCTCAGCCAATCTTTCAAGAGAATAATCCATCCGAACTGGAAGAAAATGAGCTGTCTTAGTCAATCGATCAACAATCACCCAGATAGCATAATGCTTCTTCTGAGTCAATGGCAATCCAGACACAAAATCCATTGTTACTCTCTCCCATTTCTATTCAGGCACTATTAAAGGTTGAAGCAACCCTGTTGGAACTTGATGCTTAGCTTTCACCCTCTGACAAGTGAGATATTTGGACACAAATTCCGCTATGTCTCTCTTCATACCAGACCACCAGTAGTGCTGTTTCAAAACATGGTACATCTTTGTACTACCCGGATGCATAGCAAAAACCGATTGGTGTGCTTCCTCTAAAATGATTTTTCTCAAACTATCATCATCAGAAACACACAACCCATCTTTGAACCAAAGACTACCATCACTTTTCACATGAAAATCTCGGGTCTCCCCATCTTGGCAATTTGATACAATCTTCTGAATTTTCTCATCCGCCAATTGAGCCTCCTTAATCTGATCCAACAATACTGGTCTCAACTGCAGTTGAGCCAATAATGCACCATCATCACATACTTCAAAACTAGCATGTAACGCTCTCAACTCAACAAGCAACGAGAGCGAATAAATAGCCAAACCTGCCAAAGACTTCCGACTTAAGGCATCAGCAACAACATTCGCCTTACCAGGATGGTAATCAATCAAACAGTCGTAGTCTTTAATCAGTTCTAAACATCGCCTTTGCCGAAGATTCAGCTCCTTCTGAACACCCAAATATTTCAAACTTTTGTGATCCGTATAGATAAAACATTTCTCCCCATATAAGTAGTGTCTCCAAATCTTCAAAGCAAACACTATAGCTGCCAACTCCAAATCATGAGTCGGATAATTAAGCTCATGCGGCTTCAACTGCTGAGAAGCATAAGCTATGACTTTACCCTCTTGCATCAAAACACATCCTAAACCATTATGTGAAGCATCACTGTAAATCACATATGGTTTATCTTCCACGGGTAACGTAAGAACAGGTGCTTGAGTCAACATTTCTTTCAACTGCTCAAAGCTAGCTTGACACTGATCTGTCCACACAAATCTAACTCCCTTCCGAAGCAATCTGGTGAGTGGAGTAGCTATTAAAGAGAAGCCTTTCACAAACCGTCGGTAATAGCCTGCTAAACCAAGAAAACTTCTAACTTCAGTTACAGACTTTGGTGGACTCCAATTCAAAATAGCTTCAACTTTACTTGGATCAACTCTTATACCATCTGCTGAAACTATATGACCTAGAAAAGTAACTTGGTCAAGCAAAAATTCACACTTCGACAGTTTAGCAAACAACTGCTTCTCTCTCAAGACCTATAACACAATCCGCAAATGCTTGTCATGCTCCTCCTCATTACGTGAATACACCAAAATATCATCGATGAAAACCACCACAAACTGATCCAGATAGGGCCTAAACACCCTATTCATCAAATCCATGAAAGCTGCAGGTGCATTCGTCAACCCAAAAGGCATTACTAAAAACTCATAATGCCCATACCTGGTGTGGAAAGCTGTCTTAGGAACATCTTCAGCTCTAACCCTTAACTGATGGTACCCTGATCTCAAATCAATCTTGTAAAACACTGCTGCTCCCTTCAATTGATCAAAGAGATCATCAATCCTGGGCAAAGGATATTTATTCTTAATAGTCGCTTTGTTCAATTGCCTATAATCAATGCATAACCTCATAGTATCATCCTTCTTCTTCACAAACAACACAGGAGCTCCCCAAGGAGAAACACTGGGACGAATAAACCCTTTATCCAACAACTCCTGTAACTGCACCTTCAACTCTCTCAATTCAGCTGGTGCCATTCGATAAGGAGTGATAGAGATGGGAGTGGTACCAGGCAACAATTCGATACCAAACTCAACCTCTCTCTCAGGGGGTAACCCTGGCAACTCCTCAGGAAACACATCTGGAAAATCTGCAACTGTGGTTATATTATCAAGTTGAGAACTCCCTACTCTAGTATCCACAACATGAGCAGGATAAGCTTTACACCCTTTTCTAATCAACTTTCTAGCTGTTACAGCTGATACAAACAAGGATGCAAGTTGTCTCTGCTCACTAGATACTATCACATCCTTACCATCACTGGTTCTCAAGGTGACACATTTCTTTTGACAATCTACCACAGCTCCATGCTTAGACAGCCAATCCATGCCTAAGATCAAATCATATTCTTTAAAAGGCATTTCAATCAGATCACCAAGAAACTCCTCACCCTGAACCACCACTGTACTATCACGGTGCACCTTACTAACAACCACACTATGTCCTAAAGGATTTGTCACCAAAACATCAAATCCTAAGGATTCTGAATGCAATTCAGACACAGGCAATATGGATTCACTTATGTATGAATGAGTAGATCCTGGATCAATTAAAGCAAGTACTGAAATGCCAAATAAAGAAAATGTACCCGCTATAACTGCTGAAGCATCTGGCTGCCTCTGCATCACATATACCCTCTGAGAAGATTCGGCCTCCTCTGGCCTACTGCCTCCGGATGATGATCCTCCTCTCTGACTATACCCGGATCGACCACCCCTACTGAAACCTCTGCCTCCTCGACCACCTTTGCTGACACTGGGTCGAGAGGCTGCAGACTCAGCCTGCCTGTGCTCCTGCATCTCAGGACACTCCCTAATGAAATGGTCAGGTGATCCACA
The DNA here is from genome assembly GCA_947685225.1 of Garcia nutans. Lineage (NCBI taxonomy): Eukaryota > Viridiplantae > Streptophyta > Magnoliopsida > Malpighiales > Euphorbiaceae > Garcia > Garcia nutans. The sequence continues at coordinate 51,496,787 of CANTUV010000007.1, forward strand.
CCTGAAACATACAACTGATCTACTACTCTTCCAGCAAACACCCATATGGTTTCTACCACAAAGCTCACATGTAGGTGGAGTAGACCTCTGAATCACTGGAGTCGGAGCACTGGCTATAGAAGCTGTAGGTCTCGGTCTCTGTCTCTGATACTGCATTGACCTACCCGGCTGTCTCTGACTCCTACTGATCCTCGGAACAAAAATTCCTCTACCCCTCTTCAGAGATGAAGACCCTGCCTCAAAATGGGGTCTCCTTACACTGGTCTCCTCCTCACCAGCAGCTGCTGCAATGCTCTGCGCTCTCTCAACACTTCTAGCTGCTGCAACAAGCTGAGAGAAATCTTGGTATCTAGAACCAGCCACAATGCACATGATAGAGGGCCTCAATCCCTCCTCAAACCTTCTGCACCGGTCTATTTCATCAGAGATAATTCCCCCAGCATAACGACTCAACCGGATGTACTCAATCTCATATTCTGTCACCCTCCGGTTGTCTTGCCTTATATTCAAAAATTCCATCTTCTTAAGATCTTTATACTCCCTCGGAGTATATTTCTGCTCGAACTCCCTCAGAAAATCCCCATATGATAATATAGGTGGATCATCCATAGCATGCGGGACCGTCTTCCACCAGTCATAGGCATCTTTCTGCAGGAGGGATCTGGCATAGTCAAATTTCTCATCCGAAGTGGCTTGCAACTGAATGAATATCCTCTGTACCTTATCCAACCACTGCTCAGCCACTATAGGATCAGTAGTGCCTAAGAAATCTTCAGCCCCATATTTTCTCAACTTGTCATAATGTCTTACTGGCACTTGAGGCTGTGGTGGTGGTGGTGGCTGCACTGGAGCTCCCCTCAACAGTTCTACCATATGCCTTAACCAGCCCGGCGGAGCCTCTTCAGCAGCTGATCTCTCTAGCACAGAAACAGGTGCCTCACTAACCCTCTCAATCCTAGCTCCATCTCTACTCTCCTCAGGAACTACACTTTCCGCACTACCCTCAACAAACTGTCGTGAATAAGATACCATCTCTACCTATATCTGCAAACACAGCAGAATATTCCTCATTAAAGATCAAAGACTGCCATACCAAAACATGTATTTTACTCAAAAACCAACTTTTAAAATCAAAATATTCTTTTTCTTACCATTCACCTAGGTTGAGAATCTCAAACCTAGGCTCTGATACCAAAATAAATGTAACACCCCTATACCCCGTATACGTACACAGCATGCTAATACGATCGTAATATACGTATACTAAATATAGAAATGCCACGATATATTTAACAAATGACTCATCCCTTTACAAAAACATGAACAAATTTAAATCATTTAAAAGAAATTATAAAAGACAAGAGATAAAATGTTTATTTAAAAGCAGCGAAAAATGTAACAAATATTTACAAATATATATACATCAACATTCAAGTTTTACAAAACATAAATTATATACATGTTTGGCAGTATGTCTTTGATCTTTAAGCTCCACTATCAACGCCTCAAAAATCTAGACTCTAATCGGTCTAGAGGAACTCTCCGGTTCTTCCATGTCACCTGCGCGATGAATCACAATTGCGCTAAGCCAACGGCTTAGTGGTACAAACTACAATGATATCATGCTAGAATAAAATGCCCATGTCACACTTTCCAACATACAAGTGATTCTCAAGAATTTCATATTTTATGACATTACTTTTCATTGTATCAAACATTTGTGTCATCAATCATAGAACATATTGAACTCAAAACAAGCTTAGATCTCAATATTTATTTATTTCATCATTTATAAATCACATGGAAAAACAAAGATAAGCAAGGGCCCAAAAGAAACTAATATGTTATTCAAAGTGCAGAGTTACTGCTTTGGTCCATTTCATAATCATCAAGCCCGTAGGCAATATATATATATATATATCCATGGATAGGGTAACAGACCCAGTCTCTTGGACCTCAACCCGCTAAACTCGAGGAGATCCTCAACCCAGCAAGACTGTTACCTGTAACAGACCCAGTCTCTTGGACCTAAACCCGGATAAACCAAGGAAATCCTCAACCCGGCAAGACTTTTACTATAATTCACATTTTACATTTATCAACTGGAATCAGCATACGACCCAGTCTTTTCACCTATCCAGTACTTTATAGGCATGCCGCCAAACCCAGAACTCTAAAGGTTGAATAACACATTAGACACACAATCTTTTCATTTATTTATATCTTTGTACATTTCTTTCTCAATTCATTTCATTCTCATAATCAAATAGGCAATCATGCCTCCATTATCTCATTTGCATTATCATAGCCAACAACCATGGCCTCATATCTCATAATATCTCAAATCACATTAATATGATTCATCATATCACCATATCTTTCACATTTCATATAGACAAACATGCTTTAACCATCTCCTTATGTCTCAATTTATCATTTAAGTACTCACAATCAATTACATTTAACACCCATCAAGAATGATCATCATTGATATATATTTACATAGCAATTTACCTTATTCATAGATTTAGAATCTTCAACACACATTCCACATAATCCATATTGTGCACAACATAACATTATTCATATACATCATCAATGTTCACATTATATCCAACATAACATTATTAATAAGCATCAACAATACATTAGATTTCTTAACACATTTACAATCAAATGTATGTTAAGTCTCAACATCATATGAATGTATGCAATAATGTAGTTTGTACTTACCTTAAGCACCACTTATGCAAATCTATACACTTCTTTTTCCAACAATTCTTCACTTCTTAAATTAGGGCAAATCACCTTCTTCCAAAACCTAGTCCAAAAAAATGATACAATACATGAATTCCAATACAATTTATCACTTAATAACCTCATCTTAGACCTTTAGATCACAAATTATAACTCAACACCACTAACTAAAGTCCACGGCCATGGCCACCCCAACCCCCACGGGCGTGGGTTAGAGAATGGATCTGCCTCCCTTGCTCCAAACCTCCACGGCCATGGCTACAAATGGCCACGGCCATGGCAACCAAGGGCCACGGGCGTGGCATCCAAAACATTTCTGCTTCTGACCAAATTCACATATTCTAGGCTTACAACTCCAATAAACACAAACAACATGAAGATCTATGAAAATAATTGATCAAACTCAAGTTAAACATTACTTACCACTTCAAAACCCTAAAACCAACAACACTCTTACTCTTTCAATACCCACATCAACCTATCTTTTTTATTTCAATTCAAAACCAACACCACAATCAATTTAAATCAAACACACGCCAACATACTACCATTAACACAACCCTACTTCCAAATATCAACACTCAAATTCATAAACAACTTAAAATAAAACTAGAAAATCAAGAGAAACTTACCAAAATAATGAATCTTCTTGGATTTCCAACTTAATCTCTTGAAAACTCCTTCAATTTTGAGTTTGGAACAAGCAAAACTCACTCTTGCTCTCTTGCTTTGGATGGCCGGCCAACAAAAGGGAAAAAGAAGAAAATGACCAAGTGAAAGAGACAAAGTCAAACTTCTCATCTCTTTAAACCTCCACCAAGCATTCCAAAAAGAAAATTACTTAAATACCCTCATCTATTTATTTTAACTTCCTTTCACTTACATGCCCTTTTTAGTAATTTCATAATTAACAAAATAAATATCTTCTTCCTTTGACCATCCATTTGACTTGTGTATATGTTATATATATTTCCATATATACAACATATACACTCTCTTTTAAATTCTTTTCTCTTTCCAATTACATATACATATTAAATTCAAATAAAACAACAATTATACTAAAACTTCTAGGGCACATTTTGGGATATTACAGGTAGTGCATGTTCTAAATTTCTAGGGTTTATGGTTGAGGTTGTGTTGTGAAATTTTTGTAGGCAAGGGTGGAAATAAGGAGAAGGAAGAGCTTGAAAGAGAAGGGAAAGCAAAAGGAAATTAAAATACAAGGTTTGGTACTTTACTTGGAAGAATTAATTTTTATTTCATTTTCTTGCCAAAACTTTATCTAAGGAACTTTTGCTATGGATGCCTAAATGTGTTGTTTGAGTTTGAATTCAATTGTTGAGTGGTATTTTTGAATCCATGTGGTGATTGGGTTATTTAAATTCAAATGAAATCTAATGTTTTCAATGATTTGGGTAAAAGAGTTTATGAACTCCATTTAGTCCAAATTGATTTAAACAATCAAGTTATTTTAAAAGGGAAGAGTTTAAGTCTTCATTACATTATTAGGGAAGCTTTGAAATGGATTTAGAAAAAAAAATAAACAATTTTGCACCAAATGCAAGTGGGGACCGAATAGTGCCCTTTGGGAGCCAATTCTGGACCCAACTTTGGGCAGCCGGTTGAGGCAGCAAACGATGAAATTTTTTGATGAAATGTTACATGAAATTAGTCCACATATGAAATAAGTTTCCTGTAAAATTTTAGCCAAAAATAAGATCATTTATCTGGTCAAATACATGACTGAAATTGACTGAAATTTAGACGAAAACCAGATTTTACTATTCATATGGTCATGTCATTTGCGTTGCCGATTTTACGTGCGGTGTTACTATTCTTTTGGTCATTTTTGGGAATTGTTCTAATGTGATTATTTCCTCTGGGAATGGTGGTAAAAACGTGGAAATGAAACGGCCTTTAGCCATAGAGTTAGTACATGGCAAAATGGCATGACTTAGTAAAAATGATGAGGGATGTGCAAATCATTTGAAATTTTGGGGAAATCTTGGATTTGAATTTTAAACCCTTATGCTCTACTTGGTGGTTGAACTTGGTAGATAAGGGTATAGTGCACTATACTAACTTATGCAGTACTGCTTGATATTGTGATTGAATTGTTATTATCTGAACTCAATGGTGAGGGCCATTGGGGCCAATGATGAGGGCCATTGGTTATAACCAGGATGGTGAGGACCATTCCTGTGATTTGATATCGGTGGTGAGGGCCACTACCTTATCACTGTGGTTCTGCTTTTACCAGTAGAGCAAAAATTTACAAACTATGACACGACTATTTTATGGCATAAGTTGAATTGTGAATATTTTACAATTTTAGTTGAAATCTTTTGAAAAACTTGAAATTCTTTTTCGGGAAGTACGTTTTTATTTCATTGAAGTGAGCTTTATATTTTATTGCTTATAGTATTTAACATTCATATATTTTATTGCCTTGCTTGTACAAATACTCTTTACTTTTATTTCCATTGTTAAAGTACCCACTGAGCGACATTGCTCAGTAAGTTAAGTTTTCCTTGACTCGTAGGTCCGGAGCAGTAGCTAACTCTTGGGAAGCGACGACCAGACCCACAGCATCTCAGGGTAGATCTCTTAGTTTCCATTTTGAGTTAACTAGTTCTGACATGTATATATATATATAAGATTGATAATTACTATGTTATACTGTACGTTAGTAGTATGTCATAATAATAAACCTCTACTTTATTTTGTACTAGAAGTGTGAATTCTTCTTGCAGGTTTGTAGTTGAGGTTATAAGGGGGATTCATTGGGAGTGTATTGAGACTGATTGTGTTCACATTGGTTTGTGTAAAAATGTTTTCAAAAATAAAAAAAAACCAGTTTTGTCGACACTTGGGACCCAATTTCTAGGTGAACCTCTGGCCAAATTTTTGTAAAAACCGAAACTAAAATTTGACTAAGTAAAATTGGTAGCAACATTAGGTTAGTGTGGAGCCTCTACTCGGCTTACACACATAGGCTGGGAAGGGGTGTTACAATTTTTGGTATCAGAGCTCTGGTTTAGCCGGTCCTGGGTAGTTAGTTGAACTAAACCTTAAATGTATGACACATAGGGTTAGGTTAGGGGTTTTAAATATGTAACTATACATGTGTGTAGTATTGTTAGTTATGTTATTCTAATTATAACAGGAGTAATTATGGATGATCGAAACAATGAGATGAGGGAGCTGAGGATGGAACTAGAGAGGCTAAAGCAGATAGTGCAGGAGCAAGATGATACCATAGATATCCTGGCAGATCGAAGTCTACAGGATCATGAAGACCTGAGATTTGCACATGAGATGATTATCTCCTTGAGGAGAGACGTGCTGATGTTAAAGGAGGACAAGCTTAGTCATAGAGTGGAGTTTGATAATGCCTGTAGGAGTCTTGGGGTAGCACATAGAGAGATCCATGCTTTGCAGGAGAGGGTCCAGGAGCTAGGCCAGCACTTACCTGGTGAAGCATCGCATGACCCAGAGTTTGATCCTGAGATAGAAGAGTATTTGTCTGAAAGTGCCACCTCACCTAGGGCACCTACTCACTGAGCTTCGAGATGTGTTGCTTTTTGGAGGTTCTTTTGGTTATGTACATATGTGACATCGGGGTATCGTGTAGGTATTGTATGGCAGTATGACATGATGATATAGTAGTAAGGAGTCCTAAATTTTGGAATGTACATAAGGGCTTCCTAGTAATGTAAATACTTTTGCTTGGAAATAAATAAAAGTTGTGTTGTATATGTGTTATTTAAGAATTTTTATATTTATATACATGCCACCTAGGGTAATATAATGCTGTTGGTCTGGGTCGTTACTGATGATGGGATTGTATACGTTTTGCTATGTTCTTTAGATGTCGCAAGCAGCGCAGCGTGATATAGAGGAGGAGGTCGAGTCTCAGGCCTCCCGAACTGTAGAAACGCATGCATCAGAGACACCTGCATTTGAGCAATCACCAGCTAATGCTCCTATCCCCAACAAAATGTTGCAACAAATGGCTGCCGTATTACGGCAGATAGCCGGCGCCGCCCCGGCACCACCACCAGCTCCAGCACCCGTACCAGTACCTGCTGTGGGAGGGGAAAGGAAACCCCCAATCTAAAAGATAAGAAAGTACGGGGCAAAGGAGTCTAGGGCCCGAAGGGACGATGATTCTTCTACAGCCAAGTATTGGCTGGAAGGAACGGTACGAGCCTTAGATCAGTTACAATGTGAAAGAAGGACGCCCGCCCGAAGTAGCATCCTTAATTAAAAGAAATTAAAAAATGGATTGCTACCTATGCCTAGATCCCGGATAACTGGGAATTTAATTGATAAGACCTTTTCAATTGTAGCCAATATCTTATTACGAATAATTCCGACAACTACTCCAGAGGAGCGAGTTGTGTTCGCTACTTCCTTGTTAGTGGAAGAAGCATATGTCTGGTGGGACACAGTCCAACAACAAGTTCCACCAGAGCAGAGGACGTGGGACTTCTTTGTGAGAGAATTTAAGAGAAAGTTGATTTCTGAAGCATATCTCGACGCCAGGGGGAAAGAGTTTCTACACTTGAAGAAGGGGCGAATGACAGTGACAGAGTACGAAAAGGAGTTCACCAGATTAAGCAGGTATGCTAAGAAAGCGATAGAATACGAGGAAGATCGATGTAAACAATTCTTAGACGAATTGAATAATGAGATTAAGGTGCAGCTGATTGCTGCTCATATTAAGGAATTTTCTGTGTTAGTCACTCGAGCTATTGAAGTGGAGCAATGTCAGTCTAATGAGCAGAATAGAAGACAAAAGATGAAATAGAAGAGAGATACCCAAAACTATTCGGGAAACTACCAATCATCAAGGAATCGATTATGAGGCAGTGGTCCACGGGAGGCGGTCAATGCCGGGGTTATAGTTAGGGATCGAATCGCGGTGGCCTAAGTCAAGTCACCTCAGTCGCTAGTACTGGACGATCCGGAAGAGGGCAAGTAAGAGGATTCAACCGAAGAGGAGGTAACTTTTCTACCGGTCCGAGGGGTAACGAAGGCGAAAATACTAATCCACGTTGTGATCAATGCGGACGCCGCCACACGGGAGAATGTTGGGGTCGGACATTTGCATGCTACATATGTGGATCTTTGGACCACCTTATGTGAGAGTGTCCCCAGCGAATGCAGAATCTACCTAGGGAGACTGAGGGATCGCTAGCGGCAGCAGGGCGAGGCCGAGGCAGAGGTAGGGGCGGAAATCCTTCACACGTACAGTCTGAGATGGTGGATCGACCAGAAGCGAGGGCTCCTGCTAGAATGTATGCCATGAGGGGGCGAGAAGATGAAGAAGCGCTAGACGTGATTGCAGGTCAGTTGTCTATGTTTGGTGTAATATCCCAATATATGCCCTAGAAGTTTGGATATAATTGTTGTTTGTTTGAATTAAGTGTATATGTTATGTTGATAAGAAAAGAAATTGAAAGAGAATGTATATGTGTTGTTTGAATGGGAAGTATTGTGTATAGGGAAATGTATATGTTGTTTATATGGTAATATATATAACATATAAGTTGGTCAATTGGAGAGTCAAGGGAAGAGATATTTATTTTTATTGAGTGTGAAATTACATAATGGGCTTATAAGAGACAAGAGGTTAGTTAAATAGATGAAGGGCACTTAAGTAATTGTCTTGTTAAATTGCATGGTGGAGATTTAAAGAAGAAAAGAAGAGTTGACTTGTGTGTATTTCTTTTCTTCTCATGTGTGTGCCGGCCATCCAAGAAAAGAGAGTGCAAGAGAGGTGTTCTTGATGCTAGAATCAAATTGAAGAAGGAATCAAGGGATTTGGTTAGAGATTTGTGGAATTTCTTCATTTAAGGTAAGTACTTTCTTGTTTTCCTTTGTAAATTTTGAAGTTGTGTCTAAGGTGAATTGTAATTTGTTGATGTGGTGATTTGGTGTGTTTGATATGTGTTTTCAAGTGTTAAAATTGATTGTAAGTTAAAAGATGGAATTGGTGTTGGTTTGGTTGTGAAGATTGTAAGTTTAAGTGGATGTTGATAGTGGAGGATCAAGTGTGAAGTTGGTTTTAGGGTTTGGAATTGGTGAATGATTTAATGTATGGTTAATGTGAATATTGTGTTAAACATGCAAAATAAGTGTTAATGACTTTGATTACATCCATTTGAATGAATTTGTGTTGTGCATAATGTGTTAAAATGCATTTAGAAGAGTGTTGGCCACATTTAGGGTTTGTTCTTAAGTGACACGGCCAAAAGCAAGGAGAGACACGGCCAAGCCAAGGAAATTTGGGCGTGTTGGATGGATTTTTGAGAGACACGGCCGTGTCCTATGCCCGTGTTTGCTACTGGAATTTGTGGTTGAGAGACACGGCCACAAGCTTGGCCGTGTCCCTCAAGGGTGCTGCCCGTGTCCCTCAAAGGTGTTAGTTAATGCTTTTATTCTTTGTTCTTCTTGCATTGTGTGGATTCTCTAAAGGTAAGTTGGTACCTAAACCTAAACCTAAACACACTTAAAACAATGAATGATCTAAACAAATGCATGTGGAAGATCCTAAAGCTATGAACATTGTTATGTTATATGCATTGTGACTCTTGCAAATGATAAGGTACTTTGAAATGTGATATCGTGAAATGTGATGTTAAGCCATTGTGATTGGCTATGATGATGCAATTGAAAGAAATAAGGCATGTTTGCCTAGATGATAATGAGAATTGAAAATGGAAATGATAATTGAATAATAAATGAATTGTGGCTAATGTGTTATTCCATTTTCAGAGTTTGTTGTTGGTGGCATGCCTAATGATAGTAACAATCTCTTGAAGTTAGGTTGGATTGAATCCTTGAAGCCTAATTGAGATGTTACAACCCTTGAAGCTAGGTTGGGTTGGTTCTTGAAGCCAAGTTGGGTAGAAGCTTAGCATGCTTTGCTCCCCTTGAAGCTTGGTTAAACCTAATCCTTGAAGCCTAGTTGGGTATATGATATTGATAAATGTGATAACAAAACCAAAGCATTAACTCTGAAAATTGAATGGCATATTAGTGTGTTTTGGGTCCATGCTTGTCTTTGTTTAATGTGATTCATGAATGATAACTTGATTGATTAATGAAGGAGATGAAAAGATGTTGAAATGTGGTATGCTTATATGATTATGATTTGTGAAGTGCAAAGGTGTGATGTTAACTTTTCACCTATGTTGTTGCCTTTATTGATAACATGTGTGGCATTGCATTGCACTAGAGCATAATATTAGCATGATTTGTCTTACTAAGCCGTTGGCTTAGCGCGATAGTGTTGATCGCGCAGGTAACAGAGTTGAACCCGAGAGCTCTTCGAGACCGAGTGAGAGTAGACAGTGAAGAGTTTATTTGGGACTTAAAGATCAGAGAAAGCTGCCAATCATGTATAACTTCTTTATATTTTGTAAATATTATTTATAATGTGAATATATGTATATTTGTAAATATGGATTTAAATGCTTCCATTTATGTAACTATTTTATAAATTCCGCTGCGTACTAAATAAACATATCTATATCTACTTTGTTTTGTCTTACAACTTAATTACTTATTATCTATATTGTATACTGAAAAAGATTATGATATCATTTAAAAGATGTTTTTGAATGTTAAGAAAAAAATCCGTAACATTCCTATATTCGATACATGTATACTACATTGTGGTGTATGTAGTGTGCATGTATTGGGTGTGGGGGTGTTACAATTGTTTTGGTATCAGAGCCTAGGTTTGAGATTCTCAACCTAGGTCAAGTATAAGAAAAAGAAAATTTTGATTTTAAAAAGTGAATTTTTGAATAAAATACATGTTTGGGATTGGCAGTCTCTGATCTTTAATAAGATATAATCTGCTGTGTTTGCAGACATAGATTGTGATGGACTCTCACTTACGTCAGTCTGTTGAGGGTAGTGCGGAGAGTGTTGCTCCTGAGGATAGAGCTAGATTTGATAGTGCTGGGGAGGCACCTGCTTCGGTGTCGGGGAGACCAGCTGGTGAGGAGGTTCCACCAGTTTGGCTTAGGCATGTGGTAGAGGCTTTGAGACAAGCACCAGTGCAACCACCACCCCCTCAGCCTTTGGTATCAGTGAGGCACTATGATAAACTAAGGAAGTATGGAGCAGAGGATTTCCTTGGTACTGTTGATCCAACTGTAGCGGAGCAGTGGCTTGATAAAGTACAGAGAATCTTTATTCAGTTGCAAGCCACCCCAGAGGAAAAATTTGACTATGCCAGATCATTGCTATAGAAGGATGCATACGACTGGTGGAGGACAGTGCCCCATTCTATGGATGATCCACCAACCTTGTCCTATTCTGACTTTCTGAGAGAGTTTGAGTTGAAGTATACTCCAAGGGAGTATAAGGACATGAAAAAGATGGAGTTTTTGAGCTTGAAGCAAGACAGCAGGACTGTAACTGAATATGAGGTTGAGTTTATTAGATTGAGCCACTATGCTGGGGGCATTATAGCTGATGAGATAGATAGATGCAGGAGATTTGAGGAGGGATTGAGGCCCTCTATCATGTGTCTAGTGGCTGGATCTAGATATCATGATTTTTCCCAGCTTGTGGCAGCAGCTCGGAGTGTGGAACGAGCTCAAGTTATTGCAGCTGCTTCAGAGGAAGAGATTAGGTTTAGAATGCCCTAGTTGGAGGCAGGGTCTTCTTCTGTGAAGAGAGGTAAAGGAAGCTTTGTTCCTCGGGTCAGTAGGAGTCAGAGGCCATCTGGTAGGTCAGTGCAGTTTCAGAGGCAGAGATTTAGACCTGCAGCTTCAGTGGCGAGTGCTCCGACCCCAATGATTCAGAGATCCACCCTACCCATCTGCATTCATTGTGGTAGGCCACATGGTGGTCCTTGTTGGAAGACTGGTGTAGCAGGGGTATGCTTCAGATGTGGATCACCTAATCACTTTGTGAGAGATTGTCCTGAGAGGCAAGAGCGGATGTCAGTTGATACTGCAGCTTCTCGACCTAATGTGAGGGGAGGTCGAGGAGGCATAGGTGTCAGCAGAGGAGGAAGATTTGGGTTCAGTGCTAGAGGAGGTTCTACATCCAGGGAGAGTAGACCAGAGGAGGTTGGATCTTCCCAGAGGATATATGTTATGCATAGGCAGCCAGATGCTTTGGCAGTCATAGCTGGTATTTTTTCCTTATTTGGTTTTTCCGTACTTGCTTTGATTGATCCCGGATCCACACATTCCTATATTAGTGCATCTGTTTTGCCTGTGTCTGATATGCATGCTGAATCCCTAGGATTTGATGTGTTGGTGACAAATCCTTTAGGGCATAGTGTAATTGTTAGCAAAGTGCACCGAGATAGTGCAGTAATGGTGCAGGGTGAGGAGTTCCTTGGAGATTTGATTGAGATGCCTTTTAAGGAATATGATGTGATCCTAGGCATGGACTGGCTACTAGACATGGAGCTGTGGTGGATTGTAAAAAGAAAATTGTTACTTTGAGAACTGTTGATGGTAGAGATGTGATAGTATCTAATGAGCAGGAACAGCTAGCATCTTTGTTTGTTTTAGCTGTTGCAGCCAGGAGGTTGATTAGAAAAGGGTGTGATGCTTATCTTGCTTATGTGGTAGATACTAGAGTAAGAGGTTCTCCTATTGATGATATACCCACAATTGCAGAGTTCCCAGATGTGTTTCCAGAAGAGTTACCAGGATTGCCTCCTGAGCGAGAGGTGGAGTTCGGTATTGAAGTATTGCCTGGTACCACTCCTATCTCTATTACTCCTTATAGAATGGCACCTGCTGAATTGAGAGAGTTGAAAGTACAATTACAGGAGTTGTTGGATAAAGGATTTATTCGCCCCAGTGTTTCTCCTTGGGGAGCTCCTGTCCTATTCGTGAAGAAGAAAGATGGTACTATGAGGTTGTGTATTGATTATAGGCAATTGAACAAGGTGACTATTAAAAATAAATATCCTTTGCCTAGAATTGATGATCTCTTTGATCAATTAAAGGGGGCAGCAGTGTTTTCTAAAATTGATTTGAGATCAGGGTACCACCAGTTAAGAGTTAGAACTGAAGATGTTCCTAAAACAGCCTTTCGGACCAGGTATGGGCATTATGAGTTTCTAGTTATGCCTTTTGGTCTGACGAATGCACCTGCAGCTTTTATGGACTTGATGAATAGGGTGTTTAGGCCCTATCTGGATCAGTTTGTGGTAGTGTTTATCGATGATATTCTGGTGTATTCGCATAATGAGGAGGAACATGATAAGCATCTGCGAATTGTGCTGCAAATTTTGAGAGAGAAGCAATTGTTTGCTAAACTATCGAAATGTGAGTTCTAGCTTGATCAAGTAGCTTTTCTGGGTCATATAGTTTCAGCAGAAGGTATTAGAGTTGATCCGAGTAAAGTTGAAACTATTCTGAATTGGAGTCCACCAAAATCTGTGACAGAAGTTAGAAGTTTTCTGGGTTTGGCAGGCTATTACCGACGGTTTGTGAAAGGATTTTCTTTGATAGCTACTCCACTTACCAGATTGCTTCGAAAGGGAGTTAGATTTGTGTGGACAGATCAGTGTCAGGTTAGCTTTGAACAATTGAGAGAAATGTTGACTCAAGCGCCTGTTCTTACTTTACCTGTGGAAGGCAAACCATATGTGATCTACAGTGATGCTTCACATAGTGGTTTGGGGTGTGTGCTAATGCAAGAGGGTAAAGTTATAGCTTATGCATCTCGACAGTTGAAACCGCATGAGCTCAATTATCCGACCCATGATTTAGAGCTAGCAGCCATTGTGTTTGCATTGAAGATTTGGCGACACTATTTGTTTGGGGAGAAATGTTTCATCTACACTGATCACAAAAGCTTGAAATATTTGGGTGTCCAGAAAGAGCTTAATCTTAGACAGAGGAGATGGTTGGAATTGATTAAAGACTACGACTGTTTGATTGATTATCATCCAGGTAAAGCAAATGTTGTTGCTGATGCCTTGAGTCGGAAGTCTTTAGCTGGTTTAACTATTTATTCGCTCTCGTTGCTTGTTGAGTTGAGAGCGTTGCATGCCAGTTTTGTATCTTGTGATGATGGTGCATTGTTGGCACAGTTGCAATTAAAACCAGTTTTATTGGATCAGATTAAAGAGGCTTAGTTGGCTGATGAGAAGATTCGAAAGATTGTTTCAGATTGCCAGAATGGAAAGAGTAGAGATTTTATTGTGAGAAATGATGGGAGTCTCTGGTTTAAGAACAAATTGTGTGTACCCGATGATACTAATTTGAAAAGGATCATTTTAGAAGAAGCACATCAGTCAATATTTGCTATGCATCCGGGCTATACAAAGATGTATCATGATTTGAGACAACATTACTGGTGGTTTGGTTTGAAGAGAGACATAGCTGAGTTTGTATCGAAATGTCTCACATGTCAGAAAGTAAAAGCAGAGCATCAAGTTCCAACTGGGTTGCTTCAACCTTTGTCAGTGCCTGAATGGAAGTGGGAAAGAGTGACAATGGATTTTGTGTATGGTTTGCCATTGACACAAAGGAAGCATGATGCCATATGGGTGATTGTTGATATGTTGACTAAGACAGCTCATTTCCTTCCGGTTCGGATGGATTACTCTTTGGAGAGGTTAGCTGAGCTGTATATCCATGAGATTGTGAAGTTGCATGGTGTTCCAACTTCTTTAGTGTCTGATCGAGATCCCCGCTTTACTTCAAGGTTTTGGAAGAGTTTGCATAGTGCTTTGGGTTCTCGACTACACTTCAGCACTGCTTTTCATCCACAGACGGATGGACAGTCAGAGAGGGTAATACAGATTATCGAGGACATGTTGAGAAGCTGTGTCATTGATTTCTCTGGAAGTTGGGACAGATTTCTACCGCTTGTGGAGTTTTCTTATAATAACAGTCACCAATCCAGCATTGGTATGGCACCATTCGAAGCATTGTATGGAAGACGGTGTAGGACACCTTTATGTTGGAGTGAACTTGGTGAAAGTAAGTTAATTGGGCCTGATTTGATTAAAGAAACTGAGGAAAAAGTGAAGCTGATTCGGAGTAGATTGAAAGCAGCTTCAGACCGACAGAAGTCTTATGCAGATCTGAAAAGGAGAGATATAGAGTTTGATGTTGGAGATAAGGTATTTTTGAAAGTATTTCCTTGGAAGAAAATTTTGAGGTTCGGTCGGAAAGGGAAATTGAGTCCTCGTTTCATTGGACCATATGAAGTTTTAGAAAGAGTTGGGCCAGTTGCTTATCGGCTTGCTTTGCCACCTGAGTTGGATCGTATCCATAATGTATTCCATGTTTCTATGTTGAGGAGATACAGATCGGATCCATCTCATGTGTTGCCGATTGAATCTATCGAGGTGAATCAAGATCTGACATTTGAAGAGGAACCAGTTGCTATCTTGGCACGTGATGTGAAAGAGTTGAGAAACAAGAGAGTGCCACTTGTGAAGATTTTGTGGAAGAATCATGGAAAAGAAGAAGCAACTTGGGAAAGTGAACAAACCATGCGAGATCAGTATCCTCAGTTGTTTCAGACTTGATATCAGGTAATTTCGAGGACGAAATTTCTTTTTAGAGGGGGAGAATTGTAATATCCCAATATATGCCCTAGAAGTTTGGATATAATTGTTGTTTGTTTGAATTAAGTGTATATGTTATGTTGATAAGAAAAGAAATTGAAAGAGAATGTATATGTGTTGTTTGAATGGGAAGTATTGTGTATAGGGAAATGTATATGTTGTTTATATGGTAATATATATAACATATAAGTTGGTCAATTGGAGAGTCAAGGGAAGAGATATTTATTTTTGTTGAGTGTGAAATTACATAATGGGCTTATAAGAGACAAGAGGTTAGTTAAATGGATGAAGGGCACTTAAGTAATTGTCTTGTTAAATTGCATGGTGGAGATTTAAAGAAGAAAAGAAGAGTTGACTTTTGTGTATTTCTTTTCTTCTCATGTGTGTGCCGGCCATCCAAGAAAAGAGAGTGCAAGAGAGGTGTTCTTGATGCTAGAATCAAATTGAAGAAGGAATCAAGGGATTTGGTTAGAGATTTGTGGAATTTCTTCATTTAAGGTAAGTACTCTCTTGTTTTCCTTTGTAAATTTTGAAGTTGTGTCTAAGGTGAATTGTAATTTGTTGATGTGGTGATTTGGTGTGTTTGATATGTGTTTTCAAGTGTTAAAATTGATTGTAAGTTAAAAGATGGAATTGGTGTTGGTTTGGTTGTGAAGATTGTAAGTTTAAGTGGATGTTGATAGTGGAGGATCAAGTGTGAAGTTGGTTTTAGGGTTTGGAATTGGTGAATGATTTAATGTATGGTTAATGTGAATATTGTGTTAAACATGCAAAATAAGTGTTAATGACTTTGATTACATCCATTTGAATGAATTTGTGTTGTGCATAATGTGTTAAAATGCATTTAGAAGAGTGTTGGCCACATTTAGGGTTTGTTCTTAAGTGACACGGCCAAAAGCAAGGAGAGACACGGCCAAGCCAAGGAAATTTGGGCGTGTTGGATGGATTTTTGAGAGACATGGCCGTGTCCTATGCCCGTGTTTGCTACTGGAATTTGTGGTTGAGAGACACGACCACAAGCTTGGCCGTGTCCCTCAAGGGTGCTGCCCGTGTCCCTCAAAGGTGTTAGTTAATGCTTTTATTCTTTGTTCTTCTTGCATTGTGTGGATTCTCTAAAGGTAAGTTGGTACCTAAACCTAAACCTAAACACACTTAAAACAATGAATGATCTAAACAAATGCATGTGGAAGATCCTAAAGCTATGAACATTGTTATGTTATATGCATTGTGACTCTTGCAAATGATAAGGTACTTTGAAATGTGATATCGTGAAATGTGATGTTAAGCCATTGTGATTGGCTATGATGATGCAATTGAAAGAAATAAGGCATGTTTTCCTAGATGATAATGAGAATTGAAAATGGAAATGATAATTGAATAATAAATGAATTGTGGCTAATGTGTTATTCCATTTTCAGAGTTTGTTGTTGGTGGCATGCCTAATGATAGTAACAATCTCTTGAAGTTAGGTTGGATTGAATCCTTGAAGCCTAATTGAGATGTTACAACCCTTGAAGCTAGGTTGGGTTGGTTCTTGAAGCCAAGTTGGGTAGAAGCTTAGCATGCTTTGCTCCCCTTGAAGCTTGGTTAAACCTAATCCTTGAAGCCTAGTTGGGTATATGATATTGATAAATGTGATAACAAAACCAAAGCATTAACTCTGAAAATTGAATGGCATATTAGTGTGTTTTGGGCCCATGCTTGTCTTTGTTTAATGTGAGTCATGAATGATAACTTGATTGATTAATGAAGGAGATGAAAAGATGTTGAAATGTGGTATGCTTATATGATTATGATTTGTGAAGTGCAAAGGTGTGATGTTAGCTTTTCACCTATGTTGTTGCCTTTATTGATAACATGTGTGGCATTGCATTGCACTAGAGCATAATATTAGCATGATTTGTCTTACTAAGCCATTGGCTTAGCGCGATAGTGTTGATCGCGCAGGTAACAGAGTTGAACCCGAGAGCTCTTCGAGACCGAGTGAGTGTAGACAGTGAAGAGTTTTTTTGGGACTTAAAGATCAGAGAAAGCTGCCAATCATGTATAACTTCTTTATATTTTGTAAATATTATTTATAATGTGAATATATGTATATTTGTAAATATGGATTTAAATGCTTCCATTTATGTAACTATTTTATAAATTCCGCTGCGTACTAAATAAACATATCTATATCTACTTTGTTTTGTCTTACAACTTAATTACTTATTATCTATATTGTATACTGAAAAAGATTATGATATCATTTAAAAGATGTTTTTGAATGTTAAGAAAAAAATCCGTAACATTCCTATATTCGATACATGTATACTACATTGTGGTGTATGTAGTGTGCATGTATTGGGTGTGGGGGTGTTACATTTGGAGTTCTGCTTTACGTTTTAATAGATCCGGGTTCTTCACACTCATATATATGCACGAAAAATGAAAAACTTGGGAACCTAAAGGTAGAACTAAAGGAAGAGGGAATATTAGTTACTAGCCCATTAGGGAGTGAGGTGATTATGAGGAAGGTAGTGAAAGATTGCCCCGTGGCGATACACGGACGTTTCTTTTGGGGAGACTTATTTGAACTACCATTTCAAGAATTTGACGCTATCCTTGGGATGGATTGGTTGGCCAAACACGATGCACTGGTTGACTGTAAACGGAAGAGAGTTACTCTGTATACGTCAGACGGCGACGAAGTGACCTTAGTGGGAAAGAGGAAGGATTATCTAACTAACATCATTTCCGCTATGACGGCTAAGAGGTTAGTGCAAAAAGGCTGCGAGGCATACCTGTTATGCGCGTTAAAAGTGAAAGAAGAGGCACCGAAGCTACAAGATATACCTACTGTTTGCAATTTCCCCGACGTATTTCCTGACGACTTACCCGGATTACCACCTAAATGAGAGGTGGAATTCACCATAGACGTGTACCCGGGAGCTGCACCAGTATCCATCGCACCTTACCGAATGGAGCCAGCGGAGTTAAAAGAACTAAAGGTATAGCTACAGAAATTTTTAGACAAGGGGTTCATTAGGCCAAGCGTGTCACCATGGGGAGTGCCAGTATTGTTCGTGAAAAAGAAAGACAGATCCCTAAGGTTGCGTGTGGATTACCATCAACTCAATAAGCTGACCATCAAGAACAAGTATCCGCTACCTCGAATAGACGATTTGTTTGATCAACTCAAAGGTGCTGGAGTCTTTCCAAAAATCGATTTACGATCGGGTTATCATCAATTGGGGATCAAAGACGAAGACATACCAAAAACTGCATTCAGAACTCGCTATGGACATTATGAATTCATCATTATGCCTTTCGGATTAACGAACGCACCTGCAGTATTCATGGATCTGATGAATAGAATCTTCCACCCGTATTTGGATCAGTTCATGGTTGTATTCATTGACGACATATTGGTGTATTCAAATAATCGAGAGGACCATGATCGCCACCTTAGGATCGTTTTACAAACCCTGCGAGAGAAGCAATTATACGCTAAATTCAGCAAAAGCGAATTTTGGTTAGAAGAAGTAGCCTTCTTGGGACATATTGTATCGGCAGAAGGAATAAGGGTCGATCCCAAGAAAATAGAAGTGGTATTGGAATGGAAGCCACCTAAGACAGTAACAGAAGTCCGTAGTTTCTTGGGGTTAGCAGGATATTATTGGATATTCGTCAAAGGGTTTTCCATGATCACCACACCTATGACCAAGCTACTTCAGAAGAATGCCAAATTCTAGTGGACCGATGCTTGCCAACGGAGCTTTGAAAGGCTAAAGCAAAAACTTACTGAAGCGCCCATTCTTACACAACCCGAATCAGGAAAAGATTTTGTGATCTATAGCGATGCATCCCACATCAGGTTAGGTTGCGTATTGATGCAGGAGGGCAAAGTCATTGCGTATGTTTCTCGACAGCTCAAGCCACACGAAAAGAATTATCCCACGCATGACTTAGAACTAGCAGCGATTGTTTTGGCTTTCAAGACGTGGAGGCACTACTTATACGGGGAAAAGTGTTAGATTTATACGGATCATCAAAGCCTGAAGTACCTACCCACGCAGAAAGATTTAAACCTGCGATAGCGAAAATGGATGCAACTATTAGCCAACTACGACTATACGATTAACTATCACCCGGGCAAAGCGAATGTCGTAGCAGATGCACTTAGTAGGAAGTCAATGCAAGCGCTACGTGCTATGAGGGTAGAATTAGAGCCCATAGAAGATGGAGCTATCTTTGCAGAAATGCACGTGCGACCTACCTTACATCAACAAATACGTAAGGCTCAGAAGGAAGATGAACAAGTGAAGAAGTGGAGTCAACAGGCGCAGGAGAATTCGTCAGGAGATTATGAACTTCGTCCAGATGGTATCCTATACTACAAGAAGAGAATGGTGGTACCTAAGTCCGAGGAATTGAAGAAACAGATTTTGCAAGAAGCTCATTACACAATGCATCCGGGAGCAACGAAAATGTACCGGGACTTGAAGGAGTATTACTGTTGGCCAGTAATGAAAAGAGACATCGTGGATCACGTGACGAAGTGTCTGACCTATCAGCAAGTGAAAGCAGAACATCAACTACCCTCAGGACTACTACAACCTATCATGATTCCAACCTGGAAATGGGACCGTATTACTATGGATTTTGTCACAGGATTGCCTATGACTAGGGACAAACATGACGCGATCTGGGTAATCGTGGATCGGCTTACTAAGTCCGCTCATTTCTTACCAGTACGCGTGGATTACTAGCTAGACAAGTTGGCAGACTTGTACATCAAAGAGATCGTATGTCTCCACGGAGTTCCAACTTCAATCATATCAGATCGAGATCCACGCTTTACGTCAAATTTTATGCAGAAGTTCCAAACAGCCCTTGGGACTCGAACGTACCACAGTACAGCATTCCATCCCCAGACAGACGGACAGTCGGAAAGAGTGATTCAAGTTTTGGAAGATATGATGAGGGCGTACGTTTTAGAATTTAAAGGCAGCTGGGACAAACACCTGACCTTAATGGAATTCGCGTACAACAACAGCTATCAATCCAGCATACAAATGGCTCCTTACAAAGCACTGTACGGTCGAAAATGCAGAACTCCAGTTTGCTGGACAGAATTGAGCGAGGAAAAGATGTTGGGGCCAGACATAGTTAAGGAAACTGAGGAAAAGGTAGAGATCATTCGAGACCAATTAAAAACAATGGCGGACAGGCAAAAATCATATGCGGACCTAAAGAGGAAAGACATACAGTTCGAGGTCAGTGACAGAGTATTCCTCAAAGTCTCTCCTTGGAAGAAGGTGTTACGATTTAAATAGAAAGGCAAGCTAAGCCCTAGATTCATCAGACCATATGAGATCATCAAATGGGTAGGTCCGGTAGCTTACCAGTTGGCGTTACCACCCGAATTAAGTAAAATACATGATGTTTTCCATGTTTCAATGCTAAGGAGGTATCGACGTCATACAAGCTCAAGACATCGAGATTCAGCCCGACCTGACATACGAGGAAGAGCCGGTAGAAATCCTAGCACGGGAAATCAAAGAGTTGTGGAATAAGAAGATCCCATTGGTCAAAGTGCTTTGGAGGAATCACAAAGTAGAAGAAGCTACATGGAAACGCGAAGAAACTATGAGGAAGCAGTACCCATATTTATTTCCACCTGATAGGCTTCGGGGCGAAGCCTAAATTAACGGGGGAGGAATTGTCACGACCGGCCATAGCATGTATGTACAGTAATTACGTGTATAGTATTCACATGTGCTGACAAAGTAGGCATACTAAAGAGATCCGGCTAACCCTAGACCGTTAAGCTATAATTCATTAAAGGACCGAGGTTAAACGTGTGTAACTAACGGCGATGGGTGACCAGTCTGGGAAGTCTTAATAATGTATGTGATAGTGTAATGAAATGGAAACTAGAGAAAAACCGGGTAAAAATTGTGAACTGTGACTTTCTTCGGAAATGCCCCGTTAGAGAGAAACGAAGACACGTAGACTAGGGGCATTTTGGTCATTATTAATTAAAATTTATACATGAATCCAAAGTAGGAAATAAACACATGAGTGCATAGAGGACGTCGAGGGGTTGAATATGAAATGATAGTCAGTAGAAACAGAGCCCGGGCAAACCCGAGCAAAGAAAGGACCTAAAGGAAATTTTGTAAAAAGTCGAGGGCTTATTGGTAATTTTTCAAAATGACTTGGAAACCTAAAATAGACCTTAAAAATGGAAAGTAGAGGTCGAGAGGTTCAAAACCATATGTGATTCACTTCGTGGAACTACACGGTTTAAAAGTTACAGACAATCAATCGCCGGAGGGTATTTTAGTCTTTTCACATCCTAAATCATAAAATTACAGCAAAGGGAAGAAGAGGGGCCAAAATATAATTAAAAGAAAGCCCAATGGCTTGGGCCTTAAATAAACAAAAGAGAGAGACAATTGTACCAATGAAAAATGGCCATTTTGCCTTAAAGTGGACCAATTGGAATTAAGCATTTGTCTTAACACATTATTAGCCAAATTGGGCAGCCATTTGGACCAAAAACACATGAAAGAAGAAAGCAAAAACTCCCTCTTGAGAAGGAGGGTCGTCCAAGCCATAGGAGAAGGAAGAAAGGTGGTGATTTTCAAGTTTTAAGGTTTATTATCAAAGGTTTTGGTGGAATCCAAGGTCATAAACTAAGGTAAGTTCAATTCTAATCCTAATTTCAGGTTTTAATGAGTAATTTGAGAGATTAAAATTAGGGTTCTTATGGTGGATTTGGGGAAAACTTAATTAGTGATGATATTGATTAATTAAATGGAAGAATTAAGGTTTCTAAAGTTTAATAAGGTTAGATTAGGACTTAATTTGAAAAGAAATGGAAGGGTAGTGCATGTTCTAAATTTCTAGGGTTTATGGTTGAGGTTGTGTTGTGAAATTTTTGTAGGCAAGGGTGGAAATAAGGAGAAGGAAGAGCTTGAAAGAGAAGGGAAAGCAAAAGGAAATTAAAATACAAGGTTTGGTACTTTACTTGGAAGAATTAATTTTTCTTTCATTTTCTTGCCAAAAATTTATCTATGGAACTTTTGCTATGGATGCCTAAATGTGTTTTTTGAGTTTGAATTCAATTTTTGAGTGGTATTTTTGAATCCATTTGGTGATTGGGTTATTTAAATTCAAATGAAATCTAATGTTTTCAATGATTTGGGTAAAAGAGTTTATGAACTCCATTTAGTCCAAATTGATTTAAACAATTAAGTTATTTTAAAAGGGAAGTGTCTAAGTCTTCATTACATTATTAGGGAAGCTTTGAAATGGATTTAGAAAAAAAAAATAAACAATTTTGCACCAAATGCAAGTGGGGACCGAATTGGTGCCCTTTGGGAGCCAATTTTGGACCCAACTTTGGGCAGCCGGTTGAGGCAGAAAACGATGAAATTTTTCTATGAACTTTTACATGCAATTAGTCAACATATGAAATAAGTTTCCTGTAAAATTTCAGCCAAAAATAAGATCATTTACCTGGTCAAATGCATGACTAAAATTGACTGAAATTTAGACAAAAACCAGATTTTACTATTCATATGGTCATGTCATTTGCGTTGCTGATTTTACGCGCCGTGTTACTATTCTTTTGGTCATTTTTGGGAATTGTTCTAATGTGATTATTTCCACTGGGAATGGTGGTAAAAACGTGGAAATGAAATGGCCTTTAGCCACAGAGTTAGTACATGGCAAAATGGCATGACTTAGTAAAAATGATGAGGGATGTGCAAATCATTTAAAAATTTGTGGAAATCTTGGATTTGAATTTTAAAACCTTATGCTCTACGTGGTGGTTGAACTTGGTAGATAAGGGTATAGTACACTATACTAACTTATGCAGTACTGCTTGATATTGTGATTGAATTGTTATTATCTAAACTCAATGGTGAGGGCCATTGGTTATAACCAGGATGGTGATGACCATTCTTGTGATTTGATATCGGTGGTGAGGGCCACTGCTTTATCACTGTGGTTCTGCTTTTACCAGTAGAGCAAAAATTTACAAACTATGACACGACTATTTTATGGCATAAGTTGAATTGTGAATATTTTACAATTTTAGTTGAAATCTTTTAAAAAACTTGAAATTCTTTTTCGGGAAGTACGTTTTTATTTCATTGAAGTGAGCTTTATATTTTATTGCTTATAGTATTTAACATTCATATATTTAATTGCCTTGCTTGTACAAATACTCTTTACTTTTATTTCCATTATTAAAGTACCCACTGAGCGACATTGCTCAGCAAGTTAAGTTTTCCTTGACTCGTAGGTCCGGAGCAGTAGCTAACTCTTGGGAACCGACGACCAGACCCACAGCATCTCAAGATAGATCTCTTAGTTTCCATTTTGAGTTAACTAGTTGTGACATGTATATATATATAAGATTGAGAATTACTATGTTATACTATACGTTAGTAGTATGTCATAATAATAAACCTCTACTTTATTTTGTACTAGAAGTGTGAATTCTTCTTGCAGGTTTGTAGTTGAGGTTATAAGGGGGATTCATTGGGAGTGTATTGAGACTGATTGTGTTCACATTGGTTTGTGTAAAAATATTTTCAAAAATAAAAAAAAACCAGTTTTGTCAACACTTGGGACCCAATTTCTAGGCGAACCTCTGGCCAAATTTTTGTAAAAACTGGAACTAAAATTTGACTAAGTAAAATTGGTAGCAACATTAGGTTAGTGTGGCGCCTCTACTCGGCTTACACACGTAGGCTGGGAAGGGGTGTTACATTTCACCCACAAAATGGATCTTCATCCTTTGGGATCGGGTCTTCATCCTTTAAAATGGATCTTCATCCTTTGAGATCGGGTCTTCACCCTTGATCTTCATCTTTTAAATTGGATCTTCATCCTTGAAACACAGATCTTTATCCATTGGAGATAGAGTCTTCACCCTTGAAAAATGGACTTTCATCCTTTGGAAATCGGGTCTTCACCCTTGAAAATGGATCTTCATCCTTTGAAAATCGGGTTTTCACCCTTGAAAATGGATCTTCATCCTTGTGAAATTGGGTCTTTATCCATTGGAGGTCGAGTCTTTATCCTAGCTTCAGCTCTCTTAGCTGAACTGATCTTTTGTCTTTTGCATCTTCCTTCTTTTGATAGTTCTAATGTTCCATTCTTTTGTTCTTCTTTTTTGCAAAAATTCAGCCATTTTTAATTGGACCTTATATCCTCTCCTTGCCCCCTGCGTGGCAAAATATTTGCAAGTGAGTTTAAAAATATTTTATATATAGACTCAAAAAATTGAAAAGGAGAAACTTTGCCCCCTGTGTAGGCTCCAACCCAAGATATTTTTCCATGCGGGCTCTGATTGATTTTTTGTTGTCTAGTTCTTTGCACAAGCACGCATTTCTTCTTTTGCAAAGGACTGGAGCTTCCACAAGCAAATAGGCTTTCCGTTCCCTCTTGATTAAATATCTTCTTTTGATTCTTTACTTCGCAGGGTGTTTGCTGTTCATTTTGACAAGAAATAGACAACACAAGACAAGAAAGTGCGATGTGATACGCTCATGTATGCATGATATGCATGATAATACTCACAGCAGTTTCATTGACTCACATGCCGAGGTGATTAGCAGAAGTATTCTCGTTGACTCCTTTTCGATGCTCATTCAAGTCTTGCACTGGAATGACAGACTGCTTCACATTTATGGCTTTTATCTTCAAGATGTTGAAAATATGAATAATGGAGACCCCAAGCAGCAGAGTCAGGGATTCATTTATTTCAAACTATGTCTCAACATGTCACTTAATATCTTCTTCATGACCTTGCCAATAATCATTTCCTTTGCCCAATTTGTCCTTTGGAGGTTCAACATACTTCCCTTAACTTGAAGGCTTTGTATGACAAAACACTTATTTTTTATTTTGATTTTGATTTTTGAATTTTAAAATTGAATGTTGGCTTTGGCAAATTAATGTCAATGCACCTCAGGACTTGATTTTCCAAATTAACATGTCTATAACATGACAAACCTAGTTACCATACTAAACTCGGGAATCATTTCTATTTAAGCAAGAATTGTTGCACTTCAGATAGGCACATACACATTACCTGGCCAAAGGTCTCATTTGAGTTTAAATATTGTCTATCTCATATGCATGCTTATTCAAACTATCTCCACTAATAGACTTTACCTACCAAGAGAGATCGACATGTCTTCGATAGGCTTGAAATGGGGTCTATAAGGGACATGGGTTTAAATGAAGGCCATTTTGAGATAGGAGCTGGTGTGACACAATGGACAAACCCTCACACTATAAATTTCTTGTTTGAATTTTAGGCAGCTTGGAGGCAATCTTGCTAGACTCCAAATTCTTTTTGTCCTCTTGGCATTAATCTGGATCTTGATTAGGACAGTCTTTGCCCTTGCAAAAAGTTTAAGACCCAAATTCATTTCTTTTCTTCTTTTCCCTTTTTCTTTCTTTTTATTTTTCTTACTCCTCTCTTTCTTTGAGCATCTTATCATTTTTGTACTTCTTCCTTGTAGGACTGTCAAATATAGAACTTTCAAGAACTGAATGGTCTTTCTCCTTTTTCTTTGATTTTGATCGAATCTTTGGATGGGTTGGACCAGTTCAAGTCAAAATGTCCTTATAACCCAAATGGAAGCCTTTTGTTGTCTTAGGTAAAAGAGAACTAGTTGGCTTTTTGAACCACCTTTTTAGGTTTTATCTTTCTTCCTTTTTTTCTTTTTGTTTTCTTTTTTTTTTTTGTTTTTTTTCTTTTTATGTTTTCTTCTTCTTTTTTTCTTTCTTTCCTTTTTTTGTTTTGGTTCTAGCTCAAACAGAGTTGTCTTATTTGTAACGACTTTGGCTTCCAATAATGGATGATTGGAGTGACATAAATCTTCTTTAACAGGGACAAATCATTTATTACTCTAATGTTCATGTTGTCTTGATATATTGGAGATAGTAAGTGAACTTCAACTACCCTTATGGTCTTAAAAACATCAACTACCCTTATGGTCTTGAGAACTTCAACTAACTTTATGGTCTTGAGAACTTCAACTGTCCTCATGATCATAACTTATCATTGCTTTCTTTGATCTTCTTGCCTCTTCATCTTAGTGATCATAAGACTTGTCAAAAGTATCACAACAGCCCAGGGTAGGTTGTTGGGGTTATATGCCAATGAAAAGAAAGCTAAAATTTTATGAAGTCTCAAAGGGACAACTAGGGATTGATATTTAATAGGGTGGATACTAGTTGTTGGCTAACCAAACAATGCCTAGATCATCTGTCCCTTAAATAAGCAGAGTTCAATTTCGCCTCGAAAGTTTGTCAAAGCATGTTCTAAGACTGACTAGGACCTAGACAAAGGTAATTATACAGGAGCCCTCTCTAAGTAAGCATACAAAACTCAATGCTATAGACCAATTCCCTCATCTAGTAAAGTCATTCAAGTCATGATGCCTAGACATATTAATTCATGAATTATCAAGCTAGATTCCTCATTGGTTGAGCACCAAAATGAATAAAGACCAACAAAAATTTTGATGAAAGTAATTTAAACAAACATAATTTGAAAAATAAGATTGTTCCAATAAATATTAAAGAAAGTAAAATAAATAGAGCAACACTCCAAGCTAAGGGAAGTTCGTTGAGTTGGAGTCGAAGATTCTACATTTATTTAGACATCTCAAGGGCAAGGATTTTTTCCATCATCAAGGGCCATTGCTTCATCATCCATCATTAGCCCAAGCTTGCTTAGTAGCACATCATTTTAGTAGCTTCTCTTTCCATATCATGACAAGATGACAAGATAATACTCTTCATAAAGGTTGTTGGCGGTGGCACCCTTCCAAATTTAGCCAAAGGATCATTCTTAGTGTCGGGCTTATCAGGCTCAGGCAGCTTTCCACTGTCAATCAAATCTTGGATTTTGTGCCTTAAGTGAACACATTTATCTGTCTCATGCCCTTGCATTTGATGGAATTGACAGAAGACCTTGACTTCAAAATTTGGTGGTAGAGGCTTATGTAGAGACCAAGGTGTCAATGGTTGTAGCAAATCCATCTTTATTAAATTTTCTAGCATCTTTGACAAAGGCTCCCCCAAGTTTGAAATTTTACACTTCTTTGTTGTCTTAGTTGTTGCATTTTTCTCAGCACCTCCTCTTTCCCTTTGACTTTGCCCACTAGGGTGATAGCCGCTCTTATTGCTCCACTTAGATAGCACATGGTTCGGTTGGTCTTGTAGAATAGGGATTGATCTCTCATTTTTCATTTGATCTCTATCAGTAGACATGTTCCTTGTTAATATTGCCTTTTCCTTCTTTCTTATGTCAATGGGAGATGCCTCATTAAAATTTTTGATGATCTCTAGAATTTGAATCAACTAGGTCCTCATAATTTCAACCAATTCATCTCGTAGCTTGGCCATCCTAGCTTTGACAACTTCATCAACTATGTCCCTTAGCTGGTTTGCATTCATCCTTGAAATGTTGTAGGTGGTGTCATTGTATGCTCTTGAATTGTCGTACTCTAGGTCTGTGAGCCAGAGAGGATCAATGATATGAGATGCAAATGTATGCATGTACGCATGTATACACAAACAATAGGCAAACAAGGACAAATAGGACATTCCTTTCAACCTTATAACATCCACACACGAATGGCGAGTCTTTTTTCCTAGATATATGGCTAACAAAACACCAACATGGGGTATCTTGTTTTCGAATATTTCCCTCGAACGTTTCAACTAATAGTTATATTTTTGAAAATGGAAACCAATCCATGATAATTCCCATTAATTAGGTTTTAATCCATTCAACCAACTATTGTAGCTTTTATGCTATATTGGATTAAAACTAAATTAAGAGGTTTATTGTAGATAGATTTCTCACTTTGAAAAGAGCAACTAATGGTTCATGCCAAAAACAAGCCCATGATTAATTATTATTAGTATAAACTAGGCTCACAATTGATTTTTGGTATTTCGTAATTGACCTAAATAATTTGCAAGCTCTTTGTAAGAAAAGGTTGGATAAAAAAAATTTTGTTTCTAAGCCCATTGTAAAAGATTTTAGGAAAAATGGATTTTGGGCTTAGTATTTGGGCCATGAGCAAAAGAATTTTTTATTTATTTTTAGAAAAGTCTTATGTCCAAAGAAAATTTTGAAAATAGCTTTGGGCTTTTGGATTTTAAAGAAAAATTTATTTGAGCTCGCAAATGTACTTGGGTCATATTAGAAAAAGAACAAACCAAATAAGCCATGATTCAAGCCAAGATAAATTAACCATAGTCAAACAACATGCATTTGGGGTAAAACCTAAGGAAAGTAACTAGGCCAATTATATGAGCTTTAGTCTTTGGGTAAAAGGCTTAGGTTCCCATAGCAAGTATATTCCAAATGGTACGAGGCTATGAGTGGTTATGCCATGCTCGATCTCCATACCTTGAGTGAAAGTATGGTATCCCTTACATAACACAACACGGGTAACACGGGCATCCTAACTCATGCATACGATGCAATCTAATATGATGCAATGGATAATATCATTATAAGAAAGAATAGAATAATATAAAGACCAATGGAATCAACTTCTCTTATCCCCAGTGGAGTCACCACTGTGAGCGGGGATTTTTTCCCCCACTTCCGGTGGAATGGTTCTTGCGACTTTGGCACTGTTTAGGCTCGGGGCCTTAGAGAACACGGACCTAAGTCCAGTGAAAATGGAGTCGCCACCCGGACGAGCCGGAAAAAAGAAAGGGGTGGATGACTCGATTCCTAAGGAATCCCCAACCCCGTAATGGGTTCTAAAAGTTGGGTACGTGTGGGGAAGGTGAGAAATAGCCCCGCACCCCCACAACACCCGGTTCATTAGAACCGGCCTCCTTTACAGGTCTTAATATCATAAAATCCTCAAATATAACAACATTATCCATATTACACACAATAATTAAAATAAAGCATCGTTATATTAAAAATCAAAACAATGTCCAAGCAAATAAATAAATGGACACCCATCCGAGGATAGAAACATGCCCTTACATCCCATGCCTAAATAGGACACCCACCGAAAGGTAGAAACATGTCCTTTACATTAGTTCTAAAATAGAAAAGCAATTTAAATTACATGATATTTAACTAATGAGGTACCCACCAAGTGGAAACATACCTCTTACAACATTTGGAAATCTAAATAAATTGATAAAAGTAAATAACCATTCATCATAAATAAATCATTCATCAAAGGTATTAAACATCAATAGAAAGGTAAACATCAATCCATGATAAATTAAATAAACCAAGCATTGAAATTAAATAAATTAAAGCATATAAAATAAATCAAAGCATAATCAAATATAGAATTGAATAAGATAAATAAAAATCTAAATTATAGCTACTGTTTCCATTTAGGGTTCTTTATTTCATGTGTTTAGGGTTTTGAAATTTGTGGAATTAGGCTACTGTGAGTTTTTAAAGGAATTATAATTGATTAAGGTTTTATGTTTTAAAAGGTTGATAAAGTTCTTTGATTAACCAAATTAGTGTTTGTGATGTGAAATTATGAAATTTAGGTTTGAACACTTTAAAATACTTAGATTTATGGTTTACGGTTACTCATTGAATTGTGTCTTCATGCTTACTGTGTAAAATTAAACATTTGGGGTTTATATGGTTTTTAAAGTTCTAAAGGATTAGGGTTTAGAAAAAATTAGGATTTAAGGTTTTAAAGGAGTTTAAGGTTTATTGTTTAGTTTTAAAGTTGAATTAGGGTTTCGGTGAATGCATGAGATTTTTAGGGTTTGAAAATCAATTTGATAATTTTATGAAGTTTTATGAAAATAAACAAACGATTTAAAGTTTACATAAATAGAAAAGATATTTGTTAAGGTTTTTAGAAAGAAACAGAATTTAAATTATGGTTCTGAAAAGAAACATTTTAAATTAGGTTTTTAAGATTTTGACGAAGCAAAAATAACAATTGTAAGTTTTTTGAAAAAAAAAACAACGAAATAAAGTTTTTAAACTTTAGAAAAACTAAATTAAAGTTCTAGGGTTTTTGAATTAAAAGGCACAATTGGATAGTTTATGCTACTGTGAAAAAATATAAAGAAATTAAAAATTCAAACCTTCTTTCGTAGATTACACCAAATTTGCTTCTTGGAAGAACCAAATCAAGGACAAGCTTTTTTGCCTTTGAATTGCTTGAATTGTTTTTCTGCTCTCTCAAAAAACTCAGCTTGATTCAAGGTTTTCCTTCACAATTTTGGTCTCCACTTTTGTTCAAGCTTCTGTATGATTTCTTCCCTTCTTTTCCCACCTTTTTGTGTTGTTTAGTCCTTATTTATAGAAGAATTTGATGTATAATTCTAGTTATTTATGGAAGCTAATATTGATTAAGAAAAGGAAACTGAAAAGGTTTCAGAAAATTTGCATCGAAAAAATTTCGCTGGCAAAAAAAAAAACTGTTGCGGAAAAATTGAGTTGGCAAAAACAATTGCCTACGGTAAAAATGCGCTGGCAAAAAAGCTTAACGGGCCTGCGGGCCATTTTGCCGCAGCCGACCCCCCTTCCTTTTTTTACTTTATTTTTTATTTTATTTTTATTCTTTATTTTTTATTATTATTTTTAATTTTTTATTAATAAAAATTAGATACTAAAGCAAAAATTATTTAATTAAAATAACAAAAATTATTTTCGACTAATTAAAATATATTGGACAATACAAAAATTATTTTGGACTAATTAAAATATATTCGATGGGACCGGGTCAAAAATTAAGGGTCTACAGTCTCCTTTAGTTCTTCCATTTTAGCATTGAGGGCATCGTCCACCATTATTTAAATTTGTTCGGGCTCCATTGCTTTTGGTGAGAAAGTAATTGAGTTGCTGCTAGATTCTTCGTCTCCGGCGTAGGTCAGATTATTATAAGCTTTTGAACTATTGTAATCCAGGGCTGTAAGCCAGAAAGGATTAATGATATGTGATGTGATGCATGTATGCATGTATGCACAAATAATAAACAAACAAGGATAAATAGGATGTTCCTTCCCACCATAAAACTTCCACACACGGATGGCGAGTCTCTTTTTCTAGGTATATGGTTAACAAAATACCAACATGGGGTATCTTGTTTTCCAATATTTTTCTCCTACATTTCAACAAATACTTATATTTTAAAATTATGTGAGTGGGGATTTTTTCCCCCACACCCGGTTCCAATGCTCAGGGCCTTAGAGAACACGGGCCTAAGCCTGGAGAAAATGGAGTCGCCACCCAGACAGGCCAAAAAAAAGAAAGAGGTGGATGACTTGATTCCTAAGGAATCCCCAACCCCCTAATGGGTTCGAAAAGTTGGGTACGTGTGGGGAAGGTGAGAAATGGCACAGCACCCCCACAATGCCCGGTTCATTGGAACCGGCCTCCTTTGCAATTCTTAATATTATAAAATTCTTAAGTATAACAATATTATTCATATTGCATGCAACAATTAAAATAAAGCATCATTATATTAAAATCAAAGCAATATCCAGACAAAGCAAATAAATGGACACCCATCCGAGGATGGAAGCATATCCTTACATCGTCCATGTCTAAAATAAATAGGACACCCACCAAAAGGTGGAAACATGTCCTTTACATTGGTCCAAAATATAAAAGTAATTTAAATTACATGAAAATTAATTAATGAGGTACCCACAAAGTGGAAACATACCTCTTACAATTTTAATACCAAAACAAACAAATAATAATCATAATAATAAAGAAAATATCCATCCATGGTAAATTAAATAAATCAAGCATTAAAATTAAATAAATCAACCATCAAAACATATAATAAACGACATAATCAAATCTAAAATTAAATAAAGCAAAGAAAGATACAAATTTAGGTTTATGTCTCAATTTAGGGTTCTTTAATTAACATTTATGGTTTTGGGATTTTGAAATTATTATATTTATTATTTAGGCTACTGTGAGAATTTTTGGAAAAAGATAGAATGGATTAGGGTTTTGTAAATTTAAGAAAGTAGTAAGGTTTTTGGTTAATCAAATTAGGGTTTAGGGCTAACATCATGAAATTAGGGTTTTGGAACATTAATACATTAGGGTTTATAATTTTAAAAGATTAAGTTTTAGGTTCACTGAATTATAGTTACTGAGTTAAGAATTAGGATTTTAGATTTACTAGATTGGGCTTTAGGTTCACTGGATTAGGGCTTTAGGGTGATGAACTTGTCATAAAGTTTTGATGTTTTAAGAATTAGGGTTTAGGAAAACTAGGGTTTACTGGATTGGTTTTTAAGAAAACAGATTGTTATTTTGGTTTTTAGAAAGGTGTAATTAGGATTTTAGATTTGAAAAACATGTTTTAATGGCTATTAAAATTTTAGGGTTTTATGGTTTGAAATCTTGATTCTATAGATTATGATTTAGAATTTAGAATTTGATGCTTCACCGTAGTCAAAGTTAAGTGTGCTTTTAATATTGACTATATCAACTACTTATGTATTTTTAGGTGAAAACAAATATAGAAAGCCAAATTTATTATTGAAAGATTAAAATAACTCAATGAATGAAATTATAACAAAATAACTACTATGGAAGTTTTAAAATGAAATTAATTAAGATTTAGGGTTTGAATAACTTAGTGTTCATAAAATTAGATTTGTGTTGAATGATTATATTATTTACTTTAATTAAGACCTTAAGTATTGTATGAATTAATTTATGCTACTGCCTAAACTAAATTGAAGGAAGAATTAAATAACTAAGGCAGTGTGATGATGGCTTAAAAGGTGAAGATGATTAATGATTCAATAAACTAAAGTTAGAGCAATTTACCTACATTTGAAGGCTCCACCAAATTTGAAGAGATTAAACCAAGTTGTTGCCTGCTTCAGATTTGATTTTGGTTGAGCAAAGCAATCTGCAGATGATTGCTTCCTTTGGTTGTTGTCTCTTGAATTTCTCCTTGCTTGCTAGGGTTTTCTTTTGGCCGAAAGAATTTTTGAGAGTCCCAAGTTTGGTTCCTAATCTCTTTTTTTTTTGAAATATCTAAGTTTCATCTCCCAACAGTCCAGATCCCTTTCTGAAGTGTTTTAATGTGGTATTTATAGGAAAAAAAATCAAAACCTAATTCTAATTGTCTAAGGAAATAAAAACCATTTAGGAAAAGAAATCAAAACCAAATAGAATTTGGTTTCGGAAAAAATTACGCTGGAAAAAATTGTGTTGGCAAAAAATTGTTGTGGGCTATGGGCGGGCCAGCACAAAAAATTGCGAGCGAATTGGGGCACTGGTCAGCCAATTCCTGCGGCGAATTGGCCCAAGCCAATTCACTTTCAGCGATGAAAATTTTTCGTCGCCGATTTTTTATTTATTTATTATTTTTTTTCTTTACTAATATTACCCCTTTTATTTTTATTAAAAATTATAAATAATAAATATTATTTAATTAAAATACCATAAAAATTATTTTAGACTATAAAAATATTGGACCAGACTGGGTAAAAATTAAGGGTCTGCAGTTTGCCCCCTACTTGAGCGATCTGAGACTACGGCAAAAGAGAGTGAAAAGGAATGTGATTTTTGACTAGGTTTAGGGACATACTGCACTCCCAAGGTTGGTTTAAGCTCTGGACTCAAAAATAATTTGGATTCTGAACCCGAGCTAGATTTAGGATTTGGGTTTTGGACCCGAGGTAACTTCTGGACTTAATAGAGATTTTTGGTTCTGGACCTAAGCTAAGTTCTGGACTTAAAAATAATTTGGGTTCTGGACCCGAGCTAAGTTCTGGACTTAAGAGAGAATTTAGGTTCTGGACCTAAGCTAAGTTCTAGACTTAAAAATAATTTGGGTTCTGGACTCGAGCTAAGTTTTAGACTTAAGAGAGAATTTAGGTTCTGGACCTAAGCTAAGTTCTGGAAATAAAAATAATTTGGGTTCTGGACTCGAGCTAAGTTCTGGAGTTAAGAGAGAATTTATGTTCTAAACCTAAGCTAAGTTCTGGACTTAAAAATAATTTGGGTTCTGGACTCGAGCTAAGTTCTGGACTTAAAAGAGAATTTAGGTTCTGGACCTAAGCTAAGAGAGATTTGATTATCTGCAAAAAATAATTGTAGTTAGTAGGATACTAAAGGAATTTGCAAAAAATATAGCTAATTTTTACCATGCCCATATCTTCTTGCCCCCTGCGTGTAAAAATATTTTAAAAGTGCAAAAATATTTATATACACACAAGTATCTGAATGATTGAATTGAATAATTGATTTTCCTATTTATTCACTGTGTAGTTAATATTTATATACTATTCACCAACTATTCATTTACTATTTATCAATAATAAGATTTAGTTTTTTCTTTTTTTTCACAGGAATACTATTTTTCTCTTTTAATTTTTGTCTTTTTCCTTTGCAATTTATCTATATAAACCTCGGCTTATTTCTTCATTTTATTCATACTTATACATTTTTTATATCAGAGAGTTTAGCATAGAGTTGAGGAGAAAATGCATCCTTCAATATCAGGAACTCGATCTAATGCTGAGTTATTGGAGTTTATTCGGCGGCATGAAAATGGAACTATAAGTCTACTAGCCGGGATGTAGCTTCATCGTAGTTCAAATCACAAGACTAAGGTAATAATTCAATTATTTATTTTTAACAGCAAATTATTTTTTCGATTTTGTGTTTTTGTTTTTTTTTTGTTTTTTGTTTTTTTTTTTGTTGTTTTCTTTTTCTTTTCTCTTTTTTTTTGTTGTTTTTTCTTTTTTTATTTATTTTTCTTTTTATTTATTTTCCCTTTTTTGTTTGTTTTTTGTTTTTTAAGATTTAGGAAAAATAAATTAATTAGATGAATATATTTAAGAATTTAACAAACAAGTAAATAGATAGACTAAAAATAGAACATAAACAAATTTAGCCTAAAAATCAGTAGTATTGATATGATGATATACTTACCTTATGTTAACTTACCTGGCTCCGTGTTAGCGTGATCGTTGCGTTATCTAGGGTGGAGGGTGTGTCTATAAAGCCTGACAATGGTATGATATAGCACCTTCTCGGGTAAAATAGATTATCTAAAATTGCGATTTTGAAAGCTTTATCTTTCAATTACCATCCGAGGAGTGTCCGATAGAAAGGAGTGTAGTTCAAGCATTGTCAGAATGGTGGATGGACACGGCCCATACTTTTCACCTACCTATAGGAGAAATGACCATTGGCCCAGTCGATTATACAGCCATAACTGGTATCCGGTACTATGGCCTTCCGGTCCCTCTTACCAATGATATTCTAACATTCAAAGTCCAATAGTTAATCGGTATGGAACCATCATTTAAAGGGCCTTTCAAGATAAAAATTAAGCCAATTCGGAGTTATTGGATGAACTACGAAGGACAAATTCATAGAGAAATAGCAGAACAATATGCTCGAGGATTTTTACTGTATTTGCTCAGGTCGACCATTTTAGGCAGCACCGAATCTGCCATCCATTTGTCGGTGTTGAGGGCCCTTACTGATATGAGTATGGTATCGCTTTATGGCTAGGGTGAAGCTGGCCTTGCCTATCTTTACCATGGACTAGATAAGATTTGCAGAAATAAGAAGTCTTTTATTGGCTTTATGGTGGTTGTCGAGGTATTCTTCTTCTACCAATGTCAATTCCATTCTTATTCTTGCATGAATTTGATTTTTATTATTGTTGTAGGCATGGCATATGAGAATAATCTTGTGAGGGTGCCTGGCATTTCCAGAGAGAGAGTCGGATATTCGAGATTGAATTTTTAGTTGTCAGATCATGTAGAAGTTTTCGACTCTCACAATGTGCACACCCAACGCTATCTCTTAAGTTGCTTAACCTAGGGTTAGGTAAAATTTCATTAGTATACTTTAAAATTTATATAAAAGTTCACTTACCTTAAGTCATTTTGTAGGTCAATTTGGCCTAGTGGAACACAGAAGAGCCGATGAACTGGACTTCTTCCATGAATGTCGCACTGCATTTTTAACATACCCGCTAAGTCATTGCTGGCCCCGTGTCTAGTGGCTGGTTTCTTGTGGAGAGAGTGTATAAGTGGTTTCTTGGTCCTGAGCAGCGGAGGATCCTGATGAATTGCCCAGAGTATACTTTAAATATCACATTAATACCGGAGAATGCATGGTGGTTGGCTCGGCATAGTTATGATGTTGAAACCTTTCTCTATCCACCGGATGTGTCTTATATCCAGTTTATTCGAGCAGGACTCTTGAACTTTGATGTATCTCCTATTGGTGTATGGGAGATTCCTAAGGAAAATGAGGATAGAGATGAGGAGGAGTATCACGGAGAGGGAAGAGAGTCTATCTCGCATCTCGGGGCTAGCACTTCTTAAGTAAACTTTTACAATCTTTCCATTACAATTGCTTCTTTCTTAACTTGTTTTGACTTTTTTAATGATTATTTTCAGGCTGATGGCTCATTTGGTCATGAGACTGGACCTTCCTTTACCGCTCTTCCATTTGCTCATTCTAATCAACCAGAGATGCCATCTCATCCACAGGACATTGATATAAATTACCTGGTAGGTTTTCTTGTTCCATGATAATTTATGCTATATGTATGCATGATTATGTATGCTCTTACTCTTTTCCTTTATGGCTCTCAGTGGATGCTTGAGGAACAAAACAAGAAACTTCAAGAAGAGTTGGCTGCTAGTCAGAGCAAGATTTTCGAGACTTTCGGTTTCAAGGGATGAGATATCCTTGTGCTTCGTCATTTAGAGGCCCCCAAGCTGATGACCATGAGATCCTTTCGTCTACTTTGGATGAGGACCATTACAGATCTGAATTCCAAGGTAATAGAGATTCAGGTGCTCCTATTTCGAGCGGACTCGGGATGGGTGATATGCCTCCTTCTTCAATAGGCAATGACTTTTTTAAGGCTTTGTTTGATCATGATCCACCATCTCATTCTTAATGATATATCAGTATTGTATCAATTGAGAAAATATTGTATAATAAGTATAATGATAAAAATAATAATGAAGACATACAATTTGCATCTTTATTGCATCTTCTTCTTTTTTTTATTGGCCGTTCCTCTTCACATTTAATATTTCCACAGTATCACTAACCTTCAAAACCAAAGGCAACGCAGCAATTCAAGATCCTTTCGTCGCCAATTTCCTATCCTCGTGCATCTCAGTCTCACACTTTTCCTTGTCAATTTTGGAATAGCACAATCATCCCATATAAATCTCTTTTCATGCCATGATATTATATAGAAGCCAGGAGATTTTCTACTTCAACGTAAAAATTCCTTTTAACAATTCCAATTTTACTTTAGTTGTTAACAATGATCGAACTCAATTTGAAGAAAATAAAAGTTCTATTTAAAAATATGAATGCCATTCATTGGAAACAAATATCTTGGTCAAAAATCGATACGTTGAAGTGTTTTCAAAATATTAAATTGGACCATTCTTTTTTACATGCCATGGCTTCTTTTTGGAGTGTGAATTCTAGGATATTTAAAATTAATGGCTTTGAAATATGTCCCTTGATTGAAGAATTTGAGGCCATCCTTGGATATCCAAGCAATCAACAAATGGTGTTACCTATATTGATTTCCATGACTCAACAAAAGATGCAAATGTTATTTCAACTTTTAAAGCCCGAAGTTCTACAGTTGATGAGAGGTGAGAAAATTCTGCTTGGTCCCTTAATTGACTTTTGCCTTTCTCATTTGGTTCCTACTAAGGCATGGGGACGTATGCTTTGTTGATGCTTGCTTGGCCAATTCTTGCTTGTTTCTTCTGATGGCGATATTAATCCATGAGTATTGGATATCATGGACCAAATGGAAGGAGGCTTGTCGCCGATACTCGTGATCTTAGCTGAGACTTTAGTTGGATTAGACCAACTTAAATTTGGATTGTCAAAGAAATTGACCGGGAGTCCATTGTTGCTTTAGGTAATTACCTAAACTGCCCTTTCGGGTTTTTAATTTAGGTTTTTCTTCTTTCTTCTTTTTTTTTTATTTTTTTATTTTTTATTTTTTATTGCTCTAGTTTTTACCTAGTCCGCCCATACGGGTTTTCGAAACTAGCGAGCTGTCCTAATTTTTGCCTAAGCTGCCCTTGTGGGTTTTCAACTTAGTGGACCCC
Source organism: Garcia nutans (assembly GCA_947685225.1). Taxonomy (NCBI): domain Eukaryota; kingdom Viridiplantae; phylum Streptophyta; class Magnoliopsida; order Malpighiales; family Euphorbiaceae; genus Garcia; species Garcia nutans. The sequence continues at coordinate 51,535,266 of CANTUV010000007.1, forward strand.
TTTTTTATTATATTTTATATTGCTCTAATTTTTGCCTAGTCCATCCATGTGCGTTTTCGGAACTAGCGAGCTGTCCTAATTTTTGCCTAAGCCGCCCTTGAGGGTTTTTAACTTAGCGGACCTTTTCTTTTAATTTTTAATTTTTCCTCACAAATTTGGCTTCAGGAGTGTCTCTGCTTGCTTGATACTCCATCTATGGATTTGTCAGATATCTTTTGTGACATCATTCTGCTAGGAAAATACTCCATCCTGCTTCTTCGTATGTTGACTGGGTTGACTGAATCCACTCACGCGCTGAAGTCAACATCCATTGGTTAGTACCTTGGTGGAAGATTTCTTGTATCACCATGCGGACATACTTGATGTATGTTCCTCTTGCTGCTCTTCGTCGAGGTACTTACTATGATCCTCGCCGGCTTGACCGTCAGTATGGAGCTAAGCCTTGAGGTTCTGAATTCACTTCCGACTTAGACATGTCTTGTCTGACTGAAACCTACTTGGATCGGCTGAAGCAAAGCTGGCCTGCACGTTACACTTATCTTCTGCCATAGATTTTACATTTGTCAATTTCTTTACAAAGTGTTTTGTTAGGATGAAAAAATAATAAAAGTAATAATAAGAGATGCTTCTTTTCCTTTTATAATTTGTCATCATCTTTTTCTATTGTGTTTATTTATTTCATCCATATCTTGTCAAATACTTATAACAGTGCACATATAATAGTTTTAATATTAATTCTGTTTTATTAAATTAGGGAACAACCAAACATAGAGCCAGCATACACAAGATCACTCCTGTTGCCAACTAGCCCTTTCGGGTTTTCTAATTGACAATTTTCTCTCATTTAGCCCTAATTGTTGTCTAGCCCACCCTTTCAGGTTTTTAGAGCTAGCGGACTGCTCTAACTTTTGCCTAGGCCGCCCTTTTTGGGTTTTTAACCTAGCAAGCTCTTTTTTCTTTTTCACTTTTTTTTATACATAAAACCTCTTCAACCTGTCAATGTTCACTGGCTCACTAAATTCATTCTCATCCATGTCTGATAACTTTACTGCACTCTTGTTCATGACTTGTTTCACAACATATGGCCCTTCCCACCTAGGCCTAAATTTTCCTCTTGGATCAGATACATTAGGCTTACATTGTTTCAACACTAAATCACTGATTTTGAGTTTTCTGATCTTAACCCTTCTATTATAAGTCCGAGCTATCCTCCTTTAATACAATTGATTATAATACAGTGCTTTTAACCTTCTCTCCTCTAGTAAAGCTAACTGTGTGTATCTGCTCACTACCCATTTCGTCTCAGGTAGTTTAGCTTCCAAGACCACTCTTAATCACTTGATCTCAATCTCAATTGGCAACACTGCTTCCATCCCATAAACCAAAGAGAACAGTGTCATTCCAGTCGTTGTTCGCACACTTGTTCTATATCCCCATAATGCAAAAGGAAGCATCTCTGACCAATCCCTGTAAGTCTTGGTCATATTGGACAGAATTTGCTTAATTGTCTTATTTGTTGCTTCTATTGCACCATTAGCCTTTGGTCTATAAGGAGAAGATCGATGATGATGGATTTGGTACTTTGAGAATAAGTTCTTAACTGCTCCTTAAAACTGTACCCCATTGTCTGATATCACACTGTGCGAGACTCCATACCTGCAGATGAGGTTCCTTTCAATAAATCTAGCCATTTGACTTGCCCCCAATTTATTGAAGGATTCGGCTTTGACCCATTTTGAAAAATAATCTACCGCTACTACAATAAAACGGTGACCGTTTGAGGTTGTTGGATGTATCTCTCCTATAATGTCGATCCCACAAGTGGCAAAAGCCAGGATGAAGACATAGAATGCAATTCTTAAGGAGGCATGTGATTCAAATTACCATACATCTAACATTGTTGGCACTTCTTTACAAACTCAATACAATCTCTCTCCATTGTCACTCAGTAGTAATCTTGTCGAATTATCTTTTTAACTAGGGCTAAACCACTCATGTGTGGACCGTAACTTCCCGCGTGTATTTTTGACATGATATGCTCCACTTCAAGCTTCCTTAAAGATCTCAAATGCACCCCATCAAGCCATCTTCGATATAACTCTCCATGGAAGGTGATGTATTGCAAGGAACACCGCCTTATGGCTATTCTTTCTTTCTTTGTTGCCCCCAATAGGTATTCCCTTTCCTCTAAAAATCGTCTTGTAGTATCATACCATGCATCATGGTCCGTATCAGTTTCCATGATTGTCTCATATTCATAGCAAGGATTTGATGAACTAGTCAAAATCGGAGACTTGAGGAATAAGTTGATAGGATTTTCCCATACCGAAGCCAATGTGGTTAGGGCATCAGCCATATGGTTTTCTTCTCTTTATAGGTGTATAAACCTGCACTCCTTAAAGTTCTTCTCATCATGGTCAAGTACTGGTGGTATGGTTTTAATTTCTCTTCTTTTAACATCCACTCTCCATTTACTTGGGATACTACTAGCAATAAATCGCCAAAAACTTCCACCTTATCCACCTTCATAATCATTAGGGTTTCCAAACCAAAGATACATGCTTCGTGCTCTACCATATTATTGGTTGCTCTGAATTTCAACATTTTGGCTAAAGGGATAAGTTCCCCTTCGGGCGATTTTAGTATGACTCCCAAACCTGCTCCTTTCCTATTCACTGCTCCATCAAAATACATTTTCCATCCCTGTACTTCAATGGCCTCTAAATGTTCATCTAAAAATTCCAGGACTACCTCTTTGCTATCCGGTAATGGTTGTTGGGCCAGAAATTCTGCCACTGCTCTACCTTTGATTGTTTTCCTGGTTACATACTCAATCTCAAATTCTTCCAATATTATCAACCATCACCTATACTTACCAATCAAAGATGGTATCTGCCTTAAGTACTTCATTGGATCCAACCTAGAAATTGCTTGCACACTATAAGATTGAAAGTAATGCCGCAACTTCTTAGAAGACCAAACCACAGCAATACAGGTCTTTTCAATGATACTATACATAATTTTGTAAGGTAGGAGCTTTTTACTAAAATAGTAGACTGCGTGCTCAATCCCCGACTCATCTGCTTGGGCTAACATAGCTCCTACTAACTCTTCTTCTACTACTAAGTATAGTAATAGGGGTTTTCAAGGTTTAGGTGGTTTCAAAACAGGTGGATTCAGCAAATACTCTTTAATTCGCTCAAAGGCCTTTTGACACTCTCCATTCCACAAGACTGGCTGATTCTTTTTAAGCAATTTGAAGATAGGCTCACAGATTGTTGTGAGCTTTGCTATAAACCTGCTAATGTATTGTAATTTACCAATGAATCCCCAAACTTCTCTCTCTGTCTTAGGGGTTGGCATATCCTTGATTGCTTTAACTTTGTCAGGGTCAATCTCAATGCCATTTGGACCAATCACATGTAACCCCAAAACAAACACTTCTTCGGGTTTAATCTTAGCTTATATTTCAATGCTTTATAGAAGAATAATTTTAAGTTTTGGAAGTGTTGTTCCCTTGTATCTGATTTCACCATCATATCATCAACATATACTTCGACTTCTTTATGCATCATGTCATGAAATAATGTGCTGGCCATCCTTTGGTAGGTTGCTCCAGCATTCTTTAAGCCGAATGGCATCACCCTATAACAAAATATACCCCATGTAGTAATAAAAGCAGTTTTGGCTTTATCCTCTTGGGCCATTAACACTTGGTTGTATCCAGAAAATCCATCTATAAATGAGTATAGCACGCTAGAGGTTGCACTATCAATGAGAAAATCTATATGGGGTAAAGAAAAATCATCTTTAGGGGAAGCCTTGTTTAGATCTCTATAGTCCACACAGACCCTAATTCTTCCATCTTTCTTTGGCACAAGTACTATGTTGGCTAGCCAATCTGGATATTCTATCACTTTAAGGAACTTTACTTATATTTGTTTAGTGACCTCTTCTTTAACCAATTTAGCCCACTCAGGTCTTAATCACCTAAGCTTCTGTTTGACATGTTTCATGTGAGTGTAAGTAGGAATAAGATGTTCGGCTATGTCTCGATCTATTCCAGGCATATTCTCATAAGACCAAGCAAATACTTCCTCATATTTTTTGAATATTTTTTCAAATCTCTCTCTCTCATCAGGAGTAAGGTCGGATGATATGCTAATGTTTTTAGAATTTTTGGTTGTTCCCAAATTTAATGATTGTGTATCAACAGAGTTAATATTAAAGATGCTCATGTAACCGCTATTTGAATGTATGCAACCATCAGGAGAAACATCACATAAGTAAGCAAAATCAGACTTTATTTCATTCATTTTGGAAAAGAAAACACCATCATCCTCATATAAAGTAGACAAATTAAAATCAAAATCAAAATTATTGTTTTCAAAATCATAAAGTAGAATATCTTCAAACTTCTCTTCAACCAGGGTAGCAATCTCCTCCAGGGTCTTCTCGGCTTTCAGAATAGCTTCCTTCTTTTCTTCTAGATTGGGCTCCTTGTTGGCTGGTAGGGTGAGCTCTTTCTTCACTTGTTTCACTAACTCAGCAACATTAGTAAAAATTTCAAAACCAGGGATCAACTTTCCCATGAAAATAATTGGCTCGGGCTTTCCTTGGAGTTGTCCCATGTCTGGAGCTTTGAAAAAGATTTTTTCAAATTGCGGGAATTTCATCTTCTCATTCTTCTTTGGCTGAACATCTTTGTTGGCTTCTTCATATCCTAACCCTTTCTTAGAAGTTTGAGTTTTGAAATCTAGAAGCTTTGTAAAACCGGCCTTTCCCTTTACAAGACCAGCTCCGGGAAGGTAGCTTATGTTCTTCATCATGTTCAAGACCTTAGAGTCCACTGCTTCATCATCAGAAATTGCAGCTACTTGGAAACCATTGAGAGGCCTCGCAATCATTAGAGCATTAACAACCTCATTATCTTCAGCCTCGATGACCACTGTCTCATCTCCATTAGGGAATTTGATCTTTTGATGAAGGGTGGAAGGAACTCCACCAAGAGGATGAAACCATGGTCATCCCAAAAGTAAGGCAAAGTTAACAAGTATGTCCAAAACAACAAATTCAACAATAGATTCAATTAGACCAACCTTGACAGCAGCTTTGAAAATTCCTTCGACATGTCTCTTGGTGTTGTTATAAGCCCGAATGGTTACCTCAGTTGGGTTTAGATCCCTTGTTGACATGGCTAGTTTTGGCAATATTTTAAGTGGACAAACATTTATGGCGGACCCATCATCAACCATTACACATGGAGTCCTTTTCCCTTTGATTTCTATTTTGATAAAGAGAGTGCGGATGTGATCTCTCCCCTCTTCCGGTAAATTCACATCTAAGAAAGATTACCGCTCCCATATTAACTGTGCTCTTCCCTTGAATATCTTCATATTTCATTACTCCTTCAGTTTTTATGAAGTTGATCAGCTCTTCCAGTGTTATGGAGGTGGAAATTGGCATGCTGGCCAAGGCCTTGGCCACAGTTTCTCGGTGCTTTTTAGAAGTAGCTAATAAATCTCAAATGCTAACACTTGCTTGGGTTCTTTTTAATTGCTTGAGCACGGTATCATCTTCCTCTTCTTTGTTCCCTACTTCAACTTCCTTTCCTTTATTAGCTTCTACCTCCTTAGGCGGTGGCCTTGCATAAGGCTTACCGAATCTGGTGTTCATTACTTCATCTTCATTCCTCCTTCTTAGGTACAAGATCGTCATCACTATCGCTTGAATCCCAAAACCCATTCACAACACAAATTGCTACTTCTTTATCCACCATAGCTTGTTCAATTTCACTAAATACCTCTTCTTCTTTGGTTGCTTCTCCACCCACATCTTGGAAAGAAGACATGACAAAACTTTCATGCAAACCTCCTCCAATCATGAAGGTTGTTGGTGGTGGTACTATATTGAACCTTGGCAATGGATTGTCTTTGATGTTTGGCATGTTGGGCTCGGGCAGCTTTCCACTATCAATCAAATTTTGGATCTCATGCCTCAACCTCATACATTTATTCTTGTCGTGTCCTTGCATTTGATGAAATTGACAAAATGCCTTAGTATCAAAATTAGGTGGGAGAGGGTTAGGCAAGGATGAGGATTTAAGGGTTGTAACAATCCCTTCCTTTGAAGCTTATTGAGAACCCCAAGACAGCAGTTTCTCCAATTCTGAAAACTGCCTTCTTGTTCCTTGGCTAGTAGCATTAACACCAACTGTCTTTTGCATGCCTTGGTTACCAGACTAATAGTTTCCTTTCTCGTTCCTTCTTGTTAAAAAGCGATTCTCTTCTCTTTCCCATTCTTCAATTTGCTGACCATCTTGGAGAAGATCCTTGAAATCACGGATGAGTGTATGAGACATCCTTTCACGAAGACTAGGCAACACCCCTCTCACAATCATCCTTATTTGATCAGATTCATCGGGCCTCTTCTTGAGCAAAGCAGCCTTGTTCCTCCATCTCTTCACATAGTCCACAAAATTCTCATTTGGCCTTTGTCTAATGGACTCCACTTCCATTAAGGTAACTTCCATTTCGACATTGTATCCATATTGTTGGATGAAGGCCTTGTATAGCAGATCCCAACTCTTTTATGTTCCAACATCTAAGGTATTGAACCAATTTTGGATAACAGGATCCAATGAGGGCATAAAGTACCTTAGAGTTTAAGCCTTAGTTGCTCAGGCAGACTGCATAGCAGTGATATACTGCTTTACATGGAGGTGAGGATTTTCGATTCCATCAAACTTTGCAAAAGATGGCATCTTAAACTTGTACAAAACTTCTTCTTCTAGTTCAAATAATTTGCCAACCTAGGACATTTCTTCTGTTTTTAGCTTCTTCTCAAATTTCTTTTCCAAATCCGCAATCATCTTTTCAACATCTAAAGTTTCAGTTTTCTCCATAGCTGATCTTTCAATAATCTTCGATTCCTTTTTATCTTGAGGATCTTAAAAGTATTGAGCCCAGTCATCATCATCATCAACGATCACCTTATCATCATCAAAAACCACTTCACCAACTTTAGCCTTCCCCTTGTCCTTTGGGTTCTTAGTGCTAGTAGATGCTTCGACATTATTTCCTAAAATTGCAGCCAATTGATTCTTTATGGTCTCAGCAAAGGCCTCTTTTATTTCTTCCATCTTGGCATTAAGGGCATCGTCCACCATTCTTTAAATTTGTTCAGCTCCATTGCTTTTGGTGAACAAGTGATTGAATTGCTACTAGATTCTTTGTCTCTGGCATAGCTCGAATTGTCATAAGCTTTTGAACTGTCGTAATCTAGGGCTGTGAGCCAAAAGGGATCAATGATATGAGATGCAAATGTATGCATGTATGCATGTATGCAAAACAATCAATAAAGATAAGTAGAACGTCCCTTCCAACCTTATAACATCCACACATGAATGGCGAGTCTCTATTTCTAGGTAATATGGTTAACAAAATACCAACATGGGGGTATCTTGTTTTTTGAAAAATTTCCTCGAACGTTTCAACTAATAGTTATATTTTCAAAAATGGAAATCAGTTCATGATAATTTCCATTAATTAGGCTTTAATTCATTTAACCAATTAAAGTAGCTTTTATACTATATTGGATTAAAAGTAAATTAAAAGGTTTATTATAAATAGATTTCTCACTTGAAAAAGTAACTAATGATTCATGCGAAAAATAAGCCCATGATTAATTATTCTTAGTATAAACTAGGCTCACAATTGATTTTTGGTATTCGTAATTGACCTAAATAATTTGCAAACTCTTTCTAAGAAAAAGGTTGGATGAAAATAATTTTATTTCTAAGCCCATTGTAAAAAGATTTTAGAAAAAATGGATTTTGGGCTTAGTATTTGGGTCATGAGCAAAAGAATTTTTGATTTGTTTTTAGAAAAGTTTTATGTCCAAAGACCATCTTGAAAAGTTTTGAAAATAGCTTAGGTCTTTTAGACTTTAAAGAAAAATTTATTTGAGCTCACAATGTAATTAGGTCATATTAGAAAAAGAACAAACCAAATAAGCCATGATTTAAGCCAAGATAAATTAACCATAGTCAAACAACAAGCATTTAGGGTAAAACCTAAGGAAAGTAACTAGGCCAATTACATGAGCTTTAGTTTTTTGGATAAAAGGCTTAGGTTCCCATAGCAAGTATATACCAAATGGTACAAGGCTATGAGTGGTTATGCCATGCTCGATCTCCATACCTTGAGTGAAAGTATGGTATCCCTTACATAACATAACACGGGTAACGTGGGCGTCCTAACTCACGCACACATTGCAATATAATATGATGCAATGGATAATATCATGATAAGAAAGAATAGAATAGTATAAAGACCAACGGAATAAATTTCTCTTATCGCTAGTGGAGTCGCCACTCTGAGCGGGGATTTTTGCCCTCACTCCCGGTGGAATGGTTCTTACGACTTCGGCACTGTTTAGGCTCGTGGCCTTAGAGAACACGGGCCTAAGCCCGGACAAAATGGAGTCACCACCCAGATGGGCCAGGAAAAAGAAAGGGGTGGATGGCTCGATTACTAAGAAATCTCCAACCCCCTAATGGGTTCAGAAAGTTGGGTACGTGTAGGGAATGTGAGAAATGGCCCAGCACCCACACAATGCCCGATTCATTGGAACCGGTCTCCTTTATAGGTATTAATATTATAAAATTCTTAAGTATAACAATATTATCCATATTACATGCAGCAATTAAAATAAAGCATCATTATATTAAAATCAAAGCAATGTCCAAACAAAGCAAATAAATGGACACCCATCCGAGAATGGAAACATGTCCTTACATCGTCCATGTCTAAACTAAATAGGACACCCATCGAACGGTGGAAACATGTCCTTTACTTTGGTCCAAAATATAAAACTAATTTAAATTACATGAAAATTAATTAATGAGGTACCCACAAAGTGGAAACATACCTCTTACAATTTTAATACCAAAACAAACAAATAATAATCATAATAATAAAGAAAATATTCATCCATGATAAATTAAATAATCAAGCATTGAAATTAAATAAATCAACCATCAAAACATATAATAAACTACATAATCAAATCTAAAATTAAATAAAGCAAATAAAGATACAAATTTAGGATTATGTCTCAATTTAGGGTTCTTTAATTAACATTTAGGGTTTTGGGATTTTAAAATTATTATATTTATTATTTAGGCCCCTATGAGAATTTTTGGAAAAAAATGGAATGGATTAGAGTTTTATAAATTTAAGAAATTAGTAAGGTTTTTGGTTAATCAAATTAGGGTTTAGGGCTAACATCATGAAATTAGGGTTTTGGAACCTTAAGACATTAGGGTTTATAATTTTAAAAGATTGGATTTTAGGTTCACTGGATTATGGTTACTGAGTTAAGAATTAGGATTTTAGATTTACTAGATTAGGCTTTAGGTTCACTGGATTAGAGCACTAGGGTGTTGATGAACTTGTCATAAAATTTTGATGTTTTAAGAATTAGGGTTTAGGAAAACTAGGGTTTAGTGGATTTGGTTTTAAGAAAACATATTGTTGTTTTGATTTTTAGAAAGGTGTAATTAGGATTTTAGATTTGAAAAACATGTTTTAATTGCTATTAAAATTTTAGGGTTTTACGGTTAAATATTAGTATTTTATGGTTTGAAATCTTGATTCTTTAGATTATGATTTATAATTTAGAATTTGATGCTTCACCGTAATCAAAGTTGAGTGTGCTTTTAATATTGACTATATCAACTACTTATGTATTTTTAGGTGAAAACAAATATAGAAAGCCAAATTTATTGTTGAAAGATTAAAATAGCTCACTGAATGAAATTATAACAAAATAACTACTGTGGAAGTTTGGAAACGAAATTAATTAAGATTTAGGGTTTGAATAACTTAGGGTTTATGAAATTAGATTTGTGTTGAATGATTATATTATTTACTTTAATTAAGACCTTAAGTATTGTATGAATTAATTTATGCTACTGCCTAAACTAAATTGAAGGAAGAATTAAATAACTAAGTTAGTGTGACGATGGCTTAAAAGGTGAAGATGATTAATGATTCAATAAACTAAAGTTAGAGCAATTTACCTACGTTTGAAGGCTCCACCAAATTTGAAAAAATTGAACCAAGCTGTTGCCTGCTTCATATTTGATTTTGGTTGAGCAAAGCAATCTAGAGATGATTGCTTCCTTTGGTTGTTGTCTCTTGAATTTCTTCTTGCTTGCTAGGGTTTTCTTTTGGTCGAAAGAATTTTTGAGAGTCCCAAGTTTGGTTCCTAATTTCTTTTTTTGAAAGTTCTAAGTTTCGTCTCCCAAAAGTCCAGATTCCTTTCTGAAGTGTTTTAATATGGTATTTATAGGAAAAAAATCAAAATCTAATTCTAATTGTCTAAGGAAATAAAAACCATTTAGGAAAAGAAATAAAAACCAAATAGAATTCGGTTTTGGAAAAACTGCGCTGGCAAAAATTACTGCGGGCTACGGGCGGACCAGCACGAAAAATTGCAAGTGAACTAGTGCGTGGGGCAGCCAATTCGCCGCAGGAATTCTTCCGGCGAATTGGCCCAAGCCAATTCACTTTTGACGACGAAAATTTTTCATCGCCAATTTTTTATTTATTATTATTATTTTTACTTTACTAATATTATTCTTTTTATTTTTATTAAAAATTATAAATAATAAATATTAAAATAAATATTATTTAATTAAAATACAATAAAAATTATTTTGGACTATAAAAAATATTGGACCAGACTGGGTCAAAAATTAAGGGTCTACAAAATGAAAATCAGTTCATGATAATTCCTATTAATTAGGTTTTAATCCATTCAACCATCTATAGTTACTTTTATACTATATTGGATTAAAACTAAATTAAGAGGTTTATTATAAATAGGTTTCTCACTTGAAAAAGTAACTAATGATTCATGATAAAAATAAGCTCATGGTTAATAATTCTTAGTATAATCTAAGTTCACAATTGATTTTTGGTATTTTCATAATTAACCTAAATATTCATAAGCTCTTTTAAAAGATTATGAAAATAATTTTATTTCTAAGCGCATTGTAAAAAGATTTTAGAAAAAAAGGATTTTGGGCTTTGTTTTTGGGTCATGAGAAAAGAATTTCTCATTTACTTTTTTAGTAAAGTTTTATGTCGAAAGACCATCTTAAAAAGTCTTAAAAATAGCTTTGGTCTTTTGGACTTTAAAGAAAAATTTATTTTGAGCTTACAATGTACTTAGGTCATATTAGAAAAGGAACAAACCAAATAAGCCATGATTTAAACCAAGATAAATTAACTATAGTCAAACAACAAGCATTTGGGGTAATAACCAAAGGAAAGTAACTAAACCAATTACATGAGCTTTAGTTTTTGGGTTGAAAAGGCTTAGGTTCCTATAGCAAGTATATACCAAAAGGTACAAGGCTATGAGTGGTTTTGCCATGCTTGATCTTCAACACGGGTAATACGGGCATCCTAACTCACGCACACAATGCAATTTAATGATGCAATGGATAATACAATGATAAGAATGAATAGAATAATATAAAGACCAATGGAATCAACTTCTCTTATCCCCAGTGGAGTCGCCACTGTGAGCGGAAATTTTTGCCCCCACTCCCGGTAGAATGATTCATGCGACTTTGGCACTGTTTAGGCTCAGGGCCTTAGAGAACACGGGCCTAAGCCAGGAGAAAATGGAGTTGCCACCCGAACGAACCAGGAAAATGAAAGGGGGTGGATGACTCGATTCCTAAGGAATCCCTAACCCCCTAATGGGTTCATAAAGTTGGGTACGTGTAGAAAAGGTGAGAAACGGCCCAGCACCCCCACAATGCCCGGTTCATTGGAACCGGCCTCCTTTGCAGGTCTTAATATTATAAAATTCTTAAATATAACAATATTATCCATACTACATACAATAATTAAAATAAAGCATCATTATATTAAAATCAAAATAATGTCCAAACAAAACAAATAAATGGACACCCATCCGAGGAAGGAAAGATGACCTTACATAGTCCATGTCTAAAACTAAATGGGACACCCACCGAAAGGTGGAAACGTGTCCTTTACATTGGTCCAAAAAACTTTAAAATAAAATAAATTACTTGATGTTTAACTAATGAGGTACCCACAAAGTGGAAACATACCTCTTACAATTTTAAAACTAAGACAAATAAAGGAATATTCAATCATCTAATTATAAATAAAAGCAAACCATTCATAAAATAAAATAAACCATTCATCATTAACATATAACAAATCACATAATCAAATAAATAAATAAAATTAGAATTCAATCCATTAAATAAACAAGGTTAAGGTTTAAGATTTAGGATTTAAGAAATTAGGGTTTTAGGATTTAAAGTTTGAGGAAATAGGGTTTTGGTTATGGCTTTAGGCTACTGGGAATACTGGGTGTTGGTTTAATAAATTATGATTTCTAAATTTTAGCTTTGAGGAATTAAGGTTTTGGCATTTAGAATTAGGGTTTTAAAGAATTTAGGGTTAGGGAAAAATGATTTAGGGTCTTTTGAAAAATAAAGCACTTTAGGGTTTGTTTGAAGAATAATTTATGGTTCTGGAAGAAGAGCTTAAGAATTTGGGATCTAAGGTTTGATAGTTAATTTTTAGGGTTACTGGATATTTGGAAAACAGATTTGGATTTAAGAAAACAATTTTGAATCTTAGAATTTTAGAAAATAATTTAAGATTTTGATAATTGCAAAACTATTTTGGGGTTTTAGGAATTACAAGGCAAATTAGGGTTTGAGTCTTAGAGTTTACTGGAGTTAGGGTTTTATCAAAACATGATTATTATAAAAACTTTAAGACCACTTTAACATGGATTTTTTTATAAATACTATATGTAATATGACTATTGGACATTTAAAACATTATTTGAATAATCTAATGCTATGGTGATTTAACGGAACAAGCTACTTTGAAGATTTGAAAACAGAATTAATTAATATTTAGAGTTTAAATAACTTAGGGTTTAAGAAATTAGATTTGTGTTTTATGGTTTTAGAAAAGTGTAATTAGGTTTTTAGCTTTTAAAAATATGTTTTACGGGTATTAAGGTATTAGGATTTTAGAAAAATGCTTTTCAGGGTTTTAAATAAAGTTTGGATAGTAAGTAGAACAATTGATCAAATAACAAAAACATGCATGTTTAAACAATTTTATCAAATTGTATGATGAAGCTACTATAAACATAAGCAAAGAAATAGAGACTCAAACCTCCGTTGTTGGTTCCACCACAATCTTTGAATTCTAGTTGAACAATAATAAAGACAATGTAGGCTGCCTTTGATGGATTGTTGCTACTTGCTCACTGCCTCTTGCTCCTTCAAGGTTCTCTTTTTTGGCTGAAAAAATTGAAAAGTCCAAAGTCCGATAAAAATTTTAGATCCTCCCTTCTGTGTCTTTAATGTTGTATTTATAAGAAAAAATAAAAAATATAATACTAATTGACTAAGGAAATAAAAACTTTTTAGGAAATAAAATTAAAAACCAAGTAGAATATGATTTTGGCAAAACCACGCGAGGGCCAAAAGTGCACTGGCAAAGAAGTTCTGCAGGCACCGGGTGCGAGCCAGCCAATTTGCCGCAGGATTTTCCTGTGGCGAATTGGCCCAAGCCAATTTGTCGCCAGCGACGAAAAATTTTCGTCGCCGATTCTTCCGTCTCTGATTTTTATTTATTTATTTTTTATCCTTTTTTATTATTAATTTTTTATTTTTATTAAAAATAAATAGTATAAGTAATAAATATTATTAAAATAAATATTATTTAATTAAAATACCATAAAAATTATTTTGGACTGTTCAAAAATATCGGATTGGACTAGGTCAAAAATTAAGGATCTACAAGTTTGTGGTGGTATTAATTGATGACATTGTGGTTTACTCTCGTGGTAAGGAAGAGCATGATAGGCATCTACAGATTGTATTACAGATATTAAGTGAGAAGCATCTATATGCCAAGCTGTCTAAATGTGACTTCTGGTTAGATTAGGTAACCTTCCTCTGACATTTGGTTTTAGCAGAGGATATTTGAGTTGATCCGAGCAAGGTTAAAGCTATTTTAAATTGGAGTCCACTAAAGAATTTGACAAAAGTTAGGAGTTTTCTAGGGTTGGCAGGTTATTATAATTGGTTTTTAAAGGGTTATTCTATGATAGTTATGCTATTCACCATATTACTTTGGAATGATGTGAAACTTGTGTGGACAGAGCAATGTCAATCTAGTTTTGAGTAGTTGAAAGATATGTTGACTTATGCTCCAGTTCTTACTTTACCGGTGGAAGGTAAACTATATATGATTTATAGTAATGTTTTACATAATGGTTTAGGATGTGTGTTGATGCAAGAGGGTAGAGTTATTGCTTATGCTTCTAGACAGTTAAAACCTCATAATTAAACTATCGACTCATGATTTGGAGTTGGCAGCCATAGTATTTGCATTGAAGATTTGGCAGCATCACTTATATGGAGACAAATGTTTTATCTACACTGATCACAAGAGTTTAAAGTATCTGAGTGCTCAGAAAGAACTGAACATTAGGAATAGAAGGTGGTTGGAATCGATAAAAGATTATGATTATCTGATTAATTACCACCTCGGAAAGGCAAATGTAGTTGTAGACACCTTAAGTAGGAAATCCATGGCAAGTTTGACTACCTATTCTCTCAGGTTGCTTGTTGAATTGATAGCTTTGCATCTAGATTTGAGGTTTGTGATGATGGTGCCCTACTGGCTCAGTTGTAGTTGAGGCAATTTTTGCTAGATCAGATTAAGAAGGCATGGAAGACAGATTTGAAACTTTAGACAAGTGTGGAGGATTTTCTTAAGGGGTAGAGTAGAGATTTCCATGTTAGAGATGATGGTAGTCTATGGTACAGAGAACGGTTATGTCTTTTTGCTGATGTTGACATAAGGAAAAAGATTTTAGAAAAGGCACACCAATCTCCTTTTGCTATGCACCCTGGAGTACTAAGATGTATCATAATTTGAAATAGCCTTATTGGTGGTCAAGTATGAAGAGGGACATAGTAGAATTTGGGACTAGATATCTCACATGTCAGAGGGTGAAGTCTGAACACTAGGTTCCTTTAGGATTGTTGCAGCCATTATCAGTTCCTAAGTGGAATTGGGAGCTAATGACTATGGATTTTGTGGCTGGACTACCTTTAATCTAGAAGAAGTATGATATAATCTAGGTGATAATTGATAGAATGATGAAGACATCTCATTTCCTTCTAGTTAGGATGGATTATTCCCTTGACAGATTGGTTGAGTTGTATATGAATGAGATTGTTAGATTGCATAATGTCTCAGTTTCATTAGTATCGAATCGAGATCCCAGATTTACATCCATATTTTGGAAGAGTTTGCAAGATGCATTAGGTACTCGGTTACACTTCAGCACTGCTTTCCATCCACAAACATATGGGCACTCTGAGAGAGTGATACAAGTATTGGATGATATATTGAGGAGCTGTGTCATTGAATTCACTGGGAGTTGGGATAAGCACTTCCCAATTATTGAATTTGCATACAATAATTGTTTTTAGTCAAACATTAGGATGGCACCTTATGAGGTATTATATGGCAGAAAATACAGGACACCATTATGTTGGGATGAGGTTGGAGAAGGAAAGTTAGTAGGTCCTAATTTCATCAAAGAAACAAAAGAGAAAGTGAAAGTGATTCGAGATCAGTTGAAAGTAGCTTCAGACTAACAGAAGTCCTACTCGAATTTTAAAAGAAAGGATATAGAGTTCAATATGGGTGACAAGGTATTCCTCAAGGTGTCCCCAAGGAAGAGAATATTGAGATTCGGTTGGAAGGGAAAATTGAGCCCTTGATTCATCAAACCATATAAGATATAACACCCTTATACACTATTTACATACAGTACATATATTCCGTATATATAAAATACGCATATAGAATATAAAAGTGCCACAATAACTTCTTTAATAAAAATTCTCATTTCAGTTAATATAAATAAATTATTAATTAAATAAAGAAACACTCAAGTAACAAATTGTTAAAAATACAAATTATAAAGAAAATCTTTGGAAAAAAATTTTACCAGAGTTTTATTTGTAATTTCGATAAATCTCAGAGCAACTAACACAACCTGCATGAAAATTTTTCACTTCCAAAAATCCACATTTATTCACATATCAAATCTACAATGAATTTTCAAATCATCGCTTCATTTATTTTGCATATTAGGACTTTTAAATCCAAACATTACTTATAAAATTCACACACTTAATATAATGTATACAATATATATACATTAATCCAAAAATGCATTAATATAGAAACATTTTACATGTATTTATGTCTGGCATGGTTGATCTTCTGGCACTTAAAAATTCTAAAAAACAATTACTTACATTCTGAAATCTTCATATAAGCAGCTCTCACACCTCCACGATTCATAAAACCACTCTAAGCCATACAGCATAGTAGTATGTATCTATAAATAATACACATAATACACATTCATTCTTATTTCTTATTTATTCCCCATATATTTATTTATGTATATCACTTTATTTTCTTCAATCTCAATTATCAAACCCATTACATAAAATATACATATATACATTTAAATATATCACAAACACACACATTGGCCCAAAAAAATCCTTATATAATGGTCTAGTTTTAGAAATATTATCTTGGGCTATCTCATTTATCTATGATACTAGCGTGTCTCACTCGAAGGCATAATAAATCTGTGACACCAACTTGTCTCACCCGAAGGAGTAATAAATTTCCAACAATAATATTCTAGAACTAAACTATATATAAGGTATACATGCAATCATATTTCTCGTATTTCACTTTTCTCTTATTTTTCCACATTTCACATTCTTTATCCATTTTCCAACAAATAATCAACATCATCATCATATATAATGCAAATATGGCTCACTTCTACATTTTAGTACATAACTTGTACTTTTCATATTTTGCACCAACATATTTAGTCATTCTTAAATGACTTATCAAGTCATAAACAATACAAATCAAGCATTGTTACTTCAATCAATACCATACACACATATATTCTTTTCGCATTACTATTTAAATATCGTTAATTTTCATATTTTCAATATTTGCAACATATGCCATCATCTTTTTTGCCACAACCACAATGTGACTAGTAAGTCACATTTCTAGTACATTTATAACATTTTTCACATCTTTCATGATCATGACAAACAACCATCACCATCTCATGTCTCTCAAATTATCACATTTCCTTTCTCATCATTCCAACAGTTTTTAGCATATTTCATTCTTTTACCCAATTCCAATTTCTTTCCAGATTTTATAATCCTCATATTTTTCAATCATTTTTACAATATCTCATAAATACTACCTTATGTGCATAACCATTGAGATGTTTATATTACAATCGTCCATCTTTCAAATCCCATACTTTCATATATAAACCTAAGTTTTACATTGAGCAAATGCCCAATGTATCACTATCACATAACTATGCCACATTGCATAGTCTACGTGACTTTTTCACATTACAAATACTCTACATACATATTGCCAATTCTCATTTAACAAAAATTCAAGTAAATAAATTTATATACTAACATCTTTTCTCTTTTCCAAGCCCAACTCTCAATTCCACTTATTTAATCACTTTAACCTACACATTGCATATTTTAATAATAAACTTACTCATTTAAAGTCACTTACATGCTCATTAATTATTAAATTACCATTATTTATTCAATACTCATCAAAACCTCTCTAATACTCTAATTCCACTATTCACTACTTTATTTAAACTTTATTCTACCAATCTCATTTTCAACATTTAACCTTAAAAAAACATTACTTATACATTGATATAACACTAAAACAATTCACTTTCATAATTATGGAAACCTCTTTCAAAATTTAAATTCCATATAATGCAGCCATCAACATGAACTTAACCAAAACTTATCCATATTAAATTTCCAACCTTAAAATCACCACATTATAAGTTCCAACATATTATTAGAAATTTATTTTAATACACTTTAATTATTCATACACTATTTACATCAATTCTACATAATATTTCACCAAAACACTATTTTCACCATTACTACCTTATTCAAACTTCAATATATCAATCTCATTTCCATTGATCAATTATATAATCATCCATATTACATCAATATAACACCAAAACAATGCATTACTAAAATTAAAAATATCTTCTCCAAAAACCCTAATTGCACAAAATATGGCCATAACCTTAAGTTCATCCAAACTTAACCATATTTAATTTCTAACTATAAAATCATCACATACACATGAAAACAACTTTAAATTATTCTATGACAATATTTGTATGCATCCATACCAAAACCCTAATTTTTACATAATCCTACTTTTATTAATTATCCCAATTTAACTATTTAATCAAAAAATCACCATATAATCTTTACAAAATCATCATTTAAACTTCATTAACATTTATTCTAGCAATTAAATATACCTTCTCTCTCTAGACAATTCAAACATAACATTAAAATCAAGAAAATCAAGCTTAAAATGAAAGATACTTTATTCTTTGCTAAATCTTCAAAATCAACCTAAAATCCTTGAGAATCTTGTATAAATTTAGTTTATTTAGACGAAATTCTCTCCCTCTCTCTCTCTCTCTCTCTCTCTCTCTCTCTCTCTCTCTCTCTCTCTCTCTCTTTCTTTCTTCAATTTCATTCATGCATGGTGGAAGAAGAAGTTGATTTTATATACTTTCATTTCCAATTTTACCCCTCACATTTATACATAATTACAAACTAATTAATTTATAAAATATTTAAACAATTTCCATCTTATTCCTATCCAAAAATACTTTAATTTTAATAAAATGATAAAATTTTTAATTGCTATCCATATATA
Source organism: Garcia nutans (assembly GCA_947685225.1). Classification (NCBI taxonomy): domain Eukaryota; kingdom Viridiplantae; phylum Streptophyta; class Magnoliopsida; order Malpighiales; family Euphorbiaceae; genus Garcia; species Garcia nutans. The sequence goes on from CANTUV010000007.1 coordinate 51,554,216, forward strand.
TATATATATTAATATAAATAAATATTTAATTATTAACTTTTAATCTCCACATTTCCTTTTTCTTTCATCTTTCACTTTCTTTTCCTTTTTTTTATTTTTTATTTTCTTAATTATCATCTTCCATAACAAATTATATATATATATCATTTATATGTTCATATATTCCATGTATATATATCATATATATGTTACTTATATGTTACATATACTTTTATGTATATGTTTAAGTAATGTATTTATATTATGTATGTATAATGTAGATTTAATATATATATTTACCCATATATATATATATATATATATCATGTGTACCATATGTACACATCAAATATACCATATATATATTATATATATATCTAGTATATAATATATGCACATATAATCAACAAACATAATATATATAATATGTATATACTATGTATATATAACACCCTTATACCCTATATACGTACAATACATATTTCAACATACGTAAAATATGAATATACGGTATAAAAATATCACAGACCGGTTTAATAAAAAAATTTTACATTTTCAATTTAAAATTTCAAATTCTGAATTTATAAATTGAATAGCATATAAATATTCTTTACTTGTTATAGGAACCCAAAATAAATATTATATATGAAAATCTCTGGAAAAAATTCACCAGAGTTTTGTCTGTAATTTGGACATCCCAAAATTTAGCAAAACACAACCTGCAAAAAGAAAACACTCCCAAATAATTTTAAATCACCATCTCAACCATACTCCTCAATTTCACCAAATTTCTCAAACATTTATATATATATATATTTACTCTCCCATTTCAAATACATTGACCCAAACATTCTTTATAATATACAATATATAAAATTCAAAACATAATATATTATGCATAATACTCAAAATGTACAATAACATAAAAATATATACATGCTGCTGACAATGTTTCTGATCTCGATAACAACTCAACAAGCTCAACTACAAGTCTAGACCCGACCTGGTCTAGAAGAATTCTCTAGCTCAGCTGAGTCTATCTTGTCACCTGCGTAATGAAAATAACAATGCTAAGCCGAAGCCTAGTGGTACAAACTTTGATTAGTGTTTTCACATATTCAATCTAGGCACATTGCAATATTTTCATATTTTTTTTCTCTTTTCTCATTTTTCACATCTTTCTCATTTTTCTCACTTTTCTCATTTTTATCAATATCAATTCATTTCATTATACCACATATCTCATTTTTTTTCATTCACAACACATTACGCAAATACTTTGGGTATTTTCACATAATATACATATTTCACATTTTACACAATTTAGCCATTATCAATGGCTTTTCACAATGCATTTAACACATATATGGCATTACAAATGTCATAGTACATTATTCATACACAATCAATGTACCAAGTAGCTTAACACATTTTCCAACCAAAATGTGTTAAGCCCAAATGTCATGCAAATATAAACAATATATTTAAATTTTGTACATACCTCCACTAGCAACCCAAAGCAAGCCTAAAACAACCTCCAATCCTATCTTTCCAACTTGCCCTTCACCACTTGGATGAAGCAAATCAACCTCCCTCAATGCCTAAACTAAATGTGATAGCAAATAATCATTTAGTATCATATTTAATGGCATTTTCAATATTTAACCATAATTAAACATCACTCCTATAAATTTCTAAAAATTTAGCCTTTCCTTACTTTAACATTAGAATTCCATTCTACTAGAATTAAATTAGTGTTTTAAGTTTATTTATATTATTAAAAACATATTTTAATACATTTAAATTATTTACATTATAAAAATACACTCTTATACACAAAATCTCAAAAATGGCATAACCTTCCCCTATTGAAGGTTCTCCATTCCAACACAATCCATTACTCATTTCAAGCTTATATTCATCACTTTTAACACTAAACAACATGCCTAAACAAATAAAATCACACAATTCAACCACTTTGGAAAATCACTTTTCCAAAACCCTAAATCTCCACTTCCATTCTCAAACTCCAACCAAACACAACCAAATCCAATAATTGATTTTAAAATAATTGTTTATGAATCAAAACAACACATTTAGAACCAATTTGCACAATTAAAGCTCATGTTTTCAAAACCCCAAAAATCCATAACCCTAAATTCTCTCTCTTCACCATTCTTTATCCAAACTCCATCATCTCTTCAATCTAACCTTAAAATCATTGTTAACTACACAAAATAACATCATACACACCAATTCCAACAATTATAACATACTACTTCAAAAGTTCAAAACTCACATAGATCAATTTTCCATGGAATTCAAAGAAAAGAGTTGGAAACTTACTAATTGATGAAGAAACTTCTAAAACTTCACTTGAATCCTTAAAATTCTTTCAATCCTTGGTGTATGGAAGAATCAAAATCTTGGTTTAGGCTCCCATGGAGTTTCAACCCTTGTGAAGAAGAAGAAGAAGAAGAAGACTTTTTAATTTCCTTTTTTCCTTTCATCTTTATTTTAAACCATATATATATATATATTAAAATAATTTAATAATTATTTATTTATTTATTTATTTAATAAATTAAAAGTCCTAATTTCTCTCTTCCATTCAAAAATAATTTATTTTTGAATTATTTGATTAATTTTAAATTTCTAAAATTTATTTATAAAAATGCCATTGGACTTTGACTTTTCTTTTAAAAAGTGTTGACTTTTATATGTTATGTATATTTTGCATATATATCACATATATATTCTACTTTTTCATTTAAAATCCCTTCATTTTTTATTTAAAACCATTAATTTAATTTATCCTTTTAAATTATAATTTATTTTATCAAAATTTTCAAACATTAGAAATTTTCAAAAATTTTGGGATATTACAATTCTCTCCCCCTAAAATAAATTTCGTCCTTGAAATTACCTATTCTCATGTCTGGAACATTTGGGGAAACTGACTCTGCATCGCTTGCTCACTCTCCCATGTCGCCTCCTCAGTGGCATGATTCCTCCAAAGGACTTTCACAAAGGGCACCCTCTTATTCCTCAATTCTTTAACCTCTCGTGCCAAAATTGTCACTGGTTCTTCCTCGTAAGTTAGATCTGGACTCACCTCAATGAACTCCACTGACAAGATATGAGATGGGTCAGACCTGTATCTCCGAAGCATCGAGACATGGAAAATATTATGTATTCAATCCAACTTAGGAGGCAAAGCTAGTCTATAAGCCACTGGACCAACTCTCTCCAACACCTCATATGGTCCTATGAAACGAGGACTCAACTTTTCTTTGCAGCCAAATCTCAAAATTTTCTTCCATGGAGATACCTTCAGAAACACTTTATCTTCCACACTGAACTCAAATCTGAATAGGATTTCTGTCGGTCTGAAGCTGCTTTCAAACGACCCAGAATCACTTTTACTTTCTCCTCTGTTTTCTTAATCAAATTGGGACCAACCAGTTTACCTTCTCCAACCTCATCCCAACACAAAGGTGTCCTGCATCTTCTTCCATATAAGGCCTCATAAGGAGCCATCCCAATACTGGACTAATGACTGTTGGTATAAGCAAACTCAATTAGTGGCAAAATTTTGTCCCAATTCTCGGTAAAATCAATGATACAGCTCCTCAACATATCCTCCAGAATTTTTATCACTCTCTCTGACTGCCCATCTGTCTGAGGATAGAAAGCAGTACAAAAATACAATCGAGAACCCAAAGCATCATGCAAACTCTTCTAAAATCTCAAGGTAAACCGAGGATCTCGATCTGACACCAAAGAAACTTGGACTTCATGCTACCTGACTATCTCATTGATATACAGGTAAGCCAACCTCTCAAGAGAAAAATCCATTCGAACTGGAAGAAATTGAGCTGTCTTCGTCATCTGATCAACTATCACCTAGATTGCATCATGCTTCTTTTGGGTCAAAGGCAGTCCAGTTATGAAATCCATTGTCACTCGCTCTCATTTCCACTCTGGCACTGATAAAGGTTGGAGAAACCCTGAAGGAACTTGGTGCTCAGCCTTCACTTTCTGGCAAGTGAGACATCTGGATACAAATTCTGCTATGTTCCTCTTCATACCTAACCACCGATAATGTCGCTTCAAGTCCTGATACATTTTGGTACTTCCAGGATGCATAGCAAAAAGTGACTGATGTGCTTCCTCTACTATCATCTTTTTTCAATTCTGCATCATTAGGAATACACAATCTATCTCTATACTATTGACTGCCATCATCCCTTACATAGAAGTCTCGACTCTCCCCCTTCTGACAAACCAACATAATTTTTTGAAATTTCTCATCTGCCAACTGAGCCTCCCTAATATGATCCAACAAGACTGGCCTCAACTACAACTGAGCCATCAAAGTACCATCATCAGAAGAGTCAAATCTAGCATGCAACGCTCTCAACTCAACAAGCAATGAGAGCAAATAAGGAGTCAAACATGCCAAAGACTTTCAACTCAAGTCATCAGCAACAACATTTGCCTTACCAGGATGATAATCAATCAAATAGTCATAGTCTTTAATCAACTATAACCACCGTCTCTGTCGAAGATTCAGCTCTCTCTAAACACCCAGGTATTTCAATCTCTTGTGATCCATATAAATGAAACACATTTCCCCATACAAGTAATGCCTCGAAATCTTCAAGGCAAAAACTATTACTGCTAATTCTAAATCATGCATCGGGTAATTCAGCTCATGCGGTTTCAACTGTCGAGAGGCATAAGCAATGACTCTACCCTCCTGCATCAGAACACAACCTAAACTACTATGTGAAGCATCATTGTATATCACATATGGTTTACCTTCCACAGGCAGGGTAAGGACAGGAGCCTGAGTCAACATCTCCCTCAGCTGCTCAAAACTCGCCTGACACCGATCTGTCCACACAAATCTAACTCCTTTTCAAAGTAATCTGGTGAGTGGTGTAGCTATTATAGAAAAACCCTTTACAAATCGACAATAATAGCCTTCCAAACCCAAAAAACTTCTAACCTCTGTCACAGTCTTCGGTGGACTCCAATTCAAGATAGCCTCAACTTTACTCGGATCAACTTTAATACCCTCTGCTGAAACCACATGACCATGAAAAGCTACCCGATCAAGCCAGAACTCACACTTAGACAGCTTAGCATACGACTGCTTCTCTCTCAGAGTCTGCAATACAATCCGCAAATGCCTATCATGATCCACCTCATTACGTGAATACACTAAGATGTCATTAATGAAGACCACCACAAACTAATCTAAATATGGTCTAAACACCTTGTTCATCAAATCCATAAAAGTTGCTGGTGCATTCGTCAATCCAAAGGGCATCACCAGAAACTCATAATGCCTATACCTCATGCGAAAAGCTATCTTGGGTACATCCACATCTCTGACTCTCAACTGATGGTACTCTGATCTCAAATCGATCTTAGAGAATACTGCTGCTCCCATCAACTGATCAAAGAGATCATCTATCGAGGCAAAGGATACTTGTTCTTAATGGTCACCTTATTCAACTGCCTATAATCAATACACAATCTCATGGTGCAATCCTTCTTCTTCACAAAAAACACAGGCACTTCCCATGGGGACACACTAGGGTGGACAAACCCTTTTTCCAATAACTCCTGCAACTGCACCTTCAATTCTCTCAACTCAACAGGTGCCATCTGATAAGGGGTAATAGAGATAGGAGTGATACCAAGCAACAAATCAATATCAAACTCCACTTCTCTCTCAGGAGGTACCCCTGACAACTCATCAGGGAAAACATCTAAAAACTTGACAACTGTAGGTATACTTTCAAGCAGGGACCCCACTACTCTAGTATCTACAGCATGAGCAAGACAAGCCTCACATTCCTTTCGAATCATCGTCCCAGCTGAAACAGCTGAAACAAACATGGATGAAAGATATCTCTGCTCACTAGATACCATCACATCCCTACCATAACGTGTTCTCAAAGTAACACATTTCTTCTGGCAGTCTACCATAGCCCCATGCTTGGATAACCAATCCATGCCTAAAATCATATCATACTCCCTAAAAGGCATTTCAATCAGGTCACCGAGAAACTCCTCATCTTGAATAACAATTGGACTATCTCGGTGCTCCCTGCTCACCATAACACTATGCCCTAAAGGATTTGTGACCAAAACATCAAATCCTAAGAACTCAGAATGCAAATCACTCACAGGCAAGATGGATGCACTAATGTAAGAATGAGTCGACCCATGGTCTAATAATGCAAAAACTAAAGTACCAGCAATAATAGCTGAAGCATCTGGCTACCTCTGCATCACATAAATCCGCTATGATGGCCCTGCCTCTTCTGGTCTACTACCTCCAACTATAGAACCTCCTCTCTAACTAGATGTAATATCCCAAAGTATGCCCTAGAAGTTTTAGAATTTTTGTTGTATTTGGATTTGAAGTATATGTTTAATGGAAAGATTAAAGAAGTAAAGAGAGATGTGTATATGTTGTATATATAAAGATATATACAACATATACAAGTCAAATTATTATATGGTCAAAAGAAGATATTTATTTATTTTAAATTAGTGAAATAAATTAAAAGGAAAATTAATGAGTGGAAGAGAATATATTAGAATATTTTAATGATATATTGCTTGGTGGAGGTTTAAGTGGGGAATAAATATTTGACTTTACTTCTTCTTCTTCTTCATTTTCTTTTTCTTTCTTTGGTTGGTCGGGCATCACAAAGGCAATAGAGAGAGAGAGTTTTGTTTTCCAAGCTCAAAATTGAAGGAAGTTACAAGTGATTAAGTTGGAAATTTAAGAAGTTTCATCAACTTTGGTAAGTTTTCTCTTGATTCTCTTGTTTTATTTTGAGTTGTATTTGAGTTTGATGATTGATTGAGGATAGTATGAGTATGTTTGATTGTGGTGTGTTTGAGAGTGTTGGGTTTAATTGATTGTGATTTTGGAGTTGAATGGAAGAGTAAGAGTTGTGTTTATGTTATGATTTTGAATTGGTATTTGATGTATGTTGTGAGTTTGAGCAATTATTATCTTGGATTTTCAATGTGTTTGTATTTAATGGAGTTGAAAGCATAGAATACATGAGTTTGGTCCGAAACAGAAGCATTTTGGATGCCACGCCTGTGGCCCTTGGATGCCACGACCGTGGGGTGTTTAGCAAATTGGACAGATTCATTTTCTAACCCACGCCCGTGGGGGTTTGTGAGGCCACGACCGTGGTGTAATATCCCAAAATGTGCCCTAGAAGTTTTAGTATAATTGTTGTTTTATTTGAATTAAAATGTATATGTTATTGGAAAGAGAAAATAATTTAAAAAGGAGTGTATATGTTGTATATATGGATATATATATATATATAACATATATACAAGTCAAATGGATGGTCAAAGGAAGAAGATATTTATTTTGGTTATTTATGAAATTACTAAAAAGGACAAATAAGTAAAAGGGAGTTAAGATATATAGAAGAGGGTATTTTAGTAATTTTCTTTTTAGATTGCTTGGTGGAGGTTTAAAGAGATGAGAACTTTAACTTTGTCTTTAATTTCCTTTTCATTTTTCTTCTTTTTCTTTTCTTGGCCGAGTACTCCAAAGTTAAGAGAGCAAGATAGAGTTTGATTTTCTAAGATCAAATTCAAAGGAGATTTCAAATAAACAAGTTGGAATTTCAAGAAATTTCATTATTTTGGTAAGTTCTCTCTTGATTGCTCTTGTTGTTTTTGAAGTTATTTTTGAGTTTGATGAAGTGTTGTTGATAATATGGTTAGGATTGCTTGTGGTGTGTTTGTATGTGATGGAAATGGAATTAAAGATAAGAAGTTAGGTTGGTGTTGGTGATGGAAGAGTAAGAGTTGTGTTTAGTGAAATTTTTTTCTGTTTTACAATTAGTAAAGGCTGTGACTTTTATGATTTTGTTTGCATTGGTTTGTGTAAAAATGTTTTCAAAAATCAGAAAAAAAAAATCAGTTTTGTCGACACTTGGGATTGAATTTTTAGGCGAAACTATGGCAAAATTTCTGTAAAAATCGGAACAAAAATTTGACTAAGTAAAAGTGGTAGCAACATTAGGATAGTGTGGCGCCTCTACTCAGCTTACACACGTAGGTCGGGAAGGGGTGCTACACGTGGGGTTGTGAAGCCATGACCGTGGGCCCTAGTTAGTGGTTTTGGTTTGTAATTTGTGATCCATGGGTCTAGTATGAGACTAATAGGTGAATAATTGTATTGGAATTCATGTGAATTTGTAATTAAGTGTGTATTATTCCTTTTGGATTAAGTTGTGAAGAGGTTGAATTGCCCTAACCTAAGTGTTGAGGATTCTTGGAAGAGGAAGTGTATAGATTGGTGTAAGTTATTCTTGAGGTAAGTACAAACCCTACATTATTGCATACATTTACATGACATTGTTGTTTAACACATTTGGTTGTAAATGTGTTAAGTAATCTATTACATTGTTGATACATTTGATTAATGTTATGATTTGTATAATGTGAAAGGTATGATGATCATTCAAAAGGTATGTGCAATGCAATTGGTTATGATGAATACTTTAATGATGAATTGCTTTAATGTGAATTGTGATATGATGAGATGTGATGCCATTGTGGTTAGCTATAATGATTCAAATAAAATAAGTGAGGCATGTTTGCCTAGATGATGATGTCCAATGCAATTAATTATGTATACTTTATTGATGAGATGTGAAGCCATTGTTGTTGGCTATAATGATGCAAATGAGATAATTGAGGCATGGTTGCCTAAATGATTATGAGAAAATAAGAATGGAATTTATAATGAAATAATGAATAAATTGTGTGTCTAATGTGTTATTCCATTTTCAGAGTTTTGTTGTTGGTGGCATGCCTAATAGTAACAATCTCTTGAAGCTAGGTTGGGCTTGATCCTTGAAGCCAAATTGGGTTGAAGTTGAGCATGCTTTACTCCCCTTGAAGTTTGGTTGGGCCTAGTCCTTGAAGCCTAGTTGAGATGTTACAAACCCTTGAAGCTAGGTTGGGTTTGGTTCTTGAAGCCAAGTTGGGTTGATACTTAGCATGCTTTGTTCCCCTTGAAGCTTGGTTGAGCCTAATCCTTGAAGCCTAGTTGGGATAATGATAATGATAAATGTGATAATTGAACCAAAACATTAACTCTAAAAGTTGAATGGCATATTAGTGTCTTTTGGGCCCATGCTTGTCTTTGTTTAAATGTGATTTATGAATAGTGAAACAAATGAATAATGACATTCAATGTAAGACTTTGAAATGTGATATTCTTATGTATTGTTTATAATGTTTGAACATATGATATTGGCATTGCATTGAAACATATTTTCATTGGGGTTTGTACCGCTAAGCCGTTGGCTTAGCGCAATTGTGGTTCATCACGCAGGTGACAGGGTCGAGTCAGAGAGTTCATCTAGACCAAGTCGAGTCTAGATTTTGAAGTGTTGATTGTGAGCTTAAAGATCAAAGACTGACTGCCAAACATGTATAAACTTTATGTTTTGAACAAAATTTGATTTTGATGTTTATGTATTTATAAGTATCTCTACATTTTCCGCTGCGTATTGAATGAACGTTTTATTTATAGTGTTTTATGATATAACTTAAACGTTTTGAGTTTGCTCATATTATTGTATAAAGGAATGATTTATTTGTTTAGTAAACCGTAGCATTCCTATATTCGGTATACGTATATTACAGGTGTAGTAGTATGTGGTGTGCGTATATGGGGTATAGGGGTGTTACACTAGACCCAGACCGACCACCTCTACCAAAACCTCTGCCACCATAACCCCCTCTGACACTGGGTCGAGAAGCTGCAGTATCTGCCTGTCTAACCTCTAATGGATCAGGACAATCTCTGATAAAATAGTCTGACAACCCACATCTAAAACACACTCCCGAAGCACCTCTCCACCAGCAGACACCTCTATGTGCTCTACCACAATGAACACAAGTAAGTGGAGCAAGTCTCTGAGCCATTGGGGTCAGAGCACTAGCCACTGAAACTGCAGATCTCTGTCTCTGTCTCTGCTGCTATACTGACCTGCCAAACTGCCCTTGACTCCTACTAAACCTCTGAAAATATCCCCCTCTGCCTCTCTTCACTGATGAAGACCCTGCCTCACTTTGGGGTCTCCTAGCTCTAGTCTTCTCAACCCTGACAGCTACTGCAAGACCTTGTGCTCTCTCTACACTCCTGGCAGCTGCAACTAACTTGAAAAAATCCTGATACCAGGAGCCTGCGATAATGCACATGATAGAGGGTCTCAGTCCCTCCTCAAACCTCCTGCGCTTGTCAAACTCGTCAAAAATGATCCCACCAGTATAGTGACTCAATCGAATAAACTCGATCTCATACTCGGTCACTGTCCTGGTATCTTGTCTTAAACTCAGGAACTCCATCTTCTTTGCATCTTTATACTCTCTCGAAGTATACTTATGCTCAAATTCCCACAGAAAATCATTATAGGTCAGGACTAGTGGATCATTCAGAGCATATGGAACCGTCTTTCACCAATCATATGCATCCCTTTGCAAAAGAGATCTGGCATAATCAAACTTCTCTTTCGAACTAGCCTGCAACTGAATGAATACCCTCTAAACCCTGTCTAGCCACTACTCTGCTACAGCAGGGTCTGTAGTACCAACAAAGACCTCAGCTCTATACTTTCTCAGTTTATTATACTGTCTCACCGGCAACTGCGGCTGCAGCTGTGGCTGTGGTGACTGCGGAACTAGAGCCTGCCTCAACAACTCTACCATAGGCCATACCCAGCCAGGCGAAATCCCATCAGTTGCTGGTCTCACAGGCACAGAAATAGACGCCTCACCAGTAGACGTAACTCTAGCTCTATCTTTACCCTCATCCGAAGCCACACTCTCTACACTACCCTCAGTAGCCTAATGCATCCGAGATGCCATAACTACCTATATTTGCAAACACAGCAAAAAATACTATATCAGAGATCAAAAACTGCTAGTGCCAATGCATGTATTAAAATTAAAAACTATTTTCAAATCCTCCATTTTCTCTCTCTATCAACCCACTTAGGTTGAGAACCTCAAACCTAGGCCCTGATACCAAAATAAATGTAACACCCTTATACTCTATATACATACAATACATATTTTAAGCATATGTAAAATACGCATATACAGTATAAAAATATCACAGACTGATTTAATAAAAAAATTTCACATTTCTAATTTTAAATTTCAATTTCTAAATATATAAAATTAAATAGCATATAAATATTCTTTACTTGTTATAGGAACCCAAAATAAATATTATATATGAAAATCTCTGAAAAAAATTCGCTAGAGTTTTGTCTGTAATTTAGACATCCTAAAATTCAGCAAAACACAACCTGCGAAATGAAAACACTCCTAAATAATTTGAAATCACCATCTCAACCATACTCCTCAATTTCACCAAGTTTCTCAAACATTTATATATATATAATTTAAAACACATTTACTCTCCCATTTCAAACACATTGACCCAAACATTCTTTATAATATACAATACATAAAATCCAAAGCATAATATATTATGCATAATACTCAAAATGTACAATAACATAAAAATATATACATGTTGCTGACAGTGTTTCTGATCTCGATAACAACTCAACAAGCTCAACTACAAGTCTAGAACCGACCTGGTCTAGAAGAACTCTCTGGCTCAGCTGAGTCTACCCTGTCACCTGCGTGATGGAAATAATCGCGCTAAGCTAAAGCCTAGTGGTACAAACTTTGATAATAACAATAAAACTCAATGCAATGTCAATGCACAATGCATATATATGTCACATCATTCTATTTTCTTATATTTTTCAAATATTTCATAATCGCAATTCACATATAAACAAACACAAACATGGGCCCAAAGATAACTAACTTGCTATTCAAATTCCAGAATTACTGTTTTGGCCTATAATGACACCATGTGTCTAGCCCCGTAGGCAATATATCAATGGAATATTCCAACTAGGCATGAGCTTACGACCCAGTCTTTTCACTCATCCTAGCTTTAAATATTTATTTTTAAGGCTTACGACCCAGTCTTTTCACCTTAAAAATATTTTCACAATGACGTCCAGCGTCTAGCCCGTAGGCAATCATAGGCATGCTGCCAAACACAGAACTCTGAAAATTGAATAACATACTAGACACACAATATTATTCATATTTCAAATTATTAATCTCCTTCTCATTTTCACATATTCAATCTAGGCACGTTGCTATATTTTTATATTTTTTTTCTCACTTTTCTCATTTTTCACATCTTTCTCATTTTTCTCACTTTTCTCATTTTTATCAATATTAATTCATTTCATTATACCACATATCTCATTTTTGCATTCACAACACATTACCCAAATACTTTGGGTATTTCCACATAATATACATATTTCACATTTTACACAATTTAGCCATTATCAATGGCTTTTCACAATGCATTTAACACATATATGACATTACAAATGTCATAGCACATTATTCATACACAATCAATGTACCAAGTAGCTTAACACATTTTTCAACCAAAATGTGTTAAGCCCAAATGTCATGCAAATATAAATAATATATTCAAAGTTTGTACATACCTCCACTAGCAACCCAAATCAAGCCTAAAACAACCTCCAATCCTATCTTTCCAACTTGCCCTTCACCACTTGCGTGAAGCAAATCAACCTCTCTCAATGCCTAAACCAAATGTGATAGAAAATAATCATTTAGTATCACATTTAATGGCATTTCTAATATTTAACCATAATTAAACATCACTCCTACAAATTTCTAAAAATTTAGCCTTTTCTTACTTTAACATTAGAATTCCATTCTACTACAATTAAATTAGTGTTTTAAGTTTATTTATATAATTAAAAATATATTTTAATACATTTAAATCATTTACATTATAAAAATACACTCTTATACACAAAATCTCAAAAATGGCAAAATCTTCCCCCATTGAAGGTTTTCCATTCCAACACAATACATTACTCATTTCAAGCTTATATTTATCACTTTTAACACTAAACAATATGCTTAAACAAATAAAATCACACAATTCAACCACTTTGAACAATCACTTTTCCAAAACTATAAATCTCCACTTCTATTCTCAAACTCCAACCAAACACAACCAAATCCAATATTTGACTCTAAAATACTTGTTTATGAATTAAAACAACACTTTTAGAACCGATTTGCACAATTAAAGCTCATGTTTTTAAAACCCCATAAATCCATAACCCTAAATTCTCTCTCTTCACCATTCTTTATCCAAACTCTATCATCTCTTCAATCTAACCTTAAAATCATTGTTAACTACCCAAAATAACATCATACACACCAATTCCAATAATTATAACATACTACTTCAAAAGTCCAAAACTCAGATAAATCAATTTTCCATGGAATTTAAAGAAAAGAGTTGGAAACTTACTAATTGATGAAGAAACTTCTAAAACTCCACTTGAATTCTTAAAATTCTTTCAATCCTTGGTCTATGGAAGAATCAAAATCTTGGTTTAGACTCTCATGGAGTTTCGGCCCTTGTGGAGAAGAAAAAGAAGAAGAAGAAGACTTTTTAATTCTTTTTTTATTTCATCTTTATTTTAAACCATATATATATATATTAAAATAATTTAATAATTATTTATTTAATGAATTAAAAGTTCTAATTTTTCTCTTTCATTCAGAAATAATTTATTTTTGAATTATTTTATTAATTTTAAATTTTTAAAATTTATTTACAAAAATGTCATTAGACTTTGACTTTTCTTTTAAAAATTGTTGACTTTATATGTTATGTGTATTTTGCATATATATCACATATATATTCCACTTTTTCATTTAAAATCTCTTCATTTTTTATTTAAAACCATTAATTTAATTTATCGTTTTAAATTATAATTTATTTTATCAAATTTTTCAAAAATTATAAATTTTTAAAAATTTTGGGATATTACAGTATGCATCAGGTATACATTAAATATATACAACAGCTTTACCTTCAAATACTTATCTAATTTCTCCAAGATTACGGATATTATAATTTTCTCTCCCCTAAATAATTTCAGCCTCGAAATTATCTACTGTAGTAATCAAATTCCACTAAAAGTAAATACTAATCTTTACTTTCTACATAATTAAATACCAAATTATTATCACAACTTATCATCATTACTAACCATATAATTTTTTTTTCAACTCTCCCCCTTTATAGATACTCTTAATAATTTTTATAATGTCCATCATAAAGATCTTTAATAAATATGCATTCTTTACTTTTTTATAACCAATGTACATATAGTTTCTAGTTCTCCAAAAATACAATTAGATTCCAAATACATACTTCCCTTCATTAATCAATTACAGATAAATGTTTTTCATCAAGTATTTATGTAACATTAACTAAATATTTATATTGTACATTACAACTCAGAATTCTAATGACAAACTCAGCTATTCAATATAACAATACACCCATGCATTTCAAGTCATTTATGTCATTAACTTTCAAATTCTTTAATTCTCCATCTACGCAATTTTTTTATACAAATAGAGGTCAAATTCTCTTCATATTCAAATTCTCTTCATATAATCAAACTCATCTAATGAATTGATCTCATTGCTTTCTTTGATAATTCAATATCAGTTACAGGTACTCCTAAAATTTACTCATCATGTTTTGTTTAATTCCATCCACTTAAATCAAATGATTCATGTCTTGATTAACCACCAAATACCATTCATAAAATAAATTAAAATCCATTTATTATGAAATCATTAGACATCCATTATTAAATATTTATATCTACCTTAAATATCCAAAATAATATTTATTGCTTTTTTTTAATATCCACTTTCACATAACACATTAATGAACACATCTCAATCATGCAACCAAATATAGGTTGCATATATAACATCAACTCACATTAACTTGTAAACCATTTATATAAATTCAAATTATAATTGCTCATAATAAGGAAAAACATTTAAATTTTTATTTACTCAAAGTAAATGTTGACTTAACAAATACTATATGTCACTTTAATAAATCCTCAATATACTTTCATAATAACTAGATTTGCTATTATATACTAGTTCTCTCTTTAATTATAGCTATGAACTCTTTGTTCTAATTTATTAAAAATTTCATATTTCTTCTTCATACATCTTCCAATCCATATGTAGATTTTCATAATTTTCTTCCTTCATTTTTCACATGAAATTAATTTATTACTCACTTCCACAAATTCACATGACTTCCCAACTTTCATGTCAATCTCAATTTTTAACTTTTTATTCATCACCAAATCTTCACTAAAGATTACAAAATTTTCACCATGTGTACTTGACACATTTATAGAGTTATATTTAAAATTTTAGATTTTTCCAAGCTGAATAAGTTTATTTAAAAATTAAGTCTTCCAAACCCATAGAATATGTTTCTTTGATAATTCTTCTGACAGTACATATTTACCAATTGTTTTAGGATACCAAACCTTAATAAAAATTTATTCAATTTTAACCATATGTTCTAGGAATAAAATTATCATGTATATAAATTTTTAGATTTTTCTGGGTTTGTTTGCCATATTTTTTAAATGCGTTTCTCAACTTCTATAGATTTAGAATTATTGGGATTACTCCAACAGTTTGGGTTCTTCTATTTTTCTTAAATACTAAATCAACTTTAAAAATTAAGAAATCCCATATATTGAATAAACACAATAGGAAAACTTTCCATTAAAATTTAAAGCTCAATTAACATCTCTAGATTGGCCTAAAATCAGACAAAATCATTTCGCAACACATATGCAAAATTTTCAGCAACTATAATAATCATCTCCCATGCTCTTTATTTCATACCATTGATCATTTCCTTAATTTCACTTATTCATCAATTGAATCAACCATAAATATTAATTTAAGTTTTTTAAAGTAAATGTTTCAGAGATTCTTAATTTAAAATCTCTAAAATGACAGGTTCACTGCTCCACTCCGATCTACGCATCCTAAATGCAACCTTAACTTATATCATTTTCATCAAATGGATATTGCCACATCAGTGAAAAATACATGTGCTAATGCAAATGCATGTTTTAAAACACAACTCATTATTTCAAAACTCTCCTTTCACATTTTTAAAACTCACCTAGGTCAAGAATTCAAACCTAAGCTCTGATACCAAAATAAATGTAACACCCTTATGCACTATTTACGTGCAATACATATATTCTGTATATATAAAATACATATATAGAATATAAAAGTGCCACAATAACTTCTTTAATAAAAATTCTCATTTCAGTTAATGTAAATAAATTATTAATTAAATAAAGAATACTCAAGTAGCAAATTGTTAAAAATACAAACTTATAAAGAAAATCTCTAGAAAACTTTTTTGCCAAATTTTTATCTGTAATTTTGATAAATCCCAGAACAACGAACAGAACCTACATGAAAATTTTGCTCTTCAAAAAATTCACATTTATTCACATATCATCAAATCTCCAATGATTTTTCAAATTATCACTTCATTTATTTACATATTTGGATTTTTAAATCCAAGCATTACATATAAAATTCACATACTTAGTATAATGCATACAATATATATATATATATATTAATCAAAATGCATTAATATATAAAAATTTTACATATATGCACTTTTGGCTTGGTTGCCCTTCTCGCACTTAAAAATTCTAAAAAAAAAATAATCCACATTTTGGATTCCTTATATTAGTGGCTCTTCCACTTGCGCGATTCATAAAACCACACTAAGCCATACAACTTAGTAGTATATATCTATAAATAATAAACATAATACACACTCAATATTAATTCTCGTTTATTTCCCATATATTTATTTATGTATATCACTTTATTTTCTTCAATCTCAATTATCAAACCGATTAAACATATCACAAACACACATAATGGGCTAAAAAAATTCTTATATAATGTTCTAGTTCCAGAAATATTATCTTAGACTATCTCATTCATCTGTGACACCAGCTTGTCTTACCCCAAGGTGTAATAAATCCGTGATACTAGCGTGTCTCACTCAAAGGAGTAATAAATCTGTGATACCAATATGTCTCACCCAAAGGCGTAATAAATTTCTAACAACAATATTTCGGAACTAAACTATATATAATGTATACATGTAATCATATTTCTCATATTTCACTTTTCTCTTATTTTTCCACATTTCACATTTTTTTCCATTTTTCAACACATAATCAGGACCATCATCATATATAAAGCAAATGTGGCTCACTTCCACATTTTAGTGCATAACTTGCACTTTTCACATTTTGCACAAACATCACATTTAGCCACTCTTAAAAGGCTTATCAAGACATAAACAATACAAATCAAGCATTGTTACTTCAAACAATGCCACACACACATATATATTCATTTTGTATTACCATTTAAATATCATTAATTTCCATATTTCCAATATTTGCAAAACATATGTTATCATCATTTTAGCCACAACCACAATGTGACTTGTAAGTCACATTTCTAGTACATTTGTCACCTTTTTCACATCTCTTATGATCATGACAAACAATGATCACCATCACAGGTCTCTCAAATTATCACATTGCCTTTCTCATCTTTTCAAGTGTTTTTTGCATATTTCATTCGTTTACCCAATTCCAATTTCTTTCCAGATTTTATAATTCTCATATTTTTCTATCATTTTTAGCATATCTCATAAATCCTACCTTATGTACATAACCATTGAGATGTTTATATTACAATCGTTCATCTTTCAAATTCCATACTTTCATATATAAACCTAAGTTTTACATTGAGCAAATGCCCAATGTATCACTATCACCTAACTACACCACGTTGCATAGTCTATGTGATTTTTCCACATTACAAATACTCTACATACATATTGCCAATTCACATTTAACAAACTTTCAAGTAAATAAATTTATATACTAACCTATTTTCTCTTTTCCAAGCCCAACTCTTAATTCCACTTCTTTTATCACTTCAACCTACACATGCATATTTCAATAATAAACAACATTATGCATTTAAAGTCAATTACATGCTCATTAATTATTAAATTACTATTATTTATTCAATATCTAAACCTCATTAACACTATAATTTCACCATTCACTACTTTATTTAAACTTCATTCTACCAATCTCATTTTCAACATTTAGTCTTAAAAACATTACTTATATATTAATATAATACTAAAACAATTCACTTTCATAATTATGGAAACCTCTTTCAAAAATTTAAATTCCATATAATGCAACCATAAACACGAAAAAACTTATCCATATTATATTTTCAATCTTAAAATCACCACATTACAAGTTCCAACGTAGCATTAGAAATTCATTTTAATACACTTTAATTATTCATACAACATTTACATCAATTCTACATAACATTTCTCCAAAATACTAATTTCACAATTACTACCTTATTCAAACTTCAACATATCAATCTCATTTCCACCATTCAACTATATAATCATCCATACTACATCAATATAACATCAAAATAATGCATTGCCACAATTAAAAACACATTCTCCAAAAACCTAATTACACATAATATGGCCATAACTTTAACTTCATCCAAAGTTAACCATATTCAATTTCTAAGTATAAAATCATCACAAACACATGAAAACAACATTAAATTATTATATGAAAATAATTATATACATCCATACCAAAACCTTAATTTTTACATAACCCTACTGTTATCAATTATACCCAATTTAACTATTTAATCAACAAATCACCATATAATCATTACATACTCATCATTTAAACTTCATTAACATTTATTATAGCAATTAAATATACCTTCTCTCTCTAGCCAATTCAAACATAACATTAAAATCAAGAAAATCAAGCTTAAAATGATAGATACTTTATTCTTGCTAAATCTTCAAAATCACCCTAAAATCCTTGAGAATCTTGTATAAATTTGATTTATTTAGAAGAAATTCTCCTTCACTCTCTCTTTCTTTATTCAATTTCGTTCATACATGGGGGAAGAAGAAGATGATGATTTTTTTATACTTTTATTTCCAATTTTACCCCTCACCTTTATACATAATTATAAACTAATTACTTTATAAAATTTTTAAACAATTTCCATCTTATTCCTATCCAAAAATACTATAATTTTAATTAATTAATAATTTTTAATTACCATCCATATATATTAATATAAATAATTATTTAATTGTTAAATTTTAATCTCTACCTTTACTTTTTTTTTCTTTCATCTTTGACTTCGTATACATTTGGTATATATTAGATATATACAACAGCTTTACCTCCAAGTACTTTAATATAAAATACTTTAATTTTACATGAGATACTAGAGAGAGTGGGACCAATGCTTACAGAATGGCTTTGCCGCCAAAGTTGGATAGGATACACAACGTTTTTCATGTTTCTATGCTTCGAATGTACAAATCGAATCCATCTCATAATTTGTAAGTTGAGTCTATGGAGGTCAATCCTGATATGACTTATAAAGAGGAACCAGTGGCGATCTTGGTACGGGAAGTAAAGGAGTTGAGGAATAAGAATGTGCCATTGGTTAATGTCCTATGGAGGAATCATCCTATTGAGGAGGCAACATGGGAGAGCGAGGAGATCATGCAGAGCCAGTATCCTCAACTCTTTCAAAGCTGATATCAAATAATTTTAGGGACGGAATTATTTAAGGAAAAGAGAGTTATAACATGTTTTCACAAAATAAAAATTAAATTAAATTAAAATTAAAAAATATTTAGTAGATCAATTAAGGTGTTGGAAGATGGAGAACATAAGAATATATAGAGAAAATATACATATCATATAAAGTCAAAAGTGAATATTAAAGGTCAAGGGTAAAATGGTAAAAAGAGTAAAAAGTAAACAAAATTAGAAAATAATAATAAATTAATTCAAAATTCAAAATTCAAAATAATTTGTAATGGAAGATGAAAATTGGGATTTTTAAAATAAATAAATAGATAATTAATTAAAATAATAAAAATTATTATTTATATATGGATAGAAATATGTATAGAAAAGCAAAAAGTCAAATAAACACATCTTCTTCTTCCTTTCTTCAATATTTGGCCGATTTTCTTCCATGGCAAGAGGATGATTTTTTTTTCATCTAAAAATCAATTTTTGAAGGATTTCAAAGGATTGAAGTGATTTTTGGTGGTTTCTTCACAAACTAGTAAGCTTTCTTTCCTAATTTTGAAGTTTCATGGAAATTTATGAATATTTGTAAAATGGGATTTTGATGGGTGATGAGATAAATTGTTAAATGGGTATGGAAGGTGTTATTTTGATAAGTAGACAAGGATTGTATAGTTATTTAGTTGATTTGCTCAAAGTTTGATAGAAGTATGAATAGTTAGTGTTGTATTTAGGGTTTTGGAAGAATTTTGTTAAAGAATTGAAGCTAATTGGATTAAATTGTTTAAATTATGTTATAAAATGATCTTAATGATGGAAATGAACTTATAATGTCATTTGGAATTGATTGGAATGTTATTTTAAAATTAAAAGGAATTAGAGAAAAGTTTGAGAATTTAAAGGATATGTGTTTAATTGATAGTTAATGGTTAAAATACCATAAATTGGGATTCTAAATAATTGTATACATTCACATTTTTATTAGGTATTTAGTGGATAGTCATGCTCACAACTTATTGGTGAAGGGCAATAGGACAATTTGGAGTGGAGTATAATTTTAACTCCCATTGTTGCTTTGGAGAGGTTAGTACATACTTTGGCACTAATTTGGATTAACTGCATTGATTTTAAGCATAACAATTACATATAGTGAATGTGTTTTGTTACTTAATTTTTAATGAATGTGTGTTTTAGGCATGGTTGGAAGTAAAAATGCCTGATATGATTTGAATATGGCATGTTAAGCCATTAAAGAATGCTAATTGTGTTGTTATGTACAAATCGTGAAAAGTGCTAATTATGTACTAAAATTTGAAACTGGTCACATTTGTAATGTTGATAATAAAGATTTTAATTATGAATGGAAAATTGATAAAAAGTATAAAATGTGAAAAAATTATGAGAAAAACGGAATATAAGAAATGTATTTTGCACATTTACCTTATATAGAGTTTAGTTTCGAAAAATTGTTTTTGGATTGATTAGGCATTGTCATACACCTTCAAGCCAGACACACTAGTGTCATAGATGTGGTTACGCCTTCCGACGAGACATACTGGTGTCACAGTTGTAAATACACCATTGAACGAGACACGCGAGTGTCATGATGATAAGGATGGAGCAAATTAATATTTCTGGAAGTAGACCAATATATAAGGACTTTTGGGCCCAATGTGTTTAGATGATTGATATGTTGATAATTGTGTGTATATTACTTGAAATTGGAACATAATGCATTTCATAACATCAAATATATAAAATGTCATTTTTATTTGGTGCCAAAGTATGTACCACTCGGCTTTTAGCTTAGCCCAATTGGAATTCAATGTGAAAGTGACAGGGTAGATCCAAAGGGCTGAGAGAGTTCTGATAGACCTGGTCAGGTCCAAGTTGTAGCTGATTGTTCTTAAAGTTTTTTATAGTTCCCACAGATCAAAGATAACTGTATACGTGTAATATTTTAGTTTTATGAAACTTGTTTTAAATATATATATATATACAATATATTGGTATATGTGAAAATGATGTAAATTTAAAGTATTTGGATAAATGTGTAAATTTGATATGTCTTTATATAATGATATATAAATATATGTTTGAGTAATTGGAGGAAATTTTTGAGGGGTAATGAAGATTTGGGTGAATGTAATTATTTGGGAGTGTATATCTTTTTCACAAGTTGAGTAATTTGATTTTGGAAATATCCAATTTACAAACAATACTCTAGTGAATTTATTCCGGAGATTTTTCTTTAAAATAGATATTTTTGATAATTTTATTACTAATTTAGATTTTATTTAACTATTAAAATATATTTACAGAACCAAAATATTTTTCTTATAAATTCAAAATAAAAAAATGACAAGAAATGTAGAAGATGTACAAGAAGATTAAGTAGAAGATGGAACAATGAACACAAAGATTTATAGTGGTTCGAATTTACCTTGATCCTATATCCACTTCCTTAACAACTTGTTAAGGTTCCACTAGCTTTGAGTTTTTACAAGCTTAACTCTAACTTGGCATTTTCTCTAGCTCACACCAAACTAATACAATAGTTTGAGATCACTCCTCACAACCCTTATAAGAGTTTTTCCAGGCTCACTCTCACAACCTAAGTATTTCCAAGCTCACACTCAAATTTAAGATGATTTTTAATGCTCACACCCAACACTCAATTAATACAAAAAGTGATTTTGATGCAAAGGAAGGAAAGATGTTAAAGTAGGCTATTACAATCACAATCTTACATAAAAATGAAGTTACTTATGGTTTGTATAGCCTTCATGCTAAGAAATAGCCATTTGATGTTAGGGCCAACATGTTTTATTCTTGTCTTCCACTAATTTCTCTGCTAGAGCAATTTCATGGTTGGACTCATCAAGGTCCAATAAAAAATTAGTGATGCCAGTCGAATTTTGCATGGCCCAGTCAGAGTAATTCAAATTCTGCTTAATGATCTTCCAATGGTTGGTCTACGTGGCTTCCACTTATTGACTGGAGATGCAATGGCTTCTAACTTGTGTAATTTTTAAATAGTCCAGTCAGACTTGCATCTGGTCCGGTCGGACTTGCATTTGGTCTAGTCAGACTATCCTTGGTCTGTCCAATTTTTAGGCATACCCTTGGTCTGGAATCCTACTGGATAACATGGAGAGAATTAGCTTCATTGGTCTGGTAGGAATTTCTTGAAGTCCGGTTAGACTTCGTGGTACTCTGAGAAAGTGGGAGTACTTCTAACCACAAATCCTTCTGTGTGTTTTAGCTCTTTTTTCATTCAAAGGTCCGTTTGGTATGACATGTGGTTCGGTTGGACTTGATATGGTAAGGTAAGTTTTTGGGAGTACTCTCCACCAAAAAATCTTATGTGTCTTTTGGCTCGTTTGGTCATCAATGGTCCAGTCAGGCTTCTAGGTGGTCCGATCTGACTTGTCATGGTTTATTCAAAAGAAATAATTTCTTGCAAAATTTAACTTGGTGCAAGTGTTAGTTAAATTCAATTTGATTACCAAAGATCAAAAATAGAAGGGTTTGGTTAACAATCTCCCCCTTTTTGACTTTAGCAATTAAATTTAATTTAAAAGTGTCAAAAGTGTCATGTTCAATATGCTCCCCCTTAATGAATGCTTCATTTGAATTGATTATTTACAATGTGTTTGTTTAATTTTCCAATTCAAATGTAATTATTTATTCAATTTTTAGGTTTTTCTCCCCCTTTGACAAAGGCAAAAAAACAAATTAAGCAATTTGAATGCAATGTCATTAATAAGAAACCAAATGAAATTTCATTAAAAAGAAATCAATAACAATTTCATTGATTAAATAAACACAAGTACAATGTGATAGAAAATAAGAATCCTAAAGTCTAATCATCATTTTCACTTTCTTCATCCTCTTCTTCTTCATCTCCCTCTTCTTCTTCTTCTTCATGTTCCTCTTCTCCATACTCATCTTCCTCTACTTCCCTTGTTTGAGAGGCAGCAGCTTCTCCTTCTTCTTCTTGAGGATAGGAGCCATGAATGGAGGGGGACAAACTTGGTTCATCTTCAAAGCATTTTGGTAACTCCAACGCTTCTTGGATGGTTTGAATGTCAAGG
The DNA here is from genome assembly GCA_947685225.1 of Garcia nutans. Taxonomy (NCBI): domain Eukaryota; kingdom Viridiplantae; phylum Streptophyta; class Magnoliopsida; order Malpighiales; family Euphorbiaceae; genus Garcia; species Garcia nutans. The sequence goes on from CANTUV010000007.1 coordinate 51,578,037, forward strand.
TGAAGATGAGAGATATCATTGGTAATTTTCTCTATTTTTGAGCTTTGTTAGTTTATTTGTCCTTGAATGTCTTAAAGAATTTGAAGGATGGAGGATTGAGGCCTTGGAGTTGGGGTTCTTGGGAATTCCATTTGGAAAGTCTCTTCACCTTCCTCTACATTCCTTGGTCTTTTTCTTTATTGAGCCCTAGCAACTAGTGCTCCTAAGATGTTGACACAGTTCCCATCATCATCCATAATACATTTGGCATGTTTGATATAGCCTATGTTTATGGATTTTTTGGTGGGATCTAGAGGATTGGAGAGTGTTACTTTGTTTATTGGTATAAGTACACCAACATATTTGGCTATTTGTGTGATTTGTGAAGAAAGAAGGATAAGCCCTAATTTTATTGTCCTAATATGTAGGAAGGTGTCAATTAGGAATTTTCCTGTTTGGATTTGTTGACCTCTAATCAAGTAAAAAGGAAAGAGTAAGTCTTTTTGGGTGGCTTTCTCATTGCTCTCACCCCTAGCACTTATAGTGTAAGTGATAATCCTATGTAACATCCAATAAGTGAGGGTCCTTAGGTTCTTGGCATTGGATTGTTTGTGAAGAGAACTTTCAATGGAAATTTCTTTCCAAAACTCCAATTGAACTTCATGAGTTAAAGGAGAGGTTGATATGTGAGAGGTACCTTCTAGTTGAAATCCCCAAATGGATGAGAAATCCTCTAAGGTAAGGCTATATTCTTGGTTGAATAATCTAAAGGAGATACCATAATAGCCTAAAGGATTTGTGCTCTTCTTGCTAACAACCAAGGTTGTGAGAAATTCCTTTGTCAAGATCTCCCAACCAAGGTTATCAGGCTCCAAGAATACAAACTTTTCCCATCCCAAGGTTCAAAGACAGCCCCTAATGTCATTTTCAATGCCTAATGATTCTAGAGTGAGGGTAGAAAAGAGAGGGTTTGGTTCTAAAGATTTATCTTTGAGAATTACATACCTTTGCCTTTCTTCCTCATCTGTAAATCTAATCTCGTGGCTTCTTCTAGGAGGCTCTTCTTGTTGAGAAGGGGCAGCAACACCCTTGCCTTTCTCAGCTCTTGAAGCTTTCTTCTTATGTTCTTTAGGCGCCATTGTTTAGTTTAAGAGAAATAGATGACGAAGAGAGTTTGATTTTAAGAGGGTTTGAGTGCTTTTAGTGTTTAAGTGTTTATATTTTGATAAAGGGATGTAAAACTAATATTAAAGGGTATTTATAGTGTTTAGGATGAAAAGTAGATGTTTATAGCCGTTGGAGATAAAATATGTACATTTTGATTAAGTTTCAGCGGCTAGAAATTTTTGAATTCAGAGGAAAAGTCTAATCGGACTTTATAAGTCCGGTGGTGAAATTTGAAAATTTTAAAAAGTATGGTCAGACTATGTTTAGACCGAATAGAATTTACTTTTAAGCATAACAGTCATAAAATTTTAAAAAATTCTGGTCATACCATAGAGAGTATGGTCATATTTTACAAAAAAAATTAAAATTAAGAATTTTCAAACAAGTACGGTTGGACTTATGGTTGGTCCGATCGAGAAACTTTCAAAAATCAGAATTTTTTGAAGAAAAGGATGTTTGAAGATACAAGTATTTGATAAAAAAAAATTGATATTAATTTGAAATTTGGATTAAGTAAAGTAGGTTTTTAAACAATTTTAAGCTTATAAAATTATGCTCCCATCTATCATTCCTAAATGTTATTTTGTGAAGTTCATTTTTCTTCATTTAAGGGTTTAGTGAATATGTCAGCAAGTTGGTTTTGTGTATCAATGAACTCTAAGACAACATTTTGGTTATGGACATTATCCCTTCAGAAATGGTGCCTAATATCTATATATTTTGACCTAGAATGTTGAATTGGATTTATAGATAGATTTATGGTACTAGTGTTATCACACTTAATGGGAATGTGTTCAAAATTTTTTCCATAATCAAGTAATTGTTGTTTCATCCAAAGAACTTGAGTACAACAAAAACATGCGGCAATATATTCGGCTTCTATGGTAGATAGGGCAACCGACACTTATTTCTTGCTAAACCAAGAAACTAGGCATTGACCAAGAAAATGACATGCCCCGGTTGTGCTCTTTTTATCCAAAAGACTACCCGACATAATTGGCATCTGAAAAGCCTAGTATGTCAAATGATGTATTCCTAGGATACCAAAGTCCTAAATGCAATGTACCATTCAAGTATTTCAAAATTCTTTTAGTAGCATTCAAATGTGATTCCTTAGGGCATGATTGAAATCTAGCACACAAATGTATACTATACATTATATCGGGTCTAGATGTGGTTAAGTAAAGTAGAGATCCAATGATACCTCGATATTTCTTCTCATCTACTACTTTACCATTTTCATCCTTGTCAAGCTTTAAGGATGTGCTCATGAGAGTCTTGCCAAAATTGCAACCATCCATTTCAAATTTCTTGAGGAGTTCCTTTGTGTACTTGGATTGGTTGATGAAAATCTCATCTTTGCATTGTTTGATTTGTAGTCCAAGGAAGAATTCGAGTTCACCCATCATGCTCATTTTAAATTCCCCAGTCATACAAGAAGCGAATTCTTTGCACAAGGATTCATTAGTACACCAAATATAATGTCATCAAACATAAATTTGCACAATCAATATGTTATGCCTATTCTTTTTAACAAAAAGGGTTATGTCAACTTTGCCTTTTGAAAAACCATTTTCAATTAAATATGCATTAAGTGTATCATACCAAGCTCTTAGAGTTTGTTTCAATCCACATAGTGCTTTGATAAGTTTAAAGACATGATTTGGAAGTTTATAATCTTCAAAACCAAGAGCTTGTTTAACATAAACTTCTTCATTGATAAATCCATTTAGAAATGCACTTTTAACATCCATTTGAAAAAGTTTAAAATTTATGTGACATACAAATGCAAGTAGTATCCTAATAGCTTCTAATCTAGCAATGGGGGTAAATGTCTTATTATAGTCTATGCCTTCCTCTTAGTTATACCCTTTGGCTACCAATCTAGCTTTTTTTCTAGTAATGAGACCATTTTCATCAAGCTTATTCCTATATACCCATTACATCCTATAATTGGATGGTCTTTAGATTTAGGAACAAGTTCCCACACGTTATTTCTCTCAAAATTGTTGAATTCATCTTGCATAGCAATCACCCAACATTCATCACTAAGAGCCTCATCAATGGTCATTGGCTCAATTTGAGAAACAAATGAAAAATTAATATCTAAGTGTTTAAATTTGGATCTAGTAGTTACTCCCTTTGATGTATCACCAATGATGAGTTCTTTTGAATGATCCTTCTTGTATTCCCAATCCTTAAGTAGCTCTTGAGTCTCCTCTTCTTATTCATCATGATTGTTCTTTAGAGCATTAGTTTGTTCAAGTGTACCTACAAGGTCATCAAGAACACTGCCTTTCCTTTGATCAAGTTTAGAAGATTCATCAAAACAACATACATTGATTCTTCAACTACTAGAGTTCTTTTGTTAAATACTCTATATGCTTTGCTAGATGATGAATATTCTAAAAATATGCCTTCATCCGATTTGGATGAGAAATTTTCAAGATTATCCTTAATGTTTAATATAAAGCATTTGCATCCAAATACTCAAAGGTATGAAATTTTAAGTATTCTTCAATTCCGTAGCTCATAAAAAGTTTTATTTATCAATGGCCTTTTATAAACATGATTTGAAATGTAACAAGAGGTATTAATGGCTTCCTCCCTAAAGTAAGATGGTAAGTCACACTCATTGAGCATTGTTCTAGCCATTTCAATCAAGGTTCTATTTTTCCTTTCTACCACATCATTTTGTTGTGGTGTTCTAAGAGCCAAAAAGTTATGTGAAATACCAAGTTTATTGCAAAAATTTTCAAAATTCTCATTTTCAAATTCTTTGCCATGATCACTTCTAATAGATGTGATCACATAGTCTTTTTTATTTTGAACTCTTTTTGCAAATATCTAAAAATGATTAAAAGTTTCATTCTTTTGAGCTAAGAAATTTACCCATGTAAACCTTGAGTAGTCATCAACAAGTACAAATGCAAATAGTTTGCCACTTAAGTTAGCAACTCTATTTGTTCCGAACAAATCCAAGTAAATAAGTTCCAAAGGTCTAGATGCACTCATAATATTTTTGGATTTAAATGAACTTTTATGTTGCTTACCAAATTGACACAGTTCACATGTTCTATCTTTGTCAAATTTAACTTTAGAAAGACCATCAACTAGTTCTTATTTACTAATGAATTTCAAATGATCCATACTAGAATGTCCTAGTCTTCTATGCCATAACCAAACATCATTACTAATAGAGATCAAACGTTCAAATGCATTGCTGGAATATATGTCAATTTTATATGTGTTGCTAACTCTAGCTCCTTTGAATGCAATTTCACCATTTGAATTGGTAACTTTGCATTCTTTAGAGTCAAAACTTACATCATATCCTTTATCACATAATTGACTTACACTAAGCAAATTGTTTTTCAACCCATCAACAAGCCAAACATTTTCAATCAAATTTTTACCAAGCATGCCAATGGAGCCAATACCAATTATTTTACATTTAGCATTCTTTCCAAAATAACATTACCTCCATGCTTGTAAGTGAGAGTTATAAAAAGCTTTGCATTTCCCATCATATGCCTTGAACATCCACTATCCACAAACCAAGAACTCTCATTGATAGTAGATTTTTGGCATACCTACAAAACAATAGTGTTCATCTTCTTTTAGGTACCCAAATAAGATTGGGTCCATGGGAGTTAGTAGTAAAAGGATCCTTTAACTTGAGATGAGCTTTCCTAATATAGCAAAATGTACTTTTATTCCCAAATTTCATAAAATATGTGCATTGATATAATGATCTATACTTATGCACTTTCCTATTGAAATTCAATGAACTATGCGCACAATTACAAGTATGTGTTGAATGAGTTTGTTTTTGTTCATTTTTGTGTTTGTGTTCATGCCTAGTGTACATGAATGCATGATTTTCTCTTGGAACTTTAGTCTAGAGTTTTGTGTACCCAATGTAATCCTTTTAGCATTTTTAGGCTTAATTTGTGCATTTGTGGCTTTACAACTTCAACACTAGAGGTTTGAGTTGTAGATGCTTTTACAAATGTAGGTGTACTAGATGTAGTTTTGGATGATCCATTGAATCCTAAACCATGTTTCAAGGAAGGTGACCTTTGATTATCAATTAATATATCTAATGCTTCTTTTCCTTTATGAAATTTTGAAATTGATTCCTTTGATTTATGCTTCAAAATTTCATTTTCCTTTATGACATTTTCTAAGCTATGTGAATTCTTATTCTTTGCATCAATGGATTTCAACAATTGTTCATTTGAGGATTTTAATTCTAAGGTAGAATTTTTTAAGCTCACAAAGTTCTTTTCTAGCTTAGAGCATTTATCCTTATAAAATTTCATCTTAGAAAAGTATTTTTCTATCCTAAGATTCATATGTTCAATCATATCACTATCATCTAAAGTATCAATATCATTATCATCATATCCAATTAAATTTAAGGGTTGAGTACCTACCTCATTAGAGTCTTTTTCATCCTCAATAGCCATGAGATATAGATTGGCAATTTCTTCCTCTTCTTCTTCTTCTTCACTTGAGGAAGAGTCATCACATGTAGCTTTGAGTGACTTCTTCTTTTCTTTATCCCACTTCTTTTTGTTCTTCAATTTGAAGCAATCCAACTTGATATGACCATATTTACCACATTCATAGCATTTTACTTCATTCTTTTTATCTTTGAAGAAAGTTTTAGAAAGTGTACCTTTGTTAGCTTGCAATCTTCTCTTTCTCTTCCAATCATTCATTATTTTTGAAAACGTTGTCATTTCTTCTTCATCATCATTATCTTCATTGCTTGAGCTCTCAACTTCTTTGATTGCTTTAAGAGCTATTGCTTTCCTCTTATCCTTCTCACCTTGTTCCTCATCTCTTTCGGTGTGCAATTCAAAGGTGAGTAGTTTTCCAACAAGTTCATCGGTTCTCAAGGAGCTTAGATCATGAGTTTCTTCAATTGAAGAAACCTTAGCCTCAAAGTTCTTCTTGGCTGTAAGTGCTCTCAAGATTTTTCTATTAACTTCGTCTTGATCATATATCTTACCATATTTCTTTAATTCATTGACGATGGCAAGCAAACGATTGTCATGTCAGTAACCTTTTCGTTGGGCTTCATCTTGAATAGCTCATACTTATGTATATACATTTGCTTCTTGGTGAGCCTCACTTAGGTAGTACCCTCATTATAGTTCTCAAGAGTTTTCCAAATGCAATGAGCACAAGTGAGATGTTAGACACTCCCACCTTCTTCTCTTGAAATAAAATTCATCAAGATGGAGGCTGCCTTATGGTTTTTGAATCTATCTTTTATTTTGGCATTTGACCATTATGGTTTGGGAAGAGGAACTTGGACACCCTCAACATCATGAGTACGAGGTTTCCACTCACTTTCAACATGATCCCAAAGCTCTATTCCCTCACTATCTAGAAATAAAAATATTTTGTGTTTCCAATAGGAATAATCACTTCCATCAAAGTATGGTCTAAGAAGAGAGTTAAGATTTCCATGAGAGGTAGATAAAGATTAGGTTGTCATTTTGGATTAAATTTCACAATTAAGTTTAAGAAATTAACAAGCTCTAATACCAATTGTTATCCCAAGATAGCAACTAAGAGAGGGATGAATTGGTTGGGTTTAAAAAATGATGTCAAATTCAAAATTAAAAAGGAAAAGAAATGTAGAAGATTTACAAGAAGATTAAATAAAAGATGGAACAATGAACACAAAGATTTATAGTGGTTAGGATTTACCTTGATCCTACATCCACTTCCTTAACAATTTGTTAAGGTGCCACTAGCTTTGAGTTTTTACAAGCTTAACTCTAAATTTGTGTTTTCTCTAGCTCACACCAAACTAATGCAATGGTTTGAGATCACTCCTCACAACCCTTACAAGAGCTTTCCCAGGCTCACTCTCACAACCTAAGTGTTTCCAAGCTCATACTCAAACTTAAGATGGTGTTTAATGCTCACACCCAACATTCAATTAATACAAAAAGTGATTTTTATGCAAAGGAAATAAAGATGTTAAAGTAGGCTATTATAATCACAATCTTACATAAAAATGAAGTTACTTATGGTTTTTATAGCCTTCAAGCTAAGAAATAGTTGTTTGATGTTGGGGCCAACATGTTATATTCTTGTCTTCCACTAATTTCTCTATCAGCACAATTTCATGGTCGGACTGATCAAGGTCCGGCCAAAAATTAGTGATGCTAGTTGGATTTTGCATGGTCAGGTCAGTAATTAAAATTTTGCTTAATGCTCTTCTAACGGTAGGTCCATATGGCTTCCACTTATTGAGTGGAGATGCAATAGATTTTTACTTGTGTAATTTTTAAATAGTCTGATCGAACTTGCATCAGGTCCGGTCAGACTATCCTTGGTCTGTCTAATTTTTGGGCGTACCCTTAGTGGGTTATCCTACTTGATATCTTGGAGAGAATTGGCTTCATTAGTCCGGTCGAAATTTCTTAAAATCCGGTTGGACTTCTGTGGTACTCTGAGAAAGTGGGAGTACTTTTAAACATGAATCCTTCTGTGTGTTTTGGTTCTTTTCTCATTCAAAGGTCCAGTCAGCATAACATGTAGTCCAGTTGAACTTGATGTGGTATGGTGAGATTTTGGGAGTACTCTCTTACCGTGGTATAGTGAGATTTTGGAAGTACTCTCTACAATGAAATCTTTTGTGTCTTTTAGCTCATTTGGTCATCACTGGTCCGATCAAGCTTCTAGGTGGCCCAATTGGACTTGTCATGATTTCTTCAAAAGAAATAACTTCATACAAAATGTAACTTGGTGCAAGTGTTAGTTAAATTCAATTTGATTGCCTAAGATAAAAAATAGGAGGGTTTGGTTAATACAGAGTATGTGTATTGTATGTATATAGGGTATAATAGTATTACACTTTCTTAGCTGGTGGCATGGTGGACCCTACCTCCCTGATTCAAGAATTATTATGTACTGGACCTTAATGATTTCTTGGAAGAAATCAATATAATGATGAGAAGTTAGAGAATAATTCAACCACTACTAGATTTGTCTCGATCTACATGACCTCTGAAATCTTACCCTTGAACCTAAAGGGGATCCCATATTAAAACATCTCAAGAAGACCCAAGCTGAACTCTCTATCCTGAGCCTTCTTTAGTCCAGCTACCCTCATCACCAAGCTCTTTGCAAGGCCCTGAGTTAAATTTGGATGCCAATCAAGACAACACCTGAAACCTTAGTCGCTTCATGACCAAAACAACAACAATCTCCTTTTCTAACAAGGATTTACCTGAAGAAGAGATGGACCACAATCATGCCCTTTACAGAAACCGCCATGGCCCAAGGAAGGACAATGCCCATGGTCTTAGTGGATAATGGTTCAGCACTAGATGTCTATCCACTAAAGGTTGCCAATTGCTTGGGAATTGAGATGGTTAAGCTAATGCACTATGATCAAATAGTAAGGGCATATGATTATACTAAAAGGAAAGTTTTAGGAGTATCCAACATCAAAGTAACTATTAGTCTTAGAGAACATGAAATCCTTTTTAAAGTTCTAGATGTTTCAACTTGCTTTAACTTATTATCTAGAAGGCCTTGGACCAATCAAGCAAAGGCAGTTCCTTTCTCTCTAAATCAGAAGCTCAAGTTTCCCTATAAAGATAAGATCATCACCATAAGAGGAGATCCAAGTGGAAAGTCAGATCTCCACACTCAAGTTCCCATTCTAGAAATCCAATAGAAACCCTCAGCCACAACTCTCTCTGGGTTCACATTTGATATGACCTAGTTCATTGAAGAACAGGCAGGCAAAGAACTCATACCCTTTGTTTTCGATCCGTGTGGTAATCCAGCAGTTCCCAACATCCTCACACATATGAACTATTTCCTTGGAATGGGATTAGGTAAGAACCAATAAGGTATACCAAAATTCTCAGATTACCCTTTGGTCCAACCACCATTTGGTTTGGGTTATAAACCTACATAAGAAGACATACGGAAAATGGAAGAAAGAACAAGGGAAGGACCAGTGTAAGAAAATGGGAAAAGTATTTGATTGGCCCATGAGACCATATTTCAAAACCCTGAATGGATATTTTGTCAAAGAAGGAACAAACTCTCTCTACAATGGGTTTACTAAAACATGAGTGAACCCAATTACTAAAGCATTAACTCTAGTGTAGATCCTCAATTTTGATCTTAGATGAATCCAGTCCCAATTAAAAAGCCCAAATCAAGTCTCGGTGAGAATTAAAAGCCCAATTAAAATTTAAATTGCCAATTTACCCTAGAACCATGATGAATTGGCCTTCACAATGAATCTTGGCCAATTTGCCATGACTCATGGCGAATTGTCCATGAGTTATGGCCAATTGTCTAGTCCATTAAACTCTCTTAATCCTACTTAAAATTCAAGTTTATTCAGATAAGCAAAGAGTTTTCTAGCAAGGCAAGGACTCATTAATCGGTAACCCTAATTAGAAATCTTAATGAGGCATTATAGAATGAAGGGATTAACAATTAGCATGGGGGAGGCAACAACAAATAGCAATTGTTATAGAATAAAAAAAGACCCGTAAAAGATAGAAGCAAAAAGAAACAGTTGTTGTTCGACCAAAACACAATTGATCAAAACCATTATAGATTCTTCTAGGCAGAACCCTATCATCAATTTTCACATAGGATTATACAAGTCTAGTCACGAGGTTTGGTTCAATACATCTATTTGGCGGAGCCAACAATGCATGTATATTCTTTAATAAGCAATACTTAGTCAAATTAATAAATTACCATTTCTTTCTTATTACACAACCTTGTAGATTTGTTGTGTTTTGATTTTGTTTAGTTTTGCAAATCTAAAAACCTAATTGTATGTTAAACCCTAGTTTAGCAACTCCAAAACCCTAATTGCATATTAATCCCTAATTTCATAAATAAAACCCTAATATCATGATTAAACCCTAATTTCATTACTTTACCTCTAATAAGAAAATATTTGTATGATGGCTATGTGTATGACAATTATGTATATGTTTATGGATTTTAATTGTTTATTATTTGGATTGTAAGATTGTAAAAGGCATGTTTCCACTTGTGGGTGCCTTCTTTTTTTAAATTATTTCTTTTACTTAATTTATTATGGGATTATTATAAGGGAGTGATTATTATAAGGGACACATTTCCATTCTTTTATGGGTGTCCCATCTTATTTTATTTGTTTTGTTTTAATTAAGGATTTTGGGATAATTATAGAGGCATGTTTCCATCTTAAATGGGTGCCCATTTTATTATTTGTACTTTGGATTATTTATTTATGATATGATGGATGTTTATTTTAAATTTTTTGTAATATGAAAAATATTATAAGAATATAAGAATCTAATAATATCTAGACTTGAAAATGAGGCATGTTCCGATGAACCACGCGTTATGGGGTGTTGGCTACTTCTCACCTTCCCCATGCGTAACTAACTTTTCAAACCTAGTAGGGGTTAGGGATTCCTTAGAAATTGAGTCATCCATGCCTTTTACTTTCTTCTCGGCCCGTACGGGTGGCAACTCCAATTTCTCCAGGCTTAGGTTTGTGTTCTCTAAAGCCCATAGCCTAATAGTGCCGGAGTCATAAGAACCATTCCACTAGGAGTGGGGTAAAAATCTCCGCTCACAGTGGTGACTCCATTGAGGATAAGATAAATTAATTCTGTTAGTATTTATATTATTTTATTTTTTCTTATTATAATATTATTCATTGCATCACATCAAATTGCATTGTGTGTGTGAGTTAGGATACCTTGTGGAACCTATGTTATGTGCGTATAAGTGAAACTATACTTTTATTCAAGGTATAAAGATCGAGCAATACATAACTGCTCATAGTCTCATACCTTTCTGTATATATTTGCTATGGGAACCTAAGCCTTTTACGCTAAAAACTAAAGCCCGCATAGTTGGCCTAGCAATTTTTCTTAGGTTTACCATAAATACTTTCTATTTGACTATGATTAACATATCTTGGTTTGAATTATGACCTATTTGATTTGTCTTTTCCTAATATGATCTAATTATGGTGTAAGCCAAAAATTATTTTATAACTAAAAAAATTATTCTTTTAAGCATAAATCCAAAATCATTTTCAAAGCTTTTCAAAATGGGCTTAAAACCCTTTTTTCAACAAAACAGGTCAAAATTATTTTTTTATCCTATAACCCAAAATTGATTTTAGAAACCAACTTTTTATAATGGGCTTTGAATTGTTTTCAAGGAAAGGCTATTAAACCATCTTTCTCTTTATGGCCCATTTTTCTTTTGAATTTAAAACCTTTCTACGATGGATCAAAATTTTTGAAATAGGCTTGCAATTAATTGGGTCAATGCTGGAATACTAAAATCAATTGTAGGCCTTGTTTAGACCAAGGCTTGTTAATTATATTCTTGTTTGTGGCATGAATTATTAGTTGCATTTTTAATTGAGAAGTCTACTTATAATAAAGCCATTAATTTAGTTTTAATCTACAATATAGCTACTAAACTTTTTAATGGATCCAAACAATTAAAGACTAATTAGCGGAAATTATCATAAACTGACTTTTGTATTTGAAAATACAACTATTGGTTATTTTGTCTGAGTGAGTTTTTTGGAAAAAAAAATTATTATTGATATTTTATTGATCAAAACACCTAGAAAAAGAGACTCGCCACTCATGTCTGTGAAGAAATAAGGTTGGAAGGAATGTCCTAGCACTATTTGTTTATTTGCTACACATTTATACATGCATAAATACATTGCATTGCATCACATTGATCCTTTCTGGCTCACAGACCTGGAGTATAACAGTTCAAGAGCGTACGACAACCCAACCTATGTCAGTGATACTATAACGCCAATAAATTTTAGGTATTGTTAAATAATTAATTTGGAGAATAGTGAGTATGTTTGTGAGGATAATGCAAGGTATGTACATGGTATATATAGGATATATAAATAATATATACATGATATACCCAAAATGCATACTTGATGTATACATGAATTACATATTACATATATGTTACATATACACTACATATACATATACATAAAAAAATGTATACCATATAAATAGAATATAAATATATATGTGTATAATTAGTGATGGGAAGATGATAAATGAGTAAATAAATAAATAAAAATAATAAAAGAAAAAGAAAGTCAAAAGAAGAGAGAAATGTAAGAGATATGCATATTGATTGTTTGAAATATAAATGACATATGCAAGACATATAATTATACATGGAATATACAATACATATATATGAAGTATAAAATGGTGTTGAAAAAGTTGATGATTATGATGATAAGAAAAGAAAGGAAAGTCAAAGAAGGAAGAAAAATGATTGGTGGAATTGACTAATTAACTATTAATATATATTAAAGATAAGTATGGAAAATTAAAAGAAAGACTTCCTCTTCTTCTTCTTCTTCTTCTTTTTCTTTTCTTCTTCAATGTGAGTTTTAAGAGAGAGTGAGAAGAGTATTAGTTTCTCTTATACATCAAATTTTTTAAGGGATTTAAGGTGATTTTGAAGGATTATCAAAGAAATTAAGTAAGTACTCCTCCTTAAGCTTGTTTTTATTTAATATTAAGATTATGTTTGATATGGTTAGTGAAAGAAAATGATGGATAATTGAGAAAGATGATAGGTATGAAGTGATTAGGATGTATATGTGTTGGTTTGATGACCAATTTGTGGAAATGAGCATAGTTTATGAAATTAAGGTTTTATAGTTGAATATATAAGAATTGAGATTTCAATTGGGATGTTTATAATTCTTGTAAATAGTTAATTTAATGTTGTTTTATTATATATATATAATGATTTTATGGTTAGAAATTAATAATGGGCAAGTTTGGACAAAGTTGATAAATTTAGGATTATGGAAATGTTATGGAAAAATTAGGGTTTTGGTATGGATGCACATAATAATTATTATTGTATAATTTAATGTTGTTTTAATGGACATATTGTGATTTTATGATTAGAAAATGGATATGGGTAGGTTTTGTTGAAGTTATGGTTGATGGGAATATTATGTGTAATTAGAATTTTTGAAAGAGGTGATGATAATTGTGAAAGTGAGTTGTTTGGTTGCTATCATGGTATGTAAGTAATTTTTTATGTTAAATGTTGGAAATGAGTTAGGTTGGATGAAGTTTAAGTAAGGTAGTAAGTGGTGAATTTAGTGTTTTAATAGAATTTTGATGAAAATTGTTTAGATAATGATTGTTTAATGTACATTGAGCATGGAAGTGTAACATCCGTTAATTTGCTAAAATTAAATTAAATTAAATTATACTAATGAGATGGAGGGGTAAATGAATTTTTTGAGGTGAGAGAATAATATATATATATGTTAAATATAATAAAAATATACATTACATATAAAGCCAAACATAACTTAGAGGAAAAAATAAAAGATGAATAGTAAAGAGGAGCAAAATAGTAAATATACTTTATGAAAATTAAAATTAATTAAATAATTTAAAAAAATAAATATGGATGGAAGATCAAATTTTGGAATTAAAAATTAATTAATTAATTAATTAATTAAAATATTAAAATAATATTTATAATCGGATGGAAGAAGAAAAAAAAGTCAAAATTTTATCTTTATCTCTTTCTTTCTTTCTTTCTTCTTCTTCCTCTTCTTCCTTTGCAAGAAATTTTACCATAGTCAAAGGAGAAATTTCTTCATCCAAGCACTAATTTTAAGAAGGATTTTCAAGAATTAAAAAGAGTTTTGGTAATTTTCCAACAAACTAGTAAGTATTCTTTTAAAATTATGATGTTTCTTTGAATTTTTTATTATGCAAGATTTGAGTTTTTATTAGAGGGTTTTATAATTGTTTAAATGGGTATGAATGATGTTATAGTGATGAGTAATCAATGATTTTAAGATTGGACTGAAGAAAATGTTAGGTTTGATTAGAGTTTGGAAGAGGTAGTAAGTTATTTAGGATTTTAGAAAGGGTTTTATTAAAGAATGATTGTGTGATTGGTTTCATGGTTTAAATTGTGTTGTTTAATGGTTTTAATGATGGAAATGAGTTTAAATTACCATTTAGAATTGGTTGGAATGAAGATCGAAAATTTAAGTGAGTTAGGGCATATTTTAGGATTTTGAAGTGAATGATTCTAAATTGAGTTTTATTTCTTGAAATGTATTAAAATTTGATGTTTTAGATATATTTAAGCTTAAAACTCAATTTAGAATTGATTGAATTGGATTTCTATGGTTGGAGAACCTTAGGGCTAAGAAAAGGGAAATTGAAGAAATATATTTTAATTTGTGGTTTAAGCTTTAAGCACCTTAAAATGTGGTTCTAATGTGTGGTATATTTTCACATTTTGAATAGGTGTTGAGTAGGAAGTTGTTTCTTCAACTTAGTAATGGAGAGTATTTTGAACAAGTGGTGTTTTTAGCTTAGAGTGCTCTTGAAGGAGGTTAGTACATACTTTGACATTGAATGTGGTTAGTTACATTGATTTTAAGAATAATGCATTTCATTATTTTAGTGTGATATATTACTTGACTAATGTGAATGTGTGTGTATGACATTGTTTGAAGTAACAATGCTTGATTTGCATTTATTATGGCATGATAAGCCATCGAAAAATGGCTAAATGTAGTGTTTGTATAAAGTGTTAAAAATAAAAAAATGTGTATGGAAACATGAAAGTGAGCTACATTGGCTTAAAATGAGATGATGATGTGGTTTATGAGTCAAAAATATGAGAGAGAATGAGAAATGTGAAAAAATAAGAGAAATGTGAATTTTGAGAAAAATTTATCTGTATGTTACCTTATATAAAGTCTAGTTCTAGATTATTATTTTTGAATTTTTTTTTTATACTTTCGAGTGAGACCCACTGGTGTCATATACTCATTATACCTTCAGATGGGACACACTGGTGTCATAGACTCATTACGCCTTCGGATGAGACACGCTGATATCACAGATGATTGAGATAGCCGAAGATAATATTTTTGAAACTAGACCAATATATAAGAATTTTAGGGCCCAATGTGTGTGTATGATTATTATGTTAACTAAATTTTAATATGTGTTGGGTGTCATTTGAATTATAGTGCATTACTGACATTATGTGTGAAATATCATTTTTTATACTAAGTATGTACTACTAGGAAAAATACTTAGTGCGAATGGATTTCATCGCACAGTGATAGAGCAGATCCGGAGAATCCGGAAGTACTGCTAGACCTCCCCAGGTCTAGGCTACAGTTGGTCGTTGTGAAGGTTTTTGAGCTACATGGACCAGTGTCATCTGCATTTCATGTATAAATTTTAAACTTTTGAAATTTGCTTAAGTATGTACACTATATATATAATCATATATATGAAGTAAATTATAAAGATTTCCTTTGGATTTAAGTGTTGGAAGTTCTTTTAAAACAAATGGGACTTATATTTATAAATATATTGATAGATGTATTTTGGTGATATGTTAGTGGTTTGAGTCGTTGGGCTATTTTGGAGAAATATATGTATTGATTAAATAATTGGGAGTGTATTTTAATTGCAAGTTGTGAAATTTAAAATTTGGAAATATCTGAAATATAGACAAAACTCTGGCGAATTTTTTTTCAGAAATTTTCTTTTAAAATATATCTTTTTAATATTTAAATCACTGATGAATACTTTTATTTATTTGTTAAAATACATTTTAAATGTTTAAAATAATTATTTAGGAACTATAGAAACTTTTGAAAAGATTGTACTGTGACATTCTTGTATTTTGTATGTGAATTTTACATATACTAGATATGTGTATTATACGTATATGGGGTATATGGGCGTTACAGGAAGTATGTAAATTGTTGTTGGGTTATGTATATAATGTAGTAAATGTGGGACATGCTAAAAATGATTTGAAAAGATGAAATTGAATAATATGAGGAGTAATAAAAGAAAGAAAAGGTGGAAAATAACTAAATATATGAAAATTATGGGAAATGAGAAAATGTGATGAAAATATGATAATGAGATGAAAGGTAAAATGTAATGTGATGTATAATATGTATATGCTTGTGAAAAGTGTTAGAATGTGGAAATGTGTCACATTGTAAATGTGACTCATGGTTATGTAAGTGATTATGTAATATGGAATATGGTAATTGTTTCAAAATGAGATGTGGAAGTGATCATGAAAAAGTTGATCACTTAGGAAATGTGATAAAGAGATGTAATGTGTAAGTGATCAAGGATTGAGTTGATCATTTGAAAAGTGTGAAAATGTGTTATTGTGTGTTTATAACCTATACAATTACTTGTCCATTAATGTTGAGAAAGATTATGCATGCATTGTAATATCCCAATGTATGCCCTAGAAGTTTTAATTCAATTGTTGTTTGATTTGAATTAAATGTACATATGTTTTTGCAAAGGAAATGATTGTGTTAATGGAATGTATATGTTGTATATATGTTAATATATATAACATATATGTTGGTCAAATGTAAAGTCAAGGGAAGAAGATATTTTTAATTGGGATGTGGGAATTTACTAAAGAGGGCAAGAGTTTTAAAGGAAGTGTGAACAAATAGAAAAGGGCATTTAAGTAATTGTGTTGTTAGAATTGCTTGGTGGAGATTTAAAGAAGAAGAGAAGTTGACTTGTCTTCATTTTCTTTTCTTCTTCTTCTCTTTCTCTTATGGTGGCCGACCCTCCAAAGCCAAGGATCAAGAGTGATTTTTGTTGATTTCTAAAATCAAATTGAAGGAAGAATCAAAGGATTAAGTTGGAGATTTGTGGAATTTCTTCAATTTAGGTAAGTACTCTCTTGTTTTCATTTGTTATTTTGAAGTGGTGTTTGAGGTGATTTATGAATTGTTGATTTTATGAATAGGTGTGTTTGAGATGTGTTTATAATTGTTAAAATTGATTGTAAGTTAAAAGGTTGAATTGGTGTTGGTTTTGGTTTAAAGATGGCAAGTTAAGGGTGATGTTTGGTTTTAGGGTTTTGAAATGGTAAGTGATCAAATGTATTGTTGATGTATTGTTAGTGTGTATATTGTGATGAATATGTAAATTAGGTGTTAATGACATTGATTATATCCATTTGAATGAGGTCATGTTGTGTATAAGGTGTTCTTAATTCAATCAAAGGAGTTTTGGCTATGTTTAGGGTTTTATTCATGAGAGACACGGCCAAACCAAGGAAGAGACACGGCCAAACTAAAGATTTTTGAGAGACACGGCCAAGTCTTAGGAAATTTGGCCGTGTTGGATAAAATTTTGGAGAAGACACGGCCGTGTCCCTTGCCCATGTTTGCTTCTGTTGCTTTTGGTTGAGAGACACGGCCACAAGCTTGGCCGTGTCCCTTGAGTGTGTTGGCTACTGTGATAATTCCTTGCTCTTCTTACATGATTGAGATTGAACTTACATTTGATAATGCATATGATACTATATGAACAATGTTATGTATTATGCATTGTGAGTCTTGTGAATGGTAATGTGTTATATGAATAATGTACTTTGAAATGTTATACCAATGATGCTATATGTATAATATGAATTGAGATAGGAAATGATATGAAGCCATTGTGTAATATCCTAAAGTATACCCTAAAAGTGTTGGGATTACTGTTGTAATTGGATTCAATGTGTGTATTGAAGGAAAGAGAAAAGAAGAAGAAAGTCAAAAGGAATTGTGTGTGGTGGAGATTTAATGGTATAATTGTTATTATTGTTATTATTATTGTTATTGTTGTTGTTTTTGTTGTTATTATTATTATTATTATTATTATTATTATTATTATTATTATTATTATTATTATTATATATGAGATAAGAACGAAGGAAGGGAGGAGAACCTTCTTTCTTTCTTCTTCTTCTATTCTTCTTCTTCGTGGACAAGAGAGCACGAGAGAGAGAGAGAGAGCACGAGAGAGAGAGAGAGATGTGATCTTCATCAAAATTTCTTAAGGATTTTAAGAGTATTGAAGATGAAAATGAAGATTTGGCAAGCTATACAAGTAAGTACATATTTCTTGAATGAATTTTATTGATTATATATATATATATAGGTATATATATTCTTGTTTTGATTTCTTTTGGATTGAGGTTATGTTTGGTATGATTGGTGGGTAAAAGGAGGATAACAAGAGATTTAAGTATGTAAATGTGTGGAATTGATATCTAAGTGATGATTAGTTGAGAAAATTGTGAGAAAAATGATGAAATGTTGATTTGGGGTTTGGTTTGGATGAATTTCGAGTGTTTGGTCTTTAAATTATTGTAGGACACGGCCAAGTTATGAGAGACACGGCCAAGTTAGGGCAAATTTGGCCGTGTTGGATGAGTTTTGGAGAGACACGGCCACTGGCTTGGCCGTGTCCCTTGCCTGTGTTTGTTACTGTCTGATTTATGTTGAGAGACACGGCCGTGTCCCTTGCCCGTGTCTGGTACTGGATTGTTGTGTTGAGAGACACGGCCATTGGCTTGGCCGTGTCCATTGCCCGTGTTTGCTACTGCTTGAATTGGTGTTGAGTGACACGGCCACAAGCTTGGCCGTGTCCCTTGGGCGTGTTTGCTACTGGATGATTGTATTGAGAGACACGGCCACAAGCTTGGCCGTGTCCCTTGAGGGTGTTTGTTATTGTGTTTGTTATTTGGTTTTCATACATTGTTGGATCTTCAAATGTCTTTTATACCTAAACACACTTAAACCAATAATGATCCAACCAAATGTATATGGAAGATTCTAAGTCCTTGAATAAGGTAAATTGTTATGTATGAATATATCAATGATGATATAGGAAATGTGAAAGATATAGTGAGCAATGAAAAAGTATGTGCAATGTCATTGATTATGTATACTTGAGTGATGAATTGAATTGATCAATTTGATTTGATGATAATGTTGATATTATATGAACCATGTGATGTTTTATGTATTGTAAATATTATGAATTGTATTGTGCTATATGTAGATTGATGATGCATATGAAGAATGATATGTTGGGTACAACGTGGAATATCATGAGATCATTGATGATGAATTACCTTAATGTTATGATTGAGGCTTGTTTGCCTAATTGATGATATAAATGTACATTTGAATATTGAAGATTGAAGTGTTATATTGTGAAATGAAATGTAAAGCCATTGTGATTGGCTATGATGATGCAATTGAAAGAAATAAGGCATGTTTGCCTAAATGATGATGAGAATTGAGAATGGAAATGATAATGGAATAATAAATGAATTGTGTGACTAATGTGTTATTCCATTTTCAGAGTTTGTTGTTGGTGGCATGCCTATTAGTAACAATCTCTTGAAGTTAGGTTGGATTTGATCCTTGAAGTCAAGTTGGGTTGAAGTTTAACATGTTTTACTCCCCTTGAAGCTTGGTTGGGTCTAATCCTTGAAGCCTAATTGAGATGTTACAACCCTTGAAGCTAGGTTGGGTTTGGTTCTTGAAGCCAAGTTGGGTTGATACTTAGCATGCTTTGTTCCCCTTGAAGCTTGGTTGAGCCTAATCCTTGAAGCCTAGTTGGGTCTATGATAATGATAAATGTGATGATTAAACCAAAGCATTACTCTGAAAATTGAATGGCATATTAGTGTGTCTTGGGCCCATGCTTGTTTTTGTGTAATGTGAGTCATGAATGGTAACATGATTGATAAATAAGGTATATGGAAACAATGTTGAAACAAATGAATAATGAGATCTATGAATGCTTTTGATGGAAATGTGTTTTATGATTAATGAATTGTGAATAAAATGATGTTATGAAGTATGAGTTTGTAATATGTGTATTGATATGTTGAAAGTGAATATGGCTTAAGGAGTTTTGTTAAGATATGAGGTTATGGAATTGTTGTATGATGTGTAACATGTTTGTGAATGTGGAATTTGTGAGAATTGTTCTTATAAAGGTTTGAATGATGTGTTTGTTGTAATAATGTATACATATATATGTGTATATGAAATAGAAAGGGTAAGTATTGTGTTGTGAATATGCTATGTAATGATGTATTTAATTTATGAGATTAGTGGCAATATATGAAGAATCCATTGAGAAAGGAAAACGTGGTAAGAGAACAATAAAACATGATGCTAAAATTATAAGGTATGATTATTTTGTAATGTATACTTTATTATTTATTTGTACTACTAAGCTCTCGGGCTTAGCGCGGTTGTGTAATCGCGCAGGTATTTATGCGGATGATCTGGATGCCTAGCTGCTATGCCACGAGAAAGGTAAGTGTGTCTCGAGACCAACTAGAAGGTGATGCATACATGTATAATTTTATTTAGGTTTTATTTTTGATAACAATAATGATTCTTATAAATGTTTCTTAATTTAATATAATATTGCTTGACCTTGGATAAAGATTGTTAAATAAAAAGCTAAAAGTGACATTCTTATATTTTATATATGCATTGTATGTATACCAGGTATATGTATAGTGCTTATATGAAGTATAGGGGCGTTACAGTTATTTTGGTATCAGAGCTTAGGTTCGAGATTCTCGGCCTAAGTGAAATTAAAAAGAAAATTTTTGAAGAGTTTATATAAGAATTGAAAAGAAGATTTTGGAAATGCAATTGGTAAGACATGCATATGCATTCACATCTAAGTTGGTCTCGAACGTGGCATTGAGTGAATTGTGAATTGTGAATTGTGATGTATTTGAGTTACATGAGATGAGATAAATGATAGTGTGTAAATGAGGTTTCATATGAAAGCAAATCTAGAAATGTTGATAATTGAGAGATGAGTGTGATATAAAGAAATGATATGGAAAGTATAAGTAAAAAGTTTGAGTATTGGTATGTATTTGGCATATAAAGAATGGCTAGAAGAATTAAGTGGGAAATGAGTTAGAAACAAATTAAGATTAAAGTATGTGATCTTTCCTCTATTGTTTGAATCTCTTTCAAATAAACTTGATGGTTGGATTTATAGAAAGAGGAAATATTGTTGGATGGGTAATATGAAAAGATATATTATGTAAATGTAAAAAGTATAGTGAACTATTGAATGAGTTGATTGGTATAGATTAAGTGTGATAATGTAAGGTGTCGATATGTAAAGTTAAGGTTATGTTCAAAAGAAAAAGAGATGACGTTGGTTAAGTACAAATATACATTGGTGTTGTTTGTATTGTTATTTTAATGCAAACATGGTGATTTCAATATTAGAAATGTGATATGCTTGAATATTGTGATAGCTCATGTTAATAGTGGAGATATGAGATATTTAGATTTTCTTTGGAATGAGCTTAATAATTGTGAAACATAGATGTTTTGATGTTACTTAGTGGTATATATATATAAGATGTTTTAAAGTTGATATCAAGAGAATGAGATGAATAAATTGAAGTTTAAATAGAGTAGTAAGTTGGAAATTTATAGTTTTAGTGGAATGTGGATAGAGATCAATGAAATATTGATAGTTTAATGTATTTAATACATGAGATATATGAAATGGATATTAGTGCTCATGAAAGTATTATGAATTGGGAGATGTGATTGATAGTAGGAAAATTTGGTTTGAGATAAAAGAAAAAGGAATTGAGCAAAAGAAAATGAGTTACTTTAAGTAATTTGATTGGAAAGGATAAAAATGATTATGAAAGATGTGTTAAAGATATTTATAAACAAATGTGAAAGAGATATCACATTGGAAATGTGATTAAGCTCCTTGTGAAATAATATTATAAGTAGAATATGTATATTTATTGAAGTTAATGAATAACTTAAGTTATGATAAACAAATGAGAATGATAATAGTCAAAGGAAAGTGATAAATATTAAATTTGTATAAACTATATGTAAAAGGGAAATTTAATAAATTCCATAATTATGTGTTTATATAAAGAGGATTTGTGAAATGAACTTTTCGATATGAATGTGACCTATGAAGGTGTATATAATATGTTTATTATCTTATACCATTACGTGTTTAATGGTATTAGAAGTGAGAATGGACCTGGGTAATATTGAACAGTGGAATTGTTATAGCAATAACTAAATGAGGCTATCATAAGATGTGTTGGAACTCAAAGTATTTGTGTGTGAAAGTGTTTTATGTATAAATGTATAATAAGAAATGGTAAGGAAACAATTATGTACTTGAAATTTTTAAAAGAGATGGATTGGAAATGGAGTAATGAATGATACTTGTGTAAGATTTGTATCTAATTGAAGGTTGGGAGTAGAAAATGTTAAGGATAATATTATCGAACATGAGTTGGGTTAATGATGATCAGATAATCAAAAGCAAACTGTTTTGAGATGGAATTAAAATGTGTTAATTCTTGGTGTAATAAAAGTTTGGAGAATAAATATATAATTTATGTGATACCAGTTAGTATTATAATTGTAAAGGTTGGAAATTGAATAATAAAAGAACAATATTGATTTACAACCCCTAAGTGTGTTAATATATCATTGTCATATGATTTAGTTAGTGTGATTAGTGATTAGTTTTATTATCTTCAGATTTAGAACTGAGATGGATAACTATGTTTTCAGAAACATGGTTAAAAGATATGATTGGTGAAGTTATATCTTATAATTTCGATATTAAAAATTTAATTGTAACTATGAGAAGTAAAGCAAGGGAAGAGAATTGTGATAATGTTTTAAGCTATGAATTGTGTGATAGAACAATAATTATATAAATATTGTAATATTAGGTGAAGTGAAGAAATAATAAAAAAGGAAGAAATTGTAATCATGACTGAAAGTTATATAGGATACATTTACAGTGTAAAGTGATTATGTGAATGAACTTAAAATTTATGGGAGTATGAATAATGTAAATTAATATGTATATATCAATAATGTTGGAAATGCTATGATTGTATAATGAGATGTTCAATATAGTTGATGATATATGAGTATACTATTTTGATGTGATGAGAAACCATAATTGTTGGCAATGATGTTAAAAATGAATTGTGAAAAGATAAATGAACGGACTTATCTGCCTCCTGTGGAACCATGCGGACCCAATGTGTTGGGCAACCAAACTTGGATTACCAACCTGGTTGGGGGAAAAGATCGTTTATGAAGTTATAGTTGTTGGCAATATTGATAAATTTTGAATGAGTATAAGAAATGATGATATAATTATTGAAATAAGGAAATGTATATGTATAAGCATGATTCATATTGATTGAATATATGAATTTGGAAAGATTAGAATTTGAATATAAGTTTGACCTAATGAACTTAGGTTATATATAAGTATATATGGTAAAAATTCAATGATAAATTTCAATAAGTTAATTGTTGGTTTGAATCAAATAAAGTTGAATTGTTAGTATATTGTGATAGATAAATCGATTGATCTAGGTTTCGTTAAAGTTGCAAGGCAATATTGAGATTTAATATGTGCAATTGTATTGGGAGTGTAAGATTTAATGGTAATGTGTATGATGTAATATTCTGATTTATGAATGAACATAAATAAATTGAGGTATATTAATTGTACATGGTGAGGAATAAATTCATGAGAGTAAGGATATAGTTATCCATTGATGTTTGGTAAATGTTTATTTTGAAAGTGATGGTAAGAATGGAATAAACAATGCTAAGATATTGATTAATGATTTTTGAGGTTAAAGTTAAAAGAATATCTATAAAGAGTTAAAGTGATAATCTGACTTTAGTATAAAGATAAAATGTATTGGAGATGTTATGAGATATCTTGATTGCTTTGTTGAGAAAGTAATAAGAGGTAAAGATATATATATATATATATACCTATACAATGATGAATTATGAATTTCAGAGAAGATGATTATCTCTAAGGGGGAGAGTAGAAGATATGAGATTTGATAAAACTATATTGTAAGATACGATTATCTTCATATGAAAATTAAGATGGTAAATTGTTCTAAATGGGTTGTTATTATACTGGATAATTTCGAGGACGAAATTATTTAAGGGGGAGAGAATTGTAATATCCTAAAGTATACCCTAAAAGTGTTGGGATTACTGTTGTAATTGGATTCAATGTGTGTATTGAAGGAAAGAGAAAAGAAGAAGAAAGTCAAAAGGAATTGTGTGTGGTGGAGATTTAATGGTATAATTGTTATTATTGTTATTATTATTGTTATTGTTGTTGTTGTTGTTATTATTATTATTATTATTATTATTATTATTATTATTATTATTATTATATATGAGATAAGAACGAAGGAAGGGAGGAGAACCTTCTTTCTTTCTTCTTCTTCTGTTCTTCTTCTTCGTGGACAAGAGAGCACGAGAGAGAGAGAGAGAGCACGAGAGAGAGAGAGAGATGTGATCTTCATCAAAATTTCTTAAGGATTTTAAGAGTATTGAAGATGAAAATGAAGATTTGGCAAGCTATACAAGTAAGTACATATTTCTTGAATGAATTTTATTGATTATATATATATATATAGGTATATATATTCTTGTTTTGATTTCTTTTGGATTGAGGTTATGTTTGGTATGATTGGTGGGTAAAAGGAGGATAACAAGAGATTTAAGTATGTAAATGTGTGGAATTGATATCTAAGTGATGATTAGTTGAGAAAATTGTGAGAAAAATGATGAAATGTTGATTTGGGGTTTGGTTTGGATGAATTTCGAGTGTTTGGTCTTTAAATTATTGTAGGACACGGCCAAGTTATGAGAGACACGGCCAAGTTAGGGCAAATTTGGCCGTGTTGGATGAGTTTTGGAGAGACACGGCCACTGGCTTGGCCGTGTCCCTTGCCTGTGTTTGTTACTGTCTGATTTATGTTGAGAGACACGGCCGTGTCCCTTGCCCGTGTCTGGTACTGGATTGTTGTGTTGAGAGACACGGCCATTGGCTTGGCCGTGTCCATTGCCCGTGTTTGCTACTGCTTGAATTGGTGTTGAGTGACACGGCCACAAGCTTGGCCGTGTCCCTTGGGCGTGTTTGCTACTGGATGATTGTATTGAGAGACACGGCCACAAGCTTGGCCGTGTCCCTTGAGGGTGTTTGTTATTGTGTTTGTTATTTGGTTTTCATACATTGTTGGATCTTCAAATGTCTTTTATACCTAAACACACTTAAACCAATAATGATCCAACCAAATGTATATGGAAGATTCTAAGTCCTTGAATAAGGTAAATTGTTATGTATGAATATATCAATGATGATATAGGAAATGTGAAAGATATAGTGAGCAATGAAAAAGTATGTGCAATGTCATTGATTATGTATACTTGAGTGATGAATTGAATTGATCAATTTGATTTGATGATAATGTTGATATTATATGAACCATGTGATGTTTTATGTATTGTAAATATTATGAATTGTATTGTGCTATATGTAGATTGATGATGCATATGAAGAATGATATGTTGGGTACAACGTGGAATATCATGAGATCATTGATGATGAATTACCTTAATGTTATGATTGAGGCTTGTTTGCCTAATTGATGATATAAATGTACATTTGAATATTGAAGATTGAAGTGTTATATTGTGAAATGAAATGTAAAGCCATTGTGATTGGCTATGATGATGCAATTGAAAGAAATAAGGCATGTTTGCCTAAATGATGATGAGAATTGAGAATGGAAATGATAATGAAATAATAAATGAATTGTGTGACTAATGTGTTATTCCATTTTCAGAGTTTGTTGTTGGTGGCATGCCTATTAGTAACAATCTCTTGAAGTTAGGTTGGATTTGATCCTTGAAGTCAAGTTGGGTTGAAGTTTAACATGTTTTACTCCCCTTGAAGCTTGGTTGGGTCTAATCCTTGAAGCCTAATTGAGATGTTACAACCCTTGAAGCTAGGTTGGGTTTGGTTCTTGAAGCCAAGTTGGGTTGATACTTAGCATGCTTTGTTCCCCTTGAAGCTTGGTTGAGCCTAATCCTTGAAGCCTAGTTGGGTCTATGATAATGATAAATGTGATGATTAAACCAAAGCATTACTCTGAAAATTGAATGGCATATTAGTGTGTCTTGGGCCTATGCTTGTTTTTGTGTAATGTGAGTCATGAATGGTAACATGATTGATAAATAAGGTATATGGAAACAATGTTGAAACAAATGAATAATGAGATCTATGAATGCTTTTGATGGAAATGTGTTTTATGATTAATGAATTGTGAATAAAATGATGTTATGAAGTATGAGTTTGTAATATGTGTATTGATATGTTGAAAGTGAATATGGCTTAAGGAGTTTTGTTAAGATATGAGGTTATGGAATTGTTGTATGATGTGTAACATGTTTGTGAATGTGGAATTTGTGAGAATTGTTCTTATAAAGGTTTGAATGATGTGTTTGTTGTAATAATGTATACATATATATGTGTATATGAAATAGAAAGGGTAAGTATTGTGTTGTGAATATGCTATGTAATGATGTATTTAATTTATGAGATTAGTGGCAATATATGAAGAATCCATTGAGAAAGGAAAACGTGGTAAGAGAACAATAAAACATGATGCTAAAATTATAAGGTATGATTATTTTGTAATGTATACTTTATTATTTATTTGTACTACTAAGATCTCGGGCTTAGCGCGGTTGTGTAATCGCGCAGGTATTTATGCGGATGATCTGGATGCCTAGCTGCTATGCCACGAGAAAGGTAAGTGTGTCTCGAGACCAACTAGAAGGTGATGCATACATGTATAATTTTATTTAGGTTTTATTTTTGATAACAATAATGATTCTTATAAATGTTTCTTAATTTAATATAATATTGCTTGACCTTGGATAAAGATTGTTAAATAAAAAGCTAAAAGTGACATTCTTATATTTTATATATGCATTGTATGTATACCAGGTATATGTATAGTGCTTATATGAAGTATAGGGGCGTTACACATTGTGTTTGGCTATGATGATTCCATTGGAAGAAAATAAGGCATGTTTGCCTAATTGATGATGAGATTTGAGAATGAAATAATAAATGAATTGTGTGTCTAATGTGTTATTCATTTTCAGAGTTTTGTTATTGGTGGCATGCCTATTGGTAACATTCTCTTGAAGTTAGGTTGGATTTGATCCTTGAAGCCTAATTGAGATGTTACAACCCTTGAAGCTAGGTTGGGTTGGTTCTTGAATCCAAGTTGGGTTGATACTTAGCATGCTTTGTTCCCCTTGAAGCTTGGTTGAACCTAATCCTTGAAGCCTAGTTGGGTATATGATAATGATAATGTGATAACAAAACCAAAGCATTAACTCTGAAAATTGAATGGCATATTAGAGTGTTTTGGGCCCATGCTTGTCTTGGTATATAATGTGATTCTTGAATGGTAAAATCAATGGAACTATGAAAATGTAATATGAATATTGTCATGAAATTGAACGTAGTATGATGTGGTAATGTGATGTGCTTCTATGTGTATGGTTTATGAAACATAAAGGTGTGATGTTAGCTTTTCACTTATGATGTTAACTTTATGATTTAGATGTGTAACATTGCATTGCTTTAAAGTATAATGTTGGTATATTTTGTACTACTAAGCCGATGGCTTAGCGCGATAGTGTTTGATCGCGCAGGTGACAGAGTTGAACCTGAGGGCTCCTCGAGACCAAGTGAGACTAGACATTGAGGAATTTCTTTTGGGACTTAAAGATCAAAGAAGAGCTGCCAATCATGTATATATTCTATGTTTTGTAAACTTTGATTTATAACATATTTGTAATAACTTCCGCTGTGAATTGATAAACAGTTTTATATATGGTGTCTTTTGGATTTCTTTTAAATTTTTGAGATTGGTTTCTTTTGTTTACAAAGATATTTGTTGTGTTTTCTTTTTAAACTGTGGCATTTACTATATTCAGTATACGTATATTACGATCGTTTAAGCATACTTGGTATGTATACGGGATATAGGGGTGTTATATGCATTGACAGATCTGAGTAGAAATAGGTTAAGAAGATAAAAAAAAAAAAGGTAAAGGAAAAAGAAAATTAGATGACAAAGATACTAAAGTTTAAAAATTGAGGAAGAAGTTTTAATGATGTGTATTGTTTTTTTTTTAATTAGTAGGTTGTTATTACTTTGTTTTTTCAATTTTTTTAAAATGTATTAGAATACTTTATAATATGTTTTAATTGAATTGTTGGTTATTGTTTGATATTAATATTTTTTATTTTATGAGTAGTTTTTTAATCCTGTAATATTTGTTTTATGTTTCAAAATATTTTTGTTTTATCATATACAAAACAACTATTGATCATTAATAATTTTTTATTTAATTTTATATTGAATGTTTTAATAAATTCTTCTTTATGCAGATTTTTTTATAGTCTTTTACTTTACTTATATTAATAATTCATCTAGCATCCATCATTCATTATATAACATCTAAATTTTTTATATTTTGTATAGTTTATTATTTTTTTAAAATTTAATTATAGATCTATTCAATAATTTTTAATAATATTTATTTAATATTTAATTATTTTATAATTTATATTTATTATTTTTGTTTATTAGTGCACTTCTAATACATATTTATAATACATCTGCATATCTAAATCATATCTAAAATACATTTACACATTTATAATATATCTATAACACATGTAAAATACATCTATAATACATCTATAATATATACATAATTTAAAATATCATATTTTCTTGTATATCTAAAATACATTTAAATATATATAACATATAAACAATATATATACAACACATCTGTAATACATCTAAAATCCATTTAAACATTAATAACACATCTACAAAATATATTGAATTTAAAATATCATATTTTCCTTTATATCTAAATACATCTACATATCCATAAGATATAAATAATACATCTAAACATATATAATACATCTAAAATATATATATAAACTTGAATAACACATCTATAATATATATAATTTAAAATATTATATTTTTCTATATTGTAGACCCTTAATTTTTTACCCAGACCAGTCCGTTATTTTTTTATAGTCCAAAATAATTTTTGTAGTATTTTAATATTTATTTTAGTTAAAAATGGTGAAGTGAATAAAAATAAAAATAATAAACAAATAAATAATAATAATAATAATAACCAAATAAATAAAAATAAAAATCGGCGATGAAAAAATCGGCGACGAAAAAATTCGTCGACGAAAAAATTGGACGAAATGGCCCGCAACCAATTTCGATGTCGACCCCGACGCTCGCACCTCGCCTCGTAGCTCTCGCAGCCTAACGCAGTTTTCGCCAGCGAAATTTTTTTGACTTAATTTTTTTCGAAACCAAATTCAATTTGGTTTCGGTTTCCTTTTCCTAATTAATGATAGTTTCCGTAAACAATTTGAATTAATCATATAAATTTCCTATAAATAAGACCAAGAAAACAAAGAGAAGGGGGAGGGAAATAAGAGAGGAATCGAACTTTTGATTGGAATTGGGAATTGGAACTTTACAAATTGATAGAACTTTTTAGAAGAGGAAGCAAGCAAGCAATCAAATCCATCAAAGACAGCCATCTTGCCTTTGTGCTTGTTCATCCAACAAGTAATTTTTGGTGGAACCAACAAACGAAGGTATGAATATTTAATCTCTTTTTTCTTTACAGTAGCTTGAATCATTAAATTGTTTCTTTTGATTTTAAAAAACCTTAGAACCCTAATTTACTTTTTCTAAAGCTTAGAATCTTAAATCGTCTCATTTATTTTGAAAAACTTTAAAATTACTTTTCTGTTGATTCTAAAACCTAAGAACCTTAATCTATTTCTTCAAAATCTTAAAACCCTAATCCACTTCCCAACCTTTCAAAACCTTAAATCGTTTTATTAATTCCCAAAATCCTAATATGCTTTCCAATTTTCTAAAACCTTAAAACCCTAAATTGATCCTTCTATTTCCAAAAAACCTAAAAAAATATACTTTCTGTTTCCAAAAACCTTAAATCGTCTTACATATTTCCAAAAACACCATAAAACTCTAAACTATTTTCTTCTCACCTTTTTCTAAAATTCCCAAATGTTTTATTACATATTCAAACCCTAAATTTACCTTACAGCTTCTAAAATCACATAAAGCTTTATAAAACTATAAATTATTTTTTTTAAATTCTAAAATCAAATACATCCTCCGAAACACTAAAAATCTTAATTCAACTTCAAAACCAAAAACAGTAAACCCCAAACTAAGTTTCCTAAACGCTAATCCTTAAAACCTTAAAACCTTATAAACCTAAATATTAAAAGTCAACACAGTAAGCCTAAAAACAACAATCCAGTAGCTAATAATCATAAACCTAATGTTTTAATATTCTAAAACCCTAATTTCATAATGTTACTCATAAACCCTAGTTTAATTCATGAAACCTTAATCCATTTTAATTTTCTTAAACCTTTACAGTAGATAAGAATTATAAACCTTAATATGTTAAAATTCCAAAACCCCTAAATATTAATTAAAGAACTTTAAATAAGAAACAATAAACTTCAATTTGTATCTTTGCTTACCTTATTTGATTATGTAGTTTATTATATGCTTTGATTTATTTAAGTTCAATGATTGATTTATTTAATTTATCATGGATGGATGTTTATTTTATATTTTGATTGATATCTTTGATGAATGATTTATTTATTATGAATGGATTATTTACTTTTATCGATTTATTTTTTATTTCCAAATGTTGTAAGAGGTATGTTTCTACTTTGTGGGTGCCTCATTAGTTAAATATCATGTAATTTAAATTGCTTTTATATTTTAGACCAATGTAAAGGACATGTTTCTACCTTTTGGTGGGTGTCCTATTAGTTTAGACATGGACGATGTAAGGACATGTTTTCATCCTCGGATGGGTGTCCATTTATTTGTTTTGTTTGAACATTGCTTTGATTTTAATATAATGATGATTTATTTTAATTGTTGCATGTAATATGGATAATATTGTTGTATTTAAGAATTTTATAATATTAAGACCTGTAAAGAAGGCCGGTTCCAATGAACCGGGCGTTGTGGAGGTGTTGGGCCATTTCTCACCTTTCCCACACGTACCCAACTTTCTGAACCCATTAGGGGGTTGGGGATTCCTTAGGAATCGAGTCATCCACCCCTTTCTTTTTCCCGGCCCATCCGGGGTGGCGACTTCATTTTCTCCGGACTTAGGTTTATGTTCTCTAAGGCCCCGAGCCTACACAGTGCCGAAGTCGCAAGAACCATTTCACCGGGAGTGGAGGCGAAAATCCCCGCTCACAGTGGCCACTCCACTGGGGATAAGAGAAGTTGATTCCGTTGGCCTTTAGATTATTCTATTCTTTCTTATAATGATATTATCCATTGCATCATATTAGATTGCATTGTGTACGTGAGTTAGGACGCCTGTGTTACCCATGTTATGTTATGTAAGGGATACCATACTTTCACTCAAGGTATGGAGATTAAGCATGGCATAACCACTCATAGCCTCGTACCATTTGGTATATACTTGCTATGGGAACCTAAGCCTTTTAACCCAAAGACTAAAGCTCATGTAATTGGCCTAGTTACTTTCCTTAGGTTTTTACCCCAAATGCATGTTGTTTGACTATTGTTAATTTATCTTGGCTTAAATTATGGCTTATTTAGTTTATTTCTTTTTCTAATATGACCTAAGTGCATTGTAAGCTCAAAATAAATTTTTCTTTAAATGTCCAAAAGACCAAAGCTATTTTCAAAATTTTTCAAGATGGTCTTTTCTAAAAACAAATCAAAAATTATTTTGCTCATAACCCAAATGTAAAGCCCAAAATACATTTTTTCTAAAATCTTTTTACAATGGGCTTACAAACAAAAATTATTTTCAAAGAGCTTGCAAATTATTTAGGCCAATTATGAAATACCAAAAATCAATTGTGAGCCTAGTTTCTACTAAGAAATAATTAATTATGGGCTTATTTTTGGTATGAATCGTTAGTTACTTTTTCAAGTGAGAAATCTATTTATAATAAACCTCTTAATTTAGTTTTAATTCAATATAGCATAAAAGCTACTTTAGTTGGATAAATGGATTAAAACCAAATTAATAGGAATTATCATAAATTGATTTCCATTTTTGAAAATATAACTATTGGTTGAAATGTCCGAGGGAAATATTCGAAAATAAGATACCCCATGTTGGTATTTTGTTAACCATATACCTAGGAAAAGAGACTCGCCATTCGTATGTGGATGTTATAAGGTTGGAAGGAACGTCCTAATTATCTTTCTTTGTTGATTGTTTGTGCATACATGCATACATTTGTATCTAATATCATTGATCTTCTCTGGCACGCAGCCCTGGATTACGACAGTTCAAAAGCTTACGACAATCTGACCTACGCCGGTAGCGAAGAATCTAGCAACAACTCAATCACTTGCTCACCAAAAGCAATGGAGCCCAAACAAATTCAAAGAATGGTGGATGAAGCCCTCAATGCCAAAATGAAAGAAATAAAAGAGGCCCTAGCTGAGACCATGAAGAACCAATTGACTGCAATTTTAGAAAATCATGCCGAAGCATCTGCTAGCACTAAGAAGCCAAAAGACAAAGGGAAGGCTAAAGTTGGTGAAGTAGCTTTTGATGATGATAAGGTGATCATTGATGATGATGATTGGGCTCAATACTACCAAGATACTCAAGACAAGAAGAAAGAACCAAAGATTGTTGAAAGATCAGCTATGGAGAAAATCAAAACTTCTGAGGTTGAAAAGATTATTGCTGATTTAGAAAAGAAATTTGAGAAGAAACTGAAAACCGAAGAAATGTCCGAAGTTGACAAATTATTTGAGCTAGATGAAGAATTTCCATACAAGTTCAAGATGCCATCTTTTGCGAAGTTTGGTGGAACCGAAAATCCTCACCTCCATGTGAAGCAGTATATCACTGCTATGCAGTCTGCCCGAGCTACTAAGGCTCAAACTCTAAGGTACTTCATACTCTCATTGGACCTGGTTGTCCAAAATTGGTTCAATACCTTAGATGATGGAACATAAAAGAGTTGGGATTTGCTATACAAGCCCTTCATCCAATAATATGGTTACAATGTTGAAATGGAAGTTACCTTAATGGAAGTTGAGTCCATTAGGCAATGGCCAAATGAGAATTTTGTGGACTATGTGAAAAGATGGAGAAATAAGGCTGCTTTACTCAAGAAGAGGCTCGATGAATATGATCAAATAAGGATGATTGTGAGAGGGGTGTTGCCTAGTCTTCGTGAAAGGATATCTCATACACTCATCCTTTATTTCAAAGATCTTCTCCAAGCTGGTCTACAAATTGAAGAGTAGGAAAGGGAGAAAAATCGCTTTTCAATAAAAAGAAATGAGAAAGGGAATTATCAGCCTAGCAATCAAAGCATGCAAAAAGAAGTTGATGTTAATACAACTGGTCAAGCAAATAAAAGATAATTCTCAGAATTGGGGAAGCCTTTGTCTTGGGTCTTCAACAAGCTACAAAAGAAGGGACTATTACAGCCATTGGCCCCTTGAACTTTGCCGAATCCTTTACCCCCAAAATTTGATACTTAGGCTTTCTGTCAATTTCATCAAACTCAAGGACATGAGACTGATAGATGTACCCGATTGAAGCATGAGATCCAAGACCTAATCGATAGTGGTAAGCTACCGGAGCTAGACAAGCCCAATACAAAGAACAATCCTTTGCCTAAGTTTGGAAGAGTACCTCCACCGGCAACCTTCATGGTGGGAAAAGGATTGGAAGAAGATTTTGTTTTATCATCCTTTCAAGATGAAAATATTGAAGATGTGAAAGTAAAAGAAGCTTAAACTCAATGAACTTTCCTTAGCTTGAATGTTGCTTTTCAATTTTACTTTCTTTAATATTTTGGAACTATTGTGTTTTTCAAATTTAAAGTTGCTTGAAATAAATTACTTTCATCAAAATTTTTGTTGGTCTTTGTTCATGTGGTGCTCAACCAATGAGGAATCTAGCTTGATGTTCATAAATTAACATGTCTAGGCATCATGACTTGAATGGCTTTAATAAATAAGGGAATTGCTCTATAGCATTGAGTTGTATATGCTTACTTAGAGAGGGCTCCTGCATAATTACCTTTGTCTAGGTCCTAGTCAGTCTTAGAACATGCTTTGATAAACTTTCGAGGTGAAATTGTAACTCTGCTTATTTAAGAGAGAAATGTTCTAGGCATTGTTTGGTTAGCCAACGACTTCTATCCACCCTATTAAATATCAATCCCTAGTTGTCCCATTGAACCTTCATAAAATTTTAGCTTTCTTTTCATTGGCATATAACCCCAACAACCTACCCTGAGCTATTGTGATACTTTTGACAAGTCTTATGATCACTAAGGTGAGTAGGCAAGAAGATTAAAGAAAGGAATGAATAATCAAGATCATGAGGATAGTTGAAGTTCTCCAGACCATGAAGATAGTTGAAGTTTTCAAGACCATAAGGGTAGTTGAAGTTTTCAAGACCATAAGGGTAGTTGAAGTTCACTTAATATCTCCAATATATCAAGACAACATCAACATCATAGTAACAAATGATTTATTCCTGTTAAAGAAGATTTATATTAGTCCACTCATCCATTATTGGAAGCCCAAGTTAGTACAAACAAGACAACTCTTTTAGAGCTAGAACCAAACAAAAAAAAACAAAAAAAAGAAGAGAAGAAAAAGAAAAAAGAAAAGAAAAAAGAAAAGAAAAGAAAAAAAGGACAAAAAAGAAAGAAAAAATAGAGAGAAGAAAAAGAAGAAAGATAAAACCTAAAAAGACGATTCAGAAAGCCAACTGAGTTCTCTTTTACCTAAAGCAGAAAAAGGCTTCCATTTGGTTTATAAGGACGATTTGACTTGAATTGGTCCAACTCAACCAAAGATTCGATCAAAATCAAAGAAAAAGAGAAAGACCATCCAGTCCTACAAGGAAGAAGGATAAAATGATAAAATACTTAAAGAAAGGAAAGAGTAAGAAAAATAAAAAGAAAGAAAAGGGAGAAGAAGAAAAGAAATAAATTTAGGTAACAAATTTTTTGGTGGGGGCAAAGACTGTCCTAATCAAGATCCAGAATAATGCCAAGAAGATAGAAAGAATTTAGAGTCTAGCAAGATTGCTCCTAGCTGCCTAAAGTTCAAACAAGAAATTTGTAGTGTGAAGGTTTGTCCATTGTGTCACATCAGCTCCAACTTACAAATGGCCTTCATTTAATCCATGTCCCTTATAGACCCCATTTCAAGCCTATCAAAGACCTGTTGATCTCTCTTGGTAGGTAGAGTCTATTAGTGGAGATAGTTTGAATAAGCATGCATATGAGATAGACAATATTTAAACTCAATGAGACCTTTGGCCAAGTACTGTGTATGTGCCTATCTGAAGTGCAACAGTTCTTGCTTAAATAGAAATAATTCCCGAGTTTAGTATGGTAACTAGGGTTGTCATGTTATAGATATGTTAATTTGGAAAAATCAAGTCCTAAGGTACATTGACATTGATTTGGCAAAGCCAACATTTGATTTCAAAATCAAAATTCAAAATAAAAAAAAATTACAAAGCCTTCAAGTTAAGGGAAGTATGTCAAATCATTAAACCTCCAAAGGATACATTGGGCAAAGGAAATGATTACTGGCAAGGTCATGAAGAAGCTACCGACTGACATACTAAATCATGATTTGAAATGGATGTATCTTTGCTGTTTGGGGCCTCCATTATTCATGTTTTCAACATCTTAAAGATAAAAGCCATAAATGTGGGGCATCTTGTAATTCCAAGTGCAAGACCTGAATGAACATCTGAAAGGAACCAATGAGAACACTTCTGCTGATCACCTTGGTCTATGGGTCAATGGAACCACTGTATGTATCATTCATGCATATCATGCATACATGAGCATATTACATCGCACCTTCTTGCCTTGTATTGTCTATTCTTTATTAAAGTGAACAACAAACACCCTATGAAGTAAACAATCAAAAGAAGATATCAAATCAGGGGGGCATGGAAAGCCCATTGCTTGAGAAAGTTCTAGTAATTTTGCAAAGAGAAGAAATGCGTGCTTTTGCGAAGAACTAGACAACAAGAACATCAATCAGAGCCCGCATAGAAAAATCATGGGTTTGAGCCTACACAGGGGGCAAAGTTTGTCCTTTTCAATTTTTAAGTTTATGCATGAATAAAACATTTTGACTGACTTCTAATATTTTACCACGCAGGGGAGAGGATATGAAGGCTAGCTGAAAAGGGCTAAATTTTTTTGCAAAAGTGTAAAGGAAGAACAAAAAAGAATGAAAAAAAAGAAGAAAATTAGAATTCTCAAAAGAATGAAGATGCAAAAGATAAAAGATCAGTCCAGCTAAAAGAGCTGAAGCCAGGGTAAAGACCCAACCTTCAATGGATAAAGATCCATTTTCAAGGGTGAAGGCCCGATCTCTAATGGATAAAGATCCATGTTTCAAAAGTAAAGACCTTATCTCCAGTGGATAAAGACCCATAGTTTAAGGGTGAAGACCCGAAGTCCAAAGGATGAAGATCCATTTTTCAAAGGTGAAGACCTAATTCTAAGGATGAAGATCCAATTTCAAAGGGTGAAGACCCGAAGTCCAAGGATGAAGATCTAATTTCAAAGGGTGAAGACCCGAAGTCTCAAAGGATGAAGATCCATTTTCAAGAGTGAAGACCCGATCTCAAAAGATGAAGATCCATTTTCCTCAAAGGATGAAGATCCATTTTCAAGGGTGAAGACCCAATCTCAAATGATGAAGATCCATTTTCAAGGGTGAAGACCTGAACTCAAAGGATGAAGATCTATTTTCAAGGATGAAGACCCGATCTCAAAGGACGAAGATCCATTTTCAAGGGTGAAGACCTGATCTTAAAGGATGAAGATCCATTTTCAAGGGTAAAGACCCGATCTCAAAGGATGAAGATCTATTTTTAAGGATGAAGACCCGATCTCAAAGGATGAAGATTCATTTTGAGGGTGAAAAACCATAATGCATAGAACAGCTGGAGCAGTCAGACTTCTCAACTGATAAAAGGTTAGTCAAACTCAATCTCGGATCCAAGTACCCAATCCCGGGTCAAGTACCCAAATTCAATCTATTCTCGGGTCCAAGTACCTAAACAAATTCAAATAATCATCTCATCAAAAATTAAGTCTTATTGCTTTTCACTCTCTTTTACTAAAGTCTCAGATCGTTCAAGCAAGGGGCAAACTATAGACCCTTAATTTTTTACCTAGTCTGGTCCGTTATTTTTTTATAGTCCAAAATAATTTTTGTGGTATTTTAATATTTATTTTAGTTAAAAATGGTGAAGTGAATAAAATAAAAAAAATAATAAATAATAAAAATAAATAAATAAAATTAAAAATAAAAATCGGCTACGAAAAAATTTATCGTCGAAAGCGTTGGACGAAATGGCCCACAGCCAATTTCGCTGGCACGCCCGACACTCGCACCTTGCCTCGCAGCCCGATGCAGTTTTCGCCAGCAAAATTTTCTGACGTTATTTTTTTCGAAACCAAATTTAATTTGGTTTCGGTTTTCTTTTCCTAATTAATGATAGTTTCCGTAAATATTTTGAATTAATCATATAAATTTCCTATAAATAAGACCAAGAAAACACAGAGAAGGGGGAGGGAAATAAGAGAGGAATCAGACTTTAGATTGGAATTGGGAATTAGAACTTTACAAATTGATCAACTTTTTAGAAGAAGAAGCAAGCAAGCAATCAAATCCATCAAAGGCAGCCATCTTGCCTTTGTGCTTGTTCATCCAAGAAGTAATTTTTGGTGGAACCAACAAATGAAGGTATGAATATCTAATCTCTTTTTTCTTTACAGTAGCTTGAATCATTAAATTGTTTCTTTTGATATTAAAAAAACTTTAGAACCCTAATTTACTTTTTTTAAAGCTTAGAACCTTAAATCGTCTCCTTTATTTTGAAAAACTTTAAAATTACTTTTCTGATGATTCTAAAACCTAAGAACCTTAATCTATTTCTTCAAAATCTTAAAACCCTAATCCACTTCCCAACCTTCCAAAACCTTAAATCGTTTTATTAATTCCCAAAACCCTAATATGATTTCCAATTTTCTAAAACCTTAAAACCCTAAATTAATCCTTCTATTTCCAAAAACCCTAAAAAATATACTTTCTATTTCCAAAAACCTTAAATCGTCTTACATATTTCCAAAAACACCATAAAACTCTAAACTATTTTCTTCTCACCTTTTTCCAAATTTTGCAAATGTTTTATTACATATTCAAACCCTAAGTTTACCTTACAGCTTCTAAAATCACATAAAGCTTTATAAAACTATAAATTATTTTTTTAAAATTCTAAAATCAAATACATCCTTCGAAACACTAAAAACCTTAATTCAACTTCAAAACCAAAAACAGTAAACCCCAAACTAAGTTTCCTAAACCCTAATCAATTTAAAACTTGTTGCAACTGTATTTTTTTTTCCTTTAAGTTTACTATATATTGTGTTTGATTTTTCTAGAATTTTGAATACTTCATCATTTGATGGTTTCATTTGTAAACATTAAAATTTTAATTATATAAACATTATTATAACATATTTAATATATTTGATAAATTCTGTTTCATACTTAGATTTTCAGTGATTGTATAATGTTTTCTATCAATAATTTCTCTGCTTTCTTTTTTAATGTTATGAATGTTGACATTGCATTGTTTCTATTTTTCCATGTCCATTCTTGTACTAAAGATCTTAGATATTCAAGTAGAGTTGTTATTGGCAATTTCCTTGCAAATTTGTTGCTTGCATTTAGTGGTTTAGCAATATTTGATGTCATCAACCAATAACTGTTGCTTTTTTTAATGAAGCCTTGACCATTTTTCATAGCCTATGTTTTGTAGGTATGAGACAATTCTTTCATCAACTTTTTTGTATCTTTGTCATTTTTTCATCGAAGTCTTCATTTGTGTATGATCTTGTAGCTAGAAAGAACAAGTCTTTTATCTTCTTCTGACTTTTTTTGAAATTTGTCTTAAGGTTGTTTAATATATGAAAAATGCAATCCTCTCATATCGACATGAAAGCATTACAAAAGCAGTTAAAATGTATAATATTTGAGAAAAATTATTCCCATGAGTTATCACTTTTAGAATCAACTATTGAGAAAGCAAGTGGAAATTTTTTACCAGCTCCATCTTGTGTTGATACTAACAATAGTGTTTCACCATATGTACACTTCAGAAAAGTTCCATCAATAACCATAATAGGTCTACAATGTTTCCATCCTTTATTTGAGGCAGGACTAAGAACTGTCCTCGATTGTAGGCCTAATTTATACTAAGAATTATTAATTATGAGCTTATTTATGGCATGAATCCTTAGTTGCCTATTTTCAAATGAGAAATATATTTATAATAAACCTTTTAATTTAGTTTTAATCCATTATATAGTATACAAGCTATTTTTCAGTTGACCAAATGGATTAATGCTTAATTAGTGGGAGTTATCATAGATTAGTTTCTCTATTTGAAAATACAATTGGTTAATTCGCCTAAGTATTTCAAAAATAAAACATCACATGTTGATATTATGTTGACCATATGCCTATAAAAAAAATTCGTTGCTCGTATGTTGATGATATAAGGTTAGAAGGGACGTCCTGAATTTACTTGTTTGTTTATTTGCTACATGTACATACATGCATACATGCATTGCATTACATCCTCATTAACCCTTTCTGGCTCACAGACTTGGAGTACGACAGTTCAAGGGCTTACGACAACTCCACTTATGACTCAGAATCCAGTAAAAATTCAGTTAGTTTCACATCAAATGTAATGGAACCTGAGCAAATTCAAAAGATGATAAATAACGCCATCAACTCCAAGATGGAAGAATTAAAGGGGGCCCTGGCTGAGACTGTGAGAAGCCAACTACTTTCACTGCTAAAGGACAACAATGTTGATGCATCTACTAGTAACAAGAAGCAAAAGGACAAAGAAAAGACCAAGATAACAAAGGTAGCTCCTGTTGAAGACAAGGTAGTAACGGATGATGTTGATTGGGATATGTACTTCCAAGACCAACATGAAAAGTTGAAAGAGAAGAAGGTCGAATAGAAGACTAAGTCTGCTGGTTTTGAAAAAATGATTGCTGATTTAGAAAGAAGTTAGAAAAGAAGTTGAAAGCTAAGGAAGTGTCAGAGGTGGACAAGTTATTTGAGCAAGATGAAGAAGTTCCTTACAAGTTTAAAATTCCTTCTTTTGCCAAATTTGATAGAACTGAAAATTCTCATCTGCATGTCAAGCAATACATCACTGCCATGTAGTCTGGTAGGACTACTAAAGCTCAAATCCTAAAGTACTTCATGCTCTTATTAGATCTTGTTGTGTAAAAGTGGTTTAATACTTTGGAAGAAAACACCCAAAAAGATTGGGATTTGGTGTATAAAGTCTTCATTCAGCAGTATGGGTGTAATGTTGAGCTGGAAGTGACTTTGATGGAAGTGGAGACTATCAGGCAAAAACAAAATGAAAATTTTATTGATTATGTAAAGAGATGAAGAAATAAGGTTGCACTTCTTAAGAAGAGGCCAGATGAGTCTGACTAGATTAGGATAATAGTAAGAGGTGTCCTATCTAATATTCGTGAGAGGTTGTCTCATACTCTTATTAGAGATTTCAAAGACTTTTTCCAAGCTGGCCTGCAAATAGAAGAGTGAAAAATGGAGAAGAATCTTTTTTCTAAAAAAAAGAATGAAAAAGAAAATTACCAATCTAGTGGTCAGAGTACGTAGAAAGCAATGGATGTAAAAGCAACTGGTTAAGCAAATAAAAAAAATTTCAGAGTTGAAAAAACCTCTATCTCGGGTTTTCAACAAGTTACAAAAAATAAGTTTATTACAGTCGTTGGCTCCTCGACCGCTACATGATCTTCTGCCATCAAACTTTGATGTTAAGACCCTAAGCTTATCAGTGTCGAAGTCGTAAGAACCATTCCACCTGAAGTGGGAGTAAAAATTTTCATTCACAGTGGAGAGAAATGAAAAAAAACATACACTAAAATTAGGTTTGAAGACAATACATAATATTAAGTTAGATTTGATAATTTATTATTAAAAATTAAAAAAAAATCATTAGGTAAAATGTTTAATCAATTTGTGATTCAATAAAAAAATTATAATTTTTCCCTCTAAACTTGAAACCCAACTCATTTTTTTAATAAAATCGATTTAGTATAACTTGAATTACTCCAATCAAACTAGATTTGTAGTGCCTCAAATACCACCAACTTAAACTAATCTTATATTTAGTTGAAAAAAATAATAAGATATAGTCAATTAAACATTACTACGGTTGACAAGTATGTTGTAGAAAAAAAGGTCAAATACAATATAGTCCCATGAATTTTTTTTCGTTTAGTTAATTTATCTTGTAAATTTATATTTTTGTTAATTTATAAAAACAAACTCATTAAATTATATTGAGTCATATTTTTCTAACTTATATATGCATTTCTTTCACTCTTGAATCTCTTCCTATTTAAATCAAATCCTTAAAATCAAATCTATAAACTTCCTTTTATGTTTTTTCTTTTTTCTTTTTATAAATATTTTTATGCCTTTCTAAAATATTTATTGCTGATTTGATTTTTTTTGAATCTCACTATTTGAAATACAATTTATTTATTTATTTATTTGTAATGAAAGTTATTTGAAGGAAATATATAACCTTATAAAAATTGATGATCAATATATATATATGTATATATAGAAAAAATGTGACTTAGTGTACCTCTAATTTATAAGTTAAAAAAAAGTAAATTATTATTAAATTAAGTAAACTGACTAAATGAGAGAAGTTTAAGTATATTTAAAATGAGAGAAAATACATTTTTGAAAAAAAAAGTTATGTTAGTGAGGAGTAAGGTATTTTTGAAAAAAAAAAAGAATTAGTTAAAGTATTTTTTTAAACTTTTTTTAAGGTGTAGAATTTTTAGAATTCAATCTTATTTTTAAGATAGTTATGTAAATATCCTTGAGTTTTTTGAGTTTATGGATTAAGTTTCGAGCCTTCAACAAAGAACTAGAACAAAATAATAAAACAAAAAATTTAAAAAAAAAGTAAAAACAAAGAAGATTTTATATTTAAAAGACAAAAAAATCAGAAAAATATAACATAAAAATAAACAAAAAAAATTTAAAAATACAATACGGACTAAAAAGATAATAGAAATATAGAAAAAATTAAATTATAAAAAAAACTAAAAAAATGCACAAAATAAAATATCAAATAGAACATAAAATCAAAAGGAAAAAAGATACATATGAAATTAAAAGAATAATAATACAAAATAAAAAAAAAGAAATTAAAATAAAAAAGAACATAAACCAAGAGAAAATCAAGAGAAAAAAATTCAATATAAACCAAACAAAAAATAAGAATGAAAAGTAAAAAAAATGAAATAAAAGAAACAAACTTGATATTGAGGGAGAACGAGGGAGATAGTGAAAAATTAATTGAAAGTCGGAGTAAGATTGATGTCTAAATAGACTAAACTAGACTAATGAGCATGAAACCTGAGAGTGAGTTAGGGTCAAAGAGAAGATAGCTAAAGTGCGAAGAGAAATAAAAAAAATATATACAAAAATTAGGTTTGAAGATAGTACATAATATTAAGTTACATATGAGATTCAATAAAAAAAAATTATAAAAATTTTTCTCTAAACTTGAAATCCAACTCATTTTTTAATACTATTGATTCAGTCTAACTTAAATTACTCAAATTAAACCAGATTTGAAGTTCCTTGAATACCACCTACTTGAAATAATGTTATGTTTAGTTGAAAAAACAATAAGATATAGTC
Organism: Garcia nutans; assembly: GCA_947685225.1. NCBI lineage: Eukaryota > Viridiplantae > Streptophyta > Magnoliopsida > Malpighiales > Euphorbiaceae > Garcia > Garcia nutans. Next base: position 51,620,958 of record CANTUV010000007.1, read on the forward strand.
AATTAAATATTATTACTGTTTGTATATATAGTTTAGACAAAGAAAAAAAGGAAAATTGTGATTGACAAGTACGATATAGAAAAAAGATCAAATACAATATAGTCTCATGAATTTTATTCGTTTAGTTAATTTATTTTTTAAACTTATATTTTTCTTAACTTACAAGCATAAAATAGTTAAATTATACTAACTCATATTTTTCCTAACTTATAAACACATTTCTTTCACTCTCTAAATCCCTTCCTATCCAAATCAAATCTATAAATTTCCCTTTAGGTTTTTCTTCTTTTTTTTTAAATATTTTTATACCTTTTTAAATCTTTATTAATGATTTGATGTTTTTGAATCTCACTACATGAAATACAATTAATTTATTTATTTATTTTTGTAATGAAAGTTATTTGAAGGAAATATATAACCTTACAAAAATTGACACTCGAAAAATATATATTTGTAAGATAAAGAAAAAATGTGACGTAGCGTGCCTCTAATTTATAATTAAAAAATTGAATTATGATTAAATTGAGTAAACTAACTAAATGAGTGAAGTTTGGGTATATTTAAAATGAAAGAGAATATATATATATTTTTAAAAAAATTATTTTTGTTAGAAGTAAGGTATTTTTGAAAAAAAAAATTAGTTGAAGTATTTTTAAAAACTTTTTTTAAGGTGTAGAATTTTTAGAATTGAATCTTATTTTAGAGATAGTTATGTAAATGTTATTAAGTTTTTCGAGTTTGTGGGTCGAGTTTGAAGCCTTCAATAAAGAACTAGAATAAAATAACAAAATAATTTTTTTTAAAAAAAATAAAAATGGAGAAGATCTTTTATTTAAAAAACGAAAAGAAAATAAAAACAAAAAATTCAGAAAAAATAGAACATGAAAATAAATAAAAAATTAAAAATACAATACAGAATAAAAAAGATAATAAAAATATAGAAAAAATTAAAACATAACAAAAACTAAAAAAATAAGCAAAATAAATATCAAATAGAACATAAAATCAAAGGAAAAAAGAAACACATGAAAAAAAATACAAAATTTAAAAAAATTAAAACAAAAAAGAATATAAACCAAGAGACAATCAAGAAAACAAAATCAATATAAATCAAACAAAAAATAAGAGTGAAAAGTAATAGAAAAATGAAATATAAGAAATAAACTTGAGATTGAGAGAAAAAAATAAGGATAATAGTGAAAAATCGATCGAGAGTCAGAGTAAGATTAATGTCTAAATAGGCTGAACTAGATCGATAAGCATAAAATATAAGAGTAAGGGTAAAAAAAAAAGATAGTTAAAGTGCGAAGAGAAATTAAAATAGCATATAATAAAATTAGGTATGAAGATGGTACATAATATTAAGTTAGATTTGATAATATGTTACTAAAAATTTTAAAAAAATCATTAGGTAAAATTTTTAATCAATTTGAGATTTAATAAAAAATTTATAAATTTTTTTCTCTAAACTTGAAACCCAACTCATTTTTAATAAAATTGATTTAATCTTAACTTGAATTGCTCCAATTTAACTAGATTTGCAGGCAGCGAATATCCCTTAAACTAATCTTATTTAGTTGAAAAAAATAGTAAGATATAACCAATTAATGATTATCAGTGCATTTATATATAGTTTATACAAAAAAAAAAGGAAAATTGTGATCGAGAAGTACAACTTACAAAAAAAAATAAAATGCAATATAATTTTATAAATTTTAGTCGTTTAATTAATTTTTTACTTATATTTATATCTTTCTTAACTTATATATATAAACTTGTTAAATAATACTCGATCATTTTTTCTTAATTTATAAATACAATATTTTCACTTTCAAAATTCTTTTCTATCTTAATCAACTCCTTAAATTCAAATATATGTTCTTTTAGATTTTTTTTGTTTTAAAAATATTTTTATACTTTTTAAAATCTTTATTGCTGTTTGATTTTTTTTCTCACTCCTTGAAATATAATTAATTAATTTTTTATAATATATATTATTTAAAGAAACTATATAATTTTATAAAAATTGATATTAAAAAATATTTATAAAATAAAAAAAGTGATTTAGCATGCCTCTAATTTATAAATTAAAATTTTTTTATAATATATATTATTTAAAGAAAATATATAATTTTATAAAAAATGATATTAAAAAATATTTATAAAATAAAAAAAGTGATTTAGCATGCCTCTAATTTATAAATTAAAAAAAGTAAATTATAATTAAATTGATTAAACTGACTAAATAAATGTACGAAGTTTGGGTATATGTATATATATATTTGAAAAAAAAAATGAAAAAGCCCCTTCAAATAATAAACCGCTTCTGTGTTGTCTTGATTTCTTCTCTCCTTCTCTCTTTCTCTCTCCACCTTTGTAACTTTCTCTGCTTAAAGGACCAACCATCTTTTTTTTTTTTTTGGCATTTAAGGAACAGCAAATAGAACACAATAACGGAAAAAAAATTATGGAGAGAGATTTTCTGGGTATGTCTTCAAAAATTCTTCCGGTTACAGTGAAATAAGAGACCACTAATGGCTATAACGATTTGGGTATGTTTTAATTCTTATTCTTGTTTGTTTTTGTTTACAGTGATTGGGATTTATCTTTAGTCTGCTGAAGTTCTGTTTTTGGTCAATTGTACGGTTGAAACTATTGTTTAAAGTTTTTGATTTGGTTGTACAGAAAGTGAGAAAAAAAAACTAAAATTCTTTTGAATATTTTCATGTAATTGGAATTGAGTTTAATCCTTCAGTTTCTCTCGTGGGTCTGAACTTTTTTTTTTCTTTGTAATTTTTTCGATTTTCTACTGATAAGGAAAGTAAAAGTATTAGAATTGTTTTTTTTTTCTTTTTCTCTGAACTTTTTTTCCCATGTTTTAAATTTTCTCATCTGCCAAACGTGGGGCTGAAGCTTGTTTCTTCCACAAGAAACCTCGCTGAGAATAAGGTTATTTTTATATTAAAATAAGACACATCTTAAGCACAAGGAACCATTTTTTTAATGCAAAGCCAGCAAGCCAAGTATTATTTTACATATATATAAAGAGTATAAACCCAGAAAAGAATAAGGAAAAAAGAAAAATGGTGGACAGTGAACGGTGGAATGTGAAATAAAAAGTTACGTCGTAATTAATCTAGTTGAAAAGTTGGAGATTATTGTTAATAGATAGCTTTGTTAAGCTTGCAGACATATGTTGGGAATTTCGAACTAATGTATCCTTTAGGCTGCCTCATGTAAACCTTATCATCTAATGCTCCTTGTAGGAAAGCATTGTTTACATCTAATTGATGTAATTTCCATTGATTCTGTGCTGCAATTGTAAGGACAAGCCGTACTGTTGCTGGTTTAACTACTCGACTGAAAGTAGAGTGATAGTCTATTCCCGGTCTTTGAGTAAAACCTTTTGCAACAAGGCGAGCTTTGTACTTGTCAATATCACCATTTGTGATACAAACCAGATATGGCAACTTTGTGCCATTGAAGAAAAGCAATCTTACATCATCCAAATAGATTTAAAAGGAGTTCAAAAGATCTTTTATGAGGCTGAAATACACTTGGGGCGTGCTACACTTCATATGGAGCAGATTTGGTGCAATTCAAGCAATATGGGCTTTGTGGAGCTTGATACAGCTTATAGGCCAAAGCTACACAAAGGGAAGCCTAAAGTGAAGATCAAAGTATGGAAATCACGTCCAAACACATGGGCATGCTTTCTTGGGCTTGTTCAGCAAGTTTTTTGGCATGTTTAGCAAGTTTTTAAGGCTGAACATGGCTGCACATGTTGGGCTTATTTTTTCAATACATTAGGCATTTTTTTGGACTTAATTAAGGCATGTTTAATATGGGCCCAAGGAAGTTACGAATTTCAGCAAGTGGAAGGCATCTTTTTGTCACATGGGATGTGGTCCCCTCATTCCTTAGTTAGTTAGGATATTATTTTATTTTCCATATCTTTTAAGATTTGATATTATTTAGTCTTTCCAAATCTATTTTGGATTTGTTTTATTAGATTTGGATAGGATTTAGATTACTTATCTGATTTAGATTTAGATTTACTTTATGTTTTCCTTAGTGGATTAGGATTACTTTATATTTTCCTTAGTGGATTAGGATTACTTTATATTTTTCCTTATGCAATTAGGAATGTTTTCCATTTTCCTTATGCAATTAGGAATGTTTTCCTTATGCAATTAGGAATGTTTTCCTTATGCAATTAGGAATTTTGTAACCCTTATTTAAGGCACTATTAGGCAGAATTTGATATACAACAATTAATAAAAATTTTTCGAATTCTTCTACAAGTTCTTCTTGTGAATTTTCGTGTGAGAGAGATTAGAGTGGATTCTTTAATTCTTTCTTTGCATCAAGAATTAGGTTTACTTATCAACAAGAGTTGTGGCGTTTTCCTTCTTCTTACCAACTAAATCCTTCAATCATAGTGAGTTCGCGTCTCTTTATAGGCGTTGGGTTCCTTAGGAGGTGATTATCAAGTTTCAAGGAGTTCTCTACCATTGCTATACGTTGGGTTTGCTGCCATCGTTGCTAAGGGTCCGCGTCATTTGGTATCAGAACCTTGCTACAAGGTAATTTTTATCTACATTGTCTTTCTAGGGCTTGTTTAATTGTTCCATTAGGGTTATTTTATTCAAATTCGTTTTTTCCTTTCCTTCTCTATTCAATTTTCGTTTTTGGCATTCAAGAGTCAGTTTTAGTTCGTTTTAGTATTCAGAATAGTTTATTCAATTCATTTTTTTCACTTTCCCATCCATTTAAGTATTCCGTTTGTTAAGTCGTTGGTGTTCTAGTAGTCAGAATTTAGTTTGTTAAAGAAAGAAATTAATAAATCCATTGAACCTTGAAATACTAAACACGATTAAATGCAAAATCGATTAATTTAACAATAACCATATAACTCATTTTTAAAGTAGATAACTTCCTTAATTATGTCCATATGCACTAAACTTAGATTCTAGGTTTGGATAATAGATCACTGTTGGCAATTTAATGCTCACTATATAAAATTTTGGCCAATGGCCCACTATGGCACAAATGCCCACTGAGTATGGTGACACAAAGTGTCTATTGAATATCCTCCCTTTTGCTAGCCATTCAATCCCAAGCTAGATCTAAAATCAGTATAATTTGGGCAATTCAATAGTTATTAATAACATTAAATTATGCACAACACTTCAATGAAATTGTTCTTTGACCAACACTTAGTATCACAGATATTTTATCATATATTCAAATAAATCTATTACACTACTTTTTAGGGTTAACTTTTAAAAAAAATCATTTACACTTTGAGAACTTATAATCGTTACAGATAGAATTACAAATGAAAAACAAAGCAAAAAGTTATTTCGGCAACTTCTTCAAGTGACACACCTAATGACATAGGCGTTTTATGTGCCGTGTCATTTAAATTGCATTGTAGTGGCTATGACATGCCCAATGACATAGGCGTGTCACTTGTCGTGTCATTTATTCTCATTATAGTAGCTATGACACGCCAAATGACACGAGTATATTACTGGTCGTGTCATCAACACTGAAACACAGCAATGTTGACACGCCCAGTGACATGGCCGTGTCACTGGTTGTGTCAAGCAAAGCTCTGTATTTCAAACACTTATCAATTTAAACTCCATATATCCAAATATATGATATCAAAGGATCAAAACTAGTTTCTTTAACATAGAAAGAAAATATATCAAATATTTTTCAGTAAAAACTCATCAAGACAACTCAATCAATCATTTTAACAATAAATTCATAGAAATTCAGATAGTTGCAAATCAAAAATACATAAGCACATACCTCTTCAAACTCTTTTTTTTTCTCTAATCACTTGTTGATAATCTCAACTTTTCCAACTTAATCTTCTAAACACTTATAACTAGATATTATTTTCTCTTAGGTTTTGATCAAAGTCTTGGAAAGAAGAAAGAAAGAAGAAGTTTCGATGGTGAAGATGGTGATGAACGTGGAAAGAAGAAAGAAGAAGAAAGAAAGAGAAGTTTCTACATAAATACACCTGTCCATTCACATATATATATACAACTTAATCTAGTGTGGCCAATCTCATCTTAGCTATGGTGCACCCTCTTTCTTATCCATTGATTCTAATTCAATTTTTAATCTCGTAAAACCATAAAAATACATAATTTCTTCAGTAAATTTTTAAGATCCACTATTTAAATCACTTGTCCATTCCACTTATATCACAATTCATTATCAATTATCAATATTAAATTTAAGAGTTTAGTATCTAAAATTTTAAACATTACAGCAAGCCTGGGTGTGGTAATTAGAGATAGTAGGGGCGAAATGATTGCTTTAGCAGGATTATTGGTTAGGGATGTACTGGATGCAGAGATGGCTGAAACTATGGCACTTAGATTTGGTCTTCTGATTGCAGTAGACTCTTGCTTGAGGAAGGTGATAGTCGAAACTAATTGTCAATCACTGAGCGTAGTGTTGCAGAATCGACAATCTTCCAGGGCCCCTATAAATGTACTTCATGATGATATTTGGGGCCTTGTGAGTGGTTTTACTGAATGTCATTTCTCCCATACACGTAGAGAAGGAAACACACCTGCACACGCTATGGCCAAATGGGCTCTGCAGTTAATTCGCAATTCCGCTTTCGTGTTCTTGGAGGATGTCCCTCATAATGTCCTTTCTCATGTTCAAAATGACATTGTTAGTCTTGTTGATTAATAAAATTTTCCTATTTTCCTCAAAAAAAAAATTTATTTTGGTCTAACTTAAATTATTTTTAAATTAATTAAGATTTATTTTGCACTATTTTTTTTAATAATTTTTTGGGTATATCTTTATGACTTGTTAAATTTGTATTGTTTAATAGAACAAATTAAAATATGATGTCACAAAAGGGACTTCTTTTGTGTGGATTAGCTTGTTGAAGATGTTATGATACTTGTATGTGTGTTTATTCATGCGGCATTAGCCAACTTAAATAAAAGATAATATTTGAGCAAATTATATTGATCTAAAGTTAAACTTTTTATTTGATAGGATTTATTGTTCAATATTTAATCATAACAAGAAAGTATCACTTACAAGTTAATATTACTATTCAAATATTTGATATTAATATTGTGTTAGATTTCTTATGTTGCATCCAATAATTATTTGAAATTTAGAGATTATTATTTAGATTATAATATGAACATGCATACTTGTTTGATTTATTCTTTGTACAACTATTATGTCTAATACTATAATTAATATTTATCATTGAATTTGGCCAAACGATTTTCACAACCCCCTAACCTGATGATGAAACTAAGTTGTTTTTTTAGTTTGGATTGGTTTTCTTGGTTAAACTTATATGATTAGTAGAATGGGTTTGTTGGAATAGGAATGAACCTAATTTTGATGTACACAACCTGGAACCTACAACCAAGTTTTGTTGAATCATTCGTGCAAACGTCTAGAACATCTGTGCAGATGTACCCTAGCCTAGGTAAGTCATCTAAGCTGAACATTTGCATAGATACTTTGAATATCCGCATGGATGTCATGCACCATATAAGGCAGAAAATCAGTTTTAAGATCCTTATGGGATTCTACCTCTCTAATTCCGATCTTATCTTATTTGTTTCCCTAAAATCAACCTTTATCTATTCAGAAAGCTTTCTAGTGAAACCCTAGGTCTATAAATATATCCTAAACCTGTCTTTCAAGGGGGATCACGCCTTGAACACTAAAAGTCACCCTAACCAACCAAGGCATCCTTTTTCCAAAGAAACTCTCCATCAACTCCAGTAACAAAACCAGTAATTCCAGAACCCAAAGGCACATTCAAACCAATCCTGAATTAGTTCAAAAGAAGAGGAAAAATCCAAAGTGGTGATTAAGAGTGATTCTTGGCTCAAGTTCATAAGCAATAGTTTTGGATTCATCAAAGTTTGAAGAATTGATTTGATCTAGACCTTAAAGCCATTTAAACTTGTTGAGTTCATCAAGTTAGCTCAGTTATTTGTCCCTTTATACATATTTTATTGATTTTATTGGTTTAATTAGGATAATGAGCTTGAATTGAAAGAATATGAAATTCAATTTGGCAAAATCTAAGGGTTAAACTTCCATAAAGATTTTACTTGCTCCAAATATGTTCTTATAACTCTTTTATGATAGTTTCCTTGCTATCACAGTTTTATTTTGAGCATGTTTCTTATTTGTGACAATGCAATTACCTAGTATCTTAGTATAATAATAGATCAACCAAGGGAATATGATCTATAATGCACCCCTTTGTGGTTTCCTTTTGATAAAACTTGTTCAATCCCATTTTTGAGCTGCTGGATATTTATGTTTGTTAAAGTTAATGTCCTAAGTTTAGTTGGTTAATTTATATGATTTTCTATGAAGTTAGGCCTATAGATGTATCTTTCAAAGCTTAATTGTACATGATGCATAATTGTTGTAAGGAGATGATGTTGTACATATTTTTAGCAGTTAATTGTTCATCCCATGTCATACATATGTTTACTTGTTTATTTATATGCTCATATATATAACTATCATTAGAATTTGCATTATAAGGCTTCTAGGAAAATGTAAAGAATGGTTCATGTAGATGTACTTGGCCTAGTTGAAAGAATTGGAGATTCAATAATATTCTATTAACAATAAGAGGTATTTATATAAGATTATTCATAATAGTGTGGATCCCTAATTTTGCACCTAATTCAAAAATTAAGAAAACCAAAATTAGAAAATTATTAAAAAAATACTTTGCATTAAAAAAAGAGCAAAGTCCCGCTGCGTTGAGTGCTGCCCGATATACTCACTCGACTTCTATTAGTAGGGTTCCCCCTTCTTATTTGGAGGTCCTAATTTCTGATGTGGAGACTCTGCCAAATTGCTTTTAAACTAAAAAAAATTAATTCAATTATTGCAATTGATTTTTCATTACTACAATTAATTAATTTCACTTAATTGCCTAAGCAAGTGGAGTTATAAAGCGACAAAGCTCTTCAACCTTTTGTCAAAAGGAAATGATCGCTCAATGTATTCTTTTTTTCACTGCATATATTTCTATTTAGTAATTATTTAACTAAAATTGGTTAATTTAAGTCTTTTGCAACCAAAGGGACAAACTACTTATAACTCTGATTCTCATTCAAATGGGATAAGTAGGCACACTTGGAATATTACTCTGAGTGACAAGCTCACTCATAAACAAACCCAACCAGTTCTTTTATTTAAATTTTTGTGATTATTTCTCCTCTTTTTTTTTCTTGAGATTTTAGGCCGCATTGCAAATTTGGTGAGTTTTTAATTGTCGCCATCATTGCTATTATTTGTCTTTTTTTAATTACTTAATTAGTTAGAGATTTGTGCTCGATCTAGAACACATAAGGGCTAGAATGGAAGCTCCCAAGAAATTATTATTTTGGTAAAGATGTAATAATTATGTTTCGTACTGCATTTTGTAAATGTCATGTTATTATATGTTCATGCACTATAATTATATCATCCATGATTAATTTTGGCATAAACTATGAAAATGACATTTTTTTTATCTTAAAGGTTAGAACCAATTAAAGAGAGAAAAATCAATTTTTTTTATTAAAATTGTTTTAAAAACTTAACCCGTGACCTATTATGATTGGATTCGGACTAGTGTTATTTTGGGTAAAAATTAAACAAATTTAATGAAGTTAATTAAATGGGTTTTTCCTTACCTTCTTCCAAACAAAATAAATTAAGGTGGTGATTCTCTAATTTTTGCTTTTCAAAATAAGAGCCACTTCCTCTCTTTTTTTTTTATAATAAAATGAGATTAAATTATTTTCTCAAAATAAAAATACCATTCTCTTTAAACTTATGCTTATCGAATCGACTAGAAACTATACTTCGCAGTGTCGCGTGAGAGTAAGCCCAAACGAGCATTTCCACTCCAAATCCCCAAGCTGGCCAAATCAGTGCTTGGTCGAGGCCTCATAGTTAGCGACTCCATAGGAGACATTTAAAATTTTCAAAATAAAATTTAATGGGCTCTTTTCAAAACCATTTTCTCTTTGGTTGGTTTATTCCTTCATCATGCATAAGGGTTCTTACTTTTTAGTTTTAGGAAACCTTGGGTAGAAAGTAAAATCCACTTGGAAACCTTCATTAGACATGTTAGGGGATAGCAAAAGTATCCAACCCGCGATGAATCCTCAATCCTTTTGAGGTGTAATGGACATGTACGTACTACTTAACCCAAGCCAAATTTATTATCTATCATGTGGTTAGATCTTGTAAAGGTCATAGAGCTTACCCATAAGTGTTATGCACTATAATCCTATACCATTTCATAAAATGGTTTTCATTCTTGCATACATACCTACATGCATAATTTCATTCATACCATCTTTACAATTTTAATGAAACATTCCTTTAAAACTTCATTCAAAATAAAGGTACAACCTTAAATCAAACCCCAAATCACATTGATTTATTTTCACACTTCGATTTATCTGAAATAATAAAATTCAACCAAACCAGGGCCTAAACCGCACCGGCTTGGCTCATCCCAAAAATAAAAAAACTGCTAGAGCCCAGTTACCTAACAGTATGGGGAAGGCTCTGCCAGCCTAATTGCTTTCTCAAAAAAGGAACTTCAGCTTAACCCATTTTGACCTCATAAATATATGAGCCCTAGTCTTAAACCATGCTATTAAAAGTTAAATCCTTTTTTGCAAAGTCTAAAATTTCAATAGAAATTTCTTTTCAAAGGAAAAGAGAAAACATCAAAATAAAATATGTGGACCACTTAGAATCCCTTATTTTTGCCTTACAACCTCTTTTTCTTCTAAAAAAATTTAAACCATGAATCAAGCTCCCACATGAGATCAACTAGATTTATGAATACCTCAATAAGACATGCATATCTAGGCCAAAGCCCTAAAACATGATGGAGCAAGTCCTTGCCCAAAGTCATGCATCATAAAATGCAATCCTATTCAAGACACTAATCGTACCTTCTTTTCCTTCCCCAAGGTACCCATGGCTCAAACTACTAATTCCCTTGAAATGCAAACCTTTGTCGAGACCATCCTTAGGAGGCAAGAGGAAAGTTTTAAGAATAAACTTGTTAGACAGCAAACTGATTTCAATAAGACACTGGATGATTCATTGAGTACAAAATGCAACTTCATCATGATGAGGTTCAGAACATGCTGCGCGGAAAGCAACTAGATACCGGTTCATCATCCAACCAACTTGCACCCATTGTTGACTTCACACAGTGAAGGACTGAAACTAAACTGCCTAAAGTTCCTCTACCAAACTCCCCAACGAATCCTTTTCAATGAGGAGAACACCCTGAAACCCACCTTCTTATGGAAAAATTGGAATTAATAGAGAAGCAAATTGAAAATCTCAAACACCGAGATGAAACTCTACACCTCGAGTCTTTAAACCTATATCGTAAGGCCCGTTTCCCGCGCAAGTTCAAAATGCCTGAAATAGATAAGCTTGATGGCACCACTAGCCTAAGACTCACCTTATGACTTACATAGGGGCTCGTAAACCCATGAGACTTAATGATGAGCTCCTTGCTCAGCTATTCCAAAAGTCCCTTATAGGTGATGTTATAAGATGGTTCATGGACCTTAACAAGAAGAAATACCAAACATGGGAGGATATCTGTAATGCCTTCACCAAACAATACCACTGCAACATTAAAGTGGATATCACAAGGAGGGATCTTGAGTCCACTAAGAAAAATCAGAAAGAATCCTTCTCCTCGTTCCTTAAGAGGTGGAGAGGAAAGGCAGCACAAATGGTAAACCACCCTTCATAACAAAAGAGAATTGACATCATTATTAAGAACCTGCTGCCCGTTTACCAAACTTATCTACAAATACAATACTTGCCTACCTTCAAGGCTCTTATTGCCACTGCTACCAAGATTGAAGATCTAATGCATACTAGCCAAATTAAGGATCAGACAATCTCTTCATCAAGGTTTAGAAAGAACCCAAACTACATTGGTCCACAGACTACCAATCAAAAAGTTAGTGAAGTAGCCAGTATCACTCCACAACCTTAGCTCTATTTAGGAAGGAGCCAACAACAAAGAACATTCACTAACTTGCATATGCCCCTTAGCTTAGTGTACAAGAAAGATTTGGAGGCCTAGTTGATTCAGTCTCTTGATCCTATGCCTGCCCCTAATCCGTTTCCCAACAAATATAACATCAATGAGTACTTAAATATCATCAGGGAATAGGTCATAAGATTGATGTGTGCGGAAACCTTCAGCATAGGATCCAAGATCTCATTGAATATGGATCCGTTCTACCCCCAAGGCAACCTAACATCAACGCTAACCCATTGCCAACTCATCAAAGCGTTAATACTATCAGCTCATTGGTTGATGATGAATTGGACCCCGCATCTCTAATCCATGATTATTGTTGTGTATAGGACTTGAATGGCTTTGTGGATGAGGTCAATGCAATAAAAAGAAGTGGAAGGGTCACTCAACCATTTTTAGATCTATCTAAAGCTATTCCCCCACCAAGAGTGAACCCTACTCCCAAACAAGAAGAGGATCCCAAACTGAAACAACTTAAAAAGACCCAAGCTATTCTTTCTATTTGGAGCCTCCCTTAATCCAATACCCTCATTGCCAAGCTCTTTTCAAGGCTTTAAGTCAAATTCAGATGCCAGTCGAAACTACCACTGAATCTTTGGTTGCATCTATGACCAAGTTGGCTGCCATCTCCTTTTTAGACAAGGATCTCCCGGGTGAAAATGGTTATAACCATGCTCTCTACATCACAGTTCTAGCTCAAGGAAAGATAGTGCCTATGGTGTTGGTAGATAATAGCTCAACAATAAATTTTTCCCACTCAAAGTTGCAAGTTGTATAGGAATTGAGATGTCTGAGCTTACACCTTCTTAACAAATTGTGAGAGCTTTTGATAATGCAAAAAGGGAAGTTTTGGGGGTAGCTAACATCAGAGTGACAATTGGCCTATGGAACATGAAATCCTTTTTCAGATTCTAGATGTCCTAGCATGTTTCAACCTACTACTTAAAAGACCTTGGATTCATTAGGCCAAGGCAGTTCCCTCTTCTCTCCACCAAAAGCTTAAGTTTCCATAAAAAAGATGAAGTGGTTACAATATAAGAGGACGTGGGTGGAAAGTTAGACCTTCCACCTTAAGTGCCAATTTTGGAGATTTAGCTAGAGCCTTCAGCCATAGCTCTGTCATGGTTCACTTTTAATTCAGTCTAGTTCATAAAAGAAGAGGCAAGTAAAGAACTTGTTCCCTTTGATTTTGATCTATACGGTAACCCAATAGTTGCCAATAACCTCAAGCATATGAGCCAATTTCTTGGATTGGGATTGGGAAAGAATCAACAAGGAATTTCATAGTCTCTAGATTACCCTTCAGTTCAGCCACTTACTCAAGATGATATAATAGAAATGCAAGAGAGAGCTAAGCAAAGAACCCAATGCAAGAAAATGGGAGAAGTGTTTGACTGGCCCATGAAACCTTATTTTAGAACCTTCAGTGGATACTTTATTAAAAATAGAATGAATTCTCTTTATTATGGATTTCCTGAATCATGGTTGAATCCTATCACTAATGAGCTAACCTCAGGTTTTAAAATTTTCTTTGATGTCAGGCTTAGCTTAGAAGATGGCGAGCCCATCTTGGAGATGGGAGAAGATTTTGAAGATAATAAAGAGCCCATTCTATTTCAAGTAGTTGTATTAGAAGGAGCAGAATCATATTTCAGCCATATGATCCAATCAATTATGAGAATACTCAGCAATTAGTATTTTGAAAAAAATGGCAATCCATCATCAAAGTTTACCCCATGGATAGTAGAGTCAAATCTCCAATCCAATTAAGAGTTAGCCCTCTAGTAAGATTCTAAGCCTATGTCAAATGCCAAGCAAAGAATCGAGTTCAAGTTCGAGTCAAGTCAAGTACTGAGTCAGTTTTCGACACCGAGTCTGAGTCTACTAGTTCAAAATAAGAGTCTGTCATTTTAGAATTTTGACTCCTTTGAGTCATTTGATCTTAAGTCTACCTGTAATAAGGAACCTTGTAATATTTCAATCTTTAATAAAAATTCCAAGATTTTCATTTACTTCTATTTGTCTCCTGATGAGCATTATGGAATATTTAACATTAATGAAAATCAATGGTGATAAAGAAATAGTAAACTTGGGAACATCAGAAGTGTAAAAAAAAAATATGTACATTGCATCCTCATTCATCCATAAGTAGGATTTTAAGGCACGTCTCAAAGAATTCCAAGATTGCTTTGCATGGGAAGTGAGTGATGTGACAGGACTGGACCTTTTTATAGCGGTTCATAAGATCCCTACATTTGATCACATGAAGCTAGTTAAGCAGAAACTCTATTGGCTCGAACTAGAATGGTCCTTAAAGATCAAAGAAGAAATAGCCAAGTGACTAAATTCATAGAACCTATAATGTACCCTCAATGGGCTGCCAATATTGTGGCGGTACCAAAAAAGATGAAAAGTCTGCATGTGTGTGGATTAAAAAGATCTCAACAAAGCTTGTCCAAAAGATGACTTCCCTCTACCTCATATTTATCTCTTAGTTGACAGATTGGGTAGGTCCGAGGTGGTTTCATTAACTTACCTCTATGTTGGGTATAATCAAATATTTGGTCATCCTCCTAATTGAGGAAAGATAGCCTTCATTGCAGAATGAGGTACATAATATTACAGGGCCATGTCCTTTGGTCTCAAAAATGCTGAAGCAATCTATAAAAAATGGCCACTGCACTCTTCCATTACATGATGCACCAAGATGTGGATGTCGATGTGGATGATATGGTCATTAAGTCAAAGAAAGCTGAGATGCAAGTAGAGGCTCTAAGATAATTTTTCCTTAGACTTTGTCAATATAACTTGAAACTTAACCCTGCCAAGTATGTGTTTGGATCAGCTTTTGGCATATTTTTGGGACATGGTCCGTTCTTGGGGAATCGAGGTTGATCCAACTCAATCTAAGCAATTCTAGAGATGCCAGCACCCAAGATGGAGAAAGAAATCAGGGGATTCTAGGGTCTCTACAACACATTAGTCATTTCATTTCTCAAATGGCTAATGTATGTGGACCCATTTTCATATTACTCAAGAAAGACAACCCAACCAAGTGGAATGGCAAATGCCAAAAAGCATTTGAGAAAATCAAGTAGTACCTTTCGTCACCACCAGTTTTGCAGCCTCCAAATTACTACTCTATCTTTCAATAATTAAAGAAGCAATGGCAGAGAAATCAGGGGATTCTAGGGTCATCTACAATACATTAGTCATTTCATTTCTCAAATGGCTAATGTATGTGGACCCATTTTCATATTACTCAAGAAAGACAACCCAACCAAGAGGAACGACAAATTCCAAAAAGCATTTGAGAAAATCAAGTAGTGCCTTTCGTCACCACCAGTTTTGCAACCTCCAAGTTACTCCTCTATCTTTCAATAATTAAAGAAGCAATGGCAGCCATGCTCGCTCAACATGAGGAACGTTCGAGAAGGGAGTTTGCTATTTATTACCTTAGCAAGAGGTTATTAGCCTATAAGCTTAAAAACAATCAGATTGAGAGATTTTGTCTAGCTCTAGTATGAGTATGTCAGAGACTATGCCATTACGTGGCTTCTTACACCACACAAATAATTGCATATAAGAGCCCCTTGAAATTCCTTATTGAAACATCATTTCTAGATAGTAACATGGCATGATGGTTTGCAGTTTTAGTTGCCTTCAACCTCAAATTTATAGCCTGTAAGGTAATTAAAGGTAGTATGGTGGTTGATCAATTAGCTGTAACACCGGTTCAGGACATCGTTGAGGAGCCAGAATTTCTAGATGAAGATATCATGACTTTTTATAAAGAGGTGTGTATCATGTACTTTGATGGTGCATCCAGCCAAAAAGGCTACGATAATAGTATTGTCTTCATCACCCTAGAAGAAAAGCATATCCCATTAGTAATTAAGGTAGCTTTTGAAGTCACAAAAAATAAAGTGGAATATGAAGCTTTCATTACCGGGTTGGAAATAACTTTAAGATTAAATGTTAAGAACCTCAATATATATGGGGATTCTGCCTTATTATATCTCAGGCATTAGGAAATTGAAAATAAGGGAAGAACATCTGGTTGCTTACCATCGACGCCTAGAGAATCTAGCACATTGGTTTGAAGAGGTCTTGTTATGTTACCTTTCTCAAACTAAGAACCAGTTTGCTGATGCTTTAGTCATTTTAGCCTCTGCGACCAATATGGGAAGAGAGATGATAATCCGCCTAATCACCATCAAAGTGAAAATCCAGTTGGCTTATTTTACTGCAGTTCAGGTGTTAAATAAGAAGTTTGGGATATTTTTAATTTTGCTCGAAAGGGTGAAAATACCCCCTAAGGCCTCAGAAGCAAACCAAAGAACTTTGAGGCAATTAGCAAGTCATTATATTCTAAATGATAATTTACTATACAGGCATTCCAAGAATAACATTCTCCTCAAATGTGTGGAAGAATTTGAAGCATAATAGATAATGGAATGGGTTCATGGTGATGAGTAGGGGCCCCACATGAATGGGATTGCCTTGGCTAAAAAAATCACTAATCTGGGATACTATTTGTAACATCTGTTATTTTATAAAAAATTAAATTAAATTAAATTAATAAGTTGAGAAGTTAAATGAGATGTTGGAAGTGAGAAAATATCACATCTATATATATGCGTGTGTGTGAAATATAATAAAAATATAGATTATATATAAAGTCAAATATGAGTTAGAAAAAGTCAACAGTAAAGTAGTAAAAGAAGGGTAAATTGATAATTTTACTTTAAAAATAAATTAATTAAATAATTCAAAAATAATTTTATTTTTTAATGGATGTTGAAAATAAAAGAATTAAAAATAATAAAATAAATAATAAATAAAAATTAAGAAAATATATATGGTGGAATTTTTTTTTAAAGAAAGAAAAATTAAAAAAAATAACTATTTATCATCTTCTTCTTCTTTTCTCTCTCCACCATGAAATTTCACCACAATCAAGGATGATTTTTGCTCCAAACAGCAAATTTTGAAGGTTTTCAAAGGATCAAATTGATTTTTGGTGATTTTTCCAACAACTAGTAAGCTTTCTTCATTATTTTCTAAGTTTTATTAAAATTTTAAATTATGTGTAATTTGAGATTTTGATGGGCTAGCTGTTTTTAGTTCTAATGCATGTTTAACATATTATTTTAATGAGTAGGCAATGATTTTATGGTTGAATGGTTGATAGATTTAAGTTTTGGTGGAATTTGAGAAAGATAGTAAGGTTAGGATTATGAAAAAGGAGTTTGTTCAAGATTATAGTTTATTTGGTTTTATCAGTTAAATCATGTTGTTTAATGATTTAAATGATAGAAAGGAACTTAAATTAACAATTGGAATTGGTTAGAATTTTGGACCAAAATCAAAGTGGCATAGGGTTTGAATTTTGGAATTTTGATGGAAGAAAGATACAATATATTTTAATGATTTGTATGCGTTAAAATATAATATTTGTAATACATTTAAACTTTAAAATCAATTTGGAAATGTTGAGAATGAAGTTTTAATATTAAAGTGTGTTTAGGCACATTTTAGTAGTTTTGAAGGAAATGCCTTTAAATTGAGTTTTCAAGTTTAATATGTGTTTAAATGTGTTGTTTAAGACATAAGTAAGCTTAAAACTCAATTTGGTATTGGATAGATTAGAATTTCAAAGTTGTAGTGCCTTATGGCTTAAGAAAGGGGAAATTGAAGGATTGAATTTTAATTGATATTTGGTAGCTTAAACACCTTAAAATGTGATGCTAATGTATGTTTGTTATTCACATTTCGGTTAGGTAGTAAGTGAAGGAATTTTGGTGAAGTTGTAAAATTGGTATTTTTGGCTTGGAAGCGCCTTTGCTTAAAGGTATTTACATACTTTGATTGTTATGCATTAAATTGCATTTGTTTAACATATTTTGTGATTGAATGATTTGGTGACTATGCCACTTTGATGTGTGAATTCACATAAAAAGTGCATAGATATTTGTTTAAAGTTGAAATGTATAATGTATGTGTTTATGAGCTACTTTGAGTTGACTAAAAGCATTGTGATGAATGTTTTGTGAAAAATGCATGAAAAATGTGAAATAAATAAGAAAAAATGGAAAAAATGAATTAAAATTGGCATATTTGCCAAAGATTGAGAATAATGTAAAATGATTTAAGTTATGTGTGTAACCTTATGTAATATTGAATTTCAGAGTATTGGGTTTGGTGTGATACGGTATACTGGACGTTTGCTTTCGGGCCAGACGCTGGGCATCATTATTATCACCTACAGGCCAGACACTGGACATCAATATATTTGCCTTCGGGCCAAACACTGGGTGTCAAATGTGAGTCCAAAATAATATCTTTGTAATTTGAATATTATATAGGGTCATTTGGGCCCAATGCATGTGTATGAGAAATGTGTTAGTTTGAAAGTGTTAATTGAGTATCTTGCATTATGAAAATGCATATCAAGTTTACATTTTGAAAGAAATGCATTTTGCATTATTCATGTGATTTTCTTTATTTAAAAATATATACCATTAGGCAATTTTGCTTAGCGTGATTTGTGTATCGCGCAAGTAGCAGGGTTACTGCAGAGAGCCCTGTTGGGCTAGAGCAGGTATAGAGCATTCCTGCTTTTTGAAATTTTGAGTTGGCCACCACAGACCAGGACCGTGCAAATATGTAATATGTTCATTTTGACAACTTAACTTTTAAATATGTATGTTATATTGTAAATATGTAAATGATATAATTTAGAAAACTTGAGGTTGTATTTTTGTAAATAATGGTTATGTATATGTATGTTTAAGTGTTTTGAGAAAATTGATGGAGTTCTTAAAGTATGAGATGTTGAAATTATTTTGGGAGTGTATTTTCTGCAGGTTGTGAAATGTTAAAATTTTTGGGATATCCAAATTATAGATAAAACTTGGCAAATTTTTTTTCAGAGATTTTTCATTAAATTTTGTATTTTTAGAATATAAATTACTAATAAATATTTTTATTTAATTATTAAGGTACATTTTAAGCTAAAGAAATTTTAGTAAGATTGAGTTGTGACATATTAGTACTGTAAATGTGTATTTTACATATACCGGGTGTATGTATTAAACATATATAGGATATTAAGGTGTTCACTATTGGTTCACCATGAGAGAGGATTGCGCACATTTTGTCAAGAAATGCTATAGTTGCTAGATATATGCTAAGCTTCAAAAGCAACCTCCAATTCCACTGCAACTCCATAGCCATTTGCAATGTGGGGAATCTATGTAATAAAAAAGAACACCCCTAAATCTTCTAATGGTCATGAGTGTAAACTTGTAGCCATAGATTATTTCACAAAGTGGGTGG
Source organism: Garcia nutans (assembly GCA_947685225.1). Classification (NCBI taxonomy): domain Eukaryota; kingdom Viridiplantae; phylum Streptophyta; class Magnoliopsida; order Malpighiales; family Euphorbiaceae; genus Garcia; species Garcia nutans. The sequence goes on from CANTUV010000007.1 coordinate 51,640,423, forward strand.
AAGCGACCTCTTACTATGTTCTTAATGCTAAGAAAGTAGCCCATTTCATCCATGCTCACATCATTTGTTGGTATGGGATTCCATTTGAAATTATTTCAGACAATAGGTCTCACTTCCAAAAAGGGTTGGTTTAGTTGATGGGGAGATATAGGATACAACATCACAGATTCTCTCCTTATCGACCTCAAACTAATAGAGCTGTCAAAGCTTTAAACAAACCTATAAAGAATATACTGACAAAGATGATGCAAAGCCACAAAAATTGGCATGAACACTTGCCTTTCACTCTATGGGGTTATAGGACTTCAACTAGAATGCCAGCTGGGGCAAATCCCTTCTCCCTAGTATATGGCATGGAGGCAGTTCTTCCAATAGATGTAGAGGTTCACTTAGCATGAATGCTCTGTTAAAGTCAAATTAGTTAAGTAGAATGGGTTAGGTCCTACCATGACCAGTTGAATGCTATCATTGAGAAAAGAATGGATACCTTGTATAAGGTAAAGGGATATCAACAAAAGAAAGTTAGAGACTATGACAAAAGAGTCAGAGATCGAGGTTGTAAGATGGGCAATTAGTGTTAAAAGAAATTATGGCTCCAGTACATAACCCCAAAGGGAAGTTCAGGCCAAATTGGATAGGATTATACATGATCAACAAGATTTTGTTAGGAGGAGTAGTAATACTTTCGAATTTAAATGGCATTGAATTTTCAAGTTCATGCAACATGGATTAACTCTAAAGATACTTTGTTTGATTGCATTAACATTCTTATAACAAAACTACATAGACTTGATTCTAAAAAAAAAGGAGGGCTCGACGAGCTTAAAACCTGAAAAGGTAGCTCAGGCAAAAATTAGAGCAAAAATGATAAAAAGATACATAGGAAGCCCTCTTTGTGTTCTGTCTAAATCATCATCATACATTCATCCCATGCAGCATATGATAAAGTAAAGATTTTATTCCATAATGCGCATAAAAAGTTCTCATCCTAGCATGAAAATTCTTATGTGTCCAAAATCAAAGTAAATTGGAAATCATAAACTCTACAAGCCAAGCTAAGTGTCTTCCCTAACACTCTATAAAAAATAAGCCTTAAAGTCTAGGCATTCTAGTTAGTAGTCTCTAGGCCAAACCATGGTGATAAACTAGCCTTTGTACCCATCAACCATGTTAGTCAGCCCAGATGGTCATACAATATGAAACCCTTGAGACCAACCATTCAAGATGGCCTAGGTAGAAGCAGGAGTAATAACCACAGGAATATAAGCTATACCATCTGGTAGAACTCCTTGAGAATTGCCCATCTGTCTAAGAATATGGGTCCCCTAGTAAAATGTCGACATCAACAATCCAAGCAAACAAATAAACTTATAGCCAAAGCTCAAAGTCATAAAAGAGCTAATTAGATACCAAGGGCAATACAATAAAACCTCTTTTGGGCCAAGCTCTAGTAACCAAGAGGTCCATGACCTCTCTGAATCATGGCGGACAAGGATTTATCTACCTCTTCACGTAAAGGGAGAATAGGGAAGTCTAGTCAGCATGTAGATGATACAAAGATGATCTGCTTATCCAAACCTACCATCAAAGAAGCTAGTTAAAAAAAAAGAGAGAGAAAAAAATACTTGAAGGAGAATAGGGGTCACATACCACTTCCCATGGGCTCTATAAACTATGTCCAAACTAATAATGGTCTCATCTAGTAAAAGTGTAGCAATAGAGCATGAGTTCCTCCATCTGCAGGGTCAGGGGTGTAACACCCTTGTACCCCATATACGTACACCACATACACCCACGTATGTAACATACGTATACCGGATACAAGGATATCACAATCCATTTTAAACAAACCAATCTTTACTTTATTTCAAATCAATTTTAAGTCAATCTGAATAAAATTAAAAACATTTAACTTATATTATACAAAGTAATAAATCAAACATCCCTTTTTAAAATACATATATATTTATATATCTTCATTACCCAAAAGTTTATTCAAAAATATTTATTTAATAAGCAGCGGAATATACATATGTAAACATCAAAATCAATGAGTACAAAAATATAAAATTTATACATGCTGGCAGTGCATCTCTGAACTTGATGTCCAAAATCAACACTTCATAAGGGATCACAAACCTAGACTCATCTCGGTCTAGCTGAACTCTCCGGCTCAACTGGATCTACCCTGTCTCCTGCGCGATAAATTGTTTATATCAATTTTGTATATATTTTTTATGTTGTTTTTGTTGATTTTAAGTTAATTTTCATGTTAATTTGTACTTAAGTTTGTTTGAAGTTGTTGATTTAGATTGAAGTACATTTGATGGAGTTTTTAATCAAAATTTGGTGGACTTGTTGGAGAAAAACATGTGACACGGCCAAGCTAGACATGGCTTGGCTGTGTCTCTCATCAAAAGAAGAAAAGATCAAAGACAAGGCAGGACACGGCCAGGATTAACCAAGCTTGGCCGTGTCCCACAAAGCAAAGATGGACAGAAGCAGACACGGCCAAGCCACTGGCCGTGCCTCACCAAAGGAACAAAAGGCAAAGAAAGAAAAGAAAGAAGCAGAGAGTGACACCATCAAGAGACACGGCCAAGCCACTGGCCGTGTCACATGACATGGCCAGGAGCTTGGACGTGTCACCCCTTGGACACAAGGAGAAGAACAAACAGCAAAGGACACAGCCAGAAGCTTGGCCGTGTCCCAAGAAAGAAAAGAAAATCCAAGAGACACGGCCAACAAGCTTGGCCGTGTCACCCTGGATCATTTGGCATGCTTGCACTAGGATGATTAGTGTGGATTAGTGGGGGACAAAAAGGATAAAAGGGAGTGAAAGGTGGAAGGATTTATGGAAGAAATATAAAACAAATTGGAAAGTGGGAGACAAAGGGTGATGGGGTGTCTTAAAAAATTAAAATGGAAGAGCATGTAGGGATTAGGAAATATATTGAATATATTGAGTGGACATTCTCTACACACATACATCATCTTCTTCCTTGTTTCTTGCTTGAGAGAGCAAGACACCATTCTCCCCATCTTCATTCACCATTTCCTTTCACACATCAAGAGCAAATACAATCGTTGGATTTGAAGTGAGTAGCTAGTTCTTGATGATTAGGGTTTTAAGAGGCTTGATTGGAGAGTTGAGAACTTGAGAGAGCTATCATTCATCCTTCAAGAAGAGAGCCATTGGTTCAAGAGAGCTTGGAATTCATCATCACACATCAAAGAGGGAGCTACGAAAGAGACAATGAGTCCGATTTTTAGCATCTCCAAAAGGGGTTTTTCCAACTCTTTCTTTTAATTCATTTCTTATTTGTTGTTGTTGTATTAAGAACATTAATATTGCAATGAATAACTTTGATTTGGTTTATATTGAAATGAGCATTTGTTTAAAGAATATGATGAGCTAATTTACTCATGCTTTGGGTTGTAGTATATTTGATTAAATGATTTAATTTGATGATTCCATTGATATACCTTGTTATTGGTTGATTGTATTGAAATTAAAGGTAAATTGATAGATTGGCCACCTATTGATTACTTAATATTGAATGACGGACCGAGAGGAGAAGTTTAATATCGGAACTATGCAATTGACTACCCTAAGAATGAATTAGAAATATAAGTTCTAGGGTTTATTAATTTGCTAATGTAAAATAATTGGTTGTTGTTAATTCATAAATGTGAAAACTAGTGAATTGATAATTGACTAATTAATCTTAAGGAACAAATTAAGGTACAAAGTTATATTAATGGATAATTTGATAATTAAACATTTGATTAAATGGACCTACAACCCTAGGCATCATTTCCATAATTGAATTTATCTTGCATAAAATCACTCATTTTCATTTCTAAGGTTAATTACGATTCACCAATCCAATCACGCACTCAAGTTTATTATTTCATGTTAATCGAACTATTACACGCAATTCCTTCCTTGTGAGACGACCTTGGGGCGATCACCGTCACTGCAATAGCCTCGTATACTTGCGAGTGCCGCTTTGGGATAGTGTTAATTTAAGCGCAACAAGTATTTGGCGTCACTGCCGGGGATGACAATTTTTGTTAATAGTTTGATTTTTTTAATTTATTTGTTAAATCGTTTAAAGTGTTCTTTTTGAATTGCTTAGGTACTTTATGCACGGATGAAGGTCTCAAGGAAACGAACTTGTTCCATTTATAGACAACATCCATAGACTTCCAAGACCCGAGGGACCGAATCCTATTGAGCAAGAAATGGAAAATACTGACGAGCAGTTTGAGGAGAACTTAGTAACAGAGATGGGTGATGCACAAGAACCACCTATGAAGGAGTTTGCCCGACCGATCATCGGAGTGACCACATCTTGTATCCAGTTGAGCAACGCAGTGAGAAATTATGAACTCAGAAATACTCACTATAGTATGCTGCCATCCTTCCATGGACTGCCGAATGAAGATCCTCTCAACTTCATTCGGGATTTTTACTCAACATTACATACATTCCCTTTGCAAACACTAACAGAAGATGAACTCAAGTTGAGATGTTTCCCATATAGTTTGAAAGACAGAGCAAAAGCGTGGTTGATAACCCTACCGGAGAATTCTTTTACCACATGGACAGAGGTTTACAACAAATTTTGGGAAAGTTTTATTCGCACCAAAAGACCAAGGAGCTTAGGGGGAGTATTGCAACTTTCACCCAATTTGATGGAGAACCGTTTCATGAGGCGTGGGATCGCATCAAATCCTTATTATTTCAGTGCCCTCACCATTACTATCCACAACAGTTGCTCAATCAATTCTTCTATGATGGGCAAACGCAACAATGTCAAAACACAGTGGATAATGCAGCAGGGGGAGCAATGGGTGAAAGAACAGTTGCAGAAACAGTTGCATTATTCGAAATTTTGGGGGCAAATTCCCAACAAAAGAGTATTGGAGAAAGGAGAAGAGGAGCACACGAGATAAGTGCAAACTCAGAAATGGCTAGGCGAATTGCAGAACTGACAAAACAAGTAAAATTATTGAATGCCAAAGGGAACTTGTCGGGACCAAGCCAAGAGTCATGCGCATTGTGCGGTCTTATAGGCCATCAAGCAAATGTGTGCCCCTCAAATTTTGATACATTCCAAGAGGAGCAAGAACAAGCCAGAATCCCAAGCCTCCGCACCAATAGGTGTTGAGGAAGCCCATGGACCAGGACTAGGGCCAGCAATGTATTTACATGTATGAACAAGCAAGTTTTGGGGGTGAAACTTAAATTAAGGGAGGTAGAACTGTCACATCCCAAAGTTTAGGTAGTCGAGTATTAGGCAAGAAGGACATAAATAAGTGGTCAAACAGAGGCTCGAGTAGTCAAAAACAAAATCAGTGTGCAAAGGAGGCCCGTGAAGTCGACGGGACCTAAAGGTAATTTTTTGAAAAGCTGAGGACCTAAGTGGAAATTTCTCAAAAGTTAGGGGCAACTGTGTAAATTTAAAAATTAAGTGTCGAAAGTTCTTAATAGTGCCATATCCGACCCCGGAAGAATATTCTCGAGATTAATCGGGTCATAACCGTGGGTTTCAATTTTTTTTCGAAAATGCACGGTTTAAAAGTTACAATCTATTAATCGCTGGAGGGTATTTTGGTATTTTCACACCCTAGACTATAAAATTACAGCACAAGAAAGTTGAGGGGGTCAAAATATGAATAAAAGGAAGCCTAATGGCTTGCCAAATAAATAGATAAAAGTGGCTATTTTTGCTATAAGGTGTACCAATTAGAAGTCAACATCTATACCAACATATTGTCACCACTTATGGCTGCCATTTGGATCAAAATAAGCTAAGGAAAGAAAATAAAAGCCCTCTCTTACATGGTGAACTCGTCCAAACCATAAGAGAAGGAAGAAGGAGGTGATTTTGCCAAAGTTTAAGGCTTTTGGTTGAAGATTTTGGTGACAAACAAGATTATAAGGTAAGAGAAACCTATCTCTAGTTTTAGTTTCATGGATTAATGGTTATTTTAAGAGATTGAAATTAGGGTTCATGTAGCTAGATTTGGAGAAAATTCAAGAAATAATTATTTAAAGGATTTGATGAAAGAAATAATGGTGTTTAATGGTGAAAATATGCTAGCAACCATTAGAAAAATCATAAGATAAGACTATGTCTATCCTAGGGTTCTTACCTTTGTATATGTGATGTTAAATTTCATAGAAAATCAAGGAGACAAGGAAGGAAAGGAAGTGATATAGATAAAGGACTAAGAAAAAGCAAGGTTTGGTACTTTAACCATTGAACTCCTTTTGAAATTATTTTTTGTTTTTCAATTAGTAAAATGCTGTGACTTTTATGATTTTTAATTAAATATAGAAAAATTATATTGAGTTGAATTTTTGATATGTTATGTCTCAATGAGTCTAGAATAACTGAAAAATATTTTGAGTTGAATTCGGAATGGTTATGATTATGGAAAAATTATTTCTGTTAGACCTGCTCTAGGAGGTACCTTGACTGAGACAGCCATGTTTCCGGATTTTTAATAACATTTAGAAAAATAATCTTCAATTAACTTTTGGATATGTTGTTTAGTGAGTCTAGTATTTGAGAAAAATAATTTGGAACCACATTTATTGAATTTAATTTACGGAATTCACAAAATTCAGAACTGCTGCCAGGATGCAGGGCAACTGGAGCAGTCTGGTTGGGTAAACTACTCATTTATTCAATGAAAAAACATTAAAAACAGTAACTAAAACCTAAACAAAAACAAATTAAAGGTAAAAACACAAAAACACAAAATGCAATTAAAAGTAAAAACATAAAACACAAAATGTACCACACACTTAAAGATTCACATTGTCCTCAAAGTGAGCATGCATATTACAGAGGGGGTTTAGATGATACCTGATTTCCATCGTTCCCATATACGATGTGTGGGGCTCCTTCCACCCATAATACAATTGGAGCCCATGACTGAGAGGATGAACACCATGCAACTTTGAAAAGTGACCAATGTATTGAAAAGCCTAGGTAGCATTCTTAGGGGAGCAATTGTCCAAAAAGAACATGTGAGGGTTGTCTTAGCTTGATTTTTTAATGCTATAGGGACGTAGTAAGAATCTTTTTCAGTTTGCAACATGGTTTTATATGGTTTTTGCTCATTCTCACCACCAAGAGTGGGAGAGATGATAATTTGTTGCATACTGTATTCCCCAACCAAAACATCTTTCAAAATTCCTGGGGTTTTTTTAAGTTCAACCAAGTTTGGTTGAATGTGTTCTACATTCTCTTTAGCAATTTGAAGTTCTCCCTCAACAATCTCATTATTCTCTAGTAAATTGTTCTCGTCAATTTCTAATTGGGAACAATTAGGCTCTACTTCTATGGTCATGGCCACCTCAAGCTTATCTACACTATCTTCACTATAGGGCATGTCATGGAGTTCAGAAAGTTGCATACCTTGTTTCTCTGCATTCAGCTTACTTGGGAATGGGATGGGTGGCATACAAGGATTTGGAGGTTCATGCAATTTTGTCAAAGTCAATGCTTTCAAATTCTCCTCCTCCTTTGATTGAATTAACTCCTCTATGTTTGATTGCATTTCCTCGCCATCCTCTTCATTGTTAGTTCCTGCATCAAAGGAATCACGAAAACTGTTATACATTACCTGTTCATTCTTAAAATTTGTGATTACCTCTATTTGCTCCAATTGGCTAGGAAATTTCTCCCCTTGGTTTGCTTGGAGTTGATGTGCCAGTTGCCCAATTTGCATTTCCACCCTCTTCAATGATTCCTCCAAAGAATCAAACCTCTCATTGCTTCCTTCCTGAATTTCTGTGCTAATTTGAAGGTAAGCATTCAAATCATCTTCCACTGTGGATTTCTCGAATTTATCATGGTTTTGTGAGCTAATTTGAATGAAGGCATTCAAACTATCTTCCAAAGTGGGTTCCTTAAGTTTACTTTGATTTTGGGCGCTAATTTGAATGAAGGCATTCAAACTATCTTCTAATGTGGGTCGTTTAAGGTACACTTGATTTGAATATTGTTCTTGAGAGTAAGAACTTCTTTGGTAAGGTTGAAAAAAATTTGGAGGTGGAATGTGCTGCTGGTTTTCCCAAGAAAAATTTGGGTGGCTTCCCCATCTTGATTTATAAGGTCTGGGATATGTGTCATTTCCACCCATTTGCTTGAAACTGTCATAGGCATATTCTCCCTCTTGCCACTCTTGATATTGTCCATAACCAAATGAACACATGTTTGCGCTATGTCTTGCAATGCCACATGCTGAACATACTTCACGAGTAGGCATAGGTGTTTGTCCTCTTGCATTTAGAATCTTAAGTTGGTTCGTTAATTCTGCTAATTGCCATGCCTTGTCAGAATCAGGGTTATCATCATAAACCCCTGCGTACCTTGAAAATTACATATTTACACAAGGCACTTAGCAACTTAAATAAAACAAACAAATAATTAAATTGAAAGAAAAATAAAACAAACAAACAATTCACAGAAAATAAACAAACAATGAAAAGAAAAATCAAACTATTACTATTGCGACAGCCTTCCCCGGCAGCGGCACCAAAAACTTGTTGCACTCAAATTAAGTTCTACTACAAGCGTCACTCGCAAGTATACGAGGTAGCTGTAGCAAAGGTGATCGCCCCAAGGTCGTTTCCCCAAGAAGGTGTGGTTCGTAATAGCTTAATTAAAGCAATTAAATTAAAAGCGAGAGTTTGTTATTTGGAATGCTAAAGAACAATTTAAACCTAAAATTAACGTACGTAGGGTTTGATGTGTATGATGGGTGCACAAGATCAATTCAGTTCTTGGGAAAGTGCCTAGGGTTATAGGTCTATTCAATTAAAGCTCAATTCTCAATTATCCATTAACATAGCCTTGTAATTAATTTTTTCCTTAAGGTTAATTAGTCAATTACCAATTCATTAGTTCTCACATTCATGAATTAGCAATAACCAATTATTTTACATTACCAAATTAATGGAACCCTAGAACTTATATTTCTAATTCATTCATAGGGTAGTCAATTGCATAATTCCGATATCAAATTTCACCTCTCGGTCCTTCATTCAATATCTAGAGATCAATAGGTAGCTAATCTATTAACCTAGCATACAATCCAGTGCAATCAACCAACAACAAGGTACATCAATGGAAATATCAAATCAAAGCATTCAATCAAATATACTACAAACCCTAAGCATGGGTTTTTAGCTCAACATCATCAATTTAAAACATTCATTCAACTCAATATAAATCAAATACAAATTGTCCAATTGCAATATCAATTCTCTTAATATAACAAAAACAATATTGAAATGAATTAAAAGAGAGAATAGAAAAACTCCTTGTGAAGATGCCAAGAGTAGGATTACTAGTCTTCCTCCTAGCTCCACTTTGATATTTGGTGAAGAACTCAAGCCCTCTTCAATGGTTGATTTCCCTTTTGCAATATAGGATGGAGCTTTCTCAAGTCACCAAACCTTCAATTGATTATGCCTTTGAGAGATGGATCGGAGCTTTCTCAAGTCACCAAACCTTTCAATGAAGCTTCTTCAACCTTCAAGAGCTTGTAACCCAACTTATCCCAAAGAACCTCAAAGATCTTGTCAATGGAAGATGGAGAAGATGAAGATGGAGGATGAAGATGAGGGACAAGGAGAGTGTCACTCTCTCCTCATCCCAAATTATGTTTGCCCCCTTTTCTCTTTTCTTTTCTTTCTTTCAAAACCCTAGCCGTTCTCCTTTTTTCTGTCGTTCGAGCAGATGATTTTATAGAGATTAAAGGTGACACGGCCAAGCCAAGAGTGGCTTGGCCGTGTCTCTTGATTTTTCCTTGCTTCCCATTAGGTCCGTGTCTCTTGATTTCCATGGGACACGGCCAAGACAGTTGGTCGTGTCCCTCACTGTGGCTTCTTTTCTTTCTTTCTTTCTTTTCTTTCTTTTGAAGTTGAGTGTGTGACACGGCCATGCCAAGGTGAGCTTGGCCGTGTCTGAGGTATTTGGAGGGACACGGCTATAAGCTTGGCCTTGTCCCTTGAGTGTGTCTCCCTCTATTACTCATTTTCCTTCTTTTCCTTTTCTTCTTTGGAATGGTGAGTGACACGGCCAAGACAGTTGAGCTTGGCCATGTTTGACATGTTTGGAGGGACACGGCCAGTGGCTTGGCCGTGTCCCTTGTGTGTGTCACCTACTGCTCTTCGTTCTTTGCTCTTCTTTCTTTGGTCTTCTTTGATTTGCTCTTTGAGTGAGACATGGCCAGAGGCTTGGCCGTGTCTCTGGGTGTGTCTGCTTCTGCCTTGAATTTCTTTTGAGGGACATGGCCAAGCTTGCTTTGGCTTGGCCATGTCTTGCTTGGTTCATTCTTTTCTTGCCCTGTTTTGATCTTCCAAGGGTGTTTTTGTACCTAAACCTAAAAACAACACTTTAAACACACTTAAAACAACAATTAATCAAAACATTAACTAAAACACACATAAAATCATACTAAAAACTAGTACAAAAATGATCTAAACACTCGGCCGATCATCGGAGTGACCACATCTTGTATCCAGTTGAGCAACGCAGCGAGAAATTATGAACTCAGAAATACTCACTATAGTATGCTGCCATCCTTCCATGGACTGCCGAATGAAGATCCTCTCAACTTCATTCGGGATTTTTACTCAACATTACATACATTCCCTTTGCAAACACTAACAGAAGATGAACTCAAGTTGAGATGTTTCCCATATAGTTTGAAAGACAGAGCCAAAGCGTGGTTGATAACCCTACCGGAGAATTCTTTTACCACATGGACAGAGGTTTACAACAAATTTTGGGAAAGTTTTATTCGCTCCAAAAGACCAAGGAGCTTAGGGAGAGTATTGCAACTTTCACCCAATTTGATGGAGAACCGTTTCATGAGGCGTGGGATCGCATCAAATCCTTATTATTTCAGTGCCCTCACCATTACTATCCACAATAGTTGCTCAATCAATTCTTCTATGATGGGCAAACGCAACAATGTCAAAACACAGTGGATAATGCAGCAAGGGGAGCAATGGGTGAAAGAACAGTTGCAGAAACAGTTGCATTATTCAAAATTTTGGGCGCAAATTCCCAACAAAAGAGTATTGGAGAAAGGAGAAGAGGAGCACACGAGATAAATGCAAACTCAGAAATGGCTAGGCGAATTGCAGAACTGACAAAACAAGTAAAATTATTGAATGCCAAAGGGAACTTGTCGGGACCAAGCCAAGAGTCATGCGCATTGTGCGGTCTTATAGGCCATCAAGCAAATGTGTGCCCCTCAAATTTTGATACATTCCAAGAGGAGCAAGAACAAGCCTTTGCTTTTGAAGGGTTCTAACAAAGGGGTAGGAATGACCCATATTCAAATTCTTATAACTCCGGTTGGAGGAATCACCCCAATTTTTCATGGAAAAATCAACAACATGCTCCACCTCAACAACCTTTCCAACCATATCAAAGAGGTCCCCAATTTCAAGAGCAAACCTCAAATCAAGAGCAGGTCAAGAAACCTTCATTTGAAGACAATTTGAATGCTTTCATTCAAGTAAGCACTCAAAATCAAGAATTGAACAATAAGCGGTTTGACTCTTTAGAAGCATCGCTTAAGAAGGTTGAAACTCAAGTGGGTCAATTGGCTAATCAACTTCAAGCCATTCAAAAAGGGAAATTTCCAAGCCAACCGGAGCAGGCCAAAGCAATCACTGTTTTAAGAAGTGGTAAGGTACTTGATAATAAAATCGGTGATAATAACAGTGATAATTCCTTTGATGCAGGTACAATACAAAATAATGGCGAGGAAATGCAAGAGGAAAAAGCTGAACCAAATGAGCTTAAAGAGGATAGAGAGGAGGCATCCGCTGCACCAAAGCTACACAAATCTCCAAATCCATACAGACCACCAATTCTGTTTCCCAGCAGGTTAAAAAATGAAAAGCAAGATAAGCAATTTTCTGAAATTTATAACATGCTTTCGAAGGTAAGTATCAACCTACCCTTACTAGAGGTAATAAAGAATATGCCATCTTATGCCAAATTCTTAAAAGAGCTAAACACTAAGAAAATAAGGTATGAGTTGGATGAGAAGGTGATAGTGTCGGAAGTAACAAGTGCTGTTTTACAACATAAGTTACCTCCTAAACTAAAAGATCCTGGGAGCTTTATAGTGAGAATCTCTATGGGGAATGGGAAAGAGACCATTGGCATGTGTGATCTCGGAGCTAGTATTAATTTGATGCCATACTCAATCTACTTGAAACTAGAGCTTGGGGAACACAAACCGACTAAAATGTTTTTGCAACTAGCAGATAGAACTCTTAGATACCCTAAGGGAATCATAGAAGATGTTCTAGTTAATGTAGGAGGTTTGATTGTACCCGTCGATTTCATTGTCTTAGTGTCACATCCCAAAGTTTAGGTAGTCGAGTATTAGGCAAGAAGGACATAAATAAGTGGTCAAATAGAGGCTCGAGTAGTCAAAAACAAAATCAGTGTGCTAAGGAGGCCCGTGAAGTCCACGGGACCTAAAGGTAATTTTTCGAAAGGCTGAGGACCTAAATGGAAATTTCTCAAAAGTTAGGGGCAACTGTGTAAATTTAAAAATTAAGTGTGGAAAGTTCTTAATAGTGCCCATATCCGACCCCGGAAGAATATTCTCGAGATTAATCGGGTCATAACCGTGGGTTTCAATTTTTCCCGAAAATGCACGGTTTAAAACTTACAATCGATTAATCGATGGAGGGTATTTTGGTATTTTCACACCCTAGACTATAAAATTACAGCACAAGAAAGTTGAGGGGGTCAAAATATGAATAAAAGGAAGCCTAATGGCTTGCCAAATAAATAGATAAAAGAAGAAGGCAACTGGACCAATTAAAAGTGGCCATTTTTGCTATAAGGTGTACCAATTAGAAGTCAACATCTATACCAACATATAGTCACCACTTATGGCTGCCATTTGGATCAAAATAAGCTAAGGAAAGAAAATAAAAGCCCTCTCTTACATGGTGAACTCGTCCAAACTATAAGAGAAGGAAGAAGGAGGTGATTTTGCCAAAGTTTAAGGTTTTTGGTTGAAGATTTTGGTGACAAACAAGATTATAAGGTAAGAGAAACCTATCTCTAGTTTTAGTTTCATGGATTAATGGTTATTTTAAGAGATTGAAATTAGGGTTCATGTAGCTAGATTTGGAGAAAATTCAAGAAATAATTATTTGAAGGATTTGATGAAAGAAATAATGGTGTTTAATGGTGAAAATAAGCTAGCAACCATTAGAAAATTCATAAGATAAGACTATGTCTATACCTAGGGTTCTTACCTTTGTATATGTGATGTTAAATTTCATAGAAAATCAAGGAGACAAGGAAGGAAAGGAAGTGATATAGATAAAGGACTAATAAAAAGGTAAGGTTTGGTACTTTAACCATTGAACTCATTTTGAAATTTTTTTTGTTTTTCAATTAGTAAAATGATGTGAATTTTATGATTTTTAATTAAATATAGAAAAATTGTTTTGAGTTGAATTTTTGATATTTTGTGTCTCAATGAGTCTAGAATGACTAAAAAATATTTTGAGTTGAATTCGGAATGGTTATGATTATGGAAAAATTATTTCTGTTAGACCTGCTCTAGGAGGTACCTTGACTGAGATAGCCATGTTTCCGGATTTTTAATAACATTTTTAAAAATAATCTTCAATTGAATTTTGGATATGCTGTTTTTTAGTGAGTCTATTATTTGAGAAAAATAAGTTGGAACCACATTGATTGAATTTAATTTACGGAATTCACAAAATTCAGAACTGCTGCCAGGATGCAGGGCAACTGGAGCAGTCTGGTTGGATAAACTTCTTGACCAAGATTTTGTGTCCAGTTTGATCTGAAATTTTAAACGAATGATTTTAAGATGTAAAACTAAATTCTGTAAAAATTTTAGAGTTTTTAGTCCAGTAGATTAGTTTATATAATTTTTCAAAATAAGGATCAAGTTGAGTCCAAAACCAGAATTTACTATTCATATGGTCATTTTGCTAATATTCATTTGGTCATTTTTCAAAAGTAATCCAATTGATTCCTTATGCATATAATGAGCATAATATGTTATTAAAATGACAAAATATGATATTTCACGTTGAAATAATATAAGAAACATAAGTCGATAATTGTATAATGCATATTCGATTAAGAAATGGCATGCAAAGTTTGGCTCCACTAGGTATCTGGGATAGTACTGAGTAGGGTAAGGGTATGATATATCATACTATATGCAGTGCTGCTTTAATATAGGACTTCGGTCTGAGTTATATAGGGTGACGACCCGAGCTATATAGGACTTCGGTCCGAGTTATATAGGGCAATCGCCCGAGTTATATAGAACTCCGGTCCGAGGGCTTCGGCCACATATTCCACAAGGCTTGGTCCGCAATTTTTTAGGGCCACAGCCACAGAATATATATACAGTTGTTTCAGTTAGTTCCTTACCATACGTTAGTCTACCAAATTACCTTGTGGAGCGAACTGATAAAATGATAATAACTGAATATATGACATGTATGGATTGTTTTTACTGTGATATTATTTTTCAATACGACTCATTGCTTTTAAAACTGTATTATGCTTTTATTATTTATTTTCCATAATTAGTTAAAGTACCCACTAAGCAATGCTTAGCGAGTTTAGTTTCTTCTAAACTTGTAGGCTATTAGTAAGGAGCCAGTAGCGAGCAGAGGAGTCATGCGATCTGTCGGTCATCAACAAACTTAGGTGGTGCTCTTCATTTTGTATTTTGGTATTAGTAACTGGCATGTACTTATTTGAACAATACAAAGAGATAACTTGATGTAGCATGTAAATCTAGTAATGTATAATAACTGTATGGTTTTAAATTGAGTTGGGTTGTGAATATAGAAGTGTGAATTCTTCTTGCAGGATTGTAGTTGAGGTTATAAGGGTGGATTATTGGGAGTGTGCTTGAGTTGAATTGTGAAACAAAATGTTTTTCAAAAATAAGAAAAATCAGTTTTGTCAACACTTGAGACCTAGAATTTTAAGGGAGACTCCGTTAAAATTTTTGGAAAATTTTTATAAGGAACATTAAGTAAGCTGACATAACCAGAGCTCGTATCCCGATGTAGCATTCCTCCTCGGCTTATTCATAGGTCGGGAAGGGGTGTTACACTTAGTTATTGGGGGAGAAATCCCATGGGATGCTGAGCATGCAATTTTGTTAGGGAGGCCTTTTATGGCTACAACTTACACTTTAATTGATGTTAAAAATGGAAAAGTTACTATGACCGTTTTGGGACAAACTGTAGAATTTTCAATTTTTAACACTTCCCCCATTCCCACTAGCGCTTTATATGAAGATTGCTCTTTCATTGATTTTACTGATAATGTTGTTAAAGAAGTTTTCTTACAGGATAATGGCGAACACAAGCTAGAAAGGGCTCTAAAATTGCAGGAAGAAGCAGAGATTTCCAATGAGGAGAAAAAAGAAGAAAATTCCATTTTGGATTATGAGAGTGTTGAGGAGGAATTTGAAGTTGAAGAAGAGAAAATTCAACTACAAGGGGTTGAACTTAAAGAACTCCCCAAGCATTTAAAATATATTTTTCTTGGAGAGAATAACTCTCAACCAGTGATAATTTCTGCTACCCTTACCAGTGAGGAAGAAAATAAGCTTGTAACGATGTTGAAAAAATTCAAGAAAGCTATAGGTTGGGGATTGAGTGACATTAAGGGTATTAGTCCCTCTATGTGCATGTATAAGATCATCTTAGAGGAATGGGCTAAACCAGTGAGAGAATCTCAAAGGAGGCTAAACCCTAACATGAGCGAGGTCGTTAAAAAGGAGGTCCTTAAACTACTAGATGAAGGGGTAATTTACCCTATTGCTGATAGTGAATGGGTTAGTCCTGTTCATGTTATGCCTAAGAAAACAAGGTTGACAGTGGTCCAGAATGATAAAGGAGAGTCGGTACTGACACGAACACAAACTGGGTGGCGAATGTGCATAGATTATAGGAAATTAAATAATGTCACCAAGAAAGATCACTTTCCTTTACCATTTATTGATCAAATGCTTGATAGGTTATCTAGACATGCTTTTTACTGTTTTCTTAATGGTCTTTCTGGTTACTACCAAGTCTCGATAGCACCGAAAGATCAACCAAAGACTACATTTACTTGTCCCTTTTGGACATTTGCATTTCGAAGGATGCCATTCAGACTTTGCAATGCACCGGGAACATTTCAAAGGTGTATGCTTTCCATCTTTTCTGATATGTTGGACAAGTGCATTGAGGTATTCATGGATGACTGTTCTGTTTTTGGTAATTCCTTTGATGATTGTTTGGAAAAGTTGACTCTAGTACTTGAAAGGTGTATTGAATGTAATCTTACCTTGAGTTGGGAAAAGAGTCACTTTATGGTTGATCATGGAATTATTTTAGGGCATGTTATTTCCCATGAAGGGATTGAGGCAGACAAGGCTAAGGTTGAATTAATTGTGAACCTACCTCCACCCACAGTTAAGGGAATTAGAAGTTTTTTGGGACATGCAGGATTTTATAGGAGGTTTATAAAAGATTTTTCCAAAATTTCACGCCCTTTGTGTCATTTGTTAGGAAAAGATGTCCCATTTGTTTTTGATGAAAAGTGCTTAGAAGCTTTTAAAATTTTGAAAGAGAAACTAACTTTGCCCCTATAATTGTTGCCCCAAATTGGGATTTGCCATTTGAAATTATGTGCGATGCATCGAATTTAGCCATTGGAGCTGTGTTGGGCCAAAGAGTGAACAAGTTGATGTGTGTAATTTATTATGCAAGTTTATATTTAAACGATGCACAAGTAAATTACATGACCACTGAAAGAGAAATGTTAGCTGTGGTATTTGCATTAGACAAATTTAGATCTTACTTGATAGGTTCTAAGGTCATAGTATTTTATGATCATACGACCTTGAAATACCTGTTGACCAAACCACAAGCTAAACCTAGGCTCATTAGGTGGGTGTTGATGTTACAAGAATTCAATGTTGAAATCAAAGATAGGAAAGGAAGCGAGAATGTAGTGGCCGACCATCTTTCTAGACTTAACTCTTATGACAATGATGCTGAAATTGCTTGTGAAAATGCTTTCGAAAAATTTCCAGAGGAACACTTGTTTTCTTTAACTCAAGCACCATGGTATGTGGATATTGCTAATTATCTTTCTTGTGGTGTAGTGAGAAAGGATTTGAGCTTCCAGGCAAAGAAGAGATTCCTGCATACATGTAAGTATTATTTTTGGGATGAGCCTTGCTTGTTTAGAATTTGCAGGGATGAAGTGATAAGAAGATGTGTGCCGGAAGAAGAACAAAAGCAAGTGCTACAATTTTGCCACAATATGTATTGCGGGGGACAATTTGGAGGAAAAAAGACCGTCGAGAAAGTTCTTCAAAGCGGTTTGTATTGGCCTACTCTTTTTAAGGATGCTTATCAAATTTGCATAAGATGTGATAAATGCCAAAAAGTAGGAAACATTAGCAAACGGAATGAAATGCCCCTTAATATTTTTATTGTGGTTGACATTTTTGATGTATGGGGAATTAATTTCATGGGGCCATTTCCCAAATCCTTTGGTTTTGAATATATCCTTCTAGCGGTGGATTATGTGTCCAAGTGGGTTGAGGCTATCCCCACTAGGACTAATGATGGTAACATTGTGTTAAAATTCGTGAAGAAGAATATTTTGAGCAGGTTTGGAACCCCCAAGGCAATAGTGAGTGATGAAGGAAGCCATTTTTGCAACAAATGGTTTGAAAAGTTGATGACCAAGATGGGCATCCGACACAAAGTGGCAACTCCATACCATCCCCAAACGTCCGGGCAAGCTGAGATCTCAAACAAGCAAATTAAGGGGATTTTGGAAAAGACAGTGAGCACAACTCGGAAGGATTGGTCAATCCGACTCTCGGAAGCATTGTGGGCTTATAGGACTACTTTTAAAACCCCATTGGGAATGAGTCCCTATAGGTTGGTCTTTGGCAAAGCTTGCCACCTCCCGGTGGAATTGGAGCACAAGGCTTATTGGGCAATAAAGACCACAAATATGGACTTAGATGAAGCAAGGGAGCAAAGAATGCTTCAGATTTCCGAGCTTGATGAGCTTCAGAATGAGGCCTATGAGAGTTCGAGGATCTTCAAGGAAAAGACAAAAGCTATTCATGACAGGATGATTCTTCGAAGGACTTTTGAACCAGGAATGAAAGTCCTTCTCTTCAATTCAACAATGCGGTTGTTTCCCAGAAAATTGAAGTGACGTTGGAGTGGACCCTTTCAAATTACTCAAACATTCCCATATGGGGTTGTTGAGTTGCTTAATTTAAAAACCAATGAGAATTTCAAGGTCAATGGACAAAGGGTGAATGTCACATCCCAAAGTTTAGGTAGTCGAGTATTAGGCAAGAAGGACATAAATAAGTGGTCAAATAGAGGCTCGAGATAGTCAAAAACAAAATCGGTTTGCAAAGGAGGCCCGTGAAGTCGACGGGAGCTAAAGGTAATTTTTCGAAAGGCGTGTCGGTTCTTAATAGTGACCCTAACGGATGCCATAAATGTGTTCTCGGGATTCATCAGGTCGTAATGGTGGCGCACGATTTTTCCCAAAAATGCACGGTTTGTAAGTTACGGGCGATTTTCCGACAAGGGCATTTTGGACATTTCCACCGAAGGGGCGATTTTGTAATTAAATATAACTTTAGGGGAAAAATTTAAAAGAACAAAAAGCCACTTTCAAGTGGCCAAATCCTAGCCATTAAGTCCAAATGGGTTGGACAAATCATGGCCATTGAAAATAAACAAATTAATTAAATGAAAATTAAATTATAAACAACTAATTTTAGTCTTCCAAACACAAGTAAAGGATCAAAAAACACCATCATCACCACTTTTCTTCTTCCTTAGGTCGTGCTTCCCCCTCCCTTCCATTTTCAAGGAGAAAATTTTCAAGTCTAAGCCATTTTTCAAGTGAAATTCAATAGGAAATATGGTAAGATATCATCCTAAGTCTTATTCTTTCATTAGAATTAGGTATTAGGCTATGTTTAGGAAGATTTGATATTATGTTCATGTTGGGAAAGTATTAATAAGTTGATGATTATGGTGAAAAATGATAAACTACTTAAAGGAAATGATGAAAATGGTGATTATTAGTAAGAATAAGTAAAGGATTGTTAGAAAATCATAAGGTAGCATCATGTTCATATCTAGGGTTTGTTCTTACATATGTGACATGTTAAATTCATAGGAAATCAAGGAGATTAGAGAGGAAAGGAAGTGAAATAGACAAGAAGAGCAAGGAAAAGCAAGGTTTGGTACTTTAACTAATTGTTTGTTCATTTTCTTGAAATTTTTCTGTTTTAGAATTAGTGAAATGTTGTGACTTGTATGATTTTTAATTAAATATAGAAAAACGTTCTTCAAGTGAATGTTTGATATGTTGTGCCTCAATGCGTCTAGAATGACTTAAAAATATTTTGAGTTGAATTCGGAATGGTTATGATTATGGAAAAATTATTTTTGTTAGACCTGCTCTAGGAGGTACCTTGACTGAGACAGCCATGTTTCCAGATTTTTGATAAAATTTAGAAAAATAATCTTCAATTAAATTTTGGATATGTTGTTGTTTAGTGCGTCTAGTATTTGAGAAAAATAATTTGGAACCACATTGATTGAATTTAAATTACGGAATTCACAAAATTTAGAACTGCTGCCAGGATACAGGGCAACTGGAGCAGTTTGGTAGGGTGAACTACTTGACCAAGATTTTATGTCCAGTTTGATCTGAAATTTTAAAGGAATGAATTTAAGATGTAAAACTAAATTCTGTAAAAATTTAAGAGTTTTTAGTCAAGTATATTAGTTTATACAATTTTTCAAAATAAGGATCAAGTTGAGTCCAAAACCAGAATTTACTATTCATATGGTCATTTTGCTAATATTCATTTGGTCATTTTTCAAAAGTAATCCAATTGATTCCTTGTGCATATAAATGAGCATAATATGTTATTAAAAATGACAAAATATGATATTTCATGTTGAAATAATATAAGAAACATAAGTCGATAATTGTATAATGCATATTCGATTAAGAAATGGCATGAAAATTTTGGCTCCACTAGGTATCTGGGATAGTACTGAGTAGGGTAAGGGTATGATATACATACTATATGCAGTGCTACTTTAATATAGGACTTCGGTCCGAGTTATATAAGGTGACGACCCGAGCTATATAGGACTTCGGTCCGAGTTATATAGGGCAATCGCCGGAGTTATATAGGACTCCGGTCCGAGGGCTTCGGCCACAGATTCCACAAGGCTTGGTCCGCAATTTTTTAGGACCACATCCACAGAATATATATACAATTGTTTCAGTTAGTTCCTTACCATACGTTAGTCTACCAAATTACCTTGTGGAGCGAACTGATAAAATGATAATAACTGAATATATGACATGTATGGATTGTTTTTACTGTGATATTATTTTTCAATACGACTCATTGCTTTTAAAAGTGCATTATGCTTTTATTATTTATTTTCCGTAATTAGTTAAAGTACCCACTAAGCAATGCTTAGCGAGTTTAGTTTCTTCTAAACTCGTAGGCTATTAGCAAGGAGCCAGTAGCGAGCAGAGGAGTCATGCGATCTGTCGGTCATCAACAAACTTAGGTGGTGCTCTTCATTTTGTATTTTGATATTAGAAACTAGCATGTACTTATTTGAACAATACAAAGAGATAACTTGATGTAGCATGTAAATCTAGTAATGTATAATAAATGTATTGTTTTAAATTGAGTTGGGTTGTGAATATAGAAGTGTGAATTCTTCTTGTAGGATTGTAGTTGAGGTTATAAGGGTGGATTATTGGGAGTGTGCTTGAGTTGAATTGTGAAACAAAATGTTTTTCAAAAATAAGAAAAATCAGTTTTGTCGACACTTGGGACCTAGAATTTTAAGGGAGACTTCGTCAAAATTTTTGGAAAATTTTTATAAGGAACATTAAGTAAGCTGACATAACCAGAGCTCGTATCCCGATGTAGCATTCCTCCTCGGCTTATTCATAGGTCGGGAAGGGGTGTTACAGTGAAGCCCTACTTTGAAGAAATCAAAGTTGCAAAAATGGTGGAAGGCATGGTGTTCGTTGATGAATGATGTAACAATGTCCAGCTATACGACATTAAGAAGCGCTAAATGGGAGGCAACCCGTCGGTTTACATTTCTTTTCATAGTTATAATTTTATATTTAGCAATTTTAATTTCATGTTGAGTTTAAATAAATTGGAATGGGTACTTTGATCGGTTTTTATTTTTCTTGAATGTGTTTCAGGGTCAAACAAGGAAGAAGATTGCATTTTTTTGACACAAATAAACAATTAAAAAAAATTAAAAACCAAAATGGCAGTGAAGGACACTGCCACTTGACGCGGCCAAGCCACTTGGCCGTGTCCTTGGTCGTGCCACATAGACAAGGCCAAGCTTCCCCCAGTGTCCCTTTCATTTGAATGCACTCTTTTGTTCCAGTATCAAACACGCTCAAGGGACACGGCCAAGCCACTGGCCGTGTCCCTCCAATCCCATCAAACATGTTCAAGGCCGTGTCCCTCAAAACCCATCAAACACGGCCAAGCTTCACCAAGCTTGGCCGTGTCACATCAATTTTCAAGGTTTAAAATCACGAATTCAGCCCATTTCTTTCATTTTAAATCCCTAACTCCTCTTTCTTTTCTCTCTCTCTCTCGACTCACTCTCTCCAAAACCCCCATAATCACTCTCTCAAAGCTCAAAAATCCTACTAAATCCTCCATTTTTCTTAACCAAAACCAATTTAAACTCATTCAATCTTCTTCTTTTCCCATTAAAAAACAATTAAAACCGTTAAAGCTTCATTTTCACCAAATCATCAAAATGACTAGAACAAAGATGGTGTCTCACAATAAGAGGAAGCAACTTCCACCTTCAGCTCCATCTTCATCATCATCATCTTCAAGGAGAGCGACTCTTCTCGCTAGGGGTTTCTTTCCGAGGAGGTATGTTAGCGAAGAATCCCTTAATGCTCTTCATATTAGGGATAATTTTTATAGATTTGTTCAAAACCTTGGATGGGAGATATTAGTTTCCCTTAAACCCTTGCAATTTCAAGAGCTTACATTAGAATTTTTAACCTCTCTTAAGGTTGAAAGAGATGACAAAAAGATTTGCATTAGGTTACATTTTAAACTGCTTGGGAAACCATTTGTCATTAGTATTGAGCAATTGAACGATATATTTGGTTTCCATCAACAAGGGGAACAATGTGTACCTAAGGGTTTTAGACAACAATTCACATAGGGAGCACTGGGCTCGGGAACCTATGTGGCCAAATCAGCCAAGGCAACGAAATTGGCAAATCCCGCCCTAAGGTACTTACATCGCTTTATGTCATAGGGGTTCTTTGCACGAAAGGAGAGCACAGGGGTTGTGGAAATAAGCGAACTATTTTTTTATACTGTGCTAGCAATGCCATATCCGTTTGTACCGGTTATTGGTTAGCCGATGTTTTTTACAGTGTGGCATATAAAAAGAGGGGTGCCATTTGCATTGGAGGACTAGTTACAACTTTAGCAATGACACTTCTTGATGATTTTGACCCGAGCAACTGCCGAATGACTAAGATCTAGGGTAATGATTCATTAGATCTTGCCACACTCGAGAAGATGCATATGGTAATAAGAAAAGGAGGGGCCTATGTTATGGCTTCAGCTGAGCCAGAGGTACCAGAGGGCTGTCAAAAGAGAACACGAGTCCAGGAGGAATCCAACTCGGATTCTCTTGATTCGGATGAAGATGCTCCAATCCCGGACAATCAGGAGATCCTTAATAGGATTGAAGCACTGGAAAGCAAGGTTGATCGTAACCATGCTGCAATCATGGAACAATTGGACCAAATCAATAGCATCCTTGCTAAGATTCTGAGCCTTCATCCTTCAGCTGTATCATCTTCCCATCCTCCATCACCATAGATCCAATCAGCTTTAACCTTTTGAGAACACTTTTTACTTTCTTATTTTTAGTTATTACATATTTTTGTTGTTAATGTTAATACTTTATATTGTATTTTGTTCTTGAACAATTGTTGTTTGTGGATGAAAAGGTAGCACTTGCGTCACAAGGGCATGATGGAAAATAGGTTGTACCTTAACTTTCTTCTTTATTATCTTTGTTTCCATTGAGGACAATGTAAAACTTAAAGTGTGGGGTGTGTGCTAATCTTTCATTCATAAATGTAAATTGTCTATTTTCATAAGTGTTTTGTTATAGTTGTTTTGTTAAGTTTTGTGTTTTGTTTTATATTTGATTTTGATGGATATTGATAAGTTCAATTGTTATAAGATTGTTGATAGATGACTTTTGAATTTTTGAAGCATGAATTTGAGAATTAATTAGAATTAGTACTTATTGTCAATTTTGATGGTTATTCTTTGCATTGCCTTTAAACTAGTGAGGAATTGGGCCATCAACTTATCATTCTTTTTGTGTGTGAACATCTTTGATTGATGAATTGCTAGAACTTGCTTTGACATGCATGTTGAGACTACATAAAGATTTCAATTAGGCATCAATATGATTAAGGCAATTTAGGGGAACCCATTTTGGCTTAAAAAGACCAACCTTACATCCAACCTTAGTTCGCCAACTTTGAGCTTATTTCATTTTTCCCTTTCTTTCTTTTTCACAACACCAACAGCTTGAACCATTTCACTTTAACTATTACCCGTTCTTTAGATCAAGAGCATTTCAAGAGCATTAATGATGGAGTGTTGTGCTGAATAAAGTGTGGGGTTGAATTCAATGGGCTTTAAATTACAAATTATTGTATTCTTTAGTTGGATACCCTAATAAAAAAAATGAAAATGAAATGAATAATGAAAATCAAAATAATAGAAGTTGTTGTTCTTGTCTGAAGGATTGTAATGAGTTTGGAAATTATCTTTGCTAATTAAACAAATGGAGTTCCTTAAAAGCACTTAAATGATTAGTGCTAAGTGATTGAGAGGAATTGTGGGATTGTTGATCATGCTACATTGCTTGCTTCACTCTTGAAGTACTCTTGACCTAAATGAACAAACTCATTGTCCCAAATGTCATGCCTTTCCCTTAGACCCGTTACAACCAAATAAAAGACCTTATGATTGATGCTTGATTGTGATTAGGTGGTGGAGATTTGATTGATAAGCAAGCCTATAGTCCTAATCTTTCATTGAATGTTGAGAGCTTAAACACTACCCAATTAAACACTTAAGAGGTTTTGTGAGGGAGTGACAATTTTTGGTATGCATAGATCGACCATTAAGCTGCTTGAGTACCGATTATTCTTGATTCTATTATGATTGTGGATTTAATAAGATGGGAGTCTTAATGCAACCTTATAACTCTTGAACTTGACAATATTTATCTCGTTTTATTTGTTTTCATTTTAACTTTGCTTGGGGACAAGCAAAGGATTAAGTGTGGGGTAATTATTTAGATCAATTTTGTATATATTTTTTATGTTGATTTTATTGATTTTAAGTTAATTTTCATGTTAATTTGTACTTAAGTTTGTTTGAAGTTGTTGATTTAGGTTGAAGTACATTTGATGGAGTTTTTAATCAAAATTTGGTGGACTTGTTGGAGAAAAACATGTGACACGGCCAAGCTAGACATGGCTTGGCCCTGTCTCTCATCAAAAGAAGAAAAGTACAAGACAAGGCAGGACACGGCCAGGATTAACCAAGCTTGGCCGTGTCCCACAAAGCAAAGATGGACAGAAGCAGACACGGCCAAGAGACATGGCCAAGCCACTGGCTATGTCTCACCAAAGGAACAAAAGGCAAAGAAAGAGAAGAAAGAAGTAGAGAGTGACACCATCAAGAGACACGGCCAAGCCACTGGCCGTGTCACCCCTTGGACACAAGGAGAAGAACAAACAGCAAGGGACACAGCCAGAAGCTTGGTCGTGTCCCAAGAAAGAAAAAAAATCCAAGAGACACGGCCAACAAGCTTGGCCGTGTCACCCTGGATCATTTGGCATGCTTGCACTAGGAGATTAGTGTGGATTAGTGGAGGACAAAAAGGATAAAAGGGAGTTAAAGGTGGAAGGATTTATGGAAGAAATATAAAACAAATTGGAAAGTGGGAGACTAAGGGTGATGGGGTGTCTTAAAAAATTAAAATGGAAGAGCATGGAGGGAATAGGAATTATATTGAATATATTGAGTGGACATTCTCTACACACATACATCATCTTCTTCCTTGGTTCTTTCTTGAGAGAGCAAGACACCATTCTCCCCATCTTCATTCACCATTTCCTTTCACACATCAAGAGCAAAGACAATCGTTGGATTTGAAGTGAGTAGCTAGTTCTTGAGGATTAGGGTTTTAAGAGGCTTGATTGGAGAGTTGAGAACTTGAGAGAGCTATCATTCATCCTTCAAGAAGAGAGCCATTGGTTCAAGAGAGCTTAGAAGTTCATCATCACACATCAAAGAGGGAGCTACGAAAGAGACAAGGAGTCCGATTTTTAGCATCTCCAAAAGGGGTTTTTCCAACTCTTTCTTTTAATTCATTTCTTATTTGTTGTTGTTGTATTAAGAACATTAATATTGCAATGAATAACTTTGATTTGGTTTATATTGAAATGAGCATTTGTTTAAAGAATATGATGAGCTAATTTACTCATGCTTTGGGTTGTAGTATATTTGATTAAATGATTTGATTTGATGATTCCATTGATATACCTTGTTATTGGTTGATTGTATTGAAATTAAAGGTAAATTGATAGATTGGCCACCTATTGATTTCTTAATATTGAATGACGGACCGAGAGGAGAAGTTTAATATCAGAACTATGCAATTGATTATCCTAAGAATGAATTAGAAATATAAGTTCTAGGGTTTATTAATTTGCTAATGTAAAATAATTGGTTATTGTTAATTCATAAATGTGAAAACTAGTGAATTGATAATTGACTAATTAATCTTAAGGAACAAATTAAGGTACAAGGTTATATTAATGGATAATTTGATAATTAAACATTTGATTAAATGGACCTACAACACTAGGCATCATTTCCATAATTGAATTTATCTTGCATAAAATCACTCATTTTCATTTCTAAGGTTAATTACAATTCACCAATCCAATCACGCACTCAAGTTTATTATTTCATGTTAATCGAACTATTACACGCAATTCCTTCCTTGTGAGACAACCTTGGGGCGATCACCGTCACTGCAATAGCCTCGTATACTTGCGAGTTCCGCTTTGGGATAGTGTTAATTTAAGCGCAACATAAATCACAATCGCGCTAAGCCAGAAGCTCAGTGGTACAAACCTTGATAACAATATGATTCAAATGTAATGCCAATGTCAAACTTTTAAGAATTAGAAACAATACACAAGGATATCATATTTCATAACATTAATTCTCATTATATATTGTTCAATTGTTCCATCATTCATAATTCACATTAAAGCAAAGACAAGCATGGACCCAAAAGAAACTAATATGCCATTCAAATTCTAGAGTTACTACTTTGGTCCAATAATCACATTTATCTAGCCCGAAGGCGAATCATTATCACAATGAGGATTACGTCATATGTATCATCCCAACTAGGCTTCAAGGACTAGGTCCAACCCAGCTTCAAGGGGAGCACAACATCACCCAATTAGGCTTCAAGGACCAAGCCTAACCCAGCTTCAAGGGATTGTTACTTTTTAGGCATGCCACCAACAATAAAACTCTGAAAATTGAATAACATACTAGGCACACAATTCTTTCATTATTTCATTACCCAATCCATTTTCATTTTCTCATGATCATTATAAGCTCAATGCCTCAAATATCCCATTTATATCAATATAGCCATCACCAATGGCTTCACACACTATCATTAGTTTATACATAACAGATTGCATTATCCATCCATTTTGAATCATTATTATTTATTTGACATAGTTCACATTATGCAAATCATAGCACTATTCTCATACACCAACAATATAATAGGTAACTTAACACATTTTCCAACCAAATGTGTCAAGTCCCAAAGTCATGTAAATGTATGCAATAATTTAAGGTTTGTACTTACCTCTAAGAGCAACAAACACCAATTCTAATCTCCTCTTCCAAGAGTCCTTCAACACTTGGATTGGGTAACTCAAATCTCTTCAAAACCTAATCCAAATGTGATTATACAAACTCACTTAGTGATACACATAAGAAAATAAGAAAAGCACTATCTAGGGAAAACTCTACATATGACACGCTCAACAATACAGGCGTGTCCCTGGCAGTGCTCTAAACCTACAACACAGAAGCTTTGACACGCTCAGTGACATGGGTGTGTATTGGATGTGTCAATTCTCCTCCAACACAGAAGCTATGACATGCTCAGTGACATGGGTGTGTCACTGGACGTGTCAATCCTCCAACAGCACAGTAGCTATGAGATGCTCAGTGACATGGACGTATCACTGGATGTGTCATTACTACTACAACACAGAAGCTTTGACACGCTTAGTGACATGGGCGTGTCACTGATAGTGTCTCCCACACTGAAAATAGAACCAACGGCACGCCCAAAGACATGGCCGTGTTACTGGGCGTGTCAGGCCAAAAACCTAAAATCGACACCAAAAATGCCACATCCAACAAACATCTTTCTTTACCCTTTTCCACTCCAAACAAACTTAACCAAAACCATCAATATACCATAATAAACTTACATAAACATCAAAACAACTCAATTACATACATAAAAACACAATCACAACCCCAAACACACCAAAATTAACCATACACGCAACTACACCAACCATCCACCAAACTCATAAACACAAACTCAAAAGAAATCAAAGAAACAAGTTGGAAACTTACCAAATATGAAGAAAAATCCTTAAAACTCCAACTTGATCTCTTGAAATCCTTCAATTGCTTCAGTTAGGAAGAAACAAAACCTCTCTTTCCTTTGCTAATGGTGATGGCCGGTCTCTTGAAGAAGAAAGAAGAAGAAGATGAAAAACCACTCACTACTCTTAACCACTTAAATCTCCACTTAATCTCCACCAAGAAATTAAATTATTATAATAATATAAACAAAAATCATCTTCCACTACCAATATTTAATATATAATTAAATCAAATATCTTTTGACCTTATTATTAAAATGTTGACTTGTATATGTTGTATATATCTTCATATATACAACATATACACACTTACCTTTTCATTTCTTTCCACTTAATCATATATACACTTTAAAATCATTTAATACAATTTCAACAATTAGCATTTCCAAAATTTTAGGGTATCATTTGGGATATTACAAAGGGAATCAAGTTAATCAGACCCCAGGTTGGCTCCCCTATAAACAAAACCCACTAGTTAGGCAAAATGCCAAAGCCCACAATCACAATTGATAGAGTCATATTTTGACTATTATTTTAGATAATTGTAACCCTGTTTTTAATTATTTTTAATTGAATTTGATGTATTTTCTTTGTTAAAGTTAGAATTTATCCTATTTTAGTTTCAAATGTCAACATACAAATTTTTTATTAGAAGTTAAGGAAAATTGAAGAAAAAGGTGCAAAAAGATAGAAGAAAGTCAAGACCGATGCCCATGGGAACCAAACAGCTGTTGTCCAGACATATTATGTGATTTCTAGACTTAGACAAATTTGACCTTTGAAGTTTTATTTGAGATTTTGGTGATCTTAGAGCTCCAAAATGAGAAATTGTTGTTCATAGAGTTTTTAAAAGACATCTAAAGATTTTCATAATTTCTTATTTGTACAAATCTAAGTTCGTTTGGGCCTCCAAACAGCTGTGCATAATTAGAAATATGAATCCAAATCGTAATAGAATTTCTATTCAGACCAGTTTACTTCAGAAGGCTATAAGTTAAGCTTATAAAGTTCAAATTGAGTGATTCAAAAGCCCAAATTCATCTAAACTAAAAGATATATAATTATTATAAAGAGACCAAGCTCAGATTCATAATTTATCATATAGAAAAATTGCTTTAAAGTTTCTGCACAAATTTTATAGCTTCCTTATTTTTTTATGATTTGTTTTCCTTCAACTAAAATTTGACTTCTTTTTTAATAAGGACTCTTCTAAACCTATCCTAACATTTTTCTTACTTGCAAAAGAAGTTCCATAAGCCCCTATAAATACCCTATACATCCCTCATAACTAATACATTAGATTTTAGTTTAAAAAATTCCAGATTTTATGTTAGAATTGACTTGAAGAGAAGGAAGAGTTTTGTTCAAAGGCGATTCAAGTTAAATAAACTTTCTTCTTTCCAAGTTTGATCTTTTAAATTTGTTTTCTTTTATTTTCAATTTCAATTATGTCTTCAATCTTCTACTCTTACTTTTTGCTTTACTTTTCAATTATGAATAACTAAAAATCCTATTAGGGTTAAACTATTTCTTAATTGATTATTCTATGGAGCAGTTATTTTTAATTTGATACAATTAAAGTTTTCTCTTGATTATTTTGTTATCTTTGATCTTAATACTTTAATCACGAGAGTAAATACAATGTTATGTTTAATATTAGGTTTAGTACTCGAGATAGACTAAGTCTTAATATAGAAAAACCCAATCAATGATCAAGAGTAGATTCAAATTGAGTTAATACCTTAGGAAATCCATAGGTAATCAATAAGGATAGGTTTAACCCTATTTCCAAAAGTATTAGATTTAATTCAAATTTTGATTTAGCTTTAATTTAGTTAACTTAGTTCTTAATTCTCATCAATTTACTATCTGTAGACCCTTAATTTTTGACCCAGTCAAGTCCAATATTTTAAAAATAAAACAGTCCAAAATAATTTTTGTAGCATTTTAATTAAATAATATTTATTTTAATATTCATTACTTACAATATTTATTTTTAATAAAAATAAAAAGGTAAAAATAAATAAATAAAAATCGGCGAAAGAAGAATCGGCGACGAAAAATTTTCGTCGCCGAAGACGAATTGGCTTGGGCCAATTTGCCGTAGGAAAAACCTGCGGCGAAATGGTCATAGTTCAATTCGCAGCAGTATGGCCATTTCACCACAGGATTTTCCTACGATGAACTGGCTGGCCCGCGCCCAAGGCGCACAGTAATTTTTTTGCCAGCGCACTTTCGCAGATTCGGCCCGCACGCAATTTTACCAAAACCCTATTCTACTTGGTTTTTAATTTTATTTCCTAAAAGGTTTTTATTCTGTTAGCCAATTAGGATTAGGTTTATGATTTTTTCTTATAAATATCACATTAAAGACACAGAATGAAGGGGCTGAAATTTTTTACTTGACCTTGGACTTTTGGATTTTTTCGGCCAATGTCAAGCTTGAAAGATCAACAGTGAGCAAACAACAAACATTCCATCAAAGGCAGCCTACACTGTCTTTATTATTGTTAACCAAAATTCAAAGATTGTGGTTAAACCAACAACGAAGGTTTGAATCTCTATTTCTTTGTTTATGTTTACAGTAGCTTCATCAAGTTGGATTAATTGTTTCATCATACAATTTGATCAATTATTCTACTTACCATCCAAACTCTATTTGAAACCCTACAACTATTTCTTCAAAACCCTAATTCCTTAATACTCGTAGCACATATTTTCAAAATCTAAAACCCTAAATTACACTTTTCTAAAGCCATAATGATCCATTTTTTTAAAACCCTAACCAAATCTATTTTTCTAAAATGTCAGTAGCTTATTTTTATCAAATACATAACCTAAAAAACCAATTTTCATGATTCTCAATCTTATTTAATTAAACCCATAAATTTTAATATTATTTTCATACAACTTTCGAAACCCTAAATCCAAAACATCTATTCTTAGATTCAAACCCTAATTTATTTCAAATCTAATCTTTATATTCAAACATCCAGTAGCCATATTATTTCTTTAAAATGTTTCTCAATTAATTAAACTAGTATATGCAAAACCCTAATTATTAAACATAAAACCCAAGAAACCCTAATTGATGCATATACCCCTAAAGTTATATGCTTATTGTTTTATTTAAATTGGATGAATGTTTATTATTTATTTTGATTTATGTTTGATGTCTTTGATGAATGATTTATTTATGATGAATGAATGTTTACTTTTATTGATTTGTTTTGATTTCAAAACATTGTAAGAGGTATGATTCCATATTTTGGGTACCTCATGTATTAAGCATCATGTAAGTTAAATTGCTTTTATATTTTGGACCAATGTAAAGGACACGTTTCCACCTTTGGGTGGGTGTCCTATTTAGTTTTAGACATGGACGATGTAAGGACATGTTTCCATCCTCGGATGGGTGTCCATTTATTTATTTTGTTTGGACATTGCTTTGATTTTAATATAATGATGCTTTTTTTTTCGGGCTTAGGCTCATGTTCTCTAAGGCCCCAAGCCTAAACAGTGCTGAAGTCGCAAGAACCATTCCACCGGGAGTGGGGGCAAAAATCTCTGCTCACAGTGGTGACTCCACTGGGGAAAAGAGAAGTTGATTCCATTGGTCTTTATATTATTCTATTCTTTCTTATCATGATATTATCCATTGCATCATATTAGATTGCATCGGGTGCGTGAGTTAGGATGCCCGTGTTATCCGTGTTGTGTTGTGTGAGGGAACCATACTTTCACTCAAGGTATGGAGATGGAACATGGCACAACCACTCATAGCCTTATACCTTTTGTTATATACTTGCTATGGGAACCTAAGCCTTTTAACCCAAAAACTAAAGCTCATGTAATTGGCCTAGTTACTTTCCTTAGGTTTTTACCCCAAATGCTTATTGTTTGACTATGGTTAATTTATCTTAGCTTAAACCATGGCTTATTTAGTTTGTTCTTTTTCTAATATGACCCAAGTAAATTAGTAAGCTCAAAATAAATTTTTCTTTAAACTCCAAAAGACCAAAGCTATTTTTAAAAGTTTTCAAGATGTTCTTTGGATATAAAACTTTTCTAAAAACAAATCAAAAATTCTTTTCTCATGACTCAAATACAAAGCCCAAAATCTATTTTTTCTAAGATCTTTTTATAATGGGCTTAGAAACAAATTTATTTTCATAACCTTTTTAAAGAGCTTACAAATATTTAGGTCAATTATGAAATATCAAAAATCAATTGTGAACCTAGTTTATACTAAGAGTTATTAATCATGAGCTTATTTTTGGCATGAATCATTAGTTACTTTTTCAAGTGATAAATCTATTTATAATAAACATCTTAATTTAGTTTTAATCCAATATAGCATAAAAGCTACTTTAGTTGGTTGAATGGATTAAAGCCTAATTAATGGAAATTATCTTGAACTGATTTTCAATTTTAAAAATATAACTATTGGTTGAAACGTCCAAGGGAAATATTTAAAAACAAGATACCCCATGTTGGTACTTTGTTAACCATATATCTAGGAAAAGAGACTCACCATCCATGTGTGGAAGTTATAAGGTTAGAAGGGACGTTCTACTTATCTTTGTCTATTGTTTGTGCATACATGCATACATGCATACATTTGCATCTCATATCATTAATCCCTTTTGGCTTACAGCCCTGGATTATGATAGTTCAAAAGCTTATGACAATCTGACCTACTCCAGAGACAAAGAATCTAGCAATGACTCAATCACTTGCTCACCAAAAGCAATGGAGTCCGAACAAATTCAAAGAATGGTGGATGATGCCCTCAATGCCAAGATGGAAGAAATAAAAGAGGCCCTGGTTGAGACCATGAAGAACCAATTGGCTGCAATTTTAGGAAACAATGTCAAAGCGTCTACTAGCACCAAGAAGCCAAAGGACAAGGGGAAGGCTAAAGTTGGTGAAGTGGTTTTTGAAGATGATAAGGTGATCATTGATGATGATGATGATTGGGCTTAATACTTCCAAGATCTTCAAGATAAGAAGAAAGAACCGAAGATTGTTGAAAGATCAGCTATGAAGAAAACTAAAAATTTTGATGTTGAAAAGATGATTGCGGATATGGAAAAGAAATTTGAGAAGAAGCTGAAAACTGAAGAAATGTCCGAAGTTGACAAATTATTTGAGCTAGACGAAGAAGTTTCGTACAAGTTCAAAATGACATCCTTTGCAAAGTTTGATGAAACTGAAAATCCTCACCTCCATGTGAAGCAGTATGTCTCTGCTATGCAGTCTGCCCGAGCTACTAAGGCTCAAACTCTAAGGTACTTCATGCTCTCATTGGACTCTATTATCCAAAATTGGTTCAATACCTTTGATGGTGGAACACAAAAGAGTTGGGATCTGTTATACAAGGCTTTCATCCAACAATATGGATACAATGTCGAGATGGAAGTTACCTTAATGGAAGTTAAGTCCATTAGATAAAGGCCAAACGAGAATTTTGTGAACTATGTGAAAAAATGGAGGAATAAGGCCGCTTTGCTAAAGAGAAGGCCTGATGAATTCGATCAAATTAGAATGATTGTGAGAGGAGTGTTACCTAGCCTTCACAAAAGAATGTCTCATACACTCATTCAGTATTTTAAAGACCTTTTACAAGCTTGTCTACAAATTCAAGAGTGGGAAAGAGAGAAGAACCACTTTTCAACAAGAAGGAACGAGAAAGGAAACTATCAGTCTACTAACCAAGGCATACAAAAGGCAGTTGATGTTAATGCTACTAGACAAGGAGGAAGAAGGCAGTTTTCAAAATTGGGGAAGCCGCTGCCTTGGGTCCTCAATAAGCTACAAAAGAAGGGATTGTTACAACCCTTAAATCCTCGTCCTTTGCCTAACCCTCTCCCACCTAATTTTGACATTAAAGCATTTTGTCAATTTCATCAAATGCAAGGGCATGACATGGACAGATGTGTGAGGTTGAGGTATGAGATCCAGAATTTGATTGATAATGGGAAGCTGCCAGAGCCCAACAAGCCAAACACTAAAGACAATCCATTGCCAAGGTTCAATAGAGTACCACCACCAGCAACCTTCATGATTGGAGGAGGTTCGCATGAAAGTTTTGTCGTGTCTTCTTTTCAAGACGTGGATGAAGAAGCAACCAAAGAAGAAGTGGTGTTTAGCAAAATTAAACAAACTGTGGTTGGAAATGAAGTAGCAATCTGTGTTGTGAATGAGTTTTGGGATTCAAGCGATAGTGATGACGATCTTGTACCCAAGAAGGAGGAATAGACCTTGTCCGAGCCCGAAGAAGATGAAGTAATGAATACAAGATCTGGTAGAAGTTAATAAAGGAAAGGAAGTCAAAGTAGGGAACAAAGAAGAGGAAGATGATACTGTGCTTAAGCAATTGAAGAGAACCCAAGCAAGTGTTGGCATTTGGGACTTATTGGCTACTTCTAAAAAACACCGTGAAACTATGGCCAAGGTGTGAGCGGGGATTTTTGCCCCCACTCCCGGTGCAATGGTTCTTATGACTTTGGTACTGTTTAGGCTAGGGGCCTTAGAGAACACGGACCTAGGTCCGGAGAAAATGGAGTCACCACCCGGACGGGCTGAAAAAAAGAAAGGGGTGGATGACTCGATTCCTAAGGAATCCCCAACCCCCTAATGGGTTCGAAAAGTTGGATACGTGTGGGGAGGGTGAGAAATGGCCCAGCACCCCACAACGCCCTATTCATTGGAACCGGCCTCCTTTATGGGTCTTAATATTATAAATTCTTAAATATAACAATATTATCCATATTACACAAAACAATTGAAATAAAGCATCATTATATTAAAATCAAAGCAATGTCCAAACAAAGCAAATAAATGGACACACATCCAAAGATGGAAACATGCCCTTACATCATCCATGTCTAAGCTAAATTGGACATCCACCAAAGGTAGAAACATGTCCTTTACATTGGTCCAAAATATAAAATCAATTTAAATTACATGGAACTTGATTAATGAGGTACCCACAAAGTGGAAACATACCCTTACAACACTTGGAAATCAAAATAAATAGATAAAAGTAAATAACCATTCATCATTCATCAAAAACATCAATCAAAATATATAATAAATATTCATCCATGATAAATTAAATACATTAAGCATTGAAATTAAATAAATCAACCACCAAAGCATATAATCAACTACATAATCAAATCTAAAAATAAAGTAAGTAAAGATACAAATTAGGTTTACTGTTTCTATTCAAAGTTCTTTCATTAATATTTAGGGTTTTGGGATTTTAAGATATTATTATTGTTACTTGTTTAGGCTACTGTAAAAGTTTTGGAAAATTGGAATGGATTAGGGTTTCATGAATCAAATTAGTGTTTAGGGGTAACATTATGAAATTAGGGTTTTAGGATATTAAAACATTAGGTTTATAATTCTTGGTTACTGGATTGTTGTTTTGGATTTATTGTGTTGAGTTTGAATGTTTAGGTTTATAAGGTTTTAAGTTTTTAAGGATTAGGGTTTAGGAAAACTATGGTTTACGTATTAGTTTTGAGGGAATTAGGGTTTAGGAAAACTTAGGGTTTAGATTAACTGGTTTGGGGGTTTACTATTTTGGTTTTGAAGTTGAAGAAAATAGTTTAAAGTTTTATAAATAAATTATGATTTTAGAAACTATAAAGTAGATTAGGGTTTGGAGATTTAAGAAAATATTTGGGAATTTTAGAAAAAGGTTAGAGGAAAACAGTTTAGGGTTTTTAAAAGTTTTTGGAAAAAGGAAATTTGATTTAAGGTTTTTGGAAACAAAAGAAACAAATTAGGATTTTATGGTTTAGAAGAAATAGATTAGTGCTCTTAAGTTTTAGAAGAAACAGAAAAGTAGGTTTTAGGGTTTTTGAAAATAGAAGAAACGATTAAACATTTTAAGGTTTAGAAGAAATAAATTATGGTTCTAAGGTTTTTGGAATCAAAAGAAACAATTTATTAATTTTCAGTGATTGAAGCTACTGTAAGAAAATAAAAAGAAATTAGAGATTCAAACCTTCGTTCGTTGGTTCCACCAAAAATTACTTCTTGGATGAACAAGGACAAAGGCAAAGTTGCTGCCTTTGATGAATTCTGAATTGCTTGCTTATTGCTCCTTTCAAATATGAAGTTCCACTATCTGATCTTAGTTCAAAGTTTTCTTTTTTTCTCCAAAAGTTTCTCCTGTTCATCCCCCTTCTTCTAGTCCTTTAAAGTGTTATTTATAGGAAAATTTATATGCCTAGCTCTAATTGTTTAAGGAAACTAATATTAATTAGGAAAAGAAATCGAAACCAAATAGAATTTGGTTTTAGAAAAAATTGTGCTGGAAAAATTTTGATGGCGAAAACTGCGACGGGCTGTGAGGAATTGAGCTTGGTGCGAGCAAGAATTGGCGCGCTTGCAGGCTGCCAGGCCAATTTCGCCCTCTTTTTTATGCTTTTCATCGCCGATTTTTTCATCGTTGATTTTTATTTTTATTTTTATTTATTTTTATTTATTTTTTTATTTTTTAAAAAATTATAAAAAATAAATACTATTTAATTAAGATAACACAAAATTTATTTTGGACTATATAAAATATATTGGACCGGACTGGGTCAAAAATTAAGAGTCTACAGTTTGCTCCCTACTTGAACGATTTGAGACTTTAGTAAAAGAGAGTGAAAAGCAATAAGACTTAATTTTGATAAGATGGTTACTTGAATTTGTTTTGGGTACTTGGACCCGAGACTGAACTTGATTTGGGTACTTAGACCCGAGATTGAATTTGATTTGAGTACTTGGACCCGAGATTGGGTACTTGGACCCGAGTCTGATTTGATTTTGGTACTTAGATCCAAGAATGGGTACTTGGACCCGAGATTGGGTACTTAGACCCAAGTCTGATTTGATTTGGGTACTTGGACTCGAGAATGGGTACTTGGACCCGAGACTGATTTGATTTGGGTACTTGGACCCGAGACTGATTTGATTTGGGTACTTGGACCCGAGGTTGAATTTGATTTGGGTACTTGAACCTGAGATTGAATTCGATTTGGGTACTTGGACCCGAGATTGGGTACTTGACCCCGAGATTGAATTTGATTTGGGTACTTGGACCCGAGATTGAATTTAATTTGGGTACTTAGACCCGAGATTGGGTACTTAGACCCGATGTTGAATTTGATTTAGGTACTTGGACTCGAGATTGGGTACTTGGACCCGAGATTGAATTTGATTTGGGTACTTGGACCCGAGGTTGAATTTGATTTGGGTACTTGGACCCGAGAATGGGTACCTGACCTCGAGATTGGGTACTTGGACCCGAGATTAATTTGATTAGGTACTTGGACCCGAGATTGGGTACTTAGACCCGAGACGGAGTTTGACTGATCTTTTATCAGTTGAGAAGTCTGACTGCTCCGGTCATTCTATGCTTTGTGGTTCTTCACCCTCAAAATGGATTTTCATCAGTGGACATTGGATCTTCATCTTTAGCATCTAATCTTCACCTTTGAAAAATGGATCTTCATCCTGTGGACTTCGGGTCTTCACCCTTAAATTATGGATCTTTATCCATTGGATATCGGGTCTTTGCCCTTGAAACATGGATCTTTATCCATTGGAGATCGGGTCCTTACCCTTGAAACATGGATCTTTATCCATTGGACCCTGGCTTCAACTCTTTTAGCTTGACTAATCTTTTGTCTTTTGCATCTTCATTCTTTTGATAATTCTAATTTTCTTCTTCTTTTTTCACTCTTTTTTGTTCTTCCTTTGCACTTTAATAAAAAAATTTAGCCCTTTTTAGCTAGCCTTCATATCCTCTCCTTGCCCTCCCCCCCCCCCCCCCCTGTGTGGTAAAATATTAGAAGTGAGTCTCAAAATGTTTTGTTCATGCCATAAACTCAAAAATTGAGAAGGAAAAACTTTGCCCCCTGTGTAGGCTCAAACCCATGATTTTTCTATGCGAGCTCTGATTGATGTTTTTGTTGTCAAGTTCTTCGCACACATGTATTTCTTCTTTTGCAAAATGACTGGAGCTTCCTCAAGCAATAGGCTTTCCATGCCCCCTTGATTCAATATCTTCTTTTGATTCTTTACTTCACAGGGTGTTTGCTGTTCACTTTGACAAAGAATAGACAATATAAGACAAGAAAGTGCGATGTGATATGCTCATGTATGTAAGATATGCATCAATAATACTTACAGTCATTCCATTTATTCATAGACCGAGGTGATCAGCAGAAGTGTTCTCATTGGTTCCTTTCAGATGCTCGTTCAAGTCTTGCATTGGAATGACACAATGCTCCATATTTATGGCCTTTATCTTTAAGATGTTGAAAATATGAATAATAGAGGCCCCAAACAGTAGCAATACATCCATTTTAAATTATGATTTAGCATGTCAGTTGGTAGCTTCTTCATGACCTTGCCAGTAATCATTTCCTTTGCCCAATGTATTCTTTGAGGTTTGATGATGCAACAAACTTCTCTTAACTTGAAGGCTTCGTGTGACAAAAACATTTTTTTATTTTTATTTTTTGAATTTGAAATCAAATATTGGCTTTGCCAAATCGATGTCAATGTACCTCAAGACTTGATTTTTCCAAATTAACATATCTATAACATGACAACCCTAGTTACCATACTAAACTCAGGAATCATTTTTATCTAAGCAAGAATTGTTGCACTTCAGATAGGCACAAACACATTACTTGGCCAATGGTCTCATTGAATTTAAGTATTGTCTATCTCATATGCATGCTTATTCAAACTATCTCCACTAATAGACTCTACCTACCAAGAGAGATCAGTAGGTCTTTGATATGCTTGAAATGGGGTCTATAGGGACATGGGTTAAATGAAGGCCATTTTGAGATAGGAGCTGATGTGACAAAATGGACAAACCTTCACACTACAAACTGCTTGTTGAAACTTTTGGGAGCATGAAAAGACAGAGCTTTGAACATTCTTCTTTCTTTTTGGCGTTAACCTGAATCTTTGCAAAATGTTTGGTACCCAAATTTGTTTCTTTTCTTCTTCTCCCATTTCTTTCTTTTTATTTTTCTTACTCTTCCCTTTCTTTGAGCATTTTATCATTTTATCCTTCTTCCTTGTAGGGCTGTTAAGTACAGAACTTTCAAGAATTGGATGGTCTTTCTCCTTTTTCTCTGATTTTGATTGAATCTTTAGTTGGGTTAGACCAATTCAAGTCAAACTTTCCTTATAAACCAAATGGAAGCCTTTTGTTGTCTTAGGTAAAAGAGAACTCAGTTGGCTTTTTCAACTACCTTTTTAGGTTTTATCTTTTTTTCTTCTTTTTTTTTATCTTTTTATCTTTTTTCCTTTCTTTTCTTCTTTCTTTCTCTTTTCTTTCTTTTTTTTTCTTTTTTTCTTTTTTTTTATTAGTTCTAGCTCCAAAAGAGTTGTCTTGTTTGTACCAACTTGGGTTTCTAATAACGGATGAGTGGAGTGACATAAATCTCCTTTAACAAGGATAAATCATTTGTTACTCTGATGTTGTCTTGATAGATTGGAGATACTAGGTAAACTTCAACTATCCTTAAGGTCTTGAGAACATCAACTATCCTTATGATCTTGACTATTCATTCCTTTCCTTGATCTTCTTGCCTCTTCACCTTAGTGATCATAAGACTTGTCAAAAGTGTCACAACAGCTCAGGTTAGGTTGTTGAGGTTTGTAAGCCAATAAAAAGAAAGCTAAAATTTTATGAAGGCTCAAATGGACAACTAGGGATTGATATTTAATTGGGTGAATACTAGTTGTTGGCTAACCAAACAATGCCTAGGTTATTTCTCTCTTAAAATAAGCAGAGTTCAATTTCACTTCGAAAGTTTTTCAAAGCATGTTCTAAGACCGACTAGGACCTAGACAAAGGTAATTATGCAAGAGCCCTCTCTAAGTAAGCATACACAACTCAATTCTATAGAGCAATTCCCTCACCTAGTAAAGTTATTCAAGTCATGATACATAAATATATTAATTCATGAATTATCAAGCTAGATTCCTCATCGGTTGAGCACTAAAATGAACAAAGACCAACAAGATTTTTGATGAAAGTAATTTATTCAAATAAATTTAAATTTGAAAAACAAAATAGTTCCAATTAAATATTAAAGAAAGCAAAATTGAAAAGCAACATTCAAGCTAAGGAAAGTTTATTGAGTTAAGCTTCTTTTCCTTTCACATCTTCAACTTTCCCATCTTGAAAGAATGATAAAACAAAATCTTCTTCTAATCATTTTCCTACTATGAAGGTTGCTAGTGGTGGCACCCTGTTGAAACTTAAAAATGGATTACCTTTGGTATTGGGCTTATCCGGATCAGACAACTTGCCATTATCAATTAAATTCTGGATCTCATGCCTCAACTTCATACAATTGTCTGTTTCTTGTCCAGGCCTTTTGATTGAACTGGAAAAATGCATTAGTATTAAAGTTAGGTGGAAGAGGATTAGGTAAAGGACAAGGAGTCAAAGATTGTAACAATCTGTTCTTTTGTAACTTATTGAGAACCCAAGACAGCGGCTTCCCTAATTCTGAAAACTGCCTCATTCTTCCTTGACTAGTGACATTAACATCAGCTTCCTTTTGATTACTAGGTTGATAATTTCCTTTCTCACTCCTTTTTATTGAAAAGCGATTCTTCTCCCTTTCCCACTCTTCAATTTGTAAACCAGCTTGGAGAAGATCTTTGAACTCCCTTAAAAGGGTGTGAGACATCCTTTCACGGAGATTGGGAAGGATGTCTCTGACGATCATCCTTATTTGATCAGACTCATCGGGCCTCTTCCTGAGCAAAGCAGCCTTATTTATCCATCTTTTCACATAGTCTACAAAATTCTCATTTTGGCCTTTGTCTAATAGACTCAACTTCCATTAAGGTAACTTCCAACTCGACATTATACCCATATTGCTTAATGAAAGCCTTGTATAACGTGTCCTAATCTTTTTGATACTTTCCTCTAAGGTGTTGAACCAATTTTGGACAATACGGTCCAGTGAGAGCATGAAATATCTCAGAGTTTGAGCTTTAGTAGCTCGGACAGACTGCATGGTAGTGATATACTGCTTCACATGGAGATGGGGGTTTCCAGTTCCATTGAACTTTGCAAAGGATGGCATCTTGAACTTATAAGGGACCTCCTCATCTCGTTCAAATAGTTTGTCGATCTCGAACGTTTCCTCGGTTTTCAGCTTCTTCCCAAATTTCATTTCTAAATTAGCAATTATCCATATTACACATAACAATTGAAATAAAGCATCATTATATTAAAATCAAAGCAATGTCCAAACAAAGCAAATAAATGGACACCCATCCAAAGATGGAAACATGCCCTTACATCATCCATGTCTAAACTAAATTGGACACACACCAAAAGGTAGAAACATGTCCTTTACATTGGTCCAAAATATAAAAGCAATTTAAATTACATAGAACTTGATTAATGAGGTACCTACAAAGTGGAAACATACACCTTACAACACTTGGAAATCAAAATAAATCGATAAAAGTAAATAACCATTCATCATTCATCAAAAACATCAATCAAAATATATAATAAATATTCATCCATGATAAATTAAATACATTAAGCATTGAAATTAAACAAATCTGTTAGACAAATGACCTTAATTTTGATCCTTGACAACTCAAATGGATGATCTATTTAACTTGTGTTTGAGAAATCTTGTTGCAGGATTAGGTTACTTCAAATAAGGTGAACAGAACACTTATAGCGGTCGCACCTCACTTGAATACGACCGCTCCATGTAATTAAAAGAAGAAATCTTATCACAGTAGGTTTCGCGGTCAGAAGTTCGACCTATGTCGCGACCGCTCCTACAGAATAGCGACCGTCCGAATATTTGCACGACCGCTACTCAAGGAACTTAAATCATTACAATCACAGTAAGGTTCGCGGTGACAAGAACGGTGAATGACTCGACCTCGCTTATCACTTTAGCGACCGCCCCATTCAGAATCGCGACCGCTCTACCATTCAAGAAGAAATTGTTTGAAGAGACAGTAGGTTTCGCGTCCTCAGGAGCGTCCAGAAGTTCGACGCGAGTTTCTCAATTCGACCGCGATAATCTACATAGGGCGACCGCGACATTCAAATTATGGCGGACATTCAATTTTGCCCTGTCAGAGAACGACACGTAATATGACCGTTATAAATCCACTTGATTATTCAAAAAGGGCGACCGCACCATTGCTAGGCGCGACCGTCCCGACAAACACAGCTAGGCAAGAAGCCGGTCCGACAAACACAGCATGGGCAAGATTCCAGCTGCAGAGCACTAAAATTCGACCGTTGAAGTCTTTTCAAAAGTAGCGACCGTCCCCTGTTAAAGGACGATCGCGAGAAGCATGAGCGCGACCATCCTTGCATGAAGGGCGACCGCGAAGTGCTTCGGGCAGTTTAAGTAAAGAAGGTCTAATCTACCAATACATTATTCTTAATGTCTATAACGGCTAGTAAGACCACAATGGCTATAAATACAATGTCTCTCTGAGAAAACAAAGAAGAGGAATAAGCAAGAAATCAGATTGTAATAGCCAAGCAACAAATTTTCATTTACTTAAACTTACAATTAAATTGTAATGTATGTTAGGTGTTAGCATTGAAAACACCATTGTATAAGTTTGAGTGTAAGCTTGGGAAACACTTGGGTTGAGAGAGTAAGCCTTGTAAAACTCTTGTTAGGTTGTGAGAGTAAGCCTTGTAAAACTCTTGTTTGGGTTGTGAGTGTGAGCCTAAGAAAAACACTTGTGAAGTTAGGTGTGAACTTGTGAAAACACCAAAGTTGGAAGTAAGCTTGTAAAAACTTCAAAGATTAATGGAACCTTAACAAGTTGTTAAGGAAGTGGATGTAGGATTGAAGTAAATCCGAACCACTATAAATCTTGTGTGTTCTTTCTTTCTTCCATTACTCAACCAACTCTCTATTCCGCATTTCTTGATTGTTGAGTTTTTTAAATTGTCATTAATTCTTGAGAAAACCAATTCACCCCCCCTCTTGGTTGCCATCTTGGGACAACAATTGGTATCAGAGCCCTTAGATTTCTTAAACTTAATTGTGAAATCTGATCCACTATGGCAACTTCTTCTTCATCAAGCTCTCATGGAAATCTTAATTCTATTCTTAGACCCTACTTTGATGGAACTGATTATTCATACTGGAAACACAAAATGTATTTGTTTCTAGATAGTGAAGGGATTGAACTATGGGATTTCGTGGAAAATGAATGGAAATCTCCTACCCACGAAGTTGACGGTATTCAAGTTCCACTTCCCAAAGCTCAATGGTCAACTAGCAATGTCAGAGATCGATTCAAGAACAATAGAGCTGCTTCCATCTTGATGAATTCCATTTCAAGGGAAGAAGGCGGAAGAGTTCAACATTTAACTTGTGCACATTGCATTTGGAAAACACTTGAAAACTACCATGAAGGTACGACTCAAGTGAGATTTACCAAAAAACAAATGCATGTTCATGAATATGAGCTATTCAAGATGAAACCAAATGAAAATGTCACCGACATGACCAATCGCTTACTTGCAATTGTCAATGAACTAAAGAAGTATGGCAAGGTATATGATCAAGGTGATGTAAACAGCAAAATCTTGAGAGCCCTAAGAGCTAGAAAGAACTTTGAATCCAAAGTATCATCCATAGAAGAAGCTCATGATCTCAGCACATTAAGAACCGATGAGCTAGTTGGAAAATTACTCACATTTGAGCTACACAGTGAGAAAGAAGAAGATCAAGGTGAGAAAGAAAAGAGAAAACCAATTGCACTCAAAGCAATCAAAGAAGCTGAGAGCTCAAGCAATGAAGGTACTGATGATGAAGATGAAATGGCAATGTTCTCTAAAAGAATCAATGAATGGAAAAGGAAGAAAAGATTACAAGCAAACAAAGGTACACCTCCTAAATTCTCCTTCAAAGATAAAGAAAAGAAAAATGAGGTAAAATGCTATGAATGTGGAAAAACCGGTCACATCAAGTCGGATTGCTACAAATTAAAGAACAAAAGGAAATGGGATAAAGAAAAGAAAAAGTCTCTCAAAGCCACATGGGATGACTCTTCCTCAAGTGAAGAAGAAGAAGAGGAAGGAATTGCAAATCTTTGTCTCATGGCTATTGAAGATGACTCCAATGAGGTAAGTACTCAATCCTTTGATCTTGTAGCACATGATGATATAAGTGATATAGATGATAGTGATTTGATTGAGCACATGAATTCTAAAATAGAAAAATATTTCTCCAAAATGATGCTCTATAAAGAGAAAAACTCTAAGTTAGAAAAGGATTTTAT
This sequence comes from Garcia nutans, assembly GCA_947685225.1. Classification (NCBI taxonomy): domain Eukaryota; kingdom Viridiplantae; phylum Streptophyta; class Magnoliopsida; order Malpighiales; family Euphorbiaceae; genus Garcia; species Garcia nutans. The sequence goes on from CANTUV010000007.1 coordinate 51,684,744, forward strand.
ATGCTTAAAGAACTCTACCTTAGAATTGAAAACCTCAAATGAACATTTGATGAATACAATAGGAGAATTAAATAAAAGCTCACATGACTTAGAAAAAGTGATTAAAGAGAATGAGGCATTGAAGCATGAACTAAAAGAACTAAAAGAATCAATTTCCAGATTTCATAAAGGAAAGGAAGCATTGAACACATTAATTAATAATCAAAGGTCACCTTCCTTGAAATATGGATTAGGATTCAATGGCTCAACCAACATTGCACCTAGCAAACCAACATTTGTGAAATCATCTACAACTGAAATTTCTGATGTTCATATCAAAAATGCTTGCACCAAGTCTAAAAGAACTTCTTATGGTTCACTAGGAGATAAAGCCAAAAATAACTATGCATTGTTGTTCACTAAACTTGCACAAAAGAAATCACATACTTGTAGTTGTATGTACAATGCAAAAAGAAAAATGCAGAAGCATAGAACACCATGGCAATGCACATATTGCATGAAATTTGGTCACAAAAACTTCTATTGTTATATAAGAAAAGCTCATCTCAATTTAGAAGGCACTCTTTCTACTAACCATCAAGGACCCAACTTCATGTGGGTACCTAAAAGAAGATGATCACAATTGTCTTGCAGGTATGCCTAAAATCTACTATCAATGAAAGCACATGGCTTGTGGATAGTGGATGCTCAAGGCATATGACTGGAAATGCAAAGCTCTTTACAAATATTACCTATAAACATGGAGGTAATGTAACTTTTGGAAACAATGCTAAAGGTAAAATTCTTGGTGTTGGCTCCATTGGTTCTATTGGTAAGGATTTAATTGAAGATGTATGGCTTGTTGATGGTTTGAAACATAACTTGCTAAGTGTTAGTCAACTTTGTGATAAAGCATACTTCGTTAAGTTTGATTCCAAGGAATGCAAAATCACAAATTCAAATGATGTTATCATATTTAAGGGTACTAGAACAAACAACACTTACAATGTTAGCATACATTCAAATCATACATGTTTAATGTCCACTAATAATGATGCATGGTTATGGCATAGAAGACTAGGACATGCTGGTATGGATCAATTGAAACATATTTGCAATGAGAATTTAGTTGATGGCTTACCTAAGATAAAATATGATAAAGACAGAATTTGTGAACCTTGTCAACATGGTAAGCAACACAAAAGCTCATTTAAAACAAAGAGTGTTATAAGCACCTCTAGACCTTTAGAGCTCATTCATTTAGATTTGTTTGGACCAAATAGAGTTACAAGCTTAGGAGGCAAATCATATGCATTTGTTCTTGTTGATGACTACTCTAGATTCACATGGGTTAATTTCTTAGCTCAAAAGAATGAAGCCTTTAATTTCTTCAAAACGTTTGCAAAAAGAGTTCAAAATGAAAAAGGATATGTGATCACATCTATTAGAAGTGATCATGGCAAAGAATTTGAAAATGAAAATTTTGAAGACTTTTGCAATGAACTTGGCATTTCACATAATTTTTCTGCTCCTAGAACTCCACAGCAAAATGGTGTAGTTGAAAGGAAAAATAGAACTTTAATCGAAATGGCTAGGACAATGCTCAATGAATATGATTTACCATCTTATTTTTGGGCGGAAGCCGTTAATACAGCTTGTTACATTGCAAATCGTGTTTATAAAAGGCATTTAACTAATAAAACTTCTTATGAGCTATGGAATGGAAGAATACCCAGAATTGGATATTTTAGAGTATTTGGATGCAAATGCTTCATATTGAATACCAAGGATAATCTTGGAAAATTCTCATCCAAATCAGATGAAGGCATATTCTTAGGATATTCATCATTTAGCAAAGCATATAGGGTATTTAACATGAAAACTCTAGTTATAGAAGAATCAATGCATGTTGTATTTGATGAGTCATCTAAACTTGATCAAAAGAAAGGTATTACTTTCAATGACCCTGCAGGTACTCTTGAACCTCTTGAATCTATTGATGCTCCAAAGATCAATCAACTTGAAGAAAAGACTCAAGATCTACCTAAGGATTGGCAATACAAGAAAGATCATCCAAAGGAACTCATCATTGGAGAAACATCAAAGGGAGTAACTACTAGATCTAAAATTAATCATGTTGATGTTAATTTTGCTTTTGTTTCTCAAATTGAACCAAAAACTGTTGAGGAAGCTTTAAATGATGAAAATTGGATAACTGCAATGCAAGATGAACTTAATCAATTTGAAAGAAATAATGTTTGGCAACTTACTCCTAGACCTATAGATCATTCTATAATAGGATGCAAATGGATTTATAGGAATAAGCTTGATGAAAATGGTCACATCATTAGAAATAAAGCAAGATTGGTAGCCAAAGGTTATAATCAAGAAGAAGGTATTGACTATGATGAAACCTTTGCCCCAGTAGCCAGATTAGAAGCTATTAGAATATTACTTGCCTTTGCATGTCATATGAATTTTAAGCTTTATCAAATGGATGTTAAAAGTGCATTTCTAAACGGACTCATAAATGAAGAAGTTTATGTTGAACAACCTCCTGGTTTTGAAAACTACAAATTTCCTGATCATGTTTTCAAACTTACCAAAGCTTTATATGGATTAAAGCAAGCACCTAGAGCTTGGTATGACAAACTTAGTGCATATTTACTTGAAAATGGTTTTGCAAAAGGAAAAGTAGACACAACTCTTTTTGTTAAAAAGGATAAGCATAACATCTTGATTGTACAAATTTATGTGGATGACATAATATTTGGAGCTACTAATGAAACCTTGTGCAAAGAATTTGCTTCTTGTATGACTAGGGAATTTGAAATGAGCATGATGGGTGAACTCAAGTTTTTCCTTGGACTGCAAGTCAAGCAATGTAAAGATGGGATCTTCATCAACCAATCCAAATATACAAAAGAACTCATCAAGAAATTTGGAATGGATGGCTGCAAAACTAGCAAAACTCCCATGAGCACATCATTGAAATTAGGTAAAGATGAAAATGGTAAAGCAGTAGATGAGAAGAAATATCGAGGTATCATCGGATCACTACTTTACTTAACTGCTTCTAGGCCTGATATAATGTTTAGTGTATGTCTTTGTGCTAGATTTCAAACTAGTCCTAAAGAATCACACTTGAATGCCACTAAGAGAATCTTGAAATATTTGAGTGGTACAATACATTTAGGACTTTGGTATCCTAAAAACACATCATTTCATATTATAGGATTTTCAGATGCAGATTACGCTGGTAGTATATTAGATAGGAAAAGCACAACAGGAGCATGTCACTTTCTTGGTAATTGTCTAGTTTCTTGGCATAGTAAGAAACAAGCATCGGTTGCTTTATCCACAACGGAAGCTGAGTATGTTGCAGCTTGTTTTTGTTGCACACAAGTATTATGGATGAAACAACAATTGCTTGACTATGGTAAGGTTTTTAACAATATTTCCATTAAATGTGACAACACTAGTGCTATCAATTTGTCTAAAAATCCTATACAACATTCTAGATCCAAGCATATAGATATTAGACATCATTTTTTAAGGGAAAATGTGCAAAATCAGAACATAATTCTAGAATTTATTGAAACACAAAATCAACTTGCGGATGTCTTTACAAAACCCTTGAATGAAGATAGACTTAATTTTATTAAACTTAATTTAGGAATGATTGATGGAAACACTCTGAATTAATTGCCTATCAATAAGGTTTCTATGTGCATGAATTTAATGCTTCTTAACACAATAGAAATATTCTCCATCTTTCCTTGAATCTTTCATTTTTAAGTATGTCGCGGTCGCTCCAGTATTCTTTAGCGGTCGCTATCCTGTCTGTCAGTTTCATTCAAACTAATGACTCTGTGCGCGGTCGAGAAAATTTGTGCGCGGCCGCACCAATTTGAATAGTTTCGACCGTTACAGTTACATTCCTCACTCGCGAGCATACTTATCTTGACAATGGTCGCTAGATCATAAGTCGCGATCGCACCTTGTTAAATCTGCGAACGCACCCTGTACACTCTGCTCGAAAATTTATAACCGTTGGTTGTGTGACAGGTCGCAACTCTTAACTTTCAACAGTCAAAAACGGCTATTTTCTTAAATCCATCTATTTAAGAGTGTTTTGCATCAGTTTATCTGATATTTTGCCTATTAAAGCACACAAACCTTCCTCTGAAACCCTAAAAACCTCTCAATATCATCTGTTTCTCAATCACTCTCTGTTTTCCTACTCTCTTATGTTCTAATGGCCCCCAAAAGAAAAACCACTTCCAAAATAAAAGGTCAAGCCAAGAGAGTTCCAGGAGTCACCATTAGAGAACCCATTGTTGATCCTCCATCTCCTCCTCAATCTAAAAGAGGTGAGAAAATTCACAAACCTCACCATCAAACCACTGAAGAAGATGTTAGGTATGCCATGCTAAAGAGAAAGAAGGTTGAAGGCACCAAATCTCCTTTTGGTGGGATGCTTTCTGCCTTGAACATCAAGGACGAAATTGAGAGATTGCTGGATGTCCTTGGATGGAGAAAATTTGTCTTTCCAGAAGAGGTAGGCTACTCTAGTCTGAGTAAGGAGTTTTTAATGTCTCTTCAAATAGAGAAGAGTGCAAATTCTGCACTAGGGTGGTATGGGGTCAGATTTAAGCTCTTTGATCAATACCAAGCTCTATCTCTAGAAGATTTTGGCAGCATTTGGGACTTCCCCTCTGAAGGTATAACCTCCTACAATGACCAAATCTTCTCAAACCCAACACTTTCTGATTTCTAGAGAGAAATTTCCATTGAAACCTCTTTTGAAAAGGAATCTAAAGCCAGACATATCAAATCTCTCACCCACTGGATGCTCCATAGGATTATCACCTATACCATTCACCAAAGAGCAGATGGGAATGAGAAAGTAACCAAGAGAGACCTTATATTTCTGTATGCTTTCACCCACAACATCAAAATAAACACCACCAAGTTCTTGATTGATACTCTTTATCATCATGCTGTAACAAGAACTGGTACCTTCTTCCTATCCTCTCAAGTTACTCAAATAGCTAGGCACCTAAACCTTCTGAATGATTTGAACTTAGCTACTTTGAGGAACCCTTTCACTCTAGCCTCCAATGCTATCACAATGGATTACTTAGAGCATGCTGGTTGTGTAAGGAAGATAGAAGGGTCATATGTATACTGCTATGGCAAGAAAGGAGTTATGGATAAACAAAAGAAAAGGCCAAGGTATACAATTGAGGAAGAGGGAGATTCTGTAGAAGTTTCAGTAGAATTACATCCAAAAGCAACTTCATCAAAAGCTGCTAAAGAAACTGCTTCATCCTCCACACAACTCATTCTCCAAGCTATCAAGACTCTCTCAAGGAAACTCACTAAGTTCAAGAAAAGTGTTTCCAAGAGATTCCAGCACTTAAACAAGAGGATAGACCTTATATCCCACATGCATCATGATCTTTATGATATGCAAGGCAAATTGGACTTGCCTCAATGCAATCTTGAAGATTGGGATATAAGTGATCACACCCAAAGCGTTGCTGAAGAAGAAGAGTCCATTAGCACTAGCTCTGCCTCTGTTGCACCTCAAGATAAGGGGAAAGCTCCTTTAGTTGAAGAAGAGTTAGAGTTAGATGATGACTCAGAATAACTTAGCTTTAGTCTGTTTTTGCTTGCATTTTCATATGTTTGCTAATTTGCTTTCTGTTTTGTATTTTCCTCCACTTCAATCTATATATTTCCATGTTTATATTTCCATTTGTATTTTGCTTAACATTTATTTCATTTTGCCTATGCCAATGGGGGAGAGAAAATTATAAATGGAATGTCAATAAAATTATGGGGGAGAAATAAGAACAAGAACAACAATCTGTTTGAACATTTGCAAATTAGGGAAAAATGTTTATGGGGGAGTTAATTTCTTGTTGAAATTTATTGAACATTTGCAAATAAGAAAAAATGTTTGCATCAAACAATAACATGTGCACCAAGATAATCTAATAATCACAATGCTCTTAACCATGATTGTTGCATATGTTAAGAGGGAGCATTTTAGACTTATTATTTTTCTTATCATTCCATTTGAAATTGTCAAAGTCAAAATGGGGGAGATTGTTAGACAAATGACCTTAATTTTGATCCTTGACAACTCAAATGGATGATCTATTTAACTTGTGTTTGAGAAATCTTGTTGCAGGATTAGGTTACTTCAAATAAGGTGAACAGAACACTTATAGCGGTCGCACCTCACCTGAATACGACCGCTCCATGTAATTAAAAGAAGAAATCTTATCACAGTAGGTTTCGCGGTCAGAAGTTCGACCTATGTCGCGACCGCTCCTACAGAATAGCGACCGTCCGAATATTTGCACGACCGCTACTCAAGGAACTTAAATCATTACAATCACAGTAAGGTTCACGGTGACAAGAACGGTGAATGACTCGACCTCGCTTATCACTTTAGCGACCGCCCCATTCAGAATCGCGACCGCTCTACCATTCAAGAAGAAATTGTTTGAAGAGACAGTAGGTTTCGCGTCCTCAGGAGCGTCCAGAAGTTCGACGCGAGTTTCTCAATTCGACCGCGATAATCTACATAGGGCGACCGCGACATTCAAATTATGGCGGACATTCAATTTTGCCCTGTCAGAGAATGACACGTAATATGACCGTTATAAATCCACTTGATTATTCAAAAAGGGCGACCGCACCATTGCTAGGCGCGACCGTCCCGACAAACACAGCTAGGCAAGAAGCCGGTCCGACAAACACAGCATGGGCAAGATTCCAGCTGCAGAGCACTAAAATTCGACCGTTGAAGTCTTTTCAAAAGTAGCGACCGTCCCCTGTTAAAGGACGACTGCGAGAAGCATGAGCGCGACCATCCTTGCATGAAGGGCGACCGCGAAGTGCTTCGGGCAGTTTAAGTAAAGAAGGTCTAATCTACCAATACATTATTCTTAATGTCTATAACGGATAGTAAGACCACAATGGCTATAAATACAATGTCTCTCTGAGAAAACAAAGAAGAGGAATAAGCAAGAAATCAGATTGTAATAGCCAAGCAACAAATTTTCATTTACTTAAACTTACAATTAAATTGTAATGTATGTTAGGTGTTAGCATTGAAAACACCATTGTATAAGTTTGAGTGTAAGCTTGGGAAACACTTGGGTTGAGAGAGTAAGCCTTGTAAAACTCTTGTTAGGTTGTGAGAGTAAGCCTTGTAAAACTCTTGTTTGGGTTGTGAGTGTGAGCCTAAGAAAAACACTTGTGAAGTTAGGTGTGAACTTGTGAAAACACCAAAGTTGGAAGTAAGCTTGTAAAAACTTCAAAGATTAGTGGAACCTTAACAAGTTGTTAAGGAAGTGGATGTAGGATTGAAGTAAATCCAAACCACTATAAATCTTGTGTGTTCTTTCTTTCTTCCATTACTCAACCAACTCTCTATTCCGCATTTCTTGATTGTTGAGTTTTTTAAATTGTCATTAATTCTTGAGAAAACCAATTCACCCCCCCTCTTGGTTGCCATCTTGGGACAACAAAATCAATCACCAAAACATATAATAGACTACATAATCAAATCTAAAAATAAAGCAAGTAAAGATACAAATTAGGGTTACTGTTTCTATTTAAAGTTCTTTGATTAATATTTAGGGTTTTGGGATTTTAGGATATTATTATTGTTATTTGTTTATGCTCCTGTAAAAGTTTTGGAAAATTGGAATGGATTAGGGTTTCATGAATCAAATTAGGGTTTAGGGGTAACATTATGAAATTAGGGTTTTAGGATATTAAAACATTAGGTTTATAATTCTTGGTTACTGGATTGTTGTTTTGGATTTACTGTATTGATTTTGAATGTTTAGGTTTATAAGGTTTTAAGGTTTTAAGGATTAGGGTTTAGAAAAACTAGGGTTTACGTATTAGTTTTGAGGGAATTGTGGTTTAGGAAAACTTAGGGTTTAGATTAACTGGTTTGGAGATTTACTGTTTTGGTTTTGAAGTCGAAGAAAATAGTTTAAAGTTTTATAAAGCAATTACGATTTTAGAAACTGTAAAGTAGATTAGGGTTTGGAGATTTAAGAAAATATTTGGGAATTTTGGAAAAAGGTTAGAGGAAACCAGTTTAGGGTTTTTTAAAAGTTTTTTGAAAAAGGAAAAACGATTTAAGGTTTTTGGAAACAAAAGAAACAAATTAGGGTTTTAAGGTTTAGAAGAAATAGATTAGTGCTCTTAAGTTTTAGAAGAAATAGAAAAGTAGTTTTTAGGGTTTTTGAAAATAGAAGAAACGATTAAACGTTTTAAGGTTTAGAAGAAATAAATTAGGGTTCTAAGGTTTTAGGAATCAAAAGAAACGATTTATTAATTTTCAATGATTGAAGCTACTGTAAGAAAATAAAAAAAAATATTGATTCAAACCTTCGTTCGTTGGTTCCACCAAAAATTGCTTCTTGGATGAACAAGGACAAAGGCAAAGTTGCTGCCTTTGATGAATTCTGAATTGCTTGCTTATTGCTCCTTTCAAATATGAAGTTCCACAATCCGATCCTAGTTCAAAGTTTTCTTTTTTTCTCTAAAAGTTTCTCCTGCTCATCCCCCTTCTTCTGGTCCTTTAAAGTGTTATTTATAGGAAAATTTATATGCCTAGTTCTAATTGTTTAAGGAAACTAAGATTAATTAGGAAAAGAAACCGAAACCAAATAGAATTTAGTTTCGGAAAAAATTGCGTTGAAAATTTCGCTTGCAAAAACTGCGACGGGCTGCTAGGAATTGCGCTTGGTGCGAGCGAGAATTGGCGCGCTGGCGGGCTGCCAGCGAAATTGGCCTAGGCTAATTTCTTTCGACGATGAATTTTTTCGTCTCCGATTTTTTCGTCGTCAATTTTTATTTTTATTTATTTATTTATTATTTTTATTTTTTTCAAAATTATAAAAAATAAATACTATTTAATTAAGATAACACAAAAATTATTTTGGACTATATAAAATATATTAGACCGGACTAGGTCAAAAATTAAGGGGCCTTGGCTAGCATGCCAATTTTCACCTCCATAGCACCGAAGGAACTGATTAACTTCATAAAAGTTGAAGGAGTAATGAAATGTAAACACATTCAAAAGAAGAGAGATGTTAATATGGGAATGGTATCTTTCTCAGTTGCGGATTTACCGGAAGAGGGGAGAGATCATATCTGCCCTCTCTTTATCAAAGTAGAAATCAAAGGAAAATGGACTCCATGTGTGATGGTTGATGATGGATCCACCATAAATGTTTGTCCACTTAAAATATGGCTAAAGCTAGCTATGTCAACAAGGGATCTAAGCCCAACTGAGATAACCATTCGTGCTTATGATAACACCAAGAGGCATGCCGAAGGAACTTTCAAAGCTACTGTGAAGGTTGGTCCAATTGAATCTATTCTTGAATTTATTGTTTTGTACATACCTGTTACCTTTGCCCTACTTTTGGGACGACTATGGTTCCATCCTCTTGGTGGAGTTCCTTCCACCCTTCATCAAAAGATCAAGTTCCCTAATGGAGATGAGACGGTGGTCATCGAGGCCGAGGATAATGAGGTTGTTAATGCTATGAGACGGTGGTCATCGAGGCCGAGGATAATGAGGTTGTTAATGCTATAATGGTAGAGAGGCCTCTCAATGGTTTCCAAGTAGCTATAATTTCTGATGATGAAGTAGTGGACTCTAAGGTCTTGAACATGATGAAGAACATGAGCTACCTTCCCAGAGCTGGTCTTGGAAAGAGCAAGGCCGGTGTGACAAAGCTTTCAGATTTTAAGACTCAAACTTCTAAGAAAGGGTTGGGGTATGAAGAAGCTAGAAAAGATGTTCATCCAAAGAAAAATGAGAAGATGAGCTTCCCACCACTTAAAGAGATCTTTGTCAAAGCTCCAGACATGGGACGCTCTAAGAAAAGCCCGAGCCAATCATGTTCATGGGAAAGCTGATCTCGAGTTTTGAAATTTTTGCTGATATTGTTGAGTTAGTGGAACAAGTGAAGAAAGAGCTCACCATGCTAGCAGACAAGGAGCCCAATTTGGAAAGGAAGAAGGAAGCTGTCCTGAAAGCAGAGAAAACTCCAGAGGAGATTTGTAATATCCCAAACTATACCCTAAAATTTTTGGAATACTTATTGTTGTATTTGGATTAAATGTTATAATTGTATATATGTTTAAGTTGGAAGATAAGAAAGGAAAAGAGAAGAGTGTATATGTTGTATATATATATATATATACAACATATACAAGTCAACTTGTTAATGGTCAAGGGGATATTTTGATTATTTTTTAAAATGGAAATTGAAATAAGTGGAAGATGATATTTTGGTTATTTATATATTATATTATTAAAATTGCTTGGTTGAGATTTAAAGCAAGCTTTAGTGGTTAAGAGAAGAGTTGAGTGGGTTGACTTTCATTTTCTTCTTCTTTTCTCTTCTCTTTGGTCGGTTATCACTATAGCAAGAGAGGAAAGAGATATTTTGCTCATCCAAACTCAAGATTTGAAGGTGTTTCAAGTGACCAAGTTGGAATTCTTAGGAGTTCTCATCACTTTTGGTAAGTTCCATCTTGATTCTTTGGTTTTCTTTTGAGTTTGTGTTTTGAGCTTGGTGTATGGTTGTTGTTGATATGTGTATGTTTGATTGTTGTGTATTTGAGAGTGTTTGGTCTTATTGGTGTTGATTTTGGGGTTGGTTTGAAGGAATGGTTAAGTTTGGTGATGAAAAGCAAGTGTTGTGTTTTGTGTATGTGATGGTTGGAATTTGTGTTTGATGTATGTATTGAGTTGTTTTGGTGTTTTGCAAGTTTATTATGGTTTATTGATGTGTTTGGTAAAGTTTGTTTTGGAGTGGTAGATGGTAAAAGAAAGAGGTTTGTTGGATGTGGTGTTTTTGTTGCCGGAATCTGGATTTTTGGCCTGACACGCCCATGAGCACGGCCAAGTCTTTGGGCGTGTCAATGGTTCTATTTTCTGGATGGGTGACACAAGCAGTGACACGCCCATGTCACTGAGCGTGTCACAGCTTCTGTGTAGTAGTAGTATTGACACGGCCAGTGACATGCCCATGTCACTGAGCGTGTCATTGCTACTGTGTTATTGGTGGATTGACACGTCCAGTGACATGCCCATGTCACTGAGCGTGTCATAGCTACTGTGTTAAGGGAGGATTGACATGGCCAGATATATATATATATATATATCACCTACAGGCTTGATAAATGTGATTATGGACCAAAGCAATAACTCTGAACTTTGAATAGCATATTAGATCCTTTTTGGGTCAATGCTTGTCTTTGCTTAAATGTGAATCATGAATTATGAAACAATTGAATAATATAATGAAATGTTATGAAATATGATGTTCTTGTGAATTGTTTATAATATTTGAAAGTATGACATTTGCATTACATTAAAGCATATTGTTATCATGGTTTGTACCACTAAGTCGGGGGCTTAGCGCGATTGTGGTTCATCGCACAGGTGACAGGGTAGAACCGGAGAGCTCAGCTAGACCGAGTTGAGTCTATACTTGTGAAGTGTTGATTGTTGACTTAAAGATCACAGACGAACTGCCAAGCATGTATAAACTCTATATATTTTGTAAATATTAATATTTATGTATATATATACCGCTACATTTTTCGCTACTTAATAAACAAATATTTTATCTATTATATTTTATAATATAACTTAAATGTTTTAAGTTTTCTCATATTATTGCTAAATTGAAAGATTGGGTTGTTTAATATAAACAGTGACACTCTTGTATCCGGTATACGTATATTACAAATGTGGTTGTATGTAGTGTGTGTATATGGGGTATAGGGGTGTTACAACCTTTTTGGTATCAGATCCTAGGTTTGAGATTCTCAACCTAGGTGAATTGTAAGAAAAAAAGAAAATTTTGATTTTAAATTATGGTTTTTGAATAAGATACATGCTTTGGTACTGGCAATTTCTGATTTTTGATGAGGTACTTTCTGCTGTGTTTGCAAATATAGATAGTGATGGTGTCTCAGTCACGTCAGTCCGTAGAGGGTAGTGCTGAGAGTGTAGCTCCTATGGAGGGTAGAGTTGGAGCTAGGGTTGAGATAGCTGTTAAGGCACCTGCTCCTGTGCCAGAGAGACCAGCTACTGATGAGATTCCTCCGGTTTGGTTACGGCATGTGGTGGAATTGTTTAGACAAGCTCCAGTGCAGTAGCCGCCACCTCAACCACAGCCACATATGTCGGTGAGGCAGTATGATAAATTGAGAAAGTTTGGGGCCGAAGATTTCTTTGGTACCACAGATCCTGCAGTAGCTGAGCAGTGGTTGGATAGAGTTCATAGGGTATTTATCCAGTTTCAAGCCACTCTTGAAGAGAAGTTCGATTGTGCTAGATCCCTTCTGCAGAGAGATGCGTATGATTGGTGGAAGACTGTTTCTCATGCCATGGATGATCCACCGACCTTGTCTTATGGTGATTTTCTGCGGGAGTTTGAGCAGAAGCATACTCCGAGGGAGTATAAGGATGCTAAGAAGATGGAGTTTCTGAATCTGAGGCAAGATAACCAAACTGTGACACAGTATGAGATTGAGTTTATCCGGTTGAGTCATTATGCCGGTGGGATTATTTCAGATGAGATAGACCAGTGCAGCAGATTTGAGGAGGGGTTGAGCCCTCTATTATGTGTATTGTTGCTAGTTCTTGGTATCAGGATCTTTCCCAGCTTGTTGTTACGGCCAGGAGTGTTGAAAGAGCGCAGGCTATTGCAACAGCCGCTACTGAGGAAGAGACCAGAGTTAGGAGACCCCAGGTTGAGGCAGGGTCTTTATCTGCAAAGAGAGGCCGAGGAGGTCATTTTCAGAGGTTCAGTAGAGGTCAGAGGCAGCCTGTTTGGTTAGTACCACATCAGAGACAGAGATCGAGACCTATAGTTTCTGTGGCTAGTACACCGACCCCAGTGGCTCAGAGGTCTACTCCACCTACATGTGTCCATTGTGGTAGGATACATGGGGGTGTTTGTTGGAAGATTGATGGATCGGCTGTATGTTTCAGATGTGGATCGCCTGACCATTTCATCAGAGATTGTCCCAAGCTACAGGAGGATAGGCAGGTAGATTCTGCAGTTTCTCGACCTAGTGTGAGAGGAGGTCGTAGTGGCAGAGGTTTCAATAGAGGTGGTAGACCTGTGTTCAGTCAGAGAGGAGGCTCGACATCCAGAGGTAGTAGGCCAGATGAGGCTGGGCCTTCTCAGCGAGTGTATGTGATGCAGCGGCAGCCGGATGCTTCAGCTATCATTGTGGGTATATTTTTTTATTTGGCATTTCAATTTTTGCTTTGATTGATCCAGGATCTACTCATTCATATATAAGTGCATCCATTTTTCCTGTGACTGAATTGCATTCTGAGTCCCTAGGATTTGATGTTTTGGTAACAAATCCTTTAGGGCATAGTGTTGTGGTGAGTAAGGTGCACCGCGATAGTCCAGTGGTTGTTCAGGATGAGGACTTCTTGGGTGATTTGATTGAAATGCCTTTTAAGGAGTATGATTTAATCTTAGGCATGGATTGGTTGTCTAAGCATGGGGCTGTAGTACATTGTCAGAAGAAGTGTGTTACCCTGAGAACCGGTGATGGTAGAGGTATGATGGTATCTAGTGAGCAGAGACAGATTGCATCTTTTTTGTTTCAGCTGTTGCAGTTAGGAGGATGGTTCGGAAAGGGTGTGATGCTTATCTTGCTCATGTTGTGGATACCAGAGTAGTGGGTTCCCAGCTTGATAGGATACCCACAGTTGCTGAATTCCCAGATGTGTTTTCCGAGGAGTTGCTAGGGATACCCCCTGAGAGAGAGGTTGAGTTTGGTATTGATTTGTTGCCCGATACCACTCCCATCTCTATTACTCCTTATCGAATGGCACATGTTGAGTTGAGAGAGTTAAAGGTGCAGTTGCAGGAGTTGTTGGATAAAGGGTTTGTTCGCCCTAGTGTTTCTCCATGGGGAGCTCCTGTTTTGTTTGTGAAGAAGAAGGATGGTACCTTAAGATTGTGCATTGATTATAGGCAGTTGAATTAGGTGACCATCAAGAATAAGTATCCTTTGCCTAGAATAGATGATCTCTTTGATCAATTGAAGGGAGCAGCAGTTTTCTCTAAGATTGATTTGAGATCAGGGTACCATCAGTTGAGAGTCAAGGCTGAAGATGTTCCTAAGATAGCTTTCCGCACAAGGTATGGGCATTATGAGTTTTTGGTAATGCCTTTTGGATTGACGAATGCACCAACAGCTTTTATGGATTTGATGAATAGGGTATTTAGACCCTATCTAGATCAGTTTGTAGTGGTCTTTATTGATGATATTTTGGTGTATTCACATAATAAGGAGGATCATGATAAACATTTACGGATTGTATTGCAGACTTTGAGAGAGAAGCAGTTGTATGCTAAGCTGTCAAAGTGTGAGTTTTGGCTCGATCAAGTGACTTTTTATGGGTCATGTAGTTTCAGCAGATGGTATTAGAGTTGATCCGAGTAAAGTTGAAGCTATTTTGAATTAGAGTCCACCGAAGTCTGTGACTGAAGTTAGAAGTTTTCTGGGTTTGGCAGGCTATTATCGACGGTTTGTGTAGGGTTTTTCTTTGATAGCTACTCCACTCACCAGATTGCTTCGAAAGGGAGTTAGATTTGTGTGGGCAGATCAGTGTCAAGCAAGCTTTGTGCAGTTGAAGGAGATGTTAACTCAAGCTCCTGTTCTTACGTTGCCTGTGGAAGATAAAACATATGTGATTTACAGTGATGCTTCACACAATGGTTTAGGTTGTGTTTTGATGCAAGAGGGTAGAGTCATAGCTTATGCTTCTCGGCAGTTGAAGCCGCATGAGTTGAATTACCCGACGCATGATTTGGAATTGGCAGCCATAGTTTTTTCTTTGAAGATTTGGCGACACTACTTGTATGGGGAGAAGTGTTTCATTTATATAGATCACAAGAGTTTGAAATATTTGGGGGTTCAGAGAGAGCTGAATCTTTGGCAGAGATGGTGGTTGGAGTTGATCAAAGACTATGACTGTTTGATTGATTATCATCCTGGTAAAGCAAATGTTGTTACTGATGCCTTGAGTCAGAAGTCTTTGGCAGGGTTGGCTGCTTATTCGCTCTCGTTGCTTGTTGAGTTGAGAGTGCTGCATGCTAGTTTTGAATCATGTGATGATGGTGCTTTGTTAGTTCAGTTGCAATTGAGACCGGTGTTGTTGGATCAGATTAGAGAAGCTCAGTTGGCTGATGAGAAAATTCAGAAAGTTGTATCGGATTGCCAAAAAGGAGAGAGCTGAGATTTTCTTATGAGAAATGATGGCAGCCTTTGGTACAAAGATAGATTGTGTGTTCCTAATGATGCAAGATTATGAAAGATTATTTTGGAGGAAGCACATCAGTCGGCTTTTGCTATGCATCCTGGGAGTACCAAGATGTATCATAAGTTGAAGCAATATTATTGGTGGTTAGGTATGAAGAGGGACATAGCAGAGTTTGTATCCAAGTGTCTCACTTGTCAGAGAGTGAAAGCCGAGCATCAAGTTCCAACAGGGTTGCTCCAACCTTTATCGGTGCCTGAATGGAAATGGGAGAGAGTGATGATGGATTTTGTGACTGGTTTGCCATTGACTCAGAAGAAGCATGATGCCTTGACTCAGAGAGTGATGAGGTGATTGGTGATTAGTGATAAGTTGACGAAGGCAGCTCATTTCCTTCCAGTTTGGATGGACTATTCTCTGGAGAAGTTGGTTGAATTGTATATTAATGAGATAGTGAGATTGCATGGAGTCCCAATTTCTTTAGTGTCAGATCGAGATCCTCGATTTACTTCAAGGTTTTGGAAGAGTTTGCATGCTGCTTTGGGTTCTCGATTGCACTTTAGCACTGCTTTTCATCCGCAGACAGATGGGCAATCAAAGAGAGTGATGCAGATTTTGGAGGATATGTTGAGAAGCTGTGTCATTGAATTCTCTGGAAGTTGGGACAGATTCTTTCCATTGATGGAATTTGCTTATAACAATAGTCATCAATCTAGTATTAAAATGGCAACTTATGAGGCATTTTATGGTAGAAGATGCAGGACGCCTCTATGTTGGAATGAATTTGGAGAAGGTAAGTTGGCTGGTCCTGATTTAATTAAAGAAACGGAAGAGAAAGTGAAGATAATTCGGGATCTGATGAAAGCAGCTTCAGATCTGCAGAAATCATATTCAGATTTGAAGAGGAGAGACATAGAGTTTAATGTTGGAGATAAAGTATTTATGAAAGTATCTCCTTGGAAGAAGATTTTAAGATTTGGCCGAAAAGGGAAGTTTAGTCTTCGTTTTATTGGACCTTATGAGGCATTGGAAAGAGTTGGAGAAGTTGCTTATTAACTTGCTTTGCCGTCTGAATTGGATAGAATTCATAATGTCTTCCAAGTTTCTATGCTATGGAGGTACAGCTCAGACCCATCTCATGTTCTGTCAGTTGAATCTATTGAGGTGAGTCTGGATCTGACTTTTGAAGAAGAACCAGTTGCTATTTTGGCACATGAAGTGAGAGAGTTGAGAAATAAGAAAGTCCCACTTGTGAAGGTTCTTTGGAAGAATCATGCAAAGGAAGAGGCAACTTGGGAGAGTGAGCAGGTGATGCGAGACTAGTATCCCCAGCTGTTTCAGATTTAAGATCAGGTAATTTCGAGGACAAAATTAATTTTAGAGGGAGAGAATTGTAATATCCCAAACTATACGCTAAATTTTTTGGAATACTTATTGTTGAATTTGGATTAAATGTTATAATTGTATATATGTTTAAGTTGGAAGATAAGAAAGGAAAAGAGAAGAGTGTATATGTTGTATATATAGAGATATATGCAACATATACAAGTCAACTTGTTAATGGTCAAAGGGAATATGTTGATTATTTTTTTAAATGGAAATTGAAATAAGTGGAAGATGATATTTTGGTTATTTATATATTATATTATTAAAATTGCTTGGTTGAGATTTAAAGCAAGCTTTAGTGGTTAAGAGAAGAGTTGAGTGGGTTGACTTTCATTTTCTTCTTCTTTTCTCTTCTCTTTGGCCGGTTATCACCATAGCAAGAGAGGAAAGAGAGATTTTGCTCATCCAAACTCAAGATTTGAAGGTGTTTCAAGTGATCAAGTTGGAATTCTTAGGAGTTCTCATCACTTTTGGTAAGTTCCATCTTGATTCTTTGGTTTTCTTTTGAGTTTGTATTTTGAGCTTGGTGTATGGTTGTTGTTGATATGTGTATGTTTGATTGTGGTGTATTTGAGAGTGTTTGGTCTTATTGGTGTTGATTTTGGGGTTGGTTTGAAGGAAAGGTTAAGTTTGGTGATGGAAAGCAAGTGTTGTGTTTTGTGTATGTGATGGTTGGAATTTGTGTTTGATGTATGTATTGAGTTGTTTTGGTGTTTTGTAAGTTTATTATGGTTTATTGATGTGTTTGGTTAAGTTTGTTTGGAGTGGTAGATGGGAAAAGAAAGAGGTTTGTTAGATGTGGTGTTGTTGTTGCCGGAATCTGGATTTTTGGCCTGACACGCCCATGAGCACGGCCAAGTCTTTGGGGGTGTCAATGGTTCTATTTTCTGGATGGGTGACACGAGCAGTGACACGCCCATGTCACTGAGTGTGTCACAGCTTCTGTGTAGTAGTAGCATTGACACGGCCAGTGACACGCCCATGTCACTGAGCGTGTCATAGCTACTGTGTTGTTAGTGGATTGACACATCCAGTGACACGCCTATGTCACTGAGCGTGTCATAGCTACTGTGTTGAGGGAGGATTGACACGGCCAGTGACACGTCCATGTCACTGAGTGGGTCAAAGCTTCTGTGTTGTGGGTTTAGGGCATGGTCAGGGACACGCTCGTGTCATTGAGCTTGTCAAGTGTAGAGTTTGCCCTAGATAGTTTCTTCATTATTTTCTTCTTGTGTATCACTAAGTGAGTGTGTATGATCACCTTTGGATTAGGTTTTGAAGAGATTGAGTTGCCCTAATCCAAGTGTTGGAGGATTCTTGGAAGAGGAAATGTTTAGATTGGTGTGAGTTGCTCTTGAGGTAAGTACAAACTTTGATTGATTGCATACATTTATATGACATTGGGACTTAACACATTTAGTTGAGAAATGTGTTAAGTTACCTGATACATTGTTGATGAATGAGTTATATGTTATGATATGCATAATGTTGAATGATGTGATGAGATATGTGAAATTATAATGGAACAAATTGATATTGATATAAAAGAGAAGAATGATAAAAATGTTGATATAATAAGGCAATTAGCCTAGTCTGATTATGAGAAATGAATTGTGAAAGAGATTGATAATGAGATAAATGAATTAATTGTGTGCCTAGTATGTTATTCAATTTTCAAAGTTTTGGGTTTGGCGGCATGCCTATGAATCACTGGGCAGGTGAAAAGACCGGGTCGTAAGCCGAGCCAAGCTGAAAAATGTGAAATATGATGATTTTGAGGTGAAAAACCGGGTCGTAAGCCTCAAAAACTGTAACAGTCTAGCCGAGTTGAGGACCAAGATACTGGGGCCCTAGGGTCTAGCCGGGTTGAGGTCCAAGAGACTAGGTCTATTACATTATCCATAGATATATATATATATCGCCTACGGGCTTGATAAATGTGATTATGGACCAAAGCAGTAACTCTGAACTTTGAATAGCATATTAGATTCTTTTTGGGCCCATGCTTGTCTTTGCTTAAATGTGAATCATGAATGATGAAACAATTGAATAATATAATGAAATGTAATGTTATGAAATATGATGTTCTTGTGAATTATTTATAATATTTGAAAGTATGACATTTGCATTACATTAAAGCATATTGTTATCATGGTTTATACCACTAAGCCGTGGGCTTAGCGCGATTGTGCTTCATCGCGCAGGTGACAAGGTAGAACCGGAGAGCTCAGCTAGACCGAGTTGAGTCTACACTTGTGAAGTGTTTATTGTGGACTTAAAGATCAGAGACGAACTGCCAAGCATGTATAAACTCTATATATTTTGTAAATATTGATATTTATATATATATACCGCTACATTTTCCGCTGCTTAATAAACAAATGTTTTATCTATTATGTTTTATAATATAACTTAAATGTTTTAATTTTTCTCATATTATTGCTAAATTGAAAGATTGAGTTATTTAATATAAACCGTGACACTAACTGTAGCGTCCCCCTGTTATACCAGTGGGCTCGGTATACAAACTGTCCCAATCTGTCAGGGGTCCGCCACAGTACCCGTTCACCTCACGGTTCCCTAGAAGAAATGGTACTCGTTAAGCTCATGGTTTCCTCTTAAGGGAGGAGGTCACGGGTTCGAATGAGGGAGGTGACCTCATTTGAAGCCAAATAAACAAATCACTGCTCGGGAACCATGAGGTGAACGGGTACTATGGCGGACCCCTAACAGACTGGGATGGTTTATACACCGAGCCCACAGGTATAACAAGGGGACGCTATAAGATTGCTGCCCTGGTTGAAGAGAAGTTTAAAGATGTCCTGCTTTATAATTTTAAGAATAATGGTTTTAATTTTTATTTTAATTTGTCTGCTTTGTATGAGGATGATGATGTTTTCTTTTCCAAAATGAATGCAATAAAGTCTGATTTTGCTTAATTGTGTAATGTTTCTCTTGATGGTTGTATACATTCAAATAGTGGTTACATGAGCATCTTTAATATTAACTCTGTTGATACACAATCATTAAATTTGGAAACAACCAAAAATCCTAAAAATATTAGCATAGCATCTGACCTTACTCCTGATGAGAGAGAGAGATTTAAAAAAATATTTAAAAAATATGAAGAAGTATTTTCTTGGTCTTATGAGGATATGCCTGGAATAGATCGAGACATAGTCGAATATCTAATTCCTACTTACACTCACATGAAACCTGTCAAAAAAAAGCTTAGGCGTTTGAGACCGGAATGGGCTGAATTGATTAAAGAAGAGTCACTAAACAAATACAAGTAAAGTTCCTTGAAGTGATAGATTATCCAGATTGGCTAGCCAATATAGTACCCGTGCCAAAGAAAGATGGAAGAATTAGGGTCTGTGTGGACTATAGAGATTTAACAAGGCCTCCCCTAAAGATGATTTTTCTTTACCCCATATAACTTTCCTCATTGATAGTGCAACTTCTATCATGTTACACTCTTTTATAGATGGATTTTCCGGATATAACCAAGTGTTAATGGCCCAAGATGATAAAGCCAAAACTGCTTTCATTACTACATGGGGTATATTTTATTATAGGGTGATGTTGTTCGGATTAAAGAATGCTGGAGCAACCTACCAAAGGATGGCCACCACATTATTTCATGGCATGATGCACAAAGAAGTCGAAGTATATGTTGATGATATGATGGTGAAATCAGATACAAGGGAACAACACTTCCAAAACTTAGAATTATTCTTCGATAAAGTAGTGAAGTATAAGCTAAGGCTAAACCTGAAGAAGTATGTGTTTGGGGTTACCTCAGGCAAATTGTTGGGTCATGTGATCGATCCAAATGGCATTGAGATTGACTCTGACAAAGTTAAAGCAATCAGGGATATGCCAGCCCTTAAGACGGAGAGAGAAGTTCAGGGATTCATTGGTATATTACAGTACATTAGCAGGTTTATAGCAAAGCTCACCACAATCTGTGAACCTATCTTCAAATTGCTTAAAAAGAACCAACCAGTCCTATGGAATGAAGAGTGCCAAAAGGCCTTTGAGAGAATAAAAGAGTATTTTGAATCCACCTGTGTTGAAACCATTTAAACCCAGCAAACCCTTGTTACTATACTTAGCAGTAGAAGAATAGTCAATA
This sequence comes from Garcia nutans, assembly GCA_947685225.1. Lineage (NCBI taxonomy): Eukaryota > Viridiplantae > Streptophyta > Magnoliopsida > Malpighiales > Euphorbiaceae > Garcia > Garcia nutans. The sequence goes on from CANTUV010000007.1 coordinate 51,705,608, forward strand.
GGAGTTATGCTAGCCCAAGCAGATGAGTCAGGGATTGAGCACGCGGTTTACTATTTGAGTAGAAAGCTCCTACCATATGAAATTGAGTATAGTATCATTGAAAAGACCTGTATAGTTGTGGTTTGGTCTTCTAAGAAGTTGCATCATTATTTCCAATCTTATAGTGTACAAGCAATTTCCAGGTTGGATCTAATGAAGTACTTAAGGGAGACACCCTCTTTGATTAGGAAGTATGGGCGATGGTGATAATATTGGAAGAATTTGAGATTGAGTATGTATCCAGGAAAATAATCAAAGGTAGAGCAGTGGCAGAATTCTTGGCCTAACAACCATTACCAGATAGCGAAGAGGTAGTCTTGGAATTTTAGAATGAACATTTAGAGGCCATTGAAGTACAAGGATGGAAAATGTATTTTGACAGGACAGTGAATAGGAAAGGAGCAGGTTTGGAAGTCATACTAGAATTACCCGAAGGGGAACTTATCCCTTTAGCCAAGAAGTTGAAAATCAGGGCAACCAATAATATGGTGGAATATGAAGCATGTATCTTTAGTTTGGAACCCCTAACGATTATGAATGTGGATAAGGTGGAAGTCTTTGGTGATTTATTGTTAGTAGTATCCCAAGTAAATGGAGAGTGGGAGTTGAAAGAAGGGAAATTAAAACCATACCACCATTACTTGACCATGATGAAGAAGACCATTAAGGAGTGCAGGTTTATACACCTACCAAGAGAAGAAAACCAGATGGTTGATGCCCTAGCCATATTGGCTTTGATATGGGAAAATCCTATCAATTTATTCCTCAAGCCTCTAATTTTGACCAATTCATCAACTCCTTGCTATGAATATGAGACAATTATGGAAATTGATATAGACCATGATGCGTGGTATGATACTATAAGATAGTTTTTGGAGGAAAGGGAATACCCGTTGGGGGCAACAAAGAAAGAAAGAAGAGCCATAAGGCGGTGGTCCTTACAATACATCACCTTCTATGGAGAGTTGTATCGAAGATGGCTTGATGGGGTGCACTTGAGATGCTTGAGGAAGCCTGAAGTGGAGCATATCATGTCAAAAATACACACGGAAAGTTGCAGTCCACACATGAGTGGTTTAGCCCTAGTTAAAAAGATAATTCGGCAAGGTTACTACTGGTTGACCATGGAGAGAGATTGTATTGAGTTTGTGAAGAAGTACCAGCAATGTCAGATGTATGGTAATTTGAATCACATGCCCCCTGAAGAATTACATTCTATATCTTCATCCTATCCCTTCGCCACTTGGGGAATCGACATTATAGGAGAGATACATCCAACAGCCTCAAATGGTCACCGTTTTATTGTAGTAGCGATAGATTATTTTTCAAAATGGGTTAAAGCTGAATCTTTCAACAAATTGGGGCAAGTCAAATGGCTAGATTTATTGAAAAGAATCTCATATGCACATATGGGGTCCCACACAGTGTGATATCAGATAATGGGGTACAGTTTCAAGGTGTAGTTAAGGACTTATTCTTGAAGTACCAAATCCATCATCATCGATCCTCTCCTTATAGACCAAAGGCCAATGGTGCAGTAGAAGCAACCAATAAGACAATTAAATAGATCCTATCCAAGATGACCAAGACATGCAGGGATTGGTCAGAAATGCTTCCTTTTGCTTTGTGGGGATACAAAACAAGCGTGCGAACACCGACTGGAATGACACCGCTCTCTTTGGTTTATGAGATGGAAGCAGTGTTGCCAATTGAAATTGAGATCAAGTCATTGAGAGTGGTCTTGGAAGCTGAACTGCCTGAGACGGAATGGATAGTGAGTAGATACACACAATTAGCTTTACTATAGGAGAGAAGGTTAAAAGCATTACATCATCATCAACTGTATCAAAGGAGGATAGCTCAGGCCTACAATAGAAGGGTTAAGATCATAAAACTCAGAGTCAAGGATTTAGTGTTGAAACAATGTAAGCCTAACGTATCTAATCCAAGAGGGAAATTTAGGCCTAGCTGGGAAGGGCCATGTGTTGTAAAACAAGTCATGAGCAAGGGCACAATAAAGTTATCTAACATGGACGGGAATGAGTTTAGTGAGCCAGTGAACATTGATAGGTTGAAGAGATTTTATGTATAAAAAAAAAAAGAAAAGGAGCTCGCTAGGTTAAAAACCCAAAAAGGGCGGCCTAGGCAAAAATTAGAGCAGTCCGCTAGTTCTGAAAATCTGAAAGGGTGGGCTAGGCAACAATTAAGGCTAAGTGGGAGAAAATCATCAATTAGAAAACCCGAAAGGGCTAGTTGGCAACAAGAGCGATCTTGTGTATGCTGGCTTTATATTTAGTTGTCCCCCAATTTAATAAAGCAGAATTAATATTAAAATTGTTTTATGTGTACTGCTTTAGGTATTTGACCAGATATGGATGAATTAAATAAATAGAATATCAAAAGGTGATGACAAATTATAAAAGGAAAAAAAACATCTCTTATTATTACTTTTATTATTTTTTTCATCCTAACAAAACTCTTTCGAAAGAAATTTTCAAATGTAAAATATATGGCAGATAATAAGTGTAACGTGTAGGCCAGCTTTGCTCTAGCCGATCCAAGTAGGCTTCAATCAGACAAGGCATGTCCAATTGAAACCTCATGGCTCAGCTCCATACTAACGGTCGAGCTGGCGAGAATCATAGCAAGTACCTCGATGAAGAGCAGCAATAAGAACATACATCAAGTACATCCATATGGTGATACAAGAAATCTTCCACCAAAGTACTAACCAACGGATGTTGACTTCAGCTCGAGAACGGATCCAGTCAACCCAGTTGGCATATGAAGAAGTAGGGTGGAGTAGTTTCCTAGAAGAGTGATGTCACGACAGATATCTGGCAAAATCCATAGATGGAGTATCGAGCAAGTAGAGATGCTCTTGAAGCCAAATCTATAAGCACAAGAAAGGAATTAAAAAAAAAGAAAGAAAAGAGAGAAAAAAAAAGGGTCTGCTAAGTTGAAAACCCGCAAGGGCGGCTTAGGCAAAAATTAGGACAGCTCGCTAGTTCTGAAAACCCACAAGGGCGGACTAGGCAAAAATTAGAGCAATAAAAAATATTAAAAAAACCTAAATTGAAAACCTAAAAGGGCAGTTTAGGTAATTACCTAAATAAGTAATGGACTCCCAGCTAATTTCCTTGACAATCCCGATTTAAGTTGGTCTAGTCCAACTAAAGTCTCAGCTAAGATCACGGGTATTGGCGACAAGCCTCCTTCCATTTAGTCTATGATATCCAATACTCATGGATCAATATCACCATTAGGAGAAACAAGCAAAAATTGGCCATGTAAGCATAGATAAAGCATACGTCCCCATGCCTTAGTAGGAGCCAAGTGAGAAAGACAAAAGTCAATTAAGGGACCAATCAAAATTTTCTCACCTCTCGTCAACTGCAGAACTTCAAGCTTTGAAAGTTGAAATAACATTTACATCTTTTGTTGAGTCTTGGAAATCAATATAGGTAATGCCATTGGTTGATTGCTTGGATATCCAAGGATGGCCTCAAATTCTTCAATCATGGGACATATCTCAAAGCCATTAATCTCAAATGTCCTAGAATTCACATTCCAAAAACAAGCCATGGCATGTAAAAAAGAATGGTCCAATTTAATATTTTTAAAACACTTCAAAGTATTGATTTTAGACCAAGATTTTTGTCTCCAATGAATGGCATTCATATTTTTAAATAGACTTTTATTTTCTTCAAATTGTGTTCGACCATTGTTGACAATTGAAGGGAAATTGGAATTGTTAAAAGGAATTTTGATGTTGAAATTGAAAATTCATGGAAAATTTCCTGGCTTCTGTATGAGGTCATGGCATGAAAAGAGATTTATATGAGATGATTGGCGATTAAAAAATTGACAAGGAATGGCTGGAGACTGAGAGGCGCAAGGATAGAAAATTAGTGATGAAACGGTTTTGAGTTGCAGCATTGCCTTTGGTTTATTAAATAATTTTAAATGTGAAAAGGAAAGACCAATAATTATAGCATAGAAATAATAATGATGATAGAAATGTGAAAAAAAAAAAGAGAGAAAATTCAAAAGTTACAGTAAAAGTTCAAATTATATATCATCATTATTATTTTTATCATTTTTTATTTATTATACAATATTTTCTCAATTAATACGATAATGATAGATCACTGAGGAGGAGTGGTGGATCATGATCAAATAAAGCCCTGAAAAAGTCATCGCCTATTGGAGGATGAGGCATATCACCTATCCCGAGTTCACCCGAAGCAGGGCACCTGAATCTCTATTATCTTAAAATTCATATCTGTAACGGTCCTCATCCGAAGTAGACGAAAGAATCTCATGGTCATCAGTTTGGGGTTCCCTAGATGATGAAGCACCAGGATCTCTCATTCCCTGAAATCGAAAGTCTCAAAAATCTTGCTCTGACTGATGATACAATTTTTCAAAATGGGCAACCTGTTGATGACTAGCAACTAACTCTTCTTGAAGTTTCTTGTTTTGTTCCTCAAGCATCCGCTGTGAGTCAGAAGGGAAAGAGTAAGAGTATACATAATCATGAATACATGTAGCATAAATTATCATGAAACAAGAAAACCTACTAAGTAATTGATATCAACGCCCTATGGATGAGGTGGGATCTCCGGTTGATTAGAATGAGCAAATGGAGGAGCGATAAAGGAAGGTCTAGTCTCATGACTAAATGAGCCAGTAGCCTGAAAATAATCATTAAAATAGTCAAAATAAGGTAAGAAAGAAGTAATTACAATGGAAAAATGGTAAAAGTTTACCTAAGAGGTGCTAGCCCGGAGATGCGGGATGAACCCTCTTCCCTCTTCGTGATACTCCTCTTCATCACTATCCTCATTTTCCTTGGGAATCTCCCAAATTCCAATAGGAGATACATCAAATTCAAGAGTCCTACTCGATTAAACTGGATATATGATGCACCCGTTGGATAAAAAAAGGTTTCAACATCATAACCTTGCTGAGCTAACTACCACGCATTCTCTGGCATTGATGTGATATTTAAAGTATACTCTAGGAAATTCATCAGAATCCTCCACCACTTGGGACCAAGGAACCACTCATACACTCTCTCCTCGAGAAACCAGCCACTAGACACAAGGCCGACAATGACTCGATGAGTATGCTGAAAAGGCAATGTGGCATTCATGGAAGAAATCTAGTTCATCCGCTCTTCTGTGTTCCACCAAGCCAAATTGACCTACAAAATGACATAAGGTAAGTGAACTTTTATATAAATTTTAAAGTATACTAATATTATCTTACCTGGCCCTAGGTTAAGCAACTCAAGAGATAGCGTTGGGTGTGCACATGGCGAGAGTCGGGAACTGCTACATGATCCGACAACCAAAAATTCAATCTTGGATACCCAACTCTCTCTCGGGAAATGCCAGACACCCTCACAAGATTATGCTCATATGCCCATACCTACAATAATAAAAATCAAATTCATGCAAGAATAAGAATGGAATTGACATTGGTGGAAGAAGAGTACCTCGACAACCACCATGAAACCAATGAAAGACTTCTTATTTCTGCAAATCTTATCTAGTCCATGATAGAGACAGGCAAGGCCAGCTTCACCCCAGTTTTAAAGCAGTACCGTACTCATATCAGTAAGGGCACTCAACACTGATAGATGAATGGGAGATTCGGTGCTGCATAAAATAGTCGACCCGAGCATATACAGTAAAAATCCTCTAGCATATTGTTTAGCTGTTTCCCTACGAACCTGTCCTTCGTAGTTCATCCAATAACTCTAAATCGGCTCAATTTTTATCTTGAAAGGCTCTTTTAATGATGGTTTCATACCAATTAACTGTTGGACTTCTTTAAATGATAGAATATCATTGGTAAGAGAGACTGGAAGGCCATAGTACCGGATACCAGTTATGGCTGTATAATCAACTGGGCCAATGGTCATCTCTCCTATAGGTAGGTGAAAAGTATGGGTTGTGTCCATCCACCGCTCTGACAATGCTTGAACTACACTCCTGTCTATCGGACATTCCTCAGATGGTAATTACAAGATAAAGCTTTCAAAATTGTAATCTCGGATAATCTGTTTTATCCGAGAGGGTGCTACATCATACCATTGTCGAACTTTATAGACACACCCACCACCCCGAATAATGCAATGATCATGCTAACACGGAGCCAGGTAAGTTAACACAAGGTATATCATCATACCAGTACCACTGATTTATAGACTAAATTTATTCGTTATGTTCTATTTTTAGTTTATCTATTTACTTGTTTATTAAATTCCTAAACATTGTCCTCTAATTAATTTATTTTTCCTAAATCTCAAAGAAAAAAGAAGAAAAGAAAAAAACACAAAAAAAACAAAAATATATTAAAATAATAAATACATATTTGTGCTGTTAAAATAAATAATTGCATTGTTACTTTGGTTTTTTGACTTGAACTGCGATGAAGCCGCATCCCAGATAGTAGACTTATAGTTTCATTTTCATGCCGTCGAATAAATTCCAATAACTCAGCATTGGATCGAGGTTCTGATCTCGAAGCATGCATTTTCTAAGCATGCATTTTCTCCTCAACTCTATGCTAAACTCTCTGATTTACCTATCAAAATATGTGAGTTTGGATGAATATAGTAGAAATGAGCTGAGGTTTATATAAAAAAATTGCAAAGGAAAAAGACAAAAATAAAAAGGAAAAAATAGTATTCTCATGAGAAAAAAAAAAGAAAAAAAGAGAAAAATAAATATTACTGTTGATAAATAGTAAATGAATAGTTAGTGAATAGTGCATAAATAGTGACTACACAGTGAATAAATAGTAAACTCAATTATTCAATTCAATTATTCAGATATTTGCATATATATATATATATTTTTTTTTACACTTTTAAAATATTTTTCCACGCAGGGGGCAAGAAGAAATAGCTAATTTTTTTGCAAATTTCTTTAGTATCTACTGACTACAATTATTTTTTGCAGATAACCAAATAATTTTTTAAGTCCAGAACTTACCTCGGGTCCAGAACCCAAATCCTAAAATCACTTCGGGTCTAGAATCCAAATCCTAAATTCACCTCGGGTCCAAAGCCTAATTAAGTCTAGAACTTACCTCGGGTCTAGAATCCAAATTTTTTTTAAGTCAAGAACTTACCTCGGGTCCAGAACCTAATTTAAGTCCAAAACTTACCTCGAGTCTAAAACTCAAATTACTTTTAAGTACAGAACTTACCTCGGGTCTAGAACCTAAATTAAGTCCATAACCTAAATTAAGTCCAAAACTTACCTCAGGCTCAAAATCTAAATTAAGTCCAGAACTTCCTCGGGTTCAGAACCTAAATTAAGTCTAGAACTTACCTCAGGTCCAGAGCTCAAATTATTTTTAAGTCCAGAACTTACCTCGGGTCCAGAACCCAAATCTTAAATTCACCTTGGGTCCAGAACCCAAATTATTTTTTAGTCCAAGGCTCAAATCAACCTTGTGTACGGAGTCCAGTATGGCTCTAAATTCAGTCAAAAATCACATTGCTTTTTACTCTCTTTTGCTGTAGTCTCAGATCGCTCAAGCAGGGGGCAAACTGTATACCCTTAATTTTTGACCCAGTCCAGTCCAATATTTTTTAAAAAAAATAGTCTAAAATAATTTTTGTGGTATTTTAATTAAATAATATTTATTTTAATATTTATTACTTACAATATTTATTTTTAATAAAAATAAAAAAGGTAACAGTAAAAAAGATATAAATAAATAAATAAAAATAGGCAATGAAAAATTTTTGTCGCCGAAGACGAATTGGCTTGGGCCAATTCACCACAGATTTTTCTGTTGTGAAATGGCCATAGGCCAATTGGCCGATTTGCCGCAGGATTTTTCTGCGGCGAACTGGCTGGCCAGCGCCCAGCTCCCGCAGTAATTTTTTTGCCAGCGCACTTTTGCACGCCCAGCCCGCACGCAGTTTTGCCAAAACCCTATTCTACTTGGTTTTTAATTTTATTTCCTAAAAGGTTTTTATTTAGTTAGCCAATTAGAATTAGGTTTATGATTTTTTCTTATAAATACCACATTAAAGACACATAATGAAGGGGCTAAAATATTTTACTTGACCTTGGACTTTTGGATTTTTTCTGCCAATCTCAAGCTTGAAAGATCAAGAGTGAGCAAACCACAAACATTCCATCAAAGGCAGCCTACACTGTCTTTATTATTGTTCAACCAGAATTCAAAAGTTGTGCTGGAACCAACAACGAAGGTTTGAATCTCTATTTCTTTGTTTATGTTTACAGTAGCTTCATCAAGTTGGATTAATTGTTTCATCAAACAATTTGATCAATTATTCTACTAACCATCCAAACTTTATTTGAAACCCTAAAACTATTTCTTTTAAAACCCTAATGCTTTAATACCCATAACACATATTTTTAAAATCTAAAACCTTAAATTACACTTTTCTAAAACCACAATAATCTGTTTTCTTAAAATCCTAACCAATTCTATTTTTCTAAAATCACAGTAACTTATATTTTCAAATGCCTAATCTAAAAAACCAATTTTCATGATTTTTAATCTTATTTATTTAAACCCTAAATTTTAATATTATTTTCTTACAACTTTTGAAATCCTAAATCCAAAACATCCATTCTTTAGATTCAAACCCTAATTTATTTCAAATCTAATCTTTATATTCAAACATCCAATAGCCATGCTATTTATTTAAAATATTTCTCAACTAATTAAACTAGTATATGCAAAACTCTAATTGTTAAATATAAAACCCAAGAAACCCTAATTGATGCATGAACCCTAAAGTTATATATTTACTATTTTACTTAAGTTGGATGAATGTGTATTATATATTTTGATTGATGTTTGATGTCTTTGATGAATGATTTACTTATGATGAGTGGATGTTTACTTTTATTGATTTGTTTGGATTTCAAAACATTGTAAGAGGCATGTTTATATATTTTGGGTACCTCATGTATTATGCATCATGTAATTTAAATTGCTTTTATATTTTGGACCAATGAAAAGGACACATTTCCACCTTTCGGTGGGTGTCCTATTTAGTTTTAGACATGGACAATGTAAGGACATGTTTCCATCCTCGGATGGGTATCCATTTATTTGTTTTGTTTGGACATTGCTTTGATTTTAATATAATGATGCTTTATTTTAATTGTTGCATGAAATATGGATAATATTGGCATACTTAAGAATTCTATAATATTAAGACCTGCAAAGGAAGTTGGTTCCAATGAACCGGGCGTTGTGGGGGTGTTGGGCCGTTTCTCACCTTCCCCACACGTACCAAACTTTCCGAACCCATTATTGGGTTACAAATTCCTTAGGAATAGAGTCATCCACCCCTTTCTTTTTCCCAGCCCGTCCGGGTGGCGACTCCATTTTTCTCTGGGCTTAGGCCTATGTTCTCTAAGGCCCTGAGCCTAAACAGTGCCAAAATCGCAAGAACCATTCCACCGGGAGTGGGGGCAAAAATCTCTGCTCACACCATCCAAATAATAGTTAGTTTAATTATTTAGTACTTAGGATATCCCTTCTCATGAGAACGATATTTTACTCACACTTTATTACTTGATTACAACCAATGCACTTGCAGTTAGCTTGACTAGGTCCTCACCCAACACTCAATATCCTCCCAAAACTCAGTAATAAGAGCACACATATTTACTTTATCACCCCTCACTATAAGGGTAGCATTAGCCTCAATCAACTTAAACAACCTCTGAAAAGTATGAAAATAGCCAATACGGTGCTCAAGAATTGTCAATTCAGCCTCAGTATTACATCCTAGTATAGCATTGAATTCCTCAAAAGTAAGACACATTTCCTCCATCATAGGGGTCTCAAAATTTCAGACAAGCCTGAACAAAATCTTTGTCTAGTTTTACCCATTTCAAAGTAATGGCAGATGTAATACCATATCTAATTAAATTTATTTTGTTCACTTTCAAACAAGTGGTCTATAGATGCAAAGAATGAATAAAAAATGGCTTCATGTCGGCATAGTTCACTATCAAAAAATTAAAAAGTCCCATGAGAAAGCTTAAAAAGCTTTAAAAAACCACATGAGGTTAGAAAAACTGGCCCACATATAAGGTAAGCAACCCATTTGTGTAGCATGTGAACTATAAGTGCTAAGCGCGGATAACCCATACACCGTGTGGATGGCCCAGGCTAACATGTGGACACACAGCGTCCCATGGGTAAAAAAATTAAAAAATTAATTAAAAAAGGAGGAAGAATTTCTAATCAAAAGTGTAATTAATTATCATTACCTAATAAAACCCACATAAATAAAAGAAAAGTGCATAAATTAAAATTATTTGGCTACAGTATTCCAACAGTAAATGCATCATTAATGTAAAATTAGATCCTATAGAAATAGGAAAGTCAAGCAGCAAATCTATCTTCTACCATGATGGTGCCTTTCACCCTCAATTGATAGTGGACCTAGTGTTGTCGATAGAAAAGCCTCATAACAGCGAGCCATCTTGAAGGTACATTTAGTGGTGTCGACTTTGTGCTATTGCAATACTACTGCAAGTGCACGGGTCACGCAAGAAATACAGTAGCGAGTAAGATATCGTTCCACTAGAGACAAGATCAATTACTAGTACAAACTTCAACTGTTGTTTAGTAATTCAATAATTCTTGTGATGATTAAAATAAAAACAACTAACTTCCTAAAAATTAAAGTAAAGAAAGATTGAGTATTGTGCAAAAGAATTGATGATAAAGACACTATCCAAATATTGAATCCCCCTAGCTATAAAGAGTATTTATGAATATTAAGTCAATTAAAACAAATAACAGAGTTGAATTGGCATTCCTCTAAATTAGATCAAAACCTCTCTCGAGTGAATTGATCCCTCATCACTAAGTAGAATGCTAGGAATCTATTCTTAAACATAATTAAATAGATCATGCAATAGGAACAAGAAATTATAAACCAATTGATCTTCTAAGTCTATCTCTAGCACTCCAATTAATTCTCAACTCCAATGAGAATTCTGTTCATATCAAGCTTTCTCAAGTCAATAATATGAAAATTACAACCAATTAATAAGCATGCAATTATCAATTGAAAATGAACAATTAAGAATCATGAGAGTAAGACAACTCAATTAAATGATTTAATCAAATAAAAACTATTTAATCCATACAATAAAGCTAGGTTTCATCAATATCTAGATAGAAAAAATTTAGCTCATGTTCATAACCAGAAAACCAAAACAAAAGAAATAAGTAAAAGAATTCAAACAATCCATGATGAATGATTTGTGTTTCTTCACTTCAATCTTTGATTCTTGATTCAAATCATGTCTCAATTGGATCTTCACCTTCAACCTCAGTCACCAAACTCTCTCTTTTTGAAGGTGCCGCCTCTAGGTAATAAAAATTGGATCCCTAATTTGCACTTTAGTTTGAATTTTATAACCCAGAGTTTTAGCTTGACACGCCCAGTGACATGGCCGTGTCTTTAGGCATCTCGATGATACTTCATTCAGCATTGATGACATGGGCAATGACACAGCCAGGCTCCTAGACATGTTGCAGCTACTGTGATGCAGAATTAAGGACACAGGCAGTGACACGGGCGTGTCACTGGTGTGTCAAAGCTTCTATAAGGTGGGCGAATGATACAGTCATTGACACACCCATGTCGTTGGGCGTGTCGCTTGAAAATTTTGCCCAAAGTAGCTCTTTTCCTCATCTTTCATCCATGATTCCGACCTAAATCACCATAATGTCTCAAAGTGTAAAAGATTCTGGAAATCAACCCTAACAAGCACTTAAGCGAATAAATTAAACTCAATTTGATAATAAATATACCAAAGAATAGGGGTAAAAATATCATCAGTTATATACTTATCATTTAGCTCATTCATCAAGCCACTGTAAAGTGTATACCAAAAATTGTGAGAAAAACTAAGAAATGAGGACCAGTGGAAAGTGTTATAAAGAAAAGTTTACCTCATGATAATTCTCCGATAGTGGGGCAAAAGGAACTTCAGGCACAATAGCCCTCTCCAGATCCCATGTCATCATCTATAACATAGGTGATGGTTTTACCTTACTAGTAATATGGCAGATCAATCTCAGGATGCGCCAGATGTGCCTCAACGGATGTTGAGTGTGAACAAGCTTGAGAACCTCCTTCTACAGGGGTAATATCAGTAAATTCGGCACTAGTATCTGCCGCAGTTTCAGTTCTCCCTTGGCGGGCAGGACCGGCTGCACTAGTCTCAGGATGTGAAGCTCCAAATGAGTTGTAAGTATGCTGAGATTGACTAGATGAGCTACTAACAAAATGAGGCATCAATGAAAATCTACAAAAATTATCATAGTGGAAAGAAGACCACTATAGAGATGAGGGTTTGCAATTATAGTTCTTCCCATTCTCATGTTTATGGGTAATGTACATGGAATAACTCTCTCAAAGGATGTTTGACTCTTGAAATGCTTGCCCAAGTAATACTATTGAGTCTTTAGGGATTAAAAGATTGCTCAACAGTTAGAGTTGTAAGAAGCTTGGTTCAGATGATTATAGTTGAAGGGAAATGACACCACCTTACCTAAAAAAGGAAAATGTCATCATAGAAGCTAATCAAGCTGTGTGTGATGAAATGTACTCACATTGTCTACTAAAACGTTGTTAAAAAGGGCTCATAAATTTTAGAAATCTGAATCAGGTGGTTGCAATCGGTTACTTGGAGACTAGCGGTGTCCCACAGGAAGACATCTAGTTGGGGACTCCTTAGGGCAGGTGCCAAATTGGGGAAGTACTCATAAGCCCACATCTGTAATAGATAGCATATTAGAATGCAGGTTCCAATAAAATAAAATAAAAATGCTAAAGGTTAAAGGTTGTCAGGGTGCATACCTCCTTCAAGATGTAGGTCCCTCCAATAGAATGGATTTATTCTAGTGATAATCTACCCATTTCCTCATACATTATGGCCAATACAACACCACTCTAGTTGAATTCAGTAATTCAAGAGATAAATCTTCTAAGCTCGTCATAATGGCAGGATTAATAGTATCATGTCAGGTATGCCAAAAAGTACACCCCAGTAACAATAAAATTACTCTACAAGCAATCTATAGGGAGCAATCTTCGAGATCATTGTGCCTCCTCACCAAGGAATTAATATGTCCTTTCAGCCAAGAGTAGGCAAGCATAACCTCGCCTATTTCAGGAATAGGTAGATTGCCAACCAGCAGATTCATAATCTACCCTTCAGATAAATTCCTCCAATTTGGAAATAGCTCCAAAGGGCATAACCTAAAGGAGATGCCACATAGCAAGTATAGATCTTGTGGAGTCACAGTTAATTCACCATATGAAAATGGTAAAAATTGGTAATGTCCCACCATCTCTCGACTAAAGCCCATAGTAGGTCATGATTAGCTTGCTCCATGAAGTCAAGAGATAAAAAGTCCATAAAGCTAGTGAGAAACAACAATTCCTTTACCTCATTAGGAAGGTTGAGATTCCCTAAGTTGAGATGACCACCTCGTAATTTCAATTGAGTGTGTTGCTAAAACACGGTAAATAATAATCATATTATTATTATCTCACCTAATTCAAAAAATTTGAAAACCAAAATTAGAAAATTATTAGAAAAAAATACTTTGTATTAAAAAAAGAGCAAAGTCTTGCTGCACTGCGGGCGGCCCAATATACTCATCCGATTTCTATAAGTAGGGGTCCCCCCTTCTTATTCAAGGAGCCTGATTTATGACATGGAGGCTCTGCCAAATTACTTTTAGACTAAATAATTAATTAAGATATTCATTCTTTCATTTATTGAAACTGATTTTTCATTACTACAATTAATTAATTTCACTTAATTGCCTAAGGAAGTGGAGTTATGAAGCGGCAAAGCTCGTCAATCTTTTGTCAAAAAGGAAATAATAGCCCAAGGTATTGTTTTCTTTACTACATCTATTTCCATTTGATAATTAATTAACTTAATGTGAGCAAAAAATTTTGCCCCCGCTCCCATGTGGAATGGTTTTTACGACTTTGGCACATTAGGCTTAGGGACTTAGAGAATACGGGCCTAAATCCGAAGAAAATGAAGTCGCCACCCAGATGGGCCGGGAAAATAGAAAGGGATGAATGACTCGATTCCTAAGGAATCCCCAACCCCCTATTGGGTTCAGAAAGTTGGATACGTATGGGGAAGGTGAGAATGACCAAGAACCCCGAACTCCCAAAAAGCCCGGTTTATTAGAACCAGCCTCCTTTTCATGTTTAAATATTATTGAATTCTTAACTTATTAAAATATCATCCATAATACATGTAATCATCAAAATGAATAATCATCCATCACTTTTATTAAAACGAAGTGATCAAAATAGGCACCCATCTAAGGATGGAAACATGCCTTTACAACAATTGTCTAATGTCCGAAATTAAATAAAATAGGACATCCACCATTTGGTGGAAACATGCTCTTTACATAATCCAAAATTCAAAACATATTAAATTATATTAAACTTAACTAATGAGGTACCCACAAAGTGAAAACATACCTCTTACATCATTGAAGCTACAATAAACCAATAAAAGACATTTAGCCATACATTATAAAGTAAACCATTCATTATAAATCAAATAAAATAAATCATCCATCCATTAATAATCAAGTCTACATTTAAATATCATGTTAAACAATAGATATACAAACTAGTGTTTTATGAATTAGGGTTTAGGAAAATACAATTAGGGTTTAGGGTTTTAAAAACAGGATTAGGGTTCTTAGGTTTTTGAATTAGGGTTTTGGAATTAGGGTTTTTAGGGTTTTAGAATTTAGAAAACTATTTAGGGTTTTGGAAACTTTAAAATTGATTAGGGTTTTAGGTTAAGCAAATAGGAAATTAGTGTTTCTAGGTTGGAATTTAGGGAATTAGGGTTTCTAGATGGCAAACTATGGAATTAGGGTTTTTTAAAACATATAAACCACTATGTGAATAAAAGTTTCAAGTTAAATCTAAAGTCATTATGAATCTTAAACAAATAAAATATGACAAAATGAGCTACTGGACGAAGCAAGAATTAAATATGCAACCTACTGTGAGTTTAAAATTAATCAACACAAGCTACTAGATACGTTTTAATAAATATATATGAATATAAATCAATGAATATAAACTAATGGAATTATTTTGACGAAATGATAAATATAATCAGTTTTTGAAATCATTATCAAAACATCATGTATTGAATTTAAGTGGATTAAACTTAGAGAACGTACCTTGGTTGTTGGCTCCACCAAAATTATACTTTGATACAAAATTTTTTTGCACCAACTTGGAACTCTAGCTAAACAAAATCCAAGATAGTAGTCACCGCCTTGTTTTATAGATTGGATAGTATTCTACGTTTAATGGTTGCTTCATCTTTGTGTTGATCCTCTTTTTGGTTGTTTCGTTGCTCTTCGTAAAATTCAGTGTTTCTTAATGGTTGCTAATCATTGCTCTGTGTCAAATTAAACCGTGTTGTTTAATGGTTGCTAATATCCTCTTGTTCTCTTTAATCTTGTATTTATAGAAGGATATAGTAGGTTAAATCCTCATAAAACTTCCTATTTTGAAACGGTTTACTAAGGCATATCAAATTAGATTATTTTTAATTCGACACAAACCGAGAGCATGTCGGATTAAATGCAATTTAATTAGAGGCCAACCAAGATCATGTCGAATTAAAAGTAATTTAATTCAAGGCAAACCAAGACCATGTTGAATTAGGATTGTCCTAATTCGACATAAAATCCCAAAATTGGTCCCCATATCAAATTGGGGAAGGCCCAATTCGATCCCAATTCGATATGGGGTTTCCCATATCGAATTGGGGCATTTCAATTCGACATGGTACACCCATGAAGTGCAATTAATGTCCCACATCGAATTAAACCCAACTAAATCTTTGAAACAAACATATTTAGGGTTTTAAAGGTTGAACTAGCTTATTTTAGGCCTCAATAAATTATACCAATCTAATCAAAAGCTTAAAAAAGTTTTAAGCTTATGAAGAGTGGACCGATTATAACTTAGGCCTTTCTTTAACTAGCATTAGACTAGCTAGGGTCAAAATTAAGGGTCTATAGTTTGCCTCCTGCTTAAATGATCTTGAATTTATTCAGAGAGTGAAAAGCAATATGACTTTGAGCTACTTTTGGATAAGGATTGAATTCTAGACCTGGGGATCTAGTTTTGGTTTTGGACCCAAATTGGTTTAGGTTCTGGACCCGAGACTGAATCTAGGCTCTCAACTTGAGCTAGGACTTGGGTTCTCGATGCCAAACTGAATTTGGTTTCTCAACCCGAGACTGGATTTGGATTCTTGACCCTAGACTTGATTTTGATTTGGGTACTCGATCTGAGACTAGATTTGGGCTCTCGACACCATACTAGATTTGGGTTCTCTACCCGAAACTGGATTTGATTTGGACACTAGACCCGAGATTAGATTTTAGGTTCTCAACCTGATGCTAGATTTGGGTTCCCAACGTAAAATTAGATTTGATTTTGGTACTCGACCCGAGATTGGATTTTGGGTTCTCGACCAAAGACTAGATTTTGGCTTCTCGACATGAATCTGAATTGGTTAGGCTATGGACCCGAGATTGGTTGGGTTTTAGACCAAAAATTGGATTGGTTGGGTTTTGGACTCAAAACTGGATTGGTTGGGTTTTGGATTTGAGATTTGATTTGGGTGACTTTCTGTCAATTGAGAGTTCTAGCTATCTTCTAGCCAATTATTCCATTCTTCAATGGATTGTGGGTCTTCACCCTCAAAATGGATCTTCATCCTTGGACATCGAGTCTTCACCCTTCAAAATGGATCTTCATCCTTTGGACATCGGGTCTTCACCCTTCAAAAATGGATCTTCATCCTTGGACATCAGGTCTTCACCCTTCAAAAATGGATCTTCATCCTTGGACGTCGGGTCTTCACCCTTCAAAATGGATCTTCATCCTTGGACATCGGGTCTTCACCCTTTAAAATGGATCTTCATCCTTGGATATTTGGTCTTCACTCTTCAAAATAGATCTTCATCTTTGGACATCTGGTCTTCATCCTTTAAAATGGATCTTCACCCTTGGACATCTGTCCTGCATTGGCTTCAGCTCTTCTAATTGGACTGATCTTTTATCTTTTGCACCTTCATTCATTTGAGAGTTCTAATTTTCTTCTTGTTCCATTCTTAAATGGATTCTTTACTTTGCACTTTTGCAAAAAAAAAATTAACTATTTTTTAGCTAGTCCTTATATTCTCTCTTTGCCCCCTGCGTGGCAAAATATTAAAGGTGAGTCTGAAAATATTTTATACATGCATAAACTCAAAAATTAAAAGGAGAAACTTTGCCCCATGTGTAGGATCAAACTAATGATTTTTTTTCCATGCAGGCTCTAATTGATGTTTGTGTATTGTCTGGTTCCTTGTACAAGCATGCATCTCCATTTTTTAAAGTGACTAGATCTTTCTTAAGTGATAGGCCTTCCATGCCCCCCTGATTCCATATCTACTTCATATTTGCTTCATAGAGTATTGCTTTTTACTTTGAAAAAGAATAGACAATGCAAGACAAAAAATACAGTGCGATATGCTCATGTATGCATGATATGCATAAATAATACTTATAGTGATTCCATTGACTCACAGAATGAGGTGATCAGCTGAAGTATTGTAACACCCCCATACTCTATATAAGTACTATACATATACCTTGTATACATGCAGTACGTATATAAAGTATAAGAATGTTACTTTTCATTTCAGATTAAAAACCTTTACTCTAGTTCCAAACATTAATACATTTTATTTAAAGAACATTTACAAAATCTTTGTACTTACTATGATCTTACATATATATATAATGATCTTGTCTTTACCAAAAATTCATTTATACATATGAATACATTTTTATCAAAATACAATATAATTAAATTGTACATGTATGCACCACCTTCTAGTTGGTCTCGAAATACTCTTACCCTTCTCGTGGCATAACGATTTGACTTCAGATCAACCACCTACTCGCCTGTGCGATTTACACAACCGCGCTAAGCTCGAAAGCTTAGTAGTACAAATAAATATTATAAACATACCATACAGAAAATCATAACTTCATGTATCATTAATTTCTTATCATGTTTTTCCCATTTCAATTACACTTTTCATATGTTTCTACTAATCTCATAATTATATACATATACACATATATTATTAACACAAACCACAATTTCATAACTTATTAGAACATTCATAAAATAATACTTGCAATGTTCACATCCATATACATATTACCTATCATATTGTACTTTTAGAATCTCATCTTTCAGCATAGCTTGTTAGGCCATATTTCTTTTCAATAATTTACTTCTGTATTGTAATCATATCATTCTTCATAATATTACATGTCATTATATAATTCAATTAATTCATCATTTATGATTCACATTGAAACAAAGACAAGCATGGGTCCAAAAGACACTAATAGGCCATTCCACTTTCAGAGTTAATGTTTTGGTTTAATTATCACATTTATCTTTATCATTATCCCAACTAGGCTTCAAGGATTAGGCTCAACCAAGCTTCAAGGGGAACAAAGCATGCTAAGTATCAACCCAACTTGGCTTCAAGAACCAAACCCAACCTAGCTTCAAGGGTTGTAACATCTCAACCAAGCTTCAAGGACTAGACCCAACCAAGCTTCAAGGGGAGTTAAGCATGCTAAACTTCAACCCAACTTGGCTTCAAGGATCAAATCCAACCTAGCTTCAAGAGATTGTTACCATTAGGCATGCCACCAACAATAAAACTCTGAAAATGGAATAACATATTAGACACACAATTCATTCATTATTTCATTATCAATTTCATTCTCATTTTCTCATCATCATTTAGGCAATCATGCCTCAATTATCTCATTTGCATCATTATAGCCAACAACAATGGCTTCACATCTCATCAATAGAGTATACATAACCAACTGCATTGGACATACATTTTAAATTCATCATCATCTAGGCAAACATGCCCCACTTATTTCATTTGAATCATTATAGCCAACCACAATGGCATCACATCTCATCATATCACAATTCACATTAAAGCAATTCATCATTAAAGTATTCATCATAACCAATTGTATTGCACATATATTTTGAATGATCATCATATATTTCACATTATACAATTCATAGCATTAATCAAATATATCAACAATATAATAGATTACTTAACACATTTACAACCAATTGTGTTAAGTCTCAAAATCATGTAAATGTATGCAACCATGTAAGTTTGTACTTACCTCAAGAACAACTCACACCAATCTATACACTTCCTCTTCAAAGAATTCTTCACTATATGGATTAGGGCAACTGAACCTCTTCACAACCTAATCCAAAAGGAATAATACACACTTATTTACAAATACACATGAATTCCAATACAATTATTCACCTATTAGTCTCATACTAGACTCATAGATCACAAATTACAAACCACAACCATTATCTAAGTCCCCACGGTCGTGGCCTCACAACCCCATGGTCGTCGCCTCACAAACCCCCACGGTCGTGGGTTAGCAAACGAACCTGTCCAAATTGCCTAACACCCCCACGGTCGTGGCATCCAAAGGCCACGGTCGTGGCATCCAAAATGCTTCTATTTCGGACCAAACTCATGTATTCTATGTTTTAAACTTCATTAAACACAAACATATAGAAAATCCAAGATAATAATTAATCAAACTCATAACATACATTAATTACCAATTAATTTAACACTTATATAACTTCAATATATCATAATAATAATCATTATATACATCATCCATATATCAATTATTCAATTCCCCAACTCATTTATATTAAACCCTTACTAAACAATTTCAACAATCCATCATCATCCTCACAAATAACCATTTTATCATCATCTAAATACCAATTCAACATATCTATATACTTCAATCTTTCATTATCATCATCTTCACACACTAAACATATCAAATATAAGCTCAATCAATAGAAATCAATACAAGGAAATGAATACTTACTTGAATATTTTGCCAAATCTTCAATATCCACCTTTAATTCTCTCAAAACCCTTATGAATTTGATGTGTATGTAAATAAAATTACATCTCTCTCTCTCTCTCTCTCTCTCTCTCTTTCCACGTTCAAGAACAAAAAGAAGAAGAAAGAAAGAAAATCTTCTTTCTTTATTCAAACTTATCTTATATATATATATATATATATAATAAAATATCCCAAAAATCCTCCACCACAATTTTTATTCTTCCCTTTGACTTTCTTATCTTCTTTTTCTCTTGTCATTATTATTATTATTATTATTATTATTATTATTATTATTATTATTATTATTATTATTATTATTATTATTATTATTATTATTATTATTATTATTATTACTTACTTACTTACTTACTTACTTACTTACTTACTCTTCCTACACCAATATATACATCATGTATATGTGATGTATATGTTGCTATATGTATATCTCTTATATATTGTATTTATATTTCCCATATTTTTCAAATACCATATATACATATCATCCTTCATATACATCTATCTCTTATAATATTTCCTTTTAATTAACTTATCTTCTTTTGACTTCCATTTCTTTGACTTGTATATGTTATATATATATATACACAACATATACACTCTCTCTTTACTTCTTTTCTCTTTCCATTAAACATATACATTAAATCCAAATACAACAATAATTCCAAAATTTTTAGGGTATACTTTGGGATATTACAAGTATTCTCATTAGTTCCTTCTAGATGCTCATTCAGGTCTTGCATTAGAATGGCAGAAGGCTTTGAATTTATGGCTTTTATCTTCAAAATGTTAAAAACGTGAGTAGTGGGGCCCAAGCAGGGTAGAGACATGAGAGACATCTATTTGGGTTGTAACTTCTCCATGACATGACCTTACAAGTGATGCTTTCATTAGCCCTCTTTTTCCCATTATGTCCTTTGGAGTTTGTCAACGTTGTTTACTTCCTTTAACTTGAAGTTTTATGCAATAAGAAAATAGTTTTTTTCTTCTTCTTTTTTAACACACATTTTTTTAATCTTAAAATCATATTTTGGCCTTTGTCAAATTAGTGTTATTGTACCTCAGGACTTAATTTTCCAAATTAACATATCTATAACATGACAACCCTAGTAACCAAACTAAACTTGGGAATCATTTCCATTTAAGCAAGAACTGTTGCACTTCAGATAGGCACATACACAGTACTTGACCAAATGCCTCATTGAGTTTAAATAGTATCTATCTCATATGCATGCTTATCCAAATTATATCCACTAATAGACTCTACCTACCAAGAGAGATCAATAGATCTTTATTAGGCTTGAAATGAGGTCTATAAGGGACATGGGTTAAATGAAGGTCAACTTTGAGCTATAACTGTAACACCCCCATATCCAATGCACACACACTACAACCACAACAATGTAGCATAAGTGCACCAAACATAGGGATGCTACGGTTTTCTTAACATTCAAAACCCTTTAAACTTGATACAATACCCTTATCATTATACATTATAGAAAAGTAGATCATTTACTTATAAAACAAAACATATTAGTTATATATATATATATACATTTAAATATTACACAGCGGAAGTTATAAAATATGTACATATTTACATATTAAACATTTCTTTACAAAATATAAAGAAGTATACATGATTGGCAAGTCTGCTCTGATCTTTAAGCTCCCAAAATGGATTCTTCAAGGTCTACTCTCACTTGGTCTTGATGAACTCTCAGGTTCAACTCTATCAACTCTATTACCTGCGCGATTAAACACTATCGCGCTAAGCCAACGGCTTAGTAAGATAATCATGCTAATGATATGACTTAGTGCAATGCAATGTCATTTCTCAATCCATATGATACATGTAACATCATATATGCAAAACTAACAACATACTTTCACATTACATATCACATTTCAATATCTTTTCATATACCTTATTAGTATTCATTTAACCATTCATAATCAACACTAAACAAAGACAAGCATGGGCCCAAGACACACTAATATGCCATTCAATTTTCAGAGTTAAAGCTTTGGTTTTGTTATCACATTTATCAATATCATATACCCAACTAGGCTTCAAGGATTAAGTTCAACCAAGCTTCAAGGGGAGCAAAGCATGCTAAGCTTCTACCCAACTTGGCTTCAAGAACTAATCCAACCTAGCTTCAAGGGTGGTAACATCTCAATTAGGCTTCAAGGATTCAATCCAACCTAACTTCAAGAGATTGTTACACTTATTAGGCATGCCACCAACAACCAACTCTGAAAATGGAATAACACATTAGCCACACAATTCATTTATTATTCAATTATCATTTTCATTCTCAATTCTCAACAACATTTAGGCAAACATGCCTTATTTCTTTCAATTGCATCATCATAGCCAAACACAATGGCATTGTCTCATATCATGTCTTATTTAAATTATCATTGCATCTTTGATATACATTTCAATTTCAATGTATATTACTCATGAAACACATTACCATTCACAATGCATAACATAACATTGTTCAATCTCAACAATGCAATTAGGGCAAAGAACAATTGATATGATTCATAGTTTTAGAACCTTACACATGCATTTGATTATATCATTCATTGATTCAAGTGTGTTTAAAGTGTTTAGGGTTAGGTTTAGGGACCAACCTACCCTTGGAGAACCAAAACAATACAATTAGAACAAAGAATAAAAACCCCAACCCACACAATTGAGGGACACGGGCAGCCACTTGAGGGACACGGCCAAGCTTGTGGCCGTGTCACTCAACCCAATTAGACAGTAAGCAACACAGGCAAGGGACACGGCCAAGCTTGTGGCCGTGTCTCCCAAAACCAAAATCCAGTAGTGAACACGGCTAAGGGACACGGCCGTGTCTCTCAAAAACTCAACCAACACGCCCAAATTTCCTTGGCTTGGCCGTGTCTCTCCTTTCCTTTGGCCGTGTCACTCATCACCAAAACCCTAAATGTAACCAACCCTCTTCCAAATGCATTTTAACATATAATTCCCAACACAAACTCACTCAAATGGATATAACTCATGTCATAACACATATTCATCACAATAACCACTTAAACAACACATTTGAACACAAACCATCTCAAAACCCTAACTCAAACTTTACTCTTGATTTTCCACTATCAATCTTCACTTATTTTTCCATAATCACAACCAAACCAACACCAATTCCAATTTTTAACTTTAAATCAATTCTAACACTTGCAAACACATATCAAATACACCAAATCATTACATCAACAAATCACACTTCACTTTAAACATAACTTCAAAATTAACAAAGGAAACAAGAGATTTCTTACCTTAGATGAAGAAATTTCACAAATCTCTAACCAAACTCTTTGATTGCCTCTTCAATTTACTTCTTGCCTCAAGAACACCTCCCTTTCTCTTTGCTATTTGGAGAGCCGGCCACTTCAAGAAAGAAAGAAGAAAATGCACAAGTCAAACACTTTTTCTTCTTTTAATCTCCACCATGCATTTCATTTCAAGCAATTACTCATATACCCCTCATCACTTAACTTAGCTTTTGTCTCTTATAAACCCAATTAAGTAATTTCACATGCCATATAAAAATCTCCTCTTGCATTGACTCTCTCTCTTTGACCATTTTATATGTTATATATATCACCATATACATAACATATAAACTTGTCTATAAACCCTATTTCTTCCCAAAACACATATACACAAGCATTCTCTTCTCAATTTCTTTTCTTATCACATTCAATCCAATTTATAACAACAACAACAACAACAACAACAACAACAATATCACCAAGACTTCTAGGGCATACATGAGGATATTACAATAACTGATGTGACACTGCTGGCAAACGTTCACACAACAATCTTCTTGTTGGAAATATACCATTAGAGGTTCCATTTTCACCTTATGGGCATCACTTTTATCTTCTAACTTCATGAAAATATAAAGCTTGAATGTCCTTCCATCTTCTTGGTAGAAATATGAATCCAATCAGTACTATCTTGATCTTTAGACCACCCTCTTTTTTTTTCTTTCGTTCCATCCTTTTTCCTTTTGGAAAGTCTAAGACTTTTAATATTATCGATCTGGAGCTATGTTGGATAAAATGAAAAATGTTCTTTCCCTTATGTATTTGTGTCTTTGGCTAGGCTGGACCAATTCAAGTCAATCCATCCTCGGAAACTAAATGGAAGTCTTCTGCTTGCTTTAGCTAAAAGGAAATCAGTTGCCTTTTGGAACTGCCTTTTGGGTTTTATTTTCTTTTTCTTTTTTTTTCTTTTCCTCTTTTTACTTTTTCTTTTCTTCTTTTTTTGTTTTTTTTCTTTTTTTTTCTTTTTTTTTTCTTTTGCATTTTTTTAGTTCTAAGAACGTTGTCTTTTTCGCACCATTCTATGCTTTTGACTATGGATGAGTGGAGTAGAGTGAGTTTGCTTCAACAAGTATAAATCATTTGTTTCCCTGATGTCATCTTAATAAAATGGAGATATTAGGTCTGGTATCAGGTGAACTTCAACTATCCTTATGGTCTTAAGAACTTCAACTATCCTTATGGTCTTGACTATGCATTCCTTTCTTTGATCTTCTTGCCTTTTTCCCTCAGTGATCATCAAATTTTTGATAAGTATTACATTAGCTCAGTGTAGGTTATTGGGGTTTACAAGCCAATAAAAAGCAAGCTAAAATTTTATGAAGGCTCAAAGGGATAAACTAGGAAATGATGTTAATAAGGCGGATAGTTCTTGGCTTACAAAACAATACCTAGATCATCTCTCCCTAAAATAAGCAGAGTTTAATTTCGCCTCGAAAGTTTGTCAAAGCATATTCTAAGATCAACTAGGATCTAGATAAAGATCATTATGCAGGAGCTCTCTCTAAGTAAGCATACACAGCTCAATACCATAGCATAATTCCCTCACCTAGTAAAGTCATTCAAATCATGATGCATAGATACACTAATTCATGATTATCAAGCTAGAATCATCACTGGTTGAGCACTAAAATGTCAAAAGCAACAAATTATAAATGCAATAAAAGTAATTTTTTTAAACCATCTTAATTTGAAAAACATAATTGTTCCAAATAAAGAAAATGAAATAAAAAAACAAACAAGCTAAAAGAAGATTGTTGAGTTGAAGTCAAAGATGCTTCTTTTATTCGGACGTATCAAGGGCAATGGTCAGTACCTCCACATCCAAAACCCATTCATCTATGTCTTGAAAACTTGATAAGACAGAACTTTTCTTTAATCCTCCCTCTATCATGAAGGTTGTTGGTGGTGGCACCCTTGCAAATTTAGGCAAAGGATTGTTCTTGGTATTGGGATTTTTGAGCTATAGTAGCTTGCCACTGTCAATTAAATCTTGGATCTCATGCTTCAATCGAGTACATCTATCTATCTCATGCCCTTGTGTTGGATGAAATTGATAAAAAGCTTTGGTGTCAAAGTTTGGAGGTAAATGATTCAACAAGGGTCGAGGAGCCAATGGTTATAATAACCCTTTCTTCTATAGCTTGTTAAGAACCCAAGATAAAGGTTTTCCTAATTTTAAAAACTATCTTATATTTCCTTGACCAATTGTATTAACATCGACTTTCTTATGTGTATTTTGATTGCCAGATTGATAATCATGTTTTGTAAAAAAAAATGGTTCTTCTCTCTTTCTCACTCTTCTATTTGTAAGCCAACTTGAAAAGGATCTTTGAAATCTCTGATAAGAGTGTGAGACATCTATTCACGAAGATTAGGTAGCACCTGTAATACCCTTATACTCTATATTCGTACAATACATATTTTCAGCATATGTAAAATATGCATATGCGGTACAAAAATGTCACAGACCAGTTTAATAAAAAAAATTCACATTTCTGATTTAAAATTTTAAATACTAAATATATAAAATTAAATAGTACATAAATATTCTTTACTTATTATAGGAACCAAAAAAAATATTTTATATGAAAATCTCTGGAAAAAATTCGCCAGAGTTTTGTCTATAATATGGACATCCCAAAATTTATCAATTACACAACTTGCAAAAAGAAAACACTCCCAAATAATTTCATATCACCATCTCAACCATACTCCTCAATTTTATCAAGTTTCTCAAACATTTATATATATATATATATATATATATAATTTAGAACACATTACACTCCCATTTCAAATAACTTAACCCAAACATTATTTATAGTTTATAATACATAAAATCCAAAAACATAATATACTATGCATAATACCCAAAATATACAATAACATAAAATATATACATGCTGCTAATAGTGTTTCTGATCTTGATATCAACTCTACAAGCACAAACACAAGTCTAGACCCGACCTGGTCTAGAAAAACTCTCTGGCTCAGCCGAATCTACCCTGTCACCAGCGTGATGTAAATAATCGCACTAAGCCAAAAGCCTAGCAATACAAACTTTGATAATAATAAAACTCAAATGTAATGCCAATGCACAATGCATATGGATATCACATCATTCCATTTTCTCAAACTTTTCAAATATTTCACAATTTACAATTCTCATAAAACAAACACAAACATGGGCCCAAAGATAACTAATATGCTATTCAAATCCCAGAGTTAATATTTTGGTCTATAATGACACCATGTGTCTAGCCCTGTAGGCAATATATCAATATAATAATCCAACTAGGTCTGAGCTTATGACCCGGTCATTTCACCCAGCCTAGCTTTAAGGACTTGTTTTTGAGGCTTACGACCCGGTCATTTCACCTCAAAAATATTTTCACAGTGACGCCCAGCGTCTAGCCTGTAGGCAAATCATAGACATGCCGCCAAACACGGAACTCTAAAAATTGAATAACATCCTAGGCACACAATTTATTCATATTTCTCATTTATATCAATATCAATTTATTTCATTATGTTTCCACATATCTCATTACATTATACCACATTACCCAATTATCTTGGGTATTTCAACAAAAATCACATATTAATCACATTTAATGTAATCTAGCCAATACCAATGGCTTTTTAACAATGCACTTAATGCATACACAACAAATGGCATTACCCAAACACTTTGGGTCATTTTCACATAATACACATATTTCACATTTTACACAATTTAGCCATTATCAATGGCTTTTTCACAATTTATTTAACACATATATGACATTACAAATGTCATAGCACATTATTCATACATAACCAATGTATCAAGTAGCTTAACAAATTTTTCAACCAAAATGTGTTAAGCCCAAATGTCATGCAAACATAACCAATGTATTCAAAGTTTGTACTTACCTCAAATAGCAACCAAAACAAGCTTAAAACAACCTCCAATCCTATCCTTCCAACTTGCCTTTCACCACTTGGATGAAGCAAATCAACCACCCTCAATACCTAAACCAAATATGATAGCAAATAATCATTTAGTATCACATTTAATGGCATTTTCAATATTCAACCATAATTAAACATCACTCTTACAAATTTCAAAAGTTTAGCCTTTCCTTACTTTAACATTAGAATTCTATTCTATTCCATTTAAATTAGTGTTCTAAGTTTATTTATATTATTAAAAACATATTTTAATACATTTAAACCATTTACATTACAAAAACACACTCTTATACACAAACCCTAAAATGGCATAACCTTCCCCCATTGAAGGTTTTCCATTCCAACACAATCCATTACTCATTTCAAGCTTATATTCATCACTTTTAACACTAAACAACATGCTTAAACAAATAAAATCAAATAATTCAATAACTTTGGAAAAATCACTTTGCCAAAACCCTAAATCTCCACTTCCATACTCAAACTTCAACCAAACACAACCAAATCCAATATTTAACTTTAAAATACTTGTTTATGCACCAAAACAAACTCATTTAGAACCAATTTGCACAATTAAAAACCATGATTACTCAAACCCTAAAAATCCATAGCCCTAAATTCTCTCTCTTTACCATTCTTTATCCAAACTCCATCATCTCTTCAATCCAACCTTAAAATCATTATTAACTACCCAAAATAACATCATACACACCAATTTCAATAATTATAACATACTACTTAAAAATTCAAATTCACACATAATCCAAATTTCCATGGAATTCAAAGAAAAAAGTTGGAACTTACCAAATTTGATGGAAATCACCAAAAATCCACTTTAAACTTGTTAAATCCTGCAATTTGTGGAGTATGGAAGAATCAAAATCTTGGTCTATGCTCCCATGGTGGTTCGGCCTTGGTGAAGAAGAAGAATAAATGAAGACAACTTTAATTTCTCTTTCCTTTCATCTTTTTTTAAACCCCATATATATATATATATATATTATAATATTATAATATTTAATTATTTATTTAATAAATTAAAAGTCCCAAAATCCATCTTCCATTCAAAAATTATTTTTTTTAATTAATTTAATAATTTTGAATTTATAAGATTTAATTACCAAAATACCCTTTTACTTTTTACTTTTGACTTTTCTTTTAAACTGTTGACTTTTTATATGTTGTATATATATCACATATATATTCCACTTTTTCCATTTAAAATTCCTTCATTTTTCATTTAAAACCATTAATTTAATTTATCCATTTAAATTATAATTTATTTTATCAAATTTCTAAAAATTAAAAATTTTTCAAAATTTGGGATATTACAGCACACCCTCTCACAATTATCCTAATATGGTCTAACTCATCTGGCCTTTTCTTAAGCAATGCAGCCTTTTTCCTCCACCTCTTCACATAGACAATAAAATTTTTATTTTGCTTTTGTCTGATTGATTTTACCTCCATCAGAGTCTATTCTAATTCTACATTATACCCATATTGCTGAATGAAGGCTTTGTACAACATATCTCAAACTTTTTGGTACTTTTCTCTAAGATGTTAAACCAGTTTTGCACAACAGATTTAATAAGAGCATGAAATACCTTAGAGTTTGAGCCTTGGTAGCTCTAGAAGACTGCATAGTAGTGATGTACTGCTTAACATGCAAGTGAGGATTCCCTGTACCGTTGTACCCAGCGAAAGAAGGCATCTTGAACTTGTAAGGAACCTCCTCATCCTGCTCAAATAGCTTGTCTACTTTCGACACCTCTTCAATTTTAAGCTTCTTCTCAAACTTCTTCTCTATGTCAGCAATTAACTTTTCTACATTAGTGATCTCAATCTTTTCAACAGTTGATTTTTCCACACCCTCTGGCTCTTTCTTCTTATCTTGAGAATCCTAAAAATACTGAGCCCAATTATCATCATCAATCATTACTTTATCGTCATCAGAGGCTGCTTCACCAACCTTAGCCTTTCCCTTGTCTTTCTACTTCTTAGTACTAGCAAATGCTTCAGCAGTAATCCCCAATAGTGCAGCCAGTTGGCTCTTCAACATCTCAGCCAGGGCCTCCTTCAGTTCGTCCATCTTGGCACCGAGGGCATCGTCCACCATCCTTTGAATCCGTTCAGGCTCCATTAATTTTGGTGAGATGCTAATTGAGTTGCTACTGAATTTTATGTCACTGGCATAGGTTGGGTTATCGTACGCTCTTTAACTCTTGTACTCCAGGTCTGTGAGCCAAAAATGATCAATGACATGTGATGCAATACGTGTCTGCATGTATGCATGTATGCACAAGTAATCAAACAATCAAAAATAATAAAAACGTTCCTTCCAATCTTATATCATCCACATGCGAATGGCGAGTCTCTTTCCCTAAGTATATGGTCAATAAAATACCAACATGGGATATCTTGTTTTCACAAAAGTTTCCTTGGATGATTTTAACCAATAGTTACATTCTCAAACATAGAAGTCAGTCCATGATAATTCCCATTAATTAGGATTTAATTCATTGAATCAACTAAAAATAGTTTTTATGCTATTTTGGATTAAAACAAAATTAATAGATTTATCATAAATAGATTTCTTATTTGGAAAAATAACTAATGATTC
The DNA here is from genome assembly GCA_947685225.1 of Garcia nutans. Lineage (NCBI taxonomy): Eukaryota > Viridiplantae > Streptophyta > Magnoliopsida > Malpighiales > Euphorbiaceae > Garcia > Garcia nutans. Next base: position 51,735,730 of record CANTUV010000007.1, read on the forward strand.
GTTTCATAAACAAGCCCATGATTAATAACTCTTTGTATGAATTAGGCCCACAATTAATTTTTGGTATTCCATAATTGACTTAAATAGTTATAAGCTCATTTAAGTAAAGGTTGTAGTTTTAGATAAAATGAAAGATAATTTTGCTTCAAAGCCCTTGGGCTTTTGTGTTTAGGCCATAAGGTGAAAAAAGATTTTTGACCCATCTTGAAAGGTTTTCATATCCAAAGTCCTTCTTGAAAAAGATTTTTTTAAAAATATTTTTGGTCTTTCAGCTTAAAAGAATAAAACTATTTTGAGCTTACAACATAGGTAGGTCATATTAGAAAAAGAACAAACTAAATAAGTCATGGTTCAAACCAAGATAAATTGATCATAGTCAAACAACAAGCATTTGAGAAAAATCTAAAGAAAGTAGCTAGGCCAATTACATGAGCTTTAGTCTTTGAGTTAAAAAGTTTAGGCTCCCATAGCAAGTATATACCAAAAGGTACAAGGCTATAAGTAGTTATGCCATGCTCGATCTCAATACCTTGAGTGAAAGTATGATATCCCTTACATAACACAAGACATGTTACACGAGCGTCCTAACTCACGCACACAATGCAATCTAAATGATGTAATAGACAATATTATAATAAAAAAGAATAAAATAATATAAAGACTAAAGGAATCAACTCTCTTATTCCTAGTGGAGTCGCCACTGTGAGTAGGGTTTTTTGCCTCCACTCCCATGTAGAATAATTCTTGTGACTTTGGCACTGTTAGGCTCAAGGCCTTAGAGAACACGAACCTAAACCCGGAAAAAATGGAGTCGCCACTCGGATGGGCAGGAAAAAAAGAAAGTGATGGATGACTCGATTCCTGAGGAATCCTCAATCCCCTATTGAGCTCGAAAAGTTGAGTACGTATGGAGAAGGTGAGAATGACTCAACACCCCCATAACACCTGGTTCATTGGAACCGGCTTCCTTTTTAGGTCTAAATATTATTGAATTCTTAATTTAATGAAATATCATCCATAATACATCCAATCATCAAAATGAATAATCATCCATCACTTTTATTAAAATGAAGTAATCAAAATAGGCACCCATCTAAGGAAAGAAACATGCCTTTACAACAATTGTCTAATGTCCAAAACTAAATAAAATGGCACACCCAACATTTGGTGGAAACATGCCCTTTACATTAATTCAAAACTCAAAACAAATTAAATTATATTAAACTTAACTAATGAGGTACCCACAAAGTGAAAACATACCTCTTACATCATTGAAGCTAAAATAAACCAATAAAAGACATTCAATCATTCATCATAAGAGTAAACCATTCATTATAAATCAAATAAAATAAATCATCCTTGCATTAATAATCAAGTCTACATTTAAATATCATGTTAAACAATAGATATACTGTAACAACCCAAATCCCAGATTGGTAAGAAATAGACATAACCTATAATTTGAGCTTGAATTTCATCCAAGTTAATGACAAAATTAGAGAGTATAAAAGAATACTTAATTGTTTATTTGTATCTTAGCTAGATGTATAACTTGAAATTACTCAATTTAGAGTTTTACAGAATAAGATATGATGGATTTAGTAGACAATGTGCAAGCTGCCTCAGGACAGCATAGTAGGCTTGACTTCGAAGGACCGTCAAAAATCAGATATAACTCGGATCGACTTGAAATTTTGACACAATGTAGTCCCGGATGTCTAGTTTCAGTGGGAATAAGAATTACTTAATTTTGAGTTGTGATTAAAAAGATATTAATAAAGAAAGACAGCAAGGTCAGGAAGGGATATCAAAAGGACCTAAGTGAAAATTTCTCAAAAGTTAGGGGTAACTATGTAAACTTAAAAGTTAAGAGTCGGAAGTTCTTAATAGTGCCCATATCCGACCCCGGAAGAATATTCTAGAGATTAATCGGGTCGCAACGACATGTAACGGTTTTTCTAGGAAATGTCCCGTTAAAGAAAAACGAAGACATTTTGACGAGGGGCATTTTGGTCATTATCAATTAAAGTTATACATGAATTTAAAGTAGGAAATAAAAAAAATGAGTACGTAGAGGATGACGAGGGGTGATATATGAAATTATCGTCAGTAGAAACGGAGCCGGAAGAAAACCCGAGCAAGGAAATGACCTAAAGGGAATTTTGTAAAAAGTTGAGGGCTTATCGGCAATTTTTCAAAATGACTTGGAAACCTAAAATAGACCTTATAAATAGAAAGTAGAGGTCGAGAGGATCAAAACTATATGTAGTATGACTCGTGAAACTGTACGGTTTAAAAGATATGACCGATTAATCACCGGAATGTAAAGTGGGCCCGGGTTCGTGTTGGGACCGTATGGGTAACCCGGGACAACTTTAGGATATCCTATGGGAAGAGGACAAGTGGAAAGAAATAAAGGAAAAGAAAACTATAAAAATCTAATGGTGGCCAATCAAAAATAACCATTTAGCATGAGTATTAAATGAAGAAAGAGAAAGGTGGACAAGTGGTCTTAAAGGATTTATCCAACACATAAGGTGATCATCATTTCCCTTTTATATATATATTATGAAATGAAGAACCAATTTCTCTCTTTTCCACTTACAAATTTCGGCCACAATAGGCAATACCAAAGGACTTCCAAGTTTTTTTCCAAGTTTGATTTTTAAGGTAAGTTTTTAAGGTTTTCTAGTAAGTAGACTTTAATTTTAGTATTAATTTTAGGTAGTTATATATTTATTGGAAGATTGGAGATTAGAATCTTTATGTGGAATTGGAAAAATATTAAGTAAGTGATGAGATTAATTGATTAAATGGAAGAATAAAGATGTATAAAGTTTAATAAGGTTGGATTAGGGTTTTGGTTGAAAAGAAATGGAGGATAACTTATTATTTTGAATTTCTAAGGTTTATGTTGTATCTTGAATTTATTGAAGGAGAAATAAAGAATTAAGGAAGGAGAAGAAGGAAAAGCTAAGAGGAATTAAAGAAATAAGGTTTGGTACTTTACCTTTGAATAATTAATTTTGATTTGGTGTTTTACCATAAAAGAAATTTTATTTGCTTACAAACTTTGGTTTATGGAAGTTTTGAAGTTGATGTTTAAATATATTGATTGAGTTTAAATTAAATATTTGAGTTATGTTCTTATTTTCTTATGGCAATTTGGGTTGTAAAATTTAATTGAAACCAAATGTTTTGAGAAAATTTGGAAAGTTGATTTGGTAAGTTGTTTGGACTTTAATTAGTTTGATTTGAGTTAAACATGCAAAAATTGTTAAAAGGAAGTGTTTGAATCTTCACTTTACTATTAAAGAAGCCTTAATATTGATTTGCAAAAGAAAAATAAACTATCCTATGCATTTCAAATGTTTGGGCCGAAATGGTCCCAAAGTGACAGCTTCTGGACTATTTTTTGGGAAATTTTTTGGGGCAGCAAACGAATGAATTTTTCAACGAAATTTTACATGCAATTAGTCAATATATGAAATAAGTTTTCTGAAAAATTTCAGCCAAAAATAAGATCATTTACTTGGTCAAATGCATAACTGAAGTGGACTGAAATTTTGACGAAAACCCAGATTTTACTATTCATTTGGTCATGCCATTTTGCGTTGCCGATTTTTCTCGCCGCAACACTATTCATTTGGTCAATTTGGGATATTTTGAGGAATGCTTTGAAATGTTTAATATGTTTATTGTGGATATTAAATATGCGAAAAAGGGGAATGGTTTGACTAAAGAATGTGTTGCGCGGCATAAATGGCAAAGTGCGATGGGAATTTAAAATGATTTCGCGAGTCATTCTAAAATGAGGTTTGAGACTTAAATTGAATCATTTTAACCTTTTTGCTCTACTGGATAGTGGGAGTGGTAGATAAGGGTATGGTGCACTATACTAACGCATGCAGTACTGCTCATTATTGTGATATGATATTTTATTCAGTGGTGAGGCCACTGAAGCCAATGGGGAGGCCCATTGGTTAACCAGGATGGGGAGGCCCATTCCTGTGATCTGATATTGGTAGTGAGGGCCACCTATATTACAGTGGGGAGGCCCACTGCCTTATCACTATGGTTCCCTATATACCAGTAGAGCCTGAATCAAAGACATATTATTTTTCGTTAAACTACGTAATGCAAAATGAGTTTGAATTATGGTTTTTACATTTGTTGGAAGCATATTTACACTGAATGTACAGAAACTTCCATTGGTTTAAGGTTGTTTGATTTATGATTTAATTATTTCATTTTATTTCAAAGGCTTTCATGTTTTACTTATATTTTCATCGGTAAAGTACCCACTGAGCGACAACGCTCAGCGAGTTAAGTTTTCCTTGACTCGTAGGTTCGGAGCAGTAGATAAATCTTGGGAAAGCAACGACCAGACCACAGCAAATCTCAGAGGTAGATCTTTTAGTTCCATTATGAGTTAGTTAGTTGTGGCACGTATATGAATAAATATAAAAGAGAATTTCTATGTTATAATTGTATGTTAGTAGTGTGTAATAATCATAAACCTTTACTTTATGTTGTATTAGAAGTGTGAACTCTTTTTGCAGATTTGTAGTTGAGGGTATAAGGTGAATTCATTGGGAGTGTATTAAATTTGATAGTATTCATATTGGTCTGTGTAAAGTGTTTTCAAAAATCAGAAAAACAAGTTTTGTCGACACTTGGGATCCAAATTTCTAGGCGAAACTATGGCAAAATTTCTGTAAAAATCGGAACTAAAATTTGACGAAGTAAATTGGTAGCAACGTTAGGATAGTGTGGCGCCTCTACTCGGCTTACACATGTAGGTTGGGAAGGGGTGTTACATATACAAACTAGTGTTTTATGAATTGGGGTTTAGGAAAATACAATTAGGGTTTAGGGTTTTTAAAAATAGGATTAGGGTTCTTAGGTTTTTGAATTAGAGTTTTAGATTAGGGTTTTGGAATTAGGGTTTTTATGGTTTTAGAATTTAGAAAATTATTTAGGGTTTTGGAAACTTTAAAACTAATTAGGGTTTTAGGTTAAGCAAATAGGAAATTAGGGTTTTTAGATTGGAATTTAGGGAATTAGGGATTTTAGATAGGAAACTAAGCAGTTAGGTTTTTTCAAAACATATAAACCAGTATGTAAATAAAAGTTTTAAGTTAAATCTTAAGTCATTATAAATCTTAAACAAATAAAAGATGACTAAATGAGCTACTGGACAAAGCAAGAATTAAATATGTAACCTACTGTGAGTTTAAAATTAATCAACACAAGCTAGTGGATACATTTTAATAAATACATATGAATTGAAATCAAAGAATATAAACTACTGGAATTATTTTGATGAAAAGATAAATATAATTAGTTTTTGAAATCATCATCAAAACATTAGGTATTGAATTTAAGTGGATTAAACTTATAGAATGTACCTTGGTTGTTGGCTCCACCAAAATTATACATTGATCCAAACTTTTCTTGCACCAACTTGAAACTCTAGCTGAACAAAATCCAAAACAGTAGTCACTGCCTTATTATATAGATTGGATAGTATTTTGTGTTTAATGGTTGCTTCATCTTTGTGTTGATACTCTTTTTGGTTGTTTCATTGCTAAAATTCAATGTTGCTTAATGGTTGCTAATCGTTGTTCTATGTCAAATTACCCCGTGTTGTTTAATAGTTGCTAATGCCCTCTTGTTCTCTTTAATCCTGTATTTATAGAAGGATATATTAGGTTAAATCCTCATAAAACTTCCTATTTTGAAATAGTTTACTGAGGCATATCAAATTAGATTGTTTTTTATTTGAGACAAACTGTGAGCATGTCGGATTAAAAGCAATTTAATTCGAGGCCAACTAAGACCATGTCGGATTAAAAGCAATTTAATTTGAGGCAAACTAAGACCATGTTGAATTAGGATTGTCCTAATTCGACATAGAGTCCCAAAATTGGTCCCATATCAAATTGGGGAAGGCCCAATTCAATTTGGGACCTCCCTATCCCATATCGAATTAGGGCATCCCAATTCGACATGGTACACCCATGAAGTGTAATTAACATCCCACATCAAATTAAACCCAACTAAACCTTCAAAACAAACCTATTTAGGGTTTTAAAGGTTGAACTAGCTTATTTTAAGCCTCAATAAATTGTACCAATCTAAGTAAATGCTTAAAATAGGTTTAAGCTTATGAAAAATGGATCGATTATAACTTAGGTCTTTCTTTAATTAGCTTCGGACATGCTAAGGTCAAAATCAAGGGTTTACACTTAAATTAGTTATTTTAAGTCCTTCGCAACCAAAGACACAAACTACTTATGGCTCTGACTCCCATTCAAATGGGATAAGTAGGCAAACATAGAATATTACTCCGAGTAGCGAGCCCACTTTTTAACAAACCCAGCCGATTATTTTATTTAAATTTTTGCTATTATTTTTCCTCTTTCTTTTCTTAAGATTTTAAGCCACATTGCAAATTTGGTGAGTTTTTCAATTATTGCCATCATTGCTATTATTTGTCTTTTTTTTAATTAGTTAATTAGTTCAAGATTTGTACTCAACCTAGAACCCATAAGGGCTAGAGTCAAAGTTCTCCTGAAATTATTATGTTGGTAAAGATGTTATAATTATGTTTCGTACTGCATTTTATGGATGTTATGTTATTATATGTTCATGCATCTTAATTATGTCATCCATGATTAAATTTGGCATAAACCATGAAAATCGCTTTTTTTTATTCACAAAGGTTAGAGTCAATCAAAGAGAGAAAAATTATTTTTTTATTAAAATTTGTTTGAAAACTTAGCCCAAGACCCATCGTGATTAGTTTTGGACTAGTGTCCTTTTGGATTAAAAATAATAAAATTTAATGGAGTCAATTAAATGAGTTTTTCCTTAACTTTTCCCAAACAAAATAAATTAAGATGGCGACTCTCTAATTTCTGATTTTCAAAATAAAAGTCACTTCATCTTTTTCATAAAAAAGGAGAGTAAATTATTTTCTTAAAATAGAAAATATCATTCTCTTTAAACTTGTACTTACCAAACTGACTAGAGATCGTACGCGGCAGTGTCATGTGAAACTAAGCCCAAACTATCATTTTGGCTCCAAATACTCGAGCTTACCAGATCGATGCTCAGGTGAAGCCTCATAAATTGGAATAGGAATATTTAACAAGTGATATATAGTATATAATATTCTCATTCCTAAAATACAATGACTAGTATAATAAGATTATATTCCTCAATAATATTCCTTACCAATCCCTCACAAGTTAAGCAAGGTTAGACAACGTGGTCAATTTGTCATGCAACCAATGAAATTTGTCTTTGGCTAAGGCTTGGTAAAAAAATAAGTAATCTGATCATGAGAACTAATCTATCTGACTTGTAAGAACTTGTTCTTTACATAATCATAAATAAAAAGAAAATCAATCTCCATATGTTTGGTTCAATAATGAAATACCATATTAGCAATAAAAAATGTGGCACTCAAATTATCACACCATAGAGTAGGGTAGCATGAATTAGTAGTCCAATCTCACACAATAACATATGAAGCCATGTTATCTCAAAAGATGCTATGGCAATAGCTTTATACCCAGATTTAGTGGAGGACTGAAATATATAACATTTCTTACAAGAGACCTAAGATATCAAATTAGAATCCAAATAAATGCCAAAGCCAGTGGTGGACTCGATCATCAACTAAACCTACCCAATATCAATCACTATATCCATGCAATATATAATTTGATTATATGTTAAAAAGAGTCCATGATTAGAAGTAACTTTTAGATATCACAAAATTCTCTTAACAACACTCTAATGAGCATCAGTTGGGCAATGCATGAACTAAGAGATTTTGCTCCAAAGACAATTTTAGGACTAGTAAAAGTCAAATATTACAAACACCTACAATACTTCAAAATAATGTTTCATCGGAAAAAGCTTTTCCTTCCTTAACACTAAGTTTGTCTAAAATAGCTACTGGTGTATTAATAGGACTGCAGGTAAACATCTTTACTTGGTCTAGTAATTCAGTAATGTATTTTCATTAATTAAACCATTTTGCTTCCAATGCGCTTCAATGCTAAGAAAATAAGAGAGTTGACAAAGATCTCTTAGTGCAAACTACTTTTGAAGATAAACAATCAACTGGTGAATAAGAACATCATTGGAACCAAGAATAAGAATAACGTCAACATAGACTAAACAAAAAATAACATCATTTCCATGAGAGTAATAATAAAGATATAGATCAGTTTTGGATCTAGAGAAACCAAACTGACATAAGGTATCTATAAGTATTTTGTTCCACATCTTGGGTGCTTATTTTAAGCCATAAAGAGACTGTTTAAGCAAACATACATGATCCTTTTTATGTGGATCAATAAAACCTAGAGGTTGAGCTATATAAACTTCTTCTTCTAAGAACCCAAGTAAGAAAACATTAGAAATGTCAATCCATGTAGCTTTCCATGCCCGATAGATAATAATAGAAAGAAGAAGTGGAATGGTAGCAGGCTTGACAACAAGACAAAAGTTGTCAGAAAAATCAATACTAGGACATTTAGTATACCCTTTAGCAATTAATCGAGCTTTATATCTCTCAATCAAATCACCAGGACTTTTTTTTTGGTTTTGTAAACCCACTTACACCCAACAAGATTTTGCTTAGGATTAGGAGAAATCAACTACCATTTTTCATGAGTTCATTATATTCAGGTTGCATTGCTTCATGCCAATGAGTGTACTTTGCAGCTTGAGAATAAAACATAGAATTAGCTGCTAAAGTGACTATGACATTAATCTAAATTCCTAGTTTGAACTCTAGTAACCATGTGATGGTGACGATGACGCGAACCACTGGTATATGAAACCGAAGACCCTTTCACCTTTATGCTTGGAAGTGACTCCTTGGAAAGCAATCAAATCCTTGCCAAGTCTTTGACTCAATTCTAACTTGTGGAAGAGAACCTTGGAATTAACCTATTACAAAGTTGTTAACTTTGACAATCGCAAACCTTTATTCAAGAAAGAACTAAGAACAAGAGATAAAATCTCTTCCAAGAACAAAAGTTCTTACTTTTTATTAATCCATTCAACCATCCTATATAATCTGGAAAAAAAAAGATGTATTTATAGCCTCTAATAATTAACCCTAAACCTAGTTACAAAAGGATAAAAGAAATCTTAATATATTATTCAAATCCTAACTAAATAAGGAAACATAATTAAATTAAAATTCATTTAGAAAATTTAACATAGCTTTTTGATCTGATAAAGATAAAATCTGGACTTTGGCTCTTCATAGCAATTGTATCTCTGAAGTGTAGACCCTTAATTTTGGTACCAATCCAAATATAATTTTCATTTGAAGGCTAGATCAAGTATAAACCTAATAACAAGGCATAAAATAAACCAATTATAATCATTTTATATTTCGATTGCAAATTATAATTATTTAATATTTAGATTGTGTTGATTCGGTTTTATTGTGACTATTATGGTTAATATGTGATTCGGCTAGACCATTTGGCTTGGCCCATGCCAAATTCGACATGAGTAAGCTCATGTGGAATTGGCCATTGCCAATTCGACACGAATTGGCATGGGCCAATTCAACGAGCTGACATTAACCTGATTGCGCGCGGTTTTATACTTGAACTCTCCAAGGCTATGTAGGTTTGATATATTCGAAGTTAAGAGTGATTATGGGATGCCCTAATGTTGCCTATAAAAAGGAAATTAATTATTTATTGATGATTTAGCAATGAACACGGAGCAACCAAGCATTGGCAATTAGCAGGATTAGAAACACATAAGCAACCAAGAATCAACAAACAGAGACAAAGCAATAACAAAAGGCACCAGCAAATACTTTGATTGATCCAGGCTTTCAAAGACACAAGCTTGGTTCAACACATCACATTGGGTGGAACCAACGAACACAGGTTTGAATTCTTAAATTCAATCTATTTTAATAATCACATGATGTCTTCATATTGTAATTCAATCCAACAAAAGTAAATTAAAATTGATCATTTGTAGTTTAGGTTAATCCAGTAGATAATAATTTTAATTCAATATTGTTTGGATCTTTGTTACATGGTTTAATTTGTTTAAAACATGATTTTATACATCTTAAGCCCTAGACTATTGGCTAAACATTAGATTGCAAGTTTAATGTGTATTATTAAGCTAGAAATCTAATCTGTAAAACCTAAGCTTTAATCCCCAAAATTCTAAATTTGTAAATCAAAACCCTAATATCCAGTAACCTAATTTCTAAACCCTAATTCTTAAAAAACCTTAAACCCTAATTTCCAAAAGCCTAATTCTCATCTTAAAAACCCTAATTTTATTTTCAAAACACCAAAACCCTAATTTCTAAACCAAAACCCTAATTTTCACATTGAAACTCTAAAACCCTAATTTTGTCCTAAAATTCTAAAATTCTATTCTAAAATTCTAATAATCCTAAATTTACATATTTTATTCTTTATTTAAAATTTAAAATTAGATTTGATTGTTTTATACTTATGATGAATGATTAATTGACATTTTTGAGGATGATTTGTTCTATCTTTTGATTATGGTGCATGTTCGAATGATTTAATTTTATTTAGTTAATTACTTAAATTTCAAGGATGTAAGAGGTATGTTTCCACTTCGTAGGTTTATAAGATTAAGTTCAATGTAATTTTAATTATTTTAAGTTTTTAGGATTAATGTAAAAGGACATGTTTCCACGAAATGGTGGGTGTCCTATTGTATTTATTTTCATAGACTTGGATATTATAAAGGCATATGTCCATCATTGGATGGGTGCCTATTTTGTTTATTTTATTTTTAATAAGATGATGGATATTTATTTCTTTATTTCGATTGCAAGTAATATGGATGATGTCATAATTTTTAAGAATTTAATATTATTTAGACCTAAAAAGGAGGTCGGTTCCAATGAACCAAGCGTTATGGGAGTGCTGGGCCATTTTTCACCTTCTCCATGCATACCCAGCTTTCTGAACCCAATAGGAGGTTGGAAATTCCTTAGGAATCGAGTCATCTGCCCATTTTTATTTTCTCAGCCCGTTCGAGCGACAACTCTATTTTATCGAGATTTAGGCTCGTGTTCTCTAAGATCCTAAGCCTAATAGTGTCGAAGTCACAAGAACCATTCCACTAGGGAGTGGGGGTAAAAATCCCTGCTCGCAGGAAGTATAGATGACTTTAGGATTTTGAATCACTCAATTTCGGCTTCAAACGTTCAAGTTATGACCTTTTAAAGTAAACTAGTCTAAATAAAAATTGCTTATCCCATATGATCTCATGGTTCTAAATTTGCATAGACTTTTGGAGGCCTAAACACACTCGGATCTATACAAATAAGCCCATTCTGGAAATCTTCAAATGTCTTCTAAAATTTTCATGAAGATTTCTTTCTCATTCTAGAAATCTTGGATCATCAAATTCTCAAGCAAAGCTTCAAAGATCAAATCTACCCTAATCTTGAAATTACAAAATATGTTTCTTTTAAGTTCTTTCTCTTCTAATGCTTCTATAATCAACATTCCAACCCCTTGAATCTGGCCTCTTATTTAGTTTTAGGTATTCAAAGTTTCTTTCAATGGGCTTGCATACCAGTGCTTGTGTCATTTTCTCCTTCATTTAAAATGATTCATTCTTGAATCATGCATCATGGAAATACAAAAGAATGAGGCTTCTCTTGGCAATGTCATTATTCCCTTATTGGTGAAAACTTATCCTCTAACCTTGAAGTGAAAATAAAGATAATCAATTTTGCACATGATTGTTGTCTTTCTTCTTTACAAACACCAAAAATGTGAAGTACACAGTTAACTTGAAATCCTACTGAAACATCATCAAAGAAATCATGAGGCAAAACAAAATTAATTTGAAGAATTGTTGAAAATATAAGAGCATCAAAATTGTAAAGTTCATCACAAGAAAATTCTTTGACATCTTCAACTTGGAGTTGACTCAATTCTTTAGCTTCTTCCACCTCCACTTGTTGCATTTCTGTTTCTTCCCCAACCTCATGCTTATTGCCTTGAATCAAGTTCTCTTCTTCAGATTCTTCCTTTTCTTCTTGAAGCACATTCTCTTCTCCATTAAGATTATCAACTTCTTCATCTCCCAAAGATAACAAAGAATCTTCGTTAGAAAGTTCCAATGGAAGCAAACCTTTTTTCTAGGTTTATTCCTTCAGCATAGACTAACACTTCTTCAATCTCATCATCAATCTTTCCCTTCACCTTTCACTCCTTTAATAAAAGCCTGGATGCTTTTACTTCCTCATTTAGAACATGAAGTATATCAATACAATCCTTTCAAGGTTTCTCCTTTTTATGTTCTTTGGAAATCTTGTGTGGCTTGCTCCATATTTGTGATGAATAAGCAAATTGATCATAATAATCATCTACTTGAGCTCTCTTCAAAAATTGCGTGGTATGTTGAATAGGAGTATTAGTTGGTTTCTTCCTTACTAGTGAATAGTTAAACTGATCCATTCTTTTAGACATTTTTCCAACTCGCCTACTTAAAAATTCCATAGATTCAGCCAATACATCCATCTGATCAACAAGCCCTTAAGTTATTCTAGCTTTGTCACTCATCTTAGAATTTCAATATGTGTTGTAAGAAAAGGTTAGTAAAACAAGAAAGTATATATAGATAGTTCCTCAATTCATTCCCTCATGTGTTTCACTCAAGTTTGATATTCACTCAAGTTCACTCGTGTTTGCACTCAATATATGGCTTTTCTCTAAATGAGCTCACACTCTTTCCTTTTACCTCACAAGTCTCTTGTCAAGTTTGGTTCCAAGGATCACAATTTTCACAAGCAACTCAATCATAAAGAAGCATAAAATTTTCCAGAGAGAAGAGTTCTCACAACAAGACTAAGTGAAGGTCTGACTTGGAAAATGGTATCAATTAGATATAGTAGGTTTCACGGTTGACGGTACAATGAAAATTTGGGTAGACTAAGTGTGGTACAGTGGGAATTAGTATGGTTCGACTGAGATTTGGTTGAGAAAATTTGAAGAATTTTTGGCAGTAAGGTTCACCGTAAAAGGTACAGTGGAAAGTTGGGCAAGATAGGTAGGGTCTGAAGTGGAAACTGACTACTGACTGGGTTACAAAAAATTTTAGGATTTTTACAAATTTGGTAACTCTTTGAGAGCCTTTAAGGTTTTGAAACAATTCTTTATCAGCCACCAACACACAATAAACACAACTTTGAATCAAAACAAGATCAACAACACTTTTTTTATATAGAATTGATAAGAATAAACTATGAATAAACACAAGAACATAATGGAAAAATTAAAAATTTGTGACCAAAGGATACAATCAACAAACGAAATGAAAAAAGGTAACAAATTATTATTTTACCAGGATTTTTGAAAAACAAAGACATAAGAACACAAAGAACAATAAACAAGGGATAGATAGATAGAATAAATAGATAGATTGGGAACCTGATTTAAAGCCTGAGCTCTAATACCGAACTGACGCAAACCACCGGTATATAAAACCAGAGACCCTTTCACCTTTACACTTGGAAGAGACTCCTTAGAAAAACAAATCGGATCCTTGCCAAGTCCTTGACCCGATTCCAACCTATGGAAGAGAACCTTGAAATTAACCTATTACAAAGTTATTAACTTTGACAATAGTAAACCTTGATTTAAGAAAGAACCAAGAACAAGAGATAAAATCTCTTCCAAGAATAAAAGTTCTTAGTTTTTATTAATCCATTCAACAATCCTATACAATCTGAAATAAGATGTATTTATAGCATCTAATAATTAACCTTAAACCGAGTTACAAAAGGATAAAAGAAATCTTAATAAATTATTCAAATCCTAACTAAATAAGGAAATAGAATTAAATTACAATTCGTTCAGAAAATTTGACACAGATTTTTGATCTCATAAAGCTCAAATATGGACTTGGAATATCCATAAAAATTGTAGATATGGAAGTTTATATGACTTTAGGCTTTTGACTCACTCAATTTGGGCTTCAAACGCTCAAGTTATGGCCTTTTGAAATAAACTGGTCTAGATAAAAAATACTGATATGATTTGATTCTATGGTTCTTATTGTGCATAGATGTTTGGAGGCCCAAAAAAACTTGGATCTATATAAATAAGCCCATTTTGGAAAGCTTCAAATGTCTTCTAAAAACTTCATAAAGATTTATTTCTCATTATGGAACTCTAAGATCATCAAATTCTCAACTGAACATTCAAAGGTTAAATATGCCCTAATCTAGAAATTACAAAATATGTTTCTTTTAGGTTTTTTCTCCTCTAATGCTTCCATAATCAACATTCTAGCCCTTGAATCCAATCTCTTATTTAGTTTTAGATCTTTAAAGTTTCTGTTCATGGGCTTTCATGCTCGTGCTCGTCAGGTGACCATTATTTGTATTTGGATATGGAGTTTGTATGGTTGAAACTGTATGATAAGCATTAGGAGTGTCCACGACTTATGAACCAGAGATAGATGCACCCCCAGAAGCATGTGCCCATGTCTTATAAATTAGAGTAAGAGGAACTCACAGAAGTACTTTTAAAATAAGGGATGCCCATGTCTTATTGATCAGAAGCAGAAGTAGATTGCGAATAAGATGTGCCCACGTCTTGTTGATCTGAGGTAGAAGTGGATTTAGAATAAGGCATGCCTACAACTTGTTGATCAAAGATAAAATCACTTAGAAAAGTGGATTTCGAATAAGGTGTGCCTAAGTCTTAGACATACCCTTGCAACATGACCACTGCCATTACAGTTGTAACACACAATTATATGAGTATCTGAAGACATAAACTAAGATTGAAAACCATTAGATTGGTGATAACCATGAATTTGAGAGGGTAAAGAAGAGGAATGATAATTGTTTTAACCATGACCACATCCTCCTCTTCCTTTGTTGCACCCACTGCTTGACTGATGGGGGGAAAATTGAGAATATTGGGTAGATGGTGGAATGATGGTTGTCTCTTCCTCATGTTTCAAACGCCTTTCTTCTGTCAGAAGCATACTATAAAGATCATCAATATCATAATCATCAGTGTGATATTCAATCAATCTAGTAAATAATTTATAGGCTAGTCCAAGTCTAGAAATAACAAATTCTATTAATTCTTCATCCAAAATAGGTTATTGTAAAGTTGTTAATTTATCTACAGTCCCTTTGGCATGTAAGACAAAGGACTCAATAGAAGAATTGTCACACTTTAAAGTATGCACTTGCACATGTAACTCTCTGATTTGAGCCTTTGATCCATATGCATAGGTGGAAACAAGTTTGTTTTATGTTGTGCTGACTGTTGTTATGCCAGCCAATTGAGGCATCACACTTCAGAAACTAAAGTGGTGATCTAGTTGAGTATAATATGATCCTTGCACTTTCAAATTTTGAGTGTAGGATTTTATGTGCCATCTTCAAGTTTAGATGATGAAATTGGTTCACTTTGGTCAATGTGATGTTCTAAACTGCAACCAGTTACAATAAGCAAAAAATGTGTCTTCGATAACAAAAAATTTGTAGTTTTAAGTTTAACTATTAAATGATGGGAAAGATTAGGTGAAAAAGAAAAGGAAGAAATTGGAGAAGAAGGGTTGTCATTAACATAGCTACAACAACTGTAGAATTGAGACTATCAATGATTTGGTTTTCAGTGAATGACATGGTGTAGCTAGGGTTTGGATCTTAATAGGAATAGAAATATTTAACCAATGATATCTAGGATGCAACAACTGCCATAATAGGTTTATATTCCTTATCACTAGCGACTAGTAGATTGCCATAATCGAATCCAATATAGAGAATTGGGTTGACCCTTTACACTGAGGATCATTTGTCAAGTCAATCCACCTTTCAAGATATGTATTCTCGATCTACACCAAGTGATGACTCCCATTAATCAATCTCGCTCACACAATATTCTCATATTTAATGGGACTAACTTCAAGGATTGAAAAGAGAACATGTTAATTATTCTTTGCTGCATAGATATAAACCTTGCTTTGAGAATTCAGCAATCCACTCTTATTGAAAAGTTGGAACACTCTAATTGCTTAAGTTTGATGACCATTAAGCACAATACTTTGAAAAGTTGAAATAGAAATCCTAAGTCTCCAGTAGCTTGATTTCCCCAAACCCTAATATCCAATTCAACAATTCCTTAAAACCCTAAATACCAAAACTCTAAACATCCAATAAGCCTAAACCCTAAATCCTAGTTTCACAAAAACCTTAATTTATCCAAAATATAAAGCCCTAATCTATTTTTCAAAACCATAATCTTGTTTTCCCAAACCCTAAAAATCCTATTTTTCATCCCTAGAACCTAGAGTTTAATTTTCATCATAAAAAACCCTAATTTGAAGTATAAATTCTAAATTTATATATTTATCGCTTTATTTAAGATTAAAACTTAGATGTGATTGCTTTATGTTTTTATTGGATAATTCATCAATGTTTTAATTTTATGAATGATTTGTTTTTATATTTTTCTCGTGTAGAATGATTGAATGATTTAATTTATTTGATTTATTATTTTAGTTTTAATTATTCTAGTTTTCAAGATGTAAGAGGTATGTTTCCACTTTGTGGATACCTCATTAGTTAGGTTCAATGTAATCTAATTTATTTTGGATTTTGGATTAATATAAAGGGCATGTTTCTACCAAATGGGGGATATCCTATTTTATTTGATTTTGGACATTAAACAATTATTGTAAAGGCATGTTTTCATCTAATGTGGGTGCCTTGTTTATTTAGTTTATGTAATTGTAATTTATTTAAAGACTTTGGGACAATTGTAAGGGACATGTTTTCACCTTTTGATGGATGTCCTATTTTATTTATTTTCTTTGTGAACATTTAAAGATGGTAAGGGTATTTTTCCATCTACGGATGGGTACTTATGTTATTTTGTATTGTGTTATTTTATCTTATTTTATGAATGAATCCATTTTACTAATAATTGCATGTAGTATGGATGATGCTATAATAATTTAAGAATTTAATAATATTTAGACCTAAAAAGGAGATCGGTTCTAATGAACTGAGCATTGTGGGGGTGCTGGGTCATTCTCACTTTCCCCGTGTGTACCCAACTTTCAGAACGCAATAAAGGATTGGGAATTTCTTAGGAATCCAGTAATCCACCCTTTTCTTTTTTTCCGGCCCGTCCGGGTGGTAACTCCATTTTCTCCAGATTTAGGACAGTGTTCTCTAAGGTCCTAAGCCTAACAGTGCCGAAGTCGCAAGAACCATTTCACATGGGAGTGGGGCAAAAATCCCCGCTCACACTTAATTTTATTAATCATATTGCTGTAATAAATAACAAGATTCTTCCCGAAGGTAATTTTGATTAGGGAGTAAATTGCCTCCTCCCACTGAAATATTTCTAGAAGAAAAATATTTAATAAAAATTATTAATTATATTTTAAAAAACCTAATATTTTGAATATTATTCATACATTAAATCCCTCATATATTACTGATTTTTTGTTTCTTTGGAGATGGACTTCCAGTTAATTCTTTTGGTGCCCATCTTCTCTTGCATTATTGTTCTAATTATTCGTAAGCATATACCTGATGGTTCCAACATCTTACTTTGATTAATGAAAAAAAATTAATATTTTCAACTTAACTATTAAAATTTATTAATTTTTTAAAAAAATAAAAATAACAAATTACTTACTCTCATGCTCGGAGCGTGACATAGATGAGGTTACCGAGCAGGTCTATATGTGATGCTATTGTACTAGCATCA
This sequence comes from Garcia nutans, assembly GCA_947685225.1. NCBI lineage: Eukaryota > Viridiplantae > Streptophyta > Magnoliopsida > Malpighiales > Euphorbiaceae > Garcia > Garcia nutans. The sequence goes on from CANTUV010000007.1 coordinate 51,753,534, forward strand.
ACACCTGCCAATTTTACTTATATATAAGGTATAATGGAAGTAGATGGAGTTGAAGTCGAGATCGAAGTAAAGGGGTTGGTATCTCCATCGGTGTTGAAGCAGAAGTCTATGATGGTGGGACAGTATCCAATAAAGTGATCTCCATAGCCAATGTTGTGGAGTGATCTCTAAAAGATCTATCCCAGGTGGATTGACTTGCTATAAGTTCTCTGCCTAAACTATCAGTAGACCTACCCTGCAGATAAGTCCTTTACCTAAACCTCTAGCTATATCTAAACAAAATGCAATTAAATATATAATTAGTTCAGTGAACTAAGCTTTTTTTTGTTAAATTATTAAAAAAAATTATGAATTAAATGAATTGTTCTAATAAACTAATGAAAAAATATTATTATTATTATTATTGTAGGAACAAATATTAAAAAATATTATTATTATAGGAACAAATATTACTATAGAAAAAATTTATTGACTAAAAAATATTTTCACAAAAAAAATTTAATAATCTGTAGACCAAATTAACAAATGAAAATTTTAAAAAATTCTCAAAAAATTAGTTCTACATAAATACTATCAAAATTTGTAAAGCTTAATCTAAAAATAAAACAAAACAAAACAAAACCGTAAAACTTAATATACATCAACCCACACATTCAATCAGAAATTAATTCAAAAAATATAAAAACAAATTAACACAAAATAAATATGTAGAAAAACAACTAAAAACATATTTAATTATCAATAAAAAATAAATCGATAGAACAAATTTCATTCGAAAAACATAAAAAATTCATTAGAAAAAAAAATCATTAAAACATATATATCCACAAAAACAAGTAGAGGCGAGGCTACATATATGAGAAGGGGGCAGCTGCCCCCTTCTTTTTTAAAATTTTTTTATATATTTGTGTATATATTATTAAAATTTTTAAAATATTTAATTGTCCTTCTTTAAATCTATATTATTTTTAATATATATATATATGGTATTTTTATTTTGTCCTCCTTCATTAAAAAATCTGGCTTCGTCCCTGACAACAAGAAAAATAATAATTTAAATCAAATCAAAAAAATAAAACAAGAAATATGAAATAAAAGGGAAAGAAAAACTTACCTTTTCACAGTATAGAAAGAGCAAACATAGAAGAAGCTCACTAGTTAAACCAAAGACAAACACCCAAACTCTATGGAGAAACCAAAAAGGAGCACCCATAATAGTTGAGGAGCAGAGAAAATTAAAACAGGGAGAGAGAAAAGTATATATAAAATAGAGAGAGAGGAAAGGAAAAGACGAACAACACAAAAAAGAAGAAAAGAGGAAAGCTAGGGTTTATGAATTAATATTTATTGATAAACGCTTAAAGCATTCGATAACTACATAGACATGCTTACTAAAAACAAAACTCCTTAACAAATATGGCTTTTGAATGAAATATATACATCAATCAATTTTCAAATTTACACTTCTAACCGAGCAGCCACCCTCTTGACAAATGCCACTTTTGATATCCTGTCAAATTTAAAATATTAATTGATTTACCAGCTGAATTTTGATACTCACGGTGATTGTGATTCTTAAAATCCCATCTGAATGAAATATATTTACTGACCAATTATGAAATCTCATAGTAAATGTTTACACTTTCCAAGCAATTGGTCACTCTCTCGACAAATGTGACTCTTGATATCCTTACTAAATTAAAATATTAATTGATTCATCAACCAAATCACGTTTCTTGGTTATTGTAGCACTTAAAATCACGCTTGAATGAAATAAATTTTTTGACCAATTATGAAATCTCAAGGTAAATGTTTATGCCTGCATGATATCCTCTCTAAATTAAAATAATCGATTTACCAATTGAATGCTGCTTATCATGGTGATTCTAGCGCTTAAAATGTCACCTCAATGAAATATATTTACCAACCAACTATAACATCTAATGGTAAAGGTTTACACTTACCAACCGATTCGTAACTCTCTTGGCATATGTGGCTCCTGATATTCCATTAAAATTAAAATATTAATTAATTTACCAATCGAGACTCATTTTTCTCAGCAAGATAACTCCTGATATCTTGTCCAAGTTAAAATATTATAAAATTCCAATGAAAGATACCATCTTGGTAACTGTGATGCTTTTAATCCAGTCAAAGTAAAATATTGTTTCATCTCCTAACAGATGTGGGATGCATTTGGTAACATTTGCATTCGGCAATGTTGACTAACTAAATATGAGCTAGTTGAGTTTATTAGAACAAGACCAATGGATTTGTGCTAAACTTGGTAATTAGATAAAATGTGCTTATCGATTCTCTCATCAGTTGGGAAAGGAACACTGCAAATTTGTGGTTCCATATTTTGGTGCCACCACTATGGATCCGAAGTTCTTAGTAAATCTAGTCAACAACTATCGGCGCTATATTTATCGACTATTCTTTCATTTTAATTGATATTTAATTTTTGAATTATTCAAATTTTATTTTATCTTATTTTTTAAAATTTTTGTCAATAATATTTCAGAATTCACTAATAGATTTTTTTTTATTGATAAATTCTATCGGTAAATCGTGTATTTTGTGGAGGCGTTGTTTTATAAAACTTGAATTTTTATTTCATTTATCAATTTATATTACCTTACCTTATTATTGCAATTATTTGTAATTGTAGTTATTGCTTTCAATTAACTAACCATTATTAATTGATTTTAATTCTTGGTTTGAGTACAAAAGGAAATTACTAGGAATTGATGTTAATCAAAGGCTTGGTTAATACTTTATTTTGATCTTGGCAATCAAATTGATTGCTACTAATTATTTACCAAGTGATCAAATAGTAGTACTTAAGTATTGAAAAAGGACACAAATCACAAAAGAAAACAAATTCAACAAAAGGTCATGTGTACACCTAGTTTGCATTGACAATATAGAGGTCAACTGCAATGGTCCTTTGACTCTTTGAATTGAAAAGCACATAAGAAAATATGTTGAAGATCATGAGGGGCTAAGGTGGAAAATAGGCACCTCATGACCGCGATAAGCAAATCATGTGGGCAATACTAAAAAGACATAATCACTTGAGACATAATGTTTCACATTGCCTATTATGGACATGATAATAGAAGCATAAAATGCAACAGGGAGATTATGGGGGTGATGAGAATAAAGGTTAGAAAAGGCAAACTGCAGCAAGAGGTTGTAAATATTACATTGAAGGTAGCATTAGCTATACTGCTCATGAGAGGTTGCTTGCAATTATGATAAGGATATCATGACTGTAAAGGTGATATAATAACGAACAAAGTTGACATTCTCTCGAAGACCTAAAGGAAAGAAAACACTTGGCAGTCATCTAAACTTAGGCATTGAAGTTTGAAGTGCATCGCAACTATGACAAAGTATATAATGACCACAATGTTCAAAGGGTAGTTTGGTATGTGACAACAGATACTTATAAAACCAATAAGAGCACGAGACATTGACTATACTGCTCATGAGAGGCTACTCGCAATTATGATAAGAATATCATGACCGTGAAGGTGATATGATGATGAAAAAAATTGACACTCTTGAAGACCTAAAAGAAAGAAAACACTTGGTAGCCATCTAAACTTAGCCATTGAAGTTTGAAGTGCATCGCAAATATGACTAAGTATGTAATGACTACAATACTCAAAGGGTAGTTTGGTAGGTGACAACAGATACTTATAAAACTAATAAGAGCATGAGACATTGACTAGCTATTGAATATCAGGTAAGCATAAAACATCCTCACAACTATAATAAGCCAACCTTCCTCATGATGAGCAGCTCACGATTGTGATTAAGACTCTACGATCGTGACTGGGCTTTGTGTTAGAAAATCTTGTGTTTTACAACCTGCAAAATAAGGGTTCAATCTATAAAAAAAATAAGAAGTGTAACACCCCTATACTCTATATAAGTACTATACTTATATTTTGTATATACATACAGTACGTATATAAAATATAAGGATGTCACGTTTTATTACAGTTTAAATCATTTACCTTAGTTACAACCAATAATACATTTTATTTAAAGAACATTTACAAAATCATTATACTTTTGATGATATTACATATATATAAATTACCTTGTCTTTTCCAAAATTCACTTATATATATATACATTTTTTCAAAATACAACATAATCAAATTGTATATGTATGCATCACCTTCTAGTTGGTCTTGAAATACTCTTACCCTTCTCGTGGCATAACGTTTTAACTCCATGATCAACCTTCTACTCACCTGCGCGATTTACACAACCGCGCTAAGCTCGAAAGCTTAGTAGTACAAATAAATATATAAACATATATTACAGAAAAATCATACTCATATATTAACATCATTTATCATCATTTTCTTATCATGTTTTCCATTTTCAATGCACTTTTCATATACTTTCACTAATCTCATAATAATATACATATACACATATCATTAAAAAAAACCACTATTCAATGACTTATCAAAACATTCATGAAATAATACTCACAATTTCCACATCCATATACATATTACACATCATATTTTATTTTCATAATCTCATTTCCAATATTAAGACTTAGCTATGCTCAAGTCTTTCAACAATTCATTTCTCATCATTCAGCATAGTTTCTCAAGCCACATTCCTTTTCAGTAATTTGCTTATGTATTATGATCATATCATTCCATAATCATCATCATATATCTCATAACATTATATCTTATTCCATAATTCACATTAAAGCAAAGACAAGCATGGGCCCAAAAGAAACTAATATGCCATTCAAATTTCAGAGTTAATGTTTTGGTCCAATAATCATATTTATCAAGCCCGTAGACGAATCATTATCACAATGAGAAACATCTCATATGTAACATCCCAACTAGGCTTCAAGGACTAGGCCCAACCAAGCTTCAAGGGGAGCTAAGCATCAACCCAACTTGGCTTCAAGGACCAAGCCCAACCCAGCTTCAAGGGATTGTTACTTGTAGCCATGCCCCTAATAACGAAACTCTAAAAATTGAATAACATATTAGAAACACAACCCTTTTATTATGTCATTATCAAATCATTTCTCATTATCTCATGATAATTAGGCACAATGCCCCAAATATTTCATTCACATCTTTATAGCCATTAACAATAGTTTCACATTTCATCATTGGGGTATACATAACAAATTACATTTTTCATATATTTAGAATCCTCAACATACATTCCACATAGTTCACATAATAAAAATCATAGCACCATTCTCACGCATCAACAATATAATAAATAACTTAACACATTTTCCAACCAAATGTGTTAAGTCCCAAAGTCATGCAAATATATACAATCATATAAGGTTTGTACTTACCTCTAAGAGCAACTCACACCAATTCCAAACTCCTCTTCCAAGAATCCTTTAACATTTGGATTAGGGCAACTCAAATCTCTTCAAAACCTAATCCAAAGGTGATTTTACACACTCACTTAGTGATACACATAAGAAAATAAGAATAAGAACTAACTAAGACAAACTCTACACATGACACGCTCAACAACACGGGCGTGTCCCTGATCGTGTCCTAAACCAACAACACAGAAGCTTTGACATGCTCAGTAACATGGGCATGTCACTGGACGTGTCATTCATTCTGCCTCACAAAAACATTGACACGCCCAACAACACGGGCGTGTTCATGGCCGTGCCAATTACTTTATCTCTCAGTAGCTATGGCACGTTCAATGACATGGCCGTATTAATGGTCGTGTCACAAATGTTAAACTCAGCACCGTTGACACGCCCAACGACATGGCCGTGTCACTGGCCGTGTCAGGCAAAAATTATGCATTTCAAACTCTCACCCATGTAAACACAATCACTCCAAAATACATACTACAACACCCTTAATCAACATCTTAGTTTATATTCATAAATTACCTATCAATTCAACACTTATATAACTTCAACATATCATAATAATGATCATTATATACATCATCCATGTATCAATTACTCAATTTTCCCAACTCATTTATACTAAACCCTTGCTAAACAATTTCAACAATTCATCATCATCCTCGCAAATAACCATATTATCATCATCTAAATACCAATTCAACATATATATATATACACTTCAATCTTTCATTATCAATCTTTCATTATCATCATCTTCACACACTAACCATATCAAATATTAACTCAATCTATAGAAATCAACACAAGAAAAAGAACACTTACTTGAATTCTTTGCCAAATCTTCAATATCCACCTTCAATTCTCTTAAAGCCCTTATGAATTTGATGTGTATGCCAACAAAATCACACCTTTCTCTCTCTCTCTCTCTCTCCCACGTTCTAGAGGAAGAAGAAGAATAAGAAAGAAAGAAAGTCTTCTCTTCCCTTTTCAAACTTATCATATATATATAATAATAATAATATAATTATATACACCTAAAAATTCTCCACCACAATATTTGTCCTTCCCTTTGACTTTCTTTTCTTCTTTTTCTCTTATAATTATTATCATTTTTATTATTAATTAATTATTTACAATTTACTTTTCCTACACCAATATATACATCATGTATATGTGGTGTATATGTTGATATATGTATATATCTTATATATTATATTTATATTTCCCATATTTTTCAAATACAATATATACATATCATCCTTTATATACATCTATCTCTTATAATATTTTCTTTACATATTTCACCAACATACTCTCTCACAACTAATATTCCAAAGTACATCAAAAATCGGGGTATTACAATTCTCTCCCCCTTAAATAATTTCGTCCTCGAAATTATCCAATACAGTAACAATCCATTCTTAACAAAATACCATCTTAATTTTCATATGAAGTTAATCATATTATTATGTTATTATTTCATCAAAATCACATAACCTCTACTCTCCCCCTTAGAGTCAATCATCTTCTCCCAATTTCATAACTCATCATTATATATATCTATATATATTATTACTTTCTCAACAAAGCAATCAAGATAACTCATTACATTTCCGATTGATTTATCTTTATACAAGAATCATCTCATCTTATAATATACATATACCTCGCTTATCTATTACGTTTAAGATATTTTATCACTTCATTTCTTTATAGATACTCTCTTTACTTTAAATTTAGAGGTTATTGAATTATATCCTAATGTTGACTGTCCCATCACTACAGTCATTTTTAAACTAAACACTTATCAAATCTTAATTTATAACAATATTCTTATTTTTCATACACTTAATTCCTTCTTTAACACATTTTTCACTAACATTAATATTAATACAATGCCTTTAAACTTACTTTATAGATATTCAACCTTTTTCCTTTTATCATCATTTACAACTGATATATCTTAACTCATTCATGTCCATACACATATCAGAATATTACATCATATACATTATCACATTTATCTTATACTCTTAGTACAACTATACATATTAAATCTCAATAATGATTCGCAATCTTAGCGAAATCTAGATCAATTGATCTATCTGTCGCAATATACCAACGTCTCAATCTTATTCGATTCAAGCCAACAATTAACTTATTTAAACTTATTATTAGATTTCAATGTATGACGTAACTTTATTAGGTCAAACTTATATTCAAATTATAATCCCTTCGGGTCCATCTTTTCAACTTTCTGAAATTATGATTATTTATAACAAATCACTTCAAATTATTTTTCAATATTCATATATTTTATTTTCTATTATCTTAGTACAATTTTCACATAATTCTCATGATTATCTCATCCCATATTTATTACTCATAGTTCATTCACTTAAACATTATTTCCATCAACTTATTCACCTTATACCATTATGAACATATTCAATATAACTCTCAATCACATTTTGTAATTTCTCCCATTTATCATCTCCTCACATTTTCATACCATTACTATACTTACATAATCACCTTTTTATCACATTATCTATAACTCAAAACATTTTCACAGTTCTCTTCTCTTTCCATAATTTCTATAATTATAAACAAATTTCTACCATAACATTATAAGGTACAACTATACCAATCGTAACTCTTGACCATGTTTCTTGAAGCATAACTATCAATCTTACCAAAACTATACTACGGTCATGTCATCTCAGGCCCAAGTCTGTGGATAACAAAACTAATCGGCCAATATACTAAACAAATTATCCGACCATGGTATATTAATGGTCACGCCTGTGGCTTCTAAATCAATACTGCCCCTTTATTATTCTTCTTCAAACATTTCCAATTACAATGCTAAATTTGTATTGCAAAGATTACATATTCATTCTCTAAACTTTTGCTACCCCAAGAGTTAACACATTTCAACTCCGTTTCAAAACAATTTGCTCTTGATCATTTGATCATCATTAGCCTAACTCATGCTTCAACAATATTATCATTAACATCTCTTACGCACAACATTCGATCATATGCAAATTTTACACAATTTCCATTTATTACTCCATTTCTAATCTATCTCTTATAAAAAATTTCATGCATTATACTTCCCCTTTTTGCTTACAATCTCTTATTATACACATATACATAGAACATTTCCTCACGCATATACTTTGGGCCCAAAACATTATATAATCATCAAGTTCAGTTATTACAATAACAATTTCACTATCCAGTATTACTTAAGTCCATTCTCTCTCTCAATTTCATCACATAGCCTAGCTCTGCGCAGGTCAAGACCTAATCTCTCTTAGGTCCACTAATACATGCAATATCATTCTCAATACCACTAGACAAGTAATTTTATAAGATAACAAACATACAATAACATTTTTTTTCTTTTTTTTTTCTACCACATACACATTCATAAGTCACATTCATAATGTGACTTATTTTCCACATTTTCTTACATATTATAATTGCATTTGTATTGAAAAACTCATCTCACATATCATATGCATTTATACACATAATCATACAATTATATTCAATTCCTCTTTTACATACAATCTATACAAATTTAACATTTATAACTTTCCATTGAACATTAACATTCTCATTCTTTTGACATGACTTAGGTTATTCATCAACTCAACATATATATACTCTAACCATATTAACATTTCACATAAAACTTAGTCACATTTCTAATGTGACATCTCTCTCACATTTTTTTTAATTGCATTTAGCATACCCTTCATATCCATTTTCATCATTTCCAGTCCAATTACTTAAAGTAACTCATTTTCACTTGCTTAGTCATTTTCCCTTTATTTCAAAACAAATTTTCGTATTATCAATCACATTACCCAATTCATATTACTTTCATAAGCAATAATATTCATTCAAAATAACTCATATGCTTAATATACATTAAACTATCGATATCTAAGTAATCCTCATTAAAATTCCATTAAAACTCTAAACTTTCAACTTACTACTTTACCTAAACTTGAATTTACTAATCTCATTTTCTTAATATTAACTTTAAAAACATTTTATATATACCATAATGTAACATTAAACATATCATTTTCACAATTATTAAAGCTCATTTCAAAAATCCAAATTTCACATATTACCACCATTAATATGAGCTTTATCAACACTTAAGCATATCACATTTCTAACATTAAAATCACAATGTTTGCATTAAAACAACAATGCAAACAACACCATTATATCTCCTTACTTTAACCAACATCATCCCCTTTTTAAAAATCTTAACTTTACATAACCAAACCTTAAATTTTCACACTTTGTCTATACCAATTAACTCACTCAATATTCCACCATACTATCTTCATTTTAATATCATATCTATCCATTTTAACAATCGAATAATATTTCCTCTCTCTAGCAATCCAAACATAATCTTTATTAGAAAGAGATCCAAATTTTAGAGAAAAGAGTACTTACTTAAATCTTGATTTTTTTTTAACTCATTTCCAACATTATTCTCATATTCATTTCTTTATAACCTATTTCACAAGCGCACTTCAATAATCAAAAATTTTGAAATCTTCTTTACTTAAGTAAACTCTAATTCTTTAATTTATCAATTAAACTTATACAAATTTTTCCATATCATTTCTTTCTCTAGCTTTACTTTCATGTAGAGCCTCATTCACACACTATCATTCATCTCATATAATTCAAATACATTACAAATCACATAATGCCACATCCGAGACCAACCTAGGTGTTAATGCATATGCATGTATCACAAATTTCACTTTTCAAAAATTTTCCTCTTTTCTTTTTAAATCTACTTAGGCTGAGCATCTCAAACCTAAGCTTTGATACCAAAATAATTGTAATACCCCTATACTCTATATAAGTACTATACTTATACCTTGTATACATACAGTACGTATATAAGGATGTCACGTTTCATTACAGTTTAAAACTTTTACCTTAGTTACAACCAATAATACATTTTATTTAAAGAACATTTATAAAATCATTATACTTTTGATGATATTATATATATATATATAAATTACCTTGTCTTTTCCAAAATTCACTTATATATATACATTTTTATCAAAATACAACATAATCAAATTGTACATGTATACACCACTTTCTAGTTGGTCTTGAAATACTCTTACCCTTCTTGTGGTATAACGTTTTGACTCCCGGATCAACCTTCTACTCACCTGCGCGATTTACACAACCGCGTTAAGCTCGGAAGCTTAGTAGTACAAATAAATATATAAACATATATTACAGAAAAATCATACTCATATATTAACATCATGTATCATCATTTTCTTATCATGTTTTCCATTTTCAATGCACTTTTCATATATTTCCACTAATCTCATAATAATATACATATACACATATCATTAAAACAAACTACCATTCAATGGCTTATCAAAACATTCATGAAATAATACTCACAATTTCCACATCCATATACATATTACACATCATATTGTATTTTCATAATCTCATTTCCAATATTAAGACATAGTTATGCTCAAGTCTTTCAACAATTCATTTCTCATCATTCAGCATAGTTTCTCAAGCCACATTCCTTTTCAGTAATTTGCATATGTATTGTGATCATATCATTCCATAATCATCATCATATATCTTATAACATTATATCTTATTCCATAATTTACATTAAAGCAAAGACAAGCATGGGCCCAAAAGAAACTAATATGCCATTCAAATTCCAGAGTTACTGTTTTGGTCCAATAATCACATTTATCAAGCCCGTAGGCGAATCATTATCATAATGAGAAACATCTCATATGTAACATCCCAACTAGGCTTCAAGGACTAGGCCCAACCAAGCTTCAATGGGAGCTAAGCATCAACCCAACTCGGCTTCAAGGACCAAGCCCAACCCAGCTTCAAGGGATTGTTACTTTTAGGCATGCCCCCAATAACAAAACTCTAAAAATTGAATAACATTAGGCACACAACCCTTTTATTATGTAATTATCAAATCATTTCTCATTATCTCATGATAATTAGGCACAATGCCCCAAATATTTCATTCACATCTTTATAGCCATTAACAATAGTTTCACATTTCATCATTGGGGTATACATAACAAATTACATTCTTCATATATTTAGAATCCTCAACATACATTCCACATAATTCACATAATACAAATCATAGCACCATTCTCACGCATCAACAATATAATAAATAACTTAACACATTTTTCAACCAAATGTGTTAAGTCCCAAAGTCATGCAAATATATACAATCATATAAGGTTTGTACTTACCTCTAAGAGCAACTCACACCAATTCCAAACTCCTCTTCCAAGAATCCTTTAACATTTGGATTAGGGCAACTCAAATCTCTTCAAAACCTAATCCAAAGGTGATTTTACACACTCACTTAGTGATACACATAAGAAAATAAGAATAAGAACTAAGTAAGGCAAACTATACACATTACACGCTCAACAACACGGGCGTGTCCCTGATCGTGTCCTAAACCAACAACACAGAAACTTTGACACGCTCAGTAACATGGGCGTGTCACTGGACGTGTCATTCATTCTACCTCACAGAAATATTGACACGCCCAACAACACGGGCGTGTTCATGGCCGTGCCAATTACTTTATCTCTCAGTAGCTATGGCACGTTCAATGACATGGCCGTATTAATGGTCGTGTCACAAACGTTAAACTCAGCACCGTTGACATGCCCAACGGCATGGCCGTGTCAGGCAAAAATTATGTATTTCGAACTCTCACCCATGTAAACACAATCACTCCAAAATCCATAATTCAACACCCTTAATCAACATCTTAGTTTATATTCATAAATTACCTATCAATTCAACACTTATATAACTTCAACATATCATAATAATGATCATTATATACATCATCCATGTATCAATTACTCAATTTTCCCAACTCATTTATGCTAAACCCTTGCTAAACAATTTCAAAAATTCATCATCATCCTCGCAAATAACTATATTATCATCATCTAAATACCAATTCAACATATATATATATACTTCAATCTTTCATTATCATCATCTTCACACACTAACCATATCAAATATTAACTCAATCTATAGAAATCAACATAAGAAAAAGAACACCTACTTGAATTCTTTGCCAAATCTTCAATATCCACCTTCAATTCTCTTAAAGCCCTTATGAATTTGATGTGTATGCCAACAAAATCACATCTTTCTCTCTCTCTCTCTCTCCCACGTTCTAGAGGAAGAAGAAGAATAAGAAAGAAAGAAAGAAAGAAAGAAAGAAAGTCTTCTCTTCCCTTTTCCAACTTATCATATATATATATAATAATATAATTATATACACCTAAAAATTCTCCACCACAATATTTGTCCTTCCCTTTGACTTTCTTTTCTTCTTTTTCTCTTATCATTATTAACATTTTTATTATTAATTAATTATTTACAATTTACTTTTCCTACACCAATATATACATCATGTATATGTGGTGTATATGTTGATATATGTATATATCTTATATATTGTATTTATATTTCCCATATTTTTCAAATACAATATATACATATCATCCTTCATATACATCTATCTCTTATAATATTTGCTTTACATATTTCACCAATATACTCTCTCACAACTACTATTCCAAAGTACATCAAAAATCAGGGTATTACAAGAAGAATAAGACAAAATATCACACATGACATAAATATTTACGTGGTTTGGAAATTTGCTTATGTCCACGGGAGAATACAATTAAGGTTTTTTCCCATAATGTATTGTGTTTATCGCCTAGGATTTTCTATATATATAGTGTTTACTTTACCCTAGATATAAAAGGCAATCATTTCCTATTATAACCTCTTTTTCCTATTCAAACTCTATTATAAAACTGATAATCCTTCTCTTTGTTGGAACTCTATTACAAAATTGATTTTGATTATTAGCCATTATTTAACAATCTTCACCTTGGCGAATAATCATTTCCTTTAAAAGACTCACTTAACCTTGAAAATTTATACCTCCTTCTGGAGTTCAAAAATCTCCATAAATTCTCAATTTGTGCCTTGGAGCAAGTCCAAACAATGTTTGAACTTCTCCAGATGTAGCATCTTTGTCAACATATATGATGCATTTTCCTTTATGTGTACCTTCATTAATAGAATCTCACTTGAAGAAATTAACTCTCTAATTTTTTGATATCTCACATCAATATGCTTTGTTCTAGCATTGTACACTTGATTCTTGGAACTCTATGGCACTTTAACTATTGTGGTGTATACCAAGAGCCTATTGATTAAAGCCTAATTCTGAGATAAGCCCTTTCAACCATAATGCTTTCTTAGTTGCTTCCATTATTGCCATGTATTATGCCTCTATGGTAGATAAAGAAATCACACTTTTTAAGGTTGACCTCCAACTAATTGGACCATTTAAAAGTTTGAAAATGTAGCGTGTAATAGACTTCCTATCATCCACATCTTCAGTGTAGTTTGAATCAATATATCCAATAGTGGAGACTAAATCATTTACTACACTATAGCAAATCCCATAATCAAATGTACCTCTCAATTATCGGAGAATCCACTTTATAGCCTACCAGTATTTTTTGCCTGGATTAGCTATAAACCTGCTAATCATACTAACTATTTGGGCTAAGTCTGGTCTTGTACATACCATTGAATACATCAAACTCCCTACTACACTAGCATACAGAACATTTGCCATGTACTGCAGTTATTCTTCTGTTCTGGGACAGTGATGGCTAGACAATTTGAAGTGATTAGTTAGAGGAGTAGTAACTGGTTTTACCTTGTCCATATTGAATCTCTCCAATACTCTTTCAATGTAATTATTTTGTGAGAGCCATAGCTTTCTATTTTTCCTATCCTTGTTAATCTCCATGCCAAAAAAAATTTTCGTAGCACCTAAGTCCTTCATGTCAAACTCTTCACTTAATAAGGATTTAAGGTCACACATATCATTTATGTCTCTTACAACAATTAACATATCACCAATATAAATCAACAAGTAGATGAAGATCCATTCTTCAAAGACTTAAGATATAGACAACAATCATAATCACAACAATACTTATCATATAATAATTGAACTGCTTGTATCGTTGCCTTGAGGATTGCTTCAACCTAATAAGGGATTTCTTGAGCTTGCATACTATATGCTTATTACCTTGCTCCTTAAATCCTTCTGATTGTTCCATGTAAATATGCTCCTCCAATTCACCATGACGGAAAGCTATCTTGATATCTAACTGCTCTAACTCTAAGTTTAACTAAGTTGTTAATACTAACAATATTCTAATAGTTGTATGTCTAACTACCTGTGAGAATACGCCATTATAGGCAATCCCCTTCTTCTGTGAATATCTCTTTGCAACTAATCGTGCCTTGTATCTTATACCTTCTTTCTCTGAAGCTCCTTTCTTCTTCATATAGACCTACTTCCATCCAATTTCCTTCTTTCCTTTAGGAATTTTTGCTAACTCCTAAGTTTGCTTCTTGTGTAATGACTCCATTTCTTTAGCCATAGCTTTTAACCATATAACTTTTTCTAGAACTGACAATATTTCCTAAAAAGAACTTGGTTTTCCTTCACTTGTTAGTAATGCAAAGGAAGTTGAATCATCATCTTCATGATATCTAGTTGGAGGTCTAATTATGCATCTTGGTCTATCTATGGCAATAATATGCTCATATTGATGATGTTACACTTCTATACCTTCTGAATCATCACCCTTGCTTTCATGTTTAACTACTAGTTAAACTGGTTTTGAAGGACTATCCAACATAAGTTCTACGTCTACCTTGGAGGTTAATCCTACAAATTCTTGAGATGATTCATGCTTGTTTACTATAGCCCGTTCATCAAAGACGACATCTCTACCAACTATCACCTTCTTCGCCTTAGGATCGTAAAGTCTATATCCTTTTACCCCTTTTCCATAACCGAAAAAGTTGCAGTTTCTTGAATTTGAATCCAATTTTGACATCTCATCACTGGCATTAATGCGTAAGCTAGACATCCAAATACTTTGAGTACATAGTAGTTGATGTCTTTACCTTTCCAAATATGTTATGCGAACTTCCCTTCTAACTTACTTGAAGGTGACCTATATATGATGAAACAAGCAACATTAACTACTTTCGCCTAAAACTATTTGGGTATCCCTACTGATAATCTCATTGCTCTGACTCTTTTTAGTAATGTTATGTTCATTGTTTCTGCTACCCCATTCTGCTGAGATGTCTTTGGAACTGTGAAGCATTACTCATTCCCTTCTTTCTAATAGAAATCTATGAACTCTTTAAATGTGTACTGTAACACCCCCCATACTCTATATAAGTACTATACATATACTGTAATATCCTCATTTATGCCCTAGAAGTTTTGCATGTTGTTGTTGTTGTTGTTGTTGTTGTTGTTGTATTGTTGGTTTAAATTGAGAAAAGAAAAGTATAAGTGTTTTGGGAAAGAATTTAGGGTTTAGAGACAAGTTTATATGTTGTGTATATTGTGATATATATAACATATAAAATGGTCAAAGGGAGAGTCAAAGTGTTGGTTAGTGGAAGAAGATATTTTATTGTTGAGTGTGTAATTACATATATGGGCTTATATAAGACAAAAGGTTAGTTATATGTTTGAGGGCATTTTGGTAATTGCTTGGATGAGATGCATGGTGGAGATTAAGAAGGAAAGAGAGGTTGACTTGTGCATTTTCTT
The DNA here is from genome assembly GCA_947685225.1 of Garcia nutans. Classification (NCBI taxonomy): domain Eukaryota; kingdom Viridiplantae; phylum Streptophyta; class Magnoliopsida; order Malpighiales; family Euphorbiaceae; genus Garcia; species Garcia nutans. The sequence goes on from CANTUV010000007.1 coordinate 51,769,739, forward strand.
TTCTTTTTATGTTTGTGCCGGCCATTGAAGAAGACAAAGGGAAAGAGAAGTGGTCTTGATGCTATACTCAAATTGATGAAGGAATTGAGAGATTTGGTGAAAGATTGGTGGAATTTCTTCATATAAGGTAAGATCTTCTCTTTAATTTCTTCAATTCTTTTGAAGTGGTGTGAGAAAGGAATTAGGTTTTGTTGGTGTGATGATGAGATGAGTTTGTGTTATGTTTTTAAGTGTTAAAATTGATTGTAAGTTAAAAGATGGAATTAGTGTTGGGTTGATTGTGAAGATTGTATGTTTAAATGGATGTTGTTTTTGAAAGATGAAAAAGGATGGTGATTAATTAGGGTTTTGAGATGGTGTTTGTTTAATTGTGATATTAATGTGTTTTAAAGTAATTATTGTAATGAATATGTGTTTAGAACATTGATTATGTTCATTTGAAGCATGTGGTATGATGTATATTGAGTTTTAATGCATTTGGAAGAGAGTTGGTTAGAATTAGGGTTTTGGTTTTGGGAGACACGGCCAAAGGCCATGTGAGACACGGCCAAGTCATATGATTTTGGACGTGTTGGATTAATTTTTGGGTGACACAGCCGTGTTCCCAAGTGTGAGTTTTGGTTGAAGAGACACGGCCGTGTCCCTAAGCCGTGTTTGCTACTGCCAAAGTTGAATTGAGAGACACGGCCACAAGCCTGGCCGTGTCCCTCATGTGTGCTGCCCGTGTCCATCAAATGAGTTGGTTAGGGTTTTGTTTCTTTGTTCTTTTTGCATTGTTTTGGTTCTTCAAAGGTGGGTTGGTTCTTAAACCTAACCCTAAAACACTTTAAACACACTTGAATCAATGAATGAACTAATCAAATGCATATGGAAGATCCTAAAGCTATGAATCATATAAATTGTTCTTTGCCCTAATTGCATTGTTGAGGTTTTAAACAAGGTTATGATATGCATTGTGAAAGGTAATGTGTTTTATGAGTATTGTACCTTGAAATGTTATATCAAAGATGTGATATCAATGATGCTTTATGCATAATATGAATTGAAATGTGAAATGTGATACAAAGCCATTGTTATTGGCTATGATGATGATATTGAGAGAAAGAAGGCATGTATGCCTAGATGTTGATGATAATTGGAAATGGAAATGATAATTGAATAATAAATGAATTGTGTGGCTAATGTGTTATTCCATTTTCAGAGTTGGTTGTTGGTGGCATGCCTAATAAGTGTAACAATCTCTTGAAGTTAGGTTGGATTGAATCCTTGAAGCCTAATTGAGATGTTACCACCCTTGAAGCTAGGTTGGGTTGGTTCTTGAAGCCAAGTTGGGTTGAAGCTTAGCATGCTTTGCTCCCCTTGAAGCTTGGTTGAACCTAATCCTTGAAGCCTAGTTGGGTATATGATATTGATAAATGTGATGATAAAACCAAAACATTAACTCTGAAAATTGAATGGCATATTAGTGTGTCTTGGGCCCATGCTTGTCTATGGTTAATGTGAGTCATGAATGATGTTTGTTTTGCTTTGTATTGATGATTAAATGAATACTAATGAGATATATGAAAAGATAATAAAATGTGATATGTAATGTGAAAGTATATTGTTAATTTTGCATATATGATGTTACATATATATTATGGTTTGAGAAATGACATTGCATTGCACGAAGTCATAACATTAGCATGTTTTATCTTACTAAGCCATTGGCTTAGCGCGATAGTGTTTGATCGCGCAGGTGATAGAACTGTTAGAATCGAACCCGAGAGCTCTTCGAGACCGAGTGAGGGTAGACATTGAAGAGTTGATTTTGGAGACTTAAAGATCAAAGGAGATTTGCCAATCATGTATAACTCTTTTTATATTTTGTAAAGTATTGATTAAATGTACATATTTGTATATTTGTAAATATGGAATTAAGTGTTTTCAAATATGTAAATATTTTATGACTTCCGCTGTGAAATAACTATATGTATGTATATATATATCTAATGTGTTTTATTTTAAAAGTAAATGATCTACTTTTCTATATTATATAATGATAATAGTATTGTATCTATTTAAATGTTTTGAATGTTGAAGAAAACCGTAGCATCCCTATGTTTGGTGCACTTATGCTACATGGTTGTAGTTGTAGTGTGTGTGCATTGGATGTGGGGGTGTTACAATTGTTTTGGTATCAGAGCCTAGGTTTGAGATTCTCAACCTAGGTAATATGTTATAAAAAGAATATTTTGAATTAAAAAGTGAGTTTTTGAAAGAAAATACATGTTTGGGATTGGCAATCTTTGATCTTTAATAAGGTGTGTCCTGTTGTGTTTGCAGTATTAGGTGTTGATGGATCCTCATTTGAGACAGTCAGTTGAGGGCAGTGAGGAGAGTGTTGCTCCTGATGAGGGAGTTAGAGTTGAGAGTGCTGGGGAGGCACCTGCTTCGGTGTCGGGGAGACCAACTGGTGAGGAGGTTCCACCAGCTTGGTTTGTGCATATGATGGAAGCTATGAGACAAGCACCTGTGCAACCACAGCCACCACCCCCTCAGCCTTCAGTACCAGTAAGGCATTATGATAAACTGAGGAAATATGGAGCGGAGGATTTCTTAGGCACAGTTGATCCAGCTGTGGCAGAACAGTGGCTTGACAGAGTTCAGAGAGTATTTGTTCAGTTGCAAGCCACCTCAGAGGAAAAGTTTGACTATGCAAGATCTTTGCTACAGAAGGATGCCTACGATTGGTGGAAGACGGTGCCCCATTCTATGGATGATCCTCCAACACTGTCTTACACTGATTTCTTGAGAGAATTTGAGTTGAAGTATACTCCAAGGGAGTATAAGGATATGAAGAAGATGGAGTTCTTGAGCTTGAAGCAAGATAGCAAGACTGTAACTGAATATGAGGTTGAGTTTATTAGATTGAGTCATTACGCTGGTGGCATTATTGCTGATGAGATAGATAGATGCCGGAGGTTTCAGGAGGGATTGAGACCCTCTATCATGTGCTTAGTGGCCGGGTCTAGATATCACGATTTCTCCCAGCTAGTGGCAGCAGCTCGAGATGTAGAAAGGGCTCAAGTGATTGCAGCTGCATCAGAGGAAGAGGTCAGAGTGAGAAGGCCTCAGTTTGAGGCAGGGTCTTCTTCAGCAAAGAGGGGTAGAGGAAGCTTTGTTCCTCGGAGTAGTAGGAGCCAGAGACCAGCAGGTAGATCAGTGCAGTTCCAGAGGCATAGATTTAGACCTGCAGCTTCAGTGGCAAGTGCTCCAACCCCTATGGTTCAGAGATCCACCTTACCTATTTGCATCCATTGTGGGAGGCCCCATGGTGGTCCATGTTGGAAAGCTGGTGTTGCTGGGGTATGTTTCAGGTGTGGGTCACCGGATCACTTTGTGAGAGATTGCCCTGAGAGGCAGAGGCAGATGTTAGTTGATTCTGCCGCTTCTCGAGCCAGTGTGAGGGGAGGCAGAGGTGCCAGCCGAGGTGGTAGAGTAGGGTTCAGTTCTAGAGGTGGTGCTGCATCCAGGGAGACTAGACCGGAGGAGGTTGGTTCTTCCCAGAGGATGTATGTTATGCAGAGACAGCCGGATGCATCGGCGGTCATAGCTGGTACTTTTTCTTTATTTGATACTGCAGTACTTGCTTTGATTGATCCGGGCTCCACCCATTCTTATATTAGTGCATCTGTATTGCCTGTGTTTGATGTGCATGCTGAGTCCCTAGGATTTGATGTTTTGGTGACAAATCCGTTAGGGCATAGTGTGATTGTGAGTAAAGTGCATCGGGATAGTGCAGTGAGGGTGCAGGGTGAGGAGTTCCTTGGAGATTTGATTGAGATGCCATTTAAGGAATATGATGTGATTTTAGGCATGGATTGGCTATCTCGACATGGAGCTGTGGTGGATTGTAAAAAGAAAATTGTTTCTTTGAGAACCGGTGATGGGAGAGAGGTGATAGTATCTAATGAGCAGGAACAGTTAGCCTCCTTATTTGTTTCAGCTGTTGCAGCCCGAGGTTGATTAGGAAGGGGTGTGAAGCTTATCTTGCTCATGTGGTAGATACTAGAGTGAAGGGTTCTCCTATTGATAGCATTGCCACAGTTGCAGAGTTCCCTGATGTTTTTCCAGAGGAGTTGCCAGGATTGCCGCCTGAGAGAGAGGTGGAGTTTGGTATTGAATTGTTGCCTGGTACCACTCCTATCTCGATTACTCCTTACAGAATGGCACCAGCAGAACTAAGGGAGTTGAAAGTGCAATTACAGGAGCTGTTGGATAAGGGATTCATTCGCCCCAGTGTTTCTCCTTGGGGAGCTCCAGTGCTGTTTGTGAAGAAGAAAGATGGTACCATGAGGTTATGTATCGACTATAGGCAATTGAACAAAGTGACAATTAAGAATAAATATCCTTTGCCTAGAATCGATGATCTCTTTGATCAATTGAAGGATGCAGCTGTGTTTTCTAAAATTGATCTGAGATCTGGGTACCATCAGCTGAGAGTCAGAGCTGAAGATGTTCCAAAGACAGCTTTCAGGACCAGGTATGGGCACTATGAATTTTTAGTTATGCCTTTTGGTCTGACGAATGCACCTGCAGCTTTCATGGATTTGATGAATAGGGTGTTTAGGCCCTATTTGGATCAGTTTGTTGTGGTTTTCATCGATGATATCCTGGTGTATTTGAGGAATGAAGAGGAACATGATATGCATCTGCGGATTGTGTTGCAGATTTTGAGAGAAAAGCAATTATTTGCCAAATTGTCGAAGTGTGAGTTCTGGTTGGATCAAGTAGCTTTTCTTGGACATATTGTTTCAGCAGAAGGCATCAGAGTTGATCTGAGTAAAGTTGAAGCGATTTTGAATTGGAGTCCACCCAAGTCTGTGACAGAGGTTAGAAGTTTTCTGGGTTTGGCAGGCTATTACCGGCGGTTTGTGAAAGGGTTTTCTTTGATAGCTACTCCACTCACCAGATTGCTTTGCAAGGGAGTGAAGTTTGTGTGGACAGATCAGTGTCAGGCTAGCTTTGAGCAGTTGAAAGATATGTTGACTCAAGCGCCTGTTCTTACTTTACCTGTAGAAGGCAAACCATATGTGATCTACAGTGATGCGTCACATAGTGGTTTGGGATGTATGCTGATGCAGGAAGGGAAAGTTATAGCTTATGCATCTCGTCAGTTGAAACCGCATGAGCTTAACTACCCCACCCATGATTTGGAATTAGCAGCCATTGTGTTTGCATTAAAGATTTGGCGCCATTATCTGTTTGGGGAGAAATGTTTCATTTACACTGATCACAAGAGTTTGAAGTATTTGGGTGTTCAGAAAGAGCTCAACCTTCGGCAGAGGAGATGGTTAGAATTGATAAAAGACTACGACTGCTTGATTGATTATCATCCAGGTAAAGCAAATGTAGTTGCTGATGCCTTAAGTCGGAAGTCTTTAGCTGGTTTAACAGTTTACTCGCTCTCGTTGCTTGTTGAGTTGAGAGCTTTGCGTGCCAGTTTTGTACTTTGTGATGATGGTGCATTATTGGCACAGTTGCAATTGAAGCCTGTTTTGTTGGATCAGATCAAAGAGGCTCAGTTGACTGATAAGAAGATTCAGAAGATTGTTTTAGATTGTGAGAGTGGAAAGATTAGAGATTTTGTTGTGAGGAATGATGGGAGCCTATGGTTCAAGAACAGATTGTGTGTACCCGATAATGCTGACTTGAAGAGGATCATTTTAGAGGAAGCTCATCAGTCTTTATTTGCTATGCATCCGGGTAATACGAAGATGTATCATGATTTGAGACAGCATTATTGGTGGATTGGGTTGAAGAGAAACATTGCTGAGTTTGTATCAAAATGTCTCACTTGTCAGAAGGTTAAAGCAGAGCATCAAGTTCCAACTGGGTTGCTTCAACCGTTGTCAGTGCCAGAATGGAAGTGGGATAGAGTGACCATGGATTTTGTGTCTGGTTTGCCATTGACACAAAAGAAACATGATGCCATATGGGTGATTGTGGATAGATTGACTAAGACAGCTCATTTCCTTCCGGTTCGGATGGATTACTCTTTGGAAAGGTTAGCTGAGTTGTATATCCATGAGATTGTGAAATTGCATGGTGTTCCAACTTCTTTAGTGTCTGATCGAGATCCCAGGTTTACTTCAAGATTTTGGAAGAGTTTGCACAGAGCTTTGGGTTCTCGACTACACTTCAGTACTGCTTTTCATCCACAGACGGATGGACAGTCTGAGAGGGTGATACAGATCATTGAGGATATGTTGAGAAGCTGTGTCATCGATTTCTCTGGAAGTTGGGATAGATTCTTACCTCTTGTGGAGTTTGCTTATAATAACAGTCACCAGTCCAGCATCGGAATGGCCCCATTCGAGGCATTGTATGGCAGGCGGTGTAGGACACCTCTTTGTTGGAGTGAACTTGGTGATAGCAAGTTGATTGGGCCTGATTTGATTCAAGAAACTGAAGAGAAAGTGAAGTTGATTCGAGGCAGATTGAAAGCAGCTTCAGACCGACAAAAGTCTTATGCAGATCTGAAGAGGAGAGACATTCAGTTTGATGTTGGGGATAAGGTATTTTTGAAAGTATCTCCTTGGAAGAAGATTTTGAGGTTCGGTCGGAAAGGGAAATTGAGTCCTCGTTTCATCGGACCGTATGAAGTGTTAGAAAGAGTTGGGCCAGTGGCTTATCGGCTTGCTTTGCCACCTGAGTTGGATCGTATTTATAATGTGTTCCATGTATCTATGTTGAGGAGGTACAGGTCAGATCCATCTCATGTGTTGCCATTTGAATCTATTGAAGTGAGCCCAGACTTGTCATTTGAAGAGGAACCAGTTGCTATCTTGGCACGGGAAGTGAAAGAATTGAGGAACAAGAGAGTACCATTGGTGAAGATTCTTTGGAAGAATCATGCAAAAGAAGAAGCAACATGGGAAAGTGAGCAGACTATGCGAGAGCAATATCCTCAATTGTTTCAGAATTGATTTCAGGTAATTTCGAGGACGAAATTTCTTTTTAGAGGGGGAGAATTGTAATATCCTCATTTATGCCCTAGAAGTTTTGCATGTTGTTGTTGTTGTTGTTGTTGTTGTTGTTGTTGTTGTTGTATTGTTGGTTTAAATTGAGAAAAGAAAAGTATAAGTGTTTTGGGAAAGAATTTAGGGTTTAGAGACAAGTTTATATGTTGTGTATATTGTGATATATATAACATATAAAATGGTCAAAGGGAGAGTCAAAGTGTTGGTTAGTGGAAGAAGATATTTTATTGTTGAGTGTGTAATTACATATATGGGCTTATATAAGACAAAAGGTTAGTTATATGTTTGAGGGCATTTTGGTAATTGCTTGGATGAGATGCATGGTGGAGATTAAGAAGGAAAGAGAGGTTGACTTGTGCATTTTCTTTTCTTTTTATGTTTGTGCCGGCCATTGAAGAAGACAAAGGGAAAGAGAAGTGTTCTTGATGCTATACTCAAATTGATGAAGGAATTGAGAGATTTGGTGAAAGATTGGTGGAATTTCTTCATATAAGGTAAGATCTTCTCTTTAATTTCTTCAATTCTTTTGAAGTGGTGTGAGAAAGGAATTAGGTTTTGTTGGTGTGATGATGAGATGAGTTTGTGTTATGTTTTTAAGTGTTAAAATTGATTGTAAGTTAAAAGATGGAATTAGTGTTGGGTTGATTGTGAAGATTGTATGTTTAAATGGATGTTGTTTTTGAAAGATGAAAAAGGATGGTGATTAATTAGGGTTTTGAGATGGTGTTTGTTTAATTGTGATATTAATGTGTTTTAAAGTAATTATTGTAATGAATATGTGTTTAGAACATTGATTATGTTCATTTGAAGCATGTGGTATGATGTATATTGAGTTTTAATGCATTTGGAAGAGAGTTGGTTAGAATTAGGGTTTTGGTTTTGGGAGACACGGCCAAAGGCCATGTGAGACACTGCCAAGTCATATGATTTTGGACGTGTTGGATTAATTTTTGGGTGACACAGCCGTGTGAGCTACTGTGAGTTTTGGTTAAAGAGACACGGCCGTGTCCCTAAGCCGTGTTTGCTACTGCCAAAGTTGAATTGAGAGACACGGCCACAAGCCTGGCCGTGTCCCTCATGTGTGCTGCCCGTGTCCATCAAATGAGTTGGTTAGGGTTTTGTTTCTTTGTTCTTTTTGCATTGTTTTGGTTCTTCAAAGGTGGGTTGGTTCTTAAACCTAACCCTAAAACACGTTAAACACACTTGAATCAATGAATGAACTAATCAAATGCATATGGAAGATCCTAAAGCTATGAATCATATAAATTGTTCTTTGCCCTAATTGCATTGTTGAGGTTTTAAACAAGGTTATGATATGCATTGTGAAAGGTAATGTGTTTTATGAGTATTGTACCTTGAAATGTTATATCAAAGATGTGATATCAATGATGCTTTATGCATAATATGAATTGAAATGTGAAATGTGATACAAAGCCATTGTTATTGGCTATGATGATGATATTGAGAGAAAGAAGGCATGTATGCCTAGATGTTGATGATAATTGGAAATGGAAATGATAATTGAATAATAAATGAATTGTGTGGCTAATGTGTTATTCCATTTTCAGAGTTGGTTGTTGGTGGCATGCCTAATAAGTGTAACAATCTCTTGAAGTTAGGTTGGATTGAATCCTTGAAGCCTAATTGAGATGTTACCACCCTTGAAGCTAGGTTGGGTTGGTTCTTGAAGCCAAGTTGGGTTGAAGCTTAGCATGCTTTGCTCCCCATGAAGCTTGGTTGAACCTAATCCTTGAAGCCTAGTTGGGTATATGATATTGATAAATGTGATGATAAAACCAAAACATTAACTCTGAAAATTGAATGGCATATTAGTGTGTCTTGGGCCCATGCTTGTCTATGGTTAATGTGAGTCATGAATGATGTTTGTTTTGCTTTGTATTGATGATTAAATGAATACTAATGAGATATATGAAAAGATAATAAAATGTGATATGTAATGTGAAAGTATATTGTTAATTTTGCATATATGATGTTACATATATATTATGGTTTGAGAAATGACATTGCATTGCACGAAGTCATAACATTAGCATGTTTTATCTTACTAAGCCGTTGGCTTAGCGCGATAGTGTTTGATCGCGCAGGTGATAGAACTGTTAGAATCGAACCCGAGAGCTCTTCGAGACCGAGTGAGGGTAGACATTGAAGAGTTGATTTTGGAGACTTAAAGATCAAAGGAGATTTGCCAATCATGTATAACTCTTTTTATATTTTGTAAAGTATTGATTAAATGTACATATTTGTATATTTGTAAATATGGAATTAAGTGTTTTCAAATATGTAAATATTTTATGACTTCCGCTGTGAAATAACTATATGTATGTATATATATATCTAATGTGTTTTATTTTAAAAGTAAATGATCTACTTTTCTATATTATATAATGATAATAGTATTGTATCTATTTAAATGTTTTGAATGTTGAAGAAAACCGTAGCATCCCTATGTTTGGTGCACTTATGCTACATGGTTGTAGTTGTAGTGTGTGTGCATTGGATGTGGGGGTGTTACATATACCTTGTATACATGCAGTACGTATATAAAGTATAAGAATGCCACTTTTCATTACAGATTAAAAATCTTTACGTTAGTTCCAAACAATAATACATTTTATTTAAAGAACATTTACAAACTCATTATACTTTTGATGATATTACATATATATAATGATCTTGTTTTTACCAAAATTCATTTATACATATGAATACATTTTTATCAAAATACAACATAATTAAATTGTACATGTATGCACCACCTTCTAGTTGGTCTCGAAATACTCTTACCCTTCTCGTGGCATAACGATTTGACTTCAGATCAACCACCTACTCACCTGCGCGATTTACACAACCGCGCTAAGCTCGAAAGCTTAGTAGTACAAATAAATATTATAAACATATATTACAGAAAATCATACTCATATATTAAATTCATGTATCATTATTTTCTTATCATGTTTTCCCATTTCAATTACACTTTTCATATATTTCTACTAATCTCATAATTATATACATATAAACATATATCATTAACACAAACCACAATTCCATAACTTATTAGAACATTCATAAAATAATACTCACAATGTCCACATCCATATACATATTACATGTCATATTACACTTTTAGAATCTCATCTTTCAACATAGCTTCTCAGGCCATATTTCTTTTCAACAATTTACTTATGTATTGTAATCATAACATACTTCATAACATTACATTCCATTACTTTATTCAATTGTTTCACCATTCATAAATCACATTGAAACAAAGACAAGCATGGGCCCAAAAGACACTAATATGTCGTTCAACTTTCAGAGTTAATGTTTTGGTTTAATTATCACATTTATCATTATCATTATCCCAACTAGGCTTCAAGGATTAGGTTCAACCAAGCTTCAAGGGGAACAAAGCATGCTAAGTATCAACCCAACATGGCTTCAAGAACCAAACCCAACCTAGCTTCAAGGGTTGTAACATCTCAACTAGGCTTCAAGGACTAGACCCAACCAAGCTTCAAGAGATTGTTACCATTAGGCATGCCACCAACAACAAAACTCTGAAAATGGAATAACATATTAGACACACAATTCATTTATTATTTCATTATCAATTTCATTCTCATTTTCTAATCATCATTTAGGCATCCATGCTTCAATCATCTCATTTGCATCATTATAGCCAACAACAATGGCTTCACATCTCATCAATAGAGTATACATAATTAATTGCATTGGACATCATCATCTAGGCAAACATGCCCCACTTATTCCATTTGAATCATTATAGCCAACCACAATGGCTTCACATCTCATTATTTCTCAATTTACATTAAAACAATTCATCATTAAAGTATTTATCATAACCAATTGCATTGCACATACCTTTTTAATGATCATCATATCTTTCACATTATACCAATCATAACATTAATCAAATAGTAATAACAATATAGTAGATTACTTAACACATTTATAACCAAATGTGTTAAGTCTCAAAATCATGTAAAAGAATGCATCCATGTAAGTTGTACTTACCTCAAGAGCAACTCACATCAATCTATACACTTTCTCTTCCAAGAATTCTTCACGCCTAGGTTAAGGCAACTCAACCTCTTCACAACCTAATCCAAAAGGAATAATACACACTTATTTACAAATACACATGAATTCCAATACAATTATTCACCTAATAGTCTCATACTAGACTCATAGATCACAAATTACAAACCAAAACCATTATCTAAGTCCCCACGGCCGTGGCCTCACAACCCCATGGCCGTGGGTTAGCAAACGAATCTGCCCACTTTTCTCTAAACCCCTACGGTCGTGTCCCTCACTTGCCACGATCGTGGCACTCATTTGCCACGACCGTGGCATCCATTTTACCTCTGTTTCGGACCAAACTCATGTATTTTGTGTTTTTAACTTCAATAAACACAAACATATAGAAAATCCAAGATAATAATTGATCAAACTCATAACATACATCAATTACCAATTAACTTAACACTTATATAACTTCATCATATCATAATAATAATCATTATATACATCATCCATACATCAATTATTCAATTCCCCAACTCATTTATATTAAACCCTTACTAAACAATTTCTACAATCCATCATCATCCTCACAAATAACCATTTTATCATCATCTAAATACCAATTCAACATATCTATATACTTCAATCTTTCATTATCATCATCTTCACACACTAACCATATCAAATATAAGCTCAATCAATAGGAATGAATACAAGGAAATGAATACTTACTTGAATATTTTGCCAAATCTTCAATATCCACCTTCAATCCTCTCAAAACCCTTATGAATTTGATGTGTATGTAAATAAAATCACATCTCTCTCTCTCTCTCTCTCTCTCTCTCTCTCTCTCTCTCCACGTCCAAGAACAAGAAGAAAAAGAAGAAGAAGAAGAAGAAAGAAAGAAAATCTTCTTTCTTTATTCAAACTTATCATATATATATATATAATAATATAATGAAATATCCCTAAATTCTCCACCACAAGATTTATTCTTCCCTTTGACTTTCTTTTCTTCTTTTTCTCTTGTCATTATTATTATTATTATTATTATTATTATTATTATTATTATTATTATTATTATTATTATTATTATTATTATTATTATTATTATTATTATTATTATTATTATTATTATTATTATTTAATTATATACACTTACCTTTCCTACACCAATATATACATCATGTATATGTGATGTATATGTTGCTATATGTATATCTCTTATATATTGTATTTATATTTCCCATATTTTTCAAATACCATATATACATATCATCCTCCATATACATCTATCTCTTATAATATTTCCTTTTAATTAACTTATCTTCTTTTGACTTCCATTTCTTTGACTTGTATATGTTATATATATATATATATCTATATATACAACATATATACTCTCTCTTTACTTCTTTTCTCTTTCCATTAAACATATACATTAAATCCAAATACAACAATAATTCCCAAAACTTTTAGGGTATACTTTGGGATATTACAATTCTCTCCCCCTTAAATAATTTTGTCCTCGAAATTATCCAGTACAGTAACAATCCATTCTTAACAAAATACCATCTTAACTTTCATATGAAGTTAATCATATTATTCAGTTATTATGTCCTCAGATCACATAACTTTTACTCTCCCCCTTAGAGTCAATCATCTTCTCTAAATTACATAACTCATCATTATATATATATATATATATATATCTTATTACTTCTTAACCAAACATTTAAAATAACTCATTACATTCCCAATTTATTTATCTTTATACAAGAATCAGATCATCTTATAATATACTTATACTTCGTCCAATTATTACATTCAAGATATTTTATCACTTCATCTCTTTATAAATACTCTTTTAACTTTAACCTTAAAATCATTGATTTATATCTTAATATTGATTATCCCATCATTACAATCACTTTCAGAATAGACATTTATCAAACCTTAATTGATAACAATATCCTTATTCTTCATACACTTAATTTCTTCTTTAGCATGCTTCTCACTTAACATAAATATTAGTACAATGCCTTTAAACTTACTTTACAGGTAATCAACTTTTTTTCTCCTTTTATCATCATTTATAACTGATATAACTCACTTCATTCATGTCCATTCATTTGTCAGAATATTACATCATATACATTATCATTTAAATTTTACACTCTTGGTACAATTATACATATTAAATCTCAATAATAATTCACAACCTTAGCAAAATCTAGCTCAATTGATCTATCTGTTACAATATACTAACGTCTCAATCTTATTTGATTCAACCCAACAATTAACTTATTTAAACTTATCATTAGATTTCATAATATATATATGACCTAATTCCATTAGGTCAAACTTATATTCAAATTCTAATCTCTTCGGATCCATTTTTCAGCTTTTTGAAATTATGATTATTAATAACAAATCACATCAAATTATCTTTCAATATACATATAGTTTATTTCCTATTATCTTAGTACAATTTCCACAAAATTCTCATGATTATCTCATACCATATTTATTACCCATAGTTCACTCACTTAAACCTTAAGTCCATCCACTTATTTACTTTATACCATAAACATATTCAGTATAACTTTCAATCACATTTAGTAATTTCTCCCATTTAACATTTCCTCATATCTCATACCATTACTATTTTTACAATAATTACCTTTCTATCATATTATCCATAACTTAAAACATTTTTACAGTTCTCTTTTCTTCCATACTTTCTATAATTATAAACAAATTTCTAACATAAAATGATAAAGTACAACTTTACCCATCATAACTCTTAACTATGTTTCTAGAAACATAATTGTCAATCTTATCAAAACTATACTACAGTCATGTTATCTCAGGCTCAAATCTGTGGATAACAAAATTAACCGGCCAAATATGCTAAACAAATCATATGGCCATAGGAGATTAATGGTCACGCCTGTGGCTTATAAATCAATACTGCCCCTCTATTATTCTGCTTCCAACCCTTCCAATAACAATGCTAAGTTTATATCGCAAGGATTACATATTCATTCTCTAAACTTTTGCTACACCAAGAGTTAACATATTTCAACTCCGTTTCAAACCAATTTGCACTCGATTATATGATCATCATTAGTCTAATTCATGTTTCAACAATATTACTATTAACATTTCTTACGTATACATATTCGATCATATGCAAATCTTACACAATTCCCATTTGTTACTCCATTTCTAATCTATCTCTTCTAAAAAAATTTAAACATCATGCTTCTCCTTTTTCCTTACAATCTCTTATTATACACATATACATAGAACCTTTCCACATGTAAATACTTTGGGACTCAAAATATTATATGATCATCAAGTTCAGTGATTACCATAACAATTTCACCGTCCAGTATTACTTGAATCCATTCTCACTCTCAATTTCATCACATAGTCTAGCTCTGCGCAGGTCAGGACCTAATCTCTCTTAGGTTCATTAATACATGCAATATCATTCTCAATACCACTAGACCAGTAGTTATACCACATACACATTCATAGGTCACATTCATAATGTGACTTACTTTCCTTATTTCTTACATAATACAATTACATTCATATCGAAAAACTCATCTCACATATCCTATACATGTATACATATAATCATGCAATTTTATTTAATTTCTCTTTTGCATATAATCTATACAAATTTAATGTTTATTACTTTTCTTTGAACATTATCATTCTCATTCTTTTAACATAACTTAAATTATTCATCAACACAACAAATATATACATTCTAACCATAATAACACTTCACATACATCCTAGTCACATTTCTAATGTGACATCTCTCTCACATTTGTTTTTTTAAAAGCATTTAGTATACCCTTTATATCCATTTTCATTATTTCCTGTCAAATTACTTAAGTAACTCATTTTCACTTGCTTATTCGTTTTCCCATATTTTTCAAAACATATTTTCATATTATCAATCACATTACCCAATTCATAATACTTTCTTATGCAATAATATTCATTCCAATTAGCTCATATGCTTAATATACATTAAACTGTTGATATCTAAATAATCCTCATTAGAATTCCATTAAAACTCTAAACTCTCAAATTGGCTATTTTACTTAAACTTCAAATTACTAATCTCGTTTTCTTAGTATTAACTTTAAAAGCATTATATATATACCATAATGTAACATCAAAACATATCATTTTCACAATTATTAAAGCTCATTTCAAAAAAATCCAAATGTCACATATTACCACCATTAACATGAGCTTTAACAACACTTAAGCATATCACATTTCTAACATTGAAATCACAATGTTTGCATTAAAATGACAATACAAATAACACTATTATATCTCCTTACTTAACCAACATTATCTCTTTTTCTTTTAAAAACCTTAACTTTACAAACCCAAACCTTAAATTATCACACTTTGTCTATACCAATCAACTCACTCAATATTCCACCATAATCTCTTCATTTTAATAACATATCTATCCATATTAACAATCCAACAATATTTCCTCTCTCTAGCAATCCAAACATAAGGTTTATTAGAAAGAGATTCAAATTGTAAAGGAAAGAGTACATACTTTAATCTTAATTTTGTTTTTTTTAACTCATTTCCACCTTTATTCTCCTAGTCATTTTTTTATATTTCAAACACATTTCAATAATCAAAAATTTAAAATTTTACTTTACTTGAATAAATTACCATTCTTTAATTTATCAATTATACTTGTACAAATTTTCCTATATCATTTCTTTCTCTAGCTTTACTTTCATGTAAAACCTCATTCACACACTATCATCCATCTCATATAATTCAGATATACTACAAATCACATAATGCCACATCCGAGACCAACCTAGGTGTTAATGCATATGCATGTATCACAATTTCACTTCTTCTTTTTTTAATTTTTTCTCTTTTCGTTTTAAATCTGCTTAGGCCGAGAATCTCAAACCTAAGCTCTGATACCAAAATAATTGTAACACCCCCATACTCTATATAAGTACTATACATATACCTTGTATACATGCAGTACGTATATAAAGTATAAGAATGTCACTTTTCATTACAGATTAAAAACCTTTACTTTAGTTCCAAACAATAATACATTTTATTTAAAAAACATTTACAAACTCATTATACTTTTGATGATATTACATATATATAATGATCTTGTTTTTACCAAAATTCATTTATACATATGAATACATTTTTATCAAAATACAACATAATTAAATTGTACATGTATGCACCACCTTCTAGTTGGTCTCGAAATACTCTTACCCTTCTCGTGGCATAACGATTTGACTTCAGATCAACCACCTACTCACCTGCGCGATTTACACAACCGCGCTAAGCTCGAAAGCTTAGTAGTACAAATAAATATTATAAACATACATTACAGAAAATCATACTCATATATTAAATTCATGTATCATTATTTTCTTATCATGTTTTCCTATTTCAATTACACTTTTCATATATTTCTACTAATCTCATAATTATATACATATACACATATATCATTAACACAAACCACAATTCCAAAACTTCTTAGAAAATTCATAAAATAATACTCACAATGTCCACATCCATATACATATTACATGTCATATTACACTTTCAGAATCTCATCTTTCAACATAGCTTCTCAGGCCATATTTCTTTTCAATAATTTACTTATGTATTGTAATCATAACATACTTCATAACATTACATTCCATTACTTTATTCAATTGTTTCACCATTCATAAATCACATTGAAACAAAGACAAGCATAGGCCCAAAAGACACTAATATGCCATTCAACTTTCAGAGTTAATGTTTTGGTTTAATTATCACATTTATCATTATCATTATCCCAACTAGGCTTCAAGGATTAGGTTCAACCAAGCTTCAAGGGGAACAAAGCATGCTAAGTATCAACCCAACTTGGCTTCAAGAACCAAACCCAACCTAGCTTTAAGGGTTGTAACATCTCAACTAGGCTTCAAGGACTAGACCCAACCAAGCTTCAAGAGATTGTTACCATTAGGCATGCCACCAACAACAAAACTCTGAAAATGGAATAACATATTAGACACACAATTCATTTATTATTTCATTATCAATTTCATTCTCAATTTCTGATCATCATTTAGGCATCCATGCCTCAATCATCTCATTTGCATTATTATAGCCAACAACAATGGCTTCACATCTCATCAATAGAGTATACATAATTAATTGCATTGGACATCATCATCTAGGCAAACATGCCCCACTTATTTCATTTGAATCATTATAGCCAACCACAATGGCTTCACATCTCATCATTTCTCAATTTACATTAAAGCAATTCATCATTAAAGTATTTATCATAACCAATTGCATTGCACATACCTTTTTAATGATCATCATATCTTTCACATTATACAAATCATAACATTAATCAAATAGTAATAACAATATAGTAGATTACTTAACACATTTATAACCAAATGTGTTAAGTCTCAAAATCATGTAAAAGAATGCATCCATGTAAGTTGTACTTACCTCAAGAGCAACTCACATCAATCTATACACTTCCTCTTCCAAGAATTCTTCACACCTAGGTTAAGGCAACTCAACCTCTTCACAACCTAATCCAAAAGGAATAATACACACTTATTTACAAATACACATGAATTCCAATACAATTATTCACCTAATAGTCTCATACTAGACTCATAGATCACAAATTACAAACCAAAACCATTATCTAAGTCCCCACGGTCGTGGCCTCACAACCCCACGGCTGTGGGTTAGCAAACGAATCTGCCCACTTTTCTCTAAACCCCTACGGTCGTGTCCCTCACTTGCCACGACCGTGGCACTCATTTGCCACGACCGTGACATCCATTTTGCCTCTGTTTCGGACCAAACTCATATATTTTGTGTTTTTAACTTCAATAAACACAAACATATAGAAAATCCAAGATAATAATTGATCAAACTCATAACATAAATCAATTACCAATTAACTTAACACTTATATAACTTCATCATATCATAATAATAATCATTATATAAATCATCCATACATCAATTATTCAATTCCCCAACTCATTTATATTAAACCCTTACTAAACAATTTCTACAATCCATCATCATCCTCACAAATAACCATTTTATCATCATCTAAATACCAATTCAACATATCTATATACTTCAATCTTTCATTATCATCATCTTCACACACTAACCATATCAAATATAAGCTCAATCAATAGGAATGAATACAAGGAAATGAATACTTACTTGAATATTTTGCCAAATCTTCAATATCCACCTTCAATCCTCTCAAAACCCTTATGAATTTGATGTGTATGTAAATAAAATCACATCTCTCTCTCTCTCTCTCTCTCTCTCTCTCTCTCTCTCTCTCTCTCTCTCTCTCTCCACGTCCAAGAACAAGAAGAAAAAGAAGAAGAAGAAGAAGAAAGAAAGAAAATCTTCTTTCTTTATTCAAACTTATCATATATATATATATATATAATAATATAATGAAATATCCCTAAATTCTCCACCACAAGATTTATTCTTCCCTTTGACTTTCTTTTCTTCTTTTTCTCTTTTGTCATTATTATTATTATTATTATTATTATTATTATTATTATTATTATTATTATTATTATTATTATTATTATATACACTTACCTTTCCTACACCAATATATACATCATGTATATGTGATGTATATGTTGCTATATGTATATCTCTTATATATTGTATTTATATTTCCCATATTTTTCAAATACCATATATACATATCATCCTCCATATACATCTATCTCTTATAATGTTTCCTTTTAATTAACTTATCTTCTTTTGACTTCCATTTCTTTGACTTGTATATGTTATATATATATCTATATATACAACATATACACTCTCTCTTTACTTCTTTTCTCTTTCCATTAAACATATACATTAAATCCAAATACAACAATAATTCCCAAAACTTTTAGGGTATACTTTGGGATATTACATGTACTCAACCCCCATTGTAAGACCTTAAGCACTTCATGCTTTTTCTTATCTATTTCTCAACATTGGCTTTTCCCTCCTTGAACCTCAAGAATACTTCACATATTTCCTTCATGAAATACACCCAAACTTTTTTAGAGAAGTTATCAATGAATGTTACAAAATACATGGCTCTACCTTTTGCTATAACTTGCATTGGACCCTACATATTTAATTAAACATACTCCAATACTTGCTTACTTTTCTGTGAAGAAGTCCTGAATTGAACTTTATTTTGTTTGCTATAGACATAAACTCACAAAATCCAACTTCACACCATATTATCCCATTCAATAATTTCCTTTTATGAAGTTCTTACAAACCTTGATCGCTTATATGTCCTAATAGCATATGTCAAAGCTTGGATGCATCCAAACTATCTTCTTTTGATGAACATGTAAAATTTTTGTTCACAACTATATTGTTTTCTAGCTTGTACAAATTATTTCCTATCTGTTTCCCTTTCATCACAATCATAGCTCCTATGGATATCTTAAGAACTCCACTACCTGAAGTTGCTGAAAATCCACATAATTTCTTCTCTAATAAGCATAAAGAAATCAAATTCTTCTTCAATTCAGGAATGTGTTTGACAGTTCCAAAAACAACTCTAGCAAGCACACAACCGAATGAAATTTTATATAGACCAACATAAAAATGAAAGAAAGTTTCAAGATGGGGATATGGTTTATCCAAAATTAAAACCCTATAAGCAAGTTGTTGTGGCTATAAGAAGACACGTAAAGCTTGGAACTAAGTACTATGGACCATTTCAAATAATTGAAAGGATTGGTGTTATTTCTTATAAGCTACTGCTACCTCAAAATTCAAAAATCCATCATGTGTTTCATGTCTCCCTGTTAAAGAAGAAGTTTGAAGAGAAAGTGGCTCCAATGACTAAACTACCTACATTGAATGAAGATCATTTTGTTGTGGCACCAGAAAGGATTTTGAATTCCAGAGCCATTTTAAGGGGAGAGCAACATGTTTAATAAATTTTATTGAAATGGGTTTATCCACCAATGTGGATTCTACTTGGGAAGACCTCAGTTTCATAGAAGGGCAATTTCCTGAATTCAGGCATTCTTAGAGACAAGAATGGTCTCAAGGGGAGCAAATAGTAACATACAAAAGGAAGAAAGAGAGGAAAATGAAGGTATCAGAGAGTTGTGATGTAGGATTGATAAAGAATAAAAGAAATATAGTAAGGGATGAGCTGTGAATAGGACAAAAAGATGATAACCGCCTGATGGCAGAGAATGTGGAAGGAATAAGAATCTCATAATTTAGTGGGATGCTAGTTTATACTATATCTAGCTAATGAATATATGAGTGTGCTCTGCTAATAAGCAACATATGAATATTCCAAAAATTCTCTCTTTTTCTCCCACTGTCTCTCCATCTAATCCTTCCCTTCTCTAATTTTGATTCTTTCCTATCCTACTCTTTCTCTCTATTATAACTAATCAATAATTTTCCTCTCATCTATTGATTTTTGTGTATGTTTTCCATTGTTAAATGTTACAGTAGCATACCACAAGAAAAACAGTAAGAAAATGAAAACCAGTGGAAAAAAATAGGCTTATATTCATAGTCATATGTACTTGTGCTTTTCCCCCTGAACTCTTTGGGTAACCATTTTGCCCCTGGAAATCATTTCTTCCTCATACAACTGCCCCTTCATTTAACAAAATCAGATATGATATAGCACGTGAGATGCTGACATCAAATACATGTGGGCCCATATAATATTATAATAGATGGATCCCACACAGGAAAAGAAATGACCCGTCATTTAAAAAAGAAAAAAAAGATGAAAATTGATTCTTGGAAATTAATTTTCCCCAAGTTTTTCCCAAAATTTTTCCCCAAAATGATGTAAAAGTTCGCATTAGTTTGCAATTTAGGGCCTTAATTCATCGGTTTGCAGTATAATAGGATTCATTTTGGTTCACCAATTCCATCAATTTGCAATTTAGAGCTCTGATTAATTAGATTTGGGAGAAAAATCTAGAAATTGATCATTGATTTTGAGCTTGAAAATGACAAAAGAATATGGAAATTGATCGTTTATGGGAGTGAACTTTTACCAAAAAAAAAACAAATTGATGGAAATTGATCTTGACCTCCCTAATCCAAAAATCGATTCATCATATCTATGGCTTTAATTGATGCTATCAAAGAAGAAGGAAGTCTCCGACTAATTTTCTTAGAAGCATTTGTCTCATGCCAAATGTCTTAAAGAATTTGCTACTTTAGAGAAAGGATTAATAGTTCAGCTATTGTCCATCATTTACAAGGAGAAGCCATTGTTACTTTTAACACTTAGTTTATCTAACAGATATTGCAAAGCATCATTTGTTTGTTCTCAATTTTCAATATTTAAATTCGTTTCTTCTTTGCTTTATGTCTATCTTCTAAGCTACACTAATTTATTCCCCCAAAATTTTTGTTTGATTTCTAAGAAAATTTATAACTTAATGTGTTTTTTTTTGTTGTAACTGGAAAAATAAATTATAGTGTAGATATGTTAAAAATGGCCATTTATCCAAGTTCACCAATTGTTCAAACAAATGCCTTATAAAAACACTCGCATCAAACTTGATGATTTCATGCTATTTGAAAGTGGGTAATCTGTATATTGCTAGAAAACTCTTTAGTAATATGTTTGATCATACTGTTGTTACATATACAATTTTGGTTGGTGGATATTTACATAATGATCAATTTAGAGAAGTGTTTAAACATTTTGTTAAATGGAACAATTTTAAGTCTTTTATGTTTTAAGAAGCAAATTTGACAAAAAGATAAAGAAGAAAGAACTGAATGAAGGAAGTCTGAGAGGAGAGTTTGTTGAAGGATCTTTAGAGTTTTGTATTATTGCATGGGGTTTTGTTTGTCCGGCGAGAAAGCAAGGGAAAGAGAAAGAAAATTCTAAATGAAATTAAAAGTGTATTATTATTATTATTATTAAAAGATGAAAGGTCAAATTTTTAAAATAATTTTTTAACAATTAAATTGAGAGTATTATTATCATTTTATAGTCAATACAGTAGTGTTTTATACATTCACGTTTTCTTAGAAAGTGTATTACACAAGTATTGCCACTTCAGCACATAAAGGACAGTTGAATGAGCAAAAAATCAAATATATGGGGTTATATGGTTACTCGAAAAATATAAAGGGCAAAATAACTAAAAGGCCCAGGTACGAAGGGCTATAAATGTATTAAGCTAAAAAAAATATGAACCACAGCAGCAACTAACAATCAAAATCGGTGAAAAGCAATATTCGGTATTATAGATACTCACTCGAGAAGAATAGCAGACGCCCTGAGATGTGGGTCAATAACAGAACTAATTTCATTCCTCTAGTTTCGCAAGTGTTGAGGCCAAAAAAGGCATACTAAAGAATTTCACTTCACATGTAGCATCTACCCATAATTAAATCATGGATAAATGAGAATAGCTATACAAGATAAATGAGATGCCTCTTTTATATTAAATACCTTAATTTATGTAAGAACCAAATAGATATAGTGACCATCCTAATTTAGAAATAAAGAATGTTTGTGTGAGATAAAACCCAAAAGAAAATTTAAGAGATCAAACATAATAAATATGTCAAAGGACTCAAAAAGAAAGAAAACCCAACTCATTGACAAAACCTTTACAAACCCAATAATCTAACGAGTAGTAAATACATATTGTAATATAAAATCCCTTGAATTGAAAACTATTAAAATGTAAAAACAACCCTGCACTTTCCTAATTTATCATACAACACATCCAACAGTGATGGAACTAGGTGGGGTCGTGTGGGGGCTAATGACTCCCCCTCGCCGGCATCCACATGCACCTATAAGGAGAAAATTCTTGGCCACCGGTGGTTCCGTCATTGATCGCAAGCCCCCCTGGACAAGGTTTTGCAGACAAAGGGAGACTCGTGTGAGGGGTTGAAGAACAGGCAGAAGAGAGAACTAGATCGGAGGAGAGAGGCACTGAGCAGCAGAGACACCGACCAATCAGCAATGTTGACGACCAACGACCAACCACCCCCCCCCCCCTCCTCATTATGATCCTAGTTCCACCACTTACATCCAACAACTTCAATAAGCCAAAGTTAAGAAATTTACTAAAAACCCATCATCAACCTTATCTTCAGCAAGCAAAGGAAGATGGAGAAGAATCTCAAGGGGCTTAGTATCAGCGGCCATCACAATGAACTCAGAGATACCTCTATTGAGGGTCCTTATTGGTGAAATCCAACAATCATATAAGATACTAAAAAAACAAAAACAAACAGATAAACAATGGAAGTTGTATTTGCATTGCTAACCTTCATTGGCTCCTTTTTTGAGTTGATTGTAATTTTGAGCTAGTTGGACAAGATCTAGAATACTTATGGTGAGCTAGCCATCAGCAAATGGGTATGTTTTTGGGTTAACTTCAACTCCAATATTTGTGTTTTCTATGAATGTAGAGAAAGGACGTTAGGGTTTTTGCTATGCAGCATAAGCACGTTATGTTATGTCCTAGGTTTAAGGTATAAATAAAATCCACCAATAATTTACTTTCAATATCTTAAAATTTTTCAAATTACATTATAATTAATAAAATAGATATATTTTTCAAAATTTAATAATATAATAAAATCATCAAAATATATTATAAATTGATAAAGTATTTTTAATGTCTAACATGGAACTCCAATTTTATTTTAAATTGAAAACATACAAAAATTTAAAATTTTGTCTCCTAATGATTAAGGAATATATTTAAAAATTATATATATCCTTGGATGTATTTAAAAAAACATATCCTTCTCATACATGCTTATAGTGCTCAACTCTTGGATGCAATAGGTTCTTTATCTCAATATAATTACATTTTACTACAAAAAATATATCCTCATATGATTTTTGAAAAGTGCATATGCTCCTTTTTTTAATATTCTTAAAATATTTGTATCTTAATCTTATGGAGTCTAAAAAATATACGTAAATATAACTTAGTTGATAAGGACACATGCAATTTGAAAACATACCTAAATTTAAATTTTTGTCTCCTGATGATTAAAGAATAATAATAAAAAAAATCCACTTCTTGTGATGTTTAATTTTATAAAATAGGAAAAAAAAAATTCAGTCCATTTTGATAGTAGCGTTTTTACTTGTGGTTCTCAATAAGTTTTAACATACATTAGAAAATTTTATTAGTATTACTAACCAAGTATATTTTAAGAAAAAAATTATTTGTGTGAATCTACTATAACTATTGACTTGCCTATATAAAACATAGTTTGAAAATGCAAAAAAGAAAAAGAAATAGAAGATTTGTGATTAACTATTCTTCTATATAATTAATTATGTATAGAGTACTTGTATATTATATTTATTTTTTAGTTTAAAAAATAACAATAATATTAAAATAACTTAGTAAGAAAGTGTCTTATGTATCTTTTTTGAGATCAAGTATTCAAATTTCACTTTGACCATATGTGCAAACCAATATAGGGTGAATAGGGCTACTTAATTGGTACATAAAGTCTTATAATTAAAGTTCGGACAGCAAAAATTCATAGGTATAAACGCTTATTTTATCTGAACTCGCCATTGATATTGATAATATTTTTTAAACCCATCAAAAGTATACGGGCATTGTCATCCCTACCATCTAATCAAAGTGGCAATGGAGGTCATCATATTTGTAGTTTTTCTTTTTTGCTGCCCTTAAACTAGTTGAAGCTTTAGTTTATTCTTTAAGGGATGGAGATATCAATAAATTAATTAAATTGGTTAATATGGGGCATGTTTTAGATATTATTTCTATCGAAATCTATTATTATTATTATTATTATTATTATTATTATTATTATTATTATTATTATTATTATTATTATTATTATTATTATTATTAAGAGAATTTGACTTTAATTGTATTATCCAGTCAAGTGACTTGCTAGCTTCATATTATAAGTTAATTACTGAAAATCAGTATCTCACATCTATGAAAAATATGATATCGATTATTGAGTGATTTACAAGGTCTAACAAGCTATCTTTAAAATTCAGTTAAAAAAAAACAAGCTATCTTTTAAATATCTCGATATATAAGATGGACCTTAACTCTAAGGTTAATGGATCAGTGTTCATTTTAGACCCTTAAGTGGAGTGAGAAGTGATTTTAGTAATTGAAAATTTGTTTATACATAGCTAGGTAATTAGTCTATAAAAAGAGATACCAATTTTAGGTATTGTTGTGATTCTTTGGTTAATACATTAAACAAATTTTATTTATCTTTTGTATAATTTTCTTGAGTTTGATGGAGGTTTAGAAAATGAAGCAATCTATCTTTAAATTTTATATTCTAGTACTCTCTTGTTAATAATCATTGCAATGGTACTTCTCATTACTTTTTTTTAAAATTAAAAAACATCATTCATTCAAAACAAATGTCAAATACAAGGAAAATAATCCCAGTTTTTGAAACAATCAAAAGACAAAGAAGCTCTAGCTAGCTTGTGGACTTGAACATTGTCTTTTCTCCTAATCCATTTAAGTATTATTTGAACTTAAAAGAATCTTGCAATCTTCTATAACAACACCAACTACTGATAAATATGGAGAACTTGAAACCATTGCCTTGCACACCTGTTGAGAATCTGCATAAACAATACCAAGCCCCCGTAAATTATCAGTACCCATCTAAGAACAGAGAAGATAGCCATAGCTTCAGCTACTTTAGGCTCCAAACAACCTTCATGATGACCTGAAAGTGCAGCAAAAAAAGTCTGAACAGGTTTTCTGATCACAGCCGCAAAACTAATATGTCCCACATTTTTAAACATAGCTACATCAACTTTACACACTCAGAAGACCGATGATTTTGTCTTCCCAAATGCATAAATACAGAACTGATTTGGATCATTAACCTTTACAACATTATGCAAGAATTTCACAGCCTTCCATTCCTCCAAAAACAGTCTTGCTTTTGCGACTAAAACATGAGCTGCCATTAGTTTCTGATTCCAAACATAATCATTTTGATTCTTCCATAAAAAGCAGAGAATAAAACACAGCTCTTCTACTCTTCTATGCTCAAAAGTCTACAAAGCACCATCAAAATTGCTTGCAAAAGAGGTTCCCAGCGATTGAAACTTATGCCTAAGTGACTCCAAACTTCGTTCACAACAGTGCATTGCAAAAAGACATGCTCAGAGTCTTCTAGGCCACCACACAAATCACGACTTGGAACAATCTTAACTCTTCTCTGAGTTAAATTTGCTTTGACAGGCAACACATTTTTCAGCAACTCCCAAAAAAATTTAGCACTTCAGAAGGGACATCAATTTTCCACAAAGATTTCCAAAAGGAACTAGGCTCAAATAAACAACTCCTCTTCCACATCAAAGCAACCTTATACCCACTTTCAACCATATAACAACCTCTTTTCCCAAAATGCCACATCAAAACATCCCTCTTTCTACTTAATGGTAAAGGAATCTTCAAAATCTCCTCAATTTCATCTACTCCACACTTCTATTAATTTCTTCACATCCCATCCATGCTTATCATGCTTAATAAAATAACTAACCCTCAAGTTGACCTCAATAACATCAATGGAATCCCTCACAAAAAAGCTAGACATTCAAGGAATCCAAGGGTCTCTGGTAAAAAGAATAGATTCCTCATCTCCAACTATCCATCTAATACCCCTTTCTAAAAGACCTTTTGCTTGAAAAATACGACTCCAAATGAAACTAGGATTAGACTCTAGTTGATCGAGTAAAAAATCCCCATTAGGAAAGTATTTAGCTTTGAAGACACGAAAAGCTAGAGTATTATTTTCAAATAAAAGTCTCCATTCTTGTTTTCCCAACATGGCCAAGTTGAAGCAATGAAATAATCTAAACCCCATATACCACCCATATATTTGATAATGCACATAGATTCCCGAGAAATTCAATCAAGACCTCTATTCCCCTCCTTATTATCCCACCAGAAAGAATTCAACATCTTTTGTAACTCTTCACAAAGGAAAATAGGGATCAAGAAGACACTCATGCAAAAAGAAGGATTGCCTGAGCTACAAAGTTAATAAGTAACTCCTTGCTCTCCCTCGATAGCAATTTATTATTCCAAGTAAAAATTCTTTGACTCATTTTTTGCGTAATGAAACAAAAGATAGCCCTTTTATTTTTCCCTATTCCAAATATCTCCTATGGTTTAAAAGAGGCATCTACACAAAGAGTATTTTAAACATTATTTCAAAGGGCTTGAGGAACATTTTGGCGAAAATAAATGCTTGATTTTTGAAAATTAACATATTGGCCTAAAGCATTTTCATAATATGCCAAAAGACCTTTAATCACCTCACTTTCCCTCCCAGAAGCCTCAAAAAAGAATATAGAGTCATCCACTAAGCAGGCCCTAAATAGCATGCCAAAAAAGAAGGTGGGATGCATCCTTAAATAGACTTGATAAGACTTCATCACATATGATAAAAAGGTCAGGAGAAATAGGGTCTCCTTGTCTTAATCCCTTCTTAGGAACTAAAGGACCAATCTTCACCCCATTTCACAAAATAGAATATATAACATCCCTGATACACATGATCATAAGAGCTACCCATTCAGTGTCAAAAATTAACGCTAAAAGCATCTTCTCCAAAAAATTCCAGTCGACTTTATCATAAGCCTTACTAATATCTATTTTAAGAGCGTCAAACCTTTCCTACCTCTCATCCCAAATTTCATCTTATGTATCATCTCAAAAACCACTAAAATGTTATCAGAAATAAGTCTACATGGGACAAAAAGCTGACTGAGTTTCAGAAATAATCCTAGGTAAGATTATTTAGCTTATTGCTAAAACTTTTGAGACAATTTTACATAACACATTACACAAAGTAATAGGTCTTAAATCTTTAACAGACTCTGGGTCGACCTTAGGGATGAGAATAATTAATGTATCAATAAGAGTTCAGGAAAAAGTACCAAATTCAAGCCATATAGTGCAACTCTTCACCACCTCTTCTCTAATAATTTCCCAAATTTCTGAAAGAAGGTTGGGTTTAACATATCTGGTCCCGGAGATTTGTTCGAGTGCATTCGAAAAGCTACTTATTGAAACTCTGCCGAGGTAAAGGGAGAATTCAACATATAATTGGCTTCATTAGTTACTATATGATCAACGACTGTTGGGACCCAATTAGCCTCTGTTGCACTATTCCTAACTCTATTGCAAGTGACAATATCGTAAGTAGGTAATGATAGTGATGCGTTGAGTATTGTCCCACTAGAAAAAGGTTTTTTTTAAGTACCAAACAATTAAATTATTTATTATTTAAAAAATAAAATTTAGTCTAAAATTAATCTAAGCTAAATTAAATTGAATTTAAATATTAATATATTTGAACTTTTATATTTTATAGGCTTAGGATTTGACTACCTTAATTGATTTTCTATGAATTTTCTAGGGTTTTGACTCAATTTTTTTTTTCTCCCTTTAATTATTAGTTAGGTTCTTCTAATTTAAGTTCTCTCTTAAGATCTAAAATTAATATTGAATTTAACCCTTATGTCCATTCTCACGATCACAAGAAATTAAATTAATTCATTAAATTTTATGAGAATCTTTTAATATAATCAACCTTATAAGTGTTTTCCTTATTTCTAAATAAAAACTACTTAAAATTGTTATATATGTGGGTTAATGTTATGTTTTCACTCTCGCTCCATCACACAACATCTCAAACGAAATATTTATTGGCTATATAGATATTAGCATTAAGTACAAAGATAACAAAATAATCAAAATGATAATTTAACTGAATCAAATAATCGTGAATTACTCCATAGAAAAATCAAATAAGGGTCTAACCCTAATTAGGGTTTTTAGTTGCACATAATTGAAAGAACACTAAATGAAGAATTAAAAAAGTAAAAAAAAACATTGAAAACAAAAGAATAAGAAAGATCAAGCTCAAAATCTTCTTTGGATTGAATGGAACTCTTCTTGGATCTTGAGCCCTTTCAACTAGCTAAGCCTCCTTCTTTCTCTTCAAAAGAAAATCTTGAGAATTTTGTTAGAAAATTGCTATGAAGAATTGATGGTCAAGAAATTGGAAGGAGGCTTGCTTATATAGAGGTTTGTGGTCTTCTAATTTGATTAGGAAAGGAACTAAGGTAAAGGTAGAGACTTTTTCTTGAATAAGAATCCAAATTGTATTAGAATTTGCTCAAAAATCTAAGTTGCAGCCGCCCTAACTCTTCCACAGTCGTGGCTTTTAATTCTCACAGCCGTATTTAATTTTACCTAATTTATTTCATGAAAATTTGCCCCAAGTAGTAGGTGACTAAACTTCACAAGCGTAGCCTTGGTGATGCCACGACCGCAGTGTTGGTTTGGCATCTGGAACTTTAATTGTTCTTCTCCTTTCTTTGTATGGCTTCAAGATGAAGTTCAAGGTCATGGGAAATTATTCCCATAGGCATGGCTTTGAATTTACTTCTATTTTGGACCAAACTTCATCCTTTTTACTTGGCCTTCCATTCCCTTCCTTCTTATATTTCAAACTTGGTCCAAATAGCAGCAAGAACACATATTTTGTAGAATCACACTTGAATTTGAGATTTATTTTAACTTTATCCAAGAAACTCATCAAATTCAATTGAAAACAACAAAAATAGGGTTATAATTTCTACAAAATTATATATAAAATATGGTCTTATCAACTCTTCCAAACTTAAATCGATCATTACTTGTCCTCAAGCAACAAGAATATGATTCTTCACAATAGGCCTCATTAATTTTCAGAATTTTGATATACAAAAATTTAAACAATTAAAAATTCAAAATTTAATTCTAAATTAAGTTCTATAACTACACTTACGTCATTCTCCCCTCCTTTATTCAAGAGTTTTAGCTAATTGCAACTAATTGTTGTATTTCAAATGGGCACATACTCTCTTGCATTAATTAAAGATTTTAATATAGGTCCAAAGAACTCAACTATCTCATATGTATATTTAATCAAACTTTTTATACTAATTGGCCTTACTAACTCAAGAAAAATCAAAAGGCCTTTTAAAACTTGTGGTGTGGGCTAAAGGATTACGGCTAAAGTAATGCTTAATAACTAAGCCATTTATCTTTTGAACACCCTCCAATTATAGATCCCTTTGGGCATCTCTTCTTTAATGTTGTTGTTAGAGAGTCCCTTACTTAGCTTGTCCTTTGCTTGACTTTAATTTGTCCTCCTTTACTCTGATATACTTTATTTGATGGGGTTTATTTTTACTTTCCCTTTTATTTATTTTTTTATTTTTTATTTTTTTCCCAAACTTTGAACTTTATTTAGGAGGCTTATTCAAGGAGCTATGGTATCTTTACTTAACTCTCTATCTTTAATTGAGCTTAAATATATATATTAAAAAAATATTTCAAAAGATAATTAATCTCAAAAAGGTAGTTATTATGGTTAGTTTATTTAAAAGGATCACAAGCTAAAAGTATTCAATTTTGGCTCAATGGGGACAAATAGAATTATAAGAGACAAATAGATATGACTTGATGTTCCCCACTTTGTCCCCATTTAAGTCATAACTCTTAAATTCTTCAAAGGGGTTTTTATATTCTCTCTTTTAATTCATTTCTAGATTGTTATTGTTTATTAAGAACATTAATATTTCAATGTACAATTGTGATTTGATTTATATTGAGATAAATATTTATTTTAAATTGATGATGTTGAGCTAAATTACTCATGCTTAGGGTTTGTAGTAGATTTGATTGGATGACTTGATTTAATATTTCCATTAATATATTTTATTGTTGGTTTATTGCATTGAATTTAATATTAGGTTGATAGATTAGCTACCTATTGATCTCTAAATATTGAATGAAGGACCGAGAGGTGAAATTTGATATTGGAATTATGCATTCAACTACCCTAAAAATGAATTAGAAATATAAGTTCTAGGTTTTTATTAATTTGCAATTTCAAAATAATTGGTTGTTGTTAATTCATGAATATGAAAACTAACGAATTGGTAATTATTAATTAAACTCAAGGAATAAATTAAAATATAAGGTCATGTTAATGGATAATTTGAGAATTAAGCTTTGATTAAATTGATCTACAACCCTATGCACTATTTCTAGAATTGTA
This sequence comes from Garcia nutans, assembly GCA_947685225.1. Lineage (NCBI taxonomy): Eukaryota > Viridiplantae > Streptophyta > Magnoliopsida > Malpighiales > Euphorbiaceae > Garcia > Garcia nutans. Next base: position 51,801,079 of record CANTUV010000007.1, read on the forward strand.
TTGATCTTGAACAACCATTACGGACGTTACTTTTAGATTTCAATTGTTCTTTCACCATTCCAACACATCACACTCTTATTTCTTTTAAATTCCTTGCTAATCAAACTATTGCAAAGCAATTCCTTTCTAGTGAGACGACCTTGGGGCGATCATCGTTGCTACAATTACTTCGTATGCTTGCGAGTGTCGCTTTGTAGTAGTATTTAGTCAAGCGTAATAAGTTTTTGGTGCCGCTGCCAGAGAAGGCAATTGTTGTTAGTAGTTTGATTTTTTGTTTATTTAAATTGTTTAATTGTTTTGATTATTTCATTTTTAAAAATTTCTAAGTGTTTATTATAAAGATGCAGTTTTCAAGGCACGAGGGAGTTTATGATGCGAATGCTAATTCTGAAATGGCATGTAACACCCTGATACTCCATATAAGTACTATACATATACCTAGTATACATACAATACGTATATAAAGTATAAGAATGTTACTTTTAGTTTCAATTTAAAAACCTTTATCCAAATTCATAAAATTGAACATTAATTCAAAACACATTTACAAAAGTCAGTATTCTTATTTATCAAAACTTCATTCATCCATATGAATATATATATTAACTCAAAAATACAATATAATTTAAAATCACACATGTATGCATCACCTTCTAGTTGGTCTCGAGATATACTTACCCTTTTCGTGGCATAACAGCTACACTTCCAAATCATCCGCATAAATACCTGCGCGATTAATTATCCGCGCTAAGCCCGAAAGCTTAATAGTATAAATAAATATTAAAATATACTTTACAAAATAATCATACCTCATATTTTTAGCATTATGTTCTATTGTTCGCTTACCCCGTTTTTCCTTTCTCAATGCATTCTTCATATATTTCCCCTAATCTCATAAAATTATACACATATTTACATAGAACATTCACAATACAATACTTACCATTTCTATCTTATATACATATACATATACATCATTTCAACAATTCACCTTTCCATGGCCTATCCAAACCTTCATGAAAACAATTCTTACAAATTCCACATTCATATACATTGTACACAACATACTATATTTTCATAAACTCATATCTCAACAAAGCTCCTCAAGCCATGTTCACTTTCAATATATCAATACACACATTACAAAATCATACTTCTTAACATTGTATTATTCACAATTCATTAAACATAAATCATATTTTCATCAAAGCATTCATAGATCTCATTATTCATTTATTTCAACATTTGGATATCACATTGACAACAAAGACAGACTCGGGCCCAACAGACACTAATATGTTATTCAAAGTTCAGAGTTACTGCTTTGGTTCATAATCACAATAATCAAGCCCGTAGGCATCATATATCAATAACTCTATCCATGGATAGTGTAACAGACCCAGTCTCTTGGACCATCAACTCGACATGAGGAGATCCTCAACCCGGCAAGATTGTTACCTGTAACAGACCCAGTCTCTTGGACCATCAACTCGACTAACCTCGAGGAGATCCTCAACCCGGCAAGACTGTTACAAATCATATATCTCATAATCATAATTATCATAGTGTAACAGACCCAGTCTCTTGGACCTCAATTCACTCAAATTGAAGAGATCCTCAACCCGGCAAGACTGTTACCTTTTTCACATTTTCTAGGCATGCCGCCAAATCCAGAACTCTGAAAATTGAATCAACATATTAGACACAAAATCTTTTCATTTTCATTTCATTCTCAATTGAATTATCATAGCCAATAACAATGGCTTAACATCTCATTTGAATCACTATAGCCAATCACAATGGCTTCATATCTCATTTAAATCATCATAGTCATTAACAATGACCTCACATCATATTATATCTCAAATCATATCATAATATTTCATTATTCAATTGTATATAAGCAATTACTTTATCATATTCTTCACAATATATCTATAGCATCATTGCAATTCACACGATTCACAATGCATAAACAATACATTGTTCATATGCATCATCATTATCAACAAATCATGTTAATCAATTCATTACTCAAATATATATAATCAATGGCATTGCACACACTTTTTCAATGATTATTATATTTCCCACATTTCCTATATCATCATTAATATATACATAAACATTCCCATTATTCCTAGATTTAGAATCTTCCATATCCATTTGGTTGAATCATTATTGTTTTAAATGTGTTTAGGTACAATAGACCCTTTGAAGATTCAACAATGTAAGAAAAACAAATAACAAACACAAATAGCAAATACCCTCAAAGGACACGGCCAAGCTTGTGGCCGTGTCTCCCAATTCAACATTTCAGTAGCAAACACGGGCACAGGACACGGCCAAGCTGGTGGCCGTGTCTCTCAATCCAAAAATCCAGTGGCAGACACGGGCAAGGAACACGGCCGTGTCGCTCAATATAAACTAGGCAGTGGCAAACACGGTCAAGGGACACGGCCAAGTCAGTGGCCGTGTCTCTCCAAAAATCATCCAACACGGCCAAGTTTGCCCTAACTTGGTCGTGTCCTTCAAGTATTTAAAGACCAAGCCCTTCAAAATTCATACCACAACCCTTTTAATCATCATCTTTAATAATATTTATCAATTCCCTATCACTTTAACATTTATATATCTTCATTATATCATCATAATAATCAATATATATATATATATACATCACTATAATCAATTATTCCAAATACCAATTTATTCATACTAAACCCTAACTCAACAATTCATTACCATCTTCACAATTACCCCAATATCATCACTTAACTATCAATTCAACACAATTACATACTTCAATCTTTCATTTCCATCATCTTATACACCAATCATAACCTCAATCCAAAAGAAATCCAAAACAAGAAGAGAAAGATTTATATACATAATCAATAAAATCAACTAAAAAGGTAAGTACTTACTTGTATAGCTTGCCAAATCTTCAACTCCACTTGCAAATCTCTTGATATCCTCAATCTTTGGTGTAAATTGAAGCAAAATCATCTTTCTCTCTCTAGCTTCTCTCTCTCTCTCTCTCTCTCGTGCACTTCGAAGAAAACGAAGAAGAAGAAGAATGAATCTTCTTTCTCCATTCTTATCCGATATATATATATAATAATAATAATAATAATAATAATAATAACAATAACAATAATAATAATAATAATAATAACAATAATAATAATAACATTAGGACACTTAAATCTCCACCACACACACAATTCCTTTTGACTTTCTTCATCTTTTTCTCTTTTTGTCCTTATCATCATTATTATTATTCATTAATTATACAAATATATATATATACAACACACTTTTCCTACACCATTTTATACATCATGTATATGTGATGTATATGTGGTTATATGTATATGTCATATATTTTGCATTTATTTTTCCTACATCTTCTCTTCACTTCCCTTCAATACACACATTGAATCCAAATACAACAATAACCCCAACACTTTTTAGGGTATAATATGGGATATTACATGGCATGACAATTAGCAGAATTAATAAATCAACTTAAGATGTTAAATTCAAGAGGAAGAGCACCTATGCCTACTCGTGAAATATGTCCAGCATGTGGCATTGCAAGACATAGTGCAAACATGTGTTCATTTGGTTTTGAACAATACCAAGAGAGGCAAGAGGAAGAATATGCCTTTGAAAGTTTCCAGCCAAGGGGTAGAAATGACCCATATTTCAATCCTTGTAATCCAAGTTGGAGAAACTACCCAAATTTTTCTTGGGAAAATCAACAATAAATTCCACCTCAACAATTTTTTCAACCTTACCAAAGAAGTTCTTACTTTCAAGAACAATGCTCAAATCAATATCACCTTAAGAAACCCACATTGGAAGATAGTTTGAATGTCTTTATTCAAATTAGCACACCAAATCAAGATCAACTTAAGGAACTCACTTTGAAAGATAGTTTGAATGCCTTCATTCAAATTAGTGCACAAAATCAAGCTAAATGCAAGAAACCCACAGTAGAGAATAATTTGAATGCTTACCTTCAAATTAGCACACAAAATCAAGAAGGAAGCAATAAGAGGTTTGATTCTTTGGAAGTATCATTGAAGAAGGTGGAAACTCAAGTTGGGCAACTGGCACATCAACTCCAAGCACACCAAAAAGAGAAATTTCCTAGTCAATTAGAGCAAGTCAATGCAATCACAAATTTGAGGAGTGAACAGATGATATATAACAAATTTTGTGATTCCTTTGATGCAGGTACTAATCAAGAAGAAAATGACGAGGAGATACAACCCAATATAGTGGAGCTAAGTTAATCAAAGGAGGAGGAGAATTTGGAAGTATCAACTTCATCACAACTGCATGAGCCTCTGAATCCTTATATGCCACCAATCCCATTCCCATGTAGATTAAAGGATGAGAAGCAAGGTATGCAACTTTTTGAACTCTACGACATGCCCTCCAAGGAAGTTAGTGAAGATAGTGTAGATAAGCTTGAGATGACCATGACCTTGGAAGTAGAGCCTAATATTTTTAATTCAGAAATTGAGGAGTGCAATTTAATCTTAAATACTGAGGTTGTTGAGAGGGGCCTTCCAATTGCTAAAGAGGATGGAAAGAGATTCAACCAAACTTGGTTGAACCTAAAAAGACACCAAAAATTTTAAATTTTATTTTTGGTGGGGAGAACAGCATGCAATAAATGATCATCTCTTTCACTCTCGGTGGTGAGGAGGAGCAAAAAATAGATATAACCATGTTGCAGACTGAAAAAGGTTTTTATCAAGTTCCTATAGCATTAGAGGATCACCGCAAGACAACCTTTACATGTTCTCTTTGGACAATTGCTCTTCTAAGGATGCTACCTAGGCTTTGTAATACATTGGGTACTTTTCGGAGTTGCATGCTATTCATCTTCTCACACATGTGTGACAATTGCATTAAGGATGGAAGGAGCACTTCATATCACATATGGGAATGATGGAAATTAGGTTTTATCTGAACTCTCTCTTTTAATTTATGCATGCTCATATTGGGGACAATGTGAATCTTTAAGTGTGGGGTGCAGTTTATATTTTTACTTTTAACTTATCTTTGCTTGAGTTTAGTTAATGTTTTTCTTTAAATAAATGAATTTTGAAAAGTTCAATTGTTATAAGATTGTTGATAGATGACTTTTGAATTTTTGAAGCATGAATTTGAGAATTGATTAGAATTGGTGCTTATTGTCAATTTTGATGGTTATTCTTTGCATCACCTTTAAACTAGTGAGGAATTGAGCCATCAACTTATTATTATTTATTGTGTGTAAACATCTTTGATTAATGAATTGCTAGAACTTGCTTTGACATACATTTTGAGACTACATAAAAATTTCAATTAGGCGTCAATATGATTAAGGCAATTAGGTGAACCTATTTTGGCTTAAAAAGACCAACCTTATATCCGACCTTAGTTAGCCAATTTTGAGCTTATTTTATTTTTCCTTTTCTTTCTTTTTCACAACACCATTAGCTTAAACCTTGTTGTTTTAACTATTACCCTTGCATTAGGTCAAGAGCATTTTAAGAGCATTTATTATTGAGTGTTGTGTTAAATAAAATGTGTGGTTAAATTTAGTGGGTTCAAAATTATAAATTATTATCTACTTTATTTACAAACCCTATAATAAAATATAATAAAATAAATATAATAAAAGAAAAAAAGAGAGAAAAAAAAGAGAGAAAAATCAAAATAATAGAAGAAATCGTTCTTTTTCATAGGGTTGGAATAGGTTTGGGAATGATTATTGAAAAATTTAATAAGTGAGTTCCCTTGAAAAGATCTTAAATATCATGTGGTAGGTGAGTGGAAGGTGTTTTGAAATTGTTGGGGTATATATATGATTAGTTGCTTCATTCTTGAAGTGCTCTTGAACTTAATGAAGAAGCTCACATTTCTTAAATGCCATGCCTTTACCTTAGCCACACTACAACCCGATGAAAGACCTTATGATTGATGCTTGATTGTAATTAGGTGGTGGAGATTTGATTGATAAGCAAGCCTATAGAGATAAACTTTCATTGAATGTTAAGAGCTTAAACACTACCTGATTAAACACTTAAGAGATTTTGTGAGGGAGTGACAATTTTTGGTATGCATGGATTGGCCATTAAATTACTTGAGTACTGATTATTCTTGATTTGATAATGATTGTGGATGTAATAAAATGGGAGTCTTGATGCATCCTTATAACTTTTGAACTTGACGAAATTTATCTTGTTTAGTTTGTTTTGATTTTAACTTTGCTTGGGGACAAGCAAATAATTAAGTGTGAGATAGTTACTTTGATCATTTGTGTATTTGTTTTTAGTGTAATTTTATTTTTCTTTTGATTGATTTTTCTTTTAACTTGTATTTAAAGTTTGTTTAAAGTATTTGATTTAGGTTGAAGAACAAAACAATGGAGCTTTAATTCAAATTGATGGATTATTAAGTGGAAAAAAATGAGACACGGCTAAGACACTTCATGGCTTGACCGTGTCCCTCATTCAAGGAAAGAGGCAGAAAAATTTGATAGAGACAGACACACTCAGGAGACATGACCAAGCCATTGGCCGTGTCACATGACACGGCCAAGGCCTTAGCCGTGTCTCACCAAATGAAGCCAAAGAATGAAGGAGCAAGAAGCAAGGCAGAAGTGGACACACCCAGGACATATGGCCAAGCCATTGGACTTGGCCGTGTCCCATCTAAAGCTCAAAGCAATGAAGAGTTAAGAAGCAAGGCAGAAGTGGACACACCCAAGAGACATGGCCAAGGCCTTGGTCATGTCCCACTTGGAGATTGAAAATGGTCTTGGGCAGCCATAGACATGGCCAAATGGCTTGTCCGTGTCCATAAGACAATGGGTGACATGGCCAAGTCACTCATGACTTGGCCGGGTCTTGTGATAATTATTTCAATTATTTTACATGAAATGGGGGACAAAGTGGGGAACATCAAATCATATCTTTTAAAAAGAAATATTAAAAGATGAAAAAGGTTGCCTAATTTATGGGATGAAGACTTAAATAATGAGAAGGTGGGAGACAAAGAGTGAGTGTGTGAGTTGGCAAGGCATGGATTGTGTCTTAAGAAATTAAAAAGAATGGAAGAGGCAAATATATATACACATTTTAGAGGAAGAGAGGGGGTTTCTCTCTTGGTTCATCATCTTGTTCTTGGTCTTGAGAGAGACCAAGAACATCACCTTCATCAAGACCAAGAACATCACCTTCATCTTCATCTTCCATTTCTTCTATAAACAAGATCTTTGACGTTTTTGGGATAAATTGGGTGAGCAAACTCTTGTGAAGGTTAGGGTTTGGTTAGGGTTTGAAGAAAGCTTGATTGAGAAGTTGGGGGCTTGAGAGAGTGATCATTCCATCTTTCAAGAGGAGAGCCATTGATTGAAGAAGGCTTGTTAGTTCTTCATCAAATTCAAGGTGGAGCTAGGAGGAAGACTAGAAGTCCAACTCTTTGCATCTTCAACGGGGTTTTTATATTCTCTCTTTTAATTCATTTGTAGACTATTATTGTTTGTTAAAAATATTAATATTTCAATGTATAATTGTGATTTGATTTATATTGAGATAAATATTTATTTTAAATTGATGATGTTGAGCTAAATTACTCATGCCTAGGGTTTGTAGTAGATTTGATTGAATGACTTGATTTGATATTTTTATTAATATACCTTGTTGTTGTTTGATTGTATTGGATTGAATATTAGGTTGATAGATTAGCTACCTATTGATCTCTAAATATTGAATGAAAGACCGAGAGGTAAAATTTGATATTGAAATTATGCATTCAACTACCCTAAGAATGAATTAGAAATATAAGTTCTAGGGTTTTTATTAATTTGCAATTTTAAAATAATTGGTTATTGTTAATTCATGAATGTGAAAACTAATAAATTGGTAATTACTAATTAAACTCAAGGAACAAATTAAAATACAAGGTCATGTTAATGGGTAATTTGAGAATTAAGCTTTGATTAAATTGATCTACAACTCTAAGCAGCATTCCTAGAATTGTATTGATCTTGAACAACCATTACGCACGTTACTTTTAGATTTCAATTGTTCTTTCACTATTCCAACACATCACACTCTTATTTCTTTTGAATTTCTTGCTAATCAAACTATTACAAAGTAATTCCTTCTTTGTGAGATGACCTTGGGGCGATCACCGTTGCTACAACTACCTCGTATACTTGCGAATGTCGCTTGTAGTAGTATTTAGTCGAGCACAACAATAGATATAAGAATGTGGCTTAACAAACAATGTCTAAATTATTTTTCCTCTAACTTAGTAAGGTTCAATTTCACCTCAAAAATTTCTTTTAAACATATTCTAGGCTTAGGCATAAGATAATCTAAAAATGAATGAGAAAGGAGTAAGAACCCTCTCTATGTAAGCACATATAATTGACCACTTTTAACTAAAATCAAGAACTCATTTAGTTTGAAATACATAAAGCATAGTACTTCATAAAATCTTTGACTCAAGCTTTAAAATTTTAAAAGATAAATTTAAGTATATCAATATAATTAACATCATAGAATTATAATTAATCATCGACCTATTGTGAATTCAATTATTCAAGTAGTTAATTAAAGCAACATATTTAATAAAAAAAATACACATAACTAGATAAAATTTCTAGTGATTAATAAAAACATCCCAAATACAAACATATTGAAAATATCCTCACTAGAAATAAAAATAAAAACTTGAAATGAGTTCAAAAAAGGAGAAAAATACTTCACTGGAAATTTAGGGATAAATCTTCCAAACTTAAAATACCATTGTCCTCAATAATCAGCATCATCATGGTGGTGGAGGAGGAGGCTGCCACTGCAAAGGGTAATACAAACTGAACTAAGCAATGAAAGAGGTGAACTAAACATTAAGGGTCGCCATCTGTGTAGAGATAGTTTGAACTTCTTGTTCGACCCCATCAAATCTCCACTCCATGTTTTCAAATCTTTGATCCATGCCCTACATTATGAGATCCATATTTCTTTTAAAAACATCAAATCTGTTATAGAGAGACTCAAAAGAAGTTGGTGGTACAGGCAATCCAGAGGAGATTGATGTTGTTTGGTTTCCTCAAAGTCACCAATATCTCTAAACAAATCATCCACATCAACACCTAAATCATCATCAAGTCCCTTAATGATATATCTCCTCCCTCTATTTTCAGCTAATCCCATAGATAATATTGTGCCTTAGTCAATGGTAGTTTTTTCATTCACTAGAACAAGAGTGCTATAGTCAATTCCTAAATAGTTTGCTATTTTGGTTACCATACCCCCCTAGTAACAATTTTTCCTTTTGATAGATTTATCAAACCTTGGCATTTCTTGGCAAAATAAAATCTAGAGTTAAACACTTTCTTTTCCAATGTATAATAGAAAATTTGCAACTCATTTGAATTTATTGCTCCTTGACTATCTCTTTTACAAAAAATTGTATTATCAAGTACAACATGTATATATCTATAGAAAGGATTAGTGAATTTAGAAGTTTTGAGGTTTTATTGTCCCCTAGTCTCTCCTAAGTCTCTTGCTCTACAAATCCAAGGGCTCTACCATAAGTTCCTTACAACCCAGATAAACTTATTGCATTACCAAACTCAGCAACGTCCTATTGATAATCAATGTTTGCCATCCTAAAATAAACTTCCCCATTATGGCGACAATTTTTATTCGGTGTCATGAATTTAAATAAAATCAGAAACTCAAGAGTAAGTTTAGAATAGGTATTAAAATGCATGGTTGCGAAACATTATCCATTCCAAATCAGAAAATAATTGCATCAATTCATCTTTCTGAAATCCTAACTGACAAGTCAGGGCTACTTTTATCATTTGCTAGAGGAGAGAAAAGAAGAAGGTGTATGGACTTGGGACGCAGTTTATTAGCAATGCTTCTTATAGCTTTCAGCTCATCTGCTATACAACAGTAGATCAAATAATTAAAGGCAAACTTAGAAGAGCGAGATCGAACATTTCAGGAGCAACTACAAGCCTAAGTCCAACAATAAGTCGAGTAATAATTGGAAGCCCAGGTGCAACGGTAGGTTGAGCAGCAACTGCAGCAGTTTATGGATCGCTTCACGGCATAATAGGGATTCACTCCTTCACAGTTGCATTCGGCTGTGTCTCCTTCTCCACCTCTGCCTCCACTTGCACCACCATCCACTTAGCTTTTTTTTTTTGTCATTACATTCTTTTTAGTCAAATATTATATTTTTATCTTTCCTAGTACATTTAATATTTTTATTATTATTGTTACTTTTTAATTTTGTGTTATTAATAGAATTTTTAAAATAATTTCATATATTTATATTTTTTTGATTTTTTATATATAAATATTTTAGTATTTTATTATAATTTATAATAATAAATTTTTTAATTTATAAATTTTTTTAAAAAAAATTAGAAATTTACCTAAAACAGATGTTGTCAATACTATCAACAGAAAAATGTATCTCTCAGTAAAATCAACATAATTTTTCTTAGGTTCACTGACAGAATATGTAGTTAGTATTGCCGATGCGTAACCAGTCTATCGATATATATTATATATTTTCTCTTAGATTTATCAACCAAAATTGTCATCAGTATTACCAACAAAAATATATTCAATAGGCATTATCAAGAGCTAGTTTTTTTGTCGATAAATACCTACAAGCTTATTGACGATTTATTGATCGAGTTTATATCAGTACTACCGATAGACCTATTCTTCTCTCGATATATACCGACTGAATTTTTCTCGGTAATTATCTATTGTCACTTTCTTAATAATTACTGGCAATTTTCTTCGCTCGAGAGGTTGACAGTATTTACCGAGAGAAAATTTCTTATGTTAGTAATATTATTACCAAGAAAGTTAAACATAGAAATTATTTATTAGTAATCTCTCGGTTAGATGTTTTACTGACAAAAAATAAGAATTATCAACAATATTTTTTGTCTATAATCCAGTGCATTCTTATAGTACAAATAAAATTATAATATTTCTTTTAAATTTCTTGTCTAATATTCAAAAAACTTAAAAAAAATAAACAATTTCTTTTTATATATACTAGATCTAGGTGAATAAAAATCATGATGTAAATATTTTTTTATTTACTTTAAATTATTTTTCTAGCACATTATATTTATGGGTTTTTACATTGATAGGTGTGTATAGTATATTCATACACTAATCTAAATTTGGATATTTGTAATAAGAATATTTGAGGTGAAATAGTTTAGTTGGATTTTATTTGTAAGCCCTTGAGTGGCTAATTTGGTATCCAACTAAGAAGCGGCAAGGTTAGAAGCAAGCGTAAATTAGGCATTGCTTATTTGTGGACTTCATAATGCTACATAACATTAAAGTGGCTACTTGATAGAGGAAAATTAATTATAACTTGGGCTTTTTACAGTACTGCCTACAAATCAAAAATTTTAAAAATTGAATTTATTTTAAATATTATTTTATAAATAAAAAAATAACGTAATTTTATAAAAATTTCTTTAAAAAAATCTTAATAACATCATTTTATAACATAATTTTATATGTTTCAGATATATTATTTATATATTACAGATTTGATGTATATATATTATGTATATATTATCTTTTAGGCTTTTATATATTATATAACATTCACTTATTATTTAATTATATTATATATGTTATAGATATGTATCTTCTAGTTTTTATATGTCGGTTAATTATAGTATATATATTATAGATATATTACGAATATGTTATGTATATATTGTAGATATATCATTATTTATTTTATGTGTATTATGTATATATTGTGCATGTGTTATTTATATATTATGTGTATAATGAGAATATAATAATAAATAATTATTTATGAATAAAAATATAATTAAATATTAAAAATAAAAAAGAAAACAGAAAACAGAAAAAATAAAAGAAAAGAAAAATTATCGTTACAAATCATAAACATGAAAAAAAAAAAAAAAAGTGTTTGGCATATCAATGAAAGAAAGAAAAATGCAGGCCGTATAAGTGAGAGGTTCAAACGCCGTATAACGTGTAGATTCCTCCTATAACTTCTACTTTTTTCTTTTTTGAAAGAAACTTTAAACTATATTTGAAGCCCGTATATTTATTTTTTGTGTATATAAAAGAATATAATAATAAATAATTATTTATAAATAAAAAATATAATTAAATATTAAGAATAAGAAATAAAAAAAATAGAAAAAATAAAAATAAAAAAAAAGAAAAAGAAAAAAATTAACGTTTCAAATGATAAATATATATATATATATATATATTTGGCGTATAAATGGAAAAAAGAAAAATGAGGGCTGTATATTTGAAAGTGGGAAGTTCAAATGTTGTATAACGTGTAGATTCCTCTTATAACTCCTATTTTTTTTTCTTTTTTGAAAGAAACGTTAAACTGCATTAGAAGGTCGTCTACTTGGAAATTTCTAACAATATCCACTAGAGTTGACCGACGATAGACTTAAATTATTGGACCAAAAACAGTACCTAATTCTAATTTTGTAAAAACTTTATACAAATATGTCAAATATCAACTCAATCACATTAACTTTTATTTATTTTTGTCAAGGTTAAAATTAATCAAAATAAAATTACATAACATGATATAAAATAAAGAAAATTTTAATAACTTTAACAGTATTTTTTTCGCATCCTTAAAGGGTTAAATAAATTAATTCAATTTAAATGCTATTAATTATTAAAATTAAGTTGTTAGCAAATTATGATTAAAATTAGTATTTTATTTAAATATTTATTTACAAATATTTGATCAAATTTCATTCTTGAATTATTGCATATTAATATCTTAAATGATGAATATGAAAAATAGTTACAAATTTGTCAAAATAATAAATAATTGAGTTGATTCAATATGCAGAACGGATGATTTCTCAAATGAGAAAATCACATTATAATTTTGAATTATTGTAAACTAAATTTTCCTTAACTATTTAATATATTAAAATAAATAATGAGAATATGTTAGAAATTCCTATAAAAGAATTATTAACTCAAAATGAAAATTAAAAAAGGCATTGCTATTAATGCCATTGAAATGTAGCGGAGTAGAATAATCATGACAAAGGCAATAAAATTATGTAAGATATATAAATATATTTGGAAAAAAGTTATCATATTTATATTGGACTCTTTTCGCTCGCGTGGAATTTAAAAACTGCATTTATTACAAAATTGTTGTTTGCAACTAATTATTATCACATGATATGTTGAATAGTGGTGGCAAATAATTCTAAGTTAGTGCTTTAGTGGTCACTTTGACAATGTATTTTGAGAATAAGAAGGAAAAAAAATAATGGAGGACAAAGAATAAGAATAAAAAATAAAAAAGAGAAATCCCTTCATTTATTTTCCCCCTTGTTGTTTGGATAAGAGGAAAATTAATTTAACTTCTCTTATATAAAATGTTTAATTTATATGATAAAAAAAGACAGAAATCAGATTTATTTATAATTATGTCCTTATTTTTGCAAAACAAACAAAATATATAAGTATATATGAGTAGTTTCATTAAAATACTATATTTTATTCACTTTCTCCAAATGGGAGATATATGAAAGTGATCCCTTCCTAATTTTTTTGGTTCTCCCAAACAAAGAAAAATGATATATATCTCTTATTTACTTTCCTCCCGTATGTTTCCATTCTTCAAAATAATATATTTTTGTTGATTCCACCATTGTCATAATACTCTAATTTTCATGTATAACATTGAATGACATTTTTGTTGGAAATTTGAGCTTGACTGAGACCTGATTTAGGCCTTGACTCAGTGGGTAGACTTCCAAAATAACCTAACTCATTTTGTTTATCTGCCCTCCACATATATTTATTTACTTATTTTTCCTTTTTTTTTTTTGTTTGGAACTATCTTTATTTGCTATTACGCCTTTCATTTGTTTTTTTTTTCAACAATTTTTGAGGTGTATATATTGATGATGAAAACATATAGATATATGATTATATGTTGATCACCTTATGTAATGAAACTTGAGTATTAATATGCAAATGATATGTATATGGAATGATTATAATGTGTTATATTGATTAATGGTTTTAAAGTACTTAGCATGAAATGATAAGCATTAATAGATATATGTTTATATTGGAAATTACAAGAAAAAAGTTTAATTACACCAATCATCTTTAATCATTTATCTTATCTCATTAAAATTCTTAAACTTCATTTTGTAAAAATAAAATTCTCAAACTTTTTATTTTATCCTCATAAAATTCTTCAGACTATTTTTCTACAACTGTAATGTAACGGGGCAGTCACGTTTGCCACGTGACAAAAAAAAGTTTAATTTCATCTTATTTTTCACTTATATTTTTTAGAGATCTAAAATCACCTATTTAGCCCTTAATTCCACACACACGTGTGAGATGAGGCATATTCTTTTTTTTTTTTGCCAAGTGATAATGTATTGCTACCATATATTATATTTTAGTTATCAAAAAATGGTCTCAAAAATTTTATTAAAATAAAATTAAAAATTTAAATATTTTATTTTTACAAAATAAAATTTTGAGATTTTAATGAGATAAAAGCAAAAGATGAATGGATATTGGTGTAATTAGTGGGATAAGGGCAATGATGAAGGAACATAGGTATAATAAACCCCAAGGAAAATGAAAATCGTGATGGAATTTTGAGAAGACTGCATATCTGTTACCATTTAACATGAGATTTGTCCCATCCATAAACTTAAAAAATATCCAAATAAATAAATGATAAATTTTGCAACACTCATAATTTGTTGCAAAATCCATCATTAAATATCAGCATTAAGATTGGCACTAAATTTTTGTTAATTTTGACGACAAAAAATAAAGAGTTGTTGCTAAAGTCAAAGATCGCAGAATTAAATGGCAGGCTCCATTTTTAGCTATATAAAAAAGGAAGCAGTCGTCGTTGAATTCATTCTATATTTAAAAATAGTGTTATGTTAGACACGTATTAATGGGGTTATGTTAAACAATTATTGACTTTTTTATTTACTTTTTAATGTTTCCCATAAAATTGTTGTACAACTATTAGTTATTATTGATTTTTTTTTTTTGTTGATTTCCCCATTTTACTCCTCAACAACAATAACTTTCATATTGACTGTAAATATTTTTTATTTTTTATTTTACATTTTAGTTGTTTATCTTTTTATTTTTCTATTTAAGCATAAATATTAAAGATCAAGTTGAAATACTCCAACCCTTTTTTTACCAGCTGAGTATTTCAGCTGGTAACTTATATCAAATAAAAATAATTTAAGATTGACTTTATAATGAATGAATATTGATTCTTTATAATAAAGTGAGAGGAACGTAAATGAAAAAGATAAAAATAAAGAAAATATAATATTTATTAACTTTGATATCAATTATTATAATCGATTCAAAATTTAATTTGAAATTATATATAAAAAATGAAATGACATAATAAAATATCAAAAAAGACAACAAATTTTATATAATCCAGTATAAACTTACATCCACGAGCAAATAAAAGTAAAATTCACTAATTAAAACAGAGAAATACAAAATTTAGTAAAAGAAATAATACTCAAATCTTAAACCCAAATTCATATAACATACTTATCACTCTCAAATATTAAAATTATCGACTTTCTCTAATATATAAGGCTTATCCAAATATTTGAAAAAAGCTAATTATATGTTTGCATAAAAGCCTTTCAAAAAACTCTCATATAATAAACCTATTTATAATATTACTCATTAGGAATCCTAACTCAATAAAAGATTCTTACTCAATAAGAAATAATATTAAAATAAAAATTCTACTTTATATAGAAAATAATATCTAACTCAATTTAGGAATATAATATTTCTCAAGTATCAAATAGGAGAAGGTCTCGTAAATTCTATTAAGATTTTGAGTTACACCTTTGTCATTTTGTAATATATATATATATATAATCGATTTGATTTTTTATTTTTTATTATAATATTTATAAATTTTTAAATAAAATAAATTTTATTTTTTTAATAAAATTAAATTAATTTGTTGATTTTAAAAAAAATTAATAAAATTTATTTTTCTCATTTATTCTAATCATAATATCTCTGAATTTTTTAAATAAAATAAATTTATAAATAAATTTTTTAATTTTTATGTTAACTTAAATAAATTGCTAGATAATGCATTTTAATTATTTATTATATGATATTTTTTGGATATTTGATTTGTTAAAATAAAAACACTTCAATTAGATATAAAGTTGTGTATATATATAAATATATATATATATAATTGCTATTGATTTCGATTTGGGTCATATTATAATCCAAATAACTTAAAGGAATTGAATTTAAATTTTAGACTGAATCAAACAAAAAATTAAATAATCATTTCGATTCTGAATTTTTTATTTCAATTAAATTTTTAATTTCAAAGTTTAAACTAAACGCCTTTTAAATGAAAGAAAAATTATGAAATTTTAAAATATAAATACTGCAAATAATAATGATATTAATAAATACTAATTTAACTTTTGAATTTGAATGAAAAATATTTTCTTATATTTTAATTTTGAATTCAATGTATTAAATGGTTGATGGCACGGACCAGTTAATTCATTCATTACAATCGAATGGCCAATGCTATTTTGCTAGGCATATTAGTACCGTTGGAATACCACAAAAATTGCGAAGAAAACAACACATCAGTCTGCATTTAACATGCAGCATCATACAGTAAATCCAATATGTTATCTTCTAAGTAATTATTTTATTTTGACTTAATTGTGTCACAAAAATAATTATATTGGCGAGGTAACTTGTAACCCGAGAACATCACAACTAACTCGATGTTATTCGCGAGTTTTGTTGTGTTAACACATTATTTAATAGGTTATTAAATATTTACATATAACATAAATTTGATAAATAAAAAAAAGGTATGTATAAATAATAACTATTGCTTGTATTTTTTTTTTTGTTGAGGTGTCTTGAATTTTAGTGGATATGAATATTGTTGGAGAAAAAGATAATAATATGGTAGTTATGATTTTTTTTATATATATTATATATATATATATCTAATTATTATTAATATCAATTAGCATATGATAATCCTATTTGAATTATTCAAATAAATATAATTATTATCAATATCAAATAAGATATTATAATTTTATTTAAACTTTCCAAATAAATATAAATATTATCAATATCAAATAAAATATTATAATTTTATTTAAATTCTTCTAATAAATATAAATTAATATCAAATATAATTCCTTAATTCTATTTAAACTCTCCAAATAAATATCTATTATATAATAAATAATAAATTTAATTTAAAATATTAAAAATTATAACATATAACGAGATTTAGACAATGACCTATAGAACAATATTATACCAGCAACAATAATTTTAGTATATAATATATATATAGATATAGATTTATGTATGGATGTACGTGTATATATATTCAAAATTGCTATTGATTATGATTTCTCTCGTAATATAATTCAAACAACTTTAAAAAAAATTAATTTTTAATTTTAAACTGAATCAAATAAAAAATAATAATTATTTTGATTCTAATTCTTTTTTATTTCAATTCTAATTTTAATTTTGGAGTTTAAACTAAACACCTCGTAAAAAAGATAAAATAAAAATTATGGAATTATAAAATACAAGTACTATAATGATATTAATTATATCAGTACAATTCCAAATAAACCATGCCTATTTGTTAATATTCCATTTTACCCCTGCTTTTCATAGGGTATTATTTGCTACGTATATGTATATTTTCCACCTATACAGCACATAATAATAATAATAGTAATGGTTACTGATTAGCACTTAACTGATCATTCTGTTTGCAATTTGAAATTGATCCCTACTATTTTGTCTTTATTATTTCATTTCTAATATTAAATAGTTTATCTTTTTTCTTAAACGATCTAAATAGTTCACCAATTTTAGTTCAGATAATAAATTAATAATTTCACCACTTTAATCTGTAAAATAAAATAAAATATCCCTATTTTTGAAAATTTTTTATTGCAACTATAGCAATAAAATCTCAAAAGTAGAAGAAGCATTAAATAATAATAATAATAAAAGAATTAAAAAAGAAATACTGAATTTGAGTTATTATTGATTCTTGATTTTTTATTCTTAAAAACATTTTTAACTTTTAATGAATTTAAATATGTTATTAAATATATTTGAATCTAGAATTTTATGTTATTTGATTTTATCTTTAATAGATTTTTTACTCACTTTTTTAGTTAAAGATTAAAAGCCAAGTATAAAATACATCCAAATATCAACAAACAATTTCCTTTGCCCTACTTAAAAATATTCTTATTTTATTTACTTAGTTTAAATCTTAATATATTTATTTATTCTTATTTAAAAATTATTATAAAAATATCAGCTAATTTGAAATTAATATATTAGTCAATATAGTATAAATTAACTAAAAAATATTTCTCCATATATCACTAATAAAATTTAGACTCTATTCACTTTAACTAGACCTATTTTAATAAAATTGCCCTTTAATGAAAAAAATTTGCTCATTCCAATTCTTAAAAACACATTTTCACTGTTCTCTTTACAAATTTCTCTTTCCTTTGCCCGATCAAAATCTCTCTCTCTCATTATTCAAAACCTTCTCCGCCACTATTGCTTCACCGGTGGAATCCGAGATCATCAACCTCAAGAAAATAGTGCGTTATTATTGAATTCATTCTTAAAGAAGGCATAGGTTTGCTATCTCTCTCTCTCTCTCTCCTCTACCTGATACAGTGTATAATTTCACATGGTTACTTAATAGTTGTATTTGATTTAAATTTTATTTTTTTTGTAAAAAAAGAAATTAACTCGCTTACATGCTCTGTTGATTAGTTTATTAAGTTTTTTTATTATCTTGAGCAAAGTACATAGTACTTATTTAGGTTATTTTTTGTGTTTATTTAACTTGTTTTGAATTTGTGTATTTGATTGTTTTTCTTAATTTTACAAATTATATTTATGCGTTAATCTTTAAATTGTAAAAAAATATGTATTCAATTTTTTTTCTTTTATCAATTTGTTCTGTCAGAAATATTTTAGACCATGAAAGTGTAGGTGTTTTATTGATTCCCTTTATGAAGATTTGCGTAGATGATGATATGATAAGATAACTAATACGAAGCACTGGTTCTAAATTTTAAAGGTTATTTTCATTATTTGGTTGTCTTAGTTGTTATAAATATCTTTTATAGTGAAGAAATGTGGTTTTATTAACTAATTTATGTTGATCTTTTATTATATGGGTTGATATGTCTTGATATGGCTTAATATGTCTAATATAGTTTGATATGGTGCTACTAAAATATTAAGCATTTGTATTTTATATATTATTTAGATGTCTTAAATAGTGAAAAAATGTGATTTTGTTAATTGATATGTGTTGATCTTCTGTGATATGGCTTGATATGTTATGATATGGCTTGATATGGGGCTACTAAAATATCAAGCATTTGTGTTCTATATGATATTCAGATGTCTTAAATAGTGAAGAAACATGAAACATGCTAGCCCTAGAGCTATGTCTACAACAAGCCCCAAAGGCTCTAGGCTTAAGAAGAGGATGTCTACTCAAACAGAGGGAAGCAAATAAAAAAAGTTAGATATGTACTACTTCCAAAGCAAAACGATGATGAAGAAGAAGCTAAAAAAAGAAAATGATGAAGATGTAAGTAGTGAAGAATTACGTGAATCATTTTGTGTTCTATATGTTGTTTAACTATTTTAAATGGTGAAGAATTGCGTGTAAATTTTATTATTCATTTGTGTGTTGGATGGATATATATATAATTTATTGGATGTGTATTTGTTGGGATCCCAAATCGATATATGTATTGCAGGTTAAGAAAAGTTATGGAAAGATATGTTTAATATATATATATATATATATATTGAATGAATATAAAGATAAGTAAAATAGAGTAGATACTTTACAGGTTGAAAAAAGTATATTTTGAATGGCAATATTTTGAATTTGTATTGATATGCTTGACAAGTTAAAATGTTTATGTGATTATTGAGCAGTTTATGTGTAATAATTACAATGGAGACATATATCAATCCATATTAACTTATATCAATATAGATCAACTCATATCAAATGTATAATAACTCATCTCAGCCAATATATTTTCATATCAATACATATCAACCCATATCAAATGTATATCAACACATATCAACCCATATCAACACATATCAACCCATATTGACTTATATCAATATAGATCAACTCATATCAAATGTATAATAACTCATCTCAGCCAATATATTTTCATATCAATACATATCAACCCATATCAAATGTATATCAACACATATCAACCTATATCAATATATATCTTCACATATCAACCCATATCAACTCAATCAGTTCAGTAACACATATACCCAATATCAATAATTTTCTACACCAATATGTAGGCTAATAATAATATTCATTGATAAAGCAACTTCCAGCACATCAGCTTTAAGTAATAATAGCCATATATTGTCTTTAATAATATATTACACCAGCTTTTAGTGAAACTTACTAACAAAGAAAAAATTCACTGTCATCATTATTTCTTCATGATCATATAAAAGAAGATAGGTATACCCACAATAGCTATTACTACATCCATGAAGAAAATTCTACCCAACTCACACATTGTATTTGTCTTATCTAACTCTCTCTTCTCCTTCTCCAATCTGTCCATTTTCTTTAATAGAGTATTAATGATGTTTGCAGCTCATTCAGGATTATTTGGATCAATCTAAACAAAAAATTTGCATATCCCTCGTTGAGTCTGTTTGCCCAAATGACAAAACTCATTATTTAAGTAATAATTATGTAAATACATAATATCTAAATGTGTATTCCATGTGCAATGCAACGACCGTGGGGGGTACTCAAAGGTGATTTACAGCTTCGTTTCACATCCCACGGGCATGGCTATTGGATGCCACGGCCGTGGAGTTAGTTTGTTGACGTTTATTGCCATATTTCACACTATATGGGTGTAGTAAATGGCTTGCATAGCTAAGTCTTTATATATATTTTATTAAAAATGTATTTGTGATTATAAAGTGGAGAATTATAATAAAATATGTTGATTATGATAATTGTTGATGAATTGATGAGTTACATGGTGAAAAACTCATATATGCATAGTATGAAATGTTATTTGTTGTCTTATACTTTACCTAGTTATTAGAAGATGGTGTTTGGATATTGGCATGCCATATGCGATGGAGTGAGATACTGGGTGTCACAGAGATGTTACCACTCCCCTGAGCGAGACGTATGAGATGTCATATTGATGATTATGCTGTGGATGAGACACTGGGTGTCACAGATGTATTTATGTCTACTAGCAAGACACAGAGATCTCATATTGATGATTACGCTGTGGATGAGATACCAGGTGTCACAGATATATGTATGTCCACTAGTGAGATACAGAGGTGTCATTATTAATGAGATAGGCCAAAGCAATGGTTCTGAAACTAGGTTATTGTATAAGATTTTTGGGCCTAATGCATGATGATTGTTTATGTTTATTTGTATAATAAAGATGAGAATGTATGTAACATTAAAACCTTATGCATATTCATATACATTTGTCATAGTAATGTTGCATTATCAAGTATATACCACTGAGCTCTAGGCTTAGCGCGATTTATTTATCATGCAGGTGGCAGGATAGAAGCTGGAAGTCCTTTCAGACCAGGACATGTCTAGTTAGAGGTTAGATACTAGAAGCCTCTGGTTGCCACAGATCAAGCCTAAGCATAGCATGTAAATATATTTTTGAGTTGATGTAGATGTAACATTTATTTTGTAAAATATAATAAATTAAAACATGATTTAAAGATGTTTTGTGTATAAGTAATATCATGTTCACATATTCATAAATGTATGTAAGAAAATATGGGATTTTGGGATATGAGTGTATGAAAATATTTTAAGAACTATTGGATATTCACATGTTGAATTGATTGGATTTGGTAATACTCGTATCTTAATCGAAACTACGAAAAAAATTTTATAAACTTATTTATTTTCTTATACCTATTTATTTACCTATATAATACTAATAACTAGTAACTAAATGATGAAGGGTAATAAAGTAACATTTTGGTAATGCTCTTTTATTCTATCTGTGCATACTACATATCTGAAGGTGTGTGTATTATGTATGGGTAGGTTATGAGGGTTGCATTTCTTCACTATTTAAAATATATAAATGACATCTAAAACACAAATACTTTATATTTTACTAGTTCCATATTTAACTATATAATAACATATCAACCCATATGAGAAGTTTAATAAGATGATATTAATTATTAAAAGAGAAGGAAAGTGATTTTATAGCATTTGTGTCTTTTGGTTTGGTACACCAGAGGCCAATTTCTTCTTCTTTTTTTTTTGATAAATAAGTGATTTTATTAAATTAATGAAAAAGGAAAAAACATGAATTGGAGGAGTAAACTACCCAAGACATTATTGATATATGTTGATGTGGATTGATATGGACTTATATGGGCTTTTATATGGATTGATATGGACTGATATATGTTGATATGGGCTTTTATATAGATTTATCATTATTGATATGTGTTGATATAGACTAATATGTGATGATATTAGCTTTTATATGGATTTATCATTATTGATATGTGTTGATATGGATTGATATGTGATGATATGAGCTTTTATATGGATTTATCATTATTGATATGTATTGATATGTGTTGATATGGATTGATATGGACTGATATGTGATGATATGGGATGATATGGGCTTTTATATGGATCATTATTGATATGTGTTGATATGGGATGATATGGCTTTTATATAGATTTATATGTATTGATATGTGTTGATATGGATTGATATATATTGATATGTGATGATATGTATTGATATGTATTTAATATGGATTGATATGTGTTGATATGGATTTATATTTCCATAATAATGCTCAACAATTACACAAACGATGCAACCTGTAAAATCACATAAACAGTTCAACCTGTTAATCTCAATCTGATGATATGGACTGAAATATTTATCATTAATATTTCTTCACTATTTAAGATATCTTAATAACATATAGAACACCAATGTTTGATATTTTAGTAGCCTCACATCAATCCATATCAAGTCATATCATAACATATCAAGACATATCAACCCATATCATCAAAGATTGACACTGATCAGTGAACAAAACCTCATTTATTTATTATTAATAACATCAACAACATGATATAGCACTAATACTTCATATTTTATAAGACATATCAAACTATGTCAAGCCATATCAAGTCATCTCAAGACATATCAATCTATATTATCAAAGATAGACACTAATCACTCAACAAACAATATTTATTTATTATTAAAAACATATAAACAACATATATAACAATAATGCTTCATATTTTAAAAGTCTAATATAAAGACATATCAAACCATATTAAGTCATTTCAAGACATATCAACCCATATCATCAAAGATCCACACTAAAACTATAAAAGCATATTATTTATTATTTAAAACATCCAAACAACATCTATAACGCTAATGCTTTATATTTTAAAAGTCTCAAATCAAGACATATCAAACCATATCAAGTCATTTCAAGACATATCAATCTATATCATCAAAGATGCACACTAAACCTGTAAAAGCACATTTATTTATTCTTTAAAATATCTAAACAACATCTATAATGCTAATGCTTCATATTTTAAAAGTATCATATCAAGACATATTAAGGGAGATCAAGACATTTCAACCCATATTATCAAAGATCGACACTGATCAGTGAACAAAATCACATTTATTTTTTATTAATAACATCTAAACAATATGATATAACACTAATGCTTCATATTTCATAAGAGTATCAAGACATATCAAGCAATATCAAAACATATGAATATATCAACCCATATCAACTTATATCATCAAAGATCGACACTGATCACTCAACAAACAATATTTAGTTATTGTTAAAAACATATAAACAATATCTATAACACTAATGCTTTATATTTTATAAGTCTCATATAAAGACATATCAAACCATATCAAGAAATATCAAGGCATATCAACTAATATCATCAAAGATCCACACTGAACATGTAAAACCACATTTATTTAATATTTAAAACATTCAAACAACATCTATAACACTAATGTTGCATATTTTAAAAGTCCCATATTAAGACATATTGAGAGAGATCAAGACATATAAACCCATATCATCAAATATCAACATTAATCAATGAACAAAAATATATTTATTTATTATTAATAACATCTAAACAACATGATATAACACGAATGCTTCATATTTTATAAGAATATCAAGATATATCAAGACATATTAAGACATATCAACCCATATCATAGAAGATCAACACAGATCGGGCAAGAAAACCACATTTATTCACTATTTAAGACATTTAAACAACATATAGAATACAAATGTTTATATTTTAGTCGTCTCATATGAAGACATATCAAATCATATCAAGACATATCAACCAATATCATCAAAAAGCAACACAAATCAATAACTGTCAATTAATAAAAAAAAATACTTCTTGACATGTTAAAACATCTAAACAATATCTAATACATAAAATGACTCATGCTTTGATGAGTCCATCTAAACCATATCAACCTAAATCAATACGAAGACACCCAAAGTACAAAACAAAGATTGACAATAAGCTAAGATTCCTTAACATTCAAACCAACCAATAAAATGATTACATGATACAACAAACAACATTCAAACAACCCAATAAAATCATCATTTTTAAAACACAACCCTTGAACTGCTCTTACATTCAATTCGTGCCTACAAATTCAATTAAACTAAGTAAGTAAATTTATGAATTAAATATTAGTAGTAAAAGAAAAACAAGTACTTGGTGCTTGTTCTATGAATAACTCTGGTCTTCTAAGGACGTAAACCAAGAGGCACAAACTTTTTGTTCTTCATAGAAAAAGAACTTTCTCTTTTTTGCTATAAAACCCATTTCCCATTCAGTCAAGAAAGAAAGAATTAACAAACTAGCACAATAACATCATTACTAGCAAAAAAACACAACAAAGCTAAACAACAAATTTGAATTTTTTTTTCTTGAAATCAATAGCACCAAAAACCAAAGAAAATGACTCTTTCTCTCTCTGTTGATAGTAAGTAAAATACAAATAAAAAAAAAGAAAAGGAAACAAACAAAGACTTGCAACCCAAACCAACCCAATTATACAAACTCTCCTATTATGGCGCTCCTTCTTCAATGTGGTATATGCCTCCATATTATAACTTTGAGTTTTTATTTTTATTATTTTCCTCTTTTTTTTAATTTTTGTTCTTGTTATATATCTTGTTAATGTTATTGCTAGCTTTCTTTCCTTCTCAGTCCTTCGATTCTATTTTTTACCCTTTTTTAAAATGCTACTCATATGCTTTCCTAAATCAAACACGGCAACGGTAAAGAGAGAGAGAGAGAGAGAGAGAGAGAGAGAGAGGGAGGAAGAGAACATACCTGTGATAAACAAATACTCGAGCAATGACGGGTTCCACTGATCGACGGTCGACGGTCTCTGGCTCGAGCAACAAAGACGCAAAATTAGTGCAAAATCTTTGGAAGAAAGAGAGAGAGGCGCTGTTTTCAATCGAACAAATAAGATAGGAATTTTGAGTTATTTGAAATCAACTGAGTAATGATATGTTTTTAGGAACTAGAATGAGAGAGTTTTTTTTATTATTAAAGGGTAGTTTTATAAAATTAGGTCTATTTAAGATGAATGTAGTCTAGAATTTAATAGTTATATATGTAGGAGTATTTTTTTATTAAATCTCCAATATAGCATATACTTTCTTAAAAGTTTAGATCAAATATGAATGAAAATTTATCACATATATTTATTATTATAAAATTAATACTATTAAATAAAAAAATTTATTTACCTAAATATTAATGACTTTATAAATTTATGAATATGTTTTGTAAAAAATATAATCATATTATTTAATATAATTTTATATAAAAAATGTATTTCATTAAAAATAATAGTTACAATTAAATATTTAATTTATTCTATGGTTTTTTTGAAAATAATATTATTTTCTGTAATTAAATAAATTTTAGTATATTATATATATCTTATTATGAATATTTTTATAACATATGAATATAAAAATTTCTAATATTATGTATATTTATTCGTATAATAATATTTTTATGTAATAATTATATTAATATATAAATTATTTTTTATTTAAAATAATATAAATATTATAAATCGTAGCGGAGTAATTATACACCTGTAAATGCTATTTTAAATTTTAAATTTGATAGAAAAGTATTTTCTTATATTTTAATTTTGAATTCAATGTATTAAATGGTTGACGGCAGGACCAGGTAATTCATTCAGTACAATCACAGGGCTAATAGTGAATAGTCATTTTGATCGTGTCAATCTAACGGTAGTTTTGCTAGGCGTATTAGTACCGCTGAGTACCACAAAGATTGCGAAGAAAACAACCCTTCATCATGAGTCTGCATGTAACATGCAACACCACAAATGATAAATAAAAAATTACCCATCAGTACATTGGGAAAATAAAATAAAAAAAAGACGTCATGTAGACGTAGTATAATATTATTATTTTAGGAAAAAAAATACATGAAATATCTATATAAAAAACGAAGTTATTAAAAAATTTAAATAATTATCTATTATGTGAAGCTACATAAAATTTGTATAGAAAAAAAAGTAATTTTAAATGGTTTTTTTTTTAATTTTTCACATAAATATCACTACAAGAATGCAGCAGATTACCGATAAAATTTTACCGACAGAATTTTATTTGCTACTAATACCGAAAAAATATCGAGAGAAAATATTAAAAAATAAAATTAAAAAAATACCGACAAATTACCAATAGAATAATGACAGATCTATTCGCCGACAGAAATTTTGTTGATAAATATGGCATGAGATTATGGCGGATGAATTTACTGACAAAACTTACAGATCGAAATTTATTTTTCTCGGGAGTACCGTCGAAAAAAAATTTGTCGAAAAATAAATTCAATAAATATCACATATTTAGACTTTTACTGAAAGAAATTTATTTCTTTCAGTAAATAATAGTCATTTACAAAGAGAATAATCTTTCTGTCGATAAATAAAAAATTTAATATAATAATTATTAATTATATTTATTGCTAATTTTTGCTAGAGAATTATATTTCTGCCGATAGTACAGACAAAGATATTTTTTATCGGAATAAATAGCACAATAATTAATATTTATTTATTCAGTATTACTGAGAGAAATCTGATCTCTCGGTAATTTAATACATTTACCGAGAGAATAATTTTTCTCTTGATAAACTACCAACGATAATATATATATGTTGGTAAATATATAGTACCATTTAAATAGGAAAGCTCATCATTTGCGACAATTATCGACGAAAAGGTATTTCTGTCGCTAAATTCATACACATTTACCAACAGAAAATATGTTATCTCGGTAATTAAATAATAGAGTAGTGAAATTTTTACCTCCAATTATCAACCATTTACCGAGAAAAAAATTAATTCTCTCAGCAATACCGACTGGTAGTTATTTCTATCGGTAAATGCATAGTGTCAGACCATTAAAAAAGCTCTACTTTTGAAAAACTTAACGACAAATAATTATTTATGTAGGTATTACCGAGAGAAATAATGTATCTGTAGATAACAAATAGTATAATGGCAGAATTTTTGCAGTCAGTTGATGTCATTTATCAAAATAATATTTTTTCTCTCGGTAATACCGACAGAAATTTATTTCTCTCGGTAATACCGACAGAAATTTATTTCTTTCGGTAATACCGATAAAAATTTATTTCTCTCGATAAATTATTAGTGTTAATCAGTCAATTAGTCAAGGTCCTTTACAGACAGAAACATCTCTCTTGGTAAATTTACCGAGAGACACTTTAATCTGTCGGTAAATTTTAATATATACCCTAACTTCTTTCTCTTTTTCTCTATTTTTTTTATTCCAGCCGCTCCTCCTCCTTCTGTTCTATGTCCACTGCTTGCCATTGCTGTGTCCACTGCTTGCCATTACACGAAGAAGAAGATGAAGAAGGAGGGGGAGGAGAAAGATAGATGTATTTATTTCGATTTTTTTAAAATTTTTATTAAATATTATTTATTATTTATTATTTTTGTTGGTTATTTTAATTTATAATAAATTTTATATTGCGTGTTAGGATTGTTTATAGTTATATAGTTTAGGTTGATAATTGATATTCATTTGTTGATTGTTTAAATTTTTAGGGTTGTTTTATATTTTTGCAAAAATATTCCGAAAATTATTTTTAATTTACACGTTTATATTTACTCATAATATTATTTTAGAAAATCTAAAAATTTGTATAAAAATTTTAAATTTTGTTAGTATTATTTTAGGCAGTGTGGTGTTAATATATTTTTTAGTGTATTATTATTAAATTTTAAAAAAAATTAGTAAAATATTTATTTGATTTTTGAAATTAAATAAAAAAATCAGATAATATTTTCTTAAATTTCAAAATTTTAAAGATATTTTTTAAATATTTTTTGGTATTTATAGTATTATTTTAGTGTTTAAGATATTTATATTATTTAAAAAAATTAGGCAGTATGGTGTATAATTGTTTAAAATATTTATATTTTTAAAATTTTTTGTAAATATAAATATTTTAAATTTATTTTATTGTTGTTAGAATTTTTTAAAAACTTTATGTAAATAGATTTAATTTAATAAATTGCATAATGAAAAAATATAAAAATTTAAGTATTTTTAATGGTTATAAAATATTTTTTAGAAAAATTTAAAAATTTTGTTATATTTTAGAATTTATTTTGGTGTTTATAGTATTATTTTAGGGTCTTAGATTTTTGTATAATTTTAAAAAAAATAGATAGAATAAATTAATTAATTTTTAAGGTTTTTTTACTTTACAAAATAATTTTTTAGACAAATTTAAAATATTTATATTTTTTGAAATTTTTTGTAAATAAAAATATTTTATATTTATTTGATTGTTGTTAAGTTTTTTTAAAAATTTTAGTAAATTATATTTAATTTAAGTAAATTAGATTTTCTTTTTAAATTTAGAAAATTATATTTAATTTAATAAATTTCATAATGAAAAAATATAAAAATTTGAAGGTATTTTTAATGGTTATAAAATATGTTTTAGAGAAATTTAAAACTTTTCGTATAATTAAGAATTTATTTTTAATTAAAAATATTTTATGGTATTGAATTTTTATTAAGGTATTTATTATTTTAAAAAAATATTTGAGTTATTTTTATTAATTATAAAATTTCATTGCATATAAAGAATTAATTTTTTATCTAAAATATAAAATATTTTAAATAAATTTAATATATTTGTTATAATTTTTAAACTTTTTTACTAAATAGAAATAATTTAGGGTTTAGATTTATTTTAGGTAATTTTATGATTTTTTAGTAATTTTTTATTTTTCGTTAATAAATTATTATTAATGTATTTTTTGTATTTTAGGTTTAGTTTAAAAGTATATAATTTTGGGTATATTTTGTGATTTTATTGATTTATAGCTAATTAGTTGTGTGAATTAAAAAGTTTGGTTATATTATTAATTAATAGTATTTTTATTTTAGTAATTATTAGGTTGTAGTTAAATAATTAAATATTAATTGTATATATGCTTAATAATTGAAAATTGTGAAATTTTTGTGAATATTTTTATTAATATTTTTTAATGTATTTACTAGAAACAGTTCTTGAAACAGTTAAATATTGTCGGTATTTTTTAACAATTAAATTCTGTCGGTAATATAGACAGAAATATTTATATCGGTAATACCGACAATATTTGTATTACCAACAGAATTTTTTATCGGTAAATGCGAAGTTACTGACAAAATTATTATGTTGATAACTTAATAATTTATCGTTATTATCAATATAAATTGCCAACATAAATTGAAATCTGTCGGTAAAAAATAAATTATTTTTAAATTTTAAAAATCTTTTTAAATTTATAATGTATAAATATATATATATATATAAATTTATATTAATAAGAATGAAAATATAAAAATATAAAAATAAAATTTATATTTAAATAAATATTAAATGTAATAAATATTCAAATATAAAAAAAATGAATATGAAAATAATAAATTGTATATAACTATATGAAATTAAAATATCGTTGTACATATACAAAAAAAAATATAAAAACAAGTAGAAGGAGGTGGTGAAGGTGAAGGTGGAGGAGCACCATCAGGCGAAAACTGTGTAATAGATCGAATGTTTCTCGCATGAAGTTGGACATAAACTTATTAAGCCACTGCTAGACCAACCTCTGTATCTCGGTTTGCATCTGCGCCTGAATCCGAGATTGAACCTGCACCTCCACCTCTACCTCTATTTGCAGGTGAGTTTCTTTTTATTTTTTCTTTGCTTTTATTTATAATTATTATTCTGCTATCTAATTAAATTTAATTTGTCCTAAATATATACACTTTGAATATATTTTACGTATTATTTATATATTATTTATTATTTAAATTCAGTTAAATATTTGCTCATTGAATTTATTATTAATTATACTTTAGATTTAACCTCTAATAGTCGGGATATTAATTTATTTTCACTTTAATTTTTTTACCTAAGTAATAATTCTTGTAATTGAGAGATATTCTTTTTTCTATATAATTTATAATCAAGTTGATGTAAATGTTAAAATATACTATAAATGAAAAGATCATTGTTACGTATATTAAAGAAAAATAAAATATAATTGGAGCTATAATTAAAAGTAATTATCAAATTTTTAATCAAGAATTATCGCTTACTATTTTCTTTTTTATTTGCACATTTGAATTTTTTTTAATTTGAAATAAAATAAAATAGATTTCATTATATCGCGTTTTATTATTAATATTCGAATTATCGAATTATCATTAAATATCGTGTTTATTTTTTCACTAAAAGTATAAAAATAAAAATACTTATTTAAATCTATAAAAATGAATAAAAATACATATATAAAAAATGTATATATATTTATATGTAAAAATCTAATAAATAAAAATGAACTATTTGTGAATATATGCTTAATGTTTCTGTCAGTGCTAACGAAAAGAGTTTCTATTAGTAAATGTTGTAGACTATTTTTCTGTTAAAAAATTACCGACATATTTTTTCTGTTGGTAAATTACCGACAGAATTCTATTTTTCTCGACTTTTCGATTACCAGCAAAAGATATGGCGACATATTTTTTTATAGGTAATCTGTCGGTAATTAATATTATCAACAAAAAAAATAAGGATTACCAATAAAATTTTTTTATCGATAATCCGGTACATTCTTGTAGTGTATATAGAAATATATATATATATATATATATACTTTTTATTTAAAAAATGGATATATAAATTAAATTAATTAAATATTTGTTTTTTCATTTATTAATTTAGATATATGAAATGCATATACAAGACTTAATGAATACGGCACAAATAAGGACTTCCCTTGATTATATTCCATGATTATATAATTTTTTTTATTTTATATATACACAATTAAGGAAAAATTATAATAACATGCATTATTAGTCAATCATTAATTATTGTGAATATATATACAACTAATTATGAATACATATACAACTAATTAATTTGTAGATTAAAAGATTAAATGTGAAGATTAATAATTTTTTTCCAAAAATGATGAATGAATATTGAAATTATAAATGAGAGAATCCCATGTAACCAGATTTTGTCCTCTTGAATGTTTTTTTATGGGGGAGGATATTTCCTAGAAGTTTCTTTCTTTCTTTCTTTTTTTTAAAAAATTAATTTTCAATTTTTTTTATTTTTTTCTATAATAAAGAAAAATATTAATATCCGATTCCATTATTCATGCCATATATAGATAATAGAATCAATCCTCCACAGAGGGTATGCTTCCAGGAAATTTCTTGCAGGAATACGTAAGTAATTAAAATGGAAATTAAGCAGCAGAAAAAGAGCTGTTGCTGTCTAATTTCTCTTTTTCTCCAACTTTTCTGCTTGAGAAATAAATTATTTTTCCACATCAAAAAAGCACTGTACACTTACTTTTTCGTTTATAAATTCTCTTTTAGTCTTCAGAACAGCAAAAAGAGAAACAGCAAATGCAGTGGAGAATAAGTTTCCTCTTCATTCCCAGGTAAGCAAAGTATCTTCTATTAATTAATTAATTAATCAGTATTTACTTTTCTTAAAAATCAAAAGAATAAGAATAATAATAATAATATTATTATTATTATTATCATTACATTTTTCTTTTTTGCTTTAGCATATATCCTTTCTTAACACTGATTATCTTAATTAAATTTCTTTAACGCGTTTATTACATTTCAGTCCCTCAAATTAATATTCAATTGTTCATGTGTCCTATTAATTTAAGATCATTTTGCATTGTTAAATTAATAATTAATCGAATCGAAACAAATTATTAATAATAATATTTAACAACCTAATAAACTTGGAATTAAACTTATTAATATATTTAGTTTTCAACTCATCAGATGGACATGTAGAAAAATGAAGAAGGATAGAAAACTTATCTACTCCAAATTAGGAAATTATCCCCATTTTGAATTTTATCAATTTAAAAATTAGGGAAAATAAAATTTTTAAAAAAAAACTAACAATTGCTAAAAATTAATAAATATGAATTTTTGTGAGAGTGGCAATATCAGACACTACGGGAATCTAGCACAAAAGTAGCGGGTTTGAATTACGTGTTATATAGTCTACATATCGATTTTATTTTATTTTTTAATATTATATTAGAGAGAAGAAATAGATCTAGATCAATATTCCAAAGAAAAAAATATATTTTATTATTGAACTATAATATATTTTTTATTATTGAAAAAATATACTGCAAATCAATTTTATTTTGACTTAATTGTGTCACAAAAAATAATTATATCTCGCGGGATAATTTTTAACCCGAGAACAACAAATAACTCGATGATGTTAAAGTGTTTTGTTGTATTAATAATTCATATTATTCAATCACATATTATTCAATAACTTATTAAATATATATATATATATATATATATTCGATCAGAAATAATATGTAATATAACTATTGCTTATAATTTTTTTTTATGTATCTTGAATTTTGGCGTATCTAAATTTTGATATAATTTAATATGACCCCAAAAGAGTGTCTTGAGTTATTAACATGACCCCAATAGATAGAAAATTAGAGGTTCGCATCGGTAATAGGAGACATATGGACTGACCCGCCCCAGCCAATAATCTCGCATTGACCTTGTCGGGGGCGTGGAGGTAATGTCCCCTTCAATATCAAGAAAGTTCGATATAGAGTTTTAGTTTTTTTATTTTTTAAAATAAAAAATTATTTTCATTTTTATTTTATATTTTTTAAAAAAATTACTTTATATTTTTACAAGCCAAAATACTTGTAAAAAATTAGAAAAAAATATATAAATTATTATGAAAAGAGAAAATTTTTGTTAAAAAAAGGAAAAAATTGATCTTTATAAGAGAAAAAAGAAATTTTATTGATATAAAATGCATTCTCAAAATTTAATACCTCAAAACTATATTTTATAAATTTTTTATTTAGTGCAAAAATAATTTTTACCTAATCAAAACTTAGTGATATTAAAAATACAATTTATTTTAAAAAAAAAACTAAAGAAACAAAAATCATTCAGTGCCTAAATTATTAGCTAGCAAGAAACCTAAATCTGAACATATATATTAGGTTCAGTAATTTTGTGAACCTAAACTTAAAATTGAACATAACGAATCTAAAAGTTCAGTTAGCCCATTTTTAGGTTCAGTATTCCAATTAATCTGAACTTAATTTTTATTAATTTATATAACAAAAAAATATATAAGAAAATTTTAATCACTAATAATAAACATGAACACATCTATATAAGATTTTTTTTTGCAGTAAAAGAGTAATATCTTTAAACCAAGAGAAATAATACAAAAAGCCTGAGGCTCATAAGGCATACAGACCAGAAGCATTCAAGCTTCACAGAAGCAAATCAATTCACATTTCAAAGACAAGAAATCTCCTTATAACCCCACGGCCACAAATGGAAAGGAAAAAGGCCTAAAAAGAAAAATGATAACACCAAAAGTCCTACTCTTCCTTAGAAAAAACATCATCGACTTAGGGAAAAGAAAGGTTAAAACTCTCCTGCAGAAACTTCTTAAAGTAAAGCTCAGAAATGATAGGGCAAGTGAGCTGAAAAAAAATGGTACATAGAACAAACCACTGTCACTGCATCTTCCTCTGGAGAAGATCTAAGAAAACAACTAAGGTTAAAACTGTTAAGAAGTTGTAGAATGGGGTATACAATTACAATTAAAATAGAAATGAAAAACAAAATGAAAATAATGAACTCCAAAGTTTTACGTGAAAAAAACTCCAAATTAATTGGAGCAAAAAACCACGGGCAAATTGTAGAAGGATTTTATTATAGCAAAAGGATTACAACAATTTTTTTTTTAAAATAAGGAGAGCACAATTGACAATATTTTCTCTTATAATAGAAGGATTTTATTATAGTAAAAGGATTACAACAATTTTTTTCTAAAATAAGGAGAGCACAATTGACAATACTTTCTTTTATAATAGGAAAAATTAAAAGCTCTCTCTCTAATAAAAGGAATGACAATATTTAAGAGAAATCTCACTTTTCTCTCTAAAACTCTCTAATAATTTTTTTGGAATGAATTTTAAGTGAAAGCTAAATGGTTTATATAGGCTTCAAAAAATGGATTGGTAGAATTTTGTAAATGGTTAGGTATCTCTTTTACCTAAGTTAGACACCTCCATTTTTTACCTCTTTTACCTAAGTTAGGCACCTCCATTTTTTGACCAAGAATTACCTAATCCATTTTTGACCAAGAATTACCTAAGTTAGACACATCCACCTCCATTTGACTAAGAATTACCTAAGTTAGGCATCTTCATTCTTTACTCTACAAAAGTAATTTTATTACTATATATCTCCCACTTAAAGTTACTTTTGTAATCCTTATATCATTTCTATACTTGTCATCACCATGTTGCTTACGTATCTGCTAGGCCTAAGAAGGATCGACACCAGATAAATTTTTTCATTATAAATTGGCTTTGTTAACATATCTGCAAGTTATCTTTTGTATGAATTTTTTGTATATCCACACTTCCTTCTTCCACCTTCTCACGAACGAAGTGATATTGAACTCGTATGTGTTTTGTCTTCAAATGAAATGCTGGATTTTTTATCAAATGTAAAGCACTCTGACTATCACAAAATAGAACAACCTTCTCTTGTATGTGTCCGAGCTCCTCCAGTAGCATTTGCAACCATATTGCCTCTTTGCTAGCTTGGGTAACTGCAACATATTCTGCCTCCGTTGTAGAAGTAGCCACAATAGATTGCAATTTTGAAACCCAGCTTATAGCTTCTCCAGCAAGAGCAAACACATAACCTGAGGTGGACTTGCTCTTGTCAAGATCACCTGCATAATCTGAATCAACATAGTCTTTCACAGTAAAGTCTGATTTTCCATAACATAATGCAACATTTTCGGTACCCTTGACATATCTTAGGATCCTCTTAACAATACTCCAATGATCTTTACCAGGATTCACCATGTATCGACTAACCACTCCCACTGCTTGTACAATGTCTGGTCTTTTACAAATCATAGCAAACATTAAGCTACCCACTGCCGATGTATATGGTACTCGAGACATTTCTATCATCTCTGCTTCATTGCTAGGACTCATACTTGAGGATAATTTGAAATTAATAGGA
The DNA here is from genome assembly GCA_947685225.1 of Garcia nutans. Lineage (NCBI taxonomy): Eukaryota > Viridiplantae > Streptophyta > Magnoliopsida > Malpighiales > Euphorbiaceae > Garcia > Garcia nutans. The sequence goes on from CANTUV010000007.1 coordinate 51,837,123, forward strand.
ATGGGGTAGAAATTGACTTACAATCTTGCATGTTGAAGCGCCGCAAGATTTTCTTCAAATAATTTTTCTGAGAAAGCCATATCTTTCTATTACTTCTGTCTCGGTAAATTTGCATCCCTAGAACCTTGTTTGCTGGTCCCAAGTCCTTCATTTCAAACTCCCTAGCTAACTGTGCCTTTAAGTCTGCAATACGATCTTTGTTGGGGCCTGCTACCAACATGTCGTCAACATATAACAACAGAATAATAAAATTACCATCACCAAATCTCTTGTAGTAAACACAAGGATCTGAACTATGTCTGTTGTATCCAAGGCTCATGATAAAGGAATCAAATCTCTTATACCAACATCTTGGCGCATGTTTGAGATCGTATAGAGATTTGTTCAACCTGCAAACCAAGATCTCTTTTTCTTTTTCTTCAAAACCTTTTGGTTGGAGCATGTAGATCTCTTCTTCAAGTTCTTCACGAAGAAATACAGTTTTCACATCCAATTGCTCTAAGTATAAGTCAAATGTAGTACATATTGCCAGAACTACTCGAACTGTTGTGAGTCAAACAACAGAAGAGAATATTTCATTGAAGTCTATACCTTCCTTCTGAGCAAATCCTTTAACCACCAATCTAGTACGATACCTCTCCACTTGGTTGTTGCCATCTCGTTTAATCTTGTAAACCCATTTGTTCCCAATGACCTTTCTTCCTTGTGGTAATGAAACAAGATCTCATATTTTATTTTTATGAAGAGCTTCAATTTCTTCTTGCATTGCTGTCATCCACAAAGAAGCTTCTTGGCCATTTATAGCCTCATAGAAATTTGATGGCTCTCCATCCTCTGTTAGTAAACAATATGCGATATTTCCCTTCATTATGTACTCTGAGTGCCAAGCTGGTTCTTTTCTCTCCCGAGTTGTTCGTCGAACTTGTGGAATTGCAAACTCAGCTTGTTCTTGTTCTTCATGTTCTGATGATACTTCAGAAGTATTTGAAACTTCTTATTCTTGTTTTTCTTCAACTTGAACTGTAGTAGTCTCTGATTTTTCTTTTGAAGTGCTATCGTTATTTTTTTCTTGAACCTTATCTTCTATAAATACAACATCCCTACTGATTAGCACCTTGTGGGCAGTGAGATCCCATAGGCGATACCCTTTGATTCCATCAGCATACCCTAAAAAAATACATTTTCTGAATTTTAGATCCAGCTTTGATGTTTCTTGGGTGTTATACATAGCATAAACAGGACTTCCGAATGTATGTAAGTGAGAATAATCAACTGGCTTACCAATCCACATCTCCATTGGTGTTTTCAGACCAATTGTAATTGATGGTAACCAATTGATCACGTAACAAGTAGTCTTAACTGCTTCTGCCCAAAATGACTTAGGCAACCCTGCAGTTTTCAACATTGCTCTTGTCCGTTCTAACAAGGTTCTATTCATTCTTTCTGCTACTCCATTTTGTTATGAAGTATATGCCTCTGTGAATTGTCTTTTGATACCTTCTTGTTGACAAAAGCTATCAAATTCATCACCAGTATATTCCCCTCCATTATCTGTCCTTAAACACTTGATCTTCTTTTCAGTTTCAAGCTCAACCCGCGCTTTGAATATTTTAAAAACTGAAAATGCATCTGCCTTATTTTTTATTTGATACACCCAATATCTCCTGGAGTGATCATCAATAAAAGACACAAAATATTTTGCTCCTCCTATGGATAGAACTGGTACTTGCCAAACATCGGAATGGATTAGTTCTAAGATAGCTTTGCTTCTAGCAGAGGAACTGCTGAATTTTAATATGTGCTGCTTACTGGTCACACAATGCTCACAAAAGGGTACTAAAACCTTTTTGAGCCCTGGAAGCAGTTTTTGTTCAGCAAGAATCTTCAATCCTCATTCTGACATGTGGCCAAGCTTTCGATGCCACATCATTGTTAATTTTTCTGCTGAACTTGCTAATGCAGTGGATGCTTCTCCTTCTTGTTGTGTTTCTCCTTTAAGCATGTACAAATTTGTAGCTATCTTTTCCGCTTTCATTATTATAAGAGCGCCTTTAACTATTTTCATGATTCCATCTTGAATATAGGTTTTACACCCATTATTATCTAATTGTCTCAAAGACAATAGATTTTTCTTCAAGCCTTTAACATGTCGTATCTCCTGGATGGTGCAAATTGTACCATCATGCATTTTTAATTTGATGGTATCAATACCAACAATCTCCAAGGCATGATCATTTCCCATTAACACAGATCCTTCGGAGATAGGTTCATATTGATGGAACCATTCTCTTCGAGGAGTCATATGCCATGTTGCTCCTGAATCCATAAGCCATACATCAGTGAATCTTTTTCTGCCTTCATTTACTATTGTTGCCTCGCTGTATAAAATTTCACCATCATCTGAGGTGCTTGCTACACAACCCTGAGTATTTGACGACTCAGGACCTTTTCCTTTGGCTTCTCCATTCTTCTTGAGATGCCAACACTCCCTTTTGTAGTGTCCTTTCTTGCAATAATGATGACACTTGACATTCTTCTTACTTTTGAATTTTGATATACTCTGATTTTAGCTCCCACTGGGGCCACGTTCTGTTGATCTCCCTCTTATTACTATCAAAGCTTCAGCTTGCTGTGAGCCTCATTGTCTATCTTATTTGCTTTTACGCCGACTTTCTTCTTCAAGAACCGCAGCTGCAATATCATCAAAAACTAGAACTTCAATGTTGTTGGTTAAGTTGATAATGAGTTGATCGTACAAATCAGGTAGACTTTAAAGTAGAATTTCAGCACGTTCACCCGTCTCTATATTATACTCCATTACTGTGAGCTGTGAAAATAAAGTGTTGAGGGTGTTGATGTGGTCTGTCACCATAGTTGACTCCATCATCCGAAGGGTGTAAAGTTTTCTCCTCAATAAAATTTTATTGTGCAGTGATTTGACATCGTACAATTTTGTTAAAGTATCACATATCTCTTTTGATATCTTTTTCTCTGCCACACTTGACAATACTCCATCGACTAGTGCTAGGTGCAGATTAGCAATAGCATTGCCATCCATCTCATTCCACTTGCCATCGTCAGTGATTTCAGCAGGCCTATCTCCAATTGCCGCCAAGCAGTTATCTTTTCTCAAAACTGATTTTATTCTCATTTTCCACAATGAGAAATTGCTCCTATTGAAATTCTGTATTTCATACTTTGTTGCCATTATTGAATATGCCTCTTTTCCACTAACTTGATTTGACTATAGCACCAAAAATAAATAGGCTATAAACATGGTGCTCTGATACCACTGTTAGGAAGTTGTAGAACGAAGTATACAATTACAACTGAAATAGAAATGAAAAACAAAATAAAAATAATGAACTCCAAAGTTTTACGTGAAAAAACCTCCAAATTAATTGGAACAAAAAACCACGGGCAAATTGTAGAAGGATTTTATTATAGCAAAATGATTATAACAATTTCTTTCTAAAATAAGGAGAGCACAATTGACAATACTCTCTCTTATAATAGGAGAAATTAAAAGCTCTCTCTAATAAAAGGAAATACAATATTTAGAAGAAATCTCACTTTTCTGTCTAAAACTCTCTAATAATTTTTTTGGAATGAATTTCAAGTAAAAGTTAAATGGTTTATATAGGCTTTAAAAAATGGATTGGTGGAATTTTGTAAATGGTTAGGTACCTCTTTTACCTAAGTTAAGTACCTCCATTTTTTTTATCAAGAATTACCTAAGTTAGTCACCTCCATTTTTAACTCTATAAAAGTAATTTTATTACCACAAAAACTCTCTTGCAGGAACTTTTTAAAGTAAAGCTCATATATGATATAATAAGTGAGCTGAAAATAAGTGGTGGAATAAACCATTATCGTTGCGTCTTCCTCTGGAGAATATCTAAGAAGATAACCAAGAGGGAGCTTTGCTAACCGAAAAATATGAATACTGGTTGGTGGAGAATGAATTGCTTCTGTAGAACTTAAAACAGCTTCAAAACACCAGAACAACTTTAAGATAACAGGTCGTTGTTCATCAGAGATATTCTCTAAACCGAGAGATCCATCCATCACAAAAAACAAACTTAGAAATCCAAGCTTGAGAAGCTTGTCGAGCCACTATGACGGTGGAGACTAAGAACAGAAAAGATAAACTAGATCTAGCGTATCTAAAGATATAAATAAATGTAGGGCTGAGAATAGAAACTAAAGACACAAGAAACCATTAAAAAAAAGAAGCAAAATATTGTTTCTTCAGGATTAGAACATTTATATAAGATCTATTAAAACAATTACAATACCTATAAAATTAAAGGGCTTTTGACAAAAATATAAGAAAAATTAAAAATAATTTTAAATTTACCATATTTATAAAAAATTTATCAAAATACCATATTTTTATTAGTTTACAATGAGTTTATAAATTTTACAATGAGTTTATAATGAATTTACAATGAGTTTATAAATTTTACACAGTTTATAATGAGTTTATAATAAAATAACTAAAATACATTTGATAAAAAAATAAAAATTTATAAAAATATGATGGAGTGTGTTATTTTTTCAAAATTAAATTCATATGAAACTCAAAATATTCATAAAATAAATCCATTAAAAATAGCATTCATAAAAATCACATTAACTTTGTCTACAACGGCATCATGTTGGACGAACTCAAAATAGTATCGTTTTGTCTATATGAAAAAAGTTTATTTAATTATGTAGTTATATTTTTTATTTATTAAGTTAAATCATAAAATTAATTTGATTAATTATGTTACAAATTAATAATTTACGTATAATTTAATCATTGATTATTTATATTGACTTTATTTTATAGTTAAATTAAAAAATTACTTTAACTATTAACATAATATAAATATTAAATAATATAATAAAAAATAACTAGAGGTCATTAATTATTTCTTATTGTTTTACTTTTATCCTTTAACTTATTAATGGAATATTTTATATTATTAAATAAATAATTATTAACAATAAATTAAGTATTTTATTTTTAACTACATCAATTAATTTTATTATATTTTACCATTACGACATATAGAGTATAAATCATTGCATTATGAATCCTTCTTACAACTTAGTAAGGAATAAGTATTTACAAAATATTAACCTAAAAAAATAAATTATAAATATAATAAAAAATATAAACTATTATTATTCTAAAATTAGTTATAAGATTATGCACTGTAGTAGTATTTAGTTATATATTTTAATTAATTTATATATTCTAATAATATTTTAAAATATATAAATTATTATTATTTTATTTGTTTAAATATTAGTTTTTTTTTCTTTTTTTATGTTGATATTAATTAAAAAAATATTAAGAGTGACATAATATAACAGGACTATATTAAACATTGTTGAAATAATCCACTTTTATGTCTTCTCAATAATAACAAATATTTTTATACATGACAATATTTGCTCTATCATTATAAGAAACTAGTGATTGATCAATGCAAAAATCCATTGGTAAATTTTGAGATTCCAACAGTAAAATTAAATACAGACAATATACCGATAGAAAAAATGGTAGGTAATTGGCTCCTCAATAAATATCTTACCAATAGAAAATTTTATCCGCCTGTAATTATAAATAGAAAATTATATCCGTTGATAATTACCTATGACTTGGCCATCAGTAATTACCAACGGATGAGATGTCATCGGTAATTATCGACTGCACACATTGATCGGTAATTTACACTGCCTCATGTCGAATTAATTTTTTATTAATTTAAATATTATCGTAATTCGTTGGTAAATTTAAAAATAAAATTTATACTAAATTTAGAGATAAAATTTTTCTATAAATAATATGTTGATAATTTAAAAAATAATTTATTTTATAAAATAAACAATATTTTTATATATTAATAAATAATATATCATTTGCAACTTATTTAAATCAAGAAAAAAATATATAAAAATTTATGTGTAATGAATTATTCTAAAAGCACATAAAAAAACAAATGATAAATTATTTATAAATTGCATATAATAAATTATTTATAAATTGTATATATAAGAAGAAGGAGGTGGAGGATCAAAATTTTGGGATGGGATGTATTGCTCTAAAAGTTTTTTGCAATATATTGTTGTTGGATCTCATGCTGCATATGATCTCTAAAAGCATGCTCACAATCCTCCATTGCTTTTTATTGTTCTGCCATGCTCGTTTCTGAGCTGCCAGACGCTCTTGAAAAGATTGTTCTTGTCCTTCTTGATGTTACAACTGCAATTGAATGGCTTCTTTCAGCTGTTCAACCTCCTGACGCAGAGCAGAAGAATTGACTAATTATATTTATCTCTCACTTTTACTAACTAATTTGGTGCATATTATGATTTTATCTATCACTTTCACTAACCAGTTATATTTATTTTACAATGCTAATTCTATTTAATATATTTTAGTCTACCAAAATTTTAACAAGAGTCTGTCTTATATTTATAATATAACTCTTGTTACAAAAACAAAAACAAGCACTAATAGTTCTATATTTAACGTTCTTCCAAATTAAAAACACTTCTAATATTTCACTCTTATAGCACATGAACTTCAATATATCACACACAACCACATGCACTTCAAATAATCAATTCTTCAACCAATATAACATGTAATTTGGAGAATATTTTAACCAATAAACCAAAATTTATGATTTTCTTCTATAATTAAATCTGTCATCGAAATTTTTTTAAGGTTAAATATATATATAGTCCCCTGAACATTACTCGTTTAGTCATTTGCCCCTTAAACTTTCGAAATTATATTTTAAAAAATTAATTTTAGATAAGAAGAGATTTAGAGAGAAAAAAAATTATATTTATAAGTTGAGAAAAATATAATTCAATGTGACTTGGCATGACTAAACGATTTTATATTTATAATGAGTTAAGAAAAATGTATGTTCAAGATGTTATATAGTTAAATTAAAAGTTTAAAAACCAAACTAATTAAAAGAATAAAGTTTAAATGGCTTTGGCCATCATATAATTAATTGGATTTATATACCAGTTTATGGTCGAATTTCCCTTATAGTCAAAGCGTATCACAAGTTTTGTAAAATATAATTTGCTAAGTTGAGATAATTTCGTCACAAGCTAAACAAGAGAGAAATGTAAAAGCTTGTAAGAATCGATTGCATTGGGTTTAGGTTTCAATACGCTTCTTTTTGGGTTTCAATACACTTCTTAGAATTTTGGTGTATTACATTTGATTTACATTGTTTAGGTTTCTGTACACTTCATAGAAAATTACATTTGCTTTATTAATTGCTAAAAAAAAAGGGTTTTATGTATATTTTTTTTTATCAATTAGTGACAATTTGAAATATAGAATTTTTTTTTGTCTTTCGCTGGACTTCTAAGAAAAGTACAGTCCATAAGATTACTGACAGTATACTTTAATAATATATGATATAGTATGATATTATATAATTCATTAAAAATAAGTAAAAAACTTAAAATTCGACCGACCTGACCATCATTCAATCGATTATGTCGATTTAAAATGACTGAGGTGGTCGATTTCGACTTGTGTATTTACTATAAAAATTGATCGAACTCAATAAAAAATCAACCAAACCGAACACTAATAGTCAGTTTTTAAAAATAAATTTTTTCAACCATTATTAAATGGTCGAATTAGTTAAGTTCTAAAATTCAATTAACCCGATCGATGCTCATACTTATAATTCGGTACTGTAAAAAATATTTATTATATTTAAAAAATAGTATGACATATAATGGTTAATTTTTTTTTATTTGATGATATTTTGTAATATTTTAATGTCATAAAAATAAAAAAATATTTATTAACATATCATTAATATTTTAAAAAAATTATTTGAATATTTTAAAAAATAAAATTAAAAAACCACTAAATTAATGGTTTAAAAATCTGTAAATTTTTAAATTACGAGATTACCATAAAAAATTATTCCATTATAGGTGAAATTTAAAATAAATAAAAAACTAAACCGTAACATACACTATGAAAAACAGTAATAAAACCATGAAACAAACAAGGTGTAAGAACTTTAGTTTGATGTATTAATAAATATGTTTCAATATTTTTTATTGGAAATTAGATTTACTTAATCCACTATGTGACATATGGATTGATCTTCAGTTCAAAAAAAAATATGGATTAATCAAACAGTAATTACTATATGAAATGGCAATCAACTAATTAATTAGTCCATCAAAAAACTTTTACAAAAATAAGCTTAATGTTAACAATAGGGTTCTTTTTTTTTTTTTCTAAATTAGATTCAAAAAGACTTTGGAAAAGAGCCATAAAATAAAACTTATAAAAGAATTTTTACATGTATTTTATGAATTTATTTTCTATTAAAAAATTATATTTGAATGATAATTTCAGGAATACAAAATTATATTTTATGAATTTATTCATCAATCCAATAAAAAATTGTAATTTCAGGAAAGTTATATTTTCTATTAAAAAATTATATTTGAATGATAATAGAATTTTTACATGTATTTTATGAATTTATTAATTCTTATCAAGGGAATAGCATATAGCCACGTGCAAAGGACAGCATCGACACAATTATCTAAATTAATATTAACCAACAAAAGAAAAAGGGCAAAAAAAAAAAAAGAAAAAGGAAAAGCACAAATCTCTAAATGGGCGGTGGGTCGGCTGTTTATTTCTATTTCGCAGATGACAGTGAGCAGTGAAGAGTACGTATGGTTTTGCTATGTATAGATCAACCAAAAACATTAATTTATTTGAAGATCAAATGTCTTTTCCACTTATGAAAAATAATTTGAAGATAAAACTTGTTTTTAACTTGAAATTAAAACTTGTTTTTAATTACAGCTGACTATTGGCCGAGTATACAAATGATGGATATGACCAGAATTTTCCTTTAAGATAAAATTAACATATAAATGCTTCAAATCAAATAATTAAGAAAGGTGTACATTAAAATAAACTTAAAACAATTAAATTTCTTTTTTTTTTGGTTCAGAGACTTAAAATACAAGCAAAGATCACAATCCAGAAAAGAGAAAAAAAAAAAGGATAATATGAGGAAATTTCTTGGCATCTCCTTTTAAAAATTCAAAAAACTCAAAGGTTTGCATTAAAATTTAAATTTCTTGTCATGGGATAAGCGATTCTATTCTATCATTTTCTGGAAGGAATAAGCAACTTGAAGCATTTATGAAGCAATCAAAAGATATATGAATAGGTAGAATTCCTTTCCTAGTAGCCTCTTTTTTCAATTTCATGATTTTTGTTTACTTTATAAGTTAATTGCACTGATCATATCTTCGTATACTCTCTCCTATTTCCTATTTCCATGTTTTTAAGGTAAACTCAATATTTGGTCGTTGTCTTCTTCTTCTTCCTCTTCTTCTTCTTCTTCTTCTTCTTATTATTATTATTATTGCATATACAAATGTTAGGATGGAGAGAATTTGCAGCGATTGTATTAGAGAAAAAAGTGATATTATTATTATTATTATTATTATTATTATTATTATTATTATTATTATTATTATTATAGCATAAATGATAGGATGGAGAGCATTTCAGCAACTTTATTAGAGAAAAAATTGAGGCAGTTTATGTTAGCGTTGAAGAACCTAATTACCTAGAAAATTTGCTTGATGTATCTAGAAAATATACTTATAAACTTGACAACACACTCTAATTAAAAATATTAACATCATATTCTAACTCAAAAACTTAATATATTTATGGATTACTCTCACTTATATATTATTCACCAATTCTATTTCCTACTCAAATGTGAGTTTTCACATTGAATTTGGGCTTTTCTTGAGTGAAATTCTTTATTGACATAAGTATACGGCGTCACTTAGAATTTTTTTATATTTTCATAGGTCTGAATTGGGTCATCGAGTAGAGTGTAGGTCGAATTTACCCCTAGCTCGAGTCTATTTCGAGCTAAAAAATTTGGCTCATAGCTCCAACCTAACTCAAAAGGGCCTGGCTACTTGAGGTTGGTAGGGCTAACCAAGCCAACGAGGCAGGCCAATCGAGCTTTTTTTTGTATTTTTTCTTTTTTTTTATTTTCTTGCAATATACTACATATATACAATATACACACCGCATATATATGTATAATATTTATGCAGTAAATTAATTTTATGCATATATATGTTGTATTTATGCAGTATGTATATTGCATATATATGTTGTGTTAATATATTATATAAAATATATTTTTTATATTATAATTATATATTAATTATATTATATAAAATATAATTGATTTTATATTATATAATAAATAATATAATATATATAATATTATATTATATGTTATAAAAAATATTTAATATATATAATAAATATAATATCTTGGGTCGACTAGGCCCAAGACACCTCAGGCTTAATATGAAAAGTTCGAGGCCTAGCCGGTAACTTATAAAACCCGGCCTAATCCGGTCAACTAGATTTGGTTACCGATTGAACAGTCCTACCATCAAGATTAACTGAGTATATACTGTCATCTCAAACTCTTTATACTTCCATCGATCTAGATTAGCTTCATCAGAAGTAACAATTGCTCTTTCATGTGAAGAAATTTGGACAACCATGAAATATGATCATTGTTTGCATATTTATCAATATTGAACCATCAATTTTGATGCTAAGTATTGGAGTCGATAGGTCTAATTACCTGAGAGATATGCTTGACGAGTCTAATGAAAAAATTTATTGATAGACTTGATATTATACTTTAACACAATCTTTAGGTAATGGGTTATATATAGATCATTTTTATTTATATATTTCTCATTTGATTTTTTAATATATATTTTTTTAAAACAAGCTCTCAGATTAGGCTTAAGCTTCTCCTTGAGCATAATTCTTTTGTGACTTGAGTATATAGTGTAAACTTGAGCCACTTATACTTCCACCATTTGAAGCATATGCACTGTCAGAAACACTTAATATTTTAAGCCACATGTATCGGAGAGGAGGGTACAAATAATACTAAATTAAATTAAGATAAAGTGATTTAAAATAATTTTATGGTCTTGCGTTTTATTAAAATGTAATTTTTAATAACTTAGAATAGAAAAAGTGAATTCATATATTGATCCAAATTAATTTGATGTTAAAATTTACTTGATTTGAGTTGAGTTTTATTATTATAACAAATAAAATTTTCTCCAATTTATGCAAATTTAAAAAGCTGGCAAATAATTTCGTTAATTTTAAATATTTTATATAATTTTTTTTACCCTTGATTTTGCAGAGGAAAGCTGTGAGTGGCTTTTTATATCTATCTGAAGATCTCGATTTGTCTTGGAGCGTTTCATTCTCTCAACTGGTATGTAACTCGTCATATTTCTCCTCTCTTTTATTACAAGAATTCCTGATAATATTTGCTATCATTTTCATAATTTTTTATTTTTGAATTTGAACTCAATTTAAATACATATTCAAAATATACTCGAATTTATTTCTATTCGAGTCTATATAAAAACTTAAATTAATTAATTATTAATATTAAAATATAATTTATTAAATAAACTCAAACTCAAATTTAAATTATAGAATACAAAATTTATTTAAATTATATAAAATTTTAATATTCAATTAGATTACACTTAACTTTGGCTCATCAAAAATTAAAATACATTTAAGTATTATAAAATATAAGTGAAATCGAAGCAACTCGGAAAATAACTTGATTCATTTGCATTTTACCACTAATTAATTTCAATAGTTTCATTTCTGCCATCCACCTGCTAAGTATGTATGGTGTTGTTTCAGCCAAATTGAGTCTCTAAAGTGAAAAAATAATTATTTTTTTAATAATTAAATTGATATAGAGACCCAAGCACCAATTCAAGTTTAATGGTTCTTTTTCTCTAAATTCAATTTTATTTAAATAGGTATTTAAAAATATTTAAATATGATTTAATTAAATTTCATTATTATTAAAAAAACTAAACTTATTAATTTATTTATATTAAAATAAAATTGAGTTTAAGTTTGAATTGTTAAATTACGATATATTTAAAATTTAATATTGATTAGACTGCTCAATATTTAAATTGAGTATTATAATCTTCAAACTTAGTTCCATTATTATTAAGTTTGATTTGAGAGAGTAAATCTTAAATGCTATTATAAATTTATTTTAAAATGGTTAATTTCTTAATATAGATGTAAGAGAGTTAATCTTAAAAATTAACATTTAAGATTGAAGAATTTATTTATATATTAACCATTTATATGCTTTGTATTAGTACTAAATACGGATATAACTAAGATTTTAAAAAAAATTAATTTATTAAAATAATAAATGAGTTATAATTTGCGATAAATAAAAAATCAATGAAAAAATACTATGTTGAAATTATGTTGCCTAAACAAAATAAGGATTTCAATTGGAAATTTCAATTGCAATTACAAATTCATTGATTGATATTCACTATCGATCAATTTAATGAGGATGAGACTTTGTAATTTCCGGAATAATTATATGCTTGTAAAATACTACAAGAGATTGTATTTTTTTCCTCCCAATTTATTGATAATGACAGCATAGAAAAAAAAATAAGATTGATAACATTTTGTATTTCTAATATTTCAAAATTATACTACAAATTCCATTCCTTTTAATAATTACTTTAAAATAATGAATATACACGTCCATTTGATTAGAATTTCTTTTTATAATTAAATTTCAATTTAAAAGTACTTACATTACTCATATCAGGATTTAAATATATATTAATTAATTATTTAGAAAGACAACTATTAGTCCAATAACAGCTAAACACATAAACCAAACAATAACAATTTAATTAATAATAATATGTGATTTTAAAAAATAAGAATTAATTATAATTATTTTTTTGAATATTATAATTTAAATTATAAGTTGTTATTGGTTGAATGTATATGTGAAATCATACAGCCGATACTGATAAGAATTTTCCTTCATTTAAAATCCACTTTCCAATTTTCATTGCTTATCACTTCATTACATTAGGAAGGCAAATATTAGTTGATATCTAAAATGTCAAAAATTAAATGGTATTATACTATTTACCATTTAATTTTAATTTTAAGTTGATTGGAAAGCTTTAGAGAGAGGAAAGAGAAATAATAATGGAAAATAAACTTCTACAAGAGAAAGAATTAATTGTTATAACAAGAAAATTTGTGATGGAAAGTTATCTTGTAAAAAATGCAATCTCCAACTCCCTCACCTTATTATTTATAAATAATAATAATTTCAATGATTTTTGACCATTGGAAAGAAAATGGATTATGGATCCCATGTATCATTTTCCTTGGACATTAATTTTCTTTTTGTCTTATTTTTATAGTCTATTATATTATGTTTAGATATTTTAAATTATAATCTACTTATCATAAATAAAATCATTATTTTACTATTATACAATCATTTGATACACATTTCTTACCACAATTATAAATATCATTAAAAATGGATTAAAAAATATATTATATTTAATAGGGGTATATTAGAAAAAAATTAAATTTTAACTAAATTAACTATACTTTATTAATATATATGAAAATAACTAGTGAATTATAAAAATGGAACAGAGAGTGTACAATTTTCTATTTCCAAACAAGAATAGAAAGAGAAAGCCATTTATTTTAGGTTTTTATTTTGGAGAGGAATATAGAAAAAATCGTTTATAAATAAAAAATTCAAGATAAATTATTATATAATAATTAAAAAAATTTTGTTTTTCTATTTTGGACTGTTTGGACCCTAGTCATAAACTTTGATAACCTAAATATAGATATAAATAAACCAAATATAATGAAAATCCCAACTAGTTGGAGCTCAGGGGAGTTGGTGAGTTGTTAACATGGATTAATCCAGATAAAAAATAAATGGAGAGTGGAGACAATTATAAGAGAATATTAAAAATACAAACACAAACAATTGATATATATCATTGTATTAGATATTGTTGTAACTAAAATGACTAATATTAATTAATTAGAAACTCTCACTGTATAATTAATATTTATATTATTTCTTCCCAATCATGGTGTGGTTAGTCTTAATATTTATATTAAATGATAAACCATCACCATATATTAATATTTATATTATTTTTTCCCAATCAACTTGGGATTAGTTTTAATAGTAAATACCATTTAATTTTTGATATTTTACTGAATTAATGAAATCATTCGTATTTTTTGAAAAAATAATCAAATGGCCTCTCAGATTTCATTCCATACACTTAATTTCACTTGAAATTCTAATTTTGCTATAAAAAGAATTAAATATGTTAATTAATTGCGTTTTTTCTTATCTTTTTTTATTTAATTTAATTGATCTTATGAATGATTGAAGAGACTACTGCTGAACATAATAATTTTTTTTTCTTGATATTTTTTTTTGTTGCTTGGAAATCCAGGGGATATATTAGTCTACGAATGAATGAAATTTAAGAATAAAAATCCAATTCTTACTTTTTCTTTCTATTTTGTTTATACTATATTAATTTTTTGTCGGCACAAGACAAGTAAATACTGTTTAATTGGCGTCTCTATTATTGAAGTTGGAAGAAAAAAAAAATATATTGCCGAGGCTAATGGCTTTGCGTCCAACATCAAAATGCAAAATTAGTCTATGCCTAAAAAATGGGCCAGCCTCAATTATAATCAGAAAAATGACATCTTTTATAATATTTTTTAAAATTTTTATTTTTTATTAAAAATATTTTAATTATTTTATTATAAATTTATTATAAATTCATTATAAATTATATAAAATTTATAAATTCATTATAAATTTTTTTTAAATCAATAAAAATATGATAGTTTAATAAATATTTTATAAATTCTGATATTTTAATAAATAATTTATAAATATAATAAATTTAAAATTATTTTTATATTTTTATCAAAAGTCTATTATAATTGCTGTCGATGGTGATGGGCTTCCAGTAGGCGGTAACAGTTACAGCCTAAAGATACAATAAAAATGAGAAATTTACACCCATCAGTATATTTCATCACTATATTTCGGTGCTCATTTTTCAAAACTATGGACCCGTCGTTTTTTTATTTCAAAATTACTGTTTTCACTTTTTTAAAAAAACTAACTATTACTCGTCATTTTTTTTTATTTTCTAATTTTTTTTTTATTTTTTTTGCAATTTTATTATATTTATATTTATTTATTTAAAAATTTTTAATATCATATTTTTAATATATACACAAAAAAATAAAATATATATACAATATTTATATAATATATATACAATATCTATATAACATATATACAATATGTACAAAAATACACACTCAATAACAAGGACGAAGTCAGACTTTAAAATAAAATGGAATAAATTTTTTTTTTTTGTAAATTTTGACTTTTTTATAATTATTTATTTCTCTTTTTATTTTAATAGTATTTTATAAATTTATTAATTTATTAATAATATATTTTTATTATTAAAAAATTAATTAATAAAAAATATTAATATTTATGTGTACATAATTTTAAATTTACAAAATTATTTATAATAAAAATAAAATAATGAATATAAATTTTTAAAAAATAATTAAAATAAATGAGGTTTTTAATTCATTAAATTAATTTAAATTAATTTAGTTAGAAATTTTATCCATTTATCCATTTTTTATTTTGTATTTATATATTATCAATATTTTGTCAATTTTTTAAAAGAGAACTGTTGCTTATAAAATTAATAATTTTTTGTAATTTTTTGACTTCTTGTAAAAATTAAAAAAAAAAGAGGGGGGCAATTTAAAATTTTAAAAAAATAATAATAAATAATTTAAAATTTTTTAAAAAATATTATATATATATACATATTTTAAAAAAAAGAAGGGGGCAACTGCCCCCCTTCTCTTAAATGTATCTGCGCCCCTGCTCAATAATACAAACTACATCTACATATCTACAATACATCTACAATAAATTTACAATACATTTAAATAATATTTTTAATATTTATTTAATTTTATTTATTTAATTTATTATTTTTAAAATATTCACACGACATTCATACAATATTCACACAATATTTAATAATTATTACATAAAATACACACAACTTAAATAATAAAAACATAATATACACACAATATCTATAACACATCTACCATATCTACAACACATCTACAATACATCTAAAACACATCTATTAAACATTTATATAATAAAATTATGTGTATTTTTTTTATTTTTTATGTGTATAATATGTAAAATTTATTTATAAATAAATTTAATAATTTTTATTAATATATTTTTATGTCTTATTTTGTTTTTATTTTTTTTCATCGTATAAAAATTATAATTTTTATACGATGAAAAATAATTTAAAATATTAATTTTTATTATTTTATTAGAATATTTTTATTTTAATATTGAAGTTTTAAAAAAAATAAAAATTTAAAGTAAAATATTGATTGTAGTGAGAAAATATGTATTTTTTTAAAAAAAAAAGCTTTTATTTTATTGAGAAATGAGATAATTTTAAAATTTTATTATAATTTTTTATGAAAGCGTAAATATTTTTAATTTTTATAGTATTTTTTTATAATAAAAATATCCCAATAAAATTGATGGCGATGGTCCATTAACAAAAAAAAAGTATAATAGATTGATAATAAATATATAATAAATTTATAATAAACTATATAAATATAATATTTTTATAAAAAAATTATAAATTCTTAAATTTGAAAATATTTTTAAATATATAATAAATTTATTTTTTTTTATTTTTTCTGCCATTTTTATAAAAATGCGGTGGTAGTTATTACGTTTAGCCCTTTTTTTAGGGGGAGAAATAATATTGTGCAAGGAAGAAGGGTTTTTTAATTGTAAAGTGTTATTTTTCTAATCTAAAAAATATAAAAAATTAAAGGAAAGAACAAAATAATTTGATGCAAAAACAAATGACATAAGTTTATTAATTTGATAAAATTTCAACAACTACATAGTGTTATATCAAAACATACTGATAATAACAAATAAGAAGAAGAAATTAACAAGTGTCATTCTCTAGATGCTAATATTGCCACCTACACTAAACTTGCAAGACGTGGAAGCAAATTCTCAACATGTGTTTCTTCAACTTTTAGCAATATGGCCATTTTTTATTGCCGCGTGTGTCCCCGCAGTATGCGTTGTATGATGCTAGCGACTTCCACCTCTTACACTATTATATAACATATATAATTTTATATAATCATAATAATTGTAAACAATGATTAAATTATATATAATTATTGATTTGTCATCTAATCATAATAGTTTTATAATTTAATTTATAAATAAATATGTAATTAATATTTTATTTTATTACAGGGTAGAATTAATAATTTTTTTTATTTATTTAAAACACGTGGTTTTAAGCAAAATTAATATAATTTTTATGAATATTGTTTCTTAATAAATTTATTTTTTATGAATATTTTGAGTTTTACTGGAAATTGTAATTATGCTAATGGATTTTATATATAGATATTTTCAACGATGATTAGTAATTATTATTATTTATTATTTTTTTGTTATATAAATTAATAAATACATATTCGGGTTGATCATAGAACCACACCTAAAAATAAATTAACAGAATCTTTAAATGTACTAGATTCATATTTAGATTTAAATTGGCAAAATTATAGGTATAGATTTATATTCTAAGCTAACACGTGGACACCTCAAATGAAATTAGAGACCTTCAAGGGCGTATACCAACATAAAACGCCACCGTACTGCCGATCCAGGCTCCAAAAGCAAATCTTTCCCAAAACATTAATTTCTAGACGCTTGTATGAACAAAACTAAAAAAGAGGAAAGAGTGTCGATTGTTTTTTGAGAGAAGTTTTTTGTTTTTGCAACATGTGAAAGATTTGGAAAGTAAAAGCCAAAGAGAAAACAAAAAGATTTTTGAAATTTTGAAGGAGTAATAAAAACAGAGCAAAAAACAAAACAACCTTGGTTGAAGACAGAGGAAAAAGTAAATAGTAGTTAAGTAGTTTGATTTTGGTTTTGTTGCTTTGTTTTCATTGATTTTTCTTTTTTTTTGTCTGTATATGTTGTTTTAGCTTCAATTAATTCAAGATAATGAAGGGGAATAGCACTAAACGATTTCCTAATTATTTAAATATTTAGACAGTCTCAGGTCAACATCAAAGAAATTGTTATTTTGACTTTGAGCAAAATAGTAAACGAGTTTGTCAAATTTTAGCATAATATTCCACTAGACTTTTTTTTTTTATATTTTATAATAATAATATAGCTTAGACTAGTGTTGAGTTCGGATAACCGCAAATTTTAATTATATATATATATATATATATAAGGTTTAAAAAAATAATTTAACGAATTATATTAAAATTAAATTGATCCATGATATAATTAATAAATATGATCAACCGTGTTAAAATAAATATAATATAAAAATTAAACGAATTATACGGATATAATATATAATATATTTAATTAAATTAACTATAAATAAATTATATAATATGACATAATACGTTTAATTCATATAATATTTTTAATTTATAATAATTTTATATTTTTAAATAATTTATTAATATAATAATATTATAATTAAAATAATTTTAAAATATAAATATATTAAAAATTTGCTAAAAATTACATAAAAAATAAAAAATATATAATAAATAAAAAATATATATTATATTTTAATTTTGAAACTTAATAGGAAAAAAATTAAAGAGATAATATATAATTAACAATATAAATTTTGTACTAAAATTTTTAAAAAATTTAGTTTATTTTCTGTTATAAAATTCATACTAAATTCTAAATTAAAAAAATTATTTGATATAAAATGTTAGATTATTTAAATCATAAAATTATTTAATTTTAATATTTGATTTAAAAAATTTTTAAAATTTTAAAAAAATTTAATTTAAATTAATTAATATTAAATTAATAAAATAATTAAAAATTTTTATAATTAGATGAAATTAATAAATTTTTAATAAGAATAATTAAAAATTAAAAAATTATTTTAAAATAAATAATAATGTATCATATAATAATAAAATTAAAATAATATAATAAATATATAATTTTTATTTTTATTTTCTTTTAGCAAGTAATAATAAAATAATTTAATTTTGAGTTATATAAAACTACGTTGTTTTAATTAAACGGATTGCAGTAAATTCGTGTATCAATTCACTATATGATTTATTTAAAGTGTTGTCATAAATGAGTCAATCCATTTATGACACTAATTCATTTAAGTTAATATTAATTTGCTAATTTTACGTGTTTAGCATATCGTGTTCACGTGTTATGATCTATTTTAACATCCTTACATATAGATATATGATGTATTTATTTTTCTTTTGACATATACATATTTTAATTTTTTATAAATAATATAAAATAATTAATATTTTTTAATAAATAAAAAAATAAATCAAATTTTAAAATTATATAAATTGAATGCAAATAAATAAATCATAAATATAATTATTATAAGATATTATTAATTAAGTATAAAATAAATGATATTATTATTTTGTGATTTTTTAAATATTTTTTTTGTAAGATCTCTTAAAATTTTTTTCATATAATAAATCATTAATTTTATTTAGCATGCTCTAATTTGAACAACTTATTAATTTTTTTTTACTATTTTTGAGTTTTGTAAATGTTATTTCAATTGTATAAAATATAAATTATGTTAAAATAAATAAAGTTTAAAATTAATAATTTGTTGTAAAAATTAACAAAAAATATCATACATTTTCCAATTTATAGAATTAAAAAATTTTATAAGCAAAACATATAAAATTTGAGATTTAACTGTAACACATAATTAAATTATTCAAATGAACGTAAATTTAAAAAAAATCATAATAATAAAGTATAAATATATAAAAAATAAAATTAAAAATTAAAAAATAATAATTAATGAAAAAAGTAAAGGCTAAAAAATTTAACACTAATAAAAATAAAAAATAAAATTAATAAAAAACTGAAATTATTATTTATCTATAATTATTTTATTTTTCTTTTAAATTATAGAATAAATAGATTTTAATTTATATTTAAAAAACATTTAACTTGAATTACTATTATTTTTTTATTTAATACTAAGCTAGCCTCAATTAAGATACTTTTTTTTAATTTATTTTAAATTATAATCCACTTAATACATTAAGTTAATTTAATAAATTAATTAATATTTTAAATTTTAATTATATTAAGAATAAATATTTTTTTAATTTTTATAAAATAAATGATATATCTATTAATTTGAAATAAAAAGTATTATATTTTTTATAATATTTAATATTTATATAAAAGTATATAAATAAATTAAAAAATAATAGGTAATGTTACCTACATACTACGAAGTAGAAAAAAATAATGAAGAAACTTTATATAAATTTAATTTTTAATGATACTTAATTTTAAAAATTAATATTGACAATATTACATAGATTCCTAAAATATAGGATATATATAATGATAAAAATCGAAAAACATAGCTAAAAAAGAGAAAAAAATACAGCTCTTTTAAATTTAATTTGGTTTTTTTAATAGAAATTTAATTTGAAATTATTAAATTAAATTAAATGCTAAAAGAGCTGAAAAAATAAAAGCGCAGGCAGTAAAAGCGTTAAAGATAAAGAAAAAAAGTTGGATTTTTAGTCGAACTGAATCTGAGAATGTTACGTTGGCAGCAGGGCAAATCAACAAGAATGTCGCTGCCCTTGTTTATAGGATTTATAAAAAAAAAACTGCGTTTTCATCGGAATTTTAAAAAGAAAGAAACTCATTTGTAGAAGGAAATTACCTTTTTTACTTTTTTTTGTTTCCTTTTTATTTTTTGTTATTTTTAGTAAATTTCTTTGCTTGTTAACAAAGCCAATTAAAGTCATCTAATTTGACTGTTACAGTTCAATTTGATCTACGCCATTTCAGCCAACAGCCATTGCAGCGCAGAGAAAAAGCAGAAGAAGAGTTTTTCTGTTGCAGCTTTACAGGTATATTAAAAAAAAAGCGTTATTATTAATAAATTAGCTCGTTTATTATTATTATTATTATATAAAAAACCGACAAAAACTAGAACGGAGTTTACTCACCGTAAATCCGTACTGTAGACGATTTTAAACCATAAGTTAATAAAGTTAAAAATGTTTTAGCGAGTGAGAACGTGAAACATGATTTGATTGCGCCTCAGAAATCGTTTTTTTTTTTTTTAATTTTTTATCTTGTTGTTGAGTTGTTAGAAAACGCGTTTTTTTCTGTTACTTGGAGTGTGAAGAGACAGAGGAGAGAAAAACGGCGTGAGAAACTAAAAGAGTTTGATAATCTGAGCAAGAAATTGTAAATGGTGAAATACGATTGGTTGCAAGTTTAGTGAAATCTAGAAACTGACGGTGCCATCTCTCCTGCGACAGTAAACTAATGACTGATCAATTCAAAGGATCGCCGTATCGACGGCGACTTGATATTGAGGCCGGAGGAAGCCGCTCTGCTGATGACGACGACGACGATGATTCCTCTAGTCCTTTTGATATTGTTAGCACTAAGAACGCCTCTATTAACCGTTTACGACGCTGGAGGGTACACAACCTCTTTCACTTTTTTGAATGTTCGATTCGATTCTGATAATATTTGTATTTTTGTTTCTAGAGCAAATGAATTTGTGTTTTGGTACACGAATTTAGAATTTGATGTATATTATTTATTTATTTTTTAAATATGATTTTAGCATGTTTAGGTTAATCTTTAACATGTTTGTTTGTAGCAAGCTGCACTTGTACTTAATGCTTCTCGACGATTCCGATACACTTTAGATTTGAAAAAGGAAGAAGAGAAGCAACAAATACTGAGAAAGATAAGAGCACACGCTCAAGTCATAAGAGTACATAATTTCTCAAACTTGAATATTCTTATATATTTAAATGTTGAATTTTACATTTTGTAATGTTTTAATTTTTTTAATATATTGTTTATGTTTGCATCAGGCTGCTTATCGTTTTAAAGCAGCTGGCGAACAAGCAAATGGTATTCTTCCTTTTTCTATAAAATCAGTAGTTAAAAAATCATGTAAATGCTAATTCTTGATTTACTAGTTATTTTTTTGATGGCTCCATTTTTTTTAATGTGTTATTCACTTTGTCATGAGGATATGGAATGATCATCAATTTATTAGTAGCACTTGGTTCTTTGAAGTCACCTCCCGCTACAGTTCTTTTTCTAGAATTCTGCCTTTTATTTTATTGCCTTTTATCATTCCTTCTTGGTTCCTCTGATGAAAGGAATGTACAGGCTAGATGCTGCTGGGACTTAGCTCTTTCGAATCTTAACTGGTCCATCCTTTTTTTTTTCACTTCTTTTGCTTATTTTTTTTTTCAAGTTTTATTCCTTGTGCCAATATTATTTGCTGCTTTCCGTTGAAATAAAAGGAGCAATACTTACAATTACTTTGATAACGAACATTTTGTTAAAATCAGTTTCCCCACCTTCATTTTCATCTGTTTGGACCAGACTAGTGCATCATATAGTTTGCACTTCCGATAGACAAACTTTTCCAAGCATATGGATTTTCCTTTCCTTGTGAATGTTCATTCACTCTTGTTTTTATTAATTTTTTTTGGTCACATGCCATCATATCTTTTCACACAGTTCAGCTATTTTGCTTCTTGGTGCATTTTTTCATGTCTTATATGATTACATATGTGATACTGCTGTTTTTTTTTCTTCTGCACTTTATAACTGTCCATCCTCTTTTAGTATTTTAGGTTGCATTTAGCTGTAGCAATATAAGTTGTTGCCGGAGTTCAAAAGGTTATTGGGCTCACTTGTGGTGAAATTCATAGATTGGATGGGTCTATGGCTGACTTGTGTTTTTTCTGGCAGGAGACGTAGAATCACATCCAGGTACCTCTATAGGTGATTTTGGAATTGGACAAGACCGACTTTCTACTCTGACAAGGGATCATAAGCTTGATGATTTGGAGGAACTTGGGGGGGTAAATGTTTTTCTTGATTGATTTGTATTTTTTTTAGGTAGGATTCATTTACATTTTATTTCTTGTTGCATGTTTGCATCAGGTAAAAGGGCTATCTGATCGCTTGAAAACAGATATAGAGAAAGGGATCCATGGAGTTGATGCTGATTTACTAAAGCGCAAGAATGTTTTTGGATCAAACACATATCCTCAGAAGAAAGGAAGGGGTTTCTGGGTAATTGTTGTTACAAAATTATATATGCAATTCCTGTTTTGTTAATTTTCTTTTTCATTCTGACATTTATAAAACATTATTGAAGTAGTAATATAGGAACTTCATAAAATTTACTTCATGCTTTCTTTTTCTCTTTTTAACAGATGTTTCTTTGGGAAGCTTGGCAAGATCTTACTTTGATCATATTGATGGTGGCTGCTGTGGCTTCTTTGGTCTTGGGTATAAAGACAGAGGTTAGCTTTTCAGAGAACATTGCAAATTGTATGACTGTTTTATGAGTGTGATGCAAAATTTTGTTTTAATAATTTTTGTGTTTAGTTTCCATTTTTTTTAAATACTACTTGTGTGATAATTTTAAGATTAGAATAACTAAAATTGAATAATTAATATATAATTTAATTATCTAATTATTGTTGAATAATGTCTTTATTTTTTATTTATTGAAAAAAAGGTTGACTAATGCCTAAATAAAATAACTTTGAGCATCTGTCACATATCTATTCAAATCTTCAATGGGGTGCATCTCAAAACTAACAAACAACTTAAGGTGATATAGGTGCATACCCCTTTTTTTTGCATTTTTCCATAAGAAATGAACTATACTACTTTTGGTGATGACTGATAATTATATCTTGCAATTGAAGTCTAAATATTTTTACAATACTTGATTAATACTTTTTACTTCAGAAATTACATATTGACATATGTACAATGTGATTGTGATTGCTTCATCAAATGCATTAGCAATTTAAAACCTTAATAAGTAGTAAGAAATTGGTTTGAAATTATTAGAATGCATTTGCTTGCTGGAATGCTTTTCCTAGGATTGTGAATTTGTAGGCAACGAGAGTATGAGATTGTGTAATAACACTCCGATGATGGCTGTGCATAGAAATGAGAAGGACAAGTGAGTTAATTTACGGTAGTTCCCTTTGTTTATGTTCAATTATATTTTTTGTGTCATCTTTTTCATTTTGAAGAAAAAATTTATGTGTATTTGGGAGTAAACTATAATAATGTTATTAATACTAAGAAAATAGTTCAGTATTTGCTTGGTTAACATCCTACAACGTTGTAAACTTTTTTTTGGGTAATTATGATCTCTGTAAGGATATCATAATCAAATTAGAAGATGTCTTGGAATAGTCTTTTCAAAACATTCACATATTCATGGGAATTTAACTTCTCAATCGTAAGGATCGGAATAACGTTCCCATGCACGTTGAATGTGATGATGAAATTTTGTGGACTTAACAGTGTAATATTCTTATGCAATCAGAAGATAATATCATTTTCTAGTCATTTTCCTTAGTGATTCTCGTACAAAATGGACCTTAAGGCTTAAATTTAGAATTATTTTTTGTTTGGAATGATTAAGGTAATTTTTAATGTTGGATGGAAATTGAAAAGGAATGAAAAGAAAAGAGTAGGAAGGATTAATGAATATTTTGTCTCTGGATGTTTACAGAATGATGAATGATATTAGTTATTAAAGGTGAAATATATTATCTAAAAGTTATTTAGTAAATTAACAGATATGTCTTGTTCTCTCAATTTTTAACAGAAAACAAATGAAAAATTTGAAGGCTTAATTTAGCTGTTTTAGAGGGTTAGAAAGGAAAGTACAATTTTTATTCTATGGGATAGGAAAAGAAAAGGAATGGCAGGAGTAATAAATATTTCATATTTAGAAGATAAAGGATAAGAATGGATATGAATTATTAAAAGGTTATTATATTTATATTAAGTAAGGGATATCTCCTATTCCCTCAATTGTACAGAGTTCTCTTTTGTCGACCACAATGGCCAGCTAAGCCCATTTAGTTGGACTACAGCTGACAATTGGGATTTAGTTGGCCACTATGGTTGACTAAGTTCTGTTTTGCTTACTATTCCTACATCCATTTTTTGACCAAGTTATTGCAATTCAACATGTAACCAAGAGCTTTATATATGGTCATTTTGTGTGCATATATATATCGTGTGTGTATTTAGTGTTTTTTTTTTTTGGATTTGTTGTAAAAAATGAATTATGATATTATGGTCATTTTGTAACAGTATTTATAAATTGTGTAAAAACTTTTAAATATGTGTTGTGTAGTTATAATATCCAGTGTATTTGTCCATACCCTTTGTTAAAATGTCTGTACATTTTGTTCTTTTTTGCTGTCAAATGATAGTTTTAAATGTTGGTTCCCTTTCTTATGCCATTTCTGCAGTTTAATAATTATTTTGTCATTTATTGTCCTTCACAAAATTTTCTCTTGTATGGTATTTAGGAGGAACGATTTTCTTCTAATGCCATTTATGTAATCTAGTAATTCATTTACTTCTGTTATTGCTTCATGCCATTCTCCTAAATTTTCCGCTTAATCCATAATGCTGGCCCCGCCATTCTTTTCTTTTCTCTTGCAGGGTATTAAGGAGGGATGGTATGATGGGGCCAGTATTGCTTTTGCAGTTATTCTTGTCATTGCTGTGACAGGTATGGGGATTCAAGTGCAATGTTTTATTGAATAGGACTTTATATGTGTTATGTATAGAACTTTCTCTACCGCGTTGGCAGCTCTTGTTAACAATTGGACAATTGATTTCCTCACCTGTATAAAAACTCCTTTATGTCTAATTGAATAAACTGTAGAAGCATTTACCTTGCTCATTTTTAGTACATGGTATGGAATTGTTTTTTATTGATGTATTGGTTTGTGCAAGTATGCTATAATGCAGGCGTAATACCTTTTTTGGTTGTTCTCATATAACATAACAAGGTGTTCTTCTACATTCCAACAATAGTGTGATATGTTCTTCTACATTCTAAAAATTGTGTGAGCATAAAGATAAATGATAACAAAACAAAATGTAAGATTTTTTTAGTTGAAATCATTTGACGGATTGTAATTTTCTCTATTTGTGGATTTTATGGAATCACCTCACTGGGTTTTCTTGTTTCTTTTTCCTACTTTAGCATGCACAAATAGTATTGATGCTTCTGGGTGCAAGTTCCTATCTTCATTGCCCAAGGTTCTCTTGACCTGTTAGAAATTCAGTTTTAGGGTGCGTCGTCCTACATGCTTATTTACGTCTGTATCCGTGCAGACAGCTATTAATAACTATACAAATATATCATTTTTTACCTGTTCTTGCTTTTATACCTTTAGCAATGTTTGGAAGTCTGCCTTTTGTATTCCATTTTGTTGGAAGTAAGAAAGAGAATCCAGAACAGTTTTTTTTTTTGTGGGTAAGGGGTAGGGGGAAAGAAGGGATAATTAAGTTTGCTTTATTATTTTAGACCATTGAAGGTAAGCTTAAAGTAATTGACCATGGGGGTGTCAAAGGAAATTAGCTCTATTGGTCCCCTGGCACCCTCCCCTTCCTCTCTCTTGCCAATCGGCACAAATTGAGGGTTAGTTTTTCATGGATCATTAAAAGGAACCAAACGGCTATTTTCCTTATATTTTCTTCATTCCATCTAAAAAATGGAACAAATACATCCAATTTCCCCTTATTCCATTATGTCTTGTTTTCTTTGTAATATTTGGAGAGTCGTGCATCAGCAGCTGTGTGTAATACTGAATATTAGATTTATGTTTTTCCACATTAGACAAAAGTTGAAGCTTTTTGCATTTTCTAGCTTGATGATCTTGATATATGTTTCGTTTAAGTGCATATTTTGATTTATTGTGGTTACAATTCTGATTGTGTTCTTTGTCAAATAAATTCATCTTTAAGCAGCCAAAAGAATCAAAATGAGTTTTATGCCATTCCTCTGTAGAACAGAATATCCTTAATGTTCTTCATTTTTTATCTTCAGCTGTAAGTGATTACAGACAATCCCTTCAGTTCCAAAATTTAAATGCGGAGAAGAGAAACATACATATGGAGGTACATTTCTATCATACAGAGTGGTTTTGTCTTGGATTATTTTTTCCCTTGCATATTATTTGAGAATTAACATTTATGTAGGTTATTAGAGGTGGTAAGAGAGTTGATATTTCAATATATGATATTGTTGTTGGAGACGTAGTGCCCCTCAATATTGGTGACCAGGTAAGCACATTAGTTCCCTTGTTTTTGTACATTTCACTTCCAGTTTTTCAGCATAACTTGCTGAGAGTATGAATACATCTTAGGTTCCTGCTGATGGAGTTCTAATTACTGGCCACTCTCTTGCAATCGATGAATCTAGCATGACTGGAGAAAGCAAGATTGTAAGCCTTTTGAGCTATTGTTGAATCTATTTTTGGTTGGAAGAGAATGAATTTGGTCAATAATATAGGCTAAAAACATTAAAGGCAGGAAATATATCGAAACTAACAGAAAGTCAAAATACATTTCCTTCCTCCTTCCCTTCCAATGAAAAGTGCCTGTGCAGTGATATTGTTTAGTGATACCACTTTTATGAAGTGCTTTGTTTATTCCACAGGTTCATAAGAATTCCAGGGCACCATTTCTAATGTCTGGCTGTAAAGTGGCAGATGGTAGCGGCACTATGCTGGTAAATTTTGTTTTTATTTCTCTTTTCCAAGCATAATATTATCTCCTCTCTGTAAAAGCACCTGGCTGGGTTCTTGATAGGCAAGTTATGATTTTTTTGTTGTATGAACTCGTTAGCTTGTATCTTAATAGAGAATAAGATGAGTAAAATGGGGGGAAGTTGTGGATTATGTTGTGTTAAATTTGTGCTGGAATAAGGGATGTTTTTTTGAGACTCTTTTTGCAAGTAGTTCTATAATCAATTTTGAGCCCAACATAGGATGAAAGCTATAGGCATTGATAAATTATCCTCCTATTTTCACACTTCTATATTTGTCTATATATTGAACCTTAGGATTTGTTTGGATGATTGACAACATGATTTAGTAATGTATGGTATAGTATAGTGCTGTATAATATGGCACTGTAAATACTGTTTATCATATTTGGGAAGATGTTATGATATAGTACGAGTAAATAAAATATTTTTATTTGATTTGATAATATTTTGTAAAATTTTATTAGGTTATGGAAATGAAAAATTGGTGATAAGTATTAATTTGGCATTTAAAAAATTTATTGATGGTACTTTTGAGAGAAAATTTTATAACTATGCAAAATTACCAACTTAGTGGTTTCAAAAACTTATTAAAATCCATAGTTTTTATACCATAAGATTACCATGGAAAACAATATTATGAAGATGAAAGTCGAAACAAATAAAAAATTAAATCATATCTATATTATGAAATCATGACAAACCATGGAATACACAAAGCTTTAGAGGTTGCTGAAGGAGATTCTTTTTAATGATTATTGTTTTTATTTACTCATATTGAATATCCTATGTTTATTGGAAAAATGGGACAATATGGGATAATTAACATTATTTTTAAGAATCTCTTTGTATTGAAAGAAGGGACTCAAGGATGAGGAGATCTTTGTGTTCTATAAATGAGAAATAGGAATTCTGCATGCCCTGTAAATTATGCCCTTAGCCTTTTGTAGAGTTCTTTGGTTTTTTTTAAGATCTGAATACTTTCATAACTTGAAATAAATGTGATTGACAATAACAAATCATTCCTTTTTGTTCCTCGGTTCCTGATTTTGTTTTCTGAAGATTTTTGTCATCAGTTTCTAGGATAATAGAGCCTGCAGCTATGTCTTTTATGAAAACATTATTCAGTCAAAAGACATTGAAATAAATCTTTCCTGACCAGAAATAAACAAATGGCTGTTTGTCTCAACTTGTCACTAGGCTTTGTATTGGTCCTTTTCAGGTGACAAGTGTTGGGATTAACACAGAATGGGGACTGCTTATGGCTAGTATTTCTGAAGACACTGGCGAAGAAACACCATTGCAGGTTGCTTTTCTCATTGATGATTTTAGCTTAATTCGGGTTTATGGTTTGTGTTTATTTGTGAATAATTGATGTAGGTGCGCCTAAATGGAGTTGCTACTTTCATTGGTATTGTTGGATTGACAGTAGCTCTTCTTGTCTTTGCTGTCCTTATAATTAGGTAACAATACTATCTCCATGTACATATGTCTGTATACTTGTATGTGTATGTGTGTATTCATCTTTATATTTATGCAATTTGTTTCCCATTAGATTTTTCACTGGCCATACCAAGAATCCAAATGGAAGTACTCAGTTTAAAGCGGGTAAAACTTCTGTTGGTGACGCAGTGGATGGAGCCATTAAAATTCTTACTGTTGCGGTAAGTGGACTTTTAAATGCTATCCCTATGTACAATTTTTGGTTAACTAATATTAAAGCTTTTTTAGGTCACCATTGTCGTAGTTGCGGTGCCTGAAGGGCTTCCATTAGCTGTTACCTTAACGTAAGTTTCTTTACATGGAAAATACCTATACATACTGTTCAACATTTTGTGGACTAAACACCATTCATTGTTACTTATGACTCCATACTTCTCTTCTATCATTGAGGGTGTGGGTTATTGGTTTTTGCAGAAGGTTGATATTGAACTTTCCATTTGTAGTAGATAATGTTGCTCATATCTGGATATGCTGTATTCATTCTTTTATTATTAAGATTTTTTATTTATGCATTTTTTTAATTTTCTTGATGACAGTCTTGCCTACTCTATGAGAAAAATGATGGCAGATAAGGCCTTGGTATGTTTGATTTTATTTTGTTGTTAGTGCCTTGGTCTACTTTAAGAATACGTACTTAATTGTTGTTGAATTATAGGTGCGCAGGCTTTCTGCTTGTGAAACAATGGGCTCTGCAACAACCATTTGCAGTGATAAGACTGGAACTTTAACCATGAATCAGGTAAATTGTAATTCACTCTTTGACATAGGTTTGAGGCTCTTTATGGTGCATTATAAATGTGCATGGAAAGGAGGGTGGTTCAGGCTGGTTGATGAGCAATAGAGAATGCATGTATCTCACTTGCACCTTGGATCCTTTCGCTTTTCATAGTTGCATTTGTTTAGAACCGCATTATCATGTTTCAATTTGGATCTGCAGAGAGTTTAGATCATGTCAATTTTGAGAGAATGTTGAGATTTCGAACATTTAAAATAATTGGTACCTGTTAATATTTGGTGGGTTTGGAAGAAAATGATCCAGGTGCATGTTTGATTTGTTGTGATGAAAGTGTTTGTTGCTGCAACTTTATTTTTTCGGGATCATAGGAACAGACATAAAGTCATTCTGTTTTCTCCTGCCCGCTTGAACAAGCAACAGATTTCTTTTGTTCACAGATGACTGTTGTTAATGCTTATGTTGGTGGCCAAAAAATTGATCCTCCGGAAAGTAAGTCAAAGCTGTCCCCTAAGCTCTCCTCTTTACTTAGAGAAGGCATTGCACAGAACACAAATGGCAGTGTTTTTATTCCTGAGGTAGGAATATCTAGTTTTTTTGTATGAGCAAGGTAAACAAGTATGAATGTGGCTAGCATTATCAACAACATGATTTGTTGCCAATTGCTCTTTGGCAGGGCGGAGGAGAGCCAGAGGTTTCCGGATCGCCAACAGAAAAAGCTATTCTTGTCTGGGGGGTCAATGTATCTTTCATTGTTTCTTGTTTGTCAATTAGGTCAATTTTTGGGTTCTTAAACTAATTATTTTTACTGGTTCATTGTTCATAGCTGGGAATGAACTTTGATGCTGTTCGATCAGGATCATCAATTATTCATGTTTTCCCATTCAACTCACAGAAAAAAAGAGGCGGTGTGGCAGTAAAATTGGTAAATTTACTTGATTATCACAAAATAGTTTTGCCCGAGAAAATAGTAAAGGTTAATTGGGATGTTGTGTTTTAGGAACTTGATGCTGTTTGCAATTCCTGTTCCTCCCTATGTACACTGATGAACATTCTGAGAATCTTAAGTGTCAGCCACAAGGCGCATCTGATTAGTATTATAAGAATTCACACTGCATTTATATCATATATTAAAACAATTAGAACAATATAAATGGATTTCCAGTGGGGTCCATTTGGATAGATGATCATTTGAAATGATTATGGACCCTTACGTAATTTCATAATTTGGCTTATTTTGCGTTTCTTGATACGCATGATTTTCCAGATGCATGCGTTAAATTGTTAAGATACTATATTTAGATGATCTTTGTAACTTCTACTATTTCTAGATTCATATACAATTTCCCAAGTAGTATTCTGTATAATTTTAGAGACGTTAAGGTTTTGGTGATTGAACTTGAGATGAGAGTTGCTGAAGTCTCGATGGTGAGGTGCTTTTGTGAGTGGTTGAGTTGGCATTGAGTTGAGGGTCAACTTCCACAAGAACCGTAGCACACACTGGCTCTCTCATCGTTTTCAAATCAAGTTAGTGTATACGAAATGTTAGGATGTAGATTTGAGAAATGGTTAAGCAAAAATTGCAAAACTGAATTAGTGAACATTTTATACATTTTGAACTTTCAGTGCCATTTTGGAATATGGCCTTTGTAACCATGTTTCCTTTAACTTTCTGGATCATCTGTGTTAATATTTTGAGTTTGCAAGTAAAAAAGCATTATGATTCTAAATATGTAATCATAGATTCTACTTGTGGTAACATGATTGTGATTCGTGTTGCATTTTGCAGTCTGATTCAGAAGTGCGTATACACTGGAAGGGTGCTGCTGAAATAGTCTTAGCCTCATGTACAGCTTACATGGATGGAAATGATCGTATAGCACCAATAGATAAGGAAAAGGTTTGTCTAATTGCTGTTTATCATCCCTTTCTCATTTTGGGCAAGTTTTCGGATCATGTTTTGTTTTAAATCCTGCAAGGATGTGTCTATTGTTATTTATTTCCTGTTGAATATTATTAGAACATTCCTGGTACTGAAGGGGGTCACTGTTTGCAGTCTTTATTTTTAAAGAAAGCTATTGAAGACATGGCAGCTGGCAGTTTGCGTTGTATTGCTATTGCATATAGATCTTATGAGATGGATAAAGTTCCAGAAAATGAAGAAGAGCTGTCTCAGTGGGAATTACCTGAGGATGATCTTGTTTTGCTAGCTATTATTGGCTTGAAGGTATTGATTCTCATTGAAATCACAGGGAAGCACCTATGTTTAAATTTTCCATGCCTTTCCTTTCTTTTTATTTTTGTTTAAAATTTGGCCCTTGCTGGATTTCTTCATATCATTATTATTGGATTAACCTAGGACAGAATTCCATATGATATCCTTTAATGCTTCAGCATGGTGACATTGGACAGGTGGGTGGACTTATTACTAATGGTGGATTATGGGTTATTTTAATGCCAGAATAGTTAAATAGGTAGGAAATGATTAGGGTTTGGATGGAAATTGAGTTAAAGCATCAAGAATCAAACTAAAAAGCAATTATGTGGCTTGAAAATGCCTGTTATCATATGGAGAGGAATGCTTTTGCTATTGGTGTTCAGCTTATTTTGGATTTAGGTGGAGTGGAATTCATTTGCAAGTGGTGCATTTGGTTTGATAGATTTGAAATTGTGGAATCCAACAAATGTATTTGACAGGCATTGAACTAGAAATTAATCTTTACAAATTTGTGGATCCATTTGTTGACGCTGTGAGGTACGCTAACCTGTGTTGATTATGCATGCAGGACCCATGTCGATCAGGTGTGAGACAAGCAGTGGAACTATGCCAAAGTGCTGGTGTGAAGGTAATCTGTGAATCCCAAAATTGATGTGGAAAGCATTTTGTTACCAAACCCTTGCAAGTTTATTTCCGTTTCACTCATGGTTCCAAGTCCAAGTCACCACAGATTGAGCTGCTGAATTAGTCAGCAGAGGCAGTTATTTTTCTGTTTTTGTTTATTTAGTTTTTCTGTTTTTATTCCAGTTATGTAGGAGGTAGTTCCTCCATTTTCTCCACTTCATGCTATTAGTAGGAGGTTATTCCTCCATATAGGTTAGTGCTCCTGGTTTGTAGGAGTAATCAGTTTCTGCTTTGTGTATATATTCAGCAGTACTTTGGGAAATAAAGGACATGATTAAAAATCCAATCAAGTCTTTGAGTACTTCAACTCAAGAGGTTTAAGGCTCCCTCTTTGAGCCGAAATAGTTAATGACCCGAGGTAACAAGAAGAAAACCCTTAACCCAAACACCCAAACACCTACCTCACCAACCCCCCATAGACCCATAACTCGATCCGTAAGTAGGGACTCTAACATTTTGGTATCAGAGCCTAACGTTATGGGTGATTCTGTACAAGATCAACTCTCCAAAATGTTCGAGTTACTTTTAGCAGAGCAACGTGCTAACAACGAACTGCGCGAACAAGTGAAGAATCTGTCCAAAGAATGGGAGTCCACTAAGCAGACTTTCCAGTCCAGTTCAACTGATACTCCCATCAGTACACGCAAAGATAAAGCAGTTTTGGGCACTTCTAGTTCAGAGAGGAGTGGTGCCGGCACAGTTGTTCCGAAATACACCAAATTGGACTTCCCACGCTATGATGGAAAGGACGATCCTCTGGGCTGGATTAACCGATGCAAGCACTTCTTCCGTCATCAACAAACTCCGGAAGAGGACATGGTAAGTCTTGCGTCCTATCACCTGGATGGTATCGCTCAGTTATGGTTTTTGCAGTTATTGGATGATTTTCCAGCTCCCACTTGGGATGACTTCACCCACCAATGCAATTTACGCTTCGGGCCACCAATCCGCAGTAATAAATTGGGTGAATTAGCGAAGTTAAAACAGACTGGGACAGTCATTGATTATCAAAACCAATTTGAGGCACTGATTTCACGGGCAGGTTCTCTTACCCAGCAGCAAAAAGTTCAACTGTACTTGAGTGGTTTGCAGGATCCCATAGCCGTTGAAGTGGAGCTTCACCATCCCACCGATTTGGTTAATGCTATGAGCATTTCTCGGCTGTATGAACGCAAACTGTTTCCATGTTCTTCAGCTGCCAGAGATACTCGTCGCGCTGCAATTCCACCTGACAACCGCGCCAATCAGGTAATGAGGAGGCTGTCCCCTGATGAAATGGAGGAGAGGCGGAAGAAAGGACTCTGTTTTAATTGTGATGAGCAGTTTGTTCGAGGCCATCAATGTAAGAAATTGTTCTGGATTGATTTGGAAGAGACGGAAGATGTAGAGGATTTCACAGCTGATCCAGCATATAACAGACAAGTTTCCAGACTTCAAGCTTGCGGACAAGCTTCCATTAGGGGCGGGAAGTAATGTTACCAAACCCTTGCAAGTTTATTTCCGTTTCACTCATGGTTCCAAGTCCAAGTCACCACAGATTGAGCTGCTGAATTAGTCAGCAGAGGCAGTTAT
The DNA here is from genome assembly GCA_947685225.1 of Garcia nutans. Classification (NCBI taxonomy): domain Eukaryota; kingdom Viridiplantae; phylum Streptophyta; class Magnoliopsida; order Malpighiales; family Euphorbiaceae; genus Garcia; species Garcia nutans. The sequence goes on from CANTUV010000007.1 coordinate 51,871,631, forward strand.
TTTTCTGTTTTTGTTTATTTAGTTTTTCTGTTTTTATTCCAGTTATGTAGGAGGTAGTTCCTCCATTTTCTCCACTTCATGCTATTAGTAGGAGGTTATTCCTCCATATAGGTTAGTGCTCCTGGTTTGTAGGAGTAATCAGTTTCTGCTTTGTGTATATATTCAGCAGTACTTTGGGAAATAAAGGACATGATTAAAAATCCAATCAAGTCTTTGAGTACTTCAACTCAAGAGGTTTAAGGCTCCCTCTTTGAGCCGAAACAGTTAATGACCCGAGGTAACAAGAAGAAAACCCTTAACCCAAACACCCAAACACCTACCTCACCAACCCCCCATAGACCCATAACTCGATCCGTAAGTAGGGACTCTAACACATTTACAGTTAGAGATGATATTTCTCAGCTGTTTATTGTGTTTTAATTCTTGTCCTATTCATTGCTCTTCAATGTATAAAATTTTTTTTGGAGCTGCCTATGGTTCGACATGCTGAATACATGTGACAATATGCGAATTCACATGCATATCGGCCTTGGTGGGGCTTCTGAGAATTGCAGTTATAATGTTAAAATGCTATCCAATCAGCTTTGATGTTTTGTTTGTCTTTGGCATGCTATTATTGTTAGTGCTGGGATAATTGCTTCCCATGTTGATCACGGTGACATACCTCGGTTCACTTTGAGTGTTGCCATATTTCCCATGTTAAAAGTAATAAATGATTTGTTACTATTCTGAAAACCCATAGCATAATAATGTAAAATTTCACAGATTCCAGTGGGCGAAATAGCTTAGTGGTTGGATACCTCTGTTAAAGTGGAGGGTGCAGCAGCTTAAATCTGTACAGGCTGTTGAACTGAACAAAAATTTTGAAAATAAATTAAACATGACCACTACCCTTGTTCTATTATACTTTGGAATAAAAGAGAGCCCTTTAGTGAATAATTTATTATTACGAGGATTTTGCACTCTAAGTAGATTTGCTTTCTAAGATGTGTTTTCTTTCATCTCCTTTCTTTGTACACAGCAGCAGTCAGGGACAGCTATCAATAATTAGGAACCTTTGTAGCATATCACATCCTAATGATTATAAGGGTTGTGCATGATTGGAAGTAAAGATATGTACGAATAATAACACTAGAGATGAGTATATGATGAAATAATAAACTATGATGCTAATATAACTTTTGTTGATCATTTGATATAATAAGGCAGGGGTTACTGACTATTGTATTTTAAAGGAGCAGAACTATTAGATCTCTTCATACTTTGTCATTTTTTTTAATTTGTTGAAAGTTTACACTATGATTTCATACATTTCTTTGTTTTATTTATTTATTTAATTTAAAACTGAGAAACTGCTATATTGTGTCTGAAACTATTTTGATAATAAGAAAAAGTGTTCTGTTTGAAACTCAAATTCCCACCCCCACCCCAAGTAGATGCCATGTTATTGTGTTGCTTATTCATGTTGCAAATTGTTATAATCAACATTGGTACACTTTATTTTGACACTGAATATAATTGATTTAACGGAAACTTCTATTTTCCTTTCTTTTTCATAGGTTCGTATGGTCACTGGTGATAATCTTCAGACTGCTAGAGCAATTGCTTTGGAATGTGGGATATTAGGCTCAGATGAAGATGCTGTGGAGCCTATTCTTATTGAAGGAAAAGTATTTCGAGGTCATTCGGATGGAGAAAGGGAAAACATTGCTGAGAAGATATCGGTATGGACTGTGGGCCTGTGATTGAAATTGTATTTGTAAATTTACAATTCTTTCCATGTCCTAATACTATTTATTATCCATGATGACACATTTGTTATTTTTACACTTCCACAATATCATATATAGGTAATGGGGCGATCTTCTCCAAATGACAAGCTTCTGCTCGTGCAAGCATTGAGAAAGAGGGGACACGTTGTTGCTGTCACTGGAGATGGTACAAATGATGCTCCTGCATTGCATGAGGTTTGTTTGGTTTTTATATTTGAAACCCATGAATTATTTGTATGTTGAAGAAGTGGTAAGGAACAGGAAAAAATAAACAATTTTGGCGGTCATGCAACAATTATTTGGCTTATGATCACTTGAAATTCTGTATCTTGTTTCTGTGTTGATGAGTCTCAGTTATGTCGCTTGTACACTACTGTTCTTTCTTTGTTGCTGCTTTTTCTTCCATTTGTATGTGTATGTGCATATATTTTGTAATTGTTCTTATTTTAATTTTAGTTATTTTTCTTTTTTTTAATATTAGTATTGGCATATTTTATATTCAGGCAGATATCGGCCTCTCAATGGGTATTCAAGGAACAGAAGTTGCTAAGGAGAACTCAGACATCATTATCCTGGATGATAATTTTGCTTCTGTTGTGAAGGTTAGTTATGTTTAATCAGCTTCAATTTGATTGTTTAAGTATTTATCTTTCTCAGAGATCTGAATATGGAGCCAGATTTTCTTGTTTCTGTAATTTTTTTTTGAATCTTGCATTGATTGAGGTCTTGTTTCTGTATCTTATCAACCATTATGCAGTAAAGCCTAGTTAAATTGAATCCTCCTGTTTATATGCTATTTAATTCCTAAATATCTCTTGAATGAATACAACATTTAATATGTTGGAATCAATGTAAATGCCAATACATGAAGTATCTGTTATATGTAGGTTGTACGATGGGGTAGATCTGTATACGCAAATATTCAGAAATTTATCCAGTTTCAGCTTACAGTTAATGTTGCAGCTCTCATCATAAATGTTGTAGCTGCAGTTTCATCTGGTGATGTCCCATTGAACGCTGTGCAGGTTTGTATACTATCTTGTGCATGGAACAAGAAAACTAGTAGATAGTTACAGGCACAACCAAAGGAGAGAGTGATTCTTGTCTTTTTCCTTTCATATTTGGGTTAATGATTATCTGTTCTCACTGTGCAGCTTCTTTGGGTTAACCTTATTATGGATACCCTTGGGGCATTAGCATTGGCTACTGAACCACCTACAGATCACCTGATGCATAGGCCTCCGGTTGGTCGCAGGTAAGATTTATTATGATTGCTGCTCCTTGGCATGCTAATATATGTTGTTGCTTGAGACCTAAAATTCTCTTGTGACTTTCATTATTCAGCTGATGTCTAGGCATTGAGCCTCGGCTCTTTTATGTGAGCTTATAATCAAGTGAGGCATTGAAGTGGTTAGTTGTAGCGGGCCTATGGTTGGGCTCTTAGCAATGGAAGTATTTTTTGGCCCTCTACCTACAAGGGATCTCTTCTATGGTGGTAGCAACATCTTGAAGTTATAAAAAACATTTTTAGGAAAATCAGAAATCTGTTTTTTCTAACAGCAATTCCCTTTTTTTTTTTAATTTTAATATTCTCTTGCAATTATGGCACACTTTTAAGTTGGTCAACTTGATTCCCTGATATTGGGTGTAAACTATCCAATAAGTTCAATGTATTTGTAGAGATTGGGTGTAATCCATCCAATAAGTTTTAAGTGATGTATTTGTAGACTTCAAATTTTGCAGAATTTAAGGCTGTTTTGTTGTAGTCGGTGCCAAGACCTGTGATAGTTTCTTAATTGCTACAACGTGTACCAGCCTTCATCTTAGCTGGTTGTGTCCTTTGTGATGAAACATATTCAACAGGGATAATATATACTTCCTACTTGATGCCTAGATTTTATGTCTAGGGTAACACTTGGTAGAAGAGATCGTTTCATCCTTGGAGATGAGTCTAGAAATTCATTGCCCAGAGAATGCTCTGTTGAGTAATGGTAGGCCAGAGAACGGACACAAACACTTAAAGTAGAGATTGCTTCATTCTTGATGACGAGTCTAGGAATTCAATGCATGGAAAATTGCTTTGTGAAGTAATGGTAGGCCAGAAAATGTGCAAAAACACTTAAAGCACACACTGCAAATAGACAGAACAGTTTCTATAAAATGAACATTTTAGAGCTGGCACTTATCATTGATTTCTTTAGTGATTTTATAGTTCTTGTTACAATAGAGATGATACAACTATGCCTACCATACCTTACTTTATCTCCATATCTAAGTCATGCTTTGTCTTCTTTAACACTGGAACCTAAACACTTCCTCTGCACATTGGTTATTGATTTAAATGGGGTTCTTGTCCCATCTTTTATTCGTATGGCGGAGATTCTGTTTCTGTTATCAAACCATCTGAATATTTTTCATTTTAGATGTTATGTAAATGTGCTCATGTCAAATATTTGTTCAGGGAACCTCTGATCACAAATATCATGTGGAGGAATCTGCTGATGCAGGTATGTGTTGTCATAGAACTATGGTAATTATTAAGAGACTCATGGATAACAACTTCTTCTCAGTCATTCTTTACATATCTGTTCACTGCTAATATTTTCTTTGAAAATCAGGCAGCATATCAAGTGAGTGTGTTGCTTGTCCTGAACTTCCGAGGAAAGAGTTTATTAGGTTTGAATCATGACAACCCTGAGCATGCAAACAAAGTGAAGAATACTTTAATATTCAATGCATTTGTACTTTGCCAGGTGAGTCCTTTCCCATTAATAGACACAAAAGTGGCAATTTAGGGTTCTCCTCTTTGTTTTTCTTTTTTTCTTTTTTTTTTCAGCACTCATGCTTAACATCAATTGTGTGTATGTGTGCTGTGCGTGTTGCACCCAATTTAGATTGTAGTGATATTCTTAATTCTCACATGCTATGTTTGGATGGCTTTTTCTCATTGGTGCATTAGCAGACTGTGTGGGAGTCAAAATGTTTTAATAAATACTGCCATATGTTGAGGATTTGATATTTTGCTTTGCAAGTTAAAATTTGCATTGTTTTGATTAGATTCATAGATTTGAATACAAGTAATGTTTTGAAATAAACAAAAAGGTGTAATTTTAAATCCTCAGATAATTTCTTTTCATGTTTATGAATTTAACCTTTATTCACGGGTCAGATCAATTAAAAAATTGTCCACTTTTTGTTTTAACAATTTGAGCAATTATTACATTTGAATCACCTCATTTGATAGTTTTTATCTAAAACCTTTTAAGCTGCTTTGTGCCTGTTCATGGGAATGATTCCTGCCAGAATCCAATTTGGAGCTTCATCAATCTTGCCTCCCTTACTCTGGGATAGTCTGTCTGGGTCGTATTGAAGTTGTCCTCACTTTTTGCATGTAACAATTTTACTTTGATTATGCCAAAAAGCCTTGTGGGGTCATGTTATCACACTGTTCTCCGCATTTTAGATTTGGATTTCACTTGGCCTTTAATGTTGTGAAAAAGAGCTCATGCATATTTTGACAAGTATGATAAAGAGCTTGTCAAAGTACGAGGAAGAGCTAATTGCTTACTTTGAAATGCAGATCTTCAATGAATTTAATGCCCGGAAGCCGGATGAGCTAAATGTTTTCCAAGGAATAACCAAGAACCATCTTTTCATGGGTATAGTCGCTATAACGCTTGTTCTTCAGGTAGGACTTCTGAATTCTCCAGATTACTTTTTGGGGTTTCTTTATCTTCTGTGACATGTATGTATACATAAAAATATATTTTTTCTCCCTCGTGTTCTTTCTACAGGTCATTATCATTGAGTTCATTGGGAAGTTTACCTCAACAGTTAAGCTTAATTGGAAGCAATGGTTGATTTCTGTTGCTATTGCTTTAATAAGGTTAGTGATGGGAGTTGTTTCATATATGATCTTTAGCATACATTTCTTCAATGTTTCAAGTCTTTGCATGCAGAAAGAATTTAGTTAGTCCTTGTAATTTCTACTCAACTAACAAGAATCTCTTTTTTTTTTTCTCCCCTTCCATAGTTGGCCTCTTGCTTTTGTTGGCAAATTTATACCTGTTCCAGTTACTCCCTTGCACAAGTTCTTTCCAAGAAGATTTTTTGGACGTACAAATTCCTGAAGTAAGTTAATCATTCGCATAGCATATTATGCTTTGTACGTATATATATGTATTTATTTGTGTATAAAATATATATAATTCTTGATGTGTGTGCCAGGTCAATCAGTTAAAAGGCAAGAGGTTTTTCAAGCATTGCCATCAAACTCTCTTAAACAAAAGTTATGACATCTAAAGGTGCCTTGTTGACTCCCTTTTTCCGTTTGCGGGCTTGATACCAATATTAACATACAGTTTTTTCAAGACAGAATTTAGGTTTGCAATATCTTTTGAAGTTTTTTTTTTTTTCAATCTTTTTCTTTCTTCTCTTAACAAATACTTTACCTAGTTGTTGACTTGAATGATAGGAACCCAAGGAGAAATTGTGTTTGTACAGAATACTAATTCCAAATTAAATGCCCCCTATTTGTATTTGAGGTGTTCTCATTAGTATGGATTATTTTGCTGAGTGGTTGTTAAACATGTTATTCCTTGCAAAACTAAAAAATTTAAATTATTGGATATATAGAACTAGTTGGTAAATATATAGAACTGGCTTGTTTACTTGGATTGCAATTTCCGAGATCAATTATTGAATATATTCAGTAAATTTAAATGCTGTGTTTAAATATAAATTTTACATTATTGGCTTATGGTTGATTACTGAAAGAAATAGGTTTTACGGAGAAGGGTTAACTCTATCAATTTTCATTTTTCTATTTTGGCATGTAAGGCTCCGTTAATCAAGGAAAATATTATAAATTTATGTCAAAATAGAACCCCAAATATTATAAATTTTGACCATTTTCTTGGGCGTCGTCTTTGGCAAGCCAACGTACTGGATGGACAATCTTTAACTTCATCGGCCCTCCGCTAGCAACCTATGCTCAGCTGCAACCTTTTCTTCAGCGATTGCCTATATTTGGACTGACCAATGTCAGACCACCATTGAAAAAGAAATTATAATCTAATTTCGGTTTCTGTTTCCCCTTATTGACGGTCTACTGCGTTTTTTTTTTATTTACTGCTCCTGGCTCCTTTCTCCATATTCTAGTTCTGGGTTGATTTTGATTTTGGAGTGAATAACTAAATTCCAGTTATCACACTCCATTTTTTATCAAAATCATTCCTCAATTGTTTTCGAGTTTAATCATCTTATATTTATAATTGATTTACAGAAACTCGTATTTAACTTTGGCATAGAACTCAAAATCCCAAACTGATACGTCACAATCATATTCGAGTAACTAACCCAATTTTTAAGATGACTAAATGCTAAATGACCGTGAGTATTCGGTAACATCATTCAATATTTAAAATTGAAATCTATAGCACTTATTTGTTTTTATTTGGTATCACATATTTTTAAAAGTCTCCACTAATTCAAAATCCACTTATTACTAATAATTAAAACCATCAAATTGTCGACCACTTCTCTTCTCATATCTAAAAAACTCTATAACCCTTAACATTATGTTTGGTATGGGGTGTAAGAGGGGCTGATGGGGGTTAAAAAAGGGATTAAATTGTGTTATTTGGAAAGAAGATAGATTGAGGGAGGAGAGTTTTATTAGGTTAATGGAGGGTTAAAAATTGTTATTTTATAGAAATTTTAACACCTCATGTTGGGTGTTAGTAGGTGTTATAATTTGTATTTTTTATTTTTATCCTTATAATAAATATTTTATTATGCAAATACCATGTTCTATATTCATCTTCACACAGAAAGAAAAAAGATTTTATAATTTTAGAAAATATTATTATAATTATGCTATTTCTAAAATAATTTTAATCAATTGTATAACTATAATAATTCATTTCATATATAAAAGAGAATTTTAGTCAATTAATGTTTAATTTTTTACCTTTTCTTATCTTTCATCTAAATAATATAGGAGTTCAAATCTTTTACTTTACTTTTTATATCTATTGTGTACGAAAGAAGAAAGAAATAGGAAAGGATGGGGTAAACTAAGTAGAGACAAATTGAGAATTAGCCAATATGTACAAAGCACTGGTAGGAATAGCAAATGAATATCCTAACTAAATTTGTAAGTTAGCTAATCGGTGTCTACATCAGTAAGTACTGTTGTAAATTTAGGATTATATTTGAGCAAGTAAAGCGGAGTTTTAAAAAGCTCAAACTCGAGCTCGAGCTCAATCTTGTATCAAGCAAGCTTATGTATTATATATTTCAAGCTTGAACTCAAACTTGAATTAAATAAGTTTAATGAACTCAACAATTTATTTTATTTTTCATTTTTACATTTTTTGGAAGATATATTAAAATTATCATTTTTATAAAAGATAAATAATATGATTATATATTAAAAAAATATTATATTACTATAATTTTATATTTTATTATAAATTATAAAGTTATTTTATATTCTATATTATTTAATTTATTTATCACATACACTATATATTAATTAATTATATAAATTAAATTAGTCAAAAAATTAATATATTTATATACATAATTTAATATATATATATATTAAATTATATATATTTTTAATTCAAAATAATAAACAAGCTAGCTTACGAGTCTAGCTCAAGAGTTTTTTAAATGAGTTAGCTTCCGAGCTAACGAGTCGAGTATTTCTTAACTTAAGCTTGACTTATTTAATAAACGAGCAATTTGATTTCAAGTCTAAACGAACTTTTACAGAACTAAAATCTAAACTGAACTCGAATAGCTTGACTCATTTACGGTTCTAAATTAGATATTATTCATTAGCCAGGTGGGTTTGTGGTTGGTGGTGATGGTGGTGACGTTAGAGGAGGAAGAGAGAGAGAGAGAGGAGAGACTCTAATAGACTATAATCAACACAAGAATTCACATCTCTCGACGACTTATTACACTTGAACCATTAGATTCAGGTAACTACTCTATCATGTCGACTATTTTTGTTGTTGCTGCTGATTGGAATAACGTTGCCAATTTGTGGTTGCAAATGAAGCGTTGTTGGTGATTGAAATAGCATAGCCGATTTGAATATGTGCTCAGGCGAGTAAGCTGCTGTGGCTGGCTATTGGAGGAATTTCTTTCAAGCAAATTTTTTCTTGTTGATTTCTAGAATTTTTGATTTATGTTTTTTTCTTTTTCTTTAATTTATATATTCACAAAATATTTCTTTTTGATAAGCTTTTGGCTAAAAATGAGAGATTAAGGTTCCTGTGATTTTGCGGAAGAAGATGAATAAGATGATATTAAGATATAAATGTAATTTTATTATTTATATTAGTAAATTAGTCTGTATTCACATGACATAAGAAGGTATACTACACGTGATTTGCCGCCAAAGCAAAAAAAAAAAGGTGAAATGGATAAGAAAAATATAAGTTGAACTGTATATACAGTTAAATTCAAAGTAGAAAATGATCGAATCATACTAAGTACGAGAGGGGTTATAGATATATTAAACGGTTTCATAATGGATTAAATTTATAAAAGATATTTGTATTAAGTAAATTGATCATTGAATTTTAATGGAAAGCTAAACTTAGTAATGAGTATAATTTATCTAATTAAAATTTATACACAAAATAATATAAATTAGTAATAAAGCACAAGATTATACACAACCAATCAAAACCTAATATAGTTAGAGGACTCCTGTTTTTTTTTAGAAAAAAGAATTAAAATAAGATAAAAGAATTGGTATTTTTCCATATTAAATAGCCAATTGATTTAAAAAATAGAAATTTTTCTAACATAATATATTAGATTTTGAGTATATATGCATTTTTTGATCTTGTGCTCTATTACTAATTTATATTATTATGTGTATAAACTTTATAGATAAATAAATTTTTTACGTTTAATAACAAATAAATTTGATAAATTATATTCATTTTATTTTCGTTTAAATTCAAAGATCAATACAATTAATATGAATATCTATTATAAAATTTATTTATTATAATAAATATTTAATTATTTTTAATAGAAAAAAATAATAAAAAAGAAATTCAACTCTTTATATCCACTATTTAACCAAAGCAAGTTAATAGGGATTTAGACTCTTGATATTTTTAGAATAAATTACATTTGCCCTCTCTCGATAATACACTAATACATATTATCTTCTTAATACATGTTTTATTGTTTAAATTATATATGCTCTCTCAAAAATTTATTGATGCAGATTTGTCATTCCAGAATTTTACAAAATTACCTACAAAAGTAAAGTCTTTTAAAAGTAAAATTCTATTTCTTCTGGAATTTGTATGTGCTATATGTCACGTATATATTATAAAATTCTTCAAAAAAAAAAAAGGTATAAAAATTAAATTTATTTCAAATATTATTTTATAAAATATTAATTTTAAGAGAAAATAATATCATTTTATAAAAAGTTTCAAAACAATAACCATAATAACAACATTTTATATGTTGTAAATATATTATATATATGTTGCAGATATATTGTATTTCAATCTTTATGTTATGTATGTAATGCTAATATGTTATGTATTTATTGTCTATCAATTTTTATATGCGGGTAAATTATAGTGTATATATTGCTGATATATTATAGATATGTTGTATATATATTGTGTTCCAATATTTATATGTTGTATAACTATTATATGCATTTGAATTATAATATAAATAGTCCATATATATTGTCTTTATTATATATTGATTAATTATAATGTATATATTACGAATATGTTATATATATTGCAAATATGTTGAATATTTATTGTAAATATAGTGTATATATATTGTAGATATATTGTATTACAATCTCTATATTATGCGTATGTTTTGGATATGTAATGTATATGTTATTTTCTAGCTTTTATATATTGTTTAATTATAGTATATATATTACAGATAATGTTCTCTTATAGCCTTTATATTTTAGTTAATTATAGTGTATATATTGTGAATATGTTATGCACATGTTAGATATATTATGTATATATTTTATATATATATATATTGTATTCTTACCTTTATATACAAAAAACAATATAATTTACAAATCAAAATAAAATAAATACAATTTAAAAGAAATGATATATATCAATTTAAGAAATACAAATTGATAAAAATAGAAAAAAATTACAAAAAAAAAAATTTTCTTTTAAGTATTTTATCCAACATGTAAAAAATAATATAGTTTAAAAATAAAAAAAATAACTTTAACATTACAGTTAAAATAAAAAAAGAAAAAATTATAAATATAAAAAGGAGATATATAATTTTAATTAGATTCTTCAAACATATACAAATGAATTATTATGATTATAACTTAATACTCATATGTTCTCTTAGTTAAGAAGGGGACTATTGGATAGAAAAAGCAAGTAAAATCAAAATGAGAAGAAGAAGAAGAAAAAGAATGAATGAGAAAGAAGAAACGTTAATAACGTATATTTAAAAAAAAAGTAAAAATAAAAAAATTGAGAAAATTAGAAGTGGGATATCCATAATATTTTTTAAAACAAAATTTAAAAAATAATAATTCATGTTGGATGTTTTATAGGGCTGTTCATGCAGCCCGTGGCCTGACCAACCCGGCCCGGCCCGAACCCATGTTAGGGTCGGGCCACGGGCTTCAAAATCCAACTTGAGCTCGGGTCGGGCCTCGGGTTGGGATAAAAAAATCTCGGGCCGGCCCGAGATATTAATTTTTTTATATTTTTTAATTTTTTTTAAATTTATATTTTGATAATTAATTTTTTAAAAATATTATATATAAAAAATGATATAATAATTTATATATTATTAGATATAATTTAGTATAATAAATTTTTAAAATAATATTTATAGGTAAATTTTATTAAAATTTTAAAAAAAATATTTTTTTTAAATTTAAAAAAATCGGGCTGGCACTGCCAGGCCCGAAGTGGCCCGGCCCGACCGGGCTTCGGGTCGGGCCACGGACTGCAAACTGCAGCCCGAAAAAAACTCGGGCCGAGCTTTGGGCCGGGTCAAATCGGGCCCGATCCGGCCCGTATACACCCCTAATGTTTTATCTAGTAAAGTAGAAAAACACACGTTAGTGTAAATTAACCTATATTGAACTACTTTTGCAAATAAGATGTGTCCAATGCTAGGTCTAAATTGAGCGTTTGACTTTTTTTGGAAAAGCTGAACAATGTGTGTTGATAGATGGGTAAGTCTCAGAAGGTTTCGTTTTCATGGGCATATATTTTCAGGTGAGATTTGGGACAGACGTTTTTAGCGTGAAGGGAGTTTTGTATTGGTAATTCTCTCTCGCTGAGAGTACGTTTAGACGGAGGTATTATGAGATTTTATAAAGCAGAGTAAGATACAATATAGTAAACTAAAATAGAGTATTGATATTTATTATGTTTGAAGGAATTATATGGTATTTGAAGGTATCATATGATAAAATTATATATAAAATTATAAATATATTCTTATACAGTTTAAATTTTACTTATCTTTATTAATAATAATGTTATTATTATTTTTATTTTTTTAAATAATGTCAACCTTAATAAATTTTTAATATTAATATATTATTTTTTAAATAAGTTTGATATATTTTTTAAATTAATATTTTAATAATAATCTCAATAAATATTTAATATTAGTCTCAATAAATATTAAATTTTTTTATACACTAACATAAAAAGGTAAAAAATTTTCAAATAAGAAAAAATTAATCTCACAATAAATATTAAATACTTATTTATTTTTTTCAAATTTATTAAATGCTTATTGATAAAAAAAAATAACTATAGAATTCTATTAAAAAGACATAGATAATATTAAAATAGTATTTGGTTAAACTCCAAAAACATCCCATTTAGAAATACAATAAAATGAAAAAAAGCCTATCTTTTTACTTTTTTGACGTACAAAAGAACAAAGACAGTCTATCTTTTTTAACCCATTAAAAATCTACTAAACCATTACCATACTTTATTAAACCTTTTATTACCTCCTCCTAAATACCATACAACCTCCTAGTACTGTATAAACCATCCAAACAAGCCCTAACTACTTGTTTTACATATATATATACACAATACAAGGGACAGTGTTGAACTGGATAGATGAAACAGCAGAAGAAATGGAGAAGCCAGAGAAGAGGAGTAAGAACAAGAAGATGGGCTGCAAAAGGAAGAAGTTAACAACATATGATACCTTTTCAATTGCTCTTCCGGCCAACACTGACACCATCTTTCCTCTATTACTAGCAACTCTCTGCAATCATAGAAACATACCCAACTCTCAATCTTTGGTTAAAAAATGCCTAACCAAATTGCACGCCTTTCTCTTCTCAAAATCCCTAAATGCATCTCTCTGCCCTAAGCCTACTCTTCCTGTTCCAATCTTGTCATTGCTGCCCATCCTTCTAAGCTCCAAGTGTACCGAAATTGCTTGTTTGAGCGCAAAGATTGTGGGAGCTGGTTCACTATTGTCTTTCGAAATGAATGAACGAATTGCTTTGGATGGTGAAATCGTTAAGGTTTTAATCTGGGCTATAGGTAGTTCCTGCGGGAGAGTTTCAATGGCTGCGTGTAATGCTCTTTTGGATTTGTCCACCACTTCTATTGGAAGACAGCGGATATTAGAGCTTTCTGCTCTAGAGAGACTTCTGTGAGTATTTTAACTGTGTCCTTTTTGCGTTTTTGATGTTTAAGGATATTTGTCTTCGCTATTGGTTTGATTTATAATCGCTTATTTATCAATATTCAATAAAGAAATATGCTTTGACTTCCAGTATTCCTGAGAAACTTCTAGGGCGAGGATTTGAAATAAAAGGGGAAATTTTGATCTTAATTTTGGTATTTATACTGTTCGTAGATATGAATGAAGGTATGCCCAAATTGAATTACCTGCTATAAAGGTGTAATTTCAAATATCTCTAACATTTGAGTTAAAGAATATATATCTTTTAATTGGTCTATCTAAATCACTAGTCTTGGTTATCTGGCAATGCAGTCCTTGAATCAATAGTAATTAGGAATGATGTGGTTGTCAAACCTTGTGAGATTGCAACTCTTTGCTATCATCAGAATACTATTCATAGCTGCATTTATTTAGCTTGAATGGGTTAGAAGCTGTTCTCTTTGGGAATAGATAATAGATAATTGAACATTAACCCATGAAGCATCATATTTCAGAATTATATTAGTGCATGAGAAGTTGCCTACCAACTTAATCCTCTGCATTTCGGTAAGCATTTAAAGTTTAAGTTTTTTAATAAGCATTCAATGAAAAGGTGAGAGTTGAAAATTGTATGAAACGTAAAAAGAAGTTCTGAAGGATATTACTGTTTCCATCACTTGGTCGACAGGAGGATTAATGTAGGTGACATGTCCTGTCTGCTTCAATAGCATTCTTTCTGTCATGTTTTGCAACAACTTCGTCCCCCGCTTTATTTCAATGCTTTTCTTAAAACGAAAAATTTGTGTCATATATATATACATTGATGCCATGAGGGTCATTTTGTGTTGGAGCACTTTTATTTGTCTTTCCCATTGATGCTCCTGTTTCCAACATCCATGCTCTTCAAATGTCTTCCTATGTTGTTTTTTTCTTCTCTCTCTCTCTCTCTCTCTCCCCCCCTCCCTTCCCCCCTTTTCTCCCCTTTCCTTGGCTCTTGTGTTTCTTTTTTTTTTTTGAACAATAATGCTGGTAAATTTTTAGGTGATCATATAACATCACTCATAGACAAAAAGTAACGATATTCTTTTTTTTTTTTGGTCTTAGAATGTTAATTATTTGGCATATTTGAGAAGTTTACTGTCTAGTATGTGAAGGAATGGTTAAGTTGAATGTTCAACTGATTTTAGGATCTAAACTTGTGCTTTCATGAAGATTTTGTATGGGTGTGGCTCAAAGTATGCTGTAGGTAACAAGTAACTTGTGCCCATATTCTTGTTGTACTATGTATATCTAAAAAAGAATAAATAAGGCCATTAACTAAGCTTTGTAAGCACCTCCTTCCTTATTCTTCTGAGTTCAATTTCGACAACAGGGATACAATTGAGATAATCTTAGTAATTAACTTGATAATATATGAAATCTCATGGTACTAAAGTGACATGAGCAATTGTTATCCCTCAAGTGGCAAAGCACTAAAACCACAATTTTTTTATGAATTTTTGCCTCTAATTTGATCAGGAAACCAAAATATACTCAAAATGATTAAGTTTTACTTTTCCACCTTTAAGTACTCCTGAAGTCCTTTATCGTCTGGGCCTCAACCCTCCCTCTTCTTCTCTTCTCCTCTCTGTGGGCATGCTTGAAGAAAAATTGTGATGTGCTGTTGTGACACTGAGGTTGTTATCTAAGTTATCATTTTTTTTCTTTGTTTATCCTATATATTTTGACAAAACTCTAGAAGTTGAATGTTTATGTGATGCAGCTTAAGTTAAAAAAGGTTTAGAGTCAAATTCCTTGATTTAAAGGAAGAGTTTTTGGCTGTCTAGGAAAGGGATCTTCTGCTGCAAGTATAAAATCAAATGAATGAAATGGCATAAGTTGTTTTCCTTTTCATCTTTTCCACTCTCTTTGTAACTTATAAGCTAGTGATATTAGGACCATTTATGACCTTTGAGAGGATGTGAGAAAGTGAGGTTAAATCCACCACAAAACCTGCAAAACTTGCGACTCTTTTATGGCGTCACATAATTCTTCAAGAACCATTCAACTAGTTATTTCTGGTGAAAACTATCATATTTGGGTTGTTAGAATGAAGGCCTTTCTCAAAGCATTGATCTTTGGGAATTTGTTAGAGACTGGAAGATAGACTCCCCCTCTTCTTGACAATTCAACCCTTAATCAGATTAAGAACCATTGAAAGGAAGTTGCAAAGAGGTACAAGTTTTTGTCTTATATACATTCTGTTGTAAGTGAAACAATTTTGATCATGGCATGTGAAATCGCTAAGGAGACCTGGGATAAGTTGGAGGAGGAGTTCCAGGGTAGTGACAGAGTAGGCAACTGTAACTACTCAGTTTAAGATGGAAGTTTGAGCTCCTTAAAATGAAGGACATGGAAGCTATCAAGGAATATATTGATAATCTAAATAATGATGGTTGTAAATAAAATTAGATTGCTTGGAGAATAGCTTCCAGAGACGAGGATAGTTGAGAAAGTCTTGGTGAGGGTGCTAGAAAAGTCTGAAGCCAATCTTACTTTAACTGAGCTTACCAATTTTTGCAAGTTGTTGAGCAGAGAAAGGCATATAGACGAGGAACGTTCAAAAAGTGAACTTTTGGCAAGTCATAAGGGAAAATCTTTTTCAAGTAGTGAAGAGAAGAAGCAAACTAGAGATAAGGAGGACGAGGGGGAAAAGGATTAACAAAGCTCCAGAGGAGAGGGAAATTTTATCCTCCATCTCCTCTCTGCAAAAACAAGAGTCATTCTGAAAGTTATTGCCGTCACCTTAATTTTTTGTTATTTATCATTTTGTTTGTTATTTATTGTAAAATATCCTATATATTTTGACTGAAAACTCTAGAAGTTGAATGCATATGCGATATAGCTTAATTTAAGTTAAAAAGGTTTGGAGTTAAATTTCTGCATTTGAGGGAGTAGTTGTTGTTGAAAAGTTATTTTTTGCTGTTAGTATGAAATCTAATGAATAAAATAGCTGAATGTTGATTTACCTTTCATCCTTTCTGTTCTCCCTTTAACTTATAAGCTGGCATGGCTCCATAGAGTTTGATATACCAATCCACAAGCTCATAATTCAAAGAACAAAATTCTTCAGGACGCCATGCAGCATTGCAGTTGTAATGCCCAAGCCATTTAATATCATTGAAGGCCACCTATATAATCTCTATGTTCTCCCCCTCCATTACAGAAGAGCTTTCAATATTTGCACTTATGTAAGAACCAGAATACTAGAAGCCAAAGTAGGAGACTCAATAGCATCATGATTAGGTGGTGAGTCTCTCATATCGAGAACAAGACTAATATACATTAGATTAAGTTAATCAAGTTAATGTGCAGTATATCAAAATTTTCTATAATGAGGATGGCGCAATGATATGAGCATGCAATTTCATGAAGGAATGTTTTCCAATTGATTTGGATTTCTTGCACATTGGATGCTGAAATTTTATTGTTTTCATTCCTATAATGACTTAATGTCCACTAGAATTGGATTTCTTCAGGTTCCAATGTCTTCATTATTAATGTCTTTGTGCACCGAGGACAACAGTGATGCTGCTTCTCTCAGGATTTCTTTTAGAGAAGATAGACAAATTGTATCTCTTCTTCATGCTGCAATATCTCTAATTAACACCTGCACTATTGAACAACTAGGAAAAGTCCCAAGGAATCTATCTAAAACTTTCTTGGTAATTTTGAAAAAGCTATGGGCCAAAGTACATGGGCTAATGATTCTTGGCAATCCTTCAATGTCCATTCCAAAGAGACACTTGTGCGTAAGCAGCATCACAATTAACAATGTGGCAGAGAGCATTTTTAGGCTTTCTACCAATACCAACGAATTTGTTCCTTTGCCATCTCCATTGGTGAAAAGAAGGATTTTTGGTTGGAGCAAGGATAGTTATGAGTCTCTCATGTTATCCCACTGGGAGAAATCACCCTTTCTTGTGAGAAGGCCATCGACATCTTTAATTGAGGAGGATGACATTTTTTATTCATTTACAGAATCTCTAAACTTAAAGGAATCATCTTCTACATTTCTTTCTTGTATGCTTCAGAGTTTCATTTCCTGTCCACCGATTGGTTCGGATGAATTAGACATCATAAATTTCCTGGAGGAGGTGAGAAATGAATTGGGATGCCCTATAATCTATCAGCAGGACATAAGGGTAGTTAGAACAGAGAAGCAATCAAAAAGGGAGGTGCATTTCTTTCAGAAGAGCTTAGACCCATGTTGTATTAAGACTCCCCGTGTTTTCTCTATTGCTGATATTATGCAATGTGAAGAAGCATATAAAGAGGGTTATACAATTGCTTTGCGGGGCATGGAGTTTCGGTTTTCAAGTATTGCAGCTGCAGCAGACACCTTAGCATCCTTGTTTGGTCAACCATCTGTTGGTGCAAATCTGTATTTAACTCCACCTAACTCTCAAGGATTGGCTTGTCACTCTGATGACCACTGTGTGTTTGTCTGCCAACTCTTTGGAAATAAGCAATGGACAATTTCTTCTCAACCAAATTTGCAGCTACCTCGCTTGTATGATCCTCTTGATAGCCATTCAGTTGCTGAGAGTTCCTTGGCTAATTGCGGAAAGTTCTTTCTAAAGGAAGGTGATGTTTTATATGTTCCAAGAGGCTTTGCTCATGAGGCATGTACAAACGATTCTGGATCTGATGAACCTGCAAGATTTTCCTTACATATCACATTTGGAATTGAAGTGGAACCTCCTTTTGAGTAAGTAAAAGCTTACTTTCCTTATTTATTTTTTGAAGTGTTTCTCTCCATTATATTGAATTTAGTGGCCATTTGAATCAAACTCTAATTCTAATATTAGGTTGTGGATTACAAAACCAGTAGGATATTAGTACATCTTTGATATGGTGGTTTTATATTAATCATCATCTTTCCTCCTGTCTCCTCATTTAACTTTATGGTTTTCTGGTTTTGCTTTTCTCATGCTATCCTCATTGTTTCATATTCTCCTTTCACCTTAATTCATTGCCATAAATATTTACAATTATTGCATCAAATTCATCTCAACGTTTATTCTCATAATTTGGATCTCCATCATATAGATTTGAAATTCGCCTTATAGTTTGTAGCTAAAGCTAACTTTCAAAGTCACGTCTACTGGCCCATGCTCTGAACAAAATTGTATGATAGAGTCTTGTCTGTGAGACATGGAGACATGCTTTGTGACCAATGTCTTTCGAAAAGCAGACTCATTGAAAGGAGACATGCTTTCCTTATCCCGATCTGGTTGGCATTGCAGTTCGACCTGTTTTTCTATTTTAATTTTTAAATTTTTAGGCCGAGATAGGTAACTGCCTTTTCACATGCTTTTGGGAAAACCCAAATGGAACCTCTTTTGAAAAGCAGGCCAAAAATCTGTTTTTGTGAAGTGAAAAGAATATTTAAAATGCAGCTTACACTGTAATTCTCGAGTTACAAAAGGCAATGAGGTTTTTATTATCTAAATTGTAATTAGTTGCAACTAATGTACGCATAAGTTTATTTTGAATAATTGAAACGCCATGAACTGATAAGAGTTGGAAAGGAGAATGGAACCATAGTTAACAAATACTCATTCATTGTACTTGTTGCTTTATTCTATTGAAATACAGGTGGGCAGGATTTGCACATGTTGTGCTATATCATTGGAGCCAGGCCAAAAAACTGCCAGATCCCACTTCGTTTGATCCATTGCCTGGGATTCTGAATGTTATTGCTGTGAAGCTGTTGCATGTTATGATTGAGCTACTTAGTGCTTCTGATCCTACCTTCAGGAAGGCTTGCTTGGTTGGTGCACTCTCATTGCCACTGGACAGGAAAGACTGGCTTTATTTTAACCAGACAACTATTTTCAACTATGTGGTCAGTAAAATTAGCACGGAGTCCAGGTTCTTGGAAGCTTTCAGGATTCTGGAAGTGGCTATTGAAAGGAAAGAAGATATTCAGGTGATGAAGTGGCTTCAGGTTCTTAATAATGAAAAGGAAACCATTCTAGGATATGGTTGGACTGCATCTTTCATGGAAATTGAAAATTTACATTCAATATATGTTCAGCATCAAGATCAGGCAGAAGCTGCATTCTTGCATATTAAAACTAAGTTCTGTGATGAGGTATCATTTGAGGATGTGATTGATAGCTATAAAATGCTATTTCAGAAGTATAAGAAGGCAAGGAAGCAATATATGAATGGAATGCTTTCACTGCATCGTTATTAACTTCATTCCCTTACTGTTTACAGTTTTCCAAGGTTTGTGGTGCTTTAAAAACAATCTTGTCTGGTCATCTGTGATAATTTGACTAGTTGAAAAACAAAGCAAAAAAACAGAAAACACAATCACGTCAAATGAAAATATGTTCATCTATCGCCAATCCTCATAGTATTAGAACTGGAAAACATGTATATTTCATTCCTTTCATCTCGTACTAGGGGAGAAAAGAGCATTTATGGTCTGGGATGTTTCGGAGTAGGAATTGGATGAGTTGTTGCACCATGGTAATCAATCTGGTAAACAAGTTCTAAGTCGTTGAGATGCTCCTGTTCTCTGAAATGTTCTTGGGCTGTCATTTGCTTTGTTTCTTGTTCAAGAACCTGTAGTTCATGCATCTATACTCAGGAAACTAATAACTGGTCTCTGTTGTTACCCTCTAGGGAAAGACTTGGCAAATCACTGGATTTATACTTGGGGATGAGTATTAAGAGGTATGAGACAGATTCAGATAACATATTTTAAGCAGAAGGAGAATCATTAAAAATTGTGAAGGAAACGTACCTTGTTTTGGACGTGGCCATTTCTGTGGAATGGTGAGATGCTTTGTTCTCTCATGCATCTCCTTCCTGTGAGAAAGATAACAGAGGAAGAAGAAACAGGAAAGACATACGTAGCAATAATAACGAGAGAGAAGAAAAGCAGCAGCAAAAACTTCATTGCAAGTACAGTTGGATCACAGATTTTACTATTCTTCTTTTAGGATAAAAGAGAGTTAGGAACAAATGCAATGTATATAGATTAACACCACAACAAGAGAGAGAGAGAGAGATTCTCAATTATTGATGGACGGATTGGGTCTAAGTCCATAGTCTATAATTCAGCTGGTTATGACATTGAGGGGGACGCTACATGTCTATTCCATGCTTCAAACTTACTTTCTGGTGCTATTTGTGTAGGCAGATACATCCAAGCTAGTAATAGTAATAATAATATCATTATTATCATAAGAGTACTAGATTAGTTTAATTATTATATATGAAATATTATAATGGATATGTCTCGTAATTTAAATTTCAATTTAACATAAAAAACCCCAATTTTTTTCAATATTTTCGATGTAAAAAAAACATAAAAACATATATAAATCAAAATTTAAAATTTAACATAAATATGCATGCTAATTGAATTGAATGGATAGTTATATTCAAATAAATTAGTAAATTAAATTTATAATGAGAAAAAGGGAAAGAAAAAAAAAGAGAGAATTAGCCAAAAAATAAATAAAGAAAGAAAGAAGAAGAAAATAACGAGAGAAAGAGAACTAGCAAAAAAAAAAAAAAAAAAGAGAGAAAGAAAGAAGGAATTAATTAAAAAATATACCCATGCACCTTACACTAATAAATTTTAGATCATTTTAATCTTAATTAAATTTTTTTAGATAAATATATCCTCTAAAATTTAAAAGCATGTTCATGTTGGTAATCAGTTTCTTAATTTTAATTTTGGAATTCCTTCTTCTCTTTCCTTTCCTCTATCGAAGCAAATCCCTTCACCGTCAACGGCTAAGCACTCATAAATAGCAAAGCACTCTCTCTGATGAAGCAAACCTCCAATTACTCCTCATTTTAGCTCTGAAAGAACTATTGTTTCCTCTTCATTTTACTTCGTACTTCTCATGCCGATACCTGCTGTCTCTTTGTCGTTGGGAGAAAACCCACTGTCTCTTTGTGGTTAGGAGGAAGTTTCTCTGTTGGAGGAAGTTTCTATATTTCTAATCTCACGGTTTCTCTCTCATTTTCTTCTCGGATCACTCTCTTTTGCTAGATTTTTCTCTGAATCAGGCTTTTCACATGTATTTCTCCTCTTTCTTTCCATCTCACTTTCTCTTTCTCACTCTCTCTGGTGACTCTGTTTGTTTAAATGGCAATGTGTTTAGGGAAATATTCACAGAAAAATTCATTTCGAATGTTAGAGGTTGCTAATAGACCCATTTGCATTATTGGTGAAATTTATGATATAAATTGTTGCTTTTGATATAAATATTTTGGTGAAATATGCATTCTCTTTAATGAATTTAGATGGAAGAGCAGGTTGTGCAACTTACTCTCTTTGTAATATCTCAAAGTACACCTTAAAAGTTTTGGAGTATTTATTGTTACATTTGAATTTAATATATATGTGTTTAATTGGAAAGAGGAAAGAAGTGAAGAGAGTATATATGTTGTATATATGAAAATATATACAACATATACACAAGTCAAAATGTGAAAGTAAAAGAAGATTAATTAATTATTTTAAATTAATTAAAAGGAAATTGTATTTATGAGTGGAAGAAGATATTTTATTTTTATTATTAATGGAATTAATTAATAAGGAAATTTAAAATAAATGGAAGAAAATTAATTGGATTATTTTATTGTATTTTGTTTGGTGGAGAGGATTTTGAGGAGAGAGAAGGTTGAGTGTTTGACTTGGTTTTCTTTTGTTTTCCTTCTTTCTTTCTTCTTCGTGTATCTTCTCCTTCTTTTCCTTTTCTGTGTTGGCCGGCAGCTCCATAGCAAGAGAGTAAAAGAGAGAGATTTGATCTTCCAAACTCAAGATTGAAGGAAGTTTTCAAGTGATCAAGTTGGAAATTTAAGAGTTTCTTCATCTTTGGTAAGTTTTCCACTTGATTCTTTGATTTTCTTTGAGTTTGTGAGTTGAGATTGTGGTTGATATGTGTTTGTTTGATTGTGGTGTGTTTAAGAGTGTTTGGTTCAATTGATTTTTGGATTTTTGGGGTTTGATTAAAGGAAAGAGTAAGATTGTTGGAAGAGTAAGTATTGTGGTTGTGTTTTGGGTTTGTGGTGATGATTATGATTTGAGTTTGAGGTATGTTTTGAATTGTTTTGGTGTTTTTGCAAGTTATTATGGTTTATGGGCGTGTTTAGTTAAGTTTGTTTGAAGTGGAAAATGGTGGAAGTAAGAGGTTCATTGGATGTGTTGTTGTTGTTGCCGGAATATGAATTTTTGGCCTGACACGCCCATGAGCACGGCCAGGTCTTTAGGCGTGTCTATAGTTCTGTATTCTTGGATGGGTGACACGACCATGAACACGCCCGTGTTGTTGGACGTGTTAATGTTTCTGTGAGACAGAATGTATTACACGTTCAGTGACACGCCGTGGTTCTGAGCGTGTCAAAGCTGCTGTGTTGTGGAGTTAGGGCACGGTCAGGGACACGCCCGTATTGTTGAGCATGTCATGTGTAGAGTTTGCCCTAGTTAGTTCTTAGTCTTATTATCTCATGTGTATTTCTAAGTGAGTGTGTATTATTTCTTTTTGAATTAGGTTGTGAAGAGGTTGAGTTGACCTAACCTAAGTGTGAAGGATTCTTGGAAGAGGAAGTGTATAGATTGATGTGAGTTGGTTTTGAGGTAAGTACAAACCCTACATTATTGCATACCTTTATATGATCTTGAGACTTAACACATTTGATTATAAATGTGTTAAGTAATCTATTGCATTGTTGATGCATATTAATAATGTTATGTTTTGCATAAAGTGAACTTTGTGGAATGTATGTTGGAAATGTGAATTGAGATATGATGTGACATGAAGCCATTGTGGTTGGCTATGACAATGTAAATGAAATAATTGGGGCATGGTTACCTATTTGATTATGGAATATGAAAGGAGAAATGAAATGAGAAATGAATTGAGAAAGAGATTGATAAAGAGATAAGTGAAATAATTGTGTGATTAATATGTTATTCAATTTTCAGAGTTCTGAGTTTGGCGGCATGCCTATGAATCACTGGATAGGTGAAAAGACCGGGTCGTAAGCCGATTCCAGTTGAAAAATGTGAAAAATGTGAAATATGATGTTTTTGGGGTGAAAAGACCGGGTCGTAAGCCTCAAAAACAGTAACAGTCTAGCCGAGTTGAGGATCTCTTCGAGTTTAGCCGGGTTGAGGTCCAAGAGATTGGATCTGTTACACTATCCATGGATAGATATATATATATCGCCTACAGGCTTGATGATTGTGATTATGGACCAAAACAGTAACTCTGAACTTTGAATAACATATTAGTGTCTTTTGGGCCCATGCTTGTTTTTGTTTCAATGTGATTCATGAATGGTGAAATAATTGAATAAAATAATGGAATGTGGTATTATGGAAAATATTAATATACCATTTATGAATATTGTCTTTATTGTTGAAATGTGTGACATTGACATTGCATTGAAACATATTGTTGTTGTGGTTTGTACCACAAAGCCGTTGGCTTAGCGTGTAACACCCCTATACCCCGTATACGTACACAACATGCTTATACGATCGTAATATGCGTATACTGAATATAGAAAATGCCACAGTTTATAAAATACACAAGTCATAACTCAAAAAGAAATAAAACAAATATCAAAGGTTTAGAAGAAATTCATAAAACATAATAGATAAAAACGTTTATTAATACGCAGCGGAAATTATAACAAATAAGTACAAATACATTAAAAATCAAAATTTACAAAACATGAAATATATACATGATTGATAGCTTGACTCTCTGATCTTTAAGCTCTAGGCCAACTCTTCAAGCATAAACTCAACTAGGTCTAGAGGAATCTTCCGTCTCAACCCTATCACCTGCGCGATAAATCACAATCGCGCTAAGCCAACGGCTTAGTGGTACAAACCATAATGATATTATGCAATGTCAATATCAATGTCATACATTCAATAATGATAACATAGACACACATGGGCCCAACAAGTATTTAATATGATATTCAAAGTTCAGAGTTACTGCTTTGGTCTATAATCACAATGATCAAGCCCGTAGGCAATATATCTCATATCTCTATCCATGGATAGTGTAACAGACCCAGTCTCTTGGACCATCAACTCAACAAGCTTGAGGAGATCCTCAACCCGGCAAGACTGTTACTAGTAACAGACCCAGTCTCTTGGACCATCAACCCGATTGAAATCGAGGAGATCCTCAACCCGGCAAGACTGTTACTTTTCATATATTTCATATCAATAATTCATATAGTGTAATAGACCCAGTCTCTTGGACCTCAATTCAACTCAATTTGAAGAGATCCTCAACCCGGCAAGACTGTTACCTTTCATAGGCATGCCACCAAACCCAGCACTCTGAAAATTGAATAACATATTAGGCATACAATCAATTCATTTACCTCTTTACCATTCTCTTTCTCAATTCATGTCTTCAACATCATTTACAATATCATAGCCAACCACAATGACTTCACATTTCATTCTATTTCAATTCATATTCAAATACTCATAATCAATATACATACATCATATTGCATTTCAAAAAGTTCACATTGTATAAAACATAACATTATTTATATTTATCAACAATGCAATAAGATTCCTCAGTACATTCATACTCAAATGTATAAATTCCAAAATCACATGAATGTATGCAATAATGCAAGGTTTGTACTTACCTCAAAACAACTTACACAACTCTATTGACTTCCTCTTCCAAAAATCCTTCACTTCTTAAATTATGGCAAATCACCTTCTTCACAACTTATTCCAAAAGAATGATGAAATCCACATGAGATCATAAGGCTAAGAGCCAACTAGGGCAAACTTTAAACATGACATGCTCAACCACACGGGCGTGTCCCTGACCGTGCCCTAACTCTACAACATAGAAGCATTGACACACTCAGAACCACGGGCGTGTCACTAGGCGTGTAATACATTCTGTCTCTCAGAAATATTGACACGTCCAACAATATGAGCGTGCTCATGGCCGTGTCAATTCCCCAATAACACAGTGGCTATGACACATTCAATAACACGGGCGTGTTACTGGCCGTGACAAACCTACTGCCACACAGAACAATTGACACGCCTAAAGACCTGGACGTGCTCGTGGGCGTGTCAGACCAAAAACCCAGATTCCGGCCACAACAACCTCACAACCAACATTTTTCTTCTTACCACCATCATCCACTTCAAACCAACTTAGCCCAAACATACCCAAAACCATATACATCAAACACAATCCAAAATATCATCACCACCCTAAACACAACCACAACACTTCTAGACCAACAAACTTACTCTTTCCTTCCATCCAACCCCAAAATCCAAAAATCAAAAGAACCAAACACTCTTAAACACATCCAAAATCAAACAAACACATTCTCAAACACAACTTCAACTCACAAACCCAAACAAATCAAAGAATCAAGTGGAAAGACTTACCAAGAATGAGGAAACTCTTAAATCTCCAATTTGATCTCTTGAAAACTTCCTTCAATCTTAAACTTGGAAGATCAAAACTCTTCTTGCTCTCTTGCTTCTTTGATGGTCGGACAACAAAAGGAAAAAGAAAGAAAAGGAAAGAGAACCACGATGAAGAAAGAGAGAAAGAAAGAAACCAAAGAAATCAAAGTCAAACTTTTCCTTAAAACCCTCTCATCCAAGCAATAATAATATTAAAATAATCCAAATTAACCTCTTCCATTCATTTAATTTCCCATTTCCACTAATTAACTTAATTAATTTAAAATAACTAAATATCTTCTTCCACTAACCTTCTTTGACTTTGACTTGTGTATATGTTATATATATTTTCATATACACAACATATACATTCTCAATATAATTCTTTTCTATTACCAAAGAAACATATATTTAAAATCCAATTATAACAAATATACCAAAACTTCTAGGGTACATTTTGGGATATTACATAGCGCGATTGTTGTTCATCGTGCAGGTGACAGGATAGAACTCAAGAGCTCAGTTAGACCGAGTGGAGTTTAGATTCTGAAGTGTGGATAGTGGGCTTAAAGATCAAAGACTGACTGCCAAATATGTATAAACCTTATGTTTTGTAAAATTTGTTTTTGATGTATTTGTATTTGTAAATATAACTATATTTTTCGCTGCGTATTAAATGAATGATTTTTAATTATTGTGTTTAAGTTTATATATATTTTTGTAGAAAGAAGTGAGTAGTTTGTTTAGTAAACTGTGGCATTTCTATATTCAGTATACGTATATTACGATGTATTAGCATGCTATGTACGTATACGGGGTATAGGAGTGTTACAATTGTTTTGGTATCAGAGCCTAGGTTTGAGATTCTCAACCTAGGTCAATTGTAAGAAAAAGAACATTTGATTTTAAAAGTTGGTTTGTAACTAAGATACATGTTTTGGTATTGGCAGTCTTTGATCTTTAATGAGGCATATTCTGCTGTGTTTGCAGATATAGGTAGTGATGGCGTCTCAGTCACGTCAGTCTGTAGAAGGTAATGCTGAGAGTGTAGCTCCTGAAGAGGGTAGAGATGGAGCTAGGGTTGATAGAGTTAGTGAGGCCCCTGCTCCTGTGCCAGGGAGATCAGCTGCTGATGAGGTTCCGCCTGGTTGGTTACGGCATATGGTAGAATTGTTAAGGAGAGCTCCCGTACAGCAGCCACCACCGCCACCACAGCCTCAAGTGCCGGTGAGGCATTATGATAAATTGAGGAAGTATGGAGCTGAGGATTTCTTGGGTACTACAGATCCTGCAGTAGCTGAGCAGTGGTTGGATAAAGTGCAGAGGATATTTATCCAGTTGCAAGCTACTCCTGAAGAGAAATTTGATTATGCAAGATCCCTTCTTCAGAAAGATGCTTATGATTGGTGGAAGACGGTTCCTCATTCCATGGATGATCCACCTACATTATCTTATAACGATTTTCTGAGGGAGTTTGAGCAGAAATATACTCCGAGGGAGTATAAAGATGTTAAGAAGATGAAATTTCTGAATCTGAGACAAGATAACCGGACAGTGACAGAGTATGAGATAGAGTTCATCCGGTTGAGTCACTATGCCGGTGGGATTATTTGTGATGAGATTGATCGGTGCAGGAGGTTTGAGGAGGGGTTGAGGCCCTCTATTATGTGCATTGTTGCTGGTTCTCGATACCAGGATTTTTCTCAATTGGTTGCAGCAGCCAGAAGTGTTGAGAGAGCACAGGGCATAGCAGCAGCTGCTACCGAGGAAGAGACCAGAGTTAGGAGACCCCAGTTTGAGGCAGGGTCTTCATCTATGAAGAGAGGCAGAGGAAGTTTTATTCCAAGAGTCAGTAGAAGCCAGAGGCAGTCTGGTAGGTCAGTTCAATATCAGAGACAGAGACCGAGACCTACAGTTTCTGTAGCAAGTGCTCCGACTCCAGTGGTTCAGAGATCTACTCCACTTGTATGTGCCCATTGTGGTAGGATACATGGAGGTGTTTGTTGGAAGATTGGTGGATCAGCTGTGTGTTTTAGATGTGGATCGCCTGTGTAACACCCCCACACCCGGTACAAGCACACTACAAACACCACAATGTAATATACGTGCACTGAACATAGGGATGCTACGATTTTCCTTAACAATCAAATCATTTCAAAAGATACCATAATCTTTATCATTATACATTATAGAAAATAAGTAATTATTTGGTAATATAAAAACAGAATAAATATAAATACTTTTACTTAATATGCAGCGGAACTTATAAAATAGTTACATATATGAAAACCTTTAAATCCATATTTAAATAAATATACATATATTCACATTATGAACAATACTTTACAAAATATAAAGAAGTTATACATGATTGGCAGCTCTTCTTTGATCTTTAAGTTCCAAAAAAAAACTCTTCAATGTCTACTCTCACTCGGTCTCGAAGAACTCTCGGGTTCAACTCTGTTACCTGCGCGATCAACAATATCGCGCTAAGCCAACGGCTTAGTAATACAAAGTATGCTAGCATTATGCCTTAGTGCAATGTAATGTCACACATTTCATTACTCAAATCAATATCATAGATGAAAGGCAAACAACATACCTTTATATTTCATAAACCACATATATAAACATATCACATTTCAATATCTTTCCATATATCTTATTAGTCAATTATTTTACCATTCATGAATCACATTAAACAAAGACAAGCATGGGCCCAAGACACACTAATATGCCATTCAACTTTCAAAGTTAATGCTTTGGTTTTGTTATCACATTTATCAGTATCATAAACCCAACTAGGCTTCAAGGATTTAGGTTCAACCAAGCTTCAAGGGGAACAAAGCATGCTAAGTATCAACCCAACTTGGCTTCAAGAACCAATCCAACCTAGCTTCACGGGTTGTAACATCTCAATTAGGCTTCAAGGATCCAATCCAACCTAACTTCAAGAGAATGTTACCAATAGGCATGCCACCAATAACAAAACTCTGAAAATGAATAACACATTAGACACACAATTCATTTATTATTTCATTCTCACATCTCATCATCAATTAGGCAAACATGCCTTATGTTCTTCCAATAGAATCATCATAGCCAATCACAATGGCTTCACATCACATTTAAGTTATCATATTATATCTCAATTCATAATATTCACTATTTTTACTTAATATGACATTTCAAAGTACATTATTCATATAACACATTACCATTTACAAGAGTCACAATGCATAATACATAACCTTGTTCATATAGTATCATATGCATTATCAAATGTAAGTTCAAACTCAACCATATAAGAAGAGCAAGGAAAAATTACAGTAACCAACACACTCAAGGGACACGGCCAAGCTTGTGGCCGTGTCTCTCAACCAAAAGCCTCTCAACCAAAAGCAACAGAAGCCAACATGGGCAAGGGACACGGCCGTGTCCTCTCCAAAAATCACCAAACATGGCCAAATTTCCATGGACTTGGCTGTGTCTCTCAAAAATATTTTAGGTTGGCCGTGTCTCTTCCTTGGTTTGGCCGTGTCTCTCATGTATACAAACCCTAACTATGGCCAACTCTCTTTTGATTGAATAAAAACACAATATACACAACATAAACTCATTCAAATGGATGTAATCAAAGTCATTAACACTTATTTTGCATGTTTAACACAATATTCACATTAACCATACATTAACAATCCATTTAATCATCTACCATTTCAAAACCGTAAAACCAAACATCACTCTTAACTTATCATCTTCAAACCAAAACCAACATCAATCTAACCTTTTTAACTTATAATCAATCTCAACACTTATAAACTCATCTCAAACACACCTATTCATAATCTCAACACATCACAACCCACCTCAAACATAACTTCAAAAATAACAAAGATAAACAAGAGAGTACTTACCTTAAATGAAGAAATTTCACAAATCTCCAACCAAAACCTTTGATTCTTCCTTCAATTTGATTCTAGCATCAAGAACACCTCTCTTGCTCTCTCCTCTCTTGAATAGCCGGCACACAAAGGAGAAGAAAAGAAAATAATCACAAGTCAAACTTCTCTTCTTCTTAAAATATCCACCAAGCAATTCTAACAAGGCAATTACCTAAATGCCCTCATCCAATTAACTTAACCTTTGTCACTTATATGCCCATTTAAGTAATTTCACATGTCACAAATAAATATCCTCTTCCATTGACCATCCCTTTTGACTAATGTATATGTTATGTATATAACCATATACCAAACATATACACTTTCTCTCTACACATTTCTTTCCTTTTTAAACAATACATAAACATTCTCTTTCCAATTTCTTTTCTCTTACACATCAACATATACATTCAATCTAATTAAAACAACAATAATATTCAAAACTTCTAGGGCATACATTGGGATATTACAGCCTGACCATTTCATTAGAGAGTGTCCTGAGCCACAAGATGATAGACAGACTGATACTGCAGTTTCTTGACCCAGTGTCAGCAGAGGTGGTCGAGGGGGCAGAGGTTTCAGTAGAGGTGGTAGACCTGGGTTTAGTCAGAGAGGAGGATCTTCATCCAGAGGCAGTAGGCCAGATGAGGTCGGATCTTCTCAGAGAGTTTATGTGATGCAGAGGCAGCCGGATGCTTCAGTAGTTATAGCGGGTACATTCTCTTTATTTGGCATTTCAGTTCTTGCTTTGATTGATCCATGATCTACTCATTTATACATAAGTGCATCTATTTTGCCTGTGTCTGAATTGCATTCAGAGTCCTTAGGATTTGATGTCTTAGTGACAAATCCTTTAGGACATAGTGTTGTGGTGAGTAAGGTGCATCGGGATAGTGCAGTTGTGGTGCAAGGTGAGGAATTTTTGGGTGATTTGATTGAAATGCCTTTTAAGGAGTATGATTTGATCTTAGGCATGGATTGGTTGTCTAAGCATGGAGCTGTGGTAGACTGTCAAAAGAAATGTGTTACTTTGAGAACCAGTGATGGTAGAAATGTGATGATGTCTAGTGAGCAGAGACAACTTGCATCCTTGATCGTTTCAACTGTTGCAACTAGGAAGCTGATTAGAAAAGGGTGTGATGCTTATCTTGCTCATGTTGTGGATACCAGAGTAATGGGTTCTCAACTTGATAGTATACCCACAGTTGCGGAATTTCCAGATGTGTTTCCTAAGGAGTTGCCAGGGTTACCCCCTGAGAGAGAGGTTGAGTTTGGTATCGAATTGTTGCCTGGTACCACTCCCATCTCTATTACTCCTTATCGAATGGCACCTACGGAGTTGAGAGAGTTGAAGGTGCAGTTGCAGGAGTTGTTGGATAAAGGGTTTATGTAATATCCCAATGTATACCCTAAGAGTTTTGGAGTTATTGTTGTATTTGGATTTAATGTATATGTATATATGGGAAATATAACTACAATATAAAAGACATATACATATACATCACATATACATGGGATATAAATTGGTGTAGGAAAAGTGAGTTATATATATATATATAATTGATTAATTATAATAATGATAATAAGGACAAAAAGAAAAAGAAGAAGAAAGTCAAAAGGAATTGTGTGTGGTGGAGATTTTATTATTATTATTATTATTATTATTATTATTATATATATGATAAGAATGAAAGAAAGAAGAAATTCTTTCTTTCTTTCTTTCTTTCTTCTTCTTCTTCTTCTTCTTGCACGAGAGAGAGAGAGAGAGAGAGAGAGAGAGAGAGAGAGAGAGAGAGAGAGAGAGAGAGAGAGAGAGAGAGAGAGAGAGAGGTGATTCCATCCATATGAACATCAAATTCAAAGGGGTTTTGAGAGGATTGAAGATGATTAGTGAAGATTTGGCTTAATATCCAAGTAAGTATCCATTTTCTTGTTTTGATTCTTATTGTTTGAATTTGGATTTGAGGATGATGATGATGTTAATGAAAGATTGAAGTGTATATATGTGTGGAATTGGTATTTTAGGTTATGATAATATGTTTAATTATGAGATAACATGGTTAGTTGTGAGGATGATGATGAATTATTGAAATGGTTGAGTAAGGGTTTTATATGATTGAATTGAGGAATTTGAGTAGTTGATATATGGTGGTGTGTATAATGATTGTTGTTATGATATATTGAAGTGATATAAGTGTTAAATTGATAGGTAATTGATGAATATAACCAAGATGTTGATTAAGGGTGATGAAATAAGAGTTTTGAAGTGTTTGTGTTTTCATGGTTGGGTGTTCGAATTCTTGATTTCTGGTCTGACACGGTCAGTGACACGGCCGTGTGATTGGGCGTGTAATCGGTACTGAGTTGAACGGTTGTGACACGACCATTAACACGGCCATGTTACTGGGCGTGTTATGGCTACTGTGAGAAATGGAATTGACACGGCCATGAACACGCCTGTGTTGTTGGGCGTGTAAATGTTTCTGTGAGGCAGATTGAACAACACGTCCAGTGACACGCCCATGTTACTGAGCGTGTCAAAGCTTCTGTATTGTTGGTTTAGGGCATGATCAGGGACACGCCCGTGTTGGTGAGCGTGTCATGTGTAGAGTTTGCCCTAGTTAATTATCATTCTTATTTTCTTATGTATGTAATTATCTTTGGATTAGGTTTTGAAGAGATTGTGTTGCATTAACCTAAATGTTGGGAACTCTTGGAAGAGAAAATGTATAGATTGATGGGAGTAGTTGTTGAGGTAAGTACAAAATTTATAAATGTATTAAGTAATCTATTATATTGTTGATGCATATGTATAATGTAAATTGCTAGAAATATATCGATGAGGGGATATGAAATGTAAAAAAAATATGATGATATAATGAAATATATATATATGAAATGTGAAAGCATTCAATATGTATGTGTTATGAAAGGTGAGAGATGTGAAGATATGATTAGTATGATGTGAATGATAGGATGGGTGCTCAAAATGTGTGATAATGCAATTGATTATATATGTACTTGAATGATGAATGGTTATGTATATATATATATATATATCGATGATGATATATGAAATGTGTGTACAATGCAATTTGTTATGATAAATTGCTTTGATGTAATTTGAGATATTATGAGTTATAATGATGTAAATGTTATGATTGAGGCATGTTTGCCTAAATAATATGCAATGCAATTGAATGATGGTTTAAATGAGATGATTAAAGCCATTGTGATTGGCTATGATGATTTAAATGAAATGTGAAGCCATTTTGATTGGCTATGATGAGAATTGAGAATGAAATTGATAATAAAATAATAAATGAATTGTGTGGCTAATGTGTTATTCCATTTTCAGAGTTTGTTGTTGGTGGCATGCCTATAGTAACATTCTCTTGAAGTTAGGTTGGGCTTGATCCTTGAAGCCAAGTTGGGTTGAAGTTTAACATGTTTTACTCCCCTTGAAGCTTGGTTGGGTCTAGTCCTTGAAGCCTAATTGAGATGTTACAACCCTTGAAGCTAGGTTGGATTGGTTCTTGAAGCCAAGTTGGGTTGATACTTAGCATGCTTTGTTCCCCTTGAAGCTTGGTTGAACCTAAATCCTTGAAGCCTAGTTGGGATAATGATAAATGTGATAATTAAACCAAAGCATTAACTCTGAAAATGGAATGGCATATTAGTGTCTTTTGGGCCCATGCTTGTCTTTGTTGTCAATGTGAATGATGAAGTGTGAAATGAATGAATAAAGAGATCTATGCTTGTTTTGGTTGGGAGTGTGATTTATGAATGGTGAATGGTGAATAAAGAATTAATTGAATAATATAAGGGCTTGGAATGTTATGAAGTATGACATGATTACAATACATAAATAAACTATTGAAGAGAAATATGATTTGAAATGCTAAGTTAAAAGATGAGATTCTGAAAATATCGTATGACATGTAATATGTGTATGGAGGTGGATATTGTGAGTATTAGTTATGATTGTTCTTTTAAGTTATGAAATTGTGGTTGCACTGATATATGTATAAATGTATATAAGTTATGAGGATAGTGGAAAAATATGAAGAATGCGTTGAAAAGAAGAAATCTACGTTAAGACAATAATAATATATGATGTTAAATTGTGAGGAATGTTTCTTCTGTAACATATGTTTATTTTATTTTATTGTACTACTAAGCTTTTATGCTTAGCGCGGTTTTGTGAATCGCACAGGTGAGTAGATGGTTAATTTGGAGTCAGACAGTTATGCCACGAGAAGGGTAAGTGTGTAATATCCTCATTTATGCCCTAGAAGTCTTGGTTATGTTGTTGTTATTGTTGTTGTTTTATATTGCAAGGGAAAGAAATGAGGAAAGATGTTTGTGTATATGTGTTTTGAGAAAGAATTTAGGGTTTAGAGAGAGTGGTATATGTTGTGTATATGATGATATATATAACATATACATTGGTCAAAAGGGTTGGTCAATGCAAGAGGATATTTTATGTGGAATGTGCAATTACTTAATTGGGCTTATAAGAGACAAAAGCTAAGTTAAATGATGAGGGGTATTTGAGTAATTGCTTGAAGTGGAATGCATGGTGGAGATTAAAAGAAGAAAAGGTGTTTGACTTGTGCATTTTCTTCTTTCTTTCTTGAAGAGGCCGGCCATTGAAGAGAAGAGAGAGCAAGAGAGGTATTCATGGTGCTAGAAGCAAATTGAAGAAGCAATCAAAGGATTTGACAAGAGAATTGTGGAATTTCTTCATCTTAGGTAAGAAATCTCTTGAATTCCTTTGTTAATTTTGAGGTTATGTCTAAATTGAATTGTGATTTGTTGATGTGATGATTTGGTGGGTTTGATATGTGTTTGTAAGTGTTGGAATTGATTTAAAGTTAAAAGATTGAGTTGGTATTAATTTGGTTGTGAATATGGTTAGATATGTGAAGGTTGATTGTGAAAGATCAAGTGGGAAGTTGGTTTTAGGGTTTAGTATTGGTGAATGTTTTAATGTAATGTTTATGTGTTGTTTAAGTGGTTAATGTGATGAATATGTAAGATATGTGTTAATAACATTGATTAAAACCAATTGAATGAAGTTATTGTTGTGCAAAGGGTGTGAAAATGCATTTGGAAGAGTGTTGGTTTTGATTAGGGTTGTGTTTTTGAGTGACACGGCTAGAATCAATGAGAGACACGGCCAAGACTTGAGAAATTTGGGTGACACGGCCAAGGTGGAGGGATTTTGGCCGTGTTGGATAGGTTTTGGGGTGACACGGCCACTGGCTTGGCCGTGTCCCTTGAATGTGTTTGCTACTGTCCAAGTTGGATTGGGAGACACGGCCGTGTCTTATGCCTGTGTTGGCTACTGGATTTTATGGTTGAGAGACACGGCCACAAGCTTGGCCGTGTCCCTCAAATGTGCTGCCCGTGTCCCTCAAATGTATTGGTTAATGTTTTTATTTTTGGTTCTTTTTGCATTGTTTTGATTCTTCAAAGGTTGTATTGCTCCTAAACCTAAACATAATCACTTTAAACATACTTCAAACACAAGAATGACCTAATCAAACATGTGTGGATGATCCCAAAGCTATGAATCATATCAATTGTTCTTTGCCCTAATTGCATTGTTGAGATTGAACAATAGTATGTTATATGTAATGTGAATCTTGTAAATGATAATGTGTGTGTTATGAATAATGTATGTTGAGATGCTATATGCAAAATATGAATTGAGATGTGAAATGTGATATAAAGCCATTGTGAGTGGCTATGATGATATAATTGAATGATGTATGGCATGTTTGCCTAATTGATGAGGAAGATTGAGAAAGAGTTTGATAAAGAGAATAATGAAATAAGTGTATGTTTAATATGATATTTAGTTTCAGAGTTCTGGTTTTGGAGGCATGCCTATTTAATGAAAGGTAACAGTCTTGCCGGGTTGAGGATCTCTTCAAATTGAGTTGAATTGAGGTCCAAGAAACTGGGTCTGTTACACAATGATAATTGATATTATGAGATATTTGAATTGTAGCAGTCTTGCCGGGTTGAGGATCTTCTCGAATTAGATGAGTTGATGATCCAAGAGACCGGGTCTGTTACGCTATCCATGGATAGAGATATATATATGTATATGTTGCCTACGGGCTTGATAATGGTGTTTATGAACCAAAGCAGTAACTCTGAATTCTAAATATCGTATTAAGTACTTGATGGGCCCATAGGTGTCTAGGTTTTATATATATCATAAATGATGTTCTAATGTAATGAAATGTTAATATTACTTAAATGATGAAATGGACTATTTACGGAATATTGTCTGTTGAATATGATCTTTATTGATTGAGTGTGCATCATTGATGTTGAATTGTTAATACATATATGAAACATTGCATGGCACTAAAGCATAACATAAGCATGAATTGTCTTACTAAGCCCTTGGCTTAGCGCGATAGTGTTTAATCGCGCAGGTAATAGAGTTGAACCCGAGAGTTCTTCGAGACCCAGTGAGAGTAGACATTGAAGAGTGGATATTGGGACTTAAAGATCAGAGGAGATTTGCCAATCATGTACTACTTCTTTATATTTTGAAAAGTTTTTGTTTATAATGTAAATATATGTATAATTGTAAATATGTATTCAAATGTTTTCATATATGTACCTATTTTATAACTTCCGCTGTGTACTACTTAAATGTATTTATATATCTATAATGTATATTGAGAAAGATGATGGTATTATATATACAAATATTTTGAATGTTGATGAAAAGCTGTAGCACTCCTATGTTCGGTGCACATATGCTACATTGTGGTGTTGTAGTGTGTGTGTACTGAATGTGGGGGTGTTACAATTGTTTTGGTATCAGAGCCTAGGTTTGAGATTCTCAGCCTAGGTAAAATGTAAGAAAAAGACTATTTTGATTTTAAAAAGTGGTTTTTGAATAACATATATTTTTGGATTGGCAACCTCTGATCTTTAATAAGATGTAGTATGTTGTGTTTGCAGACTTAGGTTGTGATGGATTCTCACTCACGTCAGTCGATTGAGGGTAGTGCCGAGAGTATTGCTCCTGCTGAGGGAGCTAGAGTTGATAGTGTTGAGGAGGCACCTGCTTCGGTGTCGGGTAGACCAGTTGGTGAGGAGGTTCCGCCAGCCTGGTTTAGACATATGATGGAAGTTATGAGGCAAGCACCAGTGCAACCACAGCCACCACCCCCTCAACCTTCAGTACCAGTGAGGCACTATGATAAGCTAAGGAAATATGGAGCGGAGGATTTCTTTGGTACAGTTGATCCAGCTGTAGCAGAACAGTGGCTTGACAGAGTACAGAGGGTATTTGTTCAGTTGCAAGCCACCTCAGAGGAAAAGTTTGACTATGCAAGATCTTTGCTGCAGAAGGATGCCTACGATTGGTGGAAGACAGTGCCCCATTCTATGGATGATCCACCTACCTTATCCTATACAGATTTTCTGAGAGAGTTTGAATTGAAGTATACTCCAAGGGAGTATAAAGATGGGAAGAAAAGAGAGTTTCTAGATTTGAAGCAAGATCATCGGACTGTAACTGAATATGAGGTTGAGTTTATTCGGTTAAGTCAGTATGCTGGGGGTATTATAGTTGATGAGATAGATAGATGCAGGAGATTTGAGGAGGGATTGAGACCCTCTATCATGTGCTTAGTGGCTGGATCTAGATATCATGATTTTTCCCAGCTTGTGGCAGCAACTCGAAGTGTAGAGCGAGCTCAGAGTATTGCAGCTGCTTCAGAGGAAGAGGTTAGGGTGAGAAGACCTCAGTTTGAGGCAGGGTCTTCTTCTGTTAAGAGAGGTAAAGGAAGCTTTGTTCCTAGAGTCAGTAGGAGTCAGAGGTCAGTTGGTAGGTCAGTGCAGTTTCAGAGACAGAGATTTAGACCTACAGCTTCAGTGGCGAGTGCTCCGACCCCAGTGACTCAGAGATCTGCTCTACCTGTGTGTGCTCAGTGTGGTGGATCACATAGGGGTGCTTGTTGGAGGTATAGTGGGTCAGCTGTATGCTTCAGGTGTGGATCGCCTGATCATTTTATTAGAGATTGTCCAGAGACGCGGGAACAGAGGTCAGTTGATTCCACAGCTTCTCGACCTAATGTGAGGGGAGGTCGAGCAGGCAGAGGTAGCAGCCGGGGAGGCAGACCGAGGTTCAGTTCTAGAGGAGGTGCTGCATCCAGGGAGAGTAGACCAGAGGAGGTTGGGTCTTCCTAGAGGATGTATGTTATGCAGAGGCAGCCAGATGCTTCGGCAGTCATAGTTGGTACTTTTTCTTTATTTAATACTCCAGTACTTGCTTTGATTGATCCGGGTTCCACGCATTCATATGTTAGTGCATCTGTTTTGCCTGTATTTGATGTGCATGCTGAGTCCCTAGGATTTGATGTGTTGGTGACAAATCCGTTAGGGCATAGTGTGATTGTGAGTAAGGTGCACCGAGATAGTGCAGTGAGGGTGCAAGGTGAGGAGTTCCTTGGAGACTTGATTGAGATGCCATTTAAGGAATATGATGTGATTCTAGGTATGGACTGGCTATCTAGACATGGAGCTGTGGTAGACTGTAAAAGGAAAATTGTTACTTTGAGAACTGCTGATGGTAGAGATGTGATAGTATCTAATGAGCAGGAACAGTTAGCATCTTTATTTGTTTCAGCTGTTGCAGCTAGGAGATTGATTAGAAAGGGGTGTGAAGCCTATCTTGCTCATGTGGTGGATACTAGAGTGAAGGGTTCCCCTATTGATAGCATTGCCATAGTTGCTGAGTTCCCGGATGTGTTTCCAGAGGAGTTGCCAGGATTGCCTCCGGAGAGAGAGGTGGAGTTTGGTATTGAATTGTTGCCTGGTACCACTCCTATCTCTATTACTCCTTATAGAATGGCACTAGCAGAATTGAGGGAATTGAAAGTGCAATTACAAGAGTTGTTGGATAAAGGATTTATTCGCCCCAGTGTTTCTCCGTGGGGAGCTCCTGTGCTATTTGTGAAGAAGAAAGATTGTACTATGAGATTGTGTATCGATTATAGGCAATTGAACAAGGTGACTATTAAAAATAAATATCCTTTGCCTAGAATCGATGATCTCTTTGATCAATTGAAGGGTGCAGCTGTGTTTTCTAAAATTGATTTGAGATCTGGGTACCATCAATTGAGAGTTAAAGCTGAAGACATTTCCAAGACCGCCTTTCGGACCAGGTATGGACATTATGAGTTTCTAGTTATGCCTTTTGGTCTAACGAATGCACCTGCAACTTTCATGGATTTGATGAATAGGGTGTTCAGGCCCTATTTAGATCAGTTTGTAGTAGTCTTCATCGATGACATTCTGGTGTATTCGCGGAATGAAGAGGAACATGACAAGCATCTGCGGATTGTATTGCAGATTTTGAGAGAGAAGCAGTTGTTTGCCAAATTGTCGAAATGTGAGTTCTGGTTGGATCAAGTCGCTTTTCTCGGACATATTGTTTCTGCAGAAGGCATTAGAGTTGATCCGAGTAAAGTTGAAGCTATTTTAAATTGGAGTCCACCCAAGTCTGTGACTGAGATTAGAAGTTTTCTGGGTTTGGCAGGCTATTACCGGCGGTTTGTGAAAGGGTTTTCTTTGATAGCTACTCCACTCACCAGATTGCTTCGTAAGGGAGTGAGGTTTTTGTGGACAGATCAGTGTCAGGCGAGCTTTGAGCAGTTGAAAGAAATGTTAACTCAAGCGCCTGTTCTTACTTTACCTGTTGAAGGCAAACCATATGTGATCTACAGTGATGCTTCACATAGAGGTTTGGGGTGTGTATTGATGCAAGAAGGGAAAGTTATAGCTTATGCATCTCGACAGTTGAAACCGCATGAGCTTAACTATCCGACCCATGATTTGAAATTGGCTGCCATTGTGTTTGCATTGAAGATTTGGCGCCACTATCTGTTTGGGGAGAAATGTTTCATTTATACTGATCACAAAAGTTTAAAATATTTGGGTGTTCAAAAAGAGCTCAATCTTCGGCAGAGGAGATGGTTGGAATTGATTAAAGACTACGACTGTTTGATTGACTATCATCCAGGTAAAGCAAATGTTGTTGCTGATGCCTTGAGTCGGAAGTCTTTAGCTGGTTTAACAGTTTACTCGCTCTCGTTGCTTGTTGAGTTGAGAGCATTGTGTGCTAGTTTTGTACCTTGTGTTGATGGTGCATTGTTGACACAGTTGCTTTTGAAACCAGTTTTGTTAGATCAGATAAAAAAAGCTCAGTTGGCCGATAAGAAGATACAGAAGATTGTTTCGGATTGTCAGAGTGGAAAGGGTAGAGATTTTATTGTGAAGAGTGATGGAAGTCTCTGGTTCAAGAGCAGATTGTGTGTACCCGATGATGCTGATTTGAAAAGGGTCATTTTGGAAGAAGCTCATCAGTCAATGTTTGCTATGCATCCGGGTAATACGAAGATGTATCATGATTTGAGACAACATTATTGGTGGATTGGGTTGAAGAAAGACATTGCAGATTTTGTGTCGAAATGTCTCACTTGTCAGAAGGTAAAAGCAGAGCATCAAGTTCCAACCGGGTTGCTTCAACCATTGTCAGTGCCAGAATGGAAGTGGGAAAGAGTGACAATGGACTTTGTGTCTGGATTGCCATTGACACAAAGGAAACATGATGCCATATGGGTGATTGTGGATAGATTGACTAAGACAGCTCATTTCCTTCCAGTGCGGATGGATTACTCTTTGGAGAGGTTGGCTGAGCTGTATATCCATGAGATTGTGAAGTTGCATGGTGTTCCAACTTCTTTAGTTTCTGATCGAGATCCAGGTTTACTTCAAGATTTTGGAAGAGTTTGCATAGTGCTTTGGGTTCTCGACTGCACTTCAGCACTGCTTTTCATCCACAGACAGATGGACAGTCAGAGAGGGTGATACAGATTCTTGAAGATATGTTGAGAAGCTGTGTCATCGATTTCTCTGGAAGTTGGGATAGGTTTTTACCTCTTGTGGAGTTTGCTTACAACAACAGTCACCAATCTAGCATTGGTATGGCACCGTTTGAAGCATTGTATGGCAGACGGTGTAGGACACCTCTTTGTTGGAATGAGCTTGGAGATAATAAGTTGGTTGGTCCTGATTTGATTCAAGAAACTGAAGAAAAAGTAAAGTTGATTCGAGGCAGGTTAAAAGCAGCTTCAGACCGACAGAAGTCTTATGCAGCTCTGAAAAGAAGAGACATAGAGTTTGATGTTGGAGATAAGGTATTTCTGAAAGTGTCTCCTTGGAAGAAGATTTTGAGGTTCGGTCGGAAAGAAAAATTGAGTCCTCGGTTTATTGGGCCGTATGAAGTGTTAGAAAGAGTTGGGCCAGTTGCTTATCGACTCGCTTTGCCACCTGAGTTGGATCGTATTCATAATGTATTTCATGTTTCTATGTTGAGGAGATACAGGTCAGATCCATCTCATGTGTTGCCAATTGAGTCAATTGAAGTGAATCCCGATTTGACATTTGAGGAGGAACCAGTTGCTATCCTGGCACATGATGTGAAAGTGTTGAGGAACAAGAGAGTGCCATTGGTGAAGATTCTTTGGAAGAATCATGCAAAGGAAGAAGCAACTTGGGAAAGTGAGCAAACCATGCGAGAGCAATATCCTCAGTTGTTTCAGCCTTGATATCAGGTAATTTTGAGGATGAAATTTTCTTTTTAGAGGGGGAGAATTGTAATATCCTCATTTATGCCCTAGAAGTCTTGGTTATGTTGTTGTTATTGTTGTTGTTTTATATTGCAAGGGAAAGAAATGAGGAAAGATGTTTGTGTATATGTGTTTTGAGAAAGAATTTAGGGTTTAGAGAGAGTGGTATATGTTGTGTATATGATGATATATATAACATATACATTGGTCAAAAGGGTTGGTCAATGCAAGAGGATATTTTATGTGGAATGTGCAATTACTTAATTGGGCTTATAAGAGACAAAAGCTAAGTTAAATGATGAGGGGTATTTGAGTAATTTCTTGAAGTGGAATGCATGGTGGAGATTAAAAGAAGAAAAGGTGTTTGACTTGTGCATTTTCTTCTTTCTTTCTTGAAGAGGCCGGCCATTGAAGAGAAGAGAGAGCAAGAGAGGTATTCATGGTGCTAGAAGCAAATTGAAGAAGCAATCAAAGGATTTGACAAGAGAATTGTGGAATTTCTTCATCTTAGGTAAGAAATCTCTTGAATTCCTTTGTTAATTTTGAGGTTATGTCTAAATTGAATTGTGATTTGTTGATGTGATGATTTGGTGGGTTTGATATGTGTTTGTAAGTGTTGGAATTGATTTAAAGTTAAAAGATTGAGTTGGTATTAATTTGGTTGTGAATATGGTTAGATATGTGAAGGTTGATTGTGAAAGATCAAGTGGGAAGTTGGTTTTAGGGTTTAGTATTGGTGAATGTTTTAATGTAATGTTTATGTGTTGTTTAAGTGGTTAATGTGATGAATATGTAAGATATGTGTTAATAACATTGATTAAAACCAATTGAATGAAGTTATTGTTGTGCAAAGGGTGTGAAAATACATTTGGAAGAGTGTTGGTTTTGATTAGGGTTGTGTTTTTGAGTGACACGGCTAGAATCAATGAGAGACACGGCCAAGACTTGAGAAATTTGGGTGACACGGCCAAGGTGGAGGGATTTTGGCCGTGTTGGATAGGTTTTGGGGTGACATGGCCACTGGCTTGGCCGTGTCCCTTGAATGTGTTTGCTACTGTCCAAGTTGGATTGGGAGACACGGCCGTGTCTTATGCCCATGTTGGCTACTGGATTTTATGGTTGAGAGACACGGCCACAAGCTTGGCCGTGTCCCTCAAATGTGCTGCCCGTGTCCCTCAAATGTATTGGTTAATGTTTTTATTTTTGGTTCTTTTTGCATTGTTTTGATTCTTCAAAGGTTGTATTGCTCCTAAACCTAAACATAATCACTTTAAACATACTTCAAACACAAGAATGACCTAATCAAACATGTGTGGAAGATCCCAAAGCTATGAATCATATCAATTGTTCTTTGCCCTAATTGCATTGTTGAGATTGAACAATAGTATGTTATATGTAATGTGAATCTTGTAAATGATAATGTGTGTGTTATGAATAATGTATGTTGAGATGCTATATGCAAAATATGAATTGAGATGTGAAATGTGATATAAAGCCATTGTGAGTGGCTATGATGATATAATTGAATGATGTATGGCATGTTTGCCTAATTGATGAGGAAGATTGAGAAAGAGTTTGATAAAGAGAATAATGAAATAAGTGTATGTTTAATATGATATTTAGATTCAGAGTTCTGGTTTTGGAGGCATGCCTATTTAATGAAAGGTAACAGTCTTGCCGGGTTGAGGATCTCTTCAAATTGAGTTGAATTGAGGTCCAAGAAACTGGGTCTGTTACACAATGATAATTGATATTATGAGATATTTGAATTGTAGCAGTCTTGCCGGGTTGAGGATCTTCTCGAATTAGATGAGTTGATGATCCAAGAGACCGGGTCTGTTACGCTATCCATGGATAGAGATATATATATGTATATGTTGCCTACGGGCTTGATAATGGTGTTTATGAACCAAAGCAGTAACTCTGAATTCTAAATATCGTATTAAGTACTTGATGGGCCCATAGGTGTCTAGGTTTTATATATATCATAAATGATGTTCTAATGTAATGAAATGTTAATATTACTTAAATGATGAAATGGACTATTTACGGAATATTGTCTGTTGAATATGATCTTTATTGATTGAGTGTGCATCATTGATGTTGAATTGTTAATACATATATGAAACATTGCATGGCACTAAAGCATAACATAAGCATGAATTGTCTTACTAAGCCCTTGGCTTAGCGCGATAGTGTTTAATCGCGCAGGTAATAGAGTTGAACCCGAGAGTTCTTCGAGACCCAGTGAGAGTAGACATTGAAGAGTGGATATTGGGACTTAAAGATCAGAGGAGATTTGCCAATCATGTACTACTTCTTTATATTTTGAAAAGTTTTTGTTTATAATGTAAATATATGTATAATTGTAAATATGTATTCAAAT
Source organism: Garcia nutans (assembly GCA_947685225.1). Taxonomy (NCBI): domain Eukaryota; kingdom Viridiplantae; phylum Streptophyta; class Magnoliopsida; order Malpighiales; family Euphorbiaceae; genus Garcia; species Garcia nutans. The sequence continues at coordinate 51,915,610 of CANTUV010000007.1, forward strand.
GTTTTCATATATGTACCTATTTTATAACTTCCGCTGTGTACTACTTAAATGTATTTATATATCTATAATGTATATTGAGAAAGATGATGGTATTATATATACAAATATTTTGAATGTTGATGAAAAGCCGTAGCACTCCTATGTTCGGTGCACATATGCTACATTGTGGTGTTGTAGTGTGTGTGTACTGAATGTGGGGGTGTTACAAAGTGTATATCGAGACCAACTAGAAGGTGATGCATACATGTCCAATTTGTTTATGTTGTATTTTGATAAGAATATATTCATATGTATAAATGAAGTTTTGGTAAATAAGAATGAGATTATTATATATATAACCATTGAAAATATAATGGTTTTGTAAATGTTCTTTAAACTAATGTAATATTGTTTGAACTTGGATAAAGGTTTTTTTTTAAATTAAAACTAAAAGTGACATTCTTATACTTTATATATGTATTGTATGTATACCAGATATATGTATAGTACTTATATAGAGTATGGGGTGTTACAATTATTTTGGTATCAGAGCTTAGGTTCGAGATTCTCGGCCTAAATGAAAAAAAAAAATAAATAAAAAAATAAAATATTTTGAAAAGTTTAAATAGAAATAAAAAGGAAAAGGTTTGAAATGAAATTTGTAATACATGCATATGCATTAACACCTAGGTTGGTCTCGAACGTGGCATTATGTGATTTGTGATGTATTTGAATTATATGAGATAGATGATAGTACATAAATGAGGTTTTATATGAAATCAAATTTTGAAATGTTGATAATTGAAAGGTGATAGTGATACAAAGAAATGATATGGAATTTATAAATAAAAAGTTTGATTATTGATATGTGTTTGACATATAAAGAAATGGTTAGAAGAATAAAGTTGTTCTAAAAATCCAAACATAAAGTTTATTAGAAAGAGATTCAAATAGTAGAGAAAATATTGTCGGATGGGTAATATGGAAAGATATGTTATAAAAAAAATATAATAATAATAATATACTGGTTAATGTGAGGAAATAAAATGGTGTTGTTTGTATGGTTGTTTTAATGCAAACATTGTGAATTTAATATGATATGTTTTGATGTTATACTATGATATACATAAAAGTTTTAAAGTTGATATTAAGGAAATAAGATTTGTAAATCCAATTTTGATAAGGATTACTTGGATATCGAGAGTTTAATGCATAGTACGCATATGAATTATGTGAAAAGAATATTAGTGCATATTAAAAATGACTTACAAATATGTAATTAAGTTGGCAAGTGATAAAGTGATTATGATAAGGCTGATTACTTGGAATGTGATGTAATATATTAATGATCAAGGATTGAGTTGATCACTTGAAAATGTAAGGTACACATAGTATTGCATGTTTGTAACCTATATAATTACTTATCTATTAATATTGAGAATGGTTACGCTTGCATTGACAAACTTGTGCAAAGCTAGGGCATGTGATAAGATTGATAGTAAGAATTGGATTGAGCAACGTTGGTTCAAGAAACTAAGATTTGTGATAACTAGATTTGGAAAGTGTATAGAGATTATTGGGCTCAATGTGTATATGATTGGATGTAAGGTATATATGTATAAATATGTGAGTGATATATATATGTTGAATGGTAAACAAATGGATATAAAGATGGTATACTAAATGCATTTAAAAATAAATGTGAGAGAGATGTTACCTTAGTAATGTGACTAAGATTTTGTGAAATATTATCATGGTTAGAATGTATATATGTGTTGAGTTGATAAATAACTTAAGTCATGTCAAAAAGGGATAAGAATGATGTTGTTCAATGAAAAGTAATAAATGTTAAATTGTGTGGAAGATATGTAAAAGAGGAATTAAATATAATTGTATAATTATGTGTATACAGGTGTAGAAAATGTGGAATGAGCTTTTTGATATGAACGTGATTGTAAAATGTAAGAAATGTGGAAAGTAAGTCACATTGTGAATGTGACCTATGAATGTGAATGTGATATAACTATTTGTCTAGTGATGTGGAGAATGATATGGCCTGTATTAATGGACCTATGAGAGATTAGGTTTTAACCTATGCAGAGTTAGACTATGGGATGAAATGGAAAGTGAGAAAGAACGCGAGTAACACTAGACGATGAAATTGTTATGATGATAACTGACCTAGACTATCATATAATGCTTCCTGGATCAAGGACTATGCTTGTAGAAATATTATATGTATATGTGTATAATAAAAAGGGAAGTATAGTGTATGAAAAGTTTTACAAGAGATAGATTAGAAGTGGAGTAATAAATGAAATTTGCATATGATTGAATGTTGTGTATAAAAGTGTTATAAATAATATTGTTGATGTGAATTAAGCTCATGATAATCTTATGATCAAGAGCAAATTATTTTGGAGATGAAGTTGAAACGTGCTAACTCTTGGTGTAGTAAGAGTTGGAGAATGGATATGTAATCCTTATGATATAACCTAGTAGTGTAATTGAAAAGTTTGAGAACAGAATAATCGAGGAATAGTATTGATTTATAAGTTACAAATGTGACCACTAATCTCTTATGGCCATATGATTTGTTTAGCGGATCTGGTCGGTTAGTTTTGTTATCCACAGATTTGGGAATGAGATAACATGATGGTAGTACAATTTTGATAAGATTGATAGCTATGTTTTTAGAAACATGGTTAAAAGTTATGATTGGTGAATTTATATTTATAATTTCTATATTAGAATTTAATTATAATTATGAAAAGTAAAGTAAGAGAAAAGAATTGTGATAATGTTTTAAGTTATGAGTTATGTGATGGAAAAATAATTATATAAATATAGTAATAATATATGAGATGTAGAAATAATAAAAAAGGGAAGAAATTGCAAATGTGATTGAAACTTTTATTGAATATATTTACAGTGTAAAGTGAGTAAGTGAATGAATTTAAGATTTATGGGAATGTGAATAATAAATAAGGTGCGAGATAATTATGAGAATTTTGTGGAAATTGTACCAAGATAATAGAACAAAATATGAGCATATGAAAGAATGAATATGAAAAGTTTAGAATTTGAATATAGGTTTGACCTAATGGAATTAGGTTATATATATATATACTGTGAAATACAATGATAAATTTCGATAAGTTAATTATTGGTTTGAATCAAATAAGATTGAAACGTTAATATATTGTGACAGATAGATCAATTGATCTAGATTTCGCTAAAATTTGCAAATTTATATTGAGATTTGGTATGTACAGTTGTACTGGAAGTATAAAATTTAAATGGTAATGTGTATGATGTAATATTCTGGCTTATGAATGCACATTGATGAGTTGAATTATATCAGTTGTAAATGGTGATAAAAGGAAAAAAGTTGGTTACTTGTTACGTACGTTTAAAGAGGTGGTATCAATATTAATGTTAAGTGAAAAACATGATAAAGAAGAACTTAAGTGTAAGCAAAATGAAAAGATTATTGTCAATCATGGTTTGATAAGTGGCATTTTCAAAGTGATTGTAATGACAAGATAAGCAATAGTACGACATAATTCAATAATTTCCAAGGTTAAAGTTAAGAGATTATAGATATAAAGAGATGAAGTAATAAATATCTTGAATGTGATAGATGAATGGTATATATAGATTATAAGATGATTTAATTATTGTATAAGATGAAAATTTGTTGGGAAGATAATGAGGTATCTTGGTTGCTTGTTGAGAAAATAATAAGATAAATATAGATATATAATGATGAGTTATGAATTGGGAGAAGATGATTGACTTAAAGGGGGAGAGTAAAAGTTATATGATTTGTGGAAATCATAATGTAAGATACGATCATCTTCATATGAAGTTAAGATGGCAATTTGTTATTAATAGGTTGTCATTATGCTAGATAATTTCGAGGAAGAAATTATTTAAGGGGGAGAGAATTGTAATATCCCAAGGTATACCCTAAGAGTTTTGGAGTTATTGTTGTATTTGGATTTAATGTATATGTATATATGGGAAATATAACTACAATATAAAAGACATATACAAATACATCACATATACATGGGATATAAATTGGTGTAGGAAAAGTGAGTTATATATATATAATTGATTAATTATAATAATGATAATAAGGACAAAAAGAAAAAGAAGAAGAAAGTCAAAAGGAATTGTGTGTGGTGGAGATTTTATTATTATTATTATTATTATTATTATTATTATTATTATTATATATATGATAAGAATGAAAGAAAGAAGAAATTCTTTCTTTCTTTCTTTCTTTCTTCTTCTTCTTCTTCTTCTTCTTGCACGAGAGAGAGAGAGAGAGAGAGAGAGAGAGAGAGAGAGAGAGAGAGAGAGAGAGAGAGAGAGAGAGAGAGAGAGAGAGGTGATTCCATCCATATGAACATCAAATTCAAAGGGGTTTTGAGAGGATTGAAGATGATTAGTGAAGATTTGGCTTAATATCCAAGTAAGTATCCATTTTCTTGTTTTGATTCTTATTGTTTGAATTTGGATTTGAGGATGATGATGATGTTAATGAAAGATTGAAGTGTATATATGTGTGGAATTGGTATTTTAGGTTATGATAATATGTTTAATTATGAGATAACATGGTTAGTTATGAGGATGATGATGAATTATTGAAATGGTTGAGTAAGGGTTTTATATGATTGAATTGAGGAATTTGAGTAGTTGATATATGGTGGTGTGTATAATGATTGTTGTTATGATATATTGAAGTGATATAAGTGTTAAATTGATAGGTAATTGATGAATATAACCAAGATGTTGATTAAGGGTGATGAAATATGAGTTTTGAAGTGTTTGTGTTTTCATGGTTGGGTGTTCGAATTCTTGATTTCTGGTCTGACACGGTCAGTGACACGGCCGTGTGATTGGGCGTGTAATCGGTACTGAGTTGAACGGTTGTGACACGACCATTAACACGGCCATGTTACTGGGCGTGTTATAGCTACTGTGAGAAATGGAATTGACACGGCCATGAACACGCCTGTGTTGTTGGGCGTGTAAATGTTTCTGTGAGGCAGATTGAACAACACGTCCAGTGACACGCCCGTGTTACTGAGCGTGTCAAAGCTTCTGTATTGTTGGTTTAGGGCACGATCAGGGACACGCCCGTGTTGGTGAGCGTGTCATGTGTAGAGTTTGCCCTAGTTAATTATCATTCTTATTTTCTTATGTATGTAATTATCTTTGGATTAGGTTTTGAAGAGATAGTGTTGCATTAACCTAAATGTTGGGAACTCTTGGAAGAGAAAATGTATAGATTGATGGGAGTAGTTGTTGAGGTAAGTACAAAATTTATAAATGTATTAAGTAATCTATTATATTGTTGATGCATATGTATAATGTAAATTGCTAGAAATATATCGATGAGGGGATATGAAATGTAAAAAAAATATGATGATATAATGAAATATATATATATGAAATGTGAAAGCATTCAATATGTATGTGTTATGAAAGGTGAGATATGTGAAGATATGATTAGTATGATGTGAATGATAGGATGGGTGCTCAAAATGTGTGATAATGCAATTGATTATATATGTACTTGAATGATGAATGGTTATGTATATATATATATATCGATGATGATATATGAAATGTGTGTACAATGCAATTTGTTATGATAAATTGCTTTGATGTAATTTGAGATATTATGAGTTATAATGATGTAAATGTTATGATTGAGGCATGTTTGCCTAAATAATATGCAATGCAATTGAATGATGATTTAAATGAGATGATTAAAGCCATTGTGATTGGCTATGATGATTTAAATGAAATGTGAAGCCATTTTGATTGGCTATGATGAGAATTGAGAATGAAATTGATAATAAAATAATAAATGAATTGTGTGGCTAATGTGTTATTCCATTTTCAGAGTTTGTTGTTGGTGGCATGCCTATAGTAACATTCTCTTGAAGTTAGGTTGGGCTTGATCCTTGAAGCCAAGTTGGGTTGAAGTTTAACATGTTTTACTCCCCTTGAAGCTTGGTTGGGTCTAGTCCTTGAAGCCTAATTGAGATGTTACAACCCTTGAAGCTAGGTTGGATTGGTTCTTGAAGCCAAGTTGGGTTGATACTTAGCATGCTTTGTTCCCCTTGAAGCTTGGTTGAACCTAAATCCTTGAAGCCTAGTTGGGATAATGATAAATGTGATAATTAAACCAAAGCATTAACTCTGAAAATGGAATGGCATATTAGTGTCTTTTGGGCCCATGCTTGTCTTTGTTGTCAATGTGAATGATGAAGTGTGAAATGAATGAATAAAGAGATCTATGCTTGTTTTGGTTGGGAGTGTGATTTATGAATGGTGAATGGTGAATAAAGAATTAATTGAATAATATAAGGGCTTGGAATGTTATGAAGTATGACATGATTACAATACATAAATAAACTATTGAAGAGAAATATGATTTGAAATGCTAAGTTAAAAGATGAGATTCTGAAAATATCGTATGACATGTAATATGTGTATGGAGGTGGATATTGTGAGTATTAGTTATGATTGTTCTTTTAAGTTATGAAATTGTGGTTGCACTGATATATGTATAAATGTATATAAGTTATGAGGATAGTGGAAAAATATGAAGAATGCGTTGAAAAGAAGAAATCTACATTAAGACAATAATAATATATGATGTTAAATTGTGAGGTATGTTTCTTCTGTAACATATGTTTATTTTATTTTATTGTACTACTAAGCTTTTATGCTTAGCGCGGTTTTGTGAATCGCACAGGTGAGTAGATGGTTAATTTGGAGTCAGACAGTTATGCCACGAGAAGGGTAAGTGTATATCGAGACCAACTAGAAGGTGATGCATACATGTCCAATTTGTTTATGTTGTATTTTGATAAGAATATATTCATATGTATAAATGAAGTTTTGGTAAATAAGAATGAGATTATTATATATATAACCATTGAAAATATAATGGTTTTGTAAATGTTCTTTAAACTAATGTAATATTGTTTGAACTTGGATAAAGGTTTTTTTTTAAATTAAAACTAAAAGTGACATTCTTATACTTTATATATGTATTGTATGTATACCAGGTATATGTATAGTACTTATATAGAGTATGGGGTGTTACAGTTTATTCGCCCGTGTTTCTCCGTGGGGAGCTCCTGTTTTGTTTGTGAAGAAGAAGGATGGTACTATGAGATTGTGCATTGATTATAGGTAATTGAACAAGGTGACTATTAAGAATAAGTATCCTTTGCCTAGGATTGATGATCTCTTTGATCAGTTGAAGGGAGCAGCAATGTTTTCCAAGATTGATTTGAGATCAGGGTACCATCAGTTGAGAGTCAGAGCTGAAGATATTTCTAAGACAGCTTTTCGCACAAGGTATGGGCATTATGAATTTTTAGTGACGCCTTTTGGATTGACGAATGCACCTGCAGCTTTCATGGATTTGATGAATAGAGTGTTTAGGCCATATCTGGATCAGTTTGTCGTGGTCTTCATTGATGATATTTTGGTGTATTCGTGTAATGAAGAGGAGCATGACAAGCATTTGCGGATTGTGTTGCAGACCTTGAGAGAGAAGCAATTATATGCTAAGCTGTTGAAATGTGAATTTTGGCTTGATCAAGTGACTTTTCTCGGTCATATAGTTTCAGCAGATGGTATAAGAGTTGATCCAAGTAAAGTTGAAGATATTTTGAATTGGAGTCCACCGAAGTTTGTAACTGAAGTTAGAAGTTTTCTGGGTTTGGCAGGCTATTATCGACGCTTTGTGAAAGGTTTTTCTTTGATAGCTACTCCACTCACCAGATTACTTCAAAAGTGAGTTAGATTTGTGTGGACGGATCAGTGTCAAGCAAGCTTTGAGCAGTTGAAAGAGATGTTGACTCAAACACCTGTTCTTACTTTGCCTGTGGAAGATAAACCATATGTGATTTACAGTGATGCTTCACATAATGGTTTAGGTTGTGTTTTGATGTAGGAAGGTAAAGTTATAGCTTATGCTTCTCGGCAGTTGAAGCCGCATGAGCTTAATTATCCAACGCATGATTTGGAGTTGGCAGCTATAGTGTTTGCTTTAAAGATTTGGCGACACTACTTGTATGGGGAGAAGTGTTTTATTTATACAGATCATAAAAGTTTGAAATATTTGGGTGTTCAGAGGGAGCTGAATCTTCGGCAGAGACGATGGTTGGAATTGATTAAAGACTACGACTGTTTGATTGATTATCATCCTGGTAAGGTGAATGTTGTTGCGGATGCTTTGAGTCGGAAGTCTTTGGCAGGTTTGTCTGTTTATTCGCTCTCGTTGCTTGTTGAGTTGAGAGTGTTGCATGCTAGTTTTGAATCATGTGATGATGGTGCATTGTTAGCTCAGTTGCATTTGAGACCGATGTTGTTGGACCAGATAAGGGAGGCTCAATTGGCAGATGAGAAAATTCAAAAAATTATTTTAGATTGCCAAAATGGAGGGAGCCGAGATTTCCATGTGAAAAGTGATGGTAGCCTTTGGTTCAAGAATAGATTATTTCTTCCTGATGATGCTAGTTTGAGAAGGATTATTCTAGAGGAAGCACACCAATCGGTCTTTGCTATGCACCCTGAGAATACAAAGATCTATCAGGATTTGAAACAGCATTATTGGTGGTCAGGTATGAAGAGAGACATAGCGGAGTTTGTATCCAAGTGTCTCACGTGTCAAAGGGTAAAAGCTGAGCATCAAGTTCCAACAGGGTTGCTTCAACCTTTAACAGTGCCTGAATGGAAATGGGAGAGAGTGACAATGAATTTTGTATCTGGTTTGCCATTGACTCAGAAGAAGCATGATGCTATCTGGGTGATTGTTGATCGGTTGACAAAGACAGCTCATTTTCTTCCAGTTAGAATGGACTATTCTCTTGAGAGACTGGCTGAGCTGTATATCAATGAGATAGTGAAGTTGCATGGAGTCCCGATTTCTTTAGTATCTGATCGAGATCCCGGTTCACTTCAAGGTTTTGGAAGAGTTTGCATAGTGCATTGGGTTCTCGACTGCACTTTAGTACTGCTTTTCATCCGCAGACAGATGGGTAGTCAGAAAGAGTGATATAGATTATTGAGGATATGTTGAGAAGTTGTGTCATTGATTTTTCAGGAAGTTGGGACAGATTTATGCCACTTGTGGAATTTGCTTATAACAACAGTCATCAATCCAGTATTGGTATGGCACCTTATGAGGCATTGTATGGTAGAAGATGCAGAATGCCTCTGTGTTGGAATGAAGTTGGGGAAGGCAAATTGATTGGTCCTGATTTGGTTAAAGAGACGGAAGAGAAAGTGAAGATAATTCGGGATCGATTAAAAGCAGCTTCAGATCGGCAGAAATCTTATTCAGATTTGAAGAGGAGAGACATAAAGTTTGATGTTGGAGATAAAGTATTTTTGAAAGTGTCTCCGTGGAAAAAGATTTTAAGATTTGGTCGAAAAGGGAAGTTAAGTCCTCGTTTTATTGGACCATATGAGATATTAGAAAGAGTTGGACCAGTTGCTTATCGTCTTGCTTTGCCGCCTGAGTTGGATAGAATTCACAATGTTTTCCATGTTTCTATGCTGAGGAGGTACAGATCTGACCCATCTCATGCTCTGTCCGTTGAATTTATTAAGGTGAGTCCAGAGTTGACTTTTGAAGAAGAACCAGTTGCTATTTTGGCATATGGAATGAAAGAGTTGAGACATAAGAAAGTGCCAATTGTGAAGGTTCTTTGGAAGAATCATGGTAGAGAAGAGTCAACTTGGGAGAGTGAGCAAGCGATGCAAGATCAATATCCTCAATTGTTTCAGACATGAGATCAGGTAATTTCGAGGACGAAATTTCTTTTTAGAGGGGGAGAATTGTAATATCCCAAAGTACACCCTAAAAGTTTTGGAGTATTTATTGTTACATTTGGATTTAATGTATATGTGTTTAATTGGAACGAGGAAAGAAGTGAAGAGAGTGTATATGTTGTATATATGGAAATATATACAACATATACACAAGTCAAAATGTGGAAGTCAAAGAAGAATAATTAATTATTTTAAATTAATTAAAAGGAAATTGTATTTATGAGTGGAAGAAGATATTTTATTTTTATTATTAATGGAATTAATTAATAAGGAAATTTAAAATGAATGAAAGAGAATTAATTGGATTATTTTATTGTATTTTGCTTGGTGGAGAGGATTTTGAGGAGAGAGAAGGTTGAGTGTTTGACTTGGTTTTCTTTGTTTTCCTTCCTTCTTTCTTTCTTTCTTTCTCCTTCTTCGTGTATCTTCTCCTTCTTCTCCTTTTCTGTGTTGGCCGGCAGCTCCATAGCAAGAGAGTAAAAGAGAGAGATTTGATCTTCCAAACTCAAGATTGAAGGAAGTTTTCAAGTGATCAAGTTGGAAATTTAAGAGTTTCTTCATCTTTGGTAAGTTTTCCACTTGATTCTTTGATTTTCATTGAGTTTGTGAGTTGAGATTGTGGTTGATATGTGTTTGTTTGATTGTGGTGTGTTTAAGAGTGTTTGGTTCAATTGATTTTTGGATTTTTGGGGTTTGATTAAAGGAAAGAGTAAGATTGTTGGAAGAGTAAGTGTTGTGGTTGTGTTTTGGGTTTGTGGTGATGATTATGATTTGAGTTTGAGGTATGTTTTGAATTGTTTTGGTGTTTTTGCAAGTTATTATGGTTTATGGGTGTGTTTAGTTAAGTTTGTTTGAAGTGGAAAATGGTGGAAGTAAGAGGTTCATTGGATGTGTTGTTGTTGTTGCCGGAATATGGATTTTTGGCCTGACACGCCCATGAGCACGGCCAGGTCTTTAGGCGTGTCTATAGTTCTGTATTCTTGGATGGGTGACACGACCATGAACACGCCCGTGTTGTTGGACGTGTTAATGTTTCTGTGAGACATAATGTATTACATGTTCAGTGACACGCCCGTGGTTCTGAGCGTGTCAAAGCTTCTGTGTTGTGGAGTTAGGGCACGGTCAGGGACACGCCCGTGTTGTTGAGCGTGTCATGTGTAGAGTTTGCCCTAGTTGGTTCTTAGTCTTATTATCTCATGTGTATTTCTAAGTGAGTGTGTATTATTTCTTTTTGAATTAGGTTGTGAAGAGGTTGAGTTGACCTAACCAAGTGTGAAGGATTCTTGGAAGAGGAAGTGTATAGATTGGTGTGAGTTGGTTTTGAGGTAAGTACAGACCCTACATTATTGCATACCTTTATATGATCTTGAGACTTAACACATTTGATTGTAAATGTGTTAAGTAATCTATTGCATTGTTGATGCATATTAATAATGTTATGTTTTGCATAAAGTGAACTTTGTGGAATGTATGTTGGAAATGTGAATTGAGATATGATGTGACATGAAGCCATTGTGGTTGGCTATGACAATGTAAATGAAATAATTGGGGCATGGTTGCCTATTTGATTATGGAATATGAAAGGAGAAATGAAATGAGAAATGAAATGAGAAATGAATTGAGAAAGAGATTGATAAAGAGATAAGTGAAATAATTGTGTGATTAATATGTTATTCAATTTTCAGAGTTCTGAATTTGGCGGCATGCCTATGAATCACTGGATAGGTGAAAAGACTGGGTCGTAAGCCGATTCCAGTTGAAAAATGTGAAAAATGTGAAATATGATGTTTTTGGGGTGAAAAGACCGGGTCGTAAGCCTCAAAAACAGTAACAGTCTAGCCGGGTTGAGGATCTCCTCGAGTTTAGCCGGGTTGAGGTCCAAGAGATTGGATCTGTTACACTATCCATGGATAGATATATATATATATATCGCCTACGGGCTTGATGATTGTGATTATGGACCAAAGCAGTAACTTTGAACTTTGAATAACATATTAGTGTCTTTTGGGCCCATGCTTGTCTTTGTTTCAATGTGATTCATAAATGGTGAAACAATTGAATAAAATAATGGAATGTAGTGTTATGGAAAATATTAATATACCATTTATGAATATTGTCTTTATTGTTGAAATGTGTGACATTGACATTGCATTGAAACATATTGTTGTTGTGGTTTGTACCACTAAGCCGTTGGCTTAGCGCGATTGTTGTTCATCGCACAGGTGACAGGATAGAACTCGAGAGCTCAGTTAGACCGAGTGGAGTTTAGATTCTGAAGTGTGGATAGTGGGCTTAAAGATCAAGGACTGACTGCCAAATATGTATAAACCTTATGTTTTGTAAAATTTGTTTTTGATGTATTTGTATTTGTAAATATAACTATATTTTCCGCTGCGTATTAAATGAATGGTTTTTAATTACTGTGTTTAAGTTTATGTATATTTTTGTAGAAAGAAGTGAGTAGTTTGTTTAGTAAACCGTGGCATTTCTATATTCAGTATATGTATATTACGATCGTATTAGCATGCTGTGTATGTATAAGGGGTATAGGAGTGTTACACTCTTATACTGCTCACACAACTAAATTCTTTGCTTTAATCTATAAATGTTAGTTGAGGTGCTACTCTACTTCAATTCTGGTAACTTTATTGGCATTTTTGTTGCTGCAAACATGGTAATTCTGTTGTTATCATAATGAGCTGCTGTTGATATTTTTGCTGAATTTTATACACTGAGCAGCTAGGGATTGATAATTTTTATTTGTACTCGGTGAATTGCTGCTCTCTATTATGCCGGTGAATTGCTGCTCTCTATTATGCCAGTGAATTGCTGCTCTCTATTATGCCTTGCTTGCTCTTGTGTGACTGAAGTTTGATGGATATATGATGATTGCAAGGATAAATAGGTGTCAATTTAATGGTTTGAAGGTTGTGTATCACTACCATAACTCGGCTTTCTTATAGTTGATATGAGTTAGTATTAATTGATATGAGTTTATGAGTTAATATGAATTGTTTTGATGTTGATATGAGTTGATACGGATTTTTTTTGATGTTGATTTGAGTTGATATTAATGATATGAGTTTGTATGCAATTGATATGAGTTCATATGAGTTATTATTAGTTGATATGAGTGATATAAGTTTGTATGCAATTCATATGAATTCATATGAGTTAGTATTAGTTAATATGAGTCGTTTTGATGTTGGTATGAGTTATTTTGATAAGAGTTGATATGAGTTTGAATGCAATTGATATGAGTTGATTTGACTTAGTATTAGTTAATATGAATTGATATGAGTTATTTTGATGTTGTTATGAGTTGATATTAGTTTGTATGAAATTGATATGAGTTAGTATTAGTTGATATGAGTTGATATGAGTTGTTTTGATGTTTGTATGAGTTGATATGAGTTTGTATGCAATTGATATGCGTTCATAAGAATTAATATTAGTTTATATAAGCTGTTTTGATGTTGGTATGAGTTACTTTAAAGTTGATATGAGTTAGTATTAGTTGATGTGAGTTGTTTTGATATTAGTATGAGTTACTTTGAAGTTGATATGAGTTGATATTAGTTATTTTGATGTCTGGTATGAGTAATTTTGAAGTTGATATGAGTTAGTATTAGTTGATATGAATGGAAATGAGTTGTTTTGATGTTAATATGAATTTATATGAGTTTGTACTCAATTGATATGAGTTACTATTAGTTGATATTAATTGATATGAGTTATGGTGATGTTGATATGAGTTAGTATGAGTTTGTATGCAATTGATATGAGTTAGTATTTTTTGATATGAATTGAAATGAGTTGGTATGAAATGAGTTGAGTTGAGATGAGTTATTTTGAAGTTGATATGCATTAGTATGAGTTGATATGAGTTTGTATACAATTGGTATGAGTTAGTATTAGTTGATATTAATTGGTAAGAGTTAATATGAGTTTGTATGCAATTGATATGAGTTGATACATGTTAGTATTAGTTGATATAATTGGTATGAGTTATTTTGATGTTGGTATGAGTTATTTTGAATTTGACATGAGTTGAAATGAGTTTGTATGCAATTGATATGAGTTATTTTAAAGTTGATATGAGCTATTATGAATTGATATGCAATTGATATAAGTTGATATGAGTTAGTATTAGTTGATATGAGTCATTTTGAAGTTGATATGAGTTACTATTGGTTGATATTAATTGATATAAGTTTATATGCAATTGATATGAGTTGATATGGGTTAATATTAGTTGATATAATTGTATGAGTTGATATACAATTAGTATGAGTTGATATTAGTTAGTATTAGTTGATATGAGTTGATATCATAGCAACACAAACTAAATAACTCATATCAACTCATATTAATTGAATACTAAATCATAAAAACACCTATCAACTCATATCAACTTCATATGAACTCATTTCAATTTATTCTCAACTTATATAAATTCATATCAATTGTATAATAAATCATATTAACCCATATAAACTCATATCAACATCAAAATAACTCATACACATCTTATATCAACTTATATCAGTTGCAAACTAAATTATATAAACCTATTCAAACTCTAAAAGGCTCCATATATTAAAATAAAAAAAGAGAGGAGGAATTAAAGATGAAGAGGAGAAAGAGCTGTAACATCGTAAAGTATACAAAAATCATCAAATTCTCTTCAAGTATAAGACGACAACATTTTTAAAACCTAAAACTTACATGCAATATTCACTTTCTTTCATATTAGGTTATATTGGAGGGTTTTTTTAGGAAAAAATGATAAGTGGTTAATTTATAGTGTTTTTAGTAGGTTTATATAGTTGGTTTTGTGTTAGTTTTCATTTGTTTTTAAGTATTTTTTATGTGTTTTATCATTATTTGCGGTTTATGTTTATGTTTTTGTTACTTTTAGTTATTTTGTGTGTTTTTAGTTGTTTTGTAGGTGTTGTGGTGGTGGATTTACTTGAAGGAAATATTAGAGAAAGTTGGTGAGAAGCAGATGAAACCACAAGCAGTTGTGGCAGAGCAGAAGTAGGTTGTAGTATCGCCTAGAGGCTGTGGTCTGTGCGAGGGCAATTCTGGAAGATCAAGTTTGGCCGAATTTTTATGACTTGGAGGCCACTATTCCTTATATGGTGGAAAAAAAAAATCTAAAAGGAGTTAGAGGAGAACAGGGAGTTTATTATTTTTTTTAAAAAGAATTTTTATCATCTTTTTGGGGGACTCTTTACGTGATTTTGGAAAGGCTAGATCAAGGAAGGAAGAATTATCTGCTCTTCATGATGGTTTTCTTCGTTCTCTTTTGTTCTTTTGATTTAGCTATGGAGTAGTTTCCCTTTGTTAGGTGAAACATGAAACCTTAACTATGATGGATGCTTATTTTGATTAATGGAATTTTCAGATTGAGTTTTATGCCATAATTTGTTCTTAATGCTTGTTTGATTGAGATTGGTTTGATGTCTCTAGTTTGATCCTGGTGGGAGAGTTAGGGATTTATTTTCAATCAATTGTATGCATGATTTATAGTGTTTTGACATAACCTATTAATTCTAATTTGATCCTGGTGGGAGAATTAGGTATTAATTTGCAAGTAATAATTCTGATCCTGGTGGGAAGAATTAGTTTTGGTTCATTATATGCAATTTGACTTCTAATGATTCTGGTGGGAGTTAGGGTTAAATTGAGTATTTGTATCCTGGTAGGACAAATTGGGTTTAGAATGAACCACCAATCTCATATCTGAATTTCATGATTGAATGGCATCCAGAATGGTTAAGGTGGATTGTGAATCCTAACTATTTCAAATTATTGATTGTTTTCTCTAGTTCTAGATATTTGCTTGCCTTACTATTTAAGTAATTTTTAGTTTAATTGTTAATTTTCATTCCAATTTGATTGCTTAAATAATAGTGATAATTTTAGATTTATTGGCTCCTAGATTAGGTCCTTGTGGGAACGAAATCTGGACTTTTGTCCTATATTACTCGAGCGACTAGTATACTTGCTAGGACGTATCAAGTTTTTGGCGCCGCTGCCGGGGACCTTTGCTCTAGTTGAAAGTTGATCTGATTTTTGTCTATTAATTTGAGTTTGTGTTTAAGTATACTTTTGAAGGTGTTTGTTAGTGCATGACCAGAGCTAGTCAATCATCACTAGCTGAATTTGATCCAGAGCCAGAGAGAACTTTTCGAGAAAGAAAGAGATTAGCGAAAGTCAACAAAAAAATGGTTGATCCACCGAATGATGATAATTTGGCATTGGTGGGTGGCGGAAATGGAAATCAAAGACGTACCATGCAGGATTATATTATGGCTCAGCCTCATGGAGTCGATCCTCCCATTCTTAGGCCAGCAGTTGCCACCAATAATTTTGAGATCAAACCTCAGATTATACAGATGATTCAGAATGCTTATCAGTTTGGAGGTTTGGATGATGAAGATCCTCATCAACACATCTCAAATTTCCTTGAGTTGTGTGCTACGTTTAAATACAATGGTGTACCCGATGAGGCAATTTGGTTAAGATTGTTTCCCTTCTCTTTAAGGGATAAGGCGAAGAGTTGGTTGAATTCTCAACCCGCTGGTTCTATTGCAACATGGGAAGAATTGAGAAGCAAATTCTTAGGTAAGTATTTTCCACCTGGAAAAACTATGAAATTGCTTAATCAAATTTGTTCTTTTATGCAGTTTGAAACTGAGTCACTTTATGAGGCATGGGAGAGATACAAGGAATTGCTAAGGAAGTGCCCAAATCATCAAATGCCATTGTGGAAGCAAGTCCAACATTTTTATAGGGGGATCAATGTTCAAGCAAGGAATATGATAGATGCATCAGCGGGAGGCACTTTGAATGTAAAAACACCTGAAGAAGCTTATGCTCTGATTGATACAATGATCTCTAACATGTATCAATATGATGACATAAGATCACAACCAAGGAGGCAAGGAGGTGTTTTTGAGTTGGATCAAATGACCACTTTGACTGCTCAAGTGGAGGCTTTGACTAAACAGATTGCAGGTTTGCAAGTTCAAAACCCATCCAAAGTAGCCTCGATATGTGATTTTTGTGGAGGAAGGCACCCAAACATTGAGTGCCAAACAGGTAATATGTTTGCTAATTCTAGTCATGATCAAGCAAATTTTGTTAACAATTATCGCAGGAACACTGATCCGTTTAGCAACACATATAACCCGGGTTGGAGGAACCATCCAAATTTCTCTTGGAGCAACAATGCACAAGGAAGGCAACCACCTCCGGGTTATTCACAAAACCCTCCACCACAAGTGCAACAAGAGAAGAAATCCTTATTTGAGGATTTGATGACCAAGTATATGGAGGCTAATGAAAAGAGAATGCAAAATCAAGAAGCTTCTATGAAGAACATGGAATTGCAAATTGGTCAATTGGTGAATGCTATGTCAGAAAGAGCTCAAGGATCTTTGCCTAGTAATTCTGAAAAGAATCCTAGGGAGCATGTGCAAGCAATAACTTTGAGAAGTGGGAAAACATTAGAAGATCCTAAGCCCAAGGAGAGGGTAGAGAAAGCAAGTGAAAAGCCGATTCTTGAAGAGGTAAGTGAAGAGAAAGGAAGTCAAAATGTGGTAAGTCAAGAAGTGCAAACGCCAAAGCAAGGTAGGTTTTCTTCAAACACTTCTTCTAGTGGTATTGATGTGAGTAAGTGTCCTTATCTTGAAAAATTAGGTAAGAGCAAAAAAGATGATCAAATTTCTAGGTTTTTAGAGATTATTAGAAAGGTTAATATTAATATTCCTTTTGTTGAGGCTTTGACACAAATGCCTAGATATGCAAAGTTCTTTAAAGAAATCCTTTCTAATAGGAGGAGATTAGAAGAAGAAGGTGTAGTCAAGTTGACTGAAGATTGTAGTGCTATAGTGCAAAATAAATTACCTACTAAGCTTAAAGACCCAGGGAGTTTCACTATTCCTTGTGAATTAGGGAGTGCTAAGTTTGACAAAGCATTATGTGATTTAGGAGCTAGCATAAATTTGATTCCCTTGTCTTTATGTAGGGAATTTAACTTAGGTGAGATTAAAGAGACACAAATTACACTTCAATTAGCTGATGGTTCCATAAAAGTTCCTTGTGGAATTATAGAAGATTTGTTAGTGACAGTCAGATCATTTGTTTTTCCTGCTGATTTTTTTGTTTTAGACATAAAGGTTGATAAAGTTGTCCCTATCATTTTTGGTAGACCATTTTTGGCTACTGCAGTTGCATTGATTGATGTAAGAGAGGAACGGCTAACATTGAGATTCAATGATGAGCAGATAGTGTTTGATATCAAGAAGGCTCTGAGGCATCCCCAAATGCATGAGAATGATATGTGCTTATTCCTTGATAGTATTGATTATTGTGTGCAGGAAATGAAGCAAGAAGAGTACATAAAAGATGAGTTTGAGAAGGAAGTAGAGCAATGTTTTATGTTTGAAAGTGAGGAGCAAGAAAAAGAAACTCCAATTCCTTTGAATTGTGAGAAGAAAGATAAATCCAAGGAACTTAAGGAAGGAGCGACTAAAATGGAATTGAAACCCTTGCCTTCCCATTTGAAATATGTGTTCCTCGAAAATGATGCTTTTCCTGTGATTATTTCTACAGATTTGGCAGCTGAAGAAGAGGCAAGGACAATCAAGTTATTGAGGAAGCGAAAATCGGCAATCGGATGGAATTTGTCTGACATTAAGGGATTAAGCCCTACAATTTGTATGCACAAGATTCTGATGGAGGAAGGTTACAAGACCACAATTCAGTCGCAAAGAAGATTAAATCCAGCCATGCAAGAGGTAGTTATGAAAGAGGTTATCAAGCTTCTCGATGCAGGTATTATTTACCCAATTTCTGATAGTGCATGGGTGAGTCCAGTCCATGTAGTTCCTAAGAAAGGGGGAATGATAGTGATTGAGAATGAGAACAATGAGTTGATACCTACTAGAACAGTGACAGGGTGGAGAGTGTGCATTGATTATAGGAAGCTTAACTCTGCCACTAGGAAAGATCATTTTTCCCTCCCATTCATTGATCAAATGCTAGAGAGGTTAGCAGGGAATAGGTTTTACTATTTCTTAGATGGATTTTCAGGTTATTTCCAAATTCCCATAGCTCTAGAGGATCAAGAGAAAACTACTTTTACTTGTCCTTATGGGACTTTTGCGTACAGGCGCATGCCTTTTGGTTTATGCAATGCACCGGCTACTTTTCAGCGGTGTATGATTGCTATTTTTCATGATATGATAGAAAAGCGCATGGAGATTTTTATGGATGATTTCACTGTTTATGGATTAACCTTTGACTCTTGTTTGGAACATTTAGACTTGGTTTTGCAGAGATGTGAAGAAACTAATCTTGTGTTGAATTGGGAGAAGTTCCATTTTATGGTGAATGAGGGTATAGTGCTTGGACACAAGATTTCTGAAAGAGGGATTGAAGTTGACAAGGCTAAGGTGGAGGTGATTGACAAATTGCCACCACCGACATCTGTGAAAGGAGTTAGAAGTTTCTTGGGACATGCTGGGTTCTATAGGAGATTTATCCAAGCTTTGGGACAACGGAGAGAAGGAGTGTTTCGAGTGATTTACTATGCTAGTCATACTCTCACAGGCCCACAATTGAATTACACCACGACGAAGAAGGAATTCTTGGCTGTAGTTTATGCATTTGAGAAGTTTAGGTCCTATTTGATTGGTTCCAAGACTATTGTATTCACTGACCATGCAGCTCTTCGGCATCTTTTTGCCAAGAAGGAATCCAAGCCTCGGTTGATAAGATGGGTGTTATTGCTGCAAGAATTTGATTTGGAGATCAAGGATAAGAAAGGAACTGAGAATCTGATTGCTGACCATTTGTTAAGATTAGAGAATCCGTGCACCAATGAGGGAGAGACAATCTTAGAATTATTTCCGGAAGAAAGGATTTGTGTTGTTTATTCTAACTCACCTTGGTTTGCTAATTTGTCTAACTATCTTGTAGCTAGGGTAATTCCAAAAGATTTTTCATTTCAGCAAAGGAAGAAGTTGATAGCGGATGCAAGGCATTATTATTGGGAGGATCCATTTCTGTATAAGTTGTGTCCGGATCAACTCATTAGAAGGTGTATCCCGAAATGGGAAATTGAAGGTATTTTGAAGCATTGTCATGGTGGAGAGGTAGGTGGTCACTTTGGACCTAATCGCACAGCGGCTAAGGTCCTCGAATCAGGTTTTTTCTGGCCCTCTATTTTTCGTGATGCGAAGAAGTATGTTTTTGAATGTGATAGATGCCAACGCACTGGCAATATATCTAGGAGGGATGAGATGCCTTTGAACAATATTCTTGTGTGTGAAGTTTTTGATGTTTGGGGTATAGATTTTATGGGACCATTTCCATCTTCATATGGAAATGAGTACATTCTAGTAGCGGTTGATTATGTGTCAAAATGGGTGGAAGCCATAGCTACTAGAACTAATGACTCCAATGTTGTTTTGCAATTCCTTAGGAAGAACATTTTCACTAGGTTTGGTACACCTAGAGCAATCATAAGTGATGGTGGAAAGCACTTTTGCAACCGCCAATTTGATGCTCTTCTTAGGAAGTATGGGGTTAGGCATAAAGTTGCTATGCCATATCATCCACAAACAAGTGGACAAGTAGAGGTTTCAAATAGGGAATTAAAAAGAATCTTAGAAAAGATTGTGAATACCTCTAGGAAAGATTGGGCAATTAAGTTGGATGATGCATTGTGGGCATATAGAACAGCTTTTAAAACACCCATTGGCATGTCACCTTTTAGGTTAGTTTATGGTAAAGCACGTCATTTGCCTGTGGAACTCGAGCATAAAGCTTTTTGGGCTACTAAATTCTTGAATTTTGCTCTTGATAGTGCAAAGCAGTCTCGTTTGTTGCAGGTGAATGAGTTGGAAGAGTTGCGATATTGGGCATATGAGAATACAAAGATGTACAAGCAAAAGACAAAAGAGTGGCATGACAAGTTGATCACAAAGAAGGAGTTTACACCGGGACAACTAGTTCTTTTATATAATAGTCGGTTGAGATTGTTTCCCTGTAAGTTGCAATCAAGATGGCAAGGACCGTATGAGGTAGTTGGAGTTACAGAGTTTGGAGCTATAGAAATCAAACATTTGAAGACCGGTAATTTGTTTAAGGTGAACGGGCATCGATTGAAATCGTATTTCTCGGGTTTGTCAAACGCGGAAGTAGCGGTTCTCACTTTTGGGGAATAACGGGAGTATAAAGTCAAGCTAGGACTATAAACTAGAACTATTTGTATATATTTTTGTTGTTTTTTATTTGGTTTTATTTTGTTTTTTTTCTTGTTCTATTTTTCTTTTGTGTTTAGTGTCTTTGTGCTTAGTGACTGTGAGCTTCTAAGTTTGGGGTGAAAGTTGAGGTAAAAATAGATAAAGGGGTCCAGTTTCGTTAGAAACCACAACTACTTGTGGTAGACGGTGTTTAGCTTGTGAAATAAGGGGTAGACTGTGGCTAAAATTTTTGGGCAAAATTTAGAGAATTCCAGAGAAAACCACAACCGCTTGTGGTTCATGACTTTTGTCTTGTGGTTTCAGTGATGGGTTGCGGTCTAATTTTTGGTTTAAATTGTTTGAAACTCCAGAGGAAACCATAAGGGGCTTATGGTACGGGAGTTTTACCCTATGGTTTTCGGATTAGGTTGTGAAAAAAAAAATATTAAATAAAAAAAATTAATTAAATAAATATACTAATAATACAAAAGTTGAAAACCTAAAACCCAATTTAATTTTTCTTTCGTTTGTTTTTTTTTCCTACAGAACTCAAAAGTCCCACTCTCTCCGCAGTTCATCAATTTCACTCGTCAACCAAGCTTCACCGTCGACTCCTCTTTGCCATTCACCGGACTTTGCTGACTGTTCAGGCTGCTTCGTTCGCTGGACTCCGCCGTCGACCAATCGGCAGCAACACCCTTTTTCCCCTCATCATGCGTTTTCACTGCCACATTCAAGTGACTTTCAGACCCGCTACTTTCTTTACTGTTTCTATTCAGCTTCTGCGAATTTTCTTCTTCAATTTCAGGTATTTTTGCATCAATAATTTCTGGTTTCTCAGTTGAAAGTTTATGCTCTAGCCATTAGTATTGTCTATATTTTGTGGAAGCTTGTTCAGAAATTGTTGTGTTGCTGTTAAGTTCTATATATATTTGTCCATTGGCAGAAGAATGGGTCAAGTTCCTGTTAAGATTGATTGTGAGTATGCAATTTTCTGATGATTCAAGAGCTTAGAATGTTCTGAATATTAACTCTGCTGTGATTTGGTTTTGATTATCTCTTGTGTTTAAACTGTGCACTGTGTGTGCCTATTTTACTTTCTTTGCTTTTAAGTTTTGTTGAGCATGGCTCCTAGTAAAAAGAAAGGTCAGAAAACAGTAGCTAAAGCTACAACCACTGCGCGTTCGAGTACAGCATTGGCATCTTCCTCCAAAGGAGTTAGTAAACCGTCAAAGAAGCGAGCAATTTTCCAAGCTCCTGAGGGGCTGGAATTTCGCGATGCGCAGCAACAACTACATTATAAGGTACTGAGCGGAAAGGAACTTGTGGCTACAAGGTACATGGATGATTTAACTCTTAGACGGTTAGGTTTTTTTTTGATGAGGTGCATGCTTTGTTTGCTAATATTGGTTGGGAAAAATTTATGAATCTAAAAGCACCTACCTATAAAGAGATCACCTTAGAATTCATGAGTTCTTTTGCTAATCATTTTTCATATTATCAAACTGATAAGTTAGCCATATCTTTTCGGTTAGGGTATATTGATCATTAAATGACTTTATTTCAATTGTGTGATGCACTTAGCTTGATCATGATGGTGAAATGATGTGCCCTGGGCATTTTGATTTTAGTGCTGCCTGGAAAGAAATTTCCACAAATTCTGCTTATGTAGCGGGTGTCTCTAAGTCTAGTGATTTAAAACAGAAATTTCGTTATGTGCATAGAGTTTTAGGCCACACTGTTTGTGCTCGTGGTGCTAAGAGCCAAGTTAACCAGGTTGATGTTTATTTGTTATGGGCAATGAAGAATCAAGTCAAAGTGAATCTTGGGGTTTGGATCATTAAGCGTCTAGTTCGGACAGTACAGAGTGACAAAGGAGAGATTGTTTTGGGTGGTTTAATAACTTCTATTGCTAGATATTATGGATTGACTGAATTTGGCCAGCTAGTAGAGGGTAGTATGTTTGTTGATTTACCTATGTGTTCTAATATGGAGCTTTTTGCTCCTCCTTCTGTTGAGATTAATGATACTGAAGAACACAACACTGAGGATGCTATGAGAGAGGACGTTCCTAGTCCCGCTGTTGCTAAGGGAGTTCCACAAGTTGTTTCTGTGTCTGCTGAGCCGGACATGTCTCATCTACAGTTGGTTGATATTTTGCTGTGATTGGAGGCTAAAGTTGATTCATTGGAGAATAGAGTTGTTTCACTTGATGCTAAAGTGACGGTGAATATGCCACCACCACCACCACCTTCGTGATGTTGTGTTGCATTTGTCCACAATGCAAATAGAGCAGTTTCCTTACTTCTTTATTCTTTTCTTTTAATCTATTTTGGTGTATTGAGGACAATGCTAAATTTTAAAGTTTGGGGTAGGGGAATGTTTTTGTGTTTATGTTTTTATTGTGTTGTTATTGTTATTGTGTTATGTTAGTTTTCTTTTTAATTTATTTGGTGTTTTGTGTTTCTCTTTTTGTTTGTATTGTGTCTATGTCGTGTGAGGTATGTTCAGTATTTGTCAGTATGTGTCTAGTTTTGTTATTGCTCAATTTGTCAATTGCAAAATTCTTGAATGATGCAATCGCTGCGAGATGAGATTTGAACTTGATAATGACCGTCATTGCACTCATATGGGATTGAATAAACTTGTTTACACTTTACAGTCTATAATGTGTTTAATGCTTTGTCAAGTTTCTTTCAATGCATGTTTTAAATGGCGGTTGTCAAAGATTATTTTTGAACTTAAAATTTTAAATAGCTTCTAAAGAATGCTAGAACTTTCTTGATGTTCCCTTGAGGCGAAATCCTAGATAAATTAGGATGAAGGAAATGATTTAGGCCATCTTTTGGACGATTTACATTGGACCTCTTATATATGTATCATACCTTTTACGTTATCGTTCTTTAAACCCCTTCTAGCCTACAAAGTATGCTAAATGCGTACTTCAAAAATTCTTTTGTGTAGCTCATTATAACCATTTAACCCAAAAGCCTTTGTCTACCACCCCATTTACAAGAAAATGAGTTGTTCCATTTGTTTGTTGAGCATATGCATGTTATAGTTGAATTTATTAGCATTGCACTTGGTAAGGAAGAATAAGAGCAAATTAAGATGTTTATTGCTCTTAAATGTTGAGCTTAATGATAAATTTATACTTGGGGTATTATTTTACAACCCATATGCTTCATTCTTTATTTATTGGGTTAATTTTGTGTTCTTATGTAAATAGTTATTGGTATGAGTAGTTTGAAAAAAAAAAAGAAAAAAAAACAAAATATATAAAAAAAATTAATAAAAAAAAGCAAAGCGAGCAAGTATTTTGGGAAAGTTGTTGGTATATTTTATTAAGTAAGTTTGAGGTTAAGGGAAAGTAAATAAGTTTATGAAAGTGTTCTTTTGTTAGTACATTTGTGGTTATTTAAGGTTTGTCAAGTCAATGCATTGCTCATTTTGAGGTCTATTATGGAATGATTAATTTTCTTGTTTTCTATATCCTTACGCTTTACCCCCTCATTTGTAACCTACACCCGAGCTTACCTTGTGATAAAGACCTTTTGATCCTTCATTTTAGTTTGTCTACATTAGTGGAGAGGGGACTGAAAAGAGAGTGATGATCATTTTTGATTTTGTTTTATCTTACAGAAGCTAAAAATGAATTTTTACCTCTTTGATGATTGCTTGAGGAGATGTGCATTGACTCAAACTTAACTACCGCCGAACGCTTGTGGACTTTTTAGTGTAACCTAGTTGATTTGATGTTTATGATGACAGAATGATTTGGATTGTTTGAGTTATTTATTTATTTATTATTTTTTATTAAAGCAGTCAAGTTGTTTGGGAGGCTTGCAAGCGATGAGTTGAGCATTTTTGTTTGTTATTTGTTTTGTTCTTTGTACTTGTTTTGGTTTTACTCGAGGGCGAGTAAAATTTCAAGTTTGGGGTAGTTGATAAGTGGTTAATTTATAGTGTTTTTAGTAGGTTTATATAGTTGGTTTTGTGTTAGTTTTCATTTGTTTTTAAGTATTTTTTATGTGTTTTATCATTATTTGCGGTTTATGTTTATGTTTTTGTTACTTTTAGTTATTTTGTGTGTTTTTAGTTGTTTTGTAGGTGTTATGGTGGTGGATTTACTTGAAGGAAATATTAGAGAAAGTTGGTGAGAAGCAGATGAAACCACAAGTAGTTGTGGCAGAGCATAAGCAGGTTGTGGTATCGCCTAGAGGCTGTGGTCTGTGCGAGGGCAATTCTGGAAGATCAAGTTTGGCCGAATTTTTATGACTTGGAGGCCACTCTTCCTTATATGTTGGAAAAAAAATCTGAAAGGAGTTAGAGGAGAACAGGGAGTTTATTTTTATTTTTTTTAAAAAAGAATTTTTATCATCTTTTGGGGGGACTCTTTACGTGATTTTGGGAAGGCTAGATCAAGGAAGGAAGAATTATCTGCTCTTCATGATGGTTTTCTTCGTTCTCTTTTGTTCTTTTGATTTAGTTATGGAGTAGTTTCCCTTTGTTAGGTGAAACATGAAACCTTAACTATGATGGATGCTTATTTTGATTAATGGAATTTTCAGATTGAGTTTTATGCCATAATTTGTTCTTAATGCTTGTTTGATTGAGATTGGTTTGATGTCTCTAGTTTGATCCTGGTGGGAGAGTTAGGGATTTATTTTCAATCAATTGTATGCATGATTTATAGTGTTTTGACATAACCTATTAATTCTAATTTGATCCTGGTGGGAGAATTAGGTATTAATTTGCAGGTAATAATTCTGATCCTGGTGGGAAGAATTCGTTTTGGTTCATTATATGCAATTTGACTTCTAATGATCCTGGTGACAGTTAGGGTTAAATTGAGTATTTGTATCCTGGTAGGACAAATTGGGTTTAGAATGAACCACCAATCTCATATCTGAATTTCATGATTGAATGGCATCCGGAATGGTTAAGGTGGATTGTGAATCCTAACTATTTCAAATTATTGATTGTTTTCTCTAGTTCTAGATATTTGCTTGCCTTACCATTTAAGTGATTTTTAGTTTAATTGTTAATTTTCATTCCAATTTGATTGCTCAAATAATAGTGATAATTTTAGATTTATTGGCTCCTAGATTAGGTCCTTGTGGGAACGAAATCTGGACTTTTGTCCTATATTACTCGAGCGACTAGTATACTTGCTAGGATGTATCAAAAAATAACTAAATAATTCAACTTATTTAAGTGTGACGAAGCAAATCCACTTGCCAAAAAACAATGTTGCAAAAATAGGATAAGCGAAAAACACAATACATTAGTAGATATTTGAGCGAAGCTTCAACATAGTGAAAATAGAGAGAGAGAGAGAGAGAGAGAGAGAGAGAGAGAGAGAGAGAGAGGAGTTGAGTGTGAGCCGAGATTTTTGCCCTCACTCCCATGTGGAATAATTTTTGTGACTTCGACACTGTTAGGCTCACGACCTTATAGAACACAGGCCTAAACCCAGAGAAAATAAAGTCGCCACTCGGACGGACCAAAAAAAGAAAGGGGCGGATGACTTGATTCCTAAGGAATCCCTAACTCTCTAATGGGTTCGGAAAGTTGGGTACGTATAGAAAATGTAAGAATGATCCAGCACTCCCATAATGTCCGGTTCATTGGAATTGACCTCATTTTTAGGTCTAAATATTATTAAATTCTTAAATATTATAAAATTATCCATAATATATGCAATTATCAAAATAAACAATCATTCATTGTATTAAAATCAAGGAAGGTCCAAATAAATAAATAATGTAACACCCTGATACTCCATATAAGTACTATACATACACCTGGTATACATACAGTAAATATATAAAGTATAAGGATGTCACTTTTCGTTACATTTTAAAAACCTTTAACAAAATTCAAACCACAATACATTAATTTAAAGAACATTTACAAATCATTATATTTTTAATGATCTTACATATATATCATAATCTTATTTTTATCAAAACTGCATTTATACATATACATACACTTTTGTCAGAAATACATCATAATTAAAAATTATACATGTATGCATCACCCTCTAGTTGGTCTCGACAAACTCTTACTCTTCTCGTGGCATAACGAAAGACTTCATATCTTCCTCCTAGACACCTGCGCGATTACACATCCGCACTAAGCCCGAGAGCTTAGTAATACAAATAAATATTAAAATATACTTTACAAAAGAACCGTACCTCATATTTTTAGCATCATGTTTTATTGTTTTCTTATCCCGTTTTTCCTTTCTTAGTGCATTCTTCATATACTTCCACTAATCTCATATATTATATATATATATATTTACATAAAACATTCATAAAACGATACTTACCATTGCTACCTCATATACATATTACATGTCATATTATACTTCCAGAATCATATATCTCAACATAACTTCTCAAAATCAAATCTCTTTTCAATAACTCATTTATATAATATTATCATGCCATACTTTATAACCTTACATCTCATTACGCCATTCAATTAAATCATTATCCACAATTCAATATTCATGAATCACATTTTCAACAAAGGCAATCATTATATCATTCAATTGAATCATTATCCGCAATCCATCATTAATACTCACAATTAGTATATCAATATACACATTTCACATCATACTTCCTAACATTGGTTAATTCACAATTCACCAATCATGAGTCACATTGCCAACAAAGTCAACCATAGATCTCATTACTCATTGATTTCAACATTTGTATATCATATTAACAACAAAGACAGACTCGGGCCCAAAAGACACTAATATGCCATTCAATTTTCAGAGTTAATGCTTTGGTTTTGTTATCACATTTATCATTATCATAGACCCAACTAGGCTTCAAGGATTTAGGTTCAACCAAGCTTCAAGGGGAACAAAGCATGCTAAGTCTCAACCCAACTTGGCTTCAAGAACCAATCCAACCTAGCTTCAAGGGTTGTAACATCTCAATTAGGCTTCAAGGATTAGACCCAACCAAGCTTCAAGGGGAGTAAAACATGTTAAACTTCAACCCAACTTGGCTTCAAGGATCAAGTCCAACCTAACTTCAAGAGATTGTTACTAATATTAGGCATGCCACCAACAACAAACTCTGAAAATGGAATAACACATTAGCCACACAATTCATTCATTATTTCATTAGCACTTTCATTCTCAATTCTCATCATCATCTAGGCAAACATGCCTCATTTATCTCAATTGAAACATCATAGCCAAACACAATGGCTTCACATCACATTTGAA
Organism: Garcia nutans; assembly: GCA_947685225.1. Taxonomy (NCBI): domain Eukaryota; kingdom Viridiplantae; phylum Streptophyta; class Magnoliopsida; order Malpighiales; family Euphorbiaceae; genus Garcia; species Garcia nutans. The sequence continues at coordinate 51,943,984 of CANTUV010000007.1, forward strand.
TCATCATAGCCAAACACAATGGCTTCACATCACATTTAAATCATCATAGCCAAACACAATGGCTTCACATCACATTTTATCTCAATTCACATTATACACTTTATCATCCAAGCATACATAATCAATTACATTGCACATATATCTTAAATTCATTGTCATATAAACCATATGTCCATTTATTTCATTTTGATCATTATTATCAACTATGATAACATCACATTTCATCATTTCTCAAGACACATTTACACCATTCATTATTAAAACATTTATCATAACAAATTGCATTTGCACATACCTTTTTGGATAATCATTATAGCTTTCACACTATACAAATAACAACATTAGTCACATTGTATTAACAATATAATAATCTTGTTAACATTGTTTTAAGTTTCAAAATAATATAAAAGAATGAGTCTAGGTAAATTTGTACTTACCTCAAGAACTACTCCCATCAAGCTATACATAATCAATTACCTCATCATATCCTTCACATTTTACCTATAGCATCATTGATGTAACATTACAAAGTACATTATTCATATAACACATTACCATTCACAAGATTCACAATGCATAAAACATAGCATTGTTCATATAGTATCATATGCATCATCAAATGTAGGTTCAATCCCAATCATGTAGGAAGAGCAAAAACCAAACATAGTAACCGACACACTCAAGGGACACTGCCAAGCTTGTGGCCGTGTCTCTCAACACCAATTCAAACCGAGGCAGACACGGGCAAGGGGACACGGCCGTGTCTCTCAACAAAATTCAGGCAGTGGCAAACATGGGCAAGGGACACGGCCAAGCCAGTGGCCGTGTCTCTCCAAAATTGATCCAACACGGCCAAATTTCCTTGAACTTGGCCGTGTCTCCCAAAAATCTTAAGTCTTGGCCGTGTTCCTTCTTTGGTTTGGCCGTGTCTCACATGAACAAAACCCTAAATGTGGCCAAAACTCTTTTAATTGCATTTAAACTCATTGTGCACAACATAGCCTCATTCAATTGGATATAAACAATGTCATTAACACTTATTTTACATATTCATCACAATATTCTCATTAACAAATCATTAACAACACATTTAAACACATACCACTTCAAAACCCTAAACCAACATCATTCTTATTCTTTCAATTTCAATATCCACTCAACTTACCATTTTCAAACCAAAACCAACACCAATTTAACTTACAACCAATTTAAACACTTATAATCACATCTCAACACCACCAAATCATAATCTCAACAAATCAAAACTCACTTCAAATACAACTTCAAAAATAACAAAGGAAAACAAGAGAGTACTTACCTAATTGAAGAAATTTCACAACTCTCCAACTTAATCCTTTGATTCTCCCTTCAATTTGATGTTAGAAATGAAAACACTTCTCTTGCTCTCCCTTTCCTTATGGTAGCCGGCCACACCAAATGAGAAGAGAAGAAAAATAAAATCAAGTCAAACTCCTCTTCTTCTTTTAATCTCCACCAAGCAATTCTACATGAGCAATTACTAACATGCCCTCTTCCCATTTAACTTAACTTCTTTTTCTTATATGCCCTTAATAGTAATTTCACATGCCACAAATAAATATCCTCTTGCATTGACCTTCCATTTTGACTTATGTATATGTTATATATATTACCATATACCCAACATATACACTTTCTCTCTACACATGCCTTTCCTTTTTAAACAATACATAAACATTCTCTTTTCAATTTCTTTTCTTATCAACATAACATATACACATAATTCAAACAAACAATAATTATATCCAAACTTCTAGGGCATACGTTGGGATATTACAAATAAAATAGGTATCCATACAAGATAAAAACATGCCTTTACAACTATGTCTAATATCCAAAACTAAATAAAATAAGATACCTATAATTTGGTGAAAATATTCCCTTTACATTAATCCCAAATTCAAAATAAATTAAATTACATTGAACTTAATTAATGAGGTACCCATAAAATGAAAACATACTTCTTACATCATTGAAACTAAAATATTCAATATTAAAATAATTAATCAAATTAATTAAATCATTCAGACATTCACAATAATTAAAAGTAAATCATCCCATGATAAATAGAACATAAATAAATCACTCATCATAAATATGAAATAATTAAATCTAGGTTTTAATATTTAAATTAAGCATCAAATATACAAATTTAGGGTTTACATATTAAATTAGGGCTTGTATATGATTTTAGGATTTTTATGATTAAATTAGAGTTTTTAGGATAAAATTAGGTTTTTAGTGTAAGGATTAGGATTTTAGGTTTCATAGATGAAAATTGAGATTTTAGGGTTTCAATGGTGAAATTGGGGTTTTGATTTAAAAACTAGGATTTTTAGGATTTTAATAGTGAAATTGGGATTTTGATTTAAAAACTAGGGTTTTTAAGGTTTAATTTAAAAATTAGGGTTTTGGTTTGGAAATTAGGATTTTATAATTTTAATTTGAAAATTAGGGTTTTGATTTTAAAACTAGGATTTTTAAGGTTTTAATTTGAAAATTAGGGTTTTAGTTTAGAAATTAGGGTTTTAGGGTTTTAATTTTAAAATTAGAGTTAACTAAGATTTTTAGGGTTTCAAGATTTAGAATTATGGCTATTGGATGAAGTTTAGGGTTTTTAGAATTTGGTTTCTTCAAAGTAACAAATTAATATTTTGAGTAATTAAATAAAGGGTTAAAATTAAATCTTAAGTTATATAAATCTAAAACGAAAAGAAGTTGGCTAACTAAGCTACTAGATATGTTTAAACTAATGAATATATACTGATGAATATATATTGGATATGTCTAAGCTACTAGAGTTATTTTGGATGAAGGATAAATATGATCAATTTTAAAAAAAACATCACCAAAGCTTCTTGTATTGAGTTTAAATGAATTAAACTTAGAGACCGTACCTTCATTTGTTGATTCTACTAAAATTAAACGTTGATCCAAACCTTTACTTGCATCAATCTGGAACTCTTGGTCGAACAAAATAAAGATAGTAGCTACTGCCTTATTTTATGAATTTGATAATATTTTGTGTTTGATGGTTTCTCTCTCTGTTTTGATAATCCTTGCTAATTGCTAATGCTTGGTTGCTTAGTGTTAATTGATGATCAAAATTGCCAGTCATGTTTTAGTTTTAATCTTTGGTATTTATAGGCAAAGAAAACAAAATCCTAATATACTAATCTGACAGTTAAACCGAGTCCCATATTGATTAGAAAACTTAATAAACTGAGTTTAGACCGGGTAATAACAATTAAAAATCAAATTTTAAAGACCATGGAAAATCAAGAATTCCCAATTCGCCATGGATGGGTGTCCATGACTAATCAGTGTTGCCAATTCACCATGGTCACCACACCATGGCGAATTGGCAAGACTAATTCATCATAGTTTAATATTTTTGGTCTGGTCTAGCTTGGTTTTTCTTTTTAAAATTGAATCAAACCTATTTTGGTCTTTAAATAATAAATCGGATTAGGTTTAGGGCTTTAAAAATTAAATTGACTTATTTTAGGCTTTTTAAAATTGGACCAACTTAATCCAAAGCTTAAGCTGTAAACTAGGTTTAAGCTTTTAAAATTGGACCAAATTTAGCTTGGCCTCTTTTAATTGTGATCAGACTAGCTTAGGGCCAAAATTAAAGGTTTATAGTTTGCCCCTGCTTGAACGATTTTGAATTCATCAAGAGAGTGAAAAGCAACATGGCTTTTGAACTGATTTTGGGCAAGAAAGGATTCTGAACTTGAGATGGCTTAGGTTCTAGACCTGGATTGAGTTCTGAACTTGAAAATAATATGGGTTCTAGATCCGAGATTGGTTTGAAAAATAATTTTGGTTCTGGACCTGAGATTGTTTTGGAAAATAATTTTGATTATGGACCTGAGATTGGTTTGGGTTCTAAACTCGGATTGAGTTCTCAACTCGAAAATAATTTGGATTCTGGACCCAAGATGATTTGGGTTCTAGACTCAAAAATGATTTGGGTTCTGGACTCTAGATTAGTTTGGATTCTGGACCCGGATTGAGTTCTAAACTTGAAAATAATTTAGATTCTAGACCCGGATTGAGTTATGGACTCGAAAATGATTTGGATTATGGACCCGAATTATCTGTAAGAAAATAATTTCAACAATTAGCAAAAAATATTAGCAATAAATTTTGCTATTTTTTAATAATATTATTTATATTGGATATTCCTTACATACTCTTGCCTTTTGTGTGAAAAAATAATTTTTTTAGTACTAAAAATATATTTTTTATACGTGCATAAAAAAAATATCTTTTTACTATTCTGAATTTTAACTTTTGATAAGGAATTGAGACTATTTACATTGAAAGGAAATATAAATACACATCTTTAAAGCAATCAGATAAGTATCTTACCTTTTTAATTATTGAGTAAATGCATAGTAACTTTTAGTATTTGGGAAAAGCATCCATATCAATTATTGGTCAAAGTTCACATCATACCTTACTTTCCTTTCATTTCACCTCATGTCCTTCAGTCCTTTTATTTTTATTTATTGGTTTTTATTTATATTTTTATATTTGGCTATTTAAATGTTCATAGCCTTTAAAATTCATTTAACTTTGCTATCATTCGTCTTAAACTTCCAGTATTCTTAAAACTTCTTCTTCTTCATCTTAAACTTGATGTATACTTTAAACATTTTTAGCGTACAAATGGAGGATATGCAATACGCTTCAAGGACAGGGCCTCGGTTTGATGCCAAACTGCTAGAATATATCCAAACGCAAAAAAATGGGACAATTACCCTTTTAGTTGGGATAGATCTTCATCGTAGCACAGTTGAGAGGTCTGAGAAGAGCGTTATTTTGTTGCAATTTAATTTCTTATTTGTACAAAAATATGTTATAGATCATTGGTAATAAGAGAAAAATAAATTTACATGATTTTCTTAACAAATATTGACAAGAGAATTTGATTTACAAAATTTATTTAGCAAATTTACAAAATTGTTAGCAAATATACATTTACAGAATTTGTAGACAGATATATGAATAATTTGCATACTTATATATGTTATATGTACTTTAAAAATATATATGGAAAGAGGTTTTAGCATTTACAGGGGGCCTTTTTTTAAATAAACTTACAAAATTTATATAGTAAATATATGCATGACAATATATTTAGTAAAGATATATAGATTTACAGAATTTGTTTTAGGTAAATACACGTATAGAAATAGATTTATAAATATGTTATTTATTTTTATTTATTATATGCAAATAAATGTATAGAAATTTTTATTATATATTTTTATATAAAAATAAATTCATCATCACTTTTATATGTAAAAATCAATGTACATAAATTTTTTTTATTATTTTTTGTTTTTTTTATTATTTTAATTATTTGTTTGACTAATATATGAAGCACTATATGTAGGAAAATAAATTAATAGTAGCTATTTAGCAAAAATACATAAAAAGGATAAATAAAGCTAATATTAAAAGGCAAATAAATTTATGCATAAATTGAAAATTAATTTAAATAAGGTCTTAAGTATGAAAAATTAATTGAATTTATTTACCTTATCTAATTTACCTGTCTGATGGCAGCACGACTCCTGTGTTGTTCGCAGTGGAGGATGTGTTTATAAAGCCCTCCAGTGGTACAAACAGGTGCTACCTCCTGTGAAAAAATGATTGGGGAATGTGGCTTTGAAGATTTCATCTTGCAATTACAGATAAGATGTTTCCAAATTGACAAGAGTGTTGTCCAAGCAATTGCAGAGCGATGGATGGACACCAGTCATACTTTTCATCTGCCCATTAGAGAAATGACTATTGGCCCGGTCGACTTCGCTGCTATAAAGGTGCTACGGGATTCTAGTCCCTTTGACTAAATAGCATTTTAACACCGACTGAAATCCGATAATTGATTGGCGTGAGGCCCAAGTTTAAGGGTCCTTATAAGATCAAATATGAGCCAATTCGAGAGTACTGGATGAACTACACTAGACCATTACAAGGTGGAAGGGCTAAGCAATATACTTGGGCATTTTTGTTGTACCTATTAGTGTCGACTATCCTAAGTAGTACCGAGGCTGCCATCTATTTATTGATATTACGAGCCCTTGCCAACCTAGATCTCGTGCCATTTTATAATTAGGGAGAATTTGGTCTTGCATGCATTTATCACGGTCTCGACAAACTTTGCAGAAGAAAGATATCATTTACAGGTTTTATAGTCATTGTTGAGGTATAAATTTCCATAACTGATGACTCAAATAATGTGTGTATATGAGCTTGACTTTTCATCGCTTATGCAGATTTGGGCATATGAACATAACCTTGTGAGGGTACCTAGACTTGAGGGACTACGAGTTGGATATCCGAGGCTAAATTTTTGGCTATCAGGTCGCAGGGAGGTGCCGAGCAGCCATCATGTGCACATCTAATGGTATCACTTGAGTAGTCTAACCTGGGACAAGGTAAAAGATGAAATTAGTGTGTAAAATTTATGAAAAGGATCATTTACCTCTTTTATGATTATGTAGGTGGACATCGCTTGGTGGAGGGATGATGAGAGAGCTGAATGGATTCCTGTCATGACCGATGCACTCCCCTTTTAAAATTATCAATGAATCATTGCGGGGCCAATTTTCACTGCCTGGTTCCTTGGTGAACGAGTGTACAATTGGTTCTTTGGTCCAGATCAGCGGAGGTTATCCTGAGATATACTGTAGACATTACTGCCATGCCGGATAATTCTTGGAGGCATTTGAGAAATGGATGCCATATTGATCCCTTGTTGTTTTCACTAGATGTATCATTCACCCAGTTTATTTGGGATTAACGTCTGAGTTTTGATGTTTCTTCTATCTATGTTGAAGGTATTGAAGAAAGGGATGAGGGAGAATATGATGAGGAAGAAGAAGAAGAGGAGGGAGAAGAAGAGGGTGAAGGTGATGATGAAAATGAAGAGGAGGGTGAGGATAAGGATGAAGAGGGGGGTGAAAATGAGGAAAGAGCATCCTCGTGGTGACTCCAGGGTTGGCATCTCTCAGGTGCTTGACATGTTGTCCATCATAACCACTTTAATTTCTTCTAACTTTCTTTTCTATGATCATTGCAGGTTACGGGTTCGCTTGATCATGAGGCTGGACCTTCCTCCGTTGCTCTAGTACAGCGTAAAATTTCTCCATTGCAGCATCAATTTTCTCCAGTTCAGCGGCAATTTTATCCATTTGCTCCTTCCTCTTACCCAGATATGCCGTCTTATCCTTAGGGCTTCGATCTAAGTTACCTGGTCTACTATCTCATTTAAAAATTAATTTATGCTATATGTATGCATGATTATGTATATTTTTACTTTCTTCCTTTTCTGGCTCATAGTGAATGCTTGAGGAACAAAATAGAAAGTTGAAAGAGGAGTTAGCTGCCATTCGTCGGGAGTTGGATGCCAGCCGATAGGATACCACTCATTATCAAGACTTACACCATCGGTCAGAATAGAGCTTTCGGGACTTTTGGTTTCAAGGCTACTGGGATCTTGGTGCTTCTTCTTCAAGGGGGTCTCAGACCGATGACCATGATGTGCCTCCTCCTTTTTCAGGCAATGACTATACAGACTCGACTTTCTGGGTGATAGGGACTCATGTGTTTTTTTCTCGAGTGGATTTTTAGCGTATGATATACCTCCTCCTCCATTAGGCGATGACTTTTTTAGGGCTTTATTCGATTTTAGATTTCCTCCCCTTCTCAGTAATCAACTTGTATTAAACTTGAACAAAAAGGCTTTGTATTTGATGTACATAATAATAATAATAATAATAATAATAATAATAATAATAATAATAATAATAATAATAATAGTAACAGTAATAATGATAACAATATTTAACTTTCCTACAATTTTGACTTTTTTGTATCTTTTTTTTTTCTTTTGTAATATAAAACACACAGATTGTCCATGACGAATTCCCAAATTTGAATTCATCATGGACTAGGATTTGGGTTTACAAAGCCAAAATGGATTCGACACACATTCCACATGCACATCCCTTTTCCTTAGGCACCTCGATCTCAAGCCTTTTGCCTATTTAAATCAGTGGCGATTTCTAAGCCACACCAATCCTAGAAATCTGCTCATGACAATTCTCAGCTCAAAAGAAGTGAACCTTTTATTCAATCCACCATTTTTCTGACAGTCTTAGCTACTGTAACATAAAAAAATCTCGCACAAAAAATCCAAACAACTTCAATTTTTTCAAACCCTAACAATGACTGAGCTTAATTTAAAGAAAATCAAAGGTTTATTCAAGACCATTAAAGCTGCACATTGGGAATAAATATCTTGGCCTCAAATTAATGCTTTGAAGTGCTTTCAAAATGTCAAATTGGAGCATTCCTTCTTACATGCCATAGCCTCCTTTTGGGATGTGAAGACTAGGAATTTCAAGATAACCAACTTTGAAATATGTCCTATGATCGAAGAATTTGAAGCTATTATCAGATATCCAAACAATCAACTAATGGCATTACCCATGCTAACTTTAAAGACTCATCAAAAGATGCAGATGCTATTTCAGCTCCTAAAATCTGAAGTGCTGCAATTGACCAGAGGTGAGAAGATCTTTCTTGGCCCATTGATCAATTTTGGCACGTCTCATTTGGCTCCCACCAAAGTTTGGGGGCTCATGTTTTCCTTGTGCTTGCTTGGCCAATTCCTACTTGTTTTTTTTTGATGGTGACATGGATCCACGAGAACTGGATATTATGGACCAAATGGAGAGAGGATTTTCACCAGTACCCGTGATCTTGGCTGAAACCCTAGTTGGATTGGATCAATTTAAGATAAATTTTTTGAGGAGGTTAGCTGGCAGTCCTTTGCTGATTCAGTTAATTACCTAAATCTCCCTTTCAGGTTTTCAATTTAGGTCCTTTATTTATTTATTTTTATTACTCTAATTTTTGCCTAGTTCGCCCTTGCGGATTTTCAAAACTAGCAAGCTATCCTAATTTTTGCCTAAGCTGCCCTTGCGGGTTTTTAACTTAGCGGACCTCTTTTTTTTGTTCTAATTTCTGTCTAGACTACCCTTGCAGGTTTTTGGAGCTAGCAAACTGCCCTAATTTTTACTTAGGCCGCCCTTGCGGGTTTTCAACCTAACGGGCCTTTTTTTTAATGAATCATGTTTTGTCTTTATAGATCTGGCTACAGGAGAGCTTTTGGTTGCTTTACATCCCATCTATGGACTTTGCTAAATATTTGCCATGATATCATTCTGCAAGGAAATTACTTCATCCTGCTACCTCATATGCTTAATAGGTTGATTGGATTTGCTCACTAGTTGTAGTTAACATTTGTTGGTTGGTACCTTGGTGGAAAATCACTATTTGGAAGTATCTGATGTATGTTTCTCTTACTGCTCTCCGTCGAGGCACTTGTTATGATCCTCACCGACTTGACTATTAGTATGGCCCTGAGCGTTGAGGTTCCAAGTTCACTCCTAATTTAGACATGCTCCGTTTGACAGAAGCCTACTTGGATCGACTGAAGCAAAGCAAGCCTGCACATTACACTTATCGTTTGCCATAGATTTCAAACTTGTTAATTCTTTTTAGAAAAATGATGTTAGGATGAACATTAATAATAATAATAATAATAATAATAATAATAATAATAATAAAAGATATTTTCTTTCCTTTTATAATATGTCATCAATTTTTACTATTGTGTTATTTATTTTATCCTAATAGTCAGATTATTTTGAAATAGTGCATATAAAATAATTTTATTATTAACTCTATTTTATTAAATTGGGGAACAATAAAAAATATAAAGCCAACATACACAAGATCACTCTTGTCACCAACCAGCCTTTATGAGTTTTCTAATTGACAATTTTCTCTCATTTAGCAGACTATTCTAACTTTTGCCTAGGCTGCCCTTTTTGGGTTTTGAACCTAGTGAACTCTTTTTTATTTATACATAAAAAATCTTCAACCTATCAATGTTCATTGGCTCACTAAACTCGTTCCCATCCATGTTTAATAGCTTGATTGTACCCTTATTCATGACTTGCTTCACAACATACGGTCCTTTTCAACCAGGTCTAAACTTTCCTCTTGGATCAGGGACAATAGGCTTGTATTGCTTCAACACTAAGCTGCTGATTTTAAACTTCCTGATCTTAACCCTTCTATTATAGGCCCCAGCTATCTTCCTTTGATACAACTGATGATGATACAATGCCTTCAACCTTCTTTCTTCTAATAAGGCCAACTGTGTATATCTACTTGCCACCCATTTTGTCTCAGGCAATTTAGCTTCTAGGACCACCCTCAACGATTTGATCTCAATTTTAATTGGTAATGCTGCCTCCATCCCATAAACCAAGGAAAATGTCATCATTCCAGTCAGGGTTCGCATACTGGTCCTGTACCTCCATAAAGTAAAAGGAAGCATCTCCAAACAATCCCTGTAAATCTTGGTCATTTTGGATAAAATATGCTTAATTGTCTTATTTGTTGCTTTTATTGCACCATTAACCTTTGGTCTATAAGGGGAAGATTGATGATGATGAATTGGGTACTTCAAGAATTAGTCCATAATTGCTCCTTGAAATTGTGCCCCGTTCTCTGATATTACACTATACGGGACCCCATACCTACAGATAAAATTCTTTTCAATAAATCTAGCCATTTGCCTTGCCCCCAGCTTGTTGAAAGATTAAGCCTCAACCCATTTTAAAAAATAATCCATTGCTACTATAATGAATCGGTGACCGTTCTAAGCCGTCGGATGTACCTTCCCAATAATGTCAATCCCCCAAGTTGTAAAAGGCCAGAGTGAAGACATTGAATATAATTCTTCAGGAGGTAGGTGATTTAGGTTTTCGTACATTTGGCACTGCTGGCAGCTCTTTACAAACTCAATATAATCTCTCTTCATGGTCAACCAGTAGTAACCTTGTCGAATTATCTTCTTAACAGGGGCTAATCCGTTCATGTGTGGTCCACAACTTTCCACATGTATTTTGGACATGATCTGCTCAAATTTAGGCTTCCTCAAGCATCTCAAGTGTACTCGATTGGGCCATCTTCAATACAACTCTCCATCAAAGGTGATATATTACAAGGACTATCGCCTTATTGCTCTTCTCTCTTCTCTTGTTGCCCCCAATGGGTATTCCTTACTTTCCAGGAACCATCTTATGGTATCATACCACGCATCATGGTTCGTATTAGTTTCCATTACCATTTCATATTCATAACAAAGAGTTAATGAACTGGTTAAAACTAGAGGCTTACGAAATAAGTTGACAAGATTCTCCCACACTGAAGCCAATATGGCTAGGGCATCGACCATCTGGTTTTCTTCTCTTGATAAGTGTATAAATTTGCACTCCTTAAAATTCTTCTTCATCATGGTCAAATAATCGTAGTATGGCTTTAACTTCTATTCTTTCAACTCCCAATCTCCATTTACTTAGGATACAACTGACAATGAATCACCGAAAACTTACACTTCATAATCATTAAGGTTTCTAAACCAATTATACACGCCTCATACTCCACCATTTTATTGGTTTCCCAGAACTTTAACTTCTTAGCTAGAGGGATGAGCTCCCCTTTAGGTGATTTTAGTATCACTCCCAAGCCTACTCCCTTTCTATTTACTGCTCTATCAAAATACATCTTCCATCCTTGTACCTCTATGGCTTCTAAATATTCATCATGGAATTCCAAAACCACTTTCTCACTGATCGACAATAGTTGTTGAGCTAGAAATTTTGCTACTGCTCTACCTTTTATGGTTTTTTGGATACATATTCAATCTCAAATTATTTTAAAATTATCAACTATCCGACATATTTTCCAATCAACAAGAGTATCTCCCTTAAATATTTCATTGGATCCAACCCGAAAATTGCTTATACACTATAAGATTGAAAGTAATGCCGCAACTTCTTAGAAGACCAAACCATAGCTATATAGGTCTTTTTAGTGATACTATACTTAATCTCATAAGGTAGGAGCTTTCTAATCAAATAGTTGATTGCGTGCTCAACCCCCGATTCATCTGCTTGGGCTAGCATTGCTCTTATTGACTCTTCTTCTACTGCTAAGTATAGTAACAAAGGTCTGCTAGGTCTAGGTGGTTTCAAAATAGGTGGGTTTAACAAATATTCTTTTATACACTCAAAGGCCTTTTAACATTCTTCATTCCACTTGACTAGCGGGTTCTTTTTAAGCAATTTAAAGATAGGTTCACAGATTATGGTAAGCTTTGCTATGAACCTGCTACTGTATTTTAATAGTCCAATAAACCCCCAAACTTCCTTCTCTGTCTTAGTGGCTAGCATATCCCTAATTGCCTTAACCTTGTCAGGGTCAATCTTAATGCCATTTGGGCCAATCACATGTCCCAGCATTTTGCCTGAAGTAACTCCAAACACACATTTCTTTGGATTTAACCTTCGATTATACTTCACTGCTCTCTTAAAGAATATCTCTAGGTTTTGGAAATATTTCTCCCTTGTATTCGACTTAACCATAATATCATTAATATAGACCTCAACTTCCTTATGCATCATTTCATGAAACAAGGTGGTAGCCATCCTTTGGTAGGTTACTCCAACATTCTTTAGCCCAAAGAGTATCACCTAGCAAAATATCCCCCATGTAGTGATGAAGGCAGTCTTAGCTTTATCCTCTTGGGCCATTAACACTTGGTTGTATCCGAAAAAATCATCTATGAATGTGTGTAGCACATTAGAGGCTGCACTATCAGTAAGGACAACTATATGGTGTAAAGAAAAGACATCCTTAGGGGAAGTCTTGTTCAAGTCTCTATAGTCCACACAAACCCTAATTCTCCCATCTTTCTTTGGCACGGGAACTATGTTGGCTAACCAGTCTAGATAATCTATCACTTCAAGGAACTTTACTTGTATCAGCTTAGTGACTTCTTCTTTGATCAGCTTTACCTATTTCGGCCTCAACCACCTAAGCTTTTATTTGACAGGTTTCATATTAGTGTAAGTGGGAATCATGTGCTCGGCTATATCTCAATCAATTCCAGGTATATCCTCATAAGACCAAGCAAAGACTTCTTCATATTTTTTAAATATTTTTTCTAATATCTCTATCTTCAGGAGTAAGGTCGGATGCTATGCTAATATTTTTAGGATTATCAGTTGTTGCCAAATTTAATGATTGTGTATCAACAGAGTTAATATTAAAGAAGCTCATGTAATCACTATTTGAATGTATGGAACCATCAGGAAAAACATCACACAAGTAAGAAAAATCAGACTTTATTGCATTTATTTTGGAAAAGAAAACACCATCATCCTCATACAAAGCAGAAAAATTAAAATCAAAATCAAAATCAACATCAATGCTCTCAGAATCACAAACCATAAGGTTCTCAGACTGTTCTTCAATGAGGGCAAAATTTCCTCTGGAGTCTTCTGGATCTTCAAGGTATCCTCTTTCTTTTCTTTTGGGCTGGATTCTTTGTTAGATGGCAAGACAAACTTTTTCTCTTTATGTTCCATCAATTTAACAACATCAGTAAAGATCTCAAAACCTAGAATCAACTTTCCCATGAACATAATTAGCTCTAGCTTTCCTTACAGTGGTCTCAACTCTGGTGCTTTGACAAATATTTCTTTAAGTGGAGGAAAACTCATCTTCTCATTTTTTCTTCAGCAAAACACCTCCATCATATCCCAACCCTTTCTTGGAAGTTTGAGTCTTGAAATTTAGAAGCTCTGTCACACCTGCCTTCCATTTCCCAAGGCCAGTATCTGGTAGATAATTCATTTTCTTCATCATAGCCAGAATTCTAGAGTCCATTATCTCATTATCAGAAACAACAACTACTTGAAAACCATTGAGAGGCCTCTTAATCACCAAAGAATTTACCACTTCATTATCTTCAGTATCGATAATCACTGTCTCATCTTCATTTGGAAATTTGATATTCTAATGGAGCATAGAAGGAATTCCACCAAGAGGATGGAACCCAGGTTGACCCAACAATAATGCAAAAGTGACAGGTATATCCAAGACTACAAATTCCACCAAGGATTCAATTGGGTAAGCCTTCACAACAACTTTAAAGGTTCCCTCAGCATGCCTCTTAGTATTGCCATAAGCCCTAGTGATCACCTCGGTTGGGGTCAAATCTCTTGTTGACATAGCTAGCTTTGGTAGGATCTTAAGTGGGCACACATTTATGGCAGATTCATCATCAACCATGATACATGGAGTCCTCTTTCCTTTGACTTCCACTTTGCTGAAAAGTGGATGGATGTGATCTCTTCCCTCTTCTAGTAAATCCACATCTGAAAATGACACCATTCCCACATCAACCTTGTCCCTTTTCTGAACATCTTCGCTCTTCATTACTCCTTCAATCTTTATGAAGTTAACCAACACATCCGATGTTATAGAAGTAGAGATTGGCATGCTAGCCAAAGCCTTGGCCATAGTTTCATGATGTTTCTTAGACATGGCCCATAGATTCCAAATGCTGACGCTTGCTTGAGTCATTTTCAATTTGTTAAGGACCATATCATCTTCATCTTCCTTCACTTCTTTTTCAGCATCCTTCCACTTATCGGCTTCTACTTCCTTTGGTGGCGGCCTTACATAAGGCTTACCAGAGTGGGTGTTCATTACCTCATCCTCTTCGGGCTCGGAGTAGGTCCACTCCTTTGGTTCAGAATCATCATCACTATCAGTTGAATCCCATAACTTGTTCACAACACAGATGGCTACTTTCTTTTCAACCACAACTTGCTCCATCTTGCTAAGTACCTCTTTTTCTTTAGTCGATTTGTCACCTACATCTTAGAAAGAAGACAGAACAAACTTCTCATTTAAGCCTCCTCTGATCATGAAAGTTACTGGTGGTGGTACTCTGTTAAACCTTGGTAATAGATTATCCTTCATACTAGGCTTATTAGGTTCGGGAAAAATTTCCACTATCAATCAAATTTTGGATATCATACCTCAATCTCAAATATTTATCTGTCTCGTGCCCTTGCATTTGGTGGAATTGGTAAAATGCCTTAGCATCAAAGTTAGGTGGCAGAGGAATTGGCGAAGGGCAAGGAGTCAAGAGTTGTAATAGTCCCTTCTTTTGTAACTTATTGAGAACCTACAATAGTGGCTTTCCCAACTCTGAAATTGCCTCCTTCCTCTTTGACCAATTGCATTAACATCGACTGCCTTTTGTGTCCTTTGATTGCCAGACTGATAATTCCCTTCAATCCTTTTTGCAGAAAAATGGTTCTTCTCTCTTTTCCATTCTTCTATTTGCAAGTCAGCTTGAATGAGATCTTTAAAATCTCCAACAAGGGTATGGGACATCCTTTCACAAAGAATAGGTAGCACCCCTCTCACAATCATCCTAATCTGGTCTGACTTATCTGGTCTTTTCTTGAGCAATGCAGCCTTATATCTCTACCTTTTTACGTAGTCAATAAAGTTATCAATTTTTTTTCCTGATCGACTCAACTTCCATTAACGTAACTTCTAATTTAGCATTGTACCCATATTATTGGATGAAATCCTTGTATAATGAATCATAATCCTTTTGAGTGTTTTCTTCTAAGTTGTTGAACTAATTCTATACAACAGGATCCAATTAAAGCATATAATACCTTAGAGTTTGAGCCTTAGTTGCTTGGGTAGATTGCATTTCAATGATGTTTTGCTTGACATGAAGATGAGGGTTGACATTTCAATCGAACTTAGAAAAAGAAGGCATCTTGAACTTGTGCGGGACTTCCTCATCTTGTTCAAATAACTTGTCCACCTCCAACATCTCTTTAGTTTTCAGCTTCTTTTCAAACTCCTTCTCCAAATCAGTAATTATCTTCTCCACATTTGAAGTTTCAGTCTTTTCTATAGTTACCTTCTCCACAATCTTTGCTTTTTTCTTATTATCTTGAGAATCTTGGAAGTATTGAGCCTAATCCCCATCATTATCAACTACTTTTTCATCATCAAAGGCTACCTCACCAACCTTAGCCTTTCCCTTGTCTTCTGCTTCTTAGTACTAGCAGATACTTCGGCAGTGTTCCCCAAAAGTGCAAAAAGTTGGCTTTTCATGGTCTCAGCCAGGACCCCCTTTAGTTCTTCCATTTTGGCCTTGAGGGTGTCATCCACCATCTTTTGAATCTGTTCAGATTTCATTACTCTTGGTGAGAAGCTGACCGAGTAGTTACTAGATTCTATGTCACTGGCATAGGTTAGATTGTCATACGCTCTTGAACTATTGTGCTTTAGGTCTGTGAGCCAGAAAGGATCAATGATATGTAATGCAATACATGTATGCACAAATAACAATCAATCAAAGATAATTAGGATGCTCCTGCCAATCATATATCTTCCACACATAAATGGCGAGTCTCTTTTCCTAGGTAGATAGTCAACAAAATATCAACATGGGATATCTTATTTTCCAAAAAATTCACTTGGATGGTTTAACCAATAATTGTATTTTCAAACTTAGAAGTCAGTTCATGATAATTTTCTTTAATTAAGTATTAATCCATTAGTCCAATAAAAAATAGCTTTTATGTTATATCAAATTAAAACTAAATTAAAAGGTTTATCATAAATAGATTTCCTATTTGGAAAAGCAACTAATGATTCATGCCACAAACAAGCCCATGATTAGTAAATCTTGGTAAAAATTAGGCCGATAATTGATTTTTAGTATTTCATAATTGACCTAAATAGTTGTAAACTCATTTAAAAAGAAGGTTAAGAAAAGTTGTAAATTTTGTTTTCAAAGCCTATTGTAAAATGGTTTGTTTAAAAATGAATTTTGGGATTTGTATTTGGTATATGAGGTAGAAAAAAATATTTGACCCATTTTAGAAAATTTTTATGTCCAAATATCAACTTAAAACTTTTAAAAATAGTTTTGGTCTTTTAAGCTTAAAGGAATAAAAATTATTTTGAGCTTATAATATAAATAGGTCATATTAGAAAAAGAAAAAACCAAATAAGCCATGGTTCAAATCAAGATATATCAATCATAATCAAATAAAAAGCATTTGGATAAATGATGGCGAGAACCTATGCTATTGCAATACCGCAAGTGCACGGGTCGCTCAAGTAATAAAGTAGTGAGTGAGTTATCATTCCACTGAGGACAAGGCCAAGTACTAGTGCAAATGTTAACCGTTGTTTAGCGAATCAATAGTTTTGTGAAGTTTTGTATTTAAAGATAATTAACTTAATAAATGAAAATAGAGAGAAATTGAGAATTGAATAAATTGATTGATGATGATGATACTATCCAGATATTGAATCCCCCTAGCCACAATAATATTTATGAAAATAAATTCAATTAAACCAAATGATAGAGTTGAATTGGTATTCCTCTAAATTAGACTAAAACCTTTCTCAAGCGATTTAATCCCTAATCACTAAGTAGAATGCCAGAATCTCTTCTCAAACATAATTAAATAGATCTTGCAATAAGAATAGGGAATTATAAACCAAAGGATCTTGTAAGTCAATCTCTAGTACCCTAATCAATCCTTAATTCTTATGAATATTCAATTCATATCAAGCTTTCTCAAGTCAATAATATGAAAATTACAACCAATCAATAAGCATGCTATTATTAATTGGAAATAAATCATTAAGCATCATAAGAATAAAACAACTCAATCAAATGATTCAATTTAATAAAATTATTCAATCCATATAATAAAGCTAGGGTTCATCAATATCTAGATAGAGAATAAATTAGTTAATGTTCAAAATTAGAAAACTAGAACAAGAGAAATAAGAAAAAGAATCCAAACAATCCATTGCGAATAATTCGTATATCTTCTCTTGAATCTTTGAATCTTGGTTTAGATCTTTTTAAAATATGTCTTCACCCTCAATCTCAGCTCCAAAACTCCCATTTTTGCTTTAGAAGTCGGCTCTAGGTTATAAAATATGAAAATCAGATGCTTAATTCGTGCTTCAGCGCAACTTTTATAGTGCAGATAAATTCGCCTGACACGCCCATTGAGACGCCCATGTCACGGGTGTGTCATTGCCAGTGGAATTTTGAATATAAGGCATGTCCAGTGACACGCCTATGTCACTGGGCGTGTCACAACTACTGTGAAACATTGCAAAAGGCACACTCGGTGACACGCCCATGTCACTGGGCGTGTCAATGCTTTTGTATGCAGCATCAAGGGCACGTCCATTGACACACCCATGTCACTGGGCGTGTCCATTGATGAATTTTGCTCTTTTCTTCTACTTTCATCCGTAATTCCTCCCGAAATGACCATAAGCCTCAAAATACAGAGAATTCCTGAAATTAACCCTAAAATACACTTGAACAAACAAATTAAACTCAATTGGATAATAATTATATTAAGAAATAGGAATAAAATATTATCAATTGTGCACTTATCAATAAAAACCTAAGGAAAGTAACTAGACCAATTACATGAGCTTTATTCTTTGGGTTGAAAAGTTTAGGCTCCCATAGCAAGTATATACCAAAAGGTACAAGGCTATGAGTGGTTATGCCATGCTCGATCTCCATACCTTGAGTAAAAGTATGGTATCCCTTACATAACACAACACGGGTTACATGGGCATCCTAACTTACTCACGCAATATAATCTAAATGATGCAATGGACAATATCATAATAAGAAAGAATAAAATAATATAAAGACTATTGGAATCAACTTCTCTTATCTCTAGTGGAGTCGCCACTATGAGTAGGGATTTTTGCCCTCGCTCCCATATGGAATGATTCTTGTGACTTTGGCACTGTTAGGCTCAAGGCCTTAGAGAACACGGGCCTAAATAATGAGAAGATGGAGTAGCCACCTTAATGGGCCAGGAAAAAGAAAAGGGTGGATGACTTGATTCCTAAGGAATTTTCAACCCCCTAATGGGTTTGAAAAGTTGGGTACGTATGAGGAAGGTGAGAATGACCCAACACTCCCATAATGCTTGGTTCATTAGAACTGACCTCCTTTTCAGGTCTAAATATTTTTAAATCCTTAAATATTATAAAATCATCCACAATACATGCAGTTATCAAAAAAATAATCATTCATTGTATTAAAAGCAAGGAATTTCCAAATAAATAAATAAAATGGACACTCATACAAGATGAAAACATGCCCTCACAACCATGTCCAATGTCCAAAACTAAATAAAATAGGACACCTACCTTTTGGTGAAAATATGCTCTTTATATTAATCTCAAATTCAAAATAAATTAAATTACATTGAACTTAATTAATGAGGTATCCGCAAAGTGGAAACATACCTCTTACATTATTAAAACTAAAATAATCAACATTAAAATAATTAATCAAATGAATTAAATAATTCAGGCATTCACAATAATTAAAAGCAAATCATTCCATGATAAATAGAACATAAATAAATCACTCATCATAAACATGAAATAATTAAATCTAGGTTTTAATATTTAAATTAAGCATCAAATATAAAAATTTAGGGTTTACATATTAAATTAGGGCTTATAGATGATTTTAGGATTTTTATGATTAAATTAGAGTTTTTAGGATAAAATAAGGGTTTTAGTACAAGGATTAGGATTTTAGGGTTTATGGATGAAAATTGGGATTGTAGGGTTTCAATGGTGAAATTGGGGTTATGATTTAAAAATTAGGGTTTTTAGGGTTTTAATAGTAAAATTGGGGTTTTAATTTGAAAACTAGGGTTTTTAAGGTTTTAATTTGAAAATTAGGGTTTTGTTTGGAAATTGGGATTTTAGGATTTTAATTTGAAAATTAGGATTTTAGGATTTTAATTTGGAAATTAGGGTTTTGATTTAAAAACTAGGGTTTTTAAGGTTTTAATTTGGAAATTAGGATTTTGGTTTGGAAATTAGGGTTTTAGGGTTTTAATTTGGAAATTAGGGTTTTGATTTAAAAACTAAGGGTTTCAAGATTTAGAATTATGGCTACTGGATGAAGTTTAGGGTTTTTAGAATTTGATGTTTTGGATTAGTGTTTTAAGAATTAGGATTACTGGATGAAGTTTAGGGTTTTTAGAATTTGGTTTCTTCAAAATAAGCAAATTAATATTTGGAGTAATTAAATAAAGGGTTAAATTTAAATCTTAAGTTATATTAATCTAAAACGAAAAGAAGTTGGCTATCTAAGCTGTTGGATATGTTTAAACTAATGAATATATACTGATGAATATATATTGGATATGTCTAAGCTACTGGAGTTATTTTGGATGAAAGATAAATATGATCAATGTTCCAAAAAAAAACATCACCAAAGCTTCTTGTATTGAGTTTAAACGAATTAAACTTAGAGAATGTACCTTCATTTGTTGATTTCATTGAAATTAAACGTTGATCCAAACCTTTGTTTGCACCAATCTGGAACTCTTGGTTGAACAAAATAAAGGCAGTAGCTACTACCTTATTTTATAAATTTGATAGTATTCTGTGTTTTATGGTTGCCCTCTCTGTTTTGATAATCCTTGCTAATTACTAATGCTTGGTTGCTCTGTGTTAATTGCTGATCAAAATTGCCGGTCCTGTTTTAGTTTTAATCTTTGTTATTTATAGGAAAAGAAAAAAAAACTCTAATATACTAATTTGATAGTTAAACCAAGTCCTATATTGATTAGGAAACTTAATAAACTGAGTTTAGACCGGGTAATAACAATTTAAAATCAAATTTTAAAGACCATGGCGAATCAGAAATTTCAAATTTGCCATGGATGGGTGTCCATGATGAATTGAGGTTGCCAATTCACCCTGGTCACCACACCATGTCGAATTGTCAAGGCCAATTCATCATGGTTTAATATTTTTGGTCCGGTCTGGCCTGGTTTTGCATTTTAAAATTGAATCAAACCTATTTTAGTCTTTTAATAATAAATCAGACTAGGTTTAGGGCTTTAAAAATTAAACCAACTTATTTTGGACCTTTTAAAATTGGACTGACCTAATCTAAAGCTTTAAAATAGGTTTAAGCTTTTAAAATTAGGCCAAATTTAGCTTGGCCTCTTTTAATTGGGGTCGGACTAGCTTAGGGCCAAAATTAAGGGTCTACATTGAGCTAGATGATCCGCAAAGAGAAAGAGTGAGAAGAGATTGAAAAAGAGAAAGAACGAGAGGAGATTGGGAAAGAGAAAGAGAAAAAAAGCTAATTGTTCATATCAGATTCTTTTTTAGGGGTTCAGGGATATTTTTGTCCAAATAAGTCAATTTAAGATTAACGTGGTCTAAAATTTAATAGTGTCTTATGCAAGGGTATTTTTCTGATTAATTTCTAAAGAAAAAAGACAAAAAAGAAAAGATAACAAAGGCAAACTTGCCAACTTTTAATCAACACCTAGGAGATTTGTTTGTACCACATGGCATGATACTTCATGGGGCTTGGAATTTCTAAGTACAATTGCTCGTTGATAGAAATAAATTTCCATAAAAGATTTTTTTTTAATATTGACAAGCTAATACTACTAGTTACATTATTAATGGAATTTAAATTGTAATCGGTGTGAAATTAAAAAAAGTAATATATTTTCTTCTTTGTTTTATATTGACCATTTACAATTTTTTCTTTAATTAATTCAAAATTTAATGTATTTTTATTTTTAAAATGTTGATTTTCATTATGAAAATATAATTCACACAAATATATCGGTAAAGAGTTTATTTATATGATCCTAAAAAGAACTTGTATTATCATATGAGAGGCGATCATTAAAATAAGAAAGACCTTAATTCATCAGAGCCTATTATTTTGGAATTATTGTTGTATTTGGATTAAATGTATATGTTTTTATGGAAAGAGATAAAAGATAAGAAGAGGAGAGTGTATATGTTATATATATAGTGATATATATAACATATACAAGTCAAACTTATGGAAGTCAAAAGAAGATATTTATTGATTTTAAATTAGTGAAATTAATTAAAAGGAAAATAAATGAGTGGAAGAGAAAATATGAGAATATTTTAATGATTTATTGCTTGGTGGAAGTTTAACTGGAGAATTAAAGTTTGACTTGTCTCTTTTCTTCTTTATTTTCTTCTTCTTTTCCTTCTTGGCCGTGTATCACAAAGCTAAAGAGAGAAAGAGAGTTTTGTTTTCCTACGATCAAAATTGAAGGAGAATTCAAGTGATCAAGTTGGAGATTTGAGAAGTTTCATTAACTTTGGTAAGTTTCTTCTTGATTCTCTTGTTTTATTTTAAGTTATAATTGAGTTTGATAATTGATTTGGATAGTATGAATATGTTTGATTGGGGTGTGTTTGAGAGTGTTGGGTATAATTGATTTTGATTTTGGGATTGAATTGAAGAAAAGGAATTAGGTTGGTGTTGAAAGAGTAAGAGTTGTGACTTGGTAATTGATGTCAATATTGAGTTTGATCAATTATTTTTGGTAGATTTTCAATGTGTTTGTGTTTAATGGAGTGGAAAGCATAGAATACATGAGTTTGGTCCGAAACAGAAGCATTTTGGATGTCACGCCCATGGCCCTTGGATGCCACGACCGTGGGGGTGTTAAGCATTTGGACAGATTCGTTTTCTAACCCACGTCCATGGGGGTTTGTGAGACCACGACCGTGGGGTTGTGAGGCCACGACCGTGGGCCCTAGTTAGTGGTTTTGGTTTGTAATTTGTGATCTATGGGTCTAGTATGAGACTAATAGGTGAATAATTGTATTGGAATTCATGTGAATTTGTAAATAAGTGTATATTATTCTTTTTGCATTAGGTTGTGAAGAGGTTGAATTGCCCTAACCTAAGTGTTGAGGATTCTTGGAAGAGGAAGTGTATAGATTGGTGTAAGTTGTTCTTGAGGTAAGTACAAACCCTACATTATTGCATACATTTACATGACATTGGGACTTAACACATGTGGTTGTAAATGTGTTAAGTAATCTATTACATTGTTGATACATTTGATTAATGCTATGATTTGCATAATGTGAAAGATATGATGATCATTCAAAATGTATGTTCAATGCATTTGGTTATGAATACTTTAATGATGAATTGCTTTAATGTGAATTGAGATATGATGAAATGTGAAGCCATTGTTGTTGGCTATGATAGTGCAAATGAAATAATTAGGGCATGGTTGCCTATTTGATTATGGAATATGAAATGAGAAATGAAATGAGAAATGAATTGAGAAAGAGATTGATAAAGAGATAAATGAAATAATTGTGTGCTTAATATGTTATTCAATTTTCAGAGTTCTGGGTTTGGCGGCATGCCTATGAATTGCTGGATAGGTGAAAAGACCGGGTCGTAAGCCGAGTCCAGCTGAAAAATGTGAAATATGATGTTTTTGGGGGTGAAAAGACTGGGTCGTAAGCCTCAAAAACAAATTCTTAAAGCTAGATTGAGTGAAAAGACTGGGTCGTAAGCTCAAATCTAGTTGATTATCCATGTATAAATATATATATCGCCTACGGGCTTGAAGATTATGATTATGGACCAAAGCAGTAACTCTGAATTTTGAATAACATATTAGTGTCTTTTGGGCCCATGCTTGTCTTTGTTTAAATGTGATTCATGAATGGTGAAACAAATGAATAATGAGATTCAATGTAAGACTTTGAAATGAGATATTCTTATGTATTGTTTATAATGTTTGAACATATGACATGTATTGTTTATAATATTTGAACATATGATATTGGCATTGCATTGAAACATATTATCATTGGGGTTTGTACCACTAAGCCGTTGGCTTAGCGCGATTGTGGTTCATTGCGCAGGTGACAGGATAGAACCAGAGAGCTCGGTTAGACCGAGTTGAGTTTAGATTCTGAAGCGTTGATAGAGGGCTTAAAGATCAAAGACAAACTGCCAAACATGTATAAATTTTATGTTTTGTAAAACATGGATTTTGATATATATATATATGTATTTGTAAATACCATTATATTTTACGCTGCGTATCACATAAATGTTTTATCTATTGTAATTTATAATATGATTTGAATGTTTTCAAGTTTTCTCATATTATTGTTAAAAAGAAAGTAGTGGTTTGTTTAGTAAACCGTAGCATTCCTATATTCAGTATACGTATATTATATATATGGTGGTATGTAGTGTGCATATACGGGGTATAGGGGTGTTACAATTTATACTTGTATCCTATCATTTCTAACCATAAATAAATATATTTTACTTTTTCATTATTATTTTATTTAATTTTATTCAATAGTTAATCCTATTTTTTTAGACTCAAATCTATCTAAATTTTTTATTAACATTGGTACGAGAAATTTAAATTATTAACAACAACAACAATAATAATAACAATAACAACAACAACAATAAATGAATTCAAAATTATTGATATAACTTATAAAAATCAAAAGCAAAAATTATTTATTTTACTACTGTAATACTAAAAGAATTACTTTTATTCAATTTTATAATAAATTTGTTCGCAATAAATTTATATGTTGGATGTGATTTTTTTGCTTTAAAATTTTGACCCATTTTGTGCTATACTTAGCTTAATTATAAGTATATAATATCACAAACAAGTAGTAAAAAGTGAGTAAAGTATCGTTCCCATAAAGTAGGGTTGATTCTAAGTACCAAAAAATTAATTTATTTTTTATTTGAAAAGTAAATATGATTTTAAATTTAAGAAAAATAAATTAATTAAATTTAAACTAAAAAAAATAACTCTTATTATTAAGGATTAGAGTTTTGAATTGATTATTTTATGGTTTATCTAAGGTATTAACTAAATTTTATTTTCCTTTGATTATTAGTTGAATCTTCCTAAATTAAGTTGCAGTCTCTCTCAAGATCTAAAACTAATATTAATTTTAATTTCTATGTCTACTCTCGTTATCACAAGAATTAATTTAATTCTTTAAGTTTGGTAAAGATGTTTAAACAACATCTTAAGTATTCTTCTTATCTCTAAGTAAAAACTACTTAAGATTATTATCTTTTTAAACTAATATTATACTTTCACTCTCACTCCATCACATAATATCTTAAATCTAACAATTATTGGCTAGATAATTATAACTTTAAATACAAAGATAATAAAATAATCAAAGAGAAATATCGTTGAATTAAATATTCTTCAAGTTCACCATAAAATAGCTAGGCCCCCTTCTAAACTTATGTAGAATTATGGATTAAAGGATGATTGAGTATAAGGGTGAAAGCTTGATTATATAATGGTCTTGGGACTTTTAAACTCATTAGAAATAGAATTTTGAGACTTCTAAATTTATAAAGAATAAATCTAGGTTAAATCTGGAGACTTCTAATCCATTTAGGAATATAATTGGAACAAAATCTTAAAAAATCTCTCATATTCAGCTGCCATAATAATTTCGCAGGTATGCCTTTTGATATGCATGGCCTTGAATAATTGCACCTTGTTTATCCCGCAAAAATCTCCTTCAGGTGGTAGTATTTTAATTCACACAGCTATGCACTTTGGATTTGCATGGCCATGTACTTCATTTGGCTTCTGAATTTCTTCGTTTCTTCTTTTCTCCTTTTTGGCAATTGCAATTTCACCCCTATAGCTGTGTAAAATGTGTTGCATGGTCATGAAGATGATAAATCTTCTAGTTTGCTTCCTTTTTATTTTGCATCTTTTCTTCTGTAACACCCCGATACTCCATATAAGTACTATACATATACCTAGTATACATACAGTAAGTATATAGAGCATAAGGATGTCACTTTTCGTTACAATTTAAAAAAAAAAAACCTTTAGCAGAGTTCAAGTCACCATACATTAATTTAAAGAACATTTATAAAATCATTATACTTTTAATGCTCTTACATATATTTAATAATCGTATCTTTATCAAAATCTCATTGTACATAAAAAATATATTCTTGTCAGAAATACATCATAATTAAAAGTTATACATGTATGCAACACCATCTAGTTGGTCTCGACAACTCTTACTCTTCACGTGGCATCACAAAAGACTTCATATCTTCCACCTAGAACCTGCGCGATAACACATTCGCGCTAAGCCCGGGAGCTTAGTAGTACAAATATAGAATATAAACATATAACACAGAAATTCTAACACATATATATATATATACATTAACTTCATGTACTACTAGTTTCTTATCGTGATTTCCTTTTTTAATAACACCTTTCACATATCTCAACTAATCACATATATCACATACATACCTACATATCATTTACACCAACCACAACTCATCAATAATACTCACAATCAATACACACATTACATATCATGCTTCATAACATTATGTTATTCATAATTCACCAATCATGAATCACATTTCTAATAAAAGCAAATATAGATCTCATTATTTACTTATTATTCATCATTTATAAATCACATTGACAACCAAGACAGACCTGGGCCCAAACTATACTAATATGTTATTCAAAGTTCAGAGTTACTGCTTTGGTTCATAATCACAATAATCACGCCCGTAGGCAATATATATATATATATCTCTATCCATGGATAGTGTAACAGACCCAGTCTCTTGGACCATCAACTCAACACATTTGAGGAGATCCTCAACCCGGCAAGACTGTTTCAAATCATATATCTCATATTCACAATTCTCATAGTGTAACAGACCCAGTCTCTTGGACCGTCAACTCAACACATTTGAGGAGATCCTCAACCCGGCAAGACTGTTACCTTTAATTCACATTTATCATTTCACATTTTTCAACTGGAATCGGCTTACGGGCCATCCCATTTTGCCTATCCAGTGATTCATAGGCATGCCGCCAAACACAGAACTCTGAAAGTTGAATCAACATATTAGACACACAATTCATTTATGATTTCATTATCAATTGCATTCTCAATTCTCATCATTAACTAGGCAAACATGCCTCATTTATCTCATTTAAATCATCATAGCCAATCACAATGGCTTCACATTTCATTTAAATCATCATAGCCAATCACAAATCATCATAGCCAATCACAATGGCTTCACATCTTATCATATCTCAATTCACATTATAGCAATTCATCATTCAGGTATACATAATCAATTACATTGAACACACATCATAACTTCATCATCATATAGACAACATGTCCATATATTTCATTTCAAACATTATTATATTTATCATAACAAGTTACATTGCACATACCTTTTTGAATCATCATCATAGCTTTCACACTATACAAATCATAACGTTAGTCACATTATATTAATAGTATAATAGATTACTTAACACATTTATACTAAATGTATTAAGTCTCAAAATCATATTAAAAGAATGCAACCATGTACATTTGCACTTACCTCAAGAGCAACCTATACCAATCTAACCTCTTTTTCCAAGAATCCTCCAACATTTGGATTAATGCAACACAATCTCCTCAAAGCCTAATCCAAAGATAATTATACCTAATAAGAATATGAGAAGAATAATTAACTAGGGCAAATTCTATACATAACACGCTCACCAACACGGGCGTGTCCCTGATCGTGCCCTAAACCAACAATACAGAAGCTCATGCGCGGTAGCAATACCAAACCAAATACGACGAGTAGTGGGGTCCTGAGCTAAGCCTTGGCTAAACCTTGGAAATCTTAATGCCATAATGCCTTTTTTGACATGCTCAGTAACACAGTCGTGTTAATGGACGTGTCACTCATTCTGCCTCACAGAAACATTTACACGCCCAACAACACGGGCGTGCTCATGGCCGTGACAATTACTTTTCCTTACAGTAGCTATGACACGCTCAGTAACACGGTCGTGTTAATGGTCGTGTCATAAACATCCAACTCAGTACCTTTGACACGCCCAACAACATGGCCGTGTCACTGGCCGTGCCATGCACAAATCATACATTTCGACATCTCAACCAAGAAACATAAACACTTCAAAACTCATACTTCATCACCCTTAATCAACATCTTGACTATATTCATCAATTACTTATCAAATTAACACTTATTAACACTTTTATAAGTTCAATAACATAACAATAATCATATATACATCCCCATGAATCAACTACTCAAATCCCCAATTCACTTATACTAAAACCTTACTCAACAATATCAACAATTCATCATCATCATCACAAATAACCCAAATCATCATCATCTAAATATCAATTCAACATATTTATACACTTTAATCTTTCATTATCATCATTATCACAAATCCACCATGTCAAATCCCAAACTCAAACAATAGGAATCCACACAAAGAAATGAATACTTACTTGGATAATATGCCAAATCTTCAATAATCATCTTCAATACTCTCAAAATCTCAATGAATTTGATATGTAAAAGGATTAAAATCATATCTCCTTCACTCTCTTTCTCTCTTTCTCTCTCGTGCAAGAAGAAGAAGAAGAAGAAGAAGAAGATATTTTCTTCTCTTCCTTAGCTAATCATATATATATATATAAATAATTAAAACCCTTTAAACCTCCACCATACACTTGTCACTCTCTTCTTCCCTTTGACTTTCTTTTATTCTTTTTCTTTTATTATTTAATTCATTAATTATATATATATATACTCTTACTTTTCCTACACCACAATATACCTTATGTATATGTGATGTATATGTTGATATATGTATATTTCTTATATATCACCTTTATATTTCCCATATATTTTCCAAATACCAAATATACACTTTATTCTTCATATACATTTATCTCTTAAATATTTTTCCTTGCATACTTTACCAACATATCATTTTACTACTACTATTCCAATGTACACCAAAATCAAGATATTAAATTAATTCATTGCTCTTCTTTTGATTTTCATTAAACATACACATTAAATCCATATACAACAATAATTATTCCAAACTTTTAGGGTGTACTTCGGGATATTACAATTCTCTACCCCTTAATATAATTTCGTCCTCAAAATTATCTAGTTTAATAGCAATTCATTCTTAACATAATACCATCTTAACTTCCATATGAAGTTAATTATATGCTTAAGTTATTATGCCGTCAAATCTTATAACGTTTACTCTCCCCCTTTAGAATCAATCACTTTCTCTAAATTCATAACTCATCATAATATATATATCTTATTACTTTCTCAGCAAAGCAATCAAGATAATTCCTCACATTCCCATTAAATTTACCTTTATACAAAATCAGATCATCTTAATATCCTTATAGTTCGTCTAATCATTATCTTCAAGCTTACAAAACATCAATTCATATCTCATCATTCCTTTATCCCGTCATTATACTCACTTTTAGAAGATACTTTGATCAAACATTTATTAATAACAAGATCCTTATTTGTCATACACTCAATTCCTTCTTTAGCATGCTTTTCACTTCACATAAATATTAGTACAATGTCTTTAAACTTACTTTACAAGTATTCAATCTTTTTCTTTTTATCATCAGTTACAGCTGATATAACTTAATTCATCCCTGTCCATTCATAGATCAAAATATCACCTCATATACATTATCACTCAAATCGTATACTCTTCGCACAACTGTACGTATTAAATCTCAACCAAAACTTTGCAATCTTAGCAAAAGCTAAATCAATTAATCAATCTGTCACCATATACTAATATCCTCATCTGGTTAGAATCAAACCAACAATTAACTTATTTAAATTTATCGTTAAATTTCACAATATTCATATGACTTAATTCCGTTGGGTCAAATTTATTTTTAAATTCCCATCTCTTCGGATCCATAATTATTAATAACAAATCACCTCACATTATCTTAATACAATTTCCACAAGATTTTCATAATTATCTCATACCATATTTATGATCCACAGTTCACTCATCTAAACCTTAAGTCCATCCATTTATTCACTTTATATTATAATTATATTCAGTATAACTTTCAATCATATAATTTGCAATTCCTTCCATTTAACATTTCCTCACCTTTCATACCATTACTATATTTACATATTTACCTTTATATCACATTATTCATAACTCAAATTATTTTCACAATTCTCTTCTCCTTCTTAACTTTTCATAGTAATAATCAAATTTCTAACATAGAAATTATAAAATTCAACTTCACCAATCGTATCCTTTAACCATGTTTCTAGAAACATAATCGTCAATCTCATCAACACTATATTATGGTTATGTCATTTTAGGCCCAAATCTGAGAACAACTAAATTGATCAATCAATTATACTAAACAATTCCTATGACCATAAGAGATCATTAACCACGACTGTAGCTTATAAATCAATTCTGTCCCTCTATCATTCCATTTCCAATCTTTCCAATTACAATATTAAGTTGTATTACAAGCATTACATATTCATTCTCTAAACTTTTACTACATCAAGAATTAACACCTTTCAACTCCATTTCAAATCAATTTACACTTGATTATATGATCTTTATCAGCTTAATTCATGTTTCATCAATATTATTATTAACATCTATTACATATACATAATCGATATTATACAAATCTCACAAAATTTTCCGTCTGCTATTCCATTTCTAATCTATCTCTCTTCAAAGTTTTATACATTATACTTTCCCTTTGTCCTTACAATCTCTTATAATATACAAATACATAGAACTTTTCCATATGCGAATACTTTGGGACTCTAAATATCATATGATCATTAAATTCATTAATCACCATAACAATGTCACTATCCAGTATTACACAAGTCCATTCTTACTTTTAATTCCGTCATATAATTTGTCTAGTTTTGCTCAAGCCATGACCTTATCTTTCTTAGGTCCACTAAAGCACACAACCATATCACTAATCCAATAGTTATACCACATTCACCTTCATAAATCACCTTCATAATATGACTCACATTTCTTACATATCAAAATTACATTTATATCAACAGATCTATCTCACATATCCTCGACAGGTAAACACATGATCATGAAATTTTATTTAATTTCTCTTTTATATACATTCTACACAAATTTAGTGTTTGTTACTTTCCTTTGAACATTATCATTCTTGTTCTTATAACATGACTTAGATTATTTCTCAACACAACAAATGTATACATTCTAATTATAGCAATGCTTCACCTACATCTTAGTCATATTCCTAATGTGACATCTCTTTCACTGTTGTCTCAGAAAACATTTAATATACCTTCGTATCCATTTTTCCTTTCTAGTCAAATGACTTAAAGTAACACTTACTTATCCACTTCCCTTATTATCTCAAAACAAATTTTCATACCATCAATCTCATATACAATAATGTTCATTTCAAATAACTCATTTATGTATCAATATATATATAAATCTTTATCAATATTCCATTAAAATTCTAAATTCTTAAATTACCATCTCATCTAAACTTCCATTTTGCAAAACTCATCTTTTCTTAATATCAACTTTAAAAACATCATATATATACCACCATATAACATCAAAACATACAATTTTCACTGTTATTAAGCTCATTTCAAGAATCCAAATGTCACATATTATCACTAGTAACATGAGCTTTCACAATATTCAAGCATATCACATTTCTAACATTGAGATCACAATGTTTGCATTAAAATCACAATACAAACAATACCAATATATATATCTTCTTACTTAACCAACATCCTCTCTTTTTCTTTTAAGCAAAACCTTAACTTTATATACCCAAACCTTACATAATCACATTTTGTCTATATCAATCAACTTACTCACTAATCCACCATACTCTTTTCATTATAATACCATCCCTTTCCATATTAGCAATCCAACAATATTTCCTCTTTCTAGCAAACCCAACATAAACTCTATTACAAAGAGATTCAAAATGTAAAAGAAGGAGTACATACTTTAATCTTGATTTTATTTTCAAAACATTTTCAACTTCATTCTCCTATTCATTCCTTACATTACAATCACCTTTCAATAGTCAAGGTTTCAAAATCTGTTTTCCTTAAATAAACTCCCATTCTTGAATTTACCAATTAAACTTGTACCAATTTTTCATATATACTTACATATAAAATCTCATTCATACAATATCATTCATCTCATGTAATTTATATACATCACAAATCACATAATGCCACGTTCGAGACCAACCTAGGTGTTAATGCATATGCATGTATTATAATTTCGTTTCAAAACCTTTCCTTTTTAATTCTATTTAAGCTTTTCAAAATTTTTCCTTTTTAATTCCACTTAGGCCGAGAATCTCGAACCTAAGCTCTGATACCAAAATAATTGTAACACCCCGATACTCCATATAAGTACTATACATATACCTAGTATACATACAGTAAGTATATAGAGCATAAGGATGTCACTTTTCGTTACAATTTAAAAAAAAAAAACCTTTAGCAGAGTTCAAGTCACCATACATTAATTTAAAGAACATTTATAAAATCATTATACTTTTAATGCTCTTACATATATTTAATAATCGTATCTTTATCAAAATCTCATTGTACATAAAAAATATATTCTTGTCAGAAATACATCATAATTAAAAGTTATACATGTATGCAACACCATCTAGTTGGTCTCGACAACTCTTACTCTTTACGTGGCATCACAAAAGACTTCATATCTTCCACCTAGAACCTGCGCGATAACACATTCGCGCTAAGCCCGGGAGCTTAGTAGTACAAATATAGAATATAAACATATAACACAGAAATTCTAACACATATATATATATATACATTAACTTCATGTACTACTAGTTTCTTATCGTGATTTCCTTTTTTAATAACACCTTTCACATATCTCAACTAATCACATATATCACATACATACCTACATATCATTTACACCAACCACAACTCATCAATAATACTCACAATCAATACACACATTACATATCATGCTTCATAACATTATGTTATTCATAATTCACCAATCATGAATCACATTTCTAATAAAAGCAAATATAGATCTCATTATTTACTTATTATTCATCATTTATAAATCACATTGACAACCAAGACAGACCTGGGCCCAAACTATACTAATATGTTATTCAAAGTTCAGAGTTACTGCTTTGGTTCATAATCACAATAATCACGCCCGTAGGCAATATATATATATATATCTCTATCCATGGATAGTGTAACAGACCCAGTCTCTTGGACCATCAACTCAACACATTTGAGGAGATCCTCAACCCGGCAAGACTGTTACAAATCATATATCTCATATTCACAATTCTCATAGTGTAACAGACCCAGTCTCTTGGACCGTCAACTCAACACATTTGAGGAGATCCTCAACCCGGCAAGACTGTTACCTTTAATTCACATTTATCATTTCACATTTTTCAACTGGAATCGGCTTACGGGCCATCCCATTTTGCCTATCCAGTGATTCATAGGCATGCCGCCAAACACAGAACTCTGAAAGTTGAATCAACATATTAGACACACAATTCATTTATGATTTCATTATCAATTGCATTCTCAATTCTCATCATTAACTAGGCAAACATGCCTCATTTATCTCATTTAAATCATCATAGCCAATCACAATGGCTTCACATTTCATTTAAATCATCATAGCCAATCACAAATCATCATAGCCAATCACAATGGCTTCACATCTTATCATATCTCAATTCACATTATAGCAATTCATCATTCAGGTATACATAATCAATTACATTGAACACACATCATAACTTCATCATCATATAGACAACATGTCCATATATTTCATTTCAAACATTATTATATTTATCATAACAAGTTACATTGCACATACCTTTTTGAATCATCATCATAGCTTTCACACTATACAAATCATAACGTTAGTCACATTATATTAATAGTATAATAGATTACTTAACACATTTATACTAAATGTATTAAGTCTCAAAATCATATTAAAAGAATGCAACCATGTACATTTGCACTTACCTCAAGAGCAACCTATACCAATCTAACCTCTTTTTCCAAGAATCCTCCAACATTTGGATTAATGCAACACAATCTCCTCAAAGCCTAATCCAAAGATAATTATACCTAATAAGAATATGAGAAGAATAATTAACTAGGGCAAATTCTATACATAACACGCTCACCAACACGGGCGTGTCCCTGATCGTGCCCTAAACCAACAATACAGAAGCTCATGCGCGGTAGCAATACCAAACCAAATACGACGAGTAGTGGGGTCCTGAGCTAAGCCTTGGCTAAACCTTGGAAATCTTAATGCCATAATGCCTTTTTTGACATGCTCAGTAACACAGTCGTGTTAATGGACGTGTCACTCATTCTGCCTCACAGAAACATTTACACGCCCAACAACACGGGCGTGCTCATGGCCGTGACAATTACTTTTCCTTACAGTAGCTATGACACGCTCAGTAACACGGTCGTGTTAATGGTCGTGTCATAAACATCCAACTCAGTACCTTTGACACGCCCAACAACATGGCCGTGTCACTGGCTGTGCCATGCACAAATCATACATTTCGACATCTCAACCAAGAAACATAAACACTTCAAAACTCATACTTCATCACCCTTAATCAACATCTTGACTATATTCATCAATTACTTATCAAATTAACACTTATTAACACTTTTATAAGTTCAATAACATAACAATAATCATATATACATCCCCATGAATCAACTACTCAAATCCCCAATTCACTTATACTAAACCCTTACTCAACAATATCAACAATTCATCATCATCATCACAAATAACCCAAATCATCATCATCTAAATATCAATTCAACATATTTATACACTTTAATCTTTCATTATCATCATTATCACAAATCCACCATGTCAAATCCCAAACTCAAACAATAGGAATCCACACAAAGAAATGAATACTTACTTGGATAATATGCCAAATCTTCAATAATCATCTTCAATACTCTCAAAATCTCAATGAATTTGATATGTAAAAGGATTAAAATCATATCTCCTTCACTCTCTTTCTCTCTTTCTCTCTCGTGCAAGAAGAAGAAGAAGAAGAAGAAGAAGAAGATATTTTCTTCTCTTCCTTAGCTAATCATATATATATATATAAATAATTAAAACCCTTTAAACCTCCACCATATACTTGTCACTCTCTTCTTCCCTTTGACTTTCTTTTATTCTTTTTCTTTTATTATTTAATTCATTAATTATATATATATATATATACTCTTACTTTTCCTACACCACAATATACCTTATGTATATGTGATGTATATGTTGATATATGTATATTTCTTATATATCACCTTTATATTTCCCATATATTTTCCAAATACCAAATATACATTTTATTCTTCATATACATTTATCTCTTAAATATTTTTCCTTGCATACTTTACCAACATATCATCTTACTACTACTATTCCAATGTACACCAAAATCAAGATATTAAATTAATTCATTGCTCTTCTTTTGATTTTCATTAAACATACACATTAAATCCATATACAACAATAATTATTCCAAACTTTTAGGGTGTACTTCGGGATATTACATCTTCCTTCATTCTTCTACCATATTTTGATCAATTTGTACTCAGACTCTCATTTTGTAAAGCCAAGCTTCAAATTATAATTATTATAGATTTTACAATAAAAACTAATCGAATTCAATTGATAACAATCAAAATATAACTAGAACAATCACTAAATTATATGCAAAATATGACTTTATCAACCCCTTAGTTAAATCCTTGTTTCACCACTGACAATAGTGATGCATGTATGGATTGCGATTCCTATTCTTTTCAAATGGTGATTTATCTTCTAAATCGCTATGTAGACCTTATTTTTGCAATTTGTTAGAAGGGTTTACAGTGATATCCTTGTTTGGTTTTACTTTTGGTAAAATTGGTTTAGCTTCTGCTTGTTTTCTTTATCTCAAAGAGTATGCAGTCTCACCCCCTTTGGGTTTGATTTGTATTTTTTGCTCCTATTTGAATCGACTTCTTCTTCTTTAGCAAAAAAAAAAAATCATTTTTTTCAATATTGTAAATATGTTATAAAAGTATAAAACAAATAAATTGAGATTTTAAAAGTTTTCATCTCAACACAATTAATTCTACATATGAATTTTTAGATACAAATAAACCTAGTAATAAAAAATAAATTAAATGAAATAGAAATTTATAAATTTTGAAATAAAAATAAAACAAAAATAAAATTGAAAAATTCACATAAAGAGACTTTTTATATCTTTCAAAACTATGCAGAGAAAGAAGAGGTGAGTGTTAGAGTGCCCACATAGGAAAGAACGTAAATTTACCATATTTTCATATTCTTAAATTTGAACCCTTAGATCTGTTGACTTATTTACAACCTTTGATTTGAAGCGATGTTATTGTAGATATGGATACACCATATCAAATCATTTGAAATAATAAAAACATTAGACCCTCATAGCCCTAATTGCTCTCTAAGAAAAAAAACCCTATCTCTTATCTTACAATCTTGCTTGTTTCCGGCTAGTGATGCATCTTCGTATTCAGCTTCTTCCAAGAACTTCATTCATCTTCTTTGTGCCTTTCTAAGGTAATATGACACAATAACCATGTCTT
This sequence comes from Garcia nutans, assembly GCA_947685225.1. Taxonomy (NCBI): domain Eukaryota; kingdom Viridiplantae; phylum Streptophyta; class Magnoliopsida; order Malpighiales; family Euphorbiaceae; genus Garcia; species Garcia nutans. The sequence continues at coordinate 51,980,522 of CANTUV010000007.1, forward strand.
TCTTTTGTATTTAGCTCAATGGTGTATCATGGGTTCTTTTTATGTCTCCATCTCTGTAGTCAAAATCTTGGCTTTGTCGACTAGATCACGAAGATAAAAAACATCACATAACATCAACATTGTCGGGAAGGACCTCTAGACAAGCACTGACACTTTCTCTCTTATTTTTGTTTCATTATCTCTTGTATGATTTCAACTCCTTTCTTTTTGTTGGTTGTAGTTGTTATTTTCTGATTTTTTAGTTTTCATATTGATTCTCTCAGTATATTGAAATGAAAAGTCAATTTTTTTTTTAATTTTTTAATTTGCTTTTTGTTTGGTTGCTAAGAAAATGGTTGATAGAAAAGAAGAGAAAAATTAGGGACTCATGGCTTTTTGTATTATTTTAGTTTCATTAACAAAAGGGCATAGTTTTAGTTTTCGGTAATTTATGCTTTATTTCAAATGTGTTAAAGCTTGTATCTTGAAATGGGAAACTGTTGAAATTCGGTCTCATTGATGTTACTTGTGCTGGTATCTTCTATTGTTTGTGCTAACAAGTAATTCCTTTTAATTGAAATTTGGTCATTTTTGAGCTTTAGCAATGAAAGTACTTCTATGTAAAGAATTCAAAAATTTCATTTAGAAAGTGGTAGGAGTGAATTTGTGGCTCTAACAACATATCATGGAAGGCATGGAATTGTAATAATAAGTGACTTTATTGTGATGGTCATTAAAATAAGAAAAAGAGTTTTACTTGTTGAAAAAAAAATAGAAATTTATTTAAGAATATAAAGTGTATAATTATTATATAACTTTTAACAAAAGAATTATTTTTTATAAAATGTGTAATAAGGCGGCGATTTATACTTCATGACCCTCTGCATGTGTCCTTTAAGTTCTTAATGTTGTTATCTCCTCCTTATCGATCCACCTATCTCTTTTCATCATTTCGTTCCTTTTCTTTTTTGTGTTTTTATGTTGTGAATCCCTATTTTTATACCTAATTCAAAAAATTTGAAAAATATTAAAAATGCACATGCATATTTTTTAAAAAAAGTTACGGTTGCGCCATGTGGCTTGGCAGGCCATGTGCCATTGCTGAGCCACATGGCATGGTGAACCATGCTAGGTGTGGCCTATTCACACTCACATTAGGTGGGGGTGCGACCCTATGCAGTACTACCTGGCGTGCCAGGGCGCGCCATGAGTGGCCTCATCGCATGGGCACAACTAGGCGTGCGCAGCTTGGGCAGTCTTCTCGACTTCTATAAATAGAAGTCCCATTCTCTTATTTCAAGATCTAAATTTTGGCCACTAAAACTCTGCCAAAATGTATCTAAACTACTATTCATTAATCAATCTCATTCAGTTTCTTGTGCAAGTGGAATTATGAAGCAGCGAAGCCCTCTTGCCATTTGTCAAGAAAAACAACTACCCAAGGTATCATGTTTTCTTCTATCTCTATTTTCCATTCGTTAGTTAATTAAATTAAATGAGTTAATTTTAAGCCCTTTGTAACCAAATGCATGAGCTACTTTATGGCTCTAATTCCCATTCAAACAGGATAAGTAGGCATATCATAATATCACTCCGAGTAGCGAGTCATCACCTAAACAACCAACTGGACCTTTTATTTTGATATTATTATTATTATTATTATTATTATTATTATTATTATTATTATTATTATTATTATCATTTATTGTTTTTAATATCATTATTATTATTCTTCTTTCTCCCTCTTCTTGATATTTTGAGTCTCAATTGCACATTTGGTGAGTTTTACAATAGTCGCTAATTTGGTTTTATTTATTTACCTTTTTCTTTAAGTTAATTAATTGGGAATTTGTGCTCAACTTAGAAGCCAAAAGGGCTAGAGTTGAAGCTCCCTTGAGATTATTATTCTAGTGGAGATATAATACTTATTTTCTGCACTGCATTTTACGGATGTCATATTATTAAATATCCATGCATCATAATAATATTATTCATAATTAACTTTGGTATAATCCACGAAAATCACATTTTTCTCAATAAAAAAAAAGGTTAAAATCAATTTAAGGGAAAATCTTTTATTAAAATTGGTTTAGAAAATTTAGCCTAGGACCCATCATGATTGGTTTCAGACTAATGTCTTTTAGGTGTAAATTGATATAATTTCATGAAGTCAATTAAATGAGTTTTTCCTTAATTTTCCCAAACCAAAAAAACTAAGGTGGCAACTCTCCAAGTTCTATTTTTCAAAATAAAAGTCATCATCCATTTTCAAAACAAAAGGATAGTTTATTTTAAATAAAAGATGCAACTGACTGGAGACAGTATGCGGCGGTGTCATGTGAGACTTAGCCCAAATGAACATTTTGGCTATTAATTTTTGAGTGGGACAGATTAGTGCTAGAGTGAGGCCTCATAGTTTTTTACTCGACTGGGAATATTTAAGATTTTCAAAAATAAAATTATAATGGGCTCTATTTAAAACCATTTTTCTTGGATTGATTTTCTCCTTTTCTCATGCATATGGGTTCCTTATCCTTTAGTTTTAAGAAACCTTGGGTAGCAAGTAGCATCAAACTAGAAAATTTTATTAGGTATGTTGGGGGATAGCAAAAGCACCTAACCCATGAAAAATCCTCAATCCTTTTGAGGTGTAACGGATATGCACATACTGGTGGACCAAATTCATTATCTATCATGTGGTTAAGTATATCGCTGTCTTAGTGTGACGGGACCTTTAGACTAGACCACCTTTTTGCATGTAAAAGGTCATAGACCCCGCCCATAAGTGGTATGCACCATGATCCTATAACATCTTCATAAATTGGTTTTCATTCATACATATATGTGTGAGTGGGGATTTTCACCCCCACTCCCATTTGGAATGGTTATTATGACTTTGGTACTGTTAGGCTCAGGACATTAGAGAACACGGGCCTAAACCTGAAGAAAATAGAGTCACCACCGGACAGGCCAGAAAAAAGAATGGAATGGATGACTCGATTCCTAAGGAATCCCCAACCCCCCATTGGGTTCAAAAAGTTTGGTAATCAAGGGGAAGGAGAGAAATGGCCCAACAACCTCATAGTGCTCGGTTAATTGGAACCGACCTCCTTTTTAGGTCTAAATATTATTAAATTCTTAAGTATTATAATATTATCCACACTACATGCAATTATTAATAAAATGGATTCATTCGTTAAAATAAGATAAAATAGTATATCACCAAAATAATTTGGGTACCCATCCTTAGATGGAAACATACCTTTGGATAAAATCTAAACAAATAAGACACCCACCAAAAAGTGAAAATATGTCCTTTACAATTATCCCAAAGTCTTTAAATAAATTACAATCTAAACAAATAAGACACCCACATAGTGTGAAAACATATCTTTTACATCCTTGGAATAAGAATAATCAAATTAAAACAATTAACCAAATATAATTAAACCATTCAAGCATTCACAATAATTAAAAGAAAGTCATCTATTATAAACCAGATAAAATAAATCATCCATCATAAGTATATAAAGATAAATTAAATAATCAAACCTAGGTTTTAATCTTACATTGAACAATAAATATGTAAAACTAGGATTTTAATATATGAATTAGGGTTTCTTAAGGTTTAAAAATGCTAAATTAGGGTTTTGGAAAACATGATTAGGTTTTTTAAATGAAAATTAGGGTTTTGGAAGTAAAGCTAGAGTTTTTAGGGTTAAAACATATTTTAAGGTGTTGGGATGACAATTAGGGTTTTAGTGATCAAACTAGGGTTTTTAGGGTCTTTTGGATAAAATCAAGATTTTATGGGTTCTAAAACAAAAATATGGTTTTTAAGTTTTATAAACATGCAAAAGGGGTTTTGGATGATCTAATTAGGGTTTTAATTTTTTTTAAAACATGTATCTAAGATTTTGGATAATTAAATTAAAGGTTTAAATTAAATCCTAAGTCGATGTAAATTTAAAACAAATACATGCTGGCTAATTAAGCTACTTGATGAAATAAGGTTTGAATAAATAAGCTACTGAACGTTTCATATGAATCAAAAGCAAAAGAATGAATTACTGGGCAAAAGCAATTCAATGAATGAAAAAATAATAAGTGAACCTACTGTAAATTTAAATAAATTAAGTGACAAATCCTAACCTCCATTTGTTGGCTCCACCAAAGCTGAAAGTGTTGGTTGAGTGAAGCAATTGCCCAAGACAATTGTTGTGTTTTGAACTCTGCTTAATTGTTGCTATTGCTTGGTTTTAAGTGTTGCTTTTATATCTGTATTAATTATTGTTGGTGTTTCTGTATTAATCCTCCCTTTAATAATTATGGCCATCTTTAATCCTTGCTTAAGCCTGTATTTATAAGGAACAAATTAGGTTAACATTAGCATATAAACCGAGCTTAATCGGGATTTTCAATTTAAGCACGGCTCGGATTAAGTCCAAAAACCAGAACCATGTCGTATTAAAATTAATTTATTTCGACATGGAACCCATCCATATTGAATTAAACCTTTTTAAATTCAATATGAATCAACTGGATATCCATATCGAATTGGATCAAATCCATTTTGACATGGATGTATATCCATGTCAAATTGGATGTCCAATTTGACATGGACATTGTCCATATCAAATTTGGTTTGATCCAATTCGATATGGACAACATCCATATTGAATTGGGCAGGCCTAATTTGACATGGCATGATCCATATCAAATTGGACCTAATTCAGGGCTTACAAAGGTTGAGCTGGCTTATTTTAGGCGTTATGAAACTGGATTAATATAATTAAAAGCTTTAAACTAGGTTTAAGCCATTAAGAATAGATCGATCTTGACTAAGCCTCTATAAATTGGGATCAGACCATCTAGGGCCAAAAATAAGGGTCTACAGTTTTGCCCCCTACTTGAATGATCTAAGTCTTTAGTAAAAGAGAGTGAAAAGTAATATGACTTTAGATTGATCTTGGATGAGGGTGGGTTCAGGACCCTTGAATTGAATTTGGATTCTTGACCCGAGACTAGATTTATGTTCTCGAGCTGAGTTAGAACTTGGGTTTTTGACTTAAGACTGGATTTGGATTCTCGATCCAAAATTGGATTTGGATTCTCAATCATAAACTGAATTTTGGGTTCTCGACCCAAGATTGGATTAGGATTCTCAACCCGAATTGGATTTGGATTCTTAAACCAAGATTGGATTTGGGTTCGCGACCTGAGATTGGATTTGGGTTCTCAACATGAAAACTGAATTTGGGTTCTTGAGTTGAGACTGGATTTAGGTTTTCAACCCGAGATTGACTTTAGGTCCCCCACCAGATGCTGGATTTGGGTCCTCGACCTGATGTTGGTTTTGGTTTCTTAACCCAAGACTGTATTTGATTTGGGTTCTTGACCCGTGACTGAAGCTCTTCTAGCTTGATCATCCTTTTTTGTCATTTGAGAAATTTGACTTTATACTAGCCACTTGGTTCCATTCTTCAATGGATTGTGGGTCTTTACCCTTCAAAATGGATCTTCATCCTTAGACATTGGGTCTTCACCCTTCAAATTGGATCTTCGTTCTTTAGACATTGGGTCTTCACACTTCAAAATAGATCTTCATCCTTAGACTTCGGGTTTTTACCCTTCGAAATTGATCTTCATCCTTGGACATCGTGTCTTCACCCTTTAAAATGGATCTTCATCCTTGGACATTTGTCCTGTATTGATAACAACTCTTCTAGCTGGACTGATATTTTATCTTTTGCATCTTCATTCTTTTGGGGTTCTTACTTTCTTCTTGTTCTATTCTTTTTTTTCTTTCTTTTGTAAAAAATTTAGCTATTTTTTTATCTAGTCCTCATATCCTCTCTTTGCCCCCTACAAGGTAAAATATTAAAAGTGAGTCTGAAAATATTTTGTACATGCATAAACTCAAAAATTGAAAAGGAGAAGTTTTGTCCCATGTGTAGGCTCAAACATGTAATTTTGTTTTCATGTAGGGTCTGATTGATGTTTATGTTGTCTAGTTTCTTGCACAAACATGTGTTGTCTACTTCATACTTTCTTCATAGAGTGTTACTGTTTACTTTGACAAAGAATAGGTAACACAAGACAAAAATACTGTGTGATTTGCTTATGTATGCATGATATGCATGGATGATACTTATATTGGTTTCATTGACTCACAGACTGAGGTGATTAGCGAAAGTGCTCCCATTGATTCATTCCAGATGCTCATTCAAGTCTTGCATTAGAACATCAGAAGAATTTACATCTATGGCTTTTATCTTCTAGTGTACAAAGTATGAGTAATGTGAGCCCTAGCAAGGTAGAGACACGGGAGACATCCATTTGGTTGGTAACTTTTTCATGACATGACCTTGTAAATGATCCTTTCATTAGCCCTCTTTTGCCCATTATGTCCTTTGAGGTTTGACAATGCAACACACTTCCTTTAACTTAAAGGCTTTGTATGACAAAAATATTTTTTTAAATCTTAAAATCATATTTTGGCTTTGTCAAATTAGTGTCATTATACCTCAGGACTTGACTTTTCAAATTAACATAGCTATAACATGACAACCCTAGTTACCATACTAAACTTGGGAATTATTTCCATTTAAGCAAGAACTATTATACTTCAGATAGGTCATACACATTACTTGGCTAAAAGGTTTTATAGAGTTTAAATATTATCTATCTCATATGCATGCTTATTCAAACTACCAAGAGAGATCAATAGGTCTTTAATAGGCTTAGAATGGGGTCTATAAGGGACATGGGTTAAATGAAGGCCATTTTTAGATTAGAGCTGATGTGACACTACTGACAAATCTTTACACTACAATCTTCTTATTGGAATCTTAGACAGTTGGGAGCATGAAAAGATAGAGCTTTGAATGTTCTTCCATCTTCTTGGCATTAATATGAAAAGATATAACATGACAACCCTATTTACCATACTAAACTTGGGAATTATTTCCATTTAAGCAAGAACTATTACACTTCAGATAGATACATACACATTACTTGGCTAAAAGATTTCATTGAGTTTAAATAGTGTCTATCTCATATGCATGTTATTCAAACTATCAAGAGAGATCAATAAGTCTTTAATAGGCTTAGAATGGGGTCTGTAAGGGACATGGGTTAAATGAAGGCCATTTTTAGATTAGAGCTGATGTGACACCGCTGACAAACTTTTACACTACAATCATCTTATTGGAATCTTAGATAGTTGAGAGCATGAAAAGATGGAGCTTTGAACGTTCTTCCATCTTCTCGGCATTAATCTGGATCTTTGTTAGGACAGTCTTTGCCTTTGTAAAAAGTTTGAGACCCTCATTCCTTTCCTTTTCTCTTTTTTTTTTCTTTACCTTTTCCTCTTTAAGCATTTTATCATTTTGTCTTTTTTCTCTATAGGACTGTCAAGTACATGACTTTTAAGATTATTGACTAGGAGGTGTGATGGGTCTCATGAACTTTATGGTCTTTCTTTGATTTTGGCTGAATCTTTGGTTGGATTGGGATTCAAGTCAAATTTCTTCCCGTAGACTTGTTGTAAGTCTTCTATTGTTTCAAGTAAAAAGAACTTTATTGGCTTTATGAACTGCTCTTTCAAACTTTTGTTATTTTGTTTTTCTTTCTCTCTTTTGCTCTTTCTTCTTTTTTTTTTCTTTAGCTCTAAGAGAGTCTTCTTGTCTGTACCGCCCTATGCTTCTGACTATAGATGAATGGAGTAAGATGAGTTTGCTTCAGTGAGGATGAACCCTTTGTTACTCTGATGTTATAGATTTGAGATATTAGGTCCAGTTTAGATAAACTTTAACTATCCTTATGGTCTTGATAATATATACTTTTCCTTGATATGCTTTCCCTTTTATTACTTAATGATCATTAGACTTGCCATAAGTATCACAATAACTCATGGTAAGTTATCATGATTACAAGCCAATAAAAAGTAACCTAAAATCTCGTGAAGGCTTAAAGGTACAAACTAGGGATTGATATTAACAGCTAGTTGTCAGCTCACCAAACAATGCCTAGATCATCTCTCTCTTAAATAGCAGAGTTCAATTTTGCCTCGAAAGTTCATCAAAGCATGTTCTAAGACTAACTAGAATCTAGTTGCAAGTAATTATGCAGGAGCCCTCTCTAAGTAAGCATACACAATTCAATGCTATAGAATAATTTTCTCACCTAGTAAAGTCATTCGAACCATGATGCATATATACACTAATTTATAAATATCAAGCTAGAGCTGTCATTGGTTGAGCACCTGAATGTCAAAAACCAACAAATTATAAATGCAAAAAAAGTAATTTATTTAAACAATATGAATTTCAAAAACATAATTGTTCCAATTAAATACTAAAAAAGCAAAATAAAATGAGGAACACTCATGCTAAGGGAAGTTTGTTAAATTGATCCTCTTCTATCTTCACATCTTCTACACTCTCATCTTGAAAGGAAGATAAGACAAAATCTTCCTCCAATCCTCCCCCTACCATGAAGGTTGCTGGTGTAGGCACTCTTCCAAATTTAGACAAATGATTGCTCCTGGTGTTGGGCTTAATAGGCTCAGGTAGCTTACCATTGTCAATAAGATCTTGAATCTCATGTCTTAATCGAGCACATTTATCTGTCTCATGACCTTGCATTTGATGGAGATGACAGAAGGCCTTGGCATCAAAGTTTGATGGCTGAGGATCATGTAGTGGTCGAGGAGCCAACGACTGTAATAACTCCTTTTTTTGTAACTTTTTGAAAACCCAAGACAGAGGTTTTCCCAAATCTAAAAACTGTCTTATATTTGCTTGACCAATTACATTGACATCCACTGCCTTCTGTGTATCTTTATTTCCAAACTAGTAACTCCCATTCTCATTCATTCTCCTAGCAAAACGGTTCTTCTCCCTTTCCCATTCTTCTATTTGTAAGCCAGTTTGGAGAATATCTTTAAAATTTCTTATAAGAGTATGAGATAGTCTCTCATTAAGGTTGGGCATGACACCTCCCACTATCATTCTAATTTGGTCAAACTTATAGGGCCTGTTTTTGAGAAGAGCAGCTTTATTTCTCCACCTCTTCATATAATCAATAAAGTTTTCATTTTTCTTTTATCTGATAGTTTCTACATCCATCAGGGTCACTTCTAGTTCAACATTGTATCCATATTGTTGAATGAAGGTATTGTATAACATATTCCAATCTTTTTGGGTACTTTCTTCCAAAGTCTTAAACCAATTCTGCATAATAGGGTCCAAAGAAAGCATAAAATACCTTAGAGTTTGGGCTTTAGCATGAGCGAACTGCATGGCAGTGATGTATTGCTTTACATGCAAGTGAGGATTTCCTGTACCATTCATTGTAATTCGCGAAAGAAGGCATTTTGAACTTGTAAGGGACTTCTTCATCTTGCTCAAATAGCTTGTCTACCTCCGACACCTCCTTAGCCTTTAGCTTCTTTTCAAACTTCTTCTCCAAATTAGCAATCATTTTCTCCACATCTGTAGTTTCAATTTTCTCCATAGCCTTCTTTTCTTCCTTCTTATGTTGAGGAGCTTGGAAATATTGAGCCAAGTCATCATCATCATCAATTATCACCTTATCATCATCAAAGGCTGCCTCACCTACCTTAGCCTTTCCCATGTCCTACTTCTTAGTACTAGTAGATGCTTCAACAGTGTTTCCTTTCGACAGTGCAGCTAGTTAATTTCTTACGGTCTCAGCTAGGCCCCCTGTAACTCTTCCATCTTGGATGTAAGAGCTTCATTTACCAGATTCTGAACTTGGTATGCATTCATGGTTATGGGAGTGAAATTAACTGTATCTTCACTGAACTCTGAGTCACTCACATATGTCGGGTTGTCGTACATCCTTGAACTGCTATACTCCAAGTTTGTAAGCCAAAAAGGATCAATGCCATATAATGCAATGTATGTTTGCATGTATGCATGGATGCACAAGTAACAGACAAACAAAGATAATTAAGACATTCCTTCCAATCTTATATCTTCCACACATGAATGACGAGTCTCTTTTCTTAGTTATATGGTCAACAAAATATCAACATGGGATATCTTGTTTTTGATAAATTCACTCAAATGATTTAACCAATAGTTATATTTTCAAACATAGAAGTCAGTTCATGATAATTATCATTAATTAAGCTTTAATCCATTGGATCAACTAAAAATAGCTTTTATGCTATATTATGGATTACAACTAAATGAAAGGGTTATCATGAATAGATTTTCTATTTGGAAAAACAACTAATGATTCATACCACAAATAAGCCCGTGATTAACAATTCTTGGAATAAATTAGGCCCACAATTGATTTTTGATATTCCATAATTGACCTAAATAGCTATAAGCTCATTTAAGAGGAAGGTTAAGAAAAGTTGTAATTTTGATGAAATGAAAAATAATTGTAAAAAGGTTTGTTTAAAAATGAATATTGGGCTTTGTATTTAGGCCATGAGGTAGAAAAGTATGTTTGACCCATTTTAGAAAAGTTTTATGTCCAAATACCATCTTGAAATTTTTAAAAATAGTTTTGGTCTTTTGGGCTTAAGGGAATAAAACTATTTTGAGCTTACAATATAATTAGGTCATATTAGAAAAAGAACAAACCAAATAGGCATTGTCCAAACCAAAATATATCAATCATACTCAAACAACAAGAATTTGGGTAAAAACCTAAGGAGAGTTACTAGGCCAATTACATGAGCTTTAGTCTTTGGGTTGAAAAGTTTAGGCTCCTATAGCAAGTATATACCAAAAGGTACGTGTAACACCCCTATACCCAATATACATACACCACATATACGCACTATATGTAATATATGTATACCGGATATAAGAGTGTCACAGTCCATTTAAAATAAACTAATCCTTTTAAACTTTAACAACAAATCATCATTTATAAAATTTTTATAATCTTAAAGGGTACAATTGACATCATAAAAATAATAAGTGATATATTACTATATTTCAAAATAAATTGTAACACTAAGTTCCTTCGGGATTACTTCAGCCATTATCAGTGCTAGAGTGGAAATGAGAGTGAGTAACGATGGATTTTGTGATTGGTTTGCCTTTGACTCAGAGGAAACATGATGCAATTTGGGTGATAGTTCATCGAATGATGAAGATAGCTCATTTCCTTCCAGTTTGGATGGATTATTCTCTTGAGAGATTGGCTGAGCTGTATATCAATGAGATAGTGAGATTACATGGAGTCCTAATTTCTTTGGTGTATGATCGAGATCCCTGATTTACTTTGAGGTTTTGGAAGAGTTTGCATGATGCTCTGGGTTATCGGTTGCATTTTAGCACTGCATTCCATCCTCAGACAGATGGGCAGTCAGAGAGGTTGATACAGATTTTAGAAGACATGTTGAGAAGTTGTATCATCGATTTCACTGGAAGTTGGGATAGACTCTTACCATTGATTGAGTTCACTTATAACAATAGTCATCAATCCAGTATTAAAATGGCACCTTATGAGGCACTGTATGGTAGAAGATGCAGGACACCACTATGATGGGATGAGGTTGGAGAAGGTAAGTTGGGTGGTCCTAATTTGACTAAGGAAATAAAAGAAAAAGTAAAGGTGATTAGAAATTATCTGAAAGCAGCCTCAAATCAACAAAAATCATATTCAGATTTGAAAAGAAGAGACATAAAATTCAGTGTAGGAGATAAAGTATTTTTGAAAGTGTCTCATTGGAAGAGACTTGAGTTACCCCAATCTAAGTGTTGAGAGAGAGCTTGGAAGAGGAGATTGAAAGTGGTGTTTGTTGCATTAGAGGTAAGTACAAACTTTGAATATTTTATTATATTTACATGACATTGGGACTTAACACATTTGGTTAGAAATGTGTTAAGTTACTACATAGTTGGTGCATAAATAATATGCCATGATTTGTATGATGTCACAAATGTATTATGGATGATGTGAGCTATGTGCAATATATGTTAATGATTCAAAACATATGGATAATGCAAATTGATATGTGTACATTAAAGATGGTATGTAAGCCTTTGTAATGGCTATAATGATATAATGAGATATTTGAGACATTGTACCTAATATGAACATGAGAAAATGAGAAAGGATTTGATAATGAAATGTAATATGTGGAAACATAATACAATGAATTGATAAGGAAATAAAAGAGAAATAATAATTAATTATGTGTCTAATATGTTATTCAATTTTCAGAGTTCTGGGTTTGGCGGCATGCCTATAAATTGCCTACGAGTTAGACGTTGGGAGGTGAAATTGTTGGGCCGTAAGCCTCATAAACAAATTCTTAAAGCTAGGTTGGGTGAAATGACCGGTTCCTAAACTCAATCCTAGTTGGATTAATCCATGAATATATTGCCTACGGGGCTAGACACAAGGTGTCATATTAGACCAAAGCAGTAACTCTGGAATTTGAATAGCATATTAGATCCTTTTTGGGCCCATGCTTGTGTTTACTTTTATGTGAATTATGAATTGAGGAAAAATCGAATAATATATTAAGATATGGTGATATAATGCTATGAGAGATAATATTTTTATGTGTTGTGCATTGGCATTGCATTTGCACTATATATTATTATCAAAGTTTGTACCACTAAGCTTTGGCTTAGCCCGAATGTGACTCATCGCGCAGGTGACAGGGTAGATCCGGTTGAGCCGGAGAGTTCTAGGCTGAGTTGAGTCTAGGCTTGAGATTTTGTGAGCGGAGTTGTTTTGGACATCAAGATCAGAAACAAGTTGCCAGCATGTATATATTTTATATTTTTGTACATATTAACTTTGATGTATATAAATATGCATATTTTGCTTCCGCAGTCTATCAAAAATGTTTTGGATAAGCCTTTGGTATTGAAAGTATATACGTGTTATAGCAAATAATATTTCATTTACTATATATATGATATTAGTTTAATGTTTTTAAGTTATACAGATTTTAAAAGTGAAGACTTGTTTTATTAAAATGGTCGTGACATTCTTGTGCCCTCTATGCGTATATTACATATGTTGGGTATATGTAGTGTACATATATTGAGTATAAGGGTGTTACAATTTATTTTGGTATCAGAGCCTAGGTTTGAGGTTCTCAACCTAGGTTGGTGGTAAGAAAAAGAAAAATTGAGATTTTTAAATATTGTTTTTAAATAAGATACATGCATTGGCAATGGCAGTTTTTTTTATCTCTGATGCAGTAATTTCTGCTGTGTTGCAGATATAGGTAGTTATGGTGTCTCAGACATGTCAGTCTGTTGAGGGTAGTGCTGAGAGTGCAGCTCCTGATGAGGGTAGAGATGGAGCTAGAGTTGAGATTGCTAGAGGAGCACCTGCTCCTGTGCCAGAGAGACTAGCAGTTGATGAGATTCTGCCAAGCTGGGTACGACATATGGTGGAGTTGCTGAGGCAGGCTCCAGTTCAGCAGCCACTGCTACTGCAGCCCAGCCGCAAGTATCGATGAGGCAATATGATAAGTTGAGAAAGTTTGGAGTGGAGGACTTTATAGGTACTACATATCCTGCCGTAGTTGAGCAGTGGCTAGATAGAGTTCAGAGAGTATTCATCTAGCTGTAGGCTACTTTTGAAGAAAAGTTTGATTATTCTAGATCTCATTTGCAGAGGGATGCGTATGATTGGTGGAAGACGGTCCCACATGCCTTGGATGATCCACCAACCTTGACCTATGATGATTTCCTGCGAGAGTTTGAGCAGAAGTATACTCCGAGGGAGTATAAAGATGCTAAGAAGATAAAGTTTTTGAGTTTGAAGCAGGATACCAGGACTATATCGAAGTATGAGATAGAGTTTACCCGGTTGAGTCAGTATGCTGGCAGGATTATTTCGGATGAGATAGATCGGTGTCAGAGATTTGAGGAGGGGTTGAGACCCTCTATCATGTGTATTATCGTAGGCTCCCGGTATCATGATTTTTCCTAGTTGGTTGCAGCTACCAGGAGTCTTAAGAGAGCACAGGGTCTGCCACCAAAGGATAGATAGATTGATACCGCAGCTTCTTGATCCAGTTTTAGAAGGGGTAGTGGTGGTAGAGGTTTTAGTAGAGGTGGTCGACCTGTGACTAGTAAGAGAGGAGGTTCTACATCTGGAGGCAGTAGACCAGATAAGGCAGGGCCTTCATAGCGGGTTTATGTGATGCAGGGACAGTCAGATGCTTCAGCTGTTATTGCTGGTACATTTTCTTTATTTGGTACTTCAGTTCTTGCTTTGATAGATCTTGGATCAACTCATTCATACATTAGTGTATCCATCTTGCTTGTAACTGAATTGCATTCAGAGTTCCTAGGATTTGATGTGCTGGTGACAAATCCTTTAGGGCACCGAAATAGTCCGGTTGTGGTTCAGGATGAGGAGTTTCTTGGTGACTTGATTGAGATGCCTTTCAAGGAGTATGATTTAATTTTGGGCATGGATTGGTTATCTAAGCATAGGGCTATGGTAGACTATTAGAAGAAGTGTGTTACTCTGAGGAGTGGTAATGGTAGAAGTGTAATGGTAGAAGTGTGATGGTATCTAGTGAGCAGAGACATCTTGCATCCATGTTTGTTTTAGCTATTTCAGCTAGGAGGATGATTCGAAAAGGATGTGAGGCTTATCTTGCTCATGTTATAGATACCAAAGTTGTGGGTTCCCAGCTTGACAGTATACCCACAGTTGCTGATTTTCAAGATATTTTTCCTAAGGAGTTGCCAGGGTTATCCCCTGAGAGAGAAGTGGAGTGTAACACCCTTATACCATATACACTCACATATGTAATGTAGTATATCGGATTTAAGAATGTCACAGTCTATTTGAAGCAAACCAATCTTTAAACTTTAACATCAAATCATTATTTTAAATTGTAATAGATAAAACATTCCTTGTTAAAATACACACACACATATATATATATATCTTCATTATCCCAAAAGTGAATCCAAAACATTTGTTTAATAAGCAGCGGAAAATGTAGCGGAATATACATATGTATTCATCAAAATCAATATTTACAAAAATATAAAGTTTATACATGCTGGCAGTTCGTCTCTGATCTTGAAGTCCAACAATCAACACTTCACAAGGGATCACAAGCCTAGACTCGACTCGGTCTAGCTGAACTTTTCAGCTCAACCGAATCTACCCTGTCACCTATGCGATGAACCACAATCCCGCTAAGCCATAGGCTTAGTGGTACAAACCACGATAACAATATGCTTCAAATGTAATGCCAATGTCAAACTTTCAAGAATTATAAACAATACACAAGGATATCATAATTCATAACATTACATTTTATTATATTATTCAATTGTCTCATCATTCATGATTCACATTTAAGCAAAGACAAGCATGGGCCCAAAAGAAACTAAAATGCCATTCAAATTCCAGAGTTACTGTTTTGGTCCAATAATCACATTTATCAAGCCTATAGGCAAATCATTATCACAATGAGAAACATCTCATATGTAACATCCCAACTAGGCTTTAAGGACTAGGCCCAACCAAGCTTCAAGGGGAGCATAGTATCACCTCAACTTGGCTTCAAGGACCAAGCCCAACTCAGCTTCAAGGGAGTGTTACTTTTAGGCATGCCACCAATAACAAAACTCTAAAAATTGAATAACATACTAGGCACGCAATTCTTTCATTCTTTCATTATCAATTCCATTCTCATTTTCTCATAATCATCTAGGCATAATGCCTTAATATTTCATTTACATCATTATAGCCAACATAAATGGCTTCACATTTCATCATTTGAGTGCACATCACAACTTACATTGTTCATATCTTTTGAATCCTCAACATATATTTCATATAGTTCACATAATACAAATCATTGCACCATTCTCATATATCAACAATATAATAGGTAGCCTAACACATTTTCTAACCAAATGTGTTAAGTCCCAAAATCATGTAAATGTATGCAATCATGTAGGGTTTGTACTTACCTCTAAGAGCAACAAATATCAATCTAACAACCTCCTCTTCCAAGATTCCTTCAACACTTAGATTAGGGAAATTCAATTCTCTTCAAAACCTAATTCAAAGGTGATTATACATACTCACTTAGTAATACACATAAGAAAATAAGGATAAGAACTATCTAGGGCAAACTATACACTTGACACGTCAACAACACGAGCATGTCCCTGATCGTTCCCTAAACCCACAACACATAAGCTTTGACACGCTCAGTGACATGGGCGTGTCACTGCACGTGTCAATTCTCCTCCAACACAGAATCTATGACACGTTCAGTGACATGGGCGTGTCACTGGACGTATCAATCCACCAACAACACAGTAGCTATGACACGCTTAGTGATATGGGCGTGTTACTAGACGTGTCAATACTACTCTAACATAGAAGCTGTGACATGCTCAGTGACATGGGCGTGTCACTGCTCATGACACGCCCAAAGACATGATCGTGCTACTGGGTGTGTCAGGCCAAAAACCTAAAATCGACACCAACAACACTACATCTAACAATCATCTTTCTTTTACCCTTTTCCGCTCCAAACAATCTTACCCAAAACCATCAATAAATTATAATAAACTTGCATAACATCAAAACAACTCAATTTCATGCATCAAACACAAATCACAATCATACTTTACAACTCAAGGTCAGAACACCCACAACTCTTGTCTCTATCACCAAACTTAACTCTTTCTCTTCAATCCAACCTCAAAATCAAAGTTAACAAAACAACACAATTCTCAAACATACCAAAATCAATCATACACACAATTACACCAACCATTCACTAAGTTCAAAAACACAAACTCCATCAAACAATCCAATAAACTCAAAAGAACACAAAGAAACAAGTTGGAAACTTACCAAAAGTGAAGAAAATCCTTCAAACTCCAACTTGATCTCTTGAAACACCCTTCAATCTTGAGTTAGAAATCACAAAACCTCTCTTCCTTGATGATGATGGTGGTGGCCGGCTATCAAAAAGAAAGAGGAAGAAGAAGATAATGAAAAGTCAATACCACCCTACTCTTAGCCACTCAAATCTCCAATTAACCTCCACCAAGCAATTTATGTATTATAATAATGTAAATATCATCTTCCACTTACATTAATTTCTATTTTAAATAATTAATTATCCCATTTGACCATCCATAAATGTTGACTTGTATATGTTGTATATATCTTCATATATACAACATATACACACTCCTCTTTTCCTCTTAATCATTATTACACACTTTAAAATCATTAAATCCAATTTCAACACTTAACATTTCTAAAATTTTAGGGTATAGTTTGAGATATTACATGGAGTTTGGTATCGATTTGTTGTCTGGTACCACTCCTATCTCTATTACTCCTTATCGAATGGTACCTACTAAGTTGAGAGAGCTGAAGGTGCAGTTACAGGAGTTGTTGGATAAAGGGTTTGTTCGCCCCAGTGTATATCTGTGGGGAGCCCCTGTTTTGTTTATGAAGAAGAAGGATGGTACTTTAAGATTGTGCATTGATTATAGATAGTTGAATAAAGTGACCATCAAGAATAAGTATCCTTTTCCTCGAATAGATGATCTCTTTGATCAGTTGAAGGGAGCAGCAGTTTTCTCTAAAATTGATATGAGATCAGGGTACCATCAGTTCAGAGTCAGAGATGAAGATATACCCAAGACAGCTTTCCGTACAAGGTATGAGCATTATGAGTTCTTGGTGATGCCCTTTGGATTGACGAATGCACTAGCAGCATTTATGGATTTGATGAACAAGGTGTTTAGACCCTATCTAGATTAATTTGTAGTGGTTTTCATTGATGATATTTTGGTGTATTAACATAATGAGGAGGATCATGACAAACATTTGCGGATTGTATTGTAGACTTTGAGAGAGAAGCAGTTGTATGCTAAGTTGTCTAAATGTGAGTTTTGGCTTGATCAAGTGACTTTTCTCGGTCATGTAGTTTAAGCACAAGGTATTATAGTTGACCCAATTAAGGTTGAAGCTATTTTGAATTTGAGTCCACTGAAGTCTGTGACAGAGGTTAGAAGTTTTTTGGGTTTGGCAGGCTATTATCGACGGTTTGTGAAAGGTTTTTCTATGATAGTTGCTCCACTTACCAGATTACTTTGAAAGGGAGTTAGATTCTTGTGGACAGATCAGTGTCAGGCGAGCTTTGAGTAGCTGAAGAAGATGTTAACTCAGGCTCCTGTCCTTACCCTGCCTGTGGAAGGTAAACCATATGTGATTTCTAGTGATGCTTCACATAATGGTTTAGGTTGTGTTTTGATGCAGGAGGGTAGAGTTATTGCTTATTGCTCTCGACAGTTGAAGCCACATGAGCTGAATTATCCGACGCATGATTTGGAGTTAGCAGCCATAGTTTTTCTTTGAAGATTTGGCAACATTACTTGTATGGGGAGAAGTGTTTTATTTATACGGATAACAAGAGTTTGAAATATTTGGGTGTTCAGAGAGAGTTGAATCTTCGGCAGAGAAGATAGTTAGAATTGATTAAAGACTATGACTGTTTAATTGATTATCATCCTAGTAAGGCAAATGTTGTTGCTGACGCCTTGAGTCGAAAGTCTTTGGCAGGTTTGACTGCTTATTCACTCTTGTTGCTTGTTGAATTGAGAGCATTGCATGCCAGATTTGAGTCATGTGATGATGGTACATTAATGGCCCAGTTGCAATTGAGGCCAGTGTTATTGGATCAGATTAGGGAGACTCAGTTGGTAGATGAGAAAATCTAGAGAGCTGTATTGGATTGCCAAAAGGGGAAAGTTGAGACTTTCATGTGAGAAGTGATGGTAGTTTGTGGTACAGAGATAGATTGTGTTCCTAATGATGTAAGGCTGAAAAAGGTAATTTTGGAGGAAGCACATCAATCAGCTTATGCTATGCACCCTAGGAGTACTAAGATGTATCAGGATTTGAAATAATATTATTGGTGGTCAGGTATGAAGAGGGACATAGCAGAGTTTGTATCCAGATGTCTCACTTGTCAGAGAGTGAAGGCTGAACACCAAGTTCCTTCGGATTACTTCAGCCATTATCAGTGCCAGAGTGGAAATGGGAGCGAGTAACGATTGATTTTGTGACTAGTTTGCCTTTGACTCAGAGGAAGCATGATGCAATTCAGGTGATTATTGATCAAATGATGAAGAAATCTCATTTCCTTCTAGTTCGGATGGATTATTCTCTTGAGAGATTGGCTGAGCTGTATATCAATGAGATAGTGAGGTTGCATGGAGTCCCAGTTTCTTTGGTGTCTAATCAAGATTCCCAATTTACTTCAAAGTTTTAGAAGAGTTTGCATGATGCTCTGGGTTCTCGGTTGTAATATCCCAATTTATGCCCTAGAAGTTTTGAATATTATGGTTGTTTTAATTGGATTGAATGTATGTGTCAAATTGAAAGAGAAAAGAATTTTTAAAGGAAGTGTATATGTTGCATATATGGTAGTATAAATAACATATACATAAGTCAAAAGGGATGGTCAATGGAAGAGGATATTTATTTGTGATATGTGAAATTTACTTAAATGGGCATATGAGTGACAAGAGTTAAGTTTAAATGGATGAGGGCATTTAAGTAATTGTTGTGTTAGAATTGCATGGTGGAGATTTAAAGAAGAAGAGAAGTTTGACTTGTCATTATTTCTTTTCTTCTCTTCTCTTTTGGTGTGGCCGGCTATCAAAGGAAAGGGAGAGGAAGAGAGGTGTTCTAAGTTCTAAACATCAAATTGAAGGGAGAATCAAAGGATTAAGTTGGAGATTTGTGAAATTTCTTCAATTGAGGTAAGTACTCTCTTGTTTTCCTTTGTTATTTTGAGGTTGTGTTTGAAGTGAGTTATGAATTGTTGATCTTATGATTGAGTGTGTTTGAGATGTGTTTATAAGTGTTGAGATTGATTGTAAGTTACAAAGTTAAATTGGTGTTGGTTTTGGTTTGAAGATGGTAAGTTAAGTGGATGTGGATATTGAAAGAACCAGAGTAATGTTGGTTTAGGGTTTTGAAGTGTTGAGTGATTAAATGTGTTGTTGATGTATTGTTAATGTGAATATTGTGATGAGCATGCAAGATATGTGTTAATGACATTGTTTATATTCATTTGAATGGGGTTATGTTGTGCATAATGTGTTTAAATTCAATCAAAAGAGATTTGGTCATGTTTAGGGTTTTTAATCATGAGAGACACGGCCAAACTAAGGAAGAGACACGGCCAAACTATAGAATTTTGGGAGACACTGCCAAGTCTAAGGAAAATGTGGCCGTGTTGGATGATTTTTGGAGAGACACGGCCGTGTCCCTTGCCCATGTCTGCCACTGCCAATTTGTGTTGAGAGACACGGCCACAAGCTTGGCCGTGTCCCTTGAGTGTGTTGGCTACTGTGAGTGTCCTTTGCTCTTCTTGCTTTGTTGAGATTGAACATACATATGATGATGCATATGACACTATATGAACAATGTTATGTGTTATGCATTGTGAATCTTGTGAATGGTAATGTGTTGTATGAATAATGTACTTTGTAATGTTACATCAATGATGCTATATGTAAAATGTGAAGGATATGATGAGGTAATTGATTATGTATAGCTTGATGGGAGTAGTTCTTGAGGTAAGGGCAAACTTACCTAGATGCATTCTTTTATATGATTTTGAAACTTAAAACAATGTTAAGTAAATTACTAAATTGTTAATACAATGTGATTAATGTTGTTATTTGTATAGTGTGAAAGCTATAAGGATCATCCAAAAAGGTATGTGCAATGCAATTTGTTATGATAAATGTTTTAATAATGATTGAAATGAAATAAATGGATATGTTGTTTATATGACGATGAATTTGAGATACATGTGCAATGAAATTGATTATGTATGCTTGAATGATGAAGTGTGTAATGTGAATTGAGACATCAAGAGATGTGGAACTAATGTTCTGAGATATAATGTGATGTGAAGCCATTGTGATTGGCTATGATGATTCAATTGAGAATGGAAATGATAATGAAATAATAAATGAATTGTGTGGCTAATTTGTTATTCCATTTTCAGAGTTTGTTGTTGGTGGCATGCCTAATGATAGTAACAATCTCTTAAAGTTAGGTTAGGCTTGATCCTTGAAGCCAAGTTGGGTAGAAGTTTAACATGTTTTACTCCCCTTGAAGCTTGGTTGGGTCTAGTCCTTGAAGCCTAATTGAGATGTTACAACCCTTGAAGCTAGGTTGGGTTGGTTCTTGAAGCCAAGTTGGGTTGAGACTTAGCATGCTTTGTTCCCCTTTAAGCTTGGTTGAACCTAAATCCTTGAAGCCTAGTTGGGATGAAGATAATGATAATGTGATAATAAAACCAAAGCATTAACTCTGAGAGTCGAATGGCATATTAGTGTCTTTTGGGCCCGAGTCTGTCTTTGTTGTCAATATGATATACAAATGTTGAAATAAATGAGTAGTAAGATCTATGGTTGACTTTGTTGGAAATGTGATTCATGATTGGTGAATTGTTAATAAGATAATGTTATGAAGTATGTTGTGTAATATGTGTATTGATATATTGGTTGTGAGTATTAATGATGGATTGTGGTTGGTGATAATGATATTAGTCGAGATATATGAAAGGTGCAATTCAAAAGGAAAAACATGATAAGATACTAATGATACATGGAAGTGATATTTCATTATATGTTAGAATTTCTATAATGTATGTTTATATGTTATATTTGTACTACTAAGCTCTCGGGCTTAGCGCGGATGTGTAATCACGCAGGTAACTAGGTGGAAGATATGAAGTCTTTCGTTATGCCACGAGAAGAGTAAGAGTTTGTCGAGACCAACTAGAGGGTGATGCATACATGTTTAACTTTAATTATGATGTATTTTTGGCAAGAGTGTATTTATATGTATAAATGAAGTTTTGATAAAGATAAGATTATGAACCATATGTAAGATCATTAAAAGTATAATGATTTTGTAAATGGTCTTTAAATTAATGTATTGTGGTTTGAACTCTGTTAAAGGTTTTAAAAATGTAACAAAAAGTGACATCCTTATACTTTATATATTTACTGTATGTATACCAGGTGTATGTATAGTACTTATATGGAGTATCGGGGTGTTACATCGGTTGCATTTTAGCACTGCATTCCATCCTTAGACAGATGGGCAGTCAGAGAGGGTGATACAGATTTTAGAGGACATGTTGAGAAGTTGTATCATCGATTTCATTGGAAGTTGGGACAGATTCTTACCACTGATTAAGTTCACTTATAACAATAGTCATCAATCCAGTATTAAAATGGCACCTTATGAGGCACTGTATGGTAGAAGATGCAGGACACCTCTATGTTGGGATGAGGTTGGAGAAGGTAAGTTGGTTGGTCCTGATTTGATTAAGAAAAAAGAAGAGAAAGTAAAGGTGATTAGAAATTGTCTGAAAGCAGCCTCAGACCGACAGAAATCATATTCAGATTGGAAAAGAAGAGACATAGAATTCAGTGTAGGAGATAAAGTATTTTTGAAAGTGTCTCCTTGGAAGAGACTTGAGTTACCCCAATCCAAGTGTTGAGAGAGAGCTTGGAAAAGGAGATTGAAAGTGGCATTTGTTGCTTTAGAGACAAGTACAAACTTTGAATATTTTATTATATTTACATGACATTAGGACTTAACACATTTGGTTAGAAATGTGTTAAGTTACTACATAGTTGGTGCATAAATAATATGCTATGATTAGTTGGTATAAATGTATTATGGATGATGTGAGCTATGTGCAATATATGTTAATGATTCAAAACATATGGATAATGCATTAAAGATGGTATGTAGGCCTTTGTAATGGCTATAATGATATAATAAGATATTTGAGACATTGTACCTAACATGAACATGAGAAAATGAGAAAGAATTTGATAATGAAATGGAATATGTGAAAACATAATATAATGAATTGATATGGAAATAAAAGAGAAATAAGAATTAATTGTGTGCCTAATATGTTATTCAATTTTCAGAGTTCTGAGTTTGGCGGCATGCCTATAAATTTTCTACGGGCTAGACGCTGGGCGTCATTATGAAAAGAATATTTTTGAGGTGAAATGGCCGGGCCATAAGCCTCATAAACAAATCCTTAAAGCTAGGATGGGCGAAATGACTGGGTCATAAACTCAGTCCTAGTTGGATTAATCCATGGATATATTGCCTATGGGGCTAGACACAAGGTGTCATATTAGACCAAAGCAATAACTCTGGAATTTGAATAGCATATTAGATCCTTTTTGGGCCCATGCTTGTGTTTGCTTTTGTGTGAATTATGAATTGAGGAACAATTGAGTAATATATTAAGATATGGTGATATAATGCTATGAGAGATAATATTTTTATGTGTTGAGCATTGGCATTGCATTTGCACTATATATTGTTATCAAAGTTTGTACCACTAATCTTTGGCTTAGCGTGAATGTGACTCATCACGCAGGTGACAGGGTAGATCCGGTTGAGCCGGAGTGTTCAGCTAGACGATTCGAGACTAGGCTTGAGATTTTGTGAGCGGAGTTGTTTTGGACATCAAGATCAGAAACAAGTTGCCAGCATGTATATATTTTATATTTTTGTACATATTGACTTTGATGTATATAAATATGTATATTTTGCTTCTGCAATCTATCAAAAATGTTTTGGATAAATCTTTGGTATTGAAAGTATATACGTGTTATAGCAAATAATATTTCATTTACTATTTATATGATATTGGTTTAATGTTTTTAAGTTATACAAATTTTATAAGTGAAGACTTGTTTTATTAAAATGGTTGTGACATTCTTGTGCCCTCTATACGTATATTATATATGTTGGGCATATGTAGTGTACGTACATTGAGTATAAGGGTGTTACAATATCACCAAAATAACATGGGTATCCATCCCTAGATGGAAATATACCCTTACAATCCTTAAATATTCACAAAGAAAATAAATAAAATAGGATACCCACCAAAAGGTGGAAATATGTCCCTTATAATTATCCTAAAGTCTTTAAATAAATTATAATATAAACAAATAGGACACCCACATAGTGCGGAAACATGTCTTTTACATTCTTGAAATAAGAATAATCAAATTAAAATAATTAACCAAATACAATTAAACCATTCAAGCATTCACAATAATTAAAAGTAAATCATCTATTATACACCAAATAAAATAAATCAGCCATTATATGTATATAACAATAAATTAAATAATCAAACCTAGATTTTAATCTTACATTGAACAATAAATATATAAAACAAGGGTTTTAATATATGTAGTAGGATTTCTTAAGATTTAGAATGCTAAATTAGGGTCTTGGAAAACATGATTAGGTTTTATAAATGATGGGTTTTGGAAATATTTTTTAGGGTTAAAACATGATTTTAGGGTTTTGGGATGACCATTAGGGTTTTAGTGATCAAACTAGGGTTTTTAGGGCCTTTTGGATAAAATCAAGATTTTATGAATTCTAAAACAAAATTAGGGGTTTTAAGTTTTATAAACATGCAAAAGGGGTTTGTGATGATCTAATTAGGGTTTTGATTTTTTTAAAACATGTAACTACTATTTTGGATAATTAAAATAAAGTTTTAAATTAAATCCTAAGTCACTGTAAATCTAAAACAAATAGATGCTAGCTAATTAAGCTACTGGACAAAATAAGGTGTGAATAAATAAGCTAGTGGATGTTTTATATGAATCAAAGGCAAAAGAACAAATTACAGGACAAAGGCAATTCAATGGATGAAATAATAATAAGTGAGCCTACTGTAAATTTAAATAAAGTAAGAAACAAAACCGAACCTCTATTTGTTGGCTCCGCCAAAGTTGAGAGTGTTGGTTGAGTGAAGCAATTGTCCGAGACAATTGATGTGTGTTGATCTTTGCTTAATTGTTACTGCTGCTTTGTTTAAAGTGTTGCTTTTATTTATGTATTAATTATTGATCATGTTTATGTATTAATTCCTCCCTTTAATAATTATGGTCGTCTTTAATCCTTGCTTAAGCCTGTATTTATAAGGAACAAATTAGATTAACATTAGTATGTAAACCGAGCTTAATCAAGATTTTCAATTTAAGCACAACTTGGATTAAGTCCAAAAACCAAAGCCATGTCAAACTAAAATCAATTTATTTTGACATGGAACCCATCCATATTGAATCCATCCATATCGAATTATACCTTTTTAAATTCGATATGGACCAATTGGATATCCATATCAAATTGGATATCCAACATGGACATTGTCCATAACAAATTGGATTTGATCCAATTTGATATGGACAACATCCAATTCGAGTTAGGCAAGCCCAATTTGACATGGCATGATCCATTTCGAATCGAACCTAATTCAGGGCTTACAAAGGTTGAACCGGCTTATTTTAGGCCTTATGAAATTGGAACAATCTAATTAAAATATTTAAACTAGGTTTAATCCATTAAGAATGGATCAATCTTGACTAGGCCTCTATAAATCAGGATCAGACTAGCTAGGGCCAAAATTAAGGATCTACAATATGCATCATTGCATACATGTCATCCATACGATTTTTACTCAACATGAAACTATAGCCTTAAACCAAATCCTAAATCAGAATGATTTATGTTCACCCATTAATTTTGTCCAAAATGATAAAAATTCAGCTAAAACCTGAACCTAAGCCACATTGGCTTAGTACACCTCAAAGATCCAAGAGATGCAATAGCCTAGTTACCCAACAACCAGGGGAGGCCCCACTGGCCTCACTATCTCCTCAAAAGGAATATCACCTTTCACAATTTTGGCCCTCATCAATATATGAACCCATATTTTGAAAACCATACCATTATCGATCAAATCCTTTTTGGTAAAATGTAAAAATAGAAGCATTAAATATATAGATCACCTAGAACCCTTGGTTTTCTTACCTCATCATTTCTCCTCCTGCATCAAAAATTAAAGCATGAATCAAGACCATTTATAGATACCCTATCCAAACATACATGCATTAGCTAGCATCTCAAAACAAAGCAACGAATTGTCCAAAGCTCAGTATCATAAAATGCAAATCCTACTCAAAGCTCTAACCTCACCTTCTTTCATTTTCTTAAGGTACCCTGTCTCAAACTATTGAATCTCATGAAATGCAAGCCTTTGTCGAGGACATTCTCAATAAACAAGAAGAAATTTTTAAGAACATGCTGATTAGTCAATAACTGATTTCAATAAGATACTGGTTGATTCTTTGAGTGCACAGTGCAACTCAATTATGACCGAGGTCCAGAACATGCTGCGCGAAAAGTAGCCGGATATTGGTTCATCATCCAACTAACCCCCACCCATGGTTGACCTTACACAATAAGGGACTACAATTGAGCTTCCCAAACTTCTCCTACCTAGCTCCCATGTGAATCCTTTTCAAAGGGGAGAGCACCTTGAGACCAGCCTTCTCATGGAAAAATTGGAAGCAATGGAGAAGCAGATAGAAAATTTCAAACACCATGATGAAACTTTTGATCTTAAATCTCTGACCCTATATCTTGAGGCTCATTTTCCACCCAAATTAAAAATGCCTAAGATTGATAAGTTTGATGGCACCACTTGCCCTAAGACTTATCTTAAGATGTATGTAGGGGCCCTCAAACCTATGAGACTCAATGATGAGCTCCTTGCTCAACTATGCTAGAGGTTCCTTATAGGTGTTGTTGTCAGATGGTTCATGGACCTTGACAAGAAGAAATACCAGACGTAGGAGGATATTTGTAATGCCATCACTAAACAATACCACTATAACATTGAAGTGGAAATTACAAGAAGGGATCTTGAAACCATTAAGCAAAACCAAAATGAATCATTCTCTTCTTTCCTTATGAGGCAGAGGGGATATGAAGCATAAATGGTCAACCACCCTTCAGAAAAAGAGCAAATTAACATAATTGTCAAGAAACTATTGTCCGTTTACCAAACACATTTGCAAATGCAATATTTACCTACCTTCAAAGCTTTTATTGCCACTGCCACTAAAATTGAAGACTTGATGCATACTGGTCAAATCAAGGATAAAATGGCCTCTTCCTCAAGGTTTAAATAAAACCTAAACTTCTATAGCCCTCAAACTATCAATTAGAAAGTAGGTGAAGTGGCCAGTATCACTCCACAACTGTAACTCCATTTAAAGAGGAGTCAACAGCAAAGGGCATTCACTAATTTGGGTATGCCCCTCAGCTTGGTGTGCAAGAAGGCCTTGTAGGCTCAGTTGATTTAGCTTTTTGATCCTAAGCCTGTTCTAAACCCACTTCCCAAAAAATGGAATATTGAAGAGTATTGTGAGTGCCACCAAAGCACATGCCATAAGATAGATGTATGCATAAACCTTAAACATCATATCCAAGATCTCATTGACAATGGATCCATCTTACTACTAAGGCATCCTAACATGAACACTAACCCATTGCTAACTCATCAAAGTATTAATGCCATCACCTCATTAGTTGATGATGAATTGGATCCCACATCTCTGATCCATCATTATTGTTATGTGTTGGAATTGAATGAATTTATAGATGAGGTTAATGTAATGACCATAAGTGGGAGAGTTACACAACCGCCCTTAGAATTTTCATAATCAATACCAGTACCAAAAGCAGCCCCCCATCAAAAGCAAACCCTACTCTTGAGCCAGAAGAGGATCCTATACTGAAACAACTCAAAAAGACCCAAGCTAGTCTTTTTATTTGGAGCCTACTTCAATCTAGTTATCCTCATTGCTAAGCTCTTTGCAAGGCTTTGAGTCAGATTCAGATGCTAGTCGAGACCATCCCTAAAGCTCTGATGGCATATATGACCAAATTGATTGCCATCTCTTTCTCAAATAAGGACCTCTTAGGTGAGGGTGAACAAAACCATGCTCTCTATATCACTATTTTGGCCTATGGAAAGATAGTATCTATGGTGTGGTGGATAATGTCTCAGTATTAAATGTTTTCCCTCTCAAAGTCGCAAGTTGTTTGGGGATTGAAATGTCTGAGCTAATACCTTTCGATCAAATTATGAGAGCTTATGATAAGAGAGGTTATGAGGGTATCCTATAGAATAAGAAATCAATTTTCAAGTTATAGATGTCCCAGCTTGTCTTAACCTATTACTTGAGAGGCCCTAGATTCACCAAGCTAAAGTTGTTCCATCCTCCCTTTATTAAAAACTCAAATTTCCATATAAAGATGGAGTAGGTACCATAAAAGGGGACCCGAATGGGTAGTCAGACCTTCCGCCACAAGTGCTAATTTTGGAAATTAAGCCAGAACCTTCAGTAATGGCTCTATCAAGATTCACGTTTGATTTAGTTTATAGAAGAAGAGGTAGACTTATCTTAGAAGATAGCGAGCCTACCTTGGAGATGGGAGAAGATTTTAAGGACAACATGAAGCCTAATCTATTTCAAGTAATTGTGATAGAAGAAGGACCAAAATCATATTTCAACTACTTGATCTAATTAATTATGGGAATACCCAACAATTGGTATTTTGAAAAGGATTGCAGTCCATCATAAAAGTCTATCCCATCCACAGTAGAGCCAGATTTCTAGCCTAGTCAAGGGTCAACCCTAAAGTCAGATTCTGAGCCTGTGTTAGATACTAAGCTAAGAATCTAGTTCAGGTTGAAAATCAATTTAAGCTCCAAGTCAATTTCCAAAATCGAGTCCGAGTCTTGTAGTTCAGAGTCTAAGTCTATCATTTTGACTCTATCTATAATAAAAAACCTTGTAACCATTTTATCATCAATAAAAGTTCCAAGGATTCTGTTTACTTCCCTTTGTCTCCTGATAAGCATTATGGAATATTCAATATTAGAAATTAATGAAAATAAAGAAACAATAAATCTGGGAGCATTAGAAGTACCAAAAAAGTGCATACATTGTATCCTCATACATCCATAAATTGAAATTAAGGGGCATTTCTCAAGGAATTATAAGATTACTTTGCACGAAAAGTAAGTAATATGATAAGACTAAATCCCCACATTTAATCATATGAAGTTAGTCAAACAAAAACTCTGCTAGCTCAAATCAGAATGGTTCTTAAAAATTAAGGAAAAAATAGCCAAGCTCATGGAAAACCAGTTCATAGAGCCTGTCATATACCCTCAATAGGTAGCCAATATTATGTCAGTACTAAAGAAAAATGAGAAGGTTTGTATGTGTGTGGATTACAAAGATCTCGATAAGGCCCATCCAAAAGATGAATTCCCTCTATCGCATATTAATCTCCTTGTTCATAGATTAGCCGGGTCTAAAGTGGTTTCATTAACCCTTTATGCTGGATATAATCAGATCCTATTTCATCCTTCTGATAAGGAAAAGATAGCCTCCATTGTAGAATGGGGGCACTTACTGCTACAGGGCCATGGCCTTTGGCCTCAAGAATACTAGGGTAACTTATTAAAGAATGACCATTACACTCTTCTAGGACATATGTGAGGAGTTGCCCAAGCACCAGGTCCAAGCCCACGAATGATGAGACTAGAATACTCTTTTAAGGGCTAAGTCCCACACGACACTACTGCATATGGTCTCTAGTCAGTTCGATAAGCACGAGTTTAAAACCTTCTTTTATTTTGAAAAGAAAAATCCCTTTTTTAATTTGGAAAAGGATCGGTGGCTTTTATTTTGAAAAGTTGAAACTGGAGAGTCACCACCTTTATTTTTAAGAGGAAAATTAAGGAAAACCCATTTTAATTGACTCCATTTAAAAATGAATTTTTACCCAAAGTGGGCACAGGTTCAAAATCGAGCATGACAGGTCCCTGACTAATTTTTCTAAACCATATTTTAAAGAAAATGATTCTTTTATTTCCCTTTGATTGATTCTCAAACTTCTTTAAATGAGTTTTTAGGAAAAAATGCAGTTTTCAAAAGTGTTATCTCAATGATTATGAATGACAAAGTATATTAATGCATGAGCCATTTATAGCATGACATCCACAATTGCAGTATCAAATGTTAGAAAATAACTATTATAATGACTCTAAAATGGCAATTCCAGAGGAGCTCCAACTCTGACCTTTATGGTTTCTAGGTTGAGCACAAGTCCCCAACTAAAATAATGAACTCAAAATAAAAGATAGAATATGAGAAAATAATAACAACCACAAAAGCAATCCCTTTGTAAGGTCTTACCAAAACTTGCAAAGAGGCCATAAAGATTAAAGACAATAAAAGAAAATTAAAGAGCATATAAAAGCAAAAAGAAAGATCCAAATTTGGTGACAATTGGATGTTAAAATATGAGCTCCCCACTCAAAGTGATATTCTGAGTGTGTCTACTTATCCTGTTTGAATGAGAATTAGAGTTGTAAGTATGCAAAGGGTTTTATAGTTTGATTAACCAATTTTATTGTTGATTGATTACCAAACTAAAAAAGATTGAATAAGAGTATGTTACCTTGGGTAAACGCCTTTTCTTGATAAAAAGTTGAAGAGTCTTACCACTTCGAAGCTCCACTTGTAAAGAAAATGAATAGGAATTGATTAATGATAACCAAAAATAGTAAAGAGTCTTTAATTTTGTGTCATAAAAATATTTAAGCAGAGTTTCAGGGTCAGAATATACAATCCTTGAATAAAAGGGGCGAACCCCTATTTATAGGAGTCCAAATTTTGGATAGGGCCACACACTCTGCAGCTAGACTGCAACATGTGCGGCCTAGTGTGCGGTACTTGGCCCACTGCAGGATATGTTGTAGTCACATCGTGCGATACTCCACAAGAGATGCAGCTCGCCGATAAGAACCATGCCCATTGAGGTTGCTGCGGGCCACGCAACCACCGTGCGATCGCTCAACAAATTCAAATTAACTTTTTTTTAACTTTTCCAATTATGTAGGCAAGTATAAAATTAATGGTTCACAACATGATGCACTAGGATGTGGAGGTTTATATGGTTGATATGGTCATTAAGTCAAAGAAAGTTGAAATGCTTGTAGAGGCTTTAAGACGGTTCTTCCTTATATTATGTTAGTAAAACTTGAAACTCAACCCAGCCAAATGTGTATTTGGGGCAACCTTCGGTATATTTCTAGGCCACATGGTCAATTCTTGGGGAATTAAAGTTGATCCGGCTAAGTCTAAGGTAATTCTAGAAATGCCGCACTCAAGACAGAGAAAGAAATTAGGGATTTTTAGGCTGCCTACAATACATAAGCCGATTCATTTCTCAAATGACTAATGTATATGAGTCCATCTTCAAATTACTTAAGAAAGATGCCCTAACCAAATGGAATGACAAATGTCAAGAGGCATTTCTCCTGGTTTAGTTAATGGAAAAATACAAGATACAATGTGTGAGTGGGAATTTTTGCCCCCTCTCATGGTGGAATGATTTTTATGACCTCAGTACTGTTAGGCTCGGGGACTTAGAGAATACGGGCCTAAACCCGGAGAAATGAAGTCGCCACCTAAATAGGCTAGGAAAGAAAAGAAAGGGGTGGATGACTCAATTTCTAAGGAATCCCCAACCCCCTATTGGGTTCAGAAAGTTGGGTATGCATGGGGAAGGTGAGAATGACCCATTACCCCCATAACGCCTGATTTATTGGGACCAGCCTCCTTTTTAGATCTGAATATTATTAAATTCTTAGATTATTATATCACCATTCACATTACATGCAATTATGGAAAACAATCATATTATAAATCAAATAAACAAATAAACTAACAAATAAAATGGGCACCCATGCAAAGATGGAAACATGTCCTAATAAATCATTCAAACATCCTTACAAATAAATAAAATAGAAAACCCACCAAAAGGTGAAAACGGAACCCTTACAATTATCCTAAAATCCATAAAATAAATTAAATTACAAAAGCAAAACAAATAAGGCACCCACAAGTGGAAACATGCCTTTTACATCCTTAAAAATACAACCAATAAATAAATATTAACATAGTTCAATCATTCATAATAAAATATGTAATCCAAACATATAGTTTATCATAAAAAATGCAATCCACAATCGTATCTTAATATTAACTCCCTAACGAATTATAGTGCGCAACATACACAATGGTTTACGAAATAGGTTTTGTTGTGGAATTAGGGTTTTATCTTAAAACTATGGTTCAATCTTAGAAATTAGGGTTTTATAATATAATTAGGGTTAACATGCAAAATTAGGGTTTTTAATCTAAACTAGGGTTTTAGCATACAAACTAAAAAAAAAACATGCAAACCAAGATTCAAGAATGTCAGTTGAACTTAAAACATGTAATCTAGTGTGTTGAGCATGTAAATTAAGGTTTCACATGCAAGATCAAGGTTAAAACATACTATAGATGTTTTGGTTGCCCTAATCCCCAAATTCATAACTTACTATGATGAATTTACGAAATTATAAAATTTTGATAACACAATAATTTATGTATTGAAGGTAATCAACAAAATTTAATTAAATTTGGTTAATAGTAGCCTCACACCAAAATAAATTTGTTAACCATGTTTTGTTTATCACCTTTACCTTACAACATTTGGACTTGGTGATGCTACTGCATGGATGGAACTTAAATCTTGGTTGGTGCTTCGATGATCTGAGGATCAAGTGATGTGTAGGCTACTGTCTCCTCTCTTTAGCTTTTTGTCTCTGTGTTTTGGTGTTTACAAAATCGGCTCTTAATTACTAATCACTGCTGCTACCTCTTGGCTTTCTCTCTTGATTTCTATTTATAATGTATCAATTAGGGTTAAGTTTAATCACTCTCCTAATCCGGTTGAAACACTTATTTGTTATCCAAGATGTGCACTAGTTAAACACAATAAGGAAGCTTAATTTGTACTAAAACTAGTCTCATATCAAATTCGGGTAGCCAAATTCGACATGGGCTAGTTTCATGTAAAATTTGGTAGCCAAATTCGACATGAGTGGCCCTTATATCGAATTTGGGTATCCAAATTTGACATGAGTGGCACTCATATCAAATTTGGTACCTCATATCAAAATTTCTAAGGACTGAATCATTTTTGGACTGTAATGGCCCAATTTGATTTGAACCTGACCCAATCCGAACTCTCAAAATTAGGCTTGATTTAATTTGAACCTTGTTGTTAAAACCAAGCTTAACTTAGCCTTTAAATTAGAACCACGTTTGAATTGGTGCCAAAGTTAAGGATCTACAACCCGGGAGTTGGTTAGGGTTCTGGACCCGAGACTAGATTTAGGTTTTGGATCCGAGATTAAATTTAAGTTATAGACCCGAGGCTGGATTTGGGTTCTGGACGTGAAACTAAATTTGGTTTTTGGACCTGAGACTAAATTTGGGTTCTGGACTCGAGATTGGATTTGGGTTCTGTACCCGAGATTGGATTTGGATTCTGGACCCGAGATTGGATTTGACTAATCTTCTATCAGTTGAGAGATCTGGCTTTCTTCTAGCCATCAATTTCAACTCTTCTAGTTGACTGACCTTCTGTCATTTGTACTTGATTCATTTCTTCCATTCTTCTGTGAATTCTATTTTTATTTCTTTAATGGCTTCTGCTTGGCAAAAAATTGGGCTATTTTTTAGCCCTTTAGCTCTCGTATCCTCTCTTTGCCCCCTGTATGGCAGAACATTGAAAGAGAGTATGAAAATATTTTGTATATGCATAAACTCAAAAAATTGAAAAGGAGAGGTTTTGCCCCCTTGTATGGGCTCGAACTGATGATTTTGTGTCCATTAGGCTTCAATCGATACTTTTGTCTTGTTTTGTGTGTAAGCATGCATCTCCATTTTTGCAAAGTGATTGGATCTTGCTCATGTAATGAGCCTTTCATGCCCCTTGATTCCATGTCTACTTCTAATTATTTACTTCAAGAGTATTGGCTGCTTAAAGAATATGCAACAAAAGTGTAGTGTGACATGCTCATGTATGCGTATATGCATGACATGCATGAGTGATACTTACAGTGGTTATACTAACTCACAAACTGAGGTGATGGACTATAGGACTCCCACTGGTACCTTCAGAACATTTAGGCCTTGCTTTGGATCATTAGGAAATGTCACATCTACAGCTTCATCTCTAAGATATGAAAAACATGAGTAGTAGGAGGCCCAAGCAAGATAGTCAGAGAAACAAGAGACATCCATCTCAAACCATGATTCAACACATGAGTCGATAGCTTCTTCATAACCTTGTGAATGATTCTTTCATTAGCCTACTTTTACCCAATATGTCTTTTAAGTTTTGACAGTATAATGTACTTCCCTAAGCTTGGAGGCTCATATGTAAGAAAACATTATTTTTAATTTAATTTTAATTTTGAAATCAGATGTTGGCTTTGACATATCAATGTTAATATACCTTAGGACTTGATCTTTCAAATTAACACATCTATAACATCATAACCCTAGTTATCATACTAAACACAATTAGGAAGCTTAATTTGTGCTGAATCCAGTCTCATATAATATTTGGGTAACCAAATTCAACATGGGCTAGTGTCATGTCGAATTTGGTAGCCAAATTTGACATGAATGGCCTCATGTCGAATTTGGTTGGCCAAATTCAACATGGGCTAGTGTCATGTCAAATTTGGCTGCCAAATTTGACATGAATGAATGGCCCTCATGTCGAAATTGCAACCCAAATTCGACATGAGTGGCACTCATATCAAATTTGGTGCCTCATATCGAATTTGTTATGGACCAAATCATTTTCTGATTGTACTGGCCCAATTTGATTTGAACTTGACCCAATCCAAACTCTAAAAATTAGGCTTAATTTAATTTGGACCTTGCTATTGGCTTGATTTGACCTTTAAATCAGAACCATGTTTGAATTGGAGCCAAAATTAAAGGGTCTATAGAATGTCACTTGTCCTCTCCTTATAGACCTCAGACTAATGTGACTCATAATGCAGCAAATAAAACCATAAAGAACTTCTTAGTAAAGATGATGCAAAGTCATAAAATTGGCATGAACATTTGTCTTTTGCTCTTTTGGGTTACAAGACTTCAGTCAGAACGCTAACTAGGGCAACTCCTTTCTTTCTAGTGTATGGCATAGAGACAATCCTTCCAATTGAAATAGAGGTTTGGTTAGCTCAGACACTCCATGAATGTCAAATCAATGAATTTACATGGCTAATGCCTATAATGACCAGCTAAATGCTATCGATGAGAAAAGAATAGATGATTTGTACAAAGTACAAGGGTATCAATAGAAGATAGCTAGAGACTACGACAAAATAGTCAAAACCCAAGGATTATAAGAGGGGTAATTTGTATTAAAAGAAATTAGAGCCTCGGTACACAATCCTAAAGGGAAATTCAGGCCAAATTTGATAGGACCATACCTACTCAAAAAGATTTTTTCGGGAGGAACAACGATACTCTCAAATCTAGATGGCATCGAGTTTTCAAGTCCATTCAATATGGATCAACTCAAGAGATATTTTGTTTAATTACAATAGCATTTTTGTTACAAAAATACGTAGGCCTGATTCTAAAAAAAAAAGAGCTCGGTGAGCTGAAAAACACAAAAGGGTAGCTCGGGCAAAAATTAGAGCAGAAAATAATAAAGAGA
Source organism: Garcia nutans (assembly GCA_947685225.1). Taxonomy (NCBI): domain Eukaryota; kingdom Viridiplantae; phylum Streptophyta; class Magnoliopsida; order Malpighiales; family Euphorbiaceae; genus Garcia; species Garcia nutans. The sequence goes on from CANTUV010000007.1 coordinate 52,016,063, forward strand.
TAAGTATGAAGTTAATGTGAACCCACAAGAATAATGCTTTGAGACCCAACAACTTTATGCTTGGATCAACCCCTTAGAAAGCTAAATCAAGTCCTTGCCAAGAAATCTTAAACCAATCTCAACTTTTGAGAAAGAACCTTAGTATTAGAACTCACTCAAGTTGTTAACTCTATGTGAATTTGTTTAATTCAACAAGAATCAAAGGAAGGGAATCCTCTCTTTTAGAATAAAGTCCTTGAAATTTTATTCCAAATTCAACCAACCCCTTACAAAGTTCATAAGGATATTTAAATACCATCCAAGTGTCGAATGCCCTAGCTTAGGTGTTTGGAAACTAATATAAGAGTGATCCAATCCCAAATAGGCTATCCACCAACCACTTTTGGGCTTTTAAACAACAATTACCCTAAATACAAAAGGAATTATCTAAAGACCAAATAATGTTATAGCACAAACTAAAAAGTAACAAAATACAAATAACTTTAAATGTGATACAGTCGACTTTGTGGTTAAAGGAGCAACCGCTAGATAAGAATGGTCACCGCTACATCAATGGTGCAACTATTATAGCTCCTGGATGACACAAACTTGAGTTAATTCTTAAGTGGATGATAGAAGTCCAAGCTTGAAGTTAGAGTTTTCTTTACACTCTTCAATCATAACCAAATCATTCCATAACCCTTGGATCATTAAGCAATGCTTCCTTGAACCATTGGAGTTTACCTCTCATAATTGGTGTATCGGGCAGGCTCAATGGGTCTTTGGCTTTCAACATGGGTTGGTCCCTTGTTGCATCAGAAGTCCTCTTTGGGTTCGGTCCAAATCATTACATAACATACATCCCATGCAACATAATTAAAAATAAAATTTTTATTCCATAACGCTCATAAAAGTTTTCATCATAATATGAAAGTTCTTTGTATCCAAAATCAAAACAAACTAAATCTTACTAGCTAGGTGTCTTCCTAAATGGTCTATCAAAAATAAGCCCTGAGAATCTAGGAAGCCTCATCAGTCACCCCCGCCTCCAGCTCGTTAATAAAAAATAGTCGTCATACCTTATCTCTAGGCCAAACTATAGTGATAAACCAACATCTATATCTATTAACTATGTCTGTCAGCCCAGATGGCTACACAACTTGAAATCCTCGAGCCAAAACATTCAGGATAGCTCAGGCAGAAGTAGGAGAGTTTTAACAGCAGGAGTATAGGCCAGACCATAAGGAGGAACTCCCTAAGAGTGATCCATCTACCTAAGGATCTGGGTTCCCTAGTAAATGGTCAACATGGACAAGCTAAGCAAGCAAACAACCCTTTAGCCAAAGCTTATAGTCATAAAAGAGCAAATATGGTACCAGGGATAATACCATAAAACCTCATTCAGAACAAGCTCCAACAACAAAGAGATCCATTCTCTCTCTAAATCATGGTAGATAAGGATCTTCTTGCCTCTATAAGCAAAAGAATAATAAGGAAGTCTAGTTTGCATGGCTATAATGCGAAGATGATCCCCTAGTCAAACATGTAAACAGTAAAGCAAGTTAAAAAAAACCTTACTTGAAGGAGAATGGGAGTGATAAACCAATCTTCCCGAGCTTTATAGGTCCTATCAACGCTAATAATGGTCTCAGCCAGTAAAAGCATGATAATATAATGTGAGTCCTCTCTCCATAGAATCAGTGAAACCAAGTCAATCAACCCCAACCTGGCTCCCCTTTAAATAGAAATCCACTAATTAGGCAAAATGTGAAAGCTTGCAGTCGCAGTCTCTGCCTCACCTTATCCTCATTATCTTTCCAAAATTCAGTAATAAATGCACATAAGTTCCTTCACCATAAGGGTGGCCTTAGCCTCGCTTAGGTTAAACAACCTCTGAAAAGTAGCTAGTACGGCTCTCAAGAATTGCCAACTCAACCTCAATATTACGTCTTACTATAGCACTAAATTTCTCAAAAGTAGGACACATCTCCTCTATCATAGGTCTAAATCTTAACACATAATCTACAGAGTCCTGAAATTTCAAATATGCCTGAATGAAATTTTTTTCCAATTTTACCCCTTTTAAAGTAACGGCCGGTGTAATGTCATATCTACCAAGATTAATTTTGTTCACTTTTTCCAAACGGGTGATCCATAGGTGCAAAGAGTGATTAAAAACTAGCTCCATGGTAGCACAAGTAATGGTCAGAAAATTAAAGCCTCTTGGAAAAGTTCAAGAATTCTAAAAAGCTACAAAAAAGTAAAAAAATTCTCCCAAAATATAGCGTGACATGCGAGTGCGTTGACTAGAACGAGTGGTTGCATGGATTTGCCTACATGCCCGTGTGGTCCCCCATTTAAAAATACACACACACACACACACACATATATATAGAAGGATAAGAATAATGAAAATTCTAAAAGTGCCATTAATTAACATTAATTAATAAAACCCATAAAGATAAAATTATCCAAGTACATTCATCCAACAATATGTGCATCATAATGCATCATTAAGCATGAAAATTAAATCCTACAAGAACATGAACATCAAAAACTAAGCAAAAATCTATATTCTTCCTTGATAATGCCTTATTCTATGCTCGAATGACAATTGAACCAATGTTGTTGACATAAAAGGCTCATAGTAGCGAGCCATCATGAAAGTATGTTCAACCTATTCATCTAGCCACTGCAAGTTGCATGACAAAATAAGAAAAGTAGAAGGAGAGGAATCTACATAAGATAGTGAGAAGTGAAAGGTCTACCTCACTATGATTTTTCAATAGTTGGGCAATAAGAAATTCAGGCATAAGAGCCCTCACCCAACCCATGTCATCACCTATAGAAAAAGTGATGATATTTCCTAACCAATAGTATAGGGGAACACCCTCAGGAGGCACAGATTGAGTTTCAGTGAAAGCAGACTGAGAATCGGCTCGAGAACCACTTCCCGCAGGTGCAGTGGAGATAAATCTAGTATCAGTGTCTGCTAGAGTCCCGACTCTTCCCTAGTGAACAACACCTCGCCTAACCCAAGTGGCACTAGTCTCATGGTGGGAAGCCTTAGATGAGTGATGAGTATGCTAAGATTGGCTACTGGAATTGTTGAAATGAAAATCTTTATAATCTAGTCTAAGAAATGTAAAGTTGGAGGCAAGAAGGTTGGTGTAGAGGCGAGGGTGGATAGATGTGATTCTCCCCAATTTCATGTCTGCATGTGGTGCGCATGGCACAACCCTTACCATAAATGCTTGGCTTTGGATGTGCATTCCTAAGTAGTATTGTTGAGATTCGATGATCAAAAGACTACTCGACAGTTAGAATAAAAAGCAGCATGATTCATATGGTCAGGGTTGGAAGGAACAAACCTCCCATTGAAAGGGAAAATGTCATTGTAGCCGATGATCCATTAAAAAGCATAAATAATGTGAACTTCTAATTTTACACCTAATTCAAATAATTGGGAAAAGTAAAATCAGAAATATTAGAAAAAATACATATTCACATTTTTTGCATTAAAAAATGTGCCAAAGCAGGCCTTGCAGACTCGCTAGCACTCGACAATGGGCCATTTGCAACCAGCGCCGACTATCATGCGGTGCATAGACATTCGTGCCATGTGCGGATCGTCCGCATCATGAGCGACTTAGATGAAATTTTAGACTTCTATAAATAGAAGTTTGCTCTTCTTATTTCAGGATTGGAATTATGGACCCCGAAACTCTGCCAAATTACACCTGTGATAAAAACTAAATAGGCAATTTCCTTTGATTATTATTGATTCTTTTCACCATTATTAATAAATCTTATTTAATTTTATGCATAAGTGGAGTTAAGAAGTAGCAAAACTCTCTAACATCTTATTAAGAAAAAGCGCCAACCCAAAGTACTATGCTCTTTCCTATTTTAGTTTTAATTTGGTAATTAATTAAGTATAAAATTAGTTAATTAAAATTCCTTTGCAATCAAAGGCACGAACTACTTATGACTATGATTTCCATTCAAATGGGATAAGTAGGTATGCTCAGAATATTACTCCGAGTTGTGAGCCCATACCTAAATAATCAACTAGTCTTTTTTTCCTTTCTTTGATTATTCTTCAATTTATTTTATTATTTCTATTATTACTATTATTATGTCCCTTCTTCCTTTTCTTTGATATTTTGGGTACCATTATAAATTTGGTGAGTTTTGCAATGGTCATCATTGTTCTTTTACTTGTCTTTTTTTTATTAATTAGTTATTTGCTCAACCTAAGACCCATAAGGGCTAGAGTTGAAGCTCTCCTGAAAATGTTATTTTGACGCATGAAAATCGTATGCATTTATGTTGTTATTGTTTTTTTTTTTTTTTGCATTATCGATTTAGAACCAGCTATTTTATCTATCAATATCTATATTACTAACTCAAGATTTTACTAATATCTTATAGCTGAGCACACTCAATCTTTTGTTTAATACTACCAAGTTCAATTCAGATGTGTCGTACATGTACAAAAAGGTTGACATCTCCCGTTTTGCTCTTGTAGATATTGATGTCATACAATAGGTGAATTTGTAAGCCTCACCTAGTTTTCATTGTCCTTAGTTTGTGATTAAATATGTTCCTTTAATGGCAATTGATAATTATATCTCATTTCAAGAAAATGTATAGGTATGATTGTGGAATATATGTCATTGAACTTATGCATCGAAATGAGCTCTCGACATATGATTTGGTAATCACTTACTACTGTTGTAAATGATTTTAACAATATCACTCACCATGCATTGATATAAAAGTTTTCAAGTTGTATATTTGATTTATTGGTCTTATGTTTTATTGTTTCTATTTTTCTAGATAGCGAAAATAATTCATTGACAGCGATAAATCGAATATTCACCAGCAAATTTTGCATTAGATTATTTGCACTCCACACAACAAGTGTCAGGAAAGGATATTGAGGGGGGCTTTTATACATAGAGATTATGTTGACGAGTTCAAAAAATGAGTATCTCCAGGGATCGTAAACAACCTAAAGGGTTCACACGACAAAAGTAACTATGTCACTGCATGCATCCAAAATCAACATGTGCCTTTTTTGTTATGATTTAGTGCTTGATGCTGATATTTTATGGTTTTGTTAATATTTTTATGCAAGTTAATTTGAAATCTTTGTTGGTATGTAATACCCTTATATCCTATATACATACAATACATATACCCACATATATAGAGTACATATATAGAATTGTGAGCGAGGATTTTCGCCCCCACTCCCGGTGGAATGATTCTTGCGACTTCGGCACTGTTTAGGCTCGGGGCCTTAGAGAACACGAACCTAAGTCCGGAGAAAAATGGAGTCGCCACCCGAACGGGCCAGGAAAAAGAAAGGGGTGGATGACTCGATTCCTAAGGAATCCCCAACCCCCTAATAGGTTCGAAAAGTTGGGTACGTGTGGGGAAGGTGAGAAATGGCCCAGCACCCCCACAATGCGCGGTTCATTGGAACCGACCTCCTTTACAGGTCTTGATATTATAAAATTCTTAAATATAACAATATTTTCCATATTACACACAATAATTAAAAGAAAGCATCAATATATTAAAATCAAAGCAATGTCCAAACAAAGCAAATAAATGGACACCCATCCAAGGATGGAAACATGTCCTTACATCACATGCCTAAATAGGACACCCACCAAAAGGTAGAAATATGCCCTTTACATAGATTCTAAAATAGAAAAGCAAATTAAATTACATGATGTTTAACTAATGAGGTACCCACCAAGTGGAAACATACCTCTTTACAACTTTTGGAAATCTAAATTAATTGATAAAAGTAAATAATCATTCATCATAAAAAAATCATTCATCAAAGCTATTAATCAAAATGTAAAATAAACATCCATCCATGATAAATTAAATAAATCAAGTATTGAAATTAAATAAATTAAAGCATAAGAAATAAATCAAAGCATAATCAAGTATGGAATTGAATAAAGCAAATAAAAGTCCAATTATGGCTATTAGTAAATTAGGGTTTTATGTTTTAAAGGGTTGGTAAGACTCTTTGATTAACAAAATTAAGGTTTGAATGATGATATCATGAAACTAGGGTTTTAAACACTTTAAAATACTTTAATTTGTGATTTTTGGTTATTGGGTTCCTAAGCTACTATGTAAAATTTAGGTTTTTATGTTTTTATGTTTTTAATGTTTTAAAAGGATTAGGGTTCATAAAAATTAGGGTTTAAGGTTTTAAAAGGGTTAGTGTTCATTATTTTGAATTTTGGAAGTTGAATTTGGATTTGATATTTTGGAAGTAGGGTCTCGGGTGGTGAATTATTTTTAAGAATTTGGAAATCAATTTGATAACTTCATGAAGTTTTATGAATTTAAACAAATAAATTAAAGTTTTTATAACTAGAAAAGATGTTTTAAAAGACTTTTTGAAGGAAAAAGTACCAAGTTTAAAGTTTTGAAAGAAACAGAATTTGATTTTGGTTTTATTGAAGAATATGTTCAATTAGAGTTTTACAGTTTTTAAGAAGAAAAAATAACAAATTTAAGCCTTTTGGAAGATAAACCAACAAAATAAGATTTTTTTTTGGCTTTAGAAAAACTAAATTAAAGTTCAAAGGTTTTTAATTTTGATTTCATAAATTTGCTACTGTCTAAAAAAAATAATTAAAGAAAATTAATTAACACATACCTTCTTTTAATGATTTCTCCAAAAACAATTCTTCTTGGATGAACTAGCTCCAAAGACAAGCCTTTTTTGCCTTTGAATCCTCTAAATCGTGCTGCTGCTATTCCAGAAAAGAGTTGAATTGAATTTCTTCTTTTCCTTCCATGATTTGGTTTCAAATTTTCCAAACTTCTCTTGGATTTTTGCCTCCCTTTTTTTAATTATCTTTGGTCCTTATTTATAGTGGTTTGAGGTTGTTTATTCCTAATTAGTTAAGTTAAGTATTATTAATAAAAAAAAAACCAAAACCTAATTGGATTAGGTTTCGAAAAATTTGTGTCGGAAAATTTGCGCTGCCGAAAAAAACTGCTGCGGAAAAACTGCGCTGGCAAGAAAATCTGCTGCAGCTGGCTGCGGCAGCGCTCGCGGAGCAGGCCCGTAAGCTATTTCGCAGGCAGAAAATTTCTGCGTGCAAAATAGCTGGGCTATTTCGCAGGCAGAAAATTTCTGCGTGCGAAATAGCACAGTGATTTCGCCTGCAGGAATTTCCTGCGGGCGAAATTCCCACAGGCCTACGCAACTATTTTTTCATCGCCGATTTTTCCGACTCCGATTTTTATTTTTTGACTTTTATTTGTTTATTTCTATTTTTTATTAATAAAAATTAGATACTAAAGCAAAAATTATTTAATAAAAATTATTTTGGACCAATTAGACAACAAAAATCATTTTAGACTAAATAAAACATATTGGACCAGATTGGGTCAAAAATTAAGGGTCTACAATTTGCCCCCTGCTTGAATGATCTGAAACCTTAGTGAAAGAGAGTGAAAAGCAATAAGACTTAATTTTTGAGATGGTTGAGGTTTTGGGTTCTGGACCCAGTTTGAGTTCTGGACTCAAGGATAATTCTAGGTTCTCGAACTAAGAAAAATTTGGGTTCTGGACCCTGTTCGAGTTCTGAACTCAAGGATAATTCTAGGTTCTGGACCTAAGAAAAATTTAGATTCTGGACCCGAGCTAAGTTCTGGACTTAAAAATAATTCTAGGTTCTGGACCTAATAGTAAACTTGGGTTCTGGACCCGGTTTGAGTTCTGGACTCAAGGATAATTCTAGGTTTTGGACCTAAGGAAAACTTTGGGTTCTGGACCCGAGCTAAGTTCTGGACTTAAAAATAATTTTAGATTCTGGACCTAATGGTAAACTTGGGTTCTGGACCCGGTTTGAGTTCTGGACTCAAGGATAATTCTAGGTTCTAGACCTAAGGAAAACTTTGGGTTCTGGACCCGAGAGATTTGAATACTCGATCCTAAACTAGACTCGGATACTCGATCCTATCTGGATTCTGATATTCGATCCTAAACTGGATTCGGATACTTGAACCTATCTGGATTCGGATACTCGATCCTAAAGTGGATTTGGATACTCGATCCTAACTGGATTTGGACACTCAATCCTAAACTGGATTGGAATACTCGATCCTAAACTGGATTAGGATACTCGATCCTAACTGTATTGGGATATTCGGCCCTAAATTGATTTGATTTGGGTACTTGGACCCAAGATTGGGCACTTGGACCTAAGATTGGGTACTTGGACCCGAGCTTGAATTGACTTGGGTACTTGGACCCGAGAATGAATTTGACTAACCTTTTATCAATTAAGAAGTCTGACTACTCCAGATGTTCTATGCATTGTGATCCTTCACCCTCAGAATGGATCTTCACCCTCGGAGATCGGGGGTCTTCTTTGTTCTTTGGAGATGGGAGTGACACGGCCAGTGGCTTGGCTATGTCTCCTAGGTGTGTCTTTTCTTTGGTTCTTCTTTGTTCTTGGGTTAGGATGGGACACGGCCAGTGGCTTGGCCGTGTTGCCTGCCAGTGTCACCTATTGTTTCTTTTTTTTTCTTTGCTCTGCCCTTCTTGACTTTGTCCTTTAGGTGAGACACGGTCAGTGGCTTGGCCGTGTCGCCTGCCCGTGTCATGCTCTGCCAAGATTTCTTTTGAGGTGACACGGCCAAGATCAATTGGGCTTGGCCATGTCTCGCTTGATTCATGCTCTTCTTTCGTTGTTTTGATCTTCCAAGGGGGGATTTTGCACTTTAACCACTTTTCCCTTGCAATTGCTTTGCCTTTCTTTGATTCTTTAATGATTGTTGCAGGCTGTTGGCTCATTTGATCATGAGGCTGGACCTTTTTTCACTGCCCCTTCATTTGCTCATTCTAGCCCGCCGGATACACCATCTCATTCACAGGGTATTGATATGAACTACCTGGTACGTTCCTTATTTCACAATAGTTTATGCTATATGTATGCATGATTATGTATGCTCTTACCTTTTTTCTTCTTGGCTCACAGCGGATGCTTGCAGAACAAAATAAGAAACTTCAAGAAGAGTTGGCTATAAGTCATCAGCAGGCTTCTCATTTTGAAAGTTTATATCACCAATCCGAACAAAATTTTCGTGACTTTCGATTTCAAGGAATGAGGGATCCCGGTGCTTCTTCATTGAGAGGCCCCTAGACTGATGACCATGAGATCCTTTTGTCTGCTTTTGATTAGGACCATGACAAATCGGAACTCCAAGGCAATAGGGGTTTTAGTGCTTCTGCTTCGGATGATCCCGGGATAAGTAATTTGCCCCATCCTCCAACAGGCGATGACTTTTCAAGTCTTTATTTGATGACCTTCCACCACCCTCTTGGTGATATGCAAATATTGTAGCAATTGTAAAACATTGTACAATAATGAAAAATATACAATTTTCCTCTTTACTGTAATTTTTTTTTTCATATTTTTTTTCCGTTACTGCCAAAATTATTTATTTATTATTATTATTTATTTTATATATATATATAGTACATCATAATTAATATCCACTTCTTTTGTTAAACCAAATCCAATATGGTAAAGGAAATTCATTGCCACTTCCTTTCCTTATGCCATATGGTTTTATCCTTTCCCATCATCTTTTCCATTTCACTTTTGGAAAAGGTTTATTTTCTTCTATATAAATCACCTTGCATGCCATATTTCAATTCATAAACCAAAAATCTCTCTCTTTCAATGTGAAGACTCCCTTTAGCAATTTTGGTTCCCCTTTATTCATCAACCATGACCGAGCACCATTTAAAGAAAATAAAAATTCTATTTAAGAATACGGATGCCAACCATTGGAAGCAAATTTCATGGTCAAAGCCTGATGTTTTAAAATGCTATCAAAATACATGTCGTGGCTTCCCTGTGGGATACGGATTCTAGGGTATTTAGAATTAATGGCTTTGAAATGTGTCCCTTGATTGAAGAATTTGAGGCCATCCTTGGACATCCCAGTAATCAACAAATGGCGTTACCCACATTGATTTCCAAAACTCAATAGAAAATGCAGATGTTATTTCAAATTCCAAAACCCGAAGTTCTTCAGTTGATGAGAGGTGAAAAAATTCTACTTGCTCCTTTGATTGACTTTTGTTTCTCTCATTTGGCTCCTACTAAGGCATGGGGATGCATGCTTTATCTTTGCTTGCTCGTCCAATTCTTGCTTGTTTCTTCTGATGGCGACATTGACCCACGAGTATTGGATATTATGGACCAAATGAAAGGAGGCTTGTCGCCGGTACCTGTGATTTTAGCCGAGACCTTAGTTGGATTAGATCGATTTAAATCAGGATTGTCAAAGAGACTGACTGGGAGTCCGTTGCTGCTCCAGGTAATTACCTAAACTGCCCTTTTGGGTTTTCAATTTAGGTTTTTTTTATTGCTCTAACTTTTGCCTAGTCCGCCCATGCAGGTTTTTTGAACTAGCGAGCTGTCCTAATTTTTGCCTAAGCTGCCCTTGCGGGTTTTCAACTTAGCGGACTCTTTTTTTTTAATTCTTTCTTCATAGATTTGGCTTTAGGAGCATCTTTGTTTGCCTGATACTCCCTCCATGGATTTTGCCAGATACCTGCCACATCATCATTCTGCTAGGAAACTACTCCATCCTGCTTCTTCATATGCTGACTGGGTTGACTAGATTCAATCACGCTCTGAAGTCAATATATGTTGGTTGGTACCTTGGTGGAAGATTTCTCGTATCACCATGCGAACATACTTGATGTACGTTCCCCTTACTGCACTTCATCAAGGTACATGCTACGATACTCGCCGACTTGGGTGTCAATATGGAGCTGAGCCTTGTGATTCTGACTTTGCTCCTGACCTAGACATGCCTTGCTTGACTGAAGCCTACTTGGATCGGTTAAGGCAAAGCTGGCCTGCACGTTACACTTATAGACTGCCATAGATTTTACATTTGTCAATTCAGAAAATGTTTTGTTAGGATGAAAAATAACTAAAGTAATAAAAGATGCTTCTTTTCCATTTATAATTTGTCATCACCTTTTGCAATTATGATTATTTATTTCATCCATATCTGGTCAAATACTTATAACTGTGCACATAAAACAAATTTAATTATTAATTCTGTTTTATTAAATTAGGGAACAACCAAACATAAAGCCAGCATACACAAGATCACTCCTGTTGCCAATTAGTCCTTTCGGGTTTTCTAATTGATGATTTTCTCTCATTAGCCCTAATTGTTGCCTAGCCCGCCCTTTCAGGTTTTTGGAACTAGCGGACTGCTCTAACTTTTGCCTAGGCTGCTCTTTTTGAGTTTTCAACCTAGCGAGCTCTTTTTTCTTATCTTTTTTTATCATACATAAAACCTTTTCAACCTGTCAATGTTTACTAGCTCACTAAATTCGTTCCCATCCATGTCTGATAACTTCACTGCACCTTTGCTCACGACTTGTTTCACGACATATGGCCCTTCCTAGCTAGGTCTGAACTTCCCTCTTGGATCAGATACATTAGGCTTACATTGCTTCAACACCAAATCCCCAACTCTGAATTTTCTGACCTTGACCCTTCTATTGTAGGCTCGAGCTATCTTCTTTTGGTACAGTTGGTGATGATACAACGCCTTTAATCTTCTCTCTTCTAATAGAGCTAATCGTGTGTATCTGCTTGCTACCCATTCCGTTTCAGGTAATTCAGCTTCCAAGACTACTCTTAGTGACTTGATCTCAATTTTAATAGGCAATAATGCTTCCATCCCATAAATTAAAGAGAACGGTGTCATCTCGGTAGGTGTTCGCACACTTGTCCTATATCCCCCATAAAGCAAAGGGAAGCATTTCCGACCAGTCTCTGTAAGTCTTAGTCATCTTGGACAGAATTTGCTTAATTGTCTTGTTCGTTGCTTCTACTGCACCATTAGCCTTTGGTCTATAAGGAGAGGATCGATTATGATGGATTTGGTACTTGGAGAATAAATCCTTAACTGCTCCTTGAAACTGTATTCCGTTGTCTGATATCACACTGTGCGGGACCCCATATCTGCAGATGAGATTCTTTTCAATAAACCTAGCCATTTGACTTGCACCCAGCTTGTTGAAGGATTTGGCTTCGACCCATTTTGAAAAATAATCTACTGCTACTACAATGAAACGGTGCCCGTTTGAAGCTGTCGGATGTATCTCTCCTATAATGTCGATACCCCAGGTGGCAAATGGCCAGGGTGAAGACATTGAATGCAGTTCTTCAGGAGGCATATGATTCAAGTTACCATACATCTGACATTGCTGGCACTTCTTTACAAACTCAATACAGTCTTTCTCCATGGTCAACCAATAGTAACCTTGTCGAATAATCTTCTTAACTAGGGCCAAACCACTCATGTGCGGACCGCAACTTCCCGCATGTATTTCTAACATGATGCGCTCCACTTCAGGCTTTCTTAAACATCTCAAATGCACCCCCCATCAGGCCATTTTTGATATAACTCTCTATGGAAGGTGATGTATTGCAATGACCACCTCCTTGTGGCTCTTCTCTCTTTCTTTGTTGCCCCCAGCGGGTATTCTCTTTCCTCCAAAAATTGCCTTATAGTATCATACCATGCATCATGGTCCGTATCAACTTTCATGATTGTCTCATATTCATAGCAAGGAGTTGATGAACTAGTCAAGATCAGAGGCTTAAGGAATAGGCTGGCAGGATTTTCCCATACCGAAGCCAATGTGGCTAGGGCATCAGCCATCTGATTTTCTTCTCTTGACAGGTGTATAAACCTACATTCCTTAAAATTCTTCTTCATCATGGTCAGGTAATGGTGGTATGGTTTCAATTTTTCTTCTTTCAACTCCCACTCTCCATTTACTTGGGATACTACTAGCAATGAATCGCCATAAACTTCCACCTTATCCACCTTCATAATCATTAGGGTTTCCAAACCGAAAATACACAGTTCATACTCCACCATGTTATTGGTTGCCCTGAATTTCAACTTCTTGGCTAAAGGGATAAGTTCCCCTTCGGGCGATTCTAGTATAACTCCCAAACCTGCTCCTTTCCTGTTTACCGCTCCATCAAAATACATTTTCCACCCTTGTACTTCAATTACTTCTAAATGTTCATCTGGAAATTCCAAGATTACCTCTTCACTTTTTGGTAATGGTTGTTGAGCCAGGAATTCTGCCACCGCTCTACCCTTGATTGTTTTCCTGGTTACATACTCAATCTCATATTCTTCTAATATTATCAACCATCAACCATATTTCCCAATTAAAGAGGGTGTCTCCCTTAAATACTTCATTTGATCAAACCTGGAAATTGCTTGCACACTATACGATTAAAAATAATGCCGCAACTTCTTAGAAGACCAAACCACGGCTATACATGTCTTTTCAATAATACTATACTTAATTTCATAAGGTAGGAGCTTTCTACTCAAATAGTAAACGGCATGCTCAATCCCCAACTCATCTGCTTGGGCTAGCATGGCTCCTATCGACTCTTCTTCTACTGCTAAGTATAGTAATAGAGGTTTTTTGGGTTTAGGTGGTTTCAAAATAGGTGGATTCAAAAAATACTCTTTTATTTGGTCAAAGGCCTTTTGACATTCTTCATTCCATACGACCGGCTGATTCTTTCTAAGCAACTTGAAGATAGGCTTACAGATTGTTGTGAGTTTTGCTATAAATCTACTAATGTACTGCAGTTTACCAATAAATCCCTGAACTTCTCTCTCCATCTTTGGGGCTGGCATATCCCTGATTGCTTTGACTTTGTCAGGATCTATCTCAATACCATTCGGACCAATCACATGGCCCAACAATTTACCTGAGGTAACACCGAATACACACTTCTTCGGGTTTAATCTCAGCTTATACTTTAAAGCTCTATCGAAGAATAATTCTAAGTTTTGGAAGTGTTGCTCCCTTGTATCCGACTTCACTATCATATCATCAACATATACTTCAACTTCTTTGTGCGTCATGTCATGAAATAGTGTGGTGGCCATCCTTTGGTAGGTTGCTCCAGCATTCTTTAAGCCGAAAGGCATCACCCTATAACAAAATATACCCCATGTAGTAGTGAAGGCAGTTTTGGCTTTATCCTCTTGGGCCATTAACACTTGATTGTATCCGGAAAATCCATCTACAAACGAGTGTAGCACGCTAGAGGCTGCACTATCAATGAGAACATCCATATGAGGTAAAGGAAAATCATCCTCAGGGGAAGCCTTGTTTAAATCTCTATAGTCCATGCAGACCCTTATCCTTCCATCTTTCTTTGGCACGGGTACTATATTGACTAACCAATCTGGATATTCTATCACTTCAAGGAACTTCACTTGTATTTTCTTAGTGACCTCTTCTTTAACCAATTCATCCCACTCAGGTCTTAGTCGCCTAAGCTTTTGTTTGACAGGTTTAATGTGAGTGTAAGTAGGAATATGATGCTCAGCTCTGTCTTGATCTATCCCAGGCATATCCTCATAAGACCAAGCAAACACTTCTTCATATTTTTTGAATATTTTTTTCAAATCTCTCTCTCTCATCAGGAGTAAGGTCGGATGCTATGCTAATGTTTTTAGGATTTTCAGTTGTTCCCAAATTTAATGATTGTGTGTTAACAGAATTAATATTAAAGATGCTCATGTAACTGCTATTTGAATGTATGCAACCATCAGGAGAAACATCACACAAGTAAGTAAAATCAGACTTTATTGCATTCATTTTGGAAAACAAAACATCATCATCCTCATACAAAGCAGACAAATTAAAATCAAAATCAAAATCATTGTTCTCAGAGTCATAAACCAGGATGTCTTCAAACTTTTCCTCGACCAGGGCAGCAATCTCTTCCGGAGTCTTCTAGGTTTTCAGGGTGGCTTCATTCTTCTCTTTTGGATTGGATTCTTTGTTGGTTGACAGGGTGAGCTCTTTCTTCACTTGCTCCACTAGCTCAGCAACATCTGCAAAAATTTCAAAACCTGGAATTAACTTACCCATGAACTTGATCGGCTCTAGCTTTCCTTGGAGTGGTCCCATATCTAGAGCCTTGACAAAGATCTTTTCAAGTGATGGGAAGCTCATCTTCTCACTCTTCTTTGGCTGGACATCATTGTCTTCATCATATCCTAACCCCTTCTTGGATGTTTGAGGTCTAAAATCTGGCAACTTTGTCAATCTCATTATCTTCAGCTTCAATGACCACTATCTCATTTCCGTTGGGAAATTTGATCTTTTGATGAAGGGTGAAAGGAACTCCACCAAGAGGGTGAAACCATGGTCACCCCAAGAGCAAGGCGAAGGTAACTGGTATATCTAAAACAACAAACTCAACAATAGATTCTATTGGACCAACCTTGACGGCCACTTTGAAAGTCCCTTCGGCATGCCTCTTAGTGTTGTCATAAGCACGAATTGTCACCTCGGTTGGGTTTAGATCTCTTGTTGACATGGCTAGCTTTGGCAATATCTTAAGTGGACAAACATTTATGGCGGACCCATCATCGACCATTACACATGGAGTCCTCTTCCCCTTGAATTCTATTTTGATAAAGAGAGGGCGGATGTGGTCTCTTCCCTCCTCCGGTAAGTCTGCATCAGAAAAAGAAACTGCTCCCATATTAACTTCACTCTTTTCTTGGACCTCTTCACATTTCATTACTTCCCCAATTTTTATGAAGTTGATCAACTCCTCCGATGTTTTGGAGGTAGAAATGGGCATGCTAGCTAAGGCTTTGGCCATAGTTTCTCGGTGCTTTTTGGAAGTAGCTAACAAGTCCCAAATGCTAACACTTGCTTGGGTTTTTTTCAATTGCTTGAGCACAGCATCATCTTCTTCCACTTCAACTTCCTTTCCCTTATTCGTTTCTATCTCCTTAGGTGGTGGCCTTGCATAAGGCTTACCGGATCTAGTATTCATCACCTCATCTTCTTCGGGCTCTAACCAAGTCCACTCCTCCTTCTTGGGTATGATATCATCATCACTATCGCTTGAATCCCAAAATCCGTTGGCAACACAAATTGCTACTTCTCCACCCATCATAGCTTGTTCAATTTTGACAAATGCCTCTTCTTCTTTGATTGCTTTTTCATCCACATCTTGACAAAGTCCTCATGCAAACCTCCTCCAATCATAAAGGTTGCCGGCGGTGGTACCCTATTGAATTTTGGCAATGGATTATCTTTGGTGTTTGGCTTATTGGGCTCGGGTAGCTTCCCATTATCAATTAGGTTTTGGATCTCATGTCTCAACCTCACACATCTATCTGTGTCATGTCCTTACATTTAGTGAAATTGACAAAATGCTTTGGTGTCAAAATTAGGTGGGAGAGGATTAGGCAAAGGACGAGGATTTAAGGGTTGTAGCAATCCCTTTCTTTGAAGCTTGTTGAGAACCCAAGACATCGGTTTTCCCAATTTTAAAAATTGTCTCCTTGTTCCTTGGTTAGTAGCATTAACACCGACGGCCTTTTGCATGCTTTGGCTACCAGGTTGATAGCTCCCTTTCTCGTTCCTTTTTGTTGCAAATCGGCTCTTCTCCCTTTCCCATTCTTCAATTTGCAAACCAGCTTGAAGAAGGTCTTTGAAATCACGGATGAGTGTATGAGACATTCTCTCATGAAGGCTAGGCAACACCCCTCTCACAATCATTCTTATTTGATCGGATTCATCGGGCCTCTTCTTGAGTAAAGCGGCCTTGTTTCTCCACCTTTTCACATAGTCAATAAAATTCTCATTCGGCCTTTGCCTAATGGACTCCACTTCCATCAAGGTAACTTCTAACTCAACATTATACCCATATTGTTGGATGAAGGCTTCGTAAAGTAGATCCCAACTCTTTTGTGTTCCATCATCTAAGGTATTGAACCAAATTTGGACAACAGGGTCCAATGAGAGCATAAAGTACCTTAGGATTTGAGCCTTAGTAGCTCGGGCAGATTGTATGGCAGTGATATACTGCTTCACATGAAGATGGGGATTTCCAGTGCCATTGTATTTAGCAAAGGAAGGCATCTTGAACTTATAAGGGACCTCATCATCTTGTTCAAATAGTTTGTCAATCTCAGACTTCTCTTCGGTTTTCAGCTTCTTCTCAAATTTCTTTTCTAATTCAGCAATCATCTTTTCAACATCGGATGTCTCGGTCTTTTCAATAGTTGCCTTCTCAACAGCCTTCGGTTCTTTCTTCTTTTCTTGAACCTCTTGGTAGTATTGAGCCCATTCATCATCATCATCAATGATCACCTTTTCATCATCAAAAACCACTTCACTAACTTTAGTCTTCCCTTTGTCCTTTGGTTTTTTAGTGCTAGCAGATGCCTCGGCATGATTCTCTAAGATTGCAGTCAATTGGTTCTTCATGGTCTCAGCTAGGACCTCTTTGATTTCTTCCATTTTGTCAATAAGGGCTTCATCCACCATCCTTTGAATTTGTTTGGGCTCCATTGTTTTAGGTGAGTAAGTGATTGAGTCGTTGCTAGATACTTCATCTCCGGCGTAGGTCAGATTGTCGTAAGCTTTTGAACTTTCGTAATCCAGGGCTGTGAGCCAGAGAGGATCAATGATATGGGATGCAAATGTATGCATGTATGCACAATCAACCAATAAAAAAGTGTAATTAGGACGATCCTTCTAACCTTGTAACATCCACACACGAATGGCGAGTCTCTTTTTCCTAGGTATATGGTTAACAAAATACCAACACGGGGTATCTTGCTTTCGAATAATTCCCTCGGACGTTTCAACCAATAGTTATATTTTTGAAAGTGGAAATCCATCCATGATAATTCCCATTAATTAGGTTTTAATCCATCCAACCAATTAAAGTAGCTTTTATGCTATATTGGATTAAAACTAAATTAAGAGGTTTATTATAGATAGATTTCTCACTTGAAAAGAGTAACTAATAGTTTATGCCAAAAACAAGCCCATGATTAATTTATTCTTAGTGTAAACTAGGCCCATAATTGATTTTTGGTATTTCATAATTAACCTAAATATTTTTGCAAGCTCTTTATAAAAAATGGTTGGGTGAAAATAGTTTTGTTTCTAAGCCCATTGTAAAAGATTTTAGAAAAATGGATTTTGGGCTTAGTATTTGGGCCATTGGCCAAAGAATTTTTTTGATTTGTTTTTAGAAAAAAGTCTTATGTCCAAAGACCATCTTGAAAAATTTTAAAAATAGCTTTGGTCTTTTGGATTTTAGAGAAAAGTTTATTTTGAGCTTACAATATACTTAGGTCATATTAGAAAAAGAACAAACCAAATAGGCCATGATTTAGACTAAGATAAACTAAACTAACCATAGTCAAACAACATATATTTGGGGTAAAACCTAAGGAAAGTAACTAGGCCAATTACATGAGCTTTAGTCTTTGGGTTAAAAGACTTAGGTTCCCATAGCAAGTATATACCAAATGGTACGAGGCTATGAGTGGTTATGCCATGCTCAATCTCCATACCTTGAGTGAAAGTATGGTATCCCTTACATAACATAACACGGGTAACACGAGCGTCCTAACTTACGCACACGATGCAATCTAAGATGATGCAATGGATAATATCATTATAAGAAAGAATAGAATAATATAAAGACCAACGGAATCAACTTCTCTTATCCCCAGAGGATTCGCCACTGTGAGCGGGGATTTTTTCCCCCACTCCCGGTGGAATGGTTCTTGCGACTTCGGCACTGTTTAGGCTCGGGGCCTTAGAGAACACGGACCTAAGTTCGGAGAAAAATGGAGTCGCCACCCGGACGGGCCGGGAAAAAGAAAGGGGTGGATGACTTGATTCCTAAGGAATCCCCAACCCCCTAATGGGTTCGGAAAGTTGGGTACGTGTGGAGAAGGTGAGAAATGACCCAGCACCCCCACAACGCGCGGTTCATTAGAATCGGCCTCCTTTACAGGTCTTAATATTATAAAATTCTTAAATATAACAATATTTTCCATATTACACACAATAATTAAAAGAAAGCATCAATATATTAAAATCAAAGCAATGTCCAAACAAAGCAAATAAATGGACACTCATCCAAGGATGGAAACATGTCCTTACATCACATGCCTAAATAGGACACCCACCAAAAGGTAGAAACATGCCCTTTACATAGGTTCTAAAATAGAAAAGCAAATTAAATTACATGATGTTTAACTAATGAGGTACCCACCAAGTAGAAACATACCTCTTACAACTTTTGGAAATCTAAATTAATTGATAAAAGTAAATAATCATTCATCATAAAAAAAATCATTCATCAAAGCTATTAATCAAAATATAAAATAAACATCCATCCATGATAAATTAAATAAATCAAGTATTGAAATTAAATAAATTAAAGCATAAGAAATAAATCAAAGCATAATCAAGTATGGAATTGAATAAAGCAAATAAAAGTCCAATTATGGCTACTGTGACTTTTTATGAAATTAAAATAAATTAGGGTTTTATGTTTTAAAGGGTTGGTAAGACTCTTTGATTAACAAAATTAAGGTTTGAATGATGATATCATGAAACTAGGGTTTTAAACACTTTAAAATACTTTAATTTGTGATTTTTGGTTATTGGGTTCTTAAGCTACTGTGTAAATTTTAGATTTTTATGTTTTTTATGTTTTTAATGTTTTAAAAGGATTAAGGTTCATAAAAATTAGGGTTTAAGGTTTTAAAAGGGTTAGTGTTTATTATTTTGAATTTTGGAAGTTGAATTTGGATTTGATATTTTGGAAGTAGGGTCTCGGGTGGTGAATAATTTTTAAGAATTTGGAAATCAATTTGATAATTTCATGAAGTTTTATGAATTTAAACAAATAAATTAAACTTTTTATAACTAGAAAAGATGTTTTAAAAGACTTTTTGAAGGAAAAAGTACCAAGTTTAAAGTTTTGAAAGAAAAAGAATTTGATTTTGGTTTTGTTGAAGAATATGTTCAATTAGAGTTCTAAGGTTTTTAAGAAGAAAAATTAACAATTTTAAGCCTTTTGGAAGATAAACCAACGAAATAAGATTTTTTTTTTTTTGCTTTAGAAAAACTAAATTAAAGTTCAAAGGTTTTTAATTTTGATTTCATAAATTTGCTACTGTGTAAAAAAAAATAATTAAAGAAAATTAATTAACACATACCTTCTTTTGATGATTTCTCCAAAAACAATTCTTCTTGGATGAACTAGCTCCAAAGACAAGCCTTTTTTGCCTTTGAATCCTCTAAATCGTGCTGCTGCTGTTCCAGAAAAGAGTTGAATTGAATTTCTTCTTTTCCTTCCTTGATTTGGTTTCAAATTTTCCAAACTTCTCTTGGATTTTTGCCTCCCTTTTTTTAATTGTCTTTGGTTCTTATTTATAGTGGTTTGATGTTGTTTATTCCTAATTAGTTAAGGTAAGTAATATTAATAAAAAAAACAAAACCTAATTGGATTAGGTTTCGAAAAATTTGCGCCGAAAAATTTGCGCTGCCGAAAAAAACTGCTGCTGAAAAACTGCGCTGCCGAAAAAATCTGCTGCAGCTGGCTGCGGCAGCGCGCGCGGAGCGGGCCCGTAAGCTATTTCATAGGCAAAAAATTTCTGCGTGCGAAATAGCACAGCGATTTCGCCCGCAGAAATTTCCTGCGGGCGAAATGCCCACAGGCCCTCGCTATAATTTTTTCGTCGCCGATTTTTCCAACTCTGATTTTTATTTTTATTTTTATTTTTTGACTTTTATTTATTTATTTCTATCTTTTATTAATAAAAATTAAATACTAAAGCAAAAATTATTTAATAAAAATTATTTTGGACCAATTAGACAACAAAAATCATTTTAGACTAAATAAAACATATTGGACCAAATTGGGTCAAAAATTAAGGGTCTACAAGAATATAAGAATATCACGACAAATCGCTGAAGAAACCAATATAATAAACCTTAGAATATTTATTTTATTTAAAGAAAGACTTAATTGATAATATAAATTTTAAAATATTATATTTAATAGAAAATCTTTAGGACAAATTCACCAATGTTTTGTTTGTAATTTTAG
This sequence comes from Garcia nutans, assembly GCA_947685225.1. Taxonomy (NCBI): domain Eukaryota; kingdom Viridiplantae; phylum Streptophyta; class Magnoliopsida; order Malpighiales; family Euphorbiaceae; genus Garcia; species Garcia nutans. Next base: position 52,037,074 of record CANTUV010000007.1, read on the forward strand.
TAAATCCCAAATTCAAACATCACAACCTGCAGATAAAAATTTAACACTTCCAATAATTTCCATTTCATTCACAAATCCTCCTAATTCTCCAAAACATAATCAAAACATATTCAATATTATGTATCTTAATTAAATAAATATTTATATATATACATCATAATCCCAATTTCTTATTTAATACACAAGAGTTGAGAACCAATAAACATAAATTGAAATATTTATAAAACATAATGTACATGTATGCAATTGGCACTGTTAGTCTTATGACACCAAAAATCTCCTAAGATCATGCACAACTTGAATCTCTTCGATCATCAATTCTCTCACCTACACAATTCATACAACCGCGCTAAGTAATACAACTTAGTGGTACATATTCAACAACAATGTATATACATTTAAAAACTTATCCTTGTAATGGAATTTGCAATATTAAGATAATTATCATTTGTTTTACAATTCAAACATCATATACATATACATATATATTCAATCTCACTAACACACACACACATTCACACATACAAACACATTGGACCCGATATCTCTTATACAATTTCCAAGTCCAGTTATCACAATATTATTCACTCGACCCAGCACTGGTCAGGTTCTTTATCATTCTCATTCCCTTGACCTAGCTCTGCTCAGGTCTGTCAATGCATACATAATCAATCTCATTAGTATTGGACAAGTAAATGTATATGTTACAAACACACAATAACTTATTTTCCTTTCACATGCTCCTCTCAATATCACATTTCCCAAGTGATCAACCTTATCATGATCACTTCCGCATCACAATATTCATATCTTATCGATTTTCATCACTTTCATTCTTTTTCCCCAATATTTCATATTTTTCAATATATTCATCACCATTTCACTCTCACATTATATAATCATGAGTCACACTCACAATGTGATTCATTCCACACACATTTTGTTACATCTTTCAATATACCCAATTTAGACATTTTACTACATAATTTTTATACAACTCAAAGGATATCATATATAAGCACTAACTTTACATTGGACAAGTGCCCAATGTGACACTATCACATAATTATGCCATATTGCATAGATTATGTGGTTCTCCACATTTCCAAGTAACTTTACATGCATAATGCCAACTCACATGTGATGGAAATACAATTTTTAGGATATGTACTAACCTTATTCCTTTTTCCAAGCCAAACCAGAAACTTCACCACTTTTATCACTTTGGCCTACACACACATAACACAACAATAAACAACATTATTCATTTAAAATTACTTACATGCTCATTATATATCAAATTACCATTATTTATACAATTTTCATCAAAATCCCATTAAAACCCTAAATTCACAACTTACTACTTTATCCAAACTTCAATCAACTCAACTCAACTCATATCCAACATTTAACATTAAAATCACTATTTACATACCAAAATTATAATAAAAAAAACTCATTTCTATAATTATCCCAACCTCCATGAAAAACCCTAATTTCACATTTCAAGTCCATAAACCCTAACTTTATCCAAACTCATCCATATTTAATTTTAATTCATAAAATTACCATATATATTATTAAAAAAATATCAATTCAACCCGTTACAAGAATTATAATCATCCATACCAGAACCCTAATTTGAACATACCCCTTCCATAACCCTAAATTTATCAACTTTGTTCATTTCAACAAACCAACCATCAATTCATCACATACTCTTCATTTTAATTTCATTACTATCAATTTTACCTTAAGATTGTGCATTGATTACCGGCAGTTGAATAAGGTGACTATCAAGAATAAGTATCATTTGCCTCAAAAAGATGATCTCTTTTATCAGTTGAAAGGATCAGCAGTATTCTCTAAGATTGATTTGAGATCAGAGTACCATCAGTTGAGACTCATAGATGAAGATGTACCTAAGACAGCTTTTCGTATAAGGTATGGGCATTATGAGTTCTTGGTGATGCCTTTTGGGTTGACGAGTGCACCAGCAGCATTTATGGATTTGATGAACAGGGTATTCAAGCCCTATCTAGATCAATTTGTAGTGGTCTTCATTGATGATATTTTGGTGTATTCACGTAATGAGGAGGATCATGACAAGCATTTGCAGATTGTAATGCAGACTTTGAGAGAGAAGTAATTGTATGATAAGCTATCTAAGTGTGAGTTTTGGCTCAATAAGGTAGCTTTTCTTAGTCATGTGGTTTCAGCAGAAGGTATTAGAGTTGATCCGAGTAAAGTTGAGGCTATTTTGAATTGGAGTCCACCGAAGACTGTGACAGAGGTTAGAAGTTTTCTGAGTTTGGCAGGCTATTATCGATGGTTTGTGAAAGGTTTTTTTTTTATGATAGCTACTCCACTCACCAGATTACTTTGGAAGAGAGTTAGATTCGTGTGGACAAATCGGTGTCAAGCGAGCTTTGAGTAGCTAAAGGAAATGTTGACTCAGGCTCCTATCCTTACCCTTCCTGTGGAAGGTAAACCATATGTGATTTATAATGATGCTTTATATAATGGTTTAGGTTGTGTTTTGATGCAGGAGGGTAGAGTCATTGCTTATGCCTCTCGACAGTTGAAGCCGCATAAGCTGAATTACCCGACGTATGACTTGGAGTTAGCAGCTATAGTTTTTGCTTTGAAGATTTGGGAGACATTACTTGTATGGGGAGAAGTGTTTCATTTATATGGATCACAAGAGTTTGAAATATCTGGGTGTTCAGAGAGAGTAGAATCTTCGGCAGAGATGATGGTTAGAATTGATTAAAGACTATGACTGTTTAATTGATTATCATCCTGGTAAGGCAAATGTTGTTGCTGATGCGTTGAATCAGAATTCTTTAGCAGGTTTGACTGCTTACTTGCTCTTGTTGCTTGATGAGTTGACAGCGTTGCATGCCAGATTTGAGTCTTGTGGTGATGGTGCATTGATGGCTCAGTTGTAATTGAGGCCGGTGTTATTGGATCAAATTAGGGAGACTCAATTGGCAGATGGAAAATCCAGAAAGCAGTATTGGATTGTCAAAAGGGGGAGAGTCGAGACTTTCATGTGAGAAGTGATGGCAGTTTGTGGTATAGAGATAGGTTGTGTGTTCCTGATGATGCAAGATTGAAAAGGATGATATTAGAGGAAGCACATCAGTTAGCTTATGCTATGCACCCTGGGAGTACCAAGATGTATTAGGATTTGAAATAATATTATTGGTGGTCAGGTATGAAGAGAGACATAGCAGAGTTTATATCCAGATATCTCACTAGTCAGAGGGTGAAGGCTGAGCACCAAGTTCCTTTGGGATTACTTCAACCATTATCAGTGCTAGAGTGGAAATGGGAGCGAGTAGCGATGGATTTTGTGGCTGGTTTGCCTTTGACTCGGAAGAAGCATGATGCAATCTGGGTGATTGTTGATCGAATGATGAAGACAGCTCATTTTCTTCCTGTTCGGATGAATTATTCTCTTGAGAGGTTGGCTGAGTTGTATATCAGTGAGATAGTGAGATTGCATGGAGTCTCAATTTCTTTAGTGTCAGATTGAGATCCTCGGTTTACTTTGAGATTTTGGAAGAGTTTGCAGGATGCTTTGGGTTCCCGGTTACGTTTTAGCACATATTTCCATCCTCAGACAGATGGGCAGTCAGAGAGAGCGATACATATTTTAGAGGACATGTTGAGAAGTTGTATCATTGATTTCTCTGGGAGCTGGGACAGATTCTTACCACTGATTGAGTTTGCATATAACAACAGTCATCAGTCCAGTATTAAAATAGCACCTTATGAGGCATTGTATGGTAGGAGATGCAGGACGCCTCTATGTTGGGATGAAGTTGGAGAAGGTAAGTTGATTGGTCCTGATTTGATTAGAGAAACATAAGAGAAAGTAAAGATGATTAGGAATTGTCTGAAAGTAGACTCAGACTGACAAAAATTATATTCAAATTTGAAAAGAAGAGACATAGAGCTTAGTGTAAGAGATAAAGTACTTTTGAAAGTGTCTCCTTTGAAGAAAATTTTAAGATTTGGCCGCAAGGGAAAGTTGAGTCCTCGTTTCATAGGACCTTATGAGGTATTGGAGAGAGTTGGACTAGTGGCCTATAGATTAGCATTACCGCCTGAATTAGATCGAATTCACAATGTCTTCCATGTTTCTATGCTTTGGAGGTACAGGTCAGACCCATCTCATGTTCTGTTAGTAGAATCAATAGAGATGAGTCCAGATCTGACTTATGAGGAAGAACCAGTATCTATTTTGGCATGTGAAGTGAGGAAGTTGAGAAATAAGAAGGTGCCACTTGTGAAAGTTCTTTGGAAGAATCATGCTTCTGAAGAGGCAACATGGGAGAGTGAGCAGATGATGAGGGATCAGTATCCTCAGTTGTTCCAGACCTAAGAGCAGGTAATTTCAAGGATGAAATTTATTTGTAGAGGGAGAGAATTGTAATATCCCAAAAATTTTTGAAATATTAATTGTTAAAAATTAATTAAAAGATAAAAAGTGTATATATTTGATTAAGTGAAAAGAAAAGAGAAAAGGAAATGTGTATATGTTGTATATATGAAGATATACATATCATATACATGTCATCTTTATTATGGGTCAAATGATATTTTAATTATATAGATATTAATTAATGGATAGTGGAAGATGATGTTTGTTATTATTATATTATAATATTATATGCTTGGTGGAGATTAAAAGAGGAAAAAGTGTGTGGTAAAAAGAGAAGTGGTTAGTTTAAGTTGTTGATGACTATCTTCATCTTCTTCTTCTTCCTCCTTAGTAGCCTGCAATCATCATAAAAAGGGAAAGAGATTTTACTTCTTGCTAACTCAAATAATTGAAGGATTTCAAGTAATCAAGTAGGAGTTTTGAGGATTTTCTTCATATTTGGTAAGTTTCCAACTTGTTTCCTTGAATTTCCATGAAAGCTTTTTTGTATGAATTGGATGTTTGGTGTGGTATGTTTAAGGTTGATTTTTGGTATGTTTGAAGTTCTTTTGTCTAGTTAGCTATGAAGTTTGGGGTTGGATTGAAGAAAAATGGTTGAGTTTGGTGAAAAGAATAAGAGTTGTGGATTGTGTAATTTTTGAGTTGTGAAGTATGGTTGTGATTGTGTTTTTTTCTTGTAATTGAGTTGTTTTGATGTTATACAAGTATTATGTGGTATAATGATGAATTTGGTTGAGTTTGTATGAAGTTGAAAAGGGTAATGATAGATAGTAGTTGGATGTGGCAATTATATGTAGATATCAGGTTTTTGGCCTGACACATCCGGTGGCACGGCTATTTCTTTGGGCGTGTCAATGGTTCTATTTTCAGTGTTGGTGACACGAGCAATGACACACCCATGTCATTGAGCGTGTCACAGCTTCTGTGTTGTTGTAGTATTGACACGTGAAGTGACACGCCCATGTCGCTAAGCATGTCATATTTACTGTGATGTTGTAGTTTTGACATGACCAGTGACACACCTATGTTACTGAGTGTGTCATAGCTACTTTGGAGGAGAATTTACAAGTGCAGTGACACGCCCATGTCTCTGAGCCTGTCAAAACTTATGTGTTGTGGATCTAGGGCACGGTCATGGACATGTCCGTGTTGTTGAGCGCGTCATGTGTAGAGTTTGCCCTAGATAGTTCTTTTCCTTAATTTTTCTTTGTGTATCACTTAGTGGTTACTTATAATCACATTTGGTTTAGGCTTTGAAGATATTTGAGATAGCCAATCTAAGTGTTGAGGGATATCTTAGAAGAAGAGATTGAAAGTGGTGTTGTTGCTTTTGGAGGTAAGTACAAACTTTGAATACATTGCTTACAATTACATGACATTGGTACTTAACACATCTGGTTGAAAATGTATTAAGTTACTTACTACATTGTTGATGCATGGTTAATATGCTATGATTTGTACATTGTGAATTATGTTGAAATACTCAAGGTAATTGTGTAATGTGTTGTAAATGAAAAGAAATGTGGTATAATGTGATAAGATATGTGGAAACATATTGTAATGAATTGATATTGATATAAATGAGAAGAGTGAGAAAAAGATAAGAAAGTAAGGCAATGTGCCTAGGTTAATTATGTGACAATGATAAAGAAATTGATAATGAGAAGAATGAATATATTGTGTGCCTAGTATGTTATTCAATTTTCAGAGTTTTGGGTTTGGCGGCATGCCTATGGGCTAGACGCAAGGCGTCATGATGAAAATATTTTTGAGGTGAAATGACCGGGTCGTAAGCCTCTTAAACAAATCCTTGAAGCTAGGCTGGGTGAAATGACCAGGTCGTAAACTCAGTCCTAGTTGGATTAATCCATGGATATATTGCCTATGGGGCTAGACACAAGGTGTCATTATAGACCAAAGCAGTAACTCTGGAATTTGAATGGCATATTAGTTCCTTTTTGGGCCCATGCTTGTCTTTGCTTTTATGTGAATTATGAATTATGGAACAATTGATCAATTTATCAAGGTATAATGATATAATGTTGTGAGATATGATATTCTTATGTATTGTGCATTTGCATTGCATTTGAATTACATTGTTATTAAAGTTTGTACCACTAAGCTTTTGGCTTATCGTGATTATGGTTCATCGCGCAAGTGACAGGGTAGATCCGGTTGAGTCGGAGAGTTCTTCTAGACCGAGTTGAGTCTAGGCTTGAGATCTTGTGAGCGGAGTTGATTGGGATATTAAGATCAGAGACTAACTGCCAGCATGTATATATTTTATATTTTTGTACATATTGATTTCGATGTATATAAATATGTATATTTCTCAAACTATCAAAAATGTTTTGGGCCAATCTTTGATAATGAAGTATACATATGTGTTTTAGCAAATAATATTTCATCTATTATTTATATGATATGAGTTGAATGTTTTAAGATTATACAGATTTTTTAAATAATGATTTGATTGTTTTAAAATGGTTGTGATATTCTTGTATCCTCTATACGTATATTACATATATTGGGTATATGTAGTGTATGTATATTGGGTATAAGGGTGTTACATCATTTATACCTTAAGTATATATTATGTATATTTTTACTTATATGTATATGTAATGTATTTGTAATGTGTATTTCATGTATGCATCAAGTATGCATTATGGGTATATCATATATATATATATATTAAGTATATAATATGAATTTAACATATATAATAAGTATATGTAAGGTATATATTATGTATACACTAGGTATATATTAGGTATTTACTACACATATATGTCTTCCAACATTTTAATTGACGTCCAAATTCTTATTTAATTTATCTAAAACTACAGTTATTACATGGTACCAATGCCATCACTTCTTTTTTATAATATTTTGTATAGGTGATTATTGTTGCCAGGTGACAATGTACATAATATGGTAAATATGTCACTTGAATGGCGCACATGCAAACATACAAATGAATGGGTTTTGGCTGATTCAATTTATGTTGTACACAATGTGCGTATATGACTAATTTACATGCTTTATATAATTTGTTGCTTCTTAAACTAAATTTCATATTAGGACATTTGAGTACTTGAAAACAACAAGTCATAAAGACAAAGAATGGTATTTCTATGTGACCATAGATCCAAAATTTATATTGAAATGTGATCAATCCATTTTATCAAACATGTTATTGCATATTAAACATATTTTGATTGAACAGACACATTTGCAAAATATATCATCGAAAGTCAAAACATCCTTTTGGCCTTATGTTTGTGGCCAAGAATTGTTATAATAAGCAAGCAATATGCTTAATCAAATTCAAATTACATTAGATTCGCATTTCATGTCGTTGCATACTGCAAAATATACAGGTTATGATCTAGTGAAACCAATTGGTAGCTTTGATCAATAACAAACTTCTTTACAATCCAAGTTTTCTTTGACTTATCGTACTTCACTTGAAATTTGGTAAGACAATCTTCCTTTATATTTGCTTGTGGTGTTCTCTGTTTATTAGGTAAATTAAGGCAATGGTCTCTTCTCTTTCCTTCCTTCTGAAACACCAAAATTCGGAGTAGTGGCTCTCCCTTTATGGTTTTCAGTAAATTTCATTTGCGTACATCGAAACCATAATGTAATGTATACACCAAGTAGAAAGATTCAGCATTGTCTATCATTTTAAATTCCATTTCCATTATATTTGTATGACACATGTTAGAAAAATCGAATGGACCCGTTTCAGTCTGCTCATTCCAAGTTCACTAGGTACATCATTATTAGAATCAGTTAGGATTGTCGGTGAATGGATATATGCATCGACATTGTCAACATCCTCATTTTCATCTTCCTCTTCTATAATGTCTTCATCATAATATCCTCAACATTATCATTGTAATCAACCAAACCCTTTCCTTTAGAAGCTACCATATTAGTTATGATTCTCTATTGTAAAGAATCACTAACCAAAAAGTTTGTCATGTTGTGATGGTATAATATAACAAATGTTGAATTTACATATTTAATTACTTAATAGGCACTTTATTTTAATTTTAGAATGTTATTTAATGACAATTACATAAACATTCTAAAAACACATCATTTACACTAATTATTACTTATTGTTTATATTGTTCTCATTCTGATTTTTCTTAATTTGTACTTTCATTAGAAATTTTTTTAGTTTTTCTTACATCTATATAATTTTCATTTAAAATGTTATATAGCTCGAAATTATATAATATTCCCAACAAATTATGACTTCACAGTCGAGATTTACATAATTCATAATCTTCTGTAAATTTCTTTTATGCAATGTCATTTCAGTATTGTGTGGGGTTTTGTTATTTTTATGTTATTTTTATTGAAAAAGTTACATAATATTAAATCACATAATACTTACTATAGACTACATATTTACAGCTATAAAGTACATAATTTTGATATTATGTAATTTCAATTGAAATTCAGTATTTATGCTTTATACTTTTGTAAATGAAAATTGAAAAAGTTACATAGAAAAAAAAATACATAATATCCCAAAAAACTACATATTCAAATGGAAAACTCACATAATGATTGATATTATATAACTAACAGTATTATGTAACTTCATATGAATATTATATAATATTGTCTTATTTTTATGTGTTTTTTAGTTTAAATAGTTACATAATGGTAAATCACATAATTCTTACTATAAACTACATATAGGCCTCCATAATTTACATAAACTCTATTTATGTGATTTATTGTATTATATAATTTTCTAAAAAAAATTAAGTAATTTTAATATGCATAACAAGTAGGAGCGGTTTACAATGGAGATATTCCGCTAAGTTATTATGTAACTTTACCTTTTCAAAGTTATAATAGCGACAATAATTATAGCCTTAATTTTTAACAGATCGCCGGCGGAATGCCAACATAATTCCAATGAAAAATCACATATTATTGAAATAAACATGTACAAATGGAATGCCGATAAAATTACATAATTGTTACTAAAAACAACATATTAACTGTTAAAAATTATATAATCTTTCATATTCTTTAATTTTCAGTATCATAAATTTTCCTTTGAAAACTATGAGTTTTTCCTAACTTTTATAAATTTTTTAGTTCAAAAAGTCACACAATATAAAATTATAAAATACTTCCTGAAATCCACAAATTGGCCTCAAAAAATTATGTAGTCCACGATATATGTAATTTTTGGTATTATGTCATTTGCTTCAAACATTATGTAGTTTCTCCTAACTCTTATGTAAAATTTATTTCAAAAAATTACTTAATGTGAAATTACATAATATTTACTAAAAACAACATATTTACCGATAAAAATTACATAATCCTTAATATTCTGTAATTTTTAGTATCATGTAATTTCATGCAAAAATCATATAATTTTTCCTTACTTTTATGTAATTTTTAGTTCAAAAGGTTATATAATGTGAGATTGCATAATATTCACTGATAACCACATCTTGGCCGCTAAAAATTTCATAATCCTTGATATTCTATAATTTTAAGTATTATGTGATTTTCTCCAAAAATTCTATAATTTTTTTCTTACTTTTATATAATTTTTAGTTCAAAAAATTACATAATATGAAGTTACATGATAGTCCATAAAAACTACATACCGACCCGTCAAAATTACATAATCCTTGATATTCTATAATATTTAGTATTATGTAAATTTTTGTTTCAAAAAATTACATAATTAAAAGTCACATAATAGTCCATAAAAATCACATTCTGATTGGTCAAAATTACATAATTTTGATATTCTATAGATTTTAGTACTATATAATTTCATTTGAAAACTATATACTTTATGTAATTTTTAGTGCAAAAAATTACATAATATGAAGTTACATAATAGTCCATAAAAACTATATATCGACTGGTCAAAATTGTATAATACTTGATGTTCTATAATTTTTAGTATTATGCAAATTTTTATTTCAAAAAATTACATAATTGGAAGTCATATAATAGTTTATAAAAACCACATATTGATTAGTTAAAATTATATACTCCTTGATATTCTTTAGATTTTAGCACTATGTAGTTTCTTTTGAAAATTATATGGTTTTTCCTTACATTTGTATAGTTTTTGTTTCAAAAAATTATGTGATAGTCCAATAAAATCACATATTGAATGATGAAAATTACATAATTCTTGATATTTATAGTTTTTATTTTTATGTGATTTTCTTCAAAATTTATGTAGTTTTCACTCACTTTTATATAATTTTTAGTTCAAAAAGTTACATAACGTGAAACTATATAATTCTCACTAAAAACTACAAACTGACCGCTACAAATTACATAATCTTAATATTATATAGTTTTTAGTTTTTTTTTTTTTTGTAATATCCTTCGAAATTTATATAGTTTTCCATTACTTTTATGTAATTTTTAGTTCAAAAAGTAACATAATATTAAATGACATAATGCTAATTGAAAACCACATATTGACTGCTATAATTTTTATAATTCTTAATATTTTGTAGTTTTTTTTTCTTTTTTATAATTTTCTTCTAAATTTTATGTATTTTTCCTTTATTTTTATATAATTTTTAGTTTAAAAAATCACATTATATAAAACTACATAATACTCATTAAAAACAACGTTTTTAATCACTATAAATTACATAATCATTGGTATTATGTAGCTTCTATTTTTATAAAAAAAAATTTATTTTTGTTCTTACTTCCAAATTTTCAATATAAAGTTCACATCATTTCTGTTAAGATATTGTAATGTTCTCCTTTTCACTTTGCTTAACTTTATATAATGCAAATCTTCATTACATAAAGTTCTACATTGATAAAGTAAAACAAATGCGGCATATTTAACTGCCAAATAAATTTATTTTTTTTTTCAACTAAAATAATAGGAATAATCCTAAAAAAAAGGAATATATCATGTTCAAAATGCCTTCTTTTCCAATAAAAACAAGTAACACATTATTTTTTAAACTCACTTTTAAGAAAATTTACATAAAATTTTAAATATATATACCTCAATATTTATATCCTTCCTTCCTTTTCCATGGTAGAAAAACACAACCTCAAAGTGCCTCTCTTTTTGGTTCTGAAGCTCAATTTATATGTTGAACATAGAAGTTGAACTATATTAACTGAAGTTGTTGGCTAACTTAAGCCTCTTGAGGCTTAGTTAAATTTTAGACCACTTAGTAGCCATTTTTACAATTATTGTCACTTAATTTAGTTGTCCTTAAAATATTTCTCAAGGGCAAAACTGTCATGGAAGCTTTCTCATTTAATTCATAGGCATCGGTTCTAATAATTGAATTGTAAATTTCTCATCAACTCAGGGGTATATTAGACTTTTGGCAAGAACTAGATCATGTACATGTATTATTATGATATCAAATTATAAATCAAGGGCTCTCATTTATCATGCAAATCCCAGGGTCCAGATTTCAGAATATAAAAACATGGTAAACTTACCTTCTTTTCCAACATTGGCACTGTAGCACTAACAAAAAGAAGAGGATAAAAGGGGAAAATTTTGGCCAAAAGAAATTTGTATTGCGCTTCATAAAAAAAATAACTTATATATATCTTTTCTCAAAAGACAAAAGTTAAATTATACACACACACACACACACGGTGGATATGACCTTTTACTCAAATCTAATTTTAAAACTAATATATATATATATATTAGAGAAATGCTTGAGAATCACTAGCCCTTGTTTAATGGACTCAAGTCTATACATCCATTATGAAAGTACTTGAATTTGATTCATTAATTTCAACATCACTCACTCACAAAAGGTGAGACATATTTAGGGCAAACTAAATTGTTTAGGCATCTCATACGTGGTAAATGGATCATGTCGCCAAACATATTACGAGAGCTCTTAGCTATATACCTACATGAAGGATGTATAGTATCTTGACAAAGATAGTTATGATGGACATAAATAGTATACATTACCACGTATTACTTATCACATTTCATGTCTCTCTTAGTCTCATAATAGTTTTTAATTCATAATTATGTTACTCATAAACATAATTGGTCGAACTATGAATACAAAGTGAAATTGACCATTCAGTGAAAGTGATCATTTAGTAATCTTCCTATCAATTTGACTCTCTATATCATAATTCAACTCATTTTTCTAGAAATTTCCTATTAGACTGAATCACTCATGATTTTTTAGAAATATCCTAAGATAGTAAACATCAAATCATGTTTTGAGACCATTAATTCTTGCCCTATCTTCGATCGAAGTTCTTCGCACATGTAGTATGAAGCATATGTCATAATTTAGTCTCCCTTCTTATTGAGGATATGTCTATCACAAACATATTTTAATTCAAAAAACAATGCAGATGATAGTTTAAATATGCTTAATGTCTAATTTGAGTTGATGATAGTTTAAATATACTTAATGTCTAATTTGAGTTTATTTATCTTCTTTATTTAATTCAGAACTCACATCCAGTGACAGAGATAAGCATAGGTACAATTCTACACACTTTATTATTATAATATCATTAATATGATATATGAATATCATAACCCAAATGAGATGACTATCTTATTTTAAGTACAAGCTCTAAATCATCACCAAGATGATATACTTGAAATCATTCTCATCTTTATTCATTACATAAAAAAACAAAGACAATAACCATGTGAAAAGATTAATTTTCATCCTATCCAATATGTTTTCACATTTCAATAATATTAAATGTGTCAAACATTTAAAGTCATTTGAATACAAAACAAAGATCATGTTTTAGTATTTATAAAAATAATTAAGTGAACATAGGTTGGGGAAAAAAAATAACAAATAACATAAATACATCAACATCTATGTAGTCATTGAGACCTTGTATGCCTAATGAATACATCTCTAGGAACAAATTTTGTTAATCAATCTGCAACCATCTAATAAATAAATATGTATTTCATGTCCACTTTCTTACGTGTAACTATGTTTCTAACAAAATTATTCTTTTGTGTCAATACATTTATTCTTACAATAAAACTTTGTGTCTTTGGTGTAAGCTATAACTGCTTGACTGTGATAATTTACAATAATTGATTCACTTGCAATTAAGGTTTCATTGAGTAAGAAAATAAATCCATAAGTGGATTTTCTCTCATCCACATCTTCTGTCCAATCTATACCCATATAGCCTTTCAATTTAAGATCCCCTCCTTGATAACACAATAAGCTTTCGACAATAACCTTTAGATATCTCAATATCTTTTTAACTACTTTCCAATGTGCTGGATTTGGGTTGTATTGATATTTTCTTACCATCCTAATGGCAAAGCAAATGTTAAGTCTTGTATACATCATTACATATATTATACTTATAACTACGATTGTATAAGGGATATTTCTTATACGTTCTTTTTCTCTTCGAATTTTAGAACATAACAATCGGCTTAAACTCTAGCCTTTAGCAATAGTATCCGTGGGTTTAGAATCACCCATATAAAATTATTCGAGTACTTTCTTTGTAATATTTTTCATTCCAATGATATATACAATTTCACCCATATTTTTTATTTTAAATTTGGATGGTAATCACTCTTTGATATGATCTAGATATTCTTTATCATTTCTAGCTATTAGTATGTGATCAACATATAATGACATAATGATAAGTTTGTCATTTGATCGTTTAATATAAATTCAATGTCTATCATAGTGAAACCATTCAACATGATTGTATTGTGAAATCAAATATAGTATTGTCTTGAAGACTACTTAAGCTTATAGATTGACGTTTTCAATTTACAAACTTAATTTACAAACTTTATGTTTGTGGCTTTTTTTATGAAGTCTATTGGCTTGGTTCTTTATACAATTATCCATTAAGAAAAACAATTTTTATATCTATTTGATGTAACTCAAGGTTAAGGTTAGTCACAATAGCTAGAACTAACCTCATAGAGATAAATCTCACAACATGAGAAAATGTTATCTCATAGTTAATTCATTCCTATTTTTTTGGTTGATTTTGAGAATCCACTTATTCCCAATGACTTTACATCTTTTTGGGAGATCCACCAATTCTCATACTTAGTTTGACCTCATTGACTCCAGTTCTTCTTCCGTTGCTTCCATCTATTTATCCCTAACAGAGTGAGTGAGAGCCTCTTTTGAGTTCTTTGCCTTTTCATCATCTTGTGATATAACTGTAGACCCAGGAACTGTCCCCCCATTTGAATCGGGCAACATAACCTGAGGCTATATTAAAGAGCTAAGCATATTAAGCCTGAATAAGAACAAGTATGGCCCACAGACCCACTTCCTAGCTCTCTAGAAAGGTGGCCAAAGCCATTGGTGAATCCGCTAATAACCTTAGCGAACCACCAGTGGCATTAGCTTCCTCTCACACTGTTGGGCCTCACTGGTGAACCGCCAATTCTAGTGACGAATTCGCCGATGATGACCAGTGAACCATTAGAAGTTGGATTAATCATCATTCCATGGATCAACACTCTAGAAGATAATTATTGTCGTTCAACTTTCGCCAATAACCATTTTCCATATAAAGGGAATTATTGTGCATTAAAGAAACACGCACACAGAAAAAACAGAGAAAGACAAAAGAAAGAACATACTCTTCAGTTGTAAAAAACAGAAAAAATAGAGAAAGACAAAAGAAAGGACATAATCTTCGGTCGTAAAAAAGAAGAGAGAAAAACAAAAAGAGCATTTGAGAGGAAGAATTAGAAGCTTCTTTCAATGTGGAAATAAGGAAAAGACAAAAGCATGAATAGTAACATCTGCTCAAAGTCAAAACCATAGCATATAAAAACAAAACCCAAACCAAGAAGCTCCCAACATTACAAGAAAGAAGGAGAAAGTAGATCTATTGTCAAGACCTACAACTCGAAAACTGACGACATCGGTATTGTATTTCTTAAACCTTAACTCTATTTTTATCATTCTGCTTTATTTGGCTTGAAGTAATCTACGCATGTTTATGAACTTAAAAATTAACAAAGCATGAACTAGTGTAACCTTGAATGCTTAAAGTTTATGCAGTTATATTGATAATGGATAAAGGATGAACTCATAATATTAAAAGACATAAACTTGATCTATTTGATATGTTAAAATATGGCTTCTAAAAGAAACAAAAATGGACTCATGAATAATTCCTCGACTGATAAATGACATCTAGACCCAACTTTTTATGGACAAATGTTGGAACCATTGGCAAGATGCCAGTAAGGCTTCATTGACGATTAATTGCCATTAACTTGTGGGGAATTTGCCACTGCTTGTGATAAACTTGTCCGAGTCAGTGGCGTATCATCAATAACTCCCACTAGAAAGCCTTGCTCGGGTCCTTTTATTCCTCTTATATTTCATAGCGGCCACTTATTAAAAACTGGATTGGCATAATAAATTAAGGAACGTGGAAATAATGTTAATTGTGTTGAACAATTATTGATATTTGTATTTTGGTTGCATGATTCGTTGTGGATGATTAAATGCAATGTTCATGCTATCATCGTGCATATCTAACTACTTATTTTTATATTTTTTTTTAGATTCATTTAGTATTTTTTTTTAAAGATTCATTGTAGTATTTTTTTTATCAGAAGATTCATTTTAGTATACCTTTATATAATTTTATCTTTTTAAATTAAATATAAGAGAATCTTGTAAATGTAACTTTTTTTTTTATTCTCGATTGTAATTTATTAGTAGGACTTTGCATTGTAAAAGTATATTTCCACCTTTATTTATTTTCTCATTAATCATGACATTCGTACATGTGAAAAATTGGACTAAAAATACTTACCTAATATGATATATCACTAAAATAGAAAAATGACAAAAACTAAAATACTGACAACATAATTATCCCAAAATAAAAAAGAAATAGCATGACATGAGACGTGATTGAAATTGTATGAAAAACAATGGATTTATTTATAATTACCACAATATTGAACTTAAATGTATTCATATTCTGAGAAACAAATCACAATTATGTGGTCATTTTAGATTATTTTAAAAGATATTTTCATCAAAGATGAACTTTTAATAAGACAAAATATAAAAAGGAAAAAACGTTACTGAAAACAAACAAGCTTTTATCAGGCACCATATACACTCAAATTAGTTTCAGAAGAAAGGCCAAAAAACCCACAAATCAAAAACAAAAATCTAAATTCAAACATAACTAGATGAAGAAATAAAAATTCAAAGGTGAAAAATATAAATCATATAAAAAAAATCAGAAAGAGAAAACTAGATGAAGAAACAGATGATGAGTTGCATATGAGATGCAGAGCGAGTATTTGCAGACTGATGAGAGTTCAAGAGTTGCATTTAGCAGTAGAAAGCCCGCCCACTAGATAAAACATCAATGACGACCGGACTTGCTAGTTCAAGAAAGGTTGGTATAATTGAATCAATTAGATAGGGAAGCAAGGCAAAAAGTGTTTGTATAAAGAATTCAGTTGATCTGAGTTTGTTAATACGAGAAAAGTCGTCAAATTTAATAATAAAAAAAATACAAAACAATTGGCAATAATACTTGTAACAAAATAGAACTACCGTATTGGTCCATAAAAAGTGATCCAAAAATCTTCAGAAAAAGGCCTCCAATCAATCATCATCTGAATAGTTGAACTTAACAGAATGCGGGTGTACATCAATCTGCCCTCCTCTATATGTCCCACGCTTCTTCTTCGTCTTTTCATGCCTAAAATCCCTAGGGAAGATATAGAGATAAGACAGAAAATCACAAGGTCAAACACATTAATATCCAAGCAACTGATTATGTTTGCAATGTCCATAAGTTGTCACGATACTGATAGTGTCCAAAAACTAAACAAGCAAAGACCACATAGGCCTGAGTGCACTGCCAATATGTGCAATCCAATCTTACTCCGGTTTTATACTATCCAAAATATAATTAGTTGATGTTTACAACTATTGCAGAAATAAAAATGGAAATTAAATCCATATAAAAACATTGCACAGTCAAAAACAGACATGCAAATGATAAAAAGAGCAAAAGACACAACCAAGATCTTCCATGATATGATTCCTATAATATCCAACACTGAACAAATATAATAAATGTGTAAAATTTGGGAATACCTTGGTGACTAGTTGTGTTTATGCTAACATTTTACACATTTTCCAGAATTGCCACTTTCAAGGACGATTGAAACAAAAACAAAAAACAAAAGGTGATACAATCCTAAGTGAGTAGAAAGGAAATAGAGGAAGATAAAAAAAGGGGGGGGAGGGGGGGAAAGACTCAAACAGCTGACCAGCCTCTAATTTAGCCTTTTCCTGTGACAAAGGCCCAGACAGCCTCTGAGAAGGTACAATAAGTAAATTTCATTGATCTTTTTCGAAATGTGTCTTATTATGTACTAGACAATAATATAAGGAAGAGGTCTCAGATTTTTTTGGGAGTAGAAGATAGAAGATGAAGAGAATTAACAAGTTTATGGGACAGAGCAAAATCACAAACCAAAATTGCCTTCCATATCCGAATCATCATAAGATGACTTTTTGTAGATAGAACAGCCATGTCAACCAATTTCAAGTGGACCTTTACATGACTAATTTGATTCTTCGTCCAAAAAAGCATGAATTATATACTTTGTTCTTTCTTTTTATATTTCAGTATACATCGCAAAGTAAGAGAGAACAAAAGTCTTAACTAAAAAATGTACCTTCCCCTAACTTTTCCAAGAACTTCCTGTGCCTTAGCACCATATCCAGCCTCAGCACCATCCTGCACAAAATTAGGGGAAAAAAGTTCGAAGGAAATTACATAAAACCCATACAAAGAGAACTTAAAATTAATCTAGAAACAAACCTTTGCCCAATATGAATTATCTCTAAGCCTCTCATCAGAGAAAACCACATCATCAACTTTTATTCTTTGAAAATGCTTAACTGTTATTGGCTGCAATGACATAATTCCAGTTGTAAGTGTACTTATATAAACAATGATACTCTTGAAAAATACTGCTCAAGTTATCATAGAGCGATTAGAAAAGCATCACCATGGAACACAGTGATATAATAATGTTGAATGAGAAAAAGCACATCAATCCAGCACATGTAAGCTATTGTAAAAAATAATTGAGTACAATCATGCAAAATCTGATGGACTTCTTTTCCAAAAGCTGCCAAAAGAGCTATTCTCATTCAACCACATTGGAAACAAAGTTTTATAGTCTCCAGCACAACAATTCTCATGTCATTGCAATGTATTAGCATTTAAGCTAAAAAATTAATAATGCACTTTGATTCTTACTAAAAGGACTTTCTTGTCAAAACTCAAAAGCACCATATATAATGTTTGATCTCTAAACCAATTAACCCATAATAAATAACTAAATTCTTGCCAGGAAAGACAAACAGTGGGATTGATGGTATGTCAATATGAGGTTTTGAAAGAAGCATAGGGCCCACCTATGAAGATCAAGTACATTATAAAATAGGACTAGTGGTCTAATAAATCATAAACTTCACATATTAAAATTTCAAGTGCCGTTACATTTTTAATTCTCTCTGTTATGATATGCTGTAATTAGTTGAGCTGTAATTAGCTGTTTTGGTGCTGTAATTAGGAGTATAATTAGCTAACTGATTATTAGGGATTATTATTTATTAGTTTCCTAAAATTGTATATTTGTTGTACTATTTAAATCCCTAACATTTGAGGGAATAATCAAGCATTTTCTTCATCAAAATCTTCTGTTCTTACATGGTATCAGAGCCAGCAAAGGGCCTGAATACATTCTGCCTCTTTTTTTTTTCTTTTTTTCTCTATTACTACCGGATTGCATCAAGGTTCGGCCATGAGTCCATATTTATTTACCCTGGTTATGGACGAGCTAACCAGAAGCATACAAGACGATGTTCCTTGGTGTATGTTGTTTGCTGATGACATTATTTTAATTGATGAGACTAGTGTTGGTGTAAACCGTAAGTTGGAAGTGTGGAGAAAAACCCTTGAGGACAAGGGTTTTAAGTTAAGTAGAAGTAAAACGGAATATATGCACTGTGAGTTCAGTCTAAGGAAGAAGCAGGAACATGAGGTTAAGTTGGATGGAGTTTTGGTTCCTAAAACCAAGCACTTCAAATATTTGGGTTCGGTGTTCCAGAATGATGGCCGTATAGATGAAGATGTGGCTCACAGAATACAGGTAGGGTGGTTGAAGTGGAAGGGTGCGACTGGGGTTCTATGTGATAAGAAAATACCTCTGAAAGTGAAAGGTAAATTCCATAGGACGGTTGTTAGACCTGCGATGCTCTATGGTAGTGAGTGTTGGGCACCAACGGGACAACATTTGCATAAGATGAGTGTGGCAGAAATGAGGATGCTAAGATGGATGTGTGGACATACCAGACTGGATAAAATTAAGAATGTTCATATTCGACAAAAAGTCCAAGTAGCGGACGTCGGAGATAAGGTGAGGGAAGGAAGACTTAGATGGTATGGGCATGTTTTAAGAAGACCTCCTAATGCTGCGGTTCGTAAGTGTGAGAATTTGTTGATTGAGGGGGCTAGAGGTCGTGGCAGACCTAGAACTGTGTGGAAGGAGGTGATAGCAAGAGACTTACGTGCCTTAGATCTTGATGCGGATTTGATTAATGACAGACTTAAATGGAGACGTAAAATCCGTGTCTTGGAAGGGGCCTAAGGCTGGAGTATCTTTTTTGGTGTCTTTTGAGCTTATTTTGTTGAGAATTCATACAGCCGACCCCAACTTGTTTGGGATTAAGGCTTAGTTGTTGTTGTCTCTCTCCTAAGGGATTTTCAGTTACCCTAATATTCTCTTTCTTCTATAGTCACAGCCACTGACCCTGGACTACCCAGTGACCGGCGACCTCAGACACCAAGGCTCGTCACCGGAATCCTCGCCGTCGTCAGCCACGCGCCGTCAACAGGTTCTGCTCCCTTCCTCACGCGCCGGCGCGTGTGTCTCACCCCGGCAGCACCACCACCTGAAACCTTCTCCGGCCAAGCTCACCCCTCTCCGACGACCTTCCTCTTCACTGTTCTGCTACTGAATATGGCTGAATCAGGTCTAATCAAGTTTCTTCTTCCTAATTCTGCTGGTATTACTACTGTAAAACTTCAAGGCAGTAGCAATTACATTTCTTGGTTCAATTCTATTGAGCTATGGTTCTTAGGTCAAGGATATGATGATCATCTTATTAAGAATGCTACTGATATTGTTGCAACCGATAGGGCGGCATGGATTAGAATTGATGCTCAGTTGTGTAGTCTATTATGGCATACTCTTGATCCCAAATTACTTCCTCTTTTTTAGTCCTGTAAAACCTGTTGTAAGGTCTGGACAAAAGCCAAAACATTGTATACCAATGATATACAAAGAATTTACAATGTTGTCTCTAATATTGTCCATTTGCAGCAAAATCAAATGGATATGGCTAGTTACATTGGGCAAGTTGAGACATTGAAAGATGAGTTTGCTTCCATTATGCCTTTCACAAAGAATATTGCTGAACAAGAAAAACAAAGAGAAGTTTTTTATGGTCTTGGCTCTAATCGGTCTTCGACCTGATCTTAGCTCTGTTCGAGATCAAATTTTGACCGGTTCTATTGTTCCTACCTTAGAAGATATCTTTGCTCGACTTCTTCGTATTTCCACCACTCCAGCTGCACCTCCTAATATTGAAGCCTCTGCTTTTGCCGTCCAGAATAGTAATAAAAAATGGAAAGGTAATAAGTCTAAGGTTCACTGCACTTATTGTGATAAAGCAGGACATACTCGTGAAACCTGTTGGAAATTACATGGTAAACCATCTCAGAATCAATCTGTTGGTACTGGACGACCTGCAGCTCACATGATTCAGAATAATGGTACTGGAATTCTTCCTTTGCCTGGTACATCAAGCAACTGCATCACTCTGACAGGATCAGAATATGAAGAATATGCCCAATTCCAGGCAGCCAAACAACAAGCTCAACGGCATTCTAGTACTTCAGTTGCTTGTTTGTCTCAATCCTCAACTGGTGCTCCTTGGATACTTGATTCCGGTGCTTCCGATCACATTTCTGGTAATAAAACATTGTTCTCTACTCTCATTTCTACTCTAGACTCATCCACAGTCACCTTAGCTAATGGTTCAGAAACTAAAGTTAAAGGTATTGAGACAGTTCAACTTATTCCATCAGTAACTTTACAATCTGTCTTATACACCCCTGACTGTCCTTATAATTTAATTTCCGTTAGCAAAATCACTGAACAGCTTGATTGCATTGTCATTTTCATAGCTAACTATGGTGTTGTGCAGGATCGGCGTACGGGGAAGACGATTGGAATAGGATATAAGTCACATGGCTTGTATTACATATCCCCTCTGAAAGCCACTATTGCTCTAGCTTCTACTGCTTCCGCTGAACTTCTTCACAGTCGTTTTGGTCATCCTAGTCTTCACAAACTTCAACATTTAGTTCCCAGTTTATCTTCATTAAGTGTTTTAGAATGTGAGTCTTGTCAACTTGGGAAACAATCACGTGCTTCGTTTCCTAAGATCAGTAATAATAAAGCTTTGGCTATGTTTGATATTGTTCATTCAGATATTTGGGGTCCTAGTCGTGTCAATACAACTTTGGGATTTCATTATTTTGTTACCTTTATTGATGACTATTCTCGCTGTACTTGGGTGTTTCTAATGAAAAATCGTTCTGAAGTATTCTCTATCTTTCAAAAATTTTGTGCTGAAATTCGAACTCAATTTGGTGTTTCCATTAAAACATTACGCAGTGATAATGCCCGAGAATATTTCTCTCAACAATTTAACGAGTTTATGTCTTCTCAGGGTATTTTTCATCAATCTTCTTGTGCTTATACACCCCAACAGAATGGAATTGCCGAAAGGAAAAATCGACATCTCATTGAAACAGCACGAACTTTACTCCTTCATAATCAAGTTCCACTTCAATTTTGGGGGGATGCGGTGCTTACTGCTTGTTTTCTTATCAACAGGATGCCTTCTTCTGTTTTAAATAATCAAAGTCCTCATTCTGTTTTGTTTCCTAAACAGGATGCATTTCATCTTCCTCTTCGTGTTTTTGGGTGTACTTGTTTTGTCCATGATTATACTCCTGGCAGGGATAAGCTTCAGCCAAAATCCATTAAGTGTGTTTTCTTAGGCTACTCTCGTCTTCAGAAAGGGTACAAATGTTATGATCCCATATCTTCTAAGTTCTTTATCTCTGCTGATGTTACCTTCTTTGAAACTACTTATTTTCCTAAACAGCCAGAGCTTCAACAATCTGTTTCCAATGTTCTTCCCTTTCCTGTTCATCCTCCTCCAACTACATCTTGTCCTCTTCAGGTCTACTCTCGTCGTCCCACTACTAACCCTGTTTTGAATGCAGATATACAGCCTAGTGACTCACCTCCTGTTTTGGTCTCTCCTCCTGTACCGGTCTTGTCCAACACAGAGGTAGAAAATGCTCCCATTGCTCTTCGCAAAGGTATTCGTTCCACTCGAAATTCTCATCCTATTTATAATTTTTTGAGCTATCACAGATTATCTCCTTCATATTATGCCTTTGTTTCCACATTGTCTACTGTTTCGATTCCTAAGACTGTCAGTGAAGCACTTATCCATCCGGTTGGTTTGCTGCTATGACTGAAGAGATGACTGCTTTGCATAATAACGGTACATGGGAGCTTGTTCCTTTGCCCCCTGGGAAGAGCACTGTTGGATGTCGATGGGTGTATACGGTTAAAGTTGGACCAGATGGCAAAATTGATAGGTTGAAAGCTAGACTTATGGCAAAGGGGTACACACAGATTTATGGTCTTGATTATAGTGATACTTTTTCCCCTGTGGCCAAAATAGCTTCTGTTCGCCTTTTTCTTTCTTTGGCAGCTATCTATCAATGGCCTCTTCATCAGCTTGACATTAAAAATGCTTTCTTGCATGGGGAATTGACAGAGGAAGTGTATATGGAGCAACCTCCTGGTTTTGTTGCTCAGGAGGAGTCTGGTTTGGTATGTCGATTACGTCGATCTCTCTATGGTTTGAAACAATCTCCACGAGCATGGTTTGGAAGATTTAGTGCTGCTATTCAGAAATTTGGCATGCGACGAAGTGATGTTGATCATTCAGTTTTCTATCGGCATGGAGGCCATGGGAAATGTACTTATCTAGTTTATGTTGATGATATTATCATAACTGGTAATGATCATGAAGGGATTTCTCAACTTAAGCAGCATTTATTCAGCAACTTTCAAACTAAAGATTTGGGAAAGCTAAAATACTTTCTTGGGATTGAGGTAGCACAGTCCAAGAATGGTGTTGTAATTTCACAAAGGAAGTATGCCCTTGATATACTAGAAGAAACAGGTATGATGGATTGCAAACCTGTGGATACTCCTATGGATCCCAATGTGAAACTTATTCCAGGACAATGGGAGCCATTTAAAGACCCTGGCAAATATCGAAGGCTTGTTGGAAAATTAAACTATCTTACTATTACACGACCGGATATTTCTTTTTCGGTAAGTGTGGTTAGTCAATTTCTTCAATCGCCATGTGATAGTCATTGGGATGCTGTTGTTCGTATTCTAAGATATATCAAAGGTACTCCTAGGCAAGGTCTGTTATATGAGAATAAGGGTCATACACAAGTGGTTGGCTATTCAGATGCAGACTGGGCAGGTTCTCCCTCTGATAGACGGTCCACATCTGGTTATTGTATCATGATTGGAGGAAATTTAATATCTTGGAAGAGTAAAAAGCAGGATGTTGTTGCTAGGTCGAGTGCAGAATTAGAATACCGAGCCATGGCATTAGCCACTTGTGAACTTGTTTGGCTTAAGCAACTTCTTCAAGAGTTGAAGTGTGGAGAAATAAAACAGATGACACTGATATGCGACAATCAAGCAACGCTCCATATTGCTTCAAATCCAATGTTTCATGAAAGAACGAAACATATTGAAATCGATTGTCATTTTATCAGACAAAAGATTGAGTCGGGATGCATATCTACCTCCTTTGTCAGTTCAAACGATCAATTGGCAGATATTCTGACCAAATCTTTACGAGGACCTCGAATTGAATATATTTGTGGCAAGCTAGGAGCCTACAACATGTATGCTCCAGCTTGAGGGGGAGTGTTATGATATGCTATAATTAGTTGAGCTGTAATTAGCTGTTTTGGTGCTGTAATTAGGAGTATAATTAGCTAACTGATTATTAGGGATTATTATTTATTAGTTTCCTAAAATTGTATATTTGTTGTACTATTTAAATCCCTAACATTTGAGGGAATAATCAAGCATTTTCTTCATCAAAATCTTCTGTTCTTACACTCTCAATTCAACTCTTAAGTTACTGATTTTGTTCAATTGTATCCAAAAGAATTGGATCCTGGGGTCATAAGCATAAGATACAATTTAAAAAGCACACAAAGTTCAAGATGTATTAGACTAGTACATTATAAATACATTTCTACTTTTTTGGGCTTTACACTACATATTATCATATAGCAGTACATGCATTTATTGTCAAGTTTGTATTGATAACATCTTAATCTGGGAAATGTCCAGGTACAGTTTTTCATGGCTCATAGGACTTTCTATTGCTATCTAGCATGGTCATATAATACTCAATTTCTTTTTAACTGCTACTTTAGGAATAATTTGCAATTTGATATCACCGAGGAAACACCTCAAAACGCCATAGTATTTCCAATTTACACACTTCTATGGCTTCAACCCCCTCATAAGAGTATAGTTTGGATATTTTATTTCACAAAAGTATTGATATATTATCTCTATCACCTTTCTCACCCTCAAGATAATAAAGTCCAAGTCACATTGACCTTAAGATAAAAACCAAAGCACATAAGGCAAAAGCTAGAAATAATCTAATTTCTCAATTTTTTATGGTCAATTGGAGGGGAAAGCACTTTATGAAATGATTGAGATTCTATATCTATATGATCATAGAAATCACAACCATGAAAATAATAAGGAAAAACTACAGCATGTTTAAAAAAAAAGCTCTAGATAAGAAATCTCTGGCTTCAAAACTGAAATAAAGAAAAGAATTAGATTGTATAGTTATACAACTGAATAATAATTCTCAATCTAAAATATAATACATGCGTTTAACGTAGCTAACAAGGGAACGATTAAAACTTTTTCACCTTTGAATTGCAAATAGATCAATTGGATATATAAAATTCATCCTAGTCTCCATATAACTAATTATATAAAAAATGAGGAAAAAACAGATGCACTCTAGAAAATTGTTTACAACATACTACATCCGTTTTATTTCAAGTGTCGTGTAAGAATAGTACGCACAGACCAAGAAAATGATTAGCCATTATGAATTTCATAAAAATTTTATTATAATTTACCTAAATATCCCTTTTCATCTTTCTCAGTGTTTATTCTCTTTCATTAATTAATATGAGATAATATTGAAACTTTTCAATTAATACTTCCTTGAATTTCTAAAAATGACATTTGAAGTGAAATAAAAAATTTTTTCTTATACGACACTTAAAATGAAACGAAGGGAGTATTTTCCTTATTTCTAAATTTTTACTCTGAAGAATGGAAAAACAGGTGGACCACAAGCTGTAAGCATAAGAATGTTGCACGAGATCATAAATATCATATAATTCATATATGCTGGGCATTTGATATTTTAAGGGGTTTCAGACTCATAATTTATTATCAGTAAAGCAACATGATCGGATTAGTGTGTTAAAATCCATACCTCAGCTGAACTATTCTGTTCCTTTTTGGCTTTCTGAATGGCAGATTTCTCTCCATCTTCCTCAAGGCTCCCATTTGAGTTCCCATGAATCTGTTCAACAGATTTTTTCTGGGACTCAATAGAACCAACATGTCTACTTTCTTCTTTCCATGCTTTTTCTTCTGTTATAGTGTCTAAATTTAAGTCAGCAGATTGCTCTTGTTTCTTGGGCTCCTCAGAACCTTCTGTCTTTCTCCGTTTGGATTCTTCTGTCTTTCTAGGTTTGGATTCTTCAACTTGAATTTCACCAGCGGCTTGAACATCATCTTCAGAAGCCATTCTTTTTCTCTTCTTGGAACCTTTATTCTCTTTATTAGTAACATCCTCCTTTGGAGTCTTAGAATCACTCTTAATTGGTTTTCCTTCATCAAAAGCAGAATCAGAAGACAGCTTGTTTTTCTTCTTCTTCTTATCCTTTGGTTTGTTATATACCCTAGAGTCAGTTATTTTTTTGCACTCTTCAACAGGCTTCTGCAAAACCTCTGTGAAGACCGGTTCTTCTTCGTGAAGAGAATTTGAATTCTTCTTGCTTCTTTTTTTCTTTTTGGATTTTTCAACTACAGGACCTGCATCATCTGTCATTGTCTCTCCACCATTCTTAGAATCAATAGATTTCTCACCAGTACCCTTATCACTCTTCTTTGTCTTTCCCTCACCCTCTCCATCTTTTCTAGAAACTCCATCAGTTTGTAATTCTGCAGTAACGGAATTAGAATATGGATTAAAAAATTATCATAAAAGTTAAAATTTACTATAAAAGAGAATATGAAGTAAAACAGGCAGAAAGATAAAAAAGAAAATAAGTGACTGTCCGCATTAAAAAAAATTTATCCTTTTTAAATTTAAGCACACCTTGCACTTTGTTGCTCTTGAAGTTTTTGTTGACATGATTACTGCAAAATACAAAAAATTCACACACTGAAACAATGCAACTTAATATTCAATTCAATAAAAGCAAAACAGACTTGAAAATTGAAATTTAGGAAACTTGTTAACACTAGAAAATTTGTTAAGGTATTTAGAACTTTCTGACAAAAAGTGTAGAAATTCTGTCAAGGAGATCCCCATCAATATCACCACCTTGCCAACTACAGACAAAGCAACCCCAAGTCATAACTGCTAGAACATTAGTAAATTTGGTTTTACATAAAATATACCTCTAACTTGAGGAAAATGACTCTCATTACAGTAACAAAAATTTTAAGAAATGTAACCAGAAACCAATTAGACAGTGGACTACTGTGAGTAATCTTTAATTTGTATAGCAGCCATGTCATCAGTGATCAAAATCATAATACCATCTTCTGCATAATTATTTACCATATTCAACAATAAATAGGAAAAGAAATATGACGGCTTAGTTAGGGACAATATTTTCTATTCTTTTTCATTTCCCAAACTCTTATATTTCTATTTTCCATACTAAAAATTGAAAATAAAAAAACAAGAAAACATGTGAAGCCTTTATTCCTCCATTTCCATATTTTTATTTCCAAAACTCTTTTTTTATTAAATATATAACTATCATTTCCTATAAATATTTATTTTAAAGTAGAGTAAAAAAGGAAACATTATAAAGTAGTTTTCCTTTATCAAGTGTAATTCTGGAAAGCTTAGAAAATTGTATCCAAATTTTCATTCAAAAAAATTTGGCAACTAAACACAAAATTCCAATTTTCAATTTTCTGAAAATGGGTTTTGTTTTTCATAATTAAACAAGATCGAAGCTTTTCAGTTTTATAACTTACAAATAATAAATATTTTCCAAAAATTCTCCAGAATAAGTTGTTTTTCACCAAAGCAAATACAATATATGCAAACAGGGAATTTAACTACTATCTTACCACATGTCCAAGAACTTGCAGAACATCTCTTCCAAATCAAATAAGGAATGCTCAAAATCATCATTCTGCGCAGCTAAACAATGGGGTGAGAAAGAAAAAAAAAAATTGACGACTCCATATATATTTAAAGAGAGAGAAAGAAAGGAAGCACCTGGATTTTGGCTTCTGAGCGAAACTTCTTCAGAGTTTTGGAGAAGCCACTGCGATCAAGATACTTAGCTATGGAGTAAAAGAGGAGATCTTTCTGCTCAGGGTTGAGAACTAGGGTTTTGATGATGCTGTTAGAGCCGTCGTTTTGTTTCATCTTCATGGTTGGAGCTGGTGGCTTACAGAGCAAAACGACTTGCCAAGGCTTAAATGCTAGAAGGCTAGGATTTATGTTTCCTGTCTCTGTATTCTCTGCTACTTTGAGCATATATATCTGTGTTTAAGCTGTGGCAATCAAAGCAACAAATAAAGAATTAAACACCAAATTTCAGCCTCAGGTTATAAATATCTTTTTAACAAACTAAAATTATAAATAATTATTCTAGTCAAAACCTCTACCAGAAATTCATTTCATTATCCTTATATTTATTATTTTATTAAACTAAACTATTTAATTCAGAATTTAAAAAAATATATATTTAATTTCATCTATTAATATTTTTCATTAAATAGATTTTACAATTAACTCAATACATGCTATATTTTTATTATTTTATTAAACTAAACTATTTAGTTCAATGTATAAATTATATATATATTTTTTAAATAAATAGACATAAGTATGACTGACATTTATACTATGTTTAGATGAAATGCAAAAAAAATAATAATAATAAGTAAAGTAGGATAAGATGAAGTAAAATAGAGAGTAAAGTAAGATTGAGTATTTATGTTTTTATATTTATAATAGAGGTAATGCTAAATAAAGTAAAGTAAAGTTATATTATGTTGTTTGGATGAAAGGAAAAAAAGATAGGATTAAATATTAACTTACTAAAATATTTTTTATATATAAAATTAGTTATTATAGTTGTATAATTAATTAAAATAAATTATAATTATAATGTTTTTTAACATCATTATAATAATATTTTTAAAAATTTTTAAAATATTATATATATATATATATAATGCTTCGTATTGAGTGGAAAAGAAGAATCCATATAGCCGACCCCAATTGATTTGGGATTAAAGCTTTATTGTTGTTTGTTTGTTTGTTGTTTGTATATATATATATAATGCTAAAAAGTGCTTGTAAAATTGTAGTATTCACTCTTTTGGGCTTGTCACATATTGTTCAAGAAACAAATTCTTGAAATCATTTTTTTTTTCTTTCCTCTTTCAAATATATATATATATATATATATAGTATTTGTACTATTTTTCATCTGATGATGGTTTTTATTACGATTGATTTATTTGCTATATCACAGTATATCATGAAATTTTAAAAAATTGAATTATACAAATTAATAAAGAAATATGAAAAAATTACTAAATTAATTGTGCAAAAAAAACAATGAAGAAGAACTATAGTGTAAATAATTTAAAAAGAACATAAATTTTTTACTTGAGAGTTTTTTTTTTTTTTTTTGTAGCCATCGTGTGAAAAAATTATATATATATATATATACATATATATATAATTGAAGGTGTTGTGTAATAATAGAAATAATAAAGGA
This sequence comes from Garcia nutans, assembly GCA_947685225.1. Classification (NCBI taxonomy): domain Eukaryota; kingdom Viridiplantae; phylum Streptophyta; class Magnoliopsida; order Malpighiales; family Euphorbiaceae; genus Garcia; species Garcia nutans. The sequence goes on from CANTUV010000007.1 coordinate 52,066,871, forward strand.
TAAAATACAAAATAAAAAACTATAACACCTCTTAACATCCCAAAATGAGGCTTTAAGAATTCTATGAAAAATTAAGGGTTTTTTTTAACCCTCTCTTACTTTATAAAACTCCTTATTTTAATTTACTCCTCCCAAACAACAAAACTAATCATGTCTCCCCTTCTTTTATTTTACTCACTCCCCTTTCACCTCTTCCCAAATAAAGTGTTAGAGTAGGTTTTAGCATGTATTGGATATCAAATTACCTGGTCATTCCCACTATGAATCAACATGTTTTCTCAATTTGGCATATTATCTTTGGCAAAATCTTAGAAAGCAAACAAGAATTAGTAATGTATAGGAAATATAGTAAATAAAATATCTACTTGTTCATGATTTGTTTGAAATATCTACTTGATTTAATCAGATAAATATGTGAATATGTCAGGAAATATACGAATGAGTTAGGATTGAAGATGAACAATGTGTGGCCAATGGCATTGTTTTTTTTTTTTTCAAAAATTGAGTTTCAAATGAACGAATTTATATGATGTGTATAATATGGAATATATAAAAATTAAGGTTGAATCGAATATTTTATGGGCATGTGAAACAATATTATCTAAATGTTAGGCCTATGGGATATGTAAAATTCTTGATTCACTAATGCAATTAAAATGGAAATGAATTTGTGAAAGGTCTTACCTTTTGGGCGTCTTCGACTTTGCAATTATATTTTCTATTTTCTATTTTCTCCTTCTAATTGTATATTTTCCCCTTATTTAGGATCCTTTTATGCTTTGGATTTGTTGTCTTATTCCGCATGTTATGAGAGAGACTTGGATTAAGATTTGTTGTTCTCAAGAGGATAATGGTCTTAGGTGATAAAGTTTTAGGTAGTTATTTGTGCATGTGCGGGACAAGAAATTTCTAAAATTGCATGAATGAGCATAGCTATTGAAGGTTGGTTCGATGTGGAAAGGACGAGAGTATGGATTGATTTCTTTGCTAAAGATGCATTATGTGAGTGGTCTATTTGAAGATTATTAGCCAAATTCCTGGCTTAATAAACTCTATTTTGAACTTAGGCAATCACATTGAATAACACTAATATTTATACCAAGTTGCACTTTACAGGAACTTAAAATTTTGATGAAAACAAGCATGTCTCAATTGGACCATCAAGAAGTCCGACTAGACCATAGGCGAAACTTACAAAACAAGTTCATACAGTAAGATTCAAGGCCAGTAGTACTCGCAGATTCTTAATGTACTAGCAATTCTCGCTCACACCAAAAGCCAGTTTGATTATACTAGACTTGAAGGTTTTCTGAAATTCATAGTAGCGTTCCCATCCAAAAGTACTTTCAAATATTCAGCATACCACAACAGTCCAACCAGACCAACTCAAGGTACGACCGGACCAGACATATGCTAATTATCCAAAAAGTTCCATTAAGTTTCATGGCCTGTGATACGACCAAAATTTCACCATACCAAACACAGTCTGACTAGACCACCATATATCCCAATCGGACCAGTATAATGGGAATCACAAATTATAATCATTATATGTCAAATCAATTATTGAAAGCTATGTGTACTAGCCGTTGGAGGAGCATCCTACAAAAATCAAAGTTTACAATCAGACTATCATCAAGTCTGATAGTACCAAGTGGATTCCACCTGGACCAAGGGTGCAATAATCATGAAATTATTCTGATCAATAATTGAAGTAGGAGACATTGTTCAATAAGTTGGTACCCACCAATTTACTTTTCTAATGGCTCTTTGAAGGCTTGTGAATCATATAGCCAATATAAACATTTTCAATTATTTTGTAACAAAATTTTTATTTGTTATTATTGAGAGTTGAGTATGAGCATTAAACACCATTGTAGAAGTTTGGTGTGAGCTTCAAAACACCAGATTTTAGAGTGAGCCTTGGTAAAACTATTATTGTGTTGTAAGGAATACTCAAACCATTGTAAAAGTTCAATGTGATCTTGTGAAAACACTAATTTAGAGTTAAGCTTGTAAAAACTCATAGCTAATGGAACCTCAACGAGTTGTTGAGAAAATGGACATAGGATTGAGGAATCTGAACCACTATAAATCGCTTGTGTTCAATCTCTTCTTCTCTACTCATTCTTCTCTATTTGTTTAAATTTTTAATTTTCCCTCACTTTTATTAAACAATCAATTCACTCCCCCTTTTGGTTGCTATCAAGTGACAATAATTGTTATTAAAGACTCAAAATTTTATAAAACTTAATTGTGAAATTTAGATCTATAATGAGTCATTCCCCCCCCAAACCACTTCAACTTCCACCTCAATTATTGTTTCTCCTTCCCATGGAAACCTAAATTCCTATCTTAGACCTTATTTTGATGGAACCGATTACTTCTGTTGAAAATAAAAGATGTATATGTTCCTAGATAGTGAAAGAATTGAACTATGGAAGTGTGTACTCAATGAATGAAAACCTCTTGCACAAGAAGTTGAAGGAGTTCAAGTGTTTATTCCTAGAGCATAAGGGACCGAAGCTTAAGAGAGAGCTCTTTACAAAACAATTGAGCTTGCTCCATACTGGTGAACTCCATGTCAAGAGAGGAAGTTAGAAGAGTTCAACACATTATTAGTACATATGACATTTGAAAACTCTTGAGAATTATCATGAGGGAACTACCTAAGTAAGGTTCACTAAAATCTAAACGCTAGTGCATAAATACGAACTCTTCAAAATAAAGCCAAACGAGAATGTCACTAAAATGATAAATCAGTTGCTTGCAATTGTCAATGGCTTGAAGAAATATGGCAAAGTGTATACTCAAGAAGATGTAAATAGCAAAATCTTGAAAGTACTTTGAGAATATCTGTAATATCCTTGGTTTTGAACAAATTAAATAAGTATATGGAGGTTAATTAAAGTATTGGAGAGGCATATGTGTAGTATATTCCTAATGTATACACAAGATATATATATATATATATTATATATATAGTATTTACCTAACATATACTTATTATAAATGTTGGATACATATTATATACTTAATATATACAAGATATATACATATTGTATACTTGTGTATATATAAAATATACATTACATATACATGATATATACATATAAGTAAAATATATACATAATATATAAATAAAGTATAGATGACGTATACATATGCATAATTATGATGAGAGATGAAAATAATAAATAAATAACAAAAGAAACAGAAAAAGAAAGTCAAAGGAAGAAGAAAACATGTGGATAGGATTAAAGTGGGAAATAATAAAATAATTAATTAAATTAATAAAAGAAGAAGAAAAATGAAAAATACCAGTCATCTTCTTCTTCTTCCCTTTATGGCTAAAATTTTCATCTAAAAAGAGAAAGTGAGTTTTGCTTCCAATACTTCAAATTAAATAGGAAATTCAAAGGTTTCAAGGGGATTTTGAAGAAAAATCAAGAAAACAAGTAAGTAGTTCTTCTTTAAGTATGTTGTTTTGAATTTTTATGGTCATGTGAGATTGAGTTAGTGAGAGAAAGTATGTTTAAATTGCTAAAATTGATAGAAATAAAGTTAAAAAGATGAAACATGATGATTTATTAATTGATTGGTTGAGATAAACATAAATGATGGAATTAGGGTTATGCAGTGTGATGTAAAAAATTAGGATTTTAGTATGGGTGTTTATAATTATTGTAAAGGGATAATTTGATGTTTTTTTTAATATAAATGTTATGATTTTATGGTTAGAATTTTGATATGGGAAGGTTTTGGATGAAGTTAGGGTTTATGGAAAGTTATGTGAAATTAGAATTTTGGATAAGGTTGATATAATTATCAAATGAGTTTTTTTATTGTTATTTTGATATATAAGTAATAAATTTATAATTAAATATTGGAAATAAGTTTGGTAGGATGAAATTTGAATAAAGTAGTAAATGGTGAAATTAGAGTTTTATTAGGATTTTGATGGAAATTATATGTTTAATGGTAGTTTGCTATAAATTGACCATGAAAATGGATTTAAATTAAATAATGTTGCTTGTTGTTGGGTTTATGTGTGTGTAGGTCAAATTGTTGGAAGTGATGGAGTTTAGGGTTTTGGCTTGGAAAGGGGTTTGGTGTGGATTCGGAAGCAAATAAGGTTAGTACATTTTAATGAATATTATTCGAATAATATTGTAGTTGGCATAACACATTGTGAATTTGAGAATGTGTTATGTCACTTTTCATTTTTGGATTTGATAAAGATATATGTATTGTATAATTAAGAGAGTGATTAATGCATGAGGTATGAAAGATGAGCTATTGTAGAATGGCTATTGCAATGGTTATGTGCATAATGTATAAAATGTGAAATATGCGTAAAACGGTTAGAAAAGATGAGAAAATGAACAATGTGACAAGAAATGAGAAAGGAAATGTGAAAACTATAAAAGAAAGAGTAAATATGATAAAAGTGAGAAATGTAATGAAGATGTGAGAATGTGAAAAGATAATATGTTACTGTGTATTTATAACCTATAAAATTACATGTCTAGTACTATTGAGATTGATTATGCATGCATTGGTAGACTTGAGCAAAGCAAGATCTTGACCTGGGCATAGCTAGGTCATGAAATTGAGATTGGAAATGGACTTGAGCAGAGCTGGGTCGTGAATTTGATGTGATAATTGCACTTATTAATTATATAGGGGTTATTAGGCCCAAAATATGTGTGAATATGTGTGTTGTAGGTTTGGATATATAATGAATGAAGTATAAATAAAATGTGGTTATATTAATATTACAAATTACATTATGAGGAAAAGTATTTAAATGTGTGTATATATATGTTGTTTTTAAACTTATACCACTAAGCTATATGCTTAACGTGGTTGTATGAATCGCGCAAGTGAGAAGATTGCTGATTAGAGGGATCCAGGTTGTGGTTGATATCTGGAGGTCTAAGGTGCCACGAGACCAACAGTGTCAATTGCATACATGTATAATTATGGTTTTTATGCATTTTGGTTTATGTATATTAATTCATAACACTTGTGTTTGCTCTTAAAGATTTGAGATAGTTGTGTGTGTGTATATATATAAGAATTTAATTATAATAAATAATGTTTTAAGTTATAAGACTTGAATGTGTATTAATAAAGTGGTGATATGGAGAATGGTTGGAAATATTATCATTTTGGAAGTGCGATTTCCATATGCAGGTTGGGTATTTGATAAATTAAGATATATTGAACTTTCAAACGAAATTGACGAATTTTTCCCAGAGATTTTCTATGAAAGACACTACTTTAAATATATAAAATGTATGGATTTGTCTGTTCAAAATTTTCTTTTAATAATATCATTATTTTGAGATTAATTATAATGGTTTCTACAATCATATGCTGTGATATTTTTATATTCTATATACTTATGATATGTATATGGGGTGTATGTATTGGATGTTTATGGGGTATAAGGGTGTTACAACATCCAATGAAGAACTTTAAGTCATCAATTAAAGAAGCTCGTGACCTTAGCAAGCTAAGAACCGATGAGCTAGTTGGGAAGCTTCTCACTTTTCAAATGCAAATGGATAAAGAAGATGGCAAAAGTGAGAAGGACAAGAGGAAAACAATAGCTCTCAAAGCAGTAAAAGAAGTTGAGAGCTCAAGTGAAGATCATAGTGATGAAGATGAGGAAATAGCCATGCTTTCAAAAAGAGTAAGTGAATGGAAAAGAAAGAGGAGGATATAAGCTAATGAAGGAACATTCCCTAAATCCTCCTTCAAAGACAAGGATAAGAAGAATGAAGTTAGCTATGAATATGACAATCTGGGTCACATCAAAACTGTATGTCCCAAACTCAAGAATAAGAAGAAATGGCAAAAAAAAAAAAAGAAAGAAGAAAGCTCTCAAGGCTACTTAGGATGACGATTCCTTAATTGATTAAGAGGAAGAAGTGCAAGGAATTGCAAATATTTTCCTCATTAGCCATAAGAGATGATGATGACTCCAATGAGGTAAGTATTTTGTCCTTAAACTCTAATAAAACTAGTAATGATGTTGTTGATGATAATTTGGATGATAGTGACTTAGTTGAGCAAATGAACCAAATAGCTCAAAAATATTTTTTAAAAATGAAATTTTTAAGAAAAATATTCTAACCTAGAAAAGGACTTTGTTATACTAAAGAAAATCTACTTTAGAACTAAAAACCTCCATTGAATAACTAAAAAGCTCATTGGATGAACTCTTAAAGAGTTTCTCTAGCTTACATAAAATTTCAAAGGAAAATCAAACTTTAAAAGAAGAAATAAATCAATTGAAAAATTGTATTTCAAAATTTCATGAAGGAAAGGTGGTCTTCAATATTTTAATTAGTGTTCAAAGGCCACCTTCTTCCAAATTTGGTTTAAGGTTTAATTGCTCTACTACTCCTAAATCCAAAACACCTACATTCATTAAGACTTCTACACCTCAAAATTCTTATAGTAAGGTTAAAAAGAACACTAGTGCACACACTAAGCCTAAAAATCCCAAAAAGGCTACATAAGGCTCTAGAGCTAAGCCTCCAAGCATAAATCATGCATATATGTACTCTAGAAATGCATAAGTTCACTCACATTTTAAACACACTTGTGGTTGTCAACATTCACAAAATCATTCACCAAAATTTATTAGAAGAAGGATGGAGAAACCTAGTATTATCTATAGATGCCATTATTGTATGACATATGGCCACATAAATACATTTTGCTTTATTATGAAGGTTCATCTCAATCTTAAGAACCCTTCTATAACTAACCCTTCAGGGCCCAAGTTCATTTGGGTACCTAAGAGAAGATAAAATCTATTGTTTTATAGGTGCGTCTAAAATCTACAACCAATAAAGGTATGTGGATAGTAGATAGTGGATACTCAAGGAATATGACTGAGAATGTAAAACTCTTCACATCCCTTACCTATAAGAAAAGTGGTAATGTAACATTTGGAAACAATGTTAAAGGTAAGATTATAGGCATTTGTTCCATTGGAATATTTTGTAAGAATATAATTGATAATGTTTGGTTAGTTGAAGGTCTAAAACATAATTTGCTTTGTGTAAGTCAACTATGTGATAAAGGGTACAATGTCAATTTTGACTCTAAAGGATGTAAGATCATCTCTCACAATGGTGAACCTTCATTCAAAGAAGGAATGGTTGGAAATACCTAAAAAATTGACCTACACTTTAACAATGCTTTTGAATATTTAGTTACTCTTAGCAATAATGTTTGGCTTTGGCATATAAGATTGGGATAGAAAAGCATGAATGAAATCCAAAGCCTAAGAAAGAAGAGCTTGTGGATGAACTCTCCAATATGAAATTTCATAACGATAAGTTATGCTTCATAAGTTCCAGATGGTTGGAGTTATTTTTCAGACCTTGAAAATGATTCAAGGGAGGAGGATGCTTAATGTTGGCCTGGGAAGCCTTTTGGGTGGGTGCTAGATTAGTTATTACATTGGCTTGATCTGACATATTTAAGGATTGGTATTAAGCCTCCAAATAATCAATTAAGATTTCTTGAAATTATCCTGTTGGGTGCTTAAGGTAGTGGTGGCTTCGACATGTTCTGCCAACTTCTTGATGAGCTTAACAACACAAGCCTATTGTGCAATGAGCACTGCTTGAAAAATCTCCCTTTGTTCTTTAAAGAGACTAGTGGAATGAGCTTGATGGACTGTAATGATTGTCTAAATATTCTCCTCTTACTTCTTAAGGAGGTTGGTAAAGTAATCTTACTGGGCAATGAGAACCATTTGAATGTTGTCTTCTTATTTCTTGAGGAAAGCTTCCAGGTAAGAAGGCATCTTTGTGTTATCTCCTTGTTGGGCCATGGGTACCTTCATATGAAAGGGATAGGTCAGTAAAAGTTATAAGGAGAGCTAGATTACTCAACAAGGAATAAAGGATATAGATGCTCAAAGACTTGCACAGATGGGCCCAACGAGTAGGACACTGGTGATGAGTGGCTCATGGTTAATGGCCCATATGTAGGCCATGATAGATTATGCTTTTAATTTGGGTATGGTCAAACTGCTAGTCAATGGGTTATGGTTAATGTGTCAAGATGGTTGGGCACATGAGACATGGTCCATATGTTGTGGCTAGCTTTTGAGGCTAAATAGTTAGGGGCATGAATTTTAATCCATGTTTGAATGTTTAAGTGTATGGGGCTTAGCCCATGTGGTCAAGCGGTTATTACAATTTAAGATGGCTCACATGGGCATAGTTCATAGGGTCAAATAGTTTGGTACATGGGTTATGATTCACGACATAAGGTGGTTCATATGGGTGTAGTTCATGTGATAGGTGTTTATATGCATGAATTGTGGCTCCTGACTTAGGATGGTTTACATGGGTATGGCTCATGTGGTTAGGCGATTAAGTTGGACAAGGAGTCATTGTGACTAGGTTGGATGGTTCACTATTATGGCGAACCTGGTTGCTGGGTTGGATGGGAGGTCTAGAGTGTAAGCCATTGCGACCAAGTTGAATGGGTATGTTCTCAAAAGGTGAGTCATGTTGGATGGATAATGGGCAAGGGTGGATGAGTTATGTGGCTAGATTAGGTGGTGAAGTGTATGACTTGGTTAGAAGGTGAGCCAATGTGTGGCTAAGTTGGATATGTGTGTCCCAAAAAAGGTTAGCCATGTGGCTAGATTGGATAGATATTGTAACACCCTTATACCCCATTTACGTACACTATATACTCCCAACATATGAAATATACGAATATAGGATACAAGAATGTCACAACCATATTAAGCAATCAAATCATCATTTATAAAATCTGTATAAATTTAAAACATATAATTGATATCATAAAAATAATAGATGAAACATTTCTGGTTAAAACTCATATGTATCTTCATTGCCCAAAATTTTATCCAAAACATTTTTAATAAGCAGCGGAATATGCAGCGGAATATACATAGGTATACATCAAAATCAATAAGTACAAAAATATGAAATTTATACATGCTGGCAGTTTGTCTCTGATCTTGATGTCCAACAATCAACTCTTCAAAAGAGATCACAAGCCTAGACTCGATTCAGTCTAGCTGAACTTTTTGGCTCAACCGGGTCTACCCTGTCACCTGCGGGATGAATCACAATCGCGCTAAGCCAGAAACTTAGTGGTACAAACTTTGATAACAATATAACTCAAATGTAATGCCAATGCATAACACAAAAGGATATCATAACACATGACACTATATCTCAATTGTTTTACAATTCATAATTCACATTAAAGCAAAGACAAGCATGGGCCTAAAAGGATCTAATATGCTATTCAAATTCCAGAGTTACTGCTTTGGTCTAATATAACAACATTTGTCTAGCCCGAAGGCGAATCATAATCACAATGAGGATTACCTCATATGTAACATCCCAACTAGGCTTCAAGGACTAGGCCCAACCTAGCTTCAAGGGTCTGCTACATCATGTAACACCCAACTAGGCTTCAAGGACCAAGCCCAACCCAGCATCAAGGGATTGTTACTTTTTAGGCATGCCACCAACAACAAAATTCTAAAAATTGAATAACATACTAGGCACACAATTCTTTCATAATTTCACTTACAAATCCTTTCTTATTTTCTCATGATCAACTAGGTACAATGCCTCAAATATCTCATTTATATCAGTTTAGCCATCACCAATAGCTTTACATACCATCATTAGTGTATGCATAACAAATTGTATTATACATACATTTTGAATCATCATCATATATTTCACATAGTTCACATTTTACAAATCATAGCATATTGCTCATGCATCAACAATATAGTAGGTAACTTAACACATTTTCCCAAACAAATGTGTTAAGTCCCAATACCATGCAAACATAAATAATTATTCAAAGTTTGTACTTACCTCTAAGAGCAACAAACACCAATTTAAATCTCCTCTTCCAAGATATCCCTTAACACTCAGATTAGGATAGCTCAAATCTCTTCAAAGCCTAAACCAAAGGTGATTATACATACTCACTTAGTGATACACATAGGAAATAAAGAAAAGCACTATCTAGGGCAAACTCTACACTTGACGCGCTCAACAACACGGGCATGTCCATGACCGTGCCCTAAACCCACAACACAGAAGCTATGACATGCTCAGTGACATGGGCATGTCACTGCACGTGTCAATACTCCAATAATATAGTAGCTATGACACGCTCAGTAACATGGGCGTATCACTGATCGTGTCAATCCTCCAACATCACAGAAGCTATGACGCGCTCAGTGACATGGGCGTGTCACTTCACGTGTCAAAACTCCTCCAATACAGTAGTTATGGCACTCTCAGTGACATGGGCATGTCACTAATTGTGTCACTCACACTGAAAATAGAACCACACACACCCAAAGGCATGGCCATTCTACTAGGCGTGTCAGGCTAAAAACCTGATATTGCCACAAAAATAGCCACATACAATTATCATCTTTCATCACCCCCTTTCAACTCCACACAACTCAACCAAAACCATTATTATACTACATGACACTTATGTCAACATCAAAATAACTCAAACACAATCAACAATACACAATCATAGCCATATTTCACAACTCAAAATTTACACAATCTACAACTCTTATTCTTTTCACCAAACTTAACCCTTTTTCTTCAATCCAACCCCAAATTCAAAGTTATCAAGACAAAACAACTCAAACATACCAAAATCATCCATAAACACAACTACACCTAACAATCCAGCAAACTCAAATACACAACTCAAACAAATCAAAGAAACAAGTTGGAAACTTACCAAATATGAAGAAAATCCTTAAAACTCCAACTTGATCACTTGAAATCCTTCAATTGCTTGAGTTAACAAGAAGAAAAATTTCTTTTCCTTTAGATGAAAATGTTGACCGACTCTAAGAAGAAAGAAGAAGATGAAAATGGTCAACTCTCACTAAAGTCACAAACCTCTTAAAACCACACAAAAATCCTTTTATAATCTCCACCAAGCAAATAATTAGTATAATAATAATACTAAATATGTCACCTTCCACTATCAAAATTGATATATAAATAATTAAAATATCTCTTAACATTATGAAGATATTAACTTGTATATATTGTATATATCTTCATATACATAGCATATACACATCTTCCTTTTCTCTTTTCTTTTTCACTTAATCAAATATATACACTAATCATTTAATTCATTTACAACAATTAATATTTCCAAAATTTTGGGGTATTATATGGGATATTACAATTCTCCTCCTCTATAAATAAATTTTGTCCTCGAAATTTCCTGCTCTTAAGTCTGGAACAACTGAGGATACTGATCTCGAATCATCAGCTCACTCTCCCATGTTGCTTCTTCCCTAGCATGATTCTTCCAAAGAACCTTCACAAGTGGCACTTTTTTATATCTCAACTCTTTCACTTCACGTGCCAAAATAGTTACTGGTTCTTCCTCATAAGTTAGATATGGACTCACCTCAATGGACTCCACTGATAAAATATGAGATGGGTCTGATCTGTACCTCCGAAGCATAGAAACATGGAAGACATTGTGAATTTGATCCAATTCAGGCTGTAAAGCAATACGAGAGGCAACTGGTCCAACTCTTTTCAGTACCTTATAAGGTCCAATGAAACGAGGACTCAACTTCCCTCTACGGCCAAATCTAAAAATTCTCTTCTAAGGAGACACTTTAAAAAATATTTTATCTCCTACACTGAACTCTATGTCTCTTCTTTTCAAATCTGAATAGGATTTTTGTCGGTCTGAGGTTGCTTTCAAACGATCCTATATCACCTTCACCTTCTCTTCTGTTTCTTTTATCAATTCAGGACCAATCAACTTACCTTCTCCAACCTCATCCCAACACAAAGGTATCCTGCACCTCCTCCCATACAATGCCTCATAAGGTGCCATTCTAATACTGGACCGATGACTGTTATTATAAGCAAATTCCATCAGTGGTAAGAACCTATCCCAACTTCCAGAGAAATTAATGACACAACTTCTTAAGATGTCTTCCAAAATCTGTATCACTCTCTCTGACTGCCCATCCATTTGAGGATGGAAAGCAGTGCTAAAATATAATCGAAAACCCAAAGCATTATGCAAACTCTTCCAAAACCTCAAAGTAAACCGGGGATCTCGATCCGATACCAAAGAAATTGGAACTCTATGTAACTTTACTATCTCACTGATATGCAGCTCAACCAACCTCTCAAGAGAATAATCCATTCTACTGGAAGAAAATGAGCTATCTTTGTCATCCGATCAACAATTACCCAGATTGTATCATGCTTCTTTTGAATCAAAGGCAAACCAGTCACAAAATCCATCTTACACGCTCCCATTTTCACTCAGGCACTGATAATGGCTGAAGTAATCCCGAAGGAACTTGGTGTTCAGCCTTCACTCTCTGGCAAGTGAGACATCTGGATACAAACTCTGCTATGTCCCTTTTCATACCTGACCACCAGTAATATTGTTTCAAATCCCGACACATCTTGGTACTCCCAGGGTGCATAGCATAAGCTAATTGATGTGCTTCCTCCAAAATCACTCTTTTTAGTTCTACATCATCAGGAATGGACAATATATCTTTGTAACAAAGACTGCCATCACTTCTCACAAGAAAATCTCAGCTCTCCCCCCTTTGGCATTCCTTAACAATCTTTTGGATTTTCTCATTTGCCAATTGAGCCTCTCTAATATGATCCAACAACATTGGCCTCAACTGTAACTGAGCCAACAAAGCACCATCATCACATGACTCAAATCTAGCATGCAACACTCTCAACTCAACAAGCAACAAGAGCGAATAAGTAGTCAAACCTGCCAAGGACTTCTGACTTAAGGCATCATTAATAATATTTGCCTTACTAGGATGATAGTCAATCAAACAGTCATAGTCTTTAATCAACTCTAACCACCATCTCTACTGAAGATTTAGCTCTCTCTGAACACCCAGGTATTTCAAACTCTTGTGATTCGTATAAATGAAACACTTTTTTCCATACAAGTAATGCCGCCAAATCTTCAAAGCAAAGACTATGGCTGCTAACTCTGAATCATGCATTGGATAATTCAGCTCATACGGCTTCAACTGTCGACAGGCATAAGCAATTACTCTACCCTCTTGCATCAAAACACAACCTAAACTACTATGTGAAGCATCACTATAAATCACATATGGTTTACCTTCCACAGGCAGGGTAAGAACAGGAGTCGGAGTCAACATCTCCTTCAGCTGCTCAAAACTCGCCTGACACCAGTCTGTCCACACTAATCTAACTCCCTTTCGAAGTAATCTGGCGAGTGGAGTAGCTATCATAGAAAAACCTTTCACAAATCGCCTATAATAGCCTGTCAAACCTAGAAAACTTCTAACCTCTGTCACAGTCTTCGGTGGACTCCAATTCAAAATAGCCTCAACTTTACTCGGATCCACTCTAATACCATCTGTCGAAACCACATGACCGAGAAAAGTCACTTGATCAAACCAAAACTCACACTTAGACAACTTAGCATACAACTGCTTCTCTTTCAAAGTCTGCAATACAATCCGCAGTTGCTTATCATGATCCTCCTCATTGTGCGAATACACCAAAATGTCATCGATAAAAACCACCACAAATTGATCTAGATAAGATCTGAACACCCTGTTCATCAAATCCATAAAAGCTTTTGGTGCATTCGTCAACCCAAAAGGCATCACCAAGAACTCATAATGCCCATACCTTGTATGAAAAGCTATCTTGGGTACATCTTCATCTCTGACTCTCAACTGATGGTACCCCGATCTCAGATCAATCTTAGAGAAAACTACTGCTTCCTTCAACTGATCAAAGAGATCATCTATCCTAGGCAAAGGATACTTATTCTTTATGGTTACCTTATTCAACTGCCGGTAATCAATACACAATCTTAAGGTACCATCCTTCTTCTTTACAAACAAAACGGGCACTCCCCATGGTGACACACTAGGGCGAGTGAACCCTTTATCCAACAACTCGTGCAACTGCACCTTCAGCTCTCTTAACTCAGCAGGTGCCATTCCATAAGAAGTAATAGAGATAGGAGTGGTACCAGGCAATAAATCTATACCAAACTCCACCTCTCTCTTAGGAGGTATCCCTGGCAACTCCTCAAGAAAAACATCTGGGAATTTCGTAACTGTGGGTATACTGTCAAGCTGAGAACCCACTACCCCAGTATCTATAACATGAGCAAGATAAGCATCACACCCTTTCTGAATCATCCTCCTAGCTGCAACAGCTGAAACAAACATGGATGCACGATATCTCTGCTCACTAAATACCATAACACTTCTACCGCATAGGTTCTCAAGTTAACACACTTATTCTGACAGTCTACCACAACCCCATGCTTGGATAACCAATCCATGCCTAAAATTAAATCATACTCCTTGAAAGGCATCTCAATCAAGTCACCAAGGAACTCCTCATTCTGAACCACAACAGGATTATCACGGTGCACCTTGCTAACTACAACACTATGTGTAACACCCTTATACCCTATATATGTACAATAAATATTTCTAGCATATGTAAAATATGCATATACGGTACAAAAACGTCACAGACCGATTTACTAATTTTTTTTACATTTCCAATTTAAAATTTCAAATTCTAAATATATAAAAATTAAATAGAATATAAATATTATTTACTTGTTATAAGAACCCAAAATAAACAATATATATAAAAATCTCTGGGAAAAATTTGCCAGAGTTTTGTCTGAATTTTGGATATCCCAAAATTTAGCAATTACTCAACCTGCAAAAAGAAAACACTCCCAAATAATTTCCAACCACCATCTCAACCATACCTCTCAATTTCACCAAGTTTCTCAAACCTTTATACATATAGATATATATAATTTAAAACATACTTACTCTCCCATTTCAAATATTTTTTATAATATACAATACGTAAAATTCAAAACATAATATATTATGCATAAAACTCAAAATGTACAATAACATAAAAATATATATATGTTGCTGGCAGTGTTTTTGATCTCGATAGCAACTCTACAAGCTCAACTACAAGTCTATACCCGACCTGGTCTAGAAGAACTCTCTGGCTCAATTGGGTCTACCCTGTCACCTGCGCGATGAAAACAATCGCGCTAAGCCGAAGCCTAGTGGTACAAACTTTGATAATAACAATATAACTCAATGCAATACCAAATGCATAATGCATATAGATGTCACATCAATCCACTTTCTTATATATATATTTTAAATATTTCATAAGCACAACTCATAATATTATATTACTTAATTGTATCATAATTCATAATTCACATTAAAACAAAGACAAGCATGGGCTCAAAAAGGATCTAATATGCTATTCAAATTTCAGAGTTATTGCTTTGGTCCATAATGATACCATGTGTCTAGTCCCGTAGGCAATATATATATCCATGGATAATGTAACAGCCCCAGTCTCTTGGACCCCAACCCGGCTAGACCCTTAGGCCCCAGTATCTTGGTCCTCAACCGGCTAGACTGTTACAGTTTTTGAGGCTTACGACCTAGTTTTTTCACCCCAAAAACATCATATTTATCAGCTGGCCTGGCTTACGACTCAGTCTTTTCACCATTCCAGCGTATAGTCCGTAGGCAATCATAGGCATGCTGCCAAACCCAGAACTCTGAAAATTGAATAACATACTAGGCACACAATTTATTCATATTTCTCATTATTAATCTCTTTCTCATTTTCACATATTCAATCTAGGCACATTGCCTTATTTTCACATTTTTTTTCTCACTTTTCTCACTTTTCACATCTTTCTCATTTTTCTCACTTTTCTCATTTTTATCAATATCAATTCATTTCATTATTACACATATCTCATTTTTGCATTCACAACACATTACCCAATTACTTTGGGTATTTTCACATAATATGCATATTGCACATGTTACACAAATTAGCCATTATCAATGGCTTTTCACAATGCATTTAACACATATATGACATTACAAATGTCATAGCACATTATTCATACACAATCAATGAACCAAGTAGCTTAATACATTTTTCAACCAAAATGTGTTAAGTCCAAATGTTATGCAAATATAGACATTATATTTAAAGTTTGTACACACCTCCACTAGCAACCCAAAGCAAGCTAAAAACAACCTTCAATCCAATCTTTCTAACTTGCCCTTCACCACTTGGATGAAGCAAATCAATCTCCCTCAATGCCTAAACCGAATGTGATAGCAAATAATCATTTAGTATCACATTTAATGACATTTCCAATATTAAATCATAATTACACATCACTCCTACAAATTTCCAAAAGTTTAGCCTTTCCTTACTTCAACATTGGAATTCCATTCTACTACAATTAAATTAGTGTTTTAAGTTTATTTATATTATTAAAAATATATTTTAATACATTTAAATCACTTACATTATAAAAATACACTCTTATACACAAAATCTCAAAAATGGCCTAACCTTCCCCCATTGAAGGTTTTCCATTCCAACACAATCCATTACTCATTCCAAGCTTATATTCATCACTTTTAACACTAAACAACATGCTTAAACAAATAAAATCACACAATTCAACCACTTTGGAAAATCACTTTTCCAAAACCCTAAATCTCCACTTCCATTCTCAAACTCCAACCCAACACAACCAAATCCAATATTTGACTTTAAAATACTTGTTTATGAATTAAAAAAACTCATTTGGAAACAATTTGCACAATTAAAGTTCATGTTTTCAAAACCCCAAAAATCCATAACCCTAAATTCTCTCTCTTCACCATTCTTTAACCAAACTCCATCACCACTTCAATCTAACCTTAGAATCATTGTTAACTACCCAAAATAACATCATACACACCAATTCCAACAATTATAACATCCTACATAAAAATCAAAATTCTCACATAATCTAAATTTCCAAGGAATTCAAAGAAAAGAGATAGAAACTTACTAATTTTGGTGGAAATCACCAAAAATCCACTTGAAACTTGTTAATTCCTTCAATTTATGGACTATGAAAGAAGAAAAATCCTTGGTCTTCAAACTTTCATGGAAGCCACGATCTTGAGAAGAAGAAGAAGAAGAAGAAGAAGAAGACTTTTAATATTCTTTCCTTTTCATCTTTTTTTTAACCACATATATATATATATTAAAATAATTTAATATTTAATTATTTAATTATTTTTTTTAATAAATTAAAAGTCCTAATTTCCCTCTTCCATTCAAAATTAATTTGTTTTTAAATTATTTTATTAATTTTGAATTTATAAGATTTAATTACCAAAATACCCTTTTTCTTTTAAAAAGTGTTGACTTTTATATATGTTATATATATTTTGCATATATATCACATATATATTCCACTATTTCATTTAAAATCCCTTTAGTTTTCATTTAAAACCATTAATTTAATTTATTCTTTTAAATTATAATTTATTTTGTCTAATTTTCCAAAAATTAGAAATTTTCAAAAAATTTTGGATGTTACACTATGCCCTAAAGAATTTGTCACCAAAACATCAAATCCTAGGGACTCAGAATGCAATTCAGTCACATACAAGATAGATGCACTAATGTATGAATGCGTCAATCCTGGATCTATCAAAAAAAGAACTGAAGTACCAAATAAAGAAAATGTACCAGCAATGACAGCTGAAGCATCTGGCTACCTCTGCATCACATAAACCTGCTGTGATGGCTCGACCTCATCTGGTCTACTACCTGCAGTAGATCCTCCTCTCTGACCATACCATGTCTGACCTCCTCTGCTAGGACCTCTGCCACTATGACCCCCTCTAACGCTGGGTCAAGAAGCTGCAGTATTAGTCTGTCTATTCTCTGATGGCTTAGGGCAATCTTTGATAAAGTGATCTGGTGACCCACATCTATAACACACTCTTGGTCTACCTATCTTCCAACAAGCACCCCCATGTTCCCTACCACAATGAACACATGTATAAGAAACTGGCCTCTAAACTAATGGAGTTGGAGCACTAGCCACTGACACTGTAGGTCTTGATCTCTACCTCTGCTGTTGCTGAACTGACCTACCAAACTGTCCCTGACTCCTACTAAACCTCTGAAAATGACCTCCTCAGCCTCTCTTTACAGATGAAGACCCTACCTCAAACTGGAATCTCTTAACTCTGGTCTCCTCATCCCTAGCAGCTACTACCAGACCCAGTTCTCTCTCAACACTCCTGGCTGCTGCAACCAACTGAGAAAAATCCTGATATCGGGAGCCTGCTATAATACACATGATAGAGGGTCTCAACCCCTCCTCAAATCTCTGACACCGGTCTATCTCATCTGAAATATTCCCACTGGCATAATGACTAAACTAGATAAAATCGATCTTACACTTTGTCACTGTCCGATTATCCTGTCTCAGATTCAGAAACTCCATCTTCTTTGCATCTTTATACTCCCTCGAAGTATACTTCTGCTCAAACTCTCACAGGAAATCATCATAAGTCAAAGTTGGTGGGTCATCCAAGGCATGTGGAACCGTCTTCCACCAATCGTATGCATCCATCTGCAAAAGAGATCTAGAATAATCAAGCTTTTCTTCCGGAGAAGCCTGCAGCTGGATGAATACTCTCTAAACTCTATCTAACCATTTCTCAGCTACAGCACGGTCTGTAGTACCCACAAAGTCCTCCGCTCCAAACTTCCTTAACTTATCATATTGCCTCATCGGTACTTGCGACTGCGGTTGCGGCAGCGGCGGCTGAACTGGAGCCTGCCTCAACAACTCCACCATATACCGTACCCAGGCCGACGGAATCTCATCAACTGCTGGTCTCTCTGGCACAGGAACAGGTGCCTCTCCAGCTATATCAACTCTAGCTCCATCTCTACCCTGAACAGGAGCTACACTCTCAGCATTTCCTTCAACAGACTGACGTGTCTGAGATGCCATAACTACCTATATCTGTAAACACAGCAGAAATTGCTACATTAAAGATAAAAAACTGCCAATGCCAATGCATGTATCTTATTTAAAAACCATATTTTAAAATCTAAATTTTCTTTTTCTTACAGTTCACCTAGGTTGAGAACCTCAAACCTAGGCTCTGATACCCAAACAAATTGTAACACCCTTATACCCCATTTACGTACACTACATACTGTTAGGAAATCAAGGAGATCACTGCAAACAAAAACACGCAGCGGAAAAATTTTTGATATATGATTTCCCACTAGGATCCTTGCTGTTCGTTTAATTCGACGAAAGTGTACAAAGAACTAACCTGTTGATGATTCAAAATCACTGTTTGGAAGTGATGCCTCGATCACGAAACACCCTCTATCGCGTATCCACACGAATGCTACCGTCTGGAGTGCTAGCTCTCTGCAACGGCGAAGGCTGAAAAACGTTTTCTCTAAAATGTATTAGGGTTTCTTTTTTTTTTCATTCTCTTTTTATTTTCTAAAGTTACCAATAAGAAGACTTAACGTCTGGAGTGAATATAATCACTCCAGAATCCAATTCAAAATTGGATAAGGTAAGTCAAATTCAAAATCCAAATTTAATTAGGATTCTGAATATATTATCTAATAATATATATAATTGGATAAGGTAAATGAAATTCAGAATCCAAATCTAATTAGGATTCTGAATATATTATCTAATAATATATATATAAAAAATGAAAATAATAATAATGATAATAAATATTAATATCTAATATTAATATTATTAATATTATATCCAGCCCAAAGCGCATTCTTGTGTGTGACCCGATAGGCCCATATTAATTGGCAGTCAATTTAATCTCTATTAAACCAACAAGTCATAATTGACCTCTAGCAAGGCATTACAACTACCCAATTAATATAATGAATGTCCAATTTGCCTAATAATAGTACATGCATTAATCCCTTTGTCAGACGATATCTAGCTTGAACATAAGTCATGGTCAACGTCATACTTATATTGTCCAAACTTATGATTACTCGATCTCCAAGTAGACTGATAAAAACAAATGAAATTGATCACACTATCAATTCATTTGAGCACGGCCATGCATTTCACAGTCTCACTTATCGAGGGGCCTAAAAGATATCTCTCTCAAAGAGAGGGACAAATTCTATCTTGATTGTTCATTATCCTCTACATAATTTCTATCATATATGATCATAACCTTTATTACTATCCAGTTACGGATAATGTTTGATCATGTCAAAATATAATAGTCCTTATATTGGAAACTATGACAATCTCAAGTCAAAGAATTAATACATAACTATCATGAGATTTACTTATGACACTAACCCATGTAGTAATCTCATGATGGGTCTATCCAATACATTGTTCTCTAACAAGTATCTATGAAATTGATTTGTATCACTATACACATAACCATCTGATGATTATCAAATCAATGTTCATACTGGTTAAGAATTATTATTTTTTTATCTCTATAACAATAATAAACCAGGGACAAATATCAAAATTGTGTAACATGCAAACAAACAATAATGATAATAAAACCTCATTTATTAATAATGAATGTATAACATAAAGATCCAAATAAATGGCCTAGGGCACATACACTAACAATCTCCCACTTGCACTAGGCCTACAAATTTCTAAGACCCATAGATCTAGTGTGCTGATCATGCTTGACCCGTGAGAGAGGCTTTGTTAATGGATCTGCTATGTTATCATTTGTGTCAACTTTGAATATCTTGATATCTCCTCTATCGATAATGTCTCGAATGAGGTGAAAACGCCTGAGTATATGCTTAGACCTTTGATGAGATCTAGGCTCTTTTGCCTGTGCTATGGCACCATTGTTGTCACAATAAATGTCCACAGGATTTGCAATGCTAGGCACCACTCTAGCTCAGTGATGAATTTCTTCAACCAGACTGCTTCCTTAGCTGCATCTGATGCTGCTATATACTCAGCCTCTATTGTAGAATCAGCCACAGTGCTTTGTTTTGAACTCTTCCAACTAACAGCTCCACCATTCAATGTGAATACAAAACCTGACTGCGATCTAAAATCATCTATGTCAGTTTGGAAACTAGCATCTGTGTAACCATTTACAACTAGTTCATCTTCCAAACCTCCATAAACCAAGAATACATCTTTAGTCCTTCGAAGGTACTTAAGAATATTCTTGACAGCTGTCCAGTGACCTTCACCAGGATCAGCTTGAAATCTACTAGTTGCGCTTAATGGATATGAGACATCTGGTCTAGTACATAACATGGCATACATAATAGATCCTATAGCAGAAGCATAAGGAATCTTATTCATTCGATCTCGCTCATCATATGTCATAGGACATTGACTCTTGTTGAGATGAATGCCATGAGACATAGGCAAGAATCCCTTTTTGGAATCTTGCATGTTGAACCTCTTCAACACTTTATCTATGTATGTACTTTGACTCAGGCCAATTATCCTTCTAGATCTATCTCTATTAATCTTTATACCAAGGATATAGGCAGCCTCACCTAAGTCTTTCATTGAGAAAGAATTCCCTAACCAAGTCTTAACCTTTTGCAAGGTAGGGATATCATTCCCAATAAGTAATATGTCATCCACATATAAGACTAAAAACACTACTGCACTCCCACTAACCATCTTGTAAACACAAGGTTCATCTTCATTCTTGATGAAACCAAAGTTCCTAACTGTTTCATCAAAACGAAGATTCCAGCTTCGAGATGCTTGCTTCAATCCATAAATGGATCTTTGAAGCTTGCAAACCTTTGTAGAATTCTCAGGATTTACAAAACCCTCAGGTTGTGTCATATACACATCCTCAAGCAAGTTTCCATTAAGGAAAGCGGTTTTGACATCCATTTTCCATATCTCATAATCATAGTATGTTGCAATGGCAATGAGAATTCTAAGAGACTTAAGCATAACAACTGGTGAAAAGGTTTCATCATAGTCTATACCATGAGTTTGCTTGAAACCTTTTGCAAAAAGCCTTACTTTATAGGTCTGCAAATTCCCATCCATGTCAGTTTTCTTCTTGAAAACCCATTTGCAACCAATAGTCTTAATACCCTCTGGAGGATCAATTAAAGACCAAACTTGGTTGTCAAACATAGATTGCATCTCAGATTTCATGGCTCCAAGCCATTTGCCTGAATCTGGACCTGACACAGCTTCTTGATAGGTAGTAGGCTCATCTTGATCTATGAGCATTACTTCACTATCATCAGTCACTAGAAATCCATATCTCTCTGGCTGACGACGTGTCCTATCAGACCTGCGAGGGATTTGTGTTACATCTTCAGACTCCACAACTATTTGTGGTTCTGAAATAGGCTCTATAGACGGCTCAATGATTTCTTGTGGTACTTGAGTTTCCTCAAGTTCTACTATACTCCCACTAGTTCTCTTAGAAAGAAATTCCTTTTCCAAAAAGATCCCATTTCGAGCAACAAACACTTTGTTCTCTGAAGGAGTATAGAAATAGTATCCTTTAGTTTCCTTAGGATACCCCACAAAATTACATTTGATAGACTTTGGAGCTAACTTATCTAAAACTGGTCTTTTCACATAAGCTTCACAACCCCAAATCTTAAGAAAAGACAAACTAGGTGTCTTACCTGTCCATATCTCATATGGTGTCTTTTCAACGCCTTAGATGGTACACGGTTCAGAATGAATGCAGCTGTCTCCAAGGCATAACCCCAAAAAGATAAAGGAAGATCCGCTTGACTCATCATTGATCGAACCATATCTAATAGAGTTTGATTTCTCCTTTCAGAAACTCCATTCCACTGTGGAGTTCCTGGAGGAGTCAGTTGTGAAACAATTCCACAATCCCTTAGATGATCATCAAACTCTTGGCTCAAATATTCACCACCTCGATCTGATCGAAGTAGTTTAATTGTTTTACCAAGTTGATTTTGTACTTCATTTTGAAAAGTTCTAAACATTTCAAAAGACTCATGCTTATGTTTCATTAGGTAGACATAGCCATACCTACTGAAATCATCAGTAAAAGTAATGAAGTATCGAAATCCTCCTCTGGCACTAATGCTAAAAGGACCACATACATCTGTATGTATCAAGCCCAATAAATCATTAGCCTTTTCACTATGCCCAGTAAAAGGATCCTTTGTCATCTTACCAAGCAAACAAGACTCACATGTTTCAAATGATTCAAAATCAAATGAAACTAATAATCCATCTTGATGGAGCTTAGAAATGCATTTCTCATTTATATGGCTAAGGCGACAATGCCATAAATAAGTAGGGTTTAACTCATTTGGCTTAGTTCTCTTAGAAGTTATGTCATAGATATCATTACCATTAGAATAATCAAGATTAAGGATATAAAGGCCATTATAAGAATTTGCAATACCATAAAGCAAATCATTTTTATCAAAAATAGAACATTTCTTATTCTTAATAAAAAATGAATAACCTTCATCATCCAAAACAGATACTGAAATAAGATTCCTATTCATAGTAGGAACATAAAAGCAATTGTTCAAAATTAACAAAAACCCATTGGGCATAACAAGTTCATAAGTTCCTACAGCTATAGCAGCAACTCTTGCTCTATTGCCAACACGTAGGTCCACTTCGCCCTTCTTTAGCATCCTACTCCTTTTGAGTCCCTGCATATTTATACAAATATGAGATCCACATTCGGTATCTAATACCCAGGAAGAAGGAATAGATAAATTAATTTCTATAACATAAATACCTGAAGATGTAGTCGCACTACCCTTCAACTTCTTTAACTCATCCAAATAGAGTTGACAATTTCTCTTCCAATGCCCAGGCTTGTTGCAATGGAAATAAGTCCCTTCCTTAGGAACTTTAGCCTTAGGTTCAGGTTTTGGTTTAGCTTGTCCCTTGGACCCTTTAGCACCTTTTGCCTTACCCTTGCCTTTAGTATATTTGGCTTTCTTTTTCATTTGTTTAATATTGACATTCAATATTTGGGTAGGCTTTTTGATATTCCCCTCAGCAGTTTTGAGCATACCATGTAGCTCAGGAATGGATTTCTCCATGTCATTCATGTTATAGTTCATGACAAACTGTGAGAAACTGCTAGGCAATGAATGTAGGATCAAATCCGTGGAGAGTTCTAAACTCAGGGGATATCCAAGTCTAGCAAGGTGATCTAGATAGCCTTTCATCTTCAAAACATGAGCACTAACAGATTCACCTTCAGACATTTTGCAGTCAAATAATGCAACAGTGGTGTTAAACCTATCTTGCCTAGCCTGTTGTTGGAAAGCTTGTTTGAGATGCACACTCATCTCATAAGCCTCTAAGTGTTCCAGATCCTTCTGAAGTCCTAGACACATGGTAGCAAACATAAGACATCCTATGTCATTGGAATAATCCACATGCTTCTTATGCTTACTCTTAGCAGCATTAGAAGCATCAGCAGGAGGTGGGTCAGGGACAGCTTCATCAAGCATGTAGGACTTTTTCTCTTGTTTGAGAACAATTCTCAGGTTCCTAAACCAGTCAACAAAATTAGTCCCACATTCTTTCAGTTTTTCCTTCTCAAGGATAGATCACAGTGATAAGGTGGAATTGTTATTAGCAGCCATCTGTTGATAAATATGCAAAGTCAAATTTTAATTAATAATGAGGTTAAAATTATTTAAACTCCTACTAAAAATATAACCCTCTAAAGAAATATTTTAGTAGGCTAAGATCCGTATTTCACTTAATTCTAAACTCAGCTTTGGCGTGACGCTTAAAATCAAGTTATTTAGGTAGGTAACATCTTTACCAATTACATCTCATGTAACTCTTAGTAATTATGGAATATTGACATCATATGTCATAGTATGTTGAATTCCATCTAATGCCTTAGGCCCAAAACCATTTTGATAGCCTAATTAAGTCTAACCAATTTTAAAACATATGAGTAGCACTATTACTCATCCTACTTAGCTAGGAATGTTTAAAGCATATTGCTTTGGCAATACCTACTTTAATACAATCTTAGTTTTGATAGGTGTTCAAAACGTGGATGGCATTTAGACTTAAATTATTAATGAGGGTTCAACTAAATTATTATCATGCCTTGCATTACATATCATTATATTTTAGCATCCTATATGCATATATATAATTTATCACATAAGCATCATATACCAAATGACAAAATATGTAAACGTGACATAGCATGGCCAAACTAAATATGATCTTCAAGAGACCAAATGAAGATCATAAAGGCAACCCTAGGTGAAAAACCTATCTATTATAACACTTGCAATATTACATATCTTCAAAACTTGAGCTTGTGCTTCCATCACCATGGAACCATCTTCTCCTTGGTATGAATCTCCATCACAAACATTGTAGCTTGAATCTTCATTTATTACAATAAAAGAAAATCTAACTACTAGTAAACTAAATTACAACAAAATAAACGACACGCAGGCCGTATTTACCCAAAATTAAGATATGAATAAACCAATCACATAGGTCATAAGGCCATGCTATGCACCATGCCAAGACATCAAACAAACATAACATATTCATCACCAACATGTTAAATAGAAACAAATATATTGACATTCTTAATGTCGCGGTAACGAACTATAGGGCGCGAACATACGGCGGTCCCGCTGATCTCTACCTCTGCTGTTGCTGAACTGACCTACCAAACTGCCCCTGACTCCTACTAAACCTCTAAAAATGACCTCCTCGACCTCTCTTTATAGATGAAGACCCTACCTCAAACTGGGATCTCTTAACTCTGGTCTCCTCATCCCTAGCAGCTGCTGCCAGACCCAATTCTCTCTCAACACTTCTGGCTGCTGCAACCAACTGAGAAAAATCCTGATATCGGGAGCCTGCTATAATACACATGATAGAAGGTCTCAACCCCTCCTCAAATCTCTGACACCGGTCTATCTCATCTGAAATAATCCCACTGGCATAATGACTCAACCAGATAAAATCGATCTTATACTTTGTCACTGTCCGATTATCCTGTCTCAGATTCAGAAACTCCATCTTCTTTGCATCTTTATACTCCCTCGAAGTATACTTCTGCTCAAACTCTCACATGAAATCATCATAAGTCAAAGTTGGTGGGTCATCCAAGGCATGTGGAACCATCTTCCACCAATCGTATGCATCCATCTACAGAAGAGATCTAGCATAATCAAGCTTTTCTTCCGGAGAAGCCTGCAACTGGATGAATACTCTCTGAACTCTATCTAACCATTTCTCAGCTACAGCACGGTCTGTAGTACCCACAAAGTCCTCTGCTCCAAACTTCCTTAACTTATCATATTGCCTCATCGGTACTTGTGACTGCGGTTGCGGCGGCTGCGGCTGAACTGGAGCCTGCCTCAACAACTCCACCATATACCGTACCCAGGCCGACGGAATCTCATCAACTGCTGGTCTCTCTGGCACAGGAACAGGTGCCTCTCCAGCTATATCAACTCTAGCTCCATCTCTACCCTCAACAGGAGCTACACTCTCAGCATTTCCTTCAATAGACTGATGTGTCTGAGATGCCATAACTACCTATATCTGCAAACACAGCAGAAATTGCTACATTAAAGATAAAAAACTGCCAGTGCCAATGCATGCATCTTATTTAAAAACCATATTTTAAAATCTAAATTTTCTTTTTCTTATAGTTCACCTAGGTTGAGAACCTCAAACCTAGGCTCTGATACCAAAACAAATTGTAACACCCTTATACCCCATTTACGTACACTACATACTGTTAGGAAATCAAGGAGATCACTGCAAATAAAAACACGCAGCGGAAAAATTTTTGATATATGATTTCCCACCAGGATCCATGTTGTTCGTTTAATTCGATGAAAGTGTACAAAGAACTAACCTGTTGATGATTCAAAATCACTGTTTGGAAGAGATGCCTCGATCGCGAAACACCCTCTATCGCATATCCACACGAATGCTACCGTCTGGAGTGCTAGCTCTCTGCAATGGCGAAGGCTGAAAAACGTTTTCTCTAAAATGTATTAGGGTTTATTTTTTTTCATTCTCTTTTTATTTTCTAAAGTTACCAATAAGAAGACTTATCATCTGGAGTGAATATAATCACTCTAGAATCCAATTCAAAATTGGATAAGGTAAGTCAAATTCAAAATCGAAATCTAATTAGGATTCTGAATATATTATCTAATAATATATATAATTGGATAAGGTAAATCAAATTCAGAATCCAAATTTAATTAGGATTCTGAATATATTATCTAATAATATATATATAAAAAACAATAATAATAATAATAATAATAATAAATATTAATATCTAATATTAATATTATTAATATTATATCCAGCCCAAAGCGCATTCTTGTGTGTGACCCGATAGGCCCATATTAATTGGCAGTCAATTTAATCTCTATTAAACCAACAAGTCATAATTGGCCTCTAGCAAGGCGTTACAACTACCCAATTAATATAAAGAATGTCCAAATTGCCTAATAATAGTACATGCATTAATCCCTTTGTCAGACGATATCTAGCTTGAACATAAGTCATGGTCAACGTCATACTTATATTGTCCAAACTTATGATTACTCGATCTCCAAGTAGACTGATAAAAACAAATGAAATTGATCACACTATCAATTCATTTGAGCACGGCCATGCATTTCACAGTCTCACTTATCGAGGGGCCCAAAAGATATCTCTCTCAAAGAGGGACAAATTCTATCTTGATTGTTCATTATCCTCTACATAATTTCTATCATATATGATCATAACCTTTATTACTATCCAGTTACGGATAATGTTTGATCATGTCAAAATATAATAGTCCTTATATTGAAAACTATGACAATCTCAAGTCAAAGAATTAATACATAACTATCATGAGATTTACTTATGACACTAACCCATGTAGTAATCTCATGATGGGTCTATCCAATACATTGTTCTCTAACAAGTAGCTATGAAATTGATTTGTATCACTATACACATAACC
Organism: Garcia nutans; assembly: GCA_947685225.1. Taxonomy (NCBI): domain Eukaryota; kingdom Viridiplantae; phylum Streptophyta; class Magnoliopsida; order Malpighiales; family Euphorbiaceae; genus Garcia; species Garcia nutans. Next base: position 52,094,856 of record CANTUV010000007.1, read on the forward strand.
ATCTGATGATTATCAAATCAATGTTCATACTGGTTAAGAATTATTTTTTTTATCTCTATAACAATAATAAACCAGGGACAAATATCAAAATTGTGTAACATGCAAACAAACAATAATGATAATAAAACCTCATTTATTAATAATGAATGTATAACATAAAGATCCAAATAAATGGCCTAGGGCACATACACTAACACATACTCCCAACATATGTAATATATGAATATAGGATACAAGAATGTCACAACCATATTAAGTAATTAAATCATCATTTATAAAATCTGTATAAATTTAAAACATACAATTGATATCATAAAAATAATAGATGAAACATTTCTGGTTAAAACCCATATGTATCTTCATTACCCAAAAGTTTATCCAAAACATTTTTAATAAGCAGCGGAATATACATAGGTATACATCAAAATCAATAAGTACAAAAATATGAAATTTATACACGCTGGCAGTTTATCTCTGATCTTGATGTCCAACAATCAACTCTTCAAAAGAGATCATAAGCCTAGACTTGACTCGATCTAGCTGAACTTTTCGGCTCAACCAAGTCTACCCTGTCACCTGCGCGATGAATCACAATCGCGCTAAGCCAGAAGCTTAGTGGTACAAACTTTGATAACAATATAACTCAAATGTAATGCCAATGCATAACACAAAAGGATATCATAACACATGACACTATATCTCAATTGTTTTATAATTTATAATTCACATTAAAGTAAAGACAAGTATGGGCCCAAAAGGATCTAATATGCTATTCAAATTCCAGAGTTACTACTTTGGTCCAATATAACAACATTTGTCTAGCCCAAAGGTGAATCATAATCACAATGAGGATTACCTCATATGTAACATCCCAACTAGGCTTTAAGGACTAGGCCCAACCCATCTTGAAGGGTTTGCTACATCGTGTAACATCCAACTAGACTTCAAGGACCAAGCCCAATCCAACTTCAAGGGATTGTTACTTTTTAGGCATGCCACAAACAATAAAACTCTGAAAATTGAATAACATACTAGGCACACAATTCTTTCATAATTTCATTTACAAATCATTTCTCATTTTCTCATGATGAACTAGGCACAATGCCTCAAATATCTCATTTATATCAGTTTAGCCATCACCAATGGCTTTACATACCATCTTTAGTGTATACATAACAAATTGCATTATGCATACATTTTGAATCATCATCATATATTTCACATAGTTCACATTTTGCAAATCATAGGATATTACTCATGCATCAACAATGTACTAGGTAACTTAACACATTTTCCCAACCAAATGTGTTAAGTCCCAATACCATGTAAACATAAATAATTATTCAAAGTTTGTACTTACCTCTAAGAGTAACAAACACCAATTCAAATCTTCTCTTCTAAGGTATCCCTCAACACTTGGATTAGGATAGCTTAAATCTCTTCAAAGCCTAAACCAAAGGTGATTATACATACTCACTTAGTGATACATATAGGAAATAAGGAAAAGTACTATCTAGGGCAAACTTTACACTTGACACGCTCAACAACACGGACGTATCCATGACTGTGCCTTAAACCCACAACATAGAAGCTATGATGCGCTCAGTGACATGGGCATGTCACTGCACGTGTCAATACTCCAACAACACAGTAGCTATGATGCGCTCAATGACATGGGCGTGTCATTGATCATGTCAATCCTCCAACATCACAGAAGCTGTGACACGTTCAGTGACATGGGCGTGTCACTTCACTTGTCAAAACTCCTCCAATACAGTAGCTATGACATGCTCAGTGATATGGGAGTGTCACTGATCGTGTCATCCACATTGAAAATAGAACCATCGACACGCCCAAAGGCATGGCCGTGCTACTGGGTGTGTTAGGCTAAAAACATGATATCGCCACAAAAATAGCCATATCCAATTATCATCTTTCATCACCCCCTTTCAACTCCACACAACTCAACCAAAACCATCATTATACCACATGAAACTTATGTAAACATCAAAATAACTCAAACACAATCAATAATACACAATCATAACCATATTTCACAACTCAAAACTTACACAATCCACAACTCTTATTCTTTTCACTAAATTTAACCCTTTTTCTTCAAACCAACCCCAAATTCAAATTCAACAAGACAAAACAACTTCAACATAGCAAAATCATCCATAAACACAACTGCACCAAACAATCCAACAAACTCAAATACACAACTCAAAGGAATCAAAGAAACAAGTTGGAAACTTACCAAATATGAAGAAAATCCTTAAAACTCCAACTTGATCACTTGAAATCCTTCAATTGCTTAACTTAACAAGAAGCAAAATTTCTTTTCCTTTGGATGAAGATGGTGACCGACTCTCTTGGAGAAGAAAGAAGAAGATGAAAATGGTCAACTCTCACTAAACTCATAAACCTCTTAAAACCACACAAAAAATTCTCTTTTAATCTCCACCAAGCAAATAATTAATATAATAATAATACTAAATATGTCATCTTCCACTATCATAATTAATATATAAATAATTAAAATATCTCTTAACCTTATCAAGATATTAACTTATATATATTGTATATATCTTCATATACATAACATATACACATCTTCATTTTCTCTTTTCTTTTTCACTTAATCAAATATATACACTAATCATTTAATTCATTTACAACAATTAATATTTTCAAAATTTTGAGGTATTATATGGGATATTACAGATATAATCCCAAAGTGTGCTATGCAGCTATGCTAAATGGTAAGCTAGCTAAGCTAGATGGGTATATCTTTAAAAGGTGGGCCATGTGGCTGATTTAGATGGTGAGACTATTTGTGAATAGGCGGGTCGGGTGTCTTATTGGAAGGTGAGACATACGTCTCAGTTAGATGGTGAGTTAATGTGGTTATGTTGGATGGGTATTTTCCCAAAGGGTAAGCTATATGGCTAGGTATATAAGATGAGTGTGTTCCTAAAAGGTAAGCCATATGGCTCAGTATGTTAGATGGGTGTGTTCCTAAAAGATAAGCCATTTGGCTAGGTTAGATGGTGAATCAATGTGGCTAAATTGGATGTTTAACCTATTACGGATAGGTTGAATGGTGAGCCATTGTGACTAGGTTTGATGTTGAGCCTATTCTAGCTTGGCTAATATTCTACAGGGTTTAGCTCTTATGGCTAAGATCCATATGGATGGGTTTAACTCTTGTGGTTAAGGTTCATGCAAATGAACCTAGTTTTCAAGTGTCAAGCCATATGGCAAGGATTTATGATTGTGAGCCCTTTTTGGCTAGGATGGGCATGTGTAGACCCTTAATTTTTGACCTAGTCCGGTCCAATATATTTTAATTAGTCCAAAATAATTTTTGTGTTGTCCAACATATTTTAGTTAGTCCAAAATAATTTTTATGGTATCTTGATTAATTTTAATATCTATTTTAGTAAAAAATGGTGAAATGAATAAAATTTCAAAAATAATAAAAAATAACTAAAAAAAATCAGCGACGGAAAAATTGTCTCCGAAAGTCAGCGCGGGCCCGTGGGCATTTCGCCCGCAGGAAACTCCTGCGGGTGAAATGGTCAGCACAGGAATTTCCTGCAGGCAAAATGGCCCACGGGCCCGTTTCGCCAGTGCTGCCCCAGCCAGCTGCGGCAGCTTTTTTCGCCAGCGGAGTTTTTCCGCAGCAGTTTTTTTTCGCCAGCCAAATTTTTCCGAGGCAAAATTTCCAAAATCTAATGCAATTAGGTTTCAGTTTCCTTTTCTCAATGAATAATGCATGCCGTGAGCAACTAGAATTAATCAATAATTCTTCTATAAATAAGTATAATTACATCACAAAAAATCAAGGGGAAAAAAAAGGAAGAAATTGGACAGAAACTTGGAGCAAAAGTGGAGACCGAGGCTGTGAAGGAAAACCTTGAACCTAGCTAATTTTTTGAGAGAGCAGAAAAACAATTCAAGCAAACAAAAGGCAAAAAGGCTTGTCTTTGACCTTGTTCATCCAAGAAGCAATTTTTGGTGAAACTTACAAAATAAGGTTTGAATTCTTAATTTCTTTTATTTTGTCATAGTAGCTAGATCGTACAATTGTTTCTTTTAATTTAAAACCTAATAACCTCAATTCACCTTTTCTGAAGTAAGAAAAATCTTAAATCGTTGCTTTATTTTCCAAAAAAGTTCAAAGATATTAGTTTTATTTCTTCAAAATCCCAAAACCAAGATTTGCATTCCAAATTATCAAAACCCAAAATTATGTTCTGTTTCCTTCCAAAAACCCTAAAAAACATCTTTTCTATTTATATAAACCTTAAATCGTTTGTTTACTTTCATAAAATTATCAATTGCTTTTTTCCAAATCCTAAAAATAACTCATTACCCGAAACCTTAATTCAAAAGTCTTAAAACCCTAATTCAATTCCAAAACTCAAAACAATAAACCCTAACCCCTTTAAAACCTTAAACCCTAATTTTTTTTTAACCCTAATCCTTTAAAACTTTAAAAACTATGAAAACACAAATGTTATAATTTAGACACAGTAAGCTTAGAAAACAACATTTCATTAACCGTAAATCACAAATCTAAATGTTTTAAAGTGTTCAAACCCTAATTTCATGATTTCACTTCTCAAACATTAATTTGGTTAATCAAGGAATTTTATCAACCTCTTAAATTATAAAACTTTTTTCTATTTCAATTCTTTTAAAAGTCACAGTAGCTTAAACCCTTGAATTTCCAAAACCCTAAACATATTAAATAAAAAAGTCTTAAATAGAAACAATAGCCCTAATTTGAATCTTTATTTGCCTTATTCAATTCTATATTTGATCATGCTTTGATTTATTTTATATGCTTTAATTTGTTAAAGTTCAATACTTGGTTTATTTAGTTTGTCATGGATGGATGTTTACTTTCTATTGATGTTAAATACCTTTGATGAATGATTTATTTATGATGAATGGCTATTTACTTTTATCAATTTATTTAGATTTCCAAATATTGTGAGAGGTATGTTTCCACTTGTTGGGTACCTCATTAGTTAAATATCATGTAATTTAATTTGCTTTCCTATTTTAGAACCAATGTAAAGGACATGTTTCTACCTTTCGGTGGGTGTCCTATTTAGGCATGGGATGTAAGGATATGTTTCCATCCTTGGATGGGCGTCCATTTATTTACTTTGTTTGGACATTGCTTTAATTTTAATACAATGATGCTTTCTTTTAATTATTGTGTGTAATATGGACAATGTTATTATATTTAAGAATTTTATAATATTAAGACCTGTAAAGGAGACCGGTTCCAATGAACCGGGCGTTGTGGGGGTGTTGGGCCATTTCTCACCTTCCCCATACGTACCCAACTTTTCGAACTAATTAGGGGTTGGGGATTCCTTAGGAATCGAGTCATCCACCCCTTTCTTTTTTCCCGGCCCGTCCGGGTGGCGACTCCATTTTCTCTGGACTTAGGTCCGTGTTCTCTAAGACCCCGAGCCTAAACAGTGCCGAAGTCGCAAGAACCATTCCACCGGGAGTGGGAGCAAAAATCCCTGCTCATAGTGGCGACTCCACTGGGGATAAGAGAAGTTGATTCCGTTGGCCTTTTTATTATTCTATTCTTTCTTATAATGATATTATCCATTGCACCATATTAGATTGCATCGTGTACGTGAGTTAGGACATCCGTGTTATATTATGTAAGGGATACCATACTTTCACTCAAGGTATGGAGATCGAGCATGGCATAACCACTCATAGCCTCGTACCATTTGGTATATACTTGCTATGGGAACCTAAGCCTTTTTACCCAAAGACTAAAGCTCATGTAATTGGCCTAGTTACTTTCCTTAGGTTTTACCCCAAATGCATGTTGTTTGACTATGGTTAATTTATCTTGGCCTAAATCATGGCTTATTTGGTTTGTTCTTTTTCTAATATGACCTAAGTACATTTGTAAGCTCAAATAAATTTTTCTTTAAAATCCAAAAGACCAAAGCTATTTTCAAAACTTTTCAAGATTGTCTTTGGACATAAGACTTTTCTAAAAACAAATAAAAAATTCTTTGGCCCATGGCCCAAATACTAAGCCCAAAATCCATTTTTCTAAAATCTTTTACAATGGGATTAGAAACAAAACTATTTTCACCCAACCTTTTCTTACAAAGAGCTTGCAAAAATATTTAGGTCATTTATGAAATACCAAAAATCAATTGTGGGCCTAGTTTATACTAAGAAATAATTAATCATGGGCTTGTTTTTGGCATGAATCATTAGTTACTTTTTGAAGTAAGAAATCTATCTATAATAAACCTCTTAATTTAGTTTTAATCCAATATAGCATAAAAGCTATTTTGGTTGGATAAATGGATTAAAACATAATTAATGGGAATTATTATGAATGGATTTTCATTTTCGAAAATATAACTATTGGTTGAAACATCCGAGGGACTTATTCGAAAACAAGATGCCCCATGTTGGTATTTTATTAACTATATACCTAGGAAAAGAGACTCGCCGTTCATGTGTGGATGTTATAAGGTTGGAAGGAACGTCCTATTTGTCCTTGTTTGTCTATTGTTTGTGCATACATGCATACATTTGCATGTCATATCATTGATCCTCTCTGGCTCACAACCCCGAATTACGAAAGTTCAGAAGCTTATGACAATCCGACCTATGCCGGAGATGAAGTATCTAGCAACGACTCAATCACTTGCTCACCAAAAGCAATGGAGCCTAAACAAATTCAAAGAATGGTGGATGAAGCCCTCAAGGCCAAAATGGAAGAAATAAAAGAGGCCCTAGCTGAGACCATGAAGAACCAATTGGCTGCAATCTTAGGAAACAATGTCGAAGCATTTGCTAGCACCAAGAAAGTCAAGGGGAAGGCTAAAGTTGATGAAGTAGTTTTTGATGATGATAAGGTAATCATTGATGATGATGATTGGGCTTAATACTACCAAGATCCTCAAGACAAAAAGGAGCCGAAGGTTGTTGAGAAGGAAACTATTGAAAAGACCGAGACATCTGATGTTGAGAAGATGATTGCTGATTTAGAAAAGAAATTTGAGAAGAAGCTGAAAACTGAAGAGATGTTTGAAGTTGACAAATTATTCGAGGTAGATGAAGAAGTTCCGTACAAGTTCAAGATGCCATCTTTTGCGAAGTTTGATGGAACTGAAAATTCTCATCTCCATGTGAAGCAGTATATCACTACTATGCAGTCTGCCCAAGTTGTCCAAAATTGGTTCAATACTTTAGATGATGGAACACAAAAGAATTTGGATTTGCTATACAAGGCCTTCATCCAGCAATATGGGTATAATGTCAAGTTGGAAGTTACCTTAATGGAAGTTGAGTCCATTAGGCAATGGCCAAATGAGAATTTTGTGGACTATGTGAAACGATGGAGAAATAAGGCCGCTTTGCTCAAGAAAAGGCCCGACGAATCCGATCAAATAAGGATGATCGTGAGAGGCATTCTGCCCAATCTTCGTGAAAGGATGTCTCACACCCTTATAAGGGATTTCAAAGATCTTCTCCAAGCTGGTCTACAAATTGAAGAGTGGGAAAGGGAGAAGAATCATTTTTCAATTAAAAGGAATGAGAAAGGGAACTACCAGTCGGGCAATCAAAGCACACAAAAAGAAGTTAATTCCACTAGTCAAGGAGGAATGAGGCATTTTTCAGAATTGGGGAAACCTCTATCTTGGGTTTTTAGCAAACTACAAAAGAAAGGGTTGTTACAACCGTTAGCTCCTTGACCTTTGCCTAGTCCATTACCCCCAAAATTTGATACTAAGGCTTTTTTGTCAATTTCATCATACTCAAGGACATGAGACTGATAGATGTACCCTATTGAATCATGAGATCCAAGATCTAATCGATAGTGGTAAGCTACCGGAATCGGACAAGCCCAATACCAAGAACAATCCTTTGCCTAAGTTTGGAAGAGTACCTTCACCGGCAACCTTCATGGTAGGAAAAGGATTGGAAGAAGATTTTGTTTTATCCTCTTTTCAAGATGGAAATATTCAAGATATGAAAGGAAAAGAAGCTTAAACTCATCAAACTTTCCTTAGCTTGAATGTTGCTTTTCAATCTTACTTTCTTTAATATTTTGGAACTATTGTGCTTTTCAAACTTAAAGTTGCTTTGAATAAATTACTTTCATTAAAATTTTTGTTGGTCTTTATTCATTTTGATGCTCAACCAATGAAGAATTTAGCTTGATGTTTATAAATTAATGTGTCTAGGCATCATGACTTGAATGACTTTACTAGATAAGGGAATTGCTCTATAGCATTGAATTGTGTATGCTTACTTAGAGAGGGCTTCTGCATAATTACCTTTGTCTAGGTCCTAGTCAGTCTTAGAACATGCTTAGACAAATTTTCGAGGCGAAATTGAACTGTGCTTATTTAAGGGAGAGATGATCTAGGCATTGTTTAGTTAGCCAACAACTAGTATCCACCCTATTAAATATCAATCCCTAGTTATCCCTTTTGAGCCTTCATAAAATTTTAGCTTTCTTTTCATTGGCATATAACCTCAATAACCTACCATGAGCTGTTGTGATGCTTTTGACAAGTCTTATGATCACTAAGAAGAAGAGGCAAGAAGATCAAAGAATGGAATGCATAGCCAAAACTGTAAGGATAGTTGAAGTTCTCAAGACCATAAAGATAGTTGAAGTTTTCTTAATATCTCCAATATATCAAGACAACATCAGGGTAACAAATGATTTATCCCTATTAAAGAAGATTTATACCACTCCACTCATCCATTATTGGAAACCCAAGTTGGTACAAACAAGACAACTCTGTTTGAGCTAGAACAAAAAAAAACAAAAGAAAAAAAGAAAGAAAAGAAAGTAAAAGAGAGAAAAAAAAAGAAAACAAGGGACAAAAGAAAAAGGGAAAAGAAGAAAAAAGAGAATAATGCCTAAAAAGGCGGTTCAGAAAGCCAACTGAGTTCTCTTTTACCTAAAGTAGTAAAAGGCTTCAATTTGGTTCATAAGGACATTTTGACTTGAATTGGTCCAACCCAACCAAAGATTCGATCAAAATCAGAGAAAAAGGAGAAAGACCATCCAGTTATTAAAAGTTCTGAATTTGACAGCCCTACAAGAAAGACCATCCAGTTCTTAAAAGTTCTGTACTTGACAGTCCTACAAGAAAGAAGGACAAAATGATAAAATGCTCAAAGAAAGGGAGGAGTAAGTAAAATAAAGAGAAAGAAAAGGGAAGAGTAAGAAAAATAAGGAAAATGGAGAAGAAGAAAAGAAACGAATTCGGGAGCCAAACTTTTTGCAAGGGCAAAAACTGTCCTAATCAAGATCCAGATTAATGCCAAGAAGATAGAAGGAATTTGGAGTCTAGCAAGATTGCCTCCAAGCTGCTTAAAATTTAAACAAGAAATTTGTAGTGTGAGGGCTTGTCCATTGTGTCACATCAGCTCCTATCTCAAAATGGCATTTATTTAACCCATGTCCCTTATAGACCCCATTTCAAGCCTATCAAAGACCTGTTGATCTCTCTTGGTAGGTAGAGTCTATTAGTGGAGATAGTTTGGATAAGCATGCATATGAGATAGACAATATTTAAACTCAAATGAGACCTTTGGCCAAGTAATGTGTATGTGCCTATCCGAAGTGCAACAATCCTTGCTTAAATAGAAATGATTCCCGAGTTTAGTATGGTAACTAGGGTTGTCATGTTAAAGATATGTTAATTTGGAAAAATTAAGTCCTGAGGTACATTGACATTAATTTGGCAAGGCCAACATTTGATTTCAAAAAAAAAAATCAAAAAAAGTGTTTTGTCAGACAAAGCCTTCAAGTTAAGGGAAGTATGTTGAACCTCCAAAGGATACATTTGGGCAAAGGAAATTATTACTGGTAAAGTTATGAAGAAACTACCAACCGACATGCTGAAATATAGTTTGAAATGGATGCATCCCTGACTCTGCTACTTGGGATCTCCACCACTCATATTTTCAACATCTTAAAGATAAAAGCCACAAATACAAAAGCTTTCGATCATTCCAATGCAAGATTTGAGCAAGCGTCAAAACGGAACCAATGAGAACACTTCTGCTGATCACCTCGGTCTGTGAGTCAATAAAACCGCTATAAGTATCATTCATGCATATCATGCATACATGAGTATAACACATCACACTTTCTTATCTTGTATTGTCTATTCTTTATCAAAGTGAACAGCAAACACTCTGTGAAGTAAAGAATCAAAAGAAGATGTCAAATCAGGGGGGCATGGAAGGCCCATTGCTTGAGAAAGTTCCAGTAATTTTGCAAAGAGAAGAAATGCGTGCTTGTGCGAAGAACTAGACAACAAAAACATCAATAAGAGTCCGCATAGAAAAATCAGGGGTTTGAGCCTACACAGGGGGCAAAGTTTCTCCTTTTCAATTTTTTGAGTTTATATATAAAACATTTGAAACTCACTTGCAAATATCTCGCCATGTAGGGGGAAAAGGAGAGGATATGAAGGCTAGCTAAAAAGGGCTAATTTTTTTTTGCAAAAGTGCAAAGGAAGAATAAAAAAGAATGGAATAAAAAAAATTAGAATTCTCAAAAGAATGAAGATGCAAAAGACAAAAGATCAATCCAGCTAAAAGAGCTGAAGCTAGGGTAAAGACCCGACCTCCAATGGATAAAGATCCATGTTTCAAGGGTAAAGACCCGATCTCCAAAGGATGAAGATCCATTTTAAGGGTAAAGACCTGATTTCAAAGGATGAAGATCCACTTATAAGGGTGAAGACCCAATCTCAAAGGATGAAGATCCACTTACAAGGGTGAAGACCCGATCTCAAAGGATGAAGATCCATTTGCAAAGGTGAGGACCCAATCTCCAAGGATGAAGATCCAATTGCAAGGGTGAAGACCCGATCTCAAAGGATGAAGATCCATTTGCAAGGGTGAAGACCTGATCTCAAGGGATGAAGATCCATTTGCAAGGGTGAAGACCCGATATCAAAAGATGAAGATCCATTTGCAAGGGTGAAGACCCGATCTCAAAGGATGAAGATCCATTTTGAGGGTGAAAAACCACAATGCATAAAATAATCGGAGAAGTCAGATTTCTCAAATGATAAAAGGTCAGTCAAACTCAATCTCGGGTCCAAGCACCCAAATTCAATTCAATCTCGGGTCTAAGCACCCAAATTCAATTCAATGTCGGGTCCAAGTACCCAATTCCAATTCAATATCGAGTCCAAGCACCCAAATTCAATTTAATCTCGGGTTCAAGTACCCATTCTCGGGTCCAAGCACCCATTCTCGGGTCCAAGTACCCAAATCAAATAAATTTTAGGTCCAAGTACCCAAATCAAATCAATCTCGGGTCCAAGCACCCATTCTCGAGTCCAAGTACCCAAATCAAATCAATTTTGGGTCCAAGTACCCAAATCAAATCTAATCTCAGGTCCAAGTATCCAATCTCGGGTCCAAGCACCCATTCTCGGGTCCAAGTACCCAAATCAATTCAAGCTCGGGTCTAAGTACCCAATCTCGGGTCCAAGTACCCAAATCAATTCAAGCTTGGGTCCAAGTACCTAATCTCGGATCCAAGCACCCAATCTTGGGTCCAAGCACCCAAATTAATTCAAGCTCGGGTCTATGTACCTAATCTCGGGTCCAAGCACCCATTTTCGGGTCCAAGTATCCAAATCAAATTCAATCCAATCTTGGGTCCAAATATCCTATCTCGGGTCCAAGTACCCAAATCAAATCAATCTCAGGTCCAAGAACCCAATCCTGGGTCCAAGTACCCAAATTCAATCCAATCTTGGGTCCAAGTACCCAAATCAAATTCAATCTCGGGTCCAAGTACCCAATCTCTGGTACAAGTACCCAAATCAAGTCCAGAACCCAAAAACAAATTCAAATAACCATCTCATCAAAAATTAAGTCTTGTTGCTTTTCACTCTCTAAAGTCTCAGATCGTTCAAGCAGGGGGCAAACTGTGGACCCTTAATTTTTGACCTAGTCTGGTCCAATATATTTTAATTAGTCCAAAATAATTTTTGTGTTGTCCAATATATTTTAGTTAGTCAAAAATAATTTTTATGGTATCTTGATTAATTTTAATATTTATTTTAGTAAAAAAAATGGTGAAATGAATAAAAATTCAAAAATAAAAAAATAACTAAAAAAAATCGACGACGGAAAAATCGGCAACGAAAAAATCATCGCGGGCCCGTGGGCATTTCGCCTGCAGGAAACTCCTGCGGGCGAAATGGCCAGCTGCGGCAGCTTTTTTCTCCAGCGCAGTTTTTTCGCAAGTTTTTTTTCTCCAGCGAAATTTTTTCGATGCAAAATTTTCGAAACCTAATTCAATTAGGTTTCGGTTTCCTTTTCTTAATGAATAATGTATGCCGTGAGTAACTAGAATTAATCAAGATTTCTTCTATAAATAAGTACAATTACAACACAAAAAATTAAGGGAAAAAAAGGAAGAAATTGGACAGAAACTTGGAGCAAAAGTGGAGACCGAGATTGTGAAGGAAAACCTTGAACCAAGCTGATTTTTTGAGAGAGCAAAAAAACAATTCAAGCAAATCAAAGGCAAAAAGGCTTGTCTTTGACCTTGTTCATCCAAGAAGCAATTTTTGGTGAAACTTACAAAATAAGGTTTGAATTCTTAATTTCTTTTATTTTTTCACATTAGCTAGATCATACAATTGTTTCTTTTAATTTAAAAACCTAATAACCTCAATTCACCTTTTCTGAAGTATGAAAATCTTAAATCGTTGCTTTATTTTCCAAAAAAGTTTAAAGATATTAGTTTTATTTCTTCAAATCCCCAAAACCAAGATTTGCATTCCAAATTATCAAAACCCAAAATTGTGTTCTGTTTCCTTCCAAAAACCCTAAAAAACATCTTTTCTATTTATATAAACCTTAAATCATTTGTTTACTTTCATAAAATTATCAATTGCTTTTTTCCAAATCCTAAAAATAACTCATTACCCGAAACCTTAATTCAAAAGTCTTAAAACCCTAATTCAATTCCAAAACTCAAAACAATAAACCCTAACCCCTTTAAAACCTTAAACCCTAATTTTTTTAAACCCTAATCCTTTAAAACTTTAAAAACCATGAAAACACAAATGTTATAATTTAGACACAGTAAGCTTAGAAAACAACATTTCATTAACCGTAAACCACAAATCTAAATGTTTTAAAGTGTTCAAACCCTAATTTCATGATTTCACTTCTCAAACATTAATTTGGTTAATTAAGGAATTTTATCAACCTCTTAAATTATAAAACTTTGTTCTATTTCAATTCTTTTAAAAGTCACAGTAGCTTAAACCCTTGAATTTCCAAAACCCTAAACATATTAAATAAAAAAATCTTAAATAGAAACAATAGCTCTAATTTGAATCTTTATTTGCCTTATTCAATTCTATATTTAATCATGCTTTGATTTATTTTATATGCTTTAATTTATTTAAGTTCAATGCTTGGTTTATTTAGTTTGTCATGGATGGATGTTTACTTTTTATTGATGTTTAATACCTTTGATGAATGATTTATTTATGATGAATGGTTATTTACTTTTATCAATTTATTTAGATTTTCAAATGTTGTGAGAGGTTTGTTTTCACTTGTTGGGTACCTCATTAGTTAAATATCATGTAATTTAATTTGCTTTCCTATTTTAGAACCAATGTAAAGGACATGTTTCTACCTTTCGGTGGGTGTCCTATTTAGGCATGGGATGTAAGGACATGTTTCCATCCTTGGATGGGTGTCCATTTATTTGCTTTGTTTGGACATTGCTTTGATTTTAATTCAATGATGCTTTCTTTTAATTATTGTGTGTAATATGGATAATGTTGTTTAATTCCTTTTCATTGGAACCTTCTCCACACGTACCCAACTTTCCGAACCCATTAGGGGGTTGGGAATTCCTTAGGAATCGAGTCATCCACCCCTTTCTTTTTTCTCGGCCCGTCCGAGTGGCGACTTCATTTTCTCTGGACTTAGGTTCGTGTTCTCTAAGGCCCCGAGCTTAAACAGTGCCGAAGTCGCAAGAACCATTCCACCGGAAGTGGGGGCAAAAATCCCCGCTCACAGCGTGTTCCTAGAAAGGTGAGCCGTGTGATTAGGTTGAATTGTGAGCCATTATGTCTATGTTCGATGGGTTTGTTCCTAAGAAGTTAAACATGTGACAAATGGTTAAAGCTGTATGGCAACGGTTGGTAACGAGTAGGGTACTTGTGAAAATTGCCCTACCCGAACCCGAACCCATTTAAACCCGATTATAATTATACCTGTACCCGTTTAATACTATCATTTATTACCCGAACTCGTTTAAATATAAAAATTCAAAAATATTATGAAATTCAAATTATAAATTATAATTTGTCAATTAAATAATTATAAATACAATTTTAATATTAACACAATTTTAATAAAAATAATTTTATACCACATAATTTTATAATTAAAAGAAAATATAATAAATATATAATTAAAATTTGAATAAAATATAATAAATATATAATTAGGTTAGGGTAATGTGTACCTAAGAAGCAGTAAAAATACTATTTTTACTCGCCTAAACCCGTTTATAAACTACTTATACCCTATATAAATGAATCGAGACAAGTCAGATATCCAAAAATACCTGACTTGTTGCCATCCCTACATGTGGCTTAGTGAGGTCCAGTGTGGTTGACAGAGACTGGGTAATGTCTTTAATGGTTCAAGCCATGTGGCTTGGTAGGGTAGGGTAGGGTATGGTCCCTAATGATTCAAGTTATTGAGACTCGGTGAAATAGGGTATGCTCCCTAATGGTTTAAGTCATGTGGCTCAATAAAATAGGATATGGACCCTAATGGTTCAAGTTATTAAGACCTAGTGAAATAGGGTATGGTCCCTAATGGTTTAAGCCATATGGCTCGATAAAATAGAATATGGTCTCTAATGGTTTAAGCCATGTGGCTAGGTAGGCTATGGTCCTTAAGAGTTGAGCCATGTTGCTAGATAGGGTGTGGCACCTAAGGTTTGAGCCATGTGGGTGGGCTATACATCTAGCTTTGCTTGAGCGATTCCTATTTACTTTGTTTAGCCTTAGTGACCTTGGTTTAGGCATAAGGATTAATGTCTAAAGGGTTAAGCCATTGTAGTTATGATCCATGTCTAAAGGTTAAGTCATTGTGGCTTAAGTTCATGTATGATGGTTAGGTTTATATTTGTGAGATAAGCCAATATGGCTTAAGTTTGATTCATAATGGCTGAGATAATATGGCTCGAGCTTGTGCTAAGTCAAAGTGATTCAGCTAGTATGGCTTGGTTTTGAGCTGACAATGATCGAACCAAGACGACATCGATTTCATTTGGATGGGTTAAGCCTATGTGGTCTTAGTTTAGAAGTGATGGTCAAGCTAATGTGGCTTGATTTTGTGGGTTAAAACTATGATGTGGATTGATCCAATGTGGTTTAGGCTAGATGGTTAAGCAGGTGTGGCTTTGTAATAAAGATTGAGGGTCATGCCAATCATGGCTATGGTTTGAGGGGTTAAGCCTATCGAGCTTAAATTTGATGTGATTGGTCAAGCTAATGTAGCATCGGGCTCAATTTTATGTTGAATGGTCAAGCTAATGTAGCTTGGTTCATGTTTGATATGTCGAGCCTATGAGGCTTGATTTCATGTTTGATGGTTATGCCAATGTGGCTTATATTTTTATGGTAAACTCATTTGGTTCAGGTTTGTGATTTATGGGTCAAGCCAATATAGCTTTCATGTTTGATGGGTTAAAGTCAATGTGACATAGGTTTATGAGGTAAACCAATGTGGTTAAGGTTTATTTTTAGGGATAAGCCATTGTGGCTTAGGTTTATACTAATTTTGTTTATGCTTAATGTGGTTTTGAGTTTATAGCTTAACTTGGATTGAGCTTTAAGGGAATGATACCTTAAAATTATAGGGATAGTGCGGATGAAATGCATGCATGTATGCATGAATGAAAATAATTTTATGTAGATGGTTCAAGATTATGATGCATACCTCTTAAGGGTAGGGTCTATGGCTTTTACATGCAAAGGGTGGTTTAGTCCAATGGATCCCATCATACTAGTACAACTATATACCTAACTACATGACATATAATGAATCTGGTATGGGTCTAACAATATGTGCATATTCGTTATAACTTAAAAAGATAAAGGATTCATCGCAAGTAAGATGTTTTTGCTATCCCCTAACATATCTACTAAAGGTTGTCAAGCGGATGCTACTTGCTATCTAGGGTTTTCTAAAACTAAAGAGTAAGGAACCCTTATGCATGATGAAGGAGTAAACCAACCAAAGAGAAAATGATTTTGAAAAGAGCCCATTAAAATTTTATTTTAAAAAATTTTAAGGCTAAGTCTCACACGACACCGCCGTGTACGATATCCATTTGATTTGATAAGCACGGGTTTAAAATTTATCTTTTACTTGGAAAAGATTTGTTTCTTTTATTTTAAAAGAAACTCTCTTTTTATTTGAAAATAGATGATGACTTTTATTTTAAAAGTAGAAATTAGAGAGTCGCCACCTTAATTTATTTTGTTTGGAAAAAGTTAAGGAAAAATCATTTTAATTGACTCCATTAAATTTGCTTAATTTTCACCTAAAAAGGACACTAGTTTGAAACCAATCACGATGGGATCGGGCTAAGTTTTCTAAATCAATTTTAATAAAAAATAAATTTCCTCTCTTTGATTGATTGTAGCCTTCTGGATTGAGAAAAAAAATATAAATTTTATGGATTATGCCATAATTAATTATGAATGACATAATGCATGAAAATGTAATAATATGACATCCATAAAAATGCAGTATAGAAAATAATTATTATAACTTCACCAAAAATAACAATCTGAAGGGAGCTTCGACTCTAGCTGATAGAGTGAAATTTTGATTAATATTTTGGATAATTATAACCATGATTTTAGTTATTTTCCAATTGAATTTGATGGATTTTGTTTATTTGAGTTTGAATTCTCTCATTTTAGCTTGGAAAGGCAAGATACAAGGTTTTTAATGTAAAGTGGCACAAAATAGAAGAAAAGTATGTAAAAAATGAAGAAAAATTAAAAGCTCTAAGTTAGAAAAGGATTTTGTTTCTTTAAAAAATTGTACCTTAGAATTAAAGACCTTAAATGAATAATTGTTGAAATCTATTGATGAAATGTCTAGAAATTCACATAGCTTAGAAAAGATAATTAAGGAAAATAACAATTTGAAAGAAGAAATAAATGTACTAAAGAATTCTATTTCAAAGTTTCACAAAGGTAAGGAAGCCTTGGATACATTGATTAGTGTCCAAAGGTCACCTTCCTTCAAGTATGGCTTAGGGCTCAATGACTCTTCCATTACTACATCTAATGCACTAACATTTGTTAAAGTATATATAACTCAAACATCTAATGTTGAAGTTATAAGGAATGCAAATGCACACACAAGGCCAAAAATATCCTAAAGAGACTACACTATGCTCACTAGGTTTTAGAACTAAGGTCTCAAGAGCAAATTATGCATACATGTACAAAAGGCATGAACACAACCACAAGTATGCACATAAAAAAATCCTAGCCAACACACACTTGTGATTGTCAATTTAATTCTTCAAAGTTTAATAGAAAAAGGATGCAAAAGCATAAAATTCTTTATCAATGCCAATATCACATGAAATTTGGACATAAAAGTATATTTTGTTACATTAGAAAGGCTCACCTCAAATTAGAGGATCCTTCTACAACTAATCCCCAAGGACCTAAGTTCATTTGGGTACCTAAAATAAGATAAATCTTATTGTCTTGTAGGTATGCTTAAAGTCTACTATTAATAAAAGTGTTTAGCTTGTAGATAGTGGATGTTCAAGGCACATGACCAGTAATTCAAACTTTTCACAACTCTTACTTACAAGCAAGGAGGTAATGTGACATTTGGAAATAATGCTAAAGGAAAAATTATAGGCATTAGTTCTATTGATATGCTTGGTGTGTGGCTAGTTAATGGATTAAAACATAATTTACTTAGTGTTAGTAAATTGTATGACAAAAGATATAATGTCAATTTTAATTTTAAAGCATGCAAAATTACCTATTATAGTGGTGAACTTGCATTCAATGGAAGTAGAATTAGTAACACATAAAAAATTGACCTACATTCTAATAATGCTTTTGAATGCTTAGTCACTATTATCAATGATGCTTGGCTTTGGCATAGAAGATTAGGACATTTTAATATGGACCAATTGCAATATATAAGCAAAGAAAAACTTGTAGATGATCTCCCTAAAATGAAATTCAATAAAGATAAAATTTGTGAACCTTGTCAATTTGGAAAACAACATAAGAGTTTTGTAACATCTTAAAATTTTTGAAAATTTCTAATTTTTAAAAAATTTGATAAAATAAATTATAATTCAAAAGGAAAAAATAAATTAATGGTTTTAAATGAAAAATGAAGGGATTTTAAATGAAAAAGTGGAATATATATGTGATATATATGCAAAACATACAACATATAAAAGTCAACACTTTTTAAAAGAAAAGTCAACGTCCAATGACATTTTTATAAATAAATTTTTAGAAATTTAAAATTAATAAAATAATTCAAAAATAAATTATTTTTGAATGGAAGAGAAAAATTAGGACTTTTAATTTATTAAATAAATAATTAAATAAATAATTATTAAATTATTTTAATATATATATATATATGGTTAAAATTAAAGATGAAAAGAAAAAGAAAATTTAGATGTTGTCTTAATGTTCCTCTTCTTCTCACAAGGGCCAAACCTCCATTGAAGAGAAGCCAAGGATTTTACTTCTTCCATAATGTAGAACCTTAATTTTTGACCAAATCCGGTCCAATATATTTTAATTAGTCCAAAATAATTTTTGTGTTGTCCAATATATTTTAGTTAGTCCAAAATAATTTTTTATGGTCTCTTGATTAATTTTAAAATTTATTTTAGTAAAAAATGGTGAAGTGAATAAAAATTCAAAAATAATAAAAATAAAAAATAACAAAAAAAAATCGGTGACGGAAAAATCGGAGACGAAAAAATCATCGCCGAAAGTCAGCGCAGGCCCGTGGGCATTTCGCCTCTTTTTCTAAGGTTTGAAAACCTTAATTCAATGCTTTGTTTTCCAAAAAAGTTTAAAGTTGTTAGTTTTGTTTCTTCAAAACCCCAAAACCCTAATTTGCTTTCTAAATTTTCAAAACTTTAAATTGTGTTCTGTTTCCTTCCAAAAGCCCTAAAAACTTCTTTTTTGCTTTTGTAAACTTTAAATCATTTACTTATTTTCATAAAGTTATCAATAGTTTTTTCTAAATCCTAAAATAAAACTCATTCCCCGAAACCCTAAATAAAAAATCTTAAAACCCTAATCCAACTCCAAAAAACAAAATAGTGAAACCTAACCCCTTTAAAACCTTAAACCCTAATTTTTCTAAACCATAATCCTTTAAAACTTTAAAAACCTTATAAACATAATTTTACACAGTAAGCTTAAGACATAATTCAATGAATAACCGTAAACCATAAATCTGAGTATTTTAAAGTGTTCAAAACCTAATTTCATGATTTCACCATTCAAACACTAATTTGGTTAATCAAAGAACTTTATCAACCTTTTAAAATATAAAACCTTAATCTATTTTAATTCCTTTAAAAACTCACAGTAGCCTAATTCCATAAATTTCAAAACCCTGAACACATGAAATAAAGAACCCTAAATGGAAACATTAGCTATAATTTTGAATCTTTATTTGCCTTATTCAATTTTATATTTGATTATGCTTTGATTTATTTTATATGCTTTAATTTATTTAAGTTCAATGCTTGGTTTATTTAATTTGTCATGGATGGATGTTTACTTTCTGTTGATGTTTAATACCTTTGATGAATGATTTATTTGTGATGAATGGTTATTAACTTTTATCAATTTATTTAGATTTCCAAATGTTGTAAGAGGTATGTTTCCACTTTGGTGGGTACCTCATTAGTTAAGTATCATGCAATTTAAATTGCTTTTCTATTTTAGAACCAATGTAAAGGACATGTTTCAACCTTTCGGTGGGTGTCCTATTTAGGCATGGGATGTAAGGACATGTTTTCATCCTCGGATGGGTGTCCATTTATTTGCTTTGTTTGGACATTGCTTTGTTTTTAATATAATGATGCTTTCTTTTAATTATTGTGTATAATATGGATAATATTGTTATATTTAAGAATTTTATAATATTAAGACCTGTAAAGGAGGCCAGTTCCAATGAACCGGGCATTGTGGGGGTTTTGGGCCATTTCTCACCTTCCCCATACGTACCCAACTTTTCGAACCCATTAGGGGGTTGGGGATTCCTTAGGAATCGAGTCATCCACCCCTTTCTTTTTCCCGGCCCGTCCGGGTGGCCACTGATAGGAATATATTTTGCACATAATTTAATGATTATTCTAGTTATATTTTTATTATTATCAATTGAATTTGATCAATCTTTATTGTGAAAGCTAGAATATTCATCATTTCAAGAATAGAGTTGCAAGTATGAAGAAAAAGCTTATTTTGGCTAAAAATCATGGAAAAAATGGAAAGGAGGTTAAATCAAGCTCAAAAATGGAAAATAATGAATATACATGGCCTTATAAATCATGATACATGATTTTGAACTTGAAAATGGAATTAAAGATGAGAAATCATGAGGTCCAGAGTCATTTTGAATCCCAGGGCCAAAGCTGTCAAAAAGCCATGGCCATGGGATTTGATTTGAAGCTATCCAAGTTTTTCAATGACAGAAATTGCAAGGGCAGAAGCATTTGGAAAGCCATGACCATGGGGCTCAAAGGCCACGACCATGGCATGGATTTTGGCTCTGTTTTGAAGATATTTTGCATATTTAGAAGCATATTGAAAGCCACGACCGTGGCACTGAAGAGCCATGACCGTGGGATTGATTTCTCTATTGTCCGAGCCAAGAAAGAGAAGAAAAATCAAGTTGGCAGTTTCAACTTCAATGCCACGACCGTGGCATTGAAAAGCCACGACTGTGTCCTCCTAGACCGACCATTTTACAGCTCTAAAATTCTCAAACCGACCAAACCAACTCAGGCCACGACCGTGGCACTCAAAAGCCACGACCGTGGGGCCGAAAATCATGACTTTGAGCAAACAATTGGGTTGGTGGTGAACCAAGCATGATGTGGCCTAACCTTTTCAGTTTTTCCCCACTAAAGAAGCTTCCAAACACTCTATTTAAACACACTTCCTCTAAGATATGAGATATGCAATAGATTAGATTAGATTCATCCAAATAAAGTTAGTTTAGAAGTGTGAAATTCTGCTTCAAGGAGGAGTTCAAGATCCAAGTCAAGATCTTCTTCAAAGAAATAGAGTTTCATATTTCTTGTTCCTTTTTAATCATGTCTTCATTTACCATTTTTAATATTTGTAATGTTTTTATTTCAATAATGAAGAACTAATCCTCTTTAGGGTTGGTCCCTTTAATTGAATTTATCATGGAGCAATAAATGTCTATTTGGTTGATTTAGTTATCCTTTGATTATTTTGTTGTCTTTAATCTTAATGCTTTGATTATCTGGCCAATGATTAATTGATTTGAGATGTTGTGTGATGGAGCGAGAGTGGAAGCATGACATTAGTCCAAGGAGATAACAATCTTAAGTAAGTTTCTCACTTAGAGATAAGGTTAAACCCTTAAGAGGTTGATTCAAGATTCTCATAAAACTTAATGAATTGATTTAATTACTTATGATCACGAGAGTGTACGTAAGGATTAAAGTCGATATTGGTTCTAGTACTTGAGAGAGACTTGAACTTAATTTAGGAGAATCCAACCATTAATCAAAGGAAGACTTAATTAAATCGATACCTTAGAAAATCCATGATAAATCAATAAAGGTGATTAAACCCTAAGTTTTAAATTATTATAAATTTAATCTTGATTCATTGTCATTTTAGTTAGCTCAATCATAAAATTAAATTTTATTATCCAAATATTAATCAGTTTAATTGTTTGGTACTTAGAATTAATCTCCTCGTGGGAATGATACTCTACTCATCATTATATTACTTATTAACGATCTGTGCACTTGCAGATAGTGAGGCCAAGGCCGCAACAAGTTTTTGGCGCTGTTGCCGGGGAGGCAATCATTTTGATATTGATAATATTAAACTGTTATTTCTTTGGATTTTTACTTTTCTGCATTATTTCTTTAAATTTTAAGGGTTACATGCGTAGCACTCCACACACTCAACTTGTACCCTATAATCCTGAAATTGAAAAACTTTGTAGAAAGCAAAGAAAGGAAAGAAGAGAAAGACAAAGAGGAGAAGAAACTTCAGTTGAAATCATTGTAGAAGAAGGAGACATTTCATCAAAAGAAGAAGAAGAAGAAATCATGGGAGATCCACAGAACGTGACCTTGAAACAATATGCTATGCCATCTGCTCACCCAAGATCTAGCATAGTCAAACCTCCTGTGCAAGCCAACACATTTGATATAAAACCAGTACTTATTAATTTAATTCAGTAATCTATTTTTCATGGCTTACCACATGAGGATGCTTATGCTCATATTTCAAATTTTTTAGAAATGTGTGATACATTTAAAATTAATGGTGTATTTGATGATGTTATTCGGTTGTGACTTTTTTCAGTTTCTATAAGGGATCAAGCAAAAGATTGGCTCATTTCTAAGGCACTAGGTACATTCTCCACTTGGGATCAATTAGCCGCTGCATTTTTGGCAAAATATTTTCCACCTGCAAAGACGGCTAAATTAAGGAATGATATCACAAGTTTCATTCAATAAGATGGGGAGAGCTTATATGAAGCTTGGGAGCGATTCAAGAATTTGCAAAGAAAATGTCCTCACCATGGAGTCCTAGAATGGCCTTTAATTCAAACCTTTTATAATGGACTTCATCCAAATATTAAGGGAATGATTGATGCAGCAGCAGGAGGTGCAATAATGAACAAAGCTCCTTCTGAAGCAACCGATTTAATTGAAGAAATGGCATCAAATAATTATCATTGGACTTCAGAACGAGGTAGGAATAAAAGAGTTGCAGGTTTACATGAAATTGACAATTTTTCTTTACTTGCAGCTAAAGTGGATACAATTGCCAAGAAATTAGAGCATGTCAATTTGTCATCATCATCTCCAATTTGTGAAGGATGTGGAGGAAGCCACGATATAGCAGATTGCAAAATTATGGAGCACGTCCAATTTTTGGGGAATCAAAATAGAGGACCAACTTTCCCACAAGGAAACACTTACAACCCCACACGGAGAAATCACCCTAATTTGGCGTGGGGAAATCAAGGAAATCAAATAGCACCATACCAACCTCCATACATGAAAAATCAAAACCAAGGCCAAATTCATCAACCTGAAAGTAAACCATCCTATGAATTGGCTTTGGAAAAATTTATTGGTGCAGCTTCAGAAAGGTTCGACAAGTTGGAAAAACAATATGACAAGCTTGAATTAAGGATGGAACAAATTGCAGTTCAAAATAGAAATCTTGAAATTCAAGTAGGTCAAATTGCAAGTTCCCTCCATAATCGGAATTAAGGAGCTCTTCCTAGTTAGACAGAAATTAATCCAAGAAAACATTGTAATGCTATTTTCCTAAATAGCATACAACTTGAAGATTCTTCACTAGAGCCCCTAATTTATCAAATCTCTTCTTCTAAAATAAAAGAAAGTGAAGCTAAACAAGAGGAGGCACCATTAAAGCAAGAGGTCAGGCCTTATGAGCCCCCTATTCCTTTTACTTAAAGGTTAAAGAAAAATATGGAGACAAATGAAAAGATTGCACTTACTGAGGAGTGCAACAATCTTCTTCAGGATAAAATCCCTTCTAAACTTGAAGACCCAGGGAGTATTTTGATTCCTTGTCAAATTGGTAGATTAAATTTTCAAAATGCAGTATGTGATTCAGATGCTAGTATTAATTTGATGCCTTTATCTATTTTCAGGAAATTAAAACTTGCACAAATGAAACCTACCAATTTAGTATTGTAGCTTGCAGATAAATCAATCAGATGCCCAAAAGGACTTGCAGAAAATGTGCTTGTAAAAATGGAAAAATTTTACATCCCTGTTGATTTCATGATAATTGATTTACATAAGGATGATGATGCTCCATTGATTTTTGGGAGACCCTTCTTAGCCACGATTGGAGCTATAATTGATGTGAAAAATGGCAAACTCACTTCAAAGATTGAAGATGAACAAGTGGAAATTAACATGATCAAATCTCCAAATACACTCAAGGATTGCCAAATTCAAAACTCCAATCCAAAGGAGGGAAAATACAATTTAGCCTCATCAAGCTCACAAGCACAATTTGAAGGGTATAATGAACTTGGGAAGCAAAATTCCAAGTCAACTATAGCCAGCAACATAGTGGGAAAGGAAGTAATTTGTGATTTCCCAACTTGAGGATTAGAAGTTA
Source organism: Garcia nutans (assembly GCA_947685225.1). Lineage (NCBI taxonomy): Eukaryota > Viridiplantae > Streptophyta > Magnoliopsida > Malpighiales > Euphorbiaceae > Garcia > Garcia nutans. Next base: position 52,119,374 of record CANTUV010000007.1, read on the forward strand.
TAGTCAAGCTAAAGACTATAAATTAGCGCTTTTTGGGAGGCAACCCAATGTTTTATTTAAACTTTGTTTTTTATTTTTGGTTTTATTTTTGTGTTTTGATTTTGTATTTTGTGTTTTTATTTCAGGATGAACTTGGATGGAAATGAGCTTTTGATGAATTCTTCTCGCAAAAGGCAAATTTAAGAATGGGCATGCATAACCCCTCCACCACCCAATGCCTAAACCACTGAGGACAGTGGAAAGCTTCAAGTTTGGGGGAGTTTAGCCCAACATTTAGTAATGTAATCTATTCCCTTTTTGAATTTTATTACTCTTTCATAAATGTTGGGATATGGGGTACCTACGAAAAAAAAATTCGATATATATAAAAAAAAATTCTTGCAATCTTGCACTTGATTGATTGAATTCATCACGCTAATAAATTTTGTGATTTAATGATGCTAATTATATGGATATACTTACATTTATCTTTTGAAATAAAGATTTTGTGAAGAATTGTACTTTATAGATTTTGACCTGAATACATTCTTGATTTTAATTGAAAGTGATCAATGGTATATGCTTAATTAGAGATGACTCCTACTCTTTTGTTATGTATTTTTTATTATTTTATGCCTAAGCCTAGAACATGTTTAAAAGAACTTTTGAGGCGAAATTGAACCTTGCTAAGTAGGGGAAAAGATGATTTAGGCATTGTTTGTGTAGCCAAATTCTTATATCCACCATATTTGAACATTGCCTCTAGTTGTCCCCTTTGAGCCAAATTGAATATTCTAGCTTGTGTTCTTTCTCATTAAACACTAATTTCTACCTTTTTGTGGTTAATTATCTTTTGGTATACCTTCCTATTATATATGCTCAATTGGAGAGAAAAAAGAAAATGGGAAAGCTCCTTTAGATTTCTCATTAATAAAATTTCAAGTTTTGGGGGAAACTATAAAATAAAAAAAATATATATAATAAAACAAAGATAGTAAAAATAAAATTTCCCTACTAGTGTGCTAAAGCAATTGAGGAAAAATCATATCTATTAATGAACTCTCCAAAAATCATTAAGAAGAGCTGCAATCGAAACCTTGTAAGGTATTCAAAAAGTTAAGCGTCACTTTAGCCTCAACCTTTTTAAACCACATTATAAGCTTAAAAAGACCTTTTGATTTTCCTTGAGTTAGTAAGGTCTATTAGTGGAGAAGGTTTGATTAAACATGCATATGAGAAAGGCAAATTTCTTTAAACTATATAAAATATTTAATGAATGCAAGGGGTATGTGTTTATCTAAAGAGCAACAATTGGTTACAATTGGCTAACTTCTTGATTGAAGGAAAGGAGAATGAAGTAAGTACAATTATAAAAATTGATTTAGAAATGAATTTTGAAATTTTATTTGTATATCAAAATCTTGGGACTATTTTAAGGAGGCCTGTTGTGAATGAGATTATTCTTGTTGCTTGAGGACAAGTAATGATTTAAGTTTGGGGGAGTTGATAGGACTATATTTTGCACATAATTTAATGATTATTCTAGTTATATTTTTATTGTTATCAATTGAATTTGATCAATCTTTATTGTGAAAGCTAGAATATTCATCATTTCAAGAATAGAGTTGCAAGTATGAAGAAAAAGCTTATTTTGGCTAAAAATCATGGAAAAATGGAAAGAAGGTCAAATCAAGCTCAAAAATGGAAAATAATGAATTTACATGGTCTTATAAATCATGATACATGATTTTGAACTTGAAAATGGAATTAAAGATGAGAAATCAAGAGGTCCAGAGACGTTTTGAATCCCTGGGCCAAAGCTGTCAAAAAGCTATGGCCATGGGATTTGATTTGAAGCTGTCCAAGTTTTTCAATGACAGAAATTGCAAGGGCAGAAGCATTTGCAAAGCCACGATGGTGGGGCTCAAAGGCCACGACTGTGGCATGGATTTTGGCTCTGTTTTGAAGATATTTTTCATATTTAGAAGCATATTGAAAGCTACGATCATGGCACTCAAAAGCCACGACTGTGGGATTGATTTCTCTACTGTCCGAGCCAAGAAAGAGAAGAAAAATCAAGTTGGCAGTTTCAACTTCAATGCCACGACCATGGCATTGAAAAGCCACGACAGTGGCCTCCTAGACCGACCATTTTGCAGCTCTAAAGTGCTCAAACTGACCAAACCAACTCAGGCCAAGACCGTGGCAATCAAAAGCCACGATCGTGGGGCCGAAAATCATGACTTTGAGCAAACAATTGGGTTGGTGGTGAACCAAGAAAGATGTGGCCTAACCTTTTCAGTTTTTCCCCACTAAAGAAGCTTCCAAACACTCTATTTAAACACACTTCCTCTAAGATATGAGATATGCAATAGATTAGATTAGATTCATCCAAATAAATTTAGTTCAGAAGTGTGAAATTCTGCTTCAAGGAGGAGTTCAAGATCCAAGTCAAGATCTTCTTCAAAGAAATAGAGTTTGGTATTTCTTGTTCCTTTTTAATCATGTCTTCATTTACCATTTTTAATATTTGTAATGTTTTTATTTCAATAATGAAGAACCAATCCTCTTTAGGGTTGGTCCCTTTAATTGAATTTATCATGGAGCAATAAATGTCTATTTGGTTGATTTAGTTATCCTTTGATTATTTTGTTGTATTTAATCTTAATGCTTTGATTATCTAGCCAATGATTAATTGATTTGAGATGTTGTGTGATGAAGCGAGAGTGGAAGCATGACATTAGTCCAAGGAGATAACAATCTTAAGTAAGTTTCTCACTTAGAGATAAGGTTAAACCCTTAAGAGGTTGATTCAAGATTCTCATAAAACTTAATGAATTGATTTAATTACTTATGATCACGAGAATAGACGATAGGATTAAAGTCGATATTGGTTCTAGTACTTGAGAGAGACTTGAACTTAATTTAGGAGAATTCAACCATTAATCAAAGGAAGACTTAATGAAATCGATACCTTAGAAAATCCATGATAAATCAATAAAGGTGATTAAACCCTAAGTTTTAAATTATTATAAATTTAATCTTGATTCATTGTCATTTTAGTTAGCTCAATCATAAAATTAAATTTGATCATTCAAATATTAATCAGTTTAATTGTTTGGTACTTAGAATTAACCTCCTCGTGGGAGCGATACTCTACTCATCATTATATTACTTGTTAACGATCTGTGCACTTGCAGATAGTGAGGCCGAGGCCGTAACAGTGACTCCATTTTCTCCGGACTTAGGTTCGTGTTCTCTAAGGCCCCAAGCCTAAACAATGCCGAAGTCGCAAGAACCATTCCACCGGGAGTGGAGGCAAAAATCCCTTCTCACAGTGGAGACTCCACTAAGGATAAGAGAAGTTGATTTTGTTGGTCTTTATATTATTCTATTCTTTCTTATAATGATATTATCCATTACATCATCTTATATTGCATCATGTGCATGAGTTAGGATGCCCGTGTTACCCGTGTTTTGTTATGTAAGGGATACCATACTTTCACTCAAGGTATGGAGATCGAGCATGGCATAACCACTCATAGCCTCGTACCATTTGGTATATACTTGCCATGGGAACCTAATCCTTTTAACCCAAAGACTAAAGCTCATGTAATTGGCCTCGTTACTTTCCTTAGGTTTTACCCCAAATGAATGTTGTTTGACTATGGTTAATTTAACTTGGCTTAAATCATGACTTATTTGGTTTGATCTTTTTCTAATATGACCCAAGTACATTTGCAAGCTCAAATAAATTTTTCTTTAAAGTCTAAAAGACCAAAGCTATTTTCAAAATTTTTCAAGATGGTCTTTGGACATAAGACTTTTCTAAAAGTAAATCAAAAATTCTTTTGCTCATGGCCCAAATACTAAGCCCAAAATACATTTTTCTAAGATCTTTTTATAATGGGCTTAGAAACAAAATTGTTTTTATCCAATCTTTTCTTACAAAGAGCTTGCAAATTATTTAGGTCAATTGAGAAATACCAAAAATCAATTGTGAGCCTAGTTTATACTAAGAATAATTAATCATGGGCTTGTTTTTGGCATGAACAATTTGTTACTCTTTTCAAATGAGAAATCTATCTATAATAAACCTCTTAATTTAGTTTTAATCCAATATAGCATAAAAGCTACTATAGTTGGTTGAATGGATTAAAACCTAATTAATGGGAATTATTATAAACTAATTTCCATTTTCGAAAATATAACTATTGGTTGAAACGTTCGAGGGAAATATTCGAAAACAAGGTACCCCATGTTGGTATTTTGTTAACCATATACCTAGGAAAAGAGACTCGCCATTCGTGTGTGGATGTTTTAAGGTTGGAATGAACGTCCTAATTATCTTTCTTTGTTGATTGTTTGTGCATACATGCATACATGCATACATTTGCATCTCATATCATTAATCCTTTCTGGCTCATAGCCCTAGATTATGATAGTTCAAAAGCTTACGACAATCCAACCTACGCCGGAAGCGAAGAATCTAGCAACGACTCAATCACTTGCTCACCAAAAGCAATGGAGCCCGAACAAATTCAAAGAATGGTGGATGAAGCCCTCGATGCCAAGATGGAAGAAATAAAAGAGGCCATGGCCGAGACCATAAAAAATCAACTAACTGCAATTTTAGAAAATCATGCCGAAGCATCTGCTAGCACTAAGAAACCAAAGGACAAAGGGAAGATTAAAGTTAGTGAAGTAGCTTTTGATGATGATAAGGTGATCATTGATGATGATGATTGGGCTCAATACTACTAAGATCCTCAAGACAAAAAGGAGCTGAAGGTTGTTGAGAAGTCAACTATTGAAAAGACCGAGACTTCTGATGTTGAAAAGATGATTGCTGATCTAGAAAAGAAATTTGAGAAGAAATTGAAAACCGAGGAAATGTCGAAAGTTGACAAATTATTTGAGCTAGATGAAGAAGTCCCATACAAGTTCAATATGCCATCTTTCGCGAAGTTTGATGAAACTGGAAATCCTCATCTCCATGTGAAACAGTATATCACTGCCATGCAGTCTGCCCGAGCTACTAAGGCTCAAACCCTAAGGCACTTCATGCTCTCATTAGACCCTGTTGTTCAAAATTGGTTCAATACCTTAGATGATGGAACAAAAAAAGAGTTGAGATCTGCTTTACAAAGCCTTCATCCAACAATATGGATATAATGTCGAAATGGAAGTTACCTTAATGGAAGTTGAGTCCATTAGACAAAGGCCAAATGAGAATTTTGTGGACTATGTGAAGAGATGGAGAAATAAGGCCGCTTTGCTCAAGAAAAGGCCCCATGAATCTGATCAAATAAGGATGATCGTGAGAGGTGTCCTGCCCAATCTTCGTGAGAGGATGTCTCACACCCTTATAAGGGATTTCAAAGATCTTCTCCAAGCTGGTCTACAAATTGAAGAGTGGGAAAGGGAGAAAAATTGCTTTTCAATAAGAAGGAATGAGAAATGGAATTACCAGTCCGAAAATCAAAGCACGCAAAAAGAAGTTGATGTCAATACAACCGGTCAAGCAAATAGAAGGCAGTTTTCATATCTGGGGAAGCTTTTGTCTTGGGTCTTCGACAAGCTACAAAAGAAGGGACTATTACAGCCATTGGCCCCTCGACCTTTGCCGAATCCTTTACTCCCAAAATTTAATACTAAAGCCTTTTGTGAGTTTCATCAAACACAAGGACATGAGAAGGACAAATGCTTGCGATTAAAACATGAGATCCAACATTTAATCGAAAGTGGTAAGCTACCAGAGCCGGACAAGCCCAATACCAAAGACAATCCTTTGCCTAAGTTTGGAAGAGTACCTCCACCGGCAACCTTCATGGTGGGAAAAGGATTGGAAGAAGATATTGTTTTATCATCCTTTTAAGATGGGGATATTGAAGATGTGAAAGAAAAAGAAGCTTAACTCAACAAACTTTCCTTAGCTTGAATGTTGCTTTTCAATTTTGCTTTCTTTAATATTTAATTGGAACAATCTTGTTTTCCAAATTTAAATTTGTTTGAATAAATTACTTTCATCAAAATTTTTGTTGGTCTTTGTTCATTTTGGTGTTCAACCAATAAGGAATCTAGCTTGATAATTCATGAATTAATATATTTATGCATCATGACTTGAATGACTTTACTAGGTAAGGGAATTGCTCTATAGCATTGAGTTGTTTATGCTTACTTAGAGAGGGCTCCTGTATAATTATCTTTGTCTAGGTCCTAGTCAGTCTTAGAACATGCTTTGACAAACTTTCGAGGTGAAATTGAACTCTACTTATTTAAGGGAGAGATGATCTAGGCATTGTTTGGTTAGCCAACAACTAGTATCTACCCAATTAGATATCAATCCCTAGTTGTCCCTTTGAGCCTTCATAAAATTTTAGCTTTCTTTTCATTGGCATATAACCCTGATAATCTACCCTGAGCTATTGTGATACTTTTGACAAGTCTTATGATCACTAAGGTGAAGAGGCAAGAATATAAAAAGAAAGGAATGCAAAGCCAAGACCATAAGGGTAGTTAAAGTTCTTAAGACCATGAAGATAGTTGAAGTTCTTAAGACCATAAGGGTAGTTGATGTTCTCAAGACCATAAGGGTAGTTGATGTTTTTAAGACCATAAGGATAGTTGAAGTTCACCTAGTATCTTCAATCTATCAAGACAACATCAGAGTAACAAATGATTTATCCCTGTTAAAGAAGATTTATGTTACTCCACTCATCCATTATTAGAAGCCCAAGTTAGTACAGACAAGACAACTCTTTTAGAGCTAGAACCAAACAAAAAAAAACAAATCAAACAAAAAAAAAAGAAAAAAATAAAACCTAAAAAGGCGATTCAAAAAGCCAAATGAGTTCTCTTTTACCTAAGACAACAAAAGGCTTCCATTTGGTTTATAAGGATATTTTGACTTGAATTGGTCCAACCCAACCAAAGATTCGATCAAAATCAAAGAAAAAGGAGAAAGACCATTCGGTTCTTGAAAGTTCTGTACTTAACAGTCCTACAAGGAAGAAGGACAAAATGATAAAATGCTCAAAGAAAGGGAGGAGTAAGAAAAACACAGAGAAAGAAAAGGGAAGAGTAAGGAAAGAGGAAAGAAAAGGGAAAAGAAGAAAAGAAGTGAATTTGGGTCTTAAACTTTTTACAAGGGCAAAGACTATCCTAATCAAGATCCAGATTAATGCTAAGAAGCCAAAAAGAATTTAGAGTCTAGCAAGATTGCTCCAAGCTGCCTAAAATTCAAACAAGAAATTTATAGTGTTAGGGTTTGTCCATTGTGTCACATCAGCTCCTATCTAAAAATGGCCTTCATTTAAACCCGTGTCCCTTATAGACCCCATTTCAAGCCTATCAAAGACCTGTTGATCTCTCTTGATAGGTAGAGTCTATTAGTGGAGATAGTTTGAATAAGCATGCATATGAGATAGACAATATTTGAACTCAATGATACCTTTGGCCAAGTAATGTGTATGTGCCTATCTGAAGTGCAACAATTCTTGCTTAAATAGAAGTGATTCCCGAGTTTAGTATGGTAACTAGGGTTGTCATGTTATAGATATATTAATTTGGAAAAATCAAGTCCTGAGGTACATTGACAATTGATTTGGCAAAGCCAACATTTGATTTCAAAATAAAAAGTAAAAAAAAAAATGTTTTTGTCATACAAAGCCTTCAAGTTAAGGGGAGTATGTTGAACTATCGAATCTCGAAAGACACATTGGGCAAAGTAAATGATTATTGGCAAGGTCAAGAAGAAACTATCAACCGACATGCTGAAACATAGTTCGACTCTGCTGCTTGGGGCCTCCATTATTCATGTTTTCAACATCTTGAAGATAAAAGCCACAAATGCAAAGCTTTCGATCATTCCAATGCAAGACTTAAACGAGCATCAAAAAGGAACCAATGAGAACACTTTTGCTAATCATCTCGGTTTGTGAGTCTATGGAACGACTGTAAGTATTATTCATGCATATCATGCATACATGAGCATATCACATCGCACTTTCTTATCTTGTATTGTCTATTCCTTTTCAAAGTGAATAGCAAATACCTTGCAAACTAAAGAATCAAAAGAAGATATTGAATCAAGGGGGCATGGAAAGCCTATTTGCTTGTGGAAGATCCAATCGTTTTGTAAAAGAAGAAATACGTGCTTGTGCGAAGAACTAAACGGAGCCCGCATAGAAAAATCATGGGTTTGAGCCTACACAGCACGTATTTCTTCGCACAGGCAAAGTTTCTCCTTTTCAATTTTTAGAGTTTATATATAAAATATTTTTGAACTCACTTGCAAATATTTTGCCACGCAGGGGGCAGGAGAAGATATGAGAGACAATTAAAAATAGCTGAATTTTTTGCAAAAAGGAAGAACAAAAGAATGAAACATTATAACTATCAAAAGAATGAAGATGCAAAAGATAAAAGATCAGTTCAGCTACAAGAGCTGAAGCCAGGGTAAAGACCCGACCTCCAATGGATAAAGATTTATGTTCCAAGGGTGAAGATCCGATCTCAAAGGATGAAGATCTATATTTTCAAGGGTGAAGACCTGATCTCAAAGGATGAAGATCCATTTACAAAGGGTGAAGACCTGATCTCAAAGGATGAAGATCCATTTACAAAGGGTGAAGACCCGAAGTCTCAAAGGATGAAGATCCATTTTTCAAGGGTGAAGACCCGATCTCAAAGGATGAAGATCCATTTTCAAGGGTGAAGACCCGATCTCAAAGGATGAAGATCCATTTTTCAAGGGTAAAGACCCGATCTCAAAGGATGAAGATCCATTTTCAAGGGTGAAGACCCGATCTCCAAGGATGAAGATCCACTTTCAAGGGTGAAGACCCAATCTCCAAGGATGAAGATCCATTTGCAAGGGTGAAGACCCCATCTCCAAGGATGTAGATCCATTTGTAAGAGTGAAGACTCAATCTTAAAGGATGAAGATCCATTTTCAAAGGTGAAGACCCGATCTCAAAGGATGAAGATCCATTTTCAAGGGTGAAGACTCGATCTCAAAGGATGATGACCCAATTTTCAAGGATGAAGATCCATTTTCAAAGGTGAAGACCTGATTCCAAGGATGAAGATCCAATTTCAAAGGGTGAAGATCCGAAGTTTAAAGGATGAAGATCCACTTTCAAGGGTGAAGACCCGAAGTCTAAAGGATGAAGATCCGTTTTCAAAGGGTAAAAACCCGATGCCAAGGATGATGATCCAGTTCAAAGGATGAAGATTCATTTTCAAGGGTGAAGACCCAATCTCAAAGGATGAAGATCCATTTTGATGGTGAAGAATCACAAAGCATAAAATAGCCGGAGCTGTTAGACTTCTCAAATGATAAAGGGTCAGTCAAACTCAGTCTCGGGTCCAAGTACCCAAATTCAAATTAAATCCAATCTTGGGTCCAAGTACCCAAATCAAATCCAATCTCGGGTCCAAGTACCCAATCTCGGGTCCTAGTACCCAAATCAAATCAATTTTGGGTCCAATTACCCAATCCTATGTCTAAGAACCCAAATTCAATCAATCTCGGGTCCAAGTACCCAAATCAAATCAATTTCGGGTCCAAGTACCCAAATTAAATCTAATCTCGGGTCCAAGTACCCAAATCAAATTCAATATGTGGTCCAAGTACCCAATCCCAGGTCTAAGTACCCAAATTCAATCCATTCTCGGGTCCAAGTACCCAAATCAAATCCAATCTCGGGTCCAAGTACCCAATCCCGGGTCCAAGTACCCAAATTAAATTTAATCTCGGGTCCAAGTACCCAATCTCGGGTCTAAATACCCAATCTTGGGTCCAAGTACCCAATCCTGGGTCCAAGTATCCAAATTCAATCCAATCTCGAGTCCAAGTACCCAAATCAAGTTCAGTCTCGGGTCCAAGTACCCAAAACAAATTTAAATCACCATCTCAAAAATTAAGTCTTATTGCTTTTCACTCTCTTTCACTAAAGTTTCATATCATTCAAGCAGGGGGCAAACTGTAGGCCCTTAATTTTTGACTCAGTCCGGTCCAATATATTTTAATTAGTCCAAAATAATTTTTGTGTTGTCCAATATATTTTAGTTAGTCCAAAATAATTTTTTATGGTATCTTGATTAATTTTAATATTTATTCTAGTAAAAAATGGTGAAGTGAATAAAAATTCAAAAATAATAAAAAAATAACAAAAAAAAATCGGCGACGGAAAAATCGGCGATGAAAAAATCATCGCCGAAAGTCAGCGCAGGCCGTGGGCATTTCGCCCGCAGAAAACTCCTGCGGGTGAAAAGGCCAGTGGGCCAATTAACCCTAGCTGCGGTAGCTTTTTTGCCAGCGCATTTTTTCCGCAGCAGTTTTTTTTTCGCTAGCAAAATTTTTTCGACGCAAATTTTTCTAAACCTAATGCAATTAGGTTTTGGTTTCCTTTTCCTAATCAATATTAGCTTCTATAAATAACTAGAATTATACATCAAATTCTTCTATAAATAAGGACTAAACAACACAAAAAAGAAGGAGGAAATTTGGACAGAAATTGGAAGAAATCGGGGGGAGAAAGTGGAGACCGAAACTGTGAAGGAAAACCTTGAATCAAGCTGATTTTTTGAGAGAGCAAAAAAGCTTGTCTTTGACCTTGTTCATCCAAGAAGCAATTTTGGTGTAACTTACGAACTAAGGTTTGAGCTCTTAATTTCTTTTATTTTTTCACAGTAGCTAAATCATCCCCTTCTTTCTTTTAATTCAAAAACTTTAGAACCTCAATTCACTTTTTCTAAGGTTTAAAAACCTTAATTCATTGCTTTTTTTTTTCCAAAAAGTTTAAAGTTGTTAGTTTTGTTTCTTCAAAACCCCAAAACCCTAATTTGATTTCTAAATTTTCAAAACTTTAAATTGTGTTTTGTTTCCTTCCAAAAGCCCTAAAAACTTCTTTTTTGCTTTTGTAAACTTCAAATCGTTTACTTATTTTCATAAAGTTATCAATTGTTTTTTCCAAATCCTAAAATAAAACTCATTCCCCGAAACCCTAAATCAAAAATCTTAAAACCCTAATCCAACTCCAAAAACCAAAATAGTGAAACCTAACCCCTTTAAAACCTTAAACCCTAATTTTTCTAAACCCTAATCCTTTAAAACTTTAAAACCATATAAACATAATTTTACACAGTAAGCTTAAGACATAATTCAATGAATAACCGTAAACCATAAATCTAAGTATTTTAAAGTGTTCAAAACTTAATTTCATGATTTCACCATTCAAACACTAATTTGGTTAATCAAAGAACTTTATCAACCTATTAAAATATAAAACCTTAATCGATTTTAATTCATTTAAAAACTCACAGTAGCCTAATTCCATAAATTCTAAAACCCTAAACACATGAAATAAAGAACCCTAAATGGAAACAGTAGCTATAATTTTGAATCTTTATTTGCCTTATTCAATTTTATATTTGATTATGCTTTGATTTATTTTATATGCTTTAATTTATTTAAGTTCAATGCTTGGTTTATTTAATTTGTCATGGATGGATGTTTACTTTCTATGGATGTTTAATACCTTTGATGAATGATTTATTTGTGATGAATGGTTATTAACTTTTTTCAATTTATTTAGATTTCCAAATGTTGTAAGAGGTATGTTTCCACTTTGGTGGGTACCTCATTAGTTAAGTATCATATAATTTAAATTGTTTTTCTATTTTAGAACCAATGTAAAGGACATGTTTCTACCATTCGGTGGGTGTCCTATTTAGGCATGGGATGTAAGGACAAGTTTCCATCCTCGGATGGGTGTCCATTTATTTTCTTTCTTTGGACATTGCTTTGTTTTTAATATAATGATGCTTTCTTTTAATTATTGTGTGTAATATGGATAATAATGTTATATTTAAGAATTTTATAATATTAAGACCTGTAAAGGAGGCTGGTTCCAATGAACCGGGCGTTGTGGGGGTGCTAGGCCATTTCTCACCTTCCCCACACATACCCAACTTTCTGAACCCATTAGGGGGTTGGGGATTCCTTAGAAATCAAGTCATCCACCCCTTTCTTTTTCCCGGCCCGTCCAGGTGGCGACTCCATTTTTTTCGAACTTAGGTCCGTGTTCTTTAAGGCCCCGAGCCTAAACAGTGCCGCAGTCGCAAGAACCATTCCACCAGGAGTGGGGGCAAAAATCCCCGCTCACACATACTCCAAAAATTGAAGGATTTCAAGTATGCAAAGTGGATTTTTGGTGATTTCCACCAAATTTAGTAAGTTTCCAACTCTTTTCTTTGAATTCCATGGAAGTTTGATTTATGTGAGAATTTGAATTTTTAAGTAGTATGTTATAATTGTTGGAATTGGTGTGTATGATGTTATTTTGGGTAATTAACAATGTTTTTAAGGTTAGATTGAAGAGATGATGGAGTTTGGATAAAGAATGGTGAAGAGAGCGAATTTAGGGTTATGGATTTTTGGGGTTTTGAAAACATGAGTTTTAATTGTGCAAGTTGGTTCTAAATAAGTTTTTTTGATTCATAAATTAGTATTTTAAAATCAAATATTGGATTTGGTTATGTTTGGTTGGAGTTTGAGAATGGAAGTGGAGATTTAGGGTTTTGGAAAAGTGATTTTTCAAAGTGGTTGAATTGTGAGATTTTATTTGTTTACGCATGTTGTTTAGTGTTAAAAGCGATGAATATAAGCTTGAAATGAGTAATGGATTGTGTTGTAATGGAAAACCTTCAATGGGGGAAGGTTATACCATTTTTGAGATTTTGTGTATAAGAGTATATTGCTATAATGTAAATGATTTAAATGTATTAAAATATGTTTCTAATAATATAAATAAACTTAAAACACTAATTTAATTGTAGTAGAATGGAATTCTAATGTTAAAGTAAGGAAAGGCTAAATTTTTGGAAATTTGTAGGAGTAATGTTTAATTATGGTTAAATCTTGGAAATGCCATTAAATGTGATACTAAATGATTATTTGCTATCACATTTGGTTTAGGCATTGAGGGAGGTTGATTTGCTTCATCCAAGTGGTTAAGGGCAAGTTGGAAAGATAGGATTGAAGGTTGTTTTAAGCTTGCTTTGGGTTGCTAGTGGAGGTATGTACAAACTTTAAATATATTGTTTATATTTGCATGACATTTGAGCTTAACACATTTTGGTTGAAAAATGAGTTAAGTTATTTGGTACATTGATTGTGTATGAATAATGTGCTATAAAATTTGTAATGTTATATATGTGTTTAAATGTATTGTGAAAAGCCATTGATAATGGCTAAATTGTGTATAGTGTGAAATATGCATATTATGTGGAAATACATAAAGTAATTAGGTAATGTGTTGTGAATGCAAAAATGAGATATGTGGTATGATGAAATGAATTAATATTGATAAAAATGAGAAAAGTGAGAAAAATGAGAAAAATGTGAAAAATGAGAAAAGTGAGAAAAAAATGTGAAAATAAGGCAATGTGCCTAGATTGAAAATGTGAAAATGAGAAAGAGATTAATAATGAGAAATATGAATAAATTATGTGTCTAGTATGTTATTCAATTTTCAGAGTTCTGTGTTGGGCGGCATGCCTATGATTGCCTATGGGCTAAAAGCTGGGCTGGTAAAAAGACCGGGTCGTAAGCCAGGTCCAGTTGATAAATATGATGTTTTTGGGGTGAAAAGACTGAGTCGTAAGCCTCAAAAACAAATCCTTGAAGCTAGACTGAGTGAAAGACTGGGTTGTAAGCTCAGATCTAGTTGGATTATCCATGGATATATTGCCTATGGGGCTAGACACAAGGTGTCATTATGGACGAAAGCAGTAACTCTAAAATTTGAATAGCATATTAGATCATTTTTGGGGCCATGCTTGTCTTTGCTTTAATGTGAATTATGAATTGTGATAGAATTGAGCAATATAATGAGATATAATGTTATGAGTTGTGATATATATATATGTGTGTTGTGCATTGACATTACATTTAAACTATATTGTTATCAAAGTTTGCACCACTAGGCTTCGGCTTAGCGTGATTGTTTCCATCGCGCAGGTGACAGGGTAGACTCAACTGAGCTAGAGAGTTCTTCTAGACTAGGTTGGGTCTAGACTTGTAGTGGAGCTTGTTGAGTTGTTATCGAGATCAGAAACACTGTCGGTAACATGTATATATTTTTATGTATTGTATATTATAAAGAATGTTTGGGTCAATTTATTTGAAATGGGAAAGTAAATGTGTTTTAAATTACATATATATATATATAAATGTTGTCCCAAGATGGCAACCAAGAAGGGAGGGGGTGAATTGGTTTCTTGAGGAATGATGGCAAATAGAAACAAAGAATTCAAAACTCAACCACAAGAAATGTAGAAGAAATAAATGGTTGAGTAGTGAGTAGAAGAAAGAACACACAAGATTTATAGTGGTTCAGATTAACTCCAATCATACATTCACTTCCCTAACAACTTGTTAAGGTTTCACTAACTTTGAGTTTTCTTCTTACAAGCTTAACTCTAACTTTACAATTGGTTTGAGATCATATACCTCACAACCCTTGTAAGAGTTTTTCCTAGGCTCACTCTCACAACCCAAGTGTTTCCAAGCTCACACTCAAACTTTTACAATGGTGTTTTTAATGCTTACACCCAACACTCATTACAATTCAAATGTTAATTGTAGTAATAAAAGAAAATATGTTGCTTGGCTATTAAATTCCGAATCACCTTTTTTTTGACAAAATATTGTGTGAATTTATAGGCAATGTGGTCTAACTAGCCGTTATAGATAGTGATAAATAAGTCTTGGTAGTTTAGACCTTGTGTTAATAGACTATTTGAAGCGGTTAGCGGTTCTCCTTGATACTAGGACGGTCGCGCCAATGTCTCACGCAGTCGCCTTTAGATAAGGGATGGTCGCTACATTCAAAATTGCTTCAACGGTCGAATTTAAGTGCTCTGCTGCTGGAATCTTACCCATGTTGTGGTTGTCGGGCGGTCGCACATAAGTTAGGTGCAGTTGCCCTTTTTGAATATTGAAGTGGGTTTATAATGGTTATTACACGTGGCATTCTTTAACTGGGCAAAATAAACTTTCGCCTAAATATGAATGTCGCAGTCACCCTAGGTGCCAATTAGCGGTCGAATTGAGAGACTCACGTCGAACTTCTAGGATTACCTAAGGACGCGAACACTGTTGTCAGTTTGAGTAATTTTCTCTTGAATTAGCAGAGCAGTCGCAAAGTCTTAAGGAC
Organism: Garcia nutans; assembly: GCA_947685225.1. NCBI lineage: Eukaryota > Viridiplantae > Streptophyta > Magnoliopsida > Malpighiales > Euphorbiaceae > Garcia > Garcia nutans. The sequence continues at coordinate 52,134,580 of CANTUV010000007.1, forward strand.
GGTCGCTAAAGCAGTAAGCGAGACCTTATCCTCCACCGTGCTTGTCACCATGAACCTTACTGAAATTTGGATAATTTAGGTTACTCTTGTTACGGTAGTCCTTGTTCGCTGGACGGTCGCTCATGTTGATGTGCGGTCTCTGCTGTGGTCGAGTTTATGACCGCGAACCCTACTATGATATGGTTTCATCCTTCAATTCAATGGGGCGATCATCCTGTGTTGACTTATTTGAAACAATCTAATCCTGCAACAAGATTCTTAAAACACATGTTAAATAAGTCATTCAATTTGAGTTGTCAAGGATCAAAATTGAGATCATTTGGCTAACAACCTCCCCTATTTTGACTTTGATAATCAAATGGAATGATGATATAAAGTGAGAGAAATGTAAATTCAAGGAAAAAATTTTAAACTTCTCATGTTTCTGGAGGAATTCTATAAAGCTCCCCCTAAACATATGCATGTATCATGCTTATTTTGGAGTGTATAGCTTATTTTATTATAATAACTTGGCACATACACATACACATCAGTATAATAACTTTACACACTCATATTTGTATATTTCTCTCATTTGTATATTTCTCCCATATGGATATTTATCCCCCTTTGTCATAGGATAAATGCATAAGAAGATTATGAACATAAAAACCAGAATTTTATTAAAAATAGGGCAGTAAAAAGGATATCAAAGACAATAGTAAGAGAGAAAAATAGAAACAACAAAATAGAAATAGAAACAGTAAAAGTAAACTAATCAGAATCTTCATCCTCATCTAGCTTTTCTTCTTCTATAGGAGCTTTTCCCTTATCAAGAGGGACATTGCTGGTAGAGCTAGTGCTGATGGATTCTTCTTCTTCAGGGGGACTCTCTGTATGATCACTTATATCCCAATCCTCAAGATTACATTGTGGCAAATTCATTTTGTCTTGCATGTCATAGAGATCATGATGCATGTGAGATATAAGGTCAATCCTTTTGTTCAGGTGATGGAATCTCTTGGAGACGCTTTTCTTGAAGTGAGAGAGTTTCCTTGAAAGAGATTTGATGGCTCTCAAAATGATTTTTGGAGGAGAGCTAGTTTGGGTAGGTTTAGATGAGGAAGCCTTAGGAGGTAGTTCAACAGCAACTTCCAAAGAGTCTTCTTCTTCCTCAATGGTGTGCCTTGGTCTTTTCTTGTGCCTATCTACAACTCCTCTTTTACCAAAGTAGTACACATATGTGCCTTCAATCTTTCTAACATAGCCAACATGTTCTAGATAGTCTATTGTGATGGCACTTGAGGTAAGATTGAAAGGATTTCTCAAGGTAGCTAAGTTAAGATCATTGAGCAAGTTCAGGTGCCTAGCTATTTGAGTGATTTAGGAAGATAAGAAGAAGGTTGCAGTTCCTGTGACAACATGGTGATACAATGTGTCAATCAAGAATTTTGTTGTGTTGATTTAGATGTTGTGGGTGAATGCATATAAGAAGATGAGGTCTCTTTTTGTTACCTTTTCATTCCCATCAGCCCTTTGGTGAATAGTGTAGGTTATAATTCTATGAAGTATCCAATGGGTGAGGGACTTGATGTGTCTAGCTTTTGACTCTTTCTCAAAGGACCTCTCTATAGAAATTTCTTGCCAAAAGGTAGAGAGGGTTTGGTTGGAGACGGCTAAATCATTGTAGGAGGTGACTCCACCAACAGGAAAGTAACAAATTATTCCAAAGTCCTCTAAGGTTAAGGCTAGGTATTGGTCAAAAAGCTTAAATCTAACCCCATACCACCCTAGTGTAGAATTTGCACTCTTTTCAATATGAATGGACATAAGAAATTCCCTACTAAGACTAGAGTAACCTACCTCATCAGGGAAAACAAATTTCCTCCAGCAAAGAACATTAAGTAGACTCTCAATCTCTTCCTTAATGCCACCAAATGGAGATTTGGTTCCTTCAAATTTCTTCCTTTTCAGCATAGCATATCTCACATCTTCCTTAGGGGTTTGGTGGTGAGGTTTATGAATTTTCTCACCTCTTCTAGATTGTGGAGGAGATGGAGGAACATCTTGAGGTTCACTTATGGTGATTTCTAAAGGTTTCTTTCCTTTCCCTTTCCCTTTGGAAGTACTTCTCTTTTTGGGGCCATGAGAATTGAAGAAGTGGAAGAAACTTGAAAATCTTGAGAGGATTTAGAGATATGGAGGGAAGTTTGTATGTTATAAGTGATAAAAGGCCTACGTGACTGATGTATGATGGTCTCAAATAGAAGAAATTAAGAGAGTAGCCATTTATGACTGTTGAAGGTTGGAAAATTACGACCTGTCATACTGTTAATGGTTACAAAATTTTAAGCAGAGTGTACAGAGTGTGGTCGCCTATCTGTATTGGCGCGATCGCTAAAAACACTATAGTGACCATTAGAATAAATTGAGCTCTCGCGACTGGAGAGAATGTCTGTAACGGTCGAAACTATAGAAATTAATGTAACCGCTCATCAATGTTTCCTGACCGCTCGCTGAAGGGTCAATTCAGATGAGTCTAACTGGTAAGGTTGTGACCGCAATAAGCATTGGAACGACTGCGAATAACAAAAAAATGAAAGGGGAAAAAGTGATGGATTGTTATAGTTTAAAAGAAAAAATTAAAGTTGATGCCTACAGATGTTTGAGAGATTTTTGTTAATAGGCAATATTTTATTCATTCACAGATGTTCCATCAATCATACCTAAATTATGCTTAATGAAGTTAAACCTATCTTCATTCAAAGGTTTTGTAAAGATATCAGCAAGTTGATTATGTGTATCTATAAACTCTAAAACAATATTTTGGTTTTGTATATTATCTCTCAGAAAATGATGTCTAATGTCTATATGTTTAGACCTAGAGTGTTGGATAGGATTTTTGGACAAGTTGATAGCACTGGTGTTATCACATTTAATGGAAATATTATTGAACACTTTACCATAGTCAAGAAATTGTTGCTTCATCCATAACACTTGTGTGCAACAGAACCATGCCACAACATATTTGCTTCCATCATAGACAGGGCTACCGATACTTGTTTCTTACTATGCCAAGAAACTAGACAATTGCCAAGAAAGTGACATGCTCCTATTGTGCTTTTTCTGTCCAAGATACTGCCGGCAGAGTCCGTATATGAAAAACCTAAGATATGAAATGATGTGTTTCTAGGATACCAAAGACCTAAATGCAATGTACCATTTAAGTATTTCAAAATTCTCTTAGTAGCATTCAAGAGTGATTCTTTAGGACAAGTTTGAAATCTAGCACAAAGACATACACTATACATTATATCAGGTTTAGAAGCGACTAAGTAAAGTAGTGATTCGATAATACCTCGATATTTCTTTTCATCTACCGCTTTACCAGTTTCATCTTTACCCAATTTCAAGGATGTGCTCATAGGAGTCTTGCTAGTCTTGCAGCCATCCATTCCAAATTTCTTGATGAGTTCCTTTGTATATTTGGATTGGTTGATGAAGATTCCATCTTTGCATTGCTTGATTTGTAGTCCAAGGAAGAACTTGAGTTTACCCATCATGCTCATTTCAAATTCCCTAGTCATACAATAAGCAAATTCTTTGCATAAGGTTTCATTAGTAGCTCCAAATATTATGTCATCCACATAAATTTGCACCATTAAAATGTTATGTTTATCCTTTTTAGCAAAGAGAGTTGTGTCCACTTTTCCTTTTGAAAAACCATTTTCAAGTAAATATGCACCAAGTCTATCATACCATGCCCTTGGTGCTTGTTTCAATCCATATAAAGCTTTGGTGAGTTTGAAAACATGATTTGGAAAATTTTAGTTTTCAAAACCCGGAGGTTGTTCAACATAAACTTCTTCGTTTATAAATCCATTTAGAAATGCACTTTTAACATCCATTTGAAAGAGTTTAAAATTCATGTGACATGCAAAAGCATGTAATGTTCTAATAGCTTCTAATCTAGCTATAGGAGAAAATGTTTCATCATAATCAATGCATTCTTCTTGATTATAGCCTTTGGCTACCAATCTTGCTTTATTCCTAGTGATGTGACCATTTTCATCAAGCTTATGTCTATAGACCCATTTGCATCCTATGATTGAATGATCTTTAAGTCTAGGAGTAAGTTCCCATACATTATTTCTTTCAAATTGATTAAGTTCATCTTGCATTGCAATCATCCAACTCTCATCATTTAGAGCCTCCTCAATGGTCTTTGGCTCAATTTGAGAAACAAAAGCAAAATTAACATCTATATGATTAATTTTAGATCTAGTAATTACTCCCTTAGATGTTTCATCAATGATGAGATCCATAAGATGATCTTTCTTGTATTGCCAATCCTTAGGTAGAGCTTGAGTCTTTTCTTTAAGTTCATTATGATTGATCCTTGGAGCATCAATAGTTTCTTGTGGTTCAAGAGTACCTGCAAGGTCATCAAAAGTACTAGCTTTCCTTTGATCAAGTTTGGATGATTCAACAAAAACAACATGCATTGATTCTTCAACTACTAGAGTTTTCTTATTAAATACTCTATATGCTTTGCTAGATAATGAGTATCCTAGGAATATACCTTCATCTGATTTCGATGAAAATTTTTCAAGATTTTCCTTGGTGTTCAATATAAAGCATTTGCATCCAAATACTCTAAAATATGAAATTCTGGGAATTCTTCCATTCCATAGCTCATAGGAAGTTTTATTAATTAAAGGCCTTTTGTAAACACGATTTGCAATGTAACAAGCGGTATTAATGGCTTCCGCCCAAAAATAAGATGGTAATTCATATTCATTGAGCTTTGTTCTAGCTATTTCAACCAAGGTTCTATTTTTCCTTTCAACCACACCATTTTGTTGTGGAGTTCTAGGAGCTGAAAATTTATGTGAAATGCCAAATTCATTATAAAATTTTTTTCAAAATTTTCATTCTCAAATTCTTTGTCATGATCACTTCTAATAGATGTGATCACATATCCTTTTTCATTTTGAACTCTTTTTGCAAATGTTTAGAAGTAATTAAAAGCTTCATTCTTTTGAGCTAAGAAATTAACCCATGTGAATCTAGAGTAATCATTAACAAGAACAAATGCATATGACTTGCCACCTAGGCTTGTAACTCTATTTGGTTCAAACAAATCCAAATGAATGAGCTCTAAAGGTCTAGAGGTACTTACAACATTTTTTGATTTAAATGAGCTCTTATGTTGTGTAGACCCTTAATTTTTGACCTAGCCCGATCTAATGTATTTTAATTAGTCCAAAATAATTTGTTAGTCCAAAACAATTTTTGTTATCTTAATTAAATAATATTTGCTTTATTATTTAATTTTTATAATTAATAAAAATAAAATCATAATAATAAGCAAATAAATAAAAAAAATCGACGACAAAAAATCGGCGACGAAAAATTTCGTCGCCGAAAAGAGTTGCGACGAAATGGCCCGCAGGCAAATTCTTGCCCGCAGCCAGCTGCGGCAATTTTTTTGCCAGCGTATTTTTTCTAACAGTTTTTTCTTGCCAGCGCAATTTTTCCGCTGCAGTTTTTTTTTCGCTAGCGAAATTTTTCCAAAACCTAATACAATTAGGTTTCGGTTTCCTTTTCTTAATGAATGTTATATTCCGTGAATAATTAGAATTAATAAAAATAATCTTCTATAATTAAGGACTAAAACAACACAAAAAGGGGGGATTTTAGAGGAAATTTGAGATCGAAATTTAGGAGAAAAACTTTGAATCAATCGGACTTTTTGAGAGAGCAAACAAGCAATTCAACCCATCAAAGGCAGCAAAGCTTGTCTTTATTCTTGTTCATCCAAGAAGTGATTTTTGGTGGAACCAACAAACGAAGGTATGAATTTCTTTATTTGTTTCATTATTTCACAGTAGCTTCATCACTATAGATAAAAAATAATTGTTTCTGTTTCTTCAAAATAAAAAAAACCCTAAGAACGTTAATTTACCTTTTCTAAAGCTTAAAAACCTTAATTCGTTTATTTGTTTTCCAAAAATCTTAAAATTGTTATTTTTGCTTCTTCAAAATCTTAAAACCCTAATTGAATATGTTTCTTTTCAAAATCCTAAACTTGAATCTGTTTCTTTCCACAAACCCCAAAAAAATCTTTTCTGTTTCTATAAACCTTAAATTGTTTTGTTTATTTTCATAAAGTTTCATAGAATTATCAATTGATTTTCAAACCCTAAAACCTAATGCATTCTCCGAAACCCTAATTCTAAAATTCTAAAACCCTGATTCAACTCCAAAACCCAAAACAGTAAACCCTAACTCCTATAAAACCTAAACCCTAATTTTTCTAAACCCTAATTTTTTAAAACCTTAAAACCATATAAATCTAAATGCTACAATTCTACATAGTAAGCTTAAAAACCATAATTCAGTAACCGTAAATCATAAATCTAAATGTTTTAAAGTGTCCAAACCCTAATTTCATGATTTCACTTCTCAAACCCTAATTTGGTTAATCAAATAATTTTATCAACCTCTTAAATTATAAAATCTTAGTCCATTTCAATTTCTTTAAAACTCACAGTAGCTTGAACTTGTAAATTCCAAAGCCCTAAACACATTAAATAAAGAATTTTAAATGGAAACAGTAGCCTTAATTTGATTGCTTTATTCAATTTTATATTTGAATATGTGCTTTAATTTATTTTCAATGTTTTGTTGATTTATTTAAGTTCAATGCTTGATTTATTTAGTTTATCATGGATGGATGTTTACATTCTATTGATGTTTGATGTCTTTGATGAATGATTTATTTACGATGAATGGTTATTTACTTTTATCGATTTATTTAGATTTCCAAATGTTGTAAGAGGTATGTTCCCACTTGGTGGGTACCTCATTAGTTAAATATCATGTAATTTAAATTACTTTTCTATTTTAGAACCAATGCAAAGGACATGTTTCTACCTTTTGGTGGGTGTCTTATTTAGGCATGATTATGTAAGAGCATGTTTCCATCTTCGGATGGGTGTCCATTTATTTTTTTGCTTGGATATTGTTTTGATTTTCAATATATTAATGCTTTATTTCAATTGTTGTGTGTAATATGGATAATATTGTTATATTTAAGAATTTTATAATATTAAGACCTGTAAAGGAGGTCAGTTCCAATGAACCAGGGGTTGTGGGGGTGCTGGGCCATTTCTCACCTTCCCCACCCGTACCCAACTTTTCGAACCCATTAGGGGGTTGGGGATTCCTTGGAAATTGACTCATCCACCCCTTTCTTTTTTCCTAGTCCGTCCGAGTGGCGACTCCATTTTCTCCTGACTTAGGTCCGTGTTCTCTAAGGCCCCGAGCCTAAACAATGTCGAAGTCGCAAGAACCATTCCACCAGGAGTGGGGGCAAAAATCCCCGCTCACATGTTGCTTACCAAGTTGACAAGGTTTACAAGTTCTATCTTTGTCATATTTTATTTTAGGGAGACCATCAACTAGGTTTTCATTACAAATGCATTTTAATTGATCCATACTTACTTGTCCTAGACTTCTATGCCATAACCAAGCATCATCATTAGTAGAGATTAAACATTTAAATGCATTATTGGAATGTATGTCAATTTTATAAGTGTTGCATATTCTAGTTCCTTTAAATACAATAACACCACTTGAATTAGTGATCTTGCATCCTTTAGAATCAAAATTGACAATGTATTTTCTATCACATAATTGACTAACACTTAGCAAATTATGTTTCAAACCATCAACAAGCCATACATCTTCAATCAAGTCTTTACCAAGTATTCCAATGGAGCCAACACAAACAATTTTACCTTTAACATTATTTCTAAAATTTACATTACCTCCAAGTTTGTATGTAATACTTGTAAATAGCTTTGCATTCCCGGTCATATGCCTTGAGCACCCACTATCCACAAGCCATGTGCTTTCGTTGATAGTAGATTTTAGACATACCTATAAGGAAATAGTAGTTATCTTTCCTTAGGTACCAAAATGAAGTTGGGTCCTTGATGGTTAGCAATAGAGGCATCTTCTAACTTGAGATGAGCCTTTCTAATATGACAAAAAATGCTTTTATGTCCAAATTTCATACAATATGTACATTGCATCAATGTTTTATATTTTTGCACTTTCCTATTTATATTCCATGTGTTATGCATACAACTACACGTATGTGATTGCTTTTGTGCATGTTTAGTGTATATAAATGCATTATTACTTTTTGAGAACTTAGCTCTATTTCCTAGTGAGCCATGAGTAGTTTTTTTTGGAATTCTTAGACTTGGTGTGAGCATCTTTGTTCTTTACAACATCAACATTAGAGATTCGAGTTGTAGAGGCTTTTACAAATGTTGGTGTGCTAAGTGTAGTGTTGGTTGAACCATGAATCCTAATCCATATTTTAAGGAAGGTGATCTTTGGTTACCAATTAATGTGTCTAAGGCTTCTTTTCCTTTATGAAATCTTGAAATTGATCCTCTTAGTTCTTTTAGTTCATGCTTCAAAATTTCATTTTCTTTAATAACTTTCTCTAAGTCATGTGAGTTTTTATTTAACTCATTTATTAATTTCATCAAGTGTTCATTTGAGGTTTTCAATTCTAGGGTAGAATTCTTTAAGCATATAAAATCCTTTTCTAACTTATAACTCTTTTCCTTATAGAGCATCATCTTGGAGAAATATTTTTCTATTTTAAAGTTCATGTGCTCAATCAAATCACTATCATCTAGGTCATCAATATCGTCATGTGCTATTAGATTCAAGGATTGAGTACTTACCTCATTGGAGTCATCTTCAATAGCCATGAGACATAGGTTTGTAATTCCTTCTTCTTCTTTTTCTTCCTCTTCGCTTGAAGAAGAGTCATCCTATGTGGCTTTGAGAGACTTTTTCTTTTCTTTGTCCCATTTCTTTTTGTTCTTTACTTTGAAGCAATCCAATTTGATGTGACTAGATTTACCACATTCATAACTCTTTACCTCATTTTTCTTTTATTTATCTTTGAAGCAGGATTTAGGAAATGTACCTTTGTTAGCTTGTAATCTTCTCATTCTTTTCCATTCACTTATTCATTTTGAGAACATTGCCATTTCATCTTCATCATCAGTACCTTCGTTGCTTGAGCTCTCAACTTCTTTGATTGCTTTGAGAGCAATTGGTTTTCTCTTTCTTTATCACCTTGATCTTCTTCTTTTTCATTGTGTAGCTCAAATGTGAGTAGTTTTCCCACAAGCTCATCAGTTCTCAATGTGCTAAGATCATGAGCTTCTTCAATGGATGATACTTTTGATTCAAAGTTCTTTCTAGCTCTTAGGGCTCTCAAGATTTGCTATTTACATCACCTTGATCATATATCTTGCCATACTTCTTTAGCTCATTGACAATAGTAAGCAAGCGATTCGTCATGTCGGTGATGTATTCATTTGGTTTCATCTTGAATAGCTCATACTCATGAACATGCATTTGTTTCTTGGTGAATCTCACTTGAGCCGTACCTTCATGATAGTTTTCAAGTGTCTTCCAAATGCAATGTGCACAAGTTAAGTGTTGAACTCTTCCACCTTCTTCTCTTGAAATGGAGTTCATCAAGATGGAAGCGGCTCTATTGTTCTTGAATCGATCTTTAACATTGACAATTGACTATTGTGCTTTGGGAAGAGGAACTTGAATACCATCAACTTCATGAGTAGGAGGTTTCCACTCACTTTCCACAAAATACCATAGCTCAATCCCTTCACTATCTAGAAACAAATACATTTTGTGTTTCTAATAGGAATAATCCGTTCCATCAAAATAGGGTCTAAGGATAGTGTTTAGATTTCCATGAGAGGTTGAGTTTGATGACGAAGAAGTTGCCATAGTGGATCAAATTTCATAATTAAGTTTAATAAATTTCTAGCTCTGATACCAATTGTTGTCTCAAGATGGCAACCAAGAGGGGGGGGGGGTGAATTGGTTTCTTGAGGAATGATGGCAAATAGAAACAAAGAATTCAAAACTCAACAACAAGAAATGTAGAAGAAATAAATGGTTGAGTAGTGAGTAGAAGAAAGAACACACAAGATTTATAGTGGTTTGGATTAACTCCAATCATACATCCACTTCCCTAACAACTTGTTAAGGTTCCACTACCTTTGAGTTTTCTTCTTACAAGCTTAACTCTAACTTTACAATTGGTTTGAGATCATATACCTTACAACCCTTGCAAGAGTTTTTCCCAGGTTCACTCTCACGACCTAAGTGTTTCCAAGCTCACACTCAAACTTTACAATGGTGTTTTTAATGCTTACACCCAACACTCATTACAATTCAAATGTTAATTATAGTAATAAAAGAAAATATGTTGCTTGGCTATTAAATTTTGAATCGCCTTTTTTTTAATAGAATAATGTGTGAATTTATAGCCAATATGGTCTAACTAGCTGTTATAGATAGTGAGAAATAAGTCTTGGTAGTTTAGACATCATCTATTGTATGTTTAAACAATTGATCAATTGAATGATGAAGCTATTGTAAACATAAATAAGTCAATAGAAACACAAACCTCCATTGTTGGTTCCACCACAACTTGAATTCTGGTTGAACAATAACCAAAGACAGAGTATGTAGCCTTTGATGGATTCCTTCTTGCTGACTGCCTCTTGCTTTTCAAGTCCAAGGTTCTAAAAAATGTCTAATCTCCTTTTAAAAGATCAAAGTCTCAAGTCTCAAGCTCAAAAGTCTGAATAATTGCAAAAAAAAATCCCTTTCTTGTGTGTTTTGAAGTGGTATTTATAAGAAAAATTGAAACCTAATACTAATTGGTTAAGGAAATAAAAATCGTTTAGGAAATCAAATTAAAAACTAAAACCAAGTAGAATAGGGCTTCGGAAAAAATTGCGCTGGCAAAAATTGCTGAGGGGCGTGCGGGCTGGGCGTGGGCTAGGCACGGGCTGGGTGAGGGCCACAGGCTAGTTTTCATGCCGCGAATTGGCCCAAGCTAATTCGTAGCCAACGACGAAAAATTTCATCGCCGATTTTGCCTGTCACGGATTTCTATTTTTAATTTATTGTTTATCTTTTCTTCTTCTTTTTTATTTATTTTTTATTTTAATTAAAAATAAATACTATAATTAATAAATATTATTAAAAATACTATAAAAATGATTTTGGGCTATTTAAAAATATCGGACTGGACTGGATAAAAAATTAAGGGTCTACAGTTTGCCCCCTGCTTGAGCGATTTGAGACTACAACAAAAGAGAGTGAAAAGCAATGTGATTTTTTACTGGATTATAGCCATAATGGACTCCGTAATCAAGGTTAGTTTGAGTTCTGGACTCAAAATTAATTTAGGTTCTGAACCCGAGATAAGTTCTAGACTTAAAAATAATTTGGGTTCTGGACCCAAGATAAGTTCTGGACATAAAAAATAATTTAGATTCTGGACCTGAGATAAGTTCTGGACTTAAAAAATAATTTGGGTTTTGGACCCAAAATAAGTTCTAGACTTAAAAGTGATTTGGGTTTTGGACCCGAGGTAAGTTTTGGACTTCAAAAATAATTTGGGTTCTAGACCCGAGATAAGTTCTGGACTTAAAAGTGATTTGAGTTTTGGACCCGGGATAAGCTTTGGACTTAAAAGATAATTTATGTTCTGGACCCAAGATAAGTTCTGGACTTAAAAATAATTTAGGTTCTGGATCCGAGATAAGTTCTTGACTTAAAAGATAATTTGGGTTTTAGACCTGAGGTAAGTTCTGGACTTAAAAGATAATTTAAGTTTTGGACCCGAGATAAGATCTGGACTTAAAAGATAATTTGGGTTCTGAACCCGTGGTAACTTCTGGACTTAAAAAAATAATTTATGCTTATCTGCAAAAAAATAATTGTAGTTTGTAGGATACTAAAGAAATTTATAAAAAATTTAGCTATTTTTTACCATGCCTATATCCTATTGCCCCCTATGTGTAAAAATATTTTAAAAGTGCTGAAATATTTTTAGACACACAAATATCTAGATAATTGAATTGAATAATTGAATTTAGTATTTATTCATTGTGTAGTAACTATTTACTCACTATTTACCAACTATTCATTTACTAATTATCAACAGTGATATTGACTTTTTTTTTCTTTTTTTCACGAGAATACTGTTTTTCACTTTTTATTTTGTCTTTTTCCTTTGCAATTTGCCTATATAAACGGCTCATTTGTTCAATACTAATTCATACTCACATATTTTCATATTTAAAGCAGAGAGAGAGAGTTAAGGAGAAAATGCATGCTTCGAGATCAGGACCTCGATCCAATGCTAAGTTATTGAAATTTATTCGACGGCATGAAAATAAAACTATAAGTTTATTAGCTGGGATGCATCTTCATCGTAGTTCAAATCAAAAGACTAAGGTAACAGCACAAATATTTATTATTTTATTATTGTTTTTTTACATTTTTTTATATTTTATATTTTTTATTATATTTTTTCTTTTTTTTAATGCTAAAGTTTAGAAAAAAATAAATTAGTTAGTGGAGTATTTAATAAATAAATAGATAAATTAAAATAGGACATAATGAATAAATGTAGTCTATGAATCAGTAGTATTGGTATGATGATACACTTACCTCGTATTAACTTACCTGTCTTCATGTTAACGCGATCGCTGTGTTATCCGGGGCGGAGGGTGTGTCTATAAAGGCTGACAATGGTATGATGTAGCACCCTCTCGAGTAAAACAAATTGTCCGAGATTGCGATTTTGAAAGCTTTATCTTGTAATTACCATCTGAGGAGTGTTCGATAGACAGGAGTGTAGTTCAAACATTGTCGAAGTGGTGGATGGACATGACCCATACTTTTCATCTACCTGTAGGAGAGATGACCATTGGCCCAATCGATTATACAGCCATAACTGGTATCCGGTACTATGGCCTTCCGATCCCTCTTACCAATGATATTCTGACATACAAATAAGTCCAATAGTTAATTGGAATGGAACCGTCATTAAAAGAGCCCTTTAAGATAAAAATTGAGTCGATTCGGAGTTATTGGATGAACTATGAAGGACGGGTTCGTAGGAAAACAACCAAATAATATGCTCGAGGATTTTTATTGTATTTGCTCAGGTCGGCCATTTTATGCAGCACCGAATCTGCCATCCATTTGTCGGTGTTGAGGGCCCTTACTGACATGAGTATGGTACAGCTTTACGGCTGGGGTGAAGCTGGCCTTGCCTATCTCTATCATGGACTAGATAAGATTTGCAGGAATAAGAAGTCTTTCGTTGTGTAGACCCTTAATTTTTGACCCAGTCTGGTCCAATATATTTATTTAGTCCAAAATAATTTTTGTGTTATCTTAATTAAATAATATTTGTTTTAGTATTTATTTTTTATAATTTTTTAAAAAATTATTAAATAAAAATCAAAATCAAAATCCGCGACGAAAAAAATTCATCGCCAAAACGAAATGGCCCGCAGCCAATTTCGCTCATAGCCCCTCGCGCGCCCTCGCAAGTTTCCAGGCAGTTTCTCGCAGCGGCCAGCAGCAGTTTTTTTGCCAGCGAAATTTTCTGACGCAATTGTTTTTCAAAACCAAATTCTATTTGGTTTCGGTTTTCTTTTCCTAATTAAATACAGTTTCCTTAAACAATTAAAATTAATCATCAAAATTTCCTATAAATAAGACTAAAAAGACACAGAAAAGGGGAAGAGAAAACATTAACAAGGGAACATTAAGAGGGGATGGCAAGGAACATTAACAAGATAGCAAGGAACATTAAAGAGAGATGGCAACAAACAGAAAAGGTTAGCAGCTAATATTCATCAGTCATCAATCCATCAAATACAGCAACGCTGTCTTTGTTCATTGTTCATCCAAAAGTTAATTGTGGAGGAAACAATGAGCAGAGGTTTGATCTTTAATCATGAATTATATATGTTTACAGTAGTTTTGTTTCTTTGATTAATAAGAACATGCATGCAGTAACTTGATCTTTGAACACACAGTACCTTGATCTTTGAACATGCAGTGAAATGATTTTTATTTTAATAACTTTAATCGTTTGCTTTAATTATCACATTGATCAATTAATATTTGTAACCCCACTGGCATATTTTCATAAAAAACATAAAACTATCCAGTAGCCATGGAGGATTTAAATTAATTGTTAAAATCTATCTTGTTTACTTTAACTTCAAGAAACGTATGTTATTTCATTAAAACTCAAAACCTCAAACTATTTTTATCCAAAAACCTAAACCAATTCAATATTAAACTCTAAAATATTGATTAACTTCCCAAAACCTTAATTTATTTTTCCAAATCCAAAATTATGTTTTTTTTATGCAATAAGTCAAATCCAAGAAGCCTAACTATCCAAAACCCTAATTCCAAAAACCCTAACTATCCAAAACCCTAGTTTCAAAAACCCTAAAAATCCTAATTTCAAAACCCTAATTATAAAACTTTAGTTTCTAAAACCCTAAATTCAATTGATAATTCATTAAAACCCTAAATTTATATATTTATTGCTTTATTTAATTGTAGATTTGATTATGTAGTTTATTATATGCTTTGATGGTTTATTTATTTAATTTCAATGATTAATTTATTTAATTTATCATGGATGAATGCTTATTATATATTTTGATTGATATTTAATATCTTTGATGAATGATGAATGGTTATTTACTTTTATCGATATATTTTGATTTCCAAATGTTGTAAGGGGTATGTTTCCACTTCGTGGGTACCTCATTAATCTAGTTCTATGTAATTTAAATTGCTTTTATATTTTGGACAAATGTAAAGGACATTTTTCTACCTTTTGGTTGGTGTCCTATTTAGCTTAGACAAGGATTATGTAAGGGTATGTTTCCATCTTCGGATGGGTGTCCATTTATTTGCTTTGTTTGGACATTGCTTTGATTTTAATATAATGATGCTTTATTTCAATTGTTGTGTGTAATATGGATAATATTGTTATATTTAAAAATTTTATAATATTAAGACCTGTAAAGGAGGCCGGTTCCAATGAACCAGGCGTTGTGGGTTTGTTGGGCCATTTCTCACCTTCCCCACACGTACCCAACTTTTTGAACCCATTAGGGGTTGGAGATTCCTTAGGAATCGAGTCATCCACCCCTTTCTTTTTCCCGGCCTGTTCGGGTGGGACTCTATTTTCTCCAGACTTAGGTCCATGTTCTCTAAGGCCCCGAGCCTAAACAGTGCCGAAGTCGCAAGAACCATTCCACCGGAAGTGGGGGCAAAAATCCCCACTCACAGTGACAACTCCACTGGGGATAAGAGAAGTTGATTCTGTTGGTCTTTTATTATTTTATTCTTTCTTATAATGATATTATCCATTGCATCATATTAGATTGCATCGTATGCGTGAGTTAGGACGCCCGTATTACCCGTGTTGTGTTATGTAAGGGATACCATACTTTCACTCAAGGTATGGAGATCGAGCATGGCATAACCACTCATAGCCTCGTACCATTTGGTATATACTTTCTATGGGAACCTAAGCCTTTTAGCCCAAAGACTAAAGATCATGTAATTGGCCTAGTTACTTTCCTTAGGTTTTACCCCAAATGCATGTTGTTTGACTATGGTTAATTTATCTTGACTTAAATCAAGGCTTATTTGGTTTGTTCTTTTTCTAATATGACCTAAGTACATTGTAAGCTCAAAATAAAATTTTCTTTAAAGTCCAAAAGACAAAAGCTATTTTTAAAATATTTCAAGATGGTCTTTGGATATAAAACTTTTCTAAAAACAAATAAAAAATTCTTTTGGTCATGGCCCAAATACTAAGCCCAAAATCCATTTTTTCTAAAATCTTTTTACAATGGGCTTAGAAATAATATTAATTTTATCCAACCTTTTCTTACAAAGAGCTTGCAAATTATTTAGGTCAATTATGAAATACCAAAAATCAATTGTGAGCCTAGTTTATACTAAGAATAATTAATCATGGGCTTGTTTTTGGCATCAATCATTAGTTGCTTTTTCAAGTGAGAAATCTATTTATAATAAACCTCTTAATTTAGTTTTAATCCAATATAGCATAAAAGCTACTTTAATTGGTTGAATGGATTAAAACCTATTTAATGGGAATTATCATGGATTGATTTCCATTTCTGAAAATATAACTATTGGTTAAAACGTCCGAGGGAATTATTTGAAAACAAGATGCCCCATGTTGGTATTTTGTTAACCATATTACCTAGGAAAAGAGACTCGCCATTCATGTGTGGATGTTATAAGGTTGGAAGGAACGTCCTATTTGTCCTTGTTTGTTAATTGTTTATGCATACATGCATACATGCATACATTTGCATCTCATATCCTTTCTGGATCACAGCCCTGGATTACGACAGTTCAAAAGCTTACGACAATCCGACCTACGCCGATAGCGAAGAATCTAGCAACGACTCAATCACTTGCTCACCAAAAACAATGGATCCCGAACAAATTCAAAGAATGGTGGATGAAGCCCTCAATGCCAATATGGAAGAAATAAAAGAGGCCCTAGCTGAGACCATGAAGAACCAATTGACTGCAATTTTAGAAAATCATGCCGAGGCATCTGCTAGCATCAAGAAGCCAAAGGACAAAGGGAAGACCAAAGTTGGTGGAGTGGTTTTTGATGATGAAAAGGTAATCATTGATGATGATGATGATTGGGCTCAATACTACCAAGATGCTCAAGACAAGAAGAAAGAACTGAAGATTGTTGAAAGATAAGCTATGTAGAAAATCGAAACTTCTGATGTTGAAAAGATGATTGCAGACTTAGAAAAGAAATTTGAGAAGAAACTAAAAACCGAAGAAATGTTTGAAGTTGACAAATTATTTGAGCTAGATGAAGAAGTCCCGTACAAGTTCAAGATGCCATCTTTTGAGAAATTTGATGGAACCAGAAATCCTCATCTCTATGTGAAGCAGTTTATCACTGCCATGCAGTATGCCTGAGCTAATAAAGCTCAAACTCTAAGATACTTCATGCTCTCATTGGACCCTGTTGTCCAAAATTGGTTCAATACCTTAGATGATGTAACTCAAAAGAGTTGTGATTTTCTATACAAGACCTTCATCCAGCAATATGGATATAATGTCGAGATGGAAGTTTCCTTAATGGAAGTGGAGTCCATTAGGCAAAGGTCGAATGAGAATTTTGTTGATTATGTGAAGAGATGGAGAAACAAGGCCGCTTTGCTCAAGAAGAGGCCCGATGAATCCAATCAAATAAGGATGATTGTGAGAGGGGTGTTGCCTAGTCTTCATGAAAGGATGTCTCATACACTCATCCATGATTTCAAAGACCTTCTCCAAGCTGGTTTGCAAATTGAAGAATGGGAGAGAGAGAAGAATAGTTTTTCAACAAGAAGGAACGAGAAAGGAAACTATCAATTTGGTAGCCAAAGCATGCAAAAGGCAGTCGGTGTCAATGTTATTAGAAGAATTTGGGAAATATGGTCGATGGTTGATAACATTAGAAGAATTTGAGGTTGAATATGTAACTAGAAAAATACTCAAAGGTAGAGCGGTGGCAGAATTCCTGGCCCAACAACCATTACCAGATAGTGAAGATGTAATCTTGGAATTTTTGGATGAACATTTAGAGGCAATTGAAGTACAAGGATGGAAAATGTATTTTGATGGAGCAACGAACAGGAAAGAAGCAGGTTTGGGAGTCATACTAGAATCGCTCGAAGGGGAACTTATCCCTTTAGCCAAAAAGTTGAAATTTAGGGCAACCAATAATATGGTGGAATACGAAGCTTGTATTTTAGGTTTGGAAACCCTAATGATTATGAAGGTGGATAAGGTGGAAGTTTTTGGTGATTCATTGCTAATAGTATCCTAAGTAAATGGAGAGTGGGATTTGAAAGAGGAAAAATTAAAACCATACTACCATTACCTGACCATAATGAAGAAGAACTTTAAGGAGTGTAGGTTTATACGCCTATCAAGAGAAGAAAATCAGATGGCTGATGCCCTAGCCACATTAGCTTCGGTATGGGAAAATCCTATCAGCTTATTCCTTAAGCCTCTGATTTTGACCAGTTCGTCACCTTGCTATGAATATGAGACAATCATGGAAACTGATATAGACCATGATGTGTGGTATGATACTATAAGGCAATTTTTGGAAGAAAGAGAATACCCATTGGGGGCAACGAAGAAAGAAAGAAGAGCCATAAGGTGGTGGTCTTTGCAATATGTCACACTCCATGGGGAGTTATATCGAAGATGGCCTGATGAGGTGCGTTTGAGATGTTTAAGAAAGCCTGAAGTGGAGCGTATCATGTCAGAGATACATGCGGGAAGTTGCGGTCCGCACATGAGTGGTTTGGCCCTAGTAAAGAAGATTATTCGACAAGGTTACTACTGGTTGACCATGGAGAGAGATTGTATTGAGTTTGTAAAGAAGTGCCAACAATGTCAAATGTGTAATATCCCAAGATATGCCCTAGAAGTTTTAATACAATTGTTGTGTGATTTGAATTAAAGGTATATATGTTTTTGCAAAAGAAATGATTGTGTAAATGGAATGTATATGTTGTATATATGTTAATATATAATACATATAAGTTGGTCAAAAGAAAAGTCAAGAGAAGAAAGGGTGTGGTGGAGGATTTTGGAAATAAATAATAATAATAATAATAATAATTATTATTATTATTAATATATATATATATATATGGCTATCGTGAGAAGAGGAGAAAGATATTTTCTTTCTTCTTCTTCTTCTCCTTTTGGTTCTTGCACGAGAGAGAGAGAGAGAGAGATAAAGAGAGGTGATGATCTTCATCAAATTTCTTAAGGATTTTAAGAGTATTGAAGATGGAGATGAAGATTTGGCAACATATTCATGTAAGTACTCTCTCTTGAGTTGATTTTATTGATTATATATATATGTAAGTTTTTATCTTCTTGTTTTGATTTCTTTTGATTGAGGTGATGGTTGGTGTGTAAGATGATTATAAGGAAAGATTGAAGTGTGTAAATGTGTTGAATTAGTATTTAAGTGATGATAGTTGGGGAAATTGTGAGGATGATGATGAATTGTTGAGTTAGGGTTTAGTATGAATGAATTGGTACTTTGAGTAATTGGTTATAGTGATGTATATATATATTGATTATTATGATGATATAATGAAGTTATATAAATGCTAAAGTGATAGGAAATTGATAAACATAAACAAAGATAATAATTTACAGGGTGGTGGTGTGAATTTGGAAGGGTTTGGATGGATTTTGAAGTATTTGGTCTTTGAATCTTTGAAGAACACGGCCAAGTTATGAGAGACACGGCCAAGTTAGGGCAAACTTGGCCGTGTTGGATGAGTTTTGGAGAGACACGGCCACTGGCTTGGCCGTGTCCCTTGCTTGTGTTTGTTACTGTGGGATTTTTGTTGAGAGACACGGCCGTGTCCCTTGCTCGTGTCTGCCTCGATTTGATTTGTGTTGAGAGACACGACCACAAGCTTGGCCGTGTCCCTTGAGTGTGTTGGCTACTGGATGTTTGTGTTGGGAGACACGGCCACAAGCTTGGCCGTGTCCCTTGAGGGTGTTAGCTTTTGTGTTTGTTATTTGTTCTTCATACATTGTTGGATCTTCAAATGTTTTTGTACCTAAACACACTTAAAACAATAATGATCCAATCAATTGTACATGGAAGATTCTACATTCATGTATAATGTAAATTGTTTTGTATATAACAATGATGATATAGGAAATGTGGAGGATATAATGATCATGGAAAAAGGTATGTGCAATGCCATTGATTATGTATTGTTGAGTGATGAATTGATCAATATGATTTGATGATAATGATGATGTTTATGATACTATATGAACAATGTTGTGTATAATGCATGGTGAATCTTGTGAATTTCAATGATGATCTATATATATACATATATATATATATTGTGAAGGATATGATGAATTAATTGATTATGTACAATTGAATAGTGAAATGTTATAACATGATGTGAAGTCATTGTTATTGACTATGATGATTCAAATGTGATGGGAAGCCATTGTGAATGGCCATGATGAATCAAATGAGATGTGAAGCCATTGTTATTGGCTATGATAATTCAATTGAGAATGAAATTGATAAATGAATTGTATAGCTAATGTGTTATTCCATTTTCAGAGTTTGTTGTTGGTGGCATGCCTAATATGAGTAACAATCTCTTGAAGTTAGGTTGGATTTGATCCTTGAAGCCAAGTTGGGTTGAAGTTTAACATGTTTTACTCCCCTTGAAGCTTGGTTGGGTCTAATCCTTGAAGCCTAATTGAGATGTTACAACCCTTGAAGCTAGGTTGGATTGGTTCTTGAAGCCAAGTTGGGTTGATACTTAGCATGCTTTGTTCCCCTTGAAGCTTGGTTGAACCTAAATCCTTGAAGCCTAGTTGGGATAATGATATTGATAAATGTGATGATTAAACCAAAGCATTACTCTGAAAATTGAATAGCATATTAGTGTGTTGTTTGGGCCCGAGTCTGTCTTCATTGTCAATGTGATATTCAAATGTTGAAATAAATGAGTAATGATATCTATGGCTGCCTTTGTTGAAGGTGGGATTCATGATTGATGAATTGTAAATAAAATGATGTTATGAAATATGATTTAGTAATGTATGCATTGATATATATTGAAAGTGAATATGGCTTGAGGAGCTTTGTTGAGATATGATTTTATGAAAATATAGTATGATGTGTAAAATGTATATGAATGTGGAATTTGTGAGAATTGTTTTCATGAAGGTTTGGATAGGTCATTGAATGGTGATTTGTTAAAATGGTGCATATGAGTATGTATATGAGATAGAAAGGGTAAGTATCATGTTGTGAATGTTCTATGTAAATATGTATATAATTTATGATATTAGTGGGAAGATATGAAGAATGCATTGAGAAAGGAAAAACGGGTTAAGCGAACAATAGAACATAATGCTAAAAACATGAGGTATGATTATTTTGTAAAGTATATTTTAATATTTATTTATACTACTAAGCTCTCGAGCTTAGCGCGGTTGTGTAATCGCGCAGGTGGTTATGCGGATGATCTGGAAGCCTAGCTGTTATGCCACGAGAAGGGTAAGAGTGTCTCGAGACCAACTAGAAGGTGATGCATACATGTGTAATTTTAATTATGTTGTATTTTTTATAAGAATATATATTCATATGTATAGATGAAGTTTTGGATAAATAAGAATATTGATTTTTGGTAAATGTTCTTTAAATTAATGTAATATTGCTGGAACTCGGATAAAGGTTTTTAAACTAAAACTAGAAGTGACATTCTCATTCTTTATATATGTATTGTATTTATACCAGGTATATGTATAGTACTTATATAGAATATGGGGGTGTTACAAAATGTATGGTAACTTGAACCATATGCCTCCTGAAGAATTGCATTCCATATCTACACCCTGGCCCTTTGCCACCTGGGGTATTAACATTATAGGGGAGATACATCTGACAGCCTCAAACGGTCACAGTTTCATTATAGTAGTAGTAGATTATTTTTCAAAATGGGTCAAAGCTAAGTCCTTCAACAAACTGGGCACAAGTCAAATGGCTAGATTTATTGAATAGAACCTCATTTGCAGATACAGGGTCCCGCATAGTGTGATATCAGACAATGGGGTACAGTTTTAAGGAGCAGTTAAGGATTTATTCTCAAAGTATCGAATCCTTCATCAAAGATCCTCTCGTTATAGAACACAGGCTAATGGTGTGATAGAAGCAACAAATAAGACAATTAAGCAAATTTTGTCCAAGATGACCAAGACTTACAGGGATTGGTTAGAGATGCTTCCCTTTGCTTTATGGGGATATAGAACAAGTGTGTGAACACCTACTGGAATGACACTGTTCTCTTTGGTTAATGGATGGAAGCAGTGTTGTCAATTGAAATAGAGATCAAGTCATTGAGAGTAGTCTTGGAAGCCGAACTGCCTGAAATGGAATGGGTAGCGAGCAGATACACACAGTTAGCTTTACTAGAAGAGAGAAGGTTACAGGCACTATATCATTGTGTTAAAATAAAAGGGTTAATATCAGAAAACTCAGAGTCAGGGATTTGGTGTTGAAACAATGTAAGCCTAACATATCTGATCCAAGAGGGAAGTTTAGACCTAGCTGGGAAGGGCCATATGTTGTGAAACAAGTCATGAACAAGGGAGCAGTGAAGCTATTAGACATGGATGGGAATGAGTTTAGTGAGCCAGTAAACATTGACAGGTTGAAGAGGTTTTATGTATAAAATAAAAAAAAAAGGAGCTCGCTAGGTTGAAAACCCAAAAGGGCGGCCTAGGAAAAAGTTAGAGCAGTCCGCTAGTTCCGAAAACCCGAAAGGGCGGGCTAGGCAACAATTAGGGCTAAATGAGAGAAAATCATCAATTAAAAAACCTGAAAGGGCTAGTTGGCAACAGGAGTGATCTTGTGTATGATGGCTTTATGTTTGGTTGTTCCCCAATTTAATAAAACAGAATTAATGTTAAAGTTGTTCTATGAGCACTGTTATAAGTCTTTGACCAGATATGGAGGAAATAAATAAACACAATAGCAAAAGGTGATGACAAATTATAAATGGAAAAGAAGCATCTTTCATTACTTTAATTATTTTTCATCCTAACAATACACTTTCTGAATTGACAAATGTAAAATCTACGGTAGTCGATAAGTGTAACGTGCAGGCCAGCTTTGCCTCAGCTGATCCAAGTAAGCTTTCGTCAAGCAAGGCATATCTAAATCAGAAGTGAAGTCAGAATCGTGAGGCTCAGCTCCATACTGATAGCCAAGTCAGTGAGGATCATAGCAAGTACCTTGATGAAGAGCAGCAAGGGGAACATACATCAAGTATGTCCTCATGGTGATACAAGAAATCTTCCACCAAGGTACCAACCAACGGATGTTGACTTCAGCGCGTGAATGAATCCAGTCAACCCAGTTAGCATAGGAAGAAGTAGGATGGAGTAGCTTCCTAGCAGAATGATTCCATGGAAGATATCTGGCAAAATCTATAGATGGAGTATCAAGCAAGCAGAGACACTCTTAAAGCCAAATCTATGAGGGAAATTAAATTTAAAAAAAATGGTCCGCTAAGTTGAAAACCCGTAAGGGCAGCTTAGGCAAAAATTAGGAAAGCTCGCTAGTTCTGAAAACCCACATGGGAAGACTAGGCAAAAATAAGAGCAATATAAAAATATATAATAAAAGAGGTCCGATAAGTTAAAAACCTGTAAGGGCAACTTAGGCAAAATTAGGACAGCTCGCTAGCTTCGAAAACCCGTATGGGCAGACTAGGCAAAAATTTGAGTAATAAAAAAGAAGAAGAAGAAAAAGGAAACCTAAATTGAAAACTCGAAAGGGCAGTTTAGGAAATTACATGAAGCAACAACGGACTCCCGGTCAATCTCTTTAACAATCCCGATTTAAGTCGGTCTAATCCAACTAAAGTTTCAGCTAAGATCACGGGTACCGGTGATAACCCTTCTTCCATTTGGTCCGTAATATCCAATACTAATGGATCAATATCGCCATCGGAAGAAACAAGAAAGAATTGGCCAAGCAAGCAAAGACAAAGCATACGTCCCCATGCCTTAGTAGGAGCCAAATGAGGGAGACAAAAATTAATCAAGGGAGTAAGTTGAATTTTCTCACCTCTCATCAACTGAAGAACTTTAGGTTTCGAAATTTGAAATAACATCTATATTTTTTGTTGAGTCTTGGAAACCAATATGGGTAACGCCATTCGTTGATTATTTGGATATCCGAGGATGGCCTCAAATTCTTCAATCAAGGGACATATTTCAAAGCCATTAATTTTAAAGGTCCTAGAATCCACATTCCAAAAGGAAGCCATGGCATGTAAAAAGGAGTGGTCCAATTTAACATTTTGAAAACACTTTAAAATATCAAATTTTGACCATGAAATTTGCTTCCAGTGAATGGCAGCCATATTCTTAAATAGAATTTTTATCTTCTTTAAATGAAGTTCGGTCATGGTTGATGAATGAAGGAAAGTCAAAATTGTTAAAAGGAGTTTTTACATTGAAATGGAAAGTCTTTTGGCTTTTGTATGAAATTATGGCGTAAAAGGTGATTTATATAGAGGAAATAAGCTTTTCCAAAATTGATAAGAAAAAGGTAATGGGAAAAGGATGAGGCCATGCTGTATAAGTGATAAGAGTGTTTTTATACTTGTTTTTAGTATGATTTCTATGTGTTTTTAGTTAATGTTTCATTTTATTTTGGTTTAAAGTTTGTTTTAAGTGTTTATTTTAGGTCAAAGTGCAAAAACTCCCTTGGATGATCAAAACAATGAAGAAAAAGCATAAAGCAAGCAAGACATGGCCAAGCCAAAGCAAGCTTGGCCGTGTCCCTCAAAATTTCTTCAAGGCAGTAGATGACACGGCCAGGTGACATGCCCAAGTCCCTGGCCGTGTCTCACCCAAAGAGTAAAAATCAAAGAGACCAAGAAAGGAAAGAAAATTTGGTAGAAGAAGACACTGGCAAGTGACACGGCCAAGCTAGTGGCCGTGTCACATGACACGGCCACAAGCTTGGCTGTGTCCCATCCAAGCCAAAGAACCAAGGAAGGAAAAGAAATGAACCAGAAGCCAACACACCTAGGTGAAACGCCCAAGCCAGTGGCCGTGTCACATAATACGGACACAAGCTTGGCCATGTCACCCTTGGAAACAAAGAGGGCAAGTTGACGAAGCTAGAAGCAGAAAGTGACACACCCACATGACACGGCCAAGCCATTGGCCTTGTCACATGACACGGCCAGGAGCTTGGCCGTGTCACCTAGAAGAAAATAAGGAAAGAAAGGGGCAGAGGGTGACACGGCCAGCAAGCTTGGCCGTGTCACCTAGGGCAATTTTGAAATGTTCAAATTTTTCTACAGAAAAGTGGGGAACAAAGACTAGTTTTAGTCAAAAGTAATATTAGACAAAAGAATAGCTTGCCTAATTTGAGGAAAAGAAAGATTGAACAAAGGGAATGTGGGAGACAAATTGAGCTAGAAGTGAGTCGGAAGCATGACTTGAGCTTTGGAGGGAAATAAAAAGAGAAGAAGAGGGAGTTTTTAGGGGGATTCTGGAGCTTGAAATAGGGGAGCTGGAACAAGGGAGAAAGGAGCCAACAACTGAAGCAAAGAGGAGGGTTTTGAGCTGAGTTTGAAGAAGGAGATACATCTTATACAAGCCCTAAAGCAAGAATCAAGGATTAAAGTGAAGAAATACAAATTATTCGCCATGGATTGTTTGGTTTCTTTTACTCATTTATCTTGCTCTATTTTTCTGGTTTTGAACATGAACTAATTCCTTCTCTATCTAGATATTGATGAACCCTAGCTTATTTGTATGGATTGAATAATTATATATTGAATAATTATATTTAGTTGAATCATTTGATTGAGTTGTTTTATTCTTATGATGCTTAATGATTTATTTCCAATTGATAATAGCATGCTTATTAATTGGTTGCAATTTTCATATTATTGACTTCAGAAAGCTTGATATGAATTGATTACTCATAAGGATTGAGGATTGATTGGGGTGCTAGAGATAGACTTACAAGATCCTTTGGTTTATAGTTCCTTGTTCTTAATGCATGATCTACTTAATTGTGTTTGAGAAGAGATTCCGACACTCTACTTAGTCATTAGGGATTAATTCACTCAAGAGAGTTTTTAGTCTAATTTAGAGGAATGCCACCTCAACTCTATTGAATGATTTAATTGAATTGATTGTTCACAAATATCATTGAGGCTAGGGGGATTCAATATCTGGATAGTATTATTATCATCAATCCTATTTGCATAACATTTAATTTCCTCTTACTTCCAGTTATTAAATTAGTTTTTTTAATTACAAAGCATCACACAACTATTAATTTGCTAAACAACGGTTAAGGTTTGAACTAGTACTTGACCTTGTCCCCAGTGGAACGATAACTAACTCACTACTTTATTACTTGGGCGACCCGTGCACTTGCGGTATTGCTATAGCGCAGCTCACGCGCACCAAGGTTTTGGCGCTGCTGCCGGGGACAACGGTTCAATATTAGTAATATAATTAAAACTGTTGATTTAGTTTTATTTTCATTTGTTTTTAACATTGGTTCTTGCTTATTTACTATCATTTTAGGTGTTTCTTACCGTTTATGACCGGAGCTAGCTTATCCCAACTGCTTGAGTTAGACCCAGAGCTAGAGAGAATGTTGAGGAGAAAGCGAAAGGAAGAAGGGGAGGCAGTTCTGGAAGACGCAGAAATAAAGCAAGAAGAAGTATTTGAAGTGATGGAAGGAGCTGGACCAAGAACAATGCAGGTGTTTGCTAAGCCCAATCTCAATGGAGCTGAATCTAGTATCTGGAGGCCGATAGTTGCTGCAAACAACTTCGAAATAAAATCAAATGTAATTCAAATGGTGCAGCAGACTTGTCAATTCGATGGGTTTCCTGATGAAGATCCTAATGCACATATTGAGAATTTTCTGGAAATATGTGATACATTCAAGATAAATAATGTCTCAGATGATGCAATTAGGCTGAGGTTGTTCCCATTTTCCCTTAGAGATAGACCAAAGAAGAGGCTGAAATCTTTTCCTCCAGGAACCTTCACCACATGGGGTCAGTTGGCAGAGAAATTCCTAGAGAAATACTTCCCACCATCCAAAATTGCTAAGTTGAGGAAGATATCTCATCCTTTCTGTAGCAAGATGGTGAGACCCTTTATGATGCTTGGGAAAGATTTAAAGATTTGCTGAGAAGGTGTCCTCATCATGGACTTCCACTATGGCTTCAAATTCAAACATTTTACAATGGGTTGAATTATGTAAGTAAGCAATCCATTAATGCAGCAGCTGGTGGTACCATAAACAACAAGACACCTGAACAAGCAAGGGATTTAATTGAAGACATGGTTATCACCAATTATCAGTGGCAAGCCCCAAGGGAGCAAGGAAAGCTGAAGGTTATGGGTTCACACCAATTAGATCCTGTGGTGGCTTTGATAGCACAATTGGAAGCATTGAATAAAAAATTTGATTCCTTGGTCTCTTCTTCTGGGAAAGTAATGCAGGTGATGTCTTGTGAAAAGTCAAGATTGCCAAAGTGGCAACATGTTTGCTAGGCAAGAGCAAGTAGATTATGTTGGAAATATGCCAAGGCAACAGCAGAATAATCCCTACAGCAACACATACAATCTGGGGTGGAGAAATCATCCAAATTTCTCATGGAATAATCAAAATTATCCAAGACCTCCCCCTGGATTCCAGCAGCCCCAACATCAACAAGCTGCCCCTCCAAGAAAGAGTAATTTGGAGGACATGATGGAGAAATTTATAGCAGCTTCTGAAACTAGGTTCCAATCAACTGAAACCACCATAAGAAATCAGCAAGCCTCCATTCATAATTTGGAGAATCAAGTGGGGCAAATTGCCAAGTTGCTCAGTGAGAGACCACAAGGAAGCCTGCCTAGCAACACAGAGGCAAATCCTAAAGAGCAGCTCAAGGAAATTACACTAAGGAGTGGAAAAGGGATCAAGGGCAATGTGGTTGAGAAAAGAGAAAAAGTGGCAGAGAAAGGGGCTGAAGTACAAGAAAAAGAAGATGATCCTACTGTCACTTTGGAAGAGAAAGATGCACTAGACAGTGAGAAAAATAAGCAGTCGCAAGAAAGTAGCCCCATATTGAAGGAATACCGACCTAGAGTACCCTATCCAGCAAGGTTGAACAAAGACAAGATTGATGCTCAGTTTGGTAAGTTTCTTGAACTTTTTAAACAATTGCACATTAATATTCCATTTGCTGAAGCCTTGTCACAAATGCCTAAGTATGCTAAATTTTTGAAAGATATCCTTTCTAACAAAAGGAAACTTGAGGAAGTTTCTTTAGTGCATTTATCTGAAAAGAGTTCAGCAATTTTGCAAAGAAGGTTACCTAAGAAGTTAAAAGATCCAGGTAGTTTTACCATTCCATGTTTGATAGGTAATCTTGAGATTAAAATTGCATTAGCTTATTTGGGGGCTAGCATAAGTGTTATACCCTATAAAATGTTTAAAGAGTTAGGCATTGGTAAACCTAAACCAACACTCATGACCATCCAACTTGCTGATAAATCTGTAGTCCACCCTCGTGGCATTATAGAGGATGTGTTGGTAAATTCGGGGATTTCATTTTCCCCAGTGATTTTGTTGTCATTGATATTGATGAGGATGCAGATGTTTCACTTATTCTTGGTAGGCCATTTTTAAATATAGCCCGTGCCCTTATCGATGTTCATGATGGCACTTTAAGTTTGAGAGTGGGTGATGAGAAAGTTATTTTCAGGATACATGATGCCATGAAACATTCACTTTCATTTGATGAGGTGAAATCATGCAATGATGTTATTGAGCATGAGACCGTAAATTGTGTTACTAACATTGTTTCCAAGGATCCCCTTGAGTTGTGTTTATTGCAGGAAAATTTTGAGGATCGAGAAGTAATGGAGCAACTTGTTTTTCTTCAAGCAAGTAAATTGTTCAAATGCAGGGCATATGAGACCATTGAGATGCCAAAGGAAGAAAAACCAAAACCATTGGTGATTGATCCACCCAATTTGGAACTGAAACCTCTTCCAGATCACCTTGAGTATGGATTTCTAGATGAGAAAAAGAAACTGCCAATAATTCTAAGTTCCCATCTATCTTTTGAATAGAAGGAGAAACTTATTCAATTGTTGTAGAAACATAAGCAAGTGATAGCTTGGAAGATAGCAGACATAAAGGGTATCAGTCCATCCTATTGCACTCACAAGATACTGATGGAAGATGAATTCAAACCAGTAGTGCAACCACAACGGAGACTAAACCCAAAAATAAAAGATGTAGTGAAGACTGAAGTGATAAAACTACTTGATGCAGGGATTATCTATCCAATCTCGGATAGCTCTTGGGTGAGCCCAGTTCAGGTAGTACCAAAGAAAGGAGGGATGACAGTGGTCCCTAATGAAAATGTGAGCTGATTCCAACAATAACAGTTACCAGTTGGAGGGTTTGCATTGACTACAGAAAATTGAATGATGCAACTAGAAAGGATCACTTTCCTTTACCCTTCATTGATCAAATGTTGGAGAGGTTATCCGGCCATGAGTACTACTACTTTTTGGATGGCCTTTCAGGCTATTTCCAAATTCCTATTGCCCAGAAAGACCAAGAGAAAACTACATTCACCTGCCCATATGGGACATTCGCATATCGAAGAATGCCATTCGGGTTGTGCAATGCACCTGCAACTTTCCAAAGGTGCATGGTAGCAATTTTTGATGAGCTTATAGAGGATATTATAGAGGTGTTTATGGATGATTTCTCAGTCTATGGCTGCTCATTTGAAATATGTAAACCAATTTAGTGCTTAATTGGGAAAAGTGTCATTTCATGGTTCAAGAGGGAATCGTGTTGGGGCACAAAATTTCAAGCAAGGGCATTGAGGTGGATCGCGCAAAGGTTGACATAATTGAGAAGTTACCACCACCCACATCTGTGAAGGCCATCAGAAGTTTTCTAGGACATGCGGGTTTTTATCGGAGGTTCATTAGAGATTTTTCTAAGATAGCCCGTCCATTGACAAGACTCCTTGAGAAAGATGTGAACTTTGTTTTTGACGAGGAATGTTTGAGAGCATTCACAACTCTTAAGGAGAAATTGACCCATGCTCCAATCATGGTAGCTCCCAATTGGAGTCTACCATTTGAACTAATGTGCGATGCAAGTGACTTTGCAGTGGGAGCGGTCTTGGGTCAACGCAAGGAGAAATACTTCCAGCCTATTTACTATGCAAGCAAGACCTTGAACACAGCTCAAGCTAATTACACAACTACAGAGAAAGAACTGCTGGCTATGGTTTTTGCTTTTGACAAGTTTAGATCATATCTAATCTTGTCAAAAGTGATTGTTTATACAGATCATTCGGCTTTGAGGTATTTATTTGAGAAAATTGATGCAAAGCCTAGGCTAATCCGTTGGGTCTTATTATTGCAGGAATTTGACTTGACAATTCAAGACAAGAAGGGAGCTGAAAATCTTGCATCAGATCACCTTTCTCACTTCGAGAATCCAACCTTGGAGAGGTTTGAAGAAGGGGACATTGATGATCACTTCCCCGATGAGCAGCTGTACACCATGGTAAGTGAGGTAAGTAACTTAAATTTTGAAACACCTTGGTTTGCAGATTTTGCTAACTATTTAGCTGTTAGGGAACGTCCTAAGGACTTAACTTATCAAGCAAAGAAGAAATTCTTTTCTGATTTAAAATATTACTTTTAGGAGGATCCCTTTTTGTTTTGATTATGTAAGGATCACATGATCCGACGATGTGTGGCATGGCCCGAAACAATGAACATTCTTAGTCAATGCCATGCTGGACCAGTTGGTGGTCATATGGGAGCCAATAGAACTGCTCAAAAGGTACTAGAATCAGGATTTTATTGGCCCACTTTGTTTAGGGATAGCTACGAATTTGTAAACTGCTGTGATCAATGCCAAAGGACTGGAAACATTTCATCTCGTGATGAGATGCCCCAAAATGGGATTTTAGTTTGTGAAATCTTTGATGTACGGGGGATCGACTTTATGGGACCCTTTCCCAATTTCTTTGGTAACAAATACATTCTTGTAGCTATAGACTATGTATCTAAATGGCCTGAAGCCCAAGCCTTGGCAACCAATGATGCTAGGGTTGTGGTGAAATTTTTGAAGAAATTATTTTCTCGATTTGGTACACCAAAAGCAATTATAAGTGATAGGGGTACTCACTTTTGTAACTTTCAGCTTGCGAAAGTTTTCAAAAGATTAGGAGTTACACATAGGTTTGCTACTCCCTATCATCCCCAAACTAGTGGCCAATTTGAGAATACGAATAGGGAGATTAAAAGAATTTTGAAAAAAACTGTAGAGCGATCCCGAAAGGATTGGTTCGAGAAATTGGACAATGCTCTATGGGCTTTTAGGACTGCATTCAAAACTCCCTTGGGCACTACACCATTTAGGCTGGTATATGGAAAGGCTTGCCATTTACTTGTTGAAATAGAACATAATGCATATTGGGCCATAAAACAGATTAACATTGATCTAGCTTGTGCAGGCAAAAGGCAAAAATTACAGGTAAATGAGTTAGAAGAGTGGAGATTGCAAGCTTATGACAATGCAAGAATGTATAAGGAACGTACCAAGAGATGGCACGATGCTCGCATTAAAGAACAAAAAGAGTTTCAAGCAGGAGATAAGGTATTACTGTACAAATCAAGGCTTCGACTCTTTCTAGGTAAGTTGAAATCTCGATGTTCTGGTCCTTTTACTGTCTAGGAAGTTTTCCCCTACGGAGTGGTTGAAATAACTCACCCGAAAAAAGGAAATTTTAAAGTCAATGGGCACAGGCTCAAACTTTATTTTGGAGGGGAAATACAGGACTTAAAGGAGGTTTTACACCTCCAAGACTAGGAACAATTGCCCTGAACGTCCAACTAATACGACGTTAAAGAAGTGCTGGGTGGGAGGCAACCCACCATTTTATTCATTCTTTAATTATTATATCTTTAATTTTTGCATTTTTGGTTAATAATAATAATAATAATAATAATAATAATAATAATAATAATAATAATAATAATAATAAGTTTCATCTAAATTCTCTTTTAGTGTATGCATGCTCACATTGAGGACAATGTGAAATTTTAAGTGTGGGGTGCATTTTATGTTTTAAGTTATCCTTGTTTAGTTAATGTTTTCTTTAAATAACTCAATTTTGGAAAGTTCAATTGTTATAAACATTGTTGATAGATGACCTTTGAATTTTAGAAGCATGAATTTGAGAATTGAGTAGAATTGATAGTTTTTGTCAATTTTGTTGGTTTTTCCTTGCATCACCATCAACCTAGTGAGAAATTGAGCCATCAACTTATTATCCTTTGTGTGGGAAAACATCTTTGATTGATGACTTGCTAGAACTTGCTTTGATATACATTTTAAGACTACATAAAAAATTTCAATTTGGCATCAAGATGATTAAGGCAATTAGGTGAACCCACTTTGGCTTAAAAAGACCAACCCTAATTTTAACCTTAGTTAGCCAATTTTGAGCCTATTTCGTTTTTCCTTTTCTTTCTTTTTCACAACATTATTAGCTTGAACCTTGTTGTTTTAACTCCTTTCATTAGGTCAAGAGCATCTTAAGAGCGTTTACGACCAAGTGTTGTGTTGAATTAAGTGTGGGGTTAAATTTAGTAGGTTTAAGATTGCAAAATAAAAAAAAATCAAAATCAAATAAAAAGAAGAAAAATAAGAATAATTGTTCTTGTTAAAAGGGGTGGAATATATTACGTGATGTAATAAGAGAGTTCCCTTGAAAAGTTCTTTAAATGTCAAGGGATAGATAAGAGGAAGGAGTTTTTGGGATCGTTGGGTTATACGTATGATCGGTTACTTCATTCTTGAAGTGCTCTTGAACTTAATGATTAAGCTCACATTTCCTAAATGCCATGCCTCTACCCTAGCCCTATTACAACCCAATAAAAGACCTTTTGATTGATGCTTGATTGAAATTAAGTGGTGGAGATTTGATAGATAAGCAAGCCTATGGCAATAATCTTTCATTGATTGTGATAAGTGTAAACACCACCTTGATCAAACACTTTCTAAGAGTTGGTGAGGGAGTGACAACATAGGTTATGCATGGAAAGCCACTTAATTGCATTGGTATCGATTTTGTTTGATTTAATATTGATTGTGAATTTAAGGATATGGAAGTCTTGATGCAATTTTTATAACTCTTGAACTTGACAAAAAAAAAATTTGTGTTTAGTTTGTTTTGAGTTTAGCCTTGCTTGGGGACAAGCAAGGATTTAAGTGTGGGGTATTTGATAAGAGTGTTTTTATACTTATTTTTAGTATGATTTCTATGTGTTTTTAGTTAATGTTTCATTTGATTTTGGTTTAAAGTTTGTTTTAAGTGTTTATTTTAGGTCAAAGTGCAAAAACTCCCTTGGATGATCAAAACAATGAAGAAAAAGCATGAAGCAAGCAAGACATGGCCAAGCCAAAGCAAGCTTGGCCATGTCCCTCAAAATTTCTTCAAGGCAGTAGATGACACGACCAGGTGACATGACCAAGTCCTTGGTCGTGTCTCACCCAAAGAGCAAAAATCAAAGAGACTAAGAAAGGAAAGAAAATTTGGCAGAAGAAGACACTGGCAAGTGACACGGCCAAGCCAGTGGCCATGTCACATGACATGGCCACAAGCTTGGCCGTGTCCCATCCAAGCCAAAGGACCAAGGAAGGAAAAGAAATGAACCAGAAGCCAACACACCCAAGTGACACGCCCAAGCCAGTGGCAGTGTCACATGACACGTCCACAAGCTTGGCCATGTCACCCTTGGAAACAAAGAGGGCAAGTTGACGAAGCTAGAAGCAAAAAGTGACACATCCACATGACACGACCAAGCCACTGGCCATGTCACATGACACGGCTAGGAGCTTGGCCGTGTCACGTAGAAGAAAACAAGGAAAGAAAGGGGCAAAGGGTGACACGGCCAGCAAGCTTGGCCGTGTCACCTAGGGCAACTTTGAAATGTTCAAATTTTTCTGCAGACAAGTGGGGGAACAAAGACTAGTTTTAGTTAAAAGTAATATTAGACAAAAGAAAAGCTTGCCTAATTTGAGGAAAAGAAAGATTGAACAAAGGGAATGTGGGAGACAAAGTGAGTTGGAAGTGAGTTGGAAGCATGACTTGAGCTTTGGAGGGAAATAAAAAGAGAAGAAGAGGGAGTTTTTAGGGGGATTCTGGAGCTTGAAATAGGGGAGCTGGAACAAGGGAGAAAGGAGCCAACAACTGAAGCAAAGAGGAGGGTTTTGAGCTGAGTTTGAAGAAGGAGATACATCTTATACAAGCCCTAAAGCAAGAATCAAGTATTAAAGTGAAGAAATACAAATTATTCGCCATGGATTGTTTGGTTTCTTTTACTCATTTATCTTGCTCTAGTTTTCTGGTTTTGAACATGAACTAATTCCTTCTCTATCTAGATATTGATGAACCCTAGCTTATTTGTATGGATTGAATAATTATATTTAGTTGAATCATTTGATTGAGTTGTTTTATTCTTATGATGCTTAATGATTTATTTCCAATTGATAATAGCATGCTTATTGACTGGTTGCAATTTTCATATTATTGACTTGAGAAGGCTTGATATGAATTGATTACTCATAAGGATTGAGGATTGATTGGGGTGCTAAAGATAGACTTACAAGATCCTTTGGTTTATAGTTCCTTGTTCTTAATGCATGATCTACTTAATTGTGTTTGAGAAGAGATTCCGGCACTCTACTTAATGATTAGGGATTAATTCACTCGAGAGAGGTTTTAGTCTAATTTAGAGGAATGTCAACTCAACTCTATTGAATGATTTAACTGAATTGATTATTCACAAATATCATTGAGGCTAGGGGGATTCAATATATGGATAGTATTATTATCATCAATCCTATTTGCATAACATTTAATTTCCCCTTACTTCCAGTTATTAAATTAGTTGTTTTTAATTACAAAGCATCACACAACTATTAATTTTCTAAACAACGGTTAAGGTTTGAACTAGTACTTGATCTTATCCCTAGTGGAACGATAACTAACTCACTACTTTATTACTTGGGCGACCCGTGCACTTTCGGTATTGCTATAGCGCAACTCACGCACACTAATAAGGAAAAGAATTAGAGATGAAATTACTTTACTGTGGTGCATTTGGCTTTATAAGTGATGCTATGTAAATATTGAAATATGAAAAAGAAAGTAAGATAATTGTGGCACAGTGATAATGACAAAAAAAAATGAAATGATAAAAAAAAAGTTACAGTAAATATGGAAATTATGTATTGTTATTATTATTTTTATGCTTATTGTACAATGTTTATATAATTGATACAATATTTATACGTCACTAAGAAGGTGGTGGTAGGCCATCAAATAAAGCCCTGAAAAAGTCGTCGCTTGTTGGAGGAGGAGGCAAATTACTCATCCGAGTTCACCCGAAGCAGGAGCACCAAAATCCCTATTACCTCGGAGTTCCGATCTATCACGGTCCTAATCAGAAGTAGACAAAAGGATCTCATGGTCATTAATTTGGGGGCCTTTAGATGAAGAAACACCAGGATCCCTCATCCCCTGAAATTGAAAGTCTCAGAAATTTTGTTCTGATTGATGATATAAATTTTCAAAATGAGAAGCCTGCTGACGACTAGCGACCAACTCTTCTTGAAGTTTCTTATTTTGTTCTTCAAACATCCACTGTGAGCCAGGAAGGAAAAGGTAAGAGCATACATAATCATGTATACATATAGCATAAATTACCATGAAACAAGAAAACTTACCAGGTAATTTATATCAATACCCTGTGGATGAGATGGCATATCTGGCGGACTAGAATGAGCAAACGAAGGGTCAGTAAAAGAAGGTCCAACTTCATGATCAAATGAGCCAGCAACCTACAACAATCATTAAAAAGTCAAAATAAGAAAGAAGCACTTGCAATGAAAAATGGTGAAGGTTTACCTGAGAAGTGCTAGCCCTGAGATATGGAATGAATTCACTTGCATCTCCATGATGTTCCTCTTCATCTCTACCCTCAATTTCTTCGGGAATTTCTCATACACCAACAGGAGATACATCAAAGTTCAAGAGCCTCATTTGAATAAAATGGGCATAAGATGCACCCGGTGAATAGAGAAATATTTCAACATCATAACTGTGCTGGGCTAACCACCATGCATCCTCCGGCATTGATGTAATATTTAAAGTATATTCTGGGCAAGGCATTGGAACCCTTCGCTACTTTGGACCTAGAAACCACTCGTAAACTCTCTCTCTAAGAAACCAACCACTAGACACTGGGCCAGCGATGACTCGGCGAGTATGTTGAAAAGACAATGCAACATTCATGAAGGGAGTCCAGTTTGTCCGTTCTTCTGGGTTCTACCAGGCCAAATTCACCTGCAAAATGACATAAGGTAAGTAAACTTTCATATAAATTTTAAAGCATACTAATGCTATTTTACCTGGTCCTAGGTTAAGTAGCTCAACACAAAGCGTTGGGTATGCACATGGTGAGATCCGGGAACGTCTACACGATCTGATAACCAGAGATTTAACCTCGGATACCCGACTCTCTCTTGGGAAATATCGGGTACCCTCACAAGGTTATGTTCGTATGCCCATGCCTACAACAATAATAAATATCACATTCATGCAAGAAAAGAGGGGAATTGGCATTGGTAGAAGAAGAATACCTCGACAACCGCCATCAAGCCGACAAAAGACTTCTTATTTCGGCAAATTTTATCAAGACCATGGTAAAGACAGGCGAGACCAGCTTCACCCCAGCCATAAAGTGGTACCGTCCTAAAATAAGAAAGCGCCCTCAACACTGACAAATGGATAACAGATTCAGTGTTGCCTAGGATGGTCGACCCAAGAAAATATAATAAGAATCCTCGAGCATACTGTTGGGCAGTGTCTCTGTGAATCCGTCCTTCATAGTTCATCCAATAACTATGAATTGGCTCGATTTTTATCTTAAAAGGCCCTTTATATGATGGTTCCATACCAATTAATTGCTGAATTTCTTCAAAAGTCAAAATATCATTGGTAAGAGGAACCGGAACACCATCATACCGAATGCCGGTTATAGCTGCAAAATCTACCGGACCAATTGTCATCTCCCCAATGGGCAAGTGAAAAGTATGAGTTGTGTTCAACCATCGTTCTGCGAGCGTCTGGACTACGCTCCGGTCTATCAGATACTCTTCGGATGGTAATTGTAAGATGAAGCTCTCAAAGCCGCAATCTCGGATAATCTGCCTTACTCGAGAAGGCGTTACATCATACCATTGTCGGGCTTTGTAGATACATCCTCCGGCCTGAACAACACAATGATCATGCTAACACGGAGCCAGGTAAGTTAATACCAGGTAAGTACATATTATTCTATCTGCTTACATTAATATATTTTTCCTAAATTTTCCTAACAAAATAATAATAATATAAATATATAAATAAAAAATGAAGACAAAAGTAAAAAAAAGAAAAAAAAATGAAAAAGAAAAGAAAATAAAAATAAATAAATGACAGAAGGACGAACAAAAAATAACAAAAAATTACCGTGGTCTTTTGGTTTGAACTACGATGAAGTGGCATTCCGGCTAGTAGATCTATATTTTCACCTTCATGATGCCGAATAAACTCCAATAATTCAATATTAGAATGAGTTCCTGATCTTGAAGTATGCATTTTTTTTTCAAAACTATATGCTAAATTTGAGAGAATTGTAGCTATTAACGAAAGAAATGAAAATCTGCTGTGAATGAAACGAAAGAATTTGTTCGTTTATATAGAGGAACGACAAGGAAAAAAGCAAAATATAAAAAGTAAATTTTACTATTGACAAATAGTGAATTTTTACTATTTATGAATAGTGAATTACTATTGATAAATAGTAAATTACTATTTTTAATAGTAAACTATTATTTACAAATAGTAAGTTACTATTTACGAATAGTAAATAGTGCATGAATAGTGACTACACCGTAAATAAATAATTAATTTAATCATTCAAATACTTGTGTATATATAAATATTTTTATACGAAGGGGGCAAGGAGAAGACATGTGCATAAAAATTTGCCAAACTTTTTAAAACCAAAAAAATTATTTTTTACAGATAATTCAATCTTTATTAGCTCGGGTCCAGAATCCAAATTATCCTTAGGTCCAGAACCTAGAATATCTTCTAAGTCCAGAACGTAGCTCGGGTCTAGAACCCAAATTATCCTTAGGTCCTGTAAACCCTTAATTTTTGACCCAATCCGATCTAATATGTTTTATTTAGCCCAAAATAATTTTTGTTGTCTAATTGGTCCAAAATAATTTTAATTAAATACTTTTTTCTTTAGTATCTAATTTTTATTAATAAAAAATAAAAATAAATAAATAAAAATTAAAAAATTAAAAAAATAAAAATAAAATTCGGAGTCGAAAAAAAAATCGGCGGCGAAAAGTGGTCGCGCGGGCCCGTCGGCCCAGCAGCAGCTCACCCGCAGGCCCGCGGGCCAGTTATTTCGCCCGCAGGAAATTCCTGCGGGCTGACACGCCCACTGGCCCCAGCCACGGGCCCGCTGTCACAGTTTTTGCCAGCGTAAAATTTTTCGACCCAAATTTTTGAAACCTAATCCAATTAGGTTTTAATATCTTTTTTTTATTAATATTACTTACCTTAATTAATTAGGAATAAACAAGCTAAAAACCATTATAAATAAGGACCAATAGAACCAAATTAATGAAGAAAAAATTTTCACAGGGAACTTGGGATTGGAAACCAAATCAAGGAAGGAAAAGTAATAATTCAATTCAATTGATTTTTAAGGGAGTAGCAGCACGAATTAAGCAATTCAAAGGAAACAAAGGCTTGTCTTTGGAGCTAGTTCATCGAAGAAGAATTATTTTTGGAAGAATCAACAAAAGAAGGTAAGTGATTTTCCTTAATTGATTTATGTTGCACAGTAGCTAAATTATGGAATTAGGGTTTTTTAAATAAAAAACTTTAGAACTTTAATTTAATTCTACCAAGATTAAAACACTAAAACGTGACCTTCTTTTCTAAAAAGACTTAAAATTGTTATTTTTTCTTCTTAAAAATCTTAAAACTCTAATTGAACATATTTTTCTACAAAACCAAAATCAAATTATGTTTCTTTCAAATTTTTAAATTTGGTTCTATTTCATTCAAAAAACCTTCAAAAACATATTTTCTACTTATAAAAACTTCAATCCATTTGTTTAAATTCATAAAATTTCATAAAATATCAAATTGATTTCTAAAACCCTAAAAATTACTCATTACCCGAGACCCAAATTTCAAAATCCTAAAATCCAAAATTTAACTTTTAAACCTAAAATAATGAACCCTAATCCTTTTAAAACCTTAAACCCTAATTTTTATGAACCCTAATCCTTTTAAAATATTAAAAAACATAAAAACATGAAAACCCAAAAATTGCACAGTAACTTAAAATTCAATAATCAAAAATCACAAATTAAAGTATTTTAAGGTATTTAAAACCCTAGTTTCATGATTTCACCATTCAAACCTTAATTTGGTTAGTCAAAGAGTCTTACCAACCTTTTAAAACATAAAACCCTAATCTATTTTAATTCCATAAAAAGTCACAGTAGCTTAACTTTAGAATTTCCAAAACCTTAACACATGAGATAAAGAACCCTAAATGGAAATAGTAGCTATACTTGAACTTTTATTTGCTTTATTCAATTCCATACTTAATTATGCTTTGATTTATTTCTTATGCTTTAATTTATTTAATTTCAATACTTGATTTATTTAATTTTCCATGGATGGATGTTTGTTTTATATTTTGGTTAATAGCTTTGATGAATGATTTATTTATGATGAATGATTATTAATTTTTATCAATTAATTTAGACTTCCAAAAGTTGTAAGAGGTATGTTTCCACTTGGTGGGTACCTCATTAGTTAAACATCATGTAATTTAATTTTCTTTTCTATTTTAGAACCTTTGTAAAGGGCAAGTTTCTACCTTTTGGTGGGTGTCCTATCTAGGCATGTGATGTAAGGACATGTTTCCATCCTTGGATGGGTGTCCATTTATTGTTTTGTTTTGGACATTCCTTTGATTTTAATATAATGATGCTTTCTTTTTATTATGTGTAGTATGGATAATATTGTTATATTTAAGAATTTTATAATATTAAGACCTTTAAAGGAGGCCGGTTCCAATTAACCGGGCGTTGTGGGGGTGCTGGGCCATTTCCCACCTTCCCCACACGTACCCAACTTTCCGAACCCATTAGGGGGTTGGGGATTCCTTAGGAATCGAGTCATCCACCCCTTTCTTTTTCCCGGCCCGTCTGGGTGGCGGCTCCATTTTCTCCGGACTTAGGTCCGTGTTCTCTGAGG
Source organism: Garcia nutans (assembly GCA_947685225.1). Lineage (NCBI taxonomy): Eukaryota > Viridiplantae > Streptophyta > Magnoliopsida > Malpighiales > Euphorbiaceae > Garcia > Garcia nutans. Next base: position 52,174,593 of record CANTUV010000007.1, read on the forward strand.
CCCCGAGCCTAAATAGTGCCGAAGTCGCAAGAACCATTCCACCGGGAGTGGGGGCGAAAATCCCCGCTCACAGTGGCGACTCCACTGGGGATAAGAGAAGTTGATTCCATTGGTCTTTATATTATTCTATTCTTTCTTATAATGATTTTATCCATTGCATCATTTAGTTTGCATCGTGTGCGTGAGTTAGGACGCCCGTGTTACCCATGTTGTGTTATGTAAGGGATACCATACTTTCACTCAAGGTATGGAGATCGAGCATGGCATAACCACTCATAGCCTTGTACCATTTGGTATATACTTGCTATGGGAACCTAAGCCTTTCTACCCAAAGACTAAAGCTCATGTAATTGGCCCAGTTACTTTCCTTAGGTTTTACCCCAAATGCATGTTGTTTGACTATGGTTAGTTTATCTTGGTCTAAATCATGGCTTATTTGGTTTGTTCTTTTTCTAATATGATCTAAATAAATTGTAAGCTCTAAATAAATTTTTCTCTAAAGTCCAAAAGACCAAAGCTATTTTCAAAATTTTTCAAGATGGTCTTTGGACATAAGACTTTTCTAAAAAATAAAATAAATAAATTCTTTGGCCCATGGCCCAAATACTAAGCCCAAAATCCATTTTTCTAAAATCTTTTACAATGGGCTTAGAAACAAAACTATTTTCACCCAACCTTTTCTTATAAAAAAGCTTGCAAAAATATTTAGGTCAATTATGAAATACCAAAAATCAATTGTGGGCCTAGTTTACACTAAGAATAAATTAGCTATGGGCTTGTTTTTGGCATGAACCACTAGTTACCTCTTTTCAAGTGAGAAATCTATTTATAATAAGCCTCTTAATTTCGTTTTAATCCAATATAGCATAAAAGCTATTTTAATTGGTTGAATGGATTAAAACCTAATTAATGGGAATTATCATGGATTGATTTCCATTTTCAAAGATATAACTATTAGTTGAAACGTCTGAGGGAATTATTTGAAAGCAAGGTACCCCATGTTGGTATTTTGTTAACCATATACCTAGGAAAAGAGACTCGCCATTCGTGTGTGGATGTTATAAGGTTGGAAGGAACGTCCTATTTATCCTTATTTGTTGTTTGTGCATACATGCATACATTTGCATCTCATCTCAATGATCCTCTCTGGCTCACAGCCCTGGATTACGAAAGTTCAAAAGCTTACGACAATCCGACCTACGCCGGAGACAAAGTATCTAGCAATGACTCAATCACTTGCTCACCAAAAACAATGGAGCCCGAACAAATTCAAAGGATGGTGGATGAGGCCGTCAATGCCAAGATGGAAGAAATCAAAGAGGCCCTAGCTGAGACCATGAAGAACCAATTGACTGCAATTTTAGAAAACCATGCCGAGGCATCTGCTAGCACTAAGAAACCAAAGGACAAAGGGAAGACTAAAGTTAATGAAGTAGCTTTTGATTATGAAAAGGTGGTCATTGATGATGATGATGATTGGGCTCAATACTACCAAGAGGTTCAAGAAACGAAGAAAGAGCCGAAGGCTGTCGAGAAGGCAACTATTGAAAAGACCGAGACATCTGATGTTGAAAAGATGATTGCTGATTTAGAAAAGAAATTTGAGAAGAAATTAAAAACCGAAGAGTTGTCCGAGATAGACAAACTATTTGAACAAGATGATGAGGTCCCTTATAAATTCAAGATGCCATCATTTGCTAAGTACAATGGCACTGGATATCCTCGTCTCCATGTGAAGCAATATATCACTGCCATGCAGTCTGCTCGAGCTACTAAGGCTCAAATTCTAAGGTACTTCATGCTCTCGTTGGATCCTGCTGTCCAAAATTGGTTCAATACCTTAGATGATGGAACATAAAAGAGTTGGGATCTACTTTACAAAGCCTTCATCCAACAATATGGATATAATGTTGAGTTGGAAGTTACCTTGATGGAAGTGGAGTCCATTAGGCAAAGACCGAATGAGAATTTTGTAGATTATGTCAAGAGATAGAGAAACAAGGCTGCTTTGCTCAAGAAAAGGCCCGATGAATCTGATCAAATAAGGATGATCATGAGAGGTGTCCTGCCCAATCTCCGCGAAAGGATGTCTCACACCCTTATAAGGGACTTCAAAGATCTTCTCCAAGCAAGTCTACAAATTGAAGAGTGGGAAAGGGAGAAGAATCGCTTTTCAATAAAAAGGAATGAGAAAGGGAACAACCAGCCTAACAATCAAAGCACACAAAAAGAAGTTGATGTTAATGTAACCGGTCAAGAGAATAAGAGACAATTCTCAGAATTGGGGAAACCTCTATCTTGGGTTTTTAGCAAGCTGCAAAAGAAAGGGTTGTTACAACCGTTAGCTCTTCGACCTCTACATAATCCACTGCCACCAAACTTCAATGCCGAGGCCTTCTATCAATTTCATCAAATGCGAGGGCGTGAAACAGATAAATGTGCTCGTCTAAGGCATGGGATTCAAGACCTAATCGATAGTGGCAAACTACCCGAGCCGGATAAGCCCAACACCAAAGACAATCCATTACCAAGGTTCAATAGAGTACCTCCACCGGCAACCTTCATGGTGGGAAAAGGATTGGAAGAAGATTTTGTTTTATCATCCTTTCAAGATGGGGATATTGAAGATGTGAAAGGAAAAGAAGCTTAACTCAATGAACTTTCCTTAGCTTGAATGTTGATTTTCAGTCTTACTTTCTTTAATATTTTGGAACTATTGTGTTTTTCAAATTTAAATTTGTTTGAATAAATTATTTTTATCATAAATTTTTATTGGTCTTTATTCATTTTGGTGCTCAACCAATGAGGAATTTAGCTTGATGTTTATAAATTAATGTGTCTAGGCATCATGACTCGAATGACTTTACTAGATGAGGGAATTGCTCTATAGCATTGAGTTGTGTATGCTTACTTAGAGAGGGCTCCTGCATAATTATCTTTGTCTAGGTCTTAGTCAGTCTTAGAACATGCTTTGACAAATTTTCGAGGCAAAATTGAACTCTGCTTATTTAAGGGAGAAATGATCTAGGCATTGTTTGATAAGCCAACAACTAGTATCCACCCTATTAAATATCAATCCCTAGTTGTCCCTTTGAGCCTTCATAAAATTTTAGCTTTCTTTTCATTGGCATACAAACCTCAATAACCTACCCTGAGCTATTGTGATACTTTGACAAGTCTTATGATCACTAAGATGAAAAGGCAAGAAGATCAAAGAAAGAAATGAATAGTCAAGACTATGAAGATAGTTGAAGTTCTCAAGATCATAAGGGTAGTTGATGTTTTCAAGACCATAAGGATAGTTGATGTTCTCAAAACCTTAAGGGTAGTTGAAGTTCCCTTAATATATCAAGACAACATCAACATCAGAGTAACAAATGATTTATCCCTATTAAGGAAGATTTATGTTACTCCACTCATCTATTATTGGAAGCCCAAGTTAGTACAAACAAGACAACTCTTTTAGAGCTAGAAAAAAAAAACCCAAAAAAAAAGAGAGAGAAGAAAAGAAAACAAAAAAAGGAGAAAAAAAAATAAAATAAAAAAATGGTTCAAAAAGCCAATTGAGTTCTCTTCTAAGACAACAAAAGGCTTCCATTTGGTTTATAAGGACGGATTGATTTGAATTGGTCCAACCCAACCAAAGATTCAATCAAAATCAAAGAAAAAGAGGAAGACCATTCAGTTCTTGAAAGTTCTATACTTGACAGTCCTACAAGGAAGAAGGACAAAATTATAAAATGCTCAAAGAAAGGGAGAAGTAAGGAAAATAAAAAGAAAAAAAAAGGGAGAAGAAGAAAAGAAATGAATTTGGGTCTTAAACTTTTTGCAAGAGCAAAGCCTGTCCTGATCAAGATCCAGATTAATTCCAAGAAGAATTTAGAGTCTAGCGAGATTGCCTCCCAGCTGCCTAAAATTCGAACAAGAAATTTATAGTGTGAGGGTTTGTCCATTGTGTCACACCAGCTCCTATCTCAAAATGGCCTCCACTTTAACCCATGTCCCTTATAGACCCCGTTTCAAGCCTATCAAAGACCTGTTGATCTCTCTTGGTAGGTAGAGTCTATTAGTGGAGATAGTTTGGATAAGCATGTATATGAGATAGACAATATTTAAACTCAAATGAGACCTTTGGCCAAGTAATGTGTATGTGCCTATTTGAAGTGCAACAATTCTTGCTTAAATAGAAATGATTCTCGAGTTTAGTACGATAACTAGGGTTGTCATGCTATAGCTATGTTAATTTGGAAAATCAAGTCCTGAGGTACATTAACATTAATTTGGCAAAGCCAACATTTGATTTCAAAATGAAAATTCAAAAATTAAAAAAAAATGTTTTGTCATACAAAGAAGCCTTCAAGTTAAGGGAAGTATGTTGAACCTCCAAATGACACATTGGGCAAAGGAAATTATTATTGGAAAAGTTGTGAAGAAACTACCAACTGACATGCTGAGACATAGTTCGAAATGGATGCATCCCTGACATTGCTGCTTGGGGTCTCCACCACTCATGTTTTCATCATCTTGAAGATAAAAGCCACAAATGCAAAGCTTTCGATCATTCCAATGCAAGGCTTGAACAAGCGTCAAAACGGAATCAATAAGAACACTTCTACTGATCACCTCAGTCTGTGAGTCAATGGAATGACTGTGAGTATTATCATGCATATCATGCATACATGAGCATATCACATCGCAATTTCTTGTCTTGTATTGTCTATTCATTATCAAAGTGAACAGCAAACACTCTGTGAAGTAAAGAATCAAAAGAAGATGTCAAATCAGGGGGACATGGAAAGCCCATTGCTTGAGAAAGCTCCAGTAATCTTGCAAAGAGAAGAAATGCATGCTTATGCGAAGAACAAGATGAGAAGAACATCAATCAAAGCTTGCATGGATAAAATCTTTGGTTTGAGCCTACACAGGGGGCAAAGTTTCTCCTTTTCAATTTTTTTTAGTTTATATACCAAATATTTTTAAACTCACTTACAAATATTTTGCCAAGCAGGGGGCAAGGAGAGAGTATAAGGTCCAATTAAAAATAGCTAAATCTTTGCAAAAAGGAAGAACAAAAGAATGGAACTTTAGAACTCTCAAAAGAATGAAGATGCAAAAGACAAAAGACCAATCCAACTAAAAGAACTGAAGCCAGGGTAAAGACCCGACCTCCAATGGATAGAGATCCATGTTTTAAGAGTAAAGACCCAATCTCAAAGGATGAAGATCCATTTGCAATGGTGAAGACCCGATGTCAAAAGATGAAGATTCATTTTCAAGGATGAAGACCCGATCTCAAAGGATGAAGATCCATTTTGAGGGTGGAAAACCACAATGCATGGAATAATCGGAGCAGTCAGATTTCTCAAATTATAAAAGGTCAGTCAAACTCAATCTCAGGTCCAAGCACCCAAATTCAAATCAATCTCGAGTCCAAGCACCCAATCTCGGGTCCAAGTACCCAAATCTATTCAAGCTCGGGTCCAAGAACCCAATCTCTGGCCCAAGCACCCATTCTCGGGTCCAAGTACCCAAATCAAATCAATCTCGAGTCCAAGCACCTATTCTTGGGTCCAAGCACCCATTCTCGGGTCTAAGTACCCAAATCAAATCAATCTCGGGTCCAAGCACCCAAATTCAAATCAGCTCGGGTCCAAGTATCCAATCCCGGGTCCAAGTACCCAATCTCGGGTCCAATTACCCAAAGTCAATTCAAGCTCTGGTCCAAGTACCCAATCTCGGGTCCAAGTACCCATTCTCGGGTCCAAGTACCCAAAATCAATTCAAGCTCGGGTCCAAGTACCTAAGCTCAGGTCCAAGTACCTAAGCTCGGGTCCAAGTACCCAAATCAAATCAATATCGGGTCTAAGTACCCAAAATCAATTCAAGCTCAGGTCCAAGTACCCAAAATCAATTCAAGCTCGGGTCCAAGTACCTAAGCTCAGGTCCAAGTACCCAATCTCGGGTCAAAGTATCCAAATCAAATCAATCTCGGGTCCAAGTACCCAAAATCAATTCAGGCTAGGGTCCAAGTACCCAATCTCTGGTCCAAGTACCCAAAATCAATTCAAGCTCGGGTCCAAGTACCCAAAACAAGTTGCCATTTCAAAAATTAAGTCTTATTGCTTTTCACTCTCTTTCACTAAGGTTTCAGATCATTCAAGCAGGGGGCAAATTGTAGACCCTTAATTTTTGACCAAATCCGATCTAATATGTTTTATTTAACTCAAAATGATTTTTGTTGTCTAATTGGTCCAAAATAATTTTTACTTTAGTATCTAATTTTTATTAATAAAAAATAAAAATTAACAAATAAAAATTAAAAAATAAAAATAAAAATCAGAGTCGGAAAAAAAATCGGCAGCAAAAAGTGGTCGCGCGGGCCCGTCGGCCCAGCAGCAGCTCACCCGCGGGCCCGCAGGCGAAATAACAGCCCGCAGGATTTTCGTGCGGGCTGGCGCGCCTCCTGCAGGCTGACACGCCCGCTGCCACAGTTTTCGCCAGTGCAAAATTTTTCGACCCAAATTTTTGAAACCTAATCCAATTAGGTTTTAATATCTTTTTTTATTAATATTATTTACCTTAATTAATTAGGAATAAACAACCTAAAAACCATTATAAATAAGGACCAATAGAACCAAATTAAAGGAGGAAAAATTTTCACTGTGAGCTTGGGATTGGAAACCAAATCGAGGAAGGAAAAGTAATAATTCAATTCAATTGATTTTTAAGGGAGTAGCAGCACGAATTAAGCAATTCAAAGGCAACAAAGGCTTGTCTTTGGAGCTAGTTCATCCAAGAAGAATTATTTTTGGAAGAATCAACAAAAGAAGGTAAGTGATTTTCCTTAATTGATTTATGTTGCACAGTAGCTAAATTATGGAATTTGGGTTTTTTAAATCAAAAACTTTAGAACTTTAATTTAATTCTACCAAGATTAAAACACTAAAACGTGACTTTCTTTTCTAAAAAGACTTAAAATTGTTATTTTTTCTTCTTAAAAATCTTAAAACTCTAATTGAACATATTTTTCTACAAAACCAAAATCAAATTCTGTTTCTTTCAAACTTTTAAATTAGGTTCTATTTCATTCAAAAAACCTTCAAAAACATATTTTCTATTTATAAAAACTTCAATCCATTTGTTTAAATTCATAAAACTTCATAAAATATCAAATTGATTTCTAAAACCCTAAAAATTACTCATTACCCGAGACCCAAATTTCAAACCCCTAAAATCCAAAATTTAACTTTTAAACCTAAAATAATGAACCCTAATCCTTTTAAAACCTTAAACCCTAATTTTTATGAACCCTAGTCCTTTTAAAACATTAAAAAACATAAAAACATGAAAACCCAAAAATTGCACAGTAGCTTAAAATTCAATAATCACAAATCACAAATTAAAGTATTTCAAGGTATTTAAAACCCTAGTTTCATGATTTCACCATTCAAACCATAATTTGGTTAGTCAAAGAGTCTTACCAACCTTTTAAAAGATAAAACCCTAATCTATTTTAATTCCATAAAAAGTCACAGTAGCTTAACTTTAGAATTTCCAAAACCTTAACACATGAGATAAAGAACCCTAAATGGAAATAGTAGCTATACTTGAACTTTTATTTGCTTTATTCAATTCCATACTTAATTATGCTTTGATTTATTTCTTATGCTTTAATTTATTTAATTTCAATACTTGATTTATTTAATTTGCCATGGATGGATGTTTGTTTTATATTTTGGTTAATAGCTTTGATGAATGATTTATTTATGATGAATGATTATTTATTTTTATCAATTAATTTAGACTTCCAAAAGTTGTAAGAGGTATGTTTCCACTTGGTGGGTACCTCATTAGTTAAACATCATGTAATTTAATTTTCTTTTCTATTTTAGAACCTTTGTAAAGGGCATGTTTCTACCTTTTGGTGGGTGTCCTATCTAGGCTTGTGATGTAAGGACATGTTTCCTTCCTTGGATGGGTGTCCATTTATTTGTTTTGTTTTGTTTGGATATTGCTTTGATTTTAATATAATGATGCTTTCTTTTTATTGTGTGTAGTATGGATAATATTGTTATATTTAAGAATTTTATAATATTAAGACCTGTAAAGGAGGCCGGTTCCAATTAACCGGGCATTGTGGGGGTGCTGGGCGATTTCTCACCTTCCCCACAAGTACCCAACTTTCCGAACCCATTAGGGGGTTGGGGATTCCTTAGGAATCGAGTCATCCACCCCTTTCTTTTTCCTGGCCCGTCCGGGTGTGACTCCATTTTCTCCAGACTTAGGTCCGTGTTCTCTAAGGCCCCGATCCTAAACAGTGCCGAAGTCGCAGGAACCATTCCACCGGGAGTGGGGGCGAAAATCCCCGCTCACAGGTCCAGAACCTAGAATCTCTTCTTAGTCCAGAACTTAGCTCGGGTCCAGAACTCAAATTATCCTTAGGTCCAGAACCTAAAATCTCTTCTAAGTCTAGAACTTAGCTCGGGTCCAGAACCCAAATTATCCTTAGGTCCAGAACCTAGAATCTCTTCTAAGTCCAGAACTTAGCTCGGGTCTAGAACCCAAATTATCCTTAGGTCCAGAACCTAAAATCTCTTCTAAGTCCAAAACTTAGCTTGGGTCTAGAACCCAAATTATCCTTAGGTCCAGAACCTAGAATCTCTTCTAAGTCCAGAACTTAGCTCAGGTCCAGAATCTAAAATTTCCTTAGGTCCAGAAATTAAAATCTCTTCTAAGTCCAGAACTTAGCTCAGGTCCAGAATCAAAACTTTCCTTAGGTCCAGAACTTAAAATCTTTCTAAGTCTAGAACTTAGCTCGGGTCTAGAACACAAATTTTCCTTAGGTCTAGAACCTAAAATCCATTCTAAATCCATAAATTACCTCTAGGTCCAGAACCTAAAATTCCTTCTAAGTCCAGAACTTAGCTCGGGTTTAGAACTCAAACTACCCTTAGGTCTAGAACCTAAAATTATTTTTTGAGTCCAGAACTTAAACCGGGTCCAGAACCCAAAACCTCAACCATCTCAGAAAAATTAAGTCTTATTGCTTTTCACTCTCTTTTAATAAAGTCTTAGATCGTTCAAGCAGGGGACAAACTATAGACCCTTAATTTTTGACCCAATTTGGTCCAATATATTTTATTTAGTCCAAAATAATGTTCATGTTATCTTAATTAAATAATATTTGTTTTAGTATTTATTTTTTATAATTTTTAAAAAAATTATTAAATAAAAATAAAAATAAAAATTCACGAAGAAAAATTCTGCGATGAAAAAAATTTGTCGCATAAAAGCGTTGGACGAAATGGCCCGCAGCCAATGTCGCTCGTAGCCCCTCTCGTGTGCTTGCTAGTTTCTAAGCAGTTTATGACAGCAACCCGCAGTAGTTTTTTGCCAGAAAAATTTTTCTACGTAATTTTTTTTCGAAACCAAATTCTATTTGGTTTCGGTTTTCTTTTCCTAATTAAATATAGTTTCCTTAAACAATTAAAATTAATCATCAAAATTTCCTATAAATAAGACTAAAAAGACACAGAAAAGGGGAGGAGAAAACATTAATAAGGGAACAATAAGAGGGGACAACAGGGAACATTAACAAGATAACAAGGAACATTAAAAAGAGATGGCATAAATAGAAAAGGTTAGCAGCAAACATTCATCAATCATCAATCCATCAAAGACAGCAATGCTGTCTTTGTTCATTGTTCATCCAGAAGTTAATTGTGGAGGAAACAACGAGCGGAGGTTTGATCTTTAATCATGAGTTATTTATGTTTACAGTAGTTTTCGTTTCTTTGATTGATAAGAGCATACATGTTGTAACTTGATCTTTGAACACACAGTACCTTGATCTTTGAACATGCAGTAAAATGGTTTTTGTTTTAACAACTTATTATCACATTGATCTATTGGTATTCGTAACCCACTGGCATTTTTCATAAAAAACATAAAACTATCCAGTAGCCATTGAGGATTTAAATTAATTGTTAAAATCTGTCTTGTTTACTTTAACTTCAAGAAACATATGTTATTTCATTAAAAATCAAAACCTCAAACTATTTTTATCCAAAAACCTAAACCATTTCAATATTAAACTCCAAAACCCTAAATTTCAAAACCCTAAATTCAATTGATAATTCTTTAAAACCATAAATTTATATATTTATTGCTTTATTTAATTATATATTTGATTATGTAGTTTATTATATGCTTTGATGGTTGATTTATTTAATTTCAATGCTTAATTTATTTAATTTATCATGGATGAATGTTTATTATATATTTTGATTGATGTTTAATATCTTTAATGAATGATGAATGGTTATTTACTTTTATCGATTTATTTTGATTTCCAAATGTTGTAAGGGGTATGTTTCTACTTTGTGGGTACATTAAGTTCTATGTAATTTAAATTTCTTTTATATTTTTGACCAATGTAAAGGACATGTTTCTACCTTTTGGTGGGTGTTCTATTTAACTTAGACAAGGATGATGTAAGGGCATGTTTCCATCTTTGGATGGGTGTCCATTTATTTGCTTTGTTTGGACATTGCTTTGATTTTAATATAATGATGCTTTATTTTAATTGTTGTGTGTAATATGGATAATATTATTATATTTAAGAATTTTATAATATTATGACCTGTAAAGGAGGCCGGTTCCAATGAACCGGGCATTGTGGGGGTGCTGGGCCATTTCTCACCTTTCCCACACCTACCCAACTTTCCGAACCCATTAGGGGGTTAGGGATTCCTTAGGAATCAAGTCATCCACCCCTTTCTTTTTCTCGGCCTGTCCGGGTGGGGACTCCATTTTCTCCGGACTTAGGTCCATGTTCTCTAAGGCCCTGAGCCTAAACAGTGCCGAAGTTGCAAGAACCATTCCACCGGGAGTGGGAGCTAAAATCCCCACTCACACGTTGGTTTCATGGTAGTTGTAGTGGTACTCTTCTTCTACCAATGTCAATTCCATTCTTATACTTGCATGAATTTGATCTTTGTTGTTGTCGGTATGGGCATATAAGCATAATCTTGTGAGGGTGCCCGGCATTTCCTGAGACAGAGTCGGGTATTCGAGATTGAATTTTTGGTTGTCAGATTGTGTAGCTGTTCCCGGCTCTCACCATGTGCACACCCAGTGCTATCTCTTGAGTTGCTTAACCTGGGGCCAAGTAAAATAGTATTAGTACATTTTTAAAATTTATATAAAAGTTCACTTAACTTATTTCATTTTATAGGTTAATTTGGCTTGGTGGAACACAGAAGAGCGGACGAACTGGACTTCTTCCATGAATGCCGCATTGCCTTTTTAGTATACCTACCAAGTTATTACTGGCCCTGTATCTAGTGGCTGGTTTCACGGGGAGAGAGTGTATGAGTGGTTCCTTGGTCCTGAGCGATGGAGGATCCCGGTGAGTTGCTCGGAGTTTACTTTAAATATTACATCAATGCCGAAAAATGAGTGGTGGTTAGCTCGACATGGTTATGATGTTGAAACCTTTCTTTATCCATCGGGTGCATCAAATGCCCAATTTATTCGAGTAGGACTCTTGAACTTTGATGTATCTCCTGTTGGAGTCTGGGAAATTCCTGAGGAAAAGGAGGATAGCGATGAAGAGGAGTATCACGGAGAGGGAGGAGGGTTCGTCTCGCATCCTGGGGCTAGCACTTCTTAGGTAAACTTTTACCATTTTACCATTGCAATTACTTCTTTCTTAACTTATTTTGACTGTTTCAATGATTATCATAGGCTATTGGCTCATTTGGTCATGAGGCTGGACCTCATCTGTCGCTCCTCCATTTGTTCATTCTAATCAACCGAAGATACCATCTCATACAGAGAGTATTGATATGAATTACCTGGTAGGTTATCCTATTCTATGATGATTTATGCTACATGTATGCATGATTATGTATGTTCTTACCTTTTTCTTTCTGGCTCACAGCGGATGCTTGAGGAACAAAACAAGAAACTTCAAGAAGAATTAGCTGCTAGTCGTCAACAGGTTGCCCATTTTAAAAAAATTGCATCATCAATCAGAGTAAAACTTTCAAGACTTTCGGTTTTAGGGGATAAGAGATCCTGGTGCTTCATCATCTAGGGGACCCCAAACTGATGACCATGAGATTCTTTCATCTACTTTGGATGAGGATCGTTACAGATCTGAATTCCAAGGTAATAGAGGTTCAGGTGCTCCTGCTTCGGGTGGACTTGGGATATAGATGATATGCCTCCTCCTTCAATAGGTGATGACTTCTTCAGGGCTTTGTTTGATAATAATCCACCACCTTCTCCTTAGTGATCTATTATTGTACTAATTGAGAAAATATTGTATAATAATAATGATAATTATAATTTGCACTTTCACTGCAACTTTTGACTTTCAAATATATTTTCTTTTCTTTTCTTTTCTTTTTTGGTATTATCATTTTTATTATTTCTGCGTTACAATAATTCAGAATTCCATAGTAGCACTAATTTAAAAAATCGAAGGCAACGCAACCACTCAAAACCATTTCATGGCTAATTTCCTATCCTTACGCAACTCGATCTCAAACCATTCCTTGTAACCTTTGGTATGGCCAATCATCCTATATAAATCTTCTTTCCCTGCTATAACCTCATACAAAAGCCATGAATTTTCAACTTCAGCATTAAAATTCCTTTTAACAATTCTAATTTCCCTTCAATTGTCAACAATGACCGAACTCAATTTAAAGTAAATAAAAGGTCTTTTTAAAAATATGAATGCAATTCACCAGGAATAAATATCTTGGTCTAAAATTAATACTTTGAAGTGTTTTCAAAATATTAAATTCGACTATTCTTTTTTACATGCCATGGCTTCTTTTAAGAATGTGAGTTCTAGGACATTTAAGATTAATGCCTTTGAGATATGTCCCATGATTGAAGAGTTTGAGGCCATCCTTGGATATCCAAGCAATCAACCAATGGCATTACCTATATTGATTTCCAAGACTCAACAAAAGATGCAAATGTTATTTCAACTTTCAAAGTCTGAAGTTCTACAGTTGATGAGAGGTGAGAAGATTCTGCTTGGTGTCGTAATTGACTTTTGTATTTCTCACTTGGCTCCTACAAAAGCATGGGGATGTATGCTTTGTCTATGCTTGCTTGGCCAATTTATGCTTGTTTCTTCTGATGGCGATATTGACCCACGAGTATTGGATATCATGGACCAAATGGAAGGAGGCTTGTCACCGATACCCGTGATCTTAGCTGAGACTTTAGTTGGACTAGATTGACTTAAATTGGGATTGTCAAAGAGATTGACCGGGAGTCCGTTGCTGCTTCAGGTAATTATCTAAACTACCCTTTTGGGTTTTCAATTTAGGTCTCTTTTTTCTTTTTTTTTTATTATTGCTCTAATTTTTGCTTAGTCCGCCCTTACGGATTTTCTAAACTAGCAAGCTGTCCTAGTTTTTTTGCTTAGGCCGTCCTTGCAGATTTTTGACCTAACAAACCCTCTTTTTTTTTTGCCTATAGATTTGGCTTCAGGAGCGTCTCTGCTTGCTCGACACTCCATCTATAGATTTTGCCAGATATTTGTCACGACATCATTCTTCTAGGAAACTACTCCATCCTGCTTCTTCATATGCTGACTGGGTTGACCGGATCCACTCACGCACTGAAATTAACATCTGTTGGTTAGCACCTTGGTGGAAGATTTCTCATATTATCATTTAGATGTACTTGATGTATGTTCCTATTGCTACTCTTCGTCGAGGTAGTTACTATGATCCTCGCCGGCTTGACCGTCAGTATGAAGCTGAGCCTCGAGATTTTGATTTTACTCCTGATTTGGACATGCCTTTTTTTGACTGAAGCCTACTTGGATCGGCTGAAGCAAAGTTGGCATGCACGTTACACTTATCGTCTTCCATAGATTTTACATTTGTCAATTTCTCTAGAAGAAATATTGTTATGATGTAAAAATAATAATAAGAGATGTTTCTTTTCCTTTCATAATTTGTCATCACCTTTTGCTATTGTGTTTATTCGTTTTATCTATATTTGGGCAAATACTTAAAATAGTGCACATGGAACAATTCTAATATTAATTATGTTTTATTAAATTGGGGAACAACCAAACATAAAGCTAGCATACACAAGATCACTCCTGTTGCCAACTAGGCCTTTTAGGTTTTCTAATTGATGATTTTTCCTTGCCTAGCCCTAATTGTTGCCTAGCCCGCCCTTTCGGGTTTTCAGAACTAGCGGACTGCTCTAACTTTTACCTAGGCTGCCCTTTTTGGGTTTTCAACCTAGCGAGCTCTTTCTCTCTTTTTTTTATACATAAAACCTCTTTAACCTATCAATGTTCACTGGCTCACTAAACTCATTCCCGTCCATGTCTGATAGCTTAACTGCACCCTTGTTCATGACTTGTTTCACAGCATATGGCCCTTCCCAGCTAGGCCTAAATGTCCCTCTTGGATCAGATACATTAGGATTACATTGTTTCAACACTAAATCACCGACTTTGAGTTTTTTTTATCTTAACCCTTCTATTATAGGCTCGAGCTATCCTCCTTTGATACATTTGATGATGATACAGTGCTTTTAACCTTCTCTCCTCTAGTAAAGCTAACTGTGTGTATCTTCTCACTACCCATTCCATCTCAGGTAGTTCATCTTCCAAGACCACTCTTAATGACTTGATCTCAATTTCAATTGGCAACACTGCTTCCATCCCATAAACCAAAGAGAACGGTGTCATTCCAGTAAGTGTTCGCACACTTGTTTTGTATCCCCACAAAGCAAAAGGAAGCATCTCTGACGAATTCTTGTATGTCTTGGTCATCTTGGACATGATCTGCTTAATTGTCTTGTTTGTTGCTTCTACTGCACCATTAGCCTTTGGTCTAAAGGAGAGGATCGGTGGTGATGGATTTGGTACTTTGAGAATAAGTCCTTAACTGCACCTTGAAATTATACCCCATTGTCTGATATCACACTGTGCGGGACCCCATACCTATAGATGAGATTCTTTTCAATAAATCTAGCCATTTGACTTGCCCCCAGTTTGTTGAAAGATTCAGCTTTGACCCATTTTGAAAAATAATCTACTGCTATTATAATGAAACGGTGACCATTTGAGGCTGTTGGATGTATCTCTCCTATGATGTCAATCCCCCAAGTTGCGAAGTGCCAAGGTGAAGACATAGAATGCAATTCTTTAGGAGGCATGTGATTCAAATTACCATACATTTGACATTGCTGACACTTCTTCAAAAGCTCAATACAATCAGGCAGTAGTAACCTTGTCGAATTATCTTCTTAACTAGGGCTAAACCACTCATATGTGGACCGCAACTTCTCGCATGTATTCCTGACATGATATGCTCCACTTCAGGCTTCCTCAAGCATCTCAAGTGCACCCCATTAGGCAATCTTCAATACAACTCTCCATAGAAAGTGATGTATTGTAAGGACCATCTTCTTATGGCTCTTCTTTCTTTCTTTGTTGCTCCCAATGGGTATTCTTTCTCTTTCAAAAACCATCTTATAGTGTCATACCACGCATCATGGTCTGTATCAGTTTTCATGATTGTCTCATATTCATAGCAAGGAGTTGATGAACTGGTCAAAATCAGAGGCTTAAGGAATAAGTTGATAGGATTTTCCCATACCGAAGCCAATGTGGCTAGGGCATCAGCCATCTAGTTTTCTTCTCTTGGTAGATGTATAAACTTGCACTCCTTAAAGTTCATCTTCATCATGGTCAAGTAATGGTGGTAGGTTTCTATACCAAAGATACATGCTTCATACTCCACCATATTATTGGTTGCCCTAAATTTCAACTTCTTGGATAAAGGGAAAAGCTCCCCTTCGGGTGATTCTAGTATGGCTCCCAAACTTGCTTCTTTCCTATTCACTGCTCTATCAAATTACATTTTCCATCCTTGTACTTCTATGGCCCTTAAATGTTCATCAAGAAATTCCAAGACTACCTCTTTGCTATCCGATAATAGTTGTTGGGCCAGGAATTCTGCCACTACTCTACCTTTGATTGTTTTCCTGGTTACATACTCAATCTCAAATTCTTCCAATATTATCAACCATCGCCCATACTTCCCAATCAAAGAGGGTGTCTCCCTTAAGTAGTTCATCGGATCCAAGAAATTGCTTGCACACTATAAGATTGAAAGTAATGCCGCAACTTCTTAGAAGACCAAACCATAGCTATACAGGTCTTTTTAATGATACTATACTTAATTTCATAAGGTAGGAGCTTTCTACTCAAATAGTAAATTGCGTTCTCAATCCCTGATTTGTCTGCTTGGGCTAGTATGGCTCCTATTGACACTTCTTCTACTGCTAAGTATAGTAACAAGGGTTTACCAGGTTTAGGTGGTTTTAAAACAGGTGGATTTAACGAATACTCCTTTATTCGCTCAAAGGCCTTTTGGCACTCTTCATTCCACAGGACTGACTGATTCTTTTTAAGCAATTTGAAGATAGGTTCACAGATTGTAGTGAGCTTTACTATAAACCTGCTAATGTACTGTAATTTGCAAATGAATCTCCAAACTTCTCTCTCCGTTTTAGAGGCTAGCATATCCCTTATTGCTTTAACTTTTTCAGGGTCAATCTCAATACCATTTGGACCAATCACATGACTCAACAATTTGCCTGAGGTAACCCCAAACACACACTTCTTTGGATTTAGCCTTAGCTTATACTTCACTGCTCTATCAAAGAATAATTCAATGTTTTGGAAGTGTTGTTCCCTTGTATCTGATTTCACCATCATATCATCAACATACACTTCAACTTCTTTGTGCATCATGTCATGAAATAATGTGGTGGCCATCCTTTGGTAGTTTGCTCCAGCATTCTTTAATTCGAACGGCATCACCCTATAACAAAATATACCCCACGTAGTAGTGAAAGAAGTTTTGGCTTTATCCTCTTAGGCCATTAACACTTGGTTGTATCCAAATAATCCATCTACAAATGAGTGTAGCATGCCAGAGGCTACACTATCAATGAGGACATCTATATGGGGTAAAGGAAAATCATCTTTAAGCGAAGCCTTGTTTAAATCTCCAGACTCCACACAGACCCTAATTCTTCCATCTTTCAATGGCATGGGTACTATGTTGGCTAGCCAGTCTGGATAATCTATCACTTCAAGGAACTTTACTTGTATTTGTTTAGTGACCTCTTCTTTAACCAATTCAGCCCATTTAGGTCTTAACTGCCTAAGCTTTTGTTTGCCAGGTTTCATGTGAGTGTAAGTAGGAATCAGATGTTCGGCTATGTCTCGATCAATTCCAGGAATATACTTATAAGACCAAGCGAATACTTCTTCATATTTTTTAAATATTTTTTCAAATCTCTCTCTCTCATCAGGAGTAAGGTCGGATACTATGCTAATATTTTTAGGATTTTTGGTTGTTCCCAAATTTAATGATTGTGTATCAACAGAGTTAATATTAAAGATGCTCATATAACCACTATTTGAATGTATGCAACCATCAAGAGAAACATCACACAAGAAAGAAAAATCAGACTTTATTGCATTCATTTTGGAAAAGAAAACATCATCATCCTCATACAAAGCAGATAAATTAAAATTAAAATCAAAATCATTATCATTGTTCTCAAAATCATAAAGCAGGACATCTTCAAACTTTTCTTCAACCAGGGAGCAATCTCCTCTGGTGTTTTCTTAGCTTTTAGGATAACTTCCTTCTTCTCTTCTGGATTGGGCTCCTTATCGGCTGGCAGGGTGAGCTCTTTCTTCACTTGTTTCACTATCTTAGCAACATCAGCAAAAATTTCAAAACATAGGATCAACTTTCCCATGAACATGATTGGCTCGGGCTTTCCTTGGAGTGGTCTCACGTTTGGAGCTTTGAAAAAGATCTCTTCAAGTGGTGGGAAGCACATCTTATCATTCTTCTTTAGCTGGACATCTTTGTTGGCTTCTTCATACCCTAACCCTTTCTTGGAAGTTTGAGTTTTGAAATTTGGAAGTTTTGTCACACCTGCCTTACCCTTTCCAAGACCAGCTTCAGGAAGGTAGCTCACGTTCTTCATCATGTTTAAGACCTTAGAGTCCACTACTTCATCATTAGAAATTGCAGCTACTTGGAAACCATTGAGAGGCCTATCTACCATTAGAGCATTAACAACCTCATTATCTTCAGCCTCGATGACCACCGTCTCATCTTTGTTAGGGAACCTAATCTTTTGATGAAGGGTGGAAGGAACTCCACCAAGAGGATGGAACCATGGTCATCCTAAAAGTAGAGCAAAAGTAACAGGTATATCCAAAACCACAAATTCAACAATAGATTCAATTAGACCAAACTTCACAACAGCTTTAAAAGTCCCTTCGGCATGCCTCTTGGTATTGTAATAAGCCATAATGGTTACCTCAGTTGGGCTTAGATCCCTCATTAACATAGCTAGCTTTGGCAATCTTTTAAGTGGATAAACATTTATGGTAGACACATCATTAACCATCACACATGGAGTCCTTTTTCCTTTGATTTCTACTTTGATAAAGAGAGGACGGATATGATCTCTCCCCTCTTCCGGTAAATCCGCATCTGAGAAAGATACCATTCCCATATTAACTTCGCTCTTCTTTTGAATATCTTCACATTTCATTACTCCTTCAACTTTTATGAAGTTAATCAGCTCCTTCGGTGTTACGGAGGTGGAAATTGGCATGCTAGCCAAGGCCTTGGACATAGTTTCACGGTGCTTTTTAGAAGTGGCCAATAAGTCCCAAATGCTAACACTTTCTTGGGTTCTCTTCAACTACTTAAGCACAGTATCATCCTCCTCTTCTTTATTTCCCACTTCGACTTCCTTTCCTTTATTAGGTTCTACCTCCTTAGGTGGAGGCCTTGCATAAGGCTTACCAGATCTAGTGTTCATTACTTCATCTTCTTCAGGCTCGGACCAGGTCCATTCCACCTTCTTGGGTACAAGATCGTCATCACTATCTCTTGAATCCCAAAATTTATTCACAACACAGATATCTACTTCTTTACCTACCATAGCTTGTTCAACTTTGCTAAATACCACTTCTTCCTTGGTTGCTTCTCCACCCACATCTTGGAAAGAAGACATGATAAAACTTTCATGCAAACCTCCTCCAATCATGAAGGTCACCAGCGGTGCTACTCTATTGAACCTTGGCAATGGGTTATCTTTGGTATTTGGCTTGTTGGGCTTGGGCAGCTTCCCATTATCAATCAAATTTTGGATCTCATGCTTCAATCTCACACATCTATCCATGTCGTGCCCTTGCATTTGATGAAATTGACAAAATGCCTTATTGTCAAAATTAGGTGTGAGAGGGTTAGGCAAAGGACGAGAATTTAAGGGTTGTACCAATTCCTTCTTTTGTAGCTTATTGAGGACCCAAGACAGCGGCTTCTCTAATTTTAAAAACTGCCTTCTTCCTTCTTGGCCAGTAGCATTAACACTAACTGCCTTTTGCATGCTTTGGTTACCAGACTGGTAGTTTCCTTTCTCGTTCCTTCTTGTTGAAAAGCGGTTCTTCTCTCTTTCTCACTCTACAATTTGTAGACTAGCTTGTAAAATTCTTTAAAATCCCGAATGAGTGTATGAGACATTCTTTCGCGAAGGCTAGGTAACACTCCTCTCACAATCATTCTAATTTGATCGGATTCATCAGGCCTTCTCTTGAGCAAAGCAGCCTTATTCCTCCATCTTTTAACATAGTCCACAAAATACTCATTTGGCCTTTGTCTAATGGACTCAACTTCCATTAAGGTAACTTCCATCTAGACATTGTATCCATATTGTTGGATGAAGGCCTTGCATAGCAGATCCCAACTCTTTTGTGTGCCATAATCTAAGGTATTGAACCAATTTTGGATAATAGGGTCCAATGAGAGCATGAAGTACCTTAGAGTTTGAGCCTTAGTACCTTGGGCAGACTGTATAGCAGTGATATACTGCTTCACATGGTGGTGAGGATTTTTTATTCCATCAAACTTTCCAAAGGATGGCATCTTGAACTTGTACGGAACTTCTTCATCTAGCTCAAATAATTTGTCAACTTCGGTCATTTCTTCAGTTTTCAGCTTCTTTTCAAACTTCTTTTCCAGATCAGCAATCATCTTTTCAACATCTGAAGTTTTAGTTTTCTCCACAGCTGATCTTTTAACAACCTTTGACTCTTTCTTCTTGTCTTGAGGATCTTAGAAGTATTAAGCCCAATTGTCATCATCAT
Source organism: Garcia nutans (assembly GCA_947685225.1). Lineage (NCBI taxonomy): Eukaryota > Viridiplantae > Streptophyta > Magnoliopsida > Malpighiales > Euphorbiaceae > Garcia > Garcia nutans. The sequence goes on from CANTUV010000007.1 coordinate 52,194,838, forward strand.
CAACGATCACCTTATCATCATCAAAAGCCACTTCACTAACTTTAGCCTTCCCCTTATCTTTCTTGGTACTTGCGGATGCTTCAGCATTGTTCCCAAACATTGTAGTCATTTGATTCTTCATGATCTCAGCTAGGGTCCCCTTTAGTTCTTCCATTTTAGCAATGAGGGCATCGTCCACCATTCTTTGAATTTGTTCGGGCTACATTTCTTTTGGTGAGAAAGTGATTGAATCATTGCTAGATTCTTCATCTCCTGCGTAGGTCGAATTGTTATAAACTTTTGAACTGTCGTAATCCAGGGCTGTGAGCCAGAAAGGATTAATGATATGTGATGTGATGCATGTATGCATGTATGCACAAACAAGGATAAAATAGGACGTTCCTTCCCACCTTATAACTTTCACGCACGAATAGCGAGTCACTTTTCCTAGGTAATATGGTTAACAAAATACCAACATAGGGTATCTTATTTTCAAAAAATTCTCTCAGGCATTTCAACTAATAGTTATATTTTAAAAATGGAAATCAATTCATGATAATTCTTATTAATTAAGCTTTAATCCATCCAATCAACTAAAGCAGCTTTTATGCTATATTGGATTAAAACTAAATTAAGAGGTTTATTATAAATAGATTTCTCACTTGAAAAAGTAACTAATGATTCATGCCAAAAATAAGCCCATGATTAATAATTCTTAGTATAAACTAGGCTCACAATTAATTTTTGGTATTTCATAATTGACCTAAATATTTGTAAGCTCTTTCAAAAGATTATGAAAATAATTTTATTTTTAAGCCCTTTGTAAAAAGATTTTAGAAAAAATGGATTTTGGGCTTAGTATTTGGGTCATGAGAAAAGAATTTTTGATTTGTTTTTTAGAAAATTTTTATGTCCTATGACCATCTTGAAAGGTTTTGAAAATAGCTTTGGTCTTTTAAATTTTAAAGAAAAATTTATTTTGAGCTTACAATATACTTAGGTCATATTAGAAAAAGAACAAACCAAATAAGCCATGATTTAAGCCAAGATAAATTAACCATAGTCAATCAACAAGCATTTGGGGTAAAAACCTAAGAAAAGTAACTAGGACAATTACATGAGCTTTAGTTAAAAGGCTTAGATTCCCATAACAAGTATATACCTAAAAGGTACAAGGCTATGAGTGGTTATGCCATGCTCAATCTTCATACCTTGAGTGAAAGTATGGTATCCCTTACATAACACAACACAGGTAACACGGGCATCCCAACTCACGCACGATGCAATCTAATATGATGCAATGGATAATATCATGATAAGAAAGAATAGAATAATATAAAGACCGATGGAATCAACTTCTCTTATCCCCAGTGGAGTCGCCACTATGAGTAGGGATTTTTACCCCCACTCTCGGTGGAATGGTTCTTGAGACTTCGGCACTGTTTAGGTTCGGGGCCTTAGAGAACACATACCTAAGCCCGAAGAAAATGGAGTCACCACCCGAACAGGCCGGGAAGAAAAAGGGGTGGATGACTCAATTTTTTAGGAATCCCCAACCCCCTTATGGGTTTGAAAAGTTGGATACATGTGGGGAAGGTAAGAAATGGCCCAGCACCCCCACAACGCTTGATTTATTGGAACCGGCCTCCTTTGTAGGTCTTAATATTATAAAATTCTTAAATATAACAGTATTATCCATACTACATGTGATCATAAGAATAAATAAATACTTTATTAAAATCACAACAATGTCCAAACAAAATAAATAAATGGACACCCATCTGAGGATGGAAACATGGCCTTACATCGTCCATGTCTAAAATAAATAGGACACCCACTGAAAAGGTAGAAATGTGTACTTTACATTGGTCCAAAAAAACTTTAAAATAAAATAAATTACATGATGCTCACGACATGAGGTACCCAAAACAATGTTTTGAAATCAAAACAAATCAATAAAAATAGCCAACCATTCATTATAAATAAATCATTCATCAAAGACATCAAACATCAATCAAAATATATAATAAACATTCATCTAATTTGCATAAAACTATAAATATATAAATTTAGGGTTCATGCATGAATTTAGGGTTTCTTGGATTTTATGCTTAACAATTAGGGTTTTGTATATACTGGATTAATTAATTGAGAAACATTTAATATAAAAGAAGTAATATAGCTACTGGATATTTTAATTAACGATTAAGTTTGAAATAAATTAGGGTTGGAATCTACAGAATGGAGGTTTTGAATTTAGGGTATCGAAAGTTTTATGAAAATAATATTAAGGTTTAGGGTTTAAGTAAACAAGATTATAGATCATGAAAATAGTATTTTAAGTTAGGTATTTGGAAAGAATAGGCTACTGTGATTTCAGAAAATTAGGTTTAGTTAGGGTTTTTAAGAAAATAGTCTATATTTTTGTGGTTTTAGAAAAGTGTAATTAGGGTTTTAGTTTTCAAAAATATGTTTTACTGGTATTAAGATATTAGGGTTTTGAAAAATAATTTTTAAGGTTTTAAATAGAGTTTGGATGGTAAACAAAATAATTGATCAAATAATAAAAATATCATCTATTGTATGTTTAAACAATTGATCAATTGAATGATAAAACTACTGTAAACATAAATAAGTCAATAGAAACACAAACCTCCATTATTGGTTCCACCACAACTTGAATTATGGTTGAACAATAACCAAAGACAGAATATGCTACCTTTGATAGATTCTGTTTTGCTGGCTGCCTCTTGCTTTTCAAGTCCAAGGTTCTAAAAAAAGTCTGATCTCCTTTTAAAAGATCAAAGTCTCAAGTCTCAAGCTCAAAAGTCTAAATAATTGCAAAAAATCCCTTTTCTGTGTGTTTTGATGTGGTATTTATAAGAAAAATCAAAACCTAATACTAATTGGTTAAGAAAATAAAAATTGTTTAGGAAATAAAATTAAAAACCAAAACCAAGTAGAATAGGGTTTTGAAAAAAATTACACTAGCAAAAATTGTTGTGGGGTGCGCGAGTTGGTCATAGGCTAGGCGCGGGCTGGGCGAGGGCCACAGGCCAATTCATCGCAGGAAAAACCTTATGAGCTATGGAATAAAAGAAAACTAAAATTTCATACTTAGAGTATTTAGAAACAAATGCTTTATATTAAATACCAAGGACAACCTTGAAAAATTCTCATCCAAATTGGATGAAGAAGTCTTTATAGGATACTCATCTTCAAGTAAAGCATATAGACTATTTAATAGGAGAGCTTTAGTAGTTGAAGAATCAATGCATGTTATCTTTGATGAATCATCCAAGCTTTATCATGGGAAATGTAGTACTCTTGATGATCTTGTAAGTACATTTGAAGAACTTAATACAAAATATGCTCCAAAGTAAAATAATGATGAGCTGATACAAATTGCAAAATAAGAAAAATCTAAGATAGATGAAACTGAAGAACTACCTAAAGATTGGCACTATCGATCCAAAATTATCCTGTAGAGTTTACAATCAATGTCACTCCCACATTATGAACGGACTATATGTCATGATCGGATCTTTGACCAGTCTGATCATACTGAGCCCAATCTAAATCTTCAAAACATCCAATAGAGCATATGATGACTAATTACTCCAAAAACTTCAGCATACCATGCATGGTACGAACAGACCTAATGCAGTCCGACTGGACAAAGCCAGCGCTAAAAATCTAACAAGTTCCAGTAGAGTTCAAGGTCCTCAATACTCCTAAAATCTTAGCATACCAGAATGAGACCAAACCAAACTTGTACTGCTCATATCAATGTTACGAGGTTTGAAAATTATAGTCATTGCTTATCCACTTAATTATTGGATGCCACATGTACTAGTCATTGAAGAACTTTTATCAAAATCATGGAGATCACGATCGAATTGAGCTTAGTCTAACCATGCCGAGCCCAAGCTGACTTGACCAAAGATAGTTTGACTATGAACTTGCTTTAAAAAGTGATTAAAGTGGGAGACTAGAATCAAACATGTTGGCTCCCACCCTAAATGACTAGTTGAAGACTTGAAGGCTATAAATACTATAAAAAACCTCATTTTTTTTTTGTAAGATTGTGATTCTAATTGCTAAGATTAACAACTTTCATTTGTTTCCATCAAACTTTCTACTTGTATTCTTTGAGTGTTGGGTGTGAGCATTAAAACACCATTGTAAGTTTGACTGTGAGATTTGAAACACTTAGGTTATAGAGTGAGCCTGGAAAAACTCTTGTTTGGTCTGTAAGGAAGATTGTCAAACATTGTAAAAGTTTGGTGTGAGCTTGTGAAAACACCAAGTTAGAGTTGAGCTTGTAAAAACTCAAGATTAGTGGAACTTTAACAAGTTGTTAAGGATGTGGACGTAGGATTGAGGTAATCCGAACCACTATAAACTCTTTATGTTCATTATTTTCTACTCTAATCCTTTCTTGCTTTGTTTGATTTCAAATTTTCAATTTACCATCACTTCTTCAAATCAAGCAATTCACCACCCCCCCCTCTTGGTTGCCATCTTGGGACTACATGTTATAAACACAAATAGAATTATGACATTTTATGTGTAGGACTTAGTGGACAAAGAAAAGAAGATTGAGTAGCTTACATTTGATGTTAATTTTGCTTCTTCTTCAACCCATACTACCTTTTCCCAAAATAATGATTTTGGAAATGATCGTGGTGAATCGTAGGTACTTGAATGTACATGGCCATTTTGTGGAGCATTGTTCTGGAGGGTAGAGGCAAGTAAAACTACCGTTAATAAAAATGATTCGCATTACACTGATCTGTTTTGTATGAGAGGAATGATTTCTCTACCAAAGTTAAAAGAGCCATCTTCTTTTTTGGAATCATTGCTCAAGTAAAATAATGGGCCAGACACTTAATTTTTTTGATAAATATTTGAATATATGATTCACTATTTACATGTACTTCAACGAGTGGAAAAATTGACTATGATATAAATAAGAGACCTGGCCCTTATGTGTTTAAACTTTGTGGTTAGAATAATCATATAATGGGTTCTTTATTGCCTCTTAATAATATGAAACCCACTTTTGCTTAATTATATATTTTTTTATATCAAAAATGAAACAAAAAATAGAATTTTTGCCTTCATTGGTAGTGATTCTAGAAAGACCATTGATGAGCATATTGTTGAAAATTTGATTGAGATGTTTGACAAGCATAATGAAATTGTTAAATCTTTTTGAATGGCAAGAGATAGATTCAAGGAAGATGATTTATTGCCATTTCGTATTAAGTTGATGGGGGGAAAAGAATAGAAGATATAATAAGAACAAATATATTATAGTCGAACATAAGGATGGGAGATTAAAGCAGATTTGTAATTTGCATCCAAGTTTAATGTCAATGTAGTATCCAATGTTGTTTCCTTATGGCAAAGATGGTTTTCGAATTGATATACAATATTTTTTGACTAATCATGGAAAAAGATTGAAAATAAAGTGTGTAAACAATGAGAAAATATTTTACTTATATGTTGCAACAATGAAAAGATGATAAATATGCTCTTTCACGAGGTGGTCGTCTTCTTTAGCAATTTATTATTGATGCTTTTACGTGTGTGGAACAAGAGAGATTGGATTACATTCAAAGAAATCAAAGTCATTGAGATCTGAATTTTTTTAGGAATTCGGGATGCATTTTATCGTGGCAATCGTGATGGTAGTAATAACATTGGTAAAAGTATAATTTTACTGTCTTCTTAGATGAGCAATATGAGATACATGATGGAGCATTATCATGATGTAATGGCCATGCACAAGTTTTATGGAAATTTAGATCTATTTATCACATTTACTTGCAATCTTCAATGGGCTAAAGTTTGCAATTTGATTGAAATTATTGTTGGTCAAAGACCTAATGATAGGCCTAATATTATAAGTTGTGTTTTTAAAATGGAAGTTGATGATTTAGTTAAAAACTTTAATTAAAAGAGATTTTTGGGAAGATTAATAGCATGTTATATATATGCTATTGAGTTCCAAAAGAGATTGTATACATTCTTTGATTTGGTTAAAGCATGATTTAAAACCTTTGAGCATTATCAAGATCGATCAAATAATTTGTGCCAAATTACCGAATAAGGAAATTGATCCTTTGGGTTATGAATTGGTGTCTAAATTTATCTTACATGGTCCATATTGCCCGATAAAAGCTAATTCTCCATGTATGCATAATGGTTATTGTAAAAGATATTTTTCAAAAAAATTTCAAGTTAAGACTGTAATAGATTCCAATGATTTTGCGACTTACAAATGAAGAGACGACGGTCGTTACATTGAAAAAAATGGTATGGAGATTGATAATCATTGTATTTTTTCGTATAATAAAATCTATTAATTAAATATGAAATGCATTCAAATATTTAGTTTTGTTGTTATTCTACCGTCACAAAGTATCTTTTCAAATATATCAATAAAAGTTCTAATAGAATACATGCTACTATTGAAAGTTATAAAGAAAACGCAAATGATGATAATAACACTGATGGAATAGAACGAGATGAAATTAAAGCTTTTTTGGATTGTCATTATATTTCATCCTGCAAAGCAGCACAGAGGCTATTTGAATTTCTTATACATTACAGAGATCCAACTATCAAGAGATTAGTCGTTCATTTACCAAATATAAATAACATATTTTTTTTAACAATATTTGTGATATAAATTATATTGTAAAGATCCTGATTTGCAAAAAATGCTGCTGACAAAATAGATGCACGCAAGTGACTAGTTTGAGGATGCACATTCTTTAACATATATTGTATTTCATACTAAATGGACATGGGATATAAAAGAAAAAAGTTAGCACATGCAAAAAAAAGGGAAAACAATTGGAAAAATTTCATTTGTTCGTCCAAATTTAGGTAAACTGTATTTCTTGCTAATGTTATTGAATGTTGTTAGAGGGCCAATAAGTTTTGATGAGATTAGAATCATTGATGGTGTTTTATATGAATCATTTGTAATGGCTTGCAATGCATATGGTCTATTGTGAGATGACAAAGAATAGATTGATGCTCTAGAAGAAGTAGTTGTTTGGGCCTCAACTAATCAATTGATACATTTATTTGTAGTTCTATTAACTTTCTATGATATTACAAATCCAAATAAATTGTTTAATATGTTTTGGATACATCTTGTAGAAAATATAAAATATAATTTTAAAAGACAATTTACATTAATGAATTTATCCATTTTAGAAGAGAGAGATTAAGAAAGTATGTGTTATCAGAGATAGAGAGAGAGCTTAATAAAAATAGTTTTTCTTTGATCAATTTTAATATATCAATCCCATCTAATTTATATTCAAGTGATTTTACTAGTAGACTAATTATAGAAGAGTTATCTTATCATTTTGTACAATTGAAAATAGAACATGGTTATATGATCAAGACATTAAATGTTGAGCAAAGAGTGATTTATGATGATGTTATGGAGTCCGTAGTAAATGAAAAAGGTCGATTGTTTTTGTTTATAGTCATGGTAAAATAGGTAAGATTATTTGTATGAAACTATAATTAAAAAATTTAGATATGATGGTAAGATAGTTTTAGTCATTGCTTCATCAGAAATTTTTGTGTTACTGTTGCCAGGTAGTAGACCAACACATTTTAAATTTAAGATACTGATTAACTTAGATGAAAACTCTTCATGTGAAATAAAGATAGGAATACATTTGGCTTATTTGATTAGGGTATGTTCATTAATTATTTGTGATGAAGGTCTAATGAACCTTCAACATTGTTTTGAAGTTATTGATAGATCAATGAGAGATATATTGTCTACCGATTGATGTTGATGTCACAAATAAATTTTTTGGCGGTGAGACAATTGTGCTTGTGGGAGATTTTCAACAAATTTTGCTAATGGTGCCCCAAGATACTAAAAAAGTTATTTTAAATGCTTCGATAACATGAACATATTTGTGGAAAGAATTTTCTATGTATAAACTGAAAATTAATATGAGATTATAGCAAGGTGGGGATGAAGAAAGTTCATTGGAGTCAATTTTGTTCGCAGATTGGTTGTTAGATGTTGAAGATGGTACAGTGCAAATGATGAAAATTGATTTATTTGATGATGAAAATATATGGATAAACATACCTTTTGAATTTTTGAATAGCAGCTCTTGCGATCCAATAAAAAATAATCATTAATTATACATGTTCATTTTTTTTACAAAATTATTCTACCAAGGTATATCTTAAAGAAAGATCCATTGTTTTCACTAAGGAATGAAGTGGTTGACAGAATTAATAATGCCATGATAGATTTGGTGCTTGAAAAGGAAGTTATAGCTATGATTCAATATGTAGTTCGACTATTAATATAGAGGAATTATAATTGCTTTATCTTGTAGAGTTTCTCAATTCTTTGAATTTTAATAATTTTTCGCAACATGATTTGCGTTTGAAAAATAAATACTCTAATAATGTTATTGAGGAATCTTAATCCGTAAATAGGTCTTTGTAATGGTACATGTTTGGTTGTTATTCATTTGAGAAGTAGAATAATTGAAGGGAAAATAATAACATATTCTTTTTCCAAAGAAAGGGTTTGCCTACCTTAGATAATTCTATCAACAAGTGAAAAAATGGCCATTTACCCTCAAATGAAGGCAATTCCTTGTGAAATTTTGCTATTCTATGATAATAAATATAAATCAAGGCCAGACACTTAAAAATATAGGAATATATTTAGACATACCAATTTTCATACATGGTTAATTGTATGTTGCTTTGTCAAGGGTTATAAATAAAAGTGGGATTAGCATTTTGATCGATAGAAATAGTTCTGATGCAAGTCAAGGGTCTTTTCATTATATAAAAAATATTGTGTATCATGAAATTTTTGAAGATATAGATTCGTATTCAGTGGAAGTATAGTAGTTTTTGACCTATCATTATATAGATCACTTATTTACATTGATTTATATATTTAATAAATTTTTTGTTGATGATCAGTCATTCATTATGGCATGCATTCCTATTGGATGCATAATTAAAGAGAGCTAGAATATCAAATTGAGAGGACGAGTAGCTCAAACATGGGATTTTGTTTCTCAATATAATCCTAATTGAGCTACAAATTTTGAATTTCTGCTTATTGATGAAGAGGTATTTTTTTATCTTATTAAAATTTATTTTACCCTGAATTTTTATTTATTTAATGGATTTTTTTATTTTCCTTGATAGGGAGACACAGTACAAGGATTAGTTCCTTTAGATTCGGCGAGTAAATTTTGATCCAAGCTTATTGAAGGAAATATATATTATATTTCAGGATTTGAAATAAAAAGAATGCCAAAGGAATTATAGGGTTAATGATCACGGATTTCGAATCAGATTGCTTCCTGTTGGTTTTAGGTCTAGTTCACCTATGATGGGTAGGTAGATCTATGAACCTAATATTATTTAAATATTATTTAAAAATAATATTTATTATCAAATATTATTAAGATAATATTTTAGTTAAAAGTTTAAATGGAAGAGGATAAATAATTTTAGATAAAGATAATCCAAAGAGTTTTGATTTTATTTATAGAATCAAATATAATATCCTTTTAAGAAAAGGATATTAGTAAGTTGATATTAATAATTATCAACTAATACAAAAAACTCATGTAAGTTTTTTTTGTTCTCTCTCTAGCTTATTTTCTCCCATTCCATATACTGTGAGTGTAAGATTGAGATGTCAAGACTGTGAAAAGGCTTAATTTTTAAATTGTAGAAAGTAAGAACCTTACCTTTTGGTGATTGCTCTTCAAGGACTGGTAGTAGATGCACAAAGTCATTCTTTTGCAAGCATCATCAGAGATAACATCTAATCCTTTTCTTATATGGATTTAGTTTTCAACATTGGTATCAGAGCTTTAGTTATTTGTGCTCTAGATTTAATGAACAATTAAGTTGATTAGTTATTTAAAAATATTTTTTGTGAATTATTTGTGAACTTAGATCACCAACTCGCATGGGTATGTTTAGGAATAAAAATATTGGGTCATTTCTTCTGTTTATATAATTTTATGATTTCATATTAAAGTAAGCATGTAGAGCTTCGATTTGGCATATTATTTGCAAAAATCAAAGTTAAATTGACCAAGATATTGCCTTCTAAATTTGGGTACTTGAAATTATATTTAATTAATCTATTGGGATTAAATTAATTAGAGATTAATCTATTGTTATATCTAGAACGATAGGTTAGGGTGTTCTAAAATTTATTTTGACCACATCAATGGAATCCCAGACTGCAAAAGCTCACCACCGGAAAAAAGTGCCGCTGTCCAGATCGACCAGCAGAGCAGCATGTGGATGGAGGTTAGGCTTTCCTATGCACATGACCCATGCCTAGAGGCCACCATCACAACCCGAAACAACTTGTCATTTTCATGCTACCTGGGCACCAGCTGGTCACTGCCAGCGTACCATGGTAGCTCCTGGTTGGTCAGAAATTATTTTTTGAATAAAAAATTATTCGGACCTCGTTTTTTCTTTGTTTTTCACATATTGACACCAAATTTTCTGTTGGATATTTTTTTGGTAATAATTATTTTATTTTTCCAAGAACTTAAAAATATTTTTTAAAAATAAAAAATATTTTTTAATTAATAAAAATTAGTTTTTAATTAGAAAAAATATTTTTTTCACATGGAAAAATAATTTTTTGACTTGAAAATTTTCTAAATATCTGTAAAAAATATTTTTTGAATATATATATACCTATTTTAATGAAAATATATTCTTTATTAATTGTATTATGGTGTATAATTATATTTTCTGACCAATTTTTTCTTGTGAAAGGTAGGAGCACATGGCTATCATTGTCAGGATACCTTATGTGGCATGTACACTTGAGCTTAGAGTTAGGAGAAAGAAAAAATTAGCAATTCTGAGAAATAAACTGAAAGCTCGAGAAATACATCCTAATAACCGCATTTATGACCTGACTTTTGTATGCTTCATGTATTGGGTATACATGAAATTTTTCAACAAATAGTGTGGCTAAGAGACATAAGCACTCAATACTCAATGTAATTGGTGCTGATGGATTCATTTGTGCATCTAGCTCTTTGTGAGCTACTTGATCGAGAATGTGAAGGGCATAGGACATATCGAGTTGTCCCTATATCTTTTTTTAGGGCTTGATAATTTAAATGAGTAATGAGGAAGTCTTACACTAAGTATGGGGGTATGAAACTTCATAGTGGGACATAATTATTGGTCAAAAGATTTTCAAGAGACACCATATATTATTTACCATTTAACATGAGGAATGCCTTTTGGTTTTCAGCTCCTGTTAGGAGTCAGGTCATCTATAGTTTCCTAGCCTAACTTTTTTTAAAAAAAAATCCTAAGTTGTTCTTATGTTTTTATTAGTCATGAAAATAAGTATCCTTTCAGAGGATTCATTTAGCCATGATTGATTATTTATGGTTGATGGACTATAATTTTTTAATGGAATATGCATTTTTCCTTTAATAATTATTTAGTATAATTATTTGAATGCATGACATTAATTAATCAATTTTTATAATTATTCAATATATAGTTTTAACTTGGTTTGAATAATTGTATAATTTTGAATATATTTTGTATTAACACTAATCTTTGCATATAATCGAGAACATGATTGGAAACATAATGACTTTTTGACTTGAGATTATATGTGTGTTAATATTAATGTATAAATTAGTTGTAAAATTATAATAACATGTAAACTGTAGTGTTAATAATTTTGTGTATAGAATGTCTAGTTGTGAATCATTCATTTTTTATAATAAAATGTCATCTGCTTCCTAGAACATTGTCGTCGAGCTAAAGAAGGGTGCCAAGTTATCTAGGGATACTTACAAAATCTGGAGCATGAAAATTCAGTACATGCTAGAAGAATAGGAGGCACTAGAACTTCAGAGTTCCACCATGGGTGAACTTGACCAAGAAGGAACCACGACCCAACATAGGTATGATCATGATGCCTTCATTGCCTGGAAGAGGAAAAACTCACTTATTCGCATCACTTTGCTAAGTGTTATAAGGTTCATGGATATCAAACAGAATCAACAGTAGTTGAAATCAAATATGTAATGCATGAAAACCCTGTCAAGATCCATGCCTTTCAATTAAATCCAAGGAAGGGTTAACATATATTACCTCTTGCAGTTTGACATACATTATCTCTTGCAATGAAATTTGAACCTTTTCTTTTCACCAAATGAATGGATCACTAGGTGTTAGTTGATACAAGCACCCTCTATTAGTATCCGCATGAAGAAATCAAACTTTAAAATAGACGACAGTGTGCTAGTACTTGATTTCTGAAGACTCTCTTTAGAAAATAATATGAGTCCTTCTCTTTTTAGGTTTTTCTCAAAACATAAAACTACTTAACTAATGGGAATATAACATATATATATATTGGGTAAATCTATTAGTTTTTTTTAAAAAAAAAATCCTAACCATATTCGAATTTTTAACTTCATTAATTATCCTCAATAATTAATAAATAATATATATCTGATATATGTATAAAATTCAAAATTCTCCTAAATCCATTAGGAAAAAAGAATACCTATATATATATATATATATATTTATTTATGCATAACCCTATTAGGTCTCCTTAACCATTAAGGAAAATAATAATACATTTTTTAACCAGTTTATATATCAATATATATATTTATACCAATATAGAAATAAAACATTTTAATTTCTATAACATTTCTAAGATTGCATTTAAAATAACTCATATTATTATTATTATACCTATTTTAATACGGTCTGTGTGTCCCTATAGATTCACTTAATATTGGCAATAATCTTAAACTATTACTTTAAGCCCCATAAATCATAAGTGATCTCTAGCAAGACATTATGATTTTCTAAATTAAGTGAAGATCGGAGATCCAATTAATCTTATTACATAACCAGATATTTAGTTATTTTCTTACATGATATCTTAGATCAATCATAAGGCATAAAATATGTCATCCTTATATTGATTGATCAAAATTTCTTGATTTCCATGCATACTGACTTAACTAATAAGATTAATAACTTTTATTAATTTATTTGAGTATGGCCATGCTTATTTCTCAGTCTTACTTATCAAGAGGCCTAAAGATATCTCTTTCAAGATATGAGAGGAACAAATCCCATCTAGATCATCTATGCCCTCTCCATGCTTCATTAAATGTCCAACAATAATCCTCATTAAATTCATTTAAAGATAAAATGAAATTATGTCAAGACGCAAAAGCCCTCCTATAGGGAATTATAGTGATTTCAGGTTAAAGGTATGCTTAACACCATTGTGATGAGAATCATTTATGACATTAATCCATATAGTATTCTCATTTAAGGTCTATCTAGTATAATATTCTCTAATAGAAACTTATGTTTTGACTTTTTTATAGCCAAACTCTTGGCTTAATTAACTCTATTTTGATCTTAGGCAATCAAATTGAATGGCACTAATATTTGTATCAAGTTACATTTTGCAGAAACTTAATTTTTGGAGAAAATTTAAAAAGCTCGATCAGACCATTGATTAGTCCGACCGGACTAAAGGCTAGTTGAAACAAGAAATTTGTACAAAATAGATCACGATCAAACGTACTCTTAATTCTCAGAGTACCTTAAGTTTCTCGACCAAACTACATAAGGTACGACTAAAACTTAGAAAGGATGAAAATCTTAAGAAGTTCCCGCAAGATCATGGCCAGTAATACTGCCATTATTTTAGCGGACCTGTGATATTGACTAAATTGTGATGAAGTCTGATCGGATCAGTCCAAGGATGAAAATCCTAAAAAGTTTCAGTAGAGTTCATGGTTAGTAGCACTCTCAAAATTTCAGCATACTTGATGGAGCCCAACCATACCATATATGTCCTGTCGGACTATTACAATAGATTTCAAAAATTATAGATGTTACTTATCAACTCAATCAGTGGGTGCCATGTGTACTTTCAATTGAAGAAAAATAATGAAAAATTTGAAGAGCACGACTGGACCAATATGAGTCCGACCGCACCACGGCCTATCATGACTGGACCAAGGATAGTCCACCCATGAAATAACTCTATTCAATAATTAAAGTATAAGATCAGATTCAAACATGTTGGCACCCACCTCAAATAGCTACTTAAAGTTTTAAAGGCTATAAATACTATAAGAAACTTCATTTTTCAGTGTGATTGTGATTGATATAGCCAAGATAAACAACTTTCATTTCTTTCCATTAAAATCTCTATTTGTATTCTTTGAGTGTGGGGTGTGGACATTAAATACCATTATATAAGTTTAAGTGTGAGCTTTGAAACACTTAGGTTTTAAAGTGAGCCTATGAAAACTCTTTTTGGGTTGTGAGAAAATTACTCAAATCTTGTGAAAGATTGGTGTGAGCTTGTGAAAACACCAAGTTAGGATTGAGCTTGTAAAACTCCAAAGTTTAGTGAAATTCTCAACTTGAAGGTTGGGGATTGGATGTAGGATTGAATTGATCCGAACCACTATAAATATCTTGTGTTCTTTCTTCTCTACTCTACTCTACTTATTTCTTTCATCTTGCTTTGATTTTTAAATTTTTCATCATTCTTTAAAACAACCAATTCACCCCCCCTTTTGATTGCCATCTTGGGACAACAATTTATATCAGATCTTGAAAATTTTAAGAAATTTAAATGTGAAATTTGATCCAAAATGGCAGGTACTACCACTTCAACTTCTTCAGCTCAATCTCATGAAAATCTCAACTCTTATCTTAGACCTTACTTTGATGGAACCGATTATTCTTATTGGAAACATAAAACGTATTTGTTCCTTGATAGTGAGAGAATTGAGATATGGAAATGCATACAAGATGAGTGAAAACCTCCTAGTCATGAAGTTGATGGTGCTTAAGTGCATCTTCCTAGAGAACAATGGACCGATGCTCAAGAAAGGGCTCTTTACAGGAACAATAGAGCAGCTTCCATCTTGGTGAATTCCATATCTAAAGAAGAAGGTGGAAGAGTTCAACATCTTACTAGTGCATATACCATTTGAAAAACTCTTGAGAATTATCATTAGTGTACCACATGTATAAGGTTCACCAAGACCCAAATGCTTGTGCATGAGTATGAACTCTTCAAAATGAAGTCAAATGATAATGTCACCGAAATGAAAATTTGGTTACATGCTATTGTCAATGACTTGAAGAAATATGGAAAAGTATACGATCAAGGTGATGTCAATAGCAAAATATTGAGAGCACTTAGAGATAAGAAGATCTTTGAGTCAAAGGTCTCTTCAATTAAAGAAGCGCATGACTTTAGCACACTAGGGACCGATGATCTAGTTGGAAAACTCCTCACCTTTGAATTGCATACTGAAAAAAGAAGATGATAAAGGTGAGAAAGATAAGAGGAAAACTATAGCTCCCAAAGCCACTAAAGAAGAGAGAGCTCAAGTGAAGAAGATAGTGATGGTGATGAAGAAATGGCCATGCCATCTAAAAGAGTAAATGAATGGAAAAGAAAGAGGAGAATTCATGCTAATAAAGGTAACTTCCCCAAATCCTCTTTCAAAGAAAAATAAATAAGAATGAAGTTAAATGCTACAAATGTGGCAAGACGGGTCACAACAAAATGGATTGCTTTAAATTGAAAAACAATAAGAAGTGGGACAAAGAAAAGAATAAGTCTCTCAAGGCCACTTGGAATGATGATTCTTCAAGTGAAGAAGAGGAGGAAGAGGAAGGAATTGCAAATCTTTGTCTCATGGTAATAGAAGATGATGATCACACTAATGAGATAGGTACTCAATCTTTAAGCTTTATTACATACAATGACAATGTTGATGATACTTTAAATGATAGTGATTTAGTTGAGCATATGAACCTAAGAGTACAAAAATATTTTTCTAAAATGAAATTTTATAAAGAGAAATGTTCTAAGCTAGAAAAGGACTTTATTTGTTTAAAAAATTCCACTTTAGAATTAAAGAGCTCAAATGAACAATTAATGAAGTCTCTTGGTGAAAATTCACATAGCTTAGAAAGCATATCCAAGGAAAACAAAATTTTGAAAGAAGAAATAAATGAACTTAAAAACTCTATTTCTAAATTTCATAAAGGAAAGGAGGCCTTAGATACATTGATTAGTGTTAAAAAGTCACCTTCCACCAAATATAGATTAGGCTTTAATCGCTCTACTAATACTACATCTAATACACCAACTTTTGTTAAAGCGTCTACATCTCAAACCTCCAGTGTTTAAGTTGTAAAGAATAGCAATGCACACATTAAGCCTAAAGTCCCAAAAAGACTGCTCAAGGCTCACTAGACTATAGAACTAAGTTTCCAAGAGCAAATTATGCATATATGTACACCAAGCATGAACATAAGCACAAATATGCAAAAAAAAACAATTTCATTCCACATATATTTGTGATTGTCCACATAATCTATTAAAGTTCAATAGAAGAAGAATGCAAAGCCATAAACCTTTATATCAATGTCATTATTGCAAGACAATTGGTCACAAAAGTACATTTTGCTAAATTAGGAAGGCTCACCTCAAATTAGATGATCCTTCAACAACTCTTAATGACCCAAGTTCATTTGGGTATCTAAAAGGAGATAAACCTTATCATTTTGTAGGTGTGCCTAAAATCTACAATCTAGGAGAGCATTTGGCTTGTAGATAGTGGATGCTCAAGGAACATGACCGATAATGCAAAACTCTTCACAACTCTCTCCTACAAGTGTAACACTCTTAAACCTTGTATACATATAATATACATATACCCGATATATATAATTACGTATACAAAATATAAAAATGTCATAGTATGATTTTTTCAAAAATTTCCATAATTTTATGATAACCATTTAAAACACTTAAAAAATGTATTTTAATAAATAAATGAAAGTAGTCATTAGTGATTTCAAGAGTAAAAAGATATATTAAAAAGAAAATTTCTAGGAAAAATTCACTAGAGTTTTATCTGTATTTCGGATAATCCCAAATTTTAAATATCACAACCTACAATTAAAATACACTCTCAATTATTTATTTAATACATACATTTCTCCAAAATAGCCTAATGACTCAATTCACCAATATTTTATCAAAACTACATCCATATATATATCCCAATTTTGTTTCCAACATTTTACATAAAAGAAAAACCTTATAATTTATGCCACAAACATGGTTATATATATAATATACATACTCAAATGCATTTCAAAAAAGTTTAAAGTTTGTACATGATATGCAAGTGACACTGGTCTGCGGTAGCTCAAAGATCTTCAAAAATAACCAACTATAACCTAGACCTTGGGTGGTCTAGCAGCACTCTCTGGATCTTCCAGATCTGCACTGTCACCTGTGAGATGAATTGCACTCGCGCTAAGTATTTTGCATAGTAGTACATACTTTGATATAGAATAAATTACATTTCATATGCAATGCTATAAAAGCACTATACTACAAATTTCAAACAACATATACACACTGTTATCAACATATCAATCATTCACACACATTGGGCCTATCCAGAAATATTATCTTGGACTACCTCATTCATCTATGACACCAGCGTGTCTCACCCGAAGGAGCAATGAGTCTATGACTCCAGCTTGTCTCACCCGAAGTCATAATAAGTAATGACACCAGCGTGTCTCACCCGAGGTGTAAAAAAATCCAACAACAATAATCTAGAACTAAATCATATATAAGGTGACATGCAACATATTTCCTCATATTCCACATTTCTTATTCATTTTCATATTTTTGACTCATAAACCACATCATCACTTTTAAAGCAAATGTGGGTCACTTCCATATTTTTGTATACACTTTGCAATTTCATAGTTTACACACACCACATTTTAGCTATTTTTCAATGGCTTATCATGCTATTATCAATGCAAACCAAGCATCTGTACTTCAAACAATGCCATACACATACATTCACATTAATCAAGTAATACATCACATTCAAATAATGAAATATATTATGCTTAAAATCAATGAAATTAACCATATTCAATGTCAAACTATGTACTAACCTTTTTAAAGCAATAAATGGAGTTAAAACTCCACTCCACTTCCAACACACCCAAAAAACCTTCTAAAATCACTTCAATCTTGAAAATCTCTCTAAAATTTAGTATTTGGGGGCAAGAATAATCCTTATCCATGGTGGAAATTTTGTGCTTGAGAGAGTAGAGAAAAAGAAGAAGATGGATAGTTTTATATTACTAAAATTTTAATTTTATCCTTTACCAATTTATATAATTACAAAAAGATTAATTAATAAATTATTAATATTTAATTATTTGTTTAGTTAATTATTTTGTCATTTTTAAGTCTTTAATTTTCATCATCTATCAAAAAATAATTTTATTTTATTTTATTTTTATTTTCATAAATTACCATTTTATCCTTCTTTTACTATTCAATCGTTGACTTTTTCTAACTCATATTTGACTTTATATGTAATCTATATTTTTATTATATTTCACATATATATATATATGATATTTTCTCACTTCCAACACCTCATTTAACTCCCAACTTATTAATTTAATTTAATTTTTTTATAAAATAACTCAAAATTACCTGAAATCAGCTCTAATATAGTTGAAGATACTGGCTCCGTATCGTTTCCTTACTCTTCCATATTGCCTCCTCTGTGGAATGGTTCTGCCAAAGAACTTTAACTAATGGCACCTTTTTGTTTCTTAATTCTTTTACTTCCCTTGCTAAGATTGTCATTGGTTCCTCCTCATAAGTTAGATCTGGATTCACCTTGACATACTCCACTGACAACACATGAGATGGACCCGATCTATACCTCCAAAGCATAGAGACATGGAAGACATTGTGGATCTTTTCCAATTCAGGTGACAAAGCCAATCTGTAGGCCACAAGTCTTGCTCTCTCCACTATCTCATACGGCTCAATGAATCGAGGACTCAATTTCCCTTTTTGACCAAACCTCACAATATTTTTCCATGGAGACACCTTCAGGAGCACCCTATCCCACACACTAAACTCTATATCTTTTCTCTTCAAATCTAAATAGGATTTCTGTTAGTTTGAAGCTTCTTTCAAATGATCCTGAATTACCTTTACTTTCTCTTCTATTTCTTTGATCAATTTGGGACCTACTAGTTTACCTTCTCCAATCTCATCCCAACATAATGGTGTCCTACACTTCCTGCCATATAGAGCCTCATATGGTGCCATCCCAATACTGGACTGATGACTTTTATTGTAGGCAAACTCTATCAGTGGCAAATATCTATCCTAGCTCCCAAAAAAATTAATGATACAACTCCTCAACATATCCTTTAGAACCTGTATCACTCTATCTGACTGTCCATCTGTCTGCGGATGGAAAGTAGTACCAAAGTGCAATTGAGAACCCATCACATACTGTAATGTCCTCCAAAATCTCGATATAAAATGGGGATCTTGATCTGACGCCAATAAAATTGGGACTCCATGAAATCTCACTATCTCATTGATATACAGCTCAACAATCCTAACAAGTGAGTAGTCCATGCTAATAAGAAGAAAATGAGCTATCTTAGTCATCCGATCAACTATCACCCAAATTGTATCATGCTTCTTCGGGGTCAAAGGTAGTCCAGTCACAAAACCCATGGTCACTCGCTCCTATTTCCATTCAGGCATTAACAATGGTTGAAGCAATCCTGATGGAACTTGGTGCTCAGCCTTTACTCTATGGCAAGTGAGACATTTGGATACAAATTTTTTTATGTCCCTCTTCATACCTAACCACCAATAGTGATGCTTCAAGTCTGATACATCTTGGTACTTCCAGGGTGCATAACATAGAATGATTGATGCGCTTCCTCTAAAATCTTCTTCATCAATTCCACATCATCAGGAATACACAATCTATCCCTATACCATAAACTGCTATCATCTTTCATATGAAAGTCTCTACTCTCTCCCTTTTGGCAATCCTCTACAATCTTTTGGATTTTCTCATCTGTCTGTTGTGCTTCCTTCGTCTGATCTAGCAATATTGGCCTCAACTGCATCTGAGCTATTGTTATAATAATTTATATGTGTATTTTTAGGGTAATTTTATTGGCTTTAAGTTAATTTTTCCTTAAATGTGTGTTTAAATTTTGTTTGAAGTGTATGATTTAGGTTGAAGTATGAACTTGTGCAAAATGGAGCTTTAATTCACTTGTTGAAGTCAATTTGGAGGAAAGAGCATTGAACACGACTAAGTTTTCTTCACTAACTTAGCTATGTCACACGACACACCCACTGACTTGGCCATGTCACATGACACACTCACTGACTTAGCCATGTCATACGACACACTCACTAACTTGGCCATGTCACATGACACACCCACTGACTTGGTTGTGTTCCTCATCAAAAATTTGGAAAAATGGACACACTCAACAACCTGGCCTTGTCCATCATGAGAAAAGAAGAAAATTTAAGTAGAATGTGACACACCCAGGTGACTTGGCCATGTCACTGGCCTTGTCACATGACTTGTCTAGGATAGACATGACTTGGCAGTGTCACCAATCAAAAGAAATAAAAAGAAAATGGCAAAAGCAGACACATGCATATGACACCTCCAAGTCACTGGCCGTGTCACATGACACACCCACTGACTTGGCTGTGTGCCACCTGAAGAGCAAAATAACAAAGAGAAGCAGAAGAAAACAAAGAGAGCTGCACGTGGGGAAGGAGGACCATTCCTTTCCATTATATTCTTGTTCTTGTTACAAATCCATTCACATATCATCATTCACAATCAATTATCATCAACAATAGCCATTCTCTACATAAGATTGTTTTACAACGCTTTGGGAGGAGGTTTAGGGATTCTTCATCAAACTCAAGCAAGGTTGGAAGAAAAATAAGAGAAGATCAACTCTAGTCTTCTTCAAACAGGGTTTTGTTATTTCTTGAATTAGTTCAATTAATTCATTTCTATATTTTTGTTGAATTGCTATGAACATTATTATTTCAATGGATGTTTGTGATTTGATTTCAAATGAGATGACTATGTGCTTTGATTTTATGATCATAAGCTAAATTATCCATGCCTAAGGTTTGCAATAGATTTGATTAAATGATTTAATTCAAGCATTTCCATTAATATCTTGTTATGTGAGTTGATTACATTGAATTCAATGGTTAGGTTGATAGATTGGCCACCTATTAATCTCTAGATATTGAATGAAGAATCGAGATGTGAAATTTGATATTGAAAATATGTAATCAACTACCGAAGAATGAATTAGAAATATGAGTTCTAAGGTTCTCTTAGTTTGCAAATTTAAAATAATTAGTTGTTGTTAATTTATGAATGTGAGAACTAATGAATTAAAAATAGCTAATTAATCACAAGAAATAAATTAAGTTACAAGGTTATGTTAATGGTAATTCAAAAATTAAACATTTGATTAAATTGAATTGTAAATTATAGGTATCCATTGAAAGTTTCAATCAATTTTGTGCAACTGTCAGTTATTTTACTTGTAATCTTGGATTTCTTTTATATTTCAACAACATACACTCAAACTTTAATATATTGTTTTAATCAAATTATTATGAAAAAACACCTTCCTTGTGAGATGGCCTTAGAGTAATCACCGTTACTATAATAACCTCGTATACTTGTGAGAGTCACTTTGTAGTAGTATTAAGTAGAGCAAAACAAGTTTTTGGCGTCGTTGTCGGGGAAGACTGTTTAAGTAGTAATAGTTGATTCTTTTTTTTAATTGTTTATTATTCTCTTTGAATTGCTAAGTGTTTTATTTAAGAATGCAGGTCTTAAGGTGGCGAACTTATTCCATTTGTAGACAACATTCATAGACTTCCTAGAATAGGAAGAATATATCCCTTAGGACAAGAAGAGGAAGAAGTAGAAGAGCAATTTGAAGAAGAAATAGAAATAGAGCTGGGTGACGTAGAAGAATTGCTTATGAAGGAATTTTCCCAACAAATTATTAGGGTAACCACTTCTTGCATACAGTTAAGCAATGCAGCAAGGAACTATGAATTGAAAAATACTCATTATAGTATGCTACCCTCTTTTCATGGAATTCTGAATGAAGACCCTCTCAATTTCATTCGTGCTTTTTATTCAACCTTGCACACATTTCCATTGTAAGCATTGACGAAGGATGAGCTTAAAATGCGGTGTTTTCCTTACACTTTAAAGGATAAGGCAAAGGCATTGTTGATGACCCTAGCAGAGAATTCATTGACTACATGGACTGAAGTTTATAATAAGTTCATGTCCAAGTTCTATTCACATCAGAAGACAAAGGAGCTTCGGAGAAAAATTGTAACATTTACTCACTTGGATGGTGAGCCATTTCATGAGGCATGGGATCACTTCAAATCTTTGTTGTTCCAATGGCCTCATCATTATTATCCATAGTTGTTGCTTAATCACATTTTCTATGATGGGCTCATACAACAAAGTCAAAATTTAGTGGACAATGCAGTTGGAGGTACACTGGGTGAAAAAACAGCTACTGAAACTATACAGTTGTTTGAGATGTTGGGAGAAAATTCACAACAGAAAAGTATAGGAAAAAGGCGCAGGGAGTTTATGAGATGAACTCAAATTCTAAAATGGCAAGGTGGATAGCATAATTAACAAGGCGGGTTAAGATGTTAAATTCAAGGGGAAGCCTACCAATGCCAAGCCAAGAGATATGTGGAGAATGTGGCATTATAAGACATGGTACAGATATGTGTTTTATAAATTATGAACAATATCAAGAGTGGTAAGAGCAAGTGAATGCCTTAAAGGCTTTCCAACAAAGGGGAAGAGATGATCCATTTTTAAAATTTTTTGATCTAGGTTTGAGGATCAATCAGAACTTTTCTTGGAAAATTCAACATCAAATTCAACCTCTCCAATCCTTTCAACCTTATCAAAGAGGCTCTCAATTTCAACAACAATCTTCAAATCAAGACCAACTAAAGATAACCACATTGGAAGATAATTTGAATACTTTTATTCAAATTAACACTCAAAATTAGGAGGTAAACAATAAGAGATTTGATTCTTTGGAGGCATCATTAATGAAGGTGGAAACTCAAGTTGGACAATTGGCAAATCACTCTAAACACACTAAAAAGTGAAATTTACTTAGCCAACTAGAGTAAGCCAATGCGATCACAATTTTGAGGAGTGAAAAGGTAATAGATAATAAAGTTGGTGATTCCTTTGGTGCAGGTACTAATCAAGAAGGAAATGGCAAGGAGATACAACCCAAAATAGAGAAACCAAGTCAATCAAAGGAGGAGAAGAATTCAGAGGCATCAACCTCACCAAAAATGCATAAGCCTCCCAATCCTTATAGGCTGTAAATTTCGTTCCCATGTAGATTAAAAGATGAGAACCAAGATAAGCAACTTTCTAAAATATATGACATGCTCTCCAAAGAAGGTATTGAAGATAAGCTTTAGATGGCCTTGACCTTGGAAGAAGAGCTTGAAGTGTCAAATTTAGAAATTTAGGAGTGCAAGTTAATTTTAGATAGTGAGGTTGATGGGAGGGGACTTGAGATTGTTAAAGTGGATGAAGAAAAGATTCAACCAAACTTGGTTGAACTTAAAGAGATCCTAAAGCATTTGAAATATGCTTTTCGTGGGGAGAACAATACACAACCAATGATCATCTCTTCTACTCTCAATGGTGAGGAAGAGCAAAAAACAGATATAATCATTTTACAGAATAAAAAAGGTTATTACCAAGTTCCTATAGCACCAATGGATCATCCCACGACGACCTTCACATGTCCCTTTAGGATATTTGCTTTTCAAAGGATGCTATTTAGGTTTTGCAATACACCGGATACCTTTCAGAGTTGTATGCTATCGATTTTTTCAGACATGGGTGGCAAATTCATTAAGGATGGAAGTAGCACCTTATATTGCATACGGGAACGATGGAAATCAGGTTTCATTTGAACTCCTTCTCTTTAAATTTATGCTTGCTTACATTGGGGATAATGTGAATCTTTAAGTGTGGGGTGCAAAGTTTTCACTTTTAACTTATTCTTGGTTTAAGTTTTAGTAATGTAATGTTTTTCTTTGAATAAATGATTTTTGAAAAGTTCAATGGTTATAAGATTTTTGATAGGTGACCTTTAAAATTTTGAAGCATGAATTTGAGAATTGAATAGAATTGATACTTATTGTCAACTTTGATGGTCATTCTTGGCATTACCTTTAAATTGTGAGAATTTGAATCATTTAAGTTGAATGTCAACTTATTATTTTTGTGTGTGAGCATTCTTGATTGATATATTGCTATAACTTGCTTAAATATGCATTTTGAGACCACATGAAAATTTCAATTAGGCATCAACATGATTAAGGCATTTAGGAATACCCATTTAGCTTAAATGGCCAACCTTTAATTTGTCTTTAGTAAGCCAATTTTGAGCCTATTTTATTTTTCCATTTCTTTCTTTTACATAGTAACATTAGCAGTGAACCATTTTATTCCATTTCTTGACCTTTCATTGGGAGCAAGAGCATTTGAGGAATTTAGTAATTGAAGTTGTTGTGTCAATTAAAGTGTGGGATTAATTTTAGTAGGTTTAAAGTTGCAAATAAACACTTGGTAATTTTTGTATTTCTTTATTAGATCTTCTTCTTCCTTACATTATTGTTATATTCAATTCAAAATCCTATTTTTTTAAAAAAAAAGAATAAAAGAAAAAAAAAGCAAAAAAAAAGAAAAAAATTAGAAATTATTATTCTTATAGCTAAGGTTGGAATAAGCTTAGGTATGATCTTTGCAATAAAATAAGAGGATTCCAAGAAAGGGTATTTTAGAGTCAAGTGCTAAGCGAGTAGAGGTTGTTTTGAGATTGTTGGGTTATACGTATGATCGGTTACTTCATTCTTGAAGTTCTCTTGAACTTAATGAATATGCTCACATTCCTAAATATCATGTCTTTACCTTAGCCCCATTAAAATCAAATGAAAGACCTTATGATTGATGCTTGATTGTAATTAGGTGGTGGAGATTTGATTGATAAGCAAGCTTATGGTGATATTCTTTCATCGAATGTTGAGAGTGCAAACACTGCCCTGATCAAACACTTGAGAGATTTTGTGAGGGAGTGATATTTTTAATACAATGGAAGACCATTGAATTACATAAGTGTTAATTTTATTTGGTTCGGTAAAGATTGCAGATAAATGATAAGGGAGTCTTAATATATTCTTATGACTCTTGAACTTAATTAAAATTTTCTCATTGTGTTTTATTTTTAACTTTGCTTGGGGACAAGCAAATGATTAAGTGTGGGGTAATTGTTATGATAATTTATGTGTGTATTTTTAGGGTAATTTTATTGCCTTTAAGTTAATTTTTTCTTAAATGTGTGTTTAAAGTTTGCTTGAAGTGTATGATTTAGGTTGAAGTATGAACTTATGCAAAATGGAGCTTTAATTCACTTATTGAAGTCAATTTGGAGAAAGAGCATTGAAAACAGCCAAGTTGTCTTCATTGACTTGGCCATGTCACAGGACACACCCACTGACTTAGCCATATCACATAACACACCCATTGACTTGGCCATGTCATACAACACACCCACTGACTTGGCCATGTCACACGTCATGCCCACTGACTTGGCCATGTCACACGACACGCCCACTGACTTGGCCATGTCACATGACACACCCACTGATTTGGCCGTGTTCCTCATCAAAAAGTTAGAAAAATGGACACATTCAGTAATCTGACAGTGTCCCTCATGAGAAAAGAAGGAAATTTTGGCAGAATGAGACACACCCATGTGACTTGGTTTTGTTACATGATATGGCCAGGACATATATGTCTTCAGAAGCAAACACATGCATATGACACTGCCAAGTCACTGGCCGAGTCATATGACACACCCACTGACCTGGTTGTGCCCATTGGAAGAGAAAAATAACGAATAGAAGTAGAAGAAAACACAGTCGTGTCACTCCCTACAAGAAATATATATTGAAAGGCAGTAAAGGACACAGGCAAATGACTTGGCCGTGTCCAAGTTAAAATTGATAGATACGGCCAAGTCATTCATGTCTTGGCCATGTTGCTTAATGAAGCCAACTAAGTGAGTTGTAAAGTGAGACAAATAATCGTGGAGCAGCAGAATAAGAGAAATGGTGATTTTTAAATGTTTCTTTTTGAAAAAGTGAGGGACAATTGATAATGGCCCATGAAAAATAATTAGTTTATAATTAAAAAGGAGACATGCTTTTGAATAAAAAGGAGGGATTATCATCTTTTTGGGCTGAACGTGGGGAAGGAGGACCATTTCCTCTCCATTTTATTCTTGTTCTTGTTACAAATCCATTCACCTATCATCATTCACAATCAATTATCATCAACAATAGCCATTCTCTACACAAGATTGTTTTGCAAAGTTTTGGGAGAAGGTTTAGGGATTCTTCATCAAACTCAAGCAAGGTTAGAGGAAGAACAAGAGAAGATCAACTCTAGTCTTCTTCAAACTGGGTTTTGTTATTTCTTGAATTTGTTCACTTAATTCATTTCTAGATTTTTTGTTGAATTGTTATGAACATTAATATTTCAATGGATGTTTGTGATTTGATTTTAAATGAGATGAGTATGTGCTTTGATTTGATGATGATTAGCTAAATTATCTATGCCTAGGGTTTGCAATAGATTTGATTAAATGATTTAATTCAAGTATTTCCATTAATATACCTTGTTATATGAGTTGATTACATTAGATTGAATTGTTAGGTTGATAGATTGGCCACCTATTAATCTCTAGATATTGAATGAAGAACCGAGATATGAAATTTGATATTGAAAATATGTATTCAACTACCCGAAGAATGAATTAGAAATATAAGTTCTAAGGTTCTCTTAACTTGCAAATTTAAAATAATTAGTTGTTTTTAATTCATGAATGTGAGAACTAATGTATTGAAAATAACTGATTAATCATAAGAAACAAATTAAGTTACAAGGTTATGTTAATGGTAACTCAAAAATTAAATGTTTGATTAAATTGAATTGTAAATCCTAGGTATCCTTTTGAAAGTTTCAATTAATTTTGTGCAACCGTTATTTAGTTTACTTGTAATCTTAGATTTCTTTTATATTTCAACAACATACACTCAAACTTTAATATATTGTTTTAATCAAATTATTATGAGTAAACACCTTCCTTATAAGACAACTTTAGAGCAATCACTGTTACTATAATATTCCCGTATACTTGCGAGAGTTATTTTATAGTAGTATTAAGTAGAGTGAAACAACTATCAGTGCACCATCACCACATAACTCAAATCTAGTGTGTAACACTCTAAACTCAACAAGAAATGAGAGTGAATAGGTAGTCAAACCTACCATGGACTTGCGAATCAAGCCATTCGCAACTACATTTGCCTTACTGAGGTGGTAATCAATCAGATAGTCATAATCTTTTATCAATTCTAGCCACCGTCTTTGTCAAAGATTCAATTCTTTCTGGACACCCAAGTACTTCAAACTCTTATGATCAGTGTAAATAAAACACTTCTCTCCATACAAGTGGTGTCTCCAAATCTTCAATGCAAATACAATGGCTGTCAACTCCAAATCATGAGTTGGATAGTTTAATTTATGAGGCTTCAACTGTCTTAAAGCATATGCAATAACTTTACCTTCTTGCATCTACACACAACCCAAACCATTATGTGATGCATCACTATATATCATATTTGGTTTATCTTTTTGTAGACCCTTAATTTTTGACCCAGTCTGGTCTGTTATTTCGTATATAGTCCAGAATAATTTTTATGGTATTTTAGTTAAATAATATTTATTTTCGTATTTTTTTATAATTTTAATAAAATAAAAATAATAAATAAATAAATAAAAATCGTCGATGAAAAAAATCGTCGCAGAAAGTAATTGGCTAAGACCAACTTCTCCCGCAGAAAAATTCCTGCTGCGAAATGGCCTAGTAGCCCAGCTAGCGTGCCCAACTCTCGCAATTTCCTCGCAGTTTTAGTCAGCGCTCACAATTTCTCCAGCAAAATGTTTCCAACGTAATTTTTTCGGAAACCAAATTCTATTTGGTTTCGGTTTTCTTTTCTTAATTAATTATAGTTTCCTCAAACAATTGGAATTAATCTTCTAAATTTTCCTATAAATAACACTTTAAAACACAGAAAAAGGGGAGAAAAAACTTTGGACTTGGATCGGATGGTGGAACTTCAGATTTGAAAGGAGCAAGAAGAAGCAATCAAGAATTCATCAAAGGCATCAACCTTGCCTTTGTCCTTGTTCATCTAGAAATCAATTTTTGGTGGACCCAATAAACGGATGTTTGAATCTTTAGTTTCTTTATTTATTTCTTTACTGAAATTGAAAATTACTTTTCTGTTTCTCCTAAACCTTAGAACCCTAATTTATTTCTCCTACACCTTAGAACCCTAAATTTTTCCTTTTATTTCCAAAACCCTAAAAATTACTTTTCTGTTTCTTCTAAAACTTAAGAACCCTAATTTATTTCTTCTAAACCTTAAAACCCTAAATTTTTCCTTTTATTTCCAAAAACCCTAAAAAATACTTTTCAGTTTCCAAAACTCTTAAATCATTTTTCCTATTTCCAAAAACTTTATAAAACTCTAAATTGTTTTCTCAAATCCTAAAACCAAACATACTTTTTGAAACACTAAAAACCCTAATTCTCTCAAAACCAAAACCATAAACCTTAGTTTTCTTAAGCCCTAATCCATTTCAATTCTCTTAAAACTTATAGTAGCCTAAACAAATAACAATAATAATATCTTAAGATTCCAAACCCTAAATATTAATTAAAGAACTTTAAATAGAAACAGTAAACCTCTATTTATATCTTGATGTAGAAACAGTAAACCTCGATTTATAACAATATTAACAATATGGATAATATTATTATACTTAAGAATTTTATAATATTAAGACCTGCAAAGGAGGCCGGTTCCAATGAACCGAGCGTTGTGGAGGTGCTGGGCCATTTCTTACCTTCCCCACACGTACCCAACTTTCCGAACCCATTAGGGGGTTGGGGATTCCTTAGGAATCGAGTCATCCACCCCTTTATTTTTCCTGGCCCGTTCGGGTGGCGACTCTATTTTCTCCAGACTTAGGTCCGTGTTCTCTAAGGCCCCGAGCCTAAACAGTGCCAAAGTCGCAAGAACCATTCCACTGGGAGTGGGGGCAAAAATCCCCGCTCACAGTGACGACTCCACTGGGGATAAGAGGGCAAAAATCCCCGCTCACAGTGACGACTCCACTGGGGATAAGAGAAGTTGATTCCGTTGGTCTTTATATTATTCTATTCTTTCTTATAATGATATTATCCATTGTATCATATTAGATTGCATCGTGTGTGTGAATTGGGACGTCTGTGTTACCCGTGTTGTGTTATGTAAGGGATACCATACTTTCACTCAAGGTATGGAGATCGAGCATGGCATAACCACTCATAGCCTTGTACCATTTGGTATATACTTGCTATGGGAACCTAAGCCTTTTAACCCAAATACTAAAGCTCATGTAATTGGCCTAGTTACTTTCCTTAGGTTCTACCCCAAATGCATGTTGTTTGGCTATGGTAAATTTATCATGGCTTAAATCATGACTTGTTTGGTTTGTTCTTTTTCTAATATGACCTAAGTACATTGTGAGCTCAAAATAAATTTTTCTTTGAAATCTAAAAGACCAAAGCTATTTTCAAAACTTTTTCAAGATGGTCTTTGAACATAAATTTTTTTTTTAAAAAAAAAAACTTTTCCAAATCAAAAATTTTTTTTTTCATGACCCAAATACAAAGTCAAAAATCCATTTTTTCTAAAATCTTTTTACAATGGGCTTAGAAATAAAATTATGTTTATCCAACCTTTTCTTACAAAGAGCTTGCAAATTATTTAGGTCAATTACGAAATACCAAAAATCAATTGTGAGCCTAGTTTATACTAAGAATAATTAATCATGGGCTTGTTTTTGGCATGAATCATTAGCTGCTTTTTCAAGTGAGAAATCTATTTATAATAAATCTCTTAATTTTGTTTTAATCCAATATAGCATAAAAGCTACTATAATTGATTGAATGGATTAAAACCTAATTAATGGGAGTTATCATAAACTGATTTCCATCTTTGAAAATATAACTATTAGTTGAAACGTCCGAGGGAAATATTCAAAAATAAGATACCCCATGTTGGTATTTTATTAACCATATACCTAGAAAAAGAGACTCGCCATTCATGTGTGGATGTTATAAGGTTGGAAGGGACGTTCTACTTATCTTTGTTGATTGTTTGTGCATACATGCATGCATACATTTGCATCTCATATCATTGATCCTTTCTGGCTCACAGCCCTAGATTACGACAGTTCAAAAGCTTATGACAATCCGACCTATGCCAGAGATGAAGAATCTAGCAATGACTCAATCTAATAATGGAGCCCGAACAAATTCAAAGAATGGTGGATGAAGCCCTCAATGCCAAGATGGAAGAAATAAAAGAGGGCCTAGCTGAGACCATGAAGAACCAATTAACTGTAATTTTAGAAAATCATGTCGAAGCATCTGCTAGCACTAAGAAACCAAAGGACAAAGGGAAGACTAAAGCTAGTGAAGTGGTTTTTGATGATGAAAAGGTGATCATTGATGATGATGATGATTGGGCTCGATTCTACCAAGATCCTCAAGACAAGAAGAAAGAACCAAAGATTGTTGAAAGATCATCTATAGAGAAAACTGAAACTTTTGATGTTGAAAAGATGATTGAGGACATAGAAATGAAATTTGAGAAGAAACTGGAAATCGAAGAAATGTCCAAAGTCGACAAACTGTTTGAGCTAGATGAAGAAGTTCCATACAAGTTCAAGATGCCATCTTTTGCGAAGTTTGATGGAACCGAAAATCCTCACCTCCATGTGAAGCAGTATATCACTGCTATGCAGTCTGCCCGAGCTACTAAGGCTCAAACTCTAAGGTACTTTATGCTCTCATTGGATCCTGTTATCCAAAATTGGTTCAATACCTTAGATGAAGGAACACAAAAGAGTTGGGATCTGCTATACAAGGCCTTCATCCAACAATATGGATACAATGTTGAAATGGAAGTTACCTTAATGGAAGTGGAGTCCATTAGACAAAGGCCAAATGAGATTTTTGTGGACTATGTGAAACAATGGAGAAATAAGGCCGCTTTGCTCAAGAAAAGGCCCGATGAATCCAATCAAATGAGGATGATTGTGAAAGGGGTGTTGCCTAGTCTTTGTGAGAGGATGTCTTATACACTCATCCGTGATTTCAAAGATCTCCTCCAAGCTGGTCTGCAAATTGAAGAATGGGAAAGAGAGAAGAACCATTTTTCAACGAGAACGAATGAGAAAAGAAACTATCAGTCTAGTAGCCAAAGTATACAAAAGGTGGTCGGTGTTAACATTACTAGCAAAGGAACAAGTAGATAGTTTTTAGAATTGGGGAAATCGATGTCTTGGGTTCTTAATAAGCTTCGAAGAAAGGGATTGCTACAACCCTTAAATCCTCGTCCTTTGCCTAACCCTCTCCCACCTAATTTTGACACTAAAGCATTTTGTCAGTTTCATCAAATGCAAGGGCATGACATGGATAGATGTGTGAGGATGAGACATGATATCTAAAATCTAATTGATAGTGGGAAGCTGCCCGAGCCCAATAAGCCAAACACCAAAGATAACCCATTACCAAAGTTCAATAGGGTACCACCACTGGCAACCTTCATGATTGGAGGGGGTTTGCATGAAGATTTTGTCATGTCTTCTTTCCAAGATGTGGGTGGAGAAGCAACCAAAGAAGAAGAGGTATTTGGCAAAATTAAACAAGTTATGGTGGATAAAGAAGTAGCAATTTGTGTTGTCAATAGGTTTTGGGATTCAAGCGATAGTGAGGACGATCTTGTATCTAAGAAAGAGGAGTGGACCTGGTCCGTGCTCGAAGAAGATGAAGTAATGAACACTAGATCCGGTAAGCCTTATGCAAGGCCACCACCTAAGGAGGTAGAAATTAATAAGGGAAAGGAAGTTGAAGTAAGGAATAAGGAAGAGGAAGATGATATTGTGCTCAAGCAATTGAAAAGAACCCAAGCAAGTGTTAGCATTTGGGATCTATTGGCTACTTCTAAAAAGCACCGAGAAACTATGGCAAAGGCCTTAGCTAGCATGCCAATTTCTACCTCCACAACACCGGAGGAGCTGATCAACTTCATAAAAATTGAAGGAGTAATGAAATGTGAAGATATTCAAGAGAAGAGCGAAGTTAATATGGAAGCGGTTTTTTTCTCAAATGCGGATTTACCGAAAAAGGAGAGAGATTACATCTGCCCTCTCTTTATCAAAATAGAAGTCAAATGGAAAAGGACTCCATGTGTAATGGTCGATGATGTGCCCGCCATAAATGTTTGTCCACTTAAAATATTGCCAAAGCTAGCCATGTCAACAAGGGATCTAAACCCGATCGAGGTAACCATTCGGGCTTATGACAACACTACGAGACATGTCCAAGGAACTTTCAAAGCTGCTGTCAAGGTCGGTCCAATTGAATCTATTGTTGAATTTGTTATTTTGGACATACCTGTTACCTTCACCATACTCTTGGGACGACCATGGTTTCATCCTCTTGGTGGAGTTCCTTCCACCCTTCATCAAAAGATCAAGCTCCCTAACGAAGATGAAACAGTGGTCATCGAAGCTAAAGATAATGAGATTGTCTAGATTTTAAAACTCAAACTTCCAAGAAGGGGTTGGGATATGATGAAGCCAACAATGCCCAGCCAAAGAAGAATGAGAAGATGAACTTCCCACCACTTGAAAAGATCTTTGTCAAAGCTCCAGACATGGGACCACTCCAAGGAAAGCCCGAGCCAATCATGTTCATGTGAAAGTTGATCCCGAGTTTTAAAATTTTTGCAGATGTTGCCGAGCTAGTGGAGCAAGTGAAGAAAGAGCTCATCCTACTAGCCAACAAAGAATCCAATCCGGAAGAGAAGAAGGAAGCTATCCTGAAAGCCGAGAAGACTCCGGAGGAGATTGCTGCCCTGGTTGAAGAAAAGTTTGAAGACATCCAGCCTTATGATTTTGAGAACAATAATTTTAATTTTGATTTTAATTTATTTGCTTTATATGAGGATGATAATGTTTTCTTTTCCAAAATGAATACAATAAAGTCTGATTTTGCTTACTTGTGTGATGTTTCTCCTGATGGTTGCATACATTCAAATAGCAGTTACATGAGCATCTTTAATATTAATTCTGTTAACACACAATCATTAAATTTGGGAACAATCAAAAATCCTAAAAACATTAGCATAGCATCTGAGCTTACTCCTGATGAGAGAGAGATTTGAAAAAATATTCAAAAAATATGAAGAAGTGTTTGCTTGGTCTTATGAGGATATGCCTGGAATAGATTGAGACATAGCGGAACATCTTATTCCTACTTACACTCACATGAAACCTATCAAACAAAAGCTTAGGCAATTAAGACTTAAGTGGGCTGAATTGGTTAAAGAAGAGATCACTAAACAAATACAAGTGAAGTTCCTTGAAGTTATAGAATATCCAGATTGGCTAGCCAACATAGTACCTGTGCCAAAGAAAGATGGAAGAATAAGGATCTGTGTGGATTATAGAGATTTAAACAAGGCTTCCCCTAAAGATGATTTTCCTTTACCTTATATAGATGTTCTCATTGATAGTGCAGCCTCTAGTGTGCTACACTCATTTGTAGATGGATTTTCTGGATACAATCAAGTGTTAATTTTCCACGAGGATAAAGCTAAAATCGCTTTCATTACTACATGGGGTATATTTTGTTATAGGGTAATGCCGTTCAGCTTAAAGAATGCTGGAGCAACCTACCAAAGGATAGCCACCACACTATTTCATGACATGATGCACAAAGAAGTTGAAGTATATGTTGATGATATGATGGTGAAATCGGATAATAGGGAACAATACTTCCAAAACTTAGAGTTATTCTTCAATAGAGCATTGAAATATAAGCTAAGATTAAACCCGAAGAAGTGTGTGTTCGAGGTTACCTCAGGCAAATTATTGGGACATGTGATTGGCCTGAATGGCATTAAGATTGATCCTGACAAAGTTAAAGCAATCAGGGATATGCCAGCCCCTAAGACGGAGAGAGAAGTTTGGGGATTTATTGGTAAATTGCAATACATTAGCAGATTCATAGCAAAGCTCACAATAATCTGTGAGCCTATCTTCAAATTGCTTAAAAAGAATCAGCTGGTCATATGGAATGAAGAGTGTCAAAAGGCCTTTGAGCGAATAAAAGAGTATTTGCTGAATCCACCTGTTTTGAAACCACCTAAACCCGACAAACCTTTATTACTATACTTAGCAGTAGAAGAAGAGTCAAAAGGAGTCATGCTAGCCCAAGCAGATGAGTCAAGGATTGAGCATGCAGTTTACTATTTGAGTAGAAAGCTCCTACCTTATGAAATTAAGTATAATATCATTGAAAAGACCTGTATAGCTGTGGTTTGGTCTTCTAAGAAGTTACGGCATTACTTTCATTCGTATAGTGTGCAAGCAATTTCCATGTTAGACCCAATGAAATACTTAAGGGAGACACCCTCTTTGATTGGGAAGTATGGTCGATGGTTAATAATATTAGAAGAATTTGAGATTGAGTATGTAACCAGGAAAACAATCAAAGGTAGATATCAGACAACCATTACCAGATAGCGAAGAGGTAGTCTTGGAATTTTTGGATGAACATTTAGAGGCAATTGAAGTATAAGGGTGGAAAATGTGCCACTTAGGGTATCGACATTATAGGAGAGATGCATCTGACAACCTCAAACGATCATCATTTCATTGTAGTAGCAGTAGATTATTTTTCGAAATGGGTCAAAGCCAAATCCTTCAACAAAATGGGCGCAAGTCAAATGGCTAGATTTATTGAAAAGAACCTCATTTGCAGGTATGGGGTCCCGTACAGTGTGATATCAGACAATGGGGTACAGTTTCAAGGAGCAGTTAAGGATTTATTCTCGAAGTACCGAATCCATCATCACTGATCCTCTTCTTATAAACTAAAGGCTAATGGTGCAGTAGAAGCAATAAACAAAACAATTAAGCAAATCCTGTCCAAGATGACCAAGACGTACAGGGATTGGTCAGAGATGCTTCCTTTTGCTTTGTGGGGATATAGAACACGTGTGCGAACACCGACTGGAATGACACCGTTCTCCTTGGTTTACGGAATGGAAGCAGTATTGCCAATTGAAATTGAGATCAAGTCGTTAAGAGTAGTCTTGGAAGCTGAACTGCCTGAAATGGAATGGGTGGTGAGCAGATACACACAGTTAGCTTTACTAGAAGAGAGAAGGTTCAAGGCACTATATCATCATCAACTGTATCAAAAGAAGATAGCTCGGACCTACAATAGAAGGGTTAATATTAGAAAACTTAGAGTCAGGGATTTGGTATTGAAACAATGTAAGCCTAATGTATCTGATCCAAGAGGGAATTTTAGGCCTAGTTGGGAAGGGCCATATGTTGTGAAACAAGTCATGAATAAGGGTGCAGTGAAGCTATCAGACATGGACGGGAACGAGTTTATTGAGCTAGTAAACATTGACAGGTTGAAGAGGTTTTATGTATGAAAAAAAAAGAGAGAGAGCTCGCTAGGTTAAAAACCCAAAAGGGCGGCCAAGGAAAAAGTTAGAGTAGTCCGCTAGTTCCAAAAACTCGAAAGGGCGGGCTAGGCAACAATTAGGGCTAAAAGAGAGAAAATAGTCAATTAGAAAACTCAAAAGGGCTATGTGGCAACATGAGTGATCTTGTGTATGCTGGCTTTATGTTTGGTTTTTCCCCAATTTAATAAAATAGAATTAATGTTAAAGTTGTTCTATGTGCACTATTATAAGTATTTGACCATATATGGATGAAATAAATAAACATAATAGCAAAAAGTGATGATAAATTATAAATGGAAAAGAAGCATCTTTTATTACTTTAATTATTTTTCATCCTAACAATACACTTTCTGAATTGACAAATGTAAAATCTATGGCAGACGATAAGTGTAACGTGCAGGCCAGCTTCGCCACAGCCAATCCAAGTAAGCTTCAGTCAAGCAAGGCATGTCTAAATCGAGAGTGAATTCAGAATCGCGAGGCTTAGCTCCGTACTAATGGCCAAGTCGGCGAGGATCATAACAAGTACCTCGACGAAGAGCAGCAAGAGGAACATACATCAAGTATGTCCGCATGGTGACATGAGAAATCTTCCACCAAGGTACCAACCAACGGATGTTGACTTTAGCACGTGAGTGGATCCAGTCAACCCAGTTTGCATATGAAGCAGGATAGAGTAGCTTCCTAGTAGAATGATGTTGTGGCAAATATTTGGCAAAACCCATAGATGGAGTATCAAGCAAGCAAAGACACTCCTGAAGCTAAATCTGTGAGGGAAATTAAATTAAAAAAAGAGAGTTCTCTAAGTTGAAAACCCATAAGGGCAGCTTAGGCAAAAATTAGGACAGCTCGCTAGTTCTGAAAATCCACATGGGCAGACTAGGTAAAAATTAGAGCGATATAAAAATATAATAAAAGAGATCCGCTAAGTTGAAAACCCGCAAGGGCAGCTTAGGCAAAAATTAGGACAGCTCGCTAGTTCCGAAAACCCGCATGGGCGGACTAGGAAAAAATTAGAGCAATAAAAAAAAGAAGAAAAAGATAGCCTAAATTGAAAACCCAAAGGGCAGCTTAGGTAATTACCTAAAGCAGCAATGGACTCACGGTCAGTCTCTTTGTCAATACTGATTTAAGTTGATCTAATCCAACTAAAGTTTCGGCTAAGATCAGAGGTATCGGCAACAAGCCTCCTTCCATTTGGTCCATGATATCCAATACTCGTGGATCAATATCGCCATCAGAAGAATAATCAAGAATTGGCCAAGAAGCAAAGACAATGTATACGTCCCCATGCCTTAGTAGGAGCCAAATGAGAGAGACAAAAATCAATCAAGGGAGCAAGTTGAATTTTCTCACCTCTCATCAACTGAAGAACTTCGGGCTTTAAAATTTGAAATAACATCTGCATCTTCTGTTGAGTCTTGGAAATCAATATGGGTAACGCCATTTGTAGATTATTCAGATATCTAAGGGTGGCCTCAAATTCTTCAATCAAGAGACATATTTCAAAGCCCTTAATTTTAAATGTCCTAGAATCTACATTCCAAAAAGAAGCCATGGCATGTTAAAAGGAATGATCCAATTTAACATTTTGAAAACACTTTAAAATATTAAGTTTTGACCAAGAAATTTGCTTCTAGTGAATGGCATCCATATTCTTAAATAGAATTTTTATCTTCTTCAAGTGAAGTTCGGTCATGATTGATGAATGAAGGAAAATCAAAATTGTTAAAAAGAGTTTTTACGTTGAAGTGGAAAATCTCTTGGTTTCTGTATGAAATTATGGAGTGAAAGGTGATTTATATAGAGGAAACAAGCTTTTCCAAAATTGATAAGGAAAAGATGATAGAAAAAGAGTGAGACCGTGTTGCATGAGGAAAGGAATTGGCGACGAAAGTTTTTTTAATTGCCGCATTGCATTTTGGCTTTTGTAGTGATGCTGTGTAAATATGAAGAGGAAAGTATAATAATTTTGGCGTAGTAATAATGACAAAAAAAAGAGAAGAGTTACAATAAAGATAGAAATTATATATTGTCAATATTATTTTTATGCTTATTGTACAATGGTTATACAATTGATACAATATTTATACATCACTAAGAAGGTGTTGGTAGGTCATCAAATAAAGCCCTGAAAAAATCATCGCCTATTGGAGGAGGCAAATCACTAGTCCCGAGTCCGCCCAAAGCAGGAGCACCAGAATCCCTATTACATTGGAGGTCCAATCTGTCACGGTCCTCATCAGAAGTGGACAAAAGGATTTCATGGTCATCAGTTTGGGGGCCTCTAGATGAAGAAGCACCAGGATCCCTCATCCCCTGAAATCGAAAGTCTCAGAAATTTTGTTCTGATTGATGATAAAAATTTTCAAAATGGGAAACCTGTTGACGACTAGTGGCCAACTCTTCTTAAAGTTTCTTATTTTATTCTTCAAGCATCCGTTGTGAGCTAAAAAGGAAAAGAGTAAGAGCATACATAATCATGCATACATCTAGCATATATTATTTACCATGAAACAAGAGAACTTACCAGATAATTCATATCAATACCCTATGGATGAGATGGCATATCTGGAGGACTAGAATGAGCAAATGAAGGAGCAGTAAAAGAAGGTCCAGCCTCATGATCAAATGAGCCAGCAACTTACAACAATCATTAAAAAGTCAAAATAAGAAAGAAGCGATTGCAATGGAAAAATGGTAAAAGTTTTACCTGAGAAGTGCTAGCCCCGAGATGTGGAACGAATTCTCCTGCCTCTCCATGTTGTTCCTCTTCTTCTCTTCCCTCATTTTCTTTGGGAATTTCCCATATACCAACAGGAGATACATCAAAGTTCAAGAGCCTCATTTGAATAAAATGGGCATAAGATGCACCCAGCAGATAGAGAAATGTTTCAACATTATAACCGTGCCGGGCCAACCACCATGCATCCTCCGACATTGATGTGATATTTAAAGTATATTCCATGCAATGCATTGGGACCCTCCGCTGCTCAGGACCAAGAAACCACTCATATACTCTCTCTCCGAGAAACCAGCCACTAGACACAGGGCCAGCAATGACTCGGCGAGTATGTTAAAAAGGCAGTGCAGCATTCATGGAGGAAGTCCAGTTTGTCCACTTTTCTAGGTTCCACCAAGCCAAATTCACCTGTAAAATAACATAAGGTAAGTAAACTTTCACATAAATTTTAAAGCATACTAATGCTATTTTACCTGGTCCTAGGTTAAGTGGCTCAACACGAAGCGTTGGGTATGCACATGGTGCGATCCGAGAACTTCCACGAGATCTGACAACCAAAAATTTAATCTCGGATACCCTACTCTCTCTCGGTAAATACTAGGCACCCTCACAAGGTTGTGTTCATATGCCCATGCCTACAACAATAATAAAAATCAAATTCATACAAGAAAAGAGTGGAATTAACATTGGTGGAAGAAGAATACCTCGATAACCGCCATAAAGCCAACAAAAGACTTCTTGTTTCGGCAAATTTTGTCAAGACCATGGTAAAAACAGGGGAGACCAGCTTCACCCTAGCCATAAAGTGGTACCATCCTAAAATAAGAAAGGGCCCTCAACACTGACAAAATGGATGGCAGATTCAATGCTGCCTAAGATGGTCGACCCAAGCAAATATAACAAAAATCCTCTAGCATACTGTTGGGTCGTGTCTTTGTGAACCTGTCCTTCATAGTTCATCCAATAATTATGAATTGGCTCAATTTTTATCTTAGAAGACCCTTTATATGATGGTTCCATACCAATTAATTGTTGAATTTCTTCAAATGTCAGAACACCGTTGGTAAGAGGAATCGAAACACCATCATATTGAATGCCGGTTATAGCAGCAAAGTCAACCGGACCAATTGTCATCTCTCCAATGGGCAAGTGAAAAGTATGAGTTGTGTCCAACCATCGTTCTGCAAGCGCCTGGACTACACTCCGGTCTATCAGATACTCCTCGGATGGTAATTGTAAGATGAAGCTCTCAAAACCGCAATCTTTGATAATCTGCCTTACCTGAGAAGGCACTATATCATACCATTGTCGTGCTTTGTAGATACACCCTCTAACCCGAACAACGCAATGATCACGCTAACATGGAGCCAGGTAAGTTAACACCATGTAAGTATATCATTATTCTATCTGCTTAAATTAATATTTTTTTTCCTAAATTTTCTAAAAATAGAAAAAATATAAATAAATAAAAAATAAAGACAAACATAAAAATAATAAAAATAAAAATAAAAATAAGAGAAAGTAAAATAAAAAAACAAAATGAATCAAAAAGAAAAATAACAGAAAAAACGAAGAAAAAAGAAAAGAAAAGAAGAAAAAAGAATTACTGTGCTCTTTTAATTTGAACTATAATGAAGCAGCATCCCGGCTAGTAGACCTATATTTCCATCTTCATGATGCCAAATAAACTCCAATAACTCAACATTAGAATGGGTTCCTGATCTTGAAGCATGCATTTTTTTTAAAACTATATGCTAAATTTGAAAGAATTATAGTAATGAATGAACGAAATTAACGATCTTGTTGTGAATGAAATGAAGAAATCGTTCGATTATATAGAAGAACGGCAAAGGAAAAAATAAAATTCAAAAATTAAATTTCACTATTGATGAATAGTATATTACTATTTACAAATAGTAGTTTACTATTACAAATAGTAGGATACTATTTGCTTACTACAATAGTATGATACTGTTTATAAATAGTAGGTTACTATTTACGAATAGTAAATAGTGCATGAACAGTGACTACACAGTAAATAAACAGTAAACTCAATCATTCAATTTAATCATTCAAATACTTGCGTGTATATAAATATTTTGGTACTTTTAAAATATTTTTATACGCAGGGGGCAAGGAGAAGCTATGTGCATAAAAAAATTAGCTAATTTTTTGCAAACAAAATTTATATACTACTAACTATAATTATTTATTGCAGACAATTAAAACTCTCTTAGCCCGAGTCTAGAACCCGAATTATCCTTAGGTCCAGAACCTAAAATCTCTTTTAAGTCCAAAACTTATTTCGGGTCCAGAACCCAAAATTACCCTTAGGTCCAGAACCTAAAATCTCTTTTAAGTCCAGAACTTAGTTCGGGTCCAAAACCGAAATTACCCTTAAGTCCAGAACCTAAAATCTCTTTTAAGTCCAGAACTTAGCTCGGGTCTAGAACCCAAATTATCCTTAGATCCAGAACATAAAATCTCTTTTAAGTCCAGAACTTAGCTCGGGTCCAGAACCCAAAATTACCCTTAGGTCCAAAACCTAAAATCTCTTTTAAGTCCAGAACTTAGCTCGGGTCCAAAAGTCAAAATTACCCTTAGGTCCAGAACCTAAAATCTCTTTTAAGTCCAAAACTTAGCTTGGGTCCAGAACCCAAATTATTTTTAGGTCCAGAACCTAAAATCTCTTTTAAGTCCAGAACTTAGCTCGGGTTAAGAACCCAAATTATCCTTAGATCTAGAATCTAAAATCTCTTTTAAGTCCAGAACTTAGTTCGGGTCCAGAACCCAAATTTCCCTTAGGTCTAGAACCTCAAATTATCCTTGAGTCCAGAACTCGAACCGGGTCCAGAACCCAAATTATCCTTAGGTCCAGAACCTAAAATCTATTTTAAGTCTAGAACTTAGCTCGGGTTCAGAACTCGAATTACCTTTAGGTCCATAACCTAAAATTCCTCCTAAGTCCAGAACTTAGCTCGGGTCCAAAAACCAAATTATTCTTAGGTCCATAACCTAAAATCTCTTTTAAGTCCAAAACTTAGTTCGGGTCCAGAACCCAAATTTCCCTTAGGTCCAGAACCTAAAATTATTCTTGAGTCCAGAACCCGAACCGGGTCTAGAACCCAAATTATCCTTAGGTCCAGAACCTAAAATCTCTTTTAAGTCCAGAACCAAAATTACCCTTAAGTCCAGAACCTAAAATCTCTTTTAAGTCCAGAACTTAGCTTGGGTCTAGAACCCAAATTATCCTTAGGTCCAGAACCTAAAATCTCTTTTAAGTCCAGAACTTAGCTCGGGTCCAGAACCCAAAATTACCCTTAGGTCCAAAACCTAAAATCTCTTTTAAGTCCAGAACTTAGCTCGGGTCCAGAAGTCAAAATTACCCTTAGATCCAGAACCTAAAATCTCTTTTAAGTCCAGAACTTAGCTTGGGTCCAGAACCCAAATTATTTTTAGGTCCGGAACCTAAAATCTCTTTTAAGTGCAGAACATAGCTCGGGTCTAGAACCCAAATTATCCTTACGTCTAGAACCTAAAATCTCTTTTAAGTCCAGAACTTAGTTCGGGTCCAGAACTCAAATTTCCCTTAGGTCCAGAACCTAAAATTATCCTTGAGTCTGGAACTCAAACCAGGTCCAGAACCCAAATTATCCTTAGGTCCAGAACTTAAAATCTATTTTAAGTCCAGAACTTAGCTCGGGTTCAGAACCCGAATTACCTTTAGGTCCATAACCTAAAATTCCTCCTCAGTCCAGAACTTAGCTCGGGTCCAGAACCCAAATTATCCTTAGGTCCAGAACCTAAAATCTCTTTTAATTCCAAAACTTAGTTTGGGTCTAGAACCCAAAATTACCCTTAGGTCCAGAATCTAAAATTTTCCTTGAGTCCAGAAATCAAACCGGGTCCAGAACTCAACACCTCAACCATCTCAGAAAAATTAAGTCTTATTGCTTTTCACTCCCTTTTGCTAAAGTTTCAGATCGTTCAAGTAGGGGGCAAACTGTAGACCATTAATTTTTTACCCAGTCTGGTCCGTTATTTCTTATATAGTTCAGAATAATTTTTGTGGTATTTTAGTTAAATAATATTTATTTTTTAAAAATTTTTAATAAAATAAAAAATAATAAATAAATAAAAATAAAAATCGACGACGAAAAAATTCGTCGCCAAAAGTAATTGGCCAAGAACAACTTCGCCCGCAGGAGTTTCCTGCGGGCAAAATGGCTAAGGTTGTAACATCCCGAATCCCAGATTGTTAAGAAACAGACATAGAGGATATGATTTAGGCTTAGAACAAAGAAGTTTAGAACATGACCTATAACTTGAGCTTGAATTTCATCCAAGTTAATGACAAAATTAGAGAGTCTCAAAGAATAATTTATTGTTTATTTGTGTCTTAGCTAGATGTATAACTTGAAATTACTCAATTTTTAGTTGTAAAGAATAAGATATGATGAATTTAGTAGACAATGTGCAAGCTGCCTCAGGACAGCATAGTAGGCTTGACTTCGAAGGACCGTCAAAAATCAGATATAGCTCGGATCGACCTGAAATTTTGAAAAAATGTAGCCCCGGATGTCTAGTTTCAGTGGGCATAAGAATTACTTAATTTGGAGTTGTGAGTAAAAAGATATTAATAAAGAAAGACAGCAAGGTCAGGAAGGGATATTAAAAGGACCTAAGTGAAAATTTCTCAAAAGTTAGGGGCAACTATGTAAACTTAAAAATTAAGTGTCGAAAGTTCTTAATAGTGCCCATATCCGACCCCGAAAGAATATTCTTGAGATTAATCGGGTCATAACCGTGGGTTTCAATTTTTCCTGAAAACGCACGGTTTAAAAGTTACAATCGATTAATCGCTGGAGGGTATTTTGATATTTTCACACCCTAGACTATACAATTACAGCACAAGAAAGTTGAGGGGGTCAAAATATGAATAAAAGGAAGCCTAATGGCTTGCCAAATAAATAGATAAAAGAAGAAGGCAAGTGGACCAATTAAAAGTGGCCATTTTTGCTATAAGGTGTACCAATTGGAAGTCAACATCTATACCAACATATTTTCACCATTTATGGCTACCATTTGGATCAAAATAAGCTAAGGAAAGAAAATAAAAGCCCTCTCTTACATGGTGAACTCGTCCAAACCATAAGAGAAGGAAGAAGGAGGTGATTTTTCCAAAGTTTAAGGCTTTTGGTTGAAGATTTTGGTGACAAACAAGATTATAAGGTAAGAGAAACCTATCTCTAGTTTTAATTTCATGGACTAATGGTTAATTTAAGAGATTGAAATTAGGGTTCATGTAGCTAGATTTGGAGAAAATTCAAGAAATAATTATTTGAAGGATTTGATGTAAGAAATAATGGTTTTAAGGTTAGAGGAGATTAGATTGAGGAAAAATTGGCAAGAAATGAATTGG
Organism: Garcia nutans; assembly: GCA_947685225.1. NCBI lineage: Eukaryota > Viridiplantae > Streptophyta > Magnoliopsida > Malpighiales > Euphorbiaceae > Garcia > Garcia nutans. The sequence goes on from CANTUV010000007.1 coordinate 52,238,764, forward strand.
TAGCTTATGTTTTCAAACCATAGGATGTATGTTTAAAGTGTGTATACTGGAATTCTTGTAGAAAATCAAGAAAAGCTAAAGGAAAAAGAAGAAAAAGATCAAAGATGAGCTAAGGAAAGCAAAGGGGAAAAAGGTTTGGTACTTTAACCTTCTTGAATTAGTGATCTCTATTGTCTTTGCATTTGGATGTGTAATTGCTATAATTGTTCATGTTCTTGAGTTGTGGTGGTTATGTGGTTGAGATTGATGATTATATAGAAGTGTTTGTTGTGTATTGATTGATTTTGGGGTTGAGGTTATAAGGGAGGTAAATATGGGAGTGCTATGTTGTGTTGTTTTGTTGCAACCAGGCATGTGTCCTGCATTTTTCTGGAACTTCAACCTAAATGTAGACTAGCAAAATGATAGAACTAGAACTTGAAAAATAAGACTTAATTGTTCTCCATTAAGTCAGTAAACCATAGGCTTTGGAACCAACTCATTTGCATGTGGGGAATGAAAGTTATGATCAAAATGATACCAGGCGTACAAACCAAAAAACTGAGATTCCTCAGTTAGTAACCTGTGACTTGGGACTACGTTTAGGTGACCTTAATGACACATTTAGAAGCTTTGAAAGAAGACTTATGTTTTAGAAAACCATAGAATTTGTAATTTCCTAAATCCCACTTGCAGATAAAAAGATATGATCAAAAGAGTATACTCATGCACACTGGAATTGTGAAACCGGGCAGACTGAGATTTGTGCCTTGAGTCCAGGTTTTGGTCCATTTACCTCAGGAATTAGATGTTGTGATAAAATATATAAATGAACCCTTGTATGTTGGTGAATCATATGAGTTGGATTCATCTCGATTGGACTTAAAATGTAGAAGTTACACACGAATGAGCAAACCATGCGCAGGCAGACCCTAGCAGACTGCAGGGCTGAATTAGAAATTGTACCAAAAATCACGTGTTGTCTGTTTTAAGCTGAAATTTTTAATGAATATATCCTTATGTGTCTAGTTTAATTTAAGATAAGAATCGTCTCAATCCGAGTTTTTTAGGTAAAGTTATAAATGAAATAGTATGCATTGCGCGGACTTGAGTAACCAATTGGCCAGGGAAGAGTTCAAGGAGTCATCAAGAATTATGTGTAACAAATTTAAATCTAGAAATTTAACCATAAGGACTCATATGAGTCTAGTTCAAGTGAAAATAAGAATTTTTACATTCGGATTAGTAGAACAAAAGTTATTGGGGAAATAAGATAACAAGGTACATAAGAAACTAAATGCTAGAATTCACTGTTCATTTGGTAAGAAATAAATGAGGTATAATTGAGATAAAATATTCGTTTGGAATGAAATAAATTATCAAAAATATGCTCTTGAAAGCTTGACCAATTAAGAACAAGATAGCATTTTTCTTTTTTTTGAAAATCACATCCAAATTGTGTTTTATTTAGATTTTAAAGCCCACCGAGGGATTTTTGCAGTGTTGTAAAACCCGGTGTAGCCTAAAAAATGCAGTCCGGCCTAAAGGCCCGAAATGAAAACTTTGAACTACAAATTAATTCTATTGAGCTGATTTAGGATAAAAATAGACAGATTCCTAATCACTGGTGCCCTATGAATTTTTAATAAAATAAATTTCGAACCGTCAAAATATTAAACTCGGCAAAGGGTAATAAACATTATTCAGTTGGTTAATTTCTTATATGACTTATCCAAACCTTAACAAATATATGTGAAATTAATGAAAGGAGCATATGAACACATGAATAACCATTGATGCCAAACTACCGAAGGAAAGCATAGGACAAAGATAGTGAATACACACCTTTAATTCATGCATAAGTTATTTAACAAACGGAACTCAAAACAAGAGAGTATTGGGCCTACAATGATAAAGAAATTATAATGCCATAAAATACAAATACATAACCATCTGATCGGTAATCAACAGCAATGTTAGGCAACTAACAGACATAGGATGAGGTACCATCCAGTGGCAGTAAATCAATAGAAATGAATAGCATACTGTCATAAAAGCTTAACAAATAATAGGAGAAATATAATAAGAGCCTGAGAATGTTTATATTGATGATTGGGTTGGCTGTGCCATATCTGTAACATTGTGTGGTTTGCATCTAATTTCTATTTAACGGTTAAAGTACCCACTAAGCTATATGCTTAGCGAGTTTAGTTTTCTAAACTCGTAGGTTATGGAGTCCAAGCTGACAAATGGGAAGCTACAAAGGAGCACCAGAGTGTGCAACAGGAGGTGAAGTGAGGAACAAAGCAAAGTTTAGCTTGGCATGTACTGTTAAGGACTTTCAAAATGTAATTATAAGAATTAAAGAAATGTGTAAATTATTATTATTTGTAATAAAAAGGAAAAAAATTTATTTAGTGCATGTTCTGTATACCATGTTACATATACTGTAGCACACTTGGCTCGGCTGGAAATAGTCAGGTAAAAGGGTGTTACAAAGGCCATTTCATCGCAGGAATTTCCTACGGCGAAATGGCCTGGCAGCCCAGCCAGCGGGCCCAGCTCTCATAATTTCCTCGCAGTTTTGGCCAGCGCTCACAATTTTGCCAGTGAAATTTTTCCAATGCAATTTTTTCTAAAACCAAATTCTATTTGGTTTTGGTTTTCTTTTCCTAATTAATTATAGTTTCCTTAAACAATTGGAATTAATCTTCTAAATTTTCCTATAAATAACACTTTAGAACACAAAAAAAGGGAACAAAAAACTTTGGACTTCGTTCAAATAGTGGAACTTCATATTTGAAAGGAGCAAGAAAAAGCAATCAAGAATTCATCAAAGGTAGCAACCTTGCCTTTGTCCTTGTTCATCTAGAAAGCAATTTTTGGTGGAACCAACAAACGGAGGTTTGAATCTTTAGTTTCTTTATTTATTTCTTTACTGAAATTGAAAATTACTTTTCTGTTTCTCCTAAACCTTAGAACCCTAATTTATTTCTCCTAAACCTTAGAACCCTAAATTTTTCCTTTTATTTCCAAAAACCCTAAAAATTACTTTTCTGTTTCTTCTAAAACTTAAGAACCCTAATTTATTTCTGCTAAACCTTAAAACCCTAAATTTTTTCTTTTATTTCCAAAAACCCTAAAAAATACTTTTCAGTTTCCAAAACTCTTAAATCGTTTTTCCTATTTCCAAAAACTTTATAAAACTCTAAATTGTTTTCTCAAATCCTAAAACCAAACATATTTTTCGAAACATTAAATCACTAATTCTCTCAAAACCAAAACCATAAACCTTAGTTTTCTTAAACCCTAATCCATTTCAATTCTCTTAAAACTTACAGTAGCCTAAACAAATAACAATAATAATATCTTAAGATTCCAAAGCCCTAAATATTAATTAAAGAACTTTAAATAGAAATAGTTAACCTTGATTTGTATCTTTACTTGCTTTATTTTTAGATTTGATTATGTAGTCTATTATATGCTTTGGTGGTTGATTTATTTAATTTCAATGCTTGATTTATTTAATTTATCATGGATAGATGTTTTCTTTATTGTTATTATTTGCTTGTTTTAAAAGTGTAAGAGGTACGTTTCCACTTTGTGGGTACCTCATTAGTTAAATATCATGTAATTTAAATTGCTTTTATATTTTAGACCAATGTTAAGGACATGTTTCTACCTTTAGGTGGGTTTCCTATTAGTTTAGACATGGATGATGTAAGGACATGTTTCCATCCTCGGATGGGTGTCCATTTATTTGCTTTGCTTGGACATTGCTTTGATTTTAATATAACGATGCTTTATTTTAATTATTGCATGTAATATGGATAATATTATTATACTTAAGAATTTTAAAATATTAAGACCTGCAAAGGAGGCCGGTTCCACTGAACCGAGCGTTGTGGGGGTGCTGGGCCATTTCTCACCTTCCCCACACATACCCAACTTTTTGAACCCATTAGGGGGTTAGGAATTCCTTAGGAATTGATTCATCCACCCCATTCTTTTTCCTAGCCCCTTCGGATGGTGACTCTATTTTCTCCGGACTTAGGTCTGTGTTATCTATGGCCCCGAGCCTAAACAGTGCCGAAGTTGCAAGAACCATTCCATCGGGAGTGGGGGCAAAAATATCCGTTCACACTTTTATAGGTAAAGTAAGAATTGGAGATTGAGTCAATATGTCTCTCAACTGCTTAAAGCTCACCTGACATCAATCAATCCATAGAAATTTCACATCTTTTTGAAGTAATCTATTGAGTGGTGAAGCTACAATTTAAAATCCTTTCACAAATCGACGATAATAACCATCCAATCCCAAAAAACTTCTAATCTCAGTTACATACTTTGATGGACTCCAATTCAAGATTGCTTCAACTTTACTTGGATCAACTTTTAAACCCTCTGCTGAAATAACATGCCCGAGAAAGTCACTTGTTCCAACTAGAATTCACACTTGGATAACTTGGTATACAATTGTTTCTCCCTCAATGTTTGCAATACAAATCACAAATGTCTGTCATGCTACTGCAAGAGTATACCAAAATGTCATCAATGAACACTACATCAAACTGATTCAAATATGGCCTGAACACTCGATTCATCAAATCCATGAATACAACAGGCGCATTCGTCAATCCAAAAGGCATCACTAAAAACTCATAATGCACATACCTCATGAAAAAAGTCATTTTTGGTACATCTGCATATCTAACCCTCAACTGATGATACCTTGATCTCAAGTCAATTTTAGAGTATATGGATGCCCCTTTAATTGATCAAACAAATCATCGATACGAAGCAATGGGCATTTATTCTTAAAGGTCACTTTATTCAACTATCGATAATCTGTACACAACCTTAAAGCGCCATCCTTCTTATTTACAAATAATATCGGTGCTCCCCATGGTGATACACTAGCGTGGATAAACCTTTTATCGAGCAGTTGCTGCAACTACACCTTTAACTCTTTTAATTCAATAGGTGCCATTCGATAAAGAGTAATAGGGATGGGAGTGGTAACAGGCAAAAAATTGATACCAAACTCCACCACTCCCTTTGGAGGTAATCCTGGCAAATCATTAGAGAACACATCTAGAAACTATGAGCCGGGATTTTTGCCCCCACTCCCAGTGGAATGGTTCTTGCAACTTCAGCACTGTTTAGGGTCGGGGCCTTAGAGAACACATGTCTAAGCCTGGAGAAAATAGAGCCACCACCCGGACAGGCCAGGAAAAAGAAACGGGTGGATGACTCAATTCCTAAGGAATCACCAACCTCCTAATGGGTTCGGAAAATTGGGTACATGTGGGAAAGGTGAAAAATGGCCCAGCACCCCCACAATGCCCAGTTTATTAGAACCGGCCTCCTTTGCAGGTCTTAATATTATAAAATTCTTAAATATAATAATATTATCCATATTACATGCAACAATTAAAATAAAGCATCATTATATTAAAATCAAAGTAATGTTCAAACAAAGCAAATAAATGGACACCCATCTGAGGATGGAAACATGTCCTTACATCGTTCATGTCTAAACTAAATAGGACACCAACCAAAAGGTGGAAACATGCCCTTTACATTAGTCCAAAAACTTTAAAATAAAATAAATTACAATATGCTCACGACATGAGGTACCCAAAAATATGGAAACGCACCTCTTACAATATTTGAAAATCAAAATAAATCAATAAAAGTAAATAACCATTCATGATAAATAAATCATTCATCAAAAATATCAAACATCAATCAAAATATATAATAAACATTCATCCAATTTAAATAAAACAGTAAATATATTAACTTTAGGGGTTTATGCATTAATTAGGGTTTCTAGGGTTTTATGTTCAATAACTAGGGTTTTGCATATACTAGTTTAATTTGTTGAGAAATATTTTAAAGTAATAACATAGCTACTAGATGTTTAATAGATTTAAGGTTTTGGATGTTTTTATGAAAATAATGTTACCGTGATTTAAAAAAAGTAGGTTTAATTAGGGTTTTAAGCAAACATCATGAAATTAGGATTTTGGAACCTTAAGACATTAGGGTTTATAATTTTAAAAGATTGGGTTTTAGGTTCACTTGATTATGGTTTTGAGTTAAGAATTAGGATTTAGATTTATTAGATTGGGTTTTAGGTTCACTGGATTAGGGCTTTAGGTGTTGATGAACTTATCATAAAGTTTTGATGCTTTAAGAATTAAGGTTTAGGAAAACTAGGGCTTACTGGATGGGGTTTTAAGAAGTAATAAGATAGTTTAGGGTTTTTAATATTTTGAAAAACATATTCGATCTTAGGATTTAAAAAAAATAGTTTAGAGTTTTATAGAAACAATTATGATTAAAATTTTTAGAAACTGTAAAGAAGATTAGGGTTCGGAGAATTAAGAAGACATTTTGAAGTTTCGGACAAAAAAGTTAGGGTTTAGATGATTAAGAAAATAGTTCAGGGAAAAATAATTTAGGGTTTTAAAGTTTTGGAAATAGAAGGACAGTTTTAGGGTTTTTGAAGTTTTGGAAATAGAAGAACAGTTTTAGGGTTTTTGAAGTTTTGGAAACAGAAGAATGATTTAGGGTTTTTGATAATTTAATCAATGACTTAGGCTACTGGATGAATGGACAATTTGATCTATAAAACATACTACTAAGTTTAATAATTTAGGTTACTGACTCGATAACAAAACAAATGATAGAAACATTTAAAAGAAAATATGGCAATAACATTGTATGCTCAAACAATTCATGAATCTAAATGTAAGAATGTTGTAAATATAATCAAATCAAAGATTTATAATCAAACCTTCATTTGTTGGTTCCTCCACAATTGACTTCTGGATGAACAATGACAAAGGCAATGTTGCTGCCTTTGATGGATTGATGAATGCTTCTTGTTGCTAATTTTTACCGTTTCTTGCTCCCTAGGGTTTCTGTCTTCTTTTTCTTCCCAAGTCAGAAGTCCCAAGTTTGCTCCAATAAAACAATTTTTCGATCACTTAATTATGTGTTTTAATGTGGTATTTATAGGAAAAATAATAAAACCTATGTATAATTGTCTAAGGAAATTAAAACCATTTAATAAAAGAAACCAAAACCAAATAGAATTTGGTTTTGGAAAAAACTGCGCTGGAAAATTACGCTGGCAAAAAAACTGCTGCGGGCTACGAAAATTACGAGCAAAAACTGGGGCGGGGGCCAATTCGCCACATGAATTTTCACCCGCAGGAAATTCCTGTGGCAAATTGGCCAAAGACAATTCACTTTCGACGATGAAATTTTTAATCGCCGATTTTCTGTCGATGATTTTTATTTATTTATTTATTTATATTTTTTTAACTTTACTAATATTAGTTTTTTATTTTTATTAGAAATTATAAATAATAAATACTAAAATAGATATTATTTAATTAAAATACCGCAAAAATTATTTTAGACTATAAAAAATATCGGACCAGACTGGGTAAAAAATTAAGGATCTACAGTTTGCCCCCTGCTTGAACGATCTGAGACTACGGCAAAACAGAGTGAAAAGCAATAAGATTTAATTTTGAAAAAATAGACTTAATTTTTCTGAGATGGTTTAGGTTTTGGGTTCAGGACCCGGTTCGAGTTCTGAACTCAGAAAAGACTTGGGTTCTAGACCCGAGATGGCCTGGGTTCTGGACCCAATTTGAGTTCTGGACTCAAAAAAGACTTGGGTTTTGGACCCAGGATGGTTTAGGTTCTAGACCCGGTTCGAGTTTTAGACTCGAAAAAGACTTTGGTTCTAAACCCTAGATGGTTTGGGTTCTAGACCCGATTTGAGTTCTGGACTCGAAAAAGACTTGGGTTCTGGACCTGAGATGGTTTGAGTTCTGGACTCAGTTCGAGTTTTGGACTTGAAAAAGACTTGGGTTCTGGACACGAGATTTTTAGGTTCTAGACCCGGTTGGAGTTCTGGACTCAAAAAAGACTTGGGTTCTAAACCCGGGATGGTTTGGGTTCTGGACCCAGTTCGAGTTTTGGACTCGAAAAAGACTTGGGTTCTGGACCCTGGATGGTTTGGGTTCTGGACCCGGTTTGAGTTTTTGACTTAAAAAGACTTGGGTTCTGGACCCGGGATGGTTTGGGTTTTGGACTTGGAAAAGACTTGGATTCTGGACTCGAGCTAAGTTTTGGACTTAAGAGAGAATTTAGGTTCTGGACCTAAGCTAAGTTCTGGACTTAAGGATAATTTGGATTCTGGACCCAAGCTAAGTTTTGGACTTAAGAGGAAATTTGAGTTCTGGACCCGAGCTAAGTTCTAGACTTAATGATAATTTGGTTTATGGACCCGAGCTAAGTTCTGGACTTAAGAGGAAATTTGGGTTTTGGACCGAAGCTAAGTTATGGACTTAAGAGATATTTGATTATCTGCAAAAAATAATTGTAGTCAGTAGGATACTAAAGGAATTTGTAAAAAATAATAATTATGGACCCACGGCCATTCGTCCCGCGTTGGTTTTTGGCGACAATTTTTTCGTCGCCGATTTCTTATTTTTATTTTTTATTTTTTATTATTATTATTTATTAATAAAAATTAAAGCAAATATTATTTAATTAAGCTAACAAAAATTATTTTGGACTAATTAAAATATATTAGACAATACAAAAATTATTTTTGACTAATTAAAATATATTGGACCGGACTGGATCAAAAATTAAAGGTCTACAGTTTGCCCTCTGCTTGAATGATCTGAGACGTTAGTGAAAGAGAGTGAAAAGCAATAAGACTTAATTTTTGAGATGGTTGAGTTTTTGGGTTCTGGACCCTGTTCGAGTTCTGGACTTAAGGATAATTCTAGGTTCTGGACCTAAGGAAAATTTGGGTTCTGGACCCGATTCGAGTTCTGGACTCAAGGATAATTCTAAGCTCTGTACCTAAGAAAAATTTGCATTCTGGACCCGAGCTAAGTTCTGGACTTAGAAAAGATTCTAGGTTCTGGACCTAAGGAAAATTTGGGTTCTGGACCCGAGCTAAGTTCTGGACTTAGAAAAGATTCTAGGTTCTGGACCTAAGGAAAATTTGGGTTCTGGACCCGAGCTAAGTTCTGGACTTAGAAAAGATTCTAGGTTTTGGACCTAAGAAAAATTTGGGTTCTGGACCCAAGCTAAGTTCTGGACTTAAAAGAGATTCTAGGTTCTGGACCTAAGGAAAATTTGGGTTCTGGACCTGAGCTAAGTTCTGGACTTAAAAGAGATTCTAGGTTTGGGTTCTGGACCCGAGCTAAGTTCTAGACTTAGAAGAGATTCTAGGTTCTGGACCTAAGGAAAATTTGGGTTTTGGACCAGAGCTAATAAAGATTTAATTATCTGCAAATAATAATTTTTTGGTTTCAAAAAGTTTGACTAATTTTTATGCACATGTCTTCTCCTTGCCACCTGCGTGTAAAAATATACACGCAAGCAGTTGAATAATTAAATTGAATTTACTGTTTATTTACTGTGTAATCACTATTCCTACACTATTTACTATTTATAAATAGTAACTTACTATTCATAAATAGTAGTAAATATTATTTTACTATTGAAAATAGTAATTTATAATTCATCAACAGTAATTTACTATTCTTGAATAGTAAAATTTACTATTTATAATAGTAAAATTTACTATTCATAAACAATAAAACTTACTTTTGAATTTTGTTTTTTTTGCCTTGCCGTTTCTCTATATAAACCCACGAGTTCCTTCATTTTATTCACAGCAAAACTTCTCAATTTCAATAATTCTCTCAAATTCTTTCAAATTTAACACATAGTTCCCGAAAAAATGCTTGCTTCAAGGTCAGGGACTCATGAAGATGAAAATATAGATATACTAGCCGGGATGCCGCTTCACTGAAGTTCAAACCAAAAGAGCGCGGTAATTATTTTTCTTTTTCTTTTTTTTTCTTTTTTATATTTTTATATTTTTTATATTTTTTTTATTATTTTTGTCTTTCTGTTATTTATTTATATTATTTATATTTATTTATTTATATATATTTTTTATTTTTTATTATTATTGTGTTTGCATTTATTTTTTATTTATATTTTTATATTATTTATATTGATTATCCGAGATTGCGATTTTGAGAGCTTCATCTTATAATTGCCATCGAAGGAGTATCAGATAGACCGGAGCATAGTCCAGGCATGTGTAGAACGATGGTTGGACACAACCCACACTTTTCACTTGCCCATTGGAGAGATGACAATTGGTCCGGTCGACTTTACTGCTATAACCGGCCTTCGATATGATGGTGTTCCGGTTCCTCTGACCAATGATATTTTAACATTTGAAGAAATTCAAGAATTAATTGGTATGGAACCATCATATAAAGGGCCTTTTAAGATAAAAATCGAGCCAATTCGTAGTTATTGGATGAACTACGAAGGACAGGTTGGCAGAGACACGGCCGACCATCTTAAGCAACACTGAACCCTCCATCCACATGTCTGTGTTGAGTGCCCTTTCTTATTTCAGAATGGTACCATCTTCTGGCTGGGGTGAAGCTAGTCTCGCGTGTCTTTACCATGGTCTTGATAAATTTTGCCGAAACAAGAAGTCTTTTGTCGGCTTGATGGCGGTTGTCAAGGTATTCTTCTTCTACCAATGTCAATTCCACTCTTTTCTTGCATGAATTTGATCTTTATTGTTATTGTAGGTATGGGCATATGAACACAACCTCGTGAGGGTACCCAGTATTTCCCTAGAGAGAGTCGGGTATCTGAGATTAAATTTCTGGTTGTCCGATCGTGTGGGCGTTCCCAGCTCTAGCCATGTGCATACTCATCGCTTTGTGTTGAGCCGCTTAACCTGGGACTAGGTAAAATAACATTAGTATACTTTAAATTTTATGTGAAAGTTTACTTGCCTTATGTTATTTTGCAGGTGAATTTGGCCTAGTGGAACCCAGAAGAGCGAGCAAACTGGTCTCCTTTGATGAGGGCTGCGCTATCTTTCCAACATTCTCGCCGAGTCATCGCTGGCCTAGTGTCTAGTGGCTGGTTTCTCGGAGAGAGAGTTTATGAGTGGTTTCTCAGTCCAGAGCAGCAGAGGATTCTGATGCCTTGCCTGGAATGCACTTTAAATATTATGTCGATGCTGGAGGATGCCTGGTGACCGGCTCGGTACGGTTATGGTATTGAAGTATTTCTCTATCCGCCGAGTGCATCTTATGCCCATTTTATTCAAAGAAGGCTCTTGACCTTTGATGTATCTCCTGTTGGCGTACGGGAGATTCTCGAAGAAAATGAGAGTAGAGATGAAGAGGAACATCACAGAGATGCAGGAGAGTCTATTCCACATCTCGGGGCTAGTACTTCTCAGGTAAAACTTTTACCATTTTTTCCTTGCAACTGCTTCTTTCTTTTTTGATTCTTTAATGATTGTCGCAGGCCATTGGCTCATTTGAACATGAGGCTGGACCTTCTTTTACTGCCCCTTCATTTGCTCAGTCTAGCCCACCAGATATGCCATCTCATCCGCAGGGCATTGATATGAACTACCTGGTACGTTTCTTATTTCATGGTAATTTATACTATATGTATGCATGATTATGTATGCTCTTACCTTTTTCCTTTTTGGCTCATAGCGGATGCTTGAAGAATAAAATAGGAAACTTCAAGAAGAGTTAGCTGCAAGTCGTTAGCAGCTTTCTCATTTTGAAAGTTTATATCATCAATCCGAACAAAATTTCTGAGACTTTCGATTTCAGGGGATGAGGGATCCCGGCACTTCTTCATCAAGAGGCCCCCAGACTAATGACCATGAGATCCTTTCATCTGCTTCTAATGAGGACCATGATAGATCGAAACTTCAAGGTAATAGAGATTTTGGTGCTTCTACTTCGGGTGATCCTGGGATGAGTAATTTGTCGAATTTTGGTGCTCCCGCTTCGGGAGGACTCGAGACAAGTAATTTGCACCCTCCTCCAACAGGTGACGACTTTTTTAGGGCTTTATTTGATGACCTACCACCACCCTCTTAGTGATATGTAAATATTATAGCAATTGTAAAATTATACAATAGTGAAAAAATACAATTTCCATCTTTACTGTATCTTTTTTTTCTTTTTCACTTTTTTTTACCGCGCCACAATTATTTTACTATTTTTTTATCACATTATAAACAGTGCATCACAATTTCATAATTCACAGCCACATAAACCAAATTCAATGCGGTAAAGGAAATTGTCGCCAATTCCTTTCCTTATGCCATATGGTCTCACCCTTTCCCATCACCTTTTCCTTATCAATTTTGGAAAAGGCTATTTCTTCTATATAAATCACCTTTCATGCCATATTTCATACAGAAATAGAAAATATTTTCCAATTCAACGTAACAACTCCCTTTAACAATTTTGATTTTCCTCATTCATCAACCATGACCGAGCATCATTTAAAGAAGATAAAAATTCTATTTAAGAATATGGATGTCATTCATTGGAAGCAAATTTCGTGGTCAAAACTTGATGTTTTAAAATGTTTTCAAAATGTTAAATTGGACCACTCCTTTTTACATGCCGTAGCTTCCTTTTGGAATACGGATTATAGGGTATTTAAAATTAATGGCTTTGAAATATGTCCCTTGATTGAAGAATTTGAGGCCATCCTTGAATATCCAAATAATCAACAAATGGCGTTACCCACATTGATTTCCAAGACTCAACAGAAGATGCAGATGTTATTTCAAATTCCAAAACCCGAAGTTCTTCGGTTGATGAGAGGTGAAAAAATTCTACTTGCTCCCCTGATTGATTTTTTTCTCTCTCATTTGGCTCCTACTAAGGCATGGGGACGCATGTTTTGTCTTTGCTTGCTCGGCCAATTCTTGCTTGTTTCTTCCAACGGCAATATTGATCCACGAGTATTGGATATTATGGACCAAATAGAAGGAGGCTTATTGCCGGTACCTGTGATCTTAGCCGAGACCTTAGTTGGATTAGACTAGCATAGATCAGGATTGACAAAGAGACTGACTGGGAGTCCGTTGCTACTTCAGGTAATTACCTAAACTACCCTTTCAAGTTTTCAATTTAGGTTTTCTTTTTTCTTCTTTTCTTTATTGCTCTAATTTTTACCTAGTCCGCCCATGTGGGTTTTTGGAACTAGCGAGCCGTCCTAATTTTTGCCTAAGCTGCCCTTGCAGGTTTTCAACTTAGCGGATCTCTTTTTTATTCTATATATTTTTTATTGCTCTAATTTTTGCCTAGTCCGCCTATGTGGGTTTTCAAAACTAGCGAGCTGTCCTAATTTTTTCCTAAGCTGCCCTTGTGGGTTTTTAACTTAACGGACTTTTTTTTTCATTTAATTCTTTCTTCACAGATTTGGCTTCAGGAGCGTCTTTGTTTGCTTGATACTCCATCCATGGATTTTGCCAGATATCTGCCACGTCATCATTCTGCTAGGAAATTACTCCATCCTGCTTCTTCAAATGCTGACTGGGTTGACTGGATCCACTCACGCGCTGAAGTCAATATCCGTTGGTTGGTACCTTGGTGGAAGATTTTTCGTATCACCATGCGGACATACTTGATGTATGTTCCCCTTGCTGCTCTTTGTCAAGGTACATGCTATGATCCTCGCCGACTTGGTAGCCAGTATGGAGCTGAGCCTTGTGATTCTGACTTTACTCCCGACTTAGATATGCCTTGCTTGACTGAAGCCTACTTGGATCAGCTGAGGCAAAGCTGGCCTACACTTTACATTTATTGACTGCCATAGATTTTACATTTGTCAATTTAGAAAGTGTAGATGAAAAAATAATTAAAGTAATAAAAGATGCTTCTTTTCCATTTAAAATTTGTTATCACCTTTTGCTATTGTGTTTATTTATTTCATCCATATCTGGTCAAATACTTATAATAGTGCACATAGAACAATTTTAACTTTAATTTTGTTTTATTAAATTGGGAAACAACCAAACATAAAGCCAGCATACACAAGATTACTCCTGTTGCCAACTAGCCCTTTCGGGTTTTCTAATTAACTATTTTCTCTCTTTTAGCCCTAATTGTTTCCTAGCCCGCCCTTTCGGGTTTTCGGAACTAGAGGACTGCTCTAACTTTTGCCTAGGCCGCCCTTTTTGGGTTTTCAACCTAGCGAGCTTCCTTTTTTTATCGTACATAAAACCTCTTCAACCTGTCAATGTTTACTGGCTCACTAAATTCGTTCCCGTCCATGTCTGATAACTTCACCGCACCTTTGTTCATGACTTGTTTTCACGACATATGGCCCTTCCCAGCTAGGCTTGAACTTCCCTCTTGGATCAGATACATTAGGCTTACATTGCTTCAACACCAAATCCCCAACTCTGAATTTTCTGATTTTAACCCTTCTATTATAGGCCCGAGCTACCTTTTTTTGATACAATTGGTGATGATATAGCGCTTTTAACCTTCTCTCTTCTAGTAAAGCTAACTGTGTGTATCTGCTCGCTACCCATTCTGTTTCAGGTAGTTCAGCTTCCAAGACTACTCTCAATGACTTGAGCTCAATTTCAATTGGCAATACTACTTCCATCCCGTAAACCAAAGAGAATGGTGTCATTCCAGTAGGCATTCGCACACTTGTCCTATATCCCTATAAAGCAAAGAGAAGCATCTCTCACCAATCCTTGTAAGTCTTGATCATCTTGGATAGAATTTGCTTAATCATCTTGTTTGTTGCTTCTACTGTACCATTAGCCTTTAGTGTATAAGGAGAGGATCTATGATGGTGGATTCAGTACTTTGAGAATAAATCCTTAACTGCTCCTTGAAACTGTACTCCATTATCTGATATCACACTATGCGGGACCCCGTATTTGCAAATGAGGTTCTTTTCAATAATCTAGCCATTTGGCTTGCACCCAGCTTGTTGAAGGATTCAGCTTCAACCCATTTTGAAAAATAATCTACTGCTACCACAATGAAACGGTGACCGTTTGGAGCTGTCGGATGTATCTCTCCTATAATGTCGATACCCCAGGTGGCAAATGGCCAGGGTGAAGACATAGAATACAATTTCTCAGGAGGCATGTGATTCAAGTTACCATACATCTGACATTGTTGGCACTTCTTGACAAACTCAATACAATCTTTCTCCATGGTTAACCAGTAGTAACCTTGTCGAATAATCTTCTTAACTAGGGCCAAACCACTCATATGAGGTCCACAACTTCCCGCATGTATTTCTGACATGATATGCTCTACTTCAGGCTTTCTTAAACATCTCAAATGCACCCCCATCAGGCCATCTTTGATATAACTCCCCATGGAAGGTGATGTATTGCAATGACCACTGCCTTATGGCTCTTCTCTCTTTCTTTGTTGCCCCCGGCGGGTATTCTCTTTCCTCCAAAAATCGCCTTATAGTATCATACCATGCATCATGGTCTGTGTCAATTTCCATGATTGTCTCATATTCATAGGAAGGAGTTGATGAACTGGTCAAGATCATATGTTTAAGGAATAAGCTGACAGGGTTTTTCCATACCGAAGCCAATGTGGCCAGGGCATCAGCCATCTGATTTTCTTCTCTTGATAGGTGTATAAACCTACACTCCTTAAAGTTCTTCTTCATCATGGTCAGGTAATGGTGTTATGGTTTTAATTTTTCTTCTTTCAACTCCCACTCTCCATTTACTTGGGATACTACTAGCAATGAATCGCCAAAAACTTCCACCTTATCCACCTTCATAATCATTAGGGTTTCCAAACCAAAAATACAAGCTTCGTATTCCACCATATTATTGGTTGCCCTAAATTTCAACTTTTTGGCTAAAGGGATAAGCTCCCCTTCGGGCGATTCTAGTATTTCTCCCAAACCTGCTCCTTTCCTGTTGACTGCTCCATCAAAATGCATTTTCCACCCTTGTACTTCAATTGCTTCCAAATGTTCATCCGAAAATTCTAAGATTACTTCTTCGCCATCTGGTAATGGTTGCTGGGCCAGGAATTCTGCCACCACTCTACCTTTGATTATTTTCCTGGTTACATACTCAATCTCAAATTCTTCTAATATTATCAACCATTGACCATATTTCCCAATCAAAGAGGGTGTCTCCCTTAAGTACTTCATTGGATCCAACCTGGAAATTGCTTGCACACTATACGATTAAAAGTAATGCCGCAACTTCTTAGAAGACCAAACCATGGCTTTATAAGTCTTTTCAATGATACTATACTTAATTTCATAAGGTAGGAGCTTTCTACTCAAATAGTAAACTACATACACAATCCCTGACTCATCTGTTTGGGCTAGCATGGCTCCTATTGACTCTTCTTCCACTGCTAAGTATAGTAATAAAGGTTTGCCAGGTTTAGGTGGTTTTAAAACAGGTGGATTCAATAAATACTCTTTTATTCGCTCAAAGGCCTTTTGACACTCTTCATTCCATATGACCAGCTAATTCTTTTTAATCAATTTGAAGATAGGCTCACAAATTGTTGTGAGTTTTGCTATGAATCTACTAATGTATTGTAATTTACCAATAAATCCCCTAATTTCTCTCTCCGTCTTAGGGGCTGGCATATCCCTGAGTGCTTTAACTTTGTCAGGATCAATCTCAATGCCATTCGGACCAATCACATGTCCCAATAATTTACCTGAGGTAACACCGAATACACATTTCTTCAGGTTCAATCTTACCTTATATTTCAAAGCTCTATCGAAGAATAATTCTAAGTTTTGAAAGTGTTATTCCCTTGTATCTGATTTAACCATCATATCATCAACATATACTTTAACTTCTTTGTGCATCATGTCATGAAATAATGTGGTGGCCATCCTTTGATAGGTTGCTCCAGCATTCTTTAAGCCAAATGGCATCACCCTATAACAAAATATACCCCATAGAGTAATGAAAGCAGTTTTGGCTTTATCCTCTTGGGCCATTAACACTTGATTGTAGCCGGGAAATCCATCTACAAACAAGTGTAGCACACTAGAGGCTGCACTATCAATGAGAACATCTATATGAGGTAAAGGAAAATCATCCTTAGGGGAAGCCTTGTTCAAATCTCTATAGTCCACACAGACCCTTATTCTTCTATCTTTCTTTGGCACGGGTACTATGTTGGCTAGTCAATTTGGGTATTCTATCACTTCAAGGAACTTCACTTGTATTTGCTTAGTGACCTCTTCTTTAACCAATTCATCCCACTCAGGTCTTAATCGCCTAAGCTTTTGTTTGACAGGTTTCATGTGAGTGTAAGTAGGAATATGATGCTCGACTATGTCTCGATCTATTCCAGGCATATCCTCATAAGACCAAGCAAACACTTCTTCATATTTTTTGAATATTTTTTCAAATCTCTCTCTCTCATCAGGAGTAAGGTTGGATGCTATGCTAATGTTTTTAGGATTTTTGGTTGTTCCCAAATTTAATGATTGTGTGTTAACAAAATTAATATTAAAGATGCTCATGTAACTGCTATTTGAATGTATGCAACCATCAGGAGAAACATCACACAAGTAAGCAAAATCAGACTTTATTGCATTCATTTTGGAAAAGAAAACATCATCATCCTCATACAAAGCAGACAAATTAAAATCAAAATCAAAATCATTGTTCTCAAAATCATAAGACAGGATGTCTTCAAACTTTTCTTCAACCAGGGCAGCAATCTCCTCCGGAGTCTTCTCGGCTTTCAGGACAGCTTCATTCTTCTCTTTTAGATCGGATTCTTTGCTAGCTGATAGGGTGAGCTCTTTCTTCCAAATCAAAACCCGGGATCAACTTTCCCATGAACATGATTGGTTCAGGCTTTCCTTGGAGTGGTCCCATATCTGGAGCTTTGACAAAGATCTCTTCAAGTGGTGAGTAGCTCATCTTCTCACTCTTCTTTGGCTGGACATCGTTGGCTTCATCATATCCCAACCCCCTCTTGGAAGTTTGAGTTCTAAAATCTGGCAGCTTTGTCAAACCGGCCTTACCCTTTCCAAGACCAGCTCTGGGAAGGTAATTCATGTTCTTCATCATATTCAAGACTTTAGAGTCCACTACTCCATCATAAATTGCAGCTACCTGAAAACCATTGAGAGGCCTCTCAATCATTAGAGCATTAACAATCTCATTATCTTTAACTTCAATGACCACTGTCTCATCTCTGTTGGGGAACTTGATCTTTTGATGAAGGGTGGAAGGAACTCCACCAAGAGGATGAAACCATGGTCGCCCCAAGAGTAAGGCAAAGGTAACTGGTATGTCTAAAACAATAAACTTAATAATAGATTCAATTGGACCAACCTTGACAGCAGCTTTGAAAGTCCCTTCAGCATTGTTACCTCAGTCGGGTTTAGATGTCTTGTTGACATTGCTAGCTTTGGCAATATCTTAAGTGGACAAACATTTATGGCGGACCCATCATCGACCATTAACATGGAGTCCTCTTCCCTTTGACTTCTATCTTGATAAAGAGAGGGCGGATGTGGTCTCTCCCCTCCTCCTGTAAATCTGCATCTGAAAAAGAAACCGCTCCAATATTAACTTCGCTCTTCTCTTGAACCTCTTCACACTTCATTACCCCTCCAATTTTCATGAAGTTGATCAGCTCCTCCGGTGTCGTGGAGGTAGAAATTGGCATACTAGCCAAGGCTTTGGCCATAGTTTCTCGGTGCTTTTTAGAAGTAGCTAATAAGTCCCAAATGTTAACACTTGCTTGGGTTCTTTTCAATTGCTTGAGCACAGCATCATCTTCTTCTTCTTTATTTCCTACTTCAACTTCCTTTCTCTTATTAGTTTCTACCTCTTTAGGTGGTGGCCTTGTATAAGGCTTGCCGAATCTAGTGTTCATTACCTCATCTTCTTCGGGCTCGGACCAAGTCCACTCCTTCTTCTTGGATACTATATCATCATCACTATCGCTCGAATCCCAAAACCCATTGACAACACAAATTGTTACTTCTTCACCCACCATAGCTTGTTTAATTCCACCAAATACCTCTTCTTCTTTGGTTGTTTCTCCATCCACATCTTGAAAAGAAGACATGAAAAAATCCTCATGCAAACCTCCTCCAATCAAGAAGGTTGCCGGCGGCGGTACTCTATTGAACTTTGGTAACGGGTTGTCTTTGGTGTTTGGCTTATTGGGCTCGGGTAGCTTCCCATTATCAATTAGATTTTGAATCTCATGTCTCAACCTCACACATCTATCGTTGTCATGCCCTTACATTTGATGAAACTGACAAAATGCTTTAGTGTCAAAATTAGGTGGGAGAGGGTTAGGCAAAGGACGAGAATTTAAGGGTTGTAGCAATCCCCTTCTTTGAAGTTTATTGAGAATCCAAGACATCGGTTTCCCCAATTCCAAAAATTGTCTCCTTGTTCCTTGGTTAGTGGCATTGACAACGACTGCCTTTTGCATGCTTTGGCTACCGGACTGATAGTTTCCTTTCTCATTCCTTCTTGTTAAAAAATGGTTCTTCTCTCTTTCCCATTCTTCAATTTGCAAACCAGCTTGGAGAAGGTCTTTGAAATCACAGATGAGTGTATGAGACATCCTCTCATGAAGACTAGGCAACACCCCCTCTCACAATCATCCTAATTTGATCGGATTCATCGGGCCTCTTCTTGAGCAAAGCAGCCTTGTTTCTCCATCTCTTCACATAATCCATAAAATTCTCATTCGACATTTGCCTAATGGACTCCACTTCCATCAAGGTAACTTCCATCTCAACGTTATATCCATACTGTTGGATGAAGGCTTTGTAAAGCAGATCCCAACTCTTTTGTTTTCCATCATTTAAGGTATTGAACCAATTTTGGACAACAGGGTCCAATGAGAGCATAAAGTACCTTAGGGTTTGAGCCTTAGTAGCTCGAGCAGACTGCATGGCAGTGATAAATTTCTTCACATGGAGGTGAGGATTTTCGGTTCCATCAAACTTTGCGAAAGATGGCATCTTGAACTTGTACAGGACTTCTTCATCCAGCTCAAATAATTTGTCAACTTCGGACATTTCTTCAGTTTTCAGCTTCTTCTCAAATTTCTTTTCCAAATCAACAATCTTCTTTTCAACATCAGAAATTTCAGTCTTCTCCATAGTTGATCTTTCAACAATCTTCGGTTCCTTTTTCTTCTCTTGAGCATCTTGGTAGTATTGAGCCCAATCATCATCATCATCAATGATCACTTTTTCATCATCAAAAACCACTTCACCAACTTTGGTCTTCCCTTTGTCCTTTGGCTTCTTAGTGCTAGCAGAAGCCTCGGCATGAATTTCTAAGATTGCAATCAATTGGTTCTTCATGGTCTCAGCTAGGGGCCTCTTTTATTTCTTCCATCTTGGCATTGAGGGCATCATCCACCATTCTTTGAATTTGTTCAGGATCCATTTTTTTTTGTGAGCAAGTGATTGAGTCATTGCTAGATACTTCATCTCCGGCGTAGGTTGGATTGTCATAAGCTTTTGAACTATCGTAATCCAGGCCTATGAGCCAGAAAGGATTAATGACATGAGTTGCAAATGTATGCATGTATGCACAAACAATCAACAAAAAGATAGATAATTAGGATGCTCCTTCCAACCTTATAACATCCACACACAAATGGCGAGTCTCTTTCCCTAGGTATATGGTTAACGAAATACCAACATGGGGTACCTTGTTTTAGAATATTTCCCTCAAACATTTTAACCAATAGTTATACTTTCGCAAATGGAAATCCATTCATAATAATTCCCATTAATTAGGTTTTAATCCATTCAACCATTTAAAGTAGCTTTTATGCTATATTAGATTAAAATAAAATTAAGAGGTTTATTATAAATAGATTTCTCACTTGAAAAAGTGACTAATGATTCATGCCAAAAACAAGCCCATGATTAATTATTCTTAGGATAAACTAGGCTCACAATTGATTTTTGGTATTTCTTAATTGACCCAAATAATTTGTAAGCTCTTTGTAAGAAAAGGTTGGATAAAAATAATTTTGTTTCTAAGCCCAATGTAAAAAGA
Source organism: Garcia nutans (assembly GCA_947685225.1). NCBI lineage: Eukaryota > Viridiplantae > Streptophyta > Magnoliopsida > Malpighiales > Euphorbiaceae > Garcia > Garcia nutans. The sequence goes on from CANTUV010000007.1 coordinate 52,259,687, forward strand.
TCTTAGAAAAAATGGATTTTGGGCTTAGTATTTGGGCCATGAGCAAAAGAATGTTTGATTTGTTTTTAGAAAAGTTTTATGTCCAAAGACCATCTTGAGAAGTTTTGAAAATAGCTTAGGTCTTTCGGATTTTAAAGAAAAATTTATTTTGAGCTTACAATATACTTAGGTCATATTAGAAAAAGAACAAACCAAATAAGCCATGACTTAAGCCAAGATAAATTAACCATAGTCAAACAACATACATTTGGGGTAAAACCTAAGGGAAGTAACTAGGCCAATTACATGAGCTTTAGTCTTTGGATAAAAAGGCTTAGGTTTGTAATATCCCAAAGTGTGCCCTAGAAGTTCTGATATAATTGTTGTTTTATTTGGATTATGTGTATATGTTAATTTGTAAAGAATAGAGAAAAGAAGTGAAGAGAGTGTATATGTTGTGTATATGAAAATATATACAACATATACACAATCAATGAGAAAGTCAAAGGAAGAGATTAATTATTATTAATTGTGTTTAAAGAATTAATTAATATTTAAGCGGGATTAGAGTTAGAGGAAGTGGAAGATGATATTTTGATTATTTTATATTAAATGCTTGGATGAGAGGGTTTTAAGGAAAAAGAGTTGACTTTGCTTTCTTTGGTTTTCTTTCTTTTCTTCTTCCTTCGTGGCTTTCTTTCATTTCTTTTCCTTCTCTTTTCCTTTCCTTTTTGTTGTCCGGCCATCAAAGAAACAAGAGAGCAAGAGAGAGATTTGATCTTCCAAGTTTAAGATTGAAGGAAGTTTTCAAGAGATCAAGTTAGAGATTTAAGAGTTTCTTCATACTTGGTAAGTCCTTTCACTTGATTCTTTGATTTCTTTGGGTTTGTGAGTTGAAGTTGTGATGGATAGGTGTTTGGTTTGATTGTGTTGTGTTTAAGAGTATTTGGTTTAATTGATTTTGGATTTTTGAGGTTGGATTAAAGGAAAGAGTAAGTTTGTTGGTGAAGATAGTGTTGTGGTGGTGTTTAGGGTTTGTGATAATATTGATGATTTGTGGTTAATGTATATTTTGTCTTGTTTTGGTGTTTTTGCAAGTTTGAGATGGTTTTTGGATGTGTGTAGTTAAGTTTGTTTGAAGTGGATGTTGGTGGAAGAAGTGATTTGTTGGGTGTTTTGTTGTTTTGGCCGGAATCTGGGTTTTTGGCCTGACACGCCCACGAGCACGTCCAGGTCTTTAGGCGTGTCAATGGTTCTGTGTGGCAGTAGGATTGACACGGCCAGTAACACGCCCATGTCATAGCCACTGTGTTATTGGGGAATTGACACGGCCATGAGCACGCTCATGTTGTTGGACGTGTCAATGTTTCAGAGAGGCAGAATGTATTACACACCCAGTGACACGCCCATGGTTCTGAGCGTGTAAAAGCTTCTGTATTGTGGAGTTAGGGCACGGTCAGGGACACGCCCATGTTGTTGAGCGTGTCATGTTTAGAGGTTGCCCTAGTTGGTTTTTAGCCTTATGATCTCATGTGGGTTTCATCATTCTTTTGGAATAGGTTGTGAAGAAGGTGAATTGCCCTAATTCAAGTGGTAAAAGATTCTTGGAAGAGGAAGTGTTTAGAGTTGTGTGAGTTGCTTTTGAAGTAAGTACAAACCTTGCATTTTTGCATACATTCATGTGATTTTGGAACTTACACATTTGGATATGAATGTACTAAGAAATCTTATTGCATTGTTGATATATATATATGATTAATGTTAACCTTGTGAAATGTAATGTGTTATATGTGTATTGATGATGATATATGAAATATGAGTTGAGATATAATGAAGCCATTGTTGTGGGTTATGGTTATGCAAAATGAAATTATTAAGGCATGTTTGCCTATGTGTTTATGAGATATGAATTGAGAAAGAGAATGGTAAAGAAGTGAATGAATTGATTGTATGTTTAATATGTTATTCAATTTCAGAGTTCTGGATTTGGCGGCATACCTATAAAATGTAAAAAGGTAACAGTCTTGTCGGGTTGAGGATCTCTTCAATTTGAGTTGAATCGAGGTCCAAGAGACTGGGTCTGTTACACTATATGAATTATGAATATGAAATATATGATAAGTAACAGTCTTGCCGGGTTGAGGATCTCCTCGATTTCAGTCGGGTTGATGGTCCAAGAGACTGGGTCTGTTACAGGTAACAGTCTTGCCGGGTTGAGGATCTCGTCAAGTTTATTGGGTTGATGGTCCAAGAGACTGGATCTGTTACACTATCCATGGATAGAGATGTATATATATATATTGCCTACGGGCTTGATCATTGTGATTATGGACCAAACCAGTAACTCTGAACTTTGAATATCATATTAAATATTTGTTGGGCCCATGTGTGTCTATGTTGAATGTGTGTGATGGATGATGATACAATTGTTGAAAATATTTGTTATATTTTCCGCTGCATTTTGAATAATCATGTTTATTTATTGTGTTTTATAAATTCCCTTAAACGTTTTAAATTTATTCATAATTCATCCGAGGGATGATTTGTGTGTTTTGTTAACCGCAGCATTTCTATATTCATTATACGTATATTACGATCGTATAATCATGCTGTGTACGTATACGGGGTATAGGGGTGTTACAACTGTTTTGGTATCAGAGCCTAGGTTTGAGATTCTCAACCTAAGTAAATTGTAAGAAAAAGGATATTTTGATTTTAAAAGTTGGTTTTTGAATAAAATACATGTTTGGTATTGGCAGTCTCTGATATTTAATGAGGTGTATTCTGCTGTGTTTACAGATATAGGTTGTAATGGATTCTTATTCACGTCAGTCTGTAGAGGGAAGTGCTGAGAGTGTAGCTCCTGAAGAGAGTAGAGATGGAGCTAGAGTTGATAGAGCTGGAGAGGTACCTGCTTCTGTGTCAGGGAGACCAGCTGGTGAGGAGGTTTCGCCAGTTTGGCTTAGGCATGTGGTTGAATTATTGAGGCAAGCACCAGTGCAACCGCCACCACCACCACAGCCAATGATACCAGTGAGACATTACGATAAATTAAGAAAGTATGAAGCAGAAGATTTTCTGGGTACTATTGATCCAGCAGTAGCTGAGCAGTGGCTGGATAAGGTACAGAGGATATTCATTCAGTTGCAAGCCACTCCAGAAGAAAATTTTGACTATGCTAGATCATTGTTGCAGAAGGATGCATATGATTGGTGGAAGACAGTTCCTCATGCCATGGATGATCCACCTACATTATCGTACAGTGATTTTCTACGGGAGTTTGAGCTGAAATATACTCCGAGGGAGTATAAAGATGTTAAGAAGATGGAATTTCTGAATTTGAAGCAAGACAGCCGGACTGTGACAGAATATGAGATCGAGTTCATCCGGTTGAATCACTATGCTGGAGGTATTATTTTAGATGAGATAGACCGGTGCAGAAGATTTGAGGAGGGATTGAGGCCCTCTATTATGTGTCTTGTGGCTGGTTCTAGATACCAGGATTTTTCCCAGCTTGTTGCAGCAGCTAGGAGTGTGGAGAGAGCCCAGGGTATTGCAGTAGCTGCTACCGAGGAGGAGACCAGGGTTAGGAGACCCCAGTTTGTGGGAGGGTCTTCATCTGTGAAGAGAGGTAGAGGAAGTTTTATTCCCAGAATCAGTAGGAGTCAGAGGCAGGCTAGTAGGTCAGTTCAGTAGCGAGTGCTCCGACTCCAGTAGTTCAGAGATCCACTCCACCTATATGTGTTCAGTGTGGTGGAACACATAGGGGTGTTTGTTGGAAGAATAGTGGACCAGCTGTGTGCTTCAAATGTGGATCACCTGATCATTTTATTAGAGAGTGTCCTGAGATGCAGGAACAGAGGCCGGCAGATTCTACAGTTTCTCGACCTAGTGTGAGAGGTGGTCGAGGGGGCAGAGTTTTCAGCAGAGGGGGTAGACCTAGGATTAGTCAGAGAGGAGGATCTTCATCCAGGGATAGTAGACCAGATGAGGCTGGGCCTTCTCAGAGAGTATATGTGATGCAAAGGCAACCAGATGCTTCAGCAGTTATTGCGGATACTTTCTCTTTATTTGGCATTTCAGTTCTTGCTTTGATTGATCCAGGATCTACTCATTCATATATTAGTGCATCTATTTTGCCTGTGTCTGAATTGCATTCTGAGTCCCTAGGATTTGATGTGTTGGTGACAAATCCTTTAGGGCATAGTGTGATTGTTAGCAAGGTGCACCGAGATAGTGCAGTTGTGGTGCAAGGTGAAGAGTTTCATGGAGATTTGATCGAAATGCCTTTTAAAGAGTATGATTTGATTTTAGGCATGGACTGGTTGTCTAAACATGGAGCTGTGGTGGACTGTCAAAAGAAATGTGTTACTTTGAGAACTAATGATGGTAGAATTGTGTTGGTATCTAGTGAGCAGAGACAGCTTGCATCCTTGTTTGTTTCAGATGTTACAGCTAGGAAGTTGATTAGAAAAGGGTGTGATGCTTATCTTGCTCATGTTTTGGATACTAGAGTAGTAGGTTCTCAACTTGATAGTATATCCACAGTTGCAGAATTTCCAGATGTGTTTCCAAAGGAGTTGCCAGGGTTGCCTCCTGATAGAGAGGTGGAGTTTAGTATCGATTTGTTGCCTGGTACTACTCCTATCTCAATTACCCCTTATAGAATGGCACCTGCTGAGTTAAGAGAGTTAAAGGTGCAGTTGCAAGAGTTGTTGGATAAAGGGTTTGTTCGCCCTAGTGTTTCACTGTGGGGAGCTCCTGTTTTGTTTGTGAAGAAGAAGGATGGTACAATGAGATTGTGCATTGATTATAGGCAATTGAATAAGGTGACTATTAAGAATAAATATCCTTTGCCTAGAATTGATGATCTTTCTGATCAATTAAAAGCAGCAGCAGTGTTTTCCAAGATTGATTTAAGATCAGGGTACCATCAGTTGAAGGTCAAAGCTAAAGATGTTCCTAAGACAGCCTTTCGCACAAGGTATGGGCATTATGAGTTTTTAGTGATGCCTTTTGGGTTGACAAATGCACTTGCAGCTTTTATGGATTTGATGAATAGGGTGTTTAGGCCCTATCTGGATCAATTTGTGATGGTCTTCATTGATGATATTTTGGTGTATTCACGTAATGAAGAGGAGCATGACAAACATCTGCGAATTGTACTACAGATTTTGAGAGAGAAGCAATTGTATGCTAAGCTGTCGAAGTGTGAGTTTTGGCTTGATCACGTGACTTTTCTCGGTCATATAGTTTCAGCATATGGTATTATAGTTGATCCGAGTAAAGTTGAGGCTATTTTGGATTGGAGTCCACCGAAGTCAGTAACTGAAGTTAGAAGTTTTCTGGGTTTGGCAGGCTATTATCGACGGTTTGTGAAGGGATTTTCTTTAATAGCTACTCCACTTACCAGATTACTTCGAAAAGGATTTAGATTTGTGTGGATAGATCAGTGTCAGGCTAGCTTTGAGCAGTTGAAAGAGATGTTGACTCAAGCGCCTGTTCTTACTTTACCTGTAGAAGATAAACCATATGTGATCTACAATGATGCTTCACATAGTGGTTTGGATTGTGTTTTGATGCAAGAAGGTAAAGTTATAGCTTATGCTTCTCGACAGTTGAAGCCGCATGAGCTCAATTATCCGACCCATGATTTGGAGTTAGCAGCCATAGTGTTTGCTTTGAAGATTTGGCGACACTACTTGTATGGGAAGAAGTGTTTCATCTATACGGATCATAAGAGTTTAAAATATTTGGGGGTTCAGAGAGAGCTTAACCTTCGGCAGAGACGATGGTTGGAGTTGATCAAAGACTACGACTGTTTGATTGATTATCATCCTGGTAAGGTGAATATTGTTGCTGATGCCTTGAGTCGGAAGTCTTTGGTAGGTTTGGCTGTTTACTCGCTCTTGTTGCTTGTTGAGTTGAGAGCATTACATACTAGTTTTGAAGCATGTGATGATGGTGCATTGTTGGCTCAATTGCAATTGAGACCAGTATTGTTGGACCAGATTAAGGAGGCTCAGTTGACAGATGAGAAAATTCAAAAGATTGTTTCAGATTGCCAGAATGGAAAGAGTCAAGATTTTATTGTGAGAAGTGATGGGAGTCTTTGGTTTAAGAACAGATTGTGTGTACCTGATGATACTAATTTGAGAAAGATTATTTTAGAAGAAGCACACCAGTCAGTTTTTGCTATGCATCCGGGCAATACGAAGATGTACCATGATTTGAAGCAGCATTACTGGTGGTCAGGTATGAAGAGAGACATAGCTGAGTTTGTGTCCAAATGTCTCATGTGTCAGAGGGTAAAAGTTGAGCATCAAGTTCCAACAGGGTTGATTCAACCTTTATCAGTGCCTGAATGGAAATGGGAAAGAGTAACAATGGACTTTGTATCTGGTTTACCATTGACGCTAAGGAAACATGATGCTATTTGGGTGATTGTTGATAGGTTGATAAAGACAGCTCATTTTCTTCCGGTTCGGATGGATTATTCTCTTGAGAAGTTGGCTGAGCTGTATATCCACGAAATTGTGAAATTGCATGGAGTCCCAATTTCTTTAGTGTCGGATCGAGATCCCCGATTTACTTCAAGGTTCTGGAAGAGTTTGCATGGTGCTTTGGGTTCTCGATTGCACTTTAGCACTGCTTTTCATCCGCAGACAGATGGGCAGTCTGAGAGGGTGATACAGATTATCGAGGATATGTTGAGAAGCTGTGTCATTGATTTTTCTGGAAGTTGGGATAGATTTTTACCACTTGTGGAATTTGCTTACAACAACAGTCATCAATCCAGCATTGGAATGGCACCATTTGAGGCATTGTATGGGAGAAGATATAGAACGCCTTTATGTTGGAATGAAATTGGAGAGGACAAGATAATTGGTCCTGATTTGATTAAAGAAACTAAAGAAAAAGTGAAGATGATTCGGAATTGGTTAAAAGCAGCTTCAGATCGGCAGAAATCTTATTCGGATCTAAAGAGGAGAGACATAGAGTATGATGTAGGAGATAAAGTATTTCTCAAAGTGTCTCCTTGGAAAAAGATATTGAGATTTGGTCGAAAAGGGAAGCTGAGTCCTCGTTTCATTGGACCATATGAAGTTTTAGAAAGATTTGGACCAGTTGCTTATCGTCTTGCTTTGCCACCTGAGTTGGATAGAATCCATAATGTCTTCCATGTTTCTATGTTGAGAAGGTACAGAGCAGATCCATCTCATGTTCTTTCAGTTGAATCTATTGAGGTGATTCCGGATCTAACTTTTGAAGAATAACCAGTTGCTATTTTAGCATATGGGATGAAAGAGTTGAGACATAAGGAAGTGCCAATTGTGAAGGTTCTTTGGAAGAATCATGGTAGAGAAGAATGAACTTGGGAGAGTGAGCAAGCAATGCGAGATCAGTATCCTCAGTTGTTTCGGACTTGATATCAAGTAATTTCGAGGACAAAATTTCTTTTTAGAGGGGGAGAATTGTAATATCCCAAAGTGTGCCCTAGAAGTTCTGATATAATTATTGTTTTATTTGGATTATGTGTATATGTTAATTTGTAAAGAATAGAGAAAAGAAGTGAAGAGAGTGTATATGTTGTGTATATGAAAATATATACAACATATACACAAGTCAATGAGAAAGTCAAAGGAAGAGATTAATTATTATTAATTGTGTTTAAAGAATTAATTAATATTTAAGCGGGATTAGAGTTAGTGGAAGTGGAAGATGATATTTTGATTATTTTATATTAAATGCTTGGATGAGAGGGTTTTAAGGAAAAAGAGTTGACTTTGCTTTCTTTGGTTTTCTTTCTTTTCTTCTTCCTTCGTGGCTTTCTTTCATTTCTTTTCCTTCTCTTTTCCTTTCCTTTTTGTTGTCCGGCCATCAAAGAAACAAGAGAGCAAGAGAGAGATTTGATCTTCCAAGTTCAAGATTGAAGGAAGTTTTCAAGAGATCAAGTTAGAGATTTAAGAGTTTCTTCATACTTGGTAAGTCCTTCCACTTGATTCTTTGATTTCTTTGGGTTTGTGAGTTGAAGTTGTGATGGATAGGTGTTTGGTTTGATTGTGTTGTGTTTAAGAGTATTTGGTTTAATTGATTTTGGATTTTTGAAGTTGGATTAAAGGAAAGAGTAAGTTTGTTGGTGAAGATAGTGTTGTGGTGGTGTTTAGGGTTTGTGATGATATTGATGATTTGTGGTTAATGTATATTTTGTCTTGTTTTGGTGTTTTTGCAAGTTTGAGATGGTTTTTGGATGTGTTTAGTTAAGTTTGTTTGAAGTGGATGTTGGTGGAAGAAGTGATTTGTTGGGTGTTTTGTTGTTTTGGCCGGAATCTGGGTTTTTGGCCTGACACGCCCACGAGCACGTCCAGGTCTTTAGGCGTGAAGTGATTTGTTGGGTGTTTTGTTGTTTTGGCCAGAATCTGGGTTTTTGGCCTGACATGCCCACGAGCACGTCCAGGTCTTTAGGCGTGTCAATGGTTCTGTGTGGCAGTAGGATTGACACGGCCAGTAACACGCCTGTGTTATTGAACGTGTCATAGCCACTGTGTTATTGGGGAATTGACACGGCCATGAGCACGCTCATGTTGTTGGACGTGTCAATGTTTCAGAGAGGCAGAATGCATTACACGCCCGTGGTTCTGAGCGTGTAAAAGCTTCTGTATTGTGGAGTTAGGGCACGGTCAGGGACACCCCCGTGTTGTTGAGCGTGTCATGTTTAGAGGTTGCCCTAGTTGGTTTTTAGCCTTATGATCTCATGTGGGTTTCATCATTCTTTTGGAATAGGTTGTGAAGAAGGTGAATTGCCCTAATTCAAGTGGTAAAAGATTCTTGGAAGAGGAAGTGTTTAGAGTTGTGTGGGTTGCTTTTGAAGTAAGTACAAACCTTGCATTTTTGCATACATTCATGTGATTTTGGAACTTACACATTTGGATATGAATGTACTAAGAAATCTTATTGCATTGTTGATATATATATGATTAATGTTAACCTTGTGAAATGTAATGTGTTATATGTGTATTGATGATGATATATGAAATATGAGTTGAGATATAATGAAGCCATTGTTGTGGGCTATGGTTATGCAAAATGAAATTATTAAGGCATGTTTGCCTATGTGTTTATGAGATATGAATTGAGAAAGAGAATGGTAAAGAAGTGAATGAATTGATTGTATGTTTAATATGTTATTCAATTTTAGAGTTCTGGATTTGGCGGCATGCCTATAAAATGTAAAAAGGTAACAGTCTTGCCGGGTTGAGGATCTCTTCAATTTGAGTTGAATCGAGGTCCAAGAGACTGGGTCTGTTACACTATATGAATTATGAATATGAAATATATGATAAGTAACAGTCTTGCCGGGTTGAGGATCTCCTCGATTTCAGTAGGGTTGATGGTCCAAGAGACTGGGTCTGTTACAGGTAACAGTCTTGCCGGGTTGAGGATCTCCTCAAGTTTATTGGGTTGATGGTCTAAGAGACTGGGTCTGTTACACTATCCATGGATAGAGATGTATATATATATTGCCTACGGGCTTGATCATTGTGATTATGGACCAAAGCAGTAATTCTGAACTTTGAATATCATATTAAATATTTATGATATTTATAGTGTTTTATAGTGTTTTGAATAATCATGTTTATTTATAGTGTTTTATAAATTCCCTTAAACGTTTTAAATTTATTCATAATTCATCCGAGGGATGATTTGTGTGTTTTGTTAACTGTGGCATTTCTATATTCAGTATACGTATATTACGATCGTATAAGCATGTTGTGTATGTATACGGGGTATAGGGGTGTTACAAGGTTTCCATAGCAAGTATATACCAATCGGTACGAGGCTATGAGTGGTTATGCCATGCTCGATCTCCATACCTTGGTGAAAGTATGGTATCCCTTACATAACACAACATGGGTAACACGAGCGTCCTAACTCACGCACACGATGCAATCTAAGATGATGCAATAAACAATATCGTTACAAGAAAGAATAGAATAATAAAAAGACCAACGGAATCAACTTCTCTTATCCCCAGTGGAGTCGCCACTGTGAGCGGGGATTTTCGCCCTCACTCCCAGTGGAATGGTTCTTGCGACTTCGGCACTGTTTAGGCTCAGAGCCTTAGAGAACATGGACCTAAGTCTGAAGAAAATGGATTCGCCACCCGGACGGGTCGAGAAAAAGAAAGGGGTGGATGACTCAATTCCTAAGGAATCCCCAACCCCCTTTAGTCTCAATTTTTCTCTAAATTTCCGTCCCAATCTTTTGATGCTTTTATGTTGTTTTTGGTATTATTTATAGAATATTTTTATGGTTAAGTCTAGTTATTCACGGAATATAACATTGATTAAGAAAAGGAAACCGAAACCTAATTGTATTAGGTTTCAGAAAAATTTGCGTCGAAAAAATTGCGCTGGCAAAAAAAAACTGCTGCGAAAAAAATGCGCTGGCAAAAAAAAACTGCCGCAGCTAGATGCGGCAGAGGGCGAGAATGGGCCTGCGGGCGAAATGGCCCACGGCCATTCGTCCAGCGTTGGTTTTTGGCGATGATTTTTTGGTCGCTGATTTTTTTTATTTTTTTGTTTATTATTATTTTTTATTAATAAAAATTAAAGCAAATATTATTTAATTAAGATAAAAAAAATTATTTTGGACTAATTAAAATATATTGGACAACACAAAAATTATTTTGGACTAATTAAAATATATTGGACCGGACTGGGTCAAAATTAAGTGTCTTCAGAGCTGGTGTGACACAAAGGACAAACCTTCACACTACAAACTGCTTGTTGGAACTTTAGACAGTTAGGAGCATGAAAATATAGAGCTTTGAACATTCTCCCATTTTCTTGGCATTAATCTGGATCTTGATTGGGACAGTCTTCATTTCTTTTCTTCTTTTCCCTTTTCTTTCTCTTTATTTTTTCTTACTCTTCCCTTTTCTTTCTCTTTATTTTTCTTACTCTTCCCTTTCTTTGAGTATTTTATCATGTAGAGTCATTTGAATCATGATGCATAAATATATTAATTTATGAATATCAAGCTAGATTTCTCATTGGTTGAGCACCAAAATAAATAAAGACCAATCAAAATTTTGATGAAAGTAATTTATTCGAACAAATTTAAATTTGAAAAACACGATTGTTCCAATTAAATATTAAAGAAAGAAAAAATTGAAAAGCAACATGCAAGTTAAGGAAAGTTTGTTGAGTTAAGCTTCCTCTCCTTTCACATCTTCAATATTCCCACCTTGAAAGGACAATAAAACAAAATCTTCTTTCAATCCTTTTCCCACCATGAAGGTTGCCGGTGTAGGTACTCTATTAAACCTCGGTAATGGATTGTCTTTGGTGTTTGGCTTGTTGGGCTTGAGCAGCTTCCCACTATCAATCAAATTTTGGATCTCATGCCTCAACCTCACACATCTATCTGTGTCGTGCCCTTGCATTTGATGAAATTAACAAAATGCCTTAGTGTCAAAATTAGGTGGGAGAGTGTAGACCCTTAATTTTTGACCCATTCAAATTCGATAGTCTAAAATAATTTTTGTGGTATTTTATTTATTTTAAAAATATTTTAATTACTAATAATATTTTATAGTTATTTTTAATAAAAATAAAAAATAAAAAAATAAAAAAATAAAAAAACAATCGGACGGATCGGCGAGTGTCGTGCGGCAGCCTAATTCACCGCAGAAATCATCTGGGGGCAAATTGGATGTCCCAATTTCACCGCAGATGGCATATGGGGGCAAATTGGGCTGTCCCATTTCACAGTAGATGGCATCTGGGGACGAATTGGCCCGCTGTGCCCATTTTTGCTAGCACAACCCACTGGCCCGACAGCCCGCGCGCTGACGATTTTTTGACCAAAACTTGTTTTACCCAGTTTCCTAATTTTTCCTAAACAATTCATATTTCCTTATTAAAATAGGATTAGGACTCTTTATTTTCCTATAAATACCACATTAAAACAAGAAAAAAGGAGAGGAAAAAAAAGGCAAGGCAAAGAGCGGCAATTGAGAGGAAAAAAAAAAGAAGGCAGCAACAACGAACACTCATCAAGTAATCAATCCATCAAAGGCAAAAATACTGCCTTTATTATTGTTCATCGAGAAAACAATTTGGAGGAACCTTCAACACAGGTTTTGTGTCTTAATCTTAAATTTGCTTAAACATTCAATTGTTATATCATTTTTTTGTTCCTACTGTTTTTTGTTTATTTATTTATTTTTTTATCACTTTGATTCAATAGTATAAATTGATAAATCCTAATCTGCTTTCCAATTTTCCAAAATCTTAAATTGTTTTATTAATTACCAAAACCCTATTCTGCTTTCCAATTTTCCAAAACCTCAAATCGTTTTAATAATTCCCAAAACCCTAATTGTTTTCTTAATTTTCCAAAACCCTAAACTTTTTCTAAATTCTGAACTAAATTTATAAAATCTATTTCTAAAAATTCAAAACACCAAAGCCCTCATCAAATTCTAAAATGTCAAGATCTTTTAATTCCAGAAACTCCACTTGCTTAATTCCCAAACTTAGACCCAAACCCTAATTCCAATAACTTAATTCCTAAACCCTAGTTTCATAGAAACCTTAAAATTTCTTAAACCCTAAATTTTATAATCCCAGCAACCTAAAAAAAAAACCCCTAAACCCTAAATAATGAAACCTTAATTTAAATCTTAATTTCAAAAACCCTAATTCCAAAAACCCTATTCTAAGATGCAAATTCTAAATTTATATATTTATTACTTTATTTAATTTTAGATTTGATTATGTAGTTTATTATATGTTCTGATGGTTGATTTATTTAATTTCAATGCTTGATTTATTTAATTTATCAAGGATGGACATTCTCTTTCATATTATGGTTATTATTTGGTTTGTTTTAGTATTAAAAGTGTAAGAGGTATGTTTCCATTTTGTGGGTACCTCATTAGTTAAATATCATGTAATTTAAATTGCTTTTATATTTTAGACCAATGTAAAGGACATGTTTCTACCTTTTGGTGGATGTCCTATTAGTTTAGACATGGATGATGTAAGGACATTTTTCCATCCTCGGATGGATGTCCATTTATTTGTTTTGCTTGAACATTGCTTTGATTTTAATATAATGATGCTTTATTTTAATTGTTGCATGTAGTATGGATAATATTGTTATATTTAAGAATTTTATAATATTAAGACCTATAAAGGAGGCCGGTTCTAATGAACAGGGCGTTGTGGGGGTGCTGGGCCATTTCTCACCTTCCCCACACGTACCCAACTTTCCGAACCCATTAGGGGGTTAGGGATTCCTTAGGAATCGAGTCATCCACCCTTTTCTTTTTTTCTTCCTGTCCGGGTGGCACTCCATTTTCTCTGGACTTAGGTCCGTGTTCTCTAAGGCCCTGAGCCTAAACAGTGCCGAAGTCGCAAGAACCATTCCACTGGGGCGAAAATCCCCGCTCATAGTGGCGACTCCACTAAGGATAAGAGAAGTTGATTCCGTTGGTCTTTATATTATTCTATTATTTCTTATAATGATATTATCCATTGCATCATATTAGACTGCATCATGTGCGTGTGTTAGGACGCCCGTGTTACCTATGTTGTGTTATGTAAGGGATATCATACTTTCACTCAAAGTATGGAGATCGAGCATGGCATAACCACTCTTAGCCTTGTACCATTTGGTATATACTTGCTATGGAACCTAAGCCTTTTAACCCAAAGACTAAAGCTCATGTAATTGACCTAGTTTCTTTTCTTAGGTTTTTACCCCAAATGCTTGTTATTTAACTATGGTTAATTTATCTTGGCTTAAATCATGGCTTATTTGGTTTGTTCTTTTTCTAATATGACTTAAGTGCATTGTAAGCTCAAAAAAATTTTCTTTAAAGTCCAAAAGACCAAAGCTATTTTCAAAACATTTCAAAATGGTCTTTGGATATAAAACTTTTTTAAAAACAAATAACAAATTCTTTTGCTCATGGCCCAAATACTAAGCCCAAAATTCATTTTTTCTAAAATCTTTTTACAATGGGCTTAGAAATAAAATTATTTTTATCCAACCTTTTCTTACAAGGAGCTTGCAAATTATTTATGTCAATTACAAAATACCAAAAATCAATTGTGAGCCTAGTTTATACTAAGAATAATTAATCATGGGCTTGTTTTTTGCATGAATCATTAGCTGCTTTTTCAAGTGAGAAATCTATTTATAATAAATCTCTTAATTTAGTTTTAATCCAATATAGCATAAAAGCTACTTTAGTTGGATAAATGAATTAAAACCTAATTAATGGGAATTATTATGAGTTGATTTCCATTTTCGAAAATATAACTATTGGTTGAAACGTCCGAGGGAAATATTTGAAAACAAGATGCCCCATGTTGGTATTTTGTTAAGCATATACCTAGGAAAAGAGACTCGCCATTCGTGTGTGGAAGTTATAAGTTTGGAAGGAACGTCCTAATTATCCTTGTTTGTTTATTGTTTGTGCATACATGCATTTGCATTTCATATCATTAATCCCTTCTAGCTCATAGCCCTGAAGTACGAAAATTCAAGAGCATACAATGATAACACCTACAACATTTCAAGGATGGATGCAAACCAGCTAAGGGACATAGTCGAAGAAGTTGTCAAAGCTATGATGATCGAGCTACGAGATCAATTGGTTGAAACTATGAGGACCCAGTTGATTCAAATTCTAGAGATCATCAACAATGCTAATGAGGCATCTCCCATTGACATAAGAAAGAAGGAAAAGGCAACATTAACAAGGAACTTGTCTACTGATAGAGATCAAATGAAAAATGAGAGATCAGTCCCTATTCTACAAGACCAGCCGAACCATGTGCTATCTAAATGGAGCAATAAGAGCGGCTATCACCCTAGTGGGCAAAGTCAAAGGGAAAGAGGAGGTGTTGAGAAAACTGCAACAACTGAGCCAACAAAGAAGCATAAATTTTCAGACTTAAGGGAGCCTTTGTCAAAGATGTTAGAAAATCTAATGAAAATGGATTTGCTACAACCATTGGCACCTCGGCCTCTACATAAGCCTCTACCACCAAATTTTGATGCCAAGGTTTTCTGTTAATTTCATCAAATGCAAGGGCATGAGACAGATAAGTGTGTTCGATTAAGGCATGAAATCCAAGATTTGATTGACAGTGGAAAGCTGCCTGAGCCTGATAAGCCAAACACTAAGAATAATGCTCTGCTTAAATTTGGAAGGGCACCATCACTTACAACCTTCATGAAGATTTTTATCTTGTCACCTTGTCATGATATGGATAGAGAAGCTGCTAAAGATGATATGCTACTAAGCAAGCTTGGGCTAACTGTGGATGATGAAGCAATGATCCTTGATGATGGAAAAAATCCTTGCCCTTGAGATGTCTAAATAAATGAAGTATCTTCGACTCCAACTCAACGAACTTCCCTTAGCTTGGAGTGTTGCTCTATTTATTTTGCTTTCTTTAATATTTAATTGGAACAATTATGTTTTTTTTTCAAACTTAAAGTTTTTTGAATAAATTACTTTTATCAAAAATTTTGTTGGTCTTTGTTCATTTTGGTGCTCAACCGATGAGGAATCTAGCTTGATGTTTATAATTAATGTGTCTAGGCATCATGACTTGAATGACTTTACTAGGTAAGGGAATTGCTCTATAGCATTGAGTTGTGTATGCTTACTTAGAGAGGGCTCCTGCATAATGACCTTTGTCTAGGTCCTAGTCAGTCTTAGAACATGCTTTGACAAACTTTTGAGGCAAAATTAAACTCTACTTATTTAAGGGGGCGATGATCTAGGCATTGTTTGGTTAGCCAACAACTTGTATCCACCATATTAAATGTCAATCCTTAGTTGTCCCTTTGAGCCTTCATAAAATTTTAGCTTTCTTTTCATTGGCATATAACCTCAATAGCCTACCCTGAGCTGTTGTGATACTTTTGACAAGTCTTATGATCACTAAAGAGGCAAGAAGATCAAAAAAAGAAATGAATATCATAAAGATAGTTGAAGTTCTCAATACCATGAAGATAGTTGAAGTTCTCAAGACAATAAGGGTAGTTGCAGTTCACCTAATATCTCCAATATATCAAGACAACATCAAAGTAACAAATGATTTATCCCTGTTAAAGGAGATTGATACCACTCCACTTAACCATTATTGGAAACCAAGTTGGTACAAACAAGACAACTCTTTTAGAGCTAGACAAAAAAAAAGAAAAGAAAAGAAAAGAAAAGAAAGGAAAAAAGAATAAAAAAAAAGAGGACAAAAGAAAAAAGGAAAAGAGGAAAGAGGAAAAAAAAAAGATAAAGCCTAAAAAGGTGGTTCAGAAAGCCAACGGAGTTCTCTTTTACCTAAAGCAGCAAAAGGCTTCCATTTTCTTTATAAGGAAAGTTTGACTTGAATTGGTCCAACCCAACTAAAGATTCAATCAAAATTGGAGGAAACAAGGAGAAAGACCATTCAGTTCCTGAAAGTTCTGTATTTGACAGTCTTGCAAGGAAAAAGGACAAAATGATAAAATCCTCAAAGAAAAGGAAGAGTAAGAAAAATAAAAAGAGAGAGAAGGGAGAAGAAGAAAAGAAACGAATTTGGGAACCAAACTTTTTGGAAAGGCAAAACTATCCCAGTCAAGAACCAGATTAATGCCAAGAAGATAGAAGGAATTTGGAGTCTACCAAGATTGCTTCCACCTGCCTAAAGTTCAAACAAGAAATTTGTAGTGTGAAGATTTGTCCATTGTGTCACATCGACTTAAACTTACAAATAGCCTTTATTTAACCCTAGTCCCTTATAGACCCCATTTCAAGCTTATCAAAGACCTATTGATCTCTCTTGGTAAGTAGAGTCTATTAGTGGAGATAGTTTGGATAAGCATGCATATGAGATAGAGAATATTTAAACTCAATGAGACCTTTGGCCAAGTAATGTGCATGTGCTTATCTGAAGTGCAACAATTCTTGCTTAAAGAGAAATGATTCCCGAGTTTAGCATGGTAACTAGGGTTGTCATGTTATAGATATGTTAATTTGGAAAAATCAAGTCTTGAGGTACATTGACATTGATTTGGCAAAGCCAACATTTGATTTCAAAATCAAAATTCAAAAAAAAATGTTTTGTCATACAAAGCCTTCAAGTTAAGGGAAGTATGTTGAACCTCCAAAGGACACATTGGGCAAAGGAAATGATTATTGGCAAGGTCATGAAGAAGCTATCAACTGACATGCTGAAACATAGTTAGGAATAGATGAATCCCTGACTCTACTGCTTGGGGCCTCCATTATTCATGTTTTCAACATCTTAAACATAAAAGCCATAAATGTGAAGCAGCCTACCATTCCAGTGCAAGACCTAAACAGGCATCTGAAAAAAATCAATGAGAACACTTCTGCTGATCACCTCGGTCTGTGAGTCGATGGAACCATTGTAAGTATTATTCATGCATATCATGCATACATGAGCATATCACATCACACTTTCTTATCTTGTATTGTCTATTCTTTGTCAGAGTGAACAGGAAACACCTTGTGAAGTAAAGAATCAAAAGAAGATATCAAATCAGGGGGGCATGGAAAGCCCATTTCTTGAGAAAGTTCCAGTAATTTTGTAAAGAGAAGAAATGTGTACTTTTGCGAAGAACTAGACAACAAAAACATCAATCAAAGCCTACATAAAAAAAAATTGTTTTGGGCCTACACAGGGGGCAAAGTTTATCCTTTTCAATTTTTTGAGTTTATATATAAAACATTTTTCAAACTCACTTGCAAATATTTTGCCACGCAGGGGGGCAGGAGAAGATATGAGAGCCAACTAAAAATAACTGAATTTTTGCAAAAAGGAAGAACAAAAGAATGGAGCATTAGAACTATCAAAAGAATGAAGATGCAAAAGTCAAAAGATCAGTTCAGCTAAAAGAGCTGAAGCCAAGGTAAAGACCCAACCTCCAAAGGATAAAGATCCATTTTCAAGGGTGAAGACCCGATCTCAAAGGATGAAGATCCATTCTGAGGGTGAAGAACCACCATGCATAGAACAGCCGGAGCAGTCAGACTTCTCAATTGATAAAAGGTTAGTCTAACTCAGTCTCAGGTCCATGCACCCAAATTCAATTTAGTCTCGGGTCAAAGTACCCATTCTCGGGTCTTAGTACCCAAATCAAATCAGTCTCGGGTCTAAGTACCCAATCTCCGGTCCAAGTACCCAAATCCAATTCAATCTCGGGTCCAAGTACCCAAAATTGTTTTATTAGTTTTTGTTATAGATTTGTGTCTTGTTTATTATGATAATTATTGTTTTATTTAGGTATTTTGTTAGTTTTTATCAGTTTGTTTAGTGTTTTCATTAATTTTGGTAGTTTTAGTTTATTTCAGTGTTTATGTTGTTTTTGATCTAGTTTTTAGTATGGTGTTTATGTTTTGTTGGTTATTGTTTATTTACTTTTTGTTTAAAGTTTGTTTGAAGTTTTGTTTTAGGTTAAAAAGCCAAGGAACCAAGACTGAAGGAAAAATGGGCAGTAGCTGACACATGCAGAGGACACGGCCAAGTCACTGGCCGTGTCCCATATCAAACTAAGGAGAAGACTAAGACACAGTAGCTGACACAGGCAGAGGACACGGCCAAGTCACTGGCCGTGTCCCATACCAAGTTAAAGAAGAAGAGCAAGTCACAGAGAAGGACACAAGCAAGGGACACGGCCAAGCTTGTGGCCGTGTCCCTCCAAAAAGGCTCCAACATGGCCAAGTCACTCCAACTTGGCCGTGTCTCACTTAGTTCCAAAGGAAAAGAAGATTAAATATAAACAGAAGCAAACACAGGCAAGGGACATGGCCAAGTCACTGGCCATGTCCCTCCAAAGACCACCAACATGGCCAAGTCTCATCCAACTTGGCCATGTCTCTCATGAACCAAAGACGTAGCGGATTTTTAAAGCGGAGAATTCATATAAAAGAGAAAAAGAAGCTAGGGTTTAGGTTGTGGAGATTTTGAGAGCAGATTGAGCCGTCAAAGAGATTTAGGTTTTGATAACTTTGTTTTCTTTGATTTTTAATTACACTTTGGATTAAACTAGTTAGATTAGATTGTTCATGCCATTGATACATCCTTCTTGCAAGATTTGAACAAGAGATTCTTCAGAAGCTTCAAGGAGTTTGTAATTTGGTTTTTTTCTTGAACTTATTCTCTTTATTTTCATTGGAATTGTATTTATGGATATTATCATGTCTAAATTGATTTCTTTGAATATTAATAAGATGAGTATGTTTGATAGCAATATGAACTAATTTGATCTAGTCTAGGGTTTGTATGGATTTGCTATGATTGTATGAATTGGTTATTACTCTTAACTCAATTATTTCTTTAAGCCTTTATTGAATGAAATATTATTAATATATAATTGACTGGCCACCAATTATGTGTTTTAGGTATTAGATGATGGATTGAGAGATGAAGTCTAATGCTGAAACAATTCAATTAAGGACTTAGGTGAATTAGAGATATAACCTAGGAAAAGATTATTTCAATTGGAACAAGATTATTTGAGAGAGGTTTGAATGCGAGAGCTTATTTCCTTTATTCAATTAATTATGTTTCGTGAGATTTAATCTTTGAAATTAAATTGGTTAAGAGGAATAACCGTTCAGACATATAAGTAGCTGAGAAGTGCAAACCCTAGACCTTTCTATCAAGTGAATCAAAACATCAGCTTAGTTTACTTTTATTTGTTTTAAACTTCAATCAATCTTCTTCGTTAGTTAGCGATTTAAATTTATTCATTACTTGTTATTTATAATTTGATAATCAATTAGCTACTTTAGCTTCCTTGTGAGACGACCTTGGGCGATCACCTTTGCTACAGCTACCTCGTATACTTGCGAGTGACGCTTTGTGGTAGAGTTAATTCGAGCGCAACAAAAATCCAAATCAATCTCAGGTCCAAGTACCCAATCTCGAGTCCAAGTACCCAATTAAAATTTATTCATAGGTCCAAGTACCCAAATCAAATCAGTCTCAGGTCCAAGAACCCAATCTCGGGTCCAAGTACCCAAATCCAATTCAATCTCCCGTCCAAGTACCCAAAATCCAATTCAAGCTCGGGTCCAAGTACCCAAATCCAATTCAATCTCAGGTCCAAGTAAACAAAATCTAATTCAAGCTCAGGTCCAAGTACCCAAATCCAATTCAAGCTCAGGTCTAAGTACCCAAATCAAATCAGACTCAGGTCCAAGTACCCAATCTCGGGTCTAAGTAACCAAATCCAATTCAATCTCGGATCCAAGTACCCAAAATCAAGTTTAATCTCGGGTCCAAGTACCCATTCACGGGTCCAAGTACTCAAAATCAAGTTCAATCTCGGGTCCAAATACCCATTCTCGGGTCCAAGTACCCAAATCAAACTTAATCTCAGGTCCAAGTACCCAATCTCGGGTCCAAGTACCCAAATCAAATCAATCTCGGATCCAAGTACCCAAATTCAATCTAGTCTCAGGTCCAAGTACCCAAATTCAATTCAATCTCGAGTCCAAGTACCCAAATCAAATCAATCTCGGGTCCAAGTACCTAATCTCGAGTCCAAGTACCCAAATCAAATTCAATCTTCAGTCCAAGTACCCAATCTGGGGTCCAAGTACCCATTCTCGGGTCCAAGTAGCCAAACCAATTCAAGCTCGGGTCCAAACACCCAAATCAAATTCAATCTCTGGTCTAAGTACCCATTCTTGGGTCCAAGTACCCAAATCAAATTCAATCTCGGGTCTAAGTACCCAAATCAAATCAATCTCGGGTCTAAGCACCCAATCTCTGGTCCAAGTACCTAAATCAAATTCAATCATACCTAAATCAAATTCAATCTCGGGTCCAAGTACCCAAATCAAATCAATCTCGAGTTCAAGTACCCAATCCCTATTCCAAGTACCCAAACCAATTCAAGCTCGGGTCCAAACACCCAAATCAAATTCAATCTTGGGTCCAAGTACCCAAATCAAATCAATCTTGGGTCCAAGCACCCAATCTCGAGTCTAAGTACCCAAATCAAATTCAATCTCAGGTCCAAGTACCCAAATCAAAATAATCTCGGGTCTAAGTACCCAATCCCGATTCCAAGTACCCAAATTCAATCTAGTCTCGGGTCCAAGTACCCAAATCAAGTCCAGTCTCGAGTCTAAGTACCCAAATCAAATCCAAGTACCCATCCTCATCAAAATAATTCAAAGTTCTTATTGCTTTTCACTCTCTTTTACCGTAGTCTCAGATCGTTCAAGCAGGGGGCAAACTGTAGGCCCTTAATTTTTGACCCATTCAAATCCGATAGTCTAAAATAATTTTGTGGTATTTTATTTATTTTAATAATATTTTAATTACTAATAATATTTCATAGTTATTTTTAATAAAAATAAAAAATATATAAAATATATAAAAAATAAAAAATCGGACGAATCGGCGAACGTCGTGCGACAGTGCTGCCGCGCGCCTAATTCACCACAGAAATCATCTGGGGGAGAATTGGTGTCCCAATTTCACCGCAGATGGCATCTGGGGGCGAATTGGGCTGTCCCATTTTGCAGCAGATGGCATCTAGGGGCAAATTGGCCCGCTGCGCCCATTTTTGCCAGCGCAATTTCTACTAGCACAGCCCACGGGCCCGACAGCCCGCGCGCTGCCGATTTTTGACCAAAACTTGTTTTACCCAGTTTTCTAATTTTTCCTAAACTATTCATATTTCCTTATTAAAATAGGATTAGGACTCTTTATTTTTCCTATAAATACCACATTAAAACAAGAATAAAGGAGAGGGGAAAAAAAAAGGAAAGGCAGAGAGCGGCAATTGAGAGGGAAAAAAAAGGAGGCAGCAACAAGGAACACTCATCAAATAATCAATCCATCAAAGGCAGAAATATTGCCTTTATTATTGTTCATCGAGAAAACAATTTGGAGGAACCTTCAACGCAGGTTTTGTGTCTTAATCTTAAATTTGCTTAAACATTCAATTGTTATATTATTATTTTGTTCCTACTATTTTTTGTTTATTTATTTATTTTTTTATCACTTTGATTCAATAGTATAAATTGATAAATCCTAATTTGCTTTTCAATTTTTCAAAACCTTAAATCATTTTATTAATTGATAAATCCTAATCTGCTTTCCAATTTTCCAAAACCTTAAATCGTTTTATTAATTCCCAAAACCCTATTATGCTTTCCAATTTTCCCAAAACCCTAATTGTTTTCTTAATTTTCCAAAACCCTAAACTTTTTCTAAATTCTGAACCTAAATTTATAAAATCTATTTCCAAAATTCAAAACAACAAAGCCCTTATCAAATTCTAAAATATCAAGATCCTTTAATTCTAGAAACTCCACTTGCTTAATTCCCAAACTTAGACCCAAACTCTAATTCCAATAACTTAATTCCTAAACCCTAGTTTCACAGAAACCTTCAAATTTCTTAAACCCTAAATTTTATAATCCCAGCAACCTAAAAAAAAACCCCCTAAACCCTAAATAATGAAACCTCAATTTAAATCTTAATTTCAAAAACCCTAATTCCAAAAACCCTATTCTAAGATGCAAATTTTAAATTTATATTTATTACTTTATTTAATTTTAGATTTGATTATGTAGTTTATTATATGTTCTGATGGTTGATTTATTTAATTTCAATGCTTGATTTATTTAATTTATCATGGATGGACATTCTCTTTCTTATTATGGTTATTATTTGGTTGTTTTAGTATTAAAAGTGTAAGAGGTATGTTTCCATTTTGTGGGTACCTCATTAGTTAAATATCATGTAATTTAAATTCCTTTTATATTTTAGACCAATGTAAAGGACATGTTTCTACCTTTCGGTTCTTTCTTCTTGTCTTGAGGATCTTGGAAGTATTGAGCCCAATCATCATCCTCATCAATGATCACCTTATCATCATCATAAACCACTTCACCAACTTTAGCCTTCCCCTTGTCCTTTGGCTTCTTAGTGCTGGCAGATGCTTCGGTATTATTTCCTAAAATTATAGCCAATTGGTTCTTCATGGTCTCAGCCAGGGTCTCTTTTATTTCTTCCATCTTGGCATTGACGGCGTCATCCACCATTCTTTGAATTTGTTTGCGCTTCATTGTTTTTGGTGAGCAAGTGATTGAGTTATTGCTAGATTCTTCATCACCGGCGTAGGTCGGATTGTCATAAGCTTTTGAACTATCATAATCCAGGGCTGTGAGCCAGAAGGGATTAATGATATGAGATGCAAATGTATGCATGTATACATGTATGCATAATAAACAAACAAAGATAAATAGGACGTTCCTTCCAACCTTATAACATCCACACACAAATGACGAGTCTCTTTTCCTAGGTATATGGTTAACAAAATACCAACATGGGGTCGCATTTCAACCAATAGTTATATTTTAAAATGGAAATCAATTCATGATAATTTCCAATAATTGGGTTTTAATCCATTCAACCAACTAAAGTACCTTTTATGCTATATTGGATTAAAACTAAATTAAGAGGTTTATTATAAATAGATTTCTCACTTGAAAAAGTAACTGGTGGTTCATGCCAAAAACAAGCCCATGGTTAATTATTCTTAGTATAAACTAGGCTCACAATTGATTTTTAGTATTTAATAATTGACCTAAATAATTTGCAAGCTCTTTTGGATGAAAATAATTTTTTTTCTAAGCCCATTGTAAAAAAGATTTTAGAAAAAACATATTTTGGACTTTGTATTTGGATCATGAGAAAAGTATTTTTGATTTGTTTTTAGAAAAGTTTTATGTCCAAAGACCATCTTGAAAAGTTTTGAAAATAGTTTTGGTCTTTTGGACTTTAAAGAGAAATTTATTTTGAGCTTGCAATGTACTTAGGTCATATTAGAAAAAGAACAAACCAAATAAGCCATGATTTAAACCAAGATAAATTAACCATAGTCAAACAACAAGCATTTGGGGTAAAACCTAAGGAAAGTAACTAGGCCAATTACATGAGCTTTAGTCTTTGGGTTAAAAGGCATAGGTTCCCATAGCAAGTATATACCAAATGGTACAAGGCTATGAGTAGTTATGTCATGATCGATCTCCATACCTTGAGTGAAAGTATGGTATCCCTTACATAACACAACACGGGTAACACGGGCTTCCTAACTCACGCACATGATGCAAACTAATTTGATGTAATGGATAATATCATGATAAGAAAGAATAGAATAATATAAAGACCAACAAAATCAACTTCTCTTATCCCCAGTGGAGTCACCACTGTGAGTGGGGATTTTCGCCCCCACTCCCGGTGAAATGGTTCTTGCGAATTTGACACTGTTTAGGCTCGAGGCCTTAGAGAACACGGGCCTAATCCTGGAGAAAATGGAGTCGCCACCCGGACGGGCTGGGAAAAAGAAAGGGGTGGATAACTCGATTCCTAAGGAATCCCTAACCCCCTAATAGGTTTGGAAAGTTGGGTACGTCTGGGGAAGATGAGAAATGGCCCAACACCCCCACAACACCCGGTTTATTGGAACCGGCCTCCTTTGCAGGTCTTAATATTATAAAATTCTTAAATATAATAATATTATCCATATTACATGCAACAATTAAAATAAAGCATCATTATATTAAAATCGAAGTAATGTTCAAACAAAGCAAACAAATGGACACCCATCCGAGGATGGAAACATGTCCTTACATCGTTCATGTCTAAACTAAATAGGACACCCACCAAAAGGTGGAAACATGCCCTTTACATTAGTCCAAAAACTTTAAAATAAAATAAATTACATTATGCTCACGACATGAGGTACCTAAAAATATGGAAACATACCTCTTACAATATTTGAAAATCAAAATAAATCAATAAAAGTAAATAACCATTCATGATAAATAAATCATTCATCAAAGATATCAAACATCAATCAAAATATATAATAAACATTCATCCAATTTAAATAAAATAGTAAATATATTAACTTTAGGGGTTTATGCATTAATTAGGGTTTCTAGGGTTTTATGTTCAATAACTAGGGTTTTGCATATACTAGTTTAATTTGCTGAGAAATATTTTAAAGTAATAACATAGCTACTGGATGTTTAAAAGATTTAAGGTTTTTGATGTTTTTATGAAAACAATGTTACTGTGATTTAAAAAAAGTAGGTTTAATTAGGGTTTTAAGCAAACATCATGAAATTAGGGTTTTGGAACCTTAAGACATTAGGGTTTATAGTTTTAAAATATTGGATTTTAGGTTCACTGGCTTATGGTTTCTGAGTTAAGAATTAGGATTTAGATTTATTAGATTGGGTTTTAGGTTCACTGGATTAGGGCTTTATGTGTTGATGAACTTGTCATAAAGTTTTGA
The DNA here is from genome assembly GCA_947685225.1 of Garcia nutans. Lineage (NCBI taxonomy): Eukaryota > Viridiplantae > Streptophyta > Magnoliopsida > Malpighiales > Euphorbiaceae > Garcia > Garcia nutans. The sequence goes on from CANTUV010000007.1 coordinate 52,285,028, forward strand.
TGTTTTAAGAATTAAGGTTTAGGAAAACTAGGGTTTACTGGATGGGGTTTTAAGAAGTAATAAGATAGTTTAGGGTTTTTAATATTCTAGAAAACATATTCGATCTTAGGATTTTTTAAAAAAAAAACAGCTTAGAGTTTTATAGAAACAATTATGATTAAAGTTTTTAGAAACTGTAAAGAAGATTAGGGTTTGGAGAATTAAGAAGACATTTTGAAGTTACGGACAAAAATGTTAGGGTTTAGATGATTAAGAAAATAGTTTGCGAAAAAATAATTTAGGGTTTTAAAGTTTTGGAAACAGAAGGACAGTTTTAGGGTTTTTGAAGTTTTGGAAACAGAAGAACAGTTTTAGGGATTTTGAAGTTTTGGAAATAGAAGATAATTTAATCAATTACTTAGGCTACTGGATGAATGGACAATTTGATATGTAAAACATACTACTAAGTTTAATAATTTAGGTTACTGACTCAAAATGAAATTTAATAAAGGTAAAATATGTGAACCATGTCAACTTGGAAAAAGACATAAAAGCTCTTTCAGATATAAGAATATTGTAAGTACTTTTAGACCTTTAGAATTAATCCATTTGGACTTATTTGGACCAAATAGAGTTACTAGTCTAGGAGGTAAATTATATGCATTTATCCTTGCTTATAATTACTCTAAGTTTACTTGAGTTAATTTCTTAGGTCATAAAAATGAAGCTTCTAGCCATTTCAAAATTTTTGCAAAAAGAGTTTAAAATAAAAAAGGCTATGTAATCACATCTATTAAAAGTGATCATGGCAAAGAATTTGAAAATGAAAACTTTGAAAATTTTTTATGATGAACTTAGTATTTCACATAATTTTTCAGCACCTAGAACACCACCATAAATGGTATGGTTGAAAGGAAAAATAGAATATTGGTAGAAATGGCTAGAACAATGTTTAATGAGTATAGTTTACCTTCTTACTTTTGGGCGGAAGCCATTAATACCGCTTATTATATTTTAAATCGAGTTTTTAAAAGACCTTTAATAAATAAAACTTCTTATGAGCAATGGAATGGAAGAAAACCCAAAATTTATGTTCTTAGGGTATTCATCCTCTAGTAAAGCATATAGAATATTTAATAGGAGAACTTTAGTAGTTGAAAAATTAATGTATGTTATCTTTGATGAATCCTCTAAGCTTAATCATGGGAAAGGTAGTATTCTCAATGCCTTTGTAGGTATATTTGAAGAGCTTAAGACAAATGATGTTCTAAAGAAAAATAATAATGAGCTAGAATAAATAGTAGAACAAGAAGAACCTAAGATAGAAGATACTTAAGAACTACCCAAGGATTGGCATTATTAAAAGGATCACCCTAAAGAACTCATTATTAGTGATATTTCAAAGGGAGTAACTACTATGTCAAAACTTAAGTATTTAGATTCTAATGTAGCTTTTGTTTCTTAAATTGAGCCAAGGACTATTGAGGAGGCTCTTAGTGATGACTGTTGAGTGATTGCCATGCAAGATGAACTCAACCAATTTGAAAGAAACAAAGTATGAGAACTTGTTCCTAGACCCAAGGATCATCCAATTATTGGTTGTAAATGGGTATATAGGAATAAACTTGATCAAAATGGACTAATCACTAAAAACAAAGCCTGATTGGTAGCCAAAAGCTATAATCAAGAGGAAGGCATTGATTATGATGAGATATTTACTCCCGTAGCCAAATTAGAAACAATTAGAATTTTACTTGTATTTGCATGTCATATGAATTTTAAACCTTTTCAAATTGATGTCAAAATTGCCTTTTGATTGGCTTTATTAATGAAGAAGTCTATATTGAACAACCTCCTGGTTTTGAAGACTATAGACTTCCAAATCATGTTTTTAAATTAACCAAGGAATTATATGGATTGAAACAAGCTCCAAGAGCTTAGTATGATAGACTCAGTGCATATTTGTTAGAAAATGATTTTTCAAAAGGCAAGGTTGATACTACGCTCTTTGTTAAAAAGAAATTGCATAACATCTTAATTGTACAAATTATGTCGACGACATTATATTCGGTACTACTAATGAATCGTTGTGCCAAGAATTTGCTTCTTGTATGACTAGAAAATTTGAAATGAGCATGATGGGTGAACTCAAGTTCTTGCTTGGTCTACAAATTAAGCAATACAAGGATGGAATCTTCATCAACCAATCCAAATATACAAGGGCACTTCATAAAAAGTTTGGCATAGATGGTTGCAAGGCGAGTAAGACTCCAATGAGTACATCTTTAAAGATAAACAAAGATAAAATTGGTAAGAAAGTTGATGAGAAGAAATATCAAGGTATTATCGGATCACTTCTTTATCTTATTGCATCTAGATCCGATCTAATACATAGTGTTTGTTTGTGTGCTAGATTTCAATCATGCCCTAAAGAATCACATTTGAATGCTACTAAAAGAATTTTAAATATTTAAGTGGAAGATTGCATCTAGGACTTTGGTATCCTAAAAATACATCATTTGACATTTTAGGTTTTTTAGATGCGGATTTTTCCGATAGCCTATTGGATAGGAAAAGCACGACTGGTACATACCATTTTCTTGTTGATTGCCTAGTTTCTTGATTTAGCAATAAATGAGTACCAGTTGCTTTATCTACTGCAGGAGCCGAATATGTTGCGGCTTGCTTTTGTTGCACACAAGTCATATAGATGAAGCAACAACTGCTAGATTATGGTAAAATATTTGATCACATTCCCTTTAAGTGTGATAACACAGGTGCCATTAATCTATCCAAAAATCTCATTCAACATTTTAGATCAAAACATATAGATATTATATATCATTTCTTAAGAAATAATATTCAAAACCAAGATATTATTTTGGAGTTTATAGATACTCAAAATCAACTTGCAAATATCTTTACTAGAGAATTAAATGAAGAAGGATTGAATTTCATAAAACAACATATTAGGATGATAGATGGGAGCACTTTAGATTAAATATATTTTGTTGATTAGTATGAATGTGCATATCAATGAAGGAATTAGAATTTCTTACAAATATATACATTTTACATGACCTAATTCCTCGTTTACATTTATTTTGATCATACATTTAGGCCACAAATTGAGATCTATAAAAGTCACCTAAAATATCCTCACCTTTGGTCATTTTTCATCAAACTTCAAATCTTTAGCTAGTCCAAGCTTATTTAGACTTGGTTCGACCGTAACTTTTCAAATTTTTTACTATTATGTTGAAAGAAGTTTAGTCCATTTGGTCTCTCAAGTTTATGATCAGATTATTGTCATCCGACTGTACTGATCTGGGTAACAAGGAGCTTTTAAAATTTTTTTAAAAAATATAGTCATTGGAGATTGTTGAAAATATGTAAATCACATTCCCAACAGCCACAAACGGCTATATTCACCTCTAAACTCTATATAAACCCCTCTAATCTCAACATTAGTCTTCCTCCATTAATTTTCTTCACTCCCAAACAAATCAAATCACTCTACTACTCAAAATTTTCAAATTCTACATTTGTCTACTCAATTTCTTACAATGGCCTAAAAAGACTCTTATAAGACAAAGGGTTCAAGATAAGAGAAGGGCAAGGGTACTACAACCATTTCCACTCCTATAGAGGAATCTAGGATAAGAACTCACAAGCTTAGACACCTTAGCGAAGAAGAAAAACAAAGGCATGTGTAGACCCTTAATTTTGGACCTAATCCAGTCCGACCCTAATTAAAAGGAAGTTATATCAAGCCTAAAGGTTTAAACTAGTCTGGAATAATTTTAAGAGCCAAAAATGGTTTAGATCCTAAGACAAGTAGGCCCGACCCAAATTTTGTCTAATCGGCATGCCTGATTAGCCATAGGCCAAGCCTATGGCAAATTGGCATGCCAATTTCACCATTGGAATTTGCCACAAGCCCATGCTTGTGGTGAATTGGCATGTCAATTTCGCCACAAGCCCACGGCTGGGGAGAATTGGCATGGACAATTCACCACATGCCCGTAATCTAGCCTTTATTCGGTTTATTAACTTTCCTAATCAAGATTAGACTCATTTTAACCATCGGATTAGTGTATTAGGGTTTAGCTTTAACTATAAATATAGAATCAAAAGCAATCACAGGAGAAAAGAAAAGAGAGGAACATCTCGATTAAAACAAGGGGATTAGAAATACAAATAATAATTTGGATTGAGCAACTAGCAGCCAACAATAAGGCAGTAAACATTAAACAATCAAACCTCAGCAGCATTAAGCAATATTGATACAAAGTTAGCAGTCAGTAACAAAGACAAACATATTACGAGACTATAAAATCACAAAGGCAATATCACACTGTCTTTGTCTTGTTTTTCCAAAGTTTCAAATCATTGCAAGATCAACATTTAATTGTGGTGGAACCAACAAACAAAGGTACGTTTACTATATTTAAATTCAACTCAGGATGATCTATTGATAACTTTAAATGCTGGTTATTTTCTTCATTGTCTAAATAAGTTACAGTAGTTTGATATTCATTTATTTCAATTCACATTCATTTATTAAAGCATGACCAGTAATTATAGGCTTTAAAATTTGCAATAGTTACTTATTCAATTCTGTTTCACCCAGTAGATTGTTAAATCAAAAGTTTTTAATATCAAAGTAGCCTTGTTTTAATAACTAAAATCCTAATTCAAATCCCAAAACCTTAATCTACATTTATGAACCAATAAAACCAATTTTCAAACTTTGTAACCCCAATCTTGTTTTTCTAAAGCCCTAAACCCTAATCTTATTTTTCTAAAATTCTAAACCCTAACCGAGTTTTTCAAAAACCCTTAAAACATCAATCATATTTTCTTAAATCCTAATTCATATCAATAAAATTCTAGTTTGTACATTTATTGATTAATATGATATAGAATTGATTATTGATGCATGTTAATTATATGTCTTGATGGATGATTTATTTTACTTGATTTTATGATGTCCTATTTTATTTGTTTTCTTTTGGACATTGGACGATTATAAAGGCATGTTTTCATCCATGGATGAGTGCCTATTTATCATTTTGTTTGGACTTATCTTGATTTTGATATAATAATTCTTTATTTTAATGTTCGCATGTAGTATGGATACTTTTATAATATTTAAGAATTTAATAATATATAGACCTAAAAAGGAGGTCGGTTCTAATAAACCGGACGCTGTGGGGGTGCTAGTCATTCTCACCTTCCCCACTCGTACTTAACTTTCCAAACTCAATAGGGGATTGGGGGATTTCTTAGGAATCAAGTCATCCACCCCTTTCTTTTTCCCAGCTCGTTCGAATGGCAACTCCATTTTCTTCAGGTTTAGGCCTGTGTTCTCTAAGGCCCTAAGCCTAACAGTGCTGAAGTCGCAAGAACCATTCCACATGGGAGTGGGGGTGAAAATTCCTGCTCATAGTGGCGACTCCACTAGGGATAAGAGAAGTTGATTCCCTTAGTCTTTATATTATTTTATTCTTGCTTATTATGATATTATCTTTTGCATCATTTAGATTACATTGTGTGCATGAGTTAGGGCACCTGTGTAACTCGTGTTGTGTTATGTGAGGGATACCATACTTTCACTCAAGGTATGGAGCTTGAGCATGGAATAACCACTCATAGCCTTGTACCTTTTGGTATATACTTGCTATGGGAGCCTAAAGCTTTTCAACCCAAAGACTAAAGCTCATGTAATTGGCCTAGTTACTTTTCTTAGGTTTTTACCCAAATGCTTGTTGTTTGACTATGATTAATTTATCTTGGTTTGAACCATGACTTATTTGGTTTATCCTTTTTCTAATATGACCTAATTATACTGTAAGCTCAAAATAATTTTTTCCTTAAAATCCAAAAGACCAAAAATATTTTCAAAATTTTCAAAATGGACATAAAGCCTTTATGGTTCAAAAAACTCTTTCCACCTTATGGCCCAAACTTAAATCCAAAATTACAAACTCTTTCTTAAAAAGTTGATAACTATTTAGGCCAATTATGAAATATCAAAAATCAATTGTGGGCCTAATTTATATCAAGAATATATTAATCATGGGCTTATTTTTGGCATGAATCGTTAGTTGTTTGCCAAATAGGAAATCTATTTATGATAAACCTTTTAATTTCATTTTAATCCTTAATATAGCATAAAATCTATTTTTAGTTGATTCAATGGATTAAAACATGATTAATAGAAATTATCATGAATTGTCCTCTATGTTTGAAAATACAACTATTGGTTAAACCGTTTGAGAGAATTTTTTGAAAACAAAATATCCCATATTGGTATTTTATTGACTCTATACCTCGAAAAAAAGACTCGCCATTCTTGTGTGGAAGTTATAAAGTTAGAAGGAACATCCTAATTATCCTTATGTATCTGTTACTTATGCATTTATACATACATACATACATACATGCATTGTATTACATAGCCTTTATCCTTTCTGGCTCACAGACCTATAGTACAGTAGTTTAGAGATATACGATAGCCAGACCTACGTTAGTGACTCAGAGTTCAGTGAAGATACAGTTAATTTCACTCCCAAAGCAATGGATCTTAAGCAAATTTAGAAGATGGTAAATGATGCCCAACTTCAAGATGGAAGAATTTAAGGGGGCCCTAGCTGAGACTGTGAGAATCCAACTACTTTCACTGTTAGAGGACAACAATGTTGAAGCATCTGCTAGTACCAAAAAGCAAAAGGATAAGGAAAAGGCTAAGATAGTCGAAGTGGCCTCTAATGAAAACAAAGAAGCTATGGACGATGATGATTGGGAATAATACTTCCAAGATCAATAAAAGGACAAGAAAGAAAAGAAGACTGTAGAAAAGAAAGCCGAATTCGCCGATGTTGAGAAGATGATTGCTGATCTAGAGAAGAAGTTTGAGAAGAAGCTGAAGGCCGAAGAAGTGTCAGAGGTGGACAAGTTATTTGAGCAAGATGAAGGAGTTCCTTACAAATTCAAAATTCCTTCTTTTGTTAAGTACAATGGTACAAGAAATCCTCACTTGTATGTTAAGCAGTACATCATAGCTATGAAATTTGGTAGAGCTACCAAGGCTCAAACTCTAAGGTATTTCATGCTCTCATTGGATCCTATTGTTCAAAACTAGTTCAACACCTTAGAGGAAAGTACCTAAAAAGATTGGGATATGCTTTACAAAGTCTTCATTCAGCAATATGGATACAATGTCAAACTGGAAGTAACTCTGATGGAGGTGGAAACTATCAGACAGAAGCAGAATGAGAATTTTGTTGATTATGTGAAAAGGTGGCAAAGTAAAGTTGCTCTTCTTAAAAAGAGGCCCGATGAGTCTGACAAGATCAGAATGATAGTGAGAGGTGTCCTACCCAATCTTTATGAGAGACTATCTCACACCCTTATCAGTGATTTCAAAGATCTTCTCCAAACAGGTTTGCAAATAGAAGAGTGGGAACAAGAGAATAATTGCTTTTTTGGAAGGACAAATGAAAGAGGGAACTACCAATCTGGCAGTCAGAGTGCACAAAAAGAAATGGATGTCAATGCAACTACTAGCCAAGGAAATAGAAGACAATTTTCAAATATGGGGAAACCTTTGTGTTGGGTTTGAACAAGTTACAGAAAAAGAAATTAGTATAGTCGTTGGCTCCTCGATCGCTACATGATCATCTGCCATCAAACTTTGATGCCAAGGCCTTCTGTCAATTTCATCAAATGCAAAGGCATGAGATAGACATATTTACTCGATTAAGACATGAAATTCAAGATCTTATTGACAGTGGTAAGCTACCTGAACCGGATAAGCCCAATACCAAGAGCAATTCTTTTCCTAAATTTGAAAGATTACCTCCACCAGCAACCTTCATGGTAGGAAGAGGATTAGAGGAAGATCTTGTTTTATCCTCCTTTCAAGATGAGAATATTGAAGTTGTGAAGAGAGAAGAGACCCAACTCAACAAACATCCCTTGGCTTGAATGTTGCTCGTCTTATTTTTCTTTCTTTAGTATTTAAATGGAACAATTATGTTTTTCAAATTGATTTTGTTTGAATAAATTATTTTCATTAAATTTTTTATGGTCTTTGTTCATTTTGGAGCTCAACCGATGATGAATCTAGCTTGATATTTATAAATATATGTATCTATGCATCATGGTTTGAATGACTTTACTAAGTGAGGGAATTGTTCTCTAGCATTGAGCTATGTATGCTTACTTAGAGAGAGTTCCTACATAATGACCTTTGTCTAAGTCTTAGTCAATCTTAGAACATGCTTTGAAAAACTTTTGAGGCAAAATGGAACCCTGCTTATTTAAGGGAGAAATGATATAGGCATTATTTGGATAGCCAATAGCTAGTATCCACCCATGTTAACATCAATATTTAGTTTGTCCCCTTGAGCCTTCATGATATTTTAGCTTACTTTTCTTTGGCTTATAAACCCCAATGACCTACCCTGAGCTATTGTGATACTTATGACAAATCTAATGATCACTAAGGTGAAGGGGCAAGAAGATCAAAGAAAGAAATGCATGGTCAAGACCATAAGGATAGTTGAAGTTCACCTGATACTAGACATAATATCTTCGATCTATTAAGATGACATCAGGGCAACAAATGATTTATCTTTGTTGAAGCAAACTCACTCTCCTCCACTCATCAATAGTCAAAAGCATAGAATGGTGCAGACAAGACTACTTTCTTAGAGCTATGGCGAAAAACAAAAAAAAAGAAATAAAAAGAAAACATAAAAGAAAAAAAGAAAAAAACCAAAAAGGGGGTTCAGAAAGCCAACTGAATTCCTTTTTTTACCTAAAGCAAGTAGAAGACTTCCAATTAGTTTATGAGGACAACTGACTTAAATTGGTCTTGTCTAGCCAAAGATTCAAACAAAATCAGAGAATTAGGGCAAAGACCAACTTTCATTTTATCCAACGTAGCTCCAAGTTAGCAATATTAAAAGTCTTAGACTTAATATTCCAAAAGGAAAAAGGATGGAAAGAAAGTGAAAAAAAAGAGGGTGGTCTAAAGATCAAGATAGTACTGATTGGATCCAAATTTCTGCTAAGAAGATGGAAGGACATTCAAGCTTTATATTTTTATGAAGTCAAAAGATTAAAGTAATGCCTAGAAGGTGAAAATGAAATCTCTAACAGTATACAATTCTAATAAGAAATTTGTAGTATGAGGGTTTGTCCATAGTGTCACATTGAATCCAATCTAAAAATAGCCTTCAATTAACCCATGTCCCTTATAGAATCTGTTTTAAGCCTATTAAAGACCTGTTGATCTCTCTAGGTAGGTGGAGTCTATTAGTGGAGATAGTTTGAATAAGCATACATATGAGATAGATAATATTTAAACTCAATGAGATCATTGGCCAAATAATAAGTATGTGCCTATCTGAAGTGCATTCTTGCTTAAATGGAAATGATTCCCAAGTTTAGTACAGTAACTAGGGTTGTCATGTTGTAGATATGTTAATTTGAAAAATCGAGTCCTGAGGTACAATGACACTGATTTGACAAACCCAAAATATGATTTTTAAAAAATAAAAAAAATTATTTTTGTCATAAAAAGCCTTTAAGTTAAGGGAAGTAAACAACATTGACAAACTTCAAAGGACATAATAGGAAAAAGAGTGCTAATGAAGGGATCTCTTACAAGGTCATGTCATGGAGAAGTTACCACCCAAATGGGTGTCTCTCGTGTCTCTACCTTGTTGGGGCCTCAACATGATTTCATCTTGGAAGATAAAAGCCATAGATGTAAAGTCTTTTGCCATTCCAATGCAAGACCTCAATGAGCATCTGGAATGAATCAATGGAAGCACTTCAACTTATCACCTCGGTCTATGAGTCAATGGAACCGCTGTAAGCATTATTTATGCATATCACGCACACATAAGCATATCATAATGTATTTTGGTGTCTTGTATTGTTTGTCCTTTGTCAAAGCGAACAACAGATACTCTATGATGCAAACATGAAGCCGATATGGAATCAGTGGGCATGGAAGGCCCACTGCTTGAAGAAGATCCAGTCACTTTATAAAAATAGAGATGCGTGCTTATGAAAGCATCCAGCCAAAATGCAAACATCAATTAGAACCTACATAAAAAAAAGAAATCATTGGTTTGAGCCTAGACAGGGGGTAAAGTTTCTCCTTTCAATTTATTGAGTTTATGCGTGTACAAAATATTTTCAGACTCACTTTTAAATATTTTTTCACGCAGGGGGCAAAGAAAGGATATGAGGTCTAGCTAAAAAATAGCTGATTTTTTTTTGCAAAAGGAAGAATAAAAAGAATGGAACAAGAAGAAAATTAGAACTCTCAAAAGAATGAAGGTGCAAAAGACAAAGGATCAGTCAGCTATTTTGATGGGTGAAAACCCAATGTCCAAGGATGAAGATCCATTTTGAAGGGTGAAGACTCAAAGTCAAAGGATGAAGATCTATTTTAAAGGGTGAAGACTCAATATCTAAGGATTAGATCCATTTTGAAGGGTGAAGACCTAATGTCTAAGGATGTAAATCCATTTTTAAAGGGTGAAGACCCGATGTCCAAAGGATGAAGATCCAGGGTAAAGACCCGATGTCCAAAGGATGAAGATCCATTTTGAAGGGTGAAGACCCGATGGCTAAGGATGAAGATCCATTTTGAAGGGTGAAGACCCGCAATCCATTGAATAATGGAATAATTAGCTAGAAGACAGCTAGAATTCTCAATTGACAGAAGGTCAGTCAGCTAGAAGAGCTGAAAACAATTGACCAGAAGACAGCCAAAACTCTCAACTGATAGAAGATCAGTCAGCTAGAAGAGTTAAAACCAATTGACTACAAGAAAGCTATAATTCTCAAATGACAAAGGGATTATCAAGCTAGAAGAGCTCAAATCCAATCTCGAGTCCATAACCCAAACCAAACTCAGGTCCAGAACCCAACCAATCCAGTTGTTAAAACCCAAACAACCTCGGGTCTAGAACCCAACCAATCCAATCTCGGGTCCAAAACCTAAACAAATCTCGAGTCTAGATCCCAACCAATCCAGTTTTGGGTCCAGAACCCAACCAACATCAGGTCCAGAACTCAACTAACCTCTAGTCCATAACCCAACCAATTCAGCTATGGATCGAGAACCTAAAATCCAGTCTTAGGTCAAGAATTCAAAATTCAATCTAGGGTCGAGTACCTAAATCAAATCCAATTTTGGATCGAGAACCCAAATCTAGTCTCGGGTCGAGTGCCCAAATCAAATCCAATTTTGGGTCTAATCAAATGCAATTTTGGGTTGAGAATCCAAATCTAGTCTCAAGTCGAGTACCCAAATTAAAATCCAATCTCGGGTCAAGATCCCAAATTCAGTCTTGGGTCGAGAACCCAAATTTAGTCTCGGATCGAGAACCCAAGTCCTAACTCAGCTTAAGAACCTAGATCCAACCCCAAGTCGAGAACCCATATTCAGTTCACAGGTCCTATACCAAATCCTTATCCAAAATAAGCTCAAAATCATGTTGCTTTTCACTCTCTGAATAAATTCTAGATCGTTCAAGCAGGGAAAAACTGTAGACCCTTAATTTTAGACCTAATCTAATCCGGCCCTAATTAAAAGGAAGTTAGATCAAGCTTAAAGATTTCAACCAGTCTAGAATAATTTTAAGAGCCAAAAATGGTCTGGATCCCAAGACAAGTTGGCCCAACCTAAATTTTGTCAAATCGGCATGCCCGATTCGCCACAGGCCCATGGCTGGGGTGAATTGGCATGACCAATTCGCCACAAGCCCATAATCCAGCCTTTATTCAGTTTATTAACTTTCCTAATCAAGATCGAACTCATTTTAACCGTCAGATTAGTGTATTAAGGGTTTAACTTTAACTATAAATACAGAATCAAAAGCAATCACAGGAAAAAAGAAAAGGGAGGAACATTTCAATTAACACAAGGGGATTAGAAATACAGATAACAATTTGGAATGAGCAACTAGTAGCCAATAATAAGGCAGTAAACATTAAACAATCAAACCTTAGCAGCACTAAGCAATATTGATAGAAATTTAGCAATAAGTAACAAAGACAAACAGATTACAAGACTGTAAAATCACAAAGGGCAGTATCACACTGTCTTTATCTTGTTCGGCCAGAGTTTCAAATCGTTACAAGATCAACATTTAATTGTGGTGGAACCAACAAACAAAGGTACGTTTACTATATTTAAATTCAACTCAGAATGCTCTATTGATAACTTTAAATGCTGGTTATTTTTCTTCATTATCTAAATAAGTTCCAATAGTTTGATATTCATTTATTTCAATTCACATTCATTTATTAAAGCATAATCAATAATTGTAGGCTTTAAATTTACAACAGTTTACTTATTCAATTCTGTTTCACCCATTAGCTTATTAAATCAAAAGTTTTTAATATCACAGTAGCCTTGTTTTAATAACTAAAACCCTAATTCAAATCCCAAAACCTTAATGTACATTTATGAACCAATAAAACCAATTTTCAAACTTTGTAACCCCAATCCTGTTTTTCTAAAACCCTAAACCCTAATCTTGTTTTTCTAAAATTCTAAACCCTAACCGAGTTTTTCAAAAACCCTTAAAACATCAATCATATTTTCTTAAATACTAATTCATATCAATAAAATTCTAGTTTGTACATTTATTGATTAATATGATATAGAATTGATTATTGATGCATGTTAATTATATGTCTTGATGGATGATTTATTTTACTTGATTTTATGATGAATGGCCGAATGTTTGCTTATTGATTTAATTTAGTTTCAAGAAATTTTAAGAGGTATGTTTCCACATTGTGGGTACCTCATTTGTTGAGTTTCATGCAATTTAATTTATTTTAAGTTGTGGATAAATGTAAAGGACACGTTTCCACCAATTGGTGCATGTCTTATTTTTATTTGTTTTCTTTTGGACATTGGACAATTATAAAGTCATGTTTTCATCCATGAATGGGTGACTATTTATCATTTTGTTCATACTTATCTTGATTTTGATATAATAATTCTTTATTTTAATGCTCGCATGTAGTATGGATGATTTTATATTAAGAATTTAATAATATATAGACCTTAAATGGAGTCTGGTTCCAATGAACTCGGTCCTGTGAGGGTGTTGGGTTATTCTCACCTTCCCCACGCATACCCAACTTTTCAAACCCAATAGGAGTTTTGGGTTTCCTTAGAAATTGAGTAATTCACCCCTTTTTTTTTCTCGGTCTGTCCGAGTAGCGACTCCATTTTCTCCGGGTTTAAGCTCGTGTTCTCTAAGGCCCTGAGCCAAACAGTGCCTATGTCGTAAGAACAATTCTACATGGGAGTGGGTGCAAAAATCTCCACTCACAGTATTCTAGAATTCTAAACAAAAAATGTGAACCCAACAAAGTTCCTTCAAATTTCACTTTAGAAACCCTAGGAATAGAAGCCAAAATAAGAGAGTACTTATTTTCCCAGCAGCCACAAAATGGCTATATTCACCTCCAAACTCTATATTATCAACATTAGTCTTCCTTCATCAATTATCTTCATTCCCAAACAAATCAAATCACTCTACTACTCAAATTTCTCAAATTCTACCTTTGTCTAGTAAGGTTCTTACAATGGCCTCAAAAGACTCACAAGAAAAAGGCTTCAAGACAAGAGAAGGGAAATGGTATTGCAACCTCTTCCACTCCTATAGAGGAATCTAGGATAAGAACCCACAAGTCTAAACACCTTAGTGAAGAAGAAAAGTAAGGGTATGCTATAATTCTAAATAAAAAATGTGAACCCAATAAAGTTCCTTCATCTTTCACTTTAGAAACCCTAGGAATAGAAACAAAAATAAGGGAGTACTTATCAATTCTTGGGTGGGAAAAGCTTGTTTTCCTAGAAAGAGATCATCTATCCTAGGCAAAGGGTACTTATTCTTGATAGTCACCTTGTTCAATTGCCTATAATCGATGCACAACCTCAAAGTACCATCCTTCTTCTTCACAAACAAAACAGGAGCTCCCCACGGAGAAACACTAGGGCGAAAAAACCCTTTATCCAACAACTCTTGCAACTGTACCTTCAAATCTCTCAACTCAGCAGGTGCCATTCGATAGGGAGTAATAGAGATAGGAGTGGTACTAGGCAACAAATTGATACCAAACTCAACCTCTCTCTTAGGGCGTAACCCTGGCAACTCCTTAGGAAACACATCTGGAAATTCAGCAACTATGGGTATACTATCAAGCTGAGAACCCACTATTCTGGTATCCACAACATGAGCAATATAAGCGTCACACCCTTTTCTAATGAACTTCCTAGCTGCAACAGCTGAAACAAACAAGGATGCAAGTTGTCTCTGCTTACCAGATACCATCACACTTCTACCATCACCAGTTCTCAAAGTAACACACTTCTTTTGACAGTCTACCACAGCTCCATGCTTAGACAACCAATCCATACCTAAAATCAAATCATACTCCTTAAAAGGCATTTCAATCAAATCGCCCAAAAACTCCTCTCCTTGCACCACAACTAAACTATCACGATGCACCTTACTCACCACAACACTATGCCCTAAAGGATTTGTCACCAACACATCAAATCCTAAGGACCCTAAATGCAATTCAGACACGGGCAAGATAGATGCACTTATGTATGAATGAGTAGATCCTGGATCAATCAAAGCAAGAACTGAAATGCCAAATAAAGAAAATGTACCCGCAATAACTGCTGAAGCATCTGGCTGCCTCTGCATCACATACACTCGCTGAGAAGACCCAGCCTCATCTGGCCTACTGCCTCCGGATGTAGAGCCTCCTCTCTGATTAATCCAGGGTCGACCGCCTCTACTAAAACCGCTGCCCCCTCGACCACCTCTGCTGACACTGGGTCGAGAAGCTGCAGTATCAGTCTGTCTAACCTCCTGTAGATCAGGGCAATCTTTAATAAAGTGAGCTGGTGACCCACATCTAAAACATACTCCTGATCCACCCGTCTTCCAACAAGCACCCCCATGTGTCCTACCACAATGAATACATATAGGTGGAATAGATCTCTGAACCACTGGAGTCGGAGCACTCGCTACAGAAACTGTAGGTCTCAGTCTCTGCCTCTGATACTGAACTGACCTACCCGACTGTCTTTGGCTCCTACTGACTCTCGGAACAAAACTTCCTCTGCCTCTTTTAATAGGTGAAGACCCTACTTCAAATTGGGATCTCCTAACTCTAGTCTCCTCCTCAGTAGCAGCTATTGCAATACCCTGCTCTCTTTCAACACTTCTAGCTGCGGCAACCAACTGAGAAAAATTCTGATACCGAGAACTAGCAACAATGCACATAATAGAGGGCCTCAACCCCTCCTCAAATCTTCTACACCAGTCAATCTCATCAGAAATAATCCCCCCGGCATAGTGACTCAACCGGATATACTCAATCTCGTACTCTGTCACTGTCCGGTTCTCCTGTTTCAGATTCAGAAATTCCATTTTCTTAACATCCTTATACTCCCTTGGAGTATATTTCTGCTCAAACTCCCTCAGAAAATCACTATAAGACAATGTTGGTGGATCATCCATGGCATGAGGAACCGTCTTCCACCAATCATAAGCATCTTTCTGCAATAAGGATCTAGCATAATCAAATTTCTCTTCAGGAGTGGCTTGCAACTGGATAAATACTCTCTGAACTCTATCCAACCACTGCTCAGCTACTGCAGGATCTGTAGTGCCAAAGAAATCCGCAGCCCCATACTTCCTCAATTTATCATAATGCCTCACCAATACTTGTGGCTGTGGTGGCGGTGGCGGCGGCACTGAAGCTTGCCTCAACAATTCTACCACATGCCGTAACCAAACCGGCGGAACCTCATCAGCAGCTGATCTCTCTAGCGCAGGAACAGGTGCCTCTCCAGCTCTCTCAACCCTAACTCCATCTCTACCCTCTTCAGGAGCTACACTCTCAACACTACCTTCTATGGACTGACGTGACTGAGACGCCATCACTACCTATGTCTGCAAACACAGCAGAATATACCTCATTAAAGATCAGAGACTACCAATATCAAAAAATGTATTTTATTCAAAACCCAACTTTTAAAATCAAAATATTCTTTTTTTCTTACAATTTACCTAGGTTGAGAATCTCAAACCTAGGCTCTGATACCAAAACAATTGTAACACCCCTATACCCCATATACACACACTACACACTACTACATCTGTGATATACGTATACCAGATACAAGAGTGCCACGGTTTATATTAAATAACCCAATTTTTTTATATTTAAAATTAACCATATTATGAGAAAACTTGAAAACATTCAAATTATATTATAAAGTACAATAGATAAAAACGTTCATTCAATACGCAGCGGAAAATATAGCGGTATTTACAAATATATATATACATCAAAAATCAAATTTTACAAAACATAACATTTATATATGTTTGGCAGTTCATCTCTGATCTTTAAGCCCACTATCAACACTTCAGAGTCTAGACTCAACTCGGTCTAGCTGAACTCTCTGGTTCTACCCTGTCACCTGCGCGATGAACCACAATCGCGCTAAGCCAACGGCTTAGTGGTACAAACTACAATAACAATATGTTTCAATGCAATGCCAATGTCACACATTCAAATATTATAAATAATACATAAGAATATCATATTTCAAAACCTTACATTAAATTTTATTATTCATTTGTTTCACCATTTATAATTCACATTTAAACAAAGACAAGCATGGGCCCAAAAGACACTAATATGCCATTCAACTTTCAGAGTTAATGTTTTGGTTCAATTATCACATTTATCATTATCCCAACTAGGCTTCAAGGATTAGGCCCAACCAAGCTTCAAAGGGAACGAAGCATGCTAAGTATCAACCCAACTTGGCTTCAAGGACCAAACCCAACCTAGCTTCAAGGGTTGTAACATCTCAACTAGGCTTCAAGGACTAGACCCAACCAAGCTTCAAGGGGAGTTAAGCATGCTAAACTTCAACCCAACTTGGCTTCAAGGATCAAGCCCAACCTAGCTTCAAGAGATTGTTACTATTAGGCATGCCACCAACAACAAAACTCTGAAAATTGACTAACATTTTAGACACACAATTCTTTCATTATTTCATTATCAATTCCATTCTCATTTCTTCATAATCATCTAGGCAACCATGCCTCAATTATTTCATTTGCAATATTATAGCCAACAACAATGGCTTCACATTCATCATATCTCAATTCACATTAAAGCAATTCATCATTAAAGTATACATAACCAATTGCATTGAACATACATTTTGAATGATCATCATATCTTTCACATTATGCAAATCATAACATTAATCCAATATATTAACAATGTAATAAATTACTTAACACATTTATAACCAAATGTATTAAGTCTCAAAATCATGTAAATGTATGCAACCATGTAAGTTCGTACTTACCTCAAGAACAACTCACACCAATCTATACACTTCCTCTTCCAAGAATTCTTCACTACTTGGATTAGGGCAACTCAACCTCTTCACAACCTAATTCAAAAGGAATAATACACAATTATTTAAAAATACACATGAATTCCAATACAATTATTCACCTATTAGTCTCATACTAGGCCCGAAGATCATAAAATACAAGCCAAAACCACTATCTAGGTCCCCACGGTCGTGGCCTCACAACCCCCACGGTCGTGGGATAGCAAACGAATCTGCCCACTTTGCTTAAAACCCCCCACGGTCGTGGATTCCAAGGGCCACGGTCGTGGCATTTATTATGCTTCTGTTTCGGATCACACTCATGTATTCTAGGCTTTTAACTTTATTAAACACAAACATCTTGAAGATCTAAAATACTAATTGATCAAACTCAATATTTACATCAATCACCAATTCACAACCATAACATAAACACAACTCTTACTCTTCCATTCAACTCCAAAATCACAATCAATTAAACCCAACACTCTCAAACACACCACAAATCAAACATACTCATACTATCAACAATCAACCATCAAACTCAAATACAACTTAAAATAAAACAAGGGAATCAAGTGGAAGCTTACCAAAATTGATGAAACTTCTTAGATTTCCAACTTAATCACTTGAAACATCCTTCAATTTTGAGCTTGGAAAACAAAAACTCTCTTTCTCTCTTGCTTTGGAGGGTGTCGGCCAAGAAGGAAAAGAAAAGAAGAAGAAAAAGAAGAACAAGAGACAAAGTCAAACACTTCACCTCTTTAAACCTCCACCAAGCAAATATAATATTAAAATAATCAAATATTCTCTTCCACTAATTCAATTTCCTTTTAATTAATTTAATTAATTTAAAATCATTAAATAATCATCTTTTGACTTCCATTTCTTTGACTTGTATATGTTGTATATATCACTATATATACAACATATACACTCTTCCCTTACCTCCTTTCTCTTTCCAATTAAACATATACATTTAATCCAAATACAACAATAAATATTCCAAAACTTTTAGGGTATACTTTGGGATATTACAAAGGCAATGTAAGAAGTAATGGGAATCCCTCAATGTCCACCATTGGATGAAGAAGAAGATGACACTCACTTTGAACAAGAATATGAAGGAGAACAAATTGGAGGTTATGATGAAGGTCTAGAAGAGGAAGAAGGAGATGGAAATGATTATGACTTTGATACTCCTCCATACTCTCCACTACCTTAATTTTTCTTTTCTCTTGTGTATAATCTCTATGTTTTGTTGCCTTTTAATGAAAATGATCATACATGAATGTTTACTTCTACTTGCTTGAGCTTAATAAAAGTTCATTTATTATTTTTTTTTAATCTTCATTGTTTGTTTCATTATTTTTGCCTTTGTCAAAGGGGGAGAATTTGAATTGAATTAAATTAAATTGAACTTATATGAAAAATAAATAAAAATACCATAGAATATCTTAAGGGGGATTAAGAAAAATAAATTAAAATACTATAGCTTATCTTAAAGGGGAGCAAGAAAAATAAATCAAAGAAGATTTAAAAGAAATGAACAAACAAAGAGAAAGCAACTTATATGAAACATATACATTAAGGGGGAGAACACCCTTTAGAGATGAAAACTTTTGAAGGTTGATTTAAATTAATTCAATTTAATTGTCAAAGTCAAAAAGGGAGAGATTTTTAGCGAAACTCATGGCTTAATTAACTCTATTTTGATCTTAGGCAATCAAATTGAATGACATTAATGTTTGTATCAAGTTATATTTTATAAGAACATAATTTTTGAAGAAAATCCAAAAAGCACAATAAGACCATTTATTAGTTCGACCAGAGTAAAAGCGAGCTAAAACAAGAAATTTGTACATAATAGATCACGGTCAAAAGTACTCTCAATTTCTTGTAGTACCTCAAGTTTTCTTATTGAACTACACAAGGTGCAACCGAAAATTAGAGAGGATGAAAATCCTAAACAGTTCCAATAGAGATCACGACCAGTAATACTCCCATATTTTCAGTGGACCTGTGATACAGACCGAACCATGTTGAAGTCTAACCAAATCAGTCCAAGGATGAAATTCTAAAAAGTTCTAGTAGAGTTCATGGTCAGTAGCACTCTCAAAATTTCAGAATACTACAGACCAGACTATTGCAATAAATTTCAAAAATTATAGTCATTACTTATCCACTCAATCAATGGATTCCATATGTACTAGCCATTGAAGGAAAGTAATGAAAATTTTGAAGAGTAAGATCAGACCAACATGAGTCTGACTACACCACGACCTATCACAATCGGACCAAAGATAGTCCAACCATAAAATAACTCTATTCAATATATAATTAAAGTAGGAGACAAGATTCAAACATATTGGCACCCACCTCAAACAGCTACTTGAAGTTTTGAATGATATAAATACCATAAGAAACTTCATTTTTCAGTGTGATTGTTATTGATATAGCCAAGATAAACAACTTTCATTTCTTTGCATTAAAATCTCTATTTGTATTCTTTGAGTATTGGGTGTGAGCATTAAACACCATTGTATAGGTTTGAGTGTGAAACATTTAGGTTTTAGAGTGAGCTTGGAAAAACTCTTGTTGGGTTGTGAGGAAATTACTCAAACCTTATGAAAATTTGGTGTGAGCTTATGAAAATACCAAGTTAGGATTGAGCTTGTAAAAATCCAAAGTTAGTGAAATTCTCAACTTGAAGGTTGAGGAGTGGACATAGAATTGATTTGATTCGAACCACTATAAATCTCTTATGCTCTTTCTTCTTTATTCTACTCTATTTATTTCTTTCATCTTTCCTAGATTTTTTAATTTCTCATCACTTCTTCAAATCAAATAATCCCCCCCCCCCTCTTGGTTGCCATCTTGGGATAATAGACCTAATATCTCATATTCATAATTAGTAAAATGTGATCATCAGTCAAGCTGCATACTAGTCTTTATTTATTATCGTTCCATCAATAATGATTGATTAGAGATTATTTAGAATGGAATTCATATTACATTAAGGTTTTACTGTCAAGTCACATACTTGATATCATAAAGTTGAATTATCTACTCGTGGAACTTTAATCATATTAAATAATAAACAAGCACATGATAGTGAAATCCCTCATTTATTTTATTAAAAATAATAATGTGTAATATCCCAAATTTTTAAAAATTTTTAATTTTTGGAAATTTCATAAAATAAATTATAATTTAATAGGATAAATTAAACTAATGAATTTAAATGAAAAATGAAGAGATTTTAAATGAAAAAGTAGAATATATATGTGATATATATGTAAAATATACACAACATATAAAGTCAACACATTTTAAAAGAAAAGTCAAAGTTCAGTGGCATTTTTGTAAATAAATTTTAGAAATTTAAAATTAATAAAATAATTCAAAAATAAATTATTTTTGAATGGATGATGGATTTTTATTCTTTTAATTTCTTTAATAAATAATAAATTAATAAATTAATAAATTATTATAAAATATATATGTGGTTATAATTAAAAGATGAAAGGAAAGAGAAACTAAAAAAATAGTCTTCTTCTTATTCTTCTTCTTCTTGGCCGAACCACCATAGGAGAAAGCTCAAGAATTTTTCTTCTTCTTAGCTCCAAGAATTGAAGGATTTTAAAGGTTCAAAGAGGATTTTTAGTGATTTCCACTTGAAAAAGCAAGTTCTTTAGTTTTTTCTTTGGATTTCCATGAAAATTTTGAATATGTGAGATGTTGAATTTTTAAGTAGTATGTTATAATTGTTGGAACTGGTGTGTATGAAGTTATTTTGGATAGTTATTAATGATTTTAAGGTTGGATTGAAGAAATGGTTCAATTTGGATACATAATGGTGAAGAGAGAGAATTTAGGGTTATGGACTTTTAGGGTTTGAGAAATCATGGTTTTTATTGTGCAAAATTGGTTCTAAATGAGTTGTTTTGATGCTTAAACAAGTATTTTAAAGTCAAATATTGGATTTGGTTGTGTTTTGTTGGATTTTGAGAATGGAAGTGTGATTTAGGGTTTTGGAAAATGATTTTCCAAAGTTGTTGAATTGTATAATTTTATTGGTTTAATCTTGTTGTTTGGTGATATAAGTGATGAATATAAGCTTAAAATAATTAATGGATTGTGTTGGAATAGAAAACCTTTAATAGGGGAAGGTTATGCCATTTTAGGAGTTTGTGTATAAGAGTGTGTTTTTGTAATGTAAATGATTTAAATGTATTAAAATATATTTCTAATAATATAAATAAACTTAATATATTAAAATGAATGGCCTAGTATGAGAATCCAAAGTTAAAGTGAGGTTAGCCTTAACTTTTGGATTTTTGCTTGGATGGGGTTTAATTATGGTTTAATATTGGAAATGCCATTAAATGTGATACTAAATGATTATTTATCACATTTGGTTTAGGCATTGATGAAGGTTGATTTGCTTCATCCAAGTGGTGAAGGGCAAGTTGGAAGGATAGGATTGGAGGTTGTTTTAAGCTTGTTTTGGTTGCTATTTAAGGTAAGTACAAAATTTGAATACATTGGTTATGTTTGCATGACATTTGGCCTTAACACATTTTGGCTGGAAAATGTGTTAAGCTACTTGATACATTGGTTATGTATGAATAATGTGCTATGACATTTGTAATGTCATATATGTGTTAAATGCATTGTGAAAAGCCATTGATAATGGCTAAATTGTGCAAAATGTAAAATATGTGTATTATGTGAAATGACCCAAAGTGTTTGGGTGATGCCATTTGTTGTGTATGCATTAAGTGCATTGTTAAAAAGTCATTGGTATTGGCTAGATTACATTAAATGTGATTAATATGTGAATTATGTGGAAATACCCAAAGTAATTGGGTAATGTGTTGTAAATGCAAAAATGTGGTATAATGTAATGAGATATGTGGAAACATAATGAAATGAATTGATATCGATATAAATGAGAAAAATGAGAAAAGTGAGAAAAGTGAGAAAAGTGAGAAAAGGATGAGAAAATAAGGCATACTACATACAACCACATTTGTAATATATGTATACCGGATACAGGAATGTCACGGTTTATTTTTAAACAAACTAATATTTCAATTGTACAATATAAGAAAACTTAAAACATTTAAGATATATTATAGAACATAATAGATAAAACAGTTGTTTAAGCAGAATATACATATATTTACATCAAAATCCATAATTACAAAAATATAGAGTTATATATGCTTGGCAGTTCGTCTCTGATCTTGAAGTCCAAAAATCAACTCTTCACAAAGGATCACAAGCTTAGACTCGACTAGGTCTAGCTGAACTCTCCGATTCAACCGGATTTACCCTGTTACTTGCACGATAAACCACAATTGCGCTAAGCCATAGGGTTAGTGGTACAAACTATGATGACAATATGCTTCAAATGTAATGCCAATGTCACACTTTCAAGCATTAGAAACAATATTCAAAAATGCCATATTTCATAACATTAAATCTCATTATATTGTTCTTTTTTTTTCCTTCATTCATAGTTCACATTAAAGCAAAGACATGCATGGGCCCAAAAGAAACTAATATGTCATTCAAATTCCAAAGTTATTGTTTTGGTCCAATAATCACATTTATCAAGCCCGTAGGCAATTCATTATCACAATGAGAAACATCTCATATGTAACATCCCAACTAGGCTTTAAGGACTAGGCCCAACCAAGCTTCAGGGGGAGCTATCAACCCAACTTGGCTTCAAGGACCAAGCCCAACCCAGCTTCAAGGGATTGTTACTTTTAGGCATGCCACCAACAACAAAACTCTGAAAGTTGAATAACATATTAGGCACACAATTCTTTTATTATTTCATTATCAAATCCATTCTCATTTTCTCATAATCTTCTAGGCACTGTGCCTTAATATTTCATTTACATCATTATAATCAACATCAATGGCTTCACATTTCATCATTTGAGTGCACATCACAACTTACATTGTTCATATATTTTGAATCCTCAACATATAATTCACATAATGCACATAATACAAATAATTGCACCATTCTCATATATCAACAATATAATATGTAACCTAACACATTTTCCAACCAAATGTGTTAAGTCCCAAAATCATGTAAATGCATGCAATCATGTAGGGTTTGTACTTACCTCTAAGAGTAACTCACACCAATTTCAAACTCCTCTTTCAAGAATCCTTCAACACTTGGATTAGGGCAACTCAATCTCTTCAAAACCTAATCCAAAGGTGATTATACACAATCACTTAGTGATACACATAAGAAAATAAGGATAAGAACCAACTAGGGCAAACTATACACTTGACACGCTTAACAACATGGGCGTGTCTCTAATCTTGCCCTAAACCCACAACACAGAAGCTTTGACACACTTGTCAATCCTCCCTCAACACAGTAGCTATGACACGCTCAGTGACATGGGCGTGTCACTAGACGTGTCAATACTACTCCAACACAAAAGCTGTGACACGCTCAGTGATATGGGCGTGTCACTGGTCGCGTCAGGACAAAAACCCTAACTCCGACACCAACAACACCACATCCAACAAATATCATACTTTACCCTTTTTCACTACAAACAATCTTACCCAAAACTGTAATATCCTCATGTATACCTTAAAAGTTTTGATTATGTTATTGTTATATATTGGATTGAATATATGTGTTAAATTACAAGAGAAAAGAAGTTGGGAAAAGAATGTATAGGTATTTGTGTTTTGAGAAGAAAAGAGGGTGTAGAGAGAAGTGTATATGTTGTTTATATGGTTGTATAACTAACATATACATTGGTCAAAAGGGTTGGTCAATACAAGATGATATTTATTTGTGGCATGTGAAATTATATATATGGGTATATATGAGACAAAAGATTAATTAAATGGATGAAGGGCATGGAGGTAATTTTCTTTGGTTAAGTTGCATGGTGGAGATTAAAAGAAGAAAAGTGGTTGACTTGTTGGTATTTTCTTCTTTCTTTCTTGAAGAGGCCGGCCATTGAAGAAGAGAAAGAGCTAGGGAGGTGTTTGAAGTTCTATAATCAAATTGAAGAAGGAATCAAGGGTTTTGGTTAGAGATTTGTGGAATTTCTTCATTTAAGGTAAGTTTTCTCTTGATTTCTCTTGTTCTATTTGGAATTTTGTTTGAGTTTGATGGAGTGTGTTTGTGTATGGTGTGTGTAAAAGTGTTGAAATGGAATTAAAGATAAGAAGCTAGGTTGGTGTTGGTGATGGAAGAGTAAGAGTTGTGTTTAGTGAATTTTTTTCTGTTTTACAATTAGTAAAGGCTGTGACTTGTATGATTTTTAATTAATTATAGAAAAATGTTCTTGAAGTGAATTTTTGATATGTTGTGCCTCTATGAGTCTAGAATGACTGAAAAATATTTTGATTCTATTTTGGAATGGTTATGAGTTTAGAAAGATTATTTTTATTAGACCTGTTCCAGCAGGTACCTTAACTGAGACAGCTATATTTCGGGATTTTTAATAAAATGTAGAAAAATCATATCCAATTGAATTTTGGATATGTTTTTGCTTAGTGAGTCTAGTATTTGAGAAAAATAATTTGGAACCACGTTGATTGAATTTGATTTATGGAATTCACAAAGTTCAGAACTGCTGCCAGGATGCAGGGCAATTGGGGTAGTCTGGTTAGGTGAACTATTTGACCAAGATTTTGTGTTCAGTTTGATCTAAAATTTTAAAGGAATGATTTTAAGATACAAAACTAAATTCTGTAAAAATTTTAGAATTTTTAGTCAAGTAGATTATTTTATACAATTTTTCAAAATAAGGATAAAATAGAGTCTTAAACCAGAATGTACTATTCATATGGTCATTTTGCTAATATTCCTTTGGATTAGGTTTTGAAGAGATTGGGTTGCATTAACCTAAATGTGGAGAATTCTTGGAAAGAAAAGAAATGTATAGATTGATGGGACTAGTTCTTGAGGTAAGTACCAATACATATGATTGTATTTAATTACATAATTTGAGGCTTAACACATTTGTTTGCAAATGTGTTAAGTGATCTATTATATTGTTAACATAATTGGACTAAGGTGATGATTGAATGATGTGAAGGATGTGAAGATCATTAACAAGGTAAGCATAAACCCTATTTGATTGTATATCCTTATATGTCTTTGAACATTAACACATTGGGATGAAAGTGTTAAATAAGCTATTATATTGTGAATGTAAATGAAGAATATATATAAAGGATGAAATATGAAATGGGAAAGGTAGGAAGAAATGAGGATCATTCTTAAGGTATGTGCAATTTGTTATGATAAATGCTCTAGTAATGAATGATGTTAATGTGTTTTGAGAAGTGAGAAAATGTTATGTTATATGCATTGTGAATCTTGTGTATGGCAATGTATTATATGAATAATATACTTTGAAATGTGATATCAATGATGCTATATGTATCATATGGATTGAGATATGATATGATATGAAGCCATTGTGATTGGCTATGATAATTCAATTGAAAGAGATAAGGCATGTTGGCCTAATTGATGATGAGATTGATAATGAAATAATAAATGAATTGTTTGTTTAATATGTTATTCAGTTTCAGAGTTCTGGATTTGGGTGGCATGCCTAAGAAATGATGAAAGGTAACAGTCTTGCCGGGTTGAGGATCTCCTCATATGTGTTGAGTTGATGGTCCAAGAGACTGGGTCTGTTACACTATGAGAATTGTGAATATGAGATATATGATTTGTAACAGTCTTGCCGGGTTGAGGATCTCCTCATATGTGTTGAGTTGATGGTCCAAGAGACTGGGTCTGTTACACTATCCATGGATAGAGATACATGTATATACATTGCCTACGGGCGTGATGATTGTGACTATGAACCAAAGCAGTAACTCTGAACTTTGAATAACATATTAGTGTTTTGGGCCCGAGTCTGTCTTTATTGTCAATGTGAAATGCAAGTATTGAACTATTGATTGTGAGTATTAATAATGAATTATGCTTGGTGAATTGTGAATAATATAATGTTATTAAGTGTAATATGTAAATGAATTGTGGTTGATGATAAAGGTTGTCTTTATTGGAAATATGATTTATGATTTGTATGAGTGTATTGCAATAATGAGTGTATGATATGTAATGTGTGTATTGCAATAATAATTGGTATGATATGTAAAGTGTGTATTGCAATAATGGTTGGTGTGGTATATATATAATGTAGGGGTATTAATATATTGGTTTTGAGTATTGGTGATGCATTGGGGTTGGTGATAATATTATGTATATATATACATCATATATGAAATTAGCTAGGATATATTAAAGATAAAATTAAAAAGAAAAGAAGATATGATAAGAACTAATTATATATTGAATCGATGTATCATTATATATCAATACTTCTATACTATATGTTTATATTTTATATTTGGACTACTAAGCTCTCGGGCTTAGCGCGGGTGTTTATTCGCGCAGGTATATAGATGGAAGATATGAAGTCTTTTGTTATGCCACAAGAAGAGTAAAGTTTGTCGAGACCAACTAGAGGGTAATGCATACATGTATAAATTTTAATTATAATGTATTTCTGACGAGAGAGTATTTATATGTATAAATGAATTTTTAATAAAGATAATGATTTTGTAAATGTTATTTAAATTAAGGTATTATGGTTTGAACTCTGTTACAGGTTTTTAAAAGGTAACGAAAAGTGACATCCTTATACTTTATATATTTACTGTATGTATACTAGGTATACGCATAGTACTTATATAGGGTATCGGGGTGTTACAATTATTTTGTTATCAGAGCTTAGGTTCGAGATTCTCGGCCTAAGTGAGATTAAAAAAAAATTTTTTTTTTTTGAAAAGTTTAAATAGAAATAAAAAGGAAAAGTTTTGAAATGAAATTTGTAATACGTGCATATGCATTGACATCTAGGTTGGTCTCGGATGTGGCATAATATAAATTGTAGAATATTTGTGTTATATGAGATGTTCAATATAGTTGATGATATATGTGTATACTATTTTGATGTGATGAGAAATTATGATTGTTGACAATGATGTTGGAAATGAATTATAATTGAGGCATAGTGCCTAATTGATTATGAGAAACGCATTGTGAAATGTAATGTGATATTTGTATATTAATGATGCATATGAAGAATGTCATGTTGTGTGCAACATGAAATGTAATGTTGATATTTATGAGCAATATTATGTAGGGCATAATGTGAATTGAAACATAAAGAAATAAAAAGGAGAATAAAGTTGAAAATAAGTAGCAATCAAAATCAAGATTAAAATATGTATTCTTTCCTTTATACTTTGAACCTCTTTATAATAATGTTTATGTTGAGGTTGTTAGACAGAGAAAATATTGCTGGATTGTTATTATTGAAAGATATGTTACTAAAATGAGGAAAGAATGGTGGAATAGTGAATGAGTTAGTATAGACAAAGTGTGATTTTTTAAAGTTGGGATATATGTATATAAAATTAAGGTTTTGTTTAAAGGAAAAAGAGATGATATTGGTTAAGTAAGAAAATAAGTTGATATTGTTATTTTAATGCGAACATGGTAAATTCAATGTTAGAAATGTGAGATGCTTGGATATCTTGAAAGCTCATGGTAATGGTGATAATATGTGATATTTGAGATTTTTGAAGTGAGCTTTATGATTGTGGAAATTATATGTTTTAATATTGCTTTGTGATATATATTTGTAAGATGTTTTTAAAGTGATGATAGAAAAGATGAGTTTGGCAAATTGAAGCTTAAACGAAGTAGTAAATTGAGAAGTTAAAGTTTTAGTGGAATTTGATAAAGATTATTGGGATATTGATAGTTAACTGTATATGCAATGCATAAGCTAAGTGAAATGACTAGTATTGCATATGGAAGTATTATGAATTGAGTAATGTGATTGATAGTATGAGAATTTGTTTTGAAATAATCAAGGAAGTGGATAAGTAAATAGAAATGAGTTATTTTAAGTCATTTTACTGAACAGGGTAAGAATGAATATGGGAGTGTATTAAATATTTTTAAAGACGAAAGTGAAAGAGATGTCACATTGGGAATGTGACTGAGATGAATATGAAGTGTTACTATAGTCGGAATATATATGTTTGTAGTGTGAATAAATACTTTATATCATACTGGAAGAATGAGAAGGATAGTGTTTAAAAGAAAATGATAAACACTAAATTTGTATTGAATGTATGAAAAAGGAAAATACTATAAGAGCATATAATTAAGTGTATACATGTATATGATATATGAATTGAGTTTTCCAATATGAATGAAATTATGATATATAAACACATTTGTGAATCACATTATGAGGATGGCTTATGAAGATATATGTGGTATAATTATAGAATTAGTGATATGGAAAAACAATGTTATATGTATTAGTGGACCTAAGAGAGATTAGGTCTTGAACTGTGTAAAGCTAGATGGATTATGTGATGGAAGTGAGAATGGAAAGAACTTGAGTAATATTGGACAGTGGAAATTGTTATAATGAGTATTGAACTTGATGATTATATTATATTTAGAGTTTCAAAGTATTCACATATGAAAAGTTCTATGTAATTATATTATAAGAGATTGTAGATGGATTAGAAATGAAGTGATGAATAGAAATTGTATAAGAACTGTATATGATTGAATATGTATATAGTAATATTGTTAAAGCATGAGTTAAGTTGATAAGGATCATATAAGCGAATACAAATTGGTTGAAACGAAGTTGGAATGTGTTAACTTCTGTTATACTAAAAATGTTAAGATTGAGAATAGAATTATAAAAGAACAGTATTGAATTGAAAGTTCTAGGTTTGAATATTAATCTCTTAAAGTCATGTGTTTTGTTCTGTATTTTGGATCGGTTAATTTGTTATCCATGGATTTGGATCTTAGATATAATGATTGTAATACGGATTTGGTGAGGTTGACAATTTTGTTTGAGAAGTATAGTTAAAAATTATGATGGTTAAAGTTGTACCTTATTATTTTTTTTTTATGTTAAGAATTTGGTTATAACTGTGAAAAAAAAAATTAAAAAATTTTGAAATGTGTTGAGTTATGGATAATATGACAAAAAGGTAATCAAAATAAATATACCAATGATAGGAAATGTGAAGAGTTAGTAAAAGGGAGAAATTATATTATATGAATGAAAGTTATACTGAATATGTTTATGGTATGTAACTTGAGGTTTAAGGGAATGAACTCAAAGTTTGAGTGAATGAATTATAGATATTAAGTATGATATAACATTTTTATGAGAATTGGTGGAAATTATACTAAGATAATAAAGAATAAACTATGTGTATATTAAAAAATATTAGAAGTGATTTGTTATCATGATGATTTGACTGAAAATAGATTGAAAGAGAGCAGAAATTGAATATAAGTTTGCTCTTATGGAATTAAGTTATATTTATACTTATATGAAAATTGTGAAATTTCATGATAAGTTAGATTACTTAATCGTTGGTTGGAATTGAACAAGATTGGAACGTGGGTATATTGTGACAGATAGATTAATTGATCTGGATTTGGCTAAGATTATGGATCATTAATAAAATTTAATGTGTATAGTTGTATTAAGAAAATAGGTATTTACATGATAATGTATATGATGTAAATTTTAAAGTATGATTGGACATGAATGAGTGGAGTATAGTAGTTGTTAATCATGATAAGAAGAGAAAAAGATTGGTTATTTATAAAATAAGTTGAAAGATAATGTATTAATATGTAAGTTAAGTGAAAAGCATGCTAAAGAAATAACTCCATTTATGAAAAATCAGGATTTTGTTATCTATTGAGGGTGATAAATGTCTATTTAGACAGTGATTGTAATGAAGGGATAATTAATGTTCAGATATAAGTCAATGATTTTTAATGTTAAAGTTAAGAGAGTAATTATACAGAAGTGAAATAACAAAATATATTAAATATAAAGATTAGATGGAGTATAAGTGTACTATAGAATGATCTGATTCTTATATAAAGACATTAACAAGAAATGTAATGAGTTCTTTTGAATGTTTGATTAAGGAAATAACAAGATGTATAAACATATAGAATGATGAGTTAAGGAATTTAAAGAAGGTGGTTGATTCTAAAGAGGAGAGTTGAAGCTATATAATTTGATGATATAATGACTTAAGCGTATAATTAACTTCATATGGAAGTTAAGATGGTATAGTATTATGAATGGATTACAATTATGCTAGATAATTTCGAGGACGAAATTATTTAAGGGGGAGAGAATTGTAATATCCTCATGTATACCTTAAAAGTTTTGATTATGTTATTGTTATATATTGGATTGAATATATGTGTTAAATTACAAGAGAAAAGAAGTTGGGAAAAGAATGTATAGGTATTTGTGTTTTGAGAAGAAAAGAGGGTGTAGAGAGAAGTGTATATGTTGTTTATATGGTTGTATAACTAACATATACATTGGTCAAAAGGGTTGGTCAATACAAGATGATATTTATTTGTGGCATGTGAAATTATATATATGGGTATATATGAGACAAAAGATTAATTAAATGGATGAAGGGCATGGAGGTAATTTTCTTTGGTTAAGTTGCATGGTGGAGATTAAAAGAAGAAAAGTGGTTGACTTGTTGGTATTTTCTTCTTTCTTTCTTGAAGAGGCCGGCCATTGAAGAAGAGAAAGAGCTAGGGAGGTGTTTGAAGTTCTATAATCAAATTGAAGAAGGAATCAAGGGTTTTGGTTAGAGATTTGTGGAATTTCTTCATTTAAGGTAAGTTTTCTCTTGATTTCTCTTGTTCTATTTGGAATTTTGTTTGAGTTTGATGGAGTGTGTTTGTGTATGGTGTGTGTAAAAGTGTTGAAATGGAATTAAAGATAAGAAGCTAGGTTGGTGTTGGTGATGGAAGAGTAAGAGTTGTGTTTAGTGAATTTTTTTCTGTTTTACAATTAGTAAAGGCTGTGACTTGTATGATTTTTAATTAATTATAGAAAAATGTTCTTGAAGTGAATTTTTGATATGTTGTGCCTCTATGAGTCTAGAATGACTGAAAAATATGTTGATTCGATTTTGGAATGGTTATGAGTTTAGAAAGATTATTTTTATTAGACCTGTTCCAGCAGGTACCTTAACTGAGACAGCTATATTTCGGGATTTTTAATAAAATGTAGAAAAATCATATCCAATTGAATTTTGGATATGTTTTTGCTTAGTGAGTCTAGTATTTGAGAAAAATAATTTGGAACCACGTTGATTGAATTTGATTTATGGAATTCACAAAGTTCAGAACTGCTGCCAGGATGCAGGGAAATTGGGGCAGTCTGGTTAGGTGAACTATTTGACCAAGATTTTGTGTTCAGTTTGATCTGAAATTTTAAAGGAATGATTTTAAGATACAAAACTAAATTCTGTAAAAATTTTAGAATTTTTAGTCAAGTAGATTATTTTATACAATTTTTCAAAATAAGGATAAAATGGAGTCTTAAACCAGAATGTACTATTCATATGGTCATTTTGCTAATATTCCTTTGGATTAGGTTTTGAAGAGATTGGGTTGCATTAACCTAAATGTGGAGAATTCTTGGAAAGAAAAGAAATGTATAGATTGATGGGACTAGTTCTTGAGGTAAGTACCAATACATATGATTGTATTTAATTACATAATTTGAGGCTTAATACATTTGTTTGCAAATGTGTTAAGTGATCTATTATATTGTTAACATAATTGGACTAAGGTGATGATTGAATGATGTGAAGGATGTGAAGATCATTAACAAGGTAAGCATAAACCCTATTTGATTGTATATCCTTATATGTCTTTGAACATTAACACATTGGGATGAAAGTGTTAAATAAGCTATTATATTGTGAATGTAAATGAAGAATATATATAAAGGATGAAATATGAAATGGGAAAGGTAGGAAGAAATGAGGATCATTCTTAAGGTATGTGCAATTTGTTATGATAAATGCTCTAGTAATGAATGATGTTAATGTGTTTTGAGAAGTGAGAAAATGTTATGTTATATGCATTGTGAATCTTGTGTATGGCAATGTATTATATGAATAATATACTTTGAAATGTGATATCAATGATGCTATATGTATCATATGGATTGAGATATGATATGATATGAAGCCATTGTGATTGGCTATGATAATTCAATTGAAAGAGATAAGGCATGTTGGCCTAATTGATGATGAGATTGATAATGAAATAATAAATGAATTGTTTGTTTAATATGTTATTCAGTTTCAGAGTTCTGGATTTGGGTGGCATGCCTAAGAAATGATGAAAGGTAACAGTCTTGCCGGGTTGAGGATCTCCTCATATGTGTTGAGTTGATGGTCCAAGAGACTGGGTCTGTTACACTATCCATGGATAGAGATACATGTATATACATTGCCTACGGGCGTGATGATTGTGACTATGAACCAAAGCAGTAACTCTGAACTTTGAATAACATATTAGTGTTTTGGGCCCGAGTCTGTCTTTATTGTCAATGTGAAATGCAAGTATTGAACTATTGATTGTGAGTATTAATAATGAATTATGCTTGGTGAATTGTGAATAATATAATGTTATTAAGTGTAATATGTAAATGAATTGTGGTTGATGATAAAGGTTGTCTTTATTGGAAATATGATTTATGATTTGTATGAGTGTATTGCAATAATGAGTGTATGATATGTAATGTGTGTATTGCAATAATAATTGGTATGATATGTAAAGTGTGTATTGCAATAATGGTTGGTGTGGTATATATATAATGTAGGGGTATTAATATATTGGTTTTGAGTATTGGTGATGCATTGGGGTTGGTGATAATATTATGTATATATATACATCATATATGAAATTAGCTAGGATATATTAAAGATAAAATTAAAAAGAAAAGAAGATATGATAAGAACTAATTATATATTGAATCGATGTATCATTATATATCAATACTTCTATACTATATGTTTATATTTTATATTTGGACTACTAAGCTCTCGAACTTAGCGCGGGTATTTATTCGCGCAGGTATATAGATGGAAGATATGAAGTCTTTTGTTATGCCACAAGAAGAGTAAAGTTTGTCGAGACCAACTAGAGGGTAATGCATACATGTATAAATTTTAATTATGATGTATTTCTGACGAGAGAGTATTTATATGTATAAATGAAGTTTTAATAAAGATAATGATTTTTGTAAATGTTATTTAAATTAAGGTATTATGGTTTGAACTCTGTTACAGGTTTTTAAAAGGTAACGAAAAGTGACATCCTTATACTTTATATATTTACTGTATGTATACTAGGTATACGCATAGTACTTATATAGGGTATCGGGGTGTTACAAAAACCATCAATAAACCATACTAAACTTGCATAACAACAAAACAACTCAAAACAAGCATCAAACACAATCACAACCACAATCACAACTCAACCCATACACAATCCAAAACTCTTGCTTTCTTTTCACCAAACTTAACCTTTCCTACAAACTAACCCCAAAATCAAAGCCAAATAGACAACACACTCTCAAACACATCAAAGTTAACCACAACACATCAACAACAACCATCACCAACCTTAATTCACAAACTCAAAAGAAAACCAAAGAAACAAGTTGGAAACTTACCAAAAGTAAAGAAAATCCTTCAAACTCCAACTTGATCTCTTGAAACACCTTCAAATCT
Organism: Garcia nutans; assembly: GCA_947685225.1. Classification (NCBI taxonomy): domain Eukaryota; kingdom Viridiplantae; phylum Streptophyta; class Magnoliopsida; order Malpighiales; family Euphorbiaceae; genus Garcia; species Garcia nutans. Next base: position 52,319,220 of record CANTUV010000007.1, read on the forward strand.
TGAGTGAGGAATCACAAAACCTCTCCTTCCCTTTAGCTATGGTGATAGCCGACCAAAGAAAAGAAAGAAGAAGAAGAAGAAAATGAAAGTCAAACCACACACTTGTCTCTTAACCACAAGATTTCCACCTTTATTTTCCACCAAGTAATTATAATAATAAAATATTATAAATATCATCTTCTACTTAATTAATTTTCATTTTAAAATATCCAAAATATCTCATATGACCATTAAATAAAAGTTGACTTGTATATGTTGTATATATCTCTATATATACAACATATACACACTTCTTTTTCCTCTCTTACCACTTAATCAAAAATACAATTTGCATTTAATTCCATTTTCAACACTTAACATTTCCAAAATTTTAGGGTATAGTTTGGGATATGCCCATATCACTGAGCATGTCATAGCTACTGTGTTGAGGGAGGATTGACATGGCCAGTGACACGCCCATGTCACTGAGTGTGTCAAAGCTTTTGTGTTGTGGGTTTAGGGCATGATCAAGAACACACCCGTGTTGTTGAACATGTCAAGTGTATAGTTTGCCCTAGTTGGTTCTTATCCTTATTTTCTTATGTGTATCACTAAGTGAATGTGTATAATCACCTTTGGATTAGGTTTTGAAGAGATTGAGTTACCCTAATCCAAGTGTTGAAGGATTCTTGGAAGATGATTTTGAAATTGTTGTGAGTTACTCTTAGAGGTAAGTACAAACCCTACATGATTGCATAACAACAAAATAACTCAAAACAAGCATCAAACATAATCACAATCACAATCACAACTCAACCCATACACAATCCACAACTCTTGCTTTCTTTTCACCAAACATAACCTTTCCTAAAAACCAACCCCAAAATCAAAGTCAAATAGACGACACACTCTCAAACACATCAAAGTTAACCACACACATACCAACAACAACCATCACCAACCTCAATTCACAAACTCAAAAGAAAACCAAAGAAACAAGTTGGAAACTTATCAAAAGTAAAGAAAATCCTTCAAACTCCAACTTGATATCTTGAAACACCTTCAAATCTTAAGTGAGGAATCACAAAACCTCTCTTTCCCTTTAGCTATGGTGATAGCCGGCCAAAGAAAAGAAAGAAGAAGAAGAAAATGAAAGTCAAACCACACACTTGTCTCTTACCCATAAGATTTCCAACTTTATTTTCCACCAAGTAATTATAATAATAAAATATTATAAATATCATCTTCCACTTAGTTAATTTCCATTTTAAAATATCCAAAATATCTCATATGACCATTAAATAAAAGTTAACTTGTATATGTTGTATATATCTCTATATATACAACATATACACACTTATCTTTTCCTCTCTTACCACTTAATCAAAAATACAATTTGCATTTAATTCCATTTTCAACACTTAACATTTCCAAAATTTTAGAGTATAGTTTGGATATTACACACGCGATCGAAGAGACTTGCAAATTCAAAAGATGTTATTAGATAAACCTGTCATATGAGGACTCGGTTGGAGAAAGTAGGAAAGACTCTGCATCATAACCAACCCGAGCATGCCATCAAGCAGTTTTCGGCATAGATATACTATTCAACATGTATTTTAGGATGTCCGTGGGCACCCTCCGGTGGCTTGAAACAAGGAACCAGTTGTGTACCCACTCGCCAAGAAACCAACAACTAGAAACTGGCTTGACGAGGATTCGATTGGAATTTTGTAAGGGCATTGCTGCATAATGGCTGTTGTCCAGTTTGCCTACTCATTAACTCCCCACCATGTGGTGTTTCCTATAAAATTTCCAAAAGAAGGTATGTTGACTTTTATAAATTTCAATGCTACTAAAGATTTTTCTTTTATCATTTCCCAGGTTAGTCTACTTAAATGATAGTGGTAGGAATACACATGATAAGTGTCAGGCTTTTCTTTGCATCCAGACAGCCATAACCTTAATCTTGGGTACTCAACCAGTCATCTGGAAATTCCAGGAATCTTCATCAGGCAATGCTTATACGGCCAAACCTAAAAAGTCACCTAAAGTCAAGGTTGTGGAAGTTCATTGATTGAATTGAAAGCCATAAGAATCAATAATACCTCAGCAATGACCATGAAGTCGGTAAATGACTTTTTGTTCTGGCAAAGCTTATCAAAACCATGATAAATAAAGAGATGTCAGCTTCCCCCCAGCCGTAGTGTGGTATAGGATCAAGTTTAGCAAGCACACGTGGCACAAACAAATGAATGGCTGATTCCATACTAGGTAGAATGGTGTATCCAAGTAAATACAATAAGAACCCCCAGGTATATTGTTTGGCTTTTTCCCCGTTTATCGGTCTGGTATACTTCATGCAGTATTCATGTATGGGTTCAAATTTAATCTTAGACGATTCCTTTATTAAGGATTCAATGCCTAGCAAATGGCAGATCTGAGCATGTGTTAGGGGGTCATCTATAAATGGGATAGGGATATCGTAATAAGGGATACCTATTATAGCAGAAAAGTCAACCGGGTCGATAGTCATTTCTACCACCGACAAATAAAAAGTGTGGGTAGTATCCGTCTACCGTTCTGCTAATTCCTGGATCACACTTGTGTCAATTTGAAATTTTTTTGTCGGCAACTGCAAAATAAAATCCTCAAACCCACATTCCTGGATCATCCGCTTGGCCGGAGGAGGTGCTTTGTTATAACATTCGCAGGCTTTATAAACGCATTTGCCACCACGGACTTCACAAATGTTAGCCTGTAATAAAGCAGATAAGTTCTAATTTGTGCTTTTAATTCTTCCCACACATGTAAAATAAGCAACACCCAATTTGCCTGCAATAAATTTGTTGTGTTGTTTTGTACCCTCAATTCATTTTAGAATAGGCCCTAATAATTTATTTTTAAGCATTTTATTCTACTAGGAAGTTGTTCTTTTAATTCTTTTTAAACATGCAAGGTAAATAGATTTTTCATAAATAGGTTTTAGAAATCCATTTTTATGGCACTTTAATTATTTAGTCCTAGAAATTTGCTTCATAATATTTTGATTTTTCATAAATAGACCCTAATAATTTATCTTAGGTATTTTAATTTTTTCCTTAATTCTTTTATACATGCAAAATAAATAAGTCCTAATAGTTTATTTTGTTTGGACATCCTAGCTTTTCTTTAATATTTTCTCTAATTTTCTTTGCACATTTACTAATATTATTTGTTTTCTAGGAATTTAAATTATAGTAAAATGATAAAAGGTGGCACTTACTCGAGCTTTTTCTCACCGGTTGCAGTGTTCGGATAGTGCAGCTAAAATTACGACCCTGCCATGCTCGTGAGTTCTGATATAATCGAGTAGCTCGGTATTTACATGAGTACCAGTCGCAGAAGTATAATGGATGCTCTCCATTTGTAAGTAATAAATTAAAGAAGTTAAGTGTGGCTTAAGATTTAAAGTTTATAATTTTCTAAATGAAAATGAGGTTTTGAAACACATTTCTAACATACTACATGACCTTTATATAGAGAGGAGATTGGCTCATGACGAATAATAATAATAATAATAATAATAATAATAATAATAATAATAATAAAACAAAACATAAAGTAAAGGAAAGAGAAAAGTTAGATGTGTGTAATAGACGACTTGATTTGCTTTTGAATTTTATAAAGTATTAGTGGACTTGTAACATATATTGAAAGGACAAAGTATAGCTTAGCATGATATGAATTATTGAACTAAATAATTTATCAGACTTTACACAAGCACGAGAGGTTTCAGTTTGAACACTCAATTTGCAAACTTACAAGGCCATAATAAATTGATATTTATTGTTGGATTAAATGTATACGTGTTTAAAAAAAAAAATTTTTTGTGGTAAAAAATTTTTTTCATGCAAGGGGCAAGGATATATAAGGAGGTACATGACACAATACAATAGCCAACTTTTTTGCTAATTTTTTGAATTTAATTTTGTAGATATTATGAGTTTACTGAGGCACCCAAACTTTAAAAAAAGATCAAGAATTTAATCTAGATTTGTACCAACAAAATTTTTAGAAGCTTAGATTTATTAAAGTATCTGTTTAAATGTCTCGGGTTTATTTGAAGCACTCGAACTAGCTCAGATTTATTGAAGCATCCACTCGAATGTCCTGGGTTTATTTGAAGCTCTCGGACTAACTCAATTTTATTGAATCATCCACTTGAATATCCCAAGTTTATTTGAAGCACTCGGACTAGATTGGATTTATTGAAATACCAGCTTGAACGTCTTAGGTTTATTTGAAGCACTCGGACTAGCTCTGATTTATTGAAGCATTCGCTCAAATATGCTGGGTTTATTTGAAGTACTCAGACCAGCTCAAATTTATTAAAGCATCCACTCAAATGTCTTGAGTTTATTTGAAGCACTCAGACCAGCTTAGATTTATTAAAGTATCCTCTAGATCGTCTCGAGTTTATTTAAAGCATTCGGACTAGCTTGAATTCATTGAAGCATCCACTAAAAGATTTCATATTTATTTAAAGCACTCGAACCAGCCCATAAATATTTAAGCATTTGAGATCGGTTTAAATTTATCAAGAACAGATTACTTTTCACTCTCTGAATAAATTCAAGATCATTCAAGTATGGGACAAAACTGTAAACTCTTAATTTTGGCCCAAATTAAATTAGATCCAATTAAAAGCCTAAATAAAATATGGTACCAATTAAAAAGATCAAATTATTGAATTGCCCTTAGAATTATGACGAATTAGCCATTCTCATGGTTAATTGGCCATGACTTAGGGCGAATAGGCCATAAGTCTAGCCAATTCACTATAAAGCCCGGAGTTTATTCAGATAAATAGGGAGTTTTCTGATAAGATTGGGACTTCTCAATGGATTAACCCTAACTTAGGGAAGCTAAGAACTAAGGACCGAAATTAGCATACAGCAAATATTATCATGCAGTAACCAAGGAAAACTCGAGAGTAAGAAAATAAAAAGACACAGAGAGTGAGAAAAACCAATAGTAACCAAGAAAAAAAATCAAGTAGATATAAAGAACAAAGAAGCAAGAGAATACAGTAGCTAGAAAGTTGTTTTATTCAACCAAAATCCCATTGATCCAGGCTCATTAGGGCCATCCAAGGTAGAAGAGTTGTGTGGTTCATTTTGGCAAGGCTTGGATTGGTGATTATTATTTGGTGGAACCTACAACGTCGATATGATCTTTAATGCTTAGATTAAATTAATTTAATAAGTCATCATCTTGTTTGTTCCATGATTTTACAAATTTACTTACCTTATTTTGTTATAATTAATTTCATCAATCAAAACCCTAATTTAATACTAAACCCTAATTTCAATAACCAAAACCCTAATTTGATAATTAAGACCCTAATTTCATCAATCAAAACCTTAATTTGATAATTAAAACCCTAATTTCATGACCAAAGCCTAATTTCATTAATTAAACCCTATTTATGATTATTTGTATGTTGATTAATTGTATGTTTGAATTGTTTGTTTCATTATGAATGTTTAAACTTTAATTATTTATTTTGTTTCGTGGGTTAAAGATGTAAAATGCATGTTTTCATAGTTTGTGGGTACCTTAATTTATTCTTATTTGTTCTTTTATTCAATTATTTTGGATTTTAAGAAGTTGTAAAAGGATATATTTTTCACTCTTTTGTGAGTGTCCTATTTTTTATATTATGGGCTATCGGACAATGTAAGGGCATGCTTCCATCTCATATGGGCGTCCATTTTATTGTTTGTTTATTTTATGAATTGATGGATGCTTATTTACTTTAATTACATGTAATATGAGTAATATTATAATAAAAAAAATAATAATATTTAGATATGAAAAGAGGCTGATTCCAATAAACTGAGAGTTATGGGGGTATTGGGTCACTTCTCACCTTCGCGCATACGTAGCCAACTTTTCGAAACCCATATGGGTTGAAAATTTCTTAGGAATCGAGTCATCCACCTCTTCTACTTTCTTTTCAGCCCATTCAGATGGCAACTCCTATTTCTTCAAACTTACACTCGTGTTCTACAAAGCCCAATGTCTAATAATGCTGAAGTCGCAAGAACAATTTCACCTGGAGTGGGGACCAAAATCCATGCTCACACTTAGTTTCCTTTATTACTATTAATTCTACGCACAATTAGTTAATATCATTTAATTTTCCTATGCAAGTGGAATAACTAATCGGGAAAACCTTTTTGTCAAGAAAAAGCTCATATATAGTCAAGGTATTGTGCTCTTTTCTATCTCAGTTTTAATTTAGTAATTAATTAACTAAAATTAGTTAGTTAAAAGTCCTTTGTAATCAAAAGCACGAACTACTTACGATTCTAATTTTTATTCAAATAGGGTAAGTGGCATACTCGGAATATGACTATGAGTAGCTAGCCCTCACCTAAACAACCAACCGGTCCTTTTTATTTTAAATTTTCTTTTATTATCATGTATTATGTTCATTATTACTATTGTTATTATTCTTCCTCCCTCTTCTTGATATTTTGGGAGTCCATTACAAATTTGACAAGTTTTGCAATGGTCGCCATTATGCTTTTATTTATTTATCTTTTTTTTAAATTAATTAATTAGAGATTTGTGCTTAACCTAGAATCTATAAGAGGTAGAGTTAAAGCTCCCCTAAAATTATTATTTTGGTAGAGTTATAATATTTATTTTTCGCACTGCATGGATATCATGCTATTATATGCTCATACATTGCAATAAGGTCATTCATAATTAATTTTAGCATAAACCCATAAAAATAATATTTTTCTTTAATTCAAAAGGTTAAAATCAATCAAAGAGAGATAAGAAAATTATTTTTTATCAAGTTGGTATGAAAACTTAGCCCGGGACATATCGTGATTGATTTCGGACTAGTGTCTTTTTTTTTGGGTAAAATCAATTTAATTTAATGGGATCAATTAAATGTGTTTTTTCTTAATTTTCCCAAATAAAAAAAAACTAATATGGTGACTTTTTATTTTTTTTTAAAATAAAAGTCATTATTCGTTTTCAAAACAAAAGGAGAGTTTCTTTTAAAAATAAAAAGAAACAAATCTTTTCAAAATAAAAGATAATTTTAAACTTGTCATTACCGAACCGACTGGTGACCATACGCGATGGTGTTGTGTGAGACTTAACCAAAATGAGCATTTCGGCTACTAATTTTCTAGCGGGTTGGATCGGTACTTGGAAAAACCACACACTTAGGACTTGGGATGTTTGTAATTTTTTTTACCTATGAGCCACCTAATGTTATATATGCTGTAATTTGACATCCAAATGATGAGAAAATTGACTAAAATGAAATGGTTAATGCAATGGACATTTATGAAGATGATGTTGAAATATCAAATTCGGAATCGAAGAGTGAGCAGCCAGTCTTTGATCGCCCTTATGATGAAATCCCAATGGAAGACGGTCCAAGATTTGGCCATGTGATGGAAACTGTTGATTGGCTACAAAGTGGTAAGTTTTGCCATTTATGCATGTCAAAATTGCAAAATATTATTAACTTTTAAATTTAGTTTTAATTACTTATAAACATTATATTAAAGTTATTATTATTTTTGAATATCCCAGTTGATTTTGCAAAGCTTTTTTGTGGGTGAGAGTTTCAAGGACGTGTTTTTGTATAGCGAAGATGATGGCGTTGGTGGCATGCCAATTATTTTCTGCATCAAAGGAATGGCATTTTCTGGAAGGGAAGAATCAAATATAGATGATTTTGGTATGTGAAAAGCAACGATATATAAGATGGAGATTCATTAGAATTTATATTGACCCACAATACTCCTAGCATGTGCATATTCAAAGTCTTGATTACCCGAGTCTAAGCAAGAAACTTTATGTTTAATATGGATTGATATGCTTTATTTACCAACTGAATGATGTTTAATTTAGATCTTTGCTACTGTTAAACTTAGGTTTTATTTTTATAATCCAAGAACTTAATTGCTACTTGTATATTAGTTTAACTTTAGTATTGTTTAAGTTTAATTTTATTACTATATTTAAAAAAAAAAATTATGATTGCACTTCATTATTTTTATGAGTTACGTCGGAAGTCAAAAAACAAAATAAATAATACAAAACAAAGAAGAAGAGGGACGATGAGATGAGCTGATGAATTGATGGGTACAGGGAAAAGGATTCGCTGATAATATTAATGAACAAATTATACCTAAAGTAAAATAGTTGCGTTGCCAGCTCCACCTCCACTCCAAGACAAACAGACACACTTTCATCCCTTTTCTTTTCCTTTCTGGCAAATTTGTAATCATTATTATTATTATTAATCATCGGTTACAATCTTCTGTTTCTTCTTCGATTCTTATGTGGTTTTTGGCTCATTAATTCCGGTACTCAAGCAGGAGAATGAATTATAATCTAGGATTTATTTAAAGCTCTAATCGAACAATCATGTGGTTTTCCTTTTGGAGATCCAGAGATCGATTCTCATTGGATGAACTCAGGTTCTTTTATTTTTCACCCAATTTTCGTTATTCAATTTCATCTTATGCTTTTTTTTTTCCTAAAGAGAATGTGCAATTACAACAAATTCTAAGCGTCTTGATTCGTTTCGTACCAGACTGATCGAGTTTTTAATGATTTGAATTTGGGTTTTTTTTTTAAAATTTTTTATTTCTAAAACTAAAAGACTGCTAATTTTCTTAATTTGTTTGATGTGAGAATGGTGGAACTGAAATTTATTTTCTAATAATAAGGCTAGCAGCATTGCAACTTGCAACTCCAACCATTTGCAAAAGTCTCAGTCATGTTCTATAATGAACAAAGTTGGGTTCTTTCTAACAACTGCAACTGGTAAAGGGAAAAACATATACCTAAAGGTTAAGGTTGAATGATAAATTTTTAAAATTCCTTCAACATACAGCTCATGACTCGGTTTTCTAACTTGCCATCCCCATTAAAGCTGTTTTTTATAACACTTTTCAAAGTACCTTTAACCGTAACCCTGAACCCAATTTCTCTTTAATATAAGTTTTTAATCCTTAAACCCTAAAAACAATGTTCATTCTTTTATTTGTATATTTTGCAGCTACAGAAAACTCCATACACCCGTTAAATAACTTGTTGACAGTATCTTCAACTTTTCTTTTTCTATATCTTGTCAATCTTATTACGTTTTTGGATCAAATTCCTAGGGCTTGGAGCTTAATTTCCTTTGAACCAAGAATAGACAAAATTCTAAGGGCTCTAATAGCATCCATACATATCTCATAGTTGATAATGATTTATATTTGTTTTAGGTTGACTTTTATGCTATTTTGTGCAGATATTTAACTGATCAGCTTCAGAATGTTCAAATTGTAAATGAGGTTAACAAAGTGATTGACATGCATTTTTGTTTTCTTGTTTTAGCCAATTGTTATCTTTGATATTTAATATTGTTTAAATTATCTTTCTACCTAAGGATTTTGTCATTGAGGCACTGAGATCAATAGCAGAGTTGATAACTTATGGTGATCAGCATGATTCAAACTATTTTGAGTGAGACTTCTTAATACTCAGTTCTCATTTCAAGTTCGAGCTTTGTTATGAGTAACTTATGCTTTTCTTGTTCTTTGTAGATATTTTATGGAGAAACAAGTTATGGGAGAGTTTGTACGGATACTAAAGATCAGCAAACCAGTGACTATTTCACTTCAGTTACTGCAGACTATGAGCATTATGATTCAGAATCTTAAAAGTGAACACGCCATATGTAAGTTGGTTCTTGAAAACAAAATTCCATGTGTAGGCTCTTTTGCCTTTTCTTCTTTATTACTGTTTTCTAAATTGACCCAAAAAAAAGTGGGTTTTCTTTCTGAACTTACCCTCTGGGAAACTTTGCAGACTACATATTCAGTAATGAGCACATTAACTTCTTAATTACTTATGCGTTTGACTTTCGCAATGAAGAGCTATTGTCTTACTACATTTCATTTTTAAGGTGTGTTTTCTGCCATTTAAGTTATCTTGGTTGAAATTGACCATTTCTTTGTATCTATGTTTTGGAATCCTGATGGCATTTTCTGACTTCCTATGGCATGTTTTATGGTTAATAAAGAGCAATAAGTGGAAAGTTGAACAAGAATACTATTTCACTGCTTGTAAAGACTCAAAACGTAAGTTTGTCATTTCCACATCATTTTGATTGTGCCACATAATTGTTTTAATTTTTTCTTTTTCTTCTCCCCTCTCTCTCTATCAAATCATGCTAATTTTCCTACTAAAGTAGAGACCTGGTATACATCTTGTGTGGATGGTCACCACATAGTTTATTATGCATGCTAAAGTTATGCCTTGTGTTCAGATTATCAAGGATAAATTGGATCTAATAATACTTTTGAGTTGCATGCCTGAAAAATACGACTTCTTTTTTTAGTAAATTTGCATGAACATCATTGCAAGTATGGGTATGTGGCTGGTGGTAAGTGATCCAAGTGCCCAACTAAGAACCTATGCATGGCTGTTGCCTGAACATTTCCTTCCTTCCGTAGTCATGTTTCATCAGTTTTGCACTTCTGTTGGAAGTGTCTATAGTTCATCAAAGTTATTTACTTATTTCCTCCATTTCTACCTATCTACAATAGAAATCTTGCCCTTCTCTTTCTATACTGTATGCATTTTGCTTTGTCTGTCTATCTTTGTGAGTAGCTTCTGGGATTTTTACTTTACTTTGTGCATTAGGAAGAAGTAGTTTCTTTTCCATTGTATGCTGAGGCAATACGGTTTGCTTTTCATGAGGAGAATATGATTCGCACAGCAATACGTGCTTTGACACTAAATGTTTATCATGGTAAGTCAATTTTTTTATCGTTTATATTTCTTTTGATGCAATCGCATCCTAATGAAGCAAGGTTTAATTTTCATATTCTGGTTTCAGTTGGAGATGAATCTGTGAATAGATTTGTTGCCAAGGCCCCTCATGCTGATTATTTTTTGAATTTGGTGACTTTCTTTCGGAAGCAGTGCATTGATCTGAATGTATTGGTCTCTGAAATTTTAAAGTAAGATTAGGATAGTTAAACTTCTAATGAAATTCAGTAGAAAGTATTTGTTTGTATTTTAACTGTTTGTTTGATTTCTGAGACAGGAATTCAGACTCTAATGCAACCACTTCGGTTCTTGCTGCTGTGGATGAAATTGAAGACAATCTTTACTATTTTAGTGATGTTATTTCTGCTGGGATTCCTGACATTGGAAGGCTAATAACGGATGACATGTTACGATTTTTGATACTCCCATTACTTCTTCCATCTTTGCGGTCGAATGCTTTCAATGTAATGATCTTGATCTTTTGCATTTTTCCTTTCATTAATTAATTTTTCTCCTTGGGTTCTGGTTGCTTTTCTACCAGTTTGTTGGTGTATCTTTTGATTATTTTATGCTTTCTTCTTACTTAACCTTTGTAGCTTGTAAATCCAGGAAATACATATTGGTGCTACCACTTCTCTATATCTACTTTGTTGCATCTTACGCATAGTTAAGATAAAGGATTTGGCAAATACCCTTGCTGCTGCTCTCTTCTATCCACCAGAGGTCTTTATTCTACAATCTGAAGCTAGGGTCAATGGTCATATGTCTGACCATGATCATATAAATGAGACCCAACAGTTGGAAAGTGATAATGTCACTGAGGTTGATACTTGTCTAAAAGTTAATTTGCCAAACTTGGCTGGTCCATTGCAAGTTCATCCAGAAGATGTTGCACAAACTGATTGTAGCTCGCAAGGGGCTTTGAGGTACAAAACTGCTCATATTTCATTCCAATCACAGTATTGCACCACTTGGTCAAAAGAAAAAGATGTTTGTATTTTACTGAACATATTGTTATTAGCAAATATGCTCTTCTAGACTTTTCTATCCCTAAACTTCTGTGGAGTATCTAAACCAAATTTCTTCTCCATGTGAGATAAATTCACTAACTATCGCTGTACTTGTTGCTAAACTTCAATTTGTCTCTTTTAATTCACTGAACATGTATTTAAACAACAACAATGTCACTGCTACTGATTTCAATTGAGATTCTGACCGGACCCAGCTGCTCCAATATATAATTTTTTTTAATTTAAAATATGCAGTCACAACCTCCTTCCCTCTCTCATACTTCTTTCTTCACATTCTTTCTCTACCCAAAAATGCAACTCCCTTGTTAATTTTGCAAATGTGGACAATGGGAAACATCTGCTCTCTTGCTTCAAAGAAGCAGAAGATAAGAGATTATTGTAATCTTGTGAATTTTGGTGTGTTTTGGCTGTCCTCCAACTGATGGGGATATCTACAGTGATTTTTTTCTGATGACCCTTTTTGTCATTAAGAATGTGTGCTGGTGAGTAAGAGTAGGTATTATTTTTTATATTCTTTTTACCTTTTTATTAGGACAAGTGGACAACGAGAATGCCTTGGCTCAAGTCTTAATGAGACAAAAAAATGAAAGAAAATGCTTATAGTGCTAACAAATTGAAAATTAAGCAATTACCTTTATTCTTATTCAACAACAACAACAACAACAAAGCCTTAATCCCAAACAAGTTGGGGTCGGCTGTATGGATTCTCAACAAAATAAGCTCAAAATACACCAAAAAAGATACTCCAGCCTTAGGCCCCTTCCAAGACACGGATTTTACATCTCCATTCAAGTCTGTCATTAATCAAATCCGCATCAAGATCTAAGGCACGTAAGCCTCTTGCTATCACCTCCTTTCACACAGTTCTAGGTCTGCCACGACCTCTAGCCCCCTCAATCAACAAATTCTCACACTTACGAACCGCAGCATTAGGAGGTCTTCTTAAAACATGCCCATACCATCTAAGTCTTCCTTCCCTCACCTTATCTCCGACGTCCGCTACTTGGACTTTTTGTCGAATATGAACATTCTTAATTTTGTCCAGTCTGGTATGTCCACACATCCATCTTAGCATCCTCATTTCTGCCACACTCATCTTATGCAAATGTTGTCCCGTTGGTGCCCAACACTCACTACCATAGAGCATCGCAGGTCTAACAACCGTCCTATAGAATTTACCTTTCACTTTCAGAGGTATTTTCTTATCACATAGAACCCCAGTCGCACCCTTCCACTTCAACCACCCTACCTGTATTCTGTGAGCCACATCTTCATCTATACGGCCATCATTCTGGAACACCGAACCCAAATATTTGAAGTGCTTGGTTTTAGGAACCAAAACTCCATCCAACTTAACCTCATGTTCCTGCTTCTTCCTTAGACTGAACTCACAGTGCATATATTCCGTTTTACTCCTACTTAACTTAAAACCCTTGTCCTCGAGGGTTTTTCTCCACACTTCCAACTTACGGTTTACACCAGCACTAGTTTCATCAATTAAAATAATATCATTAGCAAACAACATACACCAAGGAACATCGTCTTGTATGCTTCTGGTTAGCTCGTCCATAACCAGGGTAAATAAATATGGACTCATGGCCGAACCTTGATACAATCCGGTAGTAATAGGGACAGCCTCAGTGTCTCCACCAGGTGTTTTCACACTAGTGGATGCATTCTCATACATGTCCTTGATGATGTTGATATATTTGCCGTTGACTCCTTTCCTCTTCAAAACCCACCATAACACTTCTCTTGGTACTCTATCATAGGCTTTCTCCAAGTCAATAAATACCATGTGAAGATCTTTTTTCTTCTCTTGATACAATTCCATTAGTCTCCTTAGAAGAGAAATAGCCTCCATGGTAGATCTCCCTAGCATAAACCCAAACTGATTCTCCGAAACTCTTGTAAGCTTCCTCAATCTGTGTTCAATAATCCTTTCCCATAATTTCATAGTATGGCTCATAAGTTTGATACCTCGATAATTTGTACAGCATTGAATGTCTCCCTTATTTTTATATATGGGTACCATGATACTCTTCCTCCAGGCATTCGGCATCTTACGTCCTTTCACAATAGCATTAAAGAGTTTAGTTAACCAGACAACTCCTACCTCTCCAAGGTTCTTCCAAACCTCTATAGGAATACCATCCGGGCCACAAGCTTTACCAACTTTCATATACTTCAAGGCTTCTCTTACTTCACTATGCAGGATCCTCCTAGACCAGCTGATAAAATCATTTGTTGCATGAAGACCTTGAAAATCTTGTTCATGTTCAGGGTTGAATAACTGCTCAAAATAAGCCTTCCACCTCTCCTTAATCTCAACATCTCCTGTCAACACCCGTTGATCTTCGTCCTTTATACATTTGACTTGGCTTAAATCTCTGCTTTTCCTTTCTCTCATCCTTGCAATCTTATAAATGCCTATTTCTCCCTCTTTAGTACCCAACTTTTGATAAATCCCTTCTAAGGCTCTGCCACGAGCTACACTAACAGCCTTCTTTGCCTCTTTCTTAGCCCTCTTATATTCCTCAAAGGCCTCGCTATTAACCGCATTCGGTAACTTTTTATACCATTCCCTCTTAGCCTTAATAGGCTTTTGAACCTCCTCATCCCACCACCATGCATCGTGCGGTCGAGGCCCTGCCCCTTTAGAGATCCCAAGCAATTTACTACCTGCTTTCTTAATGCCACCTTCCATTTTTGTCCACAAGTCCTCTGCACTAGCCTCAAGGTTCCAAATTTCTTCCTTTAATAACTCCTCCTTAAAGGTACCTTGAGCTAGGTCTTTCAATTTTCACCATCTTATCCTTGGTTCCAATATTTTCTTATCATTCCTCCAGCTACTTTTATTCTTAACATCTAAAACCACAATACGATGTTGCGCCGTCAATGCTTCACCCGGAATGACCTTGCAATCCTTACACTTACTTTTGTCCCGTCTTCGAGTAAGTATGAAGTCTATTTGACTTTGGGTTCGTCCACTCTTAAAGGTAATCAAGTGTGACCCCCTCTTTTCAAAGCAGGTATTCGCCAGCACTAGATCATAAGCCACCGCAAAATCCAAAATGCTCTTTCCCTCCTCATTCCTGTTGCCAAAACCATAACCCCCATGGACCCTGTCATAACCATTACTGTCCTTACCAACATGCCCGTTAAGGTCCCCACCAATGAAGATTTGCTGATTATCCGGAATACCTTGCATGATATCATCCATATCTTCCCAGAACTGAACCTTGGATGCTCCGTCCAAACCTACTTGGGGAGCATAAGCACTAATAACATTAATAGTGTCATCTCCCAAAACAAGCCTCAAAAAGATAATCCTGTCTCCCTTTCTCTTCACTTCCACCACCTTGTCTTTAAGCGTAGGCTCAATAATAATGCCCACACCATTCCTATTGTTATCCAAGCCACAATACCACAGCTTATATCCTGAGTTACCAATCTCTTTTGCTTTATTTCCCATCCACCTGGTTTCCTGCAAACAAGCAATACTAACCTTCCTTCTTTTCAAAGTATCCACAAGCTCTATAGACTTCTCAGTCAGAGTGCCAATATTCCAACTACCTAATCTTAATCGGCTCCCTTGGACTTGCTTCTTTAGCCGCATTCGTCCATAATGCGGTAGCCCTTTCCTGTCTGACACCACATCCGGGCGCTGATATGGCGGGACTAACTTCTTTACCCATACCCGTCCATGGCATGGGAACCTTTGCTCATACTCCACCACACCCAGGCGTCGATGTGATGGAACCCCTTGCTCATTTAACACTACACCCGGGTGCCGATGTAGCGCGTGCCTAGGTGAGCATGTCCCAACGGTATAATGATAGTTTTGAGAATCCATAGAAAGTTTGGCAAAATTTTTACACTGGCCGCCAACCTACCGCAACCCTCCTCCTTTATCCGGGCTTGGGACCGGCTACGATACTCGCAGGCGGAGTTACCTTTATTCTTATTCATATCCTTCAATTTCTTCCTGTAAGATATTCTGTTGCTTTATGCATTTTGGGAGACACTGTGTGCTTTGGTCCAAAATCTTCGCTTTGCTCAAGATATGTTATTGAGATTTTTTGAGTTTCTTGTCTGGGCTTGAGACGCTGATTGAAGCAAAGTTGGTAGATTGAGAGGTTTTAGTGAAAAAGAGTTTATGAGTGGGCCCAAGATTTCTTGAACTCGTTTTTGGAGAGATTGGTATTGATAGATGCCACTGGTACAGATTGGAAGATTAGGATATAGAGTTTCAGGTTCAGCCAATAGTGGAATTTCGGGAGGAAAAGTGGTGGAGAGAGACAGTGTCAAGAGAGAGAGAGAGGAGATAGAAAGTGTCTGTAAGAATTATTTTCAATAAATAAGGAATCTATGTCATTATTTTAGTGCCTATACAAATTATTTTTCATTAAATGAGGAGTCTACATCATTTTGGTGAGGTCTAGATAGAATCAAGTAGCAATAATGTTACTGCTTTTCTAAATAAATTTCTGTGATTTACAAGTTACAAATGTGATTTTTGTTACAATTATGTACATTAATAACAAGCTCATTAATGGCGAGTCCTCCCAGGAAGTGTGCCCAATACAAAATACTCTCAGTTTTCCTGTATAGCATGAATTTTGAAAAATTACTTCCAGTCTCAATATCTGTTTCTTTGATGCCAAAGTGTGTTTTATATTTTGCAACAGAGCTCTATGGGTTTCTTTTTCCTTTTGAATTTGGGCTACATATTGTGTTTCAGGGTGTTTTTTTTTTCTGTTGCTGTGCCTGTGAATGTCCCTTGTTGGATATTCATTAGCTTTTCTCAAATGAGATTGCTGCATCTTCTGTTGATTGCTGGTAGGCTTTGCAAGAGCCATTAAATTCTTTCTGCATTAAATTTATTAATGACGATGAAGAGATGAAACTTATGTAGTAACAAAAACTTATGTAGTAACAAGGCTACCTTTACTATTACTACAATAATTGTATCAGCTCAAATGCTCGGTTTATGTCAGCTTCATGTTTTCGGCTTTCTAATTTCTTTGTAATGTTTCTAGGGATGCCTTGCTTTCTTACATCACACGTGGCGATGATCTACAAGTTCTGGGTTCCTTGAGTGTGCTGGCTACTCTGTTGCAAACAAAAGGTTTTGGCATTGGAATTTTTTAGCTTTATATGCTATTGGTTTTTAATGTTATCTCATTGAAGACTGTCATTTGTAGAATTAGATGAAACAATGCTAGATGCTCTTGGAATTCTGCCTCAACGCAAGCAACATAAGAAGCTGTTGCTGGTAAGTTACATCAATAGCAGTAGCCTTGAGTATATTATCATGCTCACTCTATGTATATTGATTGATGCTCTTCTATTTTCGTTGCTACTAAATTATGAATTTGAATATCATTGTCACTCGATGGATATTGATTAATGCTTTTCTTATGTTCTGCTTGATTCTCTCTTATATTGTTTCTGCTAAATTACGAAGTTGAATTGCTGTATGCTGTAGTTGCTTTCTAGTAGTAAATTTTTTGCTACAAGCTTTTGGAGCACACATATTGTTTGATGCCTGCCTCATCATGGTTTATATTTAGCACACCTTCAATATCTGTCATATTTCATACCATAATTGTCTTATATCGAGGATCTTTTCTTAACTCTGACAATCTCTTGGTTTTTTCAATTTGGTGAAGAAACTCTAAATTTTACACGAAGTCCTAGTTAGCAACCAATTCGTGATTTAACAATAATTTTTGGATGGACCCTGTTGGTTGCTATAGTTGCAACTCATTAAAATTTTTATATTGAATTGCAAAAAATTAAAAAAATTGTCCAGAATTGAAATAAGCGCAGTTGTGGGTTCTTTGCGGTCATTACAATTTGTGTACTATCTTTCGAATCATAGCTTTGTATGTTATGTATCATTAATTTGTTTGAAGAAAATAAATTCATGTTAATTGCCTAAGGAGATTGAACTGAATTGTTTTTCCCGTTCTTTAATAGCAAGCGTTGGTTGGCGAGAGCTCAGGTGAAGATCAACTTTTTGCTTCAGGAATTGGCTCTATAAGAGATGGTTTTGGCAATGAACTTGATGTTTATCAACAAAAACTGAAGGTAATGTTGACATTTCCTCTCTTTCTCTCTTAGATTGTACTATCTCTGTTTTGGAATAAATGAATATTGAACTCATTAAATTTGCAAATGAATTTCATAAGAAATTCATTATTAAATAAAGTGTCAGGTTTGGAATGTTGAAGTATTTAAACATGGAATTCTTTTCGAATTTGTAGTCCTATTAACTTGTACCTTTTGATAGTTAAAATTCTATAGCTTTACTAGCTTAATTCTTTTGCAGTTTAAAATTCGTTTGCAAATTCTATCAATTGTAGCATAATTTTTCTCAAGCATAATCAATTCTACATATTTAAAAATGAATAGTCATACATACCAAACCTGACAAGTGTTGGATTTATAAATAAATTCCATAAGATTGTATGGGATTTATTTATTGCCAGACAAAGTCTATGCTTTTATTATCTTGCAATTTGGATTGTATGATTCTGATTATTGATCATTAAGGATATGGATCATTGAAATTGACACCTCAACATATGACTATTTGCATAAGATCACACATCTTAATCATTCAAATTTCACTTTCATTACATTTTAAACATTTGGATTTGGATTACTTTTTATAACATGGATATAGTTAACATTTCATTTATAAGTGAGACCAATTTATTGTACTTAAAGGATATTAGAAAATATGCATTAGTTTTATTTATTGCACTAGTTATTAACGCACATTTGTTTCATGTGATTGTTATGAATTTTGAATGCAGGGTTATATATTATCAAATATGAAGTATTTCACAGAATAAAAATATTTTAATTATTAATTAGACAAAAATTTAATACATTTATGAAAATTAAAATTAAGTCAAAATATTTTCATATTTTGGTTTGCTGATAATTATTATTTATATTCTATGCATAAAATAAAGTGAAGCAATTGAATTAAAATTTAACAATTCAAAAACTTGCATTAAATCTATTTGCATGTAAAATTTCAAATATATTGTGATGAGATATAAATTATGAATATTTTAATTGCTCATTAATATTTTCAAGTTCTTAACTAATACTAACAAATGTAGAAATAAACAAAATTTGTGATATAACCTTGTTTGAAAAGAAAAGCTGAAGTTGACCAAAACATTAAGATTTGTGTTAAGGAAAGCAACATTTTAAACCTTTAATTTCTACTTATTAAGTAGAGTACTTATGTTAAAAAAGGCACCTATTAACAACTAAGATGGTTAGTAAAAAAATAAAATAAGAAAACCCATATGGAAGAATGAATGCAGTCAGTCATAATAAAAATAAAAAGATACTTGAGTATTTTTTTTGTCTTTTATAAATAATAAGAAAGATAAATCTAAACATAGAAAACATTTTTAATTAAGGTTTTTGGTTAATAGATTTTTCTAATGAAAAATTTCTAATGAGAATTTTACTTTTTAGGTTTATACCATTAATTGAATGTATCATTTCTTCTATGTAACTTTAAGTTTGTTAATGGTAATAAACTATGAAATATCACCTACATAAAAAAGATAAAAAAATATCATTGGTATGCACAAACTTAATAACTCATATACAAAGTCATTGACATGTAAGATCAAAGAAAATTGAATTAGAAAGTGATAATTAAAAAATAACATGTAATATCTTATATCTATTACTTCCTTTGTCCTACTGAAATTGTCACTTTTGAAGAAAATTTTGTTCTACTAAAATTGCAATTTATGAAATCTAGAAAAATTAATTAGTTTCTTTTTTTTCAACTATACTCTTGTTTTAATGAGATTTTTTTATGAAGTGAGAATATAATAATCTTAATATTAATGAATTAATGGAGAGTATTTTAGTTCTATGAATAATTTTTTATAAAATAAAGAGAATATAATGAATACATTAATAGGTGCATGAGCTAAAATGATGATTTCAGTGGGACGAAGGTAGTATATGCTATTTTTCCATGAATTGTACACAATTATATTGTGTCAATACAAGATCCTATATCCTATTGCTTTTGGAAGTTTTCTTGATTGTCTTTACTGTTGAGGTTTCACTTAAGTTATATTCAAGTTGTCTAGAGTGTATGGGTGGCACTCTCTTTGGTGCTGTATTTAA
This sequence comes from Garcia nutans, assembly GCA_947685225.1. Classification (NCBI taxonomy): domain Eukaryota; kingdom Viridiplantae; phylum Streptophyta; class Magnoliopsida; order Malpighiales; family Euphorbiaceae; genus Garcia; species Garcia nutans. The sequence goes on from CANTUV010000007.1 coordinate 52,339,259, forward strand.
TGTAGTTTTTATTATGTATATCCATTAACCATGCTACTTCTAGCTTATATAAAAGGAGTGGAACTGCTTTTTTTTCCCAGCTGTTTGCCACTACTTGTGTATTGTTAGAGAACAGGTTTTTAAATAATGGCTGTTGTATGACTAACTATGTCATCCATTTGTTTCCCTCGGCATTATGTTACAGTTTAGAATCACAGGTGGAACAATCTTTTGGTTGTTACACCTGCTACTAGCCATTACACTCTTCTATTGCATAGTGCTTTTCTGCTATTTGTTGTTTGCTAAATGTGTTGCAATTGATGTTAATTTCTCTGTCCTTTGAGATAGTCATATGGTAGGCCTGTGATCCATACAAGCTTAACATGAGTGTTTGGTGAGAAGGAAAGAAAGAGAAAATGAGGGAAAGAAAGGAAAGATGAGATAAGATAGAGTAGAGAGAAAAGAAGAAGAGAGAGAGAGGGGCAGAGAAGAAGAATAAATTTGTTTACTTCTTTTCTTGAGTTATAGTTACAAATTACAGTAGCTTATAAATACTGTCGAACAGTTACAACAGATTGGTAGCTATTCAAACTCTGATGACTGGCCACTTCTTTTATTGACTATATGCAATACTTCCATAGTGCCTAACATCGTACTCGGGTCTTATAATGATTTCCTATATAATTAATTATTCATAGAGTTGTTTGGCTCATTAAAGAAGTTTCATTGTCATGTTATGTCTGTGACTCAAAATTCTAGGCTTTCGCACAGCCCTTGAAATCATGTACAACACATTTGTACAGCATTAAAATCAGAAGTTTATTTCAATTTGTTTGTATTTGTGCATAATTTAGCTTTTCTGATATTTCATGTTGCTTCTGGTCTCTTAATAAAAGCTCAGTTATATGGATTCTTCCATTAGATGTTCTATTTATATGTTTCATTTCTGTTTATTGTTTTCACCAGGATCACTATGGCGTGGTGTGCCATTTTCCAGAGGTGGGAATGAGCCCTCGTGTACATAGATTTCAGGTACATTTTAAATTTTGGAATCAATTTGGGAACTTTTGTAAATGCTTTATACTTAATTGGCCTAATGCATTTAGAGGCTTGGACTATGGTCAAAGGTGCAATTAGCCCTTACATGTTTTAATGTTTTCAATGGAGCACAGACTTTTATCTTTTTGATCTACTATGTCATCCTGAGAATAAAATAATATATATACTGCTGAAAAACAAAAGCAACATTATTTTATGTTTTAAAAAAATATATTGCTATTTTAATAAATCTTTTAAAAATTTAAGTTGATTTATAAAAAAAAGATTCCAAATTAAAGAACATTTCTCTTAGCATCTAATCCTAGCTACCTCCAACGTAGTTCGTTCTTCTCTTTTTTGCCACCCCCAACATAGTTCATTCTTCACTTTTTCCGTCCCTCGTGTCACTCATTTCTTGAAGATATAAATATCGGCAATGTTTCAAGCACCATCATGACTGCCAATTATCTTACTGGGGGCAAGTTAATCAAAGCTGCTGGAACCCAAAAAACTTCAAGCAGCAACATGCACTCATGGGAAAAAAAGAGTGTCCAGTATAGCCATAAGTCCTGGCTGCTAGTCACAATAAAAAAAAATAACAAAACAGAATGTGTAGGTCAATTCTCTTTATATATAATTGGATTTCTTGGTTTTCTTGTTTGGCTCAAGAATTCAGAAAACACCCAAAGCCATAGATTTTCTAACTTAACCTCCTGGCATTTCTTTTTAATTACTTTCCTAGAGAAGTGGAGAAAATGTGGTGGAAAATGGAGGTGTGAAGAAGGCAGAGAGCAATTGCAAATGGGGATTACTAGACTTTTGCCAGGGAAAGGTGGGTAGGTTAGAGATTAGATAGGGGAAAGAAAATTGTGTTAGGATAGTGAGAGAATGAAAGAAGGAGATGAGAGAGGGATAAAGCACAGGAGAGAATAATAAAGAATTTAGAGAGAATACTTTTTAGTATTTTTATACATTTATGAGAAGGTATTAATTCATATATTAAAATGATAAAATATTTTGAAAAGGAAATAATAATATTTTTTGGCTTCTTAACATTATTGCATTATTTTATTTGCAAGAGGGTTTAATTAGTCAAGCAATAAAAGCTTGTGTACAATTGAACAAAACAAAACACAAGGAGCCTGATTGCACTTTCGACTAGAGTCCTGGGACTTGTAGATGCATTGGGGCTATAATTATTTTTGAGCGTGGAAGTTTTGCACGCTTCTTGTTATTGTTTTACGAGAGGATATTATCACTTGTTAAACTGCAGTAGCTTTGTTTTGTATATTTGTGTGGGCCTAATGACAAAAACTCCAAGCCTCTGTTTTTAAAATTCTGCAGGAACTTTCATTGTGCCAATTTTGTCCTTATTTCAAAACTTAATTTCAATTATGTCCAAGTGGCCAAAGTGGAAATAAAAATGTTATTTTTATTAATTGAAATAGAAGGTAAATTTTTATCAGTTTTCCTTTCTTCTTCCCCCTTTGCCCCGACCCTTTCCCTTTTTCTCTCTGCGTCCCTCCTCCCATGAATCAAAGACACATGGTTGCGTGGTTTTAGTCACACACACCAAGTTATAAGGAACTGTAAAGAGAAGTGCAAAAAGCTGAGACTATCTCCTTGGAAAGAGAATTGTAAATGGGAAGCTAGAACAAATTTGAGGTTTGCGATACCTGATTAGCAAACTAACAATTAATAGCCATCTTTTTAATTCAGTCAGCTATATCAAGTTTATCCATTTTTATCATGGTTCAGTTTCGTCATTCAATCTACATATTTCAGAATAGCAATTGTGCTAAGGTGAAAATTCTTTCAAACTCTCATATAAAGGTGCATGTAAGAAGTTTACCAATGGATTTTCTTCTCAATACTGAGAATGATGAAGTCAGCTCAGTATTGATGAAGTCAGTGCCTTAAAACACCATAAGTTTTATTTCCCTTGCACGTGACATTGAGAGCATATTCCATCTAGAACAAATATATATAGGATGCTGTTATAGTGTATCTGTATCGATCCAAATTCGGCCTCTCTTTGACTTGGCTTTTCAATTATGTGGGTTTTTCTTATCTGGTCTTTGTTTGCTTTTGATTATGTGGGCTATAATCTCCTTGTTTTTTGGTGGGGGGAGCAGGTTTTTAAATAAGAGAATTGGAAACAGCAAAGAAATGAAACCATGGTGTGGAATCAAACTGAATTGGATTGAGTCTGAATCATTGCCTTGAAATTTTTTCAAGGCCATTAGCGAACTCATATGAGATAAGAATTTAAGGAAGTACAATTTCTGAAAAAATTTAATGAATTCTAGATATTAAGTGGATGATAACTTTGAGAAGCATTTTGTGAGTAATAGAACACGGCTTCTATGCAAAAGTTGGCGGTCACTTATTATCTTGCAATTTATGAAATTTGAAAGTCAAATTATGTACCATATATAATCCTTTTCCAAGGCAGAGTGTGATCAACCTTTTTTTTTGTCTGCATGTGAGCTAGAAACAACGGGACCACCAAAAGTTTCGGGTGAAACAGCTACTTTTTGAGGAGCACATGCCATTTTGGCCTTTATGAATAAGACAAAGGGTATAACAGCTAAAATGGCTGTTTTCTCATGTGTCATCTACTGTTTGGGTTGATTGTCGGATCACCCTTATAGAGATGGAAAACAACGTAATGGTCGCTAAAATCCTGTTATGAAGGGGTCATAAAGTATAAAATGGCTGTTACTTAAAGTCATGGGAGGCAGAGGAAAGAGGAGAAATTATATTTATATATATATATATATAATTTTGATTGGTGATAAGAAATTATTATTTATTGTCATTTGGTCATTTGGAAATAATTGAAACTAAGTTTTGAAATCAAGACAAATTTGTCAAATGATAAGGCTTGAGATTTTTGTATCATTAGGCCTCTGTGTGTATGTGTATTTGTGTTTTTCCCTTTTTTCCCTTTAAATGAAATATGCTTTCTAGGTACTTGATGCATTGGTCAGTCTATTTTGCCGTTCCGATATATCGGCAGAGACCTTGTGGGATGGTGGCTGGCTTGTGCGTCAGCTACTTCCTTATAGTGAGGCAGAGTTTAATAACCAACATCTGAAACTGCTGAAGGTAAGTTGTATTTTATATCAAGCGTTCTCTCTCTAATTTTTATATTGATGCAGAGTTAGTTTGATTGATTTGACCAATCTACTGGTTGACGACCGTCTTTTATCAACTTTATCTTTTTCTCAAATCGAGATAGTATCTCTTGCTTCAGTTGACTTCTTATGAAGTTAGTGGAGCATAGATTACTTCATCTGTATATTAGAAAACATTAGTATGTTAATATTTGAAAATTACAGAATGATGATACTTTAGCTTGCTTCTTAATCTTATAGATTTCTTAGAGGAATGAACAACAATTATATAAAAAAGGGTTTAAGTCTTCAATTTGATGTCTTAAAAAGTTTATTTGCAATAGCAATGTTTTAAAGCAGGTTGCATGTTGCTTGATTTGTGGTAACTCCTAAAATTTAGGGCACTATGTGTAATTGTCCCTCAAATTAAATTTAAAAATCAAAATCAAATTATCAGTACCAAGTTCATAAACAAGCTAGTTCATGAACTTATTGTGCGGAGCTTAGCTAAAGTTTGGCTCATCTTTTACCTATTCTTTAAAAGTGAGCTTGAATTTGGCTCATCAATGTGACAGGTGAGTTGGAGTGAGCTTTTATTGAATTGAGCATTTATTTTCTCATGAGTTCCTCAAGTTATTTGTAGTTCTAACTACAAGGAAGGTCAACACTTTAATTTTTACTGTAAGATATGGAGTGAATGTTTTCTGCAATAATCTCTGCACGTTTTGATCGAGATCTACCTATATTATCTTCATGCAGTTGAACCCTAACTTATATTTCCTTCTATCAAAGAGTGTAATGTTTCTACTACCAGTCTAACTGTTTCATTTTAATGATAGACCACTGTCTAATCAAATAAATAGTTGGGGTTTTTATAAGATTTTCTACTCATATACTTCTATATTTGCCCAGATACGGATAAAAGTCTTGATTATGTCTGTCTGCTTTTCCTTTTGTGTATCCTTATTCCCATAAATGAGGTTCCATTAGAATAAGAAGTGAATATAAACCTGGGATGCTTTATGATCGGATGATGAAATTATTATCATCTGCAATTGCAGAAACTTTTGATAATTAATATCATTCTCATAATTCTGCTGGAATCCTGTCTACCTTTAAAATTTTAACATTGATGCATCTCGTAGACATACAGGATTTATTTCTCTATATCTAGGTTATGTGATGCCAACAGGTCACTAGTTGAAGTCAAGACTCTGAAAATAGACATAGCAAGCCATGAAATTTACTCTGCATTATAATTTAGCTAAGTGGTCTTACACTTGTGACAATCTATTGACACTACTTCTCATGGCATAGGATTCATACAAGAAACTAGTTGGTGCTCTTCTAGAGGAGACCAGAGGTATCTGGCCCGATTTACTTGTGACAATCCTTTGTGATGAATGGAAAAAATGCAAGAGAGGTATTTGATGAAACTCTTAAGATAATGCATGACATGTTGAGCATTGATTTGATTTACTTCTATTTTTAACAATGAATGTCCTGTTTGTAGCAATTGAAGCTTCATCCCCTCTGAAAGAGCCAAAGTGCATACTCCTGCCATTATGGAAGTCTTCCTGCAATGGTATGCAGCTTCTAAATCTATTTGAATTGTCGTGCAATTAGGGACTCTTCTCTTTTTTGATCATACAGATGTTGTGTTGTCAGTTAAACCTTTACTGATTTTTTTTTCTCGGTTACAGATGTTTTTCCTAGTGAATCGTCATTAGTTGCTGGTGAAAGAATGTGGGAATTGGTGAAGGTCTGTGCTTTTTTTATCCTTGCCTAAAATGTTTTCTGCCCGACCAAAAACTTATTACAGATGAGTTACCTGGAAACCTTGAGAATCACAGTCTGCTGGTTAAGTTACAAGAGAAGGGGTCAACCCCCCCCCCCCCCCCCCCCCCCCCCCCTTTCGAAATAAAAAGAATTAGTTATATACATTTGCTAAAATTTTTAGAATTCTTTATTTGTTCTCTTTCAAAAATTTTAAATTGCCGCTTATCCTTTAACTTATGCAAAAAGAAAGAAAACAAATTTTAATAGATTATTCTTTTCCACTCAATATGATTTAAGGTTATCTCTTCTGATAGATGTAACATTGACAAAAAAAAAATAATACTCTTTAAATGCAAAAAAGGAAATTAGAGAAAGGTATAAACTTTTCAACCAAATTAATTTGAACTCATCCAATGAATTCGGGGATTAAGAAGAAATTGAAAGCACAATAGAGAGAAGGAAAATTGAGGGGAAAAAATACAAGATTAGAATCTTTATTTTTGTTAATTTTTCTTCTTTGCTTTTGGTTTTCATTTTATTGTTTTTTGCTTCTAATATTTTGTGATGATTTTTATTTCAATTATTTTTTAAGAAATTTGATTTTTATTTCAATTATTTTTTAAGAAATTATACTCATGATTGAATAATTTTCTTTCTCTTTATTTTTTATGTATCACCACATAAATATAGGAGTTTGTACATATATATATAATATAAATTAATATTTTTTAATTATTTTTTTTGGTAAATGAAAATGGTTTACTAATAGATTAACAAATTTGCAAATAGTGACTATATGAAAGGCCAACGAGCACTAAAACATAAATAGAGAGGGGCAATTAGGGGGCAAAGCTAGGACTTCCAAGAGAAAATTTTCTCTCTTCCGTTTGAAGTCCTGGCTTCACCCTTATTAAGTTACTAGCTTAGGATGTTTTCAAAGTGATATTAAAACTCATTGTAATCTTGTATACTAATAAATTTTATACTCATTAGGCATTTCCTTCTGTTGTATGCTTCATGTTTTATTATGTGTTTCTAATTGTTTTCACTGTTCCCACCTTAGGTGTTTGTACTTCTGCTGCAACTTCAAATTTTCTCCCTCGGTAGGGCTTTGCCTGAGCAGCCTTCTATGTATTTTCCTACTGATTTCCCTGAAAACTCCCGTGCAAAAGCTGCTGGCTTGGATGATTTAGGTCCAAAACCAGGCATGGAATTGAGACTTGGTAAGTTCATCTGGTATTAAACTCTTTATGGTAATGATGCTAATGTGTGTTCCTGTGGGCATGCACATGCATGTATCTTTTGCATATGTTCGTTTAAGGGTACTGTTAATTAGTGAGCATTAACTTATGTTCTTAAAATATGATTTTTAGCTTCCTGGACATAATATTATGACAATCATGTGATGGAACATTTCAAATCTCTTTTCACTGCCATATGCAGTTGATGCCATGCCTTGTAGGATTGCATTTGAGAGGGGTAAAGAACGCCATTTTTGCTTTCTAGCAATCTCTATGGGCACGTCTGGGTGGATCCTCCTTGCAGAAGAATTACCTTTGAAGCAGCATTGTGGAGTGGTTCGCGTTGTAGCTCCTTTGGCTGGTTCCAATGTATGTATATCCTTAACAAACATGTGGCATATTTTTGCATGAACACCTTTTTCTATATCTTGTATACCAGCTGATGATGCTCAAGACTTAATTCATCTGACTTGGTCTGTTTCACAGAACCTTGATAATTTCTTGTTTTCTGCTTGCAGCCTAGGATTGATGATAAGCATTCAAGATGGTTACATTTGCGCATTCGTCCATCCTCTCTACCCTTTGCTGATCCTGCTAAATCTGCCAACTATAAAAAAATGAAGACGAAATATTTGGTTGATGGGAAATGGACCTTAGCATTCAGGAATGAGGAATCTTGCAAGTTTGTTTTGTCTATGATTCTCGAAGAGATTAATCTACAAAGCAGTGAGGTTGAGAGAAGACTAAGACCTTTATTTGATTTTCAAGGATATGCAGATGCTTCAAACCAATCTCTACATTATCCCGAGGTTTTGTCCTAGTGCAACACCTTCCAATTTTTTGTAAGTTTGTAAGTGGCTTGAGTTTTTCAATAATGGTTTGCTATATGCTCTGGGTGGGAATATTTTGTGTGGTCACCCTTTTGTATATGTTTATAAGGCAACATCGAATCGAGTAGGTAATATCTAAAATTGTAGAGTACACCCCCAACTTAGTGCCATTCTTTGTCCTGTAGCTTCTCTTGCTGTGATTTGTTAGTTTAGCAGGGTTCTCCCTCTCATTCTTTAGTTCTAACCTAGTTTTGCTTTTTTCATTTTCGTAATTTTGTAATCTGTGTAACATAATGTAATATTTGAGCCAAGTTCATAGTAAAAGCTTTTCTATACCCGCTTTATACAAAATATGTTGCACCTTCATCAATAAAATTTCCTTACCTCATTAACTTTATGGAAAATAGTCTGAGATTCTGTTTATATATATATATATATATATATATATATATATTGGCATTTGATAGCAGTTGCTATGATATGGAACTCTTCACTGCTTTATGACACAGAAGAGATGGATTGTATTCGGCAAACAGCGTATTTTTGGCTTGGCTTCCTTTTCTCATTGTTCCTGATCTGTATGCTGAACGGTTAGGAGGATTAACTTATTCATCTTGTAAATTGTAATCCTACACTTTTTTGTGGCATCCTGCACTTTTTTCTGGCAATTTAACAGTTATCGATCATGATTTGTTTAATCACGCTTTTTTTTTTTTAAATTTTTTAATAGAAGTGGGCAGTTGTGTTTAAATTGTTTAGTTCTGTGCTGATCTCTTCGGTGTCTTTGTTGCTGGGTTTTATCTGCTTGGACATTCAAATGCCAATGAGAAAACGTTCTTTTTTTTTGGTGCAGTTGTTTGCGCATAATTTCTCTTATTGTGTAGATGATTAACAGAATATTTCTGTAGACATGTCAAGCATTGATGCTCTCTGTAGGGTTTTCCATTGAAATAGCACTTTTTTTTTCTTAAAAAAAATGGCAAGATTCTTCCGAGGGATTATTTTGTGACGAGTAATTAGCACCTTAATTGTAAGTTTTCTCGTTAACTTGAATAAAGAATTCTAGATAATAATACTAAAGAAATAAATATAATTTTTTGAAAAAATAAATGTTTTAAGTGTTAATTAAAAATATTAATTTTAAAATAATAAAATTGAAGTGCTAATTAAATTAAATATATGATTTTTTTTAAAAAAAAAAGAGCCAATTGCATGAAAATTATGAGGGCTTTTAACAAAAATATAAAAATAATTTTAAATAATTTTAAATTTTATCATATTTATAAATTATTTATTAAAATATCAAAAATTATAAATTATTTATTAAAATACCAGTTTATAATGATATTATAAATTTTATATAATTTTTAATAAATTTATTAAAATATTTTTAATAAAAAAATAAAATTTTTAAATAATTATAGTCGGGAGTATTAATTTTTTTAAATTATAATTGGAAGTAGCTAAAAACAAGAGAGTGCATATCATTTCAAACTGAAGAAAAATTCTTTTTTGTATACACTAATATTTGTTGATAGTGGGGATCCATAAGAATTGACGCTTACGAAAGTAGAATCTAATTATTACTTGAGATTTGATTTTTGGCACAATACGGTTTATTAAATCAAATGGGCCATAAGGGTATGAATAATAATTGAACATACAATGATGGACAGTACATAATTTTTTCTATCATTTCCTTATAATAAGACTATTCTTTTTCATAACATGGCAAAAGAATTTGTAAAGTAGGGCAACATTTATTTATGTGTAGTTTAATTAATAAATTAAAATTAATTTAAATAAAAAGAATATCAACATGAAATAATTGCATGTTCAATGATAGGAAGACAGGTCCCACTTCCGCCGTTTGATATAATCATATCTTTGGTTAATGATTAAGTCAAAATAATCATACTCAGTTTTAATAGAAACTTAATTAATTGAAGTGAAAAGTGTTATTGGCTTCTAGTGGAGACAGCACATCAAGAAAAGTGTTTTTTTTTTTTGGGCTCGATTGTAATATTAATATATAAATATTCTCTCCTTGGTGCTAAGACGCAAATTATTGCAGCACCAAGAATTAATTTTGTTGATAGCTTAAAAAAATAGTTAACAGAAAATTTATATCTTTATTTTATCTATTCATGTGTTCTTATTAGGTTGTTTAATATATAATTGATAACAAAATTTATTAATTTAAGTTCAATTCTTAAAGACACTATTCAAATTGACTGTAAGAAAAATTATTAATTATAAGTTCAATTCTTATAATATTTAGTTTTGAGAAAAATACACAAGTATTATTTTTGTTTTTAAAAAATTATTTATATGGTGTTTATATATATATATAAGAAAATCCACTTATTGTATTAATGTTAATCCGTATTGTATAGGAAAGGCTCCACTCCAAAGCTTTAAGCTCTGCCTGCTATGGACAATTGGCTTGGATTGGAAAATAGCAGGCCGCAACCATGTCACCAAGAGCGTCTCGAACAATTGTACCGCCAGCAGAGACGGAGTGGGCAAAAGAGGCGTCTACATTAAGCTTGTAGCCCATAGCAGGTTTACTCCGGCTAATAGCAATGAGCTGTTGACGATGCCGGCCGAAGCAAGTGGGGAGAATAGAGGATAGTTCTTTAACAGGTGTAGCAAACTTTGCTACCGAATAAGTTTGCCCCCAACTGCCGATAATCTTAGAAATTGAGTAAAATAAAAAATCAACATACCTGGCATTGTGTCCCCAAGTAGAATGGCAGTAGGCAATCCAGGACTCGTATAGAATAATCATAGGGACGAGTTTACAAAGCTTTCCCCGTGTTGACTTTAATTTACCAAATTTCCACCAGTTTAGAAGCTCTTGTTTAAGATTACAGCAGCGATGAGAGTAAGGAAGCAAAATAGCTCTATAATAGTCCCATAGCCGACGGATATAGTGGCAATCAAACATTATATGATTAATATTGGCATCATCAGAGACACAAAATGGACAGAAAGAAGTTGTGTATATGCCCAGCTTTTGCAGGTTGCGAGGTAGAGGCAGGGAGTTATGTGCAATCCTCCAGTAAAAGACCGAGTATTTAACGGGAATGACACTATCCCAAGCCATAGAGTAATTAGAAACTTGACCTTTAGGGCGAGTAAGCTCATAAGCTTTCTTAAGAGAGAAGCAATCTCCACTACGCAAGTACACAGTGCCTTCGTGAATTTCAAAGATGTCTGGAAAAAGGTTTTGAATCTTACATATTCTTTTCCAGCTGGGAGAGTCGGAAAGAAAGTACCTGTAATAGCGCTCCCTAGAATATCTGCAAGACATATAATTCGCCCCAAAGTGAAGAGCCATTAAGATAGAGCCACCGGGTTTTAATGGAAAAAGCCTTTTGGAGAGCCTCAATAGAACGCAAACCAAGGCCACCCTCACTCACAGGATAGCACATTTTTCTAAAGCTTATCCAGTGATGCTTACTAGTAAAAGAATCAGGTGACCAATAAAAATTTACCATACGCCTTTCCAAAGCATGTATAGTGGTAGAAGGTAGGGACATCGCACCCATAGTGTGAATTGGTATGGTGCTAAGAACATGTTTGATCAATACAATGCGACCTCCCGGAGAGAGGAATTTTTTCATCCACCCCTGAAGCTTCTGATCAACCTTTTGCAATAAGTATTGACAGTATGAATGTCTATTAATACCCTTATATATAGGAGCACCAAGGTAATGAAACGGACGGGAGCCTTTGCAAATAGACAAAAGTCTTTCAACTTTCTGAATAGAAACCTGGCTGGCATTATCAGAAATATAAAAGTAAGATTTATCAAAGTTGATGTGTTGTCCTGAAGCCGCCTGATAGATATCCAGAAATTTCTTGAACTTCTTAATAGACCGATCATCACCATTAATAAAAGTTAAAAGGTCATCCGCAAAAGCTAGGTGGGAAACAATAGGACAACCACCATGGGTTTTATAAGGCAATATCGAACCCTTTTGAATCATTGCATTTATCCCCCGCGAGAAAGCCTCAGAGGCAATGATAAACAAGAGAGGAGATAGAGGGTCACCTTGTTTAACCCCACGAGACGGCTGGAAAAAACCACTGTTGACTCCATTGATAAGAATAGAGAGATGAGTTGCTTCTAAGTGTCTTATAACAAGCTACACAAAGTTAGGGGAGAAACCAAATTTAAGCAAGACTGCTTGTAAGAATTGCCAAGAAACCCTGTCGAACGCTTTAGCCATGTCAAGCTTGACAGCATGGTTGTGCCCAATAGTTTTCTTGTTAATATCATGAATGAGCTCATTAGCAAGCACAATATGAGAGTGAATAGACCTGCCCTTAAGAAAGCCAGCTTGTTCCCTGGAAATGATAAGTTTCAAAAGAGGATCCAGTCTGTTGGCAATAATTCTCGTGCAAACTTTACTTATGAAGGTTGCAAGGCAAATAGGGCGATATTGAGAGAAGCTGTCAGGATTCTCAACTTTCGGGAGAAGAATAATAAGAGCACTGCTAAAAGCCCGCGGGATGGGAATACCCAAGAAGAATTCCTGGATTGCACTGACAACATCATCTTTAACAAAACTCCAACAACTTCTAAAGAAATGACCGTCAAAACCATCCGGACCAGGGGCGCTGTTCGGGTTTAATTGCCAAACCTCCTGCTTGACTTCATCTTCCGAAGGAATAGTTGTAAGAGAATTATTATCAGAGGCAAAGATGATAGAGGGAATGCTGTGAAGCAGGTAATTTGCCTTATGGTTGTCCCAGATTCTATCTTCAGTGAATAGTTGTTTAAAGAAGAGAACAAATTCCTCACATATAGCCTTTTGAACCGAAATGTAATTGCCAGAAACATCCTTGATAGAAACAATTCTATGGAGTTTCCTGCGCATCTTAACAGAATTATGATAATATTTGGTGTTGCGATCACCGTCAGAAATCCAGGCAATATGAGACTTTTGGCTCAGAAAATTTCCTCCCTGCGTAATTTACTAGCAAGCAAAGACTGTTGATCAATCCATCTTTTCTGGTTCTCTTCAGAGGGACTCACATTCAAGCATTCTTCCGCCTCAGCCAAATCACTCTCAGCTTTCTTGATATCATCAAAGATGTTGCCAAATACATTTTTGTTCCAGATCTGTATCTCAGATTTGAGAGTATTCAGCTTATTAAATAATCCTGACATCCCACCATGAGAAAAGGATGATTCCCAATGCCTTTTAACCATTGAAATAAAAGAGTCATCTTCCAGCCACATGTGCTGAAATTTAAAAGACTTAAAACCCTGGAAGGAAGCTTTATTACAGTTCAATAGTAATGGGGTATGGTATGAAGAAATTCTGTTCAAATGCCTGCAGCTAACAGAATCAAAAGCATCATAGAAAGCAAGATTAGCCATCAAATGATCTAACCTTTCCCAAATGCAACCATTTTGACGAACTCCAGTCCAGGTAAACTCAGGGCCCTGAAAAGGAAGATCAATCAAAGCACACTCATCACAACAATCAACAAAGTCTTGCATAGCCAGGGTGTCAGGTTACCCATCACCGTTGTATTCGGAAGCTTGTTTAATAATGTTGAAATCTCCCCCAACAATCCAAGGACCAGTCATAGACACATATAGATCATACATAGCTTTCCAAAGCTCTTGCCTTGCAGAGCGAGTATGACCCCCATAAACAGCAGAAACCATAAAGCAAAAGGAAGTAGCAACATGTTTAACCGAACAAGAAACCATACACCCATTATCCATAAAAGAGGATAACTGAAATTCATGATTCTTCCATAAGAACCAAATCTTATTGGAGGTCGATGCTTTGCAATAGTTGAATCCCAATTTAGCTGCACAAAATTCCAATCTCGAGGCAGCAATAAAAGGCTCAATCAAAATCAAACAACCAAGTTTATGCAATCTAATGAGAGACAAAAGTCTAGTTTCAGAGGTACCAAAACCACGCATATTCCAAACTAGCATATTCATTTGGAAATACCAGTGTTAAGAGAAGAACTAGTGAAAGGATTAGGTAGAACCTGGTCCGGAAGAGTTAATGATTGATGCAAGTCATCATGAATTTCTGGATCAACATAGCCATTCTCCGATTTGGAGTCAAAGTTCACTTTGTTATTTTCATCTTTCTCTCCAATGTCACTAATTGAGCCATGTTGCAAAATCTGATCCGCCAACACAATCTGGTCAACCATTTCAGTGGATTGATCATTGGTATTGGGATTTTCAGCCTCCTCTTTTTTTGGGCGACCCTTATATTTCTTCCTTGTTCGTTTCTTGCCTTTCGGCCATCCTCGTTGTTTTTTAGTAGGAGCCAGACTATCTTCACCACCTGAATGTGAAGACACGTCAGTCAAATGATCATCTTTCAAGTTTTTAACCTCGTCCTCAGGAACTTCAGAAATAACGGTATCTTTAGTGCCTTCATCATCAACTAACGCACTGAAAGCATTAGCCAATAAGGGAGCAGTGGCGTCAAGAACTGCTTTTACTGATTTTTCATGAGGCTGAACAGGTTCATCACTAATATCAGGTGTAGTGCCGTTCGAAGGAGAGTCAACAGTGACTTCAATTATTTCAGCCTTCTTGCTCGTTTGACCCATATCAATTGGATGAGATTTAGGTTTTCCAGAATCAACAGGAGCATTGGAAGATGATTTATTAATTTCAGTTGGGTGTTTGTGTTCAGGTTGTTTCATGCTCTTAAAAATCCAAGATTGCTTAGTTGTAGGAGCTTCCACTTTCGCCATAGGAGGGTCACTCTTAGTAACATCAGAAGCTTTTTTAGAACATGAGGATGACTTATGGCCCAAGCAACAACAAGAAACACAGTATTGAGGCAAATTTTCATAAATTACCGATTGAGCAAAACCTTTGACTTGTCCCCCAAGCCAAATTCTGTCCGGCAGTTCTTTCGATAAATCGACTTCTATGCACACCCGAGTTGCCGATGGCCGTGAGAGGGTTACCTTAGCATTGTCCAATTTGAGCAGAGATCCTACCTATTTGGCAATCATTAACAATGGTTCTTTGTTAAACAGATGTATAGGTAAGCCTTCGAATGATACCCATGCAGGGTAAAGGGGATTGTCAATGTTGGGTACATAATCATGGGTCCATTTTGAGACTCTCATCCCACAGCCATTAAAGAGCCAATTCTGCCTCAAATAGCACCGCAGGAAATCTTCTTCCACATCAAAGTTTAAAAGCACATCCCTATTATTCAATAAACCAATTGATACCGACCCATGAAAGCCAATAGCATCAACATGTTTCCTCAACGCTTTCATAGATGGTCGGTCCCCAGCAAAGTGTCCGACCAGTGCATAGCAAAAGGGAGTAGAGAACCTGATGATGTCTTCGTCGGAGAATTCTATCGTGGGGAGCCTACGATAGTTGTAAACCTTGCACTTTAAGCAATCGCAATCAACCGAAGAAAAACTACGATCCACCTCCTCACTATGAGAAGTAGACCGCACAGCAGCAAGAAACGATTTGGCCGCCGGCCCAAGAGGGACGGGCGCCGGATCAACACTCATCAAGGCAATGGAGGCAATATGCCCTTATGTGTTACTGGTAATCCAGCCACCAATAATATGTGTTAGAAATGTTTCAACGCTACTACTAGCACTTCTTGTGGTGGTTCATCAAGTAATCATAGTCAGATATTGAGTAAATCACCGAGATCTAGCATACCTCGATCTCCTGTTCGAGATCCATCAGATTTAGTATAGAAATCTTGCAAGCAAGCTGCTATGGACGGCTAGGGGCGGTGAGTGGTCTGTCTGAGTAGAGCGTCGAGCTGTAGGGTGTGGAGAAGGAGGTAGAGGCCGAGCTGCTGGCTCTTATATTTTCTTTTTCTTTCCACTTTCTTTTCTGCTTTTTTTTACACATTCTCCATTTATTTGTTTTTTTTCTCATTTTTTTTTTCAAATTGTCATTTTTTTGCATTGATTGCTTTTATTTTAACTATTGTTTTCTACATTCATTAGATTTTTTAAATGAATTATTTTTTATTTTTTATTTTTTAAATATATTATAATTGAAATTTGTAGTTAAGAAATTAGGTTTTGGTTGAATGAATTCTTTACACAATGATGTAGAGACAGGAGCTACTTTTATTTATATAAATAATCATTCAATGAGCCTTTTATAAATGTGTTTTCTTTACAGTAAAAAAAAGGAATAATTTGTTGCAAATATTTTGTACAACAGATAAGAATTATTTTAGAATAATTGAATCTTATTAGCAGAGTTGTTACTGCGAATTAAGATGCGTTGTAGTTGCTACTATTGTGATTCCTAACATCTCCCTTCAAACTTGGGCAGTGGGGTTGGTCTCTCTACCATTCCACGCTTGTATCTTAATAGATAAAATTTTGATCCAGTAAGAGCCTTTGTTAAACCATCAGCAATTTGATCTTATGAAGGCATATACCTAACTTTTAATTTCTTCTCCAGAATCTTATCTCGTATGAAGTGGATGTCAACTTCAATGTGTTTGGTTCTGGAATGATAAACAAGGATGCTTGCTAATTGATTTGCACTCATTTTACCACACTATGTTACAGGTATTTGTGATAGTGGAAAACCAAGTTCTTTAGGTAGAGATTCAAGCCAAGTGATTTCATAAGCAACATGAGCTAAAGCTCTATACTCATATTCTGCATTTGATCTAGCAACAACTAGTTGCTTTTTCGAGCTCCAAGCTACTAATGTTGGACCATAATAGACATAATAGCCAGCAACAGATTTTCTGTCATCTCTATTGCAAGCCCAGTCGGCATTTAAGTAACCAATCAATGTGTATCTATCACAAGGTTGAAAATGAAAACCAAAATTTTTGGTTCCTTTGAGATATCTTAGAACTCTCTTAGCTGCTTTCATGTGTTTGGTTGTAGGTTCCTTTAGAAATTGACTCAATTTGTTGATGATGTAGGCAAAGTTAGGCCTTAAATGAGTAATGTATTGCAAAGCTCCTGTGATTCTTCTATATGCAGTAACATCTTTGAGAGGTTCGCCATCACTAGCTAAAAGATTCTCAAGAGTTGCTGTTGTTGAACATTCTTTTGAATTTTTAGTATTAGATCTTTTGAGTAATTCTTTAATATATTTAGTTTGAGTCAAGAAAATACATTTTTCATCTCTCATTACTTCAATGCTCAGGAATAGTTGTTGTGGTCCCAAGTCTTTCAAGACAATGAGTTTGTCAAGTTCTTGAATGAAACATTTGACTGAGGTTGAGTTGCTTCCTACAACAATTATGTCATCTTCTATGCATGACAAATGGAGTGGGCGGCCCAGCCCAATTCAATTCGGGTCGTGCCTAGCATGACCCAAGTGTCAGGTACAACTCGAGATTGCCGCCTGACATAAGTGCCATAGGCCGAGTGAGCTTAGGTCACTTGACCTATCGAGCTAGCCCAACATGACATGACAGGAGAACCAGTACGAAATAAATAATTTTAAATAAATTATATAAATAAAATTAGAGAAGGAAAAAAATTGATCCAAGATTTATTTGCCCAAGAGAAAGTGTACTTATCATTAGGCTATATCTTGATATATAAATAAATTTTTAATTTAAGTATGCATATTATCTAATATAATTTTATAAAACAAAACTTTTGAAGTGTTAAATAAAATTTTACTTAAAAAATTTTATCAATAAAATTTGTTTGTATGTATAAAAAATTAATTCTTGATAAAAATTAATTCTTTTTTATCTATATTTATAATTAAGTTGAAATTTTAAACAAATTATGTTATATGTTTCCATATGCCAAAATAGAATTGCTCAATAATATTTTTTTCTGCCTTTTCATAATAATTAATATGATTTTTAATTTTTTTTGTTTAATTGAATTATTATTTATGTTATTATAGTTTAATTTGTGTTATTATAATTTAATTTGTGTCATTATAGTTTAATTTGATTTATTTGTATTATTATGTATCTTGTTTTTTTTATTAATTTCTATATATAATTTGTTTAGAAAACTAATTATAAATTATGTACAAAAATAATTGGGTCAGTCCATATTTTGACATAATACAACACAACTCAGCACAACAAGATACGATTATATACGAGCCAATGGATTGTGCTGAGCCATTACTTCTTAAAATTTTTAAATAGCCTAGCACAACATGAATAATTTTTTGGGTCGACGTGACATGATATGAAAAGATCACATGTACGATGGATCTGTGTTGAGCGGGCTGGCATGGTATGACCCAATTGCCATGTATATCATCGACATAAATTAGGACAAACATGATTACACCTTTGTTTTTCAAGATAAACAAGGAAGAATCACACTTTGAGTTTATGAAGCTCTACTTTTTTAAGGTATCTCTCAATTTTTCAAATCAAGCTCTTGCTGCTTGCTTTATACCTTAGAGAGCTTTATTCAATCTGCACACAAGGTCCTAATTTGTTTTCTCTTCAAACCCTTCAGGTTGTTGTATAAACACAACTTCATGCAAATCCCCATTTAAGAAAGCATTGTTTATGTCAAGTTGTCTTATGACCTAATTCTCTATAACAGATATTGTAAGTACGATTCTGACAGTCGAAGCTTTCACCACATGGCTGAATGTTTCTCCATAATAAACTCCAGCATTTTGATAGAACCCCTATGCCACCAGTCTTATCTTACATCTCTGAAAACTCCCATCTACATTTCTTTTGACTCTGAAAACCCACTTGTTGCCTATAACATTCATTGATGGTAGCCAAGGGACTAGAGTCCAAGTATTGTTTTCTTTCAAGGCCTTTAGTTGTTCCTTCATAATTGCTTTCCAAAGTCTTGATTTAATAGCTTCTTTTATTAAAGCAAGTTCAATAGGAGAAGTGTAGTCAGCAAGATATAGTTGGAAATATGAGGAGTATTGCTTTGGCTTAAAGATTCCAGCCTTGATCTTGTCAACATTTTATGTGTTTCAATATTGATCTTTTACACATGTTGTTCTAATTGTATTTGTTCTGCATTATCAACTTGATATTCTATTTGAGGCTAATAAAATTCATGCTGATGAAATTTCTGTTGCTCTTCATTGTCTGTAACTTCACAGTCATGGTTTGGAACTTTACTAAAGTCTGAGTTTTGAAAGTCAAATCCCCTTTCACTTGATAGTTTTCTTTCATAATCATGCCTTTGTAATCTTCTGGATTAAGCACTTGAGTATTGCTCTTTTGCAGCAGAAGCATTCAGTTGGTTTATATTAGTTGAGCTAGGATCTTTGGTTAACTCTCTCTTATGGTTTGATGATGATGTTGTTAGCCAGGAAGGTATACTTATAACAGTTTGCATTTCTGATTCTCTAGTGTTTAGGAAGTTACCTTGGAATGGAAATTCTTCTTCATTGAACAAAACATGTCTGGATATGTAGATTCTTCCAATCGAGCTTAGACACTTAAACCCCATATGTGACTTATCGTAACCTGAGAAAACACATTTGGTTGAATGGTATGGGAACTTGTGTGTGTTGATGGGGTCTTAGGTAAGGATAACATGCACAACCAAAATTTTTTGAGGAATTTATAATTTGGTACCTTATGAATCAATTTTTCTAAGGGGCTTTGGTTATTGAGAATTGGAATTAGGAGTCTATATCTAAGGAAGATAGCTATTTGAAAGGCTTTTGGCAAAAACTTCAATGGGACTTTTGTTTGAACTAATAGTGTGACTCCAATTTTCACTAGGTGCCTATGTTTTCTCTCTACTCTACCATTATAAGCAATGGACATGAGTTTTAAGTTTTTATGCCATGTTGCAGAAATTTAGTAAGGTTCAAGTGTTCTCCCCTATATCAGAGTGTATACACTTAATTTTCTTTCAAACCAATTCTTAGCCATGTTTTTGAATGACATAAAGGCTTCAAATAGATTAGACTTTAATCTTAGGGGGTATATATAAGAGAATATGCTGTAATAATCTAAGAATAATATATAATATCTAGTCCCCACAAGTCAGAATGTGTAAGTTTAACAGGCTGAGAAGCATGAGAGTGTGAAGAAGTGAAAGGAAACAAACGTGATTTTCCCAATTGACAAGCATCACAAAAAGGAATTAATTGTTTTTCATTGATTGAAATCTTTTCATTATAGGACTCCGACTTTTGCAAGAACTTTTAATGAAGGATGACCTAAACGCCTATGCTACAACTTGAGTTTCTTTATATTTACAAACTCATTTGACAGATTGGAGATAAGAACTTCATGAGATGATTATTTGTGATTGGTTTTTGGACCTTCCTTGTGCTTCCCTTGCCATAGAACTCTCCCATAGCCTTGTCCTTCACAACACAACCAGAAGAGTTAATACAACATCACAACATCAACATCATTTGAAGCTATCAATTTAAAGATAACTTATTAATTTTTTTTGTATTTTTGGTACATGTAAGGTATCTTTAAGCAACATATAATTATGGTTGCTAGTGGGTAATTTCACTAAACCAATATTGCTTAAATCTAATTTCTCACCATTTCCCAAACTCACTGAATCTTTACCATTATACTCTTTCTTTGTTGCAAATTGCTACTATCATGAGTGATATAGTTGCTAACACCACTATCAGCATACCAAGCTGTGTTTGGGATGTTATCTGCAGAAACTAGGTAGACTGAGTGAGAGAACTGGTTATTGTTTAATTCAGGCACTGATCCCATATAGCTCTTGTCATATTTATAGTAGCATATTGCAGCTGTCTGTCCATACTTGCCACAAACTTGACATGTTGTCTTGTTTCCTCCTCCACCTCTATAGTTTTGACCTTTCGAACTTCTGCCTCCTTTATTATTGTTTGTTGATCTTCCATCATAATATTGTTGCTGCTAATTTCTATTTCTAGAATTTGTGCTTCATGCATAATTGGCCATTGGTTGTCCCAGATTGATTGCTGAAATCCCTGCATTCAATTTCTCCAATCTTCTTTCATAGCTCAATAATTTTGATTGAAATTTAAACCAACTAATGGTTTCTATCTTAGTGATTTGATAGGCCAATGGATTATAATCTTGTGATTCAAGACCAACAAGAACTTGAGTAATAAGATCATCCGGTGAGATGGGATGCCCAGCTAGTGTGAGATTGTCAGTAAGGTTCTTCATGACTTTCAAATACTCCTGCATTTTTAAACTCCCTTTTTGCATTTTTTGCAAATTCCCTTTTGTAGAAGATAATATTGGATCGAGTCTTCACACTAAAGAGATCATTGATTGAATTCCACAATTTTTTGGAGGTTTCCTATCCTATGAGTTCAAATGCTACAGTAGGCTCAATCACACCGTAAATCCATCCCATAAGCACTTAGTCTTGGGCGAACAACTCTTCAAACTCAGGGTTTACATCTGGATCTCTTCTCCTTCTGTAACTTCAGTAAACTCAGGCGGGTTAGGTTTCACACCTATGATATAACCCTCAAGCTTGTTTCCTTTGACCAATGGCAGCATCATCTTTTTTCAAAGTAGTTCTCATGGTTCGACTTAACCATGGAAAAGGAACCCATTTGGTTTCCTGAGACATTCAAAGCTTTGACAATGGCAACTATGCTACTTTATTGATTCTTAGCATTTTGGGTTTTTGGATTATCATCCTTGTTGCTTGAGGTTGTTGAGTTATTGCCGTTCCCAACCATTGGCAGTCAATGGGATCTAATACCAAGTTAAGAAATTAGGTTTTGGTTAAATGAATTCTCTACACAATGCTGTAGAGATGGGAGCTATTTTTATTTATATAAATAATCATCGAATGAGCCTCTTACAAGTGTGTTTTCTTTACAACTAAAGAAAGGAATAATTTGTTGCAAATATTTTGTACAACAAATAAGAATTATTTTTGAATAATTGAATCTAATCAGCTGATGTAAGCTGTAATCTAACATGAACAAAGTTGTTACCGTAAGCTAAGATATGCTATAGTTACTACTATTATACTCTCTCTCTCTCTCTCCTAAATTTAGACTTACTTTTCTTTTTTATTCATTCTAAATTATAGTTTATTTATCATTTTAATATATTAGTTGACATATTAAAATTAGTTGACATATTAAATCTATATAATTTCTTTATTTAATATTATTTATTAAATATATTTAATGATAAAGTAATAATATAATAAAAAATATATATATAAATTTATATTTTCAATAAAAATAATTATGTTTTTAATTATTGTAAAATAAAAAATATGCCTATATTCATGAGATGAAGAAAGTTATTCCTAATATTTTTCCTAGTTGAAATTTTTTTTTTAAAATCATAGGAAACAGTGTCTAACTAGTTGAATAAAATATTTGTTAAATATACAGATGTATGAAAGATTATTTTTAAATCCCTTAAAATGAGATTTAATTTTGATTAAAATATAAATCAACCAAAGATAATTTTACCATTTTAATCATCAAAAAAAATATTACATGGATTCACGAAAAATATTGGGATAATATTTTCTAGGAAAAGGATCTCAATGAAATGTAAATGTTATTCAGAGTGAGTTCCACTTCTAATTTGATATCTTCCACAACACTTTTTTGTTTTTTTTTTTTCAACTTTCTAAGTATAATATTTCTCTTATTTAAAAATATTGGACAGTCAAATTCAGAGATTGTTGCTTCGGACCTAATGTGTCAAATTATTCATCATTGCTTAGGCAAAATGACTTCTTTTTTCTTTCTTTTTCCATCCCTTTGCTTTGCTTTGCTTCATTATTAACGCATCATTATTAATTAATTTGTCATTATGAACGTTGTATACTATAATAATTAATGGATATTAAGGATCCAATCTAAAAATCTGCTGTTTATCTTGAAAGAAGATTTAGAATGGCAAAACTTTAAAGCTCCAATAGGTCATTATTGTGATTGGTGTGCTTAACTAAATTAAAAACCAATCAAAGTTAATTTAAAAAATTTGATACATTTACAAAACTTGAAACGGAGAAGAAAAACAAATTGAACTGGGATCATTAAAATGATCAATTTCTAATTCTATAATAGATTGATTGGATAATTCCCTTAGTTAAATCATAGCCCCTGCCATAAAATTTTTTATATTTTATCATGACTATTTTAATTATTTTATAAAAGTATATAATAAATTCATAATAAATTTATAAAAGTTATCATATATATCATAAACTTATAATAAATATAAAATAAATTCATAATAAACTATATGAATATGATAAATTTATAGACTAATAATAAATTGTGGTAAAATTAAAAATATTTTAAAAATGTATTTTATTTTTAAAAAAAAAATCTAGCAGATTTGTAAAAAGTCATACTTTAATTTTTTCTGGTAGAAAAGGTATAAATGGAATTATTGCTGTAGTGTTTTATTATTATTATTATTATTATTATTATTATTATTATTATTATTATTATTATTATTATTATTATTAATTGATTTTTTTTAATCTTTTAAAGGTATGTGAAGTATAAGCCTCAAGATGAGATAATTAGTACAATAAAGATTAAGTTGTGATATATGTACTTACAAATTTTTATCAATAAAGCAACTTTGATTGCGTAATTAAATATTTAAGTATTACTATATCGTCTCTATAATAATTATAATCTCGAGTTTGAGCTTCAACCACAAAAAAAAAAATCTTCAAGAGGGAAAAGCAAAACACTTCCTATTAATTATAAAAATTAGCGGTTACACAAAGGAAAGTGATGGTAATGGATTTTACAGGATAAGAAAAAAAAGAAAAAGAAAAAGGAGTTGAAGGAAGGATTATAAGTTAGTCGATAAAAGAAATTTGGATATTTCTGGGGAGACAAGTGCCCATGAATCCATTCTCCTTAACTTTATCATTTCTGCCTTTAAAACAAAGCCTAAGTACTCCCACAACACCTTCTTTCCCTCCATTTTTAACTCTTTCCAATGTATTTTTTAAATATGTCTTTTACCCATTTTTCCATTTGACTGTTAACAAAACTACCATATCCATCTACTACCTCTTCTAAGACTCTCTCTTCAATGCTAAACCCATTCTTATTTTCATCCCCAAATACCTCTTGGAAACACTTGTTCATCTTTGAAGACAAATCCTCTCTTATCTCCCTATCTTGATCTTCATTTCTATAAAAAACAAAACGATTCTTGATTGATTCTAGAAACCCATTTGGAGTAACTGGATTAGATGTTGTTTCAAGAGTTAAATCACTGGCAATGGGACTTTGATCATCCTCATCAGCCTTAATGTTCAGATCAAGAGTACTAGTGTTAAAGCTTGACTGTCTTGACATGTCTTTTCTTGGATTCTTATTTGTCTTGGTTGAAGAAAGATTGTCCTCCCATTCACTTAATTTTCTTTTGTGATCCATATTTGGTGTGCCAAGTGTTGCTGGCTTTGTTTCCTTCACCTCAAGCATCATTTGGATAACAGAATCTTGATCTTGATATCTCATGAATTCACCATTCCTTGTCAAAATGATTATTGATTCCCCGAAATTTTCAGTTTCAAGTTGTTTCAAGAACTGAGAATCAGCGAAATCAACATATTCCACCAAAGCAACAACCCTCTTTTCTTGGTTTCTTAAGGCTTTTATGATGGCCTCATTATTTGTTCTCTTCATGTTCACGTGAAGAAGCAAATCAGCAGAACCCAAAACAGACTCGGCAATTGCAAGGGCTAATCTTCTTTTCCCTAAAATGTCATTCCCTAGGAGAAGTAGATAACAAGTCCCTTTTGTCGTTGATTTGGATTGAATCAGAGCTTGTGCTATTGAATGTATAATGATTTGGGATTGCCAAGGAACATTCTCTTGTAATAGCTTATATAAATCCATTTCATCTATATCAGACAATAAGAAAAAATTTCCAACAGCAAGGGTGATTTTGACTTCTGTACCTTGAGTGTTTTTGAGAGAATCTAAGTTTGGTTGCTTTTGGGTTTTTCCACCAATGTCAAAGTTGAAATCAATGGTGCATGACTGTTGACGTTGAAATTTAGGCACCAAGGAGACTGAGTTTGAATCTTGGAAGTTGTTATTGTTGTTTTGGGTTGACCACCAAGAAGCATATGAATAGCTTTGATTATTGTTGTTGTTGTGCAGATTAGTAAGGGAACCCCAATGGTGGCGTAGCCTGCATGATCCATTCCATTTCCTTCTCAACTCAACCAACTCATCCTGACAATTTGATTATTAACAACTAATTAATACGTTACTTACTTTCTGAAATTCTTTTATAATTAAGCAGGGCTAGTGTTTAATTACCTTCTGATTATTATTGGTTTGTGGATGAAGCCAAGGAGGCAAATTCTTGTTGTGGCCTGATTTCAAGAGTGCTTGAGCTTCATTTTCATAATTGGAAGTGCATTCTGGGCAGCAACTTAGTTCATTATCCTTGCCATTACTAATTATCAAAGGTTTTCTTTCAACTCCTTGAGATGGGTTTTGGGAGAAGCTTATCCCGGATTCATGGATACTGCAACAACTAATAAACATTACTGTTTTGTGATTATAGACTAATTATAGTAAAAAGGGTCTGTCATTTTAACATTGTGAAAGTTTCAGGTTGCAGTTTTAGTGTTTTTGGTTAAATCAATTAATTAAAAAAAAAGTGACATATAGGACAGAATAACAATAATTTTACATAATACAAACAAACAAAACAATAAAAGTAATACCCTATACCAATATCCAAAAAAGTTTGAGCAAAAGATCAATTAATGTTTCTTCAAAGTATTCAAATTTACTTTGCTCTGTTGTTTTATTATTGGAATTCTGCAAATATGCAGTTACTATATCCTGACAGCAGAAGAAGAAAGCAAAAAAGCAAATAATATATGTGTAAGGAAAGTGATTCATTGTGTCTCACCAAACCACACTTTTTTTTCACAGATGTTTTGGACTTATTCAGACCATAAAGCTCCAAACTTCAAATTAACCAATAATATAATGCAAACAATTTTTAAAAAAAAATAATTATAAATAAAAACCTGGAAGCATGGAGGCTCAAAGCAAGTCCAGCTGAAGGAACAGAAACAGGTTGAAGTGCCCATTGAATCTCAAGAGGAGGCTGCCTCATCTGGCATCTCATGTATGTTTGATAACTTGCTGTTCCCATTAACCAAACCTTTGTATTTTTGTATTCTGATGATGAGACTATCTTTCCAATTTCTTCAATTAAATGTTCAACTGGACTGTATCCTCCAACTGATCCATTACCAACATTGCTACTGCTTGTTTGATTTTCTTCAGCTGTCCATTTCAGGTCTCCTGTGTATATAATGGCCCCACCTTCTCCTCCTCCACCAACAATAGTTTCTACTTTCCTTTTCAGTTGTGAAATATTCATTTCCACATCCTCTTTCTTCATGAATCTTATTGAAACTGGTGCAAACTGGAATTTTACAAACTGTACTTGTCTCATCTCTGTTGGAACCTCTCCTCTTTCTACTCTTCCCAATAACTCTCCAATAAGTCCTTCTGTTATGGCCACACTATCACCCACTATCACAGTGTTCTTTCTCTTGTTTCTCAATAGTACTTGTAAAACCAACTTTATATCTTCCTTCACAGAAATTGATGAATCTGTGAAATTGTTGGTGAAGATCTTCTTTTGTGGGGAAAAGACAAGTGGGCTTTTCCCAGAAGAGTAAGTCAAGAAATGGGTTTGCCAAAAACTAGCAGCTGTAGGCTGAGTTTCAGCAGTAGAAGGAGAAGAAGGAGAAGAGAAAACACCACCAGAATTAGTACTGTAACCGTACTGAAACACAGAAGAAGATGAAGAATCCTCTATGTTGTTCTTAACAGCAGTGCTAGAGAAGCCAGCCTCTCTCATAACCCTACTAACACTAGGATCATCTAGAATAGAAATGATAAGCTGTTCTAACTTAACCTTAATTGTTAAAAGAGGTTGCTGTTGCTGTTGTTCAATGCAACCCCTTCTTTGATGAGCTTGAGCTCGTTTAAGAGCAGCAATCAAAGCATTAGAAAGAGAAGGTTGAGCATGAAGTAAAGGAGAAGGAGTTGTTGGAAGTCTGTTTAAAGCAACATTAAAACAAAGCTCAAGAGCTCTGCATTGAAGAGGATGATGATGATGAGTATGTGAAGTTTGAAAATTATGAGGCTGAGATTTAAGACAAGCCCTTCTCAAAAGACTTACCCTTGAACTAAGTAGAGTTGCAGCCACATGAAGAGGAGTGACCTGAGCATGGCCTCTCCTCCTTGCCAGGCTCAGAGAATGCTTCAATACTGAAGCAGCCTCTGTTGTGAGGGTCTGCGGAACTGTACAAGCTCCTGAGCGCATTACTTAGCCAAAACCCAGCCCCCCACACCCCCCCCCCCCCCCCCCCCCTAGTAAGAACACCAATGTTGCTGCAGAACCCGAAACTTAAATTCTCTTATCTTTCTTCTTCTTCTCCTCCTAACACCACCGCCACCCCCACAACCAGCTAAAAACTTGAAGCTTTAGTCGTTACAAAAAAAAAGAACTTAAATCCATTTAGAACCCACCTTAGTTAACTACACGAAGCCTCAAATGGAGATGGTTTAGTTATCTTGGGAGAAACTATAGAGAGAGTTTTAGAAGAGCTAGACTACACCAAGCCACCACCTTTATACTTCTTATGTTGATTTTTTTTTTTTTACTTTCATTCTTTTAATAAATATAAAAAGATACAGTGAGCTTTTCTCCTTTTTATATAAAAAAAAAGAATTTTTTTTAACTTGCTCATATTCTCTCTCACACACACACACACTCTCTTTCATGAGTTTATTACCAGTTTTTTTTTTTTTTTGATAGAAGAGTTTATTAAAGTTAGAATGCACAATCTTTGTTATTTTTTTTATCAATAGCACAATCTTTGCTATTGATTATACAAATCTCCTTTTTACTAATTAGGGTTACTTTTAATAATCATTTTTCTTTTTGTTGGGACTTGCATTATTTTTAATATTATTATTATGAATTTACATTTTGAATGAATGGCATGATGCACTTATCTGATGAATTTTGTCCCCAAAGCCATCAAAAGCTGCAAAAGAAGATTTCAATCTACCTTATTTTTCCAACTTCCTTTCTTTTCTCTTTTTTTCTTTTATTTTATTTTAGGGTTATGCACACTTTAAGAATAATTAATCAGCATGCAATTATAATAATAATTTTAATTTAATTATGATATTGAAATATTTTTTAAAAATGTTGATTTCGAATTTCTATCCGATTTAATTTTTTTTTTAAAATTAACTCTTAGTTACATATATATTATAGAACAAACATCATAAGCTAATAATATAATAGATTATTTTTTAAAAATATATATATAAGATAATTTCATTTCATATAAAATAGAAAAGAAAAAAAGAAAAGGGACCCACAATTCAAAAGTTTACTTAGACTGAGGAGGTTCTCTCCTTTTTTCCACGTCAGGGTCTTTGAATAGACAGACAAAGCCAGCAGAAATTCAAGAAAAGTAGTAAAAAGAACAGAAAAAATTAAAAATTAAAAAACAAGAACAAAAACAAGGCGGATTGTGTATGTTATATGAGAGAGATAAAAGGAAAGTGGAATAT
This sequence comes from Garcia nutans, assembly GCA_947685225.1. NCBI lineage: Eukaryota > Viridiplantae > Streptophyta > Magnoliopsida > Malpighiales > Euphorbiaceae > Garcia > Garcia nutans. Next base: position 52,367,787 of record CANTUV010000007.1, read on the forward strand.
TTATTTTTCCTTTATTTTCGTTATTTTCTTCCTAATTATATATATATGGTTTTATTCTCATATGTAGCTAGGAAAAGAAAAGAAAAGAAAAGAAAAGTGATTTCAGTTTCACTCGCTCTCTCTTCACGCCAATCCTCGTAGAGAGACAGCATTTTATTCCCAAAGTAGGCAAAAAGCAAGGCTCTGTCTACTACACTTCATAGCATTATTGGCTTCTTTTTCAGCTCTCTCTTCTTTCTGCAAACTGCAATAACTTTTTGTCTTAATCTCATCTCATTAATTTCCAACAACCCACTTTCTTAATTTTCTCTTTTCTTTTTCCATATTAAGCTTTTTTTAAACTAATATCTATTGTTCCTAATTTTAATTACTACTTATTTATTCTATATATACATATATATTTATATATGCTTATATATCAAGAAACGTACATGCTTAATTCTACTTCCACTTTTATCTATTAATTTTGTTCCTTAATTAATTAATCGTTGAAAGTATGCCAAAATTGTTGCATAAAATCAAGCAAAAATCAAATAAGAAAATTTGTATTAAGTAGTTTTTATTTAATAAACTAATACCAAAATTTATGGATTCTGCTTTTTTACTATTCATATATAAAAAGACCATTTTCATATGAATAAAATTGAGTAAATTTCATACAGCTTCACTAAAAAACCAACATTAATTAATTTTCTTCTTCTAAATAATACATACATATATCTTTTCCACTAAATCATATCACAAATTAAATTCCTTCATTAGTGATAGGGATAATGTAATTGTGAAGTTTTCCCATGAAAAAAACAACACCAAAGAGATAAAATTGTTTCCACCAAACTATATAATCTTTTTTATAAAATTGTTTCCACCAAACTATACAATCTTTTTTTTTCCTTTTTCTGATAAAATGATAAGGTAAAATGGGTGCTTTCCTTTTTATTCACGTCAGTCAACACTACAATAAATAATCTCTTTCAATAACAAGATTTGCATATTATAAAAAGTAAAAATTAATATAAGTAGAAAATTAATAATTAATAAGATCACCCATATTATATAAAATTTTTGTTACAATTTTTTTCTAATGATATCATTATAAACATTTTATGTTATTATTAATATGCTATTGACACATATTGATATTTGATAAATATTATGAAGACATTTACGATTGATTGTTTTTAATGATATGCATGAAAAGATATTAAATTACTCTTGTTAAATATATTCTTTACATACTAAACGGATATATACACATTTTTTATTTTATAAAAATTAAAAAATAACTATTTTAATTAAAAATTTACATATATTTTATTTATTCCACCTTTTTTTTAATGAGATATATTTCTTAAATATTTCTTAATAAATAATACCAAATATAAATAAAATAGATATTTAATATATTAATTAATTTATTAAAAAAAATAAATTCAATTCTAATTGAGGCCTGAAGTGAATATTGCAAGAAATTAAGAAGTTATTTGATTAAAAGGAAGTATGAATACGCGTGGCTTCCAAGGAGATAAGCAGTCTATCTAAAACCAGTTAAAAGATCGATTCAAAGGTGATTTTCCCCAAGCTGTTATTTCTGCATTAAAAGGAGCCAAAAGAAATTTGCTAAAGCCATCACCAAAGGGATGCTTTGATTAAAGTATATTTGAAAATAACGTTCAACAAAAAATTACTTATTATCAGACAAAAAATTAATTTTCATTTTTGAAAATTGAATATAAATTCTTAAATTCATAATGAAATTTCAACCATTCATTCTAAACTTAATAATTGAGATATATCTTATAAATTAAATTACTTTAATACCCCTGAAAATAATTTTAACATATTTGACAATTTGATCTCTACTATTTAAAATTATTTTTTTTGTGGTTGAGATTCATTGATTACCCACACTTTGGTGTTTATATATTAAATTATAATTTTTTTTATGTTATTTTAGATTATTTATATGTATTTTTATTCCTAAAATTTTAAAATATAATATAAATCGGTTTTTTAATTATTATATATAACACTTTTAAAATTGTTTACCTTTCATTAAAATTATTGTAGAAATATTAATTTTCAAATAATAAAAATTAAAGCCATAAATAATTTAATCTTTATTGTGTGATAATGAGTCATATATCCGTTCATGGATAAAAGAAAATCTTCATCTAAAAATAAAATCTCATATAATTAATTCCTACGTGTAACACATGCTGTGTTTATTTCATTTATTTAGAAGAATGTTTAAAATTTCTCAATGTATTGCCTTGATTATGTCTTTGCACAAATAAATATAGAAAAAACCTTTTTTTCATGTTTGGGGTAAAAAAAGTAGTAAAATAATAACATAATATGCATTCAAACAGGGTCTTAACCCTCCTATTCAAAGTCATAGATATCGTCTAAGCTTAATAAATGCTATACTTTCAAATGCAAACTTTGTATAATTATCATAATATATATAATAACATTACAAAAATAAACCCTTTTAATCACTCTTCTCCTTTGCATCTATTTTCTCATGATTGAAAGCTTTGTATGATCTTTGATGTGTTCATTGCTGCAAAAGAGAGATAAAAAGATAATCCAATAATAAGTAATAATAACAATGATGGGATTTTTTTTAAATAGTATCCAATTAATATAATAAAATTAAATACAACTTAACTCAACAAAGCTTTAATCCTAACTTAACTAGAATCAGATATATGAAAAAAAAATTTCCATTCAAAGCAATTATGACCAACATCCTTAAATAATAAAATCAAATATACGTAATTAAAAATAAGTCAATTGTGATTGTGAGAAAGAGTTAGAATTTTAGAAATTTATAATTATTATCATTTAAAATAATAAATCAAAATTTCTATTTATATTATGCATTAATTAGTGTACTAAAAATATTAATTTTATTGAATTAATAATAATGGTTTTGGACTATATAAGTAATTAATAAGGTATGTGGAGGGCACCTCCACTACTTGGCTTTATGCCATGAATAATAATAAGCTGTTGGGTTATCAATTGGCCTTTCTTCTAAAGAAAATATAATATTAATTGGATGGAAAAGAGGGCAAAGAGAGCCAAATTATTACAACATAATACAAAATTCAAAGGGAATAATAGGTTTTCTGTGATGAGAAGAAAAGTATCCCTTTATGGATTAATTGATGAATTTCTTTGTGAAATGGATGTGTCTTCAATTCTTTCGGAGTCCAATGATTTGGTTTGATATTTTCCATACAAAATTTCAACAAAGCAAGAAAAGGAATAAATCTCGAACTGCGTTAAAAGAGACATCAAGGCCCACAACTTCTTGCAAAACCAATTTCAACTTATGTTATTTACCATCCATCACAAATCTCCCAAATTAATTACTGTTTTTATTTGGATAATTTCCAAAAATAATAGCAATAATAATAATTAGCGAATTAAATTAACTAGCTTAATTACTTAACTAATGAATTTATGACCATGTGTTAATAGATTTCAAATATTAAAGATTTCTACTTGCTTGAAAACTCTCTTAGTTAATCTTGGAGTTTAAGCTAAATTATACTTTGATCCTTGAACTTCTATGTTATACAATTAGGTCATTATAACTTTTATAATTCATGTATATCTCTAATTTTAATATACTCTAAAATTAAATAATACAAAGAGATCATTAAATATGTTAAAAGAGATATGATGATAAATAATGTTAATAATAATAATGTTAAATATAAGTAAAAAAAAAAAAGATGGCAGAAAGAAAGCTAATCACAATGTGAGAAATATATATATATATATATAATATACATAACATATACTATAACACCCATAATTTTTATAAATAATAATTAAATAAATAATTTGAAAGATTAATTAAAGTGTTGGAATGGGAAAAATATAAAAAATGTATATGTTGAGTATATGTAAAATATATTTTAAGTATATAATTTCACTAAAACATAAAAGTTGATAATATCTTTAATATATGGTTAAAATTAAAGATATTAATATATGGTTAGAAGTAAAAGAGAAATTAAAAGTCAAAATTAAATTAAGTCTTCTTCTTCTTCTTCAAGCTCCAAGCCAAAATGCCATGGGAGTCCAAGGAAGAAAATTTCTTCTTTAATCCATCAAATTTTACAAGTTTCTACAAGAAATTAAGGAGATTTTAAAGAAAACACATATTTTGGTAATCTTTTTTTTTATTTTTTATTTTAAGGATGAATTTCTTAAATTTTGGATTATGCGAAAAATGGATGTTTGATGGAGATATAGATGTAATATCACTTATAGTACCCTAAAAGTTTTCGGAAATATTATTTGTTGAGAATTAATTATATGATTTTAAGTGTATATTTGATTAAGTGATAAAGATAAGATAAGAGGAAGGTGTAGGTGTGTGTATATGCTTTGTATGTGGAGATATATATATATATATATACATACAAGTCAATGGGTTGTATAAGTCAAAAAAGATATTTTGATTAATTAAATGGATTTATTTAAGTTAGTGGAATATGATGTAATTGTGTTATTATTATATTATTATAAAATATGGTGGAGAGTGATTTGGGGAAAAGAGGTTTGGTTAAAAGAAAAGAGTGTGGTTGACTTTGCATTTTCTTCTTCTTCTTCTTCTTCTTTCTTCTTTGGCCATCCATCACCACCATCTTCAAGAGGGAGAGATTTTGTTGCTTCCAAACTTAAGAGATTGAAGGTTTTCAAGAGATCAAGTTGGAGTTTTAAGGATTTTCTTCACTTTTGGTAAGTTTCCAACTTTTTTCTTTGTGTTCTTTTGAGTTTGTGTTTTTGGGTTTGTTGGATTGGTTGTTGTAGATGTGTTTATGGTTGATTTGGTATGTTGAGGTTGTTTTGTTTTGTTAACTTTGATTTTGGGGTAGGATTGAAGAGAAAAGGGTTAAGTTTGGTGAGAGAGACAAGAGTTGTGGGTGTTGTGATTTTTGAGTTGTGTATTATAGTTGTGATTGTGTTTTGATGTTTGTGATTGAGTTGTTTTGAGGTTTAATCAAGTATTATATGGTTTGTTGATGGATTTGGTTGGGTTTGTTTGGTGTTGATAAGCTTTTTGATAGATGATAGTTGGATGTGGCATTTCGGTGTCGATTTTAGGGTTTTTGGCCTGACATACCCAGGAGCATGGCCATGTCTTTGGACGTGTCGTTGGTTCTGTTTTCTGGGTTGATGACATGTCCAGTGACACGCCCATGTCACTGAGCGTGTCACAGCTTTTGTGTTGTAGTTGATTGACACGTCCAGTGACACACCCATGTCACTGAGCGTGTCATAGCTACTGTGTTGTTGGAAGATTGACACGTCCAGTGACACGCCCATGTCACTGAGCGTGTCATATCTTCTATGTTGGAGGAGGATTGAAATGTGCAGTAACACGCCCATGTCACTAAGCATGTCAAAGCTTCTGTGTTGTGGGTTTAGGGCACGGTCAGGGACACGCCCGTATTGTTGAGCGTGTCAAGTGTAGAGTTTGCCCTAGATAGTTCTTATCCTCATTTTCTTATGTGTAACACTAAGTGAGTAATTATAATCACCTTTGGATTAGGTTTTAAAGAGAATTGAGTTACCCTAGCCAAGGTTTGAGGGACATCTTGGAAGAGGAAGTTGATAGAGTGGTGTTGTTGCTTTAAGAGGTAAGTACAAACTTTGAATGATTGAATACATTTACATGACATTAGGACTTAACTTATTTAGTTGAGAAATGTGTTAAGTTAATTGATATGTTGATGATGAATGAGTTATATGTTATGATATGTGTAATGGTCAAGATTTTAAACAGGAACGTTTTAACTAATATTGAAAAATTGATAGTGTATAGTGACACAAGTATTGTGGATAAATGCTATAAGTAGAGAATAGTAAATTGTATATCTCAAAAATTTACTGAAGAGATTATTTTTACTGTTTTGCGAGATTAAAACTCAATTTAGAATCAACGGTTAAGAATGAGGGTGCACCATAGTTATTATGAGCATTCCCTCACTTGATTAAAAATATTATATATATATATATGTGTGTGTGTGTGTGTATATGTGTATGTGTGTAGAAATTTCTAATTTCTTCTCCATCTTCCACGCCATCTTCTACCATTATCACCATCTTCTCTCTATTTCTTCTTCCTTTCATCAAATTCATCAAGGATTAAGAGATAATCACATATAGGTATAGATTTTTAGAAGAATAAGCTAGAAAAGGCAAGATTATCAATAAGTAATCAAAGGGAAAGAGAGAAAAAGAAAGAGAAAGAGGAATTTTGAAGAGGTATGTGCTTTTGATTTATACTTTGTAAAAATATGAATTTTTATGAGTTTTAATGATTTAATTGAATGATTGAGTTATGTATAATGATATATTTCTGGAAAGTATTGATTAAATGGATTGATGAGTGAAAAATAACTTTTATATGATGGTTTTGATTCTTAACTCAACCTTTATGAGAATTGAGTGGTTTGATAATGTTTTATCCATATGAAATGGTTAAAAGTTTGATTAAATGAAGTTTTAGAAACATATTTGATATGAATTCTTTTTATGTCAAAACTTTGCATTTGATACATTATTATCTTAGATCTTCAATATGTTTGTGTTTAATGAAGTTCAAAGTACAAAATATATGATTTTGGCATGCCATGGGCGTGGCTTAAAGGTGTCATGGGCGTGGCATCAAAGTTGGAACTGTTGGAGGAAGAATTGCTCCGAAAACAGTCCCAAAATCAATGCCACGGCCATGGCAATTGAGTGCCACGACTGTGGGATTGAAAGTGATGCTGTTTCTTCAAAAATTTCGATAAAAATAGAGCAATTCTCAATGCCACGGCCATGGCCCTGGAAGGCCACGACCTTGGGGGTTTCCAAAGTCATTTGACATATTCATTTGGTATCCCACAGGCGTGGGGTTGTGATGCCACTGCCGTGGGGTACCTAACTAATATTTTTGGCTTGTATTTTATGATATACAGGCCTAGTATGAGGCTAATATGTTTATGTTTCTTACTTTTGTGTTGAGAATTCATGTATATGTGTTAAACATATGAAAAAGAGTGATAAACTTTAGATAAGTGACAATTATATATCATACTAAATGTTGATAAGAGTATTGTACCAATGAAATGATATAAACAATTAGTGTTAAACAAAATTAATGAATTACCCAAATCATACTAATTTTATATCTAGTTTTGGATTGAATGGCTAACCAGAGGAAGGATAGCCACAGTGATAGTGGGCACCGCGTGCCATTAATGAACACATTGTGTTATCAGTGATAGTGGGCATAATTGTCATTATACATTCTTGAAATTTGGCATTAAGATTGCTACACTAACATGTTATCCAAACTTATGATCTAAGTTTAGTATGTATGGGCATATTTAATGAAGATATCTAAATTGAAAATATATGTGAACATGATTGTTGTGAATAATGGAAGAAATGCAAAAGAATAATATAAGTCAATTACTTGAAATTGACTTACTGTGTTAAAATGTAAAAGTGATTGTTAATATATATATTAATTTTTACAAGTGAAAGTTCTAATGCACGAAATGGAAATATTCTGCTCAAAGTATTGAATTAATCAATAACTTTATATATGTTCTAATGATTGAAAGTGTATGTAATGATATAAGATACAAAGTGCTCCAAAGTATAGTACTAAATTTAAATACTAAAAATTATAGACCGAATGAAATTATCCTATATGTGAAATTGGAAGTAAGACTTATTGAAAAATAAAATAAGCGTATTGTGACCAATGTTATCAAATCAGAAAGCAAGTCTTAAATAAAATGATTCATAAAGAGAAAAGTTGCAGTACCGAAAGTATAGTATAGCATGATCACTTTTATAAAGTTAAAGCTATTATTTTGTGTAATCAGAATATTATGTTGGTTTGTTACTGAAATTAGTTAATGTATTGAAATATTTCTTAAAACTAAGTGTTATTACTATATTTTCATAAGTATTTTTCTTTAATATTAAGTGATAAAATATGTTTATACAAGCACCACTAAGCTTTGCTTAGCATGTTAGAATTATTTTCTGACACGCAGGTATCAAGACATCAGAGCAAATTAAGAAGTGAAAGTAAGAATCTCAGGAAATTACCTATAGTACATATCAAGATCTTATGTATATTGTACTCATAAGTTATAAAATGTATATATATAATTTAGTTTGGCTATTTGAGCGATTATACAAATTTGTAAACATGAAAGGAATACATGTATTTAAAGGATGAAGTTTGAGAATTCTAGTGACTGATTATTAAAGAAAGGAATGTATTATATAATCATTTGATTTGACAAATGTATGATAGTTATCTGGTTTGTAATGGATTATGGAGATTGGTCTAAATGTTGGACCTATAAGTGTTGTATTTTATCAATTGTATTATTATTAAAAAAAATTATTAGTTGAAAGAGAATTTTCTATGAATTGATTGGGCACGTACAGTATATCGCATAACATTCTCTAACAATTTTTATTAAGAATTGTCAGAGGATGTTACAATATGCATGATGTGAATTATGTTGATATATCACTGCAATTGAGTAATGTATTATATATGAAAAGAAATATGGAATAATGTGGTAAGACATGTGAAATCATAATGTAACAAATTGATATTGATACAAAAGAGAAGAATGAGAAAGGTGAGAAAAATGATGATATAATAAGGCAATGAGCCTAGTTTATGAGAAATGAAATGAGAAATGAATTATGAAAGTATTCAATAATGAGATAAAAGAATAAATTGTGTGCCTAGTATGTTATTCAATTTTCTGAGTTCTGGGTTTGGCGACATGCCTATGAAATGAATTGCTGGGCAGGTGAAAAGACCGGGTCGTAAGCCGAGCCCAGCTGATAAATGTGATGTTTTTGGGGTGAAAAACTGGATCGTAAGTCTCAAAAACTGTAGCAGTCTAGCCGGGTTGAGGACCAAGATACTGGGGCCTAAGGGTCTAGCCGGGTTGAGGTCCAAGAGACTAGGTCTGCTACATTATCCATGGATATATTTATTGCCTGCAGGGCTAGACACAAGGTGTCATAATGGACCAAAGTAGTAACTCTGAACTTTGAATAACATATTAGATCCTTTTGGGCCCATGTTTGTCTTTGTTTTAAATGTGAATTATTAAATGTGATACAAATGATTAATATGTCGAGTTATAATGTAATGAATTGATATATTCTTATGTATTGTGCATGAGCATTGCATTGATTTTTATTGAATCATAGTTTGTATCACTAAGCTTTCTGCTTAGCGCAATTGTGGTTCATCGCGCAGGTGACAGGGTAGATCCGGTTGTGCCGGAGAGCTTGTCTAGATCGAGTCGAGTCTAGGCTTGAGTTTGTGAGAGCAGTGTTGAGTTGTGGACATCAAGATCAGAGATGAACTGCCAGCATGTATAAACTCTATAATTTTGTAAACATTGATTTTGATATATGCATATGTATATTCCGCTGCATTTTCCGCTGCTTATTAAACTAATGTTTTGGATAACCTTTTTGGGGGTAATGAAGATATATGAATATGTATTTTAGTAAGGATTGTTTTATCTATTATTTTCTATGAAATAAGTTAAATGTTTTAAGTTATTCTTATTATTGAAATGATGATTTGATTTTAAAGATGGGTTTGTTAAAAATGGATTGTGACATCCTTGTATCCGGTATATGTATATTGCATATGTGAGTGTATGTGGTATTCGTATATTGGGTAAGGGGGTGTTACAATAGATAATTGTTAATGTGGATTGTAAGGATGTTGTTTTGATGTTTAAACAAATATTTTAAGGTTGGATGATTAAAATGGTTAGGTTTAGTGGTAGTGTAGAGGAAGTAGTATGATAATTAGGGTTTTTATGGTAAATTTGGTTAGAATTGAAGTGATTAGTATTTGAATAGTTAAATTGTATTAGAATATGATTCTAGTGATGTAATTTAGCTTAAAACTTGATTTAGAATTGATGAGGAAGGAATCCAAAAATTAAAGTATATTAGGGTAAATATTAGAAATTCGATAGAATTGTGATAATTGAAGTTTGATATGTTTAAATGGGTAGAATTATGTTTCTAATGATTTATTTTAATCTATAATTTGGTTTATGATAAAGTTAAGTGGAGTTGCAAAATTAAAGTGTTGAAGAACATTGGTGAAAGTTGGTGTTGGAAAGTAATGGTGCATTGGATTTTGGCATATTTATAGGTAAGTACATACTTTGGTTTTGCATACTTCATTTGCATTTGATTGGCCTAGCACATGTTGATGTTATGAATGTGATAAGCTCCTTTATTGTTAAGTCTTGTATGTTAGTACATTGATGTTGTAGAAAAATGTGTATAATACATTAATTACATTATATGAAGCCATTGTAAATGGCTAAAAATATTAATATGGGCGATTTAAGAAAAAGAATGGAAAAATGCCCAAAATGTATGGGTAGTGAGGTCACATTGGAAATGTGACATATATTATTAAACATGTGATTAGTTATGTTGAAATAAGAAAATTATGCATATTTATGGAAAAGAAAAGGATAATAGATACGATGTGATGAAAATGATTATGGAAAAAAATAATGTATATAACATGTATGTTTGCCTTATATAATAACTAGTTCTAGAGAATTACATTTTGTGCTATTGGATTGATATGCCATGATATATGATGATATGATTTGCCTTTGGGGGCTAGACATGATGGTGTCATTATTGATGATATATTACTTGCCTTCGGGGCTAGACATAGTGGTGTCAACAGAGGACACACCTTCGGGTGGTATAATCGGACACTTAGATCCCTAGTGTCATAATAAACCGAATCAATATCTCTGAAACCTGAATATTATATAGGGTCATTTGGGCCCAATGCATGTGGATGTGAAATCTTGGAGATTAATATGAGTAATGTGTGTGTAAGCATAAAACATTTCATATCTTACAGAACTATTTGATGCATTGTTTTATATTATCTTTTGTTATCAAAGTATATACTACTACGCTATTAGCTTAGTGCGATTTGTTCATCGCGCATGTGACAGAAAAGATACTAAGAGCTTTGCTAGACCTTACTTAGTCTAGGATTTTTGGATAATACTTGAAGTTTTTTAGATTGCCATAAGACTAGAGCAAACTGCTTGGCATGTAAATATTTATTTTTGGTTAAACATGTTATGTTTATGTTCAATATTCTGTCATATAAAAATGTTGTAAATTTAAAGTTTGGTTAAGTATTATAAAAGTTTGAAATACTTTATATATATATGGATGATTTTGAGTTATTGATTTTTTTTGGATGGGGAAATGGATAAATGTATGTATATTGGAAGTGTATTTTTATGCATGTTATGAATTTTTTTGAGTTTGGAAAATTTTTTGATTTATAGACAAAAACTCTAGCTAATTTTTCCCATAGATTTTCTTTTAAATTTGCATTTTTAACATTTGTTAGCCAAAATATTGACTTAATTACTGTATTTTTGATCTTAGGCAATTAAATTTAATAGGACTAATATTTATATCAAAATACATTTTACAGGAAGCCAATTCTTGAAGAATTCATAAAAAGTCCGATTGAACCATCGTGAATCCCGACCGGACCATTGATGCACATATAAGTTAAAATCACACAGAAAGGTTCACGGTGAAGAGTACTCTCAAAATCCCACCATACCACTCGAAGTCCACTGGAACCATGACCAAGTTCGACCGCACCTTTGAATATGAAATTGGCAAATTCATCCAGTAATGTTCATGACCAAAAGTCCTCACATTTTCTCAGAGTACCATTCAAAGTCCGATCAGACCTCATAGAATTTTTGACTGGATTGTTGAAGCAGAATTTGTTTACAGATATCCAGTAAGGTTCACAGCCAAGGGTACTCTCAGAATTTGAGCATACCATTGACAGTTCGATCGGACCTGATGCAGTCCCGACCAGACCTTTTGAATATCTTTCAAATCTAAAGTTGTTACACCTCCACTCAATTAGTGGATGTCACATGGACCAACCGCTGGAGGAGCATTTGTCTTAATTTCAAATAACACAACTGGACCTCAGGAAGTCTAATTGACCTCATTGAAGTGTGACAGACCTCTGTTAGTCTGATCATGAATTTACTCTGGAGTGAAGACAAGATTCAAACATGTTGGCACCCACCTCAAATGACTAGTTGAAGGCTTGAAGGCTATAAATACCCTAAGAAACTTCATTTTTCAAAAGAATTGTAATTGTAATAGCCAAGCAAAATAACTTTTATTTCTTTGCGTCAAAATTTCTATTTGTATTGTTTGAGAGTTGAGTGTGAGCATTAAACACAATTGTAAGTTTGAGTGTGAGCTTTGAAACACTTAGGCTTTAGAGTGAGGCTAGGAAAACTCTTGTTGGGTTGTGAGGAAGATTCTTAAACCTTGTAAAAGTTTGGTGTGAGCTTGTGAAAATACCAAGTTAGAGTTGAGCTTGTAAAAACTCAAAATTAGTGGAACCTTAACAAATTGTTAAGAAAGTGGACGTAGGATTGAGGTAATCTGTACATATAAACTCTTTGTATTCATTCTTCTCTACTCTACTCCTTTCTTACTTTGCTTAATTTTAAATTTACCATCACTTCTCCAAATTAACCAATTCACCCCCCTCTTGGTTGCCATCTTGGGACAACATTTGGTATCAGAACCTCAAAATTTAAGAAAGATTAATTGTAAAATTTGATCCATAATGGCAGCCACTTCTTCATCCACCTCCATTGCTCCATCTCATGGAAATGTCAACTCTTATCTAAGACCCTACTTCGATGGAATGGATTATTCTTGTTGGAAATGCAAGATGTATTTGTTTCTTGATTGTGGGGGAATTGAGCTTTGGAAATGTGTGTAAAATGCATGGAAACCTCCTATTCATGAGGTTGATGGTGTCCAAGTGCCTCTTTCTAGAGACAAATGGACCGATACTTATGAAAAAGCTCACTACGAGAACATTAGAAAGGTCTCCATCTTGGGAAATTCTTTATCTATAGAAGAAGTTGGAAGAATCCAACATCTTACTTGTGCACATAGCATTTGGAAAACTCTTGAGAATTATCATGAGGGCACTACCCAAGTGAGGTTCACCAAAACCCAAATGCAGGATGAAGCCAAATGAAAATGTCACCGAATTGATGAATATGTTACTTGCTATTGTCAACGACTTGAAGAAATATGAAAAAATATATGATCAAGTTAATGTTAATAGCAAAATATTGAGAGCACTAAGAGCCAAGAAGAACTTTAAATAAAAAGCCTCTTTAATTGAAGAAGCCCATGATCTCAGTACACTAAGAACCGATGAGCTAGTTGGCAAGCTCCTCACCTTTGAATTGCATATCGAGAAAGAAGATGATAAGGGTGAGAAGGACAAGAAGAAAGCCATAGCTCTCAAAGTCACCAAAGAAGTTGAGAGCTCAAGTGAAGAAGATAGTGATGATGATGATGAGGAAATGACCATGCTATCTAAGAGATTAAGTGAATGGAAAAGAAAGAGGAAATTGCAAGCAAAATGTAATTCCTCCAAATTCTCTTCCAAAGATAAGGAGAAGAAGAATGAAGTACAATGTTGTGAATGTGGAAAACTAGGTCACATCAAAATGGATTGTTTCAAAATCAAGAACAAAAAGAAATAGGATAAGGAGAAGAAGAAATCTCTCAAAGCCACATGGGATGATGACTCTTCAAGTGAAGAAGAAGAAGAGAAAGAGCAAGGAATTACAATTCTTTGTCTTATGGCTATTGGAGATGATGATGATCACACCAATGAGATAGGCAGTCAATCCTTAAACTTGAATGCATATAGTAATAATGTTGATAATGTTTTAGATGATAGTGAGTTAGTTGAGCATATGAACCTAATAGTCCAAAAATATTTTTCTAAGGTGAAGTTTTATAAAGAAAAGTTTTCTAAGCTAGAAAATGACTTTATTTATTTAAATAATTCTACTTTAATGACTTTATTTATATAGAGAATTCTACTTTAGAATTAAAGACTTCAAATGAATAATTAATGAAATCATTAGATGTAATGTCAAAAAATTCATCTAGCTTAAAGAAAATTTCTAAGGAAAATAACACTTTGAAAGAAGAAATAAATGAACTAAAAAATTATATTTCAAAATTTGACAAGCGTAAGGAAGCCTTAATGTAGACCCTTAATTTTAGCTAGGTTCAAATTTGGCTTTAATTGAAAGAGGCTGGATTAAGTTTGATTTTAATGAAAGACCCAAATTAAATTTAATATGATTAAATTAGGTCCAGTTAAAGTTGAGCCAATTAAAATATAGGGCCAGGCTCAATATGAGCCAAATATGAGCTAAAATTTATATGAACCAAGCTCATAAGAAATTTGGCTAGCCAAATTAGCCATGAGCTCGGCTTATGGTGAATTTGGCATAACCAATTCGCTATGGGCCAAGGTCATGGCAAGTTCTCCATGAGTCCTTAAAATGGGATAAGTTTAGTTTTAATTGGGTTTAAATTCTAATAAGACTCAGATAAATAGAAAAACATGTTTGAATCGAATGAGGATGGCTTAGCTAGGTTACCGTAATTGATGTTTATAAATACAAAGCAAAGAGCTAGAAAAGAGGAGGAGCCACAATTAAAAATAGATATAGAGAGAGGAGCAGCAATTAACGAAGAAAAAAGTAATTAATACAAAAGGCAAAACACAAAAAAAGAGATAACAGAGACAAAAAAGCAAAACACAAAAGATTATTTCGCTCGACCAAAACCAATTGACCCAAGCAGACAGTAGCATCATTAACCTTTAACTTCAGTGGATTGAGGTTCTCAAATAGAGTTTGGTTCAACAAAATTAATATGGTGGAGTCAACGAACGAAGGTTTGATTTACTAATTTATTTTAATTGAATTCTATTAATCTCGTTCATTATTTAATATCACAGAATCCCATGTTATTTGTTCGGTTTAGAAATTGCATCCAACAATAAAAATTTTAAAATTTCATACAATATCCATAACAATAATAATTCCTAAAATCCTAATTTCTAAATCCCAAATTCCTAAAACTCTAATCCAAATCCCTAAATTCCAAATTTCATCTAGTAGCCATAACCCTAATTCCTAAAACCCTAATTTCCAAACCCTAATTCCTAAAATTAAAATCCTAAATTCCAAAACAAAACCCTAATTCCCAAATTAAAACCCTAAAACCCTAATTTCTAAAACAAAACCCTAATTCCATAATAAAACTAATTTTGTAAACCGTCGTGTGCTTGCGCACTATAATTCGTTAAGGGGTTAATATTAATATTTGCTCATGGATTATACTTTTTTGTGATTTTATTTTGTTTAAGCCCTAATTTATTATTGTTGAATGACTATGTATATGATCATTCTTTTTGTGTTGCATTTTCTTATTATTAGGATTTTGAGGACAATATAAAAGGTATGCTTCCACTTTGTGGGTGCCTTGTTCATTTAATTATGCAATTTAATTTACGTTAAGGATTTTGGACTATTGTAAAGGATATGTTTACACCAATTAGTGAGAGTCCTATTTTATTTGTATTTTGAATATTTGGACATTTGTAAGGGCATGTTTCCATCTCGTATGAGTGCCCCTTTTTATTTGATGTATTTTGATTAATAATATGGTATCCTTTATTTTAATTGCATGTAGTATGGATAATATCATAATAATCTAAGAATTTAATAATATTTAGACCTGAAAAGGAGGCCGGTTCCAATGAACCTGACATTATGGGAATGTTGGGTCATTCTCACCTTTCCCATATGTACCCAACTTTTTAAACCCAATAAGGGGTTGGGAATTCCTTAGGAATCGAGTCATCCACCCCTTTCTTTTCTTTCTCGGCCTGTCCAGGTGGTGACACTATTTCTCTGGGTTTAGGCCTTTGTTCTTTAAGACCCCGAGCCTAACAGTGCCGAAGTCATAAAAAATATTTCACCGGGAGTGGGGGTGAAAATCCTTGCTCACAATTGGATACATTGATTAGTGTCCAAACGTTACCTTCCTCCAAACATGGTTTAGGGTTCTTTGGCTCATCTACTACTTCATCTAAAGCACCAATATTTATTAAAGCATCTACAACTCAAACTTCTACTGTTGAAGTTGTAAAGAACACATATACACATGCTAATCCTAAAAATCCTAAAAAGACAACATTAAACTCACTATGCTTTAAACTAAGTTTCTAAGAGCAAATTATGCATACATGTACACAAGGCATAAATATAACCACAATTATGCACATAAATAGTCCTATCCCACACACACTTGTGATTGTCAACTTAATTCATCAAGATTTAATAGAAAAAGAATGCAAAAGCTTAAAATTTTGTATCAATGCTAATATTGCATGAAATTTGGTCATAGAAGTTCATTTTTTACATTAGAAAGGCTCACCTCAAATTAAAGGGTCCTTCTACAACTAACCCCCAAGGACTCAAGTTCATTTGAGTACCTAAAAGAAGATAATACTTAATGTCTTATAGGTATGCCTAAAGTCTACTATCAATGAAAGTGTTTGGCCTGTAGATAGTGGATGTTCAAGACATATGAATGGTAATGCAAAAATTTTCATAACTCTCACTTACAAGCGAGGAGGTAATGTGACATTTGGAAATAATGCTAAGGGAAAAGTTATAGGCATTGGTTCTATTGGTATGCTTGGTAAAAATTTAATTGATGATATGTGGCTAGTTGATGGATTGAAACATAATTTGCTTGGTATTATTCAATTGTGTGACAAAGGATCTGATGTCAATTTTAATTCTAAAGCATGCAAAATTACCTATTCTAGTGGAGAACTTGCATTCAATGGAAGTAGAATTGGTAACACATAAAATTGACCTACACTTTAATAATGCTTTTGAATGTTTAGTCAATTTTAGCAATGATGCTTGGCTTTGGCATAGAAGATTAGGACATGATAATATGGATCAATTATAATGTCTATACAAAGAAGAACTTGTAGATGGTCTCCCTAAAATAAAATTTAACAAAGATAAAATTTCTAAACCTTGATTTGGATAACAACATAAGAGCTCTTCCAAAACTAAGAACTTTGTAAGTACTTCTAGACCCCTAGAACTAATACATTTTGATTTGTTTGGACCAAATAGAGTTGCTAGTCTAGGAGATAAGTTATATGCATTTGTGCTTGTTGATGATTACTCAAGATTTATATGGATTAATTTCTTAGCTCAAAAGAATGAAGCTTTTAATCATTTCAAAATTTTTGCAAAAAGAGTTCAAAATGAAAAAGGCTATGAAATCACATCTATTAGAAGTGATCATGGTAAAGAATTTGAAAATTAGAACTTTGAAAATTTTTGCAATGAACTTGGTATTTCACATAATTTTTAACTCCAGGAACGCTACAACAAAATAGTGTGGTTGAAAGAAAAAATAGAACATTGGTAAAAATGGCTAGAACAATGCTCAATGAGTATAATTTTCCTTCTTACCTTTGGACGAAAGCCGTTAATACTTCATGTTGTATTTCAAATCGAGTTTATAAAAGAACCTTAATGATTAAAACTTCTTATGAGCTATGGAATGGAAGAAAACCTAAAATTTCATACCTTAGACTATATGGAAGCAAATGCTTCATATTAAATACTAAGGACAACCTTGAAAAATTCTCATCCAAAATGGATGGAGTCTTTTTAGGATTCTTATCTTCTAGTAAAGCATATAGAGTATTTAATAGGAGAACTTCAGTAGTTGAAGAATCAATGCATGTTATCTTTGATGAATCCTCTAAGCTTGATCATAGGAAAGGTCATATGCTTGATCATAGGAAAGGTCATATTCTTGATGATCTTTAGGTACATTTGAAGAAATTGAGATAAAGGATGCTCCAAAGAAAAACAATGATGAGCTGCAACAAATTATAGAACAAGAAGAATCTAAAATAGATGAAACTCAAGAACTACCCAAAGATTGGCACTATCAAAAGGAAGATCTTAAAGAACTCATCATTGGGGATACTTCAAAGGGAGTAATTACTAGATCAAAATTTAAATATTTAGATTCTAACATTACTTTTCTTTCTCAAATTGAGCCAAGGAATATTGAGGAGGCTATTAGTGATGAATGTTGGGTGATTGTCATGCTAGACGAACTCAACTAATTTGATAGACTTATTGCTTATTTATTGAAAAATAGTTTTACAAAAGGCAAATTTGATACTACACTTTTTGTTTAAAGGAAATTGTATAATATTTTAGTTGTGCAAATTTATGTTGATGACATTATATTTAGTGCTACTAAAGAATCTTTGTGCCAAGAGTTTGCTTCTTGTATGATGGGTGAACTTAAATTCTTTCTTGCTCTACATGTTAAGCAATTCAAGGATGGTATCTTCATCAATCAATCAAAAAATATAAAAGAGCTTCTCAAGAATTTTGGCATAGATGGTTGCAAAGCAAGCAAGACTTCAATGAGTACATCCTTAAAATTGGACAAAGATGAAATTAGTAAGAAAGTTGATGAGAAAAAATATCGAGGCATTATCGGATCACTTCTTTACTTAACCGCTTCTAGACCTGATATAATTGTATAGTGTTTGTTTGTATACTAAATTTTAATCACGCCCTAAAGAATCACATTTGAATTCTGCAAAAGGATTTTAAAATATTTAAGTGGAACATTGCATTTGAATGCTACCAAAAGAATTTTTGGATGCGGATTATGCTGGTAGCATAGAAAAAACACAACATGAGCATGTCATTTTCTTAGTAATTGCCTAGTTTCTTGGTTTAGCAAGAAACAAATGTCAATTGCTCTTTTCACCGTGGAAGCCAAATATGTTGCTGCTTGTTTTTGTTTATACACAAGTGTTATGGATGAAGCAACAATTACTAGATTATGGTAAAACACTCGATCACATTCTCATTAGATGTGATAACACTAGTGCCATTAACCTAACCCAAAATTCAATCCAACATTCTAGGTTAAAACATATAGATGTTAGGCACCACTTCTTAAGAGACAATGTTCAAAACCAAAATGTTATTATAGAATTTATTGATATTCAAAACCAACTTACTGACGTTTTTACAAAACTCTTAAATGAAGAAATATTAAATTTTACAAAACAACACATAGGAATGATATATGGAAACACCTTGAATTAAAAACATTTTAATGGTGGTATTAGAATTTCTTGCAAATATATAAATTTTACACAACCTAATTCTTCATTCATATCTATTTTTGATCATAGTTTAGGGCTCCAAATTGAGATACACAAATTTCCCTCAAATTTCTTAACTTTTAGACTTTCCTGATCTGACCATCCATTAGTCTAATCATACTTTTTAAAAAATCTTTGACCTAAAATTTTTCATGAAATTATATTCATACCTTTAGTGGTTCGACTGGGATAATTCAAAATTTTTTATTGTTGTGCTCAAAATTCAAATCCCGTTCAGTTTTACTCTAGTCCAACTGGATTTTATGTGATTTTTGAATTTCACCACCGGACTCATAAGAATCCAACCAAACTTTTTCTTTGAATTCAAAATTTTCTAGCCATTGGAACTCATTAAAAACATGTAAATCACCCCTTCAACAACTATAAACAGCTAGTTTTCAACCAAAACACTATACAATAAGTTCTGGAGGAGAAAGCAATGAGAAAGTAACACAAAAAGATCTCATATTCCTTCATTGTCTCATTAGGGGTTAACCCATCCAAATTGGAAAATTCCTAATTGATACCTTTCTTCACATTAGGAAAACCATAGCTGGACTCATTGTTTTCTCTTCACAAATCACTAAAATTGCCAAATATATTGGAGCACTAACACTAATAAATAAAGCCACACTCTCCAACCCTCTTGATCCCATAAAAAAATCCATAAACATTGGCTATCTCAAATATGCCAAATGCATTAGAGATAATGATGGGACATATTTATATACTTTTTAGGAGCACATCGGGCTAGGGCTCAATAAAGAAAAAGACCTAGGATTATGGAGAAAAGTGAGGAAGATTTTCAAATGGAATTTTCTAGAACTCCATCTACTAGACCTCAAGCCTCAATTCTCCAACTTCTTCAAGACATTTATGGTCAAGTTAGCTCCCAAGGGAGAAAAATTGATAGCCTCACCTCTCAAGTATCTCATCTCCACATTAACATTTAACAAATCCAAGTTACATTGGGACTCTTTCAATGTATTATCACTAATGATGAAGAACCTAGTCTTTCTCCATCTATCCATGGTTCATTTGCTCATGAGGGTGAAGGCGAACAAGTTGGAACTCATCTATACATTGGGACTCTTTCAATGTATTATCACTAATGATGAAGAACCTAGTCTTTCTCCAACTATCAATGGTTCATTTGCTCATGAGGGTGAAGGCGAACAAGTTGGAACTCATCTTAAAGAAAGTGAAGAAGAAGAAGAAGGTGAAGAGGAAAGAGGTGAAGAAGATGATGGGGACAACAATGAAGATTAAAAATAATTTCTCTGCTTTGTAATTTTTCTTTTTTATAATCTCAAAAAAATATGCGAGATTCTATGTAACAAGATCAAACATTCTTTCTTTATATGTTTTATGTCTATTTCAATAATGCATTCTTTCTTTTTGCCTTTGTTAAAGGGGTGAAGCTAGATTAATTTAAATTGAAAAATAATTAATATTGAACTTAGATAAAATTGAATAAATTCATACATTAAGGGATAGTATGAAATAAACTATCTTTGTCTTGGCTATAACATATATTAAGGGGAAGTATATGTTAATATTGAAGTTAGATAAAATTGAATAGATTTATACATTAAGAAGCAGTATGAAATAAAATGTGCTTGTCTTGGCTATAACATATATTAAGGGGAAGTATATGTTAAAGGGAAGTTATTGGCAATAAGCTAAAACATTTTATCACACTCTTTAAGTCACAAAAACTCCTTAAATTTCATCAAATCAATTTAATTGCCAAAGTAAAAAAGGAGGAGATTGTTAGCCAAACTCTTGGCTTGATTACTCTAATTTTAATCTTAGGTAATCAAATTGAATATGACTAACATTTGTATCAAGATACATTTTGTAGGAAGTCAATTCTTGAAGAATTTATGAAAAGTCTGATTGGACCACCATGAAGCCCGACTGGACAATTGATGCACATATAAGTTAAAATCACACAGAAAGGTTCACGGTGAAGAGTGCTCTCAAAATCCCACCATACCACTTGAAGTCTACTCAGACCATGACCAAGTCCGACCACACCTTTGAATATGAAATTGGCAAATTCATCCAGTAAGGTTCACGACCAAAAGTCCTCCCATTTTCTCAGAGTGCCATTCAGAGTCCGACCGGACCGTTGAAGCAGAATTTGTTCACAAATGTTCAGTAAGGTTCATGGCCAAGGGTACTCCTAGAATTTGAGCTTACAATTGAAAGCTCGATTGGACCCGATGCAGTCCCGACCGAACCTTTTGAATATCTTTCAAATCTAAAGCTATTACACCTCCATTCAATTAGTGGATGCCACCTGGACCAACCGTTGGAAGAGCATTTGTTAGAATTTCAAATAACATGACTGGACCTCAGGAAGTCCGATCGGCTTTAGTGAAGTGTAACCAGACCTTTGTTAGTCTGGCTATGAATTTACTCGGGATAATGGTGAGACAAGATTTAAACATGTTGGCACCCATCTCAAATGCCTAGTTAAAGGCTTTAAGGCTATAAATACCCTAAGAAACTTCATTTTTCAAAACAATTGTTATTGTAATAGCCAAGCAAAACAACTTTCATTTCTTTGCATCAAAATTTCTATTTGTATTATTTTAAGCGTTGGGTGTGAGCATTAAACACCATTGTAAGTTTGAGTGTGAGCTTTGAAATACTTAGGTTTTAGAGTGAGTCTGGAAAAACTCCTATTTGGGTTATGAAGAAGATTCTCAAACCTTGTAAAAGTTTGGTGCGAGCTTGTAAAAATACCAAGTTAAAGTTGAACTTGTGAAAACTCAAGATTAGTGGGTCCTTAACAAGTTGTTAAGAGGACGTAAGATTGAGGTAATCCGAACCACTATAAACTCTTAGTGTTCATTCTTCTCTAATCTACTCCTTTTTTGCTTTGCTTAATTTTAAATTTTAAATTTACCATTATTTCTCCAAATCAACCAATTCACCCCTTTTGGTTGCCATCTTGGGACAACAACATTTAATTACTAGTATATATAATTATTTTTATTTCCTTATTATATTATCTTTTAAAGAATAATCTATTTTACTATAATTATGGAGAATTTTCTAATGATAAGGATAGTGACATTCTTATATTCTGCATATGTATTTTTACATTTATGAGGTTTATATATTATAGGTATATAGGATATAAGGGTGTTACATATACACATAACACACACATATATATTTAAGTTAAAGAGAGGAAAAAAATAAGTAGCATATGTAAATGTGAGAAAGGAAAAGAAAAAAAGTATAAAAGAATAAGGATCTTCTTCTTCTTCTTGTTCTCATCTTGAAAAAAAAAAGAAAAGAACTTTTCATTTTCTACTCAAATTTTCACCTAAAATCAAAAGGTTTCAAGTGGATTTTGAAGGGAAATTGAAAATTCGAGTAAGAAATATTCTTTTTAAATTTGATTTTATGAGTTTTTAGCTAATATAAGTTTAGAAATTGGAGAAAGAAAGTTTATTTATATTGAGAAAGATGATGTATATGGGAAATAGTTATAGAAATAAAGAGATTATGATGTTTATATAATTAATTTATGATTGAATTGAATTTGAGATTGGGTTTATGGAACTTTTGGATTAAGAGTTTTTGATAGGGTTTAGGATTGGTGTAATTAAGAGTTAATTTGAGTATTTTAAGCATGAATATGTGTTTAATTAAATAATTGAACCCTTGTTAATTTAGGGATATACTTTGGCCAACTTGATTCAAGGTGGTGGAGAATTACTTTCTTTACTTTGAGATTTGGAAGTAATTGAGTTGATTTTTTGAGCTAAATTGATGTTTGTACTTACTTTGGAAATATTTAATTAAATTTTTTATTAACATAAACATGCTTTGATATTATTTTTAAATTATTACTTTATTATATTTGTGAAATTCATATTAAATTTTATGAATTCCAATGTAAATGTAAAATGAGATTTGATTTGGTTATTTAAAAGGAAAACTAATACTTTATGCAACTTGTGGTTTAGATAATGGATTAAAATATTTTAAAAGGTCATTTGAATTATGGAAATTATATATATTGATTATGTGAGTTTTAATGAATTGTGAGGAAATTATCGAGATGATGATTTGAGATAAATTTTGAAAGATTGATGGAAATGTTATTATGTTTTAATGCCCTACACATGTTCTTGATTTGTAATATTGAGTTTGGTATTATCGAGTTTGCAGTCTGACGATTATGGATGCATCATGATGTGATTATCATATTTATGCCTGTGAGATACTATAGTATCCTAATGCTTCGACGTCGAGACACTTTAGTAGGAGTGGCAACGGGTAGGGTACCCGCGAAAAGTGCCATACCCATTTTCGAGTCCGATTAATCCTAAAATACCCGTACCCATCCCAAACCCATTTATAAATATATATTCATTATCCAAACCCGTCCTAAACCCATTTATTATTACCCGTTACTATCTGATACCCATTTAAGATATAAATTTAAAACATAACAAATATTAAATATTTAATTATAATATTTTTACTTAAATAATTATAAATTAAAAGTGAATGCTACTACAATTTTACTGAATAAATTTTACACCACACAATTCTATAAATAAACATAGTATAATAACATTATAATTAAAAAACCAATAAATAAAATAAACAAATATAAAAATATACACAATCAAAATTTTATTATCTAATGAGCATTCCAAGTCTTCATAAGATCATCTTCTTCATCTTTAATTTTTCATCAACATTTAAAAAAAATAAATCATCAATGAAACTTGAGCATTGAAAATAATGACACCATGTGTCTAGCCCCAAAGGCAAAATATCAATGTAATAGTCCAACTTGGCATAGGCTTACGACTCAGTCTTTTCACCCAACCCAGCTTCAAGGACTTGTTTTTGAGGCTCATGACCCGATCGTTTCACCTCAAAAATATTTTCACAGTAACGCCAAGTGTCTCGCCCCATAGGCAAATATAGGCATGCCGCTAAACACAGAACTCTAAAAATTGAATAACATACTAGCACACAATTAATTCACATTTTCCATTCTCAATTCCTTTCTCATTTTTTCCCATTTTCTCATTCATGTCAATGTTATTTCTTTTTCAACATTTCATCCTCATTATAGGATATTTCATAACGAGACCACATTGCTCAACATTTTGAGCCATTTTCACATTCTATTCAATCTAGCCATTAAAAATGGCTTTTCACAATGTATAATAATGCATACATAGCAATTCTCATGTTTTAGCATCATGTTCATGAATACATAATGTATCAAGTAGCTTAACACATTTTCCACCCAAAATGTGTTAGGCCAAATGTAATGCAATCACATTCCATTTATCAAGAGTTTGTACATACCTTAGGAAACACTCCAAAACAAGCTTTAAAACTTCCTCTAACATTCTCTTCAAAGTTGCCCTTCAACACTAGGGTTAGGCAAACTACTCTCTCTCAATGCCTATAACAAATGTGATCTTAAACAAGCATTTAATATCACATTCTAAGGCATTCTCAACATCAAATCATTTAAATAGGAATTACAAATGAAAGACAAAGAAAAGAGTTATTCTCAAGTGACATGCCCAACAACACGAGCGTGTTACTGACCGTGTTATTAACTCACTCATACAGAAGCATTGACAAATCCAATGACAAGGGAGTGTCACTGCCCGTGTCATTCATTCCGCCTCACAAAAACTTTGACATGCCTAACAACACGGGCGTGTTCATGGTCGTGTCAATTATTTTGCCTTACAGAAACTACGACATGCGCAGCGACATGGCCGTGTTACTAGTCGTGTCATCAACGTTGAACTCAACATCGTTGACATACCCAATGACATGGCTGTGTCAGGCAAAAATCCTGCATTCTGAATTCTCAACCATATGAACACAAACATTCCAAACTCAATGCTACAACACCCTTAATCATCATCTTAGTTTATATACATAATTCACCCATAAATTCAACACTTACATAACTCCAACATATCATAACTATAATCTTATTCAATCAATCATCACTTTCTCTCATTACACATTCAAAGAAGAAGAAAGAAAAGAAATCTCTTCTCTTTCAATCCAATCTTAGAAGTCATAATTAGCTACTCACAACATCTTCATACATATCCAAATAAACCATTAAAACATGCTAATACACAATCCCCAAAATCCAAATATCATGTTCTTCCATAAAATTCCAAAGAAACTTGCAAAATGATAAAGGAACTTAGCAATTGATGAAGAATCCTCAAAATATTCACTTGAATCCTTGAAATCCCTTCAATTCTTTGATGAATGGAAGAAGAACTCTCCTCTAGACTCTCTCTCTCTCAAACTCAGGCCAAAGAAGAAGGAAGAAAAGAAAAGACTCTTTTCTTTTCTTTCATCCTTATATATATATATAATAATGATAATAATTACTATGCACTTAATTATACAATATATATATATAATGTGTATCTTGAATATATGTTTATATGTTATATATATATATATATCATATTTACTTCAAATATATATATTTCTAATATACTTTTTACTTTTTCACTTAAAATTCTTTCGTTTTCCATTCAAATCATTTATTTAATTTATCCAAATTTAATTTATTTTATTTAATATTCAAAAATTAGGGGTATTACAATTCTCTTCCCTTTAAGATAATTTCATTTGCAAAATTATCTGCTATCAACTCTGAAACAAATGAGGATATTGACTCTGCATCAGTTGTTCACTCTCCCATATCGCCTGCTCAGTATTATGATTCTTCCAAAGAACTTTCACAAGTGGTACTTTCTTATTTCTCAACTCTTTACTTCTTGTGCCAAGATTGCTACTGGTTCTTCCTCATAAGTCAGATATGAACTTACCTCAATAGATTCCACTGACAAGATATGAGATGGATCTGACCTGTACCTCCGAAGCATAGACCAATTTAGGTGATAAAGCTAACCTGTAAGCCACTAGACCAATTCTCTCCAGAAACTCATATGGTCCGATGAAACGAGGACTCAACTTCCCTTTGCGGCCAAATCTCAAAATTTTATTCCAAGGAGACACCTTCAAAAACACTTTATCTCCCACACTAAACTCTATATCCTTCCTTTTCAAATCTGAATAGGATTTATATCAATCTGAAGCAGCTTTCAAATGACTCCGTATCAATTTTACTTTCTCTTCTGTTTCCTTATTCAAATCAGGACTAACCAATTTACCTTCTCCAACCTCATCCCAACACAAAGGTGTTCTGCACCTTCTGTCATACAAGGCCTCATAAGGTGCCATTCCAATACTAGACTAATGACTGTTGTTATATGCAAACTCAATCAATGACAATAATCTGTTCCATCTTCCACTGAAATCAATGATACAACTTCTTACATATCCTCTAAAATCTATATAACTCTTTCTGACTGGCCATCTGTCTGAGGATGGAAAGCTATACTAAAATGCAATCTAGAACCCAATGCATTATGCAAACTCCTCTAAAATCTCGATGTAATTTGGAGATCTCGGTCTAACACCAAAGAAAGTGAGACCCCATGCAACCTCACTATTTCACTGATATACAACTTAGCTAACCTCTCAAGTGAGTAATCCATCCGAACTGAAAGAAAATGAACTATCTTCATCATCCGATCAGTTATCACCCAGATCGCAACATGCTTCTTTTGAGTCAAAGGCAGTCCAGTCATAAAATTCATTGTTACTCGTTCCCATTTCCACTCTGGTACTGACAAAGGCTGATGAAACCCTGAAGGAACTTGGTGCTCAGCTTTTACTCTTTGACAAGTGAGACATTATGATACAAACTCTGTTATGTCCCTCTTCATACCTGACTACCAATAATGTTGCTTCAAATCCTGATACATCTTGGTACTCCCAGGGTGTATAGCATAAACTGACTGATATGATTCCTCCAAAATCACCCTCTTTAATTTAGCATCGCTAGGAATACATAACCTATCTTTGTACTATAAACTGTCATCATTTCTCACATGAAAGTCTCAACTCTCCCCTTTTTGGCAATCCAATACAATATTCTGGATTTTCTCATCAACCAACTGAGCCTCCCTAATATGATCCAACAACACTGGCCTTAACTACAACTGAGCCATCAAAGCACCATTATCACAAGACTAAAATCTGGCATGCAACGCCCTCAACTCAACAAGCAACAAGAGTGAATAAATAGTCAAACCTGCCAAAGACTTCTGACTCAAGGCATCAATAACAACATTTGCCTTGCCAGGATGATAATCTATCAAATAATCATAGTCTTTAATCAACTCTAACCACTGTCTTTGTCGAAGGTTCTGCTCTCTCTAAACTCCCAGGTACTTCAAACTCTTATGGTCAGTATAAATGAAACACTTCTCCCCATACAAGTAATGTCACCAAATCTTCAAGGCAAAAACTATGGTTGCTAACTCCAAATCATGAGACGGGTAATTCAGCACATGCAACTTCAACTGTCGAAAGGCATAAGCAATGACTCTTCCTTCCTACATTATAACATAACCTAAACCACTATGTGAAATATCACTGTAAATCACAGAAGGTTTACCTTCCACAAGCAAAGTAAGAACAGGAGCCTGAGTCAACATCTTCCTTAGCTGCTCAAAACTCTCCTGACACCGATCTGTCTACCCAAATCTAACTCCCTTCCAAAGTAATCGGGTGAGTGGTGTAGCTATCATAGAAAAACCCTTAACAAACCGACGATAATAGCCTGCTAAACCCAGAAAACTTCTAATCTCTGTCACAGTCTTAGGTGGACTCCAATTCAAAATAGCCTCAACTTTACTTAGATCAACTTTAATACCCTCTACTGATACCAGATGATCGAGAAATTTACCTGATCGAGTCAAAACTCACATTTAGATAGCTTAGCATATAATTACTTCTCTCTCAGGGTCTGCAATACAATCTGTAAATGCCTGTCATAATCCTTCTCATTACATGAATACACCAGAATATCATCAATAAAGACCACCACAAACTGATCTAGATAGGGTTTGAATACCCTGTTCATCAAATCCATAAATGTTGCTAGTGCATTCATCAATTCAAAGGGTATCACCAAAAACTCATAATGCCCATACCTCGTACGGAAAGTTGTCTTATGTACATCCACGTTTATGACTCTCAATTGATGGTACCTTGATCTCAGATCAATCTTAGAGAATACTATTGCTCCCTTCAACTGATCAAATAGATCATCTATCCGAGGCAATGGAGATTTATTCTTGATGGTCACTTTATTCAATTGCCAGTAATTAATACATAATCTCAAGGTGTCATCCCTCTTCTTTGCAAATAACATAGGTGCTCCCCACGAGGACACACTAGGGCGAATGAACCCTTTATCCAGCAACTCATGCAACTGTACTTTCAACTCTTTCAAATTAGCAGATGCCATATGATAAGGAGTTATAGAGATGGGAGTGGTACCATGCAATAAATCGATACCAAACTCAACCTCTCTCTCAGGGGTATTCCTGGTAACTCCTCAGAAAAAATATCTGAAAACTCGACAACTGTGGGTATACTGTCAAGCTGGGATTCCACTACTTTGGTATCTACCACATGAGCAAGATATGCTTCACATCCCTTCCAGATCATTCGCCTAGCTTAAACAGCTGAAATAAACATGGATGAAAGATATCCCTGCTCACCAGATACCACCACATAACTACCATCACGTGTTCTCAGAGTAACATGTTTCTACTGACACTCTACCACAGCCCCATGTCTGGATAACCAATCCATGCCCAAAATCAAATCATATTCCCTAAAAGGCATCTCAATCAGGTCACCGAGAAACTCCTCATCTTGATCCACAACCGGGCTATCTCGGTGCACCCTACTAACCATAATACTATGCCCTAAAGAATTTGTTACCAAAACATCAAATCATAGGGACTCTGAATGTAAATCACTCATAGGCAAGATGGATGCACTAATGTATGAATGAGTTGACCCAGGGTCTATTAATACAAGAATTGAAGTACTAAATAAAGGAAAGGTACTAACTAACATAGCTAAAGCATTAGGCTACCTCTGCATCACATAGGCCAGCTGCGATGACCCTACCTCATCTGGTCTACTTCTAGCTATAAAATCTCCTCTCTGACCAGACCCAGATCTACCACCCCTACCAAAACCTCTGCTACCATGACTCTCTCTAACATTGGGTTGAGAAGTTGCAATATCTGTCTGTCTATCATCTAGTGGCTCTGAACAATTTCTAATAAAATATTATGGTGATCCACATCTATAATATACTACTGGTCCACCAATCCTCTAGTAAACACCTCCATGTATTTTACCATAATGAACACAGGTAGGTGGAGCAGATCTCTGAGTTACTAGGATCGAAGCACTAGCTACTGAAACTACAGGTCTCTATCTCTATCTCTAATGTTGTAATGACCTGCGAGGCTGCCCCTGGCTCCCATAGAATCTTTGAAAATATCCCCCTCAGCCTCTCTTCACTAATGAAGACCCTGCCTCACTCTGGGGTCTCATAGCTCTGGTCTCCTCAACCCTAGCAGCTGCTGTAAGACCCTGTGCTCTCTCAACACTCCTGGCAGCTACAACCAACTAGGAAAAATCCTGGTATTGGGAACCTGCTATAATGCACATGATAGAGGGTCTTAGCCCCTCAAACCTTCGACACTGGTCAATCAAATCAGAAATGATCCCACCAACATATTGGCTCAGCCTAGTAAACTATCTCATACTCCGACACTGTCCTGGTACCCTGCCTCAAACTCAGAAACTCTATCTTCTTTGCATCCTTATACTCCCTCGGAGTATACTTCTGCTCGAATTTCCACATGAAATCATCATAGGTCAGGACTGGTGGATCATCCAGAGCATGTGAAACCGTCTTCCACCAATCATATGCATCCCTTTACAGAAGAGATCTGGCATAATCAAACTTCTCCTCTAGAATAGCTTGTAGCTGGATGAATACTCTCAAGATTGCTCTGCTACAGCAGGGTCTATAGTACCAACAAAATCCTCAGCTCCAAACTTCCTTAGCTTATCATATTTTCTCATCGACAATTGCGGCTGCGGCTGTGGCTATGGCAGCTGCTGAACTGGAGCCTGCCTCAACAGCTCCACCATATGCCGTACCTAGCCCGGAGAAATCTCATCAACTGCTGGTCTCTCTGGCATAGGAGTAGGTGCCTCTCTAGCAATCTTAGCTCTAGCTCCATTTCTACCTCACCAGAAGCCACACTCTCTGCACTACCCTCTGCAGACTGATGTGTCCGAGATGCCATAACTACCTAAATCTACAAACATAGCAGAAATTGCCACATTAGAGATCAAAAACTGCCAGTGCCAATGCATGTATCATAATTGAAAACCATATTTAAAAATTCCCATTTCCTTTCTCTCACAACCCACCTAGGTTGAAAACCTCAAACTTAGGCTCTGATACCAAAATAAATGTAACACCCTTATACCTTATAAACATATAATACACACATTCCCAGCATGTAAGATACACACATACGGTGTAAAAATATCACAATCTAGTTTAATAAAAACTTCCATATTCCCTTATTACTCAAAACATTTGCATTTATACAGAAATATATATGTATCAGAATACATGATACCTCACATTACTCCATTATTTAAAACACTCTTTATAATTTACATTATATACTTACATACTCTTAAAACATAACATTAAAGTATACTTTAATATAAGATTTATACATGCTGGCAAAGTGGCTCTATTCTTAATGTAGTAATATGCTTCAAGCTCAACCAACAAAAGCCTAGACTCGATCTGGTCTAGTAGAACTCTCTGCTCTACCAGATCACCCTTGTTACCTACGTGATGAATTACAATCGCGCTAAGCCAAAGCCTAGTAGTATAAACTTTGATAATAATAAAATTCAAAAATAATGCCAATGCAGAATGTTCATATGCTATGTCATCACATGATATTCAAGACCACTTTTGAATATATGCTTGCATCACTTGATAATTCACACAAACACATACACAAGCATGGTCCCAAACAACTAATACATCATTAAATTCTTAGAGTTACCATTTTGATCCATAATGATACCATGTGTCTAGCCCCAAAGGAAAAATATCAATGTAATAGTCCAACTAGGCATAGGCTTATGACCCAGTCTTTTCACCTAGCCCAGCTTCAAGGACCTATTTCTGAGGCTTACAACCTGGTCTTTTCACCTTAAAAATATTTTCACAGTAACGCCAAACATCTAGCCCCATATGCAAATATAGGCATGCCACTGTAGACCCTTAATTTTTGACCCAGTCTGATCCAATATATTTTAATTAGTTCAAAATAATTTTTGTGTTGTCCAATATATTTTAATTAGTCCAAAATAATTTTTTGTGTTATCTTAATTAAACAATATTTATTTTATTATTTAATTTTTTAATTAATAAAAAATAATAATAATAAACAAATAAATAAAAATAAAAATAAAAATCGGCGATGGAAAATTTCATCGCCGAAAAGGGGGTTGGACGAAATGGCCCGCAGGCAATTTCGCCCCCCCAGTTCGGAGGTTCCCACAACAACTTTTTTGCCAGCGAAATTTTTCCGCAGCAGTTTTTTTTTCTCCAGCTAAATTTTTCCGACGCAATTTTTTCCGAAACCAAATTCAATTTGGTTTTTGTTTCCTTTTCTTAATTAATGTTAGAGTCCGTGAACTATTAAGATTAATCACCAAAATCATTTATAAATAGGACTAAAAATAACACAGAAGAGGAGGAAGATTTTAGAGGGGGGACAATCGATGAAAAGAAAATTTTAGAGGAGAATCGATATGAGAAAACTTTGAATCGATTGTATTAGGAGAAACCTTTGGCAATGAAATCAATTGGACTCTTCAAGAGAAGAATAAGCAACCAAACAATCAATCCATCAAAGGCAGCCATCTTGCCTTTGTTCTTGTTCATCCAAGAAGTAATTTTTGGTGGAACCAACAAACGAAGGTATGAATTTCTTTATCTATTTTTTTCACCGTAGCTTCAATCATTCAATTGTTTCTTTTGATTTTAAAAACCTTAATTCATTTCTATGTTTTCCTAAAATCTTAAAATTGTTGTTTCTGTTTCTTTAAAATCTTAAAACCCTAATATACTTTCTAACTTTTCAAAACCTTAAATCATTTCATTAATTTACCAAAACCCTAATCTGCTTTCCAATTTTCCAAAACCCTAAATTGAATCCTTTTCTTTCCAAAAACCCTAAAAAATATCTTTTCTGTTTCTATAAACCTTAAATCGTTTTGTTTATTTTCAAAAAACACCATAAAACTCTAAACTAGCTTTCTTCTAATTCTTTTCCAAAATTCCAAATGTCTTGTTAAATAACCAAACTCAAATTCACTTTACAGATTCTAAAAATCACATAAAGCTTCATAAAACTATAAATTATTTTTCAAATTCTAAAATCAAATATATTCTCCGAAATACTAAAAACCCTAATTCAACTTCAAAACCAAGACAGTAACCTCAAACTAGCTAACCTTAAAACCTAGTTTTCTTAAACCCTAATTCCCTTAAAACCTTAAACCCTAATTTTTCTAAACCCTAATCCTTTAAACCTTAAAACCTTATAAACTTAAATATTAGAATTCAAACACAGTAAGCCTAAAAATAACAATTCAATAGCTAATAATCATAAACCTAATATTTTAAAGTGTCCAAACCCTAATTTCATGATTTCATTCCTCAAACACTAATTTGGTTAATCAAAGTACTTTATCAACCTCTTAAATTATAAAACTTTAATCTATTTAAATTCCTTTAAAACTTACAGTAGCATAAACCTTAATATATTAAAATCCCAAAATCTTAAATTTTAATTAAAAAACTTTAAATGGAAATAGTAAGCATCAAATTTGTATCTTTACTTGCTTTGATTGTGTAGTTCATTATATACTTTGATTTATTTTATATGCTTTGATTTATTTAAGTTCAATGCTTGGTTTATTTAAATCATCATGGATGAATGTTTATATTTTGATTGATGTTTAATATCTTTGGTGAATGATTTATTTATGATGAATGGTTATTTACTTTATCGATTTATTTTTGATTTCCAAGTGTTGTAAGAGATATGTTTCCACTTTGTGGGTACCTCATTAGTTGAATATCATGTAATTTGAATTGCTTTTTATATTTTAGACCAATGTAAAGGGCCTGTTTCTACCTTTCGGTGGATGTCCTATTTAGGCATGGGATGTAAGGACATGTTTCCATCCTTGGATGAGTGTCCATTTATTTGCTTTGTTTGGACATTGTTTTGATTTTTAATATATCGATGCTTTATTTTAATTGTTGTATGTAATATGGATAATATTGTTATATTTAAGAATTTTATAATATTAAGACCTGTAAAGGAGGCCGGTTCCAATGAACCGGGCTTTGTGGGGGTGTTGGGTCATTTCTCACCTTCCCCACACGTACCCAACTTTTTGAACCCATTAAGGGGTTGGGGATTCCTTAGGAATCGAGTCATCCACCCCTTTCTTTTTTCTGGCCCGTCCGGGTGGTGACTCCATTTTCTCCGGACTTAGGTCCGTGTTCTCTAAGGCCTCGAGCCTAAACAGTGTCGAAGTCGCAAGAACCATTCCATTGGGAGTGGGGGCGAAAATCTCCGCTCACAGTGGCGACTTCACTGGGGATAAGAGAAGTTGATTCCGTTGGTCTTTATATTATTCTATTCATTTTTATAATGATATTATCCATTGCATCATATTAGATTGCATCGTGTGCATGAGTTAGGACGCCCGTGTTACCCGTGTTGTGTTATGTAAGGGATACCATACTTTCACTCAAGGTATGGAGATCGAGCATGGCATAACCACTCATAGCCTCATACCATTTGGCATATACTTGCTATGGGAACCTAAGCCTTTTTACCCAAAGACTAAAGTTCATGTAATTGGCCTAGTTACTTTCCTTAGGTTTTACCTCAAATGCTTGTTGTTTGACTATGGTTAATTTATCTTGGCTTAAACCATGGCTTATTTGGTTTGTTCTTTTTCTAATATGACCTAAGTATATTTGTAAGCTCAAAATTTTTTTTTTCTTTAAAGTCCAAAAGACTAAAGCTATTTTCAAAATGTTTTCAAAATGGTCTTTGGACATAAAATTTTTCCAAAGCAAGTTAAAAATTCTTTTGCTCATAACCAAAATGCAAAGCCCAAAATCCATTTACAATGGCCTTAGAAACAAAATTATTTTCATCCAACAAAGAGCTTGCAAATTATTTAGGTCAATTATGAAATACCAAAAATCAATTGTGAGCCTAGTTTATACTAAGAATAATTAATCATGGGCTTATTTTTGGCATGAATCATTAGTTACTTTTTCAAGTGAGAAATCTATTTATAATAACCCTCTTAATTTAGTTTTAATCCAATATAGCATAAAAGCTACTATAGTTGGTTAAATGGATTAAAACCTAATTAATGGTAATTATTATGAACTGATTTCTATTTTTGAAAATATAACTATTGGTTGAAACGTCCGAGGAAATATTCGAAAACAAGGTACCCCATGTTGGTATTTTGTTAACTATATACCTAGGAAAAGAGACTCGCCATTCGTGTGTGGATGTTATTAGGTTAGAAGGAACGTTCTAATTGTCCTTGTTTGTTGTTTGTGCATACATGCATACATGCATACATTTACATCCCATATCATTGATCCTCTCTGGCTCGCAGCCCTGGATTACGACAGTTCAAAAGCTTACGACAATCCGACCTACATCAGAGATGAAGTATCTAGCAATGACTCAATCACTTGCTCACCAAAAATAATGGATCCCAAACAAATTCAAAGAATGGTGGATGATGCCCTCAATGCCAAGATGGAAGAAATAAAAGAGGCCCTAGCTGAGACCATGAAGAACCAATTGACTGTAATTTTAGCAAATCATGCCGAAACATTTGCTAGCACTAAGAAGCCAAAGGAAAAAGGGAAGACCAAAGTTGGTGAAGTGGTTTTTGATGATGAAAAGGTGATCATTGATGATGATGATTGGGCTCAATACTACCAAGATCCTTAAGACAAGAAGAAAGAACCGATGGTTGTTGAAAGGTCAACTATGGAGAAAACCAAAATTTCTGATGTTGAAAAAATGATTGCTGATTTAGAAAAGAAATTTGAGAAGAAACTGAAAATCGAGGAAATGTCCGAAGTTGACAAATTATTTGAGCTAGATGAAGCAGTCTCGTACAAGTTCAAGATGCCATCTTTTACGAAGTTTGATGGAACCAAAAATCCTCATCTCCATGTGAAGCAGTATATCACTGCCATGCAGTCTGCCCGAGCTACTAAGGCTCAAACTCTAAGGTACTTTATGCTTTCATTGGACCCTATTGTCCAAAATTGGTTCAATACCTTAGATGATGGAACACAAAAGAGTTGGGATTTGTTATACAAGGCCTTCATCCAGCAAAATGGATATAATGTCGAGATGGAAGTTACCTTAATGGAAGTAGAGTCCATTAGGCAAAGGTCGAATGAGAATTTTGTAGATTATGTGAAGAGATGGAGAAACAAGGCCACATTGCTCAAGAAGAGGCCCGATGAATTCGATCAAATAAGGATGATTGTGAGAGGGGTGTTGCCTAGTCTTCGTGAGAGGATGTCTCATACACTCATCCATGATTTCAAAGACATTCTCCAAGCGGGTTTGCAAATTGAAGAATGGGAAAGAGAGAAGAACCATTTTTCAATAAGAAGGAACGAGAAAGGAAACTATCATTCTGGTAGCCAAAGCATGCAAAAGGCAGTCGGTGTTAATGCTACTAACCAAGGAACAAGGAGACAGTTTTTAGAATTAGGGAAGTCAATGTCTTGGGTTCTCAATAAGCTTCAAAGAAAGGGATTGCTACAACCCTTAAATCCTCGTCCTTTCCTAACCCTCTCCCACCTAATTTCGACACTAAAGCATTTTGTCAATTTCACCAAATGCAAGGGCACGACATGGATAGATGTGTAAGGTTGAGACATGAGATCCAAAATCTAATTGATAATGGGAAGCTTCCCAAGCCCAATAAGCCAAACACCAAAGACAACCCATTACCAAAGTTTAATAGGGTACCACCACCGGCAACCTTCATGATTGGAGGGGGTTTGCATGAAGATTTTGTCATGTCTTCTTTCCAAGATGTGGGTGGAGAAGCAACCAAAGAAGAAAAGGTATTTGGCAAAATTAAACAAGCTATGGGGGGGGGGGGGGGGGTAAAGAAGTAGTAATTTGTATTGTCAAAGGGTTTTGGGATTCAAGCGATAGTGATGATGATATAGTATCCAACTTGGTCCGAGCCCGAAGAAGATGAAGTAATGAACACTAGATCCTGTAAGCCTTATGCAAGGCCACCACCTAAGGAGGTAGAAACTAATAAGGGAAAGGAAGTTGAAGTAGGAAAATAGAAGAAGAAGATGATGCTGTGCTCAAGCAATTGAAATGAACCCAAGCAAGTGTTAGCATTTTGGACTTATTAGCTACTTCGAAAAAGCACCGAGAAACTATGGCCAAAGCCTTAGCTAGCATGCCAATTTCTATCTCCACAACACCGGAGGAGCTAATCAACTTCATAAAAATTGGAGGAGTAATGAAATATGAAGATGTTCAAGAAAAGAGTGAAGTTATTATGGGAGCAGTTTCTTTTTCTGATGCGGACTTACCAGAGGAGGGGAGAGATCAAATCTTCCCTCTCTTTATCAAAATAGAAGTCAAGGGGAAGAGGAATCCATGTGTAATGGTCAATGATGGGTCCGCCATAAATGTTTGTCCACTTAAGATATTGCCAAAGCTAGCAATGTCAAAAAGGGATCTAAACCGACCGAGGTAACAATTCGGGCTTATGACAACACTAAGAGACACACCAAAGGAACTTTCAAAGCTGCCGTCAAGTTTGGTCCAATTGAATCTATTTTTGAGTTTGTTGTTTTAGACATACCGGTTACATTCGCCTTACTCTTGGGGCGACCATGGTTTCATCCTCTTGGTGGAGTTCCTTCCACTCTTCATCAAAAGATCAAGTTCCCCAACGGAGATGAGATAGTGGTCATCGAAGCTGAATATAAGGAGATTGTTAATGATCTAATGATTGTGAGACCTCTCAATGGTTTTCAAGTAGCTGCAATTTCTGATGATGAAGTGGTGGACTCCAAAGTCTTGAATATGATGAAGAACATGAACTACCTTCCAGGAGCCGGTCTTGGAAAGGGTAAAGATGGTTTGACAAAGCTTCCAGATTTTAGAACTCAAACTACCAAGAAGGGATCGGGATATGATGAAGCCAACAATGTCCAGCCAAAGAATGAGAAGATGAGCTTCCCACCACTTGAAGAAATCTTCGTCAAAGCTCCAGATATGGGACCACTCTAAGGTAAGCCCGAGCCAATCATGTTCGTGGGAAAGTTGATCCCAGGTTTTGAAATTTTTGCAGATGTGGCCGAGCTAGTGTACCAAGTGAATAAAGAGCTCACCCTGTCAGCGAATAAAGAATCCAATCCAAAAGAGAAGAATGAAGCTATCCTGAAAGCCGAGAAGACTCTAGAGGAGATTGCTGCCTTGGTTGAAGAAAATTTTGAAGACATCCTGCCTTTTGACTTTGAAAACAATGATCTTGATTTTGATTTTAATTTGTCTGCTTTGTATGAGGATGATGATGTTTTCTTTTCCAAAATGAATGCAATAAAGTCTGATTTTGCTTACTTGTGTGATGCTTCTCTTGATGGTTGCATACATTCAAATAGCAGTTACATGAGCATCTTAATATTAATTATGTTAACACACAATCATTAAATTTGAGAACAACAGAAAATCCTAAAAACATTAGCATAACATCTGACCTTACTCCTAATGAGAGAGAGAGATTTGAAACAATATTCAAAAAATATGAAGAGGTGTTTGCTTGGTCTTATGAGGATATGCCTGGAATAGATCGAGACATAGCCGAGCATCATATTCCTACTTACACTCACATGAAACCTGTCAAATAAAAGCTTAGGCGATTAAGACCTGAGTGGGCTAAATTGGTTAAAGAAGAGGTTACTAAGCAAATACAAGTGAAGTTCCTTGAAGTGATAGAATATCCAGATTGGCTAGCTAACATAGTACCCGTGCCAAAGAAAGATGGAAGAATAAGGGTCTGTGTGGACTATAGAGATTTGAACAAGGCTTCCCCTAAAGATGATTTTCCTTTACCTCATATAGATGTTCTCATTGATAGTGCAACCTCTAGTATGCTACACTCATTTGTAGATGGATTTTTTGAATACAAACAAGGGTTAATGGCCCAAGAGGATAAAGCCAAAACTGCTTTCATTACTACATGGGGTATATTTTGTTATAGGGTGATGTCGTTCGGTTTAAAGAATGCTGGAGCAACCTACCAAAGGATGGCCACCACACTATTTCATGACATGATGCACAAAGAAGTTGAAGTATATGTTGATGATATGATGATTAAATCAGATACAAGGGAACAACACTTCCAAAACTTAGAATTATTCTTCGATAGAGCTTTGAAATATAAGCTAAGATTAAACCCGAAGAAGCGTGTGTTTGGTGTTACCTCAGGTAAATTATTGGGACATGTGATTGGTCCGATTGGCATTGAGATTGATCTTGACAAAGTTAAAGCAATCAGGGATATTCCAGCCCTTAAGACAGAGAGAGAAGTTTGGGATTTATCGGTAAATTACGATACATTAATAGATTCATAGCAAAACTCACAACAATTTGTGAGCCTATCTTCAAATTGCTTAAAAAGAATCAGTTGGTCATATGGAATGAAGAATGTCAAAAGGTCTTTAAGCGAATAAAAGAGTATTTGTTGAATCCACCTATTTTAAAACCACCTAAACCCGGCAAACCTCTATAACTATACTTAGCAGTAGAAGAAGAGTCAATAGGAGCCATACTAGCCCAAGCAGATGAGTCAGGGATTGAGCATGCAGTTTACTATTTGAGTAAAAAGCTCCTGCCTTATGAAATTAAGTATAGTATCATTGAAAAGAACTATATAGCCGTGGTTTGGTCTTCTAAGAAGTTGCGGCACTACTTTCAATCGTATAGTGTGCAAGCAATTTCCAGGTTGGATCCAATGAAGTACTTAAGGGAGACACCCTCTTTAATTGGAAAGTATGGTCGATGGTTGATAATATTAGAAGAATTTGAGATTGAATATGTAACCAGGAAAACAATCAAAGGTAGGGCAGTGGCAGAATTCCTGGCCCAACAACCATTATCAGAAAGCGAAGAGGTAGTCTTTGAATTTTCGGATGAACATTTAGAGGCAATTGAAGTGTAAGGGTGGAGAATGTATTTTGACGGAGTAGTAAACAGGAAAGGAGCTGGTTTGGGAGTCATACTAGAATCACCTGAAGGGAACTTATCCCTTTAGCCAAAAAGTTGAAATTTAGGGCAACCAACAATATGGTGGAGTACGAAGCTTGTATTTTTGGTTTGGAAACCCTAATGATTATGAAGGTGGATAAGGTGGAAATTTTTGGCAATTCATTGCTAGTAGTATCCCAAGTAAATGGAGAGTGGGAGTTGAAAGAGGAAAAATTAAAACCATACCACCATTACTTGACCATGATGAAGAAAAACTTTAAGGAGTGTAGGTTTTTACACCTATCAAGGGAAGAAAATCAGATGACTGATGCCTTAGCCACATTGGCTTCGGAATGGGAAAACCCTATCAGCTTATTCCTTAAGCCTCTAATCTTGACCAGTTCATCAACTCCTTGCTATGAATATGAATCAATCATGGAAACTGATACAAATCATGATGCGTGGTATGATACTATAAGGCGATTTTTGGAAGAAAGAGAATACCCGCCGGGGGCAACAAAGAAAGAAAGAAGAGCCATAAGGCGGTGTTCTTTGCAAAACGTCACATTCCATGGGGAGTTATATCGAAGATGGCCTGATGGGGTGCATTTAAGATGTTTAAGAAAGCCTGAAGTGGAGCGTATCATGTCAGAGATACATGCGGGAAGTTGCGATCTGCACATGAGTGGTATGGCCCTAGTTAAGAAGATTATTCGATAAGGTTACTACTGGTTGACCATGGAGAGAGATTGTATTGAGTTTGTAAAGAAGTGCCAACAATGTCAGATGTATGGTAACTTGAATCACATGCTTCCTGAAGAATTGCATTCTATGTATTCACCTTGGCCATTTGCCACTTGGGGTATCGACATTATAGGAGAGTTACATCCGACATCCTTAAACGGTCACCACTTCATTATGGTAGTAGTAGATTATTTTTCAAAATGGGTCAAAGCTGAATCCTTCAACAAATTGGGTGCAAGTCAAATGGCTAGATTTATTGAAAAGAACCTCATCTGCCGGTACGGGGTCCCGGACAGTGTGATATCAAACAATGGGGTACAGTTTCAAGGAGCAGTTAAGGATTTATTCTTAAAGTACCGAATCTGTCATCATAGATCCTCTCCTTATAGACCAAAGGCTAATGGTGCGGTAGAAGCAACAAACAAGACAATTAAGCAAATTTTGTCCAAGATGACCAAGACTTATAGGGATTGGTCAGAGATGCTTCCTTTTGCTTTGTGGGGATATAGAACGAGTGTGAGAACACCTACTGGAATGACACCATTCTCTTTAGTTTATGGGCTGGAAGTAGTGTTGCTAATTGAAATAGAGATCAAGTCATTGAGAGTAGTCTTGGAAGCCAGATTGCCTGAAACAAAATGGGTAGCAAGCAGATATACACAGTTAGCTTTACTAGAAAAGAGAAGGTTAAAGGCACTGTATCATCACCAACTGTATCAAAGGAAGATAGCTCGGGCCTACAATAGAAGGGTTAAGATAAAAAAACTCAGAGTCGGGGATTTGGTGTTAAAGCAATGTAAACCTAATGTATCAGATCCGAGAGGGAAGTTCAGGCCTAGCTGGGAAGGGCCATATGTCGTAAAACAAGTCATGAACAAGAGAGTGGTGAAGTTATCAGACATGGACGGGAATGAGTTTAGTGAGCCAGTGAACATTGACAAGTTGAAGAGTTTTTATGTATAAAATAATAAAAAAAAAGGGAGAGCTCGCTAGGTTGAAAACCCAAATAGGGCGGCCTAGG
The DNA here is from genome assembly GCA_947685225.1 of Garcia nutans. NCBI lineage: Eukaryota > Viridiplantae > Streptophyta > Magnoliopsida > Malpighiales > Euphorbiaceae > Garcia > Garcia nutans. The sequence continues at coordinate 52,409,176 of CANTUV010000007.1, forward strand.
TAAAAGTTAGAGCAGTCCGCTAGTTTCGAAAACCCGAAAGGGTGGGCTAGGCAACAATTAGGGCTAAAAGAGAGAAAATTGTCAATTAGAAAAACCAGAAAGGGATAGTTGGCAACAAGAGTGATCTTGTGTATGTTTGCTTTATGTTTGGTTGTTCCCCAATTTAATAAAACAGAATTAATGTTAAAATTGTTCTATTTGCACTGTTATAAGTATTTGACCAGATATGGATGAAATAAATAAACACAATAGCAAAAGGTGATGACAAATTATAAATGGAAAAGAAGCATCGTTTATTATTTTAATTATTTTTCATCCTAACGATACACTTTCTAAATTAAAAAAATGTAAAATCTATGGCAGATAATAAGTGTAACGTGCAGGCTAGCTTTGCCTCAGCCGATCCAAGTAGGCTTCAGTCAAGCAAGGCATATCTAAATCAAGAGTAAAGTCAGAATCACGAGACTCAGCTCCGTACTGACGACCAAGTCAGCGAGGATCATAGCAAGTACCTTGATGAAGAGCAGCGAGGGGAACATACATCAAGTATGTCCGCATGGTGACACGAGAAATCTTCCACCAAGGTACCAACCAACGGATATTGACTTCAGTGCGTGAGTGGATCCAGTCAACCCAGTCAGCATATGAAGAAGTAGGATGGAGTAGCTTCCTAGCAGAATGATGATGTGGCAGATATATGGAAAAATCCATGGATGGAGTATCAAGCAAACAGAGACGCTTGTGAGCAGGGATTTTTACCCCCACTCCTGGTGGAATAGTTCTTGTGACTTCGACACTGTTTAGGCTCGGGGCCTTAGAGAACACATACCAAAGTCCAGAGAAAATGGAGTCGGCACCCGGACGGGCAAGGAAAAAGAAAGGGGTGGATAACTCGATTCCTAAGGAATCCCCAACCCCCTAATGAGTTAAGAAAGTTGGGTATGTGTGGGGAAGGTGAGAAATGGCCCAGCACCCCCACAACACCCGGTTCATTGGAACCGGCCTCCTTTATAGGTCTTAATATTATAAAATTCTTAAATATAATAACATTATCCATATTACACACAACAATTAAAATAAAGCATCGATATATTGAAAATCAAAGCAATGTCCAAACAAAACAAATAAATGGACACCCATCCGAGGATGGAAACATGTCCTTACATCCCATGCCTAAATAGGACACCCACCAAAAGGTAGAAACATGTCCTTTACATTTGTTCTAAAATAGAAAAGCAATTTAAATTACATGATATTTAACTAATGAGGTACCCACCAAGTGGAAACATACCTCTTACAACATTTGGAAATCTAAATAAATCAATAAAAGTAAATAATCATTCATCATAAATAAATCATTCATCAAAGGTATTAAACATCAATAGAAAGTAAACATCCATCCTTGATAAATTAAATAAACCAAGCACTGAACTTAAATAAATTAAAACATATAAAATAAATCAAAGTATAATCAAATATAAAATTGAATAAAGCAAATAAAGATTCAAATTAGGGTTACTATTTCTATTTAAGGTTCTTTATTTAACATGTTTAGGGTGGGTTTAAGCTACTGTGAGTTTTTAAAAGGAATTGAGATGGATTAAAGTTTTATAATTTAAGAGGTTGATTAAGTTCTTTAATTAACCAAATTAGTGTTTGAGTGGTAAAATCATGAAACTAGGTTTTGGGCTCTTCAAAACATTGGATTTATAATTTACGGTTACATATTGTGTAGAATTATAACATTTAAATTTATATGGTTTTAAGGTTTTAAAGATTAGGGTTTAGAAAAAATTAGGGTTTAAGGTTTTAAGGGAGTTAGGGTTTACTGTTTTAGGTTTTGGAGTAGAATTAGGGGTTTTAGAATTTTAGAATTAGGGTTTCAGAGAATACATTAGATTTAGAATTTGAAAATCAATTGTTAATTTTATGAAACTTTACGAAAATAAACAAAAAGATTTAAAGTTTATAGAAACAAAAAAGATGTTTTTTAGGGTTTTTGGAAAGAAACAAAATTCAATTTAAGGTTTTGAAGAATTGGAAAGCAAATTAGGGTTTTGAGATTTTGAAGAAACAAAAATCAATTTTAAGATTTTTGGAAAATAAATAAATGAATTAAGGTTTTTAAGCTTTAGAAAAGGTAAATTAAAGTTCTAGGGTTTTTGAATTAAAAGAGACAATTGGATGATTTAAGCTACTATGAAGAAATTAGACAATTAATGCATACCTCTGTTTGTTGGTTCCACCAAAAATTTCTTCTTGGATGAATAAGAACAAAGACAAGCTTTGCTGCCTTTGATGAATTAAATTGTTTGTTTGCTTCTCTCAATTAGTTTGATCGATTTCACTGCCAGAAGGAATTCTTCAAATCTTTCAAAGTTTTCCTCCTCAATTTCGGTCTGAAATTTCCTCCAAAATTTCGATCGATTTCGTCCTTTTTTCTCCCTTTTTGTATTGTTTTAATCCTTATTTATAGAAGATTTTTTTATTAATCTTAATTGCTCACGGAATTTAACATTAATTAAGAAAAGGAAACAATTAGGTTTCGGAAAAATTTACCTCGAAAAAATTTTGCTGGCAAAACAAAAAAAACTGCTGCGAAAAAATTGCGCGGGCGAAAAAAAATTGCTGCAGAAAAATTGTGCTGGCGAAAAAAAACTGCTGCAGCCTGGCGAGAATAGGCCTGCGGGCAAAATGGCCCAAGGCCATGTTGCCGCACTGATTTTCGGCGCCGATTTTTTCGTCGCCGATTTTTATTTTTATTTTTTTGTTTATTATTATTATTTTTTATTTTTTATTAATAAAAATTAGATACTAAAGCAAATATTATTTAATTAAGATAACAAAAATTATTTTGTACTAAGTAAAATATTTTGGATAACACAAAAATTATTTTGGACTAATTAAAATATATTGGACCAGACTGGGTCAAAAATTAAGGGTCTACAGTTTGCCCCGTGCTTGAATGATCTGAGACTTTAGTGAAAGAGAGTGAAAAGCAATAAAACTTAATTTTTGAGATGGTTGAGGTTTTGGATTCTGGACCCGGTTCGAGTTCTGGACTCAAGGATAATTTTAGGTTCTGGACCTGAGTGTAATTTTAGGTTCTGGACCTAAGAAAAATTTGGGTTCTGGACCCTAGCTAAGTTCTGGACTTAGAAGAGATTCTAGGTTCTGGACCTAAGGATAATTTGGGTTCTGGACCTAAGGATAATTTGGGTTCTGGACCCGAGCTAAGTTCTGGACTTAAAAGAGATTCTAGGTTCTGGACCAAAGGAAAATTTGGGTTCTGGACCCGAGCTAAGTTCTGGACTTAGAATAGATTCTAGGTTCTGGACCTAAGGAAAATTTGGGCTCTGGACCCGAGCTAAGTTTTGGACTTAAAAGAGATTCTAGGTTCTAGACCTAAGAAAAATTTGGGTTCTGGACCCGAGCTAAGTTTTGGACATAGGAAATATTCTAGGTTCTTGACCTAAAGATAATTTGGGTTCTAGACCTGAGCTAAGTTCTGGACTTAGAAAAGATTCTAGGTTCTGGACCTAAGGATAATTTGGGTTCTGGTCCCGAGCTAAGTTCTGGACTTAGAATGAATTCTAGATTTGGAACTAAAGATAATTTGGGTTCTGGACCCGAACTAATTCTGGACTTAGAAAAGATTTTAGGTTCTGGACCTAAGGAAAATTTCGATTCTGGACCTGAGCTATGTTCTGGACTTAAAATGGATTCTAGATTCTGGACCTAAAGATAATTTGGATTTTTGACCCGAGCTAAGTTCTGGACTTAGAATGGATTCTAGGTTCCGGACCTAAAGATAATTTGGGTTCTGGACCCGAGCTAAGTTCTGGACTTAGAAAAGATTATAAGTTCTAGACCCAAGGAAAATTTGGCTTTTGGACCCGAGCTAAGTTCTGGACTTAGAATGGATTCTAGGTTTTGGACCTAAAGATAATTTGGATTCTAGACCCGAGCTAAGTTTTGGACTTAGAAAAGATTCTAGGTTCAGGACCTAAGGAAAATTTGGGTTCTGGACCCGAGCTAAGTTCTGGACTTAGAAGAGATTCTAGGTTCTGGACCTAAGAAAAATTTGGGTTCTGGACCCGATCTAAGTTCTGGACTTAGAAGAGATTCTAGGTTCTGGACCTAAGGAAAATTTGGGTTCTGGACCTGAGCTAAGTTTTGGACATAGGAAATATTCTAGGTTCTGGACCTAAAGATAATTTGGGTTCTAGACCCGAGCTAAGTTCTGGACTTAGAAAATATTCTAGGTTCTGGACCTAAGGATAATTTGTGTTCTGGACCCGAGCTAAGTTCTGGACTTAGAATGGATTCTAGATTTGGACCTAAAGATAATTTGGGTTCTGGACCCGAACTAAGTTTTGGACTTAGAAAAGATTTTAGGTTCTGGACCTAAGGAAAATTTGGGTTCTGGACCCGAGCTAAGTTCTGGACTTAAAATGGATTCTAGGTTCTGGACCTAAAAATAATTTGGATTTTGGACCCGAGGTAAGTTCTCGACTTAGATTGGATTCTAAGTTCCAGACCTAAAGATAATTTGGGTTCTGGACCTGAGCTAAGTTCTGGACTTAGAAAAGATTCTAGGTTCTAGACCTAAGGAAAATTTGGGTTCTGGACCCGAGCTAAGTTCTGGACTTAGAATGGATTCTAGGTTCTGGACCTAAAGATAATTTGGGTTCTGGACCCGAGCTAAGTTCTGGACTTAGAAAAGATTCTAGGTTCTGGACCTAAGGATAATTTGGGTTCTGGACCCGAGCTAAGTTCTGGATTTAGAAGAGATTCTAGGTTCTGGACCTAAGAAAAATTTGGGTTTTGGACCCGAGCTAATAATTTTTTTATTTCAAAAAATTTGGCTAATTTTTATGCACATGTCTTCTTTTTTGCCCATTGCGTGTAAAAATATATACACACGCAAGCATTTGAAAGATTAAAGTGAATAATTAAATTTACTGTGTAGTCGTTGTTCATGCACTATTTACTATTTATAAATAGTAAATTACTATTCCTAAATAGTAGTAAATAGTATTTACTATTGCAAAAAGTAATTTACTATTAATCAATAGTAATTTACTATTTATAAATAGTAAAAGTTACTATTCATAAATAGTAAAGTTTACTATTCATGAACAGTAAACCTTACTTTTGAATTTTTTTCCTTGCCTTTTCTCTATATAAACGAGCTAATTCTTTAATTCGATTCACAGCAAAATTTCTCAATTTCTATAATTCTCTCAAATTTTTTCAAATTTAGCACATAGTTTTTAAAAAAATGTATGCTTCAAGGTCAGAGACTTATTCTAATGTTGAGTTATTGGAGTTTATTCGGCATCATGAAGATGGAAATATAGATCTACTAGCCGGGATGCCGCTTCACCGATGTTCAAACCAAAAGAGTGCGGTAATTATTTTTTCCCTTTTTCTTTTTTCTTGATTTTTCGTCTTTTTGTTATTATTATTATTTTTTATTTTTTTATTTTATATATATATTTTTATTTTATTATTATATATATTTATTTATTATTATTGTGTTTGCCTTTATTTTTATTTTGTTTGTTTATTTTGTATTCTAATATTATTATCTTTGTTAGAAAATTTAGGAAAAATATATTAATTTAAGTAGATAGGATAATATGTACTTACCTAGCTCTGTGTTAGCATGATCATTGCTTTGTCTGGGCTGGAGGGTGTATTTATAAAGCCCGACAATAGTACGATGTAGTGCCTTCTCGAGTAAGGCAGATTATCCGAGATTGCGGCTTTGAACAGTTCATCTTACAATTGCCATCCGAGGAATATTAGATAGACCAGAGCGTAGTCCAGGTGCTTGCAGAACGATGGTTGGACACAACCCACACTTTTCACTTGCCCATTGGAGAGATGACAAATGGTTTGGTCGATTTTGCTGCTATAATCGGCCTTCGATTTGATGGTGTTCCGGTTCCTCTGACCAACGATATTTTAACATTTGAAGAAATTCAGGAATTAATTGGTATGGAACCATCATATAAAGGACATTTTAAGATAAAAATTGAACCGATTCGTAGCTATTGGATGAACTACGAAGGACGGATTCACAGAAACCTCAACAGTACTGTAGACCCTTAATTTTTGACCCAGTCTGGTCCAATATATTTTAATTAGTCCAAAATAATTTTTGTGTTGTCTAATATATTTTTTAGTCCAAAAAAATTTTTTGTTATTTTAAGTAAGTAATATTTGCTTCAAAAATAATAAACAAAAAAAATAATAAATAAATAGACAAATAAATAAATAATAAAAATGAAAAAAAAGTCGGATTGGCCAAAGGCCATTTCGCTCGCAGGAAAAACCTGCGAGGGCCATTTCGCAGCCAATTTTTCCCAACCAATTTTTTTCGCCAGCGCAATTTTTCTGCAGCAAATTTTTTTCGCCAGCAAAATTTTTTGATGCAAATTTTTCGAAACCTAATACAATTAGGTTTCGGTTTCCTTTTCTTATTAAATATGGTATGCCGTGAGTAACTATGAATAAGGATAAAAAAACTTCTATAAATAAGGAAGTAAAGAGAGGGAAAAGGGGATGAGAAAGGAGGAGGAAAATTGAAAGAGCTTGAAACCGAATCTGTGAAGGAAAGTAGTGGAACCAAGCTGATTTTTGAGAGAACCGAAAAACAATTCAAGCAATTCATCAAAGGCATCAACTGCCTTTGTTTTTGTTTATCCAAGAAGCAATTTTTTTGGTGTAACTCACGAACCAAGGTTTGAGCTCTTAAATTATTTTTTTTGTTTTGTTCTAACACAGTAGCTTAATTTATGAAATTGTGCCTTTCAAAATTAAAAACCCTAGCACTTTAATTTAGCTTTTCTAAGGTTAAAAACACTAATTCATTGCTTTATTTTCCAAAGAATTTAAAGTTATTAATTTAGTTTCTTCAAAACCCCGAAACCCTAATTTACTTTCCAAATCATCAAAACCCTTAAATTATATTATGTTTCTTTCCAAAAGCTTTAAAAACTTCCTTTTTGCTTTTAAAAAACTTGAAATCATTTTTTTATTTTCAGAAAACTCCATAAAAGCATCAAATTGATTTTCAAACCCTAAAAAACTTCATGCATCCACCGAAACCCTAATTTTAAAATACTAAACCCTAACTCAACTCCAAACCTAAAATAGTAAAACCCTAACCCCTTTAAAGCCTTAAACTCTAATTTTTTTTATAAACCCTAATCCTTTAAAATCTTAAAAATCATATAAACACAAATATTTCAACTTTACACAGTAGCTTAAAAACACAATGTAATAACTGAAAATCATAAATCAAAAGTATTTTAAAGTGTCCAAAACCCTAGTTTCATGATTTCACCATTCAAACCTTAATTTGGTTAATCAAAGAGTCTTACCAACCTTTTAAAATATAAAACCTTAATCTATTTTAATTCCTTAAAAAAGTCACAGTAGCCTAATTCTATGAATTCCAAAACCCTAACACATGAAATAAAGAACCCTAAATGGAAATAGTAGTTATAATTTGGATTTTTATTTGCCTATTTCAATTCCATATTTGATTATGTATTGATTTATTTTATATGCTTTAATTTATTTAAGTTCAATACTTGATTTATTTAATTTATCATGGATGGATGTTTAATACTTTTAATGAATGATTTATTTATGATGAATGATTATTTACTTCTATCAATTTATTTAGGTTTCTAAATGTTGTAAGAGGTATTTTTCCACTTGGTGGGTACCTCATTAGTTAAATATCATATAATTTATATTGCTTTTCTATTTTTAGAACCAATATAAAGGACATGTTTCTACCTTTCGGTGGGTGTCCTATTTAGGCATGGATGTAAGGACATGTTTCCATCTTTGGGTGGGTGTCCATTTATTTGTTTTGCTTGGACATTGCTTTGTTTTTAATATAATGATGTTTTCTTTTAATTATTGTGTGTAATATGGATAATGTTGTTATATTTAAGAATTTTATAATATTAAGACTTGTAAAGGAGGCCGGTTCCAATGACCCTGGCATTGTGGGGGTGCTGGGCCATTTCTCACCTTCCCCACATGTACCCAACTTTCCGAACCCATTAAGGGGTTGGGGATTCCTTAGGAATCGAGTCATCCACCCCTTTCTTTTTTCCCTACCCGTCCGGGTGGCGACTCCATTTTCTCCGGACTTAGGTCCGTGTTCTCTAAGGCCCCGAGCCTAAACAGTGCCAAAGTCGCAAGAACCATTCCACCGGGAGTGGGGGCAAAAATCTCCGCTCATAGTGGCGACTCCACTGGGGATAAGAGAAGTTGATTTCGTTGGTCTTTATATTATTCTATTCTTTCTTATAATGATATTATCCATTGCATCATATTAGATTGTATCGTGTGCATGAGTTAGGACGCCCGTGTTATCCGTGTTATGTTATGTAAGGGATACCATACTTTCATTCAAGGTATGGAGATCGAGCATGGCATAACCACTCATAGCCTCTGTTTCGCTCGAATTAACTCTACCACAAAGCGTCACTCGCAAGTATACGAGGTAGCTATAGCAAAGGTGATCGCCCCAAGGTTGTCTCTCAAGGAAGCTAAAGTAGCTAATTGATTATCAGATTATAAATAACAAGTAATGAAGAAAATTTAAATTGTTAACTAATGAAGAAGATTGATTGAAGTTTAAAACGAATAAAAGTAAATTAAGCTGATGTTTTGATTCACTTGATGGAAGGGTCTAGGGTTTGCACTTCTCTACTACTTATATGTATGAACGGTTATTCCTCTTAACTAATTTAATTTCAAAGATTAAATCTCAAGCAACTTAATTAATTGAGTCAAGAAAATAAGCTCTCGCATTCAAACCTCTTTCAACTAATCTTGTTATGATTGAAATAATCTTTTTAATAGGTTATATCTCTAATTCACCTAAGTCCCTAATTGAATTGTTCCAGCATTAGACTTCATCTCTCAATCCATCATCTAATACCTAAAATACATAATTGGTGGCCAATCAATTACATATTAACAATATTCCATTCAATCAAGGCTAATGAAATTATTAGCTAAGAGAATAACCAATTCATACAATAATAGCAGATCCATACAAACCCTAGACTAGATCAAATTAGTTCATAATGCTATCAAACATACTTATCTCATTAATATTCAAAGAAATCAATTTAGACATGATAATATCCATAAATACAATTTTGATAAAGTTAAAGAGATAAAGTTCAAGAACAAAACCAAGTTACAAACTCCTTGAAGTTTCTGAAGAATCTCTTGTTCAAATCTTGCAAGAAGGATGTATCAATGGCTAGAACAATCTAATCTAAGCTAGATTAATCAAAGTGTTCAATAATCTTTAAGAAAAAAAAGTCAGAAATCCTAACTTCCCTCTCAGACGGCTAAATCAGCTCTCAAACTTTCAACACCCCGAAACCCTAACTCTCTTTTTCCTTTTATACAAAACCTCCGCTTTAAAAATTCGCTTCGTCTTTGGTTCATGAGAGACATGGCCAAGATGTATGAGACTTGGCCGTGTTGGTGGTCTTTGGAGGGACACGACCAGTGACTTGGCTGTGTCCCTTGCTTGTGTTCACTACTGCTTACTTTTGATCTTTTCTTCTTTGGTTGAGTGACACGGCCGTGTTGGAGGTTGACTTGGCCGTGTTGGACCATTTTGGAGGGACACGGCCAGTGACTTGGCCGTGTCCCTTGCCTGTGTTTGCTTCTGTGAGAATTGTTCTTCTTTGCTTTGGATGTAAGTGAGACACGGCTAAGTTGGAGCAACTTGGCCATGTTTGAGCATCTTTGGAGGGACACGGCCAGAAGCTTGGCCGTGTCCCTTGCTTGTGTCCCTCTCTGTGTCTTGATCTTCCTTTTTAACTTGGTATGAGACACGGCCAGTGACTTGGCCGTGTCCTCTGCCTGTGTCAGCTACTGTCCCTTTTTTCCTTCAATTTTCTTCCTTGGCTTTTTTATCCTAAAACAAAACTTCAAACAAACTTTAAACAAGAAGTAAATAAGCAATAACCAACAAAACATAAACACCGTACTAAAAACTAGATCAAAAACGACATAAAAACGGAAATAAACTAAAACTACCAAAATTAATAAAAACACTAAATAAACATATTAAAACTAACAAAATACCTAAAGAAAACAATAATTATCATAATAAACAAGACACAAATCTATAAGAAAAACTAATAAAACAGCCTCATATCATTTAGTATATACTTGCTATGGGAACCTAAGCCTTTTAACCCAAAGACTAAAGCTCATTGGCCTAGTTACTTTCCTTAGGTTTTTACCCCAAATGCATATTGTTTGACTATGGTTAATTTATCTTGGCTTAAATCATGGCTCATTTGGTTTGATCTTTTTCTAATATGACCTAAGTATATATTGTAAGCTCAAAATAAATTTTTCTTTAGAATCCAAAAGACCAAAGCTATTTTCAAAACTTTTCAAGATAGTCTTTGGACATAAAACTTTTCTAAAAACAAATAAAAAATTCTTTTGCTCATGGCCCAAATACTAAGCCCAAAATCCATTTTTCTAAAAATCCTTTATAATGGGCTTAGAAACAAAACTATTTTCATCCAACCTTTCTTAAAAAGAGCTTGCAAAAATATTTAGGTCAATTATGAAATATTAAAAATCAATTGTGGGCCTAGTTTACACTAAAAATAAATTAACCATGGGCTTATTTTTGGCATGAATCATTAGTTACCTTTTTTAAGTGAAAAATATATCTATGATAAACCTCTTAATTTAATTTTAATCCAATAAAAGCTACTTTAGTCAATTGGATGGATTAAAACCTAATTAATGGGAATTATCATGGATGGATTTCCATTTTTGAAAATATAACTATTGGTTGAAACGTCCGAGGGAATTATTCGAAAACAAGATACCCCATGTTGGTATTTTTTTAACCATATACCTAGGAAAAGAGACTCGCCATTCGTGTGTGGATGTTATAAGGTTGGAAGGAATGTCCTAATTATCTTTCTTCGTTGATTGTTCATGCATACATACATACATTTGCATCTCATATCATTGATCCTCTCTGGCTCATAGACCTGAAGTATGACAATTCAAGAGCATACAACAATACCATCTACAACATTGACTTTAATTCAAGTGCTTCATTTGGAAGGATGAATGCAAACCAGCTAAAGGATATAATTGATGAAGTTGTCGAAGCTAGGATGGTCGTACTACAAGACCAATTGGTTGAAATTATGAAGGCCTAGTTGATTGAAATTCTGGAGATCATCAACAATAAGGCATCTCCCATTGACATAAGAAAAAGGGAAAAGGCAGCATCAACGGAGAATTTGTTCACTAATAGAGATCAAATGAAAAATAAAGGATCAATCCCCATTTTACAAGATCAGCCGAACCATATGTTGTCTAAATGGAGCAATAGGAGTGACTACCACCTCAATGAGCAAAATCAAAAGAAAAGAAGAGGTGTTGAGAAAAATGCAGCAATTGAACCAGCAAAGAGGCGTAAATTTTCACACTTGGGAGAACCTCTGTAAAAAATGTTGGAGAATCTAATGAAGGAGGGATTGTTACAACCTTTGACTCCTCATCCTTTGCCTAATCCTTTTCCTCCTAACTTTGATATTAAAGCATTTTGCCAATTCCATCAAAGGCTTGGACACGAAACGGACTACTGTATGAAGTTAAGGCATGAGATCCAAAATTTCATTGACAGTGGAAAGCTGCTTGATAAGCCTGATAAGCCTAACACTAGGAATAAGCCTCTGCTTAAAATTGGAAGGGCACCACCTCTTGTCATGAAGAGTTTTATCTTGTCATCTCATCATGATATGGATAGAGAAGCTGCTAAAGAGGATGTACTACTAAACAAGTTTGGTTTAACTGTGGATGATGATGATAAAGCAATGATCTTTAATGATGGAAAAAATCCTTGCCCTTGATATGTCTAAATAAATGAAGTATCTTTGACACCAACTCAACGGACCTTTCTTAGCTTGAATGTTGCTTTTCAATTTTACTTTCTTTAATATTTACAATCTTGTTTTTCAAATTTAAATTTGTTTGAATAAATTTTGTTGGTCTTTGTTCATTTTGGTGCTCAACCGATGAGGAATCTAGCTTGATGTTCATAAATTAATGTGTCTAGGTATCATGACTTGAATGACTTTACTAGATAAGGGAATTGCTCTATAGCATTGAGTTGTGTATGCTTACTTAGAGAGGGCTCATGCATAATTATCTTTATCTAGGTCCTAGTCAGTCTTGGAACATGCTTTAACAAACTTTTGAGGCGAAATTGAACTCTGCTTATTTAAGGGAGAGATGATCTAGGTATTGTTTGGTTAGCCAACAACTAGTATCCACCCATTAAATATCAATCTCTAGCTGTCCCTTTGAGCCTTTATAAAATTTTAGCTTTCTTTTCATTGGCTTAAAAACCCCAATAACCTACCCTGAGCTGTTGTGATACATTTGACAAGTCTAATGATCACTAAGGTGAAGAGGCAAAAAGATCAAAGAAAGGAATGAATAGTCAAGATCATAAGGATAGTTGATGTTCTCAAAACCATAAGGGTAGTTGAAGTTCCCTTAATATCTCCAATATATCAAGACAACATCAACATCGGAGTAACAAATAATTTATCCCTGTTAAAGAAGATTTATGTTACTCCACTCATCCATTATTGGAAGCCCAAGTTGGTACAAACAAGAAAACTCTGTTTGAGCTAGAACCAAACAAAACAACAAAAGAAAAACAAAAAAAAAAGAGAAAAAAAGAAGAAAACAAAAGAAAGAAAACAAAAAAAAGGAAAAAAAGGAAGAAAGATAAAACCTAAAAATGGTAGTTCAAAAAGCCAACTGAGTCCTCTTTTACCTAAGACAACAAAAGGCTTCCATTTGATTTATAAGGACGGGTTGACTTAAATTGGTCCAACCCAACCAAAGATTCAATCAAAATCAAATGAAAAGGAGAAAGACCATTCAGTTCTTGAAAGTTCTGTACTTGACAGTCCTACAAGGAAGAAGGACAAAATGATAAAATGCTCAAAGAAAGGGAAAAGTAAGGAAAATAAAGAGAAAGAAAAGGGAAGAGTAAGAAAAATAAAAAGAAAGAAAAAGGGAGAAGAAGAAAGGAAATGAATTTGAGTACCAAACTTTTTGCAAGGGCAAAAACTGTCCTAATCAAGATCTAAATTAATGCTGAGAAGATAGAAGGAATTTGGAGTCTAGAAAGATTGCTCCTAACTGTCTAAAGTTTCAACAAGAAATTTGTAAGTGTGAGGTTTTGTTTATTGTGTCACACCAGCTCCTATCTCAAAATGGCCTTCGTTTAAATCCATGTCCCTTATAGACCCCATTTCAAGTCTATCAAAGACCTGTTGATCTCTCTTGGTAGGTAAAGCCTATTAGTGGAGATAGTTTGAATAAGCATGCATATGAGATAGACAATATTTAAACTCAAATGAGACCTATGGCCGAGTAATGTGTATGTGCCTATCTGAAGTGCAACAATTCTTGCTTAAATAGAAATGATTCCTTAGTTTAGTACAGTAACTAGGGTTGTCATGTTATAGATATGTTAATTTGTAAAAATCAAGTCCTGAAGTACATTGACATTAATTTGGCAAAGCCAACATTTGATTTCAAAATAAAAATTCAAAATATTTTTGTCATACAAAGCTTTCAAGCTAAGGGAAGTATGTTGAACCTCAAAGGATGCATTGGGCAAGGGAATGATGATGATAAAAAAAATAATTACAGTAAAGGTAGAAATTATGTATTGTCATTTATAAAATTGATACAATATTTGTACATCACTAAGAGGGTGGTGGTAGGTCATCAAATAAAGCCTTGAAAAAGTCATCGCCTGTTGGAGGAGGGGGCAAATCACTTGTCCCGAGTCCGCCGAAAGCGGGAGCACTAAAACTCGGCGAATTACTCATCCCGGGATCACTCGAAGCGGGGGCACCAAAATCCCTATTACCTTGAGGTTTCGATCCGTCATGGTCCTCATCAGAAGCAGATGAAAGGATCTCATGTTCATCAGTCTGGGAGCCTCTTGATGAAGAAGCATCAGGATCCCTCATCCCCCAAAATCGAAAGTCTCAGAAATGTTGTTCGGATTGATGATATAAACTTTCAAAATGAGAAGCCTGCTGACGACTTGCAGCCAACTCTTCTTGAAGTTTCCTATTTTATTCTTCGAGCATCCGCTGTGAGCCAAGAAGGAAAAGGTAAGAGCATACATAATCATGCATACATATAGCATAAGTTACCATGAAATGAGGAACATACCAGGTAATTCAAATCAATACCCTGCGGATGAGATGGCATATCTGGTGGGCTAGAACGAGCAAATGAAGGGGCAGTAAAGGAAGGTCCAGCCTCATGATCAAATGAGCCAACAGCCTGCAGCAATCATTAAAGAGTCAAAAAAAGAAAGAAGCAGTTGCAAGGGAAAAATGGTAAAAGTTTTACCTGAGAAGTACTGGCCCCGAGATGTGGAACAGACTCTCCTGCATCTCCGTGATGTTCCTCTTCATCTCTACTCTCATTTTCATCAAAAATCTCCCGCACACCGACAGGAGACACATCAAAGTTCAAGAGTCTTATTTGAATAAAATGAGCATAAAATGGACCCGGTGAATGGAGAAATTACTCGACGCCATAACCATATCGGGCCGACCACCATGCATCCTCCGGCATTGACATAATATTTAAAGTATATTCCAGGATTTGCATCAGAAACCTCCGCTGCTCTGGACTGAGAAACCATTCATAAACTCTCTCCCCGAGAAACCAGCCACTAGACACTGGGCCAACAATAATTCGGCGAGAATGTTGGAAAGACAGTGCAACCCTCATCAAAGGAGACTAGTTTGCTTGCTCTTCTGGGCTCCACCAGGCCAAATTCACCTGCAAAATAACATAAGGTAAGTAGAACTTTCACATAAAATTTAAAGCATACTAATGTTATTTTACTTGGTCCCAGGTTAAGCGGCTCAACACATAGCGGTGAGTATGCACATGATGAGAGCTGGGGACATCCACATGATCAGACAACCAAAAATTTAATCTCGGATATCCGACTCTCTCTCAAAAAATACCGGGTACCCTCACGAGGTTATGTTCATACGCCCATACCTACAACAATAATAGTAAAGATCAAATTCATGCAAGAAAAAGTGGAAATAATGTTGGTGAAGGAAAAGAATACCTTGACAACCGCCACAAAAGACTTCTTATTTTGGCAAAGCTTATCAAGACCATGGTAAAGACACGTAAGACCAGCTTCGCCCCAGCCAGAAGATGGTACCATTCTGAGATAATAAAGGGAACTCAACACTGACAAGTGAATAGAGGATTCAGTGCTGCCTAACATGGTCGACCCGAGCAGATATAACAAATATCCTCAAGCATACTATTTGGCCGTGTCTCTACCAACCCATCCTTCATTGTTCAACCAATAACTACGAATTGGCTCGATCTTTATCTTAAAAGGCCCTTTATATGACGGTTCCATACCAATTAATTCTTGAATTTCTTCAAATGTTAAAATATCGTTGGTTAGGGGAACCGAAGCACCATCATATCGAAGGCCGGTTATGGCAGTAAATTCAACCGGACCAATTGTCATCTCCCCAATGGGCAAGTGAAAAGTGTGGGTTGTATCCAACTATCACTCTGCAAGCACTGGACTACGCTCCGGTCTATCTGATATTCCTCGAATGGCAATTGTAAGATGAACTGCTCAAAGCCGCAATCTCGGATAATCCGCCTTACCCGAGAGGGCACTACATCATACCATTGTCGGGCTTTGTAAATACACCCTCCAGTCCGAACAACACAACGATCATGGTAACACAGACCCAGGTAAGTTAATACCAGATAGGTACATATTATTTTATCTGCTTAATATAATTTATTTTTCTAAAAATAATAATGCAAAATAAACATACAAAATAATAATAAAGGCAAACAAAATAATAGTAAAAGAGCATAACAAAAAATATAAAATAAAAAAAAAACAACAAAGAAAAAAAATAAATAATAAATAATAAATAAATCAAGAGAAATAAAAAATAATTATCTCGCCCTTTTGGTTGAAACTGCGATGGAGCGGCATCCCGGCTAGTATATCTAAATTTCCATCTTCATGATTCCGAATAAACTCCAGTAACTCGACATTAAAATGAGTCCCTGACCTCGAAACATGTATTGTTTTTGAAAAATATGTGCTAAAATTGAAAAGAAATTTGAGAGAATTACGAAATTGAAATTGTGATGTGAAATGAAATGAAGGAATGATGGCTTTTTATAGAGAAACGGCAAGCAAAAAAACAAAATTCAAAATTGTTCATGAAAAGTAAATTTTACTATTTATAAATAGTAAACTTTACTATTGATGAATAGTAAATTTTATTCATAAATAGTATTACTATTGATTAACAATAAATTTTACTATTTATAAATAGTATTACTATTGATAAATAGTAAAATACTATTTTTAATAGTAAATACTATTTGATACTATTTGTAAATAGTAAATTTACTATTTATGAATAATAAATAGTGCATGAACAGTGATTACAAAGTAAATAAACAGTAAATTCATTTATTCATTTTAATCATTCAAATAATTGCAGGTATATAAATATTTTTACACCCAAAGGGCAATAAGAAGACATATGCATAAAAATTAGGCAAACTTTTTGAAATAAAAAATTATTAGCTCGGGTCCAGAACCCAAATTTTCCTTAGGTCCAGAACCTAGAATTATCCTTGAGTCCAGAACTCGAATAGGGTCCAGAACCTAAATTTTCTTTAGGTCCAAAACCTAGAATCTTCCTTGAGTCCAGAACTCGAATCGTGTCCAGAACCCAAATTTTCCTTAGGTCTAGAACCTAGAATTATCCTTGAGTCCAGAACTCGAACCAGGTCCAGAACCCAAATTTTCCTAAGGTCCAGAACCTAAAATTTGTTCATAAGTCCAGAACTTAGCTATGGTCCAGAACCCAAAATTTTCTTTAGGTCCAGAACCTAGAATCATCCCTAAGTCCAGAACTTAGCTCGGGTCCAGAACCCAAATTTTCCTTAAGTCCAGAACCTAGAATTATCCTTAAGTCCAGAACCTAAATTTTCCTTAGGTCTAGAACCTAGAATCTTACTTTAGTCCAGAACTCGAACCGGGTCCAAAACCCATGTAACACCCTTATACTCTATATACGTACAAAACATATTTCTAGCATATGTAAAATACGCATATACGGTACAAAAATGTCACAGACGGATTTACTAATTTTTTTTACATTTCTAATTTAAAATTTCAAATTCTAAATATATAAAAATTAAATAGAATATAAATATTATTTACTTGTTATAAGAACCCAAAATAAATAATATATATAAATCTTGGGGAAAAATTTGCCAAAGTTTTGTCTATATTTTGGATATCCCAAAATTTAGCAATTACTCAACCTGCAAAAAGAAAACACTCCCAAATAATTTCCAACCACCATCTCAACCATACTTCTCAATTCACCAAGTTTCTCAAACATTTATACATATAGATATATATAATTTAAAACACACTTGCTCTCCCATTTCAAATACATTAAGCCAAATATTCTTTATAATATACAATACATAAAATCCAAAACATAATATATTATGCATAAAACTCAAAATGTACAATAACATAAAAATATATACATGCTGCTGGCAGTGTTTCTGATCTCGTTAGCAACTCAACAAGCTTAACTACAAGTCTAGACCCGACCTGGTCTAGGGGAACTCTCTGGCTCAGCTGGGTCTATCCTGTCACATGCGCGATGGAAATAATCGCGCTAAGCCGAAGCCTAGTGGTACAAACTTTGATAATAACAATATAACTCAATGCAATACCAAATGCAGAATGCATATAGATGTCACATCCATCCACTCTCTTATATTTTTCAAATATTTCATAAGCACAACTCATAACATTATATTACTCAATTGTATCATAATTCATAATTCACATTAAAACAAAGACAAGCATGGGCCCAAAAAGGATCTAATATGCTATTCAAATTTCAGAGTTAATGCTTTGGTCCATAATGACACCATATGTCTAGCCCCGCAGGCAATATATATATCCATGGATAATGTAACAGCCCCAGTCTCTTGCGCCTCAACCCGGCTAGACCCTTAGGCCCCAGTATCTTGGTCCACAACTCGGCTAGACTGCTATAGTTTTTGAGGCTTACGACCCAGTCTTTTCACCCCAAAAATAACATATTTATCAGCTGGCCTGGCTTACGACCCAGTCTTTTCACCATTCCAGCGTATAGCCCGTAGGCAATCAGAGGCATGCCACAAAACCCAGAACTCTAAAAATTGAATAACATACTAGATAGACAATTTATTCATATTTCTCATTATTAATCTCTTTCTCATTTTTACATATTCAATCTAGGCACATTGCCTTATTTTCACATTTTTTTCTCACTTTTCTCATTTTTCACATCTTTCTCATTTTTCTCATTTTTCTCATTTTTATCAATATCAATTCATTTCATTATTACACATATCTCATTTTTGCATTCACAACACATTACCCAATTACTTTGGGTATTTTCACATAATATGCATATTTCACATGTTACACAAATTAGCCATTATCAATGGCTTTTCACAATGCATTTAACACATATATGACATTACAAATGTCATAGCATATTATTCATACACAATCAATGAACCAAGTAGCTTAACACATTTTTCAACCAAAATGTGTTAAGTCCAAATGTTATGCAAATATAAACATTATATTCAAAGTTTGTACATACCTCCACTAGCAACCGAAAGCAAGCTAAAAACAACATTCAATCCAATCTTTCTAACTTGCTCTTCACCACTTGGATGAAGCAAGTCAATCTCCCTCAATGCCTAAACCAAATGTGATAGCAAATAATTATTTAGTGTCACATTTAATGGCATTTCCAACATTAAATCATAATTACACATCACTCCTATAAATTTCCAAAAATTTAGCCTTTCCTTACTTCGATATTAGAATTCCATTCTACTACAATTAAATTAGTGTTTTAAGTTTATTTATATTATTAAAAACATATTTTAATACATTTAAATCATTTAAATTATAAAAATACACTCTTATATACAAAATCTCAAAAATGGCCTAACCTTCCCCCATTGAAGGTTTTCCATTCCAACACAATCCATTACTCATTCCAAGCTTATATTCATCACTTTTAACACTAAAAAACATGCTTAAACAAATAAAAGCACACAATTCAACCACTTTGGAAAATCACTTTTCCAAAACCCTAAATCTCCACTTCCATTCTCAAACTCAAACCCAACACCACCAAATCCAATATTTGACTTTAAAATACTTGTTTATGAATCAAAACAACTCATTTGGAATCAATTTGCACAATTAAAATTCATGTTTTCAAAACCCCAAAAATCCATAACCCTAAATTCTCTCTCTTCACCATTCTTTAACCAAACTCCATCATCTCTTCAATCTAACCTTAGAATCATTGTTAACTACCCAAAATAACATCATACACACCAATTCCAACTATTATAACATACTACATAAAAATCTCAAAAATCACATAATCTAAATTTCCAAGGAATTCAAAGAAAAGAGATGGAAACTTACTAATTTTGGTGGAAATCACCAAAAATCCACTTGAAACTTGTTAATTCCTTCAATTTATGGAGTGTGGAAGAAGCAAAATCCTTGGTCTTCAAACTCCCATGGAAGCCACGTTCTTAAAGAAGAAGAAGAAGAAGAAGATGAAGACTTTTATATTCTTTTTCCTTTCATCTTTTTTTTAACCACACATATATATATATATATTAAAATAATTTAATATTTAATTATTTAATTATTTTTTTAATAAATTAAAGTCCTAATTTCCCTCTTCCATTCAAAAATAATTTGTTTTTGAATTATTTTATTAATTTTGAATTTATAAGATTTAATTACCAAAATACCATTTTCTTTTAAGAAGTTAACTTTTATATATGTTATGTATATTTTGCATATATATCACATATATATTCCACTTTTTCATTTCAAACTATTAATTTAATTTATCATTTTAAATTATAATTTATTTTATCAAATTTTCAAAAATTTTGGATGTAACAATTCTCTCCCCCTAAAACAAATTTCATCCCCGAAATTACCTGTCCTCAAGTCTGAAACAAATGGGGAAACTGACTCTACATTGCCTGCTCACTTTCCCATGTCACCTTCTCAGTGGCATGATTCCTCCAAAGGACTTTCAATTCTTTAACCTCTTATTCCTCAATTCTTTAACCTCTAGTGTCAAAATCGCCACTGGTTCTTCCTCGTAAGTCAGATCCGGACTCACCTCAATGGACTCCACTGACAAGATATGAGATGAGTCAGACCTATATCTCCGAAGCATCGAGACATGGAAAAGTTATGTATTCGATCCAACTCAAGCGGCAAAGCTAGTCTATAAGCCACTGGACCAACTCTCTCCAACACCTCATATGGTCCTATGAAACGAGGACTCAACTTCCCTTTGCGGCCAAATATCAAAATCTTCTTCCATGGAGACACCTTCAAAAACACTTTATCTCCCACACCGAACTCTATGTCTCTTCTCCTTAAATCTGAATAGGATTTATGTCGGTCTGAAGCTGCTTTCACATTGTAATATCCCTATGTATGCCCTAGAAGTTTTGTATGTTGTTGTTGTTGTTGTTGTTGGTTTAAATTGGGAAAAGAATGTATATGTATATGTGTTTTGGGAAGAAATAGGGTTTAGAGACAAGTTTATATGTTGTGTATATGATGATATATATAACATATACATTGGTCAAAAGGGTTGGTCAATGCAAGAGGAGATTTTTTTTAGGGCATGTGAAATTACCAAAGTGGGCAAGAAATTATAAAGGGAATTAAGATGTGTATGAGGGTATTATAGTAATTTTCTTTTGGATGGGTATTTAATGAGTGTTTGACTTTGTGATTTCTTCATCATCTTCTCTTCTTCTTCTTGATGTTGGCCGGCTCACCAAAGGCAAAGGAAAACAAGAGAGCAAAGGAAGATTTTGATGTTCTTAGCTCAAAGGTTGAAGGAGATTTCAAGTAAACAAGTTGGAATTTCAAGAAATTTCATTATTTGGTAAGTATTCTTTTGTTTTCTTTACTTATTTTGAAGTGGTGTTAAAGTGAATTAGAGTTTGTTGATTTTGGTGATTTGGTGTGTTTGAGATGTGTTTGTGTTGTGTTTTCAAGTGTTGAATTGGTTTTAAGTTAAGAGTTTAAATAGGTATTGTTGTTGGAAGTGGTGGATGTTGAGTTTGAAAGATGGAAAAGGATGAGGATTTTAGGGTTTGTGTTTAATGTAATATTAATGTTTTGTGAGGTGATTATTGTGATAAACATGTAGAATTTGTGTTTAGGATATTGATTCTATTCATTTGAAACATGTTATATGGTGTTTGATGAGTTTGAGTGCGATTTGGAGGAGAGTTGTGCATATTAGGGTTTGTGTTTTGGGAGACACGGCCAAAAGCAATGTGAGACACGGCCAAGCCAAGGGATTTTGGGCGTGTTGGATTAGTTTTTGGGTGACATGGCCGTGTTCCCAAGCCGTGTTAGCTACTGTGAGTTTTGGTTTAAGAGACACGGCCACAAGCTTGGCCGTGTCCCTTGCCCGTGTTGCTTACTGTCCAATTGGTTTGAGTGACACGGCCACAAGCTTGGCCGTGTCCCTCAAGTGGCTGCCCGTGTCCCTCAAGTGTGATAGTTTGGGTTTTCATTCTTTGATCTTATTGCATTGCTTTGGTTCTGCAAAGGTAGGTTGGTCCTTAAACCTAACCCTAAACACTTTAAACACACTTGAATCAATGAATGATATAATCAAATGCATGTGTAAGGTCTTAAAGCTATGAATCATATCAATTGTTCTTTGCCCTAATTGCATTGTTGAGATTGAACAATGTTATGTTATGCATTGTGAATAGTAATGTGTTTCATAAGTAATATACATTGAAATGTATATCAAAGATGCAATGATAATTCAAATAAGACATGATATGAGACAATGCCATTGTGTTTGGCTATGATGATGCAATTGAAAGAAATAAGGCATGTTTGCCTAAATGTTGTTGAGAATTGAGAATGAAAATGATAATTGAATAATAAATGAATTGTGTGGCTAATGTGTTATTCCATTTTCAGAGTTGGTTGTTGGTGGCATGCCTAATAAGTGTAACAATCTCTTGAAGTTAGGTTGGATTGAATCCTTGAAGCCTAATTGAGATGTTACCACCCTTGAAGCTAGGTTGGGTTAGTTCTTGAAGCCAAGTTGGGTAGAAGCTTAGCATGCTTTGCTCCCCTTGAAGCTTGGTTGAACTTAATCCTTGAAGCCTAGTTGGGTATATGATATTGATAAATGTGATAACAAAACCAAAGCATTAACTCTGAAAATTGAATGGCATATTAGTGTGTCTTGGGCCCATGCTTGTCTTTGTTTAGTGTTGATTATGAATGGTTAAATGAATACTAATGAGGTATATGAAAAGATATTGAAATGTGATATGTAATGTGAAAGTATGTTGTTAGTTTTGCATATATGATGTTACATGTATAATATGGATTGAGAAATGACATTGCATTGCACTAAGTCATATCATTTGCATGATTATCTTACTAAGTCGTTGGCTTAGCGCGATAGTGTTTAATCGCGCAGGTAATAGAGTTGATAGAGTTGAACCCGAGTCAGAGCTGAGAGTCAGAGCTGAAGATGTTCCTTTTTAACTGAAGATATTGAAAGGCGCCTTTTTAACTCCCATTTCTGCTTGGGAGGCCAAATAAACAAATCCTGCTGGGTGGGCCGCGAGGGCTGTCCAGTACTGTAGCGATCGCTTGCCTCCTGCGGACTCCGTGCCCAGGTGGTGAAAAGGCCGGGCCGTAAGCCACTAGTGGGCCGGGCAGCCGACCTGGTCGGGGAGGGTCGTTACACACATGACCCCGAATCACCTTCACTTTCTCCTTTGTTTCCTTAATCAAATCGGGACCATTCAGTTTACCTTCTCCAACTTCATCCCAACACAAAGGTGTCTTGTATCTCCTGCCATATAAAGCTTCATAAGGAGTTATCCCAATACTCGTCTGATGACTATTGTTATAAGAAAATTCAATTAATGGCAAAAATCTGTCCCAATTCCCGGCAAAATCAATGATACAGCTCCTCAACATATCCTCCAGAATCTGTATCACTCTCTCTGACTGTCCATCTATCTGAGGATGGAAAGCAGTACTAAAATGCAATCGAGAACCCAGAGCATTATGCAAACTCTTCCAAAACCTCAAAGTAAATCGGGGATCTCGATCCGACACCAAAGAAACTGGGACTCCATGCAACCTGACTATCTCATTGATATACAGCTCAGCCAACCTCTCAAGAGAATAATCCATCCGAACTGGAAGAAAATGAGTTGTCTTTGTCATCCGATCAACTATCACCCAGATTGCATCATGCTTCTTCTGAGTCAAAGGTAGTCCAGTCACAAAATTCATTGTCACTCGCTCCCATTTCCACTCTGGCACTGATAATGGTTAGAGCAATCCTGAAGGAACTTGGTATTCAACCTTCACTTTCTGGCAAGTGAGACATTTAGATACAAACTCTGCTATGTCCCTCTTCAAACTTAACCACCAATAATGTCGCTTCAAGTCCTGATACATCTTGGTACTCCCAAGGTGCATAGCAAAAAGTGACTGATGTGCTTCCTCTAATATCATTCTTTTCAATTCTGCATCATCGGGAATACACAATCTATCTCTATACCATAGACTGCCATCATTCCTCACATAAAAGTCTCGACTCTCCCCCTTCTGACAAACCAACACAATTTTTTGAATTCTCTCATCTACTAATTGAGCTTCCCTAATATGATCCAACAAGATTGGCCTCAACTGCAACTGAGCCATTAGAGTACCATCATTAGAAGATTCAAATCTAGCATGCAACGCTCTCAACTCAACAAGCAACGAGAGTGAATAAGCAGTCAAACTTGCCAAAGATTTCCGACTCAAGGCATCAGCAACAACATTTGCCTTACCAGGATGATAATCAATCAAACAGTCGTAGTCTTTAATCAACTCTAACCACCACCTCTGTCAAAGATTCAGCTCTCTCTAAACACCTAGGTATTTCAAACTCTTGTGATTTGTATAAATGAAACACTTTTTCCCATACAAATAATGCCGCCAAATCTTCAAGGCAAAGACTATTGCTGCTAATTCCAAATCATGCGTTGGATAATTCAGCTCATGCGGTTTCAACTGTCGAGAGGCCTAAGCAATGACTCTACCCTCCTGCATCAAAACACAACCTAAACCACTGTGTGAAGCATCACTGTATATCACATATGGTTTACCTTTCACAGGCAGGGTAAGGATAGGAGCTTGAGTCAACATCTCCCTCAGCTGCTCAAAACTTGCCTGACACCAATTTGTCCACATAAATTTAACTCCTTTCTGAAGTAATCTTGTGAGTGGTGTAGCTATTATAGAAAAACCCTTCACAAACCGATGATAATAACCTGCCAATCCCAGAAAACTTCTAACCTCTGTCACAGTCTTTGGACTCTAATTCAAGATAGCCTCAATTTTACTCGGATCAAATCTAATACCCTCTGCTGAAACCACATGACCAAGAAAAGCTACTTGATCGAGCCAGAACTCACACTTAGAAAGTTTAGCATACAACTGCTTCTCTCTCAGAGTTTGCAATACGATCCGCAAATGTCTATCATGATCCTCCTCATTACGCGAATACACCAAAATGTCATCAATGAAGACCACCACAAACTGATCTAAATATGGTTCGAATACCCTGTTCATCAAATTCATAAAAGCTGCTGGTGCATTCATCAATCCAAAGGGCGTCACTAGAAACTCATAATGCCCATACCTCGTACGAAAAGCTATCTTGGGTACATCCATATCTCTGACTCTCAACTAATGGTACCCTGATCTCAGATCAATCTTAGAGAATACTGCTGCTCCCTTCAACTGATCAAAGAGATCATCTATCCGAGGCAAAGGATACTTGTTCTTGATGGTCACCTTATTCAACTGCCTATAATCAATACACAATCTCATGGTGCCATCCTTCTTCTTCACAAACAACACAGGCGCTCCCTACGGGGACACACTAGGGCGGATAAACCCTTTATCCAATAACTCTTGCAACTGCACCTTCAACTCTCTCAACTCAGCAGGTGCCATCCGATAAGAGGTAATAGAGATAGGAGTGGTACCAGGCAACAAATCGATAACAAACTCCACTTCTCTCTCAGGAGGTACACCTGGCAACTCATCAGGGAAAATATCTGGAAACTCGAAAACTGTGGGTATACTTTCAAGTAGGGATCCCACTACTCTAGTATCTACAACATGAGTAAGATAAGCCTCACATCCCTTCCGAATCATCCTCCCAGCTGAAACAGCTGAAACAAACATAGATGAAAGATACCTCTGCTCACTAGATACTATAACATCCCTAACATCCCGTGTTCTCAAAGTAACACATTTCTTCTGACAGTCTACCACAACCCTATGTTTGGATAACCAATCCATGCCCAAAATCAAATCATATTCCCTAAAAGGCATCTCAATCAGGTCACCGAGAAACTCCTCATCTTAAACAACAATTGGACTATCTCGGTGCACCCTGCTCACCAGAACACTATGCCCTAAAGGATTTGTCACCAAGACATCAAATCCTAGGGACTCAGAATGCAATTCAGACACAGGCAAGATGAATGCACTTATGTATAAATGTGTAGATCCAGGATCTAATAGAGCAAGGACTGAAATACCAAATAAAGAAAATGTACCAGCAATGACGGCTGAAGCATCGGCTGCCTCTGCATCACATAAACCCTCTGAGATGGCTCAGCCTCATCTGGCCTACTGCCTCTGGATGTAGAGCCTCCTCTCTGACTAAACGCAGGGCGACCACCTCTACTAAAACCTCTGCCACCATGACCCCCTTTGACACTAGGTCAAGAAGATGCAGTATCTGCCTGCCTAACCTCTGGTGGCTCGGGACAATCTCTGATAAAATGGTCCGATGACCCACATCTAAAACACACTCCGGAAGCACCTCTCCACCAGCAGACACCTCCGTGTACTCTACCACAATGAATGCAAGTAGGTGGATTAGGTCTCTGAGCCACTGGAGTCGGAGCACTAGCCATTAAAATTGCAAGTCTCTGTCTCTGTCTCTGTTGCTTTACTGACCTGCCAAACTGCCCCTGACTCCTACTAAACCTCTAAAAATGTCCCCCTCGGCCTCTCTTCACTGCTGAAGACCCTGCCTCATTCTGGGGTCTCCTAACTATGGTCTCCTCAACCTTGGCAGCTGCTGCAAGATTCTGCGCCCTCTCAACACTCCTGGCAGCTGCAACTAACTAGGAGAAATCCTGATACCGATAGCCTGCAATGATGCACATGATAGAGGGTCTCAGTCCCTCCTCAAACCTCCTGCACCTGTCAAACTCGTCAGAAATAATCCCACTAGCATAGTGACTCAACCGGATAAACTCGATCTCATACTCGGTCACTGTCCTAGTATCCTGTCTCAGACTTAGGAACTCCATCTTCTTTGCATCTTTATACTCTCTCGGAGTATACTTCTGCTCAAATTCCCGCAAGAAATCATCACAGGTCAGGACTGGTGGATCATCCAGAGCATGTGGAACCGTCTTCCACCAATCATATGCATCTCTCTACAGAAGAGATCTGGCATAATCAAACTTTTCTTCTGGACTAGCCTGTAACTGAATAAATATCCTCTGAACCCGGTCTAGCCACTCCTCTACTACAGCAGGGTCTGTAGTACCAACAAAGTCCTCAGCCCCATACTTTTTCAGTTTATCATACTGTCTCACCAGTAACTGTGGCTGTGGCTGTGGCGGATGCAGAACTGGAGCCTACCTCAACAACTCTACCATATGCCATACCCAGCCAGGCAGAACCTCATCAGTTACTGGTCTCACAGGCACAGAAACAGACGCCTCACCAGCAGATACAACTCTAGCTCCATCTCTACCCTCATCTGGAGCCACATTCTCTGCCTACCCTTAGCAGCCTAATGCGGCCGAGATGCCATAACTACCTATATCTGCAAACAAAGTAGAAAATACTATATCAGAGATCAGAAACTGCCAGTGCCAATGCATGTATTACAATTAAAAACTATTTTCAAATCCCCCATTTCTCTCTCTATCATCCCACCTAGGTCGAGAAACTCAAACCTAGGCTCTGATACCAAAACAAATGTAACATCCTTATACCCTATATACGTATAAAACATATTTCTAGCATATGTAAAATACGCATATACGGTACAAAAATGTCACAGAAGGATTTACTAACTTTTTTTTACATTTCCAATTTAAAATTTCAAATTCTAAATATATAAAAATTAAATAGAATATAAAAATTATTTACTTGTTATAAGAACCCAAAATAAATAATATAAATAAAAATCTCTGGGAAAAATTCACCAGAGTTTTGTCTGTATTTTGGATATTCCAAAATTTAGCAATTACTCAACCTGCAAAAGAAAACACTCCCAAATAATTTCCAACAACAATCTCAACCATACTTCTCAATTTCACCAAGTTTCTCAAACATTTATACATATAGATATATATAATTTAAAACACACTTACTCTCCCATTTCAAATACATTGACCCAAATATTCTTTATAATATACAATACGTAAAATCCAAAACATAATATATTATGCATAAAACTCAAAATGTACAATAACATAAAAATATATACATGCTGCTGGCAGTGTTTCTGATCTCGTTAGCAACTTAACAAGCTTAACTACAAGTTTAGACCTGACCCGGTCTAGAGGAACTCTCTGGCTCAGCTGGGTCTACCCTGTCACCTGCACGATGGAAATAATCGCGCTAAGTCGAA
The DNA here is from genome assembly GCA_947685225.1 of Garcia nutans. Lineage (NCBI taxonomy): Eukaryota > Viridiplantae > Streptophyta > Magnoliopsida > Malpighiales > Euphorbiaceae > Garcia > Garcia nutans. The sequence continues at coordinate 52,437,198 of CANTUV010000007.1, forward strand.
GCCTAGTGGTACAAACTTTGATAATAACAATATAACTCAATGCAATACCAAATGCAGAATGCATATAGATGTCACATCAATCCACTCTCTTATATTTTTCAAATATTTTATAAGCACAACTCATAACATTATATTACTCAATTGTATCATAATTCATAATTCACATTAAAACAAAGACACGCATGGGCCCAAAAAGAATCTACTATGCTATTCAAATTTTAGAGTTACTGCTTTGGTCCATAATGACACCATGTGTCTAGCCCCGTAGGCAATATATATATCCATGGATAATGTAACAGCCCCAGTCTCTTGGGCCTCAACCCGGCTAGACCCTTAGGCCCCAGTATCTTGGTCCTCAACCTGGCTAGACTACTACAGTTTTTGAGGCTTACGATCTAGTCTTTTCACCCCAAAAACATCATATTTATCATCTGGCCTGGCTTACTACCCAGTCTTTTCACCATTACAGCGTATAGCCCGTAGGCAATTATAGGCATGCCACCAAACCCAGAACTCTGAAAATTGACTAACATACTAGGCACACAATTTATTCATATTTCTCATTATTAATCTCTTTCTCATTTTTACATATTCAATCTAGGCACATTACCTTATTTTCACATTTTTTTTCTCACTTTTCTCATTTTTCACATCTTTCTCATTTTTCTCACTTTTCTCATTTTTATAAATATCAATTCATTTCATTATTACATATATCTCATTTTTGCATTCACAACACATTACCCAATTACTTTGGGTATTTTCACATAATATGCATATTTCATATGTTACACAAATTAGCCATTATCAATGGCTTTTCACAATGCATTTAACACATATATGACATTACAAATGTCATAGCATATTATTCATACACAATCAATGAACCAAGTAGCTTAACACATTTTCAACCTAAATGTGTTAAGTCCAAATGTTATGCAAATATAAACATTATATTCAAAGTTTGTACATACCTCCACTAGCAACCCAAAGGAGCTGAAAACAACCTTGAATCCAATCTTTCTAACTTGCCCTTCACCACTTGGATGAAGCAAATCAATCTCCCTTAATGCCTAAACCAAATGTGATAGCAAATAATCATTTAGTATCACATTTAATGGCATTTTCAACATTAAATCATAATTACACATCACTCCTACAAATTTCCAAAAATTTAGCCTTTCCTTACTTCAAAATTAGAATTCCATTCTACTATAATTAAATTAGTGTTTTAAGTTTATTTATATTATTAAAAACATATTTTAATATATTTAAATCATTTACATTATAAAAATACACTCTTATATACAAAATCTCAAAAATGGCCTAACCTTCCCCCATTGAAGGTTTTCCATTCCAACACAATCCATTACTCATTCCAAGCTTATATTAATCACTTTTAACACTAAACAACATGCTTAAATAAATAAAATCACACAATTCAACCACTTTGAAAAATCACTTTTCCAACCCTAAATCTCCACTTCCATTCTCAAACACCAACCCAACACCACCAAATCCAATATTTGACTTTAAAATACTTGTTTATGAATCAAAAAAACTCATTTGGAATCAATTTGCACAATTAAAATTCATGTTTTCAAAACCCCAAAAATCCATAACCCTAAATTCTCTCTCTTCACCATTCATTAACCAAACTCCATCATTTCTTCAATCTAACCTTAGAATCATTGTTAACTACCCAAAATAACATCATACACACCAATTCCAACTATTATAACATACTACAAAAAAATCTCAAAAATCACATAATCTAAATTTCCAAGGAATTCAAAGAAAAGAGATGGAAACTTACTAATTTTGGTGGAAATCACCAAAAATCCACTTGAAACTTATTAATTCCTTCAATTTATGGAGTATGGAAGAAGCAAAATCCTTGGTCTTCAAACTCCCATGGAAGCCACGTTCTTGAAGAAGAAGAAGAAGAAGATGAAGACTTTTATATTCTTTTTCCTTTCACCTTTTTTTTAACCACACACATATATATTAAAATAATTTAATATTTAATATTTAATTATTTTTTTAATAAATTAAAAATCCTAATTTCCCTCTTCCATTAAGAAATAATTTGTTTTTGAATTATTTTATTAATTTTGAATTTATAAGATTTAATTACCAAAATACCCTTTTCTTTTAAGAAGTGTTGACTTTTATATATGTTATATATATTTTGCATATATATCACATATATATTCCACTTTTTCATTTAAAATCCCTTCATTTTTCATTTAAAACTATTAATTTAATTTATCCTTTTAAATTATAATTTATTTTATCAAATTTTCCATAAATTAGAAATTTTAAAAAATTTTAGATGTTACAATAGTGGTAGAAATGGTACTGGATTGTGCTCGCTGGCTCTCTTAAGGGAGAGGTCAGGTGTTCAATCGGGGGAGGTGACTCCTTAGGGAGCCAAATAAATAAATTCCTGCTCGAAAACCGTGAGGTGAATGAGTACTGTGGCGGCCTGCTGGGTTGAGGGCTGGGACTACGGTCCACCTATGGGAGAAAAGGCCCAATAGACCAGCTGTCGTAAGACTGTGCTAGTGGGGTCATTACAGTTAAAAAGGCCCAATATACCCTCATTTTCTTCGGGAATCTCCTGCACACCAACAGGAGATACATCAAAGTTCAAGAGCCTTCTTTGAATAAAATGGGCATAGAATGCACCCGGCGGATGGAGAGGAACATCACAGAGATGCAGGAGAGTTTGTTCCACATCTCGAGGCTAGTACTTCTCAGGTAAAACTTTTACCATTCTTCCCTTGCAACTGCTTCTTTCTTTTTTTTGATTCTTTAATGATTGTTGCAAGCTGTTGGATCATTTGATCATGAGGCTGGACCTTCTTTTACTGCCCCTTCATTTGCTCATTTTGGCCCGCTAGATATGCCATCTCATCCGCAGGGCATTGATATGAATTACCTAGTAAGTTCCTTATTTCATGGTAATTTATGCTATATGTATGCATGATTATGTATGCTCTTACCTTTTTCCTTTTTGGCTTACAGTGGATGCTCAACAAAATAGGAAACTTCAAGAAGAGTTGGCTGCAAGTCGTCAGCAGGCTTTTCATTTTGAAAATTTATATCATCAATCTGAACAACATTTCCGAGACTTCCGATTTCAGGGGATGAGGGATCCTGGTGCTTCTTCATCAAGAGGCCCCCAGACTGATGACCATGAGATCCTTTCATCTGCTTTTGATGAGGATCGTGATGGATCGAAACTTTAAGGTAATAGGGATTTTGGTGCTCCCGCTTCGGGTGATCCCGGGATGAGTAATTTGCTGAATTTTGGTGATCCCGCTTCGGTCAGACTCGGGAAGAGTGATTTTCCCCCTCCTCCAACGGGCGATGACTTTTTAGGGCCTTATTTGATGACCTACCACCACCCTCTTAGTGATATGTAAATATTATATCAATTATATAAACATTGTACAATAATGAAAAAAATACAATTTCCATCTTTTACTGTAACTTTTTTTTAACTGCGCCACATTTATTATATATATTTTTTATCACATCATAAACAGTACATCTCAATTTCCTTTTCACAGCCACATTATTTACTAAAACCAAATGCAACACGGTAAAGGATTTTGTCGCCAATTCCTTTCCTTATGCCATACGGTCTCACCCTTTCCCATCACCTTTTCCTTATCAAGTTTGGAAAGGCTTGTTTCTTCTATATAAATCACCTTTCATGCCATATTTCATACATAAACCAAAATACTTTCAATTCCAACGTAAATAATTTTGATTTTTCCTCTTTCATCTACCATGACCGAACTTCATTTAAAGAAGACAAAAACTCTATTTAAGAATATGGATGCCATTCATTGGAAGCAAATTTCGTGGTCAAAACTTGATGTTTTAAAATGTTTTCAAAATGTTAAATTGGACCACTCCTTACATGCCGTGGCTTCCTTTTGGAATACGGATTCTAGGGTATTTAAAATTAATGGCTTTGAAATATGTCCCTTGATTGAAGAATTTGAGGCCATCTTTGGATATCCAAATAATCAACAAATGGCATTAGCCACATTGATTTCCAAGACTCAACAGAAGATGCACATGTTATTTCAAATTCCAAAACCCGAAGTTCTTCGGTTGATGAGAGGTGAAAAAATTCTACTTGCTCTCTTGATTGATTTTTGTCTCTCTCATTTGGCTCCTACTAAGGCATGGAGATGCATGCTTTGTCTTTGCTTACTCAGCCAATTCTTGCTTGTTTCTTCTGATGGCGATATTGATCCACGAGTATTGGATATTATGGACCAAATGGAAGGAGGCTTGTCGCCGGTACCTGTGATCTTAGCCGAGACTTTAGTTGGATTAGATCGACTTAAGTTAGGATTGACAAAGAGACTGACTGGGAGTCCGTTACTGCTTCAGGAAATTACCTAAACTTCCCTTTTGGGTATTCAATTTAGGTTTTCTTTTTTCTTCTTGTTTTCTTTATTGCTCTAATTTTTGCCTAGTCCGCCCATGTGGATTTTCGGAACTAGCGAGCTGTCCTAATTTTTGCCTAAGCTGCCCTCTCGGGTTTTCAATTTAGTAGACCTCTTTCTTTTTTTATTATATATTTTTTTATTGCTCTAATTTTTGCCTAGTCTGCCCATGTTGGTTTTTGGAACTAGCGAGCTGTCCTAATTTTTGCCTAAGCTGCCCTTGTGGGATTTCAACTTAGCGGACCTTTTTTTCTTTTCTTTTTCTTTTTTTATTTAATTCTTTCTTCACAGATTTGGCTGCAGGAGTGTCTTTGTTTTCTTGATACTCCATCCATGGATTTTGCCAGATATATGCCACGTCATCATTCTGCTAGGAAGCTACTCCATCCTACTTCTTCATATGCCGACTGAGACTGGATCCACTCATGCTCTGAAGTCAATATCAGTTGGTTGGTACCTTGGTGGAAGATTTCTTGTATCACTATGCAGACACACTTGATGTATGTTCCCCTTGTTGTTCTTCGTCAAGGTACATGCTATGATCCTCACTGACTTGGCCGTCGGTACGGAGCTGAGCCTTGCGATTCTGACTTTACTCTCGATTTAGACATGCCTCGCTTGACTGAAGCCTACTTGGATCAACTGAGACAAAGCCGACCTGCACGTTACATTTGTCGACTACCATAGATTTTACATTTGATAATTCAGAAAGTGTATTGTTAGGATGAAAAATAATTAAAGTAATAAAAGATGCTTCTTTTCCATTTATAATTTGTCATCACCTTTTGCTATTGTGTTTATTTATTTCAACCATATCAGGTCAAATACTTATAACAGTGCACATAGAACAATTTTAACATTAATTCTGTTTTATTAAATTGGGGAACAACCAAACATAAAGCCAGCATACGCAAGATTACTCCTGGTTCCAACTAGCCCTTTCGGGTTTTTTAATTGACGATTTTCTCTCATTTAGCCCTAATTGTTGCCTAGCCCACCCTTTCAGGTTTTTAGGACTAGCGGACTGCTTTAACTTTTGCCTAGGCCGCCCTTTTTGGGTTTTCAACCTAGCGAGCTTTTTTTTTATATCATACATAAAACCTCTTCAACCTGTCAATGTTTACTGGCTCACTAAACTCGTTCCCATCCATGTCTAATAACTTCACCGCACCTTTGTTCATGACTTGTTTCATGACATATGGCCCTTCCCAGCTAGGCCTGAACTTCCCTCTTGGATAAGATACATTAGGCTTATATTGCTTCAACACCAAATCCCTAACTCTGAGTTTTCTGATTTTAACCCTTCTATTGTAGGCCCGAGCTATCTTCTTTTGATACAGTTGGTGATGATACAATGCTTTTAACCTCCTCTCTTCTAGTAAAGTTAACTGCGGTGACCATTTGAGGCTATCAGATGTATCTCTCCTATAATGTCGATACCCTAAGTGGCAAATGGCCAGGGTGAAGACATAGAATGCAATTCCTTAGGAGGCATGTGATTCAAGTTACCATACATCTTACATTATTGGCACTTCTTTACGAACTCAATACAATCTCTCTCCATGGTCAACTAGTAGTAACCTTGTCGAATAATCTTCTTAACTAGGGCCAAACCACTCATGTGCGGACCGCAACTTCTGGCATGTATCTCTAATATGATGCGCTCCACTTCAGGCTTTCATAAACATCTTAAATGCAGCCAATCAGGCCATCTTTCATATAACTCTCTATGGAATGTGACGTATTGCAATGACCACCGCCTTATGGCTCTTCTCTCTTTCTTTGTTTCCCCCAGCGTGTATTCTCTTTCTTCCAAGAACCGCCTTATAGTATCATACCACGCATCATGGTCTGTATCAATTTCCATGATTGTCTCATATTCATAGCAAGGAGTTGATGAACTGGTCAAGATCAGAGGCTTAAGAAATAAACTGACAGAATTTTCCCATACCGAAGCCAATGTGGCTAGTACATCAGCCATCTGATTTTCTTCTCTTGACAGGTGTACAAACCTACACTCCTTAAAGTTCTTCTTCATCATGGTCAAGTAATGGTGGTATGGTTTTAATTTTTTCTTCTTTAAACTCCCACTCTCCATTTACTTGGGATACTACTAGCAATGAATTGCCATAAACTTCCACCTTATCCACCTTCATAATCATTAGGGTTTCCAAACCGAAAATACAAGCTTCATACTCCACCATGTTATTGGTTGCCCTAAATTTCAGTTTTTTGGCTAAAGGGATAAGTTCCCCTTCAGGCGATTCTAGTATAACTCCCAAACCCGCTCCTTTCCTATTTACTGCTCCATCAAAATACATTTTCCACCGCTGTACTTCAATTGCTTCTAAATGTTCATCCAAAAATTCCAAGATTACCTCTTTGCTTTCTGGTAATGGTTGTTGGGCTAGGAATTTTGCCACCGCTCTACCTTTGATCATTTTTCTGGTTAAATAGTCAATTTCAAATTCTTCTAATATTATCAATCATCGACCATACTTCCAAATCAAAGAGGGTGTCTCCCTTAAGTACTTCATTGGATCCAACCTGGAAATTGCTTGCACACTATACTATTGAAAGTAATGCCGCAACTTCTTAGAAGACCAAACCACTGCTATACAGGTCTTTTCAATGATATTATACTTAATTTCATAAGGTAGGAGCTTTCTACTCAAATAGTAAACTGCATGCTCAATCCCTGACTCATCTGCTTGGGCTAGTATGGCTCCTATTGACTCTTCTTCTACTACTAAGTATAGTAATAGAGGTTAGCCAGGTTTAGGTGGTTTTAAAACAGGTGGATTCAATAGATACTCTTTTATTCACTCAAAGGCCTTTTGACATTCTTCATTCCATATGACTGGCTGATTCTTTTTAAGCAATTTGAAGATAGGCTCACAAATTTTTGTGAGATTTGCTATGAATATGCTAATGTATTGTAATTTACCAATGAATCCCCGAACTTCTCTCTCCATTTTTGGGGCTGAGATATCCCTGATTGCTTTAACTTTGTTAGGATCAATCTCAATGCCATTCGGACCAATCACATGTCCTAATAATTTGCCTGAGGTGACACCGAACACACACTTCTTCGGGTTTAATTGTAATATCCTTAAGTATGCCTTAGAAGTTTGGAGTATGTTGTTGTTGTAAGTTGGATTGAATGTATATGTTATGTGAAGAGAAAAGAAATGGGAAGAGAAGGTTTATGTATATGTGTTTTGGGAAAGAAAAGAGGGTTTAGAGAGAAATGTATATGTTGTTTATATGATGATATATATATCATATAAATTGGTCAAAGGGAGAGTCAATGCAAGAGGATATTTTTGTGGGATATGTGAAATTACATGTATGGGCATATAAGAGACAAGTGGTTAGTTAAATGATTAAAGGGTGTGAATAAATATTTTACATCACATTGGAAGAATGAGAATGGCAATGTTTAAAAGAAAGTGATAAACATTAATTTTGTATCGAATGTATGAAGAAGGGAAATAAAATAAGAGCATATAATTAAGTGTATACATGTATATGATTTGTGAACTGAGTTTTTCAATATGAATGAAATTACGATATCTATATATATATATATATAATGTGAAAATTATTATGAAGGTGATTTACGAATATGTATGTGGTATAATTATAGAATTTATGATATGAAAATGATGTCGTATGTATTAGTGGACCTAAGAGAGATTAGGTCTTGAATTGTGTAAAGCTAGATGGATTATGTGGTGGAAGTGAATATGGAAGGGACTTGAGTAATATTGGACAGTGGAAATTGTTATGATGAGCATTGAATGTGATGATCATGTGATATTTAGAATTTTAAGGTATTCACATATGGAAAGTTCTATATGTATATATATTATAAGAGATTGTAGATGGATTAGAAATGAAGTGACGAATAGAAATTGTAAAGGAACTGCATATGACTGAATATGTATATAGTAATATTGTTGAAATATGAATTAAGTTGATAAAGATCATTTATTCGAGTGTAAATCGGTTTGAAATAGAATTGGAATGTGTTAACTTCTGATATGGTAAAAATACAAAGAAGGAATATGTAATTCTTGAGATATACCTTAGCCTTGTATTTGTATAGATTGAGAATAAAATTATGAGAAGAACAGTATTGATTTGAAAGTTTCAGGCTTGAATACTAATCTCTTAAAGCCATGTGTTTTGTCTAGTATATTTGATCGGTTAATTTGTTATCCATGGATTTGGATCTTAACTAAAATGATTGCAATACTGGTTTGGTGAGATTGAAAATTTTGTTTAAGAAGTATAGTTATAAGTTATGATGGATAAAGTTGTACTTTATCATTTTATGTTAAAAATTTGGTTATAATTGTGAAGAGATATTAAAAAGGGAGAAATTATAGAATATGACTGAAAGTTATAATGAATATGTTTAAGGTATGTAACTCGAGGTTTGAATGAATGAATTATAGATAGTAAATATGGTATAAAATGTTTATGAGAATTGGTGGGGAATTATAATAAGATGATAGAGAATAAATTATGTGTATATTAAAAGATAATTTAAAGTGACTTGTTATCATGATGATTTGACTGGAAATGTGTCGGAAAAGATTAGAAATTTAATATAAGTTTGTCCTAATGGAATGAAGTTATATATATACATATATGAATATTATGAAATTTTATGATAAGTTAAATAAATTAATCGTTGGATGGAATTGAACAAGATTGAAATATGGGTATAATGTGACAAATAGATCAATGGATCTAGAATTGGCTAAGATTATGAATCATTATTGAAATTTAATGTGTATAGTTGTACCAAGAGTGTAATTATTTACATGGTAATATATGGTGTAAAATTTTTTTTTTAAAGTGTGATTGGATGAATGAATGAAGTTATAGTAATTGTAAATCATGATAAGAAAAGAAAAAGATTGGTTATTTATAAAATAAGTTGAAAGGTAATGTATTAATATGTAAGTTAAGTGAAAAGCATGCTAAAGAAATAACTCCATTTATGAAAAATCAGGATTTTGTTATCTATTGAGGGTGATAAATATCTTTTTAGACAGTGATTGTAATGAAGGGATAAGTAATGTTCAGATATAGTTCAATGGTTTTTAAGGTTAAAGTTAAAAGAGTAATTACAAAAAAATGAAAGAATAAAATATATTAAATATAAAGATTAGATGGAGTATAAGTGTACTATAAAATGATCTGATTCTTGTATAAAGACATTAACAAGAAATGTAATGAGTTCTTTTAAATGTTTGATTAAGGAAGTAACAAGATGTATAAGCATATAGAATGATGAGTTATGGAATTTAAAGAAGGTGGTTGATTTTAAGAGGAGAGTTGAAGCTATATGATTTGATGATATAATGACTTAAACGTATAATTAACTTCATATGGAAGTTAAAATGGTATGGTATTATGAATGGGTTACGATTATACTAGATAATTTCGAGGACGAAATTATTTAAGGGGGAGAGAATTGTAATATCCTCAAGTATGCCTTAGAAGTTTGGAGTATGTTGTTGTTGTAAGTTGGATTGAATGTATATGTTATGTGAAGAGAAAAGAAATGGGAAGAGAAGGTTTATGTATATGTGTTTTGGGAAAGAAAAGAGGGTTTAGAGAGAAATGTATATGTTGTTTATATGATGATATATATATCATATAAATTGGTCAAAGGGAGAGTCAATGCAAGAGGATATTTTTGTGGGATATGTGAAATTACATGTATAGGCATATAAGAGACAAGTGGTTAGTTAAATGATTAAAGGGTGTTTTGGTAATTGCTTGAATTGAACTCTTGGTGGAGATTAAAAGAAAAATTTGACTTTGCTTCTTCATCTTTTCCTCTTCTCTTCATGTGTGGCCGGCTCCTCCATAGACAAAGAGAAAGAAAGAGCTAAGAGATGCTAAGCTCAAAATTTAAGGGAGAATCAAAGATTTGTGTAATTACTTCATCTAAGGTAAGATCTTTTCTTTGATTCCTTTCATTCTTTTGAAGATAATTAGGGTTTGTTGGTTTGATGATGAGATGTGTTTGTGTTGTGTTTTTAAGTGTTAAAATTTGTTTTAAGTTAAGAGTTTAAAGAGATTTTGTTGTTGGAAGTGGGGGATGTTGATTTTGAAAGATGGAGAAGAATGTTGGTTTTAAGATTTTGAGATGGTATATGTTCAATTGTATTGTTAATGTGTGGTTTAATTGATTATGTAAGATATGTGTTTATGTTATTGATTGTATCCATTTGAATGAGGTTTTTGTGTGAAAAGGGTATGTTTTGAGTAACACGGCCAAAAGCATGGAGAGACACGGCCAAGACATGGAAATTTTGGGCGTGTTGGGTTGATTTTTGAGAGACACGGTCGTGTCCCATGCCAGTGTCTGCCACTGCCAATTTGTTTTGGGAGACACGGCCACAAGCTTGGCCGTGTCCCTTGCCCGTGTTGCTTACTGCCAATTGTGGTTGAGAGACACGGCCACAAGCTTGGCCGTGTCCCTCAAGTGGGCTGCCCGTGTCCCTCAAATGTAATGATTATTGTTTTTATTCTTTGTTCTTTTAGCATGGCTTTGATTCTTCAAAGGTATTATGGTACCTAAACCTAAACATAAACACTTTAAACATGTTTAAAACAAAGAATGCCCTAATCAAATGTATGTAGATGATTCTAAACCTATGAATAATGATCTTTGGATTAGGTTTTGAAGAGATTGTGTTGCATTAACCTAAAGGTGGAGAATTCTTGGAAAAAGGAAATGTATAGATTGATGGGAGTAGTTCTTGAGGTAAGTACCAATACATATGATTGTATTTATTTACATGATTTGAGGCTTAACACACTTGTTTGCAAATGTGTTAAGTGGTTTACTATATTGTTAATATAATTGGACTAAGGTGATGATAATGATGTGAAGATCATTAACAAGGTAAGCATAAACCCTATTTGATTGTATATCCTTATATGTCTTTGAACATTTATACATTGGGATGAAAGTGTTAAATAAGCTATTATATTATGAATGTAAATGAAGAATGTAAATTATTATATATATATAAATATAAAGGATGAAATATGAAATGGAAAGGTAGAAAGAAATGAGGATCATTCTTAAGGTATGTGCAATTTGTTATGATAAATGTTCTAATAATGAATGGTGTTAGTGTATTTTGAGAAATGATGAAATGTTATGTTATATGCATTGTGAATGGCAATGTATTATATGAATAATATATTTTGAAATGTTATATCAATAATGTTATATGTATCATATGGATTGAGATATGATATGTTGTGAAGTCAATGTGATTGACTATGATGATTCAAATGAGATATGAAGCCATTGTGATCGGTTATAGTGATTCAAATGAGATGTTAAGCCATTGCTATTGGCTATGATAATTCAATTGAGAATGAAATGAAAAATAAAAGATTTTGTGTCTAATATGTTGATTCAATTTTCAGAGTTCTGGATTTGGCGGCATGCCTAGAGAATGTGAAAATGTAACAGTCTTGCCGGGTTGAGGATCTCTTCAATTTGAGTGAATTGAGATCCAAGAGACTGGGTCTGTTACTTGATAAAATGTGAAATGTGAATTGTAGTAACAGTCTAGCCGGGTTGAGGATCTCCTCGAGTTTAGCCGAGTTGATGATCCAAGAGACTGGGTCTGTTACGCTATCCATGGATAGAGACATGAGATATATTGCCTACGGGCTTGATCATTGTGATTATGGACCAATGCAGAACTCTGAAATCTGAATAACATATTAGTGTTTTGGGCCCGAGTCTGTCTTTATTGTCAATGTGAAATGCAAGTATTGAAGTATTGATTGTGAGTATTAATAATGAATTATGCTTGGTGAATTGTGAATAATATAAGGTTATTAATTGTAATGTGTAAATGAATTGTGGTTAATGATAAAGGTTGTCTTTATTGGAAATGTGAATACTGATTGGTATGATATGTAATGTTGTATTGCTATAATGAGTGGTATGATATGTAATGTGTGTATTGCAATAATAATTGGTATGATATGTAAAGTGTGTATTGCAATAATGATTGGTATGGTATATATAATGTGGATGTATTAAAATATATTGATTTTGAGTATTGGTGATGGATTAGGGTTGGTGATATTATTATGTATATATGTACATCATATATGAAATTAGCTAGGATATATGAAAGATGCAATTAAAAAGAAAATAAAATATGATAAGAACTAATTATACCTTGAATTTATACATCATTATATGTTAATACTTCTATACTATATGTTTATATTTTATATTTGGACTACTAAGCTCTCGGGCTTAGCGCGAGTGTTTATTCGCACAGGTATATAGAAGGAAGATATGAAGTCTTTTGTTATGCCACGAGAAGAGTAAAAGTTTGTCGAGACCAACTAGAGGGAAATGCATAAATGTATAACTTTTATATTGATGTATTTATGACGAGAAAGTAATTATATGTATAAATGAAGATTTGATAAAGATAATGATTTGGTAAATGTTATTTAAATTAATGTATTATGGTTTGGAATTCTTTTACAGGTTTTAAAAAGATAACAAAAAGTGACATCCTTATACTTTATATACTTACCGTATGTATACTAGGTATATGTATAGTACTTATATAAGGTATTAGGGTGTTACAATTGTTTTGGTATCAGAGCTTAGGTTCGAGATTCTCGGCCTAAGTGAAACTAAAAAGAGTTTTGAAAAGTTTAAATAGAAGTAAAAAGGAAAAGTTTTGAAATGAAATTTGTAATACGTGCATATGCATTGACACCTAGGTTTGTCTCGGATGTGGCATTATATGAATTGTAGAATATTTGTGTTATATGAAATGTTCAATATAATGGATGATATATGTGTATACTATTTTGATGTGATGAGAAACCATGATGGTTGGTAATGATGTTGGAAATGAATTATAATTGAGGCATAGTGCCTAATTGATTATGAGAAACGAATTGTGAAATGTAATGTGATATATGTATATTGATAATGCATATGAAAATGTCATGTTGTGTGCAACATGGAATATAATGTTGATGTTTATGAACAATATTATGTAGGATATAATGTGAATTGAAACATAAAGAAATGTGAAATTAATGCTATTGAGTAATGTTGGAAATGATATGATTGAAGCATGTCTAGATGTTATGATTGAATATGTATATGGAAATTTATACAAAGTAAAGTGAGTTGTTAGATGTGTTGAAGTATAAAGAAATGAAAAGGAGAATAAAGTTGAACCTGAGATAAAATCAAAATTAAGATAAGAGTATGTACTCTTTCTTCTACACTTTGAACCTCTTTATAATAAAGTTTATGTTGGGGTTATTAGACAGAGAAAATATTGCTGGATTGTTATTATTGAAAGATATGTTACTAAAATGAGGAAAGAATGGTGGAATATTGAATGAGTTGGTTATTATAGACAAAGTGTGACTATTTAAAGTTGGGATATATATATATATATATATATAAAGTTAAGGTTTTGTTTAAAGGGAAAAGAGATGATATTGGTTAAGTAAGAAAATAAGTTGATATTGTTATTTTAATGCGAGCATAGTAAATTCAATGTTAGAAATGTGAGATGTTTGGATATTGTGAAAGCTCATGATAATGGTGATAATATGTGATATTTGAGATTTTTTTTTTAAAAGTGAGCTTTATGATTGTGGAAATTATATGTTTTAATATTCCTTTGTGATATATATTTGTAAGATGTTTTTAAAGTGATGTTAGAAAAGATGAGTTTGCCAAATTGAAGCTTAAACGAAGTAGTAAATTGAGAAGTTAAAGTTTTAGTGGAATTTGATAAAGATTATTGGGATATTGATGGTTTAATGTATATTCAATACATGAGCTAGGTGAAATGACTAATATTTCATATTAAAGCATTATGAATTGAGTAATGTGATTGATAGTATGAGAAATTGTTTTAAAGTAACAAGGGGAAATGGATAAGCCAATGAAAATGAGTTATTTTAAGTCATTTTAACTGCAAAGAGTAAAGATGGTTAGAGAAATATATTAAATATTTTTAAAGACGAAAGTGAAAGAGATGTCACATTGGGAATATGATCAAGATGAATGTGAAGTGTTAGTATAGTTAGAATATATATATATACATTGTAGTGTGAATAAATATTTTACATCACATTGGAAGAATGAGAATGGCAATGTTTAAAAGAAAGTGATAAACATTAAATTTGTATCGAATGTATGAAGAAGGGAAATAAAATAAGAGCATATAATTAAGTGTATACATGTATATGATTTGTGAACTGAGTTTTTCAATATGAATGAAATTACGATATCTATATATATATATATAACATGTGAAAATTATTATGAAGGTGATTTACGAATATGTATGTGGTATAATTATAGAATTTATGATATGAAAATGATGTCGTATGTATTAGTGGACCTAAGAGAGATTAGGTCTTGAATTGTGTAAAGCTAGATGGATTATGTGGTGGAAGTGAATATGGAAGGGACTTGAGTAATATTGGACAGTGGAAATTGTTATGATGAGCATTGAATGTGATGATCATGTGATATTTAGAATTTTAAGGTATTCACATATGGAAAGTTCTATATGTATATATATTATAAGAGATTGTAGATGGATTAGAAATGAAGTGACGAATAGAAATTGTAAGGGAACTGCATATGACTGAATATGTATATAGTAATATTGTTGAAATATGAATTAAGTTGATAAAGATCATTTATTCGAGTGTAAATCGGTTTGAAATAGAATTGGAATGTGTTAACTTCTGATATGGTAAAAATACAAAGAAGGAATATGTAATTCTTGAGATATACCTTAGCCTTGTATTTGTATAGATTGAGAATAAAATTATGAGAAGAACAGTATTGATTTGAAAGTTTCAGGCTTGAATACTAATCTCTTAAAGCCATGTGTTTTGTCTAGTATATTTGATCGGTTAATTTGTTATCCATGGATTTGGATCTTAACTAAAATGATTGCAATACTGGTTTGGTGAGATTGAAAATTTTGTTTAAGAAGTATAGTTATAAGTTATGATGGATAAAGTTGTACTTTATCATTTTATGTTAAAAATTTGGTTATAATTGTGAAGAGATATTAAAAAGGGAGAAATTATAGAATATGACTGAAAGTTATAATGAATATGTTTAAGGTATGTAACTCAAGGTTTGAATGAATGAATTATAGATAGTAAATATGGTATAAAAAGTTTATGAGAATTGGTGGGGAATTATAATAAGATGATAGAGAATAAATTATGTGTATATTAAAAGATAATTTAAAGTGACTTGTTATCATGATGATTTGACTGGAAATGGGTCGGAAAAGATTAGAAATTTAATATAAGTTTGTCCTAATGGAATGAAGTTATATATATACATATATGAATATTATGAAATTTTATGATAAGTTAAGTAAATTAATCGTTGGTTGGAATTGAACAAGATTGAAATATGGGTATAATGTGACAAATAGATCAATGGATCTAGAATTGGCTAAGATTATGAATCATTATTGAAATTTAATGTGTATAGTTGTACCAAGAGTGTAATTATTTACATGGTAATATATGGTGTAAAATTTTTTTTTAAAGTGTGATTGGATGAATGAATGAAGTTATAGTAATTGTAAATCATGATAAGAAAAGAAAAAGATTGGTTATTTATAAAATAAGTTGAAAGGTAATGTATTAATATGTAAGTTAAGTGAAAAGCATGCTAAAGAAATAACTCCATTTATGAAAAATCAGGATTTTGTTATATATTGAGGGTGATAAATATCTTTTTAGACAGTGATTGTAATGAAAGGATAAGTAATGTTCAGATATAGGTCAATGGTTTTTAAGGTTAAAGTTAAAAGAGTAATTACAAAAAAATGAAAGAATAAAATATATTAAATATAAAGATTAGATGGAGTATAAGTGTACTATAAAATGATTTAATTCTTGTATAAAGACATTAACAAGAAATGTAATGAGTTCTTTTAAATGTTTGATTAAGGAAGTAACAAGATGTATAAGCATATAGAATGATGAGTTATGGAATTTAAAGAAGGTGGTTGATTTTAAGAGGAGAGTTGAAGCTATATGATTTGATGATATAATGACTTAAACATATAATTAACTTCATATGGAAGTTAAAATGGTATGGTATTATGAATGGGTTACGATTATACTAGATAATTTCGAGTACGAAATTATTTAAGGGGGAGAGAATTGTAATATCCTCAAGTATGCCTTAGAAGTTTGGAGTATGTTGTTGTTGTAAGTTGGATTGAATGTATATGTTATGTGAAGAGAAAAGAAATGGGAAGAGAAGGTTTATGTATATGTGTTTTGGGAAAGAAAAGAGGGTTTAGAGAGAAATGTATATGTTGTTTATATGATGATATATATATCATATAAATTGGTCAAAGGGAGAGTCAATGCAAGAGGATATTTTTGTGGGATATGTGAAATTACATGTATGGGCATATAAGAGACAAGTGGTTAGTTAAATGATTAAAGGGTGTTTTGGTAATTGCTTGAATTGAACTCTTGGTGGAGATTAAAAGAAAAATTTGACTTTGCTTCTTCATCTTTTCCTCTTCTCTTCATGTGTGGACGGCTCCTCCATAGACAAAGAGAAAGAAAGAGCTAAGAGATGCTAAGCTCAAAATTTAACGGAGAATCAAAGATTTGTGTAATTACTTCATCTAAGGTAAGATCTTTTCTTTGATTCCTTTCATTCTTTTGAAGATAATTAGGGTTTGTTGGTTTGATGATGAGATGTGTTTGTGTTGTGTTTTTAAGTGTTAAAATTGGTTTTAAGTTAAGATTTTAAAGAGATTTTGTTGTTGGAAGTGGGGGATGTTGATTTTGAAAGATGGAGAAGAATGTTGGTTTTAAGATTTTGAGATGGTATATGTTCAATTGTATTGTTAATGTGTGGTTTAATTGATTATGTAAGATATGTGTTTATGTTATTGATTGTATCCATTTGAATGAGGTTTTTGTGTGAAAAGGGTATGTTTTGAGTAACACGGCCAAAAGCATAGAGAGACACGGCCAAGACATGGAAATTTTGGGCGTGTTGGGTTGATTTTTGAGAGACACGGCCGTGTCCCATGCCAGTGTCTGCCACTGCCAATTTGTTTTGGGAGACACGGCCACAAGCTTGGCCGTGTCCCTCAAGTGGGCTGCCCGTGTCCCTCAAATGTAATGATTATTGTTTTTATTCTTTGTTCTTTTAGCATGGCTTTGATTCTTCAAAGGTATTATGGTACCTAAACCTAAACATAAACACTTTAAACATGTTTAAAACAAAGAATGCCCTAATCAAATGTATGTAGATGATTCTAAACCTATGAATAATGATCTTTGGATTAGGTTTTGAAGAGATTGTATTGCATTAACCTAAAGGTGGAGAATTCTTGGAAAAAGGAAATGTATAGATTGATGGGAGTAGTTCTTGAGGTAAGTACCAATACATATGATTGTATTTATTTACATGATTTGAGGCTTAACACACTTGTTTGCAAATGTGTTAAGTGGTTTACTATATTGTTAATATAATTGGACTAAGGTGATGATAATGATGTGAAGGATGTGAAGATCATTAACAAGGTAAGCATAAACCCTATTTGATTGTATATCCTTATATGTCTTTGAACATTTATACATTGGGATGAAAGTGTTAAATAAGCTATTATATTATGAATGTAAATGAAGAATGTAAATTATTTTATATATATATAAATATAAAGGATGAAATATGAAATGGAAAGGTAGAAAGAAATGAGGATCATTCTTAAGGTATGTGCAATTTGTTATGATAAATGTTCTAATAATGAATGGTGTTAGTGTGTTTTGAGAAATGATGAAATGTTATGTTATATGCATTGTGAATGGCAATGTATTATATGAATAATATATTTTGAAATGTTATATCAATAATGTTATATGTATCATATGGATTGAGATATGATATGTTGTGAAGTCAATGTGATTGACTATGATGATTCAAATGAGATATGAAGCCATTGTGATCGGTTATAGTGATTCAAATGAGATGTTAAGCCATTGCTATTGGCTATGATAATTCAATTGAGAATGAAATGAAAAATAAAAGATTTTGTGTCTAATATGTTGATTCAATTTTCAGAGTTCTGGATTTGGCGGCATGCCTAGAGAATGTGAAAATGTAACAGTCTTGCCGGGTTGAGGATCTCTTCAATTTGAGTGAATTGAGATCCAAGAGACTGGGTCTGTTACTTGATAAAATGTGAAATGTGAATTGTAGTAACAGTCTAGCCGGGTTGAGGATCTCCTCGAGTTTAGCCGAGTTGATGATCCAAGAGACTGGGTCTGTTACGCTATCCATGGATAGAGACATGAGATATATTGCCTACGGGCTTGATCATTGTGATTATGGACCAATGCAGAACTCTGAAATCTGAATAACATATTAGTGTTTTAGGCCCGAGTCTGTCTTTATTGTCAATGTGAAATGCAAGTATTGAAGTATTGATTGTGAGTATTAATAATGAATTATGCTTGGTGAATTGTGAATAATATAAGGTTATTAATTGTAATATGTAAATGAATTGTGGTTAATGATAAAGGTTGTCTTTATTGGAAATGTGAATACTGATTGGTATGATATGTAATGTTGTATTGCTATAATGAGTGGTACGATATGTAATGTGTGTATTGCAATAATGATTGGTATGGTATATATAATGTGGATGTATTAAAATATATTGATTTTGAGTATTGGTGATGGATTAGGTTTGGTGATATTATTATGTATATATGTACATCATATATGAAATTAGCTAGGATATATGAAAGATGCAATTAAAAAGAAAATAAAATATGATAAGAACTAATTATACCTTGAATTTATACATCATTATATGTTAATACTTCTATACTATATGTTTATATTTTATATTTGGACTACTAAGCTCTCGGGCTTAGCGCGGGTGTTTATTCGCGCAGGTATATAGAAGGAAGATATGAAGTCTTTTGTTATGCCACGAGAAGAGTAAAAGTTTGTCGAGACCAACTAGAGGGAAATGCATACATGTATAACTTTTATATTGATGTATTTATGACGAGAAAGTAATTATATGTATAAATGAAGATTTGATAAAGATAATGATTTGGTAAATGTTATTTAAATTAATGTATTATGGTTTGGAATTCTTTTACAGGTTTTAAAAAGATAACGAAAAGTGACATCCTTATACTTTATATACTTACCGTATGTATACTAGGTATATGTATAGTACTTATATAAGGTATCGGGGTGTTACATTAATCTTAGCTTATATTTCAAGGCTCTATCGAAGAATAATTTCAAGTTTTGGAAGTGTTGTTCTCTTGTATCCGATTTTACCATCATATCATCAACATATAGTTCAACTTCTTTGTGCATCATGTCATGAAATAATGTGGTGGCCATCCTTTGATAGGTTGCTCCAGAATTCTTTAAGCCAAATGGCATCACCCTATAACAAAATATTCCCCATGTAGTAATGAAAGCAGTTTTGGCTTTATTCTTTTGGACCATTAACACTTGGTTATATCCAGAAAATCAATCTACAAACGAGTGTAGCACGCTAGAGGCTGCACTATCAATGAGAACATCTATATGAGGTAAAGGAAAATCATCTTTAGGGGAAGCCTTGTTCAAATCTCTATAGTCAACACAGACCCTTATTCTTCCATCTTTCTTCGGCACAGGTACTATGTTGGCTAGCCAATCTGGATATTCTATCACTTCAAGGAACTTCACTTGTATTTGTTTAGTGACCTCTTCTTTAACCAATTCAGCCCACTCAGGTCTTAATCGCCTAAGCTTTTGTTTGGCAGGTTTCATGTGAGTGTAAGTAGGAATATGATGCTTGGCTATGTCTCGATCTATTCCAGGCATATCCTCATAAGACCAAGCAAACACTTCTTCATATTTTTTGAATATTTTTTCAAATCTCTCTCTCTCATCAAGAGTACGATCGAATGTTATGCTAATATTTTTAGGATTTTTGATTGTTCCCAAATTTAATGATTGTGTTAACATAATTAATATTAAAGATGCTCATGTAACTGCTATTTGAATGTATGCAACCATCAGGAGAAACATCACACAAGTAAGCAAAATCAGAATTTATTACATTTATTTTGGAAAAGAAAACATCATCATCCTCATACAAAGCAGACAAATTAAAATTAAAATCAAAATCAAAATCATTATTCTCAAAACCATAAGGCAGGATGTCTTCAAACTTTTCTTCAACCAGGGCAACAATCTCCTCCGGAGTCTTCTCGGCTTTCAGGACAGCTTCATTCTTCTCTTTGAATTGGATTCTTTGTTGGCTGACAAGGTGAGCTCTTTCTTCACTTGGTCGACTAGCTCGGCCACATCTGCAAAA
Organism: Garcia nutans; assembly: GCA_947685225.1. NCBI lineage: Eukaryota > Viridiplantae > Streptophyta > Magnoliopsida > Malpighiales > Euphorbiaceae > Garcia > Garcia nutans. The sequence goes on from CANTUV010000007.1 coordinate 52,458,124, forward strand.
ATTTCAAAACCCGGGATCAGCTTACCCATGATCATGATCTGCTCGGGCTTTCCTTGGAGTGGTCCCATGTCTAGAGTTTGGACAAAGATCTCTTCAAGTGGTGGGAAGCTCATCTTCTCACTCTTCTTTGGCTGGACATTATTGGCTTCATCATATCCCAACCCCTTATTGGATGTTTGAGTTCTAAATCTAGCAGCTTTGTCAAATCGGCCTTACCCTTTCTAAGACCAACTCTGGGAAGGTAGTTCATGTTCTTCATCATATTCAAGACTTTGGAGTCTACTACTTCATCATCAAAAATTGCAGCTACTTGGAAACCATTGAGAGGCCTCTCAATCATTAGAGCATTAACAGTCTCCTTATCTTCAGCTTCAATGACCACTGTCTCATCTCCATTGGGGAACTTAATCTTTTGGTGAAGGGTGGAAGGAACACCACCAAGAGGATGAAACCATGGTCTCCCCAAGAGTAAGGCGAAGGTAATCGGTATTTCTAAAACCACAAATTCAATGATAGATTCAATTTGACCAACCTTGATAGCAGCTTTGATAGTCCCTTCAGCATGTCTCTTAGTGTTGTCATAAGCCCGAATTGTTACCTCGGTTGGGTTTAGATCTCTCGTTGACATGGCTAGCTTTGGCAATATCTTAAGTGAACAAACATTTATGGCAGACCCATCATCGACCATTACACATGGAGTCCTCTTCCCCTTGACTTCTATTTTGATAAAGAGAGGGTGGATGTGGTCTCTCCCCTCCTCAAGTAAACCCGCATCTAAAAAAGAAACTGCTCCCATATTAACTTCGCTCTTCTCTTGAACCTCTTCACATTTCATTACCTGTCCAATTTTTATGAAGTTGATCAGCTCCTCCGGTGTCGTGGAGGTAGAAATTGGCATGCTAGCCAAGGCTTTGGCCATAGTTTCTTGGTGCTTTTTAGAAGTAGCTAATAAGTCCTAAATGCTAACACTTGCTTAGGTTCTTTTCAATTGTTTGAGCACAACATCATCTTCCTCTTCTTTATTTCCTACTTCAACTTCCTTACCCTTATTAGTTTCTACCTCCTTAGGTGGTGGCCTTGCATAAGGCTTACCGGATCTAGTGTTCATTACTTCATCTTCTTTGGTCTCGGACCAAGTCCACTCCTCCTTCTTGGATACAATATCATCATCACTATCACTTGAATCCCAAAACCCATTGACAACACAAATTGTTACCTCTTTACTCACCATAGCTTGTTTAATTTCACCAAATACCTCTTCTTCTTTGGTTGCTTCTCCACCCACATCTTGAAAAGAAGACATGACAAAATCCTCATGCAAACCTCCTCCAATCATGAAGGTTGCAGGCGGTGGTACTCTATTGAACTTTGGTAATGGGTTGTCTTTGGTGTTTGGCTTGTTGGGCTCGGGTAGCTTCCCATTATCAATTAGATTTTGGATCTTATGTCTCAACCTCACACATCTATCCGTGTCATGCCCTTGCATTTGATGAAACTGACAAAATGTTTTAGTGTTGAAATTAGGTCGGAGAGGGTTAGGCAAAGGATGAGGATTTAAGGGTTGTAGCAATCCCTTTCTTTGAAGCTTATTGAGAACCCAAGACATCGGTTTCCCCAATTCAGAAAATTGTCTCCTTGTTCCTTGGTTGGTAATATTAACACTGACTGCCTTTTACATGCTTTGGTACCAGATTGATAGTTCCCTTTCTCGTTCCTTCTTGTTGAAAAACGGTTCTTCTCTCTTTCCCATTCTTCAATTTGCCAACCCACTTGGAGAAGGTCTTTGAAATCCCAGATGAGTGTATGAGACATCCTCTCACGAAGACTAGGCAACACCCCTCTCACAATCATCCTTATTTGATCGGATTCATCAGGCCTCTTCTTGAGTAAAGCAGCCTTATTTCTCCATCTCTTCACATAATCTACAAAATTCTCATTCGACCTTTGCCTAATGGACTCCACTTCCATTAAGGTAACTTCCATCTCGACATTATATCCATATTGTTGGATGAAGGCTTTGTAAAGCAGATCCCAACTCTTTTGTGTTCCATCATCTAAGGTATTGAACCAATTTTGGACATCAGGGTCCAATGAGAGCATGAAGTACCGTAGGGTTTGAGCCTTAGTAGCTCGGGAAGACTGCATGGTAGTGATATATTACTTCACGTGGAGATGAGGATTTTCGATTCCATCAAACTTCGCAAAAGATGGCATCTTGAACTTGTACAAAACTTCTTCATCTAGCTCAAATATTTTGTCAACTTCAGACATTTCCTTGGTTTTCAATTTCTTCTCAAATTTCTTTTCTAAATCAGCAATCATCTTTTCAGCATCAGAAGTTTTAGTCTTCTCCATAGTTGATCTTTCAACAATCTTTGGTTCTTTTTTCTTCTCTTGAGCATCTTTGCAGTATTGAGCTCAATCATCATCATCATCAATGATCACCTTTTCATCATCAAAAACCACTTCACCAACTTTAGTCTTCCCTTTGTCCTTTGGCTTCTTAGTGCTAGCAGATGCTTCGACATGATTTTCTAAAATTGCAGTCAATTGGTTCTTCATGGTCTCTGCTAGGGCCTCTTTATTTCTTCCATCTTGGCGTTGAGGGCTTCATCCACCATTCTTTGAATTTGTTCGGGATCCATTGTTTTTGATGAGCAAGTGATTGAGTCGTTGCTAGAGAGGATCAATGATATGAGCTTTTGAACTATTGTAATCCAGGGCTGTGAACTGTTGTTGTTCGGATTGTTGTAAGCTTTTGAATTGTTGTAATCCAAGGCTGTGGGCCAGAGAGGATCAATGATATGAGATGCAAATGTATGCTTGTATGCATATATGCACAAACAATCAACAAACAGGGATAATTAAGATGCTCCTTCCAACATTATAACATCCATACACGAATGGCGAGTCTCTTTTCCTAGGCATATGGTTAACAAAATACCAACATGGGGTATCTTGTTTTCGAATAATTTCCTCGGACGTTTCAACCAATAGTTATATTTTCAAAAATGGAAATCAACTTATGATAATTCCCACTAATTAGGTTTTAATCCATTTAACCAACTAATGTAGCTTTTATGCTATATTGGATTAAAACGAAATTAAGAGGTTTATTATAAATAGATTTCTCACTTGAAAAAGGTAACTAATGATTCATGCAAAAAACAAGCCCATTGTAAAAAAAAAATATTGTAAGAAAATGTTGGATAAAAATAATTTTGTTTCTAAGCCCATTGTAAAAAAAAAATTTAGAAAAAATGAATTTTGGGCTTAGTATTTGGGCCATGAGCAAAAGAATTTTTCATTTATTTTAGAAAAGTCTTATGTCCAAATACCATCTTGAAAAATTTTGAAAATAGCTTTGGTCTTTTGGATTTTAAAGAAAATTTATTTTGAGCTTACAATATACCTAGGTCATATTAGAAAAAGAACAAACCAAATAAGCCATGATTTAAGCCAAGATAAATTAACCATAGTCAAACAACATGTATTGGAAGTAAAATCTAAGGAAAGTAACTAGACTAATTACATGAGCTTTAGTCTTTAGGTTAAAAGGCTTAGGTTACCATAGCAAGTATATGCCAAATGGTACGAGACTATGAGTGGTTATGCCATGCTCAATCTCCATAACTTGAGTGAAAGTATGGTATGCCTTGCATAACATAACATGGGTAATTGTGAGCGGGGATTTTTGTCCCCACTCCCGGTGGAATGGTTCTTGCGACTTCGGTACTGTTTAGGCTCGGGGCCTTAGATAACACGAACCTAAGTCCGGAGAAAATGGAGTTGCCACCTGGACGGGCCGGGAAAAGGAAAGGGGTGGATGACTCAATTCCTAAGGAATCCCCAACCCCCTAATGGGTTTGGAAAATTGGGTACGTGTGGGGAAGGTGAGAAATGGCCCAGCAGCCCCACAATGTCCGGTTCATTGGAATCGGCCTCCTTTACAGGTCTTAATATTATAAAATTCTTAAATATCCATATTACACACAACAATTAAAATAAAGCATCGATATATTGAAAATCAAATCAATGTCCAAACAAAACAAATAAATGGATACCCATCCGAGGATGAAAACATGTCCTTACATCCCATGCCTAAATAGGACACCCACCGAAAGGTAGAAACATGTCCTTTACATTTGTTCTAAAATAGAAAAGAAATTTAAATTACATGATATTTAACTAATGAGGTACCCACCAAGTGGAAACATACCTCTTACAACATTTGGAAATCTAAATAAATCAATAAAAGTAAATAATCATTCATCATAAATAAATCATTCATCAAATATATTAAACATCAATAGAAAGTAAACGTCCATCCATGATAAATTAAATAAACCAAGCATTGAACTTAAATAAATTAAAACATATAAAATAAATCAAAGTATAATCAAATATAAAATTGAATAAAGCAAATAAAGATTCAAATTAGGGTTACTGTTTCTATTTAAGGTTCTTTATTTAACATGTTTAAGGTGGGTTTAAGCTACTGTGAGTTTTTAAAGGAATTGAGATGGATTAAATTTTATAATTTAAGAGGTTGATAAAGTTCTTTAATTAACCAAATTAGTGTTTGAGTGGTAAAATCATGAAACTAGGTTTTGGGCCCTTCAAAACATTGAATTTATGATTTACGGTTTCTTACTATGTAGAATTATAACATTTAAATTTACATGGTTTTAAGGTTTTAAATATTAGGGTTTAGAAAAAATTAGGGTTTAAGGTTTTAAGGGAGTTAAGGTTTACTGTTTTAGGTTTTGGAGTGGAATTAGGGGTTTTAGAATTTTAGAATTAGGGTTTCGAAGAATACATTAGATTTAGAATTTGAAAATCAATTGTTAATTTTATGAAACTTTATTAAAATAAACAAAACGATTTAAAGTTTATAGAAACAGAAAAGTTGTTTTTTAGGGTTTTTGGAAAGAAACAGAATTCAATTTAAGGTTTTGAAGAATTGGAAAGCAAATTAGGGTTTTGAGATTTTGAAGAAACAAAAATCAATTTTAAGATTTTTGAAAAACAAATAAACGAATTAAGGTTTGTAAGCTTTAGAAAAGGTAAATTAAAGTTCTAGGGTTTTTGAATTAAAAGAGACAATTGGATGATTTAAGCTACTGTGAAGAAATTAGACAATTGATGCATACTTCCGTTTGTTGGTTTCACCAAAAATTTCTTCTTGGATGAAGAAGAACAAAAACAAGCTGTGTTGCCTTTGATGAATTAAATTGTTTGTTTGGTTCTCTCAGTTAGTTTGATCGATTTCACTGCCAGAAGGAATTCTTCAAATCTTTCAAAGTTTTCCTCCTCAATTTCGGTCTCAAATTTCCTCCAAATTTCTGATCGATTTCCTCCTTTTCCCCTCCCTTTTTGTGTTGTTTTAGTCCTTATTTATAGAAGATTTTTTGATTAATCTTAATTGCTCACGGAATTTAACATTAATTAAGAAAAGGAAACCGAAACCTAATTGTATTAGGTTTCAGAAAAATTTGCGTCGAAAAAATTTCGCTGGTGAAAAAAACTGCTGGGGAAAAATTGCGCTGGCGAAAAAAACTGCTGCGGAAAAATTGCGCTGCAGCGGCAGTGGGCGAGAATCCGCACTGATTTTCGGCGACAATTTTTTCATCGCCGATTTTTTTGTCATCAATTTTTATTTTTATTTTATTTTTTTGTTTATTATTATTTTTTATTAATAAAAATTAGATACTAAAGCAAATATTATTTAATTAAGAAAACAAAAATTATTTTAGACTAATTAAAATATTTTGGACAACACAAAAATTAATTTGAACTAATTAAAATATATTGGTCCGGACTGGATCAAAAATTAAGGGTCTACAATGTTCCTGAAGCCAAATCTGTGAGGAAAGAATTAAATTTAAAAAAAAGGAGTCCGCTAAGTTGAAAACCCGTAAGGGCAGCTTAGGCAAAAATCAGGACAACTCGCTAGTTCCGAAAACCCACATGGGCAGACTAGGCAAAAATTAGAGTAATAAAAAGAAGAAAAAGAAAACCTAAATTGAAAACCCAAAAGGGCAGTTTAGGTAATTACCTGAAGCAACAACGGACTCCCGGTCAGTCTTTTTGACAATCCAGATTTAAGTCGGTCTAATCCAACTAAAGTCTCGGCTAAGATCACAGGTACCGACGACAAAGTCCTTCCATTTGGTCCATGATATCCAATACCCATGGATCAATACCGCCGTTAGAAGAAACAAGCAAGAATTGTCCAAGCAAGCAAAGACAGAGCATGCATCCCCATGCCTTAGTAGGAGCCAAATGAGAGAGACAAAAATCAATCAAGGGAGCAAGTACAACTTTTTCACCTATCATCAATTGAAGAACTTCGGGCTTTGAAATTTAAAATAACACCTGCATCTTTTGTTGAGTCTTGAAAATCAATGTGGGTAACGCCATTTGTTGATTATTTGGATATCTAAGGATGACCTCAAATTCTTCAATCAAGGGACATATTTCAAAGTCATTAATTTTAAATGCCCTAGAATTCATATTCTAAAAGGAAGATATGGCATGTAAAAAGGAGTGGTCCAATTTAGCATTTTGAAAACACTTTAAGATATCAAGTTTTGACCATGAAATTTGCTTCCAATGAATGGCATCCATATTCTTAAATAAAGTTTTTATCTTCTTTAAATAAAGTTCGGTCATGGTTGATGAATGAAGGAAAATCAAAATTGTTAAAGGGAGTTTTTTACATTGAAATAGAAAAGTCCTTTGATTTATATATGAAATTAGACGTAAAAGGTGATTTATATAGAGGAAACAAGCTTTTCCAAAATTGATAAGGAAAAGGTGATGGGAAAAGGGGCGAGATCGTGTGGAATAAGGAAAAGAATTAGCGACGAATTTACTTTACCGTGTTGCATTTGGCTTTTGTGGTGATGCTGTGTAATGTGTATATATAAAAAAGAAAGTGTAATAATTATGGTGCAGTAATAAAAAAAATTAATAAAATAAATAAAAATGAGAGAAAAAAAAGGGGTCAGTTACAGTAAAGGCAGAAATTATGTATTATTATTTTTATGCTTATTGTACAATGTTCATACAGTTGATACAATTTATACATTACTAAGAAGGTGGTGGCAGGTTATCAAATAAAGCTCTAAAAAAATCATCGCCTGTTGGAGGAGGGGGCAAATCGCTCGTCCCGAGTCCGCCCCAAGCAGGAGCACCAAAATCCCTATTACCTTGGAGTTTCGATCTGTCACGGTCCTCATCGAAAGTAGATGAAAGGATCTCATGGTCATCAGTCTGGGGGCCTCTTGATGAAGAAGTGCCAAGATCCTTCATCCCCTAAAATCGGAAGTCTCAGAAATTTTATTCTGATTGATGATACAAATTTTCAAAATGAGAAGCCTACTGACGACTTGCAGCCAACTCTTCTTGAAGTTTCTTATTTTGATCTTCAAGCATCCGCTGTGAGCCAGAAAGGAAAAGGTAAGGGCATGCATAATCATGCATACATGTAGCATAAATTATCAGGAAAACTTACCAGGTAATTCACATCAATGCCCTGCAGATGAGATGGCATCTCAGGCAGACCAGAATGAGCAAATGAAGGGGCAGTAAAAGAAGGTCCAGCCTCATGATCAAATGAGCCAACAGCCTGCAACAATCATTAAAGAATCAAAATAAGTCAAGAAAGAAGCAATTATAATGGGAAAATGGTAAAAGTCTTACCTGAGAAGTGGTAGCCCCGAAATGTGGAACGAACTCTCCTGCATCTCCATGATGTTCCTCTTCATCTCTACCCTCATTTCCTTCGGGAATTTTCCGTACACCAATAGGAGATAAATCAAAGTTCAAGAGCCTTCTTTGAATAAAATGGGCATAAAATGCACCTGGTAGATGGAGAAATGTCTCAACACCATAACCGTACCGAGCAGACTACCATACATCCTTCGACATTGACATAATATTTAAAGTATATTACAGGCAATGCATTGGAACCCTCCGCTGCTCTGGACCAAGAAACCGCTAATAAACTCTCTCTCAGAGAAACCAACCACTAGACTCTGGGCCAGCGATGACTCGGTGAGTATGTTGGAAAGATAGCGCAGCCTTTATGAAGGGAGACCAGTTTGTCCGCTCTTCTGGGTTCCACCAGGCCAAATTCACCTGCAAGATGACATAAGGTAAGTAAACTTTCACATAAATTTTAGAACATACTAACAATATTTTACCTGGTCCTAGGTTAAGCGGTTCAACACGAAGTGTTGGGTATGCACGTGGTGAGAGCCGAGAACTTCCACGTGATCTAACAACCAAAAATTTAATCTCGGATACCCGACCCTCTCTCGAAAAATACTAGGCAACCTCACGAGGTTATGTTCATATGCCCATGCCTACAACAATAATAAAGATCACATTCATGCAAGAAAAGAATGAAAATGACATTGGTAGAAGAAGAGTACCTCGACAACCGCCATCAAGCAGACAAAAGACTTCTTATTTCGGCAAATTTTATCAAGACCATGGTAAAGATAGGCGAGACCAGCTTCACCCCAGCCATAAGATGGTACCGTTCTGAAATAAGAAAGGGCCGTGTCTCTATGAACCCATCCTTCGTAGTTCATCCAATAACTACGAATTGGCTAAAACTTTATCTTAAAAGGCCCCTTATATGATGGTTCCATACCAATTAATTGTTGAATTTCTTCAAATGTCAAAATATTGTTGGTCAGAGAAACCGGAACACCATCATACCAAAGGCCGGTTGCAGCAGCAAAATCGATCGGACCAATTGTCATCTCTCCAATGGGCAAGTGAAAAGTATGAGTTGTGTCCAACCATCGCTCTGCAAGTGCCTGGACTATGCTCCGGTCTATCAGATACTCCTCGGATGGTAATTGTAAGATGAAGCTTTCAAAGCCGCAATCTCGAATATTTTGCTTTACTCGAGAAGACACTACATCGTACCATTGTCAGGCTTTATAGATACACCCTTCGGCCCGAACAACGCAATGATCACGCTAACACGGAGCCAGGTAAGTTAATACTAGGTAAGTACATATTATTCTGTCTGCTTAAATTATTGTATCTTTCCTAAACTTTCTAAAAAATAATAATATAAAAACATAAATAAAAAATTAAAAATAATATAAATAAATAACAAACAAAAAATAAATAATAAAAGAAAAAATGAAAAAAAATGAAAAGAAAAGAAAATAATATAAATAAATAACAAAAAAATAAATAACAAAAGAAAAAAAAAAGAAAATAACAAAAAAATAACAAAAAATAAAAAAAAAAGAAAAAAAATGAACGAAAAACAAAATAAAACAAAATAAATAAATAATAAAAAGATAAAAATAATAATAAAAAAATAAAAAAAAGGGAAGGCGAAAAGAAAAAGCAGAAATAATTACCGCGCTCTTTTGGTTTGAACTACGATGAAGCGGCATCGCAACTAGTAGGTCTATATTTTCGTCTTCATGATGCCGAATAAACTCTAATAACTCAGCATTAGAATGAGTCTCTGACCTTGAAGCATGTATTTTTTTTTTAAAACTATGTGCTAAATTTGAAAGAATTTGAGAGAATTATAGAAATTATAGATTTTGCTGTGAATGAAATGAAGGAATTCATTGGTTTATATAGAGAAATGGCAAGGAAAAAAACAAAATTCAAAAGTAAGTTTTATTGTTCATAAATAGTAAAATGTACTCGGGTAAGTTTTACTGTTCATGAACAGTAAACTTTACTATTCATGAATAGTAAACTTTACCCAAATTTTCCTTAAGTCTAGAACCTAGAATCTCTTTTAAGTCCAGAACTTAGCCCGGGTCCAGAACCCAAAATTTTTCTTAGGTCCAGAACCTAGAATCTCTTTCAAGTCCAGAACTTAGCTCGGGTCCAGAACCGAAATTATCCTTAGGTCCAGAACATAGAATCTTTCCTAAGTCCAGAACTTAGCACGGGTCCAGAACCTAAATTACCCTTAGGTCCAAAACCTAGAATCTATCCTAAGTCCAAAACTTAGCTCAGGTCCAGAACCCAAATTACCCTTAGGTCCAGAACCTAGAATCTTTTCTAAGTCCAGAACTTAGCTCGGGTCCAGAACCCAAATTTTCCTTAGGTCCAGAACCTAAAATTACGCTTAGGTCCAGAACCTAAAATTATCCTTGAGTCCAGAACTCGAACGGGGTCCAGAACCCAAAACCTCAACCATCTCAAAAATTAAGTTTTATTGCTTTTCACTCTCTTTCACTAAAGTCTCAGATCATTCAAGCAGGAGGCAAACTGTAGACCTTTAATTTTTGACCAAGTCCGATTCAATATATTTTAATTAGTTAAAAATAATTTTTATGTTGTCCAATATATTTTAATTAGTCCAAAATAATTTTTGTGTTATCTTAATTAAAAAATATTTGTTTTGGTATTTAGTTTTTTTACTTAATAAAAAAATAAATAATACTAATAAACAAATAAATAAAAAATCGGCGATAAAAAATTTCGTCGCCGAAAAGGGGGTCGAACGAAATGGCCCCGCAGATTTTTTCTGCGGCCGAAATAGCCCGCAGGCAATTCCCCCCCCCCCCCAGCTCGCAAGTTCCCGCAGCAACTTTTTCGCCAGCGAAATTTTTCCGCAGCAGTTTTTTTTTTCGCCAGCGAAATTTTTCCGACGCAATTTTTTCCAAAACCAAATTCAATTTTGTTTCGGTTTCCTTTTCCTAATTAATGTTAGATTCCATGAAATATTAAGATTAATCATCAAAATCATCTATAAATAGGACTAAAAAAAACACATAAGAGGAGGAAGATTTTAGAGGGGGGACAATCGATGAAAGGCAAATTTTAGAGGAGAATCGATCTGAGAAAACATTGAATCGATTGCATTAGGAGAAACCTTTGGTAGTGAAATCAATCAGACTCTTTGAGAGAAGAATAAGCAACCAAACAATCAATCCATCAAAGGCAGCCATCTTGCCTTTGTTCTTGTTCATCCAAGAAGTAATTTTTGGTGGAACCAACAAACGAAGGTATGAATTTCTTTATCTAATTTTTTCACAGTAGCTTCAATCATTCAATTGTTTCTTTTTATTTTAAAAACCTTAATTCGTTTCTATGTTTTCCAAAAATCTTAAAATTGTTGTTTCTGTTTCTTCAAAATCTTAAAACCCTAATCTACTTTCTAACTTTTCAAAACCTTAAATCGTTTCATTAATTTACCAAAACCCTAATCTGCTTTCCAATTTTCCAAAACCCTAAATTGAATCATTTTCTTTCCAAAAACCCTAAAAAATATCTTTTCTATTTCTATAAACCTTAAATCATTTTGTTTATTTTCAAAAAACACCATAAAACTCTAAACTAGCTTTCTTCTAATTCTTTTCCAAAATTCCAAATGTTTTGTTAAATAACCAAACTCAAATTCACTTTACAGATTCTAAAAATCACATAAAGCTTCATAAAACTATAAATTATTTTTCAAATTCTAAAATCAAATACATTCTCCGAAACACTAAAAACCCTAATTCAACTTCAAAACCAAGACAGTAACCTCAAACTAGCTAACCTTAAACCCTAGTTTTCTTAAACCCTAATTCCCTTAAAACTTTAAACCCTAATTTTTCTAAACCCTAATCCTTTAAACCTTAAAACCTTATAACCTTATAAACCTAAATATTAGAATTCAAACATAGTAAGCCTAAAAACAAAAATTCAATAGCTAATAATCATAAACCTAATATTTTAAAGTGTCCAAACCCTAATTTCATGATTTCATTCCTCAAACACTAATTTGGTTAATCAAAGAACTTTATCAACCTCTTAAATTATAAAACTTTAATCCATTTAAATTCCTTTAAAACTTACAGTAGCATAAACCTTAATATATTAAAATCCCAAAATCTTAAATATTTATTAAAAACTTTAAATGGAAATAGTAAACGTCAAATTTGTATCTTTACTTGCTTTGATTGTATAGTTCATTATATACTTTGATTTATTTTATATTCTTTGATTTATTTAAGTTCAATGCTTGGTTTATTTAAATCATCATGGTTGAATGTTTATATTTTGATTGATTTTTAATATCTTTGGTGAATGATTTATTTATGATGAATGGTTATTTACCTTTATCGATTTATTTTTGATTTCCAAGTGTTGTAAGAGGTATGTTTCCACTTTGTGGATACCTCATTAGTTGAATATCATGTAATTTAAATTGCTTTTATATTTTAGACCAATGTAAAGGGCATGTTTCTACCTTTCGGTGGGTGTCCTATTTAGGCATGGGATGTAAGGACATGTTTCCATCCTCGGATGGGTGTCCATTTATTTGCTTTGTTTGGACATTATTTTGATTTTTAATATATCGATGATTTATTTTAATTGTTGTGTGTAATATGGATAATATTGTTATATTTAAGAATTTTATAATATTAAGACCTACAAAGGAGGCTGGTTCGAATGAACCGGGCGTTGTGGGGGTGCTGGGCCATTTCTCACCTTCCCCACATGTACCCAACTTTCTAAACCCATTAGGGGGTTAGGGATTCCTTAGGAATCAAGTCATCCACCCCTTTCTTTTTCCCGGCCCGTCCGGGTGGCGACTCTATTTTCTCTGGACTTAGGTTCGTGTTCCCTAAGGCCCCGAGCCTAAACAGTGCCTAAGTCGTAAGAACCATTCAACCAGGAGTGGGGGCGAAAATCCCCGCTCACAGCTGCCAAATATAGAACTCTAAAAATTGAATGACATACTAGGCACAAAATTAATTCACATTTTCCATTCTCAATCCCTTTCTCATTTTTCCCATTTTCTCATTCATATCAATGTTATTTCTTTTCAACATTTCATCCTCATCATAGGATATTTCATAATGAAACCACATTACTAAACATTCTGAGCCATTTTCACATTCTATTCAATCTAGCCATTAACAATGGCTTTTCACAATGTATAATAATGCATACATAGCAATTCTCATGTTTTAGCATCATGTTCATGAATACATAATGTATCGAGTAGCTTAACACATTTTCCATCCAAAATGTGTTAGGAAAAATGTAATGTAATGACATTCCATTTATCAAGAGTTTGTACATACCTTAGGAAGTACTCCAAAACAAGCTTTAAAACTTCCTCTAACCTTCTCTTCAAAGTTGCCCTTCAACACTATGGTTGGGCAAACTACTCTCTCTCAATGCCTATACCAAATGTGATCATAAACAACCATTTAATATCATATTCTAAGGCATTCTCAACATCAAATCATTTAAATAGGAATTACAAATGAAAAACAAAGAAAAGAGTTATTCTCAAGTGACACGTCCATTAACACGGGTGTGTTACTGACCGTGTCATTAACTCACTCATACAGAAGCATTGACATGTCCAATGACATGGGCATGTCACTACCCATGTCATTCATTCTGCCTCATAAAAACTTTGACATGCCCAACAACATGGGCGTGTTTATAGTCGTGTCAATTATTTTTCCGTATAGAAACTACGACATGTTTAGGGATATGTCTGTGTTACTGGTCATGTAATGTTGAACTCAACACCGTTGACACGCCCAACCCTAGTGTTAGGCAAAAATCCTGCATTCCAAACTCTCAACCATATGAACACAAACATTCCAAACTCAACACTACAACACCCTTAATCATCATCTTAGTTTATATCTATATTTCACCCATAAATTCAACACTTATATAACTTCAACATATCATAACTATCATCTTATTCAATCAATCATCACTTTCTCTCATAACACATTCAAAGAAGAAGAAAGAAAAGAAATCTCTTCTCTTTCAATCCAACCTTAAAAATCATCATTAGCTACTCACAACATCTTCATACATATCCAAATAAACCATTAAAACATGATAATACACAATCCCCAAAATCCAAATATCATGTTCTTCCATAGAATTCCAAAGAAACTTGCAAAATGTTAAATGAACTTACCAATTGATGAAGAATCCTCAAAATCTTCACTTGAATCCTTGAAATCCCTTCAATTCTTTGATGAATGGAAGAAGAACTCTCATTTAAACTCTCACTCTCTCAAATTCACACCAAAGAAGAAGGAATAAAAGAAAAGACTCTTCTCTTTTCTTTCATCCTTATCTATATATATAATAATAATAATAATTACTATGCACTTGATTATACAATATATATAATGTATATCTTGAATATATGTATATATCTTATATATATATATATCATATTTACTTCAAATATATATATCTCAAATATACTTTTTACTTTTTCACTTAAAATATTTTCATTTTCCATTCAAATTATTTATTTAATTTATCCAAATTTAATTTATTTTTATTTAATATTAAAAAACTAGGGGTATTACACATCAAGTAATTTGTAACAAGTTTGTTTAACTTCCTCAATTTCAACTTTTGCATTATCACCATAGATCATTGGAAAATAATATTCAACTACCTTCATTTTATATCTAGGATCTAACACCATAGCCGCAACCAAAACAATATCAATAACACTCTAATATTTCTTAAAATTTTCAAATATTTTCTTAGACATTGCACATATAATTTCATCACTAGAACCCATCCATTCAACCAAAGAATTTCTAAGTTGACAAATGGAAATAAAAAACAATTTGCAGTTGGATACTTTTTTCCAAAAAATAATTCAGTGGTGGAATAAAATATCTCCAACTTTTCAACCACTTTTTCTATAATCATCCAGTCATTGTTAGCAGGCACAAATGTATAATGTTTTTCCCTAATTCTCAACCTAGGAAAGACTTCTTTATATGAAATTGCCATTTGAAACATTAAATAAGTGAAGTTCCAATGAGTTTTACAATCTAGGCTCAACTTTTATCCACAAGAAATTTTCAATTGTTTTTCCATTTCCTCAAATTTTCTACTCTTTGAGGAGTAGCTGCCTAAAAAGCCACACTATCCCTAACTTTTGTAAGTGCATTATCAAGAATTGATAATCCATCTTTCACCACAAGATTCAAAATATGTGCACAACATCTCATATGCAAGATATTCCCATCACACAAAAGATCACCATACAACTTATCCACAAGGATAGGATTCATACCATCATTAGAAAAGCAATTATCTACTGTTACTGTAGAAATCTGGGTCTCAATATTCCATTTAGTAAAAGTCCCCATCTAATTCTTTGCAAGCTCTTCTTTTGTGTGAGTAGTTGGCACATAAACAAACCTATAAAATCATAAATAATATAAAATTAATATATAAGTAAATTTGAACTAATATTACTGAATACTTGTCAAATAATGATAATCCAAATTTTAATTTACCTCAAGATATGATTTTATAACACCCAAGACTCATCAATGAAATAATAGTGACATACAAGTAACCTTTCTTTTGATTTGATATCCACATGTCAGTTGTGTTGGCAATACAACTCTTAAGCTTCTCTAATACTTTATATAACTTTCCAAATTCAAGATCATAAATGTTAAAGATATCCTTCTTATTAGTATTTTGAGAAACCATCTTAAACATGCTCAACAATTAAGAGAGAATATTCATATAAAATTATTGCACATGTTAACTCTTTTCTTGATTTTTCTCGATCAAATGTAAAATTTTCAAATTTAACCTTCCCATCTTTCCCTTTTACCATAACAATTTGTTTTTGCCTCTCTAAACATTGGGTTATACTTTGATTTTTTTCTATCCACATTTTTCTATATGATTATGCAAAGACTTTGTATTATTCCTACTATTTGCTTTGAGATTTGACTTACAATAATTACAAATTCCCAATCTTCACTATCACGATGAACTTTCTCAAAGTATTCCCAAATATAAGAGGTTAACTTTCTTTTTCTACTACTCAATGATGTTGGTGGATTACTATTAATAAGTTCAAGAGTTGGTTTTTGGATAGGCATAATACTAGGTGTGATAGGTGTTTCCAAAACATTATTTTCAGTTGATGGAGACACAATACTATCATTTTTGCAACTTTCTACACCTTCAGTACTTTCAAAAGTTAACATGATATTCTAAACAAAGATTCAACATAAATTATAAGTTACTAATATTATTAAAGTCCTATATAAAGTCAAAAAACAATTTATTTAATATATTACAAGTTCATATGTTTATAATATATATATATATATATATTGTGTGTGTGTGTGTATATATAATAATGTTCACTATATTAGTTAATAATAATATAATAGTTTAGCAACCTTAGTATAACAGTATGCTTAATATGTGAAATGCAAAGAATTATTAGTTTCTTTAAAGAATAATATATAAAGCACCTTCCACTTATATATATACTAGACTATATAATTATTGGTTTATTTGTTTAATTCTTTTGTGTTTTAAAGTCTTCTTTCTTCTGGACATATATGTCCATCAACTTTTATTTGTTTCATGTTGCACCAGAACTTGATGCACCCCATTTTTTCAATATATAGGCCCAAATAATAAATACAATATTACTGTTTTATAATTAATTTTTATTCATTATATATATATAAGTTTTCCCTTTTTAATATCTCTCCCTTTAGAACCCCTTACTAGATAATTAAGTTTATTATACTTCAAATTAACATGGTCAAACAAAATCCAAAATAAGCCAGTAATGATTACATCTTAGTCATGAAGAAAATGCCAACAATAAAGAAAATGCCAAAAATTCAAATTCACATATCAGTAATGATTACTTCAAATTAACATGCTCAAACAAAAGCCAAAATTAGCCACAATCGCATTACTATCTCGGTAATATAGAAAACCCCAATGCTCAAAAGAAATACAAAATCAGCCATAATCGCAATTTTTATCTTTAATTTCTTTATTGTCTAACCATTTTTCTAAAACCATAAATCTAACTATGAAAATCTAAACTAATTGAAAAAAAAAAAGAGTTCTCAAAACTTAAAAAAAAAAAGAAGAAAAAATTAATGTACTTGGTGATCTAAAATACCAAAGTAAAGATGATCAAGGTAGTGAGAGGTAGTGGACGGTGGTGAGAGGCAGCAAGCGATGATGGTGAAAGTGAGAGGCAGATGTGAGAGTGAGAGGCAATTGCAGATATGGTTTGATAAGAT
This sequence comes from Garcia nutans, assembly GCA_947685225.1. Classification (NCBI taxonomy): domain Eukaryota; kingdom Viridiplantae; phylum Streptophyta; class Magnoliopsida; order Malpighiales; family Euphorbiaceae; genus Garcia; species Garcia nutans. Next base: position 52,475,202 of record CANTUV010000007.1, read on the forward strand.
GTTGTGTGGCGTGAAGTGGAGAATGAAAAAAATTTTAAGTTTTGTTTTATTTTCTATATATATAAAACAAGTTAAAACCATGTAGTTTAATGTTAAAACTATGTAGTTTTGGCTAAAATGGTGTTTAATGTATACAAAATTAAAATATTAGGTATATTATATAATACAAGGTAAAAGTACATAATTTTATCTCAAAAGTACATAGTTTTATCTTAAATTATGTTTAATACATAAAATAAATTAAAATAAATTAAAATATTTATATAAAACATACACACAATACATATAATATACTATATTTATAGTATGACATATTTATATATATATGTATTTATATAGATTTGTATATATATATATATATATGTGTGTGTTATATAGTATATATTGTATGCGAATGTATAGTATAAAATATATATACTATAATGCTATATATAGTATAATATATATATATATATATATGTGCGTGTGTGTGTTATATAGTATATATTATACTATAAAGTATAATTTACTATATTATATATATAGACTAGACATATAAATAATATATGTGTATTATATAGTATATATCATATGCTATATAGTATAATATATATGTGTGTGTTATATGGTGTATATATTATACTATATAGTATACTATACTATACATAGGCTATATATATAAATAATATATATAGTGAAAATAGTAATATAAAATATATATTATAGTATATAATAAAATAATTGATAATATATATCCCATATCATATATAGTATATACATGTATGTGCATGTTATATAGTATATATATTATACCATATAGTATAATATACTATGTTATTTACATAGACTATATATAAATAATATATATAGTGAAAATAGTAATATAAAATATATATTATAGTATATAATAAACATAATTGATAATATATATATCCCATATAATATATAGTATATATATGTAGTATATAGTATATACATACGGTGCATATAATATATAGTATATAAAAATATATATCAACTATTTTTAATATATACATATACTATTATTTTTACCTTACATATTATAGTGGAAATAATACAGTATGTATAATATATTAGACTACATAATGAAAATACTTGATATATATATATATATATATCTTATATTGAAGGATGATGATGTTATATTAATTACAATCATCTTTATAACATTAACCATTTTATAACATATGCAATATATATAATTTATCTTATATAATATATTATACTACAAAATGAAAATACTTGATATATATATATATATCTTATATTGATGAATGATGATGTTATATTAATTACAATCATCTTTATAACATCAACCATTTTATATCATATGCAATATATATAATTGGTCTTATATAATATTATATAAGACAAATTATATACATTGCATATGAAATAAATTATAATATATATATATATAATTATACATATTGCATATGATATATATTGTATCAGTCATATTATATAAACAATTTAATTTTTTATATTATTATATAATTTTAACTATATAAATATATTAATGATAATTAAATATAATATTGACTTAGACACATAAATTATATAGGTTTACTATTATGGTGTATTTACTTTTTTTATTTAGAAATGAAACAAAGATGTTGAGTCTGTTTGTTGGTAAAGTGTGTTATATGTTTCCCAAGTGGTAACCTCTCAAACAACAACTTACATACATCTTAATTACAATAAATGGGTTAAACAGGTAGGGTACCTGCGGGTACCCGCTACCTAAACCTATTTATATAAACGGGTTCGAGTAGCGAGTACCTTATGTTATAAATCCAAATCCTACCTGCACCTGTAACATGTTTAATACTCATATCCATCCCAAACCCATTTATCCATTACACGTATCCTCTATAATTAGGTTGGAAAGGGCCGAGTACCCAAAATTACCTGGACATTTATGGTTCGTAATGGGTTTGTTCAATGTTATTAAGACTTGGACATTTATGTAAGGAAGCAACTTAAGTATGTTGTGGTTTGAAATGTTGAATATATGCATTTATTTAAATTTCAATTGCAGTTATGGAATTCTTTTTAACTTATGATTATTTCATTAAAGGAAGGATTTATGTTTAATTTATTACCATTTGAGGGTTTCATTTTATTTATCTATTTATTTACATATTTTTTCTAAAGTGAGATTAAATTTTATTACGCAGGTGACAAGGTCATAGATTGAAGAAGCCCTAATAAGTATGAAAAAACTTAGGGTTGAGGGTGATCATAAATGCTTAAAGTTCTTATCACAAGAGCATTCCAACCGGTGCTGCACATCATGTATAATTTTTATATCTAATATATTATGGTTTTGTAATTATAAATATTTTATATTTGATAAACCAATTGAAGTTTGTAAATATTATGTTTATATAAAAGTTGTATATTTTTTTATCCATTACTATTTAGTTGATTTTGTGTTGCTTTAGGAAGATAATTAGAGTAGTTATGGAGTTTTTGAAAATCAAATTTTAGAAGTACATTTTTCGTACAAGATTGTAAATTTTGAAGATTTAGCGATAATGATTGTATAAATAGAACCGTGGTGAAATTTTCATGAAAACTTTTTGTATTTTAATCAAAACTACATTTTTAATTAGTATTATTTATTTGCTACATATTTATATACATATAATATTTAAATTTTTAAATAAGTTTTCATTTTTATACTAAGGTTTTAATTGAATATTTCTACAGTTTGGCTTATGTAGCACTCTTGTATTTTGTGCACGTATTTTATGTATATAGGGTATATAGATGTTACATTTATTTTGATATCAGAGCCAAGTTTGAGATTCTTGACCTAGGTGGGTTTAAAAAAATGTTTAAAAGTGTGATTTGAGTTATGATATATGCATATGAATTAGCACCTAGATATATAATTATTTATGATTTCAGATTAAGGTTGTGATGGATTTTAGAACTCAGAGATCAGATGAAATTGGAGAGAGTAATACTCCGGACATTAGACGGGCTACTGCTAAATAAAGAGTGAGTGCAGAGGATGTAGAGGAGGCTTCACAGCCTGTTAGATCGATAGTACATGGTCCTCCAAAATGGGTTTAGTAGATGGAAAAGTATTTCCATCATATCCCTTCCCCTCAGCAAGGCAGAAAGTATGATAAGCTCAAGAAGTTTGGATGTGGATCTAGAGACTACTATATGAGAGACTATCCAGAACTATTGATGGCCAGATAGATAGAGACTATAATTTCTAGGCAGAGCACTAGAGGAGGTAGAGGTGGCCAAGTAGGGCCTTGATAGAGAGAGGTGTTAGTGTCAGTAAGTAGACCAGAGAATGGTAGAGCTTCCTAGAGAGTCTATGTGATGCAGCGGGAGAAGAATGCTATAGACGTGGTTGTTGGTAAATTCTCTTTATTTGTCATTATTGTTCATACATTGATTGATCCTAGATTGACACATTCTTATATCAATGATTTTGTTATGCCTATTGATGATATGCATGCTAAGCCCTTAGAGTATGATGTGTTAGTTACTAATACTTTGGGGCATAGTGTAATTGTCAATAAGGTGTATTGAGGTTGTCCTATGTTAGTGCATGATGTTGAGTTCTTAAGTGATCTAATAGAGATTCCTTTTCATAATTATGATCTTATTTTAGGAATGGATTGGCTATCAAGACATCATGCCATAGTAGATTGTCAACTAAAGAGTGTTATTTTGAGAACATAAGACGGTGAGGATGTTGTGGTTTTGGGTGAGCAACGACACCTCCTATCTAATTTTGTTTAAGCTGTCACAACTAGAAGAGTGATTTGGAAGGGTTGTGGAGCTTATTTGGCTTATGTGGTTGATACCAAGGTTGAGAAGCCTAACATTGTAGTATTCCTGCAATTTTTGAATTTCCTGATGTGTTTTCGAATTAGTTTCTAGGCTTACCTCTTGAGAGAGAAGTGGAGTTTAGCATTAATGTGATTCTAGGCACCACATCCATTTCCATTACTCCTTATCAGATGACACCTGTAAAATTGAAAGAGTTGAAGGTGCAATTATAAGAGTTACTGGATAAAGGGTATATTCACCCTAGTCTATCACCATGGGGATTGCCTATTTCATTTGTAAAGAAGAAGGATAGAACCTTATGGTTATGTATTGATTATCGACAGTTGAATAAGGTGACTATCAAGAATAAGTACCCATTGCCTCACATTGATGATCTCTTCAATTAGTTAAAGGGGGCAACTATGTTTTCAAAGATTGACTTGAGATTAGGTTACTATCAGTAAAGTGGTAGACGTGCCTAATACTATAGTTCGCACTATGGTCATTATGAATTCCTTATGGTGCCTTTTGCGTTAATGAATGCACCAACTGCTTTTATGGATTTGATGAACCAGATCTTTAGGCTATACTTGGATCAGTCAGTAGTGTTATTTATTGTTAATATCCTAGTTTTCTCACATAATAAAGATGATCATGATAGGCACCTACGGATTGTACTGCAGACTTTAAGGGAGAAGCAGTTATATGTTAAATTATCAAAGTGTGAGATTTGGCTTAATGAAGTTGATTTCCTTGGCCATGTGGTATCAGGGTTGATCCTAATAAAGTGGAGATGATTTTAAATTGGAATCCACCGAAGAATGTGACAGAGGTTAGGAGTTTTTTCTTAGGTTTGGCTGGTTATTATCGTCAATTTGTGAAAGTTTTTTCTATGATAGCTATGCCACTTACCAACTTACTCCAAAGAGATGTGAATTTTATATGGACGGATCGGTGTCAATAAAGTTTTGATCAGTTCAAAGTGATGTTGACTCAAGCTTCGGTTCTTAACTTACCCATAGAAGGTAAGCTATATGTGGCTTATAGTGATGCTTCACATAATGGTTTAGGGTGTGTTTTGATGCAAGAGGACAAAGTTATTGCCTATGCTTCCAGATAGCTGAAACCTCATGAATTGAATTATCTGGCACATGATTTGGAGCTGGTAGCTATATTGTTTGCTTTGAAAATTTGACAACATTATTTCTATGATGAGAAATGTTTTATTTATACATCTCACAGGAGTTTGAATTATTTGGGCACCTAGAGGAACTTAAACCTTAGACAAAAATGACGGTTAGAGCTAATTAAGGACTATATTTGCTCGATTGATTACCATTCAGCCAAGGCAAAAGTACTTATTGATGCACTAAGTTAAAAATCTTTGGTAAGGATGAATGTTAATTCATTGTTATTACTATTGAAATTAAGAGCTTTGAATGCTCACTCAAAGATTACTTATGATGGTGCTATTATGGCTCATTTGCAAGTTAAGCTAGTTTTACTCTATCAAATTTGTGGAGCTTAGAAGAAGCATTATAAATTGCAAAAGATAATTGAGTAGACACACAAGGGGGAGAACAGGGATTTCATGATTAGAGATGATGTCAGTTTATGGTATTGAAGTCGATTATGTGTTCTTATTGATGCTGATTTAAATAGAATAATTCTGTAGGAAGCACATCAATCCAACTATGCTATGCATCTTGAGAGTACTAAAATGTATTATGATTTAAAAGAATATTATTGATGGCTGGGGATGAAGAAAGATATAGCAAACTTTGTAACTATATGTTGTACTTGTCAGCAGGTTAAGGCCAAGCATTTGGTTCCTTTAGGTTTTTTGCAGCCTTTATCAATTCCAAAATGGAAGTGGAAGCGAGTGACAATAGATTTGTGTCTGGACTCTATAGACCCTTAATTTTTGACTCGGTCCGGTCCAATATATTTTATTTAGTCCAAAATAATTTTTGTATTGCCTAATATATTTTTTTGATCCAAAATAATTTTTGTTATCTTAATTAAATAATTTTTGCTTTAGTATTTAATTCTTATTAATAAAAAATAAAAATAAAAATAAAAATCGGCGATGGAAAAATTGTAACCAAAAACTAGCGCGCGCTGCGGGACGAAATGGCTGTGATTAATTAGAAATGGTCGCCTGCTAGAAATTTCTGCGGGCGATTCACCCACAGGCCAACCAGCTCGCCCACAGCAGCAGTTGACTGCGGCAGATTTTTTCGCCAGCGCATTTTTTCCTGCGGCAATTTTTTTTCAGCAGCATAATTTTTTCGACGCAAATTTTTTGAAACCTAATTCAATTAGGTTTCAGTTTCCTTTTCTTATCAATATTACTTGCCATGATTAATTAGGAATAAACCATATGAAGCCTCTATAAATAAGCACCAAAGGCAATAAAAAAAAGGGAGAAAAAATTGGACAGTGATGGAAACAACGTTGAAACCAAATCAGTGAAGGAAAAGGAGCAATTCAATTTGATATTTTTTTTGGAATAGCAGGGACACGATTTAAACAATTCAAAAGGCAAAGAGACAGGGCTTTGAGCTAGTTCATCCAAGAAGAATTATTTTTGGAGGAATCATCAAAAGGAGGTATGTATTAAATTCTTTTGTTATATTTTCATAGTAGCTAAAACTAGGAAATTATGTCTTTCAAAATCAAAAACCCTAGAACTTTAATTTAGTTTTTCTAAGGCTTAAAAACCCTATTTTGTTGCTTTATTCTTTCAAGAGTTTAAAATCATCAAATTATTTCTTCAAATCCCTAAAACCCTAATTTGTTTTTTCTAAATTATCAAAACCATAATTGTGATTATGTTTCCTTCCAAAAGCTTTAAAAATATCTTTTCTATTTTATAAACTTTAAATCACTTTGTTTAAATTCATAAAACCTAATGAAATCATCAAATTGTCTTTCTAAACCCTAATTCAAACTCATCACCCGAAACCTTAATCCAAGAATCCTAAAACCCTAATTCAACTTCCAAACCTAAAGTAGTAAACTCTAACCCTTTTAAAACCTTAAACCCTTATTTTTTTTAAAGTTTTAATCCTTTAAAACTTTAAAAACCATGAAAATACAAATATTTTAAATTTACACAGTAAGCTTGAAATCATCATTTAAAACCATGAATCAAAAGTATTTTAAAGTGTCTAAAACCCTAGTTTCATGATTTCACCATTGAAACCTTAATTTGTTTAATCAAAGAGTCTTACTAACCTTTTAAAACATAAAACCTCAATCTATTTTAATTCCATAAAAAAGCCACAGTAGCCTAATTTTATGAATTCCAAAACCTTAACACATGAGATAAAGAACCCTAAATGGAAACAGTAGCTATAATTTAAATTTTTATTTACCTTATTCAATTCCATATTTGATCATGCTTTGTTTTATTTCTTATGCTTTAATTTATTTAAATTCAATGCTTGGTTTATTTTATTTATTATGGATGGATGTTCACTTTTTATTGATATTTGGTACCTTTGATGAATGATTTATTTATTATGAATGGTTATTTACTTTTATCAATATATTTAGATTTCCAAATATTGTAAGAGGTATGTTTCCACTTTGTGGGTACCTCATTAGTTAAATATCATGTAATTTAATTTGCTTTTCTATTTTAGCACTAATGTAAAGGGCATGTTTCTACCTTTCGATGGGTGTCCTATTTAGGCATGTGATGTAAGGACATGTTTCCATCTTCGGATGGGTGTCCATTTATTTGCTTTGCTTGGACTTTGTTTCAATTTTTAATATATTGATGCTTTCTTTTAATTATTGTGTATAATATGGATAATGTTATTATACTTAAGAATTTTATAATATTAAGACCTGTAAAGGAGGCCGGTTCCAATGAACCAGGCGTTGTGGGGGTACTGGGCCATTTCTCACCTTCCCCACATGTACCCAACTTTTCGAACCCATTAAGGGGTTGGGGATTCCTTAGGAATCGAGTCATCCACCCCTTTCTTTTTCCCCGCCCATCCGAGTGGCGACTCCATTTTCTCTGGACATAGGTCCGTGTTCTCTAAGGCCCCGAGCCTAAACAGTGCCGAAGTCGCAAGAACCATTCCACCGGGAGTGGGGGCGTAAATCCCCGCTCATAATGGCGACTCCACTAGGGACAAGAGAAGTTGATTCCGTTGGTCTTTTTATTAGTCTATTCTTTCTTATAATGATATTATCCATTGCATCATATTAGATTGCATCGTGTGCGTGAGTTAGGACGCCCGTGTTACCCGTGTTGTGTTATGTAAGGGATACCATACTTTCACTCAAGGTATGGAGATCGAGCGTGGCATAACAACTCATAGCCTCGTACCATTTGGTATATACTTGCTATGGGAACCTAAGCCTTTTAACCCAAAGACTAAAGCTCATGTAATTGGCCTAGTTACTTTCCTTAGGTTTTACCCCAAATGCATGTTGTTTGACTATGGTTAGTTTATCTTAGTCTAAATCATGGCTTATTTGGTTTGTCCTTTTTCTAATATGACCTAAATACATTGTGAGCTCAAAATAAACTTTTCTTTAAAGTCCAAAAGACCAAAGATATTTTCAAAATTTTTCAAAAAATAAATAAAAAATTCTTTTGCTCATGGCCCAAATACTAAGCCCAAAATATTTTTTTCTAAAATCTTTTACAATGGGCTTAGAAACAAAACTATTTTCACCCAATCTTTTCTTACAAAGAGCTTGCAAAAATATTTAGGTCAATTATGAAATACCAAAAATCAATTGTGGGCCTAGTTAGCACTAAGAATAAATTAACCATGGGCTTGTTTTTGGCATGAATCATTAGTTGCCTTTTTTGAGTGAGAAGTCTATCTATGATAAACCTCTTAATTTAGTTTTAATCCAATATAGCATAAAAGCTACTTTGGTTGGTTGAATGGATTAAAACCTAATTAATGGGAATTATCATGGATTGATTTGCATTTTTCCAGAATATAACTATTGGTTGAAACGTCCGAGGGAATTATTCGAAAATAAGATACCCCATGTTGGTATTTTGTTAACCACATACCTAGGAAAAGAGACTCGCCATTCGTGTATGGATGATATAAGGTTGGAAGGAATGTTCTATTTTTCCTTGTTTGCTAATTGTTTGTGCACACATGCATACATGCATACATTTGCATCACATATCATTGATCCTTTCTGGCTCACAGCCCTGGATTACGATAGTTCTAAAGCTTACAACAATCCAACTTAAGCCGGAGATGAAGTATCTAGCAACGACTCAATCACTTGCTCACCAAAAACAATGGAGCCAGAACAAAACCAAAGGATGGTGGATGAGGCCCTTAACACCAAAATGGAATAAATAAAAGAGGCCCTAACTGAGACCATGAAGAACCAATTGAATGCAATCTTAGAGAATCATGCCGAGGCATCTGCTAGCACTAAGAAACCAAAGCACAGAGGGAAGACTAAAGTTAGTGAAGTGGTTTTTGATGATGAAAAGGTGATTATTGATGATGATGATGATTGGGCTCAATACTACCAAGATGTTCAAGAAAAGAAGAAAGAACTGAAGGCTGTTGAGAAAGCAACTATTGAAAAGACCGAGACATCCGATGTTGAAAAGATGATTGCTGATTTAGAAAAGAAATTTGAGAAGAAGCTGAAAACCGAAGAGATATCTGAGATTGATAAACTATTTGAACAAGATGAAAAAGTTCCATACAAGTTCAAGATGCCATCCTTTGTAAAGTAAAATGGCACCGAAAATCCTCATCTCTATGTGAAGTAGTATATCACTGCTATGCAGTCTGCCCAAGCTACTAAGGCTCAAACCTTAAGGTACTTTATGCTCTCATTGGACCCTGTTGTCCAAAATTGGTTCAATACCTTAGATGATGGAACACAAAAGAGTTAGGATCTACTTTACAAAGCCTTCATCCAACAATATGGGTATAATGTTGAGTTAGAAGTTACCTTAATGGAAGTGGAGTCTATTAGGCAAAGGCCGAATGAGAATTTTGTAGATTATGTCAAGAGATGGAGAAACAAGGCCGCTTTACTCAAGAAGAGGCCCGATGAATCCGATCAAATAAGGATGATTGTGAGAGGGGTGTTGCCTAGTCTTCGTGAGAGGATGTCTCATACACTCATCCATAATTTCAAAGACCTTCTCCAAGCTGGTTTGTAAATTGAAGAATGGGAAAGGGAGAAGAGCCATTTCGTAATAAAAAGGAACGAGAAAGGAAGCTATCAATATGGTGGTCAAAGCATGCAAAAGGCTGTCGGCGTTAATGTTACTAACCAAGGAACGAGGAGACAATTTTTGAAATTCGGAAAACTGATGTCTTGGGTTCTAAATAAACTTCAAAGGAAGGGATTGCTATAACCCTTAAATCCTCGTCCTTTGCCTAATCCTCTCCTACCTAATTTTGACACTAAAGCATTTTGTCAATTTCACCAAATGCAAGGGCACGACACGGATAGATGTGTGAGGTTGAGACATGAGATTTAAAATCTAATTGATAATGGGAAGCTACCCGAGCCCAACAAGCCAAACACCAAAGACAACCCATTGCCAAAGTTCAATAGAGTACCACCACCAGCAACCTTCATGATTGGAGGAGGTTTGCATGAGAATTTTGTCATGTCTTCTTTTCAAGATGTGGGTGGTGAAGCAACCAAAGAAGGAGAGACATTTGTCAAAATTGAACAAGCTATGATGGATGGAGAAGTAGCAATTTGTGTTGTCAACGGATTTTGGGATTCAAGTAATAGTGATGATGATATTGTACCCAAGAAGGAGGAGTGGATCTGGTCCGAGCCCGAAGAAGATGAAGTAATGAACACTAGATCTGGTAAGCCTTATGCAAGGCCACCACCTAAGAAGGTAGAAATTAATAAGGGGAAGGAAGTTGAAGTAGAAGAAGATGATGTTGTGCTCAAGCAATTGAAAAGAACCCAAGCAAGTGTTAGCATTTTGGCCTTGTTAGCTACTTCAAAAAAAGCACCGAGAAACTATGGCCAAAGCCTTAGATAGCATGCCAATTTCTACCTCCACAACACCGGAGGAGTTGATCAACTTCATAAAAATTGGAGAATTAATGAAATGTGAAGAGGTCAAAGAAAATAGTGAAGTTAATATGGGAGTAGTTTCTTTTTCATATGCGGACTTACTGGAGGAGGGGAGAGACCACATCCGCCCTCTCTTTATCAAAATAGAAGTCAAGGAGAAGAGGACTCCATGTTTAATGGTCGATGATGGGTCCGCCATAAATGTTTGTCCACTTAAGATTTTGCCAAAGCTAGCCATGTCAACAAGAGATCTAAACCCAACTGAGGTGACAATTTGTGCTTATGACAACACTAAAAGGCATGCCGAAGGGACATTCAAAGCGACCGTCAAGGTTGGGCCAATTTAATTTATTGTTGAATTTGTTATTTTAGACATACCGGTTACCTTCGCCTTGCTCTTGGGGCGACCATGGTTTCACCCTCTTGGTGGAGTTCCTTCCACCCTCCATCAAAAGATCAAATTCCCCAACAGAAATGAGACAGTGGTCATTGAAGCTGAAGATAATGAGATTGTTAACACTCTAATGGTTGAGAGGCCTCTCAATGGTTTTCAAGTGGCTGCAATTTCTGATGATGAAGTAGTGGACTCTAAAGTCTTGAATATGATGAAGAACATGAACTACCTTCCCGGAGCTGGTATTGGAAAGGGTAAGGCCGGTTTAACAAAGTTACCAGATTTTAGAACTCAAACTTCCAAGAAAGGGTTGGGATATGATGAAGACAACGATGTCCAGCCAAAGAAGAGTGAGAAGATGAGCTTCCCACCACTTGAAGAGATCTTTGTCAAAGCTTCAGATATGGGACCACTCCAAGGAAGGCCTGAACCAATCATGTTCATGGGTAAGTTAATCCCAGGTTTTGAAATTTTTGTAGATGTTGCTGAGCTAGTGGAGTAAGTGAAGAAAGAGCTCACCTTGTCAACCAACAAAGAATCCAATCCAAAAGAGAAGAATGAAGCTTCCCTGAAAGCCGAGAAGACTCCGGAAGAGATTGCCACCCTGGTTGAAGAAAAGTTTGAAGACATCCTGCTTTATGATTCTGAGAACAATGATTTTGATTTTGATTTTAATTTGTCTGTTTTGTATGAGGATGATGATGTTTTCTTTTCTAAAATGAATGCAATAAAGTCTAATTTTGCTTACTTGTGTGATGTTTCTCCTGATGGTTGCATACATTCAAATAGCAGTTACATGAGCATCTTTAATATTAATTCTGTTAACACGCAATCATTAAATTTGGGAACAACTAAAAATCCTAAAAACATTAGCATAGCATCCGACCTTACTCCTGATGAGAGAGAGAGAGATTTGAAAAAATATTCAAAATATATGAAGAAGTGTTTGCTTGGTCTTATGAAGATATGCCGGGGATAGATCGAGACATAGTCGAGCATCACATTCCTACTTACACTCACATTAAGCCTGTCAAACAAAATCTTAGGCGATTAAGACCTGAGTGGGCTGAATTGGTTAAAGAAGAGGTCACCAAGCAAATACAAGTGAAGTTCCTTGAAGTGATAGAATACCCAGATTGGCTAGCCAACATAGTACCCGTGCTAAAGAAAGATGGGAGGATAAGGGTCTGTGTGGACTATAGAGATTTAAACAAGGCTTTCCCTTAGGATGATTTTCCTTTACCTCATATAGATGTTATCATTGATAGTGCAGCCTCTAGCGTGCTACACTCATTTGTAGATGGATTTTCCGAATACAATCAAGTGTTAATGGCCCAAGAGGATAAAGCCAAAACTACTTTCATTACTACATGGGGTATATTTTGTTATAGGGTGATGCCTTTTGGCTTAAAGAATGCTAGAGCAACCTACCAAATGATGGCCACCACACTATTTCATGACATGATGCACAAAGAAGTTGAAGTATATGTTAATGATATGATGGTTAAGTCGGATACAAGGGAGCAACACTTCCAAAACTTAGAATTATTCTTCGATAGAGCTTTGAAATATAAGCTAAGATTAAACCCAAAGAAGTGTGTATTCGGTGTTACTTCAGGCAAATTATTGGGACATGTAATTGGTCTTAATGGTATTGAGATAGATCCTGACAAAGTCAAAGCAATCAGGGATATGCTAGCCCCAAAGACGGAGAGAGAAGTTCGGGGATTCATTGGTAAACTGCAGTACATTAACAAATTTATAGCAAAGCTCACAATAATCTGTGAGCCTATCTTCAAGTTTCTTAGAAAGAATCAGCCAGTCATATGGAATGAAGAATGTCAAAAGGCCTTTGATCGAATAAAAGAGTATTTGTTAAATCCACCTGTTTTGAAACCACCTAAACCTGGCAAACCTCTACTACTATACTTAGCAGTAGAAGAATAGTCGATAGGAGCCATGCTAGCCTAAGCAGATGAGTCAGGGATTGAGCATGCCATTTACTATTTGAGTAGAAAGCTCCTACCTTATGAAATTAAGTATAGTATCATTGAAAAGACATTCATAGCCATGGTTTGGTCTTCTAAGAAGTTGCGGCATTACTTTCAATCGTACAGTGTGCAAGCAATTTCCAGGTTGGATCCAATGAAGTACTTGAGGAAGACACCCTCTTTAATTGGGAAATATGGTCGATGGTTGATAATATTAGAAGAATTTGAGATTGAGTATGTAACCAAAAAGACAATCAAAGGTAGAGCAGTGGTAGAATTCCTGGCTCAACAACCATTACAAGAAAGTGAAGAGGTAATCTTGGAATTTCCAGATGAACATTTAGAAGTAATTGAAGTACAAGAGTGGAAAATGTATTTTGACGGAGCGGTAAATAGGAAAGAGTAGGTTTGGGAGTTATACTAGAATCGCCTGAAGGGGAACTCATCCCTTTAGCCAAAAAATTGAAATTTAGGGCAACCAATAATATGGTGGAGTACGAAGCTTGTATTTTCTATTTGGAAACCCTAATGATTATGAAGGTGGATAAGGTGGAAGTTTATAGCGATTCATTGCTAGTTGTGTCCCCAGTAAATGGAGAATGGGAGTTGAAAGAAGAAAAATTAAAACCATACCACCATTGCCTGACCTTGATGAAGAAGAATGTAATATCCCTAAGTGTGCTTAGAAGTTATGATAATGTTGTTATTATTGAATTGAGTGTGTGATTGATAAGTGGTAATTATGTTGTTTGAAGAAAAGCATTGTGTAGAGTGAAGTGTATATGTTGTGTATATGGTCATATATATATAATATAAGTTGGTCAAAGGGCTTGGTCAAGGGAAGAGGATATTTTATTTGTGATTGTGAAATTACCAACATGGGCTTGTAAAAGACAAAGGTTTAGTTATATGGTTGAGGGTAGTTTAGTAATTTTCTTTTGGAAGGGTATTTAATGCCTATTGACTTTGTGTTTTCTTCATCATTTCTTCTTCTTCTTCTTGTTGATGGCCGGCTCACTCAAAGACAAAGGAAAGCAAGAGAGCAAGTGATGATTTTGGAATTTTAAGCTTAAAAGTGAAGGAAGATCTCAAGTATACAAGTTGGAATTTCAAGAATTTCATGATTTTAGTAAGTTTTCTCTTGTTTGCCTTTGTTATTTTTGAAGATGTGTGTGAGTTGAGTTAGGGTTATTGATAGTATGATTAAGTGTGTTGATGATTTGTTGATTAGAGTTGAAATTGATTTTAAAATAAGAAGTTAAATTGGTGTTGGTGATGGAAGAGTAAGAGTTGTGTTTAGTGAATATTTTTCTGTTTTACAATTAGTAAAGGCTGTGACTTGTATAATTTTTAATTAATTATAGAAAAATGTTCTTGAAGTGAATTTTTGATATGTTGTGCCTCTATGAGTCTAGAATGACTGAAAAATATGTTGATTCGATTTTGGAATGGTTATGAGTTTAGAAAGATTATTTTTATTAGACCTGTTCCAGCAGGTACCTTAACTGAGACAGCTATATTTCGGGATTTTTAATAAAATGTAGAAAAATCATATCCAATTTAATTTTGGATATGTTGTTGCTTAGTGAGTCTAGTATTTGAGAAAAATAATTTGGAACCACGTTGATTGAATTTGATTTATGGAATTCACAAAGTTCAGAACTGCTGCCAGGATGCAGGGCAATTGGGGTAGTCTGGTTAGGTGAACTATTTGACCAAGATTTTGTGTTCAGTTTGATCTGAAATTTTAAAGGAATGATTTTAAGATACAAAACTAAATTCTGTAAAAATTTTATAATTTTTAGTCAAGTAGATTATTTTATACAATTTTTCAAAATAAGGATAAAATGGAGTCTAAAACCAGAATGTACTATTCATATGGTCATTTTGCTTATATTCCTTTTGGATTAGGTTGTGAAGAGGTTGAATTGCCCTAATTTGTGAAGTGAAGAACTATTGAGTGGAGAAGAGTTTAGAGTGGTGTGAAATGTTATTAAGGTAAGTACCAATGTTGCATGATTGCATTGTTAATGCATATCACTAATGTATTTTGATGTGTTTATATCATTAATGATATGTATATATATATAATTGTGTTATGGGAAAATGAAAGATGTGAATGATTTGATGAATATTAATGTATGAGAATACAATTGATTGAGTATAATTAAATAATGTTAGGTAAATTATTACATTGTTAATCTAATGTGACTTGTATAGTGTGAAAGAGAAGAGGATCATTCAACAAGGTATGAGCTATGCAAATTTATTATGATAAACACTTTTATGAAGAATTACTTTAATGTACTTTGTAATGTTATAGCAATGATGCTATATGTATAATGTGAATCATGTGATTGAATAATGATATGTTCATTTGGTTAATGTAATTGATGTTGAGTATTATAATGATGATGCACATGATACTATATGAACAATACTATGTTTTGTGTATTATGAATCTTGTGAATTGTATTGTGCTATATGAATAAGGTACTTTGTAATGTTATAGCAATGATGTTATATGTATCATATGGATTGAGATAGGATATGTTGTGAAGCCATTGTAATTGGCCATGATGATTCAAATGTGAGATGAAGCCATTGTGATTGGCTATGATGATCTAATTGAAAGAAACAAGGCATGTTTGCCTAGATGATAATGAACATTGAGATTGAAATTGATAATGAAACAATAAGTGAAATATGTGTTTAATGTGTTATTCAGTCTTCAGAGTTCTGGGTTTGGAGGCATGCCTATAAAATGAAAAAGGTAACAGTCTTGCCGGGTTGAGGATCTCTTCAAATTGAGTTGAATTGAGGTCCAAGAGACTGGGTCTGTTACACTATGAGAATTGTGAATATGAAATATATGATTGGTAACAGTCTTGCCGGGTTGAGGATCTCCTCATGATGAGTTGATGGTCCAAGAGACTGGGTCTGTTACACTATCCATGGATAGAAATATTGATATATGATGCCTACGGGCTTGATGATTATGATTATAGACCAAAGCAGTAACTCTGAACTCTGAATAACATAGTGGTGTCTGTTGGGCCCGAGTCTGTCTTTGTTGTCAATGTGATATACAAATGTTGAAAGAAATGGATAATGAAATCTTTGGTATACTTCATTGGACATGTGATTGATGATATGTAATATGTGCGTTGAAATATTGATTATGAGCACTAGTGATGAATCATTAATGTTGAATTGTGAATAAAGAAATGTTATGATTGGTATGATGTATAATGTGTGTATTAGCATTGATTGTGAATTCAATTGATGAATTGTGGTTGATGACAATGATTGTCTTAATTGGAAATGTGACTTATGATTAGTATGATGTATAATGTGTGTATTGAGATGTTGATTGTGAATATTAGTGATGGGTTGGACTTGGTAGAAATGTTATGTTTATATGTGTATAAGATAGGAGATTAGTTGAAAGATATGAAAGGTGCAAATGAATAGGGATAAACTTAATAAGAACTAAAAGTATATGGAATTGAGATATCTTTATATGTTAGTGTTTCCATGATATATGTTTGTATTTTATATTTGTACTACTAAGCTTTCGAGCTTAGCGCGGATGTATTATCGCGCAGGTAGCTTGGTGGAAGATATGAAGTCTTTTGGTAGGCCACGAGAAGAGTAAGATTTTGTCGAGACCAACTAGAGGGTAATGCATACATGTATCCACTTTAAGTATGTTATATTATATGTATAAATGAAGTTTTGATAAAGACAATAATTTGTAAGTGTTCTTTAAATTGACCTATTATGGTTTGAATTTTGTTACAGGTATTGAAAGGTAAAAAAAAAAAAGTGGCATCCTTATACTTTATATACTTACTGTATGTATACTAGGTATATGTATAGTATTTATATGGAGTATTGGGGTGTTACAATTATTTTGGTATCAGAGCTTAGGTTCGAGATTCTCGGCCTAAGTAAAATTAAAAAGAAAAAGTTTTGAAACGCTTAAAATGAATTAAAAAGAAGAGTTTTGAAAATGAAATTTGTAATACATGCATATGCATTCACACCTAGGTTGGTCTCGGAGGTGGCATTATATGATTTATAGTATATCTGTGTTATATGAGATGGATGTTAATGTGTGAATGATATGATGTTATGAGAAAATTGTTTTGTTGTAATGTGAGATGTTGAGGCATGATTACTTAACTTGCTTGTGAAAAAAGAAATGAATTTAAAAAAATATATATATTGATAAGTTTAATGAACGGACCTATCTGTCTCCTGCGGAACCATGCGGACCCATTGGAATGGGCAACCGAACTTGGACAACCGACCTGGATGGGAAAAGGTATGTTACTGATAATGTTATACGTGCCTATCTGCCTCCTGCGGACCCTTGGGATTGAAGGGCAACCGACCTGGTTGGGGAAGGGTACGTATATAAAGTCATAGTTGTTGGCTATAATGATAAATTTAAATGAGTATAATGAATGATATGAATTTATATAAGTCTAATTGATAATTAAAAATGGAAATTTATGCAAGTAAAGTGAAGTGTTAAATGTGTTGAAGCATAAAGAAATGAAAAGGAAAATAATATTGAATGAGTTGATTAGTAAAGACAAGGTATGATTATTTAAAGTTTGGGGTATATATATAAAGTTAAGGTATTGTTTAAAGGAAAAAGAGATGATATTGGTTATGTAAGAATATAAATTGGTATGGTTATTTTAATGTAAACATTGTGAATTCAAGGTTAGAAATGTGAGATGCTTGGATATTGTGAAAGCTCATGGTAATGGTAATAATATGTGATATTTGAGATTTTTCGAAATGAGCTTAATAATTGGGGAAGAAATATGTGTTGATATTGCTTTATGATATATATATATATATATCCGAGATGTTTTTAAAGTTGATTTTAAGAAAAGATGAGTTTGGTAAATTGAAGGTTTAAGCGAAGTAGTAAGTTGAAAAGTTAAAGTTCTACTAGAAACTGATAAAGATTGATTGGATATTGATGGTTTAATGTATATTCAATACCTGAGCCAGGTGAAATGATTAATATTGCACATGAAAGTATTATGAATTAAGTAATGTGATTGATGGTATGAGAATTTGTTTTGAAGTAAAAAGAGAAATAGATAAGCAAATGAAAAGGAGCTATTTTAAGTCATTTTATTGCAAAAAAAAAAGATATATTAAATGTTTTTTTTTAAGATGAAAGTAAAAGAGATGTCACATTGGGAATGTGACCAAGATGGATGTGAAGTGTTATTATAGTCAGAATATATATTTGTAGTGTGATTAAATACTTTTTATCATATTGGAAGAATGAGAATAATAGTATTTAAAAGAAAGTGATAAACACTAAATTTGTAGTGAATGTATGAAAAAGGAAAATAAAAATCAGAGCATATAATTAAGTGTATAGGAGCTATTAGGCTCAATGTGTATATTATTAGGTGTAATGTACATATGTATAAATATATGAGTAAAATATATATATACGTTGAATGGTAAACAAACGGATATTAAGATGATATATTAAATGCATTTCAAAATAAAGGTGAGAGAGATGTCACCTTAGTAAGGTGACTAAGAATTTGTGAAGTATTATTATGGTTAGGAAATATATATGTGTTGAGTTGATAAATAATTTAAGTTATGTCAAAAAGGGGTAAGAATGATGTTGATTAAGGAAAAGTAATAAATGTTAAATTGTGTTAAAGATATGTAAAAGAGGAATTATATATAATTGTATGACTATGTGTATACATGTATGGAAAATGTGGAATGAGCTTTTCGATATGAATGTAAATGAAAATGTAAGAAATGTGGAAAGCAAGTCATATTGTGAATGTGACCTAAGTATGTGAATGTGA
Organism: Garcia nutans; assembly: GCA_947685225.1. Taxonomy (NCBI): domain Eukaryota; kingdom Viridiplantae; phylum Streptophyta; class Magnoliopsida; order Malpighiales; family Euphorbiaceae; genus Garcia; species Garcia nutans. Next base: position 52,494,320 of record CANTUV010000007.1, read on the forward strand.
TATAATTATTTGTTTAGTGGTGTGGAGAATAATAGGGCATGTATCAGTGGATCTATGAGAGAATAGGTTTTAACCTATGTAGAGTTAGATTATGGGATGAAATGGAGAGTGAGAAAGGACTCAAGTAACACTAGAAGATGAAATTGTTATGATAATAACTGAGTTAAACTATCATATAATGTTTCCTGGATTAAGGATTTTGTTTGTAGAAATTCTATATGTATAAGTATATAATAAAAAAAAAGTATACTGTATGAAAAGTGTTACAAGAGATAAATTAGAAGTGGAGTAATAAATGGAATTTGTATATGATTAAATGTTGTGTATAAAGATGTTATAGATAATATTGTTGATGTGAGTTAGACTAATGATAATCGTATGTTCAAGAGAAAATTTATGGAGATGGAGTTGAAATGAGTTAACTCTTGGTGTAGTATAAGTGTGGAGAATGGATATATAATTCTTGTGATACAACTAAATAGTGTAATTAAAAAGTTTGGATACAGAATAATCGAGAAACAGTATTGATTTATGAGTTACAGGTGTGTGACCATTCATCTCCTATGGCTATATGATTTGGTTAGTATGTGTAGCCGGTTAATTTTAGTATCCATAAATTTGGGACTGAGACAATATGACTGTAGTACAAATTGGTGAGATTGAAAATTTTGTTTAAGAAGCATAGTTAAAAAGTTATTATAAGATTTGGTGGGAACTATACTAATATGATTTGAAGTGATTTGTTATCACAATAATTTGATTGAATATGGATTGGAAGAGATCAAGAAATTGTATATAAGTTTGCCCTAATTGAATTAGATCATATATACATATATGAATATGGTGCAATTTCATGATAAGTTAAATAAATTAATCATTGGATGGAATTGAACAAGATGGGAAAGTGGATATATTGTGTAAGATAAATCAATTGATCTGGATTGGATTAAGATTATGAATTATTCTTGAGATTTAATATCTATAGTTGTATTAAGATTGTAATTATTTACATGGCAATGTATATGATGTAAAATATTAAAGTGTGAATGGACATGAATGAATGGAGTCATAGTAGTTATAAATCAGGATAAAAAGGGAAAAGATTGGTTATTTATAAAATAAGTTGAAAGGTAATGTATTAATATGTAAGTTAAGAGAAAAGCATGCTAAAGAGGTAACTCCATTTGTGGAAAATAAGGATCTTGTTATCCATTGAGGGATTGATAAATGTCTATTTAGACAGTGATTGTAATGATGGGATAATTAATGCTAAGACATAACCAATGATTTTTAAGGTTAAAGTTAAAAGAGTAATCATAAAGAGATGAAGGAACAATATATATTAAATATAAAGATTGGATGAAGTATAAGTGTACTATAAAATGATCTGATTCTGGTATAAAGATAGTAATAGGAAGTGTAATAAGTTTTTTTGAATGTTTGATCAATGAAGTAACAAGATATATAAACCTATAGAATGATGAGTTATGGAATTTAAAGAAGATTGTTGATTCTATAGGAAAGAGTTGAAGTTATATGATTTGGTGACATAGTAACTTAAACATATAATTAACTTCATATGGAAGTTAAGATAGTATGTTGTTAAGAATCAATTGTTACGATATTGATAATTTCGAGGACGAAATTTTCTTTTTAGAGGGGGAGAATTATAATATCCCTAAGTGTGCTTAGAAGTTATGATAATGTTGTTATTATTGAATTGAGTGTGTGATTGATAAGTGGTAATTATGTTGTTTGAAGAAAAGCATTGTGTAGAGTGAAGTGTATATGTTGTGTATATGGTCATATATATATAATATAAGTTGGCAAAGGGCTTGGTCAAGGGAAGAGGATATTTTATTTGTGATTGTGAAATTACCAACATGGGCTTGTAAAAGACAAAGGTTTAGTTATATGGTTGAAGGTAGTTTAGTAATTTTCTTTTGGAAGGGTATTTAATGCCTATTGACTTTGTGTTTTCTTCATCATTTCTTCTTCTTCTTCTTGTTGATGGCCGGCTCACTCAAAGACAAAGGAAAGCAAGAGAGCAAGTGAACAAAGGAAAGCAAGTTTGATCTGAAATTTTAAAGGAATGATTTTAAGATACAAAAATAAATTCTGTAAAAATTTTAGAATTTTTAGTCAAGTAGATTATTTTATACAATTTTTCAAAATAAGGATAAAATGGAGTCTAAAACCAGAATGTACTATTCATATGGTCATTTTGCTTATATTCCTTTTGGATTAGGTTGTGAAGAGGTTGAATTGCCCTAATTTGTGAAGTGAAGAACTATTGAGTGGAGAAGAGTTTAGAGTGGTGTGAAATGTTATTAAGGTAAGTACCAATGTTGCATGATTGCATTGTTAATGCATATCACTAATGTATTTTGATGTGTTTATATCATTAATGATATGTATATATATATAATTGTGTTATGGGAAAATGAAAGATGTGAATGATTTGATGAATATTAATGTATGAGAATACAATTGATTGAGTATAATTAAATAATGTTAGGTAAATTATTACATTGTTAATCTAATGTGACTTGTATAGTGTGAAAGAGAAGAGGATCATTCAACAAGGTATGAGCTATGCAAATTTATTATGATAAACACTTTTATGAAGAATTACTTTAATGTACTTTGTAATGTTATAGCAATGATGCTATATGTATAATGTGAATCATGTGATTGAATAATGATATGTTCATTTGGTTAATGTAATTGATGTTGAGTATTATAATGATGATGCACATGATACTATATGAACAATACTATGTTTTGTGTATTATGAATCTTGTGAATTGTATTGTGCTATATGAATAAGGTACTTTGTAATGTTATAGCAATGATGTTATATGTATCATATGGATTGAGATAGGATATGTTGTGAAGCCATTGTAATTGGCCATGATGATTCAAATGTGAGATGAAGCCATTGTGATTGGCTATGATGATCTAATTGAAAGAAACAAGGCATGTTTGCCTAGATGATAATGAACATTGAGATTGAAATTGATAATGAAACAATAAGTGAAATATGTGTTTAATGTGTTATTCAGTCTTCAGAGTTCTGGGTTTGGAGGCATGCCTATAAAATGAAAAAGGTAACAGTCTTGCCGGGTTGAGGATCTCTTCAAATTGAGTTGAATTGAGGTCCAAGAGACTGGGTCTGTTACACTATGAGAATTGTGAATATGAAATATATGATTGGTAACAGTCTTGCCGGGTTGAGGATCTCCTCATGATGAGTTGATGGTCCAAGAGACTGGGTCTGTTACACTATCCATGGATAGAAATATTGATATATGATGCCTACGGGCTTGATGATTATGATTATAGACCAAAGCAGTAACTCTGAACTCTGAATAACATAGTGGTGTCTGTTGGGCCCGAGTCTGTCTTTGTTGTCAATGTGATATACAAATGTTGAAAGAAATGGATAATGAAATCTTTGGTATACTTCATTGGACATGTGATTGATGATATGTAATATGTGCGTTGAAATATTGATTATGAGCACTAGTGATGAATCATTAATGTTGAATTGTGAATAAAGAAATGTTATGATTGGTATGATGTATAATGTGTGTATTAGCATTGATTGTGAATTCAATTGATGAATTGTGGTTGATGACAATGATTGTCTTAATTGGAAATGTGACTTATGATTAGTATGATGTATAATGTGTGTATTGAGATGTTGATTGTGAATATTAGTGATGGGTTGGACTTGGTAGAAATGTTATGTTTATATGTGTATAAGATAGGAGATTAGTTGAAAGATATGAAAGGTGCAAATGAATAGGGATAAACTTAATAAGAACTAAAAGTATATGGAATTGAGATATCTTTATATGTTAGTGTTTCCATGATATATGTTTGTATTTTATATTTGTACTACTAAGCTTTCGAGCTTAGCGCGGATGTATTATCGCGCAGGTAGCTTGGTGGAAGATATGAAGTCTTTTGGTAGGCCACGAGAAGAGTAAGATTTTGTCGAGACCAACTAGAGGGTAATGCATACATGTATCCACTTTAAGTATGTTATATTATATGTATAAATGAAGTTTTGATAAAGACAATAATTTGTAAGTGTTCTTTAAATTGACCTATTATGGTTTGAATTTTGTTACAGGTATTGAAAGGTAAAAAAAAAAAAAAGTGGCATCCTTATACTTTATATACTTACTGTATGTATACTAGGTATATGTATAGTATTTATATGGAGTATTGGGGTGTTACAAAGAACTTTAAGGAGTGTAGGCTTATACACCTATTGAGAGAAGAAAATCAGATGGCTGATGCCCTAGCCACATTGGCTTCGGTATGAGAAAACCCTGTTAGCCTATTCCTTAATCCTCTGGTCTGACCAGTTCGTCAACTCCTTTCTATGAATATGAAACAATCATGGAAATTGATACAGACCATGATGCGTGGTATGATACTATAAGGTGATTTTTGGAGGAAAGAGAATACCTGCCGGGGGCAACAAAGAAAGAAAGAAGATCCGTAAGGCGGTGGTCATTACAATACATCACCTTCCATGGAGAGTTATATCGAAGATGGCCTTATGGAGTGCATTTAAGATGTTTAAGAAAACATGAAGTGGAGCGCATCATGTCAGAAATACATCCGGGAAGTTGCTGTCCGCACATGAGTGGTTTGGCCCTAGTTAAGAAGGTTATTCGACAAGGTTACTATTGGTTGACCATGGAGAGAGACTGTATTGAGTTTGTCAAGAAGTGCCAACAATGTCAGATGTATGGTAACTTGAATCACATGCCTCCTGAAGAACTGCATTCAATGTCTTCACCCTAGCCATCTGCCACCTGGGGTATCGACATTATAGGAGAGATACATCCTACAGCTTCAAACGGTCACCGATTCATTATAGTAGCAGTAGATTATTTTTCAAAATGGGAAGCCGAATCCTTCAATAAACTGGGTGCAAGCCAAATGGCTAGGTTTATCGAAAAGAACCTCATCTGCAGATATGAGGTCCTGCATAGTGTGATATCAAACAATGGGGTACAATTTCAAGGAGCAGTTAAGGATTTATTCTCGAAGTACCAAATCCATCATCATCGGTCCTCTCCTTATAGACCAAAGACTAATGGTGCCATGGAAGTAAAAAACAAGACAATTAAGCAAATCTTGTCCAAAATGACCAAAACTTACAGGGATTGGTCAGAGATGCTTCCCTTTACTTTATGGGGATATAGGACAAGTGTTCTCTTTGGTTTATGGGATGGAAGCGGTATTGCCAATTGAAATTGAGATCAAGTCACTGAGAGTAGTCTTGGAAGCTAAACTGCCTGAAACGAAATGGGTAGCAAGCAGATACACACAATTAGCTCTATTAGAAGAGAGAAGATTAAAGGCGTTGTATCATCACCAACTGTATCAAAAGAAGATAGCTCGGGCCTACAATAGAAGGGTTAAGGTCAGAAAATTTAGAGTTGGGGATTTGGTGTTGAAGCATTGTAAGCCTAATGTATCTGATCCAAGAGGGAAGTTCAGACCTAGCTGGGAAGGGCCATATGTCATGAAACAAGTCATGAGCAAAGGTGCAGTGAAGTTATCAGATATGGATGGGAACGAATTTAGTGAGCCAGTAAACATTGATAGGTTGAAAAGGTTTTATGTATGATAGAAAAAAGGGAAAAAAGGAGCTCGCTAGGTTGAAAACCCAAAAAGGGCAGCCTAGACAAAAGTTAGAGCAGTCCGCTAGTTCAAAAAACCCGAAAGGGCGGGCTAGGCAACAATTAGGGCTAAATGAGAGAAAATCGTCTATTAGAAAACCCGAAAGGACTAATTGGAAACAGGAGTAATCTTGTGTATGCTAGCTTTATGTTTGGTTGTTCCCTAATTTAATAAAGTAGAATTAATGTTAAAATTGTTCTATGTGCACTGTTATAAGTATTCGACCAGATATGAATGAAATAAATAAACACATTAGCAAAAGGTGATGACAAATTATAAATGGAAAAGAAGCATCTTTTATTACTTTAATTATTTTTTCATCCTAACAATACACTTTCTGAATTGACAAATGTAAAATCTATGGCAGTCGATAAATGTAACGTGCAGGCCAGCTTTGCCTTAACCGATCCAAGTAGGCTTCAGTCAAGCAAGTCATGTCTAGGTCGGGAGCAAAGTCAGAATCACGAGGCTCAGCTCCATACTGACGCCCAAGTCGGCGAGGATCATAGCATGTACCTTGACGAAGAGTAGCAAGGGGAACGTACATCAAGTATGTCCGCATGGTGATATGAGAAATCTTCCACCAAGGTACCAACCAACGGATATTGACTTCAGAGCGTGAGTGGATCCAGTCGACCCAGTTAACATATGAAGAAGCAGGATGGAGTAGTTTCCTAGCAGAATGATGATGTGGCAGGTATCTGGCAAAGTCCATGGAGGGAGTATCAAGCAAACAAAGACGCTCCTGAAGCCAAATTTGTGAAGAAATAATTAAATTAAAAAAAAAAGGAGTCTGCTAAGTTGAAAACCCGCAAGGGCAGCTTAGGCAAAAATAGGACAGCTCGCTAGTTTTGAAAACTCATATGGGCGGACTAGGCAAAAATTAGAGCAATAAAAAAATATAATTAAAAAAGAAAGAGGTCCGCTAAGTTGAAAACCAGCAAGGGCAGCTTATGCAAAAATTAGGACAGCTCGCTAGTTCCGAAAACCCGCATGGGCGGACTAGGCAAAAATCAGAGTAACAAAGCAAAAAAGAAAAAGAAAACATAAATTGAAAACCCGAAAGGGCAGTTTAGGTAATTACCTGAAGCAGCCACTGACTCCCAGTCAGTCTCTTTGACAATCCTGATTTAAATCAGTCTAATCCAACTAAGGTCTCGGCTAAGATCACAGGTACCGGTGACAAGCGTCCTTCCATTTGGTCCATAATATCCAATACTCGTGGATCAATATCGCCGTCAGAAGAAACAAGCAAGAATTGGCCGAGCAAGCAAAGACAAAGCATGTGTCCCCATGCCTTAGTAGGAGCCAAATGAGAGAAACAAAAGTCAATGAAAGGAGCAAGTAGAATTTTTTCACCTCTCATCAACCAAAGAACTTCGGATTTTGGAATTTGAAATAATATCTGCATCTTCTGTTGAGTCTTGGAAATCAGTGTGGGTAACGCCAGTTGTTGATTATTTGGATATCCAAGGATGGTCTCAAATTCTTCAATCAAGGGACATATTTCAAAGCCATTAATTCTAAATACCCTAGAATCTGAATCCCAAAAGGAAGCCACGGCATGTAAGAAGGAGTGGTCCAATTTGACATTTTGAAAATATTTTAAAACATCAAGCTTTGACCATGAAATTTGCTTCCAATGGATGGCATCCATATTATTAAATAGAATTTTTATTTTTTTTAAATGGTGCTCGATCATGGTTGATGAATAAAGGAGAACCAAAATTGTTAAAAGAGTCTTCACGTTAAAAGGGAAATGAATTTTGGTTTTTGTATTAAAAGGGGCATGCAAGGTGATTTATATAGAAGAAAATAAACCTTTTCCAAAGGTGATAAGGAAAAGTGATGGGGAAGGATAAGACCATATGACATAAGGAAAGGAATTGGTGACAATTTCCTTTACCACATTGGATTTGGTTTAGCAAATAAGGTGGATATTAATTATGAAATTATGATGTACTGTAAAAAAAAAATTTGCAGTAACAAAAAAATAATGAAAAATAATAAAAAAAAATTGCAGTAACGAAAAATAATGAAAAATAATGAAAAAAAGAAAAAAAAAGTTACAGTAAAGAGGAAAATTGTATTCTTTTATTATTGTACAATATTTTACATATCACTGAGAGGGTGGTTGTAAGTCATCAAATAAAGCCTTGAAAAGAATTGTCACCTGTTGGAGGAGGGGGCAAATTACTCATCCCAGGATCACCCAAAGCGGAAGCACCAAAATCCCTATTACCTTGAGATTCTGATCCGTCATGATCCTCATCAGAAGCAAACGAAAGGATCTCATAGTCATCAAGCTGGGGACCTCTTGATAAAGATGCGCTGGGATCCCTCATCCTCTAAAATCGAAAGTCTCATAAATGTTGTTCGGATTGATGATATAAACTTTCAAAATGAGAAGCATGCTGATGACTTGCAGCCAACTCTTCTTGAAGTTTCCTTTTCTGTTCTTCGAACATCTGCTGTGAGCCAAAAAGGAAAAAAGGTAAAAGCATACATAATCATGCATACTTATAGCATAAATTACCATGAAATTGGGAACGTACCAGGTAATTCAAATCAATACCCTGTGAAGTAAAGAATCAAAAAGAAGATATCAAATCAAGGGGGGCATGGAAAGCCTATTTGCTTGTGGAAGCCCCAGTCATTTTGCAAAAGAAGAAATGCATGCTTATGCAAAGAACTAGACAAGAAAAACATCAATCAAAGCTGGCATGACAGAAAAAATCCTTGGGGGGGGGGGCAAGGAGAGGATATGAGGTCCAATTAAAGGTAGCTAAATTTTTGCAAAAAGGAAGAACAAAAGAATGGAACATTAGAACTCTCAAAAGAATGAAGATGCAAAAGACAAAAGATCAGTTCAGCTAAGAGAGTTGAAGCCAGGGTAAAGACCCGACCTCCAAAGGATGAAGATCCATTCTGAGGGTTAAGAACCACCATGCATAGAACAGCCGGAGCAGTCAGACTTCTCAACTAAAAGGTTAGTCAAATTCATTTTCGGGTCCAAGTACCCAATCTCAGGTCCAAGTACCCAAATCAAATCAATCTCGGGTCTAAGTACCCAAATTAGATCAAAATCAATTCGAATCGGGTCAAGAGCCCAAATTTTCCCTTAGGTCCAGAACCTAGAATTATCCTTGACTCTAGAACTCGAACCGGGTCCAGAACCCAAATTTTTCCCTTAGGTCCAGAACCTAGAATCTCTTATAAGTCCAGAACTTAGCTCGAGTCCAGAACCCAAATTTACCATTAGGTCTAGAACCTATAATTATTTCTATGTCCAGAACTTAGCTCGGGTCCAGAACCCAAATTTTCCTTAGGTCCTGAACCTAGAATTATTCTTGAGTCCAGAACTCGAATCGGGTCCAGAACCCTATTTTTTCTTTAGGTCCAGAACCTAGAATTATCTTTGAGTCCAGAACTAGAATCGGGTCCAAAACTCAAATTTTTCTTAGGTCCAGAACCTAGAATTATCTTTGAGTCCAGAACTCGAACCGGGTCCAGAACCCAAATTTTCCTTAGGTCGAGAACCTAAAATTATCCTTAAGTTCAGAACTCGAACCGAGTCCAGAACCCAAATTTTTCTTAGGTCTAGAACCTAGAATTTATCCTTGAGTCCAGAACTCAAACCGGGTCCAGAACCCAAAACCTCAACCATCTCAAAAATTAAGTCTTATTGCTTTTAACTCTCTTTCACTAAAGTTTCAGATTTTTAAAGCAGGGGGCAAACTGTAGACCCTTAATTTTTTACCAGGTTTGGTCCAATATATTTTATTTAGTCCAAAATTTTTTTTGTGTTGCCTAATATATTTTTTTGATCCAAAATAATTTTTGTTATCTTAATTAAATAATTTTTGCTTTAGTATTTAATTTTTATTAATAAAAAATAAAAATAAACAAATAAAAATAAAAATAATAAAAATAAAAATAAAAATCGGCGACGAAAAAATCGTTGCCGAAAACTAGCGCGCGATGTGGGGCAAAATGGCCGTGATTAATTAGAAATGGTCGCCTGCAAGAATTTTCTGTAGGCGATTCGCCCACAGGCCAACCAGCTCGCCCACTACCGCAGTTGACTGCGGCAGATTTTTTCATCAGTGCATTTTTTCCCGCGGCAATTTTTTTTCGACAGCACAATTTTTCTAACGCAAATTTTCCGAAACCTAATTCAATTAGGTTTCGGTTTCCTTTTCTTATCAATATTACTTGCTGTGATTAATTAGGAATAAACCATATGAAACCTCTATAAATAAGGATCAAAGGCAATAAAAAAAAAGGGAGAAAAAATTGGACAATGATGGAAACAACGTTGAAACCAAATCAGTGAAGGAAAAGGAGCAATTCAATTAGATATTTTTTCTAGAATAGCAGGGACACGATTTAAGCAATTCAAAAGGCAAAGAGACAGGGCTTTGAGCTAGTTCATCCAAGAAGAATTATTTTTGGAGGAATCATCAAAAGGAGGTATGTACTAAATTATTTTGTTATATTTTCACAGTAGCTAAAACTAGGAAATTATGTCTTTCAAAATCAAAAGCCCTAGAACTTTAATTTAGTTTTTCTAAGGCCTAAAAACCCTATTTCGTTGCTTTATTCTTTCAAGAGTTTAAAATATCAAATTATTTCTTCAAATCCCTAAAACCCTAATTTGTTTTTTCTAAATTATCAAAACCATAATTGTGATTTTGTTTCCTTCCAAAAGCTTTAAAAATATCTTTTCTATTTTATAAACTTTAAATTACTTTGTTTAAATTCATAAAACCTCATTAAATCATCAAATTGTCTTTCTAAACCCTAATTCAAACTCATCACCCGAAACCTTAATCCAAGAATCCTAAAACCCTAATTCAACTTTCAAACCTAAAATATTAAACTCTAACCCTTTCAAAACCTTAAACCCTTATTTTTTAAAAGTTTTAATCCTTTAAAACTTTAAAAACCATAAAAACGCAAATATTTTAAATTTACACAGTAAACTTGAAATCATCATTTAAAACCATGAATCAAAAGTATTTTAAAGTGCCTAAAACCCTAGTTTCATGATTTCACCATTCAAACATTAATTTGTTTAATCAAAGAGTCTTACCAACCTTTTAAAACATAAAACCTCAATCTATTTTAATTCCATAAAAAAGCCACAGTAGCCTAATTTTATGAATTCCAAAACCTTAACACATGAGATAAAGAACCCTAAATGAAAACAGTAGCTATAATTTGGATTTTTATTTACCTTATTCAATTCCATATTTGATCATGCTTTGTTTTATTTCTTATGCTTTAATTTATTTAAATTCAATGCTTGGTTTATTTTATTTATTATGGATGGATGTTTACTTTTTATTGATATTTGGTACCTTTGATGAATGATTTATTTATTATGAATGGTTATTTACTTTTATCAATTTATTTAGATTTCCAAATACTGTAAGAGGTATGTTTCCACTTTATGGGTACTTAATTAGTTGAATATCATATAATTTAATTTGCTTTTCTATTTTAGCACCAATGTAAAGGGCATGTTTCTACCTTTCGGTGGGTGTCCTATTTAGGCATTTGATGTAAGAACATGTTTCTATCTTCGGATGGGTGTCCATTTATTTGCTTTGCTTGGACTTTGTTTCGATTTTTAATATATTGATGCTTTCTTTTAATTATTGTGTGTAATATGGATAATGTTATTATACTTAAGAATTTTATAATATTAAGACCTGTAAAGGAGGCCGGTTCTAATGAACCGGGGGGGGGGGGTGCTGGGCCATTTCTCACCTTCCCCACACATACCCAACTTTTCGAACCCATTAGGAGGTTGGGGATTCCTTAGGAATCGAGTCATCCACCCCTTTCTTTTTCCCAGCCCGTCTGGGTGGCAACTCCATTTTCTCCAAACTTAGGTCTGTGTTCTCTAAGGCCCCAAGCCTAAACAGTGCCGAAGTCACAAGAACCATTCCACCGGGTGTGGGGGTGAAAATCCCCGCTCATAGACTCCCTCACACTTATATGAAGCATGATGCAATTTGGGTGATTATTGATTGAATAACAAAATCAACGCATTTCCTCCCAATAAGGATATATTACTCTCTTAATAGACTAGTAGAGTTGTATATTAGTAAAGTGGTGTGGTTGCATGGTGTTCTAGTTTTCATAGTCTTCGATCTAGCCACACATTTTACATCAAGATTTTAGAAGAGTTTGTAGGATGCCTAGGGTACTCGACTACACTTTAGCACCGCTTTTCATCCTCAGACAGATGGGCAGTCATAAAGGGTAATACAGGTGCTGAAAGATATATTATGGAGCTGTATAATTGATTTTACAATGAGTTGAGATCGACATCTACCATTGATTGAATTTTCTTATAATAATATCTTTCAGTCTAGTATAGGGATATCACCATATGAAGCATTATATGGTAGAAGGTGTAGAATATCTCTATATTGGAATGAAGTTGGAGAAATGAAGCTTGTGGGTCCCAAATTGATAAAGGAGACATAGGAAAAAAGTGAAGATTATTCGAGACCTGTTGACAGCAGCATCAGATAGACAAAAATCCTATTCTGATTTGAAGTAGAAGGATATAAAATATAATATAGGTGACAAGGTATTCTTGAAGGTGTCACCATGGAAGAAGATTTTGAGCTTTGGTTAGAAAGGCAGGTTAAGTCATTATTTCATTATGCCTTATGAGATACTTGAAAGAGTTGGGCTTATTTCTTACAAATTGGTTTAGCCACTCAAATTAAAGAAAATTCATAATGTTTTTCATATTTCCATGCTTCAGAGGTATAAATCAGATCCATCTCATTTGTTATCAGTTGAATCGGTTGAGGTGAATTCAGATCTAACTTATAAAAAGGAATTAGTGGTTATTTTGGCGTATAAGGTGAAAGAATTGCAGAATAAGAAGATTCATTTGGTGAAAGCGCTATGAAGAATGACTCAACCAAAGAAGCAACATGGGAAAGTGAAGAGGTACTCAGAGCCAGTATCCACATCTTCTCTAGAGATATACAACATGTAATTTTGAGGACAAAATTCCTTAAGAGGGAGAGAGTTGTAAAGTTCCTAATTTTCTACTCAAGTTTTCACCTAAAATCAAAAGGTTGTAAGTGGATTTTGAAGGGAAATTGAAGATTTAAGTAAGAAATATTCTTTTTAAACTTGATTTTAAGTTTTTAGCTTATGTAAGTTTAGAAGTTAGAGAGAGAAAGTTTATTTAAGTTGAGAAAGATAATGTATATGTGAAATAGTTTGGGTAATGAAGATAATATGATGTTTATATGATGAATTTGTGATTAATCAATTAAATTGAGTTTGAGATGAAAGTTAAGGTTCTTTTGAATTAAGTGTTTTTGATGGGGTTTAGTTAGGATTAGTGTAATTAAGAGCTAATTTGAGTATTTTAAGCATGAATATGTGTTTAGTTGAAGAATTGAACCCTTGTTAATTTAGGGGTATACTTTGGCCAACTTGGTTCAAGGTGGTGGAGAATTACTTTCTTTATTTTGAGATTTGGAAAGTGACTGAGTTAATTTTTGGAGCTAAATTGAGTTTTATACTATGGAAATATTTAATTAAAGTTGTTATGTTTTTACATAAACTTACTTTGGTATTATTTTTAAATTGTTACTTGATTATATTTGTGAAAATCATATTAAATTTTATGAATTTTAATATAAATGTAAAGTGAGATTTGATTTGGTTATTTGAAAAGAAAACTAATACTTTATGGAACTTGTGGATTATATAATGGATTAAAATATTTTAAAAGGTCATTTGAATTATGGAAATTATATATACTGATTATGTGAGTTTAATGAATTGTGAGGAAATTATGAAAATAGTGATTTGAGATAAAATTTGAAAGATTGATGGAAAAGTTATCGTGAGTTGAAATTTTTCCCCTATTCCTAACGGATTGGTTCTTGTGACTTCAACATTGTTAGGCTTTGGGCCTTAGATAAAATGGGCCTAAACTCGAATAATAGGAGTGTGAGTGGGGATTTTGTCTCCACTTCCGGTGGAATGGTTCTTATGACTTCAACACTGTTAGGCTCTAGGCCTTAAAGAACACGCTAAACTTGAAGAATTTAAAGTTGCCACCCGGATGGGCTGGTAAGATAGAAAGGGGTAGATGACTTAAATCCTAGAAATTTCCAACTCCTTGGGTTTGGAAAGTTGAGTATATATGGAAAAAGTGAGAAGTGAGCCAGCACTCCTATAATGCTAAGTTCATTTGAACTAACCTCCTTTTCAAGTCTAAATATTATTAAATTCTTAATTATTATAATATTATTCATATTACATGCAATTATAATAATAAATAATCTTTAAAAATTAAAATAACCAAATAAAATGGGCATTCATACGAGATGAAAACGTGTCTAATGTCTAAAATACAAATAAATAAAATAGGACACCCACTAATTGGTGGAAATATATCCCTTATAGTAACCCCAAATACAAATAAGATAAAATAAACAAGTTAAATAAACAAGGCACCCACAAAGTGGAAACATGCCTTTTATAACTTTAAAATCCAAATAACAAATAAAAAAATTTAATTAAATACAATGAACAATAAGACAATCAAGATGCATCATCCGTCATAAAGCATATATTAATAAATCAAATAATTAAATTAGGCTTCCATCATTCAATTAGGGTTGGATTGTCAATTTAGGATTTTAGGGTTTCCACTGACCAAATTAGGGTTTTACTATAAAATGCAGACTTTTCTTAACCTTAATCCATGCAAACTAGAGTTTAAAACACAATTGTAATACCCTAGATAAAATACAAATCTAGTAGGTTAAATATTTGTACAAATTAAATGAATAAAATGAGAGAAAATCTTGATTGAAATAAAATTTTATTGTGCCAAAGAAATATAAACCAAAACTCTAAAGTACTTGAATTGAAAACTCTACAACCCATAACGATTGTGAATCAAACCAACTAACTATAAGGTATAAAATAACCAATTATATTTGTATATAAACTATTAGAGAAATAAAATGACCAAATAGAGTGATGAAAGAATAATTGATATATATATATAAAGAAGTGAATTTTACAAGTCACTAAAGTGTTGAAAATGGAAATTTTAGAACACCATATCGATGACAAGTCATATGTATAAAAATCTTAGGTACTATATTCAAAATGCATTATAACTTAATTAATAATATTTTAACATAATTATATGCATCAATACAATATAAAAGACAAAAAATTGAAAATTAGAAGTAAAAATAATTTTAAAAAAATTAATACAAGTGTAGGTAGTAAATTAGGATGTGAAATGACTATAAGGGCATTCAAGTTAACAAATGAGTATAAAAGATTTGAGGGGCAAATGGACATTTAACCCACTTAATTCTCAGACATTTTTCTTCCAAATTAAATGGGTGAGTCAGCTCCTTTGAATAGGAATAGCTTAGGCAAATTATGATTAAAAAGTTGACAATAGTTTTGTTCTTATCTCAATTTCTTTTTCCTTTCTCATTTCTATCAAAACACCTCTTTGTCTATCACGATTTTCTCTATTTTTCAAGAAGCTATGAACCCTTCATAAGCTAAATTTTTATGTCTAAAAGTGATCTAAAATAGAAAATTTAATCAACAAAGTGATATAAAAGCAAAGAAGGCAAAAGGAACTCCTAAAGGTAAGAAATCTGAAAATTCTAAATCTTAATCTTTTAATTTAGTTTCTCTAGCTTTAAATTTATTATTTATTTAATCTGAGCTAACAATTGATATTTATACATGCTTAATAAGTATTTAGAATGCTATAAATTGATTTATATTGAAAGAAATTGAAAGGAATGAAGTTAGAATCAGTAATACTCAAATCTGTCTAAATTGTACAACTTGAACTATTAATAATTTAGCTTGTGTATTTTATTTATTTCAAAATTTATAGAAAGACGTATTTGGATGTTAGGAAGGCTTCTGTAAAAGGACAAGTCAAAATGATGAGGGAAAATAAGTGAGTAAATAAGTGAATATAAGTTGCTCATTTTATTAGTCTGAATGAATACCACTAAAATTTACTACTGTGTTTGAATTATTTACCTATGTAAATGAACTCAATAAAATGTGAAAATTCATAGAGAGGTCATATATGATGTTGGGAACATGCTGAAAAAATTTCATGGAAAATTACTTTGAAGAAATTAATATACAATTAAATGAATACAAACTACTTAAATGCTGGAATTTAGGTATTTTGTTAACTTGAGACTAAATTGAGCATGACAAAATATATTTGATCTGGTTATAAATATAAGTATATAATAGATGAATATAAATTTTAATATGTGTATTTAATATTTCCAAAATTTTAAATATTAATTTAATAAATAAGTAAATCAAATGACTTGAATAAGCCAATATATTTTCATAGGCATATGACACATATTTCAACTTACTATATTGTATAGCCTTATTATAATATAATTTTATGATATTTGAATTCATAATTACAAAATAAATTTTAGGGCCTATTAAGATACTAAAATAGGACATATGTGCGTTGTAGACCCTTAATTTTTTACCCAATCCGGTCCATTGTGTTTTATTTGGTTTGAAATGATTTTTCTTGTTTACTTGGTCCAAAATAATTTTAATTAAATAATTTTTACCTTAGTATTTAATTTTTATTAATAAAAAATAAAAAAATAAAAATAAAAATAAAAATAAAAATCGGAGTCGGAAAAAAAATCGGCAGCGAAAAGTGGTCGCGCGGGCCCGTCGGGCCAGCAGCAACTCGCCCGCAGGAAATTCCTGCGGGCTGGCGCACCCACGGCTGGCACGCCCACGGGCTCGTCAGCACAATTATCGCCAGCCCAAATTTTTTTTGACGCAATTTTTAGAATTCTAATCCAATTAGGTTTTAATTTCTTTTTATTATTATTATTACTTACCTTAATTAATTAGGAATAAACAACCTAAAAACCACTATAAATAAGGACTAATTAAACCTAATGAGGGGAGGAAAAAAATACACTGGGACTTTAGGATTTGAAACCAAATCAAGGAAGGAAAAGGAAAAACTCAATTCAATTGATATTTATAGCAGCAGTAGCACGGCAGAAAGAGGGGAAAGGCAATCAAAGCTTGTCTTTGGAGCTAGTTCATCCAAGAAGAGTTATTTTTTGGAGAATCAACAAAAGAAGGTATGTTTTAATTCTTTTAATTTATGTTTTCACAATAGCCAAATCTATAAAATTTAAGTTCTTTAAATAAAAAATCTTAGAACTTTAATTTAGTTTTTCCAATATTTCAACATTAAAACGTGAACTTCTTTTCTAGAAAGACTTAAAATTGTTATTTTTTCTTCTTGAAAACCTTAAAACACTCATTTAATATATTTTTCTACAAAATCAAAATCAAATTCTGTTTCTATTAAAATTTTATAGTAGGTTCTTTTTCATTCAAAAAACCTTAAAAAACATCTTTTCTACTTATAAAAACTTCAATCCATGTGTTTAATTTCATAAAACCTCATAAAATATCAAATTGCTATTTAAAACTCTAATTTAAATCTTTTACCCGAGAATCCAATTTCAAAGCCTAAAATCCAAAAATCATCTTTTAAACTAAAATAATGAACCCTAACCCTTTAAAACCTTAAACCCTAACTTTTTCTAAACTTTCAACCCTTTAAAACATAAAAAACATAAAAACACAAAAAACTCAAAAAATCACAGTAGCTCAATTTACTATTTCAAAATCATTTATTAAAAAATATTTCAAAAGTGTCTAAAACTCTAGTTTTATTATTTCATCATTCAAATCTTAATTTGTTTAATCAAAGTGTCTTGCCAACCTTTAAAAAACATAAAATCTAATATATTTTAATTACCTAAAAAGTCACAGTAGCTTAAACTTTAGAATTTCCAAAGACTTAACACATGAGATAAATAACCCTAAATAGAAATAGTAGCTATACTTGAACTTTTATTTGTTTTATTCAATTCCATATTTATTTATACCTTGATTTATTTTTTATACTTTGATTTATTTAATTTTAATACTTGATTTATTTAATTTATCATGAATGGATGTTTATTTTATTGATATTTAAATACTTTTGATGAATGGTTTATTTATTATGGATGATTATTTACTTTTTCAATTAATTTAGACTTCCAAAAGTTGTAAGAGGTATGTTTTCCACTTGGTGGGTACCTCATTAGTTAAACATCATGTAATTTAATTTTTTTTTTCTATTTTAGAACTTATGTAAAGGGCATGTTTCTACCTTGTGGTGGGTGTCCTATCTAGGCATGTGATGTAAGGACATGTTTCCATCCTTGGATGGGTGTCCATTTATTTGTTTTGTTTTGTTTGGATATTATTTTGATTTTAATACAATGATGCTTTCTTTTTATTGTGTGTAATATGGATAATATTGTTGTATTTAAGAATTTTATAATATTAAGACCTGTAAAGGAGGCCGGTTCCAATGAACCGGGCGTTGTGGGGGTGCTGGGCCATTTCTCACCTTCCCCATACGTACACAACTTTTCGAACCCATTAAGGGGTTGGGGATTACTTAGGAATCGAGTCATCCACCCCTTTCTTTTTCCCAGCCCGTCCGGGTGGAGACTCCATTTTCTCCGAACTTAGGTCCGTGTTCTCTAAGGCCCCGAGCCTAAACAGTGCCAAAGTCGCAAGAACCATTCCACCGGGAGTGGGGGCGAAAATCCCCGCTCACAGTGGTGACTCCACTAGGGATAAGAGAAGTTGATTCTGTTGGTCTTTATATTATTCTATTCTTTCTTCTAATGATATTATCCATTGCATCATCTTAGATTGCATTGTGTGCGTGAGTTAGGACGCCCGTGTTACCCGTGTTATGTTATGTAAGGGATACCATACTTTCACTCAAGGTATGGAGATCGAGCATGGCATAACCACTCATAGCCTCGTACCATTTGATATATACTTGCTATGGGAACCTAAGCCTTTTAACCCAAAGACTAAAGCTCATGTAATTGGCCTAGTTACTTTCCTTAGGTTTTACCCTAAATGCATGTTGTATGACTATGGTTAGTTTATCTTAGCCTAAATCATGGCCTATTTGGTTTGTTCTTTTTCTAATATGACCTAAGTATATTGTAAGCTCAAAATAAATTTTTCTTTAAAATCCAAAAGACTAAAGCTATCTTTCAAAACTTTTCAAAATGGCCTTTGGACATAAGACTTTTCTAAAAACAAATAAAAAATTCTTTGGCTCATGGCCCATATACTAAGCCCAAAATCCATTTTTCTAAAAATCTTTTACAATGGGCTTAGAAACAAAACTATTTTCACCCAACCTTTTCTTTCAAAGAGCTTGCAAAAATATTTAAGTCAATTATGAAATACCATAAATCAATTGTGGGTCTAGTTTACACCAAGAATAAATTAACCATGGGCTTGTTTTTGTCATGAACCATTAGTTACTCTTTCCAAGTGAGAAATCTATTTATAATAAACCTCTTAATTTTGTTTTAATCCAACATAGCATAAAAGCTACTTTGGTTGGTTGAATGGATTAAAACCTAATTAATAGGAATTATCATGGATGGATTTCCATTTTCGAAAATATAACTATTGGTTGAAACGTTCGAGGGAATTATTCGAAAGCAAGATACCCCATGTTGGTATTTTGTTAACCATATGCCTAGGAAAAGAGACTCGCCATTCGTGTGTGGATGTTATAAGGTTGGAAGGAACGTCCTAATTTGTTCTTATTTGTTTGTGCATACATGTATACATGCATACATTTGCATCTCATATCATTGGTCCTCTCTGGCTCACAGCCCTGGATTACGAAAGTTCAAAAGCTTACAACAATCCGACCTACACCGGAGATGAAGTATCTAGCAACGACTCAATCACTTGCTCACCAAAGATAATGGAGCCTGAACAAATTCAAAGAATGGTGGATGAAGCCCTCAATGCCAAGATGGAAGAAATCAAAGAGGCCCTAGCTGAGACCATGAAGAACCAATTGACTGCAATCTTAGAGAATCATGCTGAAGCATCTGCTAGCACTAAGAAACCAAAGGATAAAGGGAAGACTAAAGTTAATGAAGTGGCTTTTGATGATGAAAAGGTGGTCATTGATGATGATGATGATTGGGCTCAATACTACCAAGAGGTTCAAGAAAAGAAGAAAGAATCGAAGGTTGTCGAGAAAATAACTATTGAAAAGACCGAGACATCTGATGTTGAAAAGATGATTGCTGATTTAGAAAAGAAATTTGAGAAGAAGATGAAAACCGAAGAGATGTCCGAAGTTGACAAGTTATTTGAACAAGATGATGAGGTCCCTTATAAATTCAAGATGTCCTCCTTTGCAAAGTACAATGGCACCGGAAAATCCTCATCTTCATGTGAAGCAATATATCACTGCCATGCAGTCTGCCCGAGCTACTAAGGCTCAAACCCTAAGGTACTTTATGCTCTCATTGGACCCTGTTGTCCAAAATTGGTTCAATACCTTAGATGATGAAACACAAAAGAGCTGGGATATACTTTACAAAGCCTTTATCCAATAATATGGATATTATGTGGAATTGGAAGTTACCTTGATGGAAGTGGAATCCATTAGGCAAAGCCAAATGAGAATTTTGTAGACTATGTCAAGAGATGGAGAAACAAGGCTGTTTTACTTAAGAAGAGGCCCGATGAATCCGATCAAATAAGGATGATTGTGAGAGGGGTGTTACCTAGTCTTTGTGAAAGGATGTCTCATACACTCATCTGTGATTTCAAAGACCTTCTTCAAGCTGGTTTACAAATTGAAGAATGGGACAGGGAGAAGAGCAGATTTGCAACGAAAAGGAATGAGAAAGGGAGCTATCAACCTGGTAGCCAAAGCATGCAAAAGGCCGTCGGTGTTAATGCTACTAACCGAGGAACAAGGAGACAATTTTCGGAATTGGGAAAATCGATGTCCTGGGTTCTCAACAAGCTTCAAAGAAAGGGACTACTACAACCCTTAAATCCTCGTCCTTTGCCTAATCCTCTCCCACCTAATTTTGACACCAAAGCATTTTGTCAATTTCATCAAACGCAAGGACATGACATGGATAGATGTGTGAGATTGAGACATGAGATCCAAAACTTAATTGATAATGGGAAGCTACCCGAGCCCAACAAGCCAAACACTAAAGATAACCCATTGCCAAAGTTCAATAGAGTGCCACCACCATCAACTTTCATGATTGGAGGAGGTCTGCATGAGGATTTTGTCATGTCTTCTTTTCAAGATATGGGAGGAGAAGCAATCAAAGAAGAAGAGGAATTTAATGAAGCCAAACAAGCTATGATTGTTAGGGAAGTAGCAATTTGTGTGGTCAACAGGTTTTGGGATTCAAGTGATAGTGATGATGATATCATACCAAAGAAGAAGGAGTGGACTTGGTCTGAGCCCAAAGAAGATGAGGTGATGAATACTAGATTCGGTAAGCCTTATGCAAGGCCACCACCTAAGGAGGTAGAAACTAATAAAGGGAAGGAAGTTGAAGTGGAAGAAGATGATGCTGTACTCAAGCAATTAAAAAGAACCCAAGCAAGTGTTAGCATTTGAGACCTGTTAGCTACTTCTAAAAAACACCGAGAGACTATGGCTAAAGCCTTGGCTAGCATGCCGATTTCTACCTCTACAACACCGGAGGAGTTGATTAACTTCATAAAAATTGGGGAAGTAATGAAATGTGAAGAGGTTCAACAGAAGAGCGAAATTAGTATGGGAGCAGTTTCTTTTTCTAAAGGACTTACCAGAGGAAGGGAGAGACCACATCCGCCCTCTCTTTATCAAAATAGAAGTCAAGGGAAAGAGGACTCCTTGTGTAATGGTCGATGATGGGTCCACCATAAATGTTTGTCCACTTAAGATACTACCAAAGCTAGCCATGTCAACAAGAGATTTAAACCCAACCGAGGTGACAATTCGTGCTTATGACAACACTAAGAGGCATGCCGAAGGGACTTTCAAAGCAGCCGTCAAGGTTGGTCCAATTGAATCTATTGTGGAGTTTGTTGTTTTAGACATACCAGTTACCTTTGCCTTACTCTTGGGACGACCATGGTTTCACCCTCTTGGTGGAGTTCCTTCCACCCTTCATCAAAAGATCAAATTTCCCAACGGAAATGAGACAGTGGTCATTGAAGCTGAAGATAATGAGATTGTTAATGCTCTAATGGTTGAGAGGCCTCTCAATGTTTTTCAAGTAGCTGTAATCTCTGATGATGAAACAGTGGGCTCCAAAGTCTTGAATATGATGAAGAACATGAATTACCTTCCCGGAGCTGGCCTTGGAAAGGGTAAAGCCGGTTTAACAAAATTACCAGATTTTAAAACTCAAACTTCCAAGAAGGGGTTGGGATATGATGAAGCCAATAATGTTCAACCAAAGAAGAATGAGAAGATGAGCTTCCCACCACTTGAAGAGATCTTTGTCAAAGCTCCAACTATCGGACCACTCCAAGGAAAGCCCGAGCCGATCATGTTCATGGGTAAGTTAATTCCTGGTTTTGAAATTTTTGTAGATGTTGCTGAGTTAGTGGAGCAAGTGAAGAAAAAGCTCACCCTGTCAACTAACAAAGAATCCACTCTAAAGGAGAAGAATGAAGCTGCCCTAAAAGCCAAAAAGATTCCGGAAGAGATTGCTGCCATGGTTGAAGAGAAGTTTGAAGACATCCTGCTTTATGATTCTGAGAACAATGATTTTGATTTTAATTTGTCTGTTTTGTATGAGGATGATGATGTTTTCTTTTCCAAAATGAATGCAATAAAATCTGATTTTGCTTACTTGCGTGATGTTTCTCCTGATGGTTGCATACATTCAAATAGCAGTTACAAGAGCATCTTTAATATTAATTCTGTTAACACACAATCATTAAATTTGGGGACAACTGAAAACCCTAAAAACATTAGCATAGCATCCGACCTTACTCCTGATGAGAGAGAGAGATTTGAAAAAATATTCAAAAAATATGAAGAAGTGTTTGCTTGGTCTTATGAAGATATGCTTAGGATAGATCGAGACATAGCCGAGCATCATATTCCTACTTACACTCACACTAAACCTGTTAAACAAAAGCTTAGACAATTAAGACCCAAATGGGCTGAATTGGTTAAAGAAGAGGTCACTAAGCAAATACAAGTGAAGTTCCTTGAAGTGATAGAATACCCAGATTGGCTAGCCAACATAGTACCTGTGTCAAAGAAAGATGGGAGGATAAGGGTCTGCGTGGACTATAGAGATTTAAACAAGGCTTCCCCTAAGGATGATTTTCCTTTACCTCATATAGATGTACTCATTGATAGTGCAGCCTCTAGTGTGCTACACTTGTTTGTGGATGGATTTTCCAGATACAATCAAGTGTTAATGGCCTAAGAGGATAAAGCCAAAACTGCCTTCACTACTACATGGGGTATATTTTGTTATAGGGTGATGCCTTTCGGCTTAAAGAATGCTGGAGAAACTTACCAAAGGATGGCCACCACTTTATTTCATGACATGATGCACAAAGAGGTTGAAGTATATGTTGATGATATGGTGGTGAAGTCGAATACAAGGGAGCAATACTTCCAGAACTTGGAATTATTCTTCGATAGAGCTTTGAAGTATAAGCTCAGATTAAACCCAAAGAAGTGTGTATATGGTGTTACCTCAGGTAAATTGTTGGGACATGTGATTGGTCCGAATGGCATTGAGATTGATCCTGACAAAGTCAAAGCAATCAGTTATATGCCAGCCCCGAAGACGGAGAAAGAAGTTCGGGGATTTATTGGTAAACTGCATTACATTAGCAGATTTATAGCAAAACTCACAACAATCTGTGAGCCTATCTTCAAGTTGCTTAGGAAGAATCAGCCGGTCGTATGGAACGAAGAATGTCAAAAGGGCTTTGATTGAATAAAGGAGTATTTGTTGAATCCACCTGTTTTGAAACCACCTAAACCCTGCAAACCTCTATTACTATACTTAGTGGTAGAAGAAGAGTCGATAGGAGCCATGCTAGCACAAGCAGATGAGTCGGGGATTGAGCATGCAGTCTACTATTTGAGTAGAAAGCTCTTACCTTATGAAATTAAGTATAGTATTATTGAAAAGACATGTATAGCCATTGTAATATCCCTAAGTGTGCCCTAGAAGTTTTAATTCAATTGTTGTTTGATTTGAATTTAATGTATATATGTTTTTGCAAAGGAAAGGATTGTGTTAATGGAATGTATATGTTGTATATATGTTGGTCAAATGGAGAGTCAAGGGAAGAAGATATTTTAATTTGGGATGAGTGAAATTATTAAAAAGGGCATGTGGATGAAGGGTAGTTAGAACAAGTGAGAAGAGGGTATGTTGGTAATTGTCTTGTTAGAATTGCTTGGTGGAGATTTAAAGAGATGATAATTTGACTTTTCTTCATCATCTTTTCTTCTTTTCCCTTATGGTGGCCGGCTCATCCAAAGACAAAAGAGAGCAAGAGAGCAAGAGAAGATCTTGAAGTTCTAAGCTCAAATTGAAGGAAGAATCAAGTGATTAAGTTGGAGATTTGTGGAATTGCCTTAATTTTTGGTAAGTACTCTCTTGATTCTTTAGTTATTTTTGAAGTTGTGTTTGAGATAAGTTATGAATTGTTGATATTATGATTAAATGTGTTTATAAGTGTTAAGATTGTTTGTAAGTTTAAAAGTTAAATTGATGTTGGTTTTGGTTTGAAGATGGTAAGTTATGTGGATGTTGAGGTTGAAAGAATAAGAGTGAAGTTGGTTTAAGAGTTTTGAAGTAGTAAGTGATTAAATGTGTTGTTGATGTATTGTTAATGTGACTATTGGGATGAACATGTAAAATAAGTGTTGATGACATAAATTGTATCCATTTGAATGAGGTTATGTTGTGCACAATGTGTTTTAATTCAATCAAAAGAGGTTTGGCCATGTTTAGGGTTTTATTCATAAGAGACACGGCCAAACCAAGGAAGAGACACGGCCAAACAAAAGAATTTTTTGGAGACACGGCCAAGTCTAAGGAAATTTGGCCGTGTTGGATCAATTTTGGAGAGACACGGCCACTGGCTTGGCCGTGTCCCTTGCCCATGTTTGCTACTGCCTAATTTTTGTTGAGAGACACGGCCGTGTCCCTTTGCCCGTGTCTGCCTCGGCTTGTTTTTGTGTTGAGAGACACGGCCACAAGCTTGGCCGTGTCCCTTGAGTGTGTTGGTTACTGTGATGGTTTCTTTGCTCTTCTTGCATTGTTGAGATTGAACATACATTTGATAATAATGATGATGTATATGATACTATATGAACAATATTATGTTCTATGCATTGTGAATCTTGTAAATTGTAATGTTATATCAAAGATACTATATGTGTAATGTGAAGTATATGATGAGGTAATTGATTATGTATACTTGAATAATGAAATATTATCATATGATATGATATGAGGCCATTGTGATTGGCTATGATGATTCTATTGAAGGGTATAAGGCATGTTTGCCTATGATTAATGATGAGAATTGAGAATGAAATAATAAATGAATTGTGTGGCTAATGTGTTATTCAATTTTCAGAGTTTGTTGCTGGTGGCATGCCTAATGATAGTAACACTCTCTTGAAGTTGGGTTGAGACTTAGCATGCTTTGTTCCCCTTGAAGCTTGGTTGAACCTAATCCTTGAAGCCTAGTTGGGTTTATGATAATAATAAATGTGATGATTGAACCAAAACATCTACTCTGAAAATTGAATGGTATATTAGTGTGTTTTGGGCCCATGCTTGTCTTTGTTTAATGTGATTTATGAATGGTAAAATGATTGACTAATGAGTTATATGGAAGGATGTTGAAATGTGATATGTTTATATATGTGTACTTTATGAAATATATAGGTATGTTGTTAGCCTTCCATCTATGATGTTGATTTATTAATAAAATGTGTGACATTACATTGCATTAAAGCATAATGCTAGCATACTTTGTACTACTAAGCCGTTGGCTTAGCGCGATAGTGTTTGATCACGCAGCTGACAGAGTTGAACCTGAGAGCTCTTCGAGACCAAGTGAGAATAGACATTGAGGATTTCTCTTTTGGGTCTTAAAGATCAGAGAAGAGCTGCCAATCGTGTATATATTCTATGTTTTGTAAACTTTGATTTATAACATATTTGTAATAACTTCCGCTGTGAATTATTAAAAATTTTATATATGGTGTCTTTTGGATTTCTTTTATTTGTTTGAGATTGGTTTCACTTATTTATAAAGATATTTGTTGTGTTTTTTTTAAACTGTGACATTTTCTATATTCAGTGTACGTATATTACGATCGTTTAAGCATGCTTGGTATGTATACAGGATATGGGGGTGTTACAATTGTTTTGGTATCAGAGCCTAGGTTTGAGATTCTCAACCTAGGTAAAGTGTAAGAAAAAGAGTATTTTGACTTAAAAAGTTGGTTTTTCAATAATATATATGTTTGGGTTTGGCAGTCTCTGATCTTTAATAAGATGTATTCTGCTGTGTTTGCAGACATAGGTTGTGATGGATTCTCACTTGCGACAGTAAGTAGAGGGTAGTGCGGAGAGCGTAGCTCCTGATGAGGTTAGAGAGGGAGCTAGAGTGGATAGTGTTGGAGAGGTACCTGCTTCTGTGTCGGGGAGACCAGCTGGTGAGGAGGTTCCACCAGTTTGGCTTAGGTATGTGGTAGAGGCATTGAGGCAGCAGCAGTGCAACCACCGCCACCACCCCCACAGCCTTTGGTATCAGTGAGGGATTATGACAAATTACGGAAGTATGGAGCAGAGGATTTCTTAGGTACTATTGATCCAGCTGTAGCTGAGCAGTGGTTAGATAAAGTACAGAGGATATTTGTTCAGTTACAAGCCACTCCAGAGGAAAGATTTGATTATGCAAGATCATTGTTGCAGAAGGATGCATATGACTGGTGGAAGACAGTGCCCCATGCTATGGATGATCCACCTACATTGTCCTATGCTGATTTTCTAAAAGAGTTTGAATTGAAGTACACTCCAAGGGAGTACAAGGATGTGAAAAAAATGGAGTTTCTAAGCTTGAAGCAAGATCACCGAACCGTAACGGAATATGAGGTTGAGTTTATACGATTGAGCCATTATGCTGGGGGTATTATATCTGATGAGATAGATAGATGCAGGAGATTTGAGGAGGGATTGAGGCCCTCTATTCTGTGTCTTGTGGCTGGATCTAGATATCATGATTTTTCCCAGCTTGTGGCAGCAGCTAGGAGTGTGGAAAGAGCTCAGAATATTGCAATAGCTGCTTCTGAGGAAGAGATCAGGGTTAGAAGACCCCAGTTTGAGGCAGGGTCTTCATCTGCAAAGAGAGGTAAAGGAAGTTTTATTCCTCGGGTTAGTAGGAGTCAGAGGCTAGCGGGTAGGTCAGTACAGTTTCAGAGGCAGAGATCTAGACCTACAGTTTCAGTGGCGAGTGCTCCGACCCCAGTGACTCAGAGAGCCACTCTACCCGTATGCATTCATTGTGGTAGGCCACATGGTGGTACTTGTTGGAAGACTGGTGTAGCAGGGGTATGCTTTAGATGTGGATCACCTGATCATTTTGTTAGAGATTGTCCAGAGAGGCAAGAGCAGATGTCAGTAGATTCTGCAGCTTCTCGACCTAGTGTGAGGGGAGGTCGAGGAGGCAGAGGTTTCGGCAGAGGAGGCAGATTTGGGTTCAGTTCTAGAGGAGGTTCTACATCCAGGGAGAGTAGATCAGAGGGGGCTGGATCTTCTCAGAGGATTTATGTGATGCAGAGGCAACCAGATGCTTCGGCAGTCATAGCTGGTACTTTTTCTTTATTTGGTATTTCAGTGCTTACTTTGATTGATCCCGGATCCACACATTCATATATTAGTGCATCTGTTTTGCCTGTGTCTGATGTGCATGCTGAATCCCTAGGATTTGATGTATTGGTGACAAATCCTTTAGGGCATAGTGTGATTGTTAGCAAAGTGCACCGAGATAGTGTAGTAGTGGTGCAAGGTGAGGAGTTCCTTGGAGATTTAATTGAAATGCCTTTTAAGGAATATGATGTGATCCTAGGCATGGACTGGTTATCTAGACATGGAGCCATGGTAGATTGTAAAAAGAAAATTGTTACTTTGAGAACTGGTGATGGAAGTGAGGTGATAGTATCTAGTGAGCAGGGACAGCTAGCATCCTTGTTTGTTTCAGCTGTTGCAGCTAGGAGATTAATTAGAAAGGGGTGTGACGCTTATCTTGCTCATGTGGTGGATACTAGAGTAAAGGGTTCTCAAATTGATAGTATACCTACAGTTGCAGAGTTTCTAGATGTGTTTCCAGAGGAGTTGCCAGGGTTGCCTCCTGAGAGAAAGGTGGAGTTTGGTATTGAATTATTGCCTGGTACCACTCCTATTTCTATTACTCCTTATAGAATGGCACCTGCTAAACTGAGAGAATTGAAGGTGCAATTGCAGGAGTTGTTGGATAAAGGGTTTGTTTGCCCTAGTGTTTCACCGTGGGGAGCTCCTGTTTTGTTTGTGAAAAAGAAGGATGGTACCATGAGATTGTGTATCGATTATAGGCAATTGAACAAGGTAACTATTAAAAATAAATATCCTTTGCCTAGAATTGATGACCTCTTTGATCAATTGAAGGGTGCAGCAGTGTTTTCCAAAATTGATTTGAGATCAGGGTACCATCAGTTGAGGGTCAGAGCTAAAGATGTTCCAAAGACCGCCTTTCGGACCAGGTATGGGCATTATGAGTTTCTAGTTATGCCTTTTGGTTTGACGAATGCACCAGCAGTTTTTATGGACTTGATGAATAGGGTGTTTAGGCCCTATCTGGATCAGTTTGTAGTGGTCTTTATTGATGACATTTTGGTGTATTCGCGTAATGAAGAAGAGCATGACATGCATCTGCGGATTGTGTTGCAAATTTTGAGAGAGAAGCAATTGTTTGCTAAACTGTCGAAGTGTGAGTTTTGGCTGAATCAAGTAACTTTTCTCGATCATATAGTTTCAGCGGAAGGTATTAGAGTTGATCCGAGTAAAGTTGAAGCTATTTTGAATTGGAGTCCACCAAAGTCTGTGACTGAAGTTAGAAGTTTTCTGGGTTTGGCAGGCTATTACCGACGGTTTGTGAAAGGATTTTCTTTGATAGCTACTCCACTTACCAGATTGCTTCGAAAGGGAGTTAGATTTGTGTGGACAGATCAGTGTCAGGCTAGCTTTGATCAGTTGAGAGAAATATTGACTTAAGCGCCTGTTCTTACTTTACCTGTGGAAGATAAACCATATGTGATTTATAGTGATGCTTCACATAATGGTTTGGGTTGTGTTATGATGCAAGAAGGTAAAGTTATAGCTTATGCTTCTCGACAGTTGAAACTGCATGAGCTCAATTATCCGACCCATGATTTAGAGTTAGCAGCCATTGTGTTTGCATTAAAGATTTGGCGACACTATTTGTATGGGGAGAAGTGTTTTATCTATACTGATCATAAGAGTTTGAAATATTTGGGTGTCCAAAGAGAGCTCAATCTTCGACAGATGAGATGGTTGGAGTTGATTAAAGACTATGACTATTTGATTGATTATCATCCTGGTAAAGCAAATGTTGTTGCTGATGCCTTAAGTCGGAAGTCTTTAGCAGGTTTGACTGTTTATTCGCTCTCGTTGCTTGTTGAGTTGAGAGCGTTGCATGCTAGTTTTGTATCTTGTGATGATGGTGCATTGTTGGCACAATTGCAATTGAAACCAGTTTTGTTGGATCAGATTAAAGAGGCTCAATTGGCTGATGAGAAGATTCAAAAGATTGTTTCAGATTGTCAAAATGGAAAGAGTCGAGATTTTATTGTGAGAAATGATGGGAGTCTTTGGTTTAAGAACAGATTGCGTGTACCTGATGATGCTAATTTGAGAAGGATCATTTTAGAAGAAGCACATCAGTCAGTATTTGCTATGCATCCGGGCAATACAAAGATGTATCATGATTTAAAACAGTATTACTGGTGGTCCGGTATGAAGAGAGACATAGCGGAGTTTGTGTCCAAATGTCTCACATGTCAGAGGGTAAAAGCTGAGCATCAAGTTCCAACCGGGTTACTTCAACCTTTGTCCATGCCTGAATAGAAATGGGATAGAGTGACCATGGATTTTGTGTCTGGTTTACCATTGACACAAAGGAAGCATGATGCTATTTGGGTAATTGTTGACAGGTTGACTAAGACAGCTCATTTTCTTCCGGTTCGGATGGATTACTCTTTGGAGAGGTTAGCTGAGCTGTATATCCATGAGATTGTGAAGTTGCATGGTGTCCCAATTTCTATAGTGTCTGATCGAGATCCCCGGTTTACTTCCAGATTTTGGAAGAGTTTAAATGGTGCTTTGGGTTCTCGATTACACTTCAGTACTGCTTTCCATCCGTAGACAGATGGACAGTCAGAGAGAGTGATACAGATTATCGAGGATATGTTGAGAAGCTGTGTTATTGATTTCTCTGGAAGTTGGGATGGATTCTTACCACTTGTGGAATTTGCTTACAATAACAATCATCAATCCAGCATTGCTATGGCACCATTCGAAGCACTGTATGGTAGACGGTGTAGGACACCTTTATGTTGGAATGAGCTTGGAGAAAGTAAGATAATTGGTCCTGATCTGGTTAAAGAAACTGAAGAGAAAGTGATAATGATTCGAGATAGGTTGAAAACAGCTTCAGATCGACAGAAGTCTTATTCAGATTTGAAGAGGAGAGACATTGAGTATAATATAGGAGATAAGGTATTTTTGAAAGTGTCTCCTTAGAAGAAGATCTTGAGGTTTGGTCGGAAAGGGAAATTGAGTCCTCGTTTCATTGGACCGTATGAAGTTTTAGAAAGAATTGGACCAGTTGCTTATCGGCTTGCCTTGCCACCTGAGTTGGATAGGATCCATAATGTATTTCATGTTTCTATGTTGAGGAGATACAGGTCGGATCCTTCTCATGTGTTGCCAATTGAATCTATCGAAGTGAGTCCAGATTTGACATTTGAAGAAGAACCAATTGCTATTTTGGCATGTGAAGTGAAAGAATTAAGAAATAAGAAAGTGCCTTTGGTGAAGGTTCTATGGAAGAATCATGGAAGAGAGGAGGCAACTTGGGAGAGTGAGCAATCAATGCGAGATCAATATCCTCAACTTTTTCAGACTTAATGACAGGTAATTTCGAGGATTAAATTTCTTTTTAGAGGGGGAGAATTGTAATATCCCTAAGTGTGCCCTAGAAGTTTTAATTCAATTGTTGTTTGATTTGAATTTAATGTATATATGTTTTTGCAAAAGAAATGATTGTGTTAATGGAATGTATATGTTGTATATATGTTAATATATATAACATATATGTTGGTCAAATGAAGAGTCAAGGGAAGAAGATATTTTAATTTGGGATGAGTGAAATTATTAAAGAGATGATAATTTGACTTTTCTTCATCATCTTTTCTTCTTTTCCCTTATGGTGGCCGGCTCATCCAAAGACAAAAGAGAGCAAGAGAGCAAGAGAAGATCTTGAAGTTCTAAGCTCAAATTGAAGGAAGAATCAAGTGATTAAGTTGGAGATTTGTGGAATTGCCTTAATTTTTGGTAAGTACTCTCTTGATTCTTTAGTTATTTTTGAAGTTGTGTTTGAGATAAGTTATGAATTGTTGATATTATGATTAAATGTGTTTATAAGTGTTAATATTGTTTGTAAGTTTAAAAGTTAAATTGATGTTGGTTTTGGTTTGAAGATGGTAAGTTATGTGGATGTTGAGGTTGAAAGAATAAGAGTGAAGTTGGTTTAAGAGTTTTGAAGTAGTAAGTGATTAAATGTGTTGTTGATGTATTGTTAATGTGACTATTGGGATGAACATGTAAAACAAGTGTTGATGACATAAATTGTATCCATTTGAATGAGGTTATGTTGTGCACAATGTGTTTTAATTCAATCAAAAGAGGTTTGGCCATGTTTAGGGTTTTATTCATAAGAGACACGGCCAAACCAAGGAAGAGACACGGCCAAACAAAAGAATTTTTTGGAGACACGGCCAACTCTAAGGAAATTTGGCCGTGTTGGATCAATTTTGGAGAGACACGGCCACTGGCTTGGCCGTGTCCCTTGCCCATGTTTGCTACTGCCTGATTTTTGTTGAGAGACACGGCCGTGTCCCTTTGCCCGTGTCTGCCTCGGCTTGTTTTTGTGTTGAGAGACACGGCCACAAGCTTGGCCGTGTCCCTTGAGTGTGTTGGTTACTATGATGGTTTCTTTGCTCTTCTTGCATTGTTGAGATTGAACATACATTTGATAATAATGATGATGTATATGATACTATATGAACAATATTATGTTCTATGCATTGTGAATCTTGTAAATTGTAATGTTATATCAAAGATACTATATGTGTAATGTGAAGTATATGATGAGGTAATTGATTATGTATACTTGAATAATGAAATATTATCATATGATATGATATGAGGCCATTGTGATTGGCTATGATGATTCTATTGAAGGGTATAAGGCATGTTTGCCTATGATTAATGATGAGAATTGAGAATGAAATAATAAATGAATTGTGTGGCTAATGTGTTATTCAATTTTCAGAGTTTGTTGCTGGTGGCATGCATAATGATAGTAACACTCTCTTGAAGTTAGGTTGGGCTTGATCCTTGAAGCCAAGTTGGGTAGAAGTTTAACATGTTTTACTCCCCTTGAAGCTTGGTTGGATCTAGTCCTTGAAGCCTAATTGAGATGTTACAACCCTTGAAGCTAGGTTGGGTTGGTTCTTGAAGCCAAGTTGGGTTGAGACTTAGCATGCTTTGTTCCCCTTGAAGCTTGGTTGAACCTAATCCTTGAAGCCTAGTTGGGTTTATGATAATAATAAATGTGATGATTGAACCAAAACATCTACTCTGAAAATTGAATGGTATATTAGTGTGTTTTGGGCCCATGCTTGTCTTTGTTTAATGTGATTTATGAATGGTAAAATGATTGACTAATGAGTTATATGGAAGGATGTTGAAACGTGATATGTTTATATATGTGTACTTTATGAAATATATAGGTATGTTGTTAGCCTTCCATCTATGATGTTGATTTATTAATAAAATGTGTGACATTACATTGCATTAAAGCATAATGCTAGCATACTTTGTACTACTAAGCCGTTGGCTTAGCGCGATAGTGTTTGATCGTGCAGGTGACAGAGTTGAACCTGAGAGCTCTTCAAGACCAAGTGAGACTAGACATTGAGGATTTCTCTTTTGGGACTTAAAGATCAGAGAAGAGCTGCCAATCGTGTATATATTCTATGTTTTGTAAACTTTGATTTATAACATATTTGTAATAACTTCCGCTGTGAATTATTAAACATTTTATATATGGTGTCTTTTGGATTTCTTTTATTTGTTTGAGATTGGTTTCACTTATTTACAAAGATATTTGTTGTGTTTTTTTTTAAATTGTGACATTTTCTATATTCAGTATACGTATATTACGATCGTTTAAGCATGCTTGGTATGTATACAGGATATAGGGGTGTTACAGCCGTGGTTTGGTCTTCTAAGAAGTTGCGGCATTATTTTCAATCATATAGTGTGCAAGCAATTTCCAGGTTGGATCCAATGAAATACTTAAGGGAGACACCTTCTTTAATTGGGAAATATGGACGATGGTTGATAATACTAGAAGAAGAGGTGATCCAACAATCAAAGGTAGAGCGGTGGCAGAATTTCTGGCTCAACAACCATTACCTGAAAGTGAAGAGGTGATCTCGGAATTTCCAGATGAACATTTAGATGCAATTGAAGTACAAGGGTGGAAAATGTGTTTTGATGGAGCAGCAAATAGGAAAGGAGCAGGTTTGGGAGTTATATTAGAATCACCCAAAGGGGAACTCATCCCTTTAGCCAAAAAGTTGAAATTTAGGGCAACCAATAATATGGTGGAGTACGAAGCTTGTATTTTCGGTTTGGAAACCCTAATGATTATGAAGGTAGATAAGGTGGAAGTTTATGGTGATTTGTTGTTAGTAGTATCCCAAGTAAATGGAGAGTGGGAGTTGAAAGAAGAAAAATTGAAACCATACCATTATTACCTGACCATGATAAAGAAGAACTTTAAGGAGTGTAGGTTTGTACACCTGTCAAGAGAAGAAAATCATATGGTTGATGCCCTAGCCACATTGGCTTCGGTTTGGGAAGATCCTGTTAACCTATTCCTTAAGCCTCTGATCTTGACCAGTTCATCAACTCCTTGTTATGAATATGAAACAATCATGGAAATTGATACAGACCATGATGCATGATATGATACCATAAGGAGATTTTTGGAAGAAAGAGAATACCCGCCGGGGGCAACGAAGAGGGAGAGAAGAGCCATAAGGAGGTGGTCACTGCAATACATTACCTTCCATGGGGAGTTGTATCGAAGATGGCCCGATGGGGTGCGTTTGAGATGTTTAAGAAAGCCCGAAGTGGAGCGCATCATGTCAGAAATACATGCGGGAAATTGCGGTCCGCACATGAGTGGTTTGGCCCTAGTTAAGAAGATTATTCGACAAGGTTACTATTGGTTGACCATGGAGAGAGACTGTATTGAGTTTGTCAAGAAGTGCCAACAATGTCAGATGTACGATAACTTGAATCATATGCCTCCTGAAGAACTACATTCAATGTCTTCACCCTGGCCCTTTGCCACCTAGGGTATTGACATTATAGGAGAAATACATCCAACAGCTTCAAACGGGCACCGTTTTATTGTGGTAGCAGTTGATTATTTTTCAAAATGGGTCAAAGATGAATCCTTCAACAAGTTGGGTGCAAGTCAAATGGCTAGGTTTATCGAAAAGAACCTCATCTGCAGATATGGGGTCCCGCACAGTGTGATATCAGACAACGGGGTACAGTTTCAAGGGGCAGTTAAGGATTTATTCTCCAAGTACCAAATCCATCATCACCGATCTTCTCCTTATAGACCAAAGGCTAATGGTGCAGTGGAAGCAACAAACAAGACAATTAAGCAAATTTTGTACAAGATGACCAAGACTTACAGGGATTGGTCAAAGATGCTTCCCTTTGCTTTATGGGGATAGAGGACGAGTGTGCGAACACCTACTGGAATGACACCGTTCTCTTTGGTTTATGGGATGGAAGCAGTATTACCAATTGAGATTGAGATCAAGTCATTGAGAGTAGTCTTGGAAGTGGAGCTGCCTGAAACAGAATGAGTAGCAAGCAGATACACTCAGTTAGCTCTATTAGAAGAGAGAAGGCTAAAGGCACTGTATCATCACCAACTGTATCAAAAGAAGATAGCTCGGGCTTACAATAGAAGGGTCAAAATTCGAAGATTTAGGGTTGGGGATTTGGTATTGAAGCAATGTAGGCCTAATGTATCTGATCCAAATGGGAAGTTCAGACCCAGTTGGAAGGACCATATGTCGTGAAACAAGTCATGAGCAAAGGTGCAGTGAAGTTATCAGACATGGATGGGAATGAATTCAGTGAGCTAGTAAACATTGACAGGTTGAAGAGGTTTTTTGTATGAAAAATAAATAATAATAAAAAAAGAGAGCTCGCTAGGTTGAAAACCTAAAAAGGGCGGCCTAGGCAAAAGTTAGAGCAGTCCGCTAGTTCCGAAAACCCGAAAGGGCGGGCTAGGCAATAATTAGGGCTAATGAGAGAAAATCCTCAATTAGAAAACCCGAAAGGGCTAATTGGCAACAGTAGTGATCTTGTGTATGCTGGCTTTATGTTTGGTTGTTCCCCAATTTAATAAAACAAAATTAATGATTAAATTTGTTCTATGTGCACTGTTATAAGTATTTGACCAGATACGGATGAAATAAATAATCATAATTGCAAAAGGTGATGACAAATTATCAATGGAAAAGAAGCATCTTTTATTACTTTAGTTATTTTTCATCCTAACAAAACATTTTATGAATTGAGAAATGTAAAATCTATGGAAGTCGATAAGTGTAACGTGCAGGCCAGCTTTGCCTCAGCCGGTCCAAGTAGGCTTCAGTCAAGCAAGGCATGTCTAGGTCAGGAACAAAGTCAGAATCATGAGGCTCAGCTCCATACTGACGCCTAAGTCGGCGAGGATCATAGCATGTACCTTGACGAAGAGCAGCAAGGGGAACGTACATCAAGTATGTCCGCATGGTAATATGAGAAATCCTCCACCAAGGTACCAACCAACGGATATTGACTTCGGAGCGTGAGTGGATCCAATCAACCCAGTCAACATAGGAAGAAGCAGGATGGAGTAGTTTCCTAGCAGAATGATGATGTGGCAGGTATCTAGTAAAATCCATAGAGGGAGTATCGAGCAAACAAAGACGCTCCTGAAGCCAAACCTGCGAAGAAAGAATATATAAAAATAAAAAATAAAAAAAGGAGGTCCACTAAGTTGAAAACCCGCAAGGGCAGCTTAGGCAAAAAATAGGACAGCTCGCTAGTTCCGAAAACCCATATGGGCGGACTAGGCAAAAATTAGAGCAATATAAAAAAAAACCTAAATTGAAAACCCGGAAGGGCAGTTTAGGTAATTACCTGAAGCAGCAGCGGGCTCCCAGTCAGTCTCTTTGACAATCCTGATTTAAATCGGTCTAATCCAACTAAGGTTTCGGCTAAGATCACAGGTACCGGCGACAAGCATCCTTCCATTTGATCCATGATATCCAATACTCGTGGGTTAATATCGCCATCAGAAGAAACAAGTAAGAATTGGCCGAGTAAGCAAAGACAAAGCATGCGTCCCCAGGCCTTAGTAGGAGCCTGTAACACCCCCACATCCAGTACAAGCACACTACAAACACCACAATGTAATGTACGTGCACTGAACATAGGGATGCTACAGTTTTCTTTTACAATCAAATCATTACAAAAGATAACATAATCTTTATCATTATACATTATAGAAAATAAGTAATTAACTTGTAATATAAAACAAAATAGATATAAATACATTTACTTAATACGCAGCGGAATTTATAAAATAGTTACATATGTGAACACATTTAAATCCATATTTACAAATATACATATATTCACATTATAAATAATACTTTACAAGATATAAAGAAGTTATACATGATTGGCAACTCTTCTCTGATCTTTAAATCCCAAAGATAGATTCTTCAATGTTTACACTCACTCGGTCTTGAGGAATTCTCGGGTTCTACTCTGTCACCTGCGCGATCAAACACTATCGCGCTAAGCCAACGGCTTAGTAGTACGAAGTATAAAACATTATGCTTTCATGCTATGCAATGTCACACATATGACTAATGAATACAACATCATAGGTGGAATTATAATACCACACTTTTACATTTCACCAATCATACTCACATAAGCATATCACAATTCAAAGTCCTTCCATGGATCTCATTATTCAATTATTTTACCATCAATAAATCACATTTAAACAAAGACAAGCATGGGCCCAAAGCACACTAATATGTCATTCAATTTTCAGAGTTAGTGCTTTGGTTTTGTTATCACATTTATCATTATCATATACCCAACTAGGCTTCAAGGATTAAGTTCAACCAAGCTTCAAGGGGAACAAAGCATGCTAAGTATCAACCCAACTTGGCTTCAAGAACCAACCCAACCTAGCTTCAAGGGTTGTAACATCTCAATTAGGCTTCAAGGACTAGACCCAACCAAGCTTCAAGGGGAGTAAAACATGTTAAACTTCTACCCAACTTGGCTTCAAGGATCAATTCCAACCTAACTTCAAGAGATTGTTACTATCATTAGGCATGCCACCAACAACAAACTCTGAAAATGGAATAACACATTAGTCACACAATTCATTTATTATTTCATTAACCATTTCAATCTCAATTGAATCATCATCTAGGCAAACATGCCTCATTTATCACAATTAAATCATCATAGACAATCACAATGGCTTTATATTTCATCACAACTCAATTCACATTATAGCAATTTATCTTTCATATACACAATCATTTACATCATTATATCCTTCATTGTTATAAACATAACAAAGCACATTATTCATATAAGTTAACAATGTAGTAATGCAACATTTGTACTTACCTCAATAACAATTTACACAACTCTTAACACTTCTTTGTCCAAGATCCTTTTACCTCTTAGATCAATGATCAATCATTTTCTTCAAGACCTAATCCAAAAATAATAACATATACTTGCTTAGGGATACACAAGAGACAATCCGATTAAAAGTAAGCTAGGGCAACCCTAAACTTGACACGCTCAGCCACACGGGCGTGTCCCTGACCGTGCCCTAACTCCACAACACAGAAGCATTTACATGCTCAACAACACGGGCGTGTTCCTGGGCGTGTAATACCTTCTGCTTCTCAAACACAATTGACACGCCTAAAGATCCTGGACGTGCTCATGGGCGTGTCCGGCCACAAATCAAGATTCCGGCCAAAACAACCAAACACTCAACAAAACACTTCTATCCATCAACATCCACTTCACACCATCTTAACAAAACATACCCAAAAACCATCTTAACTCACAAAAACACCAAAACAAGCCAAAACACAAATCAACTATAAATCACAAATCCTAATCACAAACACAACATCATCTCTTCCAACCAACTTACTCTTTCCTTCAATCCACCCTTAAAATCCATGATCAAAACAATCAAAAACTCTTAAACATCTCAAAATCAAACAACACACTCTTAAATCATCTATCAAACTCAATCAAAACTTCAAATAAACAAAGAAATCAAAAGAGGACTTACCAAAGTTACAAAACTTCTTGAATCACCAACTTGATCACTTAGATCTTCCTTCAATTTGAGCCTAGCACATCAAGATCCTCTCTTGTTCTCTTGTTTCTCTTGTCTATGGAGGAGCTGGCCAACAACAAAGGAAAGAGAAGAAGAAAAGAAAAACAAAGACAAGTCAAACTTCTCCTCTTCTTTAAATCTCCACCAAGCAATTCTAACAAAGCAATTACTTAAATGCCCTCATCCATTTGTTTTGATTTCCTTAAAAACACTTACCCCTTTTTAGTCATTTCAAAAAACACAAATAAATATCTTCTTCCCTTGACCACTCTTTTGACTTATGTATATGCTATATATATTATCATATAAACAACATATACATTTCTCTCTACACAATCTTTTCCTTTTTAAAACAATACATACACATAATTCAAACAAACAACAATTATATCCAAACTTCTAGGGCATACATGGGGATATTACAATTCTCCCCCTCTAAAAAGAAATTTCGTCCTCGAAATTACCTGTCATCAAGTCTAAACATAAGTCAAGAACCATTCCACCGAGAGTGGGGGCGAAAATCCCTGCTCACATGTGTAATAAATAATTAAGACAAAAATGATAAATAATAAATTAAAAA
The DNA here is from genome assembly GCA_947685225.1 of Garcia nutans. Taxonomy (NCBI): domain Eukaryota; kingdom Viridiplantae; phylum Streptophyta; class Magnoliopsida; order Malpighiales; family Euphorbiaceae; genus Garcia; species Garcia nutans. Next base: position 52,533,453 of record CANTUV010000007.1, read on the forward strand.
TAAACTTAAATGTGCGAATTATGTTTGGATGTGACTGTAGGACGAGTATTGCTACCAAAACAACCAATAATTCTCAATGACTTAGAGGAATTAAATTTACATATTTTAGGTGAGTTATATTGTCCAGCCCTTGCTTTGTCAATTTTGGAATTCTTTGATGAAAATTTAACCATTGTTGATATTTGAGCCATTTGATATAATTTATTGTTTGTGATTCTGCATTTGTGAATTGTGAAAAACAATGTGGCCTCTTGGCCTAAGTGATCATGCCAAGCCATTTGATTAGCCAATATGACAGAATCCTAACTTGATGGGGACTATACTATCAGGCTAAGTGCACATAGAAGTTTGTAATTTTTAGGGTAAAAGCTACCGTTATGTGAATGTGATGTGTGATAGCACTGGACTAACAATATGTTTTCTTAAGTGCTATTGATATGTGTTATCTGTCATATTATGTGATTTGCTTTTGTGATAGTGGTCCAATTATTGTGGGCCTTTCTTGTGGATTGAATTTTATTATTATACATTTATCGGGCTGCTACCTTATGTATTTATTATTCTTGAACCTTAAACTATTTTATTGTACATCCTATCCTTGTGACACTATAATCTCACTGAGTTGACCACTCACTCTATCTTCTGTGGTTTCAGGTAGAGGTGACTCAGGACCATCAGCTTCTTGATTTTTCTTCCAGCAAGAAGCTTGAGAATAATGTAATTAACAAATACTATCATATGTAATTAAATAATTATGTTTATGATATACTGTAGTTGCTTCGTAGTACTATTATGAATATTTTAATAAAGTGTAGAAGTAATCTATATTGAAAAAATATATGTAATATTCAATATCAAAATAAATGTGTAATAATATGCCATTAAATTATGAGTAAATAATACAAGTTATGATATGAAATTTTAATTCACTAATGCAATTAACCAATATGTATGAATTCATAAATTAGTTGGGTTTTACATGGTGCCTGGTGGCGTTAAGCCTACCCGGACCCTAGGACCATCACACTTCTAAAAATGGGGTGTGACAAAGGTGGTATCAAAGCCTAACATATAGGTTAAAGGTTCGTAATCATAAATGTGTAAGAATAATATGGAGCTTAGGATTATTTTGTCATATCTTGTTTTTGTTGTTATCCAGATCTGTGTTAATTCGTGCGCTAACTGAATAATTCTTTTCTCTCTTATAGTTTAGATATGAAAACCCAAAGAAGGCTTAGGGCAATTAGATCTGAGGGAGCTATTCCTTATGAGGAATCTATGCAAAGAGTTGAGAATGTAAGAACTCCTCCCCCAGAATCACCGGCAGCTGAAGACAAAATAAATGGGGTGATGGAAAGACTTGAACAATTATAGAAAAATTATGAGTTGATGATGTAAATGATGATACAACAAAGACAACAACAACAACAGGCTCTTGTCCCTGAAGTCCAAGTTCCTCCACCTTCACCACCACAGATGGAATCAGATGAAGAAAGAAAATTATTAGCAGGATTGTTGAAACTTAGTCCTCCAATCTATAAAGGGGAAGAAGACCCTATAGAGTTTTTAGAAGAAATGGAATTAAAGACTCAAATACTTTATTGTCCAGACAAGAAAACAATTGAATTTGCAGGGTACTAGATGAGAGGTGATGCAAAGGAATGGTACAAGAGAGTTGTGGTTGGATTATTGAAAGGAAATGTTCTTTTGACTTGGGAGCAATTAGCAGAGATGGTATTGCAAGAGTTTCTACCTGAAAGTATTAGGCAAGCCAAGGTTTAGAGTTTGGGAGTTTAGTGCAAACACTTAGTATGAAAGTATCTGAATATGCAAGATAATTTAATCAGTTGAGTAAGTATGTACTTGCTCTAGTACCAAATGAAGCAGCAAGAATACACCTATTCAAATGAGAATTAGTTAGTTCACTGTACATGATTTTGGCTACTCATGATTATGATTCTTACTACAAACTAGTGGACAAAGCAAGAATAATAGAAAATAGAGAGATGGAAGCCTGAGAATAGAAGAAGAAGGCTATAACTAAAAGCTTTATAAGACAGAGAGGTAGGGAAGAAGTAGGGACACCTAGTGCTAGGCAACAATCGCAATCTATGCCATAAACCAATCTATCAAGAACCTCAACGAGACTTCTACTTAGACCATCTACAGGAAGGCCATATGCTACTATTACTTATGGATTTTCTAGTACTAATATTCGGAGGCCTCTTGTACATACTTCCTGTCAGACTTGTGGGAAGATGCATAGAGGCCAATGTTATAGGGAGATTAGGGCATGCTCTAAATGTAGGAAAAAAGATCATATGATTAAAGATTGTCCTTTGATTGCAGTAGAAATAAGATCCCAAATGTCCCAAATCACAGTGTAGATAGAAAGGAGTACTAGATCTAGTGGAGTTGGAAGAGGTTCTGGAAGAGACAATGTTACTGAAAGACCTGCAATTCAATCATCGTCTTGTAGGGGTAGAGGGAGAGTGTATACCTTATCACCTCATAAGGCATAAGCATCAAATGCAGTTATTACAGTTATCATTTCCATCCAATCTGTTAAAAGGAAGGGTGTTGTTTGATTAAGGGGCAACCCATTCTTTTGTGTCCACCTATTTTACTTCTAAATTACATGTACTTTCCAAACTGCTTGATCTTCCTCTCACTGTGTTTACCCCAATTAGAGAAAGAAATTATTGTTAAAAATGTATACCCTTTTCATGAGGAAGTGATTGAAGACAAAACCCTGAGAGCTAATTTGATAGAATTACCAGTGTTAGAGTATGATGTTATTTTGGGAATGGATTGGCTGTCTAAGTATTTTTTTCAGCTTACATTGTAATGGTAAGAGGGTAATATTTCATAGTTCATCAAGGGAAAATTTTCAATTTCAGGGGGATAAGAGTGAAGTGCTAAATAGTATGATCTCAATAATTAGTGATAAAAGATTATTAAGAAAGGAATGTATAGGGTATTTGGCCCATGTCAGATAATATGACCACTTTGCCTCCAGAGAGGGAAATAGAGTTTAGTATAGATTTGCTACTTGGTACAACACCTATTTCTATTCCTCCACACAGAATGGCTCCAACAGAGTTGAAGGAGTTGAAAGAACAATTACAAAATCTTCTGGATAAAGGCTTCATTAGACCTAGTAGCTCACCATGGGGTACACCAGTATTATTTGTTATGAAAAAAGATGGTTCACTTTGAATGTGTATAGACTACAGACAGTTAAACAAGGTGACTATAAAAAAAGATATCCTCTGCCTAGAATTGATGATTTGTTTGGTCAACTACAAGGGGCAATATATTTTTCTAAGATAGATCTTCGCTCTGGGTACCATCATTTGAGAATTAAGAAGAAAGACGAATCTAAAACTGCATTTCATACTAGATATGGCCATTATGAGTTTTTAGTACTACCTTTTGGTCCCACTAATGCACCTGCAACATTTATGGATCTGATGAATTGGGTTTTCAAGTCATACTTAGATAAATTTTTGGTTATTTTCATAGATGATATATTGATTTATTCCAAGAGCCAGACTGAACATGAAAAGCATTTAAGAATAGCATTGCAGACTTTGAGGGAGCATCATTTATTTGCTAAATTGTCTAAGTGTGAATTTTAGTAAGAGAAAATATCTTTCATAGGACATGTGATCACCGGTGAAGGGTTATGATGAGATCAATTTTATACTTGTTTTTAATATGATTTTGATGTATTTTTAGTTAATGATTCATTTGATTTTTGTTTAAAGTTTGTTTAAAGTGTTTGTTTTAGGTTAAAGTGCAAAAACTCCCTTGGATGATCAAAACAAAAATCAAAATGAGAGACACGGCCAGCAAGCTTGGCCGTGTCACCTAGGGCAACCTTGAATAATTAAATTATTTTCCAGACAAGTGGGGAACAAAGACTAGCTTTTGGCAAAAGTATTATTAAACAAAAGAAAAGCTTGCCTAATTTGTGGAAAAGAAAGATAAAACAAAGGGAATGTGGGAGACAAGGGAGAGTGGTGTGAGTTGGAAGATATGGGTTGTGAGCTGGAAGGTATGGGCTGTGTGCTTTGAAGGGAGTTAAAAGGAGAAGAAAATGAAGAGGAGAAGGGATGTGAAGGCTGGAACAAGGGAGAAGGAGCCAACTGCTGGAGCATAAAGGAGAGTCTTGAGCTGAGTTTGAAGAAGGAGATACATCCTATACAAGACCTAAACCAAGAATCAAGGATTAAAGTGAAGAAATAAAAATTAGTCGCCATGGATTGTTTGGTTTCTTTTACTCATTTCTCTTGTTCGGTTTCTTTTACTCATTTCTCTTGTTCTGTTTTTCTTGTTTTGAACATGAACTAATTCATTTTCTATCTAGATATTGATGAACCCTAGCTTATTTGTATGGATTGAATAATCTCATTTAATTGAATCATTTGATTGAGTTGTTTTATTCTTATGATGCTTAATGATTTATTTCCAATTGATAATAGCATGCTTATTGATTGGTTGTAATTTTCATATTATTGACTTGAGAAAGCTTGATATGAATTGAATACTTATAAGGGTTGAGGATTAATTGGAGTGCTAGAGGTAGACTTACAAGATCCTTTTGTTTATAGTTCCTTGTTCTTAATGCAAGATCTATTTAATTGTGTTTGAGAAGAGATTCCGGTACTCTATTTAGTGATTAGGGATTAATTCACTCGAGAGAGGTTTTAGTCTAAGTTAGAGGAATGCCAATTCAACTCTATTATGTGATTTAATTGAATTGATTTTCATAAATATAATTATGGCTAGGGGGATTCAATATCTGGACAGTATCATTACCATCAATTCTTTTTGCACAATATTTAATTTCCCTTTATTTTCAGTTATTAAATTATTTGTTTTTAAATACAAAACATCACAAAACTATTGATTTGCTAAACAACGGTTAAGATTAGCACTAGTACTTGACCTTGTCCTCAGTGGAACAATAACTCACTCACTACTTTATTACTTGGGCGACCCGTGCACTTGCGGTATTGCTATAGCGTAGCTCGCGCGCACCAAGTTTTTGGCGCCGTTACTGGGACAGCAGTTTCAATATTAGTAATATAATCAAGACTGTTGATTTAGTTTTATTTTCATTTGTTTTTTACATTGGTTCTTGCTTGTTGACTATCATTTTAGGTATTTCTTCCTGTTTATGACCAGAGGTAGCTCATCCCAACTGTTTGAGTTAGACCCAGAGCTAGAAAGAACATTAAGGAGAAAGCGAAAGGAAGAAGAGGAGGTAGTTTTGGAAGACGCAGAAACAGAAATAAATCTGGAAATAGAAGAAGAAGAAGAGTTTGAAGTGATGAAAGGAGTTGGACCAAGAACAATGTAGGAGTTTGCTAAGCCCAATCTCAATGGAGCTGAATCTATTTTTTGGAGGCAGACAGTTGCTGCGAACAACTTCGAAATAAAGGCAAATGTAATTCAAATGGTGCAGTAGACTTGTCAGTTCGATGGGTTTCCGGATGAAGATCCTAATGCACATATTGAGAATTTCCTAGAGATATGTGACACATTCAAGATAAATAATGTCTCAGATGATGCAATTAGGTTGAGGTTGTTCCCATTTTCCCTTAAAAGTAGACCAAAGAAGTGGCTGAAATCTTTTCCTTCACGAACCTTCACTACATGTGGTCGGTTGGCAGAGAAATTCCTAGAAAAACACTTCCCACCTTCCAAAACTGCTAAGTTGAGGAATGATATCTCATCCTTTCTGCAGCAAGATGGTGAGACCCTTTATGATGCCTGGGAAAGATTTAAAGATTTGTTGAGAAGGTGCCCTCATCATGGACTTCCACTATAGCTTCAAATTCAAACATGTTACAATGGGTTGAATTATGTAATTAAGCAATCCATTAATGCAGCAGCTGGTGGTACCATAAACAACAAGACACCTGAACAAGCAAGGGATTTAATTGAGGACATGGCTATCACCAACTATCAGTGGCAAGCCCTAAGGGAGCAAGGAAAGTTGAAGGTCATGGGTTCACACCAATTAGATCCTGTGGTGGCTTTGACAGCCCAATTGGAAGCATTGAATAAAAAATTTGATTCTTTGGCCTCTTCTTCTGGGAAAGCAATGCAGGTGATGTCTTGTGAATGGTGTGGGGGTGGACATCAAAGTCAAGATTGCCAAAGTGGCAATATGTTTGCTAGGCAAGAGCAAGTAGATTATGTTGGAAATATGCGAAGGCAACAATAGAATAACCCCTGCAGCAACACATATAATCCGGGGTGGAGAAATCATCCTAATTTCTCATGGAGTAATTAGAATAATCCTAAACCTCCCCCTGGATTCCAGCAGCCCCAACATGAACAAGCTGTCCCTCCAAGAAAGAGCAATTTGGAGGACATGATAGAGAAATTTATAGCAACTTCTGAAACCAGGCTTCAATCAACTAAAATCACTCTTACAAATCAGCAAGCCTCTATCCATAATCTAGAGAATCAGGTGGGGCAAATTGCCAAGCTGCTCAGTGAGAGACCAAAAGGGAGTTTACCTAGCAACACTAAGGCAAATCCTAAAGAGCAGCTTAAGGCAATTACACTAAGGAGTGGAAAAGAGATCAAGGGCAATGTGGTTGAGAGAAGAGACGAAGTGGCAGTGAAAGGGGCTGAAGAACAAGAAAAAGAAGACGATCCTACTGTCACTTCAAGAGAGAGAGCTGCAACAGGAAGTAAGAAAGAGAACTGGCCATAAGAAAGCAGCCCCATTATGAAAGAATACTAACCTAGAGTACCATATCCGGCAAGGTTGAATAAGGACAAGATTGATGCTCAGTTTGGTAAGTTTCTTGAACTTTTTAAACAATTGCACATTAATATTCCATTTGCTGAAGCTTTGTCACAAATGCCTAAGTATGCTAAATTTTTGAAAGATATCCTTTCTAACAAAAGGAAGCTTGAGGAAGTGTCTTTAGTGCATTTATTTGAAAAGAGTTTGATAATTTTACAAAGGAGGTTACCTAAGAAGTTAAAAGATCCAGGTAGTTTTACCATTCCATGTTTAATAGGTAACCTTAAGGTTAAGAGTGCATTAGCTGATTTGGGGACTAGCATAAGTGTTATGCCCTATAAAATGTTTAAAGAGTTAGGCATTGGTAAACCTAAACTAACACTTATGACCATCCAACTTGCTGATAAGTCAGTAGTCCACCCTCATGGCATTATAGAAGATGTGTTGGTAAAAGTCAGGGATTTCAATTTCCCTAATGATTTTGTTGTCATTGATATTGATGAGGATGCGGATGTTTCACTTATTCTTGGTAGGCCATTTTTAAATACAGCCCGTGCCCTTATCGATGTTCATGATGGCACTTTAACTTTGAGAGTGGGTGATGAGAAAGTTATTTTTAGGATACATGATGCCATGAAAAATTCACTTTCACTTGATGAGGCGGAATCATGTAATGATGTTATTGAGCATGAGACCGTAAATTGTGTTACTAACATTGTTTCCAAGGATCCCCTTGAGTTGTGTTTATTGCAGGAAAATGTTGAGGATTAAGAAGCAATGGAGCATATTGCTTTTCTTGAAGCAAGCAATTTGTTCAAATGCAGAGCATATGAGACTATTGAGATGCCAAAGGAAGAGAAGCCAAAACCATCGGTGATTGATCCACCCAACTTGGAACTAAAGCCCCTTCCAGATCACCTTGAGTATGGATTTCTGGCAGAGAAGAAGAAATTACCAATAATTTTGAGTTCCCACCTATCTTCTGAGCAGAATGAAAAGCTTATCCAATTGTTGCAGAAACATAAGAAAGTGATAGCTTGGAAGATAGTAGACATCAAGGGTATCAGTCCATCCTATTGCACTCACAAGATACTGATGGAGGATGAATTCAAGCCGGTAGTGCAACCACAATGGAGACTAAACCCAAAGATGAAAGATGTAGTGAAGGCTGAAGTGATAAAACTACTGGATGTAGGAATTATATATCCGATCTCGGATAATTCTTGGGTGAGCCCAGTCCAGGTAGTACCAAAGAAAGGAGGGGTGATGGTGGTCCCTAATGAAAATGATGAGCTGATTCCAACAAGAACAGTTACCGGTTGGAGGGTTTGCATTGACTATAGAAAATTGAATGATGCAACTAGAAAGGATCATTTTCCTTTACCCTTCATTGATCAGATGTTGGAGAGGTTATCCGACCATGAGTACTACTGCTTTTTGGATGGTCTTTCAGGCTATTTCCAAATTCCTATTGCCTCGGAAGACCAAGAGAAAACTACATTCACCTGCCCATATGGGACATTCACATATCGAAGAATGCCATTTCGGGTTGTGCAATGCACCTGCGACTTTTCAGAGGTGCATGGTGGCAATCTTTGATGAAATTGTTGAGGTTATTATGGAGGTATTTATGGATGATTTCTCGGTCTATGGCAGCTCATTTGACAGATGTTTGGAAAATCTTGAAAGAGTCTTGATGAGATGTGAGGAGACTAACTTAGTGCTTAATTGGGAAAAGTGTCATTTCATGGTTCAAGAGGGAATTATGTTGGGACACAAAATTTCAAGCAAGAGCATCGAGGTGGATCGGGCTAAGGTACACAACATTGAGAAGTTACCACCACCCACATCTGTGAAGGCCATCATAAGTTTTCTAGGACATGTGGGTTTTTATCAAAGGTTCATTCGAGATTTTTCTAAGATAGCCCATCCATTGACAAGACTCCTTGAGAAGAACGTGGATTTTGTTTTTGATGAGGAATGTTTGAGAGCATTCACAACTCTTTAAGGAGAAATTAACTCATGCTCCAATCATGATAGCTCCCAATTGGAGTCTACCATTTGAAATAATGTGCGATGCAAGTGACTTTGCAGTGGGAGCAGTCTTGGGTCAACGCAAGGAGAAATACTTCCAGCCTATCTACTATGCAAGCAAGACCTTGAACACAGCACAAGCTACTTACACAACTACAGAGAAAGAGCTGCTAGCTGTGGTTTTTGCTTTTGGCAAGTTTAGATCATATCTAATCTTGTCAAAAGTGATTGTTTATACAGACCATTAGGCTTTAAGGTACTTATTTGCAAAAATTGATGCTAAGCCTAAGCTAATCCGTTGGGTTTTGTTGTTGTAGGAATTTGACTTGACAATTCAAGACAAGAAGGGAGCTGAAAATCTTGCAGCAGATCACCTTTCTCGCTTGGAGAATCCAACCTTGGAGAGGTTTGAAGAAGGGGACATTGATGATCACTTCCCCAATGAGCAGCTGTACGCCATGGTAAGTGAGATAAGTAATTTAAATTTTGAAACACCTTGGTTTACAGATTTTGCTAACTATTTAGCTGTTAGGGAACTTCCTAAGGACTTAACTTATCAAGCAAAGAAGAAATTCTTTTCTGATTTAAAGTATTATTTTTGGGAGGATCCCTTTTTATTTAGATTATGTAAGGATCACATGATCCGACGATGTGTGGCATGGCCCGAAACAATGAGCATTCTTAGTCAATGCCATGCTGGACCAGCTGGTGGTCATATGGGAGCCAATAGGACTGCTTAAAAGGTACTAGAATCAGGATTTTATTGGCCCACTTTGTTTAGGGATAACTACGAATTTGTGAACCACTGTGATCGATGCCAAAGGACTAGAAACATTTCATCTCGTGATGAGATTCCTCAAAATGGGATTTTAGTTTGTGAAATCTTTGATGTATGGGGGATCGATTTTTTGGGACCCTTTCCAAATTCCCTTGGTAACAAATATATTCTTGTAGCTATAGACTATGTATCTAAATGGCCTGAAGCCCAAGCCTTGGCAACAAATGATGCTAGGGTTGTGGTGAAGTTTTTGAAGAAGTTGTTTTCTCGATTTGGTACACCAAAAGCAATTATAAGTGATAGGGGTACTCACTTTTGTAACTTTAAGCTTGCGAAAGTTTTCAAAAGATTAGGATTTACACATAGGTTTCCTACTCCTTATCATCCCAAACTAGTGGCCAAGTTGAGAACACGAATAGGGAGATTAAAAGAATTATGGAAAAAACTGTATAGCAATCCCGAAAGGATTGGTCCGAGAAATTGGACAGTGCTCTATGGGCTTTTAGGACTGCATTCAAAACTCCCTTGGGCACTATGCCATTTAGGTTGGTATATGGAAAAGCTTTCCATTTACCTGTTGAAATTGAACATAATGCATATTGGGCTATAAAACATATTAACCTTGATCTAGCTTGTGCAGGTAAAAGGCAAAAATTACAAGTAAACGAGTTGGACGAGTGGAGATTGCAAGCTTATGACAATGCGAGAATGTATAAGGAACGTACCAAGAGATGGCATGATGCTCACATTAAGGAATGGAAAGAGTTTCAAGCATGAGATCAGGTGTTATTGTACAATTCAAGGCTTTGACTCTTTCCAGGTAAGTTGAAATCACGATGGTCTGGTCCTTTTACTATCAAGGAAGTTTTTCCCTACGGAGTGGTTGAAATAACTCACCCGAAAAAAAGAGATTTTAAAGTCAATGGGCATAGGCTCAAATTTTACTTTGGAGGGGAAATACAGGACTTAAAGGAGGTTTTACACCTCCAAGACTAGGGAAAGTTGCCCTGAATGTCCAACTAATACGACGTTAAAGAAGTGTTGGGTGGGAGACAACCCACCATTTTATTCGTTTAATAATAGTTGTGTCTTTAATTCCTATATTTTTGGTTTGTGATGTTGATTGATGGTTTGTTTGTTTGTTCGTTTTGGTTTCATCTAAACTCTCTCTTAGTTTATGCATGCTCACATTGAGGACAATGTGAATCTTTAAGTGTGGGGTGCATTTTGTGTTTTTACTTTTACTTGTTTTAGTTTAAGTTTAGTTAATGTTTTTCTTGTTTTTCTTTAAATAAATGAATTTTGAAAAGTTCAATTGTTATAAATATTGTTGATAGATGACTTTTGAATTTTTAAAGCATGAATTTGAGAATTGAGTAGAATTGATACTTATTGTCAATTTTGTTGGTTTTTCCTTGCATTGCCTTTAACCTAGTGAGAAATTGAGCCATCAACTGATTATTCTTGTTGTGGGTGAACATCTTTGATTAATGACTTGCTAGAACTTGCTTTGATATGCATTTTAAGATTACATAAAAATTTCAATTAGGCATTAAGATGATTAAGGCAATTAGGTGAACCCACTTTGGCTTAAAAAGACCAACCCTATTTTTAACCTTAGTTAGCCAATTTTGAGCCTATTCCGTTTATCCTTTTCTTTCTTTTTCGCAACACTACTAACTTTGAATCATGCTATTTTGTCTCTTACCCTTTCATTAGGTCAAGAGCATTTATGACCGAGTGTTGTGTTGAATTAAGTGTGGGGTTAAATTTAGTAGGTTTAAGATTGCAAAGCAAAATATAAAAAAAAAGAGAGAGAGAGAGAGAAGAAGAAAAATAATCAGAATAATTATTGTTCTTGTTAAAAGGGTTGGAATATGTTTGGAATAATCATTACAAGATGTAATAAGTGAGTTCCCTTGAACAGTTCTTTAATGTCAAGGGGTAGATAAGAGGAAGGTGTTTTGGGATTGTGGGGTTATACATATGATCGGTTACTTCATTCTTGAAGTGCTCTTGAACTTAATGATTAAGCTCACATTTCCTAAATGTCATGCCTTTACCTTAGCCCCATTACAACCCTATAAAAGACCTTTTGATTGATGCTTGATTGTAATTAAGTGATGGAGATTTGATAGATAAGCAAGCCTATGGTGATAATCTTTCATTGATTGTTATGAGTACAAACACCACCATGATCAAACACTTTTAAGAGTTGGTGAGGGAGTGACAACATTGGTTATGCATGGAAAGCCACTTAATTGCTTGGGTATCGATTTTGTTCGATTTGATATTGATTGCGGATTTAGGGATAGGGAAGTCTTGAAACAATTTTTATAACTCTTGAACTTTAAAATTTTATCATGTTTAGTTGTTTTGATTTTAATCTTGCTTGGGGACAATCAAGGAACCAAGTGTGGGGTATTTGATGAGATCAATTTTATACTTGTTTTTAATATGATTTTGATGTATTTTTAGTTAATGATTCATTTGATTTTTGTTTAAAGTTTGTTTAAAGTGTTTGTTTTAGGTTAAAGTGCAAAAAACTCCCTTGGATGATCAAAACAATGAAGAAAGAGCATGAATCAAGCAAGACATGGCCATGCCAAAGTAAGCTTGGCCGTGTCACTCAAAAGAAGTGCAAGACAATAGCTGACACGGCCAAGAGACATGGCCAAGCCACTGGCCGTGTCTCACCTGAAGAGCAAAACCAAGAAACCAAAGAAATGAAGGCAGAAGCTGACACCATCACATGACACGGCTAGGAGCTTGGTCATATCACCCTAAGAAATAAAGAAAACAAATTGACAAAGCTAGAAGCAGAAGGTGACACACCCACATGACACGCCCAAGCCACTGGTCGTGTCACATGACACGGCCAGGAGCTTGGCCGTGTCACCTAGAAGAAAAGAAGGAAAGAAATGGCAGAAGGAGACACTGCCAACAAGCTTGGCCATGTCCCAAGCAAAGTGAGAGACACGGCCAGCAAGCTTGGGCGTGTCACCTAGGGGAACCTTGAATAATTAAATTCTTTTGTAGATAAGTGGTTAACAAAGACTAGCTTTTGCCAAAAGTATTATTAAACAAAAGAAAAGGTTGCCTAATTTGAGGAAAATAAAGATAAAACAAAGGGAATGTGGGAGACAAGGGAGAGTGGTGTGAGTTGGAAGATATGGGTTGTGAGCTGGAAGGTATGGGCTGTGAGCTTTGAAGGGAGTTAAAAGGAGAAGAAAATGAAGAGGAGAAGGGACGTGAAGGCTGGAACAAGGGAGAAGGAGCCAACTGCTGGAGCAAAAAAAGAGAGTCATGAGCTGAGTTTGAAGAAGGAGATACATCCTATACAAGACCTAAACTAAGAATCAAGGATTGAAGTGAAGAAATACAAATTATTTGCCATGGATTGTTTGGTTTCTTTTACTCATTTCTCTTCTTGTGTTTTTGAACATGAACTAATTCAGTTTCTATCTAGATATTGATGAACCCTAGCTTATTTGTATGGATTGAATAATCTCATTTAATTGAATCATTTGATTGAGTTGTTTTATTCTTATGATGCTTAATGATTTATTTCCAATTGATAATAGCATGCTTATTGATTGGTTGCAATTTTCATATTATTGACTTGAGAAAGCTTGATATGAATTGAATACTTATAAGGGTTGAGGATTGATTGGAGTGTTAGAGATAGACTTACAAGATCCTTTGGTTTATAGTTCCTTGTTCTTAATGCAAGATCTATTTAATTGTGTTTGAGAAGAGATTTCGGTACTCTTCTTAGTGATTAGGGATTAATTCATTCGAGAGAGGTTTTAGTCTAAGTTAGAGAAATGCCAATTCAACTCTATTATGTGATTTAATTGAATTGATTTTCATAAATATAATTGTGGCTAGGGGGATTCAATATCTGGATAGTATCATTACCATCAATCCTTTTTACACAACATTTAATTTTCCTTTACTTTCAGTTATTAAATTAGTTGTTTTTAATTACAAAACATCACAAAACTATTGATTTGCTAAACAACGGTTAAGATTTACACTAGTACTTGACCTTGTCCTCAGTGGAATGATAACTCACTCACTACTTTATTACTTGGGCGACCCGTGCACTTGCGGTATTGCTATAGTGTAGCTCGAGCGCACCAGGTTACAAGTGGATCCTAAGAAAATTGAAGCAGTAGCCGATTGGCCTCGACCAATAAATGTTGCAGAAATAAGGAGTTTTCTGGGATTAGCTGGTTATTATAGAAAATTTATAAAAAATGTTTCTAAAATAGCTATACCAATTACTAGACTACTCCATAAAGAGGTAAAGTTTGATTGAGACAGCAAATGTGAGGAAAGATTTTGTAGATTGAAGGAATGTTTAACATCTACATCTATTCTTGCATTACCAATTGAAGGAGGCAAATTTATAGTGTATTGTGATGCATCTAGAGTGGGACTTGGTTGTGATGCATAATGATAGGGTGATTGCCTATGCCTCCAGACAACTAAGGAAACATGAGGTAAATTATCCTACTCATAATTTGGAAATTACATCAGTGGTATTTGCTTTGAAGATTTGGAGACACTACTTATATGGTGAAAAATGTGAGATATTCACACATCATAAGAGCCTTAATTTATCTTTCAATAGAAAGATCTAAATCTCAGGCAATGTAGATGGATGGAGTTACTTAAGGACTATGATTGTGAGATCTTATATCATCTAGGCAAAGCCAATGTGGTAGTGGATGAGTTAAGCAGGAAATCTTTGGGGAGTTTAGCACACATTCATGTAGGTCGATGACCATTAGTAAAAGAGGTTCATAACTTATATGGCTTGGGGATATGATTTGATTTATCAAATAATGGAACACTAATAGCTCAATTCACTGTCAAACCATTATTGATTGATCAAATCAATGCACTACAAAATAAAGATCCATAATTGGTGAGGATAAAAGAAGACATTTCCATAGGCAAGACCTTTAAATTTGTGATTGATGAAGGTGTATTGAAATGTGGCAATCGACTTTGTGTACCAACAGTAAGTGATTTAAAGGAATAGATAATGAAGGAGGCTCATTATGCAAACTATAATGCACATCTTGGAACTACCAAAATGCACCATGATCTGAAAGATATTTATTGGTGCGCTGGTATGAAGAAGGATATTACAGAATTTGTAACAAAGTGTCTAACATGCCAACAGGTGAAATTTGAACATTAAAAGCCATCTGGGCTATTACAACAGTTACCACTACCAGAATGGAAATGGGAGAGGATTACTATGGATTTTGTGGTTAGATTACCTAAAATATATGCAGGCTATGATTCTATATGGGTGATTATTGATAGATTTATGAAATTTGCTAATTTTCTACATGTAAAAACCACTTATTGTATATCCCAATATGCCCAAATATATTTAGATAAGATAATATGTTTACATGGAGTGCCTATTTCCATCATTTTTGATAGAGGAACACAATTCACCTCTAGATTCTGGCAGAAGTTACAACAGGCATTGGGAACAAAGTTAGATTTCAGCACTGCATTTCATCTATAAATAGATGGGCAAATAGAAAGAACTATTCAAACCTTAGAAGATATGTTGAGATTTTGCATTTTGGATTTTGGAGGTACTTGGGACAAGCATCTACCATTAATTGAATTTGCTTATAATAATAGTTACCATTGATTAAATTTGACTATAAGGGCATTCAAGTTAACAAACGAGTATAAAAGATTTGAGGGGCAAAATGGACATTTAACCTACTTAATTCTCAGCCATTTTCTTCCAAATTAAATGGGTGAGTTAACTTCTTTGAATAGGAAGAGCTTAGGCAAATTATGATTAAAAAGTTGACAATAGTTTTGTTCTTATCTCAATTTCTTTTTCCTTTCTCATTTCTATCAAAACACCTCTTTGTCTATCACGATTTTCTCTATTTTTCCATCAGCTATGAACCCTTCCTAAGTTAAATTGTTATGTCTAAAAGTGATATAAAATATCAAATTTAATCAACAAAGTGTTATAACAGCAAAGAAGGCAAAAGGAACTCCTAAAGGTAGGAAATCTAGAAATTCCGAATCTTAATCTTTTAATTTAGTTTCTCTAGCTTTAAATTTATTATCTATTGAATATGAGATAACAATTGTTATTTATACATGTTTAATAAGTATTTAGAATGTTGGAAATTGATTTATATTGAAAGAAATTTAAAGGAATGAAGTTAGAATCCCTAATACTCAAATCTATCTAAATTGTACAGCTTGAACTATTAATAATTTAGCTACTGTGTTTTATTTATTTAAATATGAAAATAAGTTTTAAAATTCATAAAAATTTACAAAAAGATGTATTTGGATGTTTGAAAGACTGTGGTAAAAGGGAAAGTCAAAATGATGAGGGAAAATAAGTGAGTAAATAAGTGAATATAAGCTGCTCATTTTAATAATCTAAATGAATACAACTGAAATTTGCTTCTGTGTTTGAATTATTTACCTATATAAATGAACTCTATAAATTGTGAAAATTTATAGAGATGTCATGAATAATGTTGGGAACATGCTGAAAAAATTTCATGGCAATTGAATTTGAAGAAATTAATATACAATTAAATGAATACAAACTACACAAATGCTGGAATTTAGGTATTTTGTTAGCTTGGGACTGAATTGAGCATGACAAAATATATTTGATCTAGTTATAAATATAAGCATAAAATAGATGAATTTAAATTTTAGTATGTGTATTTAATATTCACAAAATTATAAATATTAATTTAATAAATAAATCAAATGACTTGAAGAAGCCAATGCATTTTTATAGGCATATTGCACATATTTGAACTTACTATATTGCATATCCCTATTATAATATAATTTTGTGATATTTGAATTCATAATTACAAAATAAATTTTAGGGCCTATTAAGATAAATAGGGCATAGGTGCCTAATAAACATTTAAGACCAAAATGACAAATGATAAATTAAAAATAAACCTAAATGTGTAAATTATGTTTGGATGTGAATGTAGATCGAGTATTGCCACCAAACCAACCAATAATTCTTAATAACTTAGAGGAATCAAATTTGCATATTCGAGGTGAGTTATACTTTCTAGCCCTTGCTTTAACACTTTTGGAATTCTTTGATTAAAATTTAACCATTGTTGATATTTGAGTCATCTAATATCATTTATTGTTTGTGATTATGCATTTGTGAATTATGAAAACCAATGTGGCCTCTTAGCCTATGTGATCATACCAAGCCATTTGATTAGCCAATATGACAGAATCCCAACTTGATGAGGGTTATACCATCAGGCTATGTGCACATAGAAGTTTGTTATTTATAGGTAGAAGCTACCCTTATGTGAATGTGATGTGTGATAGCACTGGAATAACAATTTTTTTTCTTCAGTGCTATTGCTATGTGTTATAAGTCATATTATGTGATTTGCTTTTGTGATATTAGTCTAATTATTGTGGGCCTTTCTTGAGGATTGAATTTTATTGTTAATCTTTTATTGGGCTGCTACCTTATGTATTTCTTATTCTTGAACCTTAAACTATTTTCTTGTACATCCTACCCTTGTGACACTATAATCTCACTAAGTTGATGACTCACCCCATCTTTTATGGTTTCAGGTACAAGTGACTTAGGACCGTGAGAATAATGTAATTAACAAATACTATCATATGTAATTAAATAATTATGTTTATGCTATACTTTAGTTGCTCTATAGTACTATTGCGAATACTTTAATAAAGTGTAGAAGTAATCTATAATGAAAAAAATGTATGTAATTGTGAGCGGGGATTTTTGCCCCCACTTCCGGTGGAATGGTTCTTGCGACTTCATCACTGTTTAGGCTTGGGCCTTAGAGAACACGGACCTAAGTCCAGAGAAAATGGAGTCGCCACCCGGACGGGCCGGGAAAAAAGAAAGGGGTGGATGACTCGATTCCTAAGGAATCCCCAACCCCCTAATGGGTTCGAAAAGTTGGGTACGTGTGGGGAATGTGAGAAATGGCCCAGCACCCCCACAATACCCGGTTCATTGGAACCGGCCTCCTTTACAGGTCTTAATATTATAAAATTCTTAAATATAACAATATTATCCATATTACACACAATAATTAAAATAAAGCATCGATATATTAAAAATCAAAACAATGTCCAAACAAAGCAAATAAATGGACACCCATCCAAAGATGGAAACATGCCCTTACATAATCCATGCCTTAATAGGACACCCACTGAAAGGTAGAAACATGTCCTTTACATTGATTCTAAAATAGAAAAGAAATTTAAATTACATGATATTTAACTAATGAGGTACCCATCTAGTGGAAACATACCTCTTACAACATTTGAAAATCTAAATAAATCGGTAAAAGTAAATAACCATTCACCATAAATAAATCATTCATCAAAGGTATTATTAAACATCAATAGAAAGTAAACATCCATCCATGATAAATTAAATAAACCAAACATTGAACTTAAATAAATTAAAGCATATAAAATAAATCAAAGCATAATCAAATATAAAATTGAATAAAGCAAGTAAAGATTTAAATTAGGGCTACTGTTTCCATTTAAGATTCTTTATTTAATGTGTTTAGGGTTTTAGAAATTCATGGGTTTAAGCTACTGTAAATTTTAAAAGAATTGAGATGGAACCAAGTTTTAGAATTTAAGAGGTTGATAAAGTTCTTTGATTAATCAAATACAGATTTAATTTAGGATTTTGAAAATTTGGAAAGCAAATTAGGGTTTTGAGATTTTGAAGAAACAAAGATGGCAACTTTAAGATTTTTCGAAAGAAAATTAGGGTTTTGAGATTTTGAAGAAACAAAGATGGCAACTTTAAGATTTTTGGAAAACAAATAAATGAATTAAGGTTTTTAAGCTTTATAAAAGGTAAATCAAGGTTCTAGGGTTTTTTTTTTATTTTGAAGAAATAGAAACAATTTTTTACCTTGAGCTACTGTAAATTAATGAAACAAGTAAAGAAATTCATCGAAGTTCAAACAAAAAGAGCGCGGTAATTATTTTCCCTTTCTTTTTTTCTTTTTTTTTATCTTTCTATTATTATTTTTTTACTATTTATTTTTATTTTTGTTCAGTTTTTTATCTGTTATTTATTTATTGTTTATTATTTATGTTTTTATATTATGCTCTTTTTAGAAAATTTAGGAAAAATATATTAATTTAAGTAGATAGGATAATATGTATTTACCTGGTATTAACTTACTTGGCTCTGTGTTAGCATGATCGTTGCGTTGTTCGGGCTGGAGGGTGTATCTACACAACCCGACAATGGTATGATGTGGTGCCTTCTCGGGTAAGGCAGATTATCCGAGATTGCGGCTTTAAGCACTTCATCTTACAATTGCCATCCGAGGAGTATCAGATAGACCGGAGCATAGTTCAGGCGCTTGCAGAACGATGGTTGAACAGATTCCACACTTTTCACTTGCCCATTGAAGAGATAAAAATTGGTCCGATCGATTTTACTGCTATAACCGGCCTTCGATTTGATGGTGTTCCAGTTCCTTTGACCAACGATATTTTAACATTTGAAGAAATTTAGAAATTAATTGGTATGGACCCATTGTATAAAGGGCCCTTTAAGATAAAAATCGAGACAATTCGTAGTTATTGGATGAGCTATGAAGGACGGGTTCACAGAGACAAGGCCCAACAGTATGCTCGAGGATTTTTGTTATATCTGCTTGGGTCGACCATCTTAGGCAGCACTGAATCCTTCATCCACTTGTCAGTGTTGAATGCCCTTTCTTACTTTAGGACAGTACCATCTTCTGGCTAGGGTGAAGCTGGTCTCGCCTGTCTTTACCATGGTCTTGATAAACTTTGCCGAAATAAGAAGTCTTTTGTAATATCCCAAAGTGTGCCCTAGAAGTTTTGATATAATTGTTGTTTTAATTGGATTTAATGTATATGTGTAATTGGAGAGAGAAAAGAAGTGAAGAGAGTGTATATGTTGTATATATGGAAATATATACAACATATACACAAGTCAAAGTATAGATGGTCAAAGAAGATATTTAATTGTTTTAAATGAATTAAGTAATTAAAGGGAAATTTATGTATGTGGAAGAGAGAAATTGGATAATTTTAATATTTAAACACTTGGTGGAGGTTTTATAGAGATTGAGTATTTGACTTTTCCTTCTCATTTTCTTTTCCTTTTCTTTTCTTTTCCTTTCTTGGCCGGGCATCAAGGAAGAAAGAGAGCAAGAGAGGGTTTTTGATTTTTAAGAGCAAATTGAAGGAAGATTCAAGTGATTAAGTTGGAAAATTTTGAAGTTTCATCAACTTTGGTAAGTTCTTTCTTGATTTCTCTTATTTTAATTGAAGATGTGATTGAGTTTGTGAGTTGACATTGTGGTTGATATGTGGTGATTTTATTGTGATGTGTTTAAGGGTGTTGCTTCAATTGATTTTGGATTTTTGGGGTTGGATTGAAGGAAAGAATAAGTTTGTTGGAAGAGAAAGTGTTGTGGTTGTATTTTGAGTTTGTGGTGATGATTATGATTTGTGTTTGATGTATGTTTTGTATTGTTTTGGTGTTTTTTCAAGTTATATTGGTTTATGGGTGAGTTTGATTAAGTTTGTTTGGAGTGGATAATGGTGGAAGTAAGAGATTTGTTGGTTGTGTTGTTGTTGTTGCCAGAATATGTATTTTTGGCCTGACACGCCCATGAGCACGTCCAAGGTTTGGGCGTGTCAATGGTTCTGTGTTGCAGTAGCATTTACACGTCCAGTGACACGCCCATGTCACTGAGCGTGTCATATCTACTGTGTGGGTGAAGGATTGACACGGCTATGAGCACGCCCGTGTTGTTGGACATGTCAATGTTTCTGTTAGACAGAATGTATTACACGTTCAGTGACACGCCCGTGGTTTTGAGCGTGTCGAAGCTTCTGCGTTGTGGAGTTAGGGCACGGTCAGGGACACGCCCGTGTGGTTAAGCGTTTCATGTGTAGAGTTTGCCATAGTTGGTTTTATCTATTTTATCTCATGTGTATCTCTAAGTGAGTGTGTATATATTCCTTTTTGGATTAGGTTGTGAGAAGTTGAATTGCCCTAACCTATGTGGTGAAGAATTCTTGGAAGAGGAAGGTTGTAGATTGGTGTGAGTTGTTCTTAAGGTAAGTACAAACTACATGGTTGCATTCATTTACATGATTTTGATACTTAACATATTTGGTTGTACATATGTTAAGTAATTGATTACATTGTTAATACATTTGATGAATGTTATGATTTGTATAATGTAAATGATTGAGGAGCATGAAAAAGGTATGTTAATGCAATTGGTTGTGTACATTTGAATAATGAATTGATGTAATGTTAATTGAGATATAATGAGATGTGAAGCCAATGTGATTGGTAATGATGATTCAAATGAAATAAGTGGGGCATGTTTGCCTAGATGATGATATTCAATGCAATTAATTATGTATACTCTATTGATGAAATGAGGAGCCATGGTTGTTGGCTATAATGATAATGATGCAAATGAGATGATTAAGGCATGGTTGCCTAAGTGAAGATGAGAAATGAGAATGAAATTGATAATGAAATAATAAATGAATTGTGTGTCTATTGTGTTATTCTATTTTCAGAGTTTTGTTGTTGGTGGCATGCCTATAGTAACAATCTCTTGAAGTTAGGTTGGACTTGATCCTTGAAGCCAAGTTGGGTTGAAGTTTAGCATGCTTAACTCCCCTTGAAGCTTGGTTGGGTCTAATCCTTGAAGCCTAATTGAGATGTTACAACCCTTGAAGCTAGGTTGGGTTTGGTTCTTGAAGCCAAGTTGGGTTGACACTTAGCAAGCTTTGTTCCCCTTGAAGCTTGGTTGAACCTAAATCCTTGAAGCCTAGTTGGGATAATGATAATGATAAACGTGATAATTAAACCAAAACATTAACTCTGAAAGTTGAATGGCATATTAGTGTCTTTGGGCCCATGCTTGTCTTTGTTTTCAATGTGATTCTTGAATGGTGAAACTAATGAATAGTGAGATACATGTTTGGGAGATATAATGTATTGATATGATATTGCACAATGTAAGGTTTTGGAATATAATATATTCTTTTGAATGGTGTATGAAAATTGATTGTGTGACATTGGCATTGCATTGAAGCATAGTATTACTGAAGTTTGTACCACTAAATCGTTGGCTTAGCGCAAGTGTGATTCATCGTGCAGGTGACAGGGAAGAACTGGAGAGTTCCTCTAGGCTGAGTAGAGTCTAGATTTTGAGGTGTTGATAGTGGAGCTTAAAGATCAAAGACATACTGCCAAACATGTATATATTTTATGTTTTGTAAACTTGAGTTTTGATGTATATGTATTTGTAAATATTTGTTACATTTTTCACTGCGTTTTGAATAAACATTCTATCTATTGTGTTTTATAAATTTCCTTAAATATTTTAAATTTGTTCATATTATTGTAAAAGAAGTGAGTCATTTATTTAGTAAACCGTGGCATTTCTATATTCAGTATACATATATTACGATCGTAACAGCATGTTGTGTACGTATACAGGGTATAGGGGTGTTACAATTATTTTGGTATCAGAGCCTAGGTTTGAGATTCTCAACCTAGGTCAATTGTAAGAAAAAGGAAATTTTGAGTTTTAAAATATTATTTTTAAATAAGATACATGTTTTGGTATGGAAGTCTCTGATCTTTAATGAAGAATATTCTGCTGTGTTTGCAGATATAGGTAGTGATGGCATCTCATTCACGTCAGTCTGTAGAAGGTAGTGCGGAGAGTGTAGCTCCTAAAGAGGGTAGAGATGGAGCTAGAGTTGATAGAATTAGTGAGGCACCTGTTTCTGTGTCAGAGAGATCAGCTGCTGAGGAGGTTCCGTCGGGTTGGTTAAGGCATATGGTAGAACTGTGAGGGGAGCTCCAGTGCAGCCACCACCGCCACCATAGCCTCAAGTGCCAGTAAGACATTATGATAAGTTGAGGAAGTATGGGGCTGAGGATTTCTTGAGCACTACCGATCCTGCAGTGGCTGAGCAGTGGTTGGATAAAGTGCAGAGGATATTTATCCAGTTGCAAGCTACTTCAGATGAGAAATTTGACAATGCTAGATCCCTCCTTCAGAAAGATGCCTATGACTGGTGGAAGACGGTTCCTCATGCCATGGATGATCCACCTACATTATCTTATGGTGATTTTCTGAGGGAGTTCGAGCAGAAATATACTCCAATTGAGTATAAAGATGTTAAGAAGATGGAATTCTTAAATTTGAGGCAAGACAACCGGACAGTAATAGAATATGAGATTGAGTACATCCGGTTAAGTCACTATGCCGGGGGGATTATCTCTGATGAAATAGACCGGTGTAGAAGATTTGAGGAGGGATTGAGGCCCTCTATTATGTGCATTGTTGCTGGTTCTCGGTACCAGGATTTCTCTCAGTTAGTTGCAGCAGCTAGAAGTGTTGAGAGAGCACAGAGCATTGCAGCAGCTACTACTGAGGAGGAGACCAGAGTAAGGAGACCCCAGCTTGAGGTAGGGTCTTCATCTATGAAGAGGGGCAGAGGAAGTTTTGTTCCGAGGATCAGTAGGAGTCAGAGGCAGTCTGGCAGATCAGTTCAGTATCAGAGGCAGAGGCCGAGACTGACAGTTTCTGTAGCCAGTGCCCCGACTCCAATGATGGAGAGGTCTACTCCACCTGTATGTGTTCACTATGGTAGGCCCCATGGGGGTATTTGTTGGAAGATGGGTGGATTCGGAGTATGTTTTAGATGTGGGTCACCAGATCATTTTATTAAAGATTGCCTTGAGATGCAGAATGATAGACAGACTGATACTGCAGTTTCTCGACCCAGTGTCAGTAGAGGTGGTCGAGGGGGGCAGAGGTTTCAGTAGAGGTGGTAGACCCGGGTTTAGTCAGAGAGGAGGATCTTCATCTAGAGGCAATAGGCCAGATGAAGCCGGATCTTCTCAGAGTATACGTGATGCAGAGGCAGCCGGATGCTGCAGTAGTTATAGCTGGTATATTTTCTTTATTTGATATTCCAGTTCTTGCTTTGATTGATCCAGGATCTACTCATTCATACATAAGTGCATCCATATTGCCTGTGTCTGAATTGCATTCTGAGTCCTTAGGATTTGATGTCTTAGTGACAAATCCTTTAGGACATAGTGTTGTGGTGAGTAAGGTGCATCGTAATAATGATGTTGTGGTGCAAGGTGAGGAGTTTCTTGGTGATCTGATTGAAATGCCTTTTAAGGAGTACGATTTGATCTTAGGCATGGATTGGTTGTCTAAGCATGGAGCTGTGGTAGACTGTCAAAAGAAGTGTGTCTCCTTGAGAACCAGGGATGGTAAGAGTGTGATAGTATCTAGTGAGCAGAGACAACTTGCATCCTTGTTTGTGTCGGCTGTAACAGCTAGAAGGTTGATTAAAAGGGTGTGATGCTTATCTTGCTCATGTTGTGGATACCAGAATAGTGGGTTCTCAACTATATAGTATACCAACAGTTATAGATTTTCCAGACGTGTTTATTGAGGAGTTGCCAGGGTTACCCCCTGAGAGAGAGGTTGAGTTTGGTATCGATTTGTTGCCTGGTACCACTCCCATCTCTATCACTCCTTATCGAATGGCACCTGTTGAGTTGGGAGAGTTGAAGGTGCAGTTGCAGGAGTTGTTGGATAAAGGGTTTATTCGCCCTAGTGTTTCTCCATGGGGAGCTCCTGTGTTGTTTGTGAAGAAGAAGGATGGTACTATGAGGTTATGCATTGATTATAGGCAATTGAACAAAGTGACTATCAAAAATAAATATCCTTTACCTAGGATTGATGATCTCTTTGATCAATTGAAGGGAGCAGCAGTGTTTTCCAAGATTGATTTGAGGTCAGGATGCCATCAATTGAGGGTTAGAGCTGAAGATGTTTCTAAGACAGCTTTTCGCACAAGGTATGGGCATTATGAGTTTTTGGTGATGCCTTTTGGGTTGACGAATGCACCTACAGCTTTCATGGATTTGATGAATAGGGTTTTTAGGCCCTATCTGGATCAATTTGTGGTGGTTTTCATTGATGATATTTTGGTGTATTCGCGTAGTGTGGAGGAGCATGACAAGCATCTACAGCTTGTATTACAGATCTTGAGAGAGAAGCAGTTGTATGCTAAGCTGTCAAAGTGTGAATTTTGGTTGGACCAAGTAACTTTTCTCAGTCATATAGTTTCAGCAGATGGTATTAGAGTTGATCCAAGAAAAGTTGAAGCTATTTTGAATTGGAGTCCACCGAATTCAGTGACTGAAGTTAGAAGTTTTCTGGGTTTGGCAGGCTATTATCAACGCTTTGCGAAAGGTTTTTCTTTAATAGCTATTCCACTCACCATATTGCTTCGGAAGGGAGTTAGATTTGTGTGGACAGACCAGTGTCAAGCTAGTTTTGAGCAGTTGAAAGAAATGTTGACTCAAGCGCCTGTTCTTACTTTACCCGTGGAAGATAAACCATATGTGATTTACAGTGATGCTTCATATAATGGTTTAGGATGTGTTTTGATGCAAGAGGGTAAAGTCATAGCTTATGCTTCTCGGCAGTTGAAGCCGCATGAGCTCAATTATCCGACACATGATTTGGAATTGGCAGCTATAGTATTTGCTTTGAAGATTTGGCGACACTACTTATATAGGGAGAAATGTTTTATTTATATGGATCATAAAAGTTTAAAATATTTGGGTGTTCAGAGGGAGCTAAATCTTCAGCAAAGGCGATGGTTAGAGTTGATCAAAGACTACAACTGTTTGATTGATTATCATCCGGGTAAGGCGAATGTTGTTGCTGATGCCTTGAGTCGGAAGTCTTTGGCAGGTTTGACTGTGTATTCGCTCTCGTTGCTTATTGAGTTGAGAGCATTGTATGCTAGTTTTGAATCATGTGATGATGGTGCACTGTTGGCTCAGTTGCAGTAGAGACCAGTATTGTTGGATCAGATTAAGAAGGCTCAATTGGCTGATGAGAAAATTCAGAAGATTGTGTCGGATTGCCACAATGGAGAGAGCCGAGATTTCCATGTGAGAGGTGATGGTAGTCTGTGGTTTAAAGATAGATTGTGTGTTCCTGATGATACTAGTTTGAGAAAGATTATTTTAGAGGAAGCACATCAATCAGTGTTTACTATACATCCGGGAAGTACAAAGATGTACCATGATTTGAAGCAACATTATTGGTGGTCAGGTATGAAGAGAGACATAGTGGAGTTTGTAGCCAAGTGTCTCACTTGTCAGAGGGTGAAAGCTGAACACCAAGTTCCAATAGGGTTACTTCAACCTTTAACAGTGCCTGAATGGAAATGGGAGAGTGTGACGATGGATTTTATGTCTGGTTTGCCATTGACTCAGAAGAAGTATGATGCTATCTGGGTGATTGTTGATCGGTTGACAAAGACAACTCATTTTCTTCCAGTTAGAATGGATTATTCTCTTGAGAAGTTAGCTGAGCTGTATATCAGTGAGATAGTGAAGTTGCATGGAGTCCCAATTTCTTTGGTGTCTGATCGAGATCCTAGATTCACTTCGAGATTTTGGAAGAGTTTGCATAGTGTTTTGGGTTGTCGATTACACTTTAGCATTGCTTTTCATCCACAGACAGATGGGCAGTCAGAAAGAGTGATACAGATTATTGAGGATATGTTGAGAAGTTGTGTCATTGATTTTTCAGGAAGTTGGGACAGATTTTTGCCACTTGTGGAATTTGCTTACAACAATAGTCATCAAACCAGTATTGGTATGGCACCATTTGAGGCATTGTATGGTAGAAGATCTAGAATGCCTTTATGTTGGAATGAACTTGGAGAAGGCAAATTAATTGGTCCTGATTTGGTTAAAGAGACAGAAGAGAAAGTGAAGATAATTTGGGATCGGTTGAAAATAGCTTCAGATAGGCAGAAATCTTATTCAGATTTGAAGAGGAGAGACATAGAGTATGATGTTGGAGATAAAGTATTTTTGAAAGTGTCTCCTTGGAAAAAGATTTTAAGATTTGGTCGTAAAGGAAAACTGAGTCCTCATTTTATTGGTCCATATGAGATATTAGAAAGAGTTGGACCAGTTGCTTATCGACTTGCTTTGCTGCCTAAGTTGGATAGAATCCATAATGTTTTCCATGTTTCTATGTTGCAAGGGTACATATCAGATCCATCTCATGTTTTACCAGTTGAATCCATTGAGGTGAGTTCGGATCTGACTTTTGAGGAAGAACCAATTGCTATTCTGGCACATGAAGTGAAAGAGTTGAGAAATGAGAAAGTGCCATTGGTGAAAGTTCTTTGGAAGAATCATGGTAAAGAAGAGGCAACTTGGAAGAGTGAGCAAGCAATGCGAGAGCAACATCCTCAGTTGTTTCAGATTTGATATCAGGTAATTTCGAGGACGAAATTTCTTTTTAGAGGGAGAGAATTGTAATATCCCAAAGTGTGCCCTAGAAGTTTTGATATAATTGTTGTTTTAATTGTATTTAATGTATATGTGTAATTGGAGAGAGAAAAGAAGTGAAGAGAGTGTATATGTTGTATATATGGAAATATATACAACATATACACAAGTCAAAGTATAGATGGTCAAAGAAGATATTTAATTGTTTTAAATGAATTAAGTAATTAAAGGGAAATTTATATGTGGAAGAGAGAAATTGGATTATTTTAATATTTAAACACTTGGTGGAGGTTTTATAGAGATTGAGTATTTGACTTTTCCTTCTCATTTTCTTTTCCTTTTCTTTTCTTTTCCTTTCTTGGCCGGGTATCAAGGAAGCAAGAGAGCAAGAGAGGGTTTTTGATTTTTAAGAGCAAATTGAAGGAAGATTCAAGTGATTAAGTTGGAAAATTTTGAAGTTTCATCAACTTTGGTGAGTTCTCTCTTGATTTCTCTTATTTTAATTGAAGTTGTGATTGAGTTTGTGAGTTGAGATTGTGGTTGATATGTGGTGATTTGATTGTGATGTGTTTAAGGGTGTTGGTTCAATTGATTTTGGATTTTTGGGGTTGGATTGAAGGAAAGAATAAGTTTGTTGGAAGAGAAAGTGTTGTGGTTGTATTTTGAGTTTGTGGTGATGATTATGATTTGTGTTTGATGTATGTTTTGTATTGTTTTGGTGTTTTTGCAAGTTATATTGGTTTATGGGTGAGTTTTATTAAGTTTGTTTGGAGTGGATAAAGGTGGAAGTAAGAGATTTGTTGGTTGTGTTGTTGTTATTACCGAAATCTGTATTTTTGGCTTGACACGCCCATGAGCACGTCCAAGGTTTGGGCGTGTCAATGGTTCTGTGTTGTAGTAGCATTTATACGTCCAGTGACACGCCCATGTCACTGAGCGTGTCATAGCTACTGTGTGGGTGAAGGATTGACACGGCCATGAACATGCCCGTGTTGTTGGACGTGTCAATGTTTCTGTGAGACAGAATGTATTACACGTTCAGTGACACGCCCGTGGTTCTGAGTGTGTCAAAGCTTCTGTGTTGTGGAGTTAGGGCACGGTCAGGGACACGCCCGTGTGGTTAAGCGTGTCATGTGTAGAGTTTGCCCTAGTTGGTTTTATCTATTTTATCTCATGTGTATCTCTAAGTGAGTGTGTATATGTTCCTTTTTGGATTAGGTTATGAGAAGTTGAATTGCCCTAACCTAAGTGGTGAAGAATTCTTGGAAGAGGAAGGTTGTAGATTGGTGTGAGTTGTTCTTAAGGTAAGTACAAACTACATGGTTGCATTCATTTACATGATTTTGATACTTAACATATTTGGTTGTACATATGTTAAGTAATTGATTACATTGTTAATACATTTGATGAATGTTATGATTTGTATAATGTAAATGATTGAGGAGCATGAAAAAGGTATGTTAATGCAATTGGTTGTGTACACTTGAATAATGAATTGATGTAATGTTAATTGAGATATAATGAGATGTGAAGCCAATGTGATTGGTAATGATGATTCAAATGAAATAAGTGGGGCATGTTTGCCTAGATGATGATATTCAATGCAATTAATTATGTATACTCTATTAATGAAATGAGGAGCCGTAGTTGTTGGCTATAATGATAATGAAGAAAATGAGATGATTAAGGCATGGTTGCCTAAGTGAAGATGAGAAATGAGAATGAAATTGATAATGAAATAATAAATGAATTGTGTGTCTAATGTGTTATTCTATTTTCAGAGTTTTGATGTTGGTGGAATGCCTATAGTAACAATCTCTTGAAGTTAGGTTGGACTTGATCCTTGAAGCCAAGTTGGGTTAAAGTTTAGCTTAACTCCCCTTGAAGCTTGGTTGGGTCTAATCCTTGAAGCCTAATTGAGATGTTACAACCCTTGAAGCTAGGTTGGGTTTGGTTCTTGAAGCCATGTTGGGTTGACACTTAGCATGCTTTGTTCCCCTTGAAGTTTGGTTGAACCTAAATCCTTGAAGCCTAGTTGGGATAATGATAATGATAAATGTGATAATTAAACCAAAACATTAACTCTGAAAGTTGAATGGAATATTAGTGTCTTTGGGCCCATGCTTGTCTTTGTTTTCAATGTGATTCTTGAATAGTGAAACCAATGAATAATGAGATACATGTTTGGGAGATATAATGTATTGATATGATATTGCACAA
Organism: Garcia nutans; assembly: GCA_947685225.1. Taxonomy (NCBI): domain Eukaryota; kingdom Viridiplantae; phylum Streptophyta; class Magnoliopsida; order Malpighiales; family Euphorbiaceae; genus Garcia; species Garcia nutans. The sequence goes on from CANTUV010000007.1 coordinate 52,562,697, forward strand.
TGTAAGGTTTTGGAATATAATATATTCTTTTGAATGGTGTATGAAAATTGATTGTGTGACATTGGCATTGCATTGAAGCATAGTATTATTGAAGTTTGTACCACTATGCCGTTGGCTTAGCGCAAGTGTGATTCATCGCGCAGGTGACAGGGAAGAACTGGAGAGTTCCTCTAGGTCGAGTACAGTCTAGATTTTGAGGTGTTGATAGTGGAGCTTAAAGATCAAAGACATACTGCCAAACATGTATATATTTTATGTTTTGTAAACTTGAGTTTTGATGTATATGTATTTGTAAATATTTGTTACATTTTCCGCTGCGTTTTGAATAAACATTCTATCTATTGTGTTTTATAAATTTCCTTAAATGTTTTAAATTTGTTCATATTATTGTAAAAGAAGTGAGTCATTTATTTAGTAAACCGTGGCATTTCTATATTCAGTATACGTATATTACGATCGTAACAGCATGCTGTGTACGTATACAGGGTATAGGGGTGTTACATCTTTTGTCTGCTTGATGGCGGTTGTCGAGGTATTTTTCTTCCACCAATGTCATTTTCACTCTTTTCTTTCATGAATGTGATCTTTATTATTGTTGTAAGCATGGGCATACGAGCATAATCTTGTGAGGGTACCCGGTATTTCCCGAGAGAGAGTCGGGTATCCGAGATTAAATTTTTGGTTGTCCGATCGTGTGAACGTTCCCTGCTCTCACCATGTGCATACTCACCGCTTTGTGTTGAGCCGCTTAACCTGAGACTAGATAAAATAACATTAGTATGCTTTAAATTTTATGTGAAAGTTTGTTTACCTTATGCTATTTTGCAGGTGAATTCGGCCTGGTGTAACCCAGAAGAGCAGACAAACTGATCTCCTTTCATAAGGGTTGCGCTATCTTTCCAACATTCTCGCCGAGTCATCGCTGGCCCAGTGTCTAGTGGCTGGTTTCTCGGAGAGAGAGTTTATGAGTGGTTCTAGGTCTAGAGCAGTGGATGATTCCGATGTCTTGCCCAAAATACACTTTAAATATTATGTCAATGCCGGAGGATGCCTGGTGGCCAGCCCGGTACGGTTGTGGTATTGAAGGATTTCTCTATCCGCCGAGTGCATCTTATGCCCATTTTATTCAAAGAAGGCTCTTGAACTTTGATGTATCTCCTGTTGGTGTGCGGGAGATTCACGAAGAAAATGAGGGTAGAGATGAAGAGGAACATCATGGAGATGCAGGAGAGTTTGTTCCACATCTCGGGGCTAGTACTTCTCAGGTAAAACTTTTACCAATTTTCCCTTGCAACTGCTTCTTTCTCTTTTTTTTATTCTTTAATGATTGTTGCAGGCTGTTGGCTCATTTGATTATGAGGCTGGACCTTCTTTTACTGCCCCTTCGTTTGCTCATTCTGGCCCGCCAGATATGCCATCTCATCCGCAGGGCATTGATATGAATTATCTGGTAAGTTCCTTATTTCATGGTAATTTATGCTATATGTATGCATGATTATATATTCTCTTACCTTTTTCCTTTTTGGCTCACAAAGGATGCTCGAAAAACAAAATAAGAAACTTCAAGAAGAGTTGGCTGCAAGTCGTCAGCAGGCTTCTCATTTTGAAAATTTATATCATCAATCCGAACAACATTTTTGAGACTTTCGATTTTAGAGGATGAGGGATCCTGGCGTTTCTTCATCAAGAGGCCCCCAGATTGATGACCATGAGATCCTTTCGTCTACTTCTGATGAGGACCGTATAGGATTGAAACTTCAAGGTAATAGGGATTTTGGTGCTCCCGCTTTGGGTTATCCCGGGACTAGTAATTTGCCGAATTTTGGTGCTCCTGCTTCGGGCAGACTCGGGACGAGTGATTTTCCCCCTCCTCCAACAGGCAATGACTTTTTCAAGGCCTTATTTGATGACCTACCACCACCCTCTTAGTGATGTATAAATATTGTATCAATTGTATAAATATTATACAATAATGAAAAAAATACAATTTTCATCTTTACTGTAACTTTTTTTCACTTTTTTTTATTACTGCGCCACAATTATTATACTTTTTTTTATCACATCATAAACAGTGCATCACAATTTCCTTTTCACAGCTGCACCATTTGCTAAAACCAAATGCAACACAATAAAGGATTTCGTCTTTAATTCTTTTCCTTACTCAACATGGTTTCGTCCTTTTCCATCACCTTTACCTTATCAATTTTGGAAAAGGTTATTTCCTCTATATAAATCACCTTTCATGCCATATATAGAATCCAAAATTCTTTCCATTTCAATGTAAAAACTCCCTTTAACAATTTTGATTTTCCTTCATTCATCAACCATGACCGAACATCATTTAAAGAAGATAAAAATTCTAATTAAGAATATGGATGCCATTCATTGGAAGCAAATTTTATGGTCAAAACTTGATGTTTTAAAATGTTTTCAAAATGTTAAATTGACCACTCCTACTTACATGTCGTGGCTTCCTTTTGGAATATGGATTCTAGGGTATTTAAAATTAATGTCTTTGAAATATGTCCCTTGATTGAAGAATTTGAGGCCATCCTTGGATATCCAAATAATCAACAAATGGCGTTACCCACATTGATTTCCAAAACTCAATAGAAGATGCAGATCTTATTTCAAATTCCAAAACCTAAAGTTCTTTAGTTAATGAGAGGTGAAAAAATTCTACTTGCTCCCTTGATTAATTTTTGTCTCTCTCATTTAGCTCCTACTAAGGCATGGGGACGCATGCTCTATCTTTGCTTGCTTGGCCAATTCTTGCTTGTTTCTTCCGACGGCGATATTGATCCACGGGTGTTGGATATTATGGACCAAATGGAAGGAGGCTTGTCGCCGGTACCTGTGATCTTAGCTGAGACTTTAGTTGGGTTAGACCAACTTAAATCAGGATTGTCAAAGAGACTGACTGGGAGTCCGTTGCTGCTTCAGATAGTTACCTAAACTGCCCTTTCGGGTTTTCAATTTAGATTTTCTTTTTTTCTCTTCTTTTTATATCTCTAATTTTTGCCTAGTCCGCCCATGTGATTTTTCATAACTAGCGAGCTGTCCTAATTTTTGCCTAAGCTGCCTTTGCGGGTTTTCAACTTAGCGGACCCTTTCTTTTTATTACATATATTTTATTGCTCTGATTTTTGCCTAGTCCGCCCATGTGGGTTTTCGAAACTAGCGAGCTGTCCTAATTTTTGCCTAAGCTGCCCTGGCGGGTTTTCAACTTAGCGGACCCTTTTTTATTTTTCTATTTTATTATTATTATTTTTTCACATATTTAGCTTCAAGAGCATCTTTTTACTTGATACTCCATCCATGGATTTTTCCAGATATCTGTCACGGCACCATTCCACTAGGAAACTACTCCATCCTGCTTCTTTATATGCTGACTGGGTTGACTGGATCCACTCACGCACTGAAGTCAACATCCGTTGGTTGGTACCTTGGTGGAAGATTTCTTGTATCACCATACGGACATACTTGATGTATGTTCCCCTTGCTACTCTTCATCAAGGTACATGCTATGATCCTCACCGACTTATACATCAGTACGGAGTTGGGCCTTGCGATTCTGACTTTACTCCCGATTTAGACATGCCTCTCTTGACTGAAGCCTACTTGGATCGGCTGAGACAAAGCTGGCCTGCACGTTACATTTATTGACTGCCATAGATTTTGCATTTATCAATTCATAAAGTGTATCGTTAGGATGAAAAATAATTAAAGTAATAAAAGATGCTTCTTTTCCGTTTAAAATTTGTTATCACTTTTTGCTATTGTGTTTATTTATTTCATCCATATCTGGTCAAATACTTATAACAGTGCACATAGAACAATTTTAACATTAATTCTATTTTATTAAATTGGGGAACAACCAAACATAAAGCCAGCATACACAAGATTACTCCTGTTGTCAACTAGCCCTTTCGGGTTTTCTAATTAACGATCTCATTTAGCCCTAATTGTTGCCTAGCCCGCCCTTTTGGGTTTTTAGAACTAGCGGACTGCTCTAACTTTTGCCTAGGCCGTCCTTTTTGGGTTTTCAACCTAGCGAGCTCTCTCTCTCTTTTTTTATATCATACATAAAACCTCTTCAACCTGTCAATGTTTACTGGCTCACTAAACTCATTCCCATCCATGTCTGATAACTTCACCGCACCTTTGTTCATGACTTGTTTCACGACATATGGCCCTTCCCAGCCAGGCATGAACTTCCCTCTTGGATCAGATACATTAGGCTTACATTGCTTCACCACCAAATCCCCGACTCTAAATTTTCTAACTTTAACCATTCTATTATAGGCCCGAGCTATCTTCTTTTGATACAGTTGGTGATGATATAGTGCCTTTAACCTTCTCTTTTCTAGTAAAGCTAATTGTGTGTATCTGCTCGCTACCCATTCCATTTCAGGAAGTTCAGCTTCCAAGACTACTCTCAATGACTTGATCTCAATTTCAATTGGTAATGCTGCTTCCATCCCATAAACCAAAGAGAACGGTGTCATTCCAGCAGGCGTACGTACACTTGTCCTATATCCCCATAAAGCAAAGGGAAGCATCTCTAACCAATCCCTGTAAGTCTTGGTCATTTTGGACAGAATTTACTTAATTGTCTTGTTTGTTGCTTCTACTGCACCATTAGCCTTTGGTCTATAAGGATAGGATCTATAATGATGGATTTGGTACTTTGAGAACAAATCTTTAACTGCTCCTTGAAACTGTAGCCCATTGTCTGATACCACACTGTGCGGGACCCCGTATCTGCAGATGAGGTTCTTTTCAATAAATCTAGCCATTTGACTTGCACCCAGTTTGTTGAAGGATTCAGCTTCGACCCATTTTAAAAAATAATCTACTGCTACCACAATGAAACGGTGACCGTTTGAGGCTATCGGATGTATCTCTCTTATAATGTTGATACCCCAAGTGACAAATGGCCAGGGTGAAGACATAGAATGCAATTCTTCAAGAGGCATATGATTCAAGTTACCATACATATGACATTATTGGCACTTCTTTACAAACTCAATACAATCTCTCTCCATGGTCAACCAGTAATAACCTTGTCGAATAATCTTCTTAACTAGGGCCAAACCACTCATGTGTGGTCCGCAACTTCCTGCATGTATCTCTGACATGATACGCTCCACTTCAGGCTTCCTTAAACATCTCAAATGCACCCCATTAGGCCATCTTCGATATAACTCTCCATGGAATGTGATGTATTGCAAAGACCACCACCTTACGGGTCTTCTTTCTTTCTTTGTTGCCCCCGGTGGATATTCTCTTTCTTCCAAAAATCGCCTTATAGTATCATACCATGCATCATGGTCTGTATCAATTTTCATGATTGTCTCATATTCATAGCAAGGTGTTAATGAACTGGTCAAGATCAGAGGCTTAAGGAATAAGGTGTCAGGGTTTTCCCATAACGAAGCCAATGTGGCCAGGGCATCAGCCATCTAATTTTCTTCTCTTGATAGGTGCACAAACCTACACTCCTTAAAGTTCTTCTTCATCATGGTCAGGTAATGGTGGTATGGTTTTAATTTTTCCTCTTTCAACCCCCACTCTCCATTTACTTCAGATACTACTAGTAATGAATCACCAAAACTTCCACCTTATCCACTTTCATAATCATTAGGGTTTCCAAACCAAAAATACAAGCTTCGTACTCCACCATATTATTGGTTGCCCTAAATTTTAACTTTTTGGCTAAAGGGATAAGTTCCCCTTCGGTTGATTCTAGTATAACTCCCAAACTTGCTCCTTTCCTGTTTACTACTCCATCAAAATATATTTCCCACCCTTGTACTTCAATTGCTTCTAAATGTTCATCCGGAAATTCCAAGATTACCTCTTCGCTATCTGATAATGGTTGTTGGGCAAGGAATTCAGCCACCACTCTACCTTTGATTGTTTTCCTGGTTACATACTCAATTTCAAATTCTTCTAATATTATCAACCATCGACCATATTTCCCAATCAAATAGGGTGTCTCCCTTAAGTACTTCATTTGATCCGGCCTAGAAATTGCTTGCACACTATACGATTGAAAGTAGTGCTGCAACTTCTTAGAAGACCAAACCATGGCTATACAAGTCTTTTTAATGATACTATACTTAATTTCATAAGGTAGGAGCTTTCTACTCAAATAGTAAACTGCATACTCAATCCCTGACTCATCTGCTTGGGCTAGCATGGCTCTTATTGACTCTTCTTCTACTGCTAAGTATAGTAATAGAGGTTTGCCGAGTTTAGGTGGTTTTAAAACAGGTGGATTCAACAAATACTCTTTTATTCGCTCAAGCCTTTTAAAATTCTTCATTCCATTTGATCGGTTGATTCTTTTTAACCAATTTGAAGATAGGCTCACAGATTGTTGTGAGCTTTGCTATGAATCTGCTAATGTATTGTAATTTACCAATGAATCCCCGAACTTCTCTCTCCGTCTTAGGGGCTGTCATATCCCTGATTGCTTTAACTTTGTCAGGATCAATCTCAATGCCATTCGGACCAATCACATGTCCCAATAATTTACCTAAGGTAACACTGAATACACACTTCTTCGGGTTTAATCTTAGCTTATATTTCAAAGCTCTATCGAAGAATAATTCTACATTTTGGAAGTGTTGTTCCCTTGTATCCGATTTAACCATCATATCATCAACATATACTTCAGCTTCTTTGCGCATCATGTCATGAAATAGTGTGGTGGCCATCCTTTGGTAGGTTGCTCTAGCATTCTTTAAACCGAATGGCATCACCCTATAGCAAAATATACCCCATGTAGTAATGAAAGTTGTTTTGGTTTTATCCTCTTGGGCCATTAACACTTGATTGTATCCAGAAAATCCATCTACAAACGAGTGTAGCACACTAAAGGCTGCACTATCAATGAGAACATCCATATGAGGTCAAATCTCTATAGTCCACACAGACCCTTATTCTTCCATCTTTCTTAGGCATGGGTACTATGTTGGCTAGCCAATCTAGGTATTCTATTACTTCAAGGAGCTTCACTTGTTTACCTCTTCTTTAACCAATTCAGCCCACTCAGGTCTTAATCGCCTAAGCTTTTGTTTGACAGGTTTCATGTGAGTGTAAGTAGGAATATGATGTTCGACTATGTCTCGATCTATTCCAGGCATATCCTCATAGGACCAAGCAAACACTTCTTCATATTTTTTGAATATTTTTTTAAAATCTCTCTCTCTCTCTCATCAGGATTAAGGTCAGATGCTATGCTAATGTTTTTAGGATTTTCGGTTGTTCCAAAATTTAATGATTGTGTGTTAATAGAATTAATATTAAAGATGCTCATGTAACTATTATTTGAATGTATGCTACCATTAGATGAAACATCACACAAGTAAGCAAAATCATACTTTATTGCATTCATTTTGGAAAATAAAACACTATCATCCTCATACAAGGCAGACAAATTAAAATCAAAATCATTGTTCTCAAAATCAAAAGGCAGGATGTCTTCAAACTTTTTTTCAATCAGGCAGCAATCTCCTCCAGAGTCTTCTCAACTTTTAGGACAGCTTCATTCTTCTCTTTTGGATTGGATTCTTTGTTGGTTAGCAGGGTGAGCTCTTTCTTCACTTGCTCCACTAGCTCGGCAACATTTGCAAAAATTTCAAAACCTGGGATCGACTTTCCCATGAACATGATTGGCTCGGGCTTTCCTTGGAGTGGTCCCATATCTGGAGCTTTGACAAAGATCTCTTCAAGTGGTGGGAAGCTCATCTTCTCACTCTTCTTTGGCTGGACATCGTTATCTTCATCATATCCCAACCCTTTCTTGGAAGTTTGAGTTTTAAAGTTTGACAGCTTTGTCAAACCGGCCTTACCCTTTCCAAGACCAGCTCCTGGAAGGTAGTTCATGTTCTTCATCATATTCAAGACTTTGGAGTCCACTACTTCATCATTAGAAATTGTAGCTACTTGAAAACCATTGAGAGACCTTTCAATCATTAGAGCATTAACAATCTCATTATCTTCAGCTTCAATGACCACTGTCTCATCTCCGTTGGGGAACTTAATCTTTTGATGAAGGGTGGAAGGAACTCCACCAAGAGGATGAAACCATGGTCGCCCCAAGAGTAAGGCGAAGGTAACCGATATGTCTAAAACAACAAATTCAACAATAGATTCAATTGGACCAACCTTGATAGCAGCTTTGAAAGTCCCTTTGGCGTGTCTCTTAGTGTTGTCATAAGCTCGAATTGTTACTTCAGTCGGGTTTAGATCCCTTGTTGACATGGCTAGCTTTGGCAATATCTTAAGTGGGCAAACATTTATGCCGGACCCATCATCGACCATTACACATGGAGTCTTCTTCCCCTTGACTTCTATTTTGATAAAGAGAGGGCGGATGTAATCTCTCCCCTCCTCCGGTAAATCCACATCTTAGAAAGAAATTGCTCCCATATTAACTTCACTCTTTTCTTGAACCTCTTCACATTTCATTACTCCTCCAATTTTTATGAAGTTGATCAGCTCCTCTGGTGTCATGGAGGTAGAAATTGGCATGCTAGCCAAGGCTTTGGCCATAGTTTCTCGGTGCTTTTTAGAAGTAGCTAATAAGTCCCAAATGCTAACACTTGCTTGTGTTCTTTTCAATTGCTTGAGCACAGCATCATCTTCCTCTTCTTTATTTCCTACTTCAACTTCCTTTCTCTTATTAGTTTCTACCTCCTTAGGTGGTGGCCTGGCATAAGGCTTACCGGATCTAGTGTTCATTACTTCATCTTCTTTGGGCTTGGACCAAGTCCACTCCTCCTTCTTGGATACAAGATCATCATCACTATCGCTTGAATCCCAAAACCCATTGACAACACAAATTGTTACTTCTTCAGCAACCGTAGCTTGTTTAATTTTGCCAAATACCTCTTCTTCTTTGGTTGCTTCTCTACCCACATCTTGAAAAGAAGACATGACAAAATCTTCATGCAAGCCTCCTCCAATCATGAAGGTTGCCGATGGTGGTACCTTATTGAACTTTGGTAATGGGTTATCTTTGGTGTTTGGCTTATTGGGCTCGGGTAGCTTCCCATTATCAATTAGATTTTGGATCTCATGTCTTAACCTCACACATCTATCCGTGTCATGCCCTTGTATTTGGTGAAATTGACAAAATGCTTTAGTGTCAAAATTAGGTGGGAGAGGGTTAGGCAAAGGATGAGGATTTAAGGGTTGTAGCAATCCCTTCTTTGAAGCTTATTGAGAACCCAAGACATCGGCTTCCTTAACTCTGAAAACTGTCTCCTTGTTCCTTGGTTAGTAGCATTGACAACGACTGCCTTTTGCATGCTTTGGCTACCAGATTGATAGTTCCCTTTCTCATTCCTTCTTGATGAAAAATGGTTCTTCTTTGTTTCCCATTCTTCAATTTGCAAACCAGCTTGGAGAAGGTCTTTGAAATCATGGATGAGTGTATGAGACATCCTCTCATGAAGACTAGGCAATGCCCCTCATACAATCATCCTTATTTGATCGGATTCATCGGGCCTCTTCTTGAGCGAAGCGGCCTTGTTTCTCCATCTCTTCGCATAATCAACAAAATTCTCATTTGACCTTTTCCTAATGGACTCCACTTCCATTAAGGTAACTTCCATCTCGACGTTATATCCATATTGTTGGATGAACGCTTTGTAAAGCAGATCCCAACTCTTTTGTATTCCATCATCTAAGGTATTGAACCAATTTTGGACAGCAGGGTCCAATGAGAGCATAAAGTATCTTAGAGTTTGAGCCTTAGTAGCTCGGGCGGACTGCATGGCAGTGATATATTGCTTCATGTGGAGATGAGGATTTCCGGTTCCATCAAACTTCGCAAAAGATGGCATCTTGAACTTGTACGAAACTTCTTCATCTAGCTCAAATAATTTGTCAACTTCGAACATTTCCTCAGTTTTCAGTTTCTTCTCAAATTTCTTTTCTAAATCAGCAATCATCTTTTCAACATCAGAAGTTTCGGTCTTCTCCATAGTTGATCTTTCAACAATCTTCGGTTCTTTTTTCTTCTCTTGAGCATCTTGGTAGTATTGAGCCCAATCATCATCATCATCAATGATCACCTTTTCATCATCAAAAACCACTTCACCAACTTTAGTCTTCCCCTTGTCCTTTGGCTTCTTAGTGCTAGCAGATGCTTCGCCATGATTTTCTAAAATTGCAGTCAATTGGTTCTTCATGGTCTCAGCTAGGGCCTCTTTTATTTCTTCCATCTTGGCATTAAGGGTGTCATCCACCATTCTTTGAATTTGTTCGGGATCCATTATTTTTGGTGAGCAAGTGATTGAGTTGTTGCTAGATACTTCATCTTCGGCGTAGGTCGAATTGTCATAAGCTTTTGAACTATCATAATCCAGGGCTGTGAGCCATAAAGGATTAATGGTATGAGATGCAAATGTATGCATGTATGCATGTACGCATAAAAAATAGACAAACAAGGACAAATAGGACGTTCCTTCCAACCTTATAACATCCACACACAAATGACGAGTCTCTTTTCCTAGGTATATGGTTAACAAAATACCAACATGGGGTATCTTGTTTTTGAATATTTCCCTCGGACGTTTCAACCAATAGTTATATTTTCAAAAATGGAAATCAACTTATGATAATTCCCATTAATTAGGTTTTAATCCATTTAACCAACTAATGTAGCTTTTATGCTATATTGGATTAAAATGAAATTAAGAGGTTTATTATAAATAGATTTCTCACTTGAAAAAAAGTAACTAATGATTCATGCCAAAAACAAGACCATGATTAAATATTCTTAGTATAAATTAGGCTCACAATTGATTTTTAGTATTTTCATAATTGACCTAAATAATTTGCAAGCTCTTTGTAAGAAAAGGTTGGATGAAAATAATTTTGTTTCTAAACCCATTGTAAAAATATTTTAGAAAAAATGGATTTTGGGCTTTATATTTGGGCTATTAGCGAAAGAATTTTTGATTTGTTTTTAGAAAAGTCTTATGTCCAAAGACCCTCTTAAAAAGTTTTAAAAATAGTTTTGGTCATTTGGACTTTAAAGAAAAATTTATTTGAGCTTGCAAATGTACTTGGGTCATATTAGAAAAAGATCAAACCAAATAAGCCATGATTTAAGCCAAGATAAATTAACCATAGTCAAACAACATGCATTTGGGGTAAAACCTAAGGAAAGTAACTAGGCCAATTACATGAGCTTTAGTCTTTGGGTAAAAAGGCTTAGGTTCCCATACCAAATGGTACGAGGCTATGAGTGGTTATGCCATGCTCGATCTTCATACCTTGAGTGAAAGTATGGTATCCCTTACATAACACAACACGGGTAACACGGGCGTCCTAACTCATGCACACGATGCAATCTAATATGATGCAATGGATAATATCATTATAAGAAAGAATAGAATAATATAAAGACCAACGGAATCAACTTCTCTTATCCCCAGTGGAGTCGCCACTATGAGCGGGGATTTTTGCCCCCACTCCCAGTGGAATAGTTCTTGCGACTTCGGCACTGTTTAGGCTCGGGGCCTTAGAGAACACGGACCTAAGTTCGGAGAAAATTGAGTCGCCAGTCGGACGGGCTGAAAAAAAGAAAGAAAGGGGTGGATGACTCGATTCCTAAGGAATCCCCAATCCCCTAATGGGTTCAGAAAGTTGGGTACGTGTGGGGAAGGTGAGAAATGGCCCAGCACCCCAACAACGCCCGGTTCTTTGGAACCGGCCTCCTTTACAGGTCTTAATATTATAAAATTCTTAAATATAATAATATTATCCATATTACACACAATAATTAAAATAAAGCATCTATATATTAAAAATCAAAACAATGTCCAAACAAAGCAAATAAATGGACACCCATCCGAAGATGGAAACATGCCCTAACATAATCCATGCCTTAATAAGACACCCACCGAAAGGTAGAAACATGTCCTTTACATTGATTCTAAAATAGAAAAGCAATTTAAATTACATGATATTTAACTAATGAGGTACCCACCTAGTGGAAACATACCTCTTACAACATTTGGAAATCTAAATAAATCGATAAAAGTAAATAACCATTCACCATAAATAAATCATTCATCAAAGGTATTAAACATCAATAGAAAATAAACATCCATCCATGATAAATTTAATAAACCAAACATTGAACTTAAATAAATTAAAGCATAATCAAATATAAAATTGAATAAAGCATGTAAAGATTCAAATTAGGGCTACTGTTTCTATTTAAGATTCTTTATTTAATGTGTTTAGGGTTTTGGAAATTCATGGGTTTAAGCTACTTTAAATTTTAAAATAATTGAGATGGAGCCAAGTTTTAGAATTTAAGAGGTTGATAAAGTTCTTTGATTAACCAAATTAGTGTTTGAGAAGTGAAACCATGAGACTAGAGTTTGGGCTCTTCAAAACATTAAGTTTATGACTGTTAGCTACTGAATTATGATTTTTAAGCTTACTGTGTAAAATTATAACATTTATGTTTATAAGGTTTTAAAGCTTAAAGGATTAGGGTTTATAAAAATTAGGGATTAGGTTAGCTAGTTTAAGGTTTACTGTTTTGTTTTAAAGTTGAATTAGGGTTTTAGAATTTTTGAATTTGGGTTTTGGAGAATGCATTAGGTTTTTAGGATTTGATAATCAATTGATAATTTTATGAAACTTTATGAAAATAAACAAAACGATTTAAGGTTTATAGAAACAAAAAAAAAGATATTTTTTTGTGTTTATGGAAAGAAAACATATTTAATTTAGGATTTTGAAAATTTGGAAAGCAAATTAGGGTTTTGAGATTTTGAAGAAACAAAGATGGCAACTTTAAGATTTTTGGAAAACAAATAAACAAATTAAGGTTTTTAAGCTTTATAAAAGGTAAATCAAGGTTCTAGGGTTTTTTTTTTATTTTGAAGAGCTGAAACAATTTTTGACCTTGAGCTACTATAAATTAATGAAACAAATAAAGAAATTCATACCTTCATTTGTTGGTTCCACCAAAAATCACTTATTGGATGAACAAGAACAAAGACAAGCTTTGCAACCTTTGTTGAATTAAATTGCTTGTTTGCTCTCAAAAAGTCTGATTGATTCAAAGTTTTCCTCCTCAATTTTGGTCTCAATTTCTCCTCCAATTTTTGTCCCAATTTCCCCCCTAAAATCCGATCCCCTTTTTGTGTTGTTTTAGTCCTTATTTATAGAAGAATTTTTATGGTTAATTCTAGTTATTCACGGAATCTAATATTAATTAAGAAAAGGAAACCGAAACCTAATTCTATTTTGTTTCGAAAAAATTTGCGTTGAAAAAATTTCGCTGGAGAAAAAAACTGCTGCGAAAAAATTACGCTGGCAAAAAAAAACTGCTGCAGCTGGCTGCGGCAACGGGCGAGAATTAGCCTACAGGCCATTTCACTCGCAGGATTTTCTTGCAGGCGAAATGGCCCACAGCCATTTCGTCCACGCAGATTTTCGTCGACGATTTTTTCGTCGCCGATTTTTCCGTCGCAGATTTTTATTTTTATTATTATTTTTTGTTAATAAAAATTAGATACTAAAGAAAAAATTATTTAATTAAGATAAAAAAATTAGTTTGGACTAATTAAAATATATTGGACAACACAAAAATTATTTTGGACTAATTAAAATATATTAAACCGGACTGGGTAAAAAATTAAGGGTCTACAGTAATATTCAATATCAAAATAAATGTGTAATATATACCATAAAATTATGAGTAAATAATAAAAGTTATGATATGAAATTTTAATTCACTGGAGCAATTAACCAATATGTAAGAATTCATAAATTAGTTGGGTTCTATGTGGTGCCTGGTGGCCTTAAGACTACCTGGACCATAGGACCGTCACACTTCTAAAAATGGGGTGTGACAACAACTAAGGCTAAAATATGAAAAACTAGGGTTTAATATATAGACTAGGATTAAAACAATGTAAGATTGGGGTTTAATGCAAACTAGGATTTTAATTTGCAACCTAGGCTAAAGTATGCAAACTAGTGTTTTAGAAGATAAACTAAAGATTAACATGCAAATTAGGGTTTTGGAAGATAAACTAAAGATAAAGTGCATAATTTAGGGTTGAAGGCATATAGCCAAGTGTTTAATATGCAAACTAGAATCAAAACAATGCAAGATTTAAGGTTTAATAAAAATTTAGGTATTGGATTATCTAATTGAGATCAAATTTAAACTAAAGATAAAGTGCATAATCAGGGTTTGGACTGAATCAAGTACTGAGGATGTGATTTGTTGAATGAAATTCCCAAAGTTAATTTTATAATGAAACATCACCGTGTGCTTAATTTAAAAATCAAAATGAAGATGATTAATAAAAATCTAAATAAAATAATGTGATCATAGCCATATTTTTTGCTCCACCAAATTTAATCCATTGAACCAAGCTTGATTATGATACTACCTGGATCAAGTTGAATTTTGGCTGGTGCTTCAATGATTTGAGGATCACTTATTTGTTTAAGCTATTGTCTTTTATTATTGTTTTGCTTTCTATCCTCTTTTCTTAATTGGTGTTAGTTTGATTAATTATGGCTGCTGCTTGCTCATCTTTTCTGAATATCATTTTTGTACTTATAAGCCACATTTAGGGTGACCAAAACCACCTAATCCTCATTCAATTCAAAAACCTTCTACTTATCCAAACATAATTAGAACTTAAACAAAATTAGGAGTGTATCTTGATGATCTCATGTCGAATTGTCTATGGAAAATTTGATATGAGACAAGGCTCATATCGAATTGGTGGCGGCTCATATCGAATTGGTGGCCACCAATTTGATATTTGCCCCTTATATCAAATTGGCTATGGCCAATTTGATCTGAGTCTTTACTCATATTGATTTAGGCCAAAGCAATTGAATATGAGTTGACTCATCGAAATGGACAGGGAACTAGTTCCATTTTAATTTAACCGAATCATATTATTTTTAAACCAAACTTGGTCTGGCCTTTTTAATTAGAAACAAATTTAAGCTGGCCAAAATTAAGAGTCTATAGTCTTGCCCTTTGCTTGAATGATCTTGAATTTATTTAGAGAGTGAAAAGCAATAAGTTTTGAGTTGATCTTGGACATTCTGAGCTAGATCAAAAAAATAAAAATAGAATTTCTTTGGCTTCTGGACCTGTGAATTGGTTTGGATTCTAGACCCGGACTGGTTTGGTTCTGGACCAAGACTGGTTAAGGTTCTAGACTCGTGAATTGGCTTGGGTTCTGGACCCATGAATTGACTGGTTTAGGTTTTGGACCCGTGACTTGGTTTGGGTTCTGAACTCATGGATTGTTTGGGTTCTAGACCCATAAATTGGTTTGAATTCTGGACCTGTGCTGGTTTGGGTTATGGACCCAGACCGGTTTGGGTTCTGGACCCAGTCTAATTTGAGTTATGTACTTGAAAATTGGTTTGAGTTCTAGACAGTGAATTAGTTTGGGTTCTAAACTCGTGGATTGGTTTGGGTTCTAGACCCATGGATTGGTTGGGTTATGGACTAGTAAATTGGTTTGAGTTATGGACCCGTACTGGTTTGAGTTCTGGACCTGTTAATTGGTTTGGGTTCTAGATCCAGTTTGGATTGGATTCTGGACCTGTGACTTAGTTTGGATTATGGACCCGTGAATATCTGCAAAAATTAAATTGTAAAAGTCAGCAAAAAATTGTGAAAAAATATTTTTATACACGGATAAATATCAGTCTACTATAGACATGTGAGCTTTTGTGGATGAATTATTTATGTAGATACTATACAGTCAATGTGACCCATACCTTACTTTGCCTTTGTTCTTTTTAGTTCTTTTCTTTCACTTCACTTTTTCTTCTTTCTTTCTTTGAATTCGTGCTTTCTTTTTTTTTTTTGGTAATTTGTTCCTATCTTGAGGATTTAGCATGCCACTTTTCTATATAAACAAATGATGCAACTTTTTTTTTTATCATTCAATCCATAACTTCAAAAATTTCTTTCACCTTCTGAAACTTTCATTTCCAACTAATTAGCATCATTCTCATGGCGAGTAGTCAACATTCTTCTAGGGCTGGACCCTGTTCAAATTCTGAGCTTCTTAAACACATCCAGGTTCATGAACATGAGAGAGTTTCTTTATTAGCTGGCATGGAGTTACATCACAATTCAAGTGAAAAGACTGAAGTAAGCATTATTTTGCTACAAAATAGTATCTTAATATCATAGAATTTTAAGTATGACTGTATGGGCAAATTGAAAAATAATTAGATATGACAATTAATGTGTCATTAATTTATATTTACATGAGCAGAAAAATAAAATATTTCAAAATAAAATACTGGAATTTATATGTAACAATTACTAAAGTGCTAAAAATAAATTCTTGGAGCTTAATTAACTTTTTTGACTTACCTGTTTTGTGACAGAACGACGCCTATGTTGTTCATGGCGGGGGTTGCATCTATAGGGTCCACTAGTGGTATAATCCAATGCCCTCTTGAGTGAAATAGATTATTCGGCATTGCGGCTTTGAGAATTTTATTCTGCAACTGCCGACATAAGGATTCTAGATTGATTGAAGTGTGATTCAGGCTATTGAAGAATGGTGGATGGATACCACCCATACTTTTGATTTGCTAGTGGGGGAAATGACAATTGGGCTGGTTGATTTTTCTGCCATAACCGACATCCAGTGTCATGGGATTCCAGTCCCTTTCACTAATAACATCTTGACATGTGATGAAATTCAACAACTAATAGGCATGGAAGCCTCATTAAAAGAGCCATTCAAGATAAAATACGAACCGATTCGGGAATATTAGATGAACTATGCCCAACCAGTTCATGGGGAAATGGTCAAACAATGTGCTCAAGGGTTCTTAATATGTTTGATGGGATTGACCATTTTATGCAATATTGAGTCTATTGTCCACTTGTCAGTATTACAAGCTCTTATTGATTTGGACCTTGTACCCCTATACGGCTAGGGGGAGGTGGCTCTTCCTTGCTTGTACCACGGGTTCAACAATCTTTACCAAAGGAAAAGATCATTTATCAGCTTTATGGTTGTCGCCGAGGTACTAACTTTTGTCACATGTTGATTGTAATTAGCATGACTTTGACATTCATTGTCTTTATGGATTTCGGCATATGAGCATAGTCCTGTGAAAGTTCTCGATATTTCTATACAAAGGGTCGGGTATTCGAGGCTAAACCTTTGGTTGTCAGGTGGTACAGTGGTACCCGACTCTCACAATATGGATTCTTAATGTTATCACTTGAATAAGTTGACCTGGGATCAGGTAAAAAGAAAATTAGTATTTATTAGAATTTGTAGAGAGTTTAACTTACATTTTCTCCTTGACTTTACAGGTGAATATCATTTGGTAGAGGAATGGCGAATGGGCCAACTGGACTTCTTTTTTGAATGTTTCCATGTCTCTTCAAAATTTCCACTGAGTTATTGCCGGTCCAATGTCCAGCGGCTAGTTCCTCAGCGAAAGGATGCACAACTGGTTTCATAGCCCTAAGGAACGGAGGGTTCCTAGGAATATTTCGGCATGCACATTAGACATAGCATTTATGCTGGAAAAATTTTGGGCATGTGCTTGGGAAGGAAATGATGTCAAACTGTATCTTCTTTCACCTGTTGATTCATACACCAAGTTCATTTGGGAGTGGCTCTTGATTTTTGAAGTTTCTCTTGCTGGTGTCCGAGGGCTTCCTGAAGAAGAAGAAGATGAAGAATAAAAAAAAGAGGATGATGGAGGGAGTCATCCTCCCATTCTTATGATAATTCTAGAGCCAAAACCTTCCAGGTAATTACAAATATATTATCTGTGAATGTTTTTTGTTAATTTGTTCTGACTCTTGATGAACTTTGCAGGCTATCAGTTCATTTGATCATGAGTTTGGACCATCCTTTGTTGCTCTAGTTCAACTGTAGTTTTCTCCATTTGTTCCGTCTATAGCTCTGCCTCCTTATGCTGATATGTCATCCTATCCTTAAGGCTTTGACTTGAATTACTTGGTTTGTAATATTGTTTCATGTTGATTTATGTTATATGTATGCATGATTATGTATATTCTTACCTTTTCCATTTTTGGCTCACGATGAATGCTTGAGGAAAAAATTGAAAGCAGTAAGAAGAGTTAGCTGCCATTTGTAGGGAGTGGATGCTAGCCATCAAAATGGAACACAATTCAAAGATTTATACCACCAGTTAGAGTAGAATTTTTGAGACTTCTGGTTCCAAAGGTTCAGAGATCCTAGTACGGCTTCTTCGTTAAGGGGACCCCAGACTGATGACCATGAGATTCCTCCTTCTTCAGGCGACAAATTCTTTAGAGCACTATTTGATTATGGACCACCTCCTCCATTCCAGTGATCTTGTAATTTAATTACCTTACATTGGGCATACAATGACTAAGACCATTGTAATTAAATAAATTAATTTTTAACTTTTTTGACTTTTAAAATTTATTTTTTTACTTTTTTGTAACCTTTTTTTGGTATAAATAGTTCCCATGTTGAATTCTTTTGAATGAATTCAACATGGGTTCAATCTTTTACAAAACCAAAACTAATTAAGCTGCCCAAAATGCTTATTGCTTTTCCTTTCGTTGCTAGATCTTCAACCCATCACTTACTTAAACTGCCACCTTGTATTCTTTTCTCACACACTACCACCTCGTTCCTTCATTCTCCACCAAATCTATAAAATTCATTTAGATCAACAGTTTATAGATTGTCTTCTTATCAAGGTGAACAGCTTCAAGTCTCACAAAAATAATCATGACTGAAGCCAATTTAAAAAAGATGAAGAATTTATTCAAGACACTTGATGCTATCCATTGGCAAAAAATATCTTTGTCTCAAATTAATACTTTAAGATGCTTCCAAAATGTAAAATTTATTCAATCCTTCTTGCATTTTATGGCTTCTTTTTAGGATATAGAATCTAGAACCTTTAAGATTAATGATTTTGAGTTATGTCCCATGATTGAAGAATTTGAAGCCATACTTGGATATTCAAGCAACTATCAAATAGCATTACCCATATTGTCTTCCAACTCTCATAAAAAAATGTAGATGTTATTCCAGATATCAAAACCTGGGGTCCTTTAACTAACCAGAGGTGAGAAAATTTTACTTGGCCCTTTGATTGATTTATGCACATCCCTCTTGGCTCCCACAAAGGCATGGGGTCGCATGTTATACTTATGTTTGCTTGGTCAATTCATGCTTGTTTCTTTTGATGGTGATATTGATCCGTGAGTACTGGACATTGTGGACCAAATAGAGAGAGGATTTTCACCAATACTTTTTTTTAACTTAAACTTAGAATTTCTTCAGCCTGTCAATGTTCACCCATTCACCAAACTCGTTTCCATCCATTTTTGACAGCTTGACCATACCTTTCTTTATTACCTCTTTCAAAACATAAGGCCCTTCCCAACTTGGTCTGAGCTTTCCTCTTTGATCTGGGACGTTGACTTTACATTGTTTAAGCACGAGGTCACCAACTTTAAGTCTTCTGATGTGGAATCTTTTATTACAAGACCAAGATATCTTTCTTTGGTAAAGTCAGTGGTGATATAATTCTTTTAGCCTTCTTTCTTCCAATAAAGCTAGTTGTGTGTATCTTCCCAATGCCCATTCTGTCTTTGGCAGCCTGGCTTCTAAAAGTACTCTCAGAGATTTGATCTTGACTTCAATTGGTAGTACCGCCTCCATCCGATAAATAATAGAAAATGGCATCATTCTAGTCAGAGTTTGAACACTTATCCTATATCACTATAGAGCAAATGAAAGCATTTCAAACTACTCTTTATAGGTCTTAACTATCTTGGAGAGAATCTGCTTGATTGTCTTGTTGGCAGCTTCCACTGCACCACTAGCTTTTGGTCTATATGGGGAGGATCGATGGTGATTGATCTGATACTTGGCAAACAATCTTTAATAGCTCCTTAGAATTGCACCCCGTTGTCCTACACTACACTGTGTAGAACTCCATATCTGTAGATGAGATTTCTTTCAATATGCCAAGCCATTTGCCTTGCACCCAAGTTATTGAAAGGTTCAATTTTGACCCACTTTGAAAAATAATCAACTGCTACTAGTATGTAAATGTGGCCATTTGAAGCTGTTGGACGTATCTCCCTGATGATATCTATACCCCAAGCTGTGAATGGACAAGGTGAAAACATAGAATGCAACTCTTTGGGAGGTAAATGGTTCAAAGTTCCATATAGCTGGCATTGTTGACTCTTCTACACAAAATCAATACAATCATTTTTCATGGTCAACCAGTAGTAGCTTTACAGGATTATCTTCTTAACAAGAGCTAAACCATTCATATGAAGCTCTGCATGTTCTTTAGACATGATCTGTTTAACTTCAAACTTCCTTAAATATCTCAAATTTATGTCTTCCGGCCATCTTCGATACATTTCCCCTTGGAAAGATGTATTGCAAAGACCACCACATTATAGCTCTTCTTTCTTCCTTTGTTGCCTCCGGTGGATAATCCTGACATTCCAAGAACTTTTTAATGATATCGTACCACACATCATGATTTGTGCCAGTCTCCATGATCATTTCATACTCATAGCAAGGATTTGATTAGCTGGTCAAAACTAGAGGTTTGAGGAATAATTTGGCATAATCCTCCCACATCGAAGCTAGTCTAGCTAGGGCATCAGCCATCTGGTTTTCTTCTCTGGATAGGTGTAAGAACATACAATCCTTAAAATTTCTCCTTACTATGGTTAAGTAATCATGGTATGATTTCAACATCTTTTCCTTAAACTCCCATTCTCCATTTGTTTAGGATGTTACCAGCAATGAATCACCAAAAATCTGAACTCTATCAACCCTCATAATTGTTAAGGTTTCCAAGCCAAAGATGCATTCCTCTTATTCTACCATATTATTGGTTAACTTGAATTTTAATTTCTTGGATAAGGAGATCTTCTTCAAGTGATTCCGATATGACTCCCAATCTAGCTCCCTTTCTATTCAAAACTCCATCAAAGTACATCTTCCATTCTTGTACTTTTATGGCCCTTAAGTGTTCATTTGGGAATTCAAAAGTTACTTCCTCACTTTCAAGCAATGGTTGTTGAGCTAGGAATACTGCTACTGCTCTTCCTTTAACCATTTTCTTGGTTATATATTCAATTTCAAATTCTTCTAGGATTATCAACCACCGGTCATACTTCCCAATCAACAAAGATGTTTCTCTTAAGCATTTTACCAGATCCAATATGGAAATTGCTTACACATTATAAGATTGAAAGTAATGTTGCAATTTCTTAGATGACTAAACCATCGCAATGCAAATCTTCTCGATGATACTATACTTTAATTCATAAGGCAAGAGTTTTTTAATTAAAGTAGTAAATTATGTGCTCAGCTCTTGATTCATTCGCCTGGGCCAGCATTACCCCTATTGATGCTTCTTCAACTGCTAAGTACAATATCAATGGTCTACCAAATTTGGGTAGTTTCAGGACTGGTGGATTCAATAAGTATTCTTTTATGTGCTCGAAAGCTTTTTGACACTCATCACTCCATTCAATCGGTTGATTTTTCTTAAGCAGTTTAAAGATGGATTCACAAATTGTTATGAGTTTTGCAATGAAACTGCTTATATATTGCAACCTTTTAATAAATCCCCTAACTTCCTTCTCCATCTTAGGGGCTGACATATCCCTGATTGCCTTAACCTTGTCAAGGTTATTCTCAATGTCGTTCGAGCTAATTATGTGTCCCAGCATCTTACCTAAGTGATGAGATAAATTTTATACTTGTTTTTAGTATGATTTTGATGTGTTTTTAGTTAATGTTTCATTTGATTTTTGTTTAAAGTTTGTTTAAAGTGTTTATTTTAGGATAAAGTGCAAAAACTCCCTTGGATGATCAAAACAATGAAGAAAGAGCATGAATCAAGCAAGACATGGCCAAGCCAAAGCAAGCTTGGCCATGTCACTTAAAAGAAGTGCAAGACAGTAGCTGACATAGCCAAGAGACACGGCCAAGCCACTGGCCGTGTCTCACCTCAAGAGAAAAACCAAGAAACCAAAGAAATGAAGGCAAAAGCTGACACCATCACATGACACGGCCAAGCCAGCTTGGCCGTGTCCCATCTTAAGCCAAGAAACGAAGGACCAAAAGAAATGAAGCAAAATGAAGAAGCAGTAGGTGACACACCCACATGACACGGCCATAAGCTTGGCCATATCACTCCTTGAGAACAAAGAACCAAAGAGAAATGAGAGACACGGCCAAGCCACTCATGGCTTGGCCGTGTCACCTATAAAAACCTTGAATTCTTTTGCATGGATTGAGGAACAAGTGGGGGACAAACACTTTGCTTTTTCCAAAAGAAATATTAAAGAAAAGTAAAGCTTGCCTAATTGATGGAAAGACTTATTAAACAAAGAGAATGTGGGAAAATAAGGGAGGGTGGTGTGAGTTGGAAGGTATGGGTTTGAGCTTGGAATGATTTAAAAAGAGAAGAAGAGGAAAGAAAGAATAGACTTGGAGAGGAGGAGGCTTAGGCATACACGTTTTGGGCAAGGAGAGAGTGACACTCTCCTTGACTCTTCATCTTCATCCTCCATTTCTATCCTCTCCACCATCTCCATCTTCCATTGGCAAGCTCTTGAAGGTTGAAGAAGCTTCATTGAAAGGGTTGGTGACTTTAGAAAGCTCCATTCCATTTTGCAAAAGGGGAATCAACCATTGAAGAGGGCTTGAGCTCTTCATCATACACCCAAGTGAGCTAGGAGGAAGACTAGTCATCCTACTCTTGGCATCTTCACAAGGGGTTTTTCTATTGTCTCTTTTAATTTATTTTAATGTTGTTGTTGTTGTTGTTGTATTAAGAGTATTGAACATGAACTAACTCATTCTCTATCTAGATATTGATGAACCCTAGCTTATTTGTATGGATTGAATAATTTTAATTGATGGAGTTGTTTTATTCTTATGATACTTAATGATTTATTTCCAATTGATGATAGCATGCTTATTGATTGGTTGCAATTTTCATATTATTGACTTGAGAAAGCTTGATATGAATTGAATACTCATAAGGGTTGAGGATTGATTGGAGTACTAGAGATAGAATTACAAGATCCTTTGGTTTATAGTTCCTTGTTCTTAATGCAAGATCTATTTAATTGTGTTTGAGAAGAGATTCCAGCATTCTACTTAGTGATTAGGGGTTAATTCACTCGAGAGAGGTTTTAGTCTAATTTAGAGGAATGCCAATTCAACTCTATTATGTGATTTAACTGAATTGATGTTCATAAATATAATTGTGGCTAGGGGGATTCAATATTTGGATAGTTTTTTTTACCATCAATCCTTTTTACAGAACAATCAATTTCTCTTTACTTGCATTCATTAAGTTAGTTGTCTTTAATTATAAAACATCACAAAAACTATTAATTTACTAAACAACGGTTAAGATTTGCACTAGTACTTGACCTTGTCCTCAGCGAAACGATAACTCACTCACTACTTTATTACTTGGGCGACCCATGCACTTGCGGTATTGCTATAGCATTAGGTTCGCGCGCACCAAGTTTTTGGCGCCGTCACCTGGGATCAAACCCGGGTCGCCCGCGTGACAAGCGGGAATACTCACCACTATACTACAATGACTATTTTTGTCGCCGTTGTCGGGGACAATGGTTTCAATATTAGTAATATAATCAAGACTGTTGATTTAGTTTTATTTTCATTTGAATCAAGACTGTTTGTTTGTTTTCTGTGAATTATTTGTTTATTTTCTTTGAATTTG
Organism: Garcia nutans; assembly: GCA_947685225.1. Taxonomy (NCBI): domain Eukaryota; kingdom Viridiplantae; phylum Streptophyta; class Magnoliopsida; order Malpighiales; family Euphorbiaceae; genus Garcia; species Garcia nutans. The sequence goes on from CANTUV010000007.1 coordinate 52,586,514, forward strand.
TTTGTTTGTTGTGTTTGAAATTGTTTTTAATTTAATTGTTTGCTTGTTGTTGTTTTTTTTAAATTGTTAAGTGTTTTGTTGTAAAGATGCAGTTTTCACAGTACGGGGGAGTTTATGATAGGGACTATAATTCTGACATGGTATGTGCAGCATGTGGCAATGCAGGACATAGTGCCAATACATGTTCATTTGGTTTCGAATGATACCAAGAATGGCAAGAGGAAGAATATGACTACCAAAGTTTCCAGCAAATGGGAGGTAATGACCCATATTCCAATTCCTATAATCCAAGCTGGGAAAGTCACCCAAATTTTTCTTGGGAAAATCAGCATTACATTCCACCTCAACAATTTTTTCAACCTTACCAAGGAAGTTTTTACTTTCAAGAATAATTTTCAAACCAAGACCACCTTAAGGAACCCACATTGGAGGATAAGTTAAATGCCTATATTCAAAAACACACGCTGAATCAAGATCACCTTAAGGAACCCACTTTGGAAGATCATTTGAATGCCTTCATTCAAAATAGCCCACAAAATGAAGATCAACCTAAGGAACTCACATTGGAGGAAAGATTGAATGCCTTCATTCACAATAGTGCCCAACATCAAGCTCAATGTAAGCAATCCATAGTGGAAGATGATTTGAATGCTTTCCTTTAACTAGGCACACAAAATCAGGAAGGGAGCAATGAGATGTTTGATTCTTTGGAAGAATCAGTGAAGAGGATGGAAACTCAAGTTGAGTAGCTGACACATCATCTCCAAGCACACCAAAAGGAGGAATTTCCTAGCCAATTGGAGCAAATTGAGGTAATCACAGATTTGAGGAATGAACAGGTAATATATAATAATTTTTGTGATTTCTTTGATGCAGGTACTAATCAAGAAGCAAGTGGCAAGGAGATCCAACCCAACATAGAGGTGCTGAATCAATCAATGGAGCAGGAGAATTTGGAAACATCAACTTGGATAGAATTGCATGAACCTCCAAATCCTTTTATGCCACCAATTTCATTCCAATGTAGGCTGGAGAAAGAGAAACAAGGTATGCATATTCCTGAACTCTATAACATGACCTATAGTGAAGATAGTGTAGATAAGCTTGAGGTGGCCATTACCATAGAAATAGAGCCTAATATTTCCAATTTAGAAATTGAGGAGAGCAAATTAATATTAGATGATGAGGTTGTTGAGAGGAAACTTCAAATTGTTAAAGAGGATGAGAAACAGATTCAACCAAACTTGGTTGAACTTCAAAAGACCCCAAAAATTTTGGAATTTGTTTTAATTGGGGAGAACAATATGCAAATAATGATCATCCCTCCCACTTTTGGGAGTGAGAAAGAGCAAAAAATGAATATAACCATGTTGCATACTGAAAAATATTTTTACCAAGTTCCTATAGCATTGGACGATCACCCCAAGACAACCTTCACGTGCTCTCATTGGCCAATTGCTCATCCAAGGATGCTACCTAGGCTTTACAATACATTGGGCACATTTCAAAGTTGCATGCTATCCATCCTCTCAATCATGGGCTACAATTGCATTATGGGAGGAAAGAGCCCTACATATCACATATGGGAATGATGGAAATCAGGTTTTATCTGAACTCTCTATTAGTTTATGCATGCTCACATTGAGGACAATGTGAATTTTTAAGTGTGGGGTGCATTTTGCATTTTTACTTTTAAGTTATTTTTGTTTAGGTTTAGTTAATGTTTTTCTTTGAATAAATGAATTTTGGAAAGTTCAATTGTTATAAATTGTTGATTGATGACCTTTGAATTTTTAAAGCATGAATTTGAGAATTGAGTAGAATTGGTGCTTATTGTCAATTTTGTTAGTTTTTCCTTGCATTACCTTTAACCTAGTGAGAAATTGAGCCATCAACTTATTATTCTTTGTGTGGGAAAACATCTTTGATTGATGAATTGCTAGAACTTGCTTTGACATGCATTTTGAGACTGCATAAAAATTTCAATTAGGCATCAAGAAGATTAAGGCAATTTGGTGAAGCCACTTTGGCTTAAATAGACCAACCTTATATCCAACCTTAGTTAGCCAATTTTGAGCTTATTTTATTTTCCCTTTCTTTCTGTTTCACAACACCATTAGCTTGAACCTTGTTATTTTAACTCTTACCCTGTCATTAGGTCAAGAGCATTTTAAGAGCGTTTATGACCAAGTGTTGTGTCGAATTAAGTGTGTGGTTAAATTTAGTAGGTTTAAGGTTGCAAAATAAAAAATAAAATAAAATAAAATAAAATAAAATAAAAAGATATATATATATATATATAAAGAAGAAAAAAAAATAATAACAATAATAAATTGTTGTTCTTGTTGAAAGGGTTGGAATATGCTTGGGAATAATCATTGTAAGATGTAATAAGTGAGTACCCTTGAAAAGATCTTCAATGTCAAGGGGTAGTTGAGAGGAAGGTATTTTGGGATTGTTGGGTTATACTTATGATTGGTTACTTCATTCTTGAAGTGCTCTTGAACTTAATGATTAAGCTCACACTGCCTAAATGTCATACCTTACCCTTAGCTCCATTACAACCAAAGAAAGACCTTTTGATTGATACTTAATTGTAATTAAGTGGTGGCGATTTGATTGATAAGTAAGCCTATAGCGATAATCTTTCATTGATTGTTATGAGTGTAAACACCACCATAATCAAACACTTTTAAGAGTTGGTGAGGGAGTGACAAAATAGGATATACATGGAAAGCCACTTAATTGCTTGGGTATCGGTTTTGTTCGATTTGATATTGATTGCGGATTTAGGGATAGGGAAGTCTTGAAATATTCTTATAACTCTTGAACTTAACAAAATTTATCTTGTTTAGTTTGTTTTGATTTTAGCATTGCTTGAGGACAAGCAAGGAATTAAGTGTGGGGTATTAATGAGATCAATTTTATACTTGTTTTTAGTATGATTTTGATGTGTTTTTAGTTAATGTTTCATTTGATTTTTGTATAAAGTTTGTTTTAAGTGTTTATTTTAGGATAAAGTGCAAAAACTCCCTTGGATGATCAAAACAATGAAGAAAGAGCATGAATCAAGCAAGACATGGCCAAGCCAAAGCAAGCTTGGCCGTGTCACTCAAAAGAAGTACAAGACAGTAGTTGACATAGCCAAGAGACACGGCCAAGCCACTGGCCGTGTCTCACCTGAAGAGCAAAACCAAGAAACCAAAGAAATGAAGGCAGAAGCTAACACCATCACATGACACGGCCAAGCCACTAAGACACGGCCATAAGCTTGGCCGTGTCCCATCTTAAGCCAAGAAACGAAGGACCAAAAGAAATAAAGCAAAATGAAGAAGCAGTAGGTGACACACCCAAATGACACGGCCAAGCTTGTGGCAGTGTCACATGACACGACCACAAGCTTGGCCGTGTCACTCCTTGAAAACAAAGAAAATAAAGAAGAAAAGAACGGGTAATGATGGAGCCGTGTCCCAAAGAGAAATGAGAGACACGGCCAAGCCACTCATGGCTTGACTGTGTCACCTATAAAAACCTTGAATTATTTTGCACGGATTGAGGAACAAGTGGGGGACAAACACTTTGCTTTTGCCAAAAGAAATATTAAAGAAAAGAAAAGCTTTCCTAATTGATGGAAAGAATTATTAAACAAAGAGAATGTGGGAGACAAGGGAGAGTGGTGTGCGTTTGAAGGTATGGGTTTAAGCTTGGAATGATTTAAAAAGAGAAGAAGAGGAAAGAAAGAACGGACTTGGAGAGGAGGAGGCTTGGGAATACACATTTTGGGCAAGGAGAGAGTGACACTCTCCTTGACTCTTCATCTTCATCCTCCATTTCTATCCTCTCCACCATCTCCATCTTCCATTGGCAAGCTCTTGAAGGTTGAAGAAGCTTCAATGAAAGGGTTGGTGACTTAAGAAAGCTCCATTCCATTTTGCAAAAGGGGAATCAACCATTGAAGAGGGCTTGAGCTCTTCATCATGCACCCAAGTGAGCTAGGAGGAAGACTAGTCATCCTACTCTTGGCATCTTCACAAGGTGTTTTTCTATTGTCTCTTTTAATTTATTTTAATGTTGTTGTTGTTGTTGTTGTTGTTTTAAGAGTATTGAACATGAAATAACTCATTCTCTATCTAGATATTGATGAACCCTAGCTTATTTGTATGGATTGAATAATTTTAATTGATGGAGTTGTTTTATTCTTATGATGCTTAATGATTTATTTCCAATTGATGATAGCATGCTTATTGATTGGTTGTAATTTTCATATTATTGACTTGAGAAAGCATGATATGAATTGAATACTTACAAGATCCTTTGGTTTATAGTTCCTTGTTCTTAATACAAGATCTATTTAATTGTGTTTGAGAAGAGATTCCAGCATTCTACTTAGTGATTAGGGGTTAATTCACTCGAGAGAGGTTTTAGTCTAATTTAGAGGAATGCCAATTCAACTCTATTATGTGATTAACTTAATTGATGTCCATAAATATAATTGTGGCTAGGGGATTCAATATTTGGATAGTATTTTTACCATCAATCCTTTTTACACAATAATCAATTTCTCTTTACTTGCATTCATTAAGTTAGTTGTCTTTAATTATAAAACATCACAAAAACTATTAATTTACTAAACAACAGTTAAGATTTGCACTAGTACTTGACTTTGTCCTCAGTGGAACGATAACTCACTCACTACTTTATTACTTGGGCGGTGCAGTATTACTATAGCATTAGGTTCGCGCGCACCACTAAGGTAACCCCAAACACACACTTCTTTGGGTATAACCTAAGGTTGTACTTAACCACTCTATCAAAGAAACTTTCATGTTTTGAAAATGTTAGTTCTCATTTCTGACTTTACTATCATGTCATCAACATACACTTCAACATCCTTATGCATCATTTCATGAAATAAAGTAGTGGCCTCCTTTGATAGGTTGCTCCAGCATTCTTTAGTTCAAAAGGCATCACCCTATAGCAAAAGATGCCCCATGTAGTTATAAAAGCAGTTTTGGCCTTATCCTCTTTGGCCATTAACACTATATTGTATTAGAAAATATTTCTACAAATGAGTGTAGCAAGCTAGAGGTTGTGCTATCAATTAAGACATCTATAAGAGGTAATGGAAAGTCATCTTTAGGGAAGGCCTTATTCAAATTCCTATAGTCCACACAAACCATAATCCTTCCATCCTTCTTTGGCATAGGGACGATGTTGGCCAACCAGTCAGGATACTCGATTACTTTTAAAAACTTTACTTGTATCTACTTGGTGACCTCTTCTTTTATCAACTCAGCCCATTCCAGCCATAGGCGCCTCAATTTTTGCTTGACAAGCTTAATGTGGGTGTAGGTTGGAATCAGGTGTTCCGTTACATCTCATCAATTCTTGGTATATCTTCATAGGACAAGGTAAAAACTTCTTTATATTTTTTAAATATTATTTCAAATCTCTCTCTCTCTCTCTCTCTAGGAGTAATATCAGACACTATGCTAATATTTTTAGAATTTTCTAGTGTTCCTAAATTTAATGATTGCATTTTAATAGAGTTAATATTAAAAATGCTAATGTAATTACCACATTGATGTATGCAACGATCTGGAAAAACATCACACAAGTAAGTAAAATTATACTTTATTGTAATCATGTTGGAAAAGAAAACATCATCATCCTCATAAAGAGCAGATAAATCAAAATCAAAGTCAATGTTCTCATCATCACATATTGCAACATTTTCAAATTAGTCTTTAATGAGTGCAACAATCTCTTTTGGAGTCTTCAGGATTCTTGGGCCAGCTTCCTTCTTCTCTTCTTTGTCAGCCAGTGAGGTCTTCTTCTTCACCTGTTTAGCAAGCCCAATAACATCAACAAAGATCTCAAAACCTGGAATCATCTTTCCTATGAACATAACTGGCTCTAGTTTTCCTTGCAGTGGTCCTAATTCTGGAGCTCTGACAAATATCTCCTCCAATGGAGCAAATTCCATCTTCTTGTCTCCCTTCAGCAAATTACCTCCATCAGTTCCATCATAACCTAACCCCTTCCTTGATACTTGAGTCTTGAAATTTGGAAGCTCTGTTACACCTACTTTTCCTTTCCCAAGTCCAGTTCTTGGCAAGTAATTCATCTGCTTTATCATGGTCAGACCCTTAGAACCTACTATCATATCTTCAGAAAAAACAGCCACTTGAGAACCATTGAGAGACCTTTCCACCATAAGTGCATTGACTGCTTCACTATTTTTTCCTCTATTATTATCATCCAATCACTGCTTTGAAACTTTGCCTATTGATGGAGTGTTGAAGGAACTCCACCAAGAGGGTGAACCATTGGCGACTAAATAGTAATGCAAAGGTAACTTGTATATCCAAAACCATAAACTCTACCATGGATTCAATAGGACCCACCTTCACCAATGTCTTGAAGGTTCCTTCAGCTTGTCTATTAGTATTGTCATAGGCTCAAATTATTAAATTAGGCAAACTCAGGTCACGACTTGTCATGGCAAGCTTTGGCAGAATCTTGAGTGAGCAAACATTTATAGTGGAGCCATCATAAACTATGACATAAGGGGTCTTCTTTCCTTTAATCTCCACCTTGATGAAGAGTAGGCAGACATTGTCTCTTCCATCTTTCGATAAGTTAACATCTGAAAAAGAAACCATCCCAGCTTTAATCTTATTCCCCCTTGAATATCTTCACATTTCATCACCTCTTTGGCTCTCTTTGTTCCCGTGAAACTAACCAGCTCCTCCTGTGTTGCAGAAGTGGAAATCTGCATGCTTCCCAAAACTTTGATAATAGTTTCACAATACTTCTTGGATGTAGCCAATAGGTCCCAAATGTTGATGTTGGCTTGGGTCCTTTTTAGTAGCTTAAGGACAATACCATCTTCATCTTCTTTTCTTTCTTTCTCAGCATCCTTTCCTTTATCGACCTCTGATTCTTTTGGTGGGACCCTACTATAGGGCTTGTCAGAGCGGGTATTTAGTACTTCCTCTTTAGGTTTGGACCAATTCCATTCTTCTTTATTGGTTTCCAATTCCTCATCACTGTTAGTTGAATCCCAAAACTCATTCATCATATGAACAGTCAATGCCTTTTCATCCATAGTCGATTCGACAAGTGAAATCTCATCTTTTGTAGCTTCTTCACCTATGTCTTAAAAAGATGATAAGATAAACTTCTCATTCAATCCTCTGCCTATAATGAAAGTTACTTGTGGATGTACCATGTTGAACTTAGGCAAAGGATTGCCCTTTACGTTTGGTTTGTTGGGTTCAGGCAACTTCCCACTGTGGATCTCATGCCTTAACCACATGTAATTATTTATCTCATGTCCTTGCATCTTATGGAATTGGCAAAAGGCATTGGCATCAAAGTTTGGCAGTGGTGGATTTGGCAGATTTCATAGGGCTAGTGGCTGTAACAGTCCATTATTTTGCAGCTTATTAAAAACCCAGGATCGAGGTCTCCCCAAATCTAAAAACAATCTTCTATTCCCTTGGCCAATACTTACATTGGCATCCAATACTTTTTATGTATTCTAGCCACCATATTGGTAACTTCCCTTCTCGTTCTTTCTTCCAACAAATGGTTCTTCTCCCTTTCCCACTCTTCTATTTGTAAGCCAGATTGAAAAAGATCTTTGAAATCTCTTATAAAGGTGTGAGATAGCCTCTCACGGAGGTTTGCCATGACACCTCTCACTATCATTCTGATTTGGTCAGATTCACCATGCCTCTTTTTTAGAAGAGCAGCCTTATTTCTCTACCTTTTCACAAAATCAACAAAGTTTCCATTTTGCTTATGTTAGATAGTCTCCACCTCCATCAGGGTTTACATCGAGTTCAATATTGTTGAATGAATAGTAAATCCAAATTCTTTTAAGTACTTTCCTCCAAGGTATTGAACCAGTTTTGCACAATAAGATCTAATGAAAGCATGAAATACTTTAAATTATGAGCCTTAGTAGCTCTAGCAAACTGCATGGCAGTTATGTACTGTTTGACATTCAATTGGGGATTTCATGTTCTATCAAACTTAGCAAAGGGAGGCATCTTGAATTTGTAAGGGATTCCTTCATCATCCTCAAACAGTTTATCCACTTCCGACATCTCTTTAGTCTTCAACTTCTTTTTAAACTTTTTCTCCAAGTCAGTAATCAACTTCTCAACATCAACATATTTAGTCTTCCCCACGGCCTTCTTTTCTTTTTTATTTTCTTATTGGTCATGGAAGTATTGGTCCCAGTCATCATCGTCATCAATTACCTCATTTTCTTCATCAAAGGCTACCTTGCCCATCTTAGCCTTTCCTTTGTCTTTCTGCTTTTTAGTACTAGCAAATGCTTCAGCAATGTTATCTTCCAATAGTGTAGCTAACTGACTTCTCATAGCCTTAGCCAAGGTTTCCTTTAGTTCTTCCAACTTTAAGGCCAGGGCCTCATTCACCAAGTTTTGAATTTGCTTACAATCCATTGGTTTTGGTACAAAATTAATTGAGCCTTCACTAAATTTTGAGTCATTATCATAGCTCGAGCTCTCATAAGCTCTTGATCTGTTGAACTCCAAGTCTATGAGCTAGAAAGGATTAATGCAATGCATGTATGCATGTGTAGCAAACAAACAAACAAAGTCAGAATGCTCCTTCCAACCTTGTATCTTCCATAGGCAAATGATGAGTCTCTTTTACTGGGTATTATGTTCAATAAAGATATCAATAGGGGATACTTTTGTTTTTGAATCACTCAGATAAAATAACCAATAGTTGTGTTTTCAAAATAGAAGTTAGTCTATGATAATTTCCACTAATTAAGCCTTAATCCTTTGGGTCTACTGAAACATTCAAGGGGGGCATTTCTATCATATCTTAGATTAAAACTAAATTAATAGGTTTATTATAAATAGACTTCTTTAAAACTAAATTAATAGGTTTATTATAAATAGACTTCTTACTTGGAAAAGTAATTAATGGTCCATGCCACAAACAAGCTCATAAATAACAAGTCTTGGTATAAATAAGGCATACAATTGATTTTAGGATTCCATAATTGACCTAACTAATTGAAAGGTCGTTTAAAAGATTTTTAAGAAAAATGGGTCATAAAATGAAAAATGATTTTGGGCACATTTTGAAAACATTTTAAAATCCATTGTAAAAAAGTTTGTTTCAAAAATCAATTTTAGGCTTGGGCCATGGGAAAACAATTGTTTACCTAACTTTGTTAAAAAGTTTCCAAAATGATTTAGTCTTTTGGGCTTAAAATACTTTTGGGCCTTCACCATAATTAGGTCGTATTAGAAAAAGGCAAACCAAATGGGCCATAATTCAAAATAAGACATTAATTATAGTCAATCAATAAGCAATTAGGGCAAACCTAAGAAAAGTTACTAGGCTAACTACATGGGCCTTAGTCTTTGGGTTGAAAAGCTTAGGTTCCCATAGTAAGTATATACCAAAAGTTACAAGGCTATAAGTGGTTATGCGATGCTTGATCTCCATACCTTGAGTGAAAGTATAGTATCACTTACATACACATAACACGGGTTTCCCAGGGCATCCTAACTTACACACACAATGCAATTCTAAATATTACAATGAATAATACAATAATAATTAAGAATAAAATAATATAAAGACCAGCATAATCAACTTCTCTTATCCCCAATGGAGTTGCTACTGTGAGCATGGATTTTTACCCTGGTCTACCTCCTCGGCTGGCACCTCTGCCTCCTCTGCCTCCCCTCACACTAGCTCGAGAAGCAGCAGAATCAACCGGCATCTGCTCCTGCCTCTCAGGACAGTCTCTCACAAAGTGGTCAGGTGATCCACACCTGAAGCATACCCCTGATCTACTATGCCTCCAACAAACGCCCCCATGTCTTCCACCACACTGGTTACACACAGGTAAGGTGGATCTCTGAACTCCAGGAGTAGGAGCACTCGCTACTGAAGCTGCAGGTCTAAATCTCTGCCTCTGGAACTGCACTGACCTACCAGCTAACCTCTGACTCCTACTAACTCTAGGAACAAAGCTTCCTTTACCTCTTTTAACAGAAGAAGACCCTGCCTCAAACTGGGGCCTCCTAACCCTAACCTCTTCCTCTGAAGCAGCTGCAATAACTTGAGCTCGCTCTACACTTCGAGCTGCTGCCACTAGCTGTGAGAAATCCTGATATCTGGATCCAGCCACTAAGCACATGATTGAGGGCCTCAATCCCTCCTCAAATCGCCGACATCTATCAATCTCATCAGCAATAATACCCCCAGCATACTGACTCAGTCGAATAAACTCAACTTCATACTCAGTAACAGTCTTGCTGTCTTGCTTCAAGCCTAAGAACTCCATCTTCTTCATGTCTTTGTACTCCCTAGGAGTATACTTCAACTCAAACTCTCTCAGAAAATCCGCATAAGACAAGGTTGGTGGATCATCCATAGAATGTGGCACTGTCTTCCACCAATCGTAGGCGTCCTTCTGTAGCAAAGATCTTGCATAGTCAAATTTTTCCTCAGGGGTGGCTTGTAACTGAATAAAGATCCTCTGTACTTTGTCAAGCCACTGTTCTGCTACAGCTGGGTCAGTAGTACCAAGGAAATCCTCCGCTCCATATTTCCTTAGTTTATCATAGTGCCTCACTGATACCAAAGGCTGAGGGGGTGGTGGCTGTGGTTGCACTGGTGCTTGCCTCATAACTTCCATCATATGTCTAAACCAGGCTGGCGGAACCTCCTCACCAACTGGTCTACCCGACACCGAAGCAGGTGCCTCCTCAACACTATCAATCCTAGCTCCCTCAGCAGGAGCAATACTCTCGGCACTACCCTCAATCGACTGACGTGAGTGAGAATCCATCACAACCTAACACTGCAAACACAGTAGGATACTTCTTATTAAAGATCAGAGGTTGCCAATCCCAAACATGTATTTTATTTCAAAACCAACTTTTTAAGTAAAAATATTCTTTTTATTACATTTTACCTAGGCTGAGAATCTCAAACCTAGGCTCTGATACCAAAACAATTGTAACACCCCCACATTCAATATATGCACACTACAAACACCACAATGTAGTATACATGCACTAAACATAGGGATGCTACGGATTTTCTTTACATCCAAAACATTTTAAACAATACCATAATCTTTCAGTTGTATACATTATAGAAAAATAAGTAATCAAGCTGTAATACAAAACCAAATAGATATATTTACATTTAGTTAATACGCAGCGGAATTTTATAAAATATATACATGTATAAACTCTTTCAAATCCATGTTTATAGTTATACATATATTTACATTAAAACCAATACTTTACAAAATATAAAAGAAATATACATGATTGGCAAGTCTCTTCTGATCTTTAAGTTCCAAATCAACACTTCAACGTCTACTCTCACTCGGTCTCGAAGAACCCTCAGGTTCAACTCTATCAACTCTATCACCTGCGCGATTAAACACTATCGCGCTAAGCCAAGGGCTTAGTAAGATAAAACATGCTAATGGTATGCTTTAATGTAATGCAATGCCACATATGTTATTGATAAGATCAACATCATAAATATAAAGTTAACCACATAATTATGCATTTCACAAATCATAGTCATATGAGCATACCACATTTCAACATCTTTCCATATTCATCATTAATCAATCATACTCAATATACAACATCTCATTTCATTAACTCATAACATTATTTAGGACATTCATATAACCTTGACACCTATGGGCCCAACAAGTATTTAATACGATATTCAGAGTTCAGAGTTACTGCTTTGGTTCATAATCACAATAATCACGCCCGTAGGCAATATATATACATGTATCTCTATCCATGGATAGTGTGACAGACCCAGTCTCTTGGACCATCAACTCAACACATATGAGGAGATCCTCAACCCGGCAAGACTGTTACAAATCATATATCTTATATTCACAATTCTCATAGTGTAACAGACCCAGTCTCTTGGACCATCAACTCAACACATATGAGGAGATCCTCAACCCGGCAAGACTGTTACCTTTCATCATTTCTTAGGCATGCCACCCAAATCCAGAACTCTGAAACTGAATAACATATTAAACAAACAATTCATTTATTATATAGTTACCATTTCCATTCTCAAATTCTCATCACATTTAGGCAAACATGCCTTCTTTCTTTCAATATCATCATCATAGCCAATCACAATGGCTTTACATCACATTTCACCTCTTATTTGAATCATCATCGCATCTTTGATATAACATTTCAATATACATTTTTCATGAAACACATAACCATTCACAATGCATAACATAACATTGTTCAATCTCAACAATGCAATTAGGGCAAAGAATAATTTATATCATTCATAGCTTTAAGATCTTCCATATGCATTTGTTTAGGTCAATCATTGTTTAAATGTGTTTAGGTTTAGGTTAAGGTACCAACTTACCTTAAAAGGACCAAAACAATGCAAATAGAACAAAGTATAAAAACCCTAACCCACACATTTGAGGGACACGGGCAGCCACTTGAGGGACACGGCCAAGCTTGTGGCCGTGTCACTCAACCCACTTGGACAGTAAGCAACACGGGCAAGGGACACGGCCAAGCTTGTGACCGTGTCTCTTAAACCAAAACTCACAGTAGCTAACACGGCTTGGGAACACGGCCATGTCACCCAAAAACTAATCCAACACGCCCAAAATCCCTTGGCTTGGCCGTGTCTCACATTGCTTTTGGCCGTGTCTCCCAAAACACAAACCCTAATATGCACAACTCTCCTCCAATTGCACTCAAACTCATCAAACACCATATAATATGTTTCAAATGAATGAAATCAATGTTCTAAACACAAATTCTACATGTTTATCACCATATTCCTTATTTAAACACATCAAATAATCAACTCAACAATTCACAATACACCTTAGCCACAACTTCAAAATTAATAAAAGAAAACAAGAAATTACTTACCTTAAATGAAGAATTTTCACAAATCTCTAACCAAACTCTTGATTCCTTCTTCAATTTACTTCTTGCCTCAAGAACACCTCCCTTTCTCTTTGCTATTTGGAGAGCCGGCCACTTCAAGAAAGAAAGAAGAAAATGCACAAGTCAAACACCCTTTTCTTCTTTTAATCTCCACCATGCATTTCATTTCAAGCAATTACTCATATACCCCTCATCACTTAACTTAGCTTTTGTCTCTTATAAACCCAATTAAGTAATTTCACATGCCATATAAAAAAATCTCCTCTTGCATTGACTCTCTCTCTCTTTGACCATTTTATATGTTATATATATCACCATATACACAACATATAAACTTGTCTCTAAACCCTAAATTTCCCCAAAACACATATACATATACTTTCCTTTTCTCAATTTAAACCAACAACAACAACAACAATAACAACAATAACAATAACATAATCAAAACTTCTAGACCACAAATGAGGATATTACAATTCTCCCCCTCTAAAAAGAAAATTTCGTCCTCGAAATTACCTGATATCAAAGCTGAAACAACTGCGGGTATTGTTCTTGCATGGTTTGCTCACTTTCCCAAGTTGCTTCTTCTTTTCCATGATTCTTCCATAGAACTTTCACCAATGGCACACTCTTGTTCCTCAACTCTTTCACTTCTCGTGCCAAGATAGCAACTGGTTCCTCTTCAAAAGTCAAATCTGGGCTCACTTCGATAGATTCAATTGGCAACACATGAGATGGATCCGATCTGTACCTCCTCAACATAGAAACATGAAATACATTATGAATACGATCTAACTTAGGTGGCAAAGCAAGTCGATACGCAACTGGCCCAATTCTTTCCAAAACTTCATATGGTCCAATAAACCGAGGACTCAATTTTCCTTTCCGACCGAACCTCAAAATCTTCTTCCAAGGAGATACTTTCAAAAACACCTTATCTCCAACATCAAACTGAATGTCTCTCCTTTTCAGATCTGCATAAGACTTCTGTCGGTCTGAAGCTGCTTTTAACCTGCCTCGAATCAACTTTACTTTTTCTTCAGTTTCTTGAATCAAATCAGGACCAACCAACTTATTATCTCCAAGCTCATTCCAACAAAGAGGTGTCCTACACCGTCTGCCATACAATGCTTCAAACGGTGCCATACCAATGCTGGATTGGTGACTGTTGTTGTATGCAAACTCCACAAGAGGTAAAAACCTATCCCAACTTCCAGTGAAATCGATGACACAGCTTCTCAACATGTCCTCAATAATCTGTATCACCTTCTCTGACTGTCCATCCGTCTGTGGATGAAAAGCAGTGCTGAAGTGCAGTCGAGAACCCAAAGCACTATGCAAACTCTTCCAAAATCTTGAAGTAAACCTGGGATCTCGATCAGACACTAAAGAAGTTGGAACACCATGCAATTTCACAATCTCATGGATATACAGCTCAGCCAACCTCTCCAAAGAGTAATCCATCCGCACCGGAAGGAAATGAGCTGTCTTAGTCAATCTATCCACAATCACCCATATAGCATCATGCCTCTTTTGTGTCAAAGGCAACCCAGACACAAAATCCATCGTCACTCTATCCCACTTCCATTCTGGTACTGATAATGGTTGAAGCAATCCAGTTGGAACTTGATGCTCTGCTTTAACCTTCTGACAGGTGAGACATTTCAATACAAACTCTGCAATATCTCTCTTCAACCCAATCCACCAATAATGCTGTCTCAAATCATGATACATCTTCGTATTACCCGGATGCATAGCAAACATCGACTGATGAGCTTCTTCCAAAATAACCCTTTTCAAATCAGCATCATCGGGTACACACAATCTGCTCTTGAACCAGAGACTTCCATCACTCTTCACAATAAAATCTCTACCCTTTCCACTCTGACAATCCGAAACAATCTTCTGTATCTTCTTATCGACCAACTGAGCTTCTTTGATCTGATCTAACAAAACCGGCTTCAATTGCAACTGTGCCAATAATGCACCATCAACACAAGGTACCAAATTGGCATACAATGCTCTCAATTCAACAAGCAACGAGAGCGAGTAAACTGTTAAACCAGCTAAAGACTTCCGACTCAAGGCATCAGCAACAACATTTGCTTTACCTGGATGATAGTCAATCAAGCAGTCGTAGTCTTTAATCAATTATAGCCATCTCCTCTGACGAAGATTGAGTTCTTTCTGGACACCCAAATACTTCAAACTCTTGTGATCAGTGTAGATGAAACATTTCTCCCCAAACAGATAGTGGCGCCAAATCTTTAATGCAAACACAATGGCAGCCAATTCCAAATCATGGGTCGGATAGTTAAGCTCATGCGGTTTCAACTGTCGAGATGCATAAGCTATAACTTTACCTTCTTGCATCAACACACACCCCAAACCACTATGTGAAGCATCACTGAAAATCACATATGGTTTGCCTTCCACAGGTAAAGTAAGAACAGGCGCTTGAGTCAACATATCTCTCAACTGCTCAAAGCTAGCCTGACACTGATCCGTCCACACAAATCTCACTCCCTTACGAAGCAATCTAGTGAGTGGAGTAGCTATCAAAGAAAATCCTTTCACAAACCGTCGGTAATAGCCAGCCAAACCCAGAAAACTTCTAACCTCTGTCACCGACTTGGGTGGACTCCAATTCAATATAGCTTCAACTTTACTCGGATCAACTCTAATGCCTTCAGCTGAAACAATATGTCCGAGAAAAGCGACTTGATCCAACCAGAACTCACACTTCGACAATTTGGCAAATAACTGCTTCTCTCTCAAAATCTGCAACACAATCCGCAGATGCATATCATGTTCCTCTTCATTCCGCGAATACACCAGAATATCATCGATGAAGACCACTACAAACTGATCCAGATAGGGCCTAAACACCCTATTCATCAAATCCATGAAGGCTGCAGGTGCATTTGTCAGACCAAAAGGCATAACTAGAAATTCATAATGCCCATACCTGGTCCGAAAGGCGGTCTTTGGAACATCTTCAGCCTTGACTCTCAGCTGATGGTACCCAGATCTCAGGTCAATTTTAGAAAACACAGCTGCACCCTTCAATTGATCAAAGAGATCATCGATTCTAGGCAAAGGATATTTATTTTTAATAGTCACCTTGTTCAATTGCCTATAATCGATACACAACCTCATAGTACCATCTTTCTTTTTCACAAATAGCACAGGAGCTCCCCAAGGAGAAACACTAGGGCGAATAAATCCTTTGTCCAACAACTCCTGTAATTGAACTTTCAATTCCCTCAATTCTGCTGGTGCCATTCTATAAGGAGTAATAGAGATAGGAGTGGTACCAGGCAACAATTCAATACCGAACTCCACCTCTCTCTCAGGAGGTAACCCTGGCAACTCCTCTGGAAATACATCCGGAAACTCAGCAACTGTGGCAATGCTATCAATAGGGGAACCCTTCACTCTAGTATCTACCACATGAGCAAGATAGGCTTCACATCCCTTTCTAATCAACCTCCTGGCTGCAACAGCTGAAACAAATAAGGAGGCTAGCTATTCCTGCTCATTAGATACTATCACCTCTCTACCATCACCCGTTCTCAAAGAAACAATTTTCTTTTTACAATCCACCACAGCTCCATGTCGAAATAGCCAATCCATACCTAAGATCACATCATATTCCTTAAATGGCATCTCAATCAAATCCCCAAAGAACTCCTCACCCTGCACTACTACTGCACTATCTCGATGCACCTTACTCACAACCACACTATGCCCTAACAGATTTGTCACCAACACATCAAATCCTAGGGACTCAGCATGCACATCAAATACAGGCAAAACAGATGCACTAACATAAGAATGGGTGGAACCCGGATCAATCAAAGCAAGTACTGAAATATCAAATAAAGAAAAAGTACCAGCTATGACTGCCGATGCATCTGGCTGCCTCTGCATAACATACATCCTCTGGGAAGATCCAACCTCCTCTGGTCTACCCTCCCTGGATGTAGCACCTCCTCTAGAACTGAACCCTGGTCTACCTCCTCGGCTGGCACCTCTGCCTCCTCTGCCTCCCCTCACACTAGCTCGAGAAGCAGCAGAATCAACTGGCATCTGCTCCTGCCTCTCAGGACAGTCTCTCACAAAGTGGTCAGGTGATCCACACCTGAAGCATACCCCTGATCTACTATGCCTCCAACAAACGCCCCCATGTCTTCCACCACACTGGTTACACACAGGTAAGGTGGATCTCTGAACTCCAGGAGTAGGAGCACTCGCTACTGAAGCTGCAGGTCTAAATCTCTGCCTCTGGAACTGCACTGACCTACCAGCTAACCTCTGACTCCTACTAACTCTAGGAACAAAGCTTCCTTTACCTCTTTTAACAGAAGAAGACCCTGCCTCAAACTGGGGCCTCCTAACCCTAACCTCTTCCTCTGAAGCAGCTGCAATAACTTGAGCTCGCTCTACACTTCGAGCTGCTGCCACTAGCTGTGAGAAATCCTGATATCTGGATCCAGCCACTAAGCACATGATTGAGGGCCTCAATCCCTCCTCAAATCGCCGACATCTATCAATCTCATCAGCAATAATACCCCCAGCATACTGACTCAGTCGAATAAACTCAACTTCATACTCAGTAACAGTCTTGCTGTCTTGCTTCAAGCCTAAGAACTCCATCTTCTTCATGTCTTTGTACTCCCTAGGAGTATACTTCAACTCAAACTCTCTCAGAAAATCCGCATAAGACAAGGTTGGTGGATCATCCATAGAATGTGGCACTGTCTTCCACCAATCGTAGGCGTCCTTCTGTAGCAAAGATCTTGCATAGTCAAATTTTTCCTCAGGGGTGGCTTGTAACTGAATAAAGATCCTCTGTACTTTGTCAAGCCACTATTCTGCTACAGCTGGGTCAGTAGTACCAAGGAAATCCTCCGCTCCATATTTCCTTAGTTTATCATAGTGCCTCACTGATACCAAAGGCTGAGGGGGTGGTGGCTGTGGTTGCACTGGTGCTTGCCTCATAACTTCCATCATATGTCTAAACCAGGCTGGCGGAACCTCCTCACCAACTGGTCTACCCGACACCGAAGCAGGTGCCTCCTCAACACTATCAATCCTAGCTCCCTCAGCAGGAGCAATACTCTCGGCACTACCCTCAATCGACTGACGTGAGTGAGAATCCATCACAACCTAACACTGCAAACACAGTAGGATACTTCTTATTAAAGATCAGAGGTTGCCAATCCCAAACATGTATTTTATTTCAAAACCAACTTTTTAAGTAAAAATATTCTTTTTATTACATTTTACCTAGGCTGAGAATCTCAAACCTAGGCTCTGATACCAAAACAATTGTAACACCCCCACATTCAATATATGCACACTACAAACACCACAATGTAGTATACATGCACTAAACATAGGGATGCTACGGATTTTCTTTACATCCAAAACATTTTAAACAATACCATAATCTTTCAGTTGTATACATTATAGAAAAATAAGTAATCAAGCTGTAATACAAAACCAAATAGATATATTTACATTTAGTTAATACGCAGCGGAATTTTATAAAATATATACATGTATAAACTCTTTCAAATCCATGTTTATAGTTATACATATATTTACATTAAAACCAATACTTTACAAAATATAAAAGAAATATACATGATTGGCAAGTCTCTTCTGATCTTTAAGTTCCAAATCAACACTTCAACGTCTACTCTCACTCGGTCTCGAAGAACCCTCAGGTTCAACTCTATCAACTCTATCACCTGCGCGATTAAACACTATCGCGCTAAGCCAAGGGCTTAGTAAGATAAAACATGCTAATGGTATGCTTTAATGTAATGCAATGCCACATATGTTATTGATAAGATCAACATCATAAATATAAAGTTAACCACATAATTATGCATTTCACAAATCATAGTCATATGAGCATACCACATTTCAACATCTTTCCATATTCATCATTAATCAATCATACTCAATATACAACATCTCATTTCATTAACTCATAACATTATTTAGGACATTCATATAACCTTGACACCTATGGGCCCAACAAGTATTTAATACGATATTCAGAGTTCAGAGTTACTGCTTTGGTTCATAATCACAATAATCACGCCCGTAGGCAATATATATACATGTATCTCTATCCATGGATAGTGTGACAGACCCAGTCTCTTGGACCATCAACTCAACACATATGAGGAGATCCTCAACCCGGCAAGACTGTTACAAATCATATATCTTATATTCACAATTCTCATAGTGTAACAGACCCAGTCTCTTGGACCATCAACTCAACACATATGAGGAGATCCTCAACCCGGCAAGACTGTTACCTTTCATCATTTCTTAGGCATGCCACCCAAATCCAGAACTCTGAAACTGAATAACATATTAAACAAACAATTCATTTATTATATAGTTACCATTTCCATTCTCAAATTCTCATCACATTTAGGCAAACATGCCTTCTTTCTTTCAATATCATCATCATAGCCAATCACAATGGCTTTACATCACATTTCACCTCTTATTTGAATCATCATAGCATCTTTGATATAACATTTCAATATACATTTTTCATGAAACACATAACCATTCACAATGCATAACATAACATTGTTCAATCTCAACAATGCAATTAGGGCAAAGAATAATTTATATCATTCATAGCTTTAAGATCTTCCATATGCATTTGTTTAGGTCAATCATTGTTTAAATGTGTTTAGGTTTAGGTTAAGGTACCAACTTACCTTAAAAGGACCAAAACAATGCAAATAGAACAAAGTATAAAAACCCTAACCCACACATTTGAGGGACACGGGCAGCCACTTGAGGGACACGGCCAAGCTTGTGGCCGTGTCACTCAACCCACTTGGACAGTAAGCAACACGGGCAAGGGACACGGCCAAGCTTGTGACCGTGTCTCTTAAACCAAAACTCACAGTAGCTAACACGGCTTGGGAACACGGCCATGTCACCCAAAAACTAATCCAACACGCCCAAAATCCCTTGGCTTGGCCGTGTCTCACATTGCTTTTGGCCGTGTCTCCCAAAACACAAACCCTAATATGCACAACTCTCCTCCAATTGCACTCAAACTCATCAAACACCATATAATATGTTTCAAATGAATGAAATCAATGTTCTAAACACAAATTCTACATGTTTATCACCATATTCCTTATTTAAACACATCAAATCATCAACTCAACAATTCACAATACACCTTAGCCACAACTTCAAAATTAATAAAAGAAAACAAGAAATTACTTACCTTAAATGAAGAATTTCCACAAATCTCTAACCAAACTCTTGATTCCTTCTTCAATTTACTTCTTGCCTCAAGAACACCTCCCTTTCTCTTTGCTATTTGGAGAGCCGGCCACTTCAAGAAAGAAAGAAGAAAATGCACAAGTCAAACACCCTTTTCTTCTTTTAATCTCCACCATGCATTTCATTTCAAACAATTACTCATATACCCCTCATCACTTAACTTAGCTTTTGTCTCTTGTAAACCCAATTAAGTAATTTCACATGCCATATAAAAAAATCTCCTCTTGCATTGACTCTCTCTCTCTTTGACCATTTTATATGTTATATATATCACCATATACACAACATATAAACTTGTCTCTAAACCCTAAATTTCCCCAAAACACATATACATATACTTTCCTTTTCTCAATTTAAACCAACAACAACAACAACAATAACAACAATAACAATAACATAATCAAAACTTCTAGACCACAAATGAGGATATTACATTACCCAAACACTTTGGGTCATTTTCACATAATACACATATTTCACATTTTACACAATTTAGCCATTATCAATGGCTTTTCACAATGCATTTAACACATATATGCCATTACAAATGTTATAGCATATTATTCATACATAACCAATGTATCAAGTAGCTTAACACATTTTCCAACCAAAATGTGTTAAGTCCAAATGTCATGCAAACATAACCAATGTATTCAAAGTTTGTACTTACCTCAAATAGCAACCAAAACAAGCTTAAAACAACCTCCAATTCTATCCTTCCAACTTGCCCTTCACCACTTGGATGAAGCAAATCATCCTCCTTCAATGCCTAAGCCAAATGTGATAGCAAATAATCATTTAGTATCACATTTAATGGCATTTCCAATATTAAACCATAATTAAACCCCATCCAAGCAAAAATTCAAAATTTAAGGCTAACCTCACTTTAACTTTTAATTCTCAGACTAGGCCATTCATTTTAATATATTAAATTTATTTATATTATTAGAAACATATTTTAATACATTTAAACCATTTACATTACAAAAACATACTCTTATACACAAAATCCTAAAATGGCATAACCTTCTCCCATTGAAGGTTTTTTATTCCAACACAATCCATTTATCAATTTAAGCTTATATTCATCACTTATATCACCAAACAACAAGATTAAACCAATAAAATTATACAATTCAACAACTTTGAAAAAAAATCATTTTCCAAAACCCTAAATCACACTTCCATTCTTAAACTCCAACTAAAAACAACCAAATACGATATTTGACTTTAAAATACTTGTTTAAGTACTAAAACAACTCATTTGAAACCAATTTGCACAATTAAAAACCATGATTTCTCAAACCCTGAAAGTCTATAACCCTAAATTCTCTCTCTTCACCATTCTTTATCCAAATTCAACCATTTCTTCAATCCAACCTTAAAATCATTAATAACTACCCAAAAGAACTTCATACACACCAATTCCAACAATTATAACATACTACTTCAAAAATCCAAAACTCACATATTCAAAATTTTCATGGAAATCCAAAGAAAAAGCTAAAGAACTTACTTTTTCAAGTGGAAATCACTAAAAATCCTTTTTAAACCTTTGGAATCCTTCAATTTTGGAAGTTTGGAAGATCAAAATCCTCTCTTGGCATCCATGGAGATTTCGTCCCTTGATGGAGAAGAAGAAGATGAAAAAAAAACTTTTATTTTCTCTCTCCTTTCTTCTTTTATTTATAACCATATGAATATATTATTTAATATTTTAATAATTAATTATTTCATTATTTATTTAATAAATTAAAAGTCTAAAAATCCCTCTTCCATTCAAAAATTATTTATTTTTGAATTAATTTAATAATTTTAAATTTTTAAGATTTAATTACCAAAATACCCTTTTACTTTGACTTTTGACTTTTCTTCTAAAATGTGTTGACTTTTATATGTTATGTATATTTTACATTTATATCACATATATATTCCACTTTTTCATTTAAAATCCCTTCATTTTTCATTTAAAACCATTAATTTAATTATAATATATTTTATCAAATTTACAAAAATTAAAAAAATTAAAAAAATTTGGGATATTACACAAACTAGAATCAAAACAATGTAAGTTTTAGGATTTAATATAAATTTAGGTTTTGGATTATCTAAATGAGATCAAATTTACATGATTAGGGTGCAGACCGAATCAGGTACTGAGGTTGTGATTTGTTAAATAAAATTCCTAAAGTCAATTTTATAATGAAACATCACAGTGCGCTATTTTATAAACCAAGATGAGGATGATTAACAAAAATCTAAATAAAATAATGTGATCATATCTGTGTTGTTGGCTCCACCAAATTTAATCCGTTGAACCAAGCTTGATTATGTTACTGTCTAGATCAAGTTGAATTTTGGCTGGCGCTTCAATGATCCGAGGATCCCTTTTTTGTTTAAGCTATTGCCTTTTATTGTGTTTTTGCTTTCTACCCTCTTTTCTTTATTACTGTTAGTTATATTAATTATGGCTACTGCTTGCTCATCTTTTCTAAATATCATTTTTGTATTTATAAGCCATATTTAGGTTGACCAAAAATGGCTAATCCACATTCAATTCAAAAACCTTTTGCTTATCCGAACATAATTAGAATTTAAAAAAAAAAACTAGAAGTGTATCTGGACTAGCTCATGTCGAATTAGCTAAATTAGGCCAAGCTAATTCGATATGAGTTAACTCATATTGAATTAGATGGGAACCAAACCCATTTTAATTTAATCGGATCATATTATTTTTAAACCAAAATTGGTCCGGCCTTTTTAATTATAACAAAATTTAAGCTTGGCCAAAATTAAGGGTGTACAGTCTTGTCTCTTGCTTGAATGATTTTAAATTTGTTCAGAGAGTAAAATTCAATAATTTTTAAGTTGATATTGGACATTCCGAGCTAGACAGGAAAAATAAAAAATAGAATTGCTTTGGGTTCTGGACCCGTGAATTTATTTGGATTCTAGACCCAAACTGGTTTGGGTTCTGGACTCGAACTAGTTTGAGTTCTGGACCTATGAATTGGTTTGGATTCTAGACCCGTATTGGCTTGGATTATGGACCCGTGAATTACTTTGGGTTCTGGACCTGTGGATTGGTTAGGTTCTGGACCTATACTGGTTTGGGTTCTAGACCAGACTAGTTTGGATTCGAGACTCATGAATTGATTTGGGTTTTGGAGCATGGATTGCTAGGGTTCTAGACCCATAAATTGGTTTGAGGTCGGGACCTGGATTGGTTAAGATTCTAGACCTGGAATGGTTTGGGTTCTAGACCCTTGAATTGATTTGGGATCCAGACCTGAACTAGTTTGGGTTATGGACCATGAATTGGTTTGGATTATAGACCCAGACTGGTTTGAGTTCTAGACCCGTGGAGTGATTTAGGTTTTGGACCCGTGTATTGGTTTGGGTTCTAGACCCGGACTAGTTTGGATTCTGGAACCATGAATTGGTTTGGGTCCTAAACTTGTGAATTGGTTTGTCTTCTAGACCCGTGAATATCAGTAAAAATTAAATTGTAAAAGTCAACAAAAATTTTGGCTATTTTTTAGTTGTTTTCTATATTGGGTTCCTCCTTATACACCCTTACCCCCTTCGTAGAAAAATATTGTTATTGTGATAAAATATTTTTAAATAAACATAAATATCAGTCTAATGTAGACCTGTGAGCTTCTGGGATGAATTATTTGTGTAAATATTGTACAGTTAATCTGACCCGTACCTTACTTTACCTTTATTCTTTTTAGTTTTTTTTTCCTTTCTTTCACTTCACTTTTTCTTCTTTATTTCTTTGAATTTGTGCTTTCTTTCTTTTTTTTTTTTTTTGTAATTTGTTCCTATCTTAAGGATTTTAGCATGCCACTTTAATTTAACCGGATCATATTATTTTTAAACCAAACTTGGCCCGGCCTTTTTAATTAAAGCCAAATTTAAGTTGGGCCAAAATTAAGGATCTATAATGAGTCACTACTCTATTGGGCTGAGAAGAAAATAGAAAGGGTGGATGACTTGATTCTTGAGGAATCTCCAACCCCTACTGTGTTTAAAAAGTTGGATATGCATGGAGAAGGTGAGAAATGACTCAGCACCACCATTATGCCCAATTCATTGCAACCAGCCTCCTTTTTAGGTCTAAATATCATTAAAATTTTAGATTATTATAGTATTTTCCATATTACAAGCAATGCATATTAAAATAAAATAGACATCCATCATCATCCATAAAATAAATAATCTGAAATACAAACAATAAATGGGTAACCACACTTGATGGAAACATACCTTTACAAAATTCAATGTCCAACAAATAAATAAATAAGCAAAATGAACTAAGGCACCCACCAAAGGTGGAAATATACTTTTTATAATTTTCTTCCATAAAACATAATTAAAAGTTAAATGATCAGCAATAATATTAACAACAAATGCTCATGGACATTAAAAATAGATAAATCAACTACTAAATAACATAAACATATAAAACTAATATGCATAAAAATATTAAACTATAACAATTCAAGCAATGTAAAATTAAATAAACCAAATTCCAATTTTAGCCACACAATATCAAGTAAAATCAAAGTTCTTTTTTAAGGAAATAATAACTAAGATGTACTTCAAACATATAATTGACTAAATGCTATTTTTATTAATCTTCCTAAAATCATAGTAACCACTATGCTAATGACACTATAACTTTTAATTTTACTGAGTTTTTCTTAACTGTAAGTGGAATGAGGAGTGATCTTATAAAATTCATATTATAATTAAGATTTAATATCACTAATTACAAAAAATAAAGCAACATTATTTTTACTAATTAAGTTCATAAAACACAAATCATTAAACACACATATAAGCAAAACCATATGCAAATTAAGCATTTCTATACCTTCATTGTTGGTTCCTTCAATCTTTATGTCAATTTATTTAGAACTCAAGCATTTTTATGGCAACAAACAAACTTCTTTTGTAAAATTACTCCTAAAGCCTACCTTTTGATGCTTTGGTTTGATTCCTTTACTATTCAATATTAAAAACTCACTTTTGTCTCTCTCTTTTCTCAACTTTAGCCTATGTATCTATTCCAATTGCCTTTCCGCCTCTCTCTTGTTGATGTTGTTCGTTCTTTATTTTAGTCCCTTTTTATAGCTAACATTAGGGTTAATCAGATGATAAAAAAACCTGATTTGGCTAGGAAACTTCAAGGTTATCTCAAAATATTTGGAGTTTAATGCGTATTAGAAAAGACCTGGGGACACTGGGCTTATAGCCCATTTGCCATAAGGTTATGGCAAATTGGTCATAAGCTATGGCCAATTCGCCATAGCTTATGGCAAATTGGCCATAGGCTAAGGTTTTGCCCAGTAATTGGCCAGCCTAGTAATTTTGGGTTTACGAGGGCTTTTAATTAAGTCTAGATTTAATTTTAGGGGCCAGATTTTGGGGTACACGAAAGTCCAAAAACTTTTTCTCTTTCCTCTTCATCTTTAAACTTTTCACTCATTCATCATTTGCCACCATTCAATAATCATAAGCTTCCAAAATAATTTCTCTCTCCTCCTTTATTCATTTTCAATCTTACTTTGTCATAAGCTATTCTTTTATAAAAGCCAACTTTCATTTACAATCAAAATATCTACTTTAATATTTTGTCTAGAGAACTCTTGCATTTCATATTTTATCTAGAAAGCTCTATAACATCAACATTTTTGTATATATTGGAATAATTAATGTGGATGATTAATTAATATGTTGGAAGAGATAGATACAAGGTATAAACATAAAATATACAATACATACATTGTATACATAATGTATATACAATATATACATGATGAACACAAAAGTATGTAAAGATATATAACATATACATAAAATATATATAATATATACATATATATATGAGTTGGAAGAAATAAATAAATAAATAAATAAAAAGAAGAAAATTAAAACTAATTTTGTATAGGAATAAGATTAAGAATATCTTAATATTAAATTAATTAGATAAATAAATATATATATAAATATGTTTAAGTTAAAGATTAAAAAAAAATGGTTAATAGAAAAAACAAAAAGAGGAAAAACGTAGGAAAGAGGAAAAGAAAAAAAATGAAAATAAAAATGAAAATAAAAAAGTCAAAAAGTAAGTGGATATTTATGGATGGAAATTTAGTAAGAATAAAGTAAATATTATTTACATAATAATTAATTAAGTAATTAATTATATAAATATATATTTATGGTTAGGAAAGGAAGATTGAAAATTAAAAACTCTTCTTCTTCTTCTTCATCCACCACATCCGATTACAGAGAGAGAAAGCTCTACTTCACCAAATCCGTCAAATTTCACAAAGATTTCATAGGATTCAAGGTGATTTTGAAGATTTATTGAGGATTCAAGTAAGTATTCTTCATTTAAGCTTGTTTTTATTTAATTTTAAGATTATGTCTAAAATGGGTAGAGAGAAAAAATGATTTTTAATTATGAAAGATGATAATTATAAAGTGATTGGGGTGTGTATATGATGATTTAGTGATCAATTGATTAAGGTGAGCTTATTTGGTAAAGTTAGGGTTTATGGCTAGATTATGTGAAAAATGGAATTTTTATGGAGGCTTAAAGAATTGTTATAATATTCTTTTGGTGTAAAAGTAATGAATTTAAGGTTGGATGGTAAAAATGGATGGGTTTTGTTGAAGTTTAAGAAAAGCAGTAGTGAAAATTAGGTTTTTTTTTAATGGAATGTGGGTAGTAAGAGTATAATTGATGTTTGGTTGAATAAAATGACTTGGAATGCATTGCTAATGGAATATTTTAACTTATAATGTTGTTTAAGATTAAGTAAGGTGGAATTGCAAAATCAAAGAGAGGATGGGCAATTGGATAAGAAAGACTTGGGTGGTAAATTAGCAAGGGATTTTGCATCTCCAAGGTTAGTGCATATCTTGACAACTTATATATTCATTGTGTTTGAGTTGGCATAACACATTTTGACTTTTTGAATGTGTTATGTCACTTTAATATTAGATTTTACATGATAAGTGTATGGATTTAAGTAAAAGTGTGTGAAAATCATGGAAAATGTGATGTGAAAGTGATCATAACATGAGATGATCACTTAGGAAATGGAAATTAAGATGAAATGTGAAAGTCACCTAAAAAATATGAAAAGGTGTTGAGATGGAAAGTGAATGTTGTTGTGTAAATGTGTGTTTGGCTTTGCATAATTACATGTTCTAGAAAGTTGATATTGGTTTTGCATATGTTGATAGACGTTAGCAGACCTAGGTCTTGTGTTGCATATGTTGTTAGGTCATGAGGTTGAGATTGAAAATGGACCAGAGCAGAGTTGGGTCATAAAATTGATGTTATGATAGACCAAATCAATTGTTCTGAAACTTGGGTATTGTGTAGAGATTTATTGGGCCCAATGTGTATGTATTTGAGAAATTTTTGATATAAAAATGTGTTAATGAATGGTAATTTTAAGGCATTGGTGTTAAGTATTTTATAAAATTAGGAATATGTAACAAATAATAAATTTTACATGATGAGGAGATTTAAGTATTTTATGAGATAAGGAATGTGATTATTGGTGTTGTTTATGTGTTGGTAACATAAATTGTGGCAAACATAAAAGAATGCATTGAATTTTTAAATTGTTTAAATTAGCAAGGTATGTACCACTCTCATGCTTAGCGTGTGTAGACCCTTAATTTTTGACCCAGTTCGATCCAATATATTTTATTTAGTCCAAAATAATTTTTGTGTTGTCTAAAATATTTTAATCGGTCCAAAATAGTTTTTATTATCTTAATTAAATAATTTTTGTTTTAGTATCTAATTTTTATTAATAAAAAATAAAAATAAACAAATAAAAATCAAAAAATAAAAATAAAAATAGGCGACGAAAAAATCGTCGCCGAAAACCAGTGCGTGGGGCATGGCCGTGGGCCATTTTGCCTGCAGGAGTTTCCTGCGGGCGAAATGTCCAGAACCTTTCGCCCGCAGGAATTTCCTGTGGGCGAAATGGCCTTTGCCCACTCGCAGGCCAGTTCGCGAGCCTGCTGCCACAACTTTTTCCCTAGCGCATTTTTTCCGCAGCAGTTTTTTTTTTTGCTAGCGAAATTTTTCTGACGCAAATTTTTCGAAACCTAATGCAATTAGGTTTCGGTTTCCTTTTCTCAATGAATAATAGATGCCGTGAATAATTAGGAATGAATCATATAAAACTTCTATAAATAAGATTAAAAACAACACAAAAAAATCAATAAGAAATAATCAAGAAATCGGACAGAAGCTTGGAGGAAAATTGGATCTGAAACTGTGAAGGAAAACCTTGAATCAAGCTGATTTTTTGAGAGAGCAGAAAAACAATTCAAGCAATTCAAAGGCAAAAAAGTTTGTCTTTGACCTTGTTCATCTAAGAAGCAATTTTTGGTGTAACTTACGAACCAAGGTTTGAGCTCTCAATTTCTTTTTGTTTTTTCACACTAGTTTAATCATCCCTTTGTTTCTTTTAATTCAAAAACCCTAGAAACTCAATTCACTTTTTCTAAAGTTTGAAAACCTTAATTCGTTGCTTTGTTTTCCAAAAGTATAAAGTTGTTAGTTTTGTTTCTTCAAAACCACAAAATCCTAATTTGCTTTCTAAATTTTAAAAACACTAAATTGTGTTCTGTTTCCTTCTAAAGGCCCTAAAAACTTCTTTTTTTCTTTCATAAACTTTAAATCATTTATTTATTTTCATAAAACTTCATAAAGTTATCAATTATTTTTTTCAAATGCTAAAATAAAACTCATTCCTCGAAACCCTAAATCAAAAATCTTAAAACCCTAATCCAACTCCAAAAACCAAAATAGTGAAACCCTAACCCCTTTAAAACCTTAAACCCTAATTTTTCTAAACCCTAATCCTTTAAAACTTTAAAAACCATATAAACACCAAATGTTTAATTTTACACAGTAAGCTTAAAACACAATTCAATGAGTAACCGTAAATCATAAATCTAAGTATTTTAAAGTGTTCAAACCTTAATTTCATAATTTTACATCACAAACACTAATTTGGTTAATCAAAGAACTTTATCAACCTTTTAAAACATAAAACCTTAATCTATTTTAATTCCTTTAAAAACTCACAGTAGCCTAATTCCACAAATTCCAAAATCCTAAACACATGAAATAAAGAACCCTAAATGGAAACAGCAGCCATAATTTAGATTTTTATTTTCCTTATTCAATTCTATATTTGATTATGCTTTGATTTATTTTATATGCTTTAATTTATTTAAGCTCAATGCTTGGTTTATTTAATTTATCATGGATGGATGTTTACTTTCTATTAATGTTTAATACCTTTGATGAATGATTTATTTATGATGAATGATTATTTACTTTTATCAATTTATTTAGATTTCCAAATGTTGTAAGAGGTATGTTTCCACTTGGTGGGTACCTCATTAGTTAAAGTTCATGTAATTTAAATTGCTTTTCTATTTTAGAACCAATGTAAAGGACATGTTTCTACCTTTCGGTGGGTGTCCTATATAGGCATGGGATGTAAGGACATGTTTCCATTTTTGGATGGGTGTCCATTTATTTGTTTTGCTTGGACATTGCTTTGATTTTAATATAATGATGCTTTCTTTCAATTGTTGTATGTAATATGGATAATATTATTATATTTAAGAATTTTATAATATTAAGACCTGTAAAGGAGGCCGGTTCCAATGAACCAGGCATTGTGGGGGTGCTGGGCCATTTCTCACCTTCCCCACAGGTACCCAACTTTCTAAACCCATTAGGGGGTTGGGGATTCCTTAGGAATCGAGTCATCCACCCCTTTCTTTTTCCCTGCCCGTCCGGGTGGTGACTCCATTTTCTCCGGACTTAGGTCTGTGTTCTCTAAGGCCCCGAGCCTAAATAGTGCCGAAGTCGCAAGAACCATTCCACCGGGAATGGGGGCAAAAATCCCCGCTCACAATGGTGACTCCACTGGGGATAAGAGAAGTTGATTTCGTTGGTCTTTATATTATACTATTCTTTCTTATAATGATATTATCCATTACATCATGTTAGATTTCATCGTGTGCGTGAGTTAGGACTCCCGTATTACCCGTGTTATGTTATGTAAGGGATACCATACTTTCACTCAAGGTATGGAGATCGAACATGGCATAACCACTCATAGCCTCGTACCATTTGGTATATACTTGCTATGGGAACCTAAGCCTTTTAACCCAAAGACTACAACTCATGTAATTGGCCTAGTTACTTTCCTTAGGTTTTACCCCAAATGCATGTTGTTTGACTATGGTTAGTTTATCTTAGTCTAAATCATGGCTTTTTTGATTTGTTCTTTTTCTAATATGACCTAAGTATATTGTAAGGTCAAAATAAATTTTTCTTTAAAGTCCAAAAGACCAAAGCTATTTTCAAAAATTTTCAAGATGGTCTTTGGACATAAAATTTTTCTAAAAATAAATAAAAAATTCTTTTGCTCATGGCCCAAATACTAAGCTCAAAATATGTTTTTTTCTAAAATCTTTTTACAATGGGCTTAGAAATAAAATTGTTTTTATTCAATCTTTCTACAAAGAGCTTACAAATTATTTAGGTCAATTACGAAATACCAAAAATCAATTGTGAGCCTAGTTTATACTAAGAATAATTAATCATGGGCTTGTTTTTGGCATGAACCATTGGTTACTCTTTTCAAGTGAGAAATATATCTATAATAAACCTCTTAATTTAGTTTTAATCCAATATAGCATAAAAGCTACTTTGGTTGGATAAATGGATTAAAACCTAATTAATGTGAATTATCATGGATTGATTTCCATTTTTGAAAATATAATTATTGGTTGAAACGTCCAAGGGATCTATTCGAAAACAAGATACCCCATGTTGGTATTTTGTTAACCATATACCTAGGAAAAGAGACTCGCCATTCGTATGTGGATGTTATAAGGTTGGAAGGAACGTCCTATTCATCCTTGTTTGTCTATTGTTTGTACATACATTCATACATTTGCATCTCATATCATTGATCCTTTCTGACTCACAGCCCTGGATTATGACAGTTCAAAAGCTTACAACAATCCGACCTACGCCGGTGACGAAGTATCTAGCAACGACTCAATCACTTGCTCACCAAAAATAATGGAGCCCGAACAAATTCAAAGGATGGTGGATGAGGCCCTCAACGCCAAGATGGAAGAAATAAAAGATGCCCTAGCTGAGACCATGAAGAACCAATTGACTGCAATCTTAGAAAATCATGTCGAGGCATCTGTTAGCACCAAGAAGCCAAAGGAAAAAGGGAAGACCAAAGTTAGTGAAGTAGTTTTTGATGATGAAAAAGTGATCATTGATGATGATGATGATTGGGCTCAATACTACCAAGATGCTCAAGAGAAGAAAGAATCGAAGGTTGTTGAGAAGGCAACTATTGAAAAGACCGAGACATCCGATGTTGAAAAGATGATTACTGATTTAGAAAAGAAATTTGAGAAGAAGCTAAAAACTAAAGAGATGTCCGAGATAAATAAACTATTTGAGCAAGATGAGGAGGTCCCTTATAAGTTCAAGATGCCATCCTTTGCTAGATACAATGGTACTGGAAATCCTCATCTCCATGTGAAGCAATATCACTGCTATGCAGTCTGCCCGAGCTACTAAGGCTCAAACTCTAAGGTACTTCATGCTCTCATTGGACCCTGTTGTCCAAAATTGGTTCAATACCTTAGATGATGGAACACAAAAGAATTGGGATTTGCTATATAAGGCCTTCATCCAGCAATATGGGTATAATGTCTAGTTGGAAGTTACCTTAATGGAAGTGGAGTCCATTAGGCAAAGGTCGAATGAGAATTTTGTGGATTATGTGAAGAGATGGAGAAACAAGGCTGCTTTACTCTAGAAGAGGCCTGATGAATCCGATCAAATAAGGATGATTGTGAGAGGGGTGTTGCCTAGTCTTTGTGAGAGGATGTCTCATACACTCATCCATGATTTCAAAGACCTTCTTCAAGCTGGTTTGCAAATTGAAGAATGGGAGAGAGAGAATAGTCGTTTTGCAACAAGAATGAACGAGAAAGGAAACTATCAATCTGGTAGCCAAGCATGCAAAAGGCAGTTGGTGTCAATGCTACTAACCAAGGAACAAGGAGACAATTTTTGGAATTAGGGAAACTGATGTCTTGGTTTCTCAATAAACTTCAAAGAAAGGGATTGCTACAACCCTTAAATCCTCGTCCTTTGCCTAACCCTCTCCCACTTAATTTCGACACTAAAGCTTTTTATCAATTCCACCAAATGCAAGGGCATGACATGGATAGATGTGTAAGGTTGAGACATGAGATCCAAAATCTAATTGATAATGGGAAGCTACCCGAGCCTAACAAGCCAAACACCAAAGACAACCCATTACCAAAGTTCAATAGAGTACTGCCTGGCAACCTTCATGATTGGAGGAGGTTTGCATGAGGATTTTGTCATGTCTTCTTTTCAAGATGTGGATAAAGAAGCAACCAAAGAAGAAGAGGTATTTGATGAAATTAAACAAGCTGTGGGCGATAAAGAAGTAGCAATTTATGTGGTCAATGAGTTTTGGGATTCAAGCGATAGTGATGATGATCTTGTATCCAAGAAGGAGGAGTGGACTTGGTCCGAGCCCGAAGAAGATAAGGTGATGAACACTAGATTCGGTAAGCCTTATGCAAGGCCATCACCTAAGGAGGTAGAAACTAATAAGGGTAAGGAAGTTGAAGTAGAAGAAGATGACGTTGTGCTCAAGTAATTGAAAAGAACCCAAGCAAGTGTTAGCATTTGGGACTTATTAGCTACTACTAAATAGCACTGAGAAACTATGGCCAAAGCCTTGGCTAGCATGCCAATTGCTACCTCCACGACACCGGAGGAGTTGATAAACTTTATAAAAATTGGGGGGGGGGGGTAATGAAATGTGAAGAGGTCCAAGAGAAGAGCGAAGTTAATTTGGGAATAGTTTTTTTTTTCGGATGTGGACTTACCAGAGGAGGGGAGAGACCACATATGCCTCTCTTTATCAAAGTAGATGTCAAGGGGAAGAGGACTCCTTATGTAATGGTCGATGATGGGTCTGCCATAAATGTCTGCCCACTTAAGATATTGCCAAAGCTAGCCATGTTAACAAGGGATCTAAATCCGACCGAAGTAACAATTCGGGCTTATGACAACACTAAGAGGCATGCCGAAGGGACTTTCAAAGCGGCTGTCAAGGTTGGTCCAATTGAATCTATTGTTGAGTTTGTTGTTTTAGACAAATTGGTTACCTTCGCCTTGCTCTTGGGGTGACCATGGTTTCATCCTCTTGGTGGAGTTCCTTCCACCCTTCATTAAAAGATCAAGTTCCCCAACGGAGATGAGACAGTGGTCATTGAAGCTGAAGATAATGGATTGTTAACACTCTAATAATTGAGAGGCCTCTCAATGGTTTCCAAGTAGCTACAATTTCTAATGATGAAGTAGTGGACTCCAAAGTCTTGAATATGATGAAGAACATGAACTACCTTCCCGGAGCTAGTCTTGGAAAGGGTAAAGCCGGTTTGACAAAGCTGCCAGACTTTAGAACTCAAACTTCCAAGAAAGGGTTGGGATATGATGAAGACAATGATGTCCAACCAAAGAAGAGTGAGAAGATGAGCTTCCCACCACTTGAAGAGATCTTTGTTAAGGCTCCAGATATGGGACCACTCCAAGGAAAGCCCGAGCCGATCATGTTCATGGGTAAGTTAACCCCAAGTTTTGAAATTTTTGTAGATGTTGCTGAGCTAGTGGAACAATTGAAGAAAGAACTCACCCTGCCAACCAGCAAAGAATCCAATCCAAAAGAGAAGAATGAAGCTGTGCTGAAAGCCAAGAAGACTCCAAAAGAGATTGCAGCCCTAGTCGAAGAAAAGTTTGAAGACATCCTGCTTTATGATTCTGTGAACTATGATTTTGATTTTGATTTTAATTTGTCTGCTTTGTATGAGGATGATGATGTTTTCTTTTCCAAAATGAATGCAATAAAGTCTGATTTTGCTTACTTGTGTGATGTTTCTCCTGATGGTTGCATACGTTCAAATAGCAGTTACATGAGCATCTTTAATATTAATTCTGTTAACACACAATCATTAAATTTGGGAACAACCGAAAATCCTAAAATCATTAGCATAACTTCCGACCTTACTCCTGATGAGAGAGAGAGATTTGAAAAAATATTCAAAAAATATGAAGAAGTGTTTGCTTGGTCTTATGAGGATATGCCTGGAATAGATCGAGACATAGCCGAGCATCATATTACAACTCACACTCACATGAAACCCGTCAAACAAAAGCTTAGGCGATTAAGACCTGAGTGGGCTGAATTGGTTAAAGAAGAGGTCACTAAGCAAATACAAGTGAAGTTCCTTGAAGTCATAGAATATCCAGATTGGCTAGCCAACATAGTACCAATGCCAAAGAAAGATGGAAGAATAAGGGTCTGTATGGACTATAGAGATTTGAACAAGGCTTCCCCTAAGAATGATTTTCCTTTACCTCATATAGATGTTCTCATTGATAGTGTAGCCTCTAGTGTGCTACACTCATTTGTAGATGGATTTTTTGGATACAACCAAGTGTTAATGGGCCAAGAGGATAAAGCCAAAACTGCCTTCATTACCACATGGGGTATATTTTGTTATAGGTAATGCCGTTCGGCTTGAAGAATGCTGGAGCGACCTACCAAAGGATGGCCACCACACTATTTCATGACATGATGCACAAAGAAGTTGAAGTATATGTTGAAGATATGATGGTTAAATCGGATACAAGAGAACAACACTTCCAAAACTTAGAGTTATTCTTCGATAGGGCTTTGAAATATAAGCTAAGACTGAACCCGAAGAAGTGTGTGTACGGTGTTACTTCAGGCAAGTTATTAGGACATGTGATTGGTCGAAACGGCATTGAGATTGATCCTGACAAAGTTAAAGCAATCAGGGATATGCTAGCCCCTAAGACGAAGAGAGAAGTTCGGGGATTCATTGGTAAATTACAGTACATTAGCAGATTTATAGCAAAGCTCACAACAATCTGTGACCCTATCTTCAAATTGCTTAAAAAGAATTAGCTGGTCATATGGAATGAAGAATGTTAAAAGGCCTTTGAGAGAATAAAAGAGTATTTGTTGAATCCACCTATTTTAAAACCACCTAAACCCGTCAAACCTTTATTACTATACTTAGCAGTAGAAGAAGAGTCGATAGGTGCCATGCTAGCCCAAGCAGATGAGTCAGGGATTGAGCATGCAGTTTACTATTTGAGTAGAAAGCTCATACCTTATGAAATTAAGTATAGTATCATTGAAAAGACCTGTATAGCCATGGTTTGGTCTTCTAATAAGTTGCGGCATTACTTTCAATCGTATAGTGTGCAAGCAATTTCCAGGTTGGATCCAATGAAGTACTTAAGGGAGACACCTTCTTTGATTGGAAAACATGGTCGATGGTTGATAATATTAGAAGAATTTGAGATTGAGTATGTAACCAGCAGGAAAATGATCAAAGGTAGAGCAGTGGTAGAATTCCTGGCCCAACAACCATTACCAGATAGTGAAGAAGTAATCTTGGAATTTTCGGATGAACATTTAGAAGCAATTCAAGTACAAGGGTGGAAAATGTATTTTGATGGAGCAGTAAATAGGAAAGGAGCAGGTTTGGGAGTTGTACTAGAATCACCCAAAGGGGAACTTATCCCTTTAGCCAAAAAGTTAAAATTTAGGGCAACCAATAATATGGTGGAATATGAAGCTTGTATTTTTGGTTTGGAAACCCTAATGATTATGAAGGTGGATAAGGTGGAAGTTTTTGGCGATTCATTGCTAGTAGTATCCCAAGAAAATGGAGAGTGGGAGTTGAAAGAGGAAAAATTAAAACCATACCACCATTGCCTGACCATGATGAAGAAGAACTTTAAAGAGTGTAGGTTTATACACCTATCAAGAGAAGAAAATCAGAAGGCTGATGCCCTAGCCATATTGGCTTCGGTATGGGAAAACCCTATCAGCTTATTCATTAAGCCTCTGATCTTGACCAGTTCATCAACTCCTTGCTATGAATATGAAATAATCATGGAAATTGATACAGACCATGATGCGTGGTATGATACTATAAGGCGATTTTTGGAAGAAAGAGAATACCCGCTGGGGGCAACAAAGAAAGAAAGAAGAGCCATAAGGCGGTGGTCATTGCAATACATCACCTTCCATGGGGAGTTATATCGAAGATGCCCTGATGGGGTGCATTTGAGATGTTTAAGAAATCCTGAAGTGGAGCGCATCATGTCAGAAATACATGCAAGAAGTTGCGGTCCGCACATGAGTGGTTTGGCTCTAGTTAAGAAGATTATTCGACAAGGTTATTACTGGTTGACCATGGAGAAAGATTGTATTGAATTTGTAAAGAAGTGCCAATAATGTCAGATGTATGGTAATTTTAATCACATGCCTCCTGAAGAATTGCATTCAATGTCTTCACCCTGGCCATTTGCCACCTGGGGTATCGACATTATAGGAGAGATACATCCAACAGCTTCAAACGATCACCATTTCATTGTGGTAGCAGTAGATTATTTTTCAAAATGGGTTGAAGCTGAATCCTTCAACAAACTGGATGCAAGTCAAATGGCTATATTTATTGAAAAGAACCTCATCTGCCGATACGGGGTCCTGCACAGTGTGATATCAGACAATGGTGTACAGTTTGAAGGAGCAGTTAAGGATTTTTTCTCAAAGTACCACATCCATCATCACCGATCCTCTCCTTATAGACCAAAGGCTAATGGTGTAGTAGAAGCAACAAACAAAATAATTAAGCAAATTCTGTCCAAAATGACCAAAACTTACAGGGATTGGTTAGAGATGCTTCCCTTTGCTTTATGGGGATATAGGACAAGTGTGTGAAAACCTACTAGAATGACACCATTCTCTTTGGCTTATGGGATGGAAGCAGTGTTACCAATTGAAATAGAGATTAAGTCATTGAGAGTAGTTTTGGAAGCCGAACTGCCTAAAACGGAATGGGTAGTGAGCAGATACACACAGTTAGCTTTACTAGAAGAAGAAGGTTAAAGGCACTGTATCATCACCAACTGTATCAAAAGAAGATAGCTCGGGCCTATAATAGAAGGGTTAAAATAAGAAAATTCAGGGTTGGGGATTTGGTGTTGAAGTAATGTAAGCCTAATGTATCTGATCCAAGAGGGAAGTTCAGACCTAGCCGGGAAGGGCCATATGTCATGAAACAAGTCATGAACAAAGGTGTGGTGAAGCTATCAGACATGGATGGGAACGAGTTTAGTGAGCCAGTAAATATTGACAGGTTGAAGAGGTTTTATGTATGATATAATAAAAAAAGAAAAAGAGCTCGCTAGGTTGAAAACCCAAAAAGGGCGGCCTAAGCAAAAGTTAGAGCAGTCCACTAGTTCCGAAAACCCGAAAGGGGAGAGAAAATCATCAATTAGAAAACCCGAAAGGGCTAGTTGGCAACAGTAGTGATCTTGCGTATGCTGGCTTTATGTTTGGTTGTTCCCTAATTTAATAAAACATAATTAGTGTTAAAATTGTTCTATGTGCATTGTTATAAGTAGTTGACCAGATATGGATGAAATAAATAAACACAATAGCAAAAGGTGATGACAAATTATAAATGGAAAAGAAGCATCTTTTATTACTTTAATTATTTTTCATCCTAAAGATACACTTTCTGAATTGATAAATGCAAAATCTATGGCAGTCGATAAATGTAACATGCAGGCCAGCTTTGCCTCAGCCAATCCAAGTAGGCTTTAGTCAAACAAGGCATGTCTAAGTCAGGAGTAAAGTCAGAATTGTGAGGCTCAGCTCCGTACTGAATGCCAAGTCGGCGAGGATCATAGCATGTACCTTGACGAAGAGCGGCAAGGGGAACATACGTCAACTATGTCTGCATGGTGATATGAGAAATTTTCCACCAAGGTACCAACCAACGAATATTGACTTCAGAGCGTGAGTGGATCCAGTCAACCCAGTCAATATATGAAGAAGCAGGATGGAGTAACTGCCTAGAAGAATGATGACGTGGCAGGTATCTGGCAAAATCCATGGATGGAGTATCAAGCAAACAAAGATGCTCCTGAAGCCAAATCTGTGAAGAAAGAGTTAAATAAAAATTTAAAAAAAAAAAGAAGAGTCCGCTAAGTTGAAAACCTGTAAGGGCAATGTTGCGCTCGAATTAACTCCACCACAAAGCGTCACTCGCAAGTATACGAGGTAGCTGTAGCAAAGGTGATCACCCCAAGGTTGTCTCTCAAGGAAGCTAAAGTGACTAATTGATTATCAGATTATAAATAAAAAGTAATGAAGAAATTGAAATTGCTAACAACTAATGAAAAAGATTGATTGAAGTTTAAAATGAATAAAAGTAAATTAAGCTAATGTTTTGATTCACTTGATAGAAAGGTCTAGGGTTTGCAGTTCTCTACTACTTATATGTATGAACGGTTATTCCTCTTAACTAATTTAATTTCAAAGATTAAATCTCAAACAACTTAATTAATCGAGTCAAGGAAATAAGCTCTCGCATTCAAACCTTTTTCAACTAATCTTGTTATAATTGAAATAATGTTTTTAATAGGTTATATCTCTAATTCACCTAAGTCCTTAATTGAATTGTTCCAGTATTAGACTTCATCTCTCAATCCATCATCTAATACCTAAAACACATAATTGGATGCCAATCAATTATATATTAACAATATTTCATTCAATCAAGGCTAAAGAAATTATTAGCTAAGAGAATAACCAATTCATACAATCATAGCAGATCCATACAAACCCTAGACTAGATCAAATTAGTTCATCATGCTATCAAATATACTCATCTCATCAATGTTCAAAGAAATCAAATTAGACATGATAATATCCATTAATACAATTTTAATGAAAATAAAGAGAATAAGTTCGAGAACAAAACCAAGTTACAAACTTCTGAAGCTTCTGAAGAATCTCTTGTTCAAATCTTGCAAGAAGGATGTATCAATGGCTAGAACAATCTAATCTAAGCTAGATTAATCCAAAGTGTAATCAAAATCAAAGAAAACAAAGTTAAAACCCTAACTTCACTCTCTGACGGCTCAATTCAATCTCCAAATCGCCAACCCACCCTAAACCCTAGCTTCTCTTTTTCCTTTTATACGAATTCTCTGCTTTTAAAAATCCGTGTGCCTTTGGTCCATGAGAGACACGGCCAAGTCAGAGGAGCCTTGGCCGTGTTGGAGTGCATTGGAGGGACACGGCCAGTGACTTGGCCGTGTCCCTTGCATGTGTCACCTACTGTGAGAATTCCTTCTTCTTTTCTTCTTTGGTTGAGTGACACAGCCAGTTGGAGGTTGACTTGGCCATGTTGGACCCTTTTGGAGGGACACGACCAGTGACTTGGCCGTGTCCCTTGCTTGTGTTTGCTTCTGTGAGATTTGCAATTTTCTTTTCCTTTGGAACCAAGTGAGACACGGCCAAGTTGGTGTGACTTGGCCATGTTGGAGCATCTTTGGAGGGACACGGCCACTGACTTGGTCGTGTCCCTTGCTTGTGTCCTTCTCTGTGACTTGCTCTTCTTCTTTAACTTGGTATGGGACACAGCCAGTGACTTGGCCGTGTCCTCTGCCTGTGTCAGCTACTGTCCATTTTTCCTACAGTCTTGGTTCCTTGGCTTTTTAACCTAAAACAAAACTTCAAACAAACTTTAAACAAAAAGTAAATAAACAATAACCAACAAAAACATAAACACCATACTAAAAACTAGATCAAAAATGACATAAACACTGAAATAGACTAAAACTACCAAAATTAACAAAAACACTAAATAAACCGATTTAAACTAACAAAATGCCTAAATAAAACAATAATTATCATAATAAATAGGACACAAATCTATAACAAAAACTAATAAAACAACTACCCCACACTTAAAACTTTGCTTGTCCTCAAGCAAATTCACATGGCATAAATTAAAAACTCAAACAACCTTAACTATTATTCCAGCATATAAGATGAAATCCTTTAACACTCAGCCATAAATATTTGCAATTTCCTTCAATCAAGATTTTCTTAACTCATTCATTAATCCAGACATACAAATCTTATCTCTCATCTAAGTGTTTCACTCGATTTCAAAGGTTAATCACTCAAACCACTCATGACTGCATACTACCATAAACTTGCTTAATTATCCAATCTCCCTCACTAATTTTCTCAAGAAATAATCCGAAGGTCTTTCATTTGGATGTAATGGGGCTAAGGTAAAGGTGTGAGAAAAGACATTTAAGTTGGAGCATCAAGAAATGGAGTATTTACATTAGACAATATTCTTGCTTAAGGAATTCATAACTCCCTGAAATGGCATACTCACAATCCATTAATACTTCACATACTTGCATAATTCAAGAAAAATACATGAGTTGACATTCCTCTTTTGATAACCAATGCTAGAACATATAAGAATTTTGTATATATATATATATAACTCTTTTTTTTATTTTCACTTTCTTTTTTTATTATTATTTATTATTATCATTTTTTTTAATAATATATATATACAAAATATAAACTTGCATGGAACATCTAGCTTAAAATGTAGAGGAAAAGAATAATCAACTCTTAATCAAATACAATGTGCAAAGTATGCATTTCAACCCCAAATGGCAATACTATTTTTTTTTACTTGCTTACCCCACACTTGAAATAAACCACCCTATTGTCATATCATAAAACTCCATTCCTTAATGCAGGTATGATGATAATAAGAACATGTTAAGTTGAGAATTGTGTTGATCAAACAATAAAAAGGTCAAAGGCTCAACTTGGCTCACTAAGGAAATCAATATTAAGGGAGGTCTTTTTAAGCTAAAGGGCTAGCCTAATTTGCCTTCATCATTTTAAAACTTGAGATGAAATCATAATGTAAGTTCAATTAGTATGCAAAAGCAAACTCTAGAGATGCAAAATCATGAAGGTGCACACTAAAGAAAAGAAAATCAACTGATAATAATATCAAACTATGAGGCTCAAAACTCACATAGGTGGGTTCTCAAAGATTTATATATCATGAATTGCAGAATGTGAAAATTGATCCTTAATGAATTCAAATGCTCAATTCTATGCTGATATTAAAGTCTCAACTATAATGCTAGAATCACAGAAAAGATCAATAAATTTTCAACAATTATACCATGCATAACACAATAAAACACACCAAGACAGCCAAAACAAAAAGAAAGCTAAAAGATTACCCCACACTTTAGAATTTCCATTGTCCTCAATGGAAAACAAGAATAATAAAGAAAAAGAGTTAAAGGACAACCTGTCTTCCATCATACCCTGGTGAGGCAAAATCCTAACTTTTCATCACAAACACAAATGGTCAAAAACAAGATACAAAAGAGCTTTAGGGTTTCCATTTATTTAAACTAAACATAAAATCAAAATTGCTAAATATAAAATTATAACTATGAAAAAGAAATTCAAACTAATGGGTTGCCTCCCATTTAGCGCTTCTTTAATGTCATAAAGCTGGACATCACTGCAAGGCCTAGGGATCGTGGATCAAAGTGTTGTCAATGATCCTCACTTCCCGAAATCCTTCATTGTATAGTTTAACTCTATGTCTATTTGCTTTAAAAATCTTATTGGTTCTAGAGTTAAGTAATTCAGTGGCACCAGAAGGACATACCTTAGTTACCTCGAAAGGACCACTCCATCGAGATTTGAGTTTACCTGGAAACAGACTGAGTCGAGAATTAAAAAGTAAAACTTTCATACCTGGACTCAATGTCTGTCGCACAATAAATTTGTCATGCAGTGCCTTAGTGCGATCCTTGTAAACTCTCGAGCTCTCATATGCCTTTGGGTTAAAGCATCTTTGAGTCCCCCTCACTGATTTCGCCCCCTCTTCTAAAGTCAGTGTCAGCTCCAATTTATCTGGGGAGTCTGTCTGCAACACAACATCTGAAACAACTGCTTCAACACTATTAATTAAAGAACATTCCTCATATAAAGCAGTTGTAGGCATAGGAGAAGTGTTAAAAATAGAAAATTCAACAGTTTGCCCTAGGACAGTCATTGACAACTTACCATTTTAAACATCTATTAAGGTGTTGGTAGTAGCCATGAAAGGCCTACCCAGCAATATAGTGTGTGCTGATGGTGCAGGGTTACTCCCTTTCAAGTCAAGAACTATAAAATCCACAGGTACTATCAACCCTCCAACCTTAACTAACACATCTTCTATAACCCCTTTCGGGAATCTAAAAGATCTATTAGCTAATTGCAACACCATTTTTGTTGGTTTAAGTTCCCCTAGTTCTAATTCTTTATACACAGAGTAAGGCATCAAATTTACACTGGCTCCTAGATCACACATACCATCAGTCCCCTTTCCATTCCCCACAGTAATTTGAATTATAAAGCTACCAGTATCCTTTAGATTGGGAGGTAGTTTATGCTGCAAAAAAGCACTAACTACCTCTGAAACTATCACCTTTTCATTTGGCTCATACCTCTTTTTCTTGGTGATCAGCTCTTTGAAAAATTTGGCATAAGCCGGCATATTCTTTACTGCTTCAAGTAAGGGTAAGTTAATACTTACCTTAAACAGCATGTTGAAGATATTAGAAAATTGCTTATCTTTTTTATCATCTTTCAACCTGCTAGGGAATGGTATAGGAGGCCGGTATGGATTGCTTGCCCTATGTAAATTTGCTAAAGGGGACTTCTCCATTGATATATCTCTAGCACCTTTGTTCTCTGGTTCTCCTTCCTTCTTGTTCCCTTGGTCACCTGCATTCACAGAGTTATTTTCAACATTAGTGTTAATTACCTTACCACTTCTAAGAACAGTCACTGAATGTGCCTACTCAGGTTGACTTGGAAATTTTCCCTTCTGTTGAATCTGCATCTGTTGTGCAAGTTTTCCTACTTGAGTCTCCACTTTTTTAAAAGATGCTTCTAATGAATCCAACCTCTTATTAGTCATCTCTTGATTTTGAGCACTGACTT
This sequence comes from Garcia nutans, assembly GCA_947685225.1. Lineage (NCBI taxonomy): Eukaryota > Viridiplantae > Streptophyta > Magnoliopsida > Malpighiales > Euphorbiaceae > Garcia > Garcia nutans. The sequence goes on from CANTUV010000007.1 coordinate 52,629,934, forward strand.
TGATGAAAGCTTGTAAACTTTCCTCCAAGTTCTCTATCTTAGACTGCCCTTGATTTGAGGATTGACCCTGCTGTTGGTTCTGTCTCTGGAGCAAATGGAAAGGCTGTTGAGTATTATTTGTTGTCCAGGAAAAATTTGGGTGACTCCGCCAACCAGGATTGTAAGTGTTAGAGTAAGGATCATTCCTGGCTCTTGGTTGAAATCCCCTCATAGCATTAACTTGCTCAGCTTCATTCCCAAAAGATTCATATGCAGAGGGGCATATATTTGCTCCATGCCCAAATGTCCCACAGATTCCACACACTTCTTGAGTAGATGAAGAAATATTGTTCTTCATGTTTAGCATCTGAACCTGCCTTGTCAATTCTGCTATTTGACTGACCATTTCACTATTGGCCTCCAGTTGATTCACCCCTTTACTTCTTCCCCTTACACTTTTCTGTTGAGAATTAGCTCCCAACATCTCAAAGATCTCATAGGTTTCATCAGCTGTCTTTTCTCCCATAGCTTCCCCAGCTGCATTATCAACTGTATTCTGAAATTGCTGGGTTAGACCATCATAGAAAAACTGATTAAGAAGTTGAAGTGGGTAATGATGATGTGGACACTGGATCAATATCATCTTAAATCTGTCCCAAGCCTCATGAAATGGTTCTCCTTCAAATTGAGAGAATGTAGTAATCTTCCCTCTCAATTCAGCTGTCTTTTGATGAGAGTAAAACTTGCCCATGAACTTGTTATAAACTTGCTCCCAAGTTGTCAAAGAGTTTTCGGGCAACATCATAAGCCAGCTCTTTGCCCTATCCTTCAAAGTATATGGAAAACACCGCATCCTCAACTGATCCTCTGTTAATCCTCCCAATGGAAAAGTGTTGAGGGTGGAGTAGAAATCCCGAATAAAGTTCAAAGGATCTTCATTTGGAACTCCATAGAATGATGGCAGCATGTTGTAGTGAATGTTCTTCAACTCATAATTTCTTGCTGCATCTGTCAGTCTTATGCAAGAGGTGGAAGTTCCAATGATAGGTCTAGCAAAGTCTCTCATCATTCTTTGCCTTTCTTCAGCCATTTTAACAGATTGTGCAGATTTCGACTCAAAATCAGAAGTGTCCTCCTCTGTAGTATCAAATCCAGTGTACAGTTCAAACTCTTCTCTGCTCCTTTTCACTCTCTGAATTTCTGGAATGACTGGGTATAGCTCTCCTCCAAGTGATCTCCTGCCTTGCATAAACAAAAATTTCTAGGAAAAATAAATTATTAAAAGCAAAAGACAAAATAAAATCAAAAGTAAATAATGAAAAATAATCTAAACTATCTATGCTAATAAACAATTTCGCCAATTAGCCTCCCCGGCAGCGGCGCCAAAAACTTGTTGCGCTCGAATTAACTCTACCACAAAGCGTCACTCGCAAGTATATGAGGTGGCTGTAGCAAAGGTGATCGCCCCAAGGTCATCTCTCAAGGATGCTAAAGTGACTAATTGATTATCAGATTATAAATAAAAAGTAATGAAGAAATTGAAATTGCTAACAACTAATGAAAAAGATTGATTGAAGTTTAAAACAAATAAAAGTAAATTAAGTTGATGTTTTGATTCACTTGATAGAAAGGTCTAGGGTTTGCAGTTCTCTACTACTTATATGTATGAATGGTTATTCCTCTTAACTAATTTAATTTCAAAGATTAAATCTCAAACAACTTAATTAATCGAGTCAAGGAAATAAGCTCTCGCATTCAAGCCTTTTTCAACTAATCTTGTTATAATTGAAATAATCTTTTTAATAGGTTATATCTCTAATTCACCTAAGTCCTTAATTGAATTGTTCCAGTATTAGACTTCATCTCTCAATCCATCATCTAATACATAAAACACATAATTGGTGGCCAATCAATTATATATTAACAATATTTCATTCAATCAAGGCTAAAGAAATTATTAGCTAAGAGAATAACCAATTCATACAATCATAGCAGATCCATACAAACCTTAGACTAGATCAAATTAGTTCATCATGCTATCAAATATACTCATCTCATTATTGTTCAAAGAAATCAAATTAGACATGATAATATCCATTAATACAATTTCAATGAAAATAAAGAGAATAAGTTCGAGAACAAAACCAAGTTACAAACTCCTTGAAGCTTCTGAAGAATCTCTTGTTCAAATCTTGCAAGAAGGATGTATCAATGGCTAGAACAATCTAATCTAAGCTAGATTAATCCAAAGTGTAATCAAAATCAAAGAAAACAAAGTTAAAACCCTAACTTCACTCTCTGACTGCTCAATTCAATCTCCAAATCGCCAACCCACCCTAAACCCTAGCTTCTCTTTTTCCTTTTATACGAATTCTCTGCTTTTAAAAATCCGCATGCCTTTGGTCCATGAGAGACACGGCCAAGTCAGAGGAGACTTGGCCGTGTTGGAGTGCATTGGAGGGACACGGCCAGTGACTTGGCCGTGTCCCTTGCATGTGTCACCTACTGTGAGAATTCCTTCTTCTTTTCTTCTTTGGTTGAGTGACACGGCCAATTGGAGGTTGACTTGGCCGTGTTGGACCCTTTTGGAGGGACACGGCCAGTGACTTGGCCATGTCCCTTGCTTGTGTTTGCTTCTGTGAGATTTGCAATTTTCTTTTCCTTTGGAACCAAGTGAGACACGGCCAAGTTGGTGTGACTTGGCCGTGTTGGAGCATCTTTGGAGGGACATGGCCACTGACTTGGTCGTGTCCCTTTCTTGTGTCCTTCTCTGTGACTTGCTCTTCTTCTTTAATTTGGTATGGGACACGGCCAATGACTTGGCCGTGTCCTCTGCCTGTGTCAGCTACTGTCCATTTTTCCTACAGTCATGGTTCCTTGGCTTTTTAACCTAAAACAAAACTTCAAACAAACTTTAAAAAAAAAGTAAATAAACAATAACCAACAAAAACATAAACACCATACTAAAAACTAGATCAAAAACGACATAAACACTGAAATAAACTAAAACTACCAAAATTAACAAAAACACTAAATAAACCGATTTAAACTAACAAAATACCTAAATAAAACAATAATTATCATAATAAACAGGACACAAATCTATAACAAAAACTAATAAAACAGACAACTTAGGCAAAAATTAGGACAACTCGCTAGTTCCGAAAACCCACATGGGCGGACTAGGCAAAAATTAGAGCAATAAAGAAAAGAAGAAAAAAGAAAACCTAAATTGAAAACCCGAAAGGGCACTTTAGGTAATTACCTAAAGCAGAAATGGACTCCCAATCAGTCTCTTTGACAATCTTGATTTAAGTCGGTCTAATCCGACTAAGGTCTCGGCTAAGATCACAGATACCGACGACAAGCCTCCTTCCATTTGGTCCATAATATCCAATACCCATGGATCAATATCGCCGTCGGAAGAAACAAGCAAGAATTGGCCGAGCAAGCAAAAACAAAGCATGCGTCCCCATGCCTTAGTAGGGGCCAAATGAGAGAGACAAAAGTCAATCAAAGGAGCAAGTAGAATTTTTTCACCTCTCATCAACTGAAGAATTTCGGGTTTTGGAATTTGAAATAACATTTGCATCTTCTGTTGAGTCTTGGAAATCAATGCGGGTAACGCCATTTGTTGATTATTTGGATATCCAAGGATGGCCTCAAATTCTTCAATCAAGGGACATATTTCAAAGCCATTAATTCTAAATACCCTAGAATCCGTATCCCAAAAGGAAGCCATGGCATGTAAGGAGTGGTCCAATTTAATATTTTGAAAACATTTTAAAACATCAAGTTTTGAACATGAAATATGCTTCCAATGGATGGCATCCATATTCTTAAATAGAATTTTTATCTTCTTTGAATGATGCTCGGTCATGGTTGATGAATAAAGGAAAAATTAAAATTGTTAAAGGGAGTCTTCACGTTGAAAGAGAAAGAATTTTGGTTTCTGTATTAAAATAGGGCATGCAAGGTGATTTATATAGGAGAAAATAAACCTTTTTCCAAAAGTGATGAGGAAAAGGTGATTGGAAAGGGTAAGACCATATGGCATAAGGAAAGGAATTGGTGGCAATTTCCTTTACCACGTTGAAGTTGGTTTAGCAAAATGATGTGGATGTGAATTATGATGTACTGTGATAAAAAAAAGGGTGCGGTAACGAAAAAAAAGTTACAGTAAAGAGGAAAATTGTATTTTTTTCATTATTGTACAATATTTTACAATTGCTACAATATTTACATATCACTAAGAGGGTGGTGGTAGGTCATCAAATAAAGCCTTGAAAAAGTCGTCGCCTGTTGGAGGAGGGGGCAAATCACTTGTCCTGAGTCCGTCCAAAGCAGAAGCACCAAAATCCGGCAAATTACTTGTCCCGGGATCACCTGAAGCAGGAGCACCAAAATCCCTATTACCTTGAGGTTCAGATCCATCATGGTCCTCATCAGAAGCATAAAAAAGGATCTCATGATCATTAGTCTGGGGGACTCTTGATGAAGAAGCGTCGGGATCCTCATCCCCTGAAATTGAAAGTCTCGGAAATGTTGTTCGGATTGATGATATAAATTTTCAAAATGAGAAGCCTACTGATGACTTGCTGCCAACTCTTCTTGAAGTTTCCTATTTTGTTCTTCGAACATCCACTGTGAGCCAAAAAGGAAAAAGGTAAGAACATACATAATCATGCATACATATAGTATAAGGTACTATGAAATAAGGAAACGTACCAGGTAGTTCATATCAATGCCCTGCGGATGAGATGGCATATCTGGCGAGCCAGAATGAGCAAATGAAGGGGCAGTAAAAGAAGGTTCAGCCTCATGATCAAATGAGCCAATAGCCTGCAATAATCATTAAAGAATCAAAGAAAGAAAAAGCAGTTGCAAGGGAAAAGTGGTAAAAGTTTTACCTGAGGAGTACTGGCCCTGAGATGTGGAACAAACTCTCCTATATCTTCGTGACGTTCCTCTTCATCTCTACCCTCATTTTCTTCGAAAATCCCCCGCACACTAACAGGAGATACATCAAAGTTCAAGAGCCACCTTTGAATAAAATGGGCATAAAATCCATTGGGTGGATGAAGAAATGACTCGGCACCATAACCATGCAGAGCCGGCCACCATGCATCCTCTGGCATCGACATAATATTTAAAGTATATTCTGGGATATGCATCGGGACCCGCCGCTGCTCTGGACCTAGAAACCATTCTTAAACTCTCTCCCCAAGAAACCAGCCACTGGACACTAGGGCAGCGATAACTCGGTGATTTGGAAAGATAGCGTAGCCCTCATCAAGGGAGACCACTTTGCTAGCTCTTCTGGGCTCCACCAGGCCAAGTTCACCTGCAAAATAACATAAGGTAAGTAAACTTTCACATAAAATTTGAAGCATACTAATGTTATTTTACCTGATCCCTGGTTAAGCGGCTCAACACAAAGCGATGAGTATGCACATGATGAGAGCCGGGAACGTCCACACAATCGAACAACTAGTAATTTAATCTTGGATACCCGATTCTCTCTCCGAAAATACCGGGTACCCTCACGAGGTTGTCTTCATATGCCCATACCTACAATAACAATAAAGATCACATTCATGCAAGAAAAGAGTGGAAATGACATTGGTGGAAGAAAGAATACCTCGACAACTGCCATCAAGCAGACAAAAGATTTCTTGTTTCTGCAAAGTTTATCAAGACCATGGTAAAGACATGCGAGACCAGCTTCACCCCAGCCAGAAGATGGTACCATTCTAAAATAAGAAAGGGCACTCAACACTGACAAGTGGATGGAGGATTCAGTGCTGCCTAAGATGGTCGACCCGAGCAGATATAACAAAAATCCTCAAGCATACTGTTCGGCCATGTCTCTACCAACTCGTCCTTCGTAGTTCATCCAATAACTACGAATTGGCTCGATTTTTATCTTAAAAGGCCCTTTATATGATGGTTCCATACCAATTAGTTCCTGAATTTCTTCAAATGTTAAAATATCATTGGTCAGAGAAACCTAAACACTATCATATTGAAGGCCGGTTATAGCAGTAAAATCGACCGGACCAATTGTCATCTCTCCAATGGGCATGTGAAAAGTGTGGGTTGTGTCCAACCATTGCTCTGCAAGTGCCTGGACTATGCTCTAGTCTATCTGATATTCCTCGGATGGCAATTGTAAGATAAATTGCTCAAAGCCGCAAACTTGGATAATCCGCCTTACCTGAGAAGGCACTACATCGTACCATTGTCGGGCTTTGTAAATTCATCCTCCAGCCAGAACAACGCAACGATCATGCTACTATAGACCCAGGTAAGTTAATACCAGGTAAGTACATATTATTCTATCTACTTAAATTAATTTATTTTTCCTAAAAAAGAATAATAATATAAAAAATAAACAAAATAAAAAATAAAGGCAAACACAATAAAAAATAATAAAAATAAAAAAATATATACAATAATAATAATAAAAAATAAAAAATAACAATAAAAAAATGAAGACAAAAAATCAAGAGAAAAGAAAAAGAAAAAAAATAATTACTGCGCTCTTTTCGTTGGAACTGCGGTTAAGCGGCATCCCGGCTAGTATATCTATATTTCCATCTTCAAGATGCCGAATAAACTCCAATAACTCGGCATTAGAATGAGTCCCTGACCTCGAAGCATGCATTGTTTTTGAAAAATATGTGCTAAAATTGAAAGAAATTTGAGAGAATTATATAACTTAAGAAATCTTGCTGTGAAATGAAATGAAGAATCAGCTCCTTTATATAGAGAAACGGCAAGCAAAAAAATAAAATTCAAAACTGTTCAAGAATAGTAAATTTTACTATTCATGAATAGTATTACTATTGATAAATAGTAAATTTTACTATTTACGAATAGTATTACTATTGATAAATAGTAAAATTACTATTTCCAATAGTAAATACTATTTGATACTATTTTTTAATAGTAAATTTACTATTTATGAATAATAAATAATGCATGAACAGTGACTACACAGTAAATAAATAGTAAATTCAATTATTCACTTTAATCATTCAAATAATTGCGGACATATAAATATTTTTACACCCAGGGGGCAATAAGAAGACATATGCATAAAAATTAGCCAAACTTTTTGATAGGATCATGGCAAATTTCTTGTTATTTGATGCTTTTGATATTGTTTCAGTTCATCACTTAAGTAAGAATTCTTCAGATCACTCGCCTCTACTTTTTTGTTGTCAAAAAACCGAGTTCAAGTATCCTAAATCATTCAAATTCCAACATATGTGGCTTCAGGATGATTCTTTTCTTTCTACTGTGAAACTTCACTGGGACAGTGATTTTAATGGAGGTGGTATGTCTGGTTTGTTTACCAAGCTTCGTTCTCTTAAAAAGGTTCTTCGGGAATGGAATCAAAATAAATTTGGAAATATTTTCTCTGGAATCAAAAACGCAGAAGAGGAGGTCATTCAAGCTGAAGATAAATATGTGATTGATTCCTCAAATTTTAATTTACAGGATTGGAATAAAAAGCAGGCAATTTTACACCAGAAATTAAAGATTGAGGAGATTTTTTGGAAACAAAAGTCCCATATTAATTGGCTTCAGGATGGGGATCGTAATACCAAGTATTATCATAATTTTGTTAATATGAGACGTAAGCAATCTCGTATTAATTTGATTAAGACTGATACTGGTGTGCGATTAGTTGAGCAAGATGATATTGGTGCAGAGGCGGTTCGACACTTCCAAACACTGTTTGCTTCTGAGAATAATTGGGATTTTTCTTGTTCTACCCCGATTTTGGATAATATTCCTTCTCTTGTTTCTTCAAATGAAAATGAGGCGTTACTTTCCATTCCTGATGCTCTAGAAATTAAAGCTGCGGTGTGGCAATTAAATCCTAACAGTGCCCCAGGTCCTGATGGGTTCGATGGGTGTTTCTTCAGGAATTGTTGGGATATTATAGGTCGAGATGTAATTAGTGCTGTTCAAGAGTTCTTTTTGGGGGTCCCTGTTCCTCGAGCTGTTGGTAGTGCGACTATTATTCTACTTCCTAAGGTTGCTAATCCAAATAATTTTGACAATTATCGCCCTATTTGTCTTGCTTCTTTTTTTAGCAAGGTATGCACTCGTATCTTGGCTAATCGGATCATTCCAATATTGAACAACCTTATTTCTAAAGAGCAAGCAGGTTTTCTCAAAGGTCGATCTATTCATGCCCAGATTATGTTGGCTAACGAGATTTTTCATGATCTCGATAAAAGAACCTGGGGTCATAATATTGCTCTCAAATTGGATATGGCCAAGGCTTTCGATAGGGTCTCATGGGACTTTCTCCGAGCTATCTTACTTAAATTCGGTTTCTCTGATAAATTTACTCAACTTATTCTTGGTTATTTGGGTGCTACCCATCTTTCGATATTGGTTAATGGAGTGAACTACGGTTTCTTTCAAGTCAAGCGAGGGGTTAAGCAAGGAGATCCACTTTCTCCTTTATTGTTTATTCTTGCATCTGAAGGTTTTTCTAGAGGTTTGAATGATTTAATCTCTAAGGGTAAAATTCGACCCTACATGCTTACTAGAGGGTGTCCTATTGTTTCTCACCTTGCTTTTGCTGATGATTTGTTGATTTTTATTAATGGTGATGCTAGATCTCTTAAGTTTTTTAGAGCTTTTTCAGATTTGTACCAGCGAGTTTCAGGGCAGCTGATTAATTATGCCAAAAGCTCGTTCTATGTCTCTGATAAAGCTAAGAGAACTATGGTGCACAAGTTCGAAGATATTCTCACCATTCGTAAGGGCACTCTCCCTCTTACCTACTTAGGTGCTCCTGTCTTTAAAGGTATTACTAGAGCCTCTTATTGTTCAAATTTATTGCAAAAAGTGGATGATAAACTGGCAGGTTGGTTAAAACGTTTCCTTATCCCAGGTGGTCGCCTTATTCTCATTAAGCATGTGTTGAGTGCCATCCCGGTTCATATCATGGGAGCTCTTTTACTGCCTAAATCCATTATTATTGGTTTGGAGAAACGCCTTGCTAGATTCTACTGGAGTGGGACTGATACTTTAAAACATCATTGGGTAAGTTATGATAAGATGTGTTATCCCGTGACGGAATTGGGTTTGGGGATTAAATCATTGGTTGCTCTTCAAGAAGCTTTTTCAATCAAGAGACTATGGATGTATCTCTCAAGAGATTCTCTTTGGGCAGAATGCCTTTCTGGTAAATATGGTCGTCGGGGAGATTTTGTATACTCAGCTCTTGACTCACCTGGATGGAAAAATTTATGCAAAATTTATGAAAAACACCATGATACCCTTTCTCTTGTTGATGATAATGTAGTTTGGAGAGATGGCAAGAAATTTTCCTTATCTCTAGCATATGACATGGTTAGAGACAAAAAGGAATCTAATCCTGAGATTGCTTGTATCTGGAACTCTGTGGTCCCTGCCAAATTGTCCATTCATACTTGGCGTGTGTTTCAGGATTCTCTTCCGTTACCTCACAAAATTCAAAAGCTTGGAGCTTCCTTATGTTCGGTTTGCTTGTTCTGCTTTAATGCTCCTGCATCAATTTCTCACATTTTTCATGATTGTCCTAAGATTCATGGTCTTTGGAATTTATTTTGTGAATACTTATTTCCTCAATGCAGACGTCGTGCTTCTTTATTTCATGAGTTGAAATCTTGGCTTAGATTAGCTAAGTCCTGTTCCATGAAAGGGCGTCTGGCTTGTATTTTACCACAGGTTATTTTGTATGAAGTTTGGTGTGCTTACTGTTCTTCTGCTTGGGGTACTCAAACTTTTTGCTTACAGGCTGTGAATCATAGAATTTTGAAACTCCTCCTTAGTTGGGGTGCTATTCACTCGGGTGACAAGTGGGCAAGGGAGAGTTCTTGTTATGATTTTTTGCCTACTGGTTTTGGGAGATCCACCATTCGGCTTAAACTTGTGTATTGGGTAAGACCCCCAATGGGTTGTATGAAATTGAATGTTGATGCTTCCTTTTAGGAGCAAAATGCGACAGGAGGGGCTGTTTTGAGGGATGAATCTGGTTATTTTATTGGAGCCTCTTCTTTCATTTTACAGGCTAATTCTCCTTTTCTTGCTGAATTTAATGCTTTATGGAATGGTTTTTATTGGTGTTGCGATCAAGGTATTTATCCACCCAAACTCCATATCGAAAGTGATTCCCTTACATTAGTTCAACAACTAAATGGGGAGGCTCCTTCTTCCATGTATTTGATTGATCGTGCTCGTGAGGCTCTTCAAGGGTGTGTTATTTCATATATCCCCAGGGAAGGTAATGTAGTTGCCCATTCACTAGCTTTTCAATGCAGGCTTGATGGTTATTCCAGGCATTTCTGGTCCTTGCTTTCTCTTCCTAAGAGAATTGTTGGCATGATCTTGACGGATGCGGATGGACTACCATATGTTTCTTTTAGATATTAGGCTCTTTTTTTTCTTTGCCTATCATGTAATTTTGGCTTTCCTTTTTTGATTTACTCTGTCTTTTTAGAGGTTGTAACTCAAACTTTCTCCTTATTTAATCTTTTATAAATATTGCCGGTGGTTCCGCCCACCTTTACAAAAAAAAAATAAAAATTATTAGCTTAGGTCCAAAACCCAAATTTTCCTTAGGTCCAGAACCTAGAATCTCTTTTAAGTCCAAAACTTAACTCGGGTCCAGAACCCAAATTTTTCTTAGGTCCAGAACCTAGAATCTTTTTTAAGTGCAGAACTTAACTTGGATCCAAAACCCAAATTTTTCTTAGGTCCAGAACCTAAAATCTCTTCTAAGTCCAGAACTTAGCCTAAATTTTCCTTAGTTCCAAAACCTAGAATCTTTTTTAAGTCCAGAACTTAGCTTGGGGCCAAAACTCAAATTTTCTTTAGGTCCAGAACCTAGAATCTTTTCTAAGTCCAGAACTTAGATCGGGTCCAGACCTCAAATTTTTCTTGGGTCCAGAATCTAAATTTTTCTTGAGTCCAGAACTCGAACCGGGTCCAGAACCCAAAATCTCCACCATCTCAAAAATTAAGTCTTATTGCTTTTTACTCTCTTTCACTAAAGTTTCGGATCATTCAAGTAGGGGGCAAACTGTAGACCCTTAATTTTTGACCTAGTTCGTTCCAATATATTTTATTTAGTCCAAAATAATTTTTGCGTTGTCCAAAATATTTTAATTGGTCCAAAATAATTTTTGTTATCTTAATTAAATAATTTTTGTTTTAGTATCTAATTTTTATTAATAAAAAATAAAAATAAAAAAATAAAAATAAAAATAAAAATCGGCGACGAAAATATTAGAGACGAAAAAATCATCGCTGAAAACCAGCGCGTGAGGCATGGCAGTGGGCCATTTCGCCCGCAGGAAATTCCTGCGGACGAAATGGCCTTCGTCCGCCCGCAGGCCAGTTCACGCACCTGGCTGCTGCAGCTTTTTTGCCAGCGTATTTTTTCCGCAGCAGTTTTTTTTTCGCTAGCAAAATTTTTCCGACGCAAATTTTCCGAAACCTAATGCAATTAGGTTTCAGTTTCCTTTTCTTAATGAATAATAGATGCCGTGAATAATTAGGAATGAATCATATAAAACTTCTATAAATAAGATAAAAAAACAACACAAAAAATCAATTAGAAATAATCAAGAAATCGGACAGAAGCTTGGAGCAAAATTGGATCCGAAACTGTGAAGGAAAACCTTGAATCAAGCTGATTTTTTGAGAGAGCAGAAAAATAATTCAAGCAATTCAAAGGCAAAAAAGCTTGTCTTTGACCTTGTTCATCCAAGAAGCAATTTTTGGTGTAACTTACGAACCAAGGTTTGAGCTCTCAATTTCTTTTTGTTTTTTCACAGTAGCTTAATCATCCCTTTGTTTCTTTTAATTCAAAAACCCTAGAACCTCAATTCACTTTTTCTAAAGTTTGAAAATCTTAATTTGTTGCTTTGTTTTCCAAAAGTATAAAGTTGTTAGTTTTGTTTCTTCAAAACCCCAAAATCCTAATTTGCTTTCTAAATTTTCAAAACTCTAAATTGTTTTCTGTTTCCTTTTAAAGGCCCTAAAAACTTCTTTTTTTCTTTTATAAACTTTAAATCATTTATTTATTTTCATAAAACTTCATAAATTTATCAATTATTTTTTTCAAATGCTAAAATAAAACTCATTCCCCGAAACCCTAAATCAAAAATCTTAAAACCCTAATCCAACTCCAAAAACCAAAATAGTGAAACCCTAACCCCTTTAAAACCTTAAACCTTAATTTTTTCTAAACCCTAATCCTTTAAAACTTTAAAAACCATATAAACACCAAATGTTTAATTTTACACAGTAAGCTTAAAACACAATTCAATGAGTAACAGTAAACCATAAATCTAAGTGCTTTAAAGTGTTCAAACCTTAATTTCATAATTTTACATCACAAACACTAATTTGGTTAATCAAAGAACTTTATCAACCTTTTAAAACATAAAACCTTAATCTATTTTAATTCCTTTAAAAACTCACAGTAGCCTAATTCCACAAATTCCAAAACCCTAAACACATGAAATAAAGAACCTTAAATGGAAATAGTAGCCATAATTTAGATTTTTATTTGCCTTATTCAATTCTATTTTTTATTATGCTTTGATTTATTTTATATGCTTTAATTTATTTAAGTTCAATGCTTGGTTTATTTAATTTATCATGGATGGATGTTTACTTTCTATTGATGTTTAATACCTTTGATGAATGATTTATTTATGATGAATGATTATTTACTTTTATCAATTTATTTAGAGTTTCAAATGTTGTAAGAGGTATGTTTCCACTTGGTGGGTACCTCATTAGTTAAAGGTCATGTAATTTAAATTGCTTTTCTATTTTAGAACCAATGTAAAGGATATGTTTCTGCCTTTCGGTGGGTGTCCTATTTAGGCATGGGATGTAAGGACATGTTTCCATTTTCAGATGGGTGTCCATTTATTTGTTTTGCTTGGACATTGCTTTGATTTTAATATAATGATGCTTTCTTTTAATTGTTGTGTGTAATATGGATAATATTATTATATTTAAGAATTTTATAATATTAAGACTTGTAAAGGAGGCCAGTTCCAATGAACCGGGCATTGTGGGGGTGCTAGACCATTTCTCACCTTCCCCACACGTACCCAACTTTTCGAACCCATTAGGGGGTTGGGGATTCCTTAGGAATCGAGTCATCCACCAAAAATTCCCGCTCACAACGTGGTAGTTTATATCCCGTAGGTATTAGAAGTGTAGACCAGGGCGATTTGTATTGTGATTGGGACTTGGAGATTAAGTGAGCCATGAGACCAATTGGGAAGGTGTAGCATACATGTACAATTTTGTTAATATGTATTTTGATTTTTGTACAATTAAATCATATCATATGTATATTAATGGATTTTGAATATGTTATGCATGTATATATAAATACTTATAATGAGAAATCTTTTAGATACATAATCTTGATATATTAATTAATAAAGTGGTGATTTGGAAAAATTAGTGGTAAATATTGTTTTGGGGAGTGTTTCTTTGTGTTGGTCAAGTGTCGATTATTTGAGCATTATTGAAATTACAAATAAAACTCTAGCATATTTTTTTCAGAGATTTTACGTTGAACTGAGGTTACATTTTTAATAATTATATTTTTATTATTAAATGGTAAATTGTACAGAGATTTATTGTAGTACCTTTATATCCTAAATATGTATTTTACATATAAAAGGTATATGTATTATACATATTTAGGGTAAAAGGGTGTTACAAGCTCTTTCATTTCTATTTTTTCAACCAAAGAGTTTATTTAACTTTGTTTCGCTTTGTCATAAGACTTTTTTTAGCATATTTTCAACCACTCTTCATTTTAATACTTCAATTATTATCATGGATTCCTCACAAATTCACTATACTACAAGGAGTGGAGCTCGCTCAAATTCTGAGTTGCTACGTGATATAAGGGACAATGAACATGGTAAAATTATAATTTTGGCTGGGTTATCCAAACACCATAGTCAAGGGAACAAATCTCAAATACCTTCATGCAGATTTTGGGATTTCGCCCTTCAGTCGACGGAATCAAAATTTCAAATTGACCAATGTGTTATCCAAGCATTAGCAGAATGTTGGATGGATGCTACCTATACTTTCCATTTGCCTATGGGAGAAATGACCATTGGCCCTATTGATTTTACTTCTATTATGGCCATTCCCTCTCATGGCATTTCAATTCCTCTTATTGTTGAACCTCTAAGTTATGATGAAATTCACCACTTACTAGGCCTTAAGCAGTCATTGAAAGAACCCACAAAAATAAAATTTGAACCAATTTAGGAAAATTAGATGGCTTATGCTAAGCTTGTACATGGGAAAAAGCTGAACAATATAACTGTGGGTTCTTGCTGTATTTGCTTGGATCTACCATTCTTTGTAGTACTGAAGCTGCTATCCATTTATCAATATTACGAGCAATTATCAAATCTTGCAGTCTTTCTTGCATTTATCATGGTTTTGATAGGTTATGTATAAATAAGAGTTCATTCACTGGCTTTATGGTCATTGTTGAAGTATACTGTTTTCATCCCTTTTGATTGAATTTACAAATTTGCATTATCCTAATTTTAATTAATTTTTTAGGTTTGAGCATATGAACATCGGCTTGTGAGAGCTCTCGGTTATCAGGCCCATGAATCAAGTATTTAAGATTGAAGTTTTGGTTGTTTGGTCATGTGGAAAAACTCAATTCCCACCATGTCCATTCTCAATGGTAACGTTTGAGCAAATTAACCTAGGATAAGGTAAAGTAAAAAGTTATTATATTCTGACTGTATCCAAGAATGTTTTTTTGCTTCCATGAAACGGATCATCATATTCTAACTTTATCCAAGAATATTTAATGAGTTTTTCTGTGTCTTCTGTCGATGTTCGGGGAACTTCTAATGATGATGAAGACAATAAAGAATAAGGTGATGATGAAGATGGTGATGACACAGAGGAGGGTTATTGTGGAGGTATTGGCGAAGGAGAGGAAGAAGTGGAAGAGGAGGATGCTTCTTCCCATTCTAACACTAACACCGAGGTCGACTAAGTTTAGGTTAGCTTTATGTCTTCACATGTGGTTTGAAATTGTTTTGGGCTCTTTCTAACTTTATGTGTTCTTTGCAGGGTATTAGGTAATTAGGTAGTCCACCATTCCTATCAATTGGTCTTTCTCATGATCCATTCTCTTAGAATGCTGGTTTGTCTAGCTACTTTCAAGCTGGATCATCTCATATGGCTCAGGTTCATCCTCCAACATTTCATATGATCCATTTATGGCTCCACCTCCATATGCTAGCTCACCTTTTAATCCTTTAAGTTTTGATCCAAATTACATGGCTTCTGCTTCTGCTTCATACTTTGTTTTATCCTATATGTATGCATGAAAATATATGTTCTTAGCTTTTCTCTTTCTGGCTTAGAGAGGATGCTCGAGGAATATAATAGAAGACTAGAAGAGAAATTAGATGCGAGTCGAATGCTATCATTTTGAGAACCTATATCTTTAATCAAAGCAAAATTTTTAAGACTTCTAGTTCCAAGGCTTCAGAGATCCTCACACTTCTCCTTCTTCAAGGGGACCCCAGGCTGATGATCATGGCACTCCTCCTCCTCCCTCTAGTGATGACTTCTTTAGGGCTTTGTTAGATTTTGGATCACTACCATCTCTCCAATTACTTTATATTTCATTGAATTGTATTGAACTTGAAGCAATGTATCTGTATTGAAACCTTAAAATGTTGATTTTACGGCCCAATTTTTCCTTTTTCTTCTTCTTTTCTTTTTTTTATCTATGCAAATATATATATAGCGAATTTTCCATAGGCCATGGCAATTTGCCATGTGTCATACTTTTCCTTTTCCTGCCTTGTCTCGAATGTCGATATTGTTACAATCATAGTACTTTTCCAAATCGGTGTCCAGAAGTGTAACACCCTTATACCCTATATACATACAATACATATTTTCAGCATATGTAAAATACGCATATACGATATAAAAATGTCACAAACCGATTTAATAAAAATTTTCACATTTCTGTTTTAAGATTTCAAATACTAATACATAAAATAAATAGTATATAAATATTCTTTGCTTGTTATAGGAATACAAAATAATATTTTATATGAAAATCTCTGAGAAAAATTCGCCAGAGTTTTGTTTGTAATTTGAACGTTTCCAAAATTCAGCAAAACACAACCTGCATAAAGCAAACACTCCCAATAAAAATCAATTCACCATTTTACCAATACTTCTCAATTTCTCCATATTTTCTCAAAATACTTATATATAGATATATAAATTAACAACACATATAAAATCCCATCTGAACAAATTATTCAAAATATTCTTTACAATTTACATTATATACTTCCAAAACATATCATAACATATATAATATCAAAATACATTGTAATATCAAATATCTACATGTTGGCAATTGGCTCTGATCTTGATGTACCCAAAAACAACTCTTCAAGCTCAATAAATACAAACCTAGACCCGACCAGGTCTAGTAGAACTCTCCAGCTCTACCAAATCATCCATGACACCTGCGCGACGAATTACAATCGCGCTAAGCCGAAGCCTAGTGGTACAAACTTTAATAATAACAATAAAACTCAATGCAATACCAATGCACAATGCATATAGATATCACATCATTCTACTTTCTTATATTTTTCAAATATTTCATAATCATAACTCATTGCATTATATTGCTCAATTGTATTACAATTCATAATTCACATTAAAGCAAAGACAAGCATGGGCCCAAAATGGATCTAATATGGTATTCAAATTTCAGAGTTACTGCTTTGGTCCATAATGACATCATGTGTCTAGCCCCATAGGCAATATATCCATGGATAATGTAACAGCCCTAGTCTCTTGGACCTCAACTCAGCTAGACCCTTAGGCCCAGTATCTTGGTACTCAACCCGGCTAGACTGCTACAGTTTTTGGGTCACACCCAAAAATATCATATTTATCAGCTGGCCTGGCTTACGACCCAGTCTTTTCACCATTCCAGTGTTTAGCCTATGGACAATCATAGGCATGCCGCTAAACCCAGAACTCTAAAAATTGAATAACATACTAGGCAAACAATTTATTTATATTTCTCATTATCAAATTCTTTCATAATTCCTTTATCAAAACTTTTCTCATTTTCTTATGATCAAACTAGGCACATTGCCTTATTATATAATCTTTTTCTCACTTTTTTTTTCATTTATTCATTTTTCTCATTATTAATCTCTTTCTCATTGTCACATATTCAATATAGGTACATTGTCTTATTTTCACATTTTTTTTCTCATTTTTCACATTTTTCTCATTTTTCTAACTTTTCTCTTTTTTATCAATATCAATTCATTTCATTATTCCACATATCTCATTTTTGCATTCACAACACATTACCCAATCACTTTGGGTATTTTCACATAATATACATATTTCACATTCTACACAATTTAGTCATTATCAATAGCTTTTCACAATGCATTTAACACATATATGACATTACAAATGTTATAGCACATTATTCACACTCAATCAATGAACCAAGTAACTTAACACATTTTCCAACCAAAATGTGTTAAGCACAAATGTCATGCAAATATAAATAATATATTCAAAGTTTGTACATACCTCCACTAGCAACCCAAATCAAGCTTAACACAACCTCCAATCCTATCCTTCCAACTTGCTCTTCACCACTTGGATGGAGCAAATTAACCTCCCTCAATGCCTATACCAAATGTGATCATACATAATCATTTAATATCACATTCTAAGGTATTATCAACATCAAACCATAATTAAACATCACTCTAAACCAAATCCCAAAATTAAGCTTCACCTCACTTTCACTTTGAAAAACCATATCAAGCCATTTAAATTAGTGTTTTAAGTTTATTAATATCATTAGAAACATGTTTTAGCATGTTTAAACCAATTACATTAATTAACCACATGCTTATGCTCAAAACCCTAAAATGGTATAACCTTCAGCATTGAAGGATCTCCATTCCAACTCAATCCAATTATCATTTTAATCTTATTTCCACCACTTATATCATTAAATAAAATGATTTAAGCATTAAAATCAAACAATTAATCATTCTTTGAAAATTCACTTTTCCAAAACCCTAAATCAATACTACCATCTTCCAACTCTATCCATACTTAACTAAATCCATCATTTGATTTTAAAATCCTTGTTTATGCATCAAAACAACACATTTGGAACCAATTTTCACAATTAAAACTCATTATTTTAAAAACTCAAATATTCCATAACCCTAAATTCTCTCTCTTCACCAAACTCAACTTAAATTCAACTATTTTTTTAATCCAACCTTAAAATCATTGTTAACTACCAAAAATAACATCATACACACCCATTCCAATAATTATAACATGCTACATCAAAATTCCAAACTCAACATAATCCAATTTTCTATAGAATTCAAAGAAAAGAGTTGAAAACTTACTAATTTTGGTGGAAATCACCAAAAATCTACTTTGAATACTTGAAATCCTTCAATTTTTGGAGTATGGAAGAAGCAAATCCCTCTCTTGAAGCCATGAAAGTCGGCCTTGAAGGAAAGAAAAAGAAGATGATGGAAAAAAAATAATTTTCTCTTTCCTCCCACTCACATTTTCAACCTTATATATATTATTATTTAAATATATTTTTAATTATTTATTTATTTATTTAATTAAAACCCCAAAATATTATCTTCCATCCAAAATTATTTATTTTTAAATTATTTTATTAATTTTAAATTTCTAAGATTTAATTACCAAAATACCCTTTTACTTTGACTTTTCTTTTAAAAAGTGTTGACTTTTATATATATATCACATATATATTCCACTTTTTCATTTAAAATCCCTTCATTTTTCATTTAAAACCATTAATTTATTTTATCCATTTAAATTATAATTTATTTTATCAAATTTTCAAAAATTAAAACTTTTCAAAAATTTGGGATATTACACATATGCAAAAGTAATGTGTATCTTATATACACATCAAATGTACCTTATATGTGTATCAAATATTAAGTATGTAATGTATTAATCCAACATATACAATTAATATACCATATGTATATGTTATATATACTCTAGATATATATATATATATATATTGAGTATATATAAAATTTTATATCTCTAAAATCACGGATGTGACAATTTTCTCCCCCTTAAATAATTTTGTCCTCGTAATTATCCAGTACGATAATAAATCATCCAAATCATTATTTCATCAAATTATATAATTTATATTCTCCCCCTTAGGTACATTCTCAATTACCTTTTTGCCATTCCATAACTCATCATTATACTGTCTATTTACTCAAATAGTCACAACAGATTATCATATCTTCAATCGAATTGTCATTAGACAAAATTAGTTCATCTCCTTAATATATATACACCACACAACTATTGCACTCAAGATATCTGATCACTTTATTATCTTAAAAATATACTCTCATCACCTGTAATATCCTTAATTATGCCCTAGTAGTTTTGGTGTTATTGTTGTTGCACTTAAATTATGTATATATTGTAATAAGTTGATAAGAAATTGGAAGAGAATGTTTATGTATGGTGATTGGGAAAGGAAATAGGGTTTAGAGACAAGTTTATATGTTGTGTATGTGGTGATATATATAACATATAAAGTGGTCAAAATGGAAAGTCAAGGTGTTGGATAGTGGAGGAAGATATTTCTTTTATTATTGAGTAATTGCATAATTGGGCACATAAGAGACAAAATGTTAGTTATATAGTTGAGGGTATTTTGGTAATTGTTTGAATTGGAATACTTGGTGGAGATTAAAGATGAGTTGACTTTGTTTCTTGTGGTTCATATTTCTTCTTTCTTCTTGGTGTGGCCGGCTGAACAAAGGGACAAGGAGAGCAAGAGGATAATTGAAGGTTTTGATGATTTTAAGCTTGGATTGGAAGGAGTTTTCAAGTTTACAAGTTGAAATTTCAAGGAATTTCATTAATTGGTAAGTTTTCTCTTGTTTGCCTTTGTTATTTTTGAAGCTTGGTTTGAGTTGAGTTGTGTTTTGATGATGGTGTGATTAAATGGGTTATGGTGTGATTTTAAGTGTTGATTTTGCTTGTTAGATGAGAAGTTGAGTTGGTGTTGGTATTGGAAGTGGTTGTGTTGAGTTTGTGTTAGGGTTTGAGTTTGTAAGTGTTGTCAATGTTATAGAAATTGATGTATTATATTATTGTTTGGATTAGGTTTTGGAAGAAGTGGTTTATCTTAATTGTTAAGTGAACAATCTTTGGAAGAGAAGATTTCTTGGAGTTGTTTGAGTGTTTATAAGGTAAGTACAACTATTTGTTTACAAACATGCATATTATGTGTAAGCTTAACATTCTTTTGGTTGTAAATGTGTTGTGGTATCAAATGTGTTATTAATGTGTTTTGATGATGTAAATAAGTATTGAGGATGTTGATTGTGTCCATTTTAAATGAGGTTATGTTGTGTATAATGTGTTTGATGTTAAACAAAAGAAAGTTTGTTAAAGTTAGGGTTTATGCATGAGACACGTGAATTGGGGCGGTCGCGATTATTGAAGTGCGGTCGCGACTTAGATCGAACTTCTGACCGCGAAACCTACTGTGTTAAGGTTTCATCTTTGATTGTGAAGTGCGGTCGCGACTTTGATCGAACTTCTGACCGCGAAACCTACTGTGATAAATTTTATCTTTTGATTGTGTAGAACGGTCGCGACTTAGCTTGGTGCGACCGCGATAGTCGTTCTGTTATGTTTTATTTGAAGTAAGTAAAGAATGTAAAGCATGTTGCTTATATGATAATGTAATGTGAATTGTGATTGATTATGATAATTAAGATGATATGTGAGGCCATTGTGATTGGGCCAAGATGATTCAAATGAAATGGTTGAGGCATGATTGCCTAATAAATTATGAATTGTGAAATGAATTGAGAAAGAATAAATGAAATGTTAGTATGCCTAATGTGTTGATTCAACTTTCAGAGTCCTGTATTTGATGGCATGCCTATAACTCATTGGATAGGCGAAATGGGAGGCCCGTAAGCCGAGTCCAATTTGAGTAATGTTTATGAATCACTGGATAGGTGAAATGGGAGGCCCGTAAACCGATTCCAGTTGTAAAATGTGAATATGGAATGATGGTGAAATGGGAGACCCGTAAACCACTTCCATTTGAGAATTTGTAACAGTCTAGCCAGGTTGAGGATCTCCTCATGTTAATGGGTTGATGGTCCAAGAGACTGGGTCTGTTACGCTATCCATGGATAGAGATATGATATATATTGCCTACGGGCTTGATGATTGTGATATTGAATCAAACACAGGGACTCTGAACTTTGAATAACATATTAGGGTGTTTTGGGCCCAGGTAGGTCTTAGGTTTAATGTAATTTAGGATTTATGAATCGTGACCATTGTCTAATGAAATTGATGAGTAATGATATATTATAATGTTCTGAAATGTAATTATGGTATGATAATTTATGATGAATAAGTTATGACTTGCTATGTATTATTTACTTGATTGAGTGTCATGAGCATTGCATCAAGCATTTGGATAGTGTAGTTGTTTTACTAAGCCGTTGGCTTAGCGCGATTGTGTTCATCGCGCAGGTGTTAGAGAAGAACCCGAGAGATCCACTAGACCGAGTGAGTCTAGGAATTGAAGAGTTGTGTAGGACTTAAAGATCAAAGAGAAAGCTGCCAATCATGTATAGACTCTTTATGTTTTGTAAAGTATTGGATTTAATGTATATGTATATAATTTTGTAAACTTGTACTTGGACATATTTATATATGCAAATACATTTGATAAATTCCGCTGCGTATTAAATCAAATGTTTATACTTATTTTGTTTTATTTTAATAGTAAATACCATTATACTATATATATATATATATTGAAAATTGTTTATGGAAAAATGTAGCATTCTTAGGTTCTATGTATGTTCATTACATGGTGGTGATATGTAGTGAACGTATTTGGAATTTAGGGGTGTTACATCACCTTAAATTCAAATGTTAATAACTTTTATCTTAACACAATAATTTTACACATTTTCACTTTGATCCTACTCTTTATACAATTACCACATATTAATTTAATATCGCTATTATACAACAACAAAATCTTATTTTTCTTATTAAGATTCATTCCAATTATACTATAACTAACACTTTTCTCTTATAATTATTTGAAACTAATATAACTTAGCTCCTTTCATATGCATATATATATCAAAACATTGTATTATGCACATTATCACATAGCTTGCATATTCTTAATACAACTACACATATTGAATTTCAATAAATACTTGTAAACATATTGCATTTCGGATCAATTGATCTAACTATCACAATATGACCACCACGACCTTATTCTATTCTGACCAACCTTTAGTCTATTTTAAATTCATTAATTTGTTTTCAATTCATGACCTAATTCTATTAGGTCAAATTTATTCTCAAATTTTAATTCTCTTCGAATTCATCATTACAGATATTATTCATTTTCCCTAGTCTTGTTTACTTTACACATCTTTTTCACAAACTTATTCATTTTATACCACTTTCAAACACATTCATTATAACTCTTACTCACATTTCATAATTCCATTCATTTACCATTTTCTCACATTTCTTATAGTTACCCTATTTACACAAATCACTTTTCTTACATATCATTTAAAGCTCATCATATTTTCACAATTCTCTTATGTTTTCAAACTTTCTATAATTATAAACAAATTTCTAGTATAAAATCATAAGATATAACTATGCAAACCACAAGTCTTGACCATGTTTCTTGAAGCATAACTATCAATCTCACCAAAACTATCCAATGGTCATGTCATAATAATGGTCATGCCTGTGGCTTATAAATAAATACTGCTCCTCTATCATTCTTCTTCAAACATTTCCAATCACAATGTTAAGTTCGTATCGCAAAAATCACATATTCATTTTCTAATCTTTTGCTACACAAAAAGTTAACACCTTTCAGCTCTGTTTCAAAGCAATTTACTCTTGATCACTTGATCATCATTAGATTAACTCATGTTTCAACAATATTATCATTAACATCTCTTACATATACACATTCGTTCATATGCTAATTTACACAATTTCCATTTATTACTCCATTTCTAATCTATCTCTTATAAAAATTTTCATTCATATATATATATATATATTTCCATACTTTCTTCATTATACTTTCCTTTTCCTTACAATATCTTATTTATACGCATGTACTTTAGGCCCAAAACACTACAATCATCAAGTTCAGTTGTTAAAATAACAATTTCACCGTCCAGCTCTATTCGGGTCCATTCTTAATCTCAATTCATCACATGACCTAACTCTACGCAGGTTAAGACCTAATCTCTCTTAGGTCTATTAATACATGCAATATCATTCTCAATATCACCAAAAATGTATTTGTATAAGGTAGTAAACACTCGATAATATTTTTTTTTAATTATCCACATACACCTTCGTAAGTCATAATCACAATGTGACTTACTTTCCACATTTTCTTACATATCATATTTGTGTTCATATAGAAAAAAAAATCACATCACACAAATCATACAATTATACTCAATTCCTCTTTTACATACAACCTATACAAAGTTAACATTTATCACCTTTCAGAGAACATTATCATTTCTCATTCTTTTAACATTACTTAGGTTATTCATCAATTCAACATATATATATACTCTGACCACAACATAATTAACATCTTTCTTATTTAATCGCCCATCTCTTAAATAAGTTTCTTATTACATATATATATATATTTAACACCTCACATAAATCTTAGTCACATTTCCAATGTGACATCTCTCTCACATTTTTTATGCATTTATCATACCCTTCATATCCCTTTTCATAATTTCTAATGCAATTACCTAAAGTAACTCATTTTTACTTAATCATTTCCCTTTTATTTCATAACAAGTTTCTATATTATCTACCACATTACACGTTACATGATATTTTCATAAATAATATTACTCATTCAAAATTGCTTCCACGCTTATTTAACATTAAACTATCAACATCTAAACAATCTTCATCAAAATTCTCTTACAACTCTAAAGTTTCAACTTACTACTTTACTTAAACTTCATTCTATTAATCTCATTTTTAAGAGCTAACTTTATAAACTTTATTTTTATATTAATATAACATCAAAACACATCACTTTCACAATTATGGAAACCCATTTCAAAAATTCAAATTTCATATATTGCAACCAACAACATGAAGCTCACCAAATCTCATCCATGTCACATTTTCAATCTTAAAATCATAACATTTACATTTAAACAACACTAATTCATTTCATTACACTAATTGACTTCATCCATTTAGATACTTTAATTTTACACACTCAACCCTAAATCATGCATCATTATTCCATAATAAATAATTCGCTATCATATATGATTTCACTCTTTGATTTTAATCATGAACTCTTTGTTGAAAATTATTAAAAACTCTATATTCCTTCTATACTTATACCCATATGCATATAAATTTTTATAATTTTCTTCATTTATTTGTCTCATAAAATTAATTTATTACTTACTTACACAAAACTGCATGACTTCCTCAGTTTCATGTCAATCTCACTTTCAATTTTTATATTCCTTACCAATTCTTTATAAAAGCTTGCACAAATTTATCCATGTGCACTTGACACATATATGGACTTATATTTAAAGTTTTAGATTTTTCCAAGCTATTTTAGTATATTTAAAAATTAAATCTTTCAAAATTAGAGAATCTGTCTGTTTAATAATTTTCTGGCAGCACCCAATTGTCTATTTTTTCCAGGTACCAAACCTTCATAAAAACTCATGAAATTTTAACCATATGTTATAGGAATAAATATGATATTGTGTGTAAATTTTCAGATTTTTCTGGGCTGGTTTATCATAGTTTCTAAATTTATTTTTTTTTCTCAATTTCTACAGATTTTGAGTTGCTGAAATTACTCCAACAATCTGTATTCTTCTATTTTTCTTAGTTAGAGATCCATCTTTAAAATTTATAAGATTTTATACATTGGATTCTAACATATAGAAAAACTTTCTATTAAATGTTCAAACTCATCCAATATTTTTAGATTTGTCCAAAAATTCAGACAATATCACTTTGCAGTACACCTATAAAATTTTCTGTAACTATCATGCTCATTTCTCAAACTTTTTATTTTTATATCTTAAATCATTTTCTAGATTGTTTTTCTAATTTCACTTATTCATCAATTGAATCAACTATGAATTTTAAATTTCAAATAAAAGTTTCAAAAATTCTTAATCCATAATCTCTAGAATGACGCTTCCACTATGCCACTATGATCTATCCAACCCATATGCCATCTCAACTCATATCCATTTATCAAATAGACATTGCCACATCAGGGATCAGATAAATTTGCAGTGTCAATGCATGCATCACAATTGAAAATTTTTTTTATTTTAATTTTCTCTCTCTAACAATCCACCCAGGTCGAGAACCTCAAACCTAGGCTCTGATACAAAAATAAATGTAACACCCTTATACCCTATATACGTACTGTTAGACAAATGACCTTAATTTTGATCCTTGACAACTCAAATGGATGATCTATTTAACTTGTGTTTGAGAAATCTTGTTGCAGGATTAGGTTACTTCAAATAAGGTGAACAGAACACTTATAGTGGTCGCACCTCACCTGAATACGACCGCTCCATGTAATTAAAAGAAGAAATCTTATCACAGTAGGTTTCGCGGTCAGAAGTTCGACCTATGTCGCGACCGCTCCTACAGAATAGCGACCGTCCGAATATTTGCACGACCGCTACTCAAGGAACTTAAATCATTACAATCACAGTAAGGTTCACGGTGACAAGAACGGTGAATGACTCGACCTCGCTTATCACTTTAGCGACCGCCCCATTCAGAATCGCGACCGCTCTACCATTCAAGAAGAAATTGTTTGAAGAGACAGTAGGTTTCGCGTCCTCAGGAGCGTCCAGAAGTTCGACGCGAGTTTCTCAATTCGACCGCGATAATCTACATAGGGCGACCGCGACATTCAAATTATGGCGGACATTCAATTTTGCCCTGTCAGAGAATGACACGCAATATGACCGTTATAAACCCACTTGATTATTCAAAAAGGGCGACCGCACCATTGCTAGGCGCGACCGTCCCGACAAACACAGCTGGGCAAGAAGCCGGTCCGACAAACACAGCATGGGCAAGATTCCAGCTGCAGAGCACTAAAATTCGACCGTTGAAGTCTTTTCAAAAGTAGCCACCGTCCCCTGTTAAAGGACTACCGCGAGAAGCATGAGCGCGACCATCCTTGCATGAAGGGCGACCGCGAAGTGCTTCGGGCAGTTTAAGTAAAGAAGGTCTAATCTACCAATACATTATTCTTAATGTCTATAACGGCTAGTAAGACCACAATGGTTATAAATACAATGTCTCTCTGAGAAAATAAAAAAAGAGGAATAAGCAAGAAATCAGATTGTAATAGCCAAGCAACAAATTTTCATTTACTTAAACTTACAATTAAATTGTAATGTATGTTAGGTGTTAGCATTGAAAACACCATTGTATAAGTTTGAGTGTAAGCTTGGGAAACACTTAGGTTGTGAGAGTAAGCCTTGTAAAACTCTTGTTTGGGTTGTGAGTGTGAGCCTAAGAAAAACACTTGTGAAGTTAGGTGTGAACTTGTGAAAACACCAAAGTTGGAAGTAAGCTTGTAAAAACTTCAAAGATTAGTGGAACCTTAACAAGTTGTTAAGGAAGTGGATGTAGGATTGAAGTAAATCCGAACCACTATAAATCTTGTGTGTTCTTTCTTTCTTCCATTACTCAACCAACTCTCTATTCCGCATTTCTTGATTGTTGAGTTTTTTAAATTGTCATTAATTCTTGAGAAAACCAATTCACCCCCCCTCTTGGTTGCCATCTTGGGACAACAATTGGTATTAGAGCCCTTAGATTTCTTAAACTTAATTGTGAAATCTGATCCACTATGGCAACTTCTTCTTCATCAAGCTCTCATGGAAATCTTAATTCTATTCTTAGACCCTACTTTGATGGAACTGATTATTCATACTGGAAACACAAAATGTATTTGTTTCTAGATAGTGAAGGGATTGAACTATGGGATTTCGTGGAAAATGAATGGAAATCTCCTACCCACGAAGTCGACGGTATTCAAGTTCCACTTCCCAAAGCTCAATGGTCAACTAGCAATGTCAGAGATCGATTCAAGAACAATAGAGCTGCTTCCATCTTGATGAATTCCATTTCAAGGGAAGAAGGCGGAAGAGTTCAACATTTAACTTATGCACATTGCATTTGGAAAACACTTGAAAACTACCATGAAGGTACGACTCAAGTGAGATTAACCAAAAAACAAATGCATGTTCATGAATATGAGCTATTCAAGATGAAACCAAATGAAAATGTCACCGACATGACCAATCGCTTACTTGCAATTGTCAATGAACTAAAGAAGTATGGCAAGGTATATGATCAAGGTGATGTAAACAGCAAAATCTTGAGAGCCCTAAGAGCTAGAAAGAACTTTGAATCCAAAGTATCATCCATAGAAGAAGCTCATGATCTCAGCACATTAAGAACCGATGAGCTAGTTGGAAAATTACTCACATTTGAGCTACACAGTGAGAAAGAAGAAGATCAAGGTGAGAAAGAAAAGAGAAAACCAATTGCACTCAAAGCAATCAAAGAAGCTGAGAGCTCAAGCAATGAAGGTACTGATGATGAAGATGAAATGGCAATGTTCTCTAAAAGAATCAATGAATGGAAAAGGAAGAAAAGATTACAAGCAAACAAAGGTACACCTCCTAAATTCTCCTTCAAAGATAAAGAAAAGAAAAATGAGGTAAAATGCTATGAATGTGGAAAAACCGGTCACATCAAGTCGGATTGCTACAAATTAAAGAACAAAAGGAAATGGGATAAAGAAAAGAAAAAGTCTCTCAAAGCCACATGGGATGACTCTTCCTCAAGTGAAGAAGAAGAAGAGGAAGGAATTGCAAATCTTTGTCTCATGGCTATTGAAGATGACTCCAATGAGGTAAGTACTCAATCCTTTGATCTTGTAGCACATGATGATATAAGTGATATAGATGATAGTGATTTGATTGAGCACATGAATTCTAAAATAGAAAAATATTTCTCCAAAATGATGCTCTATAAAGAGAAAAACTCTAAGTTAGAAAAGGATTTTATATGCTTAAAGAACTCTACCTTAGAATTGAAAACCTCAAATGAACATTTGATGAATACAATAGGAGAATTAAATAAAAGCTCACATGACTTAGAAAAAGTGATTAAAGAGAATGAGGCATTGAAGCATGAACTAAAAGAACTAAAAGAATCAATTTCCAGATTTCATAAAGGAAAGGAAGCATTGAACACATTAATTAATAATCAAAGGTCACCTTCCTTGAAATATGGATTAGGATTCAATGGCTCAACCAACATTGCACCTAGCAAACCAACATTTGTGAAAGCATCTACAACTGAAATTTCTGATGTTCATATCAAAAATGCTTGCACCAAGTCTAAAAGAACTTCTTATGGTTCACTAGGAGATAAAGCCAAAAATAACTATGCATTGTTGTTCACTAAACTTGCACAAAAGAAATCACATACTTGTAGTTGTATGTACAATGCAAAAAGAAAAATGCAGAAGCATAGAACACCATGGCAATGCACATATTGCATGAAATTTGGTCACAAAAACTTCTATTGTTATATAAGAAAAGCTCATCTCAATTTAGAAGGCACTCTTTCTACTAACCATCAAGGACCCAACTTCATGTGGGTACCTAAAAGAAGATGATCACAATTGTCTTGCAGGTATGCCTAAAATCTACTATCAATG
Organism: Garcia nutans; assembly: GCA_947685225.1. Classification (NCBI taxonomy): domain Eukaryota; kingdom Viridiplantae; phylum Streptophyta; class Magnoliopsida; order Malpighiales; family Euphorbiaceae; genus Garcia; species Garcia nutans. The sequence goes on from CANTUV010000007.1 coordinate 52,658,936, forward strand.
AAAGCACATGGCTTGTGGATAGTGGATGCTCAAGGCATATGACTGGAAATGCAAAGCTCTTTACAAATATTACCTATAAACATGGAGGTAATGTAACTTTTGGAAACAATGCTAAAGGTAAAATTCTTGGTGTTGGCTCCATTGGTTCTATTGGTAAGGATTTAATTGAAGATGTATGGCTTGTTGATGGTTTGAAACATAACTTGCTAAGTGTTAGTCAACTTTGTGATAAAGCATACTTCGTTAAGTTTGATTCCAAGGAATGCAAAATCACAAATTCAAATGGTGTTATCATATTTAAGGGTACTAGAACAAACAACACTTACAATGTTAGCATACATTCAAATCATACATGTTTAATGTCCACTAATAATGATGCATGGTTATGGCATAGAAGACTAGGACATGCTGGTATGGATCAATTGAAACATATTTGCAATGAGAATTTAGTTGATGGCTTACCTAAGATAAAAAATGATAAAGACAGAATTTGTGAACCTTGTCAACATGGTAAGCAACACAAAAGCTCATTTAAAACAAAGAGTGTTATAAGCACCTCTAGACCTTTAGAGCTCATTCATTTAGATTTGTTTGGACCAAATAGAGTTACAAGCTTAGGAGGCAAATCATATGCATTTGTTCTTGTTGATGACTACTCTAGATTCACATGGGTTAATTTCTTAGCTCAAAAGAATGAAGCCTTTAATTTCTTCAAAACGTTTGCAAAAAGAGTTCAAAATGAAAAAGGATATGTGATCACATCTATTAGAAGTGATCATGGCAAAGAATTTGAAAATGAAAATTTTGAAGACTTTTGCAATGAACTTGGCATTTCACATAATTTTTCTGCTACTAGAACTCCACAGCAAAATGGTGTAGTTGAAAGGAAAAATAGAACTTTAATCGAAATGGCTAGGACAATGCTCAATGAATATGATTTACCATCTTATTTTTGGGCGGAAGCCGTTAATACAGCTTGTTACATTGCAAATCGTGTTTATAAAAGGCATTTAACTAATAAAACTTCTTATGAGCTATGGAATGGAAGAATACCCAGAATTGGATATTTTAGAGTATTTGGATGCAAATGCTTCATATTGAATACCAAGGATAATCTTGGAAAATTCTCATCCAAATCAGATGAAGGCATATTCTTAGGATATTCATCATTTAGCAAAGCATATAGGGTATTTAACATGAAAACTCTAGTTATAGAAGAATCAATGCATGTTGTATTTGATGAGTCATCTAAACTTGATCAAAAGAAAGGTATTACTTTCAATGACCCTGCAGGTACTCTTGAACCTCTTGAATCTATTGATGCTCCAAAGATCAATCAACTTGAAGAAAAGACTCAAGATCTACCTAAGGATTGGCAATACAAGAAAGATCATCCAAAGGAACTCATCATTGGAGAAACATCAAAGGGAGTAACTACTAGATCTAAAATTAATCATGTTGATGTTAATTTTGCTTTTGTTTCTCAAATTGAACCAAAAACTGTTGAGGAAGCTTTAAATGATGAAAATTGGATAACTGCAATGCAAGATGAACTTAATCAATTTGAAAGAAATAATGTTTGGCAACTTACTCCTAGACCTATAGATCATTCTATAATAGGATGCAAATGGATTTATAGGAATAAGCTTGATGAAAATGGTCACATCATTAGAAATAAAGCAAGATTGGTAGCCAAAGGTTATAATCAAGAAGAAGGTATTGACTATGATGAAACCTTTGCCCCAGTAGCCAGATTAGAAGCTATTAGAATATTACTTGCCTTTGCATGTCATATGAATTTTAAGCTTTATCAAATGGATGTTAAAAGTGCATTTCTAAACGGACTCATAAATGAAGAAGTTTATGTTGAACAACCTCCTGGTTTTGAAAACTACAAATTTCCTGATCATGTTTTCAAACTTACCAAAGCTTTATATGGATTAAAGCAAGCACCTAGAGCTTGGTATGACAAACTTAGTGCATATTTACTTGAAAATGGTTTTGCAAAAGGAAAAGTAGACACAACTCTTTTTGTTAAAAAGGATAAGCATAACATCTTGATTGTACAAATTTATGTGGATGACATAATATTTGGAGCTACTAATGAAACCTTGTGCAAAGAATTTGCTTCTTGTATGACTAGGGAATTTGAAATGAGCATGATGGGTGAACTCAAGTTTTTCCTTGGACTGCAAGTCAAGCAATGTAAAGATGGGATCTTCATCAACCAATCCAAATATACAAAAGAACTCATCAAGAAATTTGGAATGGATGGCTGCAAAACTAGCAAAACTCCCATGAGCACATCATTGAAATTAGGTAAAGATGAAAATGGTAAAGCAGTAGATGAGAAGAAATATCGAGGTATCATCGGATCACTACTTTACTTAACTGCTTCTAGGCCTGATATAATGTTTAGTGTATGTCTTTGTGCTAGATTTCAAACTAGTCCTAAAGAATCACACTTGAATGCCACTAAGAGAATCTTGAAATATTTGAGTGGTACAATACATTTAGGACTTTGGTATCCTAAAAACACATCATTTCATATTATAGGATTTTCAGATGCAGATTACACTGGTAGTATATTAGATAGGAAAAGCACAACAGGAGCATGTCACTTTCTTGGTAATTGTCTAGTTTCTTGGCATAGTAAGAAACAAGCATCGGTTGCTTTATCCACAACGGAAGCTGAGTATGTTGCAGCTTGTTTTTGTTTCACACAAGTATTATGGATGAAACAACAATTGCTTGACTATGGTAAGGTTTTTAACAATATTTCCATTAAATGTGACAACACTAGTGCTATCAATTTGTCTAAAAATCCTATACAACATTCTAGATCCAAGCATATAGATATTAGACATCATTTTTTAAGGGAAAATGTGCAAAATCAGAACATAATTCTAGAATTTATTGAAACACAAAATCAACTTGCGGATGTCTTTACAAAACCCTTGAATGAAGATAGACTTAATTTTATTAAACTTAATTTAGGAATGATTGATGGAAACACTCTGAATTAATTGCCTACCAATAAGGTTTCTATGTGCATGAATTTAATGCTTCTTAACACAATAGAAATATTCTCCATCTTTCCTTGAATCTTTCATTTTTAAGTATGTCGCGGTCGCTCCAGTATTCTTTAGCGGTCGCTATCCTGTCTGTCAGTTTCATTCAAACTAATGACTCTGTGCGCAGTCGAGAAAATTTGTGCGCGGCCGCACCAATTTGAATAGTTTCGACCGTTACAGTTACATTCCTCACTCGCGAGCATACTTATCTTGACAATGGTCGCTAGATCATAAGTCGCGATCGGACCTTGTTAAATCTGCGACCGCACCCTGTACACTCTGCTCGAAAATTTATAACCGTTGGTTGTGTTACAGGTCGCAACTCTTAACTTTCAACAGTCAAAAACAGCTATTTTCTTAAATCCATCTATTTAAGAGTGTTTTGCATCAGTTTATCTGATATTTTGCCTATTAAAGCACACAAACCTTCCTCTGAAACCCTAAAAACCTCTCAATATCATCTGTTTCTCAATCACTCTCTGTTTTCCTACTCTCTTCTGTTCTAATGGCCCCCAAAAGAAAAACCACTTCCAAAATAAAAGGTCAAGCCAAGAGAGTTCCAGGAGTCACCATTAGAGAACCCATTGTTGATCCTCCATCTCCTCCTCAATCTAAAAGAGGTGAGAAAATTCACAAACCTCACCATCAAACCACTGAAGAAGATGTTAGGTATGCCATGCTAAAGAGAAAGAAGGTTGAAGGCACCAAATCTCCTTTTGGTGGGATGCTTTCTGCCTTGAACATCAAGGACGAAATTGAGAGATTGCTGGATGTCCTTGGATGGAGAAAATTTGTCTTTCCAGAAGAGGTAGGCTACTCTAGTCTGAGTAAGGAGTTTTTAATGTCTCTTCAAATAGAGAAGAGTGCAAATTCTGCACTAGGGTGGTATGGGGTCAGATTTAAGCTCTTTGATCAATACCAAGCCCTATCTCTAGAAGATTTTGGCAGCATTTGGGACTTCCCCTCTGAAGGTATAACCTCCTACAATGACCAAATCTTCTCAAACCCAACACTTTCTGATTTCTGGAGAGAAATTTCCATTGAAACCTCTTTTGAAAAGGAATCTAAAGCCAGACATATCAAATCTCTCACCCACTGGATGCTCCATAGGATTATCACCTATACCATTCACCAAAGAGCAGATGGGAATGAGAAAGTAACCAAGAGAGACCTTATATTTCTGTATGCTTTCACCCACAACATCAAAATAAACACCACCAAGTTCTTGATTGATACTCTTTATCATCATGCTGTAACAAGAACTGGTACCTTCTTCCTATCCTCTCAAGTTACTCAAATAGCTAGGCACCTAAACCTTCTGAATGATTTGAACTTAGCTACTTTGAGGAACCCTTTCACTCTAGCCTCCAATGCTATCACAATGGATTACTTAGAGCATGCTGGTTGTGTAAGGAAGATAGAAGGGTCATATGTATACTGCTATGGCAAGAAAGGAGTTATGGATAAACAAAAGAAAAGGCCAAGGTATACAATTGAGGAAGAGGGAGATTCTGTAGAAGTTGCAGTAGAATTACATCCAAAAGCAACTTCATCAAAAGCTGCTAAAGAAACTGCTTCATCCTCCACACAACTCATTCTCCAAGCTATCAAGACTCTCTCAAGGAAACTCACTAAGTTCAAGAAAAGTGTTTCCAAGAGATTCCAACACTTAAACAAGAGGATAGACCTTATATCCCACATGCATCATGATCTTTATGATATGCAAGGCAAATTGGACTTGCCTCAATGCAATCTTGAAGATTGGGATATAAGTGATCACACCCAAAGCGTTGCTGAAGAAGAAGAGTCCATTAGCTCTAGCTCTGCCTCTGTTGCACTTCAAGATAAGGGGAAAGCTCCTTTAGTTGAAGAAGAGTTAGAGTTAGATGATGACTCAGAATAGCTTAGCTTTAGTCTGTTTTTGCTTGCATTTTCATATGTTTGCTAATTTGCTTTCTGTTTTGTATTTTCCTCCACTTCAATCTATATATTTCCATGTTTATATTTCCATTTGTATTTTGCCTATGCCAATGGGGGAGAGAAAATTATAAATGGAATGTCAATAAAATTATGGGGGAGAAATAAGAAAATTATGGGGGAGAAATAAGAACAAGAACAACAATCTGTTTGAACATTTGCAAATTAGGGAAAAATGTTTATGGGGGAGTTAATTTCTTGTTGAAATTTATTGAACATTTGCAAATAAGAAAAAATGTTTGCATCAAACAATAACATGTGCACCAAGATAATATAATAATCACAATGCTCTTAACCATGATTGTTGCATATGTTAAGAGGGAGCATTTTAGACTTATTATTTTTCTTATCATTCCATTTGAAATTGTCAAAGTCAAAATGGGGGAGATTGTTAGACAAATGACCTTAATTTTGATCCTTGACAACTCAAATGGATGATCTATTTAACTTGTGTTTGAGAAATCTTGTTGCAGGATTAGGTTACTTCAAATAAGGTGAACAGAACACTTATAGCGGTCGCACCTCACCTGAATACGACCGCTCCATGTAATTAAAAGAAGAAATCTTATCACAGTAGGTTTCGCGGTCAGAAGTTCGACCTATGTCGCGACCGCTCCTACAGAATAGCGACCGTCCGAATATTTGCACGACCGCTACTCAAGGAACTTAAATCATTACAATCACAGTAAGGTTCGCGGTGACAAGAACGGTGAATGACTCGACCTCACTTATCACTTTAGCGACCGCCCCATTCAGAATCGCGACCGCTCTACCATTCAAGAAGAAATTGTTTGAAGAGACAGTAGGTTTCGCGTCCTCAGGAGCGTCCAGAAGTTCGACGCGAGTTTCTCAATTCGACCGCGATAATCTACATAGGGCGACCGCGACATTCAAATTATGGCGGACATTCAATTTTGCCCTGTCAGAGAATGACACGTAATATGACCGTTATAAACCCACTTGATTATTCAAAAAGGGCGACCGCACCATTGCTAGGCGCGACCGTCCCGACAAACACAGCTGGGCAAGAAGCCGGTCCGATAAACACAGCATGGGCAAGATTCCAGCTGCAGAGCACTAAAATTCGACCGTTGAAGTCTTTTCAAAAGTAGCCACCGTCCCCTGTTAAAGGACGACCGCGAGAAGCATGAGCGCGACCATCCTTGCATGAAGGGCGACCGCGAAGTGCTTCGGGCAGTTTAAGTAAAGAAGGTCTAATCTACCAATACATTATTCTTAATGTCTATAACGGCTAGTAAGACCACAATGGCTATAAATACAATGTCTCTCTGAGAAAACAAAAAAAGAGGAATAAGCAAGAAATCAGATTGTAATAGCCAAGCAACAAATTTTCATTTACTTAAACTTACAATTAAATTGTAATGTATGTTAGGTGTTAGCATTGAAAACACCATTGTATAAGTTTGAGTGTAAGCTTGGGAAACACTTAGGTTGTGAGAGTAAGCCTTGTAAAACTCTTGTTTGGGTTGTGAGTGTGAGCCTAAGAAAAACACTTGTGAAGTTAGGTGTGAACTTGTGAAAACACCAAAGTTGGAAGTAAGCTTGTAAAAACTTCAAAGATTAGTGGAACCTTAACAAGTTGTTAAGGAAGTGGATGTAGGATTGAAGTAAATCCGAACCACTATAAATCTTGTGTGTTCTTTCTTTCTTCCATTACTCAACCAACTCTCTATTCCGCATTTCTTGATTGTTGAGTTTTTTAAATTGTCATTAATTCTTGAGAAAACCAATTCACCCCCCCTCTTGGTTGCCATCTTGGGACAACAATTGGTATCAGAGCCCTTAGATTTCTTAAACTTAATTGTGAAATCTGATCCACTATGGCAACTTCTTCTTCATCAAGCTCTCATGGAAATCTTAATTCTATTCTTAGACCCTACTTTGATGGAACTGATTATTCATACTGGAAACACAAAATGTATTTGTTTCTAGATAGTGAAGGGATTGAACTATGGGATTTCGTGGAAAATGAATGGAAATCTCCTACCCACAAAGTCGACGGTATTCAAGTTCCACTTCCCAAAGCTCAATGGTCAACTAGCAATGTCAGAGATCGATTCAAGAACAATAGAGCTGCTTCCATCTTGATGAATTCCATTTCAAGGGAAGAAGGCAGAAGAGTTCAACATTTAACTTGTGCACATTGCATTTGGAAAACACTTGAAAACTACCATGAAGGTACGACTCAAGTGAGATTTACCAAAAAACAAATGCATGTTCATGAATATGAGCTATTCAAGATGAAACCAAATGAAAATGTCACCGACATGACCAATCGCTTACTTGCAATTGTCAATGAACTAAAGAAGTATGGCAAGGTATATGATCAAGGTGATGTAAACAGCAAAATCTTGAGAGCCCTAAGAGCTAGAAAGAACTTTGAATCCAAAGTATCATCCATAGAAGAAGCTCATGATCTCAGCACATTAAGAACCGATGAGCTAGTTGGAAAATTACTCACATTTGAGCTACACAGTGAGAAAGAAGAAGATCAAGGTGAGAAAGAAAAGAGAAAACCAATTGCACTCAAAGCAATCAAAGAAGCTGAGAGCTCAAGCAATGAAGGTACTGATGATGAAGATGAAATGGCAATGTTCTCTAAAAGAATCAATGAATGGAAAAGGAAGAAAAGATTACAAGCAAACAAAGGTACACCTCCTAAATTCTCCTTCAAAGATAAAGAAAAGAAAAATGAGGTAAAATGCTATGAATGTGGAAAAACCGGTCACATCAAGTCGGATTGCTACAAATTAAAGAACAAAAGGAAATGGGATAAAGAAAAGAAAAAGTCTCTCAAAGCCACATGGGATGACTCTTCCTCAAGTGAAGAAGAAGAAGAGGAAGGAATTGCAAATCTTTGTCTCATGGCTATTGAAGATGACTCCAATGAGGTAAGTACTCAATCCTTTGATCTTGTAGCACATGATGATATAAGTGATATAGATGATAGTGATTTGATTGAGCACATGAATTCTAAAATAGAAAAATATTTCTCCAAAATGATGCTCTATAAAGAGAAAAACTCTAAGTTAGAAAAGGATTTTATATGCTTAAAGAACTCTACCTTAGAATTGAAAACCTCAAATGAACATTTGATGAATACAATAGGAGAATTAAATAAAAGCTCACATGACTTAGAAAAAGTGATTAAAGAGAATGAGGCATTGAAGCATGAACTAAAAGAACTAAAAGAATCAATTTCCAGATTTCATAAAGGAAAGGAAGCATTGAACACATTAATTAATAATCAAAGGTCACCTTCCTTGAAATATGGATTAGGATTCAATGGCTCAACCAACATTGCACCTAGCAAACCAACATTTGTGAAAGCATCTACAACTGAAATTTCTGATGTTCATATCAAAAATGCTTGCACCAAGTCTAAAAGAACTTCTTATGGTTCACTAGGAGATAAAGCCAAAAATAACTATGCATTGTTGTTCACTAAACTTGCACAAAAGAAATCACATACTTGTAGTTGTATGTACAATGCAAAAAGAAAAATGCAGAAGCATAGAACACCATGGCAATGCACATATTGCATGAAATTTGGTCACAAAAACTTCTATTGTTATATAAGAAAAGCTCATCTCAATTTAGAAGGCACTCTTTCTACTAACCATCAAGGACCCAACTTCATGTGGGTACCTAAAAGAAGATGATCACAATTGTCTTGCAGGTATGCCTAAAATCTACTATCAATGAAAGCACATGGCTTGTGGATAGTGGATGCTCAAGGCATATGACTGGAAATGCAAAGCTCTTTACAAATATTACCTATAAACATGGAGGTAATGTAACTTTTGGAAACAATGCTAAAGGTAAAATTCTTGGTGTTGGCTCCATTGGTTCTATTGGTAAGGATTTAATTGAAGATGTATGGCTTGTTGATGGTTTGAAACATAACTTGCTAAGTGTTAGTCAACTTTGTGATAAAGCATACTTCGTTAAGTTTGATTCCAAGGAATGCAAAATCACAAATTCAAATGGTGTTATCATATTTAAGGGTACTAGAACAAACAACACTTACAATGTTAGCATACATTCAAATCATACATGTTTAATGTCCACTAATAATGATGCATGGTTATGGCATAGAAGACTAGGACATGCTGGTATGGATCAATTGAAACATATTTGCAATGAGAATTTAGTTGATGGCTTACCTAAGATAAAAAATGATAAAGACAGAATTTGTGAACCTTGTCAACATGGTAAGCAACACAAAAGCTCATTTAAAACAAAGAGTGTTATAAGCACCTCTAGACCTTTAGAGCTCATTCATTTAGATTTGTTTGGACCAAATAGAGTTACAAGCTTAGGAGGCAAATCATATGCATTTGTTCTTGTTGATGACTACTCTAGATTCACATGGGTTAATTTCTTAGCTCAAAAGAATGAAGCCTTTAATTTCTTCAAAACGTTTGCAAAAAGAGTTCAAAATGAAAAAGGATATGTGATCACATCTATTAGAAGTGATCATGGCAAAGAATTTGAAAATGAAAATTTTGAAGACTTTTGCAATGAACTTGGCATTTCACATAATTTTTCTGCTACTAGAACTCCACAGCAAAATGGTGTAGTTGAAAGGAAAAATAGAACTTTAATCGAAATGGCTAGGACAATGCTCAATGAATATGATTTACCATCTTATTTTTGGGCGGAAGCCGTTAATACAGCTTGTTACATTGCAAATCGTGTTTATAAAAGGCATTTAACTAATAAAACTTCTTATGAGCTATGGAATGGAAGAATACCCAGAATTGGATATTTTAGAGTATTTGGATGCAAATGCTTCATATTGAATACCAAGGATAATCTTGGAAAATTCTCATCCAAATCAGATGAAGGCATATTCTTAGGATATTCATCATTTAGCAAAGCATATAGGGTATTTAACATGAAAACTCTAGTTATAGAAGAATCAATGCATGTTGTATTTGATGAGTCATCTAAACTTGATCAAAAGAAAGGTATTACTTTCAATGACCCTGCAGGTACTCTTGAACCTCTTGAATCTATTGATGCTCCAAAGATCAATCAACTTGAAGAAAAGACTCAAGATCTACCTAAGGATTGGCAATACAAGAAAGATCATCCAAAGGAACTCATCATTGGAGAAACATCAAAGGGAGTAACTACTAGATCTAAAATTAATCATGTTGATGTTAATTTTGCTTTTGTTTCTCAAATTGAACCAAAAACTGTTGAGGAAGCTTTAAATGATGAAAATTGGATAACTGCAATGCAAGATGAACTTAATCAATTTGAAAGAAATAATGTTTGGCAACTTACTCCTAGACCTATAGATCATTCTATAATAGGATGCAAATGGATTTATAGGAATAAGCTTGATGAAAATGGTCACATCATTAGAAATAAAGCAAGATTGGTAGCCAAAGGTTATAATCAAGAAGAAGGTATTGACTATGATGAAACCTTTGCCCCAGTAGCCAGATTAGAAGCTATTAGAATATTACTTGCCTTTGCATGTCATATGAATTTTAAGCTTTATCAAATGGATGTTAAAAGTGCATTTCTAAACGGACTCATAAATGAAGAAGTTTATGTTGAACAACCTCCTGGTTTTGAAAACTACAAATTTCCTGATCATGTTTTCAAACTTACCAAAGCTTTATATGGATTAAAGCAAGCACCTAGAGCTTGGTATGACAAACTTAGTGCATATTTACTTGAAAATGGTTTTGCAAAAGGAAAAGTAGACACAACTCTTTTTGTTAAAAAGGATAAGCATAACATCTTGATTGTACAAATTTATGTGGATGACATAATATTTGGAGCTACTAATGAAACCTTGTGCAAAGAATTTGCTTCTTGTATGACTAGGGAATTTGAAATGAGCATGATGGGTGAACTCAAGTTTTTCCTTGGACTGCAAGTCAAGCAATGTAAAGATGGGATCTTCATCAACCAATCCAAATATACAAAAGAACTCATCAAGAAATTTGGAATGGATGGCTGCAAAACTAGCAAAACTCCCATGAGCACATCATTGAAATTAGGTAAAGATGAAAATGGTAAAGCAGTAGATGAGAAGAAATATCGAGGTATCATCGGATCACTACTTTACTTAACTGCTTCTAGGCCTGATATAATGTTTAGTGTATGTCTTTGTGCTAGATTTCAAACTAGTCCTAAAGAATCACACTTGAATGCCACTAAGAGAATCTTGAAATATTTGAGTGGTACAATACATTTAGGACTTTGGTATCCTAAAAACACATCATTTCATATTATAGGATTTTCAGATGCAGATTACACTGGTAGTATATTAGATAGGAAAAGCACAACAGGAGCATGTCACTTTCTTGGTAATTGTCTAGTTTCTTGGCATAGTAAGAAACAAGCATCGGTTGCTTTATCCACAACGGAAGCTGAGTATGTTGCAGCTTGTTTTTGTTGCACACAAGTATTATGGATGAAACAACAATTGCTTGACTATGGTAAGGTTTTTAACAATATTTCCATTAAATGTGACAACACTAGTGCTATCAATTTGTCTAAAAATCCTATACAACATTCTAGATCCAAGCATATAGATATTAGACATCATTTTTTAAGGGAAAATGTGCAAAATCAGAACATAATTCTAGAATTTATTGAAACACAAAATCAACTTGCGGATGTCTTTACAAAACCCTTGAATGAAGATAGACTTAATTTTATTAAACTTAATTTAGGAATGATTGATGGAAACACTCTGAATTAATTGCCTACCAATAAGGTTTCTATGTGAATGAATTTAATGCTTCTTAACACAATAGAAATATTCTCCATCTTTCCTTGAATCTTTCATTTTTAAGTATGTCGCGGTCGCTCCAGTATTCTTTAGCGGTCGCTATCCTGTCTGTCAGTTTCATTCAAACTAATGACTCTGTGCGCGGTCGAGAAAATTTGTGCGCGGCCGCACCAATTTGAATAGTTTCGACCGTTACAGTTACATTCCTCACTCGCGAGCATACTTATCTTGACAATGGTCGCTAGATCATAAGTAGCGATCGGACCTTGTTAAATCTGCGACCGCACCCTGTACACTCTGCTCGAAAATTTATAACCGTTGGTTGTGTGACAGGTCGCAACTCTTAACTTTCAACAGTCAAAAACGTCTATTTTCTTAAATCCATCTATTTAAGAGTGTTTTGCATCAGTTTATCTGATATTTTGCCTATTAAAGCACACAAACCTTCCTCTGAAACCCTAAAAACCTCTCAATATCATCTGTTTCTCAATCACTCTCTGTTTTCCTACTCTCTTCTGTTCTAATGGCCCCCAAAAGAAAAACCACTTCCAAAATAAAAGGTCAAGCCAAGAGAGTTCCAGGAGTCACCATTAGAGAACCCATTGTTGATCCTCCATCTCCTCCTCAATCTAAAAGAGGTGAGAAAATTCACAAACCTCACCATCAAACCACTGAAGAAGATGTTAGGTATGCCATGCTAAAGAGAAAGAAGGTTGAAGGCACCAAATCTCCTTTTGGTGGGATGCTTTCTGCCTTGAACATCAAGGACGAAATTGAGAGATTGCTGGATGTCCTTGGATGGAGAAAATTTGTCTTTCCAGAAGAGGTAGGCTACTCTAGTCTGAGTAAGGAGTTTTTAATGTCTCTTCAAATAGAGAAGAGTGCAAATTCTGCACTAGGGTGGTATGGGGTCAGATTTAAGCTCTTTGATCAATACCAAGCCCTATCTCTAGAAGATTTTGGCAGCATTTGGGACTTCCCCTCTGAAGGTATAACCTCCTACAATGACCAAATCTTCTCAAACCCAACACTTTCTGATTTCTGGAGAGAAATTTCCATTGAAACCTCTTTTGAAAAGGAATCTAAAGCCAGACATATCAAATCTCTCACCCACTGGATGCTCCATAGGATTATCACCTATACCATTCACCAAAGAGCAGATGGGAATGAGAAAGTAACCAAGAGAGACCTTATATTTCTGTATGCTTTCACCCACAACATCAAAATAAACACCACCAAGTTCTTGATTGATACTCTTTATCATCATGCTGTAACAAGAACTGGTACCTTCTTCCTATCCTCTCAAGTTACTCAAATAGCTAGGCACCTAAACCTTCTGAATGATTTGAACTTAGCTACTTTGAGGAACCCTTTCACTCTAGCCTCCAATGCTATCACAATGGATTACTTAGAGCATGCTGGTTGTGTAAGGAAGATAGAAGGGTCATATGTATACTGCTATGGCAAGAAAGGAGTTATGGATAAACAAAAGAAAAGGCCAAGGTATACAATTGAGGAAGAGGGAGATTCTGTAGAAGTTGCAGTAGAATTACATCCAAAAGCAACTTCATCAAAAGCTGCTAAAGAAACTGCTTCATCCTCCACACAACTCATTCTCCAAGCTATCAAGACTCTCTCAAGGAAACTCACTAAGTTCAAGAAAAGTGTTTCCAAGAGATTCCAGCACTTAAACAAGAGGATAGACCTTATATCCCACATGCATCATGATCTTTATGATATGCAAGGCAAATTGGACTTGCCTCAATGCAATCTTGAAGATTGGGATATAAGTGATCACACCCAAAGCGTTGCTGAAGAAGAAGAGTCCATTAGCACTAGCTCTGCCTCTGTTGCACTTCAAGATAAGGGGAAAGCTCCTTTAGTTGAAGAAGAGTTAGAGTTAGATGATGACTCAGAATAGCTTAGCTTTAGTCTGTTTTTGCTTGCATTTTCATATGTTTGCTAATTTGCTTTCTGTTTTGTATTTTCCTCCACTTCAATCTATATATTTCCATGTTTATATTTCCATTTGTATTTTGCCTATGCCAATGGGGGAGAGAAAATTATAAATGGAATGTCAATAAAATTATGGGGGAGAAATAAGAAAATTATGGGGGAGAAATAAGAACAAGAACAACAATCTGTTTGAACATTTGCAAATTAGGGAAAAATGTTTATGGGGGAGTTAATTTCTTGTTGAAATTTATTGAACATTTGCAAATAAGAAAAAATGTTTGCATCAAACAATAACATGTGCACCAAGATAATCTAATAATCACAATGCTCTTAACCATGATTGTTGCATATGTTAAGAGGGAGCATTTTAGACTTATTATTTTTCTTATCATTCCATTTGAAATTGTCAAAGTCAAAATGGGGGAGATTGTTAGACAAATGACCTTAATTTTGATCCTTGACAACTCAAATGGATGATCTATTTAACTTGTGTTTGAGAAATCTTGTTGCAGGATTAGGTTACTTCAAATAAGGTGAACAGAACACTTATAGCGGTCGCACCTCACCTGAATACGACCGCTCCATGTAATTAAAAGAAGAAATCTTATCACAGTAGGTTTCGCGGTCAGAAGTTCGACCTATGTCGCGACCGCTCCTACAGAATAGCGACCGTCCGAATATTTGCACGACCGCTACTCAAGGAACTTAAATCATTACAATCACAGTAAGGTTCGCGGTGACAAGAACGGTGAATGACTCGACCTCACTTATCACTTTAGCGACCGCCCCATTCAGAATCGCGACCGCTCTACCATTCAAGAAGAAATTGTTTGAAGAGACAGTAGGTTTCGCGTCCTCAGGAGCGTCCAGAAGTTCGACGCGAGTTTCTCAATTCGACCGCGATAATCTACATAGGGCGACCGCGACATTCAAATTATGGCGGACATTCAATTTTGCCCTGTCAGAGAATGACACGTAATATGACCGTTATAAACCCACTTGATTATTCAAAAAGGGCGACCGCACCATTGCTAGGCGCAACCGTCCCGACAAACACAGCTGGGCAAGAAGCCGGTCCGACAAACACAGCATGGGCAAGATTCCAGCTGCAGAGCACTAAAATTCGACCGTTGAAGTCTTTTCAAAAGTAGCCACCGTCCCCTGTTAAAGGACGACCGCGAGAAGCATGAGCGCGACCATCCTTGCATGAAGGGCGACCGCGAAGTGCTTCGGGCAGTTTAAGTAAAGAAGGTCTAATCTACCAATACATTATTCTTAATGTCTATAACGGCTAGTAAGACCACAATGGCTATAAATACAATGTCTCTCTGAGAAAACAAAAAAAGAGGAATAAGCAAGAAATCAGATTGTAATAGCCAAGCAACAAATTTTCATTTACTTAAACTTACAATTAAATTGTAATGTATGTTAGGTGTTAGCATTGAAAACACCATTGTATAAGTTTGAGTGTAAGCTTGGGAAACACTTAGGTTGTGAGAGTAAGCCTTGTAAAACTCTTGTTTGGGTTGTGAGTGTGAGCCTAAGAAAAACACTTGTGAAGTTAGGTGTGAACTTGTGAAAACACCAAAGTTGGAAGTAAGCTTGTAAAAACTTCAAAGATTAGTGGAACCTTAACAAGTTGTTAAGGAAGTGGATGTAGGATTGAAGTAAATCCGAACCACTATAAATCTTGTGTGTTCTTTCTTTCTTCCATTACTCAACCAACTCTCTATTCCGCATTTCTTGATTGTTGAGTTTTTTAAATTGTCATTAATTCTTGAGAAAACCAATTCACCCCCCCTCTTGGTTGCCATCTTGGGACAACACGTACAATACATATTTTCAGCATATGTAAAATATGCATATACGGTATAAAAAAGTCACAGACCGATTTAATAAAAAATTTTACATTTTTATTTTAAGATTTCAAATGCTAATATATAAAATAAATAGTATATAAATAATCTTTGCGTGTTATAGGAATCCAAAATAAATATTTTACATGAAAATCTCTGGAAAAAATTCGCTAGAGTTTTGTTTGTAATTTGAACGTTTCCAAAATTCAGCAAAACATAACATGCACAAAGCAAACACTCCCAATAAAAATCAATTCACCAATTCACCAATACTTCTCAATTTCTCCATATGTTCTCAAAATACTTATATATAGATATATAAATTAACAACACATATAAAATCTCATCTGAACAAATTATTCAAAACATTATTTACAATTTACATTATATACTTCCAAAACATATCATAACATATATAATATCAAAATACATTGTAATATCAAATATCTACATGCTGGCAACTGGCTCTGATCTTGATATACCCAAAAAAAACTCTTCAAGCTCAATAAATACAAACCTAGACCTGACCAGTTCTAGTAGAACTCTCCGGCTCTACCAAATCATCCATGACACCTACGCAACGAATTACAACCGCGCTAAGCCGAAGCCTAGTGGTACAAACTTTGATAATAATAATAATAAAACTCAATGCAATGCCAATGCATAATGCATATAGATGTCACATCATTCTACTTTCTTATATTTTTCAAATATTTCAAAATCACAACTCATAGCATTATATTGCTCAATTGTATCACAATTCATAATTCACATTAAAGCAAAGACAAGCATGGGCCCAAAAAGGATCTAATGTGCTATTCAAATTTCAGAGTTACTGCTTTGGTCTATAATGACACCATGTGTCTAGCCCCGTAGGCAATATATCCATGGATAATATAACAACCCCAGTCTCTTGGACCTCAACCCGGCTAGACCCTTAGGCCCCAGTATCTTGGTCCTCAACCCGGCTAGACTGCTACAGTTTTTGAGGCTTAAGACTCAGCCTTTTCACCCCAAAAAACATCATATTTATCAGCTAGCCTGGTTTACGACCCAGTCTTTTCACCATTCCAGCGTTTAGCCCGTAGGCAATCATAGGCATGCCGCTAAACCCAAAACTCTGAAAATTGAATAACATACTAGGCACACAATTTATTCATATTTCTCATTATCAAATTCTTTCATAATTCCTTTATCAAAACTTTTCTCTTTTTCTCATGATCAAACTAGGCACATTGCCTTATTATATTATCTTTTTCTCACTTTTTTTTTCATTTATTCATTTTTCTCATTATTAATCTCTTTCTCATTGTCACATATTCAATCTAGGTACATTGCCTTACTTTCACATTTTTTTCTCATTTTTCACATCTTTCTCGCTTTTCTCTTTTTTATCAATATCAATTCATTTCATTATTCCACATATCTCATTTTTGCATTCACAACACATTACCCAATCACTTTGGGTATTTTCACATAATATACATATTTCACATTCTACACAATTTAACCATTATAAATGGCTTTTCACAATGCATTTAACACATATATGACATTATAAATGTCATAGCACATTATTCATACTCAATCAATGAACCAAGTAACTTAACACATTTTCCAACCAAAATGTGTTAAGCCCAAATGTCATGCAAATATAAATAATATATTCAAAGTTTGTACATACCTCCACTAGCAACCCAAATCAAGCTTAACACAACCTCCAATCCTATCCTTCCAACTTGCTCTTCACCACTTGGATGGAGCAAATTAACCTCCCTCAATGCCTATACCAAATGTGATCATACATAATCATTTAATATCACATTCTATGGTATTCTCAACATCAAACCATAATTAAACATCACTCTAAACCAAATCCAAAATTAAGCTTCACCTCACTTTAACTTTGAAAAACCATTTCAAGCCATTTAAATTAGTGTTTTAAGTTTATTAATATCATTAGAAACACGTTTTAGCAACTTTAAACCAATTACATTAATTAACCACATGCTTATGCTCAAAACCCTAAAATGATATAACCTTCACCATTGAAGGATCTCCATTCTAACTCAATCCAATTATAATTTCAATCTTATTTCCACCACTTATATCATTAAATAACATGATTTAAGCATAAAAATCAAACAATTAATCATTCTTTGAAAATTCACTTTTCCAAAACCCTAAATCAATACTACCATCTTCAAACTCTATCCAAACTTAACTAAATCCATCATTTGATTTTAAAATCCTTGTTTATGCATCAAAACAACACATTTAGAACCAATTTGCACAATTAAAACTCATGATTTCAAAAACTCAAATGTTCCACAATCCTAAATTCTCTCTCTTCACCAAACTCAACCTAAATTCAACTATTTCTTTAATCCAACCTTAAAATCATTGTTAACTACTCAAAATAACATCATACACACCCATTCCAATAATTATAACATGCTACATCAAAATTCCAAACTCAACATAGTCCAATTTTCTATAGAATTCAAAGAAAAGAGTTGAAAACTTACTAATTTTAGTGGAAATCACCAAAAATCCACTTTGAATACTTGAAATCCTTCAATTTTTGTAGTATGGAAGAAGCAAATCCCTCTCTTGAAGCCATGAAAGTCGGCCTTGAAGGAAAGAAGAAGAAGATGATGAAAAAAAAATGATTTTCTCTTTCCTCCCACTCACATTTTCAACCTTATATATATTATTATTTAAATATATTTTTAATTAATTAATTATTTAATTAATTAAAACCCCAAAATATTATCTTCCATCCAAAATTATTTATTTTTAAATTATTTTATTAATTTTAAATTTCTAAGATTTAATTACCAAAATACCCTTTTACTTTGACTTTTATTTTAAAAAGTGTTGACTTTTATATGCTGTATATATTTTACATATATATCACATATATATTCCATTTTTCCTTTAAAATCCCTTAATTCTTCATTTAAAACCATTAATTTAATTTATCCATTTAAATTATAATTTATTTTATCAAATTTCCAAAAAATTAAAACTTTTCAAAAATTTGGGATATTACACATATGCATAAGTAATGTGTATCTTATATACACATAAATGTACCTTATATATGTATCAAATATTAAGTATGTAATATATTAATCCAACATATACAATTAATATACCATATGTATATGTTATATATACTCTAGATATATATGTTGAGTATATATAAAACTTTATAACTCTAAATTCACGAATGTGACAAGAAGTCCCCAATTTGAATCTTGTTGCTGCTATTTTTAGAGCGCACTAAAGTTTTATTCATTAATTTGCAATCACTAAGCATTAAAAATCTTGACCTATGGAAATTTAGGAAAGATGAAGAATTTGTTCAAAAATCTTGGGCAGTACATTGGGAACAAATATCTTGGGCTAAAATTAGTGCTTTGAAGTGCTTTTAGAATATTAAATTAAATCGACCCTTTTTGCATGCTATGGCTTCCTTTTGGAATGTGAAATCCAGGACTTTAAAAGTTAGCAATTTTGAACTATGTCCCGTGATTGAAGAATTTGAAGCCATCTTTGGATATTTAAGTAATTGCTATATAGCATTGCCCATATTATCTTTAAACTCTAAACAAAAGATGCAAATGTTATTTCAGATTTCAATATCCGAAGTTCTTCAATTAACCAAAGGTGAAAAATTTTACTTGGTCCTTTGATTGATTTTTGCACATCCTATTTTGCTCCCACAAAAGCATGGGGGCACATATTCTACTCGTGTTTACTTAGTCAATTCCTGCTCATCTCTTTTGATGGTGATATTGACCCATGGGTGTTGGACATCATGGATCAAATAGAGGACATACTATCTCCCGATCCTTTGATTTTAGTTGGCACTGGTTGCGTTGGATCAATTGAAAACTAATTCTTTATGAAAGTTAATTGGAAGACTTTTCCTACTTTAGGTAATCATCTGATCTTCCCTTTTGGATTTTCAATTCAAATTATCATTTATTTATTGCTCTAATTTTTTTCTAGCCCACCCTTGCGGGTTTTCAGAACTAGCATGCTGTATTATTTTTTATTTTGGCCCTAATTTTTACCTGGTCCACCCTTATAGGTTTTTGAAACTAGCAGACTTCTTTTTTTCTTTTTGACTTCTGCTTCCTTCAGATCTGGCAATAGGAATGTCTTTGCTTGCCTAAAACCCCAGTTGTAGATCATGTATGATATTTTCACATTATTCTGCAAGGAGACTATTTCGACTTGCTTCCTCATATGCTGAATGGATCAATTCAAGAGCTATAATCAACATCCATTGGTTGGTACCTTGATTGAAAATCAACCTCATCACTATTCAAAAATATTTTATGCACGTTATACTTATTGTTCTTTGCCTAGGTACTTGCTATGATCTTCACCATCTTAATAGCCAGTATAGAGCTCAACCTCGGGATTCTAACTTCATATTTGACTTTGATATGCCTCTGTTGACTGAAGCTTTCTTAGATCATCTGAGGTAGATCTGGCCTGCACGTTACACTTATTGACTCCCATGAGTTCTACAATTGTTAGTCTTTGGATAAAATGAAGTTAGGAAGAAGAATGAAAAACATTTCTCTTTGCTTTGATTTTGTCATCACTTTTTCTATTTTGCAATCTATTTTAGCCTTTTAGTCAGTATTCAAAGTATTACACATATAACAATTTTATTAGTAACTTTGTCTCATTAAATTGGGAAAAACCATACATAAAATTTCTCCTATTTCCAACTAGCCCTTTTGGGTTTTCTAATTAGCAATTTTCTCTTATTTTTAGCCCTAATCGTTGCCTAGTCCACCCTTTTGGATTTTCAGAACTATCGAGCTACTCTAATTTTTTCCTAGACTACCCTTTCTAGTTTTCAACCTAGCGAGCTTTATTTTTTTATTATTTTTTTAGACATAGAACTTATTCAACCTGTCGATGTTCAGTAGTTCATTGAACTCATTTCCATCCATATATGATAGCTTGACCGTGCCTTTCTTCATTACTTCTTTTGCAATATAAGGCCCTTCCCAACTTGGTCTAAAATTTTCCCTTGGATTAGGGACATTTGTTTTGCATTTCTTTAACACTAAATCATCGTCATTAAATTTTATGGTCCAAACTCTTTTATTGTAAGCGTGAGCTATCTTTCTTTGGTATAGATGGTGCTGATATAATTCTTTCAACCTTCTTTCTTCTAATAAAGGCAAATGCATGTATCTGCTTAGTACCCATTATGTTTCTTGCAACTTAGCTTCCAATACTACGGATTTGATCTTGATTTCAATAGGTAGCATTGCTTCCATCCTTTATACTAAAGAAAATGATGTCATCCAGGTTGAAGTTCAAACAATTATTATATGTCCCTCATAAAGCGAAATGAAGCATTTTTTTTACCATTTTTCTATATGTCTTGGTCATGCACCATTAGCCTTTGGTCTATATGGGGAGGATCAATGATGGTTTCGATACTTGGAAAATAAATCATTAATAGCTCCTAGAAACTACACCCTATTATCTGATACTATACTGTATGGAATTCTAAATCTACATGTCAGACTTCTCTCAATAAAGTGAGGCATTTGTTTTGCTTCCAGCTTATTGAAAGATTCAGCTTCGACCCACTTTGAAAAGTAGTTAACTAACACTAGTATGTACCGGTGACCATTCATGGTTATCAGATGTATCTCCCTAATGATATAAATTCCATAAGTTGCAAAAGGCCAGGATGAAGATATAGAATGCAATTCTTTAGGAGGTAAATGATTCAAGTTTCCACACAGCTGACATTGTTGACATTTTCACACAAAATCATACAATCTTTTTTCCTGGTCAACCAGTAGAAGCCTTATCGAATTATCTTCTTAACCATGGCTAGGCCATTCTTGTGAGATCCACAAGTTCTCGATAGAACACTCAAACATCTCAAATGTATACCATCTGGCCATCTTCGATAGAACACTCCTTGGAAGGAGATGTGTTGCAAAGACCACCGCTTATGCCCTTCTCTTCTCTTTTGTTGCCCCCAACGGACAATCTCTATTTTCTAGAAACTACTTAATGGTATCATACCATGCATTATGATCTATACTAATCTCTATGACCATTTCATATTCATAGCAAGAAGTTGATGAACTAGTCAAAACCATGGGATTAAGGAATAGTTTAACAGAATCCTCCCATACCAAAGCCAATGTTACTAAGGCATCGGCCCTCTAGTTTTCTTCCCTAGGTAGGTGAAGGAATCTATAGTCTTTGATATTCCTTCTTATAGGAGTCAAATAATCATGGAATGACTTTAGTTTCTCCTCTTTTAACTCCCATTCTCCATTTAATTGGGAGATTACTAGTAGTGAGTCTCCAAAAACCTGAACTTATCAACCCCCATTATCATCAAGGTTTCCAAACTATAAATGCTTACTTCATATTCTACCATGTTGTTGGTTACTTCGAATTTCAATTTTAGGTGAGTCCAATATAAATCCTAAACCAGATCATTTTTTGTTCATTGCTCCATCAAAGTACATCTTCCATTCCTGCACTTCTATGGCTCCTAAGTATTCATCTGGGAATTTAAAAGTTACCTCCTTACTCTTAGGTTGTGGTTGTTGAGCCAGGAATTTTACTACTACTCTACCTTTAATAGTCTTCCTGGTTATGCGTTCGATCTCAAATTCTTCTAAGATTATCAACCACTGACCATACTTGACTCAAGCATTGATATGGAATCTATGGAAGGAGGTGATGGAACTCAAAGCTTGAAGATTTCTTGTAGACCAATTACAAGACAAAGAGCCAAGAAGATAAAGGAAGCATTACAAGCTTATGTGAAAAGATTCATGGATATAAACATAGAGCCATATGGACCAAGTAGAGGGAAAGAGAAGTCGACTATCTTGTTGGAGGCCATGGATGATGAAGGTTAGTTAGGATTACTTGTTATTTTAGCCCAACTATATATTTAATATTATTTTTTTACTATTAGTTATTTATTATTGGGTATTATTTGTATGCCCATTATTAGTGGATGGGCCTTGTTGTTTAAGCCCGAAGTTGCTAGCTTATTATTAGGTTATTTTAGTTGGATTAGTAGGGTAGAGGTGGAGGTATCCATGTAACCAAACACCTCATTATTATTGTAACCGGTTTAAACCATCTTATATCTCCTTGTAAGAGCTTAGACAATTATTGAATAAAATTTCTCGAATTCTTAAGAGAGTATAATTCTCTTATTCATGGTTTCTTATGAGATAAAGGTTTTCTACAACAAGGTTAATTACTTTAAAGTAGGTAATTCTCAAGTTCTCTTCCATAGGTTGGAATTAGGTCACGGACTTGGAAAGGATCTGATTTGGAATTTGAAGGATGGGTCTCTGATTTAATATAGAGGTGGTTCTCATCAATACTTCCCTATTAATGAAGGCATCTCTCTCACATATTTAATAGGACCCAACCTAGAAATTGCTTGCATACCATAGGATTGAAAGTAATGGCACAAATTCTTTGATGACCAAACCATAATGATACAGGTCTTCTCGATGATACTATACTTAATTTCATAGGGCAGAAGTTTTCTACTCAAGTAGTAAATTGCATGCTCAACTCCTAATTCATCAGCTTGGGCCAGCATTGCCCTTATTGATCCTACTTCTACTACTAGATAAAATATCAATGGTCTATCGGGCTTGGGTGGCTTTAGAACAAGTGGATTCAACAAGTATTCTTTTATGAATTCAAAAGCCTTCTGACAATCACTAACCCATTTGATCGGTTGTTTCTTTTTGAGTAATTTTCATAAATCGTCGTAAGCCTTGCAATGAACATGCTTGTATATTGCAACCTTTTGATAAATCCTTGAACATCCTTCTCCGTCTTAGGGGCTAGCATATCCCCAATTGCCTTAACATTGTTAGGGTCAATTTTAATGTTATTTAGGCTGATAATATGTCCCAACATCTTACCTGAAGTAAGCCCAAACACAACTGTGAGCGGAGATTTTCGCCCCCACTCCCGGTAGAATGGTTCTTGTGACTTTGACATTATTTAGGCTCAGGGCCTTAGAGAACACGGGCCTTAGAAAATGGAGTCCCCACTCAGACGGGCCGGGAAAAAGAAAGGGGTGAATGACTCGATTCCTAAGGAATCCCCAACCCCCTAATGGGTTCAGAAAGTTGGGTACGTGTGAGGAAGGTGAGAAATGGCCAGCACCCCCACAACGTCCGGCTCATTGGAACCGACCTCCTTTGCAAGTCTTAATATTATAAAATTCTTAAATATAACGATATTATCCATACTACATGTAATCTTAAGAATAAATAAATACTTTATTAAAATTACAATAATGTCCAAACAAAATAAATAAATGGACACCCATCCAAGGATGGAAACATATCCTTACATCATCCATATCTAAAACTAAATAGGAAACCCATCAAAAGGTGAAAACGTATACTTTACATTAATTTCAAAATATGAAAAATAATCTAAATTACATAAAAATTAAATAATAAGGTACCCAATCATGGAAACACACCTCTTATAATTTTTAATACCAAAAAAAAATCATCCATCCATGATAAACAAATCAAATATCGAAATTAAATAAATCAATCATCAAAATATATAATACACTACATAATCAAATTTAAAATTAAATAAAGTAATAAATTTATAAATTTAGAGTTTTAGAGTTTTAATAACCAAATTAGGATTTTTAAATAAAGGGAGTTAAACACAAAGGCTTATAATACACAAATAAATATTAACCCCTTCGACGAGCCCATATGGTGGTCTCGCTAGCTGATTAGCAAGCGGGGTCAAAAGGCAACCCCCTTTGCTGGGTCAGGGGCAGCGCCCCTAAAAATTTTGAAAAATTGGCTTTTAGGGTTGTAGGTTTTGGTGTTGAAAATTAAGATTTTAGGGTTTAAGATTTAGAAAATAGGGTTTTGGAATTGGAAGAAACAAGCTACTGTAAATCTTAGAAAAATAGAATTGATTATGGTTTTGAGAAAATAGATTATTGTTTTATGGTTTTAGAAAAGTGTAATTAGGGTTTTAGATTTCAAAAATTAGTTTTACGGGTATTAAGGTATTAGGGTCTTGAAAAATAATTTTTAGGATTTTAAATAAAGTTTATATGGTAAACAGAATAATTGATCAAATAATAAAAACATCATATATTGTACGTTTAAACAATTGATCAATTTGAATGATGAAGCTACTGTAAACATAAATAAGTCAATAGAAACTCAAACCTCCGTTGTTGGTTCCACCATAATTTGAATTCTGGTTGAACAATAACAAAGATAAAGTATGCTGCCTTTGATGGATTCCTTGTTGCTTGCTGACTGCCTCTTTCATTTTTCAAGTCTAAGGTTCTGAATTAATTCCTTCAATAATTGTGCCATCCAAGGTTGCTAAGAAAAAGTCCCAAAAAAATTCAGATCCCAAAAGTCCAATCCACTCTCTAGCCGAAAAATTCCAATTCCCCCCTTTTTTGTGTCTTTAATGTGGTATTTATAAGAAAAAATAAAAACCTAATACTTTGTGGTATTTAGCCGAAAAAGTCCCCTTTTTTGTGTCTTTGAGGAAATAAAAACCGTTTAGGTAATAAAATTAAAAATCAAGTAGAATAGGGTTTCGAAAAAATTGCGCTGGCTAAAATTACGCTGGCAAAATTATTGCGGGGCGATACTAGCTAGGCGTGCGGGCCGCGTGCATTTCTTCCTCAATTTTGCCTGCAGTAAAATTGGCCCGCAGCGAATTGGCCTAAGCCAATTCGTCGCCGATTTTGTCAGTCGTCGATTTTTATTTTTTATTATTTTTATTTATATATTATTATTATTTTAAAAATGAAAAATAAATGAAAAATAAAATAAATATTATATTAAAATAAATAAATAAATAATAAATAATAATAAGTAAAATAAATATTAAATATTAAAATTAATAATATATGCCATAAAAATTATTTCGGACTATTTTAAAATCTTTGGACCGGACTGGGTCAAAAATTAAAGGTCTACCACAACTTTTTAGGATTTAGTATGAGGTTATACTTTACTGCTCTTTCAAAGAAATGCTCTAAATTTTGGAAATATTGTTCTCTTGTCTCTGATTTGACCATCATATCGTCAACATATATTTCAACCTCGTTATGCATCATATTATGAAATAAGGTAGTGGTCATCCTTTGATAGGTCGCTCCAGAGTTCTTCAACCCAAATGGCATCACCATGTAGCAAAATATACCCCATATAATTATGAAGGTAGTTTTAGCTTTTATCCTCTTAGGTCATTAACACTTGATTATATTCAGAGAATTCATCAATGAATAAGTGTAGCACACTAGAGATTGCACTGTCAATTAAGAAATCTATGTGAGGTAAAGGAATATCATCTTTAAAGGAAGCCTTATTCAAATCTCTATAATCCACTGAAACCCTGATCCTTCCATCTTTTTTAGGCACAAGGATGATATTGGCTAACTAGTCAAGATATTCAATTACTTCTAGAAACTTCACATGCAACTGCTTGTGACCTCTTCCTTAATCATTTCTACCTATTCTAGTCTCAATTCCCTCAACTTTTGTTTGACAGGCTTCATACTATATCTTGATCAAGCCTCGGCATATCTTCATAAGACCAGGCAAAAACCTCTTTCATATTTTTTGAATATTATCTCAAATCTCTCTCTATCTCTCTCTTTAGGAGTAAGGTCATATGCTATACTAATATTTTTAGGATTTTCAGGTGTTCTCTAATTTAATGATTGAGTGTCAATCGAGTTAATATTTAAAATGCTCATGTAATTACTAAGCAAATGAATGCAACCATCAGGAAAAACATCACATAAGTAAGATGGGTCACTCACTTTAGCTCCTTTCTAAATCGGACCAGGGTCAATTTAAGCTTTTAAAATTAGAATGGACTAAATTCAAGCTTATAAAATTGGATTGGATTTAATTTGAGCTTTTAAAATTGGACCAGACTAAATTCCAGCTTTTAAAATTGGACCATACTAGGTTTAAGCATTTTGGATTTGACCTTTCCCTTTTAATTGAGACTGGTCTTATGTAGGGCCAAAATTAGGGGTCTATACTTGGTTTGGCTAGAGTGCTTTCTGTGGGATCGACCCTTATTCATTATATCTATAGGTTTGGTAAGATTTCATATTTGGCTACTTAGTGACACTGCCATGACCCGACCCAACATTTGATCTAAGTAACTTGCTTATTTCAGGGCTTAACCAATGGCCATAAAATGGTTAACCCAAGATACTTAGAAGTATTGAGTTGGCCTATATAACCCTATCTTCATCTTATTCCACTACCAATATGGTATTCTTTTTCCTACTCTTGACAAGTTAGTTTAAGCACCTTAAGCTACTACCTTAGCTAGCACCTTCCCTTACTAGCTCTTTATGCTAGTAGGTCGCCCAACTCGAGGTGTTACAATATCCTCTCCATTGAGATGCGATATTTCCATTGCAACTAACCTAGTTTATATTTACATTTGAGCTTAGTCTAAGATCCTTCCCCATTAGGCGATGTAAATTCGAAGGTGACTTATACAAGTTTATAGAGGTGACTCCTATGATGTAGCACTTAGCCCAACCGGTTCTAGAGGTGACTCCCACCATGTAGTACTTAGCCTCGTATAACACTTAGATTTGTACTTCTGATTGGTTGATTACTCAACCCAATACTGGCTCCAAATAACTTGCTTATTTCAAGGCTTAACCTATAACCCTAAAATGGTTAACCTGAGTTGCTTAGATAGTATTAAGTTGGCTTGTGTCAATCTCTCTTCGTCTCATCC
Source organism: Garcia nutans (assembly GCA_947685225.1). NCBI lineage: Eukaryota > Viridiplantae > Streptophyta > Magnoliopsida > Malpighiales > Euphorbiaceae > Garcia > Garcia nutans. The sequence continues at coordinate 52,686,409 of CANTUV010000007.1, forward strand.
TACAATTGATGTGGGATTCTTTTTCCTACTTTTAATGTGCTAGCTTAAGTACCTCAAGTTATCATCTCAAGCTAACACCTCCCCTAACTAGCTCCTTAAGTTAGCATGTCGCTCGACTAGGGGTGTTATAGTTTTATTTTTGCAATGGTTATATAGTTTGCTTTTGTCTGGATTTTGATTTCTTCGCTTGACAGAGAATGAGCATTCTTGTTACAAAAACAACCACGCAATTTGCTTCTTCTTAGATTTCATTTTTTTAGCTTTTGATGAAATAACCGTGTTTTTTTGTTCTGTGCATTCCTTGTCCTTTTTGACATATTTTACTGTAATTTGATAAGTTAACCATTAATAATTTTTTCTATTTTAAAATTTAATTTTTGTTTTAGGAATAATTTTGCTTCATTGTTGGAATAGGTGTCCTATTGTATATGTTGTGTCCTTTGTTAGTGTGAAAAACCATTGGTCAATGCATTCATGTGGTCAAAAGACCATTAGTCTTGCCAAAATAACTTCAATGTCTTAAAATGGTCTTTCTTCATCAAGAACAATCTTGTATAGAGCTTTTGTCTAAATTTTGTAAAGATAACTTTATCTCAGAATGTTCATTCCTAAGACAAAATGTTCATGTAAGAAGTCCCTATCTATTTCAACCCTTTGTTCACCTATATTGAATGGTCATTTCATTTAGGAAAATGATCATTCCTCTTCACAAAATTTGCAAAATAAAAGCAATTTGCCTTTCAACTTCAAGTTTGTAGAACATGCACTTATACAAATTAGTTTTTGACTTATTTAGCACCTTATAAGTAACATAAAATTTTTTAAATATTGTGTTTCTTTAGTTTCTTATGTGAAACTAAATAAACAATATTTTTCCTATGTCACATGCTAGCCTTTGTTTATGTTACTATGTTGCAAAGATGGCACCAAAATGAGCAACTAAACTCATCGATATGATAGTAGGTGATAATATGGAGGATGTGGTGGTTTACATAACAAAGATCATAGAGCTAAAGTCACAAATTTAGAGTTGATATTAAATGTCTTAGAGGATAGGATAGATTTTTTATTCCTAAGTCTATATTGGCATTTTAAAGATGGCAGATTGCCTATATACCTTAGTAATAGGTGCTAACAGATATCAAAATGTTAAAGCACTATATGTTGGAGATAATTTCTCTTGTATCATTGCATTTGTTTGAGAGATATGTTCCTTACCTTCTTCATCAACATCATCTTATGATGAAGAATTAGAAGATGAAGAATATTTAATAGAACTTGTAAGTAGTTTTCCTGGAAGTGATATGGAGAGATGGATGAATTTAAATCAAAGGAAGATATTCCCTACTTTCATGGCTATTTAAATATAGAGGATATCCTAGTTTGGATTTTAGATATAGATATATTCTTCAAATATATGGAAAATCCAAAAAGTTGGTGAAAGTTGTAACATATAGATTGATAGGATTGTGCTTGTGTAACACCCCTAATCACCAATTAGATAGGGTTGATTATGTATAGCAATATTTAAGATTTCAATTTAAATAAGGAATTAAGGGAAGCTAGAATATACATATATACAGGTCTTACATATAAAGTCTGAGTAATTAAATAAGAAATTAGTAACAATTAAGTTAAGCAAATTAAATTAATTATAAAATTATCGCTGAAAAGACTATTAGCTTATGATTGTGAATTAGACCAAATTCTAAGAATATTAAACATTAAACAATTCACTAATATGGCTTATTAAATAAAATTTAAAATACAAAGTATAATTAAGTTGCCTTTAAAATTGGAGAAGAATATCTGAACATGAAACTAAACTTTGTAATTCAATAATATGTTAATAACAAATGGCATGATGGGGACATGTGTGAAATAATGACTATATAAAATTTGGTGATTTTACAATTTTTTGTGTTGTCCCTTGTTGACAACCAAGATGGGGATAAATTGGTTCTTTATGGACTTTTGGGGAAAATATAAAAATCATTTGGAAATGAAAAGGATTATAGAATAAAGAAAAAACTCAAATGATTTATAGTGGTTCAGATTCAACTATCCAACGTCCACTCATCAACAACAGGTTGAGTATTTCATTATGGGTTTTTACAAGTTCAACCCTAACTTAGTGTTTTACATGCTTACACCAAATGTTTACAAGGTTTGAGATTTTTCCTCACAATCCAAAAAGAGTTTTCCCAAGGTTCATTATCTAACCTAATATTTTACAAGATCACACTAATCTCTCAATAAGGTGTTTAATGCTTACACCCAATACTCAAATACAATTAAAAAAAATTGAGTACAAGGCAAATTGAGAATTAAAATTGCAAGAGTTTGGCTATTAATTGCTTAAAGATGTATTAAATGATGTTTGGTAGGGTATTTATAACCCTCTTCCTCAAAAAGAGATGTTTGAATTGAATTGAGGAAGATCAAGCTTTCACCAACCATAATATCCAACATTTAATGCTATCACAGTGCTCTTTGCGGTCACATGCCTTGTATCACAGTTGTGAGATGCCTTTAGCGGTCGGAGTATCCTCTAGAACAGTCGCAAAATTGCTATTGTGTCTACTAGCTAGTTCCAATGGCTAGGCCATATGGCACTGACAAGTCAGTGAAAACCATTATGCGCTAAACTTTATAAATATCGTGGTCCAACTTCTTCTATCATGGTAATGAGACCCACTATTTAACTTTTCTACAATTTTGACCTTCATACGTTGTCGCCTTCCATTGGAGTATAAAATTTCTGCCAAAAACTCTGACCAAATTCAATGTTGCTATTGTGCCATGCTAAAATTGTAGTGGGAGAGAGATTCTCACAACGAGTTTCAAAACATGATGTCTGATCATGACCCTTTCTGCCAAACTTGTGAAATTGCCTTTGAGCTCTCTCGCGATAGCTACAATGGTGGAGCAATCCCGAGATTGCTTTAACGCCTGTTGGAGCTTGTCGTGCCTCTGACTTTGAACCTTATTGTGACTTGTGATAATTTTCATCCATTAATATTTCTTAAATCAAATATGTTATTTTTTTAATAAAAAATGGGCCATTTAGACTCTTACAATTAAGGAAAGCACTTGCTGATAAAAACGTTGAGGTGACATCATAAGTGTAACACCCGAGGATTTTAAATATAGTTAAATTAATAATTTGGAGGGTAGTTAATATGTAGAAAGAGAGGAATTAAGATATACATATGATATATATACAATATATAAATGAAATATACAAGATATATACATAATGTATACTTGATGTATACATTACATATATATATATAAACCTAATATATAAGCAACATATAAATGAAGTATAAATATTTATATATATAGTTCTGAGTGGGAATATGAAATAGTAATAAATAAATAAATAAATAAATAAGGAAAGAAAAAAGGAAAAGTCAAAAGAAGAAAGGAATTTGTTGTTAGAATTAAAAGTAAATTAATTAATTAATTAAGAAAATAATTAAAATATACATATTTATGGATTGTAAGAAGAGAGAAAATAAAAAAAAAACTTCATCTTCTTCTTGGAGCATCCATGGCCGATTTTTTTCTGGAGAGAGAGAGAGAGGATTGCTTCCAAACACATTAAATTCTACAAAGATTCCATAGGATTTAAAGTAATTTTGAAGATTTAACAAGGTTTCAAGTAAGTAATTCTCTTTTTAAGCTTGTTTTCATTAATTTTAAGATTATGTTTGAACTGGATAGAGAGATAAAGCATGTTTAATTGCTAAGCTTGATAGAAATGAAGTTAAAATGATGATTATATGGTGATTTGTTGATTAATAGTTGAATTGGACATAATTGGTAACTTTAGGGTTATGGGATGAATATGTGTAAAATAGGGTTTTTATAGGGGTGAGTATAATTGTTGTAATTGATTGATTTAGTGTTGTTTTAACTCATTTATGATTATTTTAAAGTTGCAAATTAAATATAATTGAGCTTGGATGAAGTTAGGATTATGGGTAGATTATGTGCATTTAGAGTTTTTGAAGGAGATATTGATAATTCTAGTAATTCATTGCTTTGATATTATATTTATGTATTATTGATAATTTTATAGTTGAATGATGGAAATGAGTTTGATATGTTGAAGTTTGAATCAGGGAGTAATGGTGAAAATAGTATTTTGGTGAAATTTTAGGCAGAATTGATGTAAGTGGTATTTGAATGATTGAAGTGTATTAAAATGAATTGCTAATGCTATGTTGAAACTTATAATATGATTTAGGGTTGAGTAAAGGAAAGTTACAAAATTAAAGAACTGAAGGGCATTGGTGAAAGTTTGAGTTGGAAGGTGGAATTGGCTTGGTAATTGACAAATTAAGGTTAGTACAAATTTTTGTTTACTTGAGATTTTGTTAAAAATACGATTTGGCATAGTGTACATAGTTTCTTAAAAAATGTGAATATTCACATAACTTATGCCATATGGCATAGTTATGTGATAAATGTCACATTGGGCACTTGCTTAATGTAAAGTTAATGTTTATACTTGGAATGTGTAAGATTTGTAAGATGAGCCATTGTTGAATGACTAATATCATGGTTATGTATATAATGTAGTAAATGTGAAATATGTTAAAAGGATGGAAAAAAAATTAATAATGTGGTAAGTAGTGTGAAAGAAAATATGGAAAATAGCTAAAACAAATAGGAAAATTGTGAAAAAGAAATTAATAGTGTAATTGAGAAGTATGGTAAATATGTAATATATGAAATATGTGTTGTTTTGAAATTTGTGATTGTTGGAGGTCACACGAGCATGTCCTATGAGGTTACATGGCCGTGTGATGTGAATGGTGCTGAATATTATTACTATGTTGTGCAAAGTATACATATGTTGATATAACGTGAATATGTAGTAGAATATGAGAAATGATTATGGGATAGTTGAAAATGTTATGTGAAAGTGATTATCACATGGGATGATCACTTGGTAATGGAAAATGAATATGTAATGTGATGATTAATAAGATATGAGATGGTGATCACGATTTGACATGATCACGAGAGATATGAGGAATGTGATAAAAGAACAAGAAATGTGATTTAGTGGTCACATTATGATTATAGCTAAGGAGATGATAACATGTGTTGCAAAATATTGGAAATATAGAAATTAACGATGTTTAAATGATAAGGTAAAATGAAATGTTTATTTGTCTTGTATAGTATCTTGTTCCAGAGAATTATTTTTAGTGCTACTAATATGGTTTACCTTCGGACTAGACATTGGGCGCGTCACTTATGATATGATTTGCCTTCGAACTATATGTTGGGCGTCACTATTATTTGCCTTCGGGGCTAGATACAGAGGTGTCAATAAGAGATGATTACAACACTTAGATCCCTAGTATCATAATAGACCATACCAATATCTCTAGAACCGAAATATTGTATAAGATTATTTAGGCTCAATGTGTATGTTTGTGATAGGTTTACATATATATATGTGTGTGTGTGTGTTGTATTATGAATGAAATGGTGTGATTGAGTTCATTATGCAGTACTATGAATAAAATGATAAATATGATGCTTAAAGAGAAAGTGATCATGAATAAGATAATCATGTGATAAGTGTGCAATATGAGAATGATAATAAAATTGATAATATATGTGCACTAGACTTAGTAATTATATAGGGAAATTGAGTCAATAAGTACGTAAATATGCTTATATGTTGAATGTTGCAGTATATTTATGTATAATGTATATAATAAAAAAAAACATAATAAAGGTTCTATAAAAATTTTGTAAAGCTTTAAATTGAGAGTAAGTAAAATAAATAAATATATATATATATAATATTTATTGTTGTTTTTATATATGTATCGCTAAGCTTATGAGCTTAGAGTGGTAGTGTGTATCGTGCAAGTGTTAGGAATAAAGACCAACATGATTATGACTGTGATTGGAGTTTGGAGATTAAGTGTGCCACGAGACCAACTCAGAGAATGTTGCATACATGTATAAATTTTTGAATTGTAAACTTTGGTTTTGTATATCTTAAACATATCACATGTATATTAAATAAAAATTGGAAAAAGTTTGTGTTAAATATTATGTATGTGTATTTAAATATTTAAGTATCTAATAAAGAAATGATGAAATTTATAAAAAAGTTATATTAGGAGTGTGTTGTCGATGCAGGTTGCGTTTTTACTGAATTTGAAAAAAATATTAAGTTTACTAACAAATTTTTTCTAAAGATTGTTCTTCAAATTTTGTATTTTTAGTAACTAAATTACATTTTTTTTGTATTTATTTATCTATTAAAGTATAATTTTGAGAATTTAAATAGTCTTATAATTATAGAAATTTTAATAAGACTACAACTGTGATACTTTGGTATTCTATATGCGTATTTTACATGTACATGATATATGTATTGTACATATATAGGGTATAAGGGTGTTATAATAAGACCCTCTTATTTACTTTATATTTTTTTTTAAATTAATTAAAAATGTTAAAATATATATTTTAAAAAATAATTTTTCATAGATCATAAAAATATATATTATATACTCCATGGTATTTTAAAAAATCAAAATTACAAATAATAATTTTTTATTGAATTAATTTCTATATGATAAAAAATTAAAATTTATAACTTTTTACTCAAGATTTGATATTTGTTAAATTTTAATTTTTTAATAAATTATTAAACTTTGGTAAATAGAATAAAATTATTTTCTTTAGTCTCAGTCAGAAAATAATAATAATAATAATAATATTTTTTATAATTTCTAAATACATTAATTTTTTTTAAAAATAAGCTTTTTATTATTTGAAAAATTTTGGATTGATATTATTTTTATTATTTATTTTTTAATTTAATATTTTTTAAAAATATAGTTTTTTAATATTTCTAATTATTTAAAATATTTTTCTTATTTTTTAATTTTTAAAAATAGTTTTTAGTATTTTTAATTATTTTAAAAAATATAAAATAAATAAGTGAATCTCATAATACCACCTCAATATTTTTAACCATGAGTTAACTTTTCTTGACAACAACCATCTAAATAGCCAATTTTAGATAAACAAAAAGGCATATTTGGTTTTAAAAAAATAAGTATTGAGTTGAGACAATGGTAATAATGTTTATTTAATCCTTTAGCCCAACAAATTTTCAAGTGCATGAGATTTAAATATATACTACTTTTATCCCACTGGAATTGTTACTTTTGCACTAAAAAAAAGTCTTACTAAAATTGTCATTTTACAAATGATGCCCTAATCCTACTTTTGCAAGTGTACAATATAGTGTGTGAATAAGTATTAATTTCACGAGGAAGGTGCAAATTTAAAGTATCAAGCCACCAAATTAATTATTATTTGGAAAGTTAAAAGTAGTTGAATTAAATTCTGTTCCTAATTTAAGCAAACTAAATTAATTAAACTTGACTTCCTATATTTAGATTCATAATGTTAGATGTCTTTAATTAATTTTCTATAGTCTTCCTAAATTATTAATTTAATATTAATTCATTTGATTATTAATTGAATCTTCTATAATTAAATTTTATTCTTTCTAAAAATCTAAAATTAGTATTAAGATTAATTTTTTATATTTACTCTCATTATTATAATAATTAATTCAACCCTTAAGTAAGCTGAATATTTCCAAGCAAAAAGTTTTCTTAAAATTATTATCTCCATAAACTAATATTATGCTTCAACTCTCGCTATTTTATACAATATCTTAAATTATGTAATTACTGGCCATATAATCACATGGAAATAGCACAGATAATAAAATAATTGAATAGAAGCAGTATTGAATTAATTTGTCAATGAGCACACCATAGGAGAATCTAAAGAATTAATCTAACTCTACATTAGGGTTTTAGTTCCTTATGATCAAAATTGAAAAGAATTATACTTAGACATAAAGTAGAATTTAAATAATAACTTGAATTGAAATGAATAAAAGAGTATGAAAGATTAAAGAAAAACTCTATGAATTTTGATCAGATCGAAAGGAGTTCTTGATCTTACTTAAATCTATTTCTTGCTAGCCTCCTTCTCCTTTCTCTCTCAAGATAGCAAAGATATTGAATTCGAGGGCTAAACCCTGCTTAAAAAAGGGATTTACAGAATTAAGGTTAGACAAGGATTCCAAATTAGGACAAAATTTGTAGAAAATTCAAAATTTGGAAGCATTAAGAGAATTGGCATAGGCATGTATAATTCATAGCACGGTCGTGCAAAATGTTTCAGCTCTTTAGTCATTGAATTCTTTTTCCTAACAGTTTCAAATTGGGATGCAATGGGCATGCCTACTTGGCTTGCATAGCCGTGCATTTTGTTATGCTTCTAAACTTCAGTTGCTTCCTGTTGGTAGAAGGGATTTTGGATACACGGCCGTGCCTAGTGTTTTGTACGGCCTAATGAAGCTTTTTTTTTCTTCTAGTTTTGAAGCATCTGATGTCTTTTTCTTTGTTTCAGATCTCCACCTTCTTTTTTTTTTTCCAGCAATTCTCAACCCAAAACTGCTCCAATCTCTGAATTTCAGTTAAACTTCCTCACACAAGACATTTTGACTTGCAAACACAAAATCATTGAATTCATGTAATCAAAACACCAAATTCCACTTAACAAATATGACTTTATCAATAAATAATCAAGAAAAAGCATAGAGTTTTTTTTTTAAAGTACACCCTTATTATCATTATTATCATCACCATATTAATTATCTTCATTGACCATTCATTTATATGCATACTTCTAAGTTTAAAATTTTTGCGGGAAGCAAAAAAAAATTCATTAATTAATTTTTCCCAAAACAATAACAAAAGTCGCACAGCAAGCAAGTTCTATTTCATTTGGTTTTCTTGTTTATTACTCGATTTCGGTCTGCAAAGCAAGTTCTATTTCATTTGAAGACCCTAAACCGATAGCTGGGGTTTGCTCTGAGCTTCAGTCCAAAGGGGCTATTCTCTATATTGAACATAACTTGGGGATTCATTTTCAACCAAGAGTTCATCAGGTGCACTATTTTCCCAAAACAATAACAAAAGTCGCACAGCTTCTCATATCTGAAAATTGCTCTCCCAAAAACCATGCGGACTTTTGTACCTAAACCCAGTAAGTAGAGGTTTATCCACATTGATGAGAATTTTCAGGTCAAAAAAAGATATCCCATCCCGCTTTCCTCTTGGATTGTTCTTCCATATCCAATACTCCATTGAAGCTTTCAGGTGTCATCAGACTAGGTGGGAAGTTATGGACTTGGTTCCAAAAAGGCGACTTGGAAAGATCAAGTTTCTCAAGGATTTCCTTTGGTTCCCAATGTCTCAAAATGAGGAAGGATCCAAATATATTCCAAGGAGCCCTTTCATGGACCCAGTAAGAATCTACAGTTGAAGAAAACTCAAAGATAAACATGTTGGTGTCTATCTTAGAGATTTTAAACCATGAGTGATTCTCCAGGCCCTATTTAGGATAGACTTAATCCAGTGGCGGATTTACATGGGGTCACGTGGGGTCTGTTGCCCCCCCCCCTCAACCAATCAGATACATGTATATATATACATAAACACGTCCATGGAACCAAATGCAATTTAGAAGCACTGTAATGGGAAGATTTTGCCCCCCCCCCCCCTTCAAGTGTGTGTACATGTATTACAGTGAAAAAATTTGCCCCCCCCCCTTCGAGTGATCCTGGTTCCGCCACTGACTTAATCGATCCTAAGCTAAAAGACTAGAGGGATAAGATCCTACCAGCAAGCACTATCTTGGTGTATAAAGGACTGGTGTCTGGCTTTAAATCTAGTGTCATATCAGAACAAGCTAGGAGGTATGTTTTGGCTATGATATCCTCGGTATCTTTTGAGGTGGGTTCCATGGGAGTAAATGAGAGTAGGTATGATGTTGAAGATGAAAGAAGGTGAAACAAGAATGACTTGACGAGGACGAAGAAGGGGAATTAATGGCAAGAAACCACTAGGGTAGATAGAAAGCTCTTCAAAGAGAGCAGAGAACTATTGAAATTAATCATTTGGTCTCACTATTGACCTATAGATTTAAACCCTTTTGAACTTTTATCCAAAATGATGTAGTTTTAGATAAAGTTATATACTACCCTAAATTCTTTTCCTAGTGTCATCTCTCACTCTATACTTTTTTCTACTATATGCGCTACTCATTTACTGGGAATGATGAAGGAGAAACTGATGTTTTTGTTCATAATGTTAATACAAAAGTTAATACAAGAAGAAAGATCAAGTCATTTTACTATTCCTAGCCATAGAGAAGATTTTGAAATATTCTTTGCCTAGAGTAGATTTTTTTTATTGTCTTAATCTTGTTACTGCATTTTCTTCTTTTCTGCCATTTTTGTTCATTTTTATGGCAAACTATTGGGTTGTGGGTGAGTGGATTTAGTCAGAGATAAAGCTAGTATAGAGTATTGGAGGATGCAACCAGCCAAAGCAAAAGCTATAGTGTTTATTTTTTTAAAAAATAAATATTGCAAATTTGATAACTTTCTTAAAAATGATTTTGACACATATGTTTGACATATTATAAACATAACTTTTTGCTTTAATATTTTTAAACAAAAATAAATTAAAGTTTAATATCTCTTATCAATAATTAAATTAAAAAAATAAGATAAAATATAATTAATTCTATATCCTAATTTTAAAAAAAAATATAGATAATAGTGTCTCAATTTAAGAGGTTGAGAACTAATTAAAGAGAACAATTATAAAAAATTATAAAAAATTAAAAAAATTTAAATTATAGCCAATCTAAAACTAATATCAAGCCTTTAATAAAAAAAAGCCATGTTATAAAAAAAATAAAAAAAAATTTAAAAAAACTTGCATATGATGTGAAATCATGGTCTCAAGTCCCAACTATGATTGATGAAATTACTCAATTTTAATTTTATGAGAGTAGTTAGTAAAGTAAAAAAAAATAGTAAACTTATTTTACATGCTTTCCCTTTTTTTTTTCTTTTTTATAAACAAAAATTTGATTTTGGGCTAATATATACTTGGTTTTGGGCCAAGTAAATGTTTTTCGCTTAATATTTCAGACTTAGACCAAATTTGTATGGAAAGAGTTTATTCAATGGGAGTGGCTCATTTTAAAACTTATAATATATAGAAAATAAAAAAAATGGGAGGGGCAATTATATGTAGCTCTGTCCATGGATTCAGTGACTGAGTGAGTGTATTGATGCTATGGGATCATCTTTGCCTACTGTTATCGAGCTTGAGCTCTTTCCAAGCCAAGCTTGAGTTGAAAGTTTCATTGCGAGCTCAAGCATAATACATTTCTATCGAGCTGAGCCTGAGCTTGCCAAAATTCGGCTCAACTCAGCTTGATTACAACCATAGTAATAACCTAACGTGCAGCTAGGTGGGTTAATCAATGAAGATAAACTATAATGAGACACATGCATAGTGAATAGAAAAAATTCAATTATACAATCGACAAATAAGAAATATAAATTAATTTCAAATATTAATATTTAGAATAAAGGCCAGCTAAAAGGCAAACGAAGTTCTAGATAAATAACAAAATCAATGTATTACGAGATGCAGTAAACTTGAAATGGAGTATGTGAAATATTAAATGCAGAGAAACAGAAGCAGAAACAATGAACATCAGGTGTACAAGATTAGAAGTAGAATCAATGAAATATTAGTTAGTAAACAAAGATAAAGTGCATTGTGACATTCAAAACAAATAGGCTTTAAGCCACAAATAGATAGGTCATAGACTAATAAATAGGGCGGTAGTTTCCCTCTTTTCACTCTTTAACAAAAACCAGTTCATAGTGTCCAGTGATTTGACCCTCATCAGATAAGCCATGTCATAGATGCCAGAGTCCAAACCATAAAGAATAATTTATCAACAAATCACAAATGGTATCAAAAGACAAAAGCTAAGCAAATATCAGTTGATAGAAATAGCAGGAATACTCAATAGGAATCAATAGATTTTGATCAATAAAGAATCACAAAATAATAGTAATTTAACATGAAGCAATTGGCTTATTAATAAATAGAATCACAAACAGGGTAATAATCAAAGTATCAATATAGATATAAACATTGTTTAGCAAAAGCTGAATAGTATATATTGAACATAAATTAGGTCGAGAATCACTTTGGGTTATTACTCACCTGCATACTCCAATAGTGCCTTATTTTTCAAACCAGAACATTTTCCCAATTCTCTTCATCCTACATTGCATTTTAATATTATAATCATTACTACCACATATATTGTTTTAACCTTAAACCCATGATGTATTCTTTATTTACTTACTTTAATTTTAATTTTCTTACTTTTAACACATATAATTCACCCTATTTGTAGCTTTAACATTAGACTTACTAAATTCACCATTTATATCACTACAAAGAAAAAAGTGCAATCAGCGACGCATTCTGCGACAACTCTTATTTCGTCGCTGATTAGCGACTTTATCAACGACAACTTTACAACAAAGAATCAAGATAAAGCGTCTTTCCAACATTCCGTCGCTGAATGGATCGCTAAATGTGTCGCTTATTAACGACAAAAAAAATGGTCGTAGAATCTATCGCTGAATAGCGATAAAAGGTCGTTTCTCGCTGAATGTGTCGCTGAATTTTGTGCCAAATTTTGGCGCCAACAATCAGCGATGACGTTACGACTAATTTACGATAAATTAGCAAAGAATGTGTTTATTTTTTATTGGAAAGTTTTTTGTCACTAAATTGCTCACTGATTTGCGAGAAAAATAGTTAGTCGCAGAATTATCGGTAATTTGCGAGAAAAATAGAAAAAATGCTCGCTACTTTATTTGTCGCTGTACTGGTCGCTGAATTTTTCTGGAGCCATATTTTAGCGCCCAAAGAAATTTGGCCAATTTGAGAAAATAATGTAGCGAGACGGTATGGAATTTTTATTATTAATTTGTTTGTCGTAGATTTGTCTGTAAATAGTCGTTGATTTGCGAGCAAGTGGTTCAAGCCTCTGGTGGTTAGACATTGACACCGAAATTCTTTTTGTTGCTGTTTATATTTGTTGTTTCTTTGATAATAATTAACAACAAATATAAACATCGAAACAAAATTAAAATTAAAAAAATTAAAATTTAAAGGTATAATTATATATCATAATTATATATATAATTATGTTGTTATACAGTGGCGGAACCAGAAAAAATTTATAACCGGTGCTGACTTGGTCAGACATCGACTTCCGGCAAAGACTTCCGCAAAGAAATTCCGGCGAACACTTCCGACACATTCAAATTTAATAAAAAAAATACTTTAGCAAATCACATTCACAATTCATAAAGGAAGTTAATTAAAATATTCAAATTACAATGTCTTTACACTTAAAAAAAAAAAAGCTTGCTGTTTATGTTCTCAATGGTAATAGCTAAAGTAACAAGAAACAGCTAGCTGTTTGTGTTCTCAATGGTAACAGCTAAAGCAACAAGAAACAGCTAGCTGTTTATGTTCTCAATAAAAACCAGCTGCTAAAACAGCTTGCTGTTTATGTTCTCAATGGTAACAGCTAAAGCAACAAGAAACAGCTAGTTGTTTATGTTCTCAATGGTAACAGCTAAAGCAACAAGAAACAGCTAGCTGTTTATGTTCTCAATAAAAACCAGCTGCTAAAACAGCTTGCTGTTTATGTTCTTAATGGTAACAGCTAAAGCAACAAGAAAAAGCTAGCTGTTTATGTTCTCGATAAAAATCAGCTGCTAAAACAACTTGTTGTTTATGTTCTCAATGGTAACAGCTAAAGCAACAAGAAACAGCTAGCTGTTTATGTTCTCAATGGTAACAGCTAAAGCAACAAAAAACAGCTAGCTGTTTATGTTCTCAATAAAAACTAGCTGCTAAAACAGCTTGCTGTTTATGTTCTCAATGGTAACAACTAAAGCAACAAGAAACAGCTAGCTGTTTATGTTCTCAATGGTAACAGCTAAAGCAACAAGAAACAGTTAGCTGTTTACGTTCTCAATAAAAACCAGCTGCTAAAACAGCTTGTTGTTTATGTTCTCAATGGTAATAGCTAAAGCAACTAAAAACAACTAGCTCTTTATAAATAAATAATAATTTGTTGATTATTTTTTCTCCTCATATTCAAAATTGATTTTTTTCAAAAAAATTTTTATTGATACACATTACCTTTTTTATAATCAAAATTCTCAAAATCCTATTTTATGAATTATATATTTAGTCTCAAAAAAATTTTATTTAGCCAAAACAAATCTAACTAAATCATCTGGAGCACATTCTAAGTACAAAGTACTTAATTGAAAATAAAACTACTTAGTTTATATTTTAAATTTAAATTTTCTTATTTGATGTTTGATTTTCTAGAGCAATTGAGGCATATTCTCACATAATCAAACATAAACATAATGCTTGCTTGCTGTGAAAAACATTCGGCCATCATTTAGTATATGTTTTAAGAAATAATAAATATGTAAAAAGAAAATTAAAAAAATAAATAAATAACAATTGAGAAGCACGGCCAGCCGCATCTCTCTCACCATCATCTCTGTCGCAAAACCAGGCTCTCAAATCATCTTCATAGCCAACCCACTCTGCTCACCATCTTACAGCAAGGTCACCAATTAGAGAAGGAAGGACTCACCATCGCCATCGCCCGAGTTTGGTGCGGCTGCTGGTATATCCTTCAGTTTTTCAATTTTATTTTCTTTTGTTCTTGGTTTATTATTGAATGAAACCCCAAAATCAAATCTTAACCTAAATCCAAAAATCTATTTCCTAACGTTTACTAAAACATGCGTTGGTTTGAAATACCAATTACCCAATTTACTTTCAGTTGCAGGAGAAAGCAATTTTTGTATTCCACTTTGCCCTTCTTTTTCATGCATTGATGTGACTTTGCACTAGTGATGAGTAAACAATGAAACCTGTATATGGTTATGTCTGTATTTTTTTTTTGCTTGATAGACCTCTGTAAATCGAGCTCTACCTTGGGTTCGGTTTGTTGAACATAATAAATACTGAATAATTCTATTAAAAGCGGATTGGGTTGTCTTATTTCAAGTTTTTATTATTACCACTCCCACATTACAATTACAATAGTATTAATTAATTAATCTATTTCATAAAATATGATTTTTTTAACAGTATACAAGAAAATATTTGAAACCTCAAGAATTACAAGGTTAATACAAATCTATCTGCTAACTGCTATAGTGTATTTATGTGATCTTCTAAAATAATACCTCTGCCTGCTTATGAGGAATCAAATGGATGTTATGTGTAGCATCTTTAAGTATCTTTGAATATAACCATACAATTCAACTTTAGCAAGAAAGGAAAATGGGTGCATAAGAGCATTCTAAACGTCTTGTAGCAATTTGTCTTTTATTTTGTTTTTACAGTTTTGTTAATGTGAAAGGCCAAATTCCAAAATTTTATCATCAAATGTAATAGTTTCATGCCTAGTCTTGCACTTGCTGAAATAACATAAATCTTGGGATGAATTATTTACTTCCCAATGGATCTGATCTTCTGCATTAATAGCTTTTATATTTCAATGGACATATTTGAACCATTTCTCATCTCTATGTGGATGGTAATATTTAGTCTTGAGTGAATATAATCAATATTAGTTTTATGTATAGATTATCAACTTATTGAAATTTGACATTGCTATACTTAATGATAATCCTATAACTTTTTGATCCTTGCTATAAATTCTTGATTGTTTTTTGTTCATATCATAAGTTATCTACTCTTCTTGAGGTTAAATTGAACTTACTCTTCTTGAGGGTTAATTTGAACTTACTCTAGGTCACTTGCAATTAATTAATAATTCGTAGGAAAATGAATTTTGAACGAGAATGGATGTACAAGAGGACAATTGATGGTTGGTTGAATGTGGATTTTGTACATGGATTAGAAGAGTTCTTAAGATTTGCCGTATCACAACCAAACTTTATGGACGAGAATAAAAACCAGTTGCTACAGCTACGACATTACCAGCAGCCCCTGCTGCAGCTTCAACAGCACCAGCAACCCCTTCTGCAGTTTCGACAGCACCTACAGCCCCTGCTGCAGCTCCGACAGCACCAACAGCCACTGCTACAACTTCACCACACTCTGCATTGCCTCTAACACCCCCTGTTTTAGCTCCATTTATGCCATCGTCGTCTTCCACAGCCAATCTAAGTGGTGATGGGACTTTTGAAACTTCATCTCAAGAAAAAACAATGGTGAGATACAATGGGCAGGGAAAAATATTATTAGATTTGATGGCCTTCAGTAAGTATTTACAAACCCATGATATTTTCTTATTGCTTTCCTTTTTTAGTCATAATTACTGAACATGTTTTCTTTTGTGGTTACTGAAATTTCATGCTGAACAGTTTATTATTGGAGTTTTGATGATATATTACTGATTTTATTTGAACATGTGATTGTGAGGTGTTGTATTCTAGAGACTTTCACTTGTGGTTGCTGAAATTGTGTTGGTCTCTTTGTTTTTCATTGAAGCTTTTTTTCTTTATCCTTGTGGTTGCTGAAATTGTGTTGGTCTCTTTGTTGTTTCATATGTTTGAGATAACCCTATACTAGAAGCTTGATTAATGCTTTTGTCTTGATTGTATTTTACATAAAGAACCAACAGGGATTGTATTTGAGGGTTCATTTGTTTATACCATTGTTAAAAGTAGATCCAAATTGTATGATTGGATGATTATACAAGTTCACCTTACTGAACTCATTTTTTATTCCGGTGCAAGGATTCCAAATTAGTAGCTAATGCTGCGTGGAAGATTTTTCGGAGGTTGCCAAGTCTTGAGGGATCTTCATGGTCTAAAGTCACTAGAGAAACCAAAATTTTGTACTATAAAGAGTTTGAAGTACGTATTCTGGTTCTTTATAGTTCCCACTTAAATTGTTCATTTATTTTAAAGTAGAATGATATATTGAATCATGTTTAATTTTTTTGGTTTTTGTGGATGTAGAAATATTGTCGATGGGACTCTAGAAATGAGAGTTTGATGAGTAGCTACTTTGAGTCCAAATGTGGTGACAGGTATTCAGATTTTATTTACAGTGTTAAAAAAGAAAGCATATTCGTACCTGAAAATATACTAACTCAATGGAAAGCTGATTGGAGTACCGATAAAGCAAAACATCGTTCTTCCGTTGCTTCAAAGAATAGGTTTGTTTTATTTCATCATTCATATTTATGGTATAATCTTACTGCTTGATGACATAACATGTGGTATAATATTATGACAATGTAGGCTAACAGAAAAGCAAGGCCTGGAACTGGCCCTTCTAAGCACACATTTGGATCCATTTCCCAAGAAGCACATAGACAAAGAATGGTAAATTATTAAATTAGCCATTATCATTAGAAAATGTATGTTTTATATATGCAAATTTAATTACCATGATATAATTTGACAGAGTAAAGAATTGGGATGTGAAGTTTTGCTTGGAGAGGTTTTCTTATTTGGTCACACAAGCAAAACCGATAGAAATAAAGTCTTCATTGATAAGCGCTCCGAGTTAGTTTATGTATGACTTTGTTTCTTCTCAAGTTAATTTAATTTTTTTATCCTATTTTAGATTAAATAGTTAAAAATGTAATTTAATTTGCATATATCTTTGGCAGGAGAAATACCAAGAACTTAAGAATGTCGAGCCTGAGTTGCAGACACTTGAGGCTGAGGAGGATGATATGCCTTCATTAACACTAGCCCAAATAGAGCTTGAGCGACGCGTGTTTGTGGAGGCTACTGGTGGCACAGGTAAGACATCTCGTATTTATGGGCTGGGTTCTTCCTCATCCCACTGGGTCATCATTTTCTGCAACGTCTGCTAATCGCAATGACTCTGAGGTATTGGAAACTATGAAAGTATTACAACAAAAGGTAGAAGAGCAAGCCAAGGTTATAGCATCAATGAATGAAGTTATAGCTAATGTGCGCTCGGTGAATGATGTTTTAGATGATATGCGCTTATTCTTATCTGAGCAACGAAGGAAAACAAATGCTCCTCCTGCTCCGGCAAATGACAATGTGGAGGAAGACGATGTTCGTATGTAGGATATACTTGATAGTTGGTGTTCTCTTTGTTTGTGTTTGGAGTGTCCGATTATCAAAGTTGGTGTTTTCTTTGTTTGTGTTTGGAGTGTTGGATTATTAAAGTTGGTGTTCTCTTTGTTTGTGTTTGGAGTGTCAGATTATTAAGACCTTATGTGTTCAATATACTTTCTTAAGGGGTAAACTTTACATTCGAATTGTTTATGTATACTTATTGCCACTAATAACTTAATTATGAATGTTGTGTTATTTGATTATTATTGTAATGAATGACTATTTTATAAACAGGTTTGGTTATTATATTTGAAATTCAACAGGTTCTTGAAAATGTGTAGACAAAAAAAAATTGAAATACTGGAAAAATATAGCCAAACAATTACAAAACCGCGACAAAATCAGCGACCAAAGGTGACAAAAAAAATATTGAATTCTGCGACAAATCAATGACTGAAACAACGAGAAAAATATTGCGACATATTCTGCGACACATCAGCGACAAAATTTAGTGAGCAAATTAGCGACAAATTCAGCGACTAAATTAACGACCCAAATAGCGATGAATTCAATGACCAAAGCTAAATCAGCGATGACTTTCAGCGGGAATAAATAATTCCTGCCAAAAATGAAATGTCATTGAATTTGTCTCTGTTTTGTCGCTGATTTGTCACTAATCAACGACACTCACAATTGGTCGCTGATTTGTCATTGATTTTTTAACGACCAGGACATTACCGTCCGCTCGATTTTTCTGGCTGTTCGTCGCTGATATTGTCGCTATCGTATTTTGGTCGTTGATTTCGTCATAGATTTCGTCGCAGATTGCTGTTTTTTTTGTAGTGTATCTTTTTGGTCGCCCTTTGCATAGTGCATGACAATTTCATGCACAACTGCCATTCCTACTCATATCTATATGTTTGTAATACTTTATATTTCATATGCTCAAAGCACATGTATATTCATATAATTTGCATTTTTACTAATTTAATTTCAAATTTCATTCTTGCCTAATTAATTTTGTAACACCCTTGTACCCTATATATGTATAATACATATACCTCGTACATATAAAATACAAATATAGAATACATGAATGCTACGGTATTTAATAAAAGAAATTTTTAATATATAAATCTAATAGGTAAGTACATTTTTATATAATTAAAACTAAAACATTTTTATATAATTAAAACTAAAATAATATGTAAAAATAATATCTTCGGAAAAAATTAGCCAGAGTATAGTCTATAATTTGGACAATTTCCAAATTCATAGACTCAACATGTAAAGAAAAAGACACTTCTAAATTCTCAATTCAATCCAAACTTCATCATTTCTCCTAATATTATGAAGTAATTCACACATACATACATAAAGTACATTGTTTACAACTTATAAAACTTTAAAATACCAAAATTATTTAAACATATTTATAAATTCTTAAAATGTACTTAAACACTAAACATAGTATAATGGAACAAAGTTTATATTTACATGATATACACTTTAGCACCAACCCAAAAGGTCTTATGGCAGAATTCTTTAACTTTCAAAAACTAATTCTTTAACTTCCAAAAACTAACCCAAATGCTAGATCTGATTCGGTTTAACAGGGCTTCCCGTCTCTGCCATGTCACTTTCACATTGAAATCAATCACGCTAAGCTACTAGTTTAGTAGTATATACTTTGATAACAATAATTATTTAAAATGCACAAAAATACTTAGAAATGCATTATCATGCAATTCACTAACATACCACAATCATCTACATACATTGGGCCCAAAAGTCTCGATACAATATTCTAGTTCTAGAAACATTGATTTAGCCTATCATGACACTAGGGATCTAAGTTTCATATCATACTGCCCGAAGACGAGTCCTCTATCGATATTGGGGATTTGAGTATCATATAATACTACTAGAATGCACGTCCCCTATCGACACTGGAGGTCAAGTGTCATATAATATCATATGAAGGTTGTCTCCTTGACACTGTAGTGTCTAATGCCAATTTATCTCTCACCTAAAGGCGTATGGCATACCAACTCGATAGTACCACATTCAATTTTCTGGAACAAGTTATTGTACAAGCCCAACATACATCACACATTAATCATACTTTACCCATTTTCATCACATTTACTCCATTTCCACATTTTCCACATTTTCCAATCACATTTATCATATTTCTTAGTCACATTTACAATATGACTCTTTTCCCTCATTTCCAATGCATATCTCACATTTTCACTACTTTGTACTTAACATTATCATATACCATTTTACAATAGTTTAAAATTCCAAACACCATGCATTAGACACATTTTTTTTTAACAACAATGCATATACTATATGAAAAACCCATTTCAAAGTGACATACCACATTCTTTAAACATCAATGTATTATGCCAAATAAAACATAATTAAAAGACAAGTTATTAAAATATGTACTATCCTTTAAAAGTTCCAAAATCAATCCCAATTCACTCTCCAACCTTTACTTCTGCCAAACCCTAACCTTCCTCACTTGGGCAAATTGGACTACACACTCCTAAACCAAATAATAAGTCAAATTCATTCATTATAATCATATTTCTACTCATTTTACACAAAATAATCACTAATTACATAATTCCTAACCAAATCCCCATTTAAAACCCTAATCCTTTACTACCTTCTTCAAACATCACCTTAACTTAATCATTTCCATCAACTATCATCCACATCAAAACTACTTCAAAACAACCCATTACAACAATTATAAGTTCCTCCATCAAAATCTGAAAATCCACATATTCATATATTTAAGGAAAAAAGTCTTAAAAGCAAAGAATTCTTACCTAATGCTTGATTATTCTTCAAAACCACCTTGAATCCTTTGCAAACTTTGTGAAATTTGAAGAATTTGATGAAGAAAATTCCTCCCTTGCTTGACAATGGAGTTCGGCCTTAAGGAAGAAGAAGAAGAAGAGAAAATGACTTTTTCATTTTATGTCTTTCTAACCACACACACACACATATATTATTTAATTAAATAATTAATATTTAAATATTTACATATTTTTCTTCTTCCAACCATAATTAATTTATTATACATATATTTGAAATTTATTTACTTTTGACTTTTGACTTTTTACTCAACCTTTTTACCTAACTTTATTTTTTTAGTGATAAGGTATATGTAAGGTATATACAATGTATACTTATAGACCCTTATTTTTTGACTAAGTAGTCCGACACTAATTAAAAGACGATTAAGTCAAGTCTAAAGGTTGAAAATAGTCCGGAATAATTTTACAAACTTAAATTTGGACTAGCACAATATTAAAATCACAACACATAATATAATATTTATTTTATTAATATTATAAATAATAAATAATAAAAAAAGAAGGAAAAAGAAAAATATAGTATTTATTTTTATAATGAATAAAAAAGAGAAAATATATTTTATAAAAATATAATATTTATTTTAATAGTAATAATAAAAATAAAAAAAATATTAAAATAATAAAAATAATAATTGGACGACGAAGTGGGCATGTCGTTTCGCCACAGGGCGTGCCCGTGCCAGTGCCCTTGTGCAATCCCGTGCTCGCAGCGCCCTTGTGCTAGCCTTGTCTATTTTACCAAAACCTATTTTAATTAGTAAAGTTTTAAATATTTCCTTAACCAATAATGATTAGGTTTTTATTTGATTAATTGCCTATAAATACATACTTAAGAGAGGAAGGAATAGACTCTTTTTCTGGACTTTTGGGGACTTTGGTTGACTTTTAACTTCAACAACCTTCAGTAAGGGAGCAAAGATTGAACAAAATTCAAACAAAAAAGGGGACTCTTTTTCTGGACTTTTAGGCATTTTTTGGGAGCCGACTTTTGGAACTCTAGCAACCTTCACCAGGAAGCAACGATTGAATATCCTTCAAACAAAGATCAGCAAGTAAGAGACATAAAAAAGGAAAAGAACAATGAAACTCAAGGATCAAACACAGAGAATGTATTAACAAGGAAGTAACTTATTATCTTGTTCTCAATTTAACTAACCAATATAAGGCTGGTGCAAACGAAAGTTTGGATCAAAGTTTGAATATTGGTGGAATCAACAAATAAAGATATGTCTCTAAAATTGAATCCATTTAAATACAACATATTAAGCTTCAGTGATTGTTTATATCTTTCATGCAAAGTAATCCCAGTAACCTTTAGTTCTAGTAATCTAAATGTGCTTAACTATTATTTTCTAGTGCATGATTATTCACTTTACAAATATAAATTGTAACTATATTTTCCAACCTCAATAACTTTGACCTCATTTTCATAAACTTCAATCCTGTTTACTTAAACCCTAAACCCTAATACCATTCTCATAAAAACTCCAAAACATCATTTACTCAAACTTTAAATCATAATTCATCCTTTGTTTATTTTTCTAGTAGCCCAATCTTTTTTCTTAAGGTTTAAATGGAAGGTTTTAGGTTTAGGGTTTCTTGATTGTTAGTTTTTTCAAATCTAAACCTTAAAAATCCTATTTTCTAAATCTAAAACCCTAAAATCTTAATATTTAAACCTAAACCCTCTAAACCCTAATTTCATTCAAGAAACCCTAATTGAAGTGTAAAACCTAATTTTTTTTAATATTTGCTGCTTTACTTAAGTTTGAATGTATGAATTATTATATGTCTTAATGGATGATTCATTTTTATACAATTTTATGATGAATGTTTGAATGCTTTGATTTATTTTTAGTTTCAAAAAATTGTAACAGGTATGTTTCCATGATTAGGTACCTCAATTGTTAAGTTTTATATAATTTGATTTATTTTAAATTTTGGATCAATGTAAAGGATGTGTTTCCACCAATTGGTGGGTATCCTATTTTACTTATTTTCTTTTGGACATTGAACAATTGTAAAGGCACGTTTCTATCCATCGATGGGTGCCTATTCATTTATTTTGTTTGAACTCATTGTGATTTTAATAAAGTATTTATTTATTCTTGTGATCACATGTAGTATGGATAATGTTATTATATTTAAGAATCTTATAATATTAAGACCTGAAAAAGGAGGCCAATTTCAATGAACAGGGCATAGTGGGTTTGCTGCGTCATTCTCACCTTCCCCACGCATACCCAACTTTTCAAATCTAATATTGGGTTGGGGATTCCTTAGGAATCGAGTCATCCACCTCTTTCTTTTTTTCGGCCTATCCAGGTGGCGACTCCATTTTCTTCAGGTTCAGGCCCGTGTTCTCTAAGGCCCTAAGCCTAATAGTGTCGAAATCGTAAGAACCATTCCACATGGGAGTTGGGGCTAAGTAGCCTTCAATGATGACAAGGTAGTTGTTGATGATGATGATGACTGGGCTCGATACTTCCAAGATTCTCAAGATAAGAAGAAAGAGTTGAAGGTTGTGGAAAGAGGTATGTTTCCATGATTGGGTACCTCAATTATTAAGTTTCATGTAATTTGATTTATTTTAAATTTTGGATCAATGTAAAGGATGCGTTTCCACCAATTGGTGGGTATCCTGTTTTACTTATTTTCTTTTAGACATTGGATAATTGTAAAGGTACATTTCCATCCATCGATGGGTGCCTATTAATTTATTTTGTTTGAACTCATTGTGATTTTAATAAAGTATTTATTTATTCTTGTGATCGCATGTAGTATGGATAATGTCATTACATTTTAGAATCTTATAATATTAAAACCTTAAAAGGAGGCTGGTTCTAATGAATCGGGTGTTGTGGGGGTACTTTG
This sequence comes from Garcia nutans, assembly GCA_947685225.1. Lineage (NCBI taxonomy): Eukaryota > Viridiplantae > Streptophyta > Magnoliopsida > Malpighiales > Euphorbiaceae > Garcia > Garcia nutans. Next base: position 52,710,262 of record CANTUV010000007.1, read on the forward strand.
TCATTCTCACCTTCCTCATGCATACCCAAATTTTTGAACCCAATAGGGGGTTAGGGATTCTTTAGGAATCAAGTCATCCACCCCTTTTTTTGCTGCTTATCCAAGTGGCGACTCTATTTTCTTTGGGTTTAGGCTCGTGTTCTCTAGGGCCCTAAGCCTAATAGTGCCGAAGTCACAAGAACCATTTCACATGGGAGTGGGGGTGAAGTAGCCTTCGATGATGACAAGGTAGTTATTGATTATGATGGTAATTGAGCTCAATACATCCAAGATCCTCAAGATAAGAAGACAAAGCTGAAGTTTGTGGAAAGAGTAACTGTGAAAAAGACCAAAACATCTGATGTGGACAAGATGATTGCTGATTTGGAGAAGAAATTTGAAAAGAAGCTGAAAGCTGATGAGATGTCAGAAATAGACAAGTTGTTCGAACAAGATGAGGAGGTTCCTTATAAGTTCAAGATGCCTTCCTTCGCTAGGTACAATGGTATAGAAAATCATCACTTGTATGTTAAGCAATACATCACTACCATGCAGCCTTCCAGGGCTACTAAAGCTCAAACTCTAAGGCATTTCATGCTCTCATTAGATCCTGTTGTACAAAACTGGTTCAACACCTTAGAGGAAAGTACACAAAAAGATTGGGATATGTTGTACAAAGCCTTCATTTAATAGTATGGGTACAATGTCGATATGGAAGTTACCTTGATGGAGGTGGAGACTATCGGACAAAAACAAAATGAAAATTTTATTGATTATGTAAAGAGATGGAGAAATAAGGTTGCACTTCTCAAAAGGAGGCCTAATGAGTCGGATCAAATCAGAATGATAGTAAGAGGCATCCTGCTCAATCTCCATGAAAGGTTGTCTCACACCCTTATAAGGGATTTCAAAGATCTTCTCCAAGTTGGATTGCAAATAGAAGAGTGAAAAAGGGAGAAGAACTATTTTTCTGCAAAACAAAATTATCAGTCTGGCAATCAAAGTACACATAAAGAAGTTGATGTTAATGCAACTGGTCAAGAAAGTAGAAGATAGTTTTCAGAGTTGGGGAAACACCTATCTTGTGTTTTGAACAAGTTATAGAAGAAGGGATTGTTACAACCGTTGGATCCTCGACCCTTGCTGAATCCTTTACCTCCAAACTTGATACCAAAGCTTTTTGTCAATTTCATCAGACTCAAGGACATGAGATAGATAGATGCACCCGATTGAAGCATGGGATCCAAGATCTGATCGACATTGGTAAACTGTCTGAGCCCGATAAGCCTAATACAAAGGACAATCCTCTGCCTAGGTTCAATAGAGTGTGTTGTCCCAAGATGGCAACCAAGAGGGGGGGTGAATTGGTTTCCTCAAGAAATAATGACAATTTTAAAAAAACTCAACAAACAAGAAATGCGGAATAGAGAGTTGGTTGAGTAATGGAAGAAAGAAAGAACACACAAGATTTATAGTGGTTCGGATTTACTTCAATCCTACATCCACTTCCTTAACAACTTGTTAAGGTTCCACTAGTCTTTGAAGTTTTCACAAGCTCACTTCCAACTTTACAAGTGTTTTTCTTAGGCTCACACTTACAACCCAAACAAGAGTTTTACAAGGCTCACTCTCACAACCTAACAAGAGTTTTACAAGGCTTACTCTCACAACCCAAGTGTTTCGCAAGCTTACACTCAAACTTATACAATGGTGTTTTCAATGCTAACACCTAACATTCATAACAATTCAAATACAAGTTTAAGTAAAAGAAAATTTGTTGCTTGGCTATGAAAATCTTTTCTCAATGTTGTCTTTTTTTTGTTTTCTCATAGAAACTTTGTATTTATAGCCAATGTGGTCTTACTAGCCGTTATTGATGTTGAGAATAAAGTCTTGGCATATTAGACCTTCTTTACTTAAACTATCCGAAGCACTTCGCGGTCGCCCTTCATACAAGGATGGCCGCGCTCATGCTTCACGCGGTCGTCCTTTTAACAAGGGACGGTCGCTACTTTTGAAAAACTTCAACGGTCGAATTTTAGTGCTCTGCAGCTGGAATCTTGCCCATGATGTGTTTGTCGGACCGTTTCTTGCCCATGTTGTGTTTGTCGGGACGGTCGCGCCAAGCAGAGGTGCGGTCGCCCTTTTTGAATATTGAAGTGGGTTTACAACGGTCATGTCACGTGTCACTTTCTGACAGAGCAAAAGAGATGTCCGCCCTTGGTAGGTTTTCGCGGTCGAACTCACATTCTCACATCGAACTTCTGGACGCACCTGAGGACGCGAACCCTACTGTCTCTTTGAGCAATTTCTTCTTGAATTGTTGGGCGGTCGCGACTCTGAATGGGGCGGTCGCTAAAGTGGTAAGCGAGGTCGAATCATTCACCGTTCTTGTCACCGCGAACCTTACTATGATTGTAATGATTTAAGTTCCTTGAGTAGCGGTCGGGCAAGTATTTTGGACGGTCGCCATTCTGTAGGCGCGGTCGTGACTATGGTTGAACTTCTGACCGCGAAACCTACTGTGACAAGGTTTCATTCTGTAATTGCATGGAGCGGTCGTATTTAGGTGAGGTGCAACCGCTATACTTGTTCTGTTCACCTTTAATTGAAGCAACCTAATCCTGCAACAAGATTTCTCAAACACAAGTTAAATAGATCATCCATTTGAGTTGTCAAGGATCAAAATTGAGATCATTTGTCTAACAATCTCCCCCATTTTGACTTTGACAATTCAAATGGAATGATGAGAGAAATAATAAGTCTAAAATGCTCCCCCTTAACATATGCAACAATCATGGTTAAGAGCATTTGTGATTTAGTAGTTTATCTTGGTGCAAATGTTATTGTTTGATGCAAACATTTCTCCCCCATAAACATTTTTCCCTTATTTGCAAATGTTCAACAAATTTCAACAAATTTTTCTTGTTTTCCCATTATTGTATTTTCATTCCATTTTGGTATTTTCTCCCCCATTGTCATAGGCAAAATGAAACAAATGTTAAGCAAAATCATTTAACAAAACAATGAAAGGGAATATAAACATTATATATATTAAAGTGGAGGAAAGTACAAGACAGAAAGCAAAGCAACAAACATATGAAAATGCAAAAAACAAACTAAAGCTAAGCTATTCTGAGTCATCATCTACATCTAACTCTTCTTCAACTAAAGGAGCTTTCCCTTTATCTTGAGGTGCAACAGAGGCAGAGCTAGTGCTAATGGACTCTTCTTCTTCAGCAATGCTTTGGGTGTAATTACTTATATCCCAATCTTCAAGGTTGCATTGAGGCAAGTCCAATTTGCCTTGCATGTCATAAAGATCATGGTGCATGTGGGATATAAGGTCTATTCTCTTGTTCAAGTGCTGGAATCTCTTGGAGACACTTTTCTTGAACTTAGAAAGGTTCCTGGAGAGAGTCTTGATAGCTTGGAGGATGAGTTGTGTGGAGGATGAAGCAGTTTCTTGAGCAGCTTTTGATGAAGTTGCTTTTGGGGGTAATTCCACAGCAACTTCTACAGAATCTCCCTCTCCCTCAATTGTATACCTTGGCCTTTTCTTTTGTTTGTCCATAACACCTTTCTTGCCAAAGGAGTATACATAAGATCCTTCAATCTTCCTTACACATCCAGCATGCTCTAAGTAATCTATTGTTATAGCACTAGAGGCTAGAGTGAAAGGGTTTCTCAAAGTAGCTAAGTTTAAATCATTCAGAAGGTTTAGGTGCCTAGCTATTTGAGTAACTTGAGAGGATAGGAAGAAGGTACCAGTTCTTGTAACAACATGATGATAAAAGGTATCAATCAAGAACTTGGTGGTGTTTATTTTGATGTTGTGGGTGAAAGCATACAGAAAGATGAGGTCTCTTTTGGTGACTTTCTCATTCCCATCAGCTCTTTGGTGGATGGTGTAGGTAATGATCCTATGGAGCATCCAGTGGGTGAGAGATTTGATATGTCTGGCTTTAGATTCCTTTTCAAAAGAAGTTTCAATGGAAATTTCTCGCCAGAAATCAGAAAGGGTTTGGTTTGAGAAGATTTGGTCATTGTAAGAGGTTATACCTTCAGAAGGGAAGTTCCAAATGCTGCCAAAATCTTCTAGGGTTAAGGATTGATAATGATCAAAAAGCTTAAACCTTACCCCGTACCAACCTAGAGCAGAGTTTGCACTCTTTTCTATTTGAAGAGACATCAGATATTCTTTGCTAAGACTGGAGTAGCCTACCTCTTCTGGAAAGACAAATTTTTCCCATCCAAGGACATCCAACAATCTCTCAATTTCATCCTTGATGCCCAGTGCAGAAAGCATCCCACCAAAAGGAGATTTGGTGCCTTCAACTTTCTTTTTCTTAAGCATGGCATACCTAATGTCTTCTTCAGAGGTTTGGTGATGAGGTTTGTGAATTTTCTCACACCTTTTTGACTGTGGAGGAGATGGAGGTTCAACAATAGGTTCTCTAATGGTGATTCCTGGAACTCTCTTGGCTTGACCTTTAATTTTGGAGGTGGTTTTTCTTTTGGGAGCCATTGAAAACAGAAGGAGTAGGAGTAATCTGAAAAACAGAGAGTGATTGAGAAACAGATGAGATTGAGAGGTTTTTAGGGTTTCAGAGGGAGGTTTGTGTGCTTTGATAGTCAAAATATCAGATAAACTGTTGTAACACACTCTTAAATAGATGGAATTAAGAAAATAGCCATTTATGACTGTTGACAATGAAGAGTTGCGACCTGTCACACAGCCAACGGTTATAAATTTTCAAGCAGAGTGTACAGGGTACGGTCGCAGATTTAATAAGGTGCGATCGCGAAATGGGGTCTAGCGACCATTAGTAAGATAGGTACGCTCGCGAGGGAAGAAACTGTCTGTAACGATCGAAACTATTCAAATTGGTGCGGTCGCGCACAAATTTTCTCGACCGCGCACAGAGATTTTTATTGAATGAAACTAGCAGACGAAGTAGTGATCGCGAAGGGATACTGGAGCGACCGCAACAGACTTAAAAATGAAAGATTCAAGGAAAGATGAAAGATATTCCAAGTATGTTAAGAAAAATTAATTTCATGCACATAGAAACTTTATTGTAAGGCAAAAATTTTAATTAGCTCAATGTGATTCCATCAATCATTCCTAAATTGAGTTTGATGAAGTTAAGTCTATCTTCATTCAAGGGTTTTGTAAAGACATTAGCAAGTTGATTTTCTGTATCTATAAATTCTAAGATTATATTCTGATTTTGTACATTTTCCCTCAAGAAATGATGTCTAATATCTATATGCTTGGATCTAGAATGTTGGATAGGATTTTTAGACAAATTGATAGCACTAGTGTTGTCACATTTAATGGAGATATTGTTAAACACTTTACCATAGTCAAGCAATTGTTGTTTCATCCATAATACTTGTGTGCAACAAAAACATGCTGCAACATATTCAGCTTCCGTTGTGGATAAAGCAACCGATGCTTGTTTCTTACTATGCCAAGAAACTAGACAATTACCAAGAAAGTGACATGCTCCTGTTGTGCTCTTCCTATCTAATATACTACCAGCATAATCTGCATCTGAAAATCCTATAATATGAAATGATGTGTTTTTAGGATACCAAAGTCCTAAATGTATTGTACCACTCAAATATTTCAAGATTCTCTTAGTGGCATTCAAGTGTGATTCTTTAGGACTAGTTTGAAATCTAGCACAAAGACATACACTATACATTATATCAGGCCTAGAAGCAGTTAAGTAAAGTAGTGATCTGATGATACCTCGATATTTCTTCTCATCTACTGCTTTACCATTATCATCTTTACCTAATTTCAATGATGTGCTCATAGGAGTTTTGCTAGTTTTGCAGCCATCCATTCCAAATTTCTTGATGAGTTCTTTTGTATATTTGGATTGGTTGATGAAGATCCCATCTTTACATTGCTTGACTTGCAGTCCAAGGAAAAACTTGAGTTCACCCATCATGCTCATTTCAAATTCCCTAGTCATACAAGAAGCAAATTCTTTGCACAAGGCTTCATTAGTAGCTCCAAATATTATGTCATCCACATAAATTTGTACAATCAAAATGTTGTGCTTATCCTTTTTAACAAAAAGAGTTGTGTCTACTTTTCCTTTTGAAAAACCATTTTCAAGCAAATATCCACTAAGTTTATCATACCAGGCTCTAGGTGCTTGTTTCAATCCATATAAAGCTTTGGTAAGTTTGAAAACATGATCAGGAAATTTGTAGTTTTCAAAACTAGGAGGTTGTTCAACATAAACTTCTTCATTTATGAGTCCGTTTAGAAATGCACTTTTAACATCCATTTGATAAAGCTTAAAATTCATATGACATGCAAAAGCAAGTAATATTCTAATAGCTTCTAATCTGGCTACGGGGGCAAAGGTTTCATCATAGTCAATACCTTCTTCTTGATTATAACCTTTGGCTACCAATCTTGCTTTATTTCTAATAATGTGACCATTTTCATCAAGCTTATTCCTATAAACCCATTTGCATCCTATTATAGAATGATCTATAGGTCTAGGAGTAAGTTGCCAAACATTATTTCTTTCAAATTGATTAAGTTCATCTTGCATTGCAGTTATCCAATTTTCATCATTTAAAGCTTCCTCAATAGTTTTTGGTTCAATTTGAGAAACAAAAGCAACATTAACATCAACATGATTAATTTTAGATATAGTAGTTACTCCCTTTGATGTTTCTCCAATGATGAGTTCCTTTGGATGATCTTTCTTGTATTGCCAATCCTTAGGTAGATCTTGAGTCTTATCTTCAAGTTGATTGATCTTTGGAGCATCAATAGATTCAAGAGGTTCAAGAGTACCTGCAGGGTCATAGAAAGTAATACCTTTCTTTTGATCAAGTTTAGATGATTCATCAAATACAACATGCATTGATTCTTCTATAACTAGAGTTTTCATGTTAAATACTCTATATGCTTTGCTATATGATGAATATCCTAAGAATATGCCTTCATCTGATTTGGATGAGAATTTTCCAAGATTATCCTTGGTATTCAATATGAAGCATTTGCATCCAAATACTCTAAAATATCCAATTCTGGGTATTCTTCCATTCCATAGCTCATAAGAAGTTTTATTAGTTAAATGCCTTTTATAAACACGATTTGCAATGTAACAAGCTGTATTAACGGCTTCCGCCCAAAAATAAGATGGTAAATCATATTCATTGAGCATTGTTCTAGCCATTTCGATTAAAGTTCTATTTTTCCTTTCAACTACACCATTTTGCTGTGGAGTTCTAGGAGCAGAAAAATTGTGTGAAATGCCAAGTTCATTGCAAAAGTTTTCAAAGTTTTCATTTTCAAATTCTTTGCCATGATCACTTCTAATAGATGTGATCACATATCCTTTTTCATTTTGAACTCTTTTTGCAAAGGTTTTGAAGTAATTAAAGGCTTCATTCTTTTGAGCTAAGAAATTAACCCATGTGAATCTAGAGTAGTCATCAACAAGAACAAATGCATATGATTTGCCTCCTAAGCTTGTAACTCTATTTGGTCCAAACAAGTCTAAATGAATGAGCTCTAAAGGTCTAGAGGTACTTATAACACTCTTTGATTTAAATGAGCTTTTATGTTGCTTACCATGTTGACAAGGTTCACAAATCCTATCTTTATCATATTTTATCTTAGGTAAGCCATCAACTAAGTTCTCATTACAAATATATTTCTATTGATCCATACCAGCATGTCCTAGTCTTCTATGCCATAACCATGCATCATTATTAGTGGACATTAAACATGTATGATTTGAATGTATGCTGACATTGTAAGTGTTGTTTGTTCTAGTGCCCTTAAATATGATAACATCATTTGAATTTGTGATTTTGTATTCCTTGGAATCAAACTTGACAAAGTATGCTTTATCACAAAGTTGACTAACACTTAGCAAGTTATGTTTCAAACCATCAACAAGCCATACATCTTCAATTAAATCCTTACCAATAGAACCAATGGAGCCAACACCAAGAATTTTACCTTTAGCATTGTTTCCAAAAGTTACGTTACCTCCATGTTTATAGGTAATACTTGTAAAGAGCTTTGCATTTCCAGTCATATGCCTTGAGCATCCACTATCCACAAGCCATGTGCTTTCATTGGTAGTAGATTTTAGGCATACCTGCAAGACAATTGTGATCATCTTCTTTTAGGTACCCACATATAGTTGGGTCCTTGATGGTTAGTAGAAAGAGTGCCTTCTAAATTGAGATGAGCTTTTCTTATATAACAATAGAAATTTTTGTGACCAAATTTCATGCAATATGTGCATTGCCATGGTATCCTATGCTTCTGCATTTTTCTTTTTGCATTATACATACAACTACAAGTATGTGATTTCTTTTGTACAAGTTTAGTGAACAACAATGCATAATTATTTTTGGCTTTATCTCCTAGTGAACCATAAGAAGTTCTTTTAGACTTGGTGCAAGCATCTTTGATATGAACATCAGAAATTTTAGTTGTAGATGCTTTCACAAATGTTGGTTTGCTAGGTGCAATGTTGGTTGAGCCATTGAATCCTAATCCATATTTCAAGGAAGGTGATCTTTGATTATTAATTAATGTGTTCAATGCTTCCTTTCCTTTATGAAATCTGGAAATTGATTCTTTTAGTTCTTTTAGTTCATGCTTCAATGCCTCATTCTCTTTAATCACCTTTTCTAAGTCATGTGAGCTTTTATTTAATTCTCCTATTGTATTCATTAAGTGTTCATTTGAGGTTTTCAATTCTAAGGTAGAGTTCTTTAAGCATATAAAATCCTTTTCTAACTTAGAGTTTTTCTCTTTATAGAGCATCATTTTAGAGAAATATTTTTCTATTTTAGAATTCATATGCTCAATCAAGTCACCATCATCTATATCATTTATATCATCATGTGCTACAAGATCAAAGGATTGAGTACTTACCTCATTGGAGTCATCTTCAATAGCCATGAGACAAAGATTTGCAATTCCTTCCTCTTCTTCTTCTTCACTTGAGGAAGAGTCATCCCATGTGGCTTTGAGAGACTTTTTCTTTTCTTTATCCCATTTCCTTTTGTTCTTCAATTTGTAGCAATCCGATTTGATGTGACCAGTTTTTCCACATTCATAGCACTTCACCTCATTTTTCTTTTCTTTATCTTTGAAGGAGAATTTAGGAGGTGTACCTTTGCTTGCTTGTAATCTTTTCTTCCTTTTCCATTCAATCATTCTTTTTGAGAACATAGCCATTTCATCTTCATCATCAGTATCTTCATTGCTTGAGCTCTCAGCTTCTTTGATTGCTTTGAGTGCAATTGGTTTTCTCTTTTCTTTCTCACCTTGATCTTCTTCTTTTTCACTGTGCAGCTCAAAAGTGAGTAATTTACCAACTAGCTCGTCGGTTCTCAATGTGCTGAGATCATGAGCTTCTTCTATGGATGATACTTTGGATTCAAAGTTCTTTCTAGCTCTTAGGGCTCTCAAGATTTTACTGTTTACGTCACCTTGATCATATACCTTGCCATACTTCTTTAGTTCATTGACAATTGCAAGTAAGCGATTGGTCATGTCGGTGACATTTTCATTTGGTTTCATCTTGAATAGCTCATACTCATGAACATGCATTTGTTTCTTGGTAAATCTTACCTGAGTTGTACCTTCATGGTAGTTTTCAAGTGTTTTCCAAATGCAATGTGCACAAGTTAAATGTTGAACTCTTCCACCTTCTTCTCTTGAAATGGAGTTCATCAAGATGGAAGCAGCTCTATTGTTCTTGAATCGATCTCTGATATTGCTAGTTGACCATTGAGCTTTGGGAAGTGGAACTTGAATACCGTCAACTTCATGAGTGGGAGATTTCCACTCATTTTCCATGAAATCCCATAGTTCAATCCCTTCACTATCTAGAAACAAATACATTTTGTGTTTCCAGTATGAGTAATCCGTTCCATCAAAGTAGGGTCTAAGAATAGAGTTAAGATTTCCATGAGAGCTTGATGAAGAAGAAGTTGCCATTGTGGATCAGATTTCACAATTAAGTTCAAGAAATCTCAGGGCTCTGATACCAATTGTTGTCCCAAGATGGCAACCAAGAGGGGGGGGAGTGAATTGGTTTCCTCAAGAAATAATGACAATTTTAAAAAAACTCAACAAACAAGAAATGCAGAATAGAGAGTTGGTTGAGTAATGGAAGAAAGAAAGAACACACAAGATTTATAGTGGTTCGGATTTACTTCAATCCTACATCCACTTCCTTAACAACTTGTTAAGGTTCCACTAGTCTTTGAAGTTTTCACAAGCTCACTTCCAACTTTACAAGTGTTTTTCTTAGGCTCACACTTACAACCCAAACAAGAGTTTTACAAGGCTCACTCTCACAACCTAACAAGAGTTTTACAAGGCTTACTCTCATAACCCAAGTGTTTCGCAAGCTTACACTCAAACTTATACAATGGTGTTTTCAATGCTAACACCTAACATTCATAACAATTCAAATACAAGTTTAAGTAAAAGAAAATTTGTTGCTTGGCTATGAAAATCTTTTCTCAATGTTGTCTTTTTTTTGTTTTCTCATAGAAACTTTGTATTTATAGCCAATGTGGTCTTACTAGCCGTTATTGATGTTGAGAATAAAGTCTTGGCAGATTAGACCTTCTTTACTTAAACTATCCGAAGCACTTCGCGGTCGCCCTTCATACAAGGATGGTCGCGCTCATGCTTCACTCGGTCGTCCTTTTAACAAGGGACGGTCGCTACTTTTGAAAAACTTCAACGGTCGAATTTTAGTGCTCTGCAGCTGGAATCTTGCCCATGATGTGTTTGTCAGACCGTTTCTTGCCCATGTTGTGTTTGTCGGGACGGTCGCGCCAAGCAGAGGTGCGGTCACCATTTTTGAATATTGAAGTGGGTTTACAACGGTCATGTCACGTGTCACATTCTGACAGAGCAAAAGAGATGTCTGCCATAATTTGAATCTTCGCGGTAGCCCTTGGTAGGTTTTCGCGGTCGAACTCACATTCTCGCGTGGAACTTCTGGACGCACCTGAGGATGCGAACACTACTGTCTCTTTGAGCAATTTCTTTTTGAATTGTTGGGCGGTCGCGACTCTGAATGGGGCGGTCGCTAAAGTGGTAAGCGAGGTCGAATCATTCATCGTTCTTGTCACCGCAAACCTTACTGTGATTGTAATGATTTAAGTTCCTTGAGTAGCGGTCGGGCAAGTATTTTGGACGGTCGCCATTCTGTAGGCGCGGTCGCGACTATGGTCGAACTTCTGACCGTGAAACCTACTGTGACAAGGTTTCATTATGTAATTGCATGGAGCGGTCGTATTTAGGTGAGGTGCGACTGCTATACTTGTTCTGTTCACCTTTAATTGAAGCAACCTAATCCTGCAACAAGATTTCTCGAACACAAGTTAAATAGATCATCCATTTGAGTTGTCAAGGATCAAAATTGAGATCATTTGTCTAACAGAGTGCAACCACCACAACAATCTTCATGGTAGGAGGAGGATTGGAGGAAGATTGTGTCTTATCCTCCTTTCAAGATGGGAGTATTAAAGATGCGAAGTAAGGAGAAATTTTATTCAACAAGCCTCCCTTAGCTCGAAGTGTTGCTCTTTTTATTTTTCTTTCTTTAGTACTTTTTTTTGGAACAATTATGTTTTTAAAATTAATATTATTTGAATATATTACTTTCATTAAGTTTTCATATTAATCTTTATTCATTTTGGTTCTCTACTGATGGCAAATCTAGATTAATATTTATAAATTAGTGTATCTATGCATCATGATTTGAATGACTTTACTAAGTGAGGGAGTTGTTCTATAGCATTGAGTTATGTATGCTCACTTAGAGAGGGCTCCTGCATAATTATGAGTGTCTAGGTCCTAGTCAGTCTTAGAACATGCTTTGATGAACTTTCAAGGCAAAATTGAACTCTGCTTATTTAAGGGAGAAATGATCTAGGCATTGTTTGATAAGTTAACAACTAGTATCCACCCAATTAAATATCAATCCCTAGTTGTCCCTTTGAGCCTTCATAAGATTTCAACTTTCTCTTTATTGACTTATAAGCCTAATGACCTACCTTAAGCTATTGTTACACTTTTGACAAGTTTTATGATCATTAAGGTGAAGAGGCAAGAAGATTAAAGAAAGGAATGCATAGTCAAGACCATAAGGGTAGTTAAAGTTCACATGATATTAGACCTATATCTCCGGTCTCTTTTATCATTGAGATAAAGTTAGGACAATGAAGTATTTATCCTCATTGAAGTAAACTCACTCTACTCCACTCATCCATAGTCAAAAGCATAGAATGGTGAAGACAGAATAATCTTCTTAGAGTTGGACCCTAAAAAGAAAAAAGAAAAAAAATAAAAACAAAAAGAGAAAGAGAAAGAAAGAAAAAAAGAGGAAAAAAAATGGGTCCTGAGTTTGTGCAAAAGCAAAAGGAAAAGATGAAGATCATTTTAATCAGTTCTATATTTCTTCCAAGGAGATAGAAGGAAATTAGAGTCTAGCAAGATTGCTTCCAGCTGCCTATGGCTCCAATAGAAGATTATAGTGTAAAGATTTATCAGTAGTATCACATCAGCTCCAATCTCAAAATGACCTTCATTTAAATTCGTGTCCCTTATAGGCTCCATTTCAAGCTCATTAAAGACCTATTGATCTCTATTAGTAGGTATAGTCTATTAGTGAAGATAGTTTGAATAAGCATGCATATGAGATGGACAATATTCAAACTCAATGAGACCTTTGGCCAAGTAATGTGTATGTGCCTATCTGAAGTGCAACAGCTCTTGCTCAAATAGAAATGATTCCCAAGTTTAGTATGGTAATTAGGGTTGTCATGTTATAGATATGTTAATTTGGAAAATTGAGTCTTGAGGTACAATGACACTGATTTGACAAAGTCAGCATTTGATTTTAAAAAATTTAAAAAATAAAAAAAACTATTTTCTTATTGCATAAACCTTCAAGTTAAGGGAAGTATGTTGCATCGTCAAAACTTAAAGGACACATTTGGCAAAGTAAATGATTATTGGCAAGATTATTAAGAAGCTACCAATTGACGTGCTGAATCATAATTTGAAATGGATGTATCTCTGCTGCTTATGGCCTCCACTACTCATGTTTTCAACATCTAGAAGATAAAATTCATAAATGCGAAGCCTTCTGCCATTCCAATGCAAGACCTAAATGAGCATCTGGAGGGAACCAATGAAAACACTTCAGCTGATCACCTCAGTCTGTGAGTCGATGGAATCACTGTAAGTATATCCATGTATATCATGCATACATGAGCATATCACACTACATTTTTGTCTTGTGTTCCTATTCTTTGTCAATGTGAACAACATAAATTCTATAAAACAAAGATGAAGTGGATATAGAGTCAGGGGGCACGGAAGGCTCATTTCATGAGAAAGATCCAATCATTTTGCAAAAGAAAGATGAAATGCATGCTTGTGCGAAGAACTACACAACACAAACATCAATATGAGCTTGCATGAAAAAATCTTTGATTTGAGACTACACAGGGGCAAAGTCTCTCTCTTTAATTTTGAGTTTATGCATGTACAAAATATTTTCAGATTCACTTTCAATATTTTTCCATGCAGGGGGCAATGAGAAGATATATGGGGCCAGCTAAAAAATGGCTGAATTTTTTGCAAAAGTGCAAAGGAAGAACAAAGAGAATGGAAAAATGAAGAAATTAAGATTCTTAAAAGAATGAAGATTGAAGAACAAAAGATCAGTCCAGCTAGAAGAGCTGAAGACAATATGGGACAAATCTCCAAAGGATGAAGATTCAATTTAAAGGGTGAAGACCCAAAGTCTAAAGGATGAATATCCAATTTAAAGGGTAAAGACCCGAAGTCCAAAAGGATGAAGATCTAATTTAAAGGGTGAAGACCTGAAGTCCAAAGGATGAAGATCCATTTTGAAGGATGAAGACCCGACCTCCAAGGATGAAGATCCATTTTGAAGGGTGAAGACTTGATATCCAAGGATGAAGATCCATTTTGAAGGGTGAAGACCCGATGCCAAGGATGAAGATCCATTTTTAAAGAGTCAAGACCCGAAGTCCAAAAGATGAAGATCCGTTTTGAAGGGTAAAGACCTGATGCCAAGGATGAGGAACCATTTTGAAGGGTGAAGATCCAATGACCAAGGATGAAGATCCAAGGTCCAAGGATGAAGATCCATTTTGAGGGTGAAGACCCATAATCCATTAGAGAGTGGAACAACCGGCTATATGAAAGCCAAAATTTCCATATGACAAAAGGTCAGACCAATTAGAAGAGCTGGAGTTGAACTATTGAAAAATGGAGCAAGTAGCTAGAAGAAAGCCATGATAGAAGATCAATAAGCTAGAAGAAGCTAAAATTTATCGGCTAGAAGAAAGCCAAAACTCTCAAACTGACAAAAGGTCACCCAAAATCTAGTCTCGGATCGAGAACCCAATTCTAGTTTAGCGTCGAGAACTAAAATCCAGTTTAAGGTAGAGAACCCAAAATTTAGTCTCGAGTCCAAATATCCAAATCAAATTCAGTTTCAGGTCCAAGTATCCAAATTAAATTACTTTTGACTATAGAATTCATTTCGGGTCTAGAACCTAATCAAACCTATATGGGTCCAGAATCCAAATCTAATCTTTGGTCGAGAACTCGATCAAATCTATCCAGGTCTAGAACCCAAACCAACTTCAACCTCGGGTCGAGAGCCCATCCTCATCTAAAATCAGCTCAAAGTCATGTTGCTTTTTCACTCTTTTCTACTGAGGTCTCAGATCGTTCAAGCAGGAGGCAAACTGTAGACCCTTATTTTTTGACCAAGTTTAGTTGGACACAAATTAAAAGACGATTAAGTCAAGTCTAAAAGTTTAAAATAGTCTGAAATAATTTTACAAACTTAAATTTGGATTAGCAAAATATTAAAATCACAACACATAATATAATATTTATTTATTAATATTATAAATAATAAATAATAAAAAAAAGAAGGAAAAAGAAAAATATATTATATATTTTTATAATAAATCTAAAAAGAGAGAAAAAAGAAAATATATTTTATTAAAATAAAATATTTATTTTAATAGTAACTATAAAAATAAAAAATATTAAAATAATAAAAATAATAATTGGACGATGAAGTAGGCATGTTGTTTACCACAGGGCACGCCCGCGGTGAATTGGACATGCCAATTCACTGCAGGGTGTGCCCGCAGCCAATTGGCATGCCAATTCGCCGCAGGGTATGTCCGCGGCCAATTGGCATTCGCCGCAGGGTATTCCGCGGTCAATTGGCATGGGCCAATTCACCGCAGGGTGTGCCCATAGCCAATTGGCCCGCAGCTCATGCTAGCGCCCTTGTGCAAGCCCATGCTCACAGCGTCCGTGTGCCAGCCTTGCCTATTTTACCAAAACCTAGTTTAATTAATAATGTTTTAAATATTTCCTTAACCAATAATGATTAAGTTTTTATTTGATTAATTACCTATAAATACAGACTTAAGAGAGGAAGGAATATACTTTTTTTTATGGATTTTTGGGGACTTTGGCCGACTTTTAACTTCAATAGCCTTCAGCAAGGGAGCAATGATTGAACAAACTTCAAATAGCAAGGGGGACACTTTTTTTGGACTTTTAGGGATTTTTTGGGAGCCGACTTTTGGAACTCCAGCAACTTTCAGTAGGAAACAACAATTGAATATCCTTTAAACAAGGATCAACAAGCAAGAGACACAGAAAAGGAAAAGAACAATGAAACTCAAGGATCAAACAGAGATAACATATTAACAAGGCAGTAACTTACTATCTTGTTCTCAATTCAACCAACAAATATAAGGCTGGTGCAAACGAAAGTTTGGATCAAAGTTTGATTATTGGTGGAATCAATGAATGAATGTACGTCTCTAAAATTGAATCCATTTAAATACATCATATTAAGCTTTGGTGATTGTTCATATCTTTCATGAAAAGTAATCCTAGTAACCTTTAGTTCAAGCAATCTAAATGTGCTTAACTGTTATTTTCTAGTGCATGATTATTCACTTTACAAATATAACAGTAACTATATTTTTCCAACCTCAATAACTTTAACCTTATTTTCATAAACTTCAATCTTGTCTACTTAAACCCTAAACCCTAATATCGTTCTCATAAAAACTCCAAAACATCATTTACTCAAACTTTAAATCATAATTCATCCTTTGTTTATTTTTTCCAGTAACCCAATCTTTTTTTCTTAAGGTTTAAATGAATAGGGTTTTGGGTTTAGGGTTTCTTGAATGTTAGTTTTTTCAAATCTAAACCTTAAAAATTCTATTTTCTAAATCTAAAACCCTAAAATCTTAATATTTAAACCTAAACCCTCTAAACCCTAATTTCATTCAAGAAAACCTAATTGAAGTGTAAAACATAATTTTTTTTATATCCGTTGCTTTACTTAAGTTTAAATGTATGAATTATTATATGTCTTAATGGATGATTCATTTTTTATTCAATTTTATGATGAATGTTTGAATGCTTTGATTTATTTTTAGTTTCAAAAAATTGTAAGAGGTATATTTCCATGATTGGGTAGCTTAATTGTTAAATTTCATGTAATTTGATTTATTTTAAATTTTGGATCAATGTAAAGGTTACATTTCTACCAATTGGTGGGTATCTTATTTTACTTATTTTTTTGGACATTGGACAATTGTAAAGGCACATTTCCATCCATCGATGGGTGCCTATTCATTTATTTTCTTTGAACTCATTGTGATTTTAATAAAGTATTTATTTATTCTTGTGATCGCATATAGTATGGATAATGTCATTATATTTAAGAATCTTATAATATTAAGACTTGAAAAGGAGGCCGGTTCCAATGAACTGGGCACTGTGGGGGGTGCTGGATCATTCTCACCTTCCCCATGTGTATTCAACTTTTCAAACCCAATAGGGGGTTAGGGATTCCTTAGGAATTGAGTCATCCACCCCTTTCTTTTTTTCGGCCCGTCCAAGTGGTGACTACATTTTGTCCGGATTTAAGCCCGTGTTCTCTAAGGCCCTGAGCCTAACAGTGCCGAAGTCGTAAGAACCATTCCATATGGGAGTGGGGGCAAAAATCCCCGCTCATAATACGTTAGGTATCCAATTTATATTTTATGTATATCTGGTTCACACAATTTATTCATATTTCTCATTATTAACCTCTTTCTCATTTTTTACATATTCAATCTAGGCACATTGCCTTATTTTCACATTTTTTTTCATTTTTTTCATTTTTCACATCTTTCTTTTTTTCTAACTTTTCTCACTTTTCTTATTTTTATCAATATTAATTCATTTCATTATTCCACATACCTCATTTTTGCATTCACAACACATTACCCAATTGCTTTGGGTATTTTCACATAATATGTATATTTCACATTCTACACAATTTAGGCATTATCAATTGCTTTTCACAATACATTTAACACACATATGACATTACAAATTTCATAGAACATTATTCATACACAATCAATGAACCAAGTAACTTAACACATTTTTCAGCCAAAATGTGTTAAGCCCAAATGTCATGCAAATATAAACAATATATTCAAAGTTTGTACATACCTCTACTAGCAACTCAAAGCAAGCTTAACACAACCTCCAATTCTATCCTTCCAACTTGCCCTTCACCACTTGGATGAAGCAAATCAACCTCCCTCAATGCCTATACCAAATGTGATCATACACAATCATTTAATATCACATTCTAAGGCATTCTCAACATCAAACCATAATTAAATATCACTCTAAACCAAATTCCAAAATTAAGCTTCACCTCACTTTAACTTTGAAAAATCATATGAAGCCATTTAAATTAGTGTTTTAAGTTTATTAATATCATTAGAAACATGTTTTAGTATGTTTAAACCAATTGCGTTAATTAAACACATGCTTATGCTAAAAACCCTAAAATGGCATAACCTTTACCGTTGAAGGATCTCCATTCCATCTCAATCCAATTATCATTTCAATCTTATTTCCACCACTTATATCCTTAAATAACATGATTTAAGCATTAAAATCAAACAATTAATCATTATTTGAAAATTCACTTTTCCAAAACTCTAAATCAATACTACCCTCTTCAAACTCTAACCAAACACAACCAAATCCAATATTTAACTTTAAAACACTTGTTTATGCATCAAAACAACTCATTTGGAATCAATATGCAAAATTAAAATTCATGATTTCAAAAACTCAAATGTTCCATAACCCTAAATTCTCTCTTTTCACCAATCTTACCCAAACTCAACCATTTCTTTAATCCAACCTTAAAATCATTATTTACTCATCAAAAGAATATCTTCCATACCCATTCCAACAATTATAACATGCTCTTTTAAAAACTCAATTCATACATATTCATAAGCTTTAAAGAACTTCATAATTTTGGAAATAAAGCTTACTTACTTGTTGGAAAATCACCAAAACTACTCTTATTCCCTTGAAAGCTTGAAGAATTTGATGATGGAAGAAGCTAAAAATCTCCCTCTTTGGCCATGAAAGTCATCCTTGAAGGAAGAAGAAGAAGAAGACTTTATTTTTTTTTTATTTCTCTTTCCTTTCACCCTTTAATTTTAAACCATATATATATAAATAACTTAATAATTAATTAATTATTTATTTATTTAATAAATTAAAAGTTCTAAATTTCCTCTTCCATTCAAAAATAATTTATTTTTGAATTATTTTATTAATTTTAAATTTTTAATATTTAATTACCAAAATACCCTTTTACTTTGACTTTTCTTTTTAAAAAGTGTTGACTTTTATATGTTATGTATATTTTACATATATATCACATATATGTTCCACTTTTTCATTTAAAACCCCTTCATTTTTCATTTAAATCATTAATTTAATTTATCCATTTAAATTATAATTTATTTTATCAAATTTTCAAAAATGAAAACTTTTCAAAAATGGGATATTACACATATGCACAAGTAATGTGTATCTTATATACACATCAAATGTACCTTATATGTTTATTAAATATTACGTATATAATGTATTAATCCAACATATACAATTAATATACCGTATGTATATAGTATATACAATTTATATCTCCAAATACTTATTTAATTTCTTCAAAATCACGGATGTTATAATTTTCTCCCCTTAAATAATTTCGTCCTCAAAATTATCTAGTATAGTAATAAATCATCCAAATTATTATTTTACCAAATTACATAATTTATATTCTCCCCCTTAGATTCATTCTTAATTTTCTTTTTATCATTCCCTAACACATCATTATACTGTCTATTTACTCAAACAGTCACAACAAATTATCATATCATCAATCGAATTGTCATTAGACAAAAATTAGTTCATCTCTTTAATATATATACCCACACAACTATTGCACTCAAGATATTTGATCACTTCATTATCTTAAAAATATACTCTCATCACCTTAACTTCAAATATTAATAACTTTTATCTTAACACAATAATTTTACACATCTTCACTTTGATCTTACTCTTTATACAATTGCCACATATTAATTTAATATCACCATTATACAACAACAAAATCTTATTTCCTTATGATAATTCATTCCAATTATACTATAACTAACATTTTTCTCTTATAATTATTTGAAACTAATATAACTTAGCTCCTTTCATATGCATATACATATCAAAATGCTGTATAATGCACATTATCATATAACTTGCATATTCTTAATACAACTATACACATTGAATTTCAATAAATACTTATAAACTTATTACATTTCGGATCAATTGATCTATCACAATATGACCATCACAACCTTATTCTATTCTGACTAACCATTAGTCTATTTTAAATTCATCAATCTGTTTTCAATTCACGACCTAATTCTATTAAGTCAAATTTATTCTCAAATTTTAATTCTCTTCGAATTCATCATTACAGATAATATTCATTTCCCCTAGTCTCGTTTACTTTATACATCATTTTCATCAACTTATTCATTTTATACTACTTTCAAACATATTCATTATAACTCTTACTCACATTTCTTATAGTTACCATATTTACAAAAATCACTTTTCTTACACATCACTTAAAGCTCATCATATTTTCACAATTCTCTTCTGTTTCCACACTTTCTATAATTATAAACATAAGATCCAACTACGCAAACCATAAGTTTTGACCATGTTTTTTGAAGCATAACTATCAATCCCACCAAAACTATTCAACGGTCATGCCATAATAATGGTCACGCCTGTTGCTTATAAATAAATACTGCTCCTCTATCATTCTTCTTCAAACATTTCCAATCACAATGTTAAGTTCATATCGCAAAAATCACATATTCATTTTTTTAATCTTTTGCTACACAAAAAGTTAACACGTTTCAGCTCTGTTTCAAAGCAATTTACTCTTGATCACATGATCATCATTAGCCTAACTCATGTTTCAATACTATTATCATTAACATCTCTTACATATACATATTCGTTCATATGCTAATTTACACAATTTCAATTTATTACTCCATTTTTTAATCTGTCTCTTATAAAAACACTATACAATCATCAAGTTCAGTTGTTAAAATAACAATTTCACCGTCTAGCTCTGTTCGGGTCCATTCTCAATCTCAATTCATCACATGACCTAACTCTACGCAAGTCAAGACCTAATCTCTCTTAGGCCTATTAATACATGCAATATCATTCTCAATATCACTAGACACGTATTTGTATAAGGTAGTAAACACTCGATAACATTTTTTTTTAATCATCCACATACACCTTCGTAAGTCATAATCACAATGTGACTTACTTTTCACATTTTCTTATATATCATATTTGTGTTCATATTAAAAAAAATCTCATCACACAAATCATACAATTATACTCAATTCCTCTTTTACATACAACCTATACAAAGTTAACATTTATCACCTTTCAGAGAACATTATCATTTCTCATTCTTTTGACATTACTTAGGTTATTCATCAATTCAACATATATATACACACTCTGACCACAACATAATTAACATCTTCCTTATTTAATCGCCCATCTCTTAAATAAGTTTCTTATTATATATATATTTTTCTAACACTTCACATAAATCTTAGTCACGTTTCCAATGTGACATCTCTCTCACATTTTTTTTGCATTGATCACACTTTTCATATCCATTTTCATCATTTCCAATTCAATTAACTAAAGTAACTCATTTTCACTTGCTTAATCATTTCCCTTTATTTCATAACAAATTTCTATATTATCAACCACATTACACCTTAGTTAGTACTTTTATAAATAATATTACTCATTCAAAATTACTCCCATGCTTATTAAACATTAAACTATCAATATCTAAACAATCCTCATCGAAATTCCCTTACAACTCTAAATTTTCAATTTACTATTTTACTTAAACTTCATTCTATTAATCTCACTTTCAAGAGCTAACTTTATAAACATTATTTTTATATTAATATAACATCAAAACACATCACTTTCACAATTATGGAAACCCATTTCAAAAATTAAAATTTCATATAATGCAACCAACAACATGAACCTCACCAAATCTCATCCATATCACATTCTCAATCTTAAGATCATAACATTTACTTTTAAACAATAATAATTCATTTTCTTTACACTAATTAATATCATCCATTTAGATACTTTAATTTTACACACTCAACCCTAAATCATGCATCATTATTCCATAATAAATAATTCGTTATCATATATGATTTTACTCTTTGATTTTAATTATGAACTCTTTGTTGCAAATTATTAAAAACTCCATATTCTTTCTTCATACTTCTACCCATATGTATATAAATTTTCATAATTTTCTTCATTCATTTGTCTCATGAAATTAATTTATTACTCATGTATACAAAATTGTATGACTTCCTTAGTTTCATGTCACTCTCACTTTCAATTTTTTTTATATTCCTTACCAATTCTTTATAAAAGCTTGTAAAATTTTAGCCATGTGCACTTGACACATATATGGAATTGTATTTAAAATTTTAGATTTTTCCAATTTGATTTAATATATTTAAAAATTAAATCTTCGAAAATCAGAGAATCTGTCTCTTTAATAATTTCTCTGGTAGCACCCGGTTGTCCATTTTTTTCAAGTACAAACCTTAATAGAAATTCATGAAATTTTAACCATATGTTATAGGAATACATATGATATTGTGTGTAAATTTTTATATTTTTCTGGGTTGGTTTATCATAGTTTCTAAATTTATTTTTGTTTTCAATTTCTACAGATTCTGAGTTGCTGAAATTTCTCCAACAACCTGTGTTCTTCTATTGTTCTTAATTAGAGATCCATTTTTAAAATTTATATAATTTTATACATTCGATTCTAACATATAGAAAAACTTTCTATTAAACGTTCAAACTCATCCAATATTTATAGATTTGTCCAAAAATTCAGACAATATCACTTTGCAGTACACCTATAAAATTTTCTGTAACTATCATGCTCATTTCTCAAACTTTTATTTTTATATCTTAAATTATTTCCTAGATTGTTTTTCTAATTTCACTTATTCATCAATTGAATCAGCTATGAATTTTAAATTTTAAATAAAAGTTCCAAAATTCTTAACCATATGCTCCAAAATGACTTTTCTATTGTGTCACTGTAATCTATATAACCCAAACGCCATCTCAATTCATATCCATTATATCAACTGGACATTGCCACATCAGAGATCAGATAAATTGCCAGTGCCAATGCATACATCACAATTGAAAATTATTTTTTTAAAATTCCAATTTTCTCTCTCTAACAACTCACCTAGGTTGAGAACCTCAAACCTAGACTCTGATACCAAAATAAATGTAACACCCTTATACCCTATATACATACAATACATATTTTTAGCATATGTAAAATACGCATATACAGTATAAAAATATCACAGACCGATTTAATAAAAATTTTCACATTTCTGTTTTAAGATTTCAAATACTAATATATAAAATAAATAGTATATAAATATTCTTTGCTTGTTATAGGAATCCAAAATAAATATTTTATATGAAAATCTCTCGGAAAAATTTGCTAGAGTTTTGTTTATAATTTGAACGTTTTCAAAATTTAACAAAACACAACCTGCATAAAACAAACACTCCAAATAAAATCAATTTCCCAATTCACCAATACTTCTCAATTTCTCCATATTTTCTCAAAATACTTATATATAGGTATATATATATCAACATTGCATATAAAATCCCATCTTCAACAAAATTATTCAAATCATTCTTTACAATTTACAATATATGCTTTAAAAACATATCATAACATACATGATATCGAAAATGTACATGCTGGCAACCGGCTCTGATCTTGATGTACTCAAAATAACTCTTCAAGCTCAATAAATACAAACCTAGACCCGACTAGGTCTAGTAAAACTCTCCAGCTCTACCAAAACGTTCGTGACACCTGCACGATGAATTACAATCGCGCTAAGCCGAAGCCTAGTGGTACAAACTTTGATAACAATATAGTCCAAATGAAATGTCAATGCACAACACATATATATATCACAACTCATAACATAATATCTCATTATATTGCTCAATTTTATCACAATTCATAATTCACATTAAAACAAAGACAAGCATGGGCCCAAAAAGGATCTAATATGCTATTCAAATTTCAGAGTTACTGCTTTGGTCCATAATGACACCATGTGTCTAGCCCCGTAGGCAATAATCCATGGATAATATAACAGCCCCAGTCTCTTGGACCTCAACCTGGCTAGACCCTTAGGCCCCAGTATCTTGGTCCTCAACCATGCTAGACTGCTATAGTTTTTTGAGGCTTACGACCCAGTCTTTTCACCCCAAAAATATCATATTTATCAGCTGGCCTGGCTTACGACCCAGTCTTTTCACCATTCCAGCATTTACCCGCCAAACCCAGAACTCTAAAAATTGAGTAACATACTAGGCACGCAATTTATTCATATTTCTTATTATCAAATTCTTTCATAATTCCATTATCAAAATTTTTCTCATTTTCTCATGATCAAACTAGGCACATTGCCTTATTATATCATCTTTTTCTCATTTTTTTCATTTATTCATTTTTCTCATTATCAATTTCTTTCTCATTGTCACATATTCAATCTAGGCACATTGCCTTATTTTCACAATTTTTTTCATTTTCCTCATTTTTCACATCTTTCTCATTTTTTTCGTTTTTCTCACTTTTCTCATTTTTATCAATATTAATTCATTTCATTATTCCACATATCTCATTTTTGCATTCATAACACATTACCCAATTACTTTGGGTATTTTCACATAATATACATATTTCACATTCTACACGATTTAGCCATTATCATTGGCTTTTCACAATGCATTTAACACATTTACGACATTACAAATGTTATAGCACATTATTCATACACAATCAATGAACCAAGTAACTTAACACATTTTCCAACCAAAATGTGTTAAGCCCAAATATCATGCAAATATAAACAATATATTCAAAGTTTGTACATACCTCTACTAGCAAGCCAAAGCAAGCTTAACACAACCTCCAATCCTATCCTTCCAACTTGCCCTTCACCATTTGGATGAAGCAAATCAACCTCCCTCAATGCCTATACCAAATGTGATCATACATAATCATTTAATATCACATTCTAAGGTATTCTCAACAACAAATCATAATTAAACATCACTCTAAACCAAATTCCAAAATTAAGCTTCACCTCACTTTAACTTTGAAAAACCATATCAAGCCATTTAAATTAGTGTTTTAAGTTTATTAATATCATTAGAAACATGTTTTAGCATGTTTAAACCAATTGTGTTAATTAACCACATGCTTATGCTCAAAACCCTAAAATGGCATAACCTTCACCATTGAAGGATCTCCATTCCAACTCAATCCAATTATCATTTCAATCTTATTTCCACCACTTATATCCTTAAATAACATGATTTAAGCATTAAAATCAAACAATTAATCATTCTTTAAAAATTCACTTTTCCAAAACTCTAAATCAATACTATCCTCTTCAAACTCTAACCAAACACAACCAAATCCAATATTTGACTTTAAAATACTTATTTATGCATCAAAACAACTCATTTGGAATCAATTTGCAAAATTAAAAATCATGATTTTAAAAACTCAAATGTTCTATAACCCTAAATTCTCTCTCTTCACCAATCTTACCCAAACTCAACCATTTCTTTAATCCAACCTTAAAATCATTATTTACTCATCAAAAGAACATCTTCCATACCCATTCCAACAATTATAACATGCTCTTTTAAAAACTCAATTCATACATATTCATAAGCTTTAAAGAACTTCATAATTTTGGAAATAAAGCTTACTTACTTGTTGGAAAATCACCAAAACTATTCTTATTCCCTTGAAAGCTTGAAGAATTTGATGATGAAGAAGCTAAAAATCTCCCTCTATGGCCATGAAAGTCGTCCTTTAAGGAAAGAAGAAGAAGAAGTCTTTATTTTTTTTTATTTCTCTTTCCTTTCACCCTTTAATTTTAAACCATATATATATATATATATTAAAATAATTTAATAATTAATTATTTAATTAATTATTTAATAAATTAAAAGTTCTAAATTTCCTCTTCCATTCAAAAAAATTTATTTTTGAATTATTTTATTAATTTTAAATTTTTAAGATTTAATTACCAAAATATGCTTTTACTTTGACTTTTCTTTTAAAAAGTGTTGACTTTTATATGTTATGTATATTTTACATATATATCACATATATGTTCCACTTTTTCATTTAAAACCCCTTCATTTTTCATTTAAAACCATTAATTTAATTTATCCATTTAAATTATATTTTATTTTATCAAATTTTTAAAAATTAGAACTTTTCAAAATTTTGGGATATTACACATATGCACAAGTAATGTGTATCTTATATACACATCAAATATACCTTATATGTGTATTAAATATTAAGTGTGTAATGTATTAATCCAACATATACAATTAATATACCATATGTATATGTTATATATACTCTAGATATATATATTGAGTATATACAATTTATATCTCCAAATACTTATTTAGTTTCTCAAAAATCACGGATGTTATATTGATTCCTATGTTTAATTAATATGAACTTACAGTAGCTATTTTGTTATAATTCTATTTAGTAAGTTATTTTAATCTTTCAACAATTAATTTGCCTTTCTAGATTTGTTCATTGTTAAAATTATTGTAGTCAATATTAAACATTGAACTGCACATGACTTTGATTACAGTAAGCATCAAACCTTAATTTCAAAATTATAATATGCAAATCCTAAAGCACTAACCCTAAAACCTTGATCCTAAAATTCAAAAACCCAATTTGATTTCCTTAACCCTAATTCCCAATTCAGAAACCCTAAAAACACAAACCTTATTTTCTTAAACCATAAAACTACTAATTTTTACCTTAAAATCCTTGTTTAGATAGAAACCCTAATTCCCCAACAAAATCATACCATGTAAATCGTTTACCTTGACCCTCGTCGTCACACCCTATATTTCTTTAATGGATAATATTTAGATGTTTTTATCCTCTTTTTAATTATTCAATTATCTTTATATGTGTTATATTATTTTTCCTTTCTTTACTCTTTTTCTTAGATTTATATATATTTTAAAGGGAATTGTAAAAGGCATGTTTTCATCTAATGCGGGTGCCTTATTTATTTATTTTATGTAATTCAATTTATTTAAAGACTCTTGGACAATTGTAAGGGAAACATTTCCACCTTTGTGTGGGTGTCCTATTTTATTTATTTTCTTTATGAACATTTAAAGATTGCAAGGGTATGTTTCTATCTAAAGATGGATACCCATGCTATTTTGTAATGTGCTATTTTATCTTATTTTATGAATGAATCTATTTTATTAATAAATTGCATATAGCATGGATGATATTATAATATTTAAGAATTCAATAATATTTAGACCAGAAAAAGAGGTCAGTTCCAATGAAATGGGCATTATGGGGGTGTTGTGCCATTTCTCACATTTTTCCATACATACCCAACTTTTCGAACCCAATAGGGTGTTGGGGATTCCTTAGAAATTGAGTCATCCACCCATTTTAATTTTTCCAACCCGTTCGGGTGGCGACTCCATTTTCTTCGGGTTTAGTCCCGTGTTCTCTAAGGCCCTAAGCCTAATAGTGCCAAAGTCGCAAGAACCATTTCACATATGAGTGGGGGTAAAAATCCCCACTCACAAAGATCTCTTTAGGTTTAGAGCTTAATTTTCAAAAAAATTCATGAATATGGTTTGGCTCAAGTTTTTAAGTCCAATTCAATTACTTAGGTTCAATTTCAACACATGAATGATGGTTTTCAAACATTAAATAATCCATTAATCCATAAAAATCAAATTAAAGGGAAAGGGGTTATGGTTTTACCTTCCTTGATGCCCTTGATGGTGGTGATTTTAATTTGTGGTTGAATTGAAGTTTCATATTTTCATAGGTAAAAGGTTGCTAAAGAAGTAGCTGACTCAAGGTGGTTTAAAGAAAATGAGACTTGAGCATGGATCAAACACTCAAATTTGCTAAAGAAGTAAATTTTAAGCAGTTCACACTAAATAAGATTGAGCCTTTTAATTTAAAAGAAGAAAGGAGGTTGAAAAGATTATACAACTAGCAATTAGGTTTGTTTGGTTGAGTGGAGTGTGTAATATCCATATTTTTTTTATTAAAATTTAATTTCATAAATAATTTGGAAGGGTTAAGTGAGCTATTAGAAGGGGAAACATGCTAATGTATATGTTGAAGATAAAAGAAATATAAATAAATTATAAATGTCAACAAAAATGAAAAAAAGTCAAAAGATAAATAGTAAAAGTTAAATGTTAAATAGTAAAAGGTTAAAAAGTAAAAAAAAAATTAAAATTAAAATCATTTTTCGATAGGAATAAGCAAAAATATCCAAATATTTTATTATTTAATTATTTATAATTTTATAAAAAGGTGAAGGGTAAAGTTGGAAAGTGAGTTTTTAAAAGTTAGCATTTTCTTCCTTCTCCTCCATTTTTGACTGAATTCTTCATGGTAGCTTAAGATAGTTCTTGCTTTTTCTAAACAACAAGTTTTGGAAGAATTTCAAGGACTAAAGGAAGGTTTGGTGGAATCACAAGTAACTAGGGTTGAATAAAACCAAATTACCAATTCAAAGTGTGAAGGGTATTGATAGAAGTTGGTATTCGGAGGTCAATTGTGAGGTTAGTGTATACTTTGGTAACCATTGTATCAATTGCATTGTCTTAGACATAACACATTACATATGGATAAAGGTGTTATGTTACTTGAACATTGATGTTTGTATATGATAAGCATTATTTGAAGTAACAATGCATAATTTGCTTAAATTATGGTATGTTAAGCAATTAAAGAATGGCTACTAGTGGCGATATGTTTAAAATATAAAAAGAGCAAATTATGCACTGAAACATGGGAATTAGCCACATTTACATTTTGAATAAGAATGATGTTGGTTATGAAAGGAAATTTGTAAAATGAATATGGAAAAGTGAAATATGATGAATGAGTTTTGTATGTTACCTTATATAATGTCTAGTTTCAAAAAATTATTTTTGGAATTGTTTAGCATGCCATACGCATACGGTCGAGACACGTTGGTATCATAGTTATGATTACACCATTGGGCGAGACATGTTGGTGTCATAGGTATGATCATGCCTTCGAGGGAGACACGCTGGTGTCATTGCTATTGAATTAGGCGAAAATAATATTTTCAGAACTAGACCATTATATAAGGATTTTTGGACCTATATGTGTTGGTGAATTATATGTGTTTACATAACATTGAGGCATGCTGCATTTTCAAGGATTTTATGTATAATGTTATTTATCATTTCTAAAGTATGTACTACTAAGCTAGTTGCTTAGCACGATTGAATTTCATCACGTAGGTAATAGGATAGATCTGGAGGGTTCTATTAGACCAAATCAGGTCTAGGGTATTTGGAGTGTGCTTGAAGTGTCTTATTTCCATGAGACCAAGGCCAACCATTTTCCATGTAAATATTTATTTTTAAAACATGTTTTGTTTATGTACTTTGTGTACGATATGGAAATGTTATAAATTCTAAAGTTTTGATCAAATATAATAAAAGTTTGGAGTATTATGTACATTTATATATATTTGAATATTTTTGGAGAATAATGGAGGAATAAATGTCTAAATATATTCTTTGGAGTGTGAAAGTTTATGCAGGTTGAGTTGTGATTTTGAGAAATATTCAAAATACGGACAAAACTCTAGCAAATTTTTCCTAGAGATTTTCTTTTAAAGTTGTTATTTTTAATAATTAACTACTAACTTATTTATTTATGCACTTATTAAATCATCTTTTAAGTATCAAAATATTTTTCTTTAAATTATGGAAATTTTTCAAACGATAAAGATGTTGACTTCTTAAATTCTATATACGCATTTTACATATACATATGTATGTACTATACTTATATATAGTTTAAGGGTATTATATTTATTTTGGTATTAGAAGCTAGGTTTGAGATTCTCGACCTAGGTGAGTTTTAGAGAGAGAAAGGGGATTGTGAGCGGGGATTTTTACCCCCACTCCCGATGGAATGGTTCTTACGACTTCAGCACTATTTAGGTCCGGAGAAAATGGAGTAGCCACCCGGAAGGGTCGGGAAAAAAGAAAGGGGTGGATGACTCGATTCCTAAGGAATCCCCAATCCCTTAATGGGTTCGAAAAGTTGGTTAAGCTTCTAAATGTTCATCTGGAAATTCCAAGATTACCTCTTCACTATCTGATAATGGTTGTTGGGCCAGAAATTCTGCTACCACTCTACCTTTGATCATTTTCCTAGTTACATACTCAATCTCAAATTCTTCTAATATTATCAACCATCAACCATATTTTTCAATCAAAGAAGGTGTCTCCCTTAAGTACTTCATTGGGCCCAACCTAGAAATTGCTTGCACACTATACGATTGAAAGTAATGCCGCAACTTCTTAGAAGACCAAACCACAGCTATACAGGTCTTTCGATGATACTATACTTAATTTCATAAGGTATGAGCTTTCTACTCAAATAGTAAACTGCATGCTCAATCCCTGACTCATCTGCTTGAGCTAGCATGACTCCTATTGACTCTTCTTCTACTGCTAAGTATAGTAATAGAGGTTTGCCGGGTTTAGGTGGTTTTAAAATAGGTGGATTTAGCAAATACTCTTTTATTCGCTCAAAGGCCTTTTGACACTCTTCATTCCATACGACCGGCTGATTCTTTCTAAGCAACTTGAAGATAGGCTCACAGATTGTTGTGAGCTTTGCTATAAATTTGCTAATGTACTGCAGTTTACCAATAAATCTCCGAACTTCTCTCTCCGTCTTAGGGGCTGGCATATCCCTGATTGCTCTGACTTTGTCAGGATCTATCTTAATGCCATTCGGACCAATTACATGTCCCAACAATTTACCTAAGGTAACACCGAATACACACTTCTTTGAGTTTAATCTTAGCTTATATTTCAAGGCTCTATCGAAGAATAATTCTAAGTTTTGGAAGTGTTGTTCCCTTGTATCCGATTTGACCATCATATCATCAACATATACTTCAACTTCTTTGTGCATCATGTCATGAAATAGTGTGGTGGCCATCCTTTGGTAGGTTGCTCCAGCATTCTTTAAGCCGAACGGCATCACCCTATAACAAAATATACCCCATGTAATAATGAAAGCAGTTTTGGCTTTATCCTCTTGGGCCATTAGCACTTGATTGTATCCAGAAAATCCATCTACAAACGAGTGTAGCACACTAGAGGCTGCACTATCAATGAGGACATCTATATAAGGTAAAGGAAAATCATCCTTAGGGGAAGCCTTTTTCAAATCTCTATAATCCACACAGACCCTTATCCTTCCATCTTTCTTTGGCATAGGTACTATGTTTGCTAGCCAATCTGGATATTCTATTACTTCGAGGAACTTCACTTCTACTTGCTTAGTGACCTCTTCTTTAACCAATTCAGCCCACTCAGGTCTTAATTGCCTAAGCTTTTGTTTGACAGGTTTTATGTGAGTGTGAGTTGGAATATGATGCTCGGCTATGTCTCAATCTATCCCCGGCATATCTTCATAAGACCAAGCAAACACTTCTTCGTATTTTTTGAATATTTTTTCAAATCTCTCTCTCTCATCAAGAGTAAGGTCGGATGAAATGATAATGTTTTTAGGATTTTCAGTTGTTCCCAAATTTAATGATTGTGTGTTAACAGAATTAATATTAAAGATGCTCATGTAACTGCTATTTGAATGTATGCAACCATCAGGAGAGACATCACACAAGTAAGCAAAATTAGACATTATTGCATTCATTTTGGAAAAGAAAACATCATCATCCTCATACAAAGCAAACAAATTAAAATCGAAATTGAAATTATTGTTCTCAGAATCATAAGGCAGGATGTCTTAAAACTTTTCTTTGACCAGGGCAGCAATCTCTTCTGGAGTATTCTCGGCTTTCATGACAACTTCATTCTTCTCTTTTGGATTGGATTCTTTGCTGGTTGGCAGGGTGAGTTCTTTCTTCACTTGCTCCACTAGCTCGGCAACATCTGTAAAAATTTCAACACCTAGGACCAACTTACCCATGAACATGATCGGCTCGGGCTTTCCTTGGAGTGGTCCCATATCTGGAGCCTTGACAAAGATCTCTTCAAGTGGTGGGAAGCTCATCTTCTCACTCTTTTTTGGCTGGACATCGTTGTCTTCATCATATCCCAACCCTTTCTTGGAAGTTTGAGTTCTAAAATCTGGTAACTTTGTCAAACCAGCCTTACCTTTTCCAAGACCAGCTTCGGGAAGGTAGTTCATGTTCTTCATCATATTCAAGACTTTGGAGTCTACTACTTCATCATCAGAAATTGCAGCTACTTGAAAGCCATTGAGAGGCCTCTCAAACATTAGAGCATTAACAATCTCATTATCTTCAGCTTCAATGACCACTGTCTCGTCTCTGTTGGGGAACTTGATATTTTGATGAAGGGTGGAAGGAACTCCACCAAGAGGATGAAACCATGGTCGCCCCAAGAGTAAGGCAAAGGTAACCGGTATGTCTAAAACAATAAACTCAATAATAGATTCAATTGGACCAACCTTAACAGCAGCTTTGAAAGTCCCTTCGGCATGCCTCTTAGTGTTGTCATAAGCCTGAATTGTCACTTCGGTTTAGTTCAGATCTCTTGTTGACATGGCTAGCTTTGGCAATATCTTAAGTGGACAAACATTTATGGGGGACCCAACATCAACCATTACACATGGAGTCCTCTTCCCCTTGACTTCTATTTTGATAAAGATAGGGCGGATGTGGTCTCTCCCCTCCTCCGGTAAATCCGCATCTAAAAAAGAAATTGCTCCTATATTAACTCCGCTCTTCTCTTGAACCCCTTCACATTTCATTACCCCTCCAATTTTTATGAAGTTGATCAGCTCCTCCGATGTTGTGGAGGTAGAAATGGGCATGCTAGATAAGGCTTTGGCCATAGTTTCTTGGTGCTTTTTAGAAGTAGCTAATAAGTCCCAAATGCTAACACTTGCTTGTGTTCTTTTCAATTGCTTGAGCACAACATCATCTTCTTCTACTTCGAATTCCTTTCCCTTATTAGTTTCTACCTCCTTAGGTGGTGGCCTTGCATAAGGCTTACCGGATCTAGTGTTCATCACCTCATCTTCTTCGGGCTCGGACCAAGTCCACTCCTCCTTCTTGGGTACAATATCATCATCACTATCACTTGAATCCCAAAACCCGTTGACAACACAAATTGCTACTTCTCCACCCATCATAGCTTGTTCAATTTTGACAAATGCCTCTTCTTCTTTGGTTGCTTCTCCACCCACATCTTGAAAAGAAGACATGACAAAGTCCTCATGCAAACCTCCTCTAATCATGAAGGTTGTCGATGGTGGTACCCTATTGAATTTTGGCAATGGGTTGTCTTTGGTGTTTGGCTTGTTGGGCTCCGGTAGCTTCCCATTATCAATTAGATTTTGAATCTCATGTCTCAACCTCACACATCTATCTGTGTCATGCCCTTGCATTTGGTGAAATTGACAAAATGCTTTGGTGTCAAAATTAGGTGGGAGAGGGTTAGGCAAAGGCCGAGGATTTAAGGGTTGTAGCAATCCCTTTCTTTGAAGCTTTAATGAGAACCCAAGACATCAGTTTTCCCAATTCCAAAAATTATCTCCTCATTCCTTGGTTAGTAGCATTAACACTGACGACCTTTTGCATGCTTTGGCTACCAGATTGATAGCTCCCTTTCTCATTCCTTTTTGTTGCAAAATGGCTCTTCTCCCTTTCCCATTCTTCAATTTGCAAACCAGCTTAGAGAAGGTCTTTGAAATCACGGATGAGTGTGTGAGATATCCTCTCATGAAGATTAGGCAACACCCCTCTCACAATCATCCTTATTTGATCTGATTCATCGGGCCTCTTCTTAAGTAAAGCGGCCTTGTTTCTCCATCTCTTAACATAATCTACAAAATTCGCATTCGGCCTTTGCCTAATAGACTCCACTTCCATTAAGGTAACTTCTAACTCAACATTATATCCATATTGTTGGATGAAGGCTTTGTAAAGTAGATCCCAACTCTTTTGTGTTCCATCATCTAAGGTATTGAACCAATTTTTGACAACAGTGTCCAATGAGAGCATAAAGTACCTTAGGGTTTGAGCCTTAGTAGCTTGGGTAGACTGCATGGCAGTGATATACTGCTTCACATGGAGATGAGGATTTCCGGTGCCATTGTACTTTACAAAGGATGGCATCTTGAACTTGTACGAGAATTCTTCATCTTGTTCAAATAGTTTATCGATCTCGGACCTCTCTTCGGTTTTCAGCTTCTTCTCAAATTTCTTTTCTAAATCAGTAATCATCTTTTCAACATCGGATGTCTCAGTCTTTTCAATAGTTTCCTTCTCAACAACCTTTAGTTCTTTCTTCTTCTCTTGAACATCTTGGTAGTATTGAGCCCAATCATCATCATCATCAATGATCACCTTTTTATCATCAAAAACCACTTCACCAACTTTAGTCTTCCCTTTGTCCCTTGGCTTCTTAGTGCTAGCAGAGGCCTCAGCATGATTCTCTAAGATTGCAGTCAATTGGTTCTTCATGGTCTCAGTTAGGGCCTCTTTTATTTCTTCCATCTTTGCATTTAGGACCTCATCCATCATCCTTTGAATTTGTTCGGGCTCCATTATTTTTGGTGAGCAAGTGATTGACTCGTTGCTAGATACTTTATCTTCGGCGTAGGTCGGATTGTTATAAGCTTTTGAACTATCGTAATCCAGGGCTGTGAGCCAGAGAGGATAAATGAGATGCAAATTTATGCATGTATGCATGTATGCACGAATAATCAACGAAGAAAGATAATTAGGACGTTCCTTCCAACCTTATAACATCCACACACGAATGGCGAGTCTCTTTTCCTAGGTATATGGTTAACAAAATACCAACATAGGGTATCTTGTTTTTGAATAATTCCCTCGGACGTTTCAACCAATAGTTATATTTTCGAAAATGGAAATCCATCCTTGATAATTCCCATTAAATAGGCTTTAATCCATTCAACCAACTAAAATAGCTTTTACGCTATATTGGATTAAAACTAAATTAAGAGGTTTATTATAGATAGATTTCTCACTTGAAAAAGGTAACTAATGATTCATGCCAAAAATAAGCCCATGGTTAATTTATTCTTAGTGTAAACTAGGCCCACAATTGATTTTTAGTATTTCATAATTGACCTAAATATTTTTGCAAGCTCTTTGTAAGAAAAAGGTTGGGTGAAAATAGTTTTGTTTCTAAGCCCATTGTAAAAGATTTTAGAAAAATGGATTTTGGGCTTAGTATTTGGGCCATGGGCCAAAGAATTTTTGATTTGTTTTTAGAAAAGTCTTATGTCCAAGGACCATCTTGAAAATTTTTGAAAAAAGCTTTGGTCTTTTGGACTTTGAGCTTCAATATACTTAGGTCATATTAGAAAAAGAACAAACCAAATAAGCCATGATTTAGACTAAGATATACTAACCATAGTCAAACAACATGCATTTGGGGTAAAACTTAAGGAAAGTAACTAGGCCAATTACATGAGCTTTAGTCTTTGGGTTAAAAAGGCTTAGGTTCCCATAGCAAGTATATACCAAATGGTACGAGGCTATGAGTGGTTATGCCATGCTCGATCTCCATACCTTGAGTGAAAGTATGGTATCCCTTACATAACACAACACGGGTAACATGGGCATCATAACTCACGCACACGATGCAATCTAATATGATGCAATGGATATTATCATTATAAGAAAGAATAGAATAATAAAAAGACCAACGGAATCAACTTCTCTTATCCCCAGAGAAGTCGCCACTGTGAGTGGGGATTTTTGCCCCCACTCCCGGTGAAATGGTTCTTGCGACTTCGGCACTGTTTAGGCTCGTAGTCTTAGAGAACACAGACCTAAGTTCAAAGAAAATGGAGTCGCCACTCGGACGGGCCGGGAAAAAAGAAAGGGGTGGATGACTCGATTCCTAAGGAATCCCCAACCCCCTAATGGGTTCGAAAAGTTGGGTACGTGTGGGGAAGGTGAGAAATGGCCCAGCACCCCCATAATGCCCGGTTCATTGGAACCGGCCTCCTTTACAGGTCTTAATATTATAAAATTCTTAAATATAATAATATTATCCATATTACACACAATAATTAAAAGAAAGCATCAATATATTAAAATCAAAGCAAGGTCCAAGCAAAACAAATAAATGGGCACCCATCCGAAGATGGAAACATGTCCTTACATCACATGCCTAAATGGGATACCCACCGAAAGGTAGAAACATGCCCTTTACATAGGTTCTAAAATAGAAAAGCAATTTAAATTACATGATATTAAACTAATGAGGTACCTACCAAGTGGAAACATACCTCTTACAATATATTTGAAAATCTAAATAAATTGATAAAAGTAAACAATAAATCATTCATCAAAAGCATTAAATATCAATAGAAAATAAACATCCATCCATGATAAATAAAATAAACCAAGCATTGAACTTAAATAAATTAAAGCATATAAAATAAATCAATGCATAATCAAATATAGAATTGAATAAGGCAAATAAAAATCCAAATTATAGCTATTGTTTCCATTTAGGATCCTTTATTTCATGTGTTTAGGGTTTTGGATTTTCATGGGTTTAAGCTACTGTGACTTTTTAAAGAATTAAAATAGATTAAGGATTTAATGTTTTCAAAGGTTGGTAAGACACTTTGATTAACCAAATTAAGATTTGAATGGTGAAATCATGAAACTAGGGTTTTGGACACTTTTAGAATACTTTTGGTTCGTGGTTTTAAATGATGATTTCAAGCTTACTGTGTAAAATTAAAATATTTGTGTTTATATGATTTTTAAGGTTTTAAAGGATTAGGGTTTATAAAAAAATTAGGGTTTAAGGCTTTAAGGGATTAAGGTTTACTATTTTAGGTTTTGGAGTTGCGTTAGGGTTTAGTGTTTTAAAATTAGGGTTTCGGTAGATGCATGAAGCTTTTAGGGTTTGAAAATCAATTTGATACTTTTATGAGGTTTTATGAAAATAAACAAATGATTTAAAGTTTATAAAAGCAAAAAAGAAATTTTTAAAGCTTTTGGAAAGAAACAGAATATAATTTAAGGGTTTTGATCATTTGGAAAGTAAATTAGGGTTTTGGGGTTTTGAAGGAACAAAATTGATAACTTTAAATTCTTTAGAAAATAAAGCAACGAATTAGTATTTTTAACTTTAGAAAAACTAAATTAAAGTTCTAGGGTTTTTGACTTTGAAAGACACAATTTTCTTGTTTTAGCTACTGTGAAAAACATAACAAAAAAAAAAAGAATTTAATACATACCTCCTTTTGATGGTTCCTCCAAAAATTATTTTTCTTGGATGAATTAAAACAAAGGAAATTGCTGCCTTTGATTGTTTCTTAATGCTTTTCTGCTCCCTCGAAAGAAAATTTAGCTTGATTAAGTTTCCTTCACAGATTTGGTTTCAAACTCTTTCAATTTTCCTCCTAATTTCTGATCTCTTTTTTTTTTCCCTCTCTCTGCCTCCTTATTTATAGAAGTTTTTATCGTTTTTTTTCCTAGTTGCTCTCGGCATACATTATAGAATAAGAAAAGAAAATCGAAAACTAATTGTATTAGGTTTCGAAAATTTACGTCGGAAAATTTCGCTGGAAAAAAAAACTGCTGCGGAAAAAATGCGCTGGCGAAAAAAATTGGCTGCGGAAAAAATGCGCTGGCGAAAAAGCTGCCGCAGCCCGCAGAAAAAATCTGCGGGTGAAATGCCCTAGGCCATTTCGCCCGCAGGAAAATCTTGCGGGCGAAATGGCCTTCGGCCAATCCGACTTTTTTTTTCATTATTTATTTATTTATTTGTTCTTTATTTTTGAAGCAAATATTACTTATTTAAAATAATAAAAATTGTTTTTTGGACTAAAAAATATATTAGACAACAAAAAAATTATTTTGGACTAATTAAAATATATTGGACGGGACTGGGTCAAAAATTATAGGTCTACAGGAATTTTAAATGTGATTTTAAAGTTTGATATATGCATATGCATTGGTATTTAAACGAGTCTCCGATGTGGCAAAATTTGTTATTGTAAAATATCTAGCTCGTGATGGCATCCTGGACACATAAATCCAATGACGGTAGGGCCGAGAGTTTTGCTTCAGGAAAAGGTAGAGTGGGTGCTAGTGCTGAGGTTGCTGGAGAGGCATCAGTGTTAGCCAGACCAGCAGCTCTGGATGTTCTGCCAATCTGGATGCAGCAGATAGTAGAGTTGCTTGCTTCAACAGGCCCAGTTATAATAGCGGTAGCAGCATATTAAGAAATATGATAAGCTGAGAAAATACCAGGCTATAGATTTCTTTAGTATTGTTGATCTACCCAAGGTAGAGCAGTGGTTGGATAGGGTGGAGAGAATTTTTATCCAGTTACACACTACTACAGAACAGAATTTGACTATACTTTGTCTCTTCTGCAGGGGGACACTTATGACAAGTGGAAGACATATCCTAAAGGGTTAGCTCAACCACCAGTATTGTCATATGATGATTTCTTATATGAGTTGGGAAGAAGTATACACCTAGGGATTATAAGGATGCAAAGAAGAAGGAATTTCTAAATTTGAAATAGAGTGCGAAGACTATTACAGAGTATGAGAAAGACTTCCTCTGACTGAGCAAGTATGTGAGTGACATTATGACAGATTAGATAAACTGTTGTCGGAGATTTAAGGATTGGTTGAGACCATCCATTATGTGCCAGGTAGTGGGAGCACAATATGAGGATTTCTCCAGGCTGGTGTAAGCTACACGTAGTGTTGAGAAAGCTCAGGGGCTTGCAATTGCAACTAGGGCTGAGGAGAGTAGAGCTAGGAGACCTTAGACTGAGACAGAGTTTTCAACATTGAAGAGAGGTAGAGAGAGCTTTTCCTAGAGGTTCAATAAGAGCCAGGGGTAGCCTGGCAGATCAACACAGTAGTAGGGGCAGAGATGATAAGCCTTGTAGCTAGTGCCCCGACCATAGTTTCTTGGAGATCTCCTCCATCCATTTGTGCCTAATGTGGGCAGATGCAGAGGGATGTTTGCTAGAGGACTAGTACAACAATAGGCAGAGACTATTGTATCCATACCCAGTATTGGAGGGAGTGAAGAAGGTAGAGGTGGTGGCATAGGTGCAAACCAAGGTCCAGTCATAAGGGAGGATCCACAACTGGGGGTAAACCAAAGGGGGCTGGGTCATCACAGAGAGTGTATGTGATGCAGGGACAGCCGAGCACTTCAGATGTGATATCTGGTAAATTTTCTCTTCTTATCATATCCATTCATGCATTGTTAGATGTTGGATCAACACATTCATACATCAGTGCATCCATCTTTCCTGTGAGTGATATACATTCAGAGTCCTTAGGATTTGATGTCTTGGTTACCAAACATTTGAGGCATAGTGTGATAGTAGAATATACCGAGATAGTCTAGTTTTGGTTAAGGATGAGGAGTTTCTCGTGATTTGATTAAGATTCCCTTTAAGGATTATGACCTTATCCTAGGTATGGATTTGTTCTCCAGACATCAGGTAGCGGTAGATTGTCAGCAAAAGCATGTTACTTTGAAAACATATGATGGGAAGGATGTGGTGGTATCAAGTGAGTAGAAACACCTCTCATCCATGTTTATTTTAGCTATTTCAGCTAGGAGAATTATTTGGAAGGAGTGTGAAGCTTATTTAGCACATGTAGTGGATACTAGAGCAGAAGGGTCTAAGCTTGATAGTATTCCTATAATGGTAGAGTTTTCTGATGTGTTCCCAAATGAATTACCAGGGTGACCTCTTGTAACACCCTTATACCCTATATATGTACAATACATACAACCAACATATGTAACATACAAATATATGATACAAGAATGCCACAACCCATTTAGGAGAATTATTTTTGAATTTGTATAAACTTAAATCATTTAAGTGATGTCATATAAATAATAGGTAAAATATTTCTTACTAAAACACATATATAACTTCATTACCAAATGTTTATCCAAAACATTCTTGATAGTTTGTGATATATATATATATATATCAAAATATAACATAATATACATGAAGTCAAAATGTACAAAAATATAAAATATCTACATGCTGGCAGTTTGTCTCTGATCTTGATGTCCAATAATCAAATCTGCTCTTAAGATCTCAAGCCTAAACTCGACTCGGTCTAGACGAACTCTCCGGCTCAACCGGATCTACCCTGTCACCTGTGCTATGAATCACAATCATGCTAAGCCAAAAGTCTAGTAATACAAATTTTGATAACAATAAAGTTCAAATGCAATGCCTATGCACAATGCATAAGGATATTATATCTCATAACATTATATCTTAATATATTGCTCAATTATTCCATAATTCATAATTCACATAAAAATAAACACAAGCATGGGCCCAAAAAGATCTAATAAGTTATTCAAATCCCAGAGTTACTTCTTTGGTCCAAGATAACACCATGTGTCTAGCCCCAAAGGCAAATCATAATAACAATGGGGATAACCTCATATGTAACATCCCAACTAGGCTTCAAGGACTAGGCTCAACCCAGCTTCAAGGTACTGCTACATCATGTAACATCCCAACTAGCTTTAAGGACCAAGCCCAACCCAGCTTCAAGGGACTGTTAAGTCTTAGGCATGCCGCCAAACACAAAACTCTAAAAATTGAATAACATACTAGGCACACAATTCTTTCATAATTCCTTTATCAATATCTTTCTCATTTTCTCAAGATCAAGTTAGGCACAATGCCTCAATTATCTCATTTATATCAATATAGCTATCATCAATGGCTTTACATACCATCTTTAATGTACGCATAACAATTTGCATTACCCATACATTTTGGGTCATCATCATATTTTGCACATAGTTCACATTACATATAATGCATTTGTGACATTATACAAATCATAGCATATTACTCATGCACCAACAATGTAGTAAATAACTTAACACATTTTTCAACCAAATGTGTTAAGTCCAAATGTCATGCAAATATAAATAATTATTCAAAGTTTTTACTTACCTCAAAAAGCAACAAAACAAGCTCAAACACCACTTTCAACCTCCTCTTCCAAGATATCCCTCAACACATGGATTAGGTAACTCAAGTCTCTTCAAAGCCTAAACCAAATGTGATTATAATTAATCACTTAGTAACACACTTATAGACATATACAAAACCTCTCAACATAAGGATAAGAAACATAAAGGAAAATAAGGAAAATAACTATCTAGGGCAAAATCTACACATGACAGGCTCAACAACACAGGCGCATCAATAACCGTGCCTTAAACCCATAACACAAAAGCTTTGACAATCTCAATGACCGTGTCCTAAGCTCTGTATTACAGCAAATAAGACACGTCCAGAGTTGTGGTACCCTCAACACAGTAGCTTTGTGTCAATGACACACTTAACACGTGCATGTAAATGACCAGGCCAAAACTCCTACAGCACAGTAGCTGTGACACACTCAGTGACATGGACGTGTCACTGCATGTGTCAATACTATAACATTACAGAAGCTGTGATATGCTCAGTGACATGGGTGTGTCACCAACACTAAAAACATAACCATTGACATGCTCAAATACATGGCTGTGTCACCGGGCGTGTCAGGCCAAAATTCTTATATCAACACATAATTGTCACATCCAAAATTATCTTTCTTTACCCTTTTCAACTCTATTCAAACTCAACCAAATCCATCATTTTACCATAAAATACTTGTATATACATCACAACAACTTAATTAAAAGCAAAATACACAATTTAAAACCATGACTTCACAACACAAAAATTACACAACCCAAAACTCTTATTTCTTCACCAAACTTAACCTTTTCTTCAATCCAATCCTAAATTCATAGTTAACTACTCAAAAGAACTTCATACATACCAATATCAACCATTAACACATACTACACCAAACAACCAATTCACACAAATACAACCTTCCATATAAAATCAAGGAAACAAGTTGGAAACTTACCAACTATGGGGAAAATCCTCAAAACTCCAACTTGAACACTTGAAATCCTTCAATTACTTGAGCTTGCAAGAAGCAAATTTCTCCTTTCCTTTAATGGAGATATCCGACCTTCACTGGAGAAAGAAGAAGAAGAAGATGATCACCAACTCATCTTTATCCAACTAACACTCTTATAAACCACACAAATTCCCACTTTCACTATCCACCAAATAAAATATATATTACTTAATTAATATAAAAGAATATCATCTTCCACTAACTACAAAATAAATTTTACAATAATTTAAAATAACATTTGACCATATTAAAATGTTGACTTGTATATATTATGTATATCTACATATATATATATATCATATACACAATTTCCTTTTTCACTTAAATATATATATACACTTTTAAATCATTTATTTATTTTTTAAAAATTAAAATTTTCAAAATTTTGGGATATTACAATTCTCTCCCTCTATAAAAGAAATTTCATCCTCGAAATTACCTGCTCGCAAGTCTAGAACAACTGGATATATTGATTCCGCATCATCTACTCACTCTCCCATGTTGCCTCCTCAGTGGCATAATTCTTCCAAAGAACTTTCACAAGTGGCACCTTCTTATCTCTCAACTCTTTCACTTCTCATGCCAAAATAGCCACTGGTTCTTCCTCATAAGTCAGATCTGGACTCACCTCAATTGACTAAACTGACAAAATGTGAGATGGGTATAACCTGTACCTCCGAATCATAGAGACATGGAAGGCATTGTGAATTCGATCCAACTCAAGCGGCAAGGCCAGTCTATAGGCCACTGGACCAACTCTCTCCAGTACCTCATAAGGTCCTATGAAATGAGGCCTGAACTTCCCTTTGTATCCAAATCTCAAAATTTTCTTCCAAGAAGACACCTTCAAAAACACTTTATCTCCCACACTGAACTCTATGTCTCTTTTTTTTTTAAAATATGAATATGATTTCTGTCGGTCTAAGGCTTCTTTTAGACAATTCCTAATCACCTTTGCTTTCTCTTTTGTTTCCTTAATCAAATTAGGACCAATCAACTTACCTTCTCCAACCTCATCCCAACATAGAGGTTTCATGCATCTTCTACTATACAATGCCTCATAAGGTGCCATCCCAATACTAGACTGATGACTGTTGTTATAAGCAAACTTAATCAGTGGTAAGAATCTGTCCCAACTCCCAGTGAAATTGATGATACAACTCCTCAACATGTCCTCTAAAATCTTTATTACTCTCTCTGATTGCCCATCTGTCTGAGGATGGAAAGCAGTGCTAAAATGTAACCGAGATCTTAAAGCATCCTGCAAACTTCTCCACAATCTGGATGGAAATCAGGGATCTTGGTCAGATATCAAAGAAACTGGAACTCCATGTAACCTCACTATCTCACTGATATATAGTTAACCAATCTCTCAAGAGAAAAATCCATTTGAACTGGAAGAAAATGAGCTGCCTTCATCATTCGATTAACTATTGCCCAAATCACATCATGCTTCTTCTAGGTCAAATGCAATCCAGTCACAAAATCCATCGTCACTCGCTCCCACTTCCACTCTGGCACTGATAATAGCTGATGTAATCCTGAAGGAACCTGGTGCTCAGCTTTTACTTTCTGACAAGTGAGGCATCTGGATACAAACTCTGCTATGTCCCTCTTCATACCTGACCACCAATAATACTGCTTCAAATCCTGATACATTTTGGTACTTCTAGGGTGCATAGCATAAGCTGACTGATGTGCTTCCTCCAAAATTACCCTTTTTAGTCCTGCATCATCAGGAACACACAACCTATCTCTGTACCACAAACTGCCATCACTTCTCACATGAAAGTCTCAACTCTCCCTTTTTGGCAATCCAATACAAATTTCTAGATTTTCTCATCTATCCCTAATCTGATCCAATAACATTGGCCTCAACTACAACTGAGCCATCAAAGCACCATCATCACAAGACTCAAATCTAGCATGCAATGTTCT
This sequence comes from Garcia nutans, assembly GCA_947685225.1. Lineage (NCBI taxonomy): Eukaryota > Viridiplantae > Streptophyta > Magnoliopsida > Malpighiales > Euphorbiaceae > Garcia > Garcia nutans. The sequence continues at coordinate 52,753,977 of CANTUV010000007.1, forward strand.
CAACTCAACAAGCAACAAAAGAGCGAATAGGCAGTCAAACTTGCCAAAGACTTCGACTCAAGGCATCAGCAACAACATTTGCCTTGCTAGGATGATAATCAATTAAACAATGGTAGTCTTTAATAAATTCTATCCACTGTCTCTGCTGAAGATTCAATTCTCTCTAAACACCTAGATATTTCAAACTTTTGTGATTCGTATAAATGAAACACTTTTCCCCATACAAGTAATATCGCCAAATCTTCAAAGCAAAAACTATAGCTGCTAACTCCAAATCATGCGTCGGGTAATTCAACTCATACGGCTTCAACTTTTGAGAGGCATAAGTAATGACTCTACCCTCCTGCATCAAAACACAACCTAAACCACTATGTGAAGCATCACCGTAAATCACATAAGGTTTACCTTCCATAGGTAGGGTAAGAATAGGAGCTTGAGTCAACAACTCCCTCAGCTGCTCAAAACTCGCCTGACACTGATCTGTCCACACAAATTTAACTCCCTCCTGAAGTAATCTGGTGAGTGGAGTAGCTATCATAGAAAAACATTTCATAAACCAACAATAATAGCCTGCCAAACCTAGAAAACTTCTAACTTCTGACACAATCTTCGGTGGACTCCAATTCAAAATAGCCTTAACTTTACTCGGATCAACTCTAATACCCTCTGCTGAAACCACAAGACCGAGAAAAGTCACTTGATCAAGCCAAAACTTACATTTAGACAGCTTAGCATACAACTGCTTCTTTCTCAGAGTCTGCAATACAATATGCAAATGCTTGTTATGATCCTCCTCATTACGTGAATACACTAAAATATCATCAATGAAAACCACCACAAATTAATCTAGATAGGGTTTGAATACCCTATTCATCAAATCCATAAATGCTGCTAGTGCATTTGTCAATCCAAAGGGCATCACCAAGAACTTATAATGCTCATACCTATTGTGGAAAGCTGTCTTAGGTACATCTTCATATCTTACTCTCAACTGATGGTACCCTGATCTCAAATGAATCTTAGAGAAGACTGCTGCTCCTTATAACTGATCAAAGAGATCATCTATCTGAGGTAATGGATACCTATTTGTGATGGTCACCTTATTCAACTGCCAATAATCAATACACAATCTTAAGGTACCATTTTTCTTCTCCACAAACAAAATGGCCGCTCCCCACTGAGACACACTAGGGCGAACAAACCCTTTATCCAACAACTCTTGCAACTACACCTTTAACTCTCTCAACTCCGCAGGTGCCATACTGTGAGCGAGGATTTTTGCCCCCACTCCCGGTGGAATGGTTCTTGCAACTTCGGCACTGTTTAGGCTTAGGGCCTTAGAGAACACGGACCTAAGTCCAGAGAAAATGGAGTCGCCACTCGGATGGGCCGGGAAAAAGAAAGGGGTGGATGACTCGATTCCTAAGGAATCCCCAACCTCCTAATGGGTTCGAAAAGTTGGGTATGTGTGGGGAGGGTGAGAAATGGCCTAACACCTCCACAATGCCCAGTTCATTGGAACCGGCCTCCTTTACAGGTCTTAATATTATAAAATTCTTAAGTATAACAATATCATCCATATTACACATAATTGAAATAAAGCATCGTTATATTAAAATCAAAGCAATGTCCAAACAAAATAAATAAATGGACACCCATCCGAGGATGGAAACATGTCCTTTACATCATCCACATATAAACTAATAGGACACCCACCAAAAAGTAGAAACATGCCCTTTACATTGGTCTAAAATATAAAAGAAATTTAAATTACATGATATTTAACTAATGAGGTACCCACAAAGTGGAAACATACCACTTACAACATTTGGAAATCTAAATAAATCAATAGAAGTAAATAATCATTCATCATAAATAAATCATTCATCAAAGATATTAATCAAAATATAAAATAAAATCCATCCATGATAAATTAAATAAATCAAGCATTGAAAATAAATCAAAGCATATAATGAACTACACAATCAAATCTAAAAATAAAGCAAGTAAAGACACAGAATGAGGTTACTATTTCTATTTAAAATTCTTTAATTAATATATTAGGGTTTTGGAATTTTAGTATTTTAGTATTTGTTTAACCTACTGTAAAAGTTTTGAAAAATTGAAATGAATTAGGGTTTCATGAATCAAATTAGGGCTTAGGGGTAACATTATGAAATTAGGGTTTTAGGATATTAAAACATTAGGTTTATAGTTCTTGGTTACTGGATTATTATTTTTAGGCTTACTGTGTTGAGTTTTAATAATTAGGTTTATAAGATTTTAAGGTTTTAAGGATTAAAGTTTAGGAAAACTAGGGTTTATGGTTTTAGGGGAATTAGGGTTTAAGAAAACTTAGGGTTTAGGTTTACTAGTTTGGGGTTTACTGTTTCTGGTTTTGAAGTTGAATTAGGGTTTTTAGTGTTTCAAAAAATATATTTGGTTTTAGAACTTGAGAAAATAGTTTATAGTTTTATAAAGCTTTACGTGATTTTTAGAAACTGTAAGATAAATTTAAGGTTTGGATATTTAACAAAACATTTGGGAATTTTAAAAAAAAAGTCAGAGGAAAACAGTTTAGGATTTTTTTTAAAGCTTTTGAAATAAACAAAATGATTTAAGGTTTTTAGAAATAGAAAAGTATTTTTTTAGGGTTTTGGAAATAGAAGGAAAAATCTAGGGTTTTAAGGTTTAAAAGAAATAAATTAGTGTTCTTAAATTTTGGAAGAAATAGAACTAGGGTTCTTAAATTTTGGAAGAAACAGAATTAGGGTTCTTGATTTTTAGGAGAAACAGAAGTAATGGTTTAAGATTTTTGGAAAGCAAAAGAAAAAAATATTTAAAAATAGAAGAAGCAAAAGAAATGAATTATTACATATTCAAAAATCAAAGTTTTGTATGTATATTAGTATGAATCAAAGAAACAAAGCTATGAATAGTTTATGATTAAGGATCAAACCTGTGTAGTTGGTTCTACCAAAAAGTTATTTTCTAGATGAACAAAGACAAAGGCAAGATGGCTGCTTTTGACGGATTGATTGCTTGCTTATTCCTCTCAAAAGTTCGATCATTTTACTACCAAGTCCCTTGTTAATCTCCTAGTTTTTTTTAATTGTCCTGAATTTCATCCTCCATCCAAAGTTCTCCAAAATTCATGTCCCTTTTTCTGTGTCTTTTTAGTCTTATTTATAGGAAATTTAGATTATTAATTTTAATTGTTTAAGGAAACTATATTTAATTAGGAAAAGAAATCTGAAACCAAATAGAATTTGGTTTCGGAAAAAATTACGTCGAAAAAATTTCACTGGCGAAAAAACTGCTGTGGGCTGCTGCTAGAGATTGATAGCGAAATTGCGAGGGGCGGGCTGTGGGCCATTTCGCCCGTAGGAAGTTCCTATAGGTGAAATGGCCCAAGGCCATTTCGTCCACTATTTTCGGCGACGAATTTTTTCGTCGCTGATTATTATTATTATTATTATATTAATTTTTAAAAATTATAAAAAATAAATACTAAAATAAATATTATTTAATTAAGATAATACAAAAATTATTTTGGACTAAATAAAATATATTGGACCAGACTGGGTTAAAATATAAGGGTCTACACATACGATAAGGAGTAATAGAGATGGGAGTGGTACCAGGAAAAAAATTGATACCAAACATAACCTCTCTCTTAGGGGGTATTCCTAGCAACTCCTCAGGAAAAATATCTGGAAATTCGACAATTGTGGGTATGCTGTCAAGCTGGGAACCCACTACTTTGGTATCTACAACATGAGAAAGATAAGCCTCACATCCCTTCCGAATCATCCTCCTTGTTGAAATAGCTGAAACAAACATGGATGAAATATGTCTCTGCTCACTAGATACCATTACATTTCTACCATCACAGGTTCTCAGGGTAACACACTTTTGCGGACAATCTACCACACCCCATGCTTGGATAACTAATCCATGCCTAAAATCAAATTATACTCCTTAAAAGGCATCTCAATCATGTCACTGAGGAATTTCTCATTCTGAACCACAACTGGACTATCTCAGTGCACCTGGCTAACCACAACACTATGCCCTAAAGTGTAATATCCCAAAATACACTCTAAAAGTTTTGGAATAATTATTGTTGCTATTGGATTTAATGTGTATATTGAAGGGAAAGAGAAAAGAAGTGAAGAGAGTGTATATGTTGTATCTATGGGAATATATACAAGTTAAATTAATAAAGGCTAAAAGAAGAGCAATGAATTAATTTAATATTTGATTTTGGTGTACAGTGGAATTGTAGTAGTGAGAAGATATTTTGGTAAAATATGTAAGGAAAATATTATAAGAGCTAGATGGATATGAAGGATAAAATGTATATATGGTATTTGAAAGATATGGGATATATAAATGCAATATATATAAAATATACATATACCCACATATACATCACATATACATGATGTATAAAATGGTGTAGGAAAAGTATGTTATATAATTAAATAATAATAATAATAATAATAATAATAATAATAATAATAATAATAAAAGGAAAAGAAGAAAGGAAAGTCAAAGGAAGAAAGTGGTGGTGGAGATTATTTTAGAAATAATTAATTATATTATTATTATTATATATATATATATGATAAGTATGAGAAAAGAAGAAAAGATCTTCTTCCCTTCTTCTTCTTCTTCTTCTTCTTCTTCTTGCACGAGAGAGAGAGAGAGAAAGAGAGAAAGAGAGAGATGATTTCATCAATATACATATCAAATCCAAAGGGATTTTGAGAGAATTGAAGATGGTTATTGAAGATTTGGCATAATATCCAAGTAAGTATTCATTTCCTTATATGGATTTCTATTGTTTAAGTTTGGATTTGATATGGTTAGTTGTGAGAGTGATGATGGATTATTGAAATTGTTTAATAAGGGTTTAATATAAAGGAGTTGGGGAATTGAATAATTGATATATGATTGATGTATGTTGTGTTTAAGGAAGTTGAAAACATAAAATACATTAGTTTGGATCCTAGAGAGAGATGTAATTTGTGAAGTTGTGATCTAAAGTTTTAGAATGAGTTTCATAAGTGAATACTTGTATTGGAATTCATGTATCTTATCATTGTTTTTGGATTAGGTTGTGAAGGAAGAGGATTGCCCTAATTTAAGTGGTGAAGAGTTCTTGGAAGGTAAAGTGGATAGATTGGTGTGAGTGATTCTTAAGGTAAGTATAAATTACATTAATTTGTAAATGTGTTAGTGAATCTAATGCATTGTTGATGTGTATTAATAGTGTGAATATTGTGATAAGCATGTAATATATGTGCCTAGAACATTGATTATATCCATTTGAATCATGCTATATTGTGTATAATGTGATTTAATGCAATCAAGGAGGCTTGGCCGTTTTTGGTTTTTAGATTATTGAGAGACACGGCCACTGTCTTGGCCGTGTCCCTTGCCCGTGTCTGCTACTGCCTGATTCCATCTTTCTTCTTTTGTTTTTGTTCTTTGGATTTAAGGGAGACACGGCCAAGCTAGGGGAGTCTTGGCCGTGTTGGAATTTTTGTTGAGAGACATGGCCACAAGCTTGGCCATGTCCCTTGAGTGTGTTGGCTACTGTATTTATTTTTTTTCTATTCTTGCATTGTGGGATCCTCCAAAGGTCTTTTTGTATCTACACTTTAAATATACTTAAAACAAGGATGACCTAAACAAATGTATATTGAGGATTCTAAATCTATGAATGAGGTAAATTATATATGTGTTTATCAATGATGATTATTCTTAATGGATGTTTAATGTGTTTGATTATGTATATTTCAATAATGAGGTATTATAATGTGAATTGAAACAAATGAGATGTGAAGCCATTGTTATTGGCTATGATGATTCAAATGAGATGTGAAGCCATTGTTATTGGCTATGATGATTCAAATGAGATATGTGGGGCATGTTTGCCTAGATGATGATGAGCATTGAGAATGAAATTGATAATGAAATAATAAATGAATTGTGTGTCTAATATGTTATTCATTTTCAGAGTTTTGTTGTTGGTGGCATGCCTAATAGTAACAATCTCTTGAAGTTAGGTTGGGCTTGATCCTGGAAGCCAAGTTGGGTTGAAGTTAACATGTTTTACTCCCCTTGAAGCTTGGTTGGGTCTAGTCCTTGAAGCCTAATTGAGATGTTACAACCCTTGAAGCTAGGTTGGATTGGTTCTTGAAGCCAAGTTGGGTTGATACTTAGCATGCTTTGTTCCCCTTGAAGCTTGGTTGAACCTAATCCTTGAAGCCTAGTTGGGATAATGATAATGATAAATGAGATAATTAAACCAAAACATTAACTCTGAAAGTTGAATGGCATATTAGTGTCTTTTGGGCCCATGCGTGTCTTTACTTAAATGTGAATTATGGAATGAAAAATGTATTGTTATGTGATTTATGATGATAATCATGGAATGAGATGTATACAATACATAAATAAATTATTGAAAGTGAATATGGCTTGAGGAGCTATGTTGAGAAATGAGTTTATGAAAATATAATATGATGTGTAAAATGGATATAAATGTGGAACTTGTGAGTATTGTTTTCACAAAGGGTTGGATAAGTCGTTGATTGGTGATTTGTTGAAATGATGTATATGCATATGTATATATGATATATGAGATTAGTAGAGATATATGAAAGGTGTAATTGAAAAGGGAAAAACCATGATAAGAAACTATTGGTACATGAGGTTAATATATTTGTATGTTAGAATTTCTGTACTATATGTTTATACTATTTATTTGTATTACTAAGCTCTCGAGCTTAGCGCGAATGTGTAATCGCGCAGGTGAGTAGATGGTAGATTTGAAGTCTTTCGTTATGCCACAAGAAGAGTAAGAGTTTGTCGAGACCAACTAGAAGGTGATGCATACATGTGTGGTTTAATTATGTTGTATTTTTTATAAGAATATATTCATATGTATAAATAAAGTTTTGGTAAATAAGAATGAGAGTAATATATATATATATATATAAGACCATTGAAAGTATAATGATTTTGTAAATGTTCTTTAAATTAATGTAATATTGTTTGAACTCGGATAAAGGTTTTTAAATTGAAACTAAAAGTGACATTCTTATACTTTATATACATATTGTATGTATACCAGGTATATGTATAGTACTTATATAGGGTATGGGGGTGTTACAATTATTTTGGTATCAGAGCTTAGGTTCGAGATTCTCGGCCTAAGTAGAATTAAAAATAGAAAGTTTTGAAAAACTTAAAGAGAATTAAAAAGAAAAGTTTTGAAATGAAATTTGTAATACATGCATATGCATTCACACCTAGGTTGGTCTCGGATGTGGCATTATGTGAATTGTAATGTAATTGAATTAAATGAGATGAATAATAGCATGGGGATAAAGTTCTGCATGAAAGGAAAATTAAAGAAAGAAATGAATAGAAGAATATAGTTGGAAAGGAGTTAAAAATAAAATCAAGATTAAAGTATGTACTCTTTTCTATACAGTTTGGATCTCTTTCTAATAAACCTTATGTTTGGATTATTAGAGGGAGGAAATATTGTGGGATTGTTAAAATAGATAGATATGTTATTAATTGAAGAGAGTATGGTGAAATATTAAGTGAGTTGATCGGTATAAACAAAATGTGATCATTTAAGGTTTGGGTGTATAAAGTTAAAGTTTTGTTTAAAAGAAAAAGAGATGATGTTGGTTAAGTAAAAAGATATATTGGTATTGTTTGTATTGTTATTGTAATGCAACATTGTGATTTCAATGTTAAAAATGTAATATGTTTGAATATTGTGAAAGCTCATGTTAATGGTGGTAATATATGACAGTAGGATTTTTGAAAAGAGCTTTATAATTGTGAAAATTATATGTTTGGATGTTGCTTTGTGGTATGTATATAAGATGTTTTTAAAGTTGATATTAAGAAAAGATGAGATTTGTAAGTTGAAGTTTAAATGAAATAGTGATTTGAGAATTTAGAATTTTAATGGAATGTTGATAAAGCTTATTTAGATATTAAACATATGAGCTATTTGCAATGCATATTCTTGCATATGAGAATTTATTTTGAAATAAAAGATAAGTGTGAAAGAGATGTCACATTAGATATGTGAATGATATGATTGAATAATGATATATGTGTTTAGTTAATGTAATTGATGTTGTATATTATGATGATGAAATGTGAAATGTGAAAGATATGATGTTATGAAGAGTTGCTTTATTGTGATTTGAGATCATATGAGATGATTGAGGCATGGTTGCCTAATTTGCTTATGAGAATGAAAGGAATTGAGAAAGTAATGTTTAAAGATTGATGAATGGACCTATCTGCCTCCTACGGAACCATGCGGACCCACTGGTATGGGCAACCGAACTTGGACTACCGACCTGGTTGGGGGAAAGTTCGTATATGAAGCCATGGTTGTTGGCTATAATGATGAACTTGAGTGAGTATAATGAATGATGATATAATTATTGAAATAATGAAATGTAACATTTATAAATATGATCTTGATTGGTTGAATACATGACATTGATAATGTTCAGAAAAAAAAATACATAAGTGTATATATGTAAAGGGTATGTGAGATGAGTTCTTCGATATGAAGGTAAGTGTAATATGTAAGGAATATGGGAAGTGAGTCACATTGTGGCTGTGGCCTATAAATATGTAAGTGATAATTACTGGTATAATGATATTAAGAATGATATTGCATGTATTAGTGGACCTAAGAGAGATTAGGTCTTGAACTGTGCAAAGTTAGATAGATTATGTAATGAAATTAAGAATGAGAATGGACTTGAGTAATATTGGATGGTGAAATTGTTATGGTAATCACTAAATCTGATAATTATATAATATTTTGAGTCCCAAGGTTTTTACATGTGGGAAGGTTTTATGTATATGTGTATAATAGGAGATTGTAAATGGATTAGAAATAGATTCGAAATGGAGTGACAAAAGGGAAATTGTGTAAGAATTGTATATGATTGCATACATATATGTAAGAGATGTTAATAGTAATATTGTTGAAACATGAATTACGCTAAAGATGACCACATAAATGAGTGCAAATTGAGTTGAAATGGAGTTGAAGTGTGTTAACTCTTGATGTAGCAAAAGTTTAGAAAATAAATATGTAATTCCTGTGATCTAATTTAGCTTTGTAATTGGAAAGGTTAGAACAGGAATAATAGAGGAACAAAATTGATTATGGGGCTACAGGCATAATTGTTAATCTCCTATTATTCTATGATTTGTTTAGTATATTTGGCCGATTAGCTTTGTTATCCCCAATTTTGGGATTGGGATAATATGACTGGAATGCAGTTTTGGTGAGATTAATAATTATGTTTCTAAAAACATGATCAAGAGATTTGATTGGTAAAGTTATACTTTATCATTTTATGTTAGAAATTTGTTATAATTTTGAAAAGTAAGGAAAGAAAAGAGAATTACGAAAAATGTTTTGAGTTATGGATAATGTGATAAAAGGACAATTATTGTAAATATAGTAAAGGTATGAAATGTGAAGAAATATTAAAAAGGGAGAAATTATAAAATGTGAATGAAAGTTATATTGAATATGTTTATGGTATGAAGTGAATAAGTGAATGGATTTAAGGTTTAAGTGAGTGAACTATGGATAGAAAGTATGGTATGAGATGATCTTGAGAATTGGTGGCAATTATACTAAGATAGTAGAAAATAAACTATGTATATATTGAAAGATAATTTAAAGTGATTTGTAATCATGATAATTTTACTGAATATGGATCTGAAGAGATCAGGATTTGAATATAAGTTTGTTCTAATAGAATTAAGTTATATATATATATTGTGAAATTTCATGATAAGTTTAAATAAATTAATTGTTGATTTGAATTAAAAAAGATTGAAACGTGGGTATATTGTGACAGATAGATCAATTGATCTAGATTCTATGAAGATTATGAATCGTTATTGAAATTTAATGTGTACAATTGTATTAGAAGCATAAGATTTAAGTGATAATGTATATGATGTAGAATTCTAAAATGTGAATGAAAAAGAATGAAAGGAGTTATATTAGTTGTAAATAATGATAAAAAGAGAAAAGATTGATTATCTATAATTAAGGTTTAGTAGATGTTTTTTTTGAAAGTGATTGTAATGACGGGATAATCCATATTAAGATTTAACTCAATGATTTTTAGGGTTAAATTGAAAGAGTAATTATAAAAAGATGAAGTAATAACATATTCTGAAGATAATGATTAGACGAGGTATAAGTATATTATAAGATGATTTGATTTTTGGTATAAAGGTAATTTCAGTGGGAATGTGAGAAAATATCTTGATTGCTTTGTTAAAGAAGTAATAAGATATATATATATATATATGTATAATGGTGAATTATGAAATTTAAAGAAGTTGATTGACTCTAAGGGGGAGAGTATAAATTATATGATTTGGTGATATAATAATTTGAGAATATAATTAACTTCATATGGAAGTTAAGATGGTATTGTATTATGAATGGATTACTATTATACTAGATAATTTCGAGGACGAAATTATTTAAGGGGGGAGAGAATTGTAATATCCCAAAATACACTCTAAAAGTTTTGGAATAATTATTGTTGCTATTGGATTTAATGTGTATATTAAAGGGAAAGAGAAAAGAAGTGAAGAGAGTGTATATGTTGTATCTATGGGAATATATACAAGTTAAATTAATAAAGGCTAAAAGAAGAGCAATGAATTAATTTAATATCTGATTTTGGTGTACAGTGGAATTGTAGTAGTGAGAAGATATGTTGGTAAAATATGTAAGGAAAATATTATAAGAGCTAGATGGATATGAAGGATAAAATGTATATATGGTATTTGAAAGATATGGGATATATAAATGCAATATATATAAAATATACATATACCCACATATACATCACATATACATGATGTATAAAATGGTGTAGGAAAAGTAAGTTATATAATAATAATAATAATAATAATAATAATAATAATAATAATAATAATAATAATAAAAGGAAAAGAAGAAAGGAAAGTCAAAGGAAGAAAGTGGTGGTGGAGATTATTTTAGAAATAATTAATTATATTATTGTTATTATTATTATATATATATATATGATAAGTATGAGAAAAGAAGAAAAGATCTTCTTCCCTTCTTCTTCTTCTTCTTCTTCTTCTTCTTGCACGAGAGAGAGAGAGAGAAAGAGAGAAAGAGAGAGATGATTTCATCAATATACATATCAAATCCAAAGGGATTTTGAGAGAATTGAAGATGGTTATTGAAGATTTGGCATAATATCCAAGTAAGTATTCATTTCCTTGTATGGATTTCTATTGTTTAAGTTTGGATTTGATATGGTTAGTTGTGAGAGTGATGATGGATTATTGAAATTGTTTAATAAGGGTTTAATATAAAGGAGTTGGGGAATTGAATAATTGATATATGATTGATGTATGTTGTGTTTAAGGAAGTTGAAAACATAAAATACATGAGTTTGGATCCTAGAGAGAGATGTAATTTGTGAAGTTGTGATCTAAAGTTTTAGAATGAGTTTCATAAGTGAATATTGTATTGGAATTCATGTATCTTATCATTGTTTTTGGATTAGGTTGTGAAGGAAGAGGATTGCCCTAATTTAAGTGGTGAAGAGTTCTTGGAAGGTAAAGTGGATAGATTGGTGTGAGTGATTCTTAAGGTAAGTACAAATTACATTAATTTGTAAATGTGTTAGTGAATCTAATGCATTGTTGATCTGTATTAATAGTGTGAATATTGTGATAAGCATGTAATATATGTGCCTAGAACATTGATTATATCCATTTGAATCATGCTATATTGTGTATAATGTGATTTAATGCAATCAAGGAGGCTTGGCCGTGTTTGGTTTTTAGATTATTGAGAGACACGGCCAAAATTTAAGGAGAGACACGGCCATGTTATGGGAGACACGGCCAAGTCAGGGGAAACTTGGCCGTGCTGGATGATTTTTGGAGAGACACGGCCACTGTCTTGGCCGTGTCCCTTGCCCGTGTCTGCTACTGCCTGATTCCATCTTTCTTCTTTTGTTTTTGTTCTTTGGATTTAAGGGAGACACGGCCAAGCTAGGGGAGTCTTGGCCGTGTTGGAATTTTTGTTGAGAGACACGGCCACAAGCTTGGCCGTGTCCCTTGAGTGTGTTGGCTACTGTATTTATTTTTTTTTTCTATTCTTGCATTGTGGGATCCTCCAAAGGTCTTTTTGTATCTACACTTTAAATATACTTAAAACAAGGATGACTGTAACACCCCTATACCCCGTATACGTACACAACATGCTAATACGATCGTAATATACGTATACTGAATATAGAAATGTCACGGTTACAAAACACACATGACATGACTCTTATATACTATGAACAAATTCAAAACTTTTAAATGAGTTTATAAAACGAAATAGATAGAAAGTTTATTTAAAACACAGCGAAAAATATAACAAATGTTTCCCAATACATTTGCATTAAAATCAAAAGTTACAAATATAAAATATATACATGAGTGGCAGCTCTTCTCTGATCTTTAAGTCCAAAAATCAACTCTTCAACGCCTAGACTCACTAGGTATAGAGGAACTCTCGGGTTCAATCCTGTCACCTGCGCGATGAACCACAATCGCGCTGAGCCAACAGCTCAGTAGAACAAACTATAATGATATTATGCTATGTCATACATTCAAACAATATAGATCATACTCAATACACTTTATTTTATGGATGTTTCATTTCATTATTTCAATAATTATATCATCATCCATCACTCACACATTTAACATAGACACACATGGGCCCAACAAGCATTTAATATGATATTCAAAGTTCAGAGTTACTGCTTTGGTTTATAATCACAATGATCAAGCCCGTAGGCGATATATATATCATATCTCTATCCATGGATAGTGTAACAGACCCAGTCTCTTGGACCATCAACCCATTAACATGAGGAGATCCTCAACCCGGCTAGACTGTTACTAGTAACAGACCCAGTCTCTTGGACTATCAACCCGACTAATCGAGGAGATCCTCAACCCGGCTAGACTGTTACTTTTCATAAATTTCATTTTCACATTTCATTTAGTGTAACAGACCCAGTCTCTTGGACCATCAATTCAATTCGATTGAAGAGATCCTCAACCCGGCTAGACTGTTACCTTTATATAGGCATGCCACCAAAACCAGTACTCTGAAATTTGAATAAACATATTAGGCACACAACCATTTCATATATCTCTTTATCAAACTTTTTCTCAATTCATTTCTCATTCCACAGTCAACTAGGCAAACATGCCTCATTTGAGTCAATATAGCCAATCACAATGGCTTTACACATCATCTTATCATCACATCTTTCATTTTCGTAACACATACATATACCATATTACATTTCATGAGGTTCATATTGTATAAAACGTAACATTATTCAAACATATCAACAATACAATGAAATTACTTAGTACATTCACACTCAAATGTATAAGTTCCAAAATCACATGAATGTATGTTATAATGCAAGGTTTGTACTTACCTCAAAAGAAATCCACACAATTCTAAACACTTCCTCTTAACAAGTCCTTCACCAAATAATTAAGGCAATTCACCTTCTTCACAACCTAATTCAAAACAATGAGGAAACTCACATAAGATCATAAGGCTAAGAATCAATTAGGGCAAACTCTAAACTGGACACGCTCACCCACACGGGCGTGTCCCTGACCGTGCCCTAACTCCACAACACAGAAGCATTTACACGTTCAGGACCACGGGCGTGTCACTGGGCGTGTAATACCTACTGTCTCTCAGAAGTATCGACACGTCCAACATCATGAACGTGTTCCTGGCCGTGTCAATTCCCCAAAGTCACAGTAGCTATGACACGCTCACTAACACGGGCGTGTTAATGGCCGTGTCACACCTACTGCCATCCAACACAATTGACACGCCTAAAGACCTGGACGTGCTCCTGGGCGTGTCAGGCCAAAAACCCAGATTCCGGCCAAAACAACAATCCAACCAACAAACAACAATCTTCCACCATCTTCCACTTCAACAAAACTCAACTAGACACACCCAAAACCATAACAACCTTGCAAAAACACCAACACAACTCAAAATACACATCCAACACCAAATCACAACATCATCAAAAACTCTAAACACAACCACAACTCAATCTTAACCAACAAACTTATTCTTCCTTTCAATCTTACTCTTTTCTTCAATCCAACCCAAGAATCAAAGATCAAGTAAACCCAACACTCTTAAACACAACACACTCAAACATATCCATACCAACAACCATAAATCACCAAACCCACAACACAAACTCAAAGAAAACAAGGGAATCAAGAGGAAACTTACCAAGAATGAAGAAAACTCTTAAATTCCTCCTTGATCTCTTGAAAACTTCTTCAATCTTGAGCTTGGAAGGTCAAATCTCTCCCTCTCTCTTGTTCTCTTGCTGCTGCCGTCCAAAGCAAAGAAAGGAGAAGAAAAGGAAAATGAGAGACACGAGAAGAGAGGAAGAAGGAAGAAAAGGAAAAGAAAGAAAAGTCAAACATTAACCCTCTCTCTCCTCAAAACATTCTCCTCCACACAAATAAAAATAAAATAATCTCAAACATCACCATCCACCCATCTTAATCCACTAACTCAATTTCAAAATAATTACCTTTATACCCTTCAAACAAATATTTGTATATGTTAAGTATATCACAATATATACAACATATACACATTACTCTAACCTCAACTCTCTTTCCAATAAAATAAATACACTTAATCCAATAATAACAATAATTACTCCAATACTTCTACGGTACATTTTGGGATATTACAATGACCTAAACAAATGTATATTGAGGATTCTAAATCTATGAATGAGGTAAATTATATATGTGTTTATCAATGATGATTATTCTTAATGGATGTTTAATGTGTTTGATTATGTATATTTCAATAATGAGGTATTATAATGTGAATTGAAACAAATGAGATGTGAAGCCATTGTTATTGGCTATGATGATTCAAATGAGATGTGAAGCCATTGTTATTGGCTATGATGATTCAAATGAGATATGTGGGGCATGTTTGCCTAGATGATGATGAGCATTGAGAATGAAATTGATAATGAAATAATAAATGAACTGTGTCTAATATGTTATTCATTTTCAGAGTTTTGTTGTTGGTGGCATGCCTAATAGTAACAATCTCTTGAAGTTAGGTTGGGCTTGATCCTTGAAGCCAAGTTGGGTTGAAGTTAACATGTTTTACTCCCCTTGAAGCTTGGTTGGGTCTAGTCCTTGAAGCCTAATTGAGATGTTACAACCCTTGAAGCTAGGTTGGATTGGTTCTTGAAGCCAAGTTGGGTTGATACTTAGCATGCTTTGTTCCCCTTGAAGCTTGGTTGAACCTAATCCTTGAAGCCTAGTTGGGATAATGATAATGATAAATGAGATAATTAAACCAAAACATTAACTCTGAAAGTTGAATGGCATATTAGTGTCTTTTGGGCCCATGCGTGTCTTTACTTAAATGTGAATTATGGAATGAAAAATGTATTGTTATGTGATTTATGATGATAATCATGGAATAAGATGTATACAATACATAAATAAATTATTGAAAGTGAATATGGCTTGAGGAGCTATGTTGAGAAATGAGTTTATGAAAATATAATATGATGTGTAAAATGGATATAAATGTGGAACTTGTGAGTATTGTTTTCACAAAGGGTTGGATAAGTCGTTGATTGGTGATTTGTTGAAATGATGTATATGCATATGTATATATGATATATGAGATTAGTAGAGATATATGAAAGGTGTAATTGAAAAGGGAAAAACCATGATAAGAAACTATTGGTACATGAGGTTAATATATTTGTATGTTAGAATTTCTGTACTATATGTTTATACTATTTATTTGTATTACTAAGCTCTCGGGCTTAGCGCGAATGTGTAATCGCGCAGGTGAGTAGATGGTAGATCTGAAGTCTTTTGTTATGCCACGAGAAGATTAAGAGTTTGTCGAGACCAACTAGAAGGTGATGCATACATGTGTGGTTTAATTATGTTGTATTTTTGATAAGAATATATTCATATGTATAAATAATGTTTTGGTAAATAAGAATGAGAGTAATATATATATATATATAAGACCATTGAAAGTATAATGATTTTGTAAATGTTCTTTAAATTAATGTAATATTGTTTGAACTCGGATAAAGGTTTTTAAATTGAAACTAAAAGTGACATTCTTATACTTTATATACGTATTGTATGTATACCAGGTATATGTATAGTACTTATATAGGGTATGGGAGTGTTACATAAAGAATTTGTCACCAAAACATCAATTCCTAGGGACTCTGAATACAAATCACTCACAGGCAAGATGGATGCATTAATGTATGAATGAGTCGACCCAGGGTCTATCAAAGCAAGAACTGAAGTACTGAAAAAAGAAAAAGTACAAGCAATAATGGTTGAAGCATTAGGCTGCCTCTGCATCACATATACCCGCTGTGATGGCCTGCCTCATATAGTCTACCTCCAACTATAAAACCTCCTCTTTGTCCAGACCTAGATATACCAACCCTACCAAAACCTCTGCTACTACGACCTCCTCTAACACTAGGTCGAGAAGATGCAATATCTATCTGTCTATCCTCTGGTGGCTTTGGGTAATCTCTGAAGAAGTGATCTGGTGACTCACATCTATAACACATTGTTGGTCCACCTGTCTTCCAGCAGGCACCCCCATGTGCCCTACCATAATGGAAACAAATTTATGGAACTGGCCTCTGTACTACTGGGGTTGGAGGACTAGCCACTGAGAATGTAGGTCTCTGTCTCTATCTCTGCTACTGTACTGACCTACCAGACTACCTCTGGCTCCTACTGAATCTCTAAAAATATCCTCCTCAGCCTCTCTTCAAAGATGAAGACCCTGCATCACTCTAGGGTCTCCTAGCTTTGGTCCTCTTCTCTAGCAGCTGTTGCAAGACCCTGTGCTCTCTCAACACTCCTGGCAGCTGCAATCAACTGAAAAAAATTCTGATACCGGGAGTCTTCTATAATGCACATGATAGAGGGTCTCAGCCCCTCCTCAAACCTCTGACACTAGTCAATCACATAAGAAATGATCTCATTAGCATACTGACTCAGCCAGGTAAACTCTATCTCATACCCTGACACTATCCTGGTATCCTTCCTCAAACTCAAGAACTCTATATTCTTTGCATCCTTATACTCCCTCAGAGTATACTTCTGCTCGAACTCCTGCATGAAATCGTCATAGGTCAGGACTGGTGGATCATCCAGAGCATGTGGAACAATTTTCCACCAAATCATATGCATCTCTCCGCAAAAGAGATCTGGCATAGTCAAACTTTTTCTTTGGAGTAGACTGCAACTGGATGAATACTCTATGAACTCTGTCTAGCCATTGCTCTGCTATAGTAGGGTTTGTAGTACCAATAAAGTCCTCAGCTCCAAACCTCCTCAACTTATCATATTTCCTCGTCAACAATTGTGGCTGCAGCTACGATGGCGGCGGCTGCTGAACTGGAGCCTGCCTCAACAGCTCCACCATATGCCGTACCCAGCCTAGCAAAATCTCATCAAATGCTGGTCTCTTTGGCACAGGAGCAGGTGCCCCTTCAGCAATCTCAGCTCTAGGTCCATCTCTACCCTCACCACAAGCCACACTCACTGCACTACCCTCTACAGACTGATACGTCTGAGACGCCATAACTACCTATATCTGTAAACACAACAGAAATTGCCACATCAGAGATCAGAAACTGCCAGTGCCAATGCATGTATCATATTTAAACCATATTTAAAATTCTCCATTTTCTTTCTCTTACAACCTAGCTAGGTTAAGAACCTCAAACCTAGGCTCGGATACCAAAATAAATGTAACACTTTTATACTCTATATGCATACAATACATACACCCATCATATATAATATATGAATATATGATATAAGAATTCCATAACCCAATTTGAATTTGTATAAACTTAAATCATTTAAGTGATGTCATATATATATCACAAACCATCAAGAATGTTTTGGATAAACATTTGGCAATGAAGTTTATATCATTGTTATTGGCTATGATGATTCAAATGAGATATGTGGGGCATGTTTGCCTAGATGATGATGAGCATTGAGAATGAAATTGATAATGAAATAATAAATGAATTGTGTGTCTAATATGTTATTCATTTTCAGAGTTTTTTTGTTGGTGGCATACCTAATAGTAACAATCTCTTGAAGTTAGGTTGCGCTTGATCCTTGAAGCCAAGTTGGGTTGAAGTTAACATGTTTTACTCCCCTTGAAGCTTGGTTGGGTCTAGTCCTTGAAGCCTAATTGAGATGTTACAACCCTTGAAGCTAGGTTGGATTGGTTCTTGAAGCCAAGTTGGGTTGATACTTAGCATTCTTTGTTCCCCTTGAAGCTTGGTTGAACCTAATCCTTGAAGCCTAGTTGGGATAATGATAATGATAAATGAGATAATTAAACCAAAACATTAACTCTGAAAGTTGAATGGCATATTAGTGTCTTTTGGGCCCATGCGTGTCTTTGCTTAAATGTGAATTATGGAATGAAAAATGTATTGTTATGTGATTTATGATGATAATCATGGAATGAGATGTATACAATACATAAGTAAATTATTGAAAGTGAATATGGCTTGAGGAGCTATGTTGAGAAATGAGTTTACGAAAATATAATATGATGTGTAAAATGGATATAAATGTGGAACTTGTGAGTATTGTTTTCACAAAGGGTTGGATAAGTCGTTGATTGGTGATTTGTTGAAATGATGTATATGTATATTTATAAATGATATATGAGATTAGTAGAGATATATGAAAGGTGTAATTGAAAAGGGAAAAACCATGATAAGAAACTATTGGTACATGAGGTTAATATATTTGTATGTTAGAATTTCTGTACTATATGTTTATACTATTTATTTGTATTACTAAGCTCTCGGGCTTAGCGCGAATGTGTAATCGCGCAGGTGAGTAGATGGTAGATATGAAGTCTTTTGTTATGCCACGAGAAGAGTAAGAGTTTGTCGAGACCAACTAGAAGGTGATGCATACATGTGTGGTTTAATTATGTTGTATTTTTGATAAGAATATATTCATATATATAAATAAAGTTTTGGTAAATAAGAATGAGAGTAATATATATATATAAGACCATTGAAAGTATAATGATTTTGTAAATGTTCTTTAAATTAATGTAATATTGTTTGAACTCGGATAAAGGTTTTTAAATTGAAACTAAAAGTGACATTCTTATACTTTATATACGTATTGTATGTATACCAGGTATATGTATAGTACTTATATAGGGTATGGGGGTGTTACATAAAGAATTTGTCACCAAAACATCAATTCCTAGGGACTCTGAATGCAAATCACTCACAGGCAAGATGGATGCATTAATGTATGAATGAGTCGACCCAGGGTCTATCAAAGCAAGAACTGAAGTACTAAAAAAAGAAAAAGTACAAGCAATAATGGTTGAAGCATTAGGCTGCCTCTGCATCACATATACCCGCTGTGATGGCCTGCCTCATATAGTCTACCTCCAACTATAAAACCTCCTCTTTGTCCAGACCTAGTTATACCAACCCTACCAAAACCTCTGCTACTACGACCTCCTCTAACACTACTGGGGTTGGAGGACTAGCCACTGAGAATGTAGGTCTCTGTCTCTATCTCTGCTACTGTACTGACCTACCAGACTACCTCTGGCTCCTACTGAATCTCTAAAAATATCCTCCTCAGCCTCTCTTCAATGATGAAGACCCTGCATCACTCTAGGGTCTCCTAGCTTTGGTCTCCTCTTCTCTAGCAGCTGTTGCAAGACCCTGTGCTCTCTCAACACTCCTGGCAGCTGCAATCAACTGAAAAAAATTCTGATACCGGGAGTCTTCTATAATGCACATGATAGAGGGTCTCAGCCCCTCCTTAAACCTCTGACACTAGTCAATCACATAAGAAATGATCTCATTAGCATACTGACTCAGCCAGGTAAACTCTATCTCATACCCTGACACTATCCTGGTATCCTTCCTCAAACTCAAGAACTCTATATTCTTTGCATCCTTATACTCCCTCAGAGTATACTTCTGCTCGAACTCCCGCATGAAATGGTCATAGGTCAGGACTGGTGGATCATCCAGAGCATGTGGAACAATTTTCCACCAAATCATATGCATCTCTCCGCAAAAGAGATCTGGCATAGTCAAACTTTTTCTTTGGAGTAGACTGCAACTGGATGAACACTCTATGTACTCTGTCTAGCCATTGCTCTGCTATAGTAGGGTTTGTAGTACCAATAAAGTCCTCAGCTCCAAACCTCCTCAACTTATCATATTTCCTCGTCAACAATTGTGGCTGCAGCTACGATGGCGGCGGCTGCTGAACTGGAGCCTGCCTCAACAGCTCCACCATATGTCGTACCCAGCCTAGCAAAATCTCATCAAATGCTGGTCTCTTTGGCACAGGAGCAGGTGCCCCTTCAGCAATCTCAGCTCTAGGTCCATCTCTACCCCACCACAAGCCACACTCACTGCACTACCCTCTACAGACTGATACGTCTGAGACGCCATAACTACCTATATCTGTAAACACAACAGAAATTGCCACATCAGATATCAGAAACTGCCAGTGCCAATGCATGTATCATATTTAAAACCATATTTAAAATTCTCCATTTTCTTTCTCTTACAACCTAGCTAGGTTAAGAACCTCAAACCTAGGCTCGGATACCAAAATAAATGTAACACTTTTATACTCTATATGCATACAATACATACACCCAACATATATAATATATGAATATATGATATAAGAATTCCATAACCCAATTTGAATTTGTATAAACTTAAATCATTTAAGTGATGTCATATAAATAATATGTAAAATATTTCTTACTAAAACACATACATAACTTCATTGCCAAATGTTTATCCAAAACATTCTTGATGGTTTGTGATATATATATACATCAAAATATAACATAATATACACGAAGTCAAAATGTACAAAAATATAAAATATGTACATACTGGCAGTTTGTCTCTGATCTTGATGTCCAACAATCAACTCTGCACTCAAGATCTCAAGCCTAGACTTAACTCGGTCTAGATGAACTCTTAGGCTCAACCGGATCTAGCCTGTCACTTACACGATGAATCACAATCACATTACGCCAAAAGACTAGTAATACAATCTTTGATAACAATAAAGTTCAAATGCAATGCCTATGCACAATGCATAAGGATATTATATCTCATAACATTATATCTTAATATATTGCTCAATTGTTCCACAATTCATAATTCACATAAAACAAACACAAGCATGGGCCCAAAAAGATCTAATATGCTATTCAAATCCCAAAGTTACTGCTTTGGTCTAAGATGAGACCATGTGCCTTGGCCTGAAGGCAAATCATAATCACAATGGGGATAACCTCATATGTAACATCACAACTAGGCTTCAAGGACTACGCCCAACCCAGCTTCAAGGGACTGCTACATCATGTAACATCCCAACTAGCTTTAAGGACCAAGACCAACCCAGCTTCAAGGGACTGTTACGTCTTAGACATGCCGCTAAACACAAAACTCTAAAAATTGAATAACATACTAGGCACACAATTCTTTCATAATTCCTTTATCAATATCTTTCTCATTTTCTCAAGATCAAACTAGGCACAATGCCTCAATTATCTCATTTATATCAATATAGCCATCACCAATGGCTTTACATACCATCTTTAATGTATACATAACAATTTGCATTACCCATACATTTTGGGTCATCATCATATTTTGCACATAGTTCACATTACATATAATGCATTTGTGACATTACACAAATCATAGCATATTACTCATGTACCAACAATGTAGTAAGTAACTTAACACATTTTCCATCCAAATGTGTTAAGTCCAAATGTCATGTAAATATAAACAATTATTCAAAGTTTGTACTCACCTCAAAAAGCAACAAAACAAGCTCAAACACCACTTTCAATCTCCTCTTCCAAGATATCACTCAACACCTGGATTGGGTAACTCAAGTCTCTTCAAAGCCTAAACCAAATGTGATTATAAATAATCACTTAGTAACACACTTATAGGCATATACAAAACCTCTTAATGCAAGGATAAGAAACACAAAGGAAAATAAGGAAAAAGAACTATTTAGGAAAAATTCTACACATGGCACGCTCAACAACACAGGCATGTCAATGACCGTGCCCTAAACCCACAACATAGAAGCTTTGACATGCTCAGTGACATGGGCATGTCAATGACCATGTTCTAAGCTCTGTATTACAGTAGATAAGACACGTCCAGAGACATGGGCGTGTCCCTATCCGTGCCAAAACTCCTACAGCACAGTAGCTGTGACATGCTCAGTGACATGAGTGTGTCACTGCACGTGTCAATACTATAACACTATAGAAGCTGTGACATGCTCAGTGACAAGGACGTGTCACTGCACGTGTCACCAACACTAGAAACAAAACCATTGACATGCTTAAAGACATGGCCATGTCACCGGGCATGTCACGTCAAAATCCTGATATCAACACATAATTGTCACATCCAAAATTATCTTTCTTTACCCTTTTCAACTCTATTCAAACTCAACCAAATCCATCATTTTACCATAAAATACTTGTATATACATCACAACAACTCAATTAAAAGCAAAATACACAATTTAAAACCATGACTTCACAACTCAAAAATTACACAACCCAAAACTCTTATTCTCTTCACCAAACTTAACCTTTTCTTCAATCCAAACCTAAATTCATAGTTAACTACTCAAAAGAACTCCATACATACCAATATAAACCATTAACACATACTACACCAAACATTCAATTAACACAAATACAATCTTCTATATAAAATCAAGAAAACAAGTTGGAAACTTACCAAATATGGAGAAAATCCTCAAACTTCAACTTGAACACTTGAAATCCTTCAATTACTTGAGCTTGAAAAAAGAAAATTTCTCCTTTCCTTTAATGAAAATAGCCGGTCTTCAATGGAGAAAGAAGAAGAAAAAGATGATCACCCACTCATCATTATACAACTAACACTCTTATAAACCACACAAATTCCCACTTTCACTCTCCACCAAATAAAATATATATTACTTAATTAATATAAAAGAATATCATTCACCCTAGTGTCTCTCCATAAGGAGCACTAGTGTTGTTTGACAAGAAGAATGATGGCACTTTGAGATTGTGCATCGATTATCGATAATTGGAAAAAGTAACCATCAAGAACAAGTACCCATTTTGTATTATTCATCTCTTTGATCAGTGGAAGGGGGCAACTGTATTCGCCAAGATTGATTTGAGATTTGGTTATCATCAGTTGAGGGTTAAAGATGTAGAAGTACCTAAGACTGCTTTTTGTACAATGCATTGCCACTATAAGTTTTTCATGATGCCTTTTAGTTTGAAGAATACACTAGCAACATTCATGGATTTGATGAATTGAGTCTTCATGCCATTTTTGGATGAATTTGTGGTGGTATTCATTGATGACATTTTGGTTTACTCAGTAGCAGGGAAGATCATGATAGGAATCTACATATTGTATTGCAAACTTTGAGGGTGAAACAATTTTATGCCAAATTATCCAAATGTGGGTTTTGGTTTGATCAAGTGACCTTCCTTGGACATGTTGTTTGTCCAGAAGGCATTAGAGTTGATATGAGCAAGGTTAACGTAATCTTGAATTGGAGTACACCAAAGAATGTGATAAAAGTTAGGATTTTTTTAGGATTTGTAGGTTATTATTGTCCATTTATGAAGGGATTCTCCATGATAGCTATGCCACTCACCAAACTACTTTGAAAAGATATGAGGTTTGTGTAATATCCTAAAATATACCCTAAAAGTGTTGGGATTATTGTTGTATTTGGATTCAATGTGTGTATTGAAGGGTAAGAGAAAAGAAGTGAAGAGAAGATATGGGAATTATAAAATGTAACATATATATGAGGTATAAAATGGTGTAGGAAAAGTGAGTTGTATATATATATATTTGTATGATTAGTTAATAATAATAATAATGATAATAAGGACAAAAAGGAAAATAAAGAGGAAAGCAAAAAGAAGTTTGTGTGGAGGAGATTTAATTGCATTATTATTATTATTATTATTATTATTATTATTATTATATATATATATGATAAGGATGAAGGAAAGAACGAGAACGTTCTTTCTTCTTCTCCTTCGTCTCCTTCTTCTTAGTAAACGAGAGAGAGAGAGAGAGAGAGAGAGAAGCTAGAGAGAGAAAGGGGATTTTACTTCTAATTACACCAAAGACTAAGGTTATCAAGAGGCTTGCAAATGGATATTGAAGATTTGGCAAGCTATTCAAGTAAGTACTTCTCTCTTGAGTTGATTTTATTGATTATGTATATATATGTTTTTATCTTCTTGTTTTGGGTTTCTTTGGATTGAGGTATGGTTGGTGTTTAAGATGATGGAAATGAAAGATTGAAGTATGTAATTGTGTTGAATTGGTATTTAAGTGTTGATAATTTGGGGTATTTGTGATGATGATGATGAATTGTTGAGTTAGGATTTGATATGAATGAAATGGTATTTTGAGTAATTGATTATAGTGATGTATATATATTGATTGTTATGGTGATATAATGAAGTTATATAAATGTTAAAGTGATATGGAATTGATAAATATGAACAAAGATGATGATTAAAAGGGTTGTGGTATGAATTTTGGAAATGGTTTGGTCTTTGAGTTCTTGAAGGACACGGCCAAATTATGAGAGACACGGCCAAGTTAGGGCAACTTGGCCGTGTTGGATGCATTTTGGAGAGACACGTCCACAAGCTTGGCCGTGTCCCTTGAATGTGTTTGCTACTGCCTGACTTTTGTTGAGAGACACGGCCGTGTCCTCTGCCCGTGTCTGAGTCTGTTTGAAATTGTGATGAGAGACACGGCCACAAGCTTGGCCGTGTCCCATGCCCGTGTTCGCTACTGCCAAAATTGTGTTGAGAGACACGGCCACAAGCTTGGCCGTGTCCCTCAAGTGTGCTGCCCGTGTCCCTCAAATGTGTTAAGTAATGTTTTATTCTTTGTCCTTCTTACATTGTTATATATTCTTCTTATATTGTTGGATCTTTAAAAGGGTCTTTTGGTACCTAAACACACTTAAAACAATAATGATCCAACCAAAAGTATATAGAAGATTATAAATCCATGAATAATGTAAAGTGTGATGTATCTAACAATGATGGTATAGGAAATGTGGAAGATATAATGATCATGTATACTTGAGTGATGAATTGATCAATATGATTTGATGATACTATATGAATAATGTTATGTTCTATGCTTTGTAAATTGTAATGTGTTATATGAATGATGTGATGTTGTGATGAAGCATGAAATATAAAATATGTGATATTGTGATGACAGATGAAATGTGAGTTGAAATCAAATGAAATATGAAGCCATTGTTATTGGCTATGATGATTCAAATGAGATGTGAGCCATTGTTATTGGCTATGGTGATTTTAATGTGATGTGATGAAGCCATTGTGATTGGCTATGATGATTCAAATAAAATGTGAACCATTGTTATTGGTTATGATAATTCAATTGAGAATAAAATTGATAAATGAGTTGTGTGACTAATGTGTTATTCCATTTTCAGAGTTTGTTGTTGGTGGCATGCCTAAGAAGTGTAACAATCTCTTGAAGTTAGGTTGGATTAAATCCTTGAAGCCTAATTGAGATGTTACCACCCTTGAAGCTAGGTTGGATTGGTTCTTGAAGCCAAGTTGGGTTGAAGCTTAGCATGCTTTGCTCCCCTTGAAGCTTGGTTGAACCTAATCCTTGAAGCCTAGTTGGGTCTATGATAATGATAAATGTGATAATTAAACCAAAGCATTACTCTGAAAATTGAATGGCATATTAGTATGTTGTTTGGGCCCAAGTCTGTCTTTGTTGTCAATGTGATTCATGCTTGATGAATTGTGAATAAAATGATGTTATGAAGTATGATTTTGTAATATGTGCATTGATGTATTGAAGAGGAATGTGTTTTGAGGGACTTTGTTGAGATATGGGCTTATGAACATGTTGTATGATGTGTAAAATGTATATGAAGGTGGAATTTGTGAGAATTGCTATTATGAAAATTTGGATAGATCATTGAATGGTGTTTTGTTAAAATGATGTATGTTATATATATATATATATGAAATAGAAAGGGCAAGAATTGTGTTATGAATGTTCCATGTAATTATATATCAAATTTGCAAAGATAGTGAGAACTTCTGAAGAATGCATTGAGAAAGGAATACGTGGTAAGAAAACAATAAAACTAAATGCTAAAAATTTAAGGTATGATTCTTTTGGCAAAGTTTATTTTATTATTGTTTTATTTAGTACTACTAAGCTCTCGGGCTTAGCGCGGATGTTTAATCGCGCAGGTATTTATGAGGTTAATTTGGAAGTTTAGCTGTGGTGCCACGAGAAGAGTAAGGGTGTCTCGAGACCAACTAGAAGGTGATGCATACATATATGATTTTAATTATGTTGCATTTTTAATAAGAGCAATGATTTTATAAATGTGTTTCAAAGTAATGTAAAATTTTATGAATTCGGTTAAAGGTAAATAAACTGAAAATTTACGTGACATTCTGATACTACATATATGTATTGTATGTATACTAGGTATATGTATGGTACTTATATGGAGTATCAGGGTGTTACAATTATTTTGGTATCAGAGCTTAGGTTTGAAATTCTCGGCCTAAGTGAAATTAAAAAGAAAATTTTTGAAAAATTTAAATGAGAATCAAAAAGAAGAGTTTTGAAATGCAATTGGTAATATATGCATATGCATTCACATCTAGGTTGGTCTCAAACGTGGCATTATGTGAATTGTGATGTATTTGGATTACATGAGATAAATGATAGTATGTAAATGAGGTTTCATATGAAAGTAAAATTTTAAAATGTTGATAATTGAAAAATGATTGTGATGTAAAGAAATGATATGGAATTTATAAGTAAAAGTGTAATTGTTGACATGTGTATGACATATAAGGAAATGGCTAAAAGAATAAAGTTGGAAATGAGTTAAAAACAGAATTTAGATTAAAGTATGTAATCTTTCCTCTATTATTTGAACCTCTTTCTAATAAACTTATGTTTAGATTTCTAGAAAGAGGAAATATTGCTGGATGAGTAATATGGAAAGATATATGGTTTAAATGAAAAGATTACAGTGGATTATTGAATGAGTTGATTGGTATAGATTAAGTATGATAATTTAAGGTATGGACATGAAAAACTAAGGTTTGCTTAAGAGGAAAAAGAGATGATGTTGGTTAAATATAAAGAGATATTGGTGTTGATTGTATTGTTAATTTAGTGCAAACATGGTGATTTCAATGTTAGAAATGTGATATGTTTGAATATTGTAAAAGCTCTTGTAAATGGTGATAATATATGATACTTAAATTTTTGGAATGAGCTTGGTAATGGTGAAACATATATGTTTGATGTTGCTTAGTAGTATATATATACAAGATGTTTTAAGATTGATATTAAGAGAATGAGATGAATAAATGGAAGTTTAAGTAAACTAATAAGTTGAGAACTTATGGTTATAATGGAATGTAGATAAAGATTATTTAGATATTGATAGTTTAATGTATTCAATACATGAGATATATGAAATGAATAGTAGTGCACATGAAAGTATTATGAATTGGGGAATGAGATTGATAATAGGAAAATTTGATTAGAAAAAAAAAAGATTGAGTAAATGGAAATGAGTTACTTTAAGTAATTTGATTGGAAAGGAAGAAAATGGGTAGGAAAGATATGTTAAAGGTATTTAAAAACAAATGTGAGAAAGATATCACATTGAACATGTGATTAAGATCTTTGTAAAATAATATTATAAGTAGAGCGTATATATTTATTGAAGTTAAGGAATAATTTAAGTTATGTTAAAAGTATGAGAATGATAATAGTCCAAGGAAAGTGATAAATATTAAATTTGTCTAAACTATATGCAAAAGAGAAATTTAATAAATTGCATAATTATGTGTATATATATAAAGGATATGTAAGAGGAATTTTCGACATGAATATATATAAGAAAGGTGGGAAGTGAGTCACATTATGAATGTGACTTATGAATGCATATATGATATGTTTATTATTTTATACCATTGTATGTTTAATGGTATTAGAAATGAGATTGCATATAGTAGTGGATTTAATAAAGATTAAATTTTCGTAGAATAGATTATGTGATGAAATAGAAAATGAGAATGAATTTGGGTAATATGGGGCTATGAAATTGTTATGATAATAACTAAATCAGGTTATCATAAGATGTTTTGGGAACTTAAAGTATTTGTGTGTGGAAATATTTTATGTATAAGTGTAATAGGAAATTGTAAGGAAAGAATAATGTATTTTAAAAAAAAAAAATTTTTTTTAAAGGAGATGGATTGAAAATGGAGTAATGAATGATATATGTGCAAGATTTGTATTTGATTGAAGGTTGAGTGTAGAAAATGTTAAAGATTATATTATGGAACATGAGTTAGGTTATGATGATCAAATAATTAAAAGTAAACTGGTTGAGATGAAACTAAAAAGGTGTTAACTCTTGGTGTAATAAAAGTTTAAAGTATATTTATAAGTATGATTTCTATTGATTGAGTATATGAATCTGAAAAGACAAGAATTTGAATATAAGTTTGATCTAATGAGATTAGGTTATATATATGTATATATTGTAAAATCCAATGATAAATGTGGATAAGATAATTGTTGGATTGAATCAAATAAGGTTGAGATATTAGTATATTGTGTGTAATAGATCGATTGATCTAGATTTCGCTAAAGTTGCAAGTCAATATTGAGATTTAATACGTACAGTTGTATTGGGAGTGTAGAATCTAAATGGTAATGTGTATGATATAATATTCTGGCATATGAATGAATATAAATAAATTGAATTATATCAATTGTGTTTGATGGGGAAAAGAGAAATGTTGTTTATCTGTTAAGTAAGTTTAAAAGTTTGGTATTAATATTTATATTAAGTGAAAAGTAAGTTAAAGGAATTAAAAATATTGTTATCCATTGAGATTTGGTAAATGTTATTTTGAAAGTGATAGTAAGAATGGAATAATCAATGTTAAGATATTGATATTTGAAGTTAAAGTTAAGAATATCTATAAAGAGATAATGTGATAATTTGACTTTAATACAAAGATAAAATTCATTGGTAATGTAATGAGTTATCTTAATTGCTTTGTTGAGAAAGTAATAAGATATAAAGGTATATATATCTATACATTGATGAATTGTGAAAATTCAGAGAAGATGATTATTTCTAAGGGGGAGAGTAGAAGTTATGTGAGTTGATAAAATTATAATGTACGATACGATTATCTTCATATGGAAGTTAAGATGGTGATTTGTTCTAAATGGGTTGTTAGTATGCTGGATAATTTCGAGGACGAAATTATTTAAGGGGGAGAGAATTGTAATATCCTAAAATATACCCTAAAAGTGTTGGGATTATTGTTGTATTTGGATTCAATGTGTGTATTGAAGGGTAAGAGAAAAGAAGTGAAGAGAAGATATGGGAATTATAAAATGTAACATATATATGAGGTATAAAATGGTGTAGGAAAAGTGAGTTGTATATATATATATTTGTATGATTAGTTAATAATAATAATAATGATAATAAGGACAAAAAGGAAAATAAAGAGGAAAGCAAAAAGAAGTTTGTGTGGAGGAGATTTAATTGCATTATTATTATTATTATTATTATTATTATTATATATATATATATATGATAAGGATGAAGGAAAGAACGAGAACGTTCTTTCTTCTTCTCCTTCGTCTCCTTCTTCTTAGTAAACGAGAGAGAGAGAGAGAGAGAGAGAGAAGCTAGAGAGAGAAAGGGGATTTTACTTCTAATTACACCAAAGACTAAGGTTATCAAGAGGCTTGCAAATGGATATTGAAGATTTGGCAAGCTATTCAAGTAAGTACTTCTCTCTTGAGTTGATTTTATTGATTATGTATATATATGTTTTTATCTTCTTGTTTTGGGTTTCTTTGGATTGAGGTATGGTTGGTGTTTAAGATGATGGAAATGAAAGATTGAAGTATGTAATTGTGTTGAATTGGTATTTAAGTGTTGATAATTTGGGGTATTTGTGATGATGATGATGAATTGTTGAGTTAGGATTTGATATGAATGAAATGGTATTTTGAGTAATTGATTATAGTGATGTATATATATTGATTGTTATGGTGATATAATGAAGTTATATAAATGTTAAAGTGATATGGAATTGATAAATATGAACAAAGATGATGATTAAAAGGGTTGTGGTATGAATTTTGGAAATGGTTTGGTCTTTGAGTTCTTGAAGGACACGGCCAAATTATGAGAGACACGGCCAAGTTAGGGCAACTTGGCCGTGTTGGATGCATTTTGGAGAGACACGTCCACAAGCTTGGCCGTGTCCCTTGAATGTGTTTGCTACTGCCTGACTTTTGTTGAGAGACACGGCCGTGTCCTCTGCCCGTGTCTGAGTCTGTTTGAAATTGTGATGAGAGACACGGCCACAAGCTTGGCCGTGTCCCATGCCCGTGTTCGCTACTGCCAAAATTGTGTTGAGAGACACGGCCACAAGCTTGGCCGTGTCCCTCAAGTGTGCTGCCCGTGTCCCTCAAATGTGTTAAGTAATGTTTTATTCTTTGTCCTTCTTACATTGTTATATATTCTTCTTATATTGTTGGATCTTTAAAAGGGTCTTTTGGTACCTAAACACACTTAAAACAATAATGATCCAACCAAAAGTATATAGAAGATTATAAATCCATGAATAATGTAAAGTGTGATGTATCTAACAATGATGGTATAGGAAATGTGGAAGATATAATGATCATGTATACTTGAGTGATGAATTGATCAATATGATTTGATGATACTATATGAATAATGTTATGTTCTATGCTTTGTAAATTGTAATGTGTTATATGAATGATGTGATGTTGTGATGAAGCATGAAATATAAAATATGTGATATTGTGATGACAGATGAAATGTGAGTTGAAATCAAATGAAATATGAAGCCATTGTTATTGGCTATGATGATTCAAATGAGATGTGAGCCATTGTTATTGGCTATGGTGATTTTAATGTGATGTGATGAAGCCATTGTGATTGGCTATGATGATTCAAATAAAATGTGAACCATTGTTATTGGTTATGATAATTCAATTGAGAATAAAATTGATAAATGAGTTGTGTGACTAATGTGTTATTCCATTTTCAGAGTTTGTTGTTGGTGGCATGCCTAAGAAGTGTAACAATCTCTTGAAGTTAGGTTGGATTAAATCCTTGAAGCCTAATTGAGATGTTACCACCCTTGAAGCTAGGTTGGATTGGTTCTTGAAGCCAAGTTGGGTTGAAGCTTAGCATGCTTTGCTCCCCTTGAAGCTTGGTTGAACCTAATCCTTGAAGCCTAGTTGGGTCTATGATAATGATAAATGTGATAATTAAACCAAAGCATTACTCTGAAAATTGAATGGCATATTAGTATGTTGTTTGGGCCCAAGTCTGTCTTTGTTGTCAATGTGATTCATGCTTGATGAATTGTGAATAAAATGATGTTATGAAGTATGATTTTGTAATATGTGCATTGATGTATTGAAGAGGAATGTGTTTTGAGGGACTTTGTTGAGATATGGGCTTATGAACATGTTGTATGATGTGTAAAATGTATATGAAGGTGGAATTTGTGAGAATTGCTATTATGAAAATTTGGATAGATCATTGAATGGTGTTTTGTTAAAATGATGTATGTTATATATATATATATATGAAATAGAAAGGGCAAGAATTGTGTTATGAATGTTCCATGTAATTATATATCAAATTTGCAAAGATAGTGAGAACTTCTGAAGAATGCATTGAGAAAGGAATACGTGGTAAGAAAACAATAAAACTAAATGCTAAAAATTTAAGGTATGATTCTTTTGGCAAAGTTTATTTTATTATTGTTTTATTTAGTACTACTAAGCTCTCGGGCTTAGCGCGGATGTTTAATCGCGCAGGTATTTATGAGGTTAATTTGGAAGTTTAGCTGTGGTGCCACGAGAAGAGTAAGGGTGTCTCGAGACCAACTAGAAGGTGATGCATACATATATGATTTTAATTATGTTGCATTTTTAATAAGAGCAATGATTTTTAAATGTGTTTCAAAGTAATGTAAAATTTTATGAATTCGGTTAAAGGTAAATAAACTGAAAATTTACGTGACATTCTGATACTACATATATGTATTGTATGTATACTAGGTATATGTATGGTACTTATATGGAGTATCAGGGTGTTACAGTTTGTATGGATAGATCGATGTCAGGCGAGCTTTGAGTAGTTAAAAGACATGTTGACTTAAGCTCCTATTCTTACTTTACCTATGGAAGGTAAACCATATGTGATTTACAGTGATGCCTCACATAATTGATTAGGATGTGTGTGTTAGTGGAGATTTTTGCTCCCATCTCCCGGTGGAATGGTTCTTATGACTTTGGCATTATTAGGCTTAGGGCCTTAGAGAACATGAGCCTAAATTTGAAGAAATGGAGTCACCACCCGGATGGGCCAAGAAAGAAAAGAAAGGGGTGGATGACTCGATTTCTAAGGAATCCTCAACCCCCTATTGGGTTTGAAAAGTTGGGTACACATGGGGAAGGTGAGAATGACCCAACACACCCATAGCGCCTAGTTCATTGGAACTGGCCTTTTTTTTATGTCTGAATAATATTAAATTCTCAGATTATTATAATACCATTCACATTACATGCAAATGTGGAAAATAATCATATTATAAATCAAGTAAACAAATAAACCGACAAATAAAATGGGCACCCATACAAAGATGGAAACATGCCCTTACAACTGTTCAAACATTCGTATAAATAAATAAAATAGGACACATAACAAAAGGTGAAAATGCATCCCTTACAATTGTCCTAAAATAAATAAAATAAATTAAATTACATAAACAAAATAAATATGGCCCCCACAAGGGAAAACATGCCTTTTACATCCTAAAAAATATACCCAATAAATAAATATTAATATAGTTCAATCATTCATAATAAAATATATAATCCAAACATATAGTTCATCATAAAAATTGCAATCCACAATCATATCTTAATATTAACCCCCTAATGAATTATGGCTACTGGATGAAATTTAGGGTTTTGGAATTTAGGGTTTTGGATTAAACTAAGTTTTGGGTTTGGAATGAAAGTTAAGGTTTCAGATGCTAACAATAAATTTATAAAACTAAACATAAGGGACAGTGGGTTCAATGAATCAATCCAATGTTGCAATTTAAAAAGAATGAAAGAACCAAATAAAATTAAACTAAAAAATGAAGACAATTAACTTTAGATTATGGAATCAAACCTGAGTTGTTGGCTCCTCGAAGGTAGATTTTATGGACCAAGCTTAAGTGCACAATTGCTAGCTAGGCAGCCTAGATCAAGTGTAGTCTTGGCTAGTGCCTTTGGTAATCCTAGAGTCAAGCTATTGCCTCTCCTTCCCCTCTTGCTTTTGTATGCTTGACTTTATTTTAATGGTTATTATTTTTCCTCAAGGTTCTACTGCTTTTTTGCCCATCCTCATTGCCCCTTCTTTGAATAAAAATGACATATTTATAAGCTTTTTCTAGGGAAAATTGGTTCATCCTTCCTTATGCTCTTTAAACTCCCTCCTCTTATCCAAAGCCAAAAAGAATTTTCTATAAGTAGTAATGGACTAATTTTAAGTTAAACCAGGCATGGGGCTTATCAATATCAAATTGGCCAGGCCAATTCAATATGGAGCAAGGCTAATTTGATATGGAGGTAATCCATATCGAATTGGCTTGGATAATATCAAAATTTATCCGCATAGGCCCGATTTAGATTGAAATGACCTAATTCAAATTTTATATAATTAGACTTGATTTAGTTTGGTACTTGTTATTAGAACCAAACTTTAATCTAGCCTTCAAATAAAAATCATATTTGAACTAGTACCAAAATTAAGGGTCTACAGTGTGCTGATGCAAGAGAGTAGAGTTATTGCATATGCATTCAAATAGTTGAAGCCTCATGAGTTAAATAATCCAACCCATGATTTGGAGTTGGAAGCCATAGTGTTTGCATTGAAGATTTGGTGACATCATTTATATGGAAAGAAATGTTTCATCTACACTAATCATAAGAGTTTGAAATATCTTGGTGTTCAAAAGGAGTTGAATCTTTGGTAGAGACGGTGGTTGGAGCTGATAATTGATTGTGATTGTCTAATAAGAAAAATGTAGTTGTTGATGCCTTAAGTCGAAAGTATATGGCAAGGTTGACTGCCTATTCACTCTTGTTGCTTGTTGAGTTGAGAGCTTTGCATACTATATTTGAGGTTTATAGTGATGGTGCACTCATGGCTCAGTTGCAGGTGAGCCCATTATTGATTGATCAGATTAAAAAAGTGCAGAAAGAATATGTAAAACTTTAGAAGAATGTAGCTGATTATCATAAGGGGGAGAGTAAGGACTTCCATGTTAGAGATTGTTGTCCCAATATAGAATCCAAGAGGGGAGGTGAATTGGTTGATTTGAATAATTGATGGAAAATTGAAATTAAGATAAAATCAAAGCAAGAGTAGGAGTAGAGAAGAAAAGAAAATACACAAGGAGTTTATAGTGGTTTGGATTACCTCAGTCCTACATACACTTCCTTAACAACTTGTCAAGGTTCCACTAATCTTGAGTTTTTATAAGCTAAACTCTAAATTGGTGTTTTCATAAGTTCACACCTAACTTCTAAAGGTTTGAGTATCTTCCTCACAACCCCAATAAGAGTTTTCCCAGGCTCACTCTAAAACCTAAGTGTTTCCAAGCTCACACTCAAACTTACAATGGTGTTTAATGCTCACACCCAACACTCAATCAATACAAGTAAATATTTTGATACAAGAAAAATGAAAGTAGTTTACCTTAGCTATATCAATCTTGAGAACCTTATAAGAGATTTCTTAAGTTATTTATAGCCAAATTAGTCTAACTACCCGTTATGAGTAATGTGATATATTCTATGAGACTAGTTGTTATGATTACAAAGAGCTTCCTTAGGAAGCGGTCATCCTAGAACAATGGATGGTCACCCAGTCACGTTGGGTGGTCGTATATTGTTTAAGGATGATGGGTCCATTTAAAAATCTTCCAACGGTCAAATGTTAGTGCTCTGTTAGCGAGATTTTGCCCATCCTTTACTAGCCTGTGACTGTCGGGATGGTCGCCTAAAGGTAAGGGATGGTTGTCCTTTTTGAATTTAAAGCCTGCTCTTATAATGGTCATTTCATGTATCATTAATTCATTTGACATAGTAATTTCCACCAAAATATGAAAGGTGCGGTCGCCATTGACTGAAATAACGGTTGAATTGGACGTCTCACGTTGAACTTCTGGGTGCACCCAAGACCATGAACACTACTACCAATCCATATGATTTTATCTTAAAAATGTATGGATGGTAGCCTATTAAAAGGGACAGTCTTGAAAGAGTTCTACGTGGCCGCTCCTCAGACCCGCCTATCACCACTTTCCTTACTGTGAGTGTTGGAGTTTTTGTCACTTGAGGTGCGATCATCCCAATATATGGATGGTCTCCAATAACTCTATCACGGTCGTTCCTCTAGTCAAGCTTCTTACCGTGACTCCTTTCATTCTTCAAAGCTTCAAGGGCAGTCGTCCTTCAGTCTGGGTGACTACTATTTTTACCATATTCTAGCAATATATTGAGCATTTTATTCTTGCACTAAGTATCTCAAAGACATATTAAATGCATCATTCAATTTGAGTGCTTAAGATCAAAATTGAGGTTATTTGGTTAACAATCTCCCCCTTTTTGATTTTGTCAATCAAATGGAATGATGATGAAAGATAAGCAAGATAATGACAATCTTAGTTTTAAGTGACAATTTCTTCTTTTAATCTCCCCCTAAATGTATGCTTATCCAAGTTGTTTTGAAGATGATTATTGTGTCATTTAATTGCCTTTTACTTGATTTTACTCTTATATTTTTACTTTACATTTTACTTCTCTGCCTTTGACAAAGGCAAAAAGGAAAAAGAAAGAAATGAGTATGGATTAAAGCAGAAATAAAAAGCATTAATAAAAAGGAGATTAATTCATTAAGCATGAAATACAACAATAAAGAAATAGAAACCAACCAATAGAAACCACAAAACAATAAAGAAAAAAGAAAGAGCTAATTAGAATCTACATCCTTTAGTTTCTCTTCTTCCATTGGGGCTTGCCCATGTCAAGAGGAGAATGACCACTACTACTAGAGCTAGAGCTATCACTATCTTTTATGAATTCTTCTTCAAAAGGGTTTTCTTCATGATCACATCCCATTCTTTGAGATCACATTGAGGCAACTCTATTTTGCCTTACATCTCATATAAGTCATGATGCATGTGGGATAGAAGATCAATTTTCTTGTTCAATTTCTAAAATATCTTGGACACATCCCTTTTGAAGTGAGATAATTGATTGTGAAGAGATTTGATGGCTTTTAGGATGAGTCCAATTTTACTAGACTTGGAGGAAGAGGTTTGTTTGGCATTTCCACAACAACCTCCATGGATTCACCTTCTCCTTCAATGGTGTATCTTAGCCTCTTTTTGTGCCTTTCTACTATACCTTTTTTACCAAAAAGATATACATATATGCCATTAATCTTTCTAGCACAATCATCATGTTCTAGGTACTCCATTGTGGTAGCACTAGAAGAAAGGTCAAAAGGAATTCTCAAGGTAGCTAGGTCAAGGTCGTTCAACATATTCATGTGCCTAGCCATTCGAGTGATATGTGAGGAATGAAAGAAGGTTCCTGACCTAGTGGTTGCATGGTGATAGAGTGTATCTATTAAGAATTTGGGTGTGTTGATGGGTATGTTGTAAGCGAAAGCATAGAGAAAAATTAAGTCCCTTTTGGTGACTTTTTCATTTTCATCAGCCCTTTGGTGGATAGAGACTTTTTCATAGTGTATGATATAATCCTATGGAGCATCCAAAGGGAGAGTGATTTAATATGCCTAGCTTTGGATTCCTTCACAAATTAAGTCTCTACAGAGATTTCTTCCCAAAAGGAAGAGAGAGTGTGGTTTGAAAAAGCTATGTCATTGTAGGAAGTAGCTCCATCAGTTGGAAAGTCCCAAATTTTTGCAAAATCTGCTAAAGTTAAGGCACAATATTAATCAAATAGCTTAAATCTAATCCCATACTAACCTAGGGCATAGTTTTCACTCTTTTCTATTTTTAGAAACATTAAAAACTCTTTGCTCAAGCTAGAGTATCCTACCTCATCAGGGTATACAAACATTCTCCATCCAAGAACATCTAGGAATCTGTCAATCTCAACCTTGATATTGAGTGCCATGAGCATGCCTCCAAAGGGGCTTTTTGTTCCTTCCATCTTTTTTCTCTGAAGCATGGCATATCTAATGTCTTCTTTAGAGGTTTGGTGATGGGGTTTATGGATTTTCTCTCCCCTTCTAGGTTGTGGAGGAGAGGGAAGAGTCTCTCCTTTCTCCCTAATAATAATACCTGAGGGCCTGTTTCCTTTTTTCTTTCCTTTAGATGATTTCTTCCTTTTGGGTGCCATAAATTTAATGAGGAGTAGAAAGAAGAAAGAAAAATAGAGTCGGTTGAGAGAGGAGGGTTTAGAGATGAGTTGTGTTGCAAGTGATGTTTATAAGTTTAAAGTGATAAAATGGGTATGGTAACTGAAGTTAGTGGGTATAAATACAGAGAATGTGAAAAACTAGCCATTTCTAGCTGTTAGAGGGTAAAAAATTAAAATCAAACTGATAGCTAACGGTTAGACAATGTTGACGGCTTTAAGTTATGATAAAACCTTTCATACACAATAGTATTTAACACAATGTATTGAATACACATGGTTTATTCATTCAAGGAGCTTTTATTAATTATCCCTAAGGTGTACTTGATGAAGTTTAATATCTTCATTTAATGGTTTTGTAAAGATATCAGCAAGTTGATTTTGAGTTTCAATGAATTCTAAAACAACATTTAGATTTTGAACATTGTCTCTAAAGAAATCATGCCTAATGTCTATATGTTTAGACCTAGAGTGTTGAATGGGATTCTTGGATAAGTTAATTGTACTTGTACCATCACACTTAATAGGAACATGATCATATACTTTTCCATAATCAAGCAATTGTTGCTTCATCTATAAAACTTGTGTACAACAAAAACATGCAGCGATATATTTGGCTTCTACAGCAGATAAAGCAACCGACACTTGTTTCTTGCTAAACTAAGAAACCAAGCAATTACTAAGAAAATGGTATGCATCAGTCTTGCTTTTTATCTAATATGCTACCAGCATAGTCCGTATTTGAAAAGCCTAAAATGTCAAACAATGTATTTTTAGGATACCAAAGCCCTAAGTGCAATATTCCATTTAGATATTTCAAAATCCTTTTAGGGGCATTTAAATGTGATTCTTTAGGACAAGATTAAAATCTATCACACAAATATTCACTGTACATTATATTGGGTCTAGAAGCGGTTAAGTAAAGAAGTGATCCAATAATACCTTGATATTTCTTCTCATCAACTTTCTTACCACTTTT
Source organism: Garcia nutans (assembly GCA_947685225.1). NCBI lineage: Eukaryota > Viridiplantae > Streptophyta > Magnoliopsida > Malpighiales > Euphorbiaceae > Garcia > Garcia nutans. The sequence goes on from CANTUV010000007.1 coordinate 52,792,872, forward strand.
GTCTTTGTCTAACTTCAAGGTTGTACTCATTGGAGTTTTGCTAGCCTTGCAACAATCCATTCCAAATTTTTTTAAGAAGTTCCTTTGTATACTTGGATTGGTTGATAAAAATTCTATCCTTGTTGTGCTTTATTTGTAGACCAAGGTAGAACTTAAGTTCACCCATCATGCTCATTTCAAATTCCCTAGTCATACAAGAAGCAAACTCTTGGAACAAAGATTTGTTAGTAGCACCAAATATAATGTCATCAACATAGATTTGTACAATTAAAATATGATGCAATTTCTTTTCGATAAAAAGGGTAGTGTCAACTTTTCCTTTGGTAAAGCCATTTCTAGCAAGTAAACACTAAGTCTATCATCCCAAGCTCTTGATGCTTGTTTTAGGCCATATAATGCCTTGGTTAGTATAAAGAAATTATGAGCGGGGATTTTTGCCCCCACTCCCGGTGGAATGGTTTCTTGTGACTTCGGCACTGTTTAGGCTCGGGGCCTTAGAGAACACGGACCTAAGTCTGGAGAAAATGGAGTCACCACCCGGATGGGCCAGAAAAAAGAAAGGGGTGGATGACTCATTTCCTAAGGAATCCCTAACCCCCTAATGGGTTCGGAAAGTTAGGTACATATGGGGAAGATGAGAAATGGCCCAACACAGCACAATGCCCGGTTCATTGGAACCAGCCTCCTTTGCAGGTATTAATATTATAAAATTCTTAAGTATAACAATATTATTCATATTACACACAACAATTGAAATGGAGCATCATTATATTAAAATCAAAGCAATGTCCAAACAAACCAAATAAATGGACACCCATCCAAAGGTGGAGACATGTCCTTGTATCATCCATGTCTAAACTAATAGGACACCCATCGAAAGGTAGAAACATGTCATTTACATTAGTCCAAAATATAAAAGCAATTTAAATTACATGATATTTAACTAATGAGGTACTCACAAAGTGGAAACATACCTCTTACAATATTTGAAAATAAAAAATAAATCGATAAAAGTAAATAACCATTCATAATAAATAAATCATTATCAAAGATATTAAACATCAATCAAAATATATAATAAGCATTCATCCATGATAAATTAAATAAATCAAGCATTGAAATTAAATAAATCAAAGCATATAATAAACTACATAATCAAATCTAAAATTAAATAAAGCAATAAATGTATAATTTAGGGTCCGCATCTTAAAATAGGATTTTAAAATTTTAATTATTAAATTAGGGCTTTGGAAAAAGGAAAGTTAAATACGCGGACTCATAATACACAAATGAATATTGACCCCTTCGAAGAGCCCATACGGCGGTGCCGCTAATAGAAACTGGCTTCTAGGATTGTAGGTTTTTGTGTTGAAAATTAAGATTTTAGGGTTTAGAATTTAGAAAATAGGGTTTTGGAATTTTGAGTAACTAATATTATTTTTTAAATGAATAATGCTACTGGACATTTTAAGAGAATTGAAATGGATTAGGGTTTTATAATTTAAGAAATTATTAAGGTTCTTTGATTGATCAAATTAGGGTTTGAGGGGTAAAATTATGAAATTAGGGTTTGGACACTTTAAAACATTAAGCTTTATAATTCTTAGCTACTGGATTATTATTTTGGAAAAGAATGAGAAGAAAACAGTTTAGGGTTTTTAAAAGTTTTTGGAAATAAGAAAAATGATTTAAGGTTTTTGGAAACAAAAGAGTATTTTTTTAGGGTTTTTAAGATATTTGGAAACAGAAGAAATCATTTAAGGTTTTTGAAAACAAAAGAAATGAATTAGGGTTTTTAAAATATTTGGAAACAGAATAAATCATTTAAGATTTTTTTGAACGAAGATCAAGTCATTACATCTTCAAAGATCAAAGTTTTGTATGTATATTGTTATGAATCAAAGAAAAAAAGCTATAAGTAGTTTATGATTAAGGATCAAACCTGCATAGTTGGTTCCACCAAAATTAACTTCTGGATGAACAAAGACAAAGGCAAGATTGCTGCCTTTGATGGCTTGATTTCTTGCTTGCTTATTCCTCTCCTCTAAAAAGTCCGATTGTTTCACTGCCAAATTTTTAAAGTCCACTCCCCCCAAAAAGTCCTCCAGAATTTAATCGTTCATCCCCCTTTTCTGTGTTTTTTTAGTCTTATTTATAGGAAATTTAGAAGATTAATTTTAATTGTTTAAGGAAACTATAATTCATTAGGAAAAGAAACCGAAACCAAATAGAATTTGGTTTTTGAAAAAATTACGTTGGAAAAAAATTCGCTGGCGAAAACTGCGACGGGCTGCCAGTTTACGAGCGACTGTGTGGAAAATTGTGATGGACGCGGCTAGAAGCCATTTCGCCTGCAGGAAGTTCCTGCGGGCGAAATGGCCTAAGGCCATTTTTTCTAACACTTTCGGCGACAAAAAAATTCGTCGCCGATTTTTCCGTCGCCGATTTTTATTTTTATTTATTTGTTTATTATTATTATTATTTATTATAAAAAATAAATACTAAAATAAATATTATTTAATTAAGATAATACAAAAATTATTTTAGACTAAATAAAATATATTGGACCAGACTGGGTAAAAAATTAAGGGTCTACAGAAATGATTTGGAAATTGATAATCTTCAAAACCAGGGGGTAGTTCAACATAAACTTCTTCATTGATAAAAGCAATCAAAAAAGCACTTTTGACATCCATTTGAAAAGGTTTAAAGTTCATGTGACATGTAAATGCAAGTAAAATTTTAATTGCTTCTAATCTTGCTACAGGGGCAAATATCTCATCATAATTAATCCCTTTCCCTTTGGTTATAGCCTTTGGCTACCAATCTAACTTTGTTTCTGGTAATGAGACTATCTTCATCAAGCTTATTCCTATATACCCATTTGCAACCAATAATTGGATGATTCTTGAGTCTATGAACAAGTTCCTATACTTTGTTTCTCTCAAATTGATTGAGTTCATCTTGCATAGCAATCACCCAACATTCATCATTAAGAGCCTCCTCAATGATCCTTGGGTCAATTTGAGAAACAAAAGAAATATTAGAATCTAAGTATTTAAATCTTGATCTAGTAGTTACACCCTTTGAAGTGTCACAAATAATGAGTTCTTTGGGATGATCCTTTTGATAATGCCATTCTTTGGGTAGTTCTTGAGTTTATTCATGTTCCACAATATGTTCTAGCTCATCATTATTCTCCTTTCGATTATTGTTCATTTCAAGGTCTTCGATTGTACATACAACATCATCAAAAGCAATACCTTTCCCATGATCAAGCTTAAATGATTCATCAAAGATAACATGCATTGATTCTTCAACAACTAAACTTCTCCTATTAAATACTCTATATGCTTTGCTAGAAGACGAATATCCTAGGAATATGTCTTTATCCAATTTGGATGAGAATTTTCCAAGATTGTCCTTGGTATTTAATATGAAGCATTTGCATCCAAATACTTTGAGGTATGAAATTCTGGATTTTCTTCCATTCCATAGAGCATAAGAAGTTTTGTTTATTAAAGGTCTTTTGAACACACGATTTGTAATATAACATGAGATATTAACGACTTTCGCCCAAAAGTAAGATGGTAACTTATACTCATTAAGCATTGTTCTAGCCATTTCTACCAAAGTCCTATTTTTCCTTTCAACCACATAATTTTGTTATGGTGTTCTAGGAGCTGAAAAATTATGTGATATTCCTAGTTCATTGCAAAAATTTTTGAAGTTATTATTTTCAAATTCCTTTCCATGATCACTCCTAATAGATGTGATCACATAGCCTTTTTATTTTAAATTCTTTTCGACAAACTTTTCAAATGAATAAAAGCTTCATTCTTTTGAGTTGATAAATTAACCCATGTAAACCTTGAGTAATCATCAACAAGTACAAATGTATACAACTTGCCTCCTAGACTAGCAACTCTAGTAGAACCAAACAAATCCAAATATATTAGTTCTAGAGGTCTAGATGTACTTACTAAATTTTTAGATTTGAAAGAACTCTTATGTCATTTTCCTAGTTGACATGGTTCACAAATTTTATCTTTATTAAATCTGATCTTTGGAAGACCAACTACAAGTTCTTCTTTACTTAGACAATGTAATTGATCCATATTAGCATGTCCTAATTTTCTATGCCAAAGCCAATCATCATTGTTAAAGGTAACTAAACATTTAAAAGCATTATTATAGTATAGGTAAATTTTATATGTGTCACCAATTCTACTTCCATTGAATGCAAGCTCACAAATAGAATAGGTGATTTTGCATACTTTGGAGTTAAAGTTGACATTATACTTTGTCACATAATTGACTAACACTAAGCAAATTATGTTTTAGTCCATCAACTAACCACACATTATCGATCATATTTTTGCCAAGCATACCAATAGAGCCAATGCCTATAATTTTTCCTTTAGGCATTATTTTCAAAAGTTACATTACCTCCTTGCTTGTAGTTGAGTGTTGTGAAAAGTTTTTCATCACCAGTCATATGCCTTGAGCATCCACTATCTATAAGCCAAATACTTTTATTCATAGTAGACTTTAGTCTTACCAAAAAGATAATGAAATTTTGCCTTATTTTAGGTACCCAAATTTTACTTTCTCACGCCCATGTCCTTGGATACATTATTCTCTTATCAGGCTGGCTGAGATTACATGGAAATGAGATTGTTAGATTACATGGAGTTCCATTTTCATCGGTATCAGATTGAGATCCAAGGTTCACATTTAGATTTTGGAAGAGTTTGCAAGTTGCGTTGGGTACTCGGTTGCATTTCAATATTGCTTTCCATCCATAAATAGATGGGCAGTCAGAGAAAGTGATTCAGGTGCTAGAAGACATGTTGAGGAGTTGTATCATTTGGTTTATAAGAAATTGGGATAGACACTTACCACTGATTGAGTTCTCCTACAACAATAGTTATCAGTTCAGCAATGGGATGACACCTTATAAGGCTTTGTATGATAGGAAATGCAAGACACCATTATGTTGGGATGAGGTTTGAGAAGAAAAGTTGGTAGGTCCTAATTTGATCAAAGAAATAGAAGAGAAAGTTAAGATAATTCGGGATCATTTGAAAATAGCTTCATACCGATAAAAGTCCTATTCATATTTGAAAAGGAAGAACATAGAATTTAGTGTGGGTGATAAGGTGTTCCTAAAGGTGTCTCCTCGGAAGAGGATATTGAGATTTGGTAGGAAGAGAAAGCTAAGTCCTCGCTTCATCAAACCAAATAAGATACTGGAGAGAGTGGGACCATTGGCTTATTGACTGGCTTTGCAGCCTGAGTTAGATAGGATACACAACATCTTCCATGTCTCTATGCTTCAAAGTATAGATCGGATCCATCTCATGTTTTATCAGTTGAATCTATTGAGGTGAATCCAGATCTTACTTGCAAAGAGGAATCAATGGCGATTTTAACACGAGAGGTAAAGGAATTGAGGAACAAGAAGGTGCCATTGGTTAAAGTCCTGTGGAGGAATCACTTCACTAAGGAGGCAATATGGGAGAGCGAGGAGATCATACGGAGCCAGTATCCTCAACTTTTCCAAAGTTAATATCAGGTAATTTCAAGGACAAAATTAATTAAGGGGGAGAGAATTATAAAATCCATAATTTTATTAAAATATTATATAAATAATTTGGAATGGTTAAGTGAAGTGTTAGAAGAGGAAACATGTTGGTGTATAATATAAAAGAAATATACATGAAACATAAATGTCAATAAAATATGAAAAAAAGTAAAAAAGTAAAAAAATAAATTAAAATCATTTTTGGATAGGAAGAATAAAAAATATCCAAATATTTTATTATTTAATTATTTGTAATTTTATAAAAAGGTGAAGAGTAAAGTTGGAAAATGAGTTTTTAAAAGGAAGCATCTTCTTCCTTCTCCTCCATTGTTGGCCGAATTCTCCATGGCAGCTAAAGAGAGTTTTACTTCTTCTAAACACCAAGTTTTTCAAGAATTTCAAGGATTGAAGGAAGTTTTGGTGGAATCACAAGTAACTAGGGTTGAAAAAAACCAAATTGCCAAATCAAAGTGTGAAGGACATTGATAGAAGTTGGTGTTTGGATGAGAAATTAACTTTCATTCCATTAATTGTGAGGTTAGTGCATACTTTGGTAACCATTGTATCAATTTCACTGTCTTAGACACAACACATTGCATATGGATGAATGCGTTATGTTACTTGAACATTGATGTTTGTATATGATAAGCATTGTTTGAAGTAACAATGTATAATTTGCATAAGTTATGGCATGTTAAGCCATTAAAGAATGGCTACTAGTGATGATATGTACAAAATATAAAAAGAGCGAATTATGCACTAAAAATAGGAATTTGCAACATTTACATTTTGAATAAGAATGATGTTGGTTATGAAAGGAAATTTGTAAAATGAATATGAAAAATGGAATATGATGAATGTGCATTATATGTTGCCTTATATAATGTCTAGTTTTGAAAATTTATTTTTGGAATTGTTTGGGGATTCCATACGCCTATGGGCGAGACACATTGGTGTCACATTTATGATTACAACATTGGACGAGACATGTTGGTGTCATAGTTATGATTATACCTTCGGGCGAAACACACTAGTATCATAGTTATGATTATGCCTTCGGGGGAGACACAATGGTCTCATTGCTATTGAATTAGGACAAAATAATATTTTCAAAACTAGACCAATATATAAGGATTTTTGGGACCAATGTGTACTGGTGAATTATATGTGTTTGCATGACATTGAGACATGCTGCATTTTCAAGGATTTTTTTATAATGTTAATAATCATTACCAAAGTATGTACTGCTAAGCTAGTTGTTTAGTGCATGAATCGGACGTCAAAAGGCCAAGAACTAACCATTAGAAATTTTCTGCACAATTTAGTCCTTTCATAACTTTAAATCTTTAGTTTTTTACCAATTGATTAAAATTTAGTAAGTTATGATTCCAACACATCAAAAATACTCAAAACGGGCATCGAACAAGGGAGAGCATGCCTACAGAAAATTTTTGTGCAAATTTGGTTGCAAACGGGCTTGTGCTAACCGCAAGCTGGGGCATCATTGGCCCATTTATTTTTGCCATAGGGCCCATTTTGCTGCCGTAATGGGCCAATTTCCTGCAGTAGTTCCCAGAATCAATTTTTTCAAAATTTTCCCTTCAAAATCCTATAAACAAGCCTCCAATCATCATTTTTCATCATCCCCTAATTACTAGTTTTCTTATTCTCTCCCTCTTTTCTTCTTCTTTAAAAGAAAAGGTTCATTCGTCCTTAGTTTAAATTGCCTAAAATTTGCTTTCTCAGCAAATTTGGGTGTTGGTTAGCTTGAGATTGTGTTTACCTTAAACTGCTCTGAGACAATTGCTTCCTTAGCAATCAAACCCTATCAATCGTGGAGCAACAGTCCGATCACACACCGTAGCCGCTACCACCACGGGTGCCCAAAAAGGTAAGACCCAAAACTTTTATTCCTTTGTTCCTTAATTATTTTAGATGTTTAAATGGACTATTTGAACTTGAAGGCCCATCCTAATTTTCATATTTAGACTTTGGTTTTATCAAATTAAAACCTAAAATCAACCTTTTTCAAAATTAAGATGGAAAAAAAACTTAATTTTTCAATCAACCTTTTACAAAATTAAGTTGGAACAAGAACTTAATTTTTCAATAAAACTTCAAAATTAAGTGGAAATAAGAACTTAATTTTTTCAATTAACCTTTTTTAAAATTAAGATGGAATAAGAACTTAATTTTTTAATCAACATTTTTCAAAATTCAGTTGGAATATGAACTTAATTTGCAAATGGAACCTTTCTTAAAATTAGGGCCTAAATTTTAGGTTTTAGACCTAGGTTTAAAACTAAAATGAACCTAGACTTAGGCTCACATGGTTTAGGTTAGAAGATCAACTTTAAACAACCAACCATCTTGCGATGGTTAGAATTGCATGGGGTTTGATTCCCATTCAAATGGGATATGCATGCCTACTTGGAATTTTAATCCAAGTATTGAGTCCACTTTTATAAAAAAAAATCCTTTCTTCTTTAAAAAAAACTTCATTTGCTCTCTTTAGTTGTCTAATAAACTATCTTTTTGGTGAATGTGTACTAAATCTAGAATCCATAAGGCTAGAGTTGGGATCCCCTTTATTTTAGATTTTGAATTGTAAAGTTTAAATTAATTTTTGCACTTTAATTTATTTGGTTGCTAAGTATTAATATACATGTCTTGTTTAATTTATCATGTCATATTATAATTGTCATATGAGAAATTTATTTTGTAAGGTCTTATTTAGTCAAAGGCCAAACACTTTTTAATTAAAATAAGTCTAAACCTAGCTCTTTGCCCTATCCTTCAAAGTATATGGGAAACACCGCATCCTCAACTGATCCTCTGTTAATCCTCCCAGTGGAAAAGTGTTGAGGGTGGAGTAGAAATCCAGAATAAAGTTCAAAGGATCTTCATTTGGAACTCCATAGAATGATGGCAGCATGTTGTAGTGAATGTTCTTCAACTCATAATTTCTTGCTGCATCTGTCAGTCTTATGCAAGAGGTGGAAGTTCCAATGACAGGTCTAGCAAAGTCTCTCATCGTCCTTTGTCTTTCTTCAGCCATTTTAACAGATTGTGCAGATTTCGACTCAAAATCAGAAGTGTCCTCCTCTGTAGTATCAAATCCTGTGTACAGTTCAAACTCTTCCTTGCTTCGTTTCACTCTCTGAATTTCTGGAATGAATGGATATAGCTCTCCTTCGAGTGATCTCCTGCTTTGCATAAACAAAATTTCTAGAAAAAGAAATTATTAATAGAAAAAGACAAAATAAAATCAAAAGTAAACAATGAAAAATAATCTAAAATTTCTAAAACTAATAAACAATTACGCCAATTAGCTTCCCCGGCGCGACGCCAAAAACTTGTTGCGCTCGAATTAACTCTACCACAAAGTGTCACTCGCAAGTATACGAGGTAGCTGTAGCAAAGGTGATCGCCCCAAGGTCGTCTCACAAGGAAGCTAAAGTGACTAATTGATTATCAGATTATAAATAAAAAGTAATGAAGAAATTGAAATTGCTAACAACTAATGAAAAAGATTGATTGAAGTTTAAAACGAATAAAAGTAAATTAAGCTGATGTTTTGATTCACTTGATAGAAAGGTCTAGGGTTTGCACTTCTTGCTACTTATATGTATGAACGGTTATTCCTCTTAACTAATTTAATTTCAAAGATTAAATCTCAAACAACTTAATTAATCGAGTCAAGGAAATAAGCTCTCGCATTCAAACCTTTTTCAACTAATCTTGTTATAATTGAAATAATCTTTTTAATAGGTTATATCTCTAATTCACCTAAGTCCTTAATTGAATTGTTCCAGTATTAGACTTCATCTCTCAATCCATCATCTAATACCTAAAACACATAATTGGTGGCCAATCAATTATATATTAATAATATTTCATTCAATCAAGGCTAAAGAAATTATTAGCTAAGAGAATAACCATTTCATACAATCATAGCAGATCCATACAAACCCTAGACTAGATCAAATTAGTTCATCATGCTATCAAACATACTCATCTCATTAATGTTCAAAGAAATCAAATTAGACATGATAATATCCATTAATACAATTTCAATGAAAATAAAGAGAATAAGTTCGAGAACAAAACCAAGTTACAAACTCCTTGAAGCTTCTGAAGAATCTCTTGTTCAAATCTTGCAAGAAGGATGTATCAATGGCTAGAACAATCTAATCTAAGCTAGATTAATCCAAAAGTGTAATCAAAATCAAAGAAAACAAAGTTAAAACCCTAATTTCACTCTCTGACGGCTCAATTCAATCTCCAAATCGCCAACCCCTCAAACCCTAGCTTCTCTTTTTTCTTTTATACGAATTTTCCGCTTTAAAAAATCCGCTACGGCTTTGGTTCATGAGAGACACGGCCAAGTTGGATGTGACTTGGCCGTGTTGGTGGTCTTTGGAGGGACACGGCCAGTGACTTGGCCATGTCCCTTGCTTGTGTTCACTACTGCTGTGAGATTTGCAATTTTCTTTTCCTTTGGAACCAATTGAGACACGGCCAAGTTGGTGTGACTTGGTCGTGTTGGAGCATCTTTGGAGGGACACGGCCACTGACTTGGCCGTGTCCCTTGCTTGTGTCCTTCTCTGTGACTTGCTCTTCTTCTTTAACTTGTTATGGGACACGGCCAGTGACTTGGTCGTGTCCTCTGCCTGTGTCAGCTACTGTCCATTTTTCCTACAGTCTTGGTTCCTTGGCTTTTTAACCTAAAACAAAACTTCAAACAAACTTTAAAAAAAAAAGTAAATAAACAATAACCAACAAAAACATAAACACCATACTAAAAACTAGATCAAAAATGACATAAACACTGAAATAAACTAAAACTACCAAAATTAACAAAAACACTAAATAAACTGATTTAAACTAACAAAATACCTAAATAAAACAATAATTATCATAATAAACAGGATACAAATCTATAACAAAAACTAATAAAATAGAAGTTGCGGTCCACACATGAGTGGTTTGGCCTTAGTTAAGAAGATTATTCGACAAGGTTACTACTAGTTGACCATGGAGAAAGATTGTATTGAGTTTGTCAAGAAGTGCCAACAATGTTAGATGTATGGTAACTTGAATCACATGCCTCCTGAAGAACTGCATTCAATGTCTTCACCCCTGGCCATTTGCCACCTGGGGTATCAACATTATAGGAGAGATACATCCGACAGCTTAAAACGGTCACTGTTTCATTGTGGTAGTGGTAGATTATTTTTTAAAATGGGTCAAAGTCGAATCCTTCAACAAGCTGGGTGCAAGCCAAATGGCTAGATTTATTGAAAAGAACCTCATCTGTAGATACGGGGTCCCGCACAGTGTGATATCAGACAATGGGATACAGTTTCAAGGAGCAGTTAGGGATTTATTCTCAAAGTACCAAATCCATCATCATCGATCCTCTCCTTATAGACCAAAGGCTAATGGTGCGGTTGAGGGAACAAACAAAACAATTAAGAAAATTCTGTCCAAGATGACCAAGACTTATAGGGATTGGTCAGAGATGCTTCCCTTTGCTTTATGGGGATATAGGACAAGTGTGCGAATACCTACTGGAATGACACCGTTCTCTTTGGTTTACAGGATGGAAGCAGTGTTGCGAATTGAAATAGAAATCAAGTCATTGAGAGTAGTTTTGGAAGCCGAACTGCCTGAAATAGAATGGGTAGTGACCAAATATACACAGTTAGCTTTACTAGAAGAGAGAAGGTTGAAAGTACTGTATCATCACCAACTGTATCGAAAGAAGATAGCTCCGGCCTACAATAGAAGGGTTAAGGTCAGAAAATTCAGAGTCGGGGATTTGGTGCCCTCACGATGTTATGTTCATATGCCCATACCTACAACAATAATAATAAAGATCACATGCATGCAAGAAAAGAGTGGAAATGACATTGGTGGAAGAAAGAATACCTCGACAACCGCCATCAAGCCGACAAAAGACTTCTTGTTTCAGCAAAGTCTATCAAGACCATGGTAAAGACACGTGAGACCAGCTTCATTCCAGCCAGAAGATGGTACCATTCTGAGATAAGAAAGGGCACTCAACACTGACAAGTGGATGGAGGATTCAGTGCTGCCTAAGATGGTCGACCAGAGCAGATATAACAAAATTCCTCGAGCATACTGTTCGGCCGTGTCTCTGCCAACCCGTCCTTCGTAGTTCATCCAATAACTATGAATTGGCTCAATTTTTATCTTAAAAGGCCCTTTATATGATGGTTCCATACCAATTAATCCCTGAATTTCTTCAAATGTTAAAATATCGTTGGTTAGGGGAGCCGGAACACCATCATATCGAAGGCCGGTTATGGCAGTAAAATCGACCGGACCAATTGTCATCTCTCCAATGGGCAAGTGAAAAGTGTGGGTTGTGTCCAACCATCGCTCTGTAAGCGCCTAGACTACGCTCCGGTCTATCTGATATTCCTCGGATGGCAATTGTAAGATGAACTGCTCAAAGCCGCAATCTCGGATAATCCACCTTACCCGAGAAGGCACTACATCGTACCATTGTCAGGCTTTGTAAATACACCCTCCAGCCCAAACAACCCAACAATCATGCTAACACGGAGCCAGGTAAGTTAATGCAAGGTAAGTACAGGCTAACCTGAATTAATTTATTTTTCCTAAATTTTCTAAAAATTATAATAAAATAAAATAATAAATAATAAATAAAGGCAAACACAATAATAATAAAAGAGCATAATATAAAAACAGAAATCAAAAATAAAAAAATAATAGAAAAATAATAGAAAAAACGTAAAAGATAAAAAAAATGAAAAATCAAGAGAAAAGAAAAGGAAAATAATTACTGCGCTCTTTTCATTGGAACTGCGGTGAAGCGGCATCCCAGCTAGTATATCTAAATTTTCATCTTTATGATGCCGAATAAACTCCAATAACTCGGCATTAGAATGAGTCTCTGACCTCGAAGCATGCATGTGTGCTAAAATTGAAAGAAATTTGAGAGAATTATGAAGATGAAATCGTGCTGTGAAAAGAAATGAAGGATTTATGGGTTTTTATAGAGAAACGGCAAGCAAAAACTGTAATATCCCAAAGTATGCTCTAGAAGTTTTGATATTATTGTTGTAATTGTATTGAATGTGTATATGTTAAATTTTAAAGAGAAGAGAGCTTTAAAGGGAAGTGTATATGTTGTGTATATGGAAATATATACAACATATATACAAGTCAATGTGATGGTCAAAGGAAGAAGATATTTAGCTATTTTTAATTAATTAAGTTAATTAGTGGAAAATGAGAAATTAAAATGAATGGAAGAGATTAATTTGGATTATTTAATATTATATTTGCTTGGAGGAGGTTTAAAGAGAGGAGTATTTGACTTTGGTTTCTTGATTTTCTTTCCATTTTCTTCCCTTTTCCTTTTGTTGGCCGGCCATCTAAAGCAAGAGAGAGAGTGAGTGAGTTTTGTGATCCAAGCTCAAATTAAAGGAAGATTCAAGTGAAGAAGTTGAAATTTGAGAAGTATTATCAACTTTGGTAAGTTCTCTCTCTTGATTTCTCTTGTTTATTTTGGAATTATGTTTGAGTTTGAGGGTTTGTTGTTGAGGATAGGAGTGTGTGTTGAGAATGTTGTGTTTAATAGTATTTGATTCATTTGATTGTTGGATCTTTGAGTTTGGATTGAAGAAAAGAGTAAATTGGTTGGAAGAGAAAGTCTGTGATTGTGTTTAAGGGTTTGTGGTGATGATTTTAATTTGTGATTGATATATGTTTTGAGTTGTTTTGATGTTTTTGCAAGTTTGTTATGGTTCTTAGGTATGTTGAGTTAAGTTTGTTTGAAGTGGATTTTGGTAAAAGAAGGTGAATTGTTGAATTAAGTGTTGTTGTGGCCGGAATCTGTGTTTTTGGCCTGACACGCCCATGAGCATGACCAGGATTTTGGGCGTGTCGATGGTTCTGTATTTTGGATGGTGACACGAGCAGTGACACGCCCATGTCATTGAGCGTGTCACAGCTTCTGTGTAGTAGTAGTATTTACACGTCCAGTGACACGCCCATGTCACTGAGTGTGTCATAGCTACTGTGTTGGTGAGAAATTGACACGGCCATGAACACGCCCATGTTATTGGACGTGTCAATATTTCTGTGAGACAGAATATATTACACGTTCAGTGACACGCCCGAGTTGGTGAGCATGTCATGTCTAGGGTTTGCCCTAGTTAGTCTTATCCATTTTATCTCATATGTATTATTCCTTTTGGATTAGGCTGTGAAGAGGTTGATTTGCCCTAACTTAAGTGGTGAAGAAGTGTTGGAAAGGAAGTGTATAGATTTGTATAAGTGATGGTTAAGGTAAGTACAAGTTACATTATTGCATCTATTCATATAATGTTGAGACTTAACATACATTTGATTGTAAATGTGTTAAGAAATCTCATGTATTGTTAATACTTGTTAATAATGCTATGTTTGATACAATGTGAATATTAATGAGCATCTAAATTGTGGGTTAATGCCATTGACTATGTACAACTAAATGTGAAATGAGATGTGAAACCAATGTGATGGTTTATAATGATGTAAATGATATGATTGTGGCATGTTTGCCTAGATAATGTTTAATGCAATTGATGATAGATATGTATACTATCTTAATGTGATGAGAAGCCATGATTGTTGGCTATGATGATGCAAATGAATTATAATTGAGGCATGGTTTCCTATTTTGAGTATGAGAAATGAATTGAGAAAGAAATGTATAAATATATAAATGGAAAGATTTTGTGTCAAATGTGTTATTCAACCTTCAGAGTTCTGAGTTTGGCGGCATGCCTATGAATCACTGGATAGGTGAAAAGACCGGGTAGTAAGCCGATTCCAGTTGAAAAATGTGAAATTTGAATTAAAAGTAACAGTCTAGCCGGGTTGAGGATTTCCTCGGGTTTATCCGGGTTGAGGTCCAAGAGACTGGGTCTGTTACTAGTAACAGTCTAGCCGGGTTGAGGATCTCCTCGAGTTTAGCGGGTTGAGGTCCAAGAGACTGGGTCTGTTACACTATTCATCAATAGAGATATATATATGATGCCTACGGGCTTGATGATTATGATTATAGACCAAAGCAGTAACTCGGAACTTTGAATAAAAAATTAGTGTCTTGTGGGCCCATACGTGTCTTTGTGTCAATGTAAATCATAAAATGATGAAATGTAGTCTTATGAATAATATGAAAATATCATTTGTGAATATTATATGAATTGTTGAAATGTGTGACATTGGCATTGCATAGAAGCATATTATTATTGTAGTTTGTACCACTAAGCCGTTGGCTTAGCGCGATTGTGATTCATCGTGCAGGTGACAGAGAAGAACCGGAGAGTTCCGCTAGACCGAGTAGAGTCTAGATTTTGAGACTTTGAGAGTGGAGCTTAAAGATCGAAGACACTGCCAAACATGTATATATTTTATGTTTTGTAAAACTTGAGTTTTGATGTATAAATATTTGTAAATATTTGTTATACTTTCCGCTGCTTTTAATTAAACATTTTATCTTTTAGTCTTTTATAATTTCTTTTAAATGATTTAAACTTGTTCATGTTTTTAAAAAAGGATGAGTCCTTATTTTCTTTATTATGGCATTTCTATATTCAGTATACGTATATTACGATCGTATTAGCATGCTTTGTACGTATACGGGATATAGGGGTGTTACAAAAATAAAATTCAAAACAGTTCATCAATAGTAAATTTCACTATTCTAGAATAGTATTACTATTGATGAATACTAAATGTTACTATTTATTAATAGTATTACTATTGATGAATAGTAAAATTACTATTTCTAATAGTAAATACTATTTACTACTATTTACGAATAGTGAATTTACTATTTATGAATAGTAAATAGTGCATGAACAGTGACTACACAGTAAATTATTCAATTATTCACTTTAATCATTCAAATAATTGCGGGTATATAAATATTTTTATACCCAGGGGGCAATAAGAAGACATGCATAAAAATTAGCCAAACTTTTTGTAATAAAAAATTATTAGCTCGGGTCCAGAACCCAAATTTTTCTTAGGTCAAGAACCTAGAATTTATTTCTAAGTCCAGAACTTAGCTGGGGTCCAAAACCCAAATTTTCCTTAGGTCCAGAACCTAGAATCTCTTCTAAGTCAAGAACTTAGCTCGGGTCAAGAACCCAAATTTTCCTTAAGTCCAGAACCTAGAATCTCTTCTAAGTCCAGAACTTAGCTTGGGTCCATAACCCAAATTTTTCTTAGGTCCAGAACTTAGAATTTATTTCTAAGTCCAAGAACTTAGCTTGGGTCCGGAACCTAAATTTTCCTTAGGTCCAGAACCTAGAATCTCTTCTAAGTCCAGAACTTAGCTCGAGTCCAGAACCCAAATTACCCTTAGGTCCAGAACCTAGAATTTATTTCTAAGTCCCAGAACTTAGATCAGGTCCAGAACTCAAATTTTTCTTAGGTCCAGAACCTAGAATTATCCTTGAGTCCAGAACTCGAACCAGGTACAGAACCCAAAATCTCCACCATCTCAAAAATTAAGTCTTATTGCTTTTCACTCTCTTTCACTAAAGTTTCAGATCATTCAAGCAGGGGGCAAACAGTAGACCCTTAATTTTTGACCCAGTCCGGTACAATATATTTTATTTAGTCCAAAATAATTTTTATGTTGTCTAATATATTTTAATTGGTCCAAAATAATTTTTGATATCTTAATTAAATAATTTTTGCTTTAGTATCTAATTTTTATTAATAAAAATTAAAAATAAACAATTAAAAACTAAAAATTAAAATTAAAAATAAAAATCGGCGACGAAAAAATCATGGCCGAAAACCATCGCGGGGCATGGCCTTGGGCCATTTCGCCCGCAAAAGTTTCCTGCAGGCGAAATGGCCCACGCCATTTTGCTCGCAGGAAAATCCTGCGGGTTTCGGGCGGAATGGCTCGCAGGCCGTTCCTCGCCCTCTGCCGCAGCCAACTGCAGCAAATTTTTTCGCCAGCGCAATTTTTCCGCAGCAGTTTTTTTTCGCCAGCGAAATTTTTTCGACGCAAATTTTTCGAAACCTAATGCAATTAGGTTTCGATTTTTGTTTCTTAATGAATAATGTATGCCATGAGCAACTAGAATTAAACCAGAAAACTTCTATAAATAAGATCAATTACAACACAAAAAAGGGAGGAGAAAGAAGGAAGAAATTGGACAGAAACTTGGAGCAAAAGTGGAGACTAAGTCTGTGAAGGAAAACCTTGGATCAAGCTGATTTTTTGAGAGAGCAGAAAAACAATTTAAGCAATTCAAAGGCAAAAGGCTTGTCTTTGACCTTGTTCATCCAAGATGCAATTTTTGGTGTAACTTACAAAATAAGGCTTGAATTCTTAATTTCTTTTATTTTGTCACAGTAGCTAGATAATACAATTGTTTCTTTCAATTTAAAAACCTAATAACCTCAATTCACCTTTTCTGAAGTATGAAAATCTTAAATCATTGCTTTATTTTCCAAAAGTTTAAAGCTATTAGTTTTATTTCTTCAAAACCCCAAAACTAAGATTTGCTTTCCAAATTAACAAAATTTTAATTTGTGTTCTGTTTCCTTCCAAAAGCCTTAAAAATATCTTTTTTGCTCTTATAAACTTTAAATCATTTTGTTTAAATTCATAAAACTTCATGAAATTGTCAATTGTCATTCCAAATCCTAAAAATAACTCATTACTCGAAACCCTAATTTCAAAAGTCTTAAAACCCTAATTCAATTCCAAAACTCAAAATAGTAAACCCTAACCCCTTAAACCTTAAAAATCATAAAAACACAAATGTTATACTTTTTACACAGTAAGCTCAAATCAACAATTCATTAACCGTAAACCACAAATCAAAAGTATTTTAAAGTGTTCAAACCCTAGTTTCATGATTTCACCATCCAAACATTAATTTGGTTAATCAAAGAGTTTTACCAACCTTTTTAAAATATAAATTCTTTAATCCATTTTTATCACAGTAGCCTAAATTCTAAAACCCTAACACATGAAATAAAGAACCCTAAATGGAAACAGTAGCTATAATTTAGATTTTTATTTGCCTTATTTAATTCTATATTTGATTATGCTTTGATTTATTTTATATGCTTTAATTTATTTAAGTTCAATGCTTGGTTTACTTAATTTATCATGGATGGATACTATTGATGTTTAATACCTTTGATGAATGATTTATTTATGATGAATAGTTATTTACTTTTATCAATTTATTTAGATTTCCAAATATTGTAAGAGGTATGTTTCCACTTGGTGGATACCTCATTAGTTAAATATCATGTAATTTAAATTGCTTTTCTATTTTAGAACCAATGTAAAGGACATGTTTATACCTTTCGGTGGGTGTCCTATTTAGGTATGGGATGTAAGGACATGTTTCCATCTTCGGATGGGTGTCCATTTATTTGTTTTGTTTTGCTTGGACATTGCTCTGATTTTAATATAATGATACTTTCTTTTAATTATTGTGTGTAATATGGATAATGTTATTATATTTAATAATTTTATAATATTAAGACCTGTAAAGGAGGCCGGTTCCAATGAACCGGGCGTTGTGGGGGTGCTGGGCCATTTCTCACCTTCCCCACACGTACCCAACTTTCCGAACCCATTAAGGGGTTGGGGATTCCTTAGGAATCGAGTCATCCACCCCTTTCTTTTTCCCTGCCCATCCGAGTGGCGACTCCATTTTCTCCGGACTTAGGTCCGTGTTCTCTAAGGCCCCGAGCTAAACAGTGTCGAAGTCCCAAGAACCATTCCACCGGGAGTGGGGGCAAAAATCCCCGCTCACACTCTAAGTGTTTAAAAGTGAAAGCAAATGATAAAGATCATAAATATTGAGTAAAAATTGGTTTTTATAGAGTTTGGATGTTGAACTAGCCGTTTTATAGTTGTTATGAGTAAAAAATGCAAGTTTTTAAAGCTGTCCAACGGTTGGAATTTTTGAAAAATTTTAACTTTGCCTGGTTGAACCACTTATAGTATGATCAAATTGAACTACAAATTTGGTTGTTCGAGTGTGCACAAAGAAGTCCTGATGGACTGAGCTTACTGTAACATAATGGTCAAAAAGAAATTTTGAAGGTGCTCAGTTGGACCAGGTCCGAGTATACTCGGTTGAGCAGCATAAGTTATGTACGGTCGAACCACTATTAGTCCAATCATACTGAGACACAATCCAGGTGGGCTAAGTGCATTTTTCAAAGAGAAATGAAAGGATTGTGAATCTCAATTTGTGGCCTTTAATGCATGATCAAAATAGATGTAAATTAAGAATTAGGTCAGGTTAAGTATACTTTTATATGTAATTCTAATTAAATCATTGATATGCACATTCAAATCAATAAAATGTATGTCAATTCAAAGTAATACCATCCATCATCCCTATGTGTTATTTCATAAAATTTAATCTTTCTTCATTCAAAGGTTTTGTAAAGATGTCAACAAGTTGATTTTGAGTGTCAATAAATTATAAGACAACATTTTGATTTTGAACATTATCTCTCTAGAAATGATGCCTAATGCCTATATGTTTTGACCTACAATGTTGTATTAGATTTTTTGATAGATTAATGGCACTTATATTGTTATATTTAAGGGGAATGTGATAAAAAAAAATTTACCATAATCTAGCAATTATTGCCTCTTCCATAAAACTTATGTACAACAAAAATATGCAGCAACATATTCAACTTACACAGTGGATAGAGAAACCAACACTTGTTTCTTGCTAAACCAAGAAACTAGGAAATCACCAAGAAAATGGCATGCACCGGTCGTGCTTTTCCTATCCAATAGGCTACGGGTATAATCCGCATCCGAAAAACCTAAAATGTCAAATGATCTATTTCTAGGATACCAAAGTCCTAAATGTAATGTTCCACTCAAACATTTTAAAATCTTTTTGGTGTCATTCAAATGTGATACTTTAGGGCATGATTGAAATCTAGCACACAAACAAACACAATACATTATATTGAGTCTAGAAGTAGTTAAGTAAAGAAGTGATTTGATAATACCTTGATATTTTTTCTCATCAAATTTCTTACCACTTTCATTTTTGTCCAATTTTACAAATGTTCTCATTGGAGTTTTGCTTGTTTTGTAACCATCTATGACAAATTTCTTGAGAAGTTCCTTTTTATATTTGGATTGATTGATGAAGATACCATCCTTGTATTGCTTAACTTGTAGAACAAGAAAGAATTTAAGTTCACCCATCATGCTCATTTCAAATTCCCTAGTCATACAAGAAGCAAACTCTTGGCATGAAGATTCATTAGTAGCACCAAATATAATATCATCAACATAGATTTGCTCAATTAAAATGTTATGCAATTTCTTTTTAACAAAAAGTATAGTATCAACTTTACCTTTTCTAAAACCATTTTCCAATAAATAAGCATTAAGTCTATCATGCCAAGCTCTTAGAGCTTGCTTTAATCCATATAGTGCCTTGGTTAATTTAAAGATATGATTTGGGAATTTATAATCATCAAAACCAGGGGTTGTTCAACATAGACTTCTTCATTAATAAAGCCATTCAAAAAAGTACTTTTGAAATCTATTTGAAAGTTTAAAATTCATATGAAATGCAAAGGCAAGTAAAATTCTAATTGCTTCTAATATTGCTATAGGGGTAAATGTCTCATCAGAATCAATGCCTTCCTCTTGGTTATAGCCTTTGGCTACCAATCACGCTTTGTTTCTAGTGGTGAGACCATTTTCATTAAGCTTATTCTTATATACCTATTTGCAATAAAATAATTGGATGATCCTTTGGTCTAGCAACAAGTTTCTATACTTTGTTTCTCTCAAATTAATTAAGTTCATCTTGCATGGAAATCAACCAACATTCATCACTAAGAGCCTCTGCAATAGTCCTTGGCTCAATTTAAGAAACAAAAGCAATATTAGAATCTAAATATTTAAATTTTGATATAATAATTACTTCCTTTGAAGTATCCCCAACGATGAGTTCTTTAGGATGATCCTTTCAATAGTGCCAATCTTTAGGAAGTTCTTGATTTTTATATATCTTAGATTATTCTTATTCTACAATTTGTTCCACCTCATCATTGTTTTGCTTTGGAGCATCCTTTGTCTCAAGTTCTTCAAATGTACTTACAAAATCATCAAGAGTAATACCTTTGCTATGATCAAGCTAAAAGGATTAATCAAAGATAACATGCATTAATTTTTCAACAACTAAAGTTCCCCTATTAAATACTCTTTATGCTTTGCTAGAATATGAGTATCCTAAAAAGACTCCTTCATCTAATTTGGATGAGAATTTTCCAAGGTTGTCCTTGGTATTTAATATGAAGCATTTGCATTCAAATACTCCAAGGTATGAAATTTTAGGTTTTCTTCCATTCCATAGCTCAAAAGAAGTTTTATTCATTAAGATTCTTTTGAAAACTCAATTTGAAATATAACATGCGGTATTAGTGGTTTCCATGCTAAAGTAAGAAGGCAAATTACACTCATTGAGCATTGGCCATTTCTACCAATGTTCTATTTTTTCTTTCAACCACACCATTTTGTTATGGTATTCTAGTAGCTAAAAAATTATGTGAAATACTAAGTTCATTGTAAAAATGTTTGAAGTTCTCATTTTCAAATTCTTTGCCATGATCACTTTTAATAGATGTAATTTCATAGCCTTTTTCATTTTGAGCTCTTTTTTCAAAAATTTTGAAATGATTAAAATCTTTATTCTTTTAAGCTAAGAAATTAACCCATGTAAACCTTGAGTAATCATCAACAAGCAGAAATGCATATAACTTACCTCCTAGACTAGCAACTCTATTTGGTCTAAGCAAATCAAAATGTATTAGTTCTAGAGTCTAGATGTACTTACAAAGTTCTTAGTTTTAAAAGAGCTCTTATGTTATTTTCCAAATTGAAAAGGTTCACAAATTTTATCTTTATTAAATTTTATTTTAGGGGACCATCTACAAGTTCTTCTTTGCATAGACATTGTAATTGATCCATATTAGCATGTCCTAATCTTTTATGCTAAAGCCAAGCATCATTGATAATAATGACTAAACATTCAAAAGCATTATTAGAGTATAGGTCAATTTTATATGTGTTACAAATTCTACTTCCATTGAATGCAAGTTCACCACTAGAATAGGTAATTTTTTATGCTTTAGAATTAAAATTGAGATCATATCCTTTGTCACACAATTGACTAACACTAAGTAAATTATGTTTCAATCCATCAACTAGCCACACATCATCAATTACATTTTTTATCAAGCATGCCAATAGAACCAATGCCTATAATGTTTTCGTTTAGCATTATTTCCAAATGTTACATTACCTTCTTGCTTGTAAGTGAGAGTTGTGAAAAGTTTTGCATTACCAATCATGTGCGTTGAACATCCACTCTCTACACATTAAGCACTTTCATTGATAGTAGACTTTAGGCATACCTACATGATAATAAGGTTTATCTTCTTTTAGATACCCAAATGAACTTGGGTCCTTGGAGGTTAGTTATAGAAGGATCCTCTAATTTGGGGTGACCCTTTCTAATGTAACAAAATGTATTTTTATGACCAAATTTCATGCAATATTGGCATTGATACAAAATTTTATGTTTTTGCATTCTTTTTCTATTAAACCTTGAAGAATTAAATTTACAATCACAATTATGTGTGGGATTGGATTATTTATGTGTATACTTATGGTTGTGTTTATGTCTTGAGTACATGTATGCATAATTTGCTCTTGGAAACTTAGTTATAGAGCCTAGTGAGCCTAGTGTTGTCTTTTTAGGTTTTTTAGGCTTAGTGTATGCATATGTATTCTTTACAACTTCAACACTAGAAGTTTGAGTTGTAGATGGTTTAACAAATGTTGGTGTGTTAAATAAAGTAGTAGATGAGCTGTTGAACCCTAAGCCATACTTGGAGGAAGGTGACCTTTGGACACTAATCAATGTATCCAAGGCTTCCTTACCTTTGTGAAACTTTGAAATAGAATTTTTTAGTTCATTTATTTCTTCTTTCAAAGTGTTATTTTCCTTAGAAATTTTCTCTAAGCTAGATGAATTTTTTGATTTTTCATCTAATGATTTCATTAATTGTTTATTTTAAGTTGTTAATTCTAAAGTAGAATTCTTTAAAGAATTAAAGTCCTTTTCTCTCATAGAACACTTTTCTTTATAAAACTTCATCTAAGAATAATATTTTTGGACTCTTAGGTTCAAATGCTCAACTAACTCACTATCATCTAAAACATTATCAACATTATCACCATTTGCACGCAAGTTCATGTAATATCCCAAAGTGTGCCCTAGAAGTTTTGATAATTGTTGTTTTATTTGAATCAAATGTATATGTGTATTTGGTTATGAAAAGGTTTGTTTAGAGGGAATGTATATATTGTATATATGGTAATATATATAACATATATGCTAGTCAAAATGGTGGGTCAAGGGAAGAAGATATTTAAGTTGTGAATTGTGAAATTACTAAAAAGGACAAGTGAATATAAGGAAGTTAGGATTTAAAAAAAAAGGGGTATTTAAGTAATTTTTCTTTTTGAATTGCTTGGTGGAGATTTAAAGAGAAGTGAAAGTTGACTTTTCTTCATTTCTTCTTCTTTCCTTTCTCCATTGTTGGCCGGCCACCCAAAGCAAGAGAGAGCAAGAGTAAGTTTTGGTGTTCAAGCTCAAAATTGAAGGAGTTTTCAAGTGATTAAGTGAAAGTTCAAGAAGATTTATTATTTTGGTAAGTTCTTTCTCTTGATTTCTCTTGTTTATTTGAAGTTGTGAATGAGTTTGGTTATTGATGTTTGAAATTATGGTTGTGTTGATTGTGGTAAGTTGGAGTATGTTGATTTAATTAATTTTGGTGTTGATTTTGGTTTGAAGGAAGTAAGTTAAGTTGATGTTGGTTTTGAAAGTGTTTGTGTTGAAGTTATATTAGGGTTTTGAGTTGGTAAGTGTTGTTAATGTTGAGTTTGGTTAATTATTTTTGTTAGTCTTCATGATGTTTGGGTTTAGTGGAGTTAGAAGCTTGGAATACATGTTTTTGGTTGGAGGCAGTAGCATCTTGGATGCCACGCCCGTGGCCCTTTGATGCCATGGCCGTGGGGTGATGAACATTGTTGGGCAGAATCATTCTTTAACCCACACCTGTGGGGGTCTTGGGTAGCCACGACCGTGGGGTCTAAGGTTGAGTTGTTGGTTTGTAATAGTGATCTATGGGATTAGTATGAGGTTAATAAGTGATTGATTGTATTGGAATTGATGTGTTTCATCATTGTTTTGGATTAGGTTGTGAAGAAGGTGAATTGCCTTAATTCATTTGGTGAAGGACTCTTGGTAAAGGAAGTTTATAGAGTTGTGCGGGTTGCCTTTAAAGTAAGTACAAACCTTGCATTATTGCGTACATCTATTTGATTTTGTAACTTAACACATTTGGTGAATGGATTACATAACCTAATGCATTGTTGATCCATATGAATAATGTTATGTTTTGTATATTATGAATCTTGTGAAATGGAATTGATTATGAGTATTTAAATGATAAATTGCTTTGATGTGAATGGAGTTATAATGAAGCCATTTTTGTTGGCTATGGTTATGCAAATGAAATTATTGAGGCATGATTGCCTATTTGATCATGAGATACGAATTGAGAAAGAGAATGATAAAGAGGCTAATGAAATAATTGTATATTTAATATGTTATTCAATTTCAGAGTTCTGGATTTGGAGGCATGCCTATGAGATATATGAAAAGTAACAGTCTAGCCGGGTTGAGGATCTCTTCAATTTGAGTGGAATTGAGGTCCAAGAGACTGGGTCTGTTACATTATGTGAATTATGAAATATATGAAAGGTAACGGTCTTGCCGGGTTGAGGATCACCTCGATTCAGTCGGGTTGATGGTCCAAGAGACTGGGTCTGTTACAGGTAACAGTCTTGCTGGGTTGAGGATCTCCTCAAGTTATTGAGTTGATGGTCCAAGAGACTGGGTCTGTTACACTATCCATGGATAGAGATATATATATGTTTATTGCCTAAGGGCTTGATTATTGTGATTATAGACCAAAGCAGTAACTCTGGACTTTGAATATCATATTAAATACTTGTTGGGCCCATGTGTGTCTATGTTGAATATATATGTGACAAATGATGATACAATTATTGAAATAATGAGATGTAACATTTATGAATATGATCTCTATCGCTGAATGTATGACATTGATATTGACATTGCATACTATTATTATGGTTTGTACTATTGAGTTGTTGGCTCAGCGCGATTGTGATTTATCGCGCACGTGATAGGGTTGAGACGAAGGATTCCTCTAAAGCTAGTTGAGTTTTGTTGTGAAGTGTTGGTGTAGAGCTTAAAGATCAGAGAGTCAAGCTGCCAATCATGTATATATTCCATGTTTTGTAAATTTTATTTTAATGTATTTGTACTTGTAAATATTGGATATAATTTCCGCTGCGTATTAGATAAACGTTTTTATCTATTGTGCTTTAATGAATTTCACTCAACCCTTTGATTTTTGCTTCTTTTCTTTTTAGAGATATGACTTGAGTCTTTTGTGTACTGTGGCATTTCTATATTCAGTATACGTATATTACGATCTTATAAGCATGCTGTGTACGTATACAGGATATAGGGGTGTTACAATTATTTTGGTATCAGAGCCTAGGTTTGAGATTCTCAACCTAGGTCAATTGTAAGAAAAAGAATACTTTGATTTTAAAAAAGTTGGTTTTTGAATAAAATACATGTTTGGTATTGGCAGTCTCTGATCTTTAATGAGGTGTATTCTGCTGTGTTTGCATATTTGGGTTGTAATGGATTCTCATTCACGTCAGTTGGTAGAGGGTAGTGTTGAGAGTATAGCTCCAGAGGAGAGTAGGGATGGAGCTCGAGTTGATAGAGCTGGAGAGGTACCTATTTCTGTGTCAGGGAGACCAGCTGGTGAGGAGGCTCCGCCGGGTTGGCTTAGACATGTGATAGAATTGTTTAGGCAAGCCCCAGTACAGCCACCACCACCACAGCCAATGGTACCAGTGAGACATTATGATAAATTAAGAAAGTATGGAGCAGAAGATTTTCTGGGTACTATTGATCCAGCAGTAGTTGAGCAGTGGCTGTATAAGGTACAGAGAATCTTCATTCAGTTGCAAGCCACCCCAGAAGAAAGATTTGATTATGCTAGATCACTGTTGCAGAAGGATGCATATGATTGGTGGAAGACAGTACCTCATGCTATGGATGATCCACCTACATTGTCCTACAGTGATTTTCTACGGGAGTTTGAGCTGAAATATACTCCGAGGGAGTATAAAGATGTGAAAAAGATGGAATTTCTGAATTTGAAGCAAGACCACTTGACTGTGACAGAATATGAGTTAGAGTTCATCCGGTTGAGCCACTATGTTGGGGTGATTATCTCGGATGAGATCGATCGGTGCAGAAGGTTTGAGGAGGGATTGAGACCCTCAATTATGTGTATTGTGGCTGGCTCTAGATATCAGGATTTCTCTCAGCTGGTTGCAGCAGCTAGAGGTGTGGAGAGAGCACAAGGTATAGCAGCAGCTGCTACTGAAGAGGAGATCAGAGTTAGAAGACCTCAGTTTGAGGCAGGGTCTTCATCTGGGAAGAGAGGTAGAGGCAGTTTTGTTCCTAGAATTAGTAGGAGTCAGAGGCAGGCTAATAGGTCAGTTCAGTTTCAGAGGCAGAGATTGAGACCTACAGTTTCAGTAGAGAGTGCCCCGACTCCAGCAGTTCAGAGGTTTACTCCACCTATATGTGCTCAGTGTGGGGGGTCACATAGAGGCGTTTGTTGGAAGAGTAGTGGACCGGCTGTATGCTTCAGATGTGGATCTCCTGATCATTTTATTAGAGAGTGTCCAGAGATGCAGGAGCAGAGGCTGGCAGATTCTGCAGTTTCTCGACCTAGTGTCAGAGGTGGTCGAGGGGGCAGAGGTATTAGCAGAGGGGGTAGACCTGGGTATAGTCAGAGAGGAGGATCTGCATCCAGGGATACTAGGCCAGATGAGGTTGGGCCTTCTCAACGAGTATATGTGATGCAAAGACAACCAGATGCTTCAGCAGTCATTGCTGGTACTTTCTCTTTATTTGGCATTTCGGTTCTTGCTTTAATTGATCCAGGATCCACTCATTCATATATTAGTGCATCTATTTTACCTGTGTCTGAATTGAGTTCTGAGTCCCTAGGATTTGATGTGTTGGTGACAAATCCCTTAGGGCATAGTGTGATTGTTAGCAAGGTGCACCGAGATAGCGCAGTTGTAGTGCAAGGTGAGAAGTTTTGTGGAGATTTGATTGAAATGCCTTTTAAAGAGTATGATTTTATTTTGGGTATGGACTGGTTTTCTAGGCATGGAGTTGTGGTAGATTGTCAAAAGAAATGTGTTACTTTGAGAACTAGTGATGGTAGAAGTGTGATGGTGTCTAGTGAGCAGAGATAGCTTGCATCCTTGTTTGTATCAGCTGTAACAGCTAGAAGGTTGATTAGAAAAGGGTGTGATGCTTATCTTGCTCATGTTTTGGATACTAGAGTAGTAGGTTCTCAACTTGATGATATAACCACAGTTGCAGATTTTCCAGATGTGTTTCCAGAGGAGTTGCCAGGGTTGCCTCCTGAGAGAGAGGTTGAGTTTGGTATCGATTTGTTACCTGGTACCACTCCCATCTCTATCACTCCTTATAGAATGGCACCTGCTGAATTGAGAGAGTTGAAGGTGCAGTTACAGGAGTTGTTGGATAAAGGGTTTATTCGCCCCAGTGTTTCTCCTTGGGGAGCTCCTGTGCTGTTTGTGAAGAAGAAGGATGGTACCATGAGGTTATGCATTGATTATAGGCAATTAAACAAGGTGACTATTAAGAATAAATATCCTTTGCCTAGGATTAATGATCTCTTTGATCAATTGAAAGGAGCAACAATGTTTTCCAAGATTGATTTGAGATCAGGGTACCATCAATTGAGGGTTAGAGCTGAAGATGTTTCTAAGACAGCTTTCCGCACCAGGTATGGGCATTATGAGTTTTTAGTAATGCCTTTTGGATTGACGAATGCACCTGCAACTTTTATGGATTTGATGAATAGGGTGTTTAGGCCCTATCTGGATCAGTTTGTGGTAGTTTTTATCGATGATATTTTAGTGTATTCGCGTAATGAAGAGGAACATGACAAGCATCTGCGGATTGTGCTACAGATTTTGAGAGAGAAGCAATTATATGCTAAGCTGTCGAAGTGTGAATTTTGGCTTGATCAAGTGACTTTTCTCGGTCATATAATTTTAGCAGAAGGTATAAAAGTTAATCCGAGTAAAGTTGAAGCTATTTTGAATTGGAGTCCACCGAAGTCAGTAACTGAAGTTAGAAGTTTTCTGGGTCTGGCAAGCTATTATCGACGCTTTGTGAAAGGATTTTCTTTGATAGCTACTCCACTCACCAGATTACTTCGAAAGGGAGTTAGATTCGTGTGGACAGATCAGTGTCAGGCTAGTTTTGAGCAGTTGAGAGAAATGTTAACTCAAGTGCCTGTTCTTACTTTACCTGTAGAAGATAAACCATATGTGATCTATAGTGATGCTTCACATAGTGGTTTGGGTTGTGTTCTGATGCAAGAGGGTAAAGTTATAGCTTATGCTTCTCGACAGCTGAAGCCGCATGAGCTTAACTATCCGACGCATGATTTGGAATTAGCAGCCATAGTATTTGCTTTAAAGATTTGGCGACATTACTTATATGGGGAGAAATGTTTTATTTATACGGATCACAAAAGTTTGAAATATTTGGGGGTTCAGAGAGAGCTTAACCTTCGGCAGAGATGATGGTTGGAGTTGATCAAAGACTACGACTGTTTGATTGATTATCATCCTGGTAAGGCAAATGTTGTTGCTGATGCCTTAAGTCGGAAGTCTTTGGCAGGTTTGGTTGTTTGTTCACTCTCGTTGCTTGTTGAGTTGAGAGCATTGCATGCTAATTTTGAAATAAGTGATGATGGTGCATTATTGGCTCAACTACAGTTGAGACCAGTATTATTAGATCAGATTAAGGAGGCTCAGTTGGTTGATGAGAAAATCCAAAAGATTGTTTCAGATTGTCAAAAAGGAGAGAGCCGAGATTTTCTTGTGAGAGGTGATGGTAGTCTTTGGTTCAAGGATAGATTATGTGTACCTGATGATGCTAATTTAAGAAGGATTATTTTAGAAGAAGCACACCAGTCAGTTTTTGCTATGCATCCGGGCAATACGAAGATGTACCATGATTTGAAACAACACTACTGGTGGTTTGGTATGAAGAGAGACATAGCGGAATTTGTATCCAAATGTCTCACTTGTCAGAGGGTGAAAGCTGAACATCAAGTTCCAACGGGGTTGCTTCAACCTTTATCAGTGCCTGAATGGAAATGGGAAAGAGTAACAATGGATTTTGTGTCTGATTTGCCATTGACTCAGAGAAAACAAGATGCTATTTGGGTGATTGTTGATAGGTTGACAAAAACAGCTCATTTTCTTCCGGTTTGGATGGACTATTCTCTAGAGAAGTTGGCTAAGCTGTATATCAATGAAATTGTGAAGTTGCATGGAGTCCCTACTTCTTTAGTGTCGGATCGAGATCCTAGGTTTACTTCAAGGTTTTGGAAGAGTTTACATAGTGCTCTGGGTTCTCGATTGCACTTTAGCACTGCTTTTCATCCACAGACAGATGGGCAGTCAGAGAGAGTGATACAGATTATTGAGGATATGTTGAGAAGCTGTGTCATTGATTTCTCTGGAAGTTGGGACATATTTTTACCACTTTTTGAATTTGCTTACAACAATAGTCATCAATCTAGTATTGGTATGGCACCATTTGAGGCATTGTATGGTAGAAGATGGAAAACGCCTTTGTGTTGGAATGAAATTGGAGAGGGTAAGTTAATTGGTCCTGATTTGATAAAAGAAACTGAAGAGAAAGTGAAGATGATTCGGGATCGGTTAAAAGCAGCTTTAGACCGACAGAAGTCTTATTCAGATTTGAAGAGGAGAGACATTGAGTATAATGTAGGAGATAAAGTATTTCTGAAAGTGTCTCCTTGGAAAAAGATATTGAGATTTGGTCGAAGAGGGAAACTGAGTCCTCGTTTCATTGGACCGTATGAAGTTTTAGAAAGAGTGGGACAAGTCGCTTATCGGATTGCTTTACCACCTGAGTTGGATAGAATCCATAATGTCTTCCATGTTTCTATGTTGAGAAGATATAGATCATATCCATCTCATGTTCTATCAGTTGAATCTATTGCAGTAAGTTCGGATCTGACATTTGAAGAAGAACCAGTTGCTATTTTAGCACATGAAGTGAAAGAATTGAGAAATAAGGAAGTGCCATTGGTAAAGGTTCTTTGGAAGAACCATGGTAGAGAAGAAGCAACTTGGGAGAGTGAGCAAGCAATGAGAGACCAACATCCTCAGTTGTTTCAGATCTGATATCAAGTAATTTCGAGGACGAAATTTCTTTTTAGAGGGAGAGAATTGTAATATCCCAAAGTGTGCCCTAGAAGTTTTGATAATTGTTGTTTTATTTGAATCAAATGTATATGTGTATTTGGTTATGAAAAGGTTTGTTTAGAGGGAATGTATATATTGTATATATGGCAATATATATAACATATATGCTAGTCAAAATGGTGGGTCAAGGGAAGAAGATATTTAAGTTGTGAATTGTGAAATTACTAAAAAGGACAAGTGAATATAAGGAATTTTGATTTAAAAAAAAGGGGTATTTAAGTAATTTTTCTTTTTGAATTGCTTGGTGGAGATTTAAAGAGAAGTGAAAGTTGACTTTTCTTCATTTCTTCTTCTTTCCTTTCTCCATTGTTGGCCGGCCACCCAAAGCAAGAGAGAGCAAGAGTAAGTTTTGGTGTTCAAGCTCAAAATTGAAGGAGTTTTCAAGTGATTAAGTGAAAGTTCAAGAAGATTTATTATTTGGTAAGTTCTTTCTCTTGATTTCTCTTGTTTATTTGAAGTTGTGTATGAGTTTGGTTATTGATGTTTGAAATTATGGTTGTGTTGATTGTGGTAAGTTGGAGTATGTTGATTTAATTAATTGTGGTGTTGATTTTGGTTTGAAGGAAGTAAGTTAAGTTGATGTTGGTTTTGAAAGTGTTTGTGTTGAAGTTATATTAGGGTTTTGAGTTGGTAAGTGTTGTTAATGTTGAGTTTGGTTAATTATTTTTGTTAGTCTTCATGATGTTTGGGTTTAGTGGAGTTAGAAGCTTGGAATACATGTTTTTGGTTGGAGGCAGTAGCATCTTGGATGCCACGCCCGTGGCCCTTTGATGCCATGGCCGTGGGGTGATGAACATTGTTGGGCAGAATCATTCTTTAACCCACGCCCATGGGGGTCTTGGGTAGCCATGACCGTGGGGTCTAAGGTTGAGTTGTTTGTTTGTAATAGTGATCTATGGGATTAGTATGAGGTTAATAAGTGATTGATTGTATTGGAATTGATGTGTTTCATCATTGTTTTGGATTAGGTTGTGAAGAAGGTGAATTACCTTAATTCATTTGGTGAAGGACTCTTGGTAAAGGAAGTTTATAGAGTTGTGCGGGTTGCCTTTGAAGTAAGTACAAACCTTGCATTATTGCATACATCTATTTGATTTTGTAACTTAACACATTTGGTGAATGGATTACATAACCTAATGCATTGTTGATCCATATGAATAATGTTATGTTTTGTATATTATGAATCTTGTGAAATGGAATTGATTATGAGTATTTAAATGATAAATTGCTTTGATGTGAATGGAGTTATAATGAAGCCATTGTTGTTGGCTATGGTTATGCAAATGAAATTATTGAGGCATGATTGCCTATTTGATCATGAGATATGAATTGAGAAAGAGAATGATAAAGAGGCTAATGAAATAATTGTATATTTAATATGTTATTCAATTTTAGAGTTCTGGATTTGGAGGCATGCCTATGAGATATATGAAAAGTAACAGTCTAGCCGGGTTGAGGATCTCTTCAATTTGAGTTGAATTGAGGTCCAAGAGACTGGGTCTGTTACATTATGTGAATTATGAAATATATGAAAGGTAACAGTCTTGCCGGGTTGAGGATCACCTCGATTCAGTCGGGTTGATGGTCCAAGAGACTGGGTCTGTTACAGGTAACAGTCTTGCCGGGTTGAGGATCTCCTCAAGTTATTGAGTTGATGGTCCAAGAGACTGGGTCTGTTACACTATCAATGGATAGAGATATATATATGTTTATTGCCTAAGGGCTTGATTATTGTGATTATAGACCAAAGCAGTAACTCTGGACTTTGAATATCATATTAAATACTTGTTGAGCCCATGTGTGTCTATGTTGAATATATATGTAACGAATGATGATACAATTATTGAAATAATGAGATGTAACATTTATGAATATGATCTCTATTGCTGAATGTATGACATTGATATTGACATTGCATACTATTATTATGGTTTGTACTATTGAGTTGTTGGCTCTGCGCGATTGTGATTTATCGCGCAGGTGATAAGGTTGAGACGGAGGATTCCTCTAAAGCTAGTTGAGTTTTGTTGTGAAGTGTTGGTCTAGAGCTTAAAGATCAGAGAGTCAAGCTGCCAATCATGTATATATTCCATGTTTTGTAAATTTTTATTTTAATGTATTTGTACTTGTAAATATTGGATATAATTTCCGCTGCGTATTAGATAAACGTTTTTATCTATTGTGCTTTAATGAATTTCACTCAACCCTTTGATTTTTGCTTCTTTTCTTTTTAGAGATATGAATTGAGTCTTTTGTATACTGTGGCATTCTATATTCAGTATACGTATATTACGATCATATAAGCATGCTGTGTACGTATACAGGGTATAGGGGTGTTACAGTTCAAGAATTGAATACCTACCTCATTGGTGTGATCATCATCATCTCTAATAGAAATGAGACAAAGATTTCAATTCCTTGCTCTTCCTCCTCTTCTTCTTCACTTGAGGAGTCATCATCTCATGTAGCTTTAAGAGATTTCTTCTTCTCCTTATCCCATTCCTTTTTGTTCTTGATTTTAAAGTAATCCATTTTGATGTGACCTAGTCCGCCACATTCATAACATTTTACTTCATTCTTCTTCTCCTTATCTTTGAAAGAGAATTTGGAGGAATTACCTTTTGCTTGCATTCTCCTCTTTCTTTTCCATTCACTTAATCTCTTAGTTAGCATGGCCATTTCTTCATCATCATCATCACTATCTTCTTCACTTGAGCTCTCAACTTCTTTGGTTACTTTGAGAGATATGGCTTTCTTATTGTCCTTCTCACCCTTATCAACTTCTTTCTAGGCATGCAATTCAAAGGTAAGGAGCTTGTCAACTAGCTTATTGGTTCTTACCATGCTAAGATCATGAGCTTCTTCAATTGAAGAGACTTTTGATTCAAAGTTATTGTTGGCTCTTAGTGCTCTCAATATTTTTCTATTGACATCACCTTGATCATATATTTTTCCATGTTTCTTCAAGTTGTTGACAATAGCAAGTAACCAATTCATCATTTCAGTGACATTTTCATTTGGCTTCATCTTGAGCAGTTCATACTCATGTAAAAGCATTTAGATTTTAGTGAACCTCACTTGGGTAGTGCCCTTATGATAATTCATAAGAGTTTTCCAAATGCTATGTGCACAAGCAAGATGTTGGATGCTTTCAACTTCTTGTCTAGATAAAGAATTTACCAAGATGGAGGTTGCTCTAATGTTTTTGTAGTCAACTTTTTCTTGAGCATCGATCCATTTGTCTCTGGGAAGAGGCACATGGACACCATCAACCTCATGAGTAGGAGTTTCCATGCATTTTGCACACATTTCCAAAGCTCAATTCCCTCACTATCATGAAACAAATACATCTTGTATTTCCAAAAAAAAATAATATGTTCCATCGAATTGGATAAATAAGTGGCTGCCATTGTGGTTTAAATTTCAAAATTAGGCTTCTTGAAAATTTGAGGATCTAATACCAATTGTTGTCCCAAGATGGCAACCAAGAGGGGGGGGGGGTGAATTGGTTGATTTGGAGAAGTGATGGTAAATCTAAAATTTAAAATTAAACAATGTGATAAATGAGTAAAGTAGAGAAGAATTAAACACAAAGAGTTTATAGTGGTTTGGATTACCTCAATCCTACATCCACTTCCTTAACAACTAGTTAAGGTTCCACTAATCCTGAGTGTTTTATAAGCTCAACTCTAACTTGGTGTTTTCACAAGTCCACACAAAAAATTTATAAGGTTTGAGAATCTTCCTCATAACCCAAACAAGAGTTTTCTCGGGCTCACTCTAAAACCTAAGTGTTTCAAAGCTTACACTCAAACTTATAATGTTATTTTAGTGCTCACACCCAACACTTAAAGAATACAAGTAGAAATTTTAATCCTAACAAATGAAAGTTGTTCATCTTAGCAATTACAATCACAATCTTATAGAAAAATGTAGTTTCTTGTCATATTTATAGCCATTAGGATTGGGAGCCAACATGTTTGATTCTTCTCTTCAACTTTAATAACTTTTTAGAGCAAGTTCATGGTCGAACAGTCTATGGTCTGATAAGCTCGGGCTCGGCTTGGTCAGACTGAGCTCGGTCCAGTCGTGCTCTCCACTCTTTCTGACAAAAGTTCTTCAACGACTAGTACATGTGGCATTTAATATTTGAGTGGATAAGTAATGAGTATATTTTTCAAATCTCCTACCACTAGTATGGTGGGGACTAGTTTGGTTTGGTGGGTCTCATTTTGGTATGCTAAGATTTTGGGAGTATTGGCGATCGTGAGCTCTGCCAGAACTTTGTTGGATTTTTGCTCTGGCTTGGTTTAGTCAGACTGTATTAGGTCCAGTCATACCAAGCATAGTATGCTAAAGTTTTCATAGTAATCAGTGATTGTGAGCTCTACTAGATATTCTGAGGATTTGGCTCGAACTTGCTCTGCTCGAACTTCACAATGGTCCGACCGGATATGTAGTTCGTTCACAAGGTAGGAGTGACAATGAGTTTGAGCACTTCTAGATATTTTGCCTCGGGCTCTATCTGCTCAACTCGTGCTCGGTCACTCCACTCATGCTCGGTCTGCTTTGTTCGTACTTTATTTGCTCATAGCATACTCCTATCTAGTCAGATCAATTTTGAAATAATCATGCTTTTGTCACCTTGTTAGTGAAACGCTCGTCAGTTTGGTATTGGAGCATTTGGTATGGCTAGCTACTCTTTGAGTCCATTTGGCATGGCTGTTGGTCCGATTGGTCTCTTGAAAAATCTTCAACAAATTTAGTCCTGTAAAATGTAGCTTGGTATAAATATTTAGTCTATTCAATTTGATTGCCTAAGATCAAAATAAAGGCCAATAGTTTGGCTAACAATAGTTAATTCTAATTGGAAAGAAAATAAGCTGACTTAGTTAATTTGTCAACAATTACCCAAATTACATTAAGATTCTTCTAGGTATGTGGAAGACCAGTCACATAATCCACGATGACCCTATCCCATTTCCACTATGGTATTGAGATGGGTAGCAGAAGACCTTATGGTACTTGATGCTCTACTTTGACCTATCGACATACTAAGCATTTAGTTCATACTCAGTAATGTCTCTCTTCATACCAGGCCACCAATAGAAAGGTTTAAATCCTGATATATCTTGTTTCTTCGTGGATGCACAGTATATATGGTATTTTGAGCTTCACTGAGGATGTTCTCCTTTAACTCCTTCATATCAAGAACAAACAATCAACCTTTAGAGTATAAACCACAATCTTCCAAAATAGCATAATCTAATTTTTCACCTTTGGGCACTTATTCCACCATTTCTAATAATTTTTGGAACTTTTTCTATGCCTTTATAACTTTCTGCTTAAGGGTTGGCTCAATTCTCAGTTATGTCAACATAACACATTATATTATTTTCAGTTATATTGCATATATATTATGTTTTATTTATAAGCTATGAACTTATTACTTGCCACAGTCTTTCAACTTAGAGCATTAGCCACCACATTAGATTTTCCAAAATGGTAATTAATGATACAAGCATAA
Organism: Garcia nutans; assembly: GCA_947685225.1. Taxonomy (NCBI): domain Eukaryota; kingdom Viridiplantae; phylum Streptophyta; class Magnoliopsida; order Malpighiales; family Euphorbiaceae; genus Garcia; species Garcia nutans. Next base: position 52,828,608 of record CANTUV010000007.1, read on the forward strand.
TCATTGATTAATTCCAACCATCTTCTCTACCTTAAGTTAAGCTCTTTTTGTGTAGGCAGATATTTCAAACTTTTGTAGTCTATATAAACATAACATATTTCGCCATACAAATAGTGTTTCTAGATTTTTAAAGCAAATACAATAGTTGCAAGCTCCAAATCATGTGTGAGATAATTCAGCTTGTGAGGTTTCAACTACCTAGAAGCATGAGCAATCATTTTACCTTCCTACATTAGTATATAATCAAGTCCCTGGTGAGAAGCATCACTATAGATTAAATAATCTTTACCTAGAGTTAGTTATGTCAAAATAGGTGTTTTCTATCAGCATAGCTTTTAGATGCTCAAAACTTGATTGACATTGATCATTCCACTTGAATCTGGTTTCCTTTTGGAGTAGTTCAGTCAAAGGGAGTGCTATCTTAGAAAATCCATGTACAAATCTTTAGAAATCAATTTTGGTCCACTATAAAAGGAGTTTTCATGTTTAAAGCCCAATGAAAGTTTGAGTTTGATAAATGGTTTTGGGCCCTTCTTTAGAAATATTTCAAAGCCCATTTTAAAAATCAATTTTGGGCTTCAAACATGGGCAACAAGAAAGCAATTGTTGACTAAGTTTTGTTGAAAAGATTACAAAAAATGATTTTAAGCATTGAGCTTAAAAGAACTTTTGGATCACAAATGATTTTTGGCTTTGGGCTTAAAAGAACTTTTGGACCATAAAATGATTTTGGGCTTTGAGCTTAAAAGAACTTTTGGACCATAAAGAATGTTTTTTGGGATCATACCATAATTAGGTCTACGAAAAGACAAACAAAATGGGCCATACTCTAACCAAGATATGTCTATTATAGTCAAACAACAAGCAATTAGGGTGAACCTAAGGAAAGTTACTAGGCTAACTACATGGGCTTTAGTCTTTGGGTTGAAAAGCTTAAGTTCCAATAGCAAGTATATACCAAAATGTACAAGGCTATGAGTGGTTATGCAATGTTCAATCTCCATACCTTGAGTGAAAATATAGCATCACTTACACATGTACAACACGGGTTTCACAGGGCATCCTAACTCACACACACAATGCAGATCTAAAAAATAATGCAATGAATAATACCATAATAATAAAGAATAAAAAAAATATAAAGACCAACGGAATCAACTTCTTTTATCCTAGCAGAGTGGCCACTATGAGTGAGAATTTTCGTGCACATCTCCCGATGGAATGGTTCTTGTGACTAAGGCACTATTAGGCTCAGGGCCTTAGGGAAAATAGGCCTAAAACCAAAGAAAATGGAGTGGCCACCTGGACGGGCCTGGAAAGAAAAGAAAGGGGTGGATAATTCTATTTCTAAGGAATCCCTAACCCCCTATTGGGTTCGAAAAGTTTGGTATGCATGGGGAAGGTGAGAAATGACCAGCACCCCCATAGCGCCCAGTTCATTGGAACCGACCTCCTTTTCAAGTCTAAATATTATTAAATTCTTAGGTTATTATAATATCATTCATACTACATGCAATTTAAAAGAAATAAGAATCCACCATATTATTGAAATAAAACAAACAAAAATAGGAACCCATCAAGGGATGGAAACATGCCCTTATATTGTTCAAAGTCCACAAGTATAAATAAAATAAGACACCCACCAAGGGGTGGAAACGTGTCCTTTACAATGTCCTGAAGTCCATAAAATAAATTACATAATTAAAAATAACTAAGGCACCCACAAAATAGAAACATGCCTTTTACAATCTTTAAAAACTGAATATCAAATTTAATTAAACCATTCAAACATTTATCATGAACAACAAGATGAAATCAAAGCTCATCATCCATTACAAGATTACGGTAATAAATCAAATAACCAAATCTAGGGTTTAAACTTAAATTAAGCATTACAGATATAAAATTAGAGTCTTACATATGAAACTAGGGTTTTGATGAATTTAGAAATAAAATTAGGGTTTTAAGGTATAAATTATGGTTTAGGGTTAAAGTATTAAAAACTAGGGTTTGAATTTAGAAATTAGGGTTTTAGGAATCAAATTAAAGCTAACTCAAACAAATTAGGGTTTTAGAAAATAAGCCAAAGCTAAAACATGAAAATTAGAGTTTTGGGAAATAAACCAATACTAAATCATTCAAATTAGGGTTTATGCTTCATTGAATTCATAAAATCCTGAGCAAACTTATTAATTATTCCTAATCTATAACTTCAGCCAAGAATTAATGCTACTGATACAATATATTGACCAATATAAATAAATCATGGGATTGAATTTAATTAAATAGTCATACCCGCGTGTTTGCTCCACCAATATTAATATTATTGAATCAAGCTTTATATCCTGCTTATTGCCTAAATCAACTTGGTTGTTGGTTGAGCGAGGCAATCTGGAGACAACTGCTACTTTTGGTTGCTGTGTACTGATTCCGGCTACAATGTTTTTTATTGCTTTTCCCTTGCTCCATGTGGCTACTAATTACTTCAAACTTCTCTCTGTATTTTTTCATTACTATTTTGAATCATTAATGTTCCCTCTCTCTGTCTTTTTAACTACCCTCCCTTTTTTCTTTTATTTTAATCACATATTTATAGACAAAATTAACTTAAATCCCTCATGAAATCTCTCCCCTTATCTGAGTCCTTTCTGAGTTTAAAACTAATTAGATACTAAATTACACGGATTCATATCGAATCAAATTGTGTCCAATTCGACATGAGCATAGGCTCATGTTGAATTGGACACTAGTCAATTCGAGATGAGCTATGGCTCATGTCGAATTGAAAATGGTCCAATTCGACATGAACTTATGGTCATGTCGAATTGGACACTCCAATTTATATCTCATGTTGAATTGGGAAGTTCAATTCAATATGAGCATAAACCAGATAGATCCAAGCCAAATCGAACCAACTTTAAGTCACACCTAATTCTAAAAATTGGACTAGGTTTACTTTGGGCCTTTTTAAAATTGGACCGAACTTAGTTCAAGCCTTTAAAAATTTAATAAGACTAGGTTTAAGCTTATAAAATTGTACCATACTACATTTAAGCTTCTTAGACTTGACCTGACTCTTTTTTAATTGGGACTAAACATATTTGAGCCAAAATTAAGGGTCTACAATTTTGTATGTAAATCTGATTATATTGGGTATTATTTATATTAAAAAACTTTTGGATGTAATTCATGAAAAAGTGATTTTGAAATGAAATGCTTGGCGATAATTGGAGCAAGTGTTGGATTTTGTGAAAACTATATTTTGGGAGTGTACAACTTTATGTAAGTTATGTGTTTGATGTTTTTGGGAATTTTGAAATTACAGACAAAACTCTGGCAAAATTTTTCCAAAGAATTTTTATTATCTATACTATTTTAAAATTTAAAAAATGTATAGATTTATGAGTTAAATTTTCTTTAAATAATATAAATATTTTAAGGTCAATTATAACATTTCTATAGTGATTTGATGTGACATTCTTATATTCTATGTATGTACTCTACATATATGGGTATATGTACTGTATGTATATAAAGTATAAGGGTTATATACATTTCTTTCTAGTTAATCTTTTAGCCTTAGTAGCAAAAATCAAACTAAAAAGATAAAACTGCCTTTCTCCCTAGACAACAACATCACTGTATTGAGGAATCTTAAAAGTCACACTTTTCACATGGCAATTCATGACTGCTTAATGTCACAATAACTAATCCATTCCAAGAATAAATCAAAATCATGGAATGGTAGTTCAATTAGATCGGCTAAAAGTTCTATGTCATGGATTCTAATTAGACAATTCTAATACACTTTGTTTACCCTTACACTATGGCTTAAGGGATTAGTAACTTCTATATCATATTCAAGTTTATCAGCATGCATATTCTTTTTTGAAACTATAGTTGTACATATGTATAAATGTGTATAACTAGGATCTAATAAAGTATAAACAACATGACTAAGTAAGGAAAATTTACCAACAACTACATCAGGGGCATCCTAATCTTCTACTACTTTTATGGCATATGTCCTAGCTGGAGCACTACCCTGTGTTTAGGGTCTACCCTCTCTGCTAACTAGCACTAGGTCAGTCTCCATTGTCTAATCTATGACCTACCTATGATCTTTGTACATGACCTTATCCTTCTAAATTATTAGTGTTCTTCATAACACGACATTTCTTAATTCTATGATCTTTAGAACCACATCTCAAATAAGGTCCACTCTGATACTAGCAAACATCACTACCATGTCTCTTGCCATAATGCTGGTAGGATGTAAAAACTACCCTTGATGATGAACTTGCAGGTGCACTAGATTTACTATCTTGAGGACTCTGAAAAGCAACTCCACTAGTATGACCTCCTTTATTAGATCCTTGTGTCTATGTCAGTGCTTGAAAACTTCTCTGCCTTTTTTGACACCCTTGTTGTTGCTCACTAAATGATCCTTTCCTTTGTTGCTGTCTTCTTTTTTGCTCTTGTTTTGTTTCATTTTCTATGGCCACTATTATATTTACAAGTGTAGAAAACTCTTTAATCCTCATTTCCACTAAATAAACATGGATATGGCTATTCAAACCCTGCTCAAATCGCTTACATTTCTCTTCCTTGGACATAATTAACTTAGGAAAATATTTGCTGAGATGGATAAACTGTCTCTTATACTCTGACGTAGACAATTGCCTTTGTTTTAAATGCAAAAACTCCATACACTTTTCTAAACCCACCTCCAAACTCAGTATCTTCCAAACTTCAAAGCCTTAATTGCTACTGCAACCAAAATAGTCTGGGAAATTGAAGGATGAATCTGTAGTGTAACACCCCTTGTCAATCCTGTTAAGAACTAAACAAGAGGTGTTAAATAAAGTCTAAACACCTTTCAGATAATTTCAATAAACACTAAAGCCAATGTCAATAGAAATTTTGGCAGAGTATCTTTTAAAATTTGACACTGCCAACAACTTCTCTAATAAAAAACACAACCTGCAGAAGAAAACACTCCTAATATTTCAAACATTCAACCTCAAATCCAATCTCATCATTTCTCTAACATTCACCCATAATTTAATTCAAATACCTTTACTTTTAACAACATGGATGCATATTAAACATTTCCCATAATTAACATATTATGCTATAATGTTTTAACTCAAATCATATTTTCAAAGAATATAGAACTCTAAGTTAACTATAATTATACAACTACCATTATAGTTACAATATTGCTATGTGAATAAAATTAAATACATAAAAAAAACCATTCATTAACCACCTTTTGATCTATAATTGATCTTGAAATCCTATTGCTCACTCAACTGGATTTACCCTGCTTGTCTAATATGCAAGTTAGAAATAAATCTAACACATTAAGTAATGCTTATTGGTGCTTGCATATTCATAATTTGCCAAAATTATAATATAAGAAAATAATTGAAATAATGTGTGTAAATAAAATTGCAACTTTAATATAGTAATATGATATAAAATCAAAAAGAAACAAGCTAACTTATTTTAATATTAATACATTTAAGATTCACATAATTAATAAAAATTAATCATTTTGTATAATATTCTTATTTTAATAAATTCCATTTGTTATGCATTAGACACTGAATTTTAAATCCTATGTTCAGATAATGGGTCAGAAATGGCAAGTAAATGCCCAGTAATATCAGTCGTGTGAGTGGAGATTTTTTCCCCTACTCTTGGTGGAATGATTCTTGCATTTCGGCACTGTTAGGCTCAGGGCCTTACAGAACATGGGCTTGAGCTCGAAGAATTGGCGTCGCCACCCAGAGGGGTTAGAAAGAGAGAAAGAAGTGGATGACTCAATTCTTAAAGAATCCCCAATCCCTATTGGGTTCAAAAAGTTAGGTACGTTTGGGGAAGGTGAGAATGACCCAACACCCCCACAACGCTGGTTCATTGTAACCGCATGCAAAACATTTTGCTATTTTTTAGCCCTCATATCCTCTCTTTGCCCCTAGATGGAAAAGCATTAAAAGAGAGTCTAGAAATATTTTATACATGTATAAACTCAAAGATTGAAAAAGGTGAAGCTTTGCCCCATGTATAGGCTTAAACCAATGATTTTGTTCCCATGTAGGCTCCGACTGATGTTTTTCCTTTGTCTCATTCTTTGTGCAAGCATGCGTCTCCAATTTTGCAAAGTGATTAGATCTTTCTTAAGTAATGGACCTTTCATGCCTCCTAACTCTATGTCTGCTTCTCATTGTTTGCTTCATAAAGTATTCACTGTTCACTGTAACAAAGAATAGGCGGCACAAGACAATAAGAATGCAGTGTAATATGCATAAATGATACTTATAGTAATTATACTGACTCACGGACTGAGGTGATAGGCCATTGGACTCCCTTTGGCACCTTTCGAGATGTTCATTTAGGCCTTGCATTGGATCATGAGGAGATATCACATCCATAGTCTCATCTTCAAGATATATAGAAAACATGAGTAGTGGGCCCCAAGCAGGACAATTAGAGATATAAGAGACATCCATTTCAAACCATGATTCGGCACATTAGTTGATACTTTCTTTCTAACCTTGTGAACAATTCTTTCATCAACCTACCTTTGCCCAATATGTCCTTTAAGGTATGACAGTGCAATGTACTTTCCTATGCTTAAAGGCTCATGTGACAAGAAAACACCTTTTGTAAATTTAATTTTGATTTTGAAATCAAATATTAGTTTTCTCAAATTAGTTTCAATGTACTTCAGGACTTGATCTTTCAAATTAACACATCTATATCATCGTAACCCTAGTTAACATATTAAATTTGGAAATCATTTCTATTTGAGCAAAAGTTGTTGCACTATAGCTAGGCACATACACATTACTTGGCCAAAGGTCTCATTAAGTTTAAATATTGTTTATCTTATATGTTAGCTTTCTGAACCACCCTTTTGGGTCAATAATTTTCTACCTTTTTAGCTCTAATTTTTTTTCCTAGGTCGCCCTTCCAGGTTTTCAAAGTAGCGAGCTTTCCCTTTTCTTTTTCTTTTTATCTTTTTTGTCCTAGCCCTTAGAAAGTATCTTATTCATACTATCCTATTGTAATATCCGTGATTATGGATAGATTAAATATGTATTTGGATGTTAATTAAAGTATATATGTGTTGTATATACCTAATGTATACCTAGTGTATACATATTATATACATATCATAAACTTTTTATATATGTTGGATATATATTCTATACTTAATATATATATGATATACACATAATGTATACTTGCTGTATAGATGGGATATACATTACATATTCATATAAGTAAAAATATATATTAGATTTACATAACATATACATATACATAAAATATACCACATATATATATATTAAATATAAAGTCGTGCTGGAAAAGTTGATAATAATGATAATAATAATAATAATAATGATAATAATAATAATAATAATAATAATAATAATAATAATAATAATAATAATAATAATAATAATAATAATAATAATAGAGGGAAAGAAAGTCAAAGAAGGAAATAAAGTAATTGGTGGAAATTAAAAGTAGTACGATATTTAATAAAAAAATTCAAAATTAAAGTAATTTTTGGTGATAGTGAAAAATTATGGAATTCTAATAATTAACAAATTATATTATTATATATATTGTTAAGAGAAAAGAAAGAAAGTAAATTAAAAATATATTTAAATTAAAATTAAATGATTTTTGGATAGGAAGAAACTAAAAATGTCTAAATAAATTAATAATTACTTAATTAAATATATATATATATATATATTTATGTGGATGAGAAAGAAAGATAGAAAAATAAAAGTCTATTTCTTCTTCTTCTTCTTCTTCTTCTCCATCATATGTTGTCCACCATAGCCAAGGGAAGGAAAGTTTTTCTTTTCTTAAATCCATCAAATTTCAAAAAGATTCTAAAGGATTTTTGGTGATTTTGAAATATTTTTAAGCTTTAGGTATGTTATCTCTCTTTTTAAGTGATTTTTCTTGAAATATAGAATTATGAAAGTTTTGGGATTTTGATGGTAATTGTGGGTGGGGATTTTCACCCCCACTCCCATGTGGAATGGTTCTTGCAACTTCAAAACTGTACGGCTCAGGGCCTTAGAGAACACGGGACTAAATTCGGAGAAAATGGAGTAGCCACCCGAACAGACTGAAAAAAAGAAAGGATGGATGACTCGATTCTTAGGGAATCCCCAACCCCACTTAATGGGTTTGGAAAATTAGGTACGTTTAGGAAAGGTAAGAATAACCCAGCACCTCTAAAACGCCCGATTCATTGGAGCCGGTCTCCTTTTTAGGTCTAAATATTATTAAATTCTTGATTATGATGGTATTATCCATATTACACACTACTTAAAAGAAATAAACACCTATCACCTTTATTAAAATAAAATAATCAAAATAGGCACCAATCCAAGGATGGAAACATGCCTTTACAATGAAGGTCTAATGTCCAAAAACTAAATAAAATAGGACACCCACCATAAGTTAAAACATGCCCTTTACATTAATCCAAAGCTTAAAATAAATTAAATTACATTAAACTTAACTAATGAGGTACCCACAAAGTGGAAACATACCTCTTCATTTTTTAAGCACTAAATAATTATCCAAATGAAATTAAATCATTCAAACACTCTCCATAAGCAAAAATAGAATAAATCTTCATATGCAACAAAACATTAATAAATAATTCATCATAAACATGAAATAATTGAATCTAGGTTTGAATATTTAATTTAAGCATCAAATATACGAATTTAGGATTTACATCTTAAATTAGGATTTTTAGGATAAAATTAGGGTTTTAGCATAAGGATTGAGATTTTAGGGTTTATGGATGAAAAATGGGGTTTTGATTTTAGAAATAGATTTTGGATTTAGAAATTAGAAAAAAAAATTAGGATTTTTAGAAATTGGTAAAATCGATTAGGGTTTTGGAAATTGGAAAACTATTTAGGGTTTTTGGAACTTGTAGAGCTAATTAGGGTTTTGGAAATTTGGACAATAAATTAGGGTTTTAGAAAATAATAAAACATATTAGTGTTTTTAGAGATTGGGAAAAAAGATTAGGGTTTGAAAATTTTGGAAAAAATAGATTAGGGTTTGGGAAATAGATTAAGGCTTTGATGATTATACCATTGATTTAATCCTTGAGCTACTAGATGAAATAATATGGATTGAGTTTTTGTTTTATAAAATATGTAATTAAAGTTTTACCAATTAAGCTACTGGATTTAAGTGACAATTAAAACAAACAATCAAGATGTTTAAAAGAAAAAAAATATAGCTACTACATGTGTTAAGTTTTGAAAACTAAACCTGCGTTGAAGGCTCCACCAAATTAAATAGGTTGATCCAAACTGATGCCTATACCAATTGCTAATTTTTGCCGAGTAAAGATGAAGATAGTGATTACTGCCTTTGGTGTGTTGATGCTTTACTAATATGTGCCAGTTGCTTTGATAATCATTAATTGTTGATAAAACATTCCTCCACTTTGTGTTGATTGAGGTGTTGCTAATTTGTGCTGCTCTCTTAATAATTATTGATTCCTCTCCCATTTCATCATTAAAACCTCATTATTTATAGGTAAATAAGGTTTAAAATAAAACCCTAATATATTTCATCTGATGGTTAAGACAAAATCATACTCAATTAGGAAATTAATAAACCGAGGGTTAGATTAGTGGCGTATGGCGAGGTTGCCATGCCAATTTACCCCAGCCTTGGGCCTGTGGGAAATGGGCACGCCGATTCGACAAAATTTGGGCCTAGGCCAACTTGTCTTAGGATTTTAATATTGTACCAGACCATTTTAGGCTTAAAAGTTTTCTAGACTGGTTTAAACCTTTATATTTTATCTAACTCCCTTTTAATTAGGGCCAGACTGAATTAGGTCCAAAATTAAGGGTCTACAGTTTGCTCCTTGCTTAAATGATATGAGACTTTACTAGAAGAGAGTGAAAAGTAACATGACTTTAAGCTGATCTTGGGTAAGGATGGGTTCTTGACCCAAGGTTGATTGGGTTTTAGACCCAAGACTAGATTGGTTAGGTTCTAGACCCGAGAGTGGATTTGGATTTTGGACCCGAGATTGGTTTGGGTTCTGGACCCAAGATTGGATTATTTAGGTTCTATACTAGAGACTAGATTTGGGTTCTAGACCAAAGATTAGTTTGGCTTCTAGACCCGAGATTAGATTGGTTTGGTTCTTGACTCGAGACTAGATTTGAATTTTGGACCCAATAATTAATTTGGGTTTTGGACTCGAGATTAGATTGGTTGGGTTCTGGACCCAAGACTGAATTTGGGTGACTTTCTATCACTTGAGGGTTTTTGGCTTTCTTCTAGCTAATCAATTTCAGCTCTTCTAGTTGATTGAACTTCTTCCATGGCTTTCTTCTAGCCACCTGCACCATTCTTTAATGGATCGACTTTAGCTCTTCTAGTTGGACTGACCTTCTGTCATTTGAGACTGCAGGCTTTCTTTTAGCCACTTGTTCCATTCTTCAATGGATTATGCTAACCTTCTGTTATCTAGGAATTTTAGCTTTCTTCTAGCCGGTTATTCCATTCTTCAATGGATTCTGCTGACCTTCTGTCATTTGAGATTTTTGGCTTTCTTCTAGCCAGTTGTTTCATTCATCAATGGATTGTGGGTCTTCACCCTTCAAAATGGATCTTCATCCTTAGACATTGGGTCTTCACCCTTCAAAATGGATCTTCATCCTTAGAAATCGAGTCATCACCCTTCAAAATAGATCTTCATTCTTTGGCCATCGGGTCTTCATCCTTCAAAAATGGATTTCACCTTGGATATCAGGTCTTCACCCTTCAAAATGGATCTTCATCCTTTGGAGATTTAGTCTTTATTGACTTCAGTTTTTCTAGTAGGACTGGACTGATCTTGTGTCTTTTTTTTTTCTTTTGCATCTTCATTCTTTTGGGAGTTCTCACTTTCTTCAATTTCTTCTTATTCTATTCTTTTTGCAAAAATTTAGCTATTTTTAGCTAGCCCTCATATCCTCTCTTTGCCCCCTGAGTAGCAAAATATTGAAAGTGAGTCTGAAAATATTTTGAACATGCATAAACTCAAAAATTGAAAGGAGAAACTTTTCCCCCTATGTAGGCTCAAACCAATGACTGTTTCCCATGCACGCTTTGATTGATGTTTGTGTATTGTCTGGTTCCATGACTCATGATTCCATATATGCTTCATGTTTGCTTCATAGAGTATCTATTGTTTATTTTGACAAAGAATAAACAATGTAAGACAAAAAATGCATTACTATATGCTCATGTATGCATGATATGCATGAATAATACTTACAGTGGTTCTATTGACTCACAAACTGAGGTGGTCAGCTAAAGTGCTCCTATGGATTCCTTCCAGATCCTTGTTCAGGTCTTGCATTGGAACATCATAAGACTTTATATCTATGGCTTTTATCTTCTAGATGTACAAAGTATGAGTAACGAGGGGCCCAGTAGGGTAAAGACACGAGAGACATCCATTTCGCTGGTATCTTCTTCATGAAATGACCTTGCAAGTGATCCTTTCATTAGCCCTCTTTTACCCATTATGTCCTTTAAGGTTCTACGATGCAACATACTTCCCTTAACTTGAAGGTTTATGCAATAAGAAAATAGTTCTTTTAAATCAAATGTTGACTTTGTTAAATTAGTGTCATTATACTTCAGGACTCAATTTTCCAAATTAACATATCTATAACATAGCAACCCTAGTTACCATACTAAACTCGGGAATCATTTCCACTTGAGCAAGAACTATTGCACTTTAGATAGGCACATACACATTACTTGGCCAAATGTCTCATTGAGTTTGAATATTGTCTATCTCCTATGCATGCTTATTCAAACAACTTCACTAATAGACTCTACCTACTAAGAGAGATCAATATGTCTTTAATAGGCTTGAAATGGGGTCTATAATGGATACGGGTTAAGTGAAGGCCATTTTTAGATTGAAGCCGATGTGACACTGCTGACAAACATTCACACTACAATCTTCTTGTTGGAGCTGTATACTGTTAGAGGTTCCATTTCACCTTTTGCGCATCATTTCCTTCTGACTTCATGAAAATACAAAGCTTGAATGTCTTTCTATTTTCCTGGTAGAAATATGGATCTAATTAGTACTATCTTGATCATTAGACCACCATTTTTCCTCCTCTTCCTTTTTGTCCTTTTCCCTTTTGGAATATCAAGCCTAAGACTTATAAGACCGCAAACCTGGTGCTATGTTGAATAAAATGAAAGATGGTCTTTTCATTTTGTAATTGAGTCTTTGGTTGGGCTAGACGAATTTTAAGTCAATTCGTCATCGTAAACTAAGTGGAAGTCTTTTGCTTGCTTTAGGGAAAAAATAATTCGGTTGGCTTTCTAAACTGCCTTCTTGGTTTTCTTTTTTTTTAATTTTATTTTCTTCTTTTTCTCTTTTTTTTATTTTCATTTAATCATTTTTTCCTTTTCCTCTATAGGGCTATCAAGTGCAGGACTTTAAAGAACTAGATGGCCTTTCTCCTGTCTCTCTAATTTTGGTTCAATCTCTGGCTGGGTTAGACCAATTCAAGTCAATCTGTCATTGTAAACTAAGTGGAAGTCTTCTGCTTGCTTTAGGTAAAAAAGAACTCGACTGGCTTTTTGGACTGCCTTTTTTGGTTTTTATTTTTTCTCTTTTCATTTCTTTTCTTCTTTCTTTTTTTCTTCTTTCTATTTTTTTGGCCTAACTCTAAGAAGGTTGTCTTACTTGTACTATCTCATGCTTTTGACTATGGATAAGTGGAGTAGAGTGAGTTTGCTTTAACAAGGATAAATCATTTGTTGCCCTGATGTCATCTCAATAATAAAATAGATTCGAGATTGTTTTATTAGTTTTTGTCATAGATTTGTATCTTATTTATTATGATGATTATTGTTTTATTTAGGTATTTTGGTAGTTTTAATATGTTTATTTAGTGTTTTCATTAATTTAGGTAGTTTTATTATATTTGAGTGTTTATATCATTTTTGTTCTAGTTTTTAGTGTGTATTTGTGTGTTGTTAGTTAATGTTTACTTGATTCTTGTTTAAAGTGTGTTTCAAGTGTTTGTGTTAGGTTAATATGCAAGGAACCATATTAAGGGCAAAACCAAGGATCAAGAGAGGAAGGAAAGACCAAGGAACCAAGAGGAGGAAAACAATGGACAGTAGCTGACACATGCAGAGGACACGGCCAAGCTTGTGGCCGTGTCCCATACAAAGCTAAGGAAGAAGACCAAGACACAGAAGGTGACACACTCAAGGGACACGGCCAAGCTTGTGGCCGTGTCCCTCCAAAATTGTCAAACACGGCCAAGCTTCCTCCAAACTGGCTGTGTCACTCACCACTCCAAAGAAGAAAAGAAGAAAATCACACAGAAGCGAACACACTCAGGGGACACGCCCAAGCTTGTGGCCGTGTCCCTCCAAACTTCTCAAACACGGTCAAGCTTCCAAAGAAACAAATTTGAAGGCAGAAGCAGACACCTTCAGGGAACACGGCCAAGCTTGTGGCCGTGTCCCTCCAAGAACCTCAAACACGGCCAAGCTTGTCTAAGCTTGGCCGTGTCACTCATGGACTAAAGAAGAAGCAGATTTTTGGAGCGAAGGTTTCATATAAATATTAGAATTAGGGTTTTTAAAGTGGTTGTTGAGAGTTTGAGTTTTTGTTCAAGCCATCAGAGAATAAGTTAGGGTTTCTAATTTTATTTTCTTGGAGATTATTGAACATTTTGACTAAACTAGCCTAGATTAGAATTGTTATGGCCATTGATACATTCTTCGAGCAAGTTTTGAACAAGAGATTCTTCAAGAGCTAAGAAGTTTGTAATTTGGTTTTGTTCTCGAACTTTATCTCTTTAGTTTCATTGGAATTGTATTCATGAATATTATTATGTCTAAATTGATTTCTTTGAATTTTAATGAGATGAGCATGTTTAAAAGCATTATTATGAACTAATTTGATCTAGTCTATGGTTTGTATGGATCTGCTACGATTGTATGAATTGGTTATTGCTCTTAACTGAATTATTTCTTTAGCCTTGATTGAATGGATTATTGCTAATATATAATTGATTGGCCACCAATTATGTGTTTTAAGGTATTAGATGAAGGATTGAGAGATGAAGTCTAATGCTGGAACAATTCAATTAGGGACTTAGGTGAATTACAGATATAGCCTAAGAAAAATATCATATCAATTGTAACAAGTTTAGTTGAAAGAGGTTTGAATGCGAGAGCTTATTTCCTTGACTCGATTAATTAAGTTGCTTGAATTTAATCTTTGAAATTAAATTGGTTGAGAGGAATAACCGTTCATACATATAAGTAGTAGAGAAGTGCAAACCCTAGACCATTCTATTAAGTGAATTTATACATTAGCTTAGTTTACTTTTATTGTTTTAAACTCCAATTGATCTTCTTCATTAGTTGTTAGCAATTTAAATTTATTAATCACTTGTTATTTATAATCTAATAATCAATTAGCTTATCTAGCCTCCGTGAGAGATGACCTTGGGGCGATCACCTTTGCTACAGCTACCTCATATACTTGCGAGTGACGCTTTGTGGTAGAGTTAATTAGAGCGCAAAAAGTTTTTGGCGTCGCTGCCGGGGAAGCTAATTGGCGTAATTGTTTATTAGTCATAGATACTTTATATTATTTTTCATTGTTTACTTTTGATTTTATTTGTCTTTTGCTTTTAATAATTCCTTTTTTCTAGAAATTTTGTTTATGCAAGGCAGGAGATCACTTGGAGGAGAGCTATACCCAGTCATTCTAGAAATTCAGAGAGTGAAAAGGAGCAGGGAAGAGTTTGAACTGTACACCGGATTTGATACTACAGAGGAGGACACTTCTGATTTTGAGTTGAAATCTGCACAATCTACCAACATGGGAGAAGAAAGACATAGGACTATGAGAGATTTTGCTAGACCTGTCATTGGAACTTCCACCTCTTGCATAAGATTGATGCAGCAAGAAATTATGAATTGAAGAACATCCATTACAACATGCTACCATCATTTTATGGAGTTCCAAATGAAGATCCTTTGAAATTTATCCGGGATTTCTATTCCACCCTCAACACTTTTCCATTGGAAGGACTAACAGAGGACCAGTTGAGGATGAGATGTTTCCCGTATACATTGAAGGATAGGGCAAAGAGCTGGTTTATGATGTTGCCCGAAAATTCTTTGACAACTTGGGAGCAAGTTTATAATAAATTTATGGGCAAGCTTTACTTACATCAGAAGACAGCTGAATTGAGAGGGAAGATAGCTACATTCTCTCAATTTGAAGGAGAACCATTTCTTGAGGCTTGGGACAGATTTAAGATGTTATTGATCTAGTGTCCACACCATCACTACCCACTTCAACTTCTGAACCAGTTTTTCTACGATGGTCTAACCCAGCAATTTCAGAACACTGTTGATAACGCAGCTGGGGAGCTATGGGAGAAAAGACAGCTGATGAAACTTATGAGATCTTTGAGATGTTGGGAGCTAATTCTCAACAGAAAAGTTTAAGAGGAAGAAGTAAAGGGGTAAATCAACTGGAAGCCAATAGTGAGATGGTCAATCAAATAGCTGAATTGACAAGGCAAGTGCAGATGCTGAATATGAAAAACAACACTTCTTCATCCACTCAAGAAGTGTGTGGAATTTGTGGAACTTTCGGGCATGGAGCAAATATTTGCCCCTCCGCATATGAGTCTTATGTTATTGAAGCTGAGCAAGTCAATGCTATGGGGGGATATCAACCAAGGGCCCGGAATGATCCTTACTCCAATACTTACAATCCTGGTTGGCGGAGTCATCCAAATTTTTCTTGGGCAACAAACAATTCTCAACAACCTTTCCATTTGCTCCAGAGACAAAACCAACAGCAGGGTCAATCTTCAAATCAAGGGCAGCTTAAGATAGAGAGTTTGGAGGAAAGTTTATAGGCTTTTATCCAAGTCAGTGCTAAAAATTAAGAGATGACCAACAAGAGGCTAGATTCATTAGAAGCATCTTTTAAGAAAGTGGAGACCCAAGTGGGACAACTTGCACAACAGATGCAGATTCAACAAAAGGGGAAATTTCCAAGTGAACCTGAGCAGGCACAATCAATGACTATTCTTAGAAGTGACAAGGTAATTAACAATAATGTTGAAAATAATTACGTGAATGCAGGTGACCAAGAGAACAAGAAGGAAAGAGAACTAGTGAACAAAGGTGCTGGAGAAAGATCAAGGGAGAAGTCCCCTACAGCAAATTTACACAAGGAAAGCAATCCATACCGGCCACCTATACCATTCCCCAGTAGGTTGAAGAATGATAAACAAGATAAGCAATTTTCTAACATCTTCAACATGCTGTCTAAGGTAAGTATTAACTTACCCTTACTTGAAGTAATAAAGAACATGCCAGCTTATGCCAAATTCTTCAAAGAATTGATCACCAAGAAAAAGAGGTATGAGCCGAATGAAAAGGTGATAGTTTCAGAGGTAGCTAGTGCTGTTCTGCAGCATAAACTACCTCCCAAGCTAAAGGATCCTGGGAGCTTTATAATTCAACTTACTATGGGGAATGGAAAGGGGACTGATGGCATGTGTGATCTAGGAGCCAGTGTAAATTTGATGCCTTATTCTGTGTATCAAGAATTAGAACTAGGGGAACTTAAACCAACCAAAATGGTGTTGCAATTAGCTGATAGATCTCTGAGATTCCCGAAAGGGGTTATAGAAGATGTGTTAGTTAAGGTTGGAGGGTTGATAGTACCTGTGGATTTTATAGTTCTTAATATGGAAGGAAGTAACCCTACACCATCAGCACACATTATTTTGCTGGGTAGGCCTTTTATGGCTACTACCAACACCTTAATAGATGTTAAAAATGGTAAATTATCAATGACTGTCTTGGGACAAACGGTTGAATTTTCTATTTTTAACACTTCTCCCATTCCTACAACTGCTTTATATGAGGATTGTTCTTCAATTGATTGTGTTGACGCAGTTGTTTCAGATGTTTTCTTGCAGACAAGTTCCTCAGATAAATTGGAGGTGGCACGGACTTTAGATCGTGGTTTAGATATGTTTGATTCAAAAATAGTCAGTCGCCTTGAGACATTAGAGAGAGCTGAAATAGAGAAACTTAAGGAGGACCTAGTATTTGAACTTCCCTCCATCCAAAAGGAAGAGAAGAATCCTTCACTAGAGTTAGATGAGCTGAAGAATGAGGCATATGAGAGCTCGAGGATTTATAAGGATCGCACTAAAGCACTTCATGACAGATTTATTGTGCGAAAGACTTTGAGTCTAGGTATGAAAGTTTTACTTTTTAATTCTCATCTCCATCTATTTCCAGGTAAACTCAAGTCTCGATGGAGTGGTCCTTTCGAGATAACTCAGGTATATCCTTTTGAAGCCATTGAATTGCTTAACTCTCAAACAAATGAGACTTTTAAAGTAAATGGACAGAGAGTTAAACCATACAATGAAGGATTTCAAGAAGTAAGGATCATTGACAGCACTTTGATCCACGATCCCTAAGTCTTGTAGTGATGTCTAGATATATGACATTAAAGAAGCGCTAAATGGGAGGCAACCCATCGGTTTGCATTTCTTTTTCATAGTTGTAATTTTAAATTTAGCAATTTTGATTTTATGTTTGGTTTAAATAAATGGAATGGGTGCTTTGATCGGTTTTTATTTTTCTAATGTGTTTCAGGGTGGATTGAAGAAGAGGTTTGCAATTTCTTTAAGATTTGGTGATATAAAATAAAATTAAAAAAATGAGTAAAAAGGGCAGTAGGTGACATGGCCAAGGAGCTTGGCCGTGTCCTTGGCCGTGTCACATGGGACACGGCCAAGCTTTACCAAAATCTCCTTCTTTTTGTTTTCTGCAACTTTCTATACAGTGGGTGACACGGCCAAGGAGCTTGGCCGTGTCCTTGGCCGTGTCACATGGGACACGGCCAAGCTTCACCCAAAACTCCTTTGTTTTAGTTTTTGCAACTTTTCTTCAAAGAGGCAAACACACCCATGGGACACGGCCAAGTCACTGGCCGTGTCCCTCAAAACACATCAGACACGGCCAAGCTCACCCAAGCTTGGCCGTTGTCCCTTCACTTTTACACTTTAAAAACACGATTTTTGCACTGTTTGCTCATTCCAATCCCTAGATCTGTTTTGTTTTCTCTCTCTCTCTTGACTTCTCTCTCCCAAAACTCCATTGTTTGTGTTTCAAAGCTTCAAAACCTCCATTAAATCTCAATTTTCTTCACCAAAACTACAATTAATCCATTAAATCTTCTTCTTCTCTCACAAAAGATCAATTTAATTGGTTTAAATCTCAAATTTTTTCAAATCTTTCAAGATGCCAAGAACGAAGATGGTTTCCCACCACAAGAAGAAGAGACCTACAACTGAAGGTGCATCTTCATCTTCATTGTTTTCATCTTTGAAGAGAGCAAATCTTTTGGCTTGGGGTTTCTTCCCAACGAGCTATGTCAATGATTAATCCCTTAATGCTCTTAATATTAGGGATAATTTTTATCATTATGTTCAAATCCTTGGGTGGGAGAACCTAGTCTCCTTGCGACCTTTGCAATTTCAAGAGCTTACTTTGGAGTTCTTAATATCTCTTAATGTTGAAAGAGATTCGCAAAAAATTTGCTCTAGGTTGAGTTTTAAGTTGTTTGGAAAATCATTTGTGATTAGTATTGAACAATTAAATGGTATATTTGGTTTCCATCAACATGGTGAAAGGTCGGTACCTAAGGAATTTAAACAACAATTTGCTTGGGGAGCATTGGGCTCGGGGACTTATGTGGCCAAATCGGCCAAAGCAACTAAATTGAGCAATCCCGCTTTGAGGTATTTGCATCGTTTTATGTCTTGCGAATTCTTTGCTAGGAAGGAAAGCCCGGGTGTAGTTGAACTGAGTGAACTATTTTTCTTAGATTGTGTGGTTAATGCAGTGCCTATTAGTTCTGGCTATTGGTTAACCGATGTTTTTGATAGTGTGGCAAACAAAAAGAGGGGGGCTATCTGTATTGGAGGATTGGTTACCACATTAGCAACAGCCCTCCTTGATGATTTTGACCCGAGTACCTATCGCATGACTAGAATTACGGGTAATGATTCATTGGATTTGGCTACACTAAAGAAGATGCATATGGTAGCGCACAGGAGAGGGGCTTATATGATGGCTTCAGTTGAGCCAGAAGCACCGGGGGACAGACAGAAGAGAACTCGTGTTCAAGAGGAGTCTGACTCGGATTCTCTTGACTTAGAAGAAGATGCTCCGATCTCGGATAATCAGGAGATACTTAACAGGATTGAGGCACTAGAGAGCAAGGTAGACCGTAACCATGCTGCGGTCTTGCAACAGTTGGGTCAAATTAATAGCAACCTTGCTAAGATTTTGAGTCTTCATCCCTCGGCTGCATCATCTTCACATCCTCCTTCACCGTAGATCGCATTGGCTCTAATCTTTGGAGAGATTTCCCTTACTTTCTTGTGTTTAGTTATTGCATATTTTTATTATTTTTTGTTTTTGTTTTTGATGTTAACATTTTATATTTTGGATATTTTATTTTATATATTGTATTTTGTTTTTGAACATTTGTGTTTGTGATGAAAAGTTAGGCTTTTGCCTCACCAGGGTACGATGGAAAACAAGTTGTACTTTAACTCTTTCTCTTTATTATTCTTGTTTTCCATTGAGGACAATGTAAATTCTTAAGTGTGGGGTAATCTTTAAGCTTTTCTTTAATTCTTGTTTTGTTCGTCTTGGTGTGTTTTATTGTGTGTTGTGCATGGCATGATTGTTGAAAACTTATTAACTTTTCTGTGATTCTAGCATTATAGTTGAGACTTTAGTATCAGCATAGAAATTAGCATTTGAATTCATTCAGGATCAATTTTCACATTCTGCAATTCATGACATATTAATCTTTGAGAACCCACCTTTGTGAGTTTTGAGCCTCATAGATTGAATGTTATTGTCAATTGAATTTCTTTTCTTAAGTGTGCACCTTCATGATTTTGCATCTCTAGAGTTTGCTTTTGCATACTAATTGAACTCACATTATGATTTCATCTCATGTTTTAAAATGATGAAGGCAAATTAGGTTAACCCTTTAGATTAAAAAGACCTCCCTTAATTATGAATTCCTTAGTGAGCCAAGTTGAGCCTTTGACCTTTTCTTGATTGATCAACACAATTCACAACTCAACTTTTTCTTATTATCATCATACATGCATTAAGGAATGGAGTTTCTTATGATATGACAATAGGGTGGTTTAATTCAAAAGTGTGGGGTAAGCAAGTAAAAAAAAAGGGTATTGCTATTTGGGGTTGAAATGCATACTTTGCACATTGTATTTGACTAAGAGTCGATTATTCTGTTCCTCCACATTGTAAGCTAGATGTTTCATGCAATTTATATTTTGTATATATATATTAAAAAATGAATGATAAAAATAAAAAAATATATATATATATAAAAGAAAAAAAAAGAAGATATATATATATACAAAAGTCATATATTTTCTAGCATTAGAGGAATGTTGACTCATGTACTTTTCTTTAAGTATGCAAGTATGTGAGATTATCAATGGTTGGTGAATATGCCATTTGAGGAGTTATGAGTTTCTGAGCAAGAGTATTATCTTATGTAGATACTCCATTTTTTGATGCTCCAACTTAAATGTCTTTTCTCACACCTGCACCTTAGCCCCATTACATCCAAATAAAAGACCTTCGGATTATTTCTTGATAAAATAAGTGAGGGAGACTGGATAATTAAGCAAGTTTATGGTAGTATGCAGTCATGAGTGGTTTGAATGAATTAACCTATGAAATCAAGTGAAACACTTAGATGAGAGATGAGATTTGTATGTCTGAATTAATGAATGAGTTAAGAAAATCCTTGATTGGAGTAAAGTGTAATTATTTATGGCTGAGTCTTAAAGGATTTCATCTTATATACTGGAATTATAGTTAAGGATGTTTGAGTTTTTAATTTATGCCATGTGAATTTGCTTGAGGATAAGCAAAGTTTTAAGTGTGGGGTAGTTGTTTTATTAGTTTTTGTCATAGATTTGTATCTTATTTATTATGATGATTATTGTTTTATTTAGGTATTTTGGTAGTTTTAATATGTTTATTTAGTGTTTTCATTAATTTAGGTAGTTTAATTTATTTGAGTGTTTATGTCATTTTTGTTCTAGTTTTTAGTGTGTGTTTGTGTGTTGTTAGTTAATGTTTATTTGATTCTTGTTTAAAGTGTGTTTCAAGTGTTTGTGTTAGGTTAATATGCAAGGAACCATATTAAGGGAAAAACTAAGGATCAAGAGAGGAAGGAAAGACCAAGGAACCAAGAGGAAGAAAACAATGGACAGTAGCTGACACATGCAGAGGACACGGCCAAGCTTGTGGCCATGTCCCATAAGGAAGAAGACCAAGACACAGAAGGTGACACAAAAAAGGGACACGGGCAAGCTTGTGGCCATGTCCCTCCAAAATTGTCAAACACGGCCAAGCTTCCTCCAAACTGGCTGTGTCACTCACCACTCCAAAGAAGAAAAGAAGAAAATCACACAGAAGCGAACACACTCAGGGGACACGCCCAAGCTTGCGGCCGTGTCCCTCCAAACTTTTCAAACACGGCCAAGCTTCCAAAGAAACAAATTTGAAGGAAGAAGCAGACACCTTCAGGGGACACGGCCAAGCTTGTGGCCGTGTCCCTCCAAGAACCTCAAACACGCTTGGCCGTGTCCCTCTAAGAACCTCAAACATGGCCAAGCTTGTCTAAGCTTGGCCGTGTCACTCATGGACTAAAGAAGAAGCGGATTTTTGGAGCGGAGGTTTCATATAAATATTAGAATTAGGGTTTTTAAATTGGTTGTTGAGAGTTTGAGTTTTTGTTCAAGCAGTCAGAGAATAAGT
This sequence comes from Garcia nutans, assembly GCA_947685225.1. Lineage (NCBI taxonomy): Eukaryota > Viridiplantae > Streptophyta > Magnoliopsida > Malpighiales > Euphorbiaceae > Garcia > Garcia nutans. Next base: position 52,850,604 of record CANTUV010000007.1, read on the forward strand.
TAGGGTTTCTAATTTTATTTTCTTGGAGATTATTGAACACTTTGATTAAACTAGCCTAGATTATATTTGTTCTGGCCATTGATACATTCTTCGAGCAAGTTCTGAACAAGAGATTTTTCAAGAGCTAAGAAGTTTGTAATTTGGTTTTGTTCTCGAACTTTATCTCTTTAATTTCATTGGAATTGTATTCGTGAATATTATTATGTCTAAATTGATTTCTTTGAATTTTAATGAGATGAGCATGTTTGAAAGCATTATTATGAACTAATTTTATCTAGTCTAGGGTTTGTATGGATCTGCTATGATTGTATGAATTGGTTATTGCTCTTAACTGAATTATTTCTTTAGCCTTGATTGAATGGATTATTGCTAATATATAATTGATTGGCCACCAATTATTTGTTTTAAGGTATTAGATGAAGGATTGAGAGATGAAGTCTAATGCTGGAACAATTCAATTAGGGACTTAGGTGAATTAGAGATATAGCCTAAGAAAAAGATCATATCAATTGTAACAAGATTAGTTGAAAGAGGTTTGAATGCGAGAGCTTATTTCCTTGACTTGATTAATTAAGTTGCTTGAATTTAATCTATGAAATTAAATTGGTTGAGAGGAATAACGGTTCATACATATAAGTAGTAGAGAAGTGCAAACCCTAGACCATTCTATTAAGTGAATTAATACATCAGCTTAGTTTACTTTTATTGTTTTAAACTCCAATCGATCTTCTTCATTAGTTGTTGGCAATTTAAATTTATTAATCACTTGTTATTTATAATCTGATAATCAATTAGCTTATCTAGCTTTCTTGAGAGACGACCTTGGGGCGATCACCTTTGCTACAGCTACCTCATATACTTGCGAGTGACGCTTTGTGGTAGAGTTAATTAGAGCGCAATAGAGATATTAAGTCTAGTTTAGATAAACTTTAAATATCCTTATTGTCTTGACTATGAATCCTTCTTTTGATCTTCTTTCACTTTGTTCCTTAGTGATTATAAGACTTATCAAAACTGCAACAACAGCTCAAGATAGGTCATTAGGTTTGCAATCCAATGAAAATTAAGCTTAAAATTTTATGAAGGCTCAAAAGGACAAACTAAGGATTGATATTAATAGGGTGTATAATAGTTGTTGGCTTACTAAACAATGTATAGATCATCTCTCTCTTAAACAAGCAAAGTTTGATTTCACCTCAAAAGTTTGTCAAAGCATGCTCTAAGATTGACTAGGACCTAGAAACTCATAATTATATAGGAGGCCTCTCTAAGTAAGCATACACAACTCAATGCTATAGAACAACTCCCTCACCTAGTAAATTCATTCGGATCATGATGCATAGATACACTAATTTATTAATATCAAGTTAGACTCATCATTAGTTAGGCACTATAATGTCAAAAGCCAATAAAAATTTTATGAAAATAATTTATTCAAACAATCTTAATTTAAAAAACATAATTGTTCCAAAAATATTAAAGAAAGTAGAAATAAAATAAGTAGCACTCAAGCCTAAGGAAGTTTGGTGCTTTATCTACTTGTACATGTCAGGGGCAAGGGCCAAAACTAGAAACCCCTTCCTCAGCAGTTTCTCCTTCTATATCTTGAAAGGATGATAAGATAGAACTTTCCATCAATCCTTATTCTATCATGAAGGTCGCTGATGGTGACACTCTTCCAAACTTAGGCAATGGATTGCTTTTGTTTTTGGGATTATCAGGTTCAGGTAGCTTACTACTGTCAATTAGGTCTTGAATTTCATGTCTCAACCTAAAACACTTGTATGTTACATGCCCCTGTGTTTGATGGAATTGATAGAATACATTAGTATCAAAGTTTAATGACAGAGGATTGGGTAACGGTCGGGGAGTCAGTGGCAGTAATAACCCTTGCTTTTGCAACTTATTGAAAACCCAAGATAGAGGTTTTCCCAACTCTGAAAATTGGCTTCTACTTTCTTGACCAGTTATTTCATTAACATCCAATGACTTCTATATACCCTGACCACCAGACTGATAACTTCCTTTATCACTTCTTTTTCCAGAAAAATGATTCTTCAATCTTTTTCATTCTTCTATCTGTAGACCAGCTTGGAGAAGATCTTTAAAATCTCTTATGAGTGTGAGACATTCATTCAAGTAAACTGGGTAGGACACCCCTTATTATCATTCGAATCTGGTCGGACTCATCTGGTCTCTTCTTAAGGAGTGTAGCCTTGTTTCTCCACCTCTTCACATAGTCAACAAAATTCTCATTTTGCTTTTGTCTAATAGTTTCCACCTCCATCAGGGTCACTTCCAACTCAACATTGTACCCATACTATGGAATAAAGGCTTTGTATAGTAGATCCCAATCTTTTTGGTGTTCTCCTCTAAGGTATTGAATCAATTTTGCATAATAGGGCCTAATGAGAGCATGACGTACCTTAAAGTTTGAGCCTTAGTAGCTCTAGGAGACTGCATGTCAGTGATGTATTGCTTGACATGTAGATGGGGATTTCCAGTTCCATCAAATTTGGCAAAAGAAGGCATCTTGAACTTGTAAGGGACTTCTTCATCTTATTCAAACAATTTATCCACTTCTGACACTTATTCAGCTTTTAGCTTCTTTTCAAACTTCTTCTCTAAATCAGTAATCATCTTTTTCACATCTACAGTTTCAGTTTTTTCAACAATTGATTTTTCCACAGCCTTTGGTTCTTTCTTCTTATCTTGAGAATCTTGGAAATACTAAGCCCAATCATCATCATCATCATCAATTATCACCTTGTTATCAGTAAAGGCTACCTCACCTACCTTGCCTTTCCCATGTCCTTCTACTCCTTAGTACTAGTAGATGCTCCAATAGTGTTTCCTTCTAATAGTGCAACTAGTTGATTTCTCACTGTTTCAGCTAGGACCCCCTTTAACTCTTCCATCTTGGAAGCAAGAGCTTCATTTATCAGATTCTGAACTTGATCGGGATTCATGGTTCTGGGAGTGAAAATAATTGTATCTTCACTGAACTCTGAGTCACTGACATAGGTCGAATTGTCATACACTGTTTAACTACTGTACTCCAGGTCTATGAGACAGAAAGGATCAATGCCATATAATGCAATATATGTATGCATGTATGCATTGATGCACAAGTAACAGATAACCAAAAATAATTAGGAAGTTCCTTCCAACCTTATAACTTCTACACATGAATGGTGAGTCTCTTTTTCTAGGTATATGGTCAACAAAATATCAACATGGGACATCTTATTTTCAAAAAATTCACTCGGATGATTTAACCACTAGTTATATTCTCAAACATAGAAGTCAGTCCATGATATTTTTCATTAATTAAGCCTTAATCCAAGATCAACTAAAAATAGCTTTTATGTTATATTATGGATTAAAACTAAATTAAGAGGTTTATCATAAATAGATTTTAAATTTGGAAAAACAACTGATGATTCATGCCACAAACAAGCCCATGATTAACAATTCTTGGTATAATTTAGGCCCACATTTGATTTTTGGCATCCCATAATTGACCTAAACAGTTTGTAAGCTCATTCAAAAATTAATTTTGTTTCAAGGTCTATTGTAAAAGAAAGGTTTGTTTAAAAATCATTTTGAGGCTTTGTATTTGGGCCACAGGGTAGAAAATAAATTTTTTTTTACTTATTTTGGAAAAGTTTTTATTTTCAAAGGCCATCTTAAAAATTTTGAAAATAGTTTTGGTCTTTCGGATTTAAAGAAAAAAATATTTTAAGCTTGCAATATAATTAGGTCATATTAGAAAAAGAACAAACCAAATAAGTTATGGTTCAAACCAAGATATATCAATCATAGTCAAACAATAAGCATTTAAGTAAAAACCTAAGGAAAGTAACAAGGCCAATTACATGAGCTTTAGTCTTTGGGTTGAAAAGTTTTAGGCTCCCATAGCAAGTATATACGAAAAGGTACAAGGCTATGAGTGGTTATGCCATGCTTGATCTCCATATCTTGAGTGAAAGTATGGCATCCCTTACATAACACAACACGGGTTACATGGGCATCCTAACTCATGCACAAAATGCAATCTAAACGATGCAACAGATAATATCATAATAAGAAATAATAAAAATATAAAGACCAATGGAATCAACTTCTTTTATCCCTCGTGGAGTTGCCACTGTGGGCAGGGATTTTTGCCACCACTCCCATGTGGAATGGTTCTTGCGACTTCGACACTGTTAGGCTTAGGACCTTAGAGAACACAGACTTAAATCTAGAGAAAATGGAGTCGCCAACCAGATAGACCAAAAAAAAAGGGTGGATGACTTGATTCCTAAGAAATTCCCAACCCCCTTGATGGGTTCGAAAAGTTGGGTACGTGTGGGAAAGGTGCGAATGACCCAACACTCCCAAAATGCCTGGTCCATTGGAACCCACCTCCTTTTCAGGTTTAAATATTACTAAATTCTTGATTATTATGATATTATTCATATTACACACAACTTAAAAGAAATAAACATCCATCACCTTTATTAAAATAAAATAATCAAAATAGAAACCCATCCAAGATTGGAAACATGCCTTTACAATGATGGTATAATGTTCAAAAGCTAAATAAAATAGGACACCTTCCATAAGTGAAAACATGCCCTTTTACATTAATCCAAAAATTAAAATAAATTAAATTACATTAAACTTAACTAGTGAGGTACCCACAAAGTGGAAACATACCTCTTATATTTTTGAAGCACTAAATAATTAACTAAATGAAATTAAATCACTCAAACACTTTCCATAAGCAAAAATAATAAATCATCCATAACAAATATATCATTAATTAATCATTCATCATAAACATAAAATAATTGAATCTAGGTTTTAATATTTAAATTAAGCATCAAATATACAAATGTAGGGTTTACCTCTTAAATTAGGGTTTTTAGGATAAAATTAGGGTTTTAGTATAAGGATTGAGATTTTAGGGTTTATGGATGAAAATTGGGGTTTTAATTTTAGAAATATATTTTGGATTTAGAAATTAGAAAAAAAATTAGGATTTTTAGAAATTTGGAAAATAGATTAGGGTTTTAGAAATTGGAAAACTATTTAGGATTTTGGAACTTGTAGAGCTAATTAGGGTTTTGGGAATTTGGAAAATAATTTAGGATTTTTAGAAATTGACAAAATAGATTAGGGTTTTTAGAAATTAGGAAAACATATTAGGATTTGGAAAATTTGGAAAAAACATATTAGGGTTTGAGAAATAAATTAGGGTTTTGATTATTATACCATTGATTTAAACTTTGAGCTACTGGATGGAATAATATGGATTGAGTTTTGGTTTTATAAAATATGTAATTGAAGTTTTACCAATTAAGCTGCTGGATTAAAGTGACAATAAAAACAAATAATTAAAATGTTTAAAACAAAAGAAAATATAGCTACTGTATGTTTTAAGTTTTGAAAACCAAACCTGCGCTGAAGGCTCCACAAAATTAAATAGGTTGATCTAAGCCGATGCCTGCACCAATTGCTAATTCTAGCCAAGTAACGAAAAAGACAGTGATTACTGCCTTTGGTGTGTTGAAGCTTTGCTAATATGTGCCTGTTGCTTTGACAATCTTTGAATGTTGATAAAACAATCCTTCACTATGTATTAATTGAGATGTTGCTAATTTGTGTTGCTCTCTTAATAATTGTTGATTCCTCTCTTGTTTTAACATTAAAACCTTGTTATTTAAAGGAAAATTAGGTTTAACACAAAACCCTAATACATTTCATCCTATGATTAAGACAAAATAAAATCTCAATTAGGAAATTAATAAACCAAGAGTCAGATTAGAAGCATGTGGCGAATTGGCATGCCGTGGGCCTATGGCTAATAGGCATGTTAAATTTCGCCACAGGCATGGGCCTATGGCAAATCAGCATGTCCTATTCAACAAAATTTGGGCCTAGGTCGACTTGTCTTGGGATTTTAATATTGTACCAGACCAGTTTAGGCTTAAAATTGTTCCATACTGGTTTAAACATTTAGATTTAATCTAACTCCCTTTTAATTAGGGCCAAACGGGATTAGGTCTAAAATTAAGGGTCTGCAATAATGTTTATATTTGATAATATGGATTATTTAAAGTTAATTTGATATATATATATATATAGTGATTTTATGGTTAAAAATTGAATATGAGTAGGATTTGATGAAGTTAAGGTTTTAGGGTTAATATGTGAAAATTAAAATTTGGAATGAGGTTTCAATAATTGTTAATATGAATTGTTTTAAAGTTGTATGGATGTATATGTAATGATTTTATGGTTGGAATTTGCATATGAGTTGGTTATGGTGGAACTAAGGTTTATGGGTAAGTTATGTGAAATAAGGGTTTTTGATGATGATGTTTATAATTGTTAAAATGAGTTGTTTTAATGTTGTTTTGATGTAAATATAATGAATTTTTGGTTAAGTGATGGAAATAGATAGGTTGAATTATAGTTTGAAAGAAGTAGTTGAGTTGAAATAGGGTTTTGGTGGAATTAGAAAGAATGAGAATAATTGTTATTTGATTGATTTAAATGGCTTGGAATGTGTTATTAATGATTTATTTTAATCTACAACTTGATTTAGGACTAAGTGAGGTAAAGTTGTGAAATTAAAGTAGTGAAGAATAGAAGTGAAAGTTGGTGTTGGAAGGAGAAATTATCTTGAAATTTTGTAAATTAGAGGTTAGTACATACTTTAATGGATTATATTTGAATTGTATCTGAGTTGGCATAAAACATTATGACTTTGTAAATGTGTTATACCACTTTAATATTTGTTTTCATAAGATATATGGTATTGTACAATTTAAAAGTAAGTGAAAAGCATGGAATATAAATGTTAAGCCATTATATTTTGTCTAAAGTAATTGTTATGTACATTTTGTATGAAATGTACTTTATGTTAAATGTGATGTAAAAATATGGAAAATAAAATAGAATAAGGAAGTAGGCCACGATGTGATTGTGGCTAAGTAATGTGTCTAATTGGAATGAAAAATATGGAAAATAGTGAAGGAATATGGGAAATATGAGGAATTGTAGAAAAAGAGTAATATCATAAAAATTGATAAAATACGATAATAAGATGAAAAATGTGGTGTGTTCAAGAATAGGAGAAATGGCTAAAAAATAATTTGAAATGATGTAAAAGTGTGAAATATGCTAGACATGATTTGGAAAGATGACAATGAATAATATGATAGGTAAGAGGAAGAAAACTTGGAAATAGCTAAATATGTAAAAATTATAAGAAATGAGAAAATATGATGAAATATAAAATGTAATGTGATTGAGAAATACTAAAAATATGAAATATGTGAAAATATGAAAAATTGATAAAATGAGACAATGTGTTTGTTTGTATTTATGATATGTGTAATATTTTATGAATGTGATGATAAGCCATGAAATTATGGCTAGTATTAATGTTGTGTATAAGTTTTGGGAATTGGAGATAACTATTGCTAATTTGATAAATATTCACATTGTAATGGCTTTTAAGTAATATATATAATGTTATGTAAACTAAGTATATGAAAGTGAATTTTGATAAGAATGTGTACATGAGTCACATTTTGATAAGTAATGCGATGATATGTGCAAATTATGAAATGTACTAATTATGCATTGAAATGTGGAAGTGAGCCACATTTTCATTATATGTGATGATGATGTTGAGTATGAGTAGAGAATTTAATATATATATATATATATGAAATGTGGAAAAACAAGGGAAAAATGGAATATGAGAAAGGATATGTGTGTGTGTGTGTGTGTGTGTGGTATTATGGATAATGAAAATTGTATAGGAGAATTGAGCCAATGAGTATGTGAATGTGCTTATAAGTTTGAATTTGGTGATCTATTTATAAATGATGTATGAAATAAAAATTAACAAGGATCTAAAAAAAATTCTAAAGACATAATTTGAGAAAAAAGGGTAAAAAGGTAAATGTGTGTATAATATTTATTGTTGTTTTTTTAATATATACCACTAAGCTTGTAAGCTTAATGCGGTAGTGTGTATCATGCAAGTGAAGGAGTTACTATTTAGGGAGAGAGCCAGAATATGAATGATACTTGGTGACTTAGGATGCCATAAGACCAAATGTACTATTTGCATTCATATAAAGTCATGGTTTTAAGTATTTTGGGTTATGTGTATTAGATTATAAAAGTTGAGATTTGTAATAGTTGAATATATACAATTTTGTAAGTATTTAATTATATTAAATTATATTTTGAGTTATGAATTTGAATATGTATTTATGAATTGATATTTTCGAGATTGGGTGAAAACTATATTTTGGAAGTGTCTATTTCTATGCAAGTTGTGTTTTTGATAATTTATGAATTATTGAAATTGCAAATAAAACTCTTGCGAAAATTTTTTAGAGATTTTCTTATAAATTTCTAATTTCTACATATATTATCTAATACATATTTACTTAGTTGTTAAATCAATTGTCATTTAATGCATAAATTATGTTATATAAATTATTAAAAAAATTTCTAAGCAACAGGATGGTGACATCCTTGTATTATGTATACATATTTTTATATATACATGGTATATGTATTGTATGTATATAAGTATAAGGATATTACATTTATTTGTGTATTAGAGCATAAGTTTGAGATTTCCGACATCGGTAGATTTTAAAAATGAGGAAGGAGACCTTTAAAATGTTATTTAAGTTTTAATATATTCATATGTTTGGCACACATGTTGGTCTCTGATGTGGCAAAATCTGTGTGAGATATCGGGCAAGTTAAGGTGGCATCCAGGACGCATAGATTAGAGTGGCGCAATGGAAGCATCTTTTTAGAGATTATAGATTAAAGATTTTTGGAACATTTATCTGAAAATTAAGATTTATAGTTGATTCAATTGATAAATAAGTGAAATTAAGGAGCTTATTAAAAATATGAAATAAAAGCCTGAGAAATGAGTGTGATCTTGGAAATTCTACTTAGGTGTTGTGAGGTGATTTTGTCTAAATTTTTGGACCAATCTAGAGATGTTAAATAAGCTTGAAAATTTAATTAGAATTTAATTTATGTGTTATTATTTGATGTATGGAATTTCATAATTTTTTTAAAAGATGATTTACTATTCAAGAAAAATAAAAGAACACAAATTTTTAGAGCAATTTCAGCAATTCAAAATCTATGAAAGTTGGGAAACATATTTGAAAACTATAGTAAACGAACCCAAAAAATATTGAAACTTTATATACAAGCTCATATATATCTCTAGGACATATGGTTAAAATTTCATAAATTTTTATTAAGGTTTGATTCCTAAAACAAAATTGGAAAATAGGTACTGCCCGAAGAATTATTAAAGAATAGAATCTGTGTTTTGAAGACTTAATTTTTATATATAGTAAACCAACTTGGAAAATTTTAAAATTTTAAAAATAAGTCCTTATATGTGTTTAGTGAACATGGTTATAATTTTAGAATCTCTATGGTAGATTTATTAATGAATTAAAAGTTGAAAATTGAGATTGATGTGGAAGCTAGGAAGTCATGCGGATTTGTGGAAATGAGTAATAAATTAAATTTTGTATAACAAATGAATGAAGAAAATTATGAAAATTTACATATAGATTGGTAGATGTATGAAGAAGGAATATGAATTTTTTAAATAATAAATTAGAATAAAGAGTTCATAATTTAAAAAAAAATTGAATAACTAGTTTATGATAGCAATTTTATTTACTGTGGAAGTATGTTGAGGACTCATTAAAGTGACATGTAGTATGGACTGAGTTAAGATTTACTATGAGTTTACTAACCTACAAATGAATATAAGCAATAAAAGTGTGAATTTACATATTATAAACAAATATCAACTACTTCTTTCAAACTATAATTCAACCTATATTCAATATTTTCTAACCTACAAATGAATATAAGCAATAAAAGTGTGAATTTACATAAATGGTTTACTAAGTTAATATGAGTTGAGGTTATGTATGCAATCTATATTTGGTTGTATGATTGAGATGTGTTTATTAATGTGTTATGTGAAAGTGGATGTTATGAGAAAAGTAATAAATATGTTTTTGGATATTTAAGGTGGATGTAAAAATTTAATAATGGATATATAATGATTACATAATAAATGGATTCTAATTTATTTTATGGATGGCATTTGGTTGATTAAATTATGGAAGTTTAGAGTGGAATTAAATTGAGTTTTGGTATGCTAATTATTATTCATTTGATTTCAGTGGATGGAATTAATTAAGATATAATGAGTAAATTTTGGGAGTACTTATAATTGATACCAGATTATTAAAGATAGAAATGAGACCAATTCATTAGATGAGTTTGAAATAGGATTTACATTAATAGAGTTTAATACGAGTATATTAATTTAAAAAAAGAGGGTGCATAGTAGAAGAATGAATAAAAGATTATTCTACGTGATCAGAGGATTTTACATTGATTGTGAGGAAATAATACAATTTAAGAAACAACATAAAAAGTATGGCAGATTAAGGAATTATTGATGATTTTAGATAGTTGGGAGAGTAAGACAAGGAAGCAAAGAAAAAAAATCAAAGAATTTAAAACTTAATGACATAAATGATTTGATATATACGGGTTTATTTCTATATTGACATGGCTAAGCTTTTAATTTGAAATTTTGAATTGATATGTACAATATAAATGTTTAGTTAATGCTACTTATATAATTGATGATAGGTATTGACCTGCAATTGATTAAGAAAGGGAAATATGGATTTGGAATTTAATTGTGTTTTTGAAGAACTAGAAATTATATATACATTGAATTACATGAGGAAGGAATTTATATTTATTATTGATCTTTATAATCTTAATTATAAAAATGATTAAGATCATCTGTAAAGGGTAGAGTAAAAGATTATGTAGTTAGTAATGATGATAAGTTGTGGCAATAATTTGGTAGTTAATCATGCAAAAGGTGAAGGTTGGTATTTAATTTTAGTAAAGTTTTATTACAATAATAAGTAATTTCGAGGATGAAATTATTTAAGTGGAGAGAATTATGATATCCATGATTTTGGATAGATTAAATATGTATTTAGACATTAATTAAAGTATTGGGAAGGTATCTGTGTTGTAGGTATCTAATGTATATCTAGTGTATACATATTATATACATATCATATAGTTATTATATATGTTGGATATATATTATATACTTAATATATATATGATATACACATAATCTATACTTGATGTATATATGGGATATATATTACATATTCATATAAGTAAAAATATACATTATATATATAACATATACATCTACATAAAATTTACCACATAAAAAACACTTGAGAAATGTAATAGTTGTATATATACAATTTTGTAAGTATTAATTATATTAAATTATATTTTGAGTTATGAATTTAAATGTGTATTTATGAATTGGTGTTTAGGAGAATGGGTGAAAAATATATTTTGGAAGTGTCTATTTCTATGCAGGTTGTATTTTTGATGATTTGAGAATTATTGAAATTACAAACAAAACTTTGGCAAAATTTTCCTAGAAATTGTCTTATAAATTTGTAATTTCTACATATATTATCTAATATATATCTACTTATTTGTTAAATCAATTGTCTTTTAATGCATAAATTATGCTATATAAATTATGGAGAATTTTTCTAAGCAATAGGATGGTGACATCCTTGTATTCTGTATACATGTTTTCATATATACGGAGTGTATGTATTGTACGTATATATGATATAAGAGTGTCACACTTATGCTTCTGACTATGGAGTAGCATGAGTATGCTTCAATGAGGATGGATCTTTTTATTGTCCTAAAGCCATCTTAATGATGAAATAGATTTGAGATATTAGGTTTAGCTCCGGTAAACTTCAGGTATCCTTATGGTCTTGACTAAGCATCCCTTTCTTCAATCTTCTTGCTTTTTGGAAACTTAGTAATCATGAAACTTGTCATAAGTGTCATACCAGCGCAGGATGGGTTATCAAGGATTACAAGGCAATAAAAAGCAAGCTAAAATCTCATAAATCTCAAAGGGTCAAACTAATGATTGATTTTAACAAGGTAGATACTAGTTGTTGGTTCACCAAATAATGCCTAGATTATTTCTCTCTTAAATAGGCATAGTTCAATTTTGCCTCAAAAGTCCATAAAGCATATTCTAAGATTGACTAGACACAAGTAATTATGTAGGAGACCTCTCTAAGTAAGCATACATAGCTCAATGTTATAAAATAATTCCCTCACCTAGTAAAGTCATTTGGATCATGATGCATAGATATGATAATTTATAAATATCAAGCCAGATTCATCATTGGTTGAGCACTAGAATGTCAAAAACCAACAAAATTATAAATGCATCAAAAGTATTTATTCAAACAATTTGGAAAAACATAATTGATCAAAATACCAAAGAAAGAATAAAATAGGAAACACTTAAGCCTAGGGAAGTTTGTTGAATTGGAGTCGAAAATATTTCATCTAGTTGGACATGCTCAAGGTGAGGATCTTATCATTCTGTACCTCTTCTACTTCATGTTTAGAGGCCCATTCTCCTTCCTTAGTCTCTGGTCACTATCATTTGAATCCCAAAATGCATTTACGGCACAAATAGTCAACACTTCTTTCCTCATGGTTGTTTTGAATCTGCTAGATGAATTCTCCCCCTTCATATTTTTTATTTCCACATCTTGAAAAGAGGATAAAATAAAATCTTCCTTCAGTCCTCCTCCAATTGTGAAGGTTACTGGTAGAGGTATTCTATCGAGCATAGGCAATGGGTTATTTTTTTTTTTTTTACGTTTGTTGGGCTCGGGCAGCTTACCACTGCCATTAAGATCTTGAATCTCATGTCTTAACCTAACACACTTATTTGTTTCATGCTCGTGTGGAATTGATAGAAAGCCTTAGCATTAAAGTTGAATGGCAGAGGATTTGGTATTGATCGAGGAGCCAGTCGCTATAATATCCCTTTCTTCTACAGCTTATTGAAAATCCAGGACAAAGGTCTTCCTAAATCTAAAATCTGTTTTCTTTTTGCTTGACTAATAGTTACATTGACATCCACTGCTTTCTGTGCATTCTGACCACTAGACTGATAATTTCCCTTCTCATTCCTTTCTTGCAGAAATATGATTCTTCTCCATTTCCCACTCTTCTATCTACAAGATAGCTTGGAGAAGATCTTTGAAATCTCTAATAAGAGTATGAGACAACCTTTCACGGAAGTTAGGCAGTGCACCTCTCACTATCATTCTAATTTGATCAGACTAATCGGCCTCTTTTTAGGAGAGCAACCTTGTTTCTCCACATCTTCACAAAATCAATGAAATTCTCATTCTGCTTTTCTCTAATAGTTTCTACTTCCATCAGGGTCACTTCCAGCTCAACATTATACCCATATTGCTGGATGAATGACTTGTACAACAAATTCCACTCTTTTTGGGTGTTTTCCTCCAAGGTATTGAATTAGTTTTGCATAATAGGATTCAAAGAAAGCATGAAATACCCTATTGTTGAGCCTTAGTAGCTCTAGCAAACTACATGGTAGTGATGTACTGCTTGACATGCAAGTGGGGACTCCATGTTCCATCAAACTTAGTAAAAGGAGGCATCTTGAATTTGTAAGGGATTCCTTCATCATCCTCAAATAATGTGTCCACCTCTGAAACTTCTTCAGTTTCATCTTCTTTTCAAACTTCTTTTCTACATAAGCTATCATCTTTTCAATGCCAGCAGATTCAGAATTCTCCACAGCCTTTTTCTCTTTCTATTTTTTTGTTAGTCTTAGAGGTATGCATCTCAGTCTTCATCATCATTAGTCACCACCTTTTCTTCATCAAAAGCTACTTCGCCCACTTTAGCATTTCCTTTGTCCTTCAGCTTCTTGTACTAGCAGATGCTTCAACAATGTTATCTTCCAATAGTATAGCTAGCTGACTTCTCATGGCCTCAGCTAGGGTTTCCTTCAGTTCTTCCATCTTTGAGGCTAGGGCCTCAGTCTCCTAGTTTTGAATTTACTCACAATCTGTTGCTTTTGATGCAAAGTTAATTGAACCTTCCTAGCATTCAGATCATTGTCATAGGTTGGATTGTCGTAAGCTCTTAAATTACAGAACTCTAGGTCTATAATCCAGAAAGGATCAATACAATGTAATGCAATGTATGTATGCATGTACGCATGTGTAGCAAATAAACAAATAAAGTTAGGATGCTCCTTCCAACCTTATATCTTCCACACACGAGTGATGAGTCTCTTCCTCTAGGCGTTATAGTCAACAAAAACATCAATGGGGGATATTCTTATTTTTAAAAGAATCATTCAGATGAAATAACCAATAGTTATATTTTTCAAATACAAAAGTCAGTCTATGATAATTTCCATTAATTAAGCCTTAATCCTTTGGGTCCACTAAAATTTTAGCACATTTTTTGTTGTACATTAGATAAAATCCAAATTAATAGTTTTATTATGAGTAGACTTCTCACTTGTAAAGGCAACTAATGATTCAATACACAAACAAGCCTATAACTAACAAGTCTTGGTAAAAATAAGGCCCATAATTGATTTTAGTATTCCATAATTGACCCTACTATTTAGAAGCCCATTTCTAGTTTTAGAGCCAAATAAAAGTTTAATTTGGGCCTAAAGATAACTTTTGGGCCCTTCCTTAAAATATTTTAAAGCCCATTGTAAAAAGTTCATTTCAAAAATTAATTGTGGGCTTTATGTTTGGGCCATAAGGTAGAAACGTTTTTTGACCCATCTTTAAAAAAAAGTTTTGATCTTTTGAAAAAATTTTAAAATAACTTCGGTCCTTTAGGTTTAAAAGAACAATTATGAAGCCATAAAATGGTTGTTGGCTTACACCAAAATTAGGTCATATTAGGAAAAGACAAACCAAATTGACCACAACTTAAACTAAGATATGTTAATCGTAGTCAAACAACAAGCAATTAGGACAAACCTAAGGAAAGTTACTAGGCTAATTATATAGGCTTTAGTAATTAGGTTAAAAGGCTTAAGTTTCCATAGCAAGTACATAATAAAAGATACAAGGCTATGAGTTGTTATGTGGTGCTCGATCTCTATACTTTAAGATTAAAACCTAGATTTGATTATTTAATTAATTATTGTATGATTATGATAAATGATCTATTAATGTTATTGCAGACCCTTATTTGTTTACCAAGTCTAATCCGTCACTAATTAAAAGGGAATTAAGACAGGTCTAAAGGTTTAAAACAATCCAAAAAAAATTTACAAACTTAAATGTGGTCTGGCAAAATATTAAAATTTCAACACATAATAATATAATATTTATTATTTATGTTAATAATAAAAAAAGAAAAAAAGAAAATATAAATATTTATTTTATAAAAATATAATATGCATATAAAAATAAACTAATAATAAATAATAAAACTGGGCAAGCCAATTTCACCACAGGAAGTGCACATAAGCAAAAGGCCCTCGCAGCCCGTGCCTGCGGACAATTGGCCTCTCCAATTTTGCCAAAACCTAATATAATTTGGTTTAATTATTCCAGAAGGTTTTAATTATTTCCTTAATTATGAGGGACTTGGTTTTCAGTTAATTGTCTATAAATAATAGCTTTTAATACTAAACAGGGGATTCTTTTTTTTCAACAACCCTAGCAACAATTATCAAGGAAAAAAAATAAACACAGAATCAAAGAAAGGCAGCACGATCAACACAAAAGCAAGGTAGCAAGGCAGTGTCTTCGGCTAGAAGTTAAATTTGGTGCAAGCAGCAGTTCGAATCAATATATAATTTTGGTGGAGCCATCAACCAAGGTACGTTATCTAAGTTTAATCCACTTAAATTAAACACATGATGTTTTGATGATGATTTCAAAACTGATTATATTTATACTTTTGTTAAAATACTTCCAGTAAGTTTATATTCATTGATTTTGATTTATATGTTTTTATTAAAACATATCCAATAGTTGTTGTTGATTTACTTTTAAACTCACAGTAGGTTCATATTTAATTCATGTTTCATCCAGTAGCTCATTTAGTCATCTTTTATTTGTTTAAGATTCATAATGAGTTAAGATTTAACTTGAAATTTTTATTTACATACTAGTTTATATATTTTGAAAAACCCCTAATACCAAAACCCTAACCCTAATTTAGAAACCTTAGAACCCTAATCCTATTTTTAAAAACCCTAAACCCTAATTGTATTTTCCTAAACCCAAATTCATAAAACCCTAGTTTGTATATTAAGTCTTTAGTTGCAATTTGAATCCAACTTTACATACTTTAATCTTAGTTTACATTTTCATATCTTGATCTTAATTATTTTATTTGACTTATAATGAATGATTTACCTTCATGATGAATGGTTGAATGTCTTTTATTTGTTTATTTTAGTTTTCATTATGTAAGAGGTATGTTTCCATATTGTGGGTACCTCATTAGTTAGGTTCAATGTTATTTAATTTATTTTGGATTTTGGGATTAATGTAAAGGGCATGTTTTCCATTAAAAGGTGGGTGTCTTATTTTATTTTAGATATTGTAAGGGCATTTTTCCATATTGTATGGGTGCCCATTTATTGTTTTGTTTGGACATTCTTTGATTTTAATACAATGAATATTTATTTACTTTAATATGTGTGTAATATGGATAATGATATAAAAAGTTAAGAATTTAATAATATTTAGACCTAAAAAGAAGGCTGGTTCCAATGAACTGGGCGTTGTGGGGGTGCTGGGTAATTCTTACCTTCCCTATGCGTACCCAACTTTCTGAACCCATTAGGAGGTTGGGGATTCCTTAGGAATCGAGTCATCCACCCCTTTTTTTTTCTGGCCCTTCCGGGTGGCGACTCCATTTTCTTCGAGTTTAGGCATGTGTTCTCTAAGGCCCCGAGTCTAACAGTGCCGAAGTCATAAGAACCATTCTACATGGGAGTGAGGGCGAAAAGCCCCGCTCACAGTTATGTTTATGATGAATGGTTGAGTGCTTCAATTGGTTTATTTCGAATTCAATGATGTGAGAGGTATGTTTCCACTTTGTAGGTATCTCATTTGTTAAGCTTAATGTAAATTAATTTATTTTAAGTTTTGGGATTAATGTAAAGGGTATGTTTCCACCAAATGGTAGATGTCCTATTGTATTTAGTTTTAGTCATTGGACATGATTGTAATGGTGTGTTTCCATCTTACATGGATACCCATTTTTATTTATTTGTTTGTTTGGACCTTCTTTGATTTTAATACAATGAATGTTTATTTATTTTAAATGGCATGTAGTGTAACGATCCCACCTGCATGGTCTTACGACAGCTGGTCTATTGGGCCTTTTCTCCCCTAGGTGGACCGAAGTCCCAGCCCTCAACCTGGCAGGCCGCCACAGTATTGGACTGCCCTCGTGGGCCCTCCAGCAGGATTTGTTTATTTGGCTCCCTAAGGAGTCGTCTCCCCGGATTGAACACCTGACCTCTCCCTTAAGAGAGCCAGCGAGCACAATCCAGTAGAAATGGTACTGGATTGTGCTCGCTGGCTCTTTTAAGGGAGAGGTCAGGTGTTCGATCCGGGGAGGCGACTCCTTAGGGAGCCAAATAAACAAATCCTGCTGGAGGGCCCGCGAGGGCAGTCCATTACTATGGCGGCCTGCCGGGTTGAGGGCTGGGACTTCGGTCCACCTACGGAAGAAAAGGCTCAATAGACCAGCTGTCATAAGACTGTGCAGGTGGGGTCGTTACAGTTAAAAAGGCACCTTTTTAACTGTAACGACCCCACTAGCACAGTCTTGTGACAGCTGGACTATTGGGCCTTTTCTCCCGTAGGTGGACCGTAGTCCCAGCCCTCAACTCAGCAGGCCGCCACAGTACTCATTCACCTCATGGTTCCCGAGCAGGAATTTGTTTATTTGACCTCAAATGAGGTCGCCTCCCTCATTCGAACCCGTGACCTCCTCCCTTAAGAGGAAACCATGAGCTAAACGAGTACCATTTCTACTAGTTAAAACAAATGTAACACCCTTATACCCTATATATGTACAAAACATATTTCTAGCATATGTAAAATACGCATATAAGGTACAAAAATGTCACAGACAGATTTACTATTTTTTTTTGCATTTCCAATTTAAAATTTCAAATTCTAAATATATAAAAATTAAATAGAATATAAATATTATTTATTTGTTATAAGAACCCAAAATAAATAATATATATATAAATCTCTGGAAAAAATTTACCAAAGTTTTGTCTGTATTTTAGATATCCCAAAATTTAGCAATTACTCAACCTGCAAAAAGAAAACACTCCCAATAATTTCCAATCACCCTCTCAACCATACTTCTCAATTTCACCAATTTTATCAAACATTTATACATATAGATATATATAATTTAAAACACACTTACTCTCCCATTTCAAATACATTGACCCAAACATTCTTTGTAATATACAATACGTAAAATTAAAAACATAATATTTATGCATAAAACTCAAAATGTACAATAACATAAAAATATAGACATGTTGCTGGCAGTGTTTCTGATCTCGATAGCAACTCTACAAGCTCAACTACAAGTCTAGACCCGACCTGGTCTAGAAGAACTCTCTGACTCAACTGATCTACCTTGTCACCTACGCGATGGAAACAATCGCGCTAAGCCGAAGCCTAGTGATACAAACTTTGATAATAATAATATAACTCAATGCAATACCAAATGCACAATGCATATAGATGTCACATGAATCCACTTTCTTATATTTTTCAAATAATTCATAAGCACAACTCATAACATTATATTACTCAATTGTATCATAATTCATAATTCACAGTAAACAAAGACAAGCATGGGCCCAAAAAGGATCTAATATGCTATTCAAATTTCAGAGTTACTACTTTGGTCCATAATGACACCATGTGTCTAGCCCCGTAGGCAATATATATCCATGGATAATGTAATAGCCCCAGTCTCTTGGACCTCAACCCGGCTAGACCCTTAGGCCCCAGTATCTTGGTCCTCAACCCGGCTAGACTGTTACAGTTTTTGAGGCTTAAGACCCAGCCTTTTCACCCCAAAAATATCATATTTATCAGCTGGCCTGGCTTACGACCCAGTCTTTTCACCATTCCAGCATATAGCCTGTAGGCAATCATAGGCATGCCGCCAAACCCAGAACTCTGAAAATTGAATATCATACTAGGCACACAATTTATTCATATTTCTCATTATCAATCTCTTTCTCTTGTCACATATTAAATCTAGGCACATTGCCTTATTTTCATATTTTTTTTTTCTCATGTTTCTCATTTTTCACATTTTTCTCACTTTTCTCACTTTTCTTATTTTTATCAATATCAATTCATTTCATTATTACACATATCTCATTTTTGCATTCACAACACATTACCCAATTACTTTGGGTATTTTCACATAATATGCATATTTCACATGTTACACAAATTAGCCATTATCAATGGCTTTTCACAATGCATTTAACACATATATGACATTATAAATGTCATAGCATATTATTCACACACAATCAATGAACCAAGTAGCTTAACACATTTTTAACCAAAATGTGTTAAGTCCAAATGTTATGCAAATATAAACATTATATTCAAAGTTTGTACATACCTCCACCAGCAACCCAAAGCAAGCTAAAAACAACCTTCAATCCAATCTTTCTAACTTGCCCTTCACCACTTGGATGAAGCAAATCAATCTCCCTCAATTCCTAAACCAAATGTGATAGCAAATAATCATTTAGTATCACATTTAATGGCATTTTCAACATTAAATCATAATTACACATCACTCCTACAAATTTCTAAAAATTTAGCCTTTCGTTACTTCAACATTAGAATTCCATTCTACTACAATTAAATTAGTGTTTGAAGTTTATTTATATTATTAAAAATATATTTTAATACATTTAAATCATTTACATTATAAAAATACACTCTTATACACAATATCTCAAAAATGGCATAACCTCCCCCCATTGAAGGTTTTCCATTCCAACACAATCCATTACTCATTCCAAGCTTATATTCATCACTTTTAATATTAAACAACATGCTTAAACAAATAAAATCACACAATTCAACCACTTTGGAAAATCACTTTTCCAAAACCCTAAATCTCCACTTCCATTCTCAAACTCCAACCCAACACCACCATATCCAATATTTGACTTTAAAATACTTGTTTATGAATCAAAACAACGCATTTGGAAACAATTTTTACAATTAAAGTTCATGCTTTCAAAACCCCAAAAATCCATAACCCTAAATTCTCTCTCTTCACCTTTCTTTAACCAAACTCCATCATCACTTCAATCTAACCTTAGAATCATTGTTAACTACCCAAAATAACATCATACACACCAATTCCAACAATTATAACATCCTACATAAAAATCCAAATTCTCACATAATCTAAATTTTGAAGGAATTCAAAGAAAAGAGATGGAAACTTACTAATTTTGGTGGAAATCACCAAAAATTCACTTGAAACTTATTAATTCCTTCAATTTATGGAGTATGGAAGAAGCAAAATCCTTGGTCTTCAAACTCCCATGGAAGCCACGTTCTTGAGAAGAAGAAGAAGAAGAAGAAGACTTTTAATATTCTTTCATTTTCATCTTTTTTTTAACCACATATATATTTATTAAAATAATTTAATATTTAATTATTTAATTATTTTTTTTAATAAATTAAAAGTCCTAATTTCCCTCTTCCATTCAAAATTATTTTGTTTTTGAATTATTTTATTAATTTTGAATTTATAAGATTTAATTACCAAAATACCCTTTTCTTTTAAAAAGTGTTGACTTTTATATATGTTATATATATTTTACATATATATCACATGTATATTCCACTTTTTCATTTAAAATCCCTTCATTTTTCATTTAAAACCATTAATTTAATTTATCCTTTTAAATTATAATTTATTTTGTCCAATTTTTCAAAAATTAGAAATTTTTAAAAAATTTTGGATGTTACATGTAGTATGGATGATATTTTAATAAGTTAAGAATTTGATAATATTAAGACCTGAAAGCAGCCCGATTCTAATGAATCGGTCGTTATGGGGGTGCTGGGCCATTTTTCACCTTCCCTATGCATACCTAATTTTTCGAACGCAATAAGAGGTTAGGGATTCCTTAGGAATCAATTCATCCATCCCTTTCTATCTTCCATGCCCATCTAGGTAGTGAGTCCATTTTCTCCGGGTTTAGTCCTGTGTTCTCTAAGGCCCTGAGCCTAACAGTACCAAAGTTGCAAGAACCATTCCATATGGGAGTGGGGGCAAACGACTCCACTAGGGATAAGAGAAGTTGATTCCATTGGTCTTTATATTATTTTATTCTTTCTTATTATGATATTGTCCATTGCATCATTTAGATTGCATTATGTGCGTGAGTTAGGAAGTCCGTGTAACCCGTGTTGTGTTATGTAAGAGATACCATACTTTCACTCAAGGTATAGATATAGAGCATGGCATAACCACTCATAGCCTCATGCCTTTTGGTATATTCTTGCTATGGAAGCCTAAGCTTTTCAACCCAAAGACTAAAACTCGGTAATTGGCCTAATTACTTTCCTTAGGTTTTTACCCAAATGCTTGTTATTTGACTATCATTAATATATCTTAGTTTGAACCATGACTTATTTGGTTTGTTCTTTTTCTAATATGACATAATTATATTGTAAACTCAAAATAGTTTTATTCCTTTAAGCCCAAAAGACCAAAATTATTTTCAAAAATTTTCAAGATGGTCTTTGAATATGAAACTTTTCTAAAACAGGCCAAAAATTCTTATTTGCCTCATGGTCCAAGTACAAAGCCCAAAATTCATTTTTAAACATACCTTTTTACAATGGGCTTTGAAACAAAATTATTTTTTACTTCATCCAAATTATAACTTTTCTTATCCTTCTTCTTAAATAAGCTTACAACTATTTAGGTCAATTATGGGATACCAAAAATCAATTGTGGGCCTAATTTATACCAAGAATAGCTAATCATGGGCTTGTTTGTAGCATGGATCATTAGTTGCCTATTTTTAAATGAGAACTCTATTTATGATAAACCCTTTAATTTAGTTTTAATTCATAATATAGCATACAAGCTATTTTCAGCTGACCAAATGGATTAAGGCTTAATTAGCAGGAGTTATCATGGACATGTTTCTCTATTTGAAAACACAACTATTGGTTAGTTTGTCTGAGTGACATGAAAATGAAGTATCCCCTATTGATATTTTGTTGACCATATGCCTAGGAAAAGAGACTCGCCACATTTGTATGGAAGATATAAGGTTGAAAGGAACATCTTGACTTAATTTATTTATTTTGTCTATTGCACATGCATACATGCATTGCATTTCATAAACATTAATCCTTTCTGGCTCACAGACCTAGATTTTAGCAGTTCAAGAGCATATGATAATCCCACATACGATAGTGACTCAGAATCTAGCAAAGGTTCAGTTAACTTCATACCAAGACCAATGGAACCTGAGCAAGTTCAGAAGATGGTGAATGATGCCCTTAACTCTAAGATGGAAGAACTAAAGGAGGCCCTGGCTAAGACTTTGAGAAGCCAACTACTTTCACTGCTAGAGGACAACAATGTTGAAGAATCGGCTAGTAACAAGAAGCAAAAATGGAAAGGCCAAGATAACAGAGGCAGCTCCTGATGAAGACAAGGTAGTAATGGATGATGTTGATTGGGATATGTACTTCCAAGACCAACAAGAAAAGTTAAAAGAGAAGAAGGTCAGAGAAAAGACTGAGTCTACTTATTTTGAAAAAATGATTGTTGATTTAGAAAAGAAGTTTGAAAAGAAGTTGAAAGCTGAGGAAGTGTCGGAGGTGGACAAGTTATTTAAGCAAGATGAAGAAGTTCCTTTCAAGTTCAAAATACCTTCTTTTGCTAAATTTGATGGAACTAGAAATCCTTATTTGTATGTCAAGTAATACATCACTACCATACAGTCTGCTAGGGTTACTAATTCTCAAACCGTAATGTACTTCATGCTCTCATTGGGCCCTGTTGTGCAAAAATGGTTCAATACCTTAGAGGATAACACCAAAAAAGATTTAGATCTTTTGTACAAAGCCTTTATTCAACAGTATGGGTATAATGTTGAGTTGGAAGTGACCTTGATGGAGGTGGAGACCATTAGATAGAAGCAAAATGAGAATTTTATTGATTATTTCAAGATAAAATCAGATAAAAGGTCTGATGAATTTGACCATATCAAAATGATAGTGAGAGGAGTCATGCCTAACCTTCATGAATGGTTGTCTCATAGCCTTATCAGAGATTTCAAAGATCTTCTCTAAGTTGGCTTGCAAATAGAAGAATGGGAAAAGGAGAAGAACCATTTTGCTAGGAGAAGGAATGAGAAGGAGAGTTACCAGTCTAGCAATCAAGATACACAAAAGGCAGTGGATGTCAATACAACTAGTCAAGCAAATAAAAGACAATTTTCAAATTTGGGGAAACCTTTGTCTTGGGTTTTCAACAAGTTACAAAAAAAAGAGTTATTATAGCCATTGGCTCCTTGACCACTACATGATCCTCTACCATCAAACTTTAATGCCAAGTCGTTCTATCAATTCCATTAAATGCAAGGGCATGAGACAGATAAATGTGCTCAATTAAGGCACGGGGTCCAAGATTTAATTGAAAGTGAAAAGTTGCCTGAGCATGATAAGCCCAACACCAAGTGTAATCCTTTGCCTAATTTTGGAAGAGTGCCTCCACCAACAGCCTTCATGGTAGGGGGAGGATTGGAGGAAGATTTTATCTTATCCTCCTTTCAAGATGAGAGTGTAGAAGATGTGAAGATAGAAGAGGCTCAATTTTACAAACCTTCTATGGCTTGAATATTGCTCATTATATTTTGCTTTTTTTGGTATTTAATTGGAACAAATATATTTTTCAAATTCAGATTGTTTGAATAAATTACTTTTATTGCATTTATAATTTATTGGTTTTTGACATTCTTGTGCTCAACCAAAGATGAATCTAGCTTGATATTTATAAATTAGTGTATATATGCATCATGGTTCGAATGACTTTACTAGGTGAGGGAATTGTTCTATAACATTGAGCTATATATGCTTACTTAGAGAGGGCTCCTACATAATGACCTGTGTCTAGGTTCTGGTCAGCCTTAGAACATGTTTTAATGAAATTTCGAGGTGAAATTGAACTCTGCTTATTTTAGAGAGATGATCTAGGCATTGTTTAATGAGCTAACAACCAGTATCCACCCTATTAATATCAAACCCTAGTTTGTCCCTTTGAGC
Organism: Garcia nutans; assembly: GCA_947685225.1. Taxonomy (NCBI): domain Eukaryota; kingdom Viridiplantae; phylum Streptophyta; class Magnoliopsida; order Malpighiales; family Euphorbiaceae; genus Garcia; species Garcia nutans. The sequence goes on from CANTUV010000007.1 coordinate 52,874,963, forward strand.
CTTCATGAGATTTTAGCTTGCTTTTCATTGGCTTATAACCCCGATAACCTACTCTAAGCTGTTATGACACTTATGACAAATCTAATGATCAATGAGTTACCAAAAAAGCAAGAAGATAGAAGAAAGGGATGCTCAATCGTGACTATGAAGAAAGTTGAAGTTTACCTGAATTTAGGTTCGATGGCATCAAGATTATAAAAGATTCATCCACATTGAAGTAGACTCATGCTTCTCCATAGTTAGAAGCATTAGGTAGTATGAATAACAAGACTCTCTTAGAGTTAAAAGAGAGAAAAAAAATAAAGAAAGAAAGAAGAAAAGAGAAAAGGAAAATAAAATAACAAAAGTTTGATAGAGCAGTGCAAAAAGCAAATAGAGTTCTTTCTACCTGAAATAATAGAAGACTTCCACTCAGCCTATGAGAAGAAGTTTGACTTTAATTGGTCCAATCAATCCATAGATTTATCTAAAATCAAAGAAATAGGAGAAAGGCCCTCTATCTCATGATACCCATCACAGCTCCAAGTTAGTAATCTTGAGAGTCATGCACTTGATAATCCTATGGAGAAAAAGGATAAAATGATGAAATACCAAAAGAAAGAAAAGAAAAAGAAAAAGAGATGGAAAAAGAAAAGGAAAAAAGGGAAAAGAAAGTAAGAAAAAGAAGAAAAGTAAAAGAGTAAGGGGTCTCCAACTTTTTACAAAGGCAAAGACTGTCCTAATAAAAAACTAGATTCATGCCAAGAAGATGGGAGAATGTTCAAAGCTCTTTATAGTGTGAAGATGTGTCATATATGTCATGTCAGTTCCAATTTACAAATGACCTTCATCTAACCCATGTCCCTTATAGACTCTATTTCAAACCTATTAAAGACATGTTGATCTCTTTTAGTAGGTGGAGACTATTAGTGAAGATTGATTGAATAAGCATGCATATGAGATAGACAATATTTAAACTCAATGAGACCTTTGGACAAGTAATGTGTATGTGCCTATCTGAAGTGTAATAGTTCTTGCTTAAATGAAAATGAGTCCCAAGTTTACTACGGTAACTAGGGTTGTCATCTTATAGATATGTTAATTTGAAAAATTGAGTCGTAAGGTATATTAACACTATTTTGACAAAGCCAAAATGTGATTTGAAAATTTTAAAATTAAAAAAAGAATGCTTTTGTCATCCGAGCCTTCAAGTTTTGAAAAGTATGTTGTATTGTCAAATCTCAGGATATATTAGAAAAAAAGTGGTATCACTTGCAAGTTTATGTCATGAAGAAGTTGGCAACTAAAAGTGTTAAAATGGATGTCTCTCGTGTGTCTAACTATGCAGCTTGGGCCCCCACTACTCATGATTTCATCTTGGAAGATAAAGGCCATAAATGTGAAGGCTTCTGTTATTCTAATGCAAGACCTAAACAAGTGCTTTGTCTTATTACCTCGGTTTGAGAGTCAAAGGAACCACTGTAAGTATCATCCATGCATATCATTCATACATAAACATATCACACTGCACTTTTATCTTGTGTTACTTATTCTTTGTCAAAGTAAACAGTAATAATTTATGAAGCAGATATGAAGCAGATATGGAATCAGGAGGCATGGAAGGCCCATTGCTTGAGAAAGATCCAATCACTTTGCAAAAATGTAGATGCATGCTTGTGCAAGGAACCAAACAAAATGCAAACATGAATTAGAGCCTACATGGAAAAAGAAATCAGTGGTTTGAGCCTACAAAGGGGACAAAACTTCTCCTTTTCAATTTTTGATTTTATACATGTACAAAATATTTTCAAACTTTCAATATTTTGCCATGCGGGGGGCAAAGAGAGGATATGAGAACTAGATAAAAATAGCTGAATTTTTTGCAGAAGGAAGAACAAAAAGAATAGAATAAGAAGAAAGTAAGAACTCCAAAAGATTGAAGATGCAAAAAGACAAATGATCAGTCCAGTTAGAAGAGCTAAAGTCAATGCAGGACAAATGTCCATAGGTGAAAATCCATTGTGAAGACTGAAGACATGATATTTGAAGATTCATTGTGAAAGAAGAAGATATGAAGTTTATGGCTAGAAGAAAGCCAAAATTTCCAAATGATAGAAGGTCAACATAATCCATTGAAGAATTGAATAATTGGCTAGAAGAAAGTAAAAACTCACAGATGATAGAAGGTCAACAAAATCCATTAAAGAAATGGAACCAAAAGGCTAGAAGAAAGCCAGAATTCTCAAATGACAAAAGGATGATCAAGCTAGAAGAGCTCAAATCCAGTCTTGGACTGAGAACCCAAAATCAAGTCTTGGGTGGACAACTCAAAATCTAGCCTCGGGTCGTGTAATATCCCAAATGATATCCTAAAATTTTGGAAATGCTAATTTTTGAAATTGAATTAAATGATTTAAAGTGTATATATATAATTAAGTGGAAAGAAAGGACAAAGGGAAGTGTTTATATGTTATATATATGAAGATATATACAACATATACAAGTCAACATCTTAATAATAAGGTCAAAAGATATTTTAATTAATTAAATATTAAATATTGATAGTGGAAGATGATTTTTGTTTATTATATTATAATAACATATTAATTTCTCGGTGGAGATTAAAAGAAGATTTTTGTGTGGTTTAAGAGAGTTGTGAGTTTAGTGGAGAGTTGACTAGTTTCATCAACTTCTTCTTTCTTCTCCAAGTGAATGAGCCACCACCATTAACTAAGGAAAGAGAGAAATTGTTGCTTGCTAACTCAAGCAATTGAAGGATTTCAAGTGATCAAGTTGGAGTTTTAAGGGTTTTTCTTCATATTTGGTAAGTTTCCAACTTGTTTCTTTGATTTCCTTTTAGTTTGTGTATTTGAGTTTGTTGGATTGTTTGGTGTAGTTGTGTTTATGGCTGATTTTGATATGTTTGAAGTTGTTTTCTCTTGTTAACTTTGAATTTGGTGTTGGATTGAAGAAAAAAAGTGTTAAGTTGGTGAAGAGAATAAGAGTTGTGGATTTTGTAAGTTTTGAGTTGAGAAGTTATGGTTGTGATTGTGTATTTTTGTTTGTTTTGATTTGTGTGGATGTTTATGCAAGTATTATTATGGCATATTGATGGATTTGGTTGAGTTTGTGTGGTGTTGATAAGGTTATTGAAAGATGATAGTTGGATGTGGCATTTTGGTATCGATTTCAGGTTTTTGGCCTGACATGCCTAGTAGCACGGCCATGTCTTTGGGAGTGTCATTGGTTTTGTTTTTAGTGTTGGTGACATGAGCAGTGACACACCCATGTCACTGAGCGTGTCATAGCTACTATGTTATTGGAGGATTGAAACGTCCAGTGACACGCCCATGTCACTGAGCATGTCATAGCTTCTGTGTTGGTGGAGGATTGACACATCCAGTGACACGCCCATGTCATTGAGCGTGTCATAGCTTCTATGTTGGAGGAGCATTGACACATCCAGTGACATGCCCATGCCATTGAGCATGTCAAAACTTATGTGTTGTGGGTTTAGGACACGGTCAAGGACACGCCAGTGTTGTTGAGTGTGTCATGTGTAGAGTTTGCCCTAGATAGTTCTCTTCCTTATTTTCTTATGTGTATCACTAAGTGAGTATGTATAATCACATTTAGATTAGGTTTTAAAGAGATTTGAGTTACCCCAATCCAAGTGTTGAAGGATATCTTGGAAGAGGAGATTAGAATTGGTGTTTTTTGCTCTTAGAGATAAGTACAAACGTTAAATGATTGCATACATTTACATGACTTTGGGACTTAACACATTTGGTTGGAAAATGTGTTTAAGTTACCTACTATATTGTTGGTGTATGAGAATAGTGCTATAAATTGCATAATGTGAACTATGTGAAATATATAATGATGATTCAAAATGTATGGATAATGCAATTTGTTATGTATACACTAATGATGGTGTGAGAAGCCATTAGTGATGGCTATATTGATATAAATGGGATATTTGAGGCATTGTGCTTATAATGATCATGAGAAAAAGAAAAAGGATTTGATATTGGAATTATTAAAGAATTATGTGCCTAGTATGTTATTCAATTTTTAGAGTTTTGTTGTTGGTGGCATACCTAAAAAGTAACAATCCCTTGAAGCTGGGTTGGGCTTGGTCCTTGAAGCCTAGTTGGGTATTATATGATGAAGCAGACCCTTGAAGCTGGGTTGGGCCTAGTCCTTGAAGCCTAGTTGGGACGTTACATATGAGGTAATCCTCATTGTGATTATGATTCGCCTTCAGGCTAGATAAATGTGATTATTGGACCAAAGCAGTAACTCTGGAATTTGAATGGCATATTAGATCTCTTTGGGCCCATGCTTGTCTTTCCTTTAATGTGAAATATGAATTATAAAATGATTGAGCAATATAATGAGATATAATGTTATAAGTTATGGTATCCATATGTGTTGTGCATTAGCATTGCAATTGAATAATATTATTATCAAGGTTTGTACCACTAAGCTTTTGGCTTAGCGCAATTGTGATTTATTGCGCAGGTGATAGGGTAGATCTGGTTAAACCGGAGAGTTCAGATAGACTGAGTCGAGTCTAGGCTTGGATCTTTGAGTGCAGTGTTGTTTGTGGACATCAAGATCAGAGACAAACTGCCAACATGTATAAATTCTATATTTTGTACACATTAATTTTGATGTATTCATATGTATATTCCACTGCTTATTAAACAAATATTTTGGATAAACTTTTGGGTAATGAAGATATATATATATATGTATCTTAACAAGGAATGTTTTATCTTTTACTTTCTATAATATAAGTTAAATGTTTTAAGTTTACTCAGATTGTAGAAATGATGATTTGATGTTAAAGTTAAAGATTAGTTTGTTTAAAATGGATTGTGAAATCCTTGTATCCGATATACGTATATTACATATGTGGGTGTATGCGGTGTACGTATATAGGGTACAAGGGTGTTACAGGTTGAGAATCCAAATCCAATTTTGGGTTAAGAACTCAAAATCCAGTCTCAGGTCGAGAATCCAATAGTGGGTCGAGAACACAAATTCAGTATTGGGTCGAGAATCCAAATTCAGTCTCAGGTCGAGAACCCAAATAAAGTATCGGGTCAAGAACCCAAATCCAAGTCTCAGGTTGAGAACCCAAATCCAATCTCGGGTCCAAAATCCAAACTAGTCTTAAGTCGAGAACTCAAATCCATTATCGGGTCGAGAACTATCATTTAGCCTTGGGTCCAGAGCCTAACCAATCCAGTCTCGGGTGCAGAACCCATCCTTGTCCAAATTGGCCCAAAGTAATGTTGCTTTTCACTCCCTTCTACTGAAGTCTTAGATCATTCAGGTAGAGGGCAAAACTGTAAACCCTTAATTTTTGTCATAGCTAGTCTGATCCCAATTAAAGAAAGCCAAGCCAAATTCTGTCCAAATTTTAAAAGCTTAAACCTAGTTTATAGCTTTGAATTAGGACGGTCCAAAATTAAAAAGGCCTAAAATAAGTCTGCTTAACCTCTTAAAGCTAGATTTAGGTCCGATTCAAAATAATAATGAGTGCAACTGGGTATGGATCATGCCATGTCAAATTAGGCCTACCTAATTCAAAATGGATGTTGTCCATATCGAATTGGATCAAATCCAATTCGATATGGACAATGTCCACGTTGAATTGAACATCCAATTTGACATGGACAAACATCCATCATGAATTGGACATCCAATTTGACATGGATGTTGGTACATATCGAATTAAACAAATTTTAATTCGATATGGCCATGGTTTCATGTCAAACTTATAACATTTTAATTCGATATGGTTATTGTTTGAAACTTAACTTGGATTTAGCTCAAGATTTACTAGTTTTAACCTAGTTTATTCTTATAAATAGGGAGATTAATAATTAAATAAGGGACGGCCACAACTATTAATAGCAACAATAAGCACAAAGAGGAGACAAGCAGCAATTAAAAAACTACGCACAAAAGTCAATACATAGTAGGAAGGCAGTAGGGTATAAGGGTGTTACAAAACATTTTGGGTCATGATCATATCTTGCACATAGTTTACATTTCATTCAATTTAGCAATTAACAATGGCTTCTCACATTACATATAATGCATTCATGACATTACACAAGTCATAGCATATTACTCATGCATAAACAATGTAGTAACATTACACATTTTCCAACCAAAATGTGTTAAGTCCAAATGTCATGCAAATATAATCAATTATTCAATGTTTGTACATACCTCTAAAAGCAACAAAACAAGCTCAAACACCACTTTCAACCTTTTCTTCCAAGATATCTCTCAACACTTGGATTGGGTAATTCAAGTCTCCTCAAAGCCTAAACCAAATGTGATTATAAATAACCACTTAGTAACACACTTATAGGCATATACAAAACCTCTCAACACAAGGATAAGAAACACAAAGAAAAATAAGGAAAAGAACTATCTAGGGAAAAATCTACAAATAACACACTCAACAACATTGGCGTGTCAATGACCATGCCCTAAACCCACAACACAGAAGCTTTGACATGCTCATTGACATGGGTGTGTTAATGACCATGTCCTTAGCTCTGTATTACAGCAGATATGGCACATCTAGAGACATGGTTGTGTCCTAGCCCGTGCCAAAACTCCTACAAAACAATAGTTGTGACACGCTCAATGATATAGGCAGGTCACTACACGTGTCAATACTATAATATTGCAGAAGTTGTGACATGCTCAGTGACATGAGTGTGTCACTTCACATGTCACTAGCACTAAAAATAGAACCATCGACACATCCAAAAATATGGCATTTTCATCGGGCGTGTCAGGCTAAAATCCTGATATCACACATAATTATCACATCCAAATTTATCTTTCTTTTCCGTTTTTCAAATCTATTCAAACTCAACCAGATCCATCATTTTACAATAAAATACTTGTATATACATCAAAACAACTCAATTAAAATTAAAATACACAATTTAAAACCATGACTTCAGAACTCAAGACTTACATAACCCAAAACTCTTATTCTCTTCACCAAACTTAACCATTTCTTCAATCCAACCATAAAATCATAGTTAACTACTCAAAACAACTTCATACATACCAATACCAACCATTAAAACATACTACACCAAACATCCAATTCACACATATACAAACTTTCATGGATGAAATCAAGGAAACAAGTAGGAAACTTACCAAATATGGAGAAAATCCCCAAAACTCCAACTTGAACACTTGAAATCCTTCAATTACTTGAGCTTGGAAGAAGCAAATCCCTCCTTTCCTCTAATAGAGATAATCAGCCTTCAATGGAGAAAGAAGAAGAAGAAGATGATCCCAAACTCATCTCTATCCAACCACTACCCTTATTGCCATATAATTTCCACTTTAAATTTCCACCAAGTAAGACTTATATTACTTAATTGATATAAAAAAAAATCATCTTCCACTAACTATATAATTGATATAACCCGGCATGTTCTTTATTGCTTCAAGTAAAGGTAAGTTAATACTTACCTTAGACAGCATGTTGAAGATGTCTGAAAATTGTTTATCTTGTTTATCATTCTTCAACCTGTTGGGGAATGGTATAGGTGGTCGATAAGGATTACTTGCCTTGTGTAAATCTGCTGAAGGAGATTGCTCCATTGATTTTTCTATAGCACCCTTGTCCTCTAGTTCTCCTTCCTTTTTGTTTTCTTGATCACCTGCATTCACAAAATTATTTTCAACACCATTATTTATTACCTTGCCAGTTCTGAGAACAGTTACTGCTTGTGCTTGCTCAGGTTGACTCGGAAATTTTTCTTTTTGTTGAATCTGCATCTGTTGTGCAAGTTGTCCCAATTGGGTCTCCACTTTCTTGAAAGACGCTTCCAATGAATCCAACCTTTTGTTATTTATCTATCACATCCCAAAGTTTAGGTAGTCGAGTATTAGGCAAGAAGGACATAAATAAGTGGTCAAATAGAGGCTTGAGATAGTCAAAAACAAAATCGGTGTGCAAAGGAGGCCCGTGAAGTCGACGGGACCTAAAGGTAATTTTTTGAAAGGCCGAGGACCTAAGAGTAATTTTTTGAAAAGTGTGTCGGTTCTTAATAGTGACCCAAACGGATGCCATAAATGTGTTCTCGATATTAATCGGGTCATAACCGTGGGTTTCAATTTTTCCCGAAAACGCACTATTTAAAAGTTACAATCGATTAATCGCTGGAGGGTATTTTGGTATTTTCACACCCTAGACTATAAAATTACAGCACAAGAAAGTTGAGAGGGTCAAAATATGAATAAAAGGAAGCCTAATGGCTTGCCAAATAAATAGATAAAAGAAAGAGACATTTGGACCAATGAAAATTAGCCATTTTCCCACTTACGTGTACCAATGGGAAACCAACATTTACACCAACACATCTTAACCTCTCTTGGCTGCCATTTGGATCAAAATAAGCTAAGGAAAGAAAATAAAAGCTCTCTCTTACATGGTGAACTCGTCCAAACCATAAGAGAAGGAAGAAGGAGGTGATTTTTCCAAAGTTTAAGGCTTTTGGTTGAAGATTTTGGTGACAAACAAGATTATAAGGTAAGAGAAACCTATCTCTAGTTTTAGTTTCATGGATTAATGGTTAATTTAAGAGATTGAAATTAGGGTTCATGTAGCTATATTTGGAGAAAATTCAAGAAATAATTATTTGAAGGATTTGATGAAAGAAATAATGGTGTTTAATGGAGAAAATAAGCTAGCAACAATTAGAAAAATCATAAGATAAGACTATGTCTATACCTAGGATTCTTACCTTTATATATGTGATGTTAAATTTCATAGGAAATCAAGGAGACAAGGAAGGAAAGGAAGTGATATAGATAAATGACTAAGAAAAAACAAGGTTTGGTACTTTAACTAATTGTTTGTTCATTTTCTTGAAATTTTTCTGTTTTAGAATTAGTCAAATGTTGTGACTTGTATGATTTTTAATTAAATATAGAAAAATGTTCTTGAAGTGAATTTTTTATATGTTGTGCCTCAATGGGTCTAGAATGACTGAAAAATATTTTGAGTTGAATTCGGAATGGTTATGATTATGGAAAAATTATTTCTGTTAGACCTGCTCCAGCAGGTACCTTGACTGAGACAGCCATCTTTCTGGATTTTTAATAAAATTTAGAAACATAATATCCAATTTAATTTTTTATATGTTGTTGTTTAGTTAGTCTAGTATTTTACAAAAATAATTTGGAATCACATTGATTGAATTTAATTTACGGAATTCACAAAATTCGGAACTGCTGCCAGGATGCAGGGCAATTGGAGCAGTCTGGTTTGGTGAACTACTTGACCAAGATTTTGTGTCCAGTTTGATCTGAAATTTTAAAGGAATTATTTTAATATGTAAAACTAAATTTGGTAAAATGTTTAGAGTTTTTAGTCTAGTAGATTATTTTATACAATTTTTCAAAATAAGGATCAAGTTGAGTCCAAAACCAGAATTTACTATTCATATGATCATTTTGCTAATATTCATTTGGTCATTTTTCAAAAGTAATCCAATTGATTCCTTATGCATATAAATGATCATAATATGTTATTAAAATGACAAAATATGATATTTCAAAATTGAAATAATATAAGAAACATAAGTCGATAATTGTATAATGCATATTCGATTAAGAAATGGAATGAAAATTTTTGGCTCCACTGGGTATCTGGGATAGTACTGAGTACGGTAAGGGTATGATATATCATACTATATGTAGTGCTGCTTTAATATAGGACTTCAGTCCGAGTTATATAGGGTGACGACCCGAGCTATATAGGACTTCAGTCCGAGTTATATAGGACTCCAGTCCGAGGGCTTCGACCACAGATTTCACAGGGCTTGGTCCGCAATTTTTTTTTTGGGCCACAGCCACAGAATATATATACAGTTGTTTCAGTTAGTTCCTTACCATACATTAGTCTACCAAATTACCTTGTGGAGCGAACTGATAAAATGATAATAACTGAATATATGGCATGTATGGATTGTTTTTACTGTGATATTATTTTTCAATACGACTCATTGCTTTGAAAAGTGTATTATGTTTTTATTATTTATTTTCCGTAATTAGTTAAAGTACCCACTAAGCAATGCTTAGCCAGTTTAGTTTCTTCTAAACTCGTAGGCTATTAGCAAGGAGCCAGTAGCGAGTAGAGGAGTCCTGCGATCTGTCGGTCATCAACAAACTTAGGTGGTGCTCTTCATTTTGTATTTTGGTATTAGAAACTGGCATGTACTTATTTAAACAATACAAAGAGATAACTTGATGTAGCATGTAAATCTAGTAATGTATAATAACTGTATGGTTTTAAATTGAGTTGAGTTGTGAATATAGAAGTGTGAATTCTTCTTGCAGGATTGTAGTTGAGGTTATAAGGGTGGATTATTGGGAGTGTGCTTGAGTTGAATTGTGAAACAAAATATTTTTCAAAAATAAGAAAAATCAGTTTTGTTGACACTTGGGACCTAGAATTTTAAGGGAGACTCCGTCAAAATTTTTGGAAAATTTTTATAAGGAACATTAAGTAAGCTGACGTAACCAGAGCTCGTATTCCGATGTAGCATTCCTCCTCGGCTTATTCATAGGTCAGGAAGGGGTGTTACATTATCTATTGATTCTTGGTACTGACTTGGATAAAAGCATGTAAACTATCCTCCAAACTCTCTCTTAGGCTGCCCTTAATGTGAAGATTGCCCCGGTAGTTTATTTTGTCTTTGGAGCAAATGGAAAGGCTGTTGAGAATTATTTGTTGCCCACGAAAAAGTTTGGATGATTCCGCCAACCAGGTTTATAAGTGTTTGAGAAAGGATCATTCCGGGCCCTTGGTTGGTATCCCCCCATAGCATTAACTTGCTCGGCCTCATCTCCATAAGACTCATACGTAGAGGGGCATATATTTGCTCCATGTCCAAAAGTTCCACAAATTCCACACACTTCTTGAGTGGATGAAAAAGCATTGTTCTTCATGTTCAGCATCTGCACTTACCTTGTCAATTTAGCTATCTAATTGACCATCTCACTGTTGGCTTCCACTTGATTTACCCCTTTACTTCTTCCTCTTACAATTTTCTATTGGGAAATAGCTCCCAACATTTCAAAGATTTCATAAGTCTCTTCTGCTGTCTTTTCTCCCATAGCTCCCCCAGTTGCATTATCAATAGTATTCTGAAATTGCTGGGTTAGACCATCGTAGAAAAACTGATTCAGCAGTTGAAGTGGGTAGTGACGGTGTGGACACTGGATTAACAACATCTTAAACCTATCCCAAGCCTCATGAAATGGCTCTCCTTCAAATTGAGCAAATGTACTATTTTTTCTCTTAATTCAGTTGTCTTCTAATGTGAGTAAAATTTGCCATAAACTTGTTATAGACTTGCTCCCAAGTTGTCAAAGAATTTTCAGGCAACATCATAAGCCAGCTCTTTGCCCTATCCTTTAATGTGTACAAAAAACACCTCATCCTCAACTGATCTTCTGTTAGTCCTCCCAAAGGAAATGTGTTGAGGGTGGAGTAGAAATTCCGGATAAAATTCAAAGGATCCTCATTCGGAACTCCATAGAATGATGGCAGCATGTTGTAATGGATATTCTTCAACTCGTAATTTCTTGCTGCATCTAACAATCTTATACATGAGGTGGAAGTCCCAATAACAGGTCTAGCAAAATCCCTCATAGTTCTTTGCCTTTCGTCTCCCATATTGGTAGATTATGCAGTATCCGACTTAAAGTCAGAAATTTCCTCCTCTGTATCAAACTCGATATACAGTTCAAACTCTTCTCTGCTCCTTTTCACTCTCTGAATTTCTGAAATAAGTGGTTAAAGCTCTCCTCTGAGTGATCTCCTACCTTGCATAAACAAAATTTATGGAAAAAGGAATTATTAAAAGCAAAAGAAAAATAAAATAAAATAAAATGTAAACAATGAAAAATAATTTAAAATATTTATGACTAATAAACAATTACGCCAATTAGCTTCCCCGTCAACGGCGCAAAAAACTTGTTGCGCTCTAATAAACACTACTAGAACTACACTCGCAAGTATACGAGGCTGCTGTAGTATTTTGGTGAACACCTCAAGGTCGTCTCACAAGGAAGCTAGATAAGCTCATTATTTAACAAATTTTAAATAACAAATTATCAATAAAATTAAATTGCTAAACAACTAATGAAAACAGAAAGGAATTGAACTTAATGCAATGGAAGAAATTTGAACAGATATATTGATTCACTTAATAGAAAAGCCTAGGGTTTGCACTTCTCTGCTACTTTATATGTATGAATGGCTATTCCTCTCAATTGATTTAATTTTAAAGATCATATTTCAAGCAACTTAATTAATCAAATTAAGGAAATAAGCTCTCGCATTCAAACCTCTTTCAATTAATCTTATTACAATCAAAGTGATCTTTTCCTTAGGTTTATATTTCTAATTCACCTAAGTCCCTAATTGAATTATTCCAGTATTAGACTTCATCTCTCAATCCTTCATCTAAATACCTAAAACACATAATTGGTGGCCAATCAATTATATATTAACATTATTCCATTCAATTAAGAATAAGAGAAATAAATCAGTTAAGAGCAATAACCATTTCATACAATCATAGTAGATCCATACAAACCCTAGACTAGATCAAAATTAGTTCATAGTAATGCTATCAAACAAATTCTTCTCATTAAAATTCAAAGAAATTAATTTAGACATTAGAGAATTCATAAATACAATTTCAATGAAACTTAAGAGATAGAGTTCAAGAACAAAACCAAATTACAAACTTCCTTTGGCTTCTGAAGAATCTCTTGCTCATATTGTTGCTAAAAGAATAATGCAATGGCTAAAACTAATTTGATCTAGTGTTTGAATGAAAATGAAATCAATCTTTAAGAGAAAAATGAAGAACCACTCAAAGATATGTGTTGGGCGGCTGGAAGAAGTTGATGTCCTTTCTTCCTTGCCCAAATTCTCCTATTTATACAAATCCCTTGCTAAAAATCTGGTGTCTTTTCTTTCTTTGGTCTTATGGAGTGACACAGCCAAGCTTGTGGCCGTGTCACCTGGGTGTGTCAGCTTCTGTTTCTTTCCTTGCTCTTCTTATTCTTTGGAGATGAGAGTGACACGGCTAAGCTCCTGGCCGTGTGTAGACCCTTAATTTTTTACCCAATCCGATCCAATATGCTTTATTTAGTCCAAAATGATTTTTGTTGTCTAATTGGTCCAAAATAATTTTAATTAAATAGTTTTTGCTTTATTATCTAATTTTTATTAATAAAAAAATAAAAATAAACAAATAAAAATCAAAAAATAAAAATAAAAATAAAAATCGGCAGCGAAAAGTGGTCGCGCGGGCCCATCGGCCCAGCAGCAGCTCACCCGCAGGAATTTCCTACGGGTGAGTTATTTCGTCTGTAGGAAATTCCTACAGGTGAAATAACTTCTTGCAGGAATTTCCTGCGGGTTGGCACGCCCACTGGCCCCAGCCACGGGCCCGCTGCCACAGTTTTCGCCAGCACAAAATTTTCAACGCAATTTTTTTTGAAACCTAATCCAATTAGGTTTTAATTTCTTTTTTTTATTAATATTACTTACCTTAATTAATTAGGAATAAATAACCTTAAACCACTATAAATAGGACCAAAGGCAATTAAAATTAGGGGGGTGGCCGAGAGAGAGGAAAAAAGAGGAGGCAGTAGCTTGATTTTTTGAAACCAAATCAGTGAAGGAAAAGAGAAACTCAATTCAAGTGATTTTAAAAGCAGCAGCAGTATGAATTAAGCAATTAAAAGGCAACAGAGGCTTGTCTTTGGAGCTAGTTCATCCAAGAAGAATTGTTTTTGGAGGAATCAACAAAAGAAAGTATGTTAAATTCTTTTTGATTTATGTTTTGACAGTAGTAAACCTATGAAATTAGGGTTTTTTAAATCAAAAATCTTAGAGCTGTAATTTAATTTTTCCAAGATTAAAACACTAATACATTACTTTATTTTCCAAAAAGATTTAAAATTATTATTTTTTTCTTCTTCAAAAGTCTCAAAACCCTAATTGAACAAATTCTTTAATAAAACAAAAACTTGATTCTGTTTCTTTCAAAATTTTAAATTAGGTTCTATTTCATTCAAAAGACTTCAAAAACATATTTTCTACTTACAAAATCTTCAATCCGTGTGTTTAAATTCATAAAACCTCATGAAATCATGAAATTGTCTTTTTAAACCCTAATTCAACAAATCACCCGAGAACCCTAATTTTAAAGCATAAAACCCTAATTCAACTTTTAAACCTAAAATAGTAAGCCCTAAACCTTTTAAAACATTAAACCCTAACTTTTTCTAAACTTTAATCCTTTAAAACATAAAAAAACACAAATATGCTAATTTTACACAGTAGCTTAAAAATACAATTTAAAATCACAAATCAAAGTACTTTAAAATGTCTAAAACCCTAGTTCCATGATTTCACCGTTCAAACCTTAATTTGGTTAATCAAAGAGTCTTATCAACCTTTTAAAACATAAAACCCTAATCTATTTTAATTCCATAAAAAGTCACAGTAGCTATAATTGAACTTTTATTTGCTTTATTCAATTCCATATTTATTTATACCTTGATTTATCTCTTATGCTTTAATCTATTTAATTTCAATACTTGATTTGTCATGGATGGATGTTTGTTTTATATTTTGGTTAATAGCTTTGATGAATGATTTATTTATGATGAATGATCATTTACTTTTATTAATTAATTTAGATTTCCAAAAGTTGTAAGAGGTATGTTTCCACTTGGTGGGTACCTCATTAGTTAAACATTATGTAATTTAATTTGCTTTTCTATTTTAGAACTTATGTAAAGGGTATGTTTCTACCTTTTGGTGGGTGTCCTATCTAGGCATGTAATGTAAGGACATGTTTCCATCCTTGGATGGGTGTCCATTTATTTGTTTTGTTTTGTTTGGACATTGCTTTGATTTTAATATAATGATGCTTTCTTTTTATTATGTGTAGTATGGATAATATTGTTATATTTAAGAATTTTATAATATTAAGACCTGTAAAGGAGGCCGGTTCTAATGAACCGGGCGTTGTGGGGGTGCTGGGCCATTTCTCACCTTCCCCACACGTACCCAACTTTCCGAACCCATTAAGGGGTTGGGGATTCCTTAGGAATCGAGTCATCCACCTCTTTCTTTTTCCCAGCCTGTCCGGGTGGCGACTCCATTTTCTCCGGACTTAGGTCCGTGTTCTCTAAGGCCCCGAGCCTAAACAGTGTCGAAGTCGCAAGAACCATCCACCGGGAGTGGGGGCAAAAATCCCCGCTTACAATGGTGACTCCACTGGGGATAAGAGAAGTTAATTCAGTTGGTCTTTATATTATTCTATTCTTTCTTATAATGATATTGTCCATTGCATCATATTAGATTGCATTGTGTGCATGAGTTAGGACGCCTGTGTTACCTGTGTTATGTTATATAAGGGATACCATACTTTCACTCAAGGTATGGAGATCGAGCATGGCATAACCACTCATAACCTCATACCATTTGGTATATACTTGCTATGGGAACCTAAGCCTTTTAACCCAAAGACTAAAGCTCATGTAATTGGCCTAGTTACTTTCCTTAGGGTTTTACCCCAAATGCATGTTGTTTGACTATGGATAATTTATCTTGGTTTAAATCATGGCTTATTTGGTTTGTTCTTTTTCTAATATGACCCAAGTACATTTGCAAGCTCAAAATAAATTTTTTCTTTAAAATCCAAAAGACCAAAACTATTTTCAAAACTTTTTAAGATGATCTTGGACATAAGACTTTTTCTAAAAAATAAATCAAAAATCCTTTGGCTCATGGCCCAAATACTAAGCCCAAAATCCATTTTTCTAAAATCTTTTACAATGGGGTTAGAAAAAAAACTATTTTCACCCAACCTTTTCTTATAAAAAGCTTGCAAAAATATTTAGGTCAATTATGAAATACCAAAAATCAATTGTGGGCCTAGTTTACACTAAGAATAAATTAACTATGGGCTTGTTTTTGGCATGAACCACTAGTTACCCCTTTTTCAAGTGAGAAATCTATTTATAATAAGCCTCTTAATTTCGTTTTAATACAATATAACATAAAAGCAATTTTAGTTGGTTGAATGGATTAAAACCTAATTAATGGGAATTATCATGGATTGATTTCCATTTTTAAAAATATAACTATTGGTTGAAACGTTCGAGGGAATTATTCGAAAGCAAGGTACCCAATGTTGGTATTTTGTTAACCATATACCTAGGAAAAGAGACTCGCCACTCATGTGTGGATGTTATAAGGTTGGAAGGAATGTCCTTATTTGTTGTTGGTGCATACATGCATACATGCATACATTTGCATCTCATCTCATTGATCCTCTCTGGCTCAGAGCCCTAGATTATGATAGTTCTAAAGCTTACAACAATCCGACCTACGCCGGAGATGAAGCATCTAACAACGACTCAATCACTTGCTCACCAAAAATGATGGAGCCCGAATAAATTCAAAGGATGGTGGATGAGGCCCTCAATGCCAAGATGGAAGAAATTAAAGAGGCCCTAGCTGAGACCATGAAGAAAACAATTGACTGCAATCTTAGAAAACCATGCCGAGGCATCTGCTAGCACTAAGAAACTAAAGGACAAAGGGAAGACTAAAATTAATGAAGTAGCTTTTGATGATGAAAAGGTGGTCATTGATGATGATGATGATTGGGCTCAATACTACCAAGAGGTTCAAGAAAAGAAGAAAGAACCGAAGGCTGTCGAGAAGGCAACTATTGAAAAGACCGAGACATCTGATGTTGAAAAGATGATTGCTGATTTAGAAAAGAAATTTGAGAAGAAGCTAAAAACCGAAGAGATGTCCGAAGTTGACAAGTTATTTGAACAAGATGATGAGGTCCCTTATAAATTCAAGATGCCATCATTTACTAAGTACAATGGCACTGGAAATCCTCGTCTCCATGTGAAGCAATATATCACTGCCATGCAGTCTGCCCGAGCTACTAATGTAACACCCCTTCCCGGCCTACGTGTATAAGCCGAGTAGAGGCGCCACACTAACCTAATGTTGCTATCAATTTTACTTAGTCAAATTTTAGTTATGGCTTTACAGAAATTTTGCCAGAGGTTCGCTTAGAAATTTGGTCCCAAGCGTCGACAAAATTGGTTTTTCTGAGTTTTGAAAACATTTTTACACAAACCAATGCGAACACAATTGGTCTCAATACACTCCCAATGAATCCCCCTTATAACCTCAACTACAAACCTGCAAGAAGAGGTTATAAAGTAGAGGTTTATTATTATTACATACTACTAACGTACAATATAACATAGTAATTCTCAAGTTATACAAGACACAAATAAACAATTAAGTCTTCTTTGAGACTCTCTAATTTTGTCATTAACTTGGATGAAATTCGAGCTCAAGTTATAGGTCATGTTCTAAACTTCTTTGTTCTAAGCCTAAATCATATCCTCTATGTCTGTTTCTTACCAATCTGGGATTCGGGATGTTACAACTAAGGCTCAAACTCTAAGGTACTTCATGCTCTCATTGGATCCTATGTCCAAAATTGGTTCAATACCTTAGATGATGGAACACAAAAGAGTTGGGATCTACTTTACAAAGCCTTCATCCTACAATATGGATACAATGTTGAAATGGAAGTTACCTTAATGGAAGTTGAGTCCATTAGGCAACGACCGAATGAGAATTTTGTAGATTATGTTAAGAGATGGAGAAATAAGGCTGCTTTGCTCAAGAAAAGGCCCGATGAATCTGATCAAATAAGGATGATCGTGAGAGGTGTCCTACCCAATCTTCGCGAAAGGATGTTTCACACCCTTATAAGGGACTTCAAAGATCTTCTCCAAGCTGGTCTACAAATTGAAGAATGGGAAAAGGAGAAGAATTGCTTTTCAATAAGAAGGAATGAGAAAGGGAACAACCAGCCTAACAATCACAGCACACAAAAGAAGTTGATGTTAATGTAACCGGTCAAGGGAATAAAAGACAATTCTCAAAATTGGGGAAACCTTTATCTTGGGTTTTTAGCAAGCTGCAAAAGAAAGGGTTGTTACAACCGTTAGCTCCTGGACCTCTACATAATCCACTGCCACCAAACTTCAATGCCAAGGCCTTCTGTCAATTTCATCAAATGCGAGGGCATGAAACAAATAAATGTGCTCGTCTAAGGCATGAGATTCAAGACCTAATCGATAGTGGCAAACTACCCGAGTCGAATAAGCCTAACACCAAAGACAATCCATTACCAAGGTTCAATAGAGTACCTCCACCGGCAACCTTCATGGTGGGAAAAGGATTGGAAGAAGATTTTGTTTTATCATCCTTTCAAGATGGGGATATTGAAGATGAAAAAGGAAAAGAAGCCTAACTCAATGAACTTTCCTTAGCTTGAATATTGCTTTTCAATCTTACTTTCTTTAATATTTTGGAACTATTGTGTTTTTCAAATTTAAATTTGTTTGAATAAATTATTTTTATCAGAAATTTTTATTGGTCTTTGTTAATTTTGGTGCTCAACCAATGAGGAATTTAGCTTGATGTTTATAAATTAATGTGTCTAGGCATCATGACTCGAATGACTTTACTAGATGAGGGAATTGCTCTATAGCATTGAGTTGTGTATGCTTACTTAGAGAGGGCTCCTGCATAATTATCTTTGTCTAAGTCTTAGTCAGTCTTAGAACATTGCTTTGACAAACTTTCGAGGCGAAATTGAACTCTCCTTATTTAAGGGAGAGAAGATCTAGGCATTGTTTGATTAGCCAACAACTAGTATCCACCCAATTAAATATTAATCCCTAGTTGTCCCTTTGAGCTTTCATAAAATTTTAGCTCTCTTTTCATTAGCATATAACCTCAACAATCTAACTTGAGCTGTTGTGATACTTTTTACAAGTCTTATGATCACAAAGGTGAAAAGGCAAGAAGATCAAAGAAAGAAATGAATAGTCAAGACTATGAAGATAGTTGAAGTTCTCAAGACCATAAGGGTAGTTGATGTTTTCAAGACCATAAGGATAGTTGATGTTCTCAAAACCTTAAGGGTAGTTGAAGTTCCCTTAATATCTCCAATATATCAAGACAACATCAACATTAGAGTAACAAATGATTTATCCCTATTAAAGAAGATTTATGTTACTCCACTCATCCATTATTGGAAGCCCAAGTTGGTACAAACAAGACAACTATGTTTGAGCTAGAACCAAAAAAGGAAAAAAGGAAAAAAAGAAAAGAAAAGAAGAAGAAGAAGAAGAAGAAGAAGAATAGAAAAAGAATTAAAAGAAGAAGAAGAAGAAGATAAAACCTAAAAAGGCGGTTCATAAAGCCAACTGAGTTATCTTTTACCTAAAGCAGCAAAAGGCTTCCATTTGGTTCATAAAGACATTTTTACTTGAATTGGCCCAACGCAACTAAAGATTCAATCAAAATTGGAGAAAAGGAGGGAGACCATCCAGTTCTTGAAAGTTTTGTAGTCCAACAAGAAAGAAGGATAAAAAGACAAAGAAAGGGAAGAGTAAGAAAAATAAAAAGAAAGAAAAGGGAGAAGAAGAAAAGAAACAAATTTGGGTCTTAAACTTTATGCAAGGGCAAAAACTGTCCTAATCAAGATCCAAATTAATGCTAAGAAGATAGAAGAAATTTGGAGTCTAGCAAGGTTGCCTCCAAGTTGTCTAAAGTTCCAACAAGAAATTTGTAGTGTGAGGGTTTGTCCATTGTGTCACACCAGCTCCAATCTCAATCTCAAAATGGCCTCCACTTTAACCCATGTCCCTTATAGACCCCGTTTCAAGCCTATCAAAGACCTGTTGATCTCTCTTGGTAGGTAGAGTCTATTAGTGGAGATAGTTTGGATAAGCATGCATATGAGATAGACAATATTTAAACTCAAATGAGACCTTTGGCCAAGCAATGTGTATGTGCCTATCTGAAGTACAACAGTTCTTGCTTAAATAGAAATGATTCCCGAGTTTAGTACTATAACTAGGGTTGTCATGTTATAGATATATTAATTAGGAAAAATCAAGTCCTGAGGTACATTGACATCGATTTGGCAAAGCCAACATTTGTTTTCAAAATTAAAAAAAAAAGAGTGTTTTGTCATACAAAGCCTTCGAGCTAAGGGAAGTCTGTTGAAATGATTATTGGCAAGGTCATGAAGAAGCTATCAACCGACATGCTGAAACATAATTGGAAATGGATGCATCCCTAACTCTGTTACTCAGGGTCTCCACCACTCATGTTTTCAACATCTTGAAGATGAAAACCACAAATACAAAAGCTTTCGAGCATTCCATGCAAGACTTGAACAAACGTCAAAAGGAGCCAATGAGAACACTTCTGTTGATCACCTCAGTCTGTGAGTCAATTGAGTAACTGTAAGTATTATTCATGCATATCATGCATACACGAGCATGTCACATTGCACTTTCTTGTCTTGTGTTGTCTATTCCTTGTCAAAATGAACAGCAAGCAATCAAAAGAAGATATCAAATCAGGGGGGCATAGAAAGCCCATTGCTTGAGAAAGCTCCAGTAATCTTGCAAAGAGAAGAAATGCATGCTAATGCGAAGAACAAGACGGAAAAAACATCAATCAAAGCTTGCATGGATAAAATCTTTGGTTTGAGCCTACACAGGGGGCAAAGTTTCTCCTTTTCAATTTTTTGAGTTTATATACCAAATATTTTTAAACTCACTTACAAATATTTTGCCACACAGGGGGGCAAGGAGAGGATATAAGGTCCAATTAAAAATAGCTAAATCTTTGCAAAAAGAAAGAACAAAAGAATGGAACAATAGAACTCTCAAAAGAATGAAGGTGCAAAAGACAAAAGACCAACCCAGCTAAAAGAGCTGAAGCCAGGGTGAAGACCCGATCTCAAAGGATGAAGGTCCACTTTTCAGGGGTGAAGGCCCGATCTCAAAGGATGAAGATCCATTTTCAAGGGTGAAGACCCGATCTCAAAGGATGAAGATCCATTTTCAAGGGTGAAGACCCGATCTCAAAGGATGAAGATCCATTTTTAAGGGTGAAGACCCGATCTCAAAGGATGAAGATCCATTTTCAAGGACTGCAGGTGAGTTGGTGCTGGGCCGACGGGCCCGCGCGACCACTTTACGCTGCCGATTTTTTTTTCGACTCCGATTTTTATTTTTATTTTTATTTTTTGATTTTGATTTGTTTATTTTTATTTTTTATTAATAAAAATTATATAATAAAGCAAAAACTATTTAATTAAAATTATTTTGGACCAATTAGACAACAAAAATCATTTTGGACTAAATAAAGCATATTGGATCGGATTGGGTCAAAAATTAAGGGTCTACAGTTTTCCCCCTGCTTGAACGATGTAAAACCTTAGTGAAAGAGAGTGAAAAGCAATAAGACTTAATTTTGGAGGTTTTGGGTTTTGGACTCGAGAGATTTGGACACTCGATCCTAAACTAGACTTGGATACTCGATCTTAAATCGGATTTGGATACTCGATCCTAAACTGGATTTGGATACTCGATCCTAAATTGGATTTGGATACTTGATCCTAAATTGGATTTTGGATACTCGAACCTAAATCAAATTTGGATACTCGATCCTAAATTGGCTTTGGATACTCGATCCTGAACTGGATTGGGATACTCGATCCTAACTGGATTTGGATACTCGATCCTAAACTTGATTGGGATACTCGATCCTAACCTGGGTACTTTGACTTGAGATTTGAATTGATTTTGATTTAATTTGGGTACTTGGACCGAGATTAGATTTGATTTGGGTACTTGGACCCGAGAATGAATTTGACTAACCTTTTATCAGTTGAGAAGTCTGACTGCTCCGGCTGTTCTATACATTGTGATTCTTCACCCTCAGAATGGATCTTCACCCTTGGAGATTGGGTCTTCACCCTTGCAAATGGATCTTCATCCTTGAAAATGAATCTTCATCTTTTGACATCGGGTCTTTACCCTTGAAAATGGATCTTCATCCTTTGAGATCGGGTCTTCACCCTTGAAAATGGATCTTCATCCTTTGAGATCGGGTCTTCATCCTTAAAAATGGATCTTCATCATTTGAGATTGGGTAGACCCTTAATTTTTGACCCAATCCGATCCAATATGCTTTATTTAGTCCAAAATGATTTTAGTTGTCTAATTGGTCCAAAATAATTTTAATTAAATAGTTTTTGCTTTATTATCTAATTTTTATTAATAAAAAATAAAAATAAAAATAAAAATAAAAATAAAAATCAAAGTCGGAAAAAAAATCGACAGCAAAAAGTGGTCGCGCGGGCCCGTCGGCCCAGCAGGAGCTCACCCGCAGGAAATTCCTGCGGGCGAAATAACTTCACGCAGGAATTTCTTTCGGGCTGGCATGCCCACTGGCCCCAGCCACGGGCCCGCTGCCACAGTTTTTGCCAGCGCAAAATTTTTCAACGCAATTTTTTTTGAAACCTAATCCAATTAGGTTTTAATTTCTTTTTTTTATTAATATTACTTACCTTAATTAATTAGGAATAAATAACCTTAAACTACTATAAAAAGGACCAAAGGCAATTAAAATTAGGGGGGTGGCTGAAAGAGAGGAAAAAAGAGGAGGCAGTAGCTTGATTTTTTGAAACCAAATCAGTGAAGGAAAAGGGAAACTCAATTCAAGTGATTTTTAAAAGCAGCAGCATCACGAATTAAGCAATTAAAAGGCAACTAAGGCTTGTCTTTGGAGCTAGTTCATCCAAGAAGATTTGTTTTTGGAGGAATCAACAAAAGAAGTATGTTAAATTCTTTTTGATTTATGTTTTCACAGTAGTAAACCTATGAAATTAGGGTTTTTTAAATTAAAAATCTTAGAGCTGTAATTTAATTTTTTTCCAAGATTAAAACACTAATACATTACTTTATTTTCCAAAAAGATTTAAAATTATTATTTTTTGCTTCTTTAAAAGTCTCAAAACCCTAATTGAACAAATTCTTTAATAAAACCAAAACTTGATTCTGTTTCTCTTAAATTTTTAAATTAGGTTCTATTTCATTCAAAAGCCTTCAAAAACATATTTTCTACTTACAAAATCTTCAATCCGTGTGTTTAAATTCATAAAACCTCATGAAATCATCAACTTGTCTTTTTAAACCCTAATTCAACAAATCACCCGAGAACCCTAATTTTAAAGCATAAAACCCTAATTCAACTTTTAAACCTAAAATAGTAAACCCTAAACCTTTTAAAACATTAAACCCTAACTTTTTCTAAACTTTAATCCTTTAAAACATAAAAAAACACAAATATGCTAATTTTACACAGTAGCTTAAAAATACAATTTAAAATCACAAATCAAAGTACTTTAAAATGTCTAAAACCCTAGTTCCATGATTTCACCGTTCAAACCTTAATTTGGTTAATCAAAGAGTCTTATCAACCTTTTAAAACATAAAACCCTAATCTATTTTAATTCCATAAAAAGTCACAGTAGCTATAATTGAACTTTTATTTGCTTTATTCAATTCCATATTTATTTATACCTTGATTTATCTCTGATGCTTTCTTTTTATTATGTGTAGTATGGATAATTTTGTTATATTTAAGAATTTTATAATATTAAGACCTGTAAAGGAGGCCGGTTCCAATGAACCGGGCGTTGTGGGGGTGCTGGGCCATTTCTCACCTTCCCCACACGTACCCAACTTTCCGAACCCATTAAGGGGTTGGGGATTCCTTAGGAATCAAGTCATCCACCTCTTTCTTTTTTCCGGCCTGTTCGGGTGGCGACTCCATTTTCTCCGGACTTAGGTTCGTGTTCTGTAAGGCCCCGAGCCTAAATAGTGTCGAAGTCGCAAGAACCATTCCACCGAGAGTGGGGGCAAAAATCCCCGCTCACACCGTGTCACCTGCCTGTGTCACCTACTGTTTCTCTTCTTTCTTTTCTTGGTCCTTCTTGGCTTAATATGGGACACGGCCAAGCTTGTGGCCGTGTCATGTGACATGGCCATTGGCTTGGCCGTGTCATCTGCCAGTGTCAGCTTCTGCCAAATTTTCCTTTCTTTCTTGGTTTCTTTGGTTTTGCCCTTTAGGTAAGACACAGCCAGTGGCTTGGCCGTGTTTCCTGCCCATGTCATGATCTGCCAAAAATTTTTCTTGAGGTGACACGGCCAAGCTTGATTTGGCTTGGCCATATCTTGCTTAATTCATGCTCCTCTTTCTTTGTTTTGATCTTCCAAGGGGGTTTTTGCACTTTAACCTAAAACAAACACTTAAAACGAACTTTAAACAAGAATCAAATGAAACATTAACCAAAAACACATAAACATCATACTAAAAACTAGTACAAAAATGATCTAAACACTAAGATAAATCAAAACTACCAAAATGCATGAAAGCACTAAATAAACATATTAAAACTACCAAAATGCATGAGGAAAACAATAATTATCATAATAAATAAATAGCAATTTTATGACAAAAACTAATAAAACATTTAACCTCATGCAATTATCTATTTCATGCCCTTGTGTCTGAAGGAATTGACACAAAGCCTTAACATCAAAGTTTGGTGGCAGACGATTTGGTAATGGTCAAGGAGCCAGTGACTGTAATAGGCCTTATTTTTGTAACTTATTCAAAACCTAGGATAAAGGTCTCTCCATATCTAAAAACTGCCTTATATTTCCTTAAACAGTAGTTGAATTGACATCCATTTCTTTTTATGTACTCTGATTGCTAAATTGTTAATTTCCTCTTTCATTCCTTCTTTTAGAAAAATGATTCTACTCCCATTCCCACAGTTTTATTTGTAAGCTAACTTGGAGAAGATCTTTGAAATCTCTGATAAGTATGTGAGATAGTCTCTCATGAAGGCTAGGTGGGAAACCTCTTACTATCATTCTGATATAGTCAGATTCATCATGCCTCTTTTTGAGAAGAGCTGCCTTATTTCTCTACATATTTATATATTCAACAAAATTTTCATTTTGCTTCTGTCCGATAGTCTCCACATCCATCAGGGTCACTTCCAATTCAACATTGTACCCATATTGGTGAATGAAGGCTTTGTATAGAAAATCCCATTTCTTTTGAGTATTTTCCTCCAATGTACTGAACTAGTTTTGCATAATAGGATCAAATGAAAGCATGAAATACCTTAGAGTTTGAGCCTTAGTAGCTCTAGTAGACTCCATGGTAATGATATATTGCTTGACATGCAAGTGAGGATTTCCCGTTCCATCAAACTTAGCAAATGGCGGCATCTTAAATTTGTAAGGAACTGCTTCGTCATCTTCAAACAGTTTGTTCATCTCTGACACCTCTTCAGTTTTCAGCTTCTTTTCAAACTTCTTTTCCATGTTAGCAATCATCTTTTCAACATCAGCAGATTCAGTTTTCTCCACCTTCCTTTCTTTCTTCTTATCCTATTGGTCTTAAAAGTATTGTTCTTAGTCATAATCATCAATTACCACATTCTCATCAAAGGCTACCTCTCCTACCTTAGCCTTCCCTTTGTCTATCTACTTCTTAGTACTAGCAGATGCTTTAGCATTGTTACTTTCCAGTAGTGCAGCTAACTGACTTCTCAGGGCCTCAGCCAGCGTCCCCTTTAGTTTTTCCATTTTTGAGGCTAGGGGCTTATTCACCAGGTTCTGAAATTGCTTAAGATCCATTGGTTTCGGTGCATAGTTGATTAAATT
Source organism: Garcia nutans (assembly GCA_947685225.1). NCBI lineage: Eukaryota > Viridiplantae > Streptophyta > Magnoliopsida > Malpighiales > Euphorbiaceae > Garcia > Garcia nutans. The sequence goes on from CANTUV010000007.1 coordinate 52,900,697, forward strand.
CTCACTGAATTATGATTCACTGATGTAGGTTGGGTTGTCGTAAGTCCTTGAACTACTATACTCTAGGTCTATGAGTCAAAAAGGATCAATGAAAATGTATTGCAATGTATGTATGCATGTGTAGTAAACAAATAGATAGAATTAGGGCATCTTTTCCAACCATATATTTCTGACACACGAATGGCGAGTCCATTTTCCTAGGTATTGTAGTCAACAAAAATATCAACAAGGGATACTTTTGTTTTTGATTCACTCGAACGAAGTAACCAATAGTTGTGTTTTCAAAATAGAAGTCAGTTTATGATAATTTCCACTAATTAAGCCTTAATCCAGTAGGTCCACTGAAACATTCAAGCTGCATTTCTGCCTTATCTTGGATTAAAACTAAATTAATTTGTTTATTATAAATAGACTTATTACTTGGAAAAAAAAATACTGACCCATACAAAAAAAAACCCATAATTAACATGTCTTGGTATAAATAAGGCCCACAATTGATTTTAGTATTCCATCATTGACCTAACTAATTGAAAGCCCATTTTAAAAAATTTGACCAATTGAAAAAGGTTTTAATTTTCGAATTTCAAAGTTTAATAAAAATTTGATTTGAAGAAAAGTTTTGGGCCATAAATAATTTTTTGCTTATAACATAATTAGGTCACATTATAAAAAGACAAACCAAATAAGCCTTGAATTGGGCCAAAACATGTTAATTATAGTCAATCAACAAGCATTTAGGGTAAACCCAAGAAAAATAACTAGGCCAAGTACATGGGCTTTAATCTTTGGGGTAAAAAGGCTTAGGTTCCCATAGCAAGTATATACCAAAAGGTACAAGGCTATGAGTGGTTATGCAGTGCTCGATCTCTATACCTTGAGTGAAAGTATGGTATCACTTACAAATGCACAACACGGGTTTCACATGGCATCCTAACTCACACACACAATGCAGGTCTAAAATGAAGCAATGAATAATACAATAATAATAAAGAATAAAATAATATAAAGACCAATGGAATCAACTTCTCTTATTCCCAGTGGAGTCATCACTGTGAGCAGGGATTTTTACCCCCACTCTCGATGGAATGGTTCTTGCGACTTCGGCACTATTAGGCTTGGGGCCTTAGAAAACACGGGTCTAAGCCTAGTGAAATGGAGTCGCCACCCAAAAAGGTTAGGAAAGAAATAGAAAGGGGTGGATGACTCGATTGCTAAGGAATCTCCAACTCCCAATTGCGTTTGAAAAGTTGGGTATATGTGTGGAAGGTGAGAATGACCCAGCACCCCCATAACACCTGGTTCAATAGAACCAACCTCCTTTTAAGGTCTAAATATTAGTAAATTCTTATTTTATTATAATATTATCCTTATTACATGCAATTAAAATAAATGAACATCCGTCATATTATAGATTAAACAAATAAATAAAAATGGGCACCCATGCAAGATAGAAATATGCCCTTACAACCGTTTGCATGTCCATACAAATAAATAAAGGAGGTCACACACCAATTGGTTAAAATATGTCCCTTACAACATCCTAAAATCCTTGAAATTACAATACATAACTAAAATAAATAAGGCACCCACATAAGTGGAAACATGACACTTGCATCTCCTTTTTTAAAATCCAAAGATAGTAAATAATCATAATCCAATTGTAAACAAATTACATCAACCATCAGTTTATCCATTATAATAAATTTAATGATAAAAAAATATAGTTCCATCATATAGCAAAATAATGAAATTAGAAACTAGGATTTTGGAATGAGAATTAGGGTTTCGAGGATCATATTAGGGTTTTATTTGGAAACTAGGGTTTTGGAATAAGAATTAGGATTTTACTTGGAAACTAGGGTTTTGGAGTGAGAATTAGGGTTTTGAGGATCAAATTAGGGTTTTGAAATGAGAATTAGGTTTTTAAGGATCACATTAGTGTTTTATTTGGAAAATAGGGTTTTGGAAAGAGAATTAGGGTTTGAGAATTATAAAACTAACGTTCAATTAGGTTTCTATGGCTTACTGGATGACATTAAATCTTGAAGCATAAATGCTATTAAAAATATCAATTTAAATCAATTAATAACATATTTGAATGAAGATGATCAAAAATTAAATAGAATTAGTTAATAGATCATACCTACATTGTTGGCTTCACTAAGGTGTTTATTGAACCTAGCTCACCATTTATTTGTTGAAAGCTTGGGTCAATTGAGTTCTTAGCTACTGTCTAAATAATTCGAAGATTATTTGTTGATTCTCACAATGTTTGGCTACTGCTTGCTTTCAGTTTGTTTTCTAGATTGATTCTTCAGTGGCTATTACTTTTGTGTCTCTCTGTGTAATGCCTTTAATTTGCTAATTCTATCTCACGGTCTCTTTAATTCTATTTAACTCACATATTTATAGGTAGCAGGCAACTTTAGGGTTTTCCGCGAAATCCTTAATGCCTTCTAACAGTGTCTCCAAGTTTAAATCTGAATAAGAGGCATAAACGTGCATGGAAGCTGACTCATATTGAATTTTGCCTTAGCCAATTTGATATAAAGTCTCTCATTTCGAATTTGATAGGCCAACCGAACCGGCGGTCTAGTTTTCTTTAAAAAGCTCATCTTAAATCATTGGACAGGATCTAATTCAGACTTTAAAAATCAGATTGGATTTTATTTGGACCTTTTTATTAAAACCAAACTTAATACACTCATTTTAATTAGGACCAAATTTGTACCGAGCCAAAATTAAGTGTCTATAATAAATCATGATAATTTCTATTTTAAATCATGTTTCAAGTTATGTTTCAAATGTATTTTTATTCCATGTTATGTTTTGACCTTAAGCCTCATGTTTGAATTACGCAAGTTAAATATTCATGGTTTATGTGCAAGTACAAGTTCATGATCATTTATCTTACAAGCTCATTTAATATTGTTTCAAGATCATGTTCATGTTTACCATATTCCAAGTTCAAGCCATGTTTCAAGCATCCTTTTTCCATGTTTTAATTTAATAATACTTAGTTTAAAATGATATAATGTTTTTAATGCAAGTTTTTATATATTTACATGTTTCTTATTTGTAAACCATTAGATAGTGTGCACTATCAAACCTAACAGATAGAAGCATGTATTTGTGCTTTACCTAGAAGGAAGCCATGGCTCCAGCATGCACTCTGGCCTACTGTGTGACTATACAAGTGCAAGTATGGACCTAGTGTGAGTCCTTTATCATGTTACAAGTTCAAGTTAAAAGTCCAAGTGCAAGTGACATGACAAGTTTTTTTTACAAGTTAATCAAGTTACTTTTCATGTTCTCATCCCAAGCTTTACTCACTCTTTAATTTAGTTATTTTTAATCATGCGATAATATTTTCAAGTTACGTGTTATAGGATTTTTGTATTCAATCAAGTGTCATATGAGCAAGTTTTGCATGTTTTAAAATTCTACATTAAAATGCCCTCATATCTGGTATGGTTTATTTTCTCACTGAGATGAAAGCTCATTTCGTATAAACTACCTAGTGTAGGTACTGTGTGACTAATGACAACTTCTTTAATTTTTTTTGTCCAATAAGTTGATTTCATGTGTATTTTTCTTATGTGGTATAAGTATTCTATAGAGCTCCATGGTATTAGTGTAAGATGTAAAAGTACATTTGAGAAATTATAATGGTATGTGTGTAGTATATGTATGGTGTGTAACCAAGAGTATTAAGGTTAATGAAAATACAAATGTACAAAATCAAATAAAGAAAAAAAAAACATAGGCTCACTAGCAAAAGATGAAACATGTTGATTTGAATGATTACGAGTTTTATGAGGTACCCGATGACCTTAAGTAGACCTGGACCCTAAGATTGTCATGCCCCTAAAGGTGGGGTATGACACTGGGTCAAGTTTAGATGGTAGGGAGAACATCCAAGAGTATTGAGGCTTGTAGGTAAACAAGGGCATAATGTGGGTGCACTAGGCAATGATTTGTAAAAAAGGTTTTATGGGTTACTGTGGTTACGTGTAGACATTTAGAGGGAAGATGGGATGAAGGTATTGAATAATGGGTCTATGATGAATTTTTGCCATGGGCCAGGTTTATACTATTCAATGGTGGTATAATGACACGACCCATGTCAAGTCTATGTTACAAAGGCTTGTGCAGGTGAGTCTAATTTGTATGGAAATGGTTATGAATAATTTGTATGGCCTAGCTATAGGCCAAGTACATGGTCAAAGGGTACAGGACTGATGATGGCTTATTTAACATAGTCATGCGTCAAGTCCAAAGTTAAAGTGATTAGATACATGGCGTTTCAAAAGTTGAAAGCAGTCAAATTTGCTCAAAAAGGGCACATGGTGTATGGATGTAAGGTGAAAGGTAGGCTATGTGTGGCACACGTATGGTTTATGCCATAAGGCATGCATAAAGGGGTCCATGATGGTTTTGGACCATGGGCCAGATTTATAGTTATCATGGGTTTCGTACATGTAGGTCTTAGTTTATATGGCTTAAAGATAGGGCACATGAGTGTGGTTCATGTAGTCATGTGGTAGGAGTCCATCGGCTCGTCCCATGGTTAAGGATGGTTAGGCCCTTGTAGCCTAAGTTTATGTCCAAATATTAAGCCCTTATGGCTATGGTTTCAAAAGGGTAGCTCTTAGGGCTAAGGTTCAATGTGTTAGCTCTTTATGGCTATGGTCATATGGATAGGTTTAGCTCTTATGGCTAGGGTCCATGTAGATCTCTTATGGCTAAAAGGGTGGTTTTATGGTTAAGGTCCATGTGGTCCCAAAGGTTTAGCCATGTGGCTAGGCTTTGAAGGTTAGGTATGATCCTAAAAGGGTTAGGTATGATCGAAGGTAAGATTGGGTATGGTTCCAAAAGGGTTGATACATGAGGCTAAGTCAGGTTTGGTATGGTCTCAAGGTTTAAGCCATAAGGCTAAGGTAGGGTTGGGATGGTCCTAAGGTTCAAGTCATATGGCTAGGTAAAGTTCATGTTTAAGGTAGGGTACACTAAAGAATGTTTTTCTAAGGAGTTTGAGGTTTAAGCATGGTATGCATGAATGCATGAGAAAAAAAGGCTTCATGAGATCATGCTAAAGGCTTGACTATTACTGTGCATTATACCTAATGCTGGGTTTTAGGTTCATTAATTGAATGGGGGTGTAGGATGGCTTAGTCCAATAGGGCCCATCATACTAGAGCAGTTATACCACATATTAGTCAAAGAGCCTTGCATGGGTCCAATGCTATGCGTATACACATTACACCTCAAAAATGATTTGAGGAATCACTGCATGTTGGATTGTTTTTACTATCCCCGAATATGCTTAAGGGAGGTTGGCAAGTCAATGTTACTCCCTATCCTAAGGTTTATCATAAAAACTAGGCTTGAATGCAAAAAGTGATGCATGAAAAAGTTTGAATTTAGTTAAAGGCCAAACTAAATTTACTTTAAAAAAGTTTAGCCATCAACCCACTTAAACTTTTTTGAAAAAATAATTCTTCCCTAGTGAAGTTGCTAAGCTATGAGGCCTCTCTCGAGAACCTTTTTGGCTTGCTAAAGGAACCAAAATGCTCATTTAGGTGATATCAAACACAAAAGCATTAAGGTTACTCTTTCTCACGTCAATTACTCTTGGTGTCTTAGTTTCAAAAAACTAATTTTGAGCTGCCACTTAAATTTATTTGAAAAAGGTAAATTTAAGAAAAATCCATGAAGTGACTCCAATTGTATCCCATGGATAAAAGTGCACTAGCCTTGAACCAAATGATGGATTCGGAGGATATGTCTTGGCTAACTTAAGTAAAAAGAGTTTGCCCTTTATTTAAATTCAAAATTACAAAATTTATTTCATGAAAAATTACAAGTATAGTATTGAAATGACAATTAACAATGTATGAGCAATAAACATATATAGGATACCAATCATAATGCACATTAAATAATATAAAACAACTCATCCATAAAGTAAATTAAAGAAAAACTTGAATTATAGCTCAAACCCAAAATAGAGGATCCCAATTCTAGCCCTTATGGGCTCTAGGATGGGCAAATATTCCCTAGAATTACATGGAAAATGAACTATAAAGCAAAGGAAAATTTTTAGTGTAAGGATAAGAAGAGATTTTAAGGATTTATGGTGAAAAAAGTTTCTAAAATTTAATGGGCATGATCAAGCAGACTCAAATTCCAAATAAGCATACCTATCCTTTTGAATGGGAATCAGAGTCTTTATAGTTTTAACAATCTTTCAATGGCGAGGTCCAACTTATGGTTTGGTTTTCCTAGTCTTCAGCTAGGGTGACCTATCTTAACTAGTTTGAAAGGTCCATTAAAACCAAATATTCTAGTCCAAATAAGTTTTAGGTTTACTCTTCAACCTGAGTTTGACTGTGTTAGGTTTATTTTAAAACCTAAGTCCAATCATGCAAATTTTAGCTTTATTCTAAACTAAGTCCAATTCAAATTTTAGGTTTAGTTTAAAACCTAACTCCAATCCAATTTAGGTTTAGTTTTAAAACCTAAATTCAAATTATGCAAGTTTAGGTTTATTTTAAAACCTAAGTTCAAAACTTCAATATTTAGGTATATTCTCAAACCTAAGTTCAAATTAATTATTTGGTTAACTATTTAATTCTAAGTTAAAATTTTTTTAGGTTTATTCTAAAACCTAAGTTGATTTTCAAAATTTAGGTTTACTTTTAAACCTATGTTCAGTCATGTTGTGAGCAGAGATTTTTGCCCCCACTCCCGGTGGAATGGTTCTTGTGACTTCAGTACTATTTAGGCTCGGGGCCTTAGAGAAAACGGGCCTAAGCCTAGAGAAAATGGAGTCGCCACCCGGACTGGCAGAGAAAAAGAAAGTGGTGAATGACTCGATACATAAGAAATCCCCAACCCCTTAATGGGTTCGGAAAGTTGGGTACGTGTGGGGAAGGTGAGAAATGGCCCAACACCACCACAACGCCCAGTTCATTGGAACCGATCTCCTTTTCAGGTCTTAATATTGTAAAATTATTAAATATAACAATATTATCCATACTATATGCAACAATTAAAATAAAGCATCATTATATTAGAATCAAAGCAATGTCCAAACAAAATAAATAAATGGACACCCATCTGAGGATGGAAACATGTCCTTACATTGTCCATGTCTAAAACTAAATAGCTGAAAGGCGGAAACGTGTCCTTTACATTGGTCCAAAATATAAAAGAAATTTAAACTACATGATGCTTAATACATGAGGTGCCCAACATATGGAAACATACCTCTTACAAGGTTTTGAAATCAAAACAAATTAATAAAAGTAAACAAACATTCATCATAGATAAATCATTCATCAAAGACATCAAACATCAATCAAAATGTATAATAAGCATTCATCTAATTTTTATAAAATAATAAATATATAACTTTAGGGTTCAGGCATCAATTATGGTTTCTTGGATTTTATGTTTAACAATTAGGGTTTTGCATATACTAATTTAATTAGTTGAGAAACATTTTAAAGAAACAACATGGCTACTGGATGTTTGAATATAAAGATTAGATTTGAAATAAATTAGGGTTTGAATCTAAAGAATGAATGTTTTGGATTTAGGGTCTCGGAAGTTGTATGAAAATAATATTAAAATTTAGGGTTTAAATAAATAAGATTAAAAATCATGAAAATTAGTTTTTAGATTAAGTATTTGAAAAAATAAGCTACTGTGATTTTAGAAAAATAGATTTGGTTAGGGTTTTAAGAAAACAGATTATTGTGGTTTTAGAAAAGTGTAATTTAGGATTGTAGATTTTAAAAATATGTGTTACGGGTATTAAGGCATTAGGATTTTGAAGAAATATTTTTAGGGTTTCAAATAAAGTTTGGATGGTTAGTAGAATAATTGATCAAATTGTATGATGAAGCTACTGTAAACATAAACAAAGATATAGAGATTCAAACATTCGTTATTGGTTCCACCACAATCTTTGAATTCTGGTTGAACAATAATAAAGACAGTGTAGGTTGCCTTTAATGGATTTTTGTTGCTTACTCACTGCCTCTTGCTCCTTCAAGCTTGAGATTGGCCGAAAAAATTCAAAAGTCCGAAGTCCGATCCAAAAATTTCAGTGCCCTCATTATGTGTCTTTAATGTGGTACTTATAAGAAAAAATCATAAGCCTAATCCTAATTGGCTAAAAAAAATAAAAACCTTTTAGAAAATAAAATTAAAAACCAAGTAGAATACGATTTTAGCAAAACCGCGTGCGGCTGGGCGTGTGAAAGTGCACTGGAAAAAAAATTGTTGTGGGCGCTGGGTGTGGGCCAGCCAATTCACCGCAGGAAAATCCTGAGGTGAATTGGCCTATGGCCATTTCACCGCAGAAACATCGCAGGTTTTTCCTGCGGTAAATTGGCCTAAGCCAATTCATCGCCAGCGACGAAAAATTTTCGTCACTGATTCTTCCGTCGCCGATTTTTATTTATTTTTTATCCTTTTTTATTGTTGCCTTTTTTTATTTTTTATTAAAAATAAATATTATAAGTAATAAATACTAAAGTAAATATTATTTAATTAAAATATCACAAAAATTATTTTAGACTGTTTATAAATTTTGGATCGGATTGGGTCAAAAATTAAGGGTCTATAGTTTGCCCCTTGCTTGAGTGATCTGAGACTAAAACAAAAGAGAGTAAAAAGCAATGTGATTTTTTTACTGGATTTAGAGCCATGCTGGACTCCGTACTTAAGGTTGGTTTGAGCTTTGAACTCAAAAATAATTTGGGTTCTGACCCAAGGTGAATTTAAGATTTGGGTTCTAGACTCGAGGTAAGTTCTGAACTTAAAAATAATTTGGGTTCTGGACCCAAGGTGAATTTAAAATTTGAGTTTTGGACTCGAAGTAAGTTTTGGACTTAAAAATAATTTGGGTTCTAGACCCGAGGTGAATTTAAGATTTGGGTTCTAGACCCGAGGTAAGATCTGGACTTAAAATAATTTGGGTTCTGGACCCGAGGTAAGTTCTGGACTTAATTTGGGTCTGGACCCGAGGTATGTTATGGACATAAAAATAATTTGGATTCTGGACCCGAGGTGAATTTAAGATTTGAGTTCTGGACCCAAGATGAATTTAGGATTTGGGTTCTGTACCCAAGGTAAGTTCTGGAATTAAAAATAATTTAGGTTCTAGACCCCAGGTGAATTTAGGATTTGGGTTCTGGACCCAAGGTGAATTTAGGATTTGGGTTTTGGATCCGAGGTAAGTTCTGAACTTAAAAATAATTTGGTTATCTGTAAAAAATAATTGTAGTCAATAGGATACTAATGAAATTTGTAAAAAATTTAGTTATTTTTTACCATGCCTATTTCTTCTTGCCCCTGCATGTAAAAATATTTTAAAAGTGTAAAATATTTATATACACGCAAATATCAAAATAATTAAATTGAATATTTGAGTTTACTATTTATTCACTGTGTAGTCACTATTTATGCACTATTCACTAACTATTCATTTACTATTTATCAACAGTAATATTTACTTTTTTTTCACAAGAATACTGTTTTTCACTTATTTTTTTTTGTCTTTTCCTTTGCAATTTTCTATATAAACGTTTCATTCCTTCTTTTTATTCTCACAGCATTTCCAAAACTTTCATCTTCATTTCCTTTTTCTTTTCCTTTGGAATTTGTCATTATAAACCACGAAAGTTTTATTTCTTCAATACTTATCCACACTTACATATTCTCATAATTAAAGTAAAAAGTTTAGTAGAGAGTTAAGGAAAAAATGCATGCTTCGAGATCAGGACCCTAATCCAATGCTGAGTTATTGAAATTTATCCGACGGCATGAAAATGGAACTATAAGTCTACTAGCCGGGATGCAGCTTCATCATAGTTCAAGTCAAAAAACTAAGGTAACAATGCAATTTGATATTTATTTTTTATTTTTTATTTTTTAAGATTAGGAAAAATAAATTAATTAGAGGACTATGTTTAAGAATTTAATAAACAAATAGACAGATTAAAATAAAACATAACGAGTAAGTTTAGTCTATGAATCAATGGTATTGGTATGATGATATATTTACCTTGTGTTAACTTACCTGGCTCCGTGTTAGTGAGATCGTTGCGTTATCCAGGGTGGAGGATGTGTCTATAACGCCTGACAATGGTATGATGTAGCACTCTCTAGGGTAAAATGAATTATCTGAGATTGCAGTTTTGAAAGCTTTATCTTGCAATTACCATCTGAGGAGTGTAGTTCAAGCATTATCAGAGCGGTGGATGGACATGACCCATACTTTCACCTACCTATAGGAGAGATGACCATTGGCCCAGTTGATTATACAGTCATAACTGGTATCCGGTACTATGGCCTTCCGGTCCCTCTTACCAATGATATTCTGTCATTTGAAGAAGTCCAATAGTTAATCGGTATGGGACCATCATTAAAAGGGCCTTTCAAGATAAAAATTGAGCCAATTCGGAGTTATTGGATGAACTATGAAGGACGGGTTCATAGGGAAATACCTAAGCAATATGCTCGAGGATTTTTACTATATTTGCTCGGGTTGACCATTTTATGCAGCACCAAATCTGCCATCCATTTATGAGTGTTGAGGGCCCTTCTTGATGTGAGTATGGTACCGCTTTATGGCTGGGGTGAAGCTGGCCTTGCCTGTCTCTATCATGGACTAGACAAGATTTGCATAAATAAGAAGTCTTTCGTTGGTTTCATGGTGGTTGTTAAGGTACTCTTCTTCTACCAATGATAATTCCATTCTTATTCTTGCATGAATTTGATTTTTATTGTTGCTGTAGGTATGGGCATACGAGCATAATCTTGTGAGGTGTTTTATTAGTTTTTGTTATAGATTTGTATCTTATTTATTATGATAATTATTGTTTTATTTAGGTATTTTGTTAGTTTTAATCGGTTTATTTAGTGTTTTCATTAATTTTAGTAGTTTTAGTTTATTTCAGTGTTTATGTCATTTTTGTCCTAGTTTTTAGTGTGTGTTTATGTTTTGTTGGTTATTGTTTATTTAATTCCTATTTAAAGTTTGTTTGAAGTTTTGTTTTAGGTTAAAAAGCCAAGGAACCAAAAAGAAGGAAAAATGGACAGTAGCTGACACAGGCAGAGGACACGGCCAAGCTTGTGGCCGTGTCCCATATCAAGCTAAAAGGAAGCCACAAGACACAGAGATGGACACACTCAAGGGACACGGCCAAGTCACTGGCCGTGTCCCTCCAAAGAAGCCCAGACACGGCCAAGTTGCTCAAGCTTGGCCGTGTCTCACTTAAATCCCAAGCAAAGAAGAAGAAACTCTCACAGTGGGTGACACATGCAAGGGACACGGCCAATTCACTGGCCGTGTCCCTCCAAAAAGCTCCAACACGACCGTGTCTCACTCAAGTCCAAAGGAAAGATCAAAACCAGGCAGTAGAAGACATAAGCAACGGACACGGCCAAGTCACTGGCCGTGTCCCTCCAATTCACCTCCAACACGGCCAAGTCTCATCCAACTTGGCCGTGTCTCTCATGGACCAAAGGCAAGCGGATTTTTAAAGCGGAGATTCGTATAAATATGAGATTTTAGGGTTTTCTTAGGGTTGTTGAAAGTTTGAGAGCTGATTTAGCAGTCTGAGAGTGAAGTTAGGATTTCTGACTTTGTTTTCTTAAAGATTATTGAACACTTTGATTAATCTAGCTTAGATTAGATTGTTCTAGCCATTGATACATCCTTCTTGCAAGATTTGAGCAAGAGATTCTTCAGAAGCTTCAAGGAGTTTGTAATTTGGTTTTGTTCTTGAACTTTATCTCTTTATTTTCATTGGAATTGTATTTATGGATATTATCATGTCTAAATTGATTTCTTTGAATACTAATGGGATGAGTATGTTTGATAGCATTATGAACTAATTTGATATAGTCTAGGGTTTGTATGGATCTGCTATGATTGTATGAATTGGTTATTCTCTTAGCTAATAATTTCTTTAGCCTTGATTGAATGGAATATTGTTAATATATAATTGATTGGCCACCAATTATGTGTTTTAGGTATTAGATGATGGATTGAGAGATGAAGTCTAATGTTGGAACAATTCAATTAGGGACTTAGGTGAATTAGAGATATAACCTATTAAAAAGATTATTTCAATCATAACAAGATTAGTTGAAAGAGGTTTGAATGCGAGAGCTTATTTCCTTGACTCAATTAATTAAGTTGCTTGAGATTTAATCTTTGAAATTAAATTAGTTAAGAGGAATAACCGTTCATACATATAAGTAGTAGAGAAGTGCAAACCCTAGACCTTTCTATCAAGTGAATCAAAACATCAGCTTAATTTACTTTTATTCATTTTAAACTTCAACCAATCTTCTTCATTAGTTAACAATTTAAATTTTCTTCATTACTTGTTATTTATAATCTGATAATCAATTAGCTACTTTAGCTTCCTTGTGAGATGACCTTGGGGTGATCACCTTTGCTAAAGCTACCTCGTATACTTGCGAGTGACGCTTTGTGGTAGAGTTAATTCGAGCGCAACAAGTTTTTGGCACCGCTGCCGGGGAGGCTAATTGGCGTAATTGTTTATTAGTCATAGATACTTTAGATTATTTTTCATTATTTACTTTTTATTTGATTTAGATCTTTGCTTTTAATAATTCATTTTTCCTAGAAATTTTTGTTTATGCAAGGTGGAGATCACTCGAAGGAAAGCTACATCCATTTATTCCATAAATTCAGAGAGTGAAAAGGAGCAGAGAAGAGTTTGAGCTCTACACAGGATTTGATACAGAGGAGGACACTTCTGAATTTGAGTCAGATACTGCATAATCAGTCAATATGGGAGAAGAAAGGCAAAGAACCATGAGAGATTTTGCTAGACCTGTCATTGGGACTTCCACATCTTGTATAAGGTTGACAGATGCAGCAAGAAACTATGAGTTAAAGAACATTCATTACAACATGTTGCCATCATTCTATGGAGTTCCAAATGAAGATCCTTTGAACTTTATTCGGGATTTTTATTCTACCCTCAACACTCTTCCATTGGGAGGATTAACAGAGGACCAGTTGAGGATGAGATGTTTCCCTTATACATTGAAGGATAGAGCAAAGAGCTGGCTTATGATGTTGCCCGAGAATTCTTTGACAACTTGGGAGCAAGTTTATAACAAATTTATGGGCAAATTTTATTCACATCAAAAGACAGCTGAATTGAGAGGGAAGATTGCTACATTCTCTCAATTTGAAGGAGAGCCATTTCATGAGGCTTGAGACAGATTCAAGATGCTATTGATCCAGTGTCCACATCATCACTACCCACTTCAACTTCTGAATCAGTTTTTCTATGATGGTCTAACCCAGCAATTTCAGAACACTGTTGACAATGCAGCTGGGGGAGCCATGGGAGAAAAGACAGCTGATGAAACTTATGAGATTTTTGAGATGTTGGGAGCTAATTCTCAACAGAAGAGTGTAAGAGGAAGAAGTAAAGGGGTGAATCAATTAGAAGCCAATAGTGAAATGGTAAATCAGATAGCTGAGCTAACAAGGCAAGTGCAGATGCTGAATATGAAAAACAATTCTCCTTCATCCACTCAAGAAATTTGTGGAATTTGTGGAAATCTTGGGCTTAGAGCAAATATTTGCCCCTCCGCATATGAGTCTTATAGGAATGAAGCTGAGCAAGTCAATGTTATGGGAGGATTTCAACCAAGGGCCCGAAATGATCCTTATTCAAATTCATACAACCATGGTTGGAGGAATCATCCAAATTTTTCTTGGGCCACAAATAATTCTCAGCAGCCTTTCCATTTGCTCTAGAGACAGAACCAACAGCAGGGTCAATCCTCAAATCAAGGGCAATCTAAGATAGAGAGTTTGGAGGAAGGTTTACAAGCCTTTATCCAAGTCAGTGCAAAAAATCAAGAGATGACTAATAAGAGGCTGGATTCCTTAGAAGCATCTTTTAAGAAAGTGGAGACTCAAGTAGGGAAACTTGCACAACAGATGCAGATTCAACAAAAGGGGAAATTCCCAAGTTAACCTGAGCAGGCACAATGAGTGACTGTTCTTAGAAGTGGTAAGGAAATTAACAAGAATGTTGAAAATGATTCTGTGAATGCAGGTGACCAAGAGAACAAGAAGGAAGGAGAACCAGAGAACAAAGGTGCTGGAGATGGATCAATGAGGAAGTCCCTTTCAGCAGATTTACATAAGGCAAGCAATCCATACCGGCCACCTATACCATTCCCCAGCAGGTTGAAGGATGACAAACAAGATAAGCAATTTTCTAAAATCTTCAACATGCTGTCTAAGGCAAGTATTAACTTACCCTTACTGGAAGCAATAAAGAACATACCGGCTTATGCCATGTTCTTCAAAGACTTGATCATCAAGAAAAAGAGGTATGAGCCAAATGAAAAGGTGATAGTTTCAGAGGTAGCTAGTGTTGTTCTGCAGCATAAACTACCTCCCAATCTAAAGGATCCTGGTAGCTTTATAATTCAGCTTACTATGGGGAATAGAAAGGGGACTGATGGCATGTGTGATCTAGGAGCCAGTATAAATTTGATGCCTTATTCTGTCTATAAAGAATTAAAACTAGGGGAACTTAAACCAACAAAAATGGTGTTGCAATTAGCTGATAGATCTCTTAGATTCCCGAAAGGGGTTATAGAAGATGTGTTAGTTAAGGTTGGAAGGTTAATAGTACCTGTGGATTTCATAGTTCTTGACATGGAAGGAAGTAACCCTACACCATCAGCACACACTATTTTGCTAGGTAGGCCTTTCTTGGCTACTACCAACACCTTAATAGATGTTAAAAATGGTAAGTTGTCAATGACTTTCTTAGGACAAACTGTTGAATTTTCTATTTTTAACACTTCTCCTATTCCTACAACTGCTTTATATGAGGAATGTTCTTTAATTAAATGTGTTGAAGCAGTTGTTTCAGATGATTTCTTGCATACAGATTCCTCAGATAAATTGGGGCTGACACTGACTTTAGAAGAGGGGGCTAAACTAGTGGGGGAGACCCGAAGATGCCTTAACCCAAAGGCATATGAGAGCTCGAGGAATTATAAGGATCACACTAAAGCACTTCATGACAGATTTATTGGGCAATAGACATTGAGTCCAGGTATGAAAGTTTTACTTTTTAATTCTCGACTCCGTCTATTTTCAGGTAAACTCAAATCTCGATGGAGTGGTCCTTTTGAGGTAACTAAGGTATGTCCTTCTGGTGCCATTGAATTGCTTAACTCTAGAACCAATAAGACTTTTAAAGCAAATAGACATAGAGTTAAACCATATGAAGAAGGATTTCATGAAGTGAGGATCATTGGCAGTACTTTGATCCACGATTCCTAGTCTTGCATGATGTCCAGCTTTATGACATTAAAGAAGCGCTAAATGGGAGGCAACCCATTAGTTTGAATTTCTTTTTCATAGTTATAATTTTATATTTAGCAATTTTGATTTTATGTTTAGTTTAAATAAATGGAAACCCTAAAGCTCTCTTGTATCTTGTTTTTGACCATTTGTGTTTGTGATCAAAAGGTAGAGTTTTTCCTCACCAGGGTACGATGGAAGACAGGTTGTACTTAACTCTTTCTCTTTATTATTCCTGTTTTCCATTGAGGACAATGTAAATTCTAAAGTGTGGGGTAATCTTTTAGTTTTTCTTTAATTTTTGTTTGGTTTATCTTAGTGTGTTTTATTGTGTGTTGTGCATGGCATAATTGTTGAAAATTTATTGATCTTTTTTGTGATTCTAGCATTATAGTTGAGACTTTAATATCAGCATAGAGATTAGCATTTGAATTCATTCATGATCAATTTTCGCATTCTGCAATTCATGACATATAAATCTTTATGAACCCACCTTTGTGAGTTTTGAGCCTTATAGATTAAATGATTGATTTCCTTTTCTTAAGTGTGCACCTTCATGATTTTGCATCTCTAGAGCTTGCTTTTGCATACTGATTGAACTCACATTATGATTTAATCTCAAGTTTTAAAATGATGAAGGCAAATTATGTAACACCCCCATACTCCATATAAGTACTATGCATATACCTGGCATACATACAGTACGTATATAAAGTATAAGAATGTCACTGATCGTTATAGTTGAAAACTTTAATCGGAGTTCAAAGAATAGTACATTTACAAAATCATTCCACTTTCAAAGATCTTACATATATATATAATCTTAATCTTATCTTTAATAAAAATACACTTATACATATAAATACGTTATTGTCAAAATACAACATATTTAAATTATACATGTATGCACCACCTTCTAGTTGGTCTCGAGATACTCTTATCTTTCTTGTGGCACACCGATTGACTCTTAGATCAACCACCTACTCACCTGCCCGATTTACACAACTACGCTAAGCCCGAAAGCTTAGTAGTACAAATAAATATTATAAACATACATTACAAACAATCATACTCATATGTTAACTTCATATATCATTATCTTCTTATCATATTTTCCCATTTCAATTACATCTTATATATATTTCTACTCTTCTCATAATTATATACATATACACGTATATCATTAATACAAACCATAATTCCATGGCTTATTAAAACATTCATAAAATAATACTCACAATGTTCACAACCACATCCATATTATACATCATATTGTATTTTCATGTTTCACTTTCACATTTCATCATTCAACATAGCTTTTCGATCCATATTCACTTTCAATAATTTAACTTATACATTGTAATCATCTCATTTTATAATTATCATCATATATCTCATAACATTACATCTTATTCCATAAATCACATTTAAACAAAGTCAATAATTAATCTCATTATTCATTCATTTCACATTTTATGAATCATATTGAAAACAAAGACAAGCATGGGCCCAAAAAGGATCTAATATGTTATTCAAAGTTCAGAGTTACTGCTTTGGTCCATAATCACAATCATCAAGCCCGTAGGCAATATATATATATCTCTATCCATGGATAGGGTAACAGACCCAGTCTCTTAGACCTCAACCTGCTAAACTCGAGGAGATCCTCAACCCGGCAAGACTGTTACCTGTAACAGACCCAGTCTCTTGGACCTCAACCCGAATAAACCAAGGAGATCCTCAACCCGGCAAGACTGTTACTATAATTCACATTTTACATTTATCAACTAGAATCGGCTTACGACCCGGTCTTTTCACCTATCCAGTACTTTATAAGCATGCTGCCAAACCCAGAACTCTGAAAGTTGAATAACACATTAGGCTCACAATTCTTTAATTATTTCATTATCAATTTCATTCTCATTTACTCATTATTACTTAGGCAACCATGCCTCAATCATCTCATTGACATCATTATCATTTTAACCAACAACCATGGCTCCATACCTCAACAAGAGAGTATATATATATATATAATCAATTGCATTGAACATCATCTAGGCAAACATGCCTCAATTATGTCATTTACATCATTATAGCCAACAATCATGGCTTCTCATCTCATTAATAAAGTATACATAATTAAATGCATTGAATATCATCATATCTTTCACATTTCGTATTTCATATTTCATATAAACAAACATGCTTCAATTATCTCATTATGTTAATTCATCATTTAAGTACTCACAATCAAATGCATTGAACATACTTTAAGAAGGATCATCATATCTTTCACATCATCCAATCATAACCTTAATCAAATTATATTAACAATATAATAAATTACTTAACACATTTACAAACAAATGTGTTAAGTCTCAAATCATGTAAATAAGTGCAATCATATAAATTTGTACTTACCTCATGAGCCATCACACAATACCAAACTCATCTTCCAATAATCTCAATACTTGGATTAGGGCAAAACCTTTCTTCGGAACCTAATCCACAAGAAATAACACACACTTACTCAAAGATACACATGAATCCAATACAATTATTCATTTTTCAATCTCATACTAGACCCTTAGATCACAAATTACAAACCAACATCTCTCTCTAGGACCCCACGGTAGTGGCCTACCAACCCCCACGGGCGTGGCATAGCAACCAATTCTGCCTAATTGCTCTAACAACCCCCACGGTCGTGGCCTTCCCACTCCCACGGCCGTGGCCTTCCCACTCCCACGGCCGTGGCATAGAAAGTGAATCTGTCTCCTTTGTTCGACACCTCCACGGCCATGGCTTCCAATGGCCACGGTCGTGGCAGCCAAGACCACGGGCGTGGCATCAAAAATGCCTCTGTTTCCGGACCAAACTCATGTATTCTATGTTTTTAACTTCATTAAACACAAACATACCTCAATCATACATCAATTATTCAATTCTCCAACTCATACATATTAAACCCTTAATAACCAATTTCAATAATCCATCATCATCCTCACAAATAACTATATACTCATTATCAAAATTCCAATTCAACATATCTATAACCTTTAATCTTTTACTATCATTATCTTCACACACTAACCAAATCACATATACATAAAATCAATAGAAATCAACTCAAAGAGATAAACACTTACTTGAATATTTTGCCAAATCTTCAATCTCCATCTTCAATTCTCTCAAAACCCTTATAAATTTGTTGTGTATGCAAATAAAATCTCATCTCTCTTTCTCCTTCTCTCTCTCTCGTGCAAGAAGAAGAAGAAGAAAAATATCTTTTCTCCTCTTCTTTTCATGTTTATCATATATATATATATAATTAATTATTTCTAAAAACACCTCCACCACACACTTTCCTTCTCTTTTGACTTTCTTTTCTTCTTTTTCTTTTATTATTATTATTAATTAATTAATTATATAAACTTACTTTTCCTACACCACTTTATACATTAGGTATATGTAATGTATATGTTGGTATATGTATATGCCTTATATATTGTATTTATATTTCTCATATTTTCCAAATACCATATATACATATCATCCTTCATATACATCTATTTCTTATAATATTTTCCTTATATATTTTACCAACATATCTTCTCACAACTACTATTCTAATGTATACCAAAATTGGGGTATTAAATTAATTCGTTGCTCTTCTTTTAATTTTCATTAAACATACACATTAAATCCAAATACAACAATAATTATTCCAAACTTTTAGGGTGTACTTTAGGATATTACAAATTCGGCTAGCCCTTTAGCTTAAAAGACCTCCCTTAATATTGAATTCCTTAGTGAGCCAAGTTGAGCCTTTGACCTTTTCTTGATTGATCAACACAATTATCAACTCAACTTTCTCTTATTATCATCATACCTGCATTAAGGAATGGAGTTTTATGATATGACAATAGGGTGGTTTATTTCAAAGTGTAGGGTAAGCAAGTAAAAAATAAAATATAGTATTGCTATTTGGGGTTGAAGTGCATACTTTGCACATTGTATTTGACTAAGAGTTGATTATTCTTTTCCTCTTCATTTTAAGCTAGATGTTCCATGTAATTGTATATTTTGTATATATATATATATTTGAAAAAAAATGATAAATGAAATGATAAAAATAAAAAAAAGAGAAAAAAAAAGAGAAAAAGAAAAAGAAAAAATAATAAAAAAAGATATATATATATATATACAAAATTCATATATTTTCTAGCATTAGAGGAATGTTGACTCATGTATTTTTCTTGAAGTATGCAAGTTTGTGAAAGTATCAAGGATTGGTGAGTATGCCATTTGAGGGAGTTATGAGTTTCTTAGCAAGAGTATTGTCTAAATTAGATACTCCATTTCTTGATGCTCCAGCTTAAATGTCTTTTCTCACACCTTCACCTTAGCCCCATTACATCCAAATGGAAGACCTTTATTTCTTGAGAAAATCAGTGAGGGAGATTGGATAATTAAGCAAGTTTATGGTAGTATGCAGTCATGAGTGGTTTGAGTGAATTAACCTTTGAAATCGAGTGAAACACTTAGAAGAGAGATAAGATTTGTATGTCTAGATTAATGAATGAGTTAAGAAAATCTTGATTGAAGGAAATTACAATTATTTATGTCTGATGTCTTAAAGGATTTCATCTTATATACTGGAATTATAGTTAAGGTTGTTTGAGTTTTTAATTTATGCCATGTGAATTTGCTTGAGGACAAGCAAAGTTTTAAGTGTGGGGTAGTTGTTTTATTAGTTTTTGTTATAGATTTGTGTCTTGTTTATTATAATAATTATTGTTTTATTTAGGTATTTTGTTAGTTTTAATCGGTTTATTTAGTGTTTCCATTAATTTTGGTAGTTTTAGTTTATTTCAGTGTTTATGTCGTTTTTGTCCTAGTTTTTAGTGTGTGTTTATGTTTTGTTGGTTATTGTTTATTTAATTCCTGTTTAAAGTTTGTTTGAAGTTTTGTTTTAGGTTAAAAAGCCAAGGAACCAAAAAGAAGGAAAAATGGACAGTAGCTGACACAGGCAGAGGACACGGCCAAGCTTGTGGCCGTGTCCCATATCAAGCTAAAAGGAAGCCACAAGACACAGAGATGGACACACTCAAGGGACACGGCCAAGTCACTGGCCGTGTCCCTCCAAAGAAGCCCAGACACGGCCAAGTTGCTCAAGCTTGGTCGTCTCTCACTTAAATCCTAAGCAAAGAAGAAGAAACTCTCACAGTAGGTGACACATGCAAGGGACACGGCCAAGTCACTGGCCGTGTCCCTCCAAAATGCTCCAACATGGCCGTGTCTCACTCAAGTCCAAAGGAAAGATCAAAACCAGGCAGTAGAAGACACAAGCAAGGGACACGGCCAAGTCACTGGTCGTGTCCCTCCAATTCACCTCCAACACGGCCAAGTCTCATCCAACTTTTGTTATAGATTTGTGTCTTGTTTATTATAATAATTATTGTTTTATTTAGGTATTTTGTTAGTTTTAATCGGTTTGTTTAGTGTTTTCATTAATTGTGATAGTTTTAGTTTATTTCAGTGTTTATGTCATTTTTTATCTAGTTTTTAGTATGGCGTTTATGTTTTGTTAGTTATTATTTATTTACTTTTTGTTTAAATTTTGTTTGAGTTTTGTTTTAGGTTAAAAAAAAAAGCCAAGGAACCAAGACTAAAGGAAAAATGGACAATAGCTGACACAGGCAGAGGACACGGCCAAGTCACTGGCCGTATCCCATATCAAGCTGAAAAGAAGCCATAAGACACAGTGATGGACACAGGCAAGGGACACGGCCAAGTCAGTGGCCGTGTCCCTCCAAAGATGCTCCAACACGGCCAAGTCACTCCAACTTGGCCGTGTCTCACCCAGTTCTAAAGGAAAAGAAGAAAAAATCATCACTGTAGGCGACACATGCAAGCGACATGGCCAAGTCACTGGCCATGTCCCTCCAAAATGATCCAACACGGCCAAGTCACCTCAAACATGGCCATGTCCCTCCAATTATGCTCAAACACGGCCAAGTAACCATCAACTTGGCCGTGTCTCACCTAGTTCCAAAGGAAAAGAAGAAGAAATCATCACAGTAGGCGACACATGCAAGCGACATGGCCAAGTCACTGACCATGTCCCTCCAAAATGATCCAACACGGCCAACTCACCTCAAACATGGCCATGTCCCTCCAATTATGCTCAAAAACGGCCAAGTCACCATCAACTTGGCTGTGTCTCACCTAAATCCAAAGCAAAGAAGAGCAATTCTCACAGTAGGTGACACATGCAAGCGACATGACCAAGTCACTGGCCATGTCCCTCCAAAATGGTCCAACTTGGTCGTGTCACCATCAACTTGGCCATGTCTCTCCCTCAAATTCACCTCCAACACGGCCAAGTTCACTCTAACTTGGCCGTGTCACTCAAGGATCAATAAAGACTCGCGGAGGTTTCGTATAAATATGGAAATTAGGGTTTTTCTTAAGGGTGTGGAGTTTTTGAGACAGGTTTCAGCCGTCAAGGGTGAAGTTAGGGTTTTAACATTTGTTTTCTTTGATTTTGATTTCACTTTGGATTAAACTAGCTTAGATTAGATTGTTCTAGCCATTGAGACATCCTTCTTGCAAGATTGAACAAGAGATTCTTCAGAAACTTCAAGGAGTTTGTAACTTGGTTTTGTTCTCGAACTTATTCTCTTTATTTTCATTGAAATTGTATTAATGGATATTATCATGTCTATTTTGATTCCTTTGAACATTAATGAGATGAATATGTTTGATTGCATTATGAACTAATTTGATCTAGTCTAGGGTTTGTATGGATCTGCTATGATTGTGTGAATTGGTTATTCTCTTAGCTAATAATTTCTTTAGCCTTGATTGAATGAAATATTGTTAATATATAATTGATTGGCCACCAATTATGTGTTTTAGGTATTAGATGATGGATTGAGAGATGAAGTCTAATGCTGGAACAAGTCAATTAAGGACTTAGGTGAATTAGAGATATAACCTATTAAAAAGATTGTTTCAATTATAACAAGATTAGTTGTAAGAGGTTTGAATGCGAGAGCTTATTTCCTTGACTCAATTAATTAAGTTGTTTCAGATTTAATCTTTGAAATTAAATTAGTTAAGAGGAATAACCGTTCATACATATCAATAGCAGAGAAGTGCAAACCCTAGACCTTTCTATCAAGTGAATCAAAACATCAGCTCTTGTTTACTTTTATTGTTTTAAACTTCAATTAAACTTTTTCATTAGTTAGCAATTTAAATGTATTCATTACTTGTTACTTTTAATCTGATAATCAATTAGTCACTTTAGCTTCCTTGTGAGACGACCTTGGGGCGATCACCTTTGCTACAGCTACCTCGTATACTTGCGAGTGACGCTTTGTGGTAGAGTTAATTTGAGCGCAACAAGTTTTTGGCACCGCTGCCGGGGAAGCTAATTGGCGTAATTGTTTATTAGTTTTAGAAATTTTAGATTATTTTTCATTGTTTACTTTTGATTTTATTTTGTCTTTTGCTATTAATAATTTCTTTTTCTAGAAAATTTTGTTTATGCAAGGCAGGAGATCACTCGAAGGAGATCTACATCCATTTATTCCAGAAATTTAGAGAGTGAAAAGGAGCAGAGAAGAGTTTGAGCTCTACACCAGATTTGATACAGAGGAGGACACTTCTGAAGTTGAGTCAGATACTGCACAATCAGTTAACATGGGAGAAGAAAGGTAGAGAACCATGAGAGATTTTGCTAGACCTGTCATTGGGACTTCTACATCTTGTATAAGGTTGACAGATGCAGCAAGGAACTATGAGTTGAAGAACATTTACTACAACATGCTGCCATCATTCTATGGAGTTCCAAATGAAGATCCTTTGAACTTTATTCGGGATTTCTACTCCACCCTCAACACTTTTCCATTGGGAGGATTAACAGAAGATCAATTGAGGATGAGATGTTTCCCTTATACTTTGAAGGATAGGGCAAAGAGCTGGCTCATGATGTTGCCTGAAAATTCACTGACAACTTGGGAGAAAGTTTATAACAAGTTCATGGGCAAGTTCTATTCACACCAAAAGACAGCTGAGTTGAGAGGGAAGATTGCTACATTCTCTCAATTTGAAGGAGAGCCATTTCATGAGGCTTGGGACAGATTTAAGATGCTATTGATCCAGTGTCCGCATCATCACTACCCACTTCAACTCCTTAATAAGTTTTTCTATGATGGTCTAACCCAGCAATTTCAGAACACTGTTGATAATGCAGCTGGGGGAACCATGGGAGAAAAGACTGCTGATGAGACTTATGAGATCTTTGAGATGTTGGGAGCTAATTCTCAACAAAAGAGTGTAAGGGGAAGAAGTAAAGGGGTGAATCAATTGGAAGCCAATACTGAAATGGTTAGTCAAAATTGCTGAGTTGACAAGGCAAGTGCAGATGCTGAACATGAAGAACAATATTTCTTCATCTACTCAAGAGGCGTGTGGAATCTGTGGAACTTTCGGGCATGGAGCAAACATATGCCCCTCTGCATATGAGACTTATAGGAATGAAGCTGAGCAGGTCAATGTTATGGGAGGATTCCAACCAAGGGCCAGAAATGATCTTTACTCCAACACTTGCAACCCTGGTTGGAGGAATCACCCAAATTTTTCTTGGGCAACAAATAATTCTCAGCAGCCTTTCCATTTGCTTCAAAGACAGAACCAAGAACAAGGCCAATCCTCAAATCAAGGGCAGTCTAAGATAGAGAGCTTGGAGGAAAGTTTACAAGCTTTCATCAAAGTCAGTGCTCAAAATCAAGAGATGACTAATAAGAGGCTGGATTCATTAGAAGCATCTTTTAAAAAAGTGGAGACTCAAGTAGGACAACTTGCACAACAGATGCAAATTCAACAGAAGGGGAAATTTCC
Source organism: Garcia nutans (assembly GCA_947685225.1). Lineage (NCBI taxonomy): Eukaryota > Viridiplantae > Streptophyta > Magnoliopsida > Malpighiales > Euphorbiaceae > Garcia > Garcia nutans. Next base: position 52,925,010 of record CANTUV010000007.1, read on the forward strand.
AAGTCAACCTGAGCAGGCACATTCAGTGACTGTTCTTAGAAGTGGTAAGGTAATTAACACTAATGTTGAAAATGACTCTGTGAATGCAGGTGACCAAGGGAACAAGAAGGAAGGAGAATCAGAGGACCAAGGTGCTAGAGATAAATCAAGGAAGAAATCCCTTTCAGCAGATTTACATAAGGCAAGCAATCCATACCGGCCTCCTATACCATTCCCCAGCAGGTTGAAGGATGATAAAATAGATAAGCAATTTTCTAACATCTTCAACATGCTGTCTAAGGTAAGTATTAACTTACCCTTACTGGATGCAATAAAGAACATACCGGCTTATGCCAAGTTCTTCAAAGACCTGAATCACCAAGAAAAAGAGGTATGAGACGAATGAAAAGGTGATAGTTTCCGAGGTAGCTAGTGCTGTTTTGCATCATAAACTACCTCCCAAACTAAAGGATCCTAGAAGCATTATAATTCAAATTACTGTAGGAAATGGAAAGGGGACTGAAGGAATGTGTGATCTGGGAGCTAGTGTGAATTTAATGCCTTATTCTGTTTTTAAAGAATTAGAACTAGGGGAGATTAAACCGACAAAAATGGTGTTGCAATTAGCTGATAGGTCTTTTAGATTCCTGAAAGGGGTTATAGAAGATGTGTTAGTTAAAGTTGGAGGGTTGATAGTACCTGTGGATTTCATAGTTCTTGACAATGAAGGGAGTAACCCTGCACCATCAACACACAATATTTTACTGGGTAGGCCTTTCATGGCTACTACCAACACCTTAATAGATGTTAAGAATGGTAAACTATCAATGACTGTCTTGGGTCAAACTGTTGATTTTTCTATTTTTAACACTTCTCCCATTCCTACAACTGCTTTATATGAGGAATGTTCTTTAATTAATTGTGTTGAAGCAGTTATTTCAGATGCTCTCTTGCAGACAGGTTCATCAGAGAAATTGGAGCTGAAACTGACCTTAGAAGAGGGAGCTAAACTAGTGGGGAAGACCCAAAGATGCCTTAACCCAAAGACATATGAGAGCTTGAGGAATTATAAGGATCACACTAAAGCACTTCATGACAGATTTATTGGGCGACAGACGTTGAGTCCAGGTATGAAAGTTTTACTTTTTAATTCTCACCTCCGTCTGCTTCCAGGTAAATTCAAATCTCGATGGAGTGGTCCTTTCGAGGTAACTAAGGTATGTCCTTCTGGTGCCATTGAATTGCTTAACTCTAGAACCAATAAGATTTTTAGAGCAGATAGACATAGAGTTAAACTATACAATGAAGGATTTCAGGAATTGAGGATCATTGACAGCACTTTGATCCATGATCCCTAAGCCTTGCATGATGTCCAGCTTTATGACATTAAAGAAGCGCTTAATGGGAGGCAACCCATCAGTTTGCATTTCTTTTTCTTAGTTATAATTTTATATTTAGCAATTTTGATTTTATGTTTAGTTTAAATAAATAGAAACCCTAAAGCTCTCTTGCATCTTGTTTTTGAACATTTGTGTTTGTGATAAAAAGTTAGAGTTTTGCCTCACCAGGGTACGATGGAAGACAGGTTGTCCTTTAACTCTTTTCCTTTATTATTCTTGTTTTCCATTGAGGACAATGTAAATTCTAAAGTGTGGGGTAATCTTTTAGCTTTCCTTTTGTTTTGGTTGCCTTGGTGTGTTTTATTGTGTTGTGCATGGTATAATTGTTGAAAATTTATTGATATTTTCTGTGATTCTAGCATTGTAGTTGAGACTTTAGTATCAGCATAGAAATGAGCATTTGAATTCATTCAGGATCAATTTTCACATTCTACAATTCATGACATATAAATCTTTATGAACCCACCTGTGTGAGTTTTGAGCCTCATAATTTGATATTATTATCAGTTGATTTTCTTTTCTTAAGTGTGCACCTTCATGATTTTGCATCTCTAGAGTTTGCTTTTGCATACTAATTGAACTCACATTATGATTTAATCTCAAGTTTTAAAATGATGAAGGCAAATTAGGTTAGCCCTTTAGCTTAAAAAGATTTCCCTTAATATTGATTTCCTTAGTGAGCCAAGTTGAGCCATTGACTGTTTCTTGTTTGATCAATACAATTCTCAACTTAACATGTTCTTATTATCATCATACCTATGCATTAAGGAATGGAGTTTTATGATTTGACAATAGGGTAGTTTATTTCAAATTGTGGGGTAAGTAAAAATAAAAAATAAAAAAAAATGGTATTGCTATTTGGGGTTGAAATGCATACTTTGCACATTGTATTTGATTAAGAGTCATTATTCTTTTCCTCTACATTTTAAGCTAGATGTTCCATGCAATTCTTAATTTTGTATATATATATATATTAAAAAAAGAGAAAGAAAATAAAAGAAAAGTTATATATATATATGCAAAATTCATATAAGTTCTAGCATTGGTTATCAAAAGAGGAATTTGACTCATGTATTTATGCAAGTATGTGAAGTACTAATGGATTGGTGAGTATGCCATTTGAGGGAGTTGTGAGTTTCTTAAGCAAGAGTAGTGTCTAATTTAGATACTCCATTTCTTGATGCTCCAGCCTAAATGTCTTTTCTCACACCTTTACCTTATCCCCATTACATCCAAATGAAAGACCTTCAGATTATTTCTTGAGAAAATCAGTGAGGGAGATTGGATAATTAAGCAAGTTTATGGTAGTATGCAATCATGAGTGCTTTGAGTGATTAACTTTTGAAATCGAGTGAAACACTTAGATGAGAGATAAGATTTGTATGTCTGTATTAATGAATGAGTTAAGAAAATCTTGATTGAAGGAAATTGCAATTATTTATGTCTGATGTCTTGAAGTATTTCATCTATATGCTGGAATTATAGTTAAGGTTGTTTGAGTTTTTAATTTATGCCATGTGAATTTGCTTGAGGACAAGCAAAGTTGTAAGTGTGGGGTAGTTGTTTTATTAGTTTTTGTTATAGATTTGTGTCTTGTTTATTATAATAATTATTGTTTTATTTAGGTATTTTGTTAGTTTTAATCGGTTTGTTTAGTGTTTTCATTAATTGTGATAGTTTTAGTTTATTTCAGTGTTTATGTCATTTTTGATCTAGTTTTTAGTATGGTGTTTATGTTTTGTTGGTTATTGTTTATTTACTTTTTGTTTAAAGTTTGTTTGAGTTTTGTTTTAGGTTAAAAAAAAGCCAAGGAACCAAGACTGAAGGAAAAATGGACAGTAGCTGACACAGGCAGAGGACACGGCCAAGTCACTGGCCGTGTCCCATATCAAGCTGAAAAGAAGCCACAAGACACAGTGATGGACACAAGCAAGGGACACGGCCAAGTCAGTGGCCGTGTCCCTCCAAAGATGCTCCAACACGGCCAAGTCACTACAACTTGGCCGTGTCTCACCCAGTTCCAAAGGAAAAGAAGAAAAAATCATCACTGTAGGCGACACATGCAAGCGACATGGCCAGGTCACTGGCCATGTCCCTCCAAAATGATCCAACACAGCCAAGTCACCTCAAACATGGCCATGTCCCTCCAATTATGCTCAAACACAGCCAAGTCACCATCAACTTGGCCGTGTCTCACCTAGTTCCAAAGGAAAAAGAAGAAGAAATCATCACCGTAGGCGACACATGCAAGCGACATGGCCAAGTCACTGGCCATGTCCCTCCAAAATGATCCAACATGGCCAAGTCACCTCAAACATGGCCATGTCCCTCCAATTATGCTCAAACACGGCCAAGTCACCATCAACTTGGCCGTGTCTCACCTAAATCCAAAGCAAAGAAGAGCAATTCTCACAATAGGTGACACATGCAAGCGACATGGCCAAGTCACTGGCCATGTCCCTCCAAAATGGTCCAACTTGGCCATGTCACCATCAACTTGGCCGTGTCTCTCCCTCAAATTCACCTCCAACACGGCCAAGTTCACTCTAACTTGGCCGTGTCACTCAAGGATCAATAAAGACGCGCGGAGGTTTCGTATAAATATGGAAATTAGGGTTTTTCTTAAGGGTGTGGAGTTTTTGAGACAGGTTTCAGCCGTCAAGAGTGAAGTTAGGGTTTTAACATTTGTTTTCTTTGATTTTGATTTCACTTTGGATTAAACTAGCTTAGATTAGATTGTTCTAGCCATTGAGACATCCTTCTTGCAAGATTGAACAAGAGATTCTTCAGAAACTTCAAGGAGTTTGTAACTTGGTTTTGTTCTCGAACTTATTCTCTTTATTTTCATTGAAATTGTATTAATGGATATTATCATGTCTATTTTGATTCCTTTGAACATTAATGAGATGAATATGTTTGATTGCATTATGAACTAATTTGATCTAGTCTAGGGTTTGTATGGATCTGCTATGATTGTGTGAATTGGTTATTCTCTTAGCTAATAATTTCTTTAGCCTTGATTGAATGAAATATTGTTAATATATAATTGATTGGCCACCAATTATGTGTTTTAGGTATTAGATGATGGATTGAGAGATGAAGTCTAATGATGGAACAAGTCAATTAAGGACTTAGGTGAATTAGAGATATAACCTATTAAAAAGATTGTTTCAATTATAACAAGATTAGTTGTAAGAGGTTTGAATGCGAGAGCTTATTTCCTTGACTCAATTAATTAAGTTGTTTGAGATTTAATCTTTGAAATTAAATTAGTTAAGAGGAATAACCGTTCATACAGATCAATAGTAGAGAAGTGCAAACCCTAGACCTTTCTATCAAGTGAATCAAAACATCAGCTCTTGTTTACTTTTATTGTTTTAAACTTCAATTAAACTTTTTCATTAGTTAGAAATTTAAATGTATTCATTACTTGTTACTTTTAATCTGATAATCAATTAGCCACTTTAGCTTTCTTGTGAGACGACCTTGGGGAGATCACCTTTGCTACAGCTACCTCGTATACTTGCGAGTGACGCTTTGTGGTAGAGTTAATTTGAGCGCAACACTTCTTCAGGTAATTATCTAAATTGCCCTTTCGGATTTTCAATTTAGGTTTATTATTATTATTTTTTATTTTTTTATTTTTTTATCGCTCTAATTTTTTTCTAGTCCACTCTTGCAGGTTTTCGAAACTAGCGAGCTGTCCTTTTTTTTTTTTTTGCTTAGGTCATCCTTGTGGATTTTCGACCTAATGGACCTTTTTTCTCTTCTTCTTTTTTCTCTTCTTTTTTCTTTTTGCTTACAGATTTGGCTTAAGGAGCATCTCTGCTTGCTCAACACTCGATCTATGGATATTGCCAAATATCTGCCATGACATCATTCTGCTAGGAAACTACTCCATCCTGCTTCTTCGTATGCTGACTGGGTTTAATGGATCCACTCACGCACTGAAGTCAACATCCGTTGGTTAGTACCTTGGTGGAAGATTTCTCATATCACCATACAGACGTACTTGATGTATGTTCCTCTTGCTACTCTTCGTAGAGGTACTTGCTATGATCCTCGCCGGCTTGACCATTAATATGGAGCTGAGCCTTGAGATTCTAATTTTACTCTTGATTTAAACATGCCTTGTCTGACTGAAGCCTACTTGGATTGGCTGAAGCAAAGCTAGCTTGCACGTTACACTTATCATCTGCCATAGATTTTACATTTGTCAATTTGTTTAGAAAGAGTATTGTTATGATGAAAAAATAATAAAAGTAATAAGAAATGTTTCTTTTTCTTTTATAATTTGTCATCACCTTTTGCTATTATGTCTATTTATTTTATCTATATCTGGTCAAATACTTAAAACAGTGCACATAGAATAATTTTAATATTAATTCTATTTTATTAAATTAAGGAATAACCAAACATAAAGCCAGCATACACAAAATCATTCATGTTGCCAACTAGCCCTTTCGGATTTTCTAATTAGCGATTTTCTCTCGTTTAGCCTTAATTGTTGCCTTGCCCGCCCTTTCGGGTTTTTGAAACTAGCAAACTATTCTAACTTTTTCTTAGGCTTCCCTTTTTGGGTTTTTAACCTAGCGAGCTCCTTTTCTTTTTCTTTTTTTATACATAAAACCTCTTCAACCTGTCAATGTTCATTGGTTCACTAAACTCGTTCCCGTCCATGTCTATAACTTCACTGCACCCTTGTTCATGACTTGTTTCATAACATATGGCCTTTTCCAGCTAGGCTTACATTGTTTCAACACTAAATCACTGATTTTGAGTTTTCTGATCTTAACCCTTCTATTATAGGCTCAAGCTATCCTTATTTGATACAGTTGATGATGATACAATGCTTTTAACCTTCTCTCCTCTAGTAAAGCTAACAGTGTGTATCTGCTGACTACCCACTCTATCTTAGGTAGTTCAGCTTCCAGGACTACTCTCAATTATTTGATCTCAATTTCAATTGGCAACACTACTTCCATCCCGTAAACCAAAGAGAACGGTGTCATTCCAGTCGGTGTTTATAAGCTTGTTTTGTACCTCCATCAAGCAAAAGGAAGCATGTCTTACCAATCCATGTATGTCTTGGTCATCTTGGACAGGATCTATTTAATTGTCTTATTGGTTGCTTCTACTGCACCATTGACTTTTGGTCTATAAGGAGAGGATCGGTGATGATGGATCTGTTACTTCAAGAATAAGTCCTTAACTATACCTTGAAATTGTACCCCATTGTCTGAAATCACACTGTGCAGGACCCCATACCTGTAGATGAGATTCTTTTCAATAAATCTAGCCATTTGTCTTGCCCCTAATTTGTTGAAGGATTCTGCTTCGACCCATTTTGAAAAATAATCTACCGCTACTATAATGAAACGGTGACCATTTGAGGCTGTCGAATGTACCTTTCCTATAATGTCAATCCCCCAAGTGGCAAAGGACCAGGGTGAAGACATAGAATGAAATTCTTTAGAAGGCATATGATTTAAATTACCATACATCTGTCATTACTGGCATTTCTTTACAAAATCAATACAATCTCTCTCCATGGTCAACCAGCAGTAACCTTGTCGAATTATCTTTTTAACTAGGGCTAAACCACTCGTGTGTGGACTACAACTTCCTGCATTTATTTATGACATGATATGCTCCACTTCATGCTTCCTCAAGCATCTCAAGTGTACCCCATTAGGCCATCTTCGATATAACTCTCCATGTAAGGTGATGTATTGTAAGGACCACCGCCTTATGGCTCTTCTTTCTTTCTTTGTCACCCCAACGGGTATTCCTTTTCCTCCAAAAACTGTCTTATAATATCATACCACACATCATGGGTATCAGTTTCCATTATTGTCTTATATTCATAGCAAGGAGTTGATGAACTGGTCAAAATCGGAGGACTGAGGAATAAGTTGACAGGATTTTCCCAAACCGAAGCCAATGTGGCTAGGGCATCAGCCATCTGGTTTTCTTCTCTTGGTAGGTGTATAAACCTGCATTCCTTAAAGTTCTTCTTCATCATGGTCAAGTAATGATGGTATGGTTTTAATTTCTCTTCTTTCAACTCCCACTCCCCATTTACTTGGGATACTATTAGCAATGAATCGCCAGAGACTTCCACCTTATCCACCTTCATAATCATTAGGATTTCCAAACCAAAGATAGATGCTACATATTCCACCATATTATTGGTTGCCCTAAATTTCAACTTCTTGGCTAAAGGGATAAGTTCCCCTTTGGGCAATTCTAGTATGACTCCTAAACCTGCTCCTTTCCTATTCACTACCCCGTCAAAATACATTTTCCATCCTTGTACTTCAATGGCCTCTAAATGTTCATCCAAAAATTCCAAGACTACCTCTTCGCTATCCGTTAATGGTTGTTGGGCCAGGAATTTTGCCACTGCTCTACCTTTGATTGTTTTTTTGGTTACATACTCTATTTCAAATTCTTCCAATAATATCAACCATCGTCCATACTTCCTAATCAAAGAGGGTGTCTCCCTTAAGTATTTTATTGGATCTAACCTGAAAATTGCTTGTACACTATAAGATTGGAAATAATGCCGCAACTTCTTAGAAGAACAAACCACAGCTATACAAGTCTTTTCAATGGTATTATATTTAATTTCATAAGGTAGGAGCTTTCTACTCAGATAATAGACTGCGTGCTCAATCCCTGACTCATCTGCTTGGGCTAGTACAACTCCTATTGACTCTTCTTCTACTGCTAAGTATAATAACAAGGGTTTAGGTGGTTTCAACATAGGTGGATTCAGTAAATACTCCTTTATTCTCTCAAAGGCCTTTTGACACTCTTCATTCCATAGAACCAACTGATTCTTTTTAAGTAATTTGAAGATAGGCTCATAGATTGTGGTGAGTTTTGCTATAAACCTGCTAATTTACTGCAATTTACCAATGAATCCCCAAACTTCTCTCTCTGTCTTGGGGGCTGGCATATCCCTAATTGCTTTATTTTTGTCAGGGTCAATCTCAATTCCATTTGGACCAATCACATGTCCCAACAATTTGCCTAAGGTAACCCCAAATACACACTTCTTCGGGTTTAGCCTTAGCTTATATTTCAATGCTCTATCGAAGAATAATTCTAAGTTTTGGAAGTGTTGTTCCCTTGTATTTAATTTCACCATCATATCATCAACATACACTTCAACCTCTTTGTGCATCATATCATGAAACAATGTGGTGGCATCCTTTGGTAGGTTGCTCCAGCATTCTTTAATTCAAACGGCATCACCCTATAACAAAATATACCCCATGTAGTAATGAAAGCAGTTTTGGCTTTATCCTCTTGGGCCATTAACAAATGAGTGTAGCACGTTAGAGGCTGCACTATCAATGAGAACATTTATATGGAGTAAAGGAAAATAATCTTTAGGGGAAGCCTTGTTTAAATCTCTATAGTCCACACAGACCCTAATTCTTCCATCTTTCTTTGGCACGGGTACTATATTGGCTTGACAATCTGGATAATTTATCACTTCAAGGAACTTTACTTGTATTTGTTTAGTGACCTCTTCCTTAACCAATTCAACCCAGTTAGGTCTTAATCACCTAAGCTTTTGTTTGACAGGTTTTATGTGGGTGTAAGTAGAAATAAGATGTTCGACTATGTCTCAATCTATTCCAAGCATATTCTCATAAGACCAAGCAAATACTTCTTCATATTTTTTAAATATTTTTTCAAATCTCTCTCTCTCTTATCAGGAGTAAGGTCAGATGTTATGCTAATGTTTTTAGGATTTTCGGTTGTTCTCAAATTTAATGATTGTGTATCAACAGAGTTAATATTAAAGATGCTCGTGTAACCACTATTTGAATGTATGCAACCATCAAGAGAAACATCACACAAGTAAGAAAAATTAGACTTTATTGCATTCATTTTGGAAAAGAAAACATCATCATCCTCATAAAAAGCAGACAAATTAAAATCAAAATGAAAACCATTATTCTCAAAATTATAAAGCAGGACATCTTCAAACTTCTCTTCAACCAGGGCAGCAATCTCATCTGGAGTCTTCTCAGCTTTTAGGATAACTTCCTTCTCCCCTTTCAGATTGGGCTCCTTGTCGGCCGACAGGGTGAGCTCTTTCTTCACTTGTTCCACTAACTCGGCAACATCAGCAAAAATTTCAAAACCGGAGATCAACTTTCCCATGAACATGATTGGGTCGGGCTTTCCTTGGAGTGGTCCCATGTCTGGAGCTTTGACAAATACTTTTTCAAGTGGTGGGAAGCTCATCTTCTCATTCTTCTTTAGATGAACATCTTTTCTAGCTTCTTCATACCCCAACCCTTTCTTGGAAGTTTGAGTCCTAAAATCTGGAAGCTTTGTCACACCGGCCTTGCACTTTCCAAGACTAGCTCCGGGAAGGTAGCTCATTTTCTTCATCATGTTCAAGACCTTAAAGTCCACTAGTTTATCATTAGGAATTATAGCTACTTGGAAACCATTGAGTGGCCTCTCAATCATTAGAGCATTAACAACCTCATTATTCTCGGCCTGGATGACCACCATCTCATCTCCGTTAGGGAACTTGATCTTTTGATGAAGGGTGGAAGGAACTCCACCGAGAGGATGAAAGCATGGTCATCCCAAAAGTAGAGCAAAGGTAATAGGTATGTCTAAAATAACAAATTCAATAATAGATTCAATTGGACCAACCTTCATAGTAGCTTTGAAAGTTCCTTCGGCATGCCTCTTGGTGTTCTCATAAGCCCGAATAGTTACCTCGGTTGGGCTTAGGTCCCTCATTGACATAACTAGCTTTGGCAATATTTTAAGTGGACAAGCATTTATGGCAGACCCATCATCAACCATTACACATGAAGTCCTTTTTCCTTTGATTTCCACTTTGATAAAGAGAGGGCAGATGTTATCTCTCTCCTCTTCTGGTAAATCTGCATCTGAGAAAGATACCATTCCCATATTAACTTTCCTCTTCTTTTGAACTTCTTCACTCTTCATTACTCCTTCAACTTTTATGAAGTTAATCAATACCTCTGGTGTTAAAATTGGCATGCTAGGCCTTGACCATAGTTTCATGGTGCTTTTTAGAAGTAGCCAATAAGTCCCAAATGCTAACGCTTGCTTGGGTTCTCTTTAATTGCTTAAGTACAGTATCATCTTCTTCTTCTTTGTTCCCTACTTCAACTTCCTTTCCTTTATTAGCTTCTACCTCCTTAAGTGGTGGCCTTGCATAAGGCTTACTATATCTTGTGTTCATTACCTCATCTTCTTCAGGCTCGGACCAGGTCCATTCCTCCTTATTGGGTATAAGATCGTCATCACTATCGCTTGAATCCCAAAACTTATTTACAACACAGATTGCTACATTTTTATCCACCATAGCTTGTTCAGCTTTGCTAAATACCACTTCTTTTTTGGTTGCTTCTTCATCCACATCTTGGAAAGAAGACATGACAAAACTTTCATGCAAACCTCCTCCAATCATGAAGGTCGCCAGAGGTGGTACTCTATTGAACCTTGGCAATGGATTGTCTTTGGTGTTTGGCTTGTTGGGCTAGGGCAGCTTCTCACTATCAATCAAATTTTTGATCTCATGCCTCAACCTCACACATCTATCCATGTCATTCCCTTGCATTTGATGAAATTGACAAAATGTTTTAGTGTCAAAATTAGGTGGGAGAGGGTTAGGAAAAGGACGAGGATTTAAGGGTTGTAACAATTCCTTCTTTTGTGGCTTATTAAGGACCCAAGACAACGGCTTCCCCAATTCTAAAAACTACCTTCTTCCTCCTTGGCCAGTAGCATTAACATCAACTGCCTTTTGCATGCTTTGGTTACCAGACTGGTAGTTTCCTTTCTCATTTCTTCTTGTTGAAAAGCAATTCTTCTCTCTTTCCCACTCTTTAATTTGTAGACCAGCTTGCAAAACGTCTTTAAAATCTCGAATGAGTGTTTGAGACATTCTTTTGCTAAGGCTAGGTAAAACTCCTCTCACAATCATTATAATTTCATCGGATTCATCAGGCCTTCTCTTGAGCAAAGCAGCCTTATTCCTCCATCTTTTCACATAGTCCACAAAATTCTCATTTGGCCTTTGTCTAATGGACTCAACTTCCATTAAGGTAACTTTCATCTTAACATTGTATCCATATTGTTGGATGAACGCCTTATATAGCATATCCCAACTCTTTTGTGTGTCATCATCTAAGGTATTGAACCAATTTTGGATAATAGGGTCCAATGAGAGCATGAAGTACCTTAGAGTTTGAGCCTTAGTAGCTCGGGCAGACTACATAGCAGTGATATACTGCTTCACATGGAGGTGAGGATTTCTAATTCCATCAAACTTTGCAAAGGATGGCATCTTGAACTTGTATGGAACTTCTTCATCTAGCTCAAATAATTTGTCAACTTTGGACATTTCTTCGGTTTTCGGCTTCTTCTCAAATTTCTTTTCCCATTCCACAATAATCTTTTCAACATCTGAAGTTTTAGTTTTCTCCATAGCTGATCTTTCAATAATCTTATGCTCTTTCTTCTTGTCTTGAGGATCTTGGATGTATTGAGCCCAATTGTCATCATCATCAATGATCACCTTATCATCATTAAAAACCACTTCACCAACTTTAGCCTTCCCCTTGTCTTTTGGCTTCTTGGTGCTAGCGGATGCTTCGACATTGTTTCCTAAAATTGCAGCCAATTGGTTCTTCATGGTCTCAGCCAGGGTCTCCTTTAGTTCTTCCATTTTACAATTGAGGGTGTCATCCACCATTCTTTGAATTTGTTCGGGCTCCATTGCTTTTGGTGAAAAAGTGATTGAGTCGTTGCTAGATTCTTCATCTCCGGTGTAGGTCAAATTGTTGTAAGCTTTTGAACTATCGTAATCCAGGGCTATAAGCCAAAAGGGATCAATGATATGAGATGCAAATATATGTATGCATGTATGCATGTATACACAAACAATAAACAAAGAAAGATAATTAGGACATTCCTTCCAACCTTATAACTTCCACACACAAATGGCTAGTCTCTTTTTCTAGGTAATATGGTTAACAAAATACCAACATGGGGTATCTTGTTTTTGAATAATTCCCTCGGACGTTTCAACCAATAGTTATATTTTTAAAAATAGAAATCAGTTCATGATAACTCCCATTAATTAGGCTTTAATCCATCCAATCAACTAAAGCAACTTTTATGCTATATTGGATTAAAACTAAATTAAGAGGTTTATTATAAATAGATTTCTCACTTGAAAAAGTAACTAATGATTCATGCCAAAAACAAGCCCATGATTAATTATTCTTAGTAAAACTAGGCTCACAATTGATTTTTGGTATTTCCATAAATGACCTAAATAATTTGTAAGCTCTTTTAAATAATTTAATTTCTAAACCCATTAAAAAAATATTTTAGAAAAAAACAAATTTTGGGCTTTGTATTTTGGTCATGAGAAAAGAATATTTGACTTGTCTTTTAGAAAATTTTTATGTCCAAAGACCATCTTGAAAAGTTTTGAAAATAGCTTTGGTCTTTTGGACTTTAAAAAAATTATTTTGAGATCACAATGTATTTAGGTCATATTAGAAAAAGAACAAACCAAATAAGCCATGATACAACCTACGATAAACTAACCATAGTCAAAAAACAAGCATTTAGGGTAAAAATCTAAGGAAAGTAACTAGGCCAATTACATGAGCTTTTTAAAAGGCTTAGGTTCCCATAGCAAGTATATACCAAAAGGTACAAGGCGATGAGTTGTTATGCCATGCTCGATCTCCATACATTGAGTGAAAGTATGGTATCCCTTACATAATACAACACGGGTAACACGGGCATCCTAACTCACGCACACGATGCAATCTAATATGATGCAATGGATAATATCATGATAAAAAAGAATAGAATAATATAAAGACCAATGAAATCAACTTCTCTTATCCTTAGTGGAGTCGCCACTATGAGTAGAAATTTTTGTCCCCACTCCCGATGGAATGGTTCTTGCGACTTTGGCACTTTTTAGGCTCGGGGCCTTAGAGAACACTAGCCTGAGCCTGAAGAAAATGGAGTCACCACCCAGACAGGCCGGGAAAAAGAAAGGGATGGATGACTCAATTCCTAAGGAATCCCCAACCCCTTAATGGGTTCGAAAAGTTGGGTACGTGTGGAGAAGGTGAGAAATGGCCCAGCACCCCCACAACGCCCGGTTCACTGGAACCGGCCTCCTTTACAGGTCTTAATATTATAAAATTCTTAAATATAACAATATTATGCGTACTACATGCAATAATTAAAATAAAGCATCATTATATTATAATCAAAGCAATGTCCAAACAAAATAAATAAATGGACACCCATCCAAGGATGGAAACATGTCCTTACATTGTCCATGTCTAAAACTAAATAGGACACCCACCAAAAGGTGAAAACGTGTCCTTTACATTGGTCCAAAATATAAAACAATTTAAATTACATAATGCTTAATACATGAGGTACCCAACATATGGAAACATACCTCTTACAAGGTTTTGAAATCAAAACAAATTAATAAAAGTAAACAAACATTCATCATGAATAAAACATTCATCAAAGATATCAAACATCAATCAAAATGTATAATAAACATTCATTTAACTTGTATAAAATAGTAAATATATAACTTTAGGGTTCATGCATCAATTAGGGTTTCTTGGGCTTTATGTTTAACAATTAGGGTTTGCATATACTAATTTAATTAGTTGAGAAACATTTTAAAGAAATAACATGGCTACTAGATGTTTGAATATAAAGATTAGATTTGAAATAAATTAGGGTTTGAATCTAAGGAATGGATGTTTTGGATTTAGGATTTCAGAAGTTGTATGAAAATAATATTAAAATTTAGGGTTTAAATAAATAAGATTGAAAATCATGAAAATTAGTTTTTAGATGAAGTATTTGAAAAAATAAGCTACTGTGATTTTATAAAAATAGATTTGGTTAGGGTTTTAAGAAAATAGATTATTGTGGTTTTAGAAAAGTGTAATTTAGGGTTTTAGATTTTAAAAATATGTGTTACGGGTATTAAGGCATTAGGGTTTTGAAGAAATATTTTTAGGGTTTCAAATAAAGTTTGGATGGTTAGTAGAATAATTGATCAAATTGAATGATGAAGCTACTGTAAACATAAACAAAGAATTAGAGATTCAAACCTTCGTTGTTGGTTCCACCACAATCTTTGAATTGTGGTTGAGCAATAATAAAGATAGTGTAGGCTGCCTTTAATGGATTGTTGTTGCTTGCTCACTGCCTCTTGCTCCTTCAAGCTTCAGATTGGCCGAAAAAATTCAAAAGTCCAAAGTCCGATCCAAAAATTTCAGATCCCTCATTTTGTGTCTTTAATGTGGTATTTATAAGAAAAAATCATAAACCTATTCCTAATTGACTAAAAAAAATAAAAACCTTTTAGGAAATAAAATTAAAAACCAAGTAGAATAAGGTTTTGGCAAAACCACGTGCGGGCCGAGCTTGCGCTAGCAAAACAATTACTGCGGAAGCTGGGCGCGGGCCAGCCAGTTCGCAGCAGGAAAATCTGCGGCGAATTGGCTTGTGGCCAATTCGTCGCAGGTTTTTCTTGCGGTGAATTGGCCCAAGCTAATTCGTCGCAGGTTCTTCCATCGTCGATTTTTATTTATTTATTTTTTATCATTTTTTATTGTTACCTTTTTTTATTTTTTATTAAAAATAAATATTATAAGTAATAAATATTAAAATAAATATTATTTAATTAAAATGCCACAAAAATTATTTTAGACTGTTTATAAATCTCGAATCGGACTGGGTCAAAAATTAAGGGTCTACACATGTTTAAGCTTATTCTGAAATGTAAAGCCAAATCATGTTTAGGTTTATTCTAAAACCTAAATTGAATTAAAATTTTAGGTTAATTTATAACCTAAGTTCAACTAATTTTTTAGGTTCTCTTTTAAACCAAAGTTCAATTTTATGTTCTGGTAAACCCAAGTTCACAAGTCCATTTAAAATTAAAGTTCAATTAAGTCCATTTTAGGGACCTTTCAATTCAACTAATTAATCGATAATTTTACATTTAATCCTAAGTCCAAATTGATCCATATTTAAGGTTCAAGTGGGTTCTTTAATTATTTTTGGCCATTTTGCATTTAGGTTGACCATTTTTATCAAACCAAATTAAAAAATAAAAAATAATCAAAAGATGGAAAAGGTAGGGTTGTACCTTCTTTCGAACCTTGGTTGGCAAAGGACACAACTTATGGCTGGATCTACAGTTCACTTGAGGGGTCAAGGTCCTTGATTGAATGGTTTGGGTTGCTTAAAATAAAGTAAGGACCCAAAGAAATGTCAGTACCCAAATTTGCTAATGAAGCAAATTTTAGGCATTTGCACCAAGAAGGATTGAACCATTTCTTTTAAAGAAATGTAGAAAGAAGAGAAAAGAAGCCAACTAGCAATTAGGTTTTCTTAGTTGGTTAATGTGTGTGTAAAATGGGGGGTGGGGGCTATTTATAGATGTTTTCATCTGAAGAACAAACTAGCTACCATAGTAAAGGTTGTGACAGTTGTTGGGTTGCCTGCAACAGCAAATTGGCATACTGCAATAGCAAAATAGGCTCATGCAGTAGTCATGGCTACTCTAGGGTTTTGCTGAAGGAGCAACCCCATTTTTCACCTTAAATTGGTCAAAATATTCAGAATTTCTTACTTTTCATGGAGGATTAGATCCAGTAACTGGGGGTCTATGGCTGACCGATATTGAAAACCATCATTTAGCTATTGCAATTCTTTTCTTGATAGTGGGTCATAGCCTTTTACTACTCCAAGGAGGCCTACGATAGCTGCATGCCCAATTATGGCATGGGGCTACCACAATTGGCCAGCTATGCACAGTTAACTTCAACGAGCCATTCAGGCCCTCTAGTGTTCAATTTGGGCCATTCATACTTTTTGCCTTACCAAGTCTAATGGAGAGAGTTTTCTCCCCATCCCTATAGGGGAAAAACAAGGGAAATCCCCACCCCATTTGTAGCAAATCCCAATAGAAAATGAGGATTCCCTTCCCCAATGCCAAGCCTACTAAAATGACATTGTTATATTAATTTTTTTTAAAATACCTTGACCCTATGAAAAGTTTCTTTATTGAGATTTTTATTGAATTTTGAAAATTGTCATTACCTTCTAAAAGGTTACAATATTTATGGCTATGATTACAAAAACCTTAATTACAAATGAGGGAACTTAATTAAAAGGTAATAGGCTATGAAAAATAAAAAGAAATATTTATATAGAAACTAAATATTCATCAAGGTAAACAAAATGCCAAAACAGCATGTCTATCCGATATTCCTACCAAAAATAAATGAGGAAACAAATATCTGCCAAACATTGTTGTAAATTGGAAAAACCTTTTTTGGAGATCTAAACATTGGAATTTGGGCGAAAAGCGATGGGCCACGTTGCAAAGCAATAATTTTGACTCTTTAGCCCATTTTCCATTTGGCTAGGCCTAGAGAATGCTCAAATTGCGACTTTGACTTTTGGCAATAATTACCAAATTACTACTAGAGCAGTTTTCTAACATATTGCTCTATAAAAGCTATGGTCATCCATTCTGCATCACCTTCTCTCACAAGCAGACTAAGAAAACTAAAAAAACAAGAATGAGAATTGATTTCCAATTGATGATTGAAAATTAGGGCTGGTGACTACTTATGAACAAAATGAGGACTGAAATTAGGACAAAATTAGTGGTCTTGTAGAGTCTTAAAATGATTAGGACTAAAATTAGGACATAATTTGGATCAAAATTTCATCTGGCATCATTAGAAAATATGCACAAGCATGCTTAATTAAATGGCACTGTCATGCATAATAGTCTTCAGGGAGTTTATCCTCTTCTTTGAAAATTACAAAACTCTTTTTCAAAGGCATGCTTATGCAAATCCCAAATGCACGCCTGTACTAATAGATTTGGTTTCTGAACTTGAGCTTTTCTTTCTCCTTTTTTGGTAGGTGAGTTTCTAACTTAAATGTTTATGTCTTTTTGTAATGCACAATCATGCTCTTCACATTAGCTACTAGTCTTTAGTTCCTCTTCTTTCTTGTGTTCTGGCATAAGGCTTTTTACTTGGCATGGTTGTGTTGTTCACAAAGGCTCAACTGATGTAACACTCGTATTTTTACTAAATATAATTAAATAATTAATATGGAGGGCATTAGAGTGATGGAACAGGGATATAAATAGTGTATACCAAATGTATACACAAGATATATATAAAATATATATTGGATACCTAATACATACCTGGTATATACATAATATATATACTTTCATAAAAAAAAACAACGATTTTGTAAGAAGTTAAATAGTAAAAGTCAATGTCAAAATTAAAAAAACAATGGAAATTAAAATATTTTTTGGTGGGAGGGAAAAATATTAAATATTAATTAATTAATATATATAAGTGGTTAAGAAGAAAGAATAAATAAAAGTCAAATTTCTTCTTCTTCTTCTTCTTCTTCTTCTTCTTCCTAGTGAGGTTCAACTCGATGGATGGCTAAGGGAGGTTTTTGCTTCTTCAATTACATCAAATTTCAAAAGGATTACTAAGGATTTAGAGTGGTTTTGAATATTTTCCATCAAAATGTAAGAGATCTTCCCAATTTAAGAGCCTCTCATTTAAATTCACGACTATGTAAAATTTCAAGTTTTGATAAAGGTTTCAATAATTATTAATATGGGTTGCTATGAAGTTATTTTGATTTATATGTAATGATTTTAAGTTTAGTTGGTAGAAATGATTAAGTATAATACCCTTATACCCTATATACATATAATATATATTTTCAGCATATGTAAAATACGCATATATGGTATAAAAAATGTCACAACCCAGTTTAATAAAAAATTTTACATTTCTGATTTAAAATTTCAAATACTAAATATATAAAATTAAATAGTATATAAATATTCTTTACTTGTTATAGGAACCCAAAATAAACATTTTATATGAAAATCTCTGTGAAAACATGCATCATCAAAATTCAGCAAAATACAGCATGCATCAGAAAACACTCCCAAATAATTTCAAATCATCATTTTACCCATACTCCTCAATTTCACCAAGTTTCTCAAACATTTATATATATATAATTTAGAACACATTTAAACCCCCATTTCAAATAACTTAACCCAAACATTCTTTATAGTTTACAATACATAAAATCCAAAAATATGATATAATATGCATAATACCCAAAATATACAATAGCATAAAATATATACATGTTGCTAACAGTGTTTCTAATCTTGATATCAACTCTACAAGCACAACCACAAGTCTAGACCCGACCTGGTCTAGAAGAACTCTCTAGCTCAGCCGAATCTACCCTGTCACTTGCGTGATGTAAACAATCACGCAAAGCCAAAAGCCTAGTAATACAAACTTGATAACAATAAAACTCAAATGCAATGCCAATGCACAATGCATATGGATATCACATTATTCGATTTTCTCATACTTTTCAAATATTTCACAATCCATAATTCACATAAAAACAAACATAAACATGGTCCCAAAGATAACTAATATGCTATTCAAATTTCAGAGTTACTGTTTTGGTCTATAATGACACCATGTGTCTAGCCCCGTAGGTAAAATATCAATATAATAGTCCAACTAGGTATGAGCTTACGATTCAGTCATTTCACCCAGCCCAACTTTAAGGACTTGTTTTTAAGGCTTACGACCCGGTCATTTCATCTCAAAAATATTTTCACAGTGATGCACAACGTCTAGCCCATAGGCAAATAATAGGCCTACCGCCAAACACAGAACTTTGAAAATTGAATAACATACTAGGCACACCATTTATTCATATTTCTCATTTATATCAATATCAATTCATTTCATTATGTTTTCACATATCTCATTACATTATACCACATTTTTACATTTATAACACATTACCCAATTACTTTGGGTATTTCAACAAAATTCACATATTAATCACATTTAATGTAATCTAGCCAATATCAATGGCTTTTTAACAATGCACTTAATGCATACACAACAAATGGCATTACCCAAACACTTTGGGTCATTTTCACATAATAAACATATTTGACATTTTACACAATTTAGCCATTATCAATGGCTTTTCACAATGCATTTAACACATATATGACATTACAAATGTCATAGCACATTATTCATACATAACCAATGTATTAAGTAGCTTAACACATTTTTCAACCAAAATGTGTTAAGCCCAAATGTCATGCAAACATAACCAATGTATTCAAAGTTTGTACTTACCTCAAATAACAACCAAAACAAGCTTAAAACAGCCTCCAATCCTACCCTTCCAACTTGCCCTTCACCACTTGAGTGAAGCAAATCAACTTCCCTCAATACCTAAACCAAATGTGATAGCAAATAATCATTTAGTATCACATTTAATGGCATTTTCAATATTAAACCATAATTAAACCCCATCCAAGCAAAAATCCAAAATTTAAGGCTAACCTCACTTTTACTTTGGATTCTCATACTAGGCCATTCATTTTAATATATTAAGTTTATTTGTATTGTTAGAAACATATTTTAATACATTTAAACCATTTACATTACAAAAACACACTTTTATACACAAAATTCTAAAATGGCATAACCTTCCCCCATTGAAGGTTTTCCATTCCAACACAATCCATTAATCATTTTAAGCTTATATTCATCACTTACATCACCAAACAACAATATTAAACCAAAAAAAATTATACAATTCAACAACTTTGGAAAAATCATTTTCCAAAACCCTAAATCACACTTCCATTCTCAAACTCCAACCAAACACAACCAAATACATTATTTGACTTTAAAATACTTGTTCAAGCACCAAAACAACTCATTTATAACCAATTTGCACAATTAAAAATCATGATTTCTCAAACCCTAAGAGTCCATAACCCTAAATTCTCTCTCTTCACCATTCTTTATCCAAATTCAACCATTTCTTCAATCCAACCTTAAAATAATTAATAACTACCCAAAATAACTTCATACACACCAATTTCAACAATTATAACATACTACTTCAAAAATCTAAAACTCACATATTCAAAATTTCTATGGAAATCCAAAGAAAAAGCTAAAGAACTTACTTTTTCAAGTGGAAATCTCTAAAAATCCTTTTTGAACCTTTGAAATCCTTCAATTCTTGAAAGCTTGGAAGATCAAAATCCTCTCTTGAACATCCATGGTGATTTCGGCCCTTGATGGAGAAGAAGAAGATTAAAAAAAACTTTTTATTTTCTCTTTCCTTTCATCTTTTAATTTTAACCATATATATATTTTTTAATAATTTAATAATTAATAATTTAATTATTTATTTAATAAATTAAAAGTCCAAAAATCCCTCTTCCATTCAAAAATTATTTATTTTTGAATTATTTATTAATTTTAAATTTCTAAAAGTTATTTACAAAAATGCCATTGGACTTTGACATTTTTTTAAAAAGTGTTGACTTTTATATGTTATGTATATTTTACATATATATATATTTCACTTTTTCATTTAAAAACCTCCCATTTTTCATTTAAACTCATTTAATTTAATTTATCCAATTTAATTATAATATATTTTATCAAATTTCCAAAAATTAGAAATTTTCAAAAAAAATTTGGGATATTACATTAAGTTAGAATGAAGTTTGGTGAAGGTAGTGGTGAATTTAGGGTTTTTATGGAAGCTAGGTTAGGGTTTGTATAATTGGTATTTTAATTTTTAATAAAATGGGTAGAATTGTGATATTAATGACATATCTCTACATATTAATTTATTTAGGAGTGTGTAAAGTGAATTTGCCCAATTGAAGGAATTAGGGCTTTCGAAGAAATAAGCTTGGAGAGACATTTTAAGGAAATTTTGGAACTTTTCTAAGGTGAGTACATACTTTGTAACATTTTAATTGGTTTTTGAAATCATTCACTTTTGCTCACTGTAGACCCTTAATTTTTTACTCAGTCTGGTCCGATATTTTTTATATAGTCCAAAATAATTTTAATGGTATTTTAATTAAATAATATTTATTTTAGTATTTATTATTTATAATTTTTAATAAAAATAAAAAATGGTAAAATTAATAAAAGTAAAAATTAAAAAAATTAAAAAATAAATAAATTCGGCAACGAAAAATTCATCGCCGAAGGCCAATTCGCCCGCAGGAGCCATTGGCCATTTCATTGCAGGAAATTCCTATGACGAATTGGTGCCCATGTAACACCCCCGTACCCCATATATGCACA
Organism: Garcia nutans; assembly: GCA_947685225.1. Classification (NCBI taxonomy): domain Eukaryota; kingdom Viridiplantae; phylum Streptophyta; class Magnoliopsida; order Malpighiales; family Euphorbiaceae; genus Garcia; species Garcia nutans. The sequence goes on from CANTUV010000007.1 coordinate 52,946,707, forward strand.
CTACATACAACCACATCAGTAATATACGTATATCAGATACAGGAGTGTCACGGTTTATATTAAACAACTCAATCTTTCAATTTAACAACAATATAAGAAAACTTAAAACATTCAAATAATATTATAAAATATATTAGATAAAACATTTATTTATTAGGCAGTGGAAAATGTAACGGTATTTACATATATATATATACATTAAAATCAATATTTACAAAATATATAGAGTTTATACATGTTTGGCAGTTCATCTCTGATCTTTAAGCCCACAATCAACACTTCAAAGTCTAGACTCGACTCCGTCTAGATGAACTCTTCGGTTCAACCGGATCTACCCAGTCACCTGCGCGATGAACCACAATCGCGCTAAGCCAACGGCTTAGTGGTACAAACCATGATAATAATATGCTTTAATGTAATGCCAATGTCATGCATTCAAATATTATAAACAATACATGAGGATATCATATTTCAAAACCTTACATTAAATTTTATTATTCATTTGTTTCACCATTCACGATTCACATTTAAACAAAGACAAGCATGGGCCCAAAAGAAACTAATATGCCATTCAACTTTCAGAGTTAATGTTTGGTTCAATTATCACATTTATCATCACAACTAGGCTTCAAGGATTAGGCCCAACCAAGCTTCAAGGGGAGCGAAGCATGCTAAGCATCAACCCAACTTAGCTTCAAGGACCAAACCCAACCCAGCTTCAAGGGTTTGTAACATCCCAACTATGCTTCAAGGACTAGACCCAACCAAGCTTCAAGGGGAGTTAAGCATGCTAAACTTCAACCTAACTTGGCTTCAAGGATCAAGCCCAACCCAGCTTCAGGGGTTTGTTACTATTAGGCATGCCACCAACAACAAAACTCTGAAAATTGAAAAACACATTAGGCACACAATTCTTTCATTATTTCATTATCAATTCCATTCTCATTTCCTCATAATCATCTAGGCAAACATGCCCCAATTATTTCATTTGCATCATTATAGCCAACAACAATGGCTTCACATCTCATCGTTAGGGTATACACAACCAATTGCATTGTACATATAATTTGAATGATCATCATATCTTTCACATTATGCAAATCATAGCATTAATCAAATATATCAACAATGTAGTAATTACTTAACAAATTTACAACCAAATGTGTTAAGTCCCAAAGTCATATAAATGTATGCAAATGAAATAATTGGGGCATGTTTGCCTAGATGATTATGAGGAAATGAGAATGGAATTGATAATGAAATAATGAAAGAATTGTGTGCCTAATGTGTTTTTCAATTTTCAGAGTTTTGTTATCGGTGGCATGCCTAATAGTAACAAACCCCTGAAGCTTGGGATTGATCCTTGAAGCCAAGTTAGGTTGAAGTTTAGCATGCTTAACTCCCCTTGAAGCTTGGTTGGGTCTAGTCCTTGAAGCCTAGTTGGGATGTTACAAACCCTTGAAGCTGGGTTGAGTTTGGTCCTTGAAGCCAAGTTGGGTTGATGCTTAGCATGCTTCGCTCCCCTTGAAGCTTGGTTGGGCCTAATCCTTGAAGCCTAGTTGGGATGATAAATGTGATAATTGAACCAAACATTAACTCTGAAAGTTGAATGGCATATTAGTTTCTTTTGGGCCCATGCTTGTCTTTTTTTAAATGTGAATCGTGAATGGTGAAACAAATGAATAATAAAATTTAATGTAAGGTTTTGAAATATGAAATCCTCATGTATTGTTTATAATATTTGAATGCATGACATTGGCATTACATTAAAGCATATTGTTATCATGGTTTATACCACTAAGCTGTTGGCTTAGAGCGATTGTGGTTCATCGCGCAGGTGACAGGGTAGATCCAGTTGAACCAGAGAGTTCAGCTAGACCGAGTTGAGTCTAGACTTTGAAGTGTTGATTGTGGGATTAAAGATTAGAGACGAACTGCCAAACATGTATAAACTCTATATATTTTGTAAATATTGATTTTGATGTATATATATATATGTAAATACCGCTACATTTTTCTCTGCCTAATAAATAAATGTTTTATCTAATATATTTTATAATATTATTTGAATGTTTTAAGTTTTCTTATATTGTTGTTAAATTGAAAGATTTTGTTGTTTAATATAAACCGTGACACTCCTGTATCTGATATACGTATATTACAGATGTGGTTGTATGTAGTGTGCGTATATGGGGTACCGGGGTGTTACAACTGTTTTGATATCAGAGCCTAGGTTTGAGATTCTCAGCCTAGGTGAATTTTAAGAAAAAGAAAATTTTGATTTTAAAATATGGTTTTTAAATAAGATACATGCTTTGGCATTGGCAGTCTCTGATCTTTAATGAGGTATATTCTGCTGTGTCTGCGGATATAGGTAGTGATGGCATCTCACTCACATCAGTCCATAGAAGGTAGTGCTGAGAGTGTAGCTCCTGAAGAGGGTAGAGATGGAGCTAGGGATGAGAGAGCTAGAGAGGCACCTGTTTCTGTGCTAGAGAGACCAGTTGTTGATGAGGTTCCGCCAGTTTGGCTAAGACATATAGTAGAATTGTTGAGGCAAGCTCCAGTGCAGCCGTCACCGCCACCATAGCCGCAAGTGCCAGTGAGACATTATGATAAATTGAGAAAGTATGGGGCTGAGGATTTCTTTGGCACTACAGACCCTGCAGTAGCTGAGTAGTGGTTGGATAGAGTTCAGAGGGTATTCATCCAATTGCAAGCCACTCCTGAAGAGAAATTTGATTATACTAGATCCCTTCTGTAGAGAGATGCTTATGATTAGTGGAAGACGGTTCCACATGCCATGGATGATCCACCGACTTTGTCTTATGGTGATTTTCTGCGGGAGTTTGAGCAAAAATATACTCCAAGGGAGTATAAGGATGCTAAGAAGATGGAATTTCTAAATATGAGACAAGAGAACTGGACAGTGACAGAGTATGAGATTGAGTATATCCGGTTGAGTCACTATGCCGGTGGGATTATTTCAGATGAGATTGACCGGTGCAGGAGATTTGAGGAGGGATTAAGGCCCTCTATTATGTGTATTGTTGCTGGTTCTCGGTACCAAGATTTTTCTCAGTTGGTTGCCGCAGCTAGAAGTGTTGATAGAGCACAGGGTATTGCAGCAGCTGCTACTGAGGAGGAGATTAGAGTTAGGAAACCCTAGTTTGAGGCAGGGTCTTCGTCTATGAAGAGAGGCCGAGGAAGTTTTGTTCTAAGGATCAGTAGGAGCCAGAGGTAGTCGGGTAGGTCAGTTCAGTATCAGAGGCAGAGACCGAGACCTACAGTTTCTGTAGTGAGTGCTCCGACTCCAGTGGTGCAGAGATCGATTCTTCCTACATGTGTCCATTGTGGTAGGGCACATGGGGGTGCTTGCTGGAAGACGGGTGGATCAGGAATATGTTTTAGATGTGGGTCACCAGCTCATTTTATCAAAGATTGCCCTGAGCTACTGGAAGATAGACAGACTGATACTGCAGCTTCTCGACCTAGTGTCAGTAGAGGAGGTCGAGAGGTCAGAGGTTTCAATAGAGGTGGTCGACCCGGGATTAGTCAGAGAGGAGGCTCCACATTCGGAGGCAGTAGGCCAGATGAGGCTGGGTCATCTCAGCAAGTGTATGTGATGCAGAGGCAGCCAGATGCTTCAGCAGTTATTGCAGGTACATTTTCTTTATTTGGCATTTCAATTCTTGCTCTTATTGATCCAGGATCTACTCATTCATACATAAGTGCATCTATCTTGCATGTGTCTGAATTGCATTCTGAGTCCCTAGGATTTGATGTTTTGGTGACAAATCCTTTAGGGCATAGTGTGGTTGTTAGCAAGGTGCACCGAGATAGTTCAGTTGTGGTGCAAGTTGAAGAGTTTCTTGGTGATTTGATTGAAATGCCTTTTAAGTAGTATGATCTGATTCTAGGCATGGATTGGTTGTCTAAGCATGGAGCTGTGGTAGACTGTAAAAAAAAAGTGTGTTACCTGGAGAACCAGTGATGGTAGAAGTGTAATGGTATCTAGTGAGCAGAGACAACTTGCATTCTTGTTTGTTTCAGCTGTTGCAGCTAGGAAGTTGATTAGAAAAGGGTGCAATGTTTATCTTGCTTATCTTGTGGATACCATAATAGTGGGTTCTCAACTTGATAGTATACCTACAGTTGCGAAATTTTCAGATGTTTTTCCTAAGGAGTTGCCAGGGTTACCCCCTGTGAGAGAGGTTGAGTTTGGTATCAATTTTTTGTCTGATACCACTCCCATCTCTATTACTCCATATAGAATGGCACCTGCTGAGTTGAGAGAGTTGAAGGTGCAGTTGCAAGAGTTGTTGGATAAAGGATTTGTTCGCTCTAGTATGTCTCCGTGGGGAGCCCCTGTTTTGTTTGTAAAGAAGAAGGATGGTACTTTGAGGTTGTGCATCGATTATAGGCAGTTGAATAAGATGACTATTAAGAATAAGTATCATCTGCCTAGAATTGATGATCTCTTTGATCAATTGAAGGGAGCAGTGGTTTTCTCCAAGATTGATCTGAGATCAGGGTACCATCAGTTGAGGGTTAGAGCTGAAGATGTTCCTAAGACAGCTTTCCGCACAAGGTATGGGCATTATGAGTTTTTGGTAATGCCTTTTGAGTTGAAGAATGCACCAGCAGCTTTTATGGATTTGATGAACATGGTATTCAGACGATATTTAGATCAGTTTGTGGTGGTCTTTATTGACGATATTTTGGTGTATTTGCATAATAAGGAGGAGCATGACAAGCATTTGCGGATTGTGTTGCAGACCTTGAGAGAGAAGCAATTATATGCTAAGCTATCAAAATGTGAGTTTTGGCTTGATCAAGTGACTTTTCTGGGTCATGTGGTGTCAGCAGATGGTATAAGAGTTGATCCAAGTAAAGTTGAAGCTATTTTGAATTGGAGTCCACCGAAGTCTGTGACTGATGTTAGAAGTTTTCTGGGTTTGGCAGGATATTATCGACGTTTTGTTAAAGGTTTTTCTTTGATAGCTACTCCACTCACCAGATTACTTTGAAAAGGAGTTAGATTTGTGTGGATAGATCAGTGTCAAGCTAGTTTGGAGCAGTTGAAGGAGATGTTGACTCAAGCTCCTATTCTTACTTTGCTTGTGGAAGATAAACCATATGTGATTTACAGTGATGTTTCACATAATGGTTTAGGTTGTGTTTTGATGCAGGAGGGTAGAGTCATAGCTTATGCTTCTCGGTAGTTGAAGCAGCATGAGCTTAATTATCCGACACATGATTTGGAATTGGCAACTATAGTGTTTGTTTTGAATATTTGGCGACACTACTTGTATGGGGAGAAGTGTTTCATTTATACAGATCATAAAAGTTTGAAATATTTGGGTGTTCAGAGAGAGCTGAATCTTCGGCAAAGACGGTGGTTGGAGTTGATCAAAGACTATGACTGTTTGATTGATTATCATCCTGGTAAGGCAAATGTTGTTGCAGATGCCTTGAGTCGGAAGTCTTTAGCAGGTTTGACTATTTATTCGCTCTTGTTGCTTGTTGAGTTGAGAGCGTTACATGCTAGTTTTGAATTATGTGATGATGGTGCGTTGTTGGCTCAATTGCAGTTGGGACTGGTGTTGTTGGATTAGATTAAAGAGGCTCAGTTGGCTGATGAGAAAATTCAGAAAGTTGTGTCAGATTACCAAAATGGGGAGAGCCGAGATTTCCATGTGAGAGGTGATGGTAGCCTTTGGTACAAAGATAGATTGTGTGTTCCTGATGATACAAGATTGAGAAAGATTATTTTGGAAGAAGTACATCAATCGATTTTTGCTATGCACCCTGGGAGTACCAAGATGTATCATGATTTGAAGCAGCATTACTGGTGGTCAGGTATGAAGAGGGACATAGTAGAGTTTGTATCCAAATGTCTCACTTGTTAAAGAGTGAAAGCCGAGCACTAAGTTCCAACAGGGTTGCTCCAACCTTTATCAGTGCCTGAATGGAAATGGGAACGTGTGACAATGGATTTTGTGACTAGTTTACCATTGACTCAGAAGAAGCATGATGCCATATAGGTGATTATTGATCGGTTGATGAAGACAGCTCATTTTCTTCCAGTTAGAATGGACTATTCTCTGGAGAAGTTGGCTGAGTTGTATATCAATGAGATAGTGAAGTTGCATGGAGTCCCAATTTCTTTGGTGTCTGATCGAGATCCCTGATTCACTTCAAGGTTTTGGAAGAGTTTTCATGGTGCTTTGGGTTCTCGATTGCACTTTAGCATAGCTTTTCATCCGCAGACAGATGGGCAGTTAGAGAGAGTGATACAAATTATAGAGGATATGTTGAGAAGCTGTGTCATTGATTTCTCTGGAGGTTGGGACAAATTTCTACCTCTAGTGGAATTTGCTTATAACAACAGTCATCAATCCAGTATTAAAATGGCACCTTATGAGGCATTGTATGGTAGAAGATGCAGAATGCCTCTATGTTGGAATGAAGTTGGAGAAGGCAAGTTGATTGGTCCCAATTTGATTAAGGAAACGGAAGAGAAAGTGAAGATAATTTAGGATCGGTTGAAAGCAGCTTCAGATTGGCAGAAATCTTATTCATATTTGAAGAGGAGAGACATAGAGTTCAATGTTGGAGATACAGTATTTCTGAAAGTGTCTCCTTAGAAGAAGATTTTGAGATTTGTCCGAAAAGGAAAGCTAAGTCCTCATTTTATTGGACCTTATGAAGTATTAGAAAGAGTTGGACCAGTTGCTTATTGACTTGCTTTGCCACTTGAGTTGGATAGAATTCACAATGTCTTCCATGTTTCTATGCTGCTGAGGTACAGATTAGACCCATCTCATGTTTTGTCGGTTGAATCTATTGAGGTGAGTCCGAATCTGACTTTTGAAGAAGAACCTGTGGTTATTTTGGCACATGAAGTGAAAGAGTTGAGAAATAAGAAAGTGCCACTTGTGAAGATTCTTTGGAAGAATCATGCAAAGGAAGAGGCAACTTGGGAGAGTGAGCAAGTGATACGAGATCAGTATCCTCAATTGTTTTAGACTTGATATTAGGTAATTTCGAGGACAAAATTTCTTTTTAGAGGGGGAGAATTGTAATATCCCAAAGTATACCCTAAAAGTTTTGGAATATTTATTGTTGTATTTGGATTAAGTGTTATAAGTGTATATGTTTAGGTGGAAAGAGAAAAGAGGTAAGGAGAAGAGTGTATATGTTGTATATATAGAGATATATACAACATATACAAGTCAAAGAAATGGAAGGTCAAAAGAAGATTTATTTATTTTTAAATTAATTGGAATGGAAATTAAAGGAAGTGGATGAGGATATTTATGAATATTTTATTATTTAATTTGCTTGGTTGAGATTTAAAGAGATGATTGAGTGGTTAAGAGAGAGTTGACTTGTGTTCTATTCATCTTCTTCTTCTTTTCTTTTCTCCTTGACTGGCTAACTCCATTGCAAGAGAGAAAGTGAGATTTTGTCTTTCCAAACTCAAGGTTTGAAGGTGTTTCAAGTGATCAAGTTGGAATTCTAAAGATTTTCATCACTTTTGGTAAGTTTCCAACTTGTTTCTTTGGTTTTCTTCTAAATTTGTGTATTGAGTTTGGTGATTGATTGTTGATAGTATGTGTATATTTGATTATGGTGTATTTGAGGGTGTGTGATCTTCTTGGTGTTGATTTTGAAGTTTGATTGAAGAGATAGAGTTAAGTTTGGTGTTGGAAGAGCAAGTGTTGTGTTTGAGTTGTGTGTATGTGATAGTTGTGAATTGGTGTTTGATGTATGTTTTGAATTGTTTTGGTGTTTTTGCTAGTTATTATGGTTTATGGGTGTGTTTAGTTAAGTTTGTTTGAAGTCGAAAATGGTGGAAGTAAGAGGTTTGTTGGATGTGATGTTGTTGTTGCCGGAATCAGGATTTTTGGCCTCACATGTCCATGAGCACGGCCATGTCTTTGGGCGTGTCATTGGTTCTATTTTCTGGGTTGGACATGCCCATGTCACCAAAGACTATTTTCATCTTCTTCTTTCTTCTCCAAGAGGGCTGGCCACCATCTTCATCCAAAGGAAAAGAGATTTTGCTTCTTGCTAACTCAAGCAATTGAAGGATTTCAACTGATCAAGTTGGAGTTTTAAGGATTTTTCTTCATATTTGGTAAGTTTCCAACTTGTTTCATTGATTTCTTTTGAAAGTTGTATTTGAGTTTATTGGATGTTTGGTGTAGTTATGTTTATGGTTGATTTTGGGTATGTTTGAAGTTCTTGTGTCTAAATAACTTTGAATTTGGGGTTGGATTGAAGAAAAGGTTAAATTTGGTGAAGAGAATAAGAGTTTTGAGTTGTGTAACTTTTGGGTTAAGAAGTCTTGGTTGTGATTGTGTATTTTTGCTTGTATTTGAGTTGTGTTGATGTTTATACAAGTATAATATGGTATATTGATGGATTTGGTTGAGTTTTTGTGGAGTTGATAAGGTTATTGAAAGATGATAGTTGCATGTGGTTTTTTTTGCGTCGGTATCAGGTTTTTGGCCTGACACGCCCGGTGGCATGGCCATGTCTTTAGGCGTGTCGATGGTTCTATTTTTGGTGTTGGTGACACATGCAGTGACATGCCCATATTACTGAGCGTGTCATAGCTACTGTGTTGTGGTGAATTGACACGTGCAGTGACACGCCCATGTCACTGAGCGTGTCATAGCTAGTGTGTTGTTGGAGTATTTGCACGTGCAGTGACACACCCATGTTACTGAGCGTGTCAAAGCTTCTGTGTTGTGGGTTTAGTGCACGATCATGGACACTCCCGTGTTGTTGAGCATGTCATGTTTAGAGTTTTCCCTAGATGGGTCTTTTTCTTATTTTTCTCTATGGATCACTTAGTGATTATTTATAATCACATTTGGTTTAGGTTTGGAAGAGACTTGAGTTACCCTAATACAAGTGTTGACAGATATCTTAGAAGAGGAGGTTGAAGTGGTGTTTGTTGCTCTTAGAGGTAAGTACAAACTTTGAATAATTGTTTATATTTGCATGGTATTAGGACTTAACACCACTTCAATCTCATCAGAAATAATCCCTCCAGCAGGCTCCCAATATCAAGATTTTTCTCAGTTAATTGTAGCTGCTAGGAGTGTTGAGAGAGCACAGGGTATTGCAGAAGTTGCTAGAGATGAGGAGACCAGGGTTAGGAGACCTCAGAGTGAGGCAGGATCTCCATCTGTGAAGAGAGGCCAAGGGGGATTTTTTCTGAGGTTTAGTAGGAGCCAGAGGCAGTTTGGTAGGTCAGTTCAGCAGCAGAGGCAGAGATCGAGACCTACAATTTCTATGGCTAGTCCTCTAACTCTAGTAGTTCAAAGGCCAGTTTCATATACCTGTGTCCATTGTGGTAGGGCACATGGGAGTGCATGCTGGAAGATTGGTGGACTAGCAGTGTGTTATAGATGTGGGTCACCAGATCATTTCATCAAAGATTGCCCTGAGCCACTAGAGGATAGATAGACTGACACTGCAGCTTCTTGACCCAGTGTTAGAGGGGGTCGTGATGGCAGAGGTTCTAGCAAAGGAGGTCAGACATGGTCTGATCAGAGAGGAGGTTCTTTAGCCGCAGGTAGTTGACCAAATGAGGCAGGACCGTCACAGCGGGTTTATATGATGCAAAGGTAGCCGGATGCTTCAGCTGTTATTACTGGTACTTTTTCTTTATTTGGTACTTCAGTTCGTGCTTTGATAGATCCTGGATCAATGAATTCATACATTAGTGCATCCATCTTGCCTGTGACTGAATTGCATTTTGAGTCCCTAGGATTTGATGTTTTGGTGATAAATCCTTTAGGGCATAGTGTTGTAGTTAGCAACGTGCACCGTAATAGTCCAGTTGTGGTTTAGGATGAGGAGTTCCTTGGTGACTTAATTGAGATTCCTTTCAAGGAGTATGATTTAATTTTAGGCATGGATTGGTTATCTAAGCATTGGGCTATGGTGGACTATTAGAAGAAGTGTGTTACTCTAAGAACTTGTGATGGTATCTAGTCAGCAAAGACATCTTTCATCCATGTTTGTTTCAGCTGTTTCAGCTAGGAGGATGATTTGTAAAAGATGTGAAGCTTATCTTGCTCATGTAGTAGATACCAGAGTAATGGGTTCCCAGCTAGACAGTATACCCACAGTTGCTAAATTTCTAGATTTTTTCCTAAGGAGTTGCCAAGATTACCCCTTGAGAGAGAAGTGGAGTTTGGTATCGATTTATTACCTGGTACCACTCCTATCTCTGTTACTCCTTATCGTATGGCACCTACTGAGTTGAGAGAGCTGGAGGTGTAGTTGCAGGAGTTGTTGGGTAAAGGGTTTGTTCGCCCTAGTGTGTCACCGTGGGGAGCACCCATTTTGTTTGTGAAGAAGAAGGACGGTACCTTAAGATTGTGCATTGATTACCGACAGTTGAATAAAGTGACCATCAAGAACAAGTATCCATTGCCTAGGATAGATGATCTCTTTGATCAGTTGAAAGGAGTAGCAGTTTTCTCTAAGATTGATCTGAGATCAGAATACCATCAGTTGAGAGTCAGAGATGAAGATGTACCTAAGTCAGCTTTCCGTATGAGATATGGGCATTATGAATTTTTGGTGATGCCCTTTGGATTGACGAATGCACCAACAGCATTTATGGATTTGATGAACAGGGTATTCAGACCCTATCTAGGTCAATTTGTGATGGTTTTTATTAATGATATTTTGGTGTATTCACGTAATGAGGAGGATCGTGACAAGTATTTATGGATTGTATTGTAGACTCTGAGAGAGAAGCAGTTGTATGCTAAGCTGTCTAAATGTGAGTTTTGGCTTGATCAAATGACTTTTCTCGATCATGTGGTTTCAGCATAAGGTATTAGAGTTGATCCAAGTAAAGTTGAGGCTATTTTGAATTGGAGTCCACCGAAGACTGTGATAGAGGTTAGAAGTTTTCTGGGTTTGGCAGGCTATTATCGACGATTTGTGAAAGGTTTTTCTATGATAGCTACTCCACTCACCAGATTACTTTGGAAGGGAGTTAGATTCATATGGATAGATTAGTGTCAAGCAAGCTTTGAGCAACTTAAGGAGATGTTGACTCAGGCTCCTATCCTTACTTTGCCTGTGAAAGGTAAACCTTATGTGATTTACAGTGATGCTTCACATAGTAGTTTAGGTTGTGTTTTGATGTAAGAGGGTAGAGTCATTGCTTATGCTTCTCGATAGTTGAAGTCGCATGAGCTAAATTATCCGACTCATGATTTGGAGTTAGCAGCTATAGTTTTTGCTTTGAAGATTTGGCGACATTACTTGTTTGGAGAGAAGTGTTTCATTTATACAGATCACAAGAGTTTGAAATACCTAGGTGTTCAGAGAGAGTTGAATCTTAGGCAAAGACGATGGTTAGAGTTGATTAAAGATTATGATTGTTTAATTGATTATCATCCTGGTAAGGCAAATGTTGTTGCTGATGCCTTGAGTCGGAAGTCTTTGGCAGGTTTGACTGCTTTTTCTCTCTTGTTGCTTGTTGAGTTGAGAGCGTTGCATGCCATATTTGAGTATTGGGATGATGCTGCATTGCTGGCTCAGTTGCAATTGAGGCCGGTGTTGTTGGATCAGATTAGGGAGTCTCAGTAGGTACATGAGAAAATCCAGAAAGTTATATTGGGTTGCCAAAAGGAGGAGAGTCGAGACTTTTATATGAGAAGTGATGGCAGTTTGTGGTATAGAAATAGATTGTGTGTTCCTGATGATGCAAGACTGAAAAAAGGTAATTTTGGAGGAAGCACATCAGTCAGCTTATGCTATGCACCCTGGGAGTACCAAGATGTATCAGGATTTGAAAGAATTTTATTGGCAGTCAGGTATGAAGAGGGACATAGTAGAGTTTGTATCCAGATGTCTCGCTTGTCAGAGAGTGAAGGCTGAACACCAAGTTCCTTCGGGATTACTTCAACCATTATCAGTGCCAAAATGGAAATGGGATCAAGTGACGATGGATATTGTGACTGGTTTGCCTTTGACTCAGAAGAAGCATGATGCAATTTGGATGATTGTTGATCGGATGACAAAGACAGCTCATTTCCTTCCAGTTCGGATGGATTATTCTCTTGAGAGGTTGGTTGAGCTGTATATCAGCGAGATAGTGAGATTGCATGGAGTCCCAATTTCTTTGGTATCTGATCGAGATCCCTGATTTACTTTGAGATTTCGAAAGATTTTACAGGATGCTTTGGGTTCTTGGTTGAATTTTAGTACTGCATTCCATCCTCAGACAGATGAGCAGTCAGAGAGAGTGATACAAATTTTAGAGAACATGTTGAGAAGTTATATCATCGATTTCTCTGGGAGTTGGGACTGATTTTTACCACTAATTGAGTTTGCTTATAACAACAGTCATCAATCCAGTATTAGTATGGCACCTTATGAGGTATTGTATGGTAGAAGATGTAGGACACCTCTATGTTAGGATGAGGTTGGAAAAGGTAGGTTGGTCGGTCCCGATTTGATTAAGGAAACATAAGAGAAAGTGAAGTTAATTTGGGATTGTTTGAAAGCAGCCTCAGATCGATAGAAATCATATTCAAATTTGAAGAGAAGAGACATAGAGTTCAGTGTAGGAGATAAAGTATTTTTAAAAATGTCTGCTTGGAAGAGAATTTTGAGATTTGGCCGCAGAGGAAAGTTGAGTCCTCATTTCATTGGACCTTATGAGATACTGAAAAGAGTTGGACCAGTTGCCTATCATCTAGCTTTACAGCCTGAATTGGATCGAATTCACAATGTCTTCCATATCTCTATGCTTTGGAGGTACAGGTCGAACTCATCTTATATTTTGTCAGTAGAATCAATTGAGGTGAGTCCATGTCTGACTTATGAGAAAGAACCAGTGTCTATTTTGGCTCGTGAAGTAAAGGAGTTAAGAAATAAGAAAGTGCCACTAGTGAAAGTTCTTTGGAAGAATTATGCTATTGAAGAGGCGACATGGGAGAGTGAGCAGATGATGCAAAATCAGTATCCCCGGTTGTTTCAAACTTGAGAGCAGGTAATTTCTAGGATGAAATTTATTTGTAGAGGGGGAGAATTGTAATATCCCTAAATTTTGGAAATATTAATTGTTGAAAATTAATCAAAGGATTTAAAAGTGTATATATTTGATTAAGTGAAAAAGATTAAAAAAAAGGAAGGAGATGTGTATATGTTGCATATATGTAGATATATACATTATATACAAGTCAACATGTTTAGTTGGTCAAATGATATTTTAAATTATTAAGATATTAATATGTTATGATAGTGGAAGATGATATTATAATATAATATTATTAATGCTTGGTGGAGATTAAAAGAGGTGATTGTGTGGTTTTTAAGAGGTTTGTGAGATTAGTGGAGTTGTTGACTATTTTCATCTTCTTCTTTCTTCTCCAAGAGGGTCAGCCAACATCTTCATCCAAAGGGAAAGAGATTTTGCTTCTTGCTAACTCAAGCAATTGAAGGATTTCAACTGTCATATTTGGTAAGTTTCCAACTTGTTTCTTTGATTTCTTTTGAAAGTTGTATGTGAGTTTATTGGATGTTTGGTGTAGTTATGTTTATGGTTGATTTTGGGTATGTTTGAAGTTTTTGTGTCTAAATAACTTTGAATTTGGGGTTGGATTGAAGAAAAGGTTAAATTTGGTGAAGAGAATAAGAGTTTTGAGTTGTGTAAATTTTGGGTTAAGAAGTTTTGGTTGTGATTGTGTATTTTTTGCTTGTATTTGAGTTGTGTTGATATTTATACAAGTATAATTGGTATATTGATGGATTTGGTTGAGTGTGTGTGGCGTTGATAAGGTTATTGAAAGATGATAGTTGGATGTGGCAATTTTTGTGTCGGTATTAGGTTTTTGGCCTGACATGCCCGGTGGCACAGCCATGTCTTTGGGTGTGTCGATGGTTCTATTTTTGATGTTGGTGACACGTGCAGTGACACGTCCATGTCACTGAGCGTGTCATAGCTACTGTGCTGTGGTAGAATTGACACATGCAGTGACACGCCCATGTCACTAATTGTGTCATAGCTACTGTGTTGTTGGAGTATTTGCACGTGCAGTGACACACCCATGTTACTGAGCATGTCAAAGCTTCTGTGTTGTGGGTTTAGGGCATGGTCATGGACACTCCCGTGTTGTTCAGTGTGTCATGCGTAGAGTTTTCCCTATAAGGGTCTTTTCCTTATTTTTCTTTGTGGATCACTTAGTGATTATTTATAATCACATTTGGTTTAGGTTTGGAAGAGACTTGAATTACCCTAATCCAAGTGTTGAGGGATATCTTAGAAGAGGATGTTGAAGTGGTGTTTGTTGCTCTTAGAGTTAATTGCAAACTTGAATAATTGTTTATATTTACATGGTATTGGGACTGAACACAGTTGTCAGGGAAAATGTGTTAAGTTACCTACTACATTGTTGATGCAAGAGTAATATGCTATGATTTGCATAATGTGAACTATGTGAAATATGTGATAATGATTCAAAATATATGGATAATGCAATTTATTATGTATACACTAATGATGGTATGTAAAGCCATTGGTGATGGCTAAATTGATATAAATGAGAAAATGAGAAAGGATTTGATAATGGAATTATAAAAGAATTGTGTGCCTAGTATGTTATTCAATTTTTAGAGTTTTGTATTTGGTGGCATGCCTAAAAAGTAACAATCCCTTGAAGCTGGGTTGGGCTTGGTCCTTGAAGCCTAGTTGGGTGTTACATGATGTAGCAGACCCCTGAAGCTGGGTTGGGCCTAGTCCTTGAAGCCTAGTTGGGATGTTACATATGAGGTAATCCTCAATGTGATTATGATTCGCCTTCAGGCTAGACAAATGTTGTTATATTGGACCAAAGCAGGAACTCTTAAATTTGAATAGCATATTAGATCCTTTTGGGCCCATGCTTCTCTTTGCTTTAAGGTGAATTATGAATGGTGGAACAATTGAGCAATATAATGAGATATAATGTTATGAAATATGATATCCTTGTGTATTGTTTCTAGTTCTTGAAAATTTGACATTAGCATTACATTTGAACTATATTGTTGATGGTTGTCGAAACCACCGAGATAATTCCTGCTCAACTGTAAAACAAAAACTGTAGAAAGTGTGAGAAGGGTCGAACCCTAGGGACTAGCCTTGCCCAAGGCTAACCAGAACTGACAGTGAACTGAAAATTAAAAGTAAAAGAAAAACGGGGATTTGTGTAATTAATTATGTAAAACGAAATTAAATAGCAAAATTGATAATAAAAACCTGAACAATGGGAGGTGAATTCAGTCAAAGGAAGTTCGCGGTATGAGATTCACTTGGATTGATCATCGGACTAAAAATAATCTTTTAATATCAAATCACAGACAAGTTATAGCCATCGAAAAAGCATCTCCGGCCAATCTTTCCGTTTATAATAGATTAAGCAAGACAAGCGCTATGAATAACTCCTAATTGATTAACAACCCTAATACAAGCGACATAATTTAATTAATCAATTGCAATAAACTCTAGAAAGACCTAGCCCTAATCAACAAACCTAAAAGCAAGATTCGTTTAAATCAGATCATACAATTACTTAATATAACCCGAAAGCCTGGTTACAATCAGATTATATCAATCGCTACAAGCATCAAATCAACTAAACAATTACGGATTCAGCATCAATGATTAGCTATATGCATCTTATTAATCAATTGATTGATCAGTTCAATAAATTAACAAAACACATTAAGGAATATAGTTTTCCAATAAACTGCAGTAAAAGTATGAATGTAATAATCAATTAAAAGCAAATAAGAACATTAAAACCTCACAATCCTGAAGAATCTCAACCTTGAATCAACCTCCAACTGATTAGAGAGTTTAGCCACGCATGGCTAATGAAGAAGACATTGAAAAGTTATGAAAAATGTTCTGAAATTCGTAACTATGCAGAAGGTAGAAGAGAACTGCCGTAAAAAGACCTAAAACACGATTATAATGTCTAAAATTAGGGCCCCACCATAATATTACAAAAGTGCCCTTTAAAATATAATTAATTCTTCTTCCTAAGGCTTAAAATAGGCTCAAAACGACATCCCAAGTCGTAGTTCCAATCATAGAATTAAACCAGCCCCGTTCCAGCAAGATTCGGCATTAGCCTTGGGCAAGGCTAACTCCAGACTGCAGCAAAACGTCCTTCAAAAATTCCACCTTCAAGTCCTTTGCTCATAAATGCTCCAATTAAGCTCCAAATGGTTCCTTTTAGTTAAATCCAACATTCCCTAACCAAAACAATAAAAACCAAATAAATTCTCATATTTAAGCACAAATATCAACATATAAACACAAGATTAGGTACTAAAACTATGTTGGATTTACACACTAACAATTGTTATCAAAGTTTGTACCACTAAGTTTTGGCTTAGCGCGATTGTGGTTCATCCCGCAGGTGATAGAGTAGATTCGGTTGAGCCGGAGAGTTCAGCTAGACCGAGTTGAGTCTAGGCTTGAGATTGTGAGTGCAGTGTTAATTTTGGACATCAAGATCAGAGACAAACTGCCAGCTTGTATATATTTCAAATTTTTGTACATATTGATTTCATGTATTTATGTATATTCCGCAATCTATCAAAAACGTTTTGGATAAACCTTTGGTAATGAAGTATATATATGTGTTTTAATAAGTATTATTTCATTTACTATTTATATGATATCAATTGAATGTTTTAAGATTATACGGATTTTATAAATGATGATTTGGTTGTTTAAAAAGGATGTGACATTCTTGTATCCTCTATACGTAAATTACATGTAGAAGGTATATGTAGTGTGCATATATTTGGTGTAAGGGTGTTACATATGTTGCCTCATATTGATGACCTCTTTGATCAATTGAAAGGGGCAATTGTGTTCTCTAAAATGGATTTGAGATCAGGGTACTATCAGTTGAGGATTAAAGAGGTAGATTTTAACATGCTTATACTATATATATGTATAATACATACCCATATATATGTATAATACGTATGTAGAATATTCGAATCTCACTATGAATAACTGTAGAAAATTCTCTCTCTTGATATCACAAATAAATATAGTTTATATAAAGGTAATTTATAAAGAAATATATATATTTGTTTAATACATCAATAAATTTTGTAAGAAAATCTCAAGGAAAAATTTTGCTAGAGTTATATCCGTAAATTGAACATTCTCCAAAACAAAACAATCACAATCTATGAAAAAATACAATGCTAATAATAATATAAATCCCAAGTCTCCAACATTTTCTCCAAAAATCATTCAACATCCCATAATCATATATAGTATATTTAAGATATTTTACAACACATAATCAAACGTAAAATTTGACAACATTTTTACATAATAACATAATGTAAAAAAACATAGTGAATTTAACAAAAACAAATATTTATATGATATGCAGGCAGGCTCTAGTCTTATGAAAAAATATCATACTTCAAGTACTAGTCCAAAAACCTAGAACTGGTCTGGTCTAGTAGGGCTCTCTGCCTCTACCATGTCACCTGCACAATGAAACCAAAATTCATTAAGCTACTAGCTTAGTGGTATATACTTCGATAAAAAATGTAGTTTTAAAATAATGTGTTATGCTTTTCAATATGCCAAGTACTGTAAGATGCTTCAATGCACACTTTGTTCACCAAAAATGTCACAATTACATACATTGGACCCAAAGTCACTATATAATATTCATGTTCCAGAAATATTGATTCAACCTATAGTGACACCGAGAATCTAAATGTCACATACCGCCCAAAGATGCATCCCCTATTGATACCAGCGTGTCTAGCCCGAAGGCACAATAATAATAATGACACTAGTGTCTTTAGCCCGAAGGTACATAAGATATTATTAAATATCCAAGGGATGTCAATCCAATAGTGCCAAATACAATTTTTTGTAACATAATATTATATAAGGTTAACATGCATCACCCTTTAACCATTTTCATTTCATTTTCCATAATCATGTATAATTCCCTTATTTCCACATAATTAATCCCATTCCTTATAATTTTAGTCACATTCACAATGTGACATCTTTTCCCATATATCATGGGCATTTTTCACACTTTTCTCAAATAACACATATTAATGAAATTAGCCATTCTACAATGGCATAACATATTGTATTTTATGCATCTTATACAACATTACACCAAACAGTACATATTACATATTAAAACCAATTTCAAAGTAGCTTAGCACATTCATAGATCACAATGTGGTAGGCTAAATTAAATGCAATTGAAATACATGAAATCAAAGAATGTACTAACCTTGAAAATGCTAACTCCAAGCCCAATTCACTCTTCCAACTTCAACTTCACCAAATGCCCTCCTCCACTTTAATTGGGCAAGTCCACCCTACTCACACCTAAACCAAATTACAAGTGAAAATATTACATTTATAACTCATTCAAACACATTTTATTCAATTAAACTTCAATTACATCCATTCTACCCTAAAATTTCACTAAAACCCTAATTTACTCACTGCTTCATCCAAATTACAAGAAAACCCAATTATTTCAACTATCTAACCTTATAATCATTACTTCCACACCAAAACAACTTCATAATAATTCATTACAGTAATTACTGAAATTTCCATCAAAAGTGGAAATTTCACATATCCATAAACTAAATGAAATTTCCTTAAATTGAAAAGAATCCTTACCTAGTGTTAAAAAAATCATTAAATCCACCATTAATCATTGAAAACTAGGTGAAATATGGAGTAATTAAAGAGAAGAAATCCCCCCTCCCTTAGCCTTCAATGGAGTTTGACCACTCTAGAGAGAAGAAGGAAGAAGATGAAAATTTTGATTTTTATCTTTTCTTTCTTCCAACCACAAATATACATATTTAATAAATAAATAATCAATTAACTACTATTTAATATTCAACATTTTTCCTCTTTCACCCAAACATAAACATTAGTCATTGTCTTCTTCCAACCCATTAATTAACCCTTCTAAATTATTTAATTAATTATATTTAATAAACTATGGGTGTTACACAGATGTACCTAAGACTGCTTTTCGCATGAGGTACAGCCATTATGAGTTCTTGGTGATGCCATTTGGGTTGACGAATGCACCAGTAGCCTTCATATATTTGATGAACCAGATTTAGACCATACTTGGATCAGTTTATATTGGTGTTTATTGATGATATCCTTGTTTACTCATGAAATAGAGATGATCATGATAGGCACTTGCAGATTGTATTACAGACCTTGAGGGAGAAACAACTGTATGCAAAGTTGTACGAGTATGAATTTTTGTTGGATAAAGTTGCTTTTCTTGGACATGTAGTTTCAACATATGGTATTAAAGTTAATCTGAGTAAGGTAGAGGCAATCTTGAACTGGAATCCACCAAAGAATGCAACAAAAATCAGATGTTTATTGGGATTGACAGGTTATTATAGTCGGTTTGTAAAAAGGATTCTTTATGATAGCTATTCTACTTACCAGATTACTATGAAAAAATGTAAAGTTCATGTGGAAAGATCAGTGTCAAGCAAGTTTTAATCAGTTGAAGGAGATGTTGACCCAAGCTCCATGAAGCAAGTTTAATAACATTACATATTTCAAATAAGTTATGTTATTAAATATGTAATTTGCAATGTGTATTAATTATGTTTGAAATAACTTAAATATAATTATATGAAATGATAAATATTTGTAAAGTTTTGAGGAGTTTGGGGGAAATGTTGAAGATTAAATATATAAATATTTGGGAGTGCAAATTTTATTTGCAAGTTGTGTTTTTGATTTGGGAAATACTGAAATTATAGGCAAAACTCCGACGAATTTTTTTCAGAGATTTTTTTTTATATATGATATTTTAACATTTATATATTAAACATATTTATATTTATTTATTAAAGGTATCTTTTAAAAGTTAATTTATATTTGGTAACAATTATGAAAATTTTCTACTGTTAATTACTGTGATATTCTTATATTTTTTTTATATATGAGGTATATGTATTATACGTATATAGAGTATAAGGGTATTACAACAATATTTATTATTTCTTCCATTGCTCCTTTTTTATGATGTTTCTTTCTATATTCCTTTGGGTATAATTTTTGCACATAATTCCTTCCTTTTCCTTCACCTCATCAAAATTTCTCAACAAAAGATATTTAGCTCTCAAAAAATACAAATTCAATCAAATTCAATTGATAGAAAGTATGAACTTAAAACCATATGTAAACATGGCTTCATCAAGCAGTTATTCTTTGTGATTTTTTTTTAGCAGTTTCTAATGATGATGATGAGATTTAAGATGGTAACCTGAGTGGTTCTGATGTAATGTTTGTAATATCCCATATTATACCATAAAATTTTAGAAATATTAATTGTTGTAAATTAATTAAAGGATTTATAAGTATATATAAATATAATTAAGTGAAAAGATAAGAGGAAGGAGTGTGTGTATATGTTGTATATATGAAGATATATACATTATATACAAGTCAACAAATTTAATAGGTCTATAGATATTTTAATTATTAAATAGTAATTAATTATTGATAGTGGAAGATGACATATTTGAGGTTATATTATAATATTATATATTGCTTGGTGGAGAGTGATTTAAGGAAATGTGTTTGGTTAAAAGATAAGTGTTTGGTGAGTGTGGTTGACTATTTGCATCTTCATCTTCTTCTTTCTTCTCCAAGAGAGCTGGCCACCATCTTTATCCAAAGGAAAAGAGATTTTGTTTCTTCCTAACTCAAGCAATTGAAGGATTTCAAGTGATCAAGTTGGAGTTTTAAGGATTTTCTTCATACTTGGTAAGTTTCCAACTTGTTTCTTTGATTTCCTTTGAGTTTGTGTATTTGAGTTTGTTGGATTGTTTGGTGTAGTTGTGTTTATGGTTGATTTTGGTATGTTTGAGGCTGTTTTGTCAAGTTAACTTTGATATTTGGGTTGGACTAAAGAAAAGGATTAAGTTTGGTGAAGAGAAAAAGAGTTGTGGGTGGTGTGACTTTGAGTTGAGAAGTCTTGGTTTTGATTGTGTATATTTGTGCTTCTAATTGAGTTATGTTGATGTTCAAACAAGTTTATTGTGGTATTATGATGGTTTTGGTTGTGCTGGTTTGGAGTTAAAAAGGGTATTGAAAGATGATAGTTGGATGTGGCTATTTTTGTGTTGATTTTAGATTTTTGGCCTGACACGCCCGGTGGCATGGCCATGCCTTTAGGCATGTCGATGGTTCTGTTTTCGGTCTTGGTGATACAAGCAGTGACACACCGATGTCACTGAGCGTGTCACAGCTTTTGTATAGTAGTAGTATTGACACGTCCAGTGACACGCCCATGTCACTGAGCGTGTCATAGCTACTGTGTTGGAGGAGTATTGACACATGCAGGGACATGCCCATGTTACTGAGCGTGTCAAAGCTTCTGTGTTGTGGTTTTAGGGCACGGTCATGGACATACCCGTGTTGTTGAGCGTGTCATAGGTAGAGTTTGCCCTAGATAGTTCTTTTCCTTATTTCCTATGTGTATTACTAAGTGAGTATTTATAATCACATTTGGTATAGGATTAGAAGAGACTTGAGTACCCTAGTCCAAGTGTTGAGGGATATCTTGGAAGAGGAGGTTGAAGTGGTGTTGTTGCTTTTAGAGGTAAGTACAAACTTTGAATGATTGCATATATTTACATGACATTGGGACTTAACACATTTGATTGGAAAAATGTGTTAAGTTACTTAATATATTGTTGATGAATGAAAAATATGTTATGATATGCATAATGTGAATTATGTTGATTTATCAAATTAATGTGTTGTAGTTGAAAAGAAATGTGGTATAATGTGATGAGATAAATGAGAAAAGTAAGAAAAAGATGATATAATAAGGCAATGTGCCTAGTTTGATTATGAGAAAATGAGAAAAGTTTTGATAAAGGAATTATGAAAGAATTTGATAATGAGAAATATAAATGAATTATGTGCCTAGTATGTTATTCAATTTTCAGAGTTCTGGATTTGGCGACATGCCTATGAATTGTTGGGCATGTAAAAAGACTCAGTCGTAAGCCTGGCCTAGCTAATAGATATGATATTTTTGTTAGTGTATGTGCCCTAGGCCATTTATTTGGATCTTTATGTTATACATTCATTATTAATAAATGAGGTTTTATTATCATTATTGTTTGTTTGCATGTTACACAATTTTGATATTTGTCCCTGGTTTATTATTGTTATAGAGATAAAAAAAATAATTCTTAACCAGTATGAACATTGATTTGATAATCATTAGATGGTTATGTGTATAGTGATACAAATCAATTTCATAGATACTTGTTAGAGAACAATGTATTGGATAGACCCATCATGAGATTACTACATGGGTTAGTGTCATAAGTAAATCTCATGATAGTTATGTATTAATTCTTTGACTTGAGATTGTCATAGTTTCCAATATAAGGACTATTATATTTTGACATGATCAAACATTATCCATAACTGGATAGTAATAAAGGTTATGTTCATATATGATAGAAATTATGTAGAGGATAATGAACAATCAAGATAGAATTTGTCCCTCTCTTTGAGAGAGATATCTTTTGGGCCCCTCGATAAGTGAGACTGTGAAATGCATGGCCGTGCTCAAATGAATTGATAGTGTGATCAATTTCATTTGTTTTTATCAGTCTACTTGGAGATCGAGTAATCATAAGTTTGGACAATATAAGTATGACGTTGACCATGACTTATGTTCAAGCTAGATATCGTGTGACAAAGGGATTAATGCATATACTATTATTAGGCAAATTGGACATTCCTTATATTAATTGGGTAGTTGTAACGCCTTGCTAGAGGCCAATTATGACTTGTTGATTTAATAGAGATTAAATTGACTGCCAATTAATATGGGCCTATCGGGTCACACACAAGAATGCGTTTTGGGCTGGATATAATATTAATAATATTAATATTAGATATTAATATTTATTATTATTATTATTTTCATTTTTATATATATATTATTAGATAATATATTCAGAATCCTAATTAGATTTGGATTCTGAATTTGACTTACCTTATCCAATTATATATATTATTAGATAATGTATTCAGAATCCTAATTAGACTTGGATTCTGAATTTGACTTTCCGTATCCAATTTTGAATTGGATTCTGGAGTGATTATATTCACTCCAGACGTTAAGTCTTCTCAGAGGTAACAATAAAAACAAAGAGGAACGAAAAAGGTAACCCTAATACGTTTTTAGAGAAAACATTTTTCCAGCCTTCGCCGTTGCAGAGAGCTAGCACTCCAAACGGTAGCATTCGTGTGGATACGCGATAGAGGGTGTTTCGCGATTGAGGCATCTCTTCCAAACTGTGATTTCGAATCATCAACAGGTTAGTTCTTTGAACACTTTTGTCGAATTAAACGAACAGCATGGATCCTGGTGGGAAATCAGAGATCAAATATTTCTCCGCTGCGTGTTTTTGTTTGCAGTGATCTCTATGATTTCCTAACAATTTTTTGGGTGAAAAGACCGGGTCGTAAGCCTCAAAAATAAATCCTTGAAGCTAGACTGAGTGAAAGACTAGGTCGTAAACTTAGATCTAATTGGATTATCCATAGATATATTGCCTACAGGGCTAGACACAAGGTGTCATTATCGACCAAAGCAGTAACTCTGAAATTTGAATAGCATAGTAGATCCTTTTTGGACCCATGCTTGTCTTTGTTGTATGTGAATTATGAATTGTGATACAACTGAGCAATATAATGAGATATAATGTTATGAGTTGTGATATATATATGTGTTGTGCATTGGCATTTCATTTGGACTATATTGTTATCAAAGTTTGTACCACTAAGCTTTTGGCTTAGTCGATTGTGGTTCATTGCGCAGGTGACAGGGTAGATCCGGTTGTGCCGGAGAGCTCGTCTAGACTGAGTCGAGTCCAAGCTTGACATTTTTGAGATCAGAGTTGTTAGTGGAATATCAAGATCAGAGACAAACTGCCAGCATGTATAAATCTTATATTTTTGTACATATTGATTTTGGATGTATATAAATATGTATAATTCGGTTCCGCAATCTATCAAAAATGTTTTGGATAAACTGTTGGTAATGAATTTAAATATGTTTTAACAAGTAATATATCATCTATTATTTTTATGATGTCGATTGAATGTTTTAAGATTATTCAAATTTTATAAGTGAAGATTTGTTTTGTTTTAAAAAGGTTGTGGCATTCTTGTATCCTTTATACGTATATCACATATGTTGGGTGTATGTAGTGTACATATATTGGGTATAAGGGTGTTACATTTGTTTTGGTATCAAAGCCTAAGTTTGTGGTTCTTAACCTAGGTGAATTGTAAGAAAAAGAAAATTTAGATTTTTAAATATGATACATGCAATGGCACTGGTAGTTTTTGATCTCTGATGTAGTAATTTTTGCTGTGTTTGCAGATATTAGTAGTGACACATCTGTCTGTTGAGATAGTGCTGAGAGTGTAGCTCCTGTTGAGGGTAGAGATAGAGCTAGAGTCGAGATAGCTAGAGAGGCACCTGCTCCTGTGCCTGAGAGACCAGTAGTTGATGAGATTTTGCCGCTTTGGGTATGACATATGTTGGAGTTGTTGAGGCAGGCTCCAGTTCAGCAGCCGCAGCCGCAAGTACCGTCGAGGCAATATGATAAATTGAGGAAGTATGGAACGGAGGACTTTATGGGTACTACAGATCCTGCTGTAGCTAAGCAGTGGCTTGATAGAGTTCAGAGAGTGTTCATCCAGTTGTAGGCTACTCCAGAAGAAAAGTTTGATTATGCTAGATCTCTTCTGCAGAGGGATGCATATGATTGGTGGAAGACGGTTTCACATGCCTTGGATGATCCACCAACTTTGACTTATGATGATTTCCCGCGAGAGTTTGAGCAGAAGTATACTTCGAGGGAATATAAAGATAAGAAGATGGAGTTTCTGAACATGAGACAGGATAACCGGACAGTGACAGAATATGAGATCGAGTTTATCCAGTTGAGTCATTATGCTGGTGGGATTATTTCAGATGAGATAGACCGGTGTCGGAGATTTGAGGAGGGGTTGAGACCCTCTATCATGTGTATTATAGCAGGCTCTTGATATCAGGATTTTTTCCAATTAGTTACAGCAACCAGGAGTGTTGAGAGAGCACAGGGCCTGGCAGCAGCTGCTAGAGATGAGGAGACCAGGGTTAGAAGACCTCAGAGTGAGGCAGGATCTTCATTTATGAAGAGAGGACGAGGAGGATATTTTTTGAGCTTCAGTAGGAGCCAGAGGCAGTCTGGTGGGTCAGATCAACAGCAGAGGCAGAGATTGAGACCTACAGTTTCTATGGCTAGTGCACCGACCCCAATGGTTCAGAGGTCTGCTCCACCTACATGTGTCCATTGTGGTAGGGCACATGGGGGTGTTTGTTGGAAGATAGGTGGACCAGCCGTGTGTTATAAATATGGGTCACCAGACCATTTCATCAGAGATTGTCCTGAGCTACCAGAGGATAGACATACAGATTCTGTAGCTTCTTGACCTAGTGTTAGAAGGGGTCGTGGTGGCAGAGGTGCTAGCAGAGGAGGTCAGACATGGTCTAGTCAGAGAGGAGGTTCCTCAGCCACAGGTAGTAGACTCGATGAGGTAGGACCATCTCAGCGAATTTATGTGATGCAGAGGTAGTCGGATGCTTCAGCAGTCAATGTTGGTACATTTTCTTTATTTGGTGCTTCAGTTCTTGCTTTGATTGACCCTGGATCCACGCATTCATATATTAGTGCATCTATCTTGCCTGTAACTGAATTGCATTCTGAGTCCCTAGGATTTGATATTTTGGTGACAAATCCTTTAGGGTATAGTGTTATAGTTAGCAAGGTGCACCGAAATAGTCCAGTTGTGGTTCAGGATGAGGAGTTTTTTTGTGATTTGATTGAGATGCCTTTCAAGGAGTATGATTTAATTTTAGGCATGGATTGGTTATCTAAGCACGGGGCTATTATAGACTGTCAGCAGAAGTTTGTTACTTTAAGAACCGGTATGAGTAGAAGTGTGAGGGTATCTAGTGAGCAGAGACATCTTTCATCCTTATTTGTTTCAGCGGTTTCAGGTAGGAGGATAATTCGAAAAAAGATGTGAAGCTTATCTTGCTCATGTTGTAGATACCAGAGTTATGGGTTCCCAGCTTGACGGTATACCCACAGTTGCTGATTTTCCAGATATTTTTCCTAAGGAATTGCCAGGGATACCCCCTGAGAGAGAGGTTGAGTTTGGTAACAAATAATTGCCTGGTACCACTCCTATCTCTATTACCCCTTATCGGATGGCACCTGCTGAGTTGAGAGAGCTGAAGGTGCAGTTGCAGGAGTTGTTAGATAAAGGGTTTGTTCAACACAGTGTGTCTCCGTGGGGAGTGCACATTTTGTTTGTGAAGAAGAAGGATGGTACTTTAAGATTGTGCATTGATAACCGGCAGTTGAATAAAGTGACCATCAAGAACAAGTATCCTTTGCCTAGGATAGATGATCTCTTTGATCAGTTGAAGGGAGCAGCAGTATTCTCTAAAATTGATTTGAGATCAGGTATCATCGGTTGAGAGTCAGAGATGAAGATGTAACTAAGACAGTTTTCCGCACAAGTTATGGGGATTATGAGTTTTTATTGATGCCTTTTGGGTTAACGAATGCACCAGCAACTTTTATGGATTTGATAAATAGGGTATTCAGACCCTATCTAGATCAATTTTTGGCTTTTTCTTATTGATGACATTTTGGTGTATTCACGTAGTGAGGAGGATCATGACAAGCATCTGCGGATTGTATTGAAGATTTTGATAGAGAAGCAATTGTATGCTAAGCTATATAAATGTGAGTTTTGGCTTGATCAAGTAACTTTTCTCGGTTATGTGGTTTCAGCATAAGGTATTAGAGTTGATTCGAGTAAAGTTGAGGCTATTTTGAATTGGAGTCCACCGAAGATTGTGACAGAGATTAGAAGTTTTCTGGGTTTGGCAGGCTATTATCGACGGTTTGTGAAAGGTTTTTCTATGATAGCTACTCCACTTAGCAGATTGCTTTGGAAGGGAGTTAGATTCGTGTGGACAAATATGTGTCAAGTGAGTTTTGAGCAGCTGAAAGAGATGTTAACTCAAGATCTTATCCTTACTTTGCCTGTGGAAGGTAAACCATATGTGATTTATAGTGATGCTTCACATAGTGGTTTAGATTGTGTTTTGATGCAAGTTGGTAGAATCATTGCTTATGCTTCTCGGCAGTTGAATAAGCTAAATTACCTGACACATGATTTGGAGTTAGCAGCTATAGTTTTTGCTTTGAAGATTTGGCGGCATTACTTGTATGGGGAGAAGTGTTTCATTTATATAGATCACAAGAGTTTGAAATACTTGGGTGTTCAAAGAGAGCTGAATCTTCAACAGAGACGATGGTTAGAGTTGATTAAAGACTATGACTATTTAATTGACTATCATCCTGGTAAGGCAAATGTTGTTTCGGATGCCTTCAGTCGGAAGTCTTTGGCAGGTTTGACTACTCATTCACTCTTGTTGCTTGTTTAATTGAGAGCATTGCATGCCATATTTGAGTCTTGTGATGATGATGCATTGATGGCTCAGTTACAATTGAGGCCGGAGTTGTTGGATCAAATAAGGGAGGCTCAATTGGCAGATGAAAGAATTCAGAAGGTTGTATCGAATTGCCAAATGGGAGAGAGACAAGATTTCCATGTGAGAAATGATGGCAGTCTTTGGTACAAAGATAGGTTGTGTGTTCCTAATGTTACAAGATTAAAAAGAGTGATTTTGGAGGAAGCACATTAATCAACTTATGCTATGCACCCTGGGAGTACCAAGATGTATTAGGATTTGAAACCATATTATTGGTGGTTAAGTATGAAAAGGGACATAGAAGAGTTTGTATCTAGATGTCTCACTTGTCAGAGGGTGAAGGCTGAACACCAAGTTCCTTCAGGATTACTTCAGCCATTATCAGTGCCAGAGTGGAAATGGGAGAGAGTGACGTTGGATTTTGTGAGTGGATTACCTTTGACTCAAAAGAAGCATGATGCAATCTGGGTGATTGTTGATCGAATGACAAAGACAGCTTATTTTTTTCCAGTTCGTATGGATTAATCTCTTGAGAAATTGGTTGAGCTGTATATCAGTGAGATAGTGAGATTGTATGGAGTCCCAATTTCATTGGTATCTGATCGAGATCCCTAGTTTACTTTGAGGTTTTGGAAGAGTTTGCATGACTCTTTGGGTTATCGATTGCATTTTAGCACTGCTTTCCATCCTCAGATAGATGGGCAGTCAGAGAGAGTGATACATATTTTGGAGGACATGTTGAGAAGTTATGTCATTGATTTCTTTAGAAGTTGGGACAGGTTCTTACCACTGATGGAATTTGCTTATAATAATAGTCATCAATCTAGTATTGGGATGGCACCTTATGAGGCATTGTATGGTAGGAGGTGCAAGAAACTTTTGAATTGGGTTGAGGTTGGAGAAGGTAAACTGGTCTGTCTCGACTTGATGAAAGAAACAGAAGAGAAAGTGAAGATAATTCGGGATCATTTGAAAGCAGCCTCAAATCGACAGAAATCTTATTCAGATTTGAAGAGAAGAGACATTCAGTTCAGTATTGGAGATAAAGTATTTTTGAAAGTGCCTCCTTGGAAGAGAATTTTGCGATTTGACCGCAGAGGGAAGTTGAGTCCTCATTTCATTGGAACTTAAGAGGTACTGAAAAGAGTTGGACCAGTTGCCTATCTTCTAGCTTTACCTCTTGAGTTGGATCGAATTCACAATGTCTTCCATGTTTCTATGCTTCGGAGGTACAGATCAGACCAATCTCATATTTTGTCAATGGAGACCATTGAGGTGAGTCTAGATCTGACTTATGAGGAAGAACCAGTGGCTATTTTGGCACGTGAAGTGAAAGAGTTAAGAAATAAGAAAGTGCCACTTGCGAAGGTTCTTTGGAAGAAGCAATATGGGATAATGAGCAGATGATTCGGGATCAGTATCCTCAGTTGTTCCAGACTTGAGAACAAATAATTTCGAGGACAATATTATTTTGTAGTGGGGAAAAATTGTAATATCCCATATTATACCCTAAAATTTTGGAAATATTAATTGTTGTAAATTAATTAAAGGATTTATAAGTATATATAAATATAATTAAGTGAAAAGATAAGAGGAAGGAGTGTGTGTATATGTTGTATATATGAAGATATATACATTATACACAAGTCAACAAGTTTAATAGGTCTATAGATATTTTAATTATTAAATAGTAATTAATTATTGATAGTGGAAGATGACATATTTGAGGTTATATTATAATATTATATATTGCTTGGTGGAGAGTGATTTAAGGAAATGTGTTTGGTTAAAAGATAAGTGTTTGGTGAGTGTGGTTGACTATTTGCATCTTCATCTTCTTCTTTCTTCTCCAAGAGAGCTGGCCACCATCTTCATCCAAAGGAAAAGAGATTTTGTTTCTTCCTAACTCAAGCAATTGAAGGATTTCAAGTGATCAAGTTGGAGTTTTAAGGATTTTCTTCATACTTGGTAAGTTTCCAACTTGTTTCTTTGATTTCCTTTGAGTTTGTGTATTTGAGTTTGTTGGATTGTTTGGTGTAGTTGTGTTTATGGTTGATTTTGGTATGTTTGAGGCTGTTTTGTCAAGTTAACTTTGATATTTGGGTTGGACTAAAGAAAAGGATTAAGTTTGGTGAAGAGAATAAGAGTTGTGGGTGGTGTGACTTTGAGTTGAGAAGTCTCGGTTGTGATTGTGTATATTTGTGCTTCTAATTGAATTGTGTTGATGTCCATACAAGTTTTTGTGGTATTATGATGGTTTTGGTTGTGTTGATTTGGAGTTAAAAAGGGTATTGAAAGATGATAGTTGGATGTGGCTATTTTTGTGTCAATTTTAGGTTTTTGGCCTGACACGCCTGGTGGCACGGCCATACCTTTAGGCATGTCGATGGTTCTGTTTTTGGTGTTGGTGACACGAGCAGTGACACGCCCATGTCACTGAGCGTGTCACAGCTTCTGTGTAGTAGTAGTATTGACACATCCAATGACATGCCCATGTCACTGAGCTTGTCATAGCTACTGTGTTGGAGGAGTATTGACACATGCAGGGACACACCCATGTTACTGAGCATGTCAAAGCTTCTGTGTTGTGATTTTAGGGCACGGTCATGGACACGCCCGTGTTGTTGAGCGTATCATGGGTAGAATTTTTCCTAGTTAGTTCTTTTCCTTATTTCCTATGTGTATTACTAAGTGAGTATTTATAATCACATTTGGTATAGGATTGGAAGAGACTTGAGTACCCTAATCCAAGTGTTGTGGGATATCTTGGAAGAGGAGGTTGAAGTGGTGTTGTTGCTTTTAGAGGTAAGTACAAACTTTGAATGATTGCATACATTTACATGACATTGGGACTTAACACAATGTGAATTATGTTGATGTATCAAAGTAATGTGTTGTAGTTGAAAAGAAATGTGGTATACTGTGATGAGATAAATGAGAAAAGTAAGAAAAAGATGATATAATAATGCAATGTGCCTAGTTTGATCATGAGAAAATGAGAAAAGTTTTGATAAATGAATTATGAAAGAATTTGATAATGAGAAATATAAATAAATTGTGTGCCTAATTTTTTATTAAATTTTCAGAGTTCTGGATTTGGCAGCATGCCTATGAATTGGCCGGAAGGTGAAAAGACCGGGTCATAAGCCAGGCCCTGCTGATAAAAATGATATTTTTGAGGTGAAAAGACCGGGACGTAAGCCTCAAAAATAAATCCTTGAAGCTAGACTGAGTGAAAAGACCGGGTTGTAAGCTCAGATCTAATTGGATTATCCATGGATATGTTGCCTACGGGGATAGACACAATGTGTCATTATAGACCAAAGCAGTAACTCTGAAATTTGAATAGCATAGTAGATCCTTTTTGGGCCCAAGCTTGTCTTTGTTGTAATGTGAATTATGAATTGTGATACAAATGAGCAATATAATGAGATATAATATTATGAGTTGTGATATATATCTATGTTGTGCATTGACATTTCATTTGGACTATATTGTTATCAAAGTTTGTATCACTAAGCTTTTGGCTTAGCGCAATTATGGTTCATCGCGCAAGTGACAGGGTAGATCCGGTTGTGCCAGAGAGCTCGTCTAGACCGAGTCGAGTCTAGGCTTGAGATTTTTTAGATCAGAGTTGTTAGTAGAACATCAAGATTAGAGGCAAACTGCCAGCATGTATAAATCTTATATTTTGGTACATATTGATTTTGGATGTATATAAATATGTATATTTCGCTTCCGCAATCTATCAAAAATATTTTGGATAAACTTTTGGTAATGAATTTAAATATTTTTAGCAAATAATATATCATCTATTATTTTTATGATGTCGATTGAATGTTTTAAGATTATTCAAATTTTATAAGTGAAGATTTGTTTTGTTTTAAAAAGGTTGTGACATTCTTGTATCCTCTTTACGTATGTTACATATGTTGGGTATATGTAGTGTATGTATATTGGGTACAAGGGTGTTACATTTATTTTGGTATAAGAGCCTAGGTTTGTGGTTCTCAACCTAGGTGAATTGTAAGAAAAAGAAAATTTAGATTTTTAAATATGATTTTTAAATATGATACATGCAATGACACTGGCAGTTTTTTATCTCTGATGTAGCAATTGTGCTGTGTTTGCAGATATTAGTAGTGATGGCATCTCGGACACGTCAGTCTGTTGAGGATAGTGCTGAGGGTGTAACTCCTGTTGAGGGTAGAGATGGAGCTAGAGTCGAGATAGCTAGAAAAGCACCTGCTCCTGTGCCTGAGAGACCAGCAGTTGATGAGATTCCGCCGATTTGGGTAGTAATTGTTGAGTCAGGCTCCAGTTCAATAGCCACAGCCGCAAGTACCGTCGAGGCAATATGATAAATTGAGGAAGTACGGAGCAGAGGACTTTATGGGTACTACAGATCCTGCTGTAGCTGAGCAGTGGCTTGATAGAGTTCAGAGAGTGTTCATCCAGTTGCACGTTGCTCCAGAAGAAAAGTTTGATTATGCTAGATCTCTTCTGCAGAGGGATATATATGATTGGTGGAAGATGGTTTCACATGCCTTGGATGATCCACCAACTTTAACTTATGATGATTTCCTGTGAGAGTTTGAGCAAAAGTATACTTCGAGGGAATATAAAGATGCAAAGAAGATGGAGTTTCTAAATCTGAGATAGGATAACCGGACAGTGACATAGTATGAGATCGTGTTTATCCAGTTGAGTCATTATGTCAATGGTATTATTTCAGATGAGATAGACCAGTGTCGGAGATTTGAGGAGGGGTTGAGACCCTCTATCATGTGTATTATAGCAAGCTCTCGATATCAGGATTTTTCCCAGTTAGTTGCAGCAGCCAAGAGTGTTGAGAGAGCACAGGGTCTGGCAGCAGCTGCTAGAGATGAGGAGACCAGGGTTAGAAGACCTCAGAGTGAGGCAGGATCTTCATCTAATAAGAGAGGCCGAGAAGGATATTTTTTGAGGTTTAGTAGGAGCCAGAGGCAGTCTGGTAGGTCAGTTCAGCAACAGAGGCAGAGATTGAGACCTACAGTTTCCCAGTGATTCAGAGGTCTGCTCCACCTACATGTGTCCATTGTGGTAGGGCACATGGCGGTGTTTGTTGAAAGATAGGTGGACCAGCCGTGTGTTATAAATGAGGGTCACCAGACCATTTCATCAGAGATTTTCCTAAGCTATCAGAGGATAGACATACAGATTCTGCAGCTTCTCGACCTAGTGTTAGACGGGGTCATGGTGGCAGAGGTGCTAGCAGAGGAGGTCGGACATGGTTTGATCAGAGAGCAGGTTCGTCAGCCACAGGTAGTAGACTAGATGAGGTAGGACCATCTCAGCGGATTTATGTAATGCAGAGGCAGCCGGATGCTTCAGCCGTCATTGTTGGTACATTTTCTTTATTTGGTGCTTCAGTTCTTGCTTTGATTGACCCTGGATCTACGCATTCATATATTAGTGAATCTATCTTGCCTTTGACTGAATTACATTTTGAGTCCCTAGGATTTGATGTTTTGGTGACAAATACTTTAGGGCATAGTATTGTAGTTAGCAAGGTACACTGAAATAGTACAATTGTGGTTCAGGATGAGGAGTTTTTTTGTGATTTGATTAAGATGCCTTTCAAGGAGTATGATTTAATTTTAGGCATGGATTGGTTATCTAAGCATGGGACTGTTATAAACTATCGGCAGAAGTGTGTTACTTTGAGAACGGTATTGGTAGAAGTGTGAGGGTATCTAGTGAGCAGAGACATCTTTTCATACTTATTTGATTTAGTGGTTTCAGCTAGGAGGATGATTCGAAAAGGATGTGAAGCTTATCTTGCTCATGTTGTAGATACCAGAGTTATGGGTTGCCAGTTTGACGGTATACCCACAGTTGCTGAGTTTCCAGATATTTTTCTTAAGAAATTGCCAGGGATACCCCCTGAGAGAGAGGTTGAGTTTGGTATCAAATTATTGCCTGGTACCACTCCTATCTCTATTACCCCTTATCGGATGGCACCTGCTAAGTTGAGAGTGCTGAAGGTGCAATTGTAGGAGTTGTTAGATAAAGGGTTTGTTCCCCCCAGTGTGTCTCCGTTGGGAGCACCCGTTTTGTTTGTGAAGAAGAAGGATGGTACTTTAAGATTGTGCATTGATTACTGACAGTTGAATAAAGTGACCATCAAGAACAAGTATCCTTTTGCCTAGGATAGATGATCTCTTTGATTAGTTGAAGGGAGCAGCAGTATTCTCTAAAATTGATTTGAGATCAGGGTATCATCAGTTGAGAGTCAGAGATGAAGATGTACCTAAGACAGCTTTCCGCATAAGGTATAGGCATTATGAGTTTTTAGTGATGCCTTTTGGGTTAACAAATGCACCAACAACTTTTATGGATTTGATGAACAGGGTATTCAGACCCTTTCTAGATTAATTTGTGGTAGTTTTTATTGATTACATTTTGGAGTATTCACATAGTGAGGAGGATCATGACAAGCATCTGCGGATTGTATGAAGATTTTGATAGAGAAGCAATTCTATGCTAAGTTGTCTAAATGTAAGTTTTGGCTTGATCAAGTAACTTTTCTCGGTAATGTGGTTTCAGCAGAAGGTATTAGAGTTGATCCGAGTAAAGTTGAGGCTATTTTGAATTGTAGTCCACCGAAGACTGTGATAGAGGTTAGAAGTTTTATGGGTTTGGCAAGCTGTTATCGACGGTTTGTGAAAGGTTTTTCTATGATAGCTACTCCACTTACTAGATTGCTTCGGAAGGGAGTTTGATTCATGTGGACAGATCTGTGTCAAGTGAGTTTTGAGCAGCTGAATGAGATGTTAACTCAAGCTCTTGTCCTTACTCTGCCTGTGGAAGGTAAACCTTATGTGATTTATAGTGATGCTTCACATAGTGGTTTAGGTTGTGTTTTGATGCAAGTTAGTAGAGTCATTGCTTATGCTTCTCGGCAGTTGAATGAGATGAATTACCTGACACATGATTTGGAGTTAGCAGCTATAGTTTTTGCTTTGAAGATTTGGCGACATTACTTGTATGGGAAAAAGTGTTTCGTTTATATAGATCACAAGAGTTTGAAAACTTGGGTGTTCAAAGAGAGCTGAATCTTCGACAGAAATGATGGTTAGAGTTGATTAAAGACTATAACTATTTAATTGACTATCATCCTGGTAAGGCAAATGTTGTTGTTAATGCCTTGAGTCGGAAGTCTTTGGAAGGTTTGACTGCTCATTCGCTCTTATTGCTTTTTGAATTGAGAGCGTTGCATGCCATATTCGAGTCTTGTGATGATGGTGCATTGATGGCTCAGTTGCAATTGAGGCTGGTGTTGTTGGATCAAATAAGGGAGGCTCAATTGGCAGATGAGATAATTCAGAAAGTTGTATCGAATTGCCAAATGGGAGAGAGACAAGATTTCCATGTGAGGAATGATAGCAGTCTTTGGTACAAAGATAGGTTATGTGTTCCTAATGTTACAAGATTAAAAAGAGTGATTTTGGAGAAAGAATATCAATCAACTTATGCTATGCACCCTGGGAGTACCAAGATGTATCGGGATTTGAAACCATATTATTGGTTGTTAGGTATGAAGATGGACATAGTAGAGATTGTATGATATCTCACTTGTCAGAGGGTGAAGGCTGAACACCAAGTTCCTTCGAGATTACTTCAGCCATTATCAGTGCCAGAGTGGAAATGGGAGAGAGTGACCATTGATTTTGTGAGTGGATTACCTTTAACTCAAAAGAAGCATGATGCAATCTGGGTGATTGTTGATTAGATGACAAAGACAGCTCATTTTCTTCCATCTCATATGGATTATTCTCTTGAGAAATTGGTTGAATTGTATATCAGTGAGATAGTGAGATTGCATGGAGTCCCAATTTCGTTGGTATCTGATCGAGATCCCTGGTTTACTTTGAGGTTTTGGAAGAGTTTACATGACACTTTAGGTTCTTGATTGTATTTTAGCACTGCCTTCCATCCTCAGACAGATGGGCAGTTAGAGAGAGTGATATAGATTTTGGAGGACATGTTGAGAAGTTATGTCATTGATTTCTCTGGAAGTTGGGACAGGTTCTTACCACTGATAGAATTTGCTTATAATAACAGTCATCAATCTAGTATTGGGATGGCACCTTATGAGTCATTGTAAGGTTGGAGGTGCAAGACACCTTTGTGTTGGGTTGAGGTTGGAGAAGGTAAACTGATCAATCCCGACTTGATAAAAGAAACAGAAGAGAAAGTGAAGATAATTCGGGATAGTTTGAAAGCAGCCTCAGATCAACAGAAATCTTATTCAAATTTGAAGAGAAGAGACATTCAGTTCAGTGTTGGAGATAAAGTATTTTTGAAAGTGCCTCCTTGGAAGAGAATTTTGTGATTTGGCCGCAGAGGGAAGTTGAGTCCTCGTTTCATTGGACCTTATGAGGTACTGGAAAGAGTTGGACCAGTTGCCTATCGTCTAGCTTCACCTCCTGAGTTGGATTGAATTCACAATGTCTTCAATGTTTCTATGCTTCAGAGGTACAGATCAGACCCATCTCATATTTTGTCAGTGGATACCATTGAGGTGAGTCCAGATCTAACTTATGAGGAAGAACCAGTGGCTATTTTGGCACGTGAAGTGAAAGAGTTGAGAAATAAGAAAGTGTCACTTATGAAGGTTCTTTGGAAGAATCATGCTAGGGAAGAAACAACAAGGGAGAGTGAGCAGATGATTCAAGATCAGTATCCTCATTTATTCCAGACTTGAGAACAGATAATTTCATGGACGAAATTATTTTGTAGAGGGGAAAAATTGTAATATCCCATATTATACCCTAAAATTTTGGAAATATTAATTATTGTAAATTAATTAAAGGATTTATAAGTATATATAAATATAATTAAGTGAAAAGATAAGAGGAAGGAGTGTGTATATGTTGTATATATGAAGATATATACATTATATACAAGTCAACAAGTTTAATAGGTTTATAGATATTTTAATTATTAAACAATAATTAATTATTGATAGTGAAAGATGACATATTTGAGGTTATATTATAATATTATATATTGCTTGCTGGAGAGTGATTTAAGGAAATGTGTTTGGTTAAAAGAGAAGTGTTTGGTGAGTGTGGTTGACTATTTGCATCTTCATCTTCTTCTTTCTTCTCCAACAGAGCCAGCCACCATCTTCATCCAAAGGAAAAGAGATTTTGTTTCTTCCTAACTCAAGCAATTGAACGATTTCAAGTGATCAAGTTGGAGTTTTAAGGATTTTTCTTCATATTTAGTAAGTTTCCAACTTGTTTCTTTGATTTCCTTTGAGTTTGTGTATTTGAGTTTGTTGGATTGTTTGGTGTAGTTGTGTTTATGGTTGATTTGGTATGTTTGAGGTTGTTTTGTCTAGTTAACTTTGATATTTGGGTTGGATTGAAGAAAAGGATTAAGCTTGGTGAAGAGAATAAGAGTTGTGGGTGGTGTGACTTTGAGTTGAGAAGTCTTGGTTGTGATTGTGTATATTTGTGCTTCTAATTGAGTTATGTTGATGTTCATACAAGTTTATTGTGGTATTATGATGGTTTTGGTTGTGTTGGTTTGGAGTTAAAAAGGGTATTGAAAGATGATAGTTGGAAGTGGCTATTTTGTGTCAATTTTAGATTTTTGGCCTGACACGCCCGGTGGCTGTTTTATTAGTTTTTGTTATAGATTTGTATCTTATTTATTATGATAATTATTATTTTCTTTAGGTATTTTGGTAGTTTCAATCGGTTTATTTAGTGTTTTCATTAATTTTGGTAGTTTAAATTTATTTCAGTGTTTTTATCATTTTTGTCCAAATTTTTAGTGTGGTGTTTATGTTTTGTTGGTTAATGTTCATTTAATTCTTGTTTTAAGTTTGTTCCAAGTTTTGTTTTAGGTTAAAAAGCCAAGGAACCAAGAAGAAGGAAAAATTGGGCAGTGACTAACACACTCAGAGGACACGGCCAAGCCACTGGCCGTGTCTCATACCAAGCTAAGGAAGAAGACCAAGACACAGAAGGTGACACAAGCAAGGGACATGGCCAAGCTTGTGGTCGTGTCCTTCCAAAATTGTCCAACACAGCCAAGTTGTTTAAGCTTGGTCGTGTCACACTCAAGTCCAAAGCAAAAGAAAGATGAAAATCAAGCAGAAGAAGACACCTTCAGGGGACACGGCCAAGCTTGTGGCCGTGTCCCTCCAAGAACCTCAGACACGGCCAAGTTCACTTGAGCCTGGCCGTGTCACTCATGGATTAATAAAGACGTGGATTTTTGGAGCGGAGGTTTCGTATAAATATTAAGATTAGGGTTTTTAAAGTGGTTGTTGAGAGTTTGAGTTTAGATTGAGCCGTCAAAGAACATTAGGGTTTCATATTTTTTTTCTTAGATATTTTTTATTACACTTGGATTAAACTAGCCTAGATTAGATTTGTTCTTGCCATTGATACATTCTTCGAGCAAGTTCTGAACAAGAGATTCTTCAAGAGCTAAGAAGTTTGTAATTTGGTTTTGTTCTCGAACTTTATCTCTTTAATTTCATTGGAATTGTATTTATGAATATTATCATGTCTAAATTGATTTCCTTGAATATTAATGAGATGAGTATGTTTGATAACATTAATATGAACTAATTTGATCTAGTCTAGGGTTTGTATGGATCTGCTATGATTGTATGAATTGGTTATTGCTCTTAACTAATTATTTCTTTAGCCTTGATTGAAATTGATTGACCACCAATTATGTGTTTTAAGATATTAGATGAAGGATTGAGAGATGAAGTCTAATGCTGGAATAATTCAATTAGGGACTTAGGTGAATTAGAGATATAACCTAAGAAAAGGATTATTTCAATTGTAACAAGATTATTTGAGAGAGGTTTGAATGCGAGAGCTTATTTCCTTGATTCAATTAATTAAGTTGCTTGAGATTTAATCTTTGAAATTAAATTGGTTGAGAGGAATAACCGTTCATACATATAAGTAGTAGAGAAGTGCAAACCCTAGACCATTCTATTAAGTGAATCAATACATCAGCTCAGTTTACTTTTATTGTTTTAAACTCCAATCGACCTGTCTTCATTAGTTGTTAGCGATTTAAATTTATTCTAATTTGTTATTTGTAACCTAATAATCAATTAGCTTATCTAGCTTCCTTGAGAGACGATCTTGGGGCGATCACCTTTGCTACAGTTACTTCGTATACTTGCGAGAGACGCTTTGTAGTAGAGTTAATTAGAGCGCAACAGTGGCATGGCCATGCCTTTAGGCATTTCAATGGTTCTATTTTCGGTGTTGGTGATAAGAGTAGTGACACGCCGATGTCACTAAGCGTGTCACAACTTTTGTATAGTAGTAGTATTGACATGTCCAGTGACACGCCCATGTCACAGAGCGTGTCATAGCTATTGTGTTGGAGGAGTATTGACACATGCAGGGACACGCCCATGTTACTGAGCGTGTCAAAGCTTCTGTGTTGTGATTTTAGGGCACGGTCATGGACACACCCATGTTGTTGAGCGTGTCATAGGTAGAGTTTGCCCTAGATAGTTCTTTTCCTTATATCCTATGTGTATTACTAAGTGAGTATTTATAATCACATTTGGTATAGGATTAGAAGAGACTTGAGTACCCTAGTCCAAGTGTTGAGGGATATCTTGGAAGAGGATGTTGAAGTGGTGTTGTTGCTTTTAGAGGTAAGTACAAACTTTGAATGATTGCATATATTTACATGACATTGGGACTTAACACATTTGATTGGAAAAATGTGTTAAGTTACTTAATATATTATTGATGAATGAAAAATATGTTATGATATGCATAATGTGAATTATGTTGATTTATCAAAGTAATGTGTTGTAGTTGAAAAGAAATGTGGTATAATGTGATGAGATAAATGAGAAAAGTAAGAAAAAGATGATATAATAAGGCAATGTGCCTAGTTTGATTATGAGAAAATGAGAAAAGTTTTGATAAAGGAATTATGAAAGAATTTGATAATGAGAAATATAAAAAAATTATGTGCCTAGTATGTTATTCAATTTTCAGAGTTCTGGGTTTGACGACATGCCTATGAATTGCTGGGCATGTGAAAAGACTCAGTCGTAAGCCTGGCCCAGCTAATAAATATGATGTTTTTGAGGTGAAAAGACCGGGTCTTATGCCTCAAAAATAAATTCTTAAAGCTAGACTAAGTGAAAATACAGTATCGTAAGCTCAGATTTAGTTGGATTATCCATGGATATATTGCCTACGGGGCTAGACACAAGGTGTCATTATAGACCAATGCAGTAACTCTGAAATTTGAATAGCATAGTAGATCCTTTTAGGGCCTATGCTTGTCTTTGCTGTAATATGAATTATGAATTGTGATACAACTAAGCAATATAATGAGATATAATGTTATGAGTTGTTATATATATCTGTGTTGTGCGTTGACATTTCATTTGGACTATATTGTTATCAAAGTTTGTACTGCTAAGCTTTTGGCTTAGCGCAATTGTGGTTCATCGCGCAGGTAACAGGGTAAATACAGTTGTGCCGTAGAGCTCGTCTAGACCTAGTCGAGTCAAGGCTTAAGTCTTTTGAGATCAGAGTTATTAGTGGAACATCAAGATTAGAGACAAACTGTCAGCGTGTATAAATCTTATTTTTTGTACATATTGTTTTTGGATGTATATAAATATGTATATTTCGCTTCCGCAATCTATCAAAAATATTTTGGATAAACCTTTGGTAATGAATTTAAATATGTTTTAACAAGTAATATATCATTTATTATTTTTATGATGCCGATTGAATGTTTTAAGATTATTCAAATTTTATAAGTGAAGATTTGTTTTGTTTTAAAAATGTTGTGACATTTATGTATCCTCTATATGTATATTATATATGTTGGGTGTATGTAGTGTACGTATATTGGATACAAGGGTGTTACAATATTGTACAAATCCTACTTAATAGGTGGACTCATTGCCTTAGTTTTTGTGACAGTAATGGCTGTTATAGTTTAATTTTATCAGTTTGTAGTTAGTCATGCTTACTACAGATCTTATACATCACATATTTTTTCATTCTCCGGTGTCGGTCATGTACCCTAAAGTTCAGGTCATGATAAGTTGACAATAACATCTTGTAACTAATTGTATAGTTTATTGAGGATGCGAGTCCATATATATATATATATATATATATATATGAAAGGAGATAAATCACATTATGAGCATGTACAACGTTTTGTAAGTATAAGTCAATTTTTGAGTTATTATTATTGAATCAATTGTGGTTATACTAAAAGAAGTTAATTTTACTATTTTACATTAATTAATAGAAGACATAGTTGGGACGATCACCCACGGAGTATGAGATTTACATCACCAATTTTAGAAAGAAAATACTAATAAAATTTGAATCTCTCTTGTCAAGAATATATTCACATGGAAATATTTGATGTACAATTTTGATATATGAATAATAAAAAAGTTATGATAGTACTTCAACTGAATGCACAAAATCATTCACAAAGAAAATAATTAAGCACAGTGGTCTTTCTCCTTACACAAATTCATATCATATGGATAAGTTTATGTTTAAAACATCATGTGGAGTTTGGTTCACTTATCCAGTCATAGCTGCCAGAAATTTTAGATTTTAAGAGATTTAACTGCAGTAATTTAATATAATTAACGGTTATAATAAAGTACATATATATGTTTAATGGTATTGATAATATTAGTAAACGTTAACTATATGTTTTTATTATAATGTATTCCATTATAATAAAGTGCATATATTGGTTTTGATAAGGGAAGTATACACAAACATAAATAAATAAATATATATATATATATGTTTAATGGTATAACAAAATTATTTTTGGTGAACTAATGGTGATGAAATTAATATTTTTAAAATAATAAAATAATATTTTATTTAATTACAGAATAATATTACATTCTGTTGCATAAACATAATTCTTTTGTTTAAAAACAACTAAATTCTATTATACATATCCATAATTTTTGTGTATGAAAGAAATAAAAAGAAAAGGAAGAAATAGTATTTGGAGAAAATTCCTAAAAATGAAAAGACAATGTGAATGGGAGTGGGATGATGCATTAATTAATAATGCAGTGGTTAAAAGTAAGAGTGTGATAAAGGCAAAAAGGCCAAGGAAGAAAACTTTTGCTACTGAAATTTAAGAAAGGGGTCACTCTCACTCAGTGCCTGCCTACAAAAGCAATGAAAGGGAAAGAAAATATAAAAAAAACAATGTACCTTCCTATTTATTATTATTATTATTATAACTTTATCTTTTTTCTAGCATATATATATATATATATATATGTATGTTTCTTTCTCCCGTATGTATATATGTATACTGATTACTGCATGCAAATTGCGAAGCAAAGAAAACAAAGCAAAACTCATCATTACTGCCGCTCTCTCTTTGCGCGCTAATCCCAATGAAACATCTCTTTATATCTTTCTTTTTTTATTTAATAATTTTATCATATCGTATCTATTCTTTTGTTACAAAAAGATTGCCTAATATATTATTTTAAAGTAGACTATTAATTATTCTAAATATTTGAAATTTAGATGTATTAAATTTTCAAAATTTTAATCGAATTAATGTATTTTTTTAAAAAAACAATAGATACTAAAAATATATTTTTATTATATATACAAAAAAAAAGTTTCTACACTATATAAAAAAATATATAATCTTTCATTTTAATTATATTGAAATGAATATGCAATTTTTTAACTTAAAATATAATTTTTATATTATTTGAATAAAATATTTTTTTCCAAAATATAATGCCACTATGATAGTAATAATTGTAGTGTTGCTTCGTAATAATATTTAACACCTAAATTAAAATTTTTAGAATTAATCAATATATCATAATAAAAGTAGTATAATTTTATTATAAGATGTGTCTAATTATTATTTTTGTATGTATTTATCCTTATGCCCTTTTCAATTATAAAAAAAAAATTAGGATATAATCATTTCAAATTCTAAAGCAAATATTTATTTTAAAAAATTAATTTTTAATTAAAAATTAAAAATGGTAACTCGAATTTTTTTAAAAATTTAACCAATAATAATTAATAAGATTTTTAAGAATTTTTACGGTTTTAAAAAATCATATCACTGAAATAAAAATTAAAACTTAACACTCAAACACCACCAACACCACCAACACCACTAATTACATATATATTTGCGATTTTCATTTGTTAACCCAAAAAATAAAAAATAAAAAAGAAAGAAAGAAAAGAGTCGTTTGATATTGGGAGCTCGACTCAATACATGAATCTCCTACCCAAGTTTCACTATTTCAAAATGTTCTTCATTCAGTTACATTTTAATACGCCAAAATCGCAAGCATTGCGACTTTCTTTACGAGATTAGTATGTCCAGTTAGTTTGTGAATTTTAAATTTTTTATTTTTTTTAATTAAAAAATTATTTTCGGGCTCAAAAAAAATTATTTTCAATTTTTATTTTATATTTTTTAAATTATATTATAATTATTAAAAAATAAGGAAATGGAAAACGTTAAAATTGACTTTTACAATAAAAAAAGGACTTTATTGACATAAAATATATTTTTAGAACCAAAAATCTCAAAACCACAATTTATATTTTCCATATTTAGCGTATAGTTATTATTTAATCAGAAAAATTTTAAATTTAATGATATTATTGAATACCTAACAATAAAAATAAAAATAAAAATCTATCCTAAACACAACTTCTCCTACATATTATGAAAGACACGGATAACTATGAAACAATAAGAAAATGGCTGATTGACTTAACTTCCTCATCATATATATGTTGTTTGATATATAGCTAGCATGATTAGGAAGCATTTCATATGTAGCCAAACGTAACGGTCGGCTGCCTGACCTTAGATATACATGGATAGTAGTGTCTCCAAATTTCTCATTAACATACCATGTAAGATGATTTGTGTTCAAAAAAAAAAAAAAAAAACTATGTAAGATGATCTTTATATTGAAAAGTTAGATCATCATTCATAGAGTTTACTAAAATTGTTAACATCACAACCTTTTTTCAGGCTTGTTAAGCCTTTTACAACACAAATAAATTAATAACTATAACCTTACTCAATAGGGCAGAAAATTCTCTAATTTCCGAATTATCATCTAAGTTCAATTACCATCAATTTGAAAATATAGCGAAATGATTAATAACAGTACTAATAAAATCAAAATTGATGGACTATTTAATTAGTTTTCGTTAATTAAATCAAATTTATTGAATAAAAACAATATATTTGCCTATAAAATTTGAAGGAAAGGCATCTTATTTTATTTTACGTTGTAAAAAAAACTTTTATAGCGAATGAAAGATACAATGGGAATTAAATTAAATTAAAGTATTATTGTAATATAGATTATATAACTAATGATAATTTATTTAAATAATTATAAATATATATTTATATCAATGAATAAATTTATCAAATAAATATGTGATCACAACCTAAGTAGCTAATTAACCACGATTAATACTGATAAAAAATTAACTATGATTAATTAGTTATTTCATTATTCATAGAAAAAACCTAAATTTTATATTTTAGCATAAGGAGTAAAAATATTAAAATATATATTGAAATATTAAATTAAGTTTAATGATTCTAATATTTCCTAATCGTATTGATAATAATAAAATATTAAAAATAACAATTAAAAAAATATACCTTGCGTGCTTAATCTTTTAGAATTTTTTTTTTTTGATAAAAAATTTGTTTTGAATTAGTAACGTACTGATTATTAAATTGTAGCAAATAATATTTAGTTAACGTTGGTGGCTGTTTTTGCTATCTAAAAGATTAGTTAATTAGTGGCTATTTTTTCTCCAATAGCTTTCGTATTCTTTAGCCAAATGGTTGAGTTTTAATGTCAATAATTTTCTTTCTATATATAACTTTAGTTCATATAATAAAAGGTATAAAAATCTATACATCCACTTCCTTTTACTTTTTGAAAAATTCACTTGAAATTTTAATTA
Organism: Garcia nutans; assembly: GCA_947685225.1. Taxonomy (NCBI): domain Eukaryota; kingdom Viridiplantae; phylum Streptophyta; class Magnoliopsida; order Malpighiales; family Euphorbiaceae; genus Garcia; species Garcia nutans. The sequence continues at coordinate 52,991,453 of CANTUV010000007.1, forward strand.
AGAAACAACATCAACCCCATTTTGAAAAATATTATGTTGAGCATTGAAAATAATCAGTTTGAAAATTATGAATTTTCAAACTGATTATGAATTTTACTTTCTTAAAGGACAATGCAAAAATTTTTGACATGCTTTAATCAACAAATTCGCATACTATTCTAAACTTTTTTTTTCGCGATTTAATTGTTATTTGATTTATTATTGTTATTATTTTTGCAATTCTTATTTGGTTTGGTGTTGGCTTTGTATCCTTGTTTACAGTATTATTCACATTAGTATTTTTACATTCTTTGAGAGGAAACAATTTGATTTTTATTTGTTTCTATTAATTTGACCTGCTTATTTTTAGTAGTTGTGGATTTAATTAAGCTTTCTTTAATAAATATGAAAAATATTTTGTTCAAAATTTTCATTATTGGCAATAACAAAGGGGTTTTATAAAAATGCTAGAAAAAATAAAAAAAATTTAAATTTACCATATTTTTAAAAATATGTTCAAATTTATAAGATTTTATTATTAGTTTATCAAAATACCATATTTATATAGTTCAAATGGAATTTTTATTAGTTTATTATGAGTTTATGAATTTATATAGTTTATTATAATTTTATTACAAAATAACTAAAATAGCCCTACTAAAAATAAAAAAAATTATAAAAAAAATGATGAATGGTGTAATTTTCCCAATAACAAATGAAAATTTGGGCTCATGGTTTGGGGTTTGTTTATTATTTTAAATGGTTCTAAGGATAAAAATTCTATAATAGTATCTAGATTTGTTGAAATTGTTTTGTCTAGTATTATATCTGCTGCAAGTGACAAAGATGATTTTAGTGAAAAAGATATTCTATGCTATGATTTTGAGTGTTTTATTTGATAATATTTATAGCAACTTTTATCATACTAAAACTGCTATTGAATTATGTTGTTTCAAGATGGCAACCAAAAGAGGAGAGGGTGAATTTATTATTTTGAAGAAGTGATAAAAAATTAAAAATTAAAAACAAATAAGAAATCAATTGAATAGAAGATGAATAGAGTAGAGAATAATTAACATAAAAAATTTATAGTGGTTTGGATTAAATCAATCATACGTTCACTCTCCAACTTCAAGTTGAGAATTTCACTAACCTTGAATTTTTATAACCTCAATCCTAACTTGGTGTAGACCCTTAATTTTGGCTCTAAGCTATTACTATTCTAATTAAAGAATATCAAAATAAATTTGATCCAACTATAAAAAGGCTTAAACCTAGTTTATAGCTTTTAAATAGGCGGTCCAGTTTCGAAAGGTATAAATTAAATTGTTTCAACTTATAAAAGCCCTAATTAAATTAGTTTGGCCCGAATATTAAAAATTTTAGACTGGTTTAAGTGGGGACGGGCCCAAGGCGACATGAGCCAATGCTCATGTTGACTTGGAGGGTCCAAGTTGACATGAGCAAGGTCTCATGTCGATTTGGCACATTTGGGCACTCCATATCGACATGGGCTGGCTCCATGTCGATTTGGAAGTGCCAATTCGACATGACCCTAAATCTAAAGCAATTTTGACCTGCAATTTAATTTCCTAATCAAGCTATAATTCGTTTAAACCTTGAATTAAGCAAATTGGGTTTAGGGTTAAGTCATGATTTGCCTATAAATATATGATTAAAGGCAAAGGATGGGGAATTAGCAACCATCAACAATTATTAAGCAGCAGACAGAGCAATTACACGGATTAGCAATTAAGCAACAACCATCAACGCAATATACCAAAGGCAATAACCACTATCTTTATTTTACTTTGGCTAGAATTTTAAATTGGTGCAGGTAGTAGCTTGGATCAACAGATAATTTGGTGGAGCTTTCAATGAAGGTTTTGTTTTCTAAACTCTTTAAACTCATAGCAAGTCTAGTTTATTAAAATCATGAAGTTCATACTTCTCCTTTTGTTTTAATATGTCTAGTGAGCTTTGTATGATAATGTCATCAATTTAAATCTATTATATGTTCATTTAAATACGTATAGTAGCCAAGTCCCATGCAATTATTTGTCAAAGATCAATATTACAAGTGGCTTTAAAGTTTTTTACAGTAACCAAATTTTTATCAAAATCCCAATCTGTTTTCTAAAACTAAAACCCTAATTCTATCTTCCAAAAACCCTAATTATGTAAAAGATCAAATTTCCTAAACCCTAGTTCCTGGAATCCTAATTTCCTAAACCCTAGCTCCAGAACTCCTAATTTCCTAAACCCTAGCTCCAAAAACCTTAATTTCCTAAACCCTTGTTCCATAACCTTTAATTCCCAAAATCCTATTGTCCAGAACCTTTAATCCATTAAAAATCTTATTTCCCAAATTTCCTAACCCTAATCAGTAGCCATAACCTTAAAACCAAAAGTATGATTTTCCAAATTTCCTAACCCTAATCCAATAGCCATAACTTTAAAACTAAAAGCCTTAATCGTCAAATACCTAACCCCAATCTGCTTAAACCTAACCCCAAATGCCTAACCATAATCCTAAAACCCTAACGTCCAACCTAAAACCCTGCTTTCCAAATTTTGTTTATTTAATGGTTTAAACCTTAGTTTTAATTATTTGATTTATTACACACTTTTATAATGGATGTTTTCTTTTAATTATCATACTTGAATGGTTTAATTTAATTTGTTAATTATTTATTTGGATCCTAAAATTGTAAAAGACATATTTTTACTTTGTGGGTGCCTCGGTTTTTATTATTATGTAATTTAATTTATCTTTTAATGATTTTGGAACTTTTATAAAGGACAAATTTTCACTTATGGTCGGTGTCCCATTTTATTTACTTTGTTTTCTTTTTGGACATTGAATATTTGTAAAGGCATATTTTCATCCATGGATGGGTGCCTGTTTTGATTGTTTTACTTTAATAAAGATGATAGATGTGTATTTCTTTTAAATTGTGTGTAGTATGGATAATACCATAATAACTAAGAATTTAATAATATTTAGACCTAAAAAGGAGGTAGGTTCTAATGAATTGGGCGTTGTGGGAGTGCTGGGTCATTCTCACCTTCCCCACGCGTATCCAACTTTCCAAACCCATTAGGGGGTTGGGGATTCCTTAGGAATCGAGTCATCCACCCCTTTTTTTTTCTCGGTCTGTCCAGTTGGCGACTCTATTTTCTCCGAGTTTAGGTACATGTTCTTTAAGTCTTTGAGCCTAACAGTACCGAAGTCACAAGAACCATTCCACATAGGAGTGGGGGCAAAAATTTTTGCTCACACTTGGTGTTTTAACAAGCTCACATCGAACTTTTACAAGGTTTTAGTAACTTCCTCACAATCTAACAAAGAGTTTTCCCATGCTCACTCTAAAATCTAAGTGTTTCAAAGCTTATCCTCAAACTTACAATGTTGTTTAATGCTCACACCCAATGCTCAAAGATTACAGTAACACTCCACTAGGGATAAGAGAAGTTGATTTCATTAGTCTTTGTTGTCCCAAGATGGCAACCAAGAGGGGGGGTGAATTGGTTTCTTCAAGAAATGATAGCAAATTGAAAAACTTCAACAAATAAGAAATGTAGAAGATGTAGAAGATTGAGTAGAGAGTAGAAAAATCAACACAAGAGATTTATAGTGGTTCGGATTCAACAATCCTACATCCACTCCCCAACCTCAATTGGGTATTCCACTATACTTGAAGTTTTACAAGCTCACTTCCAACTTTGGTGTTTTTACAAGCTCACACCTAACTTGACAAGTGTTTTACTAAGGCTAACACTCAAACCACTTACAAGAGTTTTACTAGGCTCACTCTCACAACCTTTACAAGAGTTTTTCTCAGGCTCACTCTCACAACCTTACAATTGGTGTTTTAGTGGCTAACACTCAACCTTACATGAAGAGATAAATAGATGAAAGCTTAAGTAAATAACTTGCAAGAGTTTGGACAATATTAATATTTATTCTCTTGCTATAAGACTTGTTTGAGGTGGTATTTATAGGCCTCAAACCAGTTCTGCCCGTTGGTGAAGTGGGTAGAAAAGTGAAACTCCAACAGCTACAAAATCTTCTTGGATTTTTGTGTCAGACTGTTGGGATGGTCGCGCACCACCTTTGGATGGTCGCGCATCCTGGGATGGTCGCGCACCCCCTTGGGGCGGTCGCGCATCTGTTTGTGCGGGCATCCCAGCAGTCTGGTGCGGTCGCGCAATTCAAATCTCTAACGGCTACTTGACACATGGCATCTTCTTATTAATTCTTTAACTAGCCGTTGAAGCCCACCAACGGCTATATAAATGTAGCAGTCGCGAAGCCACATTGGGCGGTCATGCATTGTCTTGCGTCGAGTCATTCACCGTTCTTGTCACCGCGAACCTTACTGTCAAACCAAGACAGTTTGGATGGTCGCGCAACCCCTTGGGGCGGTCACGCATTCTTGGATGGTCGCGCAAGGCCTTGGGGCGGTCGCGCATCCCTTCAAAGACAGATTTTCAGCACTTAGGAAATCTTCAAATTTCTTTGCATTTCAGCTCATTCTAAGTTGCTTTCCTGCCATATAAACACTCATTGAAGCCATTAGATCACTTCAATTTGTTTTCCAAGATCAAAAACAAGATTGACCTAAATCTAGGTCAACAATCTCCCCCTTTTTGATTTTGGCAATCAAATTGAATTTGAAATAAAAATAATCAACAAAAATAGGCAATACTTCCCATTATGGAAAAACATAAGAAAATTCAAAAGATAATGTTCAAATTCATCAAATTCTCTCCCCCTTTGCCAAAATTCAAAAAGAGGAGGGGAGAGATGAAGAGTAATCAAGCCAATGGCCAAGACAAGATCAAAATCATTGTTTGTGTGACTTTATAATAGAATTCAAAGCCAATGGCAATCACCATAAACAAAATTCACAAATCTAAGTCATATACTTAGAAAAAATAAAAGTACCAATCAATGAAAATATCAAAATCAATGAAAAATATGTTAAGGATACCAATTGATTGGATTATACTCCCCCTCAATTGATGATCTCCCCCTCAAGAAGTGAAAAACTTAGAAACAATTGAGATCCATTTTTATCAAAATATTCAAGTTTTCTCCTCTCTTGTTGGAGTCAAATCAAGAGGAATATAAAAAGAAAATTAAATACAATTCAAGAAAGTGATTGACTTAATTATGAACAAATTTAAAATATAACAAAAATAATTTAGTCAACCATAAAATCATTTTTCAACCTTAATGTCAAACATAACATGTAAAGTAAAAATTAAAAGTATAAAATTTCAAATGTTGTAAGGCAAGAATTGTTACCAATTTTTTTAATGCCAATTGCCTTACTATTAGCATTGTTGGACTTGGTTTGATGGAGTACTCATTCTCCTCCATCTTCATGCCATTTGCCCTTGTCAATTAAGGGATTTTCCTTGATAACCTTTTCTAAGCTATGTTTGCTTTTAGATATTTGTTCATTTGAGGTTTTTAATTCTAAAGTAGAATTTTTTAAACATACAAAATCCTCTTCTAGTTTAGAGCATTTGTCCTTATGAAATTTTATCTTAGAAAAATATTTTTCTACTCTAAAGTTCATATGTTCAATTATATCACTATCATCTAAAGCATCATCAATATTGTTGTAATTTAAATTCATGATTAAAGATTGGGTACCTACCTCATTGGAGTGTTCATCATCTCCCATAGCCATGAGACATAGATTTTCAATTGCTTGCTCTTCTTCTTCTTCTTGCTCTTCTTGCATTTCCATTGCCATCTCATGTGTGAGTAATTTGCCAATGAGGACATCCGTTGGAAGCTTGCTCAAATCATGTGCTTCCTCAATGGATGATACTCTTGCTTCAAATTCCTTCTTTGTAAGAATTCTAAGGATTTTGCAATTTATGTCTTCCAAAGAGTATACTTTGCCAAATTTCCTCAAATCATTGACAATGGCAAGAAGTCGGTTGGTCATCTCCGTGACATCTTCAAAGGACTTCATTTTGAAGAGTTCATACTCTTGAACAAGCATTTGGGCCTTCATGAATTTTACTTGATTAGTACCTTCATGATAATTCTCCAAGGTCTTCCAAATACTATAGGCATTTGAGCATCCAAGAATTCTTCCACATTCTTCCTTTGGCAATGAGCTTAGAAGAATGAAAGAAGCCTTTTTATCTCTCCCATTGCTTCTTCTTTGTTCTTCATTCCACTCTTTTCGTGGAATCTCTTTTTCTACACCATCAACCACTCTTGTAGGAATCTTCCACTCATTTTCAACATAATCCCAAAGCTCTATTCCTTCACTATCTAGGAGCAAAAACATCTTGTGTTTCCAATATGAATAATCAAAGTGAGGTATAACAAGGGATTTTGAGTTTCCATAATAATGAGCCATGGAATTGGAAGAGAAAGTTGATGTAGAGGTATTAGTGGGTGTGGTTGCCTTTGAGGATCAAATTTCACAATTAAGTTTAAGAAATTTCAAAGCTCTGATACCAATTGTTGTCCCAAGATGGCAACCAAGAGGGGGGGGGGTGAATTGGTTTCTTCAAGAAATGATAGCAAATTGAAAAACTTCAACAAATAAGAAATGTAGAAGATGTAGAAGATTGAGTAGAGAGTAGAAAAATCAACACAAGAGATTTATAGTGGTTCGGATTCAACAATCCTACATCCACTCCCCAACCTCAATTGGGTATTCCACTATACTTGAAGTTTTACAAGCTCACTTCCAACTTTGGTGTTTTTACAAGCTCACACCTAACTTGACAAGTGTTTTACTAAGGCTAACACTCAAACCACTTACAAGAGTTTTACTAGGCTCACTCTCACAACCTTTACAAGAGTTTTTCTCAGGCTCACTCTCACAACCTTACAATTGGTGTTTTAGTGGCTAACACTCAACCTTACATGAAGAGATAAATAGATGAAAGCTTAAGTAAATAACTTGCAAGAGTCTGGACAATATTAATATTTATTCTCTTGCTATAAGACTTGTTTGAGGTGGTATTTATAGGCCTCAAACCAGTTCTGCCCGTTGGTGAAGTGGGTAGAAAAGTGAAACTCCAACAGCTACAAAATCTTCTTGGATTTTTGTGTCAGACTGTTGGGATGGTCGCGCACCACCTTTGGATGGTCGCGCATCCTGGGATGGTCGCGCACCCCCTTGGGGCGGTCGCACATCTGTTTGTGCGGGCATCCCAGCAGTCTGGTGCGGTCGCGCAATTCAAATCTCTAACGGCTACTTGACACATGGCATCTTCTTATTAATTCTTTAACTAGCCGTTGAAGCCCACCAACGGCTATATAAATGTAGCGGTCGCGAAGCCACATTGGGCGGTCGCGCATTGTCTTGCGTCGAGTCATTCACCGTTCTTGTCACCGCGAACCTTACTGTCAAACCAAGACAGTTTGGATGGTCGCGCAACCCCTTGGGGCGGTCGCGCGTTCTTGGATGGTCGCGCAAGGCCTTGGGGCGGTCGCGCATCCCTTCAAAGACATATTTTCAGCACTTAGGAAATCTTCAAATTTCTTTGCATTTCAGCTCATTCTAAGTTGCTTTCCTGCCATATAAACACTCATTGAAGCCATTAGATCACTTCAATTTGTTTGCCAAGATCAAAAACAAGATTGACCTAAATCTAGGTCAACAGTCTTTATATTATTTTACTCTTTCTTATTATAATATTATCCATTGCATCATTTAGATTGCATTATGTGCGTGAGTTAGGAAGCTCGTGTAACCCGTGTTGTGTTATATAAGGGATAACATACTTTTTACTCAAGGTATGAAGATCGAGCATGGCATAACCACTAATAGCCCCGTACCTTTTAGTATATACTTGCTATGGGAGCCTAAACTTATTAACCCAAAGACTAAAGCTCACGTAATTGGCCAAATTACTTTCCTTAGATTTTTACCCAAATACTTGTTGTTTGACTATGATTGATATATTTTGATTTGAACCATGGCTTATTTAGTTTGTTCTTTTTTTAATATGACCTAATTATATTGTAAGCTCAAAATAATTTTTATTCCTTTAAAGCCAAAAGACCAAAAATATTTTTAAACTCTTTTTCAATATGCTTTTTGGACATGAAAACCTTTTAATATGGGTCAAAAACCTTTTTTCACCTTATGGCTCAAACTTAAAGCCCAAAATTCATTTCTAAACAAACATTTTTACAATAGACTTTGAAATAAAATTATTTTTCACTTTATCTAAAAGTACAACTTTTTCTTAAAAGAGCTTACAGCTATTTAGGTCAATTATGGAATACTAAAAATCAATTGTGGGCTTTGTTAATCATGGGCTTGTTCGTGGCATGAATCATTAGTTGTTTTTCCGAATAGGAAATCTATCTATGATAAACCTTTTAATTTAGTTTTAATCTATAATATAACATAAAAGCTATTTCCTATTGATCCAATGGATTAAGGCTTAATTAATGAGAATTATCATAGACTAACTTCTACAACTATTGGTTAAATTGTCTAAGTGAATTTTTTTAAAACAAGATATCCCATGTTGATATTTTTTTTGACCATATACCTATGAAAAGAGACTCGCCATTGGTGTGTGAAAGTTATAAGGTTGGAAGGAACACCTTGGCTTAATTTGTTTGTTTTGTTTGTTGCACATTCATACATTCATACATGCATACATGCATTCCATTTTATAAGCATTAATCCTTTCTGACTCATAGACCTGGAGTACAGCAGTTCAAGAAGATATGATAATACCACCTATAATAGTGATTTTGATTCAAGTGCTTCATTGGGAGGATGGATGAAAACCAGCTAAGGGATATAGTCGATGAAGTTGTCAAAGCTAGGAAGGCTAAGCTACAAGATCAATTGGCTGAGATTATAAAAACACAGTTGGTTGAGATTTTGGAGGTCATCAACAATGCCAATAAGGCATCTCTGATTAAAATAAGGAACAAGTCCACTGAAAGAAATCAAATAAGAAATGAGCTATTCTACAAGACCAATTGAACCATGTGCTACCTAAGAGGATCAATAAGGGTCGCTACCATCCTAGTGGGCAAAGTCAAAGGTGAAAGAGAGGTGTTGAGATAAATGCAACAACTGAGCCAATAAAAAAACATAAATTCTCAGACTTGGGAGAACCTTTGTCAAAGATGTTAGAAAATCTAATAAAGATGGATTTGCTATAACCATTAGCACCTCGACCTCTACACAAGCCTCTACCATCAAGTTCTTTCAATTCCATCAAGTGCAAGGGCATGAGACATATAAATATGTTTGATTAAGGCACGAGATTTAAGATTTGACAGACGGTGGCAAGCTACCTGAGCTCGATAAGCCCAACATGAAGAACAATCCTTTGCCTATGTTTTGAATAGTACCTCCATCGGCGACCTTCATAATAAGGGGAGAATTGAAGGAAAGTTTTTATCATCTTTTCATGATATGGATGGAGGAATTGCTAAAGAAAAGGTACTACTAAGCAAGCTTGGACTAACTGCGGATGAGGAGGTGATGACCATTGCCCTTGATATGTCCAACTAGATGAAGCATCTTTGACTCCAACTCAAAAAATATCCTTTAGCTTGTTTTGCTTTTGTTTCATTTTCTTTCTTTGATATTTAATTTGAACAATTATATTTTTCAAAGTAAGATTATTTGAATAAATTACTTTCGTTCAATTTTTGATGAACTTTGTTCATTTTGGTGTTTAACCAATGACGAATCTAGCTTGATATTTATAAATTAGTATATCTATACATCATGGTTTGAATGACTTTACTAGGTGAAGGAATTATTCTATAGCATTGAGTTGTATATGCTTACTTAGAGAGGGCTCCTGCATAATTACCTTTGTCTAGGTCTTAGTTGATCTTAGAACATGCTTTGATGAACTTTCGAGGAGAAATTAAACCCTGCTTATTTAAGGGAGAGATGATCGAGGCATTATTTTGTTGGCCAACAACTATTATCTGCCCTACTAACATCAATCTCTAGTTTGTCCATTTGAGTCTTTATAAAATTTTAGCTTGCTTTTCATTGGCTTATAAACCCCAATGACCTACCCTGAGCTATTGTGATACTTATGGCAAGTCTAATGATCACAAAGGAACAAAAGGGAAAGAAGATCAAAGAGAAGGATATATGTCAATACTATAGAGATAGTTGAAGAACACCTTAATTAGACCTAATATCACAGACTTATTGAGATAAAGTTAAGACTGAAGCAGACTTATGCCACTCCACTCATCCATTATCAGAAACACAAGTTGCTACAAACAAGATAACTCTTTTAGAGTTAGGACCTAAAAAAAGAGTGAAAAGTAAAAGTAAAAAAAAAGAAGGAAATAGAAAAGGAAAAAAAAGTAAAAAAGAAAAGTAAAAAAGAAAAAGGTAAAAAAAGGAAAATAAAACCCCCAAAAGGTAGTTCAGAAAGCCAACCGAGTTCTTTTTTACCTAAAGCTGCATAAGACTCTCACATAGTTTACGAGGATGGATTAACTTGAATTGGTCCAGCCCAGCCAAAGACTCAAATACATAAGGAAAAGACCATCTTTCATTTTATCTAACATAGCTCTAGGTCCGCAATCTTAAAAGTCTTCGAATGGAAAAGGATGAAGAAAAAAAAGAGAGAGGAAGAAAAATGGTGGTCTAAAGATAAAGATAGTACTGATTGGATCCAGATTTCTGCCAAGAAAATAGAAGGAAATTCAGTCTTTGTATTTTCATGAAGACAGAAGGAAATGATGCCCATAAGGTGAAAATGAAACCTCTAACAGTATACAGTTCCAACAAGAAGAGTGTAGTGTGAAGGTTTGTTAGTAGTGTCACATCATCTCCAATCTAAAAATGGTCTTCACTTAACCTATGTCCCTTATAGACCCCATTTTAAGCCTATTAAAGACCTATTAATCTCTCTTGGTAGGTGGAATTTATTAGTGGAGATAGTTTGGATAAGAATGCATATGAGATAGACAATATAGTTTGGATAAGAATGCATATGAGATAGACAATATTTAAACTCAATGAGATCTTTGGCCAAGTAATGTGTATGTGCCTAGTGCAACAATGTTTTCTTAAATGGAAATGATTTTCAAGTTTAGTATGGTAACTAGGGTTGTTATGTTATAGATATGTTAGTTTGGAAAATTGAGTCCTGAGGTATATCGACACTAATTAGATGAAGTCCACATTTGATTTCAAAATTAAATTAGGTTTAAAAAAAGGGAAAAGTCCAAGTTACAAAAGTAAATATTTTTTATTTATTTTACATGACTGGTAAATACATTTTCATTAAAATAGAATAAAGCCCTAAATATTCATCGCCTGCTGGAGGAGGAGGTATATCATCCGCCTGGAATCCACTCGAGCAAAAGGCACATGAGTTCCTATCACCTTGAAAGTCAGGTTTGTAATAATCATCGCAGGGAAAAAGAGGAGGCACATTATGGTCATCAGTCTGGTGCCTCCTTGAAGAAGAAGCACCAAGATCCTTGTAGCCTTAAAATCAGAATGTGAGTGGGGATTTTCGCCCCCACTCTCATGTAAAATGGATCTTGCGACTTCGGCACAATTAGGCTCAGGGCATTAGAGAACACGAGTCTAAACCCAAAGAAAATAGAGTCGCCACTTGAACGGGCTGGTAAAATAGAAATGGATGTATGATTCAATTCCTAATGAATCCCCAACCCTCTATTGGGTTTGAAAAGTTGGGTACGCATGGAGAAGGTGAGAATGACCCAACACCCCCACAGCACCCGGTTCATTGGAACTGACCTCCTTTTTAAGTCTAAATATTATTAAATTCTTAACTTATTTTAAGATCATCCATATTACATAGAAATTAAAAGAAATAAACATCCATCACCTTTATTTAAAATAAGCAATCAAAATAAGCACCCATGCAAGAATGGAAAAAATGCCTTTACTACAATTGTTTAATGTCCAAAGCTAAATAAAATATGACACCCACCTTTTGGTGGAAACATACCCTTTACATTAATCCAAAATCCAAAATAAATTAAATTATATTGAATTTAACTAATGAGGTACCCACGAACTGGAAACATACCTCTTACATTTTTTAAACTTAATAATTAACCAAAATAAGTCATTCAACCATTCACCATGAGAAAAATAAAATAAATCACTCATAAAATAAAACATTAAGAAATCATTCATAAAGAAATAAAATAATCATATCTAAATTTGAATAAAGCAACAAATATATAAATTTAGGGGTTTACATCTTAGATTAGGGTTTTAAAACTTTTATGACTAAATTAGGGTTTTTAGGATAGAAACTAGGATTTTAGGGTCTAGATTTAAAAAATTAGGGTTTTGATTTTTAAAACTAACATTTTGGATATTTTTTTTAAAAAGGGATTTAGGGTTTTAAATTGAGAAACTCGCTTTACAGATTTAGGGTTTTGGGAATTGGCTTTATAGATTAAGGTTTCAAAAAAATACAATTACTTAGCTACTGTGATGTTAAAACTTTTGATTAAATAAGCTATTGAGATTACATTAATAGACTTTGGCTACTAGGATATTAACCTATGATAAATATATGCTTTTGTAGATAGCTACTGGACAAAGCAAATAACTTATTGTGAATGATAAGTCAAATAGTCACTGATTATAAAACAAAACTAATAAAAACAAAAGACTGATGATTATAGCATACTGGGCTTATCTTTAAGCAAAGGATGAATGCGTTCAATATTTAAAACTATCATCAGAGCATCTTACACTTAATTCAAATGAGTTAAATATAGAACATACCATCATTTGGTGGCTCAACTACAACTAAACATTGATCTTGCAATGATTTGAAACTCTTTCCGAGTAGGACAAAGACAGTGTGCTACTGCCTTTGTGGTGTAGTCTTTATGGTTTCATAATATGCTGTTTGTTTTACTGGATACTAACTCTCTCTGTCCTCTTGCTCAATGTTACTCCTAGGCCCCATGTTACTCCCTTAAACCTGTATTTATAGAATAAAATATCAGGTTAAATCCTTTCTAACTGAGTCCTTAAGTTTCCTATTTAGAAAAGGTTTACTGAGGCATATCGAATTAGATTGTTTTTAATTTGAGATAAATCATGAGCAATTCAGATTAAAACCAATTTATTTCAAGGCAAATTGAGGCAATATTGAAGTAAAATAATTTTAATCCGACAAAATATGGGTACACCCATATTTAATTTAAAGTGAAAATAATGTCCTACATCGAATTAAACCCAACCGAACCTTCAAAACAAACCTATTTAGGGTTCTAAAGGTTGAACTAGCTTATTTTAAGCCTCATGAAAATATACCAATCTAATCAAAAGTTTTAAAATAGGTTTAAGGCATTAAGAATGGGCTGAACTTGACTAGACCTTCTTTAATTAGGATTGGACTAGCTAGGGCCAAAATCAGTGGTCTACAATTTACCCTTTGCTTGAGTGATCTGGACTTCAGCAAAAGAGAGCGAAAAGCAACATGAATTTGAGTTGATTTTGGATAAGGATTGGGTTCAAGACACATGAACTGAATTTGGGTTCTCGACCCCATGAGCGATAATTTTTGCCCCCACTCCCGGTGGAATGGTTCTTGCGACTTCGGCACTATTTAGGCTCGGAGCCTTAGAGAACACAAGCCTAAACTAGATTGCTATAATAGTGTGAATTGAAATGGTTCCTCTTTATATATTAAATTAATTTTTGATTTTCTAAATGACAATTTCTTATTAAGGTTAACTTGGCTATCTTGATCAATTATTGAGGATCGACCGTAATAGCTATAATTGAGTAGTGGATTGATGGGAATTGGGCACATCTGAAGTTTAAAACCTTAGTTACATTTTTGAGCATGTTGTAATTCCCTAGATACTTGAGTCGGACTTAGTATAACATCTTTAATATCTTAAGTTCCTGACCCTTGAGTTGTAAAAACAAATACTAATAAAAGGAGCTTTCAAAATTCATCCCTGTTCCGCTGATTTTCACTCTTGAATTGAAACAAATGAATTAGAATCATGAATAGTGCTAGTAGACATTTGAATAGTGATTCTGGCTGAGTAACTGGGGGTCAGCATCACAAATGTTTACCTTTGTGTCAAAAGGTTAGTATCAGTTCAAACAAGTCAGGCTCCTTAAATAATAAAAATGTATATATATATATATATATATAAAGAGGGTTAAAGAACTTAAGAGAAATTTTACACTTTCGTACTTTGTTCATGACTTTTGAGTTTCTGGAATTTTATGCTCGATCTTTTAACTCTGGATCTTTAAGTTTTAGGTTTGTGAAATTTTTGTTTTGAAACTTCTTAATTCACCTGTCACGATTGTGAATTAGTTTTTGATTGAGAACATCGGGTTTTCTGATTCGAGTATTGTCAAACTTTTCTTTTCTTTTTGGATATAGAGGGGTCTGTCATTTCTGCTTATTATAGTGATTTAGTTTGCTTGAAGACATGCAAAAACTCAAGTGTGGAAAATTTTGATAAGTGCATAATTGATGATATTTCACCCCTATTTCTGCTTATTATAGTGATTTAGCTTTCAAGTGACGCGCGCCTTTGATACTGCCATATAAAAGCATTGACACACCCAGTGACATGGGCGTGCCACCGAGCGTGCCTTTTATCCAGAATTCCAGTAGCAATGACACGCCCAGTGACATGGGCGTGTCAATGGGCATGTTAGGCTAACATATCTGCAGTATAAAAGCTGAGCTGAAGCGCAAATTAGGTATCCAATTTTTATTCTTTACAACCTAGAGCCAACCTCTAAAGAGGGAAAGAGAGTTTTGTAGCTAAGATTAAAGGTGAAGACCCATTCTACACAAGATCTAAACGAAGATTCAAGGATTCAAGTGAAGAAACACAAATCATTCACCATGGATTGTTTGGATTCTTTTACTTATTTCTCTTGTTCTGGTTTTCTGATTTTGAACATGAACTAATTCATTCTCTATCTAGATATTGATTAACCCTAGCTTTATTTTATGGATTGAATAGTTTTATTTAATTAAATCATTTTATTGAGTTGTTTTATTTTTATGATGCTTAATGATTTATTTCCAATTGATAATAGCATGCTTATTAATTGGTTGCAATTTTCATATTACTGGCTTGAGAAAGCTTGATATGAATAGAATACTCATAAGGATTGAGGATTGATTGAAGTGCTAGAGATAGACTTACATGATCCTTTGGTTTATGATTCCTTGTTCTTAATGCAAGATCTATTTAATTATGTTTGAGATGAGATTCCAGTATTCTACTTAGTGATTAGGGATTAATTCACTTGAGAAAGATTTTAGTCTAATCTAGAGGAATGTAACACCCTTATACCCTATATACGTACAATACATATTTTCAGCATATATAAAATACGCATATGCAGTATAAAAATGTCACAAATCGATTTAATAAAAAATTTACACATTTCTGTTTTAAAATTTCAAATACTAAATATATAAAATTAGTTAGTATATAAATATTCTTTACTTGCTATAGTAACCTGAAATAATATTTTATAAGAAAATCTCTGGAAAAAATTCGACAGAGTTTTGTCTGTAATTTGGACGTTTCCAAAATTCAACAAAACACAACCTGCATAAAACAAACACTACAAATAAAATCAATTTACCAATTCACCAATACTTCTCAATTTCTCCATATTTTCTCAAAATACATATATATATATATATATCAACATTACATATAAAATCTCATCTTAAACAAAATTATTCAAATCATTCTTTACAATTTACAATATATACTTCAAAAACATATCATAACATACATAATATCAAAATATACTATAATATAAAAAATGTATATGCTGGCAAGTGGCTCTGATCTTGATGTACCAAAAAAAAAACAACTCTTCAAGCTCAACAAATGAAAACCTAGACCTGACCAGGTCTAGTAGAACTCTCCGGCTCTACCAAATCATCCATGACACCTGTGCGACGAATTATAATCGCGCTAAGCCGAAGCCTAGTAGTACAAACTTTGATAATAACAATAAAACTCAATGCAATGCCAATGAACAATGCATATAGATGTCATATTATTCTACTTTCTTATATTTTTTGAATATTTCATAATCACAACTCATAACATTATATTGCTCAATTGTATCACAATTCATAATTCACATTAAAACAAAGACAAGCATGGGCCCAAAAAGGATCTAATATGCTATTCAAATTTCAGAGTTACTGCTTTGGTCCATAATGACACCATGTGTCTAGCCCCGTAGGCAATATATCCATGGATAATGTAATAGTCCCAATCTCTTGGACCTCAACCCGGCTAGACCCTTAGGCCCCAGTATCTTGGTCCTCAACTTGGCTAGACTGCTACAGTTTTGAGGCTTACGACCCAGTCTTTTCACCATTCCAGCATTTAGCCCATAGGCAATCATAGGCATGCCGCCAAATCCAGAACTCTGAAAATTGAATAACATACTAGGCACACAATTTATTCATATTTCTCATTATCAAATTCTTTCATAATTCCTTTATCAAAACTTTTCTCATTTTCTCATGATCAAACTAGGCACATTGCCTTATTCATGATCATATTTCTCATTTTTTTTTCATTTATTCATTTTTCTCATTATTAATCTCTTTCTCATTGTCACATATTCAATCTAGGCACATTGCCTTATTTTTACATTTTTTCTCATTTTTCACATCTTTCTCATTTTTCTCACTTTTCTCATTTTTTCTCATTTTTATCAATATCAATTCATTTCATTATTCCACATATCTCATTTTTTGCATTCACAACACATTATCCAATTACTTTGGGTATTTCACATTCTACACAATTTAGCCATTATCAATGGCTTTTCACAATGCATTTAACACATATATGACATTACAAATGTCATAGCACATTATTCATACTCAATCAATGAACCAAGTAACTTAACACATTTTTCAACCAAAATGTGTTAAGCCCAAATATCATGCAAATATAAATAATATATTCAAAGTTTGTACATACCTCAAATAGCAACCAAAATAATCTTAAAACTTTCACCAACTTTCTCTTCCGAGTTGCCCTTCAATACTTGGATGGGCCAAACTACTTCCTCTCAATGCCTATATCAAATGTGATCATAAATAATCATTTAATATCACATTCTAAGGCATTCTCAACATCAAATCCATATTAACCCATTAAATTGTTATTTTGAGTTTATTTATATCATTACAAGCATATTTTAACATGTTTAAACCAATTACATTAATTAACCACATGCTATGTTCAAAATCCTAAAATGGCATAACCTTCACCATTGAAGGATCTCCATTCCAACTCAATTCAATTATCATTTCAATCTTATTTCCACCATTTATATCATTAAATAACATGATTTAAGCATTAAAATCAAACAATTAATCATTCTTTGAAAATTCACTTTTCCAAAACTCTAAATCAATACTACCATCTTCAAACTCTATCCAAACTTTACTAAATCTATCATTTGATTTTAAAATCCTTGTTTATACATCAAAACAACACATTTGGAACCAATTTTCACAATTAAAACTCATGATTTCAAAAACTCAAATGTTCCATAACCCTAAATTCTCTCTCTTCAACCAACTTAACTCAAACTTAACCATTTCTTCAATCCAACTTAAGAATCATTAATAATTAAACAAAATAGCATCTTTCATATGTATTTAACCAATTAAAACACACTCTATTAAAATTTCAAATTATACATAATCATATATTTAGATGGAACTTCAAAATTTTAAAGGAAAACTTACTAATTTATGAAGAAATCACCAAAATCCATTTGGTTCTTGTAAAATCCTTAGAAATTGGTTGTTTAAATGAAGCAAAAACCAATTTCCTCATCCATGGAGAAAACGTCAAAGAGAGGAAGAAGAAGAAGAAAAATATTCTTTTAAAATTTTTGATTTTTTTCTCTTTCCTTCATTTAAGACCATATATATATTTATATTATTTTAATTAATTATTTATTTATTTTAAAAAATACCAATTTTCATCTTCCATTCAAAAAAAATATTTTTTAAAATTATTTTATTATGTTTTAAATTTTATAAAGTATATTTACTAATTTACCCCTCTTTTACTATTTATATTTTTGTCTTTTTTAATTTCTTCCTTCTTTAATTTCTAGCCTTATATATATAAATATTTATTTATTTAATTAATTATTAATAAATATATTTAATCCTCTACCACCCAAAAATAAATTAATATTGAATTATTTTTATTTACTTATTATTAATTAATTAATAATTACAAAATATCACACTTTCCCATCATCTTCCACTATCTAATATTATTTTCATCATTCACTTTTCCAACACCAAATTATATCTCACATATATATATTGTATATTTTATGTATATGTATATATCTTATATATGTTACTTATATTTCACATATATCATTATGTACATATTTATGTAATGTATATACTATGTCTATGTAATGTATATTTAATGAATATAAATACCCATATGCACAAATAATATTCCTATATACACATCAAATTCACCTTATATGTGTATTAATTATATTAAGTATGTAATATATATATATATATATATATCCAACATATACAATTAATATACCATATGTATATGTTATATATACACTAGGTATATATATTGGTTATGTACAACTTTTATATCTCCAAATACTTATTTAATTTCTCCAAAATTACGGATATGACAATTTTCTCCCCCTTAAATAATTTCGTCCTCAAAATTATCCAGTACGGTAATAAATCATCCAAATCAAAAAATAATTTTAAAATCTTATATTAAATTAATCATCTCATCAATCGAATTGTCATTAGACAAAATTAGTTCATCTCCTTAATACATATACACCACACACCTATTGCATTCAAGATATTTGATCACTTCATTATCTTAAAAATATACTCTCATAACCTTAAATTCAAATGTTAATAACTTTTATCTTAACACAATAATTTTACACATCTTCACTTTGATCCTACTCTTTATACAATTACCACATATTAATTTAATATTACCATTATACAACAACAAAATCTTATTTCCTTAGTAAGATTCATTCCAATTATACCATAACTAACATTTTTCTCTTATAATTATTTGAAACTAACATAACTTAGCTCCTTTCATGTGCATATACATATCAGAACGTTGTACTATGCACATTATCATATAGCTTGCATATTCTTAATACAACTACACATTGAATTTCAATAAATATTTATAAACTTATTACATTTCAGATCAATTGATCTAACTATCACAATATGACCATCACAGCCTTATTCTATTCTGACCAACCTTTAGTCTATTTTAAATTCATCAATCTGTTTTCAATTCATGACCTAATTCTATTAGGTCAAATTTATTCTCAAATTTTAATTCTCTTCGAATTTATTATTACAGATAATATTTATTTCCCCTAGCCTCATTCACTTTAAACGTCATTTTCATCAACTTATTCATTTTATACCACTTTCAAACACATTCAATATAGCTCTTATGCACATTTCATAATTCCTTTTATTTACCCATTTTCTCATATTTCTTATAGTTACCATATTTACAAAAATCACTGTTCTTACACATCATTTATAGCTTATCATATTTTCACAATTCTCTTCTGTTTTCATACTATTTATGGTCATAAATAAATTTTTACATAAAGTTATGAGTCCAACTATACCAGCCACAAATCTTGCTTGTATCTCATGAAACAAAAACTATTAATTTCACTCAATATATTTCATAATTGTATCATCTTAAGTCCACATCTGTAGGTTACAAATAAACACTGCCTTCACTACAATTCTTTCTCAAATAGCTCTTATCTCAAAACTACACCCATGTCTTAATGGTCACACATCCGTGGCATTTTAAAATCACATATAAGTTCTTTAAACTCTTACTACATGAATAGTTAACACATTTCAGCTCTGATTCAAAGCAATTTACTTTTGATTAGTTGATCATCATTAGCCTAACTCATGTTTCAACAATATTATCATTATCATCTCTTATATATACACATTCATTCATATCCTAATTTTACACAATTTCCATTTATTACTCCATTTCTAGTCTATCTCTTATAAAAATTTTCATTTTTTTTCACTTCCATACTTTCTTCATTATACTTTCCTTTTCCTTACAATCTCTTATTTATACGCATATACTTTGGGCCCAAAACACTACACAATAATACTTTCACCGTCCAACACTGCTCGGGTCCAATGTCAATCTCAATTTCATCACATGACCTATCTCTATGCAGGTCAAGACCTAATCTCTCTTAGGTCTATTAATACATGCAATATCATTCTCAATATCACTAGGCAAGTAATTGTATAAGGTAGCAAATACTCAATAACATTTTTTTAATCATCCACATACACCTTTGCAAGTCATATTCACAATGTAAATTACTTTTCACATTTTCTTACATATCACAATAGCATTCATATTGAAAAATCTCATCACACATATCATACAATTATACTCAATTCCTCTTTTACGTACAACCTATACAAAGTTAACATTTATCACCTTTCAGAGAGCATTATCATTTCTCATTCTTTTGACATTACTTAAATTATTCATTAATTCAACATATATATACACTCTGACCACAACATAATTAACATCTTTTTTATTTAATCGCCCATTTCTTAAATAAGTTTCTTATTATATATATATATATAACACTTCATATAAATCTTAGTCACATTTCCAACATGAAATCTCTCTCTCACACATTTTTTTTTTCAATTATTATACCCTTCATATCCATTTTCATCATTTCCAATTCAATTACCTAAAGTAACTCATTTTCACTTGCTTAATCATTTCTCTTTATTTCATAACAAATTTCTATATTATCAACCACATTACACCTTAGTTAGTACTTTTATAAATAATATTACTCATTCAAAATTACTCCCATGCTTATTAAACATTAAACTATCAATATCTAAACAATCCTCATCGAAATTCCCTTACAACTCTAAATTTTCAACTTACTACTTTTGTAACACCCCAATACTCCATATAAATACTATACATATACCTAGTATACATACAGTAAGTATATAAAGTATAAGGATGCCACTTTTCTTTTTACCTTTCAATACCTGTAACAAAATTCAAACCATAATAGGTCAATTTAAAGAACACTTACAAATTATTGTCTTTATCAAAACTTCATTTATACATATAATATAACATACTTAAAGTGGATACATGTATGCATTACCCTCTAGTTGGTCTCGACAAAATCTTACTCTTCTCGTGGCATACCAAAAGACTTCATATCTTCCACCAAGCTACCTGCGCGATAATACATCCGCGCTAAGCTCGAAAGCGTAGTAGTACAAATATAAAATACAAACATATATCATGGAAACACTAACATATAAAGATATCTCAATTCCATATACTTTTAGTTCTTATTAAGTTTATCCCTATTCATTTGCACCTTTCATATCTTTCAACTAATCTCATATCTTATACACATATAAACATAACATTTCTACCAAGTCCAACCCATCACTAATATTCACAATCAACATCTCAATACACACATTATACATCATACTAATCATAAGTCACATTTCCAATTAAGACAATCATTGTCATCAACCACAATTCATCAATTGAATTCACAATCAATGCTAATACACACATTATACATCATACCAATCATAACATTTCTTTATTCACAATTCAACATTGATGATTCATCACTAGTGCTCATAATCAATATTTCAATGCACATATTACATATCATCAATCACATGTCCAATGAAGTATACCAAAGATTTCATTATCCACTTCTTTCAACATTTGTATATCACATTGACAACAAAGACAGACTCGGGCCCAACAGACACCACTATGTTATTCAGAGTTCAGAGTTACTGCTTTGGTCTATAATCATAATCATCAAGCCCATAGGCATCATATATCAATATTTCTATCCATGGATAGTGTAACAGACCCAGTCTCTTGGACCATCAACTCATCATGAGGAGATCCTCAACCCGGCAAGACTGTTACCAATCATATATTTCATATTCACAATTCTCATAGTGTATCAGACCCAGTCTCTTGGACCTCAATTCAACTCAATTTGAAGAGATCCTCAACCCGGCAAGACTGTTACCTTTTTCATTTTATAGGCATGCCTCCAAACCCAGAACTCTGAAGACTGAATAACTCATTAAACACATATTTCACTTATTGTTTCATTATCAATTTCAATCTCAATGTTCATTATCATCTAGGCAAACATGCCTTATTTCTTTCAATTAGATCATCATAGCCAATCACAATGGCTTCATCTCACATTTGAATCATCATGGCCAATTACAATGGCTTCACAACATATCATATCTCAATCCATATGATACATATAACATCATTGCTATAACATTACAAAGTACCTTATTCGTATAGCACAATACAATTCACAAGATTCATAATACACAAAACATAGTATTGTTCATATAGTATCATGTGCATCATCATTATAATACTCAACATCAATTACATTAACCAAATGAACATATCATTATTCAATCACATGATTCACATTATACATATACCATCATTGCTATAACATTACAAAGTACATTAAAGTAATTCTTCATAAAAGTGTTTATCATAATAAATTTGCATAGCTCATACCTTGTTGAATGATCCTCTTCTCTTTCACACTATACAAGTCACATTAGATTAACAATGTAATAATTTACCTAACATTATTTAATTATACTCAATCAATTGTATTCTCATACATTAATATTCATCAAATCATTCACATCTTTCATTTTCCCATAACACAATTATATATATACATATCATTAATGATATAAACACATCAAAATACATTAGTGATATGCATTAACAATGCAATCATGCAACATTGGTACTTACCTTAATAACATTTTACACCACTCTAAACTCTTCTCCACTCACTAGTTCTTCACTTCACAAATTAGGGCAATTCAACCTCTTCACAACCTAATCCAAAAGGAATATTAGCAAAATGACCATATGAATAGTACATTCTGGTTTTAGACTCCATTTTATCCTTATTTTGAAAAATTGTATAAAATAATCTACTTGACTAAAAATTCTAAAATTTTTAAAGAATTTAGTTTTGTATCTTAAAATCATTCCTTTAAAATTTCAGATCAAACTGAACACAAAATCTTGGTCAAATAGTTCACCTAACCAGACTGCCCCAATTGCCCTGCATCCTGGCAGCAGTTCTGAACTTTGTGAATTCCATAAATCAAATTCAATCAACGTGGTTCCAAATTATTTTTATCAAATATTAGACTCACTAAGCAACAACATATCCAAAATTCAATTGGATATGATTTTTCTACATTTTATTAAAAATCCCGAAATATAGCTGTCTCAGTTAAGGTACCTGCTGGAACAGGTCTAATAAAAATAATCTTTCTAAACTCATAACCATTCCAAAATCGAATCAACATATTTTTCAGTCATTCTAGACTCATAGAGGCACAACATATCAAAAATTCACTTCAAGAACATTTTTCTATAATTAATTAAAAATCATACAAGTCACAGCCTTTACTAATTGTAAAACAGAAAAATATTCACTAAACACAACTCTTACTCTTCCATCACCAACACCAATTTAACTTCTTATTTTAAAATCAATTTCAACTCTAATCAACAAATCATCAACACACTTAATCATACTATCAATAACCCTAACTCAACTCACACACATCTTCAAAAATAACAAAGGCAAACAAGAGAAAACTTACTAAAATCATGAAATTCTTGAAATTCCAACTTGTATACTTGAGATCTTCCTTCACTTTTGAGCTTAAAATTCCAAAATCATCACTTGCTCTCTTGCTTTCCTTTGTCTTTGAGTGAGCCGGCCATCAACAAGAAGAAGAAGAAGAAATGATGAAGAAAACACAAAGTCAATAGGCATTAAATACCCTTCCAAAAGAAAATTACTAAACTACCCTCAACCATATAACTAAACCTTTGTCTTTTACAAGCCCATGTTGGTAATTTCACAATCACAAATAAAATATCCTCTTCCCTTGACCAAGCCCTTTGACCAACTTATATTATATATATATGACCATATACACAATATATACACTTCACTCTACACAATGCTTTTCTTCAAACAACATAATTACCACTTATCAATCACACACTCAATTCAATAATAACAACATTATCATAACTTCTAAGCACACTTAGGGATATTACAACTTTACTTAAACTTCATTATATTAATCTCACTTTCAAGAGCTAACTTTATAAGCATTACCTATATATTAATATAACATCAAAGTACATCACTTTCACAACTATGAAAACCCATTTCAAAAATTCAAATTCCACATAATACAACCAACAACATGAACCTTACCAAATCTCATCCACTTAGATACTTTAATTTTACACACTCAATCCTAAATCATGCATTATTGTTCCATAATAAATAATTCGCTATCATATGTGATTTCACTCTTTGATTTTAATTATGAATTCTTTGTTGCAAATTATTAAAAACTCCATATTCCTTCTTCATACTTCTACCCATATGTATATAAATTTTCATAATTTTCTTCATTCATTTGTCTCATGAAATTAATTTATTACTTATGTATACAAAATTGTATGACTTCCTTAGTTTCATGTCACTCTCATTTTCAATTTTTATATTCCTTACCAATTCTTTATAAAAGCTTGTAAAATTTTAGCCATGTTCACTTGACACATATATGGACTTATATTTAAAATTTTAGATTTTTCCAAATTGATTTAATATATTTAAAAATTAAATCTTTCAAAATCAGAGAATCTGTCTCTTTAATAATTTCTATGGCAGCACCCGGTTGTCCATTTTTTTCAGGTATCATACCTTAATAAAAATTCATGAAATTTTAACCATATGTTATAGGAATACATATTATATTGTTTGTAAATTTTCAGATTTTCTGTGTTGGTTTACCATAGTTTCTAAATTTATTTTTTCTCAATTTCTACATATTCTGAGTTGCTGAAATTTCTCCAACAATCTGTGTTCTTCTATTTTTCTTAATTAGAGATCCATCTTTAAAATTTATAAAATTTTATACATTGGATTCTAACATATAGAAAAACTTTCTATTAAATGTTCAAACTCATCCAACATTTCTATATTTGTCCAAAAATTCAGACAATATCACTTTGCAGTACACCTATAAAATTTTCTGTAACTATCATGCTCATTTCTCAAACTTTTTATTTTTATATCTTAAATTATTTCCTAGATTGATTTTCTAATTTCACTTATTCATCAATTGAATCAGCTATGAATTTTAAATTTCAAATAAAAGTTCCAAAAATTCTTAATCCATAATCTCTAGAATGACGCTTCCACTGCGCCACTTTGATCTATGCAACCTAGACGCCATCTTAACTCATATCTATTATATCAAATGGACATTGCCACATCAGGGATTAGATAAATTGCCAGTGCCAATGCATGCATCACAATTGAAAATTATTTTTTTAAAATTTCAATTTTCTCTTTCTAACAACCCACCTAGGTCGAGAACCTCAAACCTAGGCTCTGATACAAAAATAAATATAACACCCTTATACCCTATATACGTACAATACATATTTTTAGCATATGTAAAATATGCATATGCAGTATAAAAATGTCACAAATCGATTTAATAAAAAATTTACATATTTCTGTTTTAAAATTTCAAATACTAAATATATAAAATTAGTTAGTATATAAATATTCTTTACTTGCTATAGTAACCCGAAATAATATTTTATAAGAAAATCTCTGGAAAAAATTCTACAGAGTTTTATCTGTAATTTTGACATTTCCAAAATTCAACAAAACACAACCTGTATAAAACAAACACTCCAAATAAAATCAACTTAACAATTCACCAATACTTCTCAATTTCTCCATATTTTCTCAAAATACTTATATATAGGTATATATATCAACATTACATATAAAATCTCATCTTAAACAAAATTATTCAAATCATTCTTTACAATTTATAATATATACTTCAAAAACATATCATAACATACATAATATCAAAATATACTATAATATAAAAATTGTACATGCTGGCAACTGGCTCTAATCTTGATGTACCAAAAAAAACAACTCTTCAAGCGCAACAAATACAAACCTAGACCCGACCAGGTCTAGTAGAACTCTCCGGCTCTACCAAATCATCCATGACACCTGTGCGACGAATTATAATCGCGTTAAGCCGAAGTCTAGTAGTACAAACTTTGATAATAACAATAAAACTCAATGCAATGCCAATGCACAATGCATATAGATGTCACATCATTCTACTTTCTTATATTTTTCAAATATTTCATAATCACAGCTCATAACATTATATTGCTCAATTGTATCACAATTCATAATTCACATTAAAACAAAGACAAGCATGGGCCCAAAAAGGATCTAATATGCTATTCAAATTTCAGAGTTACTGCTTTGGTCCATAATGACACCATGTGTCTAGCCCCGTAGGCAATATATCCATGGATAATGTAACAGCCAGTATCTTGGTCCTCAACCCGGCTAGACTGCTACAGTTTTTCAGGCTTACGACCCAGTCTTTTCACCCCAAAAATATTATATTTATCAGCTGGCTTGGCTTACGACCCAGTCTTTTCACCATTCCAGTGTTTGGCCCATAGGCAATCATAGGCATGCCACCAAACCCAGAACTCTGAAAATTGAATAACATACTAGGCACACAATTTATTCATATTTCTCATTATCAAATTCTTTCATAATTCCTTTATCAAAACTTTTCTCATTTTCTCATGATCAAACTAGGCACATTGCCTTATTCATGATCATATTTCTCATTTTTTTTTCATTTATTCATTTTTCTCATTATTAATCTCTTTCTCATTGTCACATATTTAATCTAGGCACATTGCCTTATTTTCACATTTTTTTTCTCATTTTTCACATCTTTCTCATTTTTCTCACTTTTCTCATTTTTTTCTCATTTTTATCAATATCAATTCATTTCATTATTCCACATATCTCATTTTTGCATTCACAACACATTACCCAATTACTTTGGGTATTTTCACACAATATACATATTTCACATTTTACACAATTTAGCCATTATCAATGGCTTTTCACAATGCATTTAACACATATATGACATTACAAATGTCATAGCACATTATTCAAACTCAATCAATGAACCAAGTAACTTAACACATTTTCAACCAAAATGTGTTAAGCCCAAATGTCATGCAAATATAAATAATATATTCAAAGTTTGTATATACCTCAAATAGCAACCAAAATAATCTTAAAACTCTCACCAACTTTCTCTTCCAAGTTGCCCTTCAACACTTGGATGGGCCAAACTACTTCCTCTCAATGCCTATATCAAATGTGATCATAAATAATCATTTAATATCACATTCTAAGGCATTCTCAACATCAAACCTTAATTTAACAACACTCCTAAAAAATTTCAAAAATTAAGTCTTTCCTTACTTTAACTTAGCAAATCCATATTAACCCATTAAATTGTTATTTTGAGTTTATTTATATCATTACAAGCATATTTTAACATGTTTAAACCAATTACATTAATTAACCACATGCTTATGTTCAAAATCCTAAAATGGCATAACCTTCACCATTGAAGGATCTCCATTCCAACTCAATTCAATTATCATTTCAATCTTATTTCCACCACTTATATCATTAAATAACATGATTTAAGCATTAAAATCAAACAATTAATCATTCTTTGAAAATTCACTTTTCCAAAACTCTAAATCAATGCTACCATCTTCAAACTCTATCCAAACTTTACTAAATCTATCATTTGATTTTAAAATCCTTGTTTATGCATCAAAACAACACATTTGGAACCAATTTGCACAATTAAAACTCATTATTTCAAAAACTCAAATGTTCCATAACCCTAAATTCTCTCTCTTCAACCAGCTTAACTCAAACTTAACCATTTCTTCAATCCAACTTAAGAATCATTAATAATTAAACAAAATAGCATCTTTCATATGCATTTAACCAATTAAAACACACTCTATTAAAATTTCAAATTATACATAATCATATATTTAGATGGAACTTCAAAATTATAAAGGAAAACTTACTAATTTATGAAGAAATCACCAAAACTCACTTGGTTCTTGTAAAATCCTTGGAAATTGGTTGTTTAAATGAAGCAAAAACCAATTTCCTCATCCATGGAGAAAACGTCAAAGAGAGGAAGAAGAAGAAGAAAAATATTCTTTTAAAATTTTTGATTTTTTTCTCTTTCCTTCATTTAAGACCATATATATATATTTATATTATTTTAATTAATTAATTAATTATTTATTTTAAAAAATACCAATTTTCATCTTCCATTAAAAAAAAATATATTTTTTAAATTATTTTATTAAGTTTTAAATTTTAAAAAGTATATTTACTAATTTACCCCTCCTTTACTATTTATATTTTTGTCTTTTTTTTAATTTCTTCCTTCTTTAATTTCTAGCCTTATATATATCAATATTTATTTATTTAATTAATTATTAATAAATATATTTAATCCTCTACCACCCAAAAATAAATTAATATTGAATTATTTTTATTTACTTATTATTAATTAATTAATAATTACAAAATATCACACTTTCCCATCATCTTCCACTGTCTAATATTATTTTATTATTATTATTTTCATCATTCACTTTTCCAACACCAAATTATATTCCACATATATATATTGTATATTTTATGTATATGTATATATCTTATATATGTTACTTATATTTCACATATATCATTATGCACATATTTATGTAATGTATATACTATGTCTATGTAATGTATATTTAATGAATATAAATACCCATATGCTCAAATAATATTCCTATATACACATCAAATTCACATTATATGTGTATTAAATATATTAAGTATGTAATATATATATATATCCAACATATACAATTAATATACCATATGTATATGTTATATATACACTAGGTATATATATTGGTTATGTACAACTTTTATATCTCCTAATACTTATTTAATTTCTCCAAAATTACGGATATGACAAGGAATGCCAATTCAGCTTTATTATTTGATTTAATTGAATTGATTTTCATAAATATTTTTATGGCTGGGGGGATTCAATATCTGGATAGTATTTTCATCATCAATCCTTTTTGCACAACACTTAATCTCTCTTTACTTTAAGTTATTAAGTTAATTGTCTTTAATTACAAACTCCACAAAACTATTAATTTGCTAAACAACAGTTACTTGCACTAGTACTTGGCATTGTCCTCAGTGGAATGACAACTCACTCACTACTTTATTACTTGAGCAACCCGTGCACATGCGGTATTGCAATAGCATAAGTTTGCACCACCATGGACCAATTCAAGACAAACTGTCCTTATGAAAGTCTTTTGCTGCTTTAGGTAAAAGAGAACTTGGTTGGCTTTCTAAACCATTTTGGGTTTTATTTTTATTTTTCTTTCTTCTTTTCTTTTTCTTCTTTTCTTTTCTTATTTTTTTATGGGCATGACTAGGCATTCCTTTCTTTTTGATCTTCTTGCCTTTTCCCCTTAGTGATCATCAAATTTGTCATAAGTATCACAATAGCTCAGGGCAGGTAATTGGGCTTATAAGTCAATAAAGAGAAATCTAAAATCTCATAAAGGCTCAAAGGGACAACTAGGGATTGATATTTAATTGGGTGGATACTAGTTGTTGGCTTACCAAACAATGCCTAAATCATCTCTCCCTAAAATAAGTAGAGTATAATTTTTCCTTGAAAGTTTATCAAAGTATGTTTTAAGACTGACTAGGACCTAGACAAAGGTAATTATGCAGGAGCCCTCTCTAAGTAAGCATACACAACTCAATGCTATAGAGCAATTCCCTCACCTAGCAAAATCATTCAAATCATGATGCATAGATACGCTAATTTATAAAAATCAAGTTAAATTCATCATCGGTTGAGCACCAAAATGAATGAAGACCATAAAAAATTGAATGAAAATAGTTTATTCAAATAATCTTAATTTTAAAGACAATTGTTCCAAACACCAAATAAGGAAAATAAAACATAAAACCAAACAAGCCAAGGAAAGTTTGTTGAGTTAAGCTTCTCCTTATTCCACATCTTCAATACTCCCATTTTGAAAGGATGATAAGACAAAATCCTCCTCCAATCCTCTTCCTACCATGAAGGTTGCCAGTGGTGGCACTCTATTGAACCTAGGCAAAGGATTATCCTTTGTATTAGGCTTATAGAGCCCAGGTAACTTCCTGCTATCAATTAAATTCTAGATCTCATGCCTCAACTTCATACAGTTGTCCATTTCATGTCCAGGCCTTTGATGGACTTGGAAAAATGCCTTAATATCAAAGTTAGGTGGAAGAGGATCAGGCAAAGGATGAGGAGTCAAGGGTTGCAACAATCCCTTCTTTTGTAACTTATTAAGAACCCAAGACAGTGGCTTTCCCAATTCTAAGAACTGTCTTCTATTTCCTTGACCAGTCGCATTAACATCAACTTCCATTTTTCGTGCTTTGATTACCCGACTGGTAGTTCTCTTTCTCATTCCTTCTTGCCAAAAAGTGGTTCTTCTCCCTTTCCCACTCTTCGATTTGCAAGCCAGCTTGCAAAAGATCTTTGAAGTCCCTTATAAGGGTGTGAGATAGCCTCTCACAGAGGTTGGGCAGGACATCTCTGACTATCATCCTGATTTGGTCAGACTCATCAGGCCTCTTCTTGAGCAAAGCAGCCTTATTCCTCCATCTCTTCATAGTCCAAAAAATTCTCATTTGGCCTGTGTCTAATGGACTCAACTACCATTAAGGTAACTTCCAACTCGAGATTGTACCCATATTGTTGAATGAAAGCCTTGTATAACAAATCCCAAATTTTTTCAGTGTCATCATTTACGATATTGAACCAATTTTTGATAATAGGATCCAATGAAAGCATGAAATACCTCAGGGTTTGAGCCTTAGTAGCTCGAGCAAACTGCATAGCAGTGATGTACTGCTTCACATGAAGATGAGGGTTTCTAGTTTCATCGAATTTGGCAAAGGAAGACATCTTGAACTTGTATGGGACCTCCTCATCTAGCTCAAACAACTTGTCGAACTCGGACATCTCTTCAATTTTCAGCTTCTTTTCAAATTTTTTTTCTAAATCAGCAATCATCTTCTCATCAGACGTCTCGATTTTTTCAACAGTTGTCTTCTCAAAAACCTTTGGCTCCTTTTTATCTTGAGGATCTTGGAAGTATTAGGCCTAGTATTCATCACCATCCATAACCATCTTGTCATCATCGAAGACTACTTCACCAACTTTAGCCTTTCCCTTGTCTTTCTTGGTGCTTCCGGATACTTCAGCAATGTTCCAAAATATTGCAGCCATTTGACTTTTCATGATCTCAGCTAGGGCCCCCTTTAGTTCTTCCATCTTGACTTTAAGGGCATCATCCAACATCTTTTGAATCTACTCAAGTTCCATTGCTTTTGGTGAGAAGCTAATTGAGTTACTGCTAGATTCTTCATCTCCGGTATAGGTCGAATTGTCATAGACTTTTGAACTATTGTAATCCAGGGCTGTGAGCCTGAGAGGATTAATGATATGTTATGCAATTTCTGTATGCATGTATGCACAAACAATAAACAAACAAAGATAATTAGGACATTTCTTCCAACCTTATAACTTCTACTTACAAATGGCGAGTCTCTTTTCCTAGGTTTATGGTCAACAAAATACCAATATGGGATATTTTATTTTCAAAAAGTTCCCTCGGACAGTTCAACCAATAGTTATATTTTCAAAATTGGAAATCAGTTCATGATAATTCCCATTAATTAGGTTTTAATCCATCCAATCAACTAAAGCAACTTTTATGCTATATTGGATTAAAACTAAATTAAGAGGTTTATTATAAATAGATTTCTCACTTGAAAAAGTAACTAAAGATTCATGCCAAAAACAAGCTCATGATTAATATTTGACCTAAATATTTGTAAGCTCTTTTGAAAAGGTTGTGAAAATAATTTTGTTTCTAAGCCCATTGTAAAAAGATTTTAGAAAAAATAAATTTTTGGCTTTGTATTTAGGTCATGAGAAAAGAATTTTTAGCTTGTTTTTAGAAAAGTTTTATGTCCAAAGACCATCTTGAAAAGTTTTAAAAATAGCTTTGGTCTTTTGGATTTAGAGGAAAAAAATTATTCGAGCTCACAATGTACTTAGGTCATATTAGAAAAAGAATCAACCAAATAAGCTATGATTTAAACAAAGATAAATTAACTATAGTCAAACAATAAGCATTTCGAGTAAAACCTAAGAAAAATAACTAGGCCAATTACATGAGCTTTAGTCTTTGGGTTGAAAGGCTTAGGTTCTCATAGCAAGTACACACTGAAAAGGTATAAGGCTATGAGTGGTTATGCCATGCTCGACCTCCATACCTTGAGTGAAAGTATGGTATCCCTTACATGACACAACACGGGTAACAC
Source organism: Garcia nutans (assembly GCA_947685225.1). NCBI lineage: Eukaryota > Viridiplantae > Streptophyta > Magnoliopsida > Malpighiales > Euphorbiaceae > Garcia > Garcia nutans. The sequence continues at coordinate 53,024,050 of CANTUV010000007.1, forward strand.
GGGCATCCTAACTCACGCACAAAATGTAAACTAAACGATGCAATGGACAATATTATAATAAGAAAGAATAGAATAATAAAAAGACCAATGGAATCAACTTCTTTTATCCCCAGTGGAGTCGCCACTGTGAGCGGGGATTTTCATCTCCACTCTCATGTGGAATTGTTCTTGCGACTTCAGCACTGTTAGGCTTAGGGCCTTAGAGAACACAGGCCTAAACCCGAAGAAAATAGAGTCGCCACTTGGACAGGTCGGAAAAAAAAGGGATGGATGACTCGATTCTTAAGGAATCCCCAACCCCCTAATGGGTTTGAAAAGTTGGATACGTGTGAGGAAGGTGAGAAATGGCCCAGCACCCCCACAATGCTCGGTTCATTGGATCTGACCTCCTTTTCAGGTCTTAATATTATAAAATTCTTTAATATAATGATATTATCCATACTACATGCAACAATTAAAATAAAGCATCATTATATTAAAATCAAAGTAATGTTCAAACAAAATAAATAAATGGATACCCATCCGAGAATGAAAACATGCCCTTACATCGTCCAATATCTAAAACTAAATAGGGCACCCACCAAAAGGTAGAAATGTATCCTTTACATTAATTCCAAAATTAGAACATAAATTAAATTACATGATGCTTAATACATGAGGTACCCAAAATATGGAAACATACCTCTTACAATATTTTGAAACCAAAGAAAATCAATAAAAATAACCAACCAACCATTCATCATAAATAAATCATTCATTGAAGACATAAATCGAAAATATAAATAAATCATTAATCAAACTATATAAGAAATACTCTCTTAATAATGAAACAAATAAAGATGCAAATTTAGTTTTATGTATCAACTTAGGGTTTCTTAAATAACATTTAGGGTTTTGGAATTTATATCTAAAAGCTAGGGTTTTGGAATCTTAAAGAACTAATATTATTATTAGGTTTATTTATTTTTAGAAAAATTATGCTACTGTGTGGCTAAAATTAGACTTTAAATTTTAAGTAAATAAGGTAAAAACCTATGAAAATAAGATTAAAACTTAAATATTTAAAAAGAAATAGCTACTGTGATGATTAAATGAAAATGAATTGATTAGGGTTTTAACAAATTAGATTAGGGTTTAAATTAAATTGGGGCTTGGATTTCTAAGAAAACTAACACTCATATTTATTTTTGAAAAAAGAGGCTACTGTGAAAGTTTTGGAAAATTGATTTAATTAGGGTTTTACAATTTTAAAAGGTTTATAGTTTTTATTAACAAAAAAACTAAGATACTGTAATAAGTAAAAGAACAAAATAGCTACTGTATAAAATTTCCTTTTTAATAAAAACCAATTGATGGCTAATGTGTTCTTTAAAAGAAATAAACAACTTTGTCCGTTGATGTTCATAATTATGGGAATATTACATGAGTTTTGAGAGTTATAATTTATCAATTTTAATTGATCAATGATTAATGGATGGAAATGATTTTTGATAAATAAAATTAGATATAAATACCTATGTTTGAAGGCTCCAACAAAATTGTTGGATAAAATTTTGGGATGAGCTAACACTAAGACAATTACTGCTTCCTTCCTTGCTGCTTTAATCTTCTTGCTAAAAATTAATATGGTTTTAGAGTTCTTTTTCTACTGCTGAAAAAATAACTCTAAAAAGCTCCAACAGTCCGTCTCCCAGAAAAAGTCCATCTCCCAAAGAAAATCCAAGATTTTCCAGAAGTCCATCCCCCTAGCCAAAAGTCCCTTTCTTTATTTTTTAAATTGGTATTTATAGCAAAAACCTAATGATAATTTTGGACTGGACTTGGTCAAAAATTAAGGGTCTACAGTTTGCCCCCTACTTGAATGATCTGAGACTGCAGCAAAAGAGAGTGAAAAGTAATATGATTTTTTTATCGGGTTTTAGAGTTAAACTGGACGCCGTACTCGAGGTTGGATTGAGTTTTGAAAAAATAATTTGAGTTCTGGATCCAAAAATAATTTGGGTTCTGGACCCAACATGAGTTCTAAACTCAAAAATAATTTGGATTCTGGACCTGAGGCGAGTTCTGGACTAGAAAAATAATTTAGGTTCTGGACCCGAGATGAGTTCTGAACTAAAAAATAATTTGGGTTCTGGACTTGAGGCGAGTTCTAGACTAAAAAATAATTTTGATTCTGGACCTGAGGCGAGTTTTGAACTCGAAAATAATTTGGATTCTGGATCCAGAGCGAGTTCTGGACTCAAAAATAATTTGAATTATCTGCAAAAAATAATTATAATCAGTAGGATATTAATAAAAAAATTACAAAAGATTTAGCTATTTTTTACTATACCCGTACTCTCTCTTGCCCCTGCGTGAAAAAATATTTTAAGAGTACAAAAAAAAATTTTAGACACATAAATAGCTGAATAATTGAATTAAATAATTAATTTTACTATTTAAATACTATTTGAACACTGTTTATTCACTATTCACTAACTATTTACTAACAGTGATTTTGACTTTTTTTGGTTCATGGATTTACTATTGATTTTTTATTTTTTCTTCATCCATTTTCTATATAAATTGTGCCACCATTCATTCTTCTTCATATTTTAAGTGAGCATAGAATTGAAAAAAAAATGAAGAGAGTACATACTTCGAGATCTAGACCCCGATCCAATGCCGAGTTGCTAGAATTTATTCGATGACATGAAAATGGAATTGTCGATCTACTAGCTGGAATGCCCCTTCATCGCAGTTCAAGTCAAAAGACTGAGGTATCATTGCAATTTAATATTTTAACAGCACAAATATGTATTCATCATTTTATTTATAATAATTAATTGTATTATTATCATTATCATTATTTTTTATTAATTATTATTTTTTATTTTTTTATTTATTTTAGCTATAATTGAGTTATTAATAAAATATTATTAATTAAGATGAAAGAAATTAGGTTTTTTTAAAATCAAATGTTGACTTTGTCACATCAGTGTCATTGTACCTCAGGACTCGATTTTCTAAATTAACATATCTATAACATGACAACCCTAGTTATCGTACTAAACTCGGGAATCATTTCTATTTGAGCAAGAACTGTTGCACTTCAGATAGGCACATACACATTACTTAGCCAAAGGTCTTATTAAGTTTAAATATCATCTATCGCATATGCATGCTTATTCAAACTATCTCCACTAATAGCTCTGTTGCGCTCGAGTTAAGTACTACTACAAGCGTCACTCGCAAGTATACGAGGTAGTTGTAGCAAAAGTGATCGCCCCAAGGTCGTCTCACAAGGAAGGTGTAGTTCGTAATAGCTTGATTGACAATTAATTTAAAAATGCAAGTTTGAGCATTGTTTGGAATGTGGTTTTAAAACAATTAAAACTAAAAGTAATGGAAGTGATGGTTGTACAAGATCAAATCAATTCTTGGGAAGATGCCTAGGGTTATAGGTCCATTCAATCAAAGCTCAATTCTCATATTATCCATTAACTTAACCTTGTAATTAATTTGTTTCTTAAGTTTAATTAGTCAATTACCAATTCATTAGTTTTCATATTCATGAATCAACAACAACCAATTGTTTTACATTCGCAAATTAATAAACCCTAGAACTTATATTTCTAATTCATTCTTAGGGTAGTCGATTGCATAATTCCGATATCAAATTTCACCTCTCGGTCCTTCATTCAATATCTATAGATCAATAGGTAGCTAATCTATCAACCTAGAATACAATCCAATGCAATCAACCAACAACAAGGTACATCAATGGAAATATCAAATCAAAGCATTCAATCAAATATACTACAAACCCTAGGCATGGATATTTAGCTCAACATCATCAATTTAAAACATTCATTCAACTCAATATAAATCAAATACAAATTGTTCATTGCAATATCAATTCTCTCAATACAACAAAAATAATATTGAAATGAATTAAAAGAGAGAATAGAAAAACCCCTTGTAGATGCCAAGAGTAGGATTACTAGTCTTCCTCCTAGCTCCACTTTAATGTATGATAAAGAACTCAAGCCCTCTTCAATGGTGATTCCCTTTTGCAATATGGAATGGAGATTTCCCAAGTCACCAAACATTCAATTGATTATGCCTTTGGAAGATGGAATGGAGCTTTCTCAAGTCACCAAACCTTTCAATAAAGCTTCTTCTCAAGAGCTTGTTAACCCAATTTATCCCAAAGAACCAAATTGCAGCTTGTCAATGGAAGATGGAGAAGATGGAGAGGATAGAAATGGAGGATGAAGATGAAGGGACAAGGAGAGTGTCACTCTCTCCTCTCCCCAAATTGTTTTTCTCCACTCTTTTCTTTATTTTTTCTCTTTCTCCTTTCTTTTTCAAAAACCTTAGCTGTCTCCCCCTCTCAAATCGACCTTCCCCCCTATTTCGTGCAAAAGATCTTAAATATATTAAGGGTGACACAGCCAAGATCCAGGCCATGTCATATGACATGGCCAGTGGCTTGGCCATGTCTCTTACCAGTGTCGCCTTCTGCCTTCTTTCTTTTCTTTGTTCTCAAGTGGTGACACGGCTAAGCTACTGGTCGTGTCATGTGACATGGCCAGTGGCTTGGCCATGTCTCTTGCCAGTGTCACTCACTGCTTCACTTTCTTTGAGGGACACGGCCAAGATAAGGGTGACTTGGCCATGTCTACCAATTTTTCCTTGGACACGGCCAAGCTTCAAGAGACATGGCCAAGCTTCGAGCGACATGGGTAGAGACATGGCCAAGATGGTGCTTGTGTTCAATACTGCTTCTATTTTCATATGATTTTATTTTCTTAGGATGAAACATGGCCAAGACAATGAGACATGGCCAAGCTTCAAGCAACATGGCCAAGACGATCAGACATCTGTAAAGACATGGCCAAGACGAGTAGACATGGTCAAGGTTCAAACGACATGGCCATGTCATGTGAGTGTGTCAAGTATTGCCTATTTTCTTTTCTTTCTTGGTTTCTTTGGTTTTGGTCTTTAAGTGAGACACAGCCAGTGGCTTGGCCATGTCTCCCGGGTGTGTCACGCTCTGCCTTGATTTTCTTTGAGGGGACATGGCCAAGGTTGATTTGGCTTGGCCATGTCTTGCTTGATTCATGCTTTTCCTTCTTTGATCATCCAAGAGAGTTTTTGCACTTTAACCTAAAACAAACACTCAAAACAAACTTTAAACAAAAATCAAATGAAAACATTAACTAAGAATACATAATAATCACGCTAAAAACTAGTACAAAAATGATCTAAACAACTACCCCATACTTAATTCCTTGCTTATCCCTAAGCAATGCTAAAATCAAAATACTAAACAAGATAAATTTTGTTAAGTTCAAGAGTTATAAGAATGCATCAAGACTTCCCTATCCCTAAGTTCGCAATCAATATCGAATCGAACAAAATCGATACCCATGCAATTAAGTTGTTTTCCACGCATAACCTATGTTGTCACTCCCTCACCAACTCTTACAAGTGTTTGATCATGGTGGTGTTTACATTCATAACAATCAATGAAAGAATATTACCATAGGCTTGCTTATCAATCAAATCTCCACCACAAAATTACAATCAAGCATCAATCAAAAGGTCTTTCTTTTGGTTGTAATGGGGCTAAGGTAAAGGCATGATATTTAAGAAATGTGAGCTTAATCATTAAGTTCAAGAGCACTTCAAGAATGAAGTAGCCATTCATATATATATACCCCAACAATTCCAAAACACCTTCCACTCATCTACCCTTTGTCATTAAAGAGCTTTTTAAGGGAACTCACTTATTAAATCTTGCAATGATTATTCCCAAACATATTACAACCCTTTCAATAAGAACATCAATTATTCTTATTCTTATTATTTTTTTTATTTTTCTCTTCTTCTTTTTTTTTTCATTTTTTTTTATTTAGGGTTTGCAACTAAATAACATAATAGTTTGCAATCTTAAACCTACTAAAGTTAACCCCACACTTAATTCAACACAACACCCGGCCATAAACGCTCTTAAAATGCTCTTGACCTAATGAAAAGGGTAAGAGACAAAATAGCATGATTCAAAGTTAGTAGTGTTGCGAATAAGAAAGAAAAGGAAAAATGAAATAGGCTTAAAAGTGGCTAACTAAGGTTGAAAATAGGGTTGGTCTTTTTAAGCCAAAGTGGGTTCACCTAATTGCCTTAATCATCTTGATGCCTAATTGAAATTTTTATGTAGTCTCAAAATGCATGTCAAAGCAAGTTCTAGCAATTCATCAATCAAAGATGTTCACCCACAACAATAATGATAAGTTGATGGCTCAATTCCTCCCTAGGTTAATGGCAATGCAAGGGAAAAACTAACAAAATTGACAATAAGCACCAATTCTACTCAATTCTCAAATTCATGCTTCAAAAATTAAAAGGTTATCTATCAACAATTTTATAACAATTGAACTTTCTAAAATTCATTTATTCAAAGAAAAACATTAACTAAACTTAAACAAAAAAAATAACTTAAAAGCAAAAACACAAAACACAAAATGCACCCCACACTTAAAGATTCGCATTGTCCTCAATGTGAGCATGCATAAACTAAAGAGAGTTTAGATGAAACCTGATTTCCATCATTCCCATATGTGATGTACAATGCTCCTTCAACCCATAATGCAATTGTTGCTCAGGTCTGAAGGGGTGGATAACATACGACTCTGAAAGATACCCGATGCAGTGCTACGCCTCAATAGCGTTAATTGAAAAGCAACTGTCCCAAAGGGCATGTGAAGGTCATCTTGGGGTAATCCTCTAGTGCTATAGGAACTTTGTAAAATCCTATTTCATTGTGCAACATGGTTCTATCCATTGTATGCTCTTCTTCACCACCAATAGTAGAAGAGATGATTTTTGGGGACTCTTTAAGTTCAAACAAGTTTGGTTGAATAACTTCTTCATCCACTTTAACAATGTCAAGTCCCCTCTCAACAACCTCAGCATCTAAAATTAGCTTATTCTCCTCATTTTCTAAATTGGGCATTTCATGTTCTTCTTCTAAGGGCATACCCATCTCAAGCTTATTTCCACTATCTTCACTATAGGGCATGTCATAAAGTTTAGAAAGTTGCATACCTTGATTCTCTTCCTTCAGCCTACTTGGGAATGGAATTGGGAGCATATAAGGATTTGGAGGTTTATGCAATTTTTTTGATGTTGATGCTTCCAAATTCTCCTCCTCCTCTGATTGAACTAACTTCTCTATGTTTGGTTGTATCCCCTCGCCGTTTTCTTCTTGATTAGTACCTGCATCAAAGGAATCACAAATTTTGTTATATATTACCTGTTCACTCCTCAAATTTGTGATTACCTTGACTTACTCCGATTGGCTAGGAAATTCCTCCTTTTGGTGTGCTTGGAATTGATGTGCCAGTTGCCCAACTTGAATTTCCACCCTCTTCAATGATTCCTCCAAAGAATCAAACCTGTCATTGCTCCTTTCCTGATTTTGTATGCTAATTTGAAGGTAAGCATTCAAATCATCTTCCACTATGGATTTCTTCCATTGATTCTGATTCTTTGCACTAATTTGAATGAAGGCATTCAAACTATCTTCCAAAGTGGGTTCCTTAAGTCGATCTTGATTTTTTGCGCTAATTTGAATGAAATCATTCAAACTATCCTCCAATGAGGGTTTCTTAAGGTGATCTTGATTTGAATATTATTCTTGAGAGTAAGAACTTCTTTGGTAAGGTTGAAAACAATTTTGAGGTAGAATGTGTTGCTGATTTTTCCAAGAAAATTTTGGTTGGCTTCCCCAACTTGGGTTGTAAGGATTAGAATATTGGTCATTTCTACCCATTTGCTAGAAACTATCAAAGTCATCTTCTTCCTCCTGCCATTCTTGGTATCGTACGAAACTGAATGAGCATGTATTTGCACTATGCCCTGCATTGCCACATGCTGCACATATCTCTTGGCGTGGCATAGGTGCTCTTCCTCTTATATTTAGCACCTTAAGTTGCTTCGTCAATTCTGCTAATTGCCATGCCATTTCAGACTCATCGTTCCTATCATAAACTCCCCCGTGCCTTGAAAACTGCATCTTTACAAAAGGCACTTAGCAATTTAAAGAAAACAAAAAATAATTAAATTGAAAGAAAATCAAACAAAATAAAAAAATAATTCAAAGAAAAAATCAAACAATTAAAAAAAATCAAACTATCACTACTTAAACAGCCTTCCCCGGCAACGGCGCCAAAAACTTGTTACGCTCGAGTTAAGTACTACTACAAGCGTCACTCGCAAGTATACGAGGTAGTTGTAGCAAAAGTGATCGCCCCAAGGTCATCTCACAAGGAAGGTGTAGTTCGTAATAGCTTGATTGACAATTAATTTAAAAATGCAAGTTTGTGCATTGTTTGGAATGTGGATTTAAAACAATTAAAACTAAAAGTAATGGAAGTGATGGTTGTACAAGATCAAATCAATTCTTGGGAAGATGCCTAGGGTTATAGGTCCATTCAATCAAAGCTCAATTCTCATATTATCCATTAACTTAACCTTGTAATTAATTTGTTTCTTATGTTTAATTAGTCAATTACCAATTCATTAGTTTTCATATTCATGAATCAACAACAACCAATTGTTTTACATTCGCAAATTAATAAACCCTAGAACTTATATTTCTAATTCATTCTTAGGGTAGTCGATTGCATAATTCCGATATCAAATTTCACCTCTCGGTCCTTCATTCAATATCTATAGATCAATAGGTAGCTAATCTATCAACCTAGCATACAATCCAATGCAATCAACCAACAACAAGGTACATCAATGGAAATATCAAATCAAAGCATTCAATCAAATATACTACAAACCCTAGGCATGGATATTTAGCTCAACATCATCAATTTAAAACATTCATTCAACTCAATATAAATCAAATACAAATTGTTCATTGCAATATCAATTCTCTCAATACAACAAAAACAATATTGAAATGAATTAAAAGAGAGAATAGAAAAACCCCTTGTAGATGCCAGGAGTAGGATTACTAGTCTTCCTCCTAGCTCCACTTTGATGTATGATGAAGAACTCAAGCCCTCTTCAATGGTGATTCCCTTTTGCAATATGGAATGGAACTTTCCCAAGTCACCAAACCTTCAATTGATTATGCCTTTGGAAGATGGAATGGAGCTTTCTCAAGTCACCAAACCTTTCAATAAAGCTTCTTCTCAAGAGCTTGTTAACCCAATTTATCCTAAAGAACCAAATTGAAGCTTGTCAATGGAAGATGGAGAAGATGGAGAGGATAGAAATGGAGGATGAAGATGAAGGGACAAGGAGAGTGTCACTCTCTCCTCTCCCCAAATCATTTTTCTCCACTCTTTTCTTTGTTTTTTCTCTTTCTCCTTTCTTTTTCAAAAACCCTAGTCGTCTCCCCCTCTCAAATTGACCTCCCCCCCTATTTCATGCAAAAGATCTTAAATATATTAAGGGTGACATGGCCAAGATCCAGGCCATGTCATGTGACATGGCTAGTGGCTTGGCCATGTCTCTTGCCAGTGTCGCCTTCTGCCTTCTTTCTTTTCCTTGTTCTCAAGTGGTGACATGGCTAAGCTCCTGGCCGTGTCATGTGACATGGCCAGTGGCTTGGCCATGTTTCTTGCCAGTGTCACTCACTGCTTCACTTTCTTTGAGGGACACGGCCAAGATAAGGGTGACTTGGCCATGTCTACCAATTTTTCCTTGGACACGGCCAAGCTTCAAGCGACATGGCCAATCTTTGAGCGACATGGGCAGAGACATGGCCAAGATGGTGCTTGTGTTCAATACTGCTTCTATTTTCATATGATTTTATTTTCTTAGGATGAAACATGACCAAGACAATGAGACATGGCCAAGCTTCAAGCAACATGGCCAAGATGATCAGACATGGGCAAAGACATGGCGAAGACGAGCAGACATGGCCAAGCTTCAAGCGACATGGCCATGTCATGTGAGTATGTCAAGTACTGCCTATTTTCTTTTCTTTCTTGGTTTCTTTGGTTTTGGTCTTTAAGTGAGACACGGCCAGTGGCTTGGCCGTGTCTCCTGGGTGTGTCATGTTGCACTCTAATTAACACTACTAGAACTACACTCGCAAGTATACGAGGCTGCTGTAGTATCTTGGTGAACACCTCAAGGTCGTCTCACAAGGAAGCTAGATAAGCTAATTGATTATCAAATTGCAAATAACAAATTATCAATAAATTTAAATTGCTAACAACTAATGAAGACAGATCGAGTGGAATTTAAAACAATGAAAGTAAACTAAGTTGATATATTGATTCACTTAATAGAAAGGTCTAGGGCTTGCACTTCTCTACTAACTTATATGTATGAACGGTTATTCCTCTCAACCAATTTAATTTCAAAGATCAGATTTCAAGCAACTTAATTAATTGAATCAAGGAAATAAGCTCTCGCATTCAAACCTCTTTCAAATAATCTTGTTACAATTGAAAAGATCCTTTTCTTAGGTTATATTTCTAATTCACCTAAGTCCCTAATTGAATTGTTCCAGCATTAGACTTCATTTCTCAATCCTTCATCTAATACCTCAAACACATAATTGGTGGCCAATCAATTATATATTAACAGTAATTGTAACATCCTCTGACAATTCTTATATAAAAACTATCAGAGAATGTTATGCGATACACTATTCGCTTTATAATAAAATTCCATATTATAATAATACAATCTATATATCACAACACTTAAAGTCTAACATTTAGACCAATTTTCAATATCTCCAATATCGATCAGATAAACTTTATAAGTTCATGAAGTCAAATAAATAAACAATACATTTCTTTCAATATACTCATTCACTAGAATCTCCAATTTCATTCTCTAAATACATAAATCTTATTATGTTTACACATTTATACAATCTCTCAAATATCCAAACTAAAGTATCTATATACCTTTTATATCTTACGAATACAATAAACACAAGATCTTCATCTGTTCTTATCTTGCTCCGATGTCCTGATACCTGCGTGTCAGAAAACAATTCTAACACGCTAAGCAAAGCTTAGTGGTGCTTGTATATACATATTTTATCACTTAATATTAAAGAAATATATTTATGAAAATATAGTAATAACACTTAGTTTTAAGGAGTATTTCAATATATTAACTAATTTTAGTAACAAATCAACATACCATGCTGATTACACAAAATAATAGCTATCCTTGTATAAAAGTTATCATATAATACAATACTTCTGGTATTACAACTTGTCTCATTAAGAAACATTTTATTCAAGACTTGTTTTCTCATTTGATATCATTGTTCACAATACACTTGTTTTGTTTTTCACTAAGTCTTTCTTTTCAAGTTCAGGTTCACATATAGGATCATTTTAGTCAAGCTATACTTTTCATCACTTAATTTCAGTACTATCCCTTAGAGCACTTTGTACCTCACATAGACACTTTCATTCATTTGAAATACTTTGGAGCACTTTGTATCTCACCACATTATATACATTTTCAATCATTTGATTAATTCAATACATTGAGCATAACATTTCCATTACGTTCATTAGAACTTTCACATGTAAGCAGTAATATATATATTACAATCCTTTTTTCACTGGAACACAATACTTCAATTTCACGTAATTGACTTATATTAGTATTTTACATTTCTTTCATTAGTCATAACTATCATGTTCACAAATATTTTCATTAATTATGCCCAAACATACTAAACTTATATCATAGGTTTGGATAACGTGTTAATGTAGCAATCTCAAGAATTGATAATGGCAATTATGCCCACTTTCACTGATAACACAATGTGTCCACTAAATGCACGAGGTGCCCACTATCACTGTGGCTATCCATTCTTAGGTTAGCCATTCAATCCAAAGATAGATATAAATTGAATATGATTTGGGCAATTCATTAATTTTGTTGAACACTGCACTGTTTATTTCCTTTCATTGTTACTATACTCTTATCAACATTTAGTCGAATATATATATATATATATATATATATGTCACGTATCTAAAGTTGATCACTCGTTTTCATACATTTAACACATTAACACAAAAGTATGGACTTTACACATATTAGTCTCATGTCATTGATTAACACTTGTTTATATAAACATTCACTTGTGTATATAAGCACTTATTTATATTTTACTTGTTGATATCATTTCATTAATACATTTCTCTTATCAATATTTAGTATGATATATATATATATATGTCACTTATCTCAAGTTTCTCACTCTTTTTCATGCATTTAACACATACACATGAAGTCTCAATACAATTATTCACATATTAGTCTCATACTAGGCCCGTAGATCACAAATTACAAGCCACAAACATTATTTAGGTACCCCACGGCTGTGGCATCTCAACCCCACGCCCGTAGGATCCAAAACAAAGCTGTAAAATAAGTTTGAAGACCCCACGGTCGTGGCCTTCAAGGGCCACGGTCGTGGCATCTAAAACTCTTCTGTTCTATCGAATTTTCTTGAAGAAACAACATCACTTTCAATCCCACGGTCGTGGCATTGATTTTGGGACTGTTTTCGGAGTAAAATCATGTATTCTGCACTTTTAACTTCATTAAACACAAACATATTGAAGATCTAAGATAATAATTGATCAAACTCAATATTTTAACATAAAAAGTGTTCATATCAAATACCTTCTCTTGATTAAACTTTTAACCATTTCATATGGATAAAAACATGATCAAATCCTTCACTTCTCATTAATATATCTTTATACATAACTTAATCAATCAATTAAATAATTTAAACTTGTAAAATGTCATATTTTTATAAAATATAAATCAAAAGCACATACCTTGTTGATAATCACCACTTTTCCAACTTAATCTTAAGTTTTGATTCAACTCATGGAAAGAAGGAAGAAGAAAGAAGTGAAGATGATGATGATGGCGTGGAGAGAAGAAGAAATCAGAAACTTCTCCACACACACACACATATGCACATATATATATATATTTAATCTAGTGAGGGTAGACTCGTAATAACTATGGTGCACCCTCATTCTTAACCATTGATTTTAAATCGAGTTTTAATCTCGTAAAACAGTAAAAATACTCTTTTCAGTAAAGTTTTAAGCTACACAATGTACTATTCTTTACATGTAGCATTTATCCATCACACTTTTGTCACTATACACTATGCATTTTTCAATATTTGTTAAAATATCCCTGATTAAAATCTTGACCATTACAGTAATCCATTCAATTAAGGCTAAAGAAATAATTCAGTTAAGAGTAATAACAATTTCATACAATCATAGTAGATCCATACAAACCCTAGACTAGATCAAATTAGTTCATAATAATGCTATCAAGCAGATTCATCTCATTAAAATTCAAAGAAATTAATTTAGACATAATAGAATTCATGAATACAATTCCAATGAAACTTAAGAGATAGAGTTTGAGAACAAAACCAAATTACAAACTTTCTTTAGCTTCTGAAGAATCTCTTGTTCATATCTTTGCTAGAAGAATATTGCAATGGCTAAAACTAATTTAATCTAGACTGTTTGCATGAAAGTGTAATCAAAATTCCAAAAGAAAATGAATAGAAGCTCAAAAGTTTATGTTTGACGGCTGATAAATTGTGTAACCCTTTTCAAAAACCCTAATCCTCTTATTTATATGAAACCCTCGCTCAAAATCCGGAGTGACACGGCCAAGCTGGTGGCTGTGTCATGTGACACGGCCACGGCCAGTGGCTTGGCCGTGTCACCTGGATGTGTCAGCTTATGTGTAATCCTTCATCTTTGCTTCTGTGGAATTGAGTGTGACACGGCCAAGCTTCTAGCCGTGTCACCCGGGTGTGTCACCTACTGATTCTCTTCGTTCTTTGATCTTCTTTCTTTGGTCTTCTTCCTTGGCTAAATATGGGACACGGCCAGTGGCTTGGCCGTGTCACCTGCCAGTGTCAGCTTCTGCCAAATTTTCCTTCCTCTCTTGGTTCCCTTGGTTTTTCCCTTAAGGTGAGACACGGCCAGTGGCTTGGTCGTGTCTTGCTGCTTCATGCTATTCTTTCTTCCAAGGAAGTTTTTTTGCATATTAACCTAAAACAAACACTTGAAACAAACTTTAAACAAGAATCAAATGAAACATTAACCAAAAATACATAAATACACACTAAAAACTAGGGTAAAAATGACAAACACTGGAATAAATTAAAACTACCAAAATTAATAAAATCACTAAATAAACATATTAAAACTACCAAAATACCTGAAGAAAATAATAATAATCATAATAAATAAGATACAATTCTATGACAAAAACTAATAAAACTGTAACACCCCCATGCTCTATATAAGTACTATACATATACCTAGTATACATACAATACGTATATAGAATATAAGAATGTCACTTTTAGTTTTAAATTTTAAAATCTTTAATCAAGTTCAAACAATATTACATTAATTTAAATAACATTAACAAAATCATTATACTTTCAATGATCTTAATCTTATTTACCAAAACTTCATTATTACATATGAATGTAATATTATGAATAATACATCATAATTAAATCATACATGTATGCATCACCTTCTAGTTGGTCTCGAAACACTCTTACCCTTCTCGTGGCATAACAGCTTGACTTCCGAATCAACCGCATAATCACCTGCGTGATCACACAACCGCGCTAAGACCGAGAGCTTAGTAATACAAATCATTCATATAAACATACATTTCATAAAATCATATTTATATATTAACTTTATATATCATTATTTTCTTATCATGTTTTCCCATTGTGAATACACTTTTCATATATACTTTTACTAATGTTTTATTCATAATCATATACACATACACTTCATTTCAATAATTCACAATTTAATGACTACCTAAAACCTTCATGAAGCAATATTCATCATTTCCACATCCATATACATTTTACACATCATGTTATATTTTTATAAGCTCATCATTCAACATAGCTTCTTAAGCTATATTCACTTTCAATAATTTATTTATATATTGTATACATCTCATTCCATGATTATCGTCATATATTTCAATCCATAGTTATCACCATA
Organism: Garcia nutans; assembly: GCA_947685225.1. Classification (NCBI taxonomy): domain Eukaryota; kingdom Viridiplantae; phylum Streptophyta; class Magnoliopsida; order Malpighiales; family Euphorbiaceae; genus Garcia; species Garcia nutans. Next base: position 53,039,136 of record CANTUV010000007.1, read on the forward strand.
TATCACATAACATTATATTTCATTCCATAGTTCACATTAAAACAAAGACAAACATATATCTCATTATTTATTTACTCCATTATTTAACATTATTCATTTATTCCGTTATTCAACAATCCATATATATATACAAACACAAGAATGGGCCCAAAACACTAATATGCCATTTCACTTTCAGAGTTAATGTTTTGGTTCAATTTTCACATTTATCATTATCCCAACTAGGCTTCAAGGATTAAGGTTCAACCAAGCTTCAAGGGGAGCAAAGCATGCTAAGCATCAACCCAACTTAGCTTCAAGAACCAATCCAACCTAGCTTCAAGGGTTGTAACATCTCAATTAGGCTTCAAGGATTAGACCCAACCAAGCTTCAAGGGGAGTAAAACATGTTAAACTTCAACCCAACTTGGCTTCAAAGATCAAATCCAACCTAACTTCAAGAGATTGTTACTATCATTAGGCATGCCACCAATAACAAAACTCTGAAAATGAATAACATATTAGACACACACAATTCATTTATTATTTCATTCTCAATTCCATTTCCAATTCTCATCATAATATAGGCAAACATGCCCCATTTATCTCAATTGAACCATCATAGCCAATCACAATGGCTTCATATCTCATTTGAATTATCATAGCCAATCACAATGGCTTCACATTTCATTTCACAATATAACACTTCATTATTCAAGTGTGCATTTATATCATCAATTAGGCAAACAAGCCTCAATCATAACATTAAAGTACCTCATCATCAATGATCACATTATATCCCACATAGCATCATTCATAAATATCAACATTTCATTCCACATTGTACACAACATCTCATTATTTAAATATTCATAATCAAGCACATTATACATCCATCAAGAATGATTATCATTGATATACACATATATAATTTACCTTCCTCTTATATTTGGAATCCTCAACATACATTTGTCTTACATATATTTGAAGTATAGATACCATAAAACCTTTAGAAGATCTAACAATGCAAGAATAATCAAGAATAAGAACATTAACTAACATATTTGAAGGACACGGCCAACACATTTGAGGGACACGGCCAAGCTTATGGCCGTGTCTCTCAACCACAATTTGGCAGTAGCAAACACGGGCAGAGAACACGGCCGTGTCTCTCAACAAAAATCAGACAGTAACAAGCACGGGCAAGGGACACGGCTGAGCCAATGACCGTGTCTCCCAAAAATCAATCCAACACATTCAAAATTTCCTTGACTTGGCCGTGTCTCTCATGAATTGAACTCTAAACATGTCCAAATCTCCTTTGGTTACACTCAATCACATATATATATCATATAGCATTATTTCAATGGACATAATCAACATCATTAACACAATTTCAAATAAATATGTGTTAAGTTTAACCATCATATTAAAGCATAAATTAAGGTAATTTGTACTTACCTTAAGAACCACTCACAAATCTATACACTTTACCTTCCAAGAATTCTTCATCACTTAGCAATCCACTTCCTTCACAACCTAATTCAAATCCAATGATAAGATACATGAATTTCAATACAAGTATTTTATGTTTTCAACTTCCTTAAACACAATCATACATCAATCATATATCAATTGCTCAAATCCCCAATTCATTAATACTAAACTCTTACTCAACAATCTCAACAATTCATCATCATTCTCACAAATAACCATGTTATAATCATCAAAATACTAGTTTCACACATATATAAACTTCAATCCTTCATTAACATCATCATCCCACATAACCATATCAACCCCAACCTCAAACAATAAGAATCAATGCAAAGGAATGAATACTTACTTGAATAATTTACCAAATCTTCAATAACAATCTTCAATTCTCTCAAGATCACCATGGATTTGTTATGTATATAAGTGAAATCATCTCTCTCTCTCTCTCTCTCGTCCACGAAGAAGAAGAAGCAACAGAAGAAGAAAGAAAGTTCTTCTTTCTTCCGTTCTTATCCCATATATATATAAATAATAATAATAATAATAATAATAATATAATTAATATTTCTCAAATAACCTCCACCATACATTTGTCCACCATTGACTTTCTTCTTCTCTTTTCTTTTTGTCCTTATTATCATTATTATTATTATTAACTAATTATACAAATATATATATACAACTCACTTTTCCTACACCATTTTATATCCCATATATATATGATGTATATGTTTATGTCTTATATATATTGTATTTATATTTCCCATATATACATATACATTAATTCCAAATACAACAATAACTCTAAAATTCTTAGGGTATATTCTGGGATATTACAAAAACAACTACCCCACACTTAAAACTTTGCTTGTCCTCAAGCAAATTCACATGGCATAAATTAAAAACTCAAACAACCTTAACTATAATTCAAGTATATAAGATGAAATCCTTTAAGACTCAGCCATAAATAATTGCAATTTACTTCAATCAAGATTTTCTTAACTCATTCATTAATCCAGACATAACAAATCTCATCTCTCATCTACGTGTTTCACTCAATTTCAAAGGTTAATTCACTCAAATCACTCATGACTGCATACTGCCATAAACTTGCTTAATTATCCAATCTCTCTCACTGATTTTCTCAAGAAATAATCTGAAGGTCTTTTATTTGGATGTAATGGGGTTAAGGTGAAGGTGTGAGAAAAGTCATTTAAGTTGGAACATCAAGAAATGGAGTATCTAAATTAGACAATACTTTTGCTAAGAAACTCGTAACTCCCTCAAATGGTATATTCACCAACCCTTGATAATCTCACATAATTGCATACTTAAAGAAAAGTACATGAGTCGACATTCCTCTTTGATGATTAATGCTAGAAAATATATGAATTATATATATATATATATATATCTTCTCTTTTATTTTTATTTATTTTTATTATTTATATATATATATACAAAATATAATATTGCATGGAACATCTAACTCAAAATGTAGAGGACAAGAACAATCAATTCTTAGTCAAATACAATGTGTAAAGTATGCATTTCAGCCCCAAACCTTACTAAAGCAATACTATTTTTTTTATTGCTTACCCCACACTTATGAATTAAACCACCCTATTGTCATATCATAAGAAACTCCATTCCTTAATGCAGGTATGATGATAATAGGAAAATGTTGAGTTATGAATTGTGTTGATCAATCAAGAAAAAAAAGTCAAAGGCTCAACTTGGCTTACTAAGGAATTCATAATTAAGGGAGGTCTTTTTAAGCTAAAGGGATAATCCTAATTTGCCTTCATCATTTTAAAACTTGAGATGAAATCATAATGTGAGTTCAATTAGTATGCAAAAGCAAGCACTAGAGATGCAAAATTATGAAGGTGCACACTTAAGAAAAGAAAATCAATTAACAATAATATTCAGTCTATGAGGCTCAAAACTCACAAAGGGTGGGTTCTCAAAGATTTATATGTCATAAATTGCAGAATGCGAAAATTGATCCTGAATGAATTCAAATGCTAATCTCTATGCTGATACTAAAGGCTCAAATATAATGCTAGAATTATAGAAAAGTCAATAAGTTTCCAACAATTATGCCATGCACAACGCACAATATAACACACAAAGACAAACAAAACAAGAATTAAAGGAAAGCTTAAAGATTACCCCACACTTATAAATTACATTGTCCTCAATGGAAACAAGGATAATAAAGAAAAAGAGTGAAGGTACAACCTGTTTTCCATCGTTCCCTTGTGAGGCAAACTCTACCTTTTCATCACAAACAACAATTGTTCAAAAACAAAATACAATATATAAAATAAAATAACCAAAATATAAAATGTTAACATTAAAAACAAAAATGAAAAATAACAACGAAAATATGCTATAACTAAAGATAAGAAATTAAGGAATTCTCTCAAAAGATTAGAGCCAATTTGATCTACGGTGAAGGAGGATGTGATGATGATGCAGCCGAAGGATGGAGACTCAGAATCTTAGCAAGGTTGCTATTGATTTGGTCCTATAATATCCCGAGATATACCTTAAAAGTTTTGGAGGAGTTGTTGTATTTGGATTTAATGTATATGTGATGTATATGTATATGTCTAATTGTAATATCCCTAAGTGTGCCTAGAAGTTATGATAATATTGTTATAATTGATTTGAATGTGTAATTGATAAGTGGTATATTTGTATAGGGTTTGGTTGAATGGTAAAAGTATTTGAGAGAAATGAATATGTGTATTTGCAAAGGAAAGAATTGTATAGAGAGAGATAGTGTATATGTTGGGTATATGGCAATATTTATGACATATATGTTGGTCAAAGTGCTTAGTCAAGGGAAGAAGATATTTAAATTGTTGAATGTGAAATTACCAAAATGGGCAAGAGCTTGTAAAGAGAATTAAAATGTGTATGAGGGTAAGATAGTAATTTTCTTTTGGAGGAGTATTTAATGCCTATTGACTTTGTGTTTTCTTCATCATTTCTTCTTCTTTTTCCTTGTGTGGCCGGCTCACCTAAGACAAAGGAAAGCAAGAGAGTAAAAGAAGGGTTTGATGTTCTAAGCTCCAAAGTTGAGAGAGATTCCAAGTAACCAAGTTGGAATTTCAAGGAATTTCATCATTTTGGTAAGATTTCTCTTGTTTGCTTTGGTTCTTTTTGAAGTTGTGTATGGATTGAGTTAGGTTTATGGATAGTATGATTAAGTGTGTTTGTGTATGGTGTGTGTAAAAGTGTTGAAATGGAATTAAAGATAAGAAGCTAGGTTGGTGTTGGTGATGGAAGAGTAAGAGTTGTGTTTAGTGAATTTTTTTCTGTTTTACAATTAGTAAAGGCTGTGACTTGTATGATTTTTAATTAATTATAGAAAAATGTTCTTAAAGTGAATTTTTGATATGTTGTGCCTCTATGAGTCTAGAATGACTGAAAAATATGTTGATTCGATTTTGGAATGGTTATGAGTTTAGAAAGATTATTTTTATTAGACCTGTTCCAGCAGGTACCTTAACTGAGACAGCTATATTTCGGGATTTTTAATAAAATGTAGAAAAATCATATCCAATTGAATTTTGGATATGTTGTTGATTAGTGAGTCTAGTATTTGAGAAAAATAATTTGGAACCACGTTGATTGAATTTGATTTATGGAATTCACAAAGTTCAGAACTGCTGCCAGGATGCAGGGCAATTGGGGCAGTCTGGTTAGGTGAACTATTTGACCAAGATTTTGTGTTCAGTTTGATCTGAAATTTTAAAGGAATGATTTTAAGATACAAAACTAAATTCTGTAAAAAGTTTAGAATTTTTAGTCAAGTAGATTATTTTATACAATTTTTCAAAATAAGGATAAAATGGAGTCTTAAACCAGAATGTACTATTCATATGGTCATTTTGCTAATATTCCTTTTGGATTAGATTGTGAAGAGGTTGAATTGCCCTAACCATGTCCCTCAAGTGGTGCTGCCCGTGTCCCTCAAAGGTTTTGAAGAGATTGGGTTGCATTAACCTAAATGTGGAGAATTCTTGGAAAGAAAAGAAATGTATAGATTGATGGGACTAGTTCTTGAGGTAAGTACCAATACATATGATTGTATTTAATTACATAATTTGAGGCTTAACACATTTGTTTGCAAATGTGTTAAGTGATCTATTATATTGTTAACATAATTGGACTAAGGTGATGATTGAATGATGTGAAGGATGTGAAGATCATTAACAAGGTAAGCATAAACCCTATTTGATTGTATATCCTTATATGTCTTTGAACATTAACACATTGGGATGAAAGTGTTAAATAAGCTATTATATTGTGAATGTAAATGAAGAATATATATAAAGGATGAAATATGAAATGGGAAAGGTAGGAAGAAATGAGGATCATTCTTAAGGTATGTGCAATTTGTTATGATAAATGCTCTAGTAATGAATGATGTTAATGTGTTTTGAGAAGTGAGAAAATGTTATGTTATATGCATTGTGAATCTTGTGTATGGCAATGTATTATATGAATAATATACTTTGAAATGTGATATCAATGATGCTATATGTATCATATGGATTGAGATATGATATGATATGAAGCCATTGTGATTGGCTATGATAATTCAATTGAAAGAGATAAGGCATGTTGGCCTAATTGATGATGAGATTGATAATGAAATAATAAATGAATTGTTTGTTTAATATGTTATTCAGTTTCAGAGTTCTGGATTTGGGTGGCATGCCTAAGAAATGATGAAAGGTAACAGTCTTGCCGGGTTGAGGATCTCCTCATATGTGTTGAGTTGATGGTCCAAGAGACTGGGTCTGTTACACTATGAGAATTGTGAATATGAGATATATGATTTGTAATAGTCTTGCCGGGTTGAGGATCTCCTCATATGTGTTGAGTTGATGGTCCAAGAGACTGGGTCTGTTACACTATCCATGGATAGAGAGACATGTATATACATTGCCTACGGGCGTGATGATTGTGACTATGAACCAAAGCAGTAACTCTGAACTTTGAATAACATATTAGTGTTTTGGGCCCGAGTCTGTCTTTATTGTCAATGTGAAATGCAAGTATTGAAATATTGATTGTGAGTATTAATAATGAATTATGCTTGGTGAATTGTGAATAATATAATGTTATTAAGTGTAATATGTAAATGAATTGTGGTTGATGATAAAGGTTGTCTTTATTGGAAATATGATTTATGATTTGTATGATATGTAAATTGTGTATTGCAATAATGAGTGTATGATATGTAATGTGTGTATTGCAATAATAATTGGTATGATATGTAAAGTGTGTATTGCAATAATGGTTGGTGTGGTATATATATAATGTAGGGGTATTAATATATTGGTTTTGAGTATTGGTGATGCATTGGGGTTGGTGATAATATTATGTATATATATACATCATATATGAAATTAGCTAGGATATATTAAAGATAAAATTAAAAAGAAAAGAAGATATGATAAGAACTAATTATATATTGAATCGATGTATCATTATATATCAATACTTCTATACTATATGTTTATATTTTATATTTGGACTACTAAGCTCTCGGGCTTAGCGCGGGTGTTTATTCGCGCAGGTATATAGATGGAAGATATGAAGTCTTTTGTTATGCCACAAGAAGAGTAAAGTTTGTCGAGACCAAATAGAGGGTAATGCATACATGTATAAATTTTAATTATGATGTATTTCTGACGAGAGAGTATTTATATGTATAAATGAAGTTTTAGTAAAAATAATGATTTTGTAAATGTTATTTAAATTAATGTATTATGGTTTGAACTCTGTTATAAATATTTTAAAAGGTAACGAAAAGTGACATCCTTATACTTTATATATTTACTGTATGTATACTAGGTATACGCATAGTACTTATATAGGGTATCGGGGTGTTACAGGTCCAACTGTTGCAAGACCACAACATGGTTACGATCGACCTTGCTTTCCAGTGCCTCTATCCTATTAAGTATCTCCTGATTATCCGGGACCGGAGCATCTTCTTCCAAATTAAGAGAATCTGAGTCAGACTCCTCATGGACTCGTGTTATCTTTTGTTTGCCCCCCGGTGCTTCTGGCTCAGCTGAAGCCATCACATAGGCCCCTCCCCTGTTCACCACCATATGCATCTTCTCAAGTGTGGCCAAATCCAATGAATCATTACCCAAAATTTTAGTCATACGACAGTTACTCGGGTCAAAATCATCAAGAAGGGCTGTCGCCAATGTGGTAACCAATCCTCCAATACAAATAGCCCCCTTCTTTTTGTTTGCCACATTATCAAAAACATCGGCCAACCAATAGCCGGTACTAATGGGTATTGCATTACAAGCACAATCTAAGAAAAAGAGCTCACTAAGTTCCATTACACCTGGGCTTTCCTTCCATGCAAAGAACCCACGGGACATAAAGCGATGCAAATACCTTAGAGCGGGATTACTCAATTTAGTTGCATTGGCCAATTTGGCCACATAAGTTCCCGAGCCCAATGCTCCCTAAGCAAATTGCTGTTTAAAATTCTTAGGTATAGACTTTTCACCATGTTGATGGAAACCAAATATAACATTCAATTGCTCAATACTAACTACAAATGATTTCCCAAGCAATTTAAAATTCAACCTAGAGCAAATCTTCTGTTCATCTCTTTCAACCTTAAGAGATGTTAAAAATTCCAAAGTAAGCTCTTGAAATTGCAAAGGTAGAAAGGAGACTAGTTTCTCCCACCCAAGGTTTTGAACATAACTATAAAAATTATCCCTAATATGAAGAGCATTAAGGGATTCATCGCTTACATACCTCGTCAAAAAGAAACCCCTAGCCAAAAGAGTCGCTCTCTTTAAAGATGAAGAAGATGAAGATGCAGCTGCAGTTGGAGGTTGCTTCCTCTTGTGGTGGGACACCATCTTTGTTCTTGGCATATTGATAGATCTAGAAAATTTTGAAACTTAAACAGATTAAATTGATTTTTTATGAGAGAAGAAGAATATTGAACTGATTAATTTCAGTTTTGGTGAAAAAAATTGAGAATTAATGGGATTTTGGAAGCTTTGAAAGAACAACAATGGAGGTTTTTGAGAGAAAAAGTCGAGAGAGAGAAAGGAAACAAAAAGAAAACTAGGGATTTAAATGAACTAAAAGTGCTAAAACCGTGTTTTTAAACTTTAAAATTGAAGTGACACGGCCAAGCTTGGGTTAGCTTGACCGTGTTTGATGAGTTTGGAGGGACATGGCCAGTGACTTGGCAGTGTCCCATGACCGTGTTTGACACTGTAAACAAAAGGTTGCAAGATAAAGAAAAGGGACATGGGGAGAAGCTTGGCTGTGTCTATGTGGCACGGCCAAGGACACGACCAAGCTTGTTGGCCGTGTCAGGGACTGTGTGAATTTGGTGAATTTGGGTTTGCTTGACACGGCCAGTGGCTTGGCTGTGTCAAGTGGCAGTGTCCTTCACTGCCATTTTGGCTTTATATATATATATTTTTTATATTTTTTATATTTTTTGTGTCACCAAATCTTAAAGAAATGTAATCCTCTTCTTTGATTAACCCTGAAACACATTAAAAAAAATAAAAACCAATCAAAGCACCCATTCCATTTATTTAAACCAAACATAAAATCAAAATTGTTGAATATAAAAATATAACTATGAAAAGAAATGCAAACCGATGGGTTGCCTCCCATTTAGCGCTTCTTTAATGTCGTGTAGCTGGACATTACTGCAAGACTTAAGGATCATAGATCAAAGTGCTATCGATGATCCTTACTTCTTGGAACCCTTCATTATATGGTTTAACTCTCTGTCCATTTACTTTAAAAGTTTCATTTGTTCGAGAGTTAAGCAATTCTATAGCACCGGAAGGATATACCCGAGTTATCTCGAAAGGACCACTCCATCGAGACTTTAGTTTTCCTGGAAATAGATGGAGACGAGAATTAAAAAGCAAAACTTTTATACCTGGGCTCAATGTCTTTCGCACTATAATTCTATCATGAAGTGCTTTAGTGCGATCCTTATAAATCCTCGAACTCTCATATGCCTCATTCCTCAGTTCATCTAACTCTGAAATTTGCAGAAAACGTTCTCTCTTTGCCTTGTCTAAGTCTAAGTTCAGAGTCTTAATTGCCCAATACGCCTTGTGCTCCAACTCAACTGGTAAATGACAAGCCTTACCGAAAACCAATCGGTATGGACTCATTCCCAAAGGAGTCTTGAAAGCAGTTCGATATGCCCACAATGCATCATGCAATCTACTCGCCCAATCCTTCCTTAATAAGTTGACTGTTTTCTCCAGAATTCCTTTGATTTGCTTGTTGGATGTCTCAACCTGTCCTGAAGTCTGTGGATGGTATGGGGTCGCCACCTTGTGTTTCACACCCGATTTGTGCATTAATTTCTCAAAACGTTTGTTGCAGAAATGACTTCCCCCATCACTGACTATCACTCTTGGCATGCCAAATCTGCTAAGAATATATTCCTTCACAAATTTAACAACCACATTAGCATCATTAGTACGGGTGGGGATTGCCTCCACCCATTTTGAAACATAATCAACAGCGACTAAAATGTACTCATAACAAAAAGACTTGGGAAAAGGACCCATGAAGTCTATTCCCCACACATCAAACATTTCAACAACAATATAAGATTGAAGGGGCATTTCATTCCTCCTCCCAATGTTACCCACTCTTTGACAGTGGTCACAATGCTTACAATGATCTTGAGCATCTTTGAATAGAGTAGGCCAGTAAAAACCACTTTGAAGCACCTTTTCTGCAGTCTTTCTCCCTCCAAAATGACCACCACAGTGAAGGTCATGACAAAATTGAAGAACACTCAGTTGTTCTTCCTCATATACACACCTGCGAACTATCTCTTCTTTGCATATCCGGAATAGGTAAGGTTCATCCCAAAAATAAAATTTACTCACGTGCAAACATGTCAGAATGCAAAATACGACAAGCAAGATAGTTAGCAATATCTGCAAACCAAGGTGCATTCATTACCACAAACAACTGCTCATCAGGAAATGCTTCTAGATTTTTATGAATGCTATCAGATGCAAGATTTTCACCAAAGAAAGGTAATCTAGATAAATGATCAGCTACAACATTTTCACTTCCCTTAGTATCTTTGATTTAAAAATCAAATTCTTGCAATAATAACACCCATCTAATTAAGCGAGGCTTAGCATGTTGTTTTGTCAAAAGATATTTTAGAGCTGCATGATCTAAATGGACAATAATTTTTGACCCAATTAAATATGCTCTAAACTTATCTAAGGCAAAAACAACAGCTAACATTTCCTTTTTAGTTGTTGTGTAATTCATTTGCGCACTATTTAGGGTCAAGTTAGCATAATAGATCACTCTCAAAAATTTCTCAACCCTTTGCCCAAGGATAGCTCCTACTGCATGATTAGAGGCATCACACATAATTTCAAAAGGTAAAGACCAAACAGGAGCTATAATTACCGGTGCACTAGTCAATTTTTCGTTAAGGGAATTAAAGGCTTGCATGCATTATGCAGTAAACTCAAATGGAACATCTTTCCCAAGAAAATGACACAATGGTTGGCTTATTTTAGAAAAATCTTTAATAAACCTCCGGTAAAAACCTACATGCCCTAGAAAACTTCTTATTCTCTTAACAGAGGTAGGTGGGGGTAACTTAGCAATCAACTCTACCTTAGCCTTATCCACCTCAATTCCTTTACTCGACACAACATGGCCTAATACAATGCCCTGAGTAACCATGAAATGACTCTTTTCCCAACTCAAAGTGAGGTTACATTCAATGCATCTCTCAAGCACCAGAACAAGTTTATTGAGGCAATTATCAAAAGAATCACCGAAAACAGAAAAGTCATCCATAAATACCTCAATAAAATCATCTATCATGTATGTGAAGACAGACATCATGCATCTCTGAAAAGTTGCAGGCGCATTGCACAAGCCAAAGGGCATACGTCGAAATGCATAAGTCCCAAAAGGGCAAGTAAAAGTAGTCTTGGATTGATCCTCTGGTGATATCGGCACCTGATAATAACCTGAAAGTCCATCCAAAAAGCAATAATGTGAGTGTCCAGAAAGTTTATCTAACATCTGATCAATAAAAGGAAGAGGGAAATGATCTTTCTTTGTGGCATTGTTCAACTTTCTATAATCGATACACATTCTCCACCCAGTAGTAGTCCTAGTAGGAACCAATTCATTCTTTTTAATTTTTCACCATAGTGATTCCTGATTTCTTAGGCACTACATGTACTGGGCTCACCCACTCACTATTAGCTATTGGATATATCACTCCTTCATCAAGCAATTTAAGCACTTCCTTCTTAACCACTTCACTCATGTTTGGGTTAAGGCGCCTTTGGGTCTCCCTCACAGGTTTAGCTCCCTCTTCTAAGGTGATTCTATGCATGCACATTGAAGGGCTAATACCTTTGATATCACTCAATCCCCATCCTATTGCTCTTTTCAATCTTTTAAGCTCACTCACCAACCTCATCTCTTCCCTTTCACTAAGTTCGCTAGATATTATCACAGGCAAGGTGTTGTGATCTCCTAAAAACACATATTTCAGATTTTTAGGCAACTCTTTCAGCTCTAACTCAAGTGAAGGTGTAACACCCCTTCCCGACCTACGTGTGTAAGCTGAGTAGAGGCGCCACCCTATCCTAATGTTGCTACCACTTTTACTTAGTCAAATTTTTGTTCCGATTTTTATAGAAATTTTGCCATAGTTTTGCCTAAAAATTCAATCCCAAGTGTCGACAAAACTGGTTTTTTTTCTAATTTTTGAAAACATTTTTACACAAACCAATGCAAACAAAATCATTCTCAGTACACTTCCAATAAATCCCCCTTATAACCTCAACTACAACCTGCAAAAAGGATTTACACTTCTAGTACAAAATAAAGTAAAGGTTTATTATGAAATACAGCAGATAAAATCTTTGTTCACTATGCAACGGAAAGTAACAATATTTACAAATTCATATACATCAAAACTCAAGTTTTACAACACATAAAATTTATACATGTTTGGCAGTCAGTCTTCGATCTTAAAGCCCACTATTCAATCTTCAAAATCTAGGCTCGACTCGGCCTAGAGGAACTCTCTGGTTCTTCCTTGTCACCTGCGCGAAGAATCACATTCGCGCTAAGCCAACGGCTTAGTAAGATAAAACATGCTAATGGTATGCTTTAATGTAATGCAATGCCACATATGTTATTGATAAGATCAATATCATAAATATAAAGTTAACCACATAATTATGCATTTCACAAATCATAGTCATATGAGCATACCACATTTCAACATCTTTCCACATTCAACATTAATCAATCATACTCAATAACCAACATCTCATTTCATTAACTCATAACATTATTTAGGACATTCATATAACCCTGACACCTATGGGCCCAACAAGTATTTAATACGATATTCAGAGTTCAGAGTTACTGCTTTGGTTCATAGTCACAATAATCACGCCCGTAGGCAAGTGTAACAGACCCAGTCTCTTGGATCAACTCAACACATATGAGGAGATCCTCAACCCGGCAAGACTGTTACAAATCATATATCTCATAGTGTAACAGACCCAGTCTCTTGGACCATCAACTCAACACCTATGAGGAGGTCCTCAACCCGGCAAGACTGTTACCTGTCATCATTTCTTAGGCATGCCACCCAAATCCAGAACTCTGAAACTGAATAACATATTAAACAAACAATTCATTTCCATTCTCAATTCTCATCACATTTAGGCAAACATGCCTTCTTTCTTTCAATTACATCATCTTAGCCAATAACAATGGCTTCACATTTCATTTCACAATATAACATCTCATTATTCAAGTATATATATATATATATATCTCATCCATGATCACATTATATCTCACATAGCATCATTCATAAATATCAACATTTCATACCACATTACTCATGAAACACATTACCATTCACAATGCACAACATAACATTGTTCAATCTCAACAATGCAATTAGGGCAAAGAACAATTGATTATAACATTCATTGATTCAAGTGTGTTTAAAGTGTTTAGGGTTAGGTTTAAGGACCAACCTACCTTTGGAAAACCAAAGCAATGCAAAAAGAACAAAGAATTAAAACCCTAACCATAAATAGTACATTCTGGTTTTAAACTCCATTTTATCCTTATTTTGAAAAATTGTATAAAATAATCTACTTGACTAAAAATTCTAAAATTTTTACAGAATTTAGTTTTGTATCTTAAAATCATCCCTTTAAAATTTCAGATCAAACTGAACACAAAATCTTGGTCAAATAGTTCACCTAACCAGACTGCCCCAATTGCCCTGCATCCTGGCAGCAGTTCTGAACTTTGTGAATTCCATAAATCAAATTCAATCAACGTGGTTCCAAATTATTTTTCTCAAATACTAGACTCACTAAGCAACAACATATCCAAAATTCGATTGGATATGATTTTTCTACATTTTATTAAAAATCACGAAATATAGCTGTCCCAGTTAAGGTACCTGCTGGAACAGGTCTAATGAAAATAATCTTTCTAAACTCATAACCATTCCAAAATCGAATCAACATATTTTTCAGTCATTCTACACTCATAGAGGCACAACATATCAAAAATTCACTTCAAGAACATTTTTCTATAATTAATTAAAAATCATACAAATCACAGCCTTTACTAATTGTAAAACAGAAACAATTTCACTAAACACAACTCTTACTCAACACAATCACTTCCAACACCTTCACCAACTCAACTTCTCATCATCAAACCAACAAACCCTAATTCCTTTCTCACACCACTTCAAAAGAATTGAAGAAATTAAAGAAAAGATCTTACCTCAAATGAAGAAATCTACAAATCTTTAACCAAAACCCTTGTTTCTTTCTTCAAAATGCTTCAAACCTCAAGATCACCTCTCTTTCTCTCTTTGTCTATGGAGAATCCGGCCACTTCAAGAAAGAAAGAAGAAAATGCACAAGTCAAACACCTTTTCTTCTTTTAATCTCCACCATGCATCTTACAAGGAAAATTACCAAAACACCCTTAACCATATAACTAACTCTTTGTCTCATATAAGCCCTTTATAGTAATTTCATTAACAACCAAAAATATCTTCTTCCACTTAACCATCACCTTGACTCTTCATTTGACCAATGTATATGTTAATTATATCATCATATAAACAACATATACATTTGTCTCTAAACCCTAAATTTCTTCTCCAAAACACATATACATATACATTCTCTTCCCATTTCTTTTCTCTTACAATTTAACACATATATGCACAAACATTCACTTCCCAATATATATATCAACAACCACAATAACAACAACATACTCAAAACTTCTAGGGCATAAATGAGGATATTACAGAAGGATTCTTCTCTTCTTTTTGGATGGAGGAAAGTTCAAATGCTGGATCCTCCTTAAGTTCCTCTATTTCAACACTCTCTAATGTCTCAAGGCAACTGGCTATTTCTGAGTAAAAAATATCCAAGCCACGATCTAAGGTCAGTGCCATCTCCAATTTATCCGAGGAACCTGTCTGCAAGAAAACATCTGAAACAACTGTGTCAATATAATCAATTAAAGAGCAATCCTCATATAATGCAGTTTTAGGAATGGGAGAAGTGTTAAAAATAGAAAATTCAACCGTTTGTCCCAAGACAGTCATTGACAATTTACCATTTTTAACATCTATCAAGGTGTTGGTAGTAGCCATAAAAGGCCTACCCAGTAGAATAGTGTGTGCTGATGGTGTAGGGTTACTTCCTTCCATGTCAAGAACTATAAAATCCACAGGCACTATCAACCCACCAACCTTAACTAACACATCTTCTATAACTCCTTTTGGGAATCTAAGAGATCTGTCAGCTAATTGCAACACCATTTTGGTAGGTTTAAGCTCGCCAAGTTCTAATTCGAGATACACAGAATAAGGCATCAAATTAACACTGGCTCCTAAATCACACATGCCATCAGTCCCCTTCCCGTTACCCATAGTAATTTGAATTATGAAACTACCATGATCCTTTAGTTTCGGAGGTAGTTTATGTTGCAGAACAGCACTAGCTACCTCTAATACTATCACCTTCTCATTTGGCTCATACCTCTTTTTCTTGGTGTTCAATTCCTTGAAGAATTTGGCATAAGCTGGCATGTTCTTTATTGCTTCAAGTAAGGGTAAGTTAATACTTACCTTAGACAGCATGTTGAAGATGTCTAAAAATTGCTTTTCTTGTTTATCATTCTTCAACCTGCTGGGGAATGGTATAGGTGGCCGGTAAATATTACTTGCCTTGTGTAAATCTGCTGAAGGGGATTTCTCCATTGATCTTTCTCCAGCACCTTTGTTCTCTGGTTCTCCTTCCTTTTTGTTCTTTTGATCACCTGCATTCACAGAATTATTTTCAACATCATTATTTATTACATTGCCACTTCTAAGAACAGTCATTGCTTGTGCCTGCTCAGGTTGACTCAGAAATTTCCCTTTTTGTTGAATCTACATCTGTTGTGCAAGTTGTCCCACTTGGGTCTCCACTTTCTTAAAAGATGCTTCTAATGAATCCAGCCTTTTGTTATTCATCTCTTGATTCTTAGCACTGACTTGGTAAAGGCCTATAAACTATCCTCCAAACTCTCTCTCTTAGGCTGCCCTTGATTTGAAGATTGACCCTGCGGTTGGTTTTGTCTCTGGAGCAAATGGAAAGGTTGTTGAGAATTATTTGTTGTCCAGGAAAAATTTGGATGATTCCGCCAACCAGGATTGTAAGTATTTGAGTAAGGATCATTTAGGGCCCCTGGTTGATATCCCCACATAGCATTGACTTGCTCAACTTCATTTCTATAAGACTCATATGCAGAGAGGCATATATTTGCTCCATGCCCGAAGGTTCCACAAATTCCACACACTTCTTGAGTGGATGAAGAAGTATTGTTCTTCATGTTTAGCATCTGCACTTGCCTTGTCAATTTAGCTATCTGATTGACCATCTCACTGTTGGCTTCCAATTGGTTCACCCCTTTACTTCTTCCTCTTACACTTTTCTGTTGAGAATTAGCTCCCAACATTTCAAAGATTTCATAAGTTTCATCTGCTGTCTTTTCTCCCATAGCTCCCCCAGCTGCGTTATCAACAGTATTCTGAAATTGCTGGGTTAGACCATCGTAGTTCTTTGCCTTTCATCTCCCATATTGGTAGATTGTGCAGTATCCGACTCAAAATCAGAAGTATCCTCCTCTGTATCAAATCCGGTATATAGTTCAAACTCTTCTCTGCTCCTTTTCACTCTTTGAATTTCTGGAATAACTGGGTATAGCTCTCTTCCTTGCATAAACAAAATTTCTAGAAAAAAAGAATTATTAAAAGCAAAAGACAAATCAAATCAAATGTAAACAATGAAAAATAATTTTAAAGTATTTATGCCTAATAAACAATTACGCCAATTAGCTTCCCCAACAACGGCGCCAAAAACTTGTTGCGCTCTAATTAACACTACTAGAACTACACTCGCAAGTATACGAGGCTGCTGTAGTATCTTGGTGAACACCTCAAGGTCGTCTCACAAGGAAGCTAGATAAGCTAATTGATTATCAAATTGCAAATAACAAATTATCAATAAATTTAAATTGCTAACAACTAATGAAGACAGATCGAGTGGAATTTAAAATAATGAAAGTAAACTAAGCTGATATATTGATTCACTTAATAGAAAGGTCTAGGGTTTGCACTTCTCTACTAATTTATATGTATGAACGGCTATTCCTCTCAACCAATTTTAATTTCAAAGATCAGATTTCAAGCAACTTAATTAATCGAATCAAGGAAATAAGCTCTCGCATTCAAACCTCTTTCAAATAATCTTGTTACAATTGAAATGATCCTTTTCTTAAGTTATATTTCTAATTCACCTAAGTCCCTAATTGAATTGTTCCAGCATTAGACTTCATTTCTGAATCCTTCATCTTGTCACATCCGCCTACTGCATTTATGCAGTGTAGACACGTGCATAGCGAGAGTAGGGAAAAGGAGAAGATAATTCTTGATAACAGCCCTAGATAAGGTTGTATGACAAAAGGGACATAATTGTAATTTTTAATAAAGTTGGGGACGTAGATGTAATTTCAAAGAAAGTTGCACCGGATGTTCTTAATAGTGCATATAACAGATTCCAAAAATGGAATGTAGAGAAAAATCGGATCGCAATGACGTGTAACGGTTTTTCCAGGAAATGTCCCGTTAAAGAAAAATGAAGAAATGTTGACTAAGGGCATTTTGGTCATTATCAATTAAAGTTATACATGAATTTAGGGTAGGAAATAAAGACGTGAGTACGTAGAGAATGGCGAGAGGTTAAATATGAAACGATCGTCAGTGGAAACGAAGCCGGAGAAAACCCGAGCAAAAATAGGACCTAAAGGGAATTTTGTAAAAAGGTGAGGGCTTATTGGTAATTTTTTTCAAAATGACTTGGAAACCTAAAATAGACCTTATAAATAGAAAGTAGAGGTCGAGAGGATCAAAACTATATATAGTTTGACTCATGGAACTATACGGTTTAAAAGATATGATCGATTAATCGCCGGAACGTAATGTGGGCCCGGTTTCGTGTCGGGACCGGATGAGTAACCCGGGACAACTTTATGAGATCCAATGGGAAGAGAGACAAGTGGAAAGAAGTAAAGGAAAAAGGAAGTTATAAAAATCAAAGGTTGGCCAATCAAAAGAAAACATTTAGCATGTGTAATAAATGTGTAATAAATGAAGAAAGAGAAAAAGTGGACAAGTGGGCAAGGTGATCATCATTTCCTTTGGCTATAAATATATGTGATATGAAGAGCAAATTCTCTCTTTTTCCACTCACCAAATTCGGCCAACAAAGGAAAATACCAAGGGACTTCCAAGTTTCTTCAAACTTTGATTTTTAAGGTAAGTTCTAAGGTTTTTAAGTGTGTAGACTTTAATTTTAGTATTAGTTTTAGGTAGTTATATATTTATTGGAAGATTGGGAATTAGAGTCTTATATGGAATTGAAAAACATAATAATAATATTAAGTAAGTGATGAGATTAATTGATTAAATGGAAGAATCAAGATGTAGAAAGATTAATAAGGTTGGATTAGGGGTTTCGGTTGGAAAAGAAATAGAGGATAATTTATTATTTTGAAATTCTAAGGTTTATGTTGTATCTTGAATTGATTGAAGGAGAAATAAAGAATTAAAGAAGGAGAAGAAGGAAAAGCCAAGAGGAGTTAAAGAAATAAGGTTTGGTACTTTACTTTTGAATAATAAATTTTGGTTTGATGCTTTACAAACTTTGGTTTATGAAAGTTTTGTTGTTGATGCTTGAATATATTGATTTGAGTTAAACATGCAAAAGTTGTCAAAGGGAAGTGTTTGAATCTTCACTTTACCATTAAAGAAGCCTTAATATTGATTTGCAAAAGAAAAATAAACTATCCTATGCATTTTATGTGTTTGGGCCGAAATGGTCCCAAAAAGACAGCTTTCTGGACCTTTTTGTGGAAATCGTTTGAGGCATCAAATGAATGAATTTTTCAACGAAATTTTACATGCAATTAGTCAACATATGAAATAAGTTTTCTGTAAAATTTCAGCTAAAAATAAGATCATTTACTTGGTCAAATGCATGACTGAAGTGGACTGAAATTTTGACGAAAACCCAGATTTTACTATTCATTTGGTCATGCCATTTTGCGTTGCCGATTTGTCTCGCCGCAATACTATTCATTTGGTCAATTTGTGATATTTTGAGGAATGCTTTGAAATGTTTGATGTGTTTATTGTGGATGTTAAATATGTGAAAAAGAGTAATGGTTTGACTGAAGAATGTGTTGCGCGGCATAAATGGCAAAGTGCGATGGGAATTAAATTGATTTCTTGAATCATTCTAAAATGAAGTTGAGACTTAAATTGAATCATTTAAATCTTTTTGCTCTACTGGATAGTGGGAGTGGTAGATAAGGGTATGGTGCACTATACTAACTTATGCAGTACTGCTTGATATTGTGATTGAATTGATATGATCTGAACTCAATGGTGAGGGCCATTGGGGGCCATTGGTTATAACCAGGATGGTGAGGGCCATTCCTGTGATCTGATATCGGTGGTGAGGGCCACCTATGTTACAGTGGTGAGGGCCACTGCCTTATCACTATGGTTCCCTATATACCAGTAGAGCCTGGATCAAAGACATATTATTTTTCGTTGAACTATATAATGCAAATGAATTTGAATTATGATTTTACATTATTGAAAACATATCATACTGAATGTATCACGATTTCTATTGGTATAATGTTGGTTGATTGTTGATTTTATTATTTCCTTTTTACTTCGAATACTTTCATGTACTACTTTTATTTTTATTGGTAAAGTACCCACTGAGCGACAACGCTCAGCGAGTTAAGTTTTCCTTGACTCGTAGGTTCGGAGCAGTAGATAAATCTAGGGGAAGCAACGACCAGACCACAGCAAATCTCAGGGGTAGATCTTTTAGTTCCATTATGAGTTGATAGTTGTGGCATGTATATGAATAAATATAAAAGAGATTTTCTATGTTATAATTGTATGTTAGTAGTATGTAATAATCATAAATCTTTACTTTATGTTATTTTAGAAGTGTGAACTCTTCGTGCAGGTTTGTAGTTGAGGGTATAAGGTGGATTCATTGGGAGTGCATTAAATTTGATGGTATTCTTATTCACATTGGTATGTGTAAAATGTTTTCAAAAATCAGAAAAACAAGTTTTGACGACACTTGGGATCCAAATTTCTAGGCGGAACTATGGAAAAATTTCTGTAAAAATCAGAACTAAAATTTGACTAAGTAAATTGGTAGCAACAATTAGGATAGTGTGGCACCTCTACTCAGCTTACACATGTAGGTTGGGAAGGGGTGTTACACATCTAGTACCTCAAACACATAATTGGTGGCCAATTAATTATATATTAACAGTAATCCATTCAATTAAGGCTAAAGAAATAATTCAGTTAAGAGCAATAACCATTTCATACAATCATAGTAGATCCATACAAACCCTAGACTAGATCAAATTAGTTCATAATAATGCTATCAAACAGATTCATCTCATTAAAATTCAAAGAAATTAATTTAGACATAATAGAATTCATGAATACAATTCCAATGAAACTTAAGAGATAGAGTTTGAGAACAAAACCAAATTACAAACTTTCTTTAGCTTCTGAAGAATCTCTTGTTCAGATCTTTGCTAGAAGAATATTGCAGTGGCTAAAACTAATTTAATCTAGACTGTTTGCATGAAAGTGTAATCAAAATTCCAAAAGAAAATGAATAGAAGCTCAAAAGTTTATGTTTGACGGCTGATAAATTGTGTAACCCTTTTCAAAAACCCTAATCCTCTTATTTATATGAAACCCTCGCTCAAAATCCGCGTTTTCTTTCTTCCCTTAGTACCATGGAGTGACACGGCCAAGCTGGTGGCCGTGTCATGTGACACGGATATGTCAACTTCTGTGTAATCCTTCATCTTTACTTCTGTGGAATTGAGTGTGACACGGCCAAGCTCCTGGCGGTGTCATGTGACACGGCCAATGGCTTGGCCGTGTCACCTGGGTGTGTCACCTACTGATTCTCTTTGTTCTTTGCTCTTCTTTTTTTGGTCTTCTTCCTTGGCTAAATATGGGACACGGCCAAGCTTGTGGCTGTGTCATGTGACATGGCCAGTGGCTTGGCCGTGTCACCTGCCAGTGTCAGCTTCTGCCAAATTTTCCTTCCTCTCTTGGTTCCCTTGGTTTTGCCCTTAAGGTGAGACACGGCCAGTGGCTTGGCCGTGTCTTGCTGCTTCATGCTATTCTTTCTTCCAAGGAAGTTTTTTGCATATTAACCTAAAACAAACACTTGAAACAAACTTTAAACAAGAATCAAATGAAACATTAACCAAAAATACATAAACACACACTAAAAACTAGGGTAAAAATGACAAACACTGGAATAAATTAAAACTACCAAAATTAATAAAATCACTAAATAAACAGATTAAAACTACCAAAATACCTGAAGAAAACAATAATAATCATAATAAATAAGATACAATTCTATGACAAAAACTAATAAAACATGTCACTCTCTGCCTTGATTTTCTTTGAGGGGACATGGCCAAGCTTGATTTGGCTTGGGCATGTCTTGCTTGATTCATGCTCTTCCTTCACTATTTTGATCATCCAAGAGAGTTTTTGTACTTTAACCTAAAACAAACACTCAAAACAAACTTTAAACAAAAATCAAATGAAAACATTAGCTAAAAACACATAAAAATCACACTAAAAACTAGTACAAAAATTATCTAAACAAGCTCTACCTACCAAGAGAGATCAACAGGTCTTTGATATGCTTGAAATGGGGTTTATAAAGGACATGGGTTAAATGAAGGCCATTTGTAAGTTGGAGTTGTTGTGACACTATAGATAAACCCTCACACTAAAAATTTCTTATTTAGACAGATGGAAGTAGGAATAAGATAGAGCTTTGAACATTCTTCTTTCTTCTTAACGTTAATCTAGATCTTGATTGGGACAGTCTTTGCCTTTGTAAAATGTTTGGAACCCATATTCATTTCATTTTTTTTCTTTTCCCTTTTCTTTCTCTTTCTTTTTCTTACTCTTTCCTTTCTTTGAGCATTTTATCATTTTGTCCTTTTTCCCTGTAGGATTGTCAAGTACAGGACTTTCAAGAGCTAGATGACCTTTCATCTATCTCTCTTTTGGTTGGGTTGGACCAATTCAAGTCAAACTGTCCTTATGGAAGTCTTTTGCTACTTTAGGTAAAAGAGAACTTGGTTAGCTTTCTGAACCGTTTTGGATTTTATTTTTATTTATTTTTCTTTTTTCTTTTCTTTCTTTTTCTTTTCTTTTTCTTCTTTTCTTTTCTTCTTTTTTTTTATGGTCTCGACTAGGCATTCCTTTCTTTTTGATCTTTTTGCCTCTTCTCCTTAGTGATCATCAGATTTGTCATAATTATCACAACAGCTCAGGGCATGTCATTGGGCTTATAAGTCAATAAAGAGAAATCTAAAATCTCATAAAGGCTCAAAGGGACAACTAGGCATTGATACTTAATTGGGTGGATACTAGTTGTTGGCTTACCAAATAATTCCTAGATCATCTCTCCCTAAAATAAGCAGAGTTCAATTTTGCCTCGAAGGTTTGTCAAAGCATGTTTTAAGACTGACTAGGACCTAGACAAAGGTAATTATATAGGATCCCTCTCTAAGTAAGCATACACAACTCAATGCTATAGAGCAATTTCCTCACCTAGTAAAGTCATTCGAATCATGAAGCATAGATATGCTAATTTATAAATATCAAGTTAAATTCATCATCGACTGAGCATCAAGATGAACGAAGACCATTAAAAATTGAATGAAAATAGTTTATTCAAATAATCTTGATTTTAAAGACATAATTGTTCCAAAAAAACACCAAATAAAGAAAATAAAATATGAAACCAAATAAGCCAAGGAAAGTTTGTTGAGTTAAGCTTCTCCTTATTCCACATCTTCAATACTCCCATTTTGAAAGGATGATAAGACAAAATCCTCCTCCAATCCTCTTCCTACCATGAAGGTTGCAGGTGGTGGAACTCTATTGAACCTAGGCAAAGGATTATCCTTTGTATTAGGCTTATAGAGCCTAGGTAACTTTTTGCTATTAATTAAATTTTGGATCTCATGTCTCAACTTCATACAGCTGTCTGTTTCATGTCCAGGCCTTTGATGGAATTGGCAAAATGCCTTAACATCAAAGTTAGGTTGAAGAGGATCAGGCAAAGGATGAGGAGTCAAGGGTTGCAACAATCCCTTCTTTTGTAACTTATTAAGAACCCAAGACATCGGCTTTCCCAATTCTAAGAACTGTCTTCTATTTCCTTGACATATCGCATTAACATCAACTTCCATTTTTCGTGCTTTGATTACCCGACTGGTAGTTCCCTTTCTCATTCCTACTTGCCAAAAAGTGGTTCTTCTCCCTTTCCCACTCTTCAATTTGCAAGCCAGCTTGTAAAAGGTCTTTGAAGTCCCTTGTAAGGGTGTGAGACAGCCTCTCACAGAGGTTGGGCAGGATGCCTCTGACTATCATCCTGATTTGGTCCGACTCATCAAGCCTCTTCTTGAGCAAAGCAGCCTTATTCCTCCTTCTCTTTACATAGTCCATAAAATTCTCATTTGGCCTTTATCTAATGGACTCAACTACCATTAAGGTAACTTTCAACTTGAGATTGTACCCATATTGTTGAATGAAAGCCTTGTATAATAAATCCTAACTTTTTTTAGTGCCTTCATCTAAGGTATTGAACCAATTTTGGATAATAGGATCCAATGAAAGCATGAAATACCTCAGGGTTTGAGACTGCTTGAACGGTTTACAGTTTGCCCCCTGCTTGAACGATCTGAGATTGCAGCAAAAGAGAGTGAAAAGCAATATGATTTTTTATCAGATTTTAGAGTTAAACTGGACTCCGTATCTAAGGTTGGTTTGAGTTTTGAAAAAATAATTTGGGTTCTAGATCCAATAATATTTGGGTTCTGGACTCGAGACGAGTTCTGGACTAAAAAATAATTTAGATTCTGGACCCGAGACGAGTTCAGAACTCAAAAAATAATTTGGGTTCTATACCCGAGGCGAGTTCTGGACTCCAAAATAATTTGAGTTCTAAACCTGCGGCGAGTTTTGGACCCAAAAAAAAATTGGGGTTCTGAACCCGAGGCGAGTTCTAAACTCAAAAATAATTTGGGTTCTAGACCCGGAGTGAGTTCTGGACTCAAAAATAATTTGGGATCTAGACCCAAAAATAATTTGGATTCTGGACTTGGAGTGAGTTCTGGACTCAAAAATAATTTAAATTATCTCCAAAAAATAATTATAGTCAGTAGGACATTAATAAAAAAAAATTGTAAAAAATTTAGTTATTTTTTACTATACCCGTACTCTCTTGCCCCCTGCGTGAAAAAATATTTTAAGAGTGCAAAAAATATTTTTAGATACATAAATAGCTGAATAATTGAATTGAATAATTAATTTTACTATTTAAATACTATTTGAATAATGTTCATTCACTATTCACTAACAGTGATTTTGACTTTTTTTGTTCACGGATTTACTATTGATTTTTTTTCCTTCATCCATTTTCTATATAAATAGCGCCACCATTCATTCTTCTTCATATTTTGAGTGAGCATAGAATTGAAAAAAAAATGGAGAGAGTACATGCTTCGAGATCTGGACCCCAATCCAATGTCGAGTTGTTAGAATTTATTCGATGACATGAAAATAGAATTGTCGACCTATTAGCTGGAATGCCCATTCATCGCAGTTCAAGTCAAAAGACTGAGGTAACATTGCAATTTAATATTTTAACAGCACAAATATGTATTCATCATTTTATTTATAATAATTAATTTTATTATTATTATCATTATTATTATTTTTTATTAATTATTATTTTTTGTTTTTTTTATTTTTTTAGCTATAATTACGTTATTAATAATATATTATGAATTAAGATGAAAGAAATTAGGTTTTTTTTAAATTAAATGTTGACTTTGTCACATCATTGTCATTGCATCTCAGGACTCAATTTTTTAAATTAACATATCTATAACATGACAACCCTAGTTACCGTACTAAACTCGGGAATCATTTTTATTTGAGCAAGAATTGTTGCACTTCAGATAGGCACATACACATTACTTGGCCAAAGGTTTTATTAAGTTTAAATATTGTCTATCTCATATGCATACTTATTCAAACTATCTCCACTAATAGCTCTACCTACCAAGAGAGATCAACAGGTCTTTGATAGGCTTGAAATGGGATCTATAAGGGACATGAATTAAATGAAGGTCATTTGTAAGTTGGAGCTATTATGACACTATAGACAAACCCTCACCTAGTAAAGTCATTCGAATCATGATGCATAGATATGCTAATTTATAAATATCAAGTTAAATTCATCATCGGTTGAGCACCAAAATAAACGAAGACCATCAAAAATTGAATGAAAATAGTTTATTGAAATAATCTTGATTTTAAAGACATAATTGTTCCAAAAA
Organism: Garcia nutans; assembly: GCA_947685225.1. Lineage (NCBI taxonomy): Eukaryota > Viridiplantae > Streptophyta > Magnoliopsida > Malpighiales > Euphorbiaceae > Garcia > Garcia nutans. Next base: position 53,064,774 of record CANTUV010000007.1, read on the forward strand.
AATCCAAAAAAAGAAAATAAAACATAAAACCAAACAAGAAAGTTGTTGAGTGAAGCTTCTCCTTATTCCACATCTTCAATACTCCCATTTTGAAAGGATGATAAGACAAAATCCTCCTCCAATCCTCTTCCTACCATGAAGGTTATCGGTGGTGGCACTCTATTGAACCTAGGCAGAGGATTATCCTTTGTACTGGGCTTATCAGGCTCAGGTAACTTCCCACTATCAATTAAATTCTGGAACTCATGCCTCAACTTCATACAGTTGTCTATTTCATGTCCAAGCCTTTGATGGAAAACAAAAAAAATGCCTTAACATCAAAGTTAGGTGGAAGAGGATCAGGCAAAGGATGAGGAGTCAAGGGTTGCTACAATCCCTTCTTTTGTAACTTATGAAGAACCTAAGACAATGGCTTTTCCAATTCTAAGAATTGTCTTCTATTTCCTTGACTTGTAGTATTAACATCAACTTCCATTTGCGTGCTTTGATTACCCGACTCGTAGTTTCCTTTCTCATTCCTTCTTGCCATAAAGCGGTTCTTCTCCCTTTCTCACTCTTCGATTTGCAAGCCAACTTGCAAAAGGTCTTTGAAATCCCTTATAAGGGTGTGACATAGCCTCTCACAGAGGTTGGGCAGGACACCTCTAACTATCATCCTGATTTGGTCCAACTCATCAGGCCTCTTCTTGAGCAAAGCAGCCTTATTCCTCCATCTCTTCACATAGTCCATAAAATTCTCATTTGGCCTTTGTCTAATGGACTCAACTTCCATTAAGGTAACTTCCAACTCGAGATTGTACCCATATTGTTGAATGAAAGCCTTGTATAACAAATCCTAAATTTTTTTAGTGCCATCATCTAAGGTATTGAACCAATTTTGGATAACAGGATCCAATGAAAGCATGAAATACCTCAGTGATGTACTGTTTCACATGGAGATGAGGGTTTCCAGTTTCATCGAATTTGGCAAAGGAAGGTATCTTGAACTTGTATGGGACCTCCTCATCTAGCTCGAACAACTTGTCGACCTCGGACATCTCTTTAGTTTTCAGCTTCTTTTCAAATTTCTTTTCTAAATCTGCAATCATCTTCTCAACATTAGACGTCTCAATTTTTTCAACAGTTGTCTTCTCAACAACCTTTGGCTCCTTTTTATCTTGAGGATCTTGGAAATATTGGGCCTAGTATTCATCACCATCCATAACCATCTTGTCATCATCGAAGACTACTTCACTAACTTTAGCCTTTCCCTTGTCTTTCTTGGTGCTTTCGGATACTTCAGCAGTGTTGCCAAATATTGCATCCATTTGACTTTTCATGATCTCAGCTAGGGCCCCCTTTAGTTCTTCCATCTTGACTTCAAGGGCATCATCCAACATCTTTTGAATCTGCTCAGGTTCCATTGCTTTTGGTGAGAACCTAACTAAGTTACTGTTAGATTCTTCATCTCCGGCGTAGGTCAAATTGTCGTAGGCTTTTGAACTGCTATAATCCAGGGCTGTGAGCCAGAGAGGATTAATGATATGTTATGCAATGCGTGTATGCATGTATGCATAAACAATAAACAAATAAAGATAATTAGGACATTTCTTTCAACCTTATAACTTCCACACACGAATGGCGAGTCTCTTTTCCTAGGTTTATGGTCAACAAAATACCAACATGGGATATTTTATTTTCAAAAAGTTCCCTCGGATGGTTCAACCAATAGTTATATTTTCAAAATTGGAAATCAGTTCATGATAATTCTCATTAATTAGGTTTTAATCCATCCAATTAACTAAAGCAGCTTTTATGCTATATTGGATTAAAACTAAATTAAGAGGTATATTATAAATAGATTTCTCACTTGAAAAAGTAACTAATGATTCATGTCAAAAATAAGCTCATGATTAATAATTCTTAGTATAAACTAGGCTCACAATTGATTTTTGGTATTTCCATAATTGACCTAAATATTTATAAGCTCTTTTGAAAAGGTTGTGAAAATAATTTTTTTTCTAAGCCCATTTTAAAAAGATTTTAGAAAAAATAGATTTTGGACTTTGTATTTAGGTCATGAGAAAAGAATCTTTGACTTGTTTTTAGAAAAGTTTTATGTCCAAAGACCATCTTGAAAAGTTTTAAAAATAGCTTCGGTCTTTTGGATTTAAAGGAAAAAAATTATTTGAGCTGACAATGTACTTAGGTCATATTAGAAAAAGAATAAACAAAATAAGCTATGATTTAAACCAAGATAAATTAATCATAGTCAAACAACAAGCATTTGGGGTAAAACCTAAGGAAAATAACTATGCCAATTACATGAGCTTTAGTCTTTGGGTTGAAAGGCTTAGGCTCCCATAGCAAGTATATACCGAAAAGGTACAAGGCTATGAGTTGTTATGCCATGCTTGATCTCCATACCTTGAGTGAAAGTATGGTATCCCTTACATGACACAACACAGGTAACATGGGCATTCTAACTCACGCACAAAATGAAAACTAAACGATACAATGGACAATAATATAATAAGAAAGAATAGAATAATAAAAAGGCCAACGGAATCAACTTCTCTTATCCCCAGTGGAGTCACCACTGTGAGCGGGAATTTTCTCCCCCACTCCCATGTGGAATGGTTCTTGCGACTTCGGCACTGTTAGGCTCGGGGCCTTAGAGAACACATGCCTAAACCCGTAGAAAATAGAGTAGCTCACGGACGGGCCGGGTAAAAGAAAGTAGTGGATGACTCGATTCCTAAAGAATCCCCAACCCCCTAATGGGTTTGAAAAGTTGGGTACGTATGAGGAATGTGAGAAATGGGCCAGCACCCCCACAATGCCCGGTTCATTAAAACCGACCTCCTTTTCAGGTCTTAATATTATAAAATTCTTAAATATAATGATATTATCCATACTACATGCAACAATAAAAACAAAGTGTCATTATATTAAAATCAAAGCAATGTTCAAACAAAATAAATAAATGGACACCCATTCGAGGATGAAAACATTCCCTTACATCGTCCAAAGTCTAAAACTAAATAGGACACCCATTAAAAGGTAGAAACATGTCCTTTACATTAATTCCAAAACTAGAACATAAATTAAATTACATGATGCTTAATACATGAGGTACCCAAAATATGGAAACATACCTCTTACAATGTTTTCAAACCAAAGCAAATCAATAAAAATAACCAACCAACGATTCATTATAAATAAATCATTCATTGAAGACATAAATAGAAAATATAAATAAATCATTAATCAAACTATAAAATAAATACTCACTTAATAATGAAACAAATAAAGATGCAAATTTAGGTTTATGTATCAACTTAGGGTTTCTCAAATAACATTTATGGTTTTGAAATTTATATCTAAAAGCTAGGGTTTTAAAATCTTAAAGAACTAATATCATTGTTAGGTTTATTTATTTTTAAAAAAATTATGCTACTGTGTGATTAAAATTAGACTTTAAGATTTAAGTAAATAAGGTAAAAACCTATGAAAATAAGATTAAAACTTAAATATTTAAAAAGAAATAGCTACTGTGATGATTAAATAAAAAATAAATTGATTAGGGTTTTAACAAAATATATTAGGGTTTAAATTAAATTGGGGTTTGGATTTCTAAGAAAACTAACATTATCATATTTATCTTTGAAAAAAGAGGCTACTGTGAAAGTTTTAAAAAATTGATTTAATTAGGGTTTTACAATTTTAAATGGTTTATAGTTTTGATTAACAAAAAAAAAACTAAGATACTATAATAATTAAAATAACAAAATAGCTACTGTATAAAAATTTCCTTTTTAATAAAAATCAATTGATGGCTATTGTGTTCTTTAAAAGAAATAAACAACTTTGTCCGTTGATGTTCATAATTATGGGATTGTTACATGAGTTTTGAGAGTTATAATTCATCAATTTTAATTGATCAATGATTAATGGATGGAGATGATTTTTGATAAATAAAATTAGATATAAATACATATGCTTCCTTGCTTGTTGCCTTAATCTTCTTGCTAAAAATTGGTATGGTTTTAGAGTTCTTTTGCTTCCGCAGAAAAAATAACTCTAAAAAGCTTCAAAAGTCTGTCTCCCGAAAAAAGTCTGTCTCCCAAAGAAAGTCCAAGATTTTCTAGAAGTCTGTCCCCTGCTAAAAGTCCCTTTCTTTATTTTTTTAAACTATTATTTATAGCAATAACCTAATGATAATTTTGTTTAATTAAGGAAATGTAGGTTATTTAGGAAAAAAATTACAAAATCGAGCCAAAGAAGGTTTTGACAAAATCTACAGCGCGCTAATGAGCCTGCGGGCTGCGAGAGGTTGATGCGCGAGGCGCCTGGGCGAGCCCCAATTCTTTGCAGGCGTTGCCTGTGCCGAATTGGCCTTTGGTATGCCAATTCGCCACAGGCGTTTGCGGCAAGCCAATTGGCCGCCCCAGCGTAGCGCACCGATTCGACTGTTAAATTTTTTATTTTCTATTCTTTATCATTTTTATATGTATATAATTTTATTTTTTATTTTTACTATTAAAAATATTATATTTAAAATATTTAAATTAATAACATTATTATTAAATAATAAAATAAATAATAAATGTAATACCCTATACCCAATATACGTACACCACATATACTCACAATATGTAATATACGTATAGAAGATATAAGAATGTCATAGTCCATTTCCATCAAAAAAATCTTTTGACTTAAGCATCAAAACAATATCAATCAATCTGAGTACATTTAAAACATTTAACTTATATCATAGAAAATAATAAGTGAAACATCCCTTGTTAAAATACATTTACATATATCTTCATTACCTTAAAAGTTTATCCAAAACATTTGTTTAATAAGCAGCGAAAAATTTAGCGAAATATGCATATGTATACATCAAAATCAATATTTACAAATATAGAGTTTATACATACTGGCAGTTCATTTCTGATCTTGAAGTCCAAAATCAACACTTCACAAGAGCTAACACTAAGACAGTTACTACTTCGGTGGACTCCAATTCAAAATAGCTTCAACTTACTCGAATCAACTCTTATACCATCTGCTGAAACCACATGACCGAGAAAAGTCACTTGATCAAGCCAAAACTCACATTTAGACAGCTTAGCATACAATTGCTTCTCTCTCAAAGTCTGCAATATAATCCACAGATGTTTGTCATGCTCCTCCTAATTATGCGAATACACTAAAATATCATCGATAAAGACCACCACAAACTAATCTAGATAGGGTCTAAACACCCTATTCATCAAATCCATAAAAGCTGCTGGTGCATTCGTCAATCCAAAAGGCATCACCAAGAACTCATAATGCCCATACCTTGTACGAAAAGCTATCTTAAATACATCTTCAGCTCTGACTCTCAACTGATGGTACCCTTATCTCAAATCAATTTTAGAAAATACTGTTGCTCCCTTCAATTGATCAAAGAGATCATCTATCCGAGGCAAAGGATACTTATTCTTGATGGTCACTTTATTTAACTGCCGATAATCAGCACAATCTTAAGGTACCATCCTTCTTCTTCACAAACAAAATAGGTGCTCCCCACGGAGACACACTAGGATGAACAAATCCTTTGTCCAACAACTCCTGCAACTGCACCTTCAACTCTCTCAACTTAGCAAGTGCCATTCGATAAGGAGTAACAAAGATGGGAGTGGTATAAGGCAACAAATCGATACCAAACTCAACCTCTCTCTTAGGGGGTATCCCTGGCAACTCCTCAGGAAAAACATCTGGGAATTCAGCAACTGTGGTTATACTATCAAGTTGAGAACCCATTACTCTGGTATCTACAACATGAGCAAGATAAGCCTCACATCCATTTTGAATCAACCTACTAGCTACAACAGCTGAAACAAACATAGATGCAAGATGTTTCTGCTCACTAGATAGCATCACACTTCTACCATCACCGGTTTTCAGGGTAACACACTTATTCTGACAATCTACCACAGCTCCATGCTTAGACAACCAATCTATGTCTAAGATTAAATCATATTCCTTAAAAGGCATCTCGATCAGATCCCCATGGAATTCCTCATCTTGCACCACAACTGAACTATTATGATGTACCTTACTAACTACCACACTATGCCCTGAAGGATTTGTCACCAAAACATCAAATCCTAGGGACTCTAAATGCAATTCAGTCACAGGCAAGATAGATGCACTTATGTATGAATGCGTAGATCCAGGATCTATTAGAGCAAGAACTGAAATGTCAAATAAAGAAAATGTACCCACAATGACGGCTGAAGCATCAGGCTGCCTCTGCATCACATACACTCACTGAGATGGCCCAGCCTCATCTGGTCTATTGCCTCTGGCTGTAAATCCTCCTCTCTGACTGATCTCAGGTCAACCACCTCTACTAAAACCTCTGCCCCCTCAACCTTCTCTAACACTGGGTCGAGAAGCTGCAGTATCAGTCTGTCTATCTTCTGGTAGCTCAGGGCAATCTTTGAGGAAATGATCCGGTGACCCACATCTATAACAAACTCCTGGTCCACCTGTCTTCCAGCAAGCACCCCCATATGCCCTACCACAATGGACACATGTATAAGAAACTAGCCTCTAAACCATTGGAGTCGGCGCACTAGCCACAGAAGCTGTAGATCTTGATCTCTGCCTCTGATACTGTACTGACCTACCAGGCTGCCTCTGGCCCTTAATGAACCTCTGAAAATGGCCTCCTCGGCCTCTCTTCATAGATGAAGACCATGCCTCAAATTGGGGTCTCCTCACTCTGGTCTCCTCCTCAGTAGCAGCTGCTACAATAACTTATGCCTCTCAACACTTCTGGCAGCTGCAACCAACTGAGAAAAATCTTGGTACCGGGAACCAGCAATAATACACATAATAGAGGGTCTCAAGCCCTCCTCAAATCTCCTGCACCGATCAATCTCATCTGAAATAATTCCACCTGCATAGTAACTCAAACGGATGAACTCTATCTCATACTCTGTCACTGTCCGGTTATCCTGTCTCAAACTCAGGAACTCCATCTTCTTGGCATCTTTATACTCCCTTGGAGTATACTTTTGCTCAAACTCTGGCAAAAAATCACCATAAGTCAGGGTCGGTGGATCATCCATCGCATGTGGAACAGTCTTCCACCAATCATAAGTATCTCTCTGCAGAAGGGATCTAGCATAATCAAACTTTTCCTCAGGAGTAGCTAGCAGCTAGATGAATACCCTCTGAACTCTATCTAACCACTGCTCAGCTACTGCAGGATCTGTAGTGTCAAAGAAATTCTCAGCTCCAAACTTCCTCAACTTATCATACTGCCTCACCGGTACTTGCGGCTGCGGTTGCAGTGGTGGCTGCTGCACTGGAGCCTACCTTAACAAATCTACCATATGTCGTAACCAAACCGGTAGAACCTCATCAGTTGCTGGTCTCTCTGGCACAGGAGCAGGTGCCTTTCTAGCTATCTCAACCCTAGCTCCATCTCTACCCTCAACAGGAGCTACACTCTCAGTACTACCTTCTATGGACTGATGTGACTGAGACGCCATCACTACCTATATCTGCAAATACGGTAGAAATTACCTCATCAAAGATCAGAAACTACCAATGTCAATGCATGTATCTTATTTAAAAACCATATTTTAAAATAAAAATTTTTCTTTTTCTTACAATTCACCTAGGTTAAGAACCTCAAACCTAGGCTCTGATACCAAAACAATTGTAACACCCCTATACCCAATATATGTACACCATATATACTCATAATATGTAATATACGTATAGAAGATATAAGAATGTCATAGTCCATTTCCATCAAACAAATCTTTTGACTTAAACATCAAAACATTATCAATCAATCTGAGTACATTTAAAACGTTTAACTTATATTATAGAAAATAATAAGTGAAACATCCCTTGTTAAAATACATTTACATATATCTTCATTACCTTAAAAGTTTATCCAAAACATTTGTTTAATAAGCAGCGAAAAATGTAGCGGAATATACATATGTATACATCAAAATCAATATTTACAAATATAGAGTTTATACATTCTGGCAGTTCATTTCTGATCTTGAAGTCCAAAATCAACACTTCACAAGGGATCACAAGCCTACACTCGACTCGGTCTAGCTGAACTCTCCGGCTCAACCAGATCTACCCTGTCACCTGTGCGATAAATCACAATCGCACTAAGCCAAAGGCTTAGTGGTACAAACGATGATAACAATATGATTCAAATGTAATGCCAATGTCACACTTTCAAGAATTAGAAGTAATATACAAGGATATCGTATTTCATAACATTAAATCTCATGATATTGTTCAATTGTTCCATCATTCATAATTCACTTTAAAGCAAAGACAAGCATGGGCCCAAAAGAAACTAATATGCCATTCAAATTCTAGAGTTACTGTTTTGGTCCAATAATCACATTTATCTAGCCCGTAGGCGAATCATTATCTCAATGAGGATTACCTCATATGTAACATCTCAACTAGGCTTCAAGGACTAGGCCCAACCAAGCTTCAAGGGGAGCTCAGCATCAACCCAACCTGGGTTCAAGGACCAAGCCCAACCTAGCTTCAAGGGATTGTTACTTTTAGGCATGCCACCAACAATAAAACTCTGAAAAATTGAATAACATACTAGGCACACAATTCTTTCATTATTTCATTATCAAAACCTCTTTCATTTCCTCATGATCATTATAAGCACAATGCTTCAAATATCAATTTATATCAATATAGCCATCACCAATAGCTTAACATATCATCATTAGAGTGCACATCACAAATTACATTGATCATAGATTTAGAATCCACAACATATATTTCACATAGTTTATATAATGCAAATTATAGCACCATTCTCATATATCAACAATATAGTAAGTAACTTAACACATTTCCAACCAAATGTGTTAAGTCCCATAGTCATGTAAATGTATGAAATCATGTAAGGTTTGTACTTACCTCTAAAAGCAACACACACCAATCTATCAACCTCCTCTTCCAAGAATCCTTCAACACTTGGATTCGGGCAACTCAAATCTCTTCCAAACCTAATCCAAAGGTGATTTCACATACTGACTTAGAGATACACATAAGATAATAAGAATAAGAACCATCTAGGGAAAACTATACACTTGACACGCTCAACAACACGGGTTTGTACCTGGCCGTGCCCTAAACCCACAACACAGAAGCTTTGACACGCTCAGTGACATGGGTGTGTCACTGCACGTGTCAATCCTCCTCCAACACAAAAACTATGACATGCTAAGTAACATGGGCATGTCACTGGACGTGTTGATCTTCCAACAACATAGTAGCTATGACACGCTCAGTGAAATGGGCGTGTCACTGGATGTGTCAATAGTACTACCACAGAGAAGCTGTGACACGCTCGGTGACATGGGCGTGTCACTGGTTGTGTCACCCATACAGAAAACAGAACCATCGACACCAAAATGCCACATCCAACTATCATCTTCTTACTCTTTTACACTCCAACAAACTTAACCAAAACCATCAATATACCACAATAAACTTGCATAACATAAAAAAAAAAACTCAATTATAAGCATCAACACACAATCACAACCATATTTTACAACTCAACACATACACAATCCACAACTCTTGTTTTCTTCACCAAACTTAACATTTTCTTCAATCCAACCCCAAAATCAAAGTTAATTAGACCAAACAACCTCAAACACACCAAAATTAACCATACACACAACTACACCAACCATCCACCAAACTCAAATACACAAACTCAAAAGAAATCAAAGAAATAAGTTGGAAACTTACCAAAAGTGAAGAAAATCCTTAAAACTCCAACTTGATCTCTTGAAATCCTTCAATTGCTTGAGTTAGGAATCAACAAAACCTCTATTTCCTTTTGCTAATGGTGGTGACCGGCTCTTGGAGAAGAAAGAAGAAGATGATAAAAGTCAAACCCAAACACTACTCTCAAACCTCTGAAACCACACAAACTCTCTTTTAATTTCCACTAAGCAATTAAATTAATATTATTATAATATAAATATCAAAATATCAACCTCCACCATCACTTATTTTCTATATTAAATAATTAAATATATCTTTTGACCATAAATAAAACGTTGACTTATATATGTTGTATATATCTTCATATATACAACATATACACACTTCCCTTTTCCTTTCTTTCCACTTAATCATATATACAATTTAAATCATTTAATTCAATTTCAACAATTAGCATTTCCAAAATTTTAGGGTATCATGTGGGATATTATAATAAATGTTATTTTATTATAATAAATAATATATTTAAAAAATAAATAATAAATATTATTAAAATAAATATTATATAATTAAAATAAATAATAAATATTAAAATTTAAATAATAAATACTACAAAAATTATTTGAGACTGTTTTAAAATCTTTGGACTGGACTTGGTCAAAAATTAATATACTTAAGAATTCAACATTACTATGACAAATGTATATGAACATGCATAAGGTTTTAATTTTACATACATTATCATCTTTATTATATAAATAAACATAAACAATCATCATGCATTGGGCCCAACAATCTTATACAATAACCTAGTTCTAAAACCATTGCTTTTGCCTATCTCATCAATAATTACACCTCTGCGTCTCGCTAGTGGACGTAAATACATCTGTGACACCTCTCATCCACAGCGTAATCATCAATATGAAACCTCATGTGTCTCGCTCAGGGGAATGGTAACATCTCTATAACACCCAGTGTCTGACCCCATCGCATATGGCATGCCAATTACCAAAGGCAATCTTCTGGCAACTAGGTAAAGTATAAGACAACAAACAACATTCCACACTATGCCTATATGAGTTTTTCACCATGTAACTCGTCAATTCATCAACAATTAACATAATAAACATATTTTATCTCAGTTCTCCACTTTATAATCAAAAATACATTTTTAATACAATATATATAAAGACTTAGCTATGTAATCCATTTACTACACCCATATAGTGCGAAATACGACAATAAATGTCAACAAAGCAACCCCATGATCGTGGCATTCAATAGCCATGCCCGTAGGATGTGAAACGAAGCTGTAAATCACCTTTAAGTACCCCCCCTACGGTCATGGAATTCAAGGGCTACACCCATGGCATTCATTTTGCTTTTGTTTTCTCACCATTTTCACACGAAACAGTTCCACCTCAAAACCCACGACCATGGCACTGCATGGCCACTCCCATGGCAACCCAGAATCACTCTTTCACCCCATTTTCATCAACATAACACACACGTACCAACTTAGGATGATGTAAACCAAAGACAAGAACGTTATCTAAGTATATACTTATCTTTTTAAAGCTCTAATTGAAGGAACAATTTCACTTCTTTCTACTTTCTTTTCTTGTTTTCATCGATTAACTCAATTAATTCCTAATCAATTTATAGTTTCAAAAATGGTATTAGCAACTTATATGAACAAAAATAAACCTCTTTTAACCTCCTCCAAAATAGAATTAGCTAAACCCCTTATAAAAACCCAATATTTAATTATTAACTCTAACTATAGCCAATATCATTTCAAATCACTAAAGGTTGAAGAAACTTACTTGTTACTTGAATTAAAACCCGAGCTTCATTCACTCCTTATGAAAAACTAACTAAACTCTTGATAATTTGAAGAATTGAAATCACCTCTTTGCTAACCATGGAGGTTGGCCACAAGAAGAGCACAAGGAAGAAGAAGAAATGAAATTTCTAGAAAATGTTTTGTTGTCTTATATTTTTCCACTAAGTATATATGTATTATTTAATTAAGATTTTTATACAAAATATTATTATTTTATACTTCAACTTTCCTACTTTTTTACTCTTTTACCACTTTACTCTTACCCCTCTTTATATGTTATTTATATGTTGTATATATCTCTATCACTACTATCTAAACCATCATCAATCTCTTACTAATTAATGTATAAATAGATTCAATAAAAATCAGGGTATTACAGTCCCAAAGTCTTTGAAATAAATTAAATTACACAAACTAAATAAATTAAACAAACAAGGCACCCATGAGAGTAAATATGCCTTTTACATCCTTAAAATCCAAATAATAAAATTAACACAATAGAATCAAACAATCGGCATATATAACCAATCATCAAACAAAGAATAAAATTAGGGCTTAAAAGGAAACTAAGATTAATCACAAAAATTGCAATCCATAAGAACATATTAATATTAACCCATTAACAAAATATATTGCGCAACACAAATGGCAGTGTCGCTAGCTTGTTAGCAGGCGAGGGTCAAAGGGGCAGCGCCCCTTGTGCGGAATCGAGGGCAATGCCCCTGAAAGGTAAATGATTTACCATACTCGTTGAATTCATTTCTTCCTTCTGAATATAAATTATAAATCTAAAATTAAGGTTTACCATGCAAAGATAGGGTTTGGGTTGCAAAATTATGATTTATCATGCAATTTAGGGTTTTAATTATCAAATTAGGGTTTTTCCTTAAAAATAGGGTTTGATCATACCAATTAGGGTTTTAAATTATAAAACTAACATGCTATTAGGATTTTTATGGCTTAATGGATGACATTTTGCAATTAAATTAACGATAAATTTGAATGACATTAAAGAATGAAGATGATCAAATTAAGTAGAATTAGTTAGTAAACCATACCTACATTGTTGGCTCCACTAAGATGATTCTATTGAACCAAGCTTTCTGTCTGAATTACACAATTGTTTAGGGAAGCTTAGATCAATCAAAGTCCTTGGCTGGTGCTTCAATGATCCGAATATCAATAGATGTTATAGCTACTTTCTCTCTCACACTTTTAAATTACTCTTTGTTTCTTGCTTTTTGTCTCTCTTTTAATTGATAATTATGATCATTTTTTAATTGCTTATGACTGCCTTTTATGTTACTCATTGCTTTATATTTATAAGTCAAATTAGGGCAACCAAAATCAGGCTAATCACTCCTAATCCTATTAGAAAAGCTAATTGTTTATCCAAGTGTATTTGAATTCTAACACAATTAGGATACTTAAAACTAAATTAAGACTGAATCAAGCTAGAATTAAGGCCTCATGGAAATTTGGGCTAAGCCAATTCTCCATGAGCCATGGCCAATTCGTCACCATTTTAATAATTCGACTTCTTTTAAATTGTATTTGAGAATTGGTTTTGAAGCTAAAATAGATGAGCTTGATTGGTGAAATTAGGGTTTATGGATGAATATGTGAAATTTAAGTTTTTGGCAAGGTGACTATAATTAATAATGGATTGTTTTAATGTTATTTTGATATATTCATGTTGATTTTATGGTTGGATGATGTAAATGAATTGGTTTTGGTAGAGTTTGAGAAAGGTACTAAGGAGGAATTAGGGTTTTTGTTGGAAGTTTGATAGAATTTGAGTAATTAGTGGTAGTTTAATATAAACTAAGCATGGAAATGATTCTAATTGAACAATGTTTCTTATTGTATGAATTATGCGTGCCTAGGCCAAAGTTTCCCTAAAGGAGGTATTTTGGGCTTGGTGAAAGTTAGGCTTGGAGAGAGAAGTTGAGTTAATTTTGGAAATTTTAAGGTTAGTACATACTTTGATAACTTGAGCTTTAATTGGACTTGATTTGGCATAATACATTATTATTTTGAGAATGTGTTACGTCACTTTGAGCTTGGTTTTTCATATAATATATATATTGTTACTAATAAAATGTGATTGTATGTAACACTCTTATATCTTATATACGTATAATATATATACCCTATATACATAAAGTATATATACAAAATAAAAAATGGTACAGTAATTTACTGTAAAATCACCCTCTTTAAACATATTTGTAGTTAAAATATAATTAAATTCATATTTGATACCATGAAATAATTAAATTCCACATATATTAACAAGTATAAAACAAATGAAAAAATATAGTAAAAATATAATGTGATTAATTTATAAAAGAAAATCTTTGAAAAAAATTCGTTAGAGTTTTATCTATAATTTCAATAAATCCCAAATGAACATTTCACAATCTGTAAGAGAAACACACTCCCAAAATCAAGTTTCCTCCGAACCACCATTTCATAGATTAACATGCCAATGTGTCATATCTAAACACATTTCTCAGGTCCACATCAATATATGTAACACTAACATTAACTTTCTGAAACATATAATTGTACAGAGCTAACACACAATAACATATTACATTTTCACATTCTCATTTCATTTATCAATTATGTTCCTATGTTTTTCACATGTTCCATTCTTTTCACAAGTGATCAACCGATACAATGATCACTGTCACATTTCATAATATCCATAGCCATTTTTCTTATTTTCCACTTTCCATATCCATTTCCAATCATATTACACAATTTAGCTCATTTCTCTTTGTTTTTACATCACATTGCACAAAACATTATCATTCACATATCAATTCAACCAACATATTACAATCACAAATGCATTTATGCACAATATCACTTTAAAAGAATAATAACATCCTCCAAAGTATGCCAACATACATTATGCCAAACATGAAAATGCACTTTAAAATATGAACAAAGTATGTACTAACCTCCCTTTTGCTCCAAACTCACTTCCCAAGCTTTACTTCCAACAAATCCTACACTTCCCCAATTCTATCAACTTGGCCTACACTCACATAATTCATACAAAAAGCAAGATTATTCCATTAGAATCATTTCCACTTAATTGATACCAAACTACTACTAATTATATAACTTCTATCAAATTTTCAACAAAAACCCTAATTTCTCTTTTTTTACCTTTCTTAAACTTCACTCAACCATAGTCATTCTCATCATCCAACCTTAAAAAACATCACTTATACATCAAAACAACATTAAAATAATCTATTTTAACAATTAAGAACACCTCCCTCAAAAATCCTAGTTTCACATATTAATCCCATAAACCCTAACTTCACCAAAACTCAACTATTTCACCAAATAACCTAAAAATCATTACATATACATCAAAACTATTTCAAAATAACCCATATTAACAATTATTAATTCCTCCATCAAAACCTCAAAATTGACATTTCTCAAAACTCATCAAGACCAATCTTAAAGTAAAAATTACCTACCTAAACATTGATTGTTCTTCAAAAACTCCTTGAATTCCTTAAAATCTTTAAGAGATTTGGTGTGGATGATGAAGAAAAATCCCTTACCTTGCTCTCTAATGGTGGCAGAATTTGGATTGAGAAGAAGAAGAAGAAAAAGACTTAATTTTGTTATAGTTTTTACTAACCGCACACACACACACTTATTAATTGAATAATTTATTAATTAATTAATAATAATTAAATATTTAGATATTTATCTTCTTCCATCTATAATTAATTTATTTTATTATTATTTTTAAAACTTTTTACCATTCTTTGTCTTTTACCTAAAGTGTATATATTAGGTATATGTTAGGTATATGCAATGTATACATTGGGTATTCAATGTATATTTTATGTATATCTTGTATATATATTAGATATATACAATACATATCCTTCTTCCAACACATTATTAACCCTCCATATTGCTTATTTAATCGCATCTGAAATTATAGGTGGTGCAATTCTCTCCTCCTTAAATAATTTCATCCTCGAAATTACCTGATACAGTCCAAAATCAAACACTACTCTCAACTCCTAGTAAAACCAACCACACAATCTCTAACCAAATAATCTTGACTCTCCCCCTTATGAATATCCTTATTCATCTTCACAAATTCTAAAACTAACTGTGAGCGGGAATTTTCGCCCCCACTCCCGGTGGAATGGTTCTTGCGACTTCGGCACTATCTAGGCTCGGGGCCTTAGAGAACACGGACCTAAGTCCGGAGAAAATGGAGTAGCCACCCGGACGGGCCAGAAAAAAAGAAAGGGGTGGATGACTCGATTCCTAAGGAATCCCCAACCCCCTAATGGGTTCGGAAAGTTGGGTACGTGTGGGGAAGGTGAGAAATGGCCCAGCACCCCCACAACACCCGGTTCATTGGAACCGGCTTCCTTTATAGGTCTTAATATTATAAAATTCTTTAATATAACAACATTATCCATATTACACACAATAATTAAAAGAAAGCATCATTATATTAAAATCAAAGCAATTTCCAAACAAAGCAAATAAATGGACACCCATCCAAGGATGGAAACATGTCCTTACATCGCATGACTAGATAGGACACCCACCGAAAGGTAGAAACATGCCCTTTACATAAGTTCTAAGATAGAAAAGCAAATTAAATTACATGATATTTAACTAATGAGGTACCCACCAAGTGGAAACATACCTCTTACAACATTTAAAAATCTAAATAAATTGATAAAAGTAAATAACCATTCATCATAAATAAATCATTCATCAAAGGTATTAAATATTAATAAAAAGTAAACATCCATCCATAATAAATTAAATAAACCAAGCATTAAACTTAAATAAATTAAAGCATATAAAATAAATCAATGTATAATCAAGTATATAATTGAATAAGGCAAATAAAAATCCAAATTATAGCTACTGTTTCCATTTAGGGTTCTTTATCTCATGTGTTAAGGTTTTAAAATTCATAAAATTAAGCTACTGTGACTTTTTTATGGAATTAAAATAGATTAAGATTTTATGTTTTAAAAGGTTGGTAAGACTCTTTGATTAAACAAATTAAGGTTTGAATGGTGAAATCATGAAACTAGGGTTTTAGACACTTTAAAATACTTTTGATTCATGGTTTTAAATGGTGATTTCAAGCTTACTGTGCAAATTTAAAATATTTATGGTTTTATGGTTTTTAATGTTTTAAAGGATTAAGGTTTAGAAAAAGTTAGGGTTTAAGGTTTTAAAGGGGTTAAAGTTTACTATTTTAAGTTTGGAAGTTGAATTAGGGTTTTAAGATTTAAAATTAGGGTCTCGAGTGATGAATTGGCTTTTATAATTTGGAAATCAATTTGATAATTTTATGAAGTTTTATGAATTTTAACAAACGGATTAAAGTTTTTATAAATAGAAAAGATGTTTTTTAAAGCTTTTTGAAAGAAACAGAACCTAGTTTAAAATTTTGAAAGAAACAGAATCAAATTTTGGTTTTGTTGAAAAATATGTTTAATTAAGGTTTTAAGTTTTTAAAAAGTAAAAATAACAATTTTAAGTCTTTTTGGAAAATAAAGTAACGTATTAGTGTTTTTAACTTTGAAAAAACTAAATTAAAATCCTAGGGTTTTTTATTTTGAAAGACACAATTTCATGGTTTAGCTACTGTAAAAAATAAATACAACAATTAACACATACCTCTTTTTTGATAATTTCTCCAAAAATAATTCTTCTTGGATGAACAAGAACAAAGACAGTTGCTGCCTTTGAATTGCTTAAATCGTGTCTCTGCAATTTCAGAAAAAATTAGATTCAATTGCTCATTTTCCTTCACTAATTTGGTTTCAACGTTGTTTCCATCACTGTCACATTTTTTCTCCCCTTTCGGCCTCCTTCTATTTGATTGCCTTTGGTCCTTATTTATAGAGGTTTCATATGGTTTATTCCTAATTAATCACGGCAAGTAATATTGATAAGAAAAGGAAACCGAAACCTAATTGAATTAGGTTTCGAAAAATTTGCGTCGGAAAAATTGCGCTGCCAAAAAATTTGCTGCAGGAAAAAATGCGCTGGCAAAAAAAATCTGTCGCAGCTGGCTGCGCAGTAGGGGAGGAGCGGGCGTCGCCTAAAGGAAATTCCTGCGGGCAAAATGCCCACGGGCCCGCGCGACGATTTTTTTAGTCGCCGATTTTTATTTTTATTTTTATTTTTTGACTTTTATTTGTTTATTTTTATTTTTTATTAATAAAAATTAGATACTAAAGCACAAATTATTTAAAAAAATTATTTTGGACCAATTAGACAACAAAAATCATTTAGGACTAAATAAAACATATTGAACCGGACTGGGTCAAAAATTAAGGGTCTACACTAACACAAAGAATTCTCAACTTCTAACAACATCATCAAAGAATAAACATTCAATCAATGCATAAATAGTAACACTAGATAATAAGAATTTACCATCATCTACATCTAGGACATTCTGGTCCCCCTGCATTGCATATACTCCTTGTGATGTTCTGGATCCCTCTGCTCTATCCACAGTTACAAATTCCTCTCTCTATATGTATCCTGCCCTGCCACCTCTACCACTTTTGCCCCCTCTAGTACTAGGCCTAAACCCAATAGTCTCCATCTGCCTATCCTCTGGTAGCTATAAGCAATCCCTAATATAGTGGTCTTGAGATTCATATCTACAACAACCTCTTGAGCTAAGTTCCCAAGAAATAACCTTATGTGCACTACCATACTGAATACAAGTGGGTTGAATAGGTCTCTAAGATGTAGAGGTAGGAGCACTAGCCACCAACGTTATAGGCCTCTACCTCTGCTAAAGAAGTCTACTAGACTGCTTCTGACTCTCGCTAACATCCTGTAATAAATTTTCTTGTCCTCTCTTGTGACATGATGACTCGTGACATGATGACTCTACCTCAATCTAAGATCTCTTACCCTTACTCTCTTCTACAACTATAGCCTCATGAGTTTTCTCCACACTCATAGTTGTTGATACTAACCTAGTGAAAATCTCATACTGAATAGCTGCTACCTGACATCTGATAGTCTTCTTTAACCCTTCTTCAAACCTCCTACATCTATCCACCTCATCAAAAATAATCTCACTGACATACTTACTTAACCTCAAGAACTCCTTCTCATACTTTGTTACAGTTCTTACCCCCTGCTTCAGATTCAGAAACTCTCTCTTTTTCTCATCTTTATAATCCCTAGGTATGTATTTATCCTCAAGCTCCACTAGAAAATCATCATATGTAGCACTGGTGGCCTATCCAACCCATGCGGAACCATCTTCCACCAATCATAAGCATCCCTCTACGATAGAGAGGCAGCATAATCAAACATCTCTTCTGCAGTAGCCTCTAGTTGAACAAAGACTCTCTCCACCCTATCCAACCACTACTCTGCCTCAACTAGATTAGCATTGCTAACAAAGTCTGTAGCTCCAAACTTTCTGAGCTTATCATATTTTCTACTCTGTTGTGGTATTAGAGCATGATGAAAATATTTCGTCATCTGTTGCACCCATGCTGGAGGACCCTATACCCTTGGTCTAACTACTCATGAGCCCTCTCCAACATAGACCAACACAATTGCTAATGCATATGCATGTATTATAACTCAAATCACATTTTTAAACATTCCCCTTACTCTTTTTCAAAATCCACCTAGGTGGAGAATCTCAAACCGGGTTCTCATACTAAAATAAATGTAACACCTTTATATCTTATATACGTATAATATATATACCACATATACATAAAATAAATATACAAAATAAAAGAGTTGTACAGTAATTTACTATAGAATCACCCTCTTTAAACATATTTATAGTTAAAATATAATTAAATATATATTTGATACCACGAAATAATTAAAATTCCAAATATATTAACAACTATATAACAAATGAATAAATATAGTAAAAATATAATTTGATTAATTTATAAAAAAAATCTCTAGAAAAAATTCGTCAGAATTTTATCTGTAATTTCAATAATCTCAAATCAACATTCACAACCTGCAAGAGAAATACACTCCCAAAATCAAGTTTCCTCCAAACCACCATTTCATAAATTAACATTCCAAGGTTTCATATCTAAAAACATTTCTCACCACAAGTATTTGTGCCTATACATATATAACATTCCCAAAATTTATTTAATATACATATGATATGTTTAAAATATACAAAACCAAAGTACATAGTATGAAAAATTATACATGTATGCAGCACCGCCAAGGTTGGTCTTGTGGCAAAACTCGAACTTCAAATCTCACCTCAATCTAGACCACTCTGGTCAGCAGCCTTATCACCTGTGAGATACACTCGACTGCATTGACCTCGAAAGCCTAGTCATACATACTTTGATAATATTATCCATTTAAAAATCAATGCATGCCTTCATGATTTACATTCTTTATTTTACAAAAAAACTTAACTCCATTACCTTAAAATAACCATTTTCCATTCATTAACACACATACATATATATATATACAAAACATTTCTCATACACACATATTAGGCCCAACAATTTTCTACATAATATCTAATTTTTAGAACAATTAATTTGGTCTATCACAACATCAGTTTCACAACCCAGCTCTGCTCAACTCTATCTTTAAACCCAATCTCAAAACCTAGCTCTGCTCATGTCAAACTCATTCTCAAGACCTAACCCTACTCAGGTCCATTAACATATGTAACACTAACATCAACTTTTTGGAACATATAATAGTGCAGAGATAACACATAATAACACATTACATTTTCACATTCTCATTTCATTTATCAATTCTTTTCTCACACTTTCCACATATTCCATACTTTTCACAAGTGATCAACCAATACAATGATCATTGTCACATTTCATAGTATCCATAACCATTTTTCTTATTTTCCACTTTCCATATCCATTTCCAATTTTTCCAATCTCATTACGCAATCTAGCTCATTTCTCTTTATTTTTAAATCACATTGCACAAAACATTATCATTCACATATCAATTCAACCAACATATTACAATCACACATGCATTTATGCACAATATCACTTTAAAAGAATAACAAACACTATAAGATTTTCATAGTTTAGAAACGGAAAAATCCATTTCTAAATCTTAAAATTCTGTTTTTACATTAAATTAGAAACGGATTTGAAACGGAACCATTTCTTATTTAAAATGCTCATTTCTAATTAGTTTGAAATGAAAAATGTAATCGATTTCTAATTTTGAAACCGATTTGAAATGAAAATTTCAATTCTAATTACAACAGAAGACGTAATTCATTTTAAAGCGGATCATTCTCGAAAACCAGTTAAGGACCCAAACATAAGGATTATTGTGTTTCCAATAGAAATCAATGTATATCAATTTCTATTTGAAATGGAATAATCAGTTTCGCTTTGGGCCCTAATTGTCCATATGTCGACAACGGACCATGTAAATTGCAAACTGAAATATTTATTTCAATTTAAAACAGAAGTAGTCTGTTTTAAATATGTTAATATTTGTTTGATGATTTGCAACTGATTTGATGAATTACAAACAGATTATTTTTTTTGTAATAGAAACGAAATCATCGATTTCTATTTTTCAGCAAGACAAATGAGACTGATTTCTCCATTTATATTAAAGAGATTTTTATCAAATTTATGAGTTCTTAATTGAAACAATCATTTTAAATATATCTTTAATATATATTTATTATTTTATTTATATTATAATTTCATTTATATTTCAATATTTTTATATTCATATTTATGTATTTTAAATTCATTTATATTTTTTATTTTATTTATATTTTAAATTTTAACTATCAATGTTACATAATTTTTATGTACAAGAATACAAGTACAAAGTTAAAAGAAATGTGAAAATATGATTATATTTATATATATAATGTAATCAAAATATAATTGTGACAAGATTAATGTTATCAATGTCATACCAAAATATTAATGTTATCTTTGTCACAAAATATATTCGATATGTATAAATAAAAAAGGCATATATCCTACAAATCTGCCGGCAATTTAATCATCAACAAGGTCATCATTTGATTCATCATCATCTATAGTAGGTAGAGTGGATGATGAAGGTTGCCCCTGTCTCATAATCACATCCAAATGGGCCAATCTTCATGCTCGCGCTCACGTTGTTGCTCCCTCTCGTGCATATCAACCAATGTTTGTTTGAGAGTTTGCAGTTCATCAAGAACTGACTGGTCAACTGCTGGAGAGGGTGCAGGTGGTGCTGCAGTACGACTGTAGTAGGTAGAAGCACTGGATCCCAAGCCGTAGACTCTTCGTTTCTTCTCACCTCCGACAACGTTTAGGTAAAGTTCAGCCTCGTCAATGGAAAGAGTCTCACTAGACCCATCCTGTGATTAAGACTGCTGCTCCTTTAGTTGTAAATATCACTCCTAAAACATATAAAGCAAAAACATTAAATAATGATACTAATCATAAATTAAATCTCATAATGTAATATAAATACAAAAGTTATCTAGCTTACGTGGATGCTCTGAGATCTAACATCAACAAAATCTGAAGTCCCCTTCTTCCTATGTATTCTTTCAAAGATCACATGTGGAAATAGCTCTTGCCCGAGCTCCCTAGCCTGCACATTAACATAGCTTAAAATGTGTGGAAAAATCTAATAATTTATTTCTAATGGAAATAACATTGAAGTAAGATAGTTCTCGAATATTGTAAAATAATCAAAATATAACTATTATAAAAGGAGATTATTAAAATTAATGTGTAATCAATTGCAAGTTAATTATTTGCCCAAAATCTTATGATTATAATGTAATTTATGCAAGCACTTAGTTATATCAACAATATATGTATAAATCTCATAAACTCTGGTATTTTGATAAAATATTCAGCAGTTTGTAATCTTTTACGCATCAATGCATATATAAAGAACACATAAGAGGAGAAGAAAAGTCCAATAAATTGATGTTTTTCCAAAATCATATATAAAAAATTAAAAAAATAGAAAAAAAGAGGAGCCAATCAGATATAATCACATCTTCATCATCAACATCTGTATTTATAATGAATCAAATTTATGAAGTTCAAATAGTACAGGAGCAGACCAAGAAAATGAGGAGTATATTCACAACCTTATCAAGCTACTCAACTATGAATTTGAAATAAATAACCTATGAGAGTTTCACGGAAAAACAGACCAAGTGCGTTGAGCTAAATTTATTAATTGTTCTTACAAACACATATTTGTATGTAATAAAAAGCTGTGATTGTTTTGTTGGTTACTAGACAAATTTGAGGTATTTTAGTTAAGATTTGTAAGGTTTTATCCATTAAACGAATTACTAAATGTAAAATAGTAAAACAAAGCAAAGTGACAATAAGCACTTAAATTAAATTCAAAACATAGCAGCAAATAAATTACAAATCGATTTCACACAATTGCAACAATTAATAATGTGAAGCAACACCAAAATACTTGGAAATTCACTTTTCAAATCCTAGGCAAGTTTCTGTTTAGGAGTTAATTTATTACTCATATCTTAATACTTGGATGAGAAATAAAATTGAAAAGTTCAAGCTTCTCTTCAGATTGCTAGTGGGTTCTGTTTTGCTGCCTTTCTGCTAGCAAATTTGTTGCTTTCAAATTTCAATGATTTCATGGTATTGAAATCCAAGAATCAAGATTTCAAATGTAAATGAATTTACCTATGTATTTGATGTTTTGTGCATGATCATGGAGAAAAAGAGATTTTCTGGGTTTTCTAATTCAAAGATTCAAGATTTCATTTATAAAGGAATTGAAACAACCGATTCATAATTTGATCTGTTTTTGTAAATGATCATGAAGAAACAGATCAGTTTTAAGACATGAACATTGGAGAAAGATAGCAGTTTCAAGGGACGAACAGAATAGAAACAAGCAATTTTTGAATAGAAATTGATCGAAAAACACCCAAAAACACCCAAGTTTTCATGGTAGGACTGAAAACCATGGCAATTCTCAAAATACCAAAAA
The DNA here is from genome assembly GCA_947685225.1 of Garcia nutans. Classification (NCBI taxonomy): domain Eukaryota; kingdom Viridiplantae; phylum Streptophyta; class Magnoliopsida; order Malpighiales; family Euphorbiaceae; genus Garcia; species Garcia nutans. The sequence goes on from CANTUV010000007.1 coordinate 53,088,457, forward strand.
AAAAGATAAAAATTATTAGCACAATGTACCTTTAAGAAAAATATAACCACAAATTTTAGTCAAGGAATAACCACAAATTTCACTCAAAATATAACCACATATTCCAGTGAAAATATAGCCACTTCAAAAGTCAAAATATAACAAATATCACATTAATTGTTTCAATAAGAAAGCACATTTTTTAATAAAGAGGCATTCCTTTTCTCCACAACATGCAGTCATTACAAATCCATTTATGCAAGGAAGGCTCAAAGGCTTTCCCGCACCCATCCGCCTTCTTCAATCATTAACTTAATATTTAAAGTTATTATAGAAGACGTACCAAAATCTGTTTGTGTTGAAGATGCGACATAGAACCACCGGTGTGCCGCAATGTTCCAGAACCTGGACCGCCCGTTTCGCTACGACGGTTAATGAAGAATTGTTCACATATAGCTCAGTATTCTGGCTTGGACCACTCCTGCTGCCACTGCTCCCATACAGCATCCGGAACATTTACTGGCTTCTTGTTTCCATTCCACAGTGTGCACATCAACGCCTTGTATCGGTCAGCAACCTTTTTTTTCCCATGCAATCTTAACCAAATGACTAATCGCCTCATCCCAGTAAAAATGTTTCTGTATTAATTGTACAAACGATATAGTATGATATGTCTATTTAATTATTACAATGTATGAAATAATTGATCAAAAATTTTAAATAATAAGAATTTTTATATTACCCGAAACTCTTCCCAATAAAATTCCTTTCTCTTTGATGACCCCTTTCCAACAATAACCGCTAATGTCTAACTTCTGGTTGAAAATATTTCTCATCCGTCGGCTGCAATGCCCCAAACAGGAGAGCCTATAAATAAAAATATAAGTCAAACATCAATATTAAGTATATTTAAATATTTGGTATAAATAACTAAAAATTCCATCACATGTAAATCTTACTCATTCCCGATTACAGTCAAGCACATTCTAGATGAGCTATTGTTGGGGGTAGGATCCAAGTTCCCATGTGTACTTTCAGCCGTAGTTGGTGGAGAATGAGAATTAGAAGATGAACATGGAATATCAGTGTTGCCATGCATAAGCACTATTTGGTCGATTGGAGTCGATGAAATCGAAAGAGTGCCTCGACTGGATGAATTAGAATTGACTCTACCAGATATATTGGGTGTGCCTCTACCGGCAGGCATTGTATTCATACCTCCACTGCCTAAGTTAGATGTACCTCGCCCGATCGAGGTAGATATACCTCGCCCAATCGAGGTAGATGTACCTTGACCGGCTGTCTGTGGAGTCCCTCGACCGTCTGTCTGTGGATTCTTTCCTTTGCCACCTGTATGTGAATTCTTTCCTCATAATTACCGGAGAAATTTTATAAATTCAGACATGAAAAGTAATTATTATAGTAAAATATAAAACATTTATGTGCAATTAATAAAATAATATAATAAAACATGTTTGTAATGTCAAATCTATGAAAGTTAAATTTAATTTAAACATGGTTGTACTATTAATTATGTGAAAGCTAAATTCTTTTTTAACATATACATATGTAAATTAGTACCTCTATTCTCTACCACTTTGTAATTCATCATCATCATCATCATCATCATCATTATTATCATCTGATACGGACTCTATTTCAAGCTCATCCTCTGTATCGTAATCGGTTCTCTCCATGTCAAAGAGTGTTCCACTTGTGTCATTTATATGGCTATGGTCATCATCTATTAGGACATTTACATGCTCAATATTAGAGGTTGTCTTGGTAAGGTTCAACCCCTGACATGGGCAATTTCTCAACATGTGCTGGCTCCTCCACTATGGATCTGGATCGTATTTTACATACAGCCCACCAATCATTTTTATCTCGCCGCTTACTAGGGTAGTTCATGTGAAAGACTTGTTTAGCTTGCGATGTCAAAATAAATGGCTCATATTTATTGGAAAAATAGTTTATGATTCACTTCAACCACTTTATATTCTTTGTGAACCTTTGTTCCCACATTTTGCATGGGATCAAACCAATCACACTTAAATAGCACAGTTCTTTTGATTGGTAATCCAGGATATTCTAATCACAGAACCTCTGTTAACTGACCATAATAGTCACTTTCATCCGTACTATAATTGGACCCTTTAATGCAGACACAACTATTCATTGTTGATCTATTTGAACTATCACTCACAATATGGAATTTATACCCATTTACCATATATCTCGAGTAAGCAGTCACACTTCTCAACGGATTAGCAACAAGTGTCACTAAAGAATCATTTAACAGATTATTACATGGTTTGTGTACATAAATGTTAAACCATGATGGAAATTCATGCTCAAGTGTGGTATCAACATCCTTATTAGTAAGATATGGTTGATTTTGCCTCAATTCATCTGTAAAAATACTGTACACCATAATTATTGTTAATATTAAAATGACAATATTGTAGATCAAATGAAGTAATCTATTAAGCAAAGTATACTTACTCTATAAATGGATGTACTTCTGGTGTATTTAATAGGATGTATAATTGGGCAGCATTGTATTCAACTTTTGTGAGGTACCTCACTTTACCACGACCAATAGGCTGACTGAATGTTCTAAATATGGAAAGGATGTCATCTGCTACATCATCTTCATCCCCACTATCAACATTACAGGGCACTTTACGGTGCCTTGTATTTAGATGTCGTTCAAAGTAGTGTTGACAAAAAAAAGAAGCTTCTTCAACTAAATACGCATTGCATATTGAACCTTCTACTCTAGCTTTATTTTTTACATTATTCTTTAGTTTCCTAAGGTACCTATAAGAACACACGTATGTACCTATAAGAACACACGCATGTATTATTATACTTATAAAAAATTTACAAACATTTAACATTAATTTAACATGATCATATTTATTTGCATTGAATGTACCTCTCAAACGGATACATCAATCAATATTGGACCGGGCCGGCTGTCAATGAATCATATGGCAAATGTACTGGAAGATGTTCCATGCTATCAAAACAACTGGGAGAGAAGATATGCTCCAATTTACATAATATTATTGGAATATCCTTTTCTAATTGTTGTAAGTCGGATGTTTTAATCACTGTAGATGTTAAGGCTTTGAAAAATTTACTCAACTCAGTTATTGACCTCTATACATGTAAAGGTAGCAGCTCATGAAACGCAATGGGAATCAACCTTTGCATGAATATATGACAGTCATGACTCTTCATTCCGAACAACTTTAGTTTTCTCATGTCAACGCATCTCCCTAAGTTAGATGCATATCCGTCAGGAAATCTAAGACCTTTCACCCATGCACATAGAATTTCCCTTGAATTTCTATCTAAAGTGTAATATGCTTTTGGATATTTTCCAGATGAACTATCCTTTTGCAATTCCAATTGTCCACATAATTCCTTCAAATCTTTTCTAGATTTTGCATTATCCTTTGTTTTCCCTTCAATGTTTAAGATTTTATTGAAAAAATCTTCAAATACATTTTTTTCTATATGCATCATATCAAGGTTATGTCGTATTAAATTAATACTCCAATAAGGCAAATCCTAGAATATGCTACTTTTTTTCCACCTAAACTTCTTGCAATACTGAATATTGTAATCATCAGCTCCAATTTCTGTTAAATTATGCAAACCCCAATGATCTATCTCATGCAATATTTCAACACCATTTTAAACAAGTGAAGCCACTTTAGTGACAACTTTGTTTTTGAAAAATCCGGTCCTATTCCTTCTAAATGCATGATCAATGGGTAAGAACATGCGATGATTATCAAACCATGACTGTTTACCCCCCTTTATTCAGAGTAAAGGCATCAAAATTATTCATGCAATATGGACAAACTAGTCGACCCGATGTGCTCCAACCAGACAACATTGCATATGCAGGAAAATTACTTATTGTCCACATCAAAGCTGCACGCATTACAAAATTATGGCACTTTGATGCATCATATGTTTGTACCCTAACATCCCACAACATTTGCAATTCTAATATTAGTGGTTGCAAATAGACATCCAATTTATCTTTAGAATTTTTAGGCACGGGAACAATAATTGTTAAGAACATATATTCGTCCTTCATACACAACCAAGGGGGCAAATTGTATGGTGTAAGAATTACTGGCCATGATGAGTATTGTTGTCCGGACTGACCGAATGGTTGGAATCCATCAGTGCATAAACCCCACCTGACATTTCGTGGCTCTGCAGCAAATTCAGGATGTGCCATATTAAATTGCTTCCAAGCAAGAGCATCAGATGGATGACGCATTACCCCTTCTTTTACTATATGTTCTGCATGCCATGTCATATCAGAAGAAGTTATTTTTGAAGCATACAAACGCTGCAACCTCGGAGTTAGAGGAAAGTAATACATCTTATATGGGGCATTTTATCTATGCTGACCAACCCCTTTTCGCCCCTTCATATACCGAGGATGTTTACAGAACTTGCAATTAGTTAACTTTGAATCGACACCCCAATACAACATACAACCATTTTAACAACAGTGTATCTTCTCCACGGGCAATCCCAAACCTGTGACATTTTTTTTGTCATAAAATCCATCATTCATCACACTGTCGACTGGCAAACACTCCTTGATAAACTGACATATTTCATCATAACAACGCTCAGGAATGTGATATTCAGACTTGAAGTACAACATTCGAGCTATAGCTGAGAGTTGCGTGTGATTTTTGCAACCTTGTCATAACTCTTGATTTGCAGCTTCAAGCATATCATACAAATGTTGTGCTGCGGAATTAGGCGATTCCACACTGGGATTGAAATTTGAACCAGCTACATCATAAACCATTTGCTGGTACAAATTAGTGGATGATGCTTCATCCATCACATTAGTATGATCATTCACATTATGTTGACCATCAACTCTGACACCAACTTCATCTTTTTGGATATTCCTTGTATGCTGGATTTCTCCATGTAAAATTCACACATAATAATCCAACACGAATCCATACTTTTGAAGATGGTAGCGAACTGTATTAACTTCATAGTAGCTTTGATTTCGACACTTCAGAAAATTGCATGGACACTTTATTTTATCACCATCCATATATTCAGGATGTGCACATGCAAATGCAATAAAATCTTCAACCCCAGCCAAATAATTATCATCCAAAAGGCCATCTTTCAAACGATGATACATCCACATGAGATCAGATCTCATGTTAACTGATCCTGAGGAAATTAGTTTTCATTAAAACATATAAATTTATGTGTTTCATATTGCTTTTAAATTTCCTATCCACCTTGTATCTCCACAACTATAATTAAAGGGTAAGGACCTGACTTATTCAGAAATGCATTGAATATACGATCGTGCAAAGATAGCATATACTCATACATTTGTAGTAATTTCGGCAGCATCTTATCGCAGTTCTCCAAATGCATGATTTGGAATATGTATGTAATCATCTAGTTGAATGATTTCTTACATATTCAAATATTTATTCAGAGAACATGGACCGATATTTCCATTTAAAAATAAATTGTTTTTATAAGACTAACACATTTAAAAATAAATTGTTTTTATAAGATAAAAATTTAGTAAATTGTATTTATTTTTATAGAAAATTCGACATAGTTTCTCCTAGGAGTGTAACTACCTTGTTATCCAATTTCTAACATCCCTATAATTTGAAAAAAAACACTTTCAATATCTCACCCTTATATCACCCACACTACATCAATATATAACAATAACACAAGCACTTCGTATAAAACAAAACAGTAACATAATGCCATATATCATCATTATCACAATTGACAAAAAAAATAGCAATCACGAGCAAAATTTAATTTGAAATATGATTTGATACTCCAAAATCTAAATAACTGCTAGTAAATGATATTTAAAATTATTAATTAGCCTGCTTTAAAATGACTATCTAAGCACTCATGCTTTGGCTTTATTTCAAATGTCTATGGCATTGTCCATGTTTTCACATTCTTCATTTATCAAAGAAAGCTTCATTAGTTATATCCGTCTAAACATCCTATCTATACATATATATTATATATAAACTATTCCTATAAATTTTTGGGTATTTCTAAATTTCAATCTTCTATTTATGGGTATTTCTTAGTTTCCTAGAAAAAGTATAATAATATTTTTTAATGTTTGATTATTAATTTTTTATTTTGAGCTATTTAATACATTTTTAAAACTTATCTCTCTCTTGTAGTTAAGTGTTTAATTTTAAAATACCAGCAGCAATCTTTGTTGGGTTTTATTTAATATTGGAAATTCCACTATGTTCATTATATGTATTGTGTTTTTTATTATGTTCTGTTTTCTTCTTTTAAGTTTTTTTTTATTGAAAAAAGCAAGTTCCTAATTTTTGTGGATATTCCCATGAATGAAATGAAGCTTGTGTTTGAATATTTTAGAACCTATGATAGTAAATTTCCTTCTTTACATAAGTTCTCAATCCAACACATTTTTGTATATAATTACTCATGATTTTTATTTATCTCCATTCTCCAAGACAAATTTACTTTTATGATTTACACAAATATAAATTTCAGCAACTTTTTTTTGACAAAAATAACAGTTTTTTTAAAACACCTGCAAAAGCATCACCTTAATTTGATGGTTATATATATCCAGTTTGAAAACAATAAAGGTCAAGCCTATTTCTATAAATATTTAGATTCATTCACATATTTCACCTTGAACAGTGTCTAGTCTAAAAATATTGTTGATACTTTATTATTTCAGTTCAAGCATCTTATAAACACATTATAATAGACAAATCAATGTACACATAAAACAAATAACAAATCCACAAACTAACAATTCAATGTGATAAATATTAGCGAAAATGTACCTGGTAATAAATAGCCGCAAATGCAGCAGCAAGAGCTCAAAATAGATGCTGGAGAAGTGCAACAACAGCAGAAACAGTAGTAAAAATATCAGTAAAAAGGACAACATCAATCTCAACAAAACGATATAGCAAAAATCAACTAGATATCATAAATTAGTTATTTTGTCAATGTAATTAACCATATTCAATTCGTAATTTTGCTATAATCACCAAATATATATACTCATATTACATTTTTCAAAGTAATATAATAAAATGAGTTTAATGAACTTTTTGTGAAGAAATAACTATCACTCGGACTGATTGTGTAATCCAAAACAAAATAAAAACATGTGTCAAAGGTGAAACCAAACAAACTCTAAAAAATTACATGATAGGAAATGTTCAACCTAGTAGAAAAGCAATTAAGTAATGAACAGTAAAGCAAACTAATGAACTGCACAAAACAATTTGAATTCATATAGTAAACTTTTGAGAACTGAGAAAATTGCAGACAAACAACAAAAAGATAAGTCATATCAATATCACTGAACATGTTACAACCAAAAATTTGAAGTTGGTTGGACCCAAAAATATTAAAAAAAAGATCGAACAAAATGTTTGAAGTTGTTTGCAAAATAGAACTGGTCTATTCAGTTCAAATTTTGAATAAGTTGAAAATAAAAAAGGACAAAAATCATCACCATTATAGTATGATACACATTTTTTTCCAATTCATAGATGCAATTTAAATTAAATTCGTCTTATTTTATTATCTAGTACTTAATAATGCAGGAAATTATATGGTCAATTTATTTTTGGTTTTTTACCCTTACAATGCACCTGCAATGAGCTAAATTAATTTGCATGAATATTTTTTAATAAATTGAAAGGTTTTATGAATAAATGGAGTTGAAACTATATACTCAAAATTTAGAAGGTAATAACGGAGTTCAAACTTTGTTTGAGTATTTTAATCAATTAAAAGGGTTGTTTCCATGGAAAGACCAAAACATATTTGCATTTACTTCTTGGCGTTATCTTGGTTTCGAAGCTAACTCTAATCAATTCAACATTCATATGGATAGCATCATCACAAATGGTAAAAGATCATAGCATGGCACTCATTAGCCATTACAATCCTAATATATCCATATCTATACAATCAGATGATGCAACAGATATATATATATAACTAGAATGATTTCCAAACAAATGCTGCAAAATATTTGTACATATAAGTGCCCACAACATTTATCAAATATTACACTCTGCACTCTGGAAAAAAATTTTCTTTAGCAATTGCATAAAGAAATCATAATGGTTCTCAACAATTAACATTCAATAATTTGTTCACTATGCGTCACGCTGATATAAATTGAGGAGCATTTGTAAATACGATAGAAATAAAAGCAAGCATCGTCCACCCTATCCATTATTATCTTTTAAACTCTGAGTATATAACTCAAAATTTAAGTAGTACATTGGAGGACAAGTTAAGAAGACAATAACAGTTGATTGTTGTCCCGAAGAAGAAGTAGAGAGAGAGACTTCGCAAAGCTTTAATAATGAGTAAATATGAAGCTATACAAAGGATTTAAAAATGTACTAAATTCAATTTTTACAAAACCCCATCTCTAATCTAAATCTTAACTTCACCTACCAACTCACAAATAATAACTCTTAGGAGTTGGATTCTTCTGACAAGAAGTTGGAAGAAAAAGCACTGCCTTTTCCAATGTAATGGAAATTAAATTTTAAAGAAAATAAAGATAAACTACTGCTAAGGCATTTAATTAAGTACCACTCATCCAAACATGTTGGGAAAGATGGGAGATTTCTTGTGCCTACCTAAGGTGGGAATCATAAGTGTCAAAAAGGGAATCTGGAACAATCAGTGGCAACTTCTCTATGACATAAAAAGTCTTCTATGATTATCCCTTGTCACTGTTCACTTCTTTGGCAGAACTGGTCAATTCAGTTCCCTTCTTCGAAGAGTTATGGATACAATATCCAAAACTCAAAAGAGTAAGTGGCAAATGTTAGTGTAAATTGAGGTTTCTAGGCCTTTTCTTTTTATTTTCTTCTAAATTTGGCATACGTTTATGGATTTCTATTAAGCTATTCATTATTAATATATCTCTACAAAATTCATATGTAATTATCATATTACATAACATATAAATACCAATTCTGTTCAATCATTGAAGAATTAGTGAATTTCCTACTGCAATGCAAAATAAAATTCAAAATTTATACTTCACAAATTGTATATATACAAGCAGTGGCACCAATTTCATTTACAAGCAAATAACTTGGAGTGTTATCCACCAATCTTCTGCCCCTAACTGAAAGGTATGCTTTGTCTAATTGTCTATCTCATTTAAAACACCTATCCATTTTTTTATCATCTCTCTAAACTGCCTAAACTAGCATCCTTTTCTGTATTATACTCTAATGGCCACCAGAGAATCCAAAACCTGCTTTTACTACACACCCTTTTGAACTCTAGCATTCACTAAGAAATCAAAGAATCCATCATGCATGAAAAACAAAAAAATTATCCCACAAAACTTTAAACCCAGAAAATCATTCATTATTCAAATTCAACCATTCTACCCAAATGAATAGATATTCATAGCTTTAAACCCAGAAAATAGACAAAATCAAACAAAAAAATGTTTTAAAATGTAAACTCTAAAAAGATTTTTAAAATAGAGAAATCAAAACCAACCAAAACAATATTTTTAAACTACCCTAAACCTACAATCGAACTAACAAAAACCATAAATAAACTAAATAAAAAATTATATAAATTAACAAAATAAATTAAAATCCTAAACTTATCTGAATCAGAGAAAGCTTCTTCAATGAAATGTGGAATGTCATGCTTCAAATGAGGGAGACAGGGAGAGAGAGAGATTAAAGAAGGTTGGGTGAATGTTACTGAGTTCGAAACCCAGAAAATACACTAAATCAAACCAAAAAATATTTCAAGATTTAAACCCTAAAAAGTAAAAAAAAAATCAGAGAAATCAAAACCAATCAAAAAAAATTTTCTTGAAAAACCCTAAACCCACAATCGAATTAAAACTATAAATGTACTAAGTTAAAAAAAAAATTATACAAATTAACAAAATAAATTAAAATGCTAAACTCGCCTAAACTATAGAAGCTTCTTTGATGAAAAGAGAGAGAGTGAGAGAGAGAGAGAGAGAGATTTTCAAGGTGAATGTGGCTGCATTTGAAATGAAAGAGAGAGAGAGTGAGAGAAATTTTCAGGCGTAAGGCAAGAAAGAGAATGTGAGAAAAATGAAGAATATACATGGACACAAAATCTGCTTAGGGTAATTTCAGGTTAAAACGGACTTGGAAACCGAAATTATTTTTGGGTTTTAATATTAATTACATTTCAGAAAACAGACCATAAAATATGTTTTCAATGTCATAAATAAACAATGTATGAAAAATGGATACAGAAACGGACATGTAACCCGTTTGTATATTTTTACAAAATATTACCCGGGAAATTTTCCCTCCAATAATTACAAACCGATTAATTCTGTTTCAGATATCGGTTGCAAGTCCGTTTTAGATTCCATTTCTATATTACACGCCATGAATTCTCGTTAGATATAGAAATCGTACAGAAACGGACTGCTATGATTTTTGGTTTCAAATATGTTCCAAATATGTTCCTATTTCGTTTTAAAAAATCACATATGTTATTTGCTTCATTTCTATTTCAAGTCTGTATCTAATTAGAAACAGATTACTATCCATTTCTAATTTCAGTTTCTAATTTTTCTGATTTTTTTAGTGAACATCCTTCAAATTGTGACAACATACAGTATGCCAAACATGAAAATGATATTTAAAATATTAACAAAGCATATACTAATCTTCCCTTGGTCCAAAATCACTTTTCATGCTTTACTTCCAATAAATCCTACACTTTCTCACTTCTATCAACTACACTTACATAATTCATGCAACAAACAAGATTATTCCATTAGTATCATTTTCATACTTAATTTATACCAAACTACAACTAATTATATAATTTTTATCAAATTTTCAATAAAAACCCTAATTTCTTTTTTACTACCTTTCTCAAACTTCATTCAACCATAGTCATTTCCATCATCTAACCTTAAAATCATCACTTATATATCAAAAAAATATTAAAATAATCCATTTTAATAATTAAGAATGCCTCCCTCAAAAATTCTAATTCACATATTAACAACACATATAAGATCTCATCCTAACTAAATTATTTAAAATATTCTTTACAATTTACATTATATACTTCAAAAACGTATCATAACATATATAATATCAAAATATACTGTAATATCAAATATCTACATGCTGACAACTGGCTCTGATCTTGATGTACTGAAAAACTCTTCAAGCTCAAAAACTACAAACCTAGACCCGACCAGGTCTAGTAGAACTCTCCGGCTCTACCAAAATGTTCATGTCACCTGCGCGACGAATTACAATCGCGCTAAACCGAAGCCTAGTGGTATAAACTTTGATAATAATAAAAATGTAAAGTAATGCCAATGCAAAATGCTTATAAACATCACATCATTTCATTTTCTCATACTCTTCAATTATTTCACAATCCACAATTCACATATAAACAAACAAAAACATGGGCCCAAAGACAACTAATATGCTATTCAAATTTCAGAGTTACTATTTTGGTCTATAATGACACCATGTGTTAGCCCCATAGGCAATATATCAATGGAATATTCCAACTAGGCATGAGCTTATGACTCAGTCTTTTCACTCATCCTAGCTTTAAATATTTATTTTTGAGGATTACGACCCGGTCTTTTCACCTCAAAAATATTTTTACAATGACGCCGCGTCTAGCCCATAGGCAATCATAGGTATGCCTCCTAACACAAAACTCTGAAAATTGAATAACATACTAGACACACAATATTATTCATATTTCCCATTATTAATCTCTTTCTCCTTTTCGCATATTCAATCTATGCACATTGCCTTATTTTCACATTTTTTTTTCTCACTTTTCTTATTTTTCACATCTTTCTCATTTTTCTCACTTTTCTCACTTTTCTCATTTTTTTTTATTTATATCAATATCAATTCATTTTATCATGTTTCCACATATCTCATTTCATTATACCACATTTTTGCTTTCACAACACATTACCCAATTACTTTGGGTATTTCTATATAATACACATATTATTCACATTTTACACATTACCCATTATCAATAGCTTTTCGTAATGTATTTAATACATATATGACATTATAAATGTTATAGCACGTTATACATACATAACCAATGTATCAAGTAGCTTAACACATTTTTCAACTAAAATGTGTTAAGTCCAGATGTCATGCAAACATAACCAATATATATTCAAAATTTGTACTTACCTCAAATAGCAACCGAAATAATCTTAAAACTCTCACCAACCTTCTCTTCCAAGTTGCCCTTCAACACTTGAATCGGTCAAACTACTTCCTCTCAATGTCTATATCAAATATGATCATAAATAATCATTTAATATCACATTTTAAGGCATTCTCAACATCAAACCTTAATTTAGTAACACTCCTATAAAATTTTAAAAATTAAGTTTTTCCTTACTTTAACTTAACAAAACCATATTAACCCATTAAATTATTGTTTTGAGTTTATTTATATCATTACAAACATGTTTTAACATGTTTTAACCAATTATATTAATTAACCACATGCTTATGTTCAAAACCCTAAAATGGCATAACCTTCACCATTGAAGGATCTCCATTCCAACTCAATCCAATTATCATTTCAATCTTATTTCCACCACTTATATCATTAAATAACATGATTTAAACATTAAAATCAAACAATTAATCATTCTTTGAAAATTCACTTTTCCAAAACCCTAAATCAATACTACCATCTTCAAACTCTATCCAAACTTAACGAAATCCATCATTTGATTTTAAAATCCTTGTTTATGCAACAAAAAAATACATTTGAAACTAATTTTCATAATTAAAACACATGATTTCAAAAACTCAAATGTTCCATAACCCTAAATTCTCTCTTTTCACCAATCTTACCTAAACTCAACCATTTCTTTAATCCAACCTTAAAATAATTATTAATCACTTCAAATAACTTCATCCATACTCAAATAGACAATTAAATTTTAGAACTTTAAAAACCAAAAACACACATATTCATACTTTCCTGAAATCTAAATAAAGAAGTTGAAAACTTACTAATTTTGGTAGAAATCACCAAAAATTCACTTTAAACTTGTTAAATCCTGCAATAAATCGAGTATGAAAGAATTAAATTCATTGGTCTTGCATCCATGGTGGCCGGCCCTTGTGAGAAGAAGAGGAAGATGAAGACAACTTTTAATTTTCTTTTTCTTTTCATCTTTATTTATAACCATATATATATTAAAATAATTTAATAATTAATTTTTTAATTATTTATTTAATAAATTAAAAGACAAAAATCACTCTTTCATTAAAAAAAAATTTATTTTTGAATTATTTTATTAATTTTTAATTTTTAAAATTTAATTACTAAAATACTCTTTTACTTTGATTTTTCTTTTAAAAAGTGTTGACTTTTATATGTTGTATATCTTTTACATATATATCACATATATATTCCACTTTTTCATTTAAAATCCCTTCATTTTTCATTAAAAATAATTAATTTAATTTATCTATTTAAATTATAATTTATTTTGTTAAATTTTCAAAAATTAGAATTTTTCAAAATTTTGGGATATTATACATATGCACAAATAATGTGTATCTTATATGCACATCAAATGTACCTTATATGTGTATTAAATATATTAAGTATGTAATGTATTAATCCAACATATATAATTAATATACCATAGGTATATGTTATATATACACTAGATATATATTGGGTATATACAACTTTTATATTTCCAAAATCACAGATGTGACAATTTCTCCCCTCTTAAACAATTTCGTCCTCTAAATTATCCAGTACGGCAAAAAATCATACAAATAAAACATAACTTAAAATCTCATCAAAATTATTATTTAATCAAATTACAAAATTTCTATTCTTCCCCTTAGGTTCATTCTCAATTACCTTTTTATCATTTCATAACTCATCATTATACTGTCTATTTACTCAAACAATCACAATGGATTATCATATCATCAATCAAATTGCCATTAGACAAAATTAGTTCATCTCTTTAATATATATATATATACTACACACCTATTGCACTCGAGATATTTGATCACTTCATTATCTTAAAATATATTTTTATCACCTTAAATTCAAATGTTAATAACTTTTATCTTAACACAATAATTTTACACATCTTTACTTTGATCCTACTCTTTATACAATTACCACATATTAATTTAATATCACCTTTATACAACAACAAAATCTTATTTCCTTATTAAGATTCATTCCAATTATACTATAACTAACATAACTTAGCTCCTTTCATATGCATATAGATAACAGAACGCTGTATAATGCACATTATCACATAGCTTACATATTCTTAATACAACTATATACATTGAATTTCAATAAATACTTGTAAACTTATTACATTTCAGATCAATTGATCTAACTATCACAATATGACCATCACAGCCTAATTCCATTCTGACCAACCTTTAGTCTATTTTAAATTCATCAATCTGTTTTCAATTCATGACCTAATTTTATTAGGTCAAATTTATTCTCAAATCTTAATTCTCTTCGAATTCATCATTACAGACAATATTCATTTTCCCTAGTCTCATTCACTTTAAACATCATTTTCATCAACTTATTCATTTTATACCACTTTTAAACACATTCAAAATAACTCTTACTCACATTTCATAATTCCTTTCATTTATCATTTCTCACATTTCTTAAAGTTACCATATTTACAAAAATCACTTTTCTTACACATCATTTAAAGTTCATCATATTTTCATAATTCTCTTCTGCTCCACACTTTCTATAATATAAACAAATTTCTAACATAAAATTATAAGATATAACTATGCAAACCATAAGTCTTGACCATGTTTCTTGAAGCATAACTATCAATCTCACCAAATCTATCTAACGGTCATGTCATCTCAGGCCCATGCCCGTGGATAACAAAATTAATCGATCAATATACTAAATAAATCATACAACCATGGCATACTAATGGTCATGCCTGTGGCTTATAAATAAATACTGCCCCTCTATCATTCTTCTTCAAACATTTCTAATCACAATGTTAAGTTCATATCGCAAAAATCACATATTCATTTTTTAATCTTTTGTTACACAAAGAGTTAACACATTTCAGCTCTGTTTTAAAGCAATTTACTTTTGATCACTTCTGTTCAAAACAATTTACTCTTAATCACTTGATCATCATTAGCCTAACTCAAGTTTCAATAATATTATCATTAACATCTCTTACATATACACATTCGTCCATATGCTAATTTTACACAATTTCCATTTATTACTCCATTTCTAATCTATCTCTTATAAAAATTTTCATTCATTTTTTTTCACTTCCATACTTTCTTCATTATACTTTCCTTTTCCTTACAATCTCTTATTTATATGCATGTACTTTGGGCCCAACACTATACAATCATCAAGTTCATTAATTACAATAATAATTTCACCGTCCAGCGCTGCTCGGGTCTATTCTCAATCTTAATTTCATCACATGACCTATCTCTATGCAGGTCAAGACCTAATCTCTCTTAGGTTTATTAATACATGCAATATCATTCTCAATATCACTAGACAAGTAATTGTATAAGGTAACAAACACTCAATAACATTTTTTTTAATCATCCACATACACCTTCGTAAGTCATATTCACAATATGACTTACTTTCCACATTTTCTTAAATATCATAATTACGTTCATATTGAAAAAAATCTCATCACACATATCATATAATTATACTTAATTCCTCTTTTACATACAATCTATACAAAGTTAACATTTATCACCTTTCAGAGAGCATTATCATTTCTCATTCTTTTGACATTACTTAGGTTATTCATCAATTCAACATATATATACACTCTGACCACAATATAATTAACATCTTTCTTATTTAATCGCCCATTTTTTAAATAAGTTTCTTATTATATATTTTTTCAACACTTCACATAAATCTTAGTCACATTTCCAATGTGACATCTCTCACATTTGTTTTTTATACATTTATCATACCTTTCATATCAATTTTCATCATTTCCAATTCAATTACCTAAAGTAACTCATTTTCACTTGCTTAATCATTTCCATTTATATCATAACAAATTTTTATATTATCAACCACATTACACCTTAGTTAGTATTTTCATAAATAATATTACTCATTCAAAATTACTCCCATGCTTATTAAACATTAAACTATCAATATCTAAACAATCTTCATCGAAATTCCCTTACAACTCTAAATTTCCAACTTACTACATTCCTTAAACTTCATTTTATTAATCTCACTTTCAAGAGATAACTTTATAAACATTATTTTTATATTAATATAACATCAAAACACATCATTTTCAAAATTATGGAAACCCATTTCAAAAATTCAAATTTCATATAATGCAACCAACAACATGAACCTCACCAAATCTCATCCATATCACATTCTCAATCTTAAGACCATAACATTTACTTTTAAGCAACACTAATTCATTTTCTTACACTAGTTAACATCATTAATTAGATATCCTACTTTTACATACTCAAACCCTAAATCATGTATCATTCATTTTTGTTTTTCATAATATACAATTCACTATCACTTACCATTTCCCTCTTTGATTTTTTTTATTTATGAACTCTTTATTCTAAATTATTAAAACTCCATATTCCTTCTTCATACTTCTACCCGTATGAATATAAATTTTCATAATTATTCTTATTCATTTGTCTCATAAAATTAATTTATTACTCATGTACACAAAATTATATGACTTTCTTAGTTTCATGTCACTCTCACTTTCAATCTTTATATTCCTTACCAATTCTTTATAAAAGCTTGTAAACTTTTATCTATGTGCACTTGACATATATATGGACTTATATTTAAAGTTTTAGATTTTTCCAAGTTGATTTAATATATTTAAAAATTAAATCTTTCAAAATTAGAGAATCTGTCTCTTTAATAATTTCGCTGGCAGCACCCGGTTGTCCATTTTTTTCAGGCATCCTACCTTAATAAAAATTCATGAAATTTTAGCCATATGTTATAGGAATACATATGATATTGTGTATAAATTTCATATTTTTCTGGGTTGGTTTGCCATAGTTTTTAAATATATTTCTCAATTTCTACAGATTCTGAGTTTCTGGAACTCCTCCAACAATCTGTGTTCTTCTACCTTTCTTAATTAGTAATTCATCTTTGAAAACTATGAAATTTTATACATTAGATTCTAACATATATAAAAACTTTTCATTAAATTTTCAAACTCATTCAACATTCCTATATTTATTCAAAAATTCAAAAATATCATTTTACAGCACACCTATAAAATTTTATGTAACTATCATGCCCATTTCTCAAACTTTTTATTTCATATCTTAAATCATTTCATAAATTATTTTTCTTAATTATACTTATTCATCAATTGAATCAGCTATGAATTTTAATTTCAAATAAAAATTCCAAAAATTCTTAATCCATACACTCCAGAATGACGTTTCTATTGTGCCACTCTAATCTATATAACCCAGACGCCATCTCAACTCATATCAATTATATCAAATGGACATTACCACATTAGGGATCAGATAAATTACCAGTGTCAATACATGCATCACAATTGAAAATCATTTTTTTATATTTTAATTTTCTCTCTCCAACAACTCACCTAGGTCGAGAACCTAAAACCTATGCTCTGATACCAACATGAATGTAATACTTTTATGCCCTATATACATACGTACAATACATATTTCTAGCATATGTAAAATACGCATATACGGTACAAAAATATCACCGACTGATTAAATAAATTTTTTTTCACATTTCAAATTTAGAATTTCAAATACTAAATATATAAAATTAAATAGTATATAAATATTCTTTGCTCGTTATAAGAACCCAAAATAAATATTTTATATGAAAATCTTTGGAAAAAATTTTGCCAGAGTTTTGTCTGTAATTTGGATATTCCTAAAATTTAATAAAACACAACCTGCATAAAACAAACACTCTCAATAAAATCAATTCACCATTTCACCAATACTTCTCAATTTCTTCACATTTTCTCAAAATATTTATATATAAGTATAAACATTAACAACACATATAAGATCCCATCCTAACTAAATTATTCAAAACATTCTTTGCAATTTACATTATATACTTCAAAAACGTATCATAACATATATAATATCAAAATATATTGTAATATCAAATATCTACATGCTGACAACTGGCTCTGATCTTGATGTACTGAAAAACTCTTCAAGCTCAAAAACTACAAACCTAGACCCGACCAGGTCTAGTAGAACTCTCTAGCTCTACCAAAACGTCCATGTCACCTGCGCAACAAATTACAATCGCGCTATACCGAAGCCTGGTGGTACAAATTTTGATAATAATAAAAATGTAAAGTAATGCCAATGCAAAATGCTTATGAACATCACATCATTCCATTTTCTCATACTCTTCAATTATTTCACAATCCACAATTCACATATAAACAAACACAAACATGGGGCCAAAGACAACTAATATGCTATTCAAATTTCAAAGTTACTATTTTGGTCTATAATGACACCATGTGTCTAGCCCCATAGGCAATATATCAATGAAATATTCCAACTAGGCATGAGCTTACGACTCAGTCTTTTCACTCATCCTAGCGTTAAATATTTATTTTTGAGGCTTACGACCCGGTCTTTTCACCTCAAAAATATTTTCACAATGATGCAGCGTCTAGCCCATAGGCAATCATAGGCATGCCTCCAAACACAGAACTCTGAAAATTAAATAACATACTAGACACACAATATTATTCATATTTCTCATTATTAATCTCTTTCTCATTTTCTCATATTCAATCTAGGCACTTTGCCTTATTTTCACTTTTTTTTTCTCACTTTTCCTATTTTTCACATCTTTTTCGTTTTTCTCATTTTTCTCACTTTTCTCATTTTTTTTTATTTATATCAATATCAATTCATTTTATCATGTTTCCACATATCTCATTTCATTATACCACATTTTTGCTTTCACAACACATTACCCAATTACTTTGGGTATTTCTATATAATACACATATTATTCACATTTTACACATTACCCATTATCAATAGCTTTTCGTAATGTATTTAATACATATATGACATTATAAATGTTATAGCACGTTATACATACATAACCAATGTATCAAGTAGCTTAACACATTTTTCAACCAAAATGTGTTAAGTCCAGATGTCATGCAAACATAACCAATATATATTCAAAATTTGTACTTACCTCAAATAGCAACCGAAATAATCTTAAAACTCTCACCAACCTTCTCTTCCAAGTTGCCCTTCAACACTTGGATCGGCCAAACTACTTCTTCTCAATGCCTATATCAAATGTGATCATAAATAATCATTTAATATCACATTCTAAGGCATTCTCAACATCAAACCTTAATTTAACAACACTCCTACAAAATTTTAAAAATTAAGTCTTTCCTTACTTTAACTTAATAAATCCATATTAACCCAGTAAATTATTGTTTTGAGTTTATTTATATTATTACAAACATATTTTAACATGTTTAAACCAATTATATTAATTAACCACGTGCTTATGTTCAAAACCCTAAAATGGCATAACCTTCACCATTGAAGGATCTCCATTTCAACTCAATCCAATTATCATTTCAATCTTATTTCCACCACTTATATCATTAAATAACATGATTTAAGCATTAAAATCAAACAATTAATCATTCTTTGAAAATTCACTTTTCCAAAACCCTAAATCAATACTACCATCTTCAAACTCTATCCAAACTTAACTAAATCCATCATTTGATTTTAAAATCCTTGTTTATGCATCAAAATAACACATTTGAAACCAATTTGCACAATTAAAACTCATGATTTCAAAAACTCAAATGTTCCATAACCCTAAATTCTCTCTCTTCACCAACCTTACCCAAACTCAACCATTTCTTTAATCCAACCTTAAAATCATTGTTAATCACTTAAAATAACTTCAGCCATACCCAGATAGACAATTAAATCTTAGAACTTCAAAAACCCAACACACACATATTCATACTTTCATGAAATCCAAATAAAGAAGTTGAAAACTTACTAATTTTGGTGGAAATCACCAAAAATCCACTTTAAACTTGTTAAATCTTTCAATAAATTGAGTATGAAAGAATCCAATTCCTTGGTCTTGCATCCATGGTGGCCAGCCCTTGTGAGAAGAAGAGGAAGATGAAGACAACTTTTAATTTTCTTTTTCTTTTCATCTTTATTTATAACCATATATATACAACAACAACAATAATTAAGCCTTAGTCCCAAACAAGTTGGGGTCGGCTGTATGGATCCTCAACAAAATAAGCTCAAAAGATACCAAAAAAGATACTCCAGCCTTAGGCCCCTTCCAAGACACGGATTTTACGTCTCCATTCAAATCTGTCATTAATCAAATCCGCATCAAGATCTAAGGCACGTAAGTCTCTTGCTATCACCTCCTTCCACACAGTTCTAGGTCTTCCACGACCTCTAGCCCCCTCAATCAACAAATTCTCACACTTACGAACTGCAACATTAGGAGGTCTTCTTAAAACATGTCCATACCATCTAAGTCTTCCTTCCCTCACCTTATCTCCGACATCCGCTACTTGGACTTTTTGTCGAATATGAACATTATTAATTTTGTCCAGTCTGGTATGTCCACACATCCATCTTAGCATCCTCATTTCTGTCACACTCATCTTATGCAAATGTTGTCTCGTTGGTGCCCAACACTCACTACCATAGAGCATCGCAGGCCTAACAACCATCATATAGAATTTACCTTTCACTTTCAGAGGTATTTTCTTATCACATAGAACCCCGGTCGCACCCTTCCACTTCAACCACCCTACCTGTATTCTGTGAGCCACATCTTCATCTATACGGCCATCATTCTGGAACACCGAACCCAAATATTTGAACTGCTTGGTTTTAGGCACCAAAACTCTATCCGACTTAACCTCATGTTCCTACTTCTTCCTTAGACTGAACTCACAGTGCATATATTCCGTTTTACTCCTACTTAACTTAAAACCCTTGTCCTCGAGGGTTTTTCTCCACACTTCCAACTTACGGTTTACACTAGCACTAGTCTCATCAATTAAAATAATGTCATCAGCAAACAACATACACCAAGGAACATCGTCTTGTATGCTTCTGGTTAGCTTGTCCATAACCAGGGTAAATAAGTATGGACTCATGGCCGAACCTTGATGCAATCTGGTAGTAATGGGGAAAGCCTCAGTGTCTCCACCAAGTGTTTTCACACTAGTGGATGCATTCTCATACATGTCCTTGATGATGTTGATATATTTGCCGCTGACTCCTTTCCTCTTCAAAACCCACCATAACACTTCTTTTGGTACTCTATCATAGGCTTTCTCCAAGTCAATAAATACCATGTGGAGATCTTTCTTCTTTTCTTGATACAATTCCATTAGTCTTCTTAGAAGAGAAATAGCCTCCATGGTAGATCTCCCTGGCATAAACCCAAACTGATTCTCTGAAACTCTTGTAAGCTTCCTCAATCTGTGTTCAATAATCCTTTCCCATAATTTCATAGTATGGCTCATAAGTTTGATACCCCGATAATTTGTACAGCATTGAATGTCTCCCTTATTTTTATATATGGGTACCAGGATACTCTTCCTCCAGGCATTCGGCATCTTACGTCCTTTCACAATAGCATTAAAGAGTTTAGTTAACCAGGCAACTCCAACCTCTCCAAGGTTCTTCCAAACCTCTATAGGAATACCATCCGGGCCACAAACTTTACCAACTTTCATATACTTCAAGGCTTCTCTTACTTCACTATGCAAGATCCTCCTAGACCAGCTGATATAACCATTTGTTGCAAGAAGACCTTGAAAATCTTGTTCATGTTCAGGGTTGAATAACTGCTCAAAATAAGCCTTCCACCTCTCCTTAATCTCAACATCTCCTGTCAACACCCGTTGATCTTCGTCCTTTATACATTTGACTTGGCTTAAATCTCAACTTTTCCTTTCTCTCATCCTTGCAATCTTATAAATGCCCATTTCTCCCTCTTTAGTACCTAACTTTTGATAAATCCCTTCTAAGGCTCTGCCACGAGCTACACTAACAGCCTTCTTTGCCTCTTTCTTAGCCCTCTTATATTCCTCAAAGGCCTCGCTATTAACCGCATTCGGTAACTTTTTATACCAATCCCTCTTAGCCTTAATAGCCTTTTGAACCTCCTCATCCCACCACCATGCATCGTGCGGTCGAGGCCCTGCCCCTTTAGAGATCCCAAGCAATTTTGTAATATCCCAATGTGTGCCCTAGAAGTTTGGATATAATTGTTGTTGATTGAATTATGTGTATATGTTATGTTGATAAGAAAAGAAATTGAAAAGAGAATGTTTAGGTATTGTTTAAAAAGGGAAGTAATGTGTAGAGAGAAAGTGTATATGTTGGGTATATGGTAATATATATAACATATATATAAGTCAAAGGAATGGTCAATGAAAGAAGATATTTTATTTTGTAATATGTGAAATTACTTAAATGGTCATAAAAGTTAAAAGAGGTTAAGTTAAATGGATGAGGATATTTAGGTAATTGCTTTGTTAGAAATGCATGGTGGAGATTTAAAGAAGAAGAGAAGTTTGACTTGGCTTTATTTTCTTTTCTTCTCATTTGTGTGTGGCCGGCTATCCAAAGGGAAAGAGAGCAAGTGAGGTGTTGTGATTTCTAAACTCAAATTGAAGGAAGAATCAAAGGATTAAGTTGGAGATTTGTGAAATTCATCAACTTTGGTAAGTTCTTTTCCTTGCTTTTCCTTTGTTCTTTTGAAATTGTGTTTGGGATTGATGAGTTAATATGGATGGTGGTTTAGATTTGTTTGTGGTATGTTTTTAAGTGTTGAAAGTGATGTTAAGTTAAGAAGTTAAATTGTTGTTGATATTGGAAGTGTTGGATTGAGTTTGTTTTAGGGTTTTGAAGTGATTATTGATGTTTAACTTGAGTTTGCTTGATTATTTTCTTAGATTTGCATGTGGTTGAGGTTTGTTGAAATTGTAAGCTTAGAATTGAGAATTTGGCCGAGGGCAGTAGCCTTGTGGATGCCACGCCCGTGGCCTTGGTTGGCCATGGCCGTGGAGGATGGGAGCAAGGGTGGCAGAACCATTCCTTAAGCCACGCCGGTGGGGGTTGAGGTGGCCACGACCGTGGGCCTTTGTGAGTAATGTTGAAGTGTAATTGGTGATTTAAGGGCTTAGTAAGAGGTTATTAAGTGATAAATTGTATTGGAATTCATGAAATTGTATCATTTTTGGATTAGGTTTTGAAAGAAGGTGATTTGCCCTAATTTGGAAAGTGAAGAATCTTGGAAAAGGAAAGTGTTTAGAGTTGTGTGAATTGTTATTGAGGTAAGTACAAATCTTGCATTATTGCATTGTTAATGCATATGAATAATGTTATGTTGTGTACAATGTGGAACATACATTCATATGATGTTGAGATTGAATATACATTTGATGATATTGATGATGTTTATAAATAATGTACTTTGTTTTATTTATGTCAATGATGCCATAAGTATAATGTGAAGGATATGATGTAAATGATTATGTATTTGAAAGATGAGTTGCTATAATGTTATGTTTTGCATAATGTGAATTGAGGCATGTGTGCCTATGTGATGATGTTTAATGTATTTGGTTATGTATACTTGAATAATGAAATGTGATAATGTAAATTGGAATATGATAAGATATGAGGCCATTGTGTTTGGCTATGATGATTCAAAAGAGATATGAAGCCATTGTGTTTGGCTATGATGATTCAAAAGAAATAAGAAGCCATTGTGTTTGGCTATGATGATGAGAATTGAGAATGAAATGAATAATGAAATAATAAATGAGTTGTGTGGCTAATGTGTTATTCCATTTTCAGAGTTTGTTGTTGGTGGCATGCCTATTATTAGTAACAATCTCTTGAAGTTAGGTTGGACTTGGTCCTTGAAGCCTAATTGAGATGTTACCACCCTTGAAGCTAGGTTGGATTGGTTCTTGAAGCCAAGTTGGGTTGATACTTAGCATGCTTTGTTCCCCTTGAAGCTTGGTTTAACCAAATCCTTGAAGCCTAGTCGGGTTTATGATAATGATAAATGTGATAACAAAACCAAAGCATTAACTCTGAAAGTTGAATGGCATATTAGTGTGTTTTGGGCCCATGCTTGTCTTTGTTTAATGTGATTCATGAATGGTAAAGTGATTGACTAATGAGGTATATGGAAAGAGGTTGAATTATGATATGTTCATATATATGTAGTTTATGAAATATAAAGGTATGATGTTAGCTTTTCATCTATGATGTTGTTGTTATAAATAGAATGTGTGACATTGCATTGCACTAAAGCATAATGTTAATGTAATTTGTATTACTAAGCCGTTGGTTTAGCGCGATAGTGTTGATCGCGCAGGTGACAGAGTTGAACCCGAGAGTTCCTCGAAACCAAGTGAGAGTAGACATTGAAGAATTTACTTTTGGACTTAAAGATCAGAGAAGAGCTGCCAATCATGTATATATTCTATGTTTTGTAAACTTTGTTTTGTAACATATTTGTAATAACTTCTACTGTGAATTAATAAACGTTATATATATATATATCGTGTCTTTTGGATTTCTTTTAAAATGTTTGAGATTGGTTTCACTTATTTACAAAGATATATGTTGTGTATTTTTAAACTGTGACATTTCCTATATTCAGTATACGTATATTACGATCGTTTAAGCATGCTTAGTACGTATACGGGGTATAGGGGTGTTACAAATTTACTACCTGCTTTCTTAATGCCACCTTCCATATTTGTCCACAAGTCCTCTGCACTAGCCTCAAGGTTCCAAATGTCTTCCTTTAGTAACTCCTCCTTAAAGGTACCTTGAGCTAGGTCTTTCAATTTCCACCATCTTATCCTTGGTTCCAATACTTTCTTATCATTCCTCCAGTTACTTTTATTCTTAACATCTAAAACCACAAATACGATGTTACACCGTCAATGCTTCACCCGGAATGACCTTGCAATCCTTACACTTACTTTTGTCCCGTCTTCGAGTAAGTATGAAGTCTATTTGACTTTGGGTTCATCCACTCTTAAAGGTAATCAAGTGTGACCCCCTCTTTTCAAAGCAGGTATTTGCCAGCACTAGATCATAAGCCACCGCAAAATCCAAAATGCTCTTTCCCTCCTCATTCCTGTTGCCAAAACCATAACCCCCATGGACCCTATCATAACCATTACTATCCTTACCAACATGCCCGTTAAGGTCCCCACCAATGAAAATTTGCTGATTATCCGGAATACTTTGCATGATTTCATCCATATCTTCCCAGAACTGAACCTTGGATGCTCCGTCCAAACCTACTTGGGGAGCATAAGCACTAATAACATTAATAGTGTCATCTCCCAAAACAAGCCTCAAAGAGATAATCCTGTCTCCCTTTCTCTTCACTTCCACCACCTTGTCTTTAAGCGTAGGCTCAATAATAATGCCCACACCATTCCTATTGTTATCCAAGCCACAATACCACAGCTTATATCCTGAGTTACCAATCTCTTTTGCTTTATTTCCCTTCCACCTGGTTTCCTGCAAACAAGCAATACTAACCTTCCTTCTTTTCAAAGTATCTACAAGCTCTATAGACTTCCCAGTCAGAGTACCAATATTCCAACTACCTAATCTTAATCGGCTCCCTTGGACTTGCTTCTTTAGCCGCATTCGTCCATAATGCGGTAGCCCTTTCCTGTCTGACACCACATCCGGGCACTGATATGGCGGGACTAACTTCTTTACCCATACCCATCCATGGCATGGGAACCTTTGCTCATACTCCATCACACCCAGGCGTCGATGTGATGGAACCCCTTGCTCATTTAACACTACACCCGGCTGCCGATGTAGCGCGTGCCTAGGTGAGCACGTCCCAACGGTATAATGATAGTTTTGAGGATCCATAAAAAGTTTGGCAAAATTTTTACACTGGCCGCCAACCTACCGCAACCCTCCTCCTTTATCCGGGCTTGGGACCGGCTACGATACTCGCAGGCGGAGTTATAACCATATATATATATATTAAAATAATTTAATAATTAATTATTTAATTATTTATTTAATAAATTAAAATTTCAAAATTCCTCTTTCATTCAAAAATAATTTATTTTTAAATTATTTTATTAATTTTAAATTTCTAAGATTTAATTACCAAAATACCCTTTTACTTTGACTTTTCTTTTAAAAAGTGTTGACTTTTATATGTTGTATATATTTTACAGATATATCACATATATATTCCACTTTTTCATTTAAAATCATTAATTTAATTTATCCATTTAAATTATAATTTATTTTATTAAATTTCCAAAATTAGAACTTTTAAAAAATTTAGGATATTACACATATGCACAAGTAATGTGTATCTTATATACACATCAAATGTACCTTATATGTGTATTAAATATATTAAGTATGTAATGTATTAATCCAACATATACAATTAATATACCATATGTATATGTTATATATACACTAGATATATATATTGGGTATATGCAACTTTTATATTTCCAAAATCACGGATGTGGCAATATGTATTATACTTATATAGGGTATAAGGGTGTCACAAAGCCTCTGGAAGTGATGGTCTTCATGTAGGTTTTTTCCAAAATCAATGGGGCACTATTGGGGCGGATGTGTGTAAGGAAGTTAGGTGTATCTTTGATGGAGGTGATATTGAGACTTCCATGAACAACACTTTGATTTCCCTAATTCAGAAAATGGACCAACCTGCCCTTATATCACAATTTTATCCTATCTCGCTTTGTAACGTTATTTACAAATTGTTTATGAAAGTGATTGTTAATAGGATGAAATGTGTGTTACCTTCTCTGATCTCTCTTATCAAGCAAGTTTTAATCCAACCCAACAAATTTTAAATAACATTATAGTTGCTCAATAAGTAATGCATACAAAGCAGATCAAGAAATATTGTGAGGGCTATATGGAAATCAAGGTTGATCTTGCTAAAGCATATGATAGGATCAACTGGGACTTCCTTTTTGACACTCTCTTAGATGCTAAATTTCTATTGCCTTTGGCCTCTCTTATCTTGAGGTGTGTCAAGTGTAGTAGCATGCAACTTATTTGGAATGGCTTCCTTTCTGATGTTTTTTTCCCTTCAAGAGGATTGAGAAAAGGTAATCCATTATCACCTTGCCTCTTTGTGCTTTATTTAGAGAGGCTTTGTGATAGTATTCTATTGATGTTGGAGCTTGGAAACCCATTTCCTTAAGCAGTAGTGGACCTCCTCTTTCGCATCTTTTTTTTTTTTGCAGAAGACATGATCTTTTTTGCTAAAGCTAGCTTAGACCAAATTGATGTTATTCAGAATGTGCTTCAACAATTTTGTGATTCATCGAGTCCGTTGGTTAGTATTGGGAAAACTCAAGTTTTATTTTCAAATAATGTGCCTCAAAGTTTAAGGAAGAAGATGAGCTCTGGATTGGGCTTTGTTTTAACTTCAGATCATAGGAGATATTTAGGGGGTGCCTTTACTTCACTCTAGAGTGGTTAAATGCACTTAACATTATTTGGTGGACAAAGTCCAAAGCCGATTGGCTAGTGGGAATGTCACGAAGTTATCCTTGGCAACTAGGTGTAATACCTTCATACCCTATATACGTATAATACATACATCCAGTATATATAAAATGCACATATATAGTATAAGAATGTCACAATCCGGTTTAATAAAAATTTTCATGTTCCCAATTTAAATTCCAAACACTTTAAAATGTATATTTAAATAATAAATAAAATATTTATTATTAATTATAGGTTCCAAAATAAGCATTTTACTTAAAAATCTCTTAGAAAAATTTCACCAGAGTTTTGTCTGTAAATAGGACATCCCAAAAATTTTACAATCACTCAACCTGTATAAACATACTCTCAATAAATAATAAATCACACATTTCACCCCCAACTTCTCAATCTCTCCATATTTTCCTCAAAATATTTAAATATGTACATATATATATATATAAATATCAATCACATATATATACATTTCCACATTGTAAAATTTCTCCAAAAAGTCTTTATAATTTACAATATATATACCCCAAAACATAAACATAATATATTTAATAACAAAATATACCATAATATATATATATACATGATGGTAACCGACATTGATCTGGTAGCAACAAAATCAACTCAATCAACAGCAAGTCTAGACCTGACCAGGTCTAGCAGAACTCTCTAGATCTATCGGATCACCCCTGTCACCTGCGCGATGAAATGCAATCGCGCTAAGCTAAAAGTCTAGCAGTACAAACTTTGATAATAATAAAACTTTAATATAATGCCAATGCATAATGCTTTTGCATGTGTATGTCACTATATGGCACTCAATTCCATTTTAAAACATAATCTTTAATCTTTTTATAATTCACATAAATACATACACAAGCATGAGCCCAAAAAAACTAATATATTATTCAAATCCCAGAGTTACTATTTTGGTTCATATTGACACTCAGTGTCTAATCCCGAAGAAAAATCATATATCAGTGACGCCTAGTGTCTAACCCCGAAGGCAAATCATGAGGATAACCTCATAGGCATGCTGCTAAACAAAGAACTCTAGAAATTGAATAACATACTAGGCACACAATTAATAAATATTCTTCATAATTAACTTTTCTTATTACATTGCCTTATTTTCTCATTTTTCTCATTCATATCAATATCAACTCATATAAATTCATTATATCTCATAATTTCACCACAATGTATCTTATTTCATGTTAAAATCACATTGCCTAATTATTTTTGGGTCATTCTCACATAATGCACATAAATCACGTTTTATTCATCTTAGCAACTAATAATGGCTTTTTATAATGCATACACAACAATTCACATGTTATAGCACAATGCTTATGAATGTTCATGCTATTAAGTAGCTTAACACATTTTCTATCCAAAATGTGTTAGGCCAAATTTAATGCCACCATATCCAATTTATCAAAAGTTTATACATACCTCAATATGCACTCAAATGCAAGCTAAAAGTTACCCTCCAATCTTCACTTCCAACTTGCCCTTCAACACTAATGTTGGGCAATCTACTTCTTCTTAATGCCTATTCAAAATGTGAATAAACATAAACCTTTAGGATCACATTTTAAGGCATTTCAACTATAGAACCCTAATAAAACATCACTCCTATAAATTTTTAAAATTTAGCTTTTCATTGCTTTAACTTTGAAATTCCATGTTAATCCATTTAAATTAGTGTTTTAAGTTTATTTATATCATTAAAAACATATTATAATATGTTTTAACTAATTATATTAAATAAACACATGTTCTTATACAAAATTCTAAAATACCACAACCTTCATCATTTAAGGTTCTTCATTCCAACTCATTCCAATTATTAATCCAAGCTTATTTTTATCACTTATACCATTAATTAACATGATCTAAACATTAAAATCAAATAATCAACCATTCTTTGAAAATTCCTTTCTAAAACCCTAAATTCAATACTACCTTATCCAATATCTAACCAAACTTAACCAAATCCATCATTTGACTTTAAAATCCTTTTGTATGCATCAAAACAACATATTTGGAACCAATTTACACAATTAAAATACATAATTCCAAAAGTCCAAATTTTCCATAACCCTAAATTATCTCTTTCAACCAATCTTAACTCAAACTTAATCATTCCTTCAATCCAACTTAAAAATCATTAATAATTAATCAAAATAACTTCATACATACCTATTCAAGCAATTAAATCATGCTAATACAAAAACCCAAAATCAACATATTCATACTTTTCCATAAAACTTGAAAAATTGGTAAAGAAGCTTACCAATTGATGAAGAAACTTCCAAAACTCCACTTAAATCCTTGAAATCTCTTCAATATTTGATGAATGGAGGAAGAAAACCTTTGCTCCTCTAGCCATGGAGGTTTGGTCTCCCTTGAAGAAGTTTTTTGAAAAACCTTGTTTCTTTTCTTCTTCTCCCTTTTCTTTCTCTTTATTTTTCTTACTCTTCCCTTTCTTTGAGCATTTTATCATTTTGTTCTTCTTCCTTGTAGGACTGTCAAGTACAAAACTTTCAAGAACTGGATGGTCTTTCTCCTTTTTCTCTGATTTTGATTGAATCTTTGGTTGGGTTGGACCAATTCAAGTCAAACTGTCCTTATAAACCGAATGGAAGCCTTTTGTTGTCTTAGGTAAAAGAAAACTCAGTTGGATTTCTGAACTATTTTGGGTTTTCTTTTCTTTTTCTTTTTTTCTTTTTTTCTTTTATCTTTTTTTCTTATTTTTCTTTTCTTTTTTTTGCTCTTTTTTTTGATTTGGTTCTAGCTCTAAAAGAGTTGTCTTGTGTGTACCAATTTGGGTTTCCAATAATGGATGAGTGGAGTGACATAAATCTCCTTTAACAGGGATAAATCATTTGTTACTATGATGTTATCTTGATATATTGGAGATATTAGGAAAACTTCAACTACCGTTATGGTCTTGAGAACATCAACTATCCTTATGGTCTTGGCTATGCATTCCATTCTTTGATCTTCTTGCCTCTTCACCTTAGTGATCATAAGACTTGTCAAAAGTATCACAATAGCTCAGGGTAGGTTGTTGGGGTTATATGCCAATGAAAAGAAAGCTAAAATTTTATGAAGGCTCAATGGGACAACTAGGGATTGATATTTAATAGGGTGGATACTAGTTGTTGGCTTGTCAAACAATGCCTAGATCATCTCTCCCTTAAATAAGCAGAGTTCAATTTTGCTTCGAAAGTTTGTCAAAGCATGTTCTAAGACTGACTAGGACTTAGACAAAGATAATTATGCAGGAGCCCTCTCTAAGTAAGCATACACAACTCAATGCTATAGAGCAATTCCCTCACCTAGTAAATTTATTCAAGTCATGATGCCTAGACATATTAATTTATGAACATCAAGCTAGATTCCTCATTGGTTGAGCACCAAAATGAACAAAGACCAACAAATTTTTTGATAAAAGTAATTTATTCAAACAACTTTAAATTTGAAAAACACGATTGTTCCAATTAAATATTAAAAAATAAAATTGAAAAGCAACATTTAAGCTAAGGAAAGTTTATTGAGTTAAGCTTCTTTTCCTTTCACATCTTCAATATTTCCATCTTGAAAGGATGACAAAACAAAATTTTCTTCCAATCCTTTTCCTACCATGAAGGTTCCTGGAGGTGGCACTCTTCCAAATTTAGGCAAAGGATTGTTCTTGGTCTTGGGCTTGTCTGGCTCAGGTAGCTTACCACTGTCGATTAGATTCTGGATCTCATGCCTCAACTTCATAAAATTGTACATTTTGTGTCCAGGCCTTTGATGGAATTGGCAAAATGCATTAGTATCAAAGTTAGGTGGAAGAGGATTAGACAAAGGACGAGGAGTCAAGGGTTGTAACAATCCCTTCTTTTGTAGCTTATTAAGAACCCAAGACAATGGCTTGCCTAATTCTAAAGACTGCCTCATTCCTCCTTGACTAATGACATTAACATCAGCTTCCTTTTGTGTACTTTGATTGCTAGGCTGATAATTTCCTTTCTCATTCCTTCTTGCCGAAAAGCGATTCTTCTCCTTTTCCCACTCTTCAATTTGTAGACCAGCTTGGAGAAGATCTTTGAAGTCCCTTATAAGGGTGTGAGATAGCCTTTCATGGAGGTTAGGCAGGATGCCTCTGACAATCATCCTTATTTGATTAGACTCATCGGGCCTCTTCCTGAGCAAAGCAGCCTTGTTTCTCCATCTTTTCACATAGTCCACAAAATTCTCATTTGGCCTTTGTCTAATGGACTCAACTTCCATTAAGATAACTTCTAGCTTGACATTGTACCCATATTGTTGAATGAAAGCCTTGTACAACATGTCCCAATCTTTTTGAGTACTTTCCTCTAAGGTGTTGAACCAATTTTGGACAATAGGGTCCAATGAGAGCATAAAGTACCTTAAAGTTTGAGCCTTAGTGGCTCGGATAGATTGCATAGCAGTGATGTACTGCTTCACATGGAGATGAGGGTTTCCAGTACATTGTATCTAGCAAAGGAAGGCATCTTGAACTTATAAGGGACCTCCTCATCTTGGTCAAAAAGTTTGTCGATCTCGAACATCTCTTCGGTTTTCAATTTCTTTTCAAAATCAACAATCATCTTCTCAACATCAGATGTCTCGATCTTTTCAATAGTTGTCTTCTCAATAACCTTTAGCTCCTTTTTGTCTTAAGGATCTTGGAAGTATTGAGCCCAGTCGTCTTCATCATCAATGATCACCTTATCATCATCAAAAGCCACTTCACCAACTTTAGCCTTCCCTTTGTCCTTTGGCTTCTTGGTGCTAGCAGATACTTCAGCATTGTTTCCTAAAATTGCAGTTAATTGATTCTTTATGGTCTCAGCCAGGGCCTCTTATTTCTTCCATCTTGGCATTGAGGGCGTCGTCCACCATTCTTTGAATTTGTTCAGGCTCCATTGCTTTTGTTGGGCAAGTAATTGAGCTGCTACTAGATTCTTCGTCTCTGGCATAGGTCAGATTGTTGTAAGCTTTTGAACTGTCGTAATCCAGGGCTATGAGCCAGAGAGGATCAATGATATGAGATGCAAATGTATGCATGTATGCACAAACAATCAATAAAGAAAGATAAATAGGACGTTCCTTCTAACCTTATAACTTCCACACACGGATGGCGAGTCTCTTTTCCTAGGTAATATGGTTAATAAAATACCAACATGGGGTATCCTATTTTTTGAATAATTCCCTCAGACGTTTCAACCAGTAGTTATATTTTCAAAAATGAAAATTAGTTCATGATAATTCCCATTAATTAGGCTTTAGTCCATTCAACCTACTAAAGTAGCTTTTATGCTATATTGGATTAAAACTAAATTAAGAGGTTTATTATAAATAGATTTCTCACTTGAAAAAGCAACTAGTGGTTCATGCCAAAAACAAGCCTATGGTTAATTATTCTTAGTATAAATTAGGCTCACAATTGATTTTTGGTATTTCGTAATTGACCTAAATAATTTGCAAGCTCTTTGAAAATAATTTTGTTTCTAAGCCCATTGTAAAAAGATTTTAGAAAAAATGGATTTTGGGCCTTGTATTTGGATCATGAGAAAAGAATTTTTTGATTTATTTTTAGAAAAGTTTTATGTCCAAAGACCATCTTAAAAAGTCTTGAAAATAACTTTAGTCTTTTGGATTTAGAGAAAAATTTATTTTGAGCTTACAAATGTACTTAGGTCATATTAGAAAAAGAACAAACCAAATAAGCCATGATTTAAGCCAAGGTAAATTAACCATAGTCAAACAACAAGCATTTGGGGTAAAAACCTAAGGAAAGTAACTAGGCCAATTACATGAGCTTTAGTCTTTGGGTAAAATGGCTTAGGTTCCTATAGCAAGTATATACCAAATGGTACGAGGCTATGAGTGGTTATGCCATGCTCGATCTCCATACCTTGAGTGAAAGTATGGTATCCCTTACATAACATAACACGGGTAACACGGGCGTCCTAACTCACGCACACGATGCAATCTAGCTAATGAGGTACCCAATAATGGAAACATACCTCTTACAATTTGATTACTAAAACAAACAAATAATAATCATAATAATAAAGAAAATATCCATCCATGATAAATTAAATAAATCAAGCATTGAAATTAAATAAATCAACCATCAAAACATATAAAAAACTATATAATCAAATCTAAAATTAAATAAAGCAATTAAAGATATAAATTAAGGTTTATGTCTCAATTTAGGGTTCTTTAATTAACATTTAGGGTTTTGGGAATTTTGGAATTATTATTATTATTATTTAGGCTACTGTGAAGATTTTAGAAAAATGGAATGGATTAGGGTTTTATAAATTTAAGAAAATAGTAAGGGTTTTGGTTAATCAAATTAGGGTTTATGGTTAACATCATAAAATTAGGGTTTTGGAATCTTAAGACATTAGGTTTTATATTTCATGTTTATTGGGTTGTTATTTTAAGTTTATTGGGTTATGGCTTTAGGGTTTAGATTCACTAAATTCGGTTTTAAGTTCACTGGATTAGGCTTTAGGAAAACTAGGGTTTACTGTTTTGGTTTTTGAGAAATTTAGGGTTTTTGGTATTTTAGAAAACATATTTGGTTTTCGGATTTAAGAAAACAGTTTAGAGTTTTATAAAAATAATTATGATTTTAGAAAATGTAAAGAAGACTAGGGTTTGGAGATTTAAGAAAACATTTGGAAATTTTGGACAAAAAGTTAGGGTTTGGATGAAAATAGTTCGGAGAAAACAATTTAGGGTTTTGAAGCTTTTGGAAACAGAAGAAACCCTTTAGGGTTTTTAAGGTTTTTAAAAGTAGAAGAGACAATTTAGGGTTTTTAAGGTTTTTGGTAACAGAAGAGTAATTTAGGATTTTTGAAGTTTTGGAAATGGGAGAGAAATATTTTAGGGTTTTAAGGTTTCTGGAAAGAAAAGAACAATTTTAGGGTTTTAAAGTTTTGATCACTGACTAAGGCTGCTGGATGAACATATTACCAGGTTTAATAATTTAGGTTTCTGAAACAAAAATCAATGATAGATATATTTAAAAGAAAATATGGCAATAACATTGTAAATATAATTGAAGCAAAGATTTATAATCAAACCTCCATTCGTTGGTTCCACCAAAACTGATTTCTGGATGAACAATGACAAAGGCAGTGTTGCTGCCTTTAATAGATTGTTGATTGCTTCTTGTTGCTAATGTCTCTTGCTTGCTAGGGTTTTCTGTCTCTCTTTTCCTTAGTCAGAAGTCCAAAGTTTTCCTCTAGTAAAAACCAATTTTCCATCCCTTAATTCTGAGTTTTAATGTGTTATTTATAGGAAAAATCATAAACCTACTTCTAATTGTTTAAGGAAATTAAAATCAAATAGGAAAAGAAACCAAAACCAAATAGAATTTGGTTACGGAAGAAACTGCGTTGGAAAACTACGCTGGAAAAAAAAAAACTGCTGCGGGCCAAGAATTGCCAGCGCTGGAAAATTGCTGGCGAAAAACTTGGGCGGCCAGCCAATTCGCCGCAGGATTTTCTTTCGCCCGCAGGAAATTCCTACGGTGAATTGGCCCAAGGCCATTTTACCGCAGGATTTTCCTGTGGTGCAGGAAATTCCTTCGAGGAATTGGCCCAGGTCAATTCTCCTTCGGCGACGAAATTTTTCGTCACCGATTTTTTTATTATATATCTTTATTTTTTATTTTTATTTTTATTATTACTTTTTTTAAACTTTACTAATATTACTTTTTTTTATTTTTATTAAAAATTATAAATAATAAATAATAAATACTAAAATAGATATTATTTAATTAAATACCACAAAAATTATTTTGGACCATATAAAAAATATCGGACCAGACTGGAAAAAAAATTAAGGGTCTACACAAACAATCTTGAATCACCTTCACTTTCTCTTTCGTTTCCTTAATCAAATCGGGATCGACTAGTTTATCTTCTCCAATCTCATCCCAATATAATGGTGTCCTGCACTTCCTAAGGTCTCATAAGGCCTCATAAGGTGTCATCCCAATACTGGACTAATGACTGTTATTATAAGTGAATTCAATTAGTGGCAAGTATCTGTCCCAGCTCCTAGTGAAATCAATGATATAGCTCCTTAACATATCCTCTAGAATCTGTATCACTCTCTCTCTATCTGCCCATCCATCTAAGGGTGGAAAGTAGTACTAAATTGCAATTGAGAACCCAATGCATCCTGCAAACTCCTCAAAAATCTAGATGTAAAACGAGGATCTCGATCCGACCCTAAAGAAACTGGGACTCCATGCAACCTTGCTATCTCACTGATATACAACTCAGCTAACCTCTCAAGTGAGTAATCCATCCAAACTGGAAAAAAATGAGTTGTCTTCATCATTTGATCAACTATTACCCATATTGCATCATGCTTCTTCTAGGTCAAAGGTAATCCAGTCACAAAATCTATCGTCACTTGCTACTATTTCCACTCTGGTATTGATAATGGCTGAAGCAACCATGAAGGGACTTGGTGTTCAGTCTTCACTTTCTGGCAAGTGAGACATCTGGATACAAACTCTGCTATGTCCCTCTTCATACCTGACCACCGGTAATGCTACTTTAAATCTTGATACATCTTGGTACTACCAGGGTGCATAGCATAGAATGACTGATGTGCTTCAGCTAAAATCTTCCTCTTCAATCCTGCATCATCAGGAATGCACAGCCTATCTCTGTGCATCAAACTACCATCCTCTCTCATATGAAAGTCTTGACTCTCCAAAATGAGTTGTCTTCATCATTCGATCAACTATTACCCATATTGCATCATGCTTCTTCTGGGTCAAAGGTAATGCAGTCACAAAATCTATCGTCACTCGCTCCCATTTCCACTCTGGTACTGATAATGGCTGAAGCAACCATGAAGAGACTTGGTGTTCAGCCTTCACTTTCTGGCATATGAGACATCTAGATACTATGTCCCTCTTCATACCTGACCACCAGTAATGCTGCTTCAAATCTTGATACATCTTGGTACTACCAGGGTGCATAGCATAGAATGACTGATGTGCTTTCGCTAAAATCTTTCTCTTCAATCCTGCATCATCAGGAATGCACAACCTATCTCTGTACCACAAACTACCATCCTCTCTCATATAAAAGTCTCGACTCTCCCTCTTTTGGTAAAACCATCACAATTTTTTGGATTTTCTCATCTACCAACTGGGCTTCCCTAATATGCTCTAACAAAATTGGCCTCAACTGCAACTGAGCCATCAATGCACCATCATCACATGACTCAAATCTGGCATGTAACGCTCTCAACTCAACAAGCAATGAGAGCAAATAGGCAGTGAAACCTGCCATAGACTTCTGACTCAAGGCATCCGCAATAACATTTGCCTTGCCAGGATGATAATCAATTAAATAGTCATAGTCTTTAATCAACTCTAACCACCGTCTCTATCTCAAATTCAACTCCCTCTAAACACCTAGGTACTTCAAACTCTTGTGATCCATGTAAATGTAGTATTTCTCCCCATACAAGTAATGCTACCAAATCTTTAATGCAAAAACTATGGCTGCTAACTCCAAATCATGAGTTGGATAATTCAGCACATGAGGCTTCAACTGTCGAGATACATAAGCAATGACTCTACCCTTCTGCATCAGAACACAACCTAAACCACTATGTGAAGCATCACTGTATATCACATAGGGTTTACCTTCCACAAGTAGGGTAAGAACAATAGCTTGAGTCAACATGTCTCTCAACTACTCAAAACTTGCCTGACACTGATCTGTCCACAGAAATCTAAGCCCTTTTCAAAGTAATCTGGTGAGTGGTGTAGCTATCATAAAGAAATCCTTCACAAACAAATGATAATAGCCCGCCAATCCTAGAAAACTTATAACCTCTATCACATTCTTTGGTGGACTCCAATTCAAAATAGCCTCAACTTTACTTGGATTAACTCTAATACCCTCTGCTGATAACACATGACCAAGAAAAGTCACCTGATCAAGCCATAACTCACACTTAGACAACTTAGCATATAACTGCTTCTCTCTCAATGTCTGCAATACAATCCACAGATGCCTAGTATAATCTTCCTCATTAAGTGAATACATCAGAATATCATCAATGAAGACTACTACAAACTGATCTAAGTTTGGTCTAAACACATTGTTCATCAAATTTATAAATGTTGCTGGTGCATTCGTCAATCCAAAGGGCATCACCAAAACTCATAATGCCCATAGCTCGGACAAAAACCTTTCTTGGGTACATCCACATCTTTAACTCTCAGCTGATGGTACCTTGATCTTAGATCAATCTTAGAGAATACTGCTGCTCCCTTCAACTGATCAAAGAGATCATCTATCCGAGGTAATGGATACTTATTTTTGATAGTCACTTTATTCAACTACCTGTAATCAATACATAATCTTAAGGTGCCATCCTTCTTCTTCACAAACAAGACAGGTGCTCCCTACGGTGACACACTAGGGTGAATGAACCCTTTATCAAGTAACTACTGCAACTGCACCTTTAACTCCTTCAATTCTGCAGGTGCCATCCAATAAGGGGTAATAGAGATGGGAGTTGTACCAGGCATCAGATTGATACCGAACTCCACCTATCTCTCAGGAGGTACCCCTGGCAGCTCATCAGGGAAAACATCCAGAAACTCGGCT
This sequence comes from Garcia nutans, assembly GCA_947685225.1. Lineage (NCBI taxonomy): Eukaryota > Viridiplantae > Streptophyta > Magnoliopsida > Malpighiales > Euphorbiaceae > Garcia > Garcia nutans. The sequence goes on from CANTUV010000007.1 coordinate 53,126,921, forward strand.
ACTGTAGGTAAACTGTCAAGCTGGGACCCCACTGCTATGGTATCAACAACATGAGCCAGATATGCCTCACATCCCTTTTTGAATCATTCTCCTAGCTGATATAGCTAAGGTAAACATGGATGAGAGGTGTCTCTGCTCACTAGATACTAGCACATCTCTACCATCACGTGTTCTCAGAGTAACACGATTCTATTGATAGTCTACCATAGCCCCATGCCTGGATAAACAATCCATGCCCAAAATTAGATAATACTCCCTAAAAGGCATCTCAATTAGGTCACCAAGAAACTCCTCATCCTGAACAACAACTATCTCAGCGCACCCTGCTAACTATAACACTGTGCCCTAAAGGATTTGTAACCAACAATTAAATCTTAGGAACTCCGAATGAATGTCACTCATAGGCAAGATGGATGCATTGATATATGAATGCATAGATCCATGGTCTATCAATGCATGAACTGAAGTATCAAATAAGGTAAAAATATCAGCTATGATAGCTGAAGGATCTAGCTACCTCTGCATCACATAAATTCGCTGTGATGGCCCTACATCCTCTGGTTTACTCCCTGCTCTAGAACATCCTCTTAGACCAGTTCCTAATCTACCACCGCTACCAAAACCTCTGCCACCATGACCCCCTCTGACACTAGATCTAGAAGCTATTGAATCTGTCCGTCTGTCATCTGGTGGCTCTAGATAGTCTCTAAGAAAATGGTCTGGTGATCCACACCTATAACATACTGCTGGTGCACCAGTCCTCCAACAGATACCCCCATGTGCCCTACCATAATGAGCACAGGTAGGTGGAGTAGGCCTCTGAGTCTCTGGGGTCGGGGCACTCGCCACTGAGGCTGCAGATCTCTATCTTTGCCTCTGCTACTGTGATGACCCGTCAGGCTGCCCCTAGCTCCTACTAAACTGCTGAGGATATCCCTCTTGATCTCTCTTCGATGATGAAGACCCTGCCTCACCCTGGGGGTCTCCTAGCTCTGCTCTCATTTGCTTTGGCAGCTGCTGCAATACCTTGTGCCCTATCTATACTCCTGGCAACTGCAACCAACTGAGAAAAATCCTGATACCGAGAGCGTACCACTAAACACATGATAGAGGGTCTCAGCCCCTCCTCAAACCTCCGGCACCTGTCAACCTCATCAGATATAATCCCCCCTGTATACTTACTCAGCCGGATGAACTCAATCTCATACTCAGTCACATTCCTCGTGACCTGCCACAAACTCATAAACCCCTTCTTCTTACCATCCTTATACTCTCTGGGAGTATACTTCTTCTCGAATTCCTGCAGGAAATCAACATATGTTAGAATTGGTGGATCAGTTGTACTATGGGGAACCATCTTCCACCACTCATATGCATCCCCCTAAAGAAGAGATCTAGCATAATCAAACTTCTCCTCCGGACTAGCCTGCAACCGAATGAACACTCTCTGGACCATGTCCAGCCGCCACTCTACTATAACCAGGTATGTAGTGTCGACAAAATCTATGGCTCCAAACTTCCTCAGCTTGTCATACTTTCTAGTCGGCAACTGCTGCTGTGGCTACAATTTTGGTGGCGGCTGTGGCTGCTGTACCAGAGCCTATCTCAACAACTCCATCATATGTCATACCGAGCCCGGGAAAACCTCCTCAACTGCCTAACTGGCATAGAAGCAAATTCCTCTCCAGTAGTCTCAACACTAGATCTAACTCTACTTTCATCAGAAGCTACACTCTATGCACTATACTCTATAGACTAGTGTGTCCTAGATGCCATAACTACCTATATATGAAAATACAACAAAAATTGCTGCATCAAAGATCAAATAAAATACCAGTGCCATTGTATTTATCAAAATTTAAAATCATATTTAAAATCTCCATTTTCTCTCTCTAATAATCCACCTGGGTCGAGAACCTCAAACCTAGACTCTGATACCAAAATAAATGTAGCACCCTTATGCCCTATATACTTATAATACATACATCCAGTATATGTAAAATGCGCATATATAGTATAAGAATGTTTCAACCCGGTTTAATAAAAATTTTCATATTCCCAATTTAAATTCCAAACACTTTAAAATGTATATTTAAATAATAAATAAAATATTCATTATTAATTATAGGTTCCAAAATAAGCATTTAACAATATATATCCCCCAAAACATAAACATAATATACATAATAACAAAATATACTATGATATAATATATATATATATATACATGATGGCAACCAACACTGATCTGGTAGCAACAAAATCAACTCAATTAACCTCAAGTCTAGAACTAACCAGGTCTAGTAGAACTCTCTGGATCTACTGGATCATCTCTATCACCTACACGATGAAATGCAATTGTGCTAAGCTAAAAGTCCAACATTACAAACTTTGATAATAATAAAACTTTAATATAATGCCAATGCATAATGCTTTCGCATGTTATGTCACAATGTGGACTCCCAATTCGATATGGGACCTTAACTAAAGGTCCCCATATCGAATTGGAAGCCAATTTCGATATGGGATAGGCTCCATATCAAATTGGGGACTTCCCAATTCGATATGGACCTATATTTTGATGGATTAAATTTGGTTTGACTTCGAGATGGTCTCTGTTTGTTTAGATTGAGTCCAATATGGTCTCGATTTGCTATGTGGTTTTAACTCGATATGCATTACAGGATCCATTTTTAAAATGAAAAACTCACACTTATAAATACAGACTTTAAAAACCTAGAAGAGGACAAACTTTTAACTTCAGTAGACTTTGGAACTTCAACAGACTTCAGGAACGTCGAAAGAAAAAGAGACAGAGAGCAAGGACGAAGCAACGAAAGTGGGCAAATAAAAGAAAAGAAAATAACAAAAAAAATTGAAAGATCAAAGATAGAACGCATTAACAAGGCAGTAGCTTGCTATCTTATTTTTGATTCAACCAATAAATGTAAGGCTGGTGCGGACAAAAGTTTGGATCAAAGTTTGATTATTGATGGAATCAACAAACGAAGGTATGTCTCCCAAATTGAATCCATTTAACTATAACATATTAAGCTTCGGTGATTGTTTATATCCTTCATGCAAAGTAAATCCAGTAACCTTTAGTTCCAGTAACTTAGACGTGTTAAAGTTGATATTTTTTTAGTGCATGATTATTTAGTTAAAAATACCACACTAGCTTATTTCTTCCGACATCAAAACTTTAATCTTATTTTCGTAAACTTCAATCCTATTTACTTAAACCCTGAACCCTAATGTTATTTTCATAAAAATTCCAAAACCCTGTTTTTAAATCTAAACCCCCTAAACCCTAATTTCATTCCAGAAACTCTAATTCAAGATGTAAATCTAAATTTATATTTTTATTGCTTTATTTAAGTTTAGATGCATGATTTATTATATGTCTTAATAAATAGTTTATTTTTATTTGATTTTATGATGAATGCTAGAATATTTGTTATTTGATTTATTTTTAGTTTCAAGGAATTGTAAGAGCTATATTTTCATGATTGGGCACCTCAATTGATTAGGTTTTATGTAACTTGGTTTATTTTAAGTTTTGGATTAATGTAAAGGATATGTTTCCACCAATTGGTGGGTATCCTATTTTATTCATTTTCTTTTGGACATTGAACAATTGTAAATGCATGTTTCTATCCATGGATGGGTGATTATTCATTTATCTTATTTGAACTGATTGTGATTTTAATAAAATATTTATTTGTTCTTATGATTGCATGTAGTATGGATAATATCATTATATTTAAGAATTTTATAATATTAAGACCTGAAAAGGAGGTCAGTTCTAATGAACCGGGCATTGTGGAGGTGCTAGGTCATTCTCACCTTCCCCATGCATACCCAACTTTTCGAACCCAATAGGGGGTTGGGGATTCCTTAGGAATCGAGTCATCCGCCCCTTTTTTTTCCCGGCCTGTCTGGGTGGTGACTTCATTTTCTCCAGGTTTAGGCTCGTGTTCTCTAAGGCCCTGAGCCTAACAGTGCCAAAGTCGCAAGAATCATTCCACATGGGAGTGAGGGGGGGGGGGGGGGGGGGCGAAAATCCGCCCTCACAGTGGCGACTCCACTAGGGATAAGAGAAGTTAATTCCGTTGGTCTTTATATTATTTTATTCTTTCTTACTATAGTATTATCCATTGCATCATTTATATTGCATTGTGTGCGTGAGTTAGGATGCCAATGTTACTCGTGTTGTGTTATGCAAGGGATACCATACTTTCACTCAAGGTATAGAGATCAAGCATGGTATGACCACTCATAGCCTTGTACCTCTTGGTATATACTTGCTATGGGAACCTGAACTTTTCAACTCAAAGACTTAAGCTCATGTAATTGACCTAGTTATTTTTCTTAGGTTTTTATCCTAAATGCTTGTTGTTTGACTATGGTTAATTTATCTTGGTTTAAATCATGGCTTATTTGGTTTGTTCTTTTTCTAATATGGCCTACCTATATTGTAAGATCAAAAATAATTTTTTTCCTTTAAAACACCAAAATCTCAAATGTTCAAATCTTTCAAGATGGGTTAAAAATCTTTTTCTACCTTATGGCCTAAGGGTTTTGCAACAAATTCATTTATTTTATCAAAGATTACAAAAGAGCTTATAAATATTTAGGTCAATTATGAAAATACCAAAAATCAATTGTGAGCCTAACTTATGCTAAAAACTATTAATCATGGGCTTGTTTTTGGCATGAATCATTAGTTACTTTTTCAAGTGAAAAATCTATTTATAATAAACCTCTTAATTTAGTTTTAATCCATTATAGCATAAAAGTTATTTTAATTGATTGGATGGATTAAAGCCTAATTAATGGAAATTATCATGAACTGATTTCTATGTTCAAAAATATAGCTATTGGTTAAACCGTCCAAGGGAATTTTTCTAGAATAAAATATCCCATGTTGGTATTTTGTTAACCATATACCTAGGAAAAGAGACTTTCCATTCATGTGTGGAAGTTATAAGGTTGGAAGGGACATCCTAATTATCTTTGTTTGTTTGTTGTTTGTGCATACATGCATACATGTATACACGCATCGCATAACATACCATTGATCCTTTCTGGCTCACAGACCTAGAGTACAGTAGTTCAAAAGTGTATCACAACCCAACCTACTCCAGTGACGTAGAATCCAGCAGTGACTCAATTAGCTTCTCACAAAAAGCAATAGATCCCAAGCAAATTCAAAGGATGGTGGACGACGCCCTCAATGCCAAGATGGAAGAGTTGAAGAAGGCCCTGGCTGAGACTATTAGGAACCAACTGACTGCACTTTGGGGAACACTGCCGAGGCATCTGCCAACACAAAGAAATCGAAGGACAAAGGAAAGGCTAAGGTTGGAGAAGTAGCCTTTGATGATGACAAAGTAGTTGTTGATGACGATGATGATTAGGCTCAATACTTCCAAGATCCTTAAAATAAGAAGAAAGAGCTGAAGGTTGTAGAAAGAACAACTGTAGAAAAGACAGAAACATATGATGTGGAGAGGATAATTGTTGATTTGGAGAAGAAATTTGAAAAAAAAGTTGAAAGCTGATGAGATGTTAGAAATTGACAAGCTGTTTGAACAAAATGAAGAGGTCCCTTATAAGTTCAAGATGCCTTCCTTCGCTAGGTACAATGAAACTAGAAATCCTCATCTCCATGTGAAACAGTACATTACTGCTATGCAGTTTGCCCGAGATAGTAAGGCTAAAACTCTAAGGTACTTCATGCTCTCATTGGACCCTGTTGTCCATAACTGATTCAACACCTTAGAGGATGGTACTCAAAAGAGCTGGGATTTACTATACAAGGCCTTCATCCAATAATATGGGTATAATGTTGAATTGGAGGTTACTTTAATGGAAGTTGAGTCCATTAGACAAAGGCCAAATGAGAACTTTGTGGACTATGTGAAGAGGTGGAGAAATAAGGTTGCATTGCTCAAGAGGAGGCTTGATGAGTAGGACCAAATCAGAATGATAGTAAGAGGCATCCTGCCTAATCTCCAAGAGAGGCTATCTCATACTCATATAAGGGATTTCAAATATCTTCTCCAAGCTGGATTTCAAATAGAAGAGTGGGAAAGAGAGAAGAACTATTTTTCTGCAAAATGAATTTATCAGTCTGGCAATCAAAGTATCCAGAAGGAAGTCGATGTTAATGCAACTGGTCAAGAAAATAGAAGATAATTTTTAGAATTGGGAAAACCTATGTCTTGGGTTTTCAACAAACTGCAAAAGAAGTGGTTGTTACAACCATTGGTTCCTTGACCCTTACCAAATCCTTTGCCTCCAAACTTTGATACCAAAGCTTTTTGTCAATTTCATCATACTCAAGGACATGAGATAGGTAGATGCACCTGATTGAAACATGAGATCCAAGATCTGATCGATAGTGGTAAGCTGCCTGAGCCCGATAAGCCCAATACAAAGGACAATCCTCTTCCTAGGTTCAATAGAGTGCCACCATCAGCAACCTTCATGGTAGGAGGAGGATTGGAGGAAGATTCTATCTTATCCTCCTTTCAAGATGGGAGTATTGAAGATGTGGAATAAGGAGAAATTTTATTCAACAAGCCTCTCTTATCTGGAAGTGTTGCTCTTTTTATTTTGCTTTCTTTAGTACTTATTTGGAATAATTATGTTTTTAAAATTAAGATTCTTTAAATAAATTATTTTTATTAAATTTTTATTGGTCTTTGTTCATTTTGGTGCCTAACTGATGATGAATCTAGCTTGATGTTCACAAATTAGTATATCTATGTATCATGATTTGAATGACTTTACTAGGTGAGGAAATTATTCTATAGCATTAAGCTATGTATGGTTACTTTGAGAGGGCTCCTACATAATGACCTTTGTCTAGATCCTAGTCGATCTTAGAACATGCTTTGATGAACTTTTGAGGCAAAATTGGACTCTGATTATTTAAGGAAGAAATGATATAGGCATTATTTGGTAAGCCAACAACTAGTATCCACCTAATTAAATATCAATCCCTAGTTGTCCCTTTGAGCCTTCATAAGATTTTAGCTAGCTTTTTATTGGCTTATAAACCCTGATAACCTACTCTGAGCTATTATGACACTTATAACAAGTCTAATGATCACTGAATTACAAAGAAGAAAGAAGATCAAGAAAAAGTTTGTTGAAGTTTATCTAAACTGGTCCTAATATCTCAAATCTATATCATCCGGATAAAAAAGGGTTCATCCTCATTGAAACAAACTCATCCTACTCCATTCATCCATAGTCATATGAATAAAATGGTACAACTCTCTTGGAGTTAGGACCCAAAAGAAAAAAAAAAGAGGAGAAAAGGAGAAAGGAGAAAAAAAGAAAAAACCCCAAAAAAAGGGCAGTTAACCCAAAAGGCATGTTTAGAAAGCCAATAAAGTTCTTTTTACCTGAAGCTTCAGAAGACTTCCACTTAGTTTATAAGAACAGATTGACTTGAATTGGTCCAATTCAGTCAAAGATTCAAATAAAATAAGAGAATTAGGGGAAAGACCATCTTTCATTTTATCCAACGTAGTTCAAGTCAGCAATATTAAAAGTCTTAGACTTAATATTCCAAAAGGGAAAAGGATGAAAAGAAAGAGGAAGGAAAAGGGTACTGATTGGATCTAGATTTTTGCAGAGAAGATGGAAAGACATTCAAGCTTTATATTTTCATAAAGTCAAAAGAAAATGATGCCCAAAAGGTGAGAATGGAATCTCTAATAGTAGACTATTCCAATAAAAAGATTGTACTATGAAGGTTTATCAGCAGTGTCACATCAACTCCAATCTCAAAAATGACCTTCATTTAACCCGTGTCCCTTATAGGCCCCATTTCAAGACTTACAAAGATCTGTTGATCTCTCTTGGTAGGTAGAGTCTATTAGTGAAGATAGTTTGGATAAGTATGCATACGAGATAGATAATATTTAAACTCAATGAGACCTTGGCCAAGTAATGTGTATGTGCCTATCTGAAGTGCAATAGTTCTTGCTCAAATAGAAATGATTCTCGAGTTTAGTACGGTAACTAGGGTTGTCATGTTATAGATATCTTAATTTAAAAATTTGAGTCCTGAGATACAATGATACTATTTTGACAAAGTCAACATTTGAAAAAAGAAAAAAAAAAGAAAAACTAATTTCTTGTTACATAAACCTTCAAGTTAAGGGAAGTATGTTGCACCGTCGAATCTCAAAGGAGACATTGGGCAAAGTAAATGATTATTGGCAAGGTTATGAAGAAGTTACCAACTGGCATGCTAAATCATAATTTGAAATGGATGTATCTCTGCTACTAGGGCCTCTACTACTCATATTTTCAGCATCTTGAAGATAAAAGCCATAAAAGCAAAGCCTATTGTCATTCCAATGCAAGACCTAAACTAGCTTATGGAAGGAGCCAATGAGAACACTTCAGCTAAGCATCTCGGTTTGTGAGTTGATAGAACCACTGTAAGTGTCACTCATGCATATCATGCATACATAAGCATACTACACTGCATTTTTGTCTTATGTTCCTATCCTTTGCCATGGTAAACAATAGATACTCTATGAAGCAACTGAGAAGCATAAATGGAATTAGGGGGCATGGAAGGCCCATTGCTTGAGAAAGATCCAGTCATTTTGCAAAGAAAGAAGAAATGCATGCTTTTCCGAAGAACTAGACTATATACAAACATCAATATGAATGTGCATGGGAAAAATCATTAGTTTGAGCCTACATAGGGGCAAAGTTTCTCCTTTCAATTTTTTGAGTTTATATGTGTACAAAATATTTTCAGACTCACTTTCAATATTTTGCCACGTAGGGGGCAAAGAGAGGATATAAAGGCTAACTAAAACATAGCTGAATTTTTTTTGCAAAAAGAAAAACAAAAAGAACATAAGAACCCCAAAAAAAATGAACATGCAAAAGACAAAAGATCAGTCTAGCTAGAAGAGCTGAAGCCAATATAGGACAAATGTCCAAAAGGATGAAGATCCAATTTAAAGGGTGAAGACCTGAAGTCTAATGGATAAAGGTCCATTTTGAAGGGTAAAGACCCAATCTCTAATGGATAAAGATCCATTGTAAAGGGTAAAGACCCCATCTCCAATGAATAAAGATCCATTTTTGGTGAGTAAAAATCCACAATCTATTAAAGAATGGAACGGTCTGTTAGAAGGAAGCCAGAATTCTCAACTGATAAAAGGTCAGTCAAAATCCAGTTTTGGGTAGAGAACCCAAATCCAGTTTCAGGTCGAGCACTCAAAAATTCAGTCTCAGATCGAGAACCCAAAATCTAGTTTCAGGTCGAGAACCCAATCCAGTCTTGGATTGAGAATTCAAATCTAGTTTCAGGTCAAGCACCCAAAATTCAGTTTCAGATAGAGCACTTAAAATCTAGTTTCAGGTTGAGCGCCCAAAAATTCATTTTCGGGTCGAGCACCCAAAATCCAGTTTCAGATTGAGAACTCAAATCCAGTTTCGGGTTGAGCACCCAAAATCTAGTCTCAGGTCGAGAACCCAAATCTAGTTTAGGGTCGAGAACCTAAAATCTATTCTCGGGTTGAGCACCTAAAAATCCAGTTTTGGGTCGAGCACCCAAAATCTAATTTTGGGTCGAGAACCCAAATCTAGTTTAGGGTTGAGAATCAAAAATTTAGTTTAGGATCGAGAACCCAAAATATAGTCTTAATAAAAAATCCAACATCCAGTCTCGAATCCAAGAACCTAGTCTCGGGTCCATGTACCCATATCCAATTCAGTATTCGGTCCATGTACCCAAATCTAATTCAGTCTCGGATCCAAGTACCCAAATTAAATCATTTTTGGGTCTAGAACCCAAGTCAAATCCAGCTCGAGTCTAGAACCCAAGCCAATCTGGGTCCAGAACCCAAAGTCTTTTTTGAGTCCAGAACTCATTCCGAGTCTAAAACCAAACCTATTCAGGTCCAGAACCCAAAGTCTCTTTCGAGTCCAGAACTCATTCCGAGTCCAGAACCTTATCCGGGTCTAGAACCTAAAGTTTTTTTTGAGTCCATAACTCAAACCAACTTTAACCTCAGGTCTAGAACCCATCCTTATCTAAATCAGCTCAAAATCATTTTGCTTTTCACTCTCTTCTACTGAAGTCTCAGATCTTTCAAGCAAGGGGTAAACTGTAGACCCTTGATTTTGGTCCTGACTAGTCCGTTGCCTGAGTCATAAACCTTCTAATTAGATGGTATAATGGTTGAACCTTTAAAACCCTAAAGAGGTTTGTTTTGAAGAATCAATTGGGTTTAATTCAATGTTAGGGCATTTAAGGGTGTGTCCGAGTCAAACTGGGCCTTCCAATTCAATATGGGACACCCATATCAAATTGGGATGCCCCAATTTGATATGGGATAGTCCCATATCAAATTGGGACTTTCCCAATTCGATATGGGACCTTAAGTTAAGACCCATATCGAATTTGACTCCCAATTCAATATGGGACCTTAACTAAATGTCCCCAAATCGAATTGGAAGTCAATTTTGATATGGGATAGGCTCCATATCGAATTGGGGCCTTCCCAATTTGATATGGACCTATATTTTGACAGATTAAAATTGGTTTGACTTTTAGATGGTTCGATTTGTTTGGTTTGAGCCTGATATGGTCTCGGTTTGCTACATGGTTTCAATTCAATATGCTTCAGAGGATCCATTTTTAAAATGGAAAACTCCCTTGATGTTTAACCTAATGCATGCACACACTTATAAATATAGACTTTAAAAACCTAGAAGAAGATGGACTTTTAGCTTCTGCAAACTTCAGGAACGTCGAAAGAAAAAGAGACAGAGATCAAGGACAAAGCAACAAAAGTGAGCAAATAAAAGAAAAGAAAAGAACAACAAAACTGAAAGATCAAAGATAGAACGCATTAACAAGGCAGTAGCTTGCTATCTTGTTTTTTATTCAACCAACAAATGAAGGGCTGGTGCGGACAAAAGTTTAGATCAAAGTTTGATTATTGGTGGAATCAACAAACGAAGGTACGTCTCCCAAATTGAATCCATTTAAATATAACATATTAAGCTTCAGTGATTATTTATATCCTTCATGCAAAGTAAATCCCAGTAACTTTTAGTTCCAGTAACTCAGACGTGTTAAAGTTGATATTTTTTGAGTGCATGATTATTTAGTTACAAATACCACACTAGCTTATTTCTTCCAACATCAAAACTTTAATCTTATTTTCATAAACTTCAATCCTATTTACTTAAACCCTAAACCCTAATGTTATTTTCATAAAAATTTTAAAACCCTATTTTTCAAATCTAAACCCTCTAAACCCTAATTTCATTCAAGAAACCCTAATTCAAGATGTAAATCTAAATTTATATTTTTATTAATTTATTTAAGTTTAGATGCATGATTTATTATATGTCTTTATAAATAGTTTATTTTTATTTGATTTTATGATGAATGCTCGAATATTTGTTATTTGATTTATTTTTAGTTTCAAGGAATTGTAAGAGCTATGTTTTCATGATTGGGTACATCAATTGATTAAGTTTTATGTAACTTGGTTTATTTAAAGTTTTGGATTACTGTAAAGAATATGTTTCAACCAATTGGGGGTATCCTATTTTATTTGTTTTCTTTTGGACATTAAACAATTGTAAAGGCATGTTTCCATCCATGGATGGGCACTTATTCATTTATTTTGTTTGAACTCATTGTGATTTTAGTAAAATATTTATTTGTTCTTATGATTGCATGTAGTATGGATAATATTGTTATATTTAAGAATTTTATAATATCAAGACCTGAAAAGGAGGCCGGTTCCAATGAACCAGGCATTGTGGGAGTGCTGGGTCATTCTCACCTTCCTCACGCATACCCAACTTTCAGAACCCAATTGGGGGTTGAGGATTCCTTAGGATTTGACTCATCCACCCTTTTCTCTTTCCCGGCCCATTTGGGTGGCGACTCCATTTTTCCCGGGTTTAGGCCCGTGTTCTCTAAGGCTCTGAGCCTAATAGTGCTGAAGTCACAAGAACCATTCCACATGGGAGTGGTAGGCAAAAATCTCCGCTCACACAAGCATGGGCCCAAAAAAACTAATATATTATTCAAATCCTAGAGTTACTATTTTGGTTCATATTGACACTCAGTGTCTAGCCCCCGAAGGTAAATCATATATCAGTGATGCCTAGCGTCTAGCCCCGAAGGTAAATCATGAGGATAACCTCATAGGTATGCCACCAAACACAGAACTTTAGAAATTGAATAACATACTAGACACACAATTAATACATATTCTTCATAATTAACTTTTCTTATCATATTGCCTTATTTTCTCATTTTTCTCATTCATATCAATATCAACTCATATAAATTCATTATATCTCATAATTTCACCATAATTTTTCTCATTTCACGTTAAAATCACATTACCCAATTATTTTTGGGCCATTCTCACATAATGCACATAAATCACATTTTATTCATCTTAGCCATTAATAATGGCTTTTAATAATGCATATAATGTGTACACAACAATTCACATATTATAGCACAATGCTCATGAATGTTCATGTTATTAAGTAGCTTAACACATTTTCTATCCAAAATGTGTTAGGCCAAATTTAATGTCACCATATCCAATTTATCAAAAGTTTGTACATACCTCAATATGCACTCAAATACAGGCTAAAAGTCATCCTCCAATCTTCACTTCTAACTTGCCCTTCAACACTAATGTTGGGCAATCTACTTCTTCTTAATGCCTATTCAAAATGTGAATAAATATAAACATTTAGGATCACATTTTAAGGTATTTCAACTATAGAACCCTAATAAAACATCACTCCTATAAATTTTCAAAATTTAGCTTTTCATTATTGTAACTTTGAAATTCCATGTTAATCTATTTAAATTAGTGTTTTAAGTTTATTTATATCATTAAAAACATATTATAACATGTTTTAACTAATTATATTAAATAAACACATGTTCTTATACAAAACCCTAAAATACTACAACCTTCATCATTTAAGTTTCTTCATTCCAACTCATTCCAATTATTAATCCAAGCTTATTTTTATCACTTATACCATTAATTAATATGATTTAAACATTAAAATCAAACAATCAACCATTCTTTGAAAATTCCTTTCTAAAACCCTAAATTCAATACTCCTTTATCCAATCTCCAACCAAACTTAACCGAATCCATAATTTGACTTTAAAATCCTTGTTTATGCATCAAAACAACATATATGGAATCAATTTGCACAATTAAAACACATGATTCCAAAAAGTCCAAATTTTCCATAACTCTAAATTATCTCTTTCAACCAATCTCAACTCAAACTTAATCATTCCTTCAATCCAAATTAAAAATCATTAATAATTTATCAAAATAACTTCATACATACCCATTCAAGCAATTAAATCATACTAATACAAAAACCCAAAATCAACATATTCATACTTTTCCATAGATCTTGAAAAATTGGTAAAACAGTTTACCAATTGATGAAGAAACTTTCAAAACTCCACTTAAATCCTTGAAATATCTTCAATATTTGATGTATGGAGGAAGAAAAACCTTTGCTCCTCTAGCCATGGAGGTTCGGTTTCCCTTGAAGAAGAAGATGATGATGATCAACTTTAATTTTCACTTTCCTTCCACTTTAAAAATATGACCATATATATATTATTATATTATTATAATTAATTAATTAATTATTTACTTAAAATCATATTTTACCTTTTCCATTCAAAAATAATTTATTTTTAAAATTTATTTAAATAATTTTAATTTTACAAAGTATAATTACCATTTTGCCACTTGACTTTTGACATTTCTATTTAAGAGTTGACTTTTGTATATGTTATGTATATTTAATATATATTTCACATATACTCTTTACTTTTTCAACTAAAAATCCTTCAATTTCCATTTAAATCATTAATTTAATTTTATTATTTTTTTAAAAAATGACGTATGTTACATAAGGTAACTTTGGCTCAATCCATTTTGAGTGCTTTACCAGTTTATACTATGTAGACTGCTACGATTCTATTGTCAATTTGTGATGCTATTGAAGGACCCATTGAAAAATTTATTTAGGGAGGCGATGATAACCACAATCACATTTTTTTAGTCTCCCGGGATACTATTATAACCCCTAAGGAAAGCAGAGGGTTAGGCCTTTGTTCTTTAATTGAGCTCAACAATGCTTTCTTCATGAAGTTGTGTTAGATTGTTATTAATGACCCTAATTCTCTTTGGGCCTATTTGCTCTCTGTGAAGTACAAAGAGGAGTTCTCTCCTCATTGTATTTTTATAGCTCCTCATAATTGTTCAGTCATTTGGAAGAATATTTGTGCAATGTGGGAGCAAGTCAGTTCAAATATTTGTTGGGTTCTTGGCAATGGTTCTAATGTCAGCTTTTGGAATGATCATTAGGTCCTTAGGATTATCTCTTTAAAAGAGATTATTGTTGATCATATTAAGGAAAGTAATTTATCCTTGACAATCTCTAACTTTGTGTCCTCAAATGGAAATTAGAATTGGGGTTTGTTTGCTTTATGGATTTTGTCTAGTGCCCTCCTTCACACTTCTTCCATTCTTCCTCCTTCATAGGTAATGGGTGATGACTCTTTTTTCTGGGCTTGTTCTTCCTCAAGCATATTTATATTAAAATATGCTTATTCATCTCTGAAGTCTTCAGGTGATTCTCGTTTCATGCCTCTATGGAGCAAGATTTGGAAATGGCAAGGCCCTCAGCATATTAGGAAATTCATTTGGTTGCTTCTTGATGATCGATTTCTCACTAACAAGGAATAGTGTAAACAACATTGTGCATTTATGCCTTGTTGCGATATTTGTGGTTTCTCAGATGAAACATCTTTGCACATTTTTTGTGATTGCCTATGGGTTGCTTGTTTTTGGCAATCCTTTTCTACTTCTTCTCAGGGTTTTCCCTCAACTACTGATTCTTCTTCTATCTTTGATTGGTTGGCAGCTAATTTGCTTTCAAAGGAGTTTAGTAATGGGAAGCCTTGGAGTGTTGGTTTTGGAGTTACCTGTTGGCTCCTTTGGCAACAAAGAAATAAATTCATTTTTTTAGGAAGTTATTTTTGTTTATGCTTTATTAAGAAATATTTGGATCAATGTTTTCCTCTACTTCTGCTATTGTAAACTCGCTCCAACCTCATAGTGGCTTTTTTGGTAATGATGATCGGTTTGTTAGTCTGCTACCACTATGAGTTTTATCAAGTTAAATTGTAATGGCTCATTTATTCACTCCAATGGCAGAGCTTATGGTGGGGGTTTGTTGAGAGACAGTAATGATCACCGGGTTAAAGGTTTTATCATCAATATTAGATCATGTGACATTGTTCAAGTAAAGCTGTGGGATGTACATGAGGGCCTTAAATTTGCTAAATCTCTTCACATTTAATGGCTTCAAGTTGAATATGATAATATGTGCGTGATTGAAATTAACTTGCAACATTGGATCTCTTTGATGGATTGCTTATCACTGTTGAATTCAGTCAAAAGCTTTTGTGGTGAGTTTCAAAAGATTAGCTTCAGACATACTTTCAGAGAGGCTAACTCTGTAGTTGATTTCCTTGCCTGTCATGTCAAGAATTTTCCAATTGGAACAATTATGTTGAATCATACTCCAACGGGTCTCAATGTATGGCTTTTCCATTATAGTTTTGGAGTGTCCTACACCCGTTAGATGTTTTTGTGAACTAGACTCACCTTATTGTACCAATAATAATAATAATAATAATAATAATAATAATAATAATAATAATAATAATAATAATAATAATAATAAATGTAGCAAAATCACCATTCTAGAACAATTTATTTAATCAAATAACTTCAAGCAAATTTATTAATATTTTATCAAGTTCAAATTCAACTTAGATAATAAGAAATGTCCACATTGAAATTATTTACAAAAACACTATTGGTTAAGATAAAAATCACACTTTCACATACAATTATCAATACAACTCTTTATAAATATTCATAATGTTCTCCTCATGTTTTAGTAAATTTCACTTATTTTTCCATCATATACTGAGTTTTAAATCCTAGACTTGGATAATGGGTTCAGTAATGTCAATTAAATTAAATACCCATCAATAGAATTTAAGATAAAAAGAGAAAACTCAGCATACGCACTACAATATTTATCCCTACATCAGTTAGTGTGGCCAATGGCCTAGTAATGGCACATGGTGTTCAATAATAGTAATGACCCAAAGTATCCAATAATAGCACAGTGTGCCCAGTAACAGTATAGACGTCTACCCTTTGGCTAGTCATTCTATCTGATAATTATATTTATCACAAGTATAATTTAGGCAATTTAATTATTTTCTCATTTCCAATCAATAATAATAATTTTTACTAAAAATGATTCTTTAAAGTAAAAATCCCCTTTTCTCAACTACTAATAATCATTTAAACTTTAACAATTTAAATAAGTGATTCTATTTCAATTAAACCTAAACATATTTCATTTAATCCATAATTATCAAATTTACTACAAATAATCATTTAGTTCAACACTTTGATTCACTCAAAGTTTCATTTGAATATGGATTTAAGTTAAAAATCAATGAATATACCTTATGTATACTACAAATATAATTTTCCTTACAAGAAAAGAAAGTCCCATAATCAATTTCTTCACAAATCATTCCATATTTAATTTGTTTCACAAATAATTATATTTAATCAATTCATTATGAGCAGGGATTTTCCCCCCACACCCGGTGGAATGGTTTTTGCGACTTCGACACTGTCAGGGTCTAAGCCTTAGAGAACATGGGTCTAAATACGAAGAATTTAGAGTCGCCACTTGGATGGATCAGGAAGATAGAAAGAGGTGGATGACTCAATTCCAAAGGAATACCCAACCCCTACTTGGGTTTGAAAAGTTGGGTGCATGTGGGGAAGGTGAGAAGTGACTCACCATCCCCATAACGCCCGGTTCATTAGAATCCGCCTCTATTTTAGGTTTAAATATTATTAAATTCTTACACTCTTATAATATTATCCATATTACATGCAATTAAAATAAATAATCATATTATAAATCAAACAAACAAACAAATAAAATGGGCACCCATATGAAGATGGAAACATGCTCTTACAATGTTCTAATGTCTATACAAATAAATAAAATAGGACACCCACCAATTGGTGAAAACATGTTGTAAACCCTTAATTTTGACCCTAAGCAAGATCAATCCCAATTAATAGTGGCCAATGGATCATGAGAAAATTCAGAACTTGGTGAACCTCCAAAATGGAAGAACAAGGCCCGGGCTGAGATCGTGAGGAGTCAATTACTTTCATTGTTGGAGGATTGCAATGTTGAAGCATCTGCTAGTACTAAGAAACAAAAAGACAAAGGGTAGGCTAAGGTAGGAGAGGTAGCCTTTGATGATGAGAATGTGGTAATTGATGATGATGATTGTGAGCAGTACTTTCAAGACCAACAGGATAAAAAGAAAGAAAGAAGGCTATGGAGAAAACTAAAACTGCTGATGCAGAAAAATTAATTATTGATTTGGAGAAGAAGTTTGAGAAGAAGCTTAAAGCTAAGGAAGTATTGGAAGTTGACAAGCTATTTGAGGATGATGAAGGAATCCCTTACAAATTCATAATGCCTACTTTCGCTAAGTATAATGGAACAGGAAATCCTCACTTACATGTTAAGTAGTACATCACTGCCATGTAGTCAGCTAAAGCTACTAAAGCTCAAACCCTAAGGTATTTCATGCTTTCTTTGGATCCTATTATGCAAAATTGGTTCAATACCTTAGAGTAGAACACCCAAAAAGATTGGGATCTGCTGCACAAAGCATTTATTTAGCAGTATTGGTACAATGTCAAGCTATAAGTGACCTTAATGGAGGTGGAGACTATTAGACATAAACAAAATGAAAATTTTGTTGATTATGTGAGGATATGGAGAAATAAGGATGCACTTCTTAAAAAGAGGCCAGATGAATCTGATTAGTTTAAAATGATAGTAAGAGGCATCTTGCCCAGATTTCATGAGAGACTGTCTTACACGCTTATCAGAGATTTCAAAGATCTTCTCTAAGCTAGCATGCAAATAGAAGATTGGGAAAGGGAGAAGAATAATTTTTCTGGGAGAAGTAATTAGAAGGGAAATTACCAATCTGGGTGTCAAAGTGCACAGAAAGTGATGGATGTTAATGCAACTACTGGCTAAGGGAATAAGAGGTAATTTTTAGAGTTGGGGAGACCTTTATCTTGGGTTTTCAATAAGATGCAGAAGCAAGGGCTATTACAGCCACTGGCTCCTTGACAGTTACCTAATCATTTGCCACCAAACTTTGATACCAATACATTCTATCAATTCCATCAAACACACAGGCACAAAATAGACAAGTGTTTTAGGTTGAGACATGAGATTCAAGATCTGATTGACAATGGTAAGCTGCTTAAACCTAACAAACCCAACACGAAGAACAATCTATTACCTAAGTTTTGAAGAATATCTCCACCGGCAACCTTCATGATGGGGAAAGATTGAGAGTACATGAATGAAAAAGAAAATCCATTCACTGAACTTCCTTTTGCTTAGGTGTCACTTGTCTTATTTTCTTTCTTTAGTATTTCATTGGAACAATTATGTTTTTCAAATTAAGATTGTTTGAATAAATTATTTTTGTTGAATTTATAATTTTTTTGGTTTCTTCCATTTTGATGATGAATCTAGCTTGATATTTATAAATTAGTGTATCTATGCATCATGATTTGAATGACTTTGCTAGGTGAGGGAATTGTTCTATAGCATTGAGTTATGTATGCTTACTTTGAGAGGGCTCCTACATAATTTTCTATGACTAGTTGATCTTAGAACACGCTTTGATGAAATTTTGATCTAGGCATTGTTTGGTGAGCTAACAACTAGTATCCATCCTATTAAAATCAATCCCTAGTTTGTCCTTTTGAGCCTTCATGAGATTTTAGCTTGCTTTTTATTAGCTTGTAAACCTTGATAACCTATCCTGAACTGGTGTGACACTTATAACAAGTTTGATGATCAATGAGCCCAAAGAAAAGGATACTTAGTCAACACCATAAGGATAGTTGAAGTTTACCTAAACTAGATCGAATTTCTTAGATCTATTTCATCTTTAAGGTGGTATTAGGGCAATAAAAGGATAAGATAGGTTAGTAGCATGAGAAATTTAGGTCTAGAACCCAAGTCAAATCCATCTCGGGTCTAGAACCCAATCCAATCTATGTCCAGAACCCAAAGTCTTTTTCGAGTCTAGCTATTTGGGTCCAGAACCCAAAGTCTCTTTCGAGTTCAGAACTCATTCCGGGTCAAGAACCCTATCCGAGTCTAGAACGTAAAGTCTTTTTCGAGTCCAAAACTCATCTCGTGTAACGACCCCACTAGCACAGTCTTACGACAGCTGGTCTCTTGGGCCTTTTCTCCCGTAGGTGGACTGTAGTCCCAGCCCTCAACCCAGCAGGCCGCCACAGTACCCGTTCACCTCACGGCTCCCGAGCAGGAATTTGTTTATTTGGCCTCAACTCATTTGAGGCCAAATAAACAAATTCCTGCACGGGAGCCGTGAGGTGAACGGGTACTGTGGCGGCCTGCTGGGTTGAGGGCTGGGACTACAGTCCACCTACGGGAGAAAAGGCCCAAGAGACCAGCTGTCGTAAGACTGTGCTAGTGGGGTCGTTACATCTCGGGTCCAGAAGTCAAACCAACTTCAACCTCGAGTCGAGAACCCATCCTTATCTAAATCAACTCAAAATCATGTTTCATTTCACTCTCTTCTACTGAAGTCTCAGATCGTTCAAGTAGGGGGTAAACTGTAGACCCTTGATTTTGGTCCTGACTAGTCCGTTGCCTGAGTCATAAACCTTCTAATTAGATGGTATAATGGTTGAACCTTTAAAACCCTAAAGAGGTTTGTTTTGAAGAATCAATTGGGTTTAATTCGATGTTAGGGCATTTAGGGGTGTGTCCGAGTCAAACTGGGCCTTCAAATTCAATATGGGACACCCATATCAAATTGGGATGCCCCAATTTGATATGGGATAGTTCCATATCAAATTGGGACTTTCCCAATTCGATATGGAACCTTAAGTTAAGGCCCATTCGAATTTGACTCCCAATTCAATATGGGACCTTAACTAAAGGTCCCAATATCGAATTGGAAGCCAATTTCGATATGGGATAGGCTCCATATCGAATTGGGGCCTTCCCAATTTGTTATGGACCTATATTTTTTGACAGATTAAAATTGGTTTGACTTCAAGATGGTCTCGATTTGTTTGGTTTGAGTCTGATATGGTCTCGGTTTGCTACATGGTTTCAATTCGATATGCATAAGAGGATCCATTTTTAAAATGGAAAACTCCCATGATGTTTAACCTAATGCATGCACACACTTATAAATATAGACTTTAAAAACCTAGAAAAGGATGGACTTTTAACTTCAGCAGACTTTAGGAACGTCGAAAGAAAAAGAGACAGAGAGCAAGGATGGAGCAACGAAAGTGAGCAAATAAAAGAAAAGAAAATAACAACAAAACTGAAAGATCAAAGATAGAACGCATTAACAAGGCAGTAACTTGCTATCTTGTTTTTGATTCAACCAACAAATGAAAGGCTGGTGCGGACAAAAGTTTGGATCAAAGTTTTATTATTGGTGGAATCAACAAATGAAGGTATGTATTCCAAATTGAATCCATTTAAATATAACATATTAAGCTTCGGTGATTATTTATATCCTTCATGCAAAGTAAATCCCAATAACGTTTAGTTCTAGTAACTCAGACGTGTTAAAGTTGATATTTTTGGAGTGCATGATTATTTAGTTACAAATACCACACTAGCTTATTTCTTCCAACATCAAAACTTTAATCTTATTTTCATAAACTTCAATCCTTTTTACTTAAACCCTAAACCCTAAAGTTATTTTCATAAAAATTTCAAAACCCTATTTTTTAAATCTAAACCCTAATTTCATTCAAGAAACCCTAATTCAAGATGTAAATCTAAATTTATATTTTTATTGCTTTATTTAAGTTTAGATGCATGATTTATTATGTCTTAATAAATAGTTTATTTTTATTTGATTTTATGATGAATGCTCGAATATTTGTTATTTGATTTATTTTTAGTTTCAAGAAATAGTAAGAGCTATGTTTCCATGATTTGGTACCTCAATTGATTAAGTTTTATGTAACTTGGTTTATTTTAAGTTTTGGATTACTGTAAGGAATATGTTTCCACCAATTGGGGGTATCCTATTTTATTCATTTTCTTTAGGACATTGAACAATTGTAAAGGCATGTTTCCATCCTTGGATGGATGCCTATTCATTTATTTTGTTTGAACTCATTGTGATTTTAATAAAATATTTATTTGTTCTTATAATTGCATGTAGTATGGATAATATCATTATATTTAAGAAATATATAATATCAAGACCTGAAAAGGAGGCCGGTTCCAATGAACCAGGCATTGTGGGGGTGCTGGGTCATTCACACCTTCCCCACACATACCCAACTTTTTGAACCCAATAGGAGGTTGAGGATTCCTTAGGAATTGACTCATCCACCCCTTCTTTTTCTCGGCCCGTTTGGGTGGCAACTCAATTTTCTTTGAGTTTAGGCCCGTGTTCTCTAAGGCCCTGAGCCTAACAGTGCCAAAGTCACAAGAACCATTCCATATGGGAGTGGGAGGCAAAAATCTCCGCTCACACAAGCATGGGCCCAAAAAAACTAATATATTACTCAAATCCTAGAGTTACTATTTTGGTTCATATTGACACTCAGTGTCTAGCCCTGAAGGCAAATCATATATCAGTGACGCCTAGCGTCTAGCCCTGAAGGTAAATCATAAGGATAATAAACCACCTTAAAGACTCATGATACTCCATAGTCAGAAGCATAGGATAGTAGGAACAGGATGACTATTTTAGAACTAGGACCCAAAAAACAAAAAAAAAAGGAAAAAAAAAGATAAAAGGAAGAAGAAAGGAAGTAGCTCATTTGGTTGAAAACCCAAAAGGGCGAATTGGGCATAAATTAGATCAGCTCTCTAGTTTAAAAAAAAATAAAAGGGTGGTTCAAAAAAAGAAGAGCCAATAGAGTTCTTGTTACCTGAAGCAATAGAAGATTTCTACTCGTCCTACGTGAAGAGTTTGACTTGAATTAGTCTAGCTCAACTAGAGACTCAACTAAAATCATAGAAATAGGAGAAAGACCATCTTTCACTTGGTTCTCAATGTCCAACACAACTCCAAGTCAGTAATCTTAAAAGCCCTAGACTTGATATTCCAAAAAAGGAAAAGGACATAATGTTGAAATGCCATGTAAAAAAAGGGTCCTGAGCTTTTAGGTTTGTCCTAGTAAGATCAAATCTAAAATTCTACCAATAAGATGGAAGAAATTCAAGCTCGATCTTTTCATTAAGCAAGATAATAAGATGCCTAGAGTTTAAGAATGCTCCCATTTGCCTATGGCTCCAATAGAAGGTTTGTAGTGTGAAGATCTATTAACAGTATCATGTCAGCTCCAATTTAAAAAAAAGGCCTTTGCTTAAACCCATGTCCCTTATAGACCCCATTTCAAGCCTGCTAAAGACATGTTTGTAACACCCTTATACCCTATATATGTACAATACATACACCCAACATATGTAATATACAAATATATGGTACAAGAATGTCACAACCCATTTTAATAATAAACCTTACTTTTTGAATCTGTATAAACTTAAATTATTTAGCAGATATAATTTAAATTATAAATAAAATATTACTTGCTAAATCACATACATACCTTTATTACAAAATTTTTATCTAAAACATTCTTGGTAGTTTGATATATATATATACATCAAAATATAATATAATATATATGAAGTCAAAATGTACAAAAATATAAAATATGTACATGCTGGCATTTGTCTCTGATCTTGATGTCCAACAATCAATTCTACACTCAAGATCTCAAGCCTAGACCCAGCTCGGTCTAGACGAACTCTCCGGCTTAATTGAATCTACCCTGTCAAGCCAAAAGCCTAGCAATACAAACTTTGACAACAATAAAGTTTAAATGCAATGCCAATGCACAATGCATATGGATATAATATCTCATAACACTTTACCTTGACATATTTCTCAATTGTTCCACAATTCATAATTCATATAAAAATAAACACAAGCATGGGCCCAAAAGATCTAATATGCTATTCAAATCCCAGAGTCACTGTTTTGATTCAAGTTGACACCATGTGTCTAGCCCCGAATGCAAATCAAGTATTTGCTTAAAAGCTAGCCCTGAAGGCAGATCATATCACAATGAGGACAACCTCTTATGTAACATCCCAACTAGGCTTCAAGGGCTAAGCCCAACCCAGCATCAAGGGACTGCTACGTCATAGGCATGCTACCAAACACAGAACTCTAAAAATTGAATAACATACCAGGCACACAATTATTTTATATTTCCATTATCAATCTCTTTCTCATTTTCTCATGATCAAGTTAGGCACATTGCCTCATTTATCTCATTTATATCAACATTATCATATAATCATAATGTATCTCAGTTTATACAATATAGCCATCACCAATGGCTCTACATAATATCTTTAATGTATACACAACAAACCACATTACCCAAACATTTTGGGTCATTATCATATCTTGCATTTAGCCATTAATAATGGCTTCTCACATTACATATAATGCATTTATGACATTACACAAGTCATAACATATTACTCATGCATAAACAATGTAGTAAGTAACTTAATACATTTTCCAACCAAAATGTGTTAAGTCCAAATGTCATGCAAATATAATCAATTATTCAAAGTTTGTACTTACCTCTAAAAGTAACACAACAAGCTCAAACACCACTTTCAACCTTCTCTTCCAAGATATCCCTCAACACTTGGATTGGGTAACTCAAGTCTCCTCAAAGCCTAAACCAAATGTGATTATAAATAATCACTTAGTAACACACTTAAAGGCATATACAAAACCTCTTAACACAAGGATAAGGAACACAAAGAAAAATAAGGAAAAGAACTATCTAGAGCAAAATCTAAAAATGACACGCTTAACAACATGGACTATCAATGACCGTGCCCTAAACCCACAACACAGAAGCTTTGACACGCTTAGTGACATGGGCGTGTCAATGATCGTGTCCTTAGCTTTGTATTACAGCAGATAAGTCACGTTCAGAGACATGAGCGTGTCCCTACCCATGCCAAAACTCCTATATCACAGTAGCTGTGACACACTCAGTAACATGGGCGTGTCACTTCATGTGTCACCAATACTAAAAATAGAACCATCGAAACGCCCAAAGACATGGCCGTGTCATCAGGCGTGTCAGGCCAAATTCTTGATATCAACACATAATTGTCACGTCCAAAGTTATCTTTCTTTTCCCTTTCCAACTCTATTCAAACTCAACCAAATCCATCATTTTACCATAAAATAATTGTATATACATCAAAGCAACTCAATTAAAAGTAAAATACACAATTTAAAACCATGACTTCGGAACTCAAAAGTTACATAACCCAAAACTCTTATTCTCGTCACCAAACTTAACCATTTCTTCAATCCAGCCCTAAAATCATAGTTAACTACTAAAACAACTTCATTGATAAGAGCATTTTTATACTTTTTTTTAGTATGATTTCTATGTGTTTTTAGTTAATGTTTCATTTGATTTTTGTTTAAAGTTTGTTTTAAGTGTTTGTTTTAGGTTAAAGTGGAAAAATTCCCTTAGATGATCAAAACAAGCAAGAAAGAGCATGAATGAAGCAAGACATGGCCAAGCCAAATCAAGCTTGGCCATGTCCCTCAAATTTATCTCATGGCAGTAGCTGACACGGCCAGGTGACATGCCCAAGTCACTGTCGTGTCTCACCTAAAGAACAAAAACCAAAGAACCAAACAAAGAAGGAAAAATGAAGAACAGAAGCTGACACTGGCAGGTGACACGCCCAAGCCAATGACCGTGTCACATGACACGGCCACAAGCTTAGCCATGTCCCATGCCTAACCAAAGACAAAAGAAGAAAATAAATAAGCAGAAGGCAACACACCCAGGTGACACGGCCAAGCCACTGGCCATGTCACATGACACGGCCAAGACCTTGGCCGTGTCACCCCATAAGACCAAAGAGAAAAGAAAGAAATGAAGCAAGGCAGTGATGGACGTGGCCAACTAGCTTGGCCGTGTCCCAAGGAGAAATGAGAGACACAGCCAAGCCACTCATGGCTTGGCTGTGTCACCTAAGAAAAACTTTGTTTCTTTTGCATGAATTGAGGAACAAGTGGGAAACAAACCAATTACTTTTGCCAAAAGAAATACAAAACAAAGAGAGAGTGGGGAACAAAGGAGAGTGTGTGAGCTGGTGTGAGTTGACTTGAGTCTTGGATTGGTTTAAAATGAGAAGAAGAGGAAGAAGGAAAAAAGCTTCTGCAGAGGGCTGAAGGTTTTGTGAAGAAAACAGAGAACAGAGGCAGAGAAGAGAGGTTTGAGAGGAGGAGGCTGTGCATACACGTTTTGGGCAAGGAGGGAGTGATACTTTCCTTGACTCTTCAACTTCATCCTCCATTTCCATCCTCTCCAACATCTGCATCTTCCATTGGCAGCTCCTAGAGATTGAAGAAGCTACATTGAAAGGGGTTTTTCTATTTTCTCCTTTTATGTATTTTAATGTTAATGTTGTTGTTGTTGTATTAAGTGTATTGAACATGAACTAAATCATTCTCTATCTAGATGTTGATGAACCCTAGCTTATTTATATGATTGGATACTTTTAATTGATTGAGTTGTTTTATTCTTATGATGCTTAATGATTATTGCCAATTGATGATAGCATGCTTATTGATTGGTTGCCATTTTCATATTATTGACTTGAGAAAGCTTGATATGAATTGATTACTCATAAGGGTTGAGGATTGATTGGGGTGCTAGAGATAGACCTACAAGATCCTTTGGTTTATAGTTCCTTGCTCCTAATGCAAGATCTATTTAATTGTGTTTTGAGAAGAGATTTCGGCCCTCTACTTAGTGATTAGGGATTAATTCACTCAAGAGAGGTTTTAGTCTAAGTTAGAGGAATGCCAATTCAACTTTATCATGTAATGTAATTGAGGCTAGGGGGATTCAATATCTGGATAGTATCATTATCATCAATCTTTTTTACACAACACACAATTTATATTCATGTTCATTTATTTAATTTAATTGTCTTTAATTACAAGACATCACAAAAAATATTAATTCGCTAAACAACAGTTAAGATTTGCACTAGTGCTTGGCCTTGTCCTCAGTGGAACGATAACTCACTCACTACTTTATTACTTGGGCGACCCGTGCACTTGCGATATTGCTATAGCGCAGTGCGACGTGCACCAAGTTTTTGGCGCCGCTGCCGGGGACAATGGTTTTAATACTAGTAATATAATTAAGACTGTTGATTTAGTTTTATTTTTTTATCAAGAATGTTTGTTTGTTTTCTTTGAATTGTTTGTGTGTTTTTCTTTGAATTGTTTGTTTGTTTTCTGTACATTTGTTTGTTTGTTATGTTTGAATTTGTTTGTTTGTTTGTTTTTGTTTAAATTGCTGAGTGCCTTTTGTAAAGATGCAGTTTTCAAGGCACGGGGGAGTTTATGATAGGGACTTAAATTCTAACACGGTATGACAATTCGCGGAATTAACGAACCAATCTATGCCAAGCCAAAAGATATGTGCAGCATGCAGCAATGCAGGACATAGTGCCAATATATGTTCATTTGGTTTTGACCGATACCAAGAATGGCACGAGGAAGGATATGACCACCAAAATTGCCAGCAATACCAAAATTTCTAGCAGATGGGTGGTAATGATCCATATTCCAATCCTTACAATCCAAGCTGGGAAAGCCAAAAAAAATTTTCTTGGAAAAACCAGCAGTACATTCCACCTCAACAATTTTTTTTAGCCTTACCAAGGAAGTTCTTATTTTAAAGAACAATTTTCAAACCAAGACCACCTTGAGGAACCCACATTGGAGGATAAGTTAAATGCCTATATTCAAAAATTCATGATGAATCAAGATCACCTTGAGGAACCCACTTCGGAGGAAAGATTGAATGCATTCATTCAAAATAGCCCACAAAATGTAGATCAACCTAAGACACTTACTTTGGAGGAGAGAGTGGATGCCTTCATTCAAGATACCGAGAAATTTTAATGCGATCAATACATAGTGGAAGATAAGTTGAGGTCTGAATTTTTGCAAGAAACACAGAAGAGGTTGGACGCTCTAACTGGGCAGCTGGCACATCAACTCCAAGCACATCAAAAGGAAGAATTTCCTAGCCAATTGGAGGAAATTGAGGTAATCACAAATTTGAGAAGTGAACAGGTAATATATAACAATTTTTGTGATTTCTTTGATGCAGAGACTAATCAGGAAGACAATGGCGAGGAGATACTACCCAACACGGAGGAGCTAAGCCAATCAACGGAGGAGGAAAATTTGGAGGCATCAACCTCACCCAAGTTGCATGAAAACTCTGATCCTTATAGGCCATCAAGTCCATTTCCAGGTAACCTGAAGGATGAGAAGCAAGGTATGCAACTTTCTGACATCTATGACATGCACTCCCAAGGAGATATTGAAAATAAGTTTGAGATGGGTATGCCCTTAGAAGAAGAACATGAAATGCCCAATTTAGAACTTGAGGAGTGTAAGTTAATTTTAGATTCTGAGGTTGTTGAGAGGGGACTTGATTCATACATACCAATACCAACCATTAAAACATACTACACCAAACATCCAATTCACACATATATAAACTTTCATAGAAAATCAAGAAAACAAGTTGGAAACTTACCAAATATGGAGAAAATCCCTAAAACTCCAACTTGAACACTTGAAATCCTTCAATTACTTGAGCTTGGAAGAAGAAATCCCTCCTTTCCTCTAATGGAGAAAATCGGCCTTCAATGGAGAAAACTGGCCTTCAATCCCACCTTTTAGCCACATAATTTTCCACTTTAATTATCCACCAAGTAAAATATATTATTACTTAATTAATATAAAAAATCATCTTCCACTAACTATACAATTTACTTTTCAATAATTTAAAATAACCTTTGACCAATTTAAAATATTGACTTGTATATGTTATGTATATCTACATATATATATCATATACACATTTTACTTTTTCACTTAAATATTTTTTAAATCATTTATTTAATTTCCAAAAATTAAAATTTTCAAAATTTTGAGATATTACAATTCTCTCCCTCTAAAAATAAATTTCATCCTCGAAATTACCTACTCTCAAGTCTGGAACAACTGGAGATACTGACTCCGCATCATATGCTCACTCTCCCATGTTGCCTCCTCAGTGGCATGATTCCTCCAAAGAATTTTCACAAGTGACACCTTTTTAGTCCTCAACTTTTTCACTTTCCTTGCCAAGATCGCCATTGGTTTTTTGTCATAAATTAGATCTGTACTCACCTTAATTGACTCTACTGACAAGCTGTGAGATGGGTCTGCCCTGTACCTCTGAAGCATAGAGACGTTAAAGACATTATTAATTCGATCCAACTTAGGTGGCAAAGCCAGTCTATAGGCCACTGGACCAACTCTCTCCAATACCTCATAAGTTCCTATGAAACGAGGACTCAACTTCCCTTTATGGCCGAATCTCAAAATTTTCTTCCAAGGAGACACCTTCAAAAACACTTTATCTCCCACATTAAACACTATGTATCTTCTTTTTAAATCTGAATATGATTTCTGTCGGTCTGAGGCTGCTTTCAGAAGACCCCAAATCACCTTTACTTTCTCTTATATTTCTTTAATCAAATTAGGACCAATCAACTTACCTTATGCAACCTCATCCCAACATAGAGGTGTCCTGCACCTCCTACCATATAATGCCTCATAAGGTGCCATCCCAATACTGGACTGACGACTGTTGTTATAAGCAAACTCAATCAGTGGTAAGAATCTGTCCTAGCTCCCAGTGAAATCAATGATACAACTCCTCAACATGTCCTCTAAAATCTATATCACTCTCTCTGATTGCCCATCTGTCTAAGGACAAAAAGCAGTGCTACAATGTAATAGGGAGCCTAAAGCATCCTGCAAACTCCTCCATAATCTCGATGTAAACTGGGGATCTCGGTCAAATGCTAAAGAAATTAGGATTCCATGCAATTTCACTATCTCACTGATATACAGCTCAGACAATCTCTCAAGAGAATAATCCATCTAAACTGGAAGAAAATGAGCTGCCTCCGTCATCCGATCACTATCACCCAAATCACATCATGCTTCTTCTGGGTCAAGGGTAATCCAGCCACAAAATCCATCATCACTTGCTCCCATTTCCACTCTAGCACTGATAATGGCTAAAGCAATCCTGAAGGAACTTGGTGCTCAACCTTCACTCTCTAGCAAGTGAGACATCTGGATACAAACTCTGCTATGTCCCTCTTCATACCTAACCACCAATAATGTTGCTTCAAATCCTGATACATCTTGGTACTCCCAGGGTGCATAGCATAGGTTGACTGATGTGCTTCCTCCAAAATTACACTCTTTAGTCCTGCATCATCAGGAATACATAATCTATTTCTATACCACAGACTACCATTATTTCTCACATGAAAATCTTGACTCTCCCCCTTTTGGTAATCCAATACAATCTTCTAGATTTTCTCATCTACCAACTGAGCCTCCCTCACCTGATCCAATAACACTGGCCTCAACTGCAACTGAGCCATCAAAGCACCATCATCACAAGACTCAAATCTGGCATGCAACGCTCTCAACTCAACAAGCAACAAGAGCAAATAAGCAGTCAAACTTGCCAAAGCCTTCCGACTCAAGGTATCAACAATAACATTTTCCTTGCCAGGATGATAATCAATTAAATAGTCATAGTCTTTAATTAACTCTAATCACCATCTCTGTCAAAGATTCAACTCTCTCTAAACACCCAGATATTTCAAACTCTTGTGACCCGTATAAATGAAACACTTCTCCCCATACAAGTAATGTTGCCAAATCTTCAATGAAAAAACTATGGCTGCTAACTCCAAATAATGAGTCGGGTAATTCAGCTCATGCGACTTCAACTGTTGAGAGGCATAAGCAATGACTCTATCCTCCTACATCAGAACACAACCTAAACCGCTATGTGAAGCATTACTATAGATCACATAAGGTTTACCTTCCACAGGCAGGGTAAGAACAGAAGCCTGAGTCAACATCTCTCTCAGCTGCTCAAAACTTACCTGACACCGATTTGTCCACACAAATCTAACTCCCTTCTAAACTAATCTAATGAGTGGAGTATCTATCATAGAAAAACCTTTCACAAACTGGCGATAATAGCCTGCCAAACCTAGAAAACTTCTAGCCTTTGTCATAGTCTTCGGTGGACTCCAATTCAAAATAGCCTCAACTTTACTCGGATCAACTCTAATGCCCTCTACTGAAACCACATGACCGAGAAAAGTCACTTGATCAAGCCAAAACTCACATTTAGACAGTTTAGCATATAACTGCTTCTCTATTAGAGTATGTAATACAATCCATAAATGCTTGTCATGATCCTCCTCATTTCCTGAATACACTAGAATATCATCAATGAAAACCACCACAAACTGATCTAGACAGGGTCTGAATACCCAATTCTTCAAATCCATAAATGCTGCTGGTGCATTCATCAATCCAAAGAGCATCACCAAAAACTCATAATGCCCACACCTCGTGCAGAAAGCTATCTTAGGTACATCCCTATCTCTGACTCTCAACTGATGGTACCCTAATCTCAAATCAATTTTAGAGAATATTGCTGCTCCTTTCAACTGATAAAAGATATCATCTATTCGAGGCAATGGATACTTGTTCATGATGGTCACCTTATTCAACTGTCGGTAATAAATACACAATCTCAAGGTGCCATCCTTGTTCTTCACAAACAAAATGGGCGCTCCCCATGGGGACACACTAGGGCAAACGAACCCTTTATCCAACAACTCCTGCAAATGCATCTTCAACTCTCTCAACTCAGCAGGTGACATTTGATAAGGAGTAATAAAGATGGGAGTGGTACCAGGCAACAAATCGATACCAAACTCAACCTCTCTCTCAGGGAGCATCCCTGGCAACTCCTTAGGAAAAATATCTGAAAACTCGACAACTGTGAATGTACTGTCAAGCTGGGACCCCACTACTCTGGTATCTACAACATGAGCAAGATAAGCCTTACATCCCTTTTGAATCATCCTCCTTGCTAAAATAGCTGAAACAAACATGGATGAAAGATGTCTCTTCTCACTAGATACTATCACATTTCTGCCATCACATGTTCTCAGGGTAACACACTTTTATTGATAGTCTACCATAGCCCCAAGCCTAGATGATCAATCCATGCCTAAAATCAGATCATACTCCCTGAAAGGTATCTCAATCAGGTCACCGAGAAACTCCTCGTTCTGAATCACAACCGGGCTATCTCGGTGCACCCTGCTAACCACAACATTGTGCCCTAAAGGATTTATCACCAAAATGTCAAATCATAGGGACTCTGAATGTAAATCACTCACAGGCAAGATGGATGCACTAATGTATGAATGAGTTGACCCAGGGTCTATCAAAGCAAGAACTGAAGTACCAAATAAAGAAAAAGTACCAACAATAACGGCTGAAGCATCTAGCTTCCTCTGCATCACATATACCCACTGTGATGACCCTACCTCATCTAGTCTATGGTCAACTGTAGAACCTCCTCTCTAGCCAGACCTAGATCTACCACCCTTACTGAAATCTCTGCTACTAAGACCTCCTCTAACACTGGGTTAAGAAGCTGCAGTATCTATCTATCTATCCTCTGATGTCTCTGGACAATCTCTGAGAAAGTGATCTAGTGACCCACATCTGTAACACAATGCTGGTGCACCTGTTCTCCAGTAGACACCCCCGTGTGCCCTACCACAATGGACATAGGTATATGAAATTGGTCTCTGAACTACTGGGGTTGGAGCACTAGCCACTGAAACTGCAGGTCTCTATCTCTATTTCTGCTACTGTACTGACCTGCCAGACTGCCTCTGGCTCCTACTAAATCTCTAAAAATATCCCCCTCGACCTCTCTTCACTGATGAAGACCCTGCCTCACTCTAGGGTCTCTTAGCTCTGATCTCCTCAACCTTAGCAGCTGCTGTAAGACCTTATGTTCTTTCAACACTCCTGGCAGTTGCAACCAATTGGAAAAAATCCTAATATCGGGAGCCTGCTATAATGAACATGATAGAGGGTCTCTGCCTCTCCTCAAACCTCTGACACCGGTCAATCTCATCAGAAATGATCCCACTAGCATACTATTCAGCCTGGTATCCTACCTCAAACTCAAGAACTCTATCTTCTTTGCATCCTTATACTCCCTTGGAGTATACTTCTGCTCAAATTCCTGCAGGAAATCATCATAGGTCAAAACTGGTGGATCATCCAGAACATGTGGAACTGTCTTTCACCAATCATATGAATCCCTCTGCAGAAGAGATATGGCATAATCAAACTTCTCCACTGGAGTAGCCTGCAGCAGGATGAACACTCTCTGGACTCTGTCTAGACAATGCTCTTCTACAGCAGGTCTATAGTACCAATAAAGTTTTCAACTCTAAACTTTCTCAGCTTATCATACTTCCTCATCAATAACTACGGCTGCGGCTGTGGCTGCTGTACTGGAGCCTACCTCAATAGCTCCACCATATGTCGTACCTTGCTCAGCGAAATCTCATCAGCTGCTGGTCTCTCTAGCATAGCAGCAGGTGCCTCTTCAGTTATCTCAGCTCTAGCTCCATCTCTACCCTCACTAGGAGCCACACTCTCTGCACTATCCTCTGCAGACTAATGCATCTAAGACACCATAACTACCTATATTTGCAAACACAGTAGAAATTGCCATATCAGATATCAGAAACTGTCAGTGCCAATGCATGTATCATAATTAAAAATCATATTTAAAAATCTCCATTTTCTTTCTCTCACAACCCACCTAGGTTGAGAATCTTAAACCTAGGCTCTAATACTAAAATAAATGTAACACCCTTATACCCTATATACGTACAATACATTTATCCAACATATGTAATATATGAATATATGGTACAAGAATGCCATAACCCATTTTAATAATAAACCTTACTTTTCGAATATGTATAAACTTAAATCATTTAACTGATATAATTTAAATTATAAATAAAATATTACTTGCAAAAACATATACATACCTTCATTACAAATTTTTTATCCAAATTATTCTTTATAGTTTGCAATATATACATATACATCAAAATATAAGATATTATACATGAAGTCAAAATGTACAAAAATATAAAATATGTACATGCTGACAGTTTGTCTCTGATCTTGATGTCCAACAATCAAACCTGGCTCGGTCTAGACGAACTCTCCAGCCCAACCGGATCTACACTATCACCTGCATGATGAATCACAATCGCGCTAAGCTAAAAGCTTAGCAATACAAATTTTGATAACAATAAAGTTTAAATGCAATGCCAATGCACAATGCATATGGATATAATATCTCATAACACTTTACCTTAACATGTAATATCCCAAATTTTTTTAAAAATTTCTAATTTTTGGAAATTTGATAAAATATATTATAATTAAATTGGATAAATTAAATTAATAATTTTAAATGAAAAATGAAGGGATTTTAAATTAAAAAGTGGAATATATATGTGATATATATACAAAATATATACAACATATAAAAGTCAACACTTTTTAAAAGAAAAGTCAAAAGTCTAAGGGCAAAATGGTAATTATACCTTATAAACTTAAAATTATTTAAATAAATTAAAAATAAATTATTTTTAGTTGAAAGAGGTAATTTGGGGTTTTAAAATAATTAAATAATTAATTATTTATTAAAATAAAATAATATTTATATATGATCATATTTTTTTAAGTGGAAAGAAAGAGAAAATTAATTTGAATACATTGGTTATGTTTGCATGACATTTGGGCTTAACACATATTGGTTGAAAAATGTGTTAAGCTACTTGATACATTGGTTATGTATGAATAATGTGCAATGACATTTGTAATGTTATGTATGTGTTAAATGCATTGTGAAAAGCCATTGATAATAGCTAAATTGTATAAAATGTGAAATGTGTATTATGTAAAAAATGACCCAAAGTGTTTGGGTAATGCCATTTGTTGTGTATGCATTAAGTGCATTGTTAAAAAGCCATTGGTATTGGTTAGATTACATTATATGTGATTAATAAGTGAATTATGTAGAAATACCAAAGTAATTGGGTAATGTGTTGTAAATGCAAAAATGTGGTATAATGTAATGAGATATGTGGAAACATAATGAAATGAATTGATATCGATATAAATGAGAAATATGAATAAATTGTGTGCCTAGTATATTATTCAATTAATATGTTATTAATTCCTATATTTATTCAAAAATTCGACAATATCATTTTACAGCACACCTATAAAATTTTCTGTAACTATCATGCCCATTTTTCAAACTTTTTATTTCATATCTTAAATCATTTCATAAATTATTATTTTTTAATTTCACTTATTCATCAATTGAATCAGCTATGAATTTTAATTTCAAATAAAAGTTCCAAAAATTCTTAATCATACTCCCTAGAATGACGTTTCTATTATGCCATTCTGATCTATATAACCCAGACGCTATCTCAACTCATATCCATTATATCAAATGGACATTGCCACATTAGGGATCAAATAAATTGCCAGTGCCAATGCATGCATCACAATTGAAAATCATTTTTTTATTTCAATTTTCTCTCTCTAATAATCCACCTAGGTCGAGAACCTCAAACCTAGGCTCTAATACCAAAATAAATATAACACCCTTATACCCTATATACGTACAATACATATTTCCAGCATATGTAAAATATGCATATACGGTACAAAAATATCATAGACTGATTTAATAAAAATTTTCACATTTCTGTTTTAAAATTTAAAATACTAAATATATAAAATTAAATAATATATAAATATTCTTTACTTGCTATAGTAACCCGAAATAACATTTTATATGAAAATCTCTGAAAAAAATTCGCCAGAGTTTTGTTTGTAATTTGGACGTTTCCAAAATTCAACAAAATACAACCTACATAAAACAAACACTCCAAATAAAATCAATTCACCATTTCACCAATACTTCTCAATTTCTCCATATTTTCTCAAAATACTTATATATAGGTATATATATCAACATCATATATAAGATCCCATCTTAAACAAATTATTTAAGTCATTCTTTACAATTTACATTATATACTTCAAAAACATATCATAACAAATATAATATCAAAATATACT
This sequence comes from Garcia nutans, assembly GCA_947685225.1. NCBI lineage: Eukaryota > Viridiplantae > Streptophyta > Magnoliopsida > Malpighiales > Euphorbiaceae > Garcia > Garcia nutans. Next base: position 53,162,400 of record CANTUV010000007.1, read on the forward strand.
GTAATATCAAATATCTACATGCTGGCAACTGGCTCTGATCTTGATGTACTGAAAAACTCTTCAAGCCTAATAAATACAAACCTAGACCCGACCAGGTCTAGTAGAACTCTCTGGCTCTACCAAAATGTCCATAACACCTGCGCGACGAATTACAATCGCGCTAAGCCAAAGCCTAGTGGTATAAACTTTGATAACAATATAGTCCAAATATAATGTTAATGCACAACACATATCTATATCACAACTCATAATATTATATCTTATTTTATTGCTTAATTGTATCACAATTCATAATTCACATTAAAGCAAAGACAAGCATAGGCCCAAAAAGGATCTAATATGCTATTCAAATTTCAGAGTTACTGTTTTGGTCCATAATGACACCATGTGTCTAGCCCCGTAGGCAATATATTCATGGATAATGTAACAGCCCCAGTCTCTTGGACCTCAACCCGGCTAGACCCTTAGGCCCTAGTATCTTGGTCCTCAACTCGGCTAGACTGCTACAGTTTTTGAGGCTTACGACCCAGTCTTTTCACCTTAAAAACATCATATTTATCAGCTGGCCTGGCTTACGACTAGTCTTTTCATCATTCCACTGTTTAGCGCATAGGCAATCATAGGCATGCCGCCAAATCCAGAACTCTGAAAATTGAATAACATACTAGGCACACAATTTATTCATATTTCTCATTATCAATTTCTTTCATAATTTCTTTATCAAAACTTTTCTCATTTTTTCATGGTCAAACTAGGCACATTGCCTTATTGTATCATCTTTTTCCCATTTTTTTTTCATTTATTCATTTTTCTCATTATTAATCTCTTTCTCATTGTCACATATTCAATCTAGGCACATTGCCTTATTTTCACATTTTTTTTTCTCATTTTTCTCATTTTTCACATCTTTCTCATTTTTCTCACTTTTCTCATTTTTATCAATATCAATTCATTTCATTATTCCACATATCTCATTTTTGCATTCACAACACATTATCCAATTACTTTGGGTATTTTCACATAATATACATATTTCACATTCTACACAATTTAGCCATTATCAATGGCTTTTCACAATGCATTTAACACATATATGACATTACAAATGTCATAGCACATTATTCATACTCAATCAATGAACCAAGTAACTTAACACAATTTTCAACCAAAATGTGTTAAGCCCAAATGTCGTGCAAATATAAACAATATATTAAAAGTTTGTACATACCTCCATTAGCAACCCAAAGCAAGCTTAACACAACCTCCAATCCTATCCTTTTAACTTGCCCTTCACCACTTGGATGAAGCAAATCAACCTCCCTCAATGCCTATATCAAATGTGATCATAAACAATCATTTAATATCACATTCTAAGGTATTCTCAACATCAAACCTTAATTTAACAACACTCCTACAAAATTTCAAAAATTAAGTCTTTCCTTACTTTAACTTAGCAAATCCATATTAACCCATTAAATTATTATTTTGAGTTTATTTATATCATTACAAACATATTCTAACATGTTTAAACCAATTGCATTAATTAACCACATGCTTATGTTCAAAATACTAAAATGGCAAAACCTTCACCATTGAAGGATCTCCATTCCAACTCAATCCAATTATCATTTCAATCTTATTTCCACCACTTATATCATTAAATAACATGATTTAAGCACTAAAATCAAACAATTAATCATTCTTTAAAAATTCACTTTTCCAAAACCCTAAATCAATACTACCATCTTCAAACTCTATCCAAACTTACCTAAATCCATCATTTGATTTTAAAATCCTTGTTTATGCATCAAAATAACATTTGAAACCAATTTGCACAATTAAAACTCATGATTTCAAAAACTCAAATGTTCCATAACCCTAAATTATCTCTCTTCACTAAACTCAACTTAAATTCAACCATTTCTTAAATCTAACCTTAAAATCATTAATAACCAATCAAAACAACTTCATTCATATCCAATTAAGCAATTAAATCATGCTACTATGAAATCCAAAAATTCACATAACACACTTTTCCATAGAATAGGCAAAATTGGTAAAGAAGCTTACCAATTTATGAAGAATCTTCTAAAACTTCACTTAAATCCTTGAAATCTCTTCAATTATGGTTGCTTGGAAGAAGGAAAATCCTCCCTTGAAGCTATGAAATTCGGCCTTGAAGGAAAGAAGAAGAAGAAGATGAAAAAAAAAATAATTTTCTCTTTCCTCCCACTCACATTTTCAACCTTATATATATTATTATTTTAATATATTTTTAATTAATTAATTAATTAATTAATTAATTAAAATCTCAAAATATTATCTTCCATCCAAAATTATTTATTTTTGAATTATTTTATTAATTTTAAATTTCTAAGATTTAATTACCAAAATACCCTTTTACTTTGACTTTTCTTTTAAAAAGTATTGACTTTTATATGTTGTATATATTTTACTTATATATCACATATATATTCCACTTTTTCATTTAAAATCCCTTCATTTTTCATTAAAAACCATTAATTTAATTTATCCATTTTAAATTATAATTTATTTTATTAAATTTTCAAAAATTAGAAATTTTCAAAAAATTTGGGATATTACACATATGCATAAGTAATGTGTATCTTATATACACATCAAATGTACCTTATATGTGTATTAAATATATTAAGTATGTAATATATTAATCCAACATACAATTAATATACTATATGTATAAGTTATATATATACTCTAGATATATATATATTGAGTATATATAAAATTTTATATCTCCAAAATCACGGATGTGACAGGTCAAGTCTACACTTATGGTTGTGCTTGTAGAGTTGATATCAAGATCAGAAACACTATCAACAACATGTATATATATATATATTTTATGTTATTGTATATTTTGGATATTATGTATACTATATCATGTTTTTGGATTTTATGTATTGTAAACTATAAAGAATGTTTGGGTTAAGTTATTTGAAATTGTTGTTTAAATGTGTTCTAAATTATATATATATATATATATATATATAAATGTTTGAGAAACTTGGTGAAATTGAGGAGTATGGTTGAAATGGTGATTTAAAATTATTTGGGAGTGTTGTTCTTTTTGCAGATTGTGTAATTGATAAATTTTGGGATGTCCAAATTACAGACAAAACTCTGGCAAGTTTTTCCTAGAGATTTTCATATAAAATGTTTATTTTGGGTTCCTATAACAAGTAAAGAATATTTATATACTATTTAATTTTATATATTTTGTATTTAAAATTTTAAATCAGAAATGTAAATTTTTTTATTAAACCAGTCTGAGACATTTTTGTACCATATATACGTATTTTACATATGCTGAAAATATGTATTGTACATATATAGGGTATAAGGGTATTACATAATATATTTCTCAATTGTTCCACAATTCATAATTCACATAAAAACAAACACAAGCATGGGCCCAAAGGATCTAATATACTATTCAAATCGCAGAGTTACTGTTATGGTTCAAGTTGACACCATGTGTCTAGCCCCGAAGGCAAATTAAGTATTTTCTTAAAAGCTAGCCCCAAAGGTAGATCATATCACAATTAGGAAAACCTCCTATGTAACATCCTAACTAGGCTTCAAGGGATAAGCCCGACCCAGCTTCAAGGGACTACTACGTTATAGGCATGCCGCCAAACATAGAACTCTAAAAATTAAATAACATACTAGGCACACAATTATTTCATATTTCCATTATCAATTTCTTTCTCATTTTCTCATGATCAAGCTACGCACATTGCCTCATTTATCTCATTTATATCAACATTATCATATACTCATAATGTATCTTATTTTATACAATATAGCCATCACCAATGGCTTTACATAATATCTTTAATGTATACACAACAAACCACATTACCCAAACATTTTAAGTCATTATCATATCTTGCACATAGTTCACATTTCCTTCAATTTAGTCATTAACAATGGCTTCTCACATTACATATAATGCATTTATGAAATTACACAAGTCATAGCATATTACTCATGCATAAACAATGTAGTAAGTAACTTAACACATTTTTCAGCCAAAATGTGTTAAGTCCAAATGTCATGCAAATATAATCAATTATTCAAAGTTTGTACTTACCTCTAAAAGCAACACAACAAGCTCAAACACAACTTTCAACCTTCTCTTCCAAGATATCCCTCAACACTTGGATTGGGTAACTCAAGTCTCCTCAAAGCCTAAACCAAATGTGATTATAAATAATCACTTAGTAACACACTTAAAGGCATATACAAAACCTCTCAACACAGGGATAAGGAACACAAAGGAAAATAAGAAAAAGAACTATCCAGGGCAAAATCTACAAATGACACGCTCAACAACACGGGTGTGTCAATGACCGTGCCCTAAACCCACAAAACAGAAGCATTGACACACTTAGTGACATGGGCATGTCAATGATCATGTCCTTAGTTATGTATTACAGTAGATAAGACACATCCAAAGACATAGCGTGTCCCTATCCATGCCAAAACTCCTACATCACAATAGCTGTGACATGCTCAGTGACATGGGCGTGTCAGTGCACGTGTCAATACTATAACATTACAGAAGCTGTGACACACTCATTGACATGGGCATATCACTTCACATGTCATCAACACTGAAAACAGAACCATCGAAACGTCCAAAGACATGGCCGTGTTACTAAGCGTGTCAGGCTAAATTCCTGATATCAACACATAATTGTCAAATCCAAAATTATCTTTCTTTTCCCTTTCCAACTCTATTTAAACTCAACCAAATCCATCATTTTACCATAAAATACTTGTATATACATCAAAACAACTCAATTAAAAGTAAAATACACAATTTAAACTATGACTTCAGAACTCAAAAGTTACATAAGCCAAAACTTTTATTCTCTTCACCAAACTTAACAATTTCTTCAATCCAACCCTAAAATCATAGCTAACTACTCAAAACAACTTCACACATACCAATACCAACCATTAAAACATACTACATCAAACATCCAATTCACACATATACAAACTTTCATAGAAAATCAAGGAAACAAGTTGGAAACTTACCAAATATGGAGAAAATCTCCAAAACTCCAATTTGAACACTTAAAATCCTTTAATTACTCGAGCTTGGAAGAAGAAAATCCCTCCTTTCCTCTAATGGCAAAAATCGACCTTCAATGGAGAAAGAAGAAGAAGAAGAAGATCCATTCTCATCTCTATCCAACCACTACCTCTTTTAGCCACATAATATTTCGCTTTAATTATCCACCAAGTAAAATATATTATTACTTAATTAATATCAAAAATTATCTTCCACTAACTATACAATTTACTTTTCAATAATTTAAAATAACCTTTGACCAATTTAAAATATTGACTTGTATATGTTATGTATAACCTTTAACCAATTTAAAATAACATTTGACCAATTTAAAATATTGATTTAAAATATTGTCTATCTCATATGCATGCTTATTCAAACAATCTCCATTAATAGAATTTATCTATCAAGAGAGATCAACATGTCTTTAATAGGCTTGAAATGGGGTCTATAAGGGACATGGGTTAAATGAAGGTCATTTTTAGATTAGAGCTGATGTGACACTATAGACAAACATTCACATAACAAACATTCTGTTGGAAACATACTATTAGAGGTTCCATTTTCACCTTTTGGCCATCATTTTTATTTCTGATTTCATGAAAATACAAAGCTTGAATGTCCTTCCATCCTCTTAGTAGAAATCTGGATCCAATTAGTACTATCTTGATCTTTAAACTACCCTTTTGAAATATCAAATCTAAGACTTTCAAGATTGCGGACTTGGTGCTATGTTGGATAAAATGAAAGATGGTCTTTCCCATAATTCATTGATTTTATTTGAATCTTTGGCTGGATTAGACCAATTCAAGTCAATCTTTTTCCTTTTTTTCTTTTTCTTTTTTCTTTTTACTTTCTTTTTTCTTTTTTTAGGTCCTAGCTTTAAAAGAGTTGTCTTATTTGTACCAGCTTGTATTTTTTATAATGGATGAGTGGAGTGGCATAAGTCTGCTTCAGTCCTGACTTTATCTCAATAAGTTTATGATATTAGGTCTAGTTCAGATAAACTTCAACTATCCTTATGGTCTTAATAATACAGACTTTTCCTTGATCTTTTTTCTCCTTGGTAATTGAGTGATCATTAGACTTGTCAAAAGTATAACAACAACTCATAGTAGGTTATTGGGGTTTACAAGCCAATAAAAGCAAGCTAAAAATTTCATGAAAGCTCAAAGGGACAAGCTAGGGATTGATATTAATAGGGCAAATATAGTTGTTCGCTTACCAAATAATGCCTAGATCATCTCTCTCTTAAATAAGCAGAGTTCAATTTCACCCTGAAAGTTTATTAAAGCATGTTCTAAGATGGACTAGGACCTAGACAAAGGTCATTATATAGGAGCCCTCTCTAAATAAGCATACACAGCTTAATGCTATAGAGCAATTTCCTCACCTAGTAAAGTCATTCGAACCATGATGCATAGATACACTAATTCATGAATATCAAGCTAGACTCGTCATTGGTTGAGTACCAAAATGAATAAAGACCAATGGAAATTTAATGAAAATAATTTATTCAAATAATCTTAATTTGAAAAACATAATTGTTCCAATTAAATACCAAAAAAGAAAAATAAAAAGAGTAACATTCAAGCCAAAGGAAGTTTATTGAATGGAGTTTCTCCTCACTTCATATCTCCTTCATTCTCATCTTGAAAAGAGGTTAACATAAAATCTTCCTTTAATCCTTCCCCTATCACAAAGGTTGTTGGGGGTGGCACTCTTCCAAATTTAGGCAAAGGATTGCTCTTGGAATTGGGCTTATCAAGCTCAGGCAACTTTCCACTGTCAACCAAATCTTGGATCTTGTGCCTTAAACGAGCACATTTATTTGTCTCATGCCCTTGCATTTGATGGAATTGACAGAAGGTCTTGGCATCAAAGTTTGATGGCGGAGGATCGTGTAGTGGTCTAGAAGCCAGTGGCTATAATAACCCTTGTTTATGTAGCTTGTTGAAAACTCAAGGCAAAGGTATCCCCAGATTCAGTTTCAGGTGGGTTTTTGGAGAGAAGAAATGGAATTTTAAATGTTATTTTAACATGTTATACATGCATCGACTGGCATTTTATATGGTCTCTGATGCGATGATTCTTTCTGTATTTACAGACATTGGCAGACATGGCATCTCAGATACATGAGTCTGGAGAAGAGAGTACAGAGAGTGTAGGTCCATAAGAGGGTAGAGCTGGAGCTAGTGCTGAGATTATTGGGGAAACATCTACTTCAGTGCTAGCTAGACCAGCAGGATAGGGAGATCCACTAGTCTAGGTTCATCAGTTGCTGGAGTTGATCTATCAGGCCCCAGTACAGCAGTAGCAGCTACTGCAGGCACCACCACAGACCAGATAATATGATATGTTAAGAAATATTAGAGCTAAAGATTTTATCAGTACTACTGATCCAGTTGTAGCGGAGCAGTGGTTGGATAAGGTTCAAAGGATATTCATCATGTTATAGGCCACTGCACAAGAGAAGTTTGATTATGCCAAGTCTCTTCTGTAGAGAGATGCTTATGAGTGGTGGAAGACAATTCCCCATGGAATGACTGATCCTCCAGTGCTAACATATGCTAATTTCCTACAGGAATTTGAGAAGAAGTATACCCTAGAGAGTATAAAGATGCTAAGAAGAAGGAATTCCTTAGTTTGAGGTAGGAGATGATACCCCGATTTTGGTGTACATTGGAATAGTAGTCGTGACAAGATATGTTGGTAAAATATGTAAAGAAAATATTATAAGAGATAGATGTATATGAATGATGATATGTATATATGGTATTTGAAAAATATGGGAAATATAAATACAATATATTAGAGATATACATATAGCAACATACACATCAAATATACATGATGTATATATTGGCGTAGGAAAAGTAAGTTGTAAATAATAATAATAATAATAATAATAATAATAATAATAATAATAATAATAATAGTAATAATAATAATAATAATAATAACAAGAGAAAAAGAAGAAAAGGAAGTCAAAGGGAATGACAAGTGTGTGGTGGAGAATTTTTAAGGGATTTAATTATATTATTATATATATATAAGATAAGATTGAAAAAGGAAGAAAATATCTTCTTTCTTTCTTTCTTCTTCTTCTTGAACGAGAGAGAGAGAGAGAGAGAGAGAGAGAGAGAGAGAGAGAGAGAGAGATGTGATTTTGTTGGCATACACATCAAATTCTTAAGGGCTTTAAGAGAATTAAAGGTGGATATTGAAGATTTGGCAAAGAATTCAAGTAAGTGTTCATTTCTTTGTGTTGATTTCTATTGATTGTGTTTATATTTGATATGATTAGTGTGTGAAGATGATGATAATGAAAGATTGAAGTATATATATATATATGTTGAATTGGTATTTAGATGATGATAATATGGTTATTTGTGAGGATGATGATGGATTGTTGAAATTGTTTAGTAAGGGTTTAATATAAATGAGTTGGGGAAATTGAGTAATTGATACATGGATAATGTATATAATGATTATTATTATGATATGTTGAAGTTATATAAGTGTTAAATTAATAGGTGATTTATGTGTATATAAACCAAGATGTTGATTAAGGGTATTGTAGTATGGATTTTGGAGTGTTTGTGTTTTCATGGTTAAGAGTTCGGAATGTATAATTCTTGTCTGACATGGCTAGTGACACGGCCATGTCGTTGGGCTTGTCAACGGTACTGAGTTTGACATTTGTGACACTACCATTAACACGGCCATGTTGTTGAGCGTGTCATAGCTACTGAGAGATAAAGTAATTGACACGGCCATGAACACGCCCGTGTTGTTGGGCATGTCAATGTTTCTGTGAGGCAGAATGAGTGACACGTCCAGTGACACTCCCGTGTTATTGAGCGTGTCAAAGCTTCTGTGTTGTTGGTTTAGGGCACGATCAGGGACACGCTCGTGTTGTTGAGTGTGTCATGTGTAGAGTTTGCCCTAGTTGGTTAGTATCTATATTATCTCATGTGTATCTCTGAGTGAGTGTGTATGATAACTTTTTGATTAGGTTTTGAAGAGATTGGGTTGCCCTAATCCAAGTGTTGGAGGATTCTTGGAAGAGGAGTTTAGATTGGTGTGAGTTTCTCTTGAGGTAAGTACAAACCCTATATGATTGTATGTATTTGCATGACTATGGGACTTAACACATTTAATTGGAAAATGTGTTAAGTTATTTATTATATTGTTGATGTGTGAGAAATGTGCTATGATGTGTATTATGTGTACTATGTGGAATGTATGTTGAAGATTCTAAATATATGAATAATGTAATTTGCTATGTATAGCTCAATGATGAAATATGAAACTATTATAAATGGATATACTGTGAAATGTGAAAGATATGATGATCATTCAAATTATATGTACAATGCAATTGGTTATGTATACCCTAATGATGAGATGTGAAGCCATTGTTGTTGGCTATAATGATGCAAATGAAATAATTGGGGCATGTTTGCCTAGATGATTATGAAGAAATGAGAATGGAATTGATAATGAAATAATAAACGTATTGTGTGCCTAATGTGTTATTCACTTTTCAGAGTTTTGTTGTTGGTGGCATGGCTAATAGTAACAATCTCTTGAAGCTGGGTTGGGTTTGATTCTTGAAGCCAAGTTGGGTTGAAGTTTAGCATGCTTAACTCCCTTTGAAGCTTGGTTGGGTCTAGTCCTTGAAGCCTAGTTGAGATGTTACAAACCCTTGAAGCTAGGTTGGGTTTGGTCCTTGAAGCCAAGTTGGGTTGATGCTTAGCATGCTTCGCTCCCCTTGAAGCTTGGTTGGGCCTAATCCTTGAAGCCTAGTTGGGATAATGATAAATGTGAAAATTAAACCAAAACATTAACTCTGAAAGTTGAATGACATATTAGTTTCTTTTGGGCCCATGCTTGTCTTTGCTTAAAGGTGAATTTTGAATGATGAGATTATGAATGTTCTAATAAGTCATGGAATTGTGGTTTGTGTTATTGATATATGTATATATGTATATAATTATGAGATTAGTAGAAATATATGAAAAGTGTAATTGAAAATGGAAAACATGATAAGAAAATAATGATACATGAAGTTAATATATGAGTATGATTTTCTGTAATGTATGTTAATAATATTTATTTGTACTACTAAGCTTTCGAGCTTAGCGCGGTTGTGTAAATCGCGCAGGTGATTAGGTGGTTGATCTGGAAGTCAAATCGTTATGCCACGAGAAGGGTAAGAGTATTTCGAGACCAACTAGAAGGTGGTGCATACATGTACAATTTAATTATGTTGTGTTTTGATAAAAGTGTATTCATATGTATAAATGAATTTTGGTAAAGACAAGATAATTATATATATGTAATATCATCAAAAGTATAATGATTTTGTAAATGTTCTTTAAATAAAATGTATTATTGTTTGGAACTAAAGTAAAGGTTTTTAATTTGAAATGAAAAGTGACATTCTTATACTTTATATACGTATTGCATGTATACAAGGTATATGTATAGTACTTATATAGAGTATGGGGGTGTTACAAAGATGGTGACTGAGTTTGAGATCATCCGGCTGAGCAAGTATGCATAGGGGATTGTGACAGAAGAGATTGATAAATGTCGAAAATTTGAGGAGGGGTTGAAGCTGTCCATTATACGTCAGGTGGTTGGGAGTTAGTATGATAATTTTTCTCAATTGGTTTCTACTGCTAGAAATGTAGAGAAGGCTCAGGGGGATTGTAGCTGCAGCCAGAGTAAAGAATAGAGATAGAAGACCTTAGTCAGAGGCAGGGTCTTCATCATCTAAGAGGGGCCGAGGGAGTTTTTCACAGAGGTCTAGTAAAGGGTAGGGGCAGCTTGAAAGGGGGTTTCAGTAGCAGAGGCAGAGATAGGGACCTGATGCTTTAGTGGATAGTACTCTGACCCCAATCGCATAGAGGCCCCCTCCACCCACTTATGCCCAGTGTGGTCAAATTCACATGGATGTTTGTTGGGATACTAGTCCATCATCAGCTAGATGTTTCAGATGTGGTTCCCATGACCATTTTATCAGAGATTGTCCAGAGCCACCAGTGGATAAACAAATAGAGATAGTAGTTTCTAGACCTAGTGACAGAGGGGGTCGAGGTGGCAGAGGTGGCAGGGGTGGTAGATTTGGATCCAATTAGAGAGGGGGATCCACAGCAGGGACTAGTAGACCGGAGCAGGCAGGGTCATCGCAGAGAGTATATGTGATGCAGTAGCAGCCAAGTGCTTCTGATAATGTAGCTGGTACACTCTCTTTATTCGGTATTTCTATGTATACATTGATTGATCCTGGATCGATGCATTCATACATTAGTGCATCCATTTTGCCTGTGAATGATATGCATTTTAAGTCATTAGGGTTTGATATGCTGGTGACCAATCCTTTAGGGCATAGTGTAGTCGTTGGTAGGGTACACTGAGGTAGGCCAGTTGTTGTGCATGACGAGGAGTTTCTTGGTGATTTGATTGAGATGCCTTTTAGGGAGTATGATGTGATTTTGGGTATTGATTGGTTATCCAGACATGGGACTATGGTAGACTATCAGCAGAAACATATTTCTCTAAAAAGACGTGATGGGAACAATGTTGTGGTATCTGGTGAGTAGAGACACCTTGCATCTATGTTTGTTTTAGCTATATCAGCCAAGAGGATGATTCGAAAGGGGTGTGAGGCATATTTGGCTCATATTACAGATACTAGTATAGTGGGGTCTCAGTTGGACAGTATACCTATAGTAGCAGAGTTTTCGGATGTGTTCCCTGATGATTTGCTAGGATTACCTCTAGAGAGAGTGGTAGAGTTTGGTATCAATTTGATGCCTGGTACCACTCCCATTTCTATTACATCTTATTGGATGGCACCTATTGAATTAAAGGAGTTGAAGGTGCAGTTGTAGGAACTACTTGATAAAGGATTTATCCGACCTAGTGTATCACCGTGAGGAGCACCGACATTATTTGTAAAGAAGAAGGATGGCACTTTAAAGCTATGTATTGATTAGCGGCAGTTGAATAAAGTGACCATCAAGAACAATACCCATTGCCTCATATTGATGACTTGTTTGATCAATTAAAGGGTGCAATTGTATACTCTAAGATTGGCTTGAGATCATGGTATCATCAGTTGAGGGTTAAAGATGCAGATGTACCTAAAATGGCTTTTCACATGAGGTATAGGCATTATGAGCTTTTAGTGATGCCTTTTGGATTGACGAATGCATATAGATTTGATGAATCGGGTGTTCAGGCCATATTTGGATCAGTTTGTTGTAGTGTTCATTGATGACATTTTGGTATAATCTTGCAGTAAGGAAGAGCATGATAGACGTCTGCGAATTATATTGCAAACATTGAGGGAGAAACAATTGTATGCCAAGTTATCCAAGTGTGAATTCTGGTTGGATCAAGTGACTTTCCTCGGGCATGTTGTTTCAGCAAAGGGTATAAAAGTTGATCTGAGTAAAGTTGAAGCAATTTTGAATTGGAGTCAATCAAAGAATGTAACTGAGATTAGAAGTTTTTCAGGATTGGCTAGTTATTACCGTCGATTTATGAAGGGATTTTCTATGATAGCTTCGCCACTCACCCAATTACTTCAAAAAGATGTGAAATTTCTATGGATTGATCAATGTCAGGAGAGCTTTAAGCAGTTGAGAGACATGTTGACTCAAGCTCCAATTCTTACCCTACCTATAGAAGGTAAACCATATGTGAATTATAGTAATGCAAGTGAGCGGGGATTTTTGCCCCCACTCCCGGTGGAATAGTTCTTATGACTTTGGCACTGTTAGGCTCGGAGCCTTAGAGAACACGGGTCTAAGCCCAGAAAAAATGGAGTCACTACCCGAACATGCCTGGAAAAAGAAAGGGATGGATGACTCGATTCCTAAGGAATCCCCAACCCCCTAATGGGTTTGAAAAGTTGGGTATGTGTGGGGAAGGTGAGAAACAACCCAGCACCCCCACAACGCCCGGTTCATTAGAAATGTCCTCCTTTTCAGGTCTTAATATTATAAAATTCTTAAATATAATGATATTATCCATACTACATGCAATAATTAAAATAAAGCATTGTTATATTAAAATCAAAGCAATATTCAAACAAAATAAATAAATGGACATCCATCCAAGGATGGAAACATGTCCTTATATCCTCTAATATCTAAAACTAAATAGGACACCCACCAAAAGGTGGAAATGTGTCCTTTACATTAATCTCAAAATATAAAAACAATTTAAATTACATGAAAATTAATTAATGAGGTACCCAATCATGGAAACATACCTCTTACAATTTTAATAAATAAATAATAATTGAAAAAATATTCATCCATGATAAATTAAATAAATCAAGCATTGAAATTAAATAAATCAATCATCAAAACATATAATAAACTACATAATTAAATCTAAAATTAAATGAAGCAATAAATATATAACTTTAGGGTTTATATATTAAATTAAGGTTTTTAGAATAACTAAATTAGGGTTTAAAATAAAGAAAGTTAAACACAAAGACTTATAATACACAACTAACTATTGACCCCTTCGATAAGCCCATACGGCGGTCCTACTAAGGTTGTAGGGTTTGATGTTGAAAATTTTGAAAACTAATTTTAGGGTTTGAGAAAAATATGATTAGGGGTTTTTTAGTTTAGAAATTAAGGTTAGGGTTTTGATAAAAATTTGAAACTTTTATGTGCTAAGGTTTAGGATTTTGATAAAACATGGTCACTGTGTATTTCAAATTAGGGTTTGGATTTTAATATCTGCTACTATGATGAATAAAACAAATGTAAATATGGCTACTGATTTGTTTGAATATCTAGTAAATTAATGCATGAGATAACAATAATGTAACTGTTATAATTTAAATGAATTAAACAAAACAGACAAACCTTCGTTCGTTGGCTCCACCGAAATTAAAAGATTTGAACTAAGCTTTTGTTTGATTTTTGCTACTGGCTGAGTTAATTACTTTTTTGGTTGAAGTTTGGCAATTTGGCAATTTCCTTGACACTGCCAGTTGCTTCCTTCGTTCAATAATTTTTGCTCATTTGGCTGTTAAGGTTTCTCCTTTGTTTTTGTTGCTTTCTCCTTTCAAATTTTCAAAGTCTAGTCCCTGAACCAATTGCTAAGAAAAAGTCCAAATAATTATTCTATAAATTTTCCCTTCTGGCCGAATAAAAAAAAGTTTCTACCTCTCTCTTTCTTTTTTAATATGGTATTTATAGGTAATTAAAATAAAAAACCTAGTATGTTAAGGAAATTTAAAAACTGTTTTGGAAATAAAATCAAGAACCAAGTAAAATAAGGTTTTGGCAAAAACTGCGTGTAGGCCTAGGCGAGACTGGCGCTGGCCGAGCTGGGGGCGAGCTGCTGCTGGACGCGGCAAAATTACGTGAGGGGCGCAATTTCGTAGCAGTCTTTTTCTGCGGCAAATTGGCTTGTGGCCAATTCATCGTTAGCGACTTTCGTCGCCGATTTTATTTATTTATTTTATTTATATATATTTTTAAAAATAAATAAATAATAAATAAAAAGTAAAATAAATATTATATTAAAATAAATAATAAATCAAATAAGTATTTATAAATAAATAATAAATCAAATAAATCAAAATAAATAATATATATTAAAATAAATAATATATACCACAAAAATTATTTTCGCCTGCTTTAAAAATATCAAACTGGACTGGGTCAAAAATTAAGGGTCTACAATGCATCACATAATGGTTTGGGTTGTGTGTTGATGGAAGAAGGTAGAGTTATTGCATATGCTTTAAGACAATTGAAGCATCATGAATTAAACTATCCGACTCATGATTTGGAGTTGGCAGCCATTGTATTTGCATTGAAGATTTAGAGACACCACTTATATGGAGAGAAGTGTTTTATTTACACTGATCATAAGAGTTTGAAGTACTTGGGTGTCAAGAAAGAATTCAATCTTCAACAAAGACTGTGGCTAGAATTGATAAAAGATTATGACTGTATGATTGATTACCACTCTAGCAAGGCAAATGTAGTTACGGATGCCTTGAGTCACAAGTCCATGGTAGGTTTGACTGCCTATTCACTCTCATTGCTTGTTAAGTTGAGAGTGTTGCATTCTACATTTAAGTTATGTGGTGATGGTGCACTGATGGCTCAGTTGCAGTTGAGGCCAGTGTTGCTAGATCAGATTAAGGTAGCACAACATATAAATGAGAAAATCCAAAAGATTGTGGAGGATTTCCAAAAGGGGCAAAGAAGAGACTTTCATATGAAAGGTGATGGCAATTTATGGTGCAAGGATAGATTGTGTGTTCCTAATGATATGGAATTGAAGAAGAAGATTTTAGAGGAACCACATCAATCATTCTATGCTATGCACCTTAGAAGTACCAAGATATATCAAGACTTGAAGCATCACTATTGGTGGTTAGGTATGAAGAGAGACATAGCAAAATTTGTATCTAGATGTCTCACTTGTCAGAGAGTGAAGGTTGAGCACCAAGTTCCATTAGGATTGCTTCAGCCATTGCAGTGCCTAAATGGAAATGGGGGTGAGTGACCATGGATTTGTGACTGACTGCCTTTGACCTATACGAAGCATGATGTAATCTAGATGATAATTGATCGGATGACTAAGATAGCTCCTTTTCTTCTAGTTAGGATGGACTACTCACTTGATAGGTTGGTTGAGCTGTATATTAGTGAGATAATGAGATTGCATGGAGTCCCAGTTTTATTGGCGTCAGAGCGAGATCCTCATTTTACATCGAGACTTTGGAGGAGGTTACAGGATGCATTGGGTTCTCAATTGAACTTTATTATTGCTTTCCATCCACAGATAGATGGACAATCAGAGAGAGTGATACAAGTTCTAGAAGATATGTTGAGGAGATGTATCATTGATTTTTCTGGGAGCTGGGATAGATATTTGCCACTGATAGAGTTTGCCTTTAACAACAGTCATCGGTCTAGTATTAGGATGGCACCATACGAGGCTCTGCATGGTAGGAAGTGCAGGACACCATTATATTGGGATGAGGTTGGAGAAGGTAAACTGGTAGGTCCCGAATTGATCAATGAAATAGCTGAGAAAGTAAAGGTAATTAGGGATCATTTGAAAGCAGCTTTAGACTGAAAAAAATCTTATTTAGATTTGAAGAGGAAAGATATAGAGTTCAGTGTGGGGGATAGGATGTTCCTGAAGGTGTGTCCATGGAAAAAGATTTTGAGGTTTGGTCTAAAAGGAAAATTGAGTCCTCGATTCATTAGGCCGCATGAGATACTGGAGAGAGTTGGACCTGTGGCCTATAGATTGGCTTTTCCACCTGAATTGGAAAAGATCCACAATGTCTTCCATGTCTCTATGCTTCAGAGGTATAGATCGGATTCATCTCACGTGTTGTCAGTGAAGTCTCTCAAGGTGAATCCAGATCTAACTTATGAGGAGGAACTAGTGACAATCTTAGCACGGGAAGTAAAAGAATTAAGAAACAAAAAGGTGTCATTAGCTAAAGTTCTTTGGCAGAACCATTCCAATGAGGAGGCAACATGAGAGAGTGAGCAGACGATGTGGAGTCAGTATCCTCAACTATTTCAGAGCTGATGTCAGATAATTTACGAAATTACTTAAGGGGGAGATAGTTGTAACATTCGTTATTTTACAAAAATTAAATTAAAATAAGTTGGGAGTTAAATGAAATGTTGGAAGTGAGAAAATATCATATATATATATGTGTGAAATATAAAAAAAATATAGATTACATATAAAGTCAAACATGAGTTAGAAAAAGTCAACAGTTGAATAGTAAAAAGAAGGGTAAAATAGTAATTTTAAAAATAAAAAAATAAAAAAAATTATTTTTGGATAGATGATGAAAATTAAAGACTTAAAAATGACTAAATAATTAACAAAATAATTAATTAAATATTAATATTTTATTAATTAATAATTTTATAATTATGTAAATTGGTAAAGGGTAAAATTGAAATTTTAGTAATATAAAACTATCCATCTTCTTCTTTTTCTTATCTACTCTCTCACGCAAGAAATTTTCACCATGGACAAGGATTATTCTTGCTCCAAATACTAAAATTTAGAGAGATTTTCAAGATTGAAGTGATTTTTGAAGGTTTTCCATTAAGTAAGTAAGCTTTTCTTACTTATTTTCAAGTTTTATGGATATATAGGATTATGTATGAATTGGGTTTTTGAATGAATATATTATAATTATTGAAATGGATATGTAAGATGTTATTTTGATGAACAATTAAAGATTTTATGGTTAAATATTGGATTTGAGTAGGTTTAGTTGGAGTTTGGAAGAGATAGTTTGGAAGCTAGGGTTTTGGCAAGGGTTTTAGTAAAAAGTGATGGTAAATTTGGTTTTATGATTTGAATTGTATTATTTTGTGTTTTTAATGATATAAATGAGCTCAAATAAACATTTGAAATTGGTTAGAATGAAAAACCAAAATTAAAGTGGCTTAAGGCAAAATTTGGAATTTCGAAGAAAATGTGATACATTGTATTTTAATGCTTAAAATTTGTTAAAATATAATATATTATATATATTTAAGCTTAAAACTCAATTTGTAATTGGGTTGAATGATTTTCCAATGTTAAAGTGCATTATGGAAAAAACTTAGAAAATTATAGAATTATGCCTTGATTTATGTTTTAGGCTTCAAACACCTAGAAATGTGATGTTAGTTGATTATATTCATTCACATTTTCAATAGGTGTGGAATCGGTTGTTGTTGATCAACCTAGTGGTGAAGGATTTTTGGTTGTGTTGGAAGTGGAGTGGAGTTTTAACTCCATTTATTGAATTAAAGAGGTTAGTACATACTTTGATATTGAATATGGTTAATTTCATTATTTGAATGTGATGTGTTACTTGATTAATGTGAATGTATGTGTATGGCATTGTTTGAAGTACCAATGCTTGGATTACATTGATAATGGCATGATAAGCCATTGAAAAATGGCTAAATGTGATGTGTGTGTAAACTGTGAAAAGCGTAAAGTGTATATAAAAATGTGGAAGTGACCCACATTTGGTTTTAAAGTGGTGATGATGTGATTTATGAGCCAAAAATATAAAAATGAATAAGAAATGTGAAATATGAGGAAATATGTTGAATGTCACCTCATATAAGGTTTAGTTTCGGATTATTGTTATTAGATTTTTTTTACACCTTCGGGTGAGACACGTTGGTGTCATAGACTCATTATGTCTTCGATTGAGACACACTGGTGTTATAGATGAATGAGGTAGCCCAAGATAATATTTCTGGAACTAGACCAATTTATAAGGATTTTTAGGCCCAATGTGTGTGAATGATTGATATGTTGATAACAGTGTGTATATGTTGTTTGACATTTGTAGTATAGTGCATTTATAGTATTGCATATGAAATGTAATTTATTTTATATCAAAGTATGTACCACTAGGTGAAATGCTTAGCACGAGTGTAATTCATCGCACAAGTGATAGGACAGATCCGGAAGATTCGGAGAGTACTGCTAGACCACCCCAAGTCTAGGTTATAGTTGGTTGTGTGTAAAGATCTTTGAGCTGTTGTGGACTAGTGCCACTTGCATATCATGTATAAACTTTAAACTTTTTGAAAAGCATTTGAGTATATACATTATATATATAACCATGTTTGTGGTGTAAATTATAAGGTTTTTATTTTGTGTAAAATATTGAAAACAAAATGGGATTTATATTTATATATATATATATATATATATGGATGTGTTTTTTGTAAAATGTTGGTGAATTGAGCTGTTGGGCTATTTTGGAGAAATATATGTATTGAATAAATAATTGGGAGTTTATTTTAATTGCAGGTTGTGATATTTTAAATTTGGGATTATCCGAAATACAGACAAAACTCTGGAGAATTTTTCTTATAGATTTTCTTTTTAATATATCTTTTTACTCTTCAAATCACTAATGACTACTTTCATATATTTATTAAAATACATTTTTTAAGTGTTTTAAATGGTTATCATAAAATTATGAAAATTTGTGAAAAAACCGTACTGTGACATTTTTATATTCTGTATACATATATATATATATATCGGTTATATGTATATTATACGTATATAAGGTATAAGAGTGTTACACGAAACCATTACACTGAGGAGGTAATATGGAGAGTGAGTTGACGATGTTGAGCCAATATTCTCAGCTTTTCCAAAGCTGATATCAGGTAATCTCGAGGATGAAATTCTTTTAATAAGAAGAGAGTTGTAACATCAGCAAAATTTGATAAAATTAAATTAAATTAAATTAAACTAAAATGAATGGTTTGAGGGAGAAATGAAGATTTAGAAGTGAGAAGAATAGATTGTATATGTTAAATATATGTGGAAAATAAATGACATATAAAAGTCAAAGATAAATAGTAAAAGTTAATATATGAATAGTAAATGTGAAAAAAGGGTAAAAATAAATTCAAAAATAAATTATTTATGAGTGGAAGATGAAATTTGATATTTTTAAAATAATTAATTAAAATATTAAAATAATATATATATATATGGTTAGGAAAATTAAAGCAAAAAAGTTTTATTATTAAACTCTTCTTCTTCACCTTCTTCTTCTTCATGACCAGCCACCATTGTTAGACAAAGGAGGATTTCTCTTCATCCAAACACTAAAATTTTGAAGGATTTTAAAGGATTAAAGTGATTTTTGGTGATTTTCCAGCAAGTGTTGAGTAGATAGGATTTCTATCAACTTAGTAGTGAAGGGCACATTGAAGAATTGGTGGGAAAGTGAACATTTTGGCCTGGAAGTGTTTGTGTTAAGAGGTTAGGACATACTTAGATTGAAATGTGTTTATGTGTACTTGAATGGCATGTTGCATTATTTCTGAAAGTGATGACTATACTACTTTGCTGTGTGAATACACATGAAAAGAGCATAGATATATATTTATGTTATGAAATGTATGATGTATGCTTGAGTGAGCCACTTTAAGATGGCTAAACACATTTAATAATGTGTTTGTGAAATATGTGTAATTATGCCAAATGTAGGAATAATTTGGCCATATTGAGGATGTAGCAAGTAAATTGATTAAAATAATGAAAATGTGTGGAAATAATGAGAAAAGATGGATAAATGAAAAAAAAAAAGTGGCATAATTGCCAAAATATAAGAAAAATGTGAAATTATGTGTGTTATGTGTGAAACCTTATGTAATATTAATTTTCAGAGTATTGTGTTTGGTGTTATACGGTATAACGGTTATTTTCCTTCGGACTAGATGCTGGACGTCATTATTATTGCCTTGTGATAGATACTGGGTGTAACACCCCCATATCCAATGCACACACACTACAATCACAACAATGTAGCATAAGTGCACCAAACATAGGGATGCTACGGTTCTCTTAACAATCAAAACACTTTAAAACTTGATACAATACCCTTATCATTATACATTATAGAAAAGTAGATCATTTACTTATAAAACAAAACATATTAGTTATATATATATATTTAAATATTACACAGCGGAAGTTATAAAATATGTACATATTTACATATTAAACATTTCTTTACAAAATATAAAGAAGTATACATGATTGGCAAGTTTGCTCTGATCTTTAAGCTCCCAAAATAGATTCTTCAAGGTCTACTCTCACTTGGTCTTAATGAACTCTCGGGTTCAACTCTATCAACTCTATTACCTGCGCGATTAAACACTATCGCGCTAAGCCAAGGGCTTAGTAAGATAAAACATGCAATGGATATGCTTTAATGCAATACAATGTCAATTCTAATTCATATCATATATGTAACAACATAAATGCAAAGCTAACAACATCCCTTTACATTTTATAACCAACATACATATATGCATATCACATTTCAACATCATTGCATATACTTCATTATTTAATCATTTAATCATTTAATCATCCATGAACAACAATAAACAAATCATGACTCACATTAAACAAAGACAAGCATTGGGCCCAAAACACACTAATATGCCATTCAATTTTCAGAGTTAATGCTTTGGTTTTTATGATCACATTTATCAATATCATATACCCAACTAGGCTTCAAGGATTAAGTTCAACCAAGCTTCAAGGGGAGCAAAGCATGCTAAGCTTCAACCCAACTTGGCTTCAAGAACTAACCCAACCTAGCTTCAAGGGTGGTAACATCTCAATTAGGCTTCAAGGATTCAATCCAACCTAACTTCAAGAGATTGTTACACTTATTAGGCATGCCACCAACAACAAACTCTGAAAATGGAATAACACATTAGCCACACAATTCATTTAGTTTTCATTCTCAATTCTCATTATCATTTAGGCAAACATGCCTCATTTATCTCCATTGAATTACCTTAGCCAATAACAATGGCTTCACATTTCATTTTACAATATAACACTTCATTATTCAAGTGTATATTTATCTCATCCATGATCACATTATATCTCACATAGCATCATTCATAAATATCAACATTTCATTCCACATTACTCATGAAACACATTACCATTCACAATGCATAACATAACATTGTTCAATCTCAACAAAGCAAGAACAATTTATATTATTCATAGCTTTAGGATCATCCACAAGTGTTTGATTAAATCATTCCTTGGTTTAAGTATGTTTAAAATGTTTATGTTTAGGTTTAGAGACCAAACTACCTTTGAAGAACCCAAACCATGCAAAAAGAACAAAGAAATCAAACAATATCCAACTCATTTGAGGGACACGCCCAGCCCACTTGAGGGACACGGCCGTGTCTCTAAAAATAAAAGAGGCAGTAGCCAACACAAATAAATGACACGACCGTGTCTCTTCATGGCTTCTGGCCGTGTCACCCATGCACATAACCTTAACCAATTCCAACATTTTTTCAATTGAACCCAAACACAATACACTCCATATAATATATTTCAAATGAATACAATCAATGTTCTAAACATATATTCATCACAAGAATCACTTTACAACCCATTAATATTACATTTAAACACAACCCATCTCAAAACACTAAAATCACCATCCTTCTCCACCTTTCAAAATCAACATTTACCACTTCCAACAACAACACCTATTTAAACTATTAACTTAAAACCAATTTAACACTTGAGAAAAAATCATAAACACATCTCATCATCAAATCATCAAACCCTAATTAACTTCCCATACCACTTCAAAAGAAAGAAAGAAATCAAAGGGAAGATCTTACCTTAGTTAAAAACTTCTTGAATCAACACTTGAACACTTAATCTTCCTTCAATTTTGAACTCAACTCATCAAGAACCTCTCTTCACCTCTTGCTTCCCTTTATCTATGGAGGAGCCGGCCACTTCATGAAAGAAAGAAGAAAATGATCAAGACACAAAGTCAAATTTTGCTTTTAATCTCCACCAAGTAATCTTATCCAAGCAATTACCAAATTGCCCTCACTCAAATAACTAACTTTTTGTCTCATATAAGCCCATATATGTAATTACACACTTAACACAAAAATATCTCTCTTCCTTTGACTCTTCCTTTGACCCATTTATATGTTATATATATCATCATATACACAACATATACCATTCTCTCTAAACCCTATTTTCTTTCCAAAACACATATACACAAGCATTCTCCTCCCAACTACTTTTCTTAACACATAATATACATTCAATCCAATTTATAACAATAACAACAACAACAACAATATGCAAAACTTCTAGGGCATAAATGAGGATATTACAATTCTCCCCCTCTAAAAAGAAATTTCGTCCTCGAAATTACCTGATATCAAGTCTGAAACAACTGAGGATATTGCTCTCGCATGGTTTGTTCATTTTCCCAAGTTGCTTCTTCTTTTCCATGATTCTTCCATAGAACTTTCACCAATGGCACTCTCTTGTTTCTCAGCTCTTTCACATCATGTGCCAAGATAGCAACTGGTTCCTCTTCAAATGTCAAGTCTGGGCTCACTTCAATAGATTCAAATGGCAACACATGAGATGGATCCGACCTATATCTCCTCAACATAGAAACATGAAATACATTATGAATCCGATCCAACTCAGGTGGCAAAGCAAGCCGATAAGCAACTGGCCCAACTCTTTCCAAAACTTCATACGGTCCAATGAAACGAGGACTCAATTTTCCTTTCCGACCGAACCTCAAAATCTTCTTCCAAGGAGATACTTTCAAAAATACCTTATCTCCCACATCAAACTCTATGTCTCTCCTCTTCAGATCTGCATAAGACTTCTGTCGGTCTGAAGCTGCTCTCAATCTGCCTCGAATCAGCTTTACTTTCTCTTCAGTTTCTTGAATCAAATCAGGCCCAATTAACTTACCTTCCCCAATTTCACTCCAACAAAGAGGTGTCCTACACCGTCTGCCATACAATGCTTCAAATGGTGCCATACCAATGCTGGATTGGTGACTGTTGTTGTAAGCAAACTCCACAAGTGGTAAAAACCTATCCCAACTTCCA
This sequence comes from Garcia nutans, assembly GCA_947685225.1. NCBI lineage: Eukaryota > Viridiplantae > Streptophyta > Magnoliopsida > Malpighiales > Euphorbiaceae > Garcia > Garcia nutans. Next base: position 53,186,028 of record CANTUV010000007.1, read on the forward strand.
GAGAAATCGATGACACAGCTTCTCAACATATCTTCAAGAATCTGTATCACTCTCTCTGACTGTCCATCTGTCTGTGGATGAAAAGCAGTGCTGAAGTGTAATCGAGAACCCAAAGCACTATGCAAACTCTTCCAAAATCTTGAAGTAAACCTGGGATCTCGATCAGACACTAAAGAAGTTGGAACACCATGCAGTTTCACAATCTCATGGATATACAGCTCAGCCAACCTCTCCAAAGAGTAATCCATCCGCACCGGAAGGAAATGAGCTGTCTTAGTCAATCTATCCACAATCACCCATATGGCATCATGTTTCCTTTGTGTCAATGGCAATCCAGACACAAAGTCCATTGTCACTCTTTCCCACTTCCATTCTGGCACTGACAACAGTTGAAGCAACCCGGTTGGAACTTGATGCTCTGCTTTAACCTTCTGACAAGTGAGACATTTCGATACAAACTCAGCAATGTCTCTCTTCAACCCCATCCACCAATAAAGCTGTCTCAAATCATGATACATCTTCGTATTACCCGGATGCATAGCAAACATCGACTGATGAGCTTCTTCCAAAATGACCCTTTTCAAATCAGCATCATCAGGTACACACAATCTGCTCTTGAACCAGAGACTTCCATCACTCTTCACAATAAAATCTCTACCCTTTCCACTCTGACAATCCGAAACAATCTTCTGTATCTTTTTATCGGCCAACTGAGCTTCTTTGATTTGATCTAACAAAACCGGCTTCAATTGTAACTGTGCTAACAATGCACCATCATCACAAGGTACAAAACTAGCACACAATGCTCTCAACTCAACAAGCAACGAGAGCGAGTAAACTGTTAAACCAGCTAAAGACTTCCGACTCAAGGCATCAGCAACAACATTTGCTTTACCTGGATGATAATCAATCAAGCAGTCGTAGTCTTTAATCAATTCTAACCATCTCCTCTGACGAAGATTGAGTTCTTTCTGGACACCCAAATACTTCAAACTTTTGTGATCAGTGTAGATGAAACATTTCTCCCCAAACAGATAGTGGCGCCAAATCTTCAATGCAAACACAATGGCAGCCAATTCCAAATCATGGGTCGGATAGTTAAGCTCATGCGGTTTCAACTGTCTAGATGCATAAGCTATAACTTTCCCTTCCTGCATCAATACACACCCCAAACCTCTATGTGAAGCATCACTGTAGATCACATATGGTTTGCCTTCAACAGGTAAAGTAAGAACAGGTGCTTGAGTTAACATTTCTCTCAACTGCTCAAAGCTCGCCTGACACTGATCTGTCCACAAAAACCTCACTCCCTTACGAAGCAATCTGGTGAGTGGAGTAGCTATCAAAGAAAACCCTTTCACAAACCGCCGGTAATAGCCTGCCAAACCCAGAAAACTTCTAATCTCTGTCACAGACTTGGGTGGACTCCAATTCAAAATTGCTTCAACTTTGCTCGGATCAACTCTGATGCCTTCTGCAGAAACAATATGTCCGAGAAAAGCTACTTGATCCAACCAGAACTCACACTTCGACAATTTGGCAAACAACTGCTTCTCTCTCAAAATCTGCAATACAATCCGCAGATGCATGTCATGTTCCTCTCTATTCCGCGAATACACCAGAATATCATCGATGAAGACCACTACAAACTGATCCAGATAGGGCCTAAACACCCTATTCATCAAATCCATGAAAGCTGCAGGTGCATTCGTCAGACCAAAAGGCATAACTAGAAATTCATAATGCCCATACCTGGTCCGAAAGGTGGTCTTCGGAACATCTTCAGCTTTAACTCTCAATTGATGGTACCCAGATCTCAAATCAATTTTAGAAAACACAGCTGCACCCTTCAATTGATCAAAGAGATCATCGATTCTAGGCAAAGGATATTTATTTTTAATAGTTACCTTGTTCAATTGCCTATAATCGATACACAACCTCATAGTACCATCTTTCTTTTTCACAAATAGCACAGGAGCTCCCCAAGGAGAAACACTGGGGTGAATGAATCCTTTATCCAACAACTCCTGTAATTGCACTTTCAACTCCCTCAATTCTACTAGTGCCATTCTATAAGGAGTAATAGAGATAGGAGTGGTACTAGGCAATAATTCAATACCGAACTCCACCTCTCTCTCAGGAGGCAATCCTGGCAACTCCTCTGGAAAAACATCAGGGAAATCTGCAACTGTGGCAATACTATCAATGGGAGAACCCTTCACTCTAGTATCCACCACATGAGCAAGATAGGCTTCACACCCCTTTCTAATCAATCTCCTAGCTGCAACAGCTGAAACAAATAAGGAGGCTAGCTGTTCCTGCTCATTAGATACTATCACCTCTCTACCATCACCCGTTCTCAAAGAAACAATTTTCTTTTTACAATCCATCACAGCTCCATGTCGAGATAGCCAATCCATACCTAAGATCACATCATATTCCTTAAATGGCATCTCAATCAAGTCTCCAAGGAACTCCTCACCTTGCACCCTCACTGCACTATCTCGGTGCACCTTACTCACAACCACACTATGCCCTAACGGATTTGTCACCAACACATCAAATCCTAGGGACTCAGCATGCACATCAAATACAGGCAATACAGATGCACTAACATATGAATGCGTGGAACCCGGATCAATCAAAGCAAGTACAGAAAAACCAAATAAGGAAAAAGTACCAGCAATGACTGCCGAAGCATCTGGCTGCCTCTGCATAACATACATCCTCTGGGAAGAACCAACCTCCTCGGGTCTACTCTCCCTGGATGTAGCACCTCCTCTAACACTGAACCCAGATCTGCCTCCCCGACTGCTACCTCTGCCTGCTCGACCTCCCCTCACACTAGGTCGAGAAGCTGCAGTATCAACTGACATCTGCTCTTGCCTCTCAGGACAATCTCTCACAAAGTGATCTGGCGATCACACCTGAAACATACCCCTGCAACACCAGCCTTCCAACAAGGACCACCATGCGGCCTACCACAATGGATGCAGATGGGTAAGGTGGATCTCTGAACCATAGGGGTCGGAGCACTCGCCACTGAAGCTGCAGGTCTAAATCTCTGTCTCTGTAACTGCACTGACCTACCCACTGGTCTCTGGCTCCTACTACTCCGAGGAACAAAACTTCCTCTACCCCTCTTCGCAGAAGAAGACCCTGCCTCGAACTGGGGCCTTCTAACCCTAACCTCTTCTTCTGAAGCAACCGCAATACCCTGAGCTCGCTCTACACTTCGAGCTGCTGCCACAAGCTGTGAGAAATCCTGATATCTGGATCCAGCCACTAAGCACATGATCGAGGGCCTCAATCCCTCCTCAAATCGCCGACATCTATCAATCTCATCAGCAATGATACCCCCAGCATACTGACTCAGTCGAATAAACTCAACTTCATACTCAGTAACAGTCTTGCTGTCTTGCTTCAGGTTCAAAAACTCCATCTTTTTCATGTCCTTATACTCCCTAGGAGTATACTTCAACTCAAATTCCCTCAGAAAATCAGTGTAAGACAGTGTTGGAGGATCATCCATAGAATGGGGCACCGTCTTCCACCAATCGTAGGCATCCTTCTGTAGCAAAGATCTTGCATAATCAAACTTTTCCTCTGAGGTGGCTTGCAACTGAACAAATACCCTCTGAACTCTATCAAGCCACTGTTCTGCTACAGCCGGATCAACTGTACCAAAGAAATCCTCTGCTCCATATTTCCTTAGCTTATCATAGTGCCTTACTGATACAGAAGGCTGAGGGGGTGGTGGCACTGGTTGCACTGGTGCTTGTCTCATAGCTTCCATCATATGCCTAAACCAAGCTGGCGGAACCTCCTCACCAACTGGTCTACCCGACACCGAAGCAGGTGCCTCCTCAATACTCTCAACTCTAGCTCCCTCAGCAGGAGCAATACTCTCGGCACTACCCTCAATCGACTGACGTGAGTGAGAATCCATCACAACCTAACACTGCAAACACAATAGAATACTTCTTATTAAAGATCAGAGGTTGCCAATCCCAAACATGTATTTTATTTCAAAACCAACTTTTTAAGTAAAAATATTCTTTTTATTACATTTTACCTAGGTTGAGAATCTCAAACCTGGCTCTGATACCAAAACAATTGTAACACCCCCATATCCAATGCACACACACTACAATCACAACAATGTAGCATAAGTGCACCAAACATAGGGATGCTACGGTTCTCTTAACAATCAAAACACTTTAAAACTTGATACAATACCCTTATCATTATACATTATAGAAAAGTAGATCATTTACTTATAAAACAAAACATATTAGTTATATATATATTTAAATATTACACAGCGGAAGTTATAAAATATGTACATATTTACATATTAAACATTTCTTTACAAAATATAAAGAAGTATACATGATTGGCAAGTTTGCTCTGATCTTTAAGCTCCCAAAATAGATTCTTCAAGGTCTACTCTCACTTGGTCTTGATGAACTCTCGGGTTCAACTCTATCAACTCTATTACCTGCGCGATTAAACACTATCGCGCTAAGCCAAGGGCTTAGTAAGATAAAACATGCAATGGATATGCTTTAATGCAATACAATGTCAATTCTAATTCATATCATATATGTAACAACATAAATGCAAAACTAACAACATCCCTTTACATTTTATAACCAACATACATATATGCATATCACATTTCAACATCATTGCATATACTTCATTATTTAATCATTTAATCATTTAATCATCCATGAACAACAATAAACAAATCATGACTCACATTAAACAAAGACAAGCATTGGGCCCAAAACACACTAATATGCCATTCAATTTTCAGAGTTAATGCTTTGGTTTTTATGATCACATTTATCAATATCATATACCCAACTAGGCTTCAAGGATTAAGTTCAACCAAGCTTCAAGGGGAGCAAAGCATGCTAAGCTTCAACCCAACTTGGCTTCAAGAACTAACCCAACCTAGCTTCAAGGGTGGTAACATCTCAATTAGGCTTCAAGGATTCAATCCAACCTAACTTCAAGAGATTGTTACACTTATTAGACATGCCACCAACAACAAACTCTGAAAATGGAGTAACACATTAGCCACACAATTCATTTAGTTTTCATTCTCAATTCTCATTATCATTTAGGCAAACATGCCTCATTTATCTCCATTGAATTACCTTAGCCAATAACAATGGCTTCACATTTCATTTTACAATATAACACTTCATTATTCAAGTGTATATTTATCTCATCCATGATCACATTATATCTCACATAGCATCATTCATAAATATCAACATTTCATTCCACATTACTCATGAAACACATTACCATTCACAATGCATAACATAACATTGTTCAATCTCAACAAAGCAAGAACAATTTATATTATTCATAGCTTTAGGATCATCCACAAGTGTTTGATTAAGTCATTCCTTGGTTTAAGTATGTTTAAAATGTTTATGTTTAGGTTTAGAGACCAAACTACCTTTGAAGAACCCAAACCATGCAAAAAGAACAAAGAAATCAAACAATATCCAACTCATTTGAGGGACACGCCCAGCCCACTTGAGGGACATGGCCGTGTCTCTAAAAATAAAAGAGGCAGTAGCCAACACAAATAAATGACACGGCCATGTCTCTTCATGGCTTCTGGCCGTGTCTGTAATATCCTGAGATATACCTTAAAAGTTTTGGAGGAGTTGTTGTATTTGGATTTAATATATATGTGATGTATATGTATATGTCTAATTGTAATATCCCTAAGTGTGCCTAGAAGTTATGATAATATTGTTATTATTGAATTGAAGGTGTAAGTGATAAGTGGTAATTGTGTATGGTTTATTTGAATGATAAAAGAAGTTAAGAGATAATGTATATGTGTAATTGGAAAGAAAAGCAATGTGTAGAGAGAAGTGTATATGTAGTGTATATGGTGATATATATGACATATAAGTTGGTCAAAGGGCTTGGTCAAGGGAAGAAGATATTTATATTGTTAAGTGTGAAATTACCAAAATGGGCAAGAGTTTGTAAAGGGAATTAAAATGTGCATGAGGGTAAGATAGTAAATTACTTTTGGAGGAGTATTTAATGAGTGTTGACTTTAGGGTTTCTTCATCATTTCTTCTTCTTCTTCCTTGTGTGGCCGGCTCACCTAAAGCAAAGGAAGACAAGAGAGCTAAGTGAGGGTTTGATGTTCTAAGCTTCAAAGTTGAGAGAGATTTCAAGTAAACAAGTTGGAATTTCAAGAATTTCATGATTTTGGGTAAGTTTGCTCTTGTTTACTCTTGTTATTTTTGAAGTTATGCTTGAGTTGAGTTGTGATTTGATGATGGTATGATTAAGTTGCTTATGGTGTGATTTTAAGTATTGATTTTGCTTGATAGATGAGAAGTTGGGTTGGTGTTGGTGATGGAAGAGTAAGAGTTGTGTTTAGTGAAATTGTTTCTGTTTTACAATTAGTAAAGGCTGTGATTTGTATGATTTTTAATTAATTATAGAAAAATGTTCTTGAAGTGAAGTTTTGATATGTTGTGCCTCTATGAGTCTAGAATGACTGAAAAATATGTTGATTCGATTTTGGATAGGTTATGAGTTTAGAAAGATTATTTTTATTAGACCTGTTCCAGCAGGTACCTTAACTGAGACAGCTCTATTTCGGGATTTTTAATAAAATGTAGAAAAATCATATTCAATTGAATTTTGGATATGTTGTTGCTTAGTGAGTCTAGTATTTTAGAAAAATAATTTGGAACCACGTTGATTGAATTTGATTTATGGAATTCACAAAGTTCAGAACTGCTGCCAGGATGCAGGGCAATTGGGGCAGTCTGGTTAGGTGAACTATTTGACCAAGATTTTGTGTTCAGTTTGATCTGAAATTTTAAAGGAATGATTTTAAGATACAAAATTAAATTCTGTAAAAAGTTTAGAATTTTTAGTCAAGTAGATTATTTTATACAATTTTTCAAAATAAGGATAAAATGGAGTCTAAAACCAGAATGTACTATTCATATGGTCATTTTGCTAATATTCCTTTTGGATTAGGTTTTGGAAGGAAGTGAATTGCCCTAAGTTGAGAAGTAAAGAACTCTTGAGAGAAGAAGAGTTTAGAGTTGTGTGAAGTGCTATTGAGGTAAGTACAAAACCCTATTTGATTTCATATATTTATATGACTTTGAACCTTAAACCATTTGATTATAAATGTGTTAAGAAATCTATTATATCATTGATACCTATGAGTATATCAATAAGAGTATATGAAATGTGAGAGCATTCAATAATGTATATACTATGAAAGATGAAAGATGTGATGATATGATTGTATGATATGATGATATAATAATGTAATTGATTGTGTATACTTAAATGATGAATGATTATATATGTAATAATAATGAGACATGAAATAGAGATTGAGATATAATGATGTATGAAGCTATCGTGATTGGCTATGATGATGTAAATGATGATTGAGGCATGTTTGCCTAATTGATGCCATTGTGATTGGCTATGATGAGGTAAATGATGAATTGTTCCAATGTGATTTGAGATATGGTGCAAATCTATTGTGTAATGTGAAATGAATTGAGAAAGTAGAGATAAATGGACGAACTTATCTGCCTCCTGCGGAACCATGCGGACCCCTGTGGATTGGGCAACCGAACTTGGACTACCGACCTGGTTGGGGGAAAGTTCGATTCATTCAGTGTTATACGTACCTATCTGCCTCCTGCGGAACCATGCGGACCCAGTGAATTGGGCAACCGAACTTGGACTACCGACCTGGTTGGGAGAAGGTTCGTTAATGATAGTTTTATACATGCCTATCTGCCTCCTGCGGACCCCTGGGATTGGCAGTGGCCTGAGGCCCAGTGGACAACCGACCTGGTTGGGGAAAGGTTTGTATTTGCAGCTATGGTTGTTGGAAATAATGATGAACTTTGAATAACATATTAGTGTGTTTTGGGCCCGAGTATGTCTTTGTTGTTAATATGATATACAAATGTTGAAATAAATAAATATTGAGATCAATGATTGGTGAATTGTGAATATAACAATGTTATGTAGTCTGATATGTAATGTGTATATTGTTTGTGAGTATTAATGATGGATTGTGGTTGATGATAATGGTTGCCTTTATTGGGAATATGATTTATGATTGGTAAACTATGATTTGTCGTAATGTTATAAGCATATATATATAGTTTATGAGGTTGGTAGAAATTTACGTGGAATGCATTGGAAAAAGGGAAAACAGGTTAAGAGAATGATAAAACATGATGCTAAAAATATGAGGTATGTTTATTTTGCAATGTATATTTTGTTTTTAATATTTATTTGTATTACTAAGCTTTTGGGCTTAGCGTGGTTATATTAATCGCGCAGGTAAAAGGTGATAGATTTGGAGTTAAACCATTATGTCTTGAAAAGGGCAAGTGTAGCTCGAGACCAACTAGAAGATGGTGCATGCATGTATAAGTTAATATATATATTGCATTTTTTTTATAAGAATGTATTCATATGTATCAATAAATCTTTGGAAGAGACAATGTAACTATTATATATATATGTGTTTTTATCAAAAGGATAGTGATCTTGTAAATCATTTTATATAATAAAATGTACTATTGTTTTAGAAGTTAAGTAAAGATTTTTAATTGTAATAACTAGTGGCATCCTTATACTCTATATACTTACTTTGCGTATACAAAGTATATGTATGGTACTTATATAGAGTATCGGGGTGTTACAAATATTTTGGTATCAGAGCTTAGGTTCGAGATTCTCGGCCTAAGTAAATTTAAAAGAAAAGTTTTAAAAAGAAAAATGATGATAAACGAAAATGAAAAGAATGAAAATTTTGATACATGCATATCCATTAACATCTAGGTTGGTCTCAAAGGTGGTATTATATGAATTAAAATGTATTTAGATTATATGAGATGGAAAAATGTATGTAAGTTTAATTGATAAATTAAAGAATGGAAGTTTACTTGAGGAAAGAAAATTGTGAAATGTTGACAATTGAAATGTGATTATAATATAAAGAAATGATTGGAAGAATAAAGTTGAGAATGAGTTAAAAACAAAATCAAGATTAATGTATGTAATCTTTCCTCTACAATTTGAATCTCTTTCTAATAAACCTTATGTTTGGATTACTAGAAAGAGGAAACATTGTTGGATGGGTAATATGAATAGATATGTTGTTAAGTGAAGAAAGTATGGTGAGATATTAAGTGAGTTGGTGGGTATAGACAAAGTCTGACCATTTAAGGTTTGAATATGTAAAGTTAAAGTTGTTAAAAGAAAAAGAGATGAGATTGGTTAAATAAGAAGATATAATGGTGTTGGTTACATTGTTGTTTAGAATGCAAACATTGTAATTTTAATGTTAGAAATGTGATATGCTTGAGTGTTGTTAAAGCTCATATTAATGGTGGTAAGATGTGATAATGGGATTTTTGAAATGAGCTTTAATATTTGTGGAAAGGATATACTTTGATGTTGTTTTGTGGTATGTATATATAAGATGATTTTTTTTAAAGTTGATATTAAGAAAACAAGATGAGTTCATGGAAGTTTAAATATAGTAGTAAGATGAGAGTTTTTAATGTTAATGGAGTTTGGATAAAGACTATGTAAACATCGATAGTTTAATGTAAATAAAACTTATGAGTTATGTGGAATGAATGTTATTGGATATAAAATTATTATGAATTGGGTAATGTGATTGATAATATGAGAATGATTACGCTTGCATTAACAGACTTGTGCAAAGCTAAGTCATGTAATAAGATTGATAGTGAGAATTGGATTAAGCAATGTTGGTTCAAGAAATTGAGGTTTGTAAGAACTAAACTTGGAAAGTGTATAGAGGTTATTGGGCTCAATGTGTATATGTATGGTACTTATATAGAGTATCGGGGTGTTACAAATATTTTGGTATCAATATACATATGTATAAATATGTGAGTGATATATATATATATATATGTTGAAGGGTAAGCAAATGGATGTAAAGATGGTATACTAAATGTATTTAAAAATAAATGTGAAAGAGGTGTCACCTTAGTAATGTGACTAAGATTTTATGAAATATGATTATAGTTAGAATGTATATATGTGTGGAATAGATAAATAACTTAAGCCATGTCAAAAAGGGATAAGAATGATGTTGTGCAATGAGAAGAAATAAATGTAAAATACTTGAGTCGTTTTGGAAAGCAGTCCCGGATTGGATGCCACGACCGTGGCTCTTGAAGGCCACGACCGTGGGGACTTAAATGTTGATATAACTTGTAATTTGTGATCTAAAGGCTTAAAAATGAGACTAATATATGAATGTATTATATGTTGTGATGTGCATAAGGTGAGTTTGTTGAAGCATCAATGTCATTGAGTAATGAATTGCATAGGAAATGAGAAATGTAATGAAATGATTATAACACTTGAGCAATTACATAAAATGAATATGGTTTGAGAAGCTATGAAGAGTAAGTACAAACTACATTATTGCATATATTCATATAATGTTGAGATTGAATATACATTAAATGATATCGATGATGCATAAGAATAAGGTTATGTTGTGTGTAATGTGAATATTGATGATATACATGAATACTTTTATGATAAATTGATTGATGTGATTTGAGACATGATAATAATATAAATAACATGAATGAAGCATATTTGCTTATACGATGATGAAATGAGAATTTATTTGGGAAATATTGGACAGTAATATGGTTATAGGTACAAAGTATGTGTATGAGGAAATGTTTTATGTATACATGTATAGTAAGAGATTGTAATGGAAAAAGAAAATATAATGTATGAAATTTCGAGAAGAGATAAATTGGAAATAGAGTAATGAACGAACTTGTGTAAAAATTGTATATGATCAAATGTTGTGCATAGGAGATGTTAAAGATAATATATTTGAATATGAATTAGGCTATTAATGATCAAGTAATCAAGAACAAATTGTTTTGAAGTGAAGTTGGAATGTGCTAAATCTTGATGTAGTCAAAGTTTGGAGAATGGATATATATAATCCTTATGATCCAACTTAGTAGTGTAATTGAAAAGATTTGATTATAGCACAATTATGGTAAAACAGATAATTATGTTTCTAGTAACATGGTTGAAAGTTATGATTGGTAAATGTGTATCTTATAACTTTTGTGTTAACAATTTGGTTATAATTTTGAAAAGTAAAGAAAGAAAAGAGAATTGTGATAATATTTTGAGTTATGATTAATGTAATAAAAAGACAATTATTGTAATTATAGTAATGTTATAAAAAGGTGAAGAGATGGTAAATGGGAGAAAGTGTAACTTGTGATTGAAAGTTATATTGAATATGTTTGTGGTATGAAGTGAATAAGAGGATGATTTTAAAGTTTAAATGAGTGAATTATGAGTAATACATATGGTACGAGATAATCATGTGAATTTGGTGGAAATTGTACTAAGATAATAGAAGATAAATTATGTGTATATTGAAAGATAATTGGAAATGATTTGTTATTAATGATCATAGTTTCAAAAAGTTGAATATGGAGTTAAAGGAATTAGAAGGTGGAAATAAGTTGGATCTAATGGAATTAAGTTATATATATTGTGAAATCCAATGATAAATTTAAATAAGTTAATTGTTGGTTTGAATCAAACCAGATTGAATGTGGTATATTGTGACAAATTGATCGAATGATCTAGATTTCACTAAGATGGTGAATCAATACTGAGATTTAAAACGTCCAGTTGCATTGGGAGTATATAATTTAATGATAATGTATATGATGTAATATCTTGATAGATAAATGGACATGAATGAATTGAATTATATCAATTGTAAATAGTGATTAAAGGGGAAAAGTTGATTATTTGTAAGTTAAGTTCAAAAGTATTGTGTTAACATTTATGTTAACTGAGAAGTAAGATAAAGAGGAATTAAGTGTATGATAAATAAGAATATTATTATCAATTAAGGTTTGACAAAATGTCTATATTGAGAATAATTGTAATGACGGGATGATCAATATTAAGATATAAATCAATGATTTTTTTTTTAGTGTAAGTTAAGAGAATAGTTATAAAGAGATGAAGTGGTAAAGTATTTGAATGTAATAATGGGACGAAGATGATTGGATTCTTGTATATAGATAAGGTATTTGGGATTGTAATGAGTTATTTTGAATATTGGATAAAAATGTAATAAGATATATATATTATGACAAGTTATGGAATTGAAAAAGATGATTGATTATAGTAGGAAGAATACACATTATGTGAGTTGATGAAACCAGCATATAAGAATACTATTCATCTTATATGAAGATTTAAGATGGCGTATTGTTAAGAATGGAGTGTTATTGAACTGGATAATTTCGAGGACGAAATTATTTAAGGGGGAGAGAATTGTAATATCCCGAGATATACCTTAAAAGTTTTGGAGGAGTTGTTGTATTTGGATTTAATATATATGTGATGTATATGTATATGTCTAATTGTAATATCCCTAAGTGTGCCTAGAAGTTATGATAATATTGTTATTATTGAATTGAAGGTGTAAGTGATAAGTGGTAATTGTGTATGGTTTATTTGAATGATAAAAGAAGTTAAGAGATAATGTATATGTGTAATTGGAAAGAAAAGCAATGTGTAGAGAGAAGTGTATATGTAGTATATATGGTGATATATATGACATATAAGTTGGTCAAAGGGCTTGGTCAAGGGAAGAAGATATTTATATTGTTAAGTGTGAAATTACCAAAATGGGCAAGAGTTTGTAAAGGGAATTAAAATGTGCATGAGGGTAAGATAGTAAATTACTTTTGGAGGAGTATTTAATGAGTGTTGACTTTAGGGTTTCTTCATCATTTCTTCTTCTTCTTCCTTGTGTGGCCGGCTCACCTAAAGCAAAGGAAGACAAGAGAGCTAAGTGAGGGTTTGATGTTCTAAGCTTCAAAGTTGAGAGAGATTTCAAGTAAACAAGTTGGAATTTCAAGAATTTCATGATTTTGGGTAAGTTTGCTCTTGTTTACTCTTGTTATTTTTGAAGTTATGCTTGAGTTGAGTTGTGATTTGATGATGGTATGATTAAGTTGCTTATGGTGTGATTTTAAGTATTGATTTTGCTTGATAGATGAGAAGTTGGGTTGGTGTTGGTGATGGAAGAGTAAGAGTTGTGTTTAGTGAAATTGTTTCTGTTTTACAATTAGTAAAGGCTGTGATTTGTATGATTTTTAATTAATTATAGAAAAATGTTCTTGAAGTGAATTTTTGATATGTTGTGCCTCTATGAGTCTAGAATGACTGAAAAATATGTTGATTCGATTTTGGATAGGTTATGAGTTTAGAAAGATTATTTTTATTAGACCTGTTCCAGCAGGTACCTTAACTGAGACAGCTCTATTTCGGGATTTTTAATAAAATGTAGAAAAATCATATTCAATTGAATTTTGGATATGTTGTTGCTTAGTGAGTCTAGTATTTGAGAAAAATAATTTGGAACCACGTTGATTGAATTTGATTTATGGAATTCACAAAGTTCAGAACTGCTGCCAGGATGCAGGGCAATTGGGGCAGTCTGGTTAGGTGAACTATTTGACCAAGATTTTGTGTTCAGTTTGATCTGAAATTTTAAAGGAATGATTTTAAGATACAAAATTAAATTCTGTAAAAATTTTAGAATTTTTAGTCAAGTAGATTATTTTATACAATTTTTCAAAATAAGGATAAAATGGAGTCTAAAACCAGAATGTACTATTCATATGGTCATTTTGCTAATATTCCTTTTGGATTAGGTTTTGGAAGGAAGTGAATTGCCCTAAGTTGAGAAGTAAAGAACTCTTGAGAGAAGAAGAGTTTAGAGTTGTGTGAAGTGCTATTGAGGTAAGTACAAAACCCTATTTGATTTCATATATTTATATGACTTTGAACCTTAAACCATTTGATTATAAATGTGTTAAGAAATCTATTATATCATTGATACCTATGAGTATATCAATAAGAGTATATGAAATGTGAGAGCATTCAATAATGTATATACTATGAAAGATGAAAGATGTGATGATATGATTGTATGATATGATGATATAATAATGTAATTGATTGTGTATACTTAAATGATGAATGATTATATATGTAATAATAATGAGACATGAAATAGAGATTGAGATATAATGATGTATGAAGCTATCGTGATTGGCTATGATGATGTAAATGATGATTGAGGCATGTTTGCCTAATTGATGCCATTGTGATTGGCTATGATGAGGTAAATGATGAATTGTTCCAATGTGATTTGAGATATGGTGCAAATCTATTGTGTAATGTGAAATGAATTGAGAAAGTAGAGATAAATGGACGAACTTATCTGCCTCCTGCGGAACCATGCGGACCCCTGTGGATTGGGCAACCGAACTTGGACTACCGACCTGGTTGGGGGAAAGTTCGATTCATTCAGTGTTATACGTACCTATCTGCCTCCTGCGGAACCATGCGGACCCAGTGAATTGGGCAACCGAACTTGGACTACCGACCTGGTTGGGAGAAGGTTCGTTAATGATAGTTTTATACATGCCTATCTGCCTCCTGCGGACCCCTGGGATTGGCAGTGGCCTGAGGCCCAGTGGACAACCGACCTGGTTGGGGAAAGGTTTGTATTTGCAGCTATGGTTGTTGGAAATAATGATGAACTTTGAATAACATATTAGTGTGTTTTGGGCCCGAGTATGTCTTTGTTGTTAATATGATATACAAATGTTGAAATAAATAAATATTGAGATCAATGATTGGTGAATTGTGAATATAACAATGTTATGTAGTCTGATATGTAATGTGTATATTGTTTGTGAGTATTAATGATGGATTGTGGTTGATGATAATGGTTGCCTTTATTGGGAATATGATTTATGATTGGTAAACTATGATTTGTCGTAATGTTATAAGCATATATATATATAGTTTATGAGGTTGGTAGAAATTTACGTGGAATGCATTGGAAAAAGGGAAAACAGGTTAAGAGAATGATAAAACATGATGCTAAAAATATGAGGTATGTTTATTTTGCAATGTATATTTTGTTTTTAATATTTATTTGTATTACTAAGCTTTTGGGCTTAGCGTGGTTATATTAATCGCGCAGGTAAAAGGTGATAGATTTGGAGTTAAACCATTATGTCTTGAAAAGGGCAAGTGTAGCTCGAGACCAACTAGAAGATGGTGCATGCATGTATAAGTTAATATATATATTGCATTTTTTTTTTATAAGAATGTATTCATATGTATCAATAAATCTTTGGAAGAGACAATGTAACTATTATATATATATGTGTTATTATCAAAAGGATAGTGATCTTGTAAATCATTTTATATAATAAAATGTACTATTGTTTTAGAAGTTAAGTAAAGATTTTTAATTGTAATAACTAGTGGCATCCTTATACTCTATATACTTACTTTGCATATACAAAGTATATGTATGGTACTTATATAGAGTATCGGGGTGTTACAGTGTCACCCATGCACATAACCTTAACCAATTCCAACACTTTTTCAATTGAACCCAAACACAATACACTCCATATAATATATTTCAAATGAATACAATCAATGTTCTAAACATATATTCATCACAAGAATCACTTTACAACCCATTAATATTACATTTAAACACAACCCATCTCAAAACACTAAAATCACCATCCTTCTCAACCTTTCAAAATCAACATTTACCACTTCCAACAACAACACCTATTTAAACTATTAACTTAAAACCAATTTAACACTTGAGAACAAATCATAAACACATCTCATCATCAAATCATCAAACCCTAATTAACTTCCCATACCACTTCAAAAGAAAGAAAGAAATCAAAGGGAAGATCTTACCTTAGTTAAAAACTTCTTGAATCAACACTTGAACACTTAATCTTCCTTCAATTTTGAACTCAACTCATCAAGAACCTCTCTTCACCTCTTGCTTCCCTTTGTCTATGGAGGAGCCGGCCACTTCATGAAAGAAAGAAGAAAATGATCAAGACACAAAGTCAAATTTTGCTTTTAATCTCCACCAAGTAATCTTATCCAAGCAATTACCAAATTGCCCTCACTCAAATAACTAACTTTTTGTCTCATATAAGCCCATATATGTAATTACACACTTAACACAAAAATATCTCTCTTCCTTTGACTCTTCCTTTGACCCATTTATATGTTATATATATCATCATATACACAACATATAACATTCTCTCTAAACCCTATTTTCTTTCCAAAACACATATACACAAGCATTCTCCTCCCAACTACTTTTCTTAACACATAATATACATTCAATCCAATTTATAACAATAACAACAACAACAACAATATGCAAAACTTCTAGGGCATAAATGAGGATATTACACTGGGCATCATATTTATTTGACTTCAGGCCAGACGTTGGGCGTCAATATTATTTTCCTTCGGGCCAGACACTGAGTGTCAAATGTTGGTCCAAAGCAATATCTATGGAACTTGAATATTATATATGGTCATTTGGGCCCAATGTGTGTGAATGTGTAATGTAATGGATCAGAATTGATAAGTGTCTGTATTAATACATGATAATACATGTGTGGGCAGAGATTTTCTCCCCTACTCCTAGTGGAATGGTTCTTGCGATTTCAGCACTGTTAGGCTCTAGGCCTTAGAGAACACGTGCCTAAACCAAAAGAAATTGAGTCACCACCCGGACAGGTCGGGAAAGAAAAGAAATGGGTGGATGACTCGATTCCTAAGAAATCTCCAACCCCCTAATGGGTTCAAAAAATTGGTTATGCGTGGCGGAGGTGAGAAGGACCCGACAGCCCCATAGTTCCCGGTTCATTGGAATCACCCTTTTTTTTAGGTCTAAATATTATTAAATTCTTAACTTATTAAAATATCATCTACAATACATACAACTTAAAATAAATAAATATTCATTGTATTAAATTCAAAGAATGTCCAAACAAATAAACAAATAAAAATGGGCATCCATACAAGATAAAAACATGCCCTTATAATAATGCCCAATGTCCAAAACTAATTAAAATAGGACACCCACCATTTTGTGGAAACATGCCTTTTACATTAATTCTAAAACTTAAAATAAATAAAATTACATTGAACTTAACAAATGAGATACCCACGAAGTGGAAACATACCTCTTACATATTTGAAATCAAAATAGACCAATAGAAGCATTCAACCATTTATTATAAATAAAATAAAAGTAAATCATCCATCATAATCATACATTAACAAATTAAATGATCAAATCTAGGTTTTAATATTACATTGAACAATAGATATTTAAAACTAGGGTTTTAATAAGTGAATTAGTATAAAGTTTAGAATGCTAAATTAAGGTTTTGGAAAACATGATTAGGGTTTTTAGGGTTAAAATAATATTTTAGGATTTTAGGATGATAATTAGGGTTTTGGTGATCAAACTAGGGTTTTTAGAGTTAAAACATGCTTTTAGGGTTTGCACATGTAATTTAAATTTAAACCTAGTATATTAGGGTTTATACAAAAATATGTTACGTAAAATTATGTTATTTAGATTGAGTTCACAATTTAAAGCCACTGGAACAATAAAAAAATAGTAGATGGAACAAGACTAAATGTAGCTATTGTGAAAGAGTATATCAAATTTGAAAGAACAACTATTTAATGAAATAAATATGAATTAATATTAATAATGGAAGCTTGCTATAATTTTAAAGAGTTGAGGAAATCAAACCTCCATTTGTTGGCTCCACCAAACTAAAAGAATGTTGATCCAAGCTACTGTCTACACCAATCCAGAGTTTTGGTTAAGCAAGATGAAGACAATGTTTATTGTCATCTGCTGTGTCTTGATTGTTGTATGTTGATAGTAATCTGTGTGTATTTTTAATTGATGCTCGTCTCTCTTGATAATCTTTGTTGGTTTTAACCATTCATTCTCCATTTTTATCATCTTGTTCTTAGTTCATCTTCTTGTTCTTGGTCTTGAGAAAAACCATGAACATCATCTTCATCTTCTATTTCTTCCATAGACAAGACTCTTAACATTTTTGGGATAAAATTGGGTGAGCAAGCTCTTGTGAAGGTTAGGGTTTGAAGAAAGCTTGATTGAGGAGTTGGGGGCTTGAGAGAATTACCATTCCATCTTTTAAGAGAAGAGCCATTGATTGAAGAAGGCTTGTTAGTTCTTCATCATATTCAAAGTGGAGCTAGGAGGAAGACTAGAAGTTCAACTCTTAGTATCTTCAAAGGGGTTTTTCATATTCTCTCATTTAATTCATTTCTAGATTATTATTGTTTTGTTATGAACATTAATATTACAATGTATAATTGTGATTTGATTTATATTGAGATGATTGATTGTTTTAAATTGATGATGATGAGTTAAATTACTCATGCCTAGGGTTTGTAGTAGATTTGATTGAATGACTTGATTTGATATTTCCATTAATATACCTTGTTATTAGTTGATTGTATTGCATTGAATGTTAGTTTGATAGATTAGCTACCTATTGATCTCTAGATATTGAATGAAGTACCGAGAGGTGAAATTTGATATTGGAATTATGCATTCAACTACCCTAAGAATGAATTAAAAATATAAGTTCTAGGGTTTTATTAATTTGCAAATTCAAAACAACTGGTTGTTGTTAATTCATGAATGTGAAAACTAATGAATTAGTAATTACTAATTAAACTCAAGGAACAAATTAAAATACAAGGTTATATTAATGGACAATTTGAGAATTAAGCTTCAATTAAATTAATCTATAACCCTAAGCATCATTTTAAGACTTTGAATTAATCTTGTACAACCATTACACACATTACTTTTAAATTTAAATTGCTTTTCACCATTCCAACACATCACACCATTGTTTTTAAATTTACTTGTTAATCAAACTATTGCAAAACAATTCCTTCCTTATGAGATGCAACATTTGACCTTCATTGTTCTTGTAGATTCGGACGTATGAGCACAACCTCGTGCAGGTACCAGGCATTTTTTAACAAAGAGTCAGGTATCCGAGACTGAGCCGTTGGTTAGCAGGCTGCACAATGACACCCAGTTCTCATCATGTGCATTCTTATCACTATCACTTGAGTCGGTTGACTTGGGATCAGGTAATAAAGAATTAATAACTATTAAAATTTATGAAGAAATTAACTTATCTTCTCTTCTTGGTTCTACAGGTAGATATCGCTTGGTGGGGGAATAGCGAGGGAGCTGATTGGACTCCTTTCATGAATGCCACCTTGCCTCTTCAAAATTTTCACCGAGTTATTATTGGTCCAGTATCTAGCGGGTGGTTTCTCAGTGAAAGAGTGCATAACTGGTTTCTTGGCCCTGAGGAGTAGAGGGTTCCTAAGGATATTCTGACATATACATTAGACATCACGTCCATGTAGGAAAACTTCTTGATGCATGCTGGGGATGGATATGATGTCGAACGGTATCTTCTCTCACCCACTGAGTCGTACACCCAATTTATCAGGGAGCGACTTTTGAATTTTGAAGTTTCTCTTCTTGGTGTTCGAGGACTTCCTGAAGGATAAGAAGAAGAAGAGGAAGAAGAATAAGGAGAGGAGGAAGGAAATGACTATAGGGAGTCATCCCCCCTTCCTCGTGGTGATTCTAATGCCAGCATTTCCCAGGTGAATGCCAACATACTTTTGGTTATAACTACTCATTCCTGATTTGTTCTGACTCTTTTTATGATCATTACATGCTACTAATTCCCTTAGTCAACAAGTTGTCCCACCATTTGCTAGTTCGATACAATGGCTATTCTCTCCATTTTCTCCTTCTTATCCAGATATGCCATCTTATCCTCAAGGCTTTAATCTGAGTTACCTTGTAATGGTCAAGATTTTAAACAAAGAATTTTTTAACTAATATTGATAATTGATAATGTATAGTGATAAAAGTAATGTGGATAAATGCTATAAGCAGATAATAGTGAATAAATATCTCAAAATTTACTAAAGAAATTATTTTTACGGTTTTACGAGATTAAAACTTGATTTAGAATCAACGGTTAATAATGAGGATGCACCATAGTTATTATGTGTATTCCCTCACTTGATTAAACTATATATATATGTGTACATGTGTGTGTGTGCGTGTGGAAACTTCTCATTTCTTCTTCCATCTCCCACACCATCTTCCACCACCATCACCATCTTCTCTATTTTCTTCTTCCTTTTATCAAGTTAATTAAGGATTAAGAGAAAATCACATATAGGTATATATTTTTAGAAGAATAAGCTAGAAAAGGTAATATTATTAGTAAGTAATCAAAGGGAAAGAGAGAAAAAGAAAGAGAAAGAGGAATTTTAAAGAGGTATGTGCTTATGTATTATAATTTGCAAATATATGAATTTTTATGAGTTTTAATGTTTGAATTGATTGATTGAGTTATTTATATGAAACATTTCTTGAAAAGTATTGATTAAATAGATTGATGAGTAAAAAATAACTTTTATGTGATGAGTTTGACTCTTAATTCAACCCTTAAGAGAATTGGGTGGTTTGATGTTGTTTTTAGCCATGTGAGATGGTTGAAAGTTTGATTAAGTGAAGTTTTAGTAAATTATTTGATATGAACTCTTTTTATGTCAAAAATTTAGTTTTGATACATTTTCAACTTAGATCTCAATATATTTGTGTTTAATGAAGTTAAAAGTGTAAAATACATAATTTTGGGATGCCACGGGTGTGGCTTAAAGGTGCCATGGGTGTGGTATCAAAGTCGGGACAGCTGGAGGAAGAATCACTCCGAAAATAGACCCAAAACCAATGCCACGGGCTTGGCAATTGAGTGCCACGACCGTGGGGTTGTGAGTGAGGTTGTTTCTTTAAAATTTTTGATAAAACAGAGCCGTTATGAATGCCATGGCTGTGGCCCTTGAATGCCATGACTGTGGGGGTATACAAAGGCATTTGATAGCTTCATTTTGTATCCCATATGCATGGGGTTGAGATGCCATGGCCGTGGGGTACCTGGATGATGTTTTTGGCTTGTATTTTATGATATACCGGCCTAGTATGAGGCTAATATGTTTATGTTTCTTACTTTTATGCTGAAAATTCATGTGTATGTGTTAAAAGTATGGAAAAGAGTGATAAACTTTGGATATGAGACAAATATATATAATACTAATCATTGATAAAAGTATTGTACCATTGAAATGATATACATAATTCAGTGTTAATCAAAACTAATGAATTGTCCAAAACATACTGATTTTAGATCTAGCTTTGGATTGAATGACTAACCAGAGGAAGGATAGCCATAGTGATAGTGGGCATCTCTTTCCATTAATGGACACATTGTGTCATCAGTAACAGTGGGCATAATTGTCATTATATATATATATATATTCTTGAGACTTGGCATTAAAATTGCTATACTAATCTATTATCCAAACCTATGATCTGAGTCAGTATGTATGGGCATATTTAATAAAATTATCCAAATTGAAAATATATGTGAATATGATGTTATGAATAATGGAAGAAATGCAAAATAATAATATAAGTTAATTACTTAAAATTGACTTACAGTGTTACAATGTGAAAGTGATTGGTAATGTATATATTAATGTTTACAAGTGAAAGTTCTAATGCACAGAATAGAAATGTTATGCTCAAGTTATTGAATTAATCAAAAACTTTATAAGTGTCGTAATGATTGAAAGTGTATATAATGATATAAGATACAAAGTGACCCAAAGTATAGTACTAAATTAAGTGCTGAAAATTATAGATTGAATGAAATTATCCTACATGTAAAATTGAAAGTAAGACTTACTTAAAAACAAAATAAGCGCATAATGAGTAATGTTAACAAATGAGAAAGCAAGTCTTAAATAAAATGATTCATAAAGAGAAAAGTTGCAATAGCAAAAGTATAGTATAGCATGATGACTTTTATAAAATTAAAGTTATTATTTTGTGTAATCAAAATATTATGTTGGTTTGTTATTGAAAATAGTTAATATATTGAAATATTTCTTAAAACTACGTGTTATTACTATATTTCCATAAGTATTTTTCTTTAATATTAAGTGACAAAATATGTTTATACAAGCACCTCTAAGCTTTGCTTAGTGTGTTAGAATTATTTTCTGATACTCAGGCATCAGGACATCGGAGCAAGTTAAGAAGTGGAATTAAGAATCTCAGGAAATTACCTATAGTACATATAGAGATCTTTTTTATATTATACTCATAAGTTATAAAATGTATATATACAATTTAGTTTGGGTATTTGAGAGATTGTACAAATTTGTAAACATGAAAGGAATATATGTATTTAGAGGATGAAGTTTGAGATTCTAGAAAATGATTATCAAATAAAGCAATGTATTATATATTTATTTGATTTGACAAACTTATGATGGTTATCTGACTTATAATTAGCAATTGGATTATTAAAGATATTGGAGATTGGTTTAAATGTTGGATTTATAAGTGTTATATTATATAAATTATATTATTATTTGAAAATTTTTGTTAGTTGGAAGAGAATTTTGTAAATGAATTGATTGTGGACCAGATGGAGGGAGGATTTTCACCTGTACCTGTGATTGTAGCTGAAACCCTAGTTGCATTGGATCAATTCAAGAAAAATTCATTGAGGAAGTTGGCTGAAAGTCCCTTGTTGTTTCAGGCAATTACCTAAATCACCCTTTTGGATTTTCAATTTAGGTCTTTTATTTTTATTGCTCTAATTTTTACCTAGCCCGCCCATGCTAGTTTTTGGGACTAGTGAGCTGTTTTAAGTTTTGCCTAGGCCGCCCTTGAGAGTTTTTAACCTAGCGGACTCATTTTTTTATATATTGGTCCTACTTTTTACCTAGTCCATCCTTGTGAGTTTTCGGAGCTAACGAACCACCCTAACTTTTGCTTAGGCCGCCCTTGCGGGGTTTCAACCTAATGGGCTTTTTTTTACAATGAATTATTATTCGTTTTTACATATCTGGCTACATGAGCACTTTTGCTTGCTCGACACCCCATCTATGGACCTTACTAGTTATTTGCCCCGACATCATTCTGCAAGGAAATTACTTCATCCTACTACCTCATATGTCGAATGGGTTTAGTGGATCCGTTCACGAGCTATGGTTAACATCCGTTGGTTGGTACTTTAGTGGGAAATTATCCATGTCACCATTCAAATGTATTTGATGTATTTTCCTCTTACTACTCTCCATCGAGACACTTGTTATGATCCTCATCAACTTGATTGCCAGTATGGAGCTGAGCCGAGCTTTGAGGTTATGAATTCACTCTTGATTTGGATATGCCCCGTTTGACTGAAGACTACTTGGATCAACTAAGGCAAAGCTAGCCTACACGTTATACTTATCATCTGTCATAGATTCTGCATTCGTCAATTCTTTATAAAATGATGTTAGGATGAATAATAATAATAATAAAAGATGTTTTCTTTTCTTTTATAATCTGTCATCACTTTTCACTATTTTATAATTTATTTTACCATGTTGGTCAAATACTCAAAATTGTGCACATAGAACAATTTTGTTATTAACTCTATTTTATTAAATTGGGGAACAACCAAAACATAAAGCCATCATACAAAAGATCACTCCTGTCGCCAACCAGCCCTTGCAGGTTTTCTAATTGACAATTTTCTCTCATTTAAGCCCTAACTGTTGCCTAGCCCGCCCTTTTGGGTTTTTAGAACTAGCGGACTACTCTACCTTTTGCCTAGGCCGCCCTTTTAAGTTTTTAACCTAGCGAGCCCTTTTTTCTCTTTTTTTAAACATAAAACTTCTTCAGCCTGTCAATATTCACTGGCTCCTAGCGAGCCCTTTTTTCTCTTTTTTTAAACATAAAACTTCTTCAGCCTGTCAATATTCACTGGCTCACTAAACTCATTCCCATCCATATCTGATAGCTTGACTGCACCCTTGTTCATGACTTGCTTCATGACATACGACCCTTCTCAACTAGGTCTAAACTTTCCTCTCGGATCAGGAACATTGGGCTTGCATTGTTTTAACACCAAGTCACCGACTTTAAGCTTCATGATCTTAACCCTCCTGTTGTAGGCATGCGCTATCTTTCTTTTATACAACTAATGATGATACAGTGCCTTTAACCTTCTTTCTTCTACCAAGACTAGCTGCGTGTATCTACTTACTACCCATTCTGTCTCAGGCAACTCTACTTCTAGGATAACCCTAAGTGACTTGAACTCAATCTCGATTAGCAACATTGCTTCCATTCCATAAACCAAAGAAAATGGTGTCATTCTGGTCGGAGTTCGCACACTTTTTCTACACCTCCATAAAGTAAAAGGAAGCATTTTTTACTAATCCCTATATTTCTTAGTCATTTTAGACAAAATCTACTTAATTATCTTATTCATTGCTTCCACTGTTGTAGCACCCCTACATAGTCTACACACTTAACTACATAGGAAATGTCACCTAGCAATTACACTTGTCTACATACATATCACAAAAATTTAACCAAAATACTTCTATGTATTAATGCAGTTGTTAAGCTTCCAAAGAACTACTATAACCAATCCAATATTACAAACATATATCTGTTAAATTGTAAAGAACTCCTATGGTTAACTTACACTATTATAATTCTCAAACTTATATAACTGTCATACAAAATTACACAGTATTACCATGTGAACTATACAAAATACAATATTTACAATATTGTTCTTGAAACTTTATGATGTAGTTGACCAAGAACGTAAATCTCTCACTCCTCAGTCTCAACTCTTCTTGTTTGATCTGCGCATCAGAAAATAGTTCTAACTTTCTAAGCAAAACTTAGTGGTGCTTATGTATTCACAATATGCAAGAAAAATTAAAGGAAAGAGATCTAAACATTAAATAGTTTAGAAACAATGAAAAGTATTACTTTCAGAACATTAATTAAAGAAATTAATAAATCCATCGAACCTTGAAATACTAAACACGATTAAATACAAAATCGATTAATTTAACAATAACCATATAACACATTATTTTCAAAGTAGATAACTGTAGACCCTTAATTTTTGACCCAATCCAGTCCGATATTTTTAAATAGTCCAAAATAATTTTTGTGGTATTTATTTTTTATAATATTTATCTTTATAATATTTAATAGTTATTTTCAATAATAAACATAAAAAATAATAAAAAAATAAAAAATTAGACGAATCGGCGAGCGAGACGCGGCAGCCAACTGGGCTTGCCTAGTTCACCGCAGCAAGTATCTGCGGTGAATTGGGCATTGGCTAATTTGCCGCAGATATAAACTGGGTTGCGTGCCAACCCACAGCAATCCTCGCAGGCCAGCAGCCCGCACACTGTCGATTTTTTACCAAAACTTGTTTTACCCGGTTTTGTAATTTTTTCTAAACAGTTGGTATTTCCTTATTAAAATAGGATTAGGTCTTTTTGGTTTTTCTATAAATAATAGTATTAAACACACAGACTGAGGGGTAGAAATTATTGGAAGAAACTTTGGACTTTTGATTCTTCTTGAGACTTGAGGCAAAAACCATAGAAAAATAGGGAAGAAAAAGAAAAGAAAGTAAGGAAGACGAAAGTAACAAAGGAAACAAAATTATACAAAGGCAGTGAACGCATTCCCTTGATTTTGCTCTGCCAGAAATCTTATATTAAAGCAGGCAGTAGCCTGTTTAATTTCTTCAATTTGGTGGAGCCTTCACACGCATGTAAATTCTTCTAAATTCAATTTATTAAGTCAATAATCACCTCCACTTTTTAAAACTATCATCACAACATTTTTATTACTCAACTTCTTCTTGATTTCTTTCATACAGTAAGTATAAGTTTTAATTTAAATCAATAACATAATCATCAAAACACTAATCTAATTTACTCAAACCCTATTGTTGTTTTCATAAAAATACAAAACCATATTTTCTAAACCTTAAACCCTAACTTATAAAACCTAAATCCCAAAACCATGACCTAAACCCTAATTTCTAAACTAAAAACCCTAGCCTTGTTTTCCAAAACCCTAATCATATTTTTCTCAAACCCTAAAACTAGTTTTCAAAATTTTCAACACTAAAATCTGCATCCCTAAAAATCAGTTTATAAAATTTTTTTGGCCGCTGCCCCCTTGACCCTCGCCCATTAACCGACTAGCGGGACCGCCGTATGGGCTCGTCAAAGGGGTCAATATTCATTTGTGTATTATGAGTATGTGTGTTTAACTTTCTTTCTTCCAAAGCCCTAATTTAGTAATTAAAATTCTAAAATCCTATTTTAAGATGCGTGCCTTAAATTTATATATTTATTGATTTATTTAATTTTAGATTTGATTATGTAGTTTATTATATGTTTTGATGATTGATTTATTTAATTTCGGTATTTGATTTGTTTATCATGGATGGATGATTTCTTTATTATTATTATTATTTGTTAACCTTGTAAGAGGTATGTTTCCATGTTTTGAGTACCTCATGTCGTGAGCATCGTGTAATTTATTTTATTTTAAAGTTTTTTGAACCAATGTAAAGGAGAAGTTTCCACCTTTCGGTGGGTGTCCTAATTAGTTTTATATATGGATGATGTAAGGACATGTTTCCATCCTTGGATGGGTGTCCATTTATTTATTTTGTTTGGACATTGTTATGACTTTAATAAAGTATTTATTTATTCTTATGATTGCATGTAGTATGGATAATATCGTTATATTTGAGAATTTTATAATATTAAGACCTGCAAAGGAGGCCGGTTCCAATGAACCGGACGTTGTGGGGTGCTGGGCCATTTCTCACCTTCCCCACACATACCCAACTTTTCGAACTCATTAGGGGGTTGGAGATTACTTAAGAATCGACTCATCCACCCCTTTCTTTTTTCTCAGCCCGTCCGAATGCCGACTCCATTTTCTCCGAGCTTAGGCCCGTGTTCTCTAAGGCCCTAAGCCTAAACAGTGCCGAAGTCGCAAGAACTATTCTACCGGGAGTGGGGGCGAAAATTCTCACTCATAGTGGTGACTCCACTGGGGATAAGAGAAGTTGATTCCGTTGGTCTTTATATTATTCTATTCTTTCATATCATGATATTATCCATTGCATCATATTAGATTTGCATCGTGTGCGTGAGTTAGGACTCCCGTGTTACCTATGTTATGTTATGTGAGGGATACCGTACTTTCACTCAAGGTATGGAGATCGAGCATGGCATAACCACTCATAATCTTTTACCTTTTGGTATATACTTGCTATGGGAAACTAAGCCTTTTAACCTAAAGACTAAAGCTCATGTAATTGGCCTAGTTACTTTCGTTATGTTTTTACCCCAAATGATTGATGTTTTACTATGGTTAATTTATCTTGGCTTAAATCATGGCTTATTTGATTTGTTCTTTTTCTAATATGACCTAAGTACCATTGTAAGCTCAAAATAAATTTTTCTTTAAAGTCCAAAATACTAAAGCTATTTTCAAAATTTTTCAAGATGATCTTTGGACATAAAACTTTTCTAAAAAAAATCAAAAATTCTTTTTTCATGACTCAAATACAAAGTCAAAAATCCATTTTTTCTAAAAATCTTTTTATAATGGGTTTTTCAAATAAAATTATTTTTGCATTTCATCCAACCTTTTCTTACAAAGAGCTTACAAATTATTTAGGTCAATTATGAAATACCAAAAATCAATTGTGAGCCTAGTTTATACTAAGAATTATTAACTATGGGCTTGTTTTTGGCATGAATCATTAGTCACTTTTTCAAGTGAGAAATCTATTTATAATAAACCTCTTAATTTAGTTTTAATCCAATATAACATAAAAGCTACTATAGTTGGTTGAATGGATTAAAACCTAATTAATGGGAATTATCATGAATTGATTTTTATTTTTGAAAATATAACTATTGGTTGAATCGTCTGAGGAAATTATTCGAAAACAAGATACCCCATGTTGGTATTTTGTTGACCATAAACCTAGAAAAAGACACTCGATATTTGTGTGTGGAAGTTATAAGGTTGGAAAGAATGTCCTATTTATCATTTTTTGTTTATTATTTGTGCATACATGCATACATACATACATGCATCACATGACATATCATTAATTCTTTCTGGCTCATAGACATAGAGTACGGCAATTCAAGAGCATACAATGACACCGCCTACAACATTAATTTTGATTCAAGTACTTCATTGGAAGGATGGATGCAAACCAGCTAAGGGACATAGTCGATGAAGTTGTCAAAGCTAGGATGGCCGAGCTACGAGATCAATTGGTTGAAATTATGAAGACCCAGTTGATTGAAATTCTAGAGATCATCAACAATGCTAATGAGGCATCTCCCATTGACATAAGAAAGAAGGGAAAGGCAGCATCAATGGGGAACATGTTCACTAATAGAGATCAAATGAAAAATGAGGGGTCAATCCCTATTCTACCAAACCAGCTGAACCATGTGCTATCTAACTGGAGCAATAAGGGCAGCTACCACCTCGATGAGGAAAATCAAAGGAAAAGAAGAGCTGTTGAGAAAAATACAGCAACTGAACTAGCAAAGAAGCATAAATTTTCAGACTTAGGGGAATCTTTGTAAAAAATGTAGAGAATCTAATGAAGATGGATTTGCTACAACCATTAGCTCATCGACCCTTGCCGAATCCTCTGCCTCCAAACTTTGATACCAAAGTTTTTTGTCAATTTCATCAGACTCAAGGGCACAAGATAGATAAATGTGTTTGATTAAGGCACGAGATCTAAAATTTAATTGACAATGGAAAACTGCCTGAGCCTGATAAGCCCAACACTAAGAATAATCCTCTACCTAAATTTGGAAGGGTGCCACCGCTTGCAACCTTCATGAAGAGTTTTATCTTGTCATCTTGTCATGATATAGATAGAGAAGCTGCTAAAGATGATGTGCTACTAAGCAAGTTTGGGCTAACTATGAATGATGAAGCAATGATCCTTGATGATGGAAAAAATCCTTTCCCTTAATATGTCTAAATAAATGAAGTATCTTCGACTCCAACTCAACGAACCTCCCTTAGCATGAAGTGTTACCCTTTTTATTCTGCTTTCTTAAATATTTAATTGGAACAATTATGTTTTTTCAAATTAAGATTGTTTGAATAAATTATTTTCATCACAATTTTTGTTGGTCTTTATTCATTTTTATGCTCAACCAATGAGCAATCTAGCTTGATAATTCATGAATTAATATATTTATGCATCATGACTTGAATGATTTTACTAGGTGAGGAAATGTTTCTATAGCATTGAGTTGTGTATGCTTACTTAGAGAGGGCTCCTGCATAATGACCTTTGTCTAGGTCATAGTCAGTCTTAGAACATGCTTTGACAAACTTTGAGGCGAAATTGAACTCTACTTATTTAAGGAAGAGATGATCTAGGCATTGTTTGGTTAGCCAGCAACTAGTATCCACCCAATTAAATATCAATCCCTAGTTGTCCCTTTAAGCCTTCATAAGATTTCAACTTTCTCTTTATTGACTTATAAGCCTAATGACCCACCCTGAGCTGTTGTTACACTTTTGACAAGTCTTATGATCACTAAGGTGAAGAGGCAAGAAGATCAAATAATGGAATGCGTAGCCAAAACTGGAAGGATAGTTGATGTTCTCAAGACCATAATGATAGTTGAAGTTCACCTAATATCTCTAATCTATCAAGATAACATCAGAGTAACAAATGATTTATCCCTGTTAAAGAAGATTTATGTCACCCCATTCATCTATTATTAGAAACCCAAGTTGGTATAAACAAGATAATTCTTTTAGAGCTAGAACCAAAAAAAAGAACAAAAAATAAGAACAAAAAAAAAGCAAAGAAAAAAAAAGACAAAAAGAAAAAAAGAAAAAGAAAATAAAATAAAACCCAAAATGGTTCAGAAAGCCAACCAAGTTCTCTTTTACCTAAAGCAGCAAAAGACTTCCATAAGGACAGTTTGACTTGAATTGGTCCAACCCAATCAAAGATTCAATCAAAATTAGAGAAATAGGAGAAAGGTCATCCAGTTCTTAAAAGTCTTGTACTTGCCAATCCTACAAGGAAGAAGGACAAAATGATTAAATGCTCAAAGAAAGGGAAGAGTAAGAAAAATAAAGAGGAAGAAAAGGGAGAAGAAAAAGAATGATGATGAATATGGGTACCAAACATTTTGTAAAGGCAAAGACTGTCCTAATCAAGATCCAGATTAATGCCAAGAAGATGAGAGAATGTTTAAAGTTCTATCTTTTCATGTTCCCAACTGCTTAAAGTTCCAACAAAAAGTTTGTAGTGTGAAGGCTTGCCCATAGTATAACATCAACTCCAATTTCAAAATGACCTTCATTTAAACCATGTCCCTTATAGACCCCATTTCAAGCTTATCAAAGACCTGTTGATCTCTCTTGGTAGGTAGAGTCTATTAGTAGAGAGAGTTTGAATAAGCATGCATATGAGATAGACAATATTCAAACTTAATGAGACCTTTGACCAAGTAATGTGTATGTACCTATCTGAAGTGCATCGGTTCTTGCTCAAATAGAAATGATTGCCGAGTTTAGTAGGGTAACTAGGGTTGTCATGTTATAGATATGTTAATTCTAAAAATTGAGTACTAAGGTAAATTGACATTGATTTAACAAAGTCAACATTTGATTTCAAAAAAAATAAAAATAAAAAAAATAATATACAAAGTCTTCAAGTTAAGAGAAGTTTGTTGAACCATCAAAACTCAAAGAACACATTGGGAAAAGGAAATGATTATTGGCAAGGACATGAAGAAACTACCAACTAACATGCTGAAACATAGTTTGAAATGGATGTATCCCTGACTTTGCAGCTTGGGGTCTCCACCACTCATGTTCTCAACATCTTAAAGATAAAAGCCATAAATGCAGAGCTTTCTGTCATTCCAATGCAAGACTTGAATGAGCATCTGAAAGGAACCAATGAGAACACTTCTGCTGATCACCTCAATCTGTGAGTCGATGGAACTACTATAAGTATTACTCATGCATATCATGCATACATGAGCATATCACACGGCATTTTGTCTTGTGTTATATGTTCTTTGTCAAAGTAAACAACAGATGCTCTATGAAGCAAAATGAAGAGAATATGGAATCAGGGGGCATGGAAGGCCCATTGCTTGAGGAAGCTCTAGTAATTTTGCAAAAAGAAGAAATATGTGCTTGTTCGAAGAACTAGACAGCAAAAACATCAATCAAAGCTTGCATAAAAAAAATCTTTGGTTTGAGCCTACACAGGGGGCAAGAATATATAGGCACCTGGAGTCTAGAACCCAAATCATTCTTGAGTCCAGAATTCGCTCGGATCCAAAACCCAAATCATTTTTAAGTCCAAAACTCACTCGGGTCCAAGTACCCAGTCCCGGGACTAAGTACCCAAATAAAATTCAGCTTCGGGTCTAAGTACCCAGTCTCGGGTCCAAGTACCCAGTCTCGGGTTCAAGTAGCCAAATTCAATTCAGTCTTGGGTCCAAGTACCCAAATAAAATTCAATCTCGGCCCCAAATACCCAGTTTTGGGTCTAAGTACCCAAATTAAATCCACTCTTGGGTCCAAGTATCCAAATTAGATTCAATCACGGGTCCAAGTACCCAACCTCAAGTCCAAGTACCCAATCTCAAGTCTAAGTACCCAAACCCAATTCAGTCATGGGTCCAAGTACCCAAATAAAATTCATTCTCAGGTCCAAGTACCCAAATTTAATTCAGTCTCGGGTCCAAGTATCCAAATCAAATTTAGTCCTGGGTCCAAGTATCCAGTCTCGGGTCCAAGCACCCAAATTAAATTAAATCTCGGGTCCAAGTATTCAAATCTAACCCAGTTTTGGGTCCAAGTACCTAAATAAAATTCAGCCTCGGGTCCAAGTACCCAGTCTTAGGTCCAAGTACCTAAATAAAATTCAGTCTCGGGTCCAAGTATCCAAATTCAATTCAGTCTCAGGTCCAAGTACCTAAATCAAATTCAGTTATGGGTCTAAGTACCCAATCCAATCACGGGTCTAAGTACCCAAATCAGATTCAATCTCGGGTCCAAGTACCCAATCACGGGTCCAAGTATCCAATCCAATCACAGGTCTAAGTACCCAAATCAAATTTAATTTCGGGTCCAAGTACCCAATCCCAGGTCCAAGTACCCAAATCCAATTCAGTCATAGGCCTAAGTACCCAATCACGGGTCCAAGTACCCAAATCCAATTCAGTCATGGGCCTAAGTACTAAATCTTGGGTCCAAGTATCCAAATCTAATTCAGTCTCTGGTCCAAGTACCCAAATCTAGAGATTAGAACACATCCTCATCCAAAATCTGCTCAAAGTCATATGCTTTCACTCTCTTCTACTCAAAGTCTCAGATCGTTCAAGCAGGGAACAAACTGTAGACCCTTAATTTTTGACCCAATCCAGCTCGATATTTTTAAACAGTCCAAAAAAATTTTGGAGTATTTATTTTTTTATAATATTTATCTTTATAATATTTAATAGTTATTTTTAATAATAAAAATAAAAAAAATAAAAAATAGGATGGATCGACGAGCGATGCGCGGCATCACGGCAGCCAACTGGGCTTGCCCAGTTCTCCACAACAAATATCTGCGGCGAATTGGGCACTGCCCAATTCGCCGTAGATATCAACTGGGCTTGCCCAGTTTGGCCAGTTCACCCAGCCCAAAAATTGCCCGCTTCCTCACCCAGAGCAATCTGCGTGCCAGCCGACAGCAATCCTCGCAGGCCCAGCAGCCAACGCGCTGCCAATTTTTAACCAAATCTTGTTTTACCCAGTTTTATAATTTTTCGTAAACATTTGGTATTTCCTTATTAAAATAGGATTAGGTCTTTTTGGTTTTCCTATAAATAATAGTATTAAACACACAAACTGGGGGGTAGCAATTATTGGAAGAAACTTTGGACTTTTGATTTTTCCTGAGAGTTGAGGCAAAACCATAGAAAAATAGGGAAGAAAAAGAAAAGAAAGCAAGGAAGACGAAAGCAACAAATGAAACAAAATTATACAAAGGCAGTGAACGCATTGCCTTGATTTTGCTCTGCCAGAAATCTTATATTAAAGCAGGCAGTAGCCTGTTTAATTTCTTCAATTTGGTGGAGCCTTCACACGCATGTAAGTTCTTCTAAATTCAATTTATTAAGTTAATAATCACCTCCACTTTTTAAAACTATCATCACAACATTTTTATTACACAACTTCTTCTTGGTTTCTTTCATACAGTAAGTATAAGTTTTAATTTAAATCAATAACATAATCATCAAAACACTAATCTAATTTACTCAAACCCTATTGTTATTTTCATAAAAATACAAAACCATATTTTCTAAACCATAAACCCTAATTTCTAAACTAAAAACCCTAGCCTTGTTTTCCAAAACCCTAATCATATTTTCCTCAAACCCTAAAACTAGTTTTCAAAATTTTTAACACTAAAACCTACATCCCTAAAAACCAGTTTACAAAATTTTTTGGGGCGTTGCCTCCTTGACCCCTCGCCCATTAATCGGCTAGTGGGACCGTCGTATGGTCTCGTCGAAGGGTTCAATATTCATTTGTGTATTATGAGTCTGTGTGTTTAACTTTCTTTCTTCCAAAGCCCTAATTTATTAATTAAAATTCTAAAACCCTATTTTAAGATGCGTACCCTAAATTTATATATTTATTTCTTTATTTAACAGTAGATTTGATTATGTAGTTTATTATATGTTTTGATGATTTATTTATTTAATTTTAGTATTTGATTTGTTTATCATGGATGGATGATTTCTTTATTATTATTACTATTTGTTAACATTGTAAGAGGTATGTTTCATGTTTTGGGTACCTCATGTCGTGAGTATCATGCAATTTATTTTATTTTAAAATTTTTTGGACCAATGTAAAGGACATGTTTCAACCTTTCGGTGGGTGTCCAATTTAGTTTTAGATATGGATGATGTAAGGACATGTTTCCATCCTTGGATGGGTGTCCATTTATTTATTTTGTTTGGACATTGTTGTGAGTTTAATAAAGTATTTATTTATTCTTATGATCACATGTAGTATGGATAATATCTTTATATTAAAGAATTTTATAATATTAAGACTTGCAAAGGAGGTCGATTCCAATGAACCGAGTGTTGTGGGGGTGCTGGGCCATTTTTCACTTCCCCACACGTACCCAACTTTCTGAACCCATTAGGGGCTTGGGGATTCCTTAGGAATCGAGACATCCACCCCTTTCTTTTTTCTCGACCCATCCGGGTGGCGACTCCATTTTCTCTGGCTTAGGCTCGTGTTCTCTAAGGCCCTGAGCCTAAACAATATCAAAGTCGCAAGAACCATTCCACTGGGAGTGGGGGCAAAAATCTCCGGTCACAATAACTTCTTTAATTATGTCTATACACACTGAACTCATATTCTAGGTTTGGATAACGGGTTTCTGTCGGCAATTTAATGCCCACTGTATAAAATTTTGTCAAATGGCCAACTATGGCACGAATTCCCACTGAATATGGTGTCACAAGTGTCTATTGATGGCACAGAGTGCCCACTTTCACTTTGGATATCCTCCCTTTGGCTACCCATTCAATCCCAAGCTAGATCTAAAATTAGTATGATTTGGGCAATTCAATAGTTATTAATTAACATTAAATCATGCGTAACACTTCAATGGAATAGTTTTTTGATCGACACTTGGTATCACACATATTTTATCATATATTCAAATAAATATGTTACACTACTTATTAAGGTGGATTTCAAAAAAAAAAAAATTCTTTACATTTTCAGGACTTATAATCATTATGGCTAGAGTTACAAATGAAAAACAAAGCAAAAAGTTATTTTGGCAACTTCCTCAAGTGACGCCCAATGACAAGGGTGTATTACTGACCGTGTCATTTAAATTGCATTACAGTATCTATGACACACCCTATGACACGGGCGTGTCCCTGGTCGTGTCATTTAAATTCATCACAGTATCAATGACATGCCCAATGACATGGACGTGTTCCCGGTCGTGTCATTTATTTTCATCATAGCAGCTATGACACGCCCAATGAGATAGGCGTGTTCTTGGTCATGTCATCAACACTGAAACACAACAATGTTGACACGCCCAGTGATATGGTCGTGTCACTAGTTGTGTCAAGGAAAGTTCTGTATTTTGAACACTTATCAACTTAAACTCCATATATCCAAATATATGATAACAATGGATCAAAACTAATTCCTTTAACATAGAAAGAGCTTACATCAAATATTTTCAGTAAAATCTCTTCAAAGACAACTCAATCAATCACTTTAATCAATAAAATTCCTAGAAATTCAGATAGTTACAATTCAAAAATATATGAGTACATACCTCTTTAAGCTCTTCTTTTTTTCTCTAATCACTTGTTGATAATCTCAACTTTTTCAGCTTATTCTTCTAAAAACTTATATCTAGATGTGATTTTCTCTTAAGTTTTGTTTAAAGTCTTGGAAAGAAGAAAGAAAGAAGGAGTTTTTGGTGGTGAAGGTGGTGATGAACGTGGAAAGAATAAAGAAGAAGAGAGAAGCTTCTACACATACACACACCTGTCCATATATATATATATGGCTTAATCTAGTGTGGCCATTCTCATTTTAACTACGGTACACCCTCACTCTTAACCTTTGATTCTAATTCGATTTTTAGTCTGGTAAAATCATAAAATAAATAATTTCTTCAGTAAATTTTTGAGATCCATTATTTTAATCACTTATCCATACCACTTATATCACAATTCACTATCAATTATCAATATTAAATTAAGAGTTTATTATCTAAAATTTTAAACATTACAATTCTCCACCACTAAAAAAAAAATTTTGTCCTCAAAATTTACCTATTATATATGCTTGAAAAAATTGAGGGTATTGCTGTCTCATCATCTATTCGCTTTCCCAAGTGGCTTCTTCTATTGAATGATTTCTCCACTACACTTTTACTAAAGGAGTGTGCTTATTACGTAACTCCTTTATTTCACGAGCTAAGATAGCCGCTGGTTATTCTTCATAATTTAAATCTGGCTAAATTTCAACGGACTCTGTTTGAATCTCATGTGAAGGATCTGATCTATATCGTCTAAGCATCGATACATGGAAAACATTATGAATCTTAGCCAGTTCTAGAGGCAAAGCTAGTCAGTAAGCTACTGGACCTACACATTTAAGTATTTCATATGGCCCAATAAACCTAGGACTTAGTTTACCTTTCTACCCAAAGCGAAGAACTTTCTTCGACGGTGATACTTTTAAAAATACTTTATCTCCCACACTATATTCAATATCACGCCGTTTCAAATTTTCATAAGATTTATGTCTATCCATTGCAATTTGTAATCGATCCTTGATAAGCTTCACTTTATCTTCAGTTTGTCTTATGAGATCAGGTCCCACAAGTTTGCTTTCATTCAATTCCACCCAACACAATGGAGTTCTACACTTCCTTCCATATAATGCTTCACATGGTGCCATCCCAATGCTCGTCTGATAGCTGTTGTTATACGCAAATTCTACTAAAGGCAAATATCTATCTCAACTACCTTCAAAATCAATTACACAACTTCTAAGAATATCTTCAAGTATTTGTATCACCCTTTCCAATTGACCATCAGTCTGTGGATGAAATGCAGTACTAAAATAAAGTCGAGTACCCAATGCTTTCTGAAAACTTTCCCAAAATTTTAAAGAAAAGCAAGGTCTCGATCTGAAATAATAGACATTGATACTCCATGAAGCCTAACTATCTCGTTAATATACAATTCAGCAAGTTTATCCATCAAATAATAAACTCGAATGGGAAGGAAATGAGCTAATTTGGTTAATCGATCAACAATTACCCAAATTGTATCATGCTTCTTTTGAGTGTTCGGAAGACTAGTCACAAAATCCATGGTGATTTTATCCCATTTCCATTTTGGTATTGATATAGGTTGCAAAGACTCGATGAAACTTGATGTTCTGCTTTGACTTATTGACACACCAAACATCGAGTGACATATTCAGTAATATCTCTCTTCATGCCAGGCCACCAATAATGAGACTTCAAATTCCAATACATCTTATTGCTTCCGGAATGTACAGTATATGTAGTATTATGAGCTTCACCAAGAATACACTTCTTTAGTTCTTTCACTTCTGGTACACATAATTGACTCCTATAATGCAATCCACCATCTTCTAACATAACATAATCTGGCTTTTCACCTTCATGCACTTGTTTTGAAAGTTCTAAAAACTTTTCATTTTGTTTCTGAGCTTCCATCACTTTTTGCTTTATGGTTGGTTCAACCCTCAATTCTGCTTACATAACATATTATATTATTTAGTTTAGTTAATTTATATGTATATATAATACTATAATATTGATTTACAACATACCTGCTAAAGTCTTTCGACTTAAAGCATCGGCTACCACATTAGCTTTCCCAGGATGATAGTCAATGATACAATCATAATCCTTGATCAATTACATCCATCTTCTTTGCCTTAAGTTTAGTTATTTTTGTGTTGGCAAGTATTTCAAACTTTTATGATCAGTGAAAATATAACACCTTTTACCATACAAGTAATGTTGCCAGATCTTAAGAGCAAATACAATAGCAGCTAACTCTAAATCATGTGTAGGGTAATTCAATTCATGAGATTTTAATTGCCTAGAAGCATAAGCAATTACCTTACCCTCTTGCATCAATACACAACCAAGTCCCTGATGAGAAGCATCGGTATAAATAACATAATCTTTACTTGGGTTGGTTGTGTCAATACAGGTGCTTCAGTCAACATAGCCTTCAATTGTTTAAAACTAGCTTGACATTGGGCATTCCACTCAAATTTACTTTCTTTTCTAAGGAGCTTAGTTAAAGGAAGTGTTATCTTCAAAAATTCTTGCACAAATCTTCTATAATAACCGGCTAACCCAGGAAAACTCTGGACTTCTGTTATATTCTTTGGTGGCTGCCAATTCAAAATAGTCTCAATTTTACTAGGATCCATATGAATACCATTAGCTGATATTACATGACCTAGTAATGCTACTTTCATCAACCAAAAATCACATTTCGATAATTTAGTATACAATTGATTCTCCCTTAGTGTCTGTAATACAATTCTCAAATGCTTATCATACTCCTCTTTATTTTTGGAATAAACCAATACGTCATCAATGAAAACAACTACAAACTGGTTTAAATAAGGTTTAAAGACTCGATTCATTAAGTCCATAAAAGCTCCTGGAGCATTAGTTAAACCAAAGGGCATAACCAAAAATTCATAATGTCCATATCAAGTTCTAAAAGCTATCTTTGAAATATCTACTTCTCTAATTTTCATATGATAATAACCCGATTTAAGATCAATCTTAGAGAAAACACCTGCTCCCCTCAACTGATCAAACAAGTCATCAATCCTAGGTAACGGGAACTTATTCTTAATAGTCACTTTATTCAACTATTAATAATCTATACATAATCTTAAGGTACCATCCTTCTTTTTCACAAATAAAACCGATGCACCCTAGGGTGATACACTAGGTCTAATAAAGCCCTTTATCAAATAATTCATGAAGTTGCACCTTTAACTCATTTAGTTTCGGAGGTGCCATTCTACAAGCTGGAATAGAAATTGGTGTTGTACCTAGAACTACATCAATAACAAATTCTACCTCTCCCTCTAGTTGTATTTCAGGTAATTCTTCTAGAAAAACATCCGAAAACTCACTTACGATAGGTATGTCTCCCAAAGTCTTGCTTGAATGTCGTGTATCATTAACATAAGCAAGATAAGCCTCACACCACTTCCTAATCAACCTTCTAGCTTTAGCTGCAGAAATCAAACTTGAAGGGTAAAATTGTTTTTCTCCTCGAACTACAATTTCACCATAATCCAAAATCTTAAAAGATACAACTTTACTATAATAGTCTGCTCCCTTCCTGATTTTGTGTGCTGATTTGAAGGTAAGCATTCAAATCATCTTCCACTATGGATTTCTCGAATTGATCCTTAATTTTGTGCGCTAATTTGAATGAAGGCATTCAAACTATCTTCCAAAGTGCGTTCCTTAAGTTGATCTTTATTTTGTGTGCTAGTTTGAATGAAGGTATTCAAACTATCTTCAAATATGGGTGTCTTAAGGTAATCTTGGTTTGAAAATTGTTCTTGAGAGTAAGAACTTTGGTAAGGTTAAAAAAATTATTGAGAAGGAATTTGCTGTTGGTTTTCCCAAGAAGATTTTGGTAGTTTTTCCAACTTGAATTATAAGGATTGGAATATGGGTCATTTGTTGGAAACTTTCAAAGGCATAGTCTTCATCTTGCCTCTCTCGGTATTGTCCATAACCAAATGAACACATGTTTGCGTTATGTCCTGCAATGCCACATGTTGAACATACTTCACAAGTAGGCATAGGTGCTCTTCTCTTGCATTTAGCATCTTAAGTTGATTCGTTAATTCTACTAATTGCCATGCCATTTCAGAATCAGAGTTATCATCATAAACTCCTACGTACCTTGAGTACTACATCTTTACAATAACACACTTAGAAATTTAAAAAAAAAACAAACAAACAATTAAATTAAAAGAAAATCAAACAAAACAAACAAATAATTAAGTAAAACAAAAAAAAATCAACTTATTACTACTTTACAAAAAACAACCCTTAGTAATTTAAAGAAAACAAACAACCAATTAAATAAAAAAATCAAACTATTACTACTTAAACAACCCTCCCCGGCAGTGGCGCCAAAAACTTGTTGCGCTCGAATTAAGTATTACTACAAAGCGTCATTCGCAAGTATCCAAGGTAATTGTAGCAAAGGTGATCTCCCCAAGGTCATCTCACAAGAAAGGTGTAGTTCGTAATAGCTTGATTGACAAGTAATTTAAAAGCAAAAGTTTGTTGTTTGGAATGGTGCAAGAATAATTTAAACCTAGAAGTAACGTGCGTAAGGGTTAATGTGTGTGATGGTTGTACAAGATCAATTCAATTCTAGGGATGGTGCCTAGGGTTATAGGTCAATTCAATCAAAGCTCAATTCTCAAATTATCCATTAATATAGCCTTATAAATTAATTTGTTCCTTAAGGTTAATTAGTCAATTACCAATTCATTAGTTTTCACATTCATGAATTAACAATAACCAATTATTTTACATTAACAAATTAATAAACCCTAGAACTTATATTTCTAATTCATTCATAGGGCTGTTGATTATATAGTTTCGATATCGAATTTCACCTCTCGGTCCGCCATCAAATATTCAAAGTTAATAGGTAGCTTATCTATCAACCTAACATTCAATACAATACAATCAACCATAAATAAGGTACATTAATGGAAATATTAAATCAAGATATTCAATCAAATATACTACAAACCCTAAGCATGGGTACTTTAGTTCAACATTCTCAATTTAAAACAAATATTCATCTTAATACAAATCAAATCAAATTGTTCATTGCAATATCAATTCTCTTAATACAACAACAACAATATAGAAATGAATTAAAAGAGAGAATAGAAAAACTCCTTGTGAAGATGCCAAGAGTAGGACTACTAGTCTTCCTCCTAGCACCACTTTGATGTATGATAAAGAACTTAAGCCCTCTTCAATGGATGATTCTCCTTTGCAATATGGAATGGAGCTTTCTCAAGTCACCAAACCTTCAATTGATTATGCCTTTGGAAGATGGAATGGAGCTTTCTCAAGTCACAAATCCTTCAATGAAGCTTCTTCAGACCTTTAAGAGCTTGTTTAGCCCAATTTATCCCAAAGAATATCAAAGAACTTGTGTATGGAAGCTGGAGAAGATGGAGAGGATGGAAATGGAGGATGAAGATGAAGAGCCAAGGAGAGTGTCACTCTCCCCTCTCCCAAACCGTGTATGCTTTTCCTTCAATTTCCTTCTCTTTTTATTTCATTCAAAGCTCAAACCCATGCCTTCCAACTCACACCACTCTCCCTTGTCTCCCACTTTCTCTTTGTTTTATATTTCTTTCCATAAAATTAGGCAAGCTTTTCTTTTCTTTAATATTTCTTTTGGCAAAAGCTAGTTGCTTGTCTTCCACTTGTCTCCCAATTGTGCAAAAGAATTCAAATATATCAAGAGTGACACGGCCAACCTCCTGGCCGTGTCTCTCAATTTTCTTGGGACACGGCCAAGCTTGCTGGCCGTGTCACTTGCTACCCATTTTCTTTCTTTTCTTTTCTTTGTTCTCAAGGAGTAACAAGGCTAAGCTCCTGGCTGTGTCATATGACACGGCCAGTGGCTTGGTCATGTAATGTGGGGGTGTCACCTTCTGCTTCTCTAGCTTTGCTCCTTACTTTGTTCTTTGGCTTAGGATGGGACATGGCCAAGCTCCTGGCTGTGTCATGTGACACAGCCAGTGGTTTGGGCATGTCACTTGCCTGTGTCAGCTTCTGCCA
This sequence comes from Garcia nutans, assembly GCA_947685225.1. Taxonomy (NCBI): domain Eukaryota; kingdom Viridiplantae; phylum Streptophyta; class Magnoliopsida; order Malpighiales; family Euphorbiaceae; genus Garcia; species Garcia nutans. Next base: position 53,227,529 of record CANTUV010000007.1, read on the forward strand.
AATTTTCTTTTCTTTCTTTGGTTTCTTGGTTTTGCTCTTTAGGTGAGACACTGCCAGTGGCTTGGCCGTGTCTCATGGGTGTGTCACTCTCTGCCTTGATTTTCTTGAAGAGACACGGCCAAGCTTGATTTGGCTTAGCCATGTCTTGCTTGGTTCATGCTCTTTCATCACTATTTTGACCATCCAAGGGAGTTTTTACACTTAAACCTAAAAACAACAATTCAAACAAAATTTAAACAAAAATCAATTGAAACATTAACTAAAAACACATAAAATCACACTAAAAATAAGTACACAGATGATCTAAACATAGTCCATAACTGCTTGATGTCGGGACAACCAATCCATTCCCAAGATTACATCAAAGTCATGGAATGAAAGTTCAGTCAAATCAATAGAAAGTTCTACATTATGAACTCTAAATGGACAATTTCGATATACTCTATTTACCTTCACACTATGGCCTAAGGGATTTGTAACTTCTATCTCATAATCAAGTTTACCAACACACATTTTCTTCCCTGAAGCTATAGATGTACATATATAAGAATGTGTTGAACTAGGATCGAATAATGCATACACATCAAGTCCAAGTAAAGAAAATTTACCAACTACAACATCAAGAGCATCCTGGTCCTCCACAGCTTTTATGGCATAAGCCCTAGCTAGAGCACTGCCTCGAGTATGAGGTCTATCCACTATTTCAGATCCTCTCTGCTGACTAACACTGGGTCAACCACCTCTACCTGTCCTACGGTTTGACTGAGACCTCTATACAGAACTATGTCCTTCAACAACTTCTAGTTCTTTTATCATTGGACAATCTCTAATTTTATGCTCCAAAGAACCACATTTCAAACAAGCCCCCTTTTTTAAACCAGGAATCTTCACTTGCATGGCCCTTACCACAATATTAACAAGGTGTAGTAACAACCCTTGAAGATGAGCCTTTAGCCACTCCAAACCTACGAGCTTTAGATTTTTGAAAAATAGCTCCACTTCCTCTAGCAGACCCCTGAGTTTGGGATTGAATATTTCTCTGTCTTTTCTGGCCAACTTGTTGTTGTTCACTAGAAAATTCCTTCTTTGATCATTGTTTTCTTCCCTGCTATTGTTTAATCTCATTTTTTATAGCAACTACCGCATTAACAAGAGTGGAAAGCTCTTTAATCCTCATTGCTACTAAATACACCCAGATATGACTGTTCAAACCCTGTTCAAACAACTTACACTTCTCTTCCTCAGATGCAACTACCTCTGGAAAATATTTGTTAAGGCAAACAAATTGCCTCTCATATTCAGACACAGATGATTGCCTTTGCTTAAGATACAAAAATTCTCGGCGCTTCTCCTCTAAATAAATCTCACTAATATATTCCTTTTTAAATTCTTCTTAGAAAAATGCCCAAGTGAGTCTACCTGCGGGTACACCTTTCTGCTTTGTATCCCGCCAGGCATAAGCTTGTTCCTGCACAAGAAAACTGCACACTCTAATCTTTCCTCATCAGTATAATGCAGAATATCAAAAACTCTCACAATCCTCTTCATCCAATACTCCGCTACTGACGACTCATTAGTATCACAAGCTTTAAAATCTTTTGCTCCCAATTTCCTAATTCTCTCCAATGGAGATATGTGAGGCACCAGTGGTAGAGGTTGTGTAGGACGAGCAACTCCTACAATTTGCCTGAGAACTTCACCCATATTTCTCATAAATTGGGGATCTAATGGAATTTATTCCGCAGAAGGTTCCTATGGCTACTAATTTCCCACACTAGCTTGACTGTGTGAGGACGGAGCTTGTTCCTCTGCAACTTGATGAGATTCGAAGGCCATCTTATACCTTTGAACATTAAAAATCAATTGCATCAAATATTTATTCAATTATATATTTCACATAGCAATGACAATTGTACTTCTCTTTTCTTTTAACCTACAACTAAGGACCCCCTAAACCTGCTCTGATACCAACTAAATGTAACACCCCCTATGTAGTCTACATACTTAACTACATAGGACATGTCACCTAATAATTATACTTGTCTATATACGTATCAAAAAAATTTAACCAAAATACTTCTATATATTAATAAAGTTGTTAAGCTTCCAAAGAACTACTATAACCAATCCAATATTACAAACATATATCTATTAAATTGTAAAGAACTCCTATAGTTAACTTACATTATTATAATTCTCAAACTACTCTCAAACTTGTACAATTGTCATACAAATTATACAGTATTGTCATGTGAACTATACAAAATACAATATATACAGTATTATTCTTGAACCTTTATGATACAGTTGACCGGAAACATAAATCTCTCACTCTGTAGTCTCAACTCATCTTGTTTGATCTGTGCGTCAAAAAATAGTTCTAACACGCTAAGCAAAGCTTAGTGGTGCTTATGTATTCACAATATGCAAGAAAAATTAAAGGAAAGAGATCTAAACATTAAATAGTTTAGAAACAATGAAAAGTATTACTTTCAGAACATTAAATAAAGAAATTAATAAATCCATTAAACCTTGACATACTAAACACGATTAAATTCAAAATTGATTAATTTAACAATAACAATATAACCTATTGTTTTCAAAGTTGATAACTTCTTTAATTATGCCCATACACACTGAAATCATATTCTAGGTTTGGATAACGGGTCACTGTCGGTAATTTAATGCCAACTGTATAAAATTTTGGCCAATGGCCCACTATGGCACGAATGCCCACTAAATATGGTGACACAGAGTGTCTAGTGATGGCATAGAGTGCCCACTATCACTTTGGATATCCTCCCTTTGGCTAGACATTCAATCCCAAGCTAGATCTAAAATCAGTATGATTTGGGCAATTTAATAGTTATTAATTAACATTCAATCATGCACAACACTTCAATGGAACAATTTTTTGATCAACACTTAGTATCACATATATTTTATCATATATTCAAATAAATCTGTTACACTACTTATTAGGGTTGATTTCAAAAAGAAATTCCTTACATTTTGCGGACTTATAATCGTTACGGCTAGATTTACAAATGAAAAACAAAGCAAAAAGTTATTTTGGCAATTTCTTCAAGTGACACGCCCAATGACAGGGGTGTGTTATTGATCATGTCACTTAAATTGCATTACAGTACCTATGACACGCCCAATGACATGGGTGTATCACTGATCGTGTCATTTAAATTCATCAAAGTATCTATGACATGCCCAATGACATAGGCGTATTCCTAGTCGTGTCATTTATTTTCATCACAGTAGCTATGACATGCCCAATAACACGGGCGTGTTCCTGGTCATGTCATCAACATTGAAACACAGCAATGTTGACACACTCAGTGACATGGTTGTGTCAAGCAAAGTTTTGTATTTTGAACACTTATCAACTTAAACTCCATATATCCAAATATATGATAACAATGGATCAAAACTAATTTCTTTAACATAGAAAGAGCTTACATCAAATATTTTTAGTAAAAACTCTTCAAAGACAACTCAGTCAATCACTTTAATCAATAAAATTCATAGAAATTTAGATAGTTGCAATTCAAAAATACATAAGTACATACCTCTTTAAAATCTTCTTTTTTTCTCTAATCACATGTTTATAATCTCAAATTTTTCAGCTTATTCTTCTAAAAACTTATATCTAGATGTGATTGCCTCTTAAATTTTGTTTAAAGTCTTGGAAAGAAGAAAGAAAGAAGGAGTTTTTAGTGGTGAAGGTGGTGATGAACATGGAAAGAAGAAAGAAGAAGAGAGAAGCTTCTACACATACACACACCTATCCACATATATATATGGCTTAATCTATTGTGGCCACTCTCATTTTAACTATGGTGCACTCTCTCTCTTAACCTTTAATTCTAATTCAATTTTTAGTCTTGTAAAATCATAAAAATAAATAATTTCTTCAGTAAATTTTTGAGATCCATTATTTTAATCACTTATTGTAACACCCCGATACCTTATATAAATACTATACATATACCTGGTATACATACGGTAAGTATATAAAGTATAAGGATGTCACTTTTCGTTATTTTATTTTTTTAAAAGCCTGTAAAAGAATTTCAATCCATAATACATTAATTTAAATAACATTTACCAAATCATTATCTTTATCAAAAACTTCATTTATACATATAATTACTTTCTCGTCACAAATACATCAATATAAAAGTTATACATGTATGCATTTCCCTCTAGTTGGTCTCGACAAACTTGTACTCTTCTCGTGGCATAACGAAAGACTTCATATCTTCCACCTATTTACTTGCGCGAATACACACCCGCGCTAAGCCCGAGAGCTTAGTAATCCAAATATAAAATAGAAACATATAGTATAGAAGTATTAACATATAATGATATATCCATTCAATATATAATTAGTTCGTATCATACTTTCTTTTCTTTTTAATTTCATCTTTAATATATCCTAGCTAATTTCATATATGATGTACATATATACATAATATTATCACCAACCCCAATGCATCACCAATACTCAAAACCAATATATTAATACAACCACATTATATATACCATACCAATCATTATTGCAATACACACTTTACATATCATACCAATTATTATTACAATACACACATTACATATCATACCACTCATTATTGCAATACACACATTACATATCATACCACTCATTATTGCAATATACACATTACATATCATACCAATCATAAATCACATTTCCAATGAAGATAACCTTTATCATCAACCACAATTCATTTACATATCACACTTAATAACATTATATTATTCACAATTCACCAATCATAATTCATTATTAATACTCACAATCAATATTTCAATACTTGCATTTCACATTGACAATAAAGACAGACTCGGGCCCAAAACACTAATATGTCATTCGACTTTCAGAGTTAATGCTTTGGTTTAATTATCACATTTATCATTATCCCAACTAGGCTTCAAGGATTAGGTTCAACCAAGCTTCAAGGGGAACAAAGCATGCTAAGTATCAACCCAACTTGGCTTCAAGAACCAATCCAACCTAGCTTCAAGGGTTGTAACATCTCAATTAGGCTTCAAGGGCTAGACCCATCCAAGCTTCAAGGGGAGTAAAACATGTTAAACTTCAACCCAACTTGGCTTCAAGGATCAAGTCCAACCTAACTTCAAGAGATTGTTACTATTAGGCATGCCACCAACAACAAAACTCTGAAAATGAATAACATATTAGACACATAATTCATTGATCAATTCATCATCAATATCATTCACAATTCCCATCATCATTTAGGCAAACATGCCTCACATGTCTCAATTGAACTATCATAGCCAATCACAATGGCTTCACAACATATCATATCTCAATCCATATGATACGTATAACATTATTGATATAACATTTCAAAATATATTATTCATATAATACATTGCCATTCACAATGCATATAACATAACATTTCATCATTTCTCAAAACACACCAACACCATTCATTATTAGAACATTTGTCATAACAAATTACACATACCTTAAGAATGATCCTCATTTCTTCCTACCTTTCCATTTCATATTTCATCCTTTATATTTATATATATATATATAAAGTGATTTACATTCTTCATTTACATCCATAATATAATAGCTTATTTAACACTTTCATTCCAATGTGTAAATGTTCAAAGACATATAAGGATATACAATCAAATAGGGTTTATACTTACCTTGTTAATGATCTTCACATCCTTCACATCATTATCATCACCTTAGTCCAATTATATTAATAATATAGTAAACCACTTAACACATTTGCAAACAAATGTGTTAAGCCTCAAATCATGTAAATAAATACAATCATATGTATTGATACTTACCTCAAGAACTATTCCCATCCATCTATACATTTCCTCTTCCAAGAATTCTCAACAATTAGGTTAATGCAACACAATCTCTTCAAAACCTAATCCAAAGATCATTATTCATAGGTTTAGAATCATCCACATACATTTGTTTAGGTCATTCTTTGATTACAAAGTATTTAGAGTGTATATAAAATGTTTAGGAACAAAAGACTTTTAAAGAATCAAACAATGCATGAAGAACCAAAAACCATCACAGTAGCAAACACACCCAAGGGACACGGCCAAGCTTGTGGCCGTGTCTCTCAAAACCAATTGGCAGTAGCAAACACATGCATAAGACACGGCCGTGTCTCTCCAAAATCAATCCAACACGGGCTAAATTTCCTTGACTTGGCCGTGTCTCTCATGAATTGGTCGTGTCTCTCTTTGCTTTTGGCCGTGTCACTCATGAACAACACCCTAACCAAAGCCAACACTCTTTCAATTGCATTTACACACTCTTTTGCACAACAATAACCTCATTCAAATGGATACAATCAATGACATAAACACATATCCTACATAATCATCACAATAATCACTTAAACAACACATTTAAACACAAGCCATCTCAAAACCCTAATTCCAACATCCTTCATAATCTTTCACTATCAACCTCTACATAACTTACCATATTCAAAACCAAACCAACACCAATTCAATCTTTTAACTTGCAATCAATTTAAACACTTGTAAACATATCTCAAACACATCAATTCAAGATTCCAACCAATCAAACCTCACATCAAACATAACTTTAAAAATAACTAAAGCAAACAAGAGAGTACTTACCTTAAATGAAGAAATTTCACAAATCTCCAACCAAAACCTTTGATTCTTCCTTCAATTTGATTCTAGTATCAAGAACACCTCTTGTTCTCTCTTTTGTTTAAGATGGCCGGCCAACCATGGAGAAGAGAAGAAGAAGAAATGAAGAAAAGACAAATCATCATCTCTTTAAATCTCCACCATGCATTTCACAAAGAGAATTACCTAAATGCCCTCTTCAACATAATTAAACCTCCTTTCATTTAACATGCCCTTAATAGTAATTTCACTTAGCACAAGTTAAAAATATCCTCTTACCTTGACTCCCCATTTGACCAACTTATATGTTATATATATTACAATATACACAACATATACTTTCTCTTAACACACTCATTTCCTTTGCAAATACATATATACATTTAATTCAAATCAAAACAACAGTTGTATCCAACTTCTAGGGCACACACTGGGATATTACACTTATCCATACTACTTATATCACAATTCACTATCAATTATCAATATTAAATTAAGAGTTTAGTATCTAAAATTTTAAACATTACAACTGTACCATTAGCCTTTAGTCTATAAGGAGAGGATCGGTGATGGCGAATATGGTACCTCAAGAATATGTCTTTGACTACTCCTTGAAACTGTACCCCATTGTCTGATACTATACTATGTAGGACCTCATACCTACAGATAAGATTTTTCTCAATAAATGGAGCCATTTGCTTTGCCCCCCAGCTTGTTGAAAGATTCAGCTTTAACCCATTTTGAAAAATAATCCACTTCCACAATAATGAATCGTTGACCATTTGAAGCCATCAGATCTTTCTCTCCAATAATGTCAATTTCTCAAGTTGCAAAAGGCCAGAGTGAAGACATAGAGTGTAATTCTTCAGGTGGTGTGTGATTTAGGTTTTCTTACAATCTCTTTCAATGGTCAACCAGTAGTACCCATGTCGAATTATCTTCTTAAGCAGGGGCCAATCCATTCATGTATGGTCCATAACTTCCCGCATGTATTTTCAACATGATCTGTTCAACATCCATCTTCGATACAGCTCTCCATGAAAGGTGATGTATTGCAAGGACCATCACCTTATATCTCTTTTCTCTTCCCTTGTTGCCCCCAATGGGTATTCCCTACTTTCCAAGAACCTTCTTATAGTGTCATACCATGAGTCATGGTCCGTGTCAGTTTCCATGACCATTTCATATTCATAGCAAGGGGTTGATGAACTAGTCAAAACCAGGGGTTTAAGGAATAACTTAACATGATCCTCCCATACTGAAGCGAGAGTGGCTAGGGCATCTACCATTTGGTTTTCCTCTCTTGGTAGGTGTATAAATCTACACTCCTTAAAATTCTTTTTTATCATAGTCAGGTGATCATAGTACGGCTTCAGCTTTTCTTCCTTCAACACCCATTGTCCATTTACTTAGGATACCATTAGCAATGAATCACCAAAAACTTGCACTTTATCAACCTTCATAATCATCAAGGTTTCCAAACCAAAGATACATGCTTCATATTCCACCATATTATTGGTTGCCCTAAACTTTAACTTCTTAGCTAGAGGGATGAGCTCCCCTTTCGGTGATTCTAATATCACTCCCAAACCTGCTCTCTTTCTATTTATTGCTCTGTCAAAATACATCTTCCATCCTTGTACTTCTATGGCCTCTAAATGTTCATCTGGGAATTCCAAAACCACTTCCACACTATCCGATAATGGTTATTGAGCCAGAAATTCTACTATTGCTCTACCTTTGATGGTTTTCCTAGTTATATACTTGATTTTAAATTCTTCTAAAATTATCAACCATTCGTCATACTTCCCAATCAATGAGGGTGTCTCCTTTAAATACTTTACTGGATCCATCCTAGAAATTACTTGTATACTCTAAGATTGAAAATAATGTCGCAACTTCTTAGAAGACCAAACCACAACTATACAGGTCTTTTCAATTATACTATACTTAATCTCATAAGGTAGGAGCTTTCTACTCAAATAGTAGATTGCGTATTCGACTCCTGATTCATCTGCTTAGGCTAGCATAACACCTATCGACTCTTCTTCTACTGCTAAGTATAGTAACAAAGGTCTACAGGGTCTAGGTGGTTTCAAAATAGGTGGATTCGGCAAATACTCTTTTATATGCTTAAAAGCCTTTTGACATTCTTCATTCCACTTGACTGGCTGATTCTTTTTAAGTAATTTAAAGATAGATTCACAGATTGTGGTAAGCTTTGATATGAACCTGCTAATGTACCATAACCTTCCGATGAACCCCTGAACTTCCTTCTCTATCTTAGGGGTTGTCATATCCTTGATTGCCTTAACCTTGTCAGGGTCAATCTCAATGCCATCTGGGCTGATCATGTGCCCCAATATTTTTGCCTAAAGTAAGTACAAACACACACTTCTTTGGATTCAATCTTAGATTATACTTTACAGCTCTTTCAAAGAATATCTCTAAGTTTTGGAAATATTGTTCTCTTATATTCGACTTCACCATCATATCATCAATATAGACCTCAACTTCCTTACCCATCATGTCATGAAACAAGGTGGTGGCCATCCTCTAGTAGGTTGATCTAGCATTCTTTAACCCAAACGGCATCACCCTATAAGAAAATATACCCCACATAGTATTGAAGGCAGTTTTAACTTTATCCTCTCAGGCCATTAACACTTGATTATATCTGAAAAATCAGTCTATGAAGGAGTATAGCACGCTAGAGGTTGTGCTATCAATCAGGACATCTATATGGGGTAAAGGAAAGTCATCCTTAGGGGAAGCCTTGTTCAAGTCTCTATAGTCCACACAAACCTCTTCAATCTTTCTTTGGCATGAGAACTATGTTGGCTGACCATTCTGGATAATCTATCACTTCAAGGAACTTCACTTGTATCAGCTTAGTGACTTCTTCTTTGATCAACTCTGCCCATTCTGGCCTTTACCATCTAAGCTTTTGTTTGACAGGCCTCATGTGAGTGGAAGTGGGAATCATGTGCTCAGCTATATCTCAAACATTCCATGCATATCCTCATAAGACCAAGCAAAGAATTCTTCATATTTTTTAAATATTTTTTCTAATCTCACTCTCTCTCTCTCTCTCTCTTCAAGAGTAAGGTTAGATGTTATACTAATATTTTTAGGATTATTGATTGTTCCCAAATTTATTGATTGTGTATCAATAGAGTTAATATTAAAAATGCTCATATAATCACTACTTGAATATATGCAACTATCAGGAAAAATATCACACAAGTAAGCAAAATCAGACTTTATTGCATTCATCTTAGAAAAGAAAACATCATCATCCTTATACAGAGCAAACAAATTAAAATCAAAATCAGAATTATTGTTCTTATAATCATAAACTACAAGGTTCTCAAATTATTCTTCAATGAGAGCAGCAATTTCCTTTGGAGTCTTCTGAATCTTCAAGGCAGCTTCTTTCTTTTCTTCTGGGCTAGATTCCTTGTCATCTGGAAAGACAAGCTTTTTCTTCATATGTTCCAACAGCTTAGCAACATCAGCAAAGATCTCAAAACCTGGAACCAGCTTCCCCATGAACATGATTGGCTCCGGCTTCCCTTGGAGTGGTCTCATATCTAGAGGTTTAATGAACACTTCTTCAAGTGGAGGAAAACTCATCTTCTCATTCTTTTTTATGCAAAACACCTCCATTTGCTTTATCGTATCCCAACCCTTTCTTGAAAGTTTGAGTCTTGAAATTTGGGAGCTCTATTACTCCTGCCTTCCCTTTCCCAATGCTAGTACCTGGTAGATAGTTCATTTTCTTCATTATAGTTAAGATTTTGGAGTCGATTGTCTCATCATCGAAAATAACAACCACTTGAAATCCACTGCAAGGTCTCTCAATCATCAAAGCATTTACCACATCATTATCCTTAGCAACAATAATGACTGTCTCATCTCCATTTGGGAACTTGATCTTCTGATGGAGCGTAGAAGGAACTCTACTAAGAGGATGGAACCAAGGTCGACCCAACAATAATGGAAAAGTGACAGGTATATCCAGGACTACAAATTCTACCAAGGATTCAATCAGGCCAGCCTTCACAATAGCTTTAAAGGCTCCATAAGCATGCCTCTTAGTATTGTCATAAGCCCTTATTGTCACCTCGGTTGGGCTTAAATCTTTCGTTGACATACCTAGCTTCGGTAGGATCTCGAGTGGGCACACATTTATGGTAGATTCATCATCGACCATGACACATGGAGTCCTTTTTCCTTTGACTTCTACTCTGATTAAAAGCGGGCAAATGTGATCTCTTCCCTCTTCTGGTAAATCCGCATTTGAAAATGACACCATTCCCACATCAACCTTGTTCTTCTTCTGAGCATCCTCGCACTTCATCACTCCTTCAACTTTCACAAAATTAAACAGCTCCTTTGGTGTTATAGAAGGAAAAATTGGCATGCTAGCCAAAGCTTTGGCTATAGTTTCAAGATGTTTCTTGGACGTGGCCAATAGATCCCAAATGCTTATGCTTGCTTGAGTCCTTTTCCATTACTTAAGGACTATATCATCTTCATCTTCCTTCACTTCTTTCTCATCATCCTTCCCCTTATGGGCTTCTACTTCCTTTGTGGATTCCTTGAATAAGGCTTTCCAGGGTGAGTATTCAACATTTCATCCTCTTTAGGCTCGGACTAGGTCCACTCTTCTTTCTTTGGTTCTATCTCTTCATCACTATCAGTTGAATCCCAAAATTCATTCATAACATAGATGACTACTTCCTTCTTAACCATGGTTGGTTCTATCTTGCAAAACACCTCTTTTTCTTTAGTTGCTTTGCTAGTTACATCTTAGAAAGAAGACAAAACAAACTTCTCATTCAAACCTCCTCCTATCATGAAAGTTGTTGGTGGTGGCACTCTATTAAACCTTGGCAATGGGTTATCCTTTGTGCTAGGATTTTTAGGTTCAGGCAACTTTCCAACGTCATGCAAATTTTGAATCTCATGCCTCAACTGCATGCATTTGTCTATCTTATGCCCTTACATTTGATGAAACTGACAAAAAGCTTTGGCATCAAAGTTTACTGGTAAAGGATTTGGCAAAGGACGAGGAGCCAATAGCTGTAACAACCCTTTCTTTTGCAGCTTGTTAAAAATCTAAGATAGCAATTTTCCCAACTCTGAAAACTACCTCCTACCTCATTGACCAGTTGCATTAACATTAACTGCCTTTTGCGTGTTTTGATTACCAGACTGATAATTCTTTTTCTCATTTCTTCTTGCAGAAAAATAATTTTTCTCTCTTTTCCATTCTTCCATTTGCAAACCAACTTGAATGAGATCCTTAAAATCTCTAATAAAGGTGTGGGACATTCTTTCACAAAGATTAGGTAGCACCCCTCTCACAATCATCCTAATCTAGTCTGACTCATCTGGCCTTTTCTTGAGCAATGTAGCCTTGTTTCTCCACCTCTTCACATAGTCAACAAAGTTTTCAATATGTTTTTGCTTGATTGACTCTATCTCCATCAAAGTAACTTTCAAGTTGGCATTATACCCGTATTACTGGATGAAGGCTTTATATAATGAATCCCAATTCTTTTGAGTATTATCCTCTAAGGTGTTGAACTAATTCTGCACAACATGATCTAATGAAAGCATAAAGTACCTCAGAGTTTGAGCCTTAGTAGCTCAAGCAAACTGCATGGCTGTGATGTATTGCTTGACATATAGATGAGGATTGCCAGTTCCATCGAATTTAGTAAAGGAAGGCATCTTGAACTTATAAGGAACTTCCTCATCTTGTTCAAACAGCTTGTCCACCTCTGACACTTCCTCAGCTTTCAACTTCTTTTCAAACTTCTTTTCTAAACCAGCAATCATTTTTTCAAAACCAGCAGACTCAGTCTTCTCTTCAACCTTCTTCTCTTTCTTCTTATCCTGTTGATCTTAAAAGTACTATTCCCATTCATCATCATCCATAGCTTTCTTGTCTTCATCAAAGGCCACTTTAACTACTTTAGCCTTTCCACTATCTTTTTACTTCTTGTTACTGGCAGATGCCTCGGCATTGTTATTCTCTAATAGTGAAAGGAGTTGGCTTCTCACAGTCTCAGTTAGGGTCCCCTTTAGTTCTTCCATCTTGGAGTTGAGGGCATCATTCACCATCTTTTGAATTTTCTCAGGTTCCAGTTGTCTTGGTATGAAGTTAACTGAACCTTTACTAGATTCTAAGTCACTATCATAGGTCAGGTTATCGTAAGCCCTTGAAATTCTCTACTCCAAGTCTCTGAGCCAGAAAGGATTAATGTTTATGAAATGTAATGCATGTATGCATGTATTCATGGATGCACAAGTAACAGATAAATAAAGATAATTAGGACATTCCTTCTAACCTTATATCTTCCACACACGAATGGAAAGTCTTTTTTCTTAAGCATATAGTCAATAAAATATCAACGTGGGATATCTTATTTTTGAAAAAATTCATTCTGATGGTTTAGCCAATATTTGTATTTTCGAACATAGAAGTCAACCCATGATAATTCTCATTAATTAAGCCTTAATCAATTGGATCAACTAAAAATAACTTTTATGCTATATTATGTATTAAAACTAAATTAAAGGGTTTATCATAAATAGATTTCCTATTTGAAAAAATAACTAATGATTCATGCCACAAACAAACCCATGATTAACAATTCTTGGTATAAATTAGGCCCACAATTGATTTTTCGTATTTCATAATTGACCTAAATAGTTGTAAGCTCATTTAAGAAGAAGGTTAAGAAAAGTTGTAATTTAGATGAAGTAAAAAAAAATTTTGTTTCAAAGCCCATTGCAAAAAGGTTTATTTAAAAATGAATTTTGGGCTTTGTATTTGGGCCATGAGGTAGAACAGAATCTTTGACCCATTTTAGAAAAGTTTTATGTCCAAAGACCATCTTGAAAATTTTGAAAGTAGTTTTGGTCTTTTGGACTTAAAGGAATAAAAATTATTTTGAGCTTACAATATAATTAGTTCATATGAGAAAAAGAACAAACCAAAAAAGTCATGGTTCAAACCAAGATATATCAATCATAGTCAAACAATAAGCATTTGGGTAAAATTCTAAGGAAAGTAACTAGGCTAATTACATGAGCTTTAGTCTTTGGGTTGAAAAGTTTAGGCTCCTATAGCAAGTATATACCAAAAGGTACGAGGCTATGAGTGGTTATGCCATGTTTAATCTCCATACCTTGAGTGAAAGTATGGTATCCCTTACATAACATAACACAGGTTACATGGGCGTCCTAACTCATACACGCAATGCAATCTAAATGATGCAATGGACAATATCATAATAAGAAAGAATTAAATAATATAAAGACCAATGGAATCAACTTCTCTAATCCCCAGTGGAGTTGCCACTGTGAGCGATAATTTTTGCACCTACTTTCGGTGGAATGGTTCTTACAATTTTGGTAGTGTTAGGCTCTAGGCCTTAGAGAATACAAGCTAAACCCGGAGAAAATGGAGTCACCACCCGAATAGACCAGGACAAAAAAGAAAGGGGTGGATGACTCGATTCCTAAGGAATCTCCAACCCCCTAAGAGGTTCAAAAAGTTGGGTATGCATGGAGGAGGTGAGAATGACCCACCAGCCCCATAGCGTCCGGTTTATTAGAACCGCCCTCTTTTTTAGGTCTAAATATTATTAAATTCTTAACTTATTAAAATATCATCTATAATACATGAAACTTAAAATAAATAAACATTCATTGTATTAAAATCAAAGAATATCCAAAAAACAAACAAATAAATAAAAAATGGGCATCCATACAAGATGGAAACATGCCCTTATAATAATGTCCAATGTCCAAAACTAATCAAAATAGGACACCCACCATTTCGTGAAAACATGCCCTTTACATTAATTCCAAACTTAAAATAAATAAAATAACATTGAACATAACAAATGAGGTATTCACGAAGTGGAAACATACCTCTTACATCTTTGAAATCAAAATAGACCAATAGAAGCATTCAACCATTCATTATAAATAAAATAAAAGAAAATCATCCATCATAATCATACATTAACAAATTAAATGATCAAATCTAGGTTTTAATATTACATTGAACCATAGATATGTAAAACTAGGGTTTTAATATGTGAAATAGGGTTTATAAAAGTTTAGAATGTTAAATTGGGGTTTTAGGGTTTTGAAAAACATAATATAGACCCTTAATTTTTGACCTAGTCTGGTCCGATATTTTTTTTATATAGTTCAAAATAATTTTTATGGTATTTTAATTAAATAATATCTAGTTTAGTATTTATTATTTATCATTTATAATTTTTAATAAAAATAAAAAAGTAATAAGAGTAAAGTTAAAAATAAATAAAATAAATAAATAAATAAAAATTGGCGACGAAAAATCGGCGACGAAAAATTTCGTCGCCGAAGGTGAAACGGCTTGGGCCAATTCGCTGCAGGAAATTCCTGTGGCGAATTGGCTGGCCCACCCAGCGATTCGCTCGCAATTTTCGCCCGCAGCAGTTTTTTTTGCAGCGTAATTTTCCAACGCAGTTTTTTTCGAAACCAAATTCTATTTGGTTTTGGTTTCTTTTCCTATTTGGTTTTGGTTTCTTTTCCTATTTGGTTTTAATTTCCTTAAACAATTAGAAGTAGGTTGATTACTTTTCCTATAAATACCACATTAAAATACAGAATTAGGGGGATGAAATTTTGGACTTCTGTCTGACTGGAAGGAAATTATTTACTGGATCGGAGACTCAAAAATTCTATCGGCCAAAAGAGAACCCTAGCAAGCAAGAGACATTAGCAACAAGAAGCAATCATCAATCCATCAAAGGCAGCACATTGCCTTTGTCATTGTTCATCCATAAGTCAATTGTGGACGAACCAACAAACGGAGGTTTGATTATAAATCTTTGATTTTATTATATTTACAATATTCTTACGTTTAGATTCATGAATTGTTTAAGCATAATCATCTATTTTCACATTAAGTTAGTAACCTAATTATTAAACTTGGTAGTTTGTTTTACAGATCAAATTGTCCATTCATCCAAAAACCCTAAATCATCCTTCTGTTTCTAAAAACTTTAAAAATCCTAAATTACTCTTCTGCTTCCAAAAACTTTAAAAACCCTAAATTGTTTTTTCTGTTTCCAAAACTTTAAAACCCTAAATTATTTTTCCCTGAACTATTTTCTTAATAATCTAAACTCTAACTTTTTTGTCCAAAATTTCCAAATGTCTTCTTAAATCTTCAAACCCTAATCTTCTTTATGGTTCCTAAAAACTTTAATCATAATCTTTTCTATAAAACTCTAAATTGTTTTCTTAAATCCTAAAGATCAAACATGTTTCCCAAAATACCAAAAACCCTAATTTTCTCAAAACCCTAATCCAGTAAACCCTAGTTTTCCTAAACCCTAATTCTTAAAACATCAAAACTTTATGACAAGTTCATCAACACCTAAAACCATAATATAGTGAATCTAAAACCCAAACTTTTAAAATTATAAACCCTAATTTCATGATGTTTGCTTAAAACCCTAACTAAACCTACTTTTTAAAATCACAGTAACATTATTTCATAAAAACATCCAAAACCTTAAATCTTTTAAACATCCAGTAGCTATGTTATTACTTTAAAATATTTATCCACAAATTAAACTAGTATATGCAAAACTCTCGTTATTGAACATAAAACCCTAGAAACCCTAATTGATGCATGAATCCCTAAAGTTAATATATTTACTGTTTTAGTTAAATTGGATGAATGTTTATTATATATTTTGATTGATGTTTGATATCTTTGATGAATGATTTATTTATTATGAATGGTTCTTTACTTTTATTGATTTATTTTGATTTCCAAATATTGTACGAGGTATGTTTCCACTTTGTGGGTACCTCATTAATTAATTTCTATGTAATTTAAATTGCTTTTATATTTTGGGCCAATGTAAAGGGCATGTTTTCACATTTTGGTGGGTGTCCTATTTAGTTTAGACATGAACGATGTAAGGACATGTTTCCATCCTCTGATGGGTGTCCATTTATTTGCTTTGTTTGGACATTGCTTTGATTTTAATATAATGATGATTTATTTTAATTGTTGCATGTAATATGGATAATATCATTATATATAAGAATTTTATAATATTAAGACCTGCAAAGGAGGCCGGTTCCAATGAACCAGGCGTTGTGGGGGTGCTGGGCCATTTCTCACCTTCCTCACATGTACCCAACTTTCCGAACCCATTAGGGGGTTAGGGATTCCTTAGGAATTGAGTCATCCACCCCTTTCTTTTTCCTGGCCTGTTCTGGTGGGGACTCCATTTTCTCCGGGCTTAGGCCAGTGTTCTCTACGGCCCTGAGCCTAAATAATGTCGAAGTCGCAAGAACCATTCCACCGGGAGTGGGGGGGAAAACCCCGCTCACAGTGGCGACTCCACTGGGATATGAGAAGTTGATCTCGTTGGTCTTTATATTATTCTATTCTTTCTTATTAAGATATTATCCATTGCATCATATTAGATTGCATCATGTGCATGAATTAGGACGCCCATGTTGCCCGTATTGTGTTATGTAAGTGATATCATACTTTCGCTCAAGGTATGGAGATTGAGCATGGCATAACTACTCATAGCCTTGTACCATTTGGTATATACTTGCTATGGGAACCTAAACCTTTTAACCCAAAGACTAAAGCTCATGTAATTGGCCTACTTACTTTCCTTAGGTTTTCACCCCAAATGCTTGTTGTTTGACTATGGTTAGTTTATCTTGGTTTAAATCATGGCTTATTTGGTTTGTTCTTTTTCTAATGTGACTTAAGTACATTGTAAGCTCAAAATAAATTTTCTTTAAAGTCCAAAAGACCAAATTTGTTTTCAAAACTTTTTAAAATGGTCTTTGGACATAAAACTTTCCTAAAAATAAATCAAAAATTCTTTTCTCGTAACCTAAATACAAAGCCCAAAATTCATTTTTTCTAAAATATTTTTATGGGCTTTGAAACAAAATTATTTTTCACTTCATTATGACCTTTTCAAAGAGCTTGCAAATTATTTAGGTCAATTATGAAATACCAAAAATCAACTGCGAGCCTAGTTTATACTAAGAATAATTAATCATGGGCTTGTTTTTGGCATGAATCATTAGTTACTTTTTCAAGTGAGAAATCTATTTATAACAAACCTCTTAATTTAGTTTTAATCCAATATAGCATAAAAGCTACTTTACTTTGTTGAATGGATTAAAACCTAATTAATGAGAATTATCATGGACTGATTTTCATTTTTGAAAATATAACTATTGGTTGAAACGTCCAAGAGAAATTTTTGAAAATAAGATACCCCATGTTGGTATTTTGTTAACCATATTGCCTAGGAAAAGAGACTCGCCATTCGTGTGTGAAAGTTATAAGGTTGGAAGGAATGTCCTATTTATCCTTGTTTGTTTATTATTTGTGCATTCATGCATACATACATACATACATTTGCATCTCATATCATTAATCCCTTCTGGCTCATCATAGCCTTGGATTATGATAGTTCAAAAGCTTAGGAAAATCCGACCTACATCGGAGATGAAGAATCTAGCAATGACTCAATCACTTTCTCACCAAAAGCAATGGAACCCGAACAAATTCAAAGAATGGTGGATGATGCCCTCAATGCCAAGATGGAAGAAATAAAAGAGGCCCTGGCTGAGACCGTAAAGATCAATTAGCTACAATTTTAGGAAATAATGTCGAAGCATCTATTAGCACTAAGAAGCCAAAGGACAAGGGGAAGGCTAAAGATGGTGAAGTGGCTTTTGATGATGACAAGGTAGTTTTGATGATGATGACGACTGGGCTCAATACTTCCAAGATCCTCAAGACAAAAAGGAGCCGAAGGTTGTTGAGAAAACAACTGTTGAAAAGACCAAGACATCTGATGTTGAGAAGATGATTGCTGATTTAGAAAAGAAATTTGAGAATAAGCTAAAAATCGAAGAGATGTCCGAGATTGACAAACTATTTGAACAAGATGAGGAGGTCCCTTATAAGTTCAAGATGCCCTCCTTCGCTAGGTACAATGGTACTGGAAACCCCCATCTCCATGTAAAGCAATACATCACGGCTATGCAGTCTGCCCGAGCCACTAAGGCTCAAACTCTAAGATATTTCATGCTCTCATTGGATCCTATTATCCAAAATTGGTTGAACACCTTAGAGGAAAGTACTTAAAAAGATTGGGACATGTTGTACAAGGCTTTCATTCAGCAATATGGGTACAATGTCGAGCTGGAAGTTACCTTAATGGAAGTTGAGTCCATTAGACAAAGGCCAAATGAGAATTTTGTGGACTATATGAAAAGATGGAGAAATAAGGTTGCTTTGCTGAAGAAGAGGCTTGATGAATCTGATCAAATAAGGATGATTGTGAGAGGGGTTTTGCCTAGTCTTCGTAAAAGGATGTCTCATACACTCATCCATGATTTCAAAGATCTTCTCCAAGCTGGTTTGCAAATTGAGGAATGGGAAAGGGAAAAGCATCGCTTTTCAATAAGAAGGAATGAGAAAGGGAATTATCAGCCTAGCAATCAAAGCACACAAAAAGAAGTTGATGTTAATGCGACTAGTCAAGGAAATAAAAGACAATTCTCAGAATTGGGGAAACCTCTATCTTGGGTTTTCAGCAAGCTGCAAAAGAAAGGGTTATTACAATCGTTGGCTCTTCGACCACTACATAACCCCTGCCACCAAACTTCAATGCCGAGGCCTTTTGTCAATTTCATCAAATGCAAGGGCATGAGACGGATAAATGTGCTTGTTTAAGATACGAGAACCAAGATTTGATTAACAGTGGTAAGCTACCCGAGCCGGATAAGCCCAATACCAAAAGCAATTCTTTGCCTAAGTTCAACAAAGTGCCACCACTAGCAACTTTCATGGTAGGAGGAGGATTGGAGGAAGATCTTGTCTTATAATCCTTTCAAGATGGAAATATTGAAGATGTTAAAGGAGAAGAAGCTTAACTCAACAAACTTCCCTTGGCTTGTTTGTTTTTCTTGTTTTATTTTCTTTATTTGGTGTTTTATGGAACAATCGTATTTTTCAAATTTAAAGTTGTTTGAATAAATTCCTTTCAAAAAATTTGTTGGTCTTTGTTCAATTTGGTGCTAAACCAATAAGGAATCTAGCTTGATATTCATAAATTAATATATCTATGCATCATGATTCGAATGACTTTACTAGGTGAGGGGATTACTATATAGCATTGAGTTGTGTATGCTTACTTAGAGAAGGCTCCTGCATAATTACCTTTGTCTAGGTCCTAGCCAGTCTTAGAATATGCTTTGACAAATTTTCGAGGCGAAATTGAATTCTACTTATTTAAGGGAGAGAAGATCTAGGCATTGTTTGGTTAGCCAACAACTAGTATCCACCCAATTAAATATCAATCCCTAGTTGTCCCTTTGAGCCTTCATAAAATTTTAGCTTTCTTTTCATTGGCTTACAAACCCCAATAACCTACCCTGAGCTGTTGACAAGTCTTATGATCACTAAGGTGAAGAGGCAAGAACATCAAAGAAAAGAATGCATAACCAAAACTGTAATGATAGTTGATGCAATCAAGGCCATGAGGATAGTTGATGTTCTCAAAACCATAAGGGTAGTTAAAGTTCACCTAATATCTCTAATCTATCAAGATAACATCAGAATAACAAATGATTTATCCCTGTTAAAGGAGATTTATGTCTCATCCCTTATTAGAAACCCAAGTTGGTACAAGCAAGACAACTCTGTTTGAGCTAGAACACAAAAAAAGAAGAAGAAGAAGAAGAAGAACAAAAGGAAAAAGAAAAAGGAAAAAAGGAAAAATAAAAGAAAAAAAAGACAAAAAAAGAAAGATAAAACCTAAAAAGGCGGTTCAGAAAGCCAACTGAGTTCTCTTTTACCTAAAGCAGCAAAAGGCTTCCATTTGGTTTATAAGGACAGTTTGACTTGAATTAGTCCAACCCAACCAAAGATTAGATCAAAATTAGAGAAAAAGAAGAAAGATCATCCAGTTCTTGAAAGTTCTGTACTTGACAGCCCTACAAGAAGAATGACAAAATGATAAAATGCTCAAAGAAAGGGAAGAGTAAGAAAAATAAAAAGAAAGAAAAGGGAGAAGAAGAAAAGAAACAAATTTGGCTACCAAACTTTTTGCAAGGGCAAAGATTATTCTAATTGAGATCTAGATTAATGATAAGAAGATAGAAGAAATTTGGAGTCTAGCAAGATTGCTCCCAGTTGCCTAAAATTCAAACAAGAAATTTGTAGTGTGAGAGTTTGCCCATAGTGTCACAACGGCTCCAACTTACAAATGGCCTTCATTTAACCCATGTCCCTTATAGACCCCATGTCAAGCTTATCAAAGACCTGTTGATCTCTCTTGGTAGGTAGAGTCTATCAGTGGAGATAGTTTGGATAAGCATGCATATGAGATAGACAATATTCAAACTCAAATGAGACCTTTGGCCAAGTAATGTGTATGTGCCTATCTGAAGTGTAACACCCCTGAACCCCGTATACGTACACTACATACAACCATCTGCAATATACGTATACCGGATACAGGAATATTACGGTCGATTTTTAAACCAAATCAATCTTTCACCTCATTAAATATAAATAACTCAAAGTATTTAAATTTTGCATTATAAAACATACATTACAGACAAATCATACTTCATACATTAACATTATGTATCATCATTATCTTATCATGTTTTCCCTTTTAACATGCATTCTTAGTATTTTTTTTCCAAAATTCTCATAGTTATATATACGCACATAACACATTACAACAAATCACAATATCATATTCATTTGCTTACCATGTATCTCATTCTATCATATCATAATCATATTTCATATAGATGCTTATGCATTATAATCATTTTATATTATTATATCATCAAGCAATAATCACATTATAAACAAACACAAGCATGGGCCCAAAAGAAACTAATATGTTATTCAAAGTTCAGAGTCACCGCTTTGATTCAATATCACATCATCAAGCCCGTAGGCATAATATATCATATCTCTATCCATGGATAGCGTAACAGACCCAGTCTCTTGGACCATTAACCCATTAACATGAGGAGATCCTCAACCCGGCTAGACTGTTACTAATTTTTCAAATGGAAGTGGTTTACGGGTCTCCCATTTCACCATCATTCCATATTCACATTTTTCAACTGGAATCGGCTTACGGGCCTCCCATTTCGCCTATCCAGTGATTCACATCATAATTTCCAATTGGAATCGGTTTACGGGCCTCCCATTTCACCTATCTAATGGTTCATAGGCATGCCATCAAATACAGGACTCTGAAAGTTGAATCAACATATTAGGCACACAATCATTTCATTTTAAACTTCATTTCTCAATTCATTTCTTATTTCACAATCCACAATTCATTAGACAATTATGCCTCAACTATTTCATTTGATTCATCTTGGCCCATCACAATGGCCTCACATTTCTTTAATCTCAATTCACATTTCATCTTTCATCACAATATCACATTTTTCACATTTCTTAGCACATACGTTTCATACTTCCTCTTTCATCATTCAAGTATACCCAATCAATTGCATTATCATATATTTTGAATACACATTATACAAATCATATTCTCATTTCATCATAAAAGTATTCATATACATCATCAATATTCACATTATGCACAACATAACCTTACTCTTATGCATCATCGATATCATTTAATGTATATTCAATCTCAACATTATATGAATATATGCAATAATGTAGTTTGTACTTACTCTTCATAGCTTCTCAAGCCATATTCATTTTATGTAATTGCGCAAGTGTTATAATCATTTCATTACATTTCTCATTTCATAAGCAATTCATTACTCAATGACATTGATGCCTCAACAAACTCACCTTATGCACATCACAACATATAATACATTCATATATTAGTCTCATTTTAAGCCTTTAGATCACAAATTACAAGTCATATCAACATTTAAGTCCCCACGGTCGTGGCCTCCCAATCCCCACGCCCGTGGGATCCAATACGGTTCTGCCCATTTTTCATTACAATCCCCACGGTCGTGGCCTTCAAGAGCCACGGTCGTGGCATTGAAAACTCTTTTGTGCTACCAAAATGCATAAAGACACAGTCATGTTTGTAACCCCACGGTCGTGGCCCTCACTTGCCACGGTCGTGGCATCCAATCCGGGACTGTTTTCCAAGACAACTCAAGTATTTTACATTTTAAACAAATCCACATGAATACAAACATAATCAAACTCTTCCTTTCTTCTAAAAATTGAATTAAAGTTCAAATCTAACATATCAAAACTATTTTGCACTCATCCATCTATTTAATCCATACTCTTAACTTTCACTAACATCACACCATAATCATCTCAAAACTTAATTAAATCCATAGAAATTAATACAAAGCAAGAGGCACTTACTTGGATTCTTAGCCAAATCTTCAATATCCACTTGCAAATCTCTTGATATCTTTTAATCTTTGGTGAAAATAGAGGCAAAAATTACCTTTCTCTCTCTAGCTTCTCTCTCTCTCTCTCTCTCTCTCTCGTCCAAGAAGAAAAGCAGAAGACGAAGAAGAAGAAAGAAAGAATTTCTTTTTTTCTTCCTTCGTTCTTATCTTCTATATATATATATAATAATAATAATAATAATAATAATAATAATAACCATAATAATAATAATAATAATAATAATAATAAATCTCCACCACACACCCTTTTCAACCTTTGACTTCCTTTTTCTCTTTTTCTTTTTGTCTTAATCATCATTAATATTATTATTAATTAATTATACAAATATATATATATAACTCACTTTCCTACCCCACTTTATATCCCATGTATATGTGATGTATATGTATATGTCTTTTTATATTGTATTTATATATATTCCATATATATATACATATACACTAAATCCAAATACACAATAACTCCAAAACTTTTAGGGTATATTTTGGGATATTACATGAAGTGCAACAATTCTTGCTTAAATAGAAATGATTCCCGAATTTGGTAGGGTAACTAGGGTTGTCATGTTATAGATATGCTAATTTGAAAATTCAAGTCCCGAGATAAATTGACATTAATTTGGCAAAGCCAACATTTGATTTCAAAATCAAAATTCAAAATTCAAAAATGTTTTTTTCATACAAAACTTTCAAGTTAAGGGGAGTATGTTGAACTATCAAACCTCAAAGGACACATTGGGCAAAGGAAATGATTATTGGCAAGGTTATGAAGAAGCTGCCAACTAACATGCCAAAACATAGTTTGGAAAGGATGTATCTCTGCTGCTTGGGGCCTCCATTATTCATGTTTTCAATATCTCGAAGATAAAAGCCATAAAAGTGAAGCATCTTGCCATTCCAAAGCAAGACTTGAATGGGCATCTAGAAGGAGTCAATGAGAACACTTCTGCTGATCACCTTGAACTGTGAGTCGATGGAATCATTCAAACATCATGTGAAGCCAAGAATCAAAAGAAGATATTGAATCAGGGGGGCATGGAAGGCCCATTGCTTGAAAAAGCTCCAGTCACTTTATAAAAATAAGAGATCCATGCTTGTGCGAAGAACTAGACAACAAAAACATCAATCAGAGCTTGCATGAGAAAAATCATTGGGGAAAGGAGAAGATATGAAGGCTAGATAAAACAGAGAGTTGCAGTAAAAATACAAATTATATATCATCATTATTATTTTTATCTTTATGCTTATTATACAATATTTCCTCAATTGATACAATAATCATACATCACTAAGAATGAGATGGTAGATCATCAAATAAAGCTCTGAAAAAATCATCTCCTGTTAGAGGAGGAGGCATATCACCCGTCCCGAGTTCGCCCGAAGTAGGAGCACCTGAATCTCTATTACCTTGGAATTATGATCTGTAATGGTCCTCATCCGAAGTAGACGAAAGGATCTCATGGTCATCAGCTTGGGGGCCTCTAGATGAAGAAGCACCAGGATCTCTCATCCCCTGAAACCGGAAGTCTCAAAAAATCTTGCTCTGACTGGTGATACAAATTTTCAAAATGGGAAACCTATTAATGACTAGCAGCCAACTCTTCTTGAAGTTTCTTATTTTGTTCCTCAAGCATCTGCTATGAGCCAGAAAGGAAAAGAGTAAGAGCATACATAATCATGCATACATATAGCATAAATTATCATGGAACAAGAAAACCTACCAGGTAATTCATATCAATGCCCTGCGGATAAGATGGCATCTCCAGTTGATTAGAATGAGCAAATGGAGGAGCAGTAAAAGAAGGTCCAGTCTCATGACCAAATGAGCCAGTAGCCTGCAACAATCATCAAAAAAACAAGTTAAGAAAAAAGTGATTGCAATGGAAAAATGGTAAAAGTTTACCGGAGAAGTGCTAGCCCCAAGATGTGAGACAAACTCTCCTCCTTCTCCATGATACTCCTCTTCATCTCTATCCTCATTTTCCTCAGGAATCTCCCGTACACCAATAGGGGATACATCAAAGTTCAAAGGCCCTATTTGAATAAAATGAGTATAAGATGCACCCGATGGATAGAGAAAGGTTTCAACATCATAACCGTGTCAAGCCAACCACCATGCATTCTCTGGCATTGATGTGATATTTAAAGTATATTATAGGCAACGCATCGTGATTCTCCGTTGCTCAGGACCAAGAAACCACTCATATACTCTCTCTTCCAAGAAACCAGCCACTAGACACAGGGCCAACAATGACTCGGTGGGTATGTTGAAAAGGCAGTGCGGCATTCATGGAGGACGTCCAGTTCGTCCGCTCTTCTGTGTTCCACCAGGCCAAATTGACCTACAAAATGACATAAGGTAAGTGGACTTTTATATAAATTTTAAAGTATACTAATGTTATTTTACCTATTCCCAGGTTAGGCAACTCAAGAAATAGTGTTGGCTGTGCACATGGTGAGAGCCGAAAACTTCTACACGATCTGACAACCAAAAATTTAATCTCGGATACCTGACTCTCTCTCGGAAAATGCCTGGCACCTTTACAAGATTATGCTCATATGCCCATACCTACAACAATAATAAAAATCAAATTCATGCAAGAATAAGAATGGAATTTACATTGGTGGAAGAAGAGTGCCTCGACAACCACCATAAAGCCAACAAAAGACTTCTTATTTCTACAAAATTTGTCAAGTCCATGGTAAAGACAGGCAAGGCCAGCTTCACTCCAGCCGTAAAGCGGTACCATACTCATATCAGCAAGGGCCCTCAACATCGATAAATGGATGGCAGATTCAGTGCTGCCTAAAATGGTCGACCCAAGCAAATATAGTAAAAATCCTCGAGCATATTGTTTGGTTGTAACTCTATGAACCCGTCCTGCGTAGTTCATCCAATAACTCCGAATTGGCTCAATTTTTATCTTGAAAGGCCCTTTAAATGATGATTTCATACCAATTAACTGCTGAATTTCTTCGAATGTTAGAATATCATTGGTAAGAGGGACTGGAAGGCCATGGTATCGGACACCAGTTATGGTTGTATAATCGACCAGGCCAATCATCATTTCTCCTATAGGTAGGTGAAAAGTATGGGTCGTGTCCATCCACCATTTTAACAATGCTTGAACTACACTTCTGTCTATCGGATACTCCTCGGATGGTAATTGCAAGATAAAGCTTTCAAAATTGCAATCTTGAATAATTCGTCTTACCCAAGAAGGCGCTACATCATACCATTGTCGGGCTTTATAGACACATCCTCCGCCCCGGATAACGCAACGATCAAGCTAACACTAAGCCAAGTAAGTTAACACAAGGTAAGTATATCAACATATCAATATCACTGATTTTTTAGGCTAAATTTATTTATATTCTATTTTTAGTCTATCTATTTACTTAAATTCTTAAATATATTCATCTAATTAATTTATTTTTCCTAAATCTTAAAAATATATATATAAATAAAAAGAGACAAAAAATAAATTAAAAAAATTAAAAAAATGAAATGAAAAATAATCTGCTGTTAAAATAAATAATTACCTTGTTCTTTAATTTGAACTGCGATGAAGCGGCATCCCGGCTAGTAGACTTATATTTTTATTTTCATGCCGCCGAATAAACTCTAATAACTCAGCATTAGATCGAGTTCTTGATCTTGAAGCATGTATTTTTTCCTCAACTCTATGTTAAACTCTCTAAAATAAAAGATGTATAGTTATGAATGAAACGAAGAAATGAGCTGCTATGAATGAAATGAAGAAATGAGCTGCAATGTTTATATAGAGAAATGGCAAAGGAAAAAGACAAAAATCAAAAAGGAAAATAGTATTCTCGTGAAAAAAAAAAGAGAAAAAGTAAATTTTACTATTGATAAATAGTAAATTACTATTTATAAATAGTAAATGAATAGTTGGTAAATAGTACATAAATGGTAACTACACAGTAAATAAATAGGAAACCCAATTATTTAATTCAATCATTCAGATACTTGCGTGTATATAAATATTTTTGCACTTTTAAAAATATTTTTACACACAGAGGGCAAGAAGAACTGTGCATGGTAAAAATTAGCTAAATTTTTTTTAAATTTTTTTGCAAATTTCTTTAGTATCCTACTGACTATAATTATTTTTTTGCAAACAATTAAATCTCACTTAGCTTAGGTCCAGGACCTAAATTTACCCTTAAGTCCAGAACTTAGCTCAGGTCCAGAACCCAAATTACTCTTAAGTCCAGAACTTAGCTCGGATCCAAAACCCAAATTACCCTTAGGTCCAGAACCTAAAATCTCCCTTAAGTCCAGAACTTAGCTCGGGTCCAGAACCCAAATTATTCCGGGTCCAGAACCCAAGTCTTTTCTGAGTCCAGAACTCGAACCGGGCCTAGAACCCAAAACCTAAACCATCTCAGAAAAATTAAGTCCATTTTGTCAAAATTAAATCTTATTGCTTTTCACTCTCTTTTGTCGTAGTCTCAGATCGTTCAAGTAGGGGACAAACTGTAAACCCTTAAGTTTTGACTCATTCTTGTCAGATTTTTTTTATATAGTCCAAAATAATTTTTGTAGTATTTTAATTAAATAATATCTATTTTAGTATTTATTATTTTTAATTTTTAATAAAAATAAAAAAGTAATATGAGTAAAGTTAAAAATAAATAAATAAATAAAAATCGGCGACGAAAGGTGAATCGGCTTGGGCCAATTCACCGCAGGAAATTCCTACGGCGAACTGGCTGGCCTGCCTAGCGATTCGCTCGCAATTCTCGCAGTTTTCGCCCGCAGCAGTTTTTTCGTCAGCGCAATTTTCCAACGCACTTTTTTCTGAAATCAAATTCTATTTGGTTTTAGTTTCTTTTCCTATTTGGTTTTAATTTCCTTAAACAATTAAAAGTAGGTTGATTATTTTCCCTGTAAATACCACATTAAAGCAAAGAATTAGGGGGATGAAACTTTGGACTTCTATCTAACTAGAAGGAAATTATTTACTGGATCGGAGAGTCAAAAATTCTATCGGCCAAAAGAGAACCCTAGCAAGCAAGAGACATTCGCAACAAGAAGCAATCATCAATCCATCAAAAGCAGCAGCATTGCCTTTGTCATTGTTCATCCAAAAGTCAACTGTGGAGGAACCAACAAACGAAGGTTTGATTATAAATTTTTGATTTTATTATATTTACAATATTCTTATGTTTAGATTCATGAATTGTTTAAGCATAATCATTTGTTTTGATATTAAGTCAGTAACCTAAATTATTAAACTTAGTAGTTTATTTTACAGATCAAATTGTCCATTCATCTAAAAACCCTAAATCATCCTTCTGTTTTTAAAAACTTTAAAAACCATAAATTACTCTTCTGCTTTCAAAAACTTTAAAAATCCTAAATTGTTTTTTCTGTTTCCAAAACTTTAAAACCCTAAATTGTTTTTCCCCGAACTATTTTCTTAATCATCTAAACTCTAACTTTTTTGTCATAAATTTTCAAATGTCTTCTTAAATCTCCAAACCCTAATCTTCTTTATGGTTCTTAAAAACTTTAATCATAATCATTTCTATAAAACTCTAAATTGTTTTCTTAAATCCTAAAGATCAAATATATTTTCCAAAATACCAAAAACCCTAATTTTCTCAAAACCCTAATCCAGTAAATCCTAGTTTTCCTAAACCCTAATTCTTAAAACATCAAAACATTATGATAAGTTCATCAACACCTAAAACCATAATCTAGTGAATCTAAAACCCAACCTTTTAAAATTATAAACACTAATTTCTTAAGGTTCCAAAACCCTAATTTCATGATGTTTGCTTAAAACCCTAATTAAACCTACTTTTTAAAATCACAGTAACATTATTTTCATAAAAACATCCAAAACCTTAAATCTTTTAAACATCCAGTAGCTATGTTATTACTTTAAAATATTTCTCCACAAATTAAACTAGTATATGCAAAACTCTAGTTATTGAACATAAAACCCTAGAAACCCTAATTGATGCATGAATCCCTAAAGTTAATATATTTACTGTTTCATTTAAATTGGATGAATGTTTATTATATATTTTGCTTGATGTTTGATATCTTTGATGAATGATTTATTTATTATGAATGGTTATTTACTTTTATTGATTTATGTTGATTTCCAAATATTGTAAGAGGTATGTTTCCACTTTGTAGGTACCTCATTAATTAATTTCTATGTAATTTAAATTGCTTTTATATTTTGGACCAATGTAAAGAGCATGTTTCCACCTTTTGGTGCGTGTCCTATTTAGTTTGGACATGAACGATGTAAGGACATGTTTCCATCCTCGGATGGGTGTCCATTTATTTGCTTTGTTTGGACATTGCTTTGATTTTAATATAATGATACTTTATTTTAATTGTTACATGTAATCTGGATAATATCATTATATCTAAGAATTTTATAATATTAAGACCTGCAAAGGAGGTCGGTTCTAATGAACCGGGAGTTGTAGGGGTGCTGGGCCATTTCTCACCTTCCCCACACGTACCTAACTTTCTGAACCCATTAGGGAGTTGGAAATTCCTTAGGAATCGAGTCATCCACCCCTTTCTTTTTCCCACCCTATCCGGGTGGCGACTCTATTTTCTCCACTCTAAGGCCCCGAGCCTAAACAGTGTCGAAGTCGCAAGAACCATTCCACCGGAAGTGGAGGTAAAAATTTTCGCTCACACATGATTAGGGTTTTTAGGGTTAAAATAATATGTTAGGGTTTTAGGATGACAATTAGGGTTTTCGTGATCAAACTAGGGTTTTTAGAGTTAAAATATGATTTTAGGGTTTGCACATATAATTTAAAATTAAACCTAATATATTAGGGTTTATATAAAAATATGTTACGTAAAATTATGTTATTTAGATTGAGTTCACAATTTAAAGCTACTGGATCAATCGTAAAATAGTAGATGGAATGAGACTAAATGTAGCTACTGTCAAAGAGTATATCAATTTTGAAAGAATAGCTATTTGATGAAATAAATATGAATTAATATTAATAATGGAAGCTTGTTATAATTTTGAAGAATTAAGGAAACTAAACCTCCATTTGTCGGCTCTACCAAATTGAAAGAATGTTGATCCAAGCTACTTCCTGCACCAATCCAGAGTTTTGGTTGAGCAAGATGAAGACAATGCTTACTGCCTTCTGCTGTGTTTTGATTATTGTATGTTGATAGTAATATGTGTGTATTTTTAATTGCTGCACGTCTCTCTCTTAATAATCCTTGCTGGTTTTAACTATTCTGGATGCTTCCCTTTTTATTTGTTAATTGCCTTTTTACAGGCAATAGTAGGGCATCTCAATAATCCTTCTTGACTTCAGAGAGGCCGAGCAGTGTTTTAGTTTCAGTAAAACTGAAATCGTGGACTGCCAAGCCATGCAAGCTCATGTTGAGTTGGGTCATACCAATTCGGCATGAGCAATTGCTCATGTCGAATTGGCTCATGCCAATATGCTCATGTTGAATTGGCATGGGCCAATTTGGCATGGCCAACATAATGCTCAGTCAAATGGATGATTGCCTATTCCAAAACAAAATTAGCTTGATTCGGCTTGGACCAGACTAATTAAAACAAATCATATTTTAACCACATTCGCCCCATTTAAACTGAACCGACCCAATCCAAATATTAAATAATTGGACTTGATTTAGTTTAGGCCTTGTTGTTTGACTTAAACTTGATTCAACCTTCAAATGAAAACCATATTTGGACAGATGCCAAAATTAAGGGTCTACAGCATGCCACTTCATAAACTTAAAAAGAAATGTATTTTTGCATCATTCTTACATTCTTATTTATATTAAAGTATGCATCACTAGGCATTTTGCTTAGCGTAATTTGTTTATCGCGCATGTGACATTGTTGATACAGAGTGCCCGAGACCAGTTGCAAGCATGTAATGATTTTATTTTGGAAACTTATCTTTTAATTATGTACATTAAGTTTGTAAATATGAAATTGATGTAAATTATTAAAGTTTGGTTTTATTTTGGGATTTATTGATATGTATATGTATATATGTGTGTTTGAATATTTTGGAGAAATGAAGGGTTTTTGAAAGTATGAAATGGTTGAAAATATTTGGGAGTGTATTTTCTTATAGGTTATGACAATTGTTTTTTTTTTTGGAATATTCGTATTACAGACAAAACTTTGACGAATTTTTTCCAGAGATTTTTTATTAAATTTTGTATTTTTAGAATTTAAATTACTAATGAATATTTCTATTTATGTATTAAAGTACAATTTAAATTATGAAATTTTTTGGTAAGATTGAATTATGACATTCTAGTATTGTATATGCTATTTTATATATATCGAGTGTATATATTATACGTATATAGTGTATTAGGGTGTTACAACTGCTGCATATACTCCTGTAGAGGCCATCAATTTCCTCTTTTTAAGAGAAGAAATGCTAGTTTCTTCACCTGACAACAATGGATGGTGCATTTAACTAGGCTCATGTGTTGTGGAATGCCTACAAGCTCATCAAAATTCTAATAGGCCTAGTGCCTACATTTTAACTTTTAGGGCCCATCTCCCTAGTGGAGTATCCTTTGTCTTGAGAAAGAAACTAGATGCCTTCACTCAAAGATTGCATCATTGCTCTTGATGCTTCTGAAACTACTTTTATGACTCCAGCATATTCCTTAGTATTTCTGCATGAGTTTTTCTCTCATCATTAGTAATAAAAGTGTCATGGATTTTCACCTGTAGCGAATATTGACATTGAACATGTGGAAATACATCAGTATTTCTCTTTTGTCCTATTGTTGCAAAGGCGACATCTGTGGCTTGAAATCCAGTTATTTCTTCTTCTAAAAACCATATTTTGTATTTTGATACATCACTATAGAATGAGTCCACTAGAATAGGTCCACTAAATCACTTTAGAATGAGTCTACTATATTACTATGGAATGAGTCCCACTACATCACTATAGAATGAGCCCACTGCATCACTGTAAAATGAGTCCACTGCATCACTGTGGAATGAGTTCCATTGCATCACTATAGAATATGTCTTACTGCATCTTACTAAGTTTGGAATATAAACAATAAGCTAAAATTCTAAACCTAGAAAATACTGAATTGAAAAAGCTAAAACTAAATAGAAAGGAATTGATTAATTAGACAATTAAACTAAGCTAGAAAAGCTTGGAAATTGTTATTGTAGAACTAAAACTTCTACTGTGGAACTAAAATTTCTACAGTTTTGGATTTCTAGTATTTGGAAAGATATGTCTTCTTCTTTTAAATGATTATTGGTTATGATGGTTAGAGGTCCTTCTCTTCTTTCATTTTCTTCTTTTAAACCTATTTTTTTGGAGGTGGCTCCTACTTTTTAGGCTTAATTAAACCCATATCCATTTTTTTATGGGATTATGGGGTGATTTATGATTCCTAAAAATTAGGAAGTGGCTAATTCATTTAAGAAAATCCATGTCCATGACTTCAAGTTATAACCTTACATCCATGTCCATGACTTCAAGTTATAACCCCACCTTCTTTCTTATTTTTCCATAAACTACCACATTTCTTGTCCCTTTTTTTGCCATCTTCTCAATTTCCTTAACTACCAAAAATTTGTTATATTTTAGGTGCAAACAAGTATATTATGAATGGCTTCAAGTTTCTTACAAAGCAAATAATTGGAAAAAAGAAGGGAGAACCAAAATTATGGTATTTTAGAAAGGGGAATGTTAGGATCTAAAAACACATACTGTTGTAGTGTACTCATTGATATAATATAACTTCATGATATTTAGGAGGGAAAAGAGATTGGTGGGATGTTGAAAAAATTGGAAGGGAAATCAAAATAGATAAATTCATTTTTGTAAGTGTCAATATTTTTAAAAAGTTAGTCAGTAATGAGACCTTTTACTTGTATTCCAAGCAAAGTAAGTTTTTTTTTTGTTAAAGATGGTAATAATCCTAATTGTCTTATTATTTTAAAAGGTCAATCTTAGAGCTTTTATGATTTGTCATAAAAAAAATATGTCAAATGTAACATCCACAATTTTAGACACAATTAAATATTTATATGGAGGGCCAAAGAGAGTGTTGGGAGAGGCATATTTATAGTATATACCTAATGTATACAAAGATATACATAAAAAATATACATCGGATACCTAATATGTACATGGTATATAACTAACATATATACATTCACTAAAAGACAAAGAATGGTAAAAAGTCAAAAAGTTAAAAAATATATTTATAAATAATAAATAAAAAAAGAAAGTAAAAGATGTTAAAATGGGATTTTTGGATAAGAAGAAGAAAGAAAATCTCTAAATATTTTAATAATTAATTATTTAGTAATTATATAATTAAGAGAAAGGAAAAATTGGAAACTTAGTATAAAAAAAGCCACATCTTCTTCCTTTACCATGCTTGGTTGAATTTATCAAGAGGGAGAGGCAGGAGTTTCTTCATCAAATAGTTCATATCTTATAAGAATTCCAAAGGATTTAAGGTGATTTTGAAGCTTAATCAAGAATTACGTAAGTTTTTATTACTTTAAGTTTGTTTTGTTAAGTTTTAAGGTTATGTGAGTTTTGGATTTTTAATGGAAGAATCTATAATTTTAGTAATGGATGGTTTAGAAGTTACTTAGATGTGTATGTGATGATTTAGTGATTAGTTGGTTAAGATGAGCTTAATTGGTGAAATTAGGGTTATGGGTGAAATATGTGAAATTTGAGTTGGTAAAGAAGGTTGCTATAATTGTGGAAATGGTTAGTTTTGAGGTTATTTGGATAAGAATGTAATGATTTTATGGTTAGATGATAGAAATAAGTTGGATATGTTGAATTTTTAGTAAGGTAGTAAGAGGAGAAATTGGAGTTTTGTTGGGAAATTGATAGAATTTGAGTAATTAAGGATAGTTTGATATAAATTAAGCATGGAAATAATTTTAGTTGAATAATTTGGCTTGTTGCTTGGTTTATGTGTGAGTAGGCCAAATTGGTACAAGTGGTGAAGTTTAGAGCTTTTGGATTAAGGTTTGAAATATTATATTGAGTTGGTATTGGAATTAAAAAGGTTAGTACATACTTTATTAGCATTTAAATTGAATTTTCATGTTTGGCATAATATATGTTAGCACACTTTGAAGGATGTTATTATTCCTTTAAAGTGATATTGTGCATAAATGTGTATGTGATTGTGATATGTTAGTTGAATGATAATGTTATGTGCAATGTGAATGGAAATGTGTAATGTGATGGCATAAAGTGGTAATATGGTATAATGTGAATAAAGTGATGAAAATGATGTTCAAAGTGAATGAGGTTATGGAAGGTGATATTGTTTGAGACGCGGGACATGTGGAAAGCATGAGAAAAGAATTGATAAATGAAATAAGAACGTAAAAATGTAATGTGCTAATGTGTGTTTGCTCTGCACAATTATTTGTTCCAGAAAGTTGATATTGGTGTTGTATATATTGACAAACCTAAGCAGAGCTAAGTCTTGTGTATTATGATAAACCTGAGCAGAGCTGGATTTTGAGATTGAGATTGAAATAGACCTAAGTAGAGCTAGGTCGTGAAACTGATGCTATAGGCCAAATCAATTGTTTTGGAACTTAAACATTGTGTAGGACTTGTTGGGCCCAATGTATATGTTGTAAGATGTGATATAGTTAAACAATGATTTGTGTTCCTTTTTAAGAATATAAATTTTGATTATGATTTTGTTTTTGGCAAAATAGTGATTGTAAAATTGGATTGTGTTGGTAATACTTCTTGATATATCTTTATGTATAATAGAACATAGTTGTGAGTTGTTTGCTTGTCCAACCTTTATATTTGGTTCTAAAAATTGAGGAGAATAAGGTTGCAGTATGTGATTGCATGGTATATTGGAGACAATACACTTAGGGCATATAAGTTGTGGTTTCTTTTAGGTTTTTAAATTGTGTTAGTTTGATGGAATTATTAATATAGACACGATGGCCTTTTTATGTGAAGGTTTGTTTTTTTTTTTTTCATCAATCATTCTCCAAATTAATAAATGATTGATATGCTTATTTAAAAAAAAAAAGAAGTTAATTATTGCTTACATTTATTTGCGCATGTGAAGGTTTCACTTAGCACGTTCATATTGCTTTTTTAAGCAATATTTATAGAAATTCAAAGACAAGGATAACAACAAAGACAAAGGTAATAACAAAGATAAAGCAATCATGCTTTTCAATTTTATGACCTAACTATGTGTTATTAACTCATTTCCTGCTTCAGTACAAGAGCTAAAAATTGCATGATAAAAACAAAATTGAATATACAAGTTTTCTTCAGACCAAAAAACATATATATACAAGTTTTCTTATTGACGACCTATATGACCTCTTGCTTTCACTGTTTTTCTCTTTTTTGGACATGACATTATAAAATAATCTGATGTAAAATTTAATCAAATATTATATGTACTTAATGTATTTGACAAATTAACTAAAATTTGTGATTTATGTTCACCTTCATTTTGCAGCTATAAAGTATTTCATTAGCTCATATACAATGTTAATTACAAAAACGTATGTTACATCTCATACCAAATTAAATTTTGGAAATTTTGAATTTATTATATAAAAATAATTTTAATTGAAAAATCGTAGTTGATCACTCATTAATTTATGTGGCTAATATTGAAATTATATAACTAATTTTGAGACTTACTTTAAATATTTATGGCTAATTAAATTAATTGGCTATATTATTTTATTGTGATTAAAATATTGTAATTAAATGATTGTCTATTGTTATAATATTTAGATATTATAGCAAAATTAATTTATTTCCTATTAAAGGTATTAAACAATTTAACCATTAATTATATGTTGTTATGAAATTTTAATTTTTATAGCTAATATAAAAATTTAGCTATAATTTTATTTATTATAACTAGGAATTTGTGGTTGCATGTAGTATTTTATTATAGTATATCTTTTAATTATCATTTATAAATATCACGATGTGCCCTTTTTTTATAAAATGAAAATTAAATAATAAAATTTGACCTATTAAATAAATCAACCATCTATTTATAAAGATCAAACATATTTTAATTAGTCTTTTCACTTTTCTTAAAAAGTATAAGGAGTGAAGAAATTCATATATGAAAATTTTTACTAATTTAATTTATGAGAACTATTAAAAAAATAACTCCGAATTGATAGGGAATATTAAATATTAAAATATTTTGTCGATCCATTTTACTTGTTTATCTTTTACACTTTTTAGTTGTTTTTCTTTTTTTTTTTTTTTGCTAAAATTTTTATGGACATGATTTATAAAATAAAACGAAAATCAAATTTCATCTCCTAATAATAGACAAAGAAAATGAATTTATGGACATAAATTCAAAGATTAGCTTAACTGGGAAATGAGTTTACTCCCATTTTTTCCATTATTCTAATTTTAGAATTAGATAACAATTTGTATATTATCAAAACAAAATGTGAATGGTAAGAGAATAAATTTATTTCATAATAAGACATTCTATGCTTGATCTCTATTGTCACTTTCTAAGATTGTGAAAATGGTCTTTCCGTACTATATTAATTTTTTTAAAAAAGAAAAGAAAAGAAAAGAAAAGAAATTTATAGATATATTAACTAGAATTTGCCTCATATCTTTCTAAGATTTTGATAAAAAAAATAAATAAAGAATAAAACCAAAATGCAACAAATAGTACATGTTTGTTTATATTGACTAATAAAAGATTCCACAAATGAAAACCCCAATTGAAGGAATAAAAATATAACTACTAAATGGCAAATAAATACCGCCAGAATATATTTCTGACTTTGACCATAACTCGTAAGTCAAAAATATCTTTTGGTATATATGTACACACACCTTTTTCTTCTATATATTTTTTATTTATAATGTTTTATATTAAAAATAATTAATATCATAATTAGTTATTTATAAAATTAAAATACTCATTAAGTAACAAGTAAAGCGCAATGTACATACTAAAATACATTATATTGCATAACAAATTGATTTTGTAAAGACTTGACTCTAATTCATGCAAATTTTAGAAAATATATATATTCTTTATTATATTTCACATTAAATAAATTATATTTAGAGTCAAATCAAAATAATTACATTCAATTTTTTATTTTAAAAATTTTAAAAATTTTGATTTTGATTTAAATTGAAATGGGTAATCAACTATTTGATTTTGATGTAATTTGATATGGGTTAACAACTATCTCAACTCAATTTTAATTTTAAGTTAATCACTATGATTTATAGATTTTCTTTTTTCACTCTAGATGATTATGGGCTATATCTTCGGAGAGATATAAATTATAAATCATTTTAGATACTTTTTTTTTATGTTAATTTTAGGCCTACTCCTATTCCTTTTAACATCTACCTTAACCAGTTGAATATTTCTGATAAGTATACACTAAATTTTATTTTATACAATCAAACCACATTAATTGATTTCTCTTATTTTATCATTAATATGAGCTACTCTCATTTTTTTCTCTAATGCATCCATTGTAAATTATATCAATTATAATATATCAACACATCCATAATAACATCTTATTTTTACACATTCTTATTATTAATGTATTGCTCTTTTAATATCCATCACTCACTACTATATATTATAGCAAACTACATTGTAGTAATATAGAAATTACATTTTAATTTAACTAATATAGTACAATTACATAAAATTCCTATTCCTATTGAATTCCTTCACTTTATTTAGTATGCTTTAATCTTACGGGTGGTATTTTATTTGCAACCCCCATTCTTCATAAAAATTGAGCTAAGATATTTGAAATGGATGCTACGAAGCATTATCATTTCATCCAATACAACTCGTCTCTTTTCTCCATTTATAAAATCTACAATGCATTTAATTTTAGTTCTATTTAGCTTAAAATTTTTGAATTTTAAAATATTTTTTCTATCGCTCTAACTTAGATTAAATTGAAATGGATCAAGAATAAAAATTTATCATTTCTATATATGAATAATAATATAGTAAAATTTGCACAATCTGCTTGGTTATTAGGAGGAGAATAAAGGGAAGTAGTTCAACTATTCTCCCTTATTCTCCTTGTAGGAATTTAAATTATTTTTATTTTTTTAGCTATATTTTCCCTCTAACCCTTTCCCTTCTCTTCATACGAAAAAAAAAATTATCTTCTCTTCCTTTTTCATCTCATCGTATTCATGCGTAGAACAAGTCGTTAACGGTAAGCTTTACCCTTTTTGCTTTTATTAGCTTCACCTCATGCACTTTAGAGTTGGAACTAATAAAGCAATATATAATAGTAATAATAATGCTATTGATTGGACGGTGTGATGAAAATTAGGCCTTCATTACAGTAATTTTTTATGTTTAAGATTGCAATTAATAAAAATTAAGATATTATAAAAACCATAAATATTTAAAATTATAAAAAAATATATATTGAAATATAATAGTAAAATAATAATATTATTGGAGTGTATATAAAAATTAAGATATTATACAAACCATAAATATTAAGAAAAAAAAAAAGTGAAAGGAGTAAGTGTAGAGATGCAGCACTGTGATAGTCAAAAGTGTTGTTGACCTTTTACGCGTATGAATTAGCTTTATGCTTTATACGGTGAAGAATTCGTTTCATTTGTTTAAATCATTGGTATGAGGATCGAATCAATAAAAGCTCTTTTCGTATCTCACATTTATATTTTATATATTATACATATATATAATTTTAAATATTAAATAAAATAAGTAATATAATTTTTAAATTATAAAAATATTTAAAAAATTTTAATCATTTACTATATTTATTATAAATTTTAAATTAAAAATATTGAATTATCATTTTATCTAATTCAAACAAATTTTTTAAATTGGACGTTATTAAATAATATAAAATAATATAAATACAATTATATAAAATTATTTAAAAATAAATTAAATAAGAGAAAAACCTGAATTTCTAAGTTGATTAAGAAAACAAATAAATGATAATGATTATAACTAAATATTTAATATTTAAAAATTCTTTTTTTTTGTTCTTTCATTTAGCTCATTTGTTAAGTAATGTATTTAATTTTATCACTATTAATAAGAGCATTTAGTAACACAAACTATATATATTATAATTAAGGCTAAATAATTATGAAGTCTCTGAAGTTTTGCATATTATACTAATCAGTTTTTGTATTTTCAATATTTAATTTTTGTATCCTTTATTTTTAAAAATTAAACTGTTTAGTTGTTTTATTAATATTTTCATCCTAAAATCATTAGTCAACTACATTGATATTATAAAATAATTTTTTTGTTCTTCATTTATATATATTTATATTTTTTATTTATTTATTTTATTTTATTTTTAATTTTATTTTATAAATAGATCATCTGTAAAATAATAAAAGATATTATTCATATTATTTAAAATTATTTTTTAGTAATATCTATAAAATTAAAATAAATAATATATATGGATTGTCTACAAAATAATAAAAGATATTATTTATATTCTTTAAAATTATTTTTAATAATATTTATAAAATTAAAATAAATTATATGCAAAAAAATATAAATAAAATTAAAAATAAGTATGAATTAATAAATAACAAAGAAATATATATATAAAGGAAGAGTAAAGAAATTATTTTATAATATCAAAGTAGTTGACTAATATTTTTAAGATGAAAATATTAACAGAGGGACTAAACAGTTTAATTTTTAAAAACAGAGAGATGCAAAAATTAGATGTTGAAAATACATAGACTGACTAGTGTAATATGCAAAAACTCATGAATTTTATAATTATTTAGCCTATAATTAATTTATCAAAATTAATATAAAGACCCAAAATTAAATAAATTAAATATAATATCATTTTTTTGAAAAGATAAAATTATTAGTATTATAGAGGAGGGATGAGCATAAGTTGCTTTAGTCAAATTTTGTGAGACTGTCAAACCGACCACTAGTAATCGAGTTAAATAATTGACAGCTGAAAAGAAGAGAAATTTATAAAATTAATTATTATTGATTGATTCGTCATATTAGGTGGATTTTAATATATAAATATTCAAACTAAAATTAAATTAATAATATCAGTTTATTAAAATTTTAAGTTAAAATTAACTAATTTAATTAATTAAATTTATATGGTCAGCCAATTTAATTAATTTTATGGTCAAGCCTGATCAACTTATTTGCTTATCCCTGTTATTGAGAAAAATGGATTGGATTGGATTGGGTTGGGTTGAATTGAACGGGGAAGAATGGAATGTGAGAAAACGCCAAAAGGAAAGAAGCCGACAAACATAAAATTCCCTAGCGTCTGAAACTTATTGTTAAAGAGCAAACGCATGCCCTTTCAAAACTGACAAACACAAAACACTTTTTTTCTTTTGCAGGCTCCCCTTTTCAAGCTCCCAACATGGATTCTCTTTGCCACTCCAATACCCATCCCTTCTCTCTACATATTGTACTATATTCCATTTTCTTACCTTTTTCTCCTCTCATCATTCTTTTTTTTATTTTATTTTTTTATAAATTAAAACTAATTAATTAATTTTATTAATTATAGTTTAGAGAAAATTAAATAATTCAGCTTTCATTGACTATGATTTCCCACACTCTATAAAGTCCAAGAAGAAATACCAAAAAATAATTATTTTTTTACAATTCATTAAAAATCATTTCTGAAATGAGCTTGACATAGTTTAATTATAAAAATAATCATTAAAGTGTAGTTTAGTTAAGAACATATATTATCTGTTGGATTTATGTTATTTTTTTTATATATAATTAATAAAAATATAAAAATTACAATTAATTAAAGAAAAATATTAACTGATGCTTTAGTAACATTATTTATAATATTGTTTTTTCCTAAACATACTTTTAATTTCAAAGTGCATCAAACATATTCTTATTAATTAATAAAATGATAATTAAGCATTAATTTAGAGGCAGGCCACACCCAATGTTGGTGTCATGATTAGAGCTGAGGTGGTGGTGGCAGCGGTGGTGGGAAATGGGCTACTTTTTTAACTTTGCTATTAC
This sequence comes from Garcia nutans, assembly GCA_947685225.1. Classification (NCBI taxonomy): domain Eukaryota; kingdom Viridiplantae; phylum Streptophyta; class Magnoliopsida; order Malpighiales; family Euphorbiaceae; genus Garcia; species Garcia nutans. The sequence goes on from CANTUV010000007.1 coordinate 53,268,864, forward strand.
TTTTTTTTTTAATTTTTTTTTATTTTGGGGGTAGGGTTGAAGGAATGTCTCTTTGCTTCAGCTGTAATTTTCTTCTTTTCTCAATCTTTGTGCCAATGCCTCCACTAGCCTTGCGACTCCATTGGATTTTTCTTTTTTCTTTTTTCTTTTTTTCTTTTTTTAATATTGTGACCTTTACATATGTATGTGTGAAAATGAGGGAACATTCATTCATGCTTTTAACCTTTTAGCTCTTGTTACTGATCAAACTTTGTACAATGCTAATTTCACTTTTCTATCAAACAGTTGCCTCTTTATCTTTATGTATTTAGCAATAATAATATTAATAATTAAAGTGGAAACTTTAACTATAAAAAAATGTATAAATTGTATTTTTTGTTGTATAAGTACAAAACATTTATCCAAAAAGAACTTTATCCTCGTTGATGAAAAAAATAATATTACATTAAGATAACATAAGATTCATTTTGCGCACTCATTTAAAATAATATTATTGCTTGAATTTTTTACTTGCAAGCCTTATTGCTATTGTATTTTATTTATTTCTTTTTTTGAGATTTGTATTTTTTTTGGCCAATTGTATTTTATTTATTCACTTCTATTACAATTGATCATTTTGAATTTGATATTACTTTTATTTTTTGAACAGTTTAAATTTGATATTAGAAATTTGGCATTGTATTTTGAAAACATTATCATTATTATTATTACTATTATTATTATATATCATTTTTTAACTTTTTTTTAAAAAATATCTCAATATATCTTCAAGTGTGGAATATAATAGATGTATATTTTTCAATGGTGTATTTTAAAATTTTAAAAATTGAATATTTTAAATATAATTTTACTTTTTAGATATTTTTGAAAGAATATTCACTAATAATAGAGGGTTTTACAAAACTACCCATGAAAGTAAAAAAAAATTTCAAAGAAAATACAGTAAAAAAATATTAATACTTTAAAAAAAATCAGGTTAATTTTTTAAAAATACCTAATTTCTCACTAAAATAATTTTTTTAAAATATCTCAATCCTCACTTCAATTGTAATCTTTTTTTAAACTTTAATAAAATAATAAAAATTAATATTTTAAATTATATTTTCAACATAAAAAATATATTAAGTTTTTATAAAGAAAAAAAATTTTAATTTTGGTTATAAATAAAAATAAAACTCTCAAAAATAATATAAAAATAAAATATTTTAAATGCATATTAATAAAAATTATTAAATTTATTTTTAAATAAATTTAACATATGATATACATAAAAATAAAATTTAAAAATATTAATTTTATTATGTAGATATTATACAAATATTGTATATATATTGTGTGTAGGTTATATAGATGTCTGTAGATATTTATATATATTATATAAATATTGAGTGAATGTTATGTGTAAATAAAATTAAAAAAAATAAAGTTAAAAATATTAAATAAATTATATATATATTGTGTGTGTGTATTTAATATATATTATGTATATGTCTATATTTATTATATATATATATATTATATATGTTGTGTATATATTTATTTATTTTATGTATATGTTGAGAATATAAGAACAAAAAAATATTTTTGAATAAAAAAATTAATAAACATAAACATATAAAATGAAAAAAATAAAAAACAAACATTGTTTTGCATAAAAATAAAAAAAAATAGAAAACATAGTTTTGAAAAAAAAAAAAAAAAAGTTAACACTCGTGTAATTGCGAACGAGAGATCAAAATGCCATAAATGGCGTAAATTTCTCTAATAATAGTTTTAGCTGGGCCAGATATTCTCGCTTAAGTGCATTAAATTGGGGTCTTTACAAAAATATTTTAAAAAAAAAATTTTTAATTTATCATTTTTTTTATTTTTTTTAATTTATGAGGATTTATAATTTTTTTTATAAAAATATCATATATAGATAGTTTATTATGAATTTACACTGTTTATTATAAATTTATAAATTTACATAATTTATTATAAATTTATTATAAAATAACTAAAATATTTCTTATAAAAATAAAAAAAATTATAAAAAATGGTAAGGGATGTAATTTTTCCATTATATTGATTGGATCCAAAATTCTGTTACATAAAACTCGAGATCCAATATAACAATTAAGCGTATGTGCTATAAGAGAACTTGCTATTTAAGGAAAAAGAAAGTAGTTTCTTTTAAAATATTCTAAAAAATAATAATATTTAAAAAAATATTATTTTATTATGTAATTAATGATAAAATTATAAATTAATAGAAGAAAATAAAAACTAATTATTTTAAGAAGTAATTTAGAGAAAAAGAGTTTATATATTTTTTACTTCTTCAACCTTCCCTCTTTATCAGATTAAAATTTAAATAAAATATTATATAATAATTATTAAGATAATAAAAAATAAAATGATAAATAATTAAAAGGATAAAATAAGATGATTAAAGAGATAAAATAAAATAATCAAAGAGATAGAATAATTAAAGAAATAAGAAATATTTACTTATTAATATTTTTAATTATTCATAATACACTTGTCATTTTAAATTTAAAAGATATATTTTTTTATTTTTAATTTTAAAAATATCTCTTTTTATATGTATAAATATTGAATATATTAAAAGTTTTATTAAGAAATAGAATATTTAAAAAAATTAAAAAGCGTGCCACAGTGTAATTTCCTTAAAAAGAAAAGAAAATTTTACGTAAATTACAACGTTTAGTTGTCGCCTTCATTTTTTCAGCACTTCAGTTTTTCTTTCATTCCTATGTTGCTTTTTTTTTTTTATGATATTTTCATGGTATTTTTCCATTTTATTGTTATTTATATTTTTTATTTATAAATAATTTTATATTCATATTCTTAACAAACACACAAAATACATAAATATAGATAATATATATAATACATACATAACAAATATAAATATATGTATACAATATATATCAAATATACTTATAATATATACATAAATTATTTTATAATTTTTAACTTTATATAAATATAACATACACAATATATATATATATAATATACATAATAAATACATTATTTTACAAACATCTACATATATTTATTAACATATATACAATAAGCACGCAACATTTACATAATAAAATTAATATTTTTTAAATTTTATTTTTTATTCGTATAATATGTAAATTTTATTTAAAAATAAATCTAATATTTTTATTAATATATTTTATATATTTTACTTTTGTATTATTTTTGTGAGTGTTGTTTCTTATTTGTAATCAAAATTAAATTTTTTTTATAAAAAATTAATACAATTTATATGCTGAAATATAGTTTAAAATATTAATTTTTATTATTTTATTGAATTTATTTATTTAATAATAAAGTTTTTTTTATAAAAAAAAAGATAAAAAAATGAAGTAAAATATTATTTGAAATGAAAGAGTAAGTAATTTTGAAAAAAAAATATTTTAGGGAGGTTGAGGTACTTTTGAATATTTGAACTAATTTTTTCTAAAAATGTAAATATTTTTATAAAAAAAATTATTTTTATATATAGTTTTATAAAAACAGCCCAAAAGAAAAGATCAAATTACACATTTGAGAAATTTATATCATATCTGCAAATTTGTTTCAATTTTCATTAATACTAGAGAAAAACTTTTTCTTTGTTTCTGAATATTTATATATTTTTTTATATTTTTATTTTTGATATTTAATTTCAAAAACTTACGATCATTGCAAACCTTTCATTATGTTTTTGTTTTTTGCACCTCATTTCAGGAAATTGGCATATGTTATTTTATCATATTATATATATTTTACTTGTCATCGTCCTATTAAATTTCTTAAATCATTTGAAGGAAACTATTAAAATATACAAATAGTATGAAATACATAGAAATTACTTTACTTAAGTATAGAAATTAAGTTGAACTATATTATATTTTTAAGGTACAATATTCAACAAAGATAGCTACATATTTGTATATAATAATATAAAAAAAAACTATTCAAGAGTTATTAATAATTATACATAGCAAAAATTAAGTTCTCTTTACCTATATTGAACAGACATAACATAATTATTTTATCGGAAAACCTACAAATCTTTAAGAACAAAAGTTTCATTGCAATCTTAGGCATTCATCGGACTAGAAGAAGCAACATGGTATGATAAAAGATATTTAAGGTTATTTTATTCATCACTGCTAATTTTAGAAGGAAAATTTGTTGCAAAATGAAAACAATATTAAAATTTAATATGAAAAGAATGATTCAATTTATTTGAAGGAATAAATTTTAAATAAATATATATATATAATTCAAAGAATGTAATATCCCAAAGTATACCCTAAAAGTTTTGGAATATTTATTGTTGTATTTGGATTAAATGTATATGTTTAAGTGGAAAGAGAAAAGAGGTAAAGAGAAGAGTGTATATGTTGTATATATGAGATATATACAACTTATACAAGTCAAAGAAATGGAAGGTCAAAAGAAGATTTATTTATTTTATTAAATTAATTGAAATGGAAATTAGTAAGTGGATGAAGATTTTTATGAATATGATATTAATTAAATTGCTTGGTTGAGAATTAAAGGGAGTTTTAGTGGTTGAAAGAAGAGTTGAGCGTTGACTTTGCTTTTCTCTATTCATCTTCTTCTTCTTCTTTTCTTTTCTCCTTGGCCGGCTAGCTCCATAGCAAGAGAGAAAGTGAGATTTTGTCTTTCCAAACTCAAGATTGAAGGATGTTTCAAGTGGTCAAGTTGGAAATTTAAGAGTTTTCATCACTTTTGGTAAGTTCTCCACTTGATTCTTTGGTTTTCTTCTAAGTTTGTGTTTTGAGTTTGGTGTTTGATTGTTGATGGTATGTGTATATTTGATTATGGTGTATTTGAGGGTGTTTGATCTTATTGGTGTTGATTTTGACATAGAGTTAAGTTTGGTGTTGGAAGAAAACAAGTGTTGTTTTTGAGTTGTGTGTATGTGATGGTTTTGAATTGGTGTTTGATGTATGTATTGAGTTGTTTTGATGTTTTTGCAAGTTAGTATGGTTTATGGGTGTGTTTAGTTAAGTTTGTTTGGAGTGAAAGATGGTGGAAGTAAGAGGTTTGCTGGATGTAATGTTGTTGTTGCCAGAATCAAGATTTTTGGCCTAACACGCCCATGAGCACGACCAAGTCTTTAGGCGTGTCAATGATTCTATTTTCTGGATGGGTGACACGACCAGTGACACGCCCATGTCACTGAGCGTGTCACAGCTTCTGTGTTGTAGTAGCATTGACACGTCCAGTGACACGCCATGTCACTGAGCGTGTCATAGCTACTGTGTTGAGGGAGGATTGACATGGCCAGTGACACGCCCATGTCATTGAGTGTGTCAAAGCTTTTGTGTTGTGAGTTTAGGGCACAGTCAGGAACACGCCCGTGTTGTTGAGCGTGTCATGTGTAGAGTTTGCTCTAGTTGATTCTTAGCCTTATTATCTCATGTGTATCTTTAAGTGAGTGTGTATTATCACTTTTGGATTAGGTTTTGAAGAGATTGAGTTGTCCTAATCCAAGCGTTGGAGGATTCTTGGAAGAGGAAGTGTTTAGATTGGTGTGAGTTGCTCTTGAGGGAAGAACAAACTTACATGGTTGTATACATTTACATGACTTTGAGACTTAACACATTTGGTTATAAATGTGTTAAGTAATTTATTACATTGTTAATACATTTGATTAATGTTATGATTTGCATAATGTGAAAGATATGATGATCATTTAAAATGTATGTCCAATGCAATTGGCTATAATAATGCAAATGAAATAATTGGGGCATGGTTGCCTAGTTTGATTATGAGAAATTAAATGAGAAATGAATTGTGAAAGAGATTGATAATGAGATAAATGAATTAATTATGTGCCTAGTATGTTATTCAATTTTCAGAGTTCTGGGTTTGGCGACATGCCTATGAATTGCTGGGCAGGTGAAAAGACCGGGTCGTAAGCCGAGCCCAGCTGATAAATATGAAAAATGATATTTTTGAGGTGAAAAGACCGGGTCGTAAGCCTCAAAAATAGTAACAGTCTAGCCGGATTGAGGACCAAGATACTGGGGCCCTAGGGTCTAGCCGGGTTGAGGTCCAAGAGACTGGGTCTGTTACATTATCCATGGATAGATATATATATCGCCTACGGGTTTGATGAATGTGATTATGGACCAAAGTAGTAGCTCTGAATTTTGAATAACATATTAGATCATTTTTTGGGCCCATGTTTGTCTTTGTTTCTATGTGAATCATAAATGGTAAAACAATTAAATAAGATAATGAAATGTAATGTTATGAAATATAGCATTTTTTAATATGATCTCTATTGCTTGAAAGTATGACATTGACATTGCATTAAAGCATATTATTATTGTGGTTTGTACCACTAAGCCTATGGCTTAGCGCGATTGTGGTTCATCGCGCAGGTGACAGGGTAGAACCGGAGAGTTCAGCTAGACCGAGTCAAGTCTAGACTTTGAAGTGTTGATTGTGAGCTTAAAGATCAGAGAAAAACTGCCAAATATGTATAAACTTTATGTTTTGTAAACATGGATTTTGATGTATTTATATATGTAAATACCACTATATTTTTCGCTGCATAATGAATAAATGTTTTATCTAGTATAGTTTATAATATAATATGAAGTGTTTTAAGTTTTCTTATATTATTGCAGAAGAGAAAAATTGGGTTATCTAATATAAACCGTGGCACTCTTGTATTCGGTATACGTATATTACAAGTATAGTAGTATGTAGTATGCGTATACAAGGTATAGGGGTGTTACATATGTTTTGGTATCAGAGCCTAGGTTTAAGATTCTCAACTTAGGTAAATTGTAATAAAAAGAACATTTTGATTCTAAAAGTTGGTTTTTAAATAAGATACATGTTTTGGTAATGGCAGTCTCTGATCTTTGATGAGGTATATTCTGCTGTGTTTGCAGATATAGGTAGTGATGGTGTCTCAGTCACGTCAGTCCATAGAAGGTAGTGCTGAGAGTGTAGCTCCTAAAGAGCGTAGAGATGGAGCTAGGATTGAGAGAACTGGAGAGGCACCTGCTCCTGTGCAAGAGAGATCAGCTGTTGATGAGGTTCCGCCGGTTTGGTTACGGCATGTGGTAGAATTATTGAGGCAAGCTCCAGTGCAGCCACTGCCACCACAACCACAAGTATCGGTGAGGCATTATGATAAATTGAGGAAATTTGGGGCTGAGAATTTCTTTGGTACTACAGATCCTACAGTAGCTGAGCAGTGGTTGGATAGAGTTCAAAGGGTATTCATCCAGTTGCAAGCCACTCCTGAAGAGAAATTTGATTATGCTAGATCCCTTCTGTAGAAAGATGCTTATGATTGGTGGAAGACGGTTCCTCATGCTATGGATGATCCACCGACTTTGTTTTATAGTGATTTTCTGCGGGAGTTTGAGCAGAAATATACTCCGAGGGAGTATAAGGATGTCAAGAAGATGAAATTTCTGAATCTGAGACAAGATAATCGGACTGTGACAGAGTATGAGATAGAGTTCATCCGGTTGAGTCATTATGCCGGGGGGATTATTTCAGATGAGATTGACCGGTGTAGGAAATTTGAGGAAGGGTTGAGGCCCTCTATTATGTGTATCATTGCTGGTTCTCGGTATCAGGATCTTTCCCAGCTTGTTGCAGCAGCCATAAGTGTTGAGAGAGCACAGACTATTGCAGCAGCTGCTACTGAAGAGGAGACCGGAGTTAGGAGATCCCAGTTTGAGATAGGGTCTTCATCTATGAAGAGAGGCCGAGGAAGTTTTGTTCCAAGAGTCAGTAGAAGCCAAAGGCAGTCGGGTAGGTCAGTTCAGTATCAGAGGCAGAGACCGAGACCTACAGTTTCTGTAGCTAGTGCTCCGACTCCAGTGGTTCAGAGGTCTACTCCACCTACATGTGTCCATTGTGGTAGGATACATGGGGGTGTTTGTTGGAAGATTAGTGGATTAGCTGTGTGTTTCAGATGTGGATCGCCTGACCATTTCATCAGAGATTGTCCTGAGATGCAGGAGCATAGGCAGGCAGATTCTGCAGTTTCTCGACCTAGTGTGAGAGGAGGTCGAAGTGGCAGAGGTGTTAGTAGAGGTGGTCGACCTGGGATCAGTCAGAGAGGAGGCTCTACATCCAGAGGCAGTAGGCCAGATGAGGCTGGGTCTTCTCAGTGAGTGTATGTGATGCAGAGGCAACCGGATGCTTCAATAGTCATTGCGGATACATTTTCTTTATTTGGCATTTCAGTTCTTGCTTTGATTGATCCAGGATCTACTCATTCATACATAAGTGCATCTATCTTGCTTGTGTCTGAATTACATTCAGAGTCCTTAGGATTTGATGTCTTAGTGACAAATCCTTTAGGGCATAGTGTGGTAGTTAGCAAGATGCATCGTGATAGTTCAGTTATGGTGCAAGGTGAGGAGTTTCTTGGTGATTTGATTGAAATGCCTTTTAAGGAGTATGATTTGATTTTAGGTATGGATTGGTTGTCTAAGCATGGAGCTGTGGTAGACTGTCAAAAGAAGTGTGTTACCTTGAGAACTGGTGATGGTAGAAGTGTGATGATATCTAGTGAGCAGAGACAACTTGCATCCTTGTTTGTTTTAGCTGTTGCAGCTAGAAAGTTGATTAGAAAAGGGTGTAACGCTTATCTTGCTCATGTGGTAGATACCAGAATAGTGGGTTCTCAGCTTGATAGTATACCCACAGTTGCGGAATTTCCAGATGTGTTTCCTGAGGAGTTTCCAGGGTTACTCCCTGAGAGAGAGGTTGAGTTTGGTATCGATTTGTTGCCTGGTACCACTCCCATCTCTATTACTCCTTATCGAATGGCACCTACTGAGTTGAGAGAGTTGAAGGTGCAGTTGCAGGAGTTGTTGAATAAAGGGTTTGTTCGCCCTAGTGTTTCTCCGTGGGAAGCTCCTGTTTTGTTTGTGAAGAAGAAGGATGGTACTTTGAGGTTGTGCATCGATTATAGACAATTGAACAAGGTGACTATCAAGAATAAGTACCCTTTGCCTAGGATAGATGATCTCTTCGATCAGTTGAAGGGAGCAGCAGTGTTTTTCAAGATTGATTTGAGATCAGGGTACCATCAGCTGAGAGTCAAAGCTGAAGATGTTCCTAAGACAGCTTTGCACACAAGATATGGGCATTATGAGTTTTTAGTGATGCCTTTTGGATTGACAAATGCACCTGCAACTTTTATGGATTTGATGAATAGGGTGTTTAGGCCCTATCTAGATCAGTTTGTGGTGGTCTTCATTGATGATATTTTGGTGTATTCGCGTAATGAAGAGGATCATGACAAGCATATGCGGATTGTATTGCAGACCTTGAGAGAGATGCAACCTTGAGAGAGATGCAATTGTATTCTAAGCTGTCGAAATGTGAGTTTTGGCTTGATCAAGTGACTTTTCTGGGTCATATAGTTTCAGCAGATGGTATAAGAGTTGATCCGAGTAAAGTTGAGGCTATTTTGAATTGGAGTCCACCGAAGTCTGTAACTGAAGTTAGAAGTTTTCTGGGTTTGGATGGCTATTATCGACGGTTTGTGAAAGGTTTTTCTTTGATAGCTACTCCACTCACCAGATTACTTCGGAAGGGAATTAGATTTGTGTGGACAGACCAGTGTCAATCAAGCTTTGAGCAGTTGAAAGAAATGTCGACTCAAGCTCCTGTTCTTACTTTGCCTGTGGAAGATAAACCATATGTGATTTACAGTGATGCTTCACATAATAGTTTAGATTGTGCTTTGATGCAAGAGGGTAAAGTCATAGCTTATGCTTCTCGGCAGTTGAAGCCGCATGAGCTTAATTATCCGACGCATGATTTGGAGTTAGCAGCCATAATTTTTGCTTTGTAGATTTGGCGACACTACTTGTATGGGGAGAAGTGTTTCATTTACACGGATCATAAGAGTTTGAAATATTTAGGGGTTCAGAGAGAGCTTAATCTTCGGCAAAGAAGACGGTTGGAGCTGATCAAAGATTACGACTGTTTGATTGATTATCATCCTGGTAAGGCAAATGTTGTTGCGGATGCCTTGCGTCGGAAGTCTTTGGCAGGTTTTACTGTTTATTCGCTCTCGTTGCTTGTTGAGTTGAGAGTGTTGCATGCTAGTTTTGAATCATGTGATGATGGAGCCTTGTTAGCTCAGTTGCATTTGAGATCAGTGTTGTTAGATCATATTAAAGAGACTCAATTGGTTGATGAGAAAATTTAGAAGATTGTTTCGGGTTGCCAGAAAGGAGAGAACCGAGATTTTTATATGAGAAAAGATGGTAGCCTTTGGTTCAAGGATAGATTGTGTGTTCCTGATGATGTAAGATTAAGAAAGATTATTTTAGAGGAAGCACATCAGTCGAATTTTGCTATGCACCCTAGGAGTACTAAAATGTATCATGATTTGAAGCAACATTATTGGTGGTAAGGTATGAAGAGAGACATAGCGAAGTTTGTATCCAAGTGTCTCACTTGTCAGAGGGTAAAAGCTGAGCATCAAGTTCCAACAGGGTTGTTTCAACCTTTATCAGTGCCTGAATGGAAATGGGAACGTGTGACAATGGATTTTGTGTCTGGTTTGCCATTGACTCAGAAGAAGCATGATGCTATCTGGGTGATTGTTGATCGGATGACAAAGATAGCTCATTTTCTTCCAGTTTGGATGGACTATTCTCTTGAGAAGTTGGCTGAGCTGTATATCAGTGGGATAGTGAAGTTGCATAGAGTCCCTGTAATATCCCAAAGTATGCCCTAGAAGTTTTGATATTATTGTTGTAATTAGATTGAATGTATATGTTAAATTTGGAAGAGAAAAGAAATTTAAAAGAGAGTGTATATGTTGTGTATATGGAAATATATACAACATATATACAAGTCAAATGTGATGGTCAAAGGAAGAAGATATTTATTTTGTTATTTATGAAATTACTAAAAAGGAAAGTAAGTGAAAGGGAGTTAAAATAAATAGAAGAGTGTATTTAAGTAATTTTCTTTTTAGATTGCTTGGTGGAGGTTTAAAGAGAAGGGAAGTTTGACTTTGCTTCATCTTCATTTTTCTTTTTCTTCTTTTCTTTTTCTTTATTGGCCGGCCATCCAAAGCAAGAGAGCAAGAGTGAGTTTTGCTTGTTCCAAACTCAAAATTAAAGGAAGATTCAAGTGATTAAGTTGGAAATTTGTGAAGTTTCATCAACTTTGGTAAGTTCTCTCTTGATTTCCTTTGTTCTTTTTGAAGTTGTGTTTGAGGTGGATGAATTGTTGTTGATAGTATGATTAGGGTTGTTGTGGTGTGTTTATAAGTGTTGAAATTGATTTTAAGATAAGAAGTTAAGTTGGTATTGGTATTGGAAGTGTTTGAGTTGAGTTTGTATTAGGGTTTTGAGTTGGTGATTGTTGTAGATGTTGAGTTTGGTTAATTATTTTTGTTGATCTTCAAGTTGTTTATGTTTTATGAAGTTAGAAGTTTAGAACACATGATTTTGGTTGGAGGCAGTAGCATCTTGGATGCCACGCCCGTGGCCCTTAGATGCCATGGCCGTGGGGGTGTTGAACAATTTGGGGCAGAATTATTTTCTAACCCACGCCCATGGGGGTTGGGGTGGCCACGGCCGTGGGCCCTAGTTAGTGGTGTTGAATTGTAATTTGTGATTTAAGGGTCTAGTAAGAGGTTATTAAGTGAATATTTGCATTGGAATTGATATATTTTATCATTTTTGGATTAGGTCTTGAAGAAGATAATTTGCCCTAATTCAAGTTGTGAAGAAGTGTGGGAAGAGGAAGAGTATAGAGTAGTGTGAGTGTTCTTGAGGTAAATACAAACTACATTATTGCATATATTCATATGATGTTGAGACTTAACATCCATTTGATTGTAAATGTGTTAGGAAATCTAATGCATTGTTGATGCTTATGAATAATGTTATGTTTGGTATAATGTGAATGATTGATGAGCATCTAAAATATGTGTTAATGTCATTGACTATGTACATCTAAATGATGAATTGATTTAATGTGAAGTAAGACATAATGAGATGTGAAACCAATGTGATTGGTTCTAATGATGTAAATGATATAATTGAGACATGTTTACCTAGATGATGTTCAATGCAATTGATGATATATATATATATATTCTCTTGATGAGATATGGAGCCATGATTGTTGGCTAAAATGATAATGATGCCAATGAGATGATTGAGGCATGGTTGCCTAAGTGATAATGAAATAATGAATGAATTGTGTGTCTAATGTGTTATTCCATTTTCAGAGTTTTGTTGTTGGTGGCATGCTTATAGCAACAATCTCTTGAAGTTAGGTTGGGCTAAATCCTTGAAGCCAAGTTGGGTTGAAGTTTAGCATGCTTAACTCCCCTTGAAGCTTGGTTGGGTCTAGTCCTTGAAGCCTAATTGAGATGTTACAACCCTTGAAGCTAGGTTGGGATTGGTTCTTGAAGCCAAGTTGGGTTGATACTTAGCATGCTTTGTTCCCCTTGAAGCTTGGTTGAACCTAAATCCTTGAAGCCTAGTTGGGATAATGATAATGATAAATGTGATAATTAAACCAAAACATTAACTCTGAAAGTTGAATGGCATATTAGTGTCTTTGGGCCCATGCTTGTCTTTGTTTTCAATGTGATTCTTGAATGGTGAAACCAATGAATAATGAGATTGATTATAATGCATAAGTATCTTATTGAGAATGAATGTTTGATATGACATTAAGCAAAGTAAGATGTTGAAGTATAACATTCTTTTGAATGGTGTAGGGAATTGATTGTGTGACATTGGCATTGCATCAAAACATAATATTATTATAGTTTGTACCACTAAGCCGTTGGCTTAGCACGATTATAATTTATCGCGCAGGTGACAGGGAAGAACCGGAGAGTTCCTCTAGGCCGAGTAGAGTCTAGATCTTGAGGTGTTGATAGTGGAGCTTAAAGATCAAAGACATATTGCCAAACATGTATATACATTTTATGTTTTACTTGAATTTTGATGTATATGTAATTGTAAATATTTGTTATATTTTCCGCTGTGTTTTTAATAAACATTTTGTCTATTGTGTTTTATAAATTCCTTTAAATGTTTTAAATTTATTCATATTATTGAAAAGGGATTATCTGTATGTTTTATAAACAGTGGCATACCTATATTCAGTATACATATATTAAGATCGTACTAGCATGTTGTGTACGTATACGAGGTATAAGGGTGTTACAGTCCCAATTTCTTTAGTGTCTGATCGAGATCCCCGGTTTACTTCGAGATTTTGGAAAAGTTTACATGGTGCTTTGGGTTCTCGATTGCACTTTAGCACTGCTTTTCATCCGCAGACAGATGGGCAGTCAGAGAGAGTGATACAGATTTTGGAGGACATGTTGCATACATTTACATGACTTTGAGACTTAACACATTTGGTTATAAATCTGTTAAGTAATTTATTACATTGTTAATACATTTAATTAATGTTATGATTTGCATAATGTGAAAGATATGATGATCATTCAAAATGTATGTCCAATGCAATTGGCTATAATGATGCAAATGAAATAATTAGGGCATGGTTGCCTAGTTTGATTATGAGAAATTAAATGAGAAATGAATTGTGAAAGAGATTGATAATGAGATAAATGAATTAATTGTGTGCCTAATATGTTATTCAATTTTCAGAGTTCTGGGTTTGGCGGCATGCCTATGAATTGCTAGGCAGGTGAAAAGACCGGGTCGTAAGCCGAGCCCAGCTGATAAATATGAAAAATGATATTTTTGAGGTGAAAAGACAGGGTCATAAGCCTCAAAAATAGTAACAGTCTAGCAGGGTTGAGGACCAAAATACTGGAGCCCTAGGGTCTAGCCGGGTTGAGGTCCAAGAGACTGGGTCTGTTACATTATCTATGGATAGATATATATATATAGCCTACGGGCTTGATGAATGTGATTATGGACCAAAGCAATAGCTCTGAATTTTGAATAACATATTAGATCCTTTTTGGGCCCATGCTTGTCTTTGTTTCAATGTGAATCATAAATGGTAAAACAATTAAATAAGATAATGAAATGTAATGTTATGAAATATAGCATTTTTTAATATGATCTCTATTGCTTGAAAGTATGACATTGACATTGCATTAAAGCATATTGTTATTGTGGTTTGTACCACTAAGCCTATGGCTTAGCATGATTATGGTTCATCGCGCAGGTGACAGGGTAGAACCGGAGAGTTCAGCTAGACCGAGTCGAGTCTAGACTTTGAAGTGTTGATTGTGGGCTTAAAGATCAGAGACAAACTACCAAACATGTATAAACTTTATGTTTTGTAAACATGGATTTTGATGTATTTATATATGTAAATACCACTACATTTTCCGCTGCATAATGAATACATGTTTTATCTAGTATAGTTTATAATATAATATGAAGTGTTTTAAATTTTCTTATATTATTGCAGAAGAGAAAAAATTGGGTTATCTAATATAAACCGTGGCACTCCTATATTCGGTATACATATATTACAAGTGTAGTAGTATATAGTGTGCGTATACATAATATAGGGGTGTTACAAAGAAAATATACGTTATTCTTGCTTTTTTGATAGTTGATTTATCCACTTTATGTTCATAGTTTATAAAAACAAAATTTTTATTTACAATAAATGAGCATGGAAAAATGAAAAATAATAGTAGTATAATAACATCAAAATTTTTATTTACAGAAAAGAGAAAAAATTTCACAAAAAGCAAGTAAAATCAAAGCTAGTCTCTAAAAATAATTGATTGTAGGTTGCGGTTCTTCCTTCTTTGTTTTGATATTCAAATTTATAAGAGAATGGAAAATGGATAATTTTGAGGTTCACATAATCTTTTGTATTTAGTTTATTCTTAAATAATACTTTACTAATTGATAAAAAATAAAATAAAGTTCATATAATAATGTACGTAAGCAAGAAAAATTAGAATATGTCGTCCACTAATTAACTTTCTCCAATGATATTATTTAATCTATTCACTAACTTTAAAAAAAATTACAAACAAAATTTAGTTTAAAAAATATATAAGACATATTTAGCATCTTACTATAACTACTTGCATCAATTATTAAAGAATTTCTTATACTAACTTTCAAAAAAAAATTATTACAAATAAAATTTAGATTAAAAAAAAATACAAAGAGCATATATGCTATCTTACTATAGCATGAATAATATTTTACATTAAAAATACAAAGGACATATATGGTATCTTACTGCAGTATGAATATTAATTTTTGCTTCACTTTAAATTATAAGATGGATACAATTAGCTGTTTGTTTTCAGTTTCACACCATTCCAATTTATTTATGCTTTTTTTTTCTTTTATAATTTTTTTATTTATGAATAATTTTATTTTTCTCATATTCTCAACATATATAAAAATAAACAAATATAGACACAATATACAATATATATACAATATACACATAATAAATATAAACATATACAATATAATTAAATAATATATAAATAATATATAATTTATCAATTATAATTCAATATATTCATAATATATATATACAACACACGTACAATATATATATATATATATACATAACATACACACTATATGAATAAAATATATACACAATAAACTTAGACATATACGATATATACTCGATAAACTTAGACATACATACAATATGCACACAATATATATACGAAAAATTTAATTTAATTTTTTAACTTTATGTATACATAACATATACACAATATGCACAACATTTTTAACTTTTTTATGTGTATAATACGTAAATTTATTTTTTAAAAAAACTTAATGATTTTTATTATAATATTTTTATATTTGTATACATTTACTTTTAATATAAATTTTGTGAGTGTAAATCAAAATTAAAAATTTTCTTTTATAAAAAAATATATTTTATATATTGAAAATATAATTTAAAATCCTAGTTTTATTGTGTTTATTAGAATATATTTATTTAATAGTAAAATTTGAAAAAAAAATGAAAATTGAAGTAATCATTATTTAAAGTGAGGAGGAAGGTATTTTTGTAAATAAAACATAGTTTTAAGTAAAGGAGATATTTTTATAAATAAAAACATTGTTTGAAGTACTTTTTAAAACTTTTTTGAATGCATAGTATTTTTGAAATTGAAAACCTTTTTTTTTAGTTATGTAAATATACCTACACGGTTTATCTCATTTTGAGTTATCTTTTCAAATTTATGGCTGTTATTTTTTTTTATTTGTAACTTTTTGTTTTTTCATATATATATATATTTTTAGTTTTTTATTTTAAAAAATATTACTCTTTTTTTTTCCTCGTCTCCTTTGCACCTCTAACAACTAGCAAGTAGCGCGCTGCAAGTTTAGATGAAACAAAAATCAATGAAGATCAGTTAGATATGGAAAATTGATTGCATACTTATGTTCCTATTTATAAATGTTTCATGCATTTTTTGTTTTGATTTTTTTATCCTTTTACTGTAATTGATATAAATTATTTTGTTCTTGAACACTAATATATTTTAGATATTGGATAAGATGCTTTAAAGGAATAATTTTTTACTGTAATCGATATAAATTATTTTGTTCTTGAACACTAATATATTTTAGATATTGGATAAGATGCTTTAAAGGAATAATTTTTTAGTTTTGTAAATTTTTGCTATTCTTCTTTTCAATTAATATTTCTTGAATGAACATATCCTATTTCTTTTTTGATTGACTTATATTTAAATTGTTTATAATATGAGTTTTGTGTATATTAAATAATAAATACAATAAATATATACATATACACAATATATATACGACATTTACTCCAATATTGAACTACATATAAAATAAATACATATTTTAAGATTTAAAATTCAAAAAATACACACTGTATGCATAACATATATATACTATATGCATGGCACATATACAATATAATTAAACTCATACAAATATATACATACATATTATCAATTAAACTTTTAACATATACAGAATATATATATATGATATATATACAGTATACACACAATATGTACACAATATATATTCAACATACACATAACATACATGCAACAAATACATAATATAACACAACATATATATATAGTATATATACAATATATACAACATAATTAAATAACAAATAAAAAAATATATTTTATCAATTAAAATTTAACATATACAAAATATATATACAATATACACATATACATATGCAACAACATATACAATATACACACATTATTTATGACATACACACATGCAAAACATACACACGGGGAAGGAGGAAAGAGAATCCGTTTTTTTGTAAATCAAGTGCATTTTTTCAATATTTTTTGTATTTTTTTTAAAGTAGCATATTTTTGAAAATTGTTTTTCTAAGTTATTTATTTAATTTTCCCAAAATAAAATTTTCTAATACTGCTAAGCTTACATCTTCCTGCTTGAATGTTTTGAACTTCCAATTTAATAGTGTCCAAATGAAATAATAGCCAATAAAGGACGTATCTTCTTGATAAAAGTACCACCATCATCACCTTTAAACATGATATAACTGATAATAATTACGCATAATGAAATTGCTGCAGAGACCAAAGTCCAAATAAATTTATTTTCTATCCTACTATTTAAATTCTCCATCCAAACACAACCACAGAGCTAAATTTCACACATTTAGGCATTATCCAGTGGTAGATACATATTAGATTTAGATAATAAAATTCATGTTTAAATCCGAAACCCCAACTCCCACAAAATAGCTAAACTTCACAGCATTAGATACATATATTTGTTTATGAATAGCATAAAAAATCGGTTCAACAATCTTTCTAATATAAATCATTTTTATGTGGGAACCTCATCCGTGTAAGAAATTGTAAGAATAATTATCTATCTATATATACTACATACTCATCTTTTTTTTTTTATTATTAAAAGGCATGGCCTCAGCTCGCACCTGAAAAAGTTGCCTTGCTTTGCTTAAATTGTTGTTAAACATGAGTCGTCAATCTGGCAGCAGGCACCAACCTTGGTGGGATGAGGACCTGAATATGAGCCTTAGCCTTGTACATGCATGGAAAGATGCAATGGGGCGTTAACTGAAAAATTTGAGAGAACGCAGACTTAATTGTACCCTAATCGACCCTCCTTCCTACCACGGAACCGGACATGTAAATCTGGTCTCTCATCAACTCGAATGTTCTCATCACGAGTCACAATCCTCAAGGGGTGGGCTTCTGTGTTAAATACCCACTCATCCAGAGAGATGACTGATGGAGGGGAAAACAGGAGGTAGAGATATTTAAGTGTCTCAGCGAGGAAGAAGCTCTGCATCATGTTGTCTTTGACCCCTGTATTCACCTAAGCACATACACGAGTAATTTAGTAGAGAACTTCAGAATGCCTCATCAGTAAATCACCAAAATTTAGAGATCTCATGAATTCATACCTGTTAATTTTTATGCAAATCTGATATAGATAACTATGCTATCCATATTTGTCTCACATTGAAGTTTAATTTTAATAAATTTATGAGCAACGCTGTGGATGTATAAATGAAATTGTTGGAATGCTGAGATTTTTTGTTGGAGTTATTTGAATTTTGGAGGGGAATTCAATTTTGTGTTCATTGTTGTCAGCTTAGTATTCCAGCAAGCAAGGTAGTGGAGTTTGGTAGAAGTATAAGCGTAAAACATCTTGAGTGCTCAAGTAAAATAAGCATGGCTTGGATATGGGGTGAAGTCCAGCATGATTAGGCATGCTTTAAGTCCATTGTTGTACTCAAAGACCTTCAACAAGATCTATTATATGTACAAAAGAAAATCAATAGAATATACAGCTATTTGATAGTTTAACTTCCACAACCTGTGTTTGTCTTTGTTTTCTGTATGGTTAGTGTGTTTGTATTTGTGCTAGTTTGTGAGTTCTGCCCTCCAAAAATCCAACAACATATCAGCTTATTAGATGATCTTTAAGGGTTTGTTGGTAAAAAGAAAAAAAGAGTGTTGTGAGAAAGGAAATTTCTAGGTTGAAAACGAATAAGAAGTAAAAATAAGGCTCCAAATTTTCAGCACTTTCTTTTGTTTTTATTCCTTTTTCGGTTGTCTCTCTTCCTCACTTTTTCAATTAAAAAAAATGGTTGCACGGTCATCTCTTTGGTCCAAGATGAAGCATGGTTTCATTGACTCTGTGTTTTTGCAAAAAAAAAAAAAAATTCCACCCATTTTCAAGAGTGAGAAGCATATATTTTGATATGTAAAAACGAAGTCTCTTAAGGACTAGCATGTCCAAAAACTAAAAAAAATATTGAAAGAATCCTCATCATGTCTAAAAACTGCAAAACGGAAATTTCATTTTTGTTATTGACGAGAAGTGAAGCTGAAAAATTGTGGAATATGTTTGTGAAAAAAACTTGCTTAAGTTTTTGGGTAAGTGCCATGTACATGCTGCTTTGATAAAGATATTTCACTGCTCACCTGAGCAGTGGAAAATAGAGCCATTTTGGGCTACAACACCTACAGCAGCTATTAATGTTGTCAAGAAGGAGAGTTTTTCTCAAGGAGTTTTTATTTGGTGAGAAGTCTGAGAAAAAAAGAAAATGTCAAATAGGCATGAAGTTTGAGAGTTGCTTCAAGATGTACAACAAATCCAAGTGAATTTGGAGAAATAGAGCTGAAAATTAACAAGCAAAAAACTAAAATGAAGTTAAATGATGCTATGTGAAAGCACAAGTTAAATTCTCCAACAGAAAATCTCAACGTGTTGGAATGCGGAGATTTTTGTTGGATTCACTTTTGTTGTTTGAATTTTGGAGGGAAATTCAATTTTGCATTTGTTGTTGTAAGCTTCTTGTTCCAGCAAGCAAGTTACTGGAGTTAAGCGACAATATGGACTTGATACAACTTGATTGTTCAAGTAAACTAAGCATGGCTTGGTTATGTATTGAAGTTTAGTATGATTAGGCTCCACTTTTGCACTCAAAAGACGTATATATAATTGTGTGCGTGTAGATATATATACAGATACACGATAAAGAAATCAATGGAAAATGTAGCTGGTGTATTGTTCAAATGAGTGGTGACAGCAGTTCATTGTCAACCACAGTCCGTCCAGCGAGTCTGGGCCAGTTCAGCTGCTCAGAAAAACAGATCACAGCTCATAACTGGAATCAGGATACAAGGTCACAGTTCATGATGTTATTGAACTAGGACTAAGACTAGCGGTTCCAAGCCTAATTTGGGAGAAAAAAAAGGGCTTTTACAAAATTATCCAAAAAAGAATAAACCTTTTTACAAAAATACTACAAAAAGAAAATATTTACGCTTCTAAAAAAAGTTGGGCCAAATTTAGTTTTTTTTTTCAAAAATATTTCTTCTCTCACTATAAACAATATGTTACTTTAATTTTATCTTTTTTTTTTCAAACATTACTATTAAATAAATATTTTCAATAAAATAATAAAATTAATAATTTAAATAATATTTTCAGCATATAAAATGTATTAATTTTTGTTGTGAATGTGTTATTTAGTTTGTAAGGGTAGTTAGGTCTTTGTTAATTGTTTGACCTAATGTGTATATATATCTTGTATTCTTCCTTAGATAATAACAACAAATAGAGAGCATTCTCTCCAACATGGTATCAGAGCAAATGGGAGAGAAAATTTGGTGAGAGGGCTGTGTTTTTCCCGGCTGGGCTGTGTTTTTTCCGGTTGAACCCTAAAACTAAGGGCTGCCATTTCTGTTCCGAGGTGTTGCAGGCGTCCAGTAGCGACATAGCCTCCCTCAACAGATTGCCTGGCCGCCGACCAGCCTTCGCCCGAAGTCCCGTCGCCAGAATCCCAGCGCGTGAAGCCCACGCGCCGCCTGAATTTTCTGACTCTTCTCCACGCGCCGGCGCATGTAGGCGCGTGCCGCCACCTCCGACCAAAATTTTTCGGCCGGTCTTGCTCCACCGTGATCGCCCTTGCCGTGCGACTCTCGCTATCCGGTCAGTTCCTCATTTAGTTGGACTTTTTTTTTTCTGCTCCGCTGTGTTTTGCTCTCGGTGTGGTTACTGCCACTGCTTGCCACTCCAATAGGCTGCTTCCGCTCTATTTTAGATGGCTGACAGTAAGGTGATTCCCCCAAATAACGACAATCCTTCGTTACAAATCAGTCAGTTCAAGTTGGACGGTGCCGGAAACTATCTTGCTTGGTCAATGTCGTGCTATCTATTTATCAATGCAAGAGGTTATACGGGCTATCTCAACGGCTCTAAACTTCGTCCGGCGAACACTGACACTCAATACAATGTGTGGGAATTTGAAAATTCTCTCATTATGTCATGGCTTTTGAATTCAATGGAACCGAGGATTGCGGCTAGTTTCATAATGCTTGATACAGCAAAAATGGTATGGGATTCTGCTAGGAAGACTTATTCTGGACAAGGAAATGCTGCTTTGGTGTTTGAACTTTGTCTTAAGGTTGAAGGTTTGAAACAAGGGGAGATGACTGTGGATGATTATTATGCCGCTTTAAATGAGGTGTGGAGACAACTAGATTACTATGATGACTTTCATGCTAAATGTGAAGACGATGCGGTTCAGTATCACAATAAGGTTGAGACTGGGCGTATATTCAAATTTCTAGCAGGATTGAATCCTGAATATGATCCTGTTCGAGTTCAAGTGTTGGGTAGAAACCCTATGTTATCCTTAGAAGAAACTCATGCTTACATTCAGCAGGAAGAGAGTAGGAGGAGAACTATGATGAAAACTCCTATCATTGAAAGAGCTCGGTTAGTAGCATCACCAGCTACTCGCACCATCTCTAAAGAGGATATTCGTTTTTGTGATCACTGTAAAACTCCTGGGCACCTCAAGGAAAAATGTTGGGAATTGATTGGACGACCAACTTATATTGGTGGTCATGGTAGTGGCCGTGGAAGGGGGCGCGGTCGCGGTAAAGGAAGATCAGGGCTATCTCAAAGTGTAGCAAATCAAGCTGAGGTGGCTAGCTCCAGTTCTATTCCTGGTTCTGATACTCTCTCTACAAGTGACTTATCTGCTGAAGAGTTGTAAGCTTTGAGAAATCTCCTTCGACAGGGTACACCATCCTCATCCAACTCTACCTCTCATTTTTCGCAGTCAGGTATGGCACTTCTAGTCAATTCTGTTGATGATTCTTGGATTATAGACTCAGGAGCAAACAAACATATGACAGGCTCTTTAGAGAAATTTATAGATTACTCACCATGTTCTAGTCAGGATAATGTTCGCATTGCAAATGGCTCTTTAGCGCCAATTTCTGGTATAGGTTCTGTTAAGTGTACACCTGACATTGACCTGAACTCTGTTCTTCATATTCCTAGCTTTCCCGTTAATCTCTTATCTGTGCTTGCTATTACCAATGACCTTCAATGTCGAGCTGTTTTTTACCCGACTCATTGCTTTTTGCAGGATCTGAAGTCAAGAGAAATGATTGGTCATGGTAGAGTGCACAATGGTTTGTATCTTCTTGAGAAGAATTCCCAAGCCTTGTTAGGAAAGAGTGGGGATGCGAGTCAAGAAATTATTATGTGGCATAGACGGTTAGGACATCCATCTTTTGTTGTTCTTAAAAGGTTGTATCCTAATTTATTTAGTCGGTGTTCATTTGAAACCTTAGCTTGTGATGCTTGTGAACTAGCAAAACATTCGAGGAATACTTATGTTTCTCATGATAATAAAATTTCTATTCCTTTTATGACAATTCATTCTGATGTATGGGGACCTAGTCCTATTGTTTCATTGTCTGGCTATCGATGGTTTGTCACCTTTATTGATGATTATACTAGATTAACATGGGTGTATTTGTTAAAAACGAAGAATGAAGTGTTTTCATGTTTTCAATCTTTTCACCAAATGATTTGCACACAGTTTGATGCTAAGGTGAAAATCCTAAGATCTGATAATGGGACTGAATATATGGATAGCATGTTTCAATCTTACTTAGATGCTAGAGGCATTATTCATCAAACTAGCTGTGTCAATACTAGTGCTCAAAATGGGGTTGCTGAACGGAAAAATAGACACTTGTTAGAAGTTGCTAGGTCTCTCTTGCTTACTATGAATGTTCCTAAACAGTTTTGGGGAGATGCCGTCCTTTCGGCTGCATATCTAATTAATCGAATGCCCCTTCGAACACTTAATTTTAAGAGTCCCATAGAAGTTTTACGGGGTCACACCTCTTATACTGTTCCACCCAAAATTTTCGGTTGTGTGTGCTTTGTCCATCATAGATATGGGAGTAAACTTGATCCTAGGGCTTTGAAATGTGTGTTTATTGGTTATTCGGCAACTCAAAAGGGCTACCGGTGTTACCATCCGCCATCCAGAAAATATTTTGTGAGTATGGATGTGACTTTTCGGGAGTTTGAACCTTATTTTTCCCCAACTCCTCTTCAGGGGGAGACTGGAGTAACTGGAGTAGAAGAGGAAGTTGATAAACTAAACCCAATTCCCTTGTCTGTTTCTGTACCTGAGCAATTCAGGAATTTGGTGATTGTTGATGGTGAACAGGACAACCAAATTGATCTTGATGAGAGAAGGAAGGGTAGATTAGATAGACCTGATCTGCAAAGGTACACTAGAAAGGAAAAAGGTAAGACCATTATGCATGATTCTAGTGACCAATCATTGCCCCTGCCATCAGTTCCTGATTCAGCAGAGACACCTCTCAATGTAAGTACTTCTGATCCTGATCCAGTTATTGATTCTCCTGACCCTGTCAGTGATTCTGATCTTGATGATTCATATGTTCCTATTGCCCTAAGGAAAGGTGTTAGATCATGCACTCATCATCCAATCTCAAAATTTGTTTCATATGATAATTTATCTCCATCCTATAGAGCCTTTGTCTTGTCTGTTTCTTCTGTTTCTATTCCACATAATTGGCAAGAAGCATATCGAGACTCAAAATGGAAGGAAGCAATGATTGAAGAGATGAAGGCTTTAAAGAAAAATGGAACATGGGAACTTGTTGATTCTTTGAAAGATAAGAAAACAGTTGGATGCAAATGGGTATTCACGGTAAAACATAAAGTTGATGGCACCGTAGAAAGGCACAAGGCACGATTGGTGGCAAAAGGGTACACCCAGACATATGGGGTGGATTACCAGGAAACATTTGCTCCTGTTGCAAAGATGAATACAGTAAGAATTCTCTTGTCATGTGCTACCAACCTTAATTGGAATTTGCATCAATTTGATGTGAAAAATGCATTTCTACATGGGGACCTAGAAGAAGAAGTATATATGGATATACCTCCTGGGTTTGAGGATAATGATACAAAGGGAAAGATCTGCAAATTGAAGAAGGCCCTATACGGTTTGAAGCAATCCCCGAGAGCGTGGTTTGACAGATTGAGTAAAGCCATGGTTTCTTTTGGCTATGCACAAAGTGATGCTGATCATACTTTGTTCTTTAGGCACCACAATGGAAGGATCACGTTGCTTGTAGTTTATGTCGATGATATGGTGGTGACTGGAGATGATATTGAGGAGGTTCGTTGCTTAAAGAAGTTGTTAGCAAGAGAATTTGAGATTAAAGACCTTGGAGACCTATGATACTTTCTTGGAATAGAAGTGGCCAGATCCGGAAGAGGAATTTTTATTTCCCAAAGGAAATATATCCTAGATCTCTTGAAAGAAACTGGTATGTTGGGTTGTAAACCCAGTGACTCTCCCGTGGAAGTCAATTGCAAACTCCAGGCAGGAGTAGGAGAACCAGTTGACATTGGCCAATATCAAAGATTGGTTGGTCGATTAATCTGTCTGTCTCATACCAGACCGGACATTGCATTTGCAGTCAGTCGAGTTAGCCAGTATATGCATGACCCTCGTGATTGCCATCTTGAAGCTGCCTTACGCATTTTAAGGTATCTCAAATCTGCCCCTAGGAGAGGGTTACTGTTCTCAAAACATGGGCACCTTGACATTGAAGCTTATACAGATGCAGATTGGGCCGGATCACTAGATGATCGTAGGTCAACCACAGGCTATTGTACATTTGTTGGAGGTAATTTGGTTACATGGAGGAGTAAAAAACAAAATGTGGTTGCCCGTTCAAGTGCTGAAGCTGAGTTTAGAGCTATGGCACAAGGAGTGTGTGAAGTATTATGGCTAAGGAAGCTAATGGATGAGTTGGCTATTTCCAAGCTTGGAACTTCTACCTTGTTTTGTGACAACAAGGCTGCTATTAGTATTGCTCAAAATCCTGCTCAACATGACAGGACGAAACACATTGAGATTGACCGACATTTCATAAAGGAAAAAATCACTCAAGGTTTATTGAAACTCACTCATGTGACCTCGAGCAATCAAGTTGCTGATGTGCTCACTAAAGGATTAAATTCTAAGCTCTTCCAAACCTTATTGTGCAAGTTAGACATGTGTAATATCTATGTACCAACTTGAGGGGGAGTGTTGTGAATGTGTTATTTAGTTTGTAAGGGTAGTTAGGTCTTTGTTAATTGTTTGACCTAATGTGTATATATATCTTGTATTCTTCCTTAGATAATAACAACAAATAGAGAGCATTCTCTCCAACAATTTTTATAAAAGAAAATTTTTAATTTTGATTACAAATAATACCCACAAAAAAAGTAAAATATATAAAAATACATTAATAAAAATCATTAAATTTATTTTTAAACAAAATTTACATATTATAGATTTAAAAAATAAAATTAAAAAAATATTAATTTTGTTATGTAGATGTTGTATAAATATTGTCTGTATATTTTATATATGTTATGTTGATGTTATATAATTATAAATGCGTGGATATTATGTATATATTGTATATATTGTGTGGATGTTGTTTAGATATTATCTATAAAAATTTTAAAAAATAAAGTTAAATAAATGTTAAATAAATTATGTAAATATTTAGTAGATGTTGCATGTATATTTGATATATATTGTGTGTGCATTTTATTTATAGTGTATATAGTATGTGTGTTGAGAACATGGAAATAAAAAAAGTTATTTATGGATAGAAACACAAATATAAAAATAAAAAAAAATGTCGTTCAAAATTGTAAAAATGAAAGAGAACCAGTATAATTGAAAAAAAAAAAAACAGTTGGCCCCGGAAACTTGAAAGAAGAAAGTAAAAAATGCAATATTTGACATAATTTCCTCATAAAAAAAAGGGCCACTCAACAATCCACTGTTTAGTGTGTTGTCACCTGTACAGGTAACCATCACAGTTAATTCTTTTTTTTATTTAAATATTTTTTTTCTAATTTTACCCCCTATTAACAACTAAACAATGGTCATATTCAAGGACATTTTGTGAAAAAAAAATTACAAATTCTATAAACATTGTTGACTTAGGTCAATCTTAATTTTAATCTTGACAAACAAATTGAAATATTTTAATGGCTTCATTGAGTGTCTATATGACAGATAAATAACTTAGAATGAGCTAAAACATAAGGAACTTGAAGTTCACTAAGTGCCCTGCGAAAACGAGATTGCGCTCACAACAAAATTACATTGTAACACAAGAAAACAAACACATCGATGTCATGAATGAACTGGAAGAAGTGGGTTTTGACCAACAACAAGCAATATATCCTAACCAAGGTAATAAATCAAAGAAATTGAAATCTATTATTTTTCTTTTGCATTTCAAAAACATCAAAATGCGGATGGCACACCACATTCAAATGGCAAGGAGGTGGCTGTGGAATGTCAAGAAGACATCTCAACAAGAAGCATATTGTTCAAGCATGTCAAATAATGATATTTTACACAAATAACTTTATCATATGAATATCAACAATAAGACTTTTTCTGCTTCAACAAGAGGTCTAGCACGTTTATATTGAAGAATTAACTTTTAATTTTAGTGAGAAATTAGGATCTATTGCAAAATTATAATTCATCTAAGATTTATGGTGCCTTTCAACTCCATTTTTATTATTATTGTCATTATTATTTAATAATTAATTAATAGAACAAGTCAGAGGAAAACTTAGCAGAGTTGAGTTGAATTGAGTTTTTTACTATGAAAATATTGAAACCATAGAAAAGGAAAAAAAAAAAAAAACTCATTTTTGAGTCTCTAAAATTTTTAAGTTTTATACTTAATAGTGTAATTTTTAAAAATAATGTAATATTTTAGAAATTTACACATCATCATGTTATATTTCTCATCAATTTTACTTCCACCAAAAAAAAAAAAGTCCTCAATATGAACAGGGATAAAAGTTAAGGGTTTAATGCGAAAAAAAAATAAAACTTCAAGGGTTTATTTAGTTTTTTATAATGTCATGCAAGCATTGATCTAGGTTCTTAAATTCATGAGATGTCCTTTAAAGTCATGTAGTGACATATGGAATCCAGGAAAAGATATCATTGATCGTGTGCACTTAGAATATATATAAGGTGGCGCTTAGTTCAAACTTCAGAATTAAAATTAGAATGAAATGAAATCAGAATCATAACAATTATTTATTCTTTTTATTTTATTTACTTTGGAATCAAAATTGGAATCAATAGCTATTTATAGTGTTTTTATTTTGATAAATCAAAAATTATTGAAAAATGTCATAATAACTAATTAAAATGCATTATCTTTCAATTTATTTAAGTTGTCATAAAAATAAAAAGTTATTTAATTATATAAAAAATAAATTTATTTTATTTAAAAAATTAAGAGATATTATGATTAGAAAATAGATTTATTATATTTTATTTTAAAAATTCAAAAAAATTAATTTATTTTTTTTAAAAAAATAAATTTATTTATTTAAAAATTCAGAAACATTGCAATTAGAAAAAATGAAAAAAAATTAAATTGATTATATTTTATTTTAAAAATCTAATTTAATTTTATTGAGAAAAAAAGAAAAAAATTAAATTTATTTTATTTAAAAATTTTAGATTATTGATAATTAGAAAAATCAAATTCATTATATATATTTTATTCTAAAAATAAAAAAAAATTGATTTTCATTTTATTCTCTTAAAATGTGATTTTTAAAATTTTTGATTCCAATCAAGAATCAAAATTGATTAATGGAGAAGTGGTAGGGAATCACTCATTCCTATTCCTAGAGTACCCCACCTATTTTATCTAACTAAATAATATCAATGAGAATAATTCATTCTCATTTCAATTCTCACCTTCAACCAAATGCCCCCTAAGTGTGCATATAACTGCATCAATGTGCATATAACTGCATATCCATCACCATTAACAGCATGATTATGGGTTTGAAAAGTCTTACATCCTTGAGTCCAACATATCCTGTCTCTATGCGTGAGCTCCTTTCAAATGCTAGAAAAATATTCCAACCCCATTCTTGGTATGTCTTGTTCCCAGTGAGGCGCCAAAGGTAAAAGAGGGACTCGATGGTCTCAGGCCTCAAAATGTTCCATGAAGTACCAACAGTCATGTCCTACAAATTTTTTAAAATATGTTAATAATTAATATTTAATATCATTTACTGTTGTCCACTTTAGCATTAGGAAAAAGAATATCAAACCTGTCCAGTATTAAAGAAATAGTTTTCTCCAGACAATTTTGTAGACGTTGATTGGTAGAAATTATAACAAGTCCATGTGAGCTACAAGGCAGCAAGAAGGAATCAAGTGAAAGGTGAAACAATATGACTACCCAAGCCAAAAGCTAACATTCTAATTGAAAAGATACGTATACACACAGACATGAAACAAAACAAGATCATGCACTGATCAGTCATGTGGGTTAGGAAGCTGTGAACTCGGACGACCAGTAAAGCCTTATGAGTCACCAAAATTTGCTTGTATGGTCACACCTATTTTTGTTTGTGTGATTGGGAAAGCTAAATAATAAATCAGTTAGTTCACTTTCTTCAGATTGTCTGAATAACAAAGGCAACCCTCCTGTGTGGAAAGGCAAGCATTCTGTAAATAATGTCATCAAACAACAAAACCAAAATGATAACAACAAAAGCAAACACCCAAATGGCCAAAGTGCACAAAGAAAAGGTGCGATTCATATTTTCTCCACGTTTTCCAGTTAGAGAACAAGGCTTCACATAAAGGAAAACAAGTGACAACATGTTCTCAAAGCTAGTTATAATTTTAGAAAATTGAAAATTGGTTTTCTGTTATCTATTTGGAAAATTTCCACATTTCAACATAAACTCTGTTTTTAGATTTTCTTAGAAACATTTTCCAGAAAACTAGTTTAATCATCTATAAGTAAACAGATAGGCCTTTATTGTCTCCACACATCCAAACATCACTTTCAGATTCCCATATTTATGTTTTTCACAAATCTATAAATGTCCCAGGACTTCTCTTTTCCCCCTCAGGCACTTGCCTATCTTCTCAATAATTATATAGTAGGGGCCCCCATCTTAAAATGATAAACTCTCAATTGCCGTATTAAGCTATTTGTAGTTATGCCCAACAATCAAATGCAAGCCTGAGTCCATAATTTTGATATATTGAATAACACTCCCAGTGCTGAAAAACCCAACAGTCTTTGAACTTTATAACTCCAGAACAATAATAAGCACCAAATACCTCTTCTAAGCATGAAATTAAATAAAAGATATCCGTTGAGCACAAAAGCAATTGGAGCAAGCTATTTGTTACTAAACCTCTGCAAGTCTACACACGCTTCACTCATGGGCTCAAGACCAAACAGCCACGCATTGAACTCCTAAACTAACTGCCATATGGAGTTGACTCATTCAACTATTTTAGTTTCTTTATGCATTCAGTTATTTCTTTTGTTTTGTGATTCCTGTTTTGTAGGAGGAAGTTCCTCCACTTTCTTTTCATGTTCCTAGTTGAGGAGGGTGTTCCTCCACTTAGAAGTATTGCTCCTTTGATGTAGGAAGTAGTTATGCCTTACTTATGTAGTTAAACAAGAACATCAATGAGAAGAAAAGGGCTTCAAAATCATTCAAGTCTTTGAGCATTTTAGTCTCAAGAGGTTCCAGGTTCCCTCTTTAGAGCCTGAACTACAATCACCATAGGTCGTAAAAAGAAAACCCTCAACCCAACCACTCAAACACCATCCATACCCTTAACCCACAGACCCATAACCAGATCCGTAACCAGGGACCATAACAAATTGGTGTCAGAGCCAACAGTTATAAGCGAATCTGTTCAAGACCAGCTTACCAAACTCTTCAATTTACTCTTATCCGAGCAGCAGGCCAATCAGACCTGTAATGAGAAGGTTGAGCAACTTCATGCCAAATTGGATGCCATGTCTCTTGACTTGGAATCCACAAAGAAGGGGCTGACTTCTTCAAGTGCTGAAAGTCAAGCAAAAACAAGGAGAGATAAGGGAATTTCTGGTGCAACCGTTTTTGAAAATTCTAAAGGAAACTCGATTATTCCAAAATTCACAAAACTTGACTTTCCTTGCTTCAATTGGCTGGAAGACCCTTTGGGTTGGATTATCTATTGTCAGCACTTTTTCCGGCATCAATCGACACCTGAGGAAGAAAAAGTGAGCATAGCCTCTTATCACTTAGAGGGAATTGCTCAATTGTGGTATATGCAACTGTTAGATGACATTCCTGATCCGACTTGGGAAGAATTTAAACATCAATGCAATCTTCGCTTTGGTCCTCCAATCCGCAGCAATAAATTGGGCGAATTAGCGAAATTGAAGCAAACAGGCTCGGTGGAGGAATATCAAAACATATTTGAAATTCTGGTGTCCTTACACAACACCAGAAGGTTCAGCTTTATCTCAGCGGATTGCAAGATTCTATCGCTGTGGAAGTGGAACTTCATCAACCCAAGGACTTGGTGAATGCAATGAGCATGTCCAGGCTGTATTGGATGCCATGTCTTGGTGAATGCAATGAGCATGTCCAGGCATGAGGTTGAGCAACTTCATGCCAAATTGGATGCCATGTCTCTTGACTTGGAATCCACAAAGAAGGGGCTGACTTCTTCAAGTGCTGAAAGTCAAGCAAAAACACGGA
Organism: Garcia nutans; assembly: GCA_947685225.1. Lineage (NCBI taxonomy): Eukaryota > Viridiplantae > Streptophyta > Magnoliopsida > Malpighiales > Euphorbiaceae > Garcia > Garcia nutans. Next base: position 53,299,850 of record CANTUV010000007.1, read on the forward strand.
GAGATAAGGGAATTTCTGGTGCAACAGTTTCTGAAAATTCTGGAGGAAACTAGATTATTCCAAAATTCACAAAACTTGACTTCCCTCGCTTCAATTGGCTGGAAGACCCTTTGGGTTGGATTATCCATTGTCAGCACTTTTTCCGGCATCAATCGACACCTGAGGAAGAAAAAGTGAGCTTAACCTCTTATCACTTAGAGGGAATTGCTCAATTGTGGTATATGCAAATGTTAGATGACATTCCTGATCCGACTTGGGAAGAATTTACACGTCAATGCAATCTTTGCTTTGGTCCTCCAATCCGCAGCAATAAATTGGGCAAATTAGCGAAATTGAAGCAAACTGGCTCGGTGGAGGAATATTAGAACAGATTTGGAATTCTGGTGTCTCGTGCTGGTGTCCTTACACAACACCAGAAGGTTCAGCTTTATTTCAGCGGATTGCAAGATTCTATCGCTGTGGAAGTGGAACTTCATCAACCCAAGGACTTGGTGAATGCAATGAGCATGTCCAGGCTGTATGAACGTAAACTGTTCTCACGTTCCTCAGCCGCTAGGGACAATCGACGCTCCACTTTTATTTTAGAACTCCGTCTGAACCGTTCAGTGAAACGATTGACTAGAGAGGAGATGGATGAATGGCGAAAGAAGGGGTTATGTTTTAACTGTGATGAGCCGTTTGTTCGCGGTCATCAGTGTAAAAAATTGTTCTGGATCGATTTAGAAGAAACGGAAGATGCAAGTGAAACACTTTCAGATGAGCAGGATCTAGAACTACCACCTGAGATTTCATTGCATACAATTACTAGAATTCGAAACCCTCAATCCATGCAATTGTTGGGGAGCTGGAATGGTGGCAAGGTTTTAGTTCTAATTGACTCTGGCAGTACTCACAGCTTTGTGTCTGCATCAAAGGTGGTTGAATTGGATGCTGAAGTGAATGAGAAGAATGGCTTGAAAGTTAATGTTGCCAATGGGGAACAAATCAGCAACCTAGGTATTTGTAAGGGAATGCCGATTCTGCTGGAATCTAATTCCTTTTTTGTGGATTTATTTGTTCTGCCGCTAACTGATTTTGATGCGGTTTTGGGGGCTAATTGGCTTCGCACATTGGGACCCATTCTTTGGGATTTTGCTGTCATGTGTATGTCTTTTTTTCAACAGGGATATTTGATAGAATTGTGAGGCATAAACTCATCACATTCTACAGACCAGCCTAAACTCAAAGCTATACAGAAATTTACTGACAGAGACATTCAACTGCATAAATTATTGGCTGAATTTGCTTCCTTATTCAGTTCTCCAACCGGGCTGCTCCAAGCAGGTCATGTGATCATCGAATTACCTTGGAGCAAGGCCAGTTGTGGTCCGGCCATATAGATATCCCCATGGACAGAAAGATGAAATTGAGAGACAGTGTGCTACCATGTTACAACAAGGCATAATTCGCCCTAGTCGTTCACCTTTCTCTTCTCCAGTGATCTTAGTTCCAAATGCAGACGGTTCTTGGCATTTGTGTTGATTACAGAGAATTAAACGCCAAAACCATCAAAGATAAGTTCCCTATTCCGGCAATCGATGAGTTACTAGAAGAGTTAGGAGGAGCCAAATTCTTCATAAAACTAGATCTTCTGTCCGGATACTACCAAATTGCCATGCATTCTTCGGATATTGAGAAAACTGCATTTCGGACACATCACGGTCACTTTGAGTTTTTGGTGATGCTGTTTGGACTCTCCAACGCCCCTTCAACCTTCCAGGCCTTAATGAATGAGGTATTTCAGGCTTACTTGAGGAAATTTGTCCTAGTTTTCTTTGACGATATTTTGGTTTTCAGTCAAACATGGGCAGAACATCTTCACCATTTGCGTCTAGTGTTCCAGCTGTTGATGCAGAACAAATTATTCCTCAAACACTCCAAGTGTACTTTTGCTCAAACTCAAGTTTCTTATTTGGGTCACATCATTTCGCAAGATGGAATGCAGGTGGACCAGTCCAAGATTTCAGCAATCATGGAGTGGCCCAAGCCCAACACTATTCGTGGCTTAAGGGGATTTTTAGGGCTAACTTGTTACTACCGAAAGTTTGTGCAGAACTATGGCATTATAGTTGCTCCTCTCATGGCTATATTACGAAAGAATTCTTTTCGTTGGATTGAGGAGGCTATTACTGCTTTTGAAAGATTGAAAACGGCTATGACGACAACTCCAATCTTGATTCTACCAGATTTTGAGCTAACATTTATTATTTAATGTGATGCTTCAGATACAAGAATTGGAGCAGTTCTGTTATAGCAAAATAAATCGGTGGCTTATTTCAGTCGATCAATGGCCTTACGACATCAAAGCCTTCCAGCATATGAAAAAGAGTTGATTGGCTTGGTTAAAGCTATTAAACACTGGCATTCATATCTTTGGGGTCGCAAATTCATTGTCCGAACAGACCACTACACCTTGAAGTTTTTGTTGGAACAACGTTCTCTCTCATCTCCTCAACAACATTGGGTCAATAAACTTATGGCTTTTTGTTTTACAGTTGAATACAAAGCTGGTAAACACAATACTGTTGCTGATGCTCTGTCCCGACGAGATGCTGATCAATCTGTTCTCATGGCAATTTCTATGCCAAAATTGAGCCTGTTTGATGAAATCCAGAGAGAACAACGTGATTCTGAGGAGGTCCAGCAACTAATCTCTGCAATCAACAATGGCACAACAACAAATAAGTGGAGTTTTAAGCAGGGGTTACTATTTTACAACAATAAAGTTTATCTTCCCCAAAATTCTCCATCCATTCAAACTGTGGTTAGTGCTCTCCATAGCCAGGGTCATGATGGTTATCAAAAAACGCTGTATAGAATTACTCGACACTTTTATTGGCAAGAATTAAAGTAGAGTGTGCGGGATTTTATTCGAGCTTGTGATACCTGTCAACGGCACAAAACAGAAACACTCCAGTCAGCAGGTCTCCTTCAACCTCTCCCAATTCCAAATCAGGTTTGGGCTGATATTTCCCTTGACTTCATAGAGGGAAGAATGTGCTGCTGGTGGTCATCGACAAATTTTCAAAATATAGCCATTTTGTTACTCTATCTCATCCATATACAGCTGTAAGTGTTGCTCGATCATTCTTTGACAACATTTTTAAATTACATGGGTTGCCGGAGACTATGGCTAGTGACCGAGACGTAACTTTCACTAGTTTGTTTTGTAAGGAATTATTCCGTTTGTGTGGTACCAAATTGTGTTTCAGTTCAGCTTATCATCCACAGTCGGATGGCCAGATGGAGGTCGTTAACCGTACCATTGAAATGTATCTTCGTTGCTTCACAAGTGCTCAACCAAACAAGTGGATTGATTGGCTATCTTGGGCTGAATTCTGCTACAATACAAGCTACCATTCAGCTCTCAAGTTCACTCCTTTTAAAACAATTTATCGCCGTCCTCCTCGGTTGCTTTCATATCTGCCCGGTAGCTCTTCCATTGAGGCTGTGGACACTGCTCTTAAAACCAAGGATGAGATGCTGCACCTGCTTCGACAAAACTTGCAGCGAGCACAACAAAAAATGAAACACAACTATGACCAATCTCACCGTCACTTGGAATTTCAGGTTGGTGATAAGGTTCTGCTTCGTCTACAACCTTATCATCAGAGTTCAGTTGCTAAAAGAAGAAGTCAAAAACTTTCAGCCAAGTTTTATGGACCCTTTGTGATACTTGAGCGAATCGGTTCCATGGCTTATAAGCTGGACTTACCTGCAGACTCAAAGTTGCATCCTGTTTTCCATGTTTCCACCCTCAAGCGTTATCATGAAGGACAAGATTCTTGTACTCCAGTGCTGCCACCAACTCCACCAGATGTTCCTTTTCAACCTCTGGCTATTTTAGATCAGCGTGTTAAGGGCGGACAACTTGAGATTTTTGTCCATTGGTGTAATTCTTCTCCAGCAGATGCTTCATGGGAGAATGCTCAAGATTTTTTAGTCAGGTATCCTGAATTTGCGCTTGAGGACAAGCACCCTTTGGGGACGGGCAGTAATGTTACTAAGCCTCTGCAAGTCTACACACGTTTCACTCATGGGCTCAAGACCAAACAACCACGCATTGAACTCCTAAACTAACTGCCATATGGAGTTGACTCATTCAACTATTTCAGTTTCTTTATGCATTTAGTTATTTCTTTTGTTTTGTGATTCCTGTTTTGTAGGAGGAAGTTCCTCCACTTTCTTTTCATGTTCCTAGTTGAGGAGGGTGTTCCTCCACTTAGAAGTATTGCTCCTTTGATGTAGGAAGTAGTTATGCCTTACTTATGTAGTTAAACAAGAACATCAATGAGAAGAAAAGGGCATCAAAATCATTCAAGTCTTTGAGCACTTTAATCTCAAGAGGTTCCAGGTTCCCTCTTTAGAGCCAGAACTACAGTCACCATAGGTCGTAAAAAAAAGACCCTCAACCCAGCCACCCAAACACCATCCACACCCTTAACCCACAGACCCATAACCAAATTTGTAACCCGAGACCAAAACACTATTCAATTTTTAATATTGGTCAAAAGTTTATTAAGTTAATAAGTTACTAAATTTACTAAGTAATATACATTAAAGAGGGGAAACGAGACAAAAATCACTTTTTTATCACTTTTCTGTAATTTGACCTTCTAGGTTGTAGCTACTTGCTTCAACAATAAAAAATATTACTTCCCTTTTATTGTCAAAATATGAACTTCATTGTATATAGATCTTTTCATGACAGTTTTTTGAAGTAACCGTGGAGATTCCTTATGCAAATTTTAGGGGAAGGAAGACAGAAAAATGATGCTGGAGCATTGATCCAAAGGGCCAAGATGAAAAACCAAATGATAGAGAGAAACCACATAACAGGCTCAAGAAATAGCAAATGAAGTGATAATAGATCAAGTCGGAGGAAGCAACTAGCAACGGAATGGATAAAATTGAAGTTTCCAGATCCAAGAAACCTTAATTTACATACTTCTGTAAGGCTAGTGAGATTAGTGAGTAGTGCTAATTTCCAAAAGTTGACTATATAAAAAAGCACAGTAAATTAATGTAGTCAATATTGGTACCTCTTCTGCAAGCGATAACATATTTTCAGCCTCTCCAGTGTCATAACCAAAAGATCCCAAGGCCAGCATGCCAGGAGCAAAACAGGCCAGCTCATCCATCTGCATGCACAAGGATGTGAAAAACTTGTAACAACTTGACCATCAAATAGCCTAGAGATTCCCTACCTTGTCTGACATCTGATTTCCAGTCTTCTCACATAAATATGAAAAGGATGATGGTTTTGATCTCCGAACTAAACTTTGCAGACCTTTCATTGATGTCTCCCACATTTCTCTGTTTAGAGCATTCGTTGGCACAGATTTTGTCAGCTTCAAGATTCATCAAATAGTTCTCTAAATAATAATTATTATGCAGAGATAAACAATGGCAATGATGATTGTGAATATGACACTAAAAATAAATGAGATTATTATTATTACAATGATTAATTAATTACGAAACCAACATCTTCATCATAGTTTAACTTTTTACATGTATTTGCCAGTACAAGATTGATTTGCTAGGATAATGAGCCTATCCAATTAGATTTCTCACAGAAACTAATATAACTGCAATAATTCAAGCCAAGCACATTATCATGTATTATATTGAAGAGCTATTTTCATTAATTAAGATTCAAGCCATCTTGCCTATGCCTATTTGAAGGTTGAGAATTCAGGCAACCTTCAAACATAAAACCCCATTTGAAACAAATGAATCCACAAAATTTTATGAAAATCATTTTGAATTCCATATTCTTATGTTTAAAAAAAGCAAAAAAAAAACATATTTGTTTCAATTTCAATTCTACAAATTATTCTGCAAAATTGGCCATAATTACACCAAATTCTATAAAAATATGTGGAATTTGCAAATGAATTCCAAGAAATGAATAAAACAATATTATGACAAAAATGTCCATGTCCTATAATGCTTTCCTCTTTCTTTCTTCCTCCCATTCTGTCTCTCTCCTCCCCTTTCTCTCTCCTCTCTTTTCTTACTCTCACTCTTCCTCCCCATTTTTTTTTTCTCTGTTTTTTTTTTATGTATTTCTCTCATGAACCAATTTTTTCGATTATATTTTGGAAATTGAATATTGATTATAAATATATATGAGAGATATTTGTTTTCTTTTAGTCATTTTACTTATTCCAATAAAATTATTATGAAAATCCATACTTGCATTAAAGATATTTTAGAATATAAGGACAAAAACAACTCAATTATAAATTCGTTCCAAATATAAAAATTCAAACTATTTAATTGAATTCTATGTTTTAAATAATATTATTACAAACATGAGAATGCATTTGTAAAAAGATTTCATATAGAATTCATTTACAAATGAACTCCAAAACTCTAACTTATTTGTTTCAAACAGGACATTAAAGCCTTAGTTTTCACCAGTGATGAAAGAAATTCATGAGCTATTATGTCCTTAGTTTTGACATTTTAGTTTTTCGGGAAAATTTTATGAGCTATTTTAGCAGTTTGGCATTTCTTACAAGTTAGTTGTTTGCTACTCTCTTATTAAAGATAAGAAAAGTATCATTCAAGTTTTTCTTAGATTTTTCTTAAATAGGATAGAGTTCCTTTTTTATTTTGTCTACGTAATCTTATCAGTATATTTTATAATTTGAAGCTACGTTTCCTGCCAAACTAAGAGAACAATTCTGTGCTGTTACATCTTATTTAAGAACTAACAAGTATGGAAATAGTTTTCGTCTAGTTTCTCTCCACTATAAGAAAGTGAATAGGCCAGCCTAGTATTCAGCACAAGAATAAAATAAACAAAAAAAAAAAATGAAAAAAGAATTAACTTTCCATGAACATCTTACAAAAACACCTTTTTGAAATGCCCAGATGTTGAACAGAGTGAAACTGGGGAAATAATTTAGTCCTGTTATAACTAGGAAGCATCATTCCTATGAAACTTCTTGCAGATCTTTAACCAAAAAAGCTAAATAACAACGTAGAACAATCAACCACTTAAAATCTATTTACCTTCTAAAACACCTGAGTTTAGGAAGTCACATATTCTAAACTGCTAGTCAAAGATACCAAAAAGTTCATTCTAAATGAACCAAGAGGCCAAATAGTGTAAGAAAAAGTTATTTGAAATTATCTTACGTCAATTTGGGATCATTACAATTCTATGATAATGATGTGATCTATGCAACTTGAGAATTGGTAAAAACACCTGTGTGCCCCATGTTCAGCTAAGAAGCTTTACATTTCACAAGGAATTGAAATATATTCAAGCTTACCAAGTAAATTACAGAAAAAGAAAAAAAATCTACTACCTGTAATGCTTTACGGCTTCTGTTTTATTCCCCTGTATCCAAACCTTCAGCAAATACTCGTAAAAGCTACAAGAACAACAAAAATATGCAAATTTATTGGCAGCTTATAGGCATGGAAAATTATCTATTTTGGAAATTGTAACAATAGGCAATAATTTACTGCAAAAGATTAATCTATTTGTTAAGATTCCACAAGAAAAGGAGCCACTAAGTTCAATAGCCAATTGAGCATGAGGATCAAGGAATTAGTAATTTGGGAGGTTTAATGCATGTTGAATGCTAAACCATTTGGACAAACCAACTTCAATATCATTTCAAGTGTCTGATTTCACTTTACAAGAGATTAGAAGCCTGAAAGCAGTTACTTCTTAGATGAATTAAGTTCTGACAATGTTACCTGTCCTGCACATAATATAGTACATTGAAAACAGATAAAAATTCATTTAAAAGATATTATGAATTTATGCATTGCTCTAAAATTTTTTGAATGTGTTTTTCATGTTTGATAGCATGAGCAAAATGGTTGTTGAGACAATTTCTCTCAGCTTGGTGTCCTATCAATTCTCGCATTTACAAGACTAACTAGTATGTTAGATCAAGTTGTGTTCCAAAAACTGACACATTATGGATGTCATACTGGTCATGGCCATCAGAGATGTGAACTTCTCTTCAAGTTGGCAAATTGCATCCAAGGCAAAGATTTGCAGAAATTTGATAAAATGATCTGATAGACCTCAAAGAATTTTAATGTTTAATTTGATTAGGTTTCAGGTAAACACTATCATGCAATCACATCACTTAAAAGCTGGCCAAATCAGTGGTCATGGATGTGATTTTCTCAAAGGCATAAAGCCATTATGTCATAGGCCAAACTTAAAGCCCATAAACAAGAATCATACAATATTTTGTTATAGCATATGTGGGGTATGTTTCAGCAGCATTCCCTAGAAAATCCATCATGCCTTCAAGCTACAGCTCTCAGAGATTTATGTTCTCAGTTTCAAGTATACCTATCACCCATGGCACCAAATGTAATCACCGAGTATGAAGCCATCCCAGTCTGAGGATTAATATATATAGGAAGCAAACCATCAGCAGGAAAGTTTTTACGAAGCTCTTTGATGACATTCTCCACCTGAAACATGAATGCATCAACAACTTACAGAAGAAGCATAACAAAAAATCGCATTCAACATCTATAATTGCATGCTTTTCAAGGAAGTCATCTATATCACATGGAAGAATTGAAAAAAGAAAGGGCACAGCTAGGTAGCACAAACATGACACAACGATTACCTTCTGCTGGTACTTGGGGTCTCTTGTTCTTTGAGATAAAGCAATAAATTCAAGCTGCTCAGTTGCAGAATCTGCAAGGATACTACTTCCCTGAAAAGCATGGCTTCTGAAGTTAAGAGTCTAAAGTAAAATAAAAAATAAATAAAAAAGCAATGCATTAGAATATTTTGGTTAAAGTTGCAATCAAGTTATGCTTCAGGCTTGAGGATCAACAGGTAGGGGTGGGTGTTCGGTCACCGAACCAATATTTAACCGACTTCTACAGAATATACTTTTATCGACCGAAACGAACGATTTTAGATTTCAATCGGTTTGGTTAATTCTGAATTTAACCGAATTGGCTTTGATTTTTCTTCTATGTCGCCGCCTAAGGATTCTCCAGCAAGATTTTCAGATGATGTTATCAATGATTTAGTCAGATTTTCTCAGCTCTTGTAATTTGCGCAAGAAAAAATTCCATGGAAAGGATACATACATGTACAGGTAAAAAAAAAAAAACACATTTTCTTTCTTTCTAAAAACACTTTCTTTCTTTCTCAAAATTTATTATCAATATTTGGTTTCTTTACGTGGGTTTATAAGTCTGATTGAATTTCTTGATTTATGTTTAAAACCCATTTCAAGATCAAAATTTTGAATTAAGGGAAATTGACTTAAATTATAAATTGGAATTACAGGGGAGAGAACTTAAATTACAAATTGAAATTACAGGGGAGAGAACTTAAATTACAAATTGAAATTACAGGGGAGAGAACTTAAATTACAAATTGGAATTACAGGGGAGAGAAAGCATTCCACAGCATAGAGTTTCAATCAAGGCAGATAATGATAGATGAGAGGAAAGAACAGTGTAGATCAGAAGTTTCAAGATCTGCAGATGTTTCAAGCTCAACATATACAACAAGTCCCATCTTCTCAACTGGAATTCTTGCCATTTAGTACCATGATATTAATTAATGGATACTTGCTATATATATATATACAATCTATCAGCTTAAAAAAAAAAAGAATTTTTGTTCGGATACCACAGTAGAGTTTTCGGTTAATGGTTAATCGATTAACCGTTAACCGAACCAAAAACCGAATTAAATTAATTTGTTCAACCGAACTGACCATTTCTTAACATGGTCGGTTAACCAACCCGAGATATCAGTCAGTTAACCGAACACTCGGTCAGTTAACCAATCAATGCCCACCCTTGTCGACAGGCACTAAGTCTAGCACCTCTATAGTGGTCAAGCTGGCAACCTAACTGCAACAGATTGCTATTTTCCAGGCACATGGCTGTGATATTATTTCACTACCCATTTAGTTTTTATCTTCACTTGATGTCATTTTGTTATATTATTGATAGAGATTGAGTATTAGTTTATGGTGTGTTGATTATTGAAGAGAGAATTAAATTCTATGTATTATTATGAACATAAATGATACATTATATACAAGTTAGGAAAGACACACTCCTTAAATCTAGGAAAGACACATTCCATAAAATAGGGAAAAGTCCTAAATCTAATGCATAAAATGAGGCTTAAAATAAGGTATGTTTTTGACTTTCTGTAACACTCCCCCTCAAGTTGGAGCATATATGTCAATCATGCCCAACTTGTTACAAAGATAGCTAACCCGATTTCCGTTTAAAGCTTTTGTAAAGATGTCACCAAGCTGTTCTCCTGTCTTGACATATTCTGTAGAGATGATGCCTTGCTGTATCTTTTCTCGAATAAAGTGGCAGTCAATCTCAATATGTTTGGTTCTTTCATGAAACACTGGGTTAGATGCTATATGAAGAGCAGCCTTGTTATCACACCACAAACTCGCTGAGGTTGTTTGGAAACCGATTTCTTCTAGGAGTTGACGAATCCAAATAACTTCACATGTAGACTGTGCCATGGCACGGTATTCAGATTCAGCACTGGAGCGAGACACCACATTTTGTTTCTTGCTTTTCCAGGATACCAGATTTCCTCCCACAAAGACACAATATCCTGTAGTTGACCTTCTATCAACCTTTGAGCCTGCCCAATCTGCATCAGAAAAACACTCAATGTTTAAGTGACCATGATTGCTGTAGAGAATACCTCGCCCTGGAGAACTCTTTAAGTAACACAAAATCTGTCCCAAAGTTTCCCAATGCTTATCGGTTGGAGCAGACGTGAATTGACTCATGATACTAACTGAGTAAGCAATGTCTGGTCGTGTCACCGTAAGATAATTTAGTTTGCCAATCAACCGCCTGTACATCTCAGGATCAGAAAATAATTCTCCATCAGTTGTCAACTGAACATTAGGTGTCATTGGAGCACTACACAGTTTAGCACCTAATTTGCCAGTGTCTTTCAGAAGATCAAGAACATATTTTCTCTGAGATAAGAATATTCCCTTCTTACATCTGGATACTTCAATGCCCAAAAAATACTTTAGGAGACCTAAGTCCTTTGTTTGGAAATGAGATTGGAGAAATAGTTTAAGTGATGAAATGCCAGTGGAGTCATTCCCTGTAATGACAATATCATCGACATAAACCACAAGCAGAATTACTCCAGTACTTGACTTCTTGAAAAATACTGAATGATCAAAGACACTCTTTGTCATGCCAAAAGTTTGTACTACTTCACAAAACCTACCAAACCAAGCTCGAGGACTCTGTTTTAAACCATAAAGAGATTTGCGAAGTCTACATACTTTACCCTTCTCCCCCTGAGCAACGAAGCCTGGCGGTTGCTCCAGATAGACCTCTTCGTGAAGATCACCATGGAGAAAAGCATTCTTAACATCAAGTTGGTGCAAAGGCCAATCGTGATGAGCTGCTAAAGAAATAAATAACCGAACAGAAGATAATTTTGCCACAGGAGAGAAAGTATCAGAATAATCAATACCATACACTTGAGCATAACCTTTAGCAACTAAGCGGGCCTTGAGACGAGCTACCGATCCATCTGGATTGACTTTAACTGAGAACACCCACTTACACCCAATAGCTTTCTTCCCTGCTGGAAGAGTGACAAGATCCCAAGTACCATTGGCGTCTAAGGCAGCCATTTCTTCTGCCATTGCTGCTTGCCAGCCAGGATGAGATAATGCTTGAGAAACAGTTTTGGGAATAGACACTGACTCCAGATTACTCACAAAACATTGAGACAAAAAGGACAAATGGTCATAACTCACAAATGAAGAAATAGGATGAGTACATGAACGTTTACCTTTTCGAATAGCAACCGGAAGGTCAAGATCAGACTGTGGAGAAACGGAAGGAGCTTCTGACGAGGCGGCCGGTGGAGGGTGTGAGTCAGGAATGGCCAATCTTCTTGAGTAAACTTGGTCAAAACGAGGGCGGGAGGGTGGCTGAGGAGCCGATGCATTATGAATAGGCTCTGGAACAGGAGTAGAGTCGGTAGTAATAGGCTCTAGAACATGAGTAGAATCAGTAGTGGAATCAGGATCCCTGTGAATGACATATACTAGAAGATCATCTTTCTCCCCCTGACCTGCAAACGTGGAGGGTGAGGGAAAAAATAGAGTTTTCTCAAAGAAGGTAACATCTACGGAGACAAGATATCGGTTCAGTTCAGGAGAAAAACAATGGTACCCCTTTTGTTGACGAGAATACCCAAGAAAAACACATCGAAGAGATTTGGGATCCAATTTGGTGACATGTGAGCGGACATCACGTACAAAACAAGTGCACCCAAAGATACGAGGAGCAACAGGAAACAAAGCTTTCGAGGGAAACAGAACACTGTACGGAGTTGCACCTTTAAGAACAACAGAAGGCATTCTGTTGATCAAAAAACAAGCCGTAGAAACGGCATCAGCCCAAAATTGTTTAGGTACTTTCATGTGAAACAAGAGTGCACGAGAGACCTCAAGGAGATGTCTATTTTTCCTTTCGGCGACACCATTTTGAGAGGGTGTATCAACACAAGAAGTTTGATGAATAATGCCATTCTGAGACATGTAGGACTGGAACGAGTGAGACAAGTATTCTTTGGCATTATCGCTTTGCAATATTCGAATAGTCCTATTAAACTGAGTTTTAATTTCAGCACAAAAGGAACAGAAAATGGAAAACATCTCAGAACGATTTTTCATTAAAAATAACCAGGTACACCGAGAGTGATCATCCACAAAAGTGACAAAATACCTAAAACTAGCTTTGGAAGCAATAGGACAAGGACCCCAAACATCAGAATGTATTACTTCAAATGGGGAGTCAGCCCGTTTATTTACCCGAGGAACTAAATGCGAACGATGATGTTTTGCAAACTGACATGACTCACATTCTAAAGTTGACAAAGACTGAAACTGCGGATACAACTGTTTTAAGGAAGATAACGAAGGATGACCAAGGCGACAATGAATGTCTGAAGGTGAGAGAGAACTATCACACACCAATGAGGCAGAAACTTGATCATCAAGAAGATAAAGGCCATTTGACTTGCGCCCTCTACCAATAATCCTCCTCGTCAAAAGATCCTGAAATACAACATCAACAGGAAAGAATGTGACACAACAATTTAACATTTCAGTAATTGTACTAACCGACAAAAGATTAAACGAAAATTTAGGTAAACACAGGACGTTTGACAAAGGAAGAGATGGGGTTGGGTTTGCGGTACCGATACCGGTGACATACGTTTTAGACCCATCAGCTAAAGTAACAGAACGTCGAAAAACAGGTTTTTGTAATGAGGATAAGAGACTTGGGTTACCTGTCATATGATCTGTACAGCCGGAATCAATGACCCACCGAGGTGAGGCCGACAGAAGACATGTGTTAGAGGTACCTGAATTGGCAGCAGCAGCAACAGAAGAGTCAACAGGCTTGGAGCGATACCTAGAGAGTTCAGCAAACTCTGCTGCAGATATTGTCACCATATCTGAGGAACTAGATGCAGATTCTTGACTAGCCACATTAGCCCGAGACTGTTTGTTCAATAGCTTCTTACAAAAGCGTTTGGTATGACCTGGTTCACGACAATAGTAACATATAACACTTGAATCCCGGTTACCAGTACTTCCACGATTGTTTCCTTTCCCTTGATTTTCATGTTGTCCCGAATCTCGACTTATAAGAGCGCTAGGAGCGGATGTTGCTGGATTTGAATGTTCACTTCGGAGCACTCGGGAAAATGTTTCCCTCAAATTAGGAACTTCACTGCCAGAGAGAATTTGGGATTTGGCTGTTTCAAAGGCTGGAGATAGACCTGCAAGGAAGCACATGACACCCATCTGCTCTCGTTGACTCTGTTGGACCTTAATATCAGAACTAAACGGCATTAAGACATTAAGGTCCTCGATAATCTTTTTTACTTCCCCAAAATATACGGTAAGAGGCTTATCCTTCTGTTCAACCCGATATAATGCCATACATGTATCATATATACGGTTTAAATTCCCTTACCGGAGTACAAAAATTCAAGGTACTCCATCAGGTCTTTGACAAACTCACAATGCCCGATTAAACCAACCACATCACTGCTAATGCAGTTTTTTATTTGTAAAAATAATCTCGCATCCTCTCTTAGCCATTGTTGTTTACCATCACTACTTGGCGGATCATTTGTCAAGTGGTCATCCCTATCTACACTTCTCAAATAAATTCTAATAGTCTTACTCCAGTCCAAGAAATTATTTTCATTCAACTGATGTTCCGTGATTCTATTAACTACTGGAATAACATCAATAGATTTTTTTTCCTCCATGGCAAAATGCACCCCAAATTAAAATACAAAAGCAACTTCCAACGAAGATATAAACCCACAACAGTCGAACGTATCACAATAGCAAGATAACACTAATAACCTCAAAAACAAAGACCAAGCAGCAGTCCAAAACAATCAAAAATTGCAGCAGAAAAATACCAAAATAGGAACCTGTTCACTGTTCAAGAGTCTGAAACCACCAGAATGCTCGAACCGACCACAGAAATGGAAAGCAGAGTCTACTGCGACGCCGGAGGCCAAAACCCGATCGCCGGAAATGATCCCACGCGCTCCCACGCGCCGGCGCGTGAAGGAGAGTTCAAAAATTCCGACGGCGCGTGAGGTCCACTCGCGGACTTCTGGTTCACCGGACTCCGGGGAATGGCCGGTCTGATGCTGGCGCTCCTCCCTGGATGGGCAGTGATGAAGAAAGAACAGTGTAGGTTGATGACCTACACTTCCAGTTTCTTCCTAGAACAAGAACAACTATCCTTTTTTCTTCCCAGCTTCTTACCCGAAGCTTAAACACAACTCACACAACTCTCCCTGACCTTATAGCTCTGATACCATGTTGATTATTGAAGAGAGAATTAAATTCTATGTATTATTATGAACATAAATGATACATTATATACAAGTTAGGAAAGACACACTCCTTAAATCTAGGAAAGACACATTCCATAAAATAGGGAAAAGTCCTAAATCTAATGCATAAAATGAGGCTTAAAATAAGGTATGTTTTTGACTTTCTGTAACATGGTGCATTGCAATAAACCAATTAAGGTGAAAGTGATGAAAAAGACTAGCTACTGTTATAATATTTTTAATAAAAAAATAACAAGGAAAAAATGTAAATAAAAAAAATTAAAAAAAAAAAAGAAGAAAGATGAGGAGGAGATGAAGACAACCTAGCTCCAAATAAGGTTTCCAAGCACCTATACACTAGATGAGGGATTGAAGATTAAGAATAAGCATTTGAACTATGGAACTCTAAAAACCTTAGAAACTATATATTGTACTTTTGTTCACCCATGGGAAGAGACAAGGGTGCATGCGGTGTCCAACTGTCTGTCTTCTGTGGCATGCGGTTCTTCCTTACAGGCGTATATTCCTCCTTAGCTATTTTCCTTCAAGAGACGTACACCTAAGAATCTAATGTATGCCCCTTTGTTTAACAGATGTGTTATGTATCAGAAAATTGTAGTAAGAATAGAAGCATTGTTTACCAATATAGTAAGGGAATGAGAAATAGTAGAAGCATATTGAAGGTAGCAGAATAGAAGAGATAAGAATGAAATGGATAAATAGCATAAAAAGAAATAGGCAGAAGGAATAGAAATAGAGGATAGATTCTTATTGCATAATAATATTCTTTCCATCAGTACATTAGACATAGAGAGTTATTTAGATACTACAATACAAAAATTAACAACTTCCTGTCATTCTCTCTCTGCCAGTACCGTTATTCCTCCTTGTCATTATCTACAGCACACCCCAACACTTCCCCTAACATTCCCCTTTCTTCCTCTCTCTCTCTTATATGTAACAATTCCCTCCCTTTTAAGCTACTCTTATCACCAAGAATGCATGAAATTTGGAAATTTATGAATTTTGGAAATTGGCATTGGATAAAAGTTAAATCTTCCCAAGTGGAATCAATACTTGGAAGATTGATCCACTTGATTAATATCTGTCGCAAATGTTGATTTCCCCTTAAGATCACCCTAGAATTGAGTATCTCCTCTAGTCCTATTATAAATTGGCCTCCTTGCGCTTTCAGTAGTTGTGTTACAGGGACCACAGAAACACCAACATGAAACACAGGATAATCCTTTGGATTAGAAGTTAGCTCCAAATAATAGGCCACTGGTCCAATTTTTCTCAAGCATCTTGTATGGACCATAATATCTAGCAGCTAGCTTCAAATGTCTTCTCACAGTAACTAATGTTTGCCTATAGGGTTGGAGCTTCAAATATACCATATCTCTGGCTTGAAATTCTCTCTCAGAACGATGTTGATCAATATAAAACTTCATACTCCACAGAGCTTGCTGCAATTGTTACTTCAAATATGAAGTGATAGACTCCCATTCATGGATAAATTTTTCCATAGTTGCCACAAAACTTGCTACTAAAGTGAGTGTTGGAGGTGTTGGAGCTTGTCCATACAAGGCCTTGGAGGGAGCCATGTTTATGGTTGAAGGGTGTGTGGCACTGTACCATTACTCAGCTAAGCTTAGCCAATCAGCCCATTTTATAGGTTGGTGGTGAGTCAAACCCGTGAGGTAATTCTCAAGTGTCCACTTTAACCTCTCTATTTGACCATCCATTTGTGGATGGTATGCAAAGCTCATATGCAATTTAATCCCCAACAATTTGAAGAATTCTTGCCAAAAATTACCGGTGAAGACTTTAGGTTGGTCATATATGATAGTATGAGGAAGCCCGAGTAGCTCACAAATGTGGTTAAGGAAGCTCTTAACTATTGCTGCAGCTAAAAATGGATGTGAAAGAGGAGCAAAGTGGACTGGCTTTGTAAAACTATCCACCACCACAATAATAGTGTCAAAACCCCAAGACTTAGGAAGTTTCTCAATGAAGTCCATGTTGATTGCAGTCCAAGCAGTTATAGGAATGGGTAATAGTTAGAGTAATCCAGGGTACATGCATTTTTCACTCTTGCATCTGCAACAAACATCACATTGCAATATCAATTCAATGACTGACTTCATCATGCTTGGCCAGTAAAAGTGTTGTTTCAGCATTTGATATGTGGCTTGTACTCCAAAGTTCCCACCAAAAGTCAAGTCATGAAATTGAGCTTGTTAGAATATCCTTTATTTTTTGCTATATTTAATTATTATGTAAATATGTATGTATATTTCCTAATCTATGTATACTTCTAATAGGAATAGGATTCTTCTCTATAAATTAATCCTAAGCCTATTATAAATTCAAGATTTGAGAAATAATAAAGTTAAGATTTCTCCCAAAATCTTCAGAGCCAAAAGTTTAGCTTTTAGATCAGTATGTTTGCCAATGTATATTCTTCCTTCATATTTGAGAACTCCACCTTCAAGGGAGTAGTTGAATCATCCTTCTAATTAGCCATGGAAGAAAGCAATTTCCACAAGATTCCTCCACTTCTATCATTCATGAATGATTGAAGATGAAAAACCTACCCCTTGGCACATAAGTTAAATTTTCTAGAGACGGCATCAACTGCTTTATTTTCAAGCCCCTTTTTGTAGAGAATTCTGCAATCAAGGCCTAATAATTTTGTTATTCCCTTTCGTTAGATGTATGAATATAGTCTTTGCTCTAATAGACGTTTGATGCCCTCATGATAAATTTTTATTATAAACTAACTCTTCTCCAAGTAGTGTCTCCACCTTGGAAGTGCACAAATGATAGCCAACAACTCCCTTTCGTAAGCTGAGAGAAGCTTATTACAAGGGCTGAGTGGTTTGGAAAGATATGCTACAGGTCTTCCATTTTGCATCAATTCAGCTACTGTCCCACTGCACTGGCATCTCACTCTAAAATGAATGGTTGTGACAAATTTGATGGTGCCAACATTGGAGCTATGACCATAGCTTCCTTTAGTTTCTCAATGGCTTCTTAGGCAATAGGTTTCCTTTTGAAGGCATCTTTCTTCAGCAATTCAATCAAGGGTATGCTAATAGTATAATCCTTAATGAACCTCCTCTAGTAGCTCATTAACCCCAGATACCATAGGAGTGTAGGACTTCATCTAATCCACTGCTAAGACTATGTCGTAGTCTCCAATGTCTAACACCCGAACATCAAATTGAAATCAATGACCATGCATGGTCTACGTGCAGCCATAGAATTTTGATCTTTACTACAATTGTCTGACTATTGGCTATCGTCACTGTCACTAGGCTAACTTGGGTTGTAGGAAGCTTAAGCTCTTCGACCACCTTGGAGTCTATGAAACTGTAGTTGCTCCCTCTATTAATCAAAATCACCAATGTTTTGTTCTTCATCTGACACTTCAATTTAATCGTGTTATCAACAACACTCCCATCAATTGTGTGTAAGGATAATTCAACTCTCTCAAAGCCTTCTTCCTCCTCGTTGTCGATGGCTTTCCAATCCTCTGCATCTTCTTCTTCCAGGCCTAATAACATTATCATCGACTATGATTAGGTAGCCAGAGAAGTATCGATCTCCACAGCGAAAACAAGAATTGGGATTTTTTTTTTTTTGTAATTTTGAGAAGGAATTAGAACATTTTTGGGGTTATTTGGTTGAGATTTTGGAGGAAAAGAGTTTAAGGGTTTTGGATTCAAGACCGATGAGTTACCGGTGTTGGAAATGGGTTGGGTAGTTGAGTATTAATGGAGCTTAAATTTCGGGTTTGGGTATTGCCTCGACAAGCCTTTTAGGCACCTTCTGTCGACAACTCTTGTAACCAAGCTTTCTCAAATGCTTGGTATAGCATTTTGAGCCGAAACATTCTCATCACTGTTCCAATCTCCTCTTTCAATCCACCTAAGAAGCTTGATATGTAGTAAGCTTTTGATAAATAGGGGATTCAATCTTTCCATCTTTGCTTTCTTCTCTTCAAATTCTTCTTGAAACTCCAAAATGGTCCTACTTCTTTGAGCTTTTTGAACTTGGCTACATCTTCTATGAGGGAATTGATGAATTTCTTTACTTTTGCATCTAAAAATTCTTCACAACTTCCATTCTCGTTTGTCTTAATCCATTCCAGAACTAGATCTCTGCCTTCTTAGTGAGATATAAGCTCCCCAATTCCAATTTTCTCTCCTCTAGCACCTCATAGATCTAGAAGTATTTATTGCACTTCCATATCCACGATTAAGGCTCTTTGCCTTCAAAAACTGGCAGATCCATTTAGGTAAAAGCCTACTCAAATTTCCTATTTCTTTTGTTTCTCAATCTCTTGGGGTGGGTAAAATTACCCTTTGGCTGGTGGAGTCTTCTCTTTCATGGGCTTCTTTCCTTTGTTCGGATTTTGCAATAACTACATCATCTGATTGAACTAAGCTCTAGGGATTACAACGAATAGGATACCCGTTGAAATTGTCATACCCGAACCCATTTAATTTTTAACTATCTATACCTATCTCAAACCTAATTATAATTATCCTTTCACTACTTGTACATGTCCCACACATTTAACACTACTCATTTATAACCTGTACTCGTTTAACTAGAAAAATTAAAAAATACAATAAAATTTAAATTATAAAATTATAATCATCTCAATCAAATAATTATAAATAAAAATTTAATATTAATATAATTTTATTAAAACAATTCCATATCACATTTTTAAAACTAAAAAAATTTAATAAATATATAATTAAAATTTAATAAAATACAACTAATATAAATATTTTTATTTTCTAACTAGAATTGGGTAATTGGGACCTGAAAATATGTACTCGAACCCGTCACAGATAATAAAAATACAATACATACCCATCTAAACCCATTTATAAACTACTTATACCTATATAAACATATCGGAATGGGTCGGGTACCCGAAAATACCCGACCCATTGTCGTCCCTAATGAGCTCCAAGCCTAAGATGTTCTGATCGTAATTGATCATATGCACATTGCTACTCGGCCCTAGCTGCTTCTTGTTCTTTCTGAAAAACTTCAAATCTCAGATTCACATAACTTTATAATAATGTTGAGTTTTCCTTATTCCTTTATCTCTTATGGTTCTAATTCCCTAGTATTTGGGTTTTTATTTCTTATTACGCTCTTACTCATTTTCTATAAATTTTTCCTGATCTCACTGCTCTGATACCAAATTGTTATATATCAAAAAATAGTTAGTGAGAATAGAAGTATTGTTTACTAGTATAGTAAGGGAATGAGAAATAGGAGAAGCACATTGAAGACATCAGAATAGAAGAGATAAGAATGACGATAGATAAATAGCAGAAAAAGAAATAGACAGGAGGAATAAAATTAGAGAATGAAGAATTAGAGGATAGATTCGTATTGCATAATAATATTCCTTCCATCAGTACATTCCACATATAGAGCTATTTGTATACGACAGTAGAAAAATTAACAATTTCCTATCATTCTCTGTCTGCCAACACCGTTATTCCTTCTTGTCATTATCTATAGCACACCATTCAGCACTTCCCTCAACATTCTCCTTTCTTCCTCTCTCTATTTTCCTCTTATATATAACAAGACATAAGCCTCTTAAGGGATAGGCGTAAGCTTGTACTTTAAAAAGTGGCAATAAAACCTAAGTCTCGACAATATTAAACTCTGCAGTCCCATTAAATTGCTTTTAACAGATGGAATGTAAAAGCTGAATATCAAGCTATTTTGAGATCCCCACCGGTATACTGTGCAGGAAATACAATACATTCTCAACATACATATTATAGTTCAAAATTTGAGTCTCATCACACCTAAGAATAAGAAAGTATACCCAAAAATTTGAGTCTCATCTCACCTAAAGATAAGAAAGGATACTCAAAATTGCATGCATATGATCAAAATGCAATGCATAAAACAAAAATAAATAAATAAATAAAGCCAATGAACAACCAAAAATTATTAAAACTCACCCCTGTCCACCTAGGGTTGTGTGCACCCCCATGTGCTAAATTAATTGTGTTATAAGGAATGCCTGAAGGTGTATTCCATGCAGGGAGAAGTCTATCTGCTATATCTCTAGCCTTTTCAAGGAAAATTTTATCACCAGAGAGATCATATGCACTAAGAAGCCCTCCTACAACTCTGGATTCAAGCAGACAATAGAATTATAAGGCATGACGCATGCCATACATTCCTGCCAATTGCAAATTAAATGATGACTGATAACTTAAACAATAAAGGTTAAAACCTTATGATGCAACCTTATGGTCGTCTCAAAGACACTAGCCTCATAATTTTTGTTGAAATCCAATGAGCTTGCAACCCATCTGCAATAATGTGTCATAATATCTAGTTTATGAGTGACCACATCTAAAGTACAAAAGCTAAAACAGCTATGAAAATAATCAAATAAAAAAATCTTTACAATTGTTGCTTGAAAGAAGCTTCAAAAGCCATCAGAAAAATGACAAGAGCAAGGTTATATGTGGCTTGAAGTTGGATGATGCATATAGCTCCAAATATGTGAAGGATAGGTGCACGCAATCTGAATGTCATTTTAGAATATAAAAACTCACTCTCTAGCTCTTCGAAACTGCTCATGAAGTCCCATTATGAATAATGTATCAAGAGAATCTATCAGAGTTGCACCAAGTCCACCAAAGCTATCAACACCATTCCGTGTTTGTGGCTGTTATAGGATAAGAATTTACTTGTTAGTTACAGATTTTAGATCTGTGATGAGCCAAGAACATAACAACTTAAGAGAAATAAAGACATTACTAATGTAAAACCATAAATTATAGATTTTAATATCATGGACTAAAAGCAAAGTGTGCCAATGAGGAAGTGAACATGTGCACACATATGTACATGATATCATGAGAAAATTCACTTTTCTTTGGCCCACATGACAAATCCCAATCAAATAAAGCATTAATGTATTTTACCACTTCCCTAATTAACATAAAAAAAATTGCAATTCTGATATAAAATAAAAAGAAGAATTTACCCCAGCCTAATAATTTGTACTTTTAATGTGGGATTTTCTACCCTTAGGCATATTCTGGTAAGAGTACCACTGAAGTTAATGTATTTCTTTAAATAACTGACTTTTTTACCGAATAGTTTGAAGTGTATTAAAATAGAAAATTTGTCCCCAAGGTTGACTCCAAAAACACATAGTATGCCTTTTCCTTTAACCTACACACTACAGATATCAGTAGCCTCTGACAAATGGCAGGAATAGAATAACCTATTTGAAGTAGAAAGATGAATATCCCTTTTACTTTGATTCATAGAATTTAAAGTTCAACTGCAATATCACTATGATACCATCATGCTGTCAGAAAGGGAATTTTCTATATCATTGAAAATGTTGTCCATTATATAAATTGCCATAGGTTTCATTATCCTTACTAAATCACTTTCTAGAAGACAAATCCAATTAGTATTCATTGCAAAACTCATTCAGCTACCAACCAGGACATGAAAAGCTTTAATATTTTATGGAAACTCCACATAGTTGTATTTCTTAAAGAAGAATTATAATAGCCAATAAGTCCTCTTCAAGAAAAAATTTGGTCATGATTATGACTTGAGTTGCCCAAAGGAAGGAATATATGCTACGTCCGTGATTGTTAAATTCACGAGTCAACTCGAATGAGTTTAAGATTTTACAAGTTATAAACCATCAAACAAGTTCACGCGTATATAAAATCATTTTTGAGTAGGATCAATGTCACCTCGCAAGTCAACATAGTAAAATTGGTAAACATCTGAGTTTATCAATGATTTTACAAGTTTACATTAAAATTTAGCTTTTGCCTTAAAATTAGTTGTGATTCGTACTTTGCCTCTAATATTATTATTCCCATTGAAACAAAAACTTCATCTGAATAGAATCATGATATTCCCATTTCTGGAAATGCAGCTGTGCTGCATTATAAAGAAGAAATCTTAATACTTTTGGTCCAAAAAATTGTAAAAGGGATAGAAGGGAACCTGGAGTTCATCATGGCCCCAAGCGTATTTCTCATAGCAAGTCCAAGCATGAAGCATAGCCTCTTTCACTTTCTCTCTTCGTTCAACACTAATAGGATCATTCTCATCCTTCTTTTTATCGTTAATTGGGAAGTCTAAGCCTGATACCTTCAGCTGACTCTTTAAATCTTCAAGCTGCCACCATGAATTTTATATTAAAATCAATCAAAAACCAATTGCATATATATCATAAGAATACGGACGAGAAAAAAAAAAGAACTTGCCTGACTGTGTAACTCTTTCAATTCTTCATTCAATTTAGAAACTTCTACCTGAAATTCGAACAAATTTCAAGTACATTAAAAGGAAAAAAAAGCTAAAATCAAAATAGGAATTGAAAATTCAGGCAAAAAAACAAAAGTACCTGATGATCTCGAGCGAGAGATTGGCGATCCAAAAGGAACAAAGTGAGTGAAACGAATCCAACGATGAAAAGAAGGAGTCGATTGGGGCGCAACCAACCAGTTTTTTTCTTCGACGTTGATAGTATTGAAGAAGATTTCTTTCCCATAACAGCAAGAGACAGAGAACAGAGAGAGAGCTTGAAGAGAAATGAGAGATGACAATGAGAAAAGAAAAGAGAATCGACGCAAGTCAGCACAAATCACACACACAGGCGTATACAAGTCGTTGGAAATAACGTCTTCTGGACGTTTAGTTTACAAGAAGCTGAAGAAAAGTCTGTTATTTACAAAAGGAAAAAGGAAAAGAAAAGAAAAAAAAAAAGTCTGTTGAAAAATATTTTTTTTAACCAACAGGTGAAATCTGAATTTAAGTACGTTAATATTAAGAGCCGGCTTTCTTAATAAAATTTTTCTTTTTTTATAGTGCTCAAATTTAGTTTTTTTTTTTCATTTATAGTATTTAAATATAAAATTTTAATTAAAGAATAATAATTTTTTTATTATTTTTTAATTAGAGATCACGCCCAGCACATATTATCAATATTTTATTAAATAACATTATATAAAAAAAAGAAGGATATATCTTTCATTCAAAGTCAGACATACATAGAATAAGTTGTTTGTGCAACAGTATAAGCTGTCTGATTCTCTAACCTCCTAACAAAATCATAATTAAAGGTGGACATCGTCGGTTCAGTTAATTAACCGATCAAATTGATTGGTTAACCGAACTGAAGTTTAAAAAAAATATTAACCGAACCGATAAAATTTATATTTCGATCGGTTCGATTAATTAATCGAACTAAATTGATCAGTTCGGTTAATTAAATGAACTGACCGATTTTTTAAAAAATTTTAAAATAAAATTATATTTATGAAAAATTAATATAATTAAATAACTAAATAAAATTTATTATAAAAATAAACAAAATATAATTTTATTCTGCAATAAAAATAAATATTTATAATAAAAATTTATATAATTAAAAATCAAACAAAAAATAATAAATAACTATATTTTTAAAATGATTCGGTTAATTGGTTAATCGACCAAACTGAATCGGTTAATTATTAACTGAATTAAAAATTAAAATATTTTAAATTTTTAATCAAATCGACTAAATTATATTATCGATTAGTTAATCAAATTGAATTTTTAATCGATTAACTGATTTTTGTCCATCTCTAATTATAATTAATAAAAGAGGGATCTTTCAAAAGAGTTCTACATAAAAATAAGTAATAAAATAAAAATAAAAAATAAAAAATAAACTTTTTACTGTCAGGGTATGATCAATTTCTTACTGCTTGTGCCAATAAAAATAAGTAAAAATAAACTTTTTTTCAATCCAGCTAAGCAATAAATCAACCCATTCTAAATGTCCTCTACTAGTGCAAGGGCTGTATAGGAATTACATCTTAAGAATTCAATCCTCTGCAAATTATAAATTTTGAAATCACCTTTTTGAAGAACTCAACCCTCTATGTGACTAATTGTGGTTTAGTTTTTTAATAATTTATATTGAAAATAAAATTCTGAAATTGGAAATTATCGACGTAGCTAATTTTATCTATATATCTATATATAATATATAAAAGTTGAGAAATTAAAAATTTCTCTCATGCTGCCATCCACGTAATTTTTCAAAATAAAAGCTATTTTATATTTTTTTTTCTTTTTTTATTTTTTATAAAAAATTAAAAGTCTAAACATTTCACTTACAACATGTAAATACATATCTCCCACTTAGATTCAAGAGAGCTATAATGAAGGCTGAAATTTGTACTTTGAAAACTCAAAGACAAAAAGAAGAGAAAGCTAGAGATGTTGCTTGAAAAAAGCGTAAGAGATTTATTTATTTAGGTTTCTTTTTAAGATGCTAAATTGCTAATATAAATCACAATTTTTCATTCTCTATATTGAAAAGTTTTAGATTTCTTTGATTGATTCATTTTTTGTGAGTTTATTTATAGATTCTTGCACCTGCAATGAATTTGCTACGAATTTGCTGTCTTTTTTTTTTTTTGTATTCTTTTTCATTTTCATATTTTTTTTCTTTCTTAGAGAATCCTATCATACAGAGACTATAAAATTGAATTATGAAAGCAATCAGCTCAGTTTAGGTGGGCAGGGCGGAAGAGAAAGACGGATTTTGTTTAATAGTGGTGGTTCTTACGCATACTTCACAAAAGAAGCATATTCTTAATTGGTTAAAGAGATTTCTACTGATTATTTTGCTTGATAGTGACAGTTCTTCTGTTGGCGAGCTAAGTTTCTTATCAGGTAGTTTACTTTTTTCTTTTTTCAATAAGGCTTTAGAATGATTACTCACCAGCATGTTTAAAATAGCTAAGCACAGGATTCCCAACACGTTACTTACTTAAATTACCTATTATGTATTATATTTTCTTTCTTTGGTTTGTGCTCACGTTAAAGCTTTATGCGATCACAACTTTCTAAATCTGCAACAATATGTATAATGATCTGTTACAGACGTGAAGTAGTTCTTCAAGACTTTGACCCTTCGATTCGGAAGCAAATGGTGGATAATCTCCACTAAGTTTCAGATTCCTCCAGAAGGCTATTTAGTCATTAGTGTAAGAATTCCATTATCTCTTATTAAGGCTAAGTTTATTAACTAACAAACTTGGCATGGAGATCATTATGAAATGAGCATAGTATTCTGTAGAATAAAGGCAATGCATGCTTGGGTATTCTTAATGGAAGCGAAGTGCACAATAGATCGAAAATTATACTTGGAGGTATGCTATTTAAGGGTAAATCCTTATTAAAAAATGTGTATGAGTGTTTTTCAGTGTTTATCATTGATGTGGTGGTATTGAACTATTGATAGATATATCATTAAGAGGGCAAATGGTGGTATATGATAATGTGAACAAGAAAATTGGGTAGGGGCCATCTAATTGTTGAAGCCTAAAATATTCAACAATCTCCTTCCTTTCTTTTGAGGGATAATGAGGGAGAGAGTTTCAAGCAACATATTGTAAATTATTATTTCAGTTCCTTGCTCTTTTTTTGTAAATCTTAATATAAATTATAATAAGTTTTTACTTATAAGGCAACTTCCCAGGGGGCCATCTGATTGTGTTCTACTAGGCAATTTTAAGTTTTTACTTATAAGGTAAATTTGGTTGAACATTTTGTTGAAGGGCATAAAATTTGTTAGTTGTTGCATGTTAAATACCAAATTATTTATTCTGCAAATGGTGAAATATGAAGTAAATTTTATTATTTTGTCTGTGAAAGTTAAGGTATGCATAAAGCAAACTTGGAGAATTGGCTTTTCAGGTTGCTAAAATAGTATAGCAATGAGTTTAAAAATGAGCATTAGTTATCATCATTAACAAGTCATGACCATCCTTGATTATTGGCAATTAACTATAATAAAATTTCAAAGTTTTCTCAAGTAGTTATTGGTTCTAATGACGCTATATGCATGCTATTTTTCGCTAGCAATTTTCTTTTTCTTTTTTCATTTTTTGCATATTTATTTATCATTGAGTGATTGAGATTTTTTTTTTCTTCCTCCGTCAATTTAAATGTAGTTCTTAGCATTCTTATTTCATTTGTGAAATTATTGGTATACCTACTTTAGTGACTTTGAAATCAGTTGGTTGGAGTTGATTAGATATTGTTTCAAACTACTAGCAAGGAAATTGTGATGAGTATTATTTTATGATTATATCTTGTTTGCTTTTAAATTTTAATTTTGGAAAATACCTAAAAAGTAAAAATAAATTACAATAATGAATAAACACAATAAAAAATAAATTATATCGTGCATCGTATGGGCTAATATGGAAGAAGTGTTTTAAAAGTCACACATTATTATTTTTTAAATAATGTTATCTCATTTTTTTATTTTTTTTATTTTTTTATTTAATTTTAATAATTTATATAAAATTTAATAATTAGCATATTTGTGACTTTTAATATTTTATTAAATAATTACATATTAATATAATTTCATAATGTTGATTAAATAAATTATATTTGTGACTTTTATTTTTTTTTATAAATTAATTACCCATTAATATAATTAAATAATATTAATTGATTTATATATTTTTTAGAAATTTGAAAAGTTAATCTTCCTAATAAATTAATTATAAATTAATTTTTTTGATAAATAATTATAAATAAATAAATTTATAATAATAATAATAATTAATTTATATATTTTTAGAAATAAAAAATTAAAATATATGAATTTTGACATTCCTAATTAATTAATTATATATAATACTTAATTTATTTAATTAATAATTTTTTATAATAATAATTATTTTATATATTTTTATAAAATTTAAAATTTAAACAATGAAAAATATGACTTTAATATATCTAAGAAATTAATTATACATTGAAAATTTATGTAATAATAATAATAATTTTAATATTAATTATGGTTATAAATCCTCTAACTCATATTTTCTTCTTATATGAAAGGTTTGTTTGCATTTTTATTTTTTCTCTATTTTTTATAAAATTTATGATATTTTTATAGCAAAAAAAAATGTGAAATTTATTTTTGATTAGTAAAAGTATTAAAGAATTATATTAGTTTATTTATATTATTTTAATAAAATTGTCATAAAAATTGAGATAAATATATTATTTTGTATTTTTTCAATAGAATTTATTATTAATTTATATACATATTATTAATTTATTTATTTATATTTTATTATTTTTATTTTCCCGCACTGCGTGGGTAAACGATTAGTTTCTATTAAATTCGGACGGATGATTGAATTCCTATAAAATTATTAAAAAAAATTCATTTTTTTTAATTAAATTTATTCATAATATTAAAGTCGGACTAATTCAGTCATAACTCAATAAGAGTCACTTTCTCTCTGTTAGGTCTCTCACCACTTGTAAGTTATAACACTAAGCCAACAACCAACACCATATTGAACCATCACTATCATCACCTCCTGTGGCCTGCACATTCCTATTCGTCTTTTCCCATTTTCTTTCTCTTTCCAATTTTAGAATTGCTCCTTATCAGCATCTTCTTAGTTCTAACTGCTTCCACTAGTTAGCTTTCCATCTTCCACCATTACTGTTTGCCCCCATTGAAGAATACAATTTGGTTGTGATAGTTGTTATGATGATGGATGCATCTAGCTTCCAGTGATTTGAGAATGAGTCGTATGTGCTAGGGCATGCATGGCTGATAGGGCTACCCGAAAAAACAAATTAAATCGAAAGCTGAACCGAAATTGATTAAACTAAACTGAAAATTATGGTTAACCAAACCAATTATTTGAATTTAGATTTTCAATTTTCAATTTCGATTTTTATTAATAAAAGCTATTCAGTTCAATTAACCGAATCGGGCGGATAACCATATATAAATAATTTATAAATTTATAATTATATTATAATTTATACATTAATTATAAATTTTGTATAAATTATACATTAATTATAAATTGCATATATATTTTATATAATAATTTATAAATTATATACATTAAATTATAAAATATAAATGTTAAATTATTATGATGGACTATATTTGAATTTAAAAATATTATTTTAATTGTGTTTGTATTAAATTTATTGTTGTAATGAGTTATATTTAAATTTTTTTAAATATATATGAAATATTAAATTTTATATTTATTTTTATATACATAGTGTAATGGTTAAAAATTAAAAATAACTGTTAACCATTCATTTTATATGGTTAAATTAATAAGCATTTAACTGTTTCTTTATAGCTCAATTTAGGTTTATGATTTTTGTAAACAAAAACTAATGGACTGAATTTTTTTTTTTTTTTTCATTCTGACGGTTCAGTTAACCAAACTATAAGCAATCCTAATGGCTAAGATAGACATTGCTGCTTATAGATGCCTAATAGGTGATGGGAGCCTTGGATTTTAGTGGTGGTTCATAACGATGATGATGAGGCACATGCAAGTTGAGGAGTTATTGATTGGGCTTGCAGAGGAGATGAAGAAGATGTGATTAAGGTTGAGCACATATCATAATGATTTTCAAACTTATCTAAATAAATTAAAAAAAATTAAAATCGAAAAAAATTTGCTGATTTTTAACTTTCTACGAACTAAATTATATCAATTTTTATAATATAACGTAATTTTAGATATCATATTATATTCGAATCCAGAACCATATCAAATTAAACCAAATCTTATTAAACCAAATAAATAAAATAATTACTGATTTATTATTAATAATATAAAATTATATTTTATTATATTAATTTATTATTTATTATTTAATGTTATATATATTATAAAAGTTTCTAATTTAACTAAAGTAAATATAAATATAAATAAAATGTAATTAATGGTCATATATAGTTTTTAAGTTGCCACCTAATCAATATTAATTTTCATGTTTTATAAAATTATTAAATTAATAAAATATAAATTAAATTTAAAAAATTTTAATTGTCAATGAATCATTAATTAAATATTTTAAATTAAATTGGTATTTAAAATATTTATATAAATAAGGCTAAATACATTATATATATAACTCCATGAACTTGTAACTTTTAGTCACTTTACCTCATGAACTTTCAATTTAACCATATAATTCTCTGAATCCATATTTTTTGTAATTTATAAACATAAACTTACTGAGTTATATCGAGTCAAGACGAATCACTAAAGTATCTATTTGGTACAAAATATATAAATACAAATGGTAAAATAACCAATATTTGTTACCTTATGAACTTTCAATTTAACCATATAATTTTCTGAATTCATATTTTTTGTAATTTATAAACATAAACTTACTGAGTTATATCGAGTCAAAACGAATCACTAAAGTATCTATTTAGTACAAAATATATAAATATAAATGGTAAAAAAACCAATATTTATTAATATATGTGTCTGTTAGACAAGTACATAGAGCAAAGTAATTAGAATGAAAGTTTAAGGATCAAATTAATTAAATATTATAAGTTTAGAGAGCCATTTATGTATTTAGTGTATAAATAATTATTATCAAGTAATTCTTTATAATTATATTAGTAGTTTTTAAATTTTAATAAAACCGATGAGTACAAATATTAACAATAATTGGTAGTACTAGTGATTATAGAGACAAATAAATTATAAATTACAGAGAAAATAATTTTAATATATCTTATAAAATATTGATAATTTATCGTACTTATATCTAAATTAGTATTTATAAATATTAATTAAAATAAGTATATAAAAATATGATAAAATAATTGTTTTTCTAATTTAATTATAAAATGAAGTATAAATGTAAATAAAAATATAAATAATGATTAAATTTTATGTAATTAAATATGTATTAGTTTATTTCTAGTCAAAATAACTATATAGTTTAATTTAATTTAAAAATAAATAAATAATAATAAAATATATTTTATTAGTTTTTTATATATTTAAAAGTCAAAATATAATCTCTAAATCTTCGAGCCGAATTGCTTTAAAAAATCAGAGCAATAAAAATTTATAGATTTTTTTTAATTTTAATTCGATTCTAGATTAATATTTTAAAAATTTTTAATATTTATATTAATTTCGGATATTTTTTAATCATTGGATTGCTCTACTCCGTGTTTAGCTCTAGGAGTGATAATTCATAATATTTTTTTTAGTAAATTTCATCATCTACTATTTTATGATATTTTTTATTTTTACTTGTTAATTTTTTTCATTTTTCATTTTTTTCAAAATATATAGTTTCCTTTTTTATTGGTTTTTTAATTTTCTTATTTTTGTTTTTTTTTATCGTGGGTTTGATTTCCTTTTCTTAAAAAAATATTTTTCTTTATTTTGAATTAACAGGTTTAGGTGTTTATGTGTGAATCTTCATTTTTTTTTTTTTTTGTTGATCTCCATTTTCTCTATTGTTTTCGATTTTGGAGTTTTTGTTAAAGACAAGTGCAACGAGTTTGACAGATGTTAGACGGCTCTGACAGCAGCCGAAGGGGCTGACGCTGAATAAGTCCGCTGGATTATATGCTAAAAGAATTGCAAGAAATATTGTTACTTATAGCAGTGAATATCCTAAAAACCTTATTTTTTTTATCTTTTCTATTTTATCCCTGCTATTATTTATTTATCTTTTTTAATCTCTTTTTTTTAATGTTTTTGCCAGTACTATGACATGCTTGTTTCCATTCTACAGAAATAATCAAAGGGGGTGATAGTGAATTTTCCAATTTACTCTCTCTTATTATTTGTCTCTCTCTCTCTTTCTCTCTCTCTTTTTTTTTTATAACATTTTTGCCATTTGTTCCAACCTAAAGCAGGACTGATAGCATCTATTCATCTAAGTTTAAAAGGCTCCTAATTATAATTTCATTAATCGTATACTATTTCATATGGGCCTAATTTATTTTATTAGATCATTTCTTTTAGTTTTTTTAAGATAAAAAAAGTTAATATTGCTTTGATATTTTTATATTAGGTGGATGTATCCTTTTTTTTTTTTAATATGAGATATAAATTTAGAGTTAATTATCATGACTTATTAAATTGAAACATGTCATTAATAATCAATTAATCTTTGTCCAAAAACATTGTTTATGCATTTTATTTTAGATTGATTGAATTTCAACTAATCTTTTGTCCAAAACATCATTTGAGATATAAATAATTTCAATGTTAAAAATTTATTCGTTATTGAATATAATAGGCTAATCAAATATTTTTGTATTAATGAATTACATTATTGATAAATAATTAAATATTCTTTTTTTTTTACCTTTTAAACACTGATTATATAATAAAATCTCAGTGTTTTTGTAAATCAAATATCCTAGATAATACGTATATTCTTTTTGAGAGAAAAAAGGCATATTACAATGATATTTTCTTTTGTAGTTTTTATGTTAATTAATTTCTTTTCTACTTAATAGCCAATATTATTGGTACTTATTAAGTAATTATCAATGGAAATATTTATTTTTGTATGAAAAAATTAATTTTAATTTAGTATGATTATTTTTTCAATAAATTTTTATGTGATATTTAATTTTACATCAAATCCTGCTTAAATATAACTTCACGTGATTATGAATTATGATATTTATTTCATAAAATTATTTCAAACAACATTGGTGAATGGATTTTCATTTTATATAATTATTATTCAGGTATGATTAAACATTCAATATTGTGATTTATCAAAGTTCATTATTATTTACTTATAATTTATCTTTTATTGCTAGCCACCGGACATATCTTTTAAACAGTCTCCGAACTACCACCAATTAAGTATTAAGTATAAAATTAGTTTTTTAATTGTTAAATGGATCAATGTAAATTATATCATATTAGACATAAATATTTATATTATAAATATTATTTTGATGTTTTATTGAGAAATTGTAAGTTATGTTTAACATATATTAAATCATATTTTATTACTATATTTTGTTTATATTAATAATTTAAATATATATTTTTATTATCTATGCAATAATATTAACTTCTGCATGTGTCACCAATTTAGCTTGTATTCTTACTAAATAGGTAGTATTTCTTTATGATTCACTTTGACATTGTTTTTATTGGAATTTAAATGGTTTGTGGTGATTATTCTTCTATTTCTGTTTCGAGATTAACTTCACAAATTATTGAGTTTATCAGAAAACCTTTAATGGCCAAAAAATCAAGAGCACTAGTTCTTGTAAGCATTTAAAGTTTCATTTGTTTGTCTTTGTTTTTGTTGTTTTTATCCATATTTAATGGTTTTAATGTATTTTTTTGTTGATTTTTTTTTTGCAATGTTGTTGTTTTAATGTTTTTGATTTTATTTTTAGTTTTTGGATATGTTTGTTTTTGTTTTTGGAATCTATTTTTTTTAATATTAACAAAACAATTTCCTAGTGATTGTACATCATGTAGATTTGAAATGGGTAACATAAAAAGTGTTGTAAGATTCTATCACATATATGAAATTATATCCAACATATATGACATATGAGAGAAATTATAAGAGTTTTGTATGGTTTTTCATGTCATTCTTCACCTTATTCCATTTATATTCAACATATATGACATATAAAGGACAATATAATAGGTTTTATATGGTTTTTCATATCATATTTTTCAGTTTTATTAAATTATATATAACATTTATGATATATAAATAGAAATATAATAGTATTATATGGTTATTTATTTTGTGTTCTTAACATTTATCAAACAATATGTAGTATATATCACATATACTTGATAAAATAAAGCTTTTATATGTTTTTTCATATGTAATCCATCATTTTTTATTAAATTATATTTAACATATTTGACATATAAATGGAGAATATAATAATTTTATATGGTTATTTAACTAGTGTTAATATTTATTAAATTATATGCAACATATATAACATATAATTGATTATATAAAACTACTGTATGTTTTTCTATATGCAATTCAATACTTTTATCAAATTGTATGCAATATATATGATATATAAATGGAAATATAATAGTTTCATTTGGTTATTTATCTATTTTTTTCACAATTATCAAATTATATTCAACACATATGACATATAATTGGTTATATAAAACTTTTGTATGCTTTTCCATTTACATTCCATCACTTTTATTAAATTATATACAACAAATATGATATATAAATGGAAATATAACAGTTTTTTTATGGTTATGTATCTTGTATTCTTCATGTTTATCTAAGAATATTCAACATATATGACATATAATTTTTTATATAAAACTTATGTATGCTTTTTATATGTTATTTATTTTGTGTATTAATTTTCTCATATATTTTATATGTTCGTTATATCTTTTATATGTTGTATTTTTTGAAGATTATATGTTGTTTGGCAGGAATTGATATCTAAATATTATGATGATGTCTTATATTATGGAAAAGATTGGTTGTGATTTAAATTATAAAACTATTAAGAATTTAAGGAGTAAGTTGTCATCATCTCAGATTGAAAGTTGTCATAATCTCAGATTGAGTTCTTTCATGAGACTACTTTTTGTTTTTTTGGGTGATATGCTTGAATTTAAGTTTCAGTCGTAATTGATTCACTCTTTGTTATTGAGGAAGGTAAGCAGCCTAATCGAAAAGAGATGTGTTTTGATATTAATGATTTTCACTTGGTTTTTGGTCTTTGTGAGTTTATTTTGATGACTGGTTTAAAGTGTGATGAGAATAAAAAAAAGTTGTTATATAGGAGAGAGAATAATAACTTAATATCTAATTATTTTGATAGTAGAGGCAAAATTACTAAATATCATGTTTAAACATACTTGAGCTATTATGCCAATGCAAAGAGGAAAGACAATGTCTTGAAGGAGAATGTTGTGAAGTATCTTAAAGACATGAAGATTTGTGTGACTTAGAGATGCGTTGCTTGGATTGTTGCAAGGCCTAGTTCATCTCTATTCAGCTCAAGGGTTTTAGTGGTCGTACTACTGTAATTCTCTTATACCCTATATAGATATAATATATATACCCCATATATATAAACTACATATATATAATACAAAATTGCTACAGTAATTAGCTGTAAAAACACACTCATTTGATAATATGAAAATACTATATTATAAATATATATATTGTAATTAGATAGGTATAGTTAAAATATAATCTAGTTAATTTATAAAAGAAAATTTTTAGAAAAAATTTTCCAGAGTTTTGCATGAAATTTTAATAATTCCCAAAATCAAAACAAACACAACCTGCACTCAAAATTGCACTCCAAAAATCACATTTCATTCCAAAACTCCTTCTTCAATAATTTACATCCAAGTAATACAAATATAATTAATATACATTATTTACATATACAAAATTGTATAAGATTTTACATATAATGTAGCACAACTGTTGGTCTCATGGCAAACCCTACCTTCACAATCAAACGCAAAGCCTAGATCTACTCAGGTCTATCCAAACTTTCATGTTCTACACTTCTAACATATGTGCGATACCATCAACCGCGTTAAGCTTGAAAGTTTAGTGGTACATATTTTGATAACATTAACCATTTAGAAACCAATGCATGTTTCCATGATACACATTCTTTAATTTATAAAATATTTAACACCATTGCCTTGCAAAATCCATTTTTCATTCATTAACACATATGTACACATACATCTCACAAACATTCCAACAAGTCTCTACATAATATTTAAGTTTCAAAAATATTAATTTGGCCTATCATGACTCGAAGGCGTCCCCTATCAATACCAAGGATCTGTGTGTCATATCATACCACCTGAAGCACGTCCCTGAATGACATCAGTATGTCTCACCCGAAGGTGTAATAATAAAGGTGATACATCTAGCATATCTTGCCCAAAGGCGTAATAAACGTATTGTTAGCATGCCAACTCAACAGAACTAACTTCAATATTCCAGAACAAGTAATTGTACAAGGCTAACACACACATCAACATTATATATTTTCCTTATTTTATAAAACATTATCTTTTTCCACATTTGATATTTCTCACAATTTCCAAACTCCATAACCATTTTTTCACATTTAACAACCACATTAGACATAGCCCTTAGTCACATTAACAATATGACTCACATTCATAGTTTCAAGATATTATACAATTCACTGACATTTACCATTAAACAATAGTTTTCAATTTCAAAACAATGCACAAATCACCATTTTAATACAAATATATACAATGTTATTTTAAAGGAACAACAACATCCTTTAATGTATGCCAAAATGGATGATGCCAAATATGAGTATTCAAAATAAATGCTAACAAAATATGTACTAACGTCTTTAGTTCCAATACCAACTTAATTTAACTCTCTAAACATTTACTTTACTACAAGAAAAGAGGTTTATACCAACATAATTTTGCCGACACTTTACAAAAGCATTGGGAGGTTTATGTAAGCGTCAATAATTATTTACGCTAATATAAATCATTGGCAAAATTACCCACATTTTTCTAATAACATCGGCAAAATAATGAAAATTATATATTTTTCGACGTTAATTATTCAGCGTTGGTATTTTTTTAATAATTTAATGACGTTTTTTTATTATGTTGGAATTTTTATCACTTACCTACATTTTTTAAAGGTGAAGTTATATTTTATACTAATTTCAACACAATTTTGGTGACGTTTTGTAAAAGCATCAGGAGGATTATGCATAAGTATCAATAATTTCTTACACTAACATAAAACATTGGTAAAGTTACCAACATTTTTCTAATAGCGTAGGCAAAATAATGAAAATTGTATATTTCTTGATGTTATTTATTAAATATTGGCATTTTTTGAATAATTTACCGACATTTTTTTTCTTATGTTAGTATTTTTAGTCACTTACCTATATTTTTTAAATGTGCAATTATATTTTATACTAATACCAACAAAATTTGTTGATGCTTTGTAAAAGCGTCGGAAAAATTACGCATAAGTGTCAATAATTTCTTACATTAACACAAAATGTTGGAAAAATTACCAACATTGTTTTAATAGTATTGGTAAAATAATGAAAATAATATATTAATTTCTCAACATTATTTATTAAGAGTTGATATTTTTAAAAAAAAATTAATGACGCTTTTTTATATTGGTATTTTTAGACGCTTTTTTGTATTGGCATTTTTAATCTCTTACCCCAACACAATTTTGCCAATGCTACATAAAAGCATCACAACATTTATTTTAGTATTAATAATTCTCTAGACTAATTTAAAACATTGACAATATTACCAGCATTTTATTTTAATATGTAATCATATTTTAGTTGAAATTATAACAATCTTTTAAGCATTACCGACACTCTTTTAAGTGTTGAAATATTTTAATAAATTTCCAATATTTTTTATGTGATATTATTTTTAATAAACCACATAGCTTGATATATTTTTAAAAATTATCAATATTTTTACAGCATTGTAATTGTATTTTTTTTCTACATTTGTATCTATTGACTAATAACTAATAACTAATACATTGGTAATTTTTCAACATTTAATATAATTAATGAAATTTCCACACATTTTAACAAATTAGTGTAGATAATTAAATATAAAATTAAAAAAAACATAAATATTTAAATAAACCAAATTATAATAGGCAAATTATATGTCAATGAACTCCACCAAATAATAATTTATCCTTAAAATTTTAGTAATTTTTATTATTTAAAATTTTAGTTAATAAACCACTAGAATCCAGCAGTTTAAGTACTACACTGAAAGCCAAAATCACATTCCCCAAAACTAAACCAAAACCCTAGATTGATTCTTCATTGTCCATCCATTCGGCCGCCCAGTTAACCTTGCCATCTCATCGGAGAACCCTCTTAAAGATCATCATCCTCATATATAGTGGGTTAGTCACTATTTGTTTTCATAATTCTTTATTTCTGTTGAAGTTTTATGGATTTTATTTGTAGATTAGCTAGAGCTTTTTATGATTTTCTTGATTATTTTTACTTACTTTAGATCAATTTTGATATGATTGATTGAGGAACTCTTTATAGAATCATTGTTTTTTCTCAAATTCTCGTATCTTTCGATTCTTAAACAATAATCTATAATTGACTTGTTTTTAGGATAAATTGAGGGTCTTGTTTTGTTTTTTTTAATAGAATTACTATGGATTTTATCTTAGGTAAATTAATTGTTATTAGGATTTTTGGCATTGTATTTTTGAAGTTTGAGTTATTAGGTAAATTATTACTATGGATCATCATCATAATGAACTATAGGCTAGTCTGCAACTATGGACAACCATATTTAAATCCTCTCCATTTTGAATATTAATTTTAGATGGGTTTTGCTCATATTGATTATCAGCTGTAACTGGTATAAGTGAAACTCTAGCAAGAATCAGAAAAAGCAAATCAAGCCTCCATTTTTAAAAGAGTATAAAATAGAGCACCAAAAATACAGGTTAGATGCTTAATGCTAAAGAAAATATTATAAGAAGCTGAGAAATTTTCGGCTAATGAGTATATATAATTAAGGAGAGCAACAATGAGTAAAATTTTAGACAGAAAGAAGGTCGGCTTGAAATAGGAGAGAAGCCTCATTCTTGAAATTGGCATCTGTTGGTTAAAGAAAGTGGCTGCTTGCAATTAATTATTAAGGTCAAAATAAGAAAGTGAAAGTGGGTCTTCACTGAGTCTTTGGTTGCTTGGAGGAGAGAAGGTCTTTTTATCATTTAATTAATTATTAATAGATTAATGTTTTATTGTTAAACCTTTAAATGCCTTGCTCATAGTTGCATGTTTAGGTCAATATATATGTATTATACAATGTCTTCTTTTGTAGTAGGCTGCTGAATTGGTATGCGAGTTCTAAGGGTTTTACAAATTAAATGTTGCACATTTCTTGTTTGGTTTGGTTGAGTACTACACTTTTTGCATATTCAATCCTACAGATTCAATGTGTAGCACTTGTTTTGTAGTTATTGTTTTGGGAAACTATGAAAAAATTATTTTATATAAATAAAACTAGTGCCTCTAAAAGCAAAAATAAAGCTCGAAACTTTATGTCTTATTATTCTCATGGAACGCCTACTATTAAAAATACAATTATATAATAGTAATTTTATATTTGAATGAGAATAAAATTTTACATAAAACATTTTTTATAATTTTAAAAAATAATTTATATTTCTAATTTAGATGCTTGGTGTTATGGATGTCTTGGAATGTGCTTGTTGGTCAGTGTTCTTAGACGTGTAGGATTGTGATTGCTAGATTGTTATTTAGTGTTGGCATGAGATAAGGTTAGTCATACAAATAGGTTATTTGGTAAAATTTTTTATTTTTGATAATTAGTGTTATTGATATATCAAAATGATATACAAAGATTTAAATTATACTCACTACTATGTTATATTATTTATTTTACTATTTCTAATTGATGTATAATTCTTTAATCTTACATATGTTGGTGAATTTCAGCCTCGTACTTCTAAAAGAAATGCATCATCAAATGAGCGAGTCCAATTTCATAACAATAATTCTACCTTGTGAATGAAGACTAGAAACAAAACCTTACAAACAGTGAAAAGCAAGGTATTATACTTATGTTATAGTTTGATTACTTTTTTTTTTGGGTCTTTTGATTGATTTAGTATAAGTTGCTTCTTTTATTTATATTGTGATTTTCTAAGCTTGTTTTCTTTAAGTTAATATTTTGTATTTTATTTTCTTTTTATAGGTTGATGAAGCTTTATAGACATTGCATTGGACAATAAAATCTGAAATTACTTGGACTAAGTAAAGGAACATAAGATACTTTTTTAGTTGATGTTTGTGACTTTTTCATATATATATATATTTTTGATTTATTTGCACTCTTTAAATGAATTTATCTGACATTTTGACAATTTGAGATAATAATTAAATTTATTCTTTCTAATGAATTGATAGAATATATGCATTGGCTTGCATAATTGATATTACAATTAAAATGTGGTTTCATTATATTTTATTTGCAAAATCTTTTTATTGATTATAATTATGCGGAAGAAAAAAATTATGATAATATTATGATTTGAAACTATATAAAATATGTCCACCTAAAATAAATATTGATGAAATTTAAAATATAACTATGCAATAATAGTAAAAAAAATGTAATTACAACATTTTATTGTGTTGGTAAGTTTAGATAGCATTTCAATATTCCGACGTTTTAAATGTATAGTTAATAATTTACCGCCGTTTTCAATACGTCATTAAATTAATAACGCATTTGCTTGCGTTGTTAAATTAATTTTACCAACATTTTCAATATTGTTGTTAATAATTATATTTACCAACACTTTCGTTGTGTCTGAAATGCTTACCAACGCTATGAATTTACGTTGCTATATAACATTTATCAATGCAAATAAAAGCGTTGATAGTTTAATACACC
This sequence comes from Garcia nutans, assembly GCA_947685225.1. Classification (NCBI taxonomy): domain Eukaryota; kingdom Viridiplantae; phylum Streptophyta; class Magnoliopsida; order Malpighiales; family Euphorbiaceae; genus Garcia; species Garcia nutans. The sequence continues at coordinate 53,340,200 of CANTUV010000007.1, forward strand.
AACGCTTATTTTTTCATTGCCAACAATCCCCAGCACTTGATTTTTGTGTTGTAAAGTAAGAATTTCCGACGCAACATAAAGCGTCGACAATGTACTTTTACCAATATTTTATGTACATCACAATAATCACCGACGCTTTGGTATTGCGTTGTAAAAAATAAAATTCTCAACGCAAAGCAAAACGTCGATAACCATTTACTCACACAAATTTTTGCATCGCAATTTATGGGATGACTTGCATTTAAAAACATTTTTCGAGACGTAAATTTTTGTGTGGGTAATGCTTTTAGCTACACGATAAAGCTTCACTAAACACCAATTTTTGCGTTGGCATAGACCTATTTTAATGTAGTGCTTCTTCCAAATCATAATTTTCGTCACTTGTCAACTTTGGCCAAAACACTCCTAAATCAAATAATAAGTAAAGTTATTACATTAAAACCATATTTATACTCATTTTACTCAAAACAATCACTAATTATACAACTCTAACCAAACAACCACCATTTTCCCCTTTACTACCTTATTCATACTTCCATATAACCAATTCATTTCTATCATCCAATCATAAAATTATCATTTATACATCAAAATAATATCAAAACAATCTATTTTAACAATTAAGAACACCTCCATAAAAATCCTAATTTCATATATTAATCTCATAAACCCTAACTACACCAAAACTCAATCATTTCTACCAACATTAAAATCATTACATATACATCAAAACTATTTCAAAACAACCCATATTTACAATTATTGAAACCTCCCTTAAACCTGAAAATTTCACATATTCATCAAATTCTTAAAAACCAAGCTCCAAGTAAGAATTACTTACCTAAATCTTGATTATTCTTCAAAAGCACCCTAGATCCTTTAAATTCTTTGTGAAATTTGGTGTAATTAATAAAGAAAAACCCTCCTTTTCTCTCTAGAAATTTCGGCCATGGAGAAAAAGAAGAAGAGAAAATAGACTTTTTGATTTTCTTTCTACTTTTCTCAACCACAAGTATATATATATATAATTAATTAATTAATTTAATACTATGATATTTTTAATCTTATTCCTATCCAAAATTAATTTTATTTTTTAAAAAAATCAAATATGTAATTTTTTTTAACTTTTTACCTTTTTGACTTTCTACCATTCTTTGTCTTTTAGTAAAAGTGTATATATTAGGTATATGTTAGGTATATCCTATGTATACATTAGGTATCTAATGTATATTTTATGTATATCCTGTATATATATTAGGTATATACCATACATATCCCTCTTTCAACACATTATTTAACGCTCCATATTAACTAATATTGTGCCTATTAAAAGTACGGATGCTATAACTACAAATGTAGCAGTCACCATATCTTTATTGCACCCAACGTTGCGATCACAATCACAACCTCAAATCTACTGTGATTCCATGAACTGCTTCTTCTATTTAATCTAATTAAGATGGTTTTTTTAATCTAATTAAGATGGTTTTTCTTATTATTTACATTATTTTTCTTAGACATTCCTTATTAGGCATAAGATTAGTTATAATAATGGGCTAGATTTGTATAGGACCTAAAGATTTACGTAGGTTCACTTAGTTATCCAAGTAGAATAAGGAAAGAAAGATCTTGTTACCAAATATCCTAATTTAGGGATTTCCTTTGCCTTGTAGCATTGGGATTTTCTTTGTAGCCTATAAATATGCTTCTTTACTTTGTAAGACACAAGTAAGTTTTGTTTAATAAAATTTGAGAACTTTGCTCTTGAGAGATTTCACTATCTCTTGTTCTTGATTCTTGTTTGAATCAATTTCCACACATAGATTTAACTACTTGAGTGTTGAAAATACCAAGGTTCTTATTTACATTGTTAGATTTTGGTCAAGGTCTTGGAGAAATAATCTAATATAGCTTTCTAAAGAGTTGCTTTTAAGCATAAAGGTGTTGGGTTTTAAGTCGCTAGTTGTGGTTCGTATCAGTTTGGTATCAGAGCTTAGGCTCTAAATCAGGTTCACTAAACTAATCTATCTATCTGATTATATTTAATTAAGTTTGTGTTCTTGTTTCAACCCTATTAAAACAAATTCGAATTATTGTTACTTTTGAATTCTTTGTTCTTCAATTTTGTTGTGTTCTTTATTCCTGAAATTTTAAGTTCATTCATTGTTCTTGTTCAATCCATTAAATATATATATATATATATATATACCAAAAGACTGTTATTTGATCCCAATTCATTATTGTGGGCCTCACTCGAGCATTGATTCATTCCGCTCAGGGACTGGGAGCCGAAATGCTCATTTGGGCTTTGTCTCACACAACACAACCACATACGGTCTTCAGTCAGTTCGATAAGCAGGGGTTTAAAAGTTGGGTTTCCTATTTTGAGAAAATTAGTTTACTCTCATTTTATTGTAAAAAAAAGAAAGTGACTTTTATTTTGAAAAATAGAAATTGGAGATTCGCCACCTTAGTTTATTTTGTTTAGAAAAAATTAAGAAAAAACCCATTTAATTGACTCCATTGAATTTGGTTAATTTTTATCCAAAAAAATACTATTATGAAACCAATCACGATGGGTCCCGGGCTACGTTTTCATGCCAATTTTAACAAAAAATGATTTTTCTCTCTTTAATTAATTTTAATCATTTTTTAATTGAGAAAAATATGATTTTCATGGTTTATGCCATCATTAATCAAGGATGATATAATTATGATGCATGAGCATATTATAACATGGTATCCACGAAATGTAGTATCAGAAAATAATTGTTACAACTTCACTAAAGATAATAATTTCTGCGAAGCTTCAACTCTAACTCTTATGAGTTCTAGATCGAGTACAAATCTCCAATTAACTAATTAACCAAAAGGAATGACAAATAAATCAATAATGGCGACCATTACAAAACTCACCAAATTTACAATGGAGCTCAAAATTCTAAAAAAAAGAAGGAAAGGAAGAAATGAAGAAATAATAATAAAAATTAAAATGATAGGACCGGTTGGGTTTGTTTAGGTGTGAGCTCGCCACTCAGAGTAATATTTCGAGTGTGCCTACTTATCCTGTTTGAATGGAAATCAGAGCCATAAGTAGATTATACCTTTAATTGCAAAAGACTTTAATTAATCAATTTTAATTAATTAATTACCAAATGGAAATAGATATAGAAAAGATAATGATACCTTGGGTAGTTGTTTCTTCTTGACAAAAGGTTGGAGGGCTTTGCTGCTTTGTAACTCCACATGCACGGGAATTTAGATGAAATTAATTAGTGACGGTGTGAGAAAATAATTGTAATAAAAGAGAAAGAATGAATATTTTAATTAATTTTTGTATTTTAAATGCAATTTGGTGGAGTTTCTGATGTGAGCATGGCTACAGAGCCCATGGATTGAAGCATTAGAACACAAAGCTTGAAGATTCTTAGTGGAACAATCACAAGACAAAGAGGCAAGAAGATAAAAGAAATGATGCATCCCAGTTAAATCTAGCAAGTGCACTAGTCATATCAGTAATATGGATTTGTGAATTCGAATATCGGCCCATGAAGACCAAAATTTAAAAGCCAATTATTATATTGTGTTACTATTATTTGAGAAACCATATTTGGAAGAAAATGATTTGAATTTAAATCTAAATTTAAAATAAATTGCTGAAAATTAAATATTTTTGGTTAATAAAAAATAAATTAATCAAAAAATATATTAGAGTCCACAATCCCCCTAAACTTGCATATATATCAAAATTAATTAAGAAAAATTGAGTTAAAATTGGCGGGCTATCTTTAAGCCTAGCTAACCTTATTCAGGGACATAGTTTTTCAAATTAATATCAAACTCTTATTTGGACACTTTAATATTAAATTGCATATGATCAAACCTAGTTATTCGACCTTTTTTAGGAACACGAATAGTGCCACATGCTAATATCAGATTATCTAATTGAACAAATCCTTAATTAAACTTGTTATATAAAATCACCTATATAAATCAAGCATTCAAATTCCATTGATTAAAAATCCTAACTTCTCTATTCGATACATCATTAAGGAATTTAATCAATGAAACATTGAATACAAGCATTAGGAACAAGGACTTTGTATAAATCAACTCAAAAGTAATTAACCCAAATCAATATCCATTCAAAGTTTAGAGTTCATGTTTCCCCTAACAAAAAGAGAACTACTCCATAATTAAATCTAAGAAACTAAAACTGAAATTGAAAGTAAACATGATAAGAATAAGCAAACTCTTGATAGTTGTCATTAGCTTGAGCTTGAACCTCTCATCCAATGGAGATTTTATCTTCAAGGAGAAAGAAGAAGAAGAACTCTACCAATTTTTGCGTGAAGAACAAATCTGATTTTGCTTAGAGAAAAAAAAAACTAAAAACTCTCCTTCAAAACGTCTTTTCCTCTTTTTAAATCTCTCTATTTCCTACTTTATCTAGGTTACAATAAGTAAACTTTCTATTTTGTTTAGACTTCCAAATAAAATAGGAAAACAAATAAAAAAAGTCCTAAATAAAATAGAAAAATAAATAAAAGAAGTTCTAAACAAAATAAATAAAAGAAGTCCTAATGAATTAAGAAAACTAAAAATTTCAAATATTTGTTTTAAATTCATTCATATGCATGACCATGCATTTGCTCATGCGCCTTTATGCCTTTTAAAATTCTACACTGGAAAAACTTTGGCAGCCACATGCATGACCATCTGCATACCTATGCGCCTACCCATACGAATCTCTGCTCTTTTTGTGCTTTCACTGGATCTTTATTGTATTTTTCAAAATTCATCTATAAAGACACAAAATAAGATTAAATAATCAAAATAACTAAAATTAAATAAAAAATATGATAAACTAATAAAAAATAATGAAAACTAATTCAAACGTTGTCCTAATTTGTGTATAAAATATGCATTTATCAACTAACCCATACTTAGCACTTTACTCTTCCTCGAGTAAAGTCAAAATTAAACTAAGCTCGAAAGATTATTTCAACATAGCATAGAAACTTCAAAATTCAAAAGCATGGGTCTCATACTTAACATTAATCACTAAAATTCCATAGAAATTCAATTAAATGGAAGTGAAGGAATAAAAAGATTATATTAATAAAGAAGACAAACTTTGCTCATCCATAAGTCCCCAAAAACTGCAATTACTCAAAATTTGACCCTTCTCATTTATTTATTTGTCTACTTTTAAATCTACTATGTTTTGCTTCCTTTTTTATTTGGCACTTTCTATAATCGTAGTAACTTTTTTATCTTTCGATCGCCACCTTTAGAAAGCACCTTGCTCATATTCTTTAACAAATTTATATAAGTTTGAACTAGAATATCAGAGCAATATCTACTTGGTTAGGGAACTTTCTCTCGTCGCAGTTGCTTTTTGATCGCCACCTTTGGAAAGTCCCTTACTCATATTTCTTAATTTTTTAATTTAATTAGAACTAGAATAGCAGAGCAAAAATTCATTTACTCTTTTTCTAGCTACTTTTTTTTTTGCCTGAGAGTCCACATGGGGCGCATGTCAATCCCTAGTTATTTTATTAAACTAGAACAACAGAGTATAATTTCACAAATTATAGCAACTTCCTTAATGTTCATTTCAAAAATTCATTCAGAAAGGTTGAAAAGAAACATAGGTATTACTAAAAAAAACAAAGTTAATATTATTTATAGAGTTCACAAGGCTAATTTCTATATCAACATAATGCAAGAAATTCCAAAAATTCCATGTAATCATGAAACAAAGACTATAAGTTGAATATAATAGACCCATGAAGTTGAATTAAGAGTTTCAGCTATTACATCAAAATTCTCAAACAAACAAAAGTTCAACAATTTAACAAAAATCAACAAGCTCAAGCTTTACAAGCAAAAGGCTAAGTTTAAACAAGTACAAAAATTTCAAACATCCCACCTCACACTTCGGAACTAGCATTATCCTCAATGCAAAAATTAAAAAGATAAATGAGAGAATAAAGAAAAGTAAAGGTTAGAATACTTCCCTGATATGTTGTGAGGACAACTAGTAGAAAGTTGGGGATGATTGTTCTTGACAGGCCTCTTCTAGATATTCATCCAACTTTCACTCAATTTGATCCAAGCAAGTACTATAGCGATGGAGGATACTTGCAATCTCAGTGTACTTGGCATTCATATCATTATATAATGATTCAATAGATGCCAAAATATGCTCAAGTGTCACCAAAGAGGGAGGGGGACTAGGGGTATCATATGGCAACTCAGTTTGTCCCACAGGTTGTGCTTCCTCATCTATCAAAATGTATTGATCCTCTGGCTTGTAACATAAATGCATAGATTTAAGGGCATCTAAATCTATGAATTGAATTTCTACAGTTGGGTTCCTAAATTTATTAGCCCAAGATGATTTACTATGGCAGTAATCATTTCCCCAACTAAAATATTCTCCTTATCACAGTTGGGGTTCCAATTGCTGGATATGCGATCAATGGAGGCTGAACGGTGTTGTTGGTTCATCACACTGTTGGTGCTCCTTGGGTCATTGCGCTGTTGGTATGGGCTTGAGCAGCTGGCAACACGCAACAACTAGAATTAGTTGTTGCCAGACAAGTGACTGCGATGGAGTAGCTGCTGCTCGGATCGACGCTAGATTTTGGTGGCGCTCGGCTTGCTTGGCATGATGGAGGTGGGTGGTGGTGGGTGGTGCCTACAAAGGAAAGATAGAAATAGATTTAGGGTTTTGTGAGAGAGGAGAGGAGAGAAGAAAGAAAAAGAAAAAGGAAAAGGAAAATAAATAAATAAATAAATATATAATATTATTTAATTTAATATATTTTTTAAAAATTTTTTTCTTTTCTCTTATAATTTAGATTAGAATTTTTTTAAAATGTATTTCTAAAAAAATAACAATGCATTTTTTAATCGTTTTTATTCTTAATGAATTTTTTAATCATTTTTATTCTATTTTTTTAAAAAAATTATAAATAAATAATTAAAAATAAAAGAAATAAAATTAAAAGTAAATAGCTAAATAAATATGTATATAATGAATTTGCATGGGCATGCAATTGCCCATGCACCTTTTTTTTCCTAAATTTGGTCTCCTCAACCCATGTTATATACAATTTTGCTTGAACATGGAAGTGGTTATGCAACTCTCAGCCTCCTTTGCTTGGATGCGCCTGAATTGTGCATGTGTGAGTGCATGACCATGCATCTGATCATGCACAACTCTGCCCAAAATTTTTCTTCATTCTAAGATCTCCAAAATAAGAGCCGTTTTAAACACTTATGTACTCTCAACCAAAAATTTAAAAGGACAACTCCAAACTTAAAGCTTATAACATCAATTAGGATTAAACAAATACATTAAAAATAATAATGAAAATAAAAATAATAAAAACATATTCCTAAGAGTTCAAGTAAAAGAAGCTAACTAAACTAAAAATCAAAATAAAAAGATGAGAATATAGAAAAATAATTATAAGTTATAGTCGTTAGCTTGACTTTTTTTTAGGAGCTCAATATCTCAATTTGTTACTATCATAAAGCAATAAATTTTTATCCGATACAAGCTCCTTTTTGACAATGCGTTTATTATGCCAATCCTTTATTTTCTTCTTGTAAATATTTGCATTGTCATATTTTAGTTGATTAGGTAAAGGCTTAAACTCTGTTTTTGCCATTTCAACTTATGGCTCCTCCTTTGTTCCTATCACAATGTTAGATGGTGGTTCACTCTCCAACTCTATTACTTCCTTTTTCAACACATGATCCTCCTCTTTAATGGTAGTTGAAAGCATGAGACATCTCTCTAAGTTATCTTCTATTAGAATATCTTGTTGATATTCATCTGCACACTCATCAATAATATCAATTTCATAACAAATATCATCAAAAACTAATAGAAGGCTTTTTCCTTTATTGTTTGATATCAAAACTTATTTCTTCATCATAAAAAAATTTAAAAAATTTTGCCTTATTCTTATCCTTCCAAATCCTATCTGGGTAAGGAAAATCAATCGCATCTACATTAAAATTTGATTTGAGAGTTGTAGATGTAATGCTTTCCTTGCCTTTCTCTTCCACACTTACCTCAACCGGGTTTGAATGAATCACCTTTTCAGCTTTTATCTTTTGCTTGGGCTCTTTTAGTGTTATGGCCATAACATGCTCCTTTGAGTTTGTCTCTGAATTACTTAGCAATGACCCTTGAGTTCTACCCATAATAGCATTGGCAAGCTGTCCAATTTTTATCTCAAGATTCTTCATAGAAGCCTTATGATTTTGCAACCTTGCTTCAATAGAGGTAATAAACTTTGTCATCAGCTCCTCCAAGTTAGATTTATTTTCTTGTGGTGGAGGATGAGGTTTTGGTTGGAATCCTGGTGGTTGTTGTCTCCTTGATTATTGTTGTTGTTCCATGAAAAGTTTGGGTGATTGTGCCAACCAAGGTTTTAAGTGTTGCTGAAATAATTATTTTGCCTGTGAAAATTATTAACAAAGTTAGCTTGGTTAGGCATAGTATTCACAACAAACACACTACTTGCTTCACACTTTTGATTTGAGTGCCTTCCACCATAAAGATCGCAAATAGATGTCACTAGAGCTGGTGTAAATTGTAGCCCTCTTATGCTCTTATTCAATGCTTCCATTTGAGCTATTAATGTTGTAATAGCATCTACATTGTACATCCCAGTTACCTTATTTATGGATTCTCTACCATTGGACCATTCACATGAGTTGGCGGCTATCTCCTCTATCAATTTATAGGCTTATTCTGGTGATTTTCATGTATAGTGAACCTCTAGCTGCAACATTTATCATGCTTCTAATTTGGCTATTTATTCCATTGTAGAATGTTTGCACTCTCCACCTAATAGCTATCAACATATCCTTGTATCTCTCCCATGCCTCATATAAAGTCTCTGAGTCTTCCTGCGAAAATCTAGCAATCTCATTAATTAATTGTGCAATTTTATATGGAGGAAAATACTTACTAAGAAATTTTTGAGCCAATCCATTCCAAATGGTTATGGAGTTTGATACTAAGGATTGTAACCAATTTTTTGCTTAATTCTTTAAAGAGAAAGGAAAAAGAAAGCCTCTTTGCATCTTTTGAAAGTCCATTGTACTTGGAATTGTCACAAATTTGGAGGAAGCTTGCTATTTGCTGGTATGGGTCCTCATTGGGCAAATCTCAAAATTGACAAGTTTGTTTAATAAGTTGTGCTACAGCTGGGTTGATTTCAAAGTTGTTGGCTTGAATCGCATGTTTAAGCATGCTCGATCTTGTGCCCTGTAATGATGGGATAACATAGTCTCTCATAGTTTGAATATATTGTTGAGCATCTCTAACACCATCATTGTTTTCCCCTAGTGGAAGAATTCATTGATTATTACCCATGTAGAGTTGACACTAGAAAGGAATATGAAAAAGAAAAGAAATTAAACCAAGATAAAGATAAAATCTCAAATTAACAGCTAATAACAATATAATAACTTTTAGATAAATCTTTGGTCCTCGGCAACGACGCCAAAAACTTGATGCGTCCCAGTTAACTCTAGCAAGTGTACTAGTCGTATCAGTAATATAGATTTTTGAATATGCATATCATCTTAGGAAGACCAAAATTTAAAAGCCAATTATTATATTGTGTTACTATTATTTGAGAAACAAGATTTTGAAGAAAAAGATTTGAATTTAAATCTAAAATTAAACTAAATTGCTGCAAATTAAATATTTTTGGTTAATCAAGAATAAAGAAATCAATAAAATATGTTAGAGTCCACAATCCCCCTAAACTTGCATAGATATCAAAATTGATTAAGAAAAATTGAGTTACGATTGGGGGGCTATCTTAAGCCTAGCTAACCTTATTCATGGATATAGTTTTTTAAATTAATATCAAACTCTTATTCAGAAACTTTAATATTAATTTGCATATGATTATTTAACCTTATTCAGGAACATGAATAGTGCCACATGCTAATATCAGATTATCTATTCGAACAAATCCTCAATTAAACTTGTTATATAAAATCACCTATATAAATCAAGCATTCAAATCCCATTGAATAAAAATCCTAACTTCTCTATTTGACACATCACTAAGGAATTCAATCAATGAAACATTGAATACAAGCATTAGGAATAAGGACTTTGTATAAATCAACTAAAAATTAATTAACCCAAATCAATATCCATTCAAAGTTTAGGGTTCATGTTTCCCCTAACAAAAAGAGAACTAAACTAAACTGAAATTAAAAGTAAACATGATAAGAATAAGTAAACTCTTGATAGTTGTCTTTGGCTTGAGCTTGAACTTCTCCTCCAATGGAGATTTTGTCTTCAAGGAGAAAGAAAAAGAAGAACTCTACCATTTTTTGCATGAAGAGCAAATCTAATTTTGCTTAAAGAAAAAAAACTAAAAACTCTGTCAAAATGTATTTTCCTCTTTTTAAATCCCTCTATTTCCTACTTTCTCTAGGTTACAATAAGTAAACTTTCTATTTTGTTTAGAACTCTAAATAACATAGGAAAATAAATAAAAGAAGTTCTAAACAAAATAAATAAAAGAGGTCCTAATGAATTAAAAAAAACTAAAAATTCTAATTATTTGATGTAAATTCTTGCATATGCATAGAGGTGCATTTGCTCTTGAGCCTTTATGCCTTTCAAAACTCTGCACTGAAAAAACTCTGGCAGCCACATGCATGACCATTTGTATGCCCATATGTCTGCCCATGCGCATCTCTACTCTTTTTGTGCTTTCACTGGATCTTTGTTGTATTTTTCAAAATTCACCTATAAAAACAAAAAATAAGATTAAATAATCAAAATAAATAAAATTAAATGAAAAATACGATAAAACTAATAAAAACTAACGAAAACTAATGCAAATGTTATCCTAATTTGCGTATAAAATATGCATTTATCAAGAAGCTAAACAAGCTTATGTTTAGAGCTTCATTGATTCACATATGGAAACATATGGATAGAGAAAAGACCAAAGGAAGCTTATCAACTTATTGCAAGCATTAAAGCTAGAAAACATAAAGGCACTGAACTCGAGCTATACTACTTGATTTTGTACTTGGAATACATAGTCCATTTTTGCATGTTTAATTTATTATCTGGAGGTTTATTATTGTTTTTTTTACTCCAGGAACTTATATATTTTGGGCTATTTGTATTTTAGGCCCATTGGTCAATTGTCTTGGTTAAGTAGTTTAAGGTTAGAGTTATTTTTGTTAACAAACAACCTAGCCTAGGGTTTTAATTATTGTAAACGCTATTTAAACTCTTATCTTCCTCTGAAAAGGGGTTGGCCATTTTTTATAATAGAATTTCCAAAATTCATGAGAGATCTTTGCCTCTTGTTTCTTGGTTAGATCAAGGATGATACTTGTAAAGTTAATTGCTTTGAGGTAGGTTAATTCCAAGGTTCTCTTCCTCAGGGTCACAAACTTGGCAAGGATTAGATTTCATCTTCCAAGGGATTGATATCACATGCAAAGATAAGGGGTCTCTAGTTCAGTATACCAGTGGCTCGCATCAGTTTAGTATCAAAGCTTCAACTTGAGATTATGTTCCACCTTATTTCTATCTACCCATCCTAATTAAAACCTATTCTTGTTTGTTCTTGTTCATCTTATTCAAAAAAAAAAAATTCCATTGTTGTTTTCAATCTTTTATTCTTCGCTTTCACTGTGTTGCAATTTGAGTCATATCTTTGTTTATTCCATTGTGTCTTGTGTCTTTTTTTTATTTAACTCCATTGGTTAAAAAAAGAATTCCATTGATTAAAAAAAGAAACTGAATTGTTGTTGAACCAAGTTCTCCATTGAAAGTTTTACCAGTTGAGTTTGCATCCACCAAAGCAAGGTTCTTGAACACTAGCAGCTATAAAGAGTTATTTTAAATTATGAAAACCTAGAAATTTTTGAAACCTAGTTCACCTTGTGTTTAGCGGTTACAAAAACTATATGGCAGTTGCATAACTATCCTAACGGTCACCCTACTCTCGACACGAACCATCGTTAATCTTACTGCCAAAATTTAGAAAATTTACCTTTAACCGTCTTGCAGTCGTGTAAACCCTTAATTTTGGCACTGAATGAATTTGATTTTAATGAAATACCTAAATTAAATTTAATCTGATTGAATTAGGTCCAATTGAAGTTCAACCAATTGTAATACAGACCAACTTGGTTCGATTGGGTTAGCTAAGCTCAATATGAGCCAAAAGACCCATGAGCCAAGCTCATAAGGAATTTGGCTAGCCAAATTAGCCTTGAGTCATGGTCATGATGAATTTGGCATGCCAAATTTTCCATGGACACTTGACTATGGCGAATTGGCAAGCCCAAATTCGCCATGGTCCTTTAATCCTATTTTAATATGGGTTATTAAGCGGTTTTAAGTTTCCTAATTAATGTGGGACTTCGAATAGCTTTCGGATAAGCAGAGATTAGGGTTTTGAATTGAATGATCTTTGCCTATAAATATATGATTAAAAGAACAGAGAAAGAAAGGGGGGAGAAGCAATAAGAAACACACAGAACTCCAAAAATAAAAAGAGACAGAATCAAATACAACAACGAAAAGCAATCAGGAGAGGCAGTAGCTTGCCTTCGGATTGTTTCCCCTTGATCAAGATTTCAATTGATTCAATCAGACAGTAGCAGTAAGGTAGAAAGCTTGATTCAACACTCTTAACTTTGGTGGACCCAACAAACGAAGGTTTGACTTCTTATTTAAAATTTACAGCATCCATTTATATTATTATTTCATCATCTTGCAATTGTTTAAGTTTATACTAGCAATTTCTTAATATCTTGTATTAGCCATATTTGCCCGGTAGCAATAAATTTGATAATATATCAATACTCATTGTCCATCAATTTACAAAAACAATCACAGTAGCCAAATAAATAATTCAGTAGCCAAATAAATAATTCAATAACAAAATAAATGATTATTTCAGGCATGAATTAAGTTTAAATAACATATATATTCATGGATTTAATCACAATAGCAAAGATTGAACATAAAACCTAATCTTATTTTCTAAAATAATAAAATGCTAACTTCCAAACCAAAATCCTAATTTCAAAACTAAAACCCTAGTTTCCAAATTAAAACCTTAGACTTCCATCCAAAACCCTAATTTCTAAACCAAAATCCTAATTTCCAAATTAAAATCCTAAAACCCTAATTTCCAAACTAAAACCCTAGTTTCCTATCTAAAACCCTAATTTTGTTTCCAAAACCCTAAAAACCATGTTTTTAACCCCTATAAATCCAAATTTAATATGTGAACCTTAATTTTGTATATTTGATGCTTTAAACCCTAGTTTTGATTATTTGATTTATTCTATACTTGTGATTGATGATTTATTTTATTTGTTTTATAATGGATGACTTACTTTTAATTATTGTGAATGTTTGAATGGTTTAATTAATTATTTTAATATTGATTATTTTGATTTTAAAAATATAAGAGGTATGTTTCTACTTTGTGAGTATCTCATTAGTTAAGTTCAATATAATTTAATTTATTTTGAGCATTTGGATTAATGTAAAGGACATGTTTCCACTAAATGGTTGGTGTTCTATTTATTTAGTTTTGGATATTGGACAATTTTTGTAGGGGCATATTTCCATCTTATATGGGTGCCCATCTCTATTTGTTTGGATCTTCTTTGCTTTAATACAATGAATGTTTATTTATTTTAAATTGCATGTAGTATGGATAATATTATAATATTTAAGAATAATAAAATTTAGACCTGAAAAGGAGGCCAGCTCTAATGAACTGGGCGTTATGGGGGGTGCTGAGTCATTCTCACCTTCCCCATGCATACCCAACTTTCAAACCCATTAGGGGGGGATTCCTTAGGAATCGAGTCATCCACCCTTTTCTTTTTCCCGGCCCATCCGGGTGGCGAATCTATTTTCTCCGGGTTTAGGCTCATGTTCTCTAAGACCCTCAGCCTAACAGTGTCGAAGTTGCAAGAACCATTCTACATCGGAGTGGGGGAAAAAATCTATGCTCATAGTGGTGACTCCAATGGGGATAAGAGAAGTTGATTCTGTTAGTCTTTATATTATTTTATTCTTCCTTATTATGATATTGTCTATTGCATCATTTAGATTGCATTGTGTGCATGAGTTAGGATGCCCGTGTAACCCGTGCTGTGTTATATAAGGGATACCATACTTTCACTCAGGGTATGGAGATTGAGCATGGTATAACCAATCATAGCCTTATACCTTTTGGTATATACTTGTTATGGGAGCCTAGACTTTTCAATCTAAAGACTAAAGCTCATGTAATTGGCCTAGTTACTTTCCTTAGGTTTTTACCCAAATGCTTATTGTTTGACTATGATCGATATATCTTGGTTTGAACCATGACTTATTTGGTTTATTCTTTTTCTAATATGACCTAATTATATTGTAAGCTCAAAATAATTTTTATTCCTTTAAACCCAAAAGACCAAAACTATTTTCAAAATTTTAAAGATGGTCTTTGGACATGAAAATCTTTTAAGACGGGTCAAAAATCTTTTTTCACCATATGGCCCAAACTTAAAGCCCAAAATTCATTTTTAAAATAAACTTTCAAAAGATGATCTCAAGACTATTTTTGTAATATCCTCATATATGGTCTAGAAGTTTTGATTATGTTGTTGATGTTGTTGTTATTGTTGTTGTAGTGATATATTGGATTGAATATATGTGTTAAATTGCAAGAGAAAAGATTTTGGAAAGTGAATGCTTGTGTATATGTGTTTTGGAAAGAAAATAGGGTTTAGAGAGAATGATATATGTTGTGTATATGATAATATATATAACATATAAATGGGTCAAAGGAAGAGTCAAAGGAAGAGAGATATTTTTGTGTTAAGTGTGTAATTACATATGTGGGCTTATATGAGACAAAAGGTTAGTTATATGGTTAAGGGCAATTTGGTAATTGCTTGGATAAGATTACTTGGTGGAGATTAAAAGCAAAATTTGACTTTGCTTCTTGATATTTTTCTTCTTCTTTTCCATTGTGGCCGGCTCCTCCTTAGACAAAGGAAGCAAGAGGCAAAGAGAAGATCTTGTTGAGTGAAGCTCAAATTGAAGAAAGATTAAGTGATCAAGTTGGTGATTCAAGAAGTTTTGTAACTTTGGTAAGTTCTCTTGTGATCTTTGTGTTTATTTGAAATGATATGTGAGTTTGATAGATTTTTAAGAGTGTGTTGGTTGATTTTGAGATGTGAGAAGTGTTTGAGTGATTGGATGATGGATATTGAGTATGGATTGAAGAAAAGAGTAAGTGGTTGGAAGAGATGATGTTGTATATGTGGTAAGGGTTTTGAGATGATTTTGTGTTTGGTGTTTGATGTGTGTTTTGGTTTGTTTTGGGTGTGTTGCAAGTTTGAGATGAGTTTTGAGTATGTTTTGTTAAGATTATTTGAAGAGGATGTTAGTGTATAGAAGTGTGTTGTTGAGTGTATGGTTGTTTTTGATCGGAGTCTTGATTTGTGGCCGGACACGCCCATGAGCACGTCCAGGGTTTTTAGGCGTGTCAATTGTGTTGGAGGCAGTAGGTTTGACATGACCAGTAGCACGCCTGTGTTATTGAGCGTGTCATAGCTACTGTAAGATTTGAGAATTTACACGCCCAGGAACACGCCCATGTTGTTGAGCGTGTAAATGTTTCTGTGTTGTGGAGTTAGGGCACGGCTATGAACACGCCCGTGTGGGTGAACGTGTCAGGGTTGAGGTTTGCCCTAATTAATTCCTAATTGGATTATCTCTTGTGTATCCTTAAACAAGTATATGCTATTACTTTTGATTTAAGTCTTGAAGATAGTGATTGATCATTGATCTAAGAGGTTAAAGAATCTTGGACAAGGAAATGTTAGGAGTTGTATGAATTGTTAGTAAAATAAGTACAAATCTTGTATTATTGCATTGTTGCATATGATGATAATGGCAATGTATATGATACTATGTGAACAATGTGATATTTCATGTATTGTGACTCATGTGATGAGTAATGTGTTTGGTTATGTTTATATCAATAATGCTATATGTATAATGTGATGGAATAAAATGCCATTGTGATTGGCTATGGTAACTTATATGTGATATGAGGCCATTGTTATTGGCTATGATGAGAGTTGAGAATGGAAATGATAATTAAATAATAAATGATTTGTGTGGCTAATGTGTTATTCCATTTTCAGAGTTTGTTGTTGGTGGCATGCCTAATAAGTGTAACAATCTCTTGAAGTTAGGTTGGATTGAATCCTTGAAGCCTAATTGAGATGTTACCACCCTTGAAGCTAGATTGGGTTGGTTCTTGAAGCCAAGTTGGGTTGATGCTTAGCATGCTTTGCTCCCCTTGAAGCTTGGTTGAACCTAATCCTTGAAGCCTAGTTGGGTTTATGATATTGATAAATGTGATGATAAAACCAAAACATTAACTCTGAAAATTGAATGGCATATTAGTGTGTCTTGGGCCCATGCTTGTCTTTGTTTAGTGTTGATTATGAATGATTAAATGAATACTAATGAGGTATATAATAAGATGTTGAAATATGATATGTCTATTTATGTTGAGTTATGAAATGTAAAGGTATGTTGTTAGCTTTGCATATATGATGTTACATGTATAATATGGATTGAGAATTGGCATTGCATTGCATTAAAGCATAACATCAGCATGAATTATCTTACTAAGCCGTTGGCTTAGCGCGATAGTGTTTGATCGCGCAGGTAATAGGGTTGAACCCGAGAGCTCTTCGAGACCGAGTGAGAGTAGACAGTGAAGAGTTGATTTTGGGAACTTAAAGATCAGAGGAGACTTGCCAATCATGTATAACTCTTTTATATTTTGTAAAGTAATGATTTTAATGTAAATATTTGATAAATTCCGCTGCGTAACAACTAAATGTATCTATATATATATCTATTTAGCTTTGTATTACAAGTTAACTACTTATCTTTCTATAATGTATACAATTGAAAAATTATGGTATCATTTAAAATGTTTTGAATGTTAAAAAAATCTGTAGCATCTCTATGTTTAGTGCATGTATACTACATTGTGGTGTTTGTAGTGTGCATGTATTGAATGTAGGGGTGTTACAATTTTTATGCAAAATTTTCTTAACCTTCTTCTTAAATGAGCTTACAACTACTTAAGTCAATTATGGAATACCAAAAATCAATTGTGGGCCTAATTTATACTAAGAATTGTTAATCATGGGCTTTTTGTGGCATGAATCATTGGTTATTTTTCTAAATTGGTTGAATCATTGATAGTTCGATGAGATGATAAATCGAATGGATAGGGCAGAAGCTTCCATTACTAGAGGTCAACCTAATAACAACCCTAATGACCTCGGAGAAAAGTGAATAAAAGAGGACAAGTAGAGGAGAATTCAAAGGAAGAAGAATCATTTGGAGAAAATGAAAAGGAAGAGGAAGTGAGGCTAAGAGGGAGATAAAATAATCAAGGCAAAGGAGTGAAACTGAAGATACATTCGTTCCATGGAAGAATGGATCCTGAAGCTTACTTGGACTGGGAAAAAAAGATAGAGTTAGTGTTCAATTGCCATGAATACACTGACTTCAAGAAAGTGAAACGAGATATTGTTGGATTTAAAGATTATGCCATCCCTTGGTGGGATGACACAAAACAAAGAAGGAGAAGGAATAGAGAGGCCAATTAAATAGTGAAGAGACCATAAATCTATTATGAGAAGAAGGTTTGTACAAAGCCACTACTATATGGAATTGTACAACTGTCTTCAAAACTTCACTCAAGGCTCCAAGAGTGTAGAAGAATACTAGAAGGAGATGAAAGCGTGCATGATTAGAGCTAATGTGGAGGAAGATGGGGAAGCCACCATGGCTAAATTCTTAAATGGGTTAAATAGAGACATAGCCCATGTGGTGGAGTTACAACCATACATGGAACTTGAAGAAGTTCTACACTTAGCATTCAAAGTGGAAAGGCAATTGAGGAAGAGTAGTATGAGTCATTTCTCTTCTTCAACATCTTTTAAGCCTACCTAGAAGAAAGATGAAAAGGCTACTTCATCCAAGCCTAAAATCGAGCTCAAAGAAGTTGTTAAGGCTCCTGGCACTAGTAAAGATAAAGGTAAGACTGAATCTAGTTCTAAAATGAAATGTTTTAAATGTGGTAGTGCAGGTCATTAAAAGAGGGAGTGCCCCAATCAGAGGATGATATACATGCGAGATGGGGAGTATTTTTTGACTAGTGATGAGGAGAAAGGTGAGGAAAAAGAGGAGTCTAAAGAAGAAGATAGTGAATATGAAGAAGGGGATCTTATTCCTGCAGAGAGTGGTAGAACACTTATAGCTAGGAGAGCTTTTAATTTACAAGCTCAACATGTTGATTGTGATCAAAGAGAGAATTTATTTCATACAAGGTGCATAGTAGAAGACAAAGTTTGTAATGTGATTGTTGATGAAGGGAGTGTGACAAATATTGCAAGTACCAACTTAGTATAGAAGCTTGGTTTACCAACTATCAAGCATCCCTAACCATACAAATTGAAGTGGCTCAATGATTGTGGGGAAATTAGAGTGACAAGACAAGTGCTTGTTGCTTTCAAAATAGGCAAGTATCAAGATGAGATATTATTTGATGTAGTACCTATGCAAGCAGGGCATTTGTTATTGGGAAGGCCATGGCAATACGATTAGAGGGTGATGCATAATGGTTTCACTAATCATTACTCATTTAAGAAGGATGGAAGAAAAATTACTTTGGTACCATTGTCACCTAAGGAAGTTGTGAGCGGGGATTTTCACCCCCACTCCCGGTGGAATGGTTCTTGCGACTTCGGCACTGTTTAGGCTCGGGGCCTTAGAGAACACGAACCTAAGTCCAGAGAAAAATGGAGTCGCCACCCGGACGGGCTGGGAAAAAGAAAGGGATGGATGACTCAATTCCTAAGGAATCCCTAACCCCCTAATGGGTTTGAAAAGTTGGGTACGTGTGGGGAAGGTGAGAAATGGCCCAGCACCCCCACAACGCCCGGTTCATTAGAACCGGCCCCCTTTACAGGTCTTAATATTATAAAATTCTTAAATATAACAATATTATCCATATTACACACAATAATTAAAAGAAAGCATCAATATATTAAAATCAAAGCAATGTCCAAACAAAACAAATAAATGGACACCCATCCAAGGATGGGAACATGTCATTACATCACTTGCCTAAATAGGGCACCCACCAAAAGGTAGAAACATGCCCCTTTACATAGGTTCTAAAATAGAAAAGCAAAAAAACACTACAAGGAAAACTGAATCAGACAACGCTTTCTGGCCGTTGTCTGATGAAGACAAAAACCGTTGTCTATTGAAGCGATGTCTGATAGCATTTTAGACAACGGTTTTAAAACCGTTGTATGATGTAGGTTTGTACAACGGTTTTTAATTTTATTAGACAACGGTATTTGGCCGTTGTCTGATGATGGTTCAGACAACGGTTTCTAATTTTTCAGACAACGGTTTTTAACCGTTGTCTGATGGTTTCCACAACGGTTTCTAAATTGTCAGACAACGGTTTCTAAATTTTCAGAAAACAGTTTTTAACCGTTGTCTGATGAAGGTTTAGACAACGCTTTTTGATCGTTGTCTGACGAAGACAAAAACCGTTGTCTATTGAGGCGATGTCTGATAGCATTTCAGACAACGGTTTTTAACCGTTGTCTGAAGATGGTTTCCACAACGGTTTTTAGTTTTATCAGACAACGATTTTTAACCATTGTTTGATGAAGGTTTAGACAACGCTTTTTGACCGTTGTCTGATGAAGACAAAAACCGTTGTCTATTGAGGCGATGTCTGATATCATTTCAGACAACGGTTTTTAACCGTTGTCTGAAGATGGTTTCCACAACGGTTTTTAGTTTTATCAGACAACGGTTTTTAACCGTTGTCTGATGAAGGTTTAGACAACGCTTTTTGGCCGTTGTCTGATGAAGACAAAAACCATTGTCTATTGAGGCGATGTCTGATTAAGGTTTATACAATGCTTTCTTATTAAAAATCGTTGTCTGATTAAGGTTTACACAACGCTTTCTTATTAAAAACCGTTGTCTGATGAAGGTTTACACAACGCTTTCTTATTAAAAACCGTTGTCTGATTAAGGTTTACACAACGCTTTCTTATTAAATACCATTATCTAATGAAGGTTTACACAACGCTTTTTAATTTTTCAGACAATGGTTAATTAATCTAAAACCGTTGTAGAAGGACGCTAAATACAATAGTTAATTAATGTGGCACACTGAATATTAGACAATAGTTTCAATGTTCATTTTCATTTCACCACCATTGTCTGTTAAACTGTACATTATACATATAAGACAACACTTTACAATGGAGGATTGCAAATTTGGGAATAAAAAAACCTCCACAAATTCAACCATTCAACATATTAACAAACTAAAAAAAAAAATCAACACTATACATATATCACTGAATTATACTATTAACTTCAACTTGAATGACGCTTCATGAAATATTTGGCGAAGTTAATCCTAATCTCGTTGATGTCGGCATCACTATACTCCAAGTTGCCTCTACGTAGCCACTGAAAAATGAATCAAATTTTGGTTAGCCACATGTGGTAAATACAAAACTATTATATAAAAAATGAAAATAATTAAAATTCTCAACTTAGCTGCAAACTGAAGCTCCTTGTCATAACAGATTTCCTTCATGTACCTCATGACAAAGAGGCCGCAGTCCGTGGCCCCTTTCTGCATAGGAACCCCTTGAAATAGCAAATGAAAACAAAAATGAAGTACCACATGTTACATCCATATGTAAACTCATATGCAAACCAACACATCAACCTAATCACACAACCTAACCTGAAATCTGAACAAACATTCTGAAAAATGAACACAAGACACATCCATATAAAATTTCAGGCTCAACGAGCAAACTCATACCTGTAATATGCATATTTGCTTTAAATGATAAGAAATGAAAGAAGAAAACATTAAAAGACAAACTTGCTCACATAAAGTATATTGCAAAGCTTAGAATAAAAGAAAAAAGAAAATAAAAATCACATAAGAACAAACTCTCCAGTGCAAGAATCCCATCAGTTTCAGGTTCTGCTATAGTTTAGACTTTTAGAGGCATTTCTTAAATTGAAAGAGAACCCCCAAACTAGACATGCCAGCAGCCACCAACCTTTGCAAAGATCAAAATAAATGTACTAAATTTAACATATCCACACCCTCATATCATAAGAAGAAATTTGTATGCTGCTTGATTAACAAAGTAGACTTCAACATTGATTTTAAAATTTACAGTGATACTTAAAGCTGAAACCCATAAGAAGAAGATGATTTTTATTCTAAAAGATTCAAGACAGTAGACTAGATTTAAAAGCAGAGGAAACTGAGCTTGAAGAGCTGTATTCTTTACAAATATTAATCTGCATGAACAAAGGTAATCTGAAGAAACAAAACGACATTTTTTTGAACAATTTGAAACAAAAATCAGTTTGGGAAGAACTCATAATAGGCATACTAATCATCAATCAAACAAAAAGACTTCAAGAAAACCACTGTCATCCTCAATCAACACAACATTATTCATCAACATAGATCAAAATAACAATATAGAAGAAACAGATTTGACGAATGTCAAACGGAGATGAGCAAATAGAGACATTGGTTTTAATCCAGAAACAAAATAAAAGTTGAAACAGAAACCAGAGCAATAGTATAGAAATACCAATCCAATATCAAATTCCCAATCAATCTCATCATCAAGAATTATATATTATACTATATACTATTATACTAATATATAATAGTAGATTTTATTTTTTGACTAACTGAACAAGAAAACACAAGGCCACGGACTGAAACATCTTCAATAGAAATATTCAATATGAAAACCAAAGCCACAAGAGAACACAAAAGGCAATCCAAATATATACGAGCAAGTATACAAGTAATGCCAGCAGTGCTGCAATTTGAAATGAAAAAATGCAGACCAACTGAAAATGCTTTGTGGACTCCAAGTTTGTACTCAAATGAAAAAATGCAGTCCAAATTTAGCAATATTTCTTTCATAGAACAAGCAATTTACATATCAATTTCCAATCCAATGCTCCATTTTCCCAACAGCAAAAAAGAGTATAGGCAAAATTATTGTATAAATTGTATAAATCAGAAATGATGAGAAAAACAATGCCACCATGTTCTCCCATAAAATTTTCCTCCTCACAGTCTTGTTGATACTCTCCTTGTATAACTTTATGGCACTATAAGAAACACAATATAAGTCAACAAAATTGCATTTTCCCCAAATTTTATAACTTAAGACTAAATAGGCAGACTTTAGAAGCGCAACTTACTTGTCAACAACCTCTATCCATTCCTGGCTAGCAATGCGACGTTTAAGAGGGTCCATGTGGTAGACTACCTCTCCCGTCGGATTTACAACAATCAATACCCAGTGATTCCTACGAAATAACAAAATAAAATACAAGCAATTCTTCATATTTGGAAGAACATAACGCCAAACAATTCATTGAACAAAAAGTAATGCTAAACTTAAATAAACAATTCATGAATCAATCATAGCAACAACAAGCCAAACTTAAAGTAATGCCAAACTTAAATAAACAACAATATCATGTCATTTTCACAAATGAGGGAAAACAGGAACAAGATGGTCAAACTGATAATGAAAAGTGATACTACTAACATTTATATATACATACGGACATAATATATCTTTTATACTAAATTGCTGCTGCTTAAACAGGAACAAGAAGCACATAAGGTTTAACTATGATTACTGCTTCAATGCATATTGTCAAATTCAGATTGTCAAATGCTGTAAATGAGAATTAAAAAATCTGAATAAATACAGAACTGACAATGAAACAATGATTTCAATCACCAAAATAGCAATCACAAAGGCTCAATTCATAACATCAATCACAATCACATACAGAAGCAGCGTTATTTAGCTACTAACTCTCATTAGCTATGATAGCGGATAAAAAAGAAAGGTAAAGAAATACTCACACATCGTTGAAAGGCAAGAGAAAGTATTTCCCTTCTTTAGCCCCCTTAAATCGACTCGCAAGTGTACGTGACCTCCCCCTGAATTACCACATCCAATGGCACCAATCATGCCGGGATCCACAAAGCCAATCATATCAACCATTTTATGCCTTTTGACATATTCATACAAATAGCTGCATACAAAATGAAGTAATAGTTGGTACATATTATCAGTTTAATTCCAGCACAATTAACAAAGAAAATAAAAAGCTTTTGTACTTGGAAACTTACTGAATAAATATGGTAAGTATGGATCCGGACATTTCACCTCCGGCGCACACAGCATGTAGATCTTGTAAGAACACAACTTGCTTTTTGCTCACACCAAATGCTTCTTCACTTAGGGCAAAACTAACTGTTCGATCATCGCTTAAGGCATCCTTCGCCCACAGCCACAAACGTTTCAAAGGCGCTGGATAATCAGCACCCATCTGAACATGCAGCTCCTCCTCAAACATATCAGCTTCTATAACAATAGGCTTCTTTAATTTATTGGAGGCTTTTTTCTTCACACAAGCTTTTTTAAAACTCTGAAAATAAAAAATTTGCACGTGAACACAGTAAATAGCAAAAAAAAAAAAGCAATTATGCAAACTTTCATTTCTCAAAACTTAACCTTTGGATTAGACACCCCATCCAGTACAATCAAATTTCTCGGCCATCCTATAAAAGTACCCACGGCTTGGTCCACAGTAGCAATTTCATCGCCGACTGGGAATGGGATATTGACGTCTGTAAATATAAAAAAATGGAAAAATTACATTTATTTATATGTTTGAATATAATCATTAGAAGTTCGAATAAATAGTAAGTAGTATCCTCAAACCTTGAATTGTACGAGTGATCGACACTCTTGCATTCTCTTATGCAATCTTAACTACATGGAGAGATGGCTCATGTCATTCAACAACCGGGACTTCAACAACCTTTGCATAAGCAACAATATTGCTCGGTGATCCTATGGCCAGCTTCGCCAATTTCACTTGATTATCAAACCCATCATCATCATTTTTTTAACGATGTCATCATTTTCGATTTCAACAACCTCCTCATTATTGGGACCTTTGACATCAGCAGAAACCTCAATACCTTCTGCCTCCTCAGCAGCAGCAACCGTAGCAACAACCTCGATACGTTCTGCCTCCTCAGCAGCAGCAACCTCATCAACATCTGCAGCAACCTTAGCAGCAACCTCATGAACATCATCCTTATCAAGCACCTCCACTTTCTCCAAAGCAAGGACCTTCTCATCATCAACAGAATTGAGACTCCTTTTTGCTTCATCCGAATTGAGACTCCTTTTGCTTCAACAGAATTTGCATCAAATTGAGGACTCAAATTCTTCCTCACAACCGGCACTTGCGCCTCTTGATCCTTCACAATAGGAATTGAATTGGAGCAACTTGCTTGTTGGGAAGGCATGTTTGGACTAGACACAGGCTTTGACAAAAATTCTGCTCTAATCTTGGCAATTTCAGCAGCCCAAAATGCATCTCTCTGTGCTATAATTTTCTTGGTCTCCTCCTCCATGACCATTTGAACCCCCTCCCGTATCTTTTCATCAATACTCTTTGCTTTTCTCTGTCTTGGGAGACCAAAATAGACAGATTGCTTCACATGCCTTCCCTGGCCACATACTCTTCCTGAATGCTCCGGTTTACCAAGTGCCTTTGATAACACATCATCAGTGCCTTGTTCAACTACTTCACCTGAACTAACTTGCTCCTTTAATGACTCCTAAAAAATAGACCCAAAATGGATGTAGTTAATAAATTAGGAAACAAGAAAAGTTGCTGAATTGAGTTGAAACTTGAATCGAAAATCAGAACTTATGATTTCCTTAGCTTTGTGCTTCACTCTCTCATCTTTAAACTTTCCTTGTCTGTCTTGCCTTGTAAGGATCCAAGCCTTCGATCGATCGATCTCTGAAATCCCTTCAGGATGAGATTCAGTCTGCATGTATATATAGAGGATGACCTCATTAGTAATATAAACATGTTTTAAGAAGCATTATAAATCCATATTGATGATACACAAGTCATAAAAAAAAAATTAAATACACAAGTCAACACTAACCCATTCACTTTCCAAGTTCGCGTATCCTTTTCGAGACAAACGATGAGGATATTCGTTTTGCATACTTCTCTTGTGTTGTTCTTCATGAATTTGCTATGACAAAAAGGAACAAAACATCATAAGTATGAAAAAGGAATCCAGATTACCATTTGGAACTAAATTAAGAAACAAGAAAATTGAAGATTTCCTTACGGTAAACTCGACTCCCAGACGATCAGCAACGAAAATGTCCCAGTGCGACTGCTCAATGAATGTGAAGTCAGCTGGAGGAAACCGCAGCTTCTCTGGCTCATCACGGTGTGGAAGAACATAGAGTCTCGTCAACCGACTTTTGAATTCCCTCCATTTTTGACCAGCAGACTGCAGTACCATTTTCTTGGAAGTCGGTGGTACAACGAAAGCCATCTACATACATAAACCACAAAAATAAAATTAGATGAATAAGTTACTGAAAACCCAATGTATATAAAGCAATTGAGAAACTAATGTATATAAATTAATTGTGTGGGAAGGATTTTGCATAACCTGGACACAATCCCAAATCTTTGTTTTGACTTCTTCAGCAACTTCCTTCCAGGAATCATGCCATATCGGGGCTTTAGACCTTACTAAAACTCTGATATATGATTGCATCTCTGAAGTAGCCCTACCAAATGGTGCTCCCTTTGCATTAAATGAAACTGTAGGCTTTTGGCCACTGATCTTCCGTCTAACAATTCGGTGCATGGAGACACACCCTCGTTTCAGCACTTTTATCCCTTCAACATCGTCCTCATTTGATTTTGGCTTACCCTTATCCACTCGCTTTCTTTTCTTGGACAGCTTTTTTTCCAAGTTTTCAGAGATCGACTTCCTCTTCGAAGATACGGGGGAAGAAGTCGACGGCTTATCTGGGTGCACTGACCGTGTCCTGGAGATAGCCTTCACCACTCTCATTGTGGATGGATTTGGGGAAGACCGGGCTTGTTGTTTACATACACAGGGAGAAGTACGGGTGGATAGTTGATACGATTGTTTCTTCTTCGAAGGAGCCATAATCAGCACCTGCATTCACAAATTAAAAGTTACATTTTGTACGAAATCATCCAGTTTAAACATTGGAAATCACAAAAAACAACTGCAGGTATGAGAAGCATCAGCCAACATGTAAGAATTATATGTGAAAATGCATTTCAGAAGAATGTTGATGTAAGCAGCTGCAAGTATGTGAAGCATGAGTACAAATGCAAATGCAAATCCTTCCCTTTTAAACTTTGATACTTGGAAGTTCATTAATGGATGAGTTCAATCTTTTGTGTTATCAAATTGACACCGTTATAGTGATAGGAGGTTTTAGGTGTACAACATATAACACAAATTAAGCCTGTGCTGCAAAAACAGTATTTTCCTAAGAACATGCTAAGCATAGTTGGATTGAAGAAAAAGATTAAAAATTGAGTTGACTTCATACCATTCTTTGTCTGACATGAAAATGGTTTATAAAACAAACTTCTAAGAACTAAGAAGAGGAAGAAGAAAATTATACAATAACATAATAACAAAAAAAATTAAAAAAAAAGATACAGAGCGACAAAAGTATATAACGAACCTCGAAGGCTGGAACTGAGGGAGTGAATGCAGAGCCGCAGTGAGTGGCGGACGAGTTAGAGAGAAAGGTAGAAGAGGAAGAAGAAATATGGATGACTGAAGATTTCGAAAGAGGGAAGGAAGAGAACAAAGTTAGGTCTAGCAATGGAAAGAGGGAAGGAGGAGAACAAAGTTTGGTGAAGAAATATTTACAAGATGGGGGTGAAATTTTTGTTTCTGAAGCTTTCTACCCGTGAAAATGGAAACAAATTAGGTCTACAGAGAGAAATCAAAAGAGGGAAGGAGTAGATAGGAGAGAGAAATCGAAAGAGGGAAGGAGGAGATAGGTCTATTTAGGTTTATTGCTAAATTTCAAAATGGCCGTGTTTTTGGAAAAATGGGGGCAAATGAAATTTATTTTTGGAAATAAAGGGGGGAATTTATGTGTTTAAAATTTTTGAAGTTTTGACATCCCTCTTTTGAAACAAAATGGATTTTTCAAAATTTTGTTAAATTAACTTTATAAATTCACTTATATAGATGACTTATAAATTTTAATTTATAATTCATCCATAAGTGCTTAAGGCAATAAAATTTAAATAATTAGTAGTGATAAATTTCTATGGAACCCTATATAATTATAAAATTTAGTGTTAATGTAAATTAAATTGAGCAAAAACTAAATAAGTCTAACATTGATTCTTTCTAAGGTAAAAAAAAGAAGAAATGCAACATACATACCTTAAGCATCCACTTAAAGTGATTGAAATAATCTGGATCAAAAGCTTTGATATCGTGATATGTTACTTTAACTCCCAATATATGCTTGTAGAAAGATCTAGTGAAATGCAACAGATAGACAAGATTACTATCAAATGCATAGGAGCAATTAATGAAATTAGTTCCAACTCTGGATTTCCCTGTCACCATATAGCCATTACACAATACTAATATATATACTAATATTGAAAAGTATAGCCAACTGAGAGAATTAAATTTCATACACAGGAACCATGCTCATGGTTAGCCATATAGCAGCTATCTAGATAGAAAGCATGTAATTGCAAGGCAAGAGTTCAATAAATAAGTCCACAAGAACACTTACAAATGGAAGTGAAGATTATGATTATGATTTGAGAAACATTAGAGTTAGTGGGATGTGAGAAGAACATGAGCAAAAATTTATCAAAGAACTAGCACTAATATATACTTGTATATAGTAATATATACTTGTATATACTAATATATATATACTAATATATACTTGTATATACTAATATATACTTGTATATACTAATATATATACTAATATATACTTGTATATACTAATATATACTTATATATACTTGTATATATACTAATATATACTTATATATACGTGTATATACTTGTATATACTAATATATATACTTGTATATACTTGTATATATACTAATATATACTTGTATATACTAATATATATACTTATATATACTAATATATACTTGTATATACTTGTATATATACTAATATATACTTGTATATATACTAATATATACTTGTATATACTTATATAAATACTTGTATATACATGTATATACTTGTATATATATACTAATATATACTTGTATTCCTACTTATATAATATCATATTATATCTAAATGATTATTTAATGGAGGACTTTAAAGTTTCTAATGGGTTTATGAAATGTTTATAAATCCAAACCTTAGCTTTTAATACTTAGTCAAGTTTGTTTGGCTTAAGAAAGCCTAACTTCCATACATTGCAAATAGCCACTAGATCCTTAGCATGTTTTTATACTAAGAAAATCTAACTTCCATAAAATGTCCAAGCTTCTAATTCTGCTTCATCTCTCATTCCTCTTTCAGCTTCAATAGTCGTGGTTCTCTCGCTGCCAAACCCTAAGCACCACTCTCCTTGCTGCGGTCTTCATTAATGCCGGCCGTCTCCTTTGTCAGTAACTGCATTGTCCCAATTAAGTCGAAAGAAGATTATTTTTTTTCTTATGAGCCGTAAGTAATCATCCCATCTGCACTCTCCTTGCTGTCGATGTTCATTAAGCTGTTGTATGTATATACATAACTTGGTACATTGGATTTTCAGCACAACCATAGAATTCTTTCCTCTGTTTAATCTAATTGAATTATTGCATTGTATTTTCAGATTACTATAATGTTGCATTGTATTTTCAGATTACTATAATGTTGTTCTGTCCCTTCAATTTGCTGCTTAAATTTCAAGATCTACAATATGTCTCCATGCTTCTGATTTCTCTGCTTGTTTATAAGTCTTTGGTCCCCTGTTTGATGACTATCAGTTGAAATGGTATGTTGAGTTGTGTCAGTGAATTGAGGATTATTTGTGGATTCAGGTTGTTGTGATTGAAGTTGAATGTCTGTTAAAACATCAGTTGTGTGAACTGGTATTTGTTTAGTTTTATATGGAAAGTACTACTCACGAAACTGTAAATAAATGCTGACTAAAATTTATTTTGTTGTGAAACAGAAAACCTTTCATTCCTGACTTGTAACCAAGAAATACCCCTTTCCTTGCTCTTGGTGCTAGCTTTTCTTTTCAATGACAACTTTTAAGTTCTAAATGTGAACCCTTTTTCTTTCTCCTTCAGGTTGAACAATTACATAACAGTCCAAGCTTCCTTATGCAACTTTATTCAAACCACAACAACCATATGATAGTTGTCTTCGAGAAACCTTTATAGAAGTTAGCTGCTACATCTGCTCTTGCATCTGAGGTGATTATACTTCCCTTCCAGGTTCTATTTGACATCACCATAATTCAGTGGAGTTCACATAGGTGTTATGTATCTGGTTCTTGCTATTAACTGAATTATTATTGTCAAAATTGCAGAACTGGTCCAACTAACTGAATTATTGCTCAAATTGCAGAACTGGTCCAACTAAAAGATGGATAGATCTTGGTTGAAGGCTGATAGAAGAACAAGAGAGTTTCAATTAGGTGTGGAAGAGTTGTTAATGTTTGCATTTGAGAATGGGTTTGATGAAACAAAAATTAGTTGTCCATGCTTAAGATGCGCTCACAGTAAATCGTGGAAGGCTTAAACTGTTAGGGATCATCTTTTCCAATATGGTATTGATCAAACCTATACTTGCTGGATATGGCACGGAGAGTCAAATCCAAAAGGGAGTCCTTTAGTTGCTGAAACTGATTGTTTCTCAGAATCAGTTGATCAAACAAACATAAGAACGGGGCATGATAATGTCGACAATGATGATATTTCATTAGATTCCTCTGATTTCATTAACCATGTTGAAGGTGAACATGAACCCCTTTATCCAGGATGCAAGGGTTATACTAAGATGAAAGCTTTAGTCAAGTTATATAACTTGAAAGCAAAGCATGGCATTTCTGATACATGCTTCTTTGATATTCTCCTTTTGCTTGGGTCAATGCTTCCAGAAGGCAATAGTATCCCTTCTTCCTTCAGTGAAGCCAAGAAAACCTTATGTGCTATGGGTATGGAGTATGAAAAAATACACGTGTGCCCAAATGATTGTCTCTTATATCGTGGTGAGAGAGATGAAGATGAGACAATTTGCCGCATATGTGGAGCCTCTAGATGGAAGCTGGACAAGAAAGGAAAAGAATTGGAAGGGGTCCCTGCTAAGGTTCTATGGTATTTTCCATTAATACCAAGGTTGAGGAATTTGTTCAATACAGCTCAAATTGCAAAGGAAATGACTTGGCATGACACCGGGTGACAAAAGGATGGTAAAATTAGATATCCGGCAGACTCACAAACATGGAAGGATGTCGACCAAAAGTGGCCTGAGTTCGCTTCGGAGACAAGAAACCTTCGGTTAGCTTTATATATCGATGGATTCAATCCCTTCCATGGATTATCAACTGATTACTCATGTTGGCCTGTTTTGCTATGTATTTACAA
Source organism: Garcia nutans (assembly GCA_947685225.1). Lineage (NCBI taxonomy): Eukaryota > Viridiplantae > Streptophyta > Magnoliopsida > Malpighiales > Euphorbiaceae > Garcia > Garcia nutans. The sequence continues at coordinate 53,370,915 of CANTUV010000007.1, forward strand.
CTTACCACCTTGGCTTTGTATGAAGAGAAAGTATATTATGCTAAGTTTGTTGATATCCAGACCGAATCAGCCCGGAAATGATATTGATGTGTTCCTTCAGCCACTTATAGAAGATCTTCAAGTGTTATGGAATGGGAAACAAGTGTATGATGCATATAAGAAAGAGTTCTTCATACTAAGGGGAATTTTGTTGTGGACAATTAGTGATTATCCAGCCTTAGGCAACTTATCGGGCAACATCATTAAAGGGTATAATGCTTGTACTGTCTGTGTTGATAAAATAAAAGCTACCAGGTTGGCAAATTATCGTAAGACGGTGGTTATGAGGCATCGTAGGTGGTTGCCCCGTTATCATCCATATCGAAGGCAGAAATTAGCCTTTGATAACACTGTGGAGAAGTTGTCGGCTACTATTCTGTTAACTGGAGAGGAGGTGTTTGAAAGGGTACAAACACTAAGGGGCCATGTCTATGGTAAGACACAACTCCAACCTCAATTGAATAAAGGTGAACCTCGACCTATTTGGAAGAAGATGTCTATATTTTTCCAACTTGAGTATTGGAAATTTTTGCCGGTTAGGCATGTCCTTGATGTGATGCATATCGAGAAAAATATATGTGAAGCTTTGACTGGTACCTTGCTAAATATACCAGGGAAGTCAAAAGATAAGGAGTCTGTCCGTCTTGATATGGCTGAAATGGGAATAAGAACGGAGCTGAGGCCAAAAACTCCCGGAAAAGAAAGAGAAGTTGCCGACGGCATCTTGGAACTTATTGCATAAAGAAAAGAAGATTGTCTGCTCATCCTTGGTTGACATGAAGTTACCTGATGGTTTTTGTTCAAACATTAAGGGTCTAGTATCAATGGAAAATCTGTGACTTGTTGGAATGAAATCTCATGACTGCCATACAATGTTGCATCACTTGCTCCCCATCGCAATTCGGCCAGTAGTACAAAAACAGGTTAGGTGCACTATTATTAGGTTTTGCCTCTTCTTCAAGGCAATTTGCAGTAAAGTCATTGAGGTGGATAAACTGGAAAAAAATGCAAGCTCAGTTGGTGGAGACCATATGCTTGCTAGAAAAGTACTTCCCCCTTCCTTCTTTGATATAATGATCCATCTCTCAATTCATCTTGTGAGAGAGGTTGAGCTCTGTGGGCCAATCTTCCTACGCTGGATGTACCCTTTCGAGAGATATATGAAGACTTTCAAGGGTTATGTACGGAATCGAGCTCGTCCGGAAGGGTGCATTACTGAGGCCTATGTTGCAGAAGAGGCCGTTGAGTGTTTGGTCAACTTTGAAGAAGCAACTGTTGGATTGCTGAAAAATGGTAGGGATAAGAACGACGCAAAATACAGACCCTTATCTGGTGCAACAGTGATAACGCCAAGTAAGAAGGACTTGCACTAGCACATTTGTGTCTTCTCCAAAATTGTAATGACGTTTGCCCATATTTTGAGTAAGTTACTTCAATTTGTTTTTGTTATTTCCTTATTTTCTGCATTTTGTTTCAAAAATTAATAAAGTTGATTTTACTTGCAGTGAACATATGGCTTCTTTGATGACAAGATATCCACAACATGAAAATGATGAAGAGTGGCTAAAGAACATGCAAAATGAAACATTCCCTAAGTGGTTTCATAAAAAGGTAAAATCTTATAGCCCAAGTATTTTACTGCAATTTGCAGCAAAAATAGGCCTGTTTCTTTATATATTTTACTGAAAAATAATGAATGCCCTGTACTTGTGAATTCTTTTGAAATACTACAATATTTATCTTCTCTCAAAGGTTATATCATACTTATGGCCATTTTAATTTTTTGGACAGATTGCATCAGAATTACTTGATGAGAAGAATACAGTAACTAAGGATATAATGTGGATTGCAGCAGGGCCTAACAAGGATGTAGCTACATTCAGTGGCTATAGAATCAACGGTGTTACCTACAACACCAAAGAACGTGATGATACGAGGCAAGTTCAGTGCAGCGGTGTTTGTGTAGATGCTGATACAATGCTTATGAAGGGTAAGGATAAAAACATCGAGCATACTTCACATACATTTTATGGAGTTATTACAAGTATTTGGGAGTTGGACTATAACCACTTTAGGGTTCCTATCTTTCGTTGTAATTGGGTAGATATGAACAAAGGGGTTAAAGTAGATGACTTGGGATATACATTGGTTAATTTGAACAAATTAGGTTTTCTAAACAATCCTTTTGTGTTAGGAAAACATGTTAAGCAAGTTTGTTACATAGATGACCCTCTTGAAAAATTATGGTCAGTTGTCTTAAAATTACCTGACAAGTACTATGATGAAAGTGATGATGAAAATGAGGGATCTGTAGAAATAGAACTTGAGAATGAGCTACATTTGCCAACGTTCCCATATGTTGATGAACTCGATGAAGAAAACAGTAGTTACATGCGGGAGGAAGAAGAATTGATTCAGCTGTCATGATGGTAATAATTTCATTTGTTTTTGCTCTGACACCTTGCTGGTGGATTTGGTTTAACACTTGTCAGTGGAGGATTTCATTTGATTTGTGTTTTTGGTTTGATTTGTGTATAGGGATTACTTTCATTTAAGGCAATTTTTTTTGAACACTCAGTTAATCATACAACGGTTTCTTACAAAAAACCGTTGTCTGAACATATATTATACAATGGTCTGAACAGTTAATCAGACAACTTTTTAAATAACCGTTGTCTGAAACATCTTATCATACAACGGTTTTTTTTTTACCAAAAAAACACTTGTCTGAACATATATTACACAACGGTCCCTAAAAACCGTTGTCTGTATGCTTGCTTCAGACAACGGTTTTTTTTAACCATTGTCTGAAACGCTGAATTATACAACACTTTTGAAAAAAACCGTTGTCTGAAACATCTTATCAGACAACGGTTTTGTATGACCAGAAAAACAGTTGTCTGAACATATATTACACAACAATCCCTAAAAAACTGTTGTCTAGTGTGACCAAAATGACACCTAATAGACAACGGTTAAAAAAACACCAAAAACAGTTGTCTGAAAATTAATCAAACAACGCTTTTTTGGAAAAAAAAAAACCGTTGTCTGTTTTTTTCAAAAAATGGTTTTTTCCTTAACCGTTGTCTGATGACCGTTGTCTGATTCAGTTTTTCTTGTAGTGAAAGTAAATAATCATTCATCATAAAAAAATCATTCATCAAAGCTATTAATCAAAATATAAAATAAACATCCATCCATGATAAATTAAATAAATCAAGTATTGAAATTAAATAAATTAAAGCATAAGAAATAAATCAAAGCATAATCAAGTATGGAATTGAATAAAGCAAATAAAAGTCCAATTATGGCTACTGTGACTTTTTATGGAATTAAAATAAATTAGGGTTTTATGTTTTAAAGGGTTGGTAAGACTCTTTGATTAATAAAATTAAGGTTTGAATGATGATATCATGAAACTAGGGTTTTAAACACTTTAAAATACTTTAATTTGTTATTTTTGGTTATTGAGTTCCTAAGCTACTCTGTAAAATTTAGGTTTTTAGGTTTTTATGTTTTTTAATGTTTTAAAAGGATTAGGGTTCATAAAAATTAGGGTTTAAGATTTTAAAAGGGTTAGTGTACATTATTTTGAATTTTGGAAGTTGAATTTGGATTTGATATTTTGGAAGTAGGGTCTCGGGTGGTGAATAATTTTTAAGAATTTGGAAATCAATTTGATAATTTCATGAAGTTTTATGAATTTAAACAAATAAATTAAAGTTTTTATAACTAGAAAAGATGTTTTAGAAGACTTTTTGAAGGAAAAAGTACCAAGTTTAAAGTTTTGAAAGAAATAGAATTTGATTTTGGTTTTGTTGAAGAATATGTTCAATTAGAGTTTTAAGATTTTTAAGAAGAAAAAATAACAATTTTAAGCCTTTTGGAAGATAAACCAATGAAATAAGATTTTTTTTTTGGCTTTAGAAAAACTAAATTAAAGTTCAAAGGTTTTTAATTTTGATTTCATAAATTTGCTACTGTGTAAAAAAACAATTAAAGAAAATTAATTAACACATACCTTCTTTTGATGATTTCTCCAAAAACAATTCTTCTTGGATGAACTAGATCCAAAGACAAGCCTTTTTTTGCCTTTGAATCCTCTAAATCGTGCTGCTGCTGTTCCAGAAAAGAGTTGAATTGAATTTCTTCTTTTCCTTCCTTGATTTGGTTTCAAAATTTCCAAACTTCTCTTGGATTTTTGCCTCCCTTTTTTTAATTGTCTTTGGTCCTTATTTATAGTGGTTTGAGGTTGTTTATTCCTAATTAGTTAAGGTAAGTAATATTAATAAAAAAAAAAGAAACCAAAACCTAATTGGATTAGATTTCAAAAAAACTGCTGCGGAAAAATTGCGCTGGTGAAAAAATCTGCTGCAGCTAGCTGCTGCAGTGCGCGCGGAGCTGGCCTGTAAGCTATTTCGCAGGCAGAAAATTTCTGCGTGCAAAATAGGACAGTGATTTCGCCAGCAGGAATTTCCTGCGGGCCTGTGCCCACGGGTCCGCGCGACGATTTTTTCGCGCCGATTTTTTCGACTCTGATTTTTATTTTTATTTTTAGTTTTTGACTTTTATTTGTTTATTTCTATTTTTTATTAATAAAAATTAGATACTAAAGCAAAAATTATTTAATAAAAATTATTTTGGACCAATTAGACAACAAAAATCATTTTAGACTAAATAAAACATATTAGACTGAATTGGGTCAAAAATTAAGGGTCTACAGTTTGCCCCCTGCTTGAATGATCTGAAACCTTAGTGAAAGAGAGTGAAAAGCAATAAGACTTAATTTTTGAGATGGTTGTGGTTTTGGGTTCTGAACTCGGTTTGAGTTCTAGACTCAAGGATAATTCTAGGTTCTCGACCTAAGGAAAATTTGGGTTCTGGACCCGGTTCGAGTTCTGGACTCAAGGATAATTCTAGGTTCTGGACCTAAGAAAAATTTGGGTTTTGGACCCAAGCTAAGTTCTGGACTTAAAAATAATTCTAGGTTCTGGACCTAATGGTAAACTTGGGTTCTGGACCCGGTTTGAGTTCTGGACTCAAGGATAATTCTAGGTTCTGGACCTAAGAAAAATTTGGGTTCTGGACCCGAGCTAAGTTCTAGAGTTAAAAATAATTCTAGGTTCTGGACCTAATGGTAAACTTGGGTTCTGGACCCGGTTTGAGTTCTGGACTCAAGGATAATTCTAGGTTTTGGACCTAAGGAAAATTTGGGTTATGGACCCGGTTCGAGTTCTGGACTCAAGGATAATTCTAGGTTGTGGACCTAAGGAAAATTTAGGTTTTGGTCCCAAGCTAAGTTCTGGACTTAAAAATAATTCTAGGTTTTGGACCTAATGGTAAACTTGGGTTTGGACCCGGTTTGAGTTCTGGACTCAAGGATAATTCTAGGTTCTGGACCTAAGAAAAATTTGGGTTCTGGACCCGAGCTAAGTTCTGGACTTAAAAATAATTCTAGGTTATGGACCTAATGGTAAACTTGGGTTCTGGACCCGGTTTGAGTTATGGACTCAAGGATAATTCTAGGTTCTAGACCTAAGGAAAATTTGGGTTCTGGACCCGGTTTGAGTTCTAGACTCAAGGATAATTCTAGATTCTGGACCTAAGGAAAATTTGGGTTTTGGTCCCAAGCTAAGTTCTGAACTTAAAAATAATTTTGGGTTCTGAACCTAATGGTAAACTTGGGTTCTGGACCTGAGAGATTTGAATACTCGATCCTAAACTAGACTCGGATACTTGATCCTATCTGGATTCGGATACTCGATCCTAAACTGGATTCGAATATTCGATCCTATCTAGATTCGGATACTCGATCCTAAACTGGATTTGGATACTCGATCCTAATTGGATTTGGACATTCGATCCTAAACTGGATTGGAATACTCGATCCTAAACTGGATTAGGATACGTGATCCTAACTGTATTGGGATATTTGGCCCTAAATTGATTTGATTTGGGTACTTGGACCCAAGATTGGGTACTTGGACCTGAGCTTGAATTGACTTGTGTACTTGGACCCGAGATTGATTTGATTTGGGTACTTGGACCCGAGATTGGGTACTTGGACCCGAGAATTAATTTGACTAACCTTTTATCAGTTGAGAAGTCTGACTACTCCAGATGTTCTATGCATTGTGATCCTTCACCCTCAGAATGGATCTTCATCCTTGGAGATCGGGGTCTTCTTTGTTCTTTGAAGATGGGAGTGACACAGCCAGTGGCTTGGCCATGTCTCCTGGATGTGTCAACTTCTGTGTCTTTTCTTTCTTTGCTTAGTCCTTCTTGACTTTGCCCCTTAGGAGAGACACGGCCAGTGGCTTGGCCGTGTCGCCTGCCAGTGTCACCTACTGTTTCTTTCTTTGCTTGGTCCTTCTTAACTTTGCCCCTTAGGAGAGACACGGCCAGTGGCTTGGTCGTGTCACCTGCCCGTGTCATATTCTACCAAAATTTCTTTTGAGGTGACACGACTAAGCTTAATTTGGCTTGGCCATGTCTTGCTTGATTCATGCTCTTCTTTCCTTGTTTTGATCTTCCAAGGGAGTTTTTTGCACTTTAACCACTTTTCCCTTGCAACTGCTTTTTCTTTCTTTGATTCTTTAATGATTGTTGCAGGCTGTCGGCTCGTTTGATCATGAGACTGGACCTTCTTTCACTGCCCTTTCGTTTGCTCATTCTAGCCTGCCGGGTATGCCATCTCATCCGCAGGGTATTGATATGAACTACCTGGTACATTCCTTATTTCACAATAGTTTATGCTATATGTATGCATGATTATGTATACTCTTACCTTTTTCTCTCTTGGCTCACAGCGGATGCTTGAAGAACAAAATAAGAAACTTCAAGAAGAGTTGGCTGCAAGTCGTCAACAAGCTTCTCATTTTGAAAGTTTATATCATTAATCCGAACAAAATTTTGGTGACTTCCGATTTCAAGGAATGAGGGATCCCGGTGCTTCTTCATTGAGAGGCCCCCAGACTGATGACCATGAGATCCTTTCATTTGTTTCTGATGAGGACCATGACAAATCGGAACTCCAAGGCAATAGGGGTTTCAGTGTTTCTGCTTCGGATGATCCCGGGATGAGTAATTTGCCTCCTCCTCTAACAGGCGATGACTTTTCAAGTCTTTATTTGATGACCTTCCACCACCCTCTTGGTGATATGCAAATATTGTAGCAATTGTAAAACATTGTACAATAATGAAAAATATACAATTTTCCTCTTTACTGTAATTTTTTTTTCATATTTTTTTCCGTTACTTCCAAAATTATTTATTTATTATTATTTATTTATTTATTTATTTATTTAATATAAATAGTACATCATAATTAATATCCACTTCTTTTGTTAAACCAAATCCAATATGGTAAAGGAAATTCATTGCCACTTCCTTTCCTTATGCCATATGGTCTTATCCTTTCCTATCATCTTTTCCATTTCACTTTTGGAAAATGTTTATTTTCTTCTATATAAATCACCTTGCATGCCATATTTCAATTCATAAACCAAAAATCTCTCTCTTTCAACGTGAAGACTCCTTTTAGCAATTTTGCTTCCCCTTTATTCATCAACCATGACCGAGCACCATTTAAATAAAATAAAAATTCTATTTAAGAATATGGATGCCAACCATTGGAAGCAAATTTCATGGTCAAAGCTTGATATTTTAAAATGCTTTCAAAATGTCAAATTGGACCACTCCTTCTTACATGCTGTGGCTTCCCTGTGGGATACGGATTCTAGGGTATTTAGAATTAATGGCTTTGAAATGTGTCCCTTGATTGAAGAATTTGAGGCCATCCTTGGACATCCCAATAATCAACAAATGGCGTTACCCACATTGATTTTCAAAACTCAACAGAAAATGCAGATGTTATTTCAAATTCCAAAACCCGAAGTTCTTCAGTTGATGAGAGGTGAAAAAATTCTACTTGCTCCTTTGATTGACTTTTGTTTCTCTCATTTGGCTCCTACTAAGGCATGGGGACGCATGCTTTGTCTTTGCTTGCTCAGCCAATTCTTTCTTGTTTCTTCTAATGGCGATATTGACCCACGAGTATTGGATATCATGGATCAAATGGAAGGAGGCTTGTCACCAATACCTGTGATTTTAGCCGAGACCTTAGTTGGATTAGACCGATTTAAATCAGGATTATCAAAGAGACTGACTGGGAGTCCGTTGTTGCTTCAGGTAATTACCTAAACTGACCTTTCGGGTTTTCAGTTTAGGCTCCCCTTTTTTTTTATAGCTTTAGCTTTTGCTTAGTCCGCCCATGCGGGTTTTTGAAACTAGCAAGCTATCCTAATTTTTGCCTAAGCTGCCCTTGCGGGTTTTCAACTTAGCGGACTCTTTTTTTTATTTAATTCTTTCTTCACAGATTTGGCTTCAGGAGCGTCTTTGTTTGCTTGATACTCCCTCTATGGATTTTGCTAGATACCTGCCACGTCATCATTCTGCTAGGAAGCTGCTCCATCCTGCTTCTTCATATGCTGACTGGATTCACTCACGCTCTGAAGTCAATATCCGTTGGTTGGTACCTTGGTGGAAGATTTCTCGTATCACCATGCGGACATACTTGATGTATGTTCCCCTTGCTGCTCTTCATCAAGGTACATGCTATGATCCTCGCCGACTTGGGTGTCAATATGGAGCTGAGCCTCATGATTCTGACTTTGCTCCTGATCTAGACATGCCTTGCTTGACTGAAGCCTACTTGGATCGGCTGAGGCAAAGCTGGCCTTCACATTACACTTATCGACTGCCATAGCTTTTACATTTGTCAATTCAGAAAGTGTTTTGTTAGGATGAAAAATAACTAAAGTAATAAAAGATGCTTCTTTTCTATTTATAATTTGTCATCACCTTTTGCAATTATGATTATTTATTTCATCCGTATCTGGTCAAATACTTATAACAGTGCACATAGAACAATTTTAACATTAATTCTATTTTATTAAATTAGGGAACAACCAAACATAAAGCCAGCATACACAAGATCACTCCTGTTGCCAATTAGCCCTTTCGGGTTTTCTAATTGACGATTTTCTCTCATTTAGCCCTAATTGTTGCCTAGCCCACCCTTTCGAGTTTTCGGAACTAGCGGACTGCTCTAACTTTTGTCGAGACTGCCCTTTTTGGGTTTCCAACCTAGCGAGCTTTTTTTTCTCCTTTTTTTTATACATAAAACCTCTTCAACCTGTCAATGTTTACTGGCTCACTAAATTTGTTCCCATCCATGTCTGATAACTTCACCGCACCTTTGCTCATGACTTATTTCACGACATATGGCCCTTCCCAGCTAGGTCTAAACTTCCCTCTTGGATCATATACATTAGGCTTACATTGCTTCAACACCAAATCCCCAACTCTGAATTTTCTGATTTTAACATTTCTATTGTAGGCCCAAGCTATCTTCTTTTGATACAGTTGGTGATGATACAGTGCCTTTAGCCTTCTCTCTTCTAGTAAAGCTAATTGTGTGTATCTGCCTGTTACCCATTCTGTTTTAGGCAATTCAACTTCCAAGACCACTCTTAACGACTTGATCTCAATTTCAATTGGCAATACCGCTTCCATCCCATAAACCAAAGAGAATGGTGTCATCCCAGTAGGTGTTCGCACACTTGTCCTATATCCCCATAAAGCAAAGGGAAGCATTTTCGACCAGTCCCTGTAAGTCTTGGTCATCTTGGACAGAATTTGCTTAACTGTCTTATTTGTTGCTTCCACGACACCATTAGCCTTTGGGCTATAAGGAGAGGATCGATGATGATGGATTTGGTACTTGGAGAATAAATCCTTAACTGCTCCTTGAAACTGTACCCCGTTGTCTGATATCACACTGTGTAGGACCCCATATCTGCAGATGAGATTCTTTTCAATAAACCTAGCCATTTGACTTGCACCCTGCTTGTTGAAGGATTTGACTTCGACCCATTTTGAAAAATAATCTACTGCTACTACAATGAAATGGTGCCCGTTTGAAGCTGTCAGATGTATCTCTCCTATAATGTCGATACCCCAGGTGGCAAATGGCCAGGGTGAAGACATTGAATACAGTTCTTCAGGAGGCATATGATTCAAGTTACCATACATCTGACATTGCTGGCACTTCTTTACAAACTCAATACAGTCTTTCTCCATGGTCAACCAATAGTAACCTTGTCGAATAATCTTCTTAACTAGGGCCAAACCACTCATGTGCGGACCGCAACTTCCCGCATGTATTTCTGACATGATGCGCTCCACTTCAGGCTTTCTTAAACATCTCAAATGCACCCCCATCAGGCCATTTTCGATATAACTCTCCATGGAAGGTGATGTATTGCAATGACCACCTCCTTATGGCTCTTCTCTCTTTCTTTGTTGCCCTCGGTGGGTATTCTCTTTCCTCCAAAAATTGCCTTATAGTATCATACCATGCATCATGGTCCGTATCAACTTCCATGATTGTCTCATATTCATAGCAAGGAGTTGATGAACTGGTCAAGATCAGAGGCTTAAGGAATAAGCTGGCAGGATTTTCCCATACCAAAGCCAATGTGGCTAGGGCATCAGCCATCTAATTTTCTTCTCTTGACAGGTGTATAAACTTACATTCCTTAAAATTCTTCTTCATCATGGTCAGGTAATGGTGGTATGGTTTCAATTTTCCTTCTTTCAACTCCCACTCTCCATTTACTTGGAATACTACTAGCAATGAATCGCCATAAACTTCCACCTTATTCACCTTCATAATCATTAGGGTTTCCAAACCGAAAATACACGCTTCATACTCCACCATGTTATTGGTTACCCTAAATTTCAACTTCTTGGCTAAAGGGATAAGTTCCCCTTCGGGCGATTCTAGTATAACTCCCAAACCTGCTCCTTTCCTATTTACCGCTCCATTAAAATACATTTTCCACCCTTGTACTTCAATTACTTCTAAATGTTCATCTGGAAATTCCAAGATTACCTCTTCACTTTCTGGTAATGGTTGTTGAGCCAGGAATTCTGCCACCGCTCTACCCTTGATTGTTTTCCTGGTGTGAACCTCGGTTTCCACCCAAAAAGGATTCGGATGAACTTACACTTGTTGTTAGGAGTCGCCACTCAGTTTTTTCTGTTCAAAGGGAAAAACTAAGAAAACCCTTGTTTGACTCCAATAATGCATCCAATGTAAAGGTTTCTAATCTACGAAGCCAAGGAGGATTCGAGGACTATGTCATGTATTTGATTAACTTGCCAAAAAGAAACAAACTTAACAGAGACGAAGAAAAGAAGACAAACATATTGTTAGTAAATTGTGGACTTGCTATTTGGGGTGAATCCCAAATATGCCTACATACTCTCGTTTTTATGAGAGATCAAAGCCCATGTAGTTCGGAAAAGCCTATTTAAAGGCAATTATGCATTATGCATGTGTGTGTGTATGCTTCGTGCATTGTCGGGCTTTTTGCCAAAATTGTGGGATTTTGAGCACTTAGTGCTAATTTTGCTGAAATTTGGGTACTTGGTACCAAAAGTATGCAATTTAGGCTCCGTGCCAAAAAGTTGATTTTAATTGTGATGGGCTTCATGCCAAAAGAGATTAGGTCTTTGACCAACAAGATTGATTGATTCATGGCTTAATGTCGAAATGTTGATTGATTAGTTAATTAGGCCTAAGACCTAAAATGATTAGGTCTTTGACCAACAAGATTGATTGATTCATGGCTTAATGCTGAAATGTTCATTGATTAGTTAATTAGGCCTTAGACTTAAAAGGATTAGGTCTTTGACCAAAAAAGAAACTAAGAAGAAGGTGCAATGCTTATGACATGCTTGAATTGACAAATGATGAATTAGGATATTACCTTGCTCAGGATTTTCCCACTTCGAAGTTCCAGATCTTGTTTTCTTGGACCTTGGATTATGATTCTTGATTCCTGCAGCACAAGGTTAGGTTTATGCAAATAAAAGTCCAATGAAAGTTCTTAAGCGTGTGAAAATAGAGAGTTCGTCAGCATGAGGCCCGGGATCCGAACAGCCAACCCCTTTTTTGAAAATTTAGTAGCCTTTTATAGATAAAATTCAGACTGGACGGCGGTCGGACCGGCGTTGTCAGCCGAAAAATTGGGAAAATGGTAACTGCGGTGGCCGGACCGCTGATCTCAGCGGTGGGACCGCCGCGGTCGGCGGAGACCAGACCGCCGGGTCTCGGCTGTTCAGCCTCAAAAAGGCACAAAAATTCGCACATTTTTCGTTCAAACTGACTTTCCAGGAGCTACGGACCTCCAAAAATTATTCCGGGACCATATCCGTGATCCTTGTGCCGCTCCAGACATTTCAAGTACCATGAAGACATACTTTCGGTGAACTTTGCCATGGTCGTCCGGCCCGACTTGGTTGTCTGCAGTCTGAGAAAATCGACTTTTCGAGCCTCAAAATTTGGGTATTCACAATTGCCCCCCACTGGGGTCCATAAAAATGATTTATGGGATCCAGTGGCCTTCTGAAGAGCAAATTTTGAGCGAGGGGTAAAAGACCCGCCTTTTGGCATTTCTGGATTGCTTACAACACTTCTGATTTTTCTCTGATTGTATTCTGACTTTTCTGCACCTGCACTTTTGTTTAGCACAAACAGTACATATGTATGCATGATGTCCCATTTTATTTTCATAAAGGTATTTATTTGCTTCTTTACAACCATTGCATGCACAACTGGACCAAGAGTCTTCAAAAGGTTGAAAGGATCAATATGGGAAGATATGGATTGAAAGCTGTTGCTACTCTTAAAGGCGTAGCTGTAGATTGGGATTTCTTGCATGTTTGTGTCAGATTTTGGGATCCCCAAGCTCACGTGTTCAGATTTGGTGCCCGGATGGACGAGATGTGTCCTCTTTTTGAGGAATTCTGCTCAATTATTGGATGTGACCCAAATGCCCCTCTTGTAAGGCATGAGGTTCAAGTTGGCTATGTGGGGTCTTTTCAGAGGCTTTTCAACTTTACAAGGCCTCAAGCTGAAGCTATGATTGTGGATGGGAATAAGGAGATGTTGCTTCCTTTGATTGATGCATTCCTGACTGCTAATTTTAAAGATGAGATTCAACTGAAGCATAGGATGCGAGCTTTTGTCTTCTGCCTATTAGCTGAGTTTCTTTTCAACCGTGGTCCTGGCTTTGGAGATTTGAAGCTTTGCCCCATGGTTAGGCAAATGGAAGAACTTAACTGTATTGGTGGTATGATTCTGGCTGAGACTATTCAGAGTCTTGACAGAACTACGCTCAGATTTGAAAATTGGACTGTTACCCCAATCATTCTTCAGGTAATTTTGTTATACCTTTTGTTTCTTCTCATTTCATCATCTCTCTTTTTTTTTTGTAAATAGAAAGGATCTATTTTTTCAGGTTTGGCTGAGAGACCATCTCCAAGTGGTTGCCGCTCCTCATGCCTTGACTTATAACCCTTCTCAGTACCGCACCAGAAAAATCCAGATTTCTTTTCCTTCTATGGCTAAGTGGACTATCTGGTTGTTTGAGCTTGGTCCATAAGAATTGTTGTGGTTCATCCCTTGGTATAAAATTTCTCATTTCATGGAGGCAAATGCAATGCATAACCATGTCTATCTTCTTGGTTTCACTCATAGTACATGGTATAGTGCTTCTCGCGTCCTCAGACAGATGGGGATTGATTAGAGGGTTCCTCTTCCCGTTGGGCTTTCCATTGCTTCCCCCATTACGCCCGGAGTTACTCGAGCTATTCTGCAAACTTGGGTTAGGAACCATCAGATGATCAGGCCTTTTGCAGAGCCTTCCCTTGTTCAGCCTACCCCAGAGTACAGAGCTTGGTTTATAGCCGAAGTTTGGCCAATTGAAAAGCCAATGAGGCATGCATTGCTGCAGGAGTTGGAGGGAGAGGATGTGGTTCCTCTTAACGAGGGGGAGACAGATGTTGTAGAGAGTTCCGGAACTAAGGAAGATACCGAAGCCTCTGCCCCACGTAGGAGACGTAGGATTTAGATCCTATGGTTGACTCTATTGTCCGCTCTTTTGGATCGCTTGTACCTTTTTGGTTCCTTGGATGTTTGGGAATTATGGTTTGACTCTAAGGATGACTATTTTTATAATGAATGATTCTTTTTGGAATGAATGACTCTTTTATTTGCTTTCCAAGCATTATCTACTTTATTTTCTTGCTCTAATTTTTGCCTAAGCCGTCCTTTTGGATTTTCAACTTAGCGAGCTCTTACCCATTCTTGCCTAAGCCGCCCTTTGCGGGTTTTCAACTTAGCAAGATTTTTATTTTTATTTTTTATATTTTTTATTTATTTATATTTTTTTATTGGCAGAAGAAAAATGAATCAATGATTTTCATTAAAATTTAGACCGTGCTCAAGGAGAGCTGCCTACATATCTCGAATTAGTTTGCGAGAATCAGGTCTAATGTAGTTCCTTACAATGCATGATTATACATAATATTTCTTTAATTGATCCAGATTGCAGGGGTTTATGAACTCCAGACCATCCAAATCAGACAAGATGACGGCTCCGCCGGAAAGTATTTTCTTCAAAATGTAGGGTCCCGCCCAATGAGGACGGAACTTCCCACGAGGATCTGTAACGGGTGTTCTGATCTCTTTCAAAACCAAACAACCTTCTTCCAACTTTTGATCTTTGACCTTTTTGTTGAAATGTCTGGCCATTCGCCTCTGATACCCTTGAATCTGATGGAGAGCTTGAAGTCTTTTTTCATCCAAACCCAACAACTGATGATGATAATTGCTAACCCATTCAGCTTCATTTATCTGACTTTCTTGAATTATCCTCACCGATTGAACTTCCAGTTCAATGGGGAGTACTGCTTCCATTACGTACACCAGTGAATACGGGTTTTCCCAAGTAGGAGTTCTAATTGATGTTCTATATCCCCACAAAGCCAGTGGTAACTTCTCATGCCAACACCTATGTTCCTTGATCATTTTTTGTATGATCACCTTTATAGACTTATTTGCTGCTTCTACAGCTCCATTTGTTTGAGGTCTATAAGGAGAGGACTTATGATGCCTTCTTATCCTTTAAGAGTTTAGCAAATTCTGCTTGGAAATGAGTTCCATTATCAGTGATAATCTCAAATGGTGTTCCGTACCGACAAAGGATGTTGGTTCGGACAAACTATGCTGCCTTTTTGGCGTCTAATTCTGCATAGGAAGCTGCTTCAACCCACTTCGTGAAGTAATCCACCGCTACCAAGATAAACTGATGTCCATTCGAAGCTCTCAGATGTATTTTGCCAATTATATCTATTCCCCAAGTAGCGAAGGGCCATGGAGAAGTGATTGGATTCAGGGCAACGGGAGGTTGCTTCTGCAGCTTAGCAAATATTTGACACTGATGACATTCTTGTACAAATGCCACACAGTCTGTATTCATGGTGGACCAATAATATCCTAGATTGGCTATTTTTCGAGCCAAGGCGATCCCATTCATATGCGGTCCTGATTCGCCACCATGCACCATTTCCATTATCCGCTTAGCTTCTGCTTCATTCACACACATTAGGTGCATTCCATTCCAACTTCTTTTGTAGAGGATATCTCCATTAAGGATCCGGTTCCGGCGGTGGTTCAGCCCCAAAAAGGCACGAAAATTCGCACGTTTTTCGTTCAAACTGACTTTTCAGGAGCTACGGACCTCCAAAAATTATTCCGGGACCATATCCGTGATCCTTGTGCCGCTCCGGACATTTAAAGTACCATGAAGACATAATTTCGGTGAACTTTGCCATGGTCGTCTGGCCCGGCTTGGTTGTCTGCAGTCTGAGAAAATCAGCTTTCCGAGCCTCAAAATTCGAGTATTCACACCTGGTTACATACTCAATCTCAAATTCTTCTAATATTATCAACCATCGACCATATTTCCCGATTAAAGAGGGTGTCTCCCTTAAGTACTTCATTGGATCCAACCTAGAAATTGCTTGCGCACTATACGATTGAAAATAATGCCGCAACTTCTTAGAAGACCAAACCACGACTATACATGTCTTTTCAATAATACTATACTTAATTTTATAAGGTAGGAGCTTTCTACTCAAATAGTAAACGGCATGCTCAATCCCCGACTCATCTGCTTGGGCTAGCATGGCTCCTATCAACTCTTCTTCTACTGCTAAGTATAGTAATAGAGGTTTGCCGGGTTTAGGTGGTTTCAAAACAGGTGGATTCAACAAATACTCTTTTATTCGGTCAAAGGCCTTTTGACATTCTTCATTCCATACGACCGGCTGATTCTTTCTAAGCAACTTTAAGATAGGCTCACAGATTGTTGTGAGTTTTGCTATAAATCTGCTAATGTACTGTAGTTTACCAATAAATCCTCGAACTTCTCTCTCCGTCTTTGGGGCTGGCATATCCCTGATTGCTTTGACTTTGTCAGGATCTATCTCAATACCATTCAGACCAATCACATGTCCCAACAATTTACTTGAGATAACACCGAATACACACTTCTTCGGGTTTAATCTCAGCTTATACTTCAAAGCTCTATCGAAGAATAATTCTAAGTTTTGGAAGTGTTGCTCCCTTGTATCCGACTTCACCATCATATCATCAATATATACTTCAACTTCTTTGTGCATCATGTCATGAAATAGTGTGGTGGCCATCCTTTGGTAGGTTGCTCCAGCATTCTTTAAGTCGAAAGGCATCACCCTATAACCAAATATACCCCATGTAGTAGTGAAGGCAGTTTTGGCTTTATCCTCTTGGGCCATTAACACTTGATTGTATCCGGAAAATCCATCTACAAACGAGTGTAGCATGCTAGAGGCTGCACTATCAATGAGAACATCTATATGAGGTAAAGGAAAATCATCCTTACGGGAAGCCTTGTTCAAATCTCTATAGTCCACACAGACCCTTATCCTTCCATCTTTCTTTGGCACGGGTACTATGTTGGCTAACCAATCTGGGTATTCTATCACTTCAAGGAACTTCACTTGTATTTGCTTAGTGACCTCTTCTTTAACCAATTCAGCCCACTCAGGTCTTAGTCGCCTAAGCTTTTGTTTGACATGTTTAATGTGAGTGTAAGTAGGAATATGATGCTCGGCTATGTCTCGATCTATCCCAGGCATATCCTCATAAGACCAAGCAAACACTTCTTCATATTTTTTGAATATTTTTTCAAATCTCTCTCTCTCATCAGGAGTAAGGTCGGATGCTATGCTAATGTTTTTAGGATTTTCAATTGTTCCCAAATTTAATGATTATGTGTTAACAGAATTAATATTAAAGATGCTCATGTAACTGCTATTTGAATGTATGCAACCATCAGGAGAAACATCACACAAGTAAGCAAAATCAAATTTTATTGCATTCATTTTGGAAAAGAAAACATCATCATCCTCATACAAAGCAGACAAATTAAAATCAAAATCAAAATCATTATTCTCAGAGTCATAAAGCAGGATGTCTTCAAACTTTTCCTCGACCAGGGCAGCAATCTCTTCCGGAGTCTTCTCGGCTTTCAGGGCGGCTTCATTCTTCTCTTTTGGATTGGATTCTTTATTGGTTGACAGGGTGAGCTCTTTCTTCACTTGCTCCACTAGCTCAGCAACATCTGCAAAAATTTTAAAACCAGAGATTAACTTACCCATGAACATGATTGGCTCAGGCTTTCCTTGGAGTGGTCCCATATCTGGAGCCTTGACAAAGATCTCTTCAAGTGATGGGAAGCTCATCTTCTCACTCTTCTTTGGCTGGACATCATTGTCTTCATCATATCTTAACCCCTTCTTGGATGTTTGAGTTCTAAAATCTGGCAACTTTGTCAAACCGGCCTTACCTTTTCCAAGACCAGCTCTGGAAAGGTAGTTCATGTTCTTCATCATATTCAAGACTTTGGAGTCCACTACCTCATCATCAGAAATTGCAACCACTTGAAAACCATTGAGAGGCCTCTCAACCATTAGGGCATTAACAATCTCATTATCTTCAGCTTCAATGACCACTGTCTCATTTCCGTTGGGAAATTTGATCTTTTGATGAAGGGTGGAAGGAACTCCACCAAGAGGGTGGAACCATGGTTGCCCCAAAAGCAAGGCGAAGGTAACTGGTATATCTAAAACAACAAATTCAACAATAGATTCAATTAGACCAAACTTGAAAGTCCCTTCGGCATGCCTCTTAGTGTTGTCATAAGCACGAATTGTCACCTCGGTTGGGTTTAGATCTCGTGTTGACATGGCTAGCTTTAGCAATATCTTAAGTGGACAAACATTTATGGCGGACCCATCATTGACCATTACACATGGAGTCCTCTTCGCCTTGACTTCTATTTTGATAAAGAGAGGGCAGATGTGGTCTCTTCCCTCCTCCGGTAAGTCTGCATCAGAAAAAGAAACTGCTCCCATATTAACTTCACTCTTTTCTTGGACCTCTTCACATTTCATTACTTCCCCAATTTTTATGACGTTGATCAACTCCTCCGGTGTTGTGGAGGTAGAAATGGGCATGCTAGCTAAGGCTTTGGCCATAGTTTCTCGGTGCTTTTTGGAAGTAGCTAACAAGTCCAAAATGCTAACACTTGCTTGGGTTCTTTTCAATTGCTTGAGCACAACATCATCTTCTTCCACTTCAACTTCCTTTCCCTTATTCGTTTCTATCTCCTTAGGTGGTGGCCTTGCGTAAGGCTTACCGGATCTAGTATTCATCACCTCATCTTCTTTGGGCTCGGACCAAGCCCACTCCTCCTTCTTGGGTATAATATCATCATCACTATCACTTGAATCCCAAAACCCGTTGACAATACAAATTGCTACTTCTCCACCCATCACAATTTTTTCAATTTTAACAAATGCCTCTTCTTCTTATTTGGTTGCTTCTCCACCCACATCTTGAAAAGAAGACATGACGAAGTCCTCATGCAAACCTCCTCCAATCATAAAGGTTTCCGGTGGTGGTACCCTATTGAATTTTGGCAATGGGTTGTCTTTAGTGTTTGGCTTATTGGGCTCGGGTAGTTTCCCATTATCAATTAGGTTTTGGATCTCATATCTTAACCTCACACATCTATCCGTGTCATGCCCTTGCATTTGGTGAAATTGACAAAATGCTTTGGTGTCAAAGTTAGGTGGGAGAGGGTTAGGCAAAGGACGAGGATTTATGGGTTGTAACAATCCTTTTCTTTGAAGCTTGTTAAAAACCCAAGACATCGATTTTCCCAATTCTGAAAATTGTCACCTCGTTCCTTGGTTAGTAGCATTAACACCGACGGCCTTTTGCATGCTTTGGCTACCAGGTTGATAGCTCCCTTTCTCATTCCTTTTTGTTGCAAATCGGCTCTTCACCCTTTCCCATTCTTCAATTTGCAAACCAGCTTGAAGAAGGTCTTTGAAATCACGGATGAGTGTATGAGACATTCTCTCACGAAGGCTAGGCAACACCCCTCTCACAATCATCCTTATTTGATTGAATTCATCGGGCCTCTTTTTGAGTAAAGCGGCCTTCTTTCTCCACCTTTTCACATAGTCCACAAAATTCTCATTCGGCCTTTGCCTAATGGACTCCACTTCCATCAAGGTAACTTCTAACTCAACATTATACCCATATTGTTGGATGAAGGCTTTGTAAAGTAGATCCCAACTCTTTTGTGTTCCATCATCTAAGGTATTGAACCAATTTTGGACAACAGGGTCCAATGAGAGCATAAAGTACCTTAGGGTTTGAGCCTTAGTAGCTCAGGCAGATTGCATGGCAGTGATATACTGCTTCACATGAAGATGGGGATTTCCAGTGCCATTGTACTTAGCAAAGGAAGGCATCTTGAACTTATAAGGTACCTCATCATCTTGTTCAAATAGTTTGTCGATCTCAGACTTCTCTTCGATTTTTAGCTTCTTCTCAAATTTCTTTTCTAAATCAGCAATCATCTTTTCAACATCGGATGTCTCGGTCTTTTCAATAGTTGCCTTCTCAACAGCCTTCGGTTCTTTCTTCTTTTCTTGAACCTCTTGGTAGTATTGAGCCCAATCATCATCATCATCAATGATCACCTTTTCATCATCAAAAACCACTTCACTAACTTTAGTCTTCCCTTTGTCCTTTGGTTTTTTAATGCTAGTAGATGCCTCGGCATGATTCTCTAAGATTGCAATCAATTGGTTCTTCATGGTCTCAGCTAGGGCCTCTTTGATTTCTTCCATTTTGGCATTAAGGGCTTCATCCACCATCCTTTGAATTTGTTCGGGCTCCATTGTTTTAGGTGAGCAAGTGATTGAGTCGTTGCTAGATACTTCATCTCCTGCGTAGGTCAGATTGTCGTAAGCTTTTGAACTTTCGTAATCCAGGGTTGTGAGCCAAAGAGGATCAATGATATGAGATGCAAATGTATGCATGTATGCACAATCAACCAATAAACAAGTGTAATTAGGATGATCCTTCCAACCGTATAACATCCACACACGAATGTCGAGTCTCTTTTTCCTAGGTATATGGTTAACAAAATACCAACACGGGGTATCTTGCTTTCGAATAATTCCCTCGGACGTTTCAACCAATAGTTATATTTTCGAAAGTGGAAATCCATCCATGATAATTCCCATTAATTAGGTTTTAATCCATCCAACCAATTAAAGTAGCTTTTATGCTATATTGGATTAAAACTAAATTAAGAGGTTTATTATAGATAGATTTCTCACTTGAAAAGAGTAACTAGTGATTCATGACAAAAACAAGCCCATGGTTAATTTATTCTTAGTGTAAACTAGGCCCACAATTGATTTTTGGTATTTCTTAATTGACCTAAATAATTTACAAGCTCTTTGTAAGAAAAGGTTGGATAAAAATAATTTTGTTTCTAAGCCCATTGTAAAAAGACTTTAGAAAAAATGGATTTTGGGCTTAGTATTTGGGCCATGGGCCAAAGAATTTTTGATTTGTTTTTAGAAAAGTCTTATGTCCAAAGACCATCTTGAAAAATTTTGAAAATAACTTTGGTCTTTTGGACTTTAAAGAAAAAATTTATTTTGAGCTTGCAAATGTACTTAGGTCATATTAGAAAAAGAACAAACCAAATAAGCCATGATTTAGACTAAGATAAACTAACCATAGTCAAACAACATGCATTTGGGGTAAAACTTAAGGAAAGTAACTAGGCCAATTACATGAGCTTTAGTCTTTGGGTAAAAAAAAAGGCTTAGGTTCCCATAGCAAGTATATACCAAATGGTACGAGGCTATGAGTGGTTATGCCATGCTCGATCTCCATACCTTGAGTGAAAGTATGGTATCCCTCACATAACATAACACCGGTAACACGGGCGTCCTAACTCACGCACACGATGCAATCTAAGATAATGCAATGGATAATGTCATTATAAGAAAGAATAGAATAATATAAACACCAACGGAATCAACTTCTCTTATGCCCAGTGGAGTCACCACTGTGAGCGGGGATTTTCGCCCCCATTCCCGGTGGAATGGTTCTTGCGACTTTGGCACTGTTTAGGCTCGGGGCCTTTGAGAACACGGACCTAAGTCTGGAGAAAAATGGAGTCGCCACCCGGACAGGCTGGGAAAAAGAAAGGGGTGGATGACTCGATTCCTAAGGAATCTCCAACTCCCTAATGGGTTCGAAAAGTTGGGTACGTGTGGGGAAGGTGAGAAATGGCCCAGCACCCCACAACGCCCGGCTCATTGGAACCGACCTCCTTTACAGGTCTTAATATTATAAAATTCTTAAATATAACAATATTATCCATATTACACACAATAATTAAAAGAAAGCATCAATATATTAAAATCAAAGCAATGTCCAAACAAAACAAATAAATGGACACCCATCCAAGGATGGAAACATGTCCTTACATCACATGCCTCAAAAGGTAGAAACATGCCCCTTTACATAGGTTCTAAAATAGAAAAGCAAATTAAATTACATGATGTTTAACTAATGAGGTACCCACCAAGTGGAAACATACCTCTTACAATTTTTGGAAATCTAAATTAATTGATAAAAGTAAATAATCATTCATCAAAGCTATTAATCAAAATATAAAATAAACATCCATCCATGATAAATTAAATAAATCAAGTATTGAAATTAAATAAATTAAAGCATAAGAAATAAATCAAAGCACAATCAAGTATGGAATTGAATAAAGCAAATAAAAGTCCAATTATGGCTACTGTGACTTTTTATGGAATTAAAATAAATTAGGGTTTTATGTTTTAAAGGGTTGGTAAGACACTTTGATTAACAAAATTAAGGTTTGAATGATGATATCATGAAACTAGGGTTTTAAACACTTTAAAATACTTTAATTTGTGATTTTTGGTTATTGGGTTCCTAAGCTACTGTGTAAAATTTAGGTTTTTAGGTTTTTATGTTTTTTAATGTTTTAAAAGGATTAGGGTTCATAAAAATTAGGGTTTAAGATTTTAAAAGGGTTAGTGTACATTATTTTGAATTTTGGAAGTTGAATTTGGATTTGATATTTTGGAAGTAGGGTCTCGGGTGGTGAATAATTTTTAAGAATTTGGAAATCAATTTGATAATTTCATGAAGTTTTATGAATTTAAACAAATAAATTAAAGATTTTATAACTAGAAAAGATGTTTTAGAAGACTTTTTGAAGGAAAAAATACCAAGTTTAAAGTTTTGAAAGAAACAGAATTTGGTTTTGGTTTTGTTGAAGAATATGTTCAATTAGAGTTTTAAGGTTTTTAAGAAGAAAAAATAACAATTTTAAGTCTTTTGGAAGATAAACCAACGAAATAAGATTTTTTTTTTGCTTTAGAAAAACTAAATTAAAGTTCAAAGGTTTTTAATTTTGATTTCATAAATTTGCTACTATGTAAAAAAACAATTAAAGAAAATTAATTTACACATACCTTCTTTTGATGATTTCTCCAAAAATAATTCTTCTTGGATGAACTAGCTCCAAAGACAAACCTTTTTTTACCTTTGAATCCTCTAAATCGTGTTGCTGCTGTTCCAGAAAAGAGTTGAATTGAATTTCTTCTTTTCCTTCCTTGATTTGGTTTCAAATTTTCCAAACTTCTCTTGGATTTTTGCCTCCCTTTTTTTAATTGTCTTTGGTCCTTATTTATAGTGGTTTGAGGTTGTTTATTCCTAATTAGTTAAGGTAAGTAATATTAATAAATAAATAAAAAACCAAAACCTAATTGGATTAGGTTTCGAAAAATTTGCGTCGGAAAATTTGCACTGCCGAAAGAAAACTGCTGCGGAAAAACTGCGCTGGCGAAAAAATCTGCTGTAGCTGGCTGCGGCAGCGCCAGCGGAGCGGGCCCGTAAGCTATTTCGCAGGCAGAAAATTTCTGCGTGCGAAATAGCACAGTGATTTCGCCCGCTGGAATTTCCTGCTAGCGAAATGCCCACGGGCCCGCGCGATGATTTTTTCGTCGCCGATTTTTTCGACTCCGATTTTTATTTTTATTTTTATTTTTTGACTTTTATTTTTTTATTTCTATTTTTTATTAATAAAATTTAGATACTAAAGCAAAAATTATTTAATAAAAATTATTTTAGACCAATTAGACAACAAAAATCATTTTAGACTAAATAAAATATATTAGACCGAATTGGGTCAAAAATTAAGGGTCTACAGAAGTATATGAGGGAGAGGTATAAGAAAGTTAAGGGAAAAGAAAGTAAAAGTGGAGAGAAGAAAGTAAGCAAGAGGGAGAAAATACAAAAGATGAGAGTGAAAAGAAAGGAGAGATTAAAAAGAAGAGGAGTGAGAAAGGAAAGAGAAAAGAAATAAGTGAGGGGAAAAGAAAACATAATTTTTATACAAAAGAAAGTGAGCTAAAAAGTAATTTTTATGTCCAAAAATCTCTCATTGTACTTTGGTACAAGGAGAATTTTTTGAACATGTCTAACATTGATTCTTTGCCTAGTGCTATGGTTTCTTTGTTGCAAGAATTTGAGGATGTATTTCCTGAAGAAATGCCAAAAAGGGCTTCCACCTTTAAGAGGCATAGATCATAAAAATGACCTCATGCCTGGAGCCCTAATTCCTAATGGACAAGCTTATAAGTGCAATCCAGAAGAGACTAAGGAGCTATAAAGATAAGTAGAGAAGTTGTTGGAAAAAGGACATGTTCGAGAGATTTTGAGTCCATATGTTGGTCTTGTGTTGCTTGTACCTAAGAAAGATGGGACTTGGTGTAATATCCCAAATAATACCCCAAAATTTTTTTTGGAAATATTATTTGTTGAGAATTAATTAATTAATTTAAAGTATATATTTAATTAAGTGAAAAGGTAAGAGGAATGAGTGTGTATATGTTGGATATATGTAGATATATACAATATATACAAGTCAATATCTTACTAAAGTCAAAAGATATGTTAATTATTAAGATATTAAAATTAATTATGGTTAGTGGAAGAGCATATTTGAGGTTATAATATTATATTAATTTATTGCTTGGTGGAGAGTGAATTAAGGAATTGTGTTTGGTTAAAAGAGAAGTGTTTGGTGAGTGTTGTTGACTTTTTGCATCTTCATCTTCTTCTTTCATCTCCAAGAGAGCCGGCCACCATCTTTATCCAAAGGAAAAGAGGTTTTGCTTCTTCCTAACTCAAGCAATTGAAGGATTTCACGTGATTAAGTTGGAATTTTAAGGATTTTTCTTTACTTTTGGTAAGTTCCAACTTGTTTCTTTGATTTCCTTTGAGAGTGTGTTTATGATTTTGTTGGATTATTTGGTGTAGTTGTGTTTATGGATGATTTTGGATATGTTTGAAGTTCTTGTGTCTAGATAATTTTGAATTTGGGGTTGGATTGAAGAAAAAGGTTAAGTTGGTGTAAAGAATAAGAGTTGTGGATTGTGTGATTTTTGAGTTCTGAAATATGGTTGTGATTATGTTTTGATGCTTGTAATTTAGTTGTTTTGATGTTATGGAAGTATTATTATGGTATATTGATGGATTCGGTTGAGTTTGTGTGGTGATGATAAGGTTATTGAAAGATGTTTGTTGGATGTGGCATTTTTGTGTCGATATCAGGTTTTTGGCCTGACACGCCCAGTAGCATGGCCATGTCTTTGGGCGTGTCGATGATTCTATTTTTAGTGTGGGTGACATGATCAGTGACACAACCATGCCACTAAGCTTGTCACAGCTTCTAGGTTGTTGGTAGATTGACACGTCCAGTGACACGCCCATGTCACTGAGCGTGTCATAGCTATTGTGTTGTTGAAGAATTGACACGTGCAGTGACACGCCCATGTCACTGAGCGTATCAAAGTTTCTGTGTTGTGGGTTTAGGGCACGTCCATGAACACGCCCGTGTTGTTGAGAGTGTCAAGTGTAGAGTTTGCCCTAGATAGTTCTTATTCTTATTTTCTTATGTCAATCACTAAGTGAGTATTTATAATCACCTTTGGATTAGGTTTTGAAGAGAATTGAGTTACCCAATCCAAGAATTGAGGGATATCTTGGAAGAGGAGGTTGAAGTGGTGTTGTTGCTTTTAGAGGTAAGTACAAACTTTGAATGATTGCATACATTTACATGACATTGGGACTTAACACATTTGGTTGGGAAAAATGTGTTAAGTTACTTAATATATTGTTGATGAATGAGAAATATGTTATGATGTGCATAATATAAATTATGTTGATGTATCAAAGCAATTGAGTAATGTGTTGTAAATGAAAAGAAATGTTGAATAATGTGATGAGATATGTGAAAAAATAATGTAATAAATTGATATTGATATAAAAGAGAAGAATGAGAGAAGTGAGAAAAGATGATATAATAAGGCAATGTGCCAAGTTTGATTATGAGAAAATGAGAAATAATTTGAGAATGGAATTATGAAAGAATTTGATAATGAGAAAAATGAATAATTTGTGTGCCTAGTATTTTATTCAATTTTCAGAGTTCTGGGTTTGGTGGCATGCCTATGAATTGCTGGGCAGGTGAAAAGACCGGGTAGTAAGCCGGGCCTAGCTGATAATTGTGATATTTTTGGGGTGAAAAGACTGGGTCGTAAGCCTTAAAAATAAATCCTTGAAGCTAGACTGAGTGAAAAGACCGGGTCGTAAGCTCAGATCTAGTTGGATTATCCATGGATATATATATATATTTCTTACGGGGCTAGACACAAGGTGTCATTATGGACCAAAGTAGTAACTCTAAAATTTGAATAGCATATTAGATCCTTTTTTGGCACATGCTTGTCTTTGCTTTAATGAGAATTATGAAATGTGATGCAAATGATTAATATAATGAGATATAATGTAATGAGTTGTTATAATCATATGTGTTGTGCATTAACATCGCATTGATCTATATTGATTCAAAGTTTGTACCACTAAGCTTTTTGCTTAGCGCGATTATGGTTCATCGCGCAGGTGATAGGGTAGATCCAGTTGTGCCGGAGAGCTCATCTAGACCGAGTCGAGTCTAGGCTTGAGACTTTGAGATCAGAGTTGTTAGTGGACATCAAGATCAGAGACGAACTGCCAGCATGTATATATTTTAGATTTTTGTATTTATATATTGATTTTGATGTATATAGAAATGTATATTTTGCTTCTGCAATAAAAAATGTTTTGGATAAACAATTGGGTAATGAAGATATATATATGTATTTTAACAAGGTATGCTTTATCTATTACTTTCTATAATATAAGTTAAATGTTTTAAGTCTACTCAGATTGTAGAAATGATGATTTGATGTTAAAGTTAAAGATTGGTTTGTTTAAAATAGATTGTGACATTCTTGTATCCGGTATACATATATTACATGTACGTATATGGGATACAAGGGTGTTACACTTGGAGGATGTGTGTAGACTGCAGAGCCATAATCACTGTAAAGTGTAGACATCCTATCCCTAGACTTGATGATATGCTTGATGAATTGAGTGGTGCATGCATTTTTATTAAAATTGATCTTAAAAGTTGGTATCACCAAATTAGGATGTAACCTGGGGATGAATGGAAAACTATATTTAAAACTAAGTATGCATTGTATGAATGGATGGTAATGCCATTTGGGTTCGCTAATGTACCTTGTACCTTTATGAGACTTATGAACCATGTTTTGTGTGAATTTCTTGGAAAGTTTGTTGCTGTTTATTTTGATGACATACTAATTTAGAGCAAAACCATTGATGAGCATATTAGGGCTGTTTTGAGAGTTCTTAGGGAAGAGAAACTATATGGAAATGCTAAGAAGTGTACTTTTTGTAGTGATTAACTTGTCTTCTTAGGATATATTATTAGTAAATATGGACTTTTTGTTGATGAGGAGAAGATTAAAGCTATTAAAGAATGGCCTATACTTACTTTAATTAGTGAAGTTAGAAGTTTCGATGGACTAGCTAATTTCCATAGGAGATTTGTTAAGGACTTTAGCACTATTGTTGATCCTTTGACAAGCATATTTAAGAAAGATATATGTTTTAAATGGATTGAAATTCAAGAAGACTCATTTCACTTGCGTAAAGATAAATTATGTTATGCTCTTGTTTTATATGTGCCTGACTTTAATAAGACTTTTAATATTGAATATGATACCTCTGGAGTAGGTATTGGTGTTGTTTTGTTGTAGGAAAAGCGACCAGCTGCATATTTCAGTGAGAAGTTAAATGGAGCACAACTTAATTACTCCACTTATGATAAGGAGCTATATGCTTTGGCGAGGACATTGGATGTGTGGCAACACTATCTACTACCCAAGGAATTCATGATCCATACTGACCATAGTTCGCTCAAGCATCTAAAGGGCAAGGAAAGTTGAACAAAAGGCATGCTCAATGGGTTAAGTTTATTGAAACGTCCCCATATGTGATACAATACAAGTAAGGTGAGGAGAATATGGTAGTGGATGCTTTATCTAGAAGGTACACTCTAATCTTTACCTTGATGGAAAAAAGGAAGCCCCGAGCACATTGCATCTACTTGAGGTTCTCCTCTAGGGCTTATAATCGTTGTATGGTCCAATGACGAACAATCCTAGTATATTTGATCTTCCCAATGTTTAATTCAGGGATGAAACTTAGAAGCTCCCTGAATTCAACATCTGTGATAGGGGTGTTGCTGACGGGGACTATGTCACCAGTAAAGCTCAAACCGGTAATAGCAGTAAAGTCAATAGGAGTGATAGCCAACTCCCCAAAGACTAGGTGAAATGTATGAGTGGTATCCATCCACCTCTCTGTTAGTGCCTGGATGATGTTGTTCCCCTCTCAGTAAAGCCTCTGATAAAAGGCAATACTCCAGAAGTGTGAACGATGCCCTTAATGGGGCTAGAGAGTGATCCATACCACTTTCTCAATAGATGAAGAGAATCGGCAGCCCTAATGATGCAAGTACGGGCATGTAAACCCATTGCCTTAAAAGTTTTTTTTTCATAGGCTTGCATTGTAACATCCCTTGATATATCTCATTAGAACTATCAGAGAATGATACTCAATTTACTATCAGTACTCTAATCAATTCATTGACAAAGTTTCCTTTGAAATGTCACTAACAAAAATCTTCAAATAATAATAATACAATCTGTATAATACAACACATACAAATCCAATATTTAAACCAATTTCAAATATCTCCAATAATCCAAATAGTAATTATAAATCAGATAAACATTATAAGTTCATCAAATCAAATAAATATATAATACATTGTTTTATTTGATAATCATTCACTAGAATCTCAAACTTTATCCTCTTTTTACATATATTCTTTTCATGTTTACAAATTTGTACAATCTTTCAAATATCCAAATAAAATTGTATATATATACATTTCATAACTTATGAGTATAATATACAAAAGATCTTTATATGTACTATAGGTAATTTTCTGAGATCCTTAATTTCACTTCTTAACTTGCTCCGATGACCTGATACCTTTGTGTTAGAAAATAATTCTAAAACGCTAAGCAAAGCTTAGTGGTGCTTGTATAAACATATTTTATCACTTAATATTAAAGGAAAATACTTATGAAATATAGTAATAATACTCAGTTTTAAGAAATATTTTAATATATTAACTATTTTCAATAACAAGCCAACATAATATTTTGATTACTCAAAATAATAACTTTAACTCTATAAAAGTTATCATGCTACACTATACTTTTGGGATTGCAACTTTTCTCTTTTTGAATCATTTCATTTAAGACTTAATTTTTCATGTGTTAACATTGCTCATATTACACACTTATTTATTTTTCAATAAGTCTTACTTTTCAGTTTTATATTTAGGATAATTTTATTCAATCTATAATTTGTAGCACTTAAATTTAGTACTATACTTTGGAGCACTTTGTATCTTATATCATTATATACACTTTCAATCATTATAGCACTTAGAAAGTTATTCATCAATTCAATAACTTGAGCATAACATTTCTATTCCGTGCATTAGAACTTTCACTTGCAAACCTTAATATATACATTACCAATCACTTTCATATTGTAACATAGTAAGTCGATTTCAAGTAATTGACTTATATTATTATTTTGCATTTCTTCCATTATTCACAACTTCATATTCACATATATTTTCAATTTAGATAACTTCATTAAATATGTCCATACATACTGAACTTAGATCATAGGTTTGGATAACAAATTAGTGTAGCAATTTTAATGCCATATCTCACGAATGTATAATGGCAACTATGTCCACTGTCACTGATAACACAATGTATCCATTAATGGCATGAGGTGCCCACTATCACTATGGCTATCATTCCTCTTGTTAGCCATTCAATCCAAAGCTAGATCTAAAATCAGTATGATTTGGGCAATTCATTTATTTTAATTAACATTGAATTATGTATATCACTTCAATGGAACAATTCTTTGATCAACACGTGGTATGACACTTATTTATCATATATTCAAATTTTATTGCACTACCTGTTAGGGTTAATTTTAATAATCCATTACACTTTAAAGCCTTACAATCATTTAGGCCAAAATCACGGATGAAAAACAAGGAAAAGAATCACTTTAGACAAATTCTTCAAGTGACATGCCCAATAATATGAGCGTGTCAATCACCGTGTCACTTGTTCATTTTATAGAAGCTTTGACACCCCCAACGACATGGGCGTATCACTAGCCGTGTCACTTAACTTGCATTACATTAGCTATGACATAGGCATGTCATAGATCTTTCATCACAGTAGCTATGACACACCTAATGACACGGGCGTGTTACTGGTCGTGTCATTTAATTTCATCACAGTAGCTATGACACGCCCAATGACACGAGCGTGTTCCTAGTCATGTCTTCAATACTGAAACACAACAACGTTGACACGCCCAGTGACATGGCCGTGTCACTGGTTGTGTAAGGCAAAATTCTGTGTTTCATACACTCAACCACTTAAACACAAAATATCCAAATCTATGATAAAAATTGAACCAAAACTAGTTTATTTGACATAGACAGAGTCCATATTAAATACGTTAATCACACTTCAATTAATCAAGTCTTCAATCATCACTTATGGCTAAAATAACATCAAACTTCTCAATTCTTATAAAAATTGAAATAAGAATCATACTCACCACCCATAAATTCTTTTAATTAAATTTTCACTCATCAGTCCATTTAATCAATATTTTCAAGAAACAATTTATTATAAATGATTCAATCAATCAATTCAAATATGAAAATTCATAGAAACTCAAATA
This sequence comes from Garcia nutans, assembly GCA_947685225.1. NCBI lineage: Eukaryota > Viridiplantae > Streptophyta > Magnoliopsida > Malpighiales > Euphorbiaceae > Garcia > Garcia nutans. The sequence continues at coordinate 53,401,606 of CANTUV010000007.1, forward strand.
TTTACAAATTAACATACACAAGCACATACCTCTTTCAAAATTTCTTTTCTTTTCTCTTTTTCCTCTTTTTTTATCACTTGTTGATGATTTCATCCTTTTTCTAGCTTATTCTTTTAAAAACTAATAGCTAGATGTGCTTTTCTCTTATATTTTAGCCAAATTCTTGAAAAGAAGGAAGAAAGAAGGAATTTTGATAGAGAAGATGGTGATGAACGTGAAGAGAGAAGGAAGGAGAAACTTCTACATAACACACCTGTCCACACACACACACATATATATATGGCTTAACCTAGTATGGCCAATCGCATCTTAGTTATGGTGCACTCTCTTTCTTATCATTTGATTTTAATTCGATTTTTAAATCTCATAAAACCATAAAAATACATAATTTCTTCAGTAAATTTTGAGTTATACTATTTACTATTCTCTGCTTATAGCATTTATCCACATTACTTTTATCACTATACATTATCAATTATGAATATTAGTTAAAATGTTTCATGTTTAAAATCTTGACCATTACAATTCTCCCCCACTAAAGAAATTTCATCTTCAAAATTTACATGCTATGTTAATAAGCCATTTAATTTATAATTAATCTCAAATCTCACATTAAATTAATTATTTTATTAATTTACATAATTTTTATTTATGTCTGATATTAATCAATGTAACACTTTCAGAATAATCTTATTATAAAACTGCAGAAGATTTGGCTCTACACACTTACACTATTCAAGTTCAATTCAGTAATTGCCTTTAATTCTCATTAGATTTTTTTAAAAAATATAATTTGTGTCATTACATTCCACTATTATATATATATATATATATATATATCTTTCTTTCTTTTATATACTGGACTTTAAATCCTAGTTCCGGATAGCGGGTTATGGATGGCAAGTAAATTTCCACTATATAAATATGGCCAAAGGCCCACTATGGCACGAATGCCCACTTTATATGATGAAACAGAGTGTCCACTGAGAGAAAGGAGCCAAAGGTCCTCTATGACGCAAAGCGTCCACTTATAGCATAAATGCCAATATCACTGGGACATATATAAAAAAATGTCCTCTATGGCACAAGTGTCCACTTTCAATATGGGACATAAGTGTCCTCTATGGCATAGAGTGCCCACTTTCAGTATGGAATATACGTGTCCTCTATGGCACAGAGTGCCCACTTTCAATATGGCATAAAATGCCCACTATCACTTTGAACATTTATCCTTTAGCTAATCCGAAAACTAGATTTAACATCAGTATAATCGATCAATACATTTATTTCATTGTGACAAATTATTGTCAATTATAATATCTTTTGGAATATAACACTTTCTCTTTGAAGTGTTTGTTTATTATTGTGAATTTATAAGATATGAACAATTATTTCAAACACATTTATCATATGAACATACATATACATTATATTTGTTTCTGATTAGTTCAACTAGTTTTATTTATTCATCAATATTTATCTTTCAAACTGTTTCCATGTTTCCACTGTAATAATGAAATCTAAATAGATTTTCACTCTTGTTTAATTCTTTTCATAGCATTTTAAGAATTCACAACTATTCTTTCACTTTAAGAGTATATATATACATATATAATGTATTTACTATATTTAATACACACACACACACACACACACATATTTATAACTTGATTCACAATGCATCATTTCACTAGAAGGGTTAAACTACCTAGAAATATCACTACAGTCTTTTCTTTTCACATTATCAATTCCTTTCTTTCTATTGTATCAATTGGCATCAGTTAACTCTTTAACACCTCTATATATAATATATAAATTGTCTTTAATCACTAAATAATGCTACTATCACGTATTTCATAAGTACACAATATGTAAATCTCACCTTCTTACTTTCTTTACTCAATCAATTCGTATATGCACCTCTTTGTTTTCTTTATCTTGCTTTTCAAACTATGTAAAATCATCAATGATTCATCAATATATCATTCTTCTCACCTTGCTTCGAAAATTATCTTATTTCTTCATGAATAACATTAAATCCACTAATCACTTGTAATCATTTTTTTTATCTCTTCTCTAATCTTGCATTTATTTCAAATATCCAATTACATTTATCCATACTTTCCTCAAGTTTTCTTCACACCTAAGTTTCATCATTTAATGGATTGATTTCATTTCAATCTTATAAGCAATCTTTCATCAGTTATAACTATTTTCCAAATGTATTCAATAATTCACTGCTAATTCTACCCATAAACCCTACTTTGTGAATGTATAAGAAGGTAGAAATATGCATAAGCAAATGCATGATTGTATAAGTGATCATGCACATCATTGCTTGAATTATTTTTAAATTTTTGAAGAACATAAGTATGCATAGTTAGATGCATGACCATGCGAATGGTCATACAAATATATTCTGAAATCTCCTTTCAATGTTTTAAGGACACAAGTATATACATGACCATATGAATGATCATACACCTCACAATTAGGATTTTTTTTCTCAAAGTTTGAAGAATAGAAAGTTACACAAGCATACACATGGCTATACAAATAATCATGCGTATCTCTGCTAGAATTTCTTTTCATGATTTAATCAATAAGTTATCAATAATGCAACTCAAACAAATTGAGAAAACATGATACAACTCTTCAAAGCAAAATTAAATTCAAATCCAAACTTCCATAACCCTAAAATCTTTCAAAATCTTATTTTCTTCCACAACCTTATATCAACTCATAAATGATGTAATTATGAATTTAATCATTATTTTAGTTAATAATCAATAAATACACATTTACATATTGCAAGAATAACTTTACTATCATAGAAGTAAAGTTTTATACTCATATTTTTTCATAATTATTCAATATACAATATCTTTCACTAATAATAGTGTTTTATCAATTCACAAATCTCTTTACATAATAAAAATCAAGATTATTTCAATAAATAGCAAAATAAGTATTATTTAAGCACTAACTTCTTTATAAATACTCTTCCATCACTTTTCCTTTCAATATTTTATTTTTGATGATGTTTTAGAAGATAATAGAAGACACTAGAAATTTTTAAATAGGCTTTAGGACTTTTATCCAATATACTCACTTATATAATAGTTTCGATGCATTCACTTTCTTTAATTAACTATCACTTCAATTTTTAACGTTGAAACATTATAAAAGCAATTACTTTAGACACTGAAAAACCCCATTATCCATATTTCACATCTAAGTTATAGTTCGAATTCATTTCGAGCTATAAGGGTATTTTCATAATTTCTTACCCCTTCGAAATCTTTTCCAAACATAAGGATATTATCCATACTCTGATTTAATATTACTCTTATTAAAGCTTATTTAACCTTATCACTATCAGTTCTAAATACTCAAGCTACACATAACATCATAATCAATCCAATTTACACTCATATATTCACTTAATGCAGAAAATTAATACTTAAAATTTTAAAACATGACAATTCTCATTCTCGTAAGAAATTTCATTCTTGAAATTTATCTATCTATCATAATTCATTCCTCTGATTCCAATAAATTATTACACTTCCACTGTATCACTTTGATAAATCTCTTTAACTACTCATATCTTGTTTTCTTTTTACATCCTTCTTTTTCACAAATAGGTTGGTGCACTCCAAACAATACACTATGAATTCTCAATCAATTCTTAGAAAACATTCTACAATCATAAACATATGAAACGATTCACATAACTTAAACAATTGCATTTCACTTCTCCCATAACTCCACATGCCAGAAACGCCTAAACCACGCTCTGATACCACTAAATGTAACATCCCCTGACAATTCTCGTTATAACTATTAGAGAATGATACTCAATATACTGTCAGTACTCTAATCAATTCATTGACAAAGTTCCTTTCAAAATGTCACTAACAAAAATCTTCAAATAACAATAATACAATCTGTATAATACAATACTTATAAATCCAATATTTAAACCAATTTCTAATATCTCCAATAATCCAAATAGTAATTATAAATCAGATAAACATCATAAGTTCATCAAATCAAATAAATATATAATACATTGTTTTATTTAATAATCATTCATTAGAATCTCAAACTTCATCCTCTAAATACATATGTTCCTTTTATATTTACAAATTTGTACAATCTCTCAAATATCCAAATTAAATTGTATATATATATATATATATACATTTCATAACTTATGAGTATAATATACAAAAGATCTTTATATGTACTATAGGTAATTTTCTAAGATCCTTAATTCCACTTCTTAACTTGCTCCGATGACCTGATACCTGCGTGTCAGAAAATAATTCTAACACACTAAGCAAAGCTTAGTGGTGCTTGTATAAACATATTTTATCACTTAATATTAAAGAAAAATACTTATGAAATATAGTAATAACACTAAGTTGTAAGAAATATTTTAATATATTAACTATTTTCAATAACAAGCCAACATAATATTTTGATTACACAAAATAATAACTTTAACTCTATAAAAGTTATCTTGCTACACTACACTTTTGGGATTGCAACTTTTCTCTTTTTGAATCATTTTATTTAAGACTTAATTTTTCATTTGTTAACATTGCTCATATTACACTTATTTATTTTTCAGTAAGTCTTACTTTTTAGTTTCATATTTAGGATAATTTTATTCAATCTATAATTTGTAGCACTTAAATTTAGTACTATACTTTGGAGCACTTTGTATCTTACATCATTATATACACTTTCAATCATTGTAGCACTTAGAAAGTTATTGATCAATTCAATAACTTGAGCATAACATTTCTATTTCGTGCATTAGAATTTTCACTTGTAAACCTTAATATATACATTACCAATCACTTTCATATTGTAACACAGTAAGTCGATTTCAAGTAATTGACTTATATTATTATTTTGTATTTCTTCCATTATTCACAACATCATATTTACATATAATTTCAATTTAGATGACTTCATTAAATATGTCCATATATACTGAACTTAGATCATAAGTTTGGATAACAAATTAGTGTAGCAATCTTAATGTCATATCTCATGAATGTATAATGGCAACTATGCCCACTGTCACTGATGACACAATGTATCCATTTATGGCATGAGGTGCCCACTATCACTATGGCTATCATTCCTCTTGTTAGCCATTCAATCCAAAGCTAGATCTAAAATCAGTATGATTTGGGCAATTCATTTGTTTTAATTAACATTGAATTATGTATATCACTGCAATGGAACAATTCTTTGATCAACACTTGGTACGACACTTATTTATCATATATTAAAAATTTATTGCACTACCTGTTAGGGTTAATTTTAATAATCCGTTACACTTTAAATCCTTACAATCATTTAGGCCAAAATCACTGATGAAAAATAAGGAAAAGAATCACTTTAGACAAATTCTTCAAGTGACATGCCCAACAACATGGGCGTGTCAATGACCGTGTCACTTGTTCATTTTATAGAAGCTTTGACATGTCCAACAACATGGGTGTATCACTGCCCTTGTCACTTAACTTGCATTATAGTAGCTATGACATGCCCAACGACATGGGCGTGTCACTAGTCGTGTCATTTATCTTTCATCACAGTAGCAATGACACGCCCAATGACACGGGCGTGTTACTGGTCGTATCATTTAATTTTATCCCAGTAGCTATGACATGCCCAATGACACGGGCGTGTTCCTGGTCGTGTCTTCAACACTGAAACACAACAATGTTGACACGCCCAGTGACATGGCCATGTCATTAGTTGTGTCAGGCAAAATTCTGTGTTTCATACACTCAACCACTTGAACTCAAAATATCCAAATCTATGATAAAAATTGAACCAAAACTAGTTTCTTTGACATAGACAGAGTCCATATTAAATACTTTAATCACACTTCAATTAATTAAGTCTTCAATCATCACTTATGGTTAAAATAACATCAAACTTCCCAATTCTTATAAAAATTGAAATAAGAATCATACTAACCACCCATAAATTCTTTTAATTAATTTTTCACTCATCAATCCATTTAATCAATATTTTCAAGAAATAATTTATTATAAATGACTCAATCAATCAATTCAAACATGAAAATTCATAGAAACTCAAATATTTACAAATTAACATACACAAGCACATACCTCTTTCAAAATCTCTTTTCTTTTCTCTTTTTCCTCTTTTTTTTATCACTTGTTGATGATTTTACTATTTTCTAGCTTATTCTTTTAAAAACTCATAGCTAGATGTGCTTTTCTCTTAAATTTTACCCAAATTCTTGAAAAGCAGGAAGAAAGAAGGAATTTTGATGGAGAAGATGGTGATGAATGTGAATGATGAAGAGAGAAGAAAGGAGAAACTTCTACATAACATATATATGGCTTAATCTAGTGTGGCCAATCGCATCTTAGTTATGGTGCACCCTCTTTCTTATCATTTGATTCTAATTTGATTTTTAAATCTAGTAAAACCATAAAAATACATAATTTCTTCAGTAAATTTTGAGTTATACTATTTACTATTCTTTGCTTATAGTATTTATCCACATTACTTTTATCACTATACATTATTAATTATCAATATTAGTTAAAAGTTTCATGTTTAAAATCTTGACCATTACATGCATTGAATCACCTGATAAGCCCCACATTGAATTGCGAAGGAAGAACAATTCAAAAAGGCGGTAAGTTTAACAAAGAAAATAAAATGTGGTATATAATCTAACTTTTAATTAGTTTACATTGTAAGTATAAAAGAGACAGCCTTATAAACTATGAAAAGTATGAACTCGATAATTAAATTGTCAAACACAATAATAAATATTCTCAAACTCGATAATTTTTCATCTCAGAATTATCGAGCAAAGGAACAAATTGTCGAGTTCATATTGGGCATATTCAATCCAATCCTAAATTATTAAATTCAGTTCAAACATGGTCGAAATCTTGTTCAAGGTGTTTAGTTCGATTTGGAATCATCCTTTTCAGTCCAAAATTAACAAAATTCATTCCAAGATTATTGGATTTAGTTTAGAATTGTCAAAATTCATTCAAGATTATCGAGTTTGGCATATTCAAAATTATTGAGTGGCTTATGAATTGTCGACTTGAGTCTAGAATTTTTGAGTTAAGCATACCAATTAATTTGATATTCATTTAGGAACAAATATCAAACTTGACATTATCTTTGTTGAGCTCAATAGTTTTTTGAGCTCAATAACCCAGTAAGGGTGAGAATAGAGCACCTGATCCTCCAAAGTTCTCCAACAACATAAAACAATCCAAAACCATGAGAAGAAGATTAAAACTTGCCTGGGACCAATTGGCCTTGCTTTTATGACCATTTCGGTAGAGAATGTGAGGTGATTACCTTGCAGAAACACTAATAGATGATCTTAGACCATGAAGCCAATTGTGTCTACTTGAATGAGGGAAACCAATGACTTCTTCCTTACTAATAGGTTAATCTTGAGCCATTTTGAAGTCAAAGTAAAGATTTGATATACAAAATAAGAGGAAAATGGAGTTTAGGCATTAAGGGTTTTCGAAAAAAGGAAGAGAAATATAACAAGCATCGAGAAAAGAAGAAGAAGAAGGAGAAGAAAAAGGGTGGGTTGGGAGGGGTTCACTGAAGTATTTAAACTTTTCCATCAAATAATTAAACTTGACAGTTAATGAACTACCAAGATGCTAGCAAATTATCGAGCTCGATAATTTTATCGAACTCGATAGTTTCTTTACAAGGGAAGATTACTTCTTTTATTACTTATGCTTTTAATTTAAAAATATAATTCACCTCTTTCAGATATATTTTTTGCCAGATAAAGGAATCCTAACAAGTTTGAGATGAGCAATTCTATGTTATTGCCATTGAATCTTTTCCAAGCTAAGCAACCTGATTACAAATTGACTTTTAATATTAGAGTTATATAGGTAGTGAATGCTAACTTAGAGAGGGCTTCTATATGGAGCATGTCATTCAAAAATTTCCCTCCTTTTCAGAATAAGTTAGACGAGATTATCAATGTGAAATTATAATTCTCAACTGAATAGAAGGAAATGATCTAGGCAATCATTGGTTAGCCAAAACCTAATATCCTTCCTACAATACATAATCCCTTGTAGTCCCTTTTGAAACCAAAAAATTAATTTGAGTTGCTTTGTTTTTCATTCTCCTAATCTTGATCATCCACCATAATAAAGAGCAATGACATTAAGGGAAACCAATGACATCTTTCTTGCCAATAGGTTTTGAGATACAACAATTCCCCAGAAAAGACAATGAAGAAAAGAAGAAATGACGAAAAATTCAAGAAAATTCCCCCTAAAAAAGTTAAGGAATAAAAAAAGAAATGAAGAAAAAATTCAAGAAAAATTCCCCTAAGAGGAGGCAAAAAAAAGAATAAATGAAGAAAATTTTCTAAATAAGGAAATGAAGAAATGAAGAAAAATTCGCCGAACTATATAATCTAGGGGGTTAAGGCAAAGTAAAAAGGGGAACAAAGTGCCCTAATTTGAGAGAAATTTATTATTTTTGGAATCCCCAAAAGGAACGAAATGAAAAATAAAGAAATGAATTATTTCAAGAAAAATCTTAACTAGGGGTAAAGAAAACCCATCAGAAAGGCAAAAAGAACACTGAAGGAGATGGATAGGTTCAATCCATGACATACTATTTCAAACCTTAAATCTTTGAAACTAATGTCACTTTCTCCTTAGAAAAATGGCCACATTTATGGCCCCATTATAAGCCTAATAAAGACCCGGTAACCTTCTTGAAAGGTTGAGAGGAATTAATAAAGATAACCTTGGCATACTTGCATATGGAAGGAAAATATTGTTCGATCATCATTGCACAACTTTAAGTGATGTCTCGAGTATATGCAATCTAAAGTGAAACACCTTTTAATAATAAGATAATGAAAGAATGAACATAATAAAGGACTTTACTTGGGAAATGACTCATGAATAGCATATTATTGCTCGCAAAACTGGAACATTAGTGATTCCTTATGATCAGACCAAAAGAACAACATTTGTGCGCAATGCATTTTTTGAATACCTTGGTCACTCTATTCATGCATACAAAAGATTTTAATACTAACTTTCAATATCTTTGTACATAGGGGGCAAGAGAATATATATCAGATGACAATATCAGAAGGCTAAAAAATACCTAAATTTTTTGCAAAATCAAGCAAACATTCTGGCAACCTAGCTAAAAAAAGGCAAGAATGCCCAGTCAACCATTTGTTGGAGGACGAGCATGTTAGAATGACCTAAAAGAGGGCAAGCATGCCTAGTCAACCATTTTCCAGAGAAAAAATATGTTCGAAAGAGCTAAAAGAGGGCAAGCATGCTCAGTCAACCATTTGCTAGAAGACTAGCATGTCCGAAGGAGCTAAAAGAGGGCGAGCATGCCTAGTTAACCATTCACCGTAGGATGAGCATGTCTGAAAAAGCTAAAGAGAGTGAGCATGCCCGGCCAACCATTTGCTTGAGGATGAGCAAGTCCAGAGGAGTGAAAAGGCCAACATAAGCTCCCTTGCTTTTCGTATCCACAAGCAGAGACTCGTGTTGCTTAAACAGGGGGCAAATTATAGATACCTCAATTTGGCACCCTTTGCAAATCTCTTTTAAATTTGCAAGTTTTGTTGAGCTCAATAATCATGCAATATTATTGAGGGTTGCATATGGTCCAAGTGCACTAAACTTAATAAGATTCTGTCACATGAAAATTAATTGTCGAACTAGATACTCGTTATTGTCGAGCTCAACGATTATGATCTTTTGACAACAGTTGTTTCCTATAAAAGGCAGCCACCTATATCTAAAAAGGGGTTCAAACCTTAGCCAATCAAAAGCCTATTTTCTAACTAGAACCAAACAATAGCAAGTCTGACAAGTAGACTACTAAAGTGAATTACTCAAAGCCAAAAAAGATCGCCAAAAATAGGGAATTTTTGTGGGTCAACAACCATTGGCAACAAGTTTTCCATCTTTTAATAGGTATCTCTTTAACTCTATATGAGCTAATTCTCATGCTTTTAAACACTAATAAACTATCTAATAAGATCTTGTTAAGCATGATAAAAGTAAGAATGTTTTAAACTAAGCATTTAAACCTATTTTGAGATAAAATCACATTTTTGAAGTCAAAATAGAATTTTCTACACCTTAAAGGAATTTAAAGGTTTTTTGAAACTCCTTTGAGTATTTTATAAAGACAAAGATGACTGGAAGTAAACAAAAATAACTTGAAAAAGGACTTTTAGACATATTTTTACAAGAAACCAACTAAAAAAGGCTTCTTCTCTAAGTTTTGAGAAATTATTGTTGTGCTCAATAGTTTTTACTATCAAACTCAACAATTCTCATTAAGACAGCTTGAAAATATTTTTCTTTCTTAATTTGGTTTAATATTTATTCTTTAATTAATCTCGATAATTTTAGGATATCAAGCTTGATAGTTCTTAATAATATTTCCTTTAAATTGTTTTACCTTCTGTTTTTTTATGTTGTTATTTTATTATATGTTATTCTTATATCCCATATATATGGTCATTAGAATGCATATTCTTTTAGGACATTATATAGGATCTAATGTAATTTTTCCTTTTTAGACCAATGTATAGGATTTATTCCAGGCTATGTAAATAATTAATTTTCTTTCATTATTTTTAGAGAAATGTAAGGGCATGTTTCCACCTCTGTGGGTGCTTATAGATTTTTTTTTGTAAAATCATGCATCATTTGCACCATGTTATGTCTTATATATGATGAATGCTTTATTTGTGTAAACCGATAGTTATTTAATATTCCAAATAATTCAATTTTACTAACATTTGAATCATAGAGGAGGTCAATCCCTCCAGATTAGCCGTATGCAAGTGACTCTACTCTCCTAAGTTAGACCCTTGAGGTCAAGAATCTAACAATGTTGATGTAACAAAATTCATTTTTCTGAAAAACCAAAAATGAGCGTAAAGGAATAGGCACTCACAGGTCTAGGTTGGTATAATACGCCAGAACCTCATTAAAATTCGATCTCAGAATAGAATGAATAATGAAAATTCGACTAAGTTTTTTTATATATATTTTACACAGACAATCTCTCATATTACATATAACCTATAACTCAATTTCCCCTTCAGTTGTCTTTTATTGCTACTCTTAGATACCATAGTAGCACCATCAGTAAAGTTGCCTTTTTGATAAAACAATATTGAAAAATAGGGTGGCGAGTGAGTACCAAACTCAATAAGTGCTCAGGCTTTTTAGGTGTGCTTTAGTTTCAACCTTCAATTAGTAGCTTAATAAAGTTTATATAGCTTCTTGTACTTTTGGATTTAATTACACATTTTTTAGATTTGTTATATTCCAATCTTATATTTGTGCTTTAATTAAATCTCATTCTAGCTTTTTAGAAGTACCATTTAAATTATTTAAAAAATTTTGACATTTTTTTAGAATTTTGAACTCGGTTTCAGTCCTAACTCTAATAAGCATATATTTCTCTTTCTTAATGTTCCTTAGGTATTTCTCAATACCTTATAGATAATATATTCTATTTATATTCCTAGGTACATACAAAATTTTTAGGTCATAATTAATATTACTTTTAGAGTGCTTGTAGGTTTTCTAGCTTAGAAATGCAAATGCTTTACTTCAAAAGTATCATGGGTTATTTTAATAACAAATAGGAATTCATATAGTAAAAGATTAACCCTTGGTTAATTAAAAACTTAGTAAAAATTAGAGCATAACAGAGATAATATAACTCATATCTAAGCACAATAAAGAATTCATTTTCAAAATGGGGATTATATGACATATCAGAATAAAATAGCCCAGAGGCCATGAACAGACTGAATAAATATAAGTCATAAATTAGGGAGGTAACTTCTTCCTTTTGCGCATAACAGAACTCACTGTATACTGTCTAGTAGTTTAATCCCCTCTAGAGTTGGACTCTGCCAACATGAACATCATAAAATTTGGCTAGGTTATTCGGCCAGTCTCAGAAGGCATTATCTGGAAGGTTCAATTCAATAAACATAGTTTCTTCATAAGACTGAGTAGAAATGCATAAATGTAATTATTTACTTTTAATATTTCCTTATTCCTTGAAGTAAAACTATTTAACAATTCAGAAATTATTTCTTTTATTCTTAACTTACTTAAATCTCAATTTATTATTTCTGCCAAGGATAATACCTCTATTTATTTACTAAATTTGCTTTTTAGAAATTTTTGATCTTATATATTCTTTTGCCATTTAACAATAACTATTATTTAATTTTACTTAGTAATAATAACTTTCATCACCATGCTGCTTAACTATTATAAATGGTTCATATCCACAAGGATATGCTTTTACTTGTACTCTAAATAACTTGACTTAATTAGGGTATTATTTAGTTAATCTATTTCCCTTAATCCCATAATCCATGTCTAACACATCTTCCTTTTTAACTTTCTCCTTATTATAGATATCCAGTATTTATACCTCTTGGTATATGAAAATGTTTTTAATAAAATCATTTATTGCTAAACCCTCTTTCGCAATTTCTATAATCTACTACCAACATTTAGTAAATTTAATAAGGAAAATCCTTTATAACTTATAACTTTTAGTTATTTGCTTTACTATCTTATGGAATTACCACCCTATTAACTTATTTTAATTCATTGTAAATCATTCAAATTCCAACCGAATAGTTATGGTAATATTAAGTCATTTTATTATAATAACTACCTTCATCAAACATGTATTTAAGCATATGTAATATTAATTGCAATACTCAGGAAAGTAAGATCTTAAAGAAATCTTTCAAAAATTCATGATTTCTTTCTTCTCTCTTTTTTTTATAAATAATTAATCCAATAACTAATATTTTCTAATTAAATTTCCAATAACTAATATTTTCTTATAAATAATTAATCCAATAACTTATTATTTATTTTATATTAATTGTGTTATATATATATATTTTTTTGTGTATTTTTAAGAAAATTTGAATACATTTATATTTACTCATCAGTTGAGAGGTATATACATTTATATTTACTCATCATTTGTGTTATATATTCAAATAAAAATTCATGATACTTAACAACCTATTTTCCATCAAAAAGTATATACATATGTTGATGAGTGCAAGAGGCAAATGTACTCATTAGTGACAAAAATTAAAATAGGTTATAACCATAAGTTGTGAGCGTGCAACAAAACTAACTTGGATAAATGTACACCTTAGCATTTTTATCTTCTGTCTCTGCAATTCCTCAACAACGCTTTTAATATTGTCAATTTAGATAAGTTCCAGCTTCATGTAAAAATAACAATAATAAATTCACTGTTAGTTTTTAGTTGATGTTCCACGAAACTAATTCATAGACTTGAATAGGGAAAAACAGAGAAATTAACCAATAAAATACCTAGAATTGATTCCTTTTAACGGGTGAATATGAGCTCCTTTCTTTTTCAAAATCTACATTTTGTTATTCACTGTGCAATAATAAGGCTACATTAGAAAAAAATAAAATGCTTTATTTTGGAAAATGATCCTAAAATTAGAAAAAGGAAGAAAAAGAATCTCACAGAGCTTTGGCCAATTCATTAAGAAGCTTTTCAGAATCTTCAAAGAAAAGAGAAACAACTTTAACAAAAAAAAAAAATATGGATTGCTTCGTTAAGTTTTATTTCCATATAACTACCTTAATTTAAGAGCTCTATAGGTGAAAAAAATTATATACCAGAGCACCGTGAGCTTCTAGATTGCCTAAGAAATCTAGAAGTTTTAATTAGAATATAAAAAAAGATAAAATATAGTTTCTTTTTGTCATTATGCAAAACATTCTGAAAATCCATAAAAATATGGCAGAAAGCATACCTTTTAGGCCTGATTAAATTAAGAAAATACAATATAATATCTAATTTAGATTCCTGAACTGATTAATAATTAATCAATTTAGGAAACATAATAACCATACAATATAGACCTTATTCTTAGGAATAGGAAACTTCAATTGATTTTTATTACCCTAACTTAGTTTAAATTTTAGATTATTAAGCAGAAATTTTTTTATCTAATCCGAGTATATGTACACCTTACCAATAAAAACTATTAAAAGAGTAATTATAAGAAAAATAAATAATTTTATTAAGTACAGTATAAGACCCATGTGATTTGAATAAAATAACATTAATTAAATTGGAAAATACTATATAGAATTGATATTACCTACAATGAAGCAAATCTTAAGACCAGAAATATCTTTAACAAAAAGCGGCAAAACAATTAATGAACATAGACAATGGAAGCCATCTCTGTATGAACAAAGTGCATGCTCGAAGAAGTTGACCAAGCTTGTTGCAGCAGAAGGAATCATAGAATCAAGAACAAATTTTTTTAAAGAAACACACACAACGTTATTACTCCAAGGAATAACAAAATCTAATAATTTCAAATCTCTTTAAATATTATGATATGAGATTCTTAATAAGACAAATAAACTTGAAAATTATTTTACCAAATCTAAATTTGAAATTTAGATAAAATTATTATCTTATTTTGAAGATTTTAATTTTAAAATGTAAATCACTAATCAAGGAAATTTTTTGTCATATGATTATATTGTTAATTCTTATTTAAATTATTTTAAATTTAAATTTATGACAAGATAAAAAAATCCCTCATAATATATTTTTTAAATTTTAAAACGTAAAACACTAATCAAGAGAATTTTTTGCCATATACTTATATTTAAGTGTATAATTATTAATATTTTTTAACTTAAATTATAAAAGGAAAGGGATTAAGCCAAGTATAAGAATGCACAAAACGGCAATTTAATAATTAAGTGAAAATTTTAATTGATAATTTCACATTTTAAATTTTTTTTATTGATATATATTGGAGTCATTTTCAAGTTGAAAAAATTTTAAATTTAAGTTTCAGTTTGAATAATGTTGAGATTTTTCAAATTAAATAAACTAAGCAATCATTTTAAAACTTTTAAGATTTTAAAATAAAGAATTAAATGATTAGATAAAAAATAAAATTTGTCTTTTATAAGATTTTTTTAAACTAATCCTAGTTTTGTCTTAAATTAAGCCAAATGACAATTCATTATTTTGACACTTGACTTAATATTATATAAAACTTTTCTCCTTTTATAGATACTAGATATATAGATATAGATTTAACAATCATTACCTATATTCTCAACATCATGATGTTGTTTAAACATTAGCATGGCTACTTCTTTGTTTAATACATTTTTCACACTTTTCTTTTTATTAGTTCTCATTCAACTATTTATCAACTTAGTTTTTGCTATCTTCCCTCCTTTATATTAGGGATATTAAAATAGGTCATGACATACGAATACGACATGTGAAATACCTAAAATTAGTGGATTAGTGCTCACATTAAATGGGTTAGTGTTATAAACGGGTTAACCCGTTTAGGACACAACTTTAAATGGGTCATTTAGCAGGAGATGACACGTAAATCCGCTACAACATGTTTAACTAAAACGACGTAATTTTATACAACTCAAAACTATAATATTTTATTATTATTTGCTCTAAGAAAATAAAAATAAAAATTATATATTTATTATATTATTATAATTTTATTATTATATGATGTACCATTATTTATTTAAAAATAGTTTATTTAATTTTTTAATTATTCTTATTAAAAATTTATTAATTTCATCTAATTACTAAAATTTTAAATTATTAATTAATTTAAATTTAATTCTTTATAAATTTTAGAAATTATTTTCTTAAATCAAATATTAAAAATTAAATAATTTTATGATTTAAATAATCTAATATTTTTTATCAAATAACTTTTTTAATTTAGAATTTAGAATAGAATTTATAAAAAAAAATAGAATAGAAAAAATAGAAAATAAAATAAATTTTCAAAAAATTTATTACAAATTTTTTATTGAAAACTATATATTATCTCATTAATTTTTTTCTTACTAATTTCTAAAACTAAAATATAATACACATTTATTATTTATTTTATATTAATTGTGTTATATATATATTTTTTGTGTATTTTTAAGAAAATTTGAATACATTTATATTTTAGAATTATTTTAATCATAATTTTATTATATTATAAATTTTAATGGATTATTTAAAAATATAAAATTATTATAAATTAAAAATATTATATGGATTAAACGGATCATGTCGGATTATATAACTCATTTAATTAAATGTGTTATACGTATTATACCCAAATAATTCATTTAATTTTCGTGTTATGGTCATGTCAACATGATTAATAAATATGTTGTATTTGTATTGACATTAATCGTACTATCTGGATCAACTCAATACGATTATGACCCACCAACCCGTTTTGACACCCCTACTTTACATGTTACAAAAAGAGGCTAAATGAAATGACATGTTACTTCTTTAACACTTGTAAAGTACTATCATCCAAACTCATAATTACATAATCGAACATCATAATGGTTCATGTTTCCCTACATTTCAATTTCAACTTAGCATTTAGCTTTTGTTAACTTTTATACAATCTCTATTTGACATGTGGATTTTTATGTAACATATTCATGGCAAGTATTTTGTTCCATGCACTAGTATTTTATATAATTTACCCATTTTTGAAGAGTTAATTTTACACATTTATATACTTTTGTATTTAAATGTTTAGCTAACAAATTTGCTAAATATTCATTACCCTAAAAATTTTAAATTCTCACCTTAAGTACTAATAATTATTAACTCAAATTCCAAATTATTAAACTTTGAGTTCCAGCTTATTTAAATTTTTTAATTTCATACTACTACTATTTAGAGTTCAATTTGGGTTGGAGTATTACATTTGACCTTAGCTTGTTTCTAAACAAGTTTGATCTTGAACAAATTTTTATCAAGTGAATATTTAAATTAAATCTAAGTAGCTTGATTTATTTATAGTCTTAATGAGAGTTTTTTGTGTGTTTTTAACGAATTTTTGACGAAATAGAATCTTAAAGTTTTTTAATTAGTTTGGCCAAAATTATAAATTACTTTATTAATTAGATTAAACATTAGGATAAAATGCATAATAATAATAATAATAATAATAATAATAATAATGATAATAATTATCATCATTATTATCGCTAAATACATATGTAGCCTCTTGAACTTTACTTGATTAGTTAGTTACCACTTGAACTTTCAATTTAACTATATAACCTCGTGAACTTATTTTTTTAATTTATAAATATAAACTTGTTGAGTAACGTTTAGTTATTAACGTATCTACGTGACACAAAATATACAAATATAAGAAGCAAAGTGACCATTATTCATTAATATAAATGTCTATTAGTACAAACTAGATAAGTACATAGAGCAATGTGATAAATACATAAATATAGAGAGTAAATTAATTAAAATGGACAACTACAGAGAGTTACAGATGCATTGAGCCTAATCATCATCATCACCATCAAGAAGTAGTGCAAATGAAAATTAAGTCGCTAGTATTATTAAAATGACAATTATGAATGTTATTTTTTGGCCAAATACATATGTAGCTCTATGAATTTTACTCATTTAGTTGGTTTACATATTGAACTTTTAATTTATCTATGTAGTCCCCTTGAACTAGTGTTTTTCTTAACTTATCTAAAGATAGAGAAAAAAATGTGTTTATAAGTTAAAAAAAATATTACTCAACGTGACTCGATATGACTCAGTATGACTCAACGAGTTTATATTTATAAGTTAAAAAAACGTAAGTTCAGAGGAGCTATATAGTTAAATTAAAAGTTCAGGGAGCAAACTTACCAAAGAGTAAAGTTTAGGGAGCTAAATGCGTATTTAGTCTTGTTCTTTTTTTAACCAACAATTGTGAATGTTTAATTATATTTATTTTTTAAAAAATTTCTCTTTAATATTTCTTAAATTTTTAAAATGTATTGCTGGAGTTATAAAAAAATTATTATATAACCCTTAGGAGATGAGATGAGATGTTAGAGATAGAGCTGCAAATAAGTTAAACTACTTGAAATCAATTTAGGTATCAGCTCGGAAAAAGCTCATTTAAGTATGAGCTCGAATTGCTCATTTGTTAAATGAGTCAAGCCCAAGCCAAAAAAAAAAAAGGGCTCGTTAGACTTGCAATCTGACTCATTTAAAAGCTCGCGAGTTAAGTTCGCAAACTAGCTCCTTTATTATATTCAATAGAAATATACATAATTTAATTTATAAATTAAATTATATATTCGAATTTATTAATTCTTTAACTAATTTAATTTATATAATTTATTGCTATACGTTATATATGATAAATAAATTAAATAATATAAAATAAATAATTTTGATATCACACAATAATTGAATTCAATAAACTTCATTTGAATTTTTTTTCATATATTATATTTTATATTACGAATATTATGAGAATACAATATTTATTAGTAAATGAATTATTAAAAGTTTTGAAAGAACATATTTATTACTTTAAAGAAATAAATTGCATCATATAATTTTTTATTTTTTATTTATATAATACAAATTACAAAAATAAATAATTATTTAATTAATAATATTATAAAAATATGATGACTTAACGTATAACAAATATTTAGTATAATAAATAAATAATTCAATAACTTAATATTTTATAATAAAATATAAAATTATAGTAATAAAATATTTTATTTTTATTAATGTAAATATAATTATATTATTTATTCTTCTTAAAAAATTTTAATTTTAGTAAATCTACTCTAAACAAGTAAAAAACTAAAAATTGAAAATTAAAATAAGCTCAGTAGCCCACTAAATTAAGTTAAATTGAGCTTGAGCCCAGACTCGACATATGATATATGAGCTAAAAATTCAAGAGATTTAATAAAAAAAAATACTCCTTCACATATCAGTAATAAATTTTAGACTTCACTTTCCTTAACTAGACCCTTTTTTTTATATATAAAATTACCCTTTGATGAAAAAATCTCTCTCTCACTCCAAATTCTAAAAACACGTCCCATTATCCCTGATTTCAAATTTATCAGAAACTCTCGCTCTCTATCTTTTTTTCTAAACCTAATATCTCTAAAATCTTGCCTGATCAAAGAGTATTGCTTCCTCTCTCTCTCTCTCTTTCTTCAAAAATCTTATGTTATTGCTCAATCGTTCTTCAAGAAGGCAGAGGCAAAGTGAGAGCTCTCTCTCTCTCTCTCTATACTTGATTTATGCTTAATTTTATACTCTTTTAGGAATGGCAATGAATAGAAAGAGAGGTTATAAGGGTTGAATGGAGAACATCCAATGAGGTTATTTGATCTTCATTTCTATTTAGTTTTCAACATTTGGTTCTGCTTCTGACTTCTATTTTGTTATCTCTATGTTTTTGCCTCATAGTAGTTAGGTTTTTTGGATTTTTTTATAGAACTGACATCACTTGCTAATTGAGTTAAAGATAGTGAAAATTCGGATTTGATTTATAAATGGGTATTTTGATCTCTCTCTACATTAATTAGAATTTTGGCTTTTGGTGCATAAATCTGCAACTTAGATGTTAAATAGCTAATGGGTTTTTTGATACTTCTTGATGATTGTGTAAAGGTTCAATATCTTTGATATTTGATTTTTTTTCATGTATGTGTTTTTATTGCATTCACATTCTCACACACTTTTATTACTAACACATAAAATTATAAGATTTGCATGAGTTGAGAGGCTTTTGAAAAGTTGAAACCATGGTTTTATGCTTTTTTTTAGTTGGTTGACTTAGCATTTTGGTAGGTAAATAAGCAAGTTTGTAAAAACATATTGTTAGGATTAAAATATTGAAGATTATGATTATTTATTATAGCTTGAGATGCATAACCATTTTTGTTCTCCTTTAAAATATGAAAGATTAGGATTATCTATTATAAATTATGGTTAGCTTGAAAAATATCTTATTATTTGGCACTTGTTTTTCCATGTTCTCTTTTATCCTTTTAGTTGTATGTTTGGAAGTTAATGGAAACAAAGTGTTCTTACGTAGTCATAATTATGTGCCTATGACATTATTTTAAGAGAAAATCATTAAATCAAGAAATTCTTTATCACTTTTTCTAGTTTCTTGATGAATATTTAATTAATAACATTGACAACATTTAGTTCTTTATATTTTGAAGCTAGCTAGTAAAATTCAAAAACAAGTTACTTTTGAAATTAATTACAAATTAATTATAACGAATTATCAATTGGAAGAAAATTGTTGGATTTCTAAACTTTCCAAGTGTAGAAGAATATCATCTTCAAATTATTGTTTGTGTCTACGCAATAGAGCAATTTCAGATCTTTAATAGAGCAATCAGTATAATAATTCACAATTTACAGCGAATTGAAAAGTTCAAATGGACAAAGGGATATTTAGGCTTTGTTATTTGTCAATGTTATTCATAGTTTATGTGATGTCATTTTATTCATAAAATGATTACTTTGCTTATATTTGGGTTTGTAGTTTGTTAAGTCAAATCATCTATCTTTCTTAATTTTATTCCTTCCTTCAATGATTTAATGTCAATATTAATTCATGCTACTGTGTTATATATTTTTGTATTTTCCTATTTGGTCTAAACTTGCAACATCTTATAATTTTAAAAATGATTTTAATATTTAAACTAAAAGCTCTTTGCGTAGTTATTCAATGTTTAGTAACTAAGTAAAAGAAGATTGGCACTAGATGAGTTTATAGAAATATATTTCTTAGATATAGTAAGAAATATAAAATTACTTCTCTCTAATTGGGATGTATAAACTCATGGATAATAATTAGAAGTCTGTATATTTCATACTCTTGATGAAGCTCCATGTGTTGAAACAAGAGCTAATAGTTACTCATTCTTGAGCTAAATTTGTTTGATTTTATGCATATTGGCTTCATATGCTATATGTTGAGTTCTACATGTTATTTAACTATTTTAAATAGTGAACAATTGTATTTTTTTTTTTGAATAACATTGATTAATCTTTATTGATCTGTGTTGATATATTTTGACATTCTCATATATGGGATTACTAAAGAATAAATGATTTTTTCAACATGTTCTTTAGCTATTTTAAATAGTGAAATTCTGTGTTTTTCTTGAATAATATGGATTAATCTTTATTGATCTGTGTTGATATGTATTGATAATCTTTGATATTAGTTTACTTAAGAATGATAAATTTTGTGTTTTAGATGTCGCTTAGCTATTTTAAATAGTAAAGAACTATGTTCTTTTTTTAATAACATGTATATATCTTTGTTAATATGTGTTGATATGGTTTGTATGAGATTGATATGTGTTGATATGGTTTAGATGAAATAATTAAAACATGAGTAATTTTGCAATAAATGTTGTTTATCTTTGATATGGGACTACTAAAATATAAAATATTTTTCTTCATATGTTGTTTAGATGTTTTAAATAGTGAACAAATGTGTTTTTGTTGACTGATCAATGTTGATCTTTGATGATATGGATTGATATGTCTTGATATAGTTTGATATGAGACTACTAAAATATAAAGCATTTGTGTTCTATATGTTGTTTAGATATTTTAAATAGTGGACAAATGTGTTTTTATTGACCGATCTATATTGATATTTTAATATATGGGTTGATATGTCATGATATAGTTTGATATTTCTGATATGGGACTACTAAAATATCATTTGTATTCAATATGTTGTTTAGATATTTTAAATAGTCAAAAAATGTGGTTTTCTTGACTAATCTATATTGATATTTGATTATATGTATTGATATGTCTTAATATGGTTTGATGTAGTTTGATATGTTTTCATATGTGACTACTAAAATATAAAGTCTTTGTGTTCTATATGTTGTTTAGTTGTTTTAAAATAGTGAAGCAATATATTTTTATTGACTGAACAATATTGATCTTTGATAATATGGTCGATATGTCTTGATATGTTTTGATATGTTTTGATATAAGACTACTAAAATATAAAGCATTTGTGTTCTATATGTTGTTTAGATATTTTAAATAGTGGAGAAATGTATTTTTGTTGACTGATTTGTATTGATCTTTTAATATATGGGTTGATATGTCATGATATGGTTTGATATGTTTAATATGGAACTACTAAAATATCAAGCATTTGTGTTCAGTATGTTGTTTAGATATTTTATATAATGAAAAAATGTGGTTTTCTTGACTGATATGTATTGATATTTGATTATATGTATTAATATGTCTCAATATAGTTTAATGTGGTTTGATATGTTTTCATATGTGACTACTAAAATATGAATTATTTGTGTTTTATAAATTGTTTAGATATTTTAAATAGTGAAATAATGTGTTTTTGTTAACTGATCAATATTGATCTTTGATGATATGGGTTGATATGTCATGATATGTTTTGATATGCTTTAATATAAGACTACTAAAATGTAAAGCATTTATGGTCTATATGTTGTTTAAATGTTTTAAAAAGTGAATAAATATGTTTTTGTTGACTTATTTGTATTGACCTTTTAATATATGGGTTGATATATCTTGATTGGTTTGATATATTTTGATATGAGACTACTATAAATTATTTATGTTCAATGTGTTATTTAGATGTTTTACATAGTAAAAAATATGATTTTGTTTACTGATTTGTGTTGATCATTGATTATATGTGTTGATATATGTTGATATGGTTTGATGTGGTTTGATATGTTTTGAGATGGGACAACTAAAATATAAAGTATTTATGTTCTATATGTTGTTTAGATATTTTAAATAGCGAAGTAATGTGTTTTTATTGACTGATCAATATTGATCTTTGATGATATAAGTTGATATGTCTTGATATGATTTGATATACTTTGATTTGGGACTACTAAAATATAAAGCATTTGTGTCTATATGTTGTTTAGATGTTTTAAATAGTAAAAAAAAATGTATTTTTATTGAATGATTTATATTGATCTTTTAATATATGGGTTAATATGTCTTCATATGGTTTGATATGTTTTAATATGAGACTACTATTAAGCATTTGTGTTCCGTATATTATTTAGATGTTTTAAATAGTGAAGAAATATGATTTTATTGACTAATCTGTGTTGATTTTTGATTATATGTGTTGATATGTGTTAATATGATTTTATATATTTTCATATGGGACTACTAAAATATGAAGTATTTGTGTTTTATATGTTATTTAGATATTTTAAATAATGAAGTAATATATTTTTATTGACTGATCAATATTGATCTCTGATGATATGAGTTGGTATGTTTTGATATGGTTTGATATGTTTTGATATGAGACTACTAAAATATAAAGAATTTGTGTTTTATATGTTGTTTAAATATTGTAAGTAGTGAAGAAATGTGTTTTTGTTGTCTGATTTGTGTTGATCTTTTAATATATGGGTTGATATATCTTGATATGGTTTGATATGTCTTGATATAGTTTGATATGAGATTACTAAAATATCAAGCATTTTGTATTTAGTATGTTCTTTAGATGTTTTAAATAGTAAAAAAAAATGTGTTTTTGTTAAATGATATGTGTTGATCTTTGACTACATTTTGTTGATATGAGTTGATATAGGTTGATATGTATTGATATTGTTTGATATGTATTGATATGTCTTAGTATGGTTTGATATGTATTGATATGATTTGATAAGTCTTTTATATTTTTGTTGACTGATCGGTATTGATCTCTGATGATATGGGTTAATATGTATTGATATGGGTTGATATGTCTTGATATGGTTTGATATATATTGATATGGTTTGATATGGATTACTAAATAATGCTTTTTTTTACTGCAAGAGAAGGAAGTGTTGGATAATGCTAACCCTGGGGCCATGTCCATAACAAGCCCCAAAGGCTCTAGGCTTAAGAAGATAATGTCTACCCAAATAGAAGATATCAAAGCAAAGAAAGTCAGATATGTGCTACTTCCAAAGAAAAATGATGATGAAGAAGATAAAAGAGAGGATGATGAAGATGTAAATAAATATCAATACTTTAATTCACCATTTTTTATACAATAATTTAATGATTAAATTTATTATACGTGCTCGAATATGTTATTCTAGAAAATACCTAGAAGAATCAACAAGTGAGTATTATTTGTTATGGATTGAAGACCCTTCGTATAATTAGAGATGTCATCGGTGATGCAGAATACTTATACGTTGTTACAGAATGGATTGCGGGATGTTCGTTGCCAAGTTCATTGAGCGTTTTATGACAAAAGGCCTAAATTTTCAACACTGCACACGACAATTTATGGATCGATTTAGATATAACATAACAATTCATCTATAGGTCCATCCTTTAAACAAGAGAGAGGGCACTTATTATAGTGAGGATGATAATGATGATGATGTCAAGTATTTTTTTGTAAGCTAACAAGGATGTCAAAATTTATGTTATGAATTTATACATTTGTTGATTTAGATACTAAATTATGTAAATTATAATTCTAGTTTATTATTCATTTATATGTTGAATCATATAGATTTTATATGTGCTGCCAATTTCTTGGGTGTGTGTTTATTGGAGTGTTGGATGTATACATGTGTTATAGGTTGAATAGATATATTTTGAATGAATATTGATAATGAAAATGGGGTGGATGTGTTACAGGTTGAGGAAAGTTGTTGATATGGATGTTTGGTTTTCTTTAAAGTATTTGATTACCATTCACAGGTTGCTTTGGATGGATTGATATTGTATAATTTATTAGGTTGAGATTTTACAGGTTGAACACTTTGTGTGATTGTTGAGCATTATACAATTTATAGTAATTGCATAATTACCCATACCAATCCATATCAAAACATTACAATATTTAGATTTTTTAGATTTAAAAAACCCATCATCTATATCAAGACTTTGAGAAATCTAAACTAATCACAATATTTATAGAAAAAATAAAAACACTCCCAAGATTATTTGCTTAAAATTCATTAGGCATCGAAATTGTCATTGTCCTCGCTATCGTATGTGTCATTTCCCTTGTTGGATGCATGGACCCATAAGTGAACTGTTATGTTGCATCTCACTACAACTTCTTGTGTTCAATTATGAAAATTCAGGTTTTCGCAATGAACTTCAAACTGTATCAATGTATAAGCATTAGACACCTCATTTTGGCTTATCCTTTTGTTGACATCTTCCATCCGGAATCCATATTGCATCAACGTATAATTATTAGACACTTAGAATAATTCATATCAACTCAGAAAATGATTCATTCTTAAATTATCCCTTAATACTCATAACAATTTATATTAACTCGTATCAATCCATATTAACTCATCCATATCAATCAATATTAATCCACATCAATCAACAAATAAACATTTTCTTATTGTTCAAAACTACTAAGCAACAAATAGGACATAAAATGATTCTTTCTTAAATAATCTCTTAACACTCATAACAATCTATATCAATCTATATCATTTAATATCAATACATATTAATCCACATTAATCAATAAATAGACACTAGCTTTTTGACTATTAGAAACAACTAAACAACAAATAGGACATATAATGCCTCATTCTTAAATAATTCTTTAACACTTGTAACAATCTAAATCAATCCATATCAACTCATATCAATCCATATCAGTACATATCAATAAACAAATAAACACTTTCTATCTGTTCAAAATAACTAAATAATAAATAGGACATAAAATGATTCATTCTTAAATAATCTGTTAACATTCATAATAATCCATATCAATCCATATCAACTCATATCAACTAATATCAATCCATATCAACTCATATCAACTAATATCAATCCATATCAATCACCAAGTAGACACTATATTTTTTACTATTAAAAACAACTAAACAACAAATAGGATATAAAATGCCTTATTTTTAAATAATCCTTTAACACTCGTAACAGTCCAAATTAATCCATATCAACTCATATCAATCCATATCAGTCAGTATCAATAAACAAATAGACACTTTTTGATTGTTTAAAACAACTAAACAACAAATAGGACATAATCATTCTTAAATAATCCATTAACACTCATAATAATCCATATCAATTTATATCAATAAAAAAAATAGATACTTTCTGACTATTCAAAACAAATAAACAACATACACATGATATAAACTTACTCAAGATTCAATAAACCCTTAACACCCCTCAATACCCCGTAATCTAACAACTAATGACAATCCCTAACAACCCATAATACAACCAATTAAAGGAAAGGATAATTTACACCAAAAAAAATCTAACAATCAATTTCAAATGAAAACTCAAGAAGATATCAATTTTCATTATGCCAAATTAAACATAATAAAAAATCAATTAAGTTCTTATAATTCAAACACTATCGTCAAGTGTCTGCCTCATAGTATAAAAGATTAGCAATTTTAAGAGTTCAAATGTATTTCTCACATGTCTCAAGTAGTAGGGATACCAATTCAGAAAAAAAAAATAGTAGGTTCGAATAGAAATGATAAAAAATTGTATAGTTATATTGAAAATACACTATCACAAGGAAAGATAAAAAGAAAAGTGTTGTTATAGATTTTTTAATATGTAATACAATGTTGCATAATTTGAATTTTCAATTTAAAAATTTGAAATATAATAGTAACTAATTTTCAAAGGAGTGGAAAATTGCCTAAAACATTAAAATAAAATAAAATTATTAAATGATATAAAATATATTAAAAATTTAAAAATGAATGAATATAAATATTTAACTTTTATTAACTCTTTTTTATGTTCTATCGCAGAATCGTGCAACTCTCATTAACCAATTTTCATTCAATATTTGAAACTTTAAGGCCTTCTTGGTGTTTTTTCCATAAGAAAGTGAAAGATAATTTTTAATATACGATAGAGAAAAAAAAAAGAAATGATATTATGATTGCCAAATTGTATATAGATAACAATACTATAATATTATTTATTTTTACTTCTACTTTGTCTATGATATAAAATTTTCAATACTAGTTTATTATCAGAATGTTTGAGAGCATAAAATATATGTTACTCTCTCATATGTGATCTATAGAGTATATATATGTATATCAAATACAAACATTATTCAATTAAAGGAAACTAATACAAAGTATTATTTTTAGTAAATAAATAAAATCTAAAAATTCAACCAAAATCAATGATAAATAAAGTCTATAATTAACCCCTAAAACATAAATTAAAAAAATATCAAAATATAGCAAAATAAATGAAGGTTTTTTTAAAAAAAAAATTACCAGTGATTACATATGCTTATAGTTTCTTCGGATGCAACAACCATATCATAGTAGAATAATATCGTTCATCTTCGAGTAAAACCTAGAAAGAAAAAAAGAACAATTAGAGAAAAGGAAATTTTATGTAAAAAAATTGAACTAGATTACAGTAGCAACGATGATAAGAATGCATGAGATATGAGGATGAAAAAAAGAGAGAAAGAAAGCAGACATGAGAGAGCAAAAGGCACCAAATATGGAGAAAAAAAGAGAGAAAGAGAGAGGTGTGAGAAAGAGGGAGAGAAAGAAAAGAGAGAAAATAAAAGATGCTTCTATTATATTAAAGGACATTTTTATCTTAAAATGTCTATTTAAGGTGAGTAATATTTAAAATTTACTAATATTTTTTGTGAGGGTACTTTTTGTAACACCCCGATACCCTATATAAGTACTATACATATACCTAGTATACATACAGTAAGTATATAGAGTATAAGGATGCCACTTTTCTTCTTACTTTTTAAAAACCTGTAACAAAATTCAAACCATAATAGGTCAATTTAAAGAACACTTACAAAATCATTGTCTTTATCAAAACTTCATTTATACATTTAATATAACATACTTAAAGTGGATACATGTATGCATTACCCTCTAGTTGGTCTCGACAAAATCTTACTCTTCTCGTGGCATACCAAAAGACTTCATATCTTCCACCAAGCTACCTGCGCGATAATACATCCGCGCTAAGCTCGAAAGCTTAGTAGTATAAATATAAAATACAAACATATATCATGGAAATACTAACATATAAAGATATATCAATTCCATATACTTTTAGTTCTTATTAAGTTTATCCCTTTTCATTTGCACCTTTCATATCTTTCAACTAATTTCATATCTTATACACATATATATACATAACATTTCTACCAATTCCAACCCATCACTAATATTCACAATCAACATCTCAATACACACATTATACATCATACTAACCATAAGTCACATTTCCAATTAAGACAATCATTGTCTTCAACCACAATTCATCAATTGAATTCACAATCAATGCTAGTACACACATTATACATCATACCAATCACAACATTTCTTTATTCACAATTCACCATTTATGATTCATCATTAGTGCTCATAATCAATATTTCAACACACATATTACATATCATCAATCACATGTCCAATGAAGTATACCAAAGATTTCATTATCCATTTCTTTCAACATTTGTATATCACATTGACAACAAAGACAGACTCGGGCCCAACAGACACCACTATGTTATTCAGAGTTCAGAGTTACTGCTTTGGTCTATAATCATAATCATCAAGCCCGTAGGCATCATATATCAATATTTCTATCCATGGATAGTGTAACAGACCCAGTCTCTTGGACCATCAACTCATCATGAGGAGATCCTCAACCCGGCAAGACTGTTACCAATCGTATATTTCATATTCACAATTCTCATAGTGTAACAGACCCAGTCTCTTGGACCTCAATTCAACTCAATTTGAAGAGATCCTCAACCCGGCAAGACTGTTACCTTTTTCATTTTATAGGCATGCCTCCAAACCCAGAACTCTGAAGACTGAATAACACATTAAACACATATTTCACTTATTGTTTCATTATCAATTTCAATCTCAATGCTCATTATCATCTAGGCAAACATGCCTTATTTCTTTCAATTGGATCATCATAGCCAATCACAATGGCTTCACTACATATCATATCTCAATCCATATGATACATATAACATCATTGATATAACATTTCAAAATATATTATTCATATAATACATTGCTATACACAAGATTCACAATGCATATAACATAACATTTTCTCATTTCTCAAAACACATTAACATCATTCATTACTAGAGCATTTATCATAACAAATTGCACATACCTAAGAAGGATCCTCATATTTTCCTACCTTTTCCATTTCATATTTCATCCTTTATATATATATATATATAGTAATATACATTCTTCATTTACATTCACAATATAATAGCTTATTTAACACTTTCATCCCAATGTGTTAATGTTCAAAGACATATAAGGATATACAATCAAATAGGGTTTATGCTTACCTTGTTAATGCTCTTCACATCCTTCACATCATTCAATCATCACCTTAGTCCAATTATATTAACAATATAATAAATCACTTAACACATTTGCAAACAAATGTGTTAAGCCTCAAATTATGTAATTAAATACAATCATATGTATTGTTACTTACCTCAAGAACTATTCCCATTCCTCTATACATTTCCTCTTCCAAGAATTCTCAACATATAGGTTAATGCAACACAATCTCTTCAAAACCTAATCCAAAGATCATTATACATAGGTTTAGAATCATCCACATACATTTGATTAGGGCATTCTTTGTTTTAGACATGTTTAAAGTGTTTATGTTTAGGTTTAGGTACCATAATACCTTTGAAGAATCAA
Source organism: Garcia nutans (assembly GCA_947685225.1). Classification (NCBI taxonomy): domain Eukaryota; kingdom Viridiplantae; phylum Streptophyta; class Magnoliopsida; order Malpighiales; family Euphorbiaceae; genus Garcia; species Garcia nutans. Next base: position 53,431,366 of record CANTUV010000007.1, read on the forward strand.
AGCCATGCTAAAAGAACAAAGAATAAAAACAATAACCATTACATTTGAGGGACACGGGCAGCCCACTTGAGGGACACGGTTAGGGCAATTCAACCTCTTCACAATCTAATCCAAAAGGAATATTAGCAAAATGACCATATGAATAGTACATTCTGGTTTTAGACTCCATTTTATCCTTATTTTGAAAAATTGTATAAACTAATCCACTTGACTAAAAATTCTAAAATTTTTACAGAATTTAGTTTTGTATCTTAAAATCATTCCTTTAAAATTTCAGATCAAACTGAACACAAAATCTTGGTCAAATAGTTCACCTAACCAGACTGCCCCAATTGCCCTGCATCCTGGCAGCAGTTCTGAACTTTGTGAATTCCATAAGTCAAATTCAATCAACGTGGTTCCAAATTATTTTTCTCAAATACTAGACTCACTAAGCAACAACATATCCAAAATTCAATTGGATATGATTTTTCTACATTTTATTAAAAATCCCAAAATATAGCTGTCTCAGTTAAGGTACCTGCTGGAAGAGGTCTAATAAAAATAATCTTTCTAAACTCATAACCATTCCAAAATCGAATCAACATATTTGTCAGTCATTCTAGACTCATAGAGGCACAACATATCAAAAATTCACTTCAAGAACATTTTTCTATAATTAATTAAAAATCATACAAGTCACAGCCTTTACTAATTGTAAAACAGAAAAAAAATTCACTAAACACAACTCTTACTCTTCCATCACCAACACCAACCTAGCTTCTTATCTTTAATTCCATTTCAACACTTTTACACACACCATACACAAACACACTAAATCATCACATCAACCAATCACAATTTTATTTAGACACAACTTCAAAATTGACAAAGGGAAACAAAAGAATTCTTACCTAAAATGAAGAAATTCCACAAATCTCTTTCCACAACCTTTGATTTCTTCTTCAATTTGCTTCTTGTCTCAAGAACACTTCTCTTTCCCTTTTGTCTAAGGAAGAGCCGGCCACACACAAATGAGAAGAGGAAAAGATGAAGAGTAAAAGTCAAATTTTGCTTCTTATATCCACCAAGAGTTTTTAACCTTGCAATTACTAAAACACCCTTCACCATTTAACTACCCTTTTGTCTCATATGTGCCCAATTAAGTAATTTCACATGCCACATAAAAATATCCTCTTGCATTGACTCTCCCTTTGACCAATTTATATGTTATATATATCATCATATACCCAACATATAAACTTGTCTCTAAACCCTAAATTTCTTCTCCAAAACACATATACATATACATTCTCTTTCCATTTCTTTTCTCTTACAATTTAACACATATATACAATCCAATATATAACAACAACAACACTAACCACAACATCAACAACATAATCAAAACTTTTAGGGCATATATGAAGATATTACACTTTTTTAGTTAATTTTCAAAATTCAAACTCAAGTGAAAGCTCGAATTTGCCTACTTTATATCAAGCGGAGCTTGAATTTTTTTATAAATTTAGTTCGGTTATGTTGAGAAAATGAATTTAGACTTAACTTCAAAAGTTAGCTTATGAGGTGGGGATTGCCCAAGTCATTATAAAAATTATACATTTATTATATTTAATCAATATAGGAGATTAAAAATATTAAATATGTGCTCTTTATAATGGCTTGGACAGTTCTTACCTCATGAGCTAGTTTTTGGGGTTGAGTTAGATTCTAGTATATTTTCTCAACATAATATTAGAGTGACCGATCTAATCTTTTAACGTTTGACCATCCACATATTTTTAGTCCTGCAAATTTTACATATCTAACTTTTTAATATAATCTTTTAATGTTGGGTCATCCGTAGATATTTAGTTCTATAAATTTTATACATTAAATTTTTTACATGTATTGAATTCTAAGCCTGAAGTGGATATATTTAAATACTCATATTAATTAAATATAATAAATATGTACTTCTTATAATGATTTGTACAACCCTAGTCTCATTACTAACTTTTAGGGTTGGGTTAGTTAAGATTCCATTTTCTCAACTTAATTACAATACTAGGTGGGTGTCTTTTTTATCTTTTCATCTTTGCTCAAACGTTTTGAGTTCTTAATCTTGGAAATTAAGAGTGGGCGTCTTAATTCTTAACGAGTCAGTCTGACGTAAATCCATATTATTCTGCAGTCTATTGTAGGATAATGGATCCATAAAGTAAAAACAAAAAAAAAAAATTATTGTATAACTTGGAATGACTAGTTTTTTGCTCGCTGCTAGTGTATGTTTTTGCTTGTGATTTGTTGGAGTGAATGACTTCTTCAGTACAAAAATGGGGATTGTCCTTTCTCTATTTGATATTAATCTTTTCAATTCTCTTCTCTCTTCACGTCCAAATCGCACCGAAATTGATGATTGGCCATCACAAACCTCAACTCAAGAAATCCCCAGATCTCCCTCTTCGTTTCCGCTCTGATGGGACCTTTAAAATCCTTCAGGTTTTTATTAAAGTTATGTACATAATTGAAAATTTAACTGTTTGATTTCGATTTTGATTTTGATGCCTTTGAAATGTGAATACAGGTAGCTGATATGCATTACGGTACGGGGGTGGTGACTCGTTGCAGAGATGTGTTAGCCTCTGAGTTTGACTTCTGCTCTGATCTCAATACCACTCACTTTCTTGAGAGGATGATTCGATCCGAAAAACCCGATTTCATTGCTTTTACAGGTATTAAGGTTGTTTTGGAATTCAAATACTAATTGAAGTTTCATTGGTATGCTTGATTCATTGAAGTTATGGTTTTCATTAGGCTTCATTAATTGAAGTTATGGGTTTTATGCTATGTTTGATTCATTCAAGTTATGGGTTTATGTTGCGGATGCCTTTGTAGGAAAAATAATTAATGCTTAATTATTTTAAATTACTACTTAATTATTTAGGAAGTTTTATTAATTTAGAAAGCTTTAATTACTGCTTTATTTAGAAAGTATTATTAATTTAGGAAATTTTATTTAAGCCTTTTACGGCAGTGTTTCTTAATATTAGCTTTCCTATTTATTTGTAACCTCTTTATAAAAGGCAACGATACAACAATAAAAATTAAGTAGAAATTTTATCATAATACTATCAGGTCTCTCTCTTAACTGAATGTGAGTCGTAAGGTTCTTGCCTGGATTATTCATTATCATCATAGGTCAGTCAAGGAATCACTTCAAGGGAAAGGATCCATTCTTAATAGCTGATTTCTCTGTTACGCATCCCTGTGACACAATCACTATCTCGTATTCATAACAGTTTCATGGATATTCTTGATAAATTGAAGTTTTGGGTTTCATCGTATGCTTGATTAATTGAACACAAGTTATGGTTTTCATTGGTACTCTTGATTAATTGAAGTTATGAGTTTCATTCATTGGTATTTTCGATTAATTGAAGTCATGGGGTCCATTGGTATGTTTGATTCATTAAAGTTATGGGTTTCATTAGTATGCTTCTTGATTATTTAATGTTATGGATTCTCCTTCATTGAAACTCAACCTTATGTCAGTACATGGATACAAATCTCTTCTCCCCATCATTTCTTTTTGACTGATTTGTACTCATTTTCTATGATTAGGGGATAATATATTTGGTACTAGTACTCCAGATGCTGCTGAGTCTCTATTTCGTGCCTTTGCTCCAGCCATGGAATCTAGACTTCCATGGGCAGCAATCTTAGGAAACCATGATCACGAATCTACAATGACCCGTGAAGAGTTGATGACATTCATCTCCTTAATGGATTATTCAGTCTCACAAACCAATCCATCTAAGGAAGATTCCTCCGATGCTGGCAAGGGAGGCACGATAACAAACATTGATGGCTTTGGGAATTATAATCTCAGAGTATATGGAGCTCCAGGTTCTCTTTTGGCCAACCTAAGTGTCCTCAATCTTTTCTTTCTTGATAGCGGAAGCAGAGAGGTTGTCCAAGGAATTCGAACTTATGGGTGGATTAAGGAATCTCAACTTCGTTGGCTTCATGGTGTTTCAAAGGGATATCAGGTATATCAAACTAAGAAATGCCTATGAACCTAATGTCTACCCTTTTTTGCATCTCATCTATTTTGTATTTCACTGCCAATATTGTTTTTTTAGATGATAATTACTAATATTGTTGAATCGTAAGAAAATGTGGAAAAAACTATGTTTCCAAAGAAAGTTTGAAGGCATCTCTTGGAAAAGTTAATCTTTCTCTTACATCCATAATCTTTTATCTTAGCTAGAATGTAGTTGCTAGTTTGTCATGTTTACTTGATCTGAAAACATGAATTCCAATAAACATTTAAGCTTTGATGAAAGTGACTCTATTTGGATGAGGTGTAAGAGAGGTAAATAAAGTAGAGTAAGATAAATTAAGATAGAGTAAAGTAAGATAGAGTATTTATTTATTTATTTTTTTTTTGTGTTTTAAGAATGTAAGGAGAAATAAAAGTATTTATATTATTGTATTGTTTGGGTGGAAGGTAAAGGGAAAGTAAGATTAAATATTAATTGATTAAGATATGCTTTTACATATAAAAATTAGAAAAGATTTAGTGCTATCTAATAAAAGATTTAGTGTAAGGAGAAAATAGGAAAATAAAAATTATAGTACCTCCTAACACCCCTAAAATAAGGTGTTAAAATTCTTTTGAAAAATGGAGGATTTTTAACCCTCCATTAACATTATAAAACCCTCTACTTTAATTTACCCTCCTCCCAAACGACACAGTTTTCTCTCTCTCCTGTTCTTTAACCTTACTGCTTCTGCTTCACCAAAGAGGAAAACGTGGAAAGCCAACTCCTTTCCTTTGTTTGGTTGGTAAAAGAAGGAGAAAAAAAAGGAAAGTTAAAACTTCACAATTCCCTTTTTATTTCCTCCTAAACAGAAGAAATCCAGGGAAATGGGAAGATGTAGTTTAAGTTAAACTTTAATTAACTAATTTATCCCTCACATACTAACAAGCAAAAAGCATTTAATAAGGGTGTATGTAACAATAAATTGAAACTTTTTCCTTTAAAATGAGTCATCCAAATTATGGAAGAGAAATTTACTTTTTCCTTTAAAATGAGTCACCTAAACTATAGAAGAGAAATTTACTTTCACTTTTCTTCTTTTCATTTCCGTTCCTTCACAAAATTTCTTTTCTTTTCCCTTTGTATTTTTTGATACCCAAACTAAGTGTTGGGATTTGTTACACAATCAATACTTACTGGTACAGAATTATTTTATGGTAAAATATTATCATGGTCGTTTGTATCAATGGCTTGGCTTGCTTTAATTAAATATGATCAGTTGTTACAGATAAGACAATGTGTCTCTTTCATAGACTTTGTGGTGTTTCTGTAGTGAGGAAGTAATTTCTTCACATCCACATTGGAACAATACTAAAGCATATCTGTATTCAGTCATCACTCATGGTCTCTCTCTTCGCTGTTCTGCCAAATGTGACAAGAGACATCTACTATATTTTAGATTTCATTAACATCTTGCAGGTCAAAGACATCTACTAGATTTTAGATTTCATTAACATCTTGCAGGTCAAAAACTAACATGGCCAAAAGCAGGATGCTGATCATTTGGATGAGGATTCACGCTTGGCTAGGCCTCCAGCACTGGTTTTTTTTCACATCCCAATTCCAGAAATTATGCAGTTATACTATCAGAAGATTATAGGCCAATTCCAGGAAGCTGTGGCATGTTCATCAGTTAACGCTGGAGTCTTACAAACCTTCGTATCTATGGGAGATGTGAAGGCTGTATTTATGGGACATGATCACACCAATGACTTCTGTGGCAAATTGGATGGTATATGGTTTTGTTATGGTGGAGGCTTTGGATACCATGGCTATGGAAGAGCTGGGTGGCCGCGGAGAGCAAGGGTCGTATTAGCAGAACTTGGAAAGGGAAAGAAGTCATGGATGGGAGTGGAGAGGATTAGAACCTGGAAGCGTCTTGATGATGAGAAGATGAGCAAGATTGATGAACAAGTCTTATGGCAATGAGAAGATGAGCAAGATTGATGAACAAGTCTTATGGCAATTGGAGTAGTCAGTATGACGCGATTACAAGTATTTGTGTACTACATCTTACGGTGCATCAGCTTTGTATATCCTATGTGATGATGACGTTTTTTACTATGATGATGATACATGCCAATGTGCAAACCCTGACTTTTTCTCTTTGGAGTATGTATTTTTGCATATATATTTTGCTTAAATTTAGGTAGTTTTATAATTAAGACATTCATATTTGATGTTAGATTTCGAAAAAGTTGCATTTATGAAAAATGTACTTTCACAAAAATAACAAAAAAAAAATAATCATATACTGACTTTTTCTGAAGAGGCTATCATAAAATCATATACTGACTTTTTCTGAAGAGGCTATCATATGACAATACAAAGTTATTTTTCTAGAGCTAAACTTGATAGTTTGTCGAATCCAATTCCAACCTGAATCCAATGATTCCCTCACCTGAAGACAAAATGACTAACTCAAATTGCACCTTCTTATATATGTGATTGTTTCTACTAATGCTGATTCTGTTTTTATTACAATGTTTTTTATATTATTTTCAATTAATTACTTGTTGCATCATGTATTCTCTTACCTTTTGTCTTAAAAAAACAAAATGAAAAGAAATGTATATATAGGTATGAATGGTCAAGTGATGGCTCACCCTTGCTTCTTGTAAAGATGTGTGTATGGAATTCTCAGCCGGCGATGGTGAGTTCAGCAGTAGCAGGGGTGGTTTCTGTTTTCAAGTTTGATGTCGATGGTGGCAGGTTTTTTGTTTGAATTTCAATTCTATTTGATATTAGGCTAAATAATTATAAAGTCTCTGAAGTTTTGCATATTACACTAGTCAGTCTCTGTATTTTCAGTATCTAATTTTTATATCTCTCTATTTTTTAAAATTAAACTGTTTAGTCCTTCTGTTAATATTTTTATCCTAAAAATATTAGTCAACTACTTTGATATTATAAAATAATTTCTTTGCTCTTTCTTTATATATATATTTTTCTTTGTTATTTGTTAAGTCATGTTTATTTTTAATTTTATTTATATTTCTTGCACATAATTTATTTTAATTTTATAAATATTATTAAAAAATAATTTTAAACAATACAAATAATATCTTTTATTATTTTGCAGATAATCCATATATATCATTTATTTTAATTTTATAGATATTACTAAAAAATAATTTTAAATAATACGAATAATGTCTTTTATTATTTTGCAAACAATCTATATATAAAATAAAATTAAACATGAAATAAATTTAATAAATAACAAAAATAAATATATATATAAAGGAAGTGTAAAAAAGTTATTTTATAATATCAAAATAGTTAACTAATGATTTTAGGATAAAAATATTGATAAAATAACTAAACAGTTTAATTTTTAAAAATACAGGGATACAAAAATTAGATATTGAAAATATAGGAACTGACTAGTGTAATATGTAAAACCTCAGGGATTTCATAATTATTTAGCCTTGATATTATATACATATACATATATATATATACATACACACACATATATATATATATATATATATATTGCACAATTCGGAATGGAAATATAGAAAAGATTCCAGAGCTCTTAGCCACCAAACTGCACATTATTTGTTTACTATTTTCAGTTTTAGGTCATTATTTTGTGAAATAGCAAATTTTTAATAATAAATTTTGATTAAAGTTTTTAATATATAATAATTTATTATATATAGAAAGTATGAATTTTGTTTAGGAAGAATAGCATTCTATTCTGTGAACCAAATGAATCCTATATTTGAAATGGGTAGGTTTATTATTTATTTGTTCATTGTTTTGGTGTTTGCCACATTTGAATAGTATTTATACAATCTAACAATGTGATTTAAAACCCATTGTTAGTAGAATTACCACAAACTGATAAAAATATCATGATAGCCACATCATTATTACAAAATCAAAACTGTCAGTCCACGAGTCAAACAGAAGTTTTACAAATATTTTTACTTGATAATACGTTACATCTACTAGGTACTAATTAAATCAAATTGAGTCAAAATCAACAGAATAACAATGCGAAATTTGGAAAACAACACAAATAATAATGTAACTAAATATAATATAAAATTTCATTTGAAACAAAATAAAGAAATAATACTCTTGACAAGCTTTCAAGGCTAACAAATAATCAACATCAACACAATTGGCATTTTGGACCTCCAAACTCGGTGGCAAGCAATCCTACTCTTCCAATTCCTCTCAAATAATATTACAAAAATAAAGTGTCTTCTTAATCATTCATTAATTTTAAAATCACATATTTCTCAATAATTCCAAAATAGTGACAATCCATCAATTAATTTCATGTACTCAACTATAGTTTAAAATATATACATACTTCCAAAAATTAGGTAATTAGAAACCAACGCTTTCAATCATATTCATAACTAATGTCTAGATGATGTAAATATAATTCCAACTCTCAAAAATTAGTCAATAATTTCACGTACGGACATTTAAATAATGGCAGTTGTAGGAATGATCATTGAATTGAATTGAGATGTTTGATTTTTGCTTATGGAACCTATATTGTTAAGGAATGATGAAGGATTTGAATATTTTAAGTTAGAGTTTGGATTTGATAATTAGAACCTTGTGGAGAGTTTAGGATGTTCTTAATAATAGTAGACAACTTGAGGTGTTTGGAGTGATAAGTAGTAGTAGTAGTTTTGATGTGTAAATAGTAATCTGGATCTATAATCTAAGATTAGCAATAGGGTCATTAGAGTTTATGAGTTATAAATAATAGTGATTGCTTGAATTGATTGATACGAGGTGTGTGATGAGTTAATGCATGAAAATATTTGTGATATTTGAGTATCACAAATATTATATATTAGTATAGTGTTGTTTAGGTGGCTTGCTAACCCGAAAAATCTAGCCCAACTTGAGGGGTTTGGGTCAGGTTGGGTGGGCTCGATTAAAGAGCAAGGTCGGGCGGCGGGGGCTGAAGTCAAACCCAAGTTATACTCGGGCAAGGATAACTTGAGTCGAACTTTGAATTTAAGTAAAAAAACCCTTGGATCAACCCGACCTAGCTTGGGGGTTTTAAATTTTTTTTCTTAAAATGTTGGGGTTCCACATCTGGACACCCATTTTACTCTTTAATCCTTTTCTTTCATTCTTGGTCTCTATCACCTGACAGCCTCATTCTCTTCCCTCTAGTTTTCCTCTCTTAGCATCACTCACCGAAGTTTTTCAAGACAGCATTTCAATTTTATACTTTTATATTTTTTTCCTCTCCCTTCGTCTATCATTGCAAACAAATAATCAATAACATTGTGGAGATTAATAAAAAACAAAAGAGAAAAAGAAGTCCATGGCCATTGTGAATTTGGGGTTTTTGGGAAACACACGCAACAGAGTTTATAAGAAAAAAAATGCAAATATGGTTAAGAGAAATCGATGAATAGAAGTTACTGTGAGATAAGCTGACAAAGAGTATATATCTTTCATGCATGTTCCCTTTTTCTTCCTTACCGCTAATTGATTGATATGTGCTTAAGAGGGCATCAAAGAGAAGAGGACAAGGTAACTAGGCTTTTCTGTCATTATTCAAGTACTATTACTATGACCATTTTTCCAATATGATAATATCAAAAATTTCTTTTACATGCTTGGTTGAAAAACTTAATAATTGAATATTTATTTTACAGTTGCTTCCAAATTTCATCATAAGAATTTTCAAAATAATTTGACCCGACCAGCCCGACTTAGCCCAGCCCGCCTGGGCCTAGGGTCGAGCTGCGGATTTATTTTATTGGGTCAGCCGAAACTTAGGCGGGGCTATAGTTAGGCTAAGGGTAAACCCGGTCTAGTCTGGACCAAGAACACCTTAATATCAGTAATATAATGGTATTGAATATGTATTGTTAAGTTATGACTATGTACTCAATCTCTATTGTCAAATAAGTAATCATATGTTATATGGAGCTCTTCTAACTAATTGCATCGCCATCCAATGTAAACAGGGGCGACGCCAAGGGGACAATTTTTTTTTTAAAATCCTTTCTATATAATAATTATTTAATAAATTTATTAATCTATTAATAAGACATCTTCATTGGTTAAAAAAAAATCAAAAAAAGTATAAAAAGTAATTTTTTAACAAATATAATTGATTCAAAAATCATTAAAGAATATTATAAGTATAAATAATAAAATAAAATTTTAAAAAAAGAATTAAATAAAAAAAATAAAAAATAAAGATCTTAATTTTATATTTTTTTCTCAGTTTTTTTATTATGCTTTCAATTTATTTTTAATCTTTTAATTAATTGGATGAGATTAAATTAATTTGGTTAAAAATTTAATTAATTTTGTTAAAAATTTTAGAATTTATATATTTTTCTCCTTTTAGATAGAAAAATAATTTAAAATTTTAAAAGGTACAAATAAAAAATTTTAAAAACTTTAATATATATATATATATGTTTTTTTTTTAAATGAAGGGGGGCAGTTGCTCCCCTTCCCATTCACGTGGCTTCGCCACTGAATATAAACAGTTAGCCATACTAGAATTTGGAATCATTCTTATCGGATTGGAAACTGAGATCTATATAGTTGTTTACCATTAATCCCTTCTTTATGAACTAAGGACACATCTTAGTCTTTCTCAAATACTTAAAAATGTTCTTAACAATCACCCAATGTCTCTCATCGATATCATATTGATATTTGCTTATGATCCTTAGAGTATATGATACAGTGCATCTAGTGCACAATAAACCATACATGATGGATCCAATAATTGAAGCATAAGGGATCTTACTCATGTGTGATTTTCATTTTGTCTTGCGACACAAACTTAGAAAGCCTTATCCAATGGGTTATAGGTTATATTTTCATATTTTATTAGAGATATTTTACTTATTTTTATAAAAGTGTATAATAAGCTCAAATTAAATTCATAATAAATTTATAAAAATTATCATGTATATAATAAATTTATAATAAATTCATAATAAATTATGTAAACTTGATAAATTTATAAATTTGAATAAATTTGAATAAATTTTAAATATTTAACAAATTAATTTTTTTTATTCTTTCTAATATTTTTTATCCTAAAAAAACCCCTAAAATTCAAGGTGCATTTTAGGTCATTGATAACAAAAAAAATTCTTAAAATTAGAGCCAACAAAAGACGGCCCATAGAAAACTGTGAACATTAAACATAAAAGAAATTAAATGCCAAATGTTCAAATAAACACTTAAACTATAGCTTAAATAGTAATTAAACACTTAAACTTTTTTTTGGATTATTATAACACTTATTTTGTCAAAATAAGACCAAATAAATACAAATATAACGGTAGCTATTATCTCTGTCAAATAATACTATTTTTAGCAAATATGAGACCTATTTTTTTTGGTTTATATTGAATAATAAAAATTAATATTTTAATATTTTATATTTTGATGTAACTTGATGGTATTTTGTGTGTATTGAAGTTATTACTATTGTCAAGACCCAAACTGAAGGCGCGTGACCAGCACTAGAAAACGGAAAAAGCACATGGCTTTCAGAACTCGCAGTAAGTCTGACAACTCATTTTTTGATAAATATAGATGGTGACAGCAGTCACTATCTCGAATCAAACCCAATAGCCTATTAATATTATACTTTAATATAATATCACATTATCATCATCAAACATTTATTAACAAATATATTTAACTAAACCGCATAACTAAATGACTAAGAAGATAACAAAAAAAGAAACACCATGCGGAGTTTTAAAAAATAATTATAACATAATTATACAATAAAATATATACAATTAACACTCATGTCAAGAAATAAAAAGGTAGAATGACCTGAATAAGCAGTTTTCTTATGCTTAACCTGCAACCTGGGAAAAATGGTGAACATGAATAAGCATTTGACTCAATGAGCTATATAGTAATTAATATAATACAATTATCTCATGCATAACATGCTCATACAAATGCCAATCAACCAACAAATCACATAAGCAAACAAGGATATGAGTAAGTCAATGGGGCCACACTAAATCTCAAACTGAGGAGCCTATCCCCCTATCAGGCTCTCTTAGTCCATACATTTTACTTAGATTCTAATACATAGGGTCCGCCATTACACCCGATTGACAAGCAGCGCTGAGCATGAAAATGCTTCCGCCGTCACGCCAGTCCTAATCTCATCATATAACATCCTTATATCATAACCTGTCTTTTCGATCATGTGTGGTCCCTCATCATCCTAACTCTATCCGACATCACATATTATACATATTAAGCACAACCAACTTATACTCAGCACATATTATGATTATAATAATAATAACTATATATATGTATTGCAAAAACAGTTGATGCATTATGTAAATACAATTATAAACATAAATTAGAAGAGCGAGATATTATATTATTTTATATAATTCACAGATTTATCGAAATCCAACGATTCTACTTGAAAATTTTGATCGGAAATAGAAGACATATAAAAGTATTTTTAATTGACAATAAAAATTATTAAAATATAGATAAATAAGACTCTAGAGATTCTGCCAAAATTTTGGCAGAATCTTCTCTATAACTATGATATTTTCCCTTGAAATAAAATGAAAACACACTTCAAAAAAAAATCCACAATAGTTAATATCAACTCAATTATTCCATCTGGGCCACCATTATAATTTTCAATAACTCCAATATAAGCTCAAGGTACATCTCATAAATACAATAGTAATAGTTTATCATATCAATGTTAATCTTATTTATTTAATTTACTAACAAAATATTCACTTAAAATTTTAAGATATATACTAATTCAATTTTAATTAATTTTTAAAAAATTATTTTATAACCGTCCCTCAATTATAATTAATTACCATATAATTTATTTACCTCACTTTATAAAAATAACTTGGTTAATTTAATTATAAAAATACTAATTTTAATCAAATAATTAGTTTTAAATTTTTTTAAACATAATACTTTAACAATTTAATTTAATTACTTAGTACTCTATTTACTTATTTAATATTTAATAATTAACTCAATTTAAATTATAAATCTTTATATTTAATTAATTTTAAATTAACACCTTCAAACTATCCAAATTTCAATCTATTTACTATCAATCATTAATTACACATATTTATTATTATTTTATTTATTCATTTAATTATATCTAAAATTACTATCATGACTCATAATTCATTTTATTATCTAATTATAAATTTTTACCAATTAAATACTTAAAATTTATAATAATTAACTTTCAATTATTCATTATTTATTATATATTTTTACTATTTTTTATAATTATCGAAATAGTAACTCTGTCACCAGAATAGTATCACTGTTGCCTGAAAATGGTAGCTAGAATAGTATTACCATTGCCGAAAAATGGTTACCGAAATAATATACCGTTGCTGAAAAACGGTAGCCGAATTCTGGCCAAACTTAAAAGTGGTCTGAAATTTATAAATAATTTACAAAAATGAAGCTTATGAAAAAAAAGATTCAAAAAATACCGACATTGCAAGAATGGATGTCGGAATCGACCGAAATCTTCATCGGAAGCTCTCGGGAGACGCCAACTTCATTCAGCGAGTGCGGGCTGTTTCGGCATCGGACATCGGCAATTTTAGTGGCTTTAAACTCGTCAGACGATGGACTTTCTAATGGTATGAGAGGTATCAAAAAATATTCACCAAACGATGGTAAACCTTAGAAAAATCGATCTGTCCCTCTCTCCTTCTCATTTTCTCTCTCCTCATTTCTGATCTTTCTCTCTCTTCCTCTTTTCTTCTTTTTCTGTTTCTTTCTTTTTTTTTCTCTTATAAATACATATATATACATATTTTAATTTTTAATTTAATTTTTAATTTTAAAATAATTTAAAATTTAAGTTATTACAACTATAGTTATTATTATTATTTTGTGATACTGTTATAAAATTTCTAGTATTATTTTAGTATTATTATAATAACAATAATAAATTAATTAAATGTGCACCACCATCAAAAAAATAAATAATAAAAAGAAATAAATAAATATATAATATAAAAAGAAATTTCTAATTTTTAATTAATAAAAAAATTCTAAAATTAATAATTTTTTTTCTATTTTTTATAATTATGGTATATATTTAATTAATTAATAATAATTATAATACCAAAATTATATCAGAAATATCATAATATTATCATAAAATAATAATAACTATAGTAATATAAATCTATAATACTAATATCAATATACACTAAACATCATCTAATTAAAGGATTAATTTTTATTTAATATAAATAAAATAAATAAATTATATATTTATTAAAAAAGTATAATTTAATGAGAATTATAGCTTTCGTAATATTTATATTTATTTAGTTTTGATAAAAAAATATTTAAATGATGAAAAAAAGATTTAAATATTTAATTATCATTTAGGATATATTTTAAATACTTATTTGAACATTTGTCACACGTTAAAAAGCGGCTCATATCAACTGCAATGATTTTCCATATTTGCGGCGTTTTGGTCCTTTTGGAGTGTTCAGATGGAAAATGCTAAGCTTACCATCACTGTCAGTCTGTCACGGAAAGGCCAAAGAGTCTTCTTTTTCAAAATGCGGGTCCACCTAATAGTCTTGTGGGGCCTTCAAAAATGCCTCACGTATTCATCAAACGCAATAATTCTCCAAATTATTATAAATAAATTAAAAAATCTTTTTTTTACAAAATTAATTTAACATTTTAAATTCACATGTAATAAAATTTTAATTTTTATGCATTTTTTATTCAACGCATAATTAAATATTATCTAACAAATCTTAGAAAGAGATTCATTACATACAAAATTATATCTTTTTAATTATAATAATTCAGTTATATATCATTGCAATAATTACATTTTAACATAAGCATGTGGTTGAGTTTTGCAACAACTCCAAAATTTAGAGTGTTGGATACAATTATGTTTAAATAGTATAATACCCATATAATTTATTTGCTAAAATTTTAACATAACTTTTAGTTTTAACAAATAAAATATATTTAATATGAGATATAATTCATCTGTAAGTATATATATGATAAGTAATAAATTAAAAGTTAATTTTCTTTTCAATACTAAAAAATAAAATTTATTTTATTCAACACATAATCCTTAAATTGTTACATAAAAAATCTACATTTGATGGTTTAAAATGTAAAATATATATTAAAAAAGAAAGAAAATAATACTCGAATTTGAAAATTGTTTTAGTAAATAAAAATTAAAACTCAAGTTGGACTTTAAAAAATTTATGTGGTGGTATAGCATAAAGTATAATTAATTGACTACGAATTAGTTTATTAATGATACTGAAAATTTCTTTCTAACCAATGATACTAAAAATTTCTCATTAAAGGTAAAATTTAGAATTTTGTGTATTATTGCAAGTCAATTTTATAAAATAATAATAATAATAATAGTAAATTGACTAGTTTGACTGAAAGGTAAAACAGTCAACTCAATATAACGATCTGACTCCCTAGGTTGGAGTTTTTCCATTGAAAATCAATCTGTAAAACAAATAACAAAGTTAATCTTTTCCTTTTAAACCAAATAACAAAGTTAATATTATCAATATTATTTGAATTTTTTATCTATATCATCAATATTTTTATTTTAATTCAATAAAATCTTTCAATTTTAATTTTTCTATTAAAATATTCTTACTCCTCTTTCTATAATCCATCGTTAAATGACTCAGAACTTCCTAAAAAAAAGACTCATAATCCATGGTTAAATGACTCATAACTTCCTAAAAAAAAGACTCATAACATGCTACGAATTTTATTGCTATGGTGATAGAAGTTATGAATATTTGTTTGGTACTCTTTCTAGAAATAGCTCCTCCACTAAATAAATTAATGTTACTTAATTTGGATCTTCTACTATCTCACCATATGTGAATCTTAAAATTTGCACTTCAAGAAAAACCCTCAATTTTAATAGGCTTATTGGTGCATTTAGTTTAGTGTTTAAGCTAAATTGTACATTTAAGTATAATGTTTATTAAAATGTTCTTGGGAATGTTAGTTAAGGGTTCTATGTAGTACTAGGTGGTTTTAAGCTTACATAGACCATAGGATCATCATGTCTCCGGAAACAAGGTGTGATATTTTCTTCTAGGCTAACTCTCAACTGACGCATTTTATGACTTACACTAATCTTTATAAGTATTTTTAGGTTCACACTTAAACCTTGTTTTTATGGCTCACACCAAAATCTATCCAAGTATTTAATAGTTAACAGTCAACCCCTAATGAGTAAACAATGCTCCAATAATTCTTAAATGCAAAGAATAGGCTCAAGAAATAAAAGTACAAGAGTTTGCCTAATACAAGTTCGTGTCTCACACATAAATGGTGATAGGAAGGTGTATTTATAGTCTTCATTCAAAATTTTCCTATTGCAAATTGATAGGAAATAATTGAGCACCAACCACCATGTCTCTTGGATTAAATGCACATATTAGAACTCGATCACACTCATTAGAGCCAGTCGCAGTTATGATTGCCATATGATAGTCACATTTGCTCTTCAAGTCTGATCTTGCTTCCAACGACTATTTCCATGTGTTAGCAATCCATTAGTGCACCAACTATTCATTTGGGCGTCTCATGATGGCTACTTTAGGATTGTATTCATTATTACTGATGGTGATTGTGATTCTTCTTTCTCATTTGACAATGACATTGTGTGATTCACCATGAAGTTCTCTATGTCTAAATTGATTTTTCTTATTTCCTTCATTCGTAGTCACAATTCTCTATCCTGGTTGCGATGTGCAATCTTGCTCTCGAAGTCTCATTGTGAACCATTCTATATCTCATAGTTGAAATGAACTAGTGCATGATGATCAAGAGAAGGATTAGCGATTGTAAAATCATTTCGCATCTTAAGTTCACGGTCGCCTTCTTAGCCGTAATTTCTACTGTATCCATTAGCTTATTATTTAGATTTAGCCAATAGCAGTCACGAATATTTATCCTAGTCATGATTGGTATTCTTAATGTAATTGGAATTTTGTCTAAGTTCTTAAAAGTTGTTCAATTCGATCCTGATTTTTAATCATATAATCACTCAAGGAAAATATTAAGTACCTTCAATTTGATTGCTAAGATCAAAATCAATATTGATTTAATCCTTCGGTCAACACCATTTCACTTGATTATTTTATTTTTATTTCAATTTCAATTTCAATTTAGTTATCTTTATTTATTTTAATTAAATAATTTGATCGTTGCCCTAAACATGATAAAAAAAGATAATTAAAATGAATTAAATCATCCATTGCAACAATGGTTAGAATTGTATAACTTTAATTCCCATTCAAAAAGATATCCAAGCATACTTGGATCTAATCCTGAGTAGCAAATCAACCTCCTTTTGGGATTATGTGTAATAATTTAAAACTTTATTTTCCATTTCTTTATTACTTATGTTATTGCTTTATTAATTGCCTGTTACATGATTCTTGTTTTTCCTGCATTTTATAATTGTCATTTCATTAATATAATTATCATTCACAAAAATCAAATTTGTAAGCTAAATTATAAATAAAGACCAAAACAATTTTACTTCAAATTCAAAAACCTAATCCTTGAATTTATCTTTTAATTTGAAAGACTAGTACATTTTCTAAAAAGCATTATTTATAGTCACTAAGAGTTTTTTCCTTATACTTTTTTTTTTCTTTAAAATAAAATTAAAGCGGCGACTCAAAACTAAAACCAAATATAAAAAATGAATTAGACTAAAATAATAGCAACAATTGCTTCTACCTGAGATCAAATTCAAATGAGCATTTGGATTCTAAGTGGATTGGACTAGTGCTTAGACAAGAGCTTATGCTTTATTTCTCCACTGCAACTCAACATCCTCAGAAAAGGTTACAGTGCCCATTTTAAAAATGGATCTATTTGTGGGATTTTAAAACTTGTAACCCCTTGATCACTTGGAGTATTCAATAAAGTAATTACTCATTATGAAAGTTCAATTTGTTTTCAGTGGACATATAAGGCCTTGCTTTAACAGGATATCCCCAATTATGAAAATATCTTATACTAAGCATTATGCATGTCCATAGCTCATAAGGTGTTTTAGCAACTATTTTAGTTGATGTTTTATTAAGGATGTTAGTCAATGTCTTTAATGCTGCCCCATATAGTGATTTTAGTAAGGTAAAATGAATAATCATACTCCTTACCATATCCTTTAGAGTTCTTTTTTTGTCTTTCAACTACATTGCTCATTGATTCTAACATGGTGTATTGTGAGATAATTCGACACGCCTCTACGAATTTAGTAAATGGACCAAGACATTATTCACCCAAATTGTCATATCTCAGATAATAGTCACCACCATAGTCAGATTGAACACTCTTAATTCTTTATTGAGTTGGTTCTGAACCTTATTTTAATGTGAATAATAGTTTGTGAATAATATAAAATACTCTTGACCATTCAAGAAACTATAATGAATGGTCCACAAATATCTATATGGATCAATTATAAGATGTTATTAAGCTATTGTTTACACCAAATCCCTTTTGTTTGGGATGTTTTTCCTTTTGGTATGTTTTTTCCTTGACATATTCAACATATACATCTAAAATAAAGAGTCTAAAATGCCATTTGACACAAGTCTTTCAATTATTGTTTTTATATAGTCTTACTACTTGTGCTATAATTTTGCTGAATTGTTATTATGTAGTTTATGTTTAGTACCACGTGAATTCACATGCAAGATTTCTTTATATGTCACAAATGCATAAAATAGATACATATTATCATATGTAATTAATAAACTAGTATTAACTATATTGGAATTTAATGAAATACTAACTAAACTATTTTCAAAAGAACAGCAATAACAAGCTAGATTTTTCCAATAACAAAATAGAAAGTACATTCTGTCTGAATGATGACACAACAAAAGTTCTTTCAAATTCAAATAAAAACATATTCCTTAAAATAACCTAAAATGTCATATTATCCTAACTTCCATCAATTTGCCATCATCCACATAAATATTTTTTTCATCATCAATTGGCTTTCGATAACTTAAGCAACCATACATAGAAATACTTATGTGAGTTATCACTACAAGGAAAACTGAATCAGACAACGCTTTCTGGCCGTTGTCTGATGAAGACAAAAACGGTTGTCTATTGAAGCGATGTCTGATAGCATTTCAGACAACGGTTTTAAAACCGTTGTCTGATGTAGGTTTGCACAACGGTTTTTAATTTTATCAGACAATGGTTTTTGGCCGTTGTCTAATGATGGTTTCCACAACGGTTTCTAAATTGTCAGACAACGGTTTCTAAATTTTCAGACAACGGTTTTTAACCGTTGTCTGATAAATGTTTAGACAACGCTTTTTGACCGTTGTCTGATGAAGACAAAAACTGTTGTCTATTGAGGCGATGTCTGATAGCATTTCAGACAACGGTTTTTTAACCGTTGTCTGAAGTTGGTTTCCACAACGGTTTTTAGTTTTATCAGACAACGGTTTTTAACCGTTGTCTGATAAAGGTTTAGACAACGCTTTTTGACCGTTGTCTGATGAAGGTTTAGACAACGCTTTTTGACCATTGTCTGATGAAGGATTGCAATTAATCTAAAACCGTTGTAGAAGGACGCTAAATACAACGGTTAATTAATGTGGCACACTGAATATTAGACAATAGTTTCAATGTTCATTTTCATTTCAACACCATTGTCTGTTAAACTGTACATTATACATATAAGACAACACTTTACAATGGAGGATTGCAAATTTGGGAATCAAAAAACCTCCACAAATTCAACCATTCAACATATTAACAAACTAAAAAAAAATCAACACTATACATATATCACTGAATTATACTATTAACTTCAACTTGAATGACGCTTCATGAAATATTTGGCGAAGTCAATCCTAAACTCGTTGATGTCGGCATCACTATACTCCAAGTTGCCTCTGCGTAGCCACTGAAAAATGAATCAAATTTTGGTTAGCCACATGTGGTAAATACAAAGCTAGTACTCTAATGCGAGGAGGATCACTATAGATAAATTTTAAAGATTCAAATAATCACTCAGTAGTCAGGCTGGTGAACCTGCTTGTCCACCTAGAGTGTCAATACCTGCTGTATCTAACCTGCTTCTACATTACATATGTAACAGATTCAAGAACAATTGAACTTTGATATCTTTCTAGCAATCACTCACATGCAACATGAAAAGATGACAACATTATTCAGCAGGAAGCAGCAAAAGAAAAATGAAAAAGACAAATTATGTGGCAAACAAAGCAATAACATGTTTCGCAGCATAGCATGTCTAGGAACTCCTTCACACTGACATTATTACAACACAAGATAAAACTTCATTTTAAATAAAATAAAATAAGATCAATTATATATGAAAGTGATGCAGGTTAAAAAATCATATCTAATACCCAAAGGTAGAAGACTCAACAATAAATACAGAACTAAAGTAGTACCTATCTTCACCAACACAGTAGATCCATTCCCCTTTTGGTGATACACATGCTGCAACAAAATCTCCACCTTCTCTTTAACCAGATGAGAAGCTCTTCACAACCTGCATTATAATGATCCAAAAAGAAAAATATCAATTAACAATTGTTCCCTCTACCCTCAAAAGTATTTCTAAAATTTATGGAATCTCAAATCCACCACAGAAATTCCATCAACTAAACTTTACACACACAATTATACCAATGGTGTTGCAGTACTCAAAAAAGAGACAGGCCAGAAATTGTGACATCATGCATCATTTTTTTAAATGTTTCTTTGCAACATAATAAAATTTATTTGTACATGTACAACTGAATAAATTTTTTAATCATTTTATTTAAGCCAGCTAAATATACATTATATTATATTTTCTCAATCATTATATTCAGCCAAGCAAAATGTATATTGTATTATTTTCTGAAATATGCCTTACTCATTATGCTAAAGTAATACAGCATGATTCCCTTAAAAGAGTGCCGAAAAATGTTTTCAAATGGCCTTTTGTCCACAATCTAATTCAAATGCAATTGCCACTTTGTTAAAACTTATAGTGGAGATGCATATAATACCAATATGTTTTTTTTTGGTACATCATAAACTGATAAACATTTAAAGGGAAGGGGGTGTTAAAACTTAAACACTGGACCTCCTGCACCACAAGACAAGTCACAGACCACTACACTACCAGTTCATGGTCAATATGTTATACGTTAATACCAACAATTTTTAACAAACCATGTTTTGAGAGTTGAGAAAATATCAGTAGAATAGAAACTATATACCTTAATTGTTGAACAACGAAAAAAATTCATTAATGCATTTGAACATTAATGTAGATATAACGATCAAGCTCTATAACCACATGAGGGTAAGTCTTAAACATAGAAACTAGCATCCACAACCAAAGAAAAAAGGACAGAGAGCCGTAAGGTGCAAATGCAAGCGTTAGATTATAATCAAAATGGAGCTTCCAATACATATGATTAATTCCAATAGCCCAAACATATTGAAGCTATAATATGCATTAGTTTTTTTTTTTTAAATATGTGAGTAAAGAAATCATAAAAAGAGCAGTGAGAAAGGATGCTATCTTTGGTGAAACATCCAGTTACTGCATCAGTTTGAGTAAAGAATCTACCTGTCCTCGAAGTGTCATGATGCAAATTGATGACGTCTTATTACAGACAACAATGTGATCTGTGTTTTTAGGGAAAAGATGGACAGAGTTCACAGAAGCATCACCTCCCTACAGTTCAAATAAAGCACCAATTAGATATGAACAAACTTGAGAAAAAGAAGGTAGAAAGAAAGACAATATCTATAAAATGTTTCATTCCATAAGAAAATACAACACAAGAAATGCAACTAAAATACTCAATCATGTGAGAAAGCATATAGAAATTGGGAATAGTACCCTTAATGGAGGTGGTGGCCTAAATGTATGTATACACTCTGTACTCTTCACATCCCAAACCTATAAAGGGAAAACCACGATCCGTCATGCAAACAGGAGAAAATATATGCTACTAACAAAAAATACCTAAATATGTAACTTACCTTGACTGTGCAATCACTGGAGGCCGTAATAACACGAGTTCCATCACTTGTAAAGATGGCATCATTCACATAAGATGTATGGCCGCGGAATTCTTTTAACAACTTCCCAGATTTTAGGCCGTGTATTCTACATCAAACGCAATGAATGATTTAGCATGACAACTGAAACATCAAGATAGATCTAAACAATGAAAAAGAAATTTCATATAATAATGAAGCAATCATTTAGTATTTAGTTTAGAGAAGAGAAGTGAAAGTAAAATAGATCTGATTTTGTTGACGGAAGAGAAATCGGAGACGCGGCCATTGGAAACGATGTCGTCGAGGAGAGACTTGACGAGCTCCCATTCCTGCAAAAAGTACTTCTGCAAAAATCTTTCCTTGCAACCGAGCTCGTCAGCTTCATCATGTTCCACAGTTATTTCCTCGCTTTTTCCTTACTGTCTGCTCATCCAGTGCCACCATTGTATATACACAGACTCCTACTCTCTACTCTGTGATTTTGTGTACGGATAGGAAAATGACGGAGCAGTTCCCGCCGCCGGTCTAAATCTGAAATTTTTTCTTTCCTTCCTTAGATATAATATCTCTAGGTTTTTTATTTGAAAAATTAAAAATTTCCATTGAAAGGACGGGAATTTGAGTGTTTTTGGTAAAATGGGGGCAAATTAAATTTTTTAAAACCAAATAAAGGGGGAAATTTAAGTGTTCAAAATTTTTTAAGTTTTGACATCCCTCTTTTGAAATAAAATTGATTTTTCAAAATTTTGTTAAATTAACTTTATAAATTCACTTATATAGATTACTTATAAATTTCAATTTATAATTCATCCATAAGTACTTATACTTGACTTATAAATTTATATATTTGTATATATACTAATATATATACTTGTATATATTAATATATATACTAATATATACTTGTATATACTTATATATACTTGTATATATACTAATATAAACTTGTATATACTAATATATATATATACTAATATATATATATATATAATTTAGTTTAACAAATGGAAGTGAAGATTATGATTATGATTTGAGAAACATTAGAGTTAGTGGGATGTGAGAAGAACATGAGCAAAAATTTATCAAATAACTAGCACTAATATATATTTGTATATAGTAATATATACTTGTATATACTAATATATATATACTAATATATACTTGTATATACTAATATATATACTAATATATACTTGTATATACTAATATATATACTAATATATACTTATATATACTTGTATATATACTAATATATACTTATATATATACTTGTATATACTAATATATATACTTATATATACTTGTATATATACTAATATATATACTTGTATATACTAATATATATACCAATATATACTTGTATATACTAATATATATACTTGTATATACATGTATATACTTATATATATACTAATATATACTTATATATATACTTGTATATACTAATATATATACTTGTATATACTAATATATATACTTATATATACTTGTATATATACTAATATATACTAATATATATACTTGTATATACTAATATATACTAATATATATACTTTTATATACTTGTATATATACTAATATATACTAATATATATACTTGTATATACTAATATATACTAATATATACTAATATATATACTAATATATATACTTGTATATACTTGTATATACTAATATATACTAATATATATACTTATATATACTTGTATATATACTAATATATACTAATATATACTTATATATATACTTGTATATTCTAATATATATACTTATATATACTTGTATATACTAATATATATACTTGTATATACACTAATATATACTAATATATATACTTGTATATACTTGTATATACATGTATATACTTGTATATATACTAATATATATACTTATATATATACTTGTATATACTAATATATATACTTGTATATACTAATATATACTAGTATATATACTTATATATACTTAGCATATATACTAATATATACTAATATATATACTTGTATATACTTGTATATACTAATATAAACTAATATATATACTTATATATACTTGTATATATACTAATATATACTTATATATATACTTGTATATACTAATATATATACTAATATATACTTGTATATACTAGTATATACTTGTATATACTAATATATACTAATATATATACTAATATATATACTTGTATATACTTGTATATACTAATATAAACTAATATATATACTTATATATACTTGTATATATACTAATATATACTAATATATATACTTGTATATACTAATATATACTTATATATACTTGTATATATACTAATATATACTTATATATATACTTGTATATACTAATATATATACTTATATATACTTGTATATATACTAATATATATACTTGTATATACTAATATATATACTAATATATACTTGTATATACTAATATATATACTTATATATACTTGTATATATACTAATATATACTAATATATACTAATATATATACTTGTATATACTAATATATACTAATATATACTTGTATATATACTAATATATACTTGTATATACTAATATATATACTTATATATACTTGTATATATACTAATATATACTTGTATATACTTATATATACATGTATATACTTGTATATATATACTAATATATACTTGTATTCCTACTTTTATAATATCTTATTATATCTAAATCATTATTTAATGGTGGACTTTAAAGTTTCTAATGGGTTTATGAAATGTTTATAAATCCAAACCTTAGCTTTTAATACTTAGTCAAGTTTGTTTTCCTTAAGAAAGCCTAACTTCCATACATTGCAAATAGCCACTGGATTCTTAGCATGTTTTTATACTAAGAAAATCTAACTTCCATAAAACGTCCAAGCTTCTGATTCTGATTCTGCTTCATCTCTCATTCCTCTTTCAGCTTCAATAGTCGTGGTTTTTGCTTTGACACCTTGCTGGTGGATTTAGTTTAACACTTGTCAGTGGAGGATTTCATTTGATTTGGTTTTACACAACACTTTTTAAATAACCGTTGTCTGAAACATCTTATCAGACAATGATTTTTTTTTACCAAAAAAATACTTGTTTGAACATATATTACACAACGGTCCCTAAAAACCGTTGTCTGTATGCTTGCTTCAGACAACGGTTTTTTTTAACCGTTGTCTGAAACTCTAAATTATACAACACTTTCGAAAAAACCATTTTCTGAAACATCTTATCAGACAACGGTTTTGTATGATCAGAAAAACAGTTGTCTGAACATATATTACACAACGGTCCTTAAAAAACCGTTGTCTGGTGTGACCAAAATGACACCTAATAGACAACGGTTAAAAAAAACACCAAAAACAGTTGTCTGAAAATTAATCAGACAACGCTTTTTTGGGAAAAAAAACCGTTGTCTGTTTTTTTCAAACAATGGTTTTTTCCTTAACCGTTGTCTGATTCAGTTTTTCTTGTAGTGTATGTGGGTACTAGTACCATAATCTAAACCACCAAATATTTCTAGGTATTGAAGCTAAGTTAAACACAAAACATACAAGAAACATGCCTTTGTTTGCATGTCAAGCATGATATTTGTCATATTTCTTTTTCACATGACCAGTTTCTTATAAAAAAAAACTCATTGCCTTTCTATTTATTTTATTCTAAGCACTTTGAGTTCGTTCTAACTTCAATTTGTTTTTCTCTTACACAAAATAAGAGATGAGCTCATTGAGAGTCCATTTCTCTTTTTGATAGTTATAATTGACCTTCAACAAACTATATTGTACATGAAGTGATATCAATATTAAATGCACGAGTAAATCTTTAGACAACTCGAGTTTTAGTGCCTTAAGCTTTGGAGCAATATGAGACATCTCCATAATGTCCTCTTTAATGCTTCTTTTGCATGTATACTTCATCAAAATCAAGCTAGCTAAAAGTATGCTTGTTTCAACCTTTGTATACCTCATCAAAATCAAACTAGCTAAAAGCATGTTTGTTTCAGCCTTGTCATTCTCAATTTGAACAAGAAACTAACTAAAATTAGTAATCTCTTTGAATACTACTCTTCTAAAGGCTTCTGAAAAATCGCATTTATTAATCATACTCAAAAGATTAGAATGTTCTCACTTCTCAAAGTTTATCATAGTAGCAAGAGTACTTTCAACGATAAGAGGAGTGGGTTGCTCATTCTCAATGCAAGATCTAAATCCATGTAGCCAAGAATAATTAATAATTTCTCTTTCCAATCATTGAAATTTGTTCCATTTAGCACATGAATACAATTTGGCATATAAAATAGTAGGCAAAATAACTATATAGAGAACAAAGTAAATGAACATGCATATTCACATTATAATTCAAATAATAATCTCTAAATTTCAAATAATTATTAAATACATCTCAAGATACCTGGTACAATATTAATATTGAGTCTTTGTATTTTAATATTAATTATAAGTAGTACTCTCAGTATATTAATCAAATATTGACAATCACTTTTGTCAAATAATAAGTTTATCTTTGATTGATAGAATGAATTTCACTCTTCCAATTGATACAATCTTTAGGTGGCTATGTTTTTCTTTATTGAAGGGATGTCAAATCTCTCTCTCTCTCTCTCTCTCTCTCTCTCTCTCTCTCTCTCTCTCTCTCTCTCTCTCTCTCTCTCTCTCTCTCTATATATATATATATATATAGTTTAATTAGAGACCATAATTCTAAAAAGGTTATTGACTTTCATAATTTTTAATTTAGTCCTTTATCAAATTAGAAATTATCATATAATATTTTTACACATTGATTCTATAACATTATATCTCATACTCCAAATATTTAACTTTATAAATAACAATTAAATAGATTATATTTTAAAATCGCATTCTAAATTTTTAATTTATTTATACGAACTCACGTATTGATTTTTTTTCAACATAATATACTTATACTTGCAATTATTTAAGAATAATTGAATAAAATTACAACTATAAAGTGTTAAGAGTACGAAAACACATCATACATTAAAATATTATATATAATCTTAATCAAAATAGTTAGCACCTAATTGCTTAAATGATTGGCCACTATTTATAACCATTCATTACAAAATTGGAGTGTATAAGGGATAATTTTAGAGGACAAATTTATTTTTGGTCCTTGAATCTTTCATGTTCTGTATTTGAGGGGATTAATATATTTATTGTCCCTAATATGTCTTCTTTTTAGAATAGGGGATAACTTTTAATAGAATTTTTTTTTAAAAAAATAATTATTATATAAAGGACTAATATATTTGTTGTCCCTAATATATTTCCATTTAGGATAGAGAACGATTTTTATTAGAATTAAAAAACTATATTTATATAAATAAACAAGTCATTGAAATGAAATAAAAGTTGTTACATTTTTCCGCTTAATATTTGTTCAAGAATTTTTCTCTAATATTCATAGCTAGGAGGTTGTGGTTTGTGATAATCTAGCTATGAGATTATTGAAAAATACAAATGTTATTTCATGGTTACGGTTCTTCCTCAAACAATTTTAATAATTATGAATATTGAATTTGTTTATGATTTTTTCAAATAAATTAAAACTTATGATTTATATAACTTTATTTAGAACATAACTTTATATAATTTCTGTCCTTCAAAAAACTTTATATAATTTATATAACTAATTTAGTCTTACATAATCAATTCAAACATTGAAATAACTACTTATGATTTAATATCTAAATAATTAAGTTAAAAAAATTGAAATAGTTATTGCATGTATGAAGGCTTGAAGGATCTGGCCATCGGACGCAACAGTGATGAGGATCTCACCAAATCCTTGCTAAAAGCTGCGACCAACAATTATTCTTGTTGGATTTTCAACGGTGACAACATGAAGGTTGGTTCAATTTTCTAGTTTGTTACTTATTTTTTTCTTTTTTTTGGGTTTATGTTGGGTTGTTCAATTAGCAAAAGCTTAATTTTTTTCCTTTGTAAATTGTTATTTCCATTATTATAATTTCTTTTACAGTGCAATGAAAATATTCGATGAAATTACTATGAGAACTGAGGCTCTTTAGTGTTACTCAAAAGTCTGCATCAAAATCCATATCCAATTGGTACTCACCCATAATGATAAGCGTTGAATCTATTATCTTTTTTATTTTTAATAAACTTTATTCAATCTAATTTAATTTTAGATTATTTTTAATCTAATATAATATTTTTTTATTTTTAATCTAATATAAAGTTATTTTTATAACTTTTTTCGTAATTGTTCACCTAAGGAAAATACTCAATTATTGATTCTAAATGAAAGCCCAAGTAACCACGAATCCAATATAACTGGAATAGCATGAATCGGACATTGGACAACCTTAACCAGGCTTCCAAAAGTTTTCTACATAAACTTGGCCTTTTGTCTCTATAAATCTTTATTTTTTTATTATTATATTAAAATTCAGTCCGTTACAATTCCAATACATCAAGAATCACTCAAATCAGATATTAGATGGGTCCAAACGGGCCTTTGGAAGTTTGCTATGGGAAACGGGTATGAAATGGGCCCGTTACTACACCCTTGCTACAACGGGGCCTGCAGTTGCTGCATAGTAGCTAGTGTTGCCGTGAGAGAAAAAAAAGTGTTGTGAATGGCAGTTTTGTTGTTATGTGCCTCGATTTTTGTGTCACAATTAAACCATTTTTTTCCCTGAATTTTCTAATTTTAACCCTCCAAAACTCTATAAAGAGGGCCTCAACTTTCATTTTTCACTACACACACTACTCAACACAAAAACCCTAATTACTAGTTGTTTCATCTTTTCTCCCTCTTTTCTTCTTTTAAATTAAAAGATTCAATTTTCTTTAGTGCAAAACGTCTAAAATTCACTTTTTTTTAGTGAAATTGGGTGCTTGACTTATACTTGGGGTGAGTTTTTCTTAAATGGACTTCAAGTCAGTTGCTTCTTTAGCAACCAAAACCCTAGTAAACAAGGAACTTTGATGCGACTATAAGTTAAAGCCACCACCACCAAAGGCATCAAGAAAGATAAAACCCTAATCCCTTTACTTTTATTTTTATGGATGAATGGACTGTTTGAACTTCAAAGATCATCCATTGGACCTTAAAGTTGGACTTTAAAATTGGATTTTAAGTATGGAGCCAGGACTTTAAAGGATTAAAATTGGACTTAAAAATTGAACCAATTGAACTGTAAAATTAGGTTTGGCAGAGTCAAAACCTAGAATCAACCATAAAATTAGGTTTGGAAGAGTCAAAACCTATAATCAAATAAAAAATAAGGTTTGGAAGAGTTAAAACCTAAAATCAATAGTAGACTTAGTTTTCGAAGAGTCAAAACCTCTAATCAAATACAAAATTAGGTTTGGAAGAGTCAAAACCTAAAATCAATCTTAGACTTAGTTTTCAAAAAGTCAAAACCTAAAATCAATCTTAGACTAGATTTGGAAGAGCCAAAACTTAAAATCACATTAGACTTGGGTTTTAAAGAGTTAAAGCCAAAAATCGAATGTAGATTTAGGTTTATCGAGTTAAACCTAAACTTCCAATCTTAGACCTAGGTTTTAAAGGGTTAAAACCTAAAACCGTACTTAGACTTAGGTTTTAAAGAGTTAAAACCTAAAATTAATCCTGGACTTAGGTTTTAAGAGTTAAAACCTAAAATTGGACTTAAACTTAGGTTAGCTAGGTTAGAGTAGGAAAATCATAATTTTAAGTCAAAACCCACCATTGCAAAATGGTTAGAACTACATGGACTTTGATTCTCATTCAAACTGGATATGTAGGCCTGCTTGAAATTTAAGTCCAGATTCCAAGTCCACTTAATCATAAAAATCTCCCTTTCTTATTTTCATTCCTTTT
Organism: Garcia nutans; assembly: GCA_947685225.1. NCBI lineage: Eukaryota > Viridiplantae > Streptophyta > Magnoliopsida > Malpighiales > Euphorbiaceae > Garcia > Garcia nutans. The sequence continues at coordinate 53,461,444 of CANTUV010000007.1, forward strand.
AATATCTTTCTTTAACTATGCACTTTATTTATATCATTTCTTTAAGGAATGTATGCCCATCCTAAAATCCATAAGCCTAGAGTTAGGATCCCCTATTTTTAGGTTTTAAGTGGTAAATTAATTCTAAGTTTGTACTTTATCTTTAATCTTCTAATTTACTTGCTTATGAATGAATGTCATATAATGCTTATCATTATAAAATGTCATTTCCCATTTATAATTGTCATTTTTCATGAAATAAAATTTGAAAGTTTTTATCTAATTTAAGGCCAAACCATTTTTACTTAAAATAAGCAAAAATCTAGCCCCTGAATATATCCTTTGGTTGGAGGCTAGTGATTTTTATCCTTGGAATATGATTGGAGTCAACTTTGAGAGTTTTTCTTAATTTTACCTTTTCAAAAATAAATAAATTTGAGCGGTGACTCTAAAAACTATTTTACTTGGCATAGCTTATGAATGGCAGAGTGACCTCGACATTTTTGTGTGAGACTTAGCCCAAAATGAACATTTTGGCTCCCATCCTTTGGCAGGCTGAATCGGTGCTCTAGCAGGCCTCATAGCTGGCAACTCTATTGGGGAAAATGTTTTTCTAAACAAAAACTTTTAAGTGTGCTAATGGGCTTAACCTTTTTTAGAAAGTAAAATTTGCTTGACCTATAATTAAATTTAAACTTTTTCTTGCATCACTTTTACATTCAAGCCTTAGTTTATTCAAGAAAAACCTCAAAATAGCGAGTAGTATTGACTTGGCAAACTTCCCTAGGTATGTTGGGGCATAGTAAAAGTAATCCCACCTGCAATGTATCCCTAAATTCTTTTTAGGGTGTAATAAGCATGCAAGTATTGTTAGACCCATGTCAGATTCCTTATTTGACATGTGGTTAGGAATATCACTTCTTTGCTACAATGTGACTCTTTTGACTAAGCCACCATTTACCTTTTCATGTAATGAACTTAGAACCCAACCTTATATGTACCATAATAATCTAAGCCCTTTTTCATAAGTTCATGAAACCTTTTTTCGCATGCATATGTGCATATCATATGTAAACCTTAAGCCTTATAAAAAAGTAATCTTTAGGATACCCTACCTTGTACATAAGGAAAAAAAAGAAGCCTTAGTCCAAAAGATAAACCATCCCATTTATAGCCCAATTAAGCCCGTCACCACCTCCATACACTGTTTGACTTTTCCATAGACATGACCTAGTTTCCCCCACCTAACCCATACCCTTAAGCTAATCATCATCTTCCCCATTCCTAAAAACATAGGCCCTCAATCCAAAACCATCTCCTTCCTAAATAACCATGTCCCTTCCATAAGGTTCATTGATCCTTCCACCTTTAAGTTTAATCCCTTAAGCCTATGTCCTACCCTTAAGCATGAACCTTAGCCTAATGCCCAACCTAACCCTTGCCTTACGATTTAACTCTTTTGAGAACTACACCCAAAATCACTTAGCCTCATGGCTCAACTATTTTAGGATCACTCCCAACCTTAGCTTATCCTCATGGCTTAAACCTTACCCAACCTCATCTATCCTCATGGTTTAACCCCTTTGGGATCACACCCATCCTTTCAACCTTTAGCCAAAAGAGATAACCCCTTGGAATCTTAGCTATAAGAGCTAACCCTTTTGAACCATAGCTATAAGGGTTTAACCTTGGAAATGAAACTTAGACACAATGACTTATCACCCTTAGCTATGAACCATACCATCCACCTTTAGCCATGGACTATACTATGCCCTATTAGTCATGAACCATACACCATCCTTTAGCCATGGACCATACCATGCACCCTTCACCATGAACTGTACCATTCATCATTATCCCTAAACCATGCCATGCACTAGCTACTCAACCACATGAACCAGGCCTATGTATACCAATCCCATCCATGTATCCCTACCACATGGACACATGAACCAGACCCAAGTACCATTGCCATATGACCTCAACCATGAACCTAACCCATGGCAACACAATCTGAACTATTAACCATGAACTTGACCTATTGTTAAAACCATTATGGACCCCTTATGTAAGCATTAGCCCTACTTTTTCACCTCACATCCATGCACCATATGCCCCTTTTGAGAAAAGTTTACCACTCTCAACCTTCAAAGCCCCATGTGTCTAACCATCCTAGTCGTGGACTCGACCCATAACCAAGTTACATGTACCATCATCAGTCCATGACCTCTTAACCATGTACTTAACCCATGGCCAAATTATATGAATTATTCATCACTATTGCCCTACCAATTAGAGCCCTTTCTATGAGCCTTTGAGTATAGGCCTAACTTGTGCCGTGTCACTATACCACCACCACACTATATAACCACCTTAACCCATGCCATGACCATATGAACCCACTAGACACAAATACCTTAAGTCACCAAGATCCTTATCCTATTATCTTCCTTAAATATAAAGCCCAATACGTGCTTTATCCAACACTAAACTTAGATATGCACTATTTGGCTTGATGTCTTTCCAGAACTACCAAAGGATGACCTGAGCACTCACCTCACTAACCTCCTTAAGAAGCAATAGGAAGATTTGCATATGGCCTTTGCTGCTGTGAGAGGGGATTTTTGCCCTCACTATTGGTGGAATGGTTCTTATGACTTTGGCACTGTTAAGCTCTGGGCCTTCAAGAACACAGGCCTAATCCCAGAGATTTGGAGTCGCCACCCGGATGGGTTAAGAAAGAAATAGAAATGGGTGGATGACTCGATTTCTAAGAAATCCCAAACCCCTACTTGGGTTCAGAGAGTTGGGTATGCATAGGGAAGGTAAGAATGACCCAGCACCCCTATATCGCCCGGTTTATTAGAATCGGCCTCCTTTTCAGGTTTAGATATTATAAAATTCCTAAATTATTATAACATTTTTCATATCACAGGCAATGAAAAGAAATAAGCATTCATCATATTATTGAAATAAAGCAAACAAAATAGGCACCCATCCAAGGATGGAAACATGCCCTTACAACCGTTCAATATCCAAAATACAAGTAAATAAAAATGGGACACCCACCATTGGTGAAAATGTGTCCTTTATGAAGTCTCAAAGTTCATAAAATAAATCACATAATTAAAAGTAACTAAGGCACCCACTGGAAACATGCCTTTTATAATCTTTAAAATTCAAATAAACATAGTGTAATTAACCAAAACAAGCAATAAAATAACTAAAATTCATCATTCCTTATAAAGTATATAACTATAAATCAAACAATCAATCTAGAGTTTTAATTGTAAAATTAAGGTTGGACATGCAATTTTAGGATTTACAGATTAAGGTTTGGTATTTGGGATCAGAGTTTTGGTTTTATAGATTTACGACTAGGATTTTGGCATTAGGGTTTTGGTTTATTTAGGATTTGGGTTTTAAGAGCTAGGGTTTTGGAATTAAGGTTTTAGAAACTAGGGTTTAGATTTTAGGGTTTAGGGTTTTGAAAATCAAATTCACATTTAGGGTTTATAAAATTAGGGTTTTGAGGTAGTAAATTAGGGTTTTAAGGTTTTGGAAAATAAGATTAGAGTTTTAAGGTTTTGTAAAATAAGATTAAGGTTTTAATGTTTTGTAAAATAAGATTAAGTTTTGAAGGTTTAACCTAGGGTTTTAAAATCTTACAAATAAAGTTGAACTAAATTTAAATTATATGTTACTGAATAATACAATACTATTTTAAAAAATTGATGGTGATCTAAACAGGATATTGGATGAATTAATTTAAAAAACGATGACGATTTAAATTAGCTACTGGGTGTTTAAAATAAATTGTTGCCTCATGTTGTGTGAACGAGCTATTGCATGAACATTATTAATGAAATTAGATACTGTAAGTTAAAACAAATTGAATATCAAAAAGCAAACCTTCATTTGTTGGCTCCACCAATTTGAATGTGTTGAACCAAACTCTTCGTCTTGCTTACTTCCTGGATCAACTTTGGTTTTGGTTGAGCAAAGCAATCTAGAGATAATTTCTTGTTGCCTCCTTTGGTTGTATCTTTTGGCTGTAAATTCTAATTGCTTTTGTTCTCTTAATCCTTGTCCTCTCCTTTTTCTGCTTGTTAATTGCCTTTATATAGCCAATTATTGGGCACCAGTTTAAAGAGTCCTTACCTGCTTCGAACAACCTCGAGCCATTTGAATCCCTATAGATCTAAAATTGCTTGAATTAGGGCTAGCCATGTTGCACAATAATTCGACATGAGGTGGCCCCGCCTCATGTTGAATTTGTGCCAATTCGATATGAGGGTGGCCTCATGTCGAATTGGGGCAAACCAATTGGGCATGAGGCCTTCCCTCATATTGAATTTGCATACTAATTTGATATGAACATGATTGTAGCTCATTATTTTGACTTCTGGGTGACTAAATTGATTTAACACCTTTTTAATTTGATATAGCTTTAATTAGGGCCTTCACATTAAAACAATATTTATTTCAGGTCAAAATTAAGGGTTTATAGTTTGTCCCCTGTTTTAACGATCTTGAATTTATTTAGGGAGTGAAAAGCAATAAGTTTGAGCCAATCTTGGATGCTTTGATAGGATGGGTTTTGGACCCGAAATGGTTTGGATTCTAGACCCAAATTGGTTTGGGTTCTGGACCTAAAATGGTTTGGGTTCTGGATCCGAATTGGTTTGGGTTCTGGACCTGAAATGGTTTAGGTTCTGGACCTAAATTTGTTTGGGTTTTGGACCCGGGATTGGTTTTGGGTTCTGGTTCCCAGATTGATTTATGGACTTATGAGTTTTGTCAGTTGAGGGTTTTGGCAGTTGAGGGTTTTGGCTTTCTTCTAACCAATCAATTTCAGCTCTTCTAGCTGACTGACCTTCTATCAGTTAGGAGTTTTGGCCTTCTTTTAGCCATCAACTTTAGCTTTTCTAACTTGACTGACCTTCTATCAATTGAGAGTTTTGGCTTTCTTCTAGCCAATTAATTTTAGCTCTTCTAGCTGACTAAACTTCTATCAGTTGAGAGTTCTAGCTTTCTTCTAGCCACTTGCTCCATTTTTTAATGGATTCTGCTTTAGGATGGACCTTCATCTTGTATTGACTTTAGCTCTTCTAGCTGACTGACCTTTTGTCAGTTGAGGGTGCAAGATTTCTTCTAGCCACTTATTCCATTCTTCAATATATCAACTTTAGCTCTTCTAGCTGGACTAACCTTCTATCAGTTATATCTTCATTCATTTATTCCATTCTTTATCCGATTCTGCTTTTGATTCTTTAATGGCTTTTGATTTGTAAAATGTTTGGCTATTTTTTAGCCCTTTAGCCTTCATATCCTCTCTTGTCTCCTTCATGGAAAAACATTGAAAGAGAGTTTGAAAATATTTTGTACATGCATAAAATAAAAAATTGGAAGGTGAAGCTTTGCCCCTTGTGTAGGCTCAAACCAGTGATTTTGTGCCCAACGTGTAGGCTTCAAAGCATGAATCTCTTTTATCTTTTATAATGGGCCTTTCATACCCCTTGATTCAGTGTTTGATTCTCATCATTTACTTCAAAAGTTTTGGCTACTTAAAGAATAGACAACAAAATCGCAGTGTGATATGCTTATGTATACATGTATGCATGATATGCATGAATGATACTTACAGTGATTATACTGACTCATAGAATGTGATGGTAGGCTGGAGCACTCCCATTTGTACTTTCAAGATATTCATGTGGGTCTTGGTTGGATTATTAATACATGTCACATCCACAGCTTCATCCTTAAGACATAGAAAAGAATGAGTAGTGGGAGCTCGAGTAGGATGGTCAGAGATACAGGAGACATCCATTATCAAATCATGATTTATCATATAACCTTATGAATGATTCTTTCATCAGCCCATTCTTGCCCAGTTTGTCTTTTAAAGCTCGATAATGCAATGTACTTCCTTATGCTTGAAAGCCCGTGTGATAAAAAACATTTTTTTTTTAATTTTGAAATCAAATGTTAGCTTTGCCAAATCAGTATCAATATACCTCAGGACTCGAATTTTCCAAATTAACACATGTATAACATCATAACCCTAGTTACCATACTAAACTTGGGAATCATTTCTATTTAAGCAAGAACTGTTGCACTTCAGATAGGCACATACACATTACTTGACCAAAGGTCTCATTGAGTTTAAATATTGTCTATCTCATATGCATGCTTATTCATACAATCTCCACTAATAGACTCTACCTACCAAAAGAGATCAACAGGTCTTTAATAGGCATAAAATAGAGTCTATAAAGGACATGGGTTAGATGAAGGCCATTTGCAAATTAGAGTTGACGTGACACTGCTAACAAATCTCCACACTATAAACTTTCTATTGGAGCCATAGGCAGTTGGGAGGAGCAATATTAAACTATGAGATTCTTATTATCTTACTTTATGAAAAGATAGACTTCAATTTTCTTCATCTCCTTGGGAGAAATCTAGATTTGATTAGGATGATCTTTATTTTTTTCTTTTGCTTTTGTACAAACTCGGGACCCGTTTCCTTTTTTTCTTCCCTTTTATTATTATTTTTATTTTTCTCTTTTCCCTTTTTTTGTTTTGCTATTTGGGCTCTCTTTTTTTTTTTTTTTGGCTCTCATCCTTTTGCCCCTTTCCCTTTTGGAATATAAAATCTAGGGCTTTCAAGATTGGAGCTATGTTGGATAAAAGATGGTTTTTCCTATTTATTATTTAGCTGAGTCCCTAGTTAGACTAGACCAATTAAAGTTAGGTTCTTCTCGTAGGCCGAGTGGAAGTCTTCTGAACTGTCCTTTTGGGTTTTCAAAAATAGATAGTTGCTCTAATTTTTGCTTAGGCTGCCCTTTCGGGTTTTCAACCAAGTGAGCTTTTTCTTTTTTTCTTTTTTTTTGTCCTAGTTCTAAGAAAGTCATCTTATTTGGAGGAGCATGAGTTTGCTTCAATGAGGATAAATTCTTTCATTGCCTATATGCCATCTCAGTGATGAAATAGATCTAAAATATTAGGTCTCTTCTTGCTTTTTGGTAGCTCAGTGATCATCAGACTTGTCACAAGTGTCACACCAGCTCAGGATAGGTTATTGAGCTTTACAAGCTAATAAAAAGCAAGCTAAAATCTTATGGAAGCTCGAAGGGACAAACTATAGATTGATATCAATAGGGTCAATACTAGTTGTTGGCTCACCAAACAATGTCTAGATCATTTCTCTCTTAAATAAGCAGAGTTCAATGTCGCCTCAAAAGTTCGTCAAAGCATGCTTTAAGACCGACTAGAATCTAGACATAGGTAATTATGCAGGAGCCCTCTCTAAATAAGCATACATAGCTCAATGCTATAGAACAATTCCCTCACCTTATAAATTCATTCATATCATAATTCATAGATAGGTTAATTTATGAGTATCATGCTAGATTTCATCATAGCTTGAGCACCAGAATGTCAAAATCAACAAAATTATAAATTCAACAAAAGTAATTTATTTAAACAATCATAATTATAAAAATACAATTGTTTCAAAGAAATACTAAAGAAAGAAAATAAGACAAGAAATACCTGAGCAAAAGGAAGTTTATTGAATGGATTTTCTTCTTCCTTCTTATACTCTCAATCTTCCCCCATCATGAAGGTTGCCAGTGGAGGTACCCTTTCAAACTTAGGCAAAGGATTATTCTTTATGCCAGGTTTGTTAGGTTCAGACAGGTTACCACTATCAATCAGATCTTGAACCTCATGTCTCAACCTAAAACACTTATCTGTTTCATGCCCATGTGTTTGATGGAATTGACAAAATGCATTGGTGTCAAAGTTTGGTGGTAGAGGATTGGGTAACGGTCAGGGAGCCAATTGCTGTAATAGCCCTTGCTTCTATAGCTTATTAAAAACCCAGGACAAAGGTCTCCCTAGATCTGAAAGTTGTCTTCTATTCTCTTGACAAGTTGCATTGACATCCACTGCCTTCTGTGCACCTTGATTGCCAGATTGGTAACTCCCTTTCTCATTCCTTCTCCCAGCGAAATAGTTCTTCTCCCTTTCCCATTCTTCTATTTACAATCTAGCTTAGAGAAGGTCTTTGAAGTCCCTGATAAGATTACAGGACATTCATTCATGGAGGTTAGGCATGACACCTCTCACTATCATTCTAATATGGTCAGATTCATCAGGCATCTTTTTGAGAAGAGCAGTCTTATTTCTCCACCTTTTCACATAACTAATAAAATTCTTATTCTTCTTTTGCCTGATAGTTTCCACCTCCATTAGGGTTACATCCAGCTCAATATTGTACTCATGCTATTGAATAAATGCTTTGTATAGTAGGTCCAAATCTTTTTGGGTGTTCTCCTATAAGGTATTGAACCAATTTTGCATAATAGGATCCAAAGAAAGCATGAAATACCTTAGGTTTTGAGCCTTAGTAGCTCTAGCAGACTGCATGGTAGTGATGTACTACTTAACATGCAAGTGAGAATTTCTTATACCATTGTACTTAGTGAAAGGAGGCATCTTGAATTTGTAAGGAATTCCTTCATCATCTTCAAATAGTTTATCCACCTCCGATACCTCTTCAGTTTTCAGCTTCTTTTCAAACTTCTTCTCCAAATCAGTGATTAATTGTTCAATGTCAGTAGTTTCAGTCTTCCCCACAGCCTTCATTTCTTTCTTCTTTTCTTGAGGGTCTTGAAAGCTTCTTTGTTTTCATTAGAGACCACTTCGACTAGCCTTTCCCTTATCTTTTGGATTCTTGTTACTAGCAGATGCCTCAGCATTATTATCTTCTAGTAGTGAAAGTAGTTGGCTCCTTACGGTCTCAACTAGGCCCCCCTCCCTTCAATTCTTCCATCTTGGAGTTGAGGGAGTCATTTACCATCTTTTAAATTTGCTCAGGATCCATTGTTTTTTATATGAAACTGACTAAATTCTCACTGGATTTTGAGTCATAGGTGGGGTTGCCGTAAGCCCTTGAACTGTCATACTCCAAGTCTATGAGCCAAAAGGATTAATGTGAATATAATGCAATGCATGTATGCATATGGAGCAAACAAACAAACAAAGTTAGGACATTCCTTCAAACCTTATAACTTCCACACACGAGCGACGAGTATCTTTTTCTTGGAATATGATCAACATAACATCAACATGAAATGTTTTATTTTTGAAATATCCTCTCGGTCGGATTAACCAATAGTTGTATTTTTAAATAAGAACTCAGCACATGATAACTCCCACTAATTGGGCCTTAATCTATTGGGTCAACTAGGAAATAACTACTATGCTATATTATGGATTAAAACTAAATCAAAAAGTTTATCATAAATAAATTTCTTCATTGGAAAGGCAATTAATGGTTCATGCCACAAACAAATCTATGATTAACAAGCCTTGGTACTAATTAGGCCCACAATTGATTTTAGTATTCTATAATTATCCCAACTAGTTGTAAGCCCATTTTACGAAAATGTTTTTGAAAATATTTTTAGAGCCCATTGTAAGCCATGAGGTATAAAACAATCTTTAATCCATAAAAAGGTTTTATGTCTGAAAATTTTGAATATGATTTAGGCTTAAAATATTTTTAGGCTTACAACACAATTAGGTCATATTAGGAAAGAACAAATCAAATAAGCCATTACTCTAACCAAGATATGTAAAATATAGTCAAACAATAAGCAATTAGGGTGAACCTATGGATAGTTACTAGGCCAACTACATGAGCTTTAGTCTTTGGGTTAAAAATCTTGGGTTCCAATAGCAAGTATATACCAAAAGGTACAAGGCTATGAGTGGTTATGCAATGCTCAATCTTCATACTATTTTAATCATTTATGTAGGTATTTTTAGGATAATTTTATTTTCTTTTAGTTATTTTTTCCTTTAATTTGCACTTAAGAATGCTTGAAGTATTTGATTTAGATTGAAGTGCAAAAATGAAGCTTTAATTCACTTGTTGGAGCCAAATTTGGCGGAAATACATTGAACATGGCAGAGACACTCACTGACTTGGGCGTGTTCCACCTGAAGAGTAACTAAAGAGAACCAAAGGCAAAAGTGAACACAAGCAAGTGACACGGCCGGTGAGACACAGCCAAGTCACCAGCCATGTCACTTCCCATAAGAAAAAAGCATCAAAGGCAGCAAGGGACACGGCCTCATGACTTGGCCATGTCCAATGGAAAGTTGAGTGACACTGCCAAGTCACTCATGACTTGGCCGCTTGGCTGTGTCTTTGCTCGTGTCTCTGCCTATGTCTCTCCATAAGAAATATGTATTTGAAAGGCAACAATGGACACAACCTCATGACTTGGCCGTGTCCAAGAGGAAAATGAGAGACACGGCTAATACTAATCTGACTTGGCCGTGTCAGTGTGATCTTCATTGAATTTTTAGCATGTTTGGTGGGGGACAAGATTGGAGACAAGATGAATTTTATTTTTAAAATAATTGAAAGGTGAGGTGTTTTATGGGATGAAAGATTTAACAATGAAAAAGAGGGGACAAATGGGAGTGAGGTGAGTTGGAAAAGAAAACTCCTTTTGTCTTAGAATTAAAATAATTAGAGGGAGATGAATGTAGAAGGGATTCACCATTTGGCTAGGGAGGTTCAACTTGTTCTTGGTTTTCAGAAAACACCAACTTCATCATCATCGACAATTTCATTTTCCTTTGATCGTCATTTTCTTCCATAGGCAAGTGACTTTCATATATTTTTGGGACAGTGTTTAGGTGAACAAGCTCTTGAGAGGATTAGGGTTTGGAGAAAGCCTTGATTAAAGAGTTGAAGGCTTAAAAGAGTTCTCACTTTATATTTTAAGGGTGGAACAATTGAGTAGAGGTTTAAAGAGGGCTTGGAAGTTCTTCATCATATTCAAGTTGAGCTAAGAGGAAGAACAAAAAGTTTCAACTCTTGGCATCTTCAAGGGGTTTTTCATATTCTCTTATTTAATTCATTTCTAAATTATTATTGTTTTGTTATGAACATTAATATTTCAATGGATAATTTTGATTTGATTTATACTGAGATGAATATTTATTATGAATTGATGATGAGCTAAATCACTCATGCTTAGGGTTTGTAGTAAATTTGATTAAATGACTTAAGTTAATTATTTCCATTAATATATCTTATAATATGAGTTGATTGCATTGGATTAAAAGCTAGGCTGATAGATTGGCCACATATTAATATCTAGATATTGAATGAAAAACCGAGAGGTGAAATTTGATATTGGAACTATATAATCAACTACCCTAAGAATGAATTAGAAATAGGGTTTAATTAATTTGCTGATTTAAAAAAAAATAGTTGTTGTTAATTCATGAATGTAAGAACTAATGAATTGATAATTGCTGATTAATCACAAGAAATAAATTAAATTACAAGGTTGTATTAATGGATAATTTGAGAATTAAGCTTTGATTAAATTAATCTATAAATCCTAGGTACCATTCCAAAAATTTAAATTAATCCTGTACAAATACTATTCATTTTTACTTTTAAATTTTAATCACATTTCACCATTTCAACAACGTACATTCAAACTTAAATAATTATTTTAATCAAATTATTACGAATAACACCTTCCTTGTGAGATGACCTTAGGGCAATCACCGTTGCTATAATGACCTCGTATATTTGCGAGTATCGCTTTGCAGTAGTGTTTAGTAGAGCACAACAAGTTTTTGGCGCCGTTGCTGGGTAAGGCTATTTTTAGTAATAGTTCAATTCTTTTATTTTAATTGCTTAATTATTTAAGGTGTTCCTTTTTTGAATTGCCTAGGTGATTTATGCAAGGATGAATGTTGCAAAGCAACGAACTTATTCCCTTTGTAAACAACGTCTATAGACATCCTAGAATTGAGGGAGTGGATCCTTTGGGACAACTTGAAAGTAGAAATGGGTGAAGCAGAGGAATCACCCATGAAAGAGTTTGCCAGATTGATTATTGGAGTAACTGCATCATGTATAAGGTTGAGCAACGCATCATGAAATTATTAACTAAAAAACACTCATTATAGTATGCTGCCCTCTTTCTATGGATTGCCGAATGAAGATCCTCTCAACTTCATTCGAGATTTTTACACCACCTTACATACATTCCCTTTGCAAGCATTGATGAAAGATGAACTTAAAATGAGATATTTCCCATACAGTTTGAAGGATAGGGCAAAGGTATGGTTGATGACGTTACCAGAAAATTCATTAACCATATGGACCAAAGTCTATAACACATTCATGGAAAAATTCTGTTCTCACCGGACAACAAAGGAGCTTAGGGGGAGTATTGCAACTTTCACGAAATTGGATGGAGAACCATTTCATGAGGCATGGGATCACTTTAAATCCTTATTATTTCAATGCCCTTATCATTACTATCCATAACAAATTGCTCAATCAATTCTTTTATGATGGGCTTACTTAGCAGAGCCAAAATATAATGGATAATGCAGCAGGGGGAGTAATGGGTAAAAAGATAGCTGCAGAAACTATTGCATTGTTTGAAATATTAGGAGCAAATTCGCAACAAAAGAGTATTGGGGAAAGGAGAAGAGGAGCATATGAGTTGAATGTAAATTCAGAAATGGCAAGACAAATTGTGGAGTTGACAAAATAAGTGAAATTGATAAATACTAGAGGAAACTTGCCAATGCCAAGACAAAAAACATGTGCGACATGTGGTGTTGTAGGACACCGTGCAAATGTGTGCCCTTCAAGCTTTGATCATTTCTAAGAAGGGCAAGAGTAAGTATATGCTTTTGAAGATTTCCAACAAAGGGGTAGGAATGACACATATTCAAACTCTTACAAACCAAGTTGGAAAAATCACCTAAATTTTTCATGAAAGAATAAACAAAACTTTGCACCTCAACCACACTTCAAACCTTATCAAAGAGGACCCAACTTTCAAGGGAAAACTTCAAATCAAGAGGAAGTTAAGAAACCTTGACTTGAAGCTAATTTAAATGCTTTAATTCAAATTAGCACCCAAAATCAAGAGGTGAATAACAAATGGTTTGACTCTTTAGAAGCATCACTTAAGAAGGTGGAGACTCAAGTGCGGCAACTAGCTAATCAACTTCAAGCTTATCAAAAATAAAAATTTCTAAGCTAACTAGAGCAAGTCAAGGTAATCAGGGTCTTAAGAAGTGGTAAGATAATTGATAATAAAATTGATAATTCTTTGGATGCAGGTAAAATTCAAGAAAATGGCAAGGAAATGCAAGAAGGAAAAAATCACCCAAGTTAGTCAAAGGAGGAAAGTGAAGAGACATCCACTTCACCAAAGCTACACAAATCTCTAAATCCTTACAGACCATCAATTCATTTCCTAAGCAGGTTAAAAAATGAGAAGCATAATAAATAATTTTCTGAAATTTATAACATGTTCTCAAAGGTAAGTATTAACCTTCTCTTACTTGAGGTGATTAAAAATATGTCATCTTATGCCAAATTCTTTAAGAAGCTTAAAGCTAAAAAGAAAAGTTATGAGTTGAATGAGAAGGTGATAGTCTCAAAATTAACAAGTGTTGTTTTACAACACAAATTACCTCTTAAGATAAAGGATCCTGAAAATTTTATAATGAATATCTCTATGGGGAATGGGAAGGAAACCATTGGCATGTGTGATCTAGGAGCTAGTATAAACTTGATGCCATATTCTATTTATTTGAAAATAGAGCCAGGGAAACTTAAACCAACTAAAATAGTTTTGTAGCTTGCGGATAGAACTCTTAGATACCCTAAAGGGATCATAGAGGATGTCCTAGTTAAGGTAGGTGGTTTGATTGTTCCTATTGATTTTATTATCTTAGATATGAGAGAAGAAATCTCTAGGGATTCAGAACATATAATTTTGTTAGGGAGGCCTTTTATGGCTACAACTAATACTTTGATTGATATTAAAAATAGAAAATTAACCATGATTGTGTTGGGACAAACTGTGAAATTTTTAATTTTTAACATTTCCCCTATCCCCACTACTATTGTGTATGAAGATTGCTCTTTTATTGACTTTACTGATCTTGTTATTGAAGAAGTTTTCTTGCAGGGAAGTAGTGAAGACAAGTTAGAGATGGCCTTAACTTTGGGTAAGGAGATTGAGATTTTGAATGCGGAAATTAAAGAATGCAAGTCCATATTGGATGGTGAGAGTAATGAGAAGGGACTTGAATTTGAGGAAGAGGAGATTCAACAAAAAAAAAATGGTTAAACTTAAAGAACTCTCAATGCATTTGAAGTATGTTCTTCTTAGGGAGAACAAGACACAACCTGTGATAATTTCTACGACTCTCAAAAGTGATGATGAAGATAAACTTGTGAAAATGTTGAAAAATTCAAGAGAGCCATTGGCTGGGGGTTGAGCGATATCAAGGATATTAGTCCCTCTATGTGTATGCATAAGACAATTTTAGAAGAGGGAGCTAAACCGGTTAGAGTGGCTCAAAGGAGGCTTAACCCAAATATCAGTGAAGTAGTCAAGAAGGAGCTTCTTAATCTCCTTGATGAGGGAATGATCTACCTAATAGCTGATAATGAGTGGGTTATTCCCATACATGTGGTGCCAAAGAAAGCTGGGTTGACTGTAGTTCAGAATGAGAAGGGAGAGTTGATACCTACACAAACTCAAATCGGGTGGCGAATGTGCATAGATTATAAGAAATTAAATAACGTCACCAAGAAAGATCATTTTCCTTTACCATTTATTGATAAGATGCTTGATAGATTATCTGGTTATGCTTTTTACTATTTTCTTATAGGTGTTTCAGGTTACTACCAAGCTCCCATCGTGACAAAGGATCAACCAAAGATGACTTTCTTTTGTCCCTTTGGGATATTTGCCTTTTGGAGGATGCCATTTGGACTTTGCAATGCACTAGGGACATTTCAAAGATGTATGCCTTTTTTTTTTTTACATGTTAGATAAGTGTATTAAGGTATTTATGAATGATTTTTTTTTGTTTTTGGAAATTCTTTCGATGATTGTTTGCATAAGTTGACTCTTGTACTTGAAAGATGTATTGAATGCAATCTTACCTTGAGTTGAGATAAGTGTGACTTTATGGTTGATCATGGCATTATTTTAGGACATGTTGTATCCCATAAAGGTATTGAAGTGGACAAAGCTAAGGTTGATTTGATTATGAATCTATCACCACCCACATCTGTTAGAGGGATTAGAAGTTTTTTGGGACATGCTGGCTTTTATAGGAGGTTTATAAAATATTTTTTCAAAATATCATGTTCTTTATATAATTTACTTAGAAAAGATGTCCCATTTGTCTTGGATGATAAGTGCTTAGAAGCACTTAAGATTTTGAAAGAAAAATTGACTTTTGCCCCTATAATTGTTGCACCTAATTCGGATTTGCCTTTTGAAATCATGTGTGATACATCAAATTATGTCATTGGAGCTGTTTTGGGCCAAAGAGTGAATAAATTGATGTGTGAAATTTATTATGCAAGTTTGTCTTTAAATGATGCACAAGTGAATTACACAACCATTGAAAGAGAAATGTTAGCTGTGGTATTTTCACTTGACAAATTTAGATCTTATTTGATAGGTTCTAAAGTCATAGTATTTTTGGATCACACGGCCTTGAAATACCTATTGACTAAACCACAAGCTAAGCCTAGGCTCATTAGATGGGTTTTGATGTTGCAAGAAATTGATGTTGAAATTAAAGATAGGAAGAAAAGTGAGAATGTAGTAGCCAACCATCTTTCAAGATTAAATTCTCATAATAATGATAAAGTAATTGCTTGTGAAAATGCTTTTGAAAAATTTTTAGATGAACACTTGTTTGCTTTAACTCAAGCACCATGGTATGCCAATTGCTAACTATTTTTCTTGTGGTGTTGTGAGAAAGAATTTGAATTTTTAGGCAAGGAAAAGATTTCTTCATTCCTATAAGTATTACTTTTGGGATAAGCCATATTTGTTTAGAATTTGCAGGGATGGAATTATCAAAAGATGCGTGCTAGAAGTAAAGCAATTACAAGTGTTGTAATTTTTTCACAACATGTATTGTGGAGGGCATTTCGGAGGAAAGAAGACCGCCGAGAAGGTTTTTCAAACTGGTTTGTATTGGCCTACTCTTTTCAAAGATACTTATAATTTTTGCATGATATGTGATAGATGCCAAAGAGTAGGAAATATTAGCAAGAGAAATGAAATGCCTCTCAATATTTTTGTTGTGGTGGAAATTTTTTATGTATGGGGAATAGCCTTCATGGGGGCATTTCCCAAGTCGTTTGGCTTTGAATATTTCCTTCTTGCTGTTGGAATATTTCCTTCTTGCTGTTGATTGAATGTCCAAGTGGGTAGAAGCTATTTCCACAAGGACCAATGATGTTAATGTTGTTTTGAAATTCTTGAAGGAAAATATTTTAAACAGGTTTGGGACCCCTAAAGCAATCGTGAGTGATGGAGGAAGCCATTTTTGCAATAAATAGTTTTAGAGATTGATGACCAAAATGGGCATTCGGCATAAGGTGGCAACCCCATATGATCCCCAAACATCTGGCCAATCCTAGAAAATGTGACATGGCCAAGTCAATCTTCACTTACCCATGTCATGCCTTTTTAAACCCACTTAAACCTAAACGTCCTCATTTTCTTCCCCACTCAAACCCTAAAAACTCCATTTTCTCTCTCACTCTCTCACCTATTTCTCCTACCCAATCTAAACCCACCCCAAAATCTTCAAATTTTCTAACAAAATCCTCCTTATTCCTTCATAAAAACTCAATTAAATCACTTCAATATTCAATTTTCATCAAATTTCAAAATGGCTAGGACCAAAATGGTGTTTCATCATAAAAGGAAGAAACCATCATCATCTTCATCATTGTTTAGATAATTTTTGTACTAGTTTTTAGTATGATTTTATGTGTGTTTTAGTTAATGTTTTGATTAATTTTTTTTAAGTGTGTTTAAAGTGTTGTTTTTAGGTTTAGGTGCAAAAACACCCTTGGAAGATCAAAACAGTGCAAGAAAAGCATGAACCAAGCAAGACATGGCCAAGCCAAATCAAGCTTGGCTGTATTCCCTCAAGAAATTCAGGGCAGAGCATGACACGGCCATGAGACACGGCCAAACCTCTAGCCGTGTCTCATTCAAAGAGCAAAACAATGAACAAAGCAAAGAAAGAATAAAAAAATGAAGAAACAGAAGAAGACACACTCAGTGACACGGCCAAGCTTGCTGGCCGTGTCACATGACACAGCCAAGCCAAGAGCAAGCTTGGCCATGTCCCATCTTGAGCCAAAGAAGAGAAGGAAAAGAAGCACACAGAAGAAGACACACTCAGTGACACGGCCAGCAAGCTTGGCCGTGTCCCATTTCATGCCAAAGAACAAGAGAGCAAGCAAAGAAGGAAAGAAAAGAAACAGAAGCAAACACACCCACATGACACGGCCAAGCCAGTGGCCGTGTCACTCATTGAGACCAAATGAAAGAAAGAAAAGAAAGACGAAAGAAAGGAAGCAGTAAAGGACACGGCCAGATGGCTTGGCCGTGTCCCAAAGGAAAACAAGTGACACGGCCAAGCCACTCTTGGCTTGGCCATGTCACACCTAAAACTCTTGAATTTTTCTACACGAAGTGGGGGACAAAGTGAGAGACAATGCCTTGTGCTTGCCAAAAGAAATACTAAACAAAGAAGTAGTGGGGAACAAAGTGAAATGGTGTGAGTTGGAAGGCATGGGTGTGTATTTTTGAATGAATTAAAAGGAGAGGAAGAGGAAATTGGAGGGACTTCTTGGTTGTTCTTGAACAATTTCTGCAAAAACGTGGGAGAGGGAGAGAGTGACACTCTCCCTTGTCCCTTCATCTTCATCTCCATTTCTATCCTCTCCAGCTTCTCCATCTTCCATTTATAAGATATTTAAGGTTCTTTAGGATAAATTGGGTTAAACAAGCTCTTGAAGGTTGAAGAAGCTTCATTGAAGGGATTGGTGACTTGAGAAAGCTCCATTCCATCTTCCAAAGGCATAATCAATTGAAGGGTTGGTGACTTGAGAAAGCTCCATTCCACATTGCAAAGGGGAATCAACCATTGAAGAGGGCTTGAGTTCTTCATCAAATACATCAAGTGGAGCTAGGAGGAAGATTAGTAATCCTACTCTTGGCATCTTCACAAGGGGTTTTTCTATTCTCTCTTTTAATTCATTTCTATTGTTATTGTTGTATTAAGAGATTGATATTGCAATGAACAATTTGTATTTGATTTATATTGAGTTGAATGGTTGTTTTAAATTGATGACGTTGAGCTAAATACCCATGCCTAGGGTTTGTAGTATATTTAATTGAATGCTTTGATTTGATATTTACATTGATGTACCTTGTTGTTAGTTGATTGTATTGTATTAAATGCTAGGTTGATAGATTAGCTACCTATTGACCTTTGAATATTGGATGACGGACCGAGAGGTGAAATCCGATATCAGAACTATATAATCGACCACCCTATGAATGAATTAGAAATATAAGTTCTAGGGTTTCATTAATTTGATAATGTGAAATAATTGGTTATTGCTAATTCATGAATGTGAGAACTAATGGATTGGTAATTGACTAATTAACCTTAAGGAACAAATTAATTTACAAGGTTATGTTAATGGATAATTGAGAATTGAGCTTTGATTGAATGGACCTATAACCCTAGGCACCTTCCCAAGAATCAATTTGATCTTGTACACCCATCACACACCAACCCTACGCATAACACTTTTAGTTTTAATTGTTTTAAAGTCGCAACTCAAACATTAAACTGCCGCATTTAAATAACTTGTCAATTAAGCTATTACGAACCACACCTTCTTGGGGAAATGACCTTGGGGCGATCACCTTTGCTACTGCTACCTCGTATACTTGCGAGTGACGCTTTGTAGTAGTACTTAATTCAAGCGCAACAATCATCTTCTTCAAAGAGAATGGCTCTCCAAACTAGAGGATTCTTTTCAACAAGGTATGTAAGTGAAGAATCTCTTAATGCTCTTCAAATTAGATAGAATTTTACTAGGTATGTGCAAAATCTAGGATGGGAGAGATTTGTTTCCCTCAGGCCTTTGCAACAAGGTATGTAAGTGAAGAATCTCTGAAGAACTTACAATTGAATTTCTAGCCTCTTTGAAAGTTGAAAGAGATGAATATGAGATTTTCACTAGGCTAGGATTCAAATTGCTTGGGAAATCATATGTGATTGATATTGCGCGCTTAAATGATATGTTTGTCTTTAATCAAGAGGAGAAAAAATATGTGCCAAAGGGTTTTAAGAAACAATTTGCGTGGGGAGCATTAGGATCGTTGAGATGTATATGGCCAAATCAGCTAAAGCAACAAAATTGATAAATCCTGCTTTGCGTTATTTGCATCATTTTATGTCTTGTGGATTCTTTTCTTAGAAGGAAAGTTTGAGAGTAGTTGAACTTAGCTAGCTATTTTTTTTGGATTATGCTACTAATGTTATACCTGTGAGCACTAGATATTGGTTAGCTAATGTTTTTTATAGTGTGGCTAACAAGAAAAAAGGAGCAATTCATATTGGTGGATTGGTGACCACCCTTGCCATGGCACTTGATGATGGCTTTGACCAAAATAATTGCAACATGACAGGAATTTCGAGTAGCAATTCGCTTGACCTTTCCACTCTCAATAAAATGCACATGATTACCAAGAGGGGAGGGGCTTATGTGATGGTTTCTGAAGAGCCGAGCACACAGGGAGATTGGCAAAAGCAACAACGAGTTAATGAGGAATCTGACTCCTATTCACTTAGTTTGGATGAAGATGCCCCAGCTCAGGAAAATAATGAGGTGATTAGTAGGATCGAAGCCTTAGAAAAAAAGGTCGATCGCAATCATGCCGAAGTACTCAGACAGTTAGATCAAATCAATAACAACTTGCTATGATTCTTAGCCTCCATCCTTTGGCCGCATCATCATCACAACCTCCACCACATGTCTTTGACTAGTTTCAACCTATTGAACATTTAGTTTATTTAGTTTATTTTTTCTATTTTTAGATATTTTGGCTATTATTTTTATTTACTGTTTTTAGTTATTAAAAGCTTATGTTTTTGTTATCTTATATTTAATGTTATTTTATTTTGAAATAATTAATATTTTGTTGTTGAAAAGGATGAAGTAGTGCTTTGTCTCACACAAGGAGATGGAAAACAGGTATTACCTAAACCTTCATCTTTTAAATTATTATTGCTTCCATTAGGGACAATGTCAATCATAAAGTGTGGGGGAAAAGTTTTTGTAAAGTTTTATTTTAAATTTAGATGTTTTGTTAAATTAATGTGCCTTGTTATATATTGTTTTTGAATGTTGAATATTTATATTGTTATAAGATTATTGGTAGGTGACCTTTTAATTTCTGAAGCACGAATTGAAAATTGAAAAAAAAATGGTGCTTATTGTTGATTTAAATGGATATTTCTTGCATTACCTTTAAACTTGTGAGAAATTGAGCCTTTTAAGTTGGATACTAACTTTGCTATTCTTTTTGTGTGTGATCATCTTTGATTGATGAATTGCTAGAACTTGCTTTGACATGCATTTTGACACCACATAAAAATTTCAATCAAGCATCAATATATTTAAAGCAATTAGTTTTACCCATTTTAGCTTAAAAAGACCAACCTTATATTCAACCCTAGCTCGCCAATTGTGAGCCTATTTCATTTTTCCTTTTCTTTTTATTTCACAACACCATTAGCCTTAAACCATTTGTTTTAACTATTACCTTTTCCTTAAGTCAAGAGCATTTTAAGAGCTTCTGTAATTGAGTGTTGTGTTAAATAAAGTGTGAGTTTAAATTTAATGGATTGAAAGTTACAAATAAGTGTACTGTAATTATTGTGTTCTTTTATTAGATTTTCTTTCTCCTCATATTATTGCTAAATTAAATCTAAAATAGGAACTAAATCAAATCCTATTTTGATTTTTAAAAAAAGTGATTTAATGTCAAGAGTTAAGTGATTGGAAGATGTTATGGGATTGTTTGGTTATAGTACGTTGCTTACTTCATTCTTGAAGTACTCTTAAACTTAGTGAATAAGTCACACTACTAAATGTCATGCTTTTACCTGAGCCCCATTACAACCAAATGAAAGACCTTATAATTGATGATTTATTGGAATTTAGTGGTGGGAATTTGATTGATAAGTAAGCCTACAGTGATAATCTTTCATTGAATGTTAAGAGTGCAAATACCACCTTATTTAAACACTTTAAAGAGTTGGTAAGGGAGTGACAACATTAGTTATGCATGAAAAGCCATTAAATTACACGAGTATTGATTTTGTTTGATTTGATAATGATTGTGGATTTTAGAAAAAGGGAGTCTTGATATATCCTTATAACTCTTGAACTTGACTAAATTTTTCTTGTTTAGTTTTATTTTAATTTTTAACTTTACATAGGGACAAGCAAAGAATTAAGTGTGGGTAATTTTTTTATCATTGTTGTATGTATTTTTAGGATAATTTTATTGTCTTTTAGTTAATTTTTCCTTTAATTTGTGCTTAAGATTGCTTAAAGTGTTTGATTTAGGTTGAAGTGCAAAAATGGAACTTTAATTCACTTGTTAGAGCCAAATTTGGTTGAAAGACATTGAACACGGCCAAGAGACTCACTGACTTGGCCATGTTCCACCTGAAGAGTAACTAAAGAGAACCAGGGGCATAAGTGAACACAGGCAAGTGACACAGCCAAGTCACCAACTGTGTCACTCCCCCAGCAGAAGAAAGTATCAAAGGCAGCAAGTGACACGGCCTCATGACTTGGCCGTGTCCAATGGAAAGTTGAGTGACACGACCAAGTCACTCATGACTTGGTCGTGTCTTTACCCGTGTCTCCCCATAAGAAATATGTATTTGAAAGGTAACAATGGACACGACCTCATGACTTGGTTGTGTCTAGGAGAGAAATAAGAGACGTGGCCAAGACTAATCTGACTTGGCCATGTCAGTGTGATCTTTGTTGAATTATTAACTTGTTTAGTGGGAGACAAGATTGGAGACAAGAGGAATGTTGTTTTAAAATAATTGAAAGGTGAGGTGTTTTATGGGATGAAATATTTAAGAAGGCAAAAAGAGGGGACAAATGAGAGTGAGGTGAGTTGGAAAAGAAAATTAATTTTGTCATGGAATTAAAATAATTGGAGGGAGATGAATATAGAGGGGATTCACCATTTGGCTAGGGAGGTTCAACTTGTTCTTAGTTTTTGGAAAACACCATCTTCATCATCATTTAAAATTTCATTTTCCTTTGATCTTCATTTTTTTCCATAGGCAAGTGACTTTCATAATTTTTGGGATAGTGTTTGGGTGAACAAGGTCTTGAGAGGGTTAGGGTTTGGATAAAGCCTTTATTGAAGAGTTGGAGGCTTGAGAGAGTTCTCACTTTATCTTTCAAGGGTGGAACAATTGAGTAGAGGTTTGAAGAGGGCTTGGGAGCTCTTTATCACATTCAAGTTAAGCTAGGAGGAAGAACAAGAAGTTTCAACTCTTGGCATCTTTAAGGGGTTTTTCATATTCTCTTATTTAATTCATTTCTAAATTATTATTGTTTTGTTATGAACATTAATATTTCAATGGATAATTGTGATTTGATTTATAATGAGATGAATATTTTTTATGAATTGATGATGAGCTAAATTACTCATGCCTAGGGTTTATAGTAAATTTGATTAAATAACTTAATTTAATTATTTCCATTATTATGCCTTGTAAAATGAGTTGATTGCATTGGATTAAAAGTTAGGTTGATAGATTGGCCATCTATTAATCTCTAGATATTGAATTAAGAGCTGAGAGATGAAATTTAATATTGGAACTATATAATGAACTTCCCTAAGAATAAATTAGAAATATGAGTTCTAGGGTTCAATTAATTTGCTGATTCAAAAAAATTAGTTGTTGTTAATTCATGAATATGAGAACTAATAAATTGATAATTGCTAATTAATGACAAGAAACAAATTAAATTACAAGGTTGTATTAATGGATAATTTGAGAATTAAGCTTTGATTAAATTGATCTATAAATCCTAGGTATCATTCCAAAAATTTGAATTAATCTTGCATAAATACTACTTATTTTTATTTTTAAATTTTAATCACATTTCACGATTTCAACAACATACATTCAAACTTAAATAAATTTTTTAATCAAATTATTATGAACAACACATTCCTAGTGAGAAGACCTTGGGGCAATCACCATTGCTACAATAACCTCGTATACTTGTGTATGTCGCTTTGTAGTAGTATTTAGCAGAGCACAACATATACTTTATCACTTATATACACATAACTTGGGTTCCAAAGGGCATCCTAACTCATACACACAATGCAAATCTAAAATGATGCAATGAATAATATCATAATAATAAAGAATAAAATAATACAAGGACCAATGAAATTAACTTTTCTTATCCCCAGTGGAGTGCCACTGTGAGCGGGGATTTCGCTCCCACTCTTAGTGGAATGGTTCTTGTGACTTCAGTTCTGTTAGGCTCTGGGCCTTAAAGAACATGGGCCTAAATCCGAAGAATTGAAGTCGCCACCCAGACGGGCTGGGAAAGAAATAGAAAGGGATGGATGCCTCGATTCCAAAGAAATTTCCAACCCCTAATTGGGTTCAAAAAGTTGGGTATGCATGGGGAATGTGAGAATGACCCAACACCCCCATATCGCTTGGTTCATTGGAACTGGCCTCCTTTTCAGATCTAGATATTATAAAATTCTTAAATTATTTATTTATATCACATGCGATGAAAAGAAATAAGCATTCATCATATTATTCAAATAAAGAAAACAAAATAGGCACTCATTCAAGGATGGAAACATGCTCTTACAACCATTCAATATCCAAAAAATAAGTAAATAAAAACGGGACACCCACCATTGGTGGAAACATGTCCTTTATAATGTATCAAAGCTCATAAAATAAATTACATAATTAAAAGTAACTAAGGCACCCACAATGTGGAAACATGCCTTTTATAATCTTTAAAATTCAAATAAACATAGTGTAATTAACCAAAACAAGCAATAAAACAACCAAAATGCATCATTCCTTATAAAGTATATAACAATAAATCAAACAATCAATCCAGAGTTTCAATTATAAAATTAAAGTAGGATATGCCATTCTAGGGTTTACATATTGGGGTTAGGTATTTGGGATTAGGGTTTTGGTTTTATAGATTGAGGATTAGGATTTTGGCATTAGGGTTTTGGTTTTAAGATTTAGGATTTAGGTTTTAGGAGCTAGGGTTTTGGAATTAAGGTTTTAGAAACTAGGGTTTGGATTTTAGGGTTTAGGGTTTTGAAAATCAAATTCACAATTAGGGTTTTATAAAATTACAATTATATAAAATTAGGGTTTTGAGGTAGTAAATTAGGGTTTTAAGGTTTTGGAAAATAAGATTAGAGTTTTAAGGTTTTGTAAAATAAGATTAAGGTTTTAAGGTTTTGTAAAATAAGATTAAGGTTTTAAGGTATAACCTAGGGTTTTAAAATAGTACAAATAAAGTTGAACTAAATTTAAATTATATGTTACTAAATAATACAATACTATTTTAAAAAAGTGATGGTGATCTAAACAGGACACTGGATGAATAAATTTAAAGAACGATGACAATTTAAATTAGCTACTGAGTGTTTGAAACAAACTGTTGCCTCATGTTCTGTGAACGAGCTATTGTATGAAAATTATTTATGAAAGTAGATACTATAAGTTAAAACAAATTGAATATCAAAAAGCAAACTTTCGTTTGTTGGCTCCACCAATTGGAACGTGTTGAACCAAACTCTTCGTCTTGCTTACTACTTGGATGAACTTTGGTTTTTGTTGAGCAAAGCAATCTAGAGATGATTTCTTGTTGCCTCCTTTGGTTGTTCTGTCTTCTGGCTACAAGTTCTAATTGCTTTTATTCTCTTAATCCGTGTACTCTCCTTTTTCTGCTTGTTAATTTCCTTTATATAGGAAATTATTAGGGCACCGATTTAAAGAGTTCTTACTTACTTATGAACAACCCCGATCCATATGAATCCTTGTATATCTAAAATTGCTTGAATTAGGGCCGACCATGTTTCCAATTCGATATAAGGCCTTGCCTCATGTTGAAATGGTAGCCTCATGTCGAATTGGTGCCAATTCGACATAAGGGTGGCATCATGTCGAATTAGGGCAAGCTAATTTAACATGAGGCCTTCGCTCATGTCGAATTAGCACACTAATTCAACATGAACATGATTTTGGCCCATTATTTTAACTTTTGGGTCAAACTGAATTGATTTAACACCTTTTTAATTTGATATAGCTTTAATTAAGGCCTTCACATTAAAACCATATTTACTTTAGGCCAAATTTATGGGTCTACAGCTACCCAAAAAGATCATTTTACCCACATCCTCAAGAAACATGAGGAGAATTTTTAGATGGCCATGCCACCTAGCAAGCTCATTTCACCAGTCTCCTTAAAAAGCAACAAGAGAATTTTTAGAGAGCCCTCATCACCTAGCAAGATTATATTATTGAGCTCTTCAAGAAGTTAGGGGAGCATTTTAAGGCCATAACTACCTTGAAAATCCAACAAGCCAATTTTAGAAACATCCAAGCTCACCATTCAGATCAAAGCAACATCCTAACTACTAACCTAACAAGCAATGAGAAGGCATTTGAAAGGCTTCCCTAGCAAGGATTAAACTTACTCCTTCTTTGAATTTTTTTTAGGATAGAGAAAACAACTCCAACCATCAAGAACTCATGAGAAGGTAAGAGAGCATGACACTATGCTAATGGATCCTCCCAAGATGGACAAATGTTTCAAGGAAAGTAACACCAATATTGTTTGTAAGAGGAAGAGGGAATTTACAGACTTGAGGATCCCACTAAGCTTGATCTATGTAGAAGCTTTGGAAGCCCATTTAGTGTCGGCTCTAAAAATGAACTAGCCTCCTCATCCTCTACCTAAAACCTATAAGATCAATGAGTATTATGCATACCACCAGAGGAGCGAGCATAGAACTGATGGGTACAAGAACCTGAGGCACAAAATCCAAGACTTGGTGGACAATGGAATCATCATTCCTCTCAGAACCTAGCCAAACTTAAACACCAACCTATTACCTAAACTCCAAAAATGCCAATTACCCCTTTCTTATCAACTACCCAAAACCTGCTTAGCAACTAGTACCATGAGAAGGCCAAGTGTCTTAACTAACCTATCGCTCTTCATATGAAGTCCTAGCTTAATCTAATTCTCAAGAGTCTGAGTCCACAAATCAAAATTTGAGTCTAATCCTAATCTCAGTAAAAGTCAAAATTTGAGTCTAGTCTGAGTATGAGTTTGTGTCAAATTTCAAAGTCTATGCAAATGTTAGCCCTTCTTGTAATATTCCATTCATCAATAAAAACACTAGATTTTTTTTTCTTATTGGTTTATATGTCTCCATTTTTTTTATTCAATTATCATTTAAATTTCATAAAAAATCATAAGAAAAAGAAAACAAAAAAGAAAAATGAAAGAATTCACCAAATCTTAGCATAAAGATTAAGGATTGACACTTTGGAAGAATTTACAAAATGATTGGTGTCAAGAATCATCAAGGAATTATCCACTTTCTTCAAGTTAGCACCTTTTGGAACCCCACTTGAGGTCATTAACATAAAATAAAAAAAGAAAAAAAAAAGAGGAAAGAAAGAGGAAAATTGCATCATTATGAAGTTACACTTCTTTTGGAGCCCCACTTGAGATCATGGAAGGAGTAAGTCACCTTGTCGAGGAAGCAGAAGATCCAACACACGAATCGGTAAAGCAGTTAAAGCCAACAAAGTTATCAAGTTAAAAATAATTGGCAATCACTAAATGTGCACCAAAGGGTTCTCGCAAGAGCATCCCCTTGTTCTATGGTCTAGTCAATCAAGATAGGAATGTGATCAAATTCATGTTAGCAATAGGAGAAGTAATGCATTTAAAGCTATAAATAGAAATTAGCCTAACATTTTGACAAAAGGGTTGTCCAAGACCCCTCAACATGTCACATCCGCCTACCGCATTTATGCAGAATAGTCACGTGCATAGCGAGAGAAGGGGAAAGGAGAAGATAATTTTTTATAACAGCCCTAGATAAGGTTGTATGACCAAAGGGACCTAGTTGTAATTTTCAAAAGTTTTGGGGATATAAATATAATTTCAAAAAAAAGTTGCACTGGATGTTCTTAATAGTGCATATAATAGATTCCAAAAATGGAGTGGAGAGAAAAATTGGATCGCAACGACGTGTAACGGTTTTTCCAGGAAATGTTCCGTTAAAGAAAAACGAAAACATGTTGACTAGGGGCATTTTGGTCATTATCAATTAAAGTTATACATGAATTTAAAGTAGGAAATAAAAACATGAGTATGTAGAGGATGACGAGGGGTTAAATATGAAACGATCATCAGTAGAAACGGAGCCGGAGAAAACCCGAGCAAAGAAAGGACCTAAAGGGAATTTTGTAAAAAGTTGAGGGCTTATTGGTAATTTTTTAAAATGACTTGGAAACCTAAAATAGACCTTATAAATAGAAAGTAGAGGTCGAGAGGATCAAAACTATATGTAGTTTGACTCGTGAAACTATACGGTTTAAAAGATATCATCGATTAATCGCTGGAACGTAAAGTGGGCCCGGTTTCGTGTCGGGACCGTATGGGTAACACGGGACAACTTTAGGGTATCCAATGGGAAGAGGGACAAGTGAGAAGAATTAATGGGAAAGAAAACTATAAAAATCTCTTGTTGGCCAATCAAAAGTAACCATTTAGCATGAGTATTAAATGAAGAAAGAGAAAGGTGGACAAGTGGTCTTAAAGGATTTATCCAACACATAAGGTGATCATCATTTTCCTTATATATATATATATATCATGAAATGAAGAACCAATTTCTCTCTTTTCCACTTACAAATTTCGGCCACCATAGGAAAATACCAAAGGACTTCCAAGTTTTTCCAAGTTTGATTTTCAAGGTAAGTTTTAAGGTTTTCAAGTATGTAGACTTTAATTTTTAGTATCAATTTTAGGTATTTATATAATTATTGGAAGATTGGAGATTAGAGTCTTTATGTGGAATTGGAAAAATTTTAAGTAAGTAATGAGATTAATTGATTAAATGGAAGAATCAAGATGTATAAAGTTTAATAAGGTTGGATTAGGGTTTTGGTTGAAAAGAAATGGAGGATAACTTATTATTTTAAATTTCTAAGGTTTATGTTGTATCTTGAATTTATTGAAGGAGAAATAAAGAATTAAGGAAGGAGAAGAAGGAAAAGCTAAGAGGAATTAAAGAAATAAGGTTTGGTACTTTACCTTTGAATAATTAATTTTGGGTTGTTTAAATTTAATTGAAACCACATGTTTTGAGAAAATTTGGCAAGTTGATTTGGACTTTAATTAGTTTGATTTGAGTTAAACATGCAAAAGTTATCAAAGGGAAGTGTTTGAATCTTCACTTTACTATTAAAGAAGCCTTCATATTGATTTGCAAAAGAAAAATACACTATCCTATGTATTTCATATGTTTGGGCCGAAATGGTCCTAAAATGACAGCTTTCTGGATCTTTTTGTGGCAATTGTTTGAGGTAGCTAATGAATGAATTTTTCAACGAAATTTTACATGCAATTAGTCAACATATGAAATAAGTTTTTTGTAAAATTTCAGCCAAAAATAAGATCATTTACTTGGTCAAATGCATGACTGAAGTGGACTGAAATTTTGACGAAAACCCATATTTTACTATTCATTTAGTCATGCCCTTTTGCGTTGCCGATTTTTCGTGCCGCAACACTATTCATTTGGTCAATTTGTGATCTTTTGAGGAATGCTTTGAAATGTTTAATATGTTTATTGTGGATATTAAATATGTGAAAAAGGGGAATGGTTTGACTAAAGAATGTGTTGCGCGGCATAAATGGCAAAGTGCGATGGGAATTAAAATGATTTCTCAAATCATTCTAAAATGAAGTTTGAGACTTAAAGTGAATTATTTTAACCTTTTTGCTCTACTGGATAGTTGGGAGTGGTAGATAAGGGTATGGTGCACTATACTAACGCATGCAGTACTGCTCATTATTGTGATATGATATTTTATTCAGTGGTGAGGCCACTGAAGCCAATGGGGAGGCCCATTGGTTATAACCAGGATTGGGAGGCCCATTCCTGTGATCTGATATTGGTGGTGAGGGCCACCTATGTTACAGTGGGGAGGCCCACTGCCTTATCGCTATGGTTCCCTATATACCAGTAGAGCCTGAGCCAAAGTCACATTTTTCGTTAAACTATGTAAAGCAAAATGAGTTTGAATTATGGTTTTTACATTTGTTGGAAGAATATTTACACTGAATGTACAGAAACTTCCATTGGTTTAAGGTTGGTTGATTTATGATTTAATTATTTAATTTTGTTTCAAATGCTTTCATGTTTTACTTATATTTTCATCGGTAAAGTACCCACTGAGCGTCATTGCTCAGCGAGTTGAGTTTTCTTGACTCGTAGGTTCGGAGCAGTAGATTTCGGTGATTAGCATCGAGCAGCACAACACAGCGCAGCACCTCAGAGTAGCCTTTCATTTCCTATATTATGAGTTGGCTAGTTGTGGCATGTATATGAAAATATAAGATTGAGAATTTCTATGTTATACCATACGTTAGTAATATGTAATATTAAGAAACCTCTACTTTAATTTGTATTAGAAGTGTGAACTCTTCTTGCAGGTCTGTAGTTGAGGGTATAAGGTGGATTCATTGGGAGTGCATTAAATTTGATGGTATTCACATTGGTTTGTGTAAAATTATTTTCAAAAAAATCAGAAAAACAAGTTTTGTCGACACTTGGGATCCAAATTTCTAGGCGAAACTATGGCAAAATTTCTGTAAAAATCGGAACTAAAATTTGACTAAGTAAATTGGTAGCAACGTTAGGATAGTGTGGCGCCTCTACTCGGCTTACACATGTAGGTTGGGAAGGGGTGTTACACAACATAAGTTCAACTTGGTTCATGCCTTCTTAAGAAGACATTGTTTGGCAAAATTACCATCTTTGTAGACCTAAAAAGGATCAACATCACCAGTTAACTCAAAAGCAAGAGTGATAGAGTCATATTTTAACTAATATTTTAAGAGATTTTAACCACATTTTTAATTATTTCCAATTAAATTTGATAAATTTTCTTTGTTAGAGTTAGAATTTCTCTTATTTTAGCATGGAAAGTCAAGATATAAGATTTTAATTAAAAGTAGTGCAAAATTTGAGAAAAATGTGTAAAAATACAAAGGAATTCAATTCCCACACCCATGGCCTCAAATTTCATGACCCAAGACTTTAACTTGAACCTACCAAAAGAGAGAAAAAGAAAAATAGAAGATCTAGAGAAGATTCAAAACCCATGGTTGTGAAAATTAAAAGGCCACACCCGTGAGATCCATTTACTTACTATCTAAAAAGAGGAAGAAAGCCAGAGTTCCAGAAGCAGAACAAAACCCACAACCGTGGCACTAAAAATCCATGCCTGTGGGAATCAAACAGACACTACCAAATTAAAAAAATGCACAAGAAAACTCTTATCCACTGAAGCCACATCCATGGGAACTTAAATAGCTAGCTTTTCTGACTTTAAGGGGAAAATCTCTTCATGTCTCAGGGGAAAATTGAAGAAAAATTATGCTCTTGCAGCTTTTCTTCACTAAGAAAAGAATCTTCCAAACCCTCTATAAAGACAAGCATCCTCCCAAGATTTAAAGCATTCAAGATTTGATCCATTCTTCTAAGAATTAATGAATTCATTGTTAGAAATATTTAAAGAAATAAATTTAGCTTTCTTAGAATTTTAGAGTTTCTTTGGAGAGAAGAGTGAAGATTGGTTTAAGGAAAAAGATTCAAGTCTCAAGTGGAGTTCTCCCTCATTCCAAAGAATTAGAGTTTGATCTTTCTTGTTCTTTACTTTAATAATACTGTCAATTATTTTCTTTAATTTTTGTATTGCTTTCATTTCAATTATGAAGAACTAAACCTCTATTTAGTATTGGCCTCTTATATTGATTTTACTATGAAGTAATTCAAGCTTATTTGATTTAATTAATTTTATCCTTTGATTATTTTATTATTTTTTTTATCTTAATGCATTAATTATCTGACCAATAATTAATTAAATTGAGATGTTATTGATGAAGCGAAAGTGGAAGTATGACATTAGTCCAAGGAGGTAACAATCTTAAGTAAGTTTTCACTTAGAGGTAAGATAAACACTTAAGAAGTTTATACAAGATCCTAACAAAAGTTAATGAATTGATTTAACTACTTATGATCATGATAGTAGGCATAAGGTTAAATTCAATATTAGTTTTGTAACACCCCTAATTTTTGGAAATTTAAATAAAATAAATTAAAATTAAATTTAGATAAATTAAATAAATGATTTAAATGAAAAATGAAAGGATTTTAAGTGATATAGTAGAATGTATATTTGAAATATATTTGAAATAAACAAGATATATACATATACCTAACAAATACAACACATATAAAAGGAGTAAAAGTTAAAATATAAAATAGTTAATACATATATATATATATAAGTATGAATTAAAGAAAGAGATTTTTCTTTTCCTTTCTTCTTCCTTGAACGTGAGCTAGAGAGAGAGAGAGAGAAAGGGAGAGTTTGTTCTTCTTCTATACACCAAGGATTGAAGGAATTTCAAGGATTCAAGTGGAATTTTTGATGATTCTTCATCAATTGGTAAGTTTATCAATTTTGCAAGTTCTTTGGAATTCTAAGGAAGAACATGATATGTGGATTTTGGAATTGTGTATTAGCAAGTTTTAACAGCTTATTTGGGTATGTATGAAGTTGTTGTGAGTAGTTAACAATGATTTTAAGGTTAGATTGAGGAAGTGATTGAATTTAAATTAAGTTTGGAAGTGGTTGTGTTGAATGGTTGAGCGTGCAAAATGCAAAAATTTGTCTGACACGGCCATATTGTTGGGCATGTCAATGGTACTGAGTTTCAACATTGATGGCACGACCAGTAACACGGCTATGTCTCTGAGTGTGTCGTAGCTTCTGTAAGGCAAAATAATTGACATGGCTATGAACATGCCCGTGTTGTTGAGCATGTCAAAGTTTCTGTGAGGTAGAATGAATGACATGGGCAGTGACACGCCCATGTCATTAGACATGTCAAAGCTTCTATAAGAGTGGGTTAATGACATGGTCATTAACATGCCAGTGTTGTCGAGTGTGTTATTTGAGAATATTGTCCAAATAACTCTTTTTTTGTCTTTCATTTGTAATTCCTAATTTAAATGGTTTGATGTTGAGAATGCCTTAGAATGTGATAATAAATGGTTATTTATGATCACATTTGGTATAGGCATTGAGTGAGAGTAGTTTGCCCAACCCTAGTGTTGAAGGGCAATTTGGAAGAGAAGGTTAAAGGGAGTTTTAAAGCTTGTTTTGGAGTGCTTTTTAAGGTATGTACAAACTTTTGACAAATGGAATGCGAATACATTACATTTGGCCTAACACATTTTGGATAAAAAAATGTGTTAAGCTACTTGATACATGAAAATTGTGTTGTGACATGAAAATTGATATACATACATTATGAAAAGCCATTGTTAATGGCTATATTGGATGAAATGTGAACTATGTCCAAATTGTGAAAATGACCCAAAGTTTTTGGGCAATTTGGTTTCATTATGAAATATCCTATGTTGTGATGAAATGTTGAAATGAAATGACATTGTTATGAATGAGAAAATGAGAAAAAAAAATTGATGATGGAAAATGTGAAATAAGTGTGTGCCTAGTATGTTATTTAATTTTTAGAGTTATGTGTTTGGCGGCATGCCTATGAGGTTATCCTCAATATTTACCTTTGGGGTCAGACACTTAGCGTCACTGTGATATGAATTGCCTTCGGGGCTAATTTTTGAGCATTACTTGATTTGCCATCGAGGCTAGACACTTGGTGTCATTATGGACCAAAACAGTAACTCTGGAATTTGAATAATGTATTAATTTATTTGGGCCCATGCTTGTGTATGTATTTGTGTGAATTAGTAAGTGATGAAAGTATATATATATATATATATCTAAAAGTGAACTTGAATGTCACATTATGACATAGCATATAAGCATTTTGCATTGACATTGTTTTTAAATTTTATTATTATCAAAGTTTGTGCCACTAGGTTTTTAGCTTAGTGCAATTGTGACTCATCGTGCAGGTGACAAGGGTGATCCGATAGAGCCGGAGAGTTCTACTGGACCTGGTCAGATCTAGACTTGAGTTTGTTAAGCATGAAGCATTTCTGCTACATTAAGATCAGAGCCATTTTGCCAACATGCATATATTTTATTTTATAATACATTTTGATATTATGTTTTGGAGTATATCTATTGTAACTTATATAGAATATTTTGTATAGTTGAGTAATGTAAGGTTTTATATATTTTGATATATATATATATATAAATATAAATATATATGTATAACTGTTTAGAGGAATGAGGAAATTTTTTTTTTATTAAACTAGGTTATGACATCTTTATACCATATACGCGTATTGTACACATCAGGGGGTGTGTATTATATGTATATAGGGTGTAAGGGTGTTACAATTTATTTTGGTATTAGAGCCTAAGTTTAAGATTCTCGACCTAGGTGGGATTTTAGAGAGAGAAAAAATGGGGATTTTAAATATGATTTTTAATTGTGATAAATGCTTTGGCACTGATGGTTTTTGATTTCTAATGTGGCAATTTCTGCTGTTTTTACAGAAATAGGTGGTTATGGCATCTCAGATGCATCAGTCTGTAGAAAGTAGTACATAAAGCGTAGCTCATGATGAGCACAGAGTTGGAGCTAGTGTTGAGTTTGCTGGTGAAGCGTCTGCTTCTGTGCCTGATGGACCAGCAGCTGAGGAGATTCCACCGGGCTAGATATGGCATATGGTAGAACTATTGAGGTAGAGTCCAATTTAGCAGCCGCAGCCGCCAACACAGCCCAGCCGCAGCAGTAGTTGCCGATACGGAAGTATGATAATCTGAGAAAATTTGGAGCCACATATTTTGTTGGTACTACAGACCCTGCTGTAGCAGAGCAGTGGCTGGATAGGGCCCAGAGGGTATTCATTCAGCTACAAGCTAGCCCAGAGGAGATATTTGATTATGCAAGATCACTTTTACAGGGCGATGCCCATGAGTAGTGGAAGACGGTTCCCCATGGTATAACTGATCCACCAATTTTGACCTATGCTAATTTCTTATGGGAATTTGAGAAGAAGTATACTCTGAGGGAGTATAAGGATGCTAATAAGATGGAGTTCCTGAGTTTGAGGTCGGACACTAGGACAGTAACTAAGTATAAGATTGAGTTCATTTAGCTGAGCTAGTATGCTGGAGGAATTATATCAGCTGACTTTGATAGATGCCAGAGGTTTGAGGAGGGGTTGAGACCCTCTATCATGTGTTTAGTGGCAAGTTCCCAGTATCATAATTTTTCTCAATTGGTTGTAGCTACTAGGGGTGTAGAGAGGGCACAGGGACTTGCGACAATAGCCAGAGTAGAGGAGAGTAGAGGTAGGAGACCCCAAGTGAGGCAGGGTCTTCATCATCAAAGAGAGGCCGATGGGGATATCCTCAAACGTTCAGTGGGAGTTAGGGGCAGCCTGGCAGGTCAGCACAATAGCAGAGGCAGAGACCTGCAGCCTCAGTGGCTAGTGCTCTAACCCCAGAGACTCAGAGGCCTACTCCACCTACCTGTGTTCATTATAGTAGGACACATGGAGGTGTCTATTGGAGGAAAAGTGCACCAGCAGTGTGTTACAGATGTGGATCATCATACCATTTTCTTAGGATTGTCCAGAGCCACCAGATTTTAGATAGACAGATATAGCAATTTCTAGACCCAGTGTCAGAGGGGGTCGTGGTGGCAGAGGTTTTAGTAGAGGTAGTCGGTCAGGGTCTGGTCAGAGAGAAGGTTCTATAGCAGAAAGTAGACCAAAGGATGCAGAGCCATCACAGTGGGTTTATGTAATACAGAAGCAGCCAGATACTTCAGCTGTGATAGCCGGTACTTTTACTTTATTTAGTACTTTAGTTCTTGCATTGATAGATCCTGAGTCGACTCATTCATACATTAGTGTATATATACTGCCTAAGAGTGATTTGCATTCTGAATCCCTAGGATTTGACGTTTTGGTTACAAATCCTTTAGGGTATAGTGTTGTGGTTAGCAAGATGACCTGATTGAGACACCTTTTAGAGAGTATGATTTGATTCTGGGTATGGATTGGTTATCCAGGCATGGGGCTGTGGTAGACTATCAGCGAAAATGTGTTACGCTGAAAACACGTGATGGTAGAGATGTGGTAGTATCTAGTGAGCAGAGACATCTTTCATCCATATTTATTTCAGCTGTATCAGCTAGAAGGATGATTCGGAAGGGATGTAAGGCATATCTTGCTCATTTTATAGATACCAGAGTAGTGGGATCTCAACTTAACAGTATACCTACAGTTGCTGAGTTTTCATATGTTTTTTCTGATGAGTTTCCATGTGGCTCCTGAGAGAAAGGTGGAGTTTAGTATTGATTTGTTGCCTGGTACCACTCCTATCTCTATTAAGACTTATCTGATGGCACTTGTAGAATTAAAAGAGTTAAAGGTGCAATTGCAAGAGTTGCTTGATAAAGGATTTATTAACCCTAGTGTGTCTCCGTGGGGAGCACCTGTTTTGTTTGTGAAGAAGAAGGATGACTCCTTGAAATTATGTATTGATTATAGATAGTTGAATAAGGTGACCATCAAGAAGTATCCATTACCTAGGATAGATGATCTCTTTGATCAGTTAAAGGAAGCAGTAGAATTCTCTGAGATTGATCTGAGATCAGGATATCATCGTTTGAAAGTTAAAGATGTAGATGTACCTGAGATAGCTTTTTGCACGAGGTATGCGCATTATGAGTTTTTGGTGATGCCCTTTGGATTGACGAATGCACTAGCAGCATTTATGGATTTGATGAAAAGGGTATCTAGACCATACTTAGATCAGTTTGTGGTGGCCTTCATTGATGATATTATGGTATATTCGCATAATAAGGAGGATCATGTTAGGCATCTACGAATTGTATTGTAGACATTAAGAGAAAAGTAGTTGTATGCTAAGTTGTCTAAGTGTGAGTTCTGGCTTGATCAGGTAACTTTTCTAGGTTATGTGGTATCAACAGAAGGTATTAGAGTTGATCTGAGTAAAGTTGAGACTATCTTGAATTGGAGTCCAACCAAGACTGTGACAGATGTTAGAAGTTTTCTGGGTTTGGCAGACTATTATCATCGATTTGTGAAGGTTTTTTCTATGATAGATATGCCACTCACCAGATTACTTTGAAAAGGAGTTAGATTTGTGTGGACAGATTAGTGTTAGGGGGGGTTTTGAGCAGCCAAGGGAGATGTTGACTCAGGCTTCTGTTCTTACCCTGTTTGTAGAAGGTAAACCTTATGTGATATATAGTGAT
This sequence comes from Garcia nutans, assembly GCA_947685225.1. NCBI lineage: Eukaryota > Viridiplantae > Streptophyta > Magnoliopsida > Malpighiales > Euphorbiaceae > Garcia > Garcia nutans. Next base: position 53,498,000 of record CANTUV010000007.1, read on the forward strand.
GCGTCATATAGTGATTTAGGTTGTGTTTTGATGTAGGAGGTTAGAGTCGTTGCTTATGCATCTCAACAGTTGAAGCCACATGAGCTGAATTAGCAACCATAGTTTTTGCATTGAAGATTTGGTGATATTACTTGTATGGGGAGAAATACTTCATTTATACTAATCATAAGAGTTTGAAGTATCTGAGTGATTAGAGAGAGTTGAATCTTCGGCAGAGGCGATGGTTAAAATTGATTAAAGACTGTGACTATTTGATTGATTATCATCCTGGCAAAGAAAATGTTGTTGCTGATGCCTTGAGTCGGAAGTCTTTGGCAGGTTTGACTGGTTATTCACTCTCATTGCTTATAGAGTTGAGAGCATTGCATGCTAGATTTGAGTCTCGTGATGATGGTGCATTGATAGCTCAATTGTAATTGAGGCCAGTGTTGTTGGATCAAGTTAAGGAAGCCAAGTTGGTAAAGGAGAAGATCCAGAAGATTGTGTTAGATTGCCAAAAGGGGGAGAGTTGAGACTTTTATTTGAGAGATGATGGCAGTTTATGGTATAAAGATAGATTGTGCACTCTTGATGATGTTGGATTGAAGAGAATGATATTAGAGGAAGTACATCAGTCAGTTTTTGCTAAACACCCTGGTAGTACCAAGATGTATCAAGATTTAAAACAATATTATTGGTGGTCAGGTATGAAAAGGGACATAGCAGAATTTGTATCCAAATGCCTCACTTGCCAGAGAGTGAAAGCTGAACACCAAGTTTCTTCAGGGTTACTTCAGCCATTGTTAGTACCAGAGTAGAAATAGGAGCGAGTGAAGATGGATTTTGTGACTGGATTGCCTTTGACTCAGAAGAAGCATGATGCAAATTTGGTGATTATTGATCGGATGACGATGACAAGTCATTTTCTTCCAGTTTGAATGGATTATTCACTGGAGAGGTTAACTGAGATGTATATCAGTGAGATAGTGAGGTTACATGGAGTCCCAATTTTTTTAGTATCAGACCAAGATCCCCCGTTTACATTGAGATTTTGGAGAAGTTTGTAGGATGCATTGGGTTCTCGATTGCATTTTAGTACTGCTTTACATCCTCAGATAGACGGGCAGTTAGAGAGAGTGATATAGATTCTAGAGAATATGTTGAGGAGTTGTATCATTGATTTCATAGGGAGCTGGGATAGATTTTTGCCACTGATTGAGTTTGCATATAATAACAGTCATCAGTTCAGTATTGGAATGACACCTTATGAGGCCTTGTATGGCAGAAGGTGCAGAAAACCTTTGTGTTGGGATGAGGTTGGAGAAAGTAAATTAGTTGGTCCTTATTTGATTAAGGAAACAGAAGATAAAATAAAATTGATACGGAGTCGTTTGAAAGCAGCTTCAGACCCACAGAAATCCTATATAAATTTGAAGAGGAAGGATATAGAGTTCAGCATGGGAGATAAAGTATTTCTGAATGTATCTCTATGGAAGAAGATTTTGAGATTCAGTCGCAAACGGAAGTTGAGTCTTCATTTTATAGGACCATATGAGATTCTGGAGAGAGTTGGTCCAGTAACTTACAGGTTGGCTTTGCTGCCTGAGTTAGAACAGATACAAAATGTCTTTCATGTCTCTATGCTTCAGAGGTACAGGTCAGAACCATCTCATATTTTATCAGTGGAACCCATTGAGGTGAGCCCAGATCTGACTTGTGAAGAAGAACCAGTGGCCATTTTGGCACGAAAGGCAAAAGAATTGAGAAATAAGGAAGTGCCACTTGTGAAAGTTCTTTTGAAGAATCATACCACTGAGGAGGCGACATGGGAGAGTGAGCAATTGATGCAGAGTCAGTATCCCCAGTTGTTCCAGAGTTGATAGCAAGTAATTTCATGGATGAAATTTTCTTTAGGGGGGAGAATTGTAACACCCCTAATTTTTGGAAATTTAAATAAAATAAATTAAATCTAAATTTGGATAAATTAAATAAATGATTTAAATAGAAAATGAAAGGATTTTAAGTGATATAGTAGAATGTATATTTGAAATATATTTGAAATAAACAAGATATAAAATGAGAAATTGATGGATGAAATTTCATAGATGAAATTTTCTTTAGGGGGGAGAATTGTAACACCCCTAATTTTTGAAAATTTAAATAAAATAAATTAAATCTAAATTTGGATAAATTAAATAAATGATTTAAATAGAAAATGAAAGGATTTTAAGTGATATAGTAGAATGTATATTTGAAATATATTTGAAATAAACAAGATATATACATATACCTAACATATACAACACATATATAAGGAGTAAAAGTTAAAATATAAAATAGTTAATATATATATAGATAAGCATGAATTAAAAGGAAGAGAATTTTCTTTTCCCTTCTTCTTCCTTGAACGTGAGCTAGAGAGAGGGAGAGAAAGGGAGAGTTTGTTCTTCTTTTATGCATCAAGGATTGAAGGAATTTCAAGGATTCAAGTGGAATTTTTGAGGATTCTTCATTAATTGGTAAGTTTCTTTATCAATTTTGCAAGTTCTTTAGAATTCTAAGGAAGAACATGATATGTGAATTTTGGAATTGTGTATTAGCATGTTTTAATAGTTTATTTGGGTATGTATGAAGTTGTTGTGAGTAGTTAACAATGATTTTAAGGTTGAATTTAAGAAGTGATTGAATTTAAGTTAAGTTTGAAAGTGGTTGTGTTGAATAGTTGAGTGTCCAAAATGTAAAAATTTTACCTGGCACGGCCAGTGACATGGCCATATTATTGGGCATATCAACAATGTTGGGTTTCAACATTGATGACATGACCAGTAACATGGCCATGTCTCTGAGCGTGTCATAGCTCTTGTAAGGCAAAATAATTGACACGGCCATAAACATTCTCGTATTGTTGAGCGTGTCAAAATTTCTGTGAGGTAGAATGAATGACATAGGCAATGACACGCCCATGTCATTGGACGTGTCAAAGATTCTATAAGAGTGGATTAATGACACGGTCATTAACAAGCCTGTGTTGTTGTGCATGTTACTTGAGAATATTATCCAAATAACTCTTTTCTTTGTCTTTCATTTGTAATTTCTAATTTAAATGGTTTGATGTTGAGAATACCTTAGAATGTGATATTAAATGGTTGTTTATGATCACATTTAGTATAGGCATTGAGAGAGAGTAGTTTACCCAACCCTAGTGTTGAAGGGCAACTTGGAAGAGAAGGTTGGAGGGAGTTTTGAAGCTTGTCTTGGAGTGCTTTTTAAGGTATGTATAAACTTTTGATAAATGAAATGTGATTGCATTACATTTGACCTAACACATTTTGGATGGAAAATGTGTTAAGCTACTTGATACATGAACATTGTATTGAGACATGCAAATTGATATATATACATTATGAAAAGCCATTGTTAATGGCTATATTGAATGAAATGTCAACTATGTCCAAAATGTGAAAATGACCCAAAGTGTTTGGGCAATTTGGTTTCGTTATGAAATATCCTATGTTGTGATGAAATGTTGAAATGAAATTACATTGTTATGAATGAGAAAATGAGAAAGAAATTGATGATGGAAAATGTGAAATAATTGTGTGCCTAGTATGTTATTCAATTTTTAGAGTTTCGTGTTTGGCGACATGCCTATGAGGTTATCCTCAATATTTTCCTTCAGTGCTAGATGCTTGGCGTCACTGTGATATGAATTGCCTTTGGGGCTAGCTTTTGAGCATTACTTAATTTGCCTTCGAGGCTAGACACTTGGTGTCATTATCGACCAAAACAGTAACTCTGATATTTGAATAATATATTACTTTGTTTAGACCTATGCTTGTGTATGTGTTTGTGTAAATTAGTAAGTGATGAAAGTATATATATCTAAAAGTGAACTTGAATGTCACATTATGACATAGCATATAAGCATTTTGCATTGGCATTGTTTTTAAAATTTTTTATTATCAAAGTTTATACTACTAGGCTTTTAGCTTAGAGTAATTGTAACTCATCGCACATGTGACAGAGGTAATCTGGTAGAGCCGGAGAGTTCTACTATACCTGTTCAGGTCTAGACTTGCATTTGTTAAGCGTGAAGCATTTCTGCTACATCAAGATCAGAGCCATTTTGCCAACATGTATATATTTTATATTAGAATACATTTTGATATTATGTTTTGGAGTATATCTATTGTAACTTATAAAGAATGTTTTGTATAGTTGAGTAATGTCAGATTTTATTTATTTTGATATGTATAAATATAAATATATATATGTATAATTGTTTAGAGAAATGGGAAAAAGGAAATTTTTATTAAACTAGATTGTGATATCTTTATACCATATATGTATATTGTACACATATCGGGGGTGTGTATTATATGTATATAGGGTGTAAGGGTGTTACAAGTTTTAGTGCTTGAGAGAGACTAAAATTTAATTTAGGAGAATATAACCATTAATCAAAGGAAAATGACAATTAAATCGATACTTTATAAAATTCATAGTAATCAAGGTGGCATAATCCTAAGTTTTCACATATTAAATATAGACCAAAAACAATTCATTATTTACTTCAATTTATCTTAAATTCAAACTTCTTTCTATCCAAATAATAACAAGTTTAATTATTTGGTACTTAGAATCACCTCCTCATAGGATGATACTCAAATCACTACTATATCACTTGTCATAGCCTATGCACTTGCAGTTAAGGCAAAAAGATATTACTCGATAGGCCACAACAAAGAGCTACACAAACCTGATTCTTCAGCAAATGCAAGTGATACATAGGTAGTCCTCATCATGCTTGGTCCAAATCATTTCAAACCTTAACTTTTACATTCCAAGGTTGTAAAATAAAGAAGAAAAAGAAAGAAAGAAAAAAAGGGGGAAGAAATGGAAAAAGGAATAAAAAGAGAAGAAAAGAGAAAGATCACTAAGATGAAAGCCTAAAAGGGCGACTTAAGTAAAAATTAAACCTTGTCATGCTGAAAACTCGAAAAGGTGGCTTGAGAAAAAATTAGAGCTAAAATAAAAAAAATTTTCTTGAACCATGGTTTATCAAATTGAGTAAAAAAACCTCAATGTCATGTCTTTACGGAGCAAGCCTTAAAAAAGTTAAAACCCCCAGGGCGTATACCACCAACTATCACTTGAGTTTTAGGCATATGTGCAGTCTTGTTCTTAGTGTATCTTTCAATCTCAGTCATCAAAACCAATTGTCATGTTTTATCATAGTATTATAAACCAAACACCTATAGCCACCTAATTTTCAAACCTGCCAAATGGTGCCATTAAATGAAATCGGCAAGATCCACTCTTCACCTACCCATCGTAAGTGTTGAAGAAAAAGTGAACTTATTCATGTAATATCCCAAAATGTACCTTAGAAGTATTTGAGTAATTATTGTTATTATTGAATTAAGTGTATTTATTTTATTGGAAAGAGAGTTGAGGTTAGAGTAATGTGTATATGTTGTATATATTGAGATATACTTAACATATACAAATATTTGTTTGAAGGGTATAAAGGTAATTATTTTGAAATTGAGTTAGTGGATTAAGATGGGTGGATGGTGATGTTTGAGATTATTTTATTTTTATTTGTGTGGAGGAGAATGTTTTGAGGAGAGAGAGGGTTAATGTTTGACTTTCCTTTCTTTTCCTTTTCTTCCTTCTTCCTCTCTTCTCGTGTCTCTCATTTTCCTTTTCTTCTCCTTTCTTTGCTTTGGACGGCAGCAGCAAGAGAACAAGAGAGAGGGAGAGATTTGACCTTCCAAGCTCAAGATTGAAGAAGTTTTCAAGAGATCAAGGAGGAATTTAAGAGTTTTCTTCATTCTTGGTAAGTTTCCTCTTGATTCCCTTGTTTTCTTTGAGTTTGTGTTGTGGGTTTGGTGATTTATGGTTGTTGATATGGATATGTTTGAGTGTGTTGTGTTTAAGAGTGTTGGGTTTACTTGATCTTTGATTCTTGGGTTGGATTGAAGAAAAGAGTAAGATTGAAAGGAAGAATAAGTTTGTTGGTTAAGATTGAGTTGTGGTTGTGTTTAGAGTTTTTGATGATGTTGTGATTTGGTGTTGGATGTGTATTTTGAGTTGTGTTGGTGTTTTTGCAAGGTTGTTATGGTTTTGGGTGTGTCTAGTTGAGTTTTGTTGAAGTGGAAGATGGTGGAAGATTGTTGTTTGTTGGTTGGATTGTTGTTTTGGCCGGAATCTGGGTTTTTGGCCTGACACGCCCAGGAGCACGTCCAGGTCTTTAGGCGTGTCAATTGTGTTGGATGGCAGTAGGTGTGACACGGCCATTAACACGCCCGTGTTAGTGAGCGTGTCATAGCTACTGTGACTTTGGGGAATTGACACGGCCAGGAACACGTTCATGATGTTGGACGTGTCGATTCTTCTGAGAGACAGTAGGTATTACACGCCCAGTGACACGCCCGTGGTCCTGAACGTGTAAATGCTTCTGTGTTGTGGAGTTAGGGCACGGTCAGGGACACGCCCGTGTGGGTGAGCGTGTCCAGTTTAGAGTTTGCCCTAATTGATTCTTAGCCTTATGATCTTATGTGAGTTTCCTCATTGTTTTGAATTAGGTTGTGAAGAAGGTGAATTGCCTTAATTATTTGGTGAAGGACTTGTTAAGAGGAAGTGTTTAGAATTGTGTGGATTTCTTTTGAGGTAAGTACAAACCTTGCATTATAACATACATTCATGTGATTTTGGAACTTATACATTTGAGTGTGAATGTACTAAGTAATTTCATTGTATTGTTGATATGTTTGAATAATGTTATGTTTTATACAATATGAACCTCATGAAATGTAATATGGTATATGTATGTGTTATGAAAATGAAAGATGTGATGATAAGATGATGTGTAAAGCCATTGTGATTGGCTATATTGATTCAAATGAGGCATGTTTGCCTAGTTGATTGTGGAATGAGAAATGAATTGAGAAAAAGATTTATAAAGAGATATATGAAATGGTTGTGTGCCTAATATGTTTATTCAAATTTCAGAGTACTGGTTTTGGTGGCATGCCTATATAAAGGTAACAGTCTAGCCGGGTTGAGGATCTCTTCAATTGAATTGAATTGATGATCCAAGAGACTGGGTCTGTTACACTAAATGAAATGTGAAAATGAAATTTATGAAAAGTAACAGTCTAGCCGGGTTGAGGATCTCCTCGATTAGTCGAGTTGATGGTCCAAGAGACTGGGTCTGTTACTAGTAACAGTCTAGCCGGGTTGAGGATCTCCTCATGTTAATGGGTTGATGGTCCAAGAGACTGGGTCTGTTACACTATCCATGGATAGAGATATGATATATATTGCCTACGGGCTTGATCATTGTGATTATAAACCAAAGCAGTAACTCTGAACTTTGAATATCATATTAAATGCTTGTTGGGCCCATGTGTGTCTATGTTAAATGTGTGAGTAATGGATGATGATACAATTATTGAAATAATGAAATGTAACATCCATAAAATAAAGTGTATTGAGTATGATCTATATTGTTTGAATGTATGACATAGCATAATATCATTATAGTTTGTTCTACTGAGCTGTTGGCTCAGCGCGATTGTGGTTCATCGCGCAGGTGACAGGATTGAACCCGAGAGTTCCTCTAGACCTAGTGAGTCTAGGCGTTGAAGAGTTGATTTTTGGACTTAAAGATCAGAGAAGAGCTGCCACTCATGTATATATTTTATATTTGTAACTTTTGATTTTGATGCAAATGTATTGGGAAACATTTGTTATATTTTCCACTGCGTTTTAAATAAACTTTCTATCTATTTCGTTTTATAAACTCACTTAAAGGTTTTGAATTTGTTCATAGTATATAAGAGTCATGTCATGTGTGTTTTGTAACCGTGACATTTCTATATTCAGTATACGTATATTACGATCATATTAGCATGCTGTGTACGTATACGGGGTATAGAGGTGTTACAATTCATGACATGACCGCCTCATCATCCGAATGACCTGATGCAATATTTCCCGAATGGTGTTCAAATGTTCGATAGAATGATGTTGAAGTTCCTCACTCTAGCAACTACTCATTGAAGGCATAAACTGATAAAGACAAAGCTAAAATTCCATAATATATAGGCTTTCCTTTGTCAACCCAGATAGCCCAACCATCTTTCATCCTTTAAACCATTGGCCAAAAGCCACACTTGGATAACTTAAGTTGCCTTAGCCCAAATTCCTCAAAGGAAAAACCTATAATACAAACCATCCTTTGAAGACCACTCATAAAAAGAAAACCTGGGTTACCCTTGGACACTTTCAAGGTCGAACCTACTTGTAGCCTAAATCTAAAAAGAAGTTCAATGAACCTAGGTCCAAACCAAACTAGTCTCCCAAACCAAAAGCCAAATCTAACTCGAGCCTTCAAAAGCCAACCTGCCTCAAACCATAGCTTGATCGAAACATGTCCAAGGTCATCCAAAAGAATTGCTTCCTTCTAAATAAGTAGAACAAGCCACAACTAGCCAAATGGACTGCAACTTGCATTAAGCCAAAGTTCCATAGCTTAATGAGCGAACTCATCCTATAATTAGAACTAACACCATGATCTCTAAAGACCAATCAACCTAATCTAAGGCTAAACTCGACTATAGAATTTATGAATAATCCCTTCTGCTTAGAGAAAAAAACCTGCCATAGCTACTGACTTGACCACAGCTTTACCAAAGCATTTTAATCTTACCTGCCTAGTCAATCAAAGCCAAGTATGCCCCTTCTAGACTTATTACATTGTTATCCCCAGATATAGGAGTATATCATTGGTTACCGTTAACCAAAAAGCTTATGTTTCAAGATACCTATTTCCCATCACATCTCTAGATCAGACCTAAGATGTCCTCCACTAGATCAAACCTTCACCGCCAGCTTTCAGATCAATTTTAGGAAAGAGTCTTAGAATCCAACTTTTAAATTCATTCTAGAAAGGGCCTTCCAGTCACCCTAAAGTAGGAGGTCATTTCATTGCATGTCATTATGGTGTTCACAACATCACAGTTCCTTTAAAAATAAAGTAACCATGATGGGGGGCAGCTATGAACCCCTAATTTTTCACATAAGGAAAACACTCAATTATTGATTCTAAATAAAAGCTCATGCGACCACGAATCTAATGCAACTAGAATCATGTGAATATGACATTGGACTGTCTCGAATGGGCCATAAAAAGTTTTCTACACAAGCCAGGTTTTTACAATTGTAAATCTTTAATTTTTTACCACTATATTATAACTCAGTCTGTTATGGTTCCAACTCATAAAAAAAATACTCAAATTGGACATCAGACTTGCCCAACTCGGCCTCCAGAAGTTTGTTACACAAAATGAGTAAAAATAGGCCCATTGGGACACCCCTACCGCAACGGGGCCTGTAGTTGCCCAAGCTGTCTTCGACAACACTGGCTACCAAGAAGCCAAAAAAAAGTGTCTCAAATGGCATTTTTGCTATCGTGTGCCTTGATCTTTATGCCACAAAGCCCTAAACCAATTTTTTTTTCAAGAATTTTATGATTTTAACCCTCCAAAACTCTATCAATAGGGTCTCAACTCTCATTTTTACATACCCCACTCAAAAAAAAAAATCTAATTGCTAGTTGTTATTAGTGTTGTGTCCTAGACCAATGGGATGTATGTACTTTATTATTTTCAATAAATTAGATGAGAAATTTTATTATCATGTGCGTATTTATTATTTAATGTGATTAAAGCTCCATGAATAGATAATGCAATTTTATGTAATCAAGTATGTGACTTAATAGTAAAACTTTAAAATAATATGAATTATATTCTAAATTATCACTAGTCAATCATTATTGATAGAATGATAATGAATAAAGATTAGTATATAGTTTGGCTGATGATCATATTTTACTGATTATGAATATGAGATATTAAGTCAAAACATAAGTACATGTTAGATAATATTGTACTAGATAGACCCAAAATGAGAATACTGCATGAATTAATGTCATAAGTAATTCTCATCACAACAGTATTAAGTAGTTCTTCTATCTAAAATCACTATGGTTCTCTACATGAGGAGTTTTGTCTTTTGACATAATTTCATTTTATCTTTAAATGAATTTAGTAAAGATTATTTTTGGACATTTAATGAATCATGGAGAGGGAAATAGATTATCTAGATGGGATTTGTTCCTCTTATATCTTGAGAGAGATATCACTAGGCCTCTTGACAAGTAAGACTGAGAAAAAAATGCATGGTCGTACTTAAATAAATTAATAAGAGTTATTAATGTTATTATTTGTTAAGTCAGTCTGGTTGGAAATCAGAAAATTTTGATCAATTAATACAAAGATGACATATTTATGCCTTATGATTGATCTAAGATATTGTGTAATAAAATGACTAAATATTTTATTATAAAATAAGGTTAATTAGATATTTGATCTTCACTTAATTTAAGTAATCATAATGTCTGGCTAAAGGCCACTTATGATTTATGGGCTTAAAGTACTAGTTTAAGGCCATTGTTAATATTAAGTGAATCTACAGTGTCCCATACATAGAATAAATTAAAATAGGCATAATAATAATATGAGTTCTTTTAAATGCAATTTTAGAAACGTTATAGAAATTAAAATGTTTTATTTCTATAATGATATATATTTATATATATACTCATTTAAAAGATGTATAATTATTTTCTTTAATGGTTAAGGAGACTTGATGGGGGTTATACATAAATATATATATAGTATTTTATTTCCTAATGGATTTAGGAGAATTTCGAATTATATATATATCTAAATATATTATTTATTAATTATTAAGATAAATAATATAGTTAAAATTCGAAAAGGGTTAGGATTTTTATTAAAAAAACCCTAATATATTCACCCAATATATATATATATTCCCATTAGTTGTGTAGTTTTACATTTTGAGAGAAAAATCTAAGAGACAGAAACTCATATTATTTTCTGAAGACAGTCTTCAGAAATCAAGTGCTAGCACATCGCCTTCTGTTTTAGAGTTTAATTTGTTTATGTGGATACCAGTAGAGGGTATTCATATCAAGCAACACCTGGTGATCCATTTGATTGGTGAAAAGAAAGAATTAAACTTCACTGCAAGAGGTAAGATAAGTTAACTCTTCCTTTGATTTAATTGACAGGCATGGATTCTAGCAGGGTTTTCATGGATTATGTTTTGATTTTTACTGCTATTATTTTTGTTTGTCATCCATGGAAACCTTACAATTGTTTTATCTTTTCTCCTTTCTTCCTTTAAATTAAAAGGTTCAATCTTCTTTTAAATTAAAAGGTCCAATCTTCTTTAGTGCAAACCACCTAAAATTTACTTTTTTAGTGAATTTGGGTGTGTTTTCCTTAAATGGCCTTCAAGTCAGTTGCTTCTTTAGCAACCAAAATCCTAAAAAATATAAAACTTTGATCTGGCTATAAGTTAAGGCCACCACCACCAAGGCCATCAAGAAAGGTAAAACCCTAATCCCTTTTCTTTTAGTTTGATTTTTATGGATGAATGTATTGTTTGAACTTCAAAGATCATCCATTGGACCATAAAATTGGACTTTAAAATTGGATTTTAAGTTTAGACCCAAGACTTTAAAGGAAATTAGAGTTAAAACCAAAAATCAATCTTAGACTTAGGTATGGAAGAGTCAAAACCTAAAATCAATCTTAGACTTAGATTTGGAAGAGCCAAAAACCTAAAAATCAATATCATACTTAGTTTTTAAAGAGTTAAAACCTAAAATTGAACTTAGATTTAGATTTATTGAGTTAAACCTAAACTTTCAACCTTAGACCTAAGTTTTAAAGAATTAAAACGTAAAGTTGGACTTAGATTCAGGTTTATCGAGTTAAATATAAAACTTGGACCTTAGACTTAGATTTTAAAGAGTTAAAACCTAAAATCAATCTTAGATTTAGGTTTTAAAAAGTTAAAACCTAAAATCAATCTTAGATTTAGGTTTTAAAAAGTTAAAACCTAAAATCGGACTTAGACTTTTGTTAGCCTGGGTTAGACTAGGAAAACTACAATTTTAAGTCAAAATCCACTATTACAAAATGATTACAACTGCATGGGCTTTGATTTTAATTCAAATGGAATATGTAGGCCTACTTGGAATATAAGTCCAAGTACAAGTCCACTTAATCATAAAACTCTCCCTTTCTTGTTTTCAATATTTTTAATCTCTTTCTTTAACTATGCACTTTGTTTATATAATTTCTTTGGGGATCCCCTATTTTTGGGTTTTAAGTTATAAATTAATTCTGAGTTTGTATTTTATCTTTAATCTTCTATTTTACTTACTTGTGAATGAATGTCATATATTGTTCATGCATTATAAAATTCCATTTCATATTTATAATTGTCATTTTCATAAAATAAAATTTGTAAGTTTTTATTTAATTTAAGACCGAATCATTTTTACCTAAAATAAGCCAAAACCTAGCCTCCTAAATCCATCCTTTGGTTTGAGGCTAGTGATTTTTATCTTTGGGATATGATTGGAGTCAGTTTTAAGGGTTTTTCTTAATTTTTTTTTCTAATTTTTTTTTTCTAAAAATAAATAAATTTAAGTGATGACTCTAAAAACCATTTTACTTAAACCAAGTGCAGTCTATGAATGGTATAGTAATCTCGGCATTTTTATATGAGACTTAGCCCAAAATGAATATTTTAGCTCCCATCCTTTGGTAGGTCAGATCGGTGCTCGGACATAGCCCTACAAATTGCATTTAAATTCTATCCAAACATGCTAATTACGCTAAATTCTTAATCCAATTTGCTTGATGTGTGATTGTAATACGTTAACAGTTTAAGCTTAAATTTTGCTAAATTTTAATATTATTATTTTAATAATATTATCTAAGCAAAGCTAATGAAAAGGAAGAGAATCAAATTCAATGAAAGCATAATTAATAATCTGAATGGAGTTAGTGATTATAAAGTAAGTAGTGAGAAAATTTGGAAAAATTAAGGAAAATAAAAATTAAATGTGAATGGAGTTAGTGATTATAAAGTAAGAGATCATTGAATGGTCGCTACTCGCAATAAATTTGTTTTGTTCTTGTTGTCACCTCTTTTCAATATAATTATTTCGATTTATATAATCACGTGGTCAATCAACCGCACCGTGTTTTCACCGTTAAGTCAATGATTAAATAATGTTCGTGTTGTTGCTTATTTGGCAGAGAGCGTCTCAGTCAATGGGTTCATTTTTTTTTTTCCCATCAATAATGTGTTCATTTAATTAACAGACTAAATTACGATAATATCCTTAAAGTTGTCATAATTGAAGCTTTGCTGCTTACTATTTCAAATTAATATAAAATTTATTAACAGCTTATATATACTTTAAATTTTTAAAAACATTTATTATTTATAAACTCAAATTAATGAATAAAAAGGCACTTAATTTAGTCATTTTAGACTTTTAATTTTACTATTTTTTAAAAAAAAATAAAAAGGTTTTTAGTTTAGCCACTTTTCCACATTTTATAATTTCTCTATTTTTGAAAAACAAGCTAGTATACCCTAAATTTTAAAAATTATCACAGTTGTACCCGTGTGGTCATATTCAATATAATTAACAGGTTGATATCTCAGTTTTAAGAAATGAATTAAATAGCTTTGACATTTAGTTTATTAATAAAATAATTATTTATTATTACTCAAAACAATTTTTAATAGCCAATAATAGATTTAACAGTGTAATACGACAATGTGCTTGACTATAAATAAAAAACAAATCAGTGATTTTTTTATTTGTCTAATTAAAACCAAAAATTAATTTTGTAAATTAACATATAGTATATTTTTAGATTTTTGTTTAATGGAACTTAATTTCAAAAATAAAAAATATTTTTGTATTCTTATAATTAAAACATTATATTTTAAATTAAAAATTATATATGCAATTCAAAAATAAAATAAAATGAAACATTATAAATTTAATTATTGTGGAATTTCTTTTATTATTTATAATAAAATGCTTAATATATATAATTTTTAATTTTTCTTAGAAATAATCAGGTTGATAAATTAAAAAAAGATCTGAATTTTTATTAAAAAAAATAAAAATAATAACAATAAAATAGTAGATTTTGTAACCACATAAAATATATATGGATACTTTGGTCATTTTATTCTTCATTTGACTGATAATTTTAGTTACTTTAAATAAAAATATTATTTTATTGATAAAATAAATACGAGAGATTATTTAATTCATTTTAAAAATGGGGAATGAATTTTTTAATTGATTAAATATTAAATACTAAAATAATAATATATTATTTATATTTTTTATAAATCCAGTTCAAATGACATTAGAAGAGAGAAAAAAAATAAAAGAATAATTATGATCAAATGATAAAATTATAAATAAGTTTACGTATTTAAGATATAATAATTAATTTTTTAAAAAATAAAATACAGTTATGAAAAAATTATAAAATTTTATATATTTATAAAAAATTATAAAATTTCGTATATTTTAAGACAATAAAAATTTAATTTATTCAATTTTAATAGTCAATTTTTATAAAAAAAAATATCGATAATTTTTTAACTTAATGTGTTATTATATTGCAGAGAGATGTATTCGGTATAGACAAAATTTTTCTTAAAATAAAATTATAAAATTTTCACCATATATTAACTATTTATTTTTTAAAATCTATATAACTTTTTAATCTCAAAATTTTTAAAATATTTAATTTTTAAAAATTTTAAAAACTTCAAAATGTTAATTTGGAGATAGCAGCGCTTCAAGGGTGAGATTGTAAAATGCCCAAGAACAATAGAAAACCAAATAAATAATATGATAAAAATAATGAAATTACATAATGTTTGTAACGCGGCCCATGAAGACAGAATCACATGTAATTGGACTGTGAAGACGTTTCTGGGAAAAGAAGCAACTAATGCAAGAAAGTCCAAATTTAATTTAATTTCCAATTTTATTAGACGTCAGCTAATTTAATAAAATCCCAATAATGCCTTGCTCAATCAGTTAAACTGTGGACCTTTCAAATCCCATTCACATAGAGAATGGATATTTCTTTTGTTATTTTTTTAAATTATACCTTAAAAATAAAAATAATTTCAAAAATACTTTTTTAAATATACTTTTTAATTTTAAAAAAGTCCCACTTCAGGGATATATTTATAATATATATTTAGTATATTAAAAATAAAAAAATATATATTTTTTAAAATATGTAGTGTAAATATATAAAAGTTATAATGTATTTTTGAAATAAAATAAAAATAAAAAATAACATAAGATGCTATTAGTTTGAATTATGAACGTTGCTTGATGTAAGTGTAGTGTGGAAATACAAAAGGAAGGTCACAGTGACAAATAGTCATTATCCCACGTGGCTTAATATCCCTAACCATTTATTATTTTTTTTATACTTCCCTCTCCTTTCCAGTTTCTCTCTCCAAACCCACCACTATAAAAGAAAACCCCCACATATAATGTGTTTCCTCTTCAAATATTATAAAATTCCAAAAAAAAAAAAATCCCACCATTTCAAGAAAGCATCTTCTTCCTCACCATCATCTTCATGGAACCTATTGAAAATATTGGGGATGAATACCAAAATTACTGGGAAACTAAAATGTTTCTTCAAAATGAAGAGCTTGATAGGTTAGATTTTGTTTTTGTGTTTTTTAATTTTTATTTGAAAAAATTTTAGAGCTTTTTTTCTTTGATTTCTTTCTTTTTTTTTTTTCAATTTTTCTCTCTCTATCTCTTAGGAGTGAATTTACATCTAACAAATTAAGATCCTTTATAATTTTGAACAGCTGGGCTATGGATGAGGCGTTTTCTGGTTATTATGACTCAAGTTCGCCGGACGGAGCTGCTTCCTCCGCCGCTTCTAAGAATATTGTTTCAGAGAGAAATAGAAGAAAGAAGCTTAATGACAGACTCTTTGCACTTAGAGCTGTGGTCCCCAATATTAGCAAGGTCACTACCTGATATTAAATTAAATATATAATAATTTTGTTTTTTTTATAAACTAAGGGGCCGGTATCTTATGTATAATCGTAATAATGCAAAGATTTTTTGTTTTTAATTTTTAAATTTTAATTAAATTAATTTTTTTTTCTTAAAGTTGAATTTGGAGTTTTCTTGCTCTTAAATTATATTTAGATGGACAAAGCTTCCATTATCAAAGATGCAATTGACTATATTCAAGAATTGCACGAACAAGAAAGAAGAATTCATGCTGAAATTCTGGAATTGGAATCTGGGAAATTGAAGAAAAATCCAGGCTATGACTTTGAGCAAGAACTACCAGCCTTATTGAGATCTAAGAAAAAGAAAATTGATCAAGTCTATAATTCTAGTGGCTCCGGAGCTTGTCCAATTGAAGTTCTTGAGGTAAGTAGTTACTCAACTTATTAATTTCTTATTTTGAATTTTTTACATAAAAAAATATTTAAGAAAATAATATGAAGTGATAAATTAATATATTTAAGACTTAATTAAATATTAGTGTGAAAGCGAAAGTTATTGATATAATTTTATTTATATATTATATAAATTTTATGATGAATATAAATTTTATTTTTTATTTTTATAATTATTTCAGCTGAGTGTTGCTTACATGGGAGAAAATATTCTATTGGTGAACTTGACATGTAGTAAAAGAACAGACACAATGGTTAAAATTTGCGAGGTATTTGAGTCTTTAAAGTTCAAAATTATCACAGCCAATATCACAACTGTCTCAGGCAGACTCCTCAAAACTGTCTTTATTGAGGTCAGCTTTCAATTACTCCGTATCTTGCTTGCTCTTCCCTTCTTTATTTATTTATTTATTTTTTTCCACCAATAATAAATTTTAGTATTCATTAATTAAATTTCAACATAAAAAATATTACTGAACTTTTTATAATTTTTGCATAGGCACACTTCAATTTACAAAATAATAATAATAATAATAATAATAATAATAATAATAATAATATTCACTTCAATTTACTAGAATTGATTAATTCCACAATATTAATTTCACAAATACTTATTAAGAGAAATTGTACAGTTGCGGATGTTACTCACCATCACTGTCCTTACATGTGTCAACAACATTATGAAATTCAAACAAGTTGAGATTCGAACAGAACCTTGATAATTATTTACTTAAAAAAAAAAGAGATTAAGTTATTAGATTTATGTGGAAACTATAAAAACCAAAATATTATTGCTTGACAGAATGACTAATTCAAAATTAACACTTCTTAAGAAAAGTTGTCTGCCAAATATTGAAAAATGCAAATTTTAATATATAATTTAATTATAAAGAAAATTTGAGATCAAATTATTAAGTACAGAAAAAAGAAGGAAAAAGTGATATTTACATATTAATTATAGTGGCGTAAAAATTATGCAAAAATGGTTACTAAATGTGAGGTCAATTTAGTGGTAAAGTTGTGAGTTTTGATGGCGTCATGATTGCAGTTGAAATATTACCAAAGCTTATTCATGGACTTTCCCATATAATTGCAAAAAATTAATTTGATAAAGTCTATCGCTGTTTTGAAGTAAATTATTGCTATAAGATTTTAGGAAACTTTTATAAATTAATATAGGATAAATAAAAATAAAAATACTATATAGATTAAATTGTTTGATAAAGTCTATCTCTGTTTTGAAGTAAATTAATGCTATAAGATTTTAGGAAACTTTTATAAATTTATATAGGATAAATAAAAGTAAAAATACTATATAGATTAAATTGACTTGAATTAAAAATATTTATATATTAATTATATTAAAAAAATAATTATTTTAACTTTATATTTATTATTAAAGTCAACAATAAATATAAAGTTAAAATAATCATTTTTCTAATATAATTAATACATCAAATATTTTTAATTTGGATCAATTTGATTTATTTAGCATTACTCAAATAAAAATTCACTTAAAATCTTATCTTATTATTTCTAAAAGTAGTTACATTTAAATTAAATTTTATTCAATTTAATAAGTTTTACCCAATAAATTTATAAATTTAGTTTTAAATAAAAATAATTATTTTATTATTTATAATTGAACTATCAAATGTAAACATTTCTTTGATTAACAAATTAATATTATGTATTCGTTTGATTAGAAATATAATTTATTATTCTTTTTGTTAATCAATTTTTGTGATTCTGAGAATTATTTATATTATAAGTTATGATTTTTTTTTAATTTATAAAATTTTAATTTTAATAAAATATATTCTTAATCAATCAATACTTTATGTTTAATATATATATATATATATATTGAAATTAACAAATGATATAATTTTATTATTAGTAAAAAACCTTTGACTGAAAAATAGTGTAGAAAAGAAAAGAAAAAATTTTGAAGTTTATTAGCAATGGAAGTTGACGGTTGAGATTTGGAAGGGTCGTCATAAGAATTAGGGGAAGACGTGTGGGATCCACAAAAATGAAGAGTGTCTATAACAGCTTTAATAAATACTAAGCAATTGAAGGGTGAAAAAATAATGACGATTATCGCCGTCCTGAGTGTCCGAACAAAACCAATCGGAAAATTAAAGTTGAGAAAGAAAAGGTCCAAAGGACTAACAGGCACATTACAAACTTGCCCTTTAAATTAAATAATAATTATTCTAATCCTTCTTTTCTATTCTTTGTTTTTTTTATCAGATTGTCCTTTCAAGAAATTGATAAAAAAAAAAAAATAGGAAATCGATCAGTAGGAATATAGAATAATATAAAAAAAATGAAATTAAATTACACGTTTAGAATCTGTTTCAATGATTAATTGCCATAATTTTATAAAATATAATATAATTTAATTTCTTATTTATATGATATATTTTTTCATAGAAATTTTATAGCTTGAAAATTATAAATTTTAATAAGATTTTCAAATTACTGATTTGAAGGCCCGTAATTTTAAACTTTTATTTTTGAAAAATACTTTCGATAAAATTTTTTTTATTAAAATCTTATAATTTATTATTAAATTAAATAAAAAATTATTTAATTGTATGGTACTATATTATATATTTTTAAATATCATAAATAACACACAATATAATATCATAAATTATTAAACTATAATGCTACTCATCCAAACAATAATTTTATATAACTGTCCAAAGTGTAAATAAAATTAATCAATAAATAAAAGTTGAGAAAGAACCAAAAGATTAAATGACCCATTGCGAACTTGCACTTTAAATTAAATAATAATCATTTTAACTTTTTTTTTTATTTTACTATGAGATTTTCCTTTTTTCAAATAAATAAAAGAAAGAAAATCAATCATTTGGAAGATAGAATAATATAAAATATTAAAATTTCTTTATAAAGTTACACACTTAAACATAGTTCAATAGTAATTATCAAAAATATCCGAGTAAAACCAATTGAAAATAAAAGTTGAGAAAGGGGAGAACCAAAGGACTAAAGGATCCATTTCAAAGTTGCACTTTTAAATTAAATAATTATGATTCCAATATTTCTTTTTCTGTTCTTTGTTTTTTATAATAAGATTTTCTTTTTTGAAAAGAAAAATCAATAGTTGTAGAAAGAATAATATAAAAAATAAAAAATTTGAATATTATAATTTAAAAATTAAATCATATACTCGGATATAAATTAATAATGATTACATATGTCACTTGAACAATTAGTTCATCTCTTTCCTTATTTTTTAAATTAAAATTAATTAATTAGAAATACATTGAAATATCTACTTATTATTAGCAATAAATAATACACCATTTTGACTTCTAATTTGTAATCTTTTACCCAAATCATTACCAAATAAGAAATTATTTATGCAATTTATTTTAATTGATTATTAGATTTGGATATGTTGCTAAAAATATGAGATAAAAGAAATACTATTATAATTCTTTTAATGGATATATTAAAAAATGTTTGAATCTTTTAATATTTTTTATTTTAATATTTTATTTTTTTCATTTCAATTTTAACAAACATTTATAAATAAATTATTCCAGTGTGACTGAAATAATAATAAATACTAATATAAATAACCCATTTATCTATTAAAGTTAAAATACCAATTTGATAAGAAAAAAAAAAGATATCAATTACAAAAAAAATGAAAAGTTTAAATACTAATATAATTTTCCAAAATATCATATATATCATATAACCATGAAGCTAAATATAATGTCAAAAGAGACTTTAAGTGTTTATTTTATAAATTTAAGATAGTATTAATTAAAAATTTTAACTTTTCTAATAAATAGAGAATGCTTGAAAAATTATATAATTAGGTAAATCACTATGAATTTTTTTTAATAAAATTTTTAATTATTAATCACTATCTTAATTCATATGTATTATTTTTACATGATATTTGAGGTAAAATGGAGGAAATATTACATATAACTCAATTCACAAAAATTCGAACATGAAATTTCTCAAAATTCGGGATTCCCAATTTTGATATAGCCATCAGATAAAACCTTGGTTGGCTACTATGAGTAATATTTAGAACATTGCTAAATCATTATGACAAATTATTTCCATTCGAAGCTCTTTAGACGTAAAGCATGTGACGTGTACACCATCTCACTGTCAAAAAAAGTTATAATAAATAGAAAACATAGTGAGAAGGATAGTCAAAAATGATGGGGGCTACTAAAAGTCTTTCATATATTCCTTCATAGCTTTATCTATTTTCCATCATAACAGCTCTACTTCTTTTAAGAAATATCTCCCTTAATGCCTTTTAACTCCACTTGTAATTATGCCAATTTCACTCTTATTAAAATATGCTAATTCTATATATAAGCGTTAGGCTCGCTCTTTAGTCTTATATGGGTTGAATGGAAGTCTTTTCTTGGAGTCAAGCTCCATTCATGAGTTGGCTTTAGGTGAATATGGATAGGAGTGACGTAAGTTATTTGTGAAAATCATTTTTATTCAAACTTAAATCTATTTAATTTTTAATTATTTATATCTATTACAAATTTATTTATAAAATTTTTCATTATTTGAACACATCTCAAACTCATTTAACACCATTAATATATTACTCATATATGTCTAGTTATCTATTTAAGTTTAAAAAATTTAAAAATACAATAAATTTAAATTATAAAATTATAATTTTCTCTAATAAAATAATTATAAATAAAATCTAATACTAATATAATTTTATTAAAAATAATTTTATATAATAAAATTCTATAATTAAAATTTAATAAAAATTTAATTATATAAATTGTTTATGTAGCAAGTATTCAGATGTATGTATCCGAATTCAATTTGAACTCATCACAAGTATTAAAGACACTGCTAATAATTGTTCAAATCCGTTTATAAATCATTCAATTTTTATATAAATAGAACGTGATAAATCAGATATCCCATCCATTATTATCCCTAAATATAAATTTAAAAAATATATAATTTTTATATATATGACTCTGTCCAAGTTTTCTTATAAATGAAGTATTCAAATTAAATATATTTTATAAATATAAAGTAAAATTGATCAAATATTGCAAGCATGATTTGAGTTTGGTCGAGATACTCCTTTTATTAAATTTATGATTTAATTAATTTATCTGTTGTGATTGCTATTGCATCTTGATAAACTGTTGAAAAGTCAAACGTTAAAATCTAAAAATCTGAGGTAAAATTTAAAAATTTCAGTTCTTAGTATTTTAATTATAATTAGCTATTTACAAATATGTGATGTATATAAGTATTATAAATTTTAAACATGTGGTTATGAATTATAAATATTAAGTATTTCATGAAATAACAATAGTTTAATTAGTAATTATATAAAATTTTATATGAAATTAAATGAAGTAAATAAAAATTTTCATGTTTTAATTTTACTGATATATTTATTATTTATATTCAATCAATAATAGAACTGCAAAGAATAAGAATTTAATAATTTCAATTTGTATAAAATCTATTTGGTTGTAAAATTTAAAATCTATATTATAAAATATAAATGATAAGTAATTTAAGATTTCAATTAAGATTAACGAATTTAGAAATAAATACATTTTATAATCTTTGGTTTAAAAAGAAAAGGTGAAGTTGAAAAAAAAAGTAAAATTTTCGTTAAAGAAAAAGCAAAATTTTAAACAGGATTATGAGGGTGTTTCTCAAAACTGGAGTTTTTCAGCTTATTGTGAATAAGTGATTTTTAGATTATAATCAGATTAAAAATAAGCAGTTAAGCGTTTCTGTAAACTAGTTAATAATCAGCTGATAATCAGTTAAGTGTTTCTGTAAAATCAGCTTATAATCAGTTTTTAATTGCAGAAACTGTCAAAATGACTAAACTATCCCTGAGTTTATTTATTGTATAAAAATAATATTTTAAATGTCAATTCAAAATTTATTTTGCAATAATAATAATAATAATAATATTTATTTAATAATAATAATAATAATATTGGTATTATCAATAAATTATACAAATAAAAAACTACCATGTAAATATTACCAAATTAATTAGAATCCTAAAAATATTAATTAGAATCCTAAAAATAAAAGAATTTTGATGGAAACTAAAGTGTATAGGGTGGTCAAATTTGAAATATTGAAGATTAGATAGGGATAGTATAGTCTTTTATTTGGTCAAAACTGCTTAAAAAATAAGTAATTAAAAAAAAGTAGCAAAACCCAACTTTTAAAAAACTGATTAAAATCAGATTATAATTTACTATTTAAGTTTTCAGAAACAGTTAAATAAACAACTTATAATCTAAAAACTGCTTATAATCAGTTTTGACCAGCTTTTAAGTTTTGAGAAACACCCTCTATATATACTCTTATTCTTGACTTTACCCTTAATTCCAACTTAACTACATTAATAGAAATACATTCTAAGATGATTCATAAAAAAAATTTACCAAATATAGAAAAATAAGCACACTTAATAATAATAAAAATAAAACACCGATTGACTGATGTATTTTTTTTTTCTTTATATACAACAAGAAAATACATTAAAACAAAGGCAAAAAATTAATTTAAAATTTTTAGGTTTATATTTATTTTCTTAAATGAAATTTTTTTAGTTTTTTAGGTTAATACATTAATTTAAAATTTTATTATTTTTATAAAGTTTCAAATTTGTTAATCATAATAAACTATAAATTATTATCCACATAAGAAATAATTAAGAAAATTATTGGAATGCACATAAATTTAATACGTCATATATAAATATAAAAAATTGAGTTATTAACATAAAAAAGTAAATAAAATTACACTAGCTAAAACAATAAAAATAAATTTAAATAATTAATTTATATAAATATAAAGTTGATCTACTAATGTGTAAAAAACAAAGAAAATTAAATTAAAATAAAAATTCAACTAAAAATAATAAAAAATTATATAAAAAAACATATCATGTGGAAAATTGTGATTTGAAAAATAAAGTAAAAACTAAGTAGTGGCGGCTAACTTTTTACTTGGACGGTGTATTAATATATGTTAATATGTTATGGTATTAGATGATATAATATTTTAAATAATATTTATTATGTTTGGAAAGATATTATAGTATATTATTGTTATTTATATTATTTTTATTAATTTGATGATATGACATATTTGTAGAAATAATAAAATGATTAACTTGATGTCCTTAATTGAAATTAATATTAATTTTAAATAAAATTTATATAAAATAATATTAAATTTATTTTTTATGGTCTATATTTAATTTTAATTTTAATTTTTTTTATAATTATAATTATTTTTATTTTTATATTAAAAAATTAGTTTTTATTTTTTATAGTCTATAATTAATTTTTATTTTTATTTTTATGGTCAACTTCTAATTACAATTAAAGGCTAAAAAAATAAATATTAAAATCAATAAAATATTTTTATAATTTAAAAAGGGCATGATTAAAATTTGGTAATTTTAGTAAGGATAATTTTAGAAACAAAAGTCATAAAACCACACCTAATCACTATTTTGGTGGTTTGAAAAATACAAGAAAGACTCGTGATATTTAAACTATGATATACTATGCTATTTACATCGAAATCAAAACAAATATGATAATTATTCATACTATATCATCGATAATTATTCATATTATACCATCAATAATAATGAGTTATCATCATCCAAACAAAGAATAAATTTTGATGAAACTTTCATATGTGTATATATATATATATATATATATATTGTGGCTATTATTTAATTTTACCACAAATCACAGCTATTCCCTTAATTCATTTGGGACATGACTTCATTATTGAAATGTGCCTCGCTTCCCATATATATATATATATGTTGAAATTTTATGTTTTCTGAAAAATGAGTCACATGCAGAGCTCAGTATTTTAATAATTAATGTCTCCAAGGAAAATAGTTGTGAATTTGTGGGACCAAAATACCTTTAAGTTTTCCACGTATTACTCGCAACCAACTATACATGTAAATATATATGTATATATATACTATACATAATTATATAGCTTACATATAGTTTATATTATATCTATATAATATATATAATTATAAATATAATATATATAATTATATATATTTATAATTATAATTATATATTATATATATAAATTATTAGTTTTTTTACATTATATATATATATATTATTTTTAATTAGTGAATATTTAGAATTTTATGATTAAGTATTTAGATTAATATTATATAATTTTGCAATTTGATTATAAATTTGATGAAACTAAGGTTGTAATATTAAATTTTTATAAAATTTAAGTTAATAAAATTTTATAAGTAAACTAATAGATCTAACAATAAAAATGAAAAGACATATAAAAAAAATTTAATAAGTTTTTAGAATTTAATAAATAATAGAAAATTTTTTTATAAAAATTTATAGTAAAAATTCAAATTTTATTATAATATTAAATATTTAATTTTATTTTAAATTTGACTGTATTTTTTATTTTACTTAAAAATTTTACTCCTTTTAACTAATTTTTAGTTCTGGTACTGCCCACAATGCCCAAGTAAAGCCATTTGTATAGTTGAGAAATAAAAAATAAAAAATCATGTTTTCCATGTTGGTCATTACATTAAAGTCAATCGCATTTGATTTGTGAATTACATGATTGGTTGGTAATTCAACCATCAAACAAAAATTTCATTATGTAAACGTGTTTTTAATTTTTACAAAAAAAAAAAAAAAAGCATGTTTGCCATTTGGTCAATATGTTAAAATTCATGTACTCAATCGCATTTGATTTATGAAGAAAAAAAAAACATGCGAATTGAATGCAGAAGCACAACATCACGTGATTGGTAATTCAACCATCAAATAAAAATTGCATTATGTAAACGTGTTTTAATTATTTTTTTTATTAAATTCCAATATATTTAATTCACATTTTTTTTCATTTTTTATTAATTATAAAAAATTAGATCATTAGATATTTATTTATATATATCAATATAAATTTAATAATTTATTATATAAAAATGTATATTTATCGTTATATTATATTTTGATGATGTGCTTAAATATGCTTAAAATATTACTTATATAATGCAAAGTTTTATTTATTTTGTCTAATTATTGTGTTTGCTTTTGGTAAGAAATCCTTATCAACACAGTTCATAGGATCTTTTTCCTCTCAATTATTTTCTCTAATCTTTGATTAAAATAATTAGCTTAACTATCTCCCAATTATTTTTTCTAATATTCCATTAAAATAATTACCTTAGCTTAATTATAAAGCTTAGATATGAAAATATTTACATCAACATCACAGAATTAACTATCTATCTGAACACTGCGTTTGTGTGTTGGACTATTCCCATTTCTATAAAATTTTTCCACATTTGACTAATTTTTTTAAATATTCAAAACACATTGTAAGTTTGCTGTCATTAATTTTTTTCTTAAAATATCAATTTTAATCTTATGTATTATACATAAACTTTATTTTTTTTTTTTCAAACATAGTAAGTATATATGTAAAAAAATGTCAAATTCCACATATAAATTTGTGTTAAGAGTTTTATCTCAATTTATTTCTAGTTCTTTTTCTTATTTCTATCGGTAAATATTTTAAAATAATAAAAATAGTTGTAAAAATCAGATAAATCTTTTTATAATAATTTTAGAAATAAAAATTTAAATTTAAATATATATATATTTTATTTTGGCATATGTTTACGTAAAATTTGTAGAAAACTTAAATTTATTTTTTATTTCTCTTGTGTTAAGGATTTATTTTTTATATATTTATAATTTTTTTTAAAAAAATATTTACCACAGAATAATATATTTGACTTGATAAGCAATAAATTTATTTTAAGACATAAAAATGAGAGTAAATTTCTATGTGAAGGGAAATTCTTACATTTGAAATAATTGAACAACGTACAAAACAAAAATATTTGAGAAGTTTAAGAATGCAAAATTTTTTTCCGAATAAGAAATATAACGCAATAATACTTTTTTTTTTTGGTCAATTAAGAAATCTTCATTGCCAAGAGGTAAGAAAACCTGTATACAGTAATCCTCCAAAGCAAAACAAAGCAAAAAAAAAAAAAAAAAAAAAGAAACAAAGGACAACCAGCAGAAGCAACTGATCAAACTCAAGTCAGTAAAACAAAAAAATAATACTTCCAAAAATATCAGATTAAAACTTCAACGGATTATAGTAAAAAATGCTAGCACCCTCAAGCCAAAACTACCAAAAACCAGTCCGAGAAGGTAAGCATGCCAAACCCAAACATGAGCTGAAATGGGACTTGAGACATCCTACCTCCGGTTACTCCAATTCTCAAATCACCATCGTTACTGTTCACATAAGCACATGTCATGAAAAAAATAATTCTTGAGCATACCTTTTTTTATCGGCCCTCTCCTGCTGGAAAAGAGCATATATTAAGATGGTTTGACCATGTGAAATGTAGACCTAGGGATGCACCGGTTAGAAAAACTGAACTAGTTAAAATAGAAATATCTAAAAGAGTCATGGGTAGATCTAAATTAACTTGAAAAAAAGTGGTACAAAAGGATCTTGCTGTTTTAAATTTATCAGAAGAGGTAGCCCTAAATCGAATCGAGTGAAAAAGAAGAATCCATATAGCCAATTCCAATTAGCTTGGGATTAAGACTTTGTTGTTGTTGTTGTTGTTGTTGCCTCTCCTGCTGAAAAGCAATTAAAATTTTCTTTTTCTATGACACAACGCAGTAATACTTGGCAAATCATTTGAATGAAAATTTTTAATATTGTTAATAAAACAAGTATAATAATTGTATTACTTGAACAATTAGCCTTTTTTTAAGAAATACATCTAGAAATTCTAGAATTAGGATGGCTTCTATTATAGCAATTATTTATTTAATTTACTTTTCTTGGTATTGAAACAAATGCAGATCTGATTCTTGGTTTCTTTTCTAGGGAAAAAGTTAACAAAGGAAAAAACTTCATATTCACTTGTTAATATAGACCCAAAAGTCTTACCAAATGCAGATTATTTCTTTATGGACCTCAAAAATCAATATATAAAATAATTAGAGTTAATATTTATTAGAGATTATTGTCTGGTGTTTTGCAGGCAGATGAAGATGAGAAAGATCATTTGAAGATAAAAATTGAAACAGCTATTGCAGCACTTAATGATCCACAAAGTCCAATGAGCATGTAATAATTTATAGGACTTTTGTTGTGAATGGGGACGTCTTCAAGTAATATTATCACCACCATGGCTATATATTGCTTTCCTAGTTTTCACTTTTGCTCTTTGTTTGAGTCATTGTTTACTTGATGAAGAGTCTCTAGTTTTATTTTTTTGGTTACTTTCCAAAAGAAGAAAAAATCATTTGTCACAATGTATTACATGCTAGAAATAACTGTCATGAATTATGATGTTTCAAAGTTTTTTCTTTAAGTAGAATTTTTAGATTCAAACATCCAAATATTAATTACCAATGTTAACGAAATTAAGATGAAAACTATAAGACCAAAATGCTTTCTGATGACATTTAACATGTCAGACTACGAGTCAAAACCGCATTTTTCATGGATGTTATTAAAATATCGCATTCACTTAACTACGACAAATGGTATAATCAACAAGTCAATTTGGATATATAAATAATCATATTGCCTCTCGTATTCTTATTTGTTTATTCTTACAAATAACTCCCTTCTTAAATTTTGTATTTATTTGTTATTCAATCAAAATTTTTTTGAAAAATTTCTTCTCTCACAATGCTTTTGCGTGTTAATATTATGAGTTTACTGCGTTGTATCAGGTGATTTCAGAGCTAAGAATGGATATTGATAGCAAAAGTAATAGCTCTTGCTATAATGATTGGGGAACAAGAGCCCATGATCTAATGGAAGAAATGTTGCCATGCTTGGAGCAACGTCTAGAGTAGTAGATGGACAATAAATTTGAGCATATGGAAAGATGTAGAAGAAATTATAGTCTAGAGTTTCGAAGAACTAAAGAAAATTGGGAGTGAACGACATGGTTTAGCTTGTGATAGCCATCTTGACCAAACAATTTCTATAGACAAATAATATGTCTATAATGAAGAATTGGAAGAAAAAGATTATGAAGCTCAAGAGTATCCTAAATTTCACAAACAAGATAATTATGAGAGAATAGGTATGCTTGGGCTTGATGAACATGAAGATAAATAGTATAGGTTTGTTGATATTCCTAACTTTAACAGGAATCTCAACATTAAAGATTTCTTAGATTGAGTTACTGATACGGAGAGGTTTTTCGATTATATAGAGATGGTACAAAATAGAAAGGTTAAATTGGTGGCTTGTCACTTGAAAGGTGGAGCTTTTGCATGGTGGAATAGGCAACAATATATTATGGAGAGAGAAGGAAATGGACTTGTTTATATATGGTACAAAATGAAATATTATTGTGTCGCATATAGGATGATGCATAACTGACCAAATGTAGATATAATTTATTTTTATTGACTAATTTAAATGTATTGTGTATTATTTCACGTGTTAGGAGTCACCACTAATCAATAATGAGGTTTGATTAGATATCTAGTAATAATTTATACTATCAGAGATAAAGTTCAATGGTTGGTTATGTGTAGGGAATGAAAAAGCCTTACAATATCTGAAATCGGTACTATAGTTGTTGATTTTTCTCCTTATAGGAGGAACCATATTCACTTCCTATATATGATTCCTAATTAAGTCTCTCTCTCTCTTTTTTTAATTACCATCTTTCTTTTTCTTATATTTTGGTTATTATGTCCACTATCTAGGCACAATTACTTCAATAAATATTATTTAATTATTTTTTATTATTTACATTATTATTTTAATGATCCTATCCCTTTTCTAGGCACAATCCTTTATATTTAGTTAAATTTAATTTCTAAATTCACTATCTAAATATAAAAATTTTGTGCTATTAAATAATATATTAAAGTTTATTACTCCCCCTGTTCTCTTATTTTAGAAAAAAATAAAAAAAAATAAAAATTAAGAAAGTAGTTAATGGATTTATTGATCACAATTTGCCTTAATTAGCCTTAAATAAGTTTAATCCCGTAATTTATAATATTAAGAGAGAGACAACTTATGAACATAATACTCTAGGGAGCATTTATAATCGAAATTTTTATTTTTAAATAGAGGAGATAAATTGCCTTCTACTTGTACAATAAGGGCACATATTAGCACACAAGCAATATGAATCTATAAATTCATATTTTAAATTATTTTCATAAATATGGCACTACTTAAAAGAAAACTTGATATCTGATATCAACAAATAAACGTATTCAGTTGATGCAATGGATGTTCAAAAATATTTGAATATAGTTTAATAAAAAATGGTACAAATTTTCAAAGTAAACTACAACCCTTAGTAAATATGTGCACAAAATATTGAAGAAAGAAAAAAAAAACATATATTAATTGTGAACAAATCTATAAATTTGAGCACAAATATCAATTATCATTGAGAACTCTTTCACCTATAAATTGCCTAAAATACCCCTGATTAATGCTAAATGCACAATTAAGGCCCCTAATTACAACTCTTTCAAACAAGACACTAAGACTCATTTAGAACACTAAAATTGCAACAAAAAAAAGGGAAGGAGGGATTGTGCCCTTAATTTGATTAAAATTTAAAATTTCATAAAATAAAAATTTTCAACTACTTAAAAATTTAACTTTCCCTTCAGGAAGCAAAGTAGGTGACTGCTTTCTGAATATGTGACCATTTTGCATCAAAATTTGCCTCTAAATGTTTTGAGGAACGAAAGAGTCTCCTTAACTAAATTTGGTGACTTTAACAAACTATTTTTTGGGCACTAAAAATAATAATTGTGGCCTAAGAATGACAATGTATTGTTTAACACAAATGCACTTATTTCAAAATTAGTCCACAACTTCGATATAAAATTTTTGAATCATATCGGTAGATAAATTATAAAACTATGCCCCAATTATCAGTCTGATACTGACACCATCACATTTTTCTAATAACTAGGGTTCGATAGTTAAAATTAGTGGTAATATTGTGATGCATGACAATAACTAATTCATAGTTGTGCCTCAATTAGTAAAACAGAGCGCAACTTAATAAAATCTCTCATAACTATAATATTAATTCATGTATTGGAAAATGATATATATTAATTATATATCTCACATTTGTTTGCTACTAGTCTTATTTGATGTGCAAAATACAGTTACTTGCAAAAGCAATTACGAATTTCCTTAAGGAACACTCCTCAATAATTTTCATTGTAAGCATTTTCTCTATATAAAGAGAATACCCTAAATATAAATTTACTCTAAAGTAAGAGAATGGAAGGAGTACTTTTTATTGTTATATTCAGTCTTTGGACAAAATTATTTATTATTATTATTATTATCATATAATTATAGTTTTGATACTTGCATTCACAATTTGAGCATAGGGATTTTGCGTTATTAAATAATATAATATCTGTTAAAATTTATTATTATTTTTGAAAATCATATCCATATGATTATCATTTTAATTCCATATTTTTTTTATTAAAAATGAATTATTGGCCTAAGTTTATGTCAATCTTGACTTTGATTTCCCCTGGGACAATCTTTTCCCCTTAGAAAATAGAGAACTTGGATTTTCCTAGGGAAATTATTGTTCCCCCTGCGAAAAAGAGTCATCGAAACACATAAACAATAACGGTGAAACTCGTAGGCTACGATCATGGATGGAACATGATATCATAACTTAGATAAGGCTATCCCGATTGGGAAATTTATAAAGCTATAAATGATGCTCCAATGGCTATATGAAGAACCAACGAAAGAATGACATGTGGCACTAATTGGAAATCTCCATTGATTATAGGGTTGTTAACCCCATGACAAGGTTGTCCCTCCTGGGAAAAGGTTGTCCCGACTGGGAAAATGATTTCCCCAAAATGACAAGGCTTTAACAACACATTCAATGCAAGATTTGCAAGTGTTGGAAAAGGATCTTCACCAATACTCTTTGTAACAACCATATGGAGTTTGAAGAGTATAAATCCTTCAAAGGACCTAAGGAAATGAGAACATCATCTAAGAAAGGCCAAACTCTTGTATTTTTATTTCTTACTTTATTTCTTCATATTCGTATTTCTATATGAGTTGGGTTGAGTGTTAGCCGTAAACACTATTGTAAGGGTTAGACGTTAGCCTTGGAAAAAACAACAAAAAAAAACTTGGTTGGGTGTGGCTTAAGCACTAGGCTGAGTGAGTTTTGGAAAAAGTCTTGTAAGGTTTGATGTGAATTCATAAAACACCAAGTTGGAAGTGAGTTTACAAAACTCCAAATATAGTAAAAATTTCCAATTGAGGTAGGGAAGTTGATGTGGGATTGTTGAATCTAAACCACTATAAATCTCTTGTGCCTATTTTTCTTTTCCCTATCTCTTTAAGATTTTTATATTCCTATTGCAAATCGCTAGCACCAAATCAACTCTCCTTCTTAGTGTCATCCATAAGGGCCAACATGAATAGTTATTATTCTTTATATTTTCATATTTTGTTATGATTGGAAATAATTCTTTAACTTTTTTACTAGCCACACTATGGCTATGTGGGTCTTTTCTACTTCAGTATACTTTACCCCCATACTTAATAAATCTCTTGCTTAAGTAGTAGACTGCATGTTTAATTCCCTCATCATTTTCTTGCACCAATAATGTCCCCACAGACTCCTTTTTGATTACCATATACAAGATCAACGGTATTTTGGGCCTCAGGGGTTTTAAAATTGGAGTTGCTGTAGACCGTTGATTTGGGCCCTAGCTAGTTTTATCCCAATTAAAGAAGGCATAAGTCATGATCGGTCCATTCTTCATAAGCTTAAACCTACTTTAAGCTTTTAATTAGATTGGTCCAATTTTATAAGGCCTAAAATAAGTTCGGTTCAATTTTTAAAGCTCCGAAATTGTCCGATTTTATATTGAAGCAAGTTTAGTTCGATATGGATAATGCCATATCGAATTGGGCTGGTCCAATTTGATATGGATGATCCATATCGAATTAGACAATGCCTAATTCGATATGGACCATGTCCATATCAAATTAGATTGATTCTCATTCGATATGAAAGCCCATATCGAATTAGATCAATTCTAGTTCGATATGAGCTTGTCCATATCGAATTAGACTTACTAATTCAATATGGACTTTGGTCCATGTCAGATTAAAATTGTTTTAGTTTGATATGTTCATGGTTTCCCTCGAATTTAAAAGAAATTAATTCGATATGCTTCAAATGAGCTGTGCTAAAATAGGAAATTAAGACTCGATTACAGCAGTTTAACCTAATCTTGTATGGGTGCCCGTCTTATTATTTTGTTTGAACTTATTTTAATTTTAATACAATAATTACTTATTTTAATAAGTGCATGTAATATGGATGATATTATAATATTTAAAAATTTAATAACATTTATACCTAAAAAGGAGGCCGATTCCAATGAACCGGGCATTATGAGGGTGCTGGATCATTCTCACCTTCCCCATACGTACCCAACTTTTCTAACCATAGAGGTTGGGGATTTTTTAGGAATCGAGTCATTCACTCCTTTCTTTCTTCCTGGCCTGTCCGGGTAGCGACACCATTTTCTCTAGATTTAGGCCTGTGTTCTCTAAGGCCCAGAGCTTAACAGTGCTGAAGTCTCAAGAACCATTCCATATGGGAGTGGGCGCGAAAATCCCCCCAGTGGCAACTTTACTAGGAATAAGAGAAGTTGATGCCATTGGTCTTCATATTATTTTATTCTTTCTTATTATGATATTATTCATTGCATCATTTAGATAGTATAATATGAGTGAGTTAGGACGCCCGTATAACCCGTGTTGTGTTATGTAAGGGATATCATACTTTCACTGAAGGTATGGAGATCGAGCTTGGTATAACCACTCATAGCCTCATATCTTTTGGTATATATTTACTATGTGAGCCTAAACTTCTCAACTCAAAGACTAAAGCTTATGTAATTGGCCATGTTACTTCCTTTATGTTTTTACCCCAAATGCTTGTTGTTTGAATATGATTGACATATCTTGGTTTGAACCATGGCTTATTTAGTTTGTTCTTTTTCTAACATGACCTAATTATATTGTAGCTCAAAATAATTTTTATTCCTTTAAGTCTAAAAGACTAAAACTATTTTTAAAATTTTCAAGATGGTCTTTTGGAAATAAATATTTTTTTAAAATGGGTCAAAGATTCTTTTCTACCTCTTGGCCCAAATAAAAAGCCCATAACTCATTTTTAAACAAACCTTTTTACATTGGGCTTTGAAGCAAAATTATTTTTCACTTAATTCAAGGAATAACTTTTCTTAACCTTTTTCTTAAATAGGCTTACAACTATTTAGGTCAATTATGGAATACCAAAAATCAATTGTGGGCCTAATTTATACCAAAAAAATGTTAATTATAGATTTATTTGTGGCATGAATCATTAGTTACTTTTTTAAAATAGAAAATCTATTTATGATAAACCTTTTAATTTAGTTTTAATCTATAATATAGCATAAAAACTATTTTTAGTTTATCCAATGGAATAAAGCTTAATTAATGAAAATTATCATGGACCGATTTCTAAATTTGAGAATACAACTATTGGTTAAATCATCCAAGTAAATTTTTTTGAAAACAAAATGTCCCTTGTTGATATTTTATTGACCATATACCTAGAAAAAGAGACTCGCCATTCGTGTGTGGAAGACATAAGGTTGGAAGGAGCGTCCTAATTATCTTTTTTTATTTGTTACTTGTGCATCCATGCATATATACATACATGCATTGCATTACATGACATTGATCCTTTATGGCTCACAGACCTGGAGCACAGTAGTTCAAGAGCGTATGACAATCCGACCTACACCAGCGACATAGAATCCAATAATGACTCAGTTAGCTTCTCACCAAAAGCAATGGAATTTGAAAAGATTCAAAATATGGTGGATGACGCCCTCAATACCAAGATGAAATAACTAAAGGAGACTCTGGTTGAGACCATGAAAAACCAACTGGCTGCACTATTGGGGAACACTATTGAATCATCTGCTAGTACTAAGAAGCAGAAAGACAAGGGAAAGGCTAAGGTTGGTGAAGCAGCCTCTAATGACGACAAAGTAATGATTGATAATGATGATTGGGCTCAGCATTTTCAAGATTCTCAAGATAAGAAGAAAGAGCCAAAGGCTATGGAAAAATAAACTGTTGAAAAGACTGAGACTACCGATGTAGAAAAGTTAATTACTAACTTGGAGAAAAAGTTTGAGAAGAAGCTTAAAACTGAAGAGGTGTCAGGGATGGACAAGCTGTTTGAGCAAGATGAAGAAGATCCTTACATGTTCAAGATGCCTTCTTTCGCTAGGTACAATAGTACAGGAAATTCTCACTTGGATGTTACGCAGTACATCACTGCTATGCAGTCTTTTAGAGCTACCAAAGCTCAAACTCTAAGGTATTTCATGCTCTCATTGGATCCCACTGTGCAAAACTTATTCAACACCTTAAAGGAAAGTATCCAAAAAGATTGGAATATATTGTACAAAGCCTTCATTCAGCAATATGGGTGCAATGTCGAATTGGAAGTGACCTTGATGGAGGTAGAAACTATCAGATAAAAGCAAAATGAAAATTTCATTGACTATGTGAAGAGGTGGAGAAACAAAGTTGCACTGCTTAAGAAGAGACCATATGAGTTTGACCAGATTCGAATGATAGTAAGGGGTGTCCTACCTAGCCTGAATGAACGGATGTCTCACACTCTCATAAGGGATTTCAAAGATCTTTTTCAAGCTATCTTATAGATAGAAGAATGGAAACGGGAGAAGAATTCTTTTTTTGGAAAAAGAATGAGAGGGAAAATTATCAGTCTGGTGGCCAGAGTACACAGAATGCAGTGGATGTCAATATGAAAACTAGTCAAGCAAATAGGAGACAATTTTCAGAGTTGGAAAAACCTTTGTTTTGGGTTTTTAACAAGCTGCAGAAGAAAGGACTGTCATAGCCATTGGCTCCTCGACCTTTGCCGATTTATTTACCACCAAATTTTGATACTGATGACTTTTGTCAATTTCATCAGACACAAAAACATGAGATAGACAAATGCTTGCGACTAAAACACGAGATCCAAGATTTGATTGACAGTGAAAAGTTGCTTGAGCCTGATAAGCCCAACACCAAGAGTAATCCTTTGCCTTGATTTGGAAGAGTACCTCCAACAACGACCTTCATGGTAGGGGGAGGAATTATCCTTCTTTCAAGATGAGAGTGTAGAAGGTGTGAAGATAGAAGAGACTCAATTTAACAAACCTCCTTTGACTTGAGTGTTGCTTATTTTATTTTTCTATCTTTGGTATTTAATTTGAAAAATTATATTTTTCAAATTCAGATTGTTTGAATAAATTACTTTTGTTGCATTTATAATTTGTTGGTTTTTTGTCATTCTGGTGCTCAGCCAATGATAAATCTAGCTTGATATTTATGAATTTTTGTATCTATGTATCATGATCCAATTTCGAGGTGAAATTGAACTTTGCTTATTTAAGGGAGAGATGATATAGGTATTGTTTGGTAAGCCAATAACTAGTATATGCCCTATTAACATCAATCCCTAGATTGTTCATTTGAGCCTTCATAAGATTTTAGCTTGCTTTTCATTGGCTTGTAAATCCAATAACCTGCCCTAAGCTATTGTGATACTTATGGCAAGTCTGATAATCACTAAGGAACAAAGGAGAAAGAAGATTAAAGAAAAATATGTATTATCAAGATCATAAGGATAGTTAAAGTTTACCTAAACTAAACTTAATATCTCAGATCTATTTCATTATTGAGATGTCATCTGGGCAATAAAAGAATTTATCCTCATTGAAGCATACTCGTGCTACTCCATAGTTAGAAGCATGAGATGGTATAAACAAGACAACTCTTTTAGAGCTAGGATCTAAAAAAAGAAAAAGAAAAAGAAAGCAAAAAAGCAAAAAAAGAGAGAAGAAAAATAAAAGAAGAAAAACAGGGAACAATAATAGAGTTTTAAACTTTTTAGAAAAGCAAAGGTCATCATAATCAAATCCAGATTTCTATCAAGAAGATAAGCTCTATCTTTTTATGAAGTAAAATTTCAAGTTCTATTTTTCTTGAAACAAGATAACAAAATGCCTAGAAAATCAAGTAATGCCCAGAGTTTAAGAATACCTCCAACAGTATATGGTTCCAGCATAAAGTTTGTAGTATGAAAGTTTGTCCATAATGTTACATCAGCTCTAATCTAAAAATGGCGTTCGCTTAACCCATGTCCCTTATAGACTTCATTTCAAGCCTATTAAAGATTTTTTGATCTCTTTTGTTAGGTAGAGTCTATTAGTGGAGATAGTTTGAATAAGCATGCATATATGATAGATAATATTTAAATTCAATGAGACCTTTGGCCAAGTAATGTGTATGTGCCTCTCTGAAGTGCAATAGTTCTTATTGAAATGGAAATGATTCCCAAGTTTAGTATGGTAACTAGGGTTGTTATGTTATAGATATGTTAATTTGAAAAATTAAATCATGAGGTACAATGACACTTATTTGACAAAGTCAGAATATAATTAAAAAAAATGTGTGATTTAAAAAAACTATTTTCTTATTACATAAACCTTCAAGTTAAGGGAAGTATATTGCATCATCGAACCTCGAAGGACACATTGGGCAAAATAAAGGATTATTTGCAAGGTCATGAAGAAGCTACCAACCAAATGGATGTCGCTCGTGTCTTTACCCTGCTTGGGCCCTGTTATACTTTGTACATCTAGAAGATAAAAGTCATAGATGTAAAGTCTTCTGATGTTCTAATGCAAGATCTGGACGAGCATCTGTAATGAATCAATAGGAGTACTTCGGATGACCACCTTGGTTTATGAGTCAGTTGAACCACTGTAAGTATCACCCATACATATCATGTATACATGAGCATATCACACTGCATTTTGTTGGCTTGTATTGCCCATTCTTTATAAAAATGAACAGAAAAATACTATAAAATAAACATTGAAAAGTAAATATGGAGTTAGGGGGCATGGAAGGCCCATTGCTTGAGAAAGATCCAATCACTTTGCAAAAGAAAGAAGAAATGCATACTTGTGCAAGGAACCAAACAAAATATAAACATCAATATGAGCCTACATGGGAACAAAATCATTGGTTTGAGCCTATATAGGAGGAAAATCTTCTCTTTTAAATTTTTTATTTTATGCATGTACAAAATATTTTCAGACTCACTTTCAATATTTTGCCACGCAGAGGGCAAAGAGAGGATATAAGGGCTAGTTAAAAAATAGATGAATTTTTTGCAAATTAGCTGATTTTTTTGAAAAAAGAAGAATAAAAAGAACATAACAAGAAGAAAGTAAGAACCCCAAAAGAATGAAGATGCAAGAGATAAAATATCAATCTAGCTAGAAGAGCTAAAGTCAATGTAAGACAAATGTCCAGATGATGAAGATCCATTATGAAGTGTGAAGACTCACTATTTGAAGATTCATTGTGAAAGAAGAAGACGTAAAGTTGATGGCTGAAAGAAAGACAAAATTTCCAATAAACAGAATGTCAGCATAATCCATTGAAGAATGGAACAATAGGCTAGAAGAAAGCCTGATTTCTCAACTGACAGATGGTTAGTCAGCTAGAAGAGCTGAAATTGTTTGGTTAGAAGAAAGCCCGCAATTTAAAATGACAAAAGGTCAGCAGAATCCATTGAAGCTAGAAGAAAGTCAAAATTCTCAAATGACAAAGGGACAATCAAGCTAGAAGAACTTAAGTCTTATGCCGAGAACCCAAATCTAGTCTTAGGTCGAGAACCTAAATTCAGTCTCGGGTTGAGAACCCAAATCCAATCTAGGATCGATAACCCAAATCTAGTCTCGGGTTAAGAATCTAAATCCAGTATTGAGTCTAGAACCCAAATCCAATCTAGGATTGAGAATCCAAATCCAGTCTTGCATCTAGAACCTAACTAACCTCGGGTCCAGAACCTAACCAATCTAGTCTTGGGTGTAGATCCCGAACCAACTTTGGGTCTAGAACACAAATCCATTTCCTGGATCCAGAACCCATCCTTATCCAAAATCATCTCAAAGTTATGTTGGTTTTCACTCTCTGAATAAATTTAAGATCGTTCAAGTAGGGGGCAAACTGTAGACCCTTGATTTTGGCCCTAGCTAGTCCGATCCTAATTAAAGAAGACCTAAGTCATGATCAGTCCATTCTTAATAATCTTAAACCAACTTTAAGCTTTTAGTTAGATTGGTCCAGTTTTATAAGGCCTAAAATAAGTTCGGATCAATTTTTAAAGCCCTGAAATGGTCCGATTTGAGATTGAAGCAAGTTTGGTTTTATATGGATCATGCCATATCGAATTAGGCTGATCCAATTCAATATGGATGGCCCATAACGAATTAGACCAAGCCTAATTCGATATGGACCATGTCCATATCAAATTAGAATTACTCTAATTATTCTAATTCGATATGGAGCTTGTCCATATCGAATTAGACTTACTAATTTGATATGGACTTTGGTCCATGTCAAATTAAACTTATTTTATTTCGATATGGTTACGATTTCCCTCGAATTTAAAAGAATTTAATTTGATATGCTTCAGATAAGCTGTGCTAAAATAGGAAATTAAGACTCGATTACAGGAGTTTAAACTAATGTATTCTCTATAAATACAGGATTAAAAATCCTAGGGGGGATTGGCAAGAGATGGAAACACTAACAACAATTAACAAAAAAAGAAGCAGCAACAATAGTCAGGATTCTTTAGCAAAGAAAAAGATAGAGAGAGAGAGTTTTAGCAATTGGAACACAGAATCCATAATTGAGAAAATTGAACGAAAGCAATTAACACAACATCCAAGACTCTAAATTGATCCAGGCTTTCCAATAAATTAAGTAGTGAGCGTGGTTCAATAAATCAACTTGGTGTATCCATCAACGCAAGTTTGACTTTCTTTAATCAAAATGATTTCATTATTTATTTATGTTTATTCATTCATTACATGTTTAAAATAGTAAACAATAATGTAACAATAATTTGTGGGCTTGAATCAAAATAAATAGAAACTTAGTCCGAGTTCAAAAAACCCTAAAGCCTTGTTTTACATACTAAAACCCTAATTATGTTTCCAAAAACCTTTAAACACTAGCTTTATTTCTAAAACCCTAATTTTCATTTATAAAACCTAATCATGTTTTCCAAAACCCTAAAACCCTAATTTAGCATTCTAAATGTAATATCCTTATATCCTATACACATACAATATATACACCCAACATATGTAATATACGAATATACGATACAAGAATGCCACAACCCATTTTAATAAAATAAGCCCTTACTTTTTGAAACTGTATAAACTTAAATCATTTAAGTGATGCCATATAAATAATAGATAAAATATTTCTTGCTAAAACACATATATAACTTTATTGTCAAATGTTTATCCAAAACATTCTTGATAGTTTGTGATATATATACATATATACATCAAAATATAATATAATATACATGAAGTCAAAATATATAAAAATATAAAATATGTACATGCTGGCAGTTTGTCTCTGATTTTGATGTCCAACAATTAACTTTACATTCAAGATCTCAAGCTTAGACTCAACTTGGTCTAGAAGAACTCTCCGGATCAACCGGATCTACCTTGTCACCTGCGCAATGAATCACAATCGCGCTAAGCCAAAAACCTAGTAATACAAACTTTGATAATAATAAAGTTCAAATGCAATGCCAATGCACAATGCATAAGGATATTATATCTCAATATATTGCTCAATTGTTCAACAATTTATAATTCCTATAAAAACAAACACAAGCATGGGCCCAAAAGGATCTAATATGCTATTCAAATCCTAGAGTTACTGCTTTGGTCCAAGATGACACTATGTCTAGCCCCGAAGGCAAATCTTAATCACAGTGAGTATAACCTCATATGTAACATCCTAACTAGGCTTCAAGGACTAAGCCCAACCCATCTTCAAGGGGCTGCTACATCATGCAGCATCCCAACTAGGGTTCAAGGACCAAGTCCAACCAGCTTCAAGGGACTGTCACGTCTTAGGCATGCCGCCAAACACAAAACTCTAAAAATTGAATAACATACTAGGCACACAATTCTTTCATAATTTCGTTATCAATATCTTTCTCATTTTATCAAGATCAAGCTAGGCACAATGCCTCAATTATCTCATTTATATCAATATAGCCATCACCAATGTCTTTACATGTCATCTTTAATATATACAAAACAAATTGCATTACCCATACGTTTTGGGTCATTATCATATTTTGCACATAGTTCACATTACATATAATGCATTTATGACATTATACAAATCATAGCATATTACTCATGCATCAACAATGTAGTAAGTAACTTAACACATTTTCTAAGCAAATGTGTTAAGTCTAAATGTCATGCAAATATAAGCAATTATTCAAAGTTTGTACTTACCTCTAAAAGCAACAAAACAAGCTCAAACACCACTTTCAACCTCCTCTTCTAAGATATCCCTCAACACTTGGATTAGGTAACTTAAGTCTCTTCAAAGCCTAAACCAAATGTGATTATAGATAATCACTTAGTAACACACTTATAGGCATATACAAAACCTCTCAACATAAGGATAAGAAATACAAAGAAAAATAAGAAAAAGAACTATCTAGGGCAAAATCTACACATGACACACTCGACAACACGGGTGTATCAATGGCCGTATTCCAAACCCACAACACAGAAGCTTTGACACGCTCAGTGACATAGGCGTGTTCCTGCCCGTGCCAAAACTCCTATAACATAGTAGTTGTGACACGCTCAGTGACATGGGCGTGTCACTGCATGTGTCAATACTATAACATTACAGAAGCTGTAACACGCTCATTGACATGGGCGTGTCACTTCACGTGTCACCAACACTGAAAATAGAACAATCAACATGCCTAAAGACATGGATGTGTCACCGGGCGTGTCAGGCCAAAATCCTGATGTCAACACATAATTGTCACATCCAAAATTATCTTTCTTTACCCTTTTCAACTCTATTCAAACTCAACCAAATCCATCATTTTACCATAAAATAATTGTATATACATCACAATAACTCAATTAAAATCAAAATACACAATTTAAAACCATGACTTCATAACTCAAAATTTACATAACCCAAAACTCTTATTCTCTTCACCAAACATAACCATTTCTTCAATCCAACCCTAAATTCATAGTTATCTACTCAAAAGAAATTCATACATACCAATACCAACTATTAACACATACAACACCAAACATTCAATTCACACATATACATACTTTCATAGAAAATCAAGGAAACAAGTTGAAAACTTGCCAAATATGGAGAAAATCCTCAAAACTCCAACTTGAACACTTGAAATCCTTCAATTACTTGAGCTTACAAGAAGCAAATTTCTCCTTTCCTTTAATGGAGATAGCCGGCCTTTAATGGAGAAAGAAGAAGAAGAAGATGATCACCCACTCATCTTTATTCAACTAGCACTCTTTTAACCACATAAATATCACACTTTCACTCTCCACCAAGTAATATATATATATATATATATTACTTAATTTAATATAAAAAAATCATCTACCATTAACAACATAATTTATTTTTCAATAATTTAAAATAACATTTGACCAAGTTAAAATGTTGACTTATATATATTATGTATATCTATATATATATCATATACACATTTTATTTTTTTACTTAAATATATATATACACTTTTAAATTATTTATTTAATTTTTAAAAATTAAAAATTTCAAAATTTTTGGATATTACAATTCTCCCCCTCTACAAATAAATTTCGTTCTCAAAATTACCTGCTCTTAAGTTTGGAACAATTGGGGATACTATTTCCGCATCATCTGCTCACTCTCCCATGTTGCCTTCTCAGTGGCATGATTCTTCCAAAGAACTTTCACAAGTGGCACCTTCTTATTTTTTAACTCCTTCACTTCCCGTGCCAAAATAGCCACTGGTTCTTCCTCATAAGTCATATATGGACTCACCACAATTGACTCTATTGACAAAATGTGAGATGTGTCTAACCTATACCTCCGAAGCATAGAGACATGGAAGACATTGTGAATTCAATCCAACTCAGGTGGCAAAGCCAGTCTATAGGCCATTGGACCAACTCTCTCTAGTACCTCATAAGGTCCTATGAAACGAGAGCTCAACTTTCCTTTGCGGCCAAATCTGAAATTTTTTTTTCAAGGAGACACTTTCAAAAACACTTTATCTCCCACATTGAACTCTATGTCTCTTCTTTTTAAATCTGAATATGATTTATGTCTGTCTGAGGCTGCTTTCAGACAATTCCTAATCACCTTTACTTTCTCTTTTGTTTCTTTAATCAAATCGAGACCAATCAACTTACCTTCTCCAACCTCATCCCAACATAAAGATGTCCTACATCTCCAACCATACAATGCCTTATAAGGTGCCATCCCAATACTGAACTGATGACTGTTGTTATAAGCAAACTCAATCAATGGTAAGAATTTGTCCCAACTCACAGTGAAATAGATGATATAACTCCTCAACATGTCCTCTATCTGTATCACTCTCTCTGATTGCCCATCTGTCTGAGGATGGAAAGCAGTGCTAAAATGTAACCGAGAGCCTTAAGCATTCTAGAAACTTCTCCATAATCTCGATGTAAATCGGGGATCTTGGTCAAATACTAAAGAAACTGGGACTCCATGTAACCTCATTATCTCACTGATATATAGCTCAACCAATCTCTCAAGAGAAAAATCCATCCGAACTGGAAGAAAATGAGCTGCCTTCGTCATCCGATCAACTATTATCCAAATCGCATCATGCTTCTTCTAGGTCAAAGGCAAAGCAGTCACAAAATCTATCGTCACTCGCTCCCATTTCTACTCTAGCACTAATAATGGCTGAAGCAATCCTGAAGGAACCTGGTGCTCAACCTTCACTATCTGAGAAGTGAGACATCTGGATACAAACTCTGCTATGTCCCTCTTCATACCTGACCACCAACAATACTGCTTCAAATCCTGATACATCTTGGTACTCTCAGGGTGCATAGCATAAGCTGACCGATGTGCTTCCTCCAAAATTACCCTTTTTAGTCCTGCATCATCAGGAACACACAACTTA
This sequence comes from Garcia nutans, assembly GCA_947685225.1. NCBI lineage: Eukaryota > Viridiplantae > Streptophyta > Magnoliopsida > Malpighiales > Euphorbiaceae > Garcia > Garcia nutans. The sequence continues at coordinate 53,541,738 of CANTUV010000007.1, forward strand.
TCTCTGTACCACAAACTGCTATCACTTATCACATGAAAGTCTCAACTCTCCCCCTTTTGGCAATCCAATAAAATTTTATAGATTTTCTCATCTAACAACTGAGTCTCCCTAATCTGATCCAATAACACTGGCCTCAACTGCAACTAAGTCATCAAAGCACCATCATCACAAGACTCAAATCTGGCACGCAACACTCTCAACTCAACAAGCAATAAGAGCAAATAAGCAGTCAAACTTGCCAAAGACTTCCGACTCAAGGCATCAGCAACAACATTTGCCTTGTCACGATGATAATCAATTAAACAATCATAGTCTTTAATCAATTCTAACCATAGTCTTTGCCAAAGATTCAATTCTCTTTGAACACCTAGATATTTCAAACTCTTGTGATCCGTATAAATGAAACACTTCTCCTCGTACAAGTAATGTCGCCAAATATTCAAAGAAAAAACTATAGCTGCTAATTCCAAATCATGCATATGGTAATTCAGCTCATGCAGCTTCAACCGTTAAGAGGCATAAGCAATGACTCTACTCTCCTGCATCAGAACACAACCTAAATCACTATGTGAATAATCACTGTAAATTACATAAGGTTTACCTTCCACGACCAGGGTAAGAATAAGAGCCTGAGTCAACATCTCCCTCAGCTGCTCAAAACTCGCCTGACATCGATCTGTCCATACAAATCTAACTCCCTTCCAAAGTAATATGGTGAGTGGAGTGGCTATCATAGAAAAACCTTTCATAAACCGACGATAATAGCCTGCCAAACCTAGAAAACTTCTAACCTCTGTCAAAGTCTTCGGTGGATTCCAATTCAAAATAGCCTCAACTTTAATCGGATCAACTCTAATACCCTCTGCTGAAACCACATGCTCAAGAAAAGTCACTTGATCAAGCCAAAACTCACATTTAAATAGCTTAGTGTGCAACTGTTTCTCTCTCAGAGTCTGCAATACAATCCATAAATGCTTGTCATGATCCTCCTCATTACCTGAATACACCAAAATATCATCAATGAAAACCACCATAAATTGATTTAGATAGGGTCTGAATACCTTGTTCATCAAATCCATAAATGCTGCTAGTGTATTCGTCAATCCAAAGGGCATCGCCAAGAAGTTATAATGCCCATACCTCGTACGAAAAGCTATCTAAGGTACATCTTCATCTCTGACTCTCAACTAATGGTACCCTGATCTCAAATCAATCTTAGAGAATATTGTTGCTTCTTTCAACTAATCAAAGAGATCATCTATCTGAGGCAATGGATAGTTATTCTTGATGGTCACTTTATTCAACTGCCGGTAATCAACGTACAATCTTAAGGTACCATCCTTTTTCTTCACAAACATAATAGGCGCTCCTCATGGAGATACACTAGGGTGAATGAACGCTTTATCCAATAACTCCTGCAACTGCACCTTCAACTCTCTCAACTCAGTAGGTGCCATACGATAAGGAGTAATAGAGATGGGAGTGGTACCAGGTAACAAATTGATACCAAACTTAATCTCTCTCTCAGGGGGTATCCCTAGAAACTCCTCAAGAAAAACATCTGGAAACTCGGCAACTGTGGATATACTATCAAGCTAGGAACCCACTACTTTGGTATCTATAACATGAGCAAGATAAGCCTTACATCCCTTCCAAATCATCCTCCTTGCTGAAACAGTTGAAACAAACATGGATAAAAGATGTCTTTGCTCACTAGATACCATCACATTTCTACCATCATAGGTTCTCAGGGTAACATACTTTTGTTGACAGTCTACCATAGGCCCATGCCTGGATAACCAATCCATGCCTAAAATATAATCATACTCCCTGAAAGGCATCTCAATCAGGTCACCGAGAAATTCCTCATCCTGAACCACAACACTATGCCCTAAAGGATTTATCACCAAAACATCAAATCCTAAGGAATCTGAATGCAAATCAGTCACAGACAAGATGGATGTACTAATGTATGAACGAGTCAACCCAGGGTCTATCAAAGCAAGAACTGAAGTACCAATTAAAGAAAAAGTATTAGAAATAACGACTGAAGCATCATGCTGCCTCTGCATCACATATACCCGCTGTGATGGCCCTACCTTATCTGGCCTACCTCCAACTATAGAACCTCCTCTCTATCCAGACCTAGATCTACCAAACCTACCAAAACTTCTGCTACTATGACCTCTTCTAACATTGGGTCGAGAAGCTACAGTATCTGTCTATCTATCCTCGGATGGCTCTGACTGAAAAAGTGATCTGGTGACCCACATCTATAACACACTGCCGGTCCACCTATCTTCCAGTAGGCACCTTCGTGTGCCCTACCACAATGGACACAGATATATGGAACTGGTCTCTGAACTACTGGGGTCGAAGCACTAGCCACTGAGACTGTTGGTCTCGATCTCTGTCTCTGCTGCTATTGACCTTTTAGACTGCCTTTGGCTCCTACTGAATCTCTAAAAATATCATTCTCAACCTCTCTTTATAGATGAAGACCCTGTCTCACTCTAGGGTCTCCTAGCTCTGGTCTCCTCATCCTTAGCAGCTGCTGCAAGACCCTGTGCTCTCTCAACACTCCTGGTAGCTGCAACCAACTGGAAAAAATCTGATACCGGAAGCCTGCTGTAATGCACATAATAGAGGGTCTCAGCCCCTCCTCAAACCTCTGATACCGGTCAATCTCATCAGAAATGATCCCATCAGCATACTGACTCAACCGAGTAAACTCTATATCATACTCCGACAATGTCCTGGTATCAGGCCTCAAACTCGAGAACTCTATCTTCTTTGCATCCTTATACTCCCTCGGAGTATACTTCTGCTCGAACTCCCACAGGAAATCATCATAGGTCAGGACTAGTGGATCATCTAGAGCATGTGGAACCATCTTCCACCAATCATACGCATTCCTCTGCAAAAGAGATTTGGAATAATTAAACTTTTCCTCTGGAGTAGCCTGCAGCTGGATGAACACTCTTTGGACTCTGTCTAGCCACTACTATACTGCAACAAGGTCTGTAGTACCAATAAATTCCTCAGCTCCAAACTTCCTCAACTTATCATATTTCCTCGTCTGCGGCTGCTGCTAAACTGGAGCCTGTCTCAACAGCTCCACCATATGTCATACCCAGCCCGGCGAAATCTCATCAACTGCTGGTCTCTCTGGCACAGGAGTAGGTACCCCGCCAGCTATCTCAACTCTAGCTCCATCTCTACCCTAACTAGGAGCCACGCTCTCTGCACTACCCTTTGCAGACTGATGCGTCTGAGATGCCATAACTACCTATATTTGCAAACATAGCAGAAATTGCCACATCAGAGATCAGAAACTGTCAGTACCAATGCATGTTTAAAAATCTCCATTTTCTTTCTCTTACAATCCGCCTAGGTCGAGAATCTCAAATCTAGGCTCTGATACCAAAATAAATATAATATTTTTATACTCTAAACACATACAATACATACACCCAATATATGTAATATATGAATATACGATACAAGAATGCCATAACCCATTTTAATAAAATAAACCCTTTGTAACATCCGTGATTTTGGAGAAATTAAATAAGTATTTGGAGATATAAATTGTATATACTCAATATATATATCTAGAGTATATATAACATATACATAAGGTATATTAATTGTATAAGTTGGATTAATACATTACATACTTAATATTTAATACACATATAAGGTACATTTGATGTGTATATAAGATACACATTACTTGTGCATATGTGTAATATCCTAAATTTTTGAAAAGTTCTAATTTTTGGAAATTTGATAAAATAAATTATAATTTAAATGGATAAATTAAATTAATGGTTTTAAAGGAAAAATGAAGGGGTTTTAAATGAAAAAGTGGATAATATATGTGATATATATGTAAAATATACATAACATATAAAAGTCAACACTTTTTAAAAGAAAAGTTAAAGTAAAAGGGTATTTTGGTAATTAAATCTTAAAATTTTAAAATTAATAAAATAATTCAAAAATAAATTATTTTTGAATGGAAGAGAGAATTTAGGACTTTTAATTTATTAAATAAATATTTAAATAATTAATTATTAAATTATTTTAATATATATATGGTTTAAAATTAAAGGGTGAAAGAAAAGAGAAATAAAAAAAAAGTCTTCTTCTTCTTCTTCTTTCCTTCAAGGCCGAATTTCATGTCTTCAAAAGAGGGATTTGCTTCTTCCATACTCCAAAAATTGAAGAGATTTTAAGGATTCAAGTGGAGTTTTAGAAGTTTCTTCATTAATTGGTAAGATTTCTTACCAAATTTTCAAATTCTATGGAAAAGTGTGTTATGTAAATTTTGAAATTCTATAGTAGCATGATTTAATTGCTTAATTGGATATGAATAAAGTTGTTTTGATTGTTTATTAATGATTTTAAGGTTGGAATAAAGAAATGGTTGAGTTGGGGTAAGATTGGTGAAGAGAGAGAATTTAGGGTTATGTAATTTTTGGGGTTTTGAAATCATGGTTTTTAATTGTGTAAATTGATTCCAAATGAGTTGTTTTGATACATAAACAAGTATTTTAAAGTCAAATATTGGATTTGGTTGTGTTTGGTTGGAGTTTGAGAATGGAAGTGGAGATTTAGGGTTTTGGAAAAGTGATTTTCCAAAGTGGTTGAATTGTGTGATTTTATTTGTTTAAGCATGTTGTTTAGTGTTAAAAGTGATGAATATAAGCTTGAAATGAGTAATGGATTATGTTGGAATGGAAAACCTTCAATGGGGGAAGGTTATGCCATTTTTGAGATTTTGTGTATAAGAGTGCATTGTTATAATGTAAATGATTTAAATGTATTAAAATATGTTTTTAATGATATTAATATACTTAAAACACTAATTTAAATGGTTTGATATGGTTTTTCAAAGTTAAAGTGAGGTGAAGCTTAATTTTGGAATTTGGTTTAGAGTGATGTGTAATTATGGTTTGATGTTGAGAATACCTTAGAATATGATATTAAATGATTATGTATGATCACATTTGGTATAGGCATTGAGGGAGGTTGATTTGCTTCATCCAAGTGGTGAAGGGCAAGTTGGAAGGATAGGATTGGAGGTTGTATTAAGCTTGCTTTGGGTTGATAGTAGAGGTACGTACAAACTTTGAGCATAATGTTTATATTTGCATGACATTTGGACTTAACACATTTTGGTTGAAAAATATGTTAAGCTACTTGGTTGATTGATTGAGTATGAATAATGTGCTATGGTATTTGTAATGTCATATATGTGTTAAATGCATTATGAAAAGCCATTGATAATGGCTAAATTGTGTAAAGTGTGAAATATGCATATTATGTGAAAATACCCAAAGTAATTGGGTAATGTGTTGTGAATGCAAAAATGAGATATGTAGAATAATGAAATGAATTGATATTGATAAAAATAAGAAACAAATGAGAAAAATGAGAAAGATGTGAAAAATGAGAAAAATGAAAAAAAAAGTGAAAATAAGGCAATGAGCCTAGTTTGATTATGAGAAATAAAATGAGAAATGAATTGTGAAAGTATTTGATAATGAGATAAATGAATTAATTGTGTGTCTAGTATGTTATTCAATTTTCAGAGTTCTGGGTTTGGCGGCATGCTTATGAATTGTTGGGCAGGTGAAAAGACCGGGTCGTAAGCCGAGCCCAGCTGATAAATGATAAATATGATGTTTTTAGGGTGAAAAGACTAGGTCGTAAGCCTCAAAAATCGTAGCAGTCTAGCATGGTTAAGGACCAAGATACTGGGGCCTAATAGTCTAGCTGGGTTGAGGTCCAAGAGACTGGGGCTGTTACATTATCCATGGATATATATATTGCCTACGGGCTAGAAACATGGTGTCATTAAGGACCAAAGCAGTAACTCTAAAATTTGAATAGCATATTAGATCCTTTTTGGGCCCATGCTTGTCTTTGCTTTAATGTGAATTATGAATTGTGATACAATTGAGCAATATAATGTTATGGGTTGCGAGTATAAAATATTTGAAAAATATAATAAAGTGAAATGATGTGACCTTTATATGCATTATGCATTGGCATTACTTTACATTTTTATTATTATCAAAGTTTGTACCACTAGGCTTCGGCTTAGCGCGATTGTAATTCGTTGCGCAGGTGTCATGGACATTTTGGTAGAGCCGGAGAGTTTTACTAGACCTGGTCGGGTCTAGGTTTGTATTTATTGAGCTTGAAGAGTTGTTTTGGGTACATCAAGATCAGAGCTAGTTGCCAGCATGTACATTTTTTATATTATATATGTTATGATTTTTTTAAGCATATATTGTAAATTGTAAAGAATGATTTGAATAATTTTGTTTAAGATGGGATTTTATATATAATGTTGATATATATATATACCTATATATAAGTATTTTGAGAAAATATGGAGAAATTGAGAAGTATTGGTGAATTGATTTTATTTGGAGTGTTTGTTTTATGCATGTTGTGTTTTGTTGAATTTTGGAAACGTTCAAATTACAGACAAAACTCTGACAAATTTTTCCTAGAGATTTTCATATAAAATATTTATTTTGGATTCCTATAACAAGTAAAGAATATTTATATACTATTTATTTTATATATTATCATTTGAAATCTTAAAACACAAATGTATAAAATTTTATTAAATCAGTTTGTGACATATTTATACCGTATATGTGTATTTTACATATGCTGAAAATATGTATTGTACGTATATAGGGTATAAGGGTGTTACATTTATTTTGGTATCAGAGCCTAAGTTTGAGGTTCTCAACCTAGGTGGGATGATAGAGAGAAAAATTAGAATAAAAAAATAAATTTTCAATTGTAATGCATGCATTGGCAATGACAATTTATCTGATCCCTGATGTGGCAATGTCCATTTGATATAATGGATATGAGCTGAGATGGTGTCTGGGTTGCATAGATCAGAGTGGCGCAGTGGAAGCGTCATTCTAGATATTATGGATTAAGAATTTTTGAAACTTTTATTTGAAATTTAAAATTTATAGCTGATTCAATTGATGAATAAGTGAAATTAGAAAAACAATCTAGGAAATAATTTAAGATATAAAAATAAAAAGTTTGAGAAATGAGCATGATAGTTACAGAAAATTTTATAGATGTACTGCAAAGTGATATTGTCTGAATTGTTGGACAAATATAGAAATGTTGGATGAGTTTGAACATTTAATAGAAAGTTTTTCTATATGTTAGAATCCAATTGTATAAAATTTTATAAATTTTAAAGATGGATCTCTAATTAAAAAAAATAGAAGAACACAGATTGTTGGAGAAATTTCAGCAACTCAAAATCTGTAGAAATTAAAATAAAATAAATCTAGAAACTATGGTAAACAAACCCAGAAAAATCTAAAAATTTACACACAATATCATATGTATTCCTATAACATATGGTTAAAATTTCATGAATTTTTATTAAGGTTTGATACCTAAAAAAAATGGACAACCGGGTGCTGCCAGAAAAATTATTAAAGAGACAGATTCTTTGATTTTGGAAGATTTAATTTTTAAATATATTAAATCAACTTGGGAAAATCTAAAACTTTAAATATAAGTCCATATATGTGTCAAGTGCACATGGATAAAAGTTTACAAGCTTTTATAAAGAATTGGTAAGGAATATAAAAATTAAAAGTGAGATTGACATGAAACTGAGGAAGTCATGCAGTTTTGTGTAAGTAAGTAATAAATTAATTTTATGAGACAAATGAATGAAGAAAATTATAAAAATTTATATGCATATGGGTATAAGTATAAAAGGAATATGGAGTTTTTAATAATTTTCAACAAAGAATTCATAATTAAAATCAAAGAGTGAAATCATATATGATAGAGAATTATTTATTATGGAACAATGATGCATAATTTAGGGTTGAGTGTGTAAAATTAAAGTATCTAAATGGATGATGTTAATTAGTGTAAGGACATGAATTAGTGTTGTTTAAAAGTAAATGTTATGATCTTAAGATTGAGAATGTGATATGGGTGAGATTTGGTGAGGTTCATGTTGTTGGTTGCATTATATAAAATTTAAAATTTTGAAATGAGTTTCTATAATTGTGAAAGTGATGTGTTTTGATGTTATATTAATATAAAAATAATGTTTATAAAGTTAGCTCTTGAAAGTGAGATTAATGGAATGAAGTTTAAGTAAAATAGTAAATTGAAAATTTAGAGTTGTAAGGGAATTTCGATGAGGATTGTTTAGATATTGATAGTTTAATATTTAATAAGCATGGGAGTAATTTTGAATGAGTAATGTTACTTATAAAAGTACTAACTAAGGTGTAATGTGGTTGATAATATAGAAATTTATTATGAAATAAAGGGAACTGATCAAGCAAGTGAAAATGAGTTACTTTAGTTAATTGAATTGGAAATGATGAAAATGGATATGAAAGGTGTGATCAATGCAAAAAAAAAAAAAAAAGTGAGAGAGATGTCACAATGGAAACGTGACTAAGATTTATTTGAAGTGTTAAAAAATATATATATAATAAGAAACTTATTTAAGAGATGGGCAATTGAATAAGGAAGATGTTAATTATGTTGTGGTCAGAGTGTGTATATATGTTGAATTAATGAATAACCTAAGTAATGTCAAAAGAATGAGAAATGATAATGTTCTCTGAAAGGTGATAAATGTTAACTTTGTATAGGTTGTATATAAAAGAGGAATTGAGTATAATTGTATGATTTGTGTGATGAGATTTTTTTTTTCTATATGGACACAAATATGATATGTAAGAAAATGTGGAAAGTAAGTCACATTGTGATTATGACTTACGAAGGTGCATGTGGATGATTAAAAAATATATTATCGAGTGTTTACTACCTTATACAAATACATGTCTGGTGATATTGAGAATGATATTGCATATATTAATAGACCTGAAAGAGATTAGGTCTTGACCTGCGTAGAGTTAGGTCATGTGATGAATTGAGATTGAGAATGGACCCGAACAGAGCTGGATGGTGAAATTGTTATTTTAACAACTGAACTTCATGATTGTATAGTGTTTTAGTCCTAAAGTGTATGCGTATAAATAAGAGATTGTAAGGAAAAAGGAAAGTATAATGAAGAAAGTATGGAAGTGAAAAAAAAAAAGAAATGAATGAAAATTTTTATAAGAGATAGATTAGAAATGGAGTAATAAATGGAAATTGTGTAAATTAGCATATGAACAAATGTGTATATGTAAGAGATGTTAATGATAATATTTTTGAAACATGAGTTAGGCTAATGATGATCAAGTGATCAAGAGTAAATTGCTTTGAAATAGAGCTGAAACATGTTAACTTTTTTGTGTATCAAAAGATTAGAAAATGAATATGTGATTTTTGCGATACGAACTTAGCATTTTGATTGGAAATGTTTGAAGTAGAATGATAGAAGGGCAATATTTGTTTATAAGCCATGGATGTGACCATTATTATGACATGACCGTTGGATAGTTTTGGTGAGATTGATAGTTATGCTTCAAGAAACATGGTCGAGACTTATGGTTTGCATAGTTGTATCTTATAATTTTGTACTAGAAATTTGTTTATAATTATAAAAAGTGTGAAAACAGAAGAGAATTGTGAAAATATGATGAGCTTTAAGTGATGTGTAAGAAAATTGATTTTTGTAAATATAGTAACTATAAGAAATGTGAGAAAATGGTAAATGAAAGGAATTATGAAATGTGAGTAAGATTTATAATGAATATGTTTGAAAGTGGTATAAAATGAATAAGTTGATGAAAATGATGTGTAAAGTAAACGAGACTAGGGGAAATAAATATTATCTGTAATGATGAATTCGAAGAGAATTAAAATTTGAGAATAAATTTGACCTAATAGAATTAGGTCATGAATTGAAAATAGATTGATGAATTTAAAATAGACTAAAGGTTGGTCAGAATAGAATAAGGTTGTGATGGTCATATTGTGATAGTTAGATTAATTGATCCTAAATGTAATAAGTTTACAAGTATATATTGAAATTCAATGTGTGTAGTTGTATTAAGAATATGCAAGCTATATGATAATGTGCATTATACAACGTTTTGATATGTATATGCATATGAAAGAAGCTAAGTTATATTAGTTTCAAATAATCATAAGAGAAAAGTGTTAGTTATAGTATAATTGGAATGAATTTTAATAAGGAAATAAGATTTTGTTGTTGTATAATGGTGATATTAAATTAATATGTGGTAATTGTATAAAGAGTAGGATCAAAGTGAAGATGTGTAAAATTATTGTGTTAAGATAAAAGTTATTAACATTTGAATTTAAGGTGATGAGAGTATATTTTTAAGATAATAAAGTGATTAGATATCTTGAGTGCAATAGGTGTGTGGTGTATATATATTAAGGAGATGAACTAATTTTGTCTAATGACAATTCGATTGAAGATATAATAATCTGTTATGACTGTTTGAGTAAATAGACAGTATAATGATGTGTTAGGGAATGGTAAAAAGGAAATTAAGAATGAACCTAAGGGGGAGAATAGAAATTATGTAATTTGGTAAAATAATGATTTGGATGATTTATTACTATACTGGATAATTTCGAGGACGAAATTATTTAAGGGGGAGAAAATTGTAACATCCGTGATTTTGGAGAAATTAAATAAGTATTTGTAGATATAAATTGTATATACTCAATATATATATCTAGAGTATATATAACATATACATATGGTATATTAATTGTATATGTTGGATTAATACATTACATACTTAATATTTAATATACATATAAGGTACATTTGATGTGTATATAAGATACACATTACTTGTGCATAAGTGTAATATCCTAAATTTTTGAAAAGTTCTAATTTTTGGAAATTTGATAAAATAAATTATAATTTAAATGGATAAATTAAATTAATGGTTTTAAAGGAAAAATGAAGGGGTTTTAAATGAAAAAGTGGATAATATATGTGATATATATGTAAAATATACATAACATATAAAAGTCAATACTTTTTAAAAGAAAAGTCAAAGTAAAAGGGTATTTTGGTAATTAAATCTTAAAATTTTAAAATTAATAAAATAATTAAAAAATAAATTATTTTTGAATGGAAGATGGAATTTAGGACTTTTAATTTATTAAATAAATAATTAAATAATTAATTATTAAATTATTTTAATATATATATATGGTTTAAAATTAAAGGGTGAAAGAAAAGTAAAAAAAAAATAAAGTCTTCTTCTTCTTCTTCTTTCCTTCAAGGCCGAATTTCATGTAATATCCCTAAGTGTGCTTAGAAGTTATGATAATGTTGTTATTATTGAATTGAGTGTGTGATTGATAAGTGGTAATTATGTTGTTTGAAGAAAAGCATTGTGTAGAGTGAAGTGTATATGTTGTGTATATGGTCATATATATATAATATAAGTTGGTCAAAGGGCTTGGTCAAGGGAAGAGGATATTTTATTTGTGATTGTGAAATTACCAACATGGGCTTGTAAAAGACAAAGGTTTAGTTATATGGTTGAGGGTAGTTTAGTAATTTTCTTTTGGAAGGGTATTTAATGCCTATTGACTTTGTGTTTTCTTCATCATTTCTTCTTCTTCTTGTTGTTGATGGCCGGCTCACTCAAAGACAAAGGAAAGCAAGAGAGCAAGTGATGATTTTGGAATTTTAAGCTCAAAAGTGAAGGAAGATCTCAAGTATACAAGTTGGAATTTCAAGAATTTCATGATTTTAGTAAGTTTTCTCTTGTTTGCCTTTGTTATTTTTGAAGATGTGTGTGAGTTGAGTTAGGGTTATTGATAGTATGATTAAGTGTGTTGATGATTTGTTGATTAGAGTTGAAATTGATTTTAAAATAAGAAGTTAAATTGGTGTTGGTGATGGAAGAGTAAGAGTTGTGTTTAGTGAATATTTTTCTGTTTTACAATTAGTAAAGGCTGTGACTTGTATGATTTTTAATTAATTATAGAAAAATGTTCTTGAAGTGAATTTTTGATATGTTGTGCCTCTATGAGTCTAGAATGACTGAAAAATATGTTGATTCGATTTTGGAATGGTTATGAGTTTAGAAAGATTATTTTTATTAGACCTGTTCCAGCAGGTACCTTAACTGAGACAGCTATATTTCGGGATTTTTAATAAAATGTAGAAAAATCATATCCAATTGAATTTTGGATATGTTGTTTCTTAGTGAGTCTAGTATTTGAGAAAAATAATTTGGAACCACGTTGATTGAATTTGATTTATGGAATTCACAAAGTTCAGAACTGCTGCCAGGATGCAGGGCAATTGGGGCAGTCTGGTTAGGTGAACTATTTGACCAAGATTTTGTGTTCAGTTTGATCTGAAATTTTAAAGGAATGATTTTAAGATACAAAACTAAATTCTGTAAAAATTTTAGAATTTGTAGTCAAGTAGATTATTTTATACAAATTTTCAAAATAAGGATAAAATGGAGTCTAAAACCAGAATGTACTATTCATATGGTCATTTTGCTTATATTCCTTTTGGATTAGGTTGTGAAGAGGTTGAATTGCCCTAATTTGTGAAGTGAAGAACTATTGAGTGGAGAAGAGTTTAGAGTGGTGTGAAATGTTATTAAGGTAAGTACCAATGTTGCATGATTGCATTGTTAATGCATATCACTAATGTATTTTGATGTGTTTATATCATTAATGATATGTATATATATATAATTGTGTTATGGGAAAATGAAAGATGTGAATGATTTGATGAATATTAATGTATGAGAATACAATTGATTGAGTATAATTAAATAATGTTAGGTAAATTATTACATTGTTAATCTAATGTGACTTGTATAGTGTGAAAGAGAAGAGGATCATTCAACAAGGTATGAGCTATGCAAATTTATTATGATAAACACTTTTATGAAGAATTACTTTAATGTACTTTGTAATGTTATAGCAATGATGCTATATGTATAGTGTGAATCATGTGATTGAATAATGATATGTTCATTTGGTTAATGTAATTGATGTTGAGTATTATAATGATGATGCACATGATACTATATGAATAATACTATGTTTTGTGTATTATGAATCTTGTGAATTGTATTGTGCTATATGAATAAGGTACTTTGTAATGTTATAGCAATGATGTTATATGTATCATATGGATTGAAATAGGATATGTTGTGAAGCCATTGTAATTGGCCATGATGATTCAAATGTGAGATGAAGCCATTGTGATTGGCTATGATGATCTAATTGAAAGAAACAAGGCATGTTTACCTAGATGATAATGAACATTGAGATTGAAATTGATAATGAAACAATAAGTGAAATATGTGTTTAATGTGTTATTCAGTCTTCAGAGTTCTGGGTTTGGAGGCATGCCTATAAAATGAAAAAGGTAACAGTCTTGCCGGGTTGAGGATCTCTTCAAATTGAGTTGAATTGAGGTCCAAGAGACTGGGTCTGTTACACTATGAGAATTGTGAATATGAAATATATGATTGGTAACAGTCTTGCCGGGTTGAGGATCTCCTCATGATGAGTTGATGGTCCAAGAGACTGGGTCTGTTACACTATCCATGGATAGAAATATTGATATATGATGCCTACGGGCTTGATGATTATGATTATAGACCAAAGCAGTAACTCTGAACTCTGAATAACATAGTGGTGTCTGTTGGGCCCGAGTCTGTCTTTGTTGTCAATGTGATATACAAATGTTGAAAGAAATGGATAATGAAATCTTTGGTATACTTCATTGGACATGTGATTGATGATATGTAATATGTGCGTTGAAATATTGATTATGAGCACTAGTGATGAATCATTAATGTTGAATTGTGAATAAAGAAATGTTATGATTGGTATGATGTATAATGTGTGTATTAGCATTGATTGTGAATTCAATTGATGAATTGTGGTTGATGACAATGATTGTCTTAATTGGAAATGTGACTTATGATTAGTATGATGTATAATGTGTGTATTGAGATGTTGATTGTGAATATTAGTGATGGGTTGGACTTGGTAGAAATGTTATGTTTATATGTGTATAAGATAGGAGATTAGTTGAAAGATATGAAAGGTGCAAATGAATAGGGATAAACTTAATAAGAACTAAAAGTATATGGAATTGAGATATCTTTATATGTTAGTGTTTCCATGATATATGTTTGTATTTTATATTTGTACTACTAAGCTTCCGAGCTTAGCGCGGATGTATTATCGCGCAGGTAGCTTGGTGGAAGATATGAAGTCTTTTGGTAGGCCACGAGAAGAGTAAGATTTTGTCGAGACCAACTAGAGGGTAATGCATACATGTATCCACTTTAAGTATGTTATATTATATGTATAAATGAAGTTTTGATATAGACAATAATTTGTAAGTGTTCTTTAAATTGACCTATTATGGTTTGAATTTGTTACAGGTATTGAAAGGTAAAAAAAAAAAAAGTGGCATCCTTATACTTTATATACTTACTGTATGTATACTAGGTATATGTATAGTATTTATATGGAGTATTGGGGTGTTACATTTCATGGCTTCAAGAGAGAGATTTTCTTCTTCTATATTCCAAAAATTGAAGAGATTTTAAGGATTCAAGTGGAGTTTTAGAAGTTTCTTCATCAATTGGTAAGCTTTCTTACCAAATTTTCAAATTCTATGGAAAAGTGTGTTATGTAAATTTTGGAATTCTATAGTAGCATGATTTAATTGCTTAATTGGATATGAATGAAGTTGTTTTGATTGGTTATTAATGATTTTAAGGTTGGATTAAAGAAATGGTTGAGTTTGGGTAAGATTGGTGAAGAGAGAGAATTTAGGGTTATGTAATTTTTGGTGTTTTGAAATCATGGTTTTTAATTGTGTAAATTGATTCCAAATGAGTTGTTTTGATACATAAACAAGTATTTTAAAGTCAAATATTGGATTTGGTTGTGTTTGGTTGGAGTTTGAGAATGGAAGTGGAGATTTAGGGTTTTGGAAAAGTGATTTTCCAAAGTGGTTGAATTGTGTGATTTTATTTGTTTAAGCATGTTGTTTAGTGTTAAAAGTGATGAATATAAGCTTGAAATGAGTAATGGATTATGTTGGAATGGAAAACCTTCAATGGGGGAAGGTTATGCTATTTTTGAGATTTTGTGTATAAGAGTGTATTGTTATAATGTAAATGATTTAAATGTATTAAAATATGTTTTTAATGATATTAATAAACTTAAAACACTAATTTAAATGGTTTGATATGGTTTTTCAAAGTTAAAGTGAGGTGAAGCTTAATTTTGGGATTTGGTTTAGAGTGATGTTTAATTATGGTTTGATGTTGAGAATACCTTAGAATATGATATTAAATGATTATGTATGATCACATTTGGTATAGGCATTGAGGGAGGTTGATTTGTTTCATCCAAGTGGTGAAGGGCAAGTTGGAAGTATAGGATTGGAGGTTGTATTATGCTTGCTTTGGGTTGCTAGTAGATGTACGTACAAACTTTGAGCATAATGTTTATATTTGCATGACATTTGGACCACATTTTGGTTGAAAAATGTGTTAAGCTACTTGGTTGATTGATTGAGTATGAATAATATGCTATGACATTTGTAATGTCATATATGTGTTAAACGCATTGTGAAAAGCCATTGATAATGGCTAAATTTTGTAAAGTGTGAAATATGCATATTATGTGAAAATATCCAAAGTAATTGGGTAATGTGTTGTGAATGCAAAAAGAGATATGTGGAATAATGAAATGAATTGATATTGATAAAAATGAGAAAAAATGAGAAAAAAATGAGAAAAGTGAGAAAGATGTGAAAGATGTGAAAAATGAAAAAAAAGTGAAAATAAGGCAATGAGCGTAGTTTGATTATGAGAAATAAAATGAGAAATGAATTGTGAAAGTATTTGATAATGAGATAAATGAATTAATTGTGTGCCTAGTATGTTATTCAATTTTCAGAGTTCTGGGTTTGGCGGCATGCCTATGAATTGCTGGGCAGGTGAAAAGACCGGGTCATAAGCCGAGCCCAGCTGATAAATGATAAATATGATTTTTTTGGGGTGAAAAGATTGGGTCGTAAGCTTCAAAAACCGTAGTAGTCTAGCTGGATTGAGGACCAAGATACTGGGGCCTAAGGGTCTAGCCGGGTTGAGGTCCAAGAGACTGGGGCTGTTACATTATCCATGGATATATATATTGCCTACGGGCTAGACACATGGTGTCATTATGGACCAAAGCAGTAACTCTGAAATTTGAATAGCATATTAGATCCTTTTTGGGTCCATGCTTGTCTTTGCTTTAATATGAATTATGAATTGTGATACAATTGAGCAATATAATGTTATGAGTTGTGAGTATGAAATATTTGAAAAATATAATAAAGTGAAATGATGTGACCTTTATATGCATTATGCATTGACATTACTTTACATTTTTATTATTATTAAGGTTTGTACCATTAGGCTTCGGCTTAGCACGATTGTAATTCGTCGCGCAGGTGTCATAGATATTTTGATAGAGCCGGAGAGTTTCACTAGACCTGGTCGGATCTAGGTTTGTATTTATTGAGCTTGAAGAGTTGTTTTGGGTACATCAAGATCAGAGCCAGTTGCCAGCATGTACATTTTTGATTTTATGTATGTTATGATATGTTTTTGAAGCATATATTGTAAATTGTAAAGAATGATTTGAATATTTTTGTTTAAGATGGGATTTTATATATAATGTTGATATATATATATACCTATATATAAGTATTTTGAGAAAATATGGAGAAATTGAGAAGTATTGGTGAATTGGTGAATTGATTTTATTTGGAGTGTTTGTTTTATGCAGGTTGTGTTTTGTTGAATTTTGGAAACGTTCAAATTACAAACAAAACTCTGGCGAATTTTTCCCAGAGATTTTCATATAAAATATTTATTTTGGATTCCTATTACAAGCAAAGAATATTTATATACTATTTATTTTATATATTAGCATTTGAAATCTTAAAACACAAATGTATAAAATTTTATTAAATCGGCATGTGACAATTTTATACCGTATATGCGTATTTTACATATGCTGAAAATATGTATTGTATATATATAGGGTATAAGGGTGTTACACCCTTACTTTTTGAAACTGTATAAACTTAAATCATTTAAGTGATGTCATATAAATAATAGATAAAATATTTCTTGCTAAAACACATACATAACTTCATTACCAAATGTTTATCCAAAACATTCTTGATAGTTTGTGATATATATACATATATACATCAAAATATAACATAATATACATGAAGTTAAAATATACAAAAATATAAAATATGTACATGCTGGCAATTTGTCTCTGATCTTGATGTCCAACAATAAACTCTGCACTCAAGATCTCAAGCCTAGACTCGATTTGGTCTAGATGAACTTTCCGGCTCAACCGGATCTACCCTGTCATCTGCGCGACGAATCACAATCGCGCTAAGCCAAAAGCCTAGTAATATAAACTTTGATGACAATAAAGCTCAAATGCAATGCCAATGCACAATGCATAAGGATATTATATCTCATAACATTATATCTTAATATATTGCTCAATTGTTCCACAATTCATAATTTCCATAAAAACAAACACAAGTATGAGCCCAAAAGGATCTAATATGCTATTCAAATCCCAGAGTTACTGCTTTGGTCCAAGATGACACTATGTGTCTAGCCTTGAAGGTAAATCATAATCACAATAAGGATAACCTCATATGTTACATCCCAACTAGGCTTCAAGGACTAGGACCAACCCATCTTCAAGGGACTGCTACATCATGTAACATCCCAACTAGGCTTCAAGGACCAAGCCCAACCTAGCTTCAAGGGAGTGTTACGTCTTAGGCATGCCGCTAAACGCAAAACTCTAAAAATTGAATAACATGCTAGGCACACAATTCTTTCATAATTCCATTATCAATATCTTTCTCATTTTATCAAGATAAAGCTAGGCACAATGCCTCAATTATCTCATTCATATCAATATAGCCATCACCAATGGCTTTACGTACCATCTTTAATGTATACATAACAAATTGCATTACCCATACTTTTTGGGTCATTATCATATTTTGCACATAGTTCACATTACATATAATGCATTTGTGACATTATACAAATCATAACATATTACTCATGCACCAACAATGTAGTAAGTAACTTAACACTGTTTCCAACCAAATGTGTTAAGTCCAAATGTCATGCAAATATAAGCAATTATTCAAAGTTTATACTTACCTCTAAAAGCAACAAAACAAGCTCAAACACCACTTTTATCCTCCTCTTCCAAGATATCCCTCAACAGTTGGATTGGGTAACTCAAGTCTCTTCAAAGCCTAAACCCAATGTGATTATAGGTAATCACTTAGTAACACACTTATAGGCATATACAAAACCTCTCAACATAAGGATAAAAAACCCAAAGGAAAATATGGAAAAGAATTTTCTAGGGCAAAATCTACACATGAAACGCTCAACAACATGGGCGTGTCAATGACCGTGTCCTAAACCCACAACATAGAAGTTTTGACACGCTCAGTGATATGGGCGTGTCAATGACCGTGTCCTAAGCTCTGTATTACAACAGATAAGGCACGTTCAGAGACATGGGTGTGTCCTTGCCCGTGCCAAAACTCCTACAACAAAGTAGTTGTGACACTCTTAGTGACATGGGCGTGTCACTTCACGTGTCAATACTATAACATTACAGAAGTTGTGGCATGCTCAGTGACATGGGCATGTTACTTCATGTGTCACCAACACTAAAAATAGAACCATCGACACGCCCAAAGACATGGCCATGTCACCGGGCGTGTCAGGCCAAAATTCTGATATCGACACATAATTGTCACTTCCAAAATTATCTTTCTTTACCCTTTTCAACTCTATTCAAACTCAATCAAATCCATCATTTTACCATAAAATACTTGTATATACATCACAACAACTCAATTAAAAGAAAAATACACAATTTGAAACCATGACTTCACAACTCAAAAGTTACATAACCCAAAACTCTTATTCTCTTCACCAAACTTAACCATTTCTTCAATCCAACCCTAAAGTCATAGTTAACTACTCAAAAGAACTTCATACATACCAATACCAACCATTAACACATACAACACCAAACATCCAATTCACACATATACAAACTTTCATAGAAAATCATGGAAACAAGTTGGAAACTTACCAAATATGGAGAAAATCCTCAAAACTCCAACTTGAACACTTGAAATCCTTCAATTACTTGAGCTTACAAGAAACAAATTTCTCCTTTCCTTTAATGGAGATAGCCGGCCTTCAATGGAAAAAGAAGAAGAAGAAGATGATCATCCACTCATCTTTATCCAACTAACACTCTTTTAACCATACAAATATCACACTTTCACTCTCCACTAAGTAATATATATATATATATTACTTAATTTAATATAAAAAAATCATGTGCCACTAACAACATAATTAATTTTTCAATAAATTAAAATAACATTTGACTAAGTTAAAATGTTGACTTGCATATATTATGTATATCTACATATAAATATCATATACACATTTTACTTTTTCACTTATATATATATATATATGCTTTTAACTTATTTATTTAATTTTCAAAAATTAAAATTTTTAAAATTTTGGGATATTACGCTAAACTTTAAGAAACCCTAATTCATATATTAAAACTCTAATTTTACATATTTATTATTCAATGTAAGAATAAAACCTAGGTTTGATTATTTAACTTATCATTATATGTTTGTGATGAATGTTTTATTTTTTGGATGATTTACTTTTAATTATTATGAATGTTTGAATGGTTTAATTTATTTGGTTAATTATTTTAATGTTGATTATTTTGATTTCAAAGATGTAAGAGGTATGTTTTCACTTTGTGGGTACCTCATTAGTTAAATTCAATGTAATTTAATTTTTTTGAGAATTTGGATTAATGTAAAGGATATGTTTCCACCAAATGGTGGGTGTCCTATTTATTTAGTTTTGGACATTAGACAATTATTGTACGGGTATGTTTCCATCTTGTATGGGTGCCCATCTTATTATTTTATTTGAACTTGTTTTAATTTTAATACAATAATTACTTATTTCAATAATTGCCTGTAATATGGATGATATTATAATATTTAAGAATTTAATAATATTTAGACCTGAAAAGGAGGCAGATTCTAATGAACCGGGCATTATAGGGGTGTTGGATCATTCTCACCTTCCCCATACGTATTCAACTTTTTGAACCCAATAGGGGGTTAGGGATTCCTTAGGAATCGAGTCATCCACCCATTTCTTTCTTCCTATCTGGGTGGCGACTCCATTTTCTCCAAGTTTAAGCCCATGTTCTCTAAAGCCCTAAGCCTAACAGTGCCAACGTCATAAGAACCATTTCACATAGGAGTGGAGGCAAAAATCCCCACTCACAGGTGCCAACAAGTAGGCCTTGATCTTTTAAATGGTTCTTGGAATTTAGGTGTCCACTCTTTGGGTTGATTCTTTCTCAATAGTTTGAAAATGGGCTCATAAATTTCAGTGAACTTGGCTATGAGCCAGGCTATATCTTGGAGCATACCTAAGAATCCGCTTATATCCTTTTTTCTTAAGTGTGGGCATTTGTTGGATGGCTTTAACTTTATTTAGGTCTACTTCAATCCTCCTATGACTAACCATGCAGTCCAATAACTTTCCCTCAGTTGCTCCAAACACACACACTTCTTTAGGTTAAGGCAGAGCTTGTACTCTTTCATCCTTTGAAGGAATCTTTCTAATGCAGCAACATTTCCTTCTCTCATCTTGGAATTGACTATCATATCATCCACATATACCTCAATCTCCTCATGGATTTGATCATGGAATAGAGTTATTTCCATTGGTTGGTAGGTGGCCTCTACATTCTGTAGTCCAAATGGCATTACTCTATAAGAATAAGTCCCCCACTTAGCTATGAGGGCCGTTTTGTCTTTATCTTCTTTAGCCATCAAAATTTGGTTATACTCAGAGGACCCATCCATCAAAGAGTACATTGCACATGAAGATGGATTGTTCACCAACAAATCAATATAGGGTAAGGGGGAAATCCTTTATTCAAGTCTCTATAGTCCACAAACATTATGACCCGCCGATTCTTCTTTGGTGCTAAAACTATATTGGCAAGCTGTGTTGAGAATTCCACTACTTCTAAGAACCCAACTCTGATTTGCTTTTGGATCTCTTACTTGAACTTCTAGGCCCATTCTAGTCTCATTCTCCTTAATTTCTGCTTGACTTGTTTATAATTTGGGTAAGTAGGGTTGACTATTTAGGCCATGCTTCGATCTATCCCAGGCATATCTTCATAGGTCCATGCAAAATTCTTCATATTCCCTTAATACCTTTTCTAATTTGCCATTCTCTTCACCAACTGGATCTTGTTCAAGTACAAGTTTGCATAGATTTTGGTTATTTCGTAAGTTGAATTCACTTGTTTTAATATTATTAATACAAAGAATGCTTATGCAATGATCATATGCATTCATAATGCCATCAGGAAAAACATTAAAAAAATAAACCAAACCATTAAATGCATTAAATTTAGAAAGAGGTACATCATCAAACATATCATAAGCCATAGATACATTATCAAGATCATTTATAGTTTCATAGTTTAAAGCTAAGGCCTCTTCAATAAGCAACTCTTCCTTGATCTTTTCATCCCTTTTGTCTTCAATCTTTAAGTTCTCAATCTTCAGGATCTCTTCAAGGCCCACAACTTCTCTTTCTTTAACCACATCCATAAAAATCTCAAAACTTGCCTTCATAGCCCATCAATCACTATGGGCTCCAATGTGAACTAATAATTTCGATGCCCATTACCCTTTGTAAAGCAGTCTTGGAGCTTGACCTTCTTCCTATTCCCATCTTCATCACAACTATAGCTCAATCCCCTTTTATCAACTTGGCCATTGAAATGAGGAACTTCTGGTACACCTTGACTACCTTTACCCAAGCCTATTAAAAGAAAGAATCTCATCTTTTTCATTATGCTTAATACATGAGGGTCCATTTCACCATTATAAATTTGAGCCACTTGAAATCCAATTGAGAGGTTATCCAAGGCCCAATAATGTTATGGTCTCTCTGGCTAGCACCGCCTTGATCAGAACTATATTACCTCTATGGGGGAACTTGACCATTTGATGTAAAGTGGATAGGACTCCTCCTAACTTATAAAATTAAGGTTAGCCCAATAACAAAGCAAAGGTAAAGGAGATATTGAGGATAGTAAAAGCTATATCATTTTCAATGGGCCCACTAAATCTAAAAGCCATTATATCTGAAAGTTTGTTGCACCGCTGTCAATCTTCGTCGAAGCGAGTTCTTGGCTTTCAGTTTACTTCAATTTATTTTTCTTTTTGTGTTTTTTATTTTTTCTATATTTTATTATTCTATTTTCCTATTCTGCCAGTCTTTCCTATTTTAGATTTTGTTGTTTCATTTACCTAAATTTGAAAATTCCTCCATTTTTGTTCCTTTTGTTATACAATTTAAACTAAATTAAATTAGTAATTTAAATTAGTCCATTTTTATGATTCTTTTCTTTTTGATTTAGCATAGTGAAAAACTTTAGATCTTTATATGTGATGACAAAAATATGTTTGAAATGAAGATTTTTTATATAAAATAAATTTTCATTAATAAATCAAAAAGTACATATGTAAGGTACAAATAAAATTATATAATTTTAAAGTACATAAAATGTATATAACTACTGAAGTTATTGAATCTTTTTAAACTTCTTTGATGCAAACAGTGGATAATGATAACATGCCACAGACAATCTGGCATTTAGTGGAACACTCATTCTTTCTATTTACTGTAGAAAAATATCGAGTCATTTTTCATAACTATATGACACCTCTATTAGAGAAGGATAAACTTTCATTAGTAGAGGACACATAATCTTCAATAGGGCTATAAATAATCCAAGCTACTCGAGCTTGGCTAAGGTCTTGGCTCAATAAAAGCACATTTATGCTTGATCTTGAACTGCTCATTTATTAAATGAGCTAAGCTCAAGCTAATAAATACTTAGCTCATTAGCTCGCGAGTTGGTTCATTTAAAAAGCTCATGAGTTAAACTCATAAGCTAGCTCATTTATTATTATGTTGGATTAAAAATATATATAATTTAATTTATAAATATTAAATTTTATATATGATATATTAATTTTTTTTCTAATTTAATTTATATAATTTATTAATATATAGTATATGAGATAAATAAATTAAATAATATAAAATATAAATAATTTAGTAATTTATAATAAAATATAAAATTATTGTAATATAATATTTTATTTTTGTTAATGGATAATCATATTATTCATCTTTCATAAAAATGATAATTTTATTATATCCTTTATGAAAATGTAAAAAAATAAATGAATGAAAAATAAAAACTGAAATAAGTTTGTTGAGCTCGTTAAATTTATTTAAATCAAGCTCGAGATACATTATATATGATCTGGCTCGATACAAGTTTGGACTCAACTTGAGCTCGGTTCAAGTTCGAATTTGAACTCAATTATTTTATAACGAATCGAGCTTGAGCTTTTCAAAGCTTAGCTCGGCTCTACTCGACTCGATTACAGCCATAATCTTCAAATAAGGAAGAACAAAAATCCATAATAAAAACTTAAATTGCACTCAATTTTATTCTAAAAGAAAAAAAAAGAACAAACAAAGAATTTCAGATCTTTATTAATCTGAAAATTTATTTTAAGGATAAACTACAAATAAAAACACATAAAACTAAGAAAATAACAAACACTAAATTTTAGATCTATATTGATCTGAAAGTTATTTTGAGAACAAACTTGAAATAAAAAAAATAAAACTAAGAAAAGAATAAATAAGACGAACGGGGTTGTCGCCGGTCAGTAGACTAGTAGCAATCCCATTCTCAAATTAAGGAGAAGAAAAAATTAATGAAAATGGAGAGAAAAAAGGTGGCTAGAGTTTTTATTTTTATTGAAATGAAGAGTTTAACTAAAAAGAAGAAACAATTAATCTTTTCATAAGATTATAACAATGACGGTGGACACAAGTACTAAATAATCGACCCAACTGATGAACTAACTAGTTAATTTTTGAAAAAAATAGAGAAATATGTTCCTAAATATTTCATTATTTTAGCACAAATAGTTTAAAATTTTTAGAAGAATAGAGCTCTTAGACTATAGCTGCTAGAAAATATAAAGGTGAAAAAGCATAATATAATAATAATGCCATATGTTGATATGAAAAGAAATTACTTCAAATCCTGACTTAGAGCGCAAATAAACAAGTAGATTTGATTATTGTAGACCCTTCAAAATGCTAACTAACAACTAGAAAATACATCAATATTGAGGAAATAAAGAGTTTTTCGGCATTGGTAGACACGACCTAGTGGTATATTTTTCACTAATTATGACCGTCTAGCCTGCAAACAGATGACAAGAAACTAGATGCAACTATTTTTTCAAGACTAGCATCAGTTCCTAATTCCAATTTTTTGACATGAGAAAAGGAGAAAAACAATAGCTCTTAAGTCTATAAAATATGAGAGCTCAAGTGAAAGTGATGGTGGTGATGACGATGAGATGGCCATGCTATCAAAAAGGGTAAATGATTGGAAGAGAAAAAAGAGGATGCAAGTTAACAAAGGATCATTCTCCAAATCATCTTTCAAAGATAAAGAAAAGAAAAATGAAGTCAAACGCTATGAATGTGGAAAATCGAGTCACATCAAAACTGAATGTTCTAAACTCAAGAATAAGAAGAAATGGGGCAAAGAGAAAAAGAAAGCTCTTAAGGCTACTTGATATGATGATTCCTTAAGTGAAGAATGTTGGCACTATGGATGGCACCAAAAGGAGGACAAGGTGGGAAGTTAAAATTTTTCTTATAAAGAAAGAGAAGTTTGAGGGAAGAAAAAAGAACATCAAGAATTATAATGGTTTAGGCAACAATCCCTACATCCACTCCCCAACCTATTAGAATTTTTCACTGTACTTAGAGTTTTGCAAGCTCACTCCTAACTTGGAGTTTTCACAAGCTCACACCAAACTTTACAAGTGTTTCATCAAGGCTAATATTCAAATCCCTTATAAGAGTTTTTAGGCTAACTTTCAAACCCAACAAGTGTTTATGGCTCATATTAAACCTTACAATGGTGTTTATGGCTAATATTCAACCCAACTCACATAAAGATACAGAGATGAAGAAATAAAGTGATCAATAGAAATGAAAGAGTTTGGCCTTTCTTAGATGATGTTCTTTCTATTGTTTAGGTCTTCTAAAGGGTGTATTTATAGTATCCAAACTCTATATGGTCGTTATAAAGAGTGTTCATGAAGATTCTTTTGCAACATCTATAAGTTTTGCATTTAATGTGTTTTCATAGCCTTATCCCAAGGGGACTAGGCTTGGTCCATGGGGGACAACCTTATCCTAAAGGAACAACCATGGTCTGAGGTGGACAAACATTTATCAATTGGAAATATCTAGCGGCTAGTGCCATATGTCATTCTTTCATTGGTTCTTCATATTATCAATGGAGCTTCAATCTTGGCTTTATGAATTTCCTAGTTAGGATATTCTTAGTCCAATCGAGATGTCATGTCTTCCCATGATCACGACTCATAAATTCACCTTGATCCTTTCTTGTGACTCGATGACTCAGTTTCCCAAGGTGACCAGAGTTGGTATAAGGGGAAAATCCAAAATCTTCTATTTTCCCATGAGGACCAGCCTTGGTCCGAGGGGGAAAGAATTGTTCCAAGGGAACCAATATTGGTCTAAGGGGAAAATCCATGTTCTTAGAACAACTTGATGAATCTTCAAGTTTCTTGTTTTGTACCTCTTTATAATTGTTTTTCCTACCATAAAAACACTTATTAACAACATTAGAACAATTTAAGTTTTTTTGCCATGATAAAAATCAAGATTGTAGGTCAACATCATTTTTATCCTGCGGACTCTAATTCCATGTTCAATTGTTTGATATCCTAATATGCCTTGTGCTCGAGTACCACAAGCAGATGGAATGCTTTGTTGAAGACTAGTTAGTATAGTGACATGCTAATGGGAGTTTTGAAAGTCGTGCGATAAGCCCACAATGCATCATCAAGTTTGAGTGACCAATATTTCCTTGAATTGCTAACTGTCTTCTCTAAGATCCATTTGAGCTCCCTATTTGATATCTCAACTTAGCCACTAGTTTAAGGGTGATAGGGTGTAGCTATCTTGTAGTGTACTCCATACTTCTTAAGAAGTGAATCAACGCTTTTGTTACAGAAGTGAATCAACGCTTTTGTTACAAAAGTGAGCACCACCATCACTTACTATAACTCTAGGAACTCCAAAACTTGTGAATATATTCTTCTTGATGAACTTGGTTACTAAACTTGAGTTGTTTGTTGGACATGTTACTGCTTCCACCCACTTTGATACATAGTCTCACCATTAAGATATATTGATTGTAAAAGGAAGGTGGAAAAGGTCCCATGAAGTCTATCCCTCAAACATCAAAAAGTTCAACTTTAAGAATTGAGTTGAGTGGCATATCTTACCTCCTTGAGATGTTTCCAGTTCATTGACAATGATCATAGACTTGAAAAAAAAAAGCACTTGCATCATTGTACATGGTAGGCACGAAAAATCCGAATTGCCAAATTTTAGCGATTGTCTTTGAAGTGCTAGAGTGGCCACCACATTCCCTTGAATGGCAAAAATCCAAGATGCTTTTGAGTTCTTCTTCTAATAAACATGTTCAAATAACCCTGTCCCTACAGTTTTTAAATAGTAGAGGCTCCTCCCATATATAATGTTTTATATCAGAAAGGAATTTCTTCTTTTCAGAAGAAAAAATTTCAATTGGAAGAATGCCACTAGCTAAATAATTGACAAAGTTAGCATACCAGGGTATATAATTTTTAAAAGATAAGAGGTTCTCATTGTGGAATGGTTCGTTAATGGGTAGTTCTTCTTCCTGATCCTTATGTTGCTCCAATCTTGAAAGGTGGTATGATACCACATTTTCAGCCCCCTTTTTATCTTTGATTTCTAAATCAAACTCTTGGAAGAGTAAATATTGGTTTAGCTTCCTTCTTACTCATAAGGTATTTGATAACAGCATGATAGGTGTAGAAAATGACCTTGTAACCTAAAAGGTAAGATCTAAATTTGTCAAGAGTAAAAACTATGGCAAGCATCTCCTTTTTTTTGTAGCATAATTGATTTAAGTTTCATAAAAGGTAAAACTTACATAGTAGATTATGTAACACCCCTATACCCCGTATACGTACACAGCATGCTAATACGATCGTAATATACGTATACTGAATATAGAAATGCCACATTTTACAAATCACTCATGTTATCACTCTTATATAACGTAAACAAATTTAAAAACTTTTGAAAGAGTTTATAAAACCCAATAAATAGAAAGTTCATTTAAAACGCAGCGGAAAATAGAACAAATGTTTACAAATACTTATACATCAAAATATCATAATATACAAACATAAAATATATACATGACTGGCAGCTCTTCTCTGATCTTTAAGTCCAAAAGTCAACTCTTCAATGTCTAGACTCACTCGGTCTCGAAGAACTCTCGGGTTCCACCCTGTTACCTGTGCGATGAACCACAATCGCGCTGAGCTAACAGCTCAGTGGTGCAACTCATACAAACATTATGCTATAATGCGATGCACATGTCACCATTATACATTTCATAAACAATACATAATCATATCACATTTCGTAATTATGCATTAGATTTCATTATTTCATTGTTTCTTCATTCATAATTCACATATTACAAATAAGACAGACATGGGCCCAAAACTCACTAATATGTGATTCAAAGTTCAGAGTTATTGCTTTGGTCCATATTGACACCTTGTGTCTAGCCCCGTAGGCAATATATATATATATATATCCATGGATAATCAACTAGATTGAAGCTTACGACCCAGTCATTTCACTCAATCTAGTTTCAATAATATGTTTTTGAGGTTTACGACCCGGTCATTTCACCCCAAAAACATCACATTTCACATTTATCAACTGGATTCGGCTTACGGGCCATCCCATTTCGCCTATCCAGTGATTCATAGGCATGCCGCCAAACCCAGAACTCTGAAAATTGAATATACATATTAGTCACACAATGATTTCATTTATTTCTTTATCAATATCTTTCTCAATTCATATCTCCTTTCATATTCCATAATCACATAGGCAACCATGCCTCAATTGTTCCATTTACATTGTCATAGCCAACCACAATGGCTTCATGTCACAACATATCTCAATTTACATTAATGTATTCATAATCAATTTCATTGAATAAACATATTATATTTCATCATTAATAAGCATCAGCAATATCATCAAATGTATGTTCAATCTCAACACTATATGAAAGTATGCAACAATGCAAGGTTTGTACTTACTTCAAAGCAACCTACACAACTCTAATCACTTACCTTTCAAGAATCTATCACCACTTGAGTTAGGGTAATTCACCTTCTTCACAACCTATTCCAAAAGAATGAGGAAACTCTTATAAGATCATAAGGTTAAGAATCAACTAGGGCAAACTCTAAACTTGACACGCTCACACACACGGGCGTGTCCCTGACCATGCCCTAACTCCACAATCACAGAAGCATTGACACCCTGGGCGTGTAATACATTCTGTGTCTCAGAAATATCGACACGTTCAACATCATGGGCATGCTCATGACCGTGCAAATTCTCAAAACTCATAGTAACTATGACACGCTCAACAACACGGGCGTGTTAATGGCCGTGTCACACCTACTGCCACTCAGAACAATTGACATGCCTAAGGACCTGGACGTGCTCCTGGGCGTGTCAAGCCAAAAACCCAAATTCCGGCCAAGACAACACCACTACCAACAAATCACTTCTATCCATCAACATCCACTACAACCCAACTTAACAAAACATACCCAAAAACCATCTCAAACTTACAACAACACCAAAACAAGCCAAAACACACATCAAACACAATCACAAACTTCATCAAAAACTCTAAACACAACCACAACTCAATCTATACCAACCAACTTACTCTCAACTTACTCTTCAATCCAACCCAAAAATCCCAAAATCACTTAAATCCAACACTCTTAAACACAACACACTCAACCATAACATACCAACAATCCATCAATCACCAAATTCACAATACAAACTCAAAGAAAGCAAGGGAATCAAGAGGAAACTTACCAAATAAGAAGAAAACTCTTGGATTCCTACTTGATCTCTTGAAAACTTCTTCAATCTTGAGCTTGGTAGAATCAAACCTCTCTTTCTTGCTCTCTCTCTTGTAACAGCCGGCCAACAAAAACAAAGGAAAGAAAGAAAATGAAAGGCACGAAGAAGGAGGAAGAAAGAAGAAAAGGAAAAGAAAGAAAGAGGCAAAAGTCAACCCTCTCTCTCCTCAAAACAATCTCCTCCACACAAATAATAATATAATATTCAAAATATCTCCATCCACTCATCTTATTCCACTAACTCAATTTCAAATTAATTTCCTTTATACCCTTCACCCTTAGAATGGTATATGTTGTGTATATCACAATATAAATAACATATGCACTCAGCTCTTATAGCATATCTCTTTCCAATTAAACACAAATACACTTAATCCAAATAAAACAACAATTATATACCAAACTTCTAGGGTATATTTTGGGATATTACAATTCTCCCCCTCTAAAAAGAATTTCGTCCTCGAAATTACCTATTATCAAGTCCGAAACAATTGAGGATACTGATCTCGCATTGCTTGCTCATTCTCCCAAGTTGACTCTTCTCTACCGTGATTCTTCCAAAGAATCTTCACAATTGGCACTTTCTTATGTCCCAACTCTTTCATCCCATATGCCAAAATAGCAACTAGTTCTTCTTCAAATGTCAGATCCGGACTCACCTCAATAGATTCAACTGATAACACATGAGATGGATCCGATCTGTATCTCCTCAACATAGAAACATGGAAGACATTATGGATCCTATCCAAATCAGGTGGCAAAGCAAGCCGGTAAGCAACTGGTCCAATTCTTTCTAAAACCTCATACGGTCCAATGAAACGCGGACTCAACTTCCCTCTTCGACCAAATCTCAATATCTTTTTCCAAGGAGACACTTTCAAAAATACTTTGTAATATCCCAAAATGTGCCCTAGAAGTTTTAGTATAATTGTTGTTTTATTTGAATTAAAATGTATATGTTATTGGAAAGAGAAAATAATTTAAAGAGGAGTGTATATGTTGTATATATGGACATATATATAACATATACACAAGTCAAATGGATGGTCAAAGGAAGAGGATATTTATTTTGGTTATGTATGAAATTACTAAAAAGGGCAAGTAAGTGAAAGGGAGTTTAATTGTATAGAAGAGGGTATTTAGGTAATTTTCTTTTTAAATTGCTTGGTGGAGGTTTAAAGAGAGGGGAAATTTGACTTTGTCTCTTCACTTTGTCATTTTTTTTCCTTTTCTCTTTGTGTTGGCCGGACCTCAAGGAAACAAGAGAGCAAGTGAGGGTTTTTGAAGTTTAAGAGCTAATTGAAAGAAGAAAACAAGTTAGAAATTCAAGAAGTTCATCATTTTTGGTAAGTTTTCTCTTGTTCTATTTGGAATTTTGTTTGAGTTTGATGGAGTGTTGTTGATGGTTGGAGTGTGTTTGTGTATGGTGTGTGTAAAAGTGTTGAAATGGAATTAAAGATAAGAAGTTAGGTTGGTGTTGGTGATGGAAGAGTAAGAGTTGAGTTTAGTGAAATTTTTTCTGTTTTACAATTAGTAAAGGCTGTGACTTGTATAATTTTTAATTAAATATAGAAAAATGATATTGAAGTGAATTTTTGATATGTTGTGCCTCTATGAGTCTAGAATGACTGAAAAATATGTTGATTTGATTTTGGAATGGTTATGATTTTGGAAAGATTATTTTTACTAAACCTGTTCCAGCAGGTACCTTAACTGAGACAGCTATATTTCGGGATTTTTAATAAAATGTAGAAATATCATATTCAATTGAATTTTGGATATGTTGTTGCTTAGTGGGTCTAGTATTTGAGAAAAATAAATTGGAACCACGTTGATTGAATTTAATTTATGGAATTCACAAAGTTCAGAACTGCTGCCAGGATGCAGTGCAATTGGGGCAGTCTGGTTGGGTGAACTATTTGACAAAAAGTTTTTGTTCAGTTTGATCTGAAATTTTAAAGGAATGATTTTAAGATGTAAAATTTAGTTCTGTAAAAATTTTAGAATTTTTAGTCAAGTAGATTATTTTATATAATTTTTCAAAATAAGGATAGAGTGGAGTCTAAAACCAGAATGTACTATTCATATGGTCATTTTGCTAATACTCCTTTTGGATTAGGTTGTGAAGAGGTTGAATTGCCCTAACCTAAGTGTTGAGGATTCTTGGAAGAGTAAGTGTATAGATTGGTGTGAGTTGGTTTTAAGGTAAGTACAAATTACATTATTTCATACATTCATATGATGTTGAGATTTAACATACATTTGATTGTAAATGTGTTAAGAAATCTAATACATTGTTAATGCATATTAATAATGTATGTTTGGTATGATGTGAATGTTGTGATGAGTATGTAAAATATGTGTTAATGCCATTGATTATATCCATTTGAATGATGAAATGAAATATGGAATATGAAATGTAAAAGATGTGATGATGAAATGAAATGTGAAAGATATGATATTATGAAGAATTGCCCTATTGTGATTTGAGATCATATGAGATATGAGGCCATGGTTGTTGTCTATGATAATGCAAATGAAATATATAATGGAGGCATGGTTGCCTAATTAATTATGAGAAATGAAATGAAAAGAAATTGATAATGAGATAAATGAATTCATTGTGTGCCTAATATGTTTATTCAATTTTCAGAGTTCTGGTTTTGGCGGCATGCCTATAAATCACTGGATAGGTGAAATGACCGGGTCGTAAGCCGATTCTAGTTGAAAAATGTGAAATGTGATGTTTTTGGGGTGAAATGACCGGGTCGTAAACCTCAAAAACAAATTATTAAAACTAGATTGGGTGAAATGACTGGGTCGTAAACTCAAATCTAGTCGATTATCCATGGATAAATGTATTGATGATTATGATTATAGACCAAAACAGTAACTCTGAACTTTGAATAGCATATTAGATTATTTTTGGGCCCATGCTTGTGTTTGTTTAAATGTGACTATTGAATGGTGAAACAAATGAATAATGAGATGACTACTATACATACATTATTGAAACCGGTAAGATTTGAAATATAATATTCTCTTGAATTGATCTTGAATCTTGATTGCGTGACATTAGCATGGCATTAAAGCATCATAGCACTTTAATTTGTACCACTAAGCCGTTGGCTTAGCGCGAATGTGATTCTTCGCGCAGGTGACAGGGAAGAACCAGAGAGTTCCTCTAGGCCGAGTCGAGTATAGATTTTGAGGTGGTGATAGTGGGCTTAAAGATCAAAGACTGACTGCCAAAGAAATGTATAAATTTTATGGGTTGTAAAACTTGAGTTTGGATATATATGAATTTGTAAATATTGTTATTTTCCGCTGCATAGTGAACAAATATTTTATTTACTGTATTTCATAATAAACTTTTACTTTATGTTGTACTAGAAGTGTAAATCTTTTTTACAGGTTGTAGTTGAGGTTATAAGGGGGATTTATTGGGAGTGTACTGAGAATGATTTTGTTTGCATTGGTTTGTGTAAATGTTTTAAAAATAAGAAAAAAACCAGTTTTATCGACACTTGGGACTCAATTTTTAGGCAAAATTATGGCAAAATTTCTGTAAAAATCGGAACTAAAAAAAAATGACTGAGTAAAATTGGTAGCAACATTAGGATAGTGTGGCACCTCTACTCGGCTTACATATGTAGGTCGGGAAGGGGTGTTACAATTTTTGGTATCAGAGCCTAGGTTTGAGATTCTCAACCTAGGTCAATTGTAAGAAAAAGAATATTTTGATTTTTTAAAGTGGGTTTTTGAGTAAAATACATGTTTTGGTATGGCAGTCTTTGATCTTTAATGAGGAATATTCTGCTGTATTTGCAGATATAGGTAGAGATGGCATCTCATTCACGACAGTCTGTTGAGGGTAGTGCGGAAAGTGTAGCTCCTGAAGAGAGTAGAGATGGAGCTAGATTTGAGAGGGTTAGTGAGGCACCTGTTTCTGTGCCAGAGAGATCAGCTGCAGAGGAGGCTCCGCCGGGTTGGTTAAGGCTTATGGTAGAACTGTTGAGGGGAGCTCCAGTGCAGCCACCACCACCACCACCACCACCACAGCCTCAGATGCCGGTAAGACATTATGACAAGTTAAGAAAATATGGGGCTGAAGATTTCTTGGGCACTACCGATCCTGCAGTGGCTGAGCAGTGGTTGGATAAGGTACAGAGAATATTCATACAGTTGCAAGCCACTTCGGATGAGAAATTTGACTATGCCAGATCCCTCCTGCAGAAAGATGCCTATGATTGGTGGAAGACAGTTCCTCATGCTATGGATGATCCACCTACATTGTCCTACAGTGATTTTCTACGGGAGTTTGAGCTGAAATATACTCCGAGGGAGTATAAAGATGTTAAGAAGATGGAATTTCTGAATTTGAAGCAGGACAGCAGGACTGTGACAGAATATGAGATCGAGTTCATCCGGTTGAGTCACTATGCTGGAGGTATTATTTCAGACGAGATAGACAGGTGCATAAGATTTGAGGAGGGATTGAGGCCCTCTATTATGTGTCATATGGCTGGTTCTAGATACCAGGATTTTTCCCAGCTTGTTGCAGCAGCTAGGAGTGTGGAGAGAGCCCAGGGTATTGCAGCAGCTGCTACCGAGGAAGAGACCAGGGTAAGGAGACCCCAGTTTGAGGCAGGGTCTTCATCTATGAAAAGGGGTCAAGGAGGTTTTGTTCTGAGAACCAGTAGAACCCAGAGACAGTCGGGCAGATCAGTTCAGTATCAGAGGCAGAGGCTGAGACCGACAGTTTCTGTAGCTAGTGCCCCGACTCCAGTGATTCAAAGGTCTATTCCACCTATATGTGAGCATTGTGGTAAGACCCATGGGGGTGTTTGTTGGAAGATTGGTGGATTAGCTGGGTGTTTTAGATGTGGATCACCAGCTCATTTTGTTAGAGATTGTCCTGAGATGCAGGAGTATAGGCAGGCTGATACTGCAGCTTCTCGACCTAGTGTCAGCAGAGGTGGTCTAGGGGGCAGAGGTTTCAGTAGAGGTGGTAGACCTGGGTTTAGTCAGAGAGGAGGATCTTCATCCAGGGGCAGCAGGCCAGATGAGGCCAGATCTTCTCAGAGAGTATATGTGATGCAGAGGCAGCCAGATGCTTCAGCAGTTATAGCTGGTACATTCTCTTTATTTGGCATTTCAGTTCTTGCTTTGATTGATCCAGGATCTACTCATTCATACATAAGTGCATCTATCTTGCCTGTGTCTGAATTGCATTCAGAGTCCTTAGGATTTGATGTCTTAGTGACCAATCCTTTAGGACATAGTGTTGTGGTGAGTAGGGTGTATCGTGAGAGTGCTGTTGTGGTTCAAGGTGAGGAGTTTCTTGGTGATTTAATTGAAATGCCTTTTAAAGAATATGATTTGATCTTAGGCATGGATTGGTTGTCTAAGCATGGAGCCATGGTGGATTGTCAAAAGAAATGTGTTACTTTGAGAACTGGTGATGGTAGAAGTATATTGGTATCTAGTGAGCAGAGACAACTTGCATCCTTGTTGGTTTCAGCTGTTTCAGCCAGAAAGTTTATTAGAAAAGGGTGTGATGCTTATCTTGCTCATGTTTTGGATACCAGAGTAATGGGTTCTCAACTTAATAGTATACCTACAGTTGCTGAGTTTTCAGATGTATTTCCAGAGGAGTTGCCAGGGTTACCCCCTGAGAGAGAGGTTGAGTTTGGTATCGATTTGTTGCCTGGTACTACTCCCATCTCTATCACTCCTTATCGAATGGCACCTGCTGAATTGAGAGAGTTGAAGGTACAGTTGCAGGAGTTGTTGGATAAAGGGTTTATTCGCCCTAGTGTTTCTCCGTGGGGAGCTCCTGTGTTGTTTGTAAAGAAAAAGGATGGTACTTTGAGGTTGTGCATTGATTATAGGCAATTGAACAAAGTAACTATCAAGAATAAGTATCCTTTGCCTCGAATTGATGATCTCTTTGATCAGTTGAAGGGAGCAGCGGTGTTTTCCAAAATTGATTTGAGATCAGGGTACCATCAATTGAGGGTTAGAGCTGAAGATGTTTCTAAGACAGCTTTCCGCACAAGATATGGGCATTATGAGTTCTTGGTAATGCCTTTTGGATTGACGAATGCACCTGCAGCTTTCATGGATTTGATGAATAGGGTGTTTCGGCCCTATCTAGATCAGTTTGTGGTGGTTTTCATCGATGATATTTTGGTGCATTCACGTAATGAGGAAGGACATGACAAGCATCTGCGAATTGTGTTATAGATCTTGAGAGAGAAACAGTTGTATGCTAAGCTGTCAAAGTGTGAGTTTTGGCTTGACCAAGTAACTTTTCTCGGTCATATAGTTTCAGGAGATGGTATAAGAGTTTATCCGAGTAAAGTTGAGGCCATTTTGAATTGGAGTCCACCAAAGTCAGTGACTGAAGTTAGAAGTTTTTTGGGTTTGGCAGGCTATTATCGAAGGTTTGTGAAAGGTTTTTCTTTGATAGCTACTCCACTCACCAGATTGCTTCGAAAGGGAGTTAGATTTGTGTGGACAGATCAGTGTCAAGCTAGTTTTGATCAGTTGAAAGAAATGTTGACTCAAGCACCTGTTCTTACTTTACCCATGGAAGATAAACCATATGTGATTTACAGTGATGCTTCACATAATGGTTTAGGATGTGTCTTGATGCAAGAGGGTAAAGTTGTAGCTTATGCTTCTCGGCAGTTGAAGCCGCATGAGCTTAATTATCCTACACATGATCTGGAATTGGCAGCTATAGTATTTGCTTTGAAGATTTGGCGACACTACTTGTATGGGGAGAAATGTTTTATCTATACGGATCATAAAAGTTTGAAATATTTGGGTGTCCAGAGAGAGCTGAATCTTCGGCAAAGGCGATGGTTAGAGCTGATCAAAGACTATGACTGTTTGATTGATTATCATCCTGGTAAGGCAAATGTAGTTGCTGACGCCTTGAGTCGGAAGTCTCTGGCAGGTTTGGCTGTTTATTCGCTCTCGTTGCTTGTTGAGTTGAGAGCGTTACATGCTAGTTTTGAATCATGTGATGATGGTGCATTGTTGACTCAGTTGCAATTGAGACCAGTATTATTGAATCAGATTAAGGAGGCTCAATTGACATATGAGAAAATTCAGAAGATTGTTTCAGATTGCCAAAATGGGGAGAGCCGAGATTTCTTTGTGAGAAGTGATGGTAGCCTTTGGTTTAAGGATAGATTGTGTGTTCCTAATAATGATAGTTTGAAAAAGGTTATTTTGGAGGAAGCACACCAATCGGTTTTTGCTATGCATCCGGGAAGTACAAAGATGTACCATGAATTGAGACAACATTATTGGTGGTCTGGTATTAAGAGAGACATAGCAGAATTTGTGTCCAAATGTCTCACATGTCAGAGGGTGAAAGCTGAACATCAAGTTCCAACAGGGTTGCTTCAACCTTTAACGGTGCCTGAATGGAAATGGGAGAGAATCACAATGGATTTTGTGTCTGGTTTGCCTATGACACAGAGGAAGCATGATGCCATTTGGGTGATTGTTGATAGGTTGACAAAGACTGCTCATTTTCTTCCGGTTCGGATGGACTTTTCACTTGAGAAGTTAGCTAAATTGTACATCAATGAGATAGTAAAGTTGCATGGAGTCCCAATTTCTTTAGTGTCTGATCGAGATCCTAGATTTACTTCAAGATTTTGGAAGAGTTTACATGGTGCTTTGGGTTTTCGATTGCATTTTAGCACTGCTTTTCATCCGCAGACAAATGGGCAGTTAGAGAGAGTGATACAGATTATTGAGGATATGTTGAGAAGCTGTGTCATTGATTTCTCTGGAAGTTGGGACAGATTTTTGCCACTTGTAGAATTTGCTTACAACAACAGTCATCAATCCAGTATTAGAATGGCACCATTTGAGGCATTGTATGGAAGAAGATGTAGAACGCCTTTATGTTGGAATGAAATTGGGGAAGGCAAATTGGTTGGTCCTGATCTGATTAAAGAGACTGAAGAAAAAGTGAAGATGATTCGGGATAGGTTGAAAGCAGCTTCAGACCGACAGAAGTCTTATTCAGATTTGAAGAGGAGAGACATAGAGTTTGATGTTGGAGATAAAGTATTTTTGAAAGTGTCTCCTTGGAAAAAGATATTGAGATTTGGTCGAAAAGGGAAGCTGAGTCCTCGATTCATTGGACCGTATGAGATATTAGAAAGAGTTGGACCAGTTGCTTATCGTCTTGCTTTGCCGCCTGAGTTGGATAGAATCCATAATGTCTTCCATGTTTCTATGTTGCGAAGGTATAGATCTGACCCATCTCATGTTTTACCAGTTGAATCTATTGAGGTCAGTCCAGATCTAACTTTTGAAGAAGAACCAATTGCTATTTTGGCACATGAAGTGAAAGAGTTGAGAAATAAGAAAGTGCCACTTGTAAAAGTTCTTTGGAAGAATCATGGTAGAGAAGAGGCAACTTGGGAGAGTGAGCAAGCGATGCGAGATCAGTATCCTCAACTGTTTCAGACTTGATATTAGGTAATTTCGAGGACGAAATTTCTTTTTAGAGGGGGAGAATTGTAATATCCCAAAATGTGCCCTAGAAGTTTTAGTATAATTGTTGTTTTATTTGAATTAAAATGTATATGTTATTGGAAAGAGAAAATAATTTAAAGAGGAGTGTATATGTTGTATATATGGACATATATATAACATATACACAAGTCAAATGGATGGTCAAAGGAAGAGGATATTTATTTTGGTTATGTATGAAATTACTAAAAAGGGCAAGTAAGTGAAAGGGAGTTTAATTGTATAGAAGAGGGTATTTAGGTAATTTTCTTTTTAAATTGCTTGGTGGAGGTTTAAAGAGAGGGGAAATTTGACTTTGTCTCTTCACTTTGTCATTTTTTTTCCTTTTCTCTTTGTGTTGGCCGGACCTCAAGGAAACAAGAGAGCAAGTGAGGGTTTTTGAAGTTTAAGAGCTAATTGAAAGAAGAAAACAAGTTAGAAATTCAAGAAGTTCATCATTTTTGGTAAGTTTTCTCTTGTTCTATTTGGAATTTTGTTTGAGTTTGATGGAGTGTTGTTGATGGTTGGAGTGTGTTTGTGTATGGTGTGTGTAAAAGTGTTGAAATGGAATTAAAGATAAGAAGTTAGGTTGGTGTTGGTGATGGAAGAGTAAGAGTTGTGTTTAGTGAAATTTTTTCTGTTTTACAATTAGTAAAGGCTGTGACTTGTATAATTTTTAATTAAATATAGAAAAATGTTATTGAAGTGAATTTTTGATATGTTGTGCCTCTATGAGTCTAGAATGACTGAAAAATATGTTGATTCGATTTTGGAATGGTTATGATTTTGGAAAGATTATTTTTACTAAACCTGTTCCAGCAGGTACCTTAACTGAGACAGCTATATTTCGGGATTTTTAATAAAATTTAGAAATATCATATTCAATTGAATTTTGGATATGTTGTTTCTTAGTGGGTCTAGTATTTGAGAAAAATAATTTGGAACCACGTTGATTGAATTTAATTTATGGAATTCACAAAGTTCAGAACTGCTGCCAGGATGCAGTGCAATTGGGGCAGTCTGGTTGGGTGAACTATTTGACAAAGATTTTTTGTTCAGTTTGATCTGAAATTTTAAAGGAATGATTTTAAGATGTAAAATTTAGTTCTGTAAAAATTTTAGAATTTTTAGTCAAGTAGATTATTTTATATAATTTTTCAAAATAAGGATAGAGTGGAGTCTAAAACCAGAATGTACTATTCATATGGTCATTTTGCTAATACTCCTTTTGGATTAGGTTGTGAAGAGGTTGAATTGCCCTAACCTAAGTGTTGAGGATTCTTGGAAGAGTAAGTGTATAGATTGGTGTGAGTTGGTTTTAAGGTAAGTACAAATTACATTATTTCATACATTCATATGATGTTGAGATTTAACATACATTTGATTGTAAATGTGTTAAGAAATCTAATACATTGTTAATGCATATTAATAATGTATGTTTGTTATGATGTGAATGTTGTGATGAGTATGTAAAATATGTGTTAATGCCATTGATTATATCCATTTGAATGATGAAATGAAATATGGAATATGAAATGTAAAAGATGTGATGATGAAATGAAATGTGAAAGATATGATATTATGAAGAATTGCCCTATTGTGATTTGAGATCATATGAGATATGAGGCCATGGTTGTTGGCTATGATAATGCAAATGAAATATATAATGGAGGCATGGTTGCCTAATTAATTATGAGAAATGAAATGAAAAGAAATTGATAATGAGATAAATGAATTCATTGTGTGCCTAATATGTTTATTCAATTTTCAAAGTTCTGGTTTTGGCGGCATGCCTATAAATCACTGGATAGGTGAAATGACCGGGTCGTAAGCCGATTCCAGTTGAAAAATGTGAAATGTGATGTTTTTGGGGTGAAATGACCGGGTCGTAAACCTCAAAAACAAATTATTAAAACTAGATTGGGTAAAATGACTGGGTCGTAAACTCAAATCTAGTCGATTATCAATGGATAAATGTATTGATGATTATGATTATAGACCAAAATAGTAACTCTGAACTTTGAATAGCATATTAGATTATTTTTGGGCCCATGCTTGTGTTTGTTTAAATGTGACTATTGAATGGTGAAACAAATGAATAATGAGATGACTACTATACATACATTATTGAAACCGGTAAGATTTGAAATATAATATTCTCTTGAATTGATCTTGAATCTTGATTGCGTGACATTAGCATGGCATTAAAGCATCATAGCACTGTAATTTGTACCACTAAGTCGTTGGCTTAGCGCGAATGTGATTCTTCGCGCAGGTGACAGGGAAGAACCAGAGAGTTCCTCTAGGCCGAGTCGAGTATAGATTTTGAGGTGTTGATAGTGGGCTTAAAGATCAAAGACTGACTGCCAAAGAAATGTATAAATTTTATGGGTTGTAAAACTTGAGTTTGGATATATATGAATTTGTAAATGTTGTTATTTTTCGCTGCATATTGAACAAATATTTTATTTACTGTATTTCATAATAAACTTTTACTTTATGTTGTACTAGAAGTGTAAATCTTTTTTCCAGGTTGTAGTTGAGGTTATAAGGGGGATTTATTGGGAGTGTACTGAGAATGATTTTGTTTGCATTGGTTTGTGTAAATGTTTTAAAAATAAGAAAAAAACCAGTTTTATCGACACTTGGGACTCAATTTTTAGGCAAAATTATGTCAAAATTTCTGTAAAAATCGGAACTAAAAAAAAATTGACTGAGTAAAATTGGTAGCAACATTAGGATAGTGTGGCACCTCTACTCGGCTTACATATGTAGGTCGGGAAGGGGTGTTACATACTTTATCTCCCACATTATACTCTATGTCTCTCCTCTTCAAATCTGAATAAGACTTCTGTCGATCTGAAGCTGTTTTCAATTTATCTCGAATCAGCTTCACTTTATCTTCTGTTTCTTTAACCAAATCAGGACCAATTAACTTACCTTCTCCAACTTCATTCCAACATAGAGGCGTCCTACACCGTCTACCATACAATGCCTCAAATGGTGCCATTCCAATGCTGGACTGATGACTGTTATTGTAAGCAAATTCCACAAGTGACAAAAATCTGTCCCAACTTCCAGAGAAATCAATGACACAGTTTCTTAACATATCTTCGATAATCTGTATCACTCTCTCTGACTGCCCATCTGTTTGCGGATGAAAAGTAGTACTAAAGTGTAATCGAGAACCCAGAGCACCATGCAAACTCTTCCAAAATCTTGAAGTAAATCGGGGATCTCGATCAGACACTAAAGAAATTGGGACACCATGCAACTTCACAATCTCCTGGATATACAGCTCAGCCAACCTATCAAGAGAATAATCCGTCCGAACCGGAAGAAAATGAGCTGTCTTTGTCAACCTATCAACAATTACCCAAATAGCATCATGCTTCCTCTGAGTTAATGGTAAACCAGACACAAAATCCATTGTAACTCTTTCCCATTTCCATTCAGGCACTGATAACGGTTGAAGTAACCCTGTTGGAACTTGATGCTCAGCTTTAACCCTCTGACAAATGAGACATTTGGACACAAACTCCGCTATGTCTCTCTTCATACCTGACCACCAGTAATGCTGTCTCAAATCATGATACATCTTAGTACTGCCCGGATGCAAAGCAAAAACTGACTGGTGTGCTTCTTCCAAAATAATCCTTCTCAAATTAGCATCATCAGGTACACACAAACTGTTCTTAAACCAAAGACTCCCATCACTTTTTACCAGAAAATCTCGATTCTCATTATTTTGGCAATCTGAAATAATCTTCTGAACTTTCTCATCAACCAACTGAGCCTCTCTAATCTGATCTAACAATACCGGCCTCAACTGTAATTGTGCCAACAATGCACCATCATCACAAGATACAAAGTTAGCATGCAACGCTCTCAACTCAACAAGCAACGAGAGCGAATACACAGCCAAGCCTGCTAAAGACTTCCGACTCAAGGCATCAGCAACAACATTTGCCTTACCAGGATGATAATCAATCAAACAGTCATAGTCTTTAATCAACTCCAACCAACGTCTCTGTCGGAGGTTAAGCTCTCTCTGAACCCCCAAATATTTCAAACTTTTATGATCAGTATAGATAAAACACTTCTCCCCATACAAGTAGTGTCGCCAAATCTTCAAAGCAAACACTATGGCTGCTAACTCCAAATCATGGGTCGGATAATTAAGCTCATGCGGCTTCAACTGTCGAGAAGCATAAGCTATAACTTTGCCTTCTTGCATCAAGACACAACCCAAACCACTATGTGAAGCATCACTGTAGATTACATATGGTTTATCTTCCACAGGCAAAGTAAGAACAGGTGCTTGAGTCAACATCTCTCTCAACTGTTCAAAGCTAGCCTGACATTGATCTGTCCACACAAATCTAACTCCCTTTCGAAGTAATCTGGTAAGTGGAATAGCTATCAAAGAAAATCCTTTCACAAAACGTCGATAATAGCCTGCCAATCCCAGAAAACTTCTAACTTCAGTTACAGACTTTGGTGGACTCCAATTCATAACAGCTTCAACTTTACTCGGATCAACTCTAATGCCATATGCTGAAAATATATGACCGAGAAAAGTCACTTGATCAAGCCAAAATTCACACTTCGACAGCTTAGCATACAAATGCTTCTCTCTCAAAATCTGTAGCACAATCCGCAGATGTTTGTCATGCTCCTCCTCATTGCGTGAATACACCAAAATATCATCGATGAAAACCACTACAAACTGATCCAGATAGGGCCTAAACACCCTATTCATCAAATCCATGAAAGCTGCAGGTGCATTCGTCAACCCAAAAGGCATAACTAGAAACTCATAATGCCCATACCTTGTGCGAAAAGCTGTTTTAGGAACATCTTCAGCTCTGACCCTCAACTGATGGTACCCTGATCTCAAATCAATCTTAGAAAACACTGCTGCTCCCTTTAATTGATCAAAGAGATCATCAATTCTAGGCAAAGGATATTTATTCTTCATAGTCACCTTGTTCAATTGCCTATAATCGATGCACAATCTCATAGTACCATCCTTCTTCTTCACAAACAACACAGGAGCTCCCCACGGTGAAACACTAGGGCGAACAAACCCTTTATCTAACAACTCCTGCAACTGCACCTTCAACTCTCTCAATTCAATAGGTGCCATTCTATAAGGAGTAATAGAGATAGGAGTGGTACCAGGCAACAATTCAATACCAAACTCCACCTCTCTCTCAGGAGGCAACCCTGGCAACTCCTCTGGAAACACATCTGGAAAATTTGCAACTGTGGGTATACCGTCAAGTCGAGAACCCATCACTCTAGTATCCCAAGATAAGCATCACACCCTTTTCTAATCAACCTCCTAGCTGAAACAGCTGAAATAAACAAGGATGCAAGCTGTCTCTGTTCACCATATACCATCACAATTCTACCATCATCGGTTCTCAAAGTAACACATTTCTTTTGACAGTCTACTACCGCTCCATGTTTAGACAACCAGTCCATGCCTAGAATCAAATCATACTCTTTAAATGGCATTTCAATCAAATCACCCAAGAACTCCTCACCCTGAACTACTACTGCACTATCTCGGTGCACCTTACTAACAATCATACTATGCCCTAAAGGATTTGTCACCAACACATCAAATCCTAGGG
Source organism: Garcia nutans (assembly GCA_947685225.1). Taxonomy (NCBI): domain Eukaryota; kingdom Viridiplantae; phylum Streptophyta; class Magnoliopsida; order Malpighiales; family Euphorbiaceae; genus Garcia; species Garcia nutans. The sequence goes on from CANTUV010000007.1 coordinate 53,585,277, forward strand.
ATTCAGCATGCAGTTCAGACACAGGCAATATAGATGCACTTATATATGAATGAGTAGATCCTGGATCAATCAAAGCAAGTACTGAAATACCAAATAAAGAGAAAGTACCAGCTATGACTGCTGAAGCATCTGGCTGCCTCTGCATCACATACATCCTCTGAGAAGAACCAGCCTCCTCTGGTCTACTCTCCCTGGATGTAGAACCTCCTCTAGGACTAAACCCAGATCTACCTCCTCTGCTGAAACTTCTGCCCCCTCGACCTCCCCTCACACTAGGTTGAGAAACTGCATAATCTACTGACCTCTGTTCCTACAACTCAGGACACTCTCTAACAAAATGATCAGGTGATCCACATCTATAGCATCCAGCTGATCCTCTGATCCTCCAACAAACACCCCAATGGGTCTTACCACAATACTCACACATCGGTGGAGTAGATCTCTGAATCACAGGGGTCGGAGCACTCGCCACTGCAACTGTAGGTCTCGATCTCTGTCTCTGAAACTGAACTGACCTACCAGCTGGCCTCTGACTCCTACTAATCCTGGGAACAAAGTTTCCCCTGTAACACTCCCATATCCAATGCACACACACTACAACCACAACAATGTAGCATAAGTGCACCAAATATAGGGATGCTACGGTTTTCTTAACACTCAAAACACTTTAAATTTGATACAATACCCTTATCATTATACATTATAGAAAAGTAGATCATTTACTTATAAAACAAAACATATTAGTTATATATATATATATACATTTAAATATTACACAGCGGAAGTTATAAAATATGTACATATTTACATATTAAACATTTCTTTACAAAATATAAAGAAGTATACATGATTGGCAAGTTTGCTCTGATCTTTAAGCTCCCAAAATGGATTCTTCAAGGTCTACTCTCACTTGGTCTTGATGAACTCTCGGGTTCAACTCTATCAACTCTATTACCTGCGCGATTAAACACTATCGCGCTAAGCCCACGGCTTAGTAAGATAAAACATGCTAATGGTATGCTTTAATGTAATGCATGCCACATATGTTATTGATAAGATCAACATCATAAATATAAAGTTAACCACATAATTATGCATTTGACAAATCATAGTCATATGAGCATACCACATCTCAACATCTTTCCACATTCAACATTAATCAATCATACTCAATAAACAACATCTCATAACATTATTTAGGACATTCATATAACCTTGACACCTATGGGCCCAACAAGTATTTAATACGATATTCAGAGTTCAGAGTTACTGCTTTGGTTCATAGTCACAATAATCACGCCCGTAGGCAATGTATATACATGTATCTCTATCCATGGATAGTGTAACAGACCCAGTCTCTTGGACCATCCACTCAACACATATGAGGAGATCCTCAACCCGGCAAGACTGTTACAAATCATATATCTCATATTCACAATTCTCATAGTGTAACAGACCCAGTCTCTTGGACCATCAACTCAACACATATGAGGAGATCCTCAACCCGGCAAGACTGTTACCTTTCATCATTTCTTAGGCATGCCACCCAAATCCAGAACTCTGAAACTGAATAACATATTAAACAAACAATTCATTTATTATATAGTTACCATTTCCATTCTCAAATTCTCATCACATTTAGGCAAACATGCCTTCTTTCTTTCAATATCATCATCATAGCCAATCACAATGGCTTTACATCACATTTCACCTCTTATTTGAATCATCATAGCATCTTTGATATAACATTTCAATATACATTATTCATGAAACACATAACCATTCACAATGCATAACATAACATTGTTCAATCTCAACAATGCAATTGGGGCAAAGAATAATTTATATCATTCATAGCTTTAAGATCTTCCATATGCATTTGTTTAGGTCAATCATTATTTAAATGTGTTTAGGTTTAGGTTAAGGTACCAACTTACCTTAAAAGGACCAAAACAATGCAAATAGAACAAAGTATAAAAACACTAACCCACACATTTGAGGGACACGGGCAGCCACTTGAGGGACACGGCCAAGCTTGTGGCCGTGTCACTCAACCCACTTGGACAGTAAGCAACACGGGCAAGGGACACGGCCAAGCTTGTGGCCGTGTCTCTTAAACCAAAACTCACAGTAGCTAACACGGCTTGGGAACACGGCCATGTCACCCAAAAACTAATCCAACACGCCCAAATTCCCTTGGCTTGGCCGTGTCACACATTGCTTTTGGCCGTGTCTCCCTAAACACAAACCCTAATATGCACAACTCTCCTCCAATTGCACTCAAACTCATCAAACACCATATAACATGTTTCAAATGAATGAAAACAATGTTCTAAACACAAATTCTACATGTTTATCACAATATTCCTTATTTAAACACATCAACCAAAACATTTAGACACATACCATCTCAAACCCTAAAACCAACTTTACACTTGAACTTCCACTATCAAAATCCATTTAAACTTACAACCTTCACAACCAAACCAACCTCAATTCAATCTTTTAACTAACAATCAACTTTAACACTTGTAAACACATATCAAACACACCAAATCATCAACTCAACAATTCACAATACACCTTAGCCACAACTTCAAAATTAATAAAAGAAAACAAGAAATTACTTACCTTAAATGAAGAATTTCCACAAATCTCTAACCAACACCCTTGATTCCTTCTTCAATTTACTTCTTGCCTCAAGAACACCTCCCTTTCTCTTTGCTATTTGGAGAGCCGGCCACTTCAAGAAAGAAAGAAGAAAATGCATAAGTCAAACACCTTTTCTTCTTTTAATCTCCACCATGCATTTCATTTCAAGCAATTACTCATATACCCCTCATCACTTAACTTAGCTTTTGTCTCTTATAAACCCAATTAAGTAATTTCACATGCCATATAAAAAATCTCCTCTTGCATTGACTCTCTCTCTTTGACCATTTTATATGTTATATATATCACCATATACACAACATATAAACTTGTCTCTAAACCCTATTTCTTCCCAAAACACATATACATATACTTTCCTTTTCTCAATTTAAACCAACAACAACAACAACAACAATAACAATAACAATAACATAATCAAAACTTCTAGACCACAAATGAGGATATTACATCCCCTGCCTCTCTTCACAGATGAAGACCCTGCCTCAAACTGGGGTCTCCTAACCCTGGTCTCTTCCTCTGTAGTAGCTGCTGCAATACCCTGAGCTCTCTCCACACTTCTAGCTACTGCAACAAGCTGGGAAAAATCATGATATCTAGAACCAGCCACATGACACATAAGAGAGGGTTTTAATCCTTCCTCAAATCTCCGGCATCTATCAATCTCATCAGATATGATACCCCCAGCATAATGGCTCAACCGGATGAACTCTAACTCATATTATGTCACCGTCCGGTGGTCTTGCCTCAAACTCAGAAATTCCATCTTTTTCACATCTTTATACTCCCTCAGAGTATACTTCAATTCAAATTCCCTGAGAAAATCAGCATAGGTCAAGGTAGGTGGATCATCCATAGCATGGGGCACTGTCTTCTACCAGTCGTATGCATCCTTCTGCAACAATGATCTAGCATAGTCGAATCTTTCTTCTGGAGTGGCCTGTAACTGAACAAATATCCTCTGTACTTTATCTAGCCACTATTCAGCTACAGCTGGATCAATAGTACCCAAGAAATCCTCTGCCCCAAACTTCCTTAATTTGTTATACTATCTCACTGACACCTGAGGCTGGGGTGGTGGTGGTGGCTGCTGTACTGGGGCTTGCCTCATCAATTCCATCATATGCCTAAACCAAACTGGCGGAACCTCATCACCAGCTGGTCTCCCTGACACAGAAGCAGGTATCTCTTCAGTACTAACCACTCTAACTCCCTCTCTAACCTCATCCGGAGCTACACTCTCCGCACTACCCTCAACTGACTGACGCAAGTGAGAATCCATCACAACCTATATCTGCAAATACAGCAGAATACACCTTATTAAAGATCAGAGACTGCCAATATTAAGTATATATTTTATTCAAAAACCAACTTTTAAAATCAAAATATCCTTTTTCCTTACAATATACCTAGGTTGAGAATCTCAAACCTAGGCTCTGATACCAAAACAATTGTAACACCCCTATACCACGTATACGTACACAGCATGCTAATACGATCGTAATATACGTATACTGAATATAGAAATGCCACATTTTACAAATCACTCATGTTATCACTCTTATATAACGTAAACAAATTTAAAAACTTTTGAAAGAGTTTATAAAACCCAATAAATAGAAAGTTCATTTAAAACGCAGCGGAAAATAGAACAAATGTTTACAAATACTTATACATCAAAATATCATAATATACAAACATAAAATATATACATGACTGGCAGCTCTTCTCTGATCTTTAAGTCCAAAAGTCAACTCTTCAATGTCTAGACTCACTCGGACTCGAAGAACTCTCGGGTTCCACCCTGTTACCTGCGCGATGAACCACAATCGCGCTGAGCTAACAGCTCAGTGGTGCAACTCATACAAACATTATGCTATAATGCGATGCACATGTCACCATTATACATTTCATAAACCATACATAATCATATCACATTTCGTAATTATGCATTAGATTTCATTATTTCATTGTTTCTTCATTCATAATTCACATATTACAAATAAGACAGACACGGGCCCAAAACTCACTAATATGTGATTCAAAGTTCAGAGTTACTGCTTTGGTCCAAATTGACACCTTGTGTCTAGCCCCGTAGGCAATATATATATATATATATATATCCATGGATAATCAACTAGATTGAAGCTTACGACCCAGTCATTTCACTCAATCTAGTTTCAATAATATGTTTTTGAGGTTTACGACCCGGTCATTTCACCCCAAAAACATCACATTTCACATTTATCAACTGGATTCGGCTTACGGGCCATCCCATTTCGCCTATCCAGTGATTCATAGGCATGCCGCCAAACCCAGAACTCTGAAAATTGAATATACATATTAGTCACACAATGATTTCATTTATTTCTTTATCAATATCTTTCTCAATTTATATCTCCTTTCATATTCCATAATCACATAGGCAACCATGCCTCAATTGTTCCATTTACATTGTCATAGCCAACCACAATGGCTTCATGTCACAACATATCTCAATTTACATTAATGTATTCATAATCAATTTCATTGAATAAACATATTATATTTCATCATTAATAAGCATCAGCAATATCATCAAATGTATGTTCAATCTCAACACTATATGAAAGTATGCAACAATGCAAGGTTTGTACTTACTTCAAAGCAACCTACACAACTCTAATCACTTACCTTTCAAGAATCTATCACCACTTGAGTTAGGGTAATTCACCTTCTTCACAACCTATTCCAAAAGAATGAGGAAACTCTTATAAGATCATAAGGTTAAGAATCAACTAGGGCAAACTCTAAACTTGACACGCTCACACACACGGGCGTGTCCCTGACCGTGCCCTAACTCCACAATCACAGAAGCATTGACACGCTCGGGACCACGGGCGTGTCACTGGGCGTGTGATACATTCTGTGTCTCAGAAATATCGGCACGTTCAACATCATGGGCGTGCTCATGACCGTGCAAATTCTCAAAACTCACAGTAGCTATGACACGCTCAACAACACGGGCGTGTTAATGGCCGTGTCACACCTACTGCCACTCAGAACAATTGACACGCCTAAGGACCTGGACGTGCTCCTGGGCGTGTCAGGCCAAAAACCCAAATTCCAGCCAAGACAACACCACTACCAACAAATCACTTCTATCCATCAACATCCACTACAACCCAACTTAACAAAACATACCCAAAAACCATCTCAAACTTACAACAACACCAAAACAAGCCAAAACACACATCAAACACAATCACAAACTTCATAAAAAACTCTAAACACAACCACAACTCAATCTATACCAACCAACTTACTCTTTCCTTCAATCCAACCCAAAAATCCCAAAATCACTTAAATCCAACACTCTTAAACACAACACACTCAACCATAACATACCAACAATCCATCAATCACCAAACTCACAATACAAACTCAAAGAAAGCAAGGGAATCAAGAGGAAACTTACCAAATAAGAAGAAAACTCTTGGATTCCTACTTGATCTCTTGAAAACTTCTTCAATCTTGAGCTTGGTAGAATCAAACCTCTCTTTCTTGCTCTCTCTCTTGTAACAGCCGGCCAACAAAAACAAAGGAAAGAAAGAAAATGAAAGGCACGAAGAAGGAGGAAGAAAGAAGAAAAGGAAAAGAAAGAAAGAGGCAAAAGTCAACCCTCTCTCTCCTCAAAACAATCTCCTCCACACAAATAATAATATAATATTCAAAATATCTCCATCCACTCATCTTATTCCACTAACTCAATTTCAAATTAATTTCCTTTATACCCTTCACCCTTAGAATGGTATATGTTGTGTATATCACAATATAAATAACATATGCACTCAACTCTTACAACATATCTCTTTCCAATTAAACACAAATACACTTAATCCAAATAAAACAACAATTATATACCAAACTTCTAGGGTATATTTTGGGATATTACAGATTACATGGCTCTTCTTGGCTTTCCTTTTACTCAAAACAGCTCCAATTGCATAATCACTAGCATTGCACATGAGCTCGAATGGAAGAGATTAATCTGGGGGTGAGATAATAGGAGTTAAAGTAAGAGCTGCTTTTATTATGTTAAAAGCAAGTAAACATTCATTAGAGAAATTAAAAACAACATCCTTATTTAATAATGTGAATTAAGGCTTTAGAAATTTTAGAAAAGTCCTTTATAAAATGCCTGTAAAATTCTGCATGTCCCAAGAAGCTTCACATTCCTTTAACATTGGTAGGTGGTGTTAGCTTTTCAATAACTTCCACCTTACCTCTATCCACTTCAATCCTTTTTGAGAGACCTTGTGTCCAAGTATAATGCCTTTTTGTACCATAAAATGTCATTTTTCCCAATTAAGTCCTAGGTTCATTACTTCACATCTTTTGAAAACCTGTTCCAAATGCTACAAACAATTATCAAATGTAGAACTATAAATAGCAAAATCATCTATAAAAATTTCAACTGTCAGTTCTACAATACCAGGGAATTTGGCCATTATGCATCTTTAAAAAGTGGTCAATGCATTACACAATCCAAAAGGCATCTTGGGATAAGCAAATGTTCCATATGGACATGTGAATGTGGTCTTCTCTTGATCTTCCAGAGCTATCGTAATTTGAAAATAATCTGAATAAAAATATAATAAATAAAAATAAGTATTACCTGCAAGTCTTTCAAGTATTTGATCAATAAATGGTAAAGGAAAGTGATTTTTATGAGTAGCTTTATTCAGTTTCCTATAATCTATGCAAACTTGCCAATCAGTTACTATTCTTAAGGAAATTAACTCCTTATGTTCATTAGTTGTTACAGTAATTCCTCCCTTTTTAGGCACTACATGTATAAGACTTGCCCAAGAACTATCAGGAATATGATAAATTATTCTTGTGTCTAACAATTTAGTCACTTCAATTTTAACTACCTCTTTCATGTTTGGGTTTAATCTCCTTTTTTGATCTATCACAGGTTTAAAACTTTCTTCCAATAAAATTCTATGCATACAAATTGAAGGGCTAATCCCCTTAATGTTAGATAAAATCCAATTTATTGTCTTTTAATATTTTCTAATTAATGCTTGTTGCATGCATTCATCAACGATGTCGATTCAAAAACAATAATCAATGAAAGCATGACTTTTGGTAGATTTGGTCAGATTAAACTCTTTTAATTTGTCTCCTACTTATAGAGTGAATTTTCTTCCTCGAACATGGATCATTGCTCTAACTATGACTAAGAATGGGCTTCCAAATATGAGTGGAATTTCTATATTTTCATCTATTTCTAAAATTACAAAGTCTACTGGAATGTTGAGCTTATCCACTTTTACAGGAATGTCTTCAACCACCATATGTAAATTGAACTAGGCATTAGACTAACACTAGCACCTAAATCACATAAAGATTTATGGAATTCTACTTCACCAACAGTATAAGGGATTGAAAAACTCCCTAGATCTTTTAATTTTAAAGGAAGCTTGTTTTTAATCACTGCACTGCATTCCTCAGTAAGTGTAATTAAAGCATTCTCTTATAGCTTCCTTTTGTTGGACAATAATTCCTTAAGGAACTTCATATAGGTTGGCATTTGAGCAAGTGACTCTGCAAAAAGGAATATTTATATAAAGTTACTTGAATACTTCTAAGAACTTTTCATACTGCTTATTCAATTTTTGCATCTTTAAACTTTGGGGGAAAGGAGTTAAACACACATTTAATGATTTTTTTGGGTGTTTCCTTACCTTCAAATTCAATTTCTTTTTTATTATCCTTAAAAAGAGTTAGAGTCTTCTTTGGTTGAGGGTCTTCAAGTTGTAAACCACTTCACAAAGTCACAGTCTTCAATGCTCTCTCGAGTTAATTTTAGTTTGACTCGGAAGAGCTCCTTGATTGAGAATATTTAAAGAGCTTGCAATTTATCCTCTTCATGTTTCAAGACTCATGTTTTGGGTTGAGATATGTTTAATCTTCAATTCAAGCTTATCATGCTACTTTTCAAGCTTGTCAATTTTTTTAGATGTTGCTCCAATAAATTTCTCCAAGGCAGGTTCATATGGTGGCTTTTCTGGGGGAGGGAGGCCTTGGCTTTGACTTCTCATGTAGGGAGGTTTATAGGGTTCCTTTTGATTATTTTGATACCCCGAGATATATTAGAATGATTTCTCCATGTGGGGTTGTAAGTGTTTCCTTGAGAAAATTTGGGCCCCTATTTCTCCATGATCCAACAATCTACAGTGTCATAGTTTCCTTCACATCCTTCATAAGTTGAAGATCATGATAAGTCAACGTGCTCCATTTTCTTGGCTATGGCATCTAAATTGGCCACAAGTAAAGAAAAATTCTCAATTTCATGTAATCCGACAACATATTTAGGAATATTAAGCTCTGAGGTCCAACGGTAGTTATAGGCTGCCATTTCTTTAATCATATCATTAGCTTCAGATATTGCACCACCAACTGCTGCATATATAATGCCTTTAACATTTAGATGAATCTCTTTGTAAAAGTTTTGACTCAAGAGCCATTCAAGTACTCCATGGTGAGGGAACCTCCTTTGAATGTTCTTGAAATGTTCCTAAGATTTATTTAAGCTTCCCCATATTATTGTATAAAGCTTGTGATATCATTTCTGAGTTTAGCTATTTTTGCAAGTGGGAAATATTTTGCTAGAAACATTATGACTAGCTGGTCCAATGAAGTGAAGATGCTTAGTACATTGGATGCAAGCCAATCTTTTGCTTGGTCTTTTAGAGGGTCTGGAAAGAGTCGCAAATGGATTGCATTATTAAAAACACCATTAATTTTGAAAGTTTCACACATCTCTAAGAAGTTGGAGATGTGAGAATAAGCATCTTTATGTGGCAAGCCATGGAAAACTGATTGTTGAATCAAGTTGATGAGTGCAGGCTTAATATCAAAAGTGGTTACTTGTATTGGCGGCTTGGTAATGCTTGACCTTGGTTAAGTAGTTGGCATTACACACTGCTTAAGGGTCATGTTTTGAGGATCTCTTATGTTTACTTCTTTGTCAGTTGTGTTGATAGAATTGTCTATCTTTTTAGGAGTTTTAGCTGAAGTTCCTTCCTTCTTATCAATTTTTGCCTTCTTTTGCTTTTCTTTCCTTTCCTTGTTATTGCTTATCAGGGTTATATGGCATGCATTTGGTGTTTCAATTTCTATGCATATAAACCTAAATTCTTCAAAGAAGAGAAAAGAAAGAAATAAAATAGGAAATATGTAACACCCCTACACCCTGTACACGCACACTACACAACACCACAATGTAACATACGTGCACGGAATATAGGAGTGCTACGGTTTTCTTTACAATTTAACACATTGGAAAAGATACTATAATCTTCCTCATTATACATTATAGAAAATAAGTAATTAACTTGTAATATAAAATAAAATAGATATATATATATATATATTTACTACTATGCAGCGGAATTTATAAAACATTTACATATAAGAATACATCCAAAACCACATTTGTAATTATACACATATTTACATTAGAATCCATACTTTATAAAACATAAAGAAGTTATACATGATTGGCAACTCTTCTCTGATCTTTAAATCCCAAAGATAGATTCTTCAATGTCTACTCTCACTCGGTCTCGAGGAACTCTCGGGTTCTACTCTGTTACCTGCACGATCAACATTATCGCGCTAAGCCAACGGCTTAGTAGTACAAAGTATAAAAACATTATGCTTTCATGCTATGCAATGTCACACATATGATTAATGAATACAACATCATAGGTGGAATTATAATACTTCACTTTTACATTTCACCAATCATACTAACATAAGCATATCACAATTCAAAGTCCTTCCATGGATCTCATTATTCAATTAATTTACCATCAATAACTCACATTTAAACAAAGACAAGCATGGGCCCAAAACACACTAATATGTCATTCAATTTTCAGAGTTAATGCTTTGGTTTTGTTATCACATTTATCATTATCATATACCCAACTAGGCTTCAAGGATTAGGTTCAACCAAGCTTCAAGGGGAACAAAGCATGCTAAGTATCAACCCAACTTGATAATATGTCATTCAATTTTCAGAGTTAATGCTTTGGTTTTGTTATCACATTTATCATTATCATATACCCAACTAGGCTTCAAGGATTAGGTTCAACCAAGCTTCAAGGGGAACAAAGCATGCTAAGTATCAACCCAACTTGGCTTCAAGAACCAACCCAACCTAGCTTCAAGGGTTGTAACATCTCAATTAGGCTTCAAGGACTAGACCCAACCAAGCTTCAAGGGGAGGAAAACATGTTAAACTTCTACCCAACTTGGCTTCAAGGATCAATTCCAACCTAACTTCAAGAGATTGTTACTATCATTAGGCATGCCACCAACAACAAACTCTGAAAATGGAATAACACATTAGTCACACAATTCATTTATTATTTCATTAACCATTTCAGTCTCAATTGAATCATCATCTAGGCAAACATGCCTCATTTATCACAATTGAATCATCATAGCCAATCACAATGGCTTTATATTTCATCACAACTCAATCCACATTATAGCAATTTATATTTCATATATACAATCATTTACATCATTATTTCTTTCATTGATATAAACATAACAAAGCACATTGTTCATATAAGTTAACAATGTAGTAATGCAACATTTGTACTTACCTCAATAACAATTTACACAACTCTTAACACTTCCTTGTCCAAGATCCTTTTACCTCTTAGATCAACGATCAATCACTTTCTTCAAGACCTAATCCAAAAATAATAACATATACTTGCTTAGGGATACACAAAAGATAATCCAATTAAAAGTAAACTAGGGCAACCCTAAACTTGACACGCTAAGCTACACGGGCGTGTCCCTGACCGTGCCCTAACTCCACAACACAGAAGCATTTACACGCTCAATAACACGGGCGTGTTCCTGGGTGTGTAATACCTTCTGCTTCTCAAACATAACAACATGCCCAACATCATGAACGTGCTCCTGGCCGTGCCACACCTACTGCCTCCAACACAATTGACACGCCTAAAGACCCTGGACGTGCTCATGGGCGTGTCCGGCCACAAATCAAGATTCCGGCCAAAACAACCAAACACTCAACAAAACACTTTTATCCATCAACATCCACTTCACACCATCTTAACAAATCATACCCAAAAACCATCTTAAACTCACAAAAACACCAAAACAAGCCAAAACACAAATCAACTATAAATCACAAATCTCATCACAAACCCTAATCACAAACACAACATTATCTCTTCCAACCAACTTACTCTTTTCTTCAATCCATCCTTCAAATCCATGATCAAAATAATCAAAGACTCTTAAACATCTCAAAACCAAACAACACACTCTTAAATCATCTATCAAACTCAATCAAAACTTCAAATAAACAAAGAAATCAAAAGAGGACTTACCAAAGTTACAAAACTTCTTGAATCACCAACTTGATCACTTAGATCTTCCTTCAATTTGAGCCTAGCACATCAAGATCCTCTCTTGTTCTCTTGTTTCTCTTGTCTATGGAGGAGCCGGCCAACAACAAAGGAAAGAGAATAAGAAAATAAAAACAAAGACAAGTCAAACTTCTCCTCTTCTTTAAATCTCCACCAAGCAATTCTAACAAAGCAATTACTTAAATGCCCTCATCCATTTGTTTATATTTCCTTAAAAACAGTTACCCCTTTTTAGTCATTTCACAAAACACAAATAAATATCTTCTTCCCTTGACCACTCTTTTGACTTATGTATATGTTATATATATTATCATATAAACAACATATACATTTCTCTCTACACAATCTTTTCCTTTTTAAAACAATACATACACATTCTCTTTTCAATTTCTTTCTTATCAACATAACATATACACATAATTCAAACAAACAATAATTATATCCAAACTTCTAGGGCACACATGGGGATATTACAATTCTCCCCCTCTAAAAAGAAATTTCGTCGTCGAAATTACCTGTCATCAAGTCTGAAGTAGTTGAGGATATTGCTCTCACATTGTTTGCTCACTTTCCCAAGTTGCCTCTTCTCTTCCATGATTGTTCCATAGAATCTTAACCAAAGGCACTTTCTTATTCCTCAATTCTTTCACTTCACGTGACAAAACAGCAATTGGTTCTTCTTCAAATGTCAAATCTGGACTCACTTCTATAGATTCAATTTGCAAAACATGGGATGGATCCGACCTGTACCTCCTCAACATAGAAACATGGAAAACATTATGGATCCTGTTCAACTCAGGTGGCAAAGCAAGCCGATAAGCAACTGGCCCAACTCTCTCCAAAACTTCATACGGTCCAATGAAACGAGGACTCAGCTTCCCTTTCTGACCAAACCTCAAGATCTTTTTCCAAGGAGACACCTTCAAAAATACTTTATCTCCTACGTTATACTCAATGTCTCTCCTTTTCAAATCTGAATAAGACTTTTGTCAGTCTGAAGCTGCTTTCAATCTATCTCGAATCATTTTCACTTTCTCTTCAGTTTCTTTAACCAAATCAGGACCAATTATCTTACCTTCACTAAGTTCATTCCAACATAGAGGTGTCCTACACCTTCTACCATATAATGCTTCAAATGGTGCCATACCAATGCTAGATTGATGACTGTTATTGTAAGCAAATTCCACAAGTGGTAAGAATCTATCCCAACCTCTAGAGAAATCAATGACACAGCTTCTCAACATGTCCTCAATAATCCGTATCACCCTCTCTGACTGCCCATCTGTCTGCAGATGGAAAGCAGTGCTGAAGTGCAGTCAAGAACCCAAAGCACCATGTAAACTCTTCCAAAACCTTGAAGTAAACCGGGGATCTCGATCGGACACTATAGAAATTGGGATACCATGCAACTTCACAATCTCATGGATATACAGCTCAGCTAACCTCTCCAACGAGTAGTCCATTCGAACCGGGAGAAAATGAGCTGTCTTAGTCAATCTATCAATAATAACCCAAATGGCATCATGCTTCCTTTGTGTCAATGGTAAACCAAACACAAAATCCATTGTCACTCTTTCCCATTTCCATTCAGGCACTGACAAAGGTTGAAGCAACCCCGTTGGAACTTGATGCTCAGATTTTACCCTCTGACATGTGAGACATTTGGATACAAACTCCGCTATGTCTCTCTTCATACCAGACCACCAGTAACACTGCTTTAAATCATGATACATCTTTGTATTGCCCGGATGCATAGCAAACACTGACTGATGTGCTTCTTCTAAAATAATTCTTCTCAAATTAGCATCATCAGGTACACATAATCTGTTCTTAAACCACAGACTTCCATCACTTCTCACAATAAAATCTCGACTCTTTCCATTCTGGCAATCTAAAACAATCTTTTGAATCTTTTCATCAGTCAATTGAGCCTCTTTAATCTGATCCAACAAAACTGGTTTCAATTGCAATTGTGCCAACAATGCACCATCATCACAAGATACAAATCTAGCATGCAACACTTTCAACTCAACAAGCAATGAAAATGAATAAACAGTCAAACCTGCTAAAGACTTCCGACTCAAGGCATCAGCAACCACATTTGCTTTGCCAGGATGATAATCAATCAAACAGTCATAGTCTTTAATTAACTCCAACCATCTCCTCTGTCGAAGATTGAGCTCTCTCTGAACACCCAAATATTTCAAACTCTTATGGTCTGTATAGATAAAACATTTCTCCCCATACAAATAGTGTCGCCAAATCTTCAATGCAAACACAATGGCTGCCAGCTCTAAATCATGGGTCGGATAATTGAGCTCATGCGGTTTCAACTGTCGAGAAGCATAAGCTATCACTTTACCTTCTTGCATCAGCACATAACCCAAACCACTATGTGAAGCATCACTGTATATCACATATGGTTTATCCTCCACAGGTAAAGTCAAAACAGGTGCTTGAGTCAACATCTCTCTCAACTGCTCAAAGCTAGTCTGACACTGATCTATCCACACAAATCTAACTCCCTTTCGAAGTAATCTGGTAAGTGGAGTAGCTATCAAGGAAAATCCTTTCACAAACCGTCTGTAATAGCCTGCCAAACCCAGAAAACTTCTAACTTCAGTCACAGACTTTGGTGGACTCCAATTCAAAATAGCTTCAACTTTACTCGGATCAACTCTAATACCCTCTGCTGAAACTATATGACCGAGAAAAGTTACTTGGTCAAGCCGAAACTCACACTTCGACAGTTTAGCAAACAATTTCTTCTCTCTCAAAATTTGCAACACAATTCGTAGATGCATGTCATGTTCCTCCTCATTACGCGAATACACCAAAATATCGTCGATAAAGACCACTACAAACTGATCCAAATAGGGCCTAAACACCCTATTCATCAAGTCCATAAAAACTGCAGGTGCATTCGTCAAACCAAAAGGCATAACTAGAAACTCATAATGCCCATACCTGGTCCGAAAGGCTGTCTTAGAAACATCTTCAGCTCTGACTCTCAACTGATGGTACCCTGATCTCAGATCAATTTTAGAAAACACTGCTGCACCCTTCAATTGATCAAAGAGATCATCAATTCTAGGCAAAGGATATTTATTCTTTATAGTCACCTTGTTCAATTGCCTATAATCGATACACAATCTCACAGTACCATCCTTCTTCTTTACAAACAGAACAGGAGCTCCCCACGGTGACACACTAGGGCGAATAAACCCTTTATCCAACAACTCTTGCAACTGCACCTTCAATTCCCTCAGTTCAACAGGTGCCATTCTATAAGGAGTAATAGAGATAGGAGTAGTACCCGGCAATAATTCAATACCAAACTCCACCTCTCTCTCAGGAGGCAACCCTGGCAATTCCTCTGGAAACACATCTGGATACTCTGCAACTGTAGGTATACTATTAATTTGAGAACTCCTTACTCTAGTATCCACCACATGAGCAAGATAAGCATTACACCCTTTTCTAATCAATCTCCTAGCTGCAACAGCTGAAACAAATAAGGATGCTAGCTGACTCTGCTCACTAGATACTAACACCTCTCTACCATCTCCGGTTCTCAAAGTAACAACTTTCTTTTTACAATCTACCACAGCTCCATGTCTCGATAACCAGTCCATGCCTAGGATCACATCATACTCCTTAAAAGGCATCTCAATCAAATCTCCAAGGAATTCCTCACCTTGAACCATTACTGCACTATCTCGGTGCACTTTACTAACAATCACACTATGCCCTAACGGATTTGTCACCAACACATCAAATCCTAGGGATTCAGCATGCAAATCAGACACAGGCAAAACAGATGCACTAATATATGAATGAGTGGATCCGGGATCAATCAAAGCAAGTACTGAAATACCAAATAAAGAAAAAGTACCAGCTATGACTGCTGAAGCATCTGGTTGCCTCTGCATCACATAAATCCTCTGAGAAGATCCAGCCTCCTCTGGTCTACTCTCCCTGGACGTAGAACCTCCTCTAACACTGAACCCAGATATGCCTCCTCTGCTGAAACCTCTACCTCCTCGACCTCCTCTCACACTAGATCGAGAAGCTGCAGAATCTACTGGCATCTGCTCCTGCCTCTCAGGACAATCTCTAACAAAATGATCAGGAGATCCACATCTGAAACATACCCCTGCTACACCAGTCTTCCAACAAGTACCACCATGTGGCCTACCATAATGAATAGATATGGGTAAAGTGGATCTCTGCATCACTGGGGTCGGAGCACTTGCCACTGAAACTGTAGGTCTAGATCTCTGCCTCTGAAACTGTACTGACCTACCAGCTGGCCTCTGACTCCTACTAGCCCGAGGAACAAAACTTCCTTTACCTCTTTTTACAGATGAAGACCCGGCTTCAAACTGGGATCTTCTAACCCTAACCTCTTCCTCTGAAGCAGCTGCAATAACCTGAGCTCTTTCCACACTCCTAGCTGCTACCACAAGCTGGGAAAAATCATGATATCTAGATCCAGCCACAAGACACATGATAGAGGGCCTCAATCCCTCCTCAAATCTCCTGCATCTATCTATCTCATCTGATATAATACCCCCAGCATAATGGCTCAACCGTATAAACTCAACCTCATATTCCGTTACTGTCCGGTTGTCTTGTTTCAAGCTCAAGAACTCCAATAAATTTCTCCACGGCAGATTCATGTGGTGGCTTTTCTGGGGGAGGGAGGCCTTGGCTTTGACTTCTCATGTAGGGAGGTTTATAGGGTTCCTTTTGATTATTTTGATACCCCGAGATATATTAGAATGATTTCTCCATGTGGGGTTGTAAGTGTTTCCTTGAGAAAATTTGGGCCCCTATTTCTCCATGATCCAACAATCTACAGTGTCATAGTTTCCTTCACATCCTTCATAAGTTGAAGATCATGATAAGTTAACGTGCTCCATTTTCTTGGCTATGGCATCTAAATTGGCCACAAGTAAAGAAAAATTCTCAATTTCATGTAATCCGACAACTTATTTAGGAATATTAAGCTTTGAGGTCCAACGGTAGTTATAGGCTGCCATTTCTTTAATCATATCATTAGCTTCAGATATTGCACCACCAACTGCTGCATATATAATGCCTTTAACATTTAGATGAATCTCTTTGTAAAAGTTTTGACTCAAGAGCCATTCAAGTACTCCATGGTGAGGGAACCTCCTTTGAATGTTCTTGAAATGTTCCTAAGATTTATTTAAGCTTCCCCATATTATTGTATAAAGCTTGTGATATCATTTCTGAGTTTAGCTATTTTTGCAAGTGGGAAATATTTTGCTAGAAACATTATGACTAGCTGGTCCAATGAAGTGAAGATGCTTAGTACATTGGATGCAAGCCAATCTTTTGCTTGGTCTTTTAGAGGGTCTGGAAAGAGTCGCAAATGGATTGCATTATTAAAAACACCATTAATTTTGAAAGTTTCACACATCTCTAAGAAGCTGGAGATGTGAGAATAAGCATCTTTATGTGGCAAGCCATGGAAAACTGATTGTTGAATCAAGTTGATGAGTGCAGGCTTAATATCAAAAGTGGTTACTTGTATTGGCGGCTTGGTAATGCTTGACCTTGGTTAAGTAGTTGGCATTACATACTGCTTAAGGGTCATGTTTTGAGGATCTCTTATGTTTACTTCTCTGTCAGTTGTGTTGATAGAATTGTCTATCTTTTTAGGAGTTTTAGCTGAAGTTCCTTCCTTCTTATCAATTTTTGCCTTCTTTTGCTTTTCTTTCCTTTCCTTGTTATTGCTTATCAGGGTTATATGGCATGCATTTGGTGTTTCAATTTCTATGCATATAAACCTAAATTCTTCAAAGAAGAGAAAAGAAAGAAATAAAATAGGAAATATGTAACACCCCTACACCCTGTACACGCACACTACACAACACCACAATGTAACATACGTGCACGAAATATAGGAGTGCTACGGTTTTATTTACAATTTAACACATTGGAAAAGATACCATAATCTTCCTCATTATACATTATAGAAAATAAGTAATTAACTTGTAATATAAAATAAAAAATATATATATATATATTTACTACTATGCAGCGGAATTTATAAAACATTTACATATAAGAATACATCCAAAACCACATTTGTAATTATACACATATTTACATTAGAATCCATACTTTATAAAACATAAAGAAGTTATACATGATTGGCAACTCTTCTCTGCTCTTTAAATCCCAAAGATAGATTCTTCAATGTCTACTCTCACTCGGTCTCGAGGAACTCTCGGGTTCTACTCTGTTACCTGCGCGATCAACATTATCGCGCTAAGCCAACGGCTTAGTAGTACAAAGTATAAAAACATTATGCTTTCATGCTATGCAATGTCACACATATGATTAATGAATACAACATCATAGGTGGAATTATAATACCACACTTTTACATTTCACCAATCATACTCACATAAGCATATCACAATTCAAAGTCCTTCAATGGATCTCATTATTCAATTAATTTACCATCAATAACTCACATTTAAACAAAGACAAGCATGGGCCCAAAACACACTAATATGTCATTCAATTTTCAGAGTTAATGCTTTGGTTTTGTTATCACATTTATCATTATCATATACCCAACTAGGCTTCAAGGATTAGGTTCAACCAAGCTTCAAGGGGAACAAAGCATGCTAAGTATCAACCCAACTTGGCTTCAAGAACCAACCCAACCTAGCTTCAAGGGTTGTAACATCTCAATTAGGCTTCAAGGACTAGACCCAACCAAGCTTCAAGGGGAGTAAAACATGTTAAACTTCTACCCAACTTGGCTTCAAGGATCAATTCCAACCTAACTTCAAGAGATTGTTACTATCATTAGGCATGCCACCAACAACAAACTCTGAAAATGGAATAACACATTAGTCACACAATTCATTTATTATTTCATTAACCATTTCAGTCTCAATTGAATCATCATCTAGGCAAACATGCCTCATTTATCACAATTGAATCATCATAGCCAATCACAATGGCTTTATATTTCATCACAACTCAATCCACATTATAGCAATTTATATTTCATATATACAATCATTTACATCATTATATCTTTCATTGATATAAACATAACAAAGCATATTATTCATATAAGTTAACAATGTAGTAATGCAACATTTGTACTTACCTCAATAACAATTTACACAACTCTTAACACTTCCTTGTCCAAGATCCTTTTACCTCTTAGATCAATGATCAATCACTTTCTTCAAGACCTAATCCAAAAATAATAACATATACTTGCTTAGGGATACACAAAAGATAATCCAATTAAAAGTAAACTAGGGCAACCCTAAACTTGACACTCTAAGCTACACGGGCGTGTCCCTGACCGTGCCCTAACTCCACAACACAGAAGCATTTACATGCTCAACAACACGGGCGTGTTCCTGGGTGTGTAATATCTTCTGCTTCTCAAACATAACAACACGCCCAACATCATGAACGTGCTCCTGGCCGTACCACACCTACTGCCTCCAATACAATTGACACGCCTAAAGACCCTGGACGTGCTCATGGGCGTGTCCGGCCACAAATCAAGATTCCGGCCAAAACAACCAAACACTCAACAAAACACTTTTATCCATCAACATCCACTTCACACCATCTTAACAAATCATACCCAAAAACCATCTTAAACTCACAAAAACACCAAAACAAGCCAAAACACAAATCAACTATAAATCACAAATCTCATCACAAACCCTAATCACAAACACAACATTATCTCTTCCAACCAACTTACTCTTTTCTTCAATCCACCCTTAAAATCCATGATCAAAACAATCAAAGACTCTTAAACATCTCAAAACCAAACAACACACTCTTAAATCATATATCAAACTCAATCAAAACTTCAAATAAACAAAGAAATCAAAAGAGGACTTACCAAAGTTACAAAACTTCTTGAATCACCAACTTGATCACTTAGATCTTCCTTCAATTTGAGCCTAGCACATCAAGATCCTCTCTTGTTCTCTTGTTTCTCTTGTCTATGGAGGAGCCGGCCAACAACAAAGGAAAGAGAAGAAGAAAAGAAAAACAAAGACAAGTCAAACTTCTCCTCTTCTTTAAATCTCCACCAAGCATTTATAACAATGCAATTACTTAAATTCCCTCATCCATTTGTTTAGATTTCCTTAAAAACACTTACCCCTTTTTAGTCATTTCACAAAACACAAATAAATATCTTCTTCCCTTGACCACTCTTTTGACTTATGTATATGTTATATATATTATCATATAAACAACATATACATTTCTCTCTACACAATCTTTTCCTTTTTAAAACAATACATACGCATTCTCTTTTCAATTTCTTTCTTATCAACATAACATATACACATAATTCAAACAAACAATAATTATATCCAAACTTCTAGGGCACACATGGGGATATTACAAAATAAAAATTCAAAGCAATAATAGTTTAATATTATTAATATTAGAATTGTTGCTTTCTCCGGCAACGTCTCCAAAAACTTGTCAGCTGCCTATTGCGTTTGTTTGCCTTAACAGCATGTACACATGTCGTTAACAAGTAATACAGTATTAATTTGAGTATCGTCCTATGAAGAAGGATATTTTAAGTACCAAATAATTGAAATTGTTATTATTTGGATAAAAGAAGTTTGGATTTAAAATTAAGTAAATCGATTAGAAATGAGTTGCTTTTGGTTTTAATCTAATAATTTTTTTTTTGGATTTAGGTTAGACCACATTAATTGATTAACTA
This sequence comes from Garcia nutans, assembly GCA_947685225.1. NCBI lineage: Eukaryota > Viridiplantae > Streptophyta > Magnoliopsida > Malpighiales > Euphorbiaceae > Garcia > Garcia nutans. The sequence goes on from CANTUV010000007.1 coordinate 53,606,187, forward strand.
TGATTTCTCTAAGGTATTAATTTAATTTTAGTTTCCCTTAGATTAATGGTTAGATTCTCCTAAATTAAGTTTTAGTATATTTCAAGCACTAAACTAATATTGAATTTAACCTTACATCTACTCATGTGATCATAAGTGATTAAATTAATTCATTAAGCTTTGGGAGGATCTTATATCAACCTCTTAAGTATTTACCTTATCTCTAAGTGAAAACTTACTTAAGATTGTTACCTCCTTAGGCTAATGTCATGTTTCCACTCTTGCTCCATCACATAACATAACATCTCAAATCAATTTATTATTGGCTAGGTAATTAATGCATTAAGGTGAAAGATAACAAATTAATCAAAGGATAAACTTAATTAAATCAAATAAGCATGAATTACTCTATAGTAACATCAATAAAAGGGGCCAACCCTAAATTGAAGTTTTAGTGATTCATAATTGAAATGAAAGCAATGCAAAAATTAAAGACAATAATTGAAAACATTATAAATTAAAGAACACAAAAAAAATCAAACTTTAGGTCTTTCTTGGATTGAATAAGAACTCCACTTGCATCCTGAATTCTCTTTCTTGAGCCAAACTTCACTCTTCTCTCTGAAGAAACTCTAAAAAAAATAAAGAAAATAAATAGATGATTATTTCTTGAATGAATTTTTTGATTCTTGATGATTTAAAGTTTAGGAGAATACTTGTTTATATAGAGGGCTTGGAGGCTAGTGGGGCAAATTCTTTAGTCAATTTCCCTTAAAACATGGAGAGTTTTTCTCTTTAAAATCAAGTTACCACCTATTTTTGTTCCCATGGGCATGGCTTTTGTTGCCATGGTCGTGTGGCCTAAGAGGATAAGAGCTGACTTATGAGATTTTTGTTTTTGGACAGCAGCAATTCAATTTCCATGTGCATCACTTTTGGTTGCCATGGTTGTGGGTTCTGTTCTACTTTTGGAACTTTAGCCCTTCTTTCCTCCATTTTTGAATAGTAAGTAAATGGAGTCCATGATCGTGGCTTTGAATTACCACGACCGTGGGTTTTTATCTCTCTTTGGATCTTCTCTTTTTCTTCTTTTCTCTTTTGGAAGGTTCAAAATAAAGTCCCGCTGATGGAAATTGAGGGCCATAGGCCTGGCAATCGACTTCCTTTGCATTTTTGCATATTTTTCTTCAATTTTGCACCACTTTTAATTAAAACCTTGTATCTTGACTTTCCAAACAAAAATAAGAGAAATTCTAACCCCAACAAAGAAAATACATCAAATTCAATTGAAAATAATTTAAAATAAGTGTTAGGATCACCTAGAATATTAGTCAAAATACAACTCTTTCACATAATAAGTTTTGCCTAAGGCTTATCTTCTGGACTTCTAACAACTCTTTTAAACATTTTCTCTTTTTACTCATTTCTAGCTATACAAGTATAAATATGCCCAAATCAGTAGAAATATAAGATTATAAGCTCAAATTCTGTCTTAAAAAATAAATAAATTATGTAAATAAAATGCTTGCTATTAGTAATTTACCAATATCATATAAATAAAGTTTTATAGTAAAATGTATCTTAAAATATCCTAAAATGTGTCATTATTGTGTCCTGTGCGTGTCCTTCCTGTGTCTAAATAAATTAAAAATTAAAAATTAAAAATTAAGACATATACGAACCCATATTCAACATGTGTCTATATCGGAGTAGTATCAAACACCAACACTTAACTTTATTTAAAGTGTCAATGCTTAAAAAATGTTATGTTATCAAGCTTTATACAATTTGTACTAATTTCATGGAATCTTCTTTTCATCTTTTTCTTTTTTGAATAGCAATTTTCATCACATAAATTCTCTAATTTTAGTATTCAAAAAGTTATTTTCAATTACATATCAAAGAATTTAGACAGAGAGCAAAATAATGGTCATTACGAAAAAAAAAAGAACGATTATTACTTTTAAAATGAATTTTAAGAAATTCAAATGAAAAAAAAGTCATATTATAGACCCCTAAATTTTGGCCGGCTTAAATTTAAGAAGCTTATCTTGGTTCGTTATAATTTTAAAGGGGCCTAAACTAAATTTTAAAAGGTTGAAATTAAAATGGTCTGATTTTATAAATCCCATATTAAAATTGTGAAAAGAGTTATACCTGAAAAATTAATAATTTTGAATCGGTTTGAGTTAGGTTGGTTCAAATCAATGTGAGCCATGGCTCATATCGATTTGGGAGAGCCAAATCGATATGAGCATTGCCTCATATAGATTTGGGCATCCCAAATCGATATGAGGTCGGCCTCATGTTGATTCCGGCCTCTTAAATTGACTAATCTGAGTTTTAAAAGGGTTTTGACCAGATAGTTTAATTTCGTAATCAAGCTATAATTTGTTTAAGACTCGGATTAGGCAGTTTAAGTTTAGGGTTAAGTGTTTTCCTATAAATATATGATGAAAAGAAAAGAGAGAGGTACCGAAAATTTTGATTAGCAATTAACACAGAAGCAGTCAAAATTATCAAAATAAAGAAGAGTAATAAGTAAACATAAAGAGAGAATACTATCAAATTCCAAATTGGTGCAAACGAGAGTTTGGATCAACATTTAATTTTGGTGGAATCAACAAACGAAGGTAAGTTCTCTAAGGTTAATTCATTTAAACTCAAACACAAGAAGCTTTTGTGATGTTTTTTAACATTAATCATATTTGTTCTTCATTCGAAGTAGCTCCTATAGCTTAGACACACCCAATTATATTTATCATTCTACATTCATTAGTTTAAATATATCCAGGAGCTAAGCTTTTTCCAAAGTTATAATCTATTTTTCTAAATATTAAACCCTAATCATATCTTATAAAATTAAAACCTAAATTTTAAATCTCAAAACCAAGAACCCTAAACCTATTTCCTCCAATTTGCAAAGCCATAATATGTTTCCTAATTTCCAAAACCCTAAATCAGTTTTTTAAAATAACCAAAACCCTAATATCCAGTAAATATAAAATCCTAATTCTAAAATTCTAAATTTACCTAAACCCTAATTTACTTAAACCCTAATTCATCTAAACCCTAAATTACATAAAACCCTAATATCCAGAATCCAATTCAACTAAACCCTAATTTACCTAAACCTTAATTCACCTCAACCCCAATTCACTTAAGCCCTAATTTACCTAAACCTTAATCTACCTAAACCCTAATATAACCTAATTTCCATATCGAATCCAAAACCTCAAATCTTTAATGTCTAGAACCTTTAATCCATAAAAAATTTATCCCAAATTTATTAAACCTAATCTAGTAGACATAATTTAAAACCAATTTATTTAAAGCTTAATCCAAATGCCAAAATCCTAATTCCAAATACCAAAAAGCTAATTTCCCAAACACCAACTTCAAAACCCTAATTTTATACATTTAATAACTTATTTAAGATTGAACCATAAAGTTTTGATTATTTAATTTATAATATGCTTAGGATGAGTGATTTATAAATGTTCTATTTTTGGTGATTTACTTTTAATTATTATGAATGTTTTTAATTCATTTGGCTCATTATTTTAACGTTGATTATTTTAGTTTCCATAATGTAAGAGGTATGTTTTCACTTTGTGGGACCTCATTAATTAAGATTAATGTAATTTAATTTATTTTGAGTTTTGGATCAATGTAAGGGGCATGTTTCCATCAAATGGTGGGTATCCTATTTTATTTAGTTTTAGACATTGGACATGGTTGTAAGGGTATGTTTCCATCTTGTATAGGTACCCATTTATTTGTTGGTTTGAACTTCTCTTGATTTTAATACAATAAATGATTATTTATTTTGATAATTGAATGTATTATGGATGATTTTATAATATTTAAGGATTTAATAATATTTAGACCAGAAAAGGAGACCGGTTCCAATGAACAGGGCGATGTGGAGGTGCTGGGTCATTCTCACATTTCTCACGCATACCCAACTTTTCAAACAAATTTAGGGGTTGGAGATTCTTTAGGAATTGAGTCATCCAGCTCTTTCTTTTCCCAGCCTATCCGGATGGTGACTTCATTTTCTTTGGATTTAGGTCTGTGTTCTCTAAGGCCCTAAGCCTAACAGTGTCGAAGACTCAAAAACCATTTCACATGGAAGTGAGAGTGAAAATCTCCGCTCACACATGCCCATTGTTTATTGTAAATAATTGTTATTAAGAAATCATTAATGTCTAAAAATATCACTAGTATTACTTAGAATAGTCAAGTTGAGCATTGATGTTACTTATTAAAATGAAGATGAGACTTTACAGAAAAATAAAACTTTATGTCACTCATTACTTCAAGTTACCAATATTATCAAGGAAAAACAAATAATTTTACTAAAAAGTAATGAACTTTACCTAAAAGTCATTAGAAGAATCTGCAAAAAGATCAACCAGCTATTGGCTGGGGGCATAACTAGAGGGAGGGGTGTTGTCTCGATGTCCCCCCTCTCCTTCGCCCCTAATTTTTTAATTTACTTGTCATATATTCATTATATCGATTAACTTTTCTAAGTAAATATATTTTGGCCTCCCAAACTCTAAATGTGATATTTTTTGTCTAATAATTATAAGTATTTAGTTATGAGATTGTAATTATAAGAAAGTTCAATAATTTGAAATATTTAATCATATGATTATTGAAAAAAATCCAACATTATTAATTATTCAACTATTTGATTTTAAAATAATAATAAAAAGTACTCAATTCAATAAATAGAAATCAGAATCAATGCCATTTTCTTTTATAGAAAGGTAACAACTAACTCTGAAAAAGTATTTTTTTAATTATTTTAATGTCTTATTCGTTAGACCTACAAATATATGGATTATGTTTGGTGTTGTTGATTCAATTGCAATATCTTTTTTCTTTTAAGAATGGATTAGTAATGCTAGAATTAGTAACTTGTTTTGGTAATATTAGTTAAATTCTTTCTTTTAGATTAATTCTTAGAAACATTCGCATAAAACTAATTTTTTTAGCTTAAAATATTTTTTAGCTAGTTGATTTTGTTCTATCCTACAAAGATTGAAATTTCATATCCTTTAATTCATTAGTATAAAAATGAGTTTTTTTTTAGTGATAATTTTGGACAAAATAAATGAGGAATAATATTTTTATAGAACAAAGGACTATAATTGTACTAATTACATTTATGGATAACTAGAAAAGGTTTGCTTAATTAAGGAATTAAAACATAGATAAATTTATTAAATGTATGACCTTTTATCTTTATACATTAATAGTTTTAGTTAAAAGATTTATTAATCATTATAAATTTATTAATAATTTATTAAATATATAACTTTTAATATTCATATATTAATAATTTAGGTAAATAAATTTTTATTAATCATTTATTAAATATATTAAATATTTGACCTTTTATCTATATATATTTATAGTTTCAATTAACAAATTTTAGACAAATAACTATAATGTGTGACATTTTAGTATTATATGTATAAATGAAGTGACAACTTAAAATTCTTCTATTTTCCTTAACTTTTATATATATTTAATCAATATGATATTTTATCTTCACATATTAATAATTTTAGTTAAAAAACTAGAAAAACTTGTGCAATGTTGTGAGTGTTTTTATTTAATATGCATATACTAATTTTCAAATCCTATAATGATTCTAAATAAATAATAATGAAAATTTGTTGTTCATAAATATTTTTTTATTTAATAATTAATTTAAACTTATTTATAAGTGTTTTCTTAATTGTTCATTCAATTGTAACCATCTATAAACAAAACAAACATTATAATATTTTAATAGGAAAATTAAAATAAACATAACTTATAGAAGTATCTTCCAAATTTCTTTGATATGGCTCACTTTTTAATAAAACACGCCATTTTGTCATAATTTTAACTAAAAGCATATATTATGCCGACATTGAAAAAATATGGTAAATTTGTACAAATATTATTTATTAGTTAAATAAAATATACCTAAGAGCAGGTGGAAGAAAATACAATAGATGATTAATATGAATTTTTTTACATTTAAGAAAATATTTTAAAATTTTAATGTTTAAAAGAATTATTTTTATTTAATATTTTAAAATATATATATTTTAAAGAAATGTGATGCGTGGTAAGATTAGAAAACTAATTGCAACAGAATTAGCTTTAAATCAACATGTTATGTGCAATAATTTAATAATTGTATATATTTAGTTAATTTTTATATAGAACTTTTTTATTGATATATTATTTGTTAAATATAGTCTTTATTTATTAAATATATTTTCTATGTGATAAAAAACTATATATTAAATCAATAGAATATATTTATTATGATTTTTTATTTGATTTAAAAAAAATTCTTTTTTTAAGATGTTTGGGATGATTGGTATAATTTTATTAATAACATTATTTTTTACGTTATTTTTCTTTAACATTTAATTTTAACAAAAAAAAAAAAGTAAAAGCATGTAGACTCCATTATCTTTAAAATAAAGTTTCAATGTATTAAAATACACATGTAGATGATAATATAGAATATGGAGTATTATATGTATATATATAGACTCCTAAAATTTACTCATTCAATCAATTTACTCCATGAACTTTCAGTTTAATCATATAATTCTTCAACTCACATTTTTTTAAACTTATAAATACAAACTCGTTAAGTCATATTAAGTCATGCTAATTCACATTTATTTTAACTTACTTATATATATATATATATATATATATATATATTCTCTCTATAAATCCCTTCCTTTTTAAAATCTAGTCCTTAAAATCTAATCCTAAAATCAAATCAATAAGCTTCATTTCAGGTTTTCGAAAATAATTTAAAGAATTATAAGTAAGTAAATATTAAACTTAACACATCAATTAATATTATTTTAATAAATATTACACTTAACACATCACTTGATTTTAGGGAATATATTTTAAATAATAAGAGATTTAGAGAGAGAAAAAATGTGTTTATAAGTTAAAAAAATATGACTTAGTATGATTTATCGAGTTTGCATTTATAATTAAGAAAAACTTAAGTTTAAGGGACTATTTAGTCAAATTGAAAGTTCAGATGACAAATTGACTAAATGAATAATGCTTACGAAGTTACATATATATTTGGCCTATATGTATTGTATGATGGAATACATGGTTGTTATCACATTCGTTTCTATCTATTTTTGTTGAGTATTATTTATCTCAAGAATATCTCCTTAATCTTCCATCAAATATTTATATGAATCGCTACAATTTTATTATAAAAAATCTACCTCTTAAAAATTTATAAATAAATAACTTATGTATTTCTTAAATGGCTTTTTATATTGTTTGTAGGAAAAAATAAAAAATAAAGTGAATAACTCATATATCTAATTATAAAATAGGAAAAACAATTTTAAATAGTATTATTTTCAATTTCAAAGATTTTATCCTATAAAAATTCATTAAAATTAAAAATTTTAGAATGTTATATCCATCATTAAAAAATTTATAAGTGATAAAAAAAATTGTGGCGTAAATATTTGTGAATGAAATGCAATTTAAGATTATAGTCGGAGCAATGCCGGCTATTAATTAGATATGTAAAACATGAAGTTGGGATACGATATATCAATTATCATGTTTATTAAGCTTGAATATATTAAAAAATATATTATTTTTTCAAATCAAAATTATAAGATAAAATTAACACAAATAAAATCTTAAGTAGTAATTACTAAATATTGTAAAAGGTTGTGGGGTAATCCCACATTGATTAAAAATAAAAGAATTGAAAGGCTTATAATAAGAAGGGGGATCCCTACAAATTGACTTAAGTCAATTTGATTATAAGGTGAGCCCAACTTATTATAGGCCCAATTAATAATAAATGAATTTGACTAATTGATGAATTAACTAATGGCTCCTAGGGCCCAGATTCTCAACAAATATTCAAAATATAGATTGGGGATTGGAAAAAATAAAATTATAAATAAAGATAGTAAATTTTGTTTGCATTAGTACCTTTGCAAATTATCTTATTTGAATTTCTTTAATTGAATTCAAATAAGAATCAAAAACATTAAATTGAAGTTTTTTAAATAATCGTTGGATTAAAACTCTAATTTTAAATAGTAGGCTCCTACCATGGAATAAAGTGAAAAATTAAATTTAAAGTTTCTAATATTTAAGATAATTTTGTTATGTACAAAACAATAATTTTTTTTAGAATATAATATAAGAAAATAACTTAATAATCATCCATGTCAAAAATAAAATGCATACATATACTATATAATTAAGCATACAAAAAAATATTAACTTTTAAAATGAAATTAAAAAAAATAGAAATTTATGTATTTAATACATAATCAATTCTAAAATCAGTTGCACATTAAGTTTCAAAAAATGAATTTTAATATTAATAGGATTAGTTGAAAGATTTACTAATAATTTTTAGTTTATTACTAATTTATTAAATTTATGATCTTTAACATTTATATATTAATATTTTAAATTAATAAAATTTTATTAATAATTCATTAAATATATTAAATATATGACTTTTGATATTTTATATTAATATTTTAATAATTTTTAATAATTGTTTACACCAAGAAAAATAAAAATAGGACAAATGTCTAATTTGGACCATATACTACAGCGTGTAGATCAGTTTAGCACTTACCTTTTTTTTGAACAAAAATTAAATTTTTTTTTTAAACTCGGGTCAAATTAGAACTTTTTTAATGAAACAGTTAACTGAACTAACGATAAGTTCAATTTGGACCTTAATTAAATAATAGGGTCCAAATTAAACTTTTTATAATTTATTAATATTAATAAAATATTTTTAAAAATTATTTATTAATAAATAATTTTTAATAAATAAATATTTAATATTAATAATTTATAATATTAAATAATTAATTTTTATAATATCATAATTTAAAATAATTTTAACAAAAAAATTAATAATTTATAATATTAAAATTTTCTTCAATTTTTATATTTTATATTTTAAAATTTTTAAAAATTAGTTTCTTAAAAAACCCTTGGATTAAAAATAAAAACAAATCTTAACCGAATAATTTATGATTTATTTATACAAAAAGAATCATAATAAATAAAATTAACAAAATGGACAACCATTAATTTTTTGTCACCTCAATTAATAATCTTCATTAACTTGAAAACATAACTACCAATTCTACAATTTTGCAGGAGAAGTCAAAGCTATAAATATTAGAAGCCGAAAAAAATAGTAAAAAATATAAAAAAATAACTGGGCAGTCTCTACCATAATTTGATTAAAAAAAGTATAAATAATTTTTTATATTATTTTTTACCTAATTTAATTAATAAAATAATTTTTCAGTATTAAAAATTAATTAAAAATTTTAATTAATTTTTAAAACTAAAAATTAATTAAAAATTTTAATTAATTTTTAAAACTAAAAATTTCATTAATTAAAATTTTTTTAATTAATTTTTAAAACTAAAAAATGATTTTATTAACTAAATTAAATTAGGTAAAAATAATATAAAAAAATTACATGTACAATTTTTTTAATCAGACTGCAGAAAAGATTGCAAGTTATTTTTCTCTATTTTTTACTATTTTTTTAAATTTTCAATATGTATAGCTTTGACTTCTCCTCTAAGTTATAAAATTGATAGTTATAATTTCAAGCTTATAAATGTTATTAATGAATATGATGAAATTAATGATTTTTATTTATTTTGTTAATTTTATTTAGTGTGATAATTTTTGTGTAAATAAATCATAAATTGTTAAGCCAAGATTTTTTTAATTTTTAATCCAAGGGTTTTTTTTAAGAAAATAATTTTTAAAAATTTTAAAATATAAAATATAAAAACTGAAGAAAATTAAAAAAATAAATTATTACTTTTTAATATTATAAATTATTATATTAAAGATTTATTTATAAATAATTATTTATTAATAAATAATTTTTTAATAAATAGTAAATTAATATTAATAAATTATAAAAAGTTCAATTTGGACCCTAGTGTTTAATTAAAGTCTAAATTGGACCCTACCGCTAGGTCAGTTAATTGTTTCGTTAAAAAAATTTCAATTTGACCCGATTTTGAAAAAAATATATTCTATTTTAGTTTAAAAAAAAACTTTAAGGGCCAATATGGTCTACATACTATAGTACATGATCCAAATTGGACATTTGCCCAATAAAAATATAAAGAAAAATAGGTGGCCTTGCATGCAGTGATGATGCGGCAAAAGAAGGAAGAACATGAGTATACAGGAAGCATGAGAACATGATATTTGAGTAGAGGAACCATAAAACCTGAGGAATCAAGTCCTTAGAGCAGCTGGGTCTTTTGAGGAGTAGTTTGCTGAGGAGTGTGTCTGAGGAAGGCTAGTTCGATAGTGAGAAAACATATTTAAAGTCCATTCCATTCCCACTCCTCAAATGCAATTCATCGTGAAGTCCTCCTCAACCCTAATTCTACAGGTATACAATCCTCTAGCATACCTCGCATAGTTAAAGGCCAAGACTTATCAATCTTCAAGCAAACAATAATTTATTAAATTTCTTACAAATATGACTTCTTAACTTCATATATTAATAATTTCGATTAATAAATTTTAGCATAAATAACTATGCCACTTAACATTTTAGTATTATATATAAGGGTTACATAAGTAGAAAAAGGCAAATTGAAATAGAGAAGATATATTGACCATCATTTTTTTGGTCAATAATAAGAAAGTTCTTTCAAATAAGAGAAAATACAACACAACTCAAAAGAAGGTAAAGAATACCTTCAAAGAATAAAATAAACTCCACTCAATAAAGCCAACAATAATATCTCCAAATAACATTACATGAAAACCAAAAAAAAAATGTATATAAAACCTATAAGAGTAATAGAGAAGGTTGAAATAAACCGCTATTAAGAAACTTTATGAGAGTATGCCCTATAGCTAGGAGCAGAGAAATATTGAAGGATGAACGTCATAAAGGGAGCTTGAAGAGAAAGGAAGAAGGCAGTCACATTGATATGGGATTCTGCTGATGTTGTGTGACAAGGGAGATGTGAGGGATAAACCTATCAATCCTCACTGAATAAATGGAAAGAAAAGCAAGGTTGAGGATCGACACGTTGTATGAAACAACACCATAATAAAGCATAAAATAGGTTTATAGCATAACCTTGAAACCATGGAAGAATAGAGTAAATAAAAAAGGATGTAGTAGACAAAATAAATTCTAGATGGGAGATTTGGCTGCTTTTGGCCTTCTAGATGAAGATATCATAAGAGTTAGCAAAAAATTATCAAGGTTTATACAAATAAATAGAGGACTTTGCGCTGGGCCATAAAATAATTTGGTGAAAAGAAATAGTCACCAAAAAGATGGACAAAGATAATCAGTACGAACTTCTAAGCACATTGAGATCAAGACTTGCCCCTAGCCTTGATCGTCAAACCTTTTAGGATTCATGTATCCTTGGTGGCTTTAGGTAAGCCAATGGTGCCTTTGGGGGAGTTGACCACCATGGAATCTTCCTCATCCTCCTTTCTTTGTCAAGTGTGGATTTCCATCTCCTATTTGCAATAAAGGTCAATGATGGGCTATTGAGGGAGCTAGATATACCAAGCTATTCTTTACTTAGTGCCAAGTTAAAGGGTGGTTCAAAAGGAGCAATAACTAATTGGGTCAAGCACATAAAAGCAATAAATGGGCTCTAGAGGACTAGCAATGAAAAGTATAAGGTTTTTATCTTTGGCTTCTTAGTACGGGAGATAGCTTGGTCAAAGATGACCTTTTGAAATAGTAACTGAGAATGAGATCCATATAGGTAGCAGAGTGAGGTCTTCCATAGTAGGAGACTTAAGTATTGAGTCTAGCGGGTTAGGAGTTGATTTGTCCTCACTACGTTCATGTTTAGCCGAAATAACTTGTTAGATAGGGCAAGGTAGATCCACCAAATCTTTAGGCATTGAGCCAAAATTTGCTTCATCAATTATATTGTGCCGACAAACCAATTTAGGAGCTTCAGAATTCATAACTCCCTTATTCCCAAGATTGTCTACTACCTGAGTAATCATTATCTCTAATAAGTTCCTGTGATCGAGATTTTTTGCCCCCACTCTCATGTGGAATGGTTCTTATAACTTCGGCACTGTTAAGCTCAAGACCTTAGAGAAGACGGGCCTAAACCCCAAAAAAATAGAGTCGCTACCCGGACAGGCTGGGAAAAAGAAAGGGGTGGATGACTTGATTCCTAAGGAATCTGTAACACCCCTATACCCCGTATACGTACACAACATGCTATTACGATCATAATATACGTATACTGAATATAGGAATGCCACAGTTTACTAACAAATGACTCACTTCTTTTTAAATAATATAAGTAGACTCAAAACATTTAAGTTATATTATAAAACACAAAAGATAAAATGTTTACTCAAAACGCAGCGGAAAATATAACAAATATTTATAAATACATATACATCAAAACTCAAGTTTTACAAAACATAAAATATATACATGTTTGGCAGTATCTCTTTGATCTTTAAGCTCCACTATCAACACCTCAAAATCTAGACTCTACTCGGCTTAGAGGAACTCTCCGGTTCTTCCCTGTCACCTGCACGACGAATCACACTCCCGCTAAGCCAACGGCTTAGTGGTACAAACTACAATAATACTATGCTTCAATGCAATGCCATTGTCACACAATCAATTTTCATACACCATTAAAAAGGTTATTATATTTTAAAACCTTACATTGTTCAATATCATATCAAAACATTCATGTTGTATCTTCATAGTTTCATTACTCAACATAGCTTCCCATGCCACATTCATAAACATGTTACACATCATGTATCTCATTATTCATTGATTTCACAATTCAAGAATCACATTAAAAACAAAGACAAGCATGGGCCCAAAAGACACTAATATGCCATTCAACTTTCAGAGTTAATGTTTTGGTTTAATTATCACATTTATCATTATCATTATCCCAACTAGGCTTCAAGGATTTAGGTTCAACCAAGCTTCAAGGGGAACAAAGCATGCTAAGTATCAACCCAACTTGGCTTCAAGAACCAAACCCAACCTAGCTTCAAGGGTTGTAACATCTCAATTAGGCTTCTAGGGGAGTTAAGCATGCTAAACTTCAACCCAACTTGGCTTCAAGGATCAAGCCCAGCCTAACTTCAAGAGATTGTTACTATAGGCATGCCACCAACAACAAAACTCTGAAAATGGAATAACACATTAGAGACACAATTCATTCATTATTTCATTATCAATATCATTCTCATTTTCTCATCATCACTTAGGCAACCATGCCTCAATCATCTCATTTACATCATTATAGCCAACAACAATGGCTTCACATCCCATTAAGAGGGCATACAAAATCAATTACATTGAACATCATCATCTAGGCAAACATGCCTCAATTATTTCATTTAGACCATCATAACCAATCACATTGGCTTCACAACTCATTATATCTCAATTCATCATTCTAATGTACACAACCAATTGCATTAACATATATTTTAAATACTCATCAATCATTCACATTATACAAATCATAACATTCATCTAATGTATTAACAATGTAATCAATTACTTAACATATGTATAACCAAATATGTTAAGTATCAAAATCATGTAAATGTATGCAACCATGTAGTTTGTACTTACCTCGAAACCAACTCACACCAATCTATACACTTCCTCCTCTAAGAATCCTCAACACTTAGGTTAGGGCAATTCAACTTCTTCACAACCTAAACCAAAGGTAATCATACACACTCACTTAGAAATACATATAAGATAATAAAGCTAAGAACCAACTAGAGCAAACTCTAAACATGACACGCTCAACAACACGGGCGTGTCCCTGACCGTGCCCTAACTCCACAACACAGAAGCTTTGACACGCTCAGAACCACGGGCGTGTCACTGAACGTGTAATACATTCTGTCTAACAGAAACATTGACACGTCCAACAACATGGGCGTGCTCATGGCCTTGTCAATCCTTTACCCACACAGTAGCTATGACACGCTCAGTGACATGGGCGTGTCACTGGACGTGTAAATGCTACTGCAACACAGAACCATTGACACGCCCAAAGACTTGGCCGTGCTCATGGGCGTGTCAGGCCAAAAATCCAGATTCCGGCAACAACAACAACACATCCAACAAACTTCTTACTTTCACCATTATCCACTCCAAACCAACTTAACTAAACACACCCAAAAACCATAACAAACTTGCAAAAACACTAAAACAACTCAAAACATACATCAAACACAAATCATAATCATCACCACAAACCCAAAACACAACCACAACACTTTCTCTTCCAACAAACTTACTCTTTCCTTCAATTCAACCCCAAAATCCAAAATCAATTGAACCAAACACTCTTAAACACACCACAATAAAAAAAAACACATATCAACCCCAACCTCAACTCACAAACTCAAAGAAAATCAAAGAATCAAGTGGAAAACTTACCAAAGATGAAGAAACTCTTAAATTTCCAACTTGATCACTTGAATCTTCCTTCAATCTTAAGTTTGGATGATCAAATCTCTCTCTTGCTCTCTTGCTAAGAAGTGCCGGCCAAAACAAAAGAAAAGGAAAGAAAAGAAAAGGAAAGCAAGTGAACCACGAAGAAGAAAGAAGGAAAGAAGAAAACCAAGAACACAAAGTCAACTTTCTTCCTCAAAACCCTCTCCACCAAGCAAAATACAATAAAATATTTAAATATCTTCTTCCACTTCCACTAACTCAAATTTTAATTAAATAATTTAATCAATTACAAATAATTAATTATCTTATTTTGACCATCACATATTGACTTGTATATGTTGTATATATTTCCATATATACAACATATACACTCTCTCTTTAATTCTTTTCTCTTTCCAATTTATCATATACCTTAAATCCAAATTCAACAATAATTACTTCAAAACTTCTAAGGCATATTTTCGGATATTACAGAATCCCTAACCCCCTATTGGATTTAGAAAGTTTGGTATGCATGGGGAAGGTGAGAAATGACCCATCACTCCCACAGCGCCCGGTTCATTGGAATCAGCCTCATTCTCAAGTCTTAAAATTATGAAATTCTTAATTATTATGATATAATCCACACTATATGCAAATACTTAAAATAAAAGCATCATTGTATTAAAAATCATAGCAATGTTCAAACAAAATAAATAAATGGACACCCATCCAAGGATGGAAATATATCCTTTCATTGTCCAATGTCTAAAACTAAACAGGACACTCACCAAAAGGTGGAAACATGTCCTTTATATTAATCCCAAAATATGAAAATAATTTAAATTACATGAAGCTTAACTAATGAGGTATCCACAAAGTGGAGACATACCTCTTACATTATTAATATCAAGATAAACAAATAATAATAATAAAAAGAAAACATCCATCCATGACAAATTAAACAAATCAAACATCGAAATTAAATAAATCAATCATTAAAACATATAATAAACTACATACTCAAATTGTGAGCAGGAATTTTTGCCCCCACTCCCGGTGGAATGGTTCTTGCGACTTCGGCACTGTTTAGGCTCGGGGCCTTAGAGAACACGGACCTAAGTCTGGAGAAAATGGAGTCGCTACCCGAACGGGCCGGGAAAAAGAAAGGGGTGGATGACTCGATTCCTAAGGAATCCCCAATTCCCTAATGGGTTTGGAAAGTTGGGTATGAGTGGGGAAGGTGAAAAATAGCCCAGCACCCCCACAATGCCCGGTTCATTGGAACCGGCCTCCTTTACAAGTCTTAATATTATAAAATTCTTAAGCATAACAATATCATATAATAGACTACATAATCAAATATAAAATTGAATAAAGCAAATAAAGATTCAAAAAAGGGCTACTGTTTCTATTTAAGATTATTTATTTAATGTGTTTAGGGTTTTGGAATTTATGGGTTTATGCTACTGTGAGTTTTAAAAGAATTGACATGGATTAAAGTTTTATAATTTAAGAGGTTGATAAAATTCTTTGATTAACCAAATTAGTGTTTGAGGAGTGAAATCATGAAATTAGGGTTTGAACACTTTAAAATATTGGATTTATGATTTACGGTTACTTACTGTGTTGAATTTTAATATTTATGTTTATAAGGTTTTAAGGTCTAAAGGATTAGGGTTTAGAGAAATTAAGGTTTAAGGTTTTAAGGGACTTAAGGTTTAGAACAATTTGGGTTTTGGAGTTGAATTAGGGTTTTAGAATTTTAGAATTAGGGTTTCAGAGAATGCATTAGGTTTTTAGGATTTGAAAATCAATTGATAATTTTATGAAACTTTATGAAAATAAACAAAACGATTTAAGGTTTATAGAAATAGAAAAGATATTTTTTTAGGGTTTATGGAAAGAAACAGATTCAAATTTAGGATTTTGAAAAGAAACAGGTTCAATTAGGGTTTTAAAAAGAAACAGGTTCAATTAGGGTTTTAAGATTTTGAAGAAGCAAAAATAACAATTTTAAGATTTTGGAAAACAAATAAACGAATTAAGGTTTTAAGCTTTAGAAAAGGTAAATTAAAGTTCTCAGGGTCTTTTGATTTTGAAGAAACAGAAATAATTATTTTTTGATCTATAGTGATGAAGCTACTGTAAATTAATGAAACAAATAAAGAAATTCATACCTTCGTTTGTTGGTTCCACCAAAAATCACTTCTTGGATGAACAAGAACAAAGACAAGCTTTGCTGCCTTTGATGGATTGAATTGCTTGTTTGCTCTCTCAAAAAGTCCGATTGATTCAAAGTTTTCCTCCTCAATTTCGGTCTCAATTTCTCCTCCAAATTTCTCATCCCTTTTTGTGTTGTTTTAGTCCTTATTTATAGAAGAATTTTGTGATTAATTTTAGTTATTCACAGAATCTAACATTAACTAAGAAAAGGAAACCGAAACCTAATTGTATTTGGTTTCAAAAAAATTTGCGTCGAAAAATTTCTCTGGCGAAAAAAAACTGCTGCGAAAAAAATGTGCCGGCAAAAAGAAAAAACTGCCGCAGGACGAAAATTAGCCTGCGGGCCATTTCGCCGCAACCCTTTTCGGCGACAAAAAATTTCGTCGCCGATTTCCGTAGCCGATTTTTTTTTATTTTTTTTTATTAATTATAAAAATTAAATACTAAAGCAAATATTATTTAATTAAGATAACAAAAATTATTTTGGACTAATTTAAATATATTAGACAACACAAAATTTTTTTTGGACTAATTAAAATATATTGGACCGGACCGGGTCAAAAATTAAGGGTCTACAGTTTGCCCCCTACTTGAACGATCTGAGACTTTAGTGAAAGAGAGTGAAAAACAATAAGACTTAATTTTTGAGTTGGTTGAGGTTTTGGGTTCTGGACCCGAGAGATTTGGATACTCGATCCTAAACTAGACTTGGATACTCGATCCTAACTGGATTCGGATACTCGATCCTAAACTGGATTTGGAAACTCGATCCTAAATTGGATTGGGATACTCGATCCTAACTGGATTGGGATACTCGATCCTAAACTAAATTTGGATATTCGATCCTAAATTGGATTGGGATACTCGATTCTAATTGGACTTGGATACTCGATCCTAAACTGGATTTGGATACTCGATCCTAAACTGAATTTGGATACTCGATCCTAAATTTGGATTTGGATACTCGAACCTAAACTGGATTTGGATACTCGATCCTAAACTGGATTTGGATACTATATCCTAAACTGGATTTGGATACTCGATCCTAAATTAGATTCGGATACACGATCCTAAACTGGATTTTATTTGGGTACTTGGACCTGAAATTGGGTACTTAGACCAGAGACTGAACTTGATTTGGGTGCTTGGACCCGAGACTAGATTGAAATTGAGTACTTGGATCCAAGATTAGATTGAATTTGGGTACTTGGACCACAGATTGGGTACTTGTACCCGAGATTGATTTGATTGGGGTACTTGGACCCTTGAATCAATTTGATTTGGGTACTTGGACCTGGGATTGAATTTAGTTTGGGTACTTGGACTCGAGATTCGATACATGGACCTGAGATTGGGTACTTAGACCCGCGATTGATTTGATTTGGGTACTTGGACCCGAGACTTAATTTGATTTGGGTGCTTGGACCCAAGATTAGGTTTGACTGACCTTTTATCAATTGAGAAGTCTGACTGCTCCGGCTGTTCTATGTGTCGCGGTTCTTCACCCTCAAAATGGATCTTCATCCTTTGAGATTGGGTTTTCACCCTTAAAAATGGATCTTCATCCTTTGAGATCAGGTCTTCACCCTTGAAAATGGATCTTCATCCTTTGAGATCGGGCCTTCACCCTTGAAAATGGATCTTCATCCTTGAAAATGGATCTTCATCCTTTGAGATTGGGCCTTCACCCTTGAAACGTGGATCTTTATCCATTGGAGATTTGCTCTTTATCCTTGAAACATGGATCTTTATCCATTGGAGGTTGGGTCTTTACCCTGGCTTCAGCTCTTTTAGCTGGACTGACCTTTTGTCTTTTGCATCTTCATTCTTTTGAGAATTCTAATTTTCTTCTTTCTCATTCTTTCTTGTTCTTCCTTGTTTTGCAAAAATTCAGCCCTTTTTAGCTAGCCTTCATATCTTCTCCTTGTCCCCTGCATGGCAAGATATTCAAAATATTTTGTTTATGCATAAACTCAAAAAATGAAAAGGAAAAACTTTGCCCCTTGGGTAGGCTTAAACCCATGATTTTCTTATGTGGGCTCTGATTGATGTTTTTGTTGTCTAGTTCTTCGTACAAGCAAGCATTTCTTCTCTTTGCAAATTACTGGAACTTTCTCTGGTAATGAGCCTTCTATGCCCCCCTGATTTGATATCTTCTTTTGATTATTTACTTCACAAGGTGTTTGCCATTTACCTTAATAAAGAATAGACAATACAAGACAAGAAAGTGTGATGTGATATGCTCATGTATGCATGATATGTATGATAATACTCACAATGGTTTCATTAACTCACAGACCAAGGTGATCAGCAGAAGTATTCTCATTGGTTCCTTTCAGATGCTCGTTCAGGTCTTGCATTGGAATGACACAAATGCTCCACATTTATGGCTTTTATCTTTAAGATGTTGAAAATATGAATAATGGAGGCCCCAAACAATAGAGATACATCTATTTTAAATTATGATTCAGCATGTCAGTTGGTAGCTTCTTCATGACCTTACTAGTAATCATTTCCTTTGCCCAATGTATCCTTTGAAGGTTCAATGATTTGACATACTTTCCTTAACTTGAAGGCTTTGTAAATTTTTTTTTGAAATCAAATGTTGGCTTTGCCAAATTAATGTCAATGTACCTCAGGACTTGATTTTTCAAATTAACATATCTATATCATGACAACCCTAGTTACCATACTAAACTTGGGAATCATTTCTATTTAAGCAAGAATTATTGCACTTCAGATAGGCACATACACATTACTTGGCCAAAGGTCTCATTGAGTTTGAATATGGTCTATCTCATATGCATGCTTATCCAAACTATCTCCACTAATAGACTCTACCTACCAAGAGAGATCAACAGGTCTTTGATAGGCTTGAAATGGGGTCTATAAGGGAAATAGGTTTAAATGAAGGCCATTTGTAAGTTGGAGCTATTGTGACATAGTGGACAAACCCTCACACAACAAATTTCTTGTTTGAACTTTAGGCAGTTGGGAGCAATCTTGCTAGACTCTAAATTCTTTCTTTCTTCTTGGCATTAATCTGGATCTTGATTAGGACAGTCTTTGCCCTTGCAAAAAGTTTGTTATCCAAATTTGTTTCTTTTATTCTTCTCCCTTTTCTTTCTTTTTATTTTTCTTACTCTTCCCTTTCTTTGAACATTTTATCATTTTGTCATTCTTTCTTGTAGGACTGTCAAGTACAAAACTCTCAAAAACTGGGTGACCTTTCTCCTTTTTCTTCGATTTTGATTGAATCTTTGGTTGGGTTGGACCAATTCAAGTCAATCCGTCCTTATAAACCAAATGGAAGCCTTTTGTTGTCTTAGGTAAAAGAGAACCCAGTTGGCTTTTTGAACCGCCTTTTTAGGTTTTATCTTTTTTCCCCTTTTTCCTCTTCTTTTTTTTCCTCTTTTTTTCGTTTTTTTTTTCTTTTTTTCCTCTTCTTTTTTTTCTTTTTCTTTTTTCTTCTTTTTTTTTGTTTTTTTGGGTTCTAGCTCTAATAGAGTTGTCTTGCTTGAGTTGTCTTATTTGTACCAACTTGTATTTCTAATAATGGATGAGTGGAGTGGTATTAATCTCCTTTAACAGGGATAAATCATTTGTTACTCTAATGTTATCTTGATAGATTGGAGATATTAGGTGAACTTCAACTACCCTTATGGTCTTGAGAGCATCCACTATCCTTACAGTCTTGGCTATGCATTCCTTTATTTGATCTTCTTGCCTCTTCACCTTAGTGATCATAAGACTTGTCAAAAGTATCACAACAGCTCAGGGTAGGTTGTTGGGGCTTGTAAGCCAATGAAAAGAAAGCTAAAATTTTATGAAGGCTCAAAGGGACAACTAGGGATTGATATTTAATTGGGTGGATACTAGTTGTTGGCTAACCAAATAATGCCTAGATCATTTCTCTCTTAAATAAGCAGAGTTCAATTTCACCTCAAAAATTTGTCAAAGCATGTTTTAAGACTGACTAGGACCTAGACAAAGGTAATTATGCAAGAGCCCTCTCTAAGTAAGCATACACAACTCAATGCTATAGAGCAATTCCCTTACCTAGTAAAGTCATTCAAGTCATGATGCCTAGATACATTAATTCATGAATTATCAAGCTATATTCCTCATTGGTTGAGCACCATAATGAATAAAGACCAACAAAAATTTTGATGAAAGTAATTTATTCAAACAATCTTAATTTTAAGTAATTGTTACATAAAACACCAAATAAAGAAAATAAAACAAAGAAACAAACAAGCCAAGGGAAGTTTGTTGAGTTAAGCTTATTTTCCTTTCACATCTTCAATATTTCCATCTTGAAAGGATGATAAAAAAAAATCTTCTTCCAATCCTTTTCCCACCATGAAGGTTGCCGGTGGAGGTACTCTTCCAAACTTAGGCAAAGGATTGTTCTTAGTATTAGGCTTGTTCGGCTCCGGTAGCTTACCACTATCGATTAGATCTTGGATCTCATGCTTTAATCGGGTACATCTATCAGTCTCATGTCCTTGAGTCCGATGGAATTGATAAAAAGCCTTAGTATCAAATTTTGGGGGTAAATGATTAGGCAAAGCTTGAGGAGTCAAGGGTTGTAACAATCCCTTCTTTTGTAGAATATTGAGAACCCAAGATAGCGGCTTCCCCAATTTTGAAAACTGCCTTCTATTTGCTTGACCAATTGTATTAACATCAACTTCCTTTTGTGTACTTTGATTGCTAGGATGATAATTTCCTTTCTCATTCCTTCTTGTTGAAAATCGATTCTTCTCCCTTTCCCATTTTTCAATTTGCAGACCAGCTTGGAGAAGATCTTTGAAATCACGGATGAGTGTATGAGACATCCTTTCACAAAGACTAGGTAAACACCTCTCTCACAATCATCCCTATTTGATCAAATTCATCGGACCTCTTCTTGATCAAAACAGCCTTATTTCTCCATCTTTTCACATAGTCCACAAAATTCTCGTTTGGCCTTTGTCTAATGGACTATACTTCCATTAAGGTAACTTCCATTTCAACATTGTATCCATATTGGTGAATGAAAGCCTTGTACAACATGTCCCAATCTTTTTGAGTACTTTCCTCTAAGGTGTTGAACCAATTTTGGACAACAGGGTCCAATAAAAGCATGAAATATCTTAGAGTTTGAGCCTTAGTGGCTCGAGCAGACTGCATAGCAGTGATGTACTGCTTTACATGGAGATGAGGGGTTCCAGTACCATTGTACCTAGCGAAGGAAGGCATCTTAAACTTATAAGGGACCTCCTCATCTTGTTCAAATAGTTTGTCGATCTCAAACATCTCTTCGGTTTTCAGCTTCTTCTTAAATTTCTTTTCTAAATCAGCAATCATCTTCTCAACATCAGATGTCTCGGTCTTTTCAACAGTTGTCTTCTCAACAACCTTTGGCTCCTTTTTGTCTTGAGGATCTTGAAAGTATTGAGCCCAATCATCATCATCAATGATCACCTTATCATCATCAAAAGCCACTTCGCCAGCTTTAGCCTTCCTCTTGTCTTTCTTGGTGCTAGCAGATGCTTCGACATTATTTCCTAAAATTGTAGCTAGTTAATTCTTTATGGTCTCTGCCATGGCCTCTTTTATTTCTTCCATCTTGGCATTGAGGGCATCGTCCATCATTTTTTGAATTTGTTCGGGCTCCATTGTTTGTGGTGAGCAAGTGATTGAGTTGTTGCTAGATTCTTCGTCTCCGGCGTAGGTCAGATTATCGTAAGCTTTTGAATTATCATAATCTAGGGCTGTGAGCCAGAAAGGATCAATGATATGGGATGTGATGTATGTATGCATGTATGCGTAAACAATTAACAAACAATGATAAATTGGGCGTTTCTTCCTACCTTATAACTTCCACACACAAATGGCGAGTCTCTTTTCCTAGGTAATCTGGTTAACAAAATACCAACATGGGGTATCTTATTTTCGAATAATTCTCTCGGACGTTTCAACCAATAGTTATATTTAAAAATGGAAATCAATTTATGATAATTTCCATTAATTAGGTTTTAATCCATTCAACCAACTAATAGTAGCTTTTATGCTATATTAGATTAAAACTAAATTAAGAGGTTTATTATAAATAGATTTCTCACTTGAAAAAAGTAACTAGTAGTTCATGCCAAAAATAAGCCCATGGTTAATTATTCTTAGTATAAACTAGGCTCACAATTGATTTTTGGTATTTCGTAATTGACCTAAATAATTTGCAAGCTCTTTGTAAGAAAAGGTTGGATGAACATAATTTTGTTTCTAAGCCCATTGTAAAAAGATTTTAGAAAAAATGGATTTTGGGCTTAGTATTTGGGTTATGAGCAAAAGAATTTTTGATTTGTTTTTAGAAAAGTTTTATGTCCAAAGACCATCTTGAAAATTTTTGAAAATAGCTTTGGTCTTTTAGATTTTAAAGAAAAATTTATTTTGAGCTCACATTGTATTTAGGTCATATTAGAAAAAGAACAAATCAAATAAGCCATGATTTAAGCTAAGATAAATTAACCAAAGCTGTGAGTGGTTAAAAAGGCTTTGGGTTAAAAAGGCTTAGGTTCCCAAAGCAAGTATATACGAAATGGTACAAGGCTGTGAGTGGTTATGCCATGCTCGATCTCCATACCTTGAGTGAAAGTTTGGTATCCCTTACATAACACAACACGGGTAACACGGGCATCCTAACTCACGCACACAATGCAATATAATATGATGCAATAGATAATGTCATTATAAGAAAGAATAGAATAATATAAAGACCAACGTAATCAACTTCTCTTATCCCTAGTGGAGTAGTCACTGTGAGCGGGGATTTTCGCCCCCACTCCCGGTGGAATGGTTCTTGCGACTTCGGCACTATTTAGGCTCGGGGCCTTAGTGAACACGAACCTAAGTCCGGAGAAAATGGAGTCGCCACCCGAAAGGGTCAGGAAAAAGAAAGGGGTGGATGACTTGATTCCTAAGGAATCCCCAACCCCCTAATAGGTTTGGAAAGTTAGGTACGTGTGGGGAAGGTGAGAAATGGTCCAGCACCCCCACAACGCCCGGTTCATTGGAATCGGCCTCCTTTACAGGTCTTAATATTATAAAATTCTTAAGCATAACAATTTCATCCATATTACACACAATAATTAAAATAAAGCATCGATATATTGAAAATCAAAACAATGTCCAAGCAAAACAAATAAATGGACACCCATCCGAAGATGGAAACATACCCTTACATAATCCATGCCTAAATAGGACACCCACCGAAAAGTAGAAACATGTCCTTTACATTGGTTCTAAAATAGAAAAGCAATTTAAATTACATGATATTTAACTAATGAGGTATCCACAAAGTGGAAACATACCTCTTACAACATTTGAAAATCTAAATAAATCGATAAAAGTAAATAACCATTCATCATAAATAAATCATTCATCAAAGGTATTAATCAAAATATAAAATAAACATTCATCCATGATAAACTAAATAATCAAGCATTGAACTTAAATAAATCAACTAAGCTTTGAAAATAAATTAAAGCATATAATAGACTACATAATCAAATATAAAATTGAATAAAGCAAATAAAGATTCAAAAAAGGGCTACTGTTTCTATTTAAGATTCTTTATTTAATGTGTTTAGGGTTTTGGAATTTATGGGTTTAAGCTACTGTGAGTTTTAAAAGAATTGACATGGATTAAAGTTTTATAATTTAAGAGGTTGATAAAATTCTTTGATTAACCCAATTAGTGTTTGAGGAGTGAAATCATGAAATTAGGGTTTGAACACTTTAAAATATTGGATTTATGATTTACGGTTACTTACTGTGTTGAATTTTAATATTTATGTTTATAAGGTTTTAAGGTCTAAAGGATTAGGGTTTAGAGAAATTAGGGTTTAAGGTTTTAAGGGAGTTAAGGTTTAGAACAATTTGGGTTTTAGAGTTGAATTAGGGTTTTAGAATTTTAGAATTAGGGTTTCAGAGAATGCATTCGGTTTTTAGGATTTGAAAATCAATTGATAATTTTATGAAACTTTATGAAAATAAACAAAACGATTTAAGGTTTATAGAAACAGAAAAGATATTTTTTAGGGTTTGTGGAAAGAAACAGATTCAAATTTAGGATTTTGAAAAGAAACAGGTTCAATTAGGGTTTTAAAAAGAAACAGGTTTAATTAGGGTTTTAAGATTTTGAAGAAGCAAAAATAACAATTTTAAGATTTTTGAAAAACAAATAAACGAATTAAGGTTTTTAAGCTTTATAAAAGGTAAATTAAAGTTCTTAGGGTCTTTTGATTTTGAAGAAACAGAAACAATTAATTTTTGATCTATAGTGATGAAGCTACTGTAAATTAATGAAACAAATAAATAAATTCATACCTTCGTTTGTTGGTTCCACCAAAAATCACTTCTTGGATGAACAAGAACAAAGACAAGCTTTGCTGCCTTTGATGGATTGAATTGCTTGTTTGCTCTCTCAAAAAGTTCGATTGATTCAAAGTTTTCCTCCTCAATTTCGGTCTCAATTTCTCCTCCAAATTTCTCATCCCTTTTTGTGTTGTTTTAGTCCTTGTTTATAGAAGAATTTTGTGATTAATTTTAGTTATTCACGGAATCTAACATTAACTAAGAAAAAGAAACCAAAACCTAATTGTATTTGTTTTTAGAAAAATTTACGTCGAAAAATTTTGCTGGAAAAAAACTGCAACGGAAAAATCGCGCTGGCAAAAAAACTGCTGCGAAAAAAATACACTGGTGAAAAAAAAAACTGCCACAGCGGGCGAAAATTAGCCTGCTGGCCATTTCGCCCTCAGGAAATATTATTATTATTTATTAATAATAAAAATTAAATTTTAAAGCAAATATTATTTAATTAAGATAACAAAAATTGTTTTGGACTAATTTAAATATATTAGACAACACAAAAATTATTTTGGACTAATTAAAATATATTAGACCAGACTGAGTAAAAAATTAAGGGTCTACAAAAATCTAAAGTTAAATAAAGCAATAAATGTATAAGTTTAGGATTTACATCTTAAATTAGGGTTTTAGAATTTTAATAACTAAACTAGGGTTTTAAATAAAGGAAGTTAAATACAAAGACTTATAATACTCAAATAAATATTGACCCCTTTGACAAGACTATACATTGGTCCCACTAGCCGATTAGTGGGCAGGGTCAAGGGGCAGCGCCCCTGAAAATTTTAAAAACTGGTTTTTAGGGTTGTAGGTTTTGGTGTTGAAAATTAAGATTTTAAGGTTTAAGATTTAGAAAATAGGATTTTGGGATTTTTATGAAAATAACATTATTAACTATAGTATTAGCTTTGCATGAAAGATATGAACAATTACCAAAGCTTAATATGCTATATTTGAATAGATTCAATTTTAGAGATGTACCTTCGTTTGTTGATTTCACCAATAATCAAACTTTGATCTGAACTTTCATTTGCACGAGCCTTATTTTTGTTGGTTGAATCAAGAACAAGACAATAAGTTAAACTATTGCCTTGTTAATTTGTTCTCTTTGTTTAATATTTGATTTTTGTTGCTCTTTGCTCTCTGTCTCTTTTCTTTCTGTTCATTCCCAAAGTCTAGAAAATCAAAGTCCCAAAAGTCTGAATAAAATTTCCCAAGTCCTTGAATAATTTGCAAAAGTCTCTGAGTAAATTGCTAAAAGTCCTCCCTTCTATGTTTTAATATGTTATTTATAGGAAAATAAAAAACCTAATATGATTTGGTTAAGGAAAATTAAAATTGTATAGGAAATAAAATTTTTAAAACTGAGTGAAACAAGGTTTTGGCTAAATTAGCAGGGCACGGCCTGCCAGGATCTCTGGCATGGGCTGCCATGGGCTGCTGGGCTGCTGAGGCACTGGGACGCTGCGAAGCCTTGGAGCTCTGGGTTGCCGCAGGTTACTGGGCTAAACAACGAGGGTTTGCTGCACTGGACGCACACTGCCGCAATGCACGCTGCAACGATTCGCCGATTCCTCCTATTTTTTATTATATATATATATTTTTATGTTTATTTTTATTTTTATTATTAATCATAAATAAATATTTATAATTTTCCTTTTTTATTTTAATATATTAAAAAATAAATATTATATTAAAATAAATAATAAATATTATTTCGGATTATTTTAAAACATTGGACTGAATTTGGTCAAAAAATAAGGGTCTACAGTTCCTTAATTGATTGAAATCTGGCAGTTGACCTGCTACCACACTCTTTACTAAAATTTGCTTTTGGGCCTCTTCAACTGCTCTATATCATTGGTAGAAGGTGTTGGCAACAAAAGTGGTTCTTCTCAAACCAAAATTGACCAACCCTCAAAATGATCTTAGAGAGGAAAATTTTTTTTCAATAGGTGGGGGGCCTCTTGGTGTGATTTAAAGTTTGGATTGAAAGGAAGATGTAAAATAGTCTTTTCATCATGATTGACTTTCTCCTCAAAAAATCATTGAACATGGTCGATTCTTCCATAAGCGAAGGAAAAATCGCTTAACTTCTCATACTTAATCGCCACCCATTCAAAGGCTTCCTTCACTCCTTTGTAGTGGAGCCTAGAAATGAGAGGTTTCTTGATATTAATCATGACCCTAAAGCAAAAAAGGGGGTTCCAACTAACTTTAAGATATTGATCCATGTGAATGACACTACTAAATGATTCCTCGATTTTTTAGCATTTTCTTCTATCATAAGATTTTTTATTATTTTTTTAGGAGGGGGAGAGGGAAGAAGATGTTGAGTTGAATCCAAAATGGTGTTAGCTGAAGTTAAGCTTCTCAATTGCCACACTGGGGTCCCATCTCTGTAGGACCAATAAGGATCTAGATAAATTTCAAGGGGCTCTTTCAGTGACCCAAATTGCATTGACAGACTCATTAAATTAGATGAAAAATAGGTTCTTGCCTTTTTTGGAATCTCAAAGCCTTTGAAGATTCTCCATGCTTTATCCAGGAAAGCTGTGAGTGAACCAGTATTGAAAGGTCTAGAGGTGAGTAATTTCTGGCCGAGGGTAATTTTTTCTAATTCAAGAGGTTGAGGTTAGGTTTGAGGTTGAGGGCACAGGCTAAGTAGTCTATTTTAGCGATTAATGCTTCAATCTCGTCCAAGGTGGGCTCCATGTGAGAGGGAAGGTGATTAAAGAAAGTGTATAAAGTTTGTTGAGGAATGTAGAAAGGTGAGTAAAGAAAGAAGAATATGGTGATAGTGACATATTAGATATTAAATGATGCTAAATACGAGTGGATGAAGATTAGAAATGAGGGATGTGAAGAACTATAAGGGCAGAGAAGCTTTACTTTTTATTAGAAAAGGATATAATATATTAAAATAAAACACCATATGACAATATGAACTCTATCATGGTGAGGTGGGATCATGGTGAGCAACAAACTCATAGAATTAATGGAAAGAAGCAGAACAATCAAAAACATAAAACAAATTGATTTTAATGGGACTTCCATAGCTATAGATCTCAGGCCATAAAGATGATTAAAATAGCCTATCAAGATCCATAAAAGCATAATCCTTCAAAGAAACCTATATAGTAAACAGGATCCAAACAGAGTGAGGGCTAGCCATGAGCTAAAAAGGGGCCATAGATATGAGTTACTGGAGACTTCGGATAGATGAAGATGAGAACTAGCAACATCTTGAAATAAGAAAATCCAAATGGACCCTTGAGAGAGAAATCCCCTAAACCTGCTAACTTTAATGGGGATGAAACATGATCCCAAAACTTGAGAACATAACATAATGAATTAAAAATTGAATTACTTCTTCCCAAGAGTTGTGAGTTATAAAAAAAAAATAGAAGTTATATAAATGCTAGAGGAATTGACTTGGCATGGGAGACTGGGATAAGTTCAAAAGACCTAAACGAACTTTGCTACACAACCCAGAAAAAGCTTTAACAATCACAAAAAACAAAGGAGGTCAAGATGATAGGATGAAAACTAGATAGAGCCCCACTAGTCATGGCTCACTTGCAACCATGACTATACCATATATATCAATCACAGGTCCATAGAGGTTATAGAGGAGCCACTAGCTCCTTGTTCAAGAACATGCTTGTTATCCCTTGATAGCAACCAAGAAGGCAGTAAATTGGTTGTTTAGTGAAAGTGAGGGAAAATTAAAAAAAAAATAACAGACAAGAGAAAAAAGTAGAGAAGAAGAGATTGAACACAAGCAATTTATTTTAGCTCAGATTCCTCAATCCTACGTCTACTTTCTCAACAACTGAGGTTCCATTAGCTTTGAGTTTTTAAAAGCTCAACTCTAACTTGGTGTTTTAGTAAGATCACATCGAATTTATACAAGGTTTGAGATTCCCTACAACTCAACAAGATTTTAACCTAGGCTCACTCTAAAACCTAGTGTTTCAAAGCTCACACTAAACTTCTATAATGGTGTTTAATACTTACACCTAACACTTAATTACAATAAATGAAAATTTTGATACAAAGTAATGAAATATGTTTATCTTGGCTATTTGATTCACTTTAGTTATGAAAAATGAAGTTTACTCAAGTATTTATCACCATTCAAGGTCTAACAAGCCATTTGAAAAGGTAATTGGTGGGTAGCAACTTTGTTAATCAATGTCTCCCACTTTAATTATTATCCAGAGTGATCTTATGGTTATAACAACCTTGGTCCAGTCAAAATCATTTTGGTCCAGTCAGAATGGCAGTGGTCTGGTCGAAAAAATTGATTTTTGTGGGACTCTTCTCTAACAACTAGTACACATGGAATCCAATAATTGATCTAACATATAACAGATACAATTTTTGAATCCCATTGTACTGGTCCGATTGGGATTTGAACTAGTCTGGTTGGACTGACTATGATATGGTGAAAAATGAGGAATACCATAGGGAGTGAAACTTACTGAAAGTCTTAGACAATTTTTCTTCAGGCTTGGTCCAGTCGTACCATGCTTTGTTTCGATCAAGAAATGTGGTACTCTGAAGATTTAGGAGTATCAATTGGTTGTGAACTTTACTTGATGAATCTCAAAAAGTCACTAGGCCTAGTCCAGTCGGACTAGCTATTGGTAAGAAATTTTTGAAAATTCATGGTTGGACTAAGAAATGGTATGCTTGGAACAAAAAAACTTTGGCTGATCACAATTTGGTACATAGGGTACGGTGGACCAGGGAAAAGTCCAATCGGGAATCTTGAAAATTTTAGGAAAAAGATAAATTTCAAGCCATTTTGTGTGATTCTCAATTTGTAGCCTAAATGTATGATCAAAATAGATGTGAATGAGGAATTAAAGCATACAAAAATAGATTTGTTGATAAGAAATTCTAATTCCATCATTGTCTATCCACATTTTCAACAATAAAATAAACACTAACAATTTTAATTCCATCATTGTTTATGTACATTTTCAACAATAAAATAAACACTAACAAGGCATTTAATTCAACCAACACACATAGGCACAAAATGACAATCAAGAACAACCTTCTTCAATCTAGGGTGCTTCCTTCAAGCATTCCAATATGTTGTTTTATAAAGTTTAATCTTTCTTCATTTAGGGTTTTATAAAAATATCTTCAAGTTTATTTTGAGTATCAATGAACTTTAAAACAACATTTTGGTTTTGAACATTGTCTCACAAAAGTGATGTCTAATATCTATACATTTTGGCCTAGAATATTGTATGGAATTTTGGATAGATTGATGGCACTAGTATTTTCACATTTTATGGGAATGTGATTAATACTTTACCATAATCTACCAGTTGTTGCTTCATCTAAAGGACTTGAGTGCAACAAAAGCAAGTCATAACATATTCGGCTTCCATGGTATATAAAGCAACCAAAACTTATTTCTTGCTAAACCATGAAACTGGGCAATCACAAAGAAAAGTGGTATACACTTGTTGTGCTCTTTATATCTAATTGGCTACCGGCAAAAATCAGCATTTGAAAATCCTAAAATATCAAATGGTGTGTTTTTATGGTACCGAAGTCCTAAATGCAATGTTCCACTTAGATATTTTAAAATTCTTTTAGTGGCATTCAAATGTGATTCCTTAAGACGTGATTAAAATTTAGCACACAAACAAACACTATTCATAATATCAAGTCTAGAAGCATAAGGTAAAGTAGGGATATGATAATTCCTCTATATTTCTTCTCTATACTTTCTTACTAATTTCATCTTTGTCCAATTTTAAGGATGTGCTAATTAGAGTTTTGCTTGATTTGCAACCATCCACGCCAAACTTCTTAAGAAGTTCCTTGGTGTACCTGGATTGGTCGATGAAGGTTCCAACCTTGCATTACTTAATTTGTAATCCAAGAAAGGATTTGAGTTCACCCATCTAGCTCATTTCAAATTTCTTAGTCATACAAGAAGCAAACTCTTGGCACAAAGCCTCATTAATATCACTGAATATTACATCATCAACATAAATTTGGACAATCAAAATGTTATGCAATTTTCTATTTAGAAATAAAGTAGTATCAAATTTTCCTTTGGAAAAAAATATTTTCAATAATATAAGAACTAAGTCTTCGATACCAAGCACTAAGTGCTTGTTTCAATCCATACAAGGCTTTAGTCAATTTAAAAATATGATTTGGAAGTCTATAATCTTCAAAACCTGGAGGTTGTTCAACATAAAATTCTTCATTAATAAAACCATTCAAAAATGCACTTTTAACATCCATTTAAAAAAGTTTAAAATTCCTATGAGATGCAAAGACTAAAAGAATTCTAACTACTTCTAATATAGCAACATAAGCAAAAGTCTCATCATAATCAGTACCTTCCTCTCGGTTATAGCCTTTAACAACTAACTGGACCTTGTTCCTATTGATAAGAACACTTTCATCAAGCTTGTTTCTAAACACCCATTTACACCTAATAACTTGGTTTTCTTTGTGTCAAGGAATTAGCTGCCAAACTTTGTTTCCCTCAAATTGATTAAGCTCATCCTGTATAGCAATCACCTAATACTCATCAACTAGAGCCTCCTTTATGGTCCTTGGCTCTATTTGAGATACAAAAGCAACATTATATTTTAAGTAGTTAAGCTTAGAATGAGTACGTACACCTTTTCATGTATCTCCAATAATGAGTTCCTTAGGGTGGTCTTTTTTGTATTGCCACTCCCTTGGAAGCTCTTTAGTATCCTCCTCTTAATGTTCCTCTTGTGGTACATTGGCTTCTTGATGTAATGGTCCTTCCTCAATTCTTTTTGATGGATCTTTAATGTCAAGTTGCTCTAATGAACCTACAATGTCATCAAGAACACTACCTTTCCCAAGCACAAGCTTAGAGGATTCATCAAATATGACAAGCATAAACTCTTATACTACTAATGTCCTTTTGTTAAAAACTCTATAAGCTTTTCTAATAGAGGAATAACCTAGGAAAATTACTTCATTTAATTTACATTAAAATTTCCTAAGATAATCCTTAGTGTTTAATATAAAGCATTTGCATCCAAATACTCTAAGGTATGATGCCTTGGGTTTTCTGTAACACCCCGATACTCCATATAAGTACTATACATACACTTGGTATACATACAGTAAGTATATAAAGTATAAGGATGTCACTTTTCGAAATATTTTTAAAACCTTTAACAGAGTTCAAACCACAATACATAAATTTAAAGAACAATTACAAAATTATTATACTTTTAATGATCTTACATATATATCATAATCTTATATTTATCCAAACTTCATTTATACATATAAATATACTCTTGTCAGAAATACATCATAATTAAAAGTTATACATGTATGCATCACCCTCTAGTTGGTCTCGACAAACTCTTACTCTTCTTGTGGCATAACGAAAGACTTCATATCTTCCACCTAGTCACCTGCGCGATTACACATCCGCGCTAAGCCCGAGAGCTTAGTAGTACAAATATAACATATAAACATATTTTTATAGAAATTCTAACATATAATGACATATCACTTTCATGTACCATTAATTTCTTATCATGTTTTTTCCTTTTGAATTACACCTTTCATATATCTCGACTAATTCCATATATTATATACATATATACATATCATTATCATCAACCACAATCCATCATTAATACTCACAATGTATATAGCAATATACACATTACACATCATACTTCATAACATTATTTTATTCACAATTTACCAATCATGAATCACATTTCCAACAAAGTCAACCATAGATCTCATTACTCATTTATTTCAACATTTATATATCACATTTACAACAATGATAGACTCGGGCCCAAAAGACACTAATATGCCATTCAATTTTCAGAGTTAATGCTTTGGTTTTGTTATCACATTTATCATTATCATAGACCCAACTAGGCTTCAAGGATTTAGGTTCAACCAAGCTTCAAGGGGAACAAAGCATGCTAAGTCTCAACCCAACTTGGCTTCAAGAACCAATCCAACCCAGCTTCAAGGGTTGTAACATCTCAATTAGGCTTCAAGGATTTGACCCAACCAAGCTTCAAGGGGAGTAAAACATGTTAAACTTCTACCCAACTTGGCTTCAAGGATCAAGCCCAACCTAACTTCAAGAGATTGTTACTATCATTAGGCATGCCACCAACAACAAACTCTGAAAATGGAATAACACATTAGCCACACAATTCATTTATTATTTCATTATCCACTTCATTCTCAATTGAATCATCATCTAGACAAACATGCCTCATTTATCACAATTGAATCATCATAGCCAATCACAATGGTTTCACATCACATTTGAGTTATCATAGCCAATCACAATGGCTTCACATAATACATATATCATCATTGATATATACAATATCAATTACATTAACTAAACAAACATATTATTATTCAATGATATCATCTACATCATGTAATATCCCTATGCATGTCCTAGAAGTTTTGTTGTTGTTGTTGTTGGTTTGAATTGAGAAATGGGAAGAGAATGTTTTTGTATGGTGGTTGGGAAAGAAAAGAAGGTTTAGAGATAATTGTATATGTTGCTTATATGGTGATATATATAACATATAAAGTGGTCAAAATGGAAAGTCAAGGAAAGAGGATATTTTTGTGTTGGTTGTGAATTACTTAAATGGGTATAGATATGACAAAAGCTTAGTTAAATGGATGAGGGTATTATAGTAATTTTCTTTTGGATGGGTATTTAATGCCTATTGACTTTGTGTTTCTTCATCATTTCTTCTTCTTCTTGTTGTTGTGTGGCCGGCTCATCAAAGAGAGAAGAGAGCAAGAGAACAAGTGATGGTTTTGATGATTTCAAGTTCAAAGTGAAGGAAGTTTTCAAAGTTACAAGTTGGAGTTTCAAGGAATTTCATTATTTGGTAAGTTTGCTCTTGTTTACCCTTGTTATTTTTGAAGTTATGCTTGAGTTGAGTTGTGATTTGATGATGGTATGATTAAGTTGCTTATGGTGTGATTTTAAGTATTGATTTTGCTTGATAGATGAGAAGTTGGGTTGGTGTTGGTGATGGAAGAGTAAGAGTTGTGTTTAGTGAAATTGTTTCTGTTTTACAATTAGTAAAGGCTGTGATTTGTATGATTTTTAATTAATTATAGAAAAATATTTTTGAAGTGAATTTTTGATATGTTGTGTCTCTATGAGTCTAGAATGACTGAAAAATATGTTGATTCGATTTTGGAATGGTTATGAGTTTAGAAAGATTATTTTTATTAGACCTGTTCCAGCAGGTACCTTAACTGAGACAGCTGTATTTCGGGATTTTTAATAAAATGTAGAAAAATCATATCCAATTGAATTTTGGATATGTTGTTGCTTAGTGAGTCTAGTATTTGAGAAAAATAATTTGGAACCACGTTGATTGAATTTGATTTATGGAATTCACAAAGTTCAGAACTGCTGCCAGGATGCAGGGCAATTGGGGCAGTCTGGTTAGGTGAACTATTTGACCAAGATTTTGTGTTCAGTTTGATCTGAAATTTTAAAGGAATGATTTTAAGATACAAAACTAAATTCTGTAAAACATTTAGAATTTTTAGTCAAGTAGATTATTTTATACAATTTTTCAAAATAAGGATAAAATGGAGTCTAAAACCAGAATGTACTATTCATATGGTCATTTTGCTAATATTCCTTTTGGATTAGGTTGTGAAGAGGTTGAATTGCCCTAATTGCATTGTTGAGATTGAATAATGTTATGTTATGCATTGTGAATGGTAATGTGTTTCATGAGTAATGCACATTGAAATGTTATACCAAAGATGTTATAGTGATTCAAATGAAATATGATTGAAGCATGCATTGATGATAGGATTGAATAATAATGTGAGTGTTTAGATAATGTAATGAATATTGTATATAATGATTGCTTAACTTGCTTGTGAAAAAGAAATGAATTGAAAAGGTATTGATAAGTTTAATGAACGGACCTATCCGTCTCCTGCGGAACCATGCGGACCCAGTGGGTTGGGCAACCGATCTTGGACTACCGATCTGGTAGGAGGAAGGTTCGATATAGTCAGTATTATAAGTACCTATTTGCCTCCTGCGGAACCATGCGGACCCATTAGAATGGGCAACCGAACTTGGACAACCGACCTGGATGGGGAAAGGTATGTTACTGATAATGTTATACGTGCCTATTTGCCTCCTACGGACCCTTGGGATTGGAAGGCAACCGACCTGGTTGGGAAAGGGTACGTATATAAAGTCATAGTTGTTGGCTATAATGATAAATTTAAATGAGTATAATGAATGGTGCTATTATATGAATATTGATGTGACATTGAACAAAGCAACATATTGAATAAATAATATGCTTTTGATTGATATATGTAATTAATTTGTGACATTGCATTTTAGCATGAATTATCTTACTAAGCCCTTGGCTTAGCGCAATAGTGTTTAATCGCGCAGGTAATAGAGCTGATAGAGTCGAACCCGAGAGTTCATCAAGACCAAGTGAGAGTAGACCTTGAAGAGTTGATTTTGGGAACTTAAAGATCAGAAGAGAATTGCCAATCATGTATACTTCTTTATATTTTTTAAAGTAATGTTTATAATGTAAAAGTATGGATATATTTAAATATGTAATCAAGTGTTTGTAAATATGTACATATTTTATAACTTCCGCTGGGTAATATTTAAATGTATATATATATAACTAATATGTTTTGTTTTATAAGTAAATAATCTACTTTTCTATAATGTATAATGATAAGGGTATTGTATCAAGTTTAAAGTGTTTTGAATATTAAGAAAACCGTAGCATCCCTATGTTTGATGCACTTATGCTACATTGTTGTGGTTGTAGTGTGTGGGCATTGGATATGGGGGTGTTACAAGAAGTGTAAATCCTTTTTGCAGGTTGTAGTTGAGGTTATAAGGGGGATTTATTGGAAGTGTACTGAGAATGATTTTGGTTGCATTGGTTTGTGTAAAAATATTTTCAAAAAATCAGAAAAAAAAAACCAGTTTTGTCGACACTTGGGACTCAATTTTTAAGTGAAACTATGGCAAAATTTCTATAAAAATTGGAACTAAAATTTGACTAAGTAAAATTGGTAGCAACATTAGGTTAGTGTGGCGCCTCTACTCAGCTTACACACGTAGGTCGGGAAGGGGTGTTACAATTTTTGGTATCAGAGCCTAGGTTTGAGATTCTCAGCCTAGGTAAAATGTAATAAAAAGAATATTTTACTTAAAAAGTTGGTTTTGAAATAATATACATGTTTGGGATTGGCAACCTCTGATCTTTAATAAGATGTAGTATGTTGTGTTTGCAGACTTAGGTTGTGATGGATTCTCACTCACGTCAGTCGATTGAGGGTAGTGCCGAGAGTATCGCTCCTGCTGAGGGAGCTAGAGTTGATAGTGTTGAGGAGGCACCTGCTTCGGTGTCAGGTAGACCAGCTGGAGAGGAGGTTCCGCCAGCCTGGTTTAGACATATGATGGAAGTTATGAGACAAGCACCAGTGCAACCAGTGCCACCACCCCCTCAGCCTTTGGTATCTGTGAGGCACTATGATAAACTAAGGAAGTATGGAGCGGAGGATTTCCTTGGTACTACTGATCCAGCTGTAGCAGAACAGTGGCTTGACAAAGTACAGAGGATCTTTATTCAGTTACAAGCTACCCCTGAGGAAAAATTTGACTATGCAAGATCTTTGCTGCAGAAAGATGCCTACGATTGGTGGAAGACGGTGCCCCATTCTATGGATGATCCTCCAACACTGTCTTACACTGATTTTCTGAGGGAATTTGAGTTGAAGTATACTCCTAGGGAGTATAAAGATGGGAAGAAAAGAGAGTTTCTAGATTTGAAGCAAGATCATCGGACCGTAACTGAGTATGAAGTTGAGTTTATTCGACTGAGTCAGTATGCTGGGGGTATCATTGCTGATGAGATTGATAGATGCAGGAGGTTTGAGGAGGGATTGAGGCCCTCGATCATGTGCTTAGTGGCTAGATCCAGATATCAGGATTTCTCACAGCTTGTGACAGCAGCTCGAAGTGTAGAGCGAGCTCAAGTTATTGCAGCTGCTTCAAAAGAAGAGGTTAGGGTTAGAAGGCCCCAGTTCGAGGCAGGGTCTTCCTCTGCGAAGAGGGGTAGAGGAAGTTTTGTTCCTCGGAGTAGTAGGAGCCAGAGACCAGCTGGTAGGTCTGTGCAGTTCCAGAGACAGAGATTTAGACCTGCAGCTTCAGTGGCAAGTGCTCCGATCCCTATGACTCAGAGATCCGCTCCACCTAGATGTGCTCAGTGTGGGGGTTATCATAGAGGTGTTTGTTGGAAGAGTGGTGGACCAGCTGTATGCTTCAGGTGTGGATCACCTGACCACTTTGTGAGAGACTGTCCTGAGAGGCAGGAGCAGATGCCAGTTGATTTTGCTGCTTCTCGAGCTAGTGTGAGGGGAGGCAGAGGAGGTAGAGGTGCCAGCCGGGGAGGTAGACCAGGATTCAGTTCTAGAGGAGGTGCTACATCCAGGGAGGGTAGACCAGAGGAGGTTGGATCTTCCCAGAGGATGTATGTTATGCAGAGGCAGCCAGATACATCGGCAGTCATAGCTGGTACTTTTTCTTTATTTAATACTCCAGTACTTGCTTTGATTGATCCGGGTTCCACGCATTCATATATTAGTGCATCTGTTTTGCCTGTATTTGATGTGCATGCTGAGTCCCTAGGATTTGATGTGTTGGTGACAAATCTGTTAGGGCATAGTGTGGTTGTGAGTAAGGTGCATAGAGATAGTGCAGTAGTGGTGCAGGGTGAGGAGTTCCTTGGGGATTTGATTGAGATGCCATTTAAGGAATATGACGTGATCTTAGGTATGGATTGGCTATCTCGACATGGAGCTGTGGTGGATTGTAAAAAGAAAATTGTTTCTTTGAGAACGGGTGATGGTAGAGAGGTGATAGTATCTAATGAGAAGGAACAGCTAGCCTCCTTATTTGTTTCAGCTGTTGCAGCCAGGAGGTTGATTAGAAAGGGGTGTGAAGCCTATCTTGCTCATGTGGTAGATACTAGAGTGAAGGGTTCTTCCATTGATAGTATTGCCACAGTTGCAGAGTTCCCTGATGTTTTTCCAGAGGAGTTGCCAGGATTGCCTCCTGAGAGAGAGGTGGAGTTTGGTATTGAATTGTTGCCTGGTACCACTCCTATCTCTATTACTCCTTACAGAATGGCACCAGCAGAATTGAGGGAGTTGAAAGTGCAATTACAGGAGTTGTTGGACAAAGGATTTATTCGCCCCAGTGTTTCTCCTTGGGGAGCTCCTGTGCTATTTGTGAAGAAGAAAGATGGTACTATGAGGTTGTGTATCGATTATAGGCAATTGAACAAGGTGACTATTAAAAATAAATATCCTTTGCCTAGAATCGATGATCTCTTTGATCAATTGAAAGGTGCAGCTGTGTTTCCTAAAATTGATTTGAGATCTGGGTACCATCAGCTGAGAGTCAGAGCTGAGGATGTTCCGAAGACTGCCTTTCGGACCAGGTATGGGCATTATGAATTTCTAGTTATGCCTTTTGGTCTAACGAATGCACCTGCAACTTTTATGGATTTGATGAATAGGGTGTTTAGGCCCTATTTGGATCAGTTTGTAGTGGTCTTCATTGATGATATACTGGTGTATTCGCGGAATGAAGAGGAACATGATATGCATCTGCGGATTGTGTTGCAGATTTTGAGAGAGAAGCAGTTATTTGCCAAATTGTCGAAGTGTGAGTTCTGGTTGGATCAAGTTGCTTTTCTCGGACATATTGTTTCAGCGGAAGGCATTAGAGTTGATCCAAGTAAAGTTGAAGCTATTCTGAATTGGAGTCCACCCAAGTCTGTGACAGAGATTAGAAGTTTTCTGGGTTTGGCAGGCTATTACCGACGGTTTGTGAAAGGGTTTTCTTTGATAGCTACTCCACTCACCAGATTACTTTGAAAGGGAGTGAGATTTGTGTGGACAGATCAGTGTCAGGCTAGTTTTGAGCAGTTGAGAGAGTTGTTGACTCAAGCGCCTATTCTTACTTTACCTGTTGAAGGCAAACCATATGTGAACTACAGTGATGCTTCACATAGAGGTTTGGGGTGTGTATTGATGCAGGAAGGGAAAGTTATAGCTTATGCATCTCGACAGTTGAAACCGCATGAGCTTAACTATCCGACACATGATTTGGAATTGGCTGCCATTGTGTTTGCATTAAAGATTTGGCGCCACTATCTGTTTGGGGAGAAATGTTTCATCTACACTGATCACAAGAGTTTGAAGTATTTGGGTGTCCAGAAAGAACTCAATCTTCGTCAGAGGAGATGGTTAGAATTGATTAAAGACTACGACTGCTTGATTGACTATCATCCAGGTAAAGCAAATGTTGTTGCTGATGCCTTGAGTCGGAAGTCTTTAGCTGGTTTAATAGTTTACTCGCTCTCGTTGCTTGTTGAGTTGAGAGCATTGCATGCCAGTTTTGTACCTTGTGTTGATGGTGCATTATTGGCACAGTTGCAATTGAAGCCGATTTTGTTAGATCAGATCAAAGAAGCTCAGTTGGCCGATAAGAAGATTCAGAAGATTATTTCAGATTGTAAGAATGGGAAGACAAGAGATTTTGTTGTGAAAGACGATGGGAGTCTCTGGTTTAAAAACCGATTGTGTGTACCCGTTGATGCTGAATTGAAAAGAGTCATTTTAGAAGAAGCACATCAGTCAGTGTTTGCTATGCATCCGGGTAATACGAAGATGTATCATGATTTGAGACAGCATTATTGGTGGATTGGGTTGAAGAGAGACATTGCAGATTTTGTGTCGAAATGTCTCACTTGTCAGAAGGTTAAAGCAGAGCATCAAGTTCCAACCGGGTTGCTTCAACCATTGTCAGTGCCAGAATGGAAGTGGGAAAGAGTGACAATGGATTTTGTGTCTGGTTTGCCATTGACACAAAAGAAGCATGATACTATATGGGTGATTGTGGATAGATTGACTAAGACAGCTCATTTCCTTCCGGTTCGAATGGATTACTCTTTGGAGAGATTGGCTGAGCTGTATATCCATGAGATTGTGAAACTGCATGGTGTTCCAACTTCTTTAGTGTCTGATCGAGATCCCAGGTTTACTTCCAGATTTTGGAAGAGTTTGCATAGTGCTTTGGGTTCTCGACTGCACTTCAGCACTGCTTTTCATCCACAGACGGATGGACAGTCAGAGAGGGTGATACAGATTATTGAGGACATGTTGAGAAGCTGTGTCATCGATTTCTCTGGAAGTTGGGATAGGTTTTTACCTCTTGTGGAGTTTGCTTACAACAACAGTCACTAATCCAGCATTGGTATGGCACCGTTTGAAGCATTGTATGGCAGACGGTGTAGGACACCTCTTTGTTGGAATGAGCTTGGAGATAATAAGTTGGTTGGTCCTGATTTGATTCAAGAAACAGAAGAAAAAGTAAAGTTGATTCGAGGCAGGTTAAAAGCAGCTTCAGACCGACAGAAATCTTATGCAGATCTGAAAAGGAGAGATATAGAGTTTAATGTTGGAGATAAGGTATTTCTGAAAGTGTCTCCTTGGAAGAAGATTTTGAGGTTCGGTCGGAAAGGAAAATTGAGTCCTCGTTTCATTGGGCCGTATGAAGTGTTAGAAAGAGTTGGGCCAGTGGCGTATCGACTTGCTTTGCCACCTGAGTTGGATCGTATTCATAGTGTATTCCATGTTTCTATGTTGAGGAGATATAGGTCGGATCCATCTCATGTGTTGCCATTTGAGTCTATCGAAGTGAGCCCAGATTTGACATTTGAAGAGGAACCAGTTGCTATCTTGGCAAATGATGTGAAAGAATTGAGAAATAAGCAAGTGCCATTGGTGAAGATTCTTTGGAAGAATCATGCAAAAGAAGAAGCGACTTGGGAGAGTGAACAATCCATGCGAGAGCAATATCCGCAGTTGTTTCAGCTTTGATATCAGGTAATTTCGAGGACGAAATTTTCTTTTTAGAGGGGGAGAATTGTAATATCCCTATGCATGCCCTAGAAGTTTTGTTGTTGTTGTTGTTGGTTTGAATTGAGAAATGGGAAGAGAATGTTTTTGTATGGTGGTTGGGAAAGAAAAGAGGGTTTAGAGATAATTGTATATGTTGCTTATATGGTGATATATATAACATATAAAGTGGTCAAAATGGAAAGTCAAGGAAAGAGGATATTTTTGTGTTGGTTGTGAATTACTTAAATGGGTATAGATATGACAAAAGCTTAGTTAAATGGATGAGGGTATTATAGTAATTTTCTTTTGGATGGGTATTTAATGCCTATTGACTTTGTGTTTCTTCATCATTTCTTCTTCTTCTTGTTGTTGTGTGGCCGGCTCATCAAAGAGAGAAGAGAGCAAGAGAACAAGTGATGGTTTTGATGATTTCAAGTTCAAAGTGAAGGAAGTTTTCAAAGTTACAAGTTGGAGTTTCAAGGAATTTCATTATTTGGTAAGTTTGCTCTTGTTTACCCTTGTTATTTTTGAAGTTATGCTTGAGTTGAGTTGTGATTTGATGATGGTATGATTAAGTTGCTTATGGTGTGATTTTAAGTATTGATTTTGCTTGATAGATGAGAAGTTGGGTTGGTGTTGGTGATGGAAGAGTAAGAGTTGTGTTTAGTGAAATTGTTTCTGTTTTACAATTAGTAAAGGCTGTGATTTGTATGATTTTTAATTAATTATAGAAAAATGTTTTTGAAGTGAATTTTTGATATGTTGTGTCTCTATGAGTCTAGAATGACTGAAAAATATGTTGATTCGATTTTGGAATGGTTATGAGTTTAGAAAGATTATTTTTATTAGACCTGTTCCAGCAGGTACCTTAACTGAGACAGCTGTATTTCGGGATTTTTAATAAAATGTAGAAAAATCATATCCAATTGAATTTTGGATATGTTGTTGCTTAGTGAGTCTAGTATTTGAGAAAAATAATTTGGAACCACGTTGATTGAATTTGATTTATGAAATTCACAAAGTTCAGAACTGCTGCCAGGATGCAGGGCAATTGGGGCAGTCTGGTTAGGTGAACTATTTGACCAAGATTTTGTGTTCAGTTTGATCTGAAATTTTAAAGGAATGATTTTAAGATACAAAACTAAATTCTGTAAAAATTTTAGAATTTTTAGTCAAGTAGATTATATTATACAATTTTTCAAAATAAGGATAAAATGGAGTCTAAAACCAGAATGTACTATTCATATGGTCATTTTGCTAATATTCCTTTTGGATTAGGTTGTGAAGAGGTTGAATTGCCCTAATTGCATTGTTGAGATTGAATAATGTTATGTTATGCATTGTGAATGGTAATGTGTTTCATGAGTAATGCACATTGAAATGTTATACCAAAGATGTTATAGTGATTCAAATGAAATATGATTGAAGCATGCATTGATGATAGGATTGAATAATAATGTGAGTGTTTAGATAATGTAATGAATATTGTATATAATGATTGCTTAACTTGCTTGTGAAAAAGAAATGAATTGAAAAGGTATTGATAAGTTTAATGAACGGACCTATCCGTCTCCTGCGGAACCATGCGGACCCAGTGGGTTGGGCAACCGATCTTGGACTACCGATCTGGTAGGAGGAAGGTTCGATATAGTCAGTATTATACGTACCTATTTGCCTCCTGCGGAACCATGCGGACCCATTGGAATGGGCAACCGAACTTGGACAACCGACCTGGATGGGGAAAGGTATGTTACTGATAATGTTATACGTGCCTATTTACCTCCTGCGGACCCTTGGGATTGGAAGGCAACCGACCTGGTTGGGAAAGGGTACGTATATAAAGTCATAGTTGTTGGCTATAATGATAAATTTAAATGAGTATAATGAATGGTGCTATTATATGAATATTGATGTGACATTGAACAAAGCAACATATTGAATAAATAATATGCTTTTGATTGATATATGTAATTAATTTGTGACATTGCATTTTAGCATGAATTATCTTACTAAGCCCTTGGCTTAGCGCGATAGTGTTTAATCGCGCAGGTAATAGAGCTGATAGAGTCGAACCCGAGAGTTCATCAAGACCAAGTGAGTGTAGACCTTGAAGAGTTGATTTTGGGAACTTAAAGATCAGAAGAGAATTGCCAATCATGTATACTTCTTTATATTTTTTAAAGTAATGTTTATAATGTAAAAGTATGGATATATTTAAATATGTAATCAAGTGTTTGTAAATATGTACATATTTTATAACTTCCGCTGGGTAATATTTAAATGTATATATATATAACTAATATGTTTTGTTTTATAAGTAAATAATCTACTTTTCTATAATGTATAATGATAAGGGTATTGTATCAAGTTTAAAGTGTTTTGAATATTAAGAAAACCGTAGCATCCCTATGTTTGATGCACTTATGTTACATTGTTGTGGTTGTAGTGTGTGGGCATTGGATATGGGGGTGTTACAAGAAGTGTAAATCCTTTTTGCAGGTTGTAGTTGAGGTTATAAGGGGGATTTATTGGAAGTGTACTGAGAATGATTTTGGTTGCATTGGTTTGTGTAAAAATATTTTCAAAAAATCAGAAAAAAAAACCAGTTTTGTCGACACTTGGGACTCAATTTTTAAGTGAAACTATGGCAAAATTTCTATAAAAATTGGAACTAAAATTTGACTAAGTAAAATTGGTAGCAACATTAGGTTAGTGTGGCGCCTCTACTCAGCTTACACATGTAGGTCGGGAAGGGGTGTTACACATCATCATAACCCAGAACATTAGTTTTACATCTCTTTATGTCTCAATTCACATTATACACTTCATTATAATCAATTTCATTGCATATGTATCTTAAATTCATTGTCATATAAACAACATGTCCATTTATTTCATTTCAATCGTTATTAAAACATTTATCATAACAAATTACATTGCACGTACCTTTTTGAATGATCCTCGCATCTTTCACACTATATAAGTCATAACACTAGTCACATTATGTTAACAATATAATAAATTGCATAACATTGTTTATATAGCATCATATGCATCATCAAATGTATGTTCAATCTCAACAATGCAAGAAGAGCAAAGAACAATCACAGTAGCCAACACACTCAAGGGACACGGCCAAGCTTGTGGCCATGTCTCTCAACACCAATTCAGGCCGAGGCAGACACGGGCAAGGGAACACGGCCGTGTCTCTCAACCAACACCAGGCAGTGGCAAACACGGGCAAGGGACACGGCCAAGCCAGTGGCCGTGTCTCTCCAAAATCTATCCAACACGGCAAAATTTCCTTAGACTTGGCCATGTCTCCCAAAAATCTTTAGTTTTGTCCGTGTCTCATCCTTGGTTTGGCCGTGTCTCACATATATACAAACCCTAAATATGGCCAACTCTCTTTTGATTGAATTAAAACACATTATGCTCAATATAACCTCATTCAAATGGATGTAATCAATGTCTTTAACACTTATTTTACATGTTCATCACAATAACCCCATTAACAATACATTTAAACACATACCACTTCAAAACCCTAAAACCAACATCATTCTAATTCTTTCAATATCAACATCCACTTAACTTACCATCTTCAAACCAAAACCAACACCAATTTAACTTTGTAACTTACAATCAATTTCAACACTTATAAACACATCTCAAACACACTTAATCATAATAACAACAAA
Organism: Garcia nutans; assembly: GCA_947685225.1. NCBI lineage: Eukaryota > Viridiplantae > Streptophyta > Magnoliopsida > Malpighiales > Euphorbiaceae > Garcia > Garcia nutans. The sequence goes on from CANTUV010000007.1 coordinate 53,651,062, forward strand.
TCATAACTCACCTCAAACACAACTTCACAAATAACAAAGGAAAACAAGAGAGTGCTTACTTGAATTGAAGAAATTTCACAAATCTCCAACTTAATCCTTTGATTCTCCCTTCAATTTGATGTTTAGAACTTAGAACACCTCTCTTGCTCTCCCTTTTCTTTGGTAGCCAGCCACACCAAATGAGAAGAGAAGAAAAATAAAATCAAGTCAAACTTCTCCTCTTCTTCTAATCTCCACCAAGCAATTCTAACAATGCAATTACCTAAATGCCCTTATCTATTTAACTTAACTCTTGTCACTTATATGCCCATTTAAGTAATTTCATACATCCCAAATATAAATATCTTCTTCCCTTGACTCTCCATTTGACTTATGTATATGTTATTTATACTACCATATATGCAACATATACACTTCCTTTAAAAATTCTTTTCTCTTTCAAATTAACATATACATTCAATCCAATCAAAACAACAATAATATTCAAAACTACTAGGGCATACATTGGGATATTACATTTTCTACCATTCCATAGCTCATATGAAGTTTTATCCATTAAAGATATTTTGAAAACTCTATTAGAAATGTAGCAAGCAATATTAATGCCTTTAGCCCAAAAGTATTAGGGAAGATCATCTACATTGAGCATGGTCCTAGTCATTTCTACAAAAGTCCTAATTTTCCTTTCTACAACACCATTTCTATAACACCAATTTCTTGATCCAAGTGAACCTAAAGTAGTCATCAATAGGCACAAATGCATTGAGATTTTATCCTAGGCTAGCTACTTTATTTGGTCCAAAAAAATCCATATGCAAACGTTCAAGAGGTTTAGTAGTGCTTACCATGGATTTTGGTTTGAATGAACTCTTGTGTTGCTTCCTAAGTTGGCATGGTCCACATACCTTTTCCTTGTGGAAATTCATCTTGGGTAAGCCTTCCACAAGCTCTTCCTTGATCAAGCATTGAAGTTATCTATGCTAACATGTCTCAATATTCTATACCAAATCCATGGATCATCATTACAAAATAATAAACACTAAAAACATTATTGTTTTCATGATGCAAGTTAATTTTGTAAGTGTTACCAATTCTTCCTCCTTTGAATACAAGTTCTCCATTATAAGATGTTACCTTGCATCCTTTGGAGTCAAAATTGACATTATAACCTTTGTCACATAATTGACTCACATAAAAGATTAAGTTCCAATCCTTTAACCAAACAAACATTGTCAATAATTTTCTTACTCCTATGGATCCAATACCACTTATCACACCTTTTGCATTATTTCCAAAGTCACACTACCTCCTTTCTTGGTTGAAAGAGTTGTAAAAAGTTTTGCATTTTGGTAATGTGCCTTGAACAACCAATATCTACTAGCCATATACTTTCTTTGGTTGTGGCCTTTAGGCATTCCTACAACACATCAAATTTTTACTTTTTCTTAGGTACCCAAATGTATTTGGGCCCTAGGGTGTTAGTCTTGAAAGGATCCTTTAATTTGAGGTAAGCCTTTCTAATATAACAAAATGTGTTTCTCTAACCATATTTCATGTAATAATGACATCTATATACAATTTTAAATTTCTCCATTCCTTTTGTAGTTAATTTTGATGGATGATATTGTGAATGTTGACAATCACAAGCATGTTTGAAACATGAATGTTTTTGTGCATGGTTATGCTTTTGTTAATTTCTAGTGTACATGTATGCATGATTCACTCTTGGAGGTTTAGCTATAAAACCTTGTGAGCCTTGTGTAGCCTTTCTGAGGCTTTTTGGATTGGTGTGTGCATTAGTATTCTTCACAATCTCAATACTAGAAGCTTGAGGTATAAAAGCCTTAATGAATATGGGTTCTTTGGATGTGATGATGGAAGAGCAATTGAACCCTAAACCAAACTTGGAGAAGGGTGGTCTTTTAACACTAATTAAATTATCTAAGGCCTCCTTTCCCTTATGAAGTTTTCAAATTGAACATTTTAATTCATTTATTTCTTCTCTCAAGGTTTGATTTTCTTTTGAAATTTTGTCTAAGCTAGATTTTTTTAAAATTTCATCCAATGAGCTTTTTAGTTTCTCATTGGAGGTTTTTAATTCTACAGTGGAGGTTTTTAGCACAATAAAATCATTCTCTAATCTAGAGCATTTCTCTTTGTAAAATTTCATTTTAGAAAAATACTTTTAAACTCTTTGGTTAATTTGCTTAACTAAATCATTATCATCTAAACCATCATCACAAGTTGTAATAGAGTTTAATGATGAAGTGCTTACCTCATTGAGTCATCATCATCATCCAAGGCCATGGTGTAGAGATTTGTAATTCCTTGCTCCTCTTCATCTTCTTTGTTGGCCCTATGGATGGCACCATGAGTGGGGGTGAATTGATGTTATGAATGGGAAACTAAAATTTTTCTTAGAAATAAAGAGAAGTTTGAGGGAAGAAGAAAGAACACTAAGATTTATAGTGGTTGGGGCAACAATACCTACATCCACTCCCCAACCTCAATTTGGATTTTTCACTATACTTGGAGTTTTGCAAGCTCACTCCCAACTTGGTGTTTTCACAAGCGCACATTGAACTTTACAAGTTTTTTACTATGGCTAATACTCAAACCCCTTACAAGAGTTTTCCTAGGCTAACTCTCAAATCCAACATGTCTTTATGGCTTATAATAAACCTTATAATCATGTTTATAGCTAACACTCAACCCAACTCACATAGAGATACAAATATCAAGAAATAAAATAGGAAACAAAAATGCAAGAGTTTGTCCTTTCTTAGATGTTATTTTCTCCTTTTTTTAGGTACTTTGGAGAATATACTTATAGTCTCCAAACTCCATATGACCATTACAAAGAGTGTTGGTGAAGATTCCTTTCCAGCATCCACAAATCTTGCATTTAGTGTGTTGTCAGAGCCTTGTCCCAAGGGGACTGGCCATGGTCCGAGGGGGATGACCATGTGTCATTCTTTCATTAGCTTTTCATATAGCTGCTGAAGCTTCATCCATGGATTTATGAATTTCTCGATCATAATTTTCTTGGTCTGGTCGGGATATGATGTCCCTTCCATGATCATGGCTCATGAACTTCACTGTGATCCCTTTTGTATCTTGATGGCTCAGTGCAGGACCAGACTTGGTCTAAGGGAAAAATCCAAAATCTTCCATTTTCCCAAGAGGGCCAGCCTTGATCCCAAGAGGATAGAATTTTACCGAGGGAACCAACATTCGTCCAAGTGAGAAATCCATATTCTCAGCACAACTTGATGAATCTACAAGTTTTTTATTTTGCACCTCTTTATAATTGTTTTTCGTACCATATAAACACTTATTGACAAGATTAAAACAATTTAATTTGTTTGCCAAGATCAAAATCAAGATTGACCTAAACATAGGTTAACAAATGACTTTCTATAATTAAGTGAGTTGAATTAAATCAGGTTTCAAGCTTATGAAAATGCCAAGATCTACAAGGAAAGGTGTAACACTCTCATAACCTACCCATACATAGTACGCACACTTTTATATATTGCAGACCCTTAATTTTGGCATGGATTAGGTTTAAGAAACTTACCTTGTTCTATTATAATTTTAAAGAATCTAAACCTAATTTTAAAGCTTAAATATTTGATGGTCCAATTCATAAAAGCTCAAATTAAATTGCAAAATAGGTTTGGTCTGAAAAAAAATTAAAAATTAGGGTTCGTTTTGAGTCGGGACATGCCAAAATCAAGCCCAAATCGACATGAGCCATGGCTCATATCGATTTGGGATATCCAAATTGATATGAATCGATATGAGCCAAGCTCATATCGATTTGGAACCACCAAATCGATATGGGTTTGGCTCCATATCAATTTGGAACCTCCAAATCGATATGAGCCCCTCTGAATCCGAGTTTTGACTGGCCATTTGATTTTCTAATCAAGTTATAATTCTTTTAAGGAACTGTTTAGGTTTAGGGTTAAGGTTTTGGTTTCCTATAAATACATGATTAACACACAGAGAGAAGGGGGGAACAAAAAGGGATGGATAAGTAACACATGATTAATAGACGAGTTGCAATTCATAAAAAATGCATAGAATATTAAAAGAAGCAGCAAGTAAGGAAGAGAACAATCTGAAAACAAAAAAAGCAAAGCAAAGTGGCAGTGGTTGATCTTTGGATCACTGAATCTTAAACCAAGAACCTATTGCTTTAGGCAGAAAGAAAATGATAGCTTAGATCAACACATTTGGTGGAGCCTAAAACACAAGTAACATTCTTATTAACCGATCCAGTTAAATACATTGCTTAATTTCAACACTTAACTTACAGTATTAATAATTTATGAATAGGATTTTACAATAATTTTTGCAATAACTTATAGACTTATAATCCAATCATCCGTAACCCTAATTACAATTTACACTTTAGAATTACATTATAGTATTTTTTCAGTGCTAGTTTATATTAAACCATAATTGTGCATTATTTTTAATTTTGATTTGAATTTTATATCTTGTTTTGTATATATTAAGTCTTAGGTTAAGGAAAAACCCTAATTTCCCATCTAAAACCCTAGAAAACTACATTTCATGTTTAAAATCCTAGAAACCCTAATTCATATATCAAAACTATAATTTTGCATATCTATTATTCAATGTAAGATTTAAACCTAGATGATTATTTATTTTATGGATGTATGCTTGTGATGAATGATTTACTTTTATTTTGTTTATAATGAATGGTTAAACTTTTTTATTAGTTTGCTTTAATATTCAAGAATGTAAGAGGTATGTTTCCACTTTGTTGGTACCTTATTAGTTAGGTTTAATTTAATTTATTTTGAGTTTTGGATATTGGATATTGTAAGGGCATGTTTTCATATTATATGGGTGCCCATTTATTGTTTTGTTTGGACATTTTTTGATTTTAATACTGTAACACCCCCACATCCAATGCACACACACTACAATCACAACAATGTAGCATAAGTGCACCAAACATAGGGATGCTACGGTTTTCTTCAACATTCAAAACATTTTAAACTTGATACAATACCCTAATCATTATACATTATAGAAATTAAGTCATTGACTTAAAATATAAACATGTTAGATATACATATATACATTTGAATATTACACAGCGGAAGTTATAAATTAGGTACATTTTTACATTATAAACATTACTTTACAAAATATAAAAGAAGTATACATGATTGGCAAGTCTGCTCTGATCTTTAAGTCCTCAAAAATCAACTCTTCACTGTCTACTCTCACTCGGTCTTGATGAACTCTCGGGTTCAACTCTACCAACTCTATTACCTGCGCGATCAAACACTATCGCGCTAAGCCAACGGCTTAGTAAGATAAAACATGCTAATGTTTTGCTTTGATGCAATGCAATGCCAATTCTCAATCCATATTATACATATAACATCATATATGCAAAACTAACAACATGCCTTTACATTTCATAACTCAACATAAATAGACATATCATATTTCAACATCTTATCATATACCTCATTAATATTCATTTAATCATTCATAATCAACATTAAGCAAAGACAAGCATGGGCCCAAGACACACTAATATGCCATTCAATTTTCAGAGTTAATGTTTTGGTTCTATCATCACATTTATCAATATCATAAACCCAACTAGGCTTCAAGGATTAGGTTCAACCAAGCTTCAAGGGGAGCAAAGCATGCTAAGCTTCAACCCAACTTGGCTTCAAGAACCAACCCAACCTAGCTTCAAGGGTGGTAACATCTCAATTAGGCTTCAAGGATTCAATCCAACCTAACTTCAAGAGATTGTTACACTTATTAGGCATGCCACCAACAACCAACTCTGAAAATGGAATAACACATTAGCCACACAATTCATTTATTATTCAATTATCATTTCCATTCTCAATTCTCAACAACATTTAGGCAAACATGCCTTATTTCTTTCAATTGCATCACATCATAGCCAACCACAATGGCATTGTCTCATATCATGTCTTATTTGAATTATCATTGCATCTTTGATATACATTTCAATATTCATTACTCATGAAACACATTACCATTTTCAATGCATAACATAACATTATTCAATCTCAACAATGCAATTAGGGTAAAGAACAATTGATATGATTCATAGCTTTAGAACCTTACACATGTAATTGATTATATCATTCATTGATTCAAGTGTATTTAAAATGTTTAGGGTTAGGTTTAGGGACCAACCTACCCTTTGAGAACCAAAGCAATGCAAAAAGAACAAGGAAGTAAAACCTTAACCTACACAATTGGGGGACACGGGCAGCCACTTGAGGGACACGGCCAAGCTTGTGGCCGTGTCACTCAAACCAATTGGACAGTAAGCAACACGGGCAAGGGACACGGCCAAGCTTGTGGCCGTGTCTCTCAACCAAACTTTGGCAGTAGCAAACACGGCTTGGGGACACGGCCGTGTCACCCAAAAACCAATCCAACACGGGCAAGATTCCATGGACTTGGCCGTGTCTCTCAAGAATTTAAAGTCTTGGCCGTGTCTCTAAAAACTTTTAGCCGTGTCACTTAAAAATAAAACCCTAATATGCACAACTCTCCTCCAATTTCACTCAAACTCATCTAACACCATATCATGTTTTTCAAATGAATGAAATCAAGGTTCTAAACACAAATTCTACATGTTTATCACCATATTCTTAATTAAAACACATCAACCAAAACATTGGCACCATATGTAGCACATATCCCCTCAAAACCCTAAAACCAACATTCTACTCCATCTATCAAAAATCAACTTACTTCTTTCATCAATTCATCCTCAAAATTCAAGATTAAGCTAATCAAACATACTTGATTAACAAAATCAAGCAACACACTCTTAGATCATCTATCAATTCACATATCATTTAACACAAACAAAAATCCAAAAGAGAACTTACTTAAAGTGAAGAAATTCCACAAATCTTCAACTTGATTCTTCAATTCTCCCTTCAATAAGAGTTTAGAACACCCAAAACCTTCCTTAAATTTCTTGTCTTCCTTTCCCTTTCGTGAGCCGGCCAAGAACATGAAGAAGAAGAGAAGAATAATGAATAAACAAAGTCAATCTTCCTTTTAATCTCCACCACAAAATTTCCAAAAGCAAATTACCTCAATACCCTTAACCATATAACTACCCTTTTGTCTTATATAAGCCCATATATGTACTTACACACTCAACACAAAAATATCTTCTTCCACTAACCAACACCTTGACTCTTCTTTGACCCATTTATATGTTATATATATCAACATATACACAACATATACCATTCTCTCTAAACCCTAAATCCTTCCCAAAACACAAATACTTTTCTTTTCTCAATTCTTAATCTTGCAATTTAAAACAACCACAATAACAACAACATACAAAACTTCTAGGGCATAAATGAGGATATTACAATTCTCCCCCTCTAAAAAGAAATTTCGTCCTCGAAATTACCTGATATCAAGGCCGAAACAGCTGAGGATATTGCTTTCGCATGGTTTGCTCATTCTCCCAAGTTGCTTCTTCTTTTGCATGATTCTTCCAAAGAATTTTCACTAATGGCACTCTCTTGTTCCTCAATTCTTTCACTTCCCGTGCCAAGATAGCAACTGGTTCCTCTTCAAATGTCAAGTCTGGGCTCACTTCAATAGATTCAAATGGCAACACATGAGATGGATCCGACCTGTACCTTCTCAACATAGAAACATGAAACACATTATGAATACGATCCAACTCAGGTGGCAAAGCAAGCCGATAAGCCACTGGCCCAACTCTTTCCAACACTTCATACGGTCCGATGAAACGAGGACTCAATTTCCCTTTCCGACCGAACCTCAAAATCTTCTTCCAAGGAGATACCTTCAAAAATACCTTATCCCCAACATCAAACTGAATGTCTCTCCTCTTCAGATCTGCATAGGACTTCTGTCGGTCTGAAGCTGCTTTTAACCTGCCCCGAATCAACTTCACTTTCTCTTCAGTTTCTTGAATCAAATCAGGCCCAATCAACTTGCTATCACCAAGTTCACTCCAACAAAGAGGTGTTCTGCACCGTCTGCCATACAATGCCTCGAATGGGGCCATTCCGATGCTGGATTGGTGACTGTTGTTGTAAGCAAACTCCACAAGAGGTAAGAATCTATCCCAACTTCCAGAGAAATCGATGACACAGCTTCTCAACATATCCTCAACAATCTGTATCACCCTCTCAGACTGTCCATCCGTCTGTGGATGAAAAGCAGTACTGAAGTGCAGTCGAGAACCCAAAGCACTATGCAAACTCTTCCAAAATCTTGAAGTAAACCTGGGATCTCGATCAGACACTAAAGAAGTTGGAACACCATACAATTTCACAATCTCATGGATATACAGTTCAGCCAACCTCTCCAAAGAGTAATCCATCCGCACTGGAAGGAAATGAGCTGTCTTAGTCAATCTATCCACAATCACCCATATGGCATCATGTTTCTTTTGTGTCAATGGCAAACCAGACACAAAGTCCATAGTCACTCTATCCCACTTCCATTCTGGCACTGACAACGGTTGAAGCAACCCAGTTGGAACTTGATGCTCTACTTTAACCTTCTGACAAGTGAGACATTTCGATACAAACTCAGCAATGTCTCTCTTCAACCCAATCCACCAGTAATGCTGTCTTAAGTCATGATACATCTTGGTATTACCCGGATGCATAGAAAACATCGACTGATGTGCCTCTTCCAAAATGACCCTCTTCAAATCAGCATTATCGGGTACACACAATCTGTTCTTGAACCATAGGCTCCCATCATTCCTCACAACAAAATCTCTACTCTGACAATCTGCAATAATCTTCTGAATCTTCTTATCAGTCAACTGAGCCTCTTTGATCTGATCCAACAAAACCGGTTTCAATTGCAACTGTGCCAATAATGCACCATCATCACAAAGTACAAAACTGGCACGCAAAGCTCTCAACTCAACAAGCAACGAGAGCGAGTAAACTGTTAAACCAGCTAAAGACTTCCGACTTAAAGCATCAGCAACTACATTTGCTTTACCTGGATGATAATCAATCAAGCAGTCGTAGTCTTTAATCAATTTCAACCATCTCCTCTGACGAAGATTGAGCTCTTTCTGAACACCCAAATACTTCAAACTTTTGTGATCAGTGTAAATGAAACATTTCTCCCCAAACAGATAATGGAGCCAAATCTTTAATGCAAACACAATGGCTGCTAATTCCAAATCATGGGTGGGGTAGTTAAGCTCATGCGGTTTCAACTGACGAGATGCATAAGCTATAACTTTCCCTTCCTGCATCAGCACACATCCCAAACCACTATGTGACGCATCACTGTAGATTACATATGGTTTGCCTTCTACAGGTAAAGTAAGAACAGGCGCTTGAGTCAACATATCTCTCAACTGCTCAAAGCTAGCCTGACACTGATCCGTCCACACAAATCTCACTCCCTTACGAAGCAATCTGGTGAGTGGAGTAACTATCAAAGAAAACCCTTTCACAAACCGCCGGTAATAGCCTGCCAAACCCAGAAAACTTCTAACCTCTGTCACTGACTTGGGTGGACTCCAATTCAAAATTGCTTCAACTTTACTTGGATCAACTCTGATGCCTTCTGCTGAAACAATATGTCCAAGAAAAGCTACTTGATCCAACCAGAACTCACACTTCGACAATTTGGCAAATAACTGCTTCTCTCTCAAGATCTGCAACACAATCCGCAGATGCATATCATGTTCCTCTTCATTCCTCGAATACACCAGAATATCATCAATGAAGACCACTACAAACTGATCCAAATAGGGCCTAAACACCCTATTCATCAAATCCATGAAAGCTGCAGGTGCATTCGTCAGACCAAAAGGCATAACTAAAAATTCATAATGCCCATACCTGGTCCGAAATGCGGTCTTCGGAACATCTTCAGCTTTGACTCTCAGCTGATGGTACCCAGATCTCAGATCAATTTTAGAAAACACAGCTGCATCCTTCAATTGATCAAAGAGATCATCGATTCTAGGCAAAGGATATTTATTCTTAATTGTCACCTTGTTCAATTGCCTATAGTCGATACATAACCTCATGGTACCATCTTTCTTCTTCACAAACAGCACTGGAGCTCCCCAAGGAGAAACACTGGGGCGAATAAATCCCTTATCCAACAGCTCCTGTAATTGCACTTTTAACTCTCTTAGTTCTGCTGGTGCCATTCTGTAAGGAGTAATCGAGATAGGAGTGGTACCAGGCAACAATTCAATACCAAACTCCACCTCTCTCTCAGGCGGCAATCCTGGCAACTCCTCAGGAAAAACATCAGGGAACGCTGCAACTGTGGCAATGCTATCAATAGGAGAACTTCTTACTCTAGTATCTATCACATGAGCAAGATAAGCTTCACATCCGTTTCTAATCAATCTCCTGGCTGCAACAGCTGAAACAAATAAGGAGGCTAACTGTTCCTGCTCATTAGATACTATCACCTCTCTACCATCACTAGTTCTCAAAGAAACAATCTTCTTTTTACAATCCACCACAGCTCCATGTCGAGATAGCCAGTCCATGCCCAAAATCACATCATATTCCTTAAATGGCATCTCAATCAAATCTCCAAGGAACTCCTCACCCTGCACCCTCACTGCACTATCCCGATGCACTTTACTCACAATCACACTATGCCCTAACGGATTTGTCACCAAAACATCAAATCCTAGGGACTCAGCATGCACATCAAACACAGGCAATACAGATGCACTAATATAAGAATGGGTGGAACCCGGATCAATCAAAGCAAGTACTGCAGTATCAAATAAAGAAAAAGTACCAGCTATGACCGCCGATGCATCCGGCTGTCTCTGCATAACATACATCCTCTGGGAAGAACCAACCTCCTCCGGTCTAGTTTCCCTGGATGTAGCACCACCTCTAGAACTGAACCCTGCTCTACCACCTCGGCTGGCACCTCTGCCTCCTCTACCTCCCCTCACACTGGCTCGAGAAGCGGCAGAATCAACTGGCATAAATTCCTGTCTCTCCAGACAGTCTCTCACAAAGTGATCCGGTGACCCACACCTGAAACAAACCCCTGCAACACCAGCCTTCCAACAAGGACCACCATGTGGCCTCCCACAATGGATGCAGATAGGTAAGGTGGATCTCTGAACCATAGGGGTCGGAGCACTTGCCACTGAAGCTGCAGGTCTATATCTATGCCTCTGGAACTGCACTGATCTACCTGCTGGTCTCTGGCTCCTACTACTCCGAGGAACAAAGCTTCCTCTACCCCTCTTTGCTGAAGAAGACCCTGCCTCGAACTGAGGCCTTCTCACTCTGACCTCTTCCTCTGATGCAGCTGCAATCACTTGAGCCCTTTCTACATCTCGAGCTGCTGCCACTAGCTGGGAGAAATCGTGATATCTAGACCCGGCCACTAAGCACATGATAGAGGGTCTCAATCCCTCCTGAAACCTCCGGCATCTATCTATCTCATCAGCAATAATGCCACCAGCATAATGACTCAATCTAATAAACTCAACCTCATATTCAGTTACAGTCTTGCTATCTTGCTTCAAGCTCAAGAACTCCATCTTCTTCATATCCTTATACTCCCTTGGAGTATACTTCAACTCAAATTCTCTCAAGAAATCAGTGTAAGACAGTGTTGGAGGATCATCCATAGAATGGGGCACCGTCTTCCACCAATCGTAGGCATCCTTCTGTAGCAAAGATCTTGCATAGTCAAACTTTTCCTCTGAGGTGGCTTGCAACTGAACAAATACTCTCTGAACTCTGTCAAGCCACTGTTCTGCCATAGCTGGATCAACTGTGCCTAAGAAATCCTCCGCTCCATATTTCCTCAGTTTATCATAATGCCTTACTGATACTGAAGGCTGAGGGGGTGGTGGCTGTGGTTGCACAGGTGCTTGTCTCATAGCTTCCATCATATTCCTAAACCAGGCTGGCGGAACCTCATCACCTACTGGTCTACCCGACCCAGAAACAGGTGCCTCACCAGCACTATCAACCCTAGCTCCATCCTCAGGAGCAACGCTCTCCTCACTACCCTCAACCGATTGTCTCAAATGAGGATCCATCAACACCTATACTGCAAACACAAAAAAAGACACACCTTATTAAAGATCAGAGGTTGCCAATCCCAAACATATGTGTTATTTAAAACCACTTTTTAAGTAAAAATATTCTTTTTATTACATTTTACCTAGGTTGAGAATCTCAAACCTAGGCTCTGATACCAAAACAATTGTAACACCCCCACATCCAATGCACACACACTACAATCACAACAATGTAGCATAAGTGCACCAAACATAGGGATGCTACGGTTTTCTTCAACATTCAAAACATTTTAAACTTGATACAATACCCTAATCATTATACATTATAGAAATTAAGTCATTGACTTAAAATATAAACATGTTAGATATACATATATACATTTGAATATTACACAGCGGAAGTTATAAATTAGGTACATTTTTACATTATAAACATTACTTTACAAAATATAAAAGAAGTATACATGATTGGCAAGTCTGCTCTGATCTTTAAGTCCTCAAAAATCAACTCTTCACTGTCTACTCTCACTCGGTCTTGATGAACTCTCGGGTTCAACTCTACCAACTCTATTACCTGCGCGATCAAACACTATCGCGCTAAGCCAACGGCTTAGTAAGATAAAACATGCTAATGTTTTGCTTTGATGCAATGCAATGCCAATTCTCAATCCATATTATACATGTAACATCATATATGCAAAACTAACAACATGCCTTTACATTTCATAACTCAACATAAATAGACATATCATATTTCAACATCTTATCATATACCTCATTAATATTCATTTAATCATTCATAATCAACATTAAGCAAAGACAAGCATGGGCCCAAGACACACTAATATGCCATTCAATTTTCAGAGTTAATGTTTTGGTTCTATCATCACATTTATCAATATCATAAACCCAACTAGGCTTCAAGGATTAGGTTCAACCAAGCTTCAAGGGGAGCAAAGCATGCTAAGCTTCAACCCAACTTGGCTTCAAGAACTAACCCAACCTAGCTTCAAGGGTGGTAACATCTCAATTAGGCTTCAAGGATTCAATCCAACCTAACTTCAAGAGATTGTTACACTTATTAGGCATGCCACCAACAACCAACTCTGAAAATGGAATAACACATTAGCCACATAATTCATTTATTATTCAATTATCATTTCCATTCTCAATTCTCAACAACATTTAGGCAAACATGCCTTATTTCTTTCAATTGCATCACATCATAGCCAACCACAATGGCATTGTCTCATATCATGTCTTATTTGAATTATCATTGCATCTTTGATATACATTTCAATATTCATTACTCATGAAACACATTACCATTTTCAATGCATAACATAACATTATTCAATCTCAACAATGCAATTAGGGTAAAGAACAATTGATATGATTCATAGCTTTAGAACCTTACACATGTAATTGATTATATCATTCATTGATTCAAGTGTATTTAAAATGTTTAGGGTTAGGTTTAGGGACCAACCTACCCTTTGAGAACCAAAGCAATGCAAAAAGAACAAGGAAGTAAAACCTTAACCTACACAATTGGGGGACACGGGCAGCCACTTGAGGGACACGGCCAAGCTTGTGGCCGTGTCACTCAAACCAATTGGACAGTAAGCAACACGGGCAAGGGACACGGCCAAGCTTGTGGCCGTGTCTCTCAACCAAACTTTGGCAGTAGCAAACACGGCTTGGGGACACGGCCGTGTCACCCAAAAACCAATCCAACACGGGCAAGATTCCATGGACTTGGCCGTGTCTCTCAAGAATTTAAAGTCTTGGCCGTGTCTCTAAAAACTTTTAGCCGTGTCACTTAAAAACAAAACCCTAATATGCACAACTCTCCTCCAATTTCACTCAAACTCATCTAACACCATATCATGTTTTTCAAATGAATGAAATCAAGGTTCTAAACACAAATTCTACATGTTTATCACCATATTCTTAATTAAAACACATCAACCAAAACATTGGCACCATATGTAGCACATATCCCCTCAAAACCCTAAAACCAACATTCTACTCCATCTATCAAAAATCAACTTACTTCTTTCATCAATTCATCCTCAAAATTCAAGATTAAGCTAATCAAACATACTTGATTAACAAAATCAAGCAACACACTCTTAGATCATCTATCAATTCACATATCATTTAACACAAACAAAAATCCAAAAGAGAACTTACTTAAAGTGAAGAAATTCCACAAATCTTCAACTTGATTCTTCAATTCTCCCTTCAATAAGAGTTTAGAACACCCAAAACCTTCCTTAAATTTCTTGTCTTCCTTTCCCTTTCGTGAGCCGGCCAAGAACATGAAGAAGAAGAGAAGAATAATGAATAAACAAAGTCAATCTTCCTTTTAATCTCCACCACAAAATTTCCAAAAGCAAATTACCTCAATACCCTTAACCATATAACTACCCTTTTGTCTTATATAAGCCCATATATGTACTTACACACTCAACACAAAAATATCTTCTTCCACTAACCAACACCTTGACTCTTCTTTGACCCATTTATATGTTATATATATCAACATATACACAACATATACCATTCTCTCTAAACCCTAAATCCTTCCCAAAACACAAATACTTTTCTTTTCTCAATTCTTAATCTTGCAATTTAAAACAACCACAATAACAACAACATACAAAACTTCTAGGGCATAAATGAGGATATTACAAATACAATGAATATTTATTTACTATAATATGTGTGTAATATGGATAATACTATAATAAGTTAAGAATTTAATAATGTTTAGAGCTGAAAATAAAGCCGGTTCCAATGATCCGGGCGTTGTGGTGGTTCTGGGTCATTCTCACCTTCTCCACGCGTACCCAACTTTCCAAACCCATTACGGGGTTGGGGATTCCTTAGGAATCAAGCCATCCATCCCTTTCTTTTTTCCAGCCCTTCCTGATGGTGACTCCATTTTTTCCAGATTTAGGCCCGTGTTCTCTAAGGCCCTATGCCTAATAGTGCCGGAGTCACAAGAATCATTCCACATGAGAGTGGGGGTGAAAATTTTTGCTCACAGTGGTGACTCCACTGGGGATAAGAGAAGTTGATTTCGTTGGTCTTTATATTATTTTTTCTTTTTTTATTATAATATTGTCCATTACATCATTTAGATTGCATTGTGTGCGTGAGTTAGGACACCTGTGTTACCCGTGTTGTTTTATGTAAGGGATTCCATACTTTCACTGAAGGTATGGAGATCGAGCATGGCATAACCACTCATAGTCTTGTACCTTTTGATATATACTTGCTATTGGAACCTAAGCTTTTCAATCCAAAGACTAAAGCTCATGTAATTGGCCTAGTTATTTTCCTTAGGTTTTTACCCCAAATGCTTGTTGTTTGACTATGATTAATTTACCTTAGTTTAAGCCATGGCTTATTTAGTTTGCTTTCTTTCTAATATGACTTACCTTTATTGTAAGCTCAAAATAATTTTTCCCTTAGAATCTAAAGAACCAAAACTATTTTCAAAATTTTCAAGGTCTTTGGACATGAAAACCTTTTAAGATGGGTCAAAAATCTTTTTCCTCATGACCCAAGTACAAAGCCCAAAATTCATTTTTAAATAAAACTTTTTACAATGGGCTTTCAAACAAAACTATTTTTGCACTTCATCCAAGTTAAAACCTTTTTCTTTAATGAGCTTACAACTATTTAGGTTAATTATGGAATACTAAAAATCAAGTGTGGGCCTAATTTATGCCAAGACTTATTAATCATAGGCTTGTTTATGGCATAAACCATTAGTTACTTTTTCAATTGAGAAATCTATTTATGATAAACCTCTTAATTTAGTTTTAATCCAATTTAGCATAAAAGCGGTTGAGATCCAATGGATTAAAGCCTAATTAATGGAAATTATCATGGACTGACTTCTAAGTTTGAAAATATAACTATTAGTTAAATCGGTCGAGTGAATTTTTCAAAAGTAAGATATCCTATGTTGGTATTTTGTTGACCATATACCTAGGAAAAGAGACTCACCATTCGTGTGTGGAAGTTGTAAAGTTGGAAGGAAAGTCCTAATTATCTTTGTTTGCTTGTTGTTTGTGCAAACATGCATACATGCATACACGCATTGCATAATATGCCATTAATATTTTCTAGCTCACAGACCTGGAGTACAGTAGTTCAAGAGTGTATGACAACACCACCTATAATAGTGATTTTGATTTAATTACTTCATTGGAAGGATGGATGCAAACCAGCTAAGGGATATAGTTAATGAGGTTGTCAAATCTTGGATGGCCAAGCTACGAGATCAATTGGCTGAGATTATGAAGACCCAGTTGATTGAATTTCTAGAGATCATCAATAATGCTAATGAGGCATCTACCATTGGCATAAAGAAGAAGGGAAAGGCAGCATTAACAAGGAACAAGCCCACTGACAGAGAACAAATGAAAAATGAGGGGTCAATCCTACAAAACCAGTCGAACCATGTGCTATCTAAGTGGAGCAATAAGGGTGGCTACCACCCCTGTGGGCAAAGTCAAAGGGAAAGAAGAGGTGTTGAGAAAAATGCAACAACTGAACCAGCAAAGAAGCATAAATTTTCAGACTTAGGGGAGCCTTTTTCAAAGATGTTAGAGAATCTAATAAAGCTGGATTTGCTACAACCATGTGCGCAAGCCTCTACCATCAAATTTTAATGCCAAGTTCTTCTGTCAATTCCATCAAGTGCAAGGGGATATATAAATGTGTTTGATTAAGGCATGAGATGCAAGATTTGATTGATAGTGGAAAGCTATTTGAGCCTGATAAGCCCATCACTAAGAAAAACCCTTTGCCTAAATTCAGAAGGTTCCACCACTTGCAACCTTCGTGAAGGAGGGAGGATTGGAGGAGAGTTTTATCTTGTCATCTTGTCATGATATGGATGGAGAAGCTGCTAAGCAAGCTTGGACTAATTGTGGATGAAGAAGCAATGATCCTTGATAATGGAAAAATCCTTGCCCTTCATATGACTAAATAAATGAAGCATCTTCGATTCCAGCTGAACAAACTTCCCTTGGCTTGTTTGGTTTTTGTTTCATTTTCTTTCTTTAGTGTTTTATTAGAACAATTATGTTTCTTAAATTAAAATTGCTTGAATAAATTACTTTTATTGAATTTTATTGGTTTTTGATATTATAGTGTTTAACCAATGACGAGTCTAGCTTGATAATCATAAATTAGTATATCTATGCATCATGATCCAAATGACTTTACTAAGTGAGGAAGTTGTTCTATAACATTGAGTTGTGTATGCTTACTTATAGAGGGCTCCTGCATAATGACCTTTGCCTATGTCCTAGTCAATCTTAGAATATGCTTTGACAAACTATTAAGGCGGAATTGAACTCTGCTTATTTAAGGGAGATATGATCTAGGCATTATTTGGTATGGGAACAACTATTATCCTCCCTATTAATGTCAATCCCTAGTTTGTCCCTTTGAGGCTTCATAAGATTTTAGCTTACTCTTCATTGGCTAGCAAACCCAATAACCTACCATGAACTGTTGTAACTCTTATGACAAATCTAATGATCACTAAGGAGAAAAGGTAAGAAGATCAAAGAAAGGAATGCACAGTCAAGACCATAAAGATAGTTGAAGTTCTTAAGATCACAAGGGTAGTTGAAGTTCACCTGATATTTGACCTGATATCTCCAATTCACTAAGATGACATAAGGACAATGAAGTATTTATCCT
The DNA here is from genome assembly GCA_947685225.1 of Garcia nutans. Lineage (NCBI taxonomy): Eukaryota > Viridiplantae > Streptophyta > Magnoliopsida > Malpighiales > Euphorbiaceae > Garcia > Garcia nutans. The sequence goes on from CANTUV010000007.1 coordinate 53,668,898, forward strand.
CACTGAATAAGACTCACTTTACTCCACTCATCCCTAGACAGAAGTATAGAATGGTGCAAGCAAGATAATTCTTTTTGAGCTCGGACCCAATAACAACAAAAAAAATAAAAAAAGGAAAAAAAATACAAAAACAAAAGAAAAAAGAAAAAAGAAAAATAAAAAAAAGAAAAAAAAGAAAAAACAGGTCCTGAGTTTGTGTGAAAGCAAAAGGAAAAGATGAAGATCATTTTAATCAGTTCTATATTTCTTCCAAGGAGATAGAAGAAAATAGGAGTCTAGCAAGATTGCTCCCAGCTGCCTATGGCTCCAATAAAATATTTTGGTGTGAAGGTTTGCCAGCAGTGTCACATCAGCCCCAACTCAAATAGCTTTCATTTAATCCGTGTCCCTTATAGATCCTGTTTCAAGCCTATTAAAGACATGTTGATCTCTTTTGGTAGGTAGAGTCTATTAGTGGAGATAGTTTGAATAAGCATGCATATGAGATAGACAATATTCAAACTCAATGAGACCTTTGGCCAAATAATGTGTATGTGCCTATCTGAAGTGCAACAGTTATTGCTCAAATAAAAATGATTCCCAAGTTTAGTACGGTAACTAGGGTTGTCATATTATAGATATGTTAATTTGGAAAATTGAATATTGAGGTATAATGACACTGATTTGACAAAGCCAAAATATGATTTTAAGATTAAAAAAAATGTGTTTTTGTCATACAAAGCCTTCAAGTTAAGGGAAGTATATTGAACCATCGAACCTCGAAGGACACATTAGGCAAAGTAAATGATTATTGGAAAGGTTATGAAGAAGCTACCAATTGACGTGCTGAATCATAGTTTGAAATGGATGTAACTCTGACTATGCTACTTAGGCCTCACCACTCATGTTTTTAACATCTTGGAAATAAAAGCCATAAATGTGATTTTTTCTGTCATTCCAATGTAAGATCTAAATGAGCGTCTAGAAGGAACCAATGAGAATACTTCAACTGATCACGTCATTCTGTGAGTTGATGGAACCACTGTAAGTATCATCCATGCATAACATGCATACATAAGCATATCACACTGCATTTTTTTTTTCTTGTGTTCCTATTCTTTATCAAAATAAACAACAGATGCTCTATGAAGCAAAGATGAAGTGGATATGGAGTCAGGGGGCATGGAAGGCCCATTGCTTGAGAAAGATCTAGTCATTTTGCAAAAGAAAGAAGAAATACATGCTTGTGCAAAGAACTAGACAAACATCATTATGAGCCTACATGGGAAAAACCATTGGTTTGAGCCTATATAGGGGGCAAAGTTTCTCCTCTCAATTTTTTGAGTTTATGCATGTACAAAATATTTTCAGACTCACTTTCAATATTTTGCCACATAGGGGGCAAGGAGAAGATATAAGGGCCAACTAAAAATTAGTTGAATTTTTTGCAAAAGGAAGAACAAAAAGAATGGAACAAGAAGAAGTTTAGAACTTTCAAAAAAATTAAGTTGTAAAAGATAAAAGATCAGTCCAACTAGAAAAGCTGAAGCCAGGCTAAAGACCCAATTTTCAATGGATAAAGATTCATTTTTGAAGAGTACAGACCCAATTTCCAATGGATAAAGATCCATTTTTGAAGGGTAAAGACCCAATTTCCAATGGATAAATATCCATTTTTGAAGGGTGAAGACCTAATTTCCAATGGATAAAGATCCATTTTTGAAGGATAAAGACCCGATCTCCAAAGGATAAAAATCCATTTTGAAGGGTGAAGACCAGGTGTCCAAGGATGAAGATCCATTTTGAAGGGTAAAGACCTAATAACCAAGGGTGAAGACCCAAAGTCCAAAGGATGAAGATCCATTTTAAAGGGTGAAGACCCAATGACCAAGGATGAAGATCCAATATCCAAGGATGAAGATCCATTTTGAGGGTGAAGACCCATATTCCGTTAAAGAATGGAACAATCGGCTAGAAGAAAGCCAAAATTCTCAAATGACAGAAAGTTAGTCTAGCTAGAAGAGATGGAGTCGATCCATTGAATAATGGAACAAGTGGCTAGAAGAAAGCCATGATAGAAGATCAATAAGCTAGAAGAGCTATAATTTATTGGCTAGAAGAAAGTCAGAACTCTCAAACTATTAGAAGGTCAATCAAACCCAGTCTCTGGTCCAAGTACCCAAATCAAATTTTGTCTCGGGTCCAAGTACCTAGTTTCAGGTCCAAGTATCCAAATCAAATTCAGTCTCGGGTCCAAGTACCCAAATCAAATTCAGTCTCGAGTCTAAGTACTCAAATCAAATTCAGTTTTGGGTCTAAGTACTCAATCTCAGGTTCAAGTACCCAAATCAAAATCAATTTAGGGTTCAGAGCCCAAATCTAGTTTAGGGTACATAACCCAAATTTTTTTCGAGTTCAGAACTCATTTTGAGTCTAGAACCCAAACCAATCTGGGTCCAAAGTCCAAACTAATTCCAACCTCGGGTCAAGAACCCATCCTTATCCAAAATTAGCTCAAAATCTTGTTGCTTTTCACTCTCTTCTACTGAAGTCTTAGATCATTCAAGCAAGGGGCAAAACTGTAGACCCTTAATATTGGCACGAATTAGGTTTAAGAATCTTACCTTGTTCTATTATAGTTTTAATGAATCTAAACCTAATTTTAAAACTTAAATATTAGATGGTCCAATTTATAAAAGTCCAAATTAAATTGTAAAATAGGTTCGATCCGAAAGAAATTAAAAATTAGGGTTCGATTTGAGTTAGGACATGCCAAAATTGAGATGAGCATGGATCATGTCGATTTGGATGCCCAAATCGACATGAGCCATGGTTCATATCGATTTGGACCTTCCAAATCGATATGACTTTAGCTCCATATCGATTTGGAACCTCCAAATCGATATAAGCCTCTCCAAATCTAAGTTTTGATTAGCCATTTGATTTCCTAATCAAGTTATAATTCTTTTAAGGCACGGATTAGGTTTAGGGTTAAGGTTTTGGTTTCCTATAAATGCATGATTAACACACAGAGAGAAGGAGGGAGCGAAAAAGGATAGATAAGTAACATATGATTAACAGACGAGTTGCAATTCATAAAAAATGAATAGAATATTAAAAGAAGCAACAAGCAAGGAAGAGAACAATCTGAAAAAAAAAACAAACAAAAGTGGCTGTGGCTGATCTTTGGATCACTAAATCTTCAACCAAGAACCAATTGCTCCAGGCAGAAAGAAGATGATAGCTTCGATCAACACATCAATTTGGTGGAGCCTGCAACACAAGTAGCATTCTTATTAATCGATCCAGTTAAATACATTGATTAATTTCAACACTTAACTTACTGTGAGTGGGAATTTTCGCCCCCACTCCCGGTGGAATGGTTCTTGCGATTTCGGCACTGTTTAGGCTCAGGGCCTTAGAGAACATGGGCCTAAGCCCAGAGAAAATGGAGTCGCCACCCAGACGGACTGAAAAAAAGAAAGGGGTGGATGACTCAATTCCTAAGGAATCCCTAACCCCCTAATGGGTTTGAAAAGTTGGGTACGTGTGAGGAATGTGAGAAATGGCCCAACACCTCTACAACGCCCAGTTCATTAGAACCGGCCTCCTTTGTAGGTCTTAATATTATAAAATTCTTAAATATAACAATATTATTCATACTACATGCAATAATTAAAATAAAGCATCACTATATTACAATCAAAGCAATGTCTAAACAAAATAAATAAATGGACACCCATCCGAGGATGGAAACATGTCCTTACATCGCCCATGTCTAAATCTAAATGGGACACCCACCGAAAGATGGAAGCATGTCCTTTACATTAGTCCAAAAACTTTAAAATAATTTAAATTACATAATATTTAACTAATGAGGTACCCACAAAGTGGAAACATACCTCTTACAATTTTAGAACTAAGGCAAATAAAAGAATATTCGATTATCTAATTATACATAAAAGCAGACCACTCATAAAATAAAATAAATCATTCATCATTAACATATAACAAAACACATAATCAAATAAATAAATAAAATTAGAATTCAATCCATTAAATAAACAAAGTGAAGGTTTAAGATTTAGGATTTAAGAAATTTGGGTTCTGGGATTTAAAGTTTTAGAGTTTTTAGTTTTATTTATGGCTTTAGGCTATTGGGGATACTAGATGTTGTTTTTATGATTTCTAAATATTAGTTTTGAAGGATTAAGGCTTTGGCATTTAGAATTAGTGTTTTAAAGAATTAGGGTTCGGGAAAAAGGGTTTAGGGTTTTTGTCAAAACATGGTTATTGTAAAACTCTAAGACTATTTTAACATGAATTTTTAATAAATGCTTATATGTAATATAACTACTGGACATTTAAAATATTATTTGAATAATCTAATACTATAGTGATTTAATGGAATAGGCTACTGTGATGATAATAAATAATAATTGATTAAGGTTTTAACTAAATAAGGTAGGGTTTAATTTAAATTAGAATTAGGGTTTCTATGAAAACTATCACTATCATATTCAATTTTGAAAGAGGAGGCTACTGTGAATATTTTGGAAAATTGATTTGATTAGGGTTTTAAAAAAAACAGATTATTATAGCTTTTAGAAAAGTGTAATTAGGGTTTGTGATTTCAAAAATGTGTTACGAGTATTAAGGCATTAGGGTTTTGGAAAAAGTTTTCATAGGGTTTTAAAATAAAGTTTGGATAATAAGCATAACCATTGATTAAGTAAAAAAAATATGCATGCTTGAACAATTTATCAAATTGTATAATGATGTTACTGTGAATATAAGCAAAGAAATAAAGATTCAAGCCTCCGTTATTAGTTCCACTACAATCTTTGAATTCTGGTTGAACAATAATATAGACAGTGTAGGCTGCCTTTGATGGATTGGTGTTTCTTCCTCACTACCTCTTGCTTCTTCAAGGTTTTCTTTTGGCCAAAAGAGTTCAAGAGTCCCAAGTCCGGTTAAAAATTTCAGCTTCAGAATTTTCTCTCTTTTTAAAAGATCCAAAGTCCCTTTCTGTGTGTTTTAATATGGTATTTATAAGAAAAAATCAAAACATAATTCTAATTGTCTAAGGAAATAAAAACCATTTAGGAAAAGAAATAAAAACCAATAGAATTGGGTTTCAGAAAAAACTACGCTGGAAAAAATCACGCTGGCAAAAATTGCGCTGGAAAAAATTATTGTGGGCTATGGGCAGGCTAGCTACGAGAATCTACAAGAATTACCTGCAAGCTGGGGCGCGGGTTTTTCCTACTGCAAATTGGCCCAAGCCAATTCATCTTCGGCGATGAAAATTTTTCATCACCGATCTTCCGTCGCCGATTTTTATTTATTTATTTATATCTTATTTTTACTGTTACCCTTTTTTATTTTTATTAAAAATAAATATTATAAGTAATGAATATTAAAATAAATATTATTTAATTAAAATACCAGAAAAATTATTTTGGACTGTTTAAAAATATCGGATTGGATTGGGTCAAAAATTAAGGGTCTACAGTTTGTCCCCTGCTTGAGCAATCTGAGACTACAGCAAAAGAGAGCGAAAAGCAATGTGATTTTTGATTGGGTTTAGAGCCATACTGGACTCCATATCTAAGGTTCGTTTGAGTTCTGGACTAAAAAATGATTTGGGTTCTAAACCTGAGGTGAATTTAGGACTTAAAAGTAATTTTGGGTTCTGGACTGTAGATAAGTTCTGGACTTAAGAGGGAATTTAGGTTTTGGACCTAAGCTAAGTTCTGGACTTAAGGATAATTTAGGTTTTGGACCCGAGCTATGTTCTGGACTTAACGAGCTAAGTTTTAGACTTGAGGGTAATTTGGGTTTTGGACCCAAGCTAAGTTCTGGACTTAAGGGTAATTTGAGTTCTAAACCTGAGCTAAGTTTTGGATTTAAGAGGAAATTTAGGTTCGGACCTAAGCTAAGTTCTGGACTTAAGGGTAATTTGGGTTCTGGACCCGAGCTAAGTTTTGGACATAAGGGTAATTTGGGTTCTGGACCCGAGCTAAGTTCTGGACTTAAGAGGGAATTTAGATTTCGGACCTACGCTAAGTTATGGACTTAAGGGTAATTTGGGTTCTGGACCCGAGTTAAATTCTGGACTTAAGAGGAAATTTGAGTTCTGGACCAACCCATGCTAAGTTTTGGACTTAAGAGAGAATTTGGGTTCTGGACCCGAGCTAAGTTATGGACTTAAAAATAACTTGATTAACTGCAGAAAATAATTATAGTAAGTAGGATACTAAGAAATTTACAAAAAAATTTAACTATTTTTACCATGCCTATATCTTCTTGCCCCCTACGTGTAAAAATATTTTAAAAGTGCAAAAATATTTATATATACATAAATATCTGAATAATTGAATTGAATAATTGAGTTTGCTATTTATTCACTGTGTAGTCACTATTTATGCACTATTTACTAACTATTCATTTACTATTTATCAATAGTACCATTTACTTTTTTTTTCTTTTTTCTTCACGAGAATACTATTTTTTCTTTTTTCTTTTTGTCTTTTTTCTTTGCAATTTTTCTATATAAACCTCTGCTCATCTCTTCTTTTCATCCACACACACATATTTTAATAGTGAAATCAGAGAGTTTAGCATAGAGTTGATGAGAAAATACATGCTTTGAGATTAGGACCTCGATCCAATGCTGAGTTATTAGAGTTTATCCGACGGCATGAAAATGGAACTATAAGTCTACTAGCCAGGATGCAGCTTCATCGCAGTTCAAGTCAAAAAACTAAGGTAACAATTCAATTATTTATTTTAGCAGCACAAATATGTATATATATTTTTATTATTATTTTTTAGTTTTTTGCTGTTTTTTTTTGAGATTCAGGAAAAATAAATTAATTAGATGATTATATTTAAGAATTTAATAGACAAATATATAGATAGATTAAAATAGAACATAACGAATAAATTTAGTCTATAAATCAGTGGTATTGATATGATGATATACTTACCTTGTGTTAACTTACCTTGCTCTGTATTAGAGCGATCATTGCGTTATCCAGGGCAGAGGGTGTGTCTATAAAGCCCAACAATGGTATGATGTAGCACCTTCTCGGGTAAAATGGATTATCCGAGATTGCGATTTTGAAAGCTTTATCTTGCAATTACCATCCGAGGAGTGTCCGATAGACTGAAGTGTAGTTCAAGCATGTCAGAGCGGTGGATGGACATGACCCATACTTTTCACCTACCTATAGGAGAGATGACCATTGGCCCAGTTGATTATACAACCATAACTGGTATCCGGTACTATGGCCTTCCGGTCCCTCTTACCAATGATATTCTGACATTCGAAGAAGTCCAACAGTTAATCGGTATAGAACCATCATTAAAAGGGCCTTTCAAGATAAAAATTGAGCCGATTCAGAGTTATTGGATGAACTACGAAGGACGGGTTCGTAGGGAAACAACCAAATAATATGCTAAAGGATTTTTACTGTATTTGCTCGGGTCGGCCATTTTATGCAGCACCAAATCTGCCATCCATTTGTCGGTGTTGAGGGGCCTTATTGATATGAGTATGGTAACTCTTTACGACTGGGGTGAAGCTGGCATTGCCTATCTTTATCATAGACTAGATAAGATTTGCAGAAATAATAAGTCTTTTATTGGCTTTATGGTGGTTGTCGAGGTACTCTTCTTCCACCAATGTCAATTCTATTCTTATTCTTGCATGAATTTGATTTTTATTATTGTTGTAGGTATGGGCATATGAGTATAATCTTGTGAGGGTTCCTGGCATTTCCCGAGAGAGAGCCGGGTATCTGATATTGAATTTTTGGTTGTCAGATCATGTAGTAGATCCTGGCTCTCACCATATGCACACCCAGCTCTTGAGTTGCTTAACCTGGGGCCAGGTAAGATATCATTAGTATACTTTAAAATTTATATAAAAGTTCACTTACCAGATATCATTTCATAGGTCAATTTGGCTTAGTGGAGCACAGAAGAGCAGACAAACTGGACTTCTTCCATGAATGCCGCATTGCCTTTTCAGTATACCTGCAGAGTCATTGCTTGTCCTGTGTCTAGTGGCTAGTGGCTAGTTTCTAGGGGAGAGAGTGTATGAGTGGTTCCTTGGTCTCGAGCGGTGGAGGATCTCGATGAGTTGCCCGGAGTATACTTTAAATATCACATCAATGCCAAAGAATGCATGGTGGTTGGCTCGGCATGGTTATGATGTTGAAACCTTTCTCTATCCACCGGGTGCATCTTATACCCAGTTTATTCGAGTAGGACTCTTGAACTTTGATGTATCTCCTATTGGTGTATGGGAGATTCCAGAAGAAAATGAGGATAGATATGAAGAGAAGTATCACGGAGAGGGAAGAGAGTCTGTCTCGCATCTCGGGGCTAGCACTTCTCAGGTAAACTTTTACCATCTTACCATTATAATTACTTCTTTCTTAACTTATTTTGACTATTTTAATGATTATTTTTAGGCTATTGGCTCATTTGGTCATGAGGCTAGACCTTCCTTTATCGCTCCTCCATTTGCTTATTCTAATCAACCAGAGATTCCATCTCATCCACAGGGTATTGATATGAATTGCCTAGTAGGTTTTCTTGTTCCATGATAATTTATGTTATATGTATGCATGATTATGTATGCTCTTACTCTTTCCTTTCTGACTCACAGTAGATGCTTGAGGAACAAAATAAGAAACTTCAAGAAGAGTTAGCTGCTAGTCGTCAACAGGTTGCCCATTTTGAAAAATTATATCACCAGTCAGAGCAAGATTTTTGAGACTTTCGGTTTCAAGGAATGAGAGATCATGACGCTTCCTCATCTAGAGGACCCCAAACTGATGACCATGAGATCTTATTATCTACTTCGAATGAGGACCATTATAGATTTAAATTCCAAGGTAATAGAGGTTTAGGTGTTCCTGCTTCAAGCGAACTTGGGATAGGTGATATGCCTCCTCTTTCAAGAGGCGATGACTTTTTCAGGGCTTTATTTGATCATGATCCACCACCTCCTCATCAATGATCTATTATTGTATTAATTGAGGAAATATTATATAAGAATGATAAAAATAATAATGATGATATATAATTTGCACTTTTACTACAAAATTCCTTTTTTTCTTTCTCTTTTTTTTTTTTGGTTTCTATCATCGTTATTATTGCTATGCTACAATTATTGGTCTTTCCTCTTCACATTCAATATTTCTACAGTAGCACTAATTTACAAAACCAAAGGCAACGCAGCAACTCAAAACCTTTTCGTTGCCAATTTCTTATCCTTGCGCAGCTCGGTCTCACACTTTTCCTTGTCAATTTTGGAATAGCCAATCATCCCATATAAATCTCTTTTCACGCCATGATCTCATACATAAGCCAGGAAATTTTTGACTTCAACATCAAATTTTCTTTTAACAATTCCAATTTTCCTTCAGTTTTCAATAATGATCGAACTCAATTTGAAGAAAACAAAAATTCTATTTAAAAATATGAATGCCATTCATTGAAAATAAATATCTTGGTCAAAAATCTATACTTTGAAGTGTTTTCAAAATATTAAGTTGGATCATTCTTTTTTACATGCCATGGCTTCTTTTTGGAATGTGAATTCTAGGACATTTAAGATTAATGGCTTTGAAATATGTCCCTTGATTGAAGAATTTGAGGCCATCCTTGGATATCCAAGCAATCAACAAATGGCATTACCTATATTGATTTCCAAGACTCAACAAAAGATGCAAATGTTATTTCAACTTTCAAAGCCCGAAGTTCTACAGTTGACGAGAGGTGAGAAAATTCTGCTTGGTCCCTTAATTGACTTTTGCCTTTCTCACTTAGCTCTTACTAAGGCATGGGGACATATGCTTTGTCTATGCTTGCTTGGCAAATTTTTGCTTGTTTCTTCTGATGGCGATATTGATCCACGAGTATTGGATATCATGGACTAAATGGAAGGAGGCTTGTCGCCGATACCCGTGATCTTAGTTGAGACTTTAGTTGGACTAGACCAACTTAAATCGGGATTGTCAAATAGATTAGCTGGGAGTCCCTTGTTGCTTCAGGTAATTACCTAAACTGCCCTTTCAGGTTTTCAATTTAGGTTTTTTTATTTATTGCTCTAATTTTTGCCTAATCCGCCCTTGTGGGTTTTCGAAACTAGCGAGACGCTCCTGAAGCCAAATCTGTAAGTTAAAAAAAAGGTCCATCTATGAATTTTGCCAGATATCTGCCACGACATCATTTTACTAGAAAACTACTCCATCCTGCTTCTTTGTATGCTGACTGGGTTGACTGGATCCGTTCTCGTTCTAAAGTCAACATCCGTTGGTTAGTACCTTGGTGGAAGATTTCTCGTATCACCATTCAGACTTACTTGATGTATGTTCCTCTTATTGCTTTTCATCGAGGTACTTGCTATGATCCTCGCTGGCTTGACCGTCAGTATGGAGATGAGCCATGAGGTTTTGATTTTAATCCTGACTTGGACATTCCTTGTCTGACTGAAGCCTACTTGGATCGGCTAAAGCAAAGTTGGCCTGCACGTTACACTTATCGTCTACCATAGATTTTACATTTGTTAATTTCTTTCGAAAGAGTTTTGTTAGGATGAAAAAATAATAAAAGTAATAATAAGAGATGTTTCTTTTCCTTTTATAAATTGTCATCACCTTTTGCTATTGTGTTTATTTATTTCATCCATATCTGGTCAAATACTTACAACAGTTTACATAGAACAATTTTAATATTAATTCTGTTTTATTAAATTGGGGAATAACCAAACATAAAGCCAGTATACACAAGATCACTTCTGTTGCCAACTAGCCCTTCCGGGTTTTCTAATTGATGATTTTCTCTCACTTAGCCCTAATTGTTGCCTTGCCCATCCTTTCAGGTTTTTGAAACTAGCGGACTGCTCTAATTTTGCCTAGGATGTCCTTTTTGGGTTTTCAACATAGCGAGCTCTTTTTCTCTTCAACCTGTCAATGTTCACTGGCTCACTAAACTCGTTCCTGTCCATGTCTGATAACTTCATTACACCCTTGTTCATGACTTGTTTCAAAACATATGACCCTTCCCAGCTAGGCCTAAATTTTCCTTTTGGATCAGATACGTTAGGCTTACATTGTTTCAATACTAAATCCCTGACTCTGAGTTTTCTGATCTTAACCCTTCTATTATAGGCCCGAGCTATCCTCCTTTGATACAGTTGATGATGATACAATACTTTTAATCTTCTCTCCTCTAGTAAAGCTAACTATGTGTATCTTCTCACTACCCATTTCGTCTCAGGCAGTTCAGCTTCCAAGACCACTCTTAATGACTTGACCTCAATTTCAATTGGCAACACTGCTTCCATCCTGTAAACCAAAGAGAACGGTGTCATTCCAGTCGGTGTTCTCACACTTGTTCTATATCCCCACAAAGCAAAAGGAAGCATCTCTAACCAATCCCTGTATGTCTTTGTCATCTTGGATAGGATCTGCTTATTGGTTGCTTCTACTGCACCATTAGCCTTTGGTCTATAAGGAGAGGATCGGTGATGATGGATTTGGTACTTCAAGAATAAATCCTTAACTACTCCTTGAAACTGTACCCCATTGTCTGATACCATACTATGAGGGACCCCATTCCTGCAAATGAGGTTCTTTTTAATAAATATAGCCATTTGACTTGCCCCTAGTTTGTTGAAAGATTCAGCTTCGACCCATTTTGAAAAATAATCTACCGCTACTATAATGAAATGGTGACCGTTTGAGGTTGTCAGATGTATCTCTCCTATAATGTCAATCCCCCAAGTGGCAAAGGGCCAAGGTGAAGACATAGAATGTAATTCTTCAGGAGGCATGCGATTCAAATTACCATACATCTGACATTGCTGGAACTTCTTTACAAACTCAATACAATCTCTCTCCATGGTCAACCAGTAGTAACCTTGTTGAATTATCTTCTTAACTACGGCTAAACCACTCATGTGTGGAGTGCAACTTCCCACGTGTATTTTTGACATGATATGCTCCACTTCAGGCATCCTCAAGCATCTCAAATGCACCCCATCAGGCCATCTTTGATATAACTCTCCATGAAAGGTGATGTATTGTAAGGACCACCACTTATGGCTCTTCTTTCTTTCTTTGTTGCCCCCAACGGGTATTCCCTTTCCTCCAAAATCATCTTATAGTATCATACCATGCATCATGGTCTGTGTCATTTTCCATGATTGTCTCATATTCATAGGAAAGAGTTGATGAACTGGTCAAAATCAGAGGCTTGAGGAATAAGTTGACAGGATTTTCCCATACTAAAGCCAATGTGGCTAGGGCATCAGCCATCTGGTTTTCTTCTCTTGGTAAGTGTATAAACCTGCACTCCTTAAAGTTCTTCTTCATCATGGTCAAGTAATGGTGGTATGGTTTTAATTTCTCTTCTTTCAACTCTCACTCTCCATTTACTTGGGATACTACTAGTAAATCGCCTAAGACTTCCACCTTATCCACCTTCATAATCATTAGGGTTTCCAAACCAAAGATACATGCTTCGTACTCCACCATATTATTGGTTGCCCTGAATTTCAACTTTTTGGCTGAAGGGATAAGTTCCCCTGCGGGCAATTCTAGTATGACTCCCAAACCTGGTCCTTTCATATTCACTGCTCTGTCAAAATACATTTTCCATCCTTGTACTTCAATGGCCTCTAAATGTTCATTCGAAAATTCCAAGACTATCTCTTCGCTATCCAGTAATGGTTGTTGGGCCAGGAATTCTGCCACTACTCTACCTTTGATTATTTTCCTGGTTACATACTCAAACTCAAATTCTTCCAATATTATCAACCATCGCCCATACTTCCCAATCAAATAGGGTGTCTCCCTTAAGTACTTCATTGGATCCAACCTGAAAATTGCTTGCACACTATAAGATTGAAAGTAATGCCGTAACTTCTTAGAAGACCAAACCATAGCTATATAGGTCTTTTCAATGATACTATACTTAATTTCGTAAGGTAAGAGCTCTCTACTCAAATAGTAAACTACGTTCTCAATCCCCGACTCATCTGCTTGGGCTACCATAGCTCCTAATGACTCTTCTTCTATTGCTAAGTATAGTTTTAAGTGGTTTAAAAACAGGTGGATTCAGCAAATACTCTTTTATTCATTCAAAGGCCCTTTGACACTCTTCATTCCACAGGACCGGTTGATTCTTTTTAAGCAACTTGAAGATAGGCTCACAGATTGTGGTGAGCTTTACTATAAACCTGCTAATGTATTGTAATTTATCAATGAATCCCCAAACTTCTCTCTCTGTCTTAGGGGCTAGCATATCCCTGATTGCTTTAACTTTGTTTGGGTCAATCTCAATGCCATTTGGACCAATCACATGTCCCAACAATTTGCCTGAGGTAACCCCGAACACACACTTCTTTGGGTTTAATCTTAGCTTATATTTTAATGCTCTATCGAAGAATAATTCTAAGTTTTGGAAGTGTTGTTTCCTTGTATCTGATTTCACCATCATATCATCAACATATACTTCGACTTCTTTATGCATCATGTCATGAAATAATGTGGTGGCCATCCTTTTGTAGGTTGCTCTAGCATTCTTTAATCCGAACGTCATCACCCTATAACAAAATATTCCCCATGTAGTAATGAAAGAAGTTTTGGTTTTATCCTCTTGGGCCATTAACACTTGGTTGTATCCGGAAAATCCATCTACAAATGAATGTAGCACGCTAGAGGATGTACTATCAATGAGGACATTTATATAGGGTAAAGGAAAATCATCTTTAGGAGAAGCCTTGTTTAAATCTCTATAGTCCACACAGACCCTAATTCTTCTATCTTTCTTTGGTACAGGTACTATATTGGCTAACCAGTCTGGATAATCTATCACTTTGAGGGACTTTACTTTTATTTGTTTAGTGACCTCTTCTTTAACCAATTCAGCCCATTTAGGTCTTAATCGTCTAAGCTTTTGCTTGTCAGGTTTCATATGGGTGTAAGTAGGAATAAGATGTTCGACTATGTCTCGATCTATTCCAGGCATATCCTCATAAGACCAAGCAAATACTTCTTCATATTTTTTAAATATTTTTTCAAATCTCTCTCTCTCATCAGGAGTAAGGTCAGATGCTATGCTAATATTTTTAGGATTTTTGATTATTCCCAAATTTAATGACTGTGTATCAACAGAGTTAATATTAAAGATGCTCATGTAAGCACTATTTAAATGTATGCAACCATCAGGAGAAACATCACACAAGTAAGCAAAATCAGACTTTATTGCTTCATTTTGCAAAAGAAAATATCATCATCCTCATACAATGTAGACAAATTAAAATTAAAATCAAAATCAAAATTGTTGTTCTCAAAATCATAAAGCAGAATATCTTCAAACTTCTCTTCAACCAGGGCAGCAATCTCCTCTGGAGTTTTCTCAACTTTCGGTACAACTTCCTTCTTCCTTTCTAGATTGGGCTCCTTGTCGGCTGGCAGGGTGAGCTCTTTCTTCACTTGTTCCACTAACTTGGCAACATCAGCAAAAATTTCAAAACTCGGGATTAACTTTCCCATGAACATGAATGGCTCGGGCTTTCTTTGGAGTGGTCCCATGTCTGGAATTTTGACAAAGATTTTTTCGAGTGGCGGGAAGCTCATCTTTTCATTCTTCTTTGGCTAGACATCTTTGTTGGCTTCATCATATCCCAACCCTTTCTTGGAAGTTTGAGTTTTGAAATATGGACGCTTTGTCACACCGGCCTTGCCCTTTCCAAGACCAACTCCGGGAAGGTAGCTCATGTTCTTCATCATGTTCAAGACCTTAGAGTCCACTACTTCATCATTAGAAATTATAGCTACTTGGAAACCATTGAGAGGCCTCTCCACCATTAGAGCATTAACAACCTCATTATCCTCGGCCTTAATGATCACTGTCTCATCTCCATTAGGGAACTTGATCTTTTGATGGAGGGTGGAAGGAACTCCACATAGAAGATGAAACCATGGTCATCCCAAAAGTAGAGCAAAGGTAATAGGTATGTCCAAAACAAAAAATTCAACAATAGTTTTAATTGGACCAACCTTCACAGCAGCTTTGAAAGTTCCTTTGGCATGCCTCTTGGTTTTGTTATAAGCCCGAATGGTTACCTAGGTTGGGCTTAGATCCCTTGTTGAAATAGCTAGCTTTGGCAATATTTTAAGTGGACAAATATTTATGGCAGACCCATCATCAATCATTACACATGGAGTCCTTTTTCCTTTGATTTCCACTTTGATAAAGAGAGGACGGATGTGATCTATCCCCTCTTCCGGTAAATCCGCATATGAGAAAGATACCATTCCCATGTCAACTTTGCTCTTCTTTTGAATGTCTTTATACTTCATTACTCCTTCAACTTTTATGAAGTTAATTAGTTCCTCCAGTGTTATAGAGGTGGAAATTGGCATGCTAGCCAAGGTCATGGCCATAATTTCACGGTGCTTCTTAGAAATGGCCAATAAGTCCCAAATGCTAACACTTGCTTGGGTTCTCTTCAACTGCTTAAGCACAGTATCATCTTCCTCTTCTTTGTTTTCCACTTCGAATTCCTTTCCTTTATTAGCCTCTACTTCCTTAGGTGGCGGCCTTGCATAAGGCTTACCCAATCTTATGTTCATTACTTCATCTTCTTCAGGCTTGGACCAGGTCCATTCCTCCTTCTTGAGTACATGATCATCATCACTATCGCTTGAATCCCAAAACTCATTCACGACATAGATTGCTACTTCTTTACCCACCATAGTTTGTTCAACTTTGCTAAATACCACTTCCTTTTTGGTTACTTCTTCATTCAAATCTTGGAAAGAAGACATGACAAAACTTTCATGAAAACCTCCTCAAATCATGAAGGTCGTCGGTGGTGGTACTCTATTGAACCTCGATAATGGATTGTCTTTGGTGTTTGGCTTGTTGGGCTCGGGCAGCTTCCCACTATCAATCAAATTTTGGATCTCATGCCTCAACCTCACACATCTATCCGTGTCGTGTCCTTGCATTTAATGAAATTGACAAAATGCTTTAGTGTCAAAATTAGGTGGGAGAGGGTTAGGCAAAGGACGAGGATTTAAGGGTTGTAACAATCCCTTCTTTTTTAGCTTATTGAGGACCCAAGACAGTGGTTTCCCTAATTCTAAAAACTTCCTTCTTCCTTCTTAGCCAGTAGCATTAACTGTGAGCGGGGATTTTTGCCCCCACTCCCAGTGGAATGGTTCTTGCGACTTCAGCACTGTTTAGGCTTGGGGCCTTAGAGAACACGGACCTAAGTTCCGAGAAAAATGGAGTCACCACCCAGATGGACCGAGAAAAAGAAAGGGGTGGATGACTCGATTCCTAAGGAATCCCCAAACCCTTAATGGGTTCGGAAAGTTGGGTACGTGTGGGGAAGGTGAGAAATGGCCCAGCACCCCCACAACGCCCAGTTCATTGGAACCGGCCTTCTTTACAGATCTTAATATTATAAAATTCTTAAATATAACAATATTATCCATATTACACACAATAATTAAAAGAAAGCATCAATATATTAAAATCAAAGCAATGTCCAAACAAAGCAAATAAATGGACGCCCATCCAAGGATGGAAACATGTCCTTACATCACATGCCTAAATAGGACACCCACCAAAAGGTAGAAACATGCTCTTTACATAGGTTCTAAAATAGAAAAGAAAATTAAATTACATGATGTTTAACTAATGAGGTACCCACCAAGTAGAAACATACCTCTTACAAATTTTGGAAATCTAAATTAATTGATACAAGTAAATAATCATTCATCATAAATAAATCATTCATCAAAACTATTAATCAAAATAGAAAATAAACATCCATCCATGATAAATTAAATAAATCAAGTATTGAAATTAAATAAATTAAAGCATAAGAAATAAATCAAAGCATAATCAAGTATGGATTGAATAAAGCAAATAAAAGTCCAATTATGGCTACTGTGACTTTTTATGGAATTAAAATAAATTAGAGTTTTATGTTTTAAAGGACTCTTTGATTAAAAAAATTAAGGTTTGAATGATGATATCATGAAACTAGGGTTTTAAACACTTTAAAATACTTTAATTTGTGATTTTTGGTTATTGGGTTCCTAAGCTACTGTGTAAAATTTAGGTTTTTAGGTTTTTATGTTTTTTAATGTTTTAAAAGGATTAGGGTTCATAAAAATTAGGGTTTAAGGTTTTAAAAGGGTTAGTGTTCATTATTTTGAAATTTGGAAGTTGAATTTGGATTTGATATTTTGGAAGTAGGGTCACGGGCGGTGAATAATTTTTAGGAGTTTGGAAATCAATTTGATATTTTATGGAATTTTATGAATTTAAACAAATAAATTAAAGTTTTTATAAGTAGAAAAGATGTTTTTTAAGGTTTTTTGAATGAAATAGAACCTACTTTAAAGTTTTAAAAGAAGCAGAATTTACATCATAGTTTTGTTGAAAAATATGTTCAATTAGAGTTTTAAGGTTTTTAAGAAGAAAAAAATAACAATTTTAAGCCTTTTGGAAGATAAACCAATGAAATAAGGCTTTTTTTTTGCTTTAGAAAAACTAAATTAAAGTTCAAAGGTTTTTTAATTTTGATTTCATAGATTTGCTACTTTGTAAAAAAAACAATTAAAGAAAATTAATTAACACATACCTTCTTTTGATGATTTCTCCAAAAACAATTCTTCTTGGATGAACTAACTCCAAAGACAAGCCTTTTTTTGCCTTTGAATTGCTTAAATCGTGGGGCTGTTGTTCTAGAAAAAGGTTGAATTGAATTTCTTCTTTTCCTTCCTTGATTTGGTTTCAAAATTTCCAAATTACTCTTGGATTTTTGCCTCCCCTTTTTTAATTGTCTTTGGTCCTTATTTATAGTGGTTTGAGGTTGTTTATTCATAATTAGTTAAGGTAAGTAATATTAATAAAAAAAGAAACCAAAACCTAATTGGATTAGGTTTCGAAAAATTTGTGCTGCCGAAAAACATTTTGCCCAGAAATCTGCGGCAGCGCGCGAGGAGCGGGCCCGTAAGCTATTTCGTAGGCAGAAAATTTCTCTTGGAATTTCCTGCGGGCGAAATGCCCACGGGCCCGCGCGACAATTTTTTGTAGCCGAATTTTCAGACTCTGATTTTTATTTTTAGATTTTTATTTGTTTATTTCTATTTTTTATTAAAAAAATTAGATACTAAAGCAAAAATTATTTAATAAAAATTATTTTGGACCAATTAGACAACAAAAATCATTTTAGACTAAATAAAACATATTGGACCGGATTGGGTCAAAAATTAAGGGTTTACAGTTTGCCCCCTGCTTGAATGATCTGAAACCTTAGTGAAAGAGAGTGAAAAGCAATAAGACTTAATTTTTCATTAAACGGTTGAGGTTTTGGGTTCTGGACCCTGTTCGAGTTCTGGACTCAAGGATAATTCTAGGTTCTGGACCTAAGGAAAATTTGGTTTCTGGACCCGGTTCTAGTTCTGGACTCAAGGATAATTCTAGGTTCTGGACCTAAGGAAAATTTGGGTTCTAGACCCGGTTCGAGTTCTGGACTCAAGGATAATTCTAGGTTCTGGAACTAAGGAAAATTTGGGTTTTGGACCCGGTTTGAGTTCTGGACTCAAGGATAATTCTAGGTTCTCGACCTAAGGAAAATTTGGGTTATGGACCTGGTTTGAGTTCTGGACTCAAGGATAATTCTAGGTTCTGGACCTAAGGAAAATTTGGGTTCTGGACCCGGTTCAAGTTCTGGACTCAAGGATAATTCTAGGTTCTGGACCTAAGGAAGATTTGAGTTCTGGACCCGGTTCGAGTTCTGGACTCAAGGATAATTCTAGGTTCTGGACCTAAGGAAAATTTGGATTTTGGACCCGGTATTGGGTACTTGGACCCGAGATTGATTTGATCTGGGTACTTGGACCCGAGATTGATTTGATTTGGGTACTTGGACCCGAGATTGATTTGATTTGGGTACTTGGACCCGAGATTGATTTAATTTGGGTACTTGGACCCGGGATTGGGTAATTGGACCCGAGATTGATTTAATTTGGGTACTTGGACCTTGGATTGGGTACTTGGACCCGAGATTGGTTTGATTTGGGTACTTGGACCCGAGAATGGGTACTTGGACCCGAGCTTGGGTACTTGGACCCGAGAATGGGTGCTTGGACCCGAGATTGAGTTTGACTGACCTTTTATCATTTGAGAAGTCTGACTGCTCTGGCTGTTTTATGCATTGTGATTCTTCACCATCAAAATGGATCTTCACCCTTTGAGATCGGGTCTTCACCCTTGAAAATGGATCTTCATCCTTTGAGATTGGGTCTTCACCTTTGAAAATGGATCTTCATCCTTTGAGATCGGGTCTTCACCTTTGAAAATGGATCTTCATCCTTTGAGATCGGGTCTTCACCCTTGAAAATGGATCTTCATCCTTTGAGATCAGGTCTTCACCCTTGAAAATGGATCTTCATCCTTTGAGATCGAGTCTTCACCCTTGAAAATGGATCTTCATCCTTTGAGATCGGGTCTTCTTTGTTCTTTGAAGATGGGAGTGACACGGCCAGTGGCTTGGCCGTGTCCCCTGAGTCTGTCAGCTTCTGTGTTTTTTCTTTGGTTCTTCTTATTCTTGGCTTAGGATGGGACACGACCAAGCTTGTGGCCGTGTCATGTGACACGGCCAGTGGCTTGGTCGTGTCGCCTACCAGTGTCACCTACTGCTTCCCTTCTCTCTTTGCTTGGTCTTTCTTGGCTTTGCCCTTTAGGTGAGACACGGCCAATGGCTTGGCCGTGCCTCCTGCCCGTGTCATGTTCTGCCAAGATTTCCTTTGAGGTGATACGACCAAGCTTGATTTGGCTTGGCCATGTCTTGCTTGATCCATGTTTTCATTGTTTTGATCTTCCAAGGGAGTTTTTGCACTTTAACCACTTTCCCTTGCAACTGCTTTTCCTTTTTTCTCCAATTTTGATTGGATCTTATATCCTCTCCTTGTCCCCCCAAGATTTTTTTCTTTCACGCAAGCTTTGATTGATGTTTTTCTTGTCTAATTCTTTGCATGAGCACGCATTTCTTCTCTTTGCAAAGTGACTGGGGCTTCCACAAGCGAATAGGCTTTCCATGCCCCCTTGATTCAATATCTTCTTTTGATTCTTTAATTCGCAGGGTGTTTGTTGTTCATTAAGACAAGAAAGTGCGATGTAATATGCTCATGTATGCATGATATGCATGAATAATACTTACAGTCGTTCCATCGACTCACAGACCGAGGTGATTAGCAGAAGTGTTCTCATTGGTTCCTTTTTGACGCTCGTTCAAGTCTCACATTGAAATGATCAAAAGCTTTGCATTTGACTTTTATCTTCAAGATGTTGAAAACATAAGTGGTGGAGACCCTAAGCAGCAGAGTCAGGGATGTATCCATTTCAAACTATGTTTCAGCTTGTCAGTTGGTAGTTTCTTCATGACTTTGCCAATAATCAATTCAACATACTTCCCTTAACTTGAAGGCTTTGTATGACAAAACACTCTCTTTTTTTTTTGAATTTTGATTTTGAAATCAAATGTTGGCTTTGCCAAATCGATGTCAATGTACCTCAGGACTTGATTTTTCCACACCAAGCAAAGAAAAGAAAATGAAGACAAGTCAAACTTTTCTTCTTCTTTAAATCTCCACCAAGCAATTCTAACAAAGCAATTACCTAAATGCCCTTCATCCATTTAACTTAACTTCTTTTCACTTATATGCCCATTTAAGTAATTTCACATATCACAAATAAAATATCTTCTTCCCTTGACTCCTCATTTTGACCAACATATATGTTAGATATATTACCATATACCCAACATATACACTTTCTCTCTACACATTATTTTCCTTTTTAAACAATACCTAAACATTCTCTTTTCAATTTCTTTTCTTATCAACATAACATATACACATAATTCAAACAAACAACAATTGTATCCAAACTTCTAGGGCACACATTGGGATATTACATCAGTGCAGCTACAAGCCCTTCCGCTTTCTCAACATTCTGTGCAGCTGTTGTAATATCCTAATGTATGCCCTAGAAGTTGATTATGTTGTTGGTTTAAAATTGGATTGAATGTATATATTATGTGATAAGAAAAGAAATTGGTAAGAGAATGTTTATGTATATGTGTTTTGGGAAAGAAAGAGGGTGTAGAGAGAAGTGTATATATTGTTTATATGCTTGTATAATTAACATATACATAAGTCAAAGGGAGGGTCAATGGAAGAGAGATATTTATTTTGTGAGGGTGGAATTACATAAATGGGCATTAAGTTAAAAGAAAGCTAGAACAAATGGAAAAGGGTGTTTTGGTAATTGTTTAGTTAAAAACTCTTGGTGGAGATTAAAAGGAAAATTTGACTTTGCTTCTTCATAATTTCTTCTTCTTCTCCATTATTGGCCGGCTCCTCCATAGACAAAGGAAAGCAAGAGGCAAAGAGAATATCTTGAAGAGTTAAGCTCAAATTGAAGAAAGATTAAGTGATCAAGTGTTGATTCAAGAAGTTTTTAACTAAGGTAAGTTCTTTCCTTTGATTTCTTTTATTCTTTTGAAGTGGTATTTGAAATTAATTAGGGTTTGTTGAATTGATGATGAGATGTGGTTGTGTTGTGTTTTCAAGTGTTAAAGTTGGTTTTAAGTTAAGAGTTTAAATAGGTGTTGTTGTTGGAAGTGAAGGATGTTGATTTTGGAAGATGGAGAAGGATGTTGGTTTTAGGGTTTTGAGATGGTATGTGTTTAAATGTTTTGTTGATGTGTTTTAATAAGGAATATTGTGATAAACATGTAGAATTTGTGTTTAGAACATTGATTCCATTCATTTGAACCATGCTATATTGTGTATGATGAGTTTGAGTGCAATTAGAGGAGACTTGTGTATATTAGGGTTTTGCTCTTGAGAGACACGGCCAAGACTTAAAATTTTTGAGAGACACGGCCAAGTCCATGGAATTTTGGCCGTGTTGGATTGGTTTTTGAGAGACACGGCCGTGTCCCATGCCAGTGTTTGTCACTGCCAAAATTTAGTTGAGAGACACGGCCACAAGCTTGGCCGTGTCCCTTGCCCGTGTTGCCTACTGTCAAATTGAGGTTGAGAGACACGGCCACAAGCTTGGCCGTGTCCCTCAAGTGTGCTGCCCGTGTCCCTCAAATGAGTTACTTAATGTTTCTATTCTTTGTTCTTTTGCGTGGTTTTGATTCTTCAAAGGTATTTTGGTGCCTAAACCTAAACATAAACACTTTAAACATACTTCAAACAAAGAATGCCCTAATCAAATGGATGTGGAAGATCCTAAAGCTATGAATGATATAAATTGTTCTTTGCCCGAATTGCATTGTTGAGATTGAACAATGTTATGTTATGCACTGTAAATGGTAATGTGTTTCATGAGTAATGTATATTGAAATGTTATATCAAAGATGCTATGATGATTCAATTGAATGATACATGGCATGTTTGCCTAATTGATGATGAGAATTGAGAATGAAATATAAATGAATTGTGTGGCTAATGTGTTATTCCATTTTCAGAGTTTGTTGTTGATGGCATGCCTAATATGAGTAACAATCTCTTGAAGTTAGGTTGGATTGAATCCTTGAAGCCTAATTGAGATGTTACAACCCTTGAAGCTAAGTTGGGTTGGTTCTTGAAGCCAAGTTGGGTTGAAGCTTAGCATGCTTTGCTCCCCTTGAAGCTTGGTTGAACCTAATCCTTGAAGCCTAGTTGGGATAATGATATTGATAAATGTGATAACAAAACCAAAGCATTAACTCTGAAAATTGAATGGCATATTAGTGTGTCTTGGGCCCATGCTTGTCTTTGTTTAGTGTTGTTCATGAATGGTTTAATGAATAACTAATGAGGTATATGAAAAGATGTTGAAATGTGATATGTCTACATATGTTGGATTATGAAATGTAAAGGTATGTTGTTAACTTTGCATATATGATGTTACATGTATAATATGGATTGAGAATTGGCATTGCATTGCACTAAAGCATATCAATAGCATGTTTTATCTTACTAAGGCCTTGGCTTAGCGCGATAGTGTTTAATCGCGCAGGTGATAGAGTTGATAGAGTTGAACCTGAGAGCTCTTCGAGACCGAGTGAGAGTAGACGTTGAAGAGTTGATTTTGGGAACTTAAAGATCAGAGAAGATTTGCCAATCATGTATAACTCTTTTAATATTTTGTAAAGTATTGTTTATAATGTGAATATATGTATATTTGTAAATATGGATTTAAATGTTTTCATATATGTAAATCTATTTTACAAATTCCGCTGCGTATTAACTAAATGTATCTATATATCTATTTTGTTTTGTATTACAAGCTAATTACTTATTTTCTAAAATGCATAATGAGAAAGGTGATGGTATCTTTTAAAATGATTTGAATGTTGATGAAAAACCGTAACATTCCTATGTTCGGTGCACGTATGCTACATTGTGGTGTTGTAGTGTGCGTGTATTGGATGTGGGGGTGTTACAGCTGTTACCATCTTAGAAAAATCATCATAGTGAGCTGCTGCCACTTGACAAATAATTGATGGTTTCAACCCTTATTCAAATCTTCTACATCGATCCACCTCATCTATTAAAATACTACCTGCATACTTACTCAAGCGGAGAAATTCTTTTTCATACTCGTCAATTGTCTTATCTCATTGTTTCAAGTTAAGAAACTCCTTCTTCTTCTTATCTTTATACTCTCGAGGGGTATATTTCTTCCCAAACTCCCTTAGAAAATAATCATACATCAAAACTAGGGGTTGCCTCAATCCATCAGGAATAGTGTTCCACCAATCATAAGCATCTCCTTGTAGAAAAGACAAGGCATAATCAAACTTCTCTTCCACAGTAGCCAACAATTGAACAAACACTCTCTCAGTTCGATCCAACCACTGCTCAGCCTTCGCTGGATCCACAGTGCCTATAAAATCAGTAGCCCCAAACTTCCTTAACTTCTCATACTTCCTAATCAGCTGTTGCTGCTGTTGAGCTGGGGCATGACATAATAAATTCACCATCTGTTGTGCCCAAACTGGTGGAATTTCAGGCATTGCTAGTTTATCTTGCATTGATGCCTCTCCAAAAGCTCCTATATTTGCTCCAACCATACATTTCCCTGGAGCAAAACTCTCTAAACCACCCTCATATGATCTATGAGATCGAGACATCTCTATTAGCCATATCTGATACAAGATCAATGGTTGCCATATTAAAGATCAATTCAAATGCCTATGCATATGCATGTACAACACTTTTAAAACCAACTTTAAAATTCCCTTTTTCCCTTACTTAAATCTCACATAGGTTGAAAATCTAAAACTACTCTCTAAACCAAAATAAATGTAATACCCTCATAACCTACCCATACATAGTACACACACTTTTATATATGTAGTATGCAAAGATAGGATATAAAAGCTTTACCAAAATGTTACTTTATCACCCTTCATCATTTAGTTACTAGTTATTAGAATTATATAGATAAATAAATAGGTACACGAAAAAGAAATAATTTTATAGAAACTTTGCCAGAGTTTCGATTAAAATACGAGTATTACCAAATTCAATCAATTCAACCTGTGAATATCCAATAATTCTCAAAATATTTTCATACAATCACATCCCAAAATCCATATTTTCATACATACATTCATAAATATGAGAACATGATATTCCTTATTTTAAATCACGTTTCAATTTATTATATTTTACAAAATAGATGTTACATCTACATCAACTCAAAAGAATATTTACATGCTATGCTTAGGCTTGATCTGTGGCAACCAGAGGTTTCTAGTATCCAACCTCTAATTAGACATGTCCTGGTCTGGAAGGACTTCCAGCTTCTATCTTGTCACCTACGTGATAAATAAATCGTGCTAAGCCTAGAGCTCAACGGTATATACTTGATAATTCAATATTACTATGACAAATGTATATGAACATGTATAAGGTTTTAATGTTACATACATTCTCATCTTTATTATATAAATAAACATAAACAATCATCATGCATTAGGCCCAATAATATTATACAATAACCTAGTTCCAAAACCATTGCTTTGGCCTATCTCATCAATAATGACACCTCTGTGTCTTGCTAGTAGATGTAAATATATCTGTGACACCCAATGTCTCATCTATAATGTAATCATCAATATGACACCTCATGTGTCTTACTTAGGGGTGTGGTAACATCTCTATGACACCCAGTGTCTCACCCCATCGTGTATGGTATGCCAATCACTAAATGCAATCTTCTGGCAACTAGGTAAAGTATAAGGCAATAAACATTCCACACTATGCATATATGAGTTTTTCACCATGTAACTCATCAATTCATCAACAATTCACATAATCAACATATTTTATCATAATTCTCCACTTTATAATCACAAATACATTTTAATACAATATATATATAAAGACTTAGCTATGTAAGCCATTTCCTACACCCATATATTGCAAAATACAACAATAAACATCAATAAACCAACCCTACGGTCGTGGCATTTAATATCCATGCCCATGGTATGTGAAACAAAGCTGTAAATCACCCTTGAATACCCCCTATGATTGTGGAAATCAAGGGCCACTCTCGTGGCATTCATTTTGCTTCTGTTTGCTCACCATTTTCTCATGAAACAGCTCCACCTCAAAGCTCACAACCATGGCACTGCATGGCCACGCCCATAGCAACCCAGAAATCACTTTTTCACTCCATTTTCATCAACATAACACACACATACAAACTTAGGATTATGTAAACCTAAGATAAGATCATTATCTAAGTATATACTTACATTTTTAGAGCTTTAATTAAAGGAACAACTTCACTTCTTTCTATTTTTTTCTCTTGTTTTCATCAATTAACTTAATCAATACCTAGTCAATTTGTAGTTTAAAAAATGGTATTAGCAACTTATATGAATAACCATAAACCTCTTTTAACCTCCTCCAAAATAGAATGAGCTAAACCACTAATAAAAATCCAATATTTAATTACTAACTCTAACTATAGTCAATATCATTCCAAATCACTAAAGGTTGAAGAAACTTACTTGTTACTTGAATTAAAACTGAAGCTTCATTCACTCCTTATAAAAACTAACTAAACTCTTGATAATTTGAAGAATTGAAATCGCCTATTTGCTAACCATGGATGTTGGCCACAAGAAGAGCACAAAAAAGAAGAAAAATGAAATTTCTGGAAAATGTTTTGCTGTCTCATATTTTTCCACTAAATATATATGTATTATTTAATTAAGATTTTTATATAAATATTATTATTTTATGCTTTAACTTTCCTACTTTTTTACTCTCTTACCACTTTACTCTTACCCCTCTTTATATGTTATTTATATGTTATATGTATCTCTATCACTACTATCTAAACCATCATAATCTCTTGCTAATTAATGTATAAATAGATTTAATAAAAATCACGGAATTACAAAAGGACAAAGGCATTGCATGACAAACATTTCCAACCATGACAATTCTATAATGGGAAACAAATTTTATTGTACTATTTAAGGTTGAATATCTTCTTTGGAAAGCTCAACTCTTGTTAGTCGGGTCCATTCAAAGTAGTGAAAGTATAACTATATAGAGCTGTAGATATCCAAAAAAAAGCAATGATAACTTTCAAAGTCAATGGAAAATGTTTGAAACCCTACTACATAGGTAATCCAATAGACAATGGATGCATTGACTACTTCAGCAACTAGCTATTCAATTCGGGGAAAGTCGAGCTATAGACTATAAAAATAGAACTTGTTGAGAGGAACCCAACTTATTTTCTTCATTCATTTTTCATTTTAATTGGTTGTTCATTTATTTTCATTAATTTCTCTTGGAAAATTATTTTTAGGTAAATGAGACTTCAAAAGAAAGAAGAAATAGTGGCAAAATAAATGCCACAGTTGTGGTATCTCAGCACCACGATCGTGTGATCAAATCAGGGGCTGTGGAAATAAGGTAAAAGAGAAGAAGAAGCAAACTGAAGTCCATGATTATGGCCACTCAACCCCATGGTCGTGGGATTCTTTTTGAATCAGGATGAACTGTGCAATTCAATTAAGCGAAAGTAGCAGAATCAAATCCATTGCCATGGTCAAGGCATCCCAACCCTACAACTATGGGATCCAGATTTGATATGTGAAAAGGCGGAGAAAACAAGGGTAGACTTGTCAAGGCTAAGCCATGGTTGTGGCACCCATACCTATGACTGTGGTGCCTCTGATGCTATATAAACCTCTTATTTTCTCTCTCTCCTTCCATTTTTTACAAACCCTGACAACCAAAATTTAAAACCCACAATCTCTCTCTCTCACCCCGCGCCCAAACCAACCTTTTACTTTGACTTTCATCCAAAATTCTCAAATTTTATAACAATTAACTAATCAATAATGAAAAGAACCAAAAGTTTAGAAAAAAGATTATTTTTCAAAAGGTCATCATCAAGGGGAGATCAAAATTAGTCTTTAAGAATCACACTATCCTCAACTCAATTTCCACCATCCCAAAGGACACAAGGATCATCACCACCTCTACAGCCTTCGAACATGTATCCTCTATTTCAATTCAAAGACGAGAGACAACAAAAAAGGTGCCATGACCTTAACTCTAGAAAAATTATGCCCTCTCAATTTATTGATAGAGCTGTTATAAGGAAGCAAGGTCGTTATGATGAATTGATGACAATGTTCACTGATATGGAGTATTTAATGTTCCCACAATGCACTTTCCCACATATATGGAGTTGACTTTGGAATTCTTAAGTTCATTTAAATTTACACCTCCAAATAAAAATTGTGCACACAATGGTAAAGTTGATTTTCATTTAGCTAATACTGATTACCATTGGAATATAATTAAATTTGGGAATGCAATTAGCTTTATTGGTTTGCAAGGGACTAGGTGTAAGACTAAGGGGTTTGTGGAATAAGAGACTTGGACTAGGTTAGATGGTCTTAATAGGTTCAATAGCAAAATTTCTAAGGCTTCTGCATTTACCAACCCACTTTTTAGATATATATATATAAGTTGTGCTGCCCAATACCATTTTTGGTAGAGGAGAAAGCCAAGAGATGGTAAATTCTAAAGAATTGCATTTCTTCTATTGTGCCTTAGAAAAGACCCTTTTGATTTCAATTTTTAGTTTGCCAAAAGATGTGACAAATTTACTAGGCAATTAGGGAAAATTGTCATTGGGGTATGACAATAAAAATTGCAAATTATTTAGGTGTTCGCTTTTACATTTTTGCACTTGTCCCTAGAAAAACAAGAATTGATATGGCTACTATTTTTGAAATGAAAATGGTAGAGAAATGAGGGCATAGATTTGTATTGAGTGTTCCTTTTGATGAAAATTTAGAGGTGGATGTTGAGGGTTTGTTTAGAGATGAGGGAGATGGAGGAGAAGAAGAGAAGATTGCCATTCTCTCTCATCATTATGAGGTTGGGCCCTATATTATCCCCAATTCTTTTAAATCTTTGTCTAACAGGTTTGATGCTTTTGAGCAAATGCAACAGTGATTTGGAAGGGTGGGGTAAGAAGTCCACACAATTTCCACTCAAATAACTATTTTGAGCAAGCAGATCACTAGTTTCTTTGCCCAATTTGGCCTCTACTATCCTCTACCACAGCAACCTCCTCTTGATGATGGTGACAGCTTAGGACAATGGCATATTAAGTTTGGGGGAGTTTCTCTTGAATTATTTTTAGTAAAGTATTTTACTTTATAACTTATGGTTTTAATTTGGATTTTTAAGGAATACTTATTTGGATGATTTTTATGCTTGTTTTTATTTGGATGCTTTAGTTTTGATGTTTTACTTAATATTTTAGATGTTTTAGTTGGATATTATTATTATTCTATATATTGGTTGGATGATTTTAGATGTTTTAGTTGGATATTATTATTATCTATATTTCTTTGTTGTAGAAAATTAAGGGTGAATGAAATTTATTTGCTTTGCTTTAATGTTAGAATAATTGACTTTACAATGGACTAATATTAGATATACTTAAATTTTTTCTAATCAAAATTTTAAAACCTAAAGTCAAAATTTTGGTAAAATAACTATCCTTTATGGATTTTGAGCCAAATAAGTTTCTGAGTTTAATTGAAAGTGATCAATTTTGAATATTTAAAAATCTTTTAAAATTATTTTTGCCTGTTGTCCCAAGATAGCAACAAAAGGGGGGGGGGGGGGTGAATTGGTTGGCCTTAAGAAATAATGATCAATTCAAACATTCAACGATTAAAAAGAAAGTATGGAGAGTGTAAAAGAAGATTAAGTAGAAGATGGAACACAAGATTTATAGCGGCTCAGATTTACCTTAATCCTACATCCACTTCCTTAACAACTTGTTAAGGTTACACTAGCTATGAGTTTTTACAAGCTTAACTCTAACTTGGTATTTTTTTTCTAGCTCACACCAAACCACTCATAATGGTTTGAGATCACTTCCTCATAACTTTTACAGGAGTTTTCCCAGACTTACTCTCACAACCTCCTAAGTGTTTCCAAGCTTACACTCAAACTTAAGATGGTGTTTAATGCTCACACCCAACACTCAATTAATACAAAGGTTGATTTTGATGCAAAAGAAAGAAAGATGTTAAAGGAGGCCATTACAATAAAAAAAAACTTCTTAATGATGAAGATACATAAGGTATTTATAGCCTTCAAGCCAAGAATTAGCTGCTTGAAGCTGTGACCAACATGTTTGATTCTTGTCTTCCACTAATTTCTCTGTCGGAGCAATTTCTTGGTCAGAATCTTCATGGTCCAGTAAAAAGTACAGTAGTCCAGTCGGAATAAGGTATGGTGTAACACCCCTATAACCTATAAACGTACACCACATAAACCCACATATGTAATATGCATATACTAGATACAAGAATGTCACAGTCTATTTAAAACAAACTAAGCTTTAATCTTAACATCAAATCACCATTTCTAGTATTTGAGTAAACTTAAAGACATTTAACTTATTTTATAGAAAGTAATAAATGAAACATCCTTTGTTAAAATACATTTACATATATCTTTATTACCTTAAAAGTTTATCCAAAAAATATGTTTAATAAGCAGCGGAATATATATATGTATAGATTAAAATTAATATTTACAAAAATATAGAGTTTATACATGCTTGACAGTTCATCTCTGATCTTGAAGTCCAAAAATCAACACTTCACAAGAAATCACAAGTCTAGACTCGACTCGGTCTAGCTTAACTCTCCAGTTCAACCAGACCTGTCACCTACGCGATAAATCATAATCTCGCTAAGTCAATGGCGTAGTGGTACTAACCATGATAACAATATGATTCAATGTAATGCCAATGTCATACTTTCAAGAATTAGAAGCAATTTCTAAGGATATCATATTTCATAACATTAAATTTCATTACATTATTCAATTATTCCATTATTCATAATTCACATTAAAACAAAGACAAGCATGGGCCCAAAAGGAACTAATATGCCATTCAAATTCCAGAGTTACTGTTTTGGTCAAATAATTACATTTATCAAGCCAGTAGGCGAATCATGATCACAATGAGAAACATCTCATATGTAACATCCCAACTAGGCTTCAAGGACTGGGCCCAACCAAGTTTCAAGGGGAGCTCAGCATCAACCCAACTTGACTTCAAGGACCAAGCACAACCCAGCTTCAAGGGATTGTTACTTTTAGGCATGCCACTAATAACAAAACTCTGAAAATTGAATAACATACTAGGCACACAATTCTTTCATAATTTCATTATCAAATCCATTCTTATTTTCTCATGATCATCTAGGGACAATGCCCCAAATATTTCATTTACATCATTATAGCCAACATCAATGGCTTCACATTTCATCATTAGAGTATACATAACAAATTACATTATTCATATATTTTGAATCCTCAACATATAATTCACATAATACAAATCATTGTACCATTCTCATATATCAACAATATAATATGTAACCTAACACATTTTCCAACCAAATGTGTTAAGTCCCAAAGTCATGTAAATGTATGCAATCATGTAAGGTTTGTACTTACCTCTAAGAACAACAAACACCAATCTATCAACCTCCTCTTACAAGAATCCTTCAACACTTGGATTGGTTACCTCAAATCACTTAAAACCTAATCCAAATGTGATTATACACACTCACTTAGTAATACACATAAGAAAATAAGGATAAGAACTAACTAGGGCAAAATCTACACATGACACGCTCAACAACATGGGCGTGTCCCTGGTTGTACCCTAAACCCACAACACAAAAGCTTTGACATGCTCAGTGACATGGGCGTGTCACTACACGTGTCAATTCTCCTCTAACATAGAAGCTATGACATGCTTAGTGACATGGGCGTGTCACTGCTCGTGTCACCCATACTGAAAGCAGAATTAATGACACGCCCAAGGTCATGGCCGGAATAATGGGCGTGTCAGGCCAAAAACCCTGAAATTGATACCAACAATGCCACATCCAACAAACCTCTTTCTTTTACCATTTTCCACTCCAAACAAATTTAAACAAAAGCATCAATATACCAAAATAAACTTACATAATATCAAAACAACTCAACAAATACACAATCCACAACTTTTGTTTTCTTCACCAACTTTACCCTTTTTCTTAAATCCAACCCCAAAAATCAAAGTTAATTAAACCAAACAACCTCAAACACACCAAAATCAACCATACACACAACTACACCAACCATCCACCAAACTCAAATACACAAACTCCAAAAGAACACAAAGAAACAAGTTGGAAACTTACCAAAAGTGAAGAAATCCTTAGAACTCCAACTTGATCTCTTGAAATCCTTCAATTGCTTTTGCGAGGAATCAACAAAACCTCTCTTTTCTTTTGGCAAAAGTGATGGCCGGCTAAGCAAAAGAAGAAAGAAGAAGATGATAGAAAAGTCAAAACAAATCACTTCTCTTAACCACTAAATTCCCTCTTTAATCTCAACCAAGTATTTAAATATTATAATATAGAAAATATCATCTTCCACCATCACATAATTTCTATTTAAAATAATTAATTATCCCATTTGACCATCAATAAATGTTGACTTGTATATGTTGTATATATCTTTATATATACAACATATACACACTTTCCTTTACCTTTCTTATCTTTCCACTTAATCAAATATACAATTTGCATTTAATTCCATTTTCAGCACTGAACATTTCCAAAATTTTAGGATATAGTTTGGGATATTACAATTCTCCCCTCTATAAATAAATTTCGTCCTCGAAATTACCTGTTCTCAAGTCTGAAACAGCTGGGGATACTGGTCTCGTATCACTTGCTCACTCTCCCAAGTTGCCTCTTCCTTTGCATGATTTTTCCAAAGAACCTTCACAAGTGGCACTTTCTTATTTCTTAACTCTTTCACTTCCTATGCCAAAATAGCCACCGGTTCTTCTTCAAAAGTCAGATTCGGACTCACCTCAATAGATTCCACTAACAAAATGTGAGATGGGTCTAATCTGTACCTCCTAAGCATAGAGACATGGAAGACATTGTGAATTCTATCCAATTCAGGCGGCAAAGCGAGTCGATAAGCAACTGGTCCAACTCTTTCCATTACCTTATAAGGCCCAATGAAAATAGGACTCAGCTTTCCTTTGCAGCCAAATCTCAAAATTCGCTTCCAAGGAGACACTTTCAAAAATACTTTATCTCCAACACTAAACTCTATGTCTCTCCTCTTCAAATCTAAATATGATTTCTATCGATCTAAAGCTGCTTTCAACCGATCCCAAATTATTTTCACTTTCTCTTCTGTTTCTTTTATCAAATCAGGACCAACCAATTTACCTTCTCCAATCTCATTCCATTATAGAGACGTCCTGCATCTTTTACCATACAATGTCTCATAGGGTGTCATTTTAATACTAGATTGATGACTGTTGTTATAAGTAAATTCAATCAGTGGCAAGAATCAGTCCCAACTTCCAGAGAAATCAATGACACAGCTTCTCAACATATCCTCTAAAATCTATATCACTCTCTCTGATTGTCCATCTGTCTGAGGATGAAAAGCAGTGCTAAAATGCAATCGAGAACCCAAAGCACCATGTAAAATCTTCCAAAACCTTGAAGTAAATCGAGGATCTCAATCAGACACGAAAGAAATTGGGACTCCATGCAATCTCACTATCTCATGGATGTACACTCAACCAACTTCTCAAGAGAATAGTCCATCTGGACTGGAAGAAAATGTGCTATCTTCGTCAACCAATCAATAATCACCCAGATGGCATCATGCTTCTTCTGAGTCAACGGCAAACCAGTCACAAAATCCATCGTTACTCGCTCCCATTTCCATTTAGGCATTGATAAATGTTGGAGCAACCCTGTTGGAACTTGGTGCTCGACCTTCACTCTCTGATAAGTGAGACATTTAGATACAAACTCCGCTATGTCCCTCTTCATACCTGACCACCAATAATGTTGCTCAAATCATGATACACCTTAGTACTCCTAGGGTGCATAGCAAAAGTCGACTGATGTGCTTCCTCCAAAATTATCTTTTTGAATCTTGCATCATTAGGAACATACAATCTATCTTTGAACCATAAACTGCCATCATTCCTCACAAGAAAATCTGGGCTCTCACCTTTTTGGCAATCCGAAACAACTTTCTGAATTTTCTCTTCTGCCAACTGAGCCTCTCTAATTTGATCCAACAAGACTAGCCTCAACTGCAACTGAGATAATAAAGCACCATCATTACATGATTCAAAACTAGCATGCAATGCTCGCAACTCAACAAGCAATGAGAGCGAATAAGCAGTCAAACCTGTCAAAGACTTTTGACTCAAGGCATCAGCAACAAAATTTGACTTACTAGGATGATAATCAATCAAACAGTCATAGTCTTTAATCAATTATAACCACCATCTCTATTGAAGATTTAACTCTCTCTGAACACCCAAGTATTTTAAACTTTTGTGATCCATATAGATGAAACACTTCTCCCCATACAAGTAATGTCGCCAAATCTTCAAAGCAAAAACTATGGCTGCCAACTCCAAATCATGCGTCGGGTAATTTAACTCATGTGGCTTCAACTGTCGCGAAGCATAAGCTATGACTCTTCCCTCCTGCATCAAAACACAACCTAAACCACTATGTGAAGCATCACTGTAAATCACATATGGTTTATCTTCCATAGGCAAAGTAAGAATAGGAGCTTGAGTCAACATCTCCTTCAACTGCTCGAAGCTTACTTGACACTGTTCTGTCCACACGAATCTAATTCCCTTTCAAAGTAATCTGGTGAGTGGAGTAGCTATCAAAGAAAAACCTTTCACAAACCATCGATAATAGCCTGCCAAACTTCTAACTTCTGTCACTGACTTCGGTGGACTCCAATTCAAAATGGCCTAAACTTTACTTGAATCAACTCTTATACCATCTGCTGACACCACATGACCGAGAAAAGTCACTTGATCAAGCCAAAACTCACACTTAGATAGCTTAGCATACAACTGCTTCTCTCTCAAAGTCTACAATACAATCCACAGATGCTCATCATGCTCCTCTTTATTATGCGAATACACCAAAATATCATCAATAAAGACTACCACAAACTGATATAGATAGGGTCTAAACACCCTGTTCATCAAATCCATGAATGCTGCTGGTGCTTTTTTCAACTCAACAGGCATCACCAAAAACTCATAATGCCCATACCTTGTATAGAAAGCTGTCTTGGATATATCTTCAGCTCTGACTCTCAACTGATGGTACCCTGATCTCAAATAAATCTTAGAGAAAACTGATGCTCCCTTCAACTGATCAAAGAGATCGTCTATCCTAGGCAAAGGATACTTATTCTTTATAGTCACTTTATTCAACTGCCTATAATCAATGCACAGTCTCAAGGCACCATCATTCTTCTTTACAAACAAAACAGGTACTCCCCACGGAGACACATTAGGGCGAATAAACCCTTTATCCAACAACTCTTGCAACTGCACCTTCAACTCTCTCAACTCAGCAGGTGCCATTCGATAGGGAGTAATAGAGATGGGACTGGTACTAGGCAACAAATTAATACCAAACTCAACCTCTCTCTTAGGGGGTATCCCTGGTAACTCCTCAGGAAAAACATCTGGGAATTCAGCAACTGTGGGTATACTATCAAGTTGAGAACCCACTACTCTGGTATCTACCACATGAGCAAGATAAGCATCAAACCCTTTTCGAAACATCCTCCTAGCTGCAACAGCTGAAACAAACAAGGATGCAAGTTGTCTCTGCTCACTAGATACCATCACACTTCTACCATCACTGGTTCTCAAGGCAACACACTTATTCTGACAGTCTACCACAGCCCCGTGCTTAGACAACCAATCCATGCCTAAGATTAGATCATACTCTTTAAAAGGCATTTCAATCAAATCACCCAAGAACTCCTCATCCTGCACCACAACTGAACTATCTCGGTGCACCTTGCTAACTACCACACTATGCCCTAAAGGATTTGTTACCAAGACATCAAATCCTAGGGACTCTGAATACAATTTAGACACAGGCAAAATAGATACACTTATGTATGCATGCGTAGATCTTGGATCAATTAGAGCAAGAACTGAAATGCGAAATAAAGAAAATGTACCCGCAATGACGGCTGAAGCATCCGTCTGCCTCTGCATCACATACACTCGCTGAGATGGCCCAGCCTCATCTGGCCTACTGCCTCCGAATGTAGAGCCTCCTCTCTGACTAATCCCAGGTCGACCACCTCTACTAAAACCTCTGCCCCCTCAACCTCCTTTGACACTGGGTCAAGAAGTTGCAGTATCAGGCTGTCTATCCTCTGGTAGCTTAGGGCAATCTTTGATGAAAGGATTTGGTGACCCACATCTAAAAAATACTCGTGGTCCACCCGTCTTCCAGCAAGTACCCCCATGTGCCCTACCACAATGGACACATATAGGTGGAATAGACCTATGAACCACTGGAGTCGGAGAACTAGCTACAGAAACTGTAGGTCTCGGTTTCTGCCTCAGATGTTGTATTGACCTACCAGAATGCCTCTGGCTCCTACTAACCCTCGAAAAATAGCTTCCTCTGCCTCTCTTCATAGATGAAGACCCTACCTCAAACAAGGGTCTCCTAACTCTAGCCTCCTCCTCAGTAGCAGCTGCTGCAATACTCTGTGCTCTTTCAACACTCCTGGCTGCTGCAACCAACTGAGAAAAATCTTGATACCGAGAACTAGCAACAATACACATAATAGAGGGTCTTAACCCCTCCTCAAATCTCCTGCATCGGTCTATCTCATCTAAAATAATCCCACCGGCATAATGACTCAACTAGATATACTTAATCTCATACTTTGTGTCACCGTCCGGTTATCCTATCTCATATTCAAAAACTCCATCTTCTTTGCATCTTTATACTCCCTCAGAGTATACTTCTAGTCAAACTCCTGCAGAAAATCACCATAAGTGAGGGTCGATGGATCATCCAATGCATGTGGAACTGTATTCCACCAATCATATGCATCTCTCTGCAGCAGTGATCTAGCATAATCAAAATTTTCCTCAAGAGTAGCTTGCAGCTGAATGGATACCCTCTGAACTCTATCAAGCCACTGCTCAGCTACTGCAGGATCTGTAGTGCAAAAAAAATACTCAGCTATGCACTTCCTCAATTTATCATACTGCCTCACTGGTACTTATGGCTGTGGTTGCGGTAGCGGCTGTTGCACTGGAGCCTGCCTCAACAATTCTACCATATGCCGTAACCAAACCAGTAGAATCTCATCAGCAGTGGGTCTCTATGGCACAGGAGCAGGTGCTTCACAAGCTCTCTCAACCCTAGCTCCATCTCTACCCTCTTCAGGAGCTACACTCTCAGCACTACCTTCTATAGACTGACGTGACTGAGATGCCATTACTACCTATATCTGCAAAACAGTAGAAAATACCTCATCAAAGATCAGAAACTGCCAGTGCCAATGCATATATCTTATTTAAAAACCATATTTTAAAAATCAAAAACTTCTTTTTCTTACAATTCACCTAGGTTGAGAACCTCAAACCTAGGCTCTGATACCAAAATAATTGTAACACCCCTATACCCTATAAACGTACACCACATAAACCCACATATGTAATATACGTATACTGGATACAAGAATGTCACAGTCTATTTAAAATATACCAAGCTTTAATCTTAACATAAAATCACCATTTCTAGAATTTGAGTAAACTTAAAGACATTTAACTTATTTTATAGAAAGTAATAAATGAAACATCCTTTGTTAAAATACATTTATATATATCTTCAATACCTTAAAAGTTTATCCAAAACATATGTTTAATAAGCAGCGGAATATATATATATATATATATATGTATACATCAAAATCAATATTTGCAAAAATATAGAGTTTATACATGCTTGGTAGTTCGTCTATGATCTTGAAGTCAAAAAATCAACACTTCACAAGAAATTGCAAGTCTAGACTCGACTCGGTCTAGCTAAAATCTCCGGTTCAGCCGGATCTACCCTGTCACC
This sequence comes from Garcia nutans, assembly GCA_947685225.1. Classification (NCBI taxonomy): domain Eukaryota; kingdom Viridiplantae; phylum Streptophyta; class Magnoliopsida; order Malpighiales; family Euphorbiaceae; genus Garcia; species Garcia nutans. The sequence goes on from CANTUV010000007.1 coordinate 53,706,534, forward strand.
TGTGCGATAAATCACAATCGCGCTAAGCCAATGGCTTAGTGGTACTAACCATGATAAAAATATGATTCAATGTAATGCCAATGTCATACTTTCAAGAATTACAAGCAATTTCTAAGGATATCATATTTCATAACATTAAATTTCATTACATTATTCAATTATTCCATTATTCATAATTCACATTAAAACAAAGACAAGAATTGGCCCAAAAGAAACTAATATGTCATTCAAATTCTAGAGTTACTGTTTTTGTCCAATAATCACATTTATCAAGCCCGTAGGCAAATCATGATCACAATGAGAAACATCTCATATGTAACATCCCAACTAGGCTTCAAGGACTAGGCCCAACCAAGTTTCAAGGGGAGCTCGACACCAACCCAACTTGGCTTCAAGGACCAAGCCCAACCCAGCTTCAAGGGATTGTTACTTTTAGGCATGCCACCAATAACAAAACTCTGAAAATTGAATAACATACTAGGCACACAATTCTTTCATAATTTCATTATCAAATCCATTCTTATTTTCTCATGATCATCTAGGCACAATGCCCTAAATATTTCATTTACATCATTATAGCCAACATCAATGGCTTCACATTCATCATTAGAGTATACATAACAAATTACATTATTCATATATTTTGAATCCTCAACATATAATTCACATAATACAAATCATTGCACCATTCTCATATATCAATAATATAATAGGTAACTTAAAACATTTTCCAACCAAATGTGTTAAGTCCCAAAGTCATGTAAATGTATGCAATCATGTAAGGTTTGCACTTACCTTTAAGAGTAACAAACACCAATCTATCAACCTCCTATTCCAAGAATCCTTCAACACTTGGATTGGTTACCTCAAATCTCTTCAAAACCTAATCCAAATGTGATTATACACACTCACTTAGTAATACGCATAAGAAAATAAGGATAAGAACTAACTAGGGCAAACTCTACACATGACACGCTCAACAACACGAGCGTGTCCCTGGTCGTGCCCTAAACCCACAACACAGAAGCTTTGACATGCTCAGTGACATGGGCGTGTCACTGCACTTGTCAATTCTCCTCCAACACAGAAGCTATGACACAGCAGTGACATGGGCGTGTCACTGCTCGTGTCACCCATACTGAAAACCGAATCAATGACACACCTAAGGTCATGGCCGTGCTAATGGGCGTGTCAGGCCAAAAACCCTGAAATTGATACCAACAATGCCACATCCAACAAACCTCTTTCTTTTACCATTTTCCACTCCAAACAAATTTAAACAAAAGCATCAATATACCAAAATAAACTTACATAATATCAAAAAAACTCAACAAATACACAATCCACAACTTTTGTTTTCTTCACCAACTTAACCCTTTTTCTTAAATCCAACCCCAAAAATCAAAGTTAATTAAACCAAACAACCTCAAACACACCAAAATCAACCATACACACAACTACACCAACCATCCACCAAACTCAAATACACAAACTCCAAAAGAACACAAAGAAACAAGTTGGAAACTTACCAAAAGTGAAGAAATCCTTAGAACTCCAACTTGATCTCTTGAAATCCTTCAATTGCTTGAGTGAGGAATCAACAAAACCTCTCTTTTCCTTTGGTAAAACTGATGGTCGGCTAAGCAAAAGAAGAAAGAAGAAGATGATAGAAAAGTCAAAACAAATCACTTCTCTTAACCACTAAAATTCCCTCTTTAATCTCAACCAAGTATTTAAATATGATAATATAATAAATATCATCTTCCACCATCACATAATTTCTATTGAAAATAATTAATTATCCCATTTGACCATCAATAAATGTTGACTTGTATATGTTGTATATATCTTTATATATACAATATATACACACTTTCCTTTACCTTTCTTATCTTTCCACTTAATCAAATATACAATTTGCATTTAATTCCATTTTCAACACTTAATATTTCCAAAGTCATCGGGAGGCATCCATCCAACACCCCAAGCTGCTAGCGAGTCTCGTAACATACATGACACCGTGCAAGTTACCCGGTGCCCCTTTCTTATGGACCATGCAGTTCAAGAAGAACAACTTCCTCAGGCCAACAACTGTCGTACTGCTAACCCGATCCAAATGGTGTGAACCAATAGATTATGCACTACTCAATAGGGGAAGGACTCAAAATTTGATGCCTTGGATGCCTTCAGCTGATACTTGGTGGCATTTGGTACAAACGTGCTCCAAACCCTGGGAGGAATGACATCATACTCTGCAAAGTCCACCTTGGAGTTAAGATACTCTACGGTTTGCACCTCCTTCGCAGTAAATAAACCCAAATGTATGCCAAGTTTGTTGATGCTCATGTGAAATCATTGACCGCCCAACCAAAATTTCATCATCGGCTCAATGATGGAGATCCTATTTTTATCAAATTGGAAAATGCAGAAGAACTCTAGGGTTAACTCTCTGTAGGAAGGCTCACTAATGGAGAAGAGTTGTTCCCATCCCGGCTGGTTGATAAATTCTCGGACCTCAGTCATTATGTTGGCTTGCTCCATGGCACCCCAATCTAAAACCTTAGGAGGCGACCAGTCCTTGTTCCCTAATAGTTCAAACCGTCTTCGCCCCTCCATAATTGAGAATTGAAGGCATTTGTGGCCGGCCATGAATTTCGAGATGGGATTGGTAGCAGGTCGGCTTGAGCTACCTTCACCTCTAGCCCGTTTAGTTGGCAATTTAGATGGTATTTGTTTGCGAGGACCAATGATATACAGAATAAACAAGAATAGCCTCAAAAGAAAGTACACCAAACAAGCCAAGAAGAGCAACACAATAGCCCAACCCAATGAAACCAACAATAGTAATGCATTATCAAACAATAAAAGCAATGACACTAAACCAATGAGAGAGCAATGAACCAATTCTCAATAAGGGCAACCTTTTTTTTTTTAAATCCATGCAATAGTCAATCACCTTAACAAGCATTACCCCAATTCAATATTTCCATAGCCCAATGCAACAAAACATAGGATGTCAACTCATTAAGAATAAACAATAAAAAATAGTGTGTCAATTAACGCAACTTGATTCTAACCATAAAATCTTCAAAAACACAATGATCAAATCATAAAATATCCACAAAACTCAAATAAAATGTGAAATCCCATAGTAAAAATTTTTTGAAATCCCTAGAAACTAGCTATGGCAAATAAACAAACCCATAATAAAATAGAATAGAGTCTCTAGAATCCAATTAAATAAAATAAATCCAACAATCAACAGATCTCAAAGAATCTCCAAACAAATAGAAAGAAATTGCAAAAAAATAAAATAAAATTTCAAAAGTTAAGAGTGTGTACTTTAATACCATGAAGAAAATGTGATAAAAGAGATGGAAAATGGATGAAATTCTCTCTAAATCATGAAATGGGAGTCGAAATCTCCTCTAGGATGAATGGGTATGTGATTTTCGAGTGTGAGACTGTGAAAAAATTGAGAGAAAATAAAAAAAGAGGGGAAAAGGAGAGAGGAAATTATGTTCGATTCAAAATCGGCACGACTTAAAAACTCATGGACACGCCCAATGACACGCCCGTGTCTGTGGGCATGTCATAACTACTATTTTTGAACAAAATGACATGCTCACTGACACAGCCGTGTTGTAGCTACTACGACTCATTTAAATCAATACAGCCAGTGACACGGGCATATCATTGGGCATGTTGTAGCTACTGTGAATCTCAAATTAAACCAAATTGACACGACCAATGACACGGGCGTGTCACTGGGTGTGTTGTAGCTACTGTGGTGCCATCTAAATGACACGTCCAGTGACACGGGCGTGTCACTAGTCATGTCCTAGCTATTATCTCTTAAAATTAATGACACGTCCACTCACACGGGCGTGTCCCCAAATAGGCTCAAGTTACCCCTCAAAAGAAAATTTCCTCTAAAAATTCAAATGAATTCAAGGCAAACACACCACCAACCAATGATAGAAGAATAAAAATAAATAAAACAACAGAGCAAACCAAAAACTAAAAATTAAAGAAACAAATATCAAAACAAATAAAATAGTGGGTTGCCTCCCACACAACACTTCTTTAACATCGTATTAGTTGGACGTTTGCGATTGGTTCATCTTTATTCTTGGAGGTATAAAACCTCCTTCAACTCACTCAAGTCCCCCCTAAATACAGTTTAAGCTTTTTCCCATTAACCTTAAAAGTCCCTTTCTCTGGGTGAGTAATTTCAATTGTCCCATAGGGAAAAACCTCTTTGACTGTAAATGGACTAGACCATCTTGATTTTAACTTACCTGGAAAAAGTCGAAGCATGAAATTGTACAATAATACCTAATCGCCAACTTGAAACTCTTTTCGTTCCTTAATGTGAGCATCATGCCATCTCTTAGTCCGCTCCTTATACATCCTTGCATTGTCATAAGCTTGTAATCTCCATTCATCCAGCTCATTGATCTGCAATTTTCTCCTATCACCTGCACTAGCTAGATCAAGGTTAATCTGTTTTATAGCCCAATAAGCATTATGTTCAATCTCCATAGGTAAGTGACAAGCCTTTCCATATACTAGCCTAAATGGCGTAGTATCTAATGGAGTTTTGAATGTAGTCCTAAAGGCCCATAGAGCATTGTCTAATTCATCAGACCAATCCTTTTGGGATCGCTCTACAGTTGTTTCAAGGATCCTTTTTATTTCTCTATTCGTGTTCTCAACTTGGCCACTAGTTTGGGGATGGTAAGGAGTAGAGAACCTATGTGTAACACCTAGCCTTTTGAAAACTTTCTCAAGCTGAGTGTTATAAAAGTGAGTACCCCTATCACTTATGATCGCTTTTGGTGTACCAAATCTTGAAAATAACTTTTTGGAAAACCTCATCACTACCCTGGAATCATTTGTTGCTAAAGCTTGGGCTTCAGGTCATTTGGAAACATAGTCTATAGCTACAAAAATATATTGTTACCAAAAGAACTAGGAAATGGTCCCATAAAATTGATCCCACATTCATCAAAGACTTCACACACTAGAATTCCATTTTAGGGCATCTCATCATGAAAGGAAATGCTTCCCATTCTCTGACAACGATCACAAAATTCATAAATTCATAGTTATCCCTAAACAGTGTGGGCCAATAAAATCCTGATTTTAGCACTTTTTGAGCAATCCTATTGGCTCCCATATGACCACCAGCTGGTCCAGCATGACAATGATAAAGAATATTCAATGTTTTGGCCATGCCATGATATGCCGGATCATGTGGTCCTTACATAACCTAAACAAGAAAGGATCCTCCCAGAAGTAATATTTCAAGTCAGAAAAGAATTTCTTCTTCTCTTGATACATCATATCTTTAGGGAGTTCCCTTGCAGCCAAGTAATTAGCAAAATCTATAAATCAAGGTACATCAATAGTTGAAACACCTACCATGGCGTAAAGCTGCTCATTAGGGAAAAAATCATCAATGTTTCCTTCTTCGAACTTCTCCAACGTTGGGTTCTCTAAGCATTAAAGGTGATCCACTGCCAGATTTTCTGTAATATCCCAAATGATACCCTAAAATTTTGGAAATGCTAATTGTTGAAATTGAATTAAATGATTTAAAGTGTATATATGATTAAGTGGAAAGAAAGGAGAAAGAGAAGTATGTATATGTTGTATATATGAAGATATATACAACATATACAAGTCAACATCTTAATAATAAGGTCAAAAGATATATTTAATTATTTAAAATAGAAATTAAATGTTAGTGGAAGATGATAGTTGATATTTATAATATTATAATAATATATTAATGCATGGTTGTGATTAAAAGAGGGGATTTAAGTGGTTAAGAGTAGTGGTTGGTTTGACTTGTTGATAACCATCTTCATCTTCTTCTTTCTTCTCCAAAAGGGCTGGCTATCACCATTATCAAAGGGAAAAGAGGTTTTGTTTCTTCCTAACTTAAACAATTAAAGGATTTCAAGAGATCAAGTTTGAGTTTTAAGGATTTTCTTCATATTTGGTAAGTTTTCAACTTATTTCTTTGATTTTTTTTGAGTTTGTGTATATGAGTTTGTTGGATGGTTGGTGTAGTTTTGTGTATGGTTGATTTTGGTATTTTAGGGTTGGATTGAAGAAAAGGGTTAAGTTTGGTGAAGAGAATAAGAGTTGTGAATTTTGTAAGTTTTGAGTTGTGAAATATGGTTATGAATGTGTATTGTTGATTGTGCTTGAGTTATTTTGATGTTTACATAAGTGTCATGTGGTATTATGATGGAATTGGTTGAGTTTGTATGGAGTTGAAAAGGGTAAAGAAAGATGATAATTGGATGTGGCATTTTGGTGTCGATTTTAGGTTTTTGGCCTGACACACCCAGTAGCACGGCCATGTCTTTGGGCGCGCCGTTGGTTCTATTTTAAGTATTGGCGACACAAGCAGTGACATGCCTATGTCACTGAAAGTGTCACAACTTCTGTGTAGTAGTAGAATTGACGCGTCCAGTGACAAGCCCGTGTTGTTGAGCATGTCATAGCTACTGTGTTGTTGGGGGATTGACACGTCCAGTGACACGCCCATGTCACTGAGCGTATCATAACTTCTATCTTGTTGGAGAATTGACACGTGCAGTGACACGCCCATGTCACTGAGCATGTCAAAGCTTCTGTATTGTGGGTTTAGGGCACATCCATGAACATGCCCGTGCTGTTGAGCGTGTCAAGTGTAGAGTTTTCCTTAGATAGTTCTTATTCTTATTTTCTTATGTGTATCACTAAGTGAGTATGTATAATCACCTTAGGATTAGGTTTTCAAAATTGAGTTACCCAATCCAAGGATTGAGAGATATCTTGGAAGAGGAGGTTGAATTGGTGTTTGTTGCTTTTAGAGGTAAGTACAAACTTTGAATTATTGCATACATTTACATGACATTGGGACTTAACTCAATTGGTTGGAAAAAATGTGTTAAGTTACTTGATATATTGTTGATGAATGAGTTATATGTTATGATATGCATAATGTGAATTATGTTGATGTATCAAAAAAATTGAGTAATGTGTTGTAAATGAAATGAAATGTTAAATAATGTGATGAGATATGTGAAATCATGATGTAACAAATTGATATTGATATAAAATAGAAAAATGAGAAAAGTGAGAAAAAGATGATATAATAAGCCAATGTGCCTAATTTGATCATGAGAAAATGAGAAAAGAATTTGAGAATGGAATTATGAAAGAATTTGATAATGAGAAATATGAATAACTTGTGTGCCTAGTATGTTATTCAATTTTTAGAGTTCTAGGTTTGGCGGCATGCCTATGAATTGCTGGGCAGGTGAAAAGACCGGGTCCTAAGCCGGGCCTAGCTGATAAATATGATATTTTTAGGGTGAAAAGACAGGGTCATAAGCCTCAAAAAACAAATCCTTGAAGCTAGACTAATTGAAAAGACCAGGTCGTAAGCTCAAATCTAGTTGGATTATCCATGGATATATTGCCTACGGGCTAGACACAAGGTGTCATTATGGACCAAAGCAGTAGCTCTGAAATTTGAATAGCATATTAGATTCTTTTAGGGCCCATGCTTGTCTTTGCTTTAATATGAATTATGAATTATGATACAACTGAGCAAATTAATGAGATATAATGTTATGAGTAGTGATATATATATGTGTTGTGCATTGACATTTCATCTAGACTATATTATTATCAAAGTTTGTACCACTAAGCTTTTGGCTTAGCGTGATTGTGGTTCATCGCGCAGGTGGCAGGATAGATCCGGTTGAGCCGGAGAGTTCAGCTAGACCGAGTCGAGTCTAGGCTTGTGATCTCTTTTGAAGAGTTGACGGTTGGACATCGAGATCAGAGACAAACTGCCAGCATGTATAAATCTTATGTTTTTGTACATATTGATGTTGATGTGTGTATATATATATATTCCACTGCTTAGGAAAAATATTTTGGATAAACTTTTGGGTAATGATGATACATATATGTTTTAACAAGAAGTGTTTCCTCTACTATTTATATGATATCAATTGAATTAAATGTTTTAAGCTTATATAGATTTTACAATTGAAGAATTGTTTTATTTCTAAATGGGCTGTAACATTCTTGTATCCTCTATACGTATATTACATGTAGTGAGTATACGTGGTGTGCGTACATTTGTTTTGGTATTAGGGCCTAGGTTAGAGGTTCTCAACCTAGGTAAATTGTAAGAAAAAGAAAATTTTGATTTTTAAAAATGTGGTTTTTAAATATGATACATGCATTGGCACTGGCAGTTTCTTATCTCTGATGTAGTAAATTCTGCTTTGTTTGTAGATATAGGTAGTTATGGCATCTCATACACGTCAGTCTGCTGATGGTAGTGCTAAGAGTGTGGCTCCTGTTGAGAGTAGAGATGGAGCTAGAGTTGATATAGTTGGAGAGGCACCTTGTAGACCCTTAAGTTTTGACCCAATCCGATCCAATATGTTTTATTTAGTCTAAAATGATTTTTATTGTCTAATTGGTCCAAAATAATTTTTATTAAATAATTTTTGCTTTAGTATCTAATTTTTATTAATAAAAAATAGAAATAAAAAAATAAAAGTCAAAAAATAAAAATAAAAATAAAAATCGGAGTAAAAAAAATCTGCGATGAAAAAATCGTAGAGCAGGCTCGTGGGCATTTCGCACGCAAAATTTTTCTGCGTGTGAAATAGCCAGCTATTTAGCACGCAGAATTTTTCTACCTGTGAAATGGCTATAGGCCCGTTTCGCTCGCGCTGCCACAGCCAACTGCGGCGGAATTTTTTTGCCAGGGTATTTTTTCTTGCGGCAATTTTTTTCGGCAGCGCAATTTTTCCCACTCAAATTTTTTGAAATCTAATTCAATTAGGTTTCGGTTTATTTTTTTTATTAATATTACTTACCTTAACTAATTAGGAAAAAACCACATCAAACCACTATAAATAAGGACCAAAGGCAATTAAAAAAGGGGAGCCAAAATCCAACAGCAGCTTGGAAAAAGAAAATCCAAATCCATAAAGGAAAAAACTTGAATTCAATTGATTTTAAAAGGGGCAGAAACATGATTTAAGAGAGGAAAAAGGCAAAAAGGCTGGTCTTTTGAGCTTGTTCATCCAAGAAGCAATTTTGGTGCAACTTACAAAAGAAGGTATGAAATTCTAATTTCTTTATTTTTTTTACACAGTAGCTAAAACTAGGAGTTTGCTTTTTTTTTTTTCAAAATCTAAAATCTTAGAATTTTAAATTAGTTTTTCTAAAGTTAAAAGCTTTATTTTGTTGGTTTATCTTCCAAAAGGCTTAAAATTGTTATTTTTACTTCTTAAAAATCTTAAAACTCTAATTGAACATATTTTTCAACAAAACTAAGATTTAAATTCTGTTTCTTTTAAAATTTTAAAGTAGGTTCTATTTCATTCAAAAAGCCTTAAAAAACATCTTTTCTACTTATAAAAACTTTAATTTGTTTGTTTCAATTCATAAAACTTCATGAAATTATCAAATTAATTTCCAAATTCCTAAAAATTAATTCACCACCCGTGACCCTAAATTCTAAAAATACTAAACCCAAATTCAACTTCCAAAATTCAAAATAATGAACCCTAATACTTTTAAAACTTTAAACCCTAATTTTTATGAACCCTAATTCTTTTAAAACATTAAAAACCATAAATCCATAAATAGATTAAATTTACACAGTAGCTTAGAAACCCAATAACCGAAAATCATAAATCAAAGTATTTTAAAGTGTCTAAAACCCTAGTTTCATGATTTCACCATTCAAACCTTAATTTGATTAATCAAAGTGCCTTACCAACCTTTTAAAAACATAAAATCTTTAATCTATTTTAAATCCATAAAAAGTCACAGTAGCTTAAATTCATGAAATTTCCAAAACCTTAAAACATGAGATAAAGAACTCTAAACGGAAATAGTAGCTATAATTTGGACTTTTTATTTGCTTTATTCAATTCTATATTTGATTATGCTTTGATTTATTTTATATGCATTAATTTATTTAAGTTCAATACTTAGTTTATTTTATTTATTATGGCTGGATGTTTACTTTTTATTGATATTTAAATACCTTTGATGAATGATTTACTTATTATGAATGGTTATTTACTTTTATCAATTTATTTAGACTTCCAAATGTTGTAAGAGGTATGTTTCCACTTGGTGGGTACCTCATTAGTTAAATGTCCTGTAATTTAATTTGCTTTTCTATTTTAGAACCAATGTAAAGGGCATGTTTCTACCTTTTGGTGGGTGTCCTATTTAGGTGTGTGATGTAAGAACATGTTTCCATCCTTGGATGGGTGTCCATTTATTTGTTTTGTTTGGACATTGCTTTGATTTTAATATAATGATGCTTTCTTTTAATTATTGTGTGTAATATGGATAATATTGTTACATTTAAGAATTTTATAATATTAGGACCTGTAAAGGAGGCCAGTTCCAATGAACTGGGCGTTGTGGGGGTGCTGGGCCATTTCTCACCTTCCCCACATGTACCCAACTTTCTGAACCCATTAGGGGGTTGGAGATTCCTTAGGAATTGATTCATCCACCCATTTCTTTTTCCCGGCCCGTCCGGGTGGCAATTTCATTTTCTCCGGACTTAGGTCCGTATTCTCTAAGGCCCTGAGCCTAAACAGTGCCGAAGTCACAAGAACCATTCTACCGGGAGTGGGAGCGAAAATTCCCACTCACACACTTGCTCCTGTGCCAGAGATACCAACAGTTGATGAGATTCTGCCGGTTTGGGTATGACATATGGTCGAGTTGTTGAGACAGGCTCCAATTCAGCCGTCGCCACCGCAGCCGCAGCTGCAAGTACCGATGAGGCAATGTGATAAGTTGAGAAAATATGGAGCGGAGGATTTTATGGTTACTACAGACCCTGCTGTAGCTAAGCAATGGTTAGATAGAGTTCAGAGAGTATTCATCCAGTTGCAGGCTACTTCGGAAGAAAAATTTCATTATGCTTGGTCTCTTCTGCAGAGGGATTCATATGATTAGTGGAAGATGGTTCCACATGCCTTAGATGACCCCCCAACTTTGACTTATGATGATTTCCTGCGAGAGTTTGAGCAGAAGTATACTTCGAGGGAGTATAAAGATGCGAAGAAGATGGAGTTTTTGAGTCTGAGATAAGATAACCGGATAGTGACAGAGTATGAGATTGAGTATATCCAGTTGAGTCATTATGCTGATGGGATTATTTCAGATGAGATAGACCGATGTCAGAGATTTGAGGAGGGGTTGAGACCCTCTATCATGTGTATTGTCGCAGGCTCCCGGTATCAAGATTTTTCTTTGTTGGTTGCAGTTACCATGAGTGTTGAGAGAGCACAGGGCATTCCAGCAGCTGCTACTGAGGAGGATACTAGAGCTAGGAGACCCCTGAGTGAAGCAGGATCTTCATATATGAAGAGAGGCCAAGGAGGATATTTTCAAGGTTCAGTAGGAGTCAGAGACAGTCTGGTTGGTCAGTTCAGCAAAGGCAGAGATAGAGACCTACAATTTCTATGGCTAGTGCACCGACCCCATTGGTTTAGAGGTATGCTCGACCTACACGTGTTCATTATGGTAGAGCACACAGAGGTGATTATTGGTGGAGAGGTGCTTCGGGAGTGTGTTTTAGATGTGGGTCACCAAATCATTTCATCAGAGGTTGTCCAGAGCCACCAGAGGATAGACAGGCAGATATTGTAGCTTCTCGACCCAGTGCTAGAGAGGGTTGTGGTGGCAGAGGTGCTAGAAGAGGAGGTTCCTCAGCCACAGGCAGTAGACCAGATGAGGCAGGACCATCACAACACGTTTATGTGATGCAGAGGCAACTGGATGCTTCAACTGTCATTGTTGGTACATTTTATTTATTTGGTACTTCAGTTCTTACTTTGATAGATCCTAGATCTACGCATTCATACATTAGTGCATCTATTTTGCCTATGACTGAATTGCATTATGAGTCCCTAGGATTTGATGTTTTGGTGACAAATTCTATAGGGCATAGTGTTGTAGTTAGCAAGGTGCATTGTAATAGTCTGACTGTGGTTCAGGATGATGAGTTTATTGGTGATTTGATTGAAATGTCTTCCAAGGAGTATGATCTGATTTTAGGCATGGATTGGTTATCTAAGCATGGGGCTGTGGTAGATTATCAGAAGAAGTGTGTTACCCTAGGAACCGGTGATGGTAGAAGTGTGATGGTATCTAGTGAGCAGAGACATCTTTCATCCAAGTTTGTTTTAGTTGTTTCAGCTAGAAGGATGATTTGGAAAGGATGTGAGGCTTATCTTGCTCATGTTGTGGATACCAAAGTAGTGGGTTCCCAGCTTGATAGTATACCCACAGTTGCTGAATTCCCAGATGTTTTTCCTGAGGAGTTGTCAGGGATATCCCCTGATAGAGAGGTGGAGTTTGGTATCAATTTTTTGCCTGGTATTACCCCCATCTCTATTACTCCTTATCGAATAGCACCTGCTGACTTGAGAGAGTTGAAGGTACAGTTGCAGGAGTTGTTGGATAAAGGGTTTGTTCGCCCTAGTATGTCACCATGGGGAGCGCCTGTTTTGTTTATGAAAAAGAAGGATGGTACCTTAAGAATGTGCATTGATTATAGGCAGTTGAATAAGGTGACCATCAAGAACAAGTATCCTTTACCTAGGATAGATGATCTTTTTTATCAGTTGAAAGGAGCAGCTGTATTCTCTAAGATTGATATGAGATCGGGGTACCATAAGTTGAGAGTCAGAGATGTAGATGTATCTAAGATAGCTTTCCATATAAGGTATGGGCATTATGAGTTTTTGGTGATGCCTTTTGGGTTGACGAATGCACCAGCAACTTTTATGGATTTGATGAACAGGGTATTCAGACCCTATCTAGATCAATTTGTGGTGGTTTTTATTGATGATATTTTGGTGTATTCATGTAGTGACGAAGATCATGACAAGCATCTACGGATTGTATTGCAGACTTTGAGAGAGAAGCAGTTGTATGCCAAGTTGTCTAAATGTGAGTTTTGGCTTGATCAAATGACTTTTCTCAGTCATGTGGTTTCAGCAGAGGGTATAAGAGTTGATTCGAGTAAAGTTGAGGCTATTTTGAATTGGAGTCCACCGAAGACTGTGACGGAGATTAGAAGTTTTCTAGGTTTCGCAGGCTATTATCGACGGTTTGTGAAAGGTTTTCTATGATAGCTACTCCACTCACCAGATTACTTTAGAAGGGAGTTAGATTCATGTGGACAGATATCGATGTCAGGCGAGCTTTGAGCAGTTGAAGAAGATGTTGACTCAAGCTCCTGTTTTTACCTTGCATGTGGAAGATAAACCATAGGTGATTTACAGTGATGCTTCGTATAGCGGTTTAGGTTGTGTTTTGATGCAAGACGGTAGAGTCATAGCTTATGCTTTGCTGCAGTTGAACCCACATGAGTTTAATTACCCGACGCATGATTTGGAATTGGCAACCATAGTTTTTGCTTTGAAGATTTGGCAAAATTACTTGTATGGGGAGAAGTGTTTCATTTATATGGATCACAAGAGTTTGAAATACTTGGGTGTTCAGAGAGAGCTGAATCTTCAGCAGAGACGATGGTTGGAGTTAATTAAAGATTATGACTGTTTGATTGATTATCATCATGGTAAGGCAAATGTTGTTGTTGATGCCTTGAGTAGAAAATCTTTGGCAGGTTTGACTGCTTATTCGCTCTAGTTGCTTATTGAGTTGAGAGCATTGCACGCTAGTTTTGAATCATGTGATGATGGTGCTTTGTTGGCTCAGTTGAAATTAAGATCGGTGTTGTTAGATCTTATTAGAGAGGCTTAGTTGGCAGATGAGAAAATCCAGAAAATTATTTGGGATTGCCAAAAGGGGGAGAGTCGAGACTTTCATGTGAGAGGTGATAGCAGTTTGTGGTATAGAGATAGGTTGTGTGTTCCTAATGATGCAGGATTGAAAAAGATAATTTTGGAGGAAGCACATCAATCAACTTTTGCTATGCACCCTAGGAATACTAAGATGTATCATGATTTGAAGCAATATTATTGGTGGTCAGGTATGAAGAGGGACATAGCAAAATTTATATCCAAATGTCTCACTTGTCAGAGAGTTAAGGTCGAGCACCAAGTTCCTTCGGGGTTGCTCCAACCTTTATCAGTGCCAAAGTGGAAATGGGAGCGAGTAACGATGGATTTTGTGACTGGATTACCTTTGACTTAGAAGAAGCAAGATGCAATTTGGGTGATAGTTGATCGGTTAATGAAGACAACTCATTTTCTTCCAGTTTGGATGGACTATTCTCTTGAGAAGTTGGCTGAGCTGTATATTAGTGAGATAGTAAGATTGCATGGAGTCCCAATTTCTTTGGTATCTGATTGAGATCCCCGATTTACTTTGAGATTTTGGAAAAGTTTGCATGATGCTTTAGGTTCTCGTTTGCATTTTAGCACTGCTTTCCATCCTCAGACAGATGGGCAGTCAGAGAAAGTGATACAGATTTTAAAGGTTATGTTGAGAAGTTATATCATTGATTTCTCTGGGAGTTGGGATAGATTCTTACCACTGATTGAGTTTGCCTATAACAACAATCATTAATCCAGTATTAGAATGGCACCTTATGAGGCCTTATATGGTAGAAGATGTAAGATGCCTTTATGTTGGGATGAGGTTGGAGAAGGTAAGTTGGTTGGTCCCGATTTGATTTAAGAAAAAAAAGAGAAAGCGAAGATAATTCAGGATTATTTGAAAACAGCTTCAGATCGATAGAAATTCTATTCAAATTTTAAAAGAAGAGACATAGAGTTCATTGTAGGAGATAAAGTATTTTTGAAAGTGTCTCCTTGGAAGAAAATTTTAAGATTTGGCCACAAAGGGAAGTTGAGTCCTCATTTCATTGGACCTTATGAGGTACTAGAGAGAGTTGGACCAGTGGCCTATAGACTCACTTTGCCACCTGAATTGGATCAATTTCACAATGTCTTCTATGTCTCTATGCTACAGAGGTACAGATCAGACCCATCTCATATTTTGTCAGTGGAATCTGTTGAGATGAGTCCGGATCTAACTTTTGAAGAAGAACTAGTGGCTACTTTGGCACATGAAGTGAAAGAGTTGAGAAATAAGAACGTGCCACTTGTGAAGGTTCTTTGGAAGAATCATGTTATGGAAGAGGCAACTTAGGAGTGTGAGCAAGTGATGCGAGATCAATATCCCCAGTTGTTCCAGACTTGAGAGCAGGTAATTTCAAGGACAAAATTTATTTTTAGAGGGGGAGAATTGTAATATCCCAAATGATACCCTAAAATTTTGGAAATGCTAATTGTTGAATTTGAATTAAATAATTTAAAGTGTATATATCATTAAATGAAAAGAAAAGAGAAAGGGAATTGTGTATATGTTGTATATATGAAGATATATACAACATATACAAGTCAAAATCTTAATAATAAGGTCAAAAGATATATTTAATTATTTAAAATAGAAATTAAATGTTAGTGGAAGATGATATTTAATATTTATAATATTATAATAATATATTAATGTATGGTTGTGATTAAAAGAGGGGATTTAAGTGGTTAAGAGTAGTGGTTGGTTTGACTTGTTGATAACCATCTTCATCTTTTTCTTTCTTCTCTAAGAGGGCTGGCCATCACCATTATCAAAGGGAAAAGAGGTTTTGTTTCTTCCTAACTCAAGCAATTGAAGGATTTCAAGAGATCAAGTTGGAGTTTTAAGGATTTTCTTCATATTTGGTAAGTTTCCAACCTATTTCTTTGATTTCTTTTGAGTTTGTGTATATGAGTTTGTTGGATGGTTGGTGTAGTTGTGTGTATGGTTGATTTTGGTATTTTGGGGTTGGATTGAAGAAAAGGTTTAAGTTTGGTGAAGAGAATAAAAGTTGTGAATTGTGTAAGTTTTGAGTTGTGAAATATGGTTATGAATGTGTATTGTTGATTATGCTTGAGTTATTTTGATGTTTACCTGAGTGTCATGTGGTATTATGATGGAATTGGTTGAGTTTATATGGAGTTGAAAAGGGTAAAGAAAGATGATAATTAGATGTGGCATTTTTGTGTCAATTTCAGGTTTTTGGCCTGACACACCCAGTAGCACTATCATGTCTTTGGGCTTGTAGTTGGTTGTGTTTTCAGTGTTGGTGACACAAGCAGTGACATGCCCATGTCACTGAGCGTGTCACAGCTTCTGTGTAGTAGTAGAATTGACATGTCCCATGACACGCCCGTGTTGTTAAGCATGTCATAGCTACTGTGTTGTTGGGGGATTGACACGCCCATGTCACTGAATGTGTCATAACTTCTGTGTTGTTGGAGAATTGACACGTGCAGTGACACGCCCATGTCACTGAGTGTGTCAAAGCTTTTGTGTTGTGGGTTTAGGGCACGTCCATGAATACGACAGTGTTGATGAGCGTGTCAAGTGTAGAGTTTTCCCTAGATAGTTCTTATTCTTATTTTCTTATGTGTATCACTAAGTGAGTATGTATAATCACCTTTGGATTAGGTTTTGAAGAGAATTGAGTTACCCAATCCAAGGATTGAGGGATATCTTGGAAGAGAAGGTTGAATTGGTGTTTGTTGCTTTTAGAGGTAAGTACAAACTTTGAATGATTGCATACATTTATATGACATTGGGACTTAACACAATTGGTTAGAAAAAATGTGTTAAGTTACTTGATATATTGTTGATGAATGAGTTATATATTATCATATGCATAATGTGAATTATGTTGATGTATCAAAGCAATTGAGTAATGTGTTGTAAATGAAAAGAAATGTTGAATAATGTGATGAGATATGTGAAATCATAATGTAATAAATTGATATTGATATAAAACAGAAAAATGAGAAAAGTGAGAAAAAGATGATATAATAAGGCAATGTGCCTAATTTGATCATGAGAAAATGAGAAAAAGAATTTGAGAATGGAATTATGAAAGAATTTGATAATGAGAAATATGAATAACTTGTGTGCCTAGTATGTTATTCAATGTTTAGAGTTCTGGGTTTGGTGGCATGCCTATGAATTGTTGGGCAGGTGAAAAGACTGGGACATAAGCAGGGCCCGGCTGATAATTGTGATGTTTTTGGGGTGAAAAGATCGGGTCTTAAGCCTCAAAAACAAATCTTTGAAGCTACATTGAGTGAAAAGATCGGGTCGTAAGCTCAGATCTAGTTGGATTATCCATGGATATATTGCCTACGGGCTAGACACAAGGTGTCATTATGGACCAAAGTAGTAACTCTGAAATTTGAATAGCATATTAGATCCTTTTTCAGCCCATGCTTGTCTTTACTTTAATGTGAATTATGAATTATGATACAACTGAGAAAATTAATGAGATATAATGTTATGAGTTGTGATATATATATATATATGTGTGTGTGTGTGTGTGTGTGTTGTGCATTGACATTTCATCTAGACTATATTGTTATCAAAGTTTGTACCACTAAGCTTTTGGCTTAGCGTGATTGTGGTTCATCGCGCATGTGACAGGGTAGATTTGATTAAGCCGGAGAGCTCAACTAGACCGAGTCGAGTCTAGGCTTGTGATCTCTTTTGAAGAGTTGACGCTTGGACATCAAGATTAGAGACAAACTGCCAGCATGTATAAATCTTATGTTTTTGTACATATTGATGTTGATGTGTATATATATATTTATATATTCTACTACTTATTAAAAATGTTTTGGATAAACTTTTGGATAATGAATATACATATGTGTTTTAACAAGAAGTGTTTCCTCTACTATTTTTATGATATCAATTAAATTAAATGTTTTAAGTTTATACAGATTTTACAAACAAAGAATTATTTTGTTTCTAAATGGGCTGTAACATTCTTGTATCCTCTATACGTATATTACATGTAGTGAGTATACGTGGTGTGCATATATTAGGTACAAGGGTGTTACATTTTCAGCTCCCTTTTTGTCATGAATCTTCAAATCAAACTCCTGCAATAACAAAACCCAACGAATTAGCGTAGGCTTTGCATCTGTTTTGGCAAATAAATACCTCAAAGCTAAGTGATCCGTATACACAATCACTTCGGACAAGATCAAATATGATCTAAACTTGTCAAAAGCAAAAACCATAGCTAGAAGTTCTTTCTCTGTAGTTGTGTAATTGTCCTGGGCTGCATTCAGCGTCTTGCTTACATAATAAATGGGCTGAAAATACTTCTCTTTGCGTTGACCCTCAATTTCTCCTTAAGAGTTGTGAAAGCTCTTAAACATTCTTCGTCAAACATAAAATCAACATCCTTCTCAAGAAGTCTTGTTGGAGGACGAGTTATCTTAGAAAAGTCATGTATAAACCTCCGATAGAAGCCTGCATGTCCCAAAAAGCTTCTGATAGCCTTGACTAATGTGGGGGGGGGGGGGGGGGGTGTTAGTTTTTCAATGGTTTCCATCTTAGCCAAGTCCACCTCAATACCCTTGCTTGAAATCTTATGTCCCAACACAATTCCTTCTTGAACCATGAAATGACATTTTTCCCAATTAAGTACCAGGTTTGTTTCCTCACATCTTATTAAGAACTTCTCAAGGTTTTCCAAACAACCTTCGAATGAGCTACCATAAACCGAGAAATCATCCATGAACACCTCCATAATATCCTCAATGAGCTCATCGAAGATTGCCACCATGCACCGTTGAAAAGTTGCAGGTGCATTGTATAATCCAAATGGCATCCTTCGATATGTGAATATGCCATATGGGCAGGTGAATGTAGTTTTCTCTTGGTCTTCCGGGGTAATAGGAATTTGGAAGTAGCCCATAACACCCCCTTCCCGGCCTACGTGTATAAGCCGAGTAGAGACGCCACACTAACCTAATGTTGCTACCAATTTTACTTAGTCAAATTTTTGTTCCGATTTTTACAGAAATTTTGCCAGAGGTTCGCCTAGAAATTGGTTCCCAAGTGTCGATAAAACTGGTTTTTCTGATTTTTGAAAACATTTTTACACAAACCAATGCGAACACAATCAGTATCAATACACTCCCAATGAATCCCCCTTATAACCTCAACTACAAACCTGCAAGAAGAATTTACACTTCTAGTACAAAATAAAGTAGAGATTTATTATTATTACAAACTACTAACGTACAATATAACATAGTAATTCTCAATCTTATATATACATATACATGCCACAACTAGCTAACTCATAATGGAAACTAAGAGATCTACCCTGAGATGTTGTGGGTCTGGTCGTCGCTTCCCAAGAGTTAGCTACTGCTCCGAACCTACGAGTCAAGGAAAACTTAACTCACTGAGCAATGTCACTCAGTGGGTACTTTACCGATGAAAATAAAAGTAAAACATGAAAGCATTTGAAATAAAAGGAAATAATTGAATAAAAAATCAATCAACATTAAACCAATGGAAGTTATTGTACATTCAGTGTAAATATGCTTTCAACAAATGTAAAAACCATAATTCAAACTCATTTTGCATTACGTAGTTTAGAAAAACAGGACTTTGGCTCTACTGGAATATAGGGAACCATAGCGATAAGGCAGTGGCCCTCACCACTGTAACATAGGTGGCCCTCACCACCATTATCATATCACAGGAATGGCCCTCACCATCCTGGTTATAACCAATGGCCCTCACCACTGGCTTCAATGGCTCTCACCATTGAGTTCAGATCATAACAATTCAATCACAATATCAAGCAGTACTGCATAAGTTAGTATAGTGCACCATACCCTTATCTACTACCCCCAACTACCCAGTAGAGCATAAAGGTTAAAATGATTCAATTTAAGTCTCAAACTTCATTTTAGAATAACTCGAGAAATCATTTTAATTCCCGTCGCGCTTTGCCATTTACGCCGCGCACCACATTCTTTAATCAAACCATTACCTTTTTTCACATATTTAACATCCACAATAAACATATCAAATATTTCAAAGCATTCCTCAAAAGGTCACAAATTGACCAAATGAATAGTGTCACGGCGCGTAAAATCGGCAACGCAAAAAGGCAAGCGCCAAATGAATAGTAAAATCTGGGTTTTCGTCAAAATTTCAGTCCACTTCAGTCTTACATTTGACAAGGTAAATAATCTTATTTTTGGCTGAAATTTTACAGGAAACTTATTTCATATGTTGACTAATTTCATGTAAAATTTCGTTGAAAAATTCCATCGTTTGCTGCCTCAACTGGCTGCCCAAAATTAGGTCCAGAATTGGATCCCAAAGGACATCAATTCGGCCCACACTTGCATTTGGTGCAAAATTGTTTATTTTTCTGTTTTAAACCCATTTCAAAGCTTCCCTAATAATGTAATGAAGACTTAGACACTTTCCTTTTAAAATAACTTGCTTGTTTAAATCAATTTGAACTAAATGGAGTTCATAAACTCTTTTACCAAAATCATTGGAAACATTAGATTTCATTTGAATTTAAACAACCCAATCACCACATGGATTTAAAAATACCACTCAACAATTGAATTCAAACTCAAACAACACTTTTATGCATCCATAGCAAAAGTTCCATAGATAAAGTTTTGGTAAGAAAATGAAAGGAAAATTAATTCTTCCAAGGTAAAGTCCCAAACCTTATTCTTTTAATTCCCCTTTTGCTTTTCCTTCTTCTCCTTCCTTAATCTTTGTTTCTCCTTCAAGAAATTCAAGAACACAACCTTAAACATAAACCTTAGAAATTTAGAACATGTACTACCCTTCCATTTCTTTTCAAACTAAATCCTAATCTAACCTTATTAAACCTTAGAAACCTTGATTCTTTCATTTAATTAATCAATATCATCTCTACTTAAAATTTTCCCAAATCCACCATAAGAACCCTAATTTCCAATCTTCCAATAGATATATAAATACTTAAAATTGATACTAGAATTGAAATCTACATGCTTTAAAACCTTAAAACTCACCTTGAACTTGAATCAAACTTGACAAAAATTAGAAATTCTTTGGTGCTCTTCCTATGGAGGCCGACGGTTTGGAGTGTTTGTGGGAGAGAGTTTTTGTTCATCTTGCCATGATATATATATATATATATATATAGTGGAAATGATGTCCACTTTTGGGTTGGATGAATGCCTTAGGGCCATTTGTCCATCCCTCTTTCTGTTCTTCTTTTAATAAATGCTAAATGGCTAATGGTGATTGGCCATCAAAAGATTTTTATATTTTTCTTTCCAATTAAGTCCTCCAACTTGTCCCTCTTCCCATTTGATACCCCAATTTGTTCCATGTCACCCATAGGGTCCCTACATGGAACCGGCCCACTTTACATTCTGGCGATTAATCGATCATAACTTTCAAATCGTACAGTTCCACGAGGCAAACTACATATGGTTTTGATCCTCTGAAACTCTACTTTCTATTTTTAAGGTCTATTTTAGGTTTCCTAGTCATTTTGAAAAATTACCAATAAGCCCTCGACTTTTTACAAAATTTCCTTTAAGTCCTTTGTTTGCTCGGGTTTTGCCCAGGCTCCGTTTCTTCTGACTATCGCTTCATATTCAACCCCTCGACGTTCTCTACTCACTCATGTGTTTATTCCCTATTTTAGATTCATGTATAAATTTTAATTAATAAAGACCAAAATGCCCCTAGTCTATATGTCTTCGTTTCTCTCTAACGAGACGTTTTCTGGAAAAACTGTTACGCGTCGTTGCGACCCGATTTTACTCTACTCTCCATTTTTGGAGTATGTTATGTGCATTATTAAGAACCTCCAGTACAACTTTCAAAAATTACAGTTACCTCCCCAAAACTTTGCATTTCTACAATTAAGTCCCTTTGGTTCTGCGACCTTCTCTAGGAACCGCCATCAGAGATGACCTCTCCAGATCCTTTCTCTTGCTATGCACATGACTACTAGACATAAATACAGTGGGCAGATGTGACAGTTCCTCCCTCGTTAATTTAGGCTTCGCCCCGAAGCCTATCAGGCAGAAATAAATATGGGTACTGCTTCCTCATAGTTTCTTCGCGTTCCCATGTGGCTTCTTCTACTTTGTGATTCCTCCAAAGCACTTTGACCAATGGAATCTTCTTATTCAGCAAGTCTTTGATTTCCCATGCTAAGATTTCTACCGGCTCTTCCTTGTATGTCAAGTCGGGTTGAATCTCGATGTCTTGAGCTTGTATGAAGTGGTTTGGATCTGAACGATACTTCCTTAGCATTGAAACGTGGAAAACATCATGTATTTTACTTAATTTGGGTGGTAACGCCAACTGGTAAGCTACCAAACCTACCTGTTTGATGATCTCATATGGTCCGATGAATCTAGGGCTTAGCTTGCCTTTCTGTTTAAATCGTAACACCTTCTTCCAGGGAGAGACTTTGAGGAATACTCTGTCGCCAACCTCGAACTGTATGTCTTTCCTCTTTAGGTCCGCGTATGATTTTTGCCTGTCCGCCGCTACTTTTAATCGGTCTCGAATGATCTCTACCTTTTCCTCAGATTCCTTAACTATGTCTGGCCTGAACATCTTTTCCTCGCTCAATTCTATCCAGTAAACTGGAGTTCTACATTTTTCACCTTACATTGCTTCGTAAGGAGACATTTGTATGCTGGATTGATAGTTGTTGTTGTACGCGAATTCCATTAAGCTTAGGTGTTTGTCCCAGCTGCCTTTAAATTCTAAAACGCACGCCCTCAGCATATCTTCCAAAACTTGAATCACTCTTTCTGACTGTCCGTCTGTCTGGGGATGGAATGCTGTACTATGGTACGTTCGAGTCCCAAGGGCTGTTTGGAACTTCTGCTAAAAATTTGACGTAAAGCGTGGATCTCGATCTGATATGATGGAAGTTGGAACTCTGTGGAGACGTACGATCTCTTTGATGTACAAGTTTGCCAACTTGTCTAGCGAGTAATCCACACGTACTGGTAAGACATGAGCGGACTTAGTAAGCCGATCCACGATTACCCAGATCACGTCATGTTTGTCCCTAGTCATCGGCAATCCTGTGACAAAATCCATAGTAATACGGTCCCATTTCCAGGTTGGAATTGTGATAAGTTGTAGTAGTCCTGAGCATAATTGATGTTCCGCTTTCACTTGCTGATAGGTTAGACACTTCGTCACGTGATCCACAATGTCTCTTTTCATTTCTGGCCACCGGTAATACTCCTTTAAGTCTCGGTACATTTTTGTTGCTCCCGGATGCATTGTGTAAGGGCTGTTATGAGCTTCTTGCAAAATTTGTTTCTTCAGTTCCTCGGACTTAGGTACCACCATTCTCTTCTTGTAGTATAGGATACCATCTGGACAAATTTGATAATCTCCTGATGAATTCTCCTGCGCCTGTTGACTCCACTTCTTCACTTGTTCATCTTCCTTCTGAGCCTCACGTATTTGTTGATGTAAGGTAGGTCGCACGTGCATTTCTACAAAGATAGCTCCATCTTCTGTGGGCTCTAATTCTACCCTCATAGCACTTAGCGCTTGCATTGACTTCCTACTAAGTGCATTTGCTACGACATTCGCTTTGCCCGGGTGATAATTAATCTTATAGTCGTAGTTGGCTAACAACTGCATCCATTTTAGCTGTCGCAGGTTTAAATCTTTCTACGTGGGCAGGTACTTCAGGCTTTGATGGTCTGTATAAATGTAACACTTTTCCCCGTATAGGTAGTGCCTCCACGTCTTGAAAGCCAAAATAATCGCTGCTAGTTCTAAGTCATGCGTGGGATAATTCTTTTCATGTGGCTTGAGCTGTCGAGAGACATACGCAATGACTTTGCCCTCCTGCATCAATACGCAACCTAACTCGATGTGGGATGCATCGCTATAGATCACAAAATCTTTTCCTAATTTAGGTTGTATAAGAATGGGCGCTTCAATAAGTTTTTGCTTCAGCCTTTCAAAGCTCCGTTGGCAAGCGTCGGTCCACTGAAATTTGGCATTCTTCTGAAGTAGCTTGGTCATAGGTGCGGCGATCATGGAAAACCCTTTGACGAATCTCCGATAATATCATGCTAACCCCAAGAAACTACGGACTTCTGTTACTGTCTTAGGTGGCTTCCATTCCAATACTGCTTCTATTTTCTTGGGAGCGACCCTTATTCCTTCTACCGATACAATATGTCCCAAGAAAGCTACTTCTTCCAACCAAAATTCGCATTTGCTGAATTTAACGTATAACTGCTTCTCTCGCAGGGTTTGTAAAACAATCCTATGGTGGCGATCATGGTCCTCTCGATTCTTTGAATACACCAATATGTCGTCAATGAATACAACCATGAACTGATCCAAATACGGGTGGAAAATTCTGTTCATCAGATCCATGAATACTGCAGGTGCGTTCGTTAATCCGAAAGGCATAACAATGAATTCATAATGTCCATAGCGAGTTCTGAATGTGGTTTTTGTGTGTCTTCATCTTTGATCCCCAATTGATGATAACTCGATCGTAGATTAATTTTTGAAAAGACTCCAGCACCTTTGAGTTGATCAAACAAATCATCTATGCAAGGTAGCAGATACTTGTTCTTGATGGTCAGCTTATTGAGTTGACGGTAATCCACACACAACCTTAGGGATCCGTCTTTCTTTTTCACGAACAATACTGGCGCTCCCCATGGTGACACGCTTGGCCTAATGAACCCCTTGTCTAAAAGTTCCTGTACCTGTACCTTTAGTTCTTTTAGCTCCGCTGGCGCCATTTGGTAAGGTGCGATGGATACTAGTGCAGCTCCCGGGTACATGTCTATGGTGAATTCCACCTCTCGTTTAGTTGATAATCCGGGTAAATCGTCAGGAAATACGTCGGGGAAATCGCAAACAGTAGGTATATCTTGTAGCTTCGGTGCCTCTTCTTTTGCTTCTAACGAGCATAACAGGTATGCCTCATAGCCTTTTTGCACTAACCTCTTAGCTGTCATAGCGGAAATGATGTTAGTTAGATAGTCCTTCCTCTTTCCCACTAAGGTCACTTCGTCGCCGTCTAACGTATGTAGAGTAACTCTCTTCCGTTTACAGTCAACCAGTGCATCGTGTTTGGCCAACCAATCCATCCCAAGGATAGCGTCGAATTCTTGAAATGGTAGTTGAAATAAGTCTCCCTAAAAGATACGTCCGTGTATCTCCACAGGGCAATCTTTCACTACCTTCCTCCTAATCACCTCACTCCCTAATGGACTAGTAACTAATATTCCCTCTTCCTCTAGTTCTACCTTTAGGTTCCCAAGTTTTTCATTTTTCATGCATATATATGAGTGTGAAGAACCTGGATCTATTAAAATGTAAAGCGGAACTCCAAACATAGACAACTGACCTGTAATCACGTCTAGCGCTTCTTCGTCTTCTCGCCCCCTCATGGCATACATTATAGCAGGAGCCCTCACTTCTGATCGATTCACCGTCTCAGACTGTACACGTGACAGATTTTCGCCCCTACCTCTGCCTCGGCCTCGGCCTCGCCCTGCTGCCGCTTGCGATCTCTTAGTCTCCCTAGGTAGATTCTGCATTCGCTGCGGACACTCTCGTATAAGGTGATCTAGAGATCCACATATGTAACATGCAAATGTCTGACCCCAACATTCTCCCATGTGGCGGCATCCGCAATGATCACAGCGTGGATTAGTATTTTCGCCTTCATTACCTCTCGAACCGGTAGAAAAGTTACCTTCGCTTCGGTTAAATCCTCTTCCATGCCCTCTTCCAGATCGTTTGGTACTAGCGATTGAGGTGGCTTGACTTGGGCCACTGCGATTCGATCCCTGACTGTAACCCCGGCGTTGACCGCCTCCCGTGGAACCACTGCCTCGGAATTGCTTCCTTGATGATTGGTAGTTTCCCGAATAGTTTTGGGTACCTCTCTTCTGTTTCATCTTCTGTCTTCTATTCTACTCATCAGACTGACATTGCTCTACTTCCAGAGCCCTAGTGACCAACTCGGAAAATTCCTTGATATTAGCAGCAATTAGCTGCATCCTAATCTCATTATTCAAACCATCCTGGAATTATTTACACCTATCATGTTCGTCTTCAATTGTCTTCTTGGCATACCTACTCAGCTTGGTAAATTCCCTCTCGTATTCGGCAACGGTCAATCGACCTTGCTTTAAGTGTAGAAACTCCTTTTTCTTGGCATCTAGGTATGCCTCCGATATAAACTTCCTTTGAACTCATTCACAAAGAAATCCCATGTCCTCTGTTCTGGTGGAACTCATTGGTGAACTGTGTCCCACCATATATATGCTTCTTCTACTAATAAGGAAGTAGCACATACCACTCGCTCTTCTGGCGTACACTGTAACTGATCTAAGGCTCGTACTGTTCCTTCCAGCCAATATTCGGCTGTAGAAGAATCATCGTCCCTTCGGGCCCTAAACTCCTTCGCCCCGTACCTTCTTATCTTTTCGATCGGGGGTTTCCTTTCCCCTCCTACAGCAGGTACTGGTATGGGTGCTAGCGCTGGTGGTGGTGCCGGGGCGGCGCCGGCTATTTGCCATAATACGGCAGCCATTTGTTGCAACATTTCGTTGGGGATAGGAGCATCAGCTGGTGGTTGCTCAGATGCAGGTATTTGTGATACATGCGTTTCTATAGTTTGGGAGGCCTGAGACTCGACCTCCTCCTCTATATCACGCTGCGCTACTCGCGACATCTAAAGAACAGAGCACAACGTATACAATCCCATCATCAATAACGACCCAGCCCAACATCATTATTTTACCCTAGGTGGCATGTATATAAAGATAAAACTCTTAAATAACACATATACAACACAGCTTTTATTTATTTCCAAGAAAAAGTATTTACATTACTAGGAAGCCCTTATGTACATTCCAAAATTTAGGACTCCTTACTACTATATCATCATGTCATACTACCATACAATATTTACATGATACCCCGATGTCACATATGTACATAACCAAAAGAACCTCCAAAAAGCAACACATCTCAAAGCTCAGTGAGTAGGTGCCCTAGGTGAGGTGGCACGGTCAGACAAATACTCTTCTATCTCAGGGTCAAACTCTGGGTCATGCGATGCTTCACCAGGTAAGTACTGGCCTAGCTCCTGGACCCTCTCCTGCAAAGCACAGATCTCTCTATGTGCTACCCCAAGGCTCCTACAGGCATTATCAAACTCCACTCTATGACTGAGCCTATTCTCCTTTAACATCTGCACGTCTCTTATCAAGGAGGTAATCATCTCATCTTTTAATCTCAGGTCTTCACGATCCTGTATACTTCGATCTGCCAAAATTTCTAGGGTATCACCTTGCTCCTGCACTATCTGTTTTAGAATCTCTACTTCCATCCTCAGCTCCCTCATCTCATCATTTCGATCACCCATAATTACTCCTGTTATAATTAGAGTAACATAACTAACAATACTACACACATGTATAGTTACATAATTAGAACCCCTAACCTAATCCTATGTGTCATACATTTAAGGTTTAGTTCAACTAACTACCCAAAATCGACTAAACCGGAGCTCTGATACCAAAAATTGTAACACCCCTTCCCGGCCTACGTGTATAAGCCGAGTAGAGACGCCACACTAACCTAATGTTGCTACCAATTTTACTTAGTCAAATTTTTGTTCCGGCTTTTACAGAAATTTTGCTAGAGGTTCACCTAGAAATTGGGTCCTAAGTGTCGACAAAACTGGTTTTTCTAATTTTTGAAAACATTTTTACACGAACCAATGCGAACACAATCAGTATCAATACACTCCCAATGAATCCCCCTTATAACCTCAACTACAAACCTGCAAGAAGAATTTACACTTCAAGTACAAAATAAAGTAGAGATTTATTATTATTACATACTACAAACGTATAATATAACATTGTAATTCTCAATCTTATATATACATATACATGCCACAACTAGCTAACTCATAATGGAAACTAAGAGATCTACCCTGAGATGTTGTGGGTCTGGTCGTCGCTTCCCAAGAGTTAGCTACTGCTCCGAACCTACGAGTCAAGGAAAACTTAACTTGCTGAGCAATGTTGCTCAGTGGGTACTTTACCGATGAAAATAAAAGTAAAACATGAAAGCATTTGAAATAAAAGGAAATAATTGAATCAAAAATCAATCAAAATTAAACCAATGGAAGTTATTGTACATTCAGTGTAAATATGCTTTCAACAAATGTAAAAACCATAATTCAAACTCATTTTGCATTACGTAGTTTAGAAAAACAGGACTTTGGCTCTACTGGAATATAGGGAACCATAGCAATAAGGCAGTGGCCCTCACCACTGTAACATAGGTGGCCCTCACCACCATTATCATATCACAGGAATGGCCCTCACCATCCTGGTTATAACCAATGGCCTCACTACTGGCTTCATTGGCCCTCACCGTTGAGTTCAGATCATAATAATTCAATCACAATATCAAGCAGTACTGCATAAGTTAGTATAGTGCACCATACCCTTATCTACTACCCCCAACTACCCAGTATAGCATAAAGGTTAAAATGATTCAATTTAAGTCTCAAACTTCATTTTAGAATAACTCGAGAAATCATTTTAATTCCCGTCGCGCTTTGGCATTTACGCCGCCCACCACATTCTTTAATCAAACCATTACCCTTTTTCACATATTTAACATCCACAATAAACATATCAAACATTTCAAAGCATTCCTCAAAAGGTCACAAATTGACCAAATGAATAGTGTCGCGGCGCGTAAAATTGGCAACGCAAAAAGGCAAGCGCCAAATGCATAGTAAAATCTGGGTTTTCGTCAAAATTTCAGTCCACTTCAGTCTTACATTTGACCAGGTAAATGATCTTATTTTTGGCTGAAATTTTACAGGAAACTTATTTCATATGTTCACTAATTGCATGTAAAATTTTGTTGAAACATTCCATCGTTTGCTGCCTCAACTGGCTGCCC
Source organism: Garcia nutans (assembly GCA_947685225.1). Classification (NCBI taxonomy): domain Eukaryota; kingdom Viridiplantae; phylum Streptophyta; class Magnoliopsida; order Malpighiales; family Euphorbiaceae; genus Garcia; species Garcia nutans. Next base: position 53,735,424 of record CANTUV010000007.1, read on the forward strand.
AAAATTAGGTCCAGAATTGGATCCCAAAGGACACCAATTCGGCCCACACTTGCATTTGGTGCAAAATTGTTTATTTTTCTATTTTAAACTCATTTCAAAGCTTCCCTAATAATGTAATGAAGACTTAGATACTTTCCTTTTAAAATAACTTGCTTGTTTAAATCAATTTGGACTAAATGGAGTTCATAAACTCTTTTACCAAAATCATTGGAAACATTAGATTTCATTTGAATTTAAAAAACCCAATCACCAAATGGATTTAAAAATACCACTCAACAATTGAATTCAAACTCAAACAACACTTTTATGCATCCATAGCAAAAGTTCCATAGATAAAGTTTTGGTAAGAAAATGAAAGGAAAATTAATTCTTCCAAGGTAAAGTACCAAACCTTATTCTTTTAATTCCCCTTTTGCTTTTCCTTCTTCTCCTTCCTTAATCTTTGTTTCTCCTTCAAGAAATTCAAGAACACAACCTTAAACATAAACCTTAGAAATTTAGAACATGCACTACCCTTCCATTTCTTTTCAAACTAAATCCTAATCTAACCTTATTAAACCTTAGAAACCTTGATTCTTTCATTTAATTAATCAATATCATCTCTACTTAAAATTTTTCCAAATCTACCAAAAGAACCCTAATTTCCAATCTTCCAATAGATATATAAATACTTAAAATTGATACTAGAATTGAACCTTAAAACTCACCTTGAACTTGAATCAAACTTGACAAAAATTAGAAATTCTTTGTTGTTCTTCCTATGGAGGCCAACGGTTTGGAGTGTTTGTGGGAGAGAGTTTTTGTTCTTCTTGCCATGATATATATAGTGGAAATGATGTCCACTTTTGGGTTGGATGAATGCCTTAGGGCCATTTGTCAATCCCTCTTTCTTTTCTTCTTTTAATAAATGCTAAATGGCTAATGGTGATTGGCCATCAAAAGATTTTTATATTTTTCTTTCCAATTAAGTCCTCCAACTTGTCCCTCTTCCCATTTGATACCCCAATTTGTTCCATGTCACCCATAGGGAACCGGGACCACTTTACGTTCCGGCGATTAATCGATCATAACTTTCAAACTGTACAGTTCCACGAGGCAAACTACATATGGTTTTGATCCTCTCGACCTCTACTTTCTATTTTTAAGGTCTATTTTAGGTTTCCAAGTCATTTTGAAAAATTACCAATAAGCCCTCGACTTTTTACAAAATTCCCTTTAAGTCCTTTGTTTGCTCGGGTTTTGCCCAGGCTCCGTTTCTTCTGATGATCGCTTCATATTCAACCCCTCGATGTTCTCTACTCACTCATGTGTTTATTTCCTATTTTAGATTCATGTATAAATTTTAATTAATAAAGACCAAAATGCCCCTAGTCTACATGTCTTCGTTTCTCTCTAACGAGGCGTTTTCTGGAAAAACCGTTACGCGTCGTTGCGACCCGATTTTTGTCTACTCTCCATTTTTGGAGTCTGTTATGTGCATTATTAAGAACCTCCAGTACAACTTTTGAAAATTACAGTTACCTCCCCAAAACTTTACATTTCTGCAATTAAGTCCCTTTGGTCTTGCGACCTTCTCTAGGAACCGCCATCAGAGATGACCTCTCCAGATCCTTTCTCTTGCTGTGCACATGACTGCTAGACATAAATACAGTGGGCAGATGTGACATAGCCTGAATGGCAATCCAAAAAGCAATAATACTCATGCCCAAACAATCTCTCTAACATATGATCAATGAAGGGCAAAGGAAAGCGATCCTTCCTAATTGCATCATTCAACTTCTGATACTCAATGCAAACCCTCTAACCTGTAACTGTTCTTGTTGGAATTAGCTACCATCGTTGTCCCTCCTTTCTTTGGTATGACTTGAACCGAACTTACCCAAGAGCTATCCAAAATTGGATATATAATTCCAGTATTAGCTTGATCACTTCAGCTTTAACTACTTCTTTCATCTTAGGGTTTAGTCTCCATTGTGGTTGTACCACTGGATTGAACTCATCCTCCATCAGTATTTTGTGAGTACGATAGGACGGACTAATACCCTTGATGTCTGCTATCTTCCAAGCTATAACCTGCTTATGTTTTTGTAATATCTCAATGAGTTTTACCTACTGCTCAGAAGATAGGTGGAAACTTAAAATAATTGGCAATTTATTCTCCTCTCCCAGAAATCCATACTCAAGATGATCCGGAAGGATCTTGAGTTCTAAATTAGGTGGATCAATCACAGATGGTCGCGACTTCTATTCTTTCAGCATTTCAATGGTTTCATATGCCCGACTCTGAAATGACTTGCTTGCTTTAAGATAAGCAAGCTGCTCCAGTGCTTCCTGATCTCAACATTATCCTGTAATAAACACAACTCAAGGGGATCCTCAGAAGCAATGTTAGTAACACAATTTAATGTTTCATGCTCAATGATATCATTGCATGAATCCACCTCATTGAGTGTAAGTGGGTGCTTCATAGAATAATGTATATTAAAAATAACTTTCTCGTTTTCCACTCTTAAGGTCAATGTGCCATCATGGACATCTATAAGGGCACGGGCTGTATTAAAAAATGGCTTACCAAGGATAAGCAAAACATCTGCATCCTCATCTACATCAATGATAACAAAATCATTGGGGAAAATGAATTCCCTGACTTTTACCAACACGTCCTCTATAATGCCACGAGGGTGAATTACTAACTTATCAGCAAGTTGAATGGTCATGAGTGTTGGTTTAGGTTCTCCTACACCTAACTCTTTAAACATCTTGTAGGGCATGACACTTATGCTAGCCCCCAAGTTAGCCAATGCACTTTGAACTTCAAGATTACCTATCAAACATGGAATAGTAAAACTACCAGGATCTTTTAATTTCTTAGGTAATCTCTTCTACAAAATTGCTGAACACTTTTCTGACAATTGCACCAAAGATACTTCCTTAAGTTTCCATTTGTTAGAAAGGATATCTTTGGGCATCTGCGATAAAGCTTCAGCAAATGGAATATTAATGTGCAGTTGTTTGAAGAGTTCAAGGAACTTACCAAACTGAGCATCCATCTTGTCCTTGTTTAACCTTGCTGGATATGGCACTCAAGGTCGGTATTCCTTCACTACTGGATTGGGTTCTTGAGGTTGATTTTCTTTTTCATTTCCCACTGCAGCCTTCATTCTCGAAGCGATAGTAGAGTTATCTTCTTCTGCTTTCTGTGTCTTAATCTCTTTTGCTTGTGACTCCACTTCTTTTTCAATCACACCACCCTTAATTTTCTTTCCACTCCTTAGAGTAATTACCTTCAGCTGCTCCTTTGGGTTTGTCTCAGTATTGCTAGGTAAACTCCCTTATGGTCATTCACTAAGTAACTTGGCAATTTTCCCCACCTGATTTTCCAAATTGTGAATGGAGGCTTGCTGATTTCTAAGGGTAGTTTCTGTTGATTAAAATCTGGTTTCCAAAGCTGCTATAAATTTCTTCATCATTTCCTCCAAATTTTTCTTTCTTGGAGGGGCAGCTTGATGTTGAGGCTACTGAAATCCAATAGGAGGCCTTGGATTATTCTGATTATTCCAAGAGAAATTGGGATGATTTCTCCACCTTGGATTTTATGTGTTGCTATAGGAGTTGTTCTACTGTTGCCTAGGCATGTTTCCAACATAACCCACCTGCTCTTGTCTAGCAAACATATTGGCACTTTGGCAATCTTGACTTTGATGTCTACCCCCACACCATTCACAAGACATCACTTGCATTGATCTCCCTGAAGATGAAGCCAAAGAATTAATCTTTTTATTCATTGCTTCCAACTGTGCTGTCAAAGAAACTATGATATCCAATTGATGTGAACCAGTAACCCCTAATTTTCCTTGTTCCCTTGGGGTTTGCCACTGATAATTGGTAAGGGCCATATCGCCAATCAAATCCCTTGCTTGTTCAGGTATTTTATTATTTATGTTACCTCTGCCAACTGCATTGATGGACTGCTTACTTGCATAATTCAGTCCATTGTAGAAAGTTTGAATCTATAGCCACATCGGAAGCCTATGGTGGGGACACCTTCTCAATAAATCTTTGAATCTTTCCCAAGCATCATAAAAAGTTTCACCATCTAGTTGGAGAAAAGATGAAATATCATTCCTCAACTTGGCAGTCTTGGACGGTGAAAAATATTTCTCTAGGAATTTTTCTGCCAATTGACCCCATGTGGTGAAAGTGTTTGGAGGGAAAGATTTCAGCCATTTCTTCACTCGATCTCTAAGCGTGAATGGGAACAACCACAGTCTAATTGCATCTTCGGCGACATTCTATATCTTGAATGTGTCACATATTTTCAGAAAAGTCTCAATATGTGCATTGGGATCTTCATCTAGGAACCCATCAAATTGACAAGTCTACTACACCATTTGAATTACATTTATCTTTATCTTGAATTTATTTGCAGCAACTACCGGTCTCTATATGCCTGAATCGGCTCCATTAAGAGTAGGCCTAGCAAATTCCTGCATTGTCCTTGGCTCATTTCCTGCCATCATTTCCAATTCTTCTTTTGAGCTGAGATATTTAAAGTTTGGTTTTGTTTATGCCAGAACTGCTTCCTCTTCTTCCTTTCGCTTTCTCCTCAACGTTCTCTCTAGCTCTTGATCTAATTCAAGTAGTTGGGAAGAGCTAGCTTGGGTCATAAACAAGAAGAAGTACCTAGAATGACAATCAACAAGCAAGAACTAATGTTAAAACAAATAAAATAAAAACTAAATAAACAATCTTGATTATATTGCTAATATTGAAAAACGTTGTCCCTTGGCAACGGTGCCAAAAAACTTGATGACGGATTTATGCTATCGCAGTGTTACTGCAAGTGCACGGGTCGCTCAAGTAATAAAATAGTGAGTAAGATATCATTCCACTGGAGACAAGGTCAAATATTAGTGCAAATTTTTAAATGTTATTTAGTGAATCAATAGTTTGTGTGATGATTAAAATAAAAGACAAATTACTCAATAAACTAAAGTGAAGAAAAATTAAATATTATGCAACAAAAGTTGGTGATGAAAATACTATCCAAATATTGAATCCCCCTAGCCATGAAAAGTATTTATGAATATCAATTCAATTAAATCAAATAATAGAGCTAAATTGGCATTCCCCTAAATTAGATTAAAACCTCTCTCAAGTGAATTAATCCCTAATCACAATGTAGAATGCTAGGATATTTAAATAGATCTTGCAATAAGAATAAGGAACTTTAAACCAAAGGATCATGTAAGTCTATCTTTAGCACTCTAATCAACCCTCAATCGTAATGAGCATTCTATTCATATCAAGCTTTCTCAAGTCAATAATATGAAAATTGCAACCAATCAATAAGTATGCTATTATCAATTGGAAATAAGAAATTAAGAGTCAAAAGGATAAAATAACTCAATCAAATGATTTAATTCAACAAGAACTATTCAATCCATACAATAAAGCTACGGTTCATCAATATCTAGATAGATAAGATGTTTAGCTCATGTTCATAACCAGAAAACCAAAACAAAGGAAATAAGTAAAAGAATTCAAACAATCCATGATGAATGATTTGTGTTTCTTCATTTCAATCCTCGGATCTTGGATTAAATCTCACAGGAATTGGGTCTCCACCTTCACTCTTAGCTGCTAAAAACTCTCTTTTTCTTGGAAGGTCAGGTCTGAATAATAATCTCTCTATTCTCTATCCCTAATTCGCTCTTTAGCTTAGATTTTATAGCCTAGATATTTTTTCCTGACACGCCCGTGTCTGTGAGTATGTCAACGGTGCTGTTTTGAACTTTAATGACATGGGTAGTGACATGCCCATGTCCTTGGGCGTGTTGTTGCTACCACAATGTTTAGTTAGGGACATGGTCAGGGACATGCCCGGGTCATTTGGCATGTCACAGCTTCTATAAATTAGGAGTAATGACACGTTCAGTGACACGCTCATGTCTCTGGGTATGTCGAAGCTTCTGTAAAGTAGTTGAATGACACGGCCACAGACACACCCATGTCACTGGGCGTGTCGCTTGAAGAATCTGCCCAAAATAGCTTCTTCCCTTGTCTTTTATCTGTGGTTCCGTCCTAAATAACCATAAGGTCTCAACGTGTCAAAAGTTTCTTGAATCAACCCTAATAAACACTTGAACAAACAAATAAAACTCAATTTGACAATAAATTTATTAAGAAATAAGGACATAAATATCATCAATTATACACTTATTAGGTCTAGGAGTTGAGGTTCTAGGGAATTCCATTTGGAAAGTCTCCTCACATTCCTCTACAATCCTAAGTCTTTTCCTTTGTTGAGCCCGAGCACCTAGTGATCTCAGTAGATAGATATAGTTCCCATCATCATCCCTAATACATTTGGCATGTTTGAGATAGCCTATATTTATGAATTTTTTTGGTGGGGTCTAGGGGGTTGGAGAGGGTTGCTTTGTTTGATGGTGTAAGTGCACCAACATACATTTCAATTTGAGTGATTTGCGAGGAGAGAAGGATCAGTCTTGACTTAGTTTTCCTAATATGTAGGAAAGTACCAATAAGGAATTTTCTCGTTTGGATGGATTGACCTCTAATTAAGCAAAAATGAAGAGTAAGTCCTTTTGGGTGACTTTCTCATTGCTCTCACCCTTAGCACTAATGGTATAGGTGACAATCCTATGCAACATCCAATAAGTAATAGTTCTAAGGTTCTTGGCATTGGATTGTTTGTGGAGAGAGTTTCAATAGAAATTTCTTTCCAAAATTCTAGTTGGACTGCAGGAGTTAGGGGAGAGGTAGAGATTTGAGAGATGCCTTCTATTTGAAAGCCCCAAAAGGATGAGAAGTCTTCTAGGGTAAGGCCATACTCTTGGTTAAATAGTTAAAATGAAATACCATAATAGCCTAAGGGATTAGTGCTCTTTTTGCTAACAACCAAGGTTGTTATGAATTCCTTTGTCAAGGATTCCCAACTGAGGTCATCACACTCCAAGAACACAAATTTTCCCACCCCAAGGTTCTAAGACAACCCCTAATGTCATTCTCAATACCTAATGACTCTAGAGTGAGGAGGAGAAGAGACAGTTCGGTTCTACAGGTTTATCTTTTAGGATAGCATACCTTAGTCTTGAACCTTGAACCTTATACGGAGAATATCTTCTTCATCCTTGATCCTTATCTTATGGCTTCTTCTAGGAGCTTCCTCTTGTTGAGAAAGGACAACAATTCCCTTCCCTTTTTTAGTTATAAGGCCTTCTTCTTGTGTTCTTTAAGTGACATTATTTAATTCAAGAGAAAAGTAGATGAAGAGGAGGGTTTGATACACATAAATTTGAGTGTTTTTAGTTTTTAAGTGTTTAGAATTAGATAAAAGAGTGTAAAAACTGATATTAGGGGGGTATTTATAGTGTTTTGGATGGAAACTAGCCATTTATAACTATTGGAGACAAAATGTGCATGTTTTGATTGAGTTCCAACGGCTAGAAATTTTTAAATGTAAAGGAAAAGTCCGGTTGAACTTCTAAAAGTTCGATGGTGAATTTTAAAAAATTTAAAAAGTATGGTCAAACTATGTAAGAACCAAACAAAATTAAGCTTTTAGGCATAATGGTCATAAATTTTTGAAAAATTATGGTCATACGATAAAAAGTATTATCATACTTTTGCAAAAAAATTGAAGTCAAGAGTTTTTAATAAGTGCAGTCGGACTTAATATTGGTACAAAAATAAAAAATTTTCAAAATTTTTCAAAGCAAAGAATATTTTTAAAGATAAAGGTACAAATATTTAATCAAAAATAGATAATGATTTGAAATTTGGATCAGGTAAAATAGATTTTCAAGTAGTTTTGAACTTATGAAATTGTGCTTCCATCCAACTTTCCAAAGTGTTATTTTATGAATTTCATCCTTTCTTCATTTAGGGGTTAGGTAAATATGTCAGCAAGTTGGTTTCGTGTATCAATGAAATCTAAGACACTTTTTGGTTTTGGATATTGTCGCTTAAGAAGTGATGCCTAATGTCTATATGTTTTGACCTAGAATGTTGAATTGGATTTTTGGGTAAGTTTATGGCACTAGTGTTATCGCACTTAATGGGGCTGTGTTCAAATGTTTTTCCATAGTCAAAAAATTGTTGTTTCATCTAAAGAACTTGAGTACAATAGAAACATACAGCAACATATTCATCCTCCGCTGTAGATAGAGCAACCGACACTTGTTTCTTGCTAAACCAAGAAACTAGACATTCACTAAGAAAATGACATGCTCCGGTCATGCTCTTTCTATCCAAAAGACTACCGGCATAATCAGCTTTTGAGAAACTTAATATGTCGAATGATGTATTCCTAGGATACCAAAGTCCTAGATGCAATGTGCCATTCAGGTATTTCAAAATTCGTTTAGCAGCATTCAAATGAGATTCTCTAGGGCATGATTGAAATCTAGCACACAAACAAACACTGTCACGACCGGCCATAGCAGGTATGTACAGTAATTACATGTACAGTATTCACACGTGCTGACAAAGTAGGCATGCTAAAGAGATCCGGCTAACCCTAGACCGTTAAGCTATAATTCATTAAAGGACCGGGGTTAAACGTGCATAACTAACGGCGATGGGTGACAAGTCTGGGAAGTCTTAATAATGTATGTGATAGTGTAATGAAATGGAAACTAGAGAAAAACCGGGTAAAAACTGTGAACTGTGACTTTCTTCGGAAACGCCCCGTTAGAGAGAAACGAAGACACGTAGACTAAGGGCATTTTGGTCATTATCAATTAAAATTTATACATGAATCCAAAGTAGAAAATAAACACACGAGTGCGTAGAGGACGTTGAGGGGTTGAATATGAAACGATCGTCAGTAGAAACGGCGCCCGGGCAAACCAGAGCAAAGAAAGGAGCTAAAGGAAATTTTGTAAAAAGTCGAGGGCATATTGGTAATTTTTCAAAACGACTTGGAAACCTAAAATAGACCTTAAAAATGGAAAGTAGAGGTTGAGAGGGTCAAAACCATATGTGGTTCACTTCGTGGAACCACACGGTTTAAAAGTTACAGACAATCAATCGTCGGAGGGTATTTTGGTCTTTTCACATCCTAAATCATAAAATTACAGCAAAGGGAAGAAGAGGGGCCAAAATATGATTAAAAGAAAGCCCAATGGCTTGGGCCTTAAATAAATAAAAGAGAGAGACAATTCTACCAACGAAAAATGGCCATTTTGCCTTAAAGTGGACCAATTGGAATTAAGCATTTGTCTTAACACATTATTAGCCAAATTGGGCAGCCATTTGGACCAAAAACACATGAAAGAAGAAAGAAAAAACTCCCTCTTGAGAAGGAGGGTCGTCCAAGCCATAGGAGAAGGAAGAAAGGTGGTGATTTTCAAGTTTTAAAGTTTATTATCAAAGGTTTTGGTGGAATCCAAGGTCCAAAACTAAGGTAAGTTCATTTCTAATCCTAATTTTAGGTTTTAATGAGGAATTTGAGAGATTAAAATTAGAGTTCTTATGGTGGATTTGGGGAAAACTTAAGTAGTGATGATATTGATTAATTAAATGGAAGAATATGGATGCCTAAATGTGTTGTTTGAGTTTGAATTCAATTGTTGAGTGGTATTTTTGAATCCATGTGGTGATTGGGTTGTTTAAATTCAAATGAAATCTAATGTTTTCAATGATTTTGGTAAAAGAGTTTACGAACTCTATTTAGTCCAAATTGATTTAAACAATCAAGTTATTTTAAAAGGGAAGTGTCTAAGTCTTCATTACATTATTAGGGAAGATTTGAAATGGATTTAGAACAAAAAAAAATAATAAACAATTTTGCACCAAATGCAAGTGGGGGCCGAATTGGTGCCCTTTGGGTGCCAATTCTGGACCCAACTTTGTGCAGCCGGTTGAGGAAGCAAACGATAGAATTTTTCTACGAAATATTACATGCAATTAGTCAACATATGAAATAAGTTTCCTGTAAAATTTCAGCCGAAAATAAGATCATTTACCTATTCAAATGCATGACTGAAATTGACTGAAATTTAGACGAAAACCGAATTTTACTATTCATATGGTCATGCCATTTGCGTTGCCGATTTTACGCACCGTGTTTCTATTCTTTTAGTCATTTTTGGGAATTATTCTAATGTGATTTGAAGTGTGTGGAAATGACTGGGAATGGTGGTAAACACTTGGAAATGAAACGGCCTTTAGCCACAGAGTTAGTACACGGCGAAATGGCATGACTTGGTAAAAATGAAAAGGGATGTGCAAATCATTTGAAAATTTGTGGAAATCTTGGATTTGAATTTTAAACCCTTATGCTCTACTTGGTGGTTGAACTTGGTAGATAAGGGTATAGTGCAATATACTAACTTATGCAGTACTGCTTGATATTGTGATTGAACTGTTATAATCTGAACTCAATGGTGAGGGCCATTGGTTATAACCAGGATGGTGAGAACCATTCCTGTGATTTGATATCGGTGGTGAGGGCCACCTGTGTTACAGTGGTGAGGGCCACTGCCTTATCACTGTGCTTCTGCTTTTACCAGTAGAACAAAAATTTTACAAACTATGACACGACTATTTTATGGCATAAGTTGAATTGTGAATATTTTACAATTTTAGTTGAAATCTTTTGAAAAACTTGAAATTCTTTTTCGGGAAGTACGTTTTTATTTCATTGAAGTGAGCTTTATATTTTATTGCTTATAGTATTTAACATGCATATATTTTATTGCCTTGCTTGTACAAATACTCTTTACTTTTATTTCCATTGGTAAAGTACCCACTGAGCGACATTGCTCAGCAAGTTAAGTTTTCCTTGACTTGTAGGTTCAGAGCAGTAGCTAACTCTTGAGAAGCGACGACCAGACCCACATCATCTCAAGGTAGATCTCTTAGTTTCCATTTTGAGTTAACTAGTTGTGACATGTATATATATATAAGATTGAGAATTACTATGTTGTACTGTACGTTAGTAGTATGTCATAATAATAAACCTCTACTTTATTTTGTACTAGAAGTGTGAATTCTTCATGCAGATTTGTAGTTGAGGTTATAAGGGGGATTCATTGGGAGTGTATTGAGACTGATTGTGTTCGCATTGGTTTGTGTAAAAATATTTTCAAGAATCAGAAAAACCAGTTTTGTTGACACTTGGGACCCAATTTCTAGACGAACCTCTGGCCAAATTTCTGTAAAAATCGAAACTAAAATTTGACTAAGTAAAATTGGTAGCAACATTAGGTTAGTGTGGCACCTCTACTCGGCTTACACACGTAGGCTGGGAAGGGGTGTTACAATTTTTGGTATCAGAGCTCCGGTTTAGCCGGTTCTGGGTAGCTAGTTGAAATAAACCTTAAATGTATGACACATAGGGTTAGGTTAGGGGTTCTAAATATGTAACTATACATGTGTGTAGTATTGTTAGTTATGTTATTCTAATTATAACAGGAGCAATTATGGATGATTGAAACAATGAGATGAGGGAGCTGAGGATGGAAGTAGAGAGGCTAAAGCAGATAGTGCAGGAGCAAGATGATACCATAGATATCCTGGCAGATCGAAGTCTACAGAATCGTGAAGACCTGAGATTAGCACATGAGATGATTATCTCCTTGAGGAGAGACGTGCTGATGTTAAAGGAGGACAGGCTTAGTCATAGAGTGGAGTTTGATAGTGCCTGTAGGAGTCTCGGGGTAGCACATAGAGAGATCCATGCTTTGTAGGAGAGGGTCCAAGAGCTAGGCCAGCACTTACCTAGTGAAGCATCGCATGACCCATAGTTTGATCCTGAGATAGAAGAGTATTTTTCTGAAAGTGCCACCTCACCTAGGGCACCTACTCACTGAGCTTCAAGATGTGTTGCTTTTTGGAGATTCTTTTGGTTATGTACATATGTGACATTGGGGTATCATGTAGATATTATATGGTAGTATGACATGATGATATAGTAGTAAGGAGTCCTAAATTTTGGAATGTACATAAGGGCTTCCTAGTAATGTAAATACTTTTGCTTGGAAATAAATAAAAGTTGTGTTGTATATGTGTTATTTAAGAATTTTATCTTTATATACATGCCACCTAGGGTAATATAATGCTGTTGGTCTGGGTTGTTACTGATGATGGGATTGTATATGTTTTTCTCTATTCTTTAGATGTCGCAAGTAGCGCAGCGTGATATAGAGGAGGAGGTCGAGTCTCAAGCCTCCCGAATTGTAGAAACACATGTATCAAAGACACCTGCATTTGAGCAATCACCGGCTGATGCTCCTATCCCCAACGAAATGTTACAACAAATGGCTGCCGTATTACTGCAGATAGCCGGCGCCACCCCGGCACCACCACCAGCGCCAGCACCCGTACCAGTACCTGCTGTGGGAGGGGAAAGGAAACCCCTGATCGAAAAGATAAGAAAGTACGGGGCGAAGGAGTTTAGGGACCGAAGGGATGATGATTCTTCTATAGCCGAGTATTGGCTGGAAGGAACGGTATGAGCCTTAGATCAGTTATAGTGTACTCCAGAGGAGTGAGTTGTGTGCGCTACTTCCTTGTTAGTGGAAGAAGCGTATGTTTGGTGGGACACAGTCCAACAATGAGTTCCACTAGAGCAGAGGACATGGGACTTCTTTGTAAGAGAATATAAGAGAAAGTTTATTTCTGAAGCATATCTCGAAGCCATGAGGAAAGAGTTTCTACACTTGAAGCAGGGGTGAATGACAGTGACAGAGTACGAAAGGGAGTTCACTAGATTAAGCAGGTATGCTAAGAAAGGGATAGAAGATGAGGAAGATCGATGTAAACAATTCTTAGACGGATTGAATAATGAGATTAAGGTGCAGCTGATTGCTACTCATATTAAGGAATTTTCTGTGTTAGTCATCCGAGCTATTGAAGTGGAGCAGTGTCAGTCTAATGAGCAGAATAGAAGACAAAAGATGAAACAAAAGAGAGATACCCAAAACTATTCGAGAAACTACCAATCATCAAGGAAGCGATTCTGAGGCAGTGGTTCCACGGGAGGCGGTCAACGCCTGGGTTACAGTCAGGGATCGAATCGCGGTGGCCTAAGTCAAGTCACCTCAGTTGCTAGTACCGGACGATCCGGAAGAGGGCAAGGAAGAGGATTCAACCGAAGCGGAGGTAACTTTTCTACCGGTCTGAGAGGTAATGAAGGCGAAAATACTAATCCACGCTGTGATCAATGCAGACGCCGCCACACCGGAGAATGTTGGGGTCGGACATTTGCATGCTACATATGTGGATCTTTAGACCACCTTATGCGAGAGTGTCCCCAGCGAATGCAGAATCTACCTAGGGAGACTGAGGGATCGCAAGCGGCAGCAGGAGGAGGCAGAGGCAAAGGTAGGGGCTGAAATCCGTCATGCGTGCAGTCTGAGACGGTGGATCGATCAGAAGCGAGGGCTCCTGCTAGAATGTATGCCATGAGGGGGCGAGAAGATGAAGAAGTGCTAGATGTGATTGCAGGTTAGTTGTCTATGTTTGTAGTTCCGCTTTACGTTTAATAGATCTGGGTTCTTCACACTCATATATATGCACGAAAAATGAAAAACTTGGGAACCTAAAGGTAGAACTAGAGGAAGAGGGAATATTAGTTACTAGCCCATTAGGGAGTAAGGTGATTACGAGGAAGGCAGTGAAAGATTGCCCCATGGAGATTCATGGACGTATCTTTTGGGGAGACTTATTTGAACTACCATTTCAAGAATTCAACGCTATCCTTGGGATGGATTGGTTGGCCAAACATGATGCACTGGTTGACTGTAAACGGAAGAGAGTTACTCTACATACGTCAAACGACGACAAAATGACCTTAGTGGGAAAGAGGAAGGACTATCTAACTAACATCATTTCCGTTATGACGGCAAAGACGTTAATGCAAAAAGGCTGCGAGGCATACCTGTTATGCGCGTTAGAAGCAAAAGAAGAGGCACCGAAGCTACAAGATATACCTACTATTTGCGGTTTCCCCGACGTATTTCCTGACAACTTACCCGGATTACCACCTAAACAAGAGGTGGAATTCACCATAGACGTGTACCCGAGAGCTGCACTAGTATCCATCACACCTTACCGAATGGCGCCAGCGGAGCTAAAAGAACTAAAGGTACAGCTACATGAACTTTTAGACAAGGGGTTCATTAGGCCAAGATTGTCACCATGGGGAGCGCCAGTATTGTTCGTGAAAAAGAAAGACGGATCCCTAAGGTTGTGGGTGGATTACCGTCAACTCAATAAGCTGACCATCAAGAACAAGTATCCGCTACCTCGCATAGACGATTTGTTTGATCAACTTAAAGGTGCTGGAGTCTTTTCAAAAATCGATCTACGATCGGGTTATCATCAATTGGGGATCAAAGATGAAGACATACCAAAAACCGCATTCAGAACTCGCTATGGACATTATGAATTCATCGTTATGCCTTTCGGATTAATGAACGCACCTGCAGTATTCATGGATCTGATGAACAGAATCTTCCACTCGTATTTGGATCAGTTCGTGGTTGTATTCATTAACGACATATTGGTGTATTCAAAGAATCGAGAGGACCATGATCGCCACCTTAGGATCATTTTGCAAACCCTGCGAGAGAAGCAGTTATACGCTAAATTCAGCAAATGCAAATTTTGGTTGGAAGAAGTAGCCTTCTTGGGACATATTGTATCAGCAGAAGGAATAAGGGTCGATCCCGAGAAAATAGAAGCAGTATTGGAATGGAAGCCACCTAAGACAGTAACGGAAGTCCGTAGTTTCTTGGGGTTAGCAGGATATTATCGGAGATTCGTCAAAGGGTTTTCCATGATCGCTGCACCTATGACCAAGCTACTTTAGAAGAATGCCAAATTCCTGTGGACCAACACTTGCCAACGAAGCTTTGAAAGGCTGAAGCAAAAACTTACTGAAGCGCCCATTCTTACACAACCTGAATCAGGAAAAGATTTTGTGATCTATAGCGATGCATCCCACATCGGGTTAGGTTGCGTATTGATGCAGGAGGGCAAAGTCATTGCGTATGTCTCTCGACAGCTCAAGCCACACGAAAAGAATTATCCCAAGCATGACTTAGAACTAGCAGCGATTGTTTTGGCTTTCAAGACGTGGAGGCACTACTTATACGGGGAAAAGTGTTACATTTATACAGATCATCAAAGCCTAAAGTACCTGCCCACGCAGAAAGATTTAAACCTGCAACAGCAAAAATGGATGCAACTGTTAGCCAACTATGACTATAAGATTAACTATCACCCGGGCAAAGCGAATGTCGTAGCAGATGCACTTAGTAGGAAGTCAATGCAAGCGCTACGTGCTATGAGGGTAGAATTAGAGCCCACAAAAGATGGAGCTATCTTTGCAAAAATGCACGTGCGACCTACCTTACATCAACAAATACGTGAAGCTCAGAAGGAAGATGAACAAGTGAAGAAGTGGAGTCAACATGCGCAGGAGAATTCGTCAAGAGATTATCAAATTCGTCCAGATGGTATCCTATACTACAAGAAGAGAATGGTGGTACCTAAGTCCGAAGAACTGAAGAAACAGATTTTGCAAGAAGCTCATAACAGTCCTTACACAATGCATCCGGGAGCAACGAAAATGTATCGAGACTTGAAGGAGTGTTACTGGTGGCCAGGAATGAAAAGAGACATCGTGGATCACGTGACGAAGTGTCTGACCTGCCAGCAAGTGAAAGCGGAACATCAACTACCCTCAGGACTACTACAACCTATTACGATTCCAACTTGGAAATGGGACCGTATTACTATGGATTTTGTCACAGGATTGCCTATGACTAGGGACAAACATGACGTGATATGGGTAATCGTGGATCGGCTTACTAAGTCCGCTCATTTCTTACCAGTACGTATGGATTACTCGCTAGACAAGTTGGCAGACTTGTACATCAAAGAGATCGTACGTCTCCACGGAGTTCCAACTTCAATCATATCAGATCGAGATCCACGCTTTACGTCAAATTTTTGGCAGAAGTTCCAAACAGCCCTTGGGACTCGAACGTACCACAGTACAACATTCCACCCCCAGACAGACGGACAGTCGGAAAGAGTGATTCAAGTTTTGGAAGATATGCTGAGGGCATGCATTTTAGAATTTAAAGGCAGCAGGGACAAACACCTAAGCTTAATGGAATTCGCGCACAACAACAGTTATCAATCCAGCATACAAATGGCTCCTTACGAAGCATTGTACAGTCGAAAATGCAGAACTCCAGTTTGCTGGACAGAATTGAGCAAGGAAAAGATGTTGGGGCCAGATATAGTTAAGGAAACTGAGGAAAAGGTAGAGATCATTCGAGACCGATTAAAAGCAGCGGCGGACAGGCAAAAATCATACGCGGACCTAAAGAGGAAAGACATACAGTTCGAGGTTGGCGACAGAGTATTCCTCAAAGTCTCTCCTTGGAAGAAGGTGTTACGATTTAAACAGAAAGGCAAGCTAAGCCCTAGATTCATCGGACCATATGAGATCATTAAACGGGTAGCTCCGGTAGCTTACCAGTTGGCGTTACCACCTGCATTAAGTAAAATACATGATGTTTTCCACATTTCAATGCTAAGGAGGTATCGTTCATATCTAACCCCGTCATACAAGCTCAAGAAATCAAGATTCAGCCCGACCTGACGTACGAGGAAGAGCAGGTAGAAATCCTAGCACGGGAAATCAAAAGTTCTTTGGAGGAATCACAAAGTAGAAGAAGCTACATGGGAACGCGAAGAAACTATGAGGAAGCAGTACCCATATTTATTTCCACCTGATAGGCTTCGGGGCGAAGCCTAAATTAACGGGGGAGAAATTGTCACGACCGGCCATAGCTGGTATGTATAGTAATTACGTGTACAGTATTCACATGTGCTGACAAAGTAGGCATGCTAAAGAGATCCGGCTAACCCTAGACCGTTAAGCTATAATTCATTAAAGAACTGGGGTTAAACGTGCGTAACTAACGGCGATGGGTGACCAGTCTGGGAAGTCTTAATAATGTATGTGATAGTGTAATGAAATGGAAACTAGAGAAAAACCGGGTAAAAACTGTGAACTGTGACTTTCTTCGTAAACGCCCCGTTAGAGAGAAACGAAGACACGTAGACTAGGGGCATTTTGGTCATTATTAATTAAAATTTATACATGAATCTAAAGTAGGAACTAAACACACGAGTGCATAGAGGATGTCGAGGGGTTGAATATGAAACGATCGTCAGTAGAAACGGCGCCCAGGCAAACCCGAGCAAAGAAAGGACCTAAAGGGAATTTTGTAAAATGTCTAGGGCTTATTGGTAATTTTTCAAAATGACTTGGAAACCTAAAATAGACCTTAAAAATGGAAATTAGAGGTCGAGAGGGTCAAAACCATATGTGGTTCACTTCGTGGAGCCACACAGTTTAAAAGTTACAGACAATCAATCGTCGGAGGGTATTTTGGTCTTTTCACATCCTAAATCATAAAATTACAGCAAAGGGAAGAAGAGGGGCCAAAATATGATTAAAAGAAAGCCCAATGGCTTGGGCCTTAAATAAATAAAAGAGAGAGACAATTCTACCAACGAAAAATGGCCATTTTGCCTTAAAGTGGACCAATTGGAATTATGCATTTGTCTTAACACATTATTAGCCAAATTGGGCAGCCATTTGGACCAAAAACCCATGAAAGAAGAAAGCAAAAACTCCCTCTTGAGAAGGAGGGTCGTCCAAGCCATAGGAGAAGGAAGAAAGGTGGTGATTTTCAAGTTTTAAAGTTTATTATCAAAGGTTTTGGTGGAATCCAAGGTCTTAAACTAAGGTAAGTTCATTTCAAATCCTAATTTCAGGTTTTAATGAGTAATTTGAGAGATAAAATTAGGGTTCTTATGGTGGATTTGGGGAAAACTTAAGTAGTGATGATATTGATTAATTAAATTAAAGAATTAAGGTTTCTAAGGTTTAATAAGGTTAGATTAGGACTTAATTTGAAAAGAAATGGAAGGGTAGTGCATGTTCTAAATTTCTAGGGTTTATGGTTGAGGTTGTGTTGTGAAATTTTTGTAGGCAAGGGTGGAAATAAGGAGAAGGAAGAGATTGAAAGAGAAGGGAAAGCAAAAGGAAATTAAAATACAAGGTTTGGTACTTTACCTTAGAAGAATTAATTTTTCTTTCATTTTCTTGCCAAAAAAAATTATCTATGGAACTTTTGCTATGGATG
The DNA here is from genome assembly GCA_947685225.1 of Garcia nutans. NCBI lineage: Eukaryota > Viridiplantae > Streptophyta > Magnoliopsida > Malpighiales > Euphorbiaceae > Garcia > Garcia nutans. The sequence goes on from CANTUV010000007.1 coordinate 53,753,627, forward strand.
CCTAAATGTGTTGTTTGAGTTTGAATTCAATTGTTGAGTGGTATTTTTGAATCCATGTGGTGATTGGGTTGTTTAAATTCAAATGAAATCTAATGTTTTCAATGATTTTGGTAAAAGAGTTTATGAACTCCATTTAGTCCAAATTGATTTAAACAATCAAGTTATTTTAAAAGGGAAGTGTCTAAGTCTTCATTACATTATTAGGGAAGCTTTGAAATGGGTTTAGAACAAAAAAAAAATAATAAACAATTTTGCACCAAATGCAAGTGGGGGCCGAATTGGTGCCCTTTGGGAGCCAATTCTGGACCCAACTTTGGGCAGCTGGTTGAGGCAGAAAACGATGGAAATTTTCTACGAAATTTTACATGAAATTAGTCAACATATGAAATAAGTTTTCTGTAAAATTTCAGCCGAAAATAAGATCATTTACCTGGTCAAATGCATGACTGAAATTGACTGAAATTTAGACGAAAACCAGATTTTACTATTCATATGGTCATGCCATTTGCGTTGCCGATTTTACGCACCGTGTTACTATTCTTTTAGTTATTTTTGGGAATTATTCTAATGTGATTTGAAGTGTGTGGAAATGACTGGGAATGGTGGTAAACACTTGGAAATGAAACGGCCTTTAGCCACAGAGTTAGTACACGGCGAAATGGCATGACTTGGTAAAAATGAAAAGGGATGTGCAAATCATTTGAAAATTTGTGGAAATCTTGGATTTGAATTTTAAACCCTTATGCTCTACTTGGTGGTTGAACTTGGTAGATAAGGGTATAGTGCACTATACTAACTTATGCAGTACTGCTTGATATTGTGATTAAATTGTTATGATCTGAACTCAATGGTGAGGGCCATTGGGGCCAATGGTGAGGGCCATTGGTTATAACCAGGATGGTGAGAACCATTCCTGTGATTTGATATCGGTGGTGAGGGCCACATGTGTTACAGTGGTGAGGGCCACTGCCTTATCGCTGTGCTTCTGCTTTTACCAGTAGAGCAAAAATTTTACAAATTATGACACGACTATTTTATGGCATAAGTTGAATTGTGAATATTTTACAATGTTAGTTGAAATCTTTTGAAAAACTTGAAATTCTTTTTTGGGAAGTACGTTTTTATTTCATTGAAGTGAGCTTTATATTTTATTGCTTATAGTATTTAACATGCATATATTTTATTGCCTTGCTTGTACAAATACTCTTTACTTTTATTTCCATTGGTAAAGTACCCACTGAGTGACATTGCTCAGCGAGTTAAGTTTTTCTTGACTCGTAGGTTCGGAGCAGTAGCTAACTCTTGGGAAGCGACGACCAGACCCATAGCATCTCAAGGTAGATCTCTTAGTTTCCATTTTGAGTTAACTAGTTGTGACATGTATATATATATAAGATTGAGAATTACTATGTTATACTGAACGTTAGTAGTATGTCATAATAATAAACCTCTACTTTATTTTGTACTAGAAGTGTGAATTCTTCTTGCAGGTTTGTAGTTGAGGTTATAAGGGGGATTCATTGGAAGTGTATTGAGGCTGATTGTGTTCGCATTGGTTTGTGTAAAAATATTTTCAAAAATCAGAAAAACTAGTTTTGTCGACACTTGGGACCCAATTTCTAGACGAACCTCTGGCCAAATTTCTGTAAAAACCGAAACTAAAATTTGACTAAGTAAAATTGGTAGCAACATTAGGTTAGTGTGGCGCCTCTACTCGGCTTACACACGTAGGCTGGGAAGGGGAGTTACAAACACTGTATATTATATCGGGTCTAGATGTGGTTAAGTAAAGTAAGGATCCAATAATACCTCGATATTTCTTCTCATCTACTACCTTACCATTTTCATCCTTGTCAACCTTTAGAGATGTACTCATGGGAGTTTTGCTAGACTTACAGCCATCCATTCCAAATTTCTTGAGGAGTTCCCTCATGTATTTGGATTGATTAATGAAGATCCCATTTTTGCATTACTTGATTTGTCATCCAAGGAAGAATTTGAGTTCACCCATCATGCTCATTTCAAATTCATTAGTCATACAAGAAGCAAATTCTTTGCACAAGGATTCATTAGTAGCACCAAAAATAATGTCATTAATATAAATTTGCACAATTAATATATTATGTCTATTCTTTTTAACAAAAAGAGTTGTGTCAACTTTTCCTTTTGAAAAATCATTTTCAAGCAAATGCACACTAAGTCTATCATACCAAGCTCTTGAAGCTTGTTTTAATCCATATAGTGCTTTTGTAAGTTTTAAAAACATGATTTTGGAAATTTATAATCTTCAAAATCGAGAGGTTGTTCAACATAAACTTCTTCATTGATAAATCCATTTACAAATGCACTTTTAACATCCGTTTGAAAAATATAAAATTCATGTGGCATGAAAATACAAGAAGTATCCTAATAGCTTCTAATATAGTGATGAGGGAAAATGTCTCATCATAGTATATGCCTTCCTCTTGGTTATACCCTTTGGCTACCAATCTAGCTTTATTTCTAGTGATGAGACCATTTTCATCAATCTTGTTCCTATATACCCATTTGCATCCAATAATTGGATGATCCTTAGGTCTAGGAACAAGTTTCCATACATTATTTCTCTCAAATTAGTTGAGTTCATCTTGCATAGAAATCACCCAACATTCATCACTAAGAGCCTTATCAATTGTCCTTGGCTCAATTTGAGAAACAAAGGCAAAATTAACATCTAAGTGTTTAAGTTTGGATCTAGTAGTTACTCCCATTGATGTTTCACCAATGATGAGTTCTTTTGGATGATCCTTCTTGTATTCCCAATCCTTAGGTAGCTCTTGAGTCTCCTCATCTTGTTGATCATGATTATCCTTTGGAGTATCAATTTGTTCAAGTGTACCTACAAAATCATCAAGAACACTACCTTCCTTTAATCAAGTTTAGAAGATTCATCAAAGACAACATGCATTGACTCTTCAACTACTAGAGTTCTTTTATTAAATGCTCTATATGCTTTGCTAAATGATGAATATCCTAAAAATATGCCTTCATCCGATTGTTACATCTCAAATTGTCTCTATAAAAGACCTTTGATAGACTATTTAACCAACAATTATCAAAAGTCTTTTATAGACACGATTTGTGTCTATAGAAGCTATTAGCATAAAATGGTATAAATAAGAAAAATCTCTTAGAGCTAGAGCAAAAAAAAATTAAAAAAAAGAAAGAAAAAAGAAAGAAAAATAAAACCTACAAAGGCGGTTCGAAAAGCCAACCGGGTTCTTTTTTTTCACCTAAAGCAAGCAGAAAACTTCCAGCTAGTTTACGAGGACGATTGACTTGAATTGGTCTAGTCCAACCAAAGACTCAAATACATAGGGGAAAGACCATCTTTCATTTTATTCAACAAAGCTTTAGGTCCACAATCTTAAAAGTCTTAGACTTGATATTCCAAAAGGAAAAAGGACGAAAAGAAAGAGGAAGAAAAAGGGTGGTCTAAAGATCAAGATAATACTGATTGGATCCAGATTTCTACAAAGAAGAAGGAAAGACATTCAAGCTTTGTATTTTCATAAAGTCATAAGATAAAAGTGATGCCCAAAAGGTGAAAATGGTTCCAACAAGAAGATTGTAGTGTGAAGGTTAGTAAGCAATGTCACATTAGCTCCAATATAAAAATGGCCTTTATTTAACCCATGTCCCTTATATACCCCATTTCAAGCCTATTAAAAACCTGTTGATCTCTCTTGATTTGTAGGTTTATTAATGGAGATAGATTGGATAAGCATGCATATGAGATAGACAATATTGAAACTCAATGAGACCTTTGGCCAAGTAATGTGTATGTGCCTATCTGAAGTGCAACAGTTCTTGCTTAAATGGAAATGATTCTGAAGTTTAGTATGGTAACTAGGGTTATTATGTTATAGATATGTTAATTTAGAAAATTGAGTCCTGAAGTACAATGACACTGATTTGACAAAGTTAACATTTGATTAAAAAAAATGTTTTCTTGTTAGAAGTATGTTGCACCATCGAAACTCAAAGGACACATTGGGTGAAATAAATGATTATTTGAAAGGTTATGAAGAAGTTAATGACCGACATGCTAAATCATAGTTTGAAATAGCTGTATCTCTGACTATGCTGCTTGGGCCCCACTACTCATGTTTTCAACATCTTGAAGATAAAAGCCATAAATGTGAAGTCTTCTGCCATTCCAAAACTTGATCACCTTAGTTTATGAGTTAATGGAACCACTATAAGTATCATTCATGCATATCATAATGCATTTTGTTGTCTTGTATTGTCTACTCTTTGTCAAAGTGAATGACAGATACTCCATGAAGCAAACAGGAAGTAGATATGATATCAGGAGGCATGGAAGACCCATTATTTGAGAAAGATCCAGTCACTTTATAAAAATGGAGATGCATGCTTGTACAAGGAACCAAACAACATAAAAAAATCAATCAAAGCCTACACGGAAAAAGAAACCATTGGTTTGAGCCTACACAGGGGGCAAAGTTTCTTCTTTCAATTTTTTGAGTTTATACATGTACAAACCATTTTTAGACTCACTTTCAATATTTTATCATGCAGGGGACAAAGAGAGGATATGAGAACTAGCTAAAAAATAGTTGAATTTTTTTCAAAAAGAAGAACAAGAAGAATATATAGAACAAGAAGAAAGAACAATAAAAGAATGAAGATGCAAAAGACAAAAGATTAGTTCAGCTAGAAGAGCTGAAGTCAATATAAGACAAATGTCCAAGGATGAAGATCCATTTCGAAGGGTAAAGACCCAATGTCTGGAGGATGAAGATCCATTATCAAGGGTAAAGACCTGATATTTGAAGATTCATTGTGAAGAAAGAAGATGTGAAGTTGATGGATAGAAGAAAGCCAAAATTCCCAACTGACAGAAGTCAATCAGCTAGAATAGCTGAAATTGTTTGGCTAAAAGAAAGCTAAAAGTCCCAACTGACAGAAGGTAAGTCAACTAGAAGAGCTGAAATTGTTTGGCTAAAGGAAAGCTAAAACTTCCAACTAATAGAAGGTCAGCCAGCTACAAGTGTTGAAATTGATTGGCTAGAAGAAAGCCAAAACCCTTAATTAACGAAGGCACCCAAATCCACTCTCGGGTTGAGTACCCAAATCAAATCCAGTCTTGGATCGAGAGCCCAAAATCTAGCCTAGGGTCAAGAACCCAAATCCAATCTCGGGTCGAGTACCCAAATAAAATCCAGTCTCGGGTTGAGAATCCAAATCCAATTACGGGTCGAGAATTTGAATACAATCTCAGGTCGAGAACCCAAAATTAAGTATTGGATCGAGAACCCAAATCCAGCCTAGGGTCAAGAACCCAAATCTAGTCTCGGGACAAGTACCCAAATCAAAATCAATCTTGGGTCGAGAACCCAAATCTAGCCTCAGGTCGAGAATCCAAATCCAGTCTCAGGTAGAGAAACCAAAATCAAGTATCAGATCGAGAACCTAAATCCAGTTTAGGGTTGAGAATTCAAATCCAGTCTTGGTGTAGATCCTTAATTTTTTACCAAGTCCAATTCGACACTAATTAAAAGAGGGTTAAGTCAAGTTTAAAGGTTTAAAACAATTTTAAATAATTTTACAAACTTAAATTTGGTTTGGCACAATATTAAAATCTCAATACAAAATAATATAATATTTATTATTTATTTTAATAATATAATAAATAAAAAAGAGAAAAAAAAGAAAATATAAATATTTATTTTATAAAAATATAATATTTATTTCAATAATAATAATAATAAATAGTAAAATAGTAAAAATTGACCGACGAATGGGCGAGCCAATTCACAGTAGGCCATGCCTGTAGTCAGTTGGCCTTGCCAATTTGACACCCACTAAACCAAATCTAATTTGGTTTAATTATTTCCTTAATTGAGAGTGACTCTATTTTCACAGTAAGTATTAGGGTTAACATTTGCCTATAAATAAGATATTTTAATAATAAACAAGGGGATTTCAATTTTTTGGAGAAGCAAAGAAAGCAAACACAAGCAACGAAAAAGACAGAATCAACATACTTAGCTCGGCTAGAAATCAAGCTTGGTGCAGGCAGCAGCTTGGATCAATCCTCTCAATTTGGTGGAGCTTTCAAATGTAGGTATATTCTTGTAAACTCTTTAAAATCATAACAAATCCTGCTTACTAAAATCATGAAGTTCATACGTACTGTGACTTGATTTGAATATGTCCAATGTAACACCTTTGTACCCCATATACGTACACCACATACACCCACATATGCAACATACGTATACCGGATACAAGAATGTCACAATCTATTTTAAACAAACCAATCTTTAAACTTTAACATCAAATCATCATTTCTACAATCTGAGTAAACTTAAAAAATTTAACTTATATTATGGAAAGTAATAGATAAAACATTCCTTGTTAAAATACATATATATATATCTTCATTAACAAAAAGTTTATCCAAAATATTTATTTAATAAGCAGAGGAATATGCAGTGAAATATACATATGTATACATCAAAATCAATATTTACAAAAATATAGAATTTATACATGCTGGCAGTTCATCTCTAATCTTGATGTCCAAATCAACACTGCTCTTACAATCATAGGCCTAGACTCGACTCGGTCTAGCTGAACTCTCTGGCTCAACCGGATCTACCCTGTCGCCTGCGCGATAAATTACAATTGAGCTAAGCTAGAAGCTTAGTGGTACAAACCTTGATAACAATATTATTCAATTGCAATGCTAATGCACAACACATATGGATACCACAACTTATAACATTATATCTCGTTATATTGCTCAATTATTTTATAATTCATATTTCACATTAAAACAAAGACAAGCATGGGCCCAAAGAGATCTAATATGCCATTCAAATTCCAAAGTTACTGCTTTGGTCCAATAATCACATTTATCTAGCCCGAAGGCGAATCATAATCACAATGAGGATTATCTCATAAATAACATCCCAACTAGGCTTCAAGGACTAGGCCCAACCTAGCTTCAAGGGTCTGCTACATCATGTAACACCCAACTAGGCTTCAAGGACCTAGCCCAACCCAGCTTCAAGGGATTGTTACTTTTTAGACATGCCACCAACAACAAAACCCTAAAAATTGAATAAGGCACACAATTCTTTCAAATTTTCATTATCAAATCCTTTCTCATTTTCTCATGATCAACTAGGAACAATGCCTCAAATATCTCATTTATATTAGTTTAGCCATCACCAATGGCTTCACACACTATCATTAGTGTATACATAACAAATTGCATTATCCATACATTTTGAATCATCATTATATATTTCACATAGCTCACATTATGCAAATCATAGCACTATTCTCATACATCAACAATATAGTAGGTAACTTAACACATTTTGCAACCAAACGTGTTAAGTCACAAAGTCATGTAAATGTATGCAATCATTTAAGGTTTGTACTTACCCCTAAGAGCAACAAACACCGTTTCCAATCTCCTCTTCCAAGATATCCTTCAACACTTGGATTGGGGTAACTCAAATCACTTCAAAACCTAATCCAAATGTGATTATACATACTCACTTAGTGATACACATAAGAAAATAAGAAAGTGAACTATCTAGGGCAAACTCTACACATGACACGCTCAACAACACGGGCGTGTCCCTGACCGTGCCCTAAACTCATAACACAGAAGCTATGACACGCTCAGTGACATGGGCATGTCACTGCATGTGTCAATACTCCTCCAACACAGAAGCTATGACACGCTTAGTGACATGGGCATGTCACTAGACGTGTCAATCCTTCAACAACACAGTAGCTGTGACACGCTCAGTGATATGGCCGTGTCACTGGACGTGTCAATACTACCACTACATAGAAGCTGTGACACACTCATTATCGTGGGCATGTCACTACTTATGTCACCAATACCGAAAATAGAACCAACAACAAGCCCAAAGACATGGCTGTACTACTAGGCATGTCAGGCCAAAAACCTGATATCGACACCAAAAATGCCATATCCAACAAACATCTTTCAATAACCTTATCATCACCACACAAACTAAACCAAATCCATCAATATACCATAATAATACTTGCATAAACATCAAAACAACTCAATTATAAGCAACAAAACACAATCACAACCATATTTCACAACTAAAAACTTACACAATCCACAACTCTTATTTTCTTCACCAAACTTAACCTTTTCTTCAATCCAACCCCGAAATCAAAGTTAACTAAACAAATCAACCTCAAATACACCAAAATTAACCATAAAAAAACTACACCAAACATCCAACAAACTCATAAGCACAAACTCAAAAGAGATCAAAGAAACAAGTTGGAAACTTACCAAATATGAAGAAAATCCTTAAAACTCCAACTTGATCACTTGAACTCCTTCAATTGCTTGAGTTAGCAAGAAGCAAAACCTCTTTTCCCTTTGATAATGGTGATGTCTGGCCCTCTTGGAGAAGAAAGAAGAAGATGAAGATGGTTATTAACAAGTCAAACCAACCACTACTCTTAACCACTTAAATCCCCACTTCATCTCCACCAAGCAATTAAATTATTATAATATTATAAATATCAAATATCATATTCCATTAACATTTAATTTCTATTTGAAATAATTAAATATATCTTTTAACCTTATTAATAAGATGTTGACTTGTATATGTTGTATATATCTTCATATATACAAAATATACACACTACCCTTTCTCCTTTCTTTCCACTTAATCATATATACACTTTAAATCATTTAATTCAATTTTAGCAATTAGCATTTCCAAAATTTTAGGATATCATTTGGAATATTACATTTCTCCCCCTCTATAAATAAATTTCATCCTCAAAATTACCTGCTCTCAAGTCTGGAACAACTGGGGATACTGATCTCGCATCACTTGCTCACTCTCCCAAGTTGCCTCTTCCTTAGCATGATTCTTCCAAAGAACCTTCACAAGTGGCACTTTCTTATTTCTCAACTCTTTCACTTCATGTGCCAAAATAGCCACTGGTTCTTCTTCAAAAGTTAGATCCAGACTCACCTCAATAGATTCTATTGACAAAATATGAGATGGGTCTGACCTGTACCTCCGTAGCATAGAGACATGGAAGACATTGTGAATTCGATCCAATTTAGATGGCAAAGTGTGTCTATAGGCCACTGGTCCAACTCTCTCTAGTACCTCATAAGGTCTAATAAAATGAGGAATCAACTTTCCTTTGCGGCCAAATCTCAAAATTTTCTTTCAAGGAGACACTTTCAAACATACTTTATCTCCTACATTGAACTCTATGACTCTTCTTTTTAAATCTGAATATGATTTTTGTTGGTCTGAAGTTGCTTTCAAATAATCCCAAGTTATTCTCACTTTCTCTTCTATTTCTTTAATCAAATCGGGACCAACTAACTTACCTTCTCCAACCTCATCCCAACATAGAGGCGTCCCACATCTTCTACCATACAATGCCTCATAAGGTACCATTCTAATACTGGACTGATGATTATTGTTATAGGCAAACTCAATCAGTGGCAAAAATTTATCCCAACTCCCAGAGAAATCAATGATACAACTTCTCAACATATCCTCTAAAATCTGTATCACTCTCTTTGACTGCCCATCTGTCTGAGGATGGAAAGCAGTGCTAAAATGCAACCGAGAACCCAAAGCATCATGCAAACTTTTCCAAAATATTAAAGAAAACCGGGGATCTCGATCTGACACCAAAGAAATTGGGACTCCATGCAATCTCACTATCTCACTAATATACAGCTCAGCTAACCTTTCAAGAGAAAAATCCATCTGACCTAGAAGAAAATGAGCTATCTTTGTCAATCAATCAACTATCACCCAAATTGCATCCTACTTCTTCTAAGTCAAAGGTAAACCAGTCAAAAATCCATCTTTACTCGCTCCCATTTCCACTCTGGCACTGATAAAGGTTGGAGCAACCCAAAGGAACTTGGTGCTCGGCCTTCACTCTATGTGTGAGTGGGAATTTTTGCCCCCACTCTCGGTGGAATGGTTTTTGCGAATTTGGCACTGTTTAGGCTCGGGGCCTTAGAGAGCACAAACCTAGGTCCGGCAAAAATGGAGTCACCACCCGGATAGGCCGGGAAAAAAGAAAGGGTGGATGACTCAATTCCTAAGGAATCTCCAACCCCCTAATGGGTTCGAAAAGTTAGGTACATGTGGGGAAGGTGAGAAATGGCCCAACACCCCCACAACTCCTGGCTCATTAGAACCGACCTCCTTTACAGGTCTTAATATTATAAAGTTCTTAAATATAACAACATTATCAATATTACATGCAACAATTGAAATAAAGCATCGATATATTAAAAATCAAAACCATGTCCAAACAAAGCAAATAAATGGACACCCATCCGAGGATGAAAACATGTCCTTACATCTCATGCCTAAATAGGACACCCACCAAAAGGTAGAAACATGTCTTTTACATTGATTCTAAAATAGAAAAGTAATTTAAATTATATGATATTTAACTAATAAGGTACCCACCAAGTGGAAACATACCTCTTACAACATTTGGAAATCTAAATAAATTGATAAAAGTAAATAACCATTCATCATAAATAAATCATTCATCAAAGATATTAAATATCAATAGAAAGTAAACACCCATCCTTGATAAATTAAATAAACCAAGCATTGAACTTAAATAAATTAAAGCATATAAAATAAATCAAAGCATAGTCAAATATAAAATTGAATAAAGCAAGTAAAGATTCAAATTAAAACTACTGTTTCCATTTAAGAGTCTTTATTTCATGTGTTTAGGGTTTTGAAATTTATGGAATTAGGCTACTGTGATTTTAAGAGAATTAAAATGAATTAAAGTTTTATGATTCAAGAAGTTGGTAAAATTCTTTGATTAACTAAATTAAGGTTTGTGATGTAAAATCATGAAATTAGAGTTTGGGCTCTTCAAAACATTTAGATTATGACTATTAGCTATTGAATTATATTTTTAAGCTTACTGTGTAAAATTATAACATTTATGTTTATATGGTTTTTAAAGTTTTAAAGGATTAGGGTTTAGAAAAAATTAGGGTTTAAGGTTTTAAGGGGGTTAGGGTTCACTGTTTTGGGTTTTGGAGTTGAATTAGGGTTTTAGGATTTTTGAATTAGGGTTTCGGAGAATGAATTAGTTTTTAGAACTTGGAAAAATAATTGATAATTTTATGAAGTTTTATGAAAATAAACAAAAAGATTTAAAGTTTATAGAAGCAAAAAAGATGTTTTTAGGGCTTTTGGAAAGAAACAGAACTAAATTTAAGATTTTGAAAATTTGGAAATCAAATTAGGGTTTTGAGATTTTGAAGAAACAAAAATAATAATTTTAAGATTTTTGGAAAACAAAGCAACAAATTAAGGTTTTTTTAACTTTAGAAAAGGGGAATTGAAGTTCTAGGGTTTTTGGTTTTAAAGAAATAGAAACAACAATTTTAAGATTTTTGAATAATGAAGCTACTGTGAATTCATGAAACAAATAAAGAAATTCATACCTTGGTTTGTTGGTTCCTCCAAAAATCACATCTTGGATGAACAAGAACAAAGGCAAGCTTTGCTGCCTTTGATGGATTGAATTGCTTGTTTGCTCCCTCCAAAGTCTGATTCAATTTACTGCCAGAAGGAATTTTTAAAGTTTCAAAGTTTTCCTCCTCACTCTCGGTTTCCAATTTCCATCCAATTTTTTCCTCCTATTTCTCCTCCCTTTTTTGTGTTGTTTTTGGTCTTATTTATAGAAGTTTTTATGGTTCATTCCTAATCATTCATGGAACATAATATTTATTAAGAAAAGAAACCGAAACCTAATTGCATTAGGTTTCGAAAAAATTTGCGTCAGAAAAATTTCGCTAGCGAAAAAAACTACTGCGGAAAAATTGCACTGGTAAAAAAAAATTGCGACAGTTGGCTGCAGCAGGGGGTGAGGACCAGCCTGCTGGCCATTTCGCCGCATTGATTTTGGGCGATGATTTTTTCATCGCCAACTTTTTCGTCGCCGATTTTTATTTTTATTTTTATTTTTTTGTTTATTATTATTATTTATTAATAAAAATTAAATACTAAAGCAAAAATTATTTAATTAAGATAACACAAAAATTATTTTGGACTTAATAAAAATATATTGGACAACACAAAAATTATTTTGGACTAATTAAAATATATTGGACCGGACTGTGTCAAAAAGTTTTGGTCAAAAAATCAGCAGCGCGAGAGCTGTCGGACCCGTGGGCTGTGCTTGCAGCAATTGCGCTGGCGAAAATGGGCGCAGCGAGCCAATTTCGCAGCCAATGGCATTTGGCTGCAAAATTGGTGTCCCAAATCACAGCCGGTGGCATATGGCTGTGAAATTGGTATCCCAATTCGCAGCCAGTTCATTTCTGTGGCAAATTGGGCTGCCGCGAGCCAGTGCGACCGCGCGACGCTCACCTATCCGTCCGATTTTTCATTTTTTCATATTTTTTATTTTTATTAAAAATAACTATGAAATAATATTAGTAATTAAAATATTATTAAAATAAATAAAATACCACAAAAAATTATTTTAGACTATCGGATTTGAATGGGTCAAAAATTAAGGGTCTACACTATGACAAGTGAGACATTTGGATACAAACTTCGCTATGTCCCTCTTCATATCTGACCACCAATAATATTGCTTCAAATCATGATACATCTTAGTATTCCCAGGGTACATAGCAAAAGTCGACTGATGTGCATCCTCCAAAATTATCGTTTTCAATCTTGCATCGTTAGGAACACACAACCTATCTCTATACCACAAACTTCTATCACCTCTCACATGAAAGTCTCGACTCTCCCCCTTTTGGAAATCCAAAACAATTTTTTAGATTTTCTTATCTGCCAACTGAGCCTCTCTAATATGATCCAACAACACCGGTCTCAATTGCAACTAAGCCAACAAAGCACCATCATCACATGATTCAAAACTAGCATGCAATGCTCTCAACTCAACAAGCAATGAAAGCGAATAAGCAGTCAAAACTGCCAAAGACTTTCGACTCAAGGCATCAGTAACAACATTTGCCTTACCAGGATGATAATCAATCAAACAGTCATAGTCTTTAATCAACTCCAACCACCATCTCTGCCGAAGATCCAGCTCTCTCTGAACACCCAAGTATTTTAAACTCTTGTGATCTGTATAAATGAAACACTTCTCTCCATACAAGTAATGTTGCCAAATCTTCAAAGAAAAAATTATAGCTACAATTCCAAATCATGCATCGGGTAATTAAACTCATGTGGCTTCAACTGTCGAGAAGCGTAAGCTATGACTCTACCCTCCTGCATCAAAACACAACCTAAACCACTATGTGAAGCATTACTGTAAATCACATATGGTTTATCTTCCACAGGCAAGGTAAGAACAGGAGCTTGAGTCAACATCTCCTTCAACTGCTCAAAGCTTGCTTGACACCAATCTGTCCACACGAATCTAACTCCCTGTTGAAGTAATCTAGTGAGTGGAGTAGCTATCAAAGAAAAACCCTTCACAAACCGTCGATAATAGCCTGCCGAACCCAAAAAACTTCTAACTTCAGTCACTGTCTTCGGTGGACTCCAATTCAAAATAGCTTCAACTTTACTCGGATAAACTCTTATACCCTCTGCTGAAACCACATGACCGAGAAAAGTCACTTGATCAAGCCAAAACTCACATTTAGCCAGCTTAGCATACAATTGCTTCTCTCTCAAAGTCTGCAATACAATTCATAAATGCTTGTCATGATCCTCCTCATTGCTTGAATACATCAAAATATCATCAATAAAGACCACCACAAACTGATCTAGATAGGATCTAAACACCCTATTCATCAAATCCATGAATGCTGCTGGTGCATTCGTCAATCCAAAAGGCATTACTAAGAACTTATAATGCCCATACCTCGTGTGGAAAGTTATCTTAGGTACATCTTCATCTCTGACTCTCAACTAATGATTACCTGATCTCAAATCAATTTTAGAGAAAACTACTGCTCCCTTCAACTGATCAAAGAGATCATCTATCCTAGGCAAAGGATACTTGTTCTTTATGGTCACCTTATTTTACTGTCGGTAATCAATACACAATCTCAAAGTACCATCCTTCTTCTTCACAAACAAAACAGGCGCTCCCCATGGAGACACACTAGGGCGAACAAACCCTTTATCCAACAACTCTTGCAACTGCACCTTCAACTCTCTCAACTCAGCGGGTGCCATTCGATAGGGAGTAATAGAGGTAGGAGTGGTACCAGGCAACAAATCAATACCAAATTCCACCTCTCTCTTAGGGGGTATCCCTGGAAACTCCTCAGGAAAAACATCTAGAAATTCAGTACCTATGGGTATACTATGAAGCTAAGAACCCACTACTCTGGTATCACCACGTGAGCAAGATAAGCCTCACATCCCTTCCGAATCAACCTCCTAGTTGCAACAGCTGAAACAAACATGGATAAAAGATGTCTCTGCTCACTAGATACCATCACACTCCTACCATCACAGGTTCTCAGGGTAACACACTTCTGCTGGCAATCTACCACAGCCCCATGATTAGATAACCAATCCATGCCTAAAATTAAATCATACTCCTTAAAATTCATCTCAATCAAATCACCAAGACACTCCTTATCCTGTACTACAACTGAACTATTACGATACACCTTGCTAACTACAACACTATGCCCTAAAGGATTTGCCACCAAAACATCAAATCCTAGGGACTCTAAATGCTTTTCAGTCACAGGTGTTGCGCTCTAATTAACACTACTAGAAGTACACTCGCAAGTATACGAGGCTGCTGTAGTATTTTGGTGAACACCTCAAGGTCGTCTCACAAGGAAGCTAGATAAGCTAATTATTTATCAAATCATAAATAACAAATTATCAATAAAATTGAATTGTTAAAAAACTAATGAAAACAGAACGAGTTGAATTTAGAGCAATGAAAGTAAACTGAACATATATATTGATTCACTTAATAGAAAGGTCTAGGGTTTGTACTTCTCTACTAACTTATATGTATGAATGGCTATTCCTCTTAATCGATTTAATTTCAAAGAATAGATTTCAAGCAACTTAATTAATCGAATCAAGGAAATTAGCTCTCGCATTCAAACCTCTTTCAAATAATCTTGTTACAATTGAAATGATCATTTTCTTAGGTTTATATTTCTAATTCACCTAAGTCCTTAATTGAATTGTTCCAGCATTAGACTTCATTTCTCAATTCTTCATCCAATACCTCAAACACATAATTGGTGGCCAATCAATTATATATTAACTTTAATCCATTCAATTAAAGATAAAAGAAACAATTCATTTAAGAGCAATAACCATTTCATACAATCATAGTAGATCCATACAAACCCTAAACTAGATTAAAATTAGTTCATAATGATGCTATCAAACAAATTCATCTCATTAAAATTCAAAGAAATTAATTTATACATTAGAGAATTCATGAATACAATTCCAATGAAACTTAAGAGATAGAGTTTGAGAACAAAACCAAATTACAAACTTCCTTTGGCTTCTGAAGAATCTCTTGCTCATATTTTTGCTAAAAGAATAATGAAATGGCTAAAACTAATTTAATCTAGAGTGTTTGCATGAAAGTGTAATCAAAATTCAAAAGAAAATGAAGAATAGCTCAAAAGTTTGTCTTTGACGACTGGAAAAATGTGTAACCCTTTCAATTACCCTAATCTTCTTATTTATACAAAACCCTCGCTCAAAATTTGCATTTCCTTTCTTTCCTTAGCCTCATGGTGTGACACGGCCAGTGGCTTGGCCGTGTCACCTGGATGTGTCACCTTCTGTGTAATCTTTCTTCTTTGCTTCTATGGAAATAAGTGTGACACGGCTCCTGGCCGTGTCATGTGACATGACCAGTGGCTTGGCCGTGTCACCTAGGTGTGTCAGCTTATGTGTAATCTTTCCTTCCTTTCTTGGTTCCCTTGGTTTTGTTCTTTAGGTGAGACACGGCCAGTGGCTTGGCTGTGTCTCCTGCCCGTGTCATGATCTGTCAAAATTTTGCTTGAGGTGACACAGCCAAGCTTGATTTGGCTTGGCCATGTCTTGCTGTTCATGCTTTTCTTTATTTGTTTTGGTCTTCCAAGGGAGTTTTTTGTATATTAACCTAAAACAAACACTTGAAACACACTTTAAACAAGAATTAAATGAAACATTAACCAAAAACACATAAACATCACACTAAAAACTAGTACAAAAATGACATAAACACTGAAATAAATTAAAACTACCAAAATTGGTGAAATCACTAAACAAAAAGATTAAAACTACTAAAACACATGAAGAAAACAATAATCATCATAATAAATAAGTTACAATTCTATGACAAAAACTAATAAAACAACTACCCCACACTTAAAACTTTGCTTGTCCTCAAGCAAATTCACATGGCATAAATTAAAAACTCAAATAACCTTAACTATAATTCAAGTATATAAGATGAAATCCTTTAAGACTCAGCCATAAATAAATGCAATTTACTTCAATCATGATTTTCTTAACTCATTCATTAATCCAGACATAACAAATCTCCTCTCTCATCTAAGTGTTTCACTCAATTTCAAAGGTAATTCACTCAAACCACTCATGACTGCATACTGCCATAAACTTGCTTAATTATCCAATCTCTCACTGATTTTCTCTAGAAATAATCTGAAGGTCTTTTTATTTGGATGTAATGGGGCTAAGGTGAAGGTGTGAGAAAAGACATTTAAGTTGGAACATCAAGAAATGGAGTATCTAAATTAGACAATACTCTTGCTTAGAAACTTGTAACTCCCTCAAATGGCATATTCATCAACCCTTGATAATCTCTCATACTTGCATACTTAAAGAAAAGTACATGAGTCGAAATTCCTCTTTGATGACTAATGGAAGAAAATATATGAATTTTGTATATATATATTCTCTTATATATATATATACATATATATATACAAAATATAGAATTGCATGGAACATCTAGCTCAAAATGTAGAGGAAAAGAATAATTGACTCTAAGTCAAATACAATGTGCAAAGTATGCATTTCAGCCCCAAATATTACTAAAGCAATACTATTGTTTTTTAAATTGCTTACCCCACACTTATGAATTAAACCACCCTATTGTCATATCATAAGAAACTCCATTCCGTAATGAAGGTATGATAATAATAGAAAAATGTTGAGTTGTGAATTGTATTGATCAATAAAAAAAAAGTCAAAGGCTCAACTTGGCTCACTAAGGAATTCATAATTAAGGGAGGTCTTTTTAAGCTAAAGGGGGGAATCCTAATTTGCCTTCATCATTTTAAAACTTGAGATGAAATCATAATGTGAGTTCAATTAGTATGCAAAAGCAATCTCTACAGATGCAAAATCATGAAGGTGCACACTTAAGAAAGAAAGTCGATAGACAATAATATTCAATCTATGAGGCTCAAAACTCACAAAGGGTGGGTTCTCAAAGATTTATATGTCATGAATTGCAGAATGTGAAAATTGATCCTGAATGAATTCAAAAGCTAATCTCTATGCTGATACTAAAGGCTCAAATATAATGCTAGAATTATAGAAAAGTCAATAAGTTTCCAACAATTATACCATGAACAACGCACAATATAACACACAAAGACAAACAAAACAAAAATTAAAGGGAAGCTTAAAGATTACCCCACACTTATAAATTACATTGTCCTCAATAGAAACAAGGATAATAAAGAAAAGAGTTAAGGTACAACCTATTTTCCATTGTTCCCTTGTGGGGAAAACGCTACCTTTTCACACACAAACATCAATTGTTCAGAAACAAAATACAATATATATATATATAATAACCAAAATATAAAGTGTTAACATTAAAAACAAAAATGAAAAATAACAGCGAAAATATTCTATAACTAAATACAAGAAAGTAAGGAATTTTCTCAAAAGATTAGAGCCAATTTGATCTATGGTGACGGAGGATGTGATGATGATGCAGCTGAAGGATGGAGGCTCAGAATCATAGCAAGGTTGTTATTGATTTGGTCCAATTGCTGCAAGACAGCAGCATGGTTACGATCGACCTTGCTTTCCAGTGCCTCTATCCTATTAAGTATCTCCTGATTGTCCGGGACCGGAGCATCTT
The DNA here is from genome assembly GCA_947685225.1 of Garcia nutans. Lineage (NCBI taxonomy): Eukaryota > Viridiplantae > Streptophyta > Magnoliopsida > Malpighiales > Euphorbiaceae > Garcia > Garcia nutans. Next base: position 53,771,822 of record CANTUV010000007.1, read on the forward strand.
CATCCAAATTAAGAGAATCTGAGTCAGAATCCTCATGGACTAGTGTTCTCTTTTGTCGGCCCCCTGGTGCATCTGGCTCAGCTGAAGCCATCACATAGACCCCTCCCCTGTTCACAACCATATGCATCTTCTCAAGTGTGGCCAAATCTAATGAATCATTACCCAAAATTTTAGTCATACAGCAGTTACTTGGGTCAAAATCATCAAGAAGGGCTATCACTAAAGTGGTAACCAATCCTCCAATACAAATAGCACCCTTCTTTTTGTTCGCCACATTGTCAAAAACATCAGCCAACCAATAGCCAGCACTAACGGGTATGGCATTACAAGCACAGTCCAAGAAAAAGAGCTCACTAATTTCCACTACACCCGGGCTTTCCTTCCATACAAAAAACCCACAAGACATAAAGCGATGTAAATATCTTAGAGCGGGATTACTCAATTTTGTTGCTTTGGCCAATTTGGCCACATAAGTTCCCGAGCCCAGTGCTCCCCATGCAAATTGTTGTTTAAAACCCTTAGGTACAGATTTTTTTCCCTTGTTGATGGAAACCAAAGATAGCATTCAATTGCTCAATACTAACTACACAAGGTTTCCCAAGCAATTTAAAATTCAACCTAGTGCAAATTTTTTGTTCATCTCTTTCAACCTTAAGAGAGGTTAAAAATTCCAAAGTAAGCTCTTGAAATTGCAAAGGTCGAAGGGAAACAAATTTCTCCCACCCAAGGTTTTGAACATAGCAATAAAAAATTATCCCTAATATGAAGAGCATTAAGGGATTCATCGCTAACATACCTCGTTGGAAAGAAACCCCTAGTGAGAAGAGTCGCTCTCCTTGAAGATGAAGAAGATGAAGATGGAGCTGCAGTTGGAGGTTGCCTCCTCTTGTGGTGGAAAACCATCTTTGTTCTAGGCATATTGATAGATTTGGAAAAATTTTAAGCTTTAACATATTTAATTATTTTTGGATGAGAAAAGAAGAAGATTGAATGGGTTGATTTTGGTTTTGGTGAAGAAAAATGGAGAATTAACGGGATTTTTGAAGCTTTTAGAAAACAAAAATGGAGGTCTTGGAGAGAATGAGTCGAGAGAAAGAGAAAGGAAAAAGGAAAACTAGGGATTTAAAATGAAAGAAAAGCGCAAAAACCATGTTTTTAAGTTTGAAAATTGATGGGATACGGCCAAGCTTATTTTAGCTTGGCCGTGTTTGATGGGTTTGGAGGGACACGGCTAGTGACTTGGTTGTGTCCCCTGAACGTGTTTGGTACTATAAAACAAAAGATTGCAAGATAAAGAAAGGGACACGGCATAAGCTTGGTCGTGTCTCTGTGACACGGCCAAACCTTTTGGCCATGTCTGGAACTGTGTATTTTTGGGTTTGCTTGACACGGCCAGTGGCTTGGCCGTGTCAAGTGGCAGTGTCCTTCACTGCCATTTTGGCTATTTTTTTTCTTTTGTTATTATTTATTTTTTGTCACCAACTCTAAAAGAAATGCAATCCTCTTCCTTGCTTAACCCTGAAACACATCAAAAAAAATAAAAACCAATCAAAGCACCTATTCCATTTATTTAAACCAAACATGAAATTAAAATTGCTAAATATAAAATTATAACTATGAAAAGAAATGCAAACCGATGGGTTGCCTCCCATTTAGTGCTTCTTTAACATCGTGTAGCTGGACATTACTGCAAGACTTAAGGATTGTAGATCAAAGTACTATCGATGATCCTTACTTCTTGGAACCCTTCATTATATGGTTTAACTCTCTGTCCATTTACTTTAAATGTTTCATTCGTTCGAGAGTTAAGCAATTCTATAGCACCGGAAGGATATACCTGAGTTATCTCGAAAGGACCACTCCATCGAGACTTGAGTTTTCCTGGAAATAGACGGAGACGAGAATTAAAAAGCAAAACTTTCATACCTGGGCTCAATGTCTTTCGCATTAAAATTCTATCATGAAGTGCTTTAGTGCAGTCCTTATAAATCTTCGAACTCTCATATGCCTCATTCCTTAGTTCATCTAACTCTAAAATTTGCAGAAAACGTTCTCTCTTTGCCTTGTCCAAGTCTAAGTTCAGAGTCTTAATTGCCCAATACGCCTTGTGCTCCAACTCCACTGGTAAATGACAAGCCTTACCGAAAACCAATTGGTATGGACTGATACCCAAAGGAGTCTTGAAAGCAGTTCGATATGCCCACAATGCATCATTCAATCTACTTGCCCAATCCTTCCTTGATAAGTTGACTATTTTTTCCAGAATTCCTTTGATTTGCTTGTTGGATGTCTCAACTTGTCCTGAAGTTTGTGGATGGTATGGGGTCGCCACCTTGTGTTTCACACCCGATTTGTGCATTAATTTCTCAAAAAGTGTATTGCAGAAATGACTTCCCCCATCACTGACTATCACTCTTGGCGTTCCAAATATGCTAAGAATGTATTCCTTCACAAATTTAACAACCACATTAGCATCATTAGTACGGGTGGAGATTGCCTCCACCCATTTTGAAACATAATCAACAACAACTAAAATGTACTCATAACCAAAAGACTTGGGAAAAGGACCCATGAAGTCTATTCCCCAAACATCAAACAGTTCAACAACAATATAAGATTGAAGGAGCATTTCATTCCTCCTTCCAATGTTACCTACTCTTTGACAGCAGTTACAATGCTTACAATATTCTTGAGCATCTTTGAATAAAGTAGGCCAGTAAAATCCACTTTGAAGCACTTTTTCTGCAGTCTTTCTCCCTCCAAAATGACCACCACAGTGAAGGTCATGACAAAATTGAAGAACACTCAGTTGTTCTTCCTCAGATACACACATGCGAACTATCTCTTCTTTGCATATCCAGAATAGGTAAGGTTCATCCCAAAAATAAAATTTACTCAAGTGCAAAAACCTTTTTTTTTCCTGAAATGATATGTCATAATGCAAAATACCACAAGCAAGATAGTTAGCAATATCTGTAAACCAAGGTGAATTCATCACCGCAAACAACTACTCATCAGGAAATGCTTCTAGATTTTTATGAATGCTATCAGATGCAAGATTTTCACCAAAGAAGGGTAATCTAGATAAATGATCAGCTACAACATTTTCCCTTCCCTTAGTATCCTTGATTTGAAAATCAAATTCTTGCAATAATAACACCCATCTAATTAAACGAGGTTTAGCATGTTGTTTTGTCAAAAGATATTTTAGAGCTGCATGATCTGAATGCACAATAATTTTAGACCCAATCAAATATGCTCTAAACTTATCTAAGGCAAAAACAACAACTAGCATTTCTTTTTCAGTTGTTGTGTAATTAACTTGAGCACTATTTAGGGTCAAGCTAGCATAATAGATCACTTTCAAAAATTTCTCAACCCTTTGCCCAAGGACAGCTCCTACTGCATGATTGGAGGCATCACACATAATTTCAAAAGGTAAAGACCAAACAAGAGCTACAATTATCGGTGCACTGGTCAATTTTTCCTTAAGGGAATTAAAGGCTTGCATGCATTGTGCAGTAAATTCAAATGGAACATCTTTCCCAAGCAAATGACACAATGGTTGGCTTATTTTAGAAAAATCTTTAATAAACCTCCGGTAAAAACCTGCATGCCCTAGAAAACTTCTTATTCCCTTAACAGAGGTAGGTGGGGGTAACTTAGCAATCAACTCTACCTTAGCTTTATCCACCTCAATCCCTTTACTAGACACAACATGGCCTAATACAATGCCCTGAGTAACCATGAAATGACTCTTTTCCCAAGCTCTTATCTTCCAAGATGAAATCATGAGTAGTTGAGGCCCCAACAGAGTAGAGACACGAGAGACATCCATTTGGGTTGTAACTTCTCCGTGACATGACCCTACAAGTGATCCTTTCATTAGCTCTCTTTTGCCTATTATTTCCTTTGAGGTTTGCCAATGTTGATTACTTTCCTTAACTTGAAGGCTTTGTATGACAAAACATTTTTTTTATTTTAAAAATCATATTTTGGCTTTGTCCAATCAGTGTCATTATACCTCATGACTTGAATTTCCAAATTAACATATCTATAACACGACAACCCTAGTTACCATACTAAAGTCAAGAATTATTTCTATTTAAGCAAGAACGGTTGTACTTGAGATAGGCACATACATATTACTTTGCCAAAGGTCTCACTAAGTTTAAATATTGTCTATCTCATATGCATGCTTATTCAAACAATCTTCACTAATAGACTCTACCTACCAAGAGAGATCAACGGGTCATTGATAGGCTTGAAACATGGTCTATAAGTGATACGGGTTAAATGAAGGTCATTTTTAGATTGGAGCTGATGTGACACTACTGATAAACCTTCACACCGCAATCTTCTTGATGGAACCATTTTCACCTTCTGGGCATCACTTTTATTTTCTGACTTCATGAAAATACAAAGCTTGAATGTCCTTCCTTTCTCTTTATAGAAATCTAGATCAAATCAGTATTATCTTAATCTTTAGACCACCATTTTTCTTCCTCTTTCTTTTCCATCCTTTTCCCTTTTTGAATATCAAGTCTAAGATTTTTAAGATAGTGGACCTAGAGCTATATTGAATAAAATGAAAGATGGTCTTTTCCCTTATGTATTTGAGTATTTGGTTGGGCTGGACCAATTCAAGTCAATCTGTCCATGCAAACTAAGTGAAATTCTTCTGCTACTTTTGGTAAAAAGAACCCTTTGTTGGCTTTCTAAACTGCTCTTGTTGGGTTTTATTTTATTTCTATTTTATTTCTCTTTTCTTTTCTTTTTCTCTCTCTGTTCTTTTTCCTTTCTTTTCTTTCTTCTTCCCTTTTTTTATTTTTACCATAGCTCCAAGAAAGTTGTCTTGTCTGCACCATTCTATGCTTTTCACTATGGATGAATGGAGGAGAGTGAGTTTGCTTCAACAAAGATAAATCATTTGTTGCCCTGATGTCATCTTAATATATCAGAGATATTAGGTCTAGTATCAGGTGAACTTCAACTATCTTTATGGTCTTGACTATGCATTCCTTTCTTCGATCTTCTTGCCCCTTCACCTTAGTGATAATTAGACTTGTCATAAAAGTCACAACAGCATATGGTAGGTTATCGAGCTTATATGCCAATAAGGAGCAAGCTGAAATCTCATGAAGGCTCAAAAGGACAACTAGGGATTAATATTTAATTGGGTGGATTCTAGTTCTTGGCTTACTAAAAAATGCCTAGATCAGCTCTCTCTTAAATAAGCAGAGTTTAATTTCATCTCAAAAGTTTATCAAAAGATGTTCTGAGACTGACTAGGACCTAGACACTCATAATTATGTAGGAACCCTCTCTAAGCAAACATACACAGCTCAAAGCTATAGAACAACTCCCTCACCTAGTAAATTCATTTGGATCATGATGTATAGATACACTAATTCATGAATATCAAGATAGACTCATCATCAGTTGAGCAACAAAATGAACAAAGACCATTTAAAATTTAATGAAAATAATTTATTCATACAAACCTAATTAGAAAAACATAATTGTTCCAATTAAATATTAAAGAAAGAAAAATTAAAGAGCAACATTCAAGCTAAGGGAAGTTCATTAAGTTGAGCTTCTTCTCTCTTCACATCTTTAATACTCTTAACTTGAAAAGAAGATATGACAAAATCTTCCTCCAATCCTCTTCCTACCATGAAGGTTAATGGTGGAGGTGCTCTTCCAAATTTAGGCAAAGGATTCCTCTTGGTATTGGGCTTATCAGGCTCAGGTAACTTTCTACTGTTAATCGAATCTTGGATCTCGTGCCTTAAACAGGTGCATTTATCTATTTTATGCCCTTGCATTCGATGAAATTGATAGAAGGCCTTGGCATTAAAGTTTGATGGTAGAGGAACGTGTAGAGGTTGAGGAGCCAATGATTATAATAATCCCTTTTTCTGTATCTTGTTGAAAACTGAAGACAGAAGTTTTCCCAACTCTAAAAATTATCTTCTATTTTCTTGACTAGTTGCCGCATTGACATCCACTGCATTTTGTGTACTGTGGCTGCCAAACTGATAATTCACCCTCTCGTTCTTTCTTATAGAAAAATGGCTCTTCTCCCATTCCTATTCTTCTATCTGTAAATAAGCTTGGAGAAGATCTTTGAAATCTCTAATAAGGGTGTGAGATAGTCTCTCATAAAGGTTGGGCATGACACCTCTCACTATCATTCTGATCTAGTCAGATTCATTGGGCCTCTTCTTAAGCAGTGTAGTCTCCTCCATCTCTTCACATAATCAACAAAATTTTCATTCTGCTTTTGCCTTATTGATTCTACCTCCATAAGAGTCACTTCCAATTTAGCATTGTACCCATACTTCTAGATGAAGGCTTTATACATCATATTCCAATCTTTTTGGGTACTTTCCTCTAAGGTGTTAAACTAATTCTGTATAACAGGATCTAACAAGAGCATAAAGTACCTTAGAGTTTGAGCCTTAGTAGCTCAACCAGATTGCATGGCAGTGATGTACTGCTTAACATGTAAGTGAGGATTTCTTGTACCATTGTACTTAGCAAAAGAAGGCATTTTGAACTTGTAAGGAACTTCCTCCTCTTACTCAAATAGCTTGTCCACTTCTAATACCTTTTTAGTTTTTAGCTTCTTCTCAAACTTCTTCTCCAAGACAACAATTAACTTTTCTACATTAGTGGTCTCAGTCTTTTCAATAGTTGATCTTTCCACACCCTTTGGTTCTTTCTTCTTATCTTGAGAATCTTGGAAATACTTAGCCCAATCATCATCATCAATCATTACTTTGTCATCATCAGAGGCTGCTTCACCAACCTTAGCCTATTATTCCCCAATAGTGTAGCCAGCTGGCTCTTCACAGTCTCAGTCAGGGCCTCCTTCAGTTCTCCCATCTTGGCATTGAGGGTGTTGTTCACCATCCTTTTAATTTGTTTAGGTTCCATTGCTTTCGGTGAGAAGCTGACTGATTTGCTACTGGACCCTACGTCACTGGCATAGATTGGATTGTCGTACACTCCTGAACTGTTGTACTCCAGGTCTGTGAGCCAGAAAGGACAAATGCCATGTAATGCAATGCGTGTATGTATGTATGCATGAATGCACAAGTAACAAATAAACAATGATAATTAGGACATTGCTTCCAGCCTTATGACTTACACACACGAATGGCGAGTCTCCTTTCCTAGGTATGTGATCAACAAAATATCAACATGGGATATTCTATTTTCAAAAAATTGCCTCAAACGATTTCAACCAATAGTTATATTTTCAAACATAGAAGTGAGTCCATGATAATTCTCATTAATTAGGCTTTAATCCATTGAGTTAACTAAAAATAGCTTTTATGCTATGTTGGATTAAAACAAAAGTACGAGGTTTATCATAAATAAATATCTCATTTGGAAAAACAACTAATGATTCATGCAAATAAACAAGCTCATGATTAATGATTCTTGGTATAAATTAGGCCCACAATTGATTTTTGGTATTCCATAATCGACCTAAATAGTTTGCAAGCCCATTAAAAAAAGATGGCAATGAAGTGAAAAAATAATTTTGTTTTTAAGCCCATTGTAAAAGGTTTGTTTAAAAATGAATTTTGGGCTTTGTAGCTTGGGCCACGAGGTAGGAAAGAATTTTTGACCCATTTTAGAAAAGTTTTATGTCCAAAGGCCATCTTGAAAATTTTAAAAATAGTTTTGGCCTTTCGGATTTAAAGGAAAAATTACTTTGAGCTTACAATATAGGTAGGTCATATTAAAAAAAACAAACCAAATAAGCCATGATTCAAACCAAGATAAATTAATCATAGTCAAACAACAAACATTTGGGCAAAAACCTAAAGAAAGTAGCTAGGCTAATTACATGAGTTTTAGTCTTTGGGTTGAAAAGCTTAGGTTTCCATACCAAGTATATACCAAAAGGTACAAGGCTATGAATGGTTATTGCATGCTCGATCTTCATACCTTGAGTGAAAGTATAGTATCTCTTACATAACACAACACAGGTGACACAGGCATCCTAACTCACGCACACAATGCAATCTAAATGATGCAATGGATAATATTATAATAAGAAAGAATAAAAAAATATAAAGACCAACAAAATGAACTTCTCCTATCCCAGTGGAGTAGCCACTGTGAGTGGCGATTTTTGCCCCCACTCCTATGTGGAATGGTTCTTGCGACTTCGGCACTGTTAGGCTCAAGGCCTTAGAGAACACTGGCCTAAACTCGTAGAAAATGGAGTCACCATCAGGACGAGTAGGGAAAATATAAAGGGGTGAATGACTCGATTCCTAAGAAATCCCCAGCCCCCTAATTGGATCAAAAAGTTAGGTACGCATGGGGAAGGTGAGAAATGGCCCAGCACCCCCCCAAAGTGCCCGGTTCATTGGAATCAACCTCCTTTTCAGGTCTTAATACTATTAAATTCTTAACTTATTAAAATATCATCAAAATTACATGCAAAATAAAGAAATATTTATTAAAATCAAGAATTTTTGAACCAAAAAAAGGGCACCTGTACAAAACTAAAACATGCCCTTACAATAATGTACAATATCCAAACTATAAATAAATAAAAATAGGACACCCACCAATTGGTGGAAACATATCCCTTACAATTATCCTAAAGTTTTTAATTAAATTAAACTACAAAAAATAAATAAATAAAACAAATAAGAACCCATTAGTGAAAACCTGCCTTTTACAAATCTATTTAAAAATACATATAAATCTAAAGAAAAGAATAAAGCAAGAGACAAATATTACAATATATATGAAAATAATTGAATTATTAAAAAAAATAATGAACAAACCTTAATATTAGCCCATTAAGGAAATATAATGTGCGGCGACATAAGTCGCTCCTACGGGGGTCAAGAGGCAGCGCCCGCAAAAGGTAAACGATTTATAGGATATGATTTTTTTTTAGGAAACTAGGGTTTCTTTGTAAGCTAGGATTTTATATTTATATAAATTAGGGTTTTATGATACCATTAGGGTTTTGATGTTTACTGTGATTACATGAACAGTAGCCACCGCATGCTAATTTAGACAAGTATATGTCCTGGATATATAGATTGCTACTGGATGGATTTAAGCATAATTTATGACAATAGAAATCAAAAGAATAAAAACTATCAAGGGGAATTAAATTAACTATTAGGTTAAAACTTTTTCACTTACTGGATTCATTATGGTTACTGTATATTTTAATATAAATTAGATTTAGAAAACCGAACCTGTGTCGAAGTCTCCACCAAAATTGATGAATTGAAATAAACTTGCTTATTGCTACTGTCTACACCAATTATAGTTCTGGCCAAGCTAAGATAAAGACTGTGATTACTGCCTTTGGTGTGTTGATGCTTTGTTAACATGTGTCAATTGCTTTTATATTCCTAAATTGTTGATAAAACATTCTTTGTTGCTTCGTGTTAATTGCCAATGGTTGCTAATGTTGTCTCCCTTTTACTCCATCTTTTAACCATGTATTTATAAGGAAACAATCACTTAACCCTAAACCTAAACTGGCTAATCCGAGTTTTAAACGAATTATAGCTTGATTAGTAAATTAAATTGTTGGTTAGAATTCGGATTTGCAGGAGCTCATATAGATTTGGAGGTTCCAAATCAATATGGAGCCAACCCATATCAATTTGGAAGGTCCAAATCGATAATATGAGCTTGGCTCCGATTTTGACATGTCCCAACTCAAACCAAACCATAATTTTTAATTTCTTTAGGACTGAACCTATTTTACCATTTAATTTGGGCTTTTATGAATTGGACCCTCTAATATTTAAGCTTTAAAATTAGATTTAGGTTATTTAAAAGGTAAGCCTCTTAAACCTAATCCGTGCCAAAATTAAGGGTATACACTTATTTGTATGATGTTTTTCCTGATGGTTGCTTACATTCAAGTAATGGTAACATGAGAATTTTTAATATTAACTCTGTTGATACACAATCATTAAATTTGGAAACAACCGACAATCCTAAAAATATTAGCATAGCATTTGATCTTACTCCTAAAGAGAGAGAGAAAGAGTGAGATTAGAAAAAAAATATATTTAAAAAATATGAAAAAGTCTCTGCTTGGTATTATGAGGATATGCCTGGAATTGATTGAGATATAGCCAAGCACATGATTCCCACTTACACTCACATGAAACCTGTCAAACAAAAGATTAGATGGTTAAGGTTGGAATGAGCAGAGTTGATCAAAGAAGAAGTCACTAAGCAGATACAATTGAAGTTCCTTAAAGTGATAGATTATCCAGACTGGTTAGCTAACATAGTTCCCATGCCAAACAAAGATGGAAGAATTAGGGTTTGTATGGATTATAGAGACTTGAATAAGGCTTCCCCCTAAGGATGACTTTCCTTTACCCTATATAGATGCTCTTATTGATAGTGCAGCTTCTAGCGTGCTACACTCATTTGTCGATAGATTTTCCAGATATAATTAAGTGCTAATGGCCAAAGAGGATAAAGTTGAAACTGCCTTCATTACTACGTGGGGTATATTTTGTTATAAGGTGATGCTGTTTGGGTTGAAGAATACTGGAGCAACCTACCAGAGGATGGCCATCACCTTATTTAATGACATGATGCATAAGAAAGTTGAGGTCTATGTTGATGATATGATGGTAAAGTTGGATACAAGAAAGCAGCATTTCCAAAACCTAGGGAAATTCTTTTTTAGAGAAATGAAGTATAATTTGCAGTTGAATCCAAAGAAGTGTGTGTTTGGAGTTTCTTCAGGTAAAATGTTGGGGCATGTGATAGGCCCAAATGGCATTGAGATTGACCCTAGAAAATTTAAGGCAATCAGGGATATGCCAACCCCTAAGACAAAGAAGGAAGTTTGGGGATTCATCAGAAGGTTACAATACATTAGAAGGTTTATAGAAAAGCTTACCACAATCTGTGAACCTATCTTTAAATTGCTTAAAAAGAAACAACTGGTCAAGTGGAATAAAGAATGTCAAAAGGCCTTTGAGCGTATAAAAGTGTATTTGTTGAATCCATCTATTTTGAAACCACCTAAACCCCGTAAATGGTTGTTACTATACTTAGCAGTAGAAGAAGAGTCGATATGAGCAATGCTAGCCCTAGCAGATGAATTAGGGGTTGAGTATGATATCTAGTATTTGAGTAGAAAGCTCCTACCTTATTTAAATATAGTATCTTTGAAAAGACCTGTATAGCTATGGTTTTGTCATCTAAGAAGTTGCAACATTACTTCTAATCTTATAGTGTTCAAGCAATTTCCAGGATGGATCCAATAAAATATTTAAAGGAGACACCCTCATTGATTGGGAAGTATGGCCAATGGTTGATAATTTTAAAAGAATTTGAGATCGAGTATATAACTAGGAAAACCATCAAAGGTAGAGCAGTAGCTAAATTCCTAGCTCAACAACCATTGTCGGATAGTGAGGAAGTGATTTTGGAATTTTTCAAATGAATATTTAGAGGTCATAGAAGAACAAGGATAGATATGTATTTTGACAGAGCAGTAAATAAAAAGGGGGCTAGCCTAGGAGTAATTTTGGAATCCCCAAAAGGAGAGCATATTCCTTTGGCTAAGAAGTTGAGGTTCAGGGCAACCAACAACATGGTAGAATATGAAGCATGTATCTTTGGTATGGAAACCTTGATAATTATGAAGGTTGATAAAGTGCAAGTTTTTGGTGATTCATTGTTAGTGATATCCCAAGCGAATGGAGAATGGGAGTTGAAGGAAGAAAAGTTAAAGCCATACGATGATTATTTAACCATGATGAAGAAGAATTTTAAGGATTACATATTTATACACTTATCGAGAGAAGAAAACTAGATGGCCGATGGCCTAGCCACATTGGCTTCAGTGTGGGAGAATCCTATCAACTTATTTCTTAACCCTCTTGTTTTGACCAGTTCATCAACTCCTTCCTATGAGTATGAAGCGGTTATGGAAACTGATATGGACCATGATACGTGGTATGACACCATAAGGCAGTTCTTGGAAAGTAGTGAATACCCGCTAGGGGTAACAAGGGAAGAGAGAAGAGCTATAAGGCAATGGTCCTTATAATACATCACATTTTATAGAGAGTTATATCGGAGATGGCTCGATGGGGTGCACTTGAAGTGCTTGAGGAAGTCTGAAGTTAAGAAAATCATGTCGAAAAAACATGTGGAAAATTGTGGACCTCACATGAACCAATTGGCCCTGGTTAAAAAGATAATTTGACAAGGTTACTACTGGCTGACCATTGAGAGAGATTGTATTGATTTTGTGAAGAGATGCCAGCAGTGCCAGATGTATGGAAACTTGAATCACTTACCTCCCAAATAATTTCATTTTATGAATTGACATTATTAGAGAGATACATCCAACGGCTTCAAACAGTCACCAATTCATTATAGTAGCAGTTGATTATTTTTCAAAATGGGTTGAAGCTGAATCTTTCAATAAGCTGAGGGCAAGACAAATGGCAAGATTTATCTAGAAGAATCTCATCTGCAGATATGGATTTTTGCATAATGTAATATCCGATAATGGGATATAGTTTCAAGGAGTTGTTAAGGACTTATTCTCGAAGTGCCAGATCCACCGTCACCGATCCTACCCTTATAGACCAAAGGCTAATAGTGCAGTGGAAGCAACGAATAAGACAATTAAGCAGATTTTGTCTAATTGTCAAAAATGCTTCCTTTTGCTTAATATGGGTACAAAACAAGTGTACAAACCCCAACTGTAATGACATCATTTTATTTTGTTTATAGAATTGAAGTAGTGTTACCAATTCAGATTGAGATAAAGTTGCTGAGGGTGATCTTATAAGCCAAGTTGCCTGAAATGGAATGGGTAGTAAATAGATACACACAACTAGCCTTATTAGAAGAGAGAAGGTTAAAGACATTGTATCATCATCAGTTGTATCAAAGAAAGATAACACGGGCTTACAATAAGAAGGTTAAGATCAGAAAGCTTAAAGTTGGTGACTTGGTGTTGGAACAATGCAAGCCCAATATTCCTAATCCATGAGGGAAGTTTAGACCAAGTTGGGAACGGCCATATGTCATGAAATAAGTCATGAACAAGGGCACAGTCAAGTTATTAGACATGGATGGGAATGAATTTAGTGAGGTGGTGAACATTGACAGACTGAAGAGGTTTTATGTTAAAAAAAAGAGAAAACTTGCTAGGTTGAAAACCCAAAAAGGACGGCCTAGGCAAATGTTAGAGCAGTCCGCTAGTTCTAAAAATTCGAGAGGCTGGGCTAGGCAACAATTACAGCTAAATGAGAGAAAATTATCAATTAGAAAATTTGAAAGGGCTGGTTGGTGACAGCAGTAATCTTATATATACTGGCATTATATTTTTGGTTGTTCCCAAATTTAATAAAATAGAGTTAATAATAAAATTGTTCTATATGCAGTATTTCAAGTATCTAACCAAATATGGTAAATAAATCACACAATAGCGAAAGGTGATAAAAAATTATAAAAGGAAATAAAACATCTTTTATTATTATTATTATTATTGTTCATCCTAACATCATTTTATCTAAAGAATTAACAAATGTAGAATCAATGGCATATGATAAGTGTAACGTGTAGGCTAGCTTTGCCTTAATCAATCCACGTCGGCTTCTGTCAAACGGGGCATGTCCAAATCAGGAGTAAACTTAGAACCTTAAGGCTCAGCTAGAATGGCAAGTTCACTTGTTTTGATAATGGTAATGAGCGAATTGCTAGGATTGCTTTGGATTGAGGATCGCAACTTATTTAAATAGATAATGGCTTGTAGACCAAAGTGCACAAGGAACGAGAAGTAACTTGAAACCAAAGTGCACAAGGAAAGGCATTTATGTCTTGCAGTTATAGGAATACCGAGTCTATCATGGTTCTATAAATTTGAATCCATCATGAATTTAAATTTGAATTCATCACGGATGTTCTATGTAAATATTTATATTATAAAAAAATAATAAAAAGTCAAAGTTGCAGGAAAAGTAATTATTATTATTATATTTTAGTACATGCTTTTTATTTAATATAATTCAAGTTGATCACTGTGATATCTCCTGATAAAGGAGGAGGTACTTCATCCTCCCAAAATCCACTTGAAGAAGAAGCACATAGGTCCATATTATCGTGAAAGTCAGTTCTGTAGTAGTTGTAACCTAAGAAGGAGGAGGCACATCATGGTCATCGATCTGGGGTCCCCTCAAAGAAGAAGCACCAGGGTCCCTATAGCCCTAAAATTGAAAGTTCCAAAAGCTCTATTCTGACCCATAGTATAAGTCTTGAAAATGAACGGTATCTTATCAGCTGGCATCCAACTCCCGACGGGTGGCAACTAATTCCTCTTGCAGCTTTCTATTTTATTCCTCAAGCATTCGCTATGAGCCAAAAAGAGAAAGAAGGTAAAAACATACATAATCATGCATACATATAGCATAAATCAATATTGAAATAGGATCACAGACCAAGTAATTCAAATCAGAGACCTGAGGATAAGGCGGCATATCGGGATGAGGAGGCTAAACAAAAGGACGAGCAAATGGAGAAAATTGCCATTGATCTAGAACAACAAAAGAAAGTTCCAGCCTCATGATCAAATGAGCCAATAGCCTACAATAATCATAAAGATAGTCATAAAAAATTAAGAAGAAGCAATTGTAATGACAAAATGTTAAGTGTTCACCTGAGAAGCACCAGCACTAGAGTCACCACGCGAATGGGAAGAAGGCTCCCTCTCTTCCTCCTTGTTTTCTTCTTCTTCTTCTCCTTCTTCTACTTCTTCTTCCTCCACTTCCCATTCTTCTTCTTCTCCCTTGGAAAGCCCATGAATTCCAACAGGAGAAACTTCAAAATTTAGAAACTAATCCTAAATGAATTAGGCATATGACATATCCCATGAAAGCAGCAAGTCCCCAATATCAAAACCATTGCGAGTACGACTCCAATAAGGTTCTGGCATCGATATAGTGTTCAACACACATAATGGGATATCTGTTGGTACTCTCTGCTAGTCAGGATCGAGAAACCAGTCATGCACTTGTTCACCAAGAAACCAACCACAAGAAACTGGGCCGGCAATGATCCGACGAGACTCTTGTATGGGCAGTGCATCAATCATACATGTAGTCCAATTGTTTCTCTCTTCAGCACTCCACCAAGCCATGTCCACCTATAAAAAAGTAAACAGGTAAGTTGTTTTACTTGTAAGTTTTTGATATTACTATTAATATTTCTCTTACTTGGTGCAGGTTAAACGACTCATATGTTAGCGGTGAGTGTGTACATAGTGGCTTCTAGGCACTTCTTTGCTACTCAATAGCTAGAAGTTTAGCTTTAGATATCTAACTCACGGACTAGTAATGTTGGGAACTCTCAACAGGTTGTGCTCATACACCCAAATCTATTCATAAAAGAAAAGATCAAAATCCATACACACATTATTTGGACCAATAGTTATAAGCAAAGTGATACCACATCAACAACCATAAAGCTATTAAAGGATCTTCTATCCCTACAAATTACATTAAAGCTGTGATAAAGGTAGGTGAGACTAGCTTCTCCCCAATATCAAAAAGGACACATAACACTGATAAGTGGATGGCAGACTCAGTGCTGGCCAATATGGTCACCCCGAGTAGATATAATATGGTTGCCCCCAGTATAACAAAGTCTTCAAAGTTACTTTCTCAGACCATTCTTTTAACTGCAGGTAGGGTCTGATCATACCATTTGCGGGCTTTATGGATATTCCCTCCTCCCTTAATTTCACAACCATCATGCTATCCAAATATAGATAAGTAAAGGTAAGTGCACATATATTCCTTTTTTTGCACTTTAATAAAGTTGCATTCATTCATATTCCTCCCTTCTATTAACCTTTATCAATTTTGCTATGTAAGTTCTATAGCATAAATCTTTATGCATATTTTCACACAACAATACTTATCACTAAATAATATTAATAATTTTTATATCAATGAGTAATTAAATTGCAACAAAATGACGCTTGTGTTTTTTTCTTAGAACTATGGTAAAGATGCATCCCGGTGTAGACCTAAAATTTTTTACCTAATCTAGTCTGGCCCTAGTTAAAAGGAAATTAGATCAAGTTTAAAGGTTTAAACTAGTCTATAACAATTTTAAAAGCCTAAAATAGTCTAGATCCTAAGACAAGTCTGCCCAGGCCCAAATTTCATCGAATCGGCATGCCCGATTCACTACAGGCTTTGCCTGGGGCTAATTGATATGACCAATTTGCCACAGGCCTTGCCTGTGGGCCTGTGGGGAATTGGCCATGCCAATTCACCATAGGACCATACCTGGGTTGAATTGGCCATGCCAATTTGCCACAAGCCCTTATGTCTTGAGTTTGGATGTTAATTTTGAATTTTAGGTGTCATTGCGTCTAGATGCAGTTTGAATTAACTTCCAATCTAATTCTAATTGGATTAGCTTCAGATGTTTTTAAATTCAAGGTAAAGAAAGACTCAGAGGGAAAGGTTAAAAACTTAATGTATTTACTATAAATACAGGATTTAAAGGGGGGAGACAGATTACCAACATCTTAATTGACACAGAGCAATAAGCAATAGTAGGCAGTAAGCATTAAACAATCAAACCCTAGCAGCCAACATTAAGCAATATTGAGTGAGAGTTAGTAGAAGACACAGACACCAACCATCAAGAAACCAAAAGGCACTGGACGATTGCCTTCACCTTGCTCAACAGAGATTTTATCACCGGTGCAAATATAAAGCTTGGATCTATGTGAAATATTGGTTGAACCACCAAACGGAGGTTTGCAAACCCTTATTCAGTCCGTTTTAAATTCACAATAATTCATCCATTCTTGTTTCATTATTTTACTTCGTTCTTACAATTTTAATTCGTATAAGTTTTATTTGAAGCTTGATGAGTTGCAGTTGGATTTATAATTTACAATAAGTCATATATTTTAATTTGTTTCATCCAGTAGCTCGTTTAACCATCAGTAATTAGTTTATGTCCAATAAACTACTTTAGCATCATAGTAGTCTGTTTAATCAAATTAACATTAAATATTTAATATCATAATAACTATATTTTCTAAAAACCCTAAAACTCAAACCTTGTTTCTCTAAAACCCTAAACCTTAATTATTTTATAAAAAATTCTAAAACTCAAACTGTGTTTCTCTAAAACCCTAAACCCTAATTATTTTCTAAAGACCCTAATACCCAAACTATGTTTCTCTAAAACCCTAAACCCTAATTATTTTCTAAAAACCATAAAACCCAAACTGTATTTTTTAGAAATTATAAACCCCAATTTTATAAAAACAAGCCCAATTGTATTTTTCTAAAACCTTAAAACATTGATCATATTTTCTTAAAACCCTAATTCACAAATTAAATACCCTAGCTTGTGCATCTATTATTTAATATGATATTTGATTGTAGGATTGATTATTAATGCATGTGTATTTATGATATGTCTTGATGGATGGTTTATTTGATTTATGATGAATGATTTATTTATGATGAATGGTTGAATGTCTTTTATTTGTGTATTTTTGTTTCAAGAATTGCACGAGGTATGTTTTCACTTTGTGGGTACCTCATTAATTAAGTTTTATGCAATTTAAATTATTTCAAGTTTTGGATTAATGTAAAGGATATGTTTTCACCTTTTGGTGGGTGTCCTATTTATTTTGTTTTAGACTTTGGACATTATTGTAAAGGCATGCTTCCATCTTGTATGGGCGCCCATTTATTATTTTGTTTTAACTTATTTTGATTTTAATACAATGATAATTTATTTTGATAATTTCATGTAGTATGGATGATTTTATAATATTTAAGAATTTAATAATATATAGACCTGAAAAGGAGGTCGGTTCCAATGAACCGGGCACTGTGGGAGTGTTGGGTCATTCTCACCTTCCTCAAGCGTACCCAACTTTTTGAACCCATTATGGGGTTAGGGATTCCTTAGAAATCCAATCATCCACACCTTTTTTCCCCCGCCCATCTGGGTGGCGACTCTATTTTCTTCAGGTTTAAGCTCGTGTTCTCTAAGACCCAGAGCCTAATAGTGCTTAAGTCGCAAGAACCATTCAACATGGGAGTAGGGACGAAAATCCCTACTCACAGTGGCAACTCCATTGAGGATAAGAGAAGTTGATTCCAATGGTCTTTATATTATTTTATTCTTTCTTGTTATGATATTGTCCATTGCACCATTTAAATTGCATTGCATGCGTGAGTTAGGGCACTCGTGTAACTCGTGTTGTGTTATGTAATGGATACCATACTTTTATTTAAGGTATGGAGATCGAGCATGTCATAACCACTTATAGCCTTGTACCTTTTAGTATATAGTTGCTATGGGAGCCTAAACTTTTCAATTCAAAGACTAAAGCTCATGTAATTGGCCTAGTTACTTTTCTTAGGTTTTTACCCAAATGCTAGTTGTTTGACTATGATTGATATATCTTGATTTGAACCATGTCTTATTTGGTTTGTTTTTTTTTTTCTAATATGACCTAATTATATTATAAACTGAAAATAATTTTTATTCCTTTAAGCCCAAAAGACCGCAACTATTTTTAAAATTTTTAAGATGGTCTTTGGACATAAAAATTTTCTAAAATGGGTTAAAAAAATATTTTCTACCTCATGGCCCAAATACAAAGCCTAAAATTCATTTTTAAACAAACCTTTTTGCAAAGGTCTCCTAAATATTTTTGAAAGACTATTTTTCATGCAAACTTTTATTACAACCTTTTCTTAAATGGGCTTACAACTAGTTAAGTTAATTATGGAATAGTAAAAAAATTAATTCTGGCCTAATTTATACCAAGAATTATTACTCATGGGTTTGTTTGTGGCATGAATCATTAATTGCTTTTTCAAATGGGAAATCTATTTATGATAAACCTTTTAATTTAGTTTTAATCCATAATATAGCATAAAAAGCTATTTTTAGTTGATCTAATGGATTAAGACTTAATTAATGAGAATTATAATGGAACAACTTCTATATTTAAAAATACAACTAGTGATTAAAATCGTCCAAGCAAATTTACCAAAAATAAGATATCCCATGTTAATATTTTATAGATCATATACCTAAGAAAAGAGACTCACCATTCGTGTGTGGAAGATATGAGGTTAGAATGAACACCCTAATTACCTTGTTTATCTGTTACTTATACATTCATGCATACATACATACATGCATTGCATTATATGGCATTGATCCTTTCTGGCTCACATACCTGGAGTACATCAGTTCAAAGACATACAACAACCCAACCTACATCAATGACTTAGAGTTCAATAAAGATATAGTTAATTTCACTCCCTAAGCAATGGATCCGAAGCAAATTGAGAAGATGGTAAATGATGCCCTCAACTCCAAGATGGAAGAATTGAAGGGGACCCTAGCTAAGACAGTGAGAAGCCAACTACTTTCAATGTTACATGACAATAATGTTGATGCACCTGCTAGTAACAAAAAGCAAAAGGATAAGGGAAAGGTTAAGATAGTTAAATTGGCCTCTGATGAAGACAAAGAAGCTAAGAACGATGGTGATTGGGAATAGTACTTTCAAGATCAACAAGAGGACAAGAAAGTAAAGAAGACTACATAAAAGAAAGTTGAATTCGCCGATGTCGAGAAGATGATTGCTGATCTAGAGAAGAAGTTAAAGGCTGAAGAAGTGTCAGAGGTGGACAAGTTATTTGAGCAAGATGAAGAAGTTCCTTACAAGTTTAAAATTCCTTCTTTTGCCAAGTACAATGGTACCAGAAATCCTCACATGCATGTTAAGCAGTATGTCACAGCTATACAGTCTACTAGAGCTACCAAGGCTCAAACTCTAAGGTATTTCGTGCTTTGATTGGATCCTGTTATGCAAAAATGGTTCAACACCTTAGAGGAAAGTACTCAAAAAGATTGGGATATATTACACAAAGCCTTCATTCAGCAATATGGGTACAATGTCGAATTGGAAGTGACTCTGATGGAGGTGGAAACTATCAGTCAAAAGCAAAATGAGAATTTTATTGACAATGTGAACACGTGGATAAGTAATGTTGCACTTCTCAAAAAGAGACTTGATGAGTCTGACCAGATCAGGATGATAGTCAGAGGCGTTTTGGTCAACCTCCATGAAAGGTAGTCTCACACCCTCATAAGGGATTTCAAAAATCTTCTCCAAGTTGATTTACAAATAGAAGAATGGGAAAAAGAGAATAATCATTTTTCTAGAAGAAGATGTGATAGGGGAAGTTATCAGTCTAGTGGTTAGGGTACACAGAAGGCAGTGGATGTCAATGCAACTGGTCAAGCAAATAGAAAGCAATTTTCAGAGTTGGAGAAACCTCTGTCTTGGATTTTGAACAAGTTATAGAAAAAGGGATTGTTACATCCACTGGTTCCTTGACCGCTACACGATCCTCTGCCATCAAACTTTGATGCTAAGGCCTTCTGTCAATTACATCAAATGCAAAGGCATGAGATAGATAAATGTGCTCAATTAAGACATGAAATTCAAGGTCTTATTGACAGTAGTAAGCTACCTGAGCCTAATAAGCCAAATATCAAGAGTAATCCTTTACCTAAATTTGAAAGAGTTCCTCCACCAGCAACCTTCATGGTAGGAGGAGGATTGAAGGAAGATCTTGTCTTATCCTCCTTCCAAGATGAGAGTATTAAAGATGTGAAGAGAGAAGAGGCTCAACTCAACGAACTCCCCTTGGCTTGAATATTGCTCATCTTATTTTGCTTCTTTAATGTTTTCTAAAACAATTATGTTTTTAAATTAATATTATTTGAATAAATTATTTTCATTAAAATTTTGATGGTCTTTGTTCACTTTAGTGTTCAACCGATGATGAATCTAGCTTGATGTTTATAAATTCATGTAGCTATGCATCATGGTTCAAATGACTTTACTAGGTGAGGGAATTATTCTATAGCATTGAGCTGTGTATGCTTTCTTAGAGAGGGCTCCTGCATAATGACCTTTTATGGGTCCTAGTCCATCTTAGAACACAATTTGATGAACTTTCAAGGCAAAATTTAACTCTGTTTATTTAAGGGAGAGATGATCTAGGCACTATTTGGTAAACCAAGACCTAGCATCTGCCCTATTAACATCAATCTCTAGTTTTTCCCTTTGAGCCTTCATAAAATTTTAGCTTGCTTTTCTTTAGTTTATAAATCCCAATGACCTACCCTGAGCTATTGTGATACTTATGGCAAGTTGGATGATCACTAAGGAACAAAAGGGAAAGAAGATCAATGAGAATGATATATATTCAAGACTATAGAGATAGTTGAAGGACACCTGAATTAGACTTAATATCACAGACTTATTGAGATAAAGTCAGGACTGAAGCAGACTTATGTCACTCCACTCATCCATTATCTGAAACACAAGTTGGTACAAATAAGATAACTCTTTTAGAGCTAAGACCTAAAAAATAGAAGAAAAAAAAGAAGAAAAAAAGAAGAAGAAAAAAAATATAAAAAAGAAAAAAAAGAAAAGGAAAAAGAAAGAAAAAAGAAAGAAAAGAAAAGAAAAAAGAAAGAACAATAGGGTTTCAACATTTATCATGATTTCTGAAAAGGAATCAAAATCTAAAGTCCTAACTTGTCATGAAGCATGATTTCAAGCTCTATCTTTTTATAAAGCAAAGATTTTATGATCTATCTTATCATTAAGCAAGATAATAAGATGCCAGAAGGTGAAAATGAAACCTTTAACAGTATATAGTTCTAACCAGAAGATTGTAGCGTAAAGATTTTTCAGCAGCGTCACATCGGCTCTAGCTCAATGATGGCCTCCGCTTAACCCATGTCCCTTATAGACCCCATTTCAAGTCTATTAAAGACCTATTGATCTCTCTTATAGATGGAGTCTATTAGTGGAGATAGTTTGAATAAGCATACATATGAGATAGACAATATTTAAACTCAACAAGACCTTTGGCCAAGTAATGTGTATGTGCCTATCTAAAGTGCAATAGTTCTTACTTAAATAGAAATGATTCTTGAGTTTAGTACGCTAACTAGGGTTGTCATATTATAGATATGTTAATTTAGAAAATTAAGTCCTGAGTTACAATGACACTGATTTGATAAAGCCAAAATATGATTTTAAGATTTAAAAAAAGTTTTTGACATTACTAAGCCTGTCTGAAGTGCATCATCGAACCTTGAACGATACATTGGAAAAAATAAATGATTATTGGCAAGGTTATGAAAAAGCTGCCAACTGACGTACTGAAATATAGTTTGAAATAGACATATCTCTGACTATGCTGTTTGGGCCCCACCACTCACGTTTTAACCATTTTAAAGATAAAACCCATAAATGTGAAGTCGTCTGTGATTCTAATGCAAGACCTAAACGAGCATCTGAAAGAAATCCATGGGAGCACTTCAATTGATCACCTTAGTCTACGAGTCAATGGAACCACTGTAAATATCACTCATGCATACATGAGCATATCACACTGTATTTTTGTCTTGTACTGCCTATTGTTTGTCAAAGTAAACAATAAATGCAATGAAGCAAACAATTAGAAGTAGATATAGAATTAGGGGGGCATGAAAGAGCCATTACAAAAAGAAAGAGAAGATGCATGCTTGTGCAAAGAACCAGATAAAATATAGACATTAGTCAAAGCTTGCATTAGTTTAAACCTACACATGGGGCAAAACTTATCCTTGTCAATTTTTGAATATGAAACATTTTCATACTCACATTTAATGGTATGAAGGTCAAAAATAGTTGAATAGCTAAATTTTCTGCAAAAGTGTAAAAGGGAGAATAAAAAGAAGAAAACAAGAAGAAAGTAAGAACCTCAAAAGAATGAAGATGCAAAACACAAAAGATCAGTCTAGCTAGAAGAGTTGAAGTCAATCCATTAAAGAATGGAGCAAGTAGCTAGAAGAAAGCCATGATAGAAGATTGATCAGCTAGCAGAGCTAAAATGGTTTGGCTAGAAGAAATCCAAAACCCTCAAATGATAAAAAGTCAGTCCAGCTAGAAGAGCTAAAATTGATTTGCTAAAAGAAAGCAAGAACTCTCAACTGACAGAAGGTCAGTCAGCTAGAAGAGTTAAAACCAATTGACTAGAAGAAAGCCAGAGTTCCTTAACGACAAAGGGACAATCAAGCTAGAAGAGTTCAAATCCAGTCTCGGGTTGAGAACCCAAAAACCAACCTTGATTCAGGAATCCAAATCTAGTATCGGGTCTAGAACCCAAATCCATTATTAGGTCAAGAACCAAATCTAGTATCGGGTCTAAAATCCAAAATCAAGTTTTGGGCTGAGAATCTAAATTCAATCTAGGGTGGAACACCCAAATCCAGTATCTGGTTGAGAATCCAAATTTACTCTAGGGTCGAGAACCAAATCCAGCTTTGGGTCAAGAACCCGAATCTAGTATTGGGTCTAGAACCAAATTCAGTATCGGATCGAGAACCCAAATCCAATCTAGGATCGAGAACCCAAATTATTTTTTAGTCCAGAATTCAATCTTAGGTCCAGAACCCAAATTTTTTTAGTCCAGAACTCAACTCGGGTCTAGAATACAAACCAAATCGAGTCCATAACCCAAATTATTTTTAAGTCTAGAACTCGGTCCGGGTCCATAATCAAAACCAATCCGGGTCCATAATCTAAATTATTTTCAAGTCCAGAACTTAATCTCGGGTCCAGAATCCAAACCAACTCAGGTCTAGAGCCCATTCAAAAATCATGGTGCTTTTCGCTCTCTTTTATTGAAGTTCCAAATCGCTCAAGCAGGGGGCAAACTTAGACCCATAATTTTGAACCTAATCCAGTCCGGCCCTAGTTAAAAGGGAATTAGATCAAGTTTAAAGGTTTAAACCAGTATGTAATAATTTTAAAAGTCTAAAATTGTCTGAATCCCAAGACAAGTCAACCCAAGCCTAAATTTTGTCAAATCGGCATACCCGATTCGCCACAAGCTTTGCCTGGGGCGAATTGATATGACCAATTTGCCATAGGCCCATGTGTCTTGTGTTTGGATGTTAATTTTGAATCTTTGGTGTCATTACATCTAGATGCAGCTTGAATTAACTTTCAATTCTAATTTTAATTAGATTAGCTTCGGGAGTTTTTAAATTCTAGGTAAAGTAAGACTTGGAGGAAAGGGTTAAAAAAAGCCTAATGTATTTACTATAAATATAGGATTTAAATAAGAGAGATGGACTAGCAACATCTTAATTAACATAGAGAAAGAAGCAATAATAGGCAATAAGCATTAAACAATCAAACCCTAGCAGCCAACATTAAGCAATATTGAATGAGAGTTAACAGAAGAAATAGAACACCAACCATCAAGAAACTAGAAGGCAGTGGACGATTGCCTCACCTTGTTCAACTGAAATTTTATGTAATATCCCTAATTATGCCCTAGAAGTTTTGATATTATGGTGCTAGTGGATTATGTATATTTGTTAAGTTGATCAAGAAAATTTAAAGATAATGTTTATGTGTTGTTTTGAAAGGAAAGTAAGGTGTAGAGAGAAATGTATATGTAGTGTATATGGCAATATATATATAACATATACATTGGTCAAATGGAAAGTCAAGGGAAGAGGATATTTTAATTGTTGTATGTGAAATTACTTAAAAGGGTATGTTAATGATAGTAAGTGAAAGCTTATGAGAAGAGGGCATGTTAGTATTTTCCTACTTAATTTGCTTGGTGGAGATTTAAAGAAGAAGAGAAATTTGACTTTTCCTCTTCATTTGTGATTTTCTTTCCTTTTCTTCCATGGTGGCCGGCTCCTCAAAGAGACAAGAGAGCAAGTGAGGGTTTTGATGATTCCAAGCTCAAATTGAAGGAAGGTCTTAAGTATACAAGTTGGAATTTCAAGAAATTTTATCATTTTGGTAAGTTTTCTCTTGTTTGCTCTTGTTATATTTGAAGTTATGTTTGAGTTGGATTGTGGTTTGATGATGGTATGATTAAGTTGTTGTAGATGTGATTTTAAGTGTTTAAATTGCTTGATAGATGAGAAGTTAAGTTGGTGATGAGGTTGGAAGTGGTTGTGTTGAATTTGTGTTAGGGTTTTGAGTTGATAATTGTTGTTTATGTTTAGTTTAGTTAATTATTCTTGTTAATCTTCAAGTTGTTTGTGTTTGTTGGAATTAGAAGTGAAGAATACATGATTTTGGAAGAGGGGCAGTAGCATTTTGGATGCCACGCCCGTGGCTTTGGGGTGCCATGGCCGTGGCCATTCATAGTTTTTGGAGCCATGGCCGTGGAGGGTAGGTGCAAGTGTGGCAGAACCATCCCTTAACCCACGCCCGTGGGGGTTGAGTTGGCCACGGCCGTGGGCTTTGGCTTGAAGAGTTGGTTTGTAATGTGTGTTATAAAGGTTTGAAATGAGGTTAAAAAGTGATAAATTGTATTGGAATTGATGGATTGTATCATTCTTTGGATTAGGGTTTTGAAAGAAGGTGATTTGCCCTAATTTGGGAAGTGAAGAATTCTTGGAAAAGGAAATGTATAGATTGATGGGAGTAGTTCTTGAGGTAAGTACAAACTTACATAAATGTAATCTTTTATATGATTTTGAGACTTAACACCCTTGGTATAAATGTATTAAGTAGATTATTATATTGTTAATTCAATGTTACTAATGTTGTCATTTGTATAGTGTGAAAGCTATAATGATCATCCAAAAGAAAGGTATGTATAATGCAATTTGTTATGATAAATGTTCTAATAACGAATGGAGTTAATGTGTCTTAAGAAATGATGAAATGTGATGTTAGCATGATTGATGATGATGATCAAAATGAAATAAAAGGACATATGGATTATATGACAATGAATTTAAGATACATGTGCAATGAAATGGATTATGTATGCTTGAATGATATGAATGAAGCATGCCTATATGGTATGATTGATTAATAATGTGTTTGTTTAGTAATGTAATTGATGTTGCATATATCAATGATGAAACATGATAGGTAATTTGAGATATAATGTGATATGAAGCCATTGTTATTGGCCATGATAACTAAAATGTGATATGAAGCCATTGTTATTGGCAATGATAACTCAAATGTGATATGAAGCCATTGTTATTGGCCATGATAACTCAAATGTGATATGAAGCCATTGTTATTGGCAATGATAACTCAAATGTGATATGAAGCCATTGTGATTGGCTATGATAATTCAATTGAGATATGTGAGGCATGTTTGCCTAAATGATGATGAGAATTGAAAATGATATTGATGATGAAATAATCAATGAATTGTGTATCTAATGTGTTATTCATTTTCAGAGTTTTGTTGTTGGTGGCATGCCTAATAGTAACAATCTCTTAAAGTTAGGTTGGGCTTGATCCTTGAAGCCAAGTTGGGTTGAAGTTTAACATGTTTTACTCCCCTTGAAGCTTGGTTGGGTCTAGTCCTTGAAGCCTAATTGAGATGTTACAACCCTTGAAGCTAGGTTGGATGAGTCCTTGAAGCCTAGTTGGGATATTGATAAATGTGATAATTAAACCAAAGCATTAACTCTGAAAGTCGAATAGCATATTAGTGTCTTTTGGGCCCGAGTCTGTCATTTGTTGTAAATGTGATATATATAAATGTTGAAATAAATGAGTAATGAAATATATAAATTATGGATATTAGTGATGGATGATGGTTGGTAATAATAATTGCCTTTGTTGGATATGTGATTTATGATTAATGAATTGTGAACAAACTAATGTTGTGAAGTACGATATATGATGTGTATATTGATTGTGGGTATTAATGAGGAATTATGTTTGGTGATAAGGATTGTCTTCCTTGGAAATGTGACTCTTGATTGGTATGATATATATAATGTATGTATATTGATGAATTGATTATGAGTATTAGTATTGAATTGTGGTTGGTGGTAATGTTTTGTATATACGTATATAATATATGAAATTAGTCAAGATATATGAAAGTTGCAATTAAGAAGGAAAAACATGATAAGAACTAATTGTACATTGAATTGATATATCATTATATAATAGAATATCTATAATGTATGTTTATATTTTATATTTGTACTATTAAGCTTTCAGGCTTAGCGCGTATGTGTAATCGCGCAGGTAGCTTGGTGGAAGATGCAAAGTCTTTCGTTATGCCACGAGAAGGGTAAAGGTTTGTCGAGACCAACTAGAGGGTAATGCATACATGTATAACTTTTAATTTTTATGTATTTCTGATGAGAGGATATTTATATGTATAAATAAAGTTTTAATAAAGAAAATGATTTTGTAAATGTTATGTAAATTAACGTATTGTGGTTAGAACTCTGTTACAGGTTTTTAAAAGGCAACGAAAAGTGACATCCTTATACTTTATATACTTACTGTATGTATACTAGGTATATGTATAGTACTTATATATGGTATCGGGGTGTTACAATTATTTTGGTATCAGAGCTTAGGTTCGAGATTCTCGGTCTAAGTGAGATTAAAAAAAAATTTTGAAAAGTTTAAATAGAAAAAAAAAAAGAAAAGTTTTGAAATGAAATTTATAATACATGCATATGCATTGACACCTAGGTTGGTCTCGGATGTGGCATAATATGAATTGTAGAATATTTGTGTTATATGAGATGTTCAATGTAGTTGATGATATATGTGTATACTATGTTGATGTGATGAGAAACCATGATTGTTGGCAATGATGTTGGAAATGAATTATAATTGAGGCATAGTGCCTAATTGATTATGAGAAACGAATTGTGAAATGTAATGTGATATATGCATATTGTTGATGCATATGAAAAATGTCATGTTGTGTGCAACATGGAAGGTAATGTTGATGTTTATGAGCAATATTATGTAGGGCATAATGTGAATTGAAATATAAAGAAATGAAAAGAAGAATAAAGTTGAAAATGAGTTGAAAATCAAATCAAGATAAGAGTATGTACTTTTCTTCTATACTTTGAACTTCTTTATAATAAAGTTTATGTTGGGTTTGCTAATGTTGAGTTTGCTAGACAGAGGAAATAATATCGAATTGTTAATATTGAATGAGTTGATTAGTAGAGACAAGGTGTGATTATGTAAAGTTGGGATATATATATATATATATACAGTTAAGGTTTTGTTTAAAGGAAAAAGAGATAATATTGGTTAAGTAAAAATATAAATTGGTATTGTTGTTTTAATGCAAACATTGTGAATTCAATGTTTGAAATGTGAGGTGTTAGGATATTGTGAAAGCTCATGGTAATGAGGGTAATATGTGATGTTTGAGATTTTTGAAATGAGCTTGATAATTGTGAAAATTATATGTTTTGATATTGCTTTGTGATATATATATATATAAGATGTTGTTAAAGTGATGTTAAGAAAAGATGAGTTTGGCAAATTGAAGTTTAAGCGAAGTAGTGAGTTGAAAAGTTAAAGTTTTAGTGGAATTTGAAAAAGATTATTTGAATATTGATGGTTTAATGTATATTCAATATATGAGTTAGGTGAAATGACTAATATTGCATAAGAAAGTATTATGAATTGAGTAATATGATTGATAAAATGAGAATTTGTTTTGAAGAAAAAGGGAAGTGGATAAGCAAATGAAAATGAGTTATTTTAAGTCATTTTATTGCAAAAGGGTATAAATGGATATGGAAGCATATTAAATGCTTCTAAAAATAAAAGTGAAAGAGATGTCACCTTAAGAATGCGACTAAGATGGATATGAAGTGTTGTTATAGTCAGAATATATATATATATATATAGTTGTTGTATGAATAAATACTTTACATCATATGGGGAGAATGAGAATGATAGTGTTTAAGAGAAAGTGATAAACATTAAATGGGTATTGAATGTATGAAAAAGGAAAACAAATCAGAGCCTATAATTAAGTGTATACATGTACATGATAGGTGAATTGAGTTTTTCAATATGAATGAAATCATGATAGATATATAAAAAAAAATGTGAATCACATTATGAGATGACCTATGAATATGTATGTGGTATAATTATAGAATTAGTGATATGGAAAATGATGTTGTATGTATTAGTGGACCTAAGGAAGATTAGGTCTTGAACTGTGTAAACCTAGATGGATTATGTGATGGAAGTGAGAATGAAATGGACTTGAGTAATATTGGACAGTGAAAAATTGCTATATTGAGCATTGAATTTGATGATCATATGATGTTTAGAGTTCCAAAATATTCACATATGGAAAGTTCTAGGCAATTATATATTATAAGAGATTGTAAATAGATTAGAAATGAAGTGACAAATAGAAATTGTATAGAAACTGCATATGATTGAATATGCATATAGTAATATTGTTGGAACATAACTGAAGTTAATAAAGATTATATAATCGAGTGCAACTTGGTTTGAAACGGAGTTAGAATGTGTTAACTTCTGATATAGCAAAAATGTAAAGAAGGGAATATGTAATTTTTGAGAGATACCTTAGCCTTGTATTTGTAAAGATTGAGAATAAAATTATAAAAGAATTGATTTGATTTGAAAATTTCAGGCTTGAATATGAATCTCTTAAGGTCATGTGTTTTGTTCAGTATATTGATTGATTAATTTGTTATCCATGGATTTAGGTCTTAGATAAAATGATTGTAATACAGATGTGGTGAAATTGAAAATTATGTGTGAGAAGTATAGTGCAAAGTTGTGATGGATAAGGTTGTACCTTATCATTTTATGTTAAGAATTTGGTTATAATTATGAAGGTAAAGAGAGAAAAGGGAAGTATGGAAATATTTTGAGTTATGGATAATATGACAAAAAGTACTCAAAATAAAAACAACAATGATATGAAAGATGTGGAGATATTAAAAAGGGAGAAAATATAAAATGTGATTGGGAGTTATACTGAATATGTTTATGATATGAAATGAATAAATGAATGAATTTGAGGTTTAAGTGAAAGAACTATAAATAGTAAATATGGTATATAATTATTATGAGAATTGATGGGAATTTTACTAAGATAATATGAAGTGATTTGTTATCATGATGATTTGACTGAAAATGGATCGGAAGAGATCAGGAATTGAATATAAGTTTGCCCTAATGGAATTAAGTTATATATATATATATGAAAATTGTGAAATTTCTTGATAAGTTAAATAAATTAATTGTTGGTTGAAATTGAACAAGATTGGAACGTGGGTATATTGTGACAGATAGATCAATTGATCTAGATCTGGCTAAGGTTATGGATCATTATTGAAATTTCATATGTATAGTTGTACTGAGAGTATAATTAATTACATAAAAATGTATATGATGTAAAATTGTAAAGTGTGATTGAACATGAATGAATGGAGTTATAGTAGTTAAAAATCATGATAAAAAGGGGAAAAGATTGATTATTTATAAAAATAAGTTGAAAGGTAATGTATTAATATGTAAGTTAAGGGAAAAGCATGCTAAAGAAGTAACTTCATTTGTGAAAAATAAGGATTTTGTTATCCAGTGAGGTTTGATAAATGTCTTTTTAGACAGTGATTGTAACGATGGGATAATTAATACTCAGAGATAAACCATTGGTTTTTAAGGTTAAAGTTAAGAAAGTAATTACAAAGGGGTAAAAATATATATATATATATTAAATATAAGAATTGGATGAAGTATAAGTGTACTATAAAATGATTTGATTCTTGTATTAAGATATTAATAGGAAATGTAATGAGTTCTCTTGAATGTTTGATCAAGGAAGTAATAAGATATATAAACAATAAGAATGATGAGTTACGGAATTTAAAGAAGATAGTTGATTCTAAAGGGGAGAATTGAAGTTATATGGTTTGATGACATAATAACTTCAGCATATAATTAACTTCGTATGGAAGTTAAGATAGTATTTTGTTAAGAATGGATTGTTACGGTACTGATAATTTCGAGGACGAAATTATTTAAGGGGGAGAGAATTGTAATATCCCTAATTATGCCCTAGAAGTTTTGATATTGTGGTGCTAGTGGATTATGTATATTTGTTAAGTTGATCAAGAAAATTTAAAGATAATGTTTATGTGTTGTTTTGAAAGGAAAGTAAGGTGTAGAGAGAAATGTATATGTAGTGTATATGGCAATATATATATAACATATACATTGGTCAAATGGAAAGTCAAGGGAAGAGGATATTTTAATTGTTGTATGTGAAATTACTTAAAAGGGTATGTTAATGATAGTAAGTGAAAGCTTATGAGAAGAGGGCATGTTAGTATTTTCCTACTTAATTTGCTTGGTGGAGATTTAAAGAAGAAGAGAAATTTGACTTTTCCTCTTCATTTGTGATTTTCTTTCCTTTTCTTCCATGGTGGCCGGCTCCTCAAAGAGACAAGAGAGCAAGTGAGGGTTTTGATGATTCCAAGCTCAAATTGAAGGAAGGTCTTAAGTATACAAGTTGGAATTTCAAGAAATTTTATCATTTTGGTAAGTTTTCTCTTGTTTGCTCTTGTTATATTTGAAGTTATGTTTGAGTTGGATTGTGGTTTGATGATGGTATGATTAAGTTGTTGTAGATGTGATTTTAAGTGTTTAAATTGCTTGATAGATGAGAAGTTAAGTTGGTGATGAGGTTGGAAGTGGTTGTGTTGAATTTGTGTTAGGGTTTTGAGTTGATAATTGTTGTTTATGTTTAGTTTAGTTAATTATTCTTGTTAATCTTCAAGTTGTTTGTGTTTGTTGGAATTAGAAGTGAAGAATACATGATTTTGGAAGAGGGGCAGTAGCATTTTGGATGCCACGCCCATGGCTTTGGGGTGGCATGGCCGTGGCCATTCATAGTTGTTTGGAGCCATGGCCGTGGAGGGTAGGTGCAAGTGTGGCAGAACCATCCCTTAACCCACGCCCGTGGGGGTTGAGTTGGCCACGGCCGTGGGCTTTGGCTTGAAGAGTTGGTTTGTAATGTGTGTTATAAAGGTTTGAAATGAGGTTAAAAAGTGATAAATTGTATTGGAATTGATGGATTGTATCATTCTTTGGATTAGGGTTTTGAAAGAAGGTGATTTGCCCTAATTTGGGAAGTGAAGAATTCTTGGAAAAGGAAATGTATAGATTGATGGGAGTAGTTCTTGAGGTAAGTACAAACTTACATAAATGTAATCTTTTATATGATTTTGAGACTTAACACCCTTGGTATAAATGTATTAAGTAGATTATTATATTGTTAATTCAATGTTACTAATGTTGTCATTTGTATAGTGTGAAAGCTATAATGATCATCCAAAAGAAAGGTATGTATAATGCAATTTGTTATGATAAATGTTCTAATAACGAATGGAGTTAATGTGTCTTAAGAAATGATGAAATGTGATGTTAGCATGATTGATGATGATGATTAAAATGAAATAAAAGGACATATGGATTATATGACAATGAATTTAAGATACATGTGCAATGAAATGGATTATGTATGCTTGAATGATATGAATGAAGCATGCCTATATGGTATGATTGATTAATAATGTGTTTGTTTAGTAATGTAATTGATATTGCATATATCAATGATGAAACATGATAGGTAATTTGAGATATAATGTGATGTGAAGCCATTGTTATTGGCCATGATAACTCAAATGTGATATGAAGCCATTGTTATTGGCAATGATAACTCAAATGTGATATGAAGCCATTGTTATTGGCCATGATAACTCAAATGTGATATGAAGCCATTGTTATTGGCAATGATAACTCAAATGTGATATGAAGCCATTGTGATTGGCTATGATAATTCAATTGAGATATGTGAGGCATGTTTGCCTAAATGATGATGAGAATTGAAAATGATATTGATGATGAAATAATCAATGAATTGTGTATCTAATGTGTTATTCATTTTCAGAGTTTTGTTGTTGGTGGCATGCCTAATAGTAACAATCTCTTGAAGTTAGGTTGGGCTTGATCCTTGAAGCCAAGTTGGGTTGAAGTTTAACATGTTTTACTCCCCTTGAAGCTTGGTTGGGTCTAGTCCTTGAAGCCTAATTGAGATGTTACAACCCTTGAAGCTAGGTTGGATGAGTCCTTGAAGCCTAGTTGGGATATTGATAAATGTGATAATTAAACCAAAGCATTAACTCTGAAAGTCGAATAGCATATTAGTGTCTTTTGGGCCCGAGTCTGTCATTTGTTGTAAATGTGATATATATAAATGTTGAAATAAATGAGTAATGAAATATATAAATTATGGATATTAGTGATGGATGATGGTTGGTAATAATAATTGCCTTTGTTGGATATGTGATTTATGATTAATGAATTGTGAACAAACTAATGTTGTGTAGTACAATATATGATGTGTATATTGATTGTGGGTATTAATGAGGAATTATGTTTGGTGATAAGGATTGTCTTCCTTGGAAATGTGACTCTTGATTGGTATGATATATATAATGTATGTATATTGATGAATTGATTATGAGTATTAGTATTGAATTGTGGTTGGTGGTAATGTTTTGTATATACGTATATAATATATGAAATTAGTCAAGATATATGAAAGTTGCAATTAAGAAGGAAAAACATGATAAGAACTAATTGTACATTGAATTGATATATCATTATATAATAGAATATCTATAATGTATGTTTATATTTTATATTTGTACTATTAAGCTTTCAGGCTTAGCGCGTATGTGTAATCGCGCAGGTAGCTTGGTGGAAGATGCAAAGTCTTTCGTTATGCCACGAGAAGGGTAAAGGTTTGTCGAGACCAACTAGAGGGTAATGCATACATGTATAACTTTTAATTTTGATGTATTTCTGACGAGAGGATATTTATATGTATAAATAAAGTTTTAATAAAGAAAATGATTTTGTAAATGTTATGTAAATTAACGTATTGTGGTTAGAACTCTGTTACAGGTTTTTAAAAGGTAACGAAAAGTGACATCCTTATACTTTATATACTTACTTTATGTATACTAGGTATATGTATAGTACTTATATAGGGTATCGGGGTGTTACATTTTACCACTGGTTTAAATATAAAGCTTGGATTAAAGTGAAATATCGGTGGAACCAATAGTAATTCATCCATTCCTATTTCATTATTTTTATTTGTTTTTACACTTTTAATTCATATAAGTTTTATTTGAAGCTTGATGAGTTGTTGGATTTATAATTTATAGTAAGCCATATATTTGAATTTGTTTCATCCAGTAGCTTGTTTAACCATCCAACAATTAGTTTATGTCCAATAAACTACTTTAATATCATAGTAGTTTGTTTAATAAAATTAACATTAAATATTTAATATCACAGTAACTGTGTTTTCTAAAAATCCTAAAACTCAAACAATGTTTCTCTAAAACCATAAACCCTAATTGTTTTCTAAAAACCCTAAAACCCTGTTAGGAAATCATAGAGATCACTGCAAACAAAAACACGCAGCGGAAAAATATTTGATCTCTGATTTCCCACCAGGATCCATGCTGTTCGTTTAATTCGACAAAAGTGTTCAAAGAACTAACCTGTTGATGATTCGAAATCACAGTTTGGAAGAGATGCCTCGATCGCGAAACACCCTCTATCGCGTATCCACACGAATGCTACCGTTTGGAGTGCTAGCTCTCTGCAACGGCGAAGGCTGAAAAACGTTTTCTCTAAAAACGTATTAGGGTTACCTTTTTCGTTCCTCTTTGTTTTTATTGTTACCTCTGAGAAGACTTAACGTCTGGAGTGAATATAATCACTCCAGAATCCAATTCAAAATTGGATATGGAAAGTCAAATTCAGAATCCAAGTCTAATTAGGATTCTGAATACATTATCTAATAATATATATAATTGGATAAGGTAAGTCAAATTCAGAATCCAAATCTAATTAGGATTCTGAATATATTATCTAATAATATATATATAAAAATGAAAATAATAATAATAATAAATATTAATATCTAATATTAATATTATTAATATTATATCTAGCCCAAAACGCATTCTTGTGTGTGACCCGATAGGCCTATATTAATTGGCAGTCAATTTAATCTCTATTAAATCAACAAGTCATAATTGGCCTCTAGCAAGGCGTTACAACTACCCAATTAATATAAGGAATGTCCAATTTGCCTAATAATAGTATATGCATTAATCCCTTTGTCACACGATATCTAGCTTGAACATAAGTCATGGTCAACGTCATACTTATATTGTCCAAACTTATGATTACTCGATCTCCAAGTAGACTGATAAAAACAAATGAAATTGATCACACTATCAATTCATTTGAGCACGGCCATGCATTTCACAGTCTCACTTATCGAGGGGCCCAAAAGATATCTCTCTCAAAGAGAGGGACAAATTCTATCTTGATTGTTCATTATCCTCTACATAATTTCTATCATATATGAACATAACCTTTATTACTATCCAGTTACGGATAATGTTTGATCATGTCAAAATATAATAGTCCTTATATTGGAAACTATGACAATCTCAAGTCAAAGAATTAATACATAACTATCATGAGATTTACTTATGACACTAACCCATGTAGTAATCTCATGATGGGTCTATCCAATACATTGTTCTCTAAC
The DNA here is from genome assembly GCA_947685225.1 of Garcia nutans. NCBI lineage: Eukaryota > Viridiplantae > Streptophyta > Magnoliopsida > Malpighiales > Euphorbiaceae > Garcia > Garcia nutans. The sequence continues at coordinate 53,807,410 of CANTUV010000007.1, forward strand.
AAGTATCTATGAAATTGATTTGTATCACTATACACATAACCATCTAATGATTATCAAATCAATGTTCATACTGGTTAAGAATTATTTTTTTTATCTCTATAACAATAATAAACCAGGGACAAATATCAAAATTGTGTAACATGCAAACAAACAATAATGATAATAAAACCTCATTTATTAATAATGAATGTATAACATAAAGATCCAAATAAATGGCCTAGGGCACATACACTAACAAACCCAAACTGTATTTTTTCTAAAATTATAAACCCTAATTTTGTAAAAACAACCCTAATTGTATTTTTATAAAACATTAAAATATTAATCATATTTTCTTAAAACCCTAATTCATAAGTTAAAAACCCTAGGTTATACATCTATTATTTAATATGATATTTGAATGTAAGATTGATTATTAATGCATGTGTATTTATGATATGTCTTGATGGATGGTTTATTTGATTTATGATGAATGATTTATTTATGATAAAGGGTTGAATTTTTTTATTGGTTTATTTTGGTTTCAAGAATTGTATGAGTTATGTTTCCACTTTGTGGGTACCTCATTAGTTAAGTTTTTTGCAATTTAAATTATTTTAAGTTTTGGATTAATGTAAAGGACATGTTTTCACCTTTTGGTGGGTGTTTTATTTATTTTGTTTTAGACTTTAGGCATGAATGTAAGGGCTTGTTTCCATCTTGTATGGGTGCCCATTTATTATTTCGTTTGAAATTATTTTGATTTTAATACAATGATGAATTATTTTGATAATTACATTTAATATAGATGATTTTATAATATTTAAGAATTAAATAATATATTGACCTGAAAAGGAGGCCAGATCCAATGAACCAGGCACTATGGGAGTGCTCGGTCATTCTTACATTCTTCACGTGTACCCAACTTTTCAAACCCATTAGGGGGTTGGAGATTCCTTAAGAATAGAGTCATCCATCCCTTTCTTTTCTCGGCCCATCTGGGTGGCAGCTCCATTTTCTCTGAGTTTAGGCCCGTGTTCTCTAAGGCCCTGAGCCTAACAGTGCCAAAGTTGTAAGAACTATTCTACATGTTAGTGGGGGCAAAAATCCCCGCTCACACCAGGGTAACAGTGGAATTTGCTCAACCCCACTAGAATCGAGGTATGTAATTAGTTCATTATTGGAACATGTCCCGGACCTCAAGGAATGTTTATTAGCAGCCATTTATAGGAAGTGGTAAGGCTTTCATAAATTTAATGTTGAAGATGAAAGAAATTTTGATGTTGTGAATACAAAATGCAACGAATTTATGCCTTTATATAGGAAAAACTAATGGACATATCAAGTAAGTGACAAATGCATAAAAATGTATAAAGTGAAAGAAAAGAAAAGAAAAGGATGAAATGAAAGAAAAGAAAAGAAAAGAACAAAAGGAGTCAGTAATTGCTTCATCCATAAGCACAAATAATTGTTCATGTGATAACATTATTTCTTATCGCATGATAACAGTGTTATCAATAATTTGAAGCTTGTCTTCTATTTCAATATTTAAAGTTTTCTTTCCATTATTTGTTTATTTCTCAAATCAATAGTTTAAGGCTTGCTTTCCATTTTAAAAATTCACACACAATACATTGATAATTATTATGGTTATATATTATTACATGTCTAAAAAAAAAATTTTATCCTTACAAATATTTTTTCCATATAGGGGGCAAGAGTACATAGGTAAGATAAAAGATAACCAAATTTTTTGCAAAACTGACCTTTGAAATTAATTTTTGCAGATAACTCGGGTCCAAAATCCAAATTCAATCTCAGTTTAAGAATCCAAATTATTTTTTGAGTCCAAAACTCAATCCTGGTCCAGAACCCAAATCATTTTTTTAGTCAAGAACTCAAATCCAATCTCAAGTCCAGAACCCAAATCCTATCTCGGGTCCAGAACCCAAATTATTTTTTGAGTTTAGAACTCAATATGGGTCCAGAACCCAAATCTAGTATCGGGTCCAGAACTTAAATCATTTTTCAAGTTCAGAACTCAATTCGAGTCCAAAACTCAAATCTAGTCTCGGGTCCAGAACCCAATTCAATCTCGAGTTCAGCATCCAAATCCAGTATCAGGTCTAGAAATTTGATCTCAAGTGCAAAACCCAAATCCAACCTTGGGTCCAAAAGCCAAATCATTCACGGGTCCAGAACCCATTTTTGTCCAAAAAACTAGATCAAAAGTCATGTTGATTTTCGCTCTCTTTTACTGAAGTCTCAAATCGCTCAAGCAGGAGGCAAACTGTAGACCCTTAAATTTGGGTCGGTTTAAACTCAAGAAGCTTATCTCTGTTCGTTATATTTTTAAAGAGCCTAAACCATTTTAAAAGCTTGAAATTAAATTGGTTAGACTTATAAAAGCCCAAATTAAATTTGTTTAGTCCGAATATTAAATTTTTAGATTAAGTCGGGATGGGTCCAAGGTGACATGAGCATTGCTCATGTCGATTTGGCACATCCAAATGGACATGAGCCTAGCTCATGTCGATTTGGACACTTTAAATCAACATGAGCTTGCTCCATGTCGATTTGGATATGCAAAATCAACATGAACCCTAATTTTGTGCAGCAATTTTAATTTCCTATTCGAGCTAGACTTCAGATAAAACTCAGATTAGCTTATTAGGGCTTTAGGGTTAAAACTATTATTGGCCTATAAATAAGAGATTTAAAGGCAAAGAAAGGGAGAGCAATAAGAATTAACATAGAGGCAACAAAATTAATATAGAAGTAATAGAAATAATTAAGAAAAATAATCAAGACCTAGTAATTGTGCTAGCAATTGTTACACTCAACCAATACTACAATTGATCCAGACAAGCCCGAAGTTTGGTTCAAGATTCAATCTTAGTGGAGTCTTTAAACTAAGGTGTAGTTTTCTAATCCAATTTATTTTAATCAATATTTGCAATTACCTTTCAAAATATCATAATAGTAGCTTATTTATCCAAGTTTCTATTCCATCCAGTAGCTTAATTACTAAAACCCGAGTTACTTATTTATAAAATCAAACCTAATCCATTTGTCTCATTCAATAGCTTACTTTATATTTATTTGCTTTAATTTCACAACAGCCTATGATTTAATTTTAACCTCTGGTAAAATTATCAAAACCCTAAATTAGATCACCCAAAACCACTTTTGCATATTCATAAAATATAAAAACCCTAAAATTCATTTAAAAAATCCCAGTCTGTAAGAATCCTAATCCCAAATACTTAAACCTAATATATAACCCTAATTTGTAAACCCTAATCTCAAATACCTAAATCTACCAAGCCTTAACCTTGATCATATTTTTTTTAAACCAAAAACACTAATTATTTTTTTCTAAAAATTCCAAAAACTTCGAACTTCTGAACCCTAATATCCAGAACCCCAATTCCTAAATTTCCTAAAATCTAAAATCCCAATTTGATTTCCAAGTCTCTAATCCTGCATATTCAAAACCCTGGTTTTATTTAACAAACCCTAATCATGTTCTTTTAGAACTTTAGAACCATAATTTATTTTTTAAACCATAAAACCCTAGTTTTCAAACCAAAATCCCCCAATCCTATTTTCTAAGTACTAAAACCCTAATTTCCAAATAAAAACCATAAAACCATGTTTTTTTACCTCTGCAAATCCAAATTTAATATGTGGACCCTAATTTTGTATATTTAATGTTTTAAATCCTTAGCATTGATTATTTAAATTATTATATGCTTATGATGGATGATTTATTTAGTTTATAAATGGATGATTTTTTTTAATTATTGTGGATATTTAATTGGTTTAATTTATTTTGCTAATTGTTTTAATATCGATTATTTTGGTTTTTAAGAATGTAAGAGGTATGCTTCCACTTTGTGGGTACCTCATTTATTAAGTTCAATGTAATTTCATTTATTGTAAGTTTTGGGATTAATATAAAGGGAATGTTTTCACCAAAGGTGGGTGTCCTATTTTGGTTAGTTTTGGACATTGGACATTATTGTAAGGGCATGTTTCCATCTTGTATGGATACCCATTTTTATTGTTTTATTTGAACTTATTTTGATTTTAATTCAATAAATATTTATTTCAATAATTACATGTTGTATGGATTATATTATAATAATCAATAATTTAATAATGTTTAGAACTGAAAAGGATACAAGTTCTAATGAACTGTGCGTTAGGGGAGTGTTGGGTCATTCTCACTTTCCTCATATATACCCAACTTTCTGATCCCAATAGGGGATTGGAAATTTCTTAGGAATCTAGTCATCCACCCCTTTCTATTTCCCTACCCGTCGGGTGGTGACTCCATTTTCTCTGGGCATGTTCTCTAAGGTCCTGTAGTATTGAAGCCGCAAGAACCATTCCACCTGTAATGGGAGAGAAAATCCCCACTCACAGTAACCAAAATATAATCCCTACAACATGCAATTATTGAAATAAATATTTATTAAATTAAAATCAAAATAATTTCCTACAAAACAATAAAAATGGGCTGCTATACAAGATGGAAACATTTCTTTTGTAATACCTGCATAACCTACCCACACATAGTACACATATCTTCATATATGTATTGTGCACAGATAGGGTATAAGAGCAATACCAAAATGTTACTATAGTACCATATCACCCTTTGTCATTTAGTTACTAGTTTATAGTATTGTATAGATAAATACATAGGTATAATAAAAGAAAATAAATTTATCAAAATTTTGCTAGAGCTTCATTTAAAGTATGAATATTACCAAATCCAATCAATTCAACCTGTGAATATCCAGTAGTTCTCAAAATATTTCTATACTCTCACATCCCAAAATCCATATTTTCATACATACATTCATAAATATGAGAACATGATATTACTTATTTACAAAACATCTTTAAATTATGTTTCAATTCATTATATTTTACAAAATATATCTTATATCTATATCAACTGAAAAGTATATTTACATGCTATGTGTGGGCGGGGATTTTCGCCCCACTTCCATTTAAAATAATTCTTGCGACTTTGGCACCTTAGGCTCAGGGCCTTAGAGAACACGATCCTAAACTAGGAGAAAATGGAGTTGCCACCCGGACAGGCTGGGAAAATAAAAAGGGGTGGATGATGCAATTCCTAAGGAATCCCCAACCCCCTATTGGTTCAGAAAGTTGGGTATGTATGGAAAATATGAGAAATGGCCCAGCACCCCCCACAACATCCGGTTCATTGGAATCAGCCTCCTTTTTAGGTCTAAATATTATTGAATTCTTAAATATTATAATATCATCCATACTACATGCAATTTATTAATAAAATATATTCATTCATAAAATAAGATAAAATAGCACATTACAAAATAATATGGATACCCATCCTTAGATGGAAACATACCCTTATAATCTTTAAATGTTCACAAAGAAAATAAATAAAATAGGATACCCACCCAAAGGTGTAAATGTTTCCCTTACAAGTCCCTTTTTAAATACATATAAATCTAAGGAAAAGAGTAAAGCAAGGAAAAATAATATAACACATATAAAGATAATTGAATAATTAGAAAGAAGATAAAGAAACATCTAAATATTATCCATTAAAGAAATATGGGGTATGACAACAAGGGTCGTGCTTACGGCAGTCCCGCTAGCCAATTAGAGGGAGAGGGTCAAGGGGGCATCACCCCCGAAAGGTAAATGGTTTACATGGTATGGTTTTGTTGGGGAATTAAGGTTTCTATCTAAACTAGGGTTTTAAGGTAAAAATTAGGGTTTTATTGTTTAAGAGACCACTATGACTATTTTTGTAAACCTTAGAATTCTGAAATATTCATTTTTAACGAATACTTACACAATATTCTTTGTGGAAGAAGAAAATTCAACATATTATGAATTACAAAGTTAACCTCGTTGATCATGCTTCAAATAAATTGTGATGAAACAAAACAAGTGGATGTAATCTACTAGAATTAATTTAGACCAAGGATAAAACTCATTCAATATTTAAAAACCATCAAAGCATCTTATATTAAATTGATTTAGAGTGTACCGTCATTGTTGTCTCCACCAATAATCAAATGTTGAACCAAGCTTCCACTTACATTGTCTTACTTATTGGTTAAATGAAATCAAGACAGTAGTGAGCCACTGCCTTGATAAAATTTTGTTTTTGATCTTTCTTCTTTTGTTGCTAGGGTTTTTGTTTTTCTTGCTTTTTTGTTTCTACCGTTCCAAAGTCAAAAAGTCCAAGTCCCTTCTTTCTTCTTTAAGTTTGTTATTTATAGGCAATTAATCAAATAAAACCTAATACTTGTTGGTTAAGGAAATATTAAAAATAGTCTGAATTGAAATAGGCTTAGGAAAAATTGATAAGCCCAATCGCACACGGGCGCGGGTTGCGGAGCTGCAGGCTGCGGACTGTGAGGCAATGGCCAATTTACTGCAGGCTTGGGCCTACAACAAATTGGCTTTTCAATTTGTGCAGGCCGCCTGCCGCGTGTCGCCCGCGGATTCATCCATTATTTTTATTATTTTATTATTTTTATTATTACTAAAATAAATATTATATTTAAAATAAATATTTATAATTTCTTTTTCTTTTATAAATAATAAATATTATATTATTAAAATAATAAAAATTATAAAAATTATTTTGGACTATTTTAAATCTTTAGACTTGACTTAATCGCCTTTTAATTAGTGTCGGAATAAACTTAGTAAAAAAATAATGGCCTACACTATGCTTAGGCTTTATTTGTGGCAACTAGAGACTTCTAGTATCCAACCTCTAACTAGACATGTCTTGGACTGGAAGGACTTCTAGCTTCTATCCTATTACTTGCGTAATAAATAAATCGAGCTAAGCCTAGAGCTCAGCGGTATATACTTGATAATGCAACATTACTATGCCAAATGTATATAAACATGCATAAGGTTTTAATGTTACATACATTCTCATCTTTGTTATATAAATAAACATAAACAATCATCATGCATTGGGCCCAACAATCTTATACAATAACCTTATTTGATAATGTTATCTATGTTCGATCGTTACTTTTCTTTTTCTGATCAAGATGTTGCTCTATGCTTAATACTGTATTGAGCTTAATGGTTGCTAATCCTCATTGAGCTCTCTATATTGAGCTCAATGGTTGTATTGAGCTCTCTGTGTTCTCATTGTATATCTATTGCTTCTGGGTTGTTGTTTCTCTTGCTAAAGATCAAAAGTCCTTTATGAAGGTTGCTAATCATTTCTGTCATTTCTTCACTGCTAGTCCCTTTTTTGTAGGCTTTAAAACCTGTATTTATATAAGCGTGCATTAGGTTAAAACATCATGAAAACTTTTCATTTTTAAAAATGGATTCCTGATGCATATCGAATTAATGAAACTTAAATTCATGGCAAATCGAGACCATGTCAGACTCACCCATCTCCTAATCCAGCATGGAATCAAAATTAATAAGCTCCATATCAAATTAGGGAAGGCCCAACTCGATATGGGAGCTGAAGTAAGGTCCCATATTGAATTGGGAAGGCCCCAATTCAATATGGGACTATCCCATATCGAAATGGGGCTTCCCAATTTGATATGGGAGCCAAACTTAAGGTCCCATATTGAATTGGGAGCTCTCAAATCGATATGGGACTATTCCATATCAAATTGGGACATCCCAATTCGATATGGGCTGTCCCATATTGAATTAGGAGACCCGGTTAGACTTGGATGCACCCTTGAATGCCCTAACATCGAATTAAACCCGACTGAACCTTCAAAATAAATTTATTTAGGGTTTTAAAGGTTCAACTACCCCATTAAATTATACCATCTAATCAAAAGTTTTATGACTCGGGCCTCATTAATTAGCAACGGACTAGTCAGGACCAAAATCAAGGGTCTAAAGTTTGCCCCCTATTTAAACGATCTAAGACTTCAGTAGAAGAGAGTGAAAAGCAACATGACTTTGAGCTGATCTGGATGAGGATGGGTTCTCAACATGAGGTTGATTGATTGGGTTATGGACCCAAAATGTGATTTGATTTGGGTTCTGGACCCGGATTGGTTTGGGTTTTAGACTTGGAATGAGTTTTGGACTCAAAAAAAGATGATTTGGGTTCTGAAACCGGATTGGTTTGGGTTCTAGATTTGAGCTGGATTTTGGGTTCTTGACCCAAGATTAGATTAGATTGACCCTTATCAGTTGAGGGTTCTGGCTTTCTTCTAGCTAATTAATTTTTGATCCTCTAGTTGATTGATCTTCCATCATGGCTTTCCTCTAGCTACTTGCTCCATTCTTCAATAGATTGACTCCAGCTCTTCTAACTAGACTGATCTTCTGTCATCTAAGAATTTTGGCTTTCTTCTAGCCGGTTGCTCCATTCTTCAACTGATTGTGGGTCTTCACTCTCAAAATGGATCTTAATCCTTGGATCTTGGATCTTCATTCTTGGTCATTGGGTCTTTACCCTACAAAAATGGATCTTCATCTTTGGATATCAGGTCTTCACCCTTCAAAATAGATCATTATCCTTAGAGATCGGGTCTTCACCCTTCAAAAATGGATCTTTATCCTTTAGAGATTAGGTTTTTACCCTTAAAAAATGGATCTTTATCATTTGGAGATCGGGTCTTTAGCCTTCAAAAATAGATCTTTATCCTTTGGAGATTGGGTCTTACCCTTCAAAAATGGATCTTTATCCTTCGGAAATCAGGTCTTTACCCTTCAAAAATGGATCTTTATCCTTGGACATCGGGTCTTTACCCTTAAAAAATAGATCTTTATCCTTTGGAGATCGTATTTTTACCCTTCAAAAATGGATCTTTATCATTTGGAGATTGGGTCTTTAACCTTCAAAAATGGATATTTATTCTTTGGAGATCGAGTCTTTACCCTTCAAAAATGGATCTTTATCCTTTGACGATCAGGTCTTTACCCTTTAAAAATGGATCTTCATCTGTTGGACATTTGTCCTATATTGGCTTCAGCTCTTCTAGCTGGACTGATCATTTTGTCTTTTGTATCTTCGTTCTTTTGAGAGTTCTATTTTTTTTTTGTCATTCTTATTGTTCTTCCTTTGCACCTTTGCAAAAAATTTAGCTATTTTTTAGCTAGTCCTTATATCTTCTCTTTATCTCCTATGTGGCAAAATATTGAAAGTAAGTCTAAAAATATTTTGTACACGCATAAACTCAAAAAATTGAAAGGAGGAAGTTTTGCCCCCCTGTGTAGGCTCAACCCAATGATTTTTTTTCATGCAGGCTCTGATTGATATTTGTGTATTGCCTGTGTCCTTGTATGAGCATGCATCTCCATTTTTGTAAAGTGACTGGATCTTTCTCAAGTAATGGGCCCTTCATGCCCCCGATGCTATATCTGCTTCTCATTATTTGCTTCGTAAGTATTGTTGTTTACCTTAACAAAGAGTAAGAACACAAGACAAAATGCAGTGTGATATGCTTATGTATACATGACTTGTATGGATGATACTTATAGTGGTTCTATTATCTCATAGACTGAGGTGATCAGCTGAAGTGGTCTCACGGATTCCTTCCAGATGCTCATTCATATCTCGCATTGGAATGGCAGAAAAATTTTATGGCTTTTATTTCCAAGATGTTGAAAACATGAGTGGTGGAGGCCTCAAGTAGCATAGCCAGAGATACATCCATTTCAAAATATGATTTAGTATGCCAGTTGGTAACTTCTTCATAATCTTGCAAATAATCATTTATTTTACCCAATGTGTCCTTCGAGATTTGATGATGCAACATACTTCCCTTAACTTGAAGGTTTATACAACAAAATTTTTTCAATTAATTTTTTTTTAATTTTTGAATTTTGATTTTGAAATCAAATGTTGGTTTTGCCAAATCAATGTCAATTTACCTTAGGAATTGACTTTTCCAAATTAACACATCCATTACATCATAACCTTAGTTACCATACTAAACTCCTGAATTATTTCCATTTGAGCAAGAATTGTTGCACTTCAGATAGGCACATACACATTACTTGGTCAAGGTTTCATTGAATTTGAATATTATCTATCTCATATGTATACTTATTCAAACTATCTCCACTAATAGACTCCACCTACCAAGAGAGATCAACAAGTCTTTAATAGGCTTGAAACATGGTCTATAAGGGACACGGGCTAAATGAATGCCATCTTTGAGCTGAGCTAATTTGATATTGCTGTCAAACCTTCACACTAAAATCTTCTGTTGGAGCCATAGGTAGCTGGGATTAAATTTTTGGAGTAAATGATTCTGCAAAGGTGGAGAGGCCAATGGCTGTAATAGCTCCTTTTTTTCTATAACTTGTTCAAAACCCAAGACAAAGGTTTCCCCAACTCTAAAAATTATCTTCTAGTTTCTTGATCAGTTACATTAACATCGACTTCCTTATGTGTACTTTAATTCCCAGACTAATAATTCTGTTTTGCAGAAAAATGATTCTTCTCTCTTTTCCACTCTTCTATTTGCAATCCAGCTTGGAGAAGATCTTTGAAATCCCTTATAAGGGTGTGAGATAGCCTTTCACAAAGATTGGATAGGACACCTCTGACTATCATTCTGATTTGGTCCGACTCATCAGGCCTCCCTTTGAGAAGTGCAACCTTATTTCTCCATCTTTTCACATAGTCAATGAAGTTTTCATTATGCTTTTGCCTTATTGATTCTACCTCCACAAGGGTCACTTCTAGTTCAACATTGTACCCATATTGTTGGATGAAGGCCTTGTACATGGTATCCCAATCTTTTTGGGTACTTTCCTTTAAGGTGTTGAACTAATTCTGCTCAACATGATCCAATGAGAGCATAAAATGCCTTAGAAATTGAGCCTTAGTAGCTCTGACAGACTGCATGGCAGTGATGTATTACTTAACATGCAAATGAGGATTTCCTGTACCATTTTATCTAGCGAAGGAAGGCATCTTGAACTTATAAGGGACCTCCTCATCTCGTTCGAACAGCTTGTCTATTTCTGACACCTTTTCAGCTTTCAGTTTCTTTTCAAATTTCTTCTCTAAATCATCAATTGTCTTCTCCACATCAGATATTTTGGTCTTTTCCATAGTTTCTCTTTTCACAACCTTTGGCTCTTTCTTCCTATCTTGATGATCTTGGAAATACTAAGCCTATTCATCATCATCCATCATCATGTTGTCATCATCAAAGGCTACCTCACCTGCCTTAGACTTTCCCATGTCCTTCTGCTTTTTAGTACTAGCAGATGCTTTAACAGTGTTTTGCAAAATTGCAGCCAGTTGGCTCCTTATAGTCTCAGCCAGGACCTCTATCAGTTCTTCCATCTTGGCATTGAGGGCGTCATCCACCATCCTTTGAATTTGTTTGGGATCTGTTGCTCTTGGTGAGAAGCTAATTGAGTTGCTACTGAATTCTATGTCACTGGCATAAGTTGGGTTATCGGACGCTCTTGAACTTCTGTACTCCAGGTCTGTGAGCCAGTAAGGATCAATGACATGTTATATAATGCATGTATGCACAAAAAAAAATAATTAGGACATTCCTTCCAATCTTATAACTTTACAACATGAATGACGAGTCTCTTTTTCTAGGTATATGATCAACAAAAGATCAACATGGGATATTTTGCTCTCAAAAAATTCTCTCGGATGGTTTAACTAATAGTTTCATCTTGTAATATAGAAGTCGGTCCATGATAATTCCCATTAATTAGGTTTTAATCCATTGAATCTCAATTAAAACAACTTTTATGCTTTATTGGATTAAAACTAAATTAAGTGGTTTATCATAAATAGATTTCTTATTTGAAAAGTAACTAGTGATTCATGCCAAAAACAAGCCCATAATTCTTTGGCATAAGCTAGGCTCACAATTGATTTTTTGTATTCTATAATTGACCTAAATAGTTTGTAAGCTCTCTTTATAATCTTTGATGAAAGATAATTTTGTTGCAAAGCTTTTGGGCTTTGAAAGTTTTGGGCCATAAGGTGGAAGAAGATTTTTTACCCATCTGGAAAGACTTTATGTTAAAAGAATTGAAAATTTGAGATTTGGTCTTTTGGATTTAAAGGAAAAAATTATTCGAGCTTACAATATAGGTATGTCATATTAGAAAAAGAGTAAATCAAATAAGTCATGATTTAAACCAAGATAAATTAACCATAGTCAAATAACAAGTATTTGGGGTAGAAACCTAAGGAAATTAACTAGTCTAATTATATGAGCTTTAGTCTTTGGGTTGAAAATCTTAGGTTCCCATAGCAAGTATATACTAAAAGGCACAAGGCTATGAGTGTTTATGCCATGCTCGATCTCCATACCTTAATTGAAAGTATGGTATCTCTTACATAACACAACATGGGCAACATGGGCATCCTAACTCACGCACACAATGTAATCTAAGTAATGCAATGGATAATATCATAATAAGAAAGAATAAAATAATATAAAGACTAACGGAATTAAATTCTCTTTTCCCCAGTGGAGTCGCCACTGTGAGTAGAGATTTTTGCCCCCACTCCCATGCGGAATGATTCTTGTAACTTCGTCACTGTTCAGCTCAGGGCCTTAGAGAACATGGGCCTCAACTCAGAGAAAATGGAGTTTCCATCCGGACTGGTAGGGAAAATGAAAGGGGTGGACGACTCATTTTCTAAGGAATCTTCAACCCCTTATTGGGTTCAGAAAGTTGGGTACGCGTGGGAAAGGTGAGAATGACTCAGCACGTCCACAACACCCGGTTCATTGGAACCAGCCTCCTTTTCAGGTCTTAATATTATAAAATTCTTAGTTAATACGATATTATCCATAATACATGCAATCATAAGAATAAATAATCACTTTATTAAAATCACAATGAGTTCAAATAAAATAAATGAATAGGTACACATCCATGGATGTAAACATGCCTTTACAATTGTTCAATGTCCAAAAGAAAACAAATAAAATAGGATACCCAATAATTGGTGGAAATGTATCATTTACATTGATCCAAAACTAAAAATAAATTAAATTACATGAAGCTTAACAAATGAGGTACCCACAATGTGGAAACATACCTCTTACAATTCCTTTGAGTAATTAATCAAACAAATCAATAAGCAAATATTTGAGCATTCATTATAAAATTAAATAAAAATAACTCATCCATAGAGACATATAATAAGCATGCATCCAAACTTAAGTAAAGAAATAGATATAGAAATGTAAGGTTTACATCTCAATTAGGGTTTCTTGAATAAAATTAGGGTTTTAAGTATTTAGATTTAAAAACTAAGATTTTATATATTTTTTTTTGAAAAGGATTGGGCTACTCTGTGAATTAAAATAAGACTTAGCTACTGGAGAAAATTAAACAAAGGATAAATTGGGATTTAAGATTTCATAAAATCAAAAGAACAGATTAGAGTTTTATCGGAGAAGACTCAAAGACTACTGTAACGTGGATTTTTATGAAAACTTATATGTGATATGGGTACTGAATGTATAAGACATTGTACTATGGTGATTTAACGGGATGAGTTACTAGCCATACAAACAATAAACAGTGGCTACTATGTTTATTGTATATTTGTATATAAATTAACAGTTAAAAGAATAAACCTTAAACAAAGACAGTTTGATGGATGGAATAATAATAAATTAACTCATTGTAAGCTTAAATGAATTAAGTTAGAAAGACATACCTCCATTTGTAGATTCCACCAAAATTAAATGTTGATACAATATCTTGTTTACACCAACCTGGAACTTTTGGTTGAATAGATAGTAAGCCACTGCCTTGTTTGATAATTTTATATGTGTTTAATCATTGCTTTTCTTTTCCTGATCAAGATGTTGCTCCGTGCTTAATACTGTATTGAGCTCAATGGTTGCTAATCCTCATCCTTTCCTCACTGTGTTCTTGTTGTATATCTATTGCTTCTGGGTTGCTGCCTCTCTTGCTGAAGTTCAAAGTCCTTGCTGAAGGTTGCTAATCATTTCTATCGTTTCTTGGCTGCCATTCCCTTTTTTGAAGGTTTTAAAACCTGTATTTATATGAGTGTGCATTAGGTTAAAACATCGTGAATACTTTCTGTCTTTAAAAATGGATTCATTATGCATATCGAATTAATGAAACTTGAATTCATGGAAAATCGAGACCAAGTCGGACTCCCCCATCTCCTAATCTGACATGGAATAAAAATTAATAAGCTCCATATCGAATTAGGGAAGGCTCAATTCGATATGAAAGCCAAACTAAGGCCCCATATCGAATTAAGAAGGCCCCAATTCGATATGGGACTATCCCATATCAAAATAGGGCTTCCCAATTTGATATGGGCACCAAACTAAGGTCCCATATTGAATTTGGAAGGTCCCAATTTGATATAGGACTATCCCATATCGAGTCCCATATGGAATTGGGAGACTTAGTTTGACTTGGATACACCCCTGAATGCCCTAACATCGAATTAGACCCGACTGAACCTTTAAAACAAACATCTTTAGGGCTTTAAAGGTTCAACCACCGCATTAAATTATACCATCTAATCAAAAGGTTTATGACTCAAGCCTTATTAATTAGTAGCAGACCAGTCAGGGCCAAAATCAAGGGTCTACATACACATATCAACTTAGGATGATACAAACCATAGACAAGAGCATTATCTAAGTATATACTTACCTTTTTGAAGCTCAAATTGGAGAAACAACTCCTTTACACAATAATTTCTCCCAATCTTTCACTCAATTCAATCAACCCCTAATCATATTATAGTTTCAAAAAAATGGTATTAACAATTTATATAACAATCATAAACCCTTTTAACCCCCTCCCCTCCTCCAATTTAGAATTACGTAAACCCCCTTACAAAAACCCTAATATTCAATTACTAGTTCTAATTATAGCCAACATCATTCCAAATCATTATCAAGCCTAAAATCACCATTACGACACTAATTTTATATTATAACTTCCTATATGTTTAATTAAATATAAATTTGCATATCAATCCTACTAAAAGAATTATCAAAAGTTAAGAAACTTACTTGCTATTTGAATTAAAACTCAATCTTCCTTCACCTCTTTGCTAACCATGGAGGTTGGCCACAAGAAAAACAAAAGGAAGAAGAAGTGAGAATTCTGAAAATTGTTTCGGCTTTCTCATACTTTTCCACTAACTATATATATTATTATTTAATTAAGATTTTATTTAAAATAATATTATTTTATATTTTAACTTTTAACTTTTTTACTCTTTTACCACTTTACTCTTACCCCTATTTATATGTTATTTATATGTTGTATATATCTCCATCTCTCCTATCTAAACCATCATCAATCTCTTACTAATTAATATATAAATAGATTCAATAAAAATCAGGGCATTACACCCTTATAATAATGTTCAATGTCCAAAACTAACCAAAATAGGACACCCACCATTTAATGAAAACTTGCACTTTACATTAATCCCAAAACTTACAATAAATGAAATTACATTGAACTTAATAAATGAGGTACTCACGAAGTGAAAACATACCTCTTACATCCTTAAAACCAAAATAATGGATATTAAAACATTTAACAAATAAATTAAATCTTTCAAATATCCACAATAATTAAAAACAAATCATCCATTTATAAACTAAAAAAATCATCCATCTTAAGCATATAATAATTTAAATAATCAAAACTAAGGATTTAAAGAATTAAATATATAAAATTAGGGTCCACATATTAAATTTGGGTTTACAGAGGTAAAAAAAACATGGTTTATGGTTTTTATTTGGAAATTAGGGTTTAACTACTTAAAAAATAGGATTGGGGGTTTTGGTTTGAAAACTAGGGTTTTTATGGTTTAGAAAAATAATTTATGGTTTTAAAGTTCTAAAAACATGGTTAGGGTTTCTTAAATAAAATCAGGGTTTAAAATATGTGGGATTAGAGTCTTGGAAATCAAATTGAGATTTTAGGTTTTAGGAAATTTAGAAATTGGGGTTCTGGATATTAGGGTTTAGGAATTAGGAGTTTTTGGAATTTTTAGAGAAAAATAATTAGGATTTTTTATTTTTAAAAAATATGATTAGGGTTAAGGCTTAGTAGATTTAGGTATTTGAGATTAGGGTTTACAAATTAGGGTTAGATATTAGGGTTAAGTATTTAGGATTAGGATTCTTACAAACTGGGATTTCTTAAATGAATGCTAGGGTTTTTATATTTTATGAATATGCAAAAGTGGTTTTGGGTGATCTAATTTAGGGTTTTGATAATTATACCAGAGGTTAATATTAAATATTAGGCTATTGTGAAATTGAAACAAATAAATATAAAGTATGCTACTGGATGAGACAAATGGATTAGGTTTTGGTTTTATAAATATGTAACTAGAGTTTTAGTAATTAAGCTATTGGAAGAAACAAAAACTTGGATAAACAAGCTACTGTGATGATATTTTGAAAGGTAATTGCAACTATTGATTAAAATAAATTGGATTAAAAAACTAAACCTGCATTTGAAGACTCCAACAAGATTGAACCTTGAATCAAACTTTGGGCCTGCCTTGATCAATTGTAGTATTGGTTGAGTGTAACAATTTCTAGTGCAATTACTGGGTCATGATTCTTTTTCTTAATTGTTGTTATTGCTTATGCATTAATTTTATTGCCTCAGTGTTAATTCTTGTTGCTCTCCCTTTCACTGCCTTTAAATATCTTATTTATAGACCAATAATAGTTTTAACCCTAAAGCTCTAACAGCTAATCTGAGTTTTATCTGAAGTCTAGCTTAATTAGGAAATTAAAATGGTCAGCCAAAATAAGGTATGCCAAATCGACATGGAGCCAGCTCATGTTGATTTGGACCCAAGTTGACATGGGCATTGGCTCATGTTGCCTTGGACCCATCTAGACTCAAACCAGTCTAAAAATTTAATATTCAAACCAAACAAATTTAATTTGGGCTTTTATAAGTCTAACCAATTTAATTTCAAGATTTTAAATTAGGTTTAGGCTCTTTAAAAATATAATGGACCGAGAAAAGCTTCTTGAGTTAAAATCGACCCAAATTTAAGGGTCTATAGTTTACATAGACATTTTAGGTCAAACTTAGAATGGGCCTTCCTTTACCCCTTTTGGATAAGTTTATATAGACATTTTAGGTCAAACCTATAATGGGCCTTCCCTTACCCCTTTCAAGGTAGGTTTACATAAATATTTTAGGTCAAACCCAGAATGGGCCTTCCTTTACCCCTTTAGGATAGGTTTGCATAGACATTTTAGGTCAAATCTAGAATGGGCCTTCCCTTACCCCCCTTTAGAGTAGGTTTACATAGATAATTTAGGTCAGACCTAGAATGAGCCTTCCATTACCCCCCTTTAGGATAGGTTTCCATTAACATCTTAGGTCAAACCTATATGGGCCTCCCCTTACCCCATTAGGATAGGTTTATGTAGACATTCTAAGATAACCTTAGAATGAAACATCATAAATATCCTAAAATGAACAATCATCACATTATATAACATGACATGGCATCCCGCAATCAAAGTCACAGTGTTCACAACATTATGGTTAATTTTCATATAAAGAAACCATGATGGGGGGAAGCTGTGAACCCCTAATTTTGTACCTAAATTAAGGTGAATATGAGTGCAATTCCATCAAAATTAAAATCATACGAGTCAAATCGGCCCGAACTGGCCCCGAAAACCCTCAAATTATCAATTTTTGCCCAAATGAAATCCCATACAATAAAAAATCCAACGCAACTAGAATCACACGAATCGGAGGTCAAACAGGCCCAAAATGGCAAAAATAGACCTTGGCAGATGGGCCACAGCGCACGCAGCCCGGGTCGTTATGGTCCAATTTTTTCCAAATTTTTCACTATAAATTGAGGTTGTTTCCTCTAAGCGATTCATAGTTTTCATGCCAAAACTCTGTCAAAATTAATTCCGACACTAAAATACAACAAAATTCATATTTGATCAATTTAATCAAATTAAATTCGATTCTCTTATAATTTTTGGACTCAAAGTCATTTTGACATCTATTTCAACTATACATCCAAAGGAAAAGGATACCCAAGGTATGAATTTTCTCACCTTATTCTTGTCAATTCGGTAATTTAAATTAATTAAAAATTGGTTAATTTAAGTCCTTTGCAATCAAAGGTATGAACTACTTACAGCTCTGATTCTCATTCAAACGAGAAAAGTAGGCACACTCGGAATATTACTCTGAGTGGTGAGCCCTCAATTAAATAATTTAAAATGGTATTTTCTTTTTTTTTTCTTTTTTTTTCTATTATTCTTCTACCGTTGCCTTTTTTTTATTGGATTTTGGACAACTACTGCAAATTTGATGAGTTTTGCAATAGTTGTTATTTGCTTGTTTCGTCATTATTGTTATTATTTGTTTGATTTTTATTAATTAATTGGGTATTTTTGCTCAACCTAGGACCCATAAGGGCTAGAGTTGAAGCTCTCCTTGAATCATTATTTTATTATTTAGCATTGCTTTCGTGGATGTCATTGTTAAATGTTCATGCATTAAGATAAATTTTTATTCATGATTATTTGTGGCATAATCCATAAATTGCATTTTTCCTAAAATCCATCAAAAGTAGGAGGAAATTAATCAAAGAGAGAAAATTGTTTTTTTACTCAAATTGGTTTAGAAAATTTAGCCCGGGACCCATCCTGATTGGTTTCAGATCAGTGCCTTCTTTGGGAAAAAATTAATTTAATGGAGTTAACTAAAATATGTGTTCCTTAATTTTTTTCCTCATAAAAAATAAAGGTGAAAGGAGAGTCTTCTTTTCAAAACAAAAGACAATTTTAAACCCGTGCTTACCAAACTGACTGGAGACCGTACGCTGTGGTGTCATGTAAGACATAGCCCCAAAAAGAGAGATCACAGCCTCCTCATTGATGGGCAGGGACCGGGTGCTTAGGCGAGGTCTCATAGGGACAACTACAGGCAATGTTTAAATATGGTGGATATAAGAATTTGGCTATACAAACAATGCCTAAATCATCTTTTCCCCTCACTTAGCAAGGTTCAATTTCGCCTCAAAAGTTCTTTTAAACATGTTCTAGGCTTAGGCATGGGATAATCAAACATAAATGACAAAAGAGTGTGAGCTCTCTCTAAGTAATCATACATAATTATTCACTTTCAACTAAAATCAAGAAATTGTTCAAGTCAAAATCCATAAAGCACAACAATTCACAAAATCTTCTCCTCAAATCTTAAAATTTTAAGAGATAAATTTAAGTATATCAACATGATTAGCATCATTGAATCATAGATAAGTATTGGCCTGTTATGAACTTAATCATTTAATTGCAAAATTTATTTTTTCAATAGGTACCCTATATTCCAACATTTATGAAAGAGTAAATAAATTCAAAAGGGAATAGAATACTTTACTGAATTTTTAGGGCTAAACTCCCCCAAACTTGAAGCTTGCCACTATCCTCAGTGGTTTAGGCATTGAGTGGTGGAGGGGTTGCAAATGTCCATTATTAATTAGTTGATTTTTGCTTCTTACAAGAGTAATCTATCCAAGAGCTCATATCCAGCCAAATTCAACCTAAAACAAAAACACAAAACATAAAACCAAAAAATAAAAGCAAAAGCAAAAGCAAAAGTTTAAATAAAACATTGGTTTGCCTCTCAATAAGTAATTTATAGTCCTTAGGTGGAAGATCACAAATTACTTCCTTTCCCACTATGTTGCTTGCTATAGTTGACTTGAAATTTTGCTTCCCATTCTTTACATCCTTCAAATTTTGATTGTGAGCTTAGTGATGTTAAATTGTATTTTTCCTCCTTTGAATTGGAGTTTTGAATTTGACAATCCTTGAGTGCATTTGAAGATTTGGTCATGTTAATTTCCATTTGTTCATCTCCGGTCTTTGAAGTGAGTTTACCATTTTTCACATCAATTATAGCTCCAATAGTGGCTAAGAATGGTCTCCCAAAAAATAATGAAGCATCTACATCCTTATTTAAATCTACAATCATGAAATCAATAGGGATATCAAAATTTTCCATTTTCACAATCACATTTTCTACAAGTCCTTCAAGGCATTTGACCGATTTATCTGCAAGCTGCAACATTAAATTAATAGGTTTCATCTATGCAAGTTTTAATTTCCTAAAAACATATAAAGACATTAAATTAATACTAGCACCCAAATTACATAATGCATTTTGAAAATTAAATCTACCAATTTAACAAGGAATCAAAATACTCCCTTGATTTTTAAGCTTAGTGGGAAATGTGTTTGAAGAATTTGAGTTGTACTCTTCGGTAAGTGCAATTATATAAGTTTTCTCCACATTTTTCTTCAATCTTTGAGGAAATAGAATGGGTAACACATAAGGTTTTATTTCTTGTTTATTATATGCCTCCTCCTTTTCAGCCTCGATCTTACTTGTTGTTAGTTTGGAATAAGAGATTTGCAAAATTTGGATCTCTTATAAAGAATTCTCAAGCTTTATGCTATTTAGGGAAATAGCATTACTATACTCTCTTAGATTAAGTCTGGTTGGCTTAAAAGTGCTCATTGTGGTTGATCATTAAGAGAACTTGCTATTTGACCAACTTGAATTTTAAAAATTTTATTTGGAGTTATCATTTTCTCAACCCTTGATTCAAGCCTGTCATATTGTTTTTCTAGCTTATCAAATCTTTCTGAAGTGATTCCAGTAAATTTCTCCAAAGCCAACTCATAAAATGGTTTATTTTCAAGTTGATGAATTTAGCCTTGATTTTGATTTCTCATAAATGGAAGTTGAAAGGGTGACTTTTGATTTTGACATCCCCATGACAAGTTTGGATGATTTTTCCAACTTTGGTTATAAGTATTACCATAAGGAAGATTTTGAGGTCCACCTTAGTTGCCCATAAATTGTACTTGTTCATGCTTTTAGCAAAGTGCATTTTGATGATTACCTCTGCAAGTCTCATAAATAGAAGAAGATGAGAAGTTGATGCATTCTAATTTTTTATCAATCGCATCTACCTTACCTGAAAGTAAGGATAGATTATCAACTTCATATATACTAATTACCTACTTAGAAGTACTCCTTTTAGATGCTGTGAACGGAGATTTTTGCCCCCACTCCTAGTGGAATGGTTCTTGCGACTTCGGCATTGTTTAGGCTCGGGGCCTTAGAGAACACGGACCTAAGTCCAGAAAAAAAAAGTCACCACCCCAACGGGTCGGGAAAAAGAAAGGGGTGGATGACTCGATTCCTAAGGAATCCCCAACCCCCTAATGGGTTCGGAGAGTTGGGTATGTGTGGGGAAGGTGAGAAATGGCCCAGCACCCCCACAATGCCCAGTTCATTGAAATCGGCCTCATTTATAGGTCTTAATATTATAAAATTCTTAAATATAACAATATTATCCATATTACATGCAACAATTAAAATAAAGCATCATTATATTAAAAATCAAAACAATGTCCAAGCAAAACAAATAAATGGACACCCATCCGAAGATGGAAATATGTCCTTACATCATCCATGTCTAAGCTAAATAGAACACTCACTATGAGGTAGAAACATTTCCTTTACATTGGTCTAAAATATAAAAGCAATTTAAATTACATGATATTTAATTAGTGAGGTACCCACAAAGTGGAAACATACCTCTTACAACATTTGGAAATCAAAATAAATCAATAGAAGTAAATAATCATTCATCATAAATAAATCATTCATCAAAGATATTAAACATCAATCAAAATATAAACGTTCATCCATGATAATTTAAATAAACCAAGCATTGAACTTAAATAAATCAAAGCATATAATAAACTATATAATTAAATCTAAAAAGAAAGTAAGTCAAGATACAAATTAGGGTTATTGTTTCTCATTTAAAGCTCTTTAATTAATATTTAGGGTTTTTGAATTTATTGGTTTACGTTACAATAAGTTTTAAGGGAATTGAAATGGATTAAGGTTTTATAATTTAAGAGATTGATAAGGTTCTTTGATTAACAAAATTAGGGTTTGAGGAGTAAAATCATGAAATTAGGGTTAGAATATTAAACTATTAGGTTTATAATTATTAGCTACTGGATTGTTGTTTTTAGGCTTACTGTGTTGAATTTTAATATTTAGGTTTATAAGGTTTAAGATTTTAAGGATTAGGGTTTAGAAAAACTAGGGTTTAAGGTTTTAAGGGAATTAGGATTTAAGAACACTTAGGGTTTAGATTAGCTAGTTTTGGGTTACTGTCTTGATTTTGGAATTGAAGAAAATAATTTAGAGTTTATAAAGTTTTTGGAAATTGGCAAGACGATTTAAGGATTTTTGGAAACATAAAATATTTTTAGGGTTTTTGGAAATAAAAGGATCAATTTAGTGTTTTAAAGTTTTGGAAAATTGGAAAGCAGATTAGGGTTTTGGGAATTAATAAAATGATTTAAAGTTTTGGAAAGTAGATTAGGGTTTTAAGATTTTGAAGAAATAGATTACGGTTCTTAGGTTTTAGAAGAAACAGAAAAGTAATTTTAGGATTTTTGGAAAACAAAGAAACGAATTAAGGTTTTAAAATCAAAAGAAACAATTTAATGATTGAAGCTACTGTAAGGAAAAAAGATTAGATATTCAAAACCTTTGTTTGTTGGTTCCACCAAAAGTTGCTTCTTGGATGAACAAGGACAAAGGCAAGATCGCTGCCTTTGATGGATTGATTGCTTGGTTGCTTATTCTTCTCTCAAAAAGTCCGATTGTTTTCACTGCCAAAAAGAATTTTTAAAGTCCGATTTCATTTCCCTAGTTTTTCCTCCTTTTAGTGTTATTTATAGGAAATTTATATGATTAATTCAATTTGTTTGTGGAAACTATAATTAATTAGGAAAAGGAAACCAAAACCAAATAGAATTTGGTTTCGAAAAAAATTGCATCAGAAAAATTTTGCTGGCGAAAAAATTGCTGCGGGCTGCTGCGAAGGATTACGAGCATCGGGCACGCCAGGCGAGCTGCGGGCCATTTTGCCGCAGGAAGCTCCTGCGAATGAAATGGCCCAAGGCCATTTCGTCCAACATTTTCGGCAAGGATTTTTTCGTCGTCGATTTTTATTTTTATTTATTTGTTTATTATTATTATTATTTATTATTTATAAAAACTAAATACTAAAACAATTATTATTTAATTAAGATAATACAAAATTTATTTTGGACTAAATAAAATATATTGGACCGGACTAGGTCAAAAATTAAGGGTCTACTGTTTAGCCCCTGCTTGAACGATCTGAGACTTTAGTAAAAAAGAGTGAAAAGCAATAAGACATAATTTTGATGAGATGGTTACTTGAATTTGTTTTGGGTACTTGGACCCGAGACTAAACTTCATTTGGGTCTTGGACCTGATATTAGATTGAATTTTGGTACCTGGACCCGGGATTGGGTACTTGGACTCGAGATTGGGTACTTAGACCCGAGACTGAATTTAATTTGGGTACTTTGACCCAAGATTGAGTACTTGGACCCGAGATTGGATTTGATTTGGATTCTTGGACCCGAGATTGGATACTTGGACTCGAGATTGATTTGATTTGGGTACTTGGACCTGAGAATGAATTTGATTTGGGTACTTGGACCAGGGATTGGATTTGATTTGGGCACTTGGACCCGAGAATGAATTTGATTTAGGTACTTGGACTCGAGATTGATTTAATTTGGGTACTTGGACCCGAGAATGAATTTAATTTGGGTACTTGGACCAGGGATTGGATACTTGGACCCGAGATTGGATTTGATTTGGGTACTTGGACCCGAGATTGGGTACTTGGACCCAAGATTGATTTGATTTGGGTACTTGGACCTGAGAATGAATTTGATTTGGGTAATTGGACCCGAGATTGAATTTGGTTTGGGTACTTGGACCCGAGATTGAATTGATTTGACTGACCTTTTATCAGTTGAGGATTCTAGCTTAACTGGTTGTTCCATTCTTTTGTTCTTCCTTTAGCAAAAATTCAGCCCTTTTTAGCTAGCCTTCATATCCTCTCCTTGCCCCCTGTGTGACAAGATATTTGAAAGTGAGTCTCAAAATATTTGGTACATAAACTCAAAAAATAAAAAGGAGAAACTTTGCCCCCTATGTAGGCTCAAACCCATGATTTTTCTATGCGGGCTCTGATTGATGCTTTTGCCGTCTAGTTCATCTCACAAGCACGTATTTCTTCTTTTACAAAACGACTGGAGCTTCCACAAGCAAATAGGCTTTCCATGCCCCCCTTGATTCAATATCTTCTTTTGATTATTTACTTCATAGGGTGTTTGCTGTTCACTTTGACAAGGAATAGATAATACAAGACAAGAGAGTGCGATGTAATATGCTTATGTATGCATGATATGCATGAATAATACTTATAATGGTTCCATCGACCTACAGACCGAGGTGATCAGCAGAAGTGTTCTCATTGACTCCTTTGAGATGCCCGTTTAGGTCTTGCACTAGAATGACAGGATGCTTCACATTTACGGCTTTTAACTTTAAGATGTTGAAAATATGAGTGGTGAAGACCCCAAGCTGCAGAGTCAGGGATACATCCATTTCAGACTATGTTTCAACATGTTAATTGGTAGCTTCTTCATGACCTTACCAATAATCATTTCCTTTGCCCAATGTGTCCTCCGAGGTTCAATGATTCAACATACTCCCCTTAACTTGAAGTCTTTGTATTTTTTTTTTTTTGAAATCAAATGTTGGCTTTGCCAAATTAATGTCAATGTATCTCAGGACTTGATTTTCCAAATTAACATATCGATAACATGACAACCCTAGTTACCGTACTAAACTTGGGAATTATTTCTATTTAAGCAAGAACTATTGCACTTCAGACAGGCACATACACATTACTTGGCCAAAGGTCTCATTTGAGTTTGAATATTGTCTATCTCATATGCATGCTTATTCAAACTATCTCCACTAATAGACTCTACCTACCAAGAGAGATCAACAAGTCTTTGATAGGCTTGAAATGGGGTCTATAAGGGACACAGGTTAAATGAAAACCATTTTGAGATTGGAGCTGATGTGACACAATGGACAAACCTTCACACTGCAAATTTCTTGTTTGAACTTTAAGCAGCTGGGAGCGATCTTGCTAGACTCCAAATTCCTTCTATCTTCTTGGTATTAATCTAGATCTCAATTGGAATAGTCTTTGCCCTTGCATAAAGTTTTGTTCCCAAATTCATTTCTTTTTTTCTTCTCCCTTTTCTTTCTTTTTCTTTTTCTTACTCTTCCCTTTCTTTGAGCATTTTATCATTTTGTTCTTTTTCCTTGTAGGACTATCAAGTACAGAACTTTTAGGAACTGGATGGTCTTTTCCCTTTTTCTTTGATTTTGATTGAATCTTTGGTTGGGTTGGACCAATTCAAGTCACAATTCCCTTACGAACCAAATGGAAGCCTTTTGCTGCTTTAGGTAAAAGAGAACTCAGTTGGCTTTCTGAACCACCTTTTTCGGTTTTATTTTCTTATTGTTTTTTTCTTTTCTTTTCTTTTGTCCTTTTTTCTTTTCTTTTTCTTCTTTCTTCTCTTCTCTTTTTTTTTTTGTTTTTGTTTGGTTCTAGCTCTAAAAGAGTTGTCTTGTTTGTACTAACTTGGGCTTCCAATAATGGATGGGTGGAGTAACATAAATCTTCTTTAATAGGGATAAATCATTTGTTACACTGATGTTGTCTTGATATATTGGAGATATTAAGTGAACTTCAACTACCCTTATGGTCTTGAAAACTTCAACTACCCTTATGGTCTTGAAAACATCAACTACCCTTATGGTCTTGAGAACTTCAACTATCTTTATGGTCTTGAGAAATTCAACTATCCTCATGATCTTGACTAATCATTGCTTTCTTTGATATTCTTGCCTCTTCATCTTAGTGATCATAAGACTTGTCAAAAGTATCACAACAGCTCAGGGTAGGTTGTTGGGGTTATATGCCAATGAAAAGCACTCTAAAATTTTATGAAGGCTCAAAGGGACAACTAGGGATTGATATTTAATAAGGTGGATACTAGTTGTTGGCTAACCAAACAATGCCTAGATCATTTCTCTCTTAAATAAGCAGAGTTCAATTTCGCCTCGAAAGTTTGTCAAAGCATGTTCTAAGACTGACTAGGACCTAGACAAAGGTAATTATACAGGAGCCCTCTCTAAGTAAGCATACACAACTCAATGCTATAGAGTAATTCCCTTACCTAGTAAAGACATTCAAGTCATGATGCCTAGATATATTAATTTATAAATATCAAGCTAGGTTCCTCATTGGTTGCACCAAAATGAACAAAGACCAACAAAAATTTTTATGAAAGTAATTTATTTCAAGCAACTTTAAATTTGAAAAACACAATAGTTCCAAAATATTAAAGAAAGTAAAATTGAAAAGCAGCATTCAAGCTAAGGAAATTTTGTTGAGTTTAAGCTTCTTTTCCTTTCACATCTTCAATATTTCCATCTTGAAAAGAGGATAAAACAAAATCTTCTTCCAATCCTTTTCCCACCATGAAGGTTGCTGGGGGTGGCACTCTTCTAAATTTAGGCAAAGGATTGTTCTTTGTATTGGGCTTATCCGGCTCAGGCAGCTTACCACTGTCAATTAAATTCTAGATCTCATGCCTCAACTTCATACAATTGTCCATTTCGTGTCCAGGCCTTTGATGGAATTGGCAAAATGCATTAGTATCAAAGTTAGGTGGAAGAGGATTAGGCAAAGGACGAGGAGTCAAGGGTTGTAACAATCCCTTCTTTTGTAGCTTATTGAGAACCCAAGACAAAGGCTTCCCTAATTCTGAAAACTGCCTCATTCCTCCTTGATTAGTGGCATTAACATCAACTTATTTTTGTGTGCTTTGATTGCTTGACTGGTAGTTCCCTTTCTCATTCCTTTTTATTGAAAAGCGATTCTTCTCCCTTTACCACTCTTCAATTTGTAGACCAGCTGGGAGAAGATCTTTGAAGTCCCTTATAAGGGTGTGAGACAGCCTTTCACAGAGATTGGGCAGGACACCTCTCACGATCATCCTTATTTGATCAAATTCATCAGGCCTTTTATTAAGCAAAGCAGCCTTATTTGTCCACCTTTTCACATAGTCCACAAAATTTTCATTTGGCTGTTGCCTAATGGACTCAACTTCCATTAAGGTAACTTCGAGCTCAACATTATACCCATATTGCTAAATGAAAGTCTTGTATAACATATCCCAATCTTTTTTAGTACTTTCCTCCAAGGTGTTGAACAAATTTTGGACAACAAGGTCCAATGAGAGCATGAAATATCTTAAAGTTTGAGCTTTAGTAGCTCGGGCAGACTGCATAGCAGTGATGTACTGCTTCACATGGAGATGAGGATTTCCAGTTCCATCAAACTTTGCAAAGGATGACATCTTGAATTTGTACGAAACTTCTTCATCTAGCTCAAATAATTTGTCAACTTCGGACATTTCTTTGGTTTTCAACTTCTTCTCAAATTTTTTTTCTAAATTAGCAATCATCTTCTCAACATCAAACGTCTCGGTCTTTTCAATAGTTGCCTTCTCAACAACCTTCGGCTCCTTTTTATCTTGAGGATCTTTGTAGTATTGAGCCCAATCATCATCATCAATGATCACCTTATCATCATCAAAAGTTACTTCACCAACTTTAGCCTTCCCCTTGTCTTTCTTGATGCTAGTAGATGCTTCGGCATTGTTTCCTAAAATTGCAGCTAGTTGATTCTTTATGGTCTCGACCATGGCCTCTTTTATTTCTTCCATCTTGGCATTGAGGGCATCATCCACCATTCTTTGAATTTGTTCGGGCTCCATTGCTTTTGGTGAAAAAGAGATTGAGTCATTACTAGATTCTTTATCTCCGGCGTAGGTCAGATTGTCGTAAGCTTTTGAACTATCGTAATCCAGGGCTATGAGCCAGAAAGGATAAATGAGATGCAAATGTATACATGTATGCATGTATGCACAAACAATCAATAAAGAAAGATAATTAGGACATTTCTTCCAACCTTATAACATCCATACACGAATGGCGAGTCTCTTTTCCTAGGTAATATGGTTAACAAAATACCAACATGGGGTATCTTATTTTTGAATATTTTCCTCGGACGTTTCAATCATTAGTTGTATTTTCAAAAACGGAAATCAATTTAGGATAATTCCCATTAATTAGGTTTTAATCCATTGAATCTTAACTATAATAGCTTTTGTGCTATATTGGATTAAAACTAAATTAAGAGGTTTATTAAAAATAGATTTCTCACTTGAAAAAGTAACTAATGATTCATGCCAAAAACAAGCCCATGGTTAATTATTCTTAATATAAAATAGGCTCACAATTGATTTATGGTATTTCATAATTGACCTAAATAATTTGCAAGCTATTTGTAAGAAAAGGTTGGATAAAAATAATTTTATTTCTAAGCCCATTGTAAAAAGATTTTAGAAAATAATGGATTTTGGGCTTAGTATTTGGGCCATGAGCAAACGAATTTTTGATTTGTTTTTAGAAAAGTCTTATATCCAAAGACCATCTTAAAAAGTTTTGAAAATTGTTTTGGCTATTGGACTTTAAAGAAAAATTTATTTGAGCTTACAAATGTACTTAGGTCATATTAGAAAAAGAACAAACCAAATAAGCCATAATTGAAGGCAAGATAAATTAACCATAGTCAAACAACATGCATTTGGGGTAAAAACCTAAGGAAAGTAACTAGGCCAATTACATGAACTTTAGTCTTTGGGTTAAAAGGCATAGGTTCCCATAGCAAGTATATACCAAAAGGTACGAGGCTATGAGTGGTTATGCCATGCTCGATCTCCATACCATGAGTAAAAGTATGGTATCCCTTACATAACACAACATAGGTAACATGGGCGTCCTAACTCATGCACACGATGCAATCTAAATGATGCAATGGATAATATCATTATAAGAAAGAATAGAATAATATAAAGACCAACGGAATCAACTTCTCTTATCCCCAGTGGAGTCACCACTATGAGCGGGGATTTTCGCCCCCACTCCCGATAGAATGGTTCTTACCACTTCGACACTGTTTAGGATCGGGACCTTAGAGAACACGGACCTAAGTCCGAAGAAAATGGAGTCGCCACCCAGACGGGCTGGAAAAAAGAAAGGGGTGGATGACTCGATTCCTAAGGAATCCCCAACCCCCTAATAGGTTCGGAAAGTTGTGTATGTGTGGGGAATGTGAAAAATGGCACAGCACCCCCACAATGCCCGGTTCATTGGAACCGGCCTCGTTTATAGGTCTTAATATTATAAAATTCTTAAATATAACAATGTTATCCATATTACATGCAACAATTAAAATAAAGCATCATTATATTAAAAATCAAAACAATGTCCAAGCAAAACAAATAAATGGACACCCATCCAAAGATGGAAATATGCCCTTACATCATCCATGTCTAAGCTAAATAGGACACCCACCATGAGGTAGAAACATGTCCTTTACATTGGTCTAAAATATAAAAGTAATTTAAATTACATGATATTTAATTAGTGAGGTACCCACAAAGTGGAAACATACCTCTTACAATATTTGGAAATCAAAATAAATCGATAGAAGTAAATAACCATTCATCTTAAATAAATCATTCATCAAAGATATTAAGCATCAATCAAAATATAAACATTAATCCATGATAATTTAAATAAACCAAGCATTGAACTTAAATAAATCAAAGCATATAATAAACTATATAATTAAATCTAAAAAGAAAGTAAGTCAAGATACAAATTAGGGTTATTGTTTCTCATTTAAAGTTCTTTAATTAATATTTAGGGTTTTGGAATTTATTGGTTTAGGTTACTGTAAGTTTTAAGGGAATTGAAATGGATTAAGGTTTTATAATTTAAGAGATTGATAAGGTTCTTTGATTAACAAAATTAGGGTTTAAGGAGTAAAATCATGAAATTAGGGTTTGGATATTAAAATATTAGGTTTATGATTATTAGCTACTGGATTGTTGTTTTTAGGCTTACTGTGTTGAATTTTAATATTTATGTTTATAAGGTTTTAAGATTTTAAGGATTAGTGTTTAGAAAAACTAGGGTTTAAGGTTTTAAGTGAATTAGGGTTTAAGAGCACTTAGGGTTTAGATTAGCTAGTTTGGGGTTACTGTCTTGATTTTGGAATTGGAGAAAATAATTTAGAGTTTATAAATTTTTTGGAAATTGGCAAGACGATTTAAGGATTTTTGGAAACAGAAAATATTTTTAGTGTTTTTGGAAATAAAAGGATCAATTTAGTGTTTTAAGGTTTTGGAAAATTGGAAAGCAAATTAGAGTTTTGGGAATTAATAGAACGATTTAAAGTTTTGGAAAGTTGGAAAGTAGATTAGGGTTTTAAGATTTTCAATAAATAGATTATGATTCTTAGGTTTTAGAAGAAACAGAAAAGTAATTTTAGGATTTTTGAAAAACAAAGAAATGAATTAAGGTTTTTAAAATCAAAAGAAACAATTTAATGATTGAAGCTATTGTAAGGAAAAAAGATTAGATATTCAAAACCTTCGTTTGTTGGTTCCACCAAAAGTTGCTTCTTGGATGAACAAGGACAAAGGCAAGATCGTTGCCTTTGATGGATTGATTGCTTGGTTGCTTATTCTTCTCTCAAAAAGTCCAATTGTTTTCACTGCCAAAAAGAATTTTTAAAGTCTGATTTGCTTTCCCTCATTTTTCCTCTTTTTAGTGTTATTTACAGGAAATTTATATGATTAATTAAATTTGTTTACAAAAACTATCATTAATTAGGAAAAGGAAACCAAAACCAAATAGAATTTGGTTTCGGAAAAAATTACATCGGAAAAATTTCGCTGGCAAAAAAATTGTTGTAGGCTACTGCGAAGGATTGCGAGCGTCAGGCGCGCCAGGCGCTCTGCGGGCCATTTCGTCGAAAATCAATTTTTATTTTTATTTTTATTTATTTATTTATTATTTTTATTTATTATTTTTTATTAATTATAAAAGCTAAATACTAAAACAAATATTATTTAATCAAGACAACACAAAAATTATTTAAACTAAATAAAATATATTTGACCGAACTGAGTCAAAAATTAAGGGTCTACAGATGCCCAATGGTAGTTGTTTTCTCCATTTCCTTGATTAACTCATAGGCATTAGAAGGTACTTTATTCATTATTGCTCTACTAGTTGTAGCATCAATTGTTGCTTTAATAGGTGGAATTAATCCATTAGAGAAATTTTGGATTAAAAGCCAATCGGGAACTCCATGGTGTGGACACTTCCTTTGTAGATCTTTGAACCGCTCCCAATCTTTATATAGGCTCTCCATCATATTGTACAAAGCTTGTAATATCATTTCTTAACTTAGTAGTTTTTGTAGGTGGAAAGTATTTTTCAAGAAAAGCTGAGGCCAATTGATCCCATGTGGTTAATGTGCCCGGTGGTTTAGAGTTGAGCCACTCTTTAGCCTTGTCTTTTAAAGAGATAGGGAAGAGCCTTAGTTGAATAGTATACTCAAAAACATTATTTATCTTAAAGGTATCACATATCTCTAGAAAGTCGGAGATGTGGTTGTAGCCATCCTCATGAGTCAAGCCATGGAAGAAGGATTACTGTATTAAGTTGATGAGTGTTGGCTTGAGATCAAAATTTGTTGGCTTAGACTGGTGGCTTTATAATGCTTGATTATGCAAAGGTGGATGGTAAGGCATAGTCTCGTAGAATTCTTGGTTGTTGGTCTCCCATGATTTCTTCTTCTTCTTCAAATGAAAGCCCTCCTTCTTCTAGAATGACTTCGGCTGAAGTTCCTTCTCCTTTTTGTCTTTCTCTTCTCTCCTTGTTTTGCTTTTTGCAAAATTTTTCAATTTCAGGATTATAGGGTATAAGTTGAGTATTTGGAATATTGTGCATGTAACCCTAAAAATTGAAAAGAAAAGAAAAGAAAAGAATTAATCTAGAAATAAAATTCCAAAGTAATAACAGTTTAATATTATTAATATTAGAATTGTCGCCTTCCCTGGCAACGGTACCAAAAACTTGTTAGCGGCCTATTTACCTTATTGCCTTAGACTACAAGTTTACAGATTATTCACAAGTAATATAATCATAAGTAAAGTATCATTCCCATGTGGAAGGTAATTCTAAATTCCAAACAATTAAACTTGCCATTTGTAGACCCTTAATTTTGGCCCGAATTAAATTTTGATCTAATTAAAAGGCCAAAGTAGATTCAAGAAGATTAAACCTAGTTCGGTACAACTTTAGAAGCTTAAATCTGGTCTTGTTAAATTTTAAAAGCCTAAATCAAGTCCATTCAAATTTTAATTTCCCAATTCAAGGTTGGTTTATTTTTAAAAGCCTAAAATGGGTCCGACACAGTCTTAAAATCCAAAAGCAATCCGGTCTAACCCAAAATTGGCTTA
The DNA here is from genome assembly GCA_947685225.1 of Garcia nutans. Classification (NCBI taxonomy): domain Eukaryota; kingdom Viridiplantae; phylum Streptophyta; class Magnoliopsida; order Malpighiales; family Euphorbiaceae; genus Garcia; species Garcia nutans. Next base: position 53,839,824 of record CANTUV010000007.1, read on the forward strand.
GCTAATTCGTTACTAGGCTCGCCACGGCGAATTCGTCCTAGGCCCTTTCCTGGGGGGGAATTGGCCTTGCCAATTCGTCCCAGACCATGCCTGGGCCAATTTGGCATGGCTAATTCATCCTAGGCCCTTTCCTGGGGTGAATTGGCCTTACCAATTGGTCCCAGACCTTGCCTAAGGTGAATTGGCATAGCCAATTTGCCACAAGGGACATGGACCAAGTCCACATAGTAATTAACTTCCTAATCGTGCTAAAATAAGTAGACTCTCAGATTACAATGAGATCTGAGTAGTATTAGGACTCAAGAAAGGTTTTTACCCTAATGAAGCATTAAAAATAGAAGAGAATTATCAAAAGGAAAGGAGAGGATCAAGCAGCAGATGGAGCAACTAGCACTAATTAGCAATTCAAGTAACAACCATTAACACAATACACCAATGGCAGTAACTACTGTATTTATTTTGCTTCGGCCAAAATTTTAAATTGGTGCAGACAGACAATTGCTTGGATCAAAGGATAATTTGGTGGAGCCTCTAATGTAGGTTTTGTTTTCTTAACTCTTTAAAATCATAGCAACTCCAGTTTATTAATATCATGAATTTCATATTTGTGGTTTTGTTTAAATAATGTTGAGTGAGCTTTATATGATAATACCATTAAGTTATACCTATTGTATCTTCATTTAAGTATGTCTAGTAGTTACGTCCCATGCAATTATTTATCAAGAATCATTGTTAAAGTAGCCTTAAAAGTTTTTACAGTCATCATGTTTTTATAAAACCCTGATCTGTTTCTCCAATATTAAAACCCTAATCTATTTCTCTAAAAATAACACCAAACCCTAGCACCAGAACCCTTAATTTATTAAATCCCTAATATCCAGTTCATCAATTTCCAAAGCCCTAATGTCCAGAAACCTTAATTCCCCAGAACCCTAGTCCTAAGTGCCTAACCCTAATTCTCAAAAATCCTAATCCAAAATACTAAATTCTAGAATACTAAACTTACTGAGTAGCCCCAATTCCTTCCAAACCAAAACCCTAAATCTCATCCAATAGCCTTATTTCCTTCCAAACTAGAACCTTAAATCTCATCCAGTGGCCCCAAACTTCCAAACCCCAATCCATAAAAAACCCTCATCCAGTAGCCATAACCCCAAAACTTCCAAACCTTAATCTTATTTCCTAAAACCATGATTTAAATCCATAAACCCAAATTTAATATTTAAACAATAATTTTGTACATTTAATACTTTAAAGTCTAGTTTTGATTATTTGACTTGTTACATGCTTTCATGATGGATGGTTTATTTTATTTTGTTTATAATGGATGTTTTATTTTTAATTATCATGCTTGAATGGTTTGATTTATTTGGTTATTTATTTATTTAGATTCTAAAGTTGTAAAAGGCACATTTCCACTTTGTGGGTGCCTTGGTTTTTATTATGTAATTTAATTTATCTTTTAAGGATTTTAGAACTATTGTAAGGGACACTTTTTCACCTGTGGTGGGTCTCCCATTTTGTTTATTTTCTCTTCTTTTTGGACATTGAATATTTATAAAGGTATGTTTCCACCTATGGATGGGTGCCTTTTTATTATTTTGTTTGGACTTATTTTGATTTTAATACAACGATTATCTTTTTTAATATTCTCATGTAAAATGGATGATTTTGTAATATTTAAGAATTTAATAATGTTCTAATGAACCGGGTGTTATAGGGGTGCTAGGTCATTTTCACCTTCCCCATACGTACCCAACTTTTCAAACCCATTAGGGGGTTGGGGATTCCTTAGGAATTGAGTCATCCACCCTCTTCTTTTTCCCAGCTCGTCCGAGTGGTGACTTCATTTTCTCTAGGTTTAGGCACATGGGAGTGGGGTCAAAAATCCTCGCTTACGATAGGGACTCTAATGGGGATAAGAGAAGTTGATTCTACTGGTCTTATATTATTTTATTCTTTATTATTATGATATTATCCATTGCATCATTTAGATTGGATTGTATACATGAGTTTGGACGCCCATGTTACCTGTGTTGTGTTATGTAAAAGATATCATACTTTCACTCAAGGTATGGAGATTGAGCATGACATAATCACTCCTAGCCTCATACCGTTTGGTATAAACCTATTATGGGAACCTAAGCTTTTCAACCTAAAGACTAAAGCCCATGTAGTTGGCCTAGTTACTTTCCTTAGGTTTTTACCCAAATGCTTGTTATTTGACTATGATTGATATATCTTGGTTTGAAGCAGGGCTTATTTGGTTTATTCTTTTTTCTAATATGACCTAATTATATTGTAAGCTCAAAATATTTTTTTCCTCTAAATCTAAAAGACCAAAACTATTTTCAAAATTTTCAAAATGGTCGTTTGACATAAAACTTTTCTAAACTAGGTCAAAAATTCTTTTCTACCTCATGGCCCAAATACAAAGCCCAAATTTCATTTTTAAACAAATCTTTTTTATAATGGGCTTTGAAACAAAATTATTTTCTCTAACCATTTTTTTCTTTTTGAATGAGCTTACAAACTATTTAGGTCAATTATGAAATACCAAAAATCAATTGTGGGCCTAATTTATACCAAGAATTGTTAATCATGGGCTTATTTGTGGCATGAATCATTGGTTTTATTTTTCAAATAGAAAATCTATTTATAATAAACCCTTTAATTTAGTTTTAATCTATAATATAGCATAAAAGCTATCTTTTGTTGGATCAATGGATTCCGACTTAATTAAAAAGGAATTATCATGGACTGACTTCTACGTTTGAAAATACAATTAATCGTTAAACCATTCAAGTGAATTTTTTGAAAATAAGATATCTCATGGTGGTATTTTGTTAACCATATACCTAGGAAAAGAGACTCGCCATTCGTGTGTGGGTGGTAGAAGGTTGGAAGGAACATCCTAATTATTTTGTTTGTTTGTTACTTGTATATACATGAATACACACATTGCATTACATGGCATTAATCCTTTCTGGCTTACAAACCTGGAGTACAGCAGTTCAAGAGCATATGACAACCTGACCTATGTCACTGACTCAGAGTTCGGTGAAGATACAATTAATTTCACTCTGAGAACCTTAAATTTTGACCAAGTTTAGAGCCTGATAAATGAAGCTCTTGCATCCAAGATGAAAGAGTTAAAGGGGGCCCTAGCTGAGACCGTGAAAAATCAACTAGTCACACTATTGGAAGGAAACACTATTGAAGCATCTGCTAATACTAAGAAGCAGAAGGATGTGGGAAAGGCTAAGGTATGTGAGGTAGCCTTTAATGATGACAAGGTGATAATTGATGATGATAATGACTGGGCTCAATATTTCCAAGCTCCTAAAGATAAGAAGGAAGAAAAGAAGGCTATGGAGAAAACTAAAACTGTGGATGTGAAGAAAATGATTGTTGATTTAGAAAAGAAGTTCAAAAAGAAGCTGAAGGATGAAGAGGTATCAGAGGTAGACAGGCTATTTTAGCAAGATGAAGAAGTTCCTTAAAAGTTCAAAATGCCTACTTTCACCAAGTACAATGGTACAAGAAATCCTTACTTGCATGTTAAGCAGTACACCAAAGCTATGTAGTCTACTAGAGCTATCAAGGCTCAAACTCTAAGGTATTTCATACTCTTATTGGATCCTATTGTGAAAAATCGATTCAACACCTTAGAGGAAAGTACCAAAAAGATTGGGATATACTATACAAAGCCTTCATTCAGTAATATGGTACAATGTCGAATTGGAAGTGACCCTAATGGAGGTGAAAACTATCAAACAAAAGCAAAATGAGAATTTTATTGATTATATGAAGAGGTGGAGAAACAAAATTGCATTGTTTAATAAGAGACCAGATGAGTCCGACTAGATTTGAATGATAGTAAGGGGTATCCTATCTAGCCTGCATGAATGGATGTCTCACACTCTCGTAAGGGATTTCAAAGATCTTCTCCAAGCTGGCTTAGAGATAGAAGAATGGGAAAGGGAGAAAAGCCATTTTTTTGAAAGAAAGAATGAGAGCGGGAATTATCAGTCTGGCGGCCAGAGTACACAGAATGCAGTAGATGTCAATGCAACAACTGGTCAAACAAATAAGAGGTTATTTTTAGAGTTGGGGAGACCTTTATCTTGGGTTTTCAATAAGTTACAAAGGCAAGGGATATTACAGCCATTGGCTCCTCGACCTTTGTCAAATCCTTTACCACCAAATTTTGATACTAAAGCCTTTTGACAATTTTATCAGATACAAAGACATGAGATAGACAAATGCTTATGACTAAAATATTATATCCAAGATTTGATTGATGGTGGAAAGTTGTCTGAGCCAAATAAACCCAATACTAAAAGTAATCCATTGCCTAAGTTTAGAAGAGTGTCACCGCCAGTAACCTTCATGATAGAAGGAAGATTGATGGAAAGTTCTATCTTGTCATCATTTCAAGATATAGATGGAGAAACTACCGAGGAAGGGGTTGCTAGTTTTGGCCCTTACATGTCCAAGTAGATGATGCATTTTTTGACTCCTACTCAACAAACTTCCCTCAACTTGTTTGATTTTTGTTTCATTTTGTTTCTTTAATGTTTTCTAGAACAATTATGTTTTTAAAATTAAGATTGTTTGAATAAATTACTTTCATTAAATTTTTATTGGTCTTTATTCATCTTGGTACTCAACAAATGATGAGTCTAGCTTGATATTTATAAATTAGTGTATCTATGCATCATGGTTCGAATGACTTTACTAGGCGAGGGAATTGTTCTATGGCATTAAGCTGTGTATGCTTACTTAGAGAGGGCTCCTGCATAATGACCTTTTTCTAGGTCCTAGTCCATCTTAGAACATGATTTGACAAACTTTCAAGGCAAAATTGAACTCAGTTTATTTAAGAGAGAGATTATCTAGGCAATATTTGGTAAGCTAAAAACTATTATCCACCCTATTAATATCAATCCCTAAGTTATCCCTTTGTGCTTTCATGAAATTTTTAGCTTGATTTTATTGTCTTGTAAATCCCAACAACCTACCCTGAGCTATTGTTATACTTTTGACAAGTCTAATGATCACTGAATTACCAAGGGAAAAGAAGATTAAGGAAAAGTCTGTATTATTAAAACCATAAGGATAGTTGAAGTTTATCTGAACTAGATCTAATATCACATACTTATTGATATAAAGTCAGGACTGAAGCAAACTTATGCCACTCCACTCATCCATTATCAGAAATACAAGTTGGTACAAACAATATAATTCTTTTAGAGATAAGACCTAAAAAAGAAAAAGAAAAGTAAAAAAAAAGAAGGAAATAAAGAGAAGGAAAAAAAAAGAAAATAAAGAGAAAAAGAAAATAAAACCCAAAAAGGCAGTTTAGAAAGCCAACCAAGTTTTATTTTACCTGAAAGTAGCAGAAGACTTCTACTTAGTTTATGAGGACAGATTGACTTGAATTGGTCCAATCTAGCTAAAGATTCAAAAAAAAATAGAGAATTAGGGGAAACACCATTGTTCATTTTATCCAACATAGCTCCAGGTCAACAATATTAAGAGTCTTAGACTCCATATTCCAAAAGGGAAAAGGATGAAAAGAAAGAGAGAAAAAAAGTGGTCTAAAGATCAAAATAGTACTGATTGGATCCAGATTTTTGCCAGGCAAATGGAAAGACATTCAAGCTTTGTATTTTCATGAAGTTAGAAGGAAATGTTAGGTTAGAAGGTGAAAATGGAACCTCTAATAGCATATGGTTCCACTAGAAAGTCTGTAGTGTGAAGGTTTATCCATAATATTACATCAACTCTAATCTCAAAATGGCCTTCACTTAAACCATGTCTCTTATAAACCCCATTTCAAACCTATTAAAAATACATTGATCCCTCTTGGTGGGTAGAGTCTATTAGTGGAGATAGTTTGGATGAGCATACATATGAGATAGACAATATTTAAAATCAATTAGATCTTTGGCCAAGTAATGTGTATGTGCCTATATAAAGTGCAACAGTTCTTGCTCAAATGAAAATGATTCCCGAGTTTAGTATAGTAACTAGAATTGTCATGTTATAGATGTATTAATTTGGAAAGTTGAGTCCTAATGTACAATAACACTGATTTGATAAAGGCAAAATATGATTTTAAGATTAAAAAAAATGTGTAATTGAAAAAAAAAAGAAAAAAAATATTTTTCTTGTTGCATAGACCTTCAAGTTAAGGGAAGTATATTGCATCGTCGAACCTCGAAGGACACATTGGATAAAATAAATAATTATTAGCAAGGTTATGAAGAAACTACCAATTGACGTGCTGAAACATAGTTAGAAATGGATGTATCTCTGACTATGTTGTTTGGGCCCCACCATCCATATTTTCAACATCTTGAAAATAAAAGCCATAAATGTGAAGTCTTTTATCATTCCAATGCAAGACCTGAACAAGCATCTGGAAGGAATCCATGTGAGTAGTTCAATTGATCACCTCAGTTTGTGAGTCTTTGTTAATAACAGATACTCTATGAAGCAAACATGAAGTAGATATAGAATCAGGAGGCATGAAAGGCCCATTGCATGAGGAAGATCCAGTCACTCTACAAAATGGAGATGTATGCTTGTACAAGGAACCAGAAAAAATGCAAACACTAATCAAAAACTACATGGGAAAAATCATTGGTTTGAGCCTACACAGAGGGGCAAAGTTTCTCCTTTCAATTTTTTAGTTTATGCATGTACAAAATATTTTCAGACTCACTTTCAATATTTTGTCACGCAGGAGGCAAAGAGAGAATATGGGGACTAGCTAAAAAATAACTGAATTTTTGCAAAAGGAAGAACAAAAAATAGAACAAGAAAAAAAAAAGAACCCCAAAAGTATGAAAAACAAAAGATCAACCCAGCTAGAAGAGCTGAAGTCAATGCAGGACAAATGTCCAAGGATGAAGACCCATTTTGAATCTCCAAAGGATGAAGATCCATTCTGAAGTGTGAAGACCAGATGTCCAAGGATGAAGATCCATTTTTAAAGGGTAAATACCCATAATCCATTAAAGAATGGAACAACTAGCTAGAAGAAAGTCCGCACTCTCAAATGACAGAAGGTCAGCAGAATCCATTAAAGAATTGAAACAAATGGCTTGAAAAAAAGCCAGAATTCTTAAACAACAAAGGGGCGATCAAGCTAGAAGAGCTTAAGTCTCGGGTCCAAATCAAATATAGTCTCAGGTCTAAGTACCTAAACCCAATCCAGTCTCGGGTCTAAGTACCTAAATCAAATCCATTCTTGGGTACCTAGTCTCAGGTCCAAAACCAAAACCAATCATGTCTCAAGTCTAAAACTCAACCAAACCAATTTTGGGTCTAGAACCCAAACCAATCTCGGGTTCAAAACCCAAACAAATCTCTGGTCCAAAGCCCAAATCAATTTAGTCTCGAATCTAGAACCTAACTAATCCAGTCTCGGGTTAAGAACCCAATCAATCTCAGTTTGTTGAGAACCCATCCTTACTCAAGATCATCTCAAAGTCATGTTACTTTTCACTCTCTTTTACTAAAGTCTCATTTCATGTAAGCAGGGGGCAAACTGTAGACCTTTAATTTTGGTCCGAATTAAATTTAGATCTAATTAAATGGCCAAAGTAGATTCAAGAAGATTAAACCTAGACCGGTACAACTTTAGAAGCATAAATATAGTCTTGATAAATTTTAAAAGCTTGAATCAAGTACGATCAAATTTTAAAAGCCCAATTCAAGGTTGGTTTAATTTTAAAAGCCTAAAATGGGACTGATATAGTCTTAAAATCCTAAAGCATTCCGGTCTGACACAAAATTGCCTTGCCAATTTGTCTGAGACCATACCTAGGGTGAATTGGCATGGTCGATTCATCCTAGGCCCTTACATAGGTTGAATTGGCATAGCCAATTTGCCACAGGGGACATGGATCAAGCCCACACATTAATTAACTTCCTAATCGTGCTAAAATCAGTAGCCTCTCGGATAACAATAAAATCTAAGTAGCATTAGGACTAAGAAAAGGTTTTTGCCCTAATGAAACAATATAAATAGAAAAGAATTATCGGAAGGCAAAGACAACAGATGGAGCAACTAGCATGAATTAGCAATTCAAGCAACAACCATCAACACAATACACCAAAGGTAGTAACCACTATCTTTATTTTGCTTCAACTAGATTTTTAAATTGGTGCAAGCAGACAGTAGCTTGGATCAAAGGATAATTTGGTAGAGCCTCCAATGCTATTTTCAAAACTCTTTAAAATCATAGCAAGTCCAATTTATTAATATCATGAATTTCATATTTGTGGTTTTGTTTAAATAATGTTGAGTGAGCTTTATATGATAATACCATTAAGTTATATCTATTGTATCTTCATTTAAGTATGTCCAGTAGCTACGTCCCATGCAATTATTTATCAAGAATCATTATTAAAGTAGCCTTAAAAGTTTTTACAGTGATCATGTTTTATAAAACCCTAATCTGTTTCTCCAATATTAAACCCTAATCTATTTCTCTAAAAATGACACCAAACCCTAGCACCATAACCCTTAATTTTCTAAACCCCTAATATACAGTTCATCAATTTCCAAAGCCCTAATGTCCTGAAACCTTAATTCGCAGGAACCCTAGTCCTAAGCACCTAACCCTAATTCTCAAAAATTCTAATCCAAAATACTAAATTCTAGAATCCTAGACTTACTGAGTAGCCCTAATTCCTTCCAAACCAAAACCCTAAACCTTATCCAATAGCCTTATTTCCTTCCAAACAAGAACCCTAAATCTCATCCAGTAGCCCCAAACTTCCAAACCCCAATCCATAAAAAACCCTCATCCAGTAGCCATGACCCCAAAACTTCCAAACCCTAATCTTATTTCCTAAAATCATGATTTAAACCCATATACCCAAATTTAATATGTAAACAATAATTTTGTACATTTAATACTTGAAATTTAGTTTTGATTATTTGATTTGTTATATGCTTTTATGATGGATGGTTAATTTTATTTTGTTTATAATGGATGTTTTGTTTTAAATTATCATGCTTGAATGGTTTGATTTATTTGGTTATTTATTTATTTAGATTCTAAAGTTGTAAAAGGCACGTTTTCAATTTGTGGATGCCTTAGTTTTTATTATGTAATTTAATTTTTATCTTTTAAGAATTTTGGGACTATTGTAAGAGGCACGTTTTCACCTGTGGTGGGTGTCCCATTTTATTTATTCTCTTCTTTTTGGACATTGGACATTTGTAAAGGCATGTTTCCATCTATGGATGGGTGCCTATTTATTATTTTGTTTGGACTTGTTTTAATTTTAATACAATGATTATCTTCTTTAATATTCACATGTAGAATGGATGATTTTGTAATATTTAAGAATTTAATAATGTTTAGACCTAAAAAAGAGGCTTATTCCAATGAATCGAGCATTATGGGGGTGCTAGGTCATTCTCACCTTCCCCATACGTACCCAACTTTCTGAACCCATTAGGGGATTGAGGATTTGTCACATCCGCCTACTGCATTTATGCAATGTAGACACGTGCATAGCGAGAGTAGGGAAAAGGAGAAGATAATTCTTGATAACAGCCCTAGATAAGGTTGTATGACAAAAGGGACCTAATTGTAATTTTTAAAAAAGTTGGGGACGTAGATGTAATTTCAAAGAAAGTTGCACCGGATGTTCTTAATAGTGCATATAACAGATTCCAAAAATGGAATGTAGAGAAAAATCGGATCGCAACGACGTGTAACGGTTTTTCCAGGAAATGTCCCGTTAAAGAAAAATGAAGAAATGTTGACTAAGGGCATTTTGGTCATTACCAATTAAAGTTATACATGAATTTAGGGTAGGAAATAAAGACGTGAGTACGTAGAGAATGGCGAGAAGTTAAATATGAAACGATTGTCAGTAGAAATGAAGCCGGAGAAAACCCGAGCAAAAATAGGACCAAAAGGGAATTTTGTAAAAAGTTGAGGGCTTACCGGTAATTTTTCAAAATGACTTAGAAACCTAAAATAGATCTTATAAATAGAAAGTAGAGGTCGAGAGGATCAAAACCATATATAGTTTGTGTAATATCCTCATTTATGCCCTAGAAGTTTTGCATATTGTTGTTGTTGTTATTGTTGTTGTTATTGTTATATATTGGATTGAATGTATATGATGGGATAAGAAAAGAAATTGGGAGGAGAATGCTTGTGTATATGTGTATTGGGAAAGATTTAGGGTTTAGAGAGAATGGTATATGTTGTGTATATGATGATATATATAACATATAAATTGGTCAAATGAAGAGTCAAAGTGTTGGTTAAGTGGAAGAAGATATTTTTGTGTTAAGTGTGTAATTACATATAAGGGCTTAGATAAGACAAAAAGTTAGTTATATGATTGAGGGCATTTTGGTATTTTGCTTGGATTAAATCACTTGGTGGAGATTAAAAGCAAAATTTGACTTGGTGTCTTCATTATTTCCTTTTTTCTTTCAAGAGGTGGCCGGCCATTGAAGAGAAGAGAGAGCAAGAAAGGTGTTCTTGATGCTAGGAGCAAATTGAAGAAATAATTAAAGGATTTGACAAGGGATTTGTGAAATTTCTTCTTTTTAAGTAAGTAATCTTTTGTTTTCTTTACTTATTTGGAAGTTGTGTTGGAAGTGAGTTAGGGTTTGGTGATTTTGTGATTTGATGGATTTGAGATGTGTTGTGTTGTGTTCTCAAGTATTCAATTGGTTTAAGTTAATAGTTTATATAGTTGTTGTTGTTAGAAGTGGTAGATGTTGATTTGGAAGGATGGAGAAGGATGTTGGTTTTAGGGTTTTGAGATGATGTGTGTGTTTAATTGTTATATTAATGTATTGTGAAGTGTTTCTTGTGATGAATATGTGTTTAGAACATTGTTTATGTTCATTTGAAATATGTTATATGATGAATATTGTGTTTGAGTGCAATTGAGAAAGTGTTGGTTTTAGTTAGGTTGTGTTTGTGGGTGACACGGCCAAGTGCATTTAAAGGGACACGGGCGTGTCATTTATTTGAGGAAGCTACTGCCTCTTTTCTTTTTAAGGACACGGGCGTGTCACTCAAGTTGGTTGGGCGTGTCATTTATTTGAGGAAGCTACTGCCTCTTTTCTTTTTAAGGACACGGGCGTGTCACTCAAGTTGGTTGGGCGTGTCAATCAAGTGAGTTGGGCGTGTCCTACAAATGAATTACATATTGTTTTATACTTTGTTTCTTTTTACATTGTTTTGATCCTTCAAAGGTTCCATTGTTTCTAAACTTAAATATGAACATTATAAACATGTTTCAAACACAAGAATGATCTAATCAAATGAATGTGGAAGATCATAAAGCTATGAATCATATCAATTGTGTTTTGCCCTAATTGCATTGTTGAGATTTAGCAATGTTTTTATGCACTTTGAATGGTAATGTGGTTCATGAGTAATGTATATTGAAATGTTGTATCAAAGATGAAATGATAATTCAAATAAGACATGATATGAGACAATGCCATTGTGTTTGGCTATGATGAATGATGCTATATGAGATATAATGTGATCATGGATGAGATAAATATACACTTGAATAATGAAGTGTTATATTGTGAAATAAAATGTGAAGCCATTGTTATTGGCTAATGTGATTCAATGGAGATAAATGAGGCATGTTTGCCTAAATGATAATGAGAATTGAGAATGAAATCTAAATGAATTGTGTGGCTAATGTGTTATTCCATTTTCAGAGTTTGTTGTTGGTGGCATGCCTAATGAGTGTAACAATCTCTTGAAGTTAGGTTGGATTGAATCCTTGAAGCCTAATTGAGATGTTACCACCCTTGAAGCTAGGTTGGGTTTTGTTCTTGAAGCCAAGTTGGGCTGAAGCTTAGCATGCTTTGCTCCCCTTGAAGCTTGGTTGAACTTAATCCTTGAAGCCTAGTTGGGTTTATGATATTGATAAATGTGATGATAGAACCAAAACATTAACTCTGAAAATTGAATGGCATATTAGTGTGTTTTGGGCCCATGTATGTGTTTGTTTAGATGTAATTGTTGAATGGTGAAATGTTTGAATAATGAGACCATGCTTGTCTTTGTTTAGTGTTGTTTATGGATTGTTTAATGATTAGTTAATGAAGTATGAGAAAAGATGTTGAAATGTGATATGCACATATTTATATGTTGAATTATGAAATGTAAAGGTATGATGTTAGCTTTGCATTTAAATGGTTACATGTATAATATGAATTGAGAATTGACATTGTATTGTATTAAAGCATATCAATAGCATGTTTTATCTTACTAAGCCGTTGGCTTAGCGCGATAGTGTTTAATCGCGCAGGTAATAGAGTTGATAGAGTTGAACCTGAGAGCTCTACGAGACCGAGTGAGAGTAGACCTTGAAGATTTGATTTTTGGGAGCTTAAAGATCAGAGCAAACTTGCCAATCATGTATACTTCTTTATATTTTGTAAAGATATGTTTAATATGTAAATATGCACATATTTTATAACTTCCGCTGTGTAATACTTAAATGTATTTATATATCTATTTTGTTTATATTACCAATTGATTACTTACTATCTATAATGTATATTGATAAAGATGATAACATCATTTAAAGTGTTTTAAATGTTAAGAAAACCGTAGCATCCCTATATTTGGTGCACTTATGCTACATTGTTGTGGTTGTAGTGTGTGTGCATTGGATATGGGGGTGTTACAATTGTTTTGGTATCAGAGCCTAGGTTTGAGATTCTCAACCTAGGTAAAATGTAAGGAAAAGAATATTTTTACTTTAAAAAAAATGAATTTCTGAATAACATAAATGTTTATGATTGGCAGTCTTTGATCTTTAATAAGACATCATCTGCTGTGTTTGCAGATATAGGTAGTAATGGATCCCCACTCACGGCAGTCAATTGAGGGAAGTGCGGAGAGTGTTGCTCCTGATGATGGAGCTAGGGTTGATAGTGTTGAGGAGGCACCTGCTCCGGTGTCGGGTAGACCAGTAGGTGATGAGGTTCCGCCAGCTTGGTTTAGGCATATGATGGAAGCTATGAGACAAGCACCTGTGCAACCACAGCCATCACCCCCTCAGCCTTCAGTACCAGTGAGGCACTATGATAAGCTAAGGAAATATGGAGCAGAGGATTTCTTTGGTACAGTTGATCCGGTTGTAGCAGAACAGTGGCTTGACAAAGTTCAGAGGGTATTTGTGCAGTTGCAAGCCACTTCAGAGGAGAAGTTTGATTATGCAAGATCTTTGCTACAAAAGGACGCCTACGACTGGTGGAAGACAGTGCCACATTCTATGGATGATCCTCCAACACTGTCTTACACTGATTTTCTGAGAGAATTCGAGTTGAAGTATACTCCTAGGGAGTATAAGGACATGAAGAAGATGGAGTTCTTGAGCTTGAAGCAAGACAGCAAAACTGTTACTGAGTATGAAGTTGAGTTTATTCGACTGAGTCAGTATGCTGGGGGTATCATTGCTGATGAGATTGATAGATGCTGGAGGTTTCAGGAGGGATTGAGGCCCTCGATCATGTGCTTAGTGGCTGGATCCAGATATCAGGATTTCTCACAGCTTGTGACAGCAGCTCGAAGTGTAGAGCGAGCTCAAGTTATTGCAGCTGCTTCAGAGGAAGAGGTTAGGGTTAGAAGGCCCCAGTTTGAGGCAGGGTCTTCTTCTGCGAAGAGAGGAAAAGGGAGTTTTGTTCCTCGGAGTAGTAGGAGCCAGAGACCAGTGGGTAGGTCAGTGCAGTCACAGAGACAGAGATTTAGACCTGCAGCTTCAATGGCGAGTGCTCCAACCCCTATGGTTCAGAGATCTACCTTACCCATCTGCATCCATTGTGGTAGGCCGCATGGTGGTCCTTGCTGGAAGGCTGGTGTTGCAGGGGTATGTTTCAGGTGTGGGTCACCTGATCACTTTGTGAGAGATTGCCCTGAGAGGCAAGAGCATATGTCAGTGGATACAGCAGCTTCTCGACCTAGTGCGAGGGGAGGCCGAGGAGGCAGAGGTGCTAGTAGAGGAGGTAGACCGAGGTACAGTGCTAGAGGAGGTGCTACATCCAGGGAGAGTAGACCAGAGGAGGTTGGTTCTTCCCAGAGGATGTATGTTATGCAGAGGCAGCCGGATGCATCGGCAGTCATAGCTGGTACTTTTTCTTTATTCAATACTCCAGTACTTGCTTTGATTGATCCGGGTTCCACCCATTCTTATATTAGTGCATCTGTATTGCCTGTGTTTGATGTGCATACTGAGTCCCTAGGATTTGATGTTTTGGTGACAAATCCGTTAGGGCATAGTGTGGTTGTGAGTAGAGTGCACCGGGATAGTGCAGTGAGGGTGCAGGGTGAGGAGTTCCTTGGAGATTTGATTGAGATGCCATTTAAGGAATATGATGTGATCTTAGGTATGGATTGGCTATCTCGACATGGAGCTGTGGTGGATTGTAAAAAGAAAATTGTTTCTCTGAGAACGGGTGATGGTAGAGAGGTGATAGTATCTAATGAGCAGGAACAGCTAGCCTCCTTATTTGTTTCAGCTGTTGCAGCTAGGAGGTTGATTAGAAAGGGATGTGAAGCTTATCTTGCTCATGTGGTAGATACTAGAGTGAAGGGTTCCCCTATTGATAGCATTGCCACAGTTGCTGAGTTTCCGGATGTATTTCCAGAGGAATTGCCAGGATTGCCTCCGGAGAGAGAGGTGGAGTTTGGTATTGAATTATTGCCTGGTACCACTCCTATCTCGATTACTCCTTACAGAATGGCACCAGCAGAATTAAGGGAGTTGAAAGTACAATTACAGGAGTTATTGGACAAAGGATTTATTCGCCCCAGTGTTTCTCCTTGGGGAGCTCCTGTGCTATTTGTGAAGAAGAAAGATGGTACCATGAGGTTGTGTATCGATTATAGGCAATTGAATAAGGTGACTATTAAAAATAAATATCCTTTGCCTAGAATTGATGATCTCTTTGATCAGTTGAAGGGTGCAGCTGTGTTTTCTAAAATTGATCTGAGATCTGGGTACCATCAGCTAAGAGTCAGAGCTGAGGATGTTCCGAAGACAGCTTTTCGGACCAGGTATGGGCATTATGAGTTTTTAGTTATGCCTTTTGGTCTGACGAATGCACCGGCAGCTTTTATGGATTTGATGAATAGGGTTTTTAGGCCCTATCTGGATCAGTTTGTAGTGGTCTTCATCGATGATATTCTGGTGTATTCGCGGAATAAAGAGGAACATGATATGCATCTGCGAATTGTGTTGCAGATTTTGAGAGAGAAGCAGTTGTTTGCCAAATTGTCGAAGTGTGAGTTCTGGTTGGATCAAGTAGCTTTTCTCGGACATATCGTTTCTGCAGAAGGCATCAGAGTTGATTCGAACAAAGTTGAAGCTATTCTGAATTGGAGTCCACCCAAGTCGGTGACAGAGGTTAGAAGTTTTCTGGGTTTGGCAGGCTATTACCGGCGATTTGTAAAAGGGTTTTCTCTAATAGCTACTCCACTCACCAGATTGCTTCGTAAGGGAGTGAGGTTTTTGTGGACGGATCAGTGTCAGGCGAGCTTTGAGCAGTTGAGAGATATGTTAACTCAAGCGTCTGTTCTTACTTTACCTGTGGAAGGCAAACCATATGTGATCTACAGTGATGCTTCACATAGAGGTTTGGGGTGTGTATTGATGCAGGAAGGGAAAGTTATAGCTTATGCATCTCGACAGTTGAAACCGCATGAGCTTAATTATCCAACCCATGATTTGGAATTGGCTGCCATTGTATTTGCATTGAAAATTTGGCGTCACTATCTGTTTGGGGAGAAATGTTTCATCTACACTGATCACAAGAGTTTGAAGTATTTGGGTGTCCAGAAAGAGCTCAATCTTCGACAGAGGAGATGGTTGGAATTGATTAAAGACTACGACTGTTTGATTGATTATCATCCAGGTAAAGCAAATGTTGTTGCTGATGCCTTGAGTCGGAAGTCTTTAGCAGGTTTGACAGTTTACTCGCTCTCGTTGCTTGTTGAGTTGAGAGCATTGTGTGCCAGTTTTGTATCTTGTGATGATGGTGCATTGTTGGCACAGTTGCATTTGAAACCGGTTTTATTAGATCAGATCAAAGAAGCTCAGTTGGCTGATAAGAAGATACAGAAGATTGTTTCAGATTGTCAGAGTGGAAAAGGTAGAGATTTTATTATGAAGAGTGATGGGAGTCTTTGGTTCAAGAGCAGATTGTGTGTACCCGATGATGCTGATTTGAAAAGGGTTATTTTGGAAGAAGCTCATCAGTCGATGTTTGCTATGCATCCGGGTAATACCAAGATGTATCATGATTTAAGACAACATTACTGGTGGATTGGGTTGAAGAGAGACATTGCTGGGTTTGTATCGAAATGTCTCACTTGTCAGAAGGTTAAAGCAGAGCACCAAGTTCCAACCGGGTTGTTGCAACCGTTGTCAGTGCCAGAATGGAAGTGGGATAGAGTGACGATGGATTTTGTGTCTGGTTTGCCATTGACACAAAAGAAGCATGATGCCATATGGGTGATTGTGGATAGATTGACTAAGACAGCTCATTTCCTTCCAGTGCAGATGGATTACTCTTTGGAGAGGTTGGCTGAGCTGTATATCCATGAGATTGTAAAGTTGCATGGTGTTCCAACTTCTTTAGTGTCTGATAGAGACCCCAGGTTTACTTCAAGATTTTGGAAGAGTTTGCATAGTGCTTTGGGTTCTCGACTACACTTCAGTACTGCTTTCCATCCTCAGACAGATGGGCAGTCAGAGAGAGTGATACAGATTGTTGAGGATATGTTGAGAAGCTGTGTCATCGATTTCTCTGGAAGTTGGGATAGGTTTTTACCTCTTGTGGAGTTTGCATACAACAACAGTCACCAATCCAGCATTGGTATGGCCCCATTCGAGGCATTGTATGGCAGACGGTGTAGGACACCTCTGTGTTGGAGTGAACTGGGAGATGGCAAGTTGATTGGGCCTGATTTGATTCAAGAAACGGAAGAGAAAGTAAAGTTGATTCGAGGCAGATTAAAAGCAGCTTCAGACCGACAGAAGTCTTATGCAGATCTGAAAAGGAGAGACATAGAGTTTAATGTTGGAGATAAGGTATTTTTGAAAGTATCTCCTTGGAAGAAGATTTTGAGGTTCGGTCGGAAAGGGAAATTAAGTCCTCGATTCATTGGGCCGTATGAAGTTTTGGAAAGAGTTGGGCCAGTGGCGTATCGACTTGCTTTGCCACCTGAGTTGGATCGTATTCATAATGTGTTTCATGTTTCTATGTTGAGGAGATATAGGTCGGATCCATCTCATGTGTTGCCATTTGAATCTATTGAAGTGAGCCCAGACTTGACTTTTGAAGAGGAACCAGTTGCTATCTTGGCACGAGAAGTGAAAGAGTTGAGGAACAAGAGTGTACCATTGGTGAAAGTGCTATGGAAGAATCATGGAAAAGAAGAAGCAACTTGGGAAAGTGAGCAATTTATGCAAGAGCAGTATCCGCAGTTGTTTCAGCTTTGATATCAGGTAATTTCGAGGACGAAATTTCTTTTTAGAGGGGGAGAATTGTAATATCCTCATTTATGCCCTAGAAGTTTTGCATATTGTTGTTGTTGTTATTGTTGATGTTATTGTTATATATTGGATTGAATGTATATGATGGGATAAGAAAAGAAATTGGGAGGAGAATGCTTGTGTATATGTGTATTGGGAAAGATTTAGGGTTTAGAGAGAATGGTATATGTTGTGTATATGATGATATATATAACATATAAATTGGTCAAATGAAGAGTCAAAGTGTTGGTTAAGTGGAAGAAGATATTTTTGTGTTAAGTGTGTAATTACATATAAGGGCTTAGATAAGACAAAAAGTTAGTTATATGATTGAGGGCATTTTGGTATTTTGCTTGGATTAAATCACTTGGTGGAGATTAAAAGCAAAATTTGACTTGGTGTCTTCATTATTTCCTTTTTTTCTTTCAAGAGGTGGCCGGCCATTGAAGAGAAGAGAGAGAAGAAAGGTGTTCTTGATGCTAGGAGCAAATTGAAGAAATAATTAAAGGATTTGACAAGGGATTTGTGAAATTTCTTCTTTTTAAGTAAGTAATCTTTTGTTTTCTTTACTTATTTGGAAGTTGTGTTGGAAGTGAGTTAGGGTTTGGTGATTTTGTGATTTGATGGATTTGAGATGTGTTGTGTTGTGTTCTCAAGTATTCAATTGGTTTAAGTTAATAGTTTATATAGTTGTTGTTGTTAGAAGTGGTAGATGTTGATTTGGAAGGATGGAGAAGGATGTTGGTTTTAGGGTTTTGAGATGATGTGTGTGTTTAATTGTTATATTAATGTATTGTGAAGTGTTTCTTGTGATGAATATGTGTTTAGAACATTGTTTATGTTCATTTGAAATATGTTATATGATGAATATTGTGTTTGAGTGCAATTGAGAAAGTGTTGGTTTTAGTTAGGTTGTGTTTGTGGGTGACACGGCCAAGTGCATTTAAAGGGACACGGGCGTGTCATTTATTTGAGGAAGCTACTGCCTCTTTTCTTTTTAAGGACACGGGCGTGTCACTCAAGTTGGTTGGGCGTGTCATTTATTTGAGGAAGCTACTGCCTCTTTTCTTTTTAAGGACACGGGCGTGTCACTCAAGTTGGTTGGGCGTGTCAATCAAGTGAGTTGGGCGTGTCCTACAAATGAATTACATATTGTTTTATACTTTGTTTCTTTTTACATTGTTTTGATCCTTCAAAGGTTCCATTGTTTCTAAACTTAAATATGAACATTATAAACATGTTTCAAACACAAGAATGATCTAATCAAATGAATGTGGAAGATCATAAAGCTATGAATCATATCAATTGTGTTTTGCCCTAATTGCATTGTTGAGATTTAGCAATGTTTTTATGCACTTTGAATGGTAATGTGGTTCATGAGTAATGTATATTGAAATGTTGTATCAAAGATGAAATGATAATTCAAATAAGACATGATATGAGACAATGCCATTGTGTTTGGCTATGATGAATGATGCTATATGAGATATAATGTGATCATGGATGAGATAAATATACACTTGAATAATGAAGTGTTATATTGTGAAATAAAATGTGAAGCCATTGTTATTGGCTAATGTGATTCAATGGAGATAAATGAGGCATGTTTGCCTAAATGATAATGAGAATTGAGAATGAAATCTAAATGAATTGTGTGGCTAATGTGTTATTCCATTTTCAGAGTTTGTTGTTGGTGGCATGCCTAATGAGTGTAACAATCTCTTGAAGTTAGGTTGGATTGAATCCTTGAAGCCTAATTGAGATGTTACCACCCTTGAAGCTAGGTTGGGTTTTGTTCTTGAAGCCAAGTTGGGCTGAAGCTTAGCATGCTTTGCTCCCCTTGAAGCTTGGTTGAACTTAATCCTTGAAGCCTAGTTGGGTTTATGATATTGATAAATGTGATGATAGAACCAAAACATTAACTCTGAAAATTGAATGGCATATTAGTGTGTTTTGGGCCCATGTATGTGTTTGTTTAGATGTAATTGTTGAATGGTGAAATGTTTGAATAATGAGACCATGCTTGTCTTTGTTTAGTGTTGTTTATGGATTGTTTAATGATTAGTTAATGAAGTATGAGAAAAGATGTTGAAATGTGATATGCACATATTTATATGTTGAATTATGAAATGTAAAGGTATGATGTTAGCTTTGCATTTAAATGGTTACATGTATAATATGAATTGAGAATTGACATTGTATTGTATTAAAGCATATCAATAGCATGTTTTATCTTACTAAGCCGTTGGCTTAGCGCGATAGTGTTTAATCGCGCAGGTAATAGAGTTGATAGAGTTGAACCTGAGAGCTCTACGAGACCGAGTGAGAGTAGACCTTGAAGATTTGATTTTTGGGAGCTTAAAGATCAGAGCAAACTTGCCAATCATGTATACTTCTTTATATTTTGTAAAGATATGTTTAATATGTAAATATGCACATATTTTATAACTTCCGCTGTGTAATACTTAAATGTATTTATATATCTATTTTGTTTATATTACCAATTGATTACTTACTATCTATAATGTATATTGATAAAGATGATAACATCATTTAAAGTGTTTTAAATGTTAAGAAAACCGTAGCATCCCTATATTTGGTGCACTTATGCTACATTGTTGTGGTTGTAGTGTGTGTGCATTGGATATGGGGGTGTTACAGTTTGACTCGTGGAGCTATACGGTTTAAAAGATATGATCGATTAATCGCCGGAACGTAATGTGGGCCCGTTTTCGTGTCGGGACCGGATGAGTAACCCGAGACAACTTTATGAGATCCAATGGGAAGAGAGACAAGTGGAAAGAAGTAAAGGAAAAAGGAAGTTATAAAAATCAAAGGTTGGCCAATCAAAAGAGAACATTTAGCTTATGTAATAAATGTGTAATAAATGAAGAAAGAGAAAAAGTGGACAAATGGTCAAGGTGATCATCACTTCCTTT
Organism: Garcia nutans; assembly: GCA_947685225.1. Classification (NCBI taxonomy): domain Eukaryota; kingdom Viridiplantae; phylum Streptophyta; class Magnoliopsida; order Malpighiales; family Euphorbiaceae; genus Garcia; species Garcia nutans. The sequence continues at coordinate 53,860,328 of CANTUV010000007.1, forward strand.
GTATATAAATATAGGTGATATGAAGAGCAAATTCTCTCTTTTCCACTCACCAAATTCGGCCAACAAAAGAAAATACCAAGGGACTTCCAAGTTTTTCCAAACTTTGATTTTTAAGGTAAGTTCTAAGGTTTTTAAGTGTGTAGACTTTAATTTTAGTATTAGTTTTAGGTAGTTATATATATATTGGAAGATTGGGAATTAGAGTCTTATATGGAATTGAAAAAAAAATAATAATAATAAGATTAATTGATTAAATGGAAGAACCAAGATATAGAAAGATTAATAAGGTTGGATTAGGGGTTTCGGTTGGAAAAGAAATAGAGGATAATTTATTATTTTGAAATTCTAAGGTTTATGTTGTATCTTGAATTGATTGAAGGAGAAATAAAGAATTAAAGAAGGAGAAGAAAGAAAAGCCAAGAGGAATTAAAGAAATAAGGTTTGGTACTTTACCTTTGAATAATTAATTTTGGTTTGATGCTTTACAAACTTTGGTTTATGAAAGTTTTGTTGTTGATGCTTAAATATATTGATTTGAGTTAAACATGCAAAAGTTGTCAAAGGGAAGTGTTTGAATCTTCACTTTACCATTAAAGAAGCCTAATATTGATTTGGAAAAGAAAAATAAACTATCCTATGCATTTCATGTGTTTGGGCCGAAATGGTCCCAAAAAGACAGCTTTCTGGACCTTTTTGTGGAAATTGTTTGAGGCAGCAAACGAAGGAATTTTTCAACGAAATTTTACATGCAATTAGTCAACATATGAAATAAGTTTTCTGTAAACTTTCAGCCAAAAATAAGATCATTTACTTGGTCAAATGCATGATTGAAGTGGACTGAAATTTTGACGAAAATCCAGATTTTACTATTCATTTGGTCATGCCATTTTGCGTTGCCGATTTTTCTCGCCGCAACACTATTCATTTGGTCAATTTGTGATCCTTTGAGGAATGCTTTGAAATATTTGATATGTTTATTGTGGATGTTAAATATGTGAAAAAGAGTAACGGTTTGACCAAAGAATGTGGTGCGCGGCATAAATGGCAAAGCGTGACGGAAATTAAAATGATTTTTCGAATCATTCCAAAATGAAGTTTGAAACTTAAATTGAATCATTTTAACCTTTATGCTCTACTGGATAGTGGGAGTGGTAGATAAGGGTATGGTGCACTATACTAACGCATGCAGTACTGCTCATTATTGTGATATGATATGTTATTCAGTGGTGAGGCCACTGAAGCCAATGGGGAGGCCCATTGGTTAGAACCAGGATGGTGAGGGCCATTCCTGTGATCTGATATTGGTGGTGAGGGCCACCTATGTTACAGTGGTGAGGGCCACTGCCTTATCACTATGGTTCCCTATATACCAGTAGAGCCTGAACCAAAGACATATTTTTCGTTAAACTATGAAATGCAAATGAGTTGAATTATGATTTTACATTATTGAAAGCATATCACACTGAATGTATCAAAATTTCTATTGGTTTAAGGTTGGTTGATTTATGATTTAATTATTTCATATTTTCCAAATGTTTTCATATGTTACTTGTATTTTATTGGTAAAGTACCCACTGAGCGACATTGCTCAGCGAGTTAAGTTTTCCTTGACTCGTAGGTTCGGAGCAGTAGATAAATCTTGGGAAAGCAACGACCAGACCACAGCAAATCTCAGGGGTAGATCTTTTAGTTCCATTATGAGTTAGCTAGTTGTGGCATGTATATGAATAAATATAAAAGAGATTTTCTATGTTATAATTGTATGTTAGTAGTATGTAATAATCATAAATCTTTACTTTATGTTATATTAGAAGTGTGAACTCTTCGTGCAGGTTTGTAGTTGAGGGTATAAGGTGGATTCATTGGGAGTGCATTAAATTTGATGGTAATTATATTGGTCTGTGTAAAATGTTTAAAAAAAATCAGAAAAACAAGTTTTGTCGACACTTGGGATCCAAATTTCTAGGCGGAACTATGGCAAAATTTCTGTAAAAATCAGAATTAAAATTTGACTAAGTAAATTGGTAGCAACATTAGGATAGTGTGGCGCCTCTACTCGACTTACACATGTAGGTTGGGAAGGGGTGTTACAATTAGTGGTATCAGAGCAAAGGTTTAGCCGGTTCTGGGTAGTTAGTCGAACTAAACCTTAAATGTATGACACATAGGGTTAGAATAGGGGTTTTAATTATATAACTATACATGTGTGTGTCATTGTTAGTTATGTTATTCAACTTATCCAGGAGTAATAATGGGTGACCTAAACGAGGAGGTGAGGGAGCTAAGGATAGAAGTAGAGAGGTTGAGACAACTAGCGCAGGAGCAAGATGAGACTATAGAAATTTTGGCCGATAGAAGTATACAAGATCGTGAAGACTTGAGAATAAAAGATGAGATGATTTCCTCCTTGATAGATGACGTGCAGATGTTAAAAGAAGACAGGCTTAGTTATAGAGCGGAGTTGGATAGTGTCGGTAGAAGCCTCGAGATAGCACATCAAGAGATTCAAACTTTACAGGAGAGGGTTCAAGAGCTAGGCCAGTACTTACCTAGTGAAGCATCACATGACCCCGATTTTGATCCCGAGATAGTAGAATATTTTTCAGACAGTGCCACTTCACCTAGGGCACCTACTCATTGAGTCTTGAGATGTATTGTGTTTGGTGGTTCTTTTAGTTATATATATGTGAGATAAAGGTATCATGTAATTATTGTATGGTAGTATAATATGGTGATATAATAGTGAGGAGTCCTAAATTTTGCAATGTATATAAGGGCTTCCTAATATTGTAAAACTTTGTGTTCGGAAATAAATAAAAGTTTGTGTTGTATATGTGTTAATTAAGAATTTTATATTTATATACATGCCACCTAGGGTAAGATAATGCTGTTGGTCTGGGTCGTTAATAATGATGGGATGGTATATGTTTACTCTTTAGATGTCGCAAGCAGCGCAGCGTGATATAGAGGAGGAGGTCGAGTCTCAGGCCTCCCGAGTTGTAGAAATGCGTGTATCTGAGACATCAGCGTCGGAGCAACCACCCGCTGATGCTCCTATTCCCAATGAAATGTTGCAACAAATGGCTGCCGTATTTCGGCAGATAGCCGGCGTTGCCCCAGCACCACCCCCAGCGCCAGCACCCATACCAGTACCTGCTGTAGGAGGGGAAAGGAAACCCCCAATAGAAAAGATAAGAAAGTATGGTGCGAAGGAGTTTAAGGCTCGAAGGGACGATGATTCTTCAACAGCCGAGTATTGGCTGGAAGGAACAATACGAGCCTTAGATCAGTTACAGTGTACGCCAGAAGAGCGAGTGATATGTGCTACTTCCTTATTAGTGGAAGAAGCATATATATGGTGGGACACAGTTCACCAACGAGTTTCACCGGAACAGAGAACATGGGATTTCTTTGTGAATGAGTTCAAGAGGAAGTTTATATCGGAGGCATACCTAGATGCCAAGAAAAAGGAGTTTCTACACTTAAAGCAAGGTCGACTGACCGTTGCTGAGTACGAGAGGGAATTTACTAGGCTGAGTAGGTATGCCAAGAAGACAATTGAAGATGAACATGATAGATGTAAGCAGTTCCAGGATGGATTGAATAATGAGATTAGGATGCAGCTAATTGTTGCTAATATCAAAGAATTATCTTCTCCTTTTCCCTACTCTCGCTATGCACGTGTCTACACTGCATAAATGCAGTAGGCGAATGTGACAGGATTCCTTAGGAATCAAGTCATCCTCCCATTTCTTTTTCCCGGCCCATCTTGGTGGCGACTCCATTTTCTCTGAGTTTAGGCTTGTGTTCTCTAAAATCCTGAGCCTAAAAATATCAAAGTCGTAAGAACCATTCCACATGGATGTAAGGGCAAAAATCCCCGCTCACACTATTATTTGGATAAAAGAAATTGATTGAGAATTATGGAATAAACTAATTATAAATGAAATGCTTAAGTTTAAATTCGATGATGATTAACTTAGAGAAGACCACCTTAATTAATTTACTATGGATTTTCTAAAGTATCGATTTAATTTAAGTCTTTCCTTGATTAATTGTTGATTTTTTCTAATTTAAGTTTTAGTCTCTCTCTGGTACTAGAACTAATATTGAATTTAGCTTTACATCTACTCTCGTGATCATAAGAAATTAAATCAATTCATTAAGCTTTGTGAAATTCCTTTATAAACCTCTTAAGTATTTACCTTATCTCTAAGTGAAAACCTAACTTAATATTGTTGCCTCCTTGGACTAATGTTATGCTTCCACTCTTGTTTCATCACACAACATCTCAATTCAATTAATTATTGGCTAGGTAATTAATGTATTAAGATCAAATATAATAAATTAATCAAAAGATACACTTAATTAAATCAAATAGGCATAAATTAATCCATAGTAAAATTAATATAAGGGGCCAATCATAAATGGATGTTTAGTTATTTATAATTGAAAAGAAAGCAAGTAAATATTTAAAGAAAGCATTGAAAATTAAAAAAAAACAAACAAACTTTAATTGTCGAACTCAACTTGGAACTTTAAATCTCTTCTTAGAACCAAACTTAACTCTTTCTCTCCAAAGAAACTATCAAACTAAAAATGAAGTTTAATTCTTGATTTTGTAGATGGATGGATGGAAGAATTGCTTGAAAGCTTGGAAATTACTTATTTATATAAAGACTTTGAGGCTACTTTTTTTAGTGGAGCAATTACTTTAGTTAATTCCCATGAAACATGGAGTATTTTGCACCTTAAAATCATTTTACCAATCACCTTTTTATCTCTACAGGCTTTGCTTTTGATGCTATGGTCATGGCCTAAGTAGACAAGAGCTTATTCGTGAGATTTTTTCTCACTAGCAATGTCTTTTTTCTTCCCATGATCTTGGCTTTAAAATCCCATGTCCGTGCATAATTTCTAGGCTTAAAATCCATAAAATCCTCTTTAAAGTAATGTTAAAATCAATCTCATGGTCATGGCTTTAAAATCCCACAACTGTGGACTTCAAAATGTTCCTAACCTTGAATTTTTCACCACAAAAGAAAATTTCAACAAATTCAAATCAAATGTCGCGGCCATGGCCTTAAAAGCTACAGCCATAGGATTCAACTTATTCTTGGACGCATTGTTTTCTTGTCTTTTATTGTATTTTCAAGTTCATGGTTGTGTATGGTGATCTATATGACCATGTAAAGTCATTTTCTTTCATTTTTTTAGCCCATTTTAGTCTCCTTTTTATTTTTTTCTTCAATTTTTCAAAATTTTTAGCTAAAGTAAGCTCTTTCTTCTTACTTGTAACTCCATGCTTAAAATAATGAATATTCTAGATTTCACAAAAAAAAATAATCAAATTCAATAAGTAATAATAAAAATATAACTAGAATACTCACTAAATTATGTGCAAAATATAGCCTTATCAGTAGGCAAATGCCATTAAGTTAATTTTGTCCCATATGATTAGATTTTTTAGAAAATAAAATAGGTACAAGAGTTGGAGATAAGTTGCTCCATGATTTTATTTTATCTCTTTTTCATCACACTTGATACTTTGTTGTTAATTATTCTTTGGGGATAAAGATAAAATTTGAGTAAGAATATGATTTTTTTTATTTTAAAATTATGTCAATTTGTGAATTGTGATGTTATTAGGAATTGTTCTACTCAAGGCCTTCATTGGCTAATGCTTTTTCATTGCTAAGAATGAGCAAGAAAATTGAACCATGGATGGAAAATAGAAAAAAAAAGTTGTAATTTTTTTAATAAAATTAATATATGGTATAATTATTACTAATAATTATTTTACATATTGCTTGAGGAAAAGAATTTGATTAAGTTTGGGATAATTTGTTGTGTGTATTTTTTTCTTAATTTTGAGACTATAAATTAAATATTCTTTCTTAATTCTTTGAATTATTTTTTGGAAAAATTGATATTTAATCTATTATTTTCAAGATTATTTTGCAGTGGAAGGAGATTTTCTAATGCCCCAATTTTCATTGAACCTAAATAACATATACATCATATATAAAAGATTAAATATAAAATGGTAAAATAGTAAAAAGATAAAAGTATAAAAGTTAAAATATAAATTAATAATATTTTATATAAAAATCTTAATTATTTAATAATATATAAATGTATATGGCAAAAGATGAATTAAAAGTCAAAATTTATCTAGAAAATTCATCTTCCTTCTTCCATCTTTTCCTCCTTAGCCAAATCCCATGGTGGATTGGAGGTATTGATTTTTATCTTTTAAATTATCAAGATTTTAGTTATTTTCAACAAGAGGTGAAGGAAGCTTAAGTTTTAATTCAAGTAACAAGTAAGTTCTTAACATTTGATGATTCTTTTTAGTAGAATTGATATAATAATTGGGATTTAGTGAAACATATAGAAAGTTATACTATAAAATTGATGTAGTAATGGTGATTCTAGACTTGATAATGATTTGGAATGATGTTGGCTATAGTTAGGGATAGTAATTGAATATTAGAGTTTCATAAGGGGGTTTAGCTAATTCTAAGTTAGATAAGTTTAAAAGGGGTTTATAGATGCTTAAATGAGTTATTAATATCATTTTGAATTTATAAATATTAAGGGTTGATTGAATTGGGTGAAGGAACTAATAGAGGGAAGTGAAAGATTGGGAGAAATTATTGTGCAAAGGAGTTATTTCTCCAATTTGTGCTTCAAAAAGGTAAGTATACACTTAGATAATGCTCTTATCTTTGGTTTGCATCATACTAAGTTGATATGTGTGTATTATGTTGATGAAAATGGTGTGAAAATGTGATTTTGGGATGCCACGGCCGTGGGGTTTGAAGTGAAGTTGTTTTATGTGAAAATGATGAAGAGGCAGAAGCAGAATGTATGCCACGGGCATGGCTTTTGAGTGCCATGGGTGTGCCCTTTGAGTGCCACGGCCGTGGGGGTATTCAAAGGTGCTTGACAGCTTCGTTTCACATCCCACAGGCATGGTTATTGGATGCCACGGCCGTGGGGTTGGTTTGTTGACATTTATTTCCATTTTTCACACTATATGGTTATAATAAATGGCTTGCATAGCTATGTCTTTATATATATTGTATTAAAAATGTATATGTGATTATGTTAATTATCGATGTGTTTAAGAGTCACATGGTGAATGGCTTATTTATGCATAATATGAAATATTATTTGTTTTCTTATATTTTACCTAGTTGCTAGATGATTGCGTTTAGTGATTGGCATGCCATACGCGATGGGGTGAGGCACTGGGCATCATAGATTTGTTACTACGCCCCTTAGCGAGACACATGAGGTGTCATATTGATGATTATGTTGTGGATGAGACACTGGGTGTCACAGATTTAGTTACATCCACTAGCGAGACACAGAGGTGTCATTATTGGTGAGATAGGCCAAAGCAATGGTTCTAGAACTAGGTTATTGTATCAGATTGTTGGACCCAATGCATAATGGTTGTTTATGTTTATTTGTAAAATAAAGATGAGAATGTATATAACATTAAAATCTTATGCATGTTCATATACATTTGTCATAGTAATGTTGAAGTATATACCATTGAGCTCTATTCTTAGTGCGATTCATTTATCGTGCAGGTAATAGGATAGAAGCTGGAAGTTCTTCTAGACCAGGACAGGTCTAATTAGAGGTTGGATACTAGAAGCCTCTGGTTGCCACAGATCAAGCCTAAGCATAGCATGTAAATATTATTTTGAGTTGATATAGATGTAATAATTATTTTGTAAAATATAATGAATTGAAACATGATTTAAAGATGTTTTGTATATAAGTAATATCATGTTCTCATATTTATAAATGTATGAATGAAAACATTGGATTTAGGGATGTGAGTATGTAGAAATATTTTGAGAACTATTGGACATTCACAGGTTGAGTTGATTGGATTTGGTAATACTCATATTTTAAATGAAATAATGGCAAAATTTCTATAGATTTATTTATTTTTCTTATACCTATTTATTTATCTATATAATATTGTAAACTAGAAACTAAATGACGAAGGGTGATAAGTTACAATAGTAACATTTTGGTAATAGTCTTATACCCTATCTGTACATGCTACATATCTGAAGTTATGTGTACTATGTATACTACACATCTGAAGGTATACATACTATGTATGGGTAGGTTATGAGGGTATTACATTTATTTTGGTATCAAAGCCTAGATTTGAGATTCTTAACCTACATGGGTTTTAAGTGAGAGAAAAAGAGGGGATTTCAAAGTTGATTTTAAAAGTATACATGTATAAGCACAGGCATTTGAATTAATCTTTAATGTGTCAACCTTTGATTTTGTAGCATATATAGGTAGTAGAGATGTCTCGATCTCAAAGATTTGACAAAGGTAGTGCGGAGAGTTTTGCTCCACAGCAAGGTATGGCTAGAGCAAGTATAGAAGCTGTTGGGGAGACATTAATGCCAGTTAGACTAGCAATGCCAGAAATTACACTAGTTTGGGCACAACAGATAGTGTAATAGTTACGTCATGCCCTAGCTCAACAACAGCAACAGCCGATTAGGAAATATGAGAAGTTGAGGAAGTTTGGGGCTACTGACTTTGTAGGTGATGCAGATCCAGTGAAGTCTGAGCAGTGGTTGGATCGAATTGAGAGTGTTTGTCCAATTATAGGCTATTACGGAAGAGAAGTTTGATTATGCTTTGTGTCTTCTGCAAGGAGATGTGTATGATTGGTGGAAGACCATTCCTGATGGATTGAGGCAACCTCCAGTTTTGACATATGATGATTTTCTAAGGGAGTTTGGGAAGAAATATACCCCTTGTAGACCCTTAATTTTTGACCCAGTCCGGTCTAAAATATTTTAATAAGTCCAAAATAATTTTTGTATTGTCCAATATATTTTAATTAGTCCAAATAATTTTTGTGTTATCTTAATTAAATAATATTTGCTTTAGTACTTAATTTTTATTAATAAAAATAAAAAATAATAATAAACAAATAAATAAAAATAAAAATCGGTGACGAAAATCGGCGAAATGGCCCGCAGGCAATTTCTCCTGCCCCAGCTGCGGCAACTTTTTTGCCAGCATACTTTTTCCGCAGCAGTTTTTTTTCGCCAGCAAAATTTTTCCGACGCAAATTTTTTCGAAACCAAATTCAATTCGATTTCGGTTTTCTTTTCTTAATTAATGCTAGATTTCGTGAGCAACTAAGATTAATCATATAAATCTTCTATAAATAAGACCAAAAACAACACAAAAAGGGGGAGGAAAATTTTAGAGGATCAAAATTTAGGAGGAAAAACTTTGGACCGAGGAATCAAGAAAAATTAGGAGATTAATGATAGGACTTTTGAGAGAAATAAGGAAGCAATCAATCCAACAAAGGCAGCCATCTTGCCTTTGTTCTTGTTCATCCAAGAAGCAATTTTTTGGTGAAACCAACAAACGAAGGTATGAATATCTAATCTCTTTTTTTCTTCACAGTAGCTTCAATCACTAAAAATTAATAAATCGTTTCTTCTATTTCCAAAAACCCTAAAAATTATCCTTTTGTTTCTTCTAAACCTTAAATCCCTAATTTGTCTTTTCTGTTTTCAAAAACCACAAAAACCTTAAATCATTTCTTTTTTTTCTCCACAAGCTTTAAAACCCAAACCCTAATCTCTATCCCAAAAAGACAGTAGCCTTATTTTTTTAAGCACCAAAAACTAAAACCCTAATTCAACTTCCAAAATCACACAGTAAGCATTATTCTTTTAAAAATAATACTAGTTTCTTTCAATTTCAAAACCCTATTTTTTTAAATCTTAAACCCTAAAATCTTAATTTTCAACACCGAAACGTATAATCCTAGAAGCAAATTTTCAAAATCTTCCTGCAGGGGCGCTGCCCCCTTGATCCCCGCCCGCTAACCGGCTAGCGGGACCGTCGTATGGGTTTGGGTCATTATTTATTTATGCATTATAAATCTTTATGTTTTACTTCCATTATTATGATTATTCAAAATACAAATAGTAAACCCAAAACCAATTAATCTAAAAACTTAAGTTTTCCTAATTTCATAATTTTACCACTCAAACCCTAATTTGGTTAATCAAAGAACCTTATCAATCCTTTAAATCATAAAACCTTAATCCATTTTAATTCCCTTAAAACTTACAGTAGCTTAAACCAATAAATTCTAAAACCCTAAACATTAAATAAAGAATTTTAAATAAAAACAGAAGCCTTAATTTGTATTTTTTTTACTTGCTTTATTCTTAGATTTGATTGTATAGTTCATTATATGCTTTGATTTATTTTATATGCTTTAATTTATTTAAGTTCAATACTTGGTTTTTTTAGTTTATTATGGATGGATGTTTACATTCTATTGATGCTTAATATCTTTGATGAATGATTTATTTATGATGAATGGTCATTTACTTTTATCGATTTATTTAGATTTCCAAATGTTGTAAGAGGTATGTTTCCACTTGGTGGGTACCTCATTAGTTAAATATCATGTAATTTAAATTGCTTTTCTATTTTAGAACCAATATAAAGGACATGTTTCTACCTTTCGGTGGGTGTCCCATTTAGGCATGGATTATGTAAGGGCATGTTTCCATCTTCGGATGGGTGTCCATTTATTTGTTTTGCTTGGACATTGTTTTGATTTTTAATATATCGATGTTTTATTTTAATTATTGTGTGTAATATGGATAATGTTATTATATTTAAGAATTTTATAATATTAGGACCTGTAAAGGAGGCTGGTTCCAATGAACCGGGCGTTGTAGGGGTGCTGGGCCATTTCTCACCTTCCCCACACGTACCTAACTTTCTGAACCCATTAGGAGTTGGGGATTCCTTAGGAATCGAGTCATCCACCCCTTTCTTTTTCCCGGCCCATCCGGGTGGCGACTCCATTTTCTCCTAACTTAGGTCCGTGATCTCTAAGGCCCCGAGCCTAAACAGCGCTGAAGTCGCAAGAACCATTCCACCGGAAGTGGAGGCGAAAATCCCCGCTCACAGTGGCGACTCAACTGGGGATAAGAGAAGTTGATTCTGTTAGTCTTTTTATTTTCTACTCTTTTTTATAATGATATTATCCATTGCATCATATTAGATTGCATCGTGTGCGTGAATTAGGACTCCCGTGTTACCTGTGTTATGTTTTGTAAGGGATACCATACTTTCACTCAAGGTATGGAGATCGAGCATGGCAAAACCACTCATAGCCTTGTACCATTTGGTATATACTTGCTATGGGAACCTAAGCCTTTTTACCCAAAGACTAAAGCTCATGTAATTGGCCTAGTTACTTTCCTTAAGTTTTTACCCCAAATACTTGTTTGACTATGGTCAATTTATCTTGGTTTAAATCATGGCTTATTTGGTTTGTTATTTTTCTAATATGACCCAAGTACATTTGTAAGCTCAAATAAAATTTTCTTTAAAAGTCCAAAAGACCAAAGCTATTTTCAAAACTTTTCAAAATGGTCTTTGGACATGACCTAAACCCAAAATCCATTTTTTCTAAAATCTTTTTACAATGGGCTTAGAAACAAAATTATTTTCATCCTTTTCTTACAAAGAGCTAACAAAATATTTAGGTCAATTACGAAATGCCAAAAATCAATTGTGAGCCTAGTTTATACTAAGAGTAATTAATCATGGGCTTATTTTTGGTATGAATCATTAGTTACTTTTTTCAAGTGAGAAATCTATTTATAATAAACCTCTTAATTTATTTTTAATATAATATAGCATAAAAGCTACTATTGTTGGTTAAATGGATTAAAACCCAATTAATGAAAATTATTATGAGTTGATTTCCATTTTTGAAAATATAACTATTGGTTGAAACATCCGAGGGAATTATTCAAAAACAAGATACCCCATGTTGGTATTTTGTTAACCATATACCTAGAAAAAGAGACTCGCCATTCGTGTGTGGATGTTATAAGGTTGGAAGGAACGTCCTAATTATCTTTCTTCGTTGATTATTTGTGCATACATGCATACATGCATACATTTGCATCTCATATCATTGATCCTTTCTGGCTCACAGCCCTGGATTACGATAGTTCAAAAGCTTACGATAATTCGACCTACGCCGGAGATGAAGTATCTAACAACGACTCAATCACTTGCTCACCAAAACCAATGGAGCCCGAACAAATTCAAAGAATGGTGGATGAAGGTCTCAATGCCAAAATGGAAGAAATAAAAGAGGCCCTAGCTGAGACCATGAAGAACCAATTGACTGCAATTTTAAAAAATCATGCTGAAGCATCTGCTAGCACTAAGAAGCCAAATGACAAAGGGAAGACTAAAGTTGGTGAAGTAGTTTTTGATGATGATAAGGCAATCATTGATGATGATGATTGGGCTCAATAGTACCAAGATCCTCAAGACAAAAAGGAGCCTAAGGTTGTTGAGAAGGCAACTATTGAAAAGACCGAGACTTCTGATGTCGAAAAGATGATTGCTGATTTAGAAAAGAAATTTGAGAAGAAACTAAAAACCGAAGAGATGTCCGAGATTGACAAATTATTTGAGCTAGATGAAGAAGTTTCATACAAGTTCAAGATGCCATCTTTTGCGAAGTTTGATGGAACCATAAATCCTCATCTTCATATGAAGCAGTATATCACTGCTATGCAATCTGCTCGAGCTACTAAGGCTCAAACTTTGAGATACTTCATGATCTCATTGGACCCTATTGTCCAAAATTAGTTTAACACCTTAGAGGAAAGTACTCAAAAAGATTGGGACATGTTGTACAAGGCTTTCATTCAGCAATATGGGTATAATATCGAGATGGAAGTTACCTTAATGGAAGTGGAGTCCATTAGACAAAGGCCAAATGAGAATTTTGTGGACTATGTGAAAAGATGGAGAAATAAGGCTGCTTTGCTCAAGAAAAGGCCTGATGAATCTGATCAAATAAGGATGATCGTGAGAGGCGTCCTGCCCAATCTCCTTGAAAGAATGTCTCACACCCTTATAAGGGACTTCAAAGATCTTCTCCAAGCTGGTCTACAAATTGAAAAGTATGAAAGGGAGAAGAATCATTTTTCAATAAAAAGGAATGAGAAAGAGAATTATCAGCCTAGCAATCAAAGCACGCAAAAAGAAGTTGATGTTAATGTGACTGGTCAAGGAAATAAAAGACAATTCTCAAAATTGGGGAAACCTCTATCTTGGGTTTTTAGCAAGCTACAAAAGAAAGGGTTGTTACAACCGTTAGCTCCTCGACCTTTGCCTAATCTATTATTCGCAAAATTTGATACTAAGGCTTTTTGTCAATTTCATCAGACTCAAGGACATGAGACTAATAGATGTACCCAATTGAAGCATGAGATCCAAGATCTAATCAATAGTGGTAAGCTACCGGAGCCAGACAAGCCCAATACCAAGAACAATCCTTTGCCTAAGTTTGGAAGAGTACCTTCACCGGCAACCTTCATAGTGGGAAAAGGATTGGAAGAAGATTTTGTTTGATCCTCTTTTCAAGATGGAAATATTGAAGATATGAAAGGAAAAGAAGCTTAAATTCAATGAACTTTCGTTAGCTTGAATGTTGCTTTTCGATTTTACTTTCTTTAATATTTAATTTGAACAACTATATTTTTCAAGTTTGTTTGAATAAATTACTTTCATCAAAATTTTGTTGGTCTTTGTTCATTTTGGTGCTCAACCGATGAGGAATCTAGCTTGATGTTTATAAATTAATGTGTCTAGGCATCATGACTTGAATGACTTTACTAGATGAGGGAATTGCTCTATAGCATCGAGTTGTGTATGCTTACTTAGAGAGTGCTCTTGTATAATTACCTTTGTCTAGGTCCTAGTCAGTCTTAGAACATGCTTTGACAAACTTTTGAGGCGAAATTGCAACTCTGCTTATTTAAGGGAGAGATGATCTAGGCATTGTTTGGTTAGTCAACAACTAGTATCCACCCAATTAAATATCAATCCCTAGTTGTCCCTTTGAGCCTTCATAAAATTTTAGCTTTCTTTTCATTGTCTTACAAATCCCAATAACCTACCTTGAGCTGTTGTGATACTTTTGACAAGTCTTATGATCACTAAGATGAAGAGGCAAGAAGATCAAAGAAAGCAATGATTAGTCAAGATCATAAGGATAGTTGAAGTTCTCAATACCATGAAGATAGTTGAAGTTCTCAAGACCATAAGGGTAGTTGATGTTTTCAAGACCATAACGGTAGTTGAAGTTCTCCTAATATCTCCAATATATCAAGATAACATCAGAGTAACAAATGATTTATCCCTATTAAAGAAGATTTATTTCACTTCACTCATCCATTATTGGAAGCCAAAGTTAGTACAGACAAGGCAATTCTTTTAGAGCTAGAACCAAAAAAAATAAATAAATAACAAAACAAAAAGAAAGAAAAAAAAAGAAAAAAAGAAAAAAGAAAAAAGAAAGATAAAACCTAAAAAGGTGGTTCAGAAAGCCAACTGAGTTCTCTTTTACCTAAAGCAGCAAAAGGCTTTCATTTGGTTTATAAGGACAGTTTGACTCGAATTGGTCCAACCCAACCAAAGATTCAATCAAAATTGGAGGAAAAAAGGAGGAAGACCATCCAGTTCTTGAAAGTTCTGTATTTGACAGTCCTATAAGGAAGAAGGACAAAATGACAAAATGCTCAATGAAAGGGAAGAGTAAGAAAAATAAAAAAGAAAGAAAAGGGAAAAGAAGCGAATTCGGGTACTAAAATTTTCTGCAATGGCCAGATTAATGAGAAGAAGATAGAAGGAATTTTGAGTCTAGCAAGATTGCTCCCTACTGCCTAAAGTTCAAACAAGAAATTTGTAGTGTGAAGGTTTGTCCATTGTGTCACATCGGCTCCCACTTACAAATGGCCTTCATTTAACCCATGTCCCTTATAGACCCCATTTCAAGCCTATCAAAGACCTGTTGATCTCTCTTGGTAGGTAGAGTCTATTAGTGGAGATAGTTTGGATAAGCATGCATATGAGATAGACAGTAATTAAACTCAATGAGACCTTTGGCCAAGTAATGTGTATGTGCCTATCTGAAGTGCAACAGTTCTTGCTTAAATAGAAATGATTCCCGAGTTTAATACGGTAACTAAGGTTGTCATGTTATAGATATGTTAATTTGGAAAATCAAGTCCTGAGGTGCATTGACATTAATTTGGTAAAGCCAACATTTGATTTCAAAATCAAAATTAAAAAAAATGTTTGTCATACAAAGCCTTCAAGTTAAGGGAAGTATGTTGAACCTCTAAAGGACACATTGGGCAAAGGAAATGATTATTGGCAAGGTCATGAAGAAGCTATCAACCGACATGTTGAAACATAGTTCGAAATAGATGAATCCATGACTCTGCTGCTTGGGGCCTCCATTTTCATGTTTTCAATATCTCAAAGATAAAAGTCATAAATGGGAAGCATTCTTTTATTCCAATGCAAGACCTGAACGAGTATATGAAAGGAACCAATGAGAACACTTCTGCTGAACACCTCAGTCTGTGAGTCGATGGAATGACTGTAAATATCATTCATGCATATCATGCATACATGAGCATATCACATCGCACTTTCTTGTCTTGTGTTGTCTATTCCTTGTCAAAATGAACAGCAAACACCCTGGGAAGTAAAGAATCAAAAGAAGATATTGAATCAAGAGGGCACGGAAAACCTATTTGCTTGTGGAAGCTCCAGTCATTTTGCAAAAGAAGAAATACGTGCTTGTGCGACGAACTAGACGGTAAAAACATCAATCAGAGCCCGCATAGAAAAATCATGGGTTTGAGCCTACACAGGGGGCAAAGTTTTTCCTTTTCAATTTTTTGAGTCTGTATATAAAATATTTTCAAACTCACTTACAAATATTTTGCCACGCATGGGGGCAAGGAGAAGATATAAGGTCCAATTAAAAATAGTTGAATTTTTACAAAAAGGAAGAACAAAAGAATGGAACATTAGAACTCTCAAAAGAATGAAGATGCAAAAGACAAAAGATCAGTCCAGCTAAAAAAGCTGAATCAAGGGTAAAGACCCGAAGTCCAAAGGATGAAGATCCATTTTCAAGGGTCAAGACCTGATTTGCAAAGGATGAAAGTCCATTTTCAAGAGTGAAGACTCGATCTCTAATGGATAAAGATCCGTGTTTCAAGAGTAAAGACCCAATCTCTAATGGATAAAGATCCAATTTCAGAGGGTGAAGAACCGAAGTCCAAAGGATGAAGATCCATTTTCAAAGGGTGAAGACCCGATGCCAAGGATGAAGATCCAGTTCAAAGGATGAAGATCCATTTTCAAGGGTGAAGACCCGATCTCAAAGGATGAAGATCCATTTTCAAGGGCTTGAGATCCATTTTCAAGAGCGAAGACCCGATCTCAAAGGACGAAGATCCATTTTCAAGGGTGAAGACCCAATCTCATAGGATGAAGATCCATTTTCAAGGGTGAAGAACCAATCTCAAAGGATGAAGAATCATTTTCAAGGGTGAAGACCCGATCTCAAAGGATGAAGATCCATTTTTAAGGGTGAAGACCCGATCTCAAAGGATGAAGATCCATTTTCAAGGGTGAAAACCCGATCTCAAAGGATGAAGATCCATTTTGAGGGTGAAAAATCACGATGCATAGAACAGCCGGAGCAGTCAGACTTCTCAATTGATAAAAGGCCAGTCAAACCCAATCTCGGGTCCAAGCACCCAATCAAATCAGTCTCGGGTCCAAGTATCCAAATCAAATGAAGCTCGGGTCCAAGTGCCCAATCTCAGGTCCAAGTACCCAAATCAAATTCAAGCTCGGGTCTAAGTACCCAATCTCAGGTCTAAGTACCCAAATCAAATTCAATCTGGGGTCTAAGTACCCAATCCCGGGTCCAAGTACCCAAATCAAATTCATTCTCCCATCTAAGTACCCAAATCAAATTCAGTCTAGGGTTCAAGTACCCAATCTCGGGTCCAAGTATCCAAATCAAATCAATCTCGGGTCCAAGTACCCAATCTCAGGTCCAAGTACCCAATCCCGGGTCCAAGTATCCAAATTCAATCTATTCTCGAGTCCAAGTGCCTAAAATAAATTCAAATAACCATCTCATCAAAAATTAAGTCTAATTGCTTTTCAATCTCTTTTACTAAAGTCTCAGATCGTTCAAGCAGGGGGCAAGCAGTACACCCTTAATTTTTCGACCCAGTCCGGTCTAATATATTTTAATAAATACAAAATAATTTTTGTGTTGTCCAATATATTTTAATTAGTCCAAAATAATTTTTGTATTATCTTAATTAAATAATATTTGCTTTAGTATTTAATTTTTATTAATAAAAATAATAATAATAAACAAATAAATAAAAATAAAAATCGGCGACTAAAAATTTCATCGCCGAAAAGGAGCGTGGCGAAATGGCCAAAGCCATTTCGCCCGCAGATTATTTTTGCGGGCGAAATGGCCCGCAGGCAATTTCGCCCACCCCAACTGCGGCAACTTTTTCCCCAGCGAAATTTTTCCGTAGAAGTTTTTTTTCGCCAGCGAAATTTTTCCGCAGTAGTTTTTTTTCGCCAGCGAAATTTTTCCGACGTAAATTTTTCCGAAACCAAATTCAATTCGGTTTTGGTTTTCTTTTCTTAATTAATGCTAGATTCCATGAGCAACTAAGATTAATCATATAAATCTTCTATAAATAAGACCAAAAACAACACAAAAAGGAGAAGGAAAATTTTAGAGGATCGAAATTTATGAGGAAAAACTTTGGACCGAAGAATCAAGAAAAATTTGGAGATTAACGATCAGACTTTTAAGAGAAATAAGGAAGCAATCAATCCAACAAAGGCAGCCATCTTGCCTTTGTTCTTGTTCATCCAAGAAGCAATTTTTTGGTGGAACCAACAAATGAAGGTATGAATATCCAATCTCTTTTTTTCTTCACAATAGCTTCAATCACTAAAAATTAATAAATCGTTTCTTCTATTTCCAAAAACCCTAAAAATTATCCTTCTGTTTCTTCTAAACCTTAAATCCCTAATTCATCTTTTCTGTTTTCAAAAACCACAAAATCCTTAAATCGTTTCTTTTTTTCTCTAAAAGCTTTAGAACCCAAACCCTAATCTCTATCCCAAAAAGTCAGTAGCCTTATTTTTTTAAGCATCGAAAACTAAAACCCTAATTCAACTTCCAAAATCACACAGTAAGCATTATTCTTTTAAAAATAATACTAGCTTCTTCCAATTTCAAAACCCTATTTTTTAAAATCTTAAACCCTAAAATCTTAATTTTCAACATCGAAACCTATAATCCTAGAAGCCAATTTTTAAAATCTTCCCGCAAGGGGCGCTGCCCCCTTGACCCTCGCCCGCTAACCGGTTAACAAGACCGTCATATGGGTTCGGGTCATTATTTATTTATACATTATAAATCTTTACATTTTACTTCCATTATTATGATTATTCAAAATACAAACAGTAAACCCAAAACCAATTAATCTAAAAACTTAAGTTTTCCTAATTTCATAATTTTACCACTCAAACCCTAATTTGGTTAATCAAAGAATCTTATCAATCCTTTAAATCATAAAACCTTAATCCATTTTAATTCCCTTAAAACTTACAGTAGCTTAAACCAATAAATTCTAAAAACCTAAATATTAAATAAAGAATTTTAAATAAAAATAGTAGCCTTAATTTGTATTTTTTTTTTACTTGCTTTATTCTTAATTTTTGATTTTATAGTTCATTATATGCTTTGATTAATTTTATATGCTTTAATTTATTTAAGTTTAATGCTTGGTTTATTTAGTTTATCATGGATGGATGTTTACGTTCTATTGATGTTTAATATCTTTGATGAATGATTTATTTATGATGAATGGTTATTTACTTTTATCGATTTATTTAGATTTCCAAATGTTGTAAGAGGTATGTTTCCACTTGGTGGGTACCTCATTAGTTAAATATCATGTAATTTAAATTGCTTTTCTATTTTAGAACCAATGTAAAGGACATGTTTCTACCTTTCGGTGGGTGTCCTATTTAGGCATGGATTATGTAAGGGCATGTTTCCATCTTCGGATGGGTGTCCATTTATTTGTTTTACTTGGACATTGTTTCGATTTTCAATATATCGATGCTTTATTTTAATTATTGTGTGTAATATGGATAATGTTGTTATATTTAAGAATTTTATAATATTAAGACCTATAAAGGAGGCCGGTTCCAATGAACCGGGCATTGTGCGGGTGCTGGGCCATTTCTCACCTTCCCCACACGTACCCAACTTTTTGAACCCATTAGGGGGTTGGGGATTCCTTAGGAATCGAGTCATCCACCCCTTTCCTTTTTTCGGTCCGTCTGGGCGGCGACTCCATTTTCTCCGAACTTAGGTCCGTGTTCTCTAAAGTCCCGAGCCTAAACAGTGCCGAAGTTGCAAGAACCATTCTACCGGGAGTGAGGGCAAAAATCCCTGCTCACACCCCTCAAGAGTATAAAGATAAGAAGAAGAAGGATTTTCTTAACTTGAAGCAAGGAGATAAGACAATTGATGAGTATGAGAGAGAATTTCTCCTCTTGAGTAAGTATGCAGGTGGTATTTTGACAAATGAGGTGGACCAATGTAGAAGATTTGAAGAAGGGTTGAAACAATCTATTATGTATCAGGTGGCAGCGGTTCACTATAATGATTTTTCCAAGATGGTATTAGCTGTACGAAATGTAGAGAAAGCTTAAGGACTTGTAGTTGCACTGAGGGCAGAAGAAAGCAGAGTTAGAAAAGCTCCGATAGAGACAGGTTCCTCATCTTCGAAGAGAAGCAGAGGTGGTTATCCTTCTAGATCTAGCAGGGGCCAGGGACAGTTTGGCATATCACAGCAGTAGAGGCAGAGACCTACACCCTCAGTAGCTAGCACACTAACTTCAGGTTCTCGTAGGTCTCCACCACCTACCTATACACAGTATGGACAAATGCATAAGGGGTTTGTTAGGGAGCTAATTTCAAATGTTGTCATAGGTGTGGATCTTCAAGGCATTTTGTTAGAGATTATCCAAAGCCACAACAAGATCCTGCGGATGAGAGATCAGCTTATACAATAAGTTCCAGACAGAGCAGCAGAGGAGGTAGGGGAAGTCGAGGTGGTAATAGAGGTGATAGATTTGGGGCTAGCTAGAGAGGGGATTCGACATCTGTGAGCAGGCTAGAGGAGACTAGAGTTGGTCAAAGAGTTTACCTAATGCAGAAGGAACCGTATACTTCAGATGTCATAGCTGGTACATTTTCTTTATTTGATACCCGTATGCATACACTGATAAATCCTGGATATACCCATTCATATATCAGTGCATCAAGCTTGTGAGTGATATGCATTATTAATCTTTGGGATTTGATGTATTGGTGACTAATCCCTTAGGGCATAGTGTGGTAGTTAGTAGAGTTTATCGAGATAGTCTAATTGTTGTACAAGAAGAGAAATTTCTCGGTAATTTGATTGAGATGCCTTTTAGAGAGTATGATATTATTTTGGATATGGACTAGTTGTCAAGGCATAAAGTTGCAGTTGACTGTCCGCAGAAGAATGTTACTCTAAGAATATTTTAAGGGATAAAAAGTGGTAGTGAGAGGTGAGTCAAGGCACCTCTTGTCTACTTTATTTCTGCAGTGGCTGCTAGAAGGATGATAAGGAAGGGTTGTGAGGCCTATTTGGCACATGTGGTGGATACTAGAATAGAGAAGTCTAAGCTTGACAGTATTCCTATAGTAGCTAAATTTCTAGATGTATTCCCAGATGAGTTATCAGTTACCTTCAGTGAGAGAGGTGGAGTTTGGTATCAATGTGATGTCGGGTACCACTCCTATCTCTATAACCCCTTATCAAATGGAACTAGCAGAGTTGAAGGAGTTGAAGGTGCAATTATAGGAACTGTTAAATAAGGAATTTATATGCCCTATAGTTTCACCTTGGGGAGTACCAGTATTGTTTGTTAAAAAAAGGATGGTACCTTGAGATTATGCATTGACTATTAGCAATTGAATAAGGTAACCATCAAGAATAAATATCCATTAGCTCGTATTGATGATTTCTTTGATCAATTGTAGGGAGCAGCTATGTTTTCTAAAATTGATTTAAGATTAGGGTATCATCAGTTGAGAGTGAAAGAGGTAAATGTACCCAAGATCACTTTTCATATGAGGTATGGACTCTATGAATTTCTTGTGACGCCTTTTGGGTTGATGAATGCACCAGTGGCTTTCATGGATCAAATGAATTGGATTTTTTTACCTTATTTGGATCAATTAGTAGTAGTGTGCATTGATGATATTTTGGTGTATTAGCGTTGTAAGGAGGATCATGATAGACACTTACATATTGTATTGCAGACATTAAGGGAGAAGCAATTGTTTGCGAAATTATCCAAGTTTGAGTTTTGGTTAGATCAAGTAACTTTCCTCAGGTATGTCGTTTCGGTAGAAGGGATTACAGTAGACCCAAGTAAAGTTGAGGCGATCTTAAGATGGAGTCCACCTAAAAATGTTACAGAAGTGAGGAGTTTTCTGGGATTGCCAAGTTATTACTGTCGATTTATAAAGGAGTTTTCTATGATAGCCATGCCACTAACCAAATTACTATGAAAAGTGGTGAAATTTATATGGACAAACAAATTTTAAATGAGTTTTGAACAGTGAAGGGATATGTTGATTCAGACTCCTATTCTTACTCTACCTATAGAAACCAAACAATATGTGATATATAGTGATACATCACATAATGGTTTGGATTGTGTGTTGATGCAAGAGGGTAGAGTTATTACCTATACCTCTAGATAGTTAAAACCATATGAGTTGAACTACTCGACCCATGATCTAGAGTTGGTAGCCATAACATTTGCATTAAAGATTTGGCGACATTATCTATACGGGAAAAAATGTTTTATCCATACATATCATAAAAGTTTGAAGTATTTGGGTGTGCAAAAAGAATTGAATCTTCGGCAAAGGCAATGGTTGGAGTTGATCAAAGATTATGATTATTTGATTGATCACCATCCGGGCAAGGCTATTGTAGTTGCAGATGCTTTGAGACAGAAGTCTATGGCAGGATTAATTGCCTATTCTCTCATGTTATTAGTTGAATTGAGAACCTTAAATGCTAGATTTTAAATTGGGACTGATGGTTCACTTGTGGGACAATTGCAAGTTAAGCCATTACTCTTTGAGCAAATTAGGGTAGCATAAAAGGGAGATGCAAAGATCTAGAAAATTGTACAAAACTACCTTAAGGGGTAGAGTGGAGACTTTCAAATTGGAGATGATGATAGTGTAAGGTATAGAACATGATTGTGTGTACCAAAAGATGTAGAATTGAGGAAGAAGATTTTAGAAGAGGCACATCAATCGACTTATGCTATGCACCCTGGGAGTACTAAAATGTATCAAGATTAGAAGTAACATTACTGGTGGATGGATATGAAGAGAGATATAGCAAAGTTTGTATCTAAGTGCCTCACTTGTCAAAGGATAAAAGTCAAACACCTGGTCCCTTTGGGATTGTTACAACCCTTATCGGTGCCCAAATGGAAGTGGGATAGGATAACTATGGATTTCGTTACTGGATTACCTTTGACTTAGAAAAAGTATGATGCAATCTGGGTAATTGTGGATATAATGACAAAGTAGGCTCATTCTTACTTGTAAGGATAGATTACTCCCTTGATAAATTGGCAAAAATTAATATCATTAAAATTGTAAGGCTACATCAATTTCATTGGTGTCAAATTGAGATCCCAGATTCACCTCAAGATTTTGGAAGAGTTTGCAAAGTATATTGGGTACTCAATTACATTTTATACTACTTTCCATCCCTAGACTGATGGCCAGTCTAAAAGGGTGATATTAGTATAGGAGGATATGCTAAGAAGTTGTGTTATTAATTTAGTTGGCAGTTGGGATAAACACTTACCGTTGGTTGAATTTGCATATAATAATAGCTACCAATCTAGTATTGGTATGGCACCATATGAAGCTCTATATGGGAGGAAATGTAGAACACCTTTATATTGGGATGACGTTGGAGAAAGAAAGATAGTAGGTCCTTAATTGATTAAAGAAACAGAAGAGAAAGTGAAAATAATTCAAAATTGGCTTAAAGCATCGTCAGACCAACAGAAATCTTACTCTGATTTAAATAGAAAAGATATAGAGTTTAAGGTAGGTGACAAAGTATTTATAAACGTGTCTCTGTGAATACTCAAATTTTGAGGCTCGGAAAGCCGATTTACTCAGACTGCAAAAGACCAAGCCAGACCGGACGATCACGACAAAGTTCACCGAAAGTATGTCTTCATGGTACTTGAAATGTCCGGAGTGACGCAAGGA
The DNA here is from genome assembly GCA_947685225.1 of Garcia nutans. Taxonomy (NCBI): domain Eukaryota; kingdom Viridiplantae; phylum Streptophyta; class Magnoliopsida; order Malpighiales; family Euphorbiaceae; genus Garcia; species Garcia nutans. The sequence goes on from CANTUV010000007.1 coordinate 53,883,675, forward strand.
TCACGGATATGGACCCGGAATAATTTTTGGAGGTCCGTAGCTCCTGGAAAGTCAATTTGAACGAAAAATGTGGGAATTTTCGTGCCTTTTTGGGGCTAAACCGCCGGAACCGGCGGTTCGACCGCCAACCACGGCGGTCTGACCGCCGCTGTTACCATTTTCCCAATTTTTCGGCTGACAACGCCGGTCCGACCGCCGTCCAGTCTGAATTTTGCCTATAAAAGGCTGCTAAATTTTTAGAAAAAGGGTTCGGCTTTTGGTTCGGTTTTTCATTGGGCTTCGGGCGGACGAATTCTCTGTTTTCCATACACTTAAGGACTTCTTTTAGGACTTTTCTTTGCATAAATCTAACCCCGTGCTGCAGGAATCAAGAATCACAATCCAAGGTCTAAGAAAACAAGATCTGGAACTTCGAAGTGGGAGAATCCTAAACAAGGTAGTATCCTAATTCATCATTTGTCAATCCAAGAATGTACTAAACATTGCACCTTCTTCTCAATTTCTTTCCGGTCAAAGACCTAATCATTTTAGGTCTAAGGCCTAATTTAACTAATCAATCAACCTTTTGGCATTAAGCCATGAATCAATTGATCTTTTTGGCACGGAGCCTAAATTGCACTCTTTTGGTATGAAGTACCCAAATTCCATCAAAATTAGCACTAAGTGTTTAAAATCTCACAATTTTGGCAAAAAACCCGACAATGCACGAAGCATACACACACACATGCATAATTGCATAATTGCCTTTAAATAGGCTTTTCCGAACTACATGGGCTTTGATCTCTCATAAAAACAAGAGTATATAGGCATGTTTGGGATTCACCCTAAATAGCAAGTCCACAATTTACTAACAATCTGCTTGTCTTCTTTTCTTCATCCCTTTTGGGTTCGTTTCTTTTGGCAAATTGATCAAATACATGACATAGTCCCCAAATCCTCCTTGGGTTCGTAGATTAGAAACCTTTACATTGGATGCATTATTGGAGTCAAACAAGGGTTTTCTTAGTTTTTCCCTTTGAACAGAAAAAACTGAGTGGCGACTCCTAACAACAAGTGAACGTTCATCCGAATCCTTTTCGGGTGGAAAACAGAGGTTCACAAATTGGCGACTCCACTGGGGACCATAAAAATGGTTTATGGGATTCTAGTGGACTACTATTGCTTATTTGATTAATTTGCCGTTGGTGACCATAAAAATGATTTATGGGATCCTAGTAGATTACTATTGCTTATTTGACCAACTTACCCTTCTTTAGGGTACTTTTATTTGTTTTGCAGGGTACCTTAGCAATATATATCCTTTCTTTAAGGATATCGGAATAAAATTCACAAAAGGAATCTTTTTCCTTTGATGGACCCTTGTTTGATTAATTGTGCATTTGTTTTGTCATTTAGAGAATCTTTTTCTCTTGCATTATATGGGGGAATCATTTTCCTCCATTGCATAAAAAATTATTTTCAAATGAATTTCTTCTCTTTCTGTTCAAAGTTCTGAGTCTGGATAGCAAGTAGCGCTGACCGGCAGGTCTCCTTGATTATGCCGGCGGACAGCCAAAGCGTCCTCCCTGTTGTCACAAACCATTCCAATCCTTTTGGAGTGGCCCATGAGTAAACGTACTGTTGGACCCACGCGAAACTCTTTGTTTCACATGTGGTTAGGTATATCTTACTCAAGACTCAAGGGTCCCTATTATAAGCTTATTCTCTATTTTTCATGTAACAATAGAACCCTCCCCTAGGTTGTATGTACCCAATAATAGTGCCACATTCCATTAAAATGAATTATGATGTGATGAGGTGCATTCATGCAACATAACAACATTGTTTTGGGGAAAACCTTTTGATATATACAAGTGGACCAAGAGTCTTCCTACCCTACACACTACCCTGATCCTTTACCCTTAACCTTTGCAGGTACCCACTATCCGTGTGCCTTCACCTACACAACCTACACCAACTCCAACTGTGCAATCATCCACAAGTCCTACTACCCCAACTACACCAACTACTCCAATTACTGGAATGTCTACTATTGAACAGATTAAGGCCTTGCTAGATGGACAGGTTAAAGAAATTGAAGCTAGGATGCAAGAAAGAATTGATGAAGCCTTGGCTGCCCAAAGGGTAGCCATCTTGGCTGAATTGGGAGGGGCACCAAAGACGGCCACTACTTCTGGAAATTTAGGGAAAGAACCTATTGTGGGACAAACTAGTACCCCCCCATGACTACTCAGAATAATACCCCTGTCATTAATTTAGAGGATCCACCCTCTAAGAATGCTACTGAAACTGATGAACTAAAAAAGAAACTTGAATTGCTTGAAAGGTCAATCACTGCCATGAAAACTCATAAAGAGGTGGTAGACATGGATTCTTTATCCTTGTTTCCCCAAGCTAGGTTGCCTCAAAAATTCAAGATGCCTGGGATGGACAGATTTGATGGGACTACTTGCCCTAAAACTTACCTGAAAATGTATGTGGGGGCCTTAAGCCCTTGGGGTTTAAATGACGAGCTCTTTGCTCAACTCTTCCAACAATCCTTGACTGGTGCTGCCCTTAAATGGTTTGTAAGCCTGGACCGTGCCAAGATTAAGACCTGGGAAGACATCTGCAATGCATTTAACACTAAATACCGCTACAATATTGAGGTAGATGTCACTAGAAGGGAGCTTGAGACTACCAAACAAAATAACAATGAACCCTTCTCCTCGTTCCTTATGAGATGGAGGGCGAAGGCTGCTCAAATGATCAATCGCCCTTCAGAACAGGAGCAGATTGATATTATAATCAGGAATTTAAGGCCTAAATATCAAGTTCAACTGCAAACCCAATACTTACCTACTTTCAAATCGCTCATTGCGACTGCAACTAAGGTAGAAGACTTGATACAATTGGGTAAGATAGTGGATGAGGGAGCTGCTTCAAAGTATAAGAAACAGGGCCAAGCTGCTTCCTCAAGCAAGGTCAATGAAGTGGCCAATATTGCCCCTGCGAATCCTTTACGTGTGGGCAATCTTGGGCAGAGAAATCAGCCAAGAAGGCAATATACCGACCTTGGGATGCCCCTTCATCTAGTGTTTAAAAAGGCTGTGGAAGGAAAGTACTTAAAGCCTTTGGACCCAAGGCCTCCTCCAAACCCATTACCCTCCAATTATAAGGCCAATGAGTACTGTGAATACCATCAAGGAAAAGGGCATAGGACAGATGCTTGCTGGACTCTGAAAAACCGCATCCAGGATTTGGTGGATAGTGGTGACATCATTCCTCTCAGGAGTCTACCAAACATTAATACTAAACCTTTGCCCAATCATTCCATCCACGCCATCACTGTGGAAAAAGATTTGTTTGATCCTTTCAAACTTCTCTTGGAAATGAATGAAATATGTGTACTGGATCTGAATGACCTCGCTAAAGAGGTCGATGCTTTGACAAGAAGTGGAAGGCAATATCAACCACTTGACTTGGGGAAAGCCCCTAAGACCCCGAATCACCCATATAAGAAGACGCCAGAACCAAAGGAAGACCCTGTCCTCACTCAACTTAAACAAACTCAAGCTAAGGTGTCAATTTGGGAGCTCCTTGCTTCCTCATTCCCACACCGTCAGGCTCTCAGTAAAGCTTTGAGTCAACTCGATACATCAGTAGACACAAGCCCAGAAGCTTTGGTGGCCACTTTGACCCAATCAACCAAGGCATTGAGTATCAGGTTTTCTGATGAAGATTAACCAGAAGATGGCATGAAACACAATGATGCTCTATACATCACCATACAAACTGGGGGAAAGACTGTGCCCATGGTTCTCATTGATAATGAAGTGGGTTGAAGCAGCTTCCTATGCAGAATTAGACGCCAAAAAGGCAGCACAGTTTGTCTCATAAAAACAAGAGTATGTAGGCATGTTTGGGATTCACCCCAAATAGCAAGTCCACAATTTACTAACAATCTGCTTGTCTTCTTTTCTTCATCCCTTTTGGGTTCGTTTCTTTTGGCAAATTGATCAAATACATGACATAGTCCCCGAATCCTCCTTGGGTTCGTAGATTAGAAACCTTTACATTGGATGCATTATTGGAGTCAAACAAGGGTTTTCTTAGTTTTTCCCTTCGAACAGCAAAAACTGAGTGGCGACTCCTAACAACAAGTGAACGTTCATCCGAATCCTTTTCAGGTGGAAAACCAAGGTTCACAGTCTCCATGAAAGAAGGTGTTGAGATTTGGAAGAAAAGGAAAACTAGGTCCACGTTTTATTGGCCCATATGAAGTGTTAGAAAGAATTGAACCGGCTGCCTACATATTAGCATTGCCACCAGAGTTGGATAAAATTCACAATGTATTTCATGTTTTTATGCTACGAGATATAGGTCGGATCTAGCTCATGTATTGTCAGTTGAATCTATTCGGGTGAATTTAGACCTAAGTTACAAAGAAGAACCTGTAGCAATCTTGGCATGAGAAGTGAAGGAGCTAAGAAATAAGGAAGTGCCTCTAGTTAAGGTTTTATGGAGGAATCACTCAATGGAAGAGGCTACTTGGGAAAATGAGCAAGTGATGTTGAGTCAATATCCACAACTTTTTTAGAGCTAACATCAGGTAATTTTGGGGATGAAATTATTTAAGAGGAAGAGAGTTGTAACGCCATAATTTTCATTGAACCTAATGAGACACATTAATTGGTTAGAGATATTGAAAATATAAATAACATATACATCATATATAAAAGATTAAATATAAATGGCAAAATAGTAAAAAGTTAAAAGTAGAAAAGTTAAAATATAAATTAATAATATTTTATATAAAAATCTTAATTATTTAATAATATATAAATGTATATGGAAAAAGATTATTTAAAAGTCAAAATTTATCTAGAAAATTCATCATCCTTCTTCTATCTTTTCCTCCTTAGCTGAATCTCGTGGTGGATTGGAGGTATTGATTTTCATCTTTTAAATTATCAAGATTTTAGTTAGTTTCAACAAGAGGTGAATGAAGCTTGAGTTTTAATTCAAGTAACAAGTAAGTTCTTAACTTTTGATGATTCATTTTAGTAGGATTGATATGATAATTAGGATTTAGTGAAACATATAGAAAGTTATAATATAAAATTGATATAGTAATGGTGATTGTAGACTTGATAATGATTTGGAATGATGTTGGCTATAATTAGGGCTAGAAATTGAATATTAGAGTTTTGTAAGGGGGTTTAGCTAATTCTAAGTTAGAGAAGGTTAAAAAGGGGTTTATAGATTCTTAAATGAGTTATTGATATCATTTTGAATTTATAAATTAAACTAATAGGGAAGTGAAAGATTGGGAGAAATTATTGTGAAAAGGAGTTGTTTCTCCAATTTGTGCTTCAAAAAGGAAAGTATATACTTAGATAATGCTCTTGTCTTTGGTTTACATCATACCAAGTCAATATGTGTGTATTATGTTGATGAAAAAGGTGTGAAAGAGTGATTTTGGAATGTCATGGGCGTGGCCATGAAGGGCCACGGTCATGGGGTTTGAAGTGAAGTTATTTCATATGAAAATGGTAAATATGTTGAAGCAGAATGTATGCCATGGGCATGACCTTTGAGTGCCACGACTGTGGGGCCACGGCTGTGGGGTTTGAAGTGAAGCTATTTCGTGTGAAAATGGTGAACAAGCAAAAGCAGAATGTATGCCATGGGCATGGCCTTTGAGTGCCATGATCGTGGGGGTGCTCATAGGTGTTTGACAGCTTCATTTCACTCCCACGGACGTGGTTATTTGATGCCACTACTGTGGGGTTGGTTTGTTGACATTTTTTGTCATTTTCACACTATATGGTTCTAGTAAATTAATTGCATAACTTTGTCCTTATATATATTGTATTAAAAATATATATGTGATTATGTTAATTGTTGGTGTGTTGATAAGTCACATGGTGAATGGCTCATATATGCATAATGTGAAATATTATTTGTTGTCTCATACTTTACCTAGTTGCTAAATGATTGTGCTTGGTGATTGGCATGCCATACGCGATGGGATGAGATACTAGGTGTCACAGAGATGTTACTATGCCCCTGAGCGAGACACATGAGGTGTCATATTATTGATTATGTTGTGGATGAGATACTGGGTGTCATATATTTAGTTATGTCCACTAGCAAGACACAGAGATGTCATTATTGGTGAGATGGGCTAAAGCAATGGTTCTGGAACTAGGTTATTGTATAAGATTGTTGGGCCCAATGCATGATGGTGGTTTATGTTTATTTGTAAAATAAAGATGATAATGTATGTAACATTAAAACCTTATGCATGTTCATATACATTTGTCATATTAATGTTGCATTATCAAGCATATACCGCTGAGCTCTAGGCTTAGCTCAATTCATTTATCGCACAGGTGATAGGATAGAAGCTAGAAGTTCTTCTAAACCAGGACAGGAATAATTAGAGGTTGGATACTAGAAGCCTCTGGTTGCCACAGATCAAGCTTAAGCATAGCATGTAAATATTTTTTTGAGTTGATATAGATGTAATATCTATTTTATAAAATATAATGAATTAAAACATGATTTAAAGATGTTTTGTATATAAGTAATATCATGTTCTCATATTTATAAATGTATGTATGAAAACATGGGATTTAGGGATGTGAGTATATTAAAATATTCTGAGAACTATTGGATATTCACTGACTGAGTTGATTGGATTTGGTAATACTCGTATTTTAAACAAAACTCTGGCAAAATTTTTATAGATTTATTTTTTTATACCTATTTATTTATCTATATAATACTATAAACTAGAAACTAAATGATGAAGGGTGAAAAGGTATATTAGTAACATTTTGGTAATACTCTTATACACTATCTGTGCATACTATATATCTGAAAGTGTGTGTACTGTATATACTACATATCTGAAGGTATGCATACTATGTTTGGGAAGGTTATGATATTTAATGATTTTTGCACTTGGAATGGAAGAATTTCAAGAAAAGGTTTGGAAAAAGAAGTTTTGAAGTTAATTCTAGTTAAAGGATAAGCGGCACGGTTGTGCCCCTCATAATTAACATGGTCGTACTAATTAAAAGCATGTTACTTTAGGGGGGAAAAAAGAAGTTTAGAAGCACTTCCAATCAACATGAGTGTGCCAAATAATTTGGCATAGTTGTTCCAAATCATCAGCTACTATATACAGAGTGTTATATCCTTAATTTTAGAGAAATTAAATAAGTATTTGGAGATATAAAAGTTGTACATACCCAATATATATACCTAGTGTATATATAACATATACATATGGTATATTAATTGCATATGTTGGATATATATATTACATACTTAATATATTTAATACACATATAAGGTAAATTTGATGTGTATATAGGAATATTATTTGTGCATATGGGTATTTATATTCATTAAATATACATTATATAGACATAGTATATACATTACATAAATATGTACATAATGATATATGTGAAATATAAGTAACATATATAAGATATATACATATACATAAAATATACAATATATATATATGTGGGATATAATTTAGTGTTGAAAAAATGAATAATGAAAATAATAATAATAAAATAATATTAGATAGTGGAAGATGATGGAAAAGTGTGATATTTTGTAATTATTAATTAATTGATAATAAGTAAATAAAAATAATTTAGTATTAATTTATTTTTGGGTAGTAGAAGATTAAATATATTTATTAATAATTAAATAAATAAATAAATAAATATTTGTATATATAAGGCTAGAAATTAAAGAAAAAAGAAATTAAAAAGACAAAAATATAAATAGTAAAGGAGGGGTAAATTAGTAAATATACTTTATAAAATTTAAAAATTAATAAAATAATTTAAAAAGAAAATATTTTTTTAATGAAAGATGAAAATTGGTATTTTTAAAATAAATAATTAATTAATTAAAATAATATAAAAATATATATATGTGGTCTTAAATGAAGGAAAGAGAAAAAAACCAAAAATTTAAAAAGAATTTTTTTCTTATTCTTCTTCCTCTCTTTGATGTTTTCTCCATGGATGAGCAAGATTGGTTTTTGCTTCATTTAAACAACCAATTTCCAAGGATTTTAAAAGAACCTAGTGGGTTTTGGTGATTTCTTCATAAATTAGTAAGTTTTCCTTTACAATTTTGAAGTTCCATCTAAATATATGATTATGTATAATTTGAGATTTTAATGGATTATGTTTTAATTAGTTAAATGCATATGAAAGATGCTATTTTGTTTAATTATTAATGATTCTTAAGTTGGATTGAAGAAATGGTTAAGTTTGAATTAAGTTGGTTGAAGAGAGAGAATTTAGGGTTATGGAACATTTGGGTTTTTGAAATCATGAATTTTAACTGTGCAAATTGGTTCCAAATGTGTTCTTTTGATGCATGAACAAGGATTTTAAAATCAAATGATGGATTTAGTTAAGTTTGGATAGAGTTTGAAGATGGTAGTATCGATTTAGGGTTTTGGAAAAGTGAATTTTCAAAGTATGGTGAATTGTTTGATTTTAATGCTTAAAGCATGTTATTTGATGATATTAAAGATGGAAATAAGCTTGGATTAATTATTGGAATGTGTTGAAATGGAGAACCTTCAATGGGGAAGGTTATGCCATTTTAGGGTTTTGAACAAAAGTGTGTGTTTAATTAAAGTAATTGATTTAAACATGTTAAAATATGTTTGTAATGATAGAAATAAACTTAAAACATTAATTTAAATGGATTAAAATGTTTTTCAAAGTTAAAGTGAGGTAAGACTTAATTGTGAAATTTTGTTGGAGTGTTGTTTAATTAAGGTTTGATGTTGAGAATGCCTTAGAATGTGATGTTAAATGATTATTTATCATCACATTTGGTATAGGCAATGAGAGGAAGTAGTTTGGCCAATCCAATTGTTGAATGGCAACTTGGAAGAGAAGGTTGGTGAGAGTTTTAAGCTTGTTTTGGTTGCTATTTGAGGTAAGTACAAACTTTGAATACATTGGTTATGTTTGCATGACATTTGGGCTTAACACATTTTGGTTGAAAAATGTATTAAGCTACTTGATACATTAGTTATGTATGAATAATGTGCTATGACATTTGTAATATCATATATGTGTTAAATGTATTGTGAAAAGCCATTGATAATGGCTAAATTGTGTAAATGTGATTAATATGTGAATTATGTGGAAATACCCAAAGTAATTGGGTAGTATGTTGTAAAAGAAAAAAAAATGTGGTATAATGTAATGAGATATGTGAAATATAATGAAATGAATTGATATTGATATAAATGAGAAAAGTGAGAAAAGTGAGAAAAAAATGAGAAAATAAGACAATGTGCCTAGTTTGATTATGTGATAATGAGAAAGAGATTGATAATGAGAAAAATGAATAAATTGTGTGCCTAGTATGTTATTCAATTTTTAGAATTCTGTGTTTGGCGGCATGCCTATGATTTGCCTACGGGCTAGATGTTGGGCGTCACTGTGAAAATATTTTTAAGGTAAAATGACCGGGTCGTAAGCTCAGACCTAGTTGGATTATTATATTGATATATTGCCTATGGGACTAGACACATGGTTTCATTATAGACCAAAGCAGTAACTCTGGAATTTGAATAGGATATTAGTTATCTTTGGGCCCTTATTTGTGTTTCTTTTTATATGAATTATGGATTGTGAAATATTTGAAAAGTATGAAAAAATGGAATGATGTGATGTTCATAAGCATTTTGCATTGGCATTAATTTACATTTTTATTATTATCAAATGTACCACTAAGCTTTTAGCTTAGCGCAATTGTAATTCGTCGCGTAGGTGGCATGGGCATTTTGGTAGAGCCATAGAGTTCTACCGGACCTAGTCGTGCCTAGGCTTGCATTTATCGAGCTTGAAATGTTTTTGGGTACATCAAGATCAGAGCCATTTGTCAGCATATACATATTTGATATTATAGTATGTTTAGATACTATGTATATTATGTTTTTTTTTGAAGGATATATTGTAAATTGTAAAGAATGTTTTGGATAAGTTGTTTAAAATGGGATTCTATATGTGTTGTTGATTTATATATCTATGCATAAATATTTTGAGAAAAATATGGAGAAATTGAGAAGTATTGGTGAAATGGAGATTTGATTTTTTTTTTTTATTGGGAGTGTTTTCTGATGCAGGTTGTGTTTTGCTGAATTTTGGAAACGTCCAAATTACAAACAAAACTCTGACAAATTTTTTTTCAAAGATTTTCATATAAAATGTTTATTTTGGGTTACTATAACAAGTAAAGAATATTTATATACTATTTAGTTTTATATATTTAGTATTTGAAATCTTAAAACAGAAATGGAAAAATTTTTATTAAATCGGTCTGTGACATTTTTATACTGTATATGCATATTTTACATATACTGAAAATATATATTATACGTAAGGGTATAAGGGTATTATATTTATTTTGGTATCAGAGCCTATATTTGAGGTTCTCGACCTAGGTGGGTTGTTACAAAGAGAAAATTAGAATTTTAAAAAAATGATTTTCAATTGTGATGCATGCATTGGCACTGGCAATTTATTTGATCCCTGATGTGGCAATGTCCGTTCGACATAACGGATATGAGTTGAGATGGCGTCTGGGTTATATAGATCAGAATGGCACAGTAGAAGCGTCATTCTGGACCTTATGGATTAAGAATTTTTGGGAACTTTTATTTAAAATTAAGATTTATAGTTGATTGAATTGATGAATAAGTGAAATTTAGAGAGAAAAAAATAATCTAGGAAATGATTTAAGATATAAAATAAAAAGTTTGAGAAATGGGCATGATAGTTACAGAAAATTCTATATGTATACTGCAACGTGATATTATTCAAATTTTTGGGTAAATCTAGGAATTTTGGATAAGTTTGAAAATTTAATGAAAAGTTATTTTATATGTTAGAATCCAATGAATAAATATTCATAATTTTTAAATATGGATTCCTAATTAAGAAAAATAGAAGAACACGGGTTGTTGGAACAGTTCCAGCAACTCAGAATATGTAAGAAAAAAATATTTAAAAGCTATGGCAAACCAACCCAGAAAAATTTGAAAATTTACATAAAATATTATATGTATTCCTAAAACATATGGTTAAAAGTTTATGAATTTTTATTAAGGTTTAATACCTAAAAAAATGGATAACCAGGTGGTTCTAGAGGAATTATTAAATGGACAAATTCTTTGAATTTGGATGATTTAATTTTTTAAATATAGTAAATCTGCTTGGAAAAATCTAAAATTTTAAATATAAGTCCATATATGTGTCAAGTGCACATGGCTAAAATTTTACAAGCTTTTATAAAGAATTGGTAAGGAATATAAAAATTGAAAGTGAGATTGACATGAAAATAAGGAAGTCATACAACTTTGTGCACATGAGTAATATATTAATTTCATGAGACAAATGAATAAGAAAAGTTATGAAAACTTATATACAGATGGGTAGAAGTATGAAGAAGGAATATGGAGTTTTTAATAATTTAGAACAAAGAGTTCATAATAAAAAAATCAAAGAGGGAAATGATATGTGATAGTGAATTGTTTATTATGAAAAAAAATTGATGCATGATTTAGGGTTTAAGTATGTAAAATTAGGATATCTAAATGGATGATGTTAATTAGTGTAATGAAATGAATTAGTGTTGTTTAAAAAGTAAATGTTATGATCTTAAGATTGGGAATGTGACATGGATGAGATTTGGTGAAGTTCATATTGTTGGTTGCATTATATGAAATTTGAATTTTTGAAATGGGTTTCCATAATTGTGAAAGTGATGTGTTTTGATGTTATATTAATATAAAAATAATATTTATAAAGTTAGCTCTTGAAAATAAGATTAATAGAATGAAGTTTAAGTAAAGTAGTAAATTGAAAATTTAGAGTTGTAAGAGAATTTCGATGAAGATTGTTTAGATATTGATAGTTTAATGTTTAATAAGCATGGGAGTAATTTTGAATGAGTAATATTACTTATGAAAATATCATGTAATGTGTAATGTGGTTGATAGTATAGATACTGGATATGAAATAAAGAGAAATGATTAAGAAAATGAAAATATATTTATGAAGAGTATGGTAGGTGTATGGAAAATGTGAGAGAGAAGTCACAATGGAAATGTGACTAATATTTATGTAAAAAAAATATTAATGAGGATAAATTATTTATTATATAAGAATGAGAAATGATAATATTCCACGAAATATGATAAATGTTCAATTTATATATAAAAAAAGTTGAGTATAATTGTGTGATTGTGTGTATACACGAATATCATATGTGTGTTGAATTGTCCAATACAGACACTAATGTGATATGTAAGAAAATGTGAAAAGTAAGTCACATTATGAATGTGACTTATGGATATGTTTGTGGATGATTTAAAAATATGGAAAATATTTAAAATGTGAAATAATATGAATTTGTGAGATGAAGGTGATCATGATAAGGTTGATCACCTAGAAATTGTGACAATGTGATGTAAGGTGAAAGTGATCAAGTATTGAATTGATTACTTAAAGATATGAAAAAGTATTATTGAAGTATTATGGTATATTTGTAACCCTATATAATTACTTATTTGATTTGAGAATGAGAAATTGGTAAAAAAAACAAAACAAAACAAAACAAAAATGTTGAATAAGTTGAGATATAATTGGTAATTATTAGTAAATGGGTCATGAGTTTAGGCCAATAAAAAACAAGTGGATAAGGGTAATTTGTCTTAAAATAGAATTGATACGCGTTAACTTTTCATGTAGTAAGAGTTTAAAGAACTAATATATGATTTTAAAATGCCACGGGTGTGTGACAATTGAGACATGGGCATAGTTTTGAGATAAGAGCTGTTTGAGAAAGAATTATAGTGAAGGCGGTGTTTATTTGCAACCTACAGACATTAACTTAAGATAATACAACTGTGATATATATTTAGTGAAATTGATAGTTTTTGTTTCATGAGATACAAGCAAGATTTGTGGCTGGTATAGTTGGACTCATAACCTTATATAGAAATTTATTTATCACCATAAATATTGTGAAAACAGAAGAAAATTGTGAAAATATGATAAGCTATAAATGATGTGTAAGAAAAGTGATTTTTGTAAATATGGTAACTATAAGAAATATGAGAAAAGGGGTAAACGAAAGGAATTATGAAATGTGCGTGAGAGCTATATTGAATGTGTTTGAAAGTGGTATAAAATGAATAAGTTGATGAAAATGATGTTTAAAGTGAATGAGGCTAGGGGAAATGAATATTAACTGTAATGATGTATTCGAAGAGAATTAAAATTTGAGAATAAATTTGACCTAATAGAATTAGGTCATGAAATGAAAATAGATTGATGAATTTAAAATAGACTAAAGGTTGGTCATAATAGAATAAGGCTATGATGATCATATTGTGATGTTAGATCAATTGATCTGAAATGTAATAAGTTTATAAGTATTTATTGAAATTCAATACATGTAGTTGTATTAAGAATATGCAAGCTATATGATAATGTGCATAATACAACGTTCTGATATGTATATGAATATGAAAGGAGCTAAGTTATATTAGTTGCAAATAATTATAAGAGAAAAATGTTAGTTATAGTATAATTGGAATGAATCTTAATAGGAAATAATATTTTGTTGTTTTATAATGGTGATGTTAAACTAATATGTGGTAATTATATAGAGAGTAGGATTAAAATGAATATGTACAAAATTATTGTGTTAAGACTTATTAGTTGAAATTGGGAGTTGTTATCATTTGTGGTTTTTACAAATAACTATTTCTAAATATAAGAAATGTGGTAATTAAACAGAGATACAATTTTGAAAATGACTATGATGATAGAATAGTCAGTGTTAAAATATAAGTTATTAACATTTAAATTTAAGGTTATGAGAGTATATTTTTAAGATAATGAAGTGATCAAATATCTTGACTGCAACAGGTGTGTGGTGTATATATATTAAGGAGATGAACTAATTTTGTCTAATGACAATTCGATAGATGATATGATAATGTATTATGACTGTTTGAGTAAATAGACAGTATAATGATGAATTATGGAATGGTAAAAAGGTAATTGAGAATGAACTTAAGGGGGAGAGTAGAAATTATGTAATTTGATAAAATAATGATTTGATGAGATGATTAATTTAATATGAGATTTTAAGATTATGTTTTGATTTGGATGATTTATTACCGTACAGAATAATTTTGAGGACAAAATTATTTATGGGGGAGAAAAGTGTCATCTATATTTTTGGAGAAATTAAATAAGTATTTGGAGATATAAAAGTTGTACATACCCAATATATATACCTAGTGTATAAATAACATATACATATGGTATATTAATTGTATATGTTGGATATATATATTACATACTTAATATATTTAATACACATATAAGGTAAATTTGATGTGTATATAGGAATATTATTAGTACATATGGGTATTTATATTCATTAAATATATATTATATAGACATAGTATATACATTACATAAATATGTACAAAATGATATATGTTAAATATAAGTAACATATATAAGATATATACATATACATAAAATATAATATAATATATATATATATGTGTGTGTGTGTGTGTGTGTGAGATATGATTTGGTGTTTGAAAAAGTGAATGATGAAAATAATAATAATAAAATAATATTAGATAGTGGAAGATGATAGAAAAGTGTGATATTTTATAATTATTAATAAGTAAATAAAAATAATTCAATATTAATTTATTTTTGGATGGTAGAAGATTAAATATATTTATTAATAATTAATTAAATAAATAAATATTTATATATATAAGGCTAGAAATTAAAGAAGAAAGAAATTAAAAAGACAAAAACATAAATAGTAAAGGAGGAGTAAATTAGTAAATATACTTTACAAAATTTAAAAATTAATAAAATAATTTAAAAAGAAAATATTTTTGAATGGAAGATGAAAATTGGTATTTTTAAAATAAATAATTAATTAAAATAATATAAAAATATATATGTGTGGTCTTAAATGAAGGAAAGAGAAAAAAACCAAAAATTTAAAAAGAATTTTTTTTTCTTCTTCTTCTTCCTCTCTTTGACGTTTTCTCCATGGATGAGCAAGATTGGTTTTTGCTTCATTTAAACAACCAATTTTCAAGGATTTTACAAGAACCAAGTGGGTTTTAGTGATTTCTTCATAAATTAGTAAGTTTTCCTTTACAATTTTGAAGTTCCATCTAAATATATGATTATTTATAATTTGAGATTTTAATAGAGTGTGTTTTAATTGGTTAAATGCATATGAAAGATTCTATTTTGTTTAATTATTAATGATTCTTAAGTTGGATTGAAGAAATGGTTAAGTTTGAGTTAAGTTGGTTGAAGAGAGAGAATTTAGGGTTATGGAACATTTGAGTTTTTAAAATCATGAGTTTTAATTGTACAAATTGGTTCCAAATTTGTTGTTTTGATGCATAAACAAGGATTTTAAAATCAAATCATGGATTTAGTTAAGTTTGGATAGAGTTTGAAGATGGTAGAATTGATTTAGGGTTTTGGAAAAGTGAATTTTCAAAGTATAGTGAATTGTTTGATTTTAATGCTTAAAGCATGTTATTTAATGACATTAAAGATGGAAATAAGCTTAGATTAATTATTAAAATGTGTTGAAATGAAGAACCTTCAATGGAGAAGGTTATGCCATTTTAGGGTTTTGAACAAATGTGTGTTTAATTAAAGTAATTGATTTAAACATGTTAAAATATGTTTGTAATGATAGAAATAAACTTAAAACATTAATTTAAATGGATTAAAATGGTTTTTCAAAGTTAAAGTGAGGTAGGGCTTAATTGTAAAAATTTTATTGGAGTGTTGTTTAATTAAGGTTTGATGTTGAGAATGCCTTAGAATGTGATATTAAATGATTATTTATGATCACATTTGGTATAGGCATTAAGAGAAAGTAGTTTGGCCAATCCAAGTGTTGAAAGGCAACTTGGAAGAGAAGGTTGGTGAGAGTTTTAAGCTTGTTTTGGTTGCTATTTGAGGTAAGTACAAACTTTGAATACATTGGTTATGTTTGTATGACATTTGGGCTTAATACATTTTGGTTGAAAAATGTGTTAAGCTACTTGATACATTGGTTATGTATGAATAATGTGCTATGACATTTGTAATATCATATATATGTTAAATGCATTGTGAAAAGCCATTGATAATGGCTAAATTGTGTAAATGTGATTAATATGTGAATTATGTGAAAATACCCAAAGTAATTGGGTAATGTGTTGTAAATGCAAAAAAAAATATGGTATAATGTAATGAGATATGTGGAAACATAATGAAATAAATTGATATTGATATAAATGAGAAAAATGAGAAAAGTGAGAAAAAAAAAAGAGAAAATAAGGCAATGTACCTAGTTTGATTATGTGACAATGAGAAAGAGATTGATAATGAGAAATATGAATAAATTGTGTGCCTTGAATATTATTCAATTTTCAGAGTTCTGTGTTTGGCGGCATGCCTATAATTTGCCTATGGGCTAGACGTTGGGCGTCATTGTAAAAATATTTTTGAGGTAAAATGACCGGGTCGTAAGCCTCAAAAATAAGTACTTGAAGCTAGGCCGGGTGAAATGACCGGGTCATAAGCTCAAACCTAGTTGGATTATTACATTGATATATTACCTACAGGGCTAGACACATGGTGTCATTATAGACCAAAACAGTAACTCTAAAATTTGAATAGCATAATAGTTATCTTTGGGCCCATGTTTGTGTTTGTTTTTATATGAATTGTGGATTGTGAAATATTTGAAAAGTATGAGAAAATGGAATGATGTGATGTTCATAAGCATTTTGCATTGGCATTACTTTACATTTTTATTATTATCAAAGTTTGTACTGCTAAGCTTTAGCTTAACGCGATTATAATTCATCACGTAGGTGGCATGGGTATTTTGGTAGAGCCAGAGAGTTCTACTGGACCTAGTCGTGCCTAGGCTTACATTTATCGAGTTTAAAGTATTTTTGGGTACATCATGATCAGAGCTATTTGCCAGCATGTACATATTTAATATTATAGTGTATTTAGATACTATGTATATTATGGTTGTTTTGGAAGGATATATTGTAAATTGTAAAGAATGTTTTGGATAAGTTGTTTAAAATGAGATTCTATATGTATTGTTGATTTATATATCTATGTATAAATATTTTGAGAAAATATAGAGAAATTGAGAAGTATTGGTGAAATGGAGATTTGATTTTTTTTTATTGGGAGTATTTTTTGATGTAGATTGTGTTTTGCTGAATTTTGGGAACGTCCAAATTACAGACAAAACTCTGAAAAATTTTGGATAAATATTCTTTACTTGTTACAGTAAAGAATATAGTGTGCGATGGCATAAGTTGCGCCTACAGCGGTCCCACCAGCCAGTTAGAGGGCTGGGATTAAGAGAGCAGCACCCCTTGCGGGGGATCGGGAACAGTGCCCCTAAAAAGTAAACGATTTACAAGATATGATTTTATTGAGAAATTAGGGTTTCTATCTAAACTAGGATTTTATATTTATAGAAATTAGGGTTTTAAAGTTTATGGATGAAAATTAGAATTTAAAGGAAAAACTAGAATTTAAGGTTTTATAAGATTAGGGATTTTAAGATTAAAACATGCATGGGTATGATCACAGGTTAATATGCAATCTAATGTTGATCACTGAAGTGAGGTTCTAGATAAAATTAGGGTTTGAACACAACAACTAATATAATTAAGACCCGAACCACATTAAACTCGGTCTATTACCTACCGGATGAATTTTAAATTATAAACCATCAATTATAATTAACCTCTGCTTGATTTTATTATGGAATGAAAATATTATAATATTAAAAAACAAATTAAACTTTAAGAATTCAAACCTACGTTAACGGGTAGATTTTTAACTTTCATGGACTAGAATAGTATATTTGTTAAAGAAAATAAAATCAATAGCTTATATATATATTGGGAATTCAAATTAATTTAGATTTATAATATTATTATAAATCTAAATCATTAAAAAGATATTTTTCAAATTAATTTTATGTGATTATAATAATTATAATAAATAATTATAAAATATTATAAATAAATTTTATACAAACTATAACATTTCTATTTTAAATGTAAAATTTTTCCCTAAAAAAAGGAAAATATATAATTTAGTCAATCATAAATTTCTCCCTTTTGCATCTTATAAATGGGGAAAATTTTTCAAAAAAAAAAGTAGTTAGCTCGATGAAACTATTTATTGATAAATTTTATTTTTAATATTATGCTCCATTTAAAAAAAAAAGATTTGAGCATGATAAGTCTCATGTACACTAAATCATCAGCCATTGGAATAGATGAAAGAATCTAAGCAAACGGCTAAAAGCATTCATACACAAATTAGCAAATGAAAACCTAATTTTTTTTTATCCTTAATTGCAAACAAAAAAAAACCTTAATTTCCTCCGGTGTTTAATTTGTTGGACTATCTAATATAGAAAAATTGTTGACAAAGCCAAACAACAAACAAATCAAGATAAAACATGAATAATTGTTTAGATCAACACTTAGATCGTTGCTTGTCCTTAAGCAACAAGAACAATCTCTTCCACAACAGGCCTCATCATATGTTAAATATTCTCAGGATTTTGATATAAAAAAATTTAAACAATCAAAATTTCATAATTCAAAACTAAATTAAGCTCTGCAACTGTGCTTACTTCAACCTTCCATCATTCATTTAAGAATTTTAGTCAATTGTAACTAATTATTGCACTTCAGATAGGCATGTATCTCCTGCATTTATTAAAAATTTAAATAGAGTTCAAATAAACTCGCCTATCTCATATGTATATTTAATCAAACTTTCTCCACTAATAAACCTCACTAATTCAAGGAAAATCAAAATGTCTTTTTAAAGCTTATAATTGTATAAAAGAGTTAAGGCTAAAGTAATGCTTAATAACTAGATATTTTATCTTTTGAATACCTTTCAATTGTAAATTCCTTTTTGGTTGCAGCTCTCTCTTCATGTTGTTGGAGAGTTTCTTTGCTTAGCTCCTTCTTTTCTTGATTTGGTTTGTCCTTCTTTGAATTTTTAGGAGGTTTATTTACTGGAGCTATGGTATTCTTAGTTAATTCCTTATCTTCAATTGAGCTTCTATTTATATATTTATAGCAAAAAAATATCTCAAAAGACAATCAACCTCAATAAGATAGCTATTAGAATTACTTTAATTGAAAAGAATCACAAGTTAAAAATATTCAATTTGGCTCAAAGGGACAACTAGAGACAATATTTAAGTAGGGTGCATATAAGAATTTGGCTCAACAAATAATGCCTAAATCATCTTTTCCCCTACATAGCAAGGTTCAATTTTGCCTCAAAAATTCTTTTAAATATATTCTAGGTTTAGGCATAAGATAACCAAAAATAAATGACAAAAGAGTAGGAAGAGAATAAAACACAGCCAAAATGGTGAATTCTCTATAAAGAGAATAAAATGGTGAAAAATATATGAAAATCAAATAATTCTATAATATAACACCCTTACACCTAATATACGTACACTACATATACCTTCTACATGTAATATACGTATAGAGGATACAAGAATGTCACAGCCTTTTTAAACAACCAAATCATCATTTATAAAATCTGTATAATCTTAAAACATTCAATTGATAACATATAAATAGTAATGAAACAATACTTGTTAAAACACACACACACATATATATATACTTTATTACCAAAGGTTTATCCAAAATATTTTTGATAGATTGCGGAATATACATAAATACATGAAATCAATATGTACAAAAATATGAAATATATACGTGCTGGCAGTTTGTCTCTGATCTTGATGTCCACAATCAACACTGCACTCACAATCTCAAGCTTAGACTCGACTCGGTCTAGCTGAACTCTCTGGCTCAACCGGATCTACTCTGTCACCTGTGTGATAAGCCACAATTGCACTAAGCCAAAGCTTAGTGGTACAAACTTTGATAACAATATAGTTCAAATGCAATGTCAATGCACACACATATGAATATCACAACTAATAACATTATATATCATTATATTACTCAAATGTATCTTAATTCATAATTCACATTAGAGCAAAGACAAGCATGGGCCCAAAAATGATCTAATATGCTATTCTAATTTCAGAGTTACTGCTTTGGTCCATAATGACACCTTGTGTCTAGCCCCGTAGGCAATATATCCATGGATAATCCAACTAGATCTGAGCTTACGACCCGGTCTTTTCACTCAGTCTAGCTTCAAGAATTTGATTTTGAGGCTTACGACCCAGTCTTTTCACCCCAAAAATATCATATTTACCAGCTGGGCCTGGATTATGACCCGGTCTTTTCACCAGCCCAGTGTCTAGCCCGTAGGCAATTCATAGGCATGCCGCCAAACTCAGAACTCTGAAAATTGAATAACATACTAGGCACACAATTTATTCATATTTCTCTTTATCAAATCCTTTCATAATTCCATTCTCAAATCTTTTCTCATTTTCTCATGATCAAACTAGGCACATTGCCTTATTATATCATCTTTTTCTCACTTTTCTCATTCTTCTCTTTTATATCAATATCAATTTATTACATTATGTTTTCACATATCTCATCACATTATTTCACATTTCTTTTTAATTACAACACATTACTTTGATACATCAACACAATTCACAATATGCATATCATAACATATTTCTCACTCATCAACAATATATTAAGTAACTTAACACATTTTTCCAACCAAATGTGTTAAGTCCCAATGCCATGTAAATGTATGCAATCGTTCAAAGTTTGTACTTACCTCTAAAGCAACAACACCACTTTAACCTCCTCTTCCAAGATATCTCTCAACACTTGGACTGATAACTCACTTCTCTTCAAAGCCTAAACCAAAAGTGATTATAAATACTCACTTAGCGATACATACAGGAAATAAGAAAAAGCACTATCTAGGGCAAACTCTACACTTGACACGCTTAATAACACAGGTGTGTCCATAACCGTGCTCTAAACACACAACACAGAAGCTTTGACATGCTCAGTGACATGGGCGTGTCACTGCACGTGTCAATTCTCTAACAACACAGTAGCTATGACACGCTCAGTGACATGGGCATGTCACTACACGTGTCAATTCTACCACAACACAGTAGCTATGATATGCTCAGTGACATGGCATGTCACTGCTCGTGTCACCAATACCAAAAATAGAACCATTAATACACCCAAAGACATGGCCATGCCACCAGGCGTGTCAGGCCAAAAACCTGATACCGACATAAAAATGCCACATCCAACTATCATCTTTTAATAACCTTATCAACTCCACACAAATTCAACCAAATCCATCAATATACCATTTTATACTTGTATAAACATCAACACAACTCAAATACAAGCCAAAATACACAATCACAACTAAGATTTCTCAACCCAAAAGTTACACGACTCAAAACTCTTATTCTCTTCACCAAATATAATTTTTTCTTCAATCCAACCCCAAATTTAAAGTCATTTAGACACAAGAACTTCAAACATATCCAAAATCAACCATAAATATAACTACACCAAACATCCAATAAACTTACATACAACTTTCTAAAGAAATCAAAGAAACAAGTTGGAAACTTACCAAATATGAAGAAAAATCCTTAAAACTCCAACTTTATCACTTGAAATCCTTCAATTGCTTGAGTTAGCAAGAAGAAAAATCTCTTTTCCTTTGGATGAAGATGGTGGTCGGCCCTCTTAGAGAAGAAAGAAGAAGATGAAGATAGTTAACAACTCCACTAATCTCACAAACCTCTTAAAAACCACACACTCCCCTCTTTTAATCTCCACCAAGCATTAATAATATTATATTATAATATCATCTTCCACTATCATAACATATTAATATCTTAATAATTTAAAATATCATTTGACCAACTGATGCGTCGTGCCTAATGCTATAGCAATACCACAAGTGCACGGGTCGCCTAAGTAATAAAGTAGTGAGTGAGTTATCGTTCCACTGAGGACAAGGCCAAGTACTAGTGTAAATCTTAACTGTTGTTTAGCAAATTAATATTTTTGTGATGTTTTATAATTAAAGACAACTAATTTAATAACTGAAAGTAAAGGGAAATTAAATGTTGTGCAAAAAGTATTGATAATAATAATACTATCCAAATATTGAATCCCCCTAGCCTCAATGATATTTATGAACAATCAATTTAGTTAAATCATTCAATAGAGTTGAGTTGGCATTCCTCTAAATTAGACTAAAACCTCTCTCGAGTGGATTAATCCCTAATCACTAAGTAAAGTGCCGGAATCTCTTCTCAAATACAATTAAATAGATCTTGCATTAAGAACAAGAAACTATAAACCAAAGGATCTTGTAAGTTTATCTCTAGCACTCCAATCAATCCTCAACCCTTATGAGTATTCAATTCGTATCAAGCTTTCTCAAGTCAATAATATGAAAATGGCAACCAATCAATAAGCATGCTATTATCAATTGGAAATAAATCATTAAGCATCATAAGAATAAAACAACTCAATCAAATTATTCAACTAAATATAATTATTCAATCCATACAAATAAGCTAGGGTTCATCAATATCTAGATAAAGAAGGAATTAGTTCATGTTCAAAACCAGAAAAATAGAACAAGATAAATGAGTAAAAGAAACCAAATAATCCATGGCGAATAATTTGTATTTCTTCACTTCAATCCTTGATTCTTGATTTTGGACTGGTATAGGATGTATCTCCTTCTTCAAACTCAGCTCAAGACCCTCCTCTTTGCTCCAGTAGTTTGCTTCTTCTCCCTTGTTCCAACCTCCATGTTCCAAGCTCCCAAAAACCTCCAAGAACTTCTCCTTTTAACTATCTTCAAAGCTCTCAGCCCATACCTTTCAGCTCATAACCCATACCTTCCAACTCACACCACTCTCCCTTGTCTCCCATATTCTCTTTGTTTTGTCTTTCTTTTCCTCAAATTTGGTAAGCTTTTCTTTTGTTTAATATTACTTTTAGCAAAAACTAGTCTTTGTTCCCCACTTGTCTGTAAAAGAATTCAATTATTCAAGGTTGCTCTAGGTGACACGGCCAAGCTTGCTGGCCGTGTCTCTCACTTTGCTTAGGACACGGCCAAGCTTGCTGGCCATGTCTCCTTCTGCCCTTTCTTTCCTTGTTTTCTTCTAGGTGACACGGCCAAGCTCCTGGTCGTGTCATGTGACACGGCCAATGGCTTGGCCGTATCATGTGGGTGTGTCACCTTCTGCTTCTAGCTTCGTCAAATTGCTTTCTTTATTTCCAAGGGTGACACGGCCAAGCTTGTGGCTGTGTCATGTGACACGACCACTGGCTTGGGCATGTCACCTAGGTGTGTTAGCTACTGCCTTCATTTTTTTTCTTTCTTGCTTGGTTCTTTGGCTAGGGATGGGAGACGGCCAGTGGCTTGGGCCTGTCACCTGGCCGTGTCAGCTACTGCCTTGAGTTTCTTTGAGGGACACGGCCAAGCTTGCTTTGGCTTGGCCATGTCTTACTCGATTTATGCTTTTTCTTCATTGTTTTGATCATCCAAGGGAGTTTTTGCACTTTGACCTAAAACAAACTTTAAACCAAAATCAAATGAAACATTAACTAAAAACACAAAGAAATCATACTAAAAACAAGTATAAAAATGCTCTTATCACCAACTAAACATGTTGACTTGTATATAATGTATATATCTACATATATACAGCATATACACATCTCCTTCCTTTTTTCTTTCTTTTTCACTTAATCAAATATATACACTTTTAAATCCTTTAATTAATTTTCAACAATTAATATTTTCAAAATTTAGGGATATTACATATAAAGTAATTTCTTAAATCTCTTAGCAAACCCACTAAGAAAAGTGAAAAATCTTGAGATATGAGAGAGGAAGAGTGAGAGAAGGGTTGTGGAAGAAGGTTATTGTATACGTATAATACATACACTCCGAGTATATAAAATATGTATACAGAATAATGAGAATGTCACAATATTTCTCATCTGAAAAATATTTCCTTAATCTTATTATGGAGTTTAACCTCTAAATTATAATTTAGTAAATGAAATAATAAATTTATAATAGTAATTAATTGTTAAAAATATAAATTTAAAAAAAATCTCTGAAAAAAATTTGCTAGAGTTTTATTTGTAAATTGGACGTTTCCACAAAATGTCAAAGCCACAACCTACATAAAATATACACTCCCAAAATGTTCTTATTCATTTACTCAATTCTCCAATATCATCTACACAATCTAAAATCTCAAAATCACAAGATCATATATATATATATATATAGTATCTCAAATACTTAAACTACACAAACATACATTAAGTTTATGGCATCAATACATATTACCACACTATATGCACATAATAAGGTACAAAGCAAAAGAGTACATGATATACTGGCAGTCTAGTCTTATGGCAACAATAAATTTCTAGTAATACTTCAAGTTCTAGACTCGGTCCGGTCTAGCAGAACTCTCTCTATCAACTCTATCACCTGTGCAATAAAATTCAATCGCTTTAAGCCACTAGCTTAGCGGTATATACTTTGATAGTAATAAATAATAATGTGAATGCAATTCCTTAAAAATGATCATGCCATATTGTCATACAAAACACATATAATTCATTAACATATTATAATCACCAGCATACATTGAACTCAAAAATTCTTATACAATAGTATAATTCCATAAATTTTATTTTTGACTTATCTCAACAATGACGATACCAGTTTGTCTCATCCAAAGGGTAATTATAACTATGACACCAGCGTGTCTCACCCAACGACGTATTCATAACTGTGGCACCAGCATGTCTCATCCAAAGGTGTATGGCATGCCAAGCAATACCAAACACAATTTTCTAAAATGAGACATTATATAAGGCAACATGTAATACATATTCATCATATTACACTTTTTCCATGTTTTTCCACATTTCACATTCATTTTTCAAATTTCTAATCATATCTAACACCATTCTTAGTCATAATCTAAATGTGGCTAATTTCCACATTTTAGTGCATAATTCGCACTTTTTACATTTTGTACATATCACTATTGTTAGCTATACTATAATGGCTTAACATATCATAATTTATGTGAATTATGCATTTTTACTTCAAACATGACATATCACATATAAACATTAATGTTCAAGTAGCATAACACATTCATCCATATGCAATGTGTTATGTCAAAACAATGCAATTGAAATAATGGCTATCAAAGTATGTACTAATCTCAATATTGATAAAATCCAAGCCAATTTCTCCTCTCAATTTCAACTTCTTTCAATGCCCTTCACCATGTTGATTTAGCAACTTGTCTCTACTCTGTAATCAAATTGTGATTTTAAATAAACTATTAGAAACATATTTCTATTCATTTTAACTACTTAAATTTAAATTATCACATTTACTCAATGTCCAACATTTTTCCTAATACACTTTAATTTTAAAATTTTATTCTAACTAATTCTAAATAAAGTTTTATGTTAATTTTTATCATTAAAACCATATTCTAACACAATTTAACTCAATTATTTACAATTTCTACTAAAAACCCTAATTTTCCTTCTTCTTCTCCCAAACTTCAACCAAACATAATCAAATCAATCATCTAACCTTAAAATCATTATCCCCACATCAAAACAACATCATCCCATGCCAATTAAACAATTAAAGCATTCTTCTTCAAAAATTAAAATTTCACATAATGATACTTTTCAAGAAAGCTTCTTGAAATTAGAAGAAACTTACCTTTGCGTTATCTTGAAATTTCTCTCAATTTCTTGTAAAACCTCATAGAATTTAATGGATGGAAGAGGAAAAATTCTCCCTCACTCAACCATGGTGATTTCGGCCAAAGCTAAGAAGAAGAAGATGATGATGATTCAAATTGACATTTAATTTCTTTCTTATTTCCTATCCATATATATATATATATATAATAATAATAATAATAATAATAATAATAATAATATAATTAATTAATTAATTATTAAAAATCCTTAATTTACATCTTCCACAAAAATTAATTTTATTTTTAAATTTTTTTACTTTTAATTTTTTACTTTTTGACTTTTACTTTTTACATTTAACTTTTTTATTTTTAATGACATTTATATTTTTTGTATATTTCTCTTATATACTACATATACATTAGCAACTATTTCTTCTAACCCCTTTCGAATTATTTATTTAATTATATTTAATAAAAATTACAGGTGTTATAATTCTAATGATGGAGAGTAAATGGGTATAAAGCATCATGAGCACCGACAATCAAAATAGGTAACAAAGTAGATTTTAAATATTGAAAAATTCAAGAATTTAGAGAAAAGCGTATATGTTTATAAAGCAAAAGGGTGAAATCATCTTGACTTCATTTTCTCAACCCTGGGTTTTGGGATCAAAATGGATTCTAAGCTTTGTGATTCATGCAAGTCTGTAATTGCAACTCTCTCAACGGCACGAGCAAGTTTGGATAACGCCATTTTACAATATCAATGTTTTGATGGAGCTTTTTATTCATTAATTATCTTTTTAATTGCTGTGAGTTTCAATTATTTTAGTCTCTTATTGTGTTAAATTTATCTTTTTGGCTAAGCACTAATTTTTATACAAAATTGTAAACTTTCAGATATTATAAATTTATAATCAATAAATTAATTATTATAAGTATAAATTTATAACTAATTATAAATTATACTTCATAATAAAAAGTATGTAAAATAAAGAAGAAGATAATAAAATATTGTGGAGACAAATCATCACAAAATCATGTATATAAAATAAAGTTTTTTATACAAATCATTACTAAGCATGTCATATCAGCTCCACGTAGGCTCGATAATTCCAAACTTAAAGGAGAATTGAAATGATTCAAATTAATAACTTATGCACCAAATGACAAGGAAAAAAAACTTGAGCTTAAACCGAGAAAACTTATATTTCTAGATATTAAAAAGTAGGTTAACCCCCAAATAAATGCGATAGTTTTTTAATGAAACACAACAATATTTTATGAATATCAACAAAACATATCCCTCACACGAAAAAGAATGTGGTTGTTCAATATCATTAATACGACTCACAATGATACATTAATAGAAAAAAAAAAAAAAAACTCTAAACCCATGAACAAGCAAAATATTAAATACTAGGAGTCAATCTATGTATTAAATGCAATTTATAAAATAAGAAATAAATGCATGTATAACTGAATATGTAAAGAAATAAATTAGTTGTTTTGTCAATATATCATTATCTAAACATAAAATCCAATTAAATGTAACAATAAATACATTATTGATTTTACAATTGTAGGTCTTCAAATATAGTGGATTAAAATAATATGTTCAATTAAATGAGGACACTTAAAGAGCAACTGGTGCGAGATAAATAAATGTTCTAAGATTTAACGAAAGATAGAAAATGAAATAAGAAAAAGTAAAAAAGAGAATGCTAAAAGGACATCAAAAATAGGACTGTATATAAGTTAAATTACTCGAGTTCAGATTTAATCTCGGCTCTATAAAAACTCATTCAGGCTAAAATAAGCTAAGCTTAAGCCACTCATTTATTAAATAAATAAGTCAAACTCAGGCTCAGAAATATTTAACTCATCAGGCTCATAAGCTGACTCATTTAAGAAACTCACGAGCTCGTTTATTAAGCTCACAAACTAGCTTGTTTATTAGGCTCATTAACAAGCTCAGTAATTAACTCATTTAATATTTAAATATATTAATTTATTAATTAATTCAATTTATATAATTTACTATTGTAATTATATGTTATAAATAAATGAAATAATATAAAAAAATTATTTTTATAGTATATAATAAATAATACTAATTCAATTAATAAATTTTATACGAAATTGTATCTTAATATAAAAATAAAATTTAATAATATGAAAATTATTAGTAATACTATTTATTAAATATATGTTTTAATTTACAATTATTAGTTTATGTTTTAAAATTAAAATAATAATATATTATGATTAAGTTCTAATTTTATTTTTTTATGTAATAATCATAAGAATAAAGTCATATTATATATATATATACATGTTTATTAAATTTACCATTAGTCTTATCTTTTAAAAATTTATATCTCAAATTATATTTACTAATATTATATCACTTGTATGATATGATAACTAATTTTTAATAAACTTTTAATAAATCAATATAAAAGAATATTTCTGAAAATATATTAAGTTTAAATAGTTATATATATAAATAATATCCATATTCATATAAGAATAAGTTTTATAGTATCTTTTATAAACCATTGAAAATAATAATGAAATAATCATCATCATTTAGCTATCTATCAATGAATATAATGTCAATAATTATTATGTTAATTGCATAGGTCGATATTTTAAATATCAATAAGACTTTTTTATTTTATTTTTTAATCAATGTATTAACATTAACACAAACTTTATATAATTAATAATGTATATAATTTGACTCGTCAATCTAAAATTATAAATAAAATATAATTTAATAATATAAAAATATAAAATTAATTTGACTAATCAATCTTAAATTATAATTAAAATATAATTTATTAATATATAAATATAAAATTATTACTTTAAGTTTATCATTTAATTTGAACTTTCATATGTCATATGAATTTCATATGTCAATATGGGTACAAATATATTGGCAATGCAATTTTAAACAATAAAATATTTTTTCAGTTAATTAGTATATAAAATAATAAAATATAAAAATCAAATTAAATTAAATTATCCAAGCTCTCAAACCCCAACTCAAAAAAACTCAAATATGTCTCAAACGCCTCTCAACTCAAAATGCTCACCCTCTCAATTCTCAAGCTCACCACACAATTTCTCATTAAAATTAAAAGCTCATTTTCGATGTTAGCATAAGATGAATTGCAACATGTTTAATGCTTATTGTTGTTTTGGAGTATAAAGATGTCTTTCCTCGATATCAAATAAAGGATTCAAGTTATCATAGCTTGCCAAGTGAGGTAGATTAGAAGAAGATTAAGGAAGTTTGTGCACTTTTAGAAGAATTTTATGAAGTCACTATTGTCATTTCAAGAAGTGAGTATCCATCATCAAATTTATTTTTTCTTGAACTTTATAATGTCAAAAGAAAATGTAATGAAATATATGCATCTAATGATGAAACTATGAAAAACACAGTGAAGAAGATGAAGAAAAAATTTAATAAATATTGGAGTGATTATAATTTATTAATAGTTATGGCAGTTGTTATGGATTCAAGGAGCAAGATGAAATTAATTGAGATTTATTTTTCTCTCATTTATAGTAGAGTTGGTTTTTTTAGCATATTATAATAGTTCGTGAGTTTTTACGGTTGTTTTACAAAGAATATGTTGAGGCTTATAGAGCAAAAAATACTAATAAGGAATCCTGAAATGAACTTGCAAAAGAAGGTTCAAATAGTGATAGTATTGATAAAGGGAAAGATAGAAAATCAAAAAAAAAATTTTCTTCTTATAAGATCTAGTGATGTTGTAGTTGAGCATGCTAAATCCGAATTAGATATTTATTTAGAAGAATATGTAAAAATAACGAGACATTTGACGACTTGGAATGGTAGAGTGCAAATAAATTGAAATATAGGATTTTATTGAGAATGACAAGCGATATATTGTCAATTCCTATTACAACAGTGGCTTCTGAAGCAACTTTCAATGCTGGGGATAGAGTTATAGATTCACATCATGCATCTCTTGGAACGAATACAGTGCAAAATTACTTTGTGGAGAAGATTGGTTTCGATCTTACTATGAATTAAAAAGTAAAAAAAAGGTTAGTGTGTTCTATTTTTATAAAAGAAAAGAACAATGAAAATTATGATTTTTATTACATAATTGTAGTTAACTTATTTTTTTTCTTAATATTTATACGAAAGATCCACGAAGGACATTCGAGAGTATATTATACCTTGATCATATTATCCATTTATAAGGTAATATTTTAGCTTCATAATTTTTCGTGAGCTTATATATCAAAACTAATTGTATGTTTAAAATTATTATTTAATTTTTTTTAAATTTATTTGTGTAGGAGTTGCAACAATTTGACCTCATATATAATGGAGTTGCAATGTATTAAATAGAGTTGCTCAAGTTAAATTTATTACTTATTTGATTTGTTTGAATGTATTAAATTTATTTGTGTAGGAGTTGCAATAATTTGAACTCATATATAATGGAGTTGCAATGTATTAAATAGAGTTGCTAAAGTTGAATTTATTATTTATTTGATTTGTTTGAATGATTTTAGTATTTTGTTTTAAACTTAAATTATCTTGGAGATTATTTATTATTTTTATTCGTATTGTTGTTATATTTTTATTGTGATAATGTATTGTTGTTGTTATGATGTGATATTTATATTTGAATATTTTTCTTTGTATCTAGACATATCTCTATATTTTTTCTAATGCATATTTAATTTTTATTTTTAAATATAATTATGATATATAATATTAGGTTTTTTTTAATTTTATCATATATCCAAATATATTAATAAGTTCGAGTATCTGCTTGAGCTGAGCTCGAGCTTAAACTTATAAGCTCCTATGAATATTAAAATTTATTTCGAGCATAGTTCATTAAATATGTTAATAAGTAGAATATGAGTCGAGTCGAGCTGAATTGTATTTGAGTTTAATAATTTTAATATAAAATGAGCTTGAATTCAAGTTTTAAGGGTTTAACTAAATTTAAATTTATTAAAATTTAGCTCTACTTGACTTATCTACAGGTCTGGTGAAAAGAATATAAATTTCATAAATGATTTATTATTTTATTTAACGTAAAAGGAGTTTCGCCGGTGGTATTTTCATTTTTTCTATTTACCAAAAATCCAAAGATATATTACTATTCTTGAAACTTCTGCCATCCATTGCAGTTGAACCACGTGGCCAAATCCCAATCATTGAAAGGATAAGCCAAAAGCTTTGTTAAGACAGTGCCTAAAAATCTATAGAACCGGAGGCTGCACCTGCAAATTTGCAAATAAGAAAAACACCGTAGTAGACGGCATAGTTCAACAGAAAAGCTGCCAATTAATTAAAACATGTCCATAGCATTATCCCAACAAAGCGTCCTCATCAACGCCTTAACCCCACTAATCCAAAAGCCCAAATCAAAGCTACCCATCATCTATAGTGTCTCCACAATCTCATGCAGGTACTCACAAGATCACCACAATGATTCTTGCAGGTAAAATTTGACTTCTTTAAGTCTGTTTCTTTGACTCTTTAATGGAATTTTTTTATTTTTATGGTTTTTCTTGGGATTTTTTGTGATTGTTTAAAGATTGTGAAGGATAAAAAAAGAGAAGCAATTGGCAAAATTAGCAATAGTGACAATGGCTGCTGGATTGCTCACACTTGGATCAGTTGGTGATGCATCAGCTGCTAAATCTGGTGGCAGAGTTGGTGGTCAAGCTTTCAGGTCTTCAGCTCCCAAGTCATCCCCTAGAATCAATAATAACTCAAGGTATGTATATGTTCTTAAATATCTTTTCAATTTCATATTTGGTATTTGTTTTTCTTTTCTTTTTTTTATTCAAATTCTTATGTTTATGGGGTGCCCTCTGTTGGATTTTTTATTGTATTGATATTCTTTTGTGTATTTGTAATCAATCATTAGTGTGATTGGATGCATTTAGATCTGTGAACAGATAATTCGGAATATTGATATTTTGAAAAGATATTAAACTAAAATTAAGAATATAATGTAACAATATTTTACGCTTTCTAAAGAAATAAGAAATTTTAATAAATTGTAGTATTTTTTTTTTGTTTAAAACCCTATTTATAAATTGAATATGCATAAGCACTTGGTATTTTAAAAATTAAAATAGAATGGATTTTTATTTTTTTTTAAATAATTACAGAGAAGAATTGCATAATCAATGAATACTATTAATTCTGAAAAATTAAAGCAAGAGAATGTTTGAATCTTAATAGTATAGGCTAATAAAAATAATTTTATCCACTGAATATTGAATTACTTTTTAACTTAGCTTAGCACATTTAGTATTTATATAGTAATATTCTGTAGTTCCATTATTGCTCAAACATGAAATTATGAATTGAATTTTCATATTTTTTTCTGAAATTCTTTGAACTTTCTCAGATATTGTTATATTATATATTGTTGATATTTCAGTATTTTGCTGATTTTTATAAATTTTCACTTTCTAGAACATGACCTTTTGAATTATGTTTTCAATTTTCTTTCCAAATGCTTTGAAAATTTTCGAAATTTTTATATGAATTTCACTGATATAAATATATTATAAATCTATCAATATTAAGTAATGTTAAAAAGATATATATATATATATATATATTGATACTGAAAGCACCTCATATACTGAACGAAATTATTTTGAAAGTTCAGCCCATACTTGGTTTTAGTTTTGTTTGTTTTAATTATGATGAGGTTGCACTGTTCTTCAAACTATTCTAGTTTGGATTAAACTTTATATTAAGCACTGTAACATGTATTTTTGTTTCTCATCAGAGATGTGCTTTGGTGTTTTTTTCTTTTTTCTTTTTAGGACCAACATTTATGTCAATCCGCCAGTAGCTCCTCCTTTAGTTGGGGGCTATGGGTATGGTTATGGTGTGCCATTCTATGGGGGCTGGGGCTGGTCGCCGTTTTCGTTCTTTGCACCAGGTCCTGGCATTGCCATTGGCATTGGAGGTGGGTTCGACACATTGGTACTCTTTGTGGTTCTTGGTGCTGTTGCTGCAGTCATCAGGAGATTCTTCGGGTCAAGAGATGAAGATGAGTACTAGTGATAGGAAAAACAAAAGTTTTTTTATAATATTAACATACAAAAGAGATGTAAAATGTTTTTATGTGATTACAATCTAAACTGGCCACTCTTGTAATCTTGAATGTTACTGTGAAATGCCATGTAATGTATATGATAAGAGAAACAAACTTTGAACAGGTTTTGCTGCAAACTAGTCAAACCTGTTACTACATTTTACTAGTACTGTTTCAGATAGATTACAAAGAGTGACAATTTTCTCGAGAAAATAGGGGAGACTCTTTACTCGTTCAGAAGTGGCTGCCCTGCCCAGCGCCCAACTTTGAAGGCATAAATTGAAAACAATTTGCTTCCTTCTGATGCCTAACTTTTGAAGCAACATTGATGCACCCAGATGTTCTTTTGAATATAATTCGAGAAAATTTTTAAGAATCAGAATGCAAGAGTTGTTTTATCAGACTCTAATCTTTGATAGGTCATAAAAAAATTTAATATAATCAAATGCAATTCTGATATAAATATTACATTATAAATGTATTTGGTTACATTACATTACCTTCTATTATGGTGTAGCAAACATATCCTAAGAGTTTTACTAAGAAAAATTGGAGATTGAACTGTTTGCTCTCTGTATTCTTTAAAAAGTTCAGAAAATTCAAGCTAATTTCTGCAAGGTGGACGAACTAGCTGATACCATCTATTGGTGGACACAAATCAGTCGAAAGTATAATGGCTTAGGCCAGTTTTCCAGCAATGCTGAGCACAAATTGTATGATCAAAATTCCCATCAATTGTTATCCTCCCTAGAAAAGTTCAAATAAAAAGAGAGAAATCATTTGATGTTATAGACCTGCTTATTTTCTTACAATCGCCATGATCAACTGTGTAAAATAGCAAGCACTATATCCAGTCAGGTGTCAAGAAAACTAATTATTTCTCAGGTTAAATTTGATCATACAATCAGATTTTTATTATTAGAAATGGATATACCGCAACATGCTAACACTTTTACTTTACAGTAAAATTACAGCGCTCGTAATTCCTTTATCAATCTATTAGCTGTACAGCTGCAATAGCAGGTATTTTATCTCTCAACTTTTGTGTCAAAGCAACACGGACAGTCATAACTTCAGCTGCAGGACCACTAAGCCGAACCTTGACAACATAGTCGTTAATTTGAAGAAGTTCCAGTGCTCCACCTCCAGTCCCAGAGAGGTATGGTCTAATTTCAGAAAGAACCTGAAAGTAACCCATTTAACCCATTTGGTTGTTCATACATTTTCAAGCATAAATACATAATAAGATGTCATAATTATACCATGCAGAAATTTCAAGGATAAAAATTAATTAGGAATTCACACAAAAATGAGTATTCATAATCAGAGTTTGTCGTGACTCTTAAGAAATGAGCAAAACAGTGACCATCATGTCAGAAAAAATATGATAGCCAATTTATTACTTGTTATTATATTTCCTATTATGTTTGATCAGCACATGCAATACATCATAAAAACACTCACTCTTTGCAGTGTCCTACAAAATATTCCAAAATATATTTAGCAGATTTGTCATCGTTAAGCAATTGTTTAGATTCCAGTATATCAGTAGCAATCTACGTATTCTGGATAGCATATCAAAAC
This sequence comes from Garcia nutans, assembly GCA_947685225.1. Taxonomy (NCBI): domain Eukaryota; kingdom Viridiplantae; phylum Streptophyta; class Magnoliopsida; order Malpighiales; family Euphorbiaceae; genus Garcia; species Garcia nutans. The sequence continues at coordinate 53,918,279 of CANTUV010000007.1, forward strand.
TTTAGATGCAGTGGCTTGCTATTGACAGCCATGAAATGAAGGATTATGTCATTATTCTTATCAAATTTATTATGCAACACCTTTATAACTATAAATGTCCAATTGCACTTGATAACAAGATAACTATAAACATGAAGCCAAAGAAATTCCAGCATATGAAGTGCGGAACAACTAAAGAAACTAATTTATGTAACCTTTTCGATGTTTTCCTCATTTAGCTCCAGTCCAGTTTCAGTGTCCATGATCTGCTCTACAGCCATGATTTCTGGTATTTTATCCCGTAGACGAGTTTCAATTCCCATCTTTAGCGTCATTGTAGAACTTGGACATGATCCACATGCTCCTTGAAGCTTTAATACTACAACAAGACCATCTATCTCATGTAAAACCACATTGCCTCCGTCAGCCATCAAACCAGGCCGCACCTCATCTAAAACCTTCTCTACATTGTCTTCAGTTAATGGAAGGACACAGCTTGGTGAAACCACTAGTCCTTATATGAAATAAACCACACAACAATTACAAACACAATCAAGCTCTCATATTCAAATTTCAATCATATATTGTTGTTATAGTTTTGACTTGTGAGAAAGTTGAGGAAATGAAAATAGAAAGAGTTGTACCTTGTGCTTGTTTTTTTTCTTTTTTTTAATCTTCGGTTCAAAAATATTGTTGAATCATTCTCTTAAAAACTTACATTCTTTAGAGATATCCGTTTTTTAGCATGGTTTCACAATAAGAATATAATTTTTAATTTCTTTATCAAATATGTATGAAAATGGAACAATGCATTGACTACCCATACATTTATAAATATTATCGTTTATAGAACATAACTCCACCTATACATAAGGTTTTTTGTGCATAGCCGGTTCCAAGTCCAAGTAAAGGAGTATTGTGGTTGGTAACAGCCAAGGTATGAAATTATTCAATATTTGCATTTCAATTCTTCTTGAAACTAAAGAAATTTGCAAAAAAACATGTAAATAGACTTCAATGTAGTCTCTATTTGGTTCAAATTCTTGCTTTTTTATTTTTTTATTCCTAAGAAATTGCTGTTACAATTTTTAATTTTGCAAGAAAAATAATTCAATATTAGGAAACCATAATTGGCAAATATAAGAATTTTTTCTTCACATTAAAAAAAAACAATTACAACAATAAATTCGTTTTGCTTTTCATAAAACAAACTTCTGTGCTTATTTACCAAGCATTGCATTTTATTTCTGACCTCCAAATTAGCAAAAAGTAGAAAAGAAGGCAAGCTAATAAAAACAAGCGAACTAACAAAAACAAGTCTAGAAGATGCAAAGGAGCAAAATAAAGCGAAGGACATAGTTTCCACCTGGAGTGACACAGTCATTACTGTTTTCTTCTATTCCAATTGCCCAAAATGAGTAGAAACAAAGAACACATACAGAGACCCCAATTAATGTTTAATGCGAGGATTAACGTTGAGTTGAGTTGAGTAATTCATATTTATACTAATTAGAGAAGAAATTTGACCAGCAGTTTCTTAACTAGATTTTCTTGAAAGAATATAGTGAGAATTTTCCATATCAAATTATCAGCTACCTTATAGAGCAGATAACATAGGCAAGCCAATATGTAATTGTTTATGCAATTAAAACCATCTGGGTTCACTCATAATAGACCAAGAAAAGCATTTACATAACAAATACCTGAAACTTTCCTTCTAGTAGCGTTTTGCTTGAAAGAGATTAGATTTCTGCTATGAAATTGTCCTCTGAGGAAAGAACTCTGCTTTCAAGGGAAAAGAAATAATGAGTATGTAAAGAGAAATGCAAATGCCAACATTTGCCAGTGGAAAAAAGTTAGAAAGGCATACCTTGAAAAGTGGTAAATGGTTGGTTTTGTCATATAAAGAAAGAGAAGGATTCAACATTGAAGATTTTACGATAATTTTATCAATGGCGATTCACTTTTCCCATTAAATTCTGGTTTCTGTAACCCCCAAATAAAAAAAGAATGGCAATAGTGCGGAATCGATTAGATTTTGTTAGAATTTCATGGTTAAAAATGGTGGGGATAGAAGAAAATGGGCTAGAGGTTGATGCGTGTTGTGGATAGAGTCTCTACTCAACTGACACAGGAACCAAGCCACGTGTATTTTTGTAACTTTTTTTATTATTTTTAATTTTACTCTATCTTATTTTATTTTTAATTTCTTTTTTCTTTTTAGCTGTTTAGGATTATTATTTGAATTATTATGGAGGAAAATATTATTTTGAAATGTTAATTAGAAGTTCTAAAATGACTTTTTGCATGTTATTATCAAATAGTAAATATTGCTGTAAAATATTTATATTTTTTTAATAGAATATTTGAAGTGATAAATTTTTTGGAATGGTAGTTTTTAATCTTAATATTAATTTAGCACTAGTTATGTGAGTCTGAAAATAATATATTATTCATATTGAAGATAGAAGTTCTGCTTAAAGAATAAATTGTTAAATGAGATTGGCATGCTATAGTACAACATTCTAGAATAATTTTCGGTTATAGGCTCCAGCTTAAAAACCCAACTCATAGATAAACCAAACTCAAGCTCGGCTCGTTAAATATAATAATAAGCTAAGGCGAAGTTCGGGTGAATAAATATAATAGTAAGTTAAATTTGAGTCGAGTTGTATCAAATTCGGGAGTTAGACAATTTTAATATAAACTAAATTTGAGTTCGGCCTATTATCTAATAAGTTGAGCCTGAATTTTTTAAACTCAGCTCGATTATAATACTATTTAAAAAGATGATAAATAATTTTAACAATAAAAAAAATATACGTGAAAAATTTTTCTTTGCACTTCTTCTTTTAAAAACACACTATTTTCTATATATATATATATATATATATATATTGACTACATATGTGATTTCTTTTTCGATTGATGACACAAACTGCAATCAAATATCTCCTGGAATCTGTTTGAAGTAATCTTCAACCATATTCTATATGAATATTATGTTTCCCAGTATGTTAAAGTCAATTAAATGTGTTTAATTGATTAAAAAATATATGTATTTTTTCATTATGATCAAGTTGGCATATTTAAACAATTAAAACAATGGTTTTTATTATTGTATATGTTATTTGATAATATTATGTTAAAGTATATATATAGAGCTTCAAATTGATATATTATACACTAAAATCGAACTTATAATGAGAAAATTATGGTTTTTCAACCAATCTAGATTTTGATTATTTTTCTTGAATTTTTTTTCTCCCCTCACACTCTCCCTAAATATTTAATAGTTAGTATACCAGTTATAAAATTTACATGAAAATAAATTTAGCTAATTCATTATTTATTCAATAAATTCCACATTTATATAATTCAAACAAGATTTTAAGTTGTATAGATTTTTAGGAGATTTAATAGTTTAACAAGTTATATGAAAATAATAATAATAATAATCAGGAATTTTAGGTAAATTAAGAAAATAAATAGATCCTCTCAAAAAAATGGAAAATAAATAGACAGTTAGTACAGAAAGTGCAAATTAACAAATTCGAAATTAAAACACACGCCCAGTGGGACTCGAACCCACAATCGCTTGATTAGAAGTCAAGCGCCTTATCCATTAGGCCATGGGCGCTTACTGTCGTATTTTAAAGTTTTATAAATTAATCTTCTATTAATATACCATGCCAAAAATGCCCTTATAAAGTTAGAACAAATGGCATGCCTTCTGGCGAATAGTTGTATTTTAGACATCAAAACCAAGAAAATAAACAAAAGGGCAAAAAAGATATTTCAGCATGAGCCACGTTGCAACAGGCAATGCAGGTACGTGCACATATTTCACATAGAAATATACATTATATTTTACTTATTAAATTGATTAAAAACACCTGTCAAACAACTAAATTTTGTATTTGTCAATCAATTATACTGTTAAAATTTTTGTACTTTACAATATAAATACTTATGAACTTTTTTCCAATAATAAATAATAAAATATACATTAAGATTGAAACTAAAATAAAAATAAGTATTTATTTATTCTACTCATTAATAAAATAACCTATTTATTATTACAATAACAGTTTAAAAGTTCTAAAGGCCAAAAAATATATTAAAAAAAGAGAAATTAAAATAGATAATTACATTTTTACCTTCTATTTGATCAATTATACTATTAATTTTGTTTTATTTTGTGAATAGGTACAACTTACTTTATTAATAAAAATAAAATATATCATTAAATTTTAAACTAAAAATACATAGCATAAAATTAAATATTTTATCATATTATTTATTATTAAGTTAATTCGTTTATTAAAACTAAAAGGTTATAAGTTCTACTGGCCAAAAATAAAAGTATGAAATGCATTAAATTAAAGTAAAGTGTCCAATATTCTAATAAATTAGTTTGCAAATAAAACTTTAGTAAAATAAAAGTAGAGATAATTACACTAAACACGTAAAAAATTTTCAAGTTTTTAAAAATATGGTACTCAGGAATATTTTTACGTTTTTATGATTTTACGTTCTTTTTCTTTTTTTCCTTTTTTAAATTTTTAGTTTTTTTGTAATTTATTTTATTTATACTTTTTATTTAAACAAAATTTTAATGTCTTATTTTTAATAAACACAAAAAAAATAAACATATACATAATATATATATAATAAATATATAATATCTATAAAAATATACACTCAACAATACCAACTACATCTACACATCTACAACGCATCATCAATATATCTATAATAAATTTATAACATATCTACATAATATTTTTAATATTTATTTAATTTTATTTTTATTAATTTTTTATTTTTAAAACTTTCACATAATATTTATACAATATTCATACAACATTCAATAATTTTTACATAAAATACACACAATTTAAATAACAAAAATATAATATATACACAATATCTATAATACATATACAACACATCTACAATACATTTACATAATAAAATTATGTATTTTTTTATGTGTATAATATGTAAATTTTATTTAAAAATAAATTTAATAATTTTTATTAATATATTTATGCATGTCTTATTTTATTTTTATTTTTTTGAGTGTTGCTTATTTTTTATAATTAAAATTAAAATTTTCTCTATTTATAAAAAAATTATGATTTTTATATGATGAAAATAATTTAAAATATTTATTTTTATTATTTTATTAGAATATTTTTATTTTAATATTGAAGATTGAAAAATAAAATAAAATGTTTAAGAAAAATATTGATTGTATTAAGGGAAGAGATATTTTTGAAAAAAAAAATTTATTTTATTGAGCAATGAGATATTTTTAAAATTTTACACTAATTTTTTTTATAAAAATATAAATATTTTTAATTTTTATAATATTTTTATAATAAAAATTATTTTTGAGTAGTTATTACATAACCCATATGTTTCCTAATAGATTTTTGAAAAAATGATATTTAAAATTTTTTATTTTTTTACCAGGTATATTTTAGTTATTTTATTATAAACTCTTTACAAATTAATAAAAATCTGGTATTTTGATAAATATTTTATAAATTTTTATATTTTGATAAATATTTAATAAATATGTTAAATTTAAAATTATTTTTAAATTTTTCTTATATTTTTGTCAAAAGCTCTAGATTTTTTAGCATTAGTTTTCTAATTTCTTGGGCCAAAAAGCATTACCTTATTGGTTTTTATATTAAATAATAATAATAATAATAATAATAATATATTTAGATCGAGCCGAATTGGTCCCATAATTTTTTAGTTAACTGAAAACTCAACTCAAAAATTAAATTTTAAAATAATTCAAATCTTAACCTTTTTTTAAAAAAAAATACACTATATAGCACACTTTCTAATTTTTTTTAAAAAAATATCCTATATTTTTTATATATTTTTAATATACTAAAAATATATCTAATTTATATCTTTAAAAATTGAGTATATCTTTAATATACTAAATACATATCTAAAATATACTTCTAAAAAGAATATTTTTAAAATTAAAAATTAAAAAAAAGAGTATTTTTAAAATTGAAAAAGATAAATAAATATTTTTTAAAATATTTTTAAAAAAATTTCCTATTAAAAAAAAAAACCCCAATCCAACTCTATTCGAGTTGGGCGAAGTTGATGGAGCCACCGGGTTTTATGAACAGTATTAGTTTAAAATTTGAAAGATTATTTTTTTACAAAACTACCCTGAAAACCAAAATAATTTTTAAATATAGGACACCTAAAAAAAAGTTTTCAACTTTACGCATCAAAAGCTTTCAAATTGCAAAATTATGGCAGAAAATGGGACCACATGATTTTATCTTCAACGCACAGGAACCACGTGACTTTTCTTCAACGTAAGGACTTACACACACATATATATACATACAAATATATATACACACACACACACATATAAATATAATATTTCTATTAATTAAATACAATAGTAAAACAAATAATTTAATATTTATGTTTATTATCTTAATTCTTTTTTATATAAATTAAATATTATAAAATTAATTATATACACACACACACACAGATAAATATAATATTTCTATTAATTAAATACACTAGTAAAACAAATAATTTAATGTTTATGTTTATTATCTTAATTCTTTTTTATATAAATTAAATATTATAAAATTAATTAATATATTTTTATATAAATTAATTAAATAAATATATCAATTCAATAATTAATATTAATTTAAAATAAATTTACATATATGCTACATATAACTATATATATATTTAACTATATATAACTACATATAATATATGTTAAATATTAATTCATTTATTATCTCAATTTATTTTTATATAAATTAATTAAATAAATATAATAATTAAATAAGTATTTATTTAAAATAAAATTAGTAATATATTACATATAATTATATATATGGTTACATGTAACATATACTCGTATATATTAATATTTTTTTAAAATTCAATACATATAACTATATATATAGTTACATGTAACATATACTCGTATATATTATTATTTTTTTAAAATTCAATACATATATCTAGTTATATATAATATATACTTATATATAACTAAACATATATAACTTTTATATATAATATATACTAATATATAACTAAATATATAATAATTTTATATTCTTATTCTTTTAAAATTTAATATGTATTTATTATTATGTGTAATATATACCGACATATAACTAAATATATATCAATTTTATGCTATTATTATTTAAAATTTATATGTTATTATATATAACATATGCAGATATATAATTAAGCATGTATCACTTATAATTAAATATGTATAGACATATAATTAAAGTTTTATACTCTTATTCATTTAAAATTTAATATGTATATATCATTATATATACCATATATCGACATATAATTAAATATATATTACTTCTATATTCTTATTTATTTTTTAAATTTAATATATATATTATTATATATATAATATTCACATATATCGATATATACTCATATATAATGATTTTTTTTAGTTAAACTATACGTAGATGGTCAAACCAGAGCAATATATTCTAATTTATGTATTTAAAAAATTAAATCCATCAAATTAGTGTTTGAATATAAAATTTTGGTTCTGTAATTTTTTATAGATACTTTTATAAGCATTATGTGAAGATGGATTGTTGAAATTCATTTTAGGAAAACTGAACTGAGTAAATGTAAGAAGACAAAAAAAAAAAAGACATTTATGCTTTCCGAACTATTTCATTTAAAACAAATGAAGTTTGTAAAATTTTATAACATTCAATTTATATTATACATATTGAAATGAGTACCCTCCCAGTAGGCCATCGCCAAACACCAAAAGAAAGCTTGCATCAACTGAATCCACTCCAAAAAAAAAAAAAAAAAAAACCCACAGCCTCAAAAGCCTCTGTATACATCAACAACAAATTTGATAAATAATGTCAGTATACCTCAATTTCTTTTGTCAACATTAAACTTTACATATGCAGCTTTAAGTTGATCTAAAAATACACCCCATGCTGCTGCTTTATTAATATTAAATATTATATATAAGATATACAACAGACAATATTATTTCACTTATCCCTTGAGACCTTAAATATATAGATTAATTATAATTCATTTACTACAATCTAAGTTAAAAAATTAAAAAATTATTTCTTTTTAAAATATTTCATTAAACATATGGTGTGCGTTGTATTAGAAAAATAAAAAAAAATCCTCAATCAATATATTTAAAATTTTAAAAATAATAAGAACAAAAAAAAAATATTTACAATCAACGAACAAAAAATTAAAATAAAAAATCATTACAATTAAAATTATTTGAAATATCCTGTCACTCTTTTCGTTCATTTCATTCCTATCACTCTTTTCCTTTATTTCATAAACTTAAATTTTGGAAGCAATTATCTCTAGCTCAGGTGAACTCGTAATCAGCCTTCAATTTAGATTATTGCTGCTCAAAAGCGAGCAATACTACTCATTGCCAACAAATAAATTAATTGATTAATTAAAAATCTCATGCTCATGTATTTAAGCCATACTGCAAAAACATTAATATCCCAGGGATAGTGCACACTCAAATGTCCATTTGCAGGAAAAGCATCCATAAAAAATATCCAAGCAAAATAGATATGTTAGTTATTTTAAAATCTCATGAAGAATTTATTGGAGGGTTTCACTCAATTGGTGAACTGAATAACAAAAACATAAGGTCATCTGGTGGCTTATCCAGTTCATGATACCCTAAAGGTTTTGACATTCCAAAATGAGCGAGTCAGTCTGCACATTGATTTGCCTCTCTATAAACATGATTGATCTTCACCTCCCACTCTTTATCAAGCAAGGAGTGTATATTGGTAACCAGATTCCATTCTAACTTAGCCTGTTTCGGGCGAGTAGTAGCTAGTTTGACTACCAACAAATTATCCACCATAAGGTTTTCTTTTCAAATGCCCCTAAATCTTTTTTTTATGGACAACTTGTTATAAGCTGTCCAAGCAGAGAGAAAACCTATTCAATTTTAATATGCAACAAAGAATTTTAAAAAAAAATTATAGAGAATTTTTTTAAGGAGAGAGAAAAGTTTATTTGTGTGAGAAAATTTTTGTGAGTAATAAAATAGTGAGATTTTATTTTAAATATTTTGAAAACACTCATTACTATTTTAGATTTATCTCAATTATAAATGTTCTGCTTCTAGAATATTTTTTAAAAAAATCTTTCTCTTTTAATATAACTATTTATTAGTAGAAGAGATTATTCAAAGTTTATTCCGTAGACATAGCCAAAATAGAAAAGGTGAATCAAGTTAAATATTAGTATTCTTTTGTATTGATTATTTTTATTTTGCTTATATTTTATTTGTTTATTGTCAATTTGCTTCGGGCTCGCTAATCTCGCTGCTTCGTAAATTTGTTTTTGGAAATTATTTTTTTTTATTTTTTCAACAATTGATATTAGAGTCTAGTTGGTGGTAATAAGTAAAATGTATTCATATTTAAATCATTATTTAGGCTTGTTATTGAATTAGTCCATTGATTTTTGAAGTATTTTTGTAGATAAAGTAGTTGAAAGGAAGACAAATGGTTAAGTGAAATATGGTTAAAATATGAAAAAGAGCTTGAAGTTGCTGACAACAACTTCGGATATGACTCTTGGGCAAGGGTAGCATCAGTATCAAACCTGACACTTGGAGAGATTAAGTTGACAGCTAGCATTCCTTAATTTATAGAGTTACAAATTTTGGATAAATATTAAGGAATATTTATGACATTGTATTTCCTTAATAGATAAAAATTATTTAGGAACATTAACTATTATTATTTTTTATTTTTATCTTTATTCTTCCTAATTAGATTTAGTTTAGGAATTTTTTTAGGATTAGGAGATATATATGCGAAGGGCTTGAGTAACCCTAGCCAACTTTTGTTTTGACATTTTGGCTACTGGAAATTTACAGAATATTAAAGTTTGTTTTTCTTAAAATTATAAGCAACTATGTATTTATCTTAGTTGAAAGGTAATTGAAGTTTATATTCTCCAATTGTGATATCTAAATAACTCTATATTTTATCTTTTTTAGTATTCAATATTTATATAATTCTCTATGACTTAATTTAATTGTTGTTTTACAAATTAATTAATAAGGTCATTACTTGACTAGTTAAATAACATAATGTTATTTTAAATATTTGAATCCGTAATTGTTCTTAATACTTAGATTTAAATATCAATTAGGAGTATCCTAAGAGATTATATAATCTAATTAAATAAATTTAAAATTGGGTTTATTGGTTAAAATCATGCCTTTCTAGTTTTTAAGACTGACAATAATTATATTCTAAGGACGTTTCTATATGATAAGTTATTGATAAGAGTAAATTAGAGAATATTTCTTAATTAATTTAAAACTGGTCCAATTAATATTTAAGAAATGTTTGGCATTGAGAGCTTATCAAATATTATAATTGATTTATTAAAGAATTAAAAAGAGTGATCATTGAATCTGTAATTAATTTAAGAATTGAACTAAAATTATTTCTTCAACCAAGTCTTTTCCTATTAAATTTCTCAATTAATATTTTTGTCTATAATTTAATTAGTTAAAATTAATTTCTGAACTTAATTTCGATTTTTCTTGCACTCAAAATCCCCATTTTTTAATTTCTTGTTTTAATTATTTTCTTAGTCTTAAAAGAATTTTAATAACTAGCAATTTTATGTGGATTCAACCTTATTCACCACTACTACAATTTATTTTTTTTAGAGAATAGAAACTTTTTTTTTTATTTCGATACCCACCAGTTGGCTATTTTCTATGTAATTTGAAATAGAAGAGTCAAATAGTATGTTTAAATTGATTTTTTTAAAATATTATATTTGAAAGCCTAGAATAAAAGATCTTTTGATCTGTAAGGATCTTTATGATCCTATTGAAGGTGAAACGAATAAACCAGCAAATAAATCCAATAAAGATTGGGAGAAAATGAATAGAAAGACTGTGAGCATAATTATGTAATGAATAGATAATAGTATCCATCATCATATGGCTCAGGAGAAAAATGTTGAGGTTTTATGGAAGAAACTTGCCACTAGTATGAAAAAAGATTCCCACAAAACAAGACTTTTTTTGTTAGAAAACTTGTCCATATGAGATTTAAAAATGGGAGCAATATGGCTGAACACTTGAGCGATATTAAAGACGTTGTAAATCGCTTAACCAATCTAGAAGTTGAATTGTATGATAAATTACAGGCTTATTTGCTTCTTGGTACTTTGCTTGACAGTTGGAAGATTTTGGTGGTTGTCTTGAGTAATTCAGCTCCTAAAATAAACTGTATATGGATGTAGTTTATGAAAATTTGTCAAATGAAGAAACCAAGAGAAAGGATCAAGGCTCTTCTACCCACTTAGGAGCACTAGTTACTGAAAGATGTTATAGAAACAAAACTAGACAGTCTCAAAATACAGATAAGCAGTCAAACAGCCATGATAAGTCAAAGGATAAATCCAAGTCAAAAAAATATACTACTTGCTATTACCGTGGCAAGCCAAGACATGTGAAAAGGTTTTGCAGACAGTTGAAAAAGGGGAAGAAAGAAAAAAAAAGACAAAGATACAACTTCAATTGTACTTGATGGTAATATTATCATTTCTATTTGAGACAATTGTTTACATCTTGATGGTCATGAAATCTCTTGGGTTAATTCTAGAGTTGTATATCACTTGTCTACTAAACATGAATTTTTCACACTATATACCAGTAGTAATTTTGACTATGTCAAAATGAAGAATGAAGCTTTAGCCAAGGTTGTTGGCATAGGTAAGATGTGCTTGAGTACCAATACCGGATGTAAGTTATGGCTCAATAATGTCAGACATGTTCTTGAGATGCAACTCAATCTTATTTCCTTTGGAACTCTTGCTGACGAGAGTTGTATAAGTTCCATTAGTACAAAGAACTAAAAAATTACCAAAGAGAATCTTGTATTGGCTAAAGGAAGTATATAAGACATTTTATACTTCGTGCAAGCTAAGATATGCAAAGGAGAGATGAATGTAGTGGCAGATACTTTGTCAGATTTATGATATAAAAGGTTTAGTCACTTAAGTGAGAAAAGAATTTGTGTTTTCACTAGGAAGAAATTTTTACCCTTGACAGGTATACATCTAGAATCTTGCATTGATTATTTGGTTGAAAAATTACATAAAGCTGTATTTCAGATATCTTACTCTTCTAGAAGATCAAATGATCTTGATTTAGTTCACACTGATATTTATTTCATGAGTGATAGAACTCTCGGTGGTACTTTATATTTTGTAACATTTATTAATGACCACTCTAGAAAAGTGTGGAATTTTGCTTTGAAATCCAAAGATAAGGCGATTGATGTGTTCAAGCATTTTCATGCCAATGTTGAAAGAGAAATGGGAAGGCAACTGAAATGTAATCGTGCAGATAATGGTGAAGAATACATGGGTCCATTTGAGACATATTGCAAGGAGCATGGAATTCGCTTGGAGAAGATAATTCTAAAAATACCTCAGTAAAAATAGAGTTGCTGAGAGAATGAATAGAACCATTGTGGAGAGAATCTGGTAAATGCACTCTCATGTTAAACTCCCGAAGTCCTTTTGGGATGAAGTAATGAGAACTACTGTCAACCTGATTAACCTTTCCCCTTCAATTCCATTTGATGAAGATATTTCAGAAAGAGTGTGGAATGAGAAAAATATTTCATATGATCATTTATGAGTCTTTGGATGAAGGGTATTCGTTCATATTCTAAAAAAGAGAGATCCAAGCTTGATTCTAAGGCTAAAGAATGCATCTTTTTGGGCTATGCTATTGAAGAGTTTGGTTAGTGGCTTTGTGATCATGTCAATAAGAAATTCATTTGAAGCAGAGATGTGGTATTCTTTGAAGATCAAACTATTGAAGATCTCGAGAAGCCTAAATTAGTAAAAAAAAAAAGGTTTCAGATCTCACATCAGAGTTCTCTAGTTCTGAGCAAAGTGATATAGATGAAGAAAACATTAGCAATGATGGTGAGTTTATTCCTAATACTGATGAAACTGACGAGGCTACTAATAAGCATGATGATCAGCCTCCTCCTGCACCACCAATTGAAGTCCAATTAAGAAGATCCACAAAAAATAAAGTGGCCTCCAAGAAATACTCTTCTCATAAGTATGTGATGCTTATTGACAGGGGAGAACCTGAAAGCTATGAAAAGTCTATGGTATGTGATCAGAAAAATGAGTGGTTAAATTCTATACAAGACGAGATGAAGTCTCTACATAAGAACCACATTTATGAGTTGAAAAAGAACAAATGGATTTTCAAAGTGAAGACTGAAAATAATACTTCACGACTAAGGTATAATGCTAGATTTGTTGTAAAGAGCTTTGGGAAGAAGGGAGTTGATTTTGAAGAAATTTTCTCATATATGGTCAAAATATCTTCTATTAGAGTTATTTTTTGTTTAGCTGCCAGCTTAAATTTGGAGATAGAACAACTTTATGCAAAGACTGCTTTCCTCCATGGAGAAAATTTATATGGATCAATAATATGGGTTTAAACTAAAGGTAAGGAGAATATATGGGTTTAAAGCTAAAGGCAAGGAGAATCTGTATGGACTTAAGCAAGCAACAAAACAGTGATACAAGAAATTTGAGTCTTTCATGACAAATCATTGATATTCAAAGATAACTGTTGATCACAGTGTGTTTATAAAGAAATTTCATGATGGTGACTTTATCATCATATTGCTTTATGTGGATGATATATTGATAATTTCCTATAATATTGACAAGATATGTTATTTAAAGAAAGAGCTTAGTAAGCCCTTTGTAATAAATGATTTGGGATCTGCCAATCAAATTCTTAGGATAAAAATTACTTGGGATAAGAAGAGAAGAAAACTATGGCTATCTTAAGAAAAATACATTGAAAAGATCTTGATAGGTTCAACATGAGCAAGGCAAAACTAATATGCTCTCCACTTATAGGTCATTGCAAGTTGAGTTCCAAACAATGTCTTTCAAGTGAGAATGACAAAAGAAAAATAAAAAAGTGTCTTATATTTCTGCAGTTAGTAGCTTGATGTATATTATGGCTTACACAAGACTAGATATTGCTCATGTTGTTGGAGTTGTGATCAGATTTCTTTCTAATTCCTGAAAGGAATATTGGCTAGTAGTGAAATGGATACTAAGGTATCTTAGAGGCACTTCCAGAATTTATTTATATTTTGGTGACAGAAAACCTATGTTGGATGGATACACAGATGCAGATATTACTAGTGAAATTGACTCTAGAAAATTTACTTATGGGTACTTTATTACTTTAGCAGAGGGAGCAGTTTATTGACAATCAAAGTTATAGAAATATATTGTCTTATCCACCACTGAGACTGAATATATTGTAATTAATGAAGCAAGAAAAGAGCTACTATGAATGAAGAAGTTTCTGTAAGAGATGAGCTTTGAGTAAGAGAAGTATGTATTATAGTGTGATAGTCAGAGTGTCATTCATTTTAGTAAGAATTCTATATTTCACTCATGATCAAAGCACATTAATGTGAGATATCGCTAGATTCTAAATGCATTAGAGATGAAATAGTTTCGGCTTGAAAAGATTCAAACAAATAATAAATGGCTCTGATATAATAATTAAAACTCTACCCATAAAAAAATGAGTTGCTTATAGGAATATTGTTGGTATGAAAGTTCAATTCACTTAAGTGTGAGGGGGAAATTTGTTAGAAGATCTCACTCAAATAGTGAAACCCATTACTTTTAATTTTTTTTAAAAAAGTTAATTTTATGGGACCTACCAACAATGAATGTTGAAGAAGTAAAGACATTGAATTTTTTTTTTCAAAGCACTGATTTTTCATTTTTTTTGTGGACACCTTGTTGTAAGTTGTTCACACTTGCAATAAAGAATTGAAATAAAAAAATTGTACAGAGAATTTTTTTTAAGAAAAGAAAAAAATTTATTTGTGTGAGATAATTTTTATGAGTAATAAAATAGTGAGACTTTATTTTTGATATTTTGAAATACTTACTGCTATTTTATGTTTATCTCTATTGTAAGTGATGTACTTCTAGAATATTTTTAGTTAAAAAAGCACCATATTTTTAAAAATAAAAACAAATAAAAAGTAAAATTAAAAAGGTAAAAAATTCTAATTGAAAAAAAAAAGTTAAGAGCAATAAAATTGAAAACAAAAATTCAAAACTAGTATATGTATAATTTTCTAAGACATTTACAAAATTATCTTAAAAAATAAACTTTATTTTAAAAATACTATATAAAATAAAAACATTTACACTTTTAGAAAAAGATTGAATAAATTTTTAAAAATACCTCATTCTTCTCTAAAACAAATTTTTTTTTAAAAAAATACATTTTCCTTCACTACAATCAATATTTTACTTCAATTTTCATCTTTTTTTTTTTCAAACTTCACAATTAAATAAAATATTCTTATAAATAAAAATTAATATTTTAAATTATTTTTAGCCTATAAAAATCATAATTTTTTTATAAATGAAAAAATCTTAATTTTAATTATAAAAAATAAATAACACTTAAAAGAATAAAAATAGTAAAAAATACAAAAATATATTAATAAAAATTGTTAAATTTATTTTTAAATAAATTTTATATTTTATACATATAAAAAAATATAAAAAACTACACATAATTTCATTATGTAGATATTATATAGATGTTTGATAGATATTATATGTATATTTCATAGATGTTGTATGTATATTATATATTTATTATCTAAATTATATATATTTTATGTAAAAATTATTGAATGTTGTATGAATATTGTGTGGATATTGTGAGAATAAAAAATTAAATAAATATTAAAAATATTATGTATATGCGTTATAGATGTAGTTTGTATTGTTGAGTATGTACTTTATAAATGTTGTATATATATTTATTTTTTTATGTATATATTAAAAATATGACATTAAATTTTTCAAATAAAAAACATAAATAAACCAAAATAGAAAAATGAAGAAAATAAAAATCAGGAAAAAAATAAAAATTAGCATTAAAAAAGTATAAATAAAAAAAAAATCCTGTGTGATATAAATTTGAAATCTATAAATTATAGTCTGTGTACAATATAATTATCTCTAATTTCTCATGTCTTCCTAAATCGGGCCTAGAGTTCATGATTTAAACTCGAGTTGGATTGAGTCGAGTTTCAGACAGTTAGTAAGACACCTTATTCATCAAAAAAGTATTGTTAATTTTCTATATATTTAATCATAAAAAAAATAAAAATCTTAAACTTTACTTTATGCAATTTTAATCATAATTTTTAATTTTGCCATTTAATGCATAAATACTAAGTTTTTGCAATGTTTTGATCATCTAACTTTTAATTAATTGCAATTTATTATAAAGCTCAACATTTATAATAATTGCAGATTATGTTTTTTGATAATAGTAACGTGACAACATTATATTACAAAAAAAATATATAATTGATATGTGCAATTATCAAAAAATTAAAAAGCTTATGATGAATTGCAAAAATTGAAAACTTATGCCTTTTTTTTTTCTTCAATAATTAAGCCTTTTTATAGGTTGATAAATTATAGAAATTTAAATCTGGGTCTGTTACTAAGTGTTGCTAATAATCCGTTTGCATTCAATTTTTTTAATAATATAAATAGTTAAAATGTACTTTAAAAAAACTCAAAATAAAAGAATTATAACACAATTAATTACTGATTTTCATTTTCTTTTTTCAATAAAAGCTTGGCTTTTGTCATTGCTTTTTGTAAAAAATTTACTGAAATAATTTAAAAAAGAAAATTTACAAAAATATTATTCAAATAAAAAATTTATAAAAATATTGCAAAAATAAAAAAAGATTAATAAAATTTAATACATGTTGATTATATGTCATATAAATAAAAAAATAATGAGCATGATATTTTAAAAGAATAACTTGATGTAAAGATTGCTTTTTTTTTTTTCATGATGATATGGAGTAACCAATAAGTTTAAAGCTAAAGGTAATGAGAATTTTATTTGCAGGTTAAAGAAAAGTTTGTATGGACTTGAGCAAATACAAAGACAGTGGCATAAGAAATTTAAGTATTTTATGACAGATTATGGATATGCAAAGACAAGTGCTGGTCATTATGTGTTTGTAAAGAAGTGCATGATGGTGACATTATCATTTTATTGCTTTATGTGGATGATATATAATAGTTGGTGATGATGCTGAGAATATATGATCTTTAAAGAAAGAGCTTAGTAAGCCCTTTGCAATGAAGAATTTGAGATCTGCTAAGTAAATTCTTAGGATGAAAATTATTTGAGATAGGAAGAGAAGAAAACTGTGGTTACCTTACGAAAAAAATATTATAAGAAAGCTCTTGACAGGTTCAACATGACCAAGGCAAAACTAATTTATTCTCCAATTGCATGTCATTTCACGTTGAGCTCCAAACAATGTCCTTCAAGTGAGAATGACAAAAGAGAAACGAAGAAAGTGTCTTATGCTTTTGTACTTGGTAGCTTAATGTATGTTATGGTTTAAACAAAATCGGATATTGCTCATACTGTTGGAGTTGTAAGTAAATTCCTTTTTAATCATGGAAAGAAATATTGGCTAGCAGTGAAATGGATACTAAGATATCTTATACGCACTTCCAGAATTTGTTTATGTTTTAGTGATGAAAAACCAGTTTTGGATGGGACACATATGTAAATATAACTGGTGACATTATCTAAAAAAAATTCACTTTCTGAGTATTTGATTATTTTTATAGGGAGAGTAATTTTTTGGCAATCAAAGTTATGGAAATGCATTGCTTTATCTACTACTGAGGCTGAATATATTGCAATTGCTAAAGTAAACAAAGAGCTACTATGGATGAAGAAGTTTCTATAAGAGTTGAGTTTTGAGTAAGCGAAATATATATTGTACTATGACAATCAGAGCGTTATTCATCTTAGTAAGAAATATAACTTTCATTCACAATCGAAACATATTGATGTAATATATCACTAGATTTGAAATGTACTAGAGATGAAATAGTTTCAATTTGAAAAAATTTATAGAAATGATAATGGCTCTGATATGATGAATAAAACTTTACCCATAGAGAAACTAGTTGCTTATAAGAAGATTGCCGGTATGAAAGTCACATCTACTTGAGTGTGAGGGGTGAGATTTATTGAAGTATCTCACTCGAATAGTAAGTCCCACCACTTTTAATTTAAAAACAAAGTCAACTTTATGGGATTCGCCAATAGCAAATGTTGAAGAAGTAAAGATACCAAATTTTTTTTTTCAAATGCATCAAATTTTTTTTTGTTTGTAGACAAGTTGTTGTAAGTTGTCCATGAGGAGGGAAAGCCTATCTCTTCAGTTTTAATATGCAGCAAAGAATTGAAAGAAAAAAAATTGTGTAGAGAATTTTTTTTAAGGAGAGAAAAATTTAATTGTGTGAGATGAAAGGGGAAGAAAACCTGATTCTCCTAAATGAAAGGGGAAGAAAACTTAATTCCCCTAAAACCTAAAATATGCATAGATCACTAGATTATTCAAATTAAATTGCAAAGGGTAGAATTGCGTACCTGACATCATCGTATGTTGATGCTGAAGACGATTCTGAGGTTTGTCACCTTCCAGGGGATACACACTCTAGGTTATGCGGAAGCACTACTGAAGGAATGTAATGTTCTCTAAAATTGTTATGTTCCCCTGGAGACCACGACCCCTTATTTATAACTGATGATGATGATTAATTTCTATTTTGGTCCTTCAACAAAACAGAAATTCTTATCGGTCTCTACACTTATAATCCTATTACAATTAGGACACCTCAATAGTCAACAATCTTAATTTGATCAAAACTTTAATTGACTATTTTAATTTGACTGCAATACATATTTAATATTTAAATATATTTAGCCCATACTTATGATTAATTAGAGGATTAATTTTATCAATATAAAATTAGTTCTAACAATCTCCCACTTGGGCTAACATATATTAAATATAAATGTATATACCTTAATGAGCTCATAAAAGCAGTCATACTAAAAGTGCCTCAAACAATCTCGTCCATTGATTATATCGATAAAGGACTGAAAGATCAGCCGCCACATTCATCGTGACTCAAACCACCATCAATCACATTACCAATACTCTCAAATAACATAGATCAATAATAGGAGTGTAGCATGGAAACTACATGTAATGTGATCTAATCATGCTTGTTTCCAACTGGTCATACTTTAGTGAGATCAATCAATAATAATACAGAGTGTAACAAAATAAATACTTTATTTTCTGCAGAAACTGAGTATTAATAACATAATATATCCATTACAAAACAGAGTATACACAAATATAATGTAACCATAATGAACAAACTCCCACTGAAACTAAATAGTCTCAAATAATGTGACACCCATATGAGCAGTGTGCTCATGAAAAACTTTCGGTATCACAGCCTTAGTGAGCGGATCCGCAATCATGGAGTTCGTTCCAATATGCTCTATGGATATCTGTCCACTCTGTACTCTCTCCCTCACAGCCAGAAACTTTATCCCAATGTGTCTCGATCGAGAAGAGCTTCTGTTGTTGTTGGAGAATAAAACCGCTGAGTTATTATCACAGTATTACTTTAATGGTCTTTCAATGCCATTCACAAATGCGCAGCCCTGTGACAAAGTTCCTCAGCCAGATTGCCTGATTGGATGCCTCATAACTTGCTACAAATTCTGCTTCCATGGTGGAGGTAGCTACTAGAGTTTGTTTCACACTCTTTCAAGAAATAGCACCGCCAGCCAAGAGATATATGTAGCCTGATGTGGATTTCCGACTGTCTTGGCATCCCACGAAATCAGAATCAGTATACCCAATGATCTCAAGCTGATCTGATCGCCTGTATGTGAGCATATGTCCCTTAGTTCTTTGAAGATACCTCAAGACTCTTTTGGCTGCTTTCCAATGATCCATTCCTAGATTACTGAGATATCATCCTAACATGCCAACTATGAATGAAATATTTGGACGAGTGCAAACTTAAGCATACATCAGACTCCCAACTGCTGACGCATAAAGAATCTTCTGCATCTCCTGAATCTCAAGTTCACCCTTTGGACACTGATCAAGACTGAATTTATCTCCTTCAGCAACTGGGGTATTAATTGGTCTACTGTTATGCATACTAAATCTCTTGAGCACTTTCTCAATATAGCCCTTTTGTGATAATCCAAGAATACCTCGAGTATGGTCTCGATGTATTTGAATCCCTAATACAAAAGAAGCTTCGCCTAAATCTTTCATCTCAAAGTGTTTTGAGAGAAAGACTTTGGTCTCGTGCAGCAAGTCCTTACAGTTAGTAGCAAGCAATATGTCATCCACATATAAGACCAAAAAGATAAACCTACTCCCACTGAACTTGTGATACACACAATCTTCCACAGCATTTGTCTCAAAATCAAAAGAGACAACTACTTCATGGAACTTGAAGTACCACTGACGAGAAGCTTGCTTGAGTCCATAAATGGATTTCTTTAATCTGCATACCAGTCGCTTTGGGTTTCCAGACACAAAGTTTTCTGGCTGCACCATATAGATAGTTTCATCAATGTCTCCATTGAGAAACGCAGTCTTCACATCCATTTGATGTAACTCAAGATCAAAATGTGCAACTAGAGCCATGATCGTCCTAAAAAAGTCCTTCGATGATACTGGAGAGAAGGTCTCTTTATAGTCAATTCCTTCTTTCTGAGTGAAGCCTTTAGCTACAAGACGTGCCTTATATCTTTCCACATTACCTTTAGAATCCCTCTTGGTTTTAAATATCCATTTGCAACCAATGGGTTTCTTTCCTTCAGGTAATGGAACAAGATCCCAAACTTGATTGTCTTGCATAGATTTATATTCTTCACTCATTGCCTCAATCCACTTATAAGAGTTGGAATCTTGTATGACATGATGAAAGTTGATTGGATCATCTTCCACCATGTCTACAATGTCCTCATGTTCCTGAAGATATACTACATAATCATCTGGAATGGCATTTCTTCTCTCTCTAGTGGACCTCCTTAAAGGCACAGGTTCTGGCTCAAATTCTTGAGGTTGTTGAGCTTGTTCTTGAGGAAGTTGTTTAACATTGTCTTGTATTGGAACTTGATGTGCTTCTGAAACAGTGACAGGAGTAGGAATCAGAACATTGTTAGGAGCAATGATAGGAATCGATACTGAGTGTTCCTGACTCGATTCCTCCTCAAAGACAATGTTTCTAACCTTACTTCTCCCTCCAAACTCAACATCCTCAAAAAATTTTGCAATTCCCGTCTCAAAAATAGATCTGGAAGTAGGATTATAAAACTTAAAACCCCGAGATCGCTCAGAATAACCAACAAAGTAGCTACTAACAGTTTTGGAGTCCATTTTTGTCTCATTAGGCCTATAAGGTCTAGCCTTAGCAGGACATCCCCAAACATGAAGGTGCTTTAGACTGGGCTTGCATCCAGTCCAAAGCTCATAAGGTGTTTTTGTAGCTGCTTTAGTTGGTACTCTGTTAAGAAGATAGACTGCTGTCTTTAATGCTTCTCCCCACAGAGACTTAGGTAAAGAAGAATGACTAATCATACTTCTAACCATATCCATTAGAGTCCTGTTACGTCTCTCAGATACACCATTCATGCTGGGTGTACCAGGCATGGTGTATTGAGGGACTATACCACAGTCCTGCAGGAAAATAGTAAATGGCCCTGGACGTTGTTCACCTGAACCGTCATATCTGCCATAGTACTCACCTCCACGGTCAGATCTAACAGATTTAATCTTCTTTCCGAGTTGATTTTCAACTTCGGCCTTATAAGATTTGAAAACGTCCAGAGACTTAGATTTCTCATGAATGAGATATAGGTACCCATAACGTCAGTAATCGTCTATGAATGATATAAAGTATCTTTGACCATTCCTAGTTGCTGTAGGGAATGGGCCACAGATGTCCGTATGTATCAACTCTAAGACGTTTGATGACCTATTGGCACCTAATCTCTTTTGTTTAGTCTATTTACCTTTAATACACTCAACACAGGAGTCTAAATATGTGAAATCAAATGTATTTATGATACCATATGACACAAGACGCTCTATTCTAGATTTGGATATGTGACCCAAATGTCTGTGCCATAGAGCAGCTGAGTTATTCATATTCAGCTTCCTTTTGGTACCTATAGTACTAACTTGCAGGGTCTCATTATAAGAGGCATCGATATCTAACATATATAGATTATGAAGTGCATACAAGAAACCAGTACCTAAAATTTTTGAATCCATAGATAAAGTAACTTTATTGTTTCCAAATGAACAAGTAAAACCAGATTTGTCCAAATGGGAAACAAAAATTAAATTCCGCCTAAAAGACGGAATAACAAAAGTATCTACTAGATCCAAAAAAATTTCAGTTCTTAAACGCAATCTAAAATGTCCTATTGCTTCTACTTCTACCGGTTCGTCAGTTCCCATATAAACGTATCTTTCACCGTCAGTTGGCTTTCGGTAACTTAGGCAACCCTGCATTGAAACACTTATGTGACTAGTAGCACCAGAATCTATCCACCAAGTGTTTCTAGGTACCGAAGTTAAATTAACTTCAGAACAGACTAAAACCAAATATTTTCCCTTATCAGCAGTCTTATTATCAATATTTTCATTCATAGGGATAAAGTTGGGATTACACGACATGCTAGCTGAATTCAGAGAAAATAAATAATAAATAAATGACATAAGCTCACAATCCATAAAAATTGAAACAAATCACAGAAGTAGAGTTCAAATATTGGAAACAAAATACCAGACACAACATTAATATTCTCATATTTGGACATAAAATATTAACTGTAATTGGTATCTCAACGCAATAATCAAATATTGACAATTCAGTCATGTCAAATAATAAACCTTCATTTGGGCCGATTTATTATCCACATGGACGAACACATAATAATTATCACATATTTATTACCGCAATGCATTCTCAATTCAGCCAGATAGCAACCTTCCTTTGGGCCGGTATGCTACCCGCAATGAATTTTAATACACCTGTCTAATATTCCAAATAAATTAATTTACACAATAGAGGTCACTTTGGTAACTTTTTGCTTCAATTAATTTATTATTAAAAATATTAGACACAATCAGGACTAAAATATCAAAATTTAAACTCAATTGAATTAAATTTTAAATTACAATCAAAATTGCAATTTTAAAATTAAATGATTTTTTTTAAAATAAAAAAAATTAAAAAAAAAATGATTTAATCGGATTCCAAGAAAGGAATCGGAGAAGCTTGTTCTTCTAAACCAAAACGATTAAATCATTCCTTTCGCCAAAACGATTTAATTTTTTTCCCGATTTAATCGAAGATCAAATCAAAATTTCATAAAGATTTAATCAATTAATTAAAATTCTTAACTTTTCTGAATTTAATAATTAATAATTAATTTTAACAATATCATATAAGGATTTTAATTAATTGATTAAATCCAGAAAATATAATATATATCAAATCCTTAACTGATATTAATTGATCAATATAATAATAAGATAAAAAGTACTGTGAGATACTAAGATCAAATCCAGAAAATATATATATTTTAAAAAAATTAAATTAAATAGTAAGTCAAGAATTTCTGCTTTATGTTTCCTTGGTGTTGATTGTATTATATAAAAAATTATTTATCAGTTAAGTACTTTTTATCACAGAAAATTTCTCACGAAGAACAATTTTTTTTAATTTTAAATTAATTAATTTATATAATTAATCAACCAAAAATTAATTAATTCCAGAAAAAATTACATACACAAATTCAAGTCTAGAAATTTGAATTTTCCAGAATCAATTAAATAATCACAGCAATTTAATCCGAAAACTTAGCAATCTAGCATAGGGCTCTGATACCAATTGAAAGGGGAAGAAAACCTGATTCTCCTAAATGAAAGGGGAAGAAAATTTAATTCCCCTAAAATCTAAAATATGCATAGATCACTAGATTATTCAAATTAAATTGCAAAGGGTAGAATTGCGTACCTGACATCATCGTATGTTGATGCTGAAGACGATTCTGAGGTTTGTCGCCTTCCAGGGGATACACACTTTAGGTTATGCGGAAGCACTACTGAAGGAATGTAATGTTATCTAAAATTGTTATGTTCCCCTGGAGACCACGACCCCTTATTTATAACTGATGATGATGATTAATTTCTATTTTGGTCCTTCAACAAAACAGAAATTCTTATCGGTCTCTACACTTATAATCCTATTACAATTAGGACACCTCAATAGTCAACAATCCTAATTTGATCAAAACTTTAATTGACTATTTTAATTTGACTGCAATACATATTTAATATTTAAATATATTTAGCCCATACTTATGATTAATTAGAGGATTAATTTTATCAATATAAAATTAATTCTAACATGAGATAATTTTTGTGAGTGACAAAATAATGATATTTTATTTTGGGTGTTTGAGAATACTTATTATTTTTTTGAGTTTATTTCAATTGTAAATGTTGTGCTTCTAGAATATTTTATAGAAAAATCTCTCTTGTAATCTTATTATTTATTAGTGAAAAAAATTATTTAAATTTTATTCTGTGGATATAGTTCAAATATAAAGGGTAAACCTCATTAAATATTAATGTTCTTTTTGTATTAATTATTTGTATTTTCCTCATATTTTATTCGTTTATTACTAATTTATCTCGAGCCCACTAATTTCGCTGCTCTGCAAAATTTTGTTTTTGGGAATTATTTTTTTTTAAATTTTCTCTGCACAAATTAAAGTTTATAATACTGACTATCGTGAAAAATGATGAAATCAACTATTATCTCAGACGATATTTCTCTATAAACAATGACTAAAGTAAATTTGAAGGCAATGGAGAAAAAGCGTAAAAAGCAAATAAAAAAAAGTTTAACGAGAATCTTCAATGAAAACGAAGAAAAAGAAGAAGCATAACTGTATTTGAAGAAGAAACAGCAAAAAAAAAAATGAATAGAAAGGAAGAGAAAGAAAAAGTTGAAAAAGCATCATATATATTTTTTAAAAAGTAAATAAAAAGTAAAATTGAAAAGTAAAAAATTATAAATGAAAAAAAAAAGTTCAGAGTGATAAAATTGAAAACAAAAGTTCAAAAGTAATATATGGTATAATTTTCTAGGATATTTACACAAATATTTTAAAAAATAAAATTTATTTTAAAAATACTACATAAAATAAAAAAAATTACATTTTTAGAAAAAAAGATTGAGCAAATTTTTAAAAATTCCTTACTAAAATAAAAATTTTTTGTTCAAAAATTCCACTTCCTATATTATAATTAATATTTTACTTCAATTTTTATATTTTTTTCAAACTTCACAATTAAATAAAAATATTCGTATAAATAAAAATTAATATTTTAAATTATTTTCAGAAAATCATAATATTTTAAAAATAAAAAAATTTAATTATAAAAAATAAATAACATTTAAAAATATAAAAAATTAAAATATAAAAAATATATTAATAAAAATCATTAAATTTATTTTTTTAAATAATTTTATATATTATACACATAAAAAAATAAAAAATATATATAATTTTATTATATAGATGTTTGATTAGATGTTCTGTGTATGTTTTGTAGATATTGTATGTATATTATATATTTATTATTTAAGTTGCGTATATTTTATATAAAAATTATTAAATATTATATGAATATTATGATAATAAAAAAAATAAAATTAAATAAATATTAAAAATTTTATATAAATATACAGTAGATATATTATAAATATTGTAGATATAGTTTATATTATTGATTGTGTATTTTATTTATGTTATTTATATATATATATATTAAAAATATGATATTAATTTTTTTAAATAAAATATATAAATAAAATAAAATTAAAAAAAATGAAAAAAATAAAAATTAGCATTGAAAATGTATAAATGAAAAAAAATACCTTGCGCCGCAAATTTGAAATATACTATAAGTTATGGTTCACGTACAGTGTGATTATCTCTAACTTCCTCATATCTGTCCATGGGTCTAGGATTGAGCCTATAGTACTTGATTTAAACTTGTGTCGGGTTGAGTTGGATTTTAGACTTTTAGTAAGACAACTCATCCTATAAAAAAAGGTAGGAAAAATGATACCTCCTAAGTATTTTTAAAATTTTTTATTTTTTTATAAAAAATATTTTAATTATTTTATTATAAATTTATAATAAACTATATGAAATTTATAAATTTATTATAAAATAATTATAAATTAATTATAAACTCTTTGTAATCTAATAAAAATATGGTATTTTGATAAATATTTTATAAATTTTAATATTTTGATAAATATTTTGTAAATATAATATATTTGAATTTATTTTTAATTTTTTTATATTTTTATCAAAACCCAAAAAATAAAATCTTAATCTTTACTTTATGCAATTTTAATCATAATTTTTAATTTGCCATTTAATGCATAAATACTAAGTTTTTATAATATTATGATCATGTAATTTTTAATTAATTCGAATTGGTTATAAAGCTCAACATTTATAATACTTATAGATTATGTTCTTTTTATAATAGTAACGTGACAACATCACATTAATATATATATATATATATATAATTGATATGCGCAATTATCAAAATTAAAAAGCTTCTTATGAATTGTAAAGTGAAAACTTATGGCTTTTTTTTCTCCAATAATTAAGCCTTTTTACAGTTTGATAAATTATAGAAATTCAAATTTGGGTCTGTCAGTAAGTGTTGATAATCTGTTTGCATTCAAATTTTTTTAATAATATAAATAGTTAAAATGTAATTTAAAAAATAACTAAAAAAAGAATTATAACACAATTAATAACTGATTTTTGTAAAAAGTTTACATAAATAATTTAAAAAAGAAAAATTACAAAAATATTATTCAAATAAAAAATTTATAAAAATACTGTATAAATAAAAAAATTAACAAAAATTTAATGCATATTGATTATATGTCATAAAAATGAAAAAGTAATGTAAATGATATTCCAAAAGAAAAATTACTACTTGGCATATATATATATATATATATATATATATAATTTTAAATTTCAATTTCAATGGGATATTGTACACTACCAAGTATAGAACACATTTACAATCGCGTAGGCTGAGAATCAGGGATAGGGACGAAGATGGCAATTGTTCGTATCATCTTCCCTCTTCAGTAATCCTAAAATTTGAAGAGAAGCTTTGATCTATTACCTTATTTTAATGTTTCATTCATAAAATTTGAGTTTGTAGGCCACTCCCATAAAATACACCAAAAAAAGAGGGAAATGAAGTTTCTAGGGGAAAAATATATATAGATATATATATAATATTTTACCTTGATCATGAGTAGTAAAGACCACTTCCTCTCAAAACTGAATAAATTAGAAAAGGCACTTCAGAAAAAAATTAATGAAACTAATAAAGTTTTAGCATTTACAATGCTTATTTGCACAAATATTTTGTTTTACACCAAATTCATGCATATGCAATCAGGGAACATGAGAGCTCTACTACATGGGGGTTCTAACAAGTAGGGGCGAAAATAAGTGGAGTCAGAAGGGGGTTGACGACTTCCTGGCCGGCATCCGAACGTGTATTTTTAAGCTGAATTTCTGCCGGTCGGAGCAGTAGAGGTGGAGGCCCAGCCCCCCAACCTCCATCTCCTCTTTACATAGGTTGAAGAACCTCTTCCCAAACAGCTGGTACCGCTAGGCCAACAAGCAGTAAAAGTTATTCAACTTCTACTGCCTTGAAAATCTTCTTTATAAACTTCATCTCTTTGACTCATCTTGGAGCACAAGCTCTTTAAATTTGCATTTATTTTTTACATGGATCAACATTTTCCAAGTTTTCAATTTTTTCTTTCTGCTGGAACACATCTTTCCAGCAAATTTTTTTTTCGGGGTTGCCTCTTCACTAACAACTACAAGAAGGCTCCTCCTCAAAAGCGACATCTTGGGAATGTCCATAATTCTTCAAACTCCTTAGAAAATGTCTCGTGGCCCTTCAGCATACTCAACAAATCATGATTAGTTTTTGATATGCAAAGTTCTTAAAACAACATTTCAGCTTACGTACTTGATGATCCCTTTAAATTTTCAATTTTTCAAAAATTACAGTTTATACACTTGATGGTCTATATTCATTTTTCAGTTTAAAGACATAAAGGTCTGCATTTTTTTTCAGTTTAAAAACATGAAGGTCCACATTGTTTTTTCCAATTTAAGGACATGGTGGCCTTTATCAAAGATTTTGTAGACATTTTAGTTTAAGGACATGATGGTCCCATCACAAATCATGTTTTTGACAACTCAAAACACAAGTTATGAAAACACAATTCTAAGACAAGTTTCAATTTTTGGACTTGTTGGCCCCATTAAAGAAATCTTTTCTTCAAAACGTAAATCCATAACACAAATACACACCATTATACCATCAAATACAAACTTGATGAAGGTATGCTTCATCGTGAATAAAAAACATGAAAATTTAAATTGAAAATTCATAAAATCTGACTCAAAACATTTCAGCATATTAAAATTGATCTTGTACCAAAAACAAGGCCCCCCAAAGATCATTGATGGAATTGAAAGAACACACACACACACACACACACACAAGCTTCAATCATGGAACCAGCAAGCACAAAAACAGAGTATAACAGAGAACAAAAGAAAACTAATTTAGGAGAGGAATCAACTTGTCATATGCTGGCTTTTGGAAGGAAGAAAAGAAGAACTTTAGATAAAAGACTTGCAGCAAAACATAAGCAAATTAAAAATAAAAATACAAAGAAATTTAACTATGAAAATTGCTGTTTTTTTTTTTCTTTTCTTCTTCATTTTCTTCCTTTACCTTTCCTTACAATTTTTTTTAATGAAATTACATTTCCAGCAACCTCCCTTTTATAAAAGAGATTTGATTCTCTTAATAAAAAACAAGTATAATCTGACACCATACTTTCTCCTTGAAACAAGGATAATCACTCCTTTTTTACGTAAAAGTTATCACAAGTTCGCAACAGCATAATTAAAATTAATATTAAATTAACAAAAATCTCAGCAATTCTATCAGGTTCTCTATAGGACTTTTTGTATGTGGTCTGAGTGTACACCGATCACTTTTCACAATTATGAGGAGTTAGGTGGAGTTCTAGATAGAAATAAGGCTAAATAATCACATTCTTCTTTATTCAGATTCACCCATTGAAGAGGTTGTTTTCCTTCCTCTCTAAATGTTTCCCTTAATGCTGCTTCAACATGTGATATTTGACTTCTAATGGCAACAACAAACTGTTTATGCCTAGATGCCATTGTATCATCACAACTATGTACATGGCTCAACCTGACAACCCTCTCAAACTCTTCCAACTGTTTAAAAAATGCAGTTCAAGCTAAGCAATACAAGAGAGGTGATGCAAAAGCCAATAGTTGAACCAGTAAATGTTGAAAGTGCTATTCAAAGGGATTCTTGATCTCAGTTTGGTTGGTGACAAAATTCAGGATATAGGAAGATCGAGATGGGAGAGCTAAAATTAATATTTTACTCAATTAGGAAAGATTGATATTCAAGTTACCCGGGGTATGACTGATGGGCCTCTAATCCCGAAATTAATATATATAAAAGAATAAAAATTTAAGAGAGGCATTGCGAAATTTAAAAATTAAAGGACCATAATGTACCTGCCATTTTGCAGTACCTAAAGCAGTTTGTAGCTATCAAGACACTTCATCTAGATCCTCCCGCTTTGGTCCCTCTTTATTCTCTCTTGTTCACATCTTATATGCTGATTGCATTCTGGACAAACAAATAAAGCAAAGAATGGTTATTGCATACAAACCTCATAAATACAGCTTTTGCAACACAAGAAAACAACTTCAAATTGTAAACAAATCAAATTAGATAAAACTTGCTCCAAAGTTATACAAAGGAGCTCGTTTGGTACTAGCAATCTATTCTACAGGTCCACCAAGGCTCACTATAATAAAAATATTAGAGCACAAATCCGAAAATTATTTTACAAAGCTTTATGATGAAAAACTTACTAACACACATCCACAAGATTATACTCCATAATGTAACATATTAAATTCAAACAAAAAAATAACCCAAACCCACAAGAGAAAAGGCCTAAAAACTGAGTAAGAAAGCATATATAGACAACCCAGAAGCCAACATACACCCCTTGGTTTGTATGTCAAATTCAGCATTATTCTCATCTATAGGAGTTGGAAGAATACCTCTTCAAGTAATGACAGGATCCTGGTTAGCCACCATTGGCTCTGTTCTTGTAACAAGGCCTCAAATTTTTGGTTAGTTTCCTATTACATGGCTTCTGAAATGCTCTCCTTTTTTTTCTAATGCGGAGAGCAAGCAAATCCAGCAAGAGGGTCCATGTTATCCACACAATTCATCAATAAGAAGATCCTTGTTTTGCCATTAAGAACAGCAGCTCAACCGGCATGTCTCATACCATTATTTGAGAACAAAGAAATAAAACGACAAAAAAAAGTTATCAAACGAAAAGCTAAGATTCAGCTGACAGACATACATGTCAGTGAACTTTAAAAAAAAATCCAGTTAAGATTATAATAAAGGTTATTATTCAGTCAAGGTAATTAATTTTAAAATCCCAAAATGAAACGTCATTCGATAAAGAGAATATATAACTAAGAAAACATTTTTATTTTATTTAACATCTATCATTGGCAAATGGGAATACATATAGAACTCAAATGCAAACATCCAAAACTTGGTGTTACCAATAGCCTCTTTCTGTTGCATTCTGTAAGATACACATTGCTTCACTTTGCAATGCAGCTGAATTGTTAAAAAAATGAAAGTATCCTACCTTTGTCTTTTTCTTTTGTTCCATTTTCTAGCCAATATTTACAATCCTCCTCAGTGTCCTATTTTGCACCAACTTCAATACAAAAAATGAGGATAAAGGACCACGTCTCAAAAACTAATAAATTACAATTCATTCAACAAGTACACTTGCAGCTATCATAAGTGATTACACGGCCCTCCCTGAAATGAGTGGTTTTGGAGGGGATAAAGATCTAATTTCAGGCGCAGAACTCGGAAACATTATGTTTAGTTTGTGCATGAGTATGTCAGCACTAGAAGGAATTTCATTCAGAAGAAACTGCTGCACGAAAGGTTTCTTAAACCACTCCATAACAGAATCCCCTGGGGCTCTTAACACCACCTTGCTAACCTCAAATGGAGACTCTACTAAGCTCAACATCTGTGCAACCACAATCTTCAAAGTGGGTCCTGTAACCAATTTGATGCGCCTTGGAATAACACCATAGTACAACATGCGCTTTCTGAACCTATGGAAAGTGTGCACAACTGCTATAAGAGCAGCTCCTACTGACAAGTTCCTGACATCAAGGGACCAAGCAATATGCTGATCAAAAACTATGGCTTTTGGGAAAAGCTTATTCTCATAAGCAACTTTCCAAACACATCGAGCCCGATTTATTTGCCCCATAAGAACAAGGTAATTGAGCAAAACATTAACAAAGTACCTTGCTGCCCCTTCTTCCAATTCATAATCAATGCCGTGAAAAAAGTCCCTCACAAGGGCTAACACAGGTTGTTTTCTCTGTTCTGGACCAGTGAATAGCCCACACATAAAAGCATGTGCCTTATGTCTTGTAGCACCAAGGATTGACATTAAATGTCTCTCATTTTGCTCTTCCTGGCATCGGACAAGATGAGCAAGAATTGATGTGTAAAGTATGAGATCCACTTTAGCAGCAGAATTCACATAAGTCTCTAGGAGAGGCTTGGCTGATTCATATAAGCCATTTTTCATGCAAGACTCAAACAATTGCCTGATTATAAAATTATTTGTTCTTATCCCTGATGAATCCATGAAGCGTAGCCACCTCAAGGCAAGGTCAGCAGAACCTTCCTTTATGTACACCATTAAAACATCACTTGCACTCACATCAACAGAAAATCCTATGGCCTTCATTTCAAGCAAAACTTTGGCAGCCACGTCGACAAGCTTCTTACTAGCCAGAAGCGTCAAAAGGGAAGTGTATGTACTCATACCTGGTCTCATACCAGTATTAGTCATAGAGTTATACAGCTTCATTGCAGAATCTACTTGTCCAGAGGCAGCATGCATTTCAAGAAGACATGAATAAGTGGATGGAGTAGGTAGAAATCCAGCCTTTTCCATATCTTGAAAGATAGACATTGCAATATCAAGCTTTCCCGACTTCGCATGGGATTCAACAATCAGTGTGTATAAACCATAGTTAGGCCTAAAGCCAGCTTTCTTCATCTCATCCCAAAGCTTAAGAGCAGTATCTAGCTTCCCAGCCTTTGTATACGACTCAATCAAAGACACAAACATAATTGCTGATGGCCTATGCCCAAAACCCCTCATTTCCATGTAAACCTTCATAGATGTGTCCAACCTCCCTGCTTTTCCCATTGAATCAACAAGTGAGGAAAATATGCCAAAGCTTGGTCGAAAATTCCTTCCTTTCATCTCTTGGAAAAGCTTAAATGCCACATCAAGACGACCTGATTTTGCCAAGCTTGGGATCATCAACTCATATGTCGAGCCATCCAATGAACATGGTGCTGCTTCCATGCTTTCATATATCTCAAATGCTTTATACGGCAAGCCCTTATTCAGAAACAAGTTCATAAGTGCATTATATGTTTTTGTGTCGATTTTACAGCCTGAATCTTGAACCTTCTTGAAAAAACAAAATGAAAGCTCCAACTTCTCTGCTTTAGCCAGGTGCTGAATCACCCTATTATATGCACAAAATGAGGATATCCCACCCTCACTCGAATCTTGAACCATCTCATCGAACAAAGACTGAATTCCATCAAAATCTCTATTTTGATTCAACCCATCAAATAACAACAAATAACATTCATCATTTGGCACATACCAAGATTGCCTCTTGGCCCATTTATACAAACTCATCGAAGCATCAGTTTCATTGACAATTTTCAAAGCTTGAACTATATGAGTCATATTTGGCACAAATTGGAGCTTATCCAATTGGGTCTCCAGTTCTGGACCCCATTTCCACCTCTTAACAACCTCAACAATCTTAGCAACAGCAGTAACATTCACAAAAGGCTTCTTCAACCCACCGACCATCACATGGTCATCAAGTCCAGGCTCAACGGACCTTATACCCTTACCACAATAAATCACGCTACCCGACTCATCTAAATACTGTATATCCTCAGTCCACTGAGCAGGCCTACCTTCAGTGTTATTCACATTACAATAATTTCTCCCAAAGTAAGCGTTTTTACCAAAAATATTAGAATGAATGAAAGAATTGGAGTTCTTTAATAGGTAAGAAATTGACAAAATAGAATTAATACCCAACAAAGAGCTTGGGGAATTGAGTTTATCACAAGTGTCAATTACAAAATTTGTGGAGAAATTAGAGTTTTGTGCACTTAAAGCCTGAAACGGAGGCCTGGAGCTAGGGTTTCTGGAAAGTGAATAAAGTTTTCTAGGGCACAATCTACTGCGATAAAACATTGAATTTAAGAAAAAAAAAAAGGTTGCGGTTTTAGGAGTTTTGAGATACTTACCAGTAACCAGAACCCTTGACCTAAGCAGGTGAGAAGAAGACAGATCGGATTCAATGGGGAATGAGAGCTTGAAGAAGGAAACTAACCACACGGTCATACGACAGGAAGGATTTGCCGCTTTGCATACATGGTTTAAAAGTGAAAAATAATTATATTTTTTGTGATAAATTTTTAAATTTAATTATTATGCTATTAAAAATAATTATTTTTAATATAATTTTAAATAAATTAGTCTATGTATAAAACATAAAGAAAAATTCAAATACATTATATATAATAATTAAATTACATATGAACTAACCAATATTGAAAAAAACTAATGAATATATAAACAATCCACTCATAAATTTAAGTCAATAAGATTTTATTTAAATTTATATATTAAATAAAAATTTTCAAAAACAAATATTGAGTTAAATTTGGAGTGATTCATTGACAATTTTCCTCGTTTGCAACTCTAACAATCAAGAATTCAATTTTATAATTTTTAATTCTCATACAACTTGCAAGCAACAATGTTTATTTTCCTTATATGTACGTTTTTTGCTATGCATATTCATGCCATGATAAGTTGATGGAGGTTTTTATTTTTATTTAATTAGAAGTGATTTATATATTTTAATAATTTATTTCTTGTAATTACATATTTTTATTTCATGATATTGTCATATTGTTAATGTCTTCTGATATTGTCACATCATAAATGTGTTATAATTTAAAATAATTTAATTATGCTCCATTTATATTTTATGAATACATATTTTTAAATTTTTTTATGGTGTACTAAAAATTATCATTATAAAAATTAAAATATCTGTATATATATATATCTTATGCTAAAATAACTCTCGCACAATATTATATCAATGTCATTATTTCAAATTTTCTAATTTTTAATATTTTAAATTAAAATTAAAATTATTTATTATATAATAGATATTTATTTAGAGAGTTTAAATATAATTAAAATTTATATTTGATATAAATTTATATTTATTTGAAAAGTTTAAATAATAATATAATATAATATTTAATATTAATAATAATTATATTCAGTGGCGAAACCAGGATCGAGTTGAAGAGAGGGGCACAATTTTTTAAGTAAAAAAATTATAGATAATTTTATATTTAATTTTATTTTTATATTAAAAATTAATATAAATAGTTAGTATTAATATTTATATTTAAATTTATTTTTATATTAAAAATTTAAATATTAATATTTTTGTCATTTTATTTTAATATTTAAATATTATTTAAAAAATTATACAATATATATTATTTTTAAATAATGTTTATATATTTTTTGAGATATTTCAAAAAAATATAAACTAATTATTTTTTAATAAATTTATATGATAGATTTTTTTTACAAAATAATTAATCTAAATACAAAAGTTTAAACCCAATTTATAAATAAATTGCAACATAATTATTAATATCAATTTTAGGATATAAATTAAAAATAATTAAAAGTACTATATATGTAGAGTAAATTTATCATTTTAATATATATATTGTAAAGATTTTAATGTAATATATAATATATATTATATATTTATACATATAATATATATATATATTATATAAATATAATATATATTTATACATCAAATATATTAAATAAAAAAAATATATATAATATAAATATGTATATATATACTTTGATGAAGAGGGAGCAATATTTATACACATATAATATTTTTTTTTGGTAAAATATACACATAGTATAATTGTGTGTGTATATACACACTATATTATTAAGAGGGGGGGCCTAAAGCCCCCACGTGATCTCACATAGGGCCGCCCCTGATTATATTTATTTAAAAATTTTAAATATAATTGTAATATATTATTTGATAATGATAATAATTATATATATAGTTAAATCATTACTCGTTAAAAAAGAAAAAGTAATTATTTTATTTATAATATAATATAGTTGAATAAATTATTAGACGACCATTTATTAATAAATTTAAATCAATCCTTAAAGAAAAAATATTTATGATTATTAATTTTGAAGAAAGTTGATATGAAAAAAATAATTATTTGCTTAAAATGATTATAAGCGCTGAAATTAATATATATATATATTGCACAAAAATATTCGGAACTTTGTGTGGAACCTTTTTTTAATATTTATTTATTTATTTTAATACAAGTATGGTATGAAAGATGAAAAATTAAGTTTAAATATATTGCTCAAGAGAATATGCAATTGAAGAGCTCAACTGAACCCTATGATATAGAATCTTGATAACAAAGAGGTCATAAGAAGTACTTGCAGTGGCTCAGTAGCAAATACTCTCTGGTATTTGTTGATAGCAATTCATAATGCGATCAATTCCCACCAAGCCACAGGCATCCAACCTTCGGTTTTCAGGAGGAAGAGAGAACAATTGGGCAACATAAATGCATAAAATATTGCTCCCTGGAAAATATCAAGCTTCTTTAGACCTCCAATTTGTGTCTATTGCTCGTAAATTTTCACGCAGTAAACTTCTTCGTATCCTTGCAAAAACAACAGATATATCCCATTTTAAAAGAAGTCAACAAGCTCTTACAATTTTTACAACATTTGTTTGACAATCAGTTTTATGTTTAATGTGTGCAAAATAGACATTGGTGAGAAAATAATTTAAACACGTTCTTTGGCCTTTAGTTCTTTATCAAGCCCTTCATTGTTGTCTAGGTAATTTCATTCAAACAAGTTGTTAATGCCTAAAACGAATAGAAAAATGCCTGTGAAATCATATTAAATCTTTTACATCCAAGAATTAGACTACAAGAATGCTCTTTCCAACAAGGAATCTCACAAACGCATTGCTTAATTTTTGAAAAATGAGAAAATTATATGGATACGGCTAATTGATTTGAACTTGGTCTACTTGATAAACATTTTAACTCCATTACCTTTATGATGAAATTTCTTGTAAAAGCACATTAATTAATTAACTAAATCAAAAGTTGAGGAAGAAAAAAAAATTTTTAGTCCAGCCATCCAGTATCCTACAAGTCAAAGATTGTAAAATAATCTGGATTTGCGATGCCTATTAAGGGAGTAAAGCATTCACTCTCAAGTTTTAAATATACTACATATCAGGCTCGAACTCAAGACCTTTGGTCAAAGGAAAAGAGACTCCTATCATCTCATCTCACCCTTGAAGAGAAAACGCTAATGATTAAGTCGTTAATTCCTCCGAGGACAAGGCCACCAATCCGGAAGAAGAGAAACCTATGGTAGAGGCTCCCTTGGCATTTTTGGCTTCCTTCACAGATGTGTGAGGGAGAATAAAGAGACAAAGAGGGTCAAGCGGCTTATCAAATGTAATCTGGCTGACAGTCTTCTCAAATTTCTCATGTCGAATTGGATTATTTTGTTTTCATAATGGAAACTAATAAAATTACCCCTTAAATTTACCCTATTATATAATTTGGTCTTTATTGTATTTCCATTTAAAAATCAGGAATATTAAATGATTATAGATAAATTAAATTAATTTTTAATATTGATTTAAGATTAAGGTACTTTAATTTTCGAGCCCAATAGTAAATTTATTTTAGTGATATTAAAAATAGATAATTTGTTAATATTTAAATATATATTTTTTTGCCTGTGAAATGATTTTAATGATAACTAGAACTAATTTATAATAATATAAGTAATATTGGCCAAACTTGGACAATAAGCTTTATTTTGATCTTTGGCAACAAATTGAAGTATTACTTATGGTTGGATTAAGTCTTTTTGCCTCAGTTTTTAGAAAATATTCAGAAGGACCTGAAAGTTGCGAACATTTCACCTTTGGCGCAACTATGCCCTTGAGTGCTACAAAGATTTTCTAACACAGTATGGATCACGGTCTCAGTCTCCACTGTGATATCCTATGGCGCGATAGTCCATTGTGACTTTCACATTAAGGCATACATCAACTTGAATGACAGTAGCAATCACGTTCAGAAGCACAACTATTTCCTTGACCGCCAGATCATTATTGCAACTGCCTCTATGATGGTGTGACCGTGGTAAGAACCAAGGCAGAATGACAAAGAACCGGCAATGCGGGTTGCATCCATCTCTTGCGGTCATAGCGCAACCGCGACAATTGAATAATTCAGAGTTCTTGGAGGACTTTTTGACTAACCAAATGAGTATGCACCACGTGTGAATATCAAATATGAAGAAAAGTCAACTCTAAAGCCTTGCGACCGCGGATGTAATATCACGACCATGAGATTTATATACCCTGACATGAAGTGGTTCTTTAACATCTCTAATATTTTTAAAATTAAATTAAAAAAAATAAATTTAAATTTAAATAAATTAAAAAATAATTTAAATAAAAAATAAAAAAATTTTAAGTACAAAAATAAAATGTATATGTGAAATATATCTAACATATACTTAACATATACATTAGTCAACTCTTTTAAAAGAAAAGTCAAAAGATTAAGGGTAAAATGGTAATTATATCTTATAAACTTAAAATTATTTAAATAAATTAAAAATAAATTATTTTTGGTTGAAAGATGTAATTTAAAATTTTAAAATAATTAAATAATTAAATATTTATTAAAATAAAATAATATTTATATATGGTTAAAATCAAATGTGTTTTTTTATGCATAAACAAGAATTTTAAAGTCAAATGGTAGATTTGGTTAAGTTTGATTAGAGTTTGGATGAGGTAGTGTTGAGTTTAGGGTTTTGGAAAGATAATTTTTAAAGAATGGTGAATTGTTGAATTTTAATATTTAAATCATGTTAATTCATGGTATTAGTGAAAGAAATAAACTTAGATTAATAATTAGAATATGTTAGAATTAAAAACCTTCATTAGTGGAGGTTATGCCATTGTTTTGAATAAGAGTGAGTATTTAAGTAATGTGTATGAATGAAACATGTTAAAATATATTTTTAATAATATAAATAAACTTAAAACACTAATTTAAATGAAATCGAATGGAATTCTAATGTTAAAATAAGAAAAGGCTAAATTTTTGAAATTTGTATAAGAGTGATGTTTAATTAGGGTTTAATGCTGGAAATGCCTTAAAATGTGCTATTAAATGATTATATTTAATCACACTGTGTGTAGGCATTAGGAAGAAGTGAATTGCTCAACCCTAGTGTTAAAGAGCAATTTGAAAGTGAAGGTTGGTGGGAGATTTTAAGCTTGCATTTAAGTGCTTAGTGAGGTAAGTATATGCTTTGATAGTTTTAAAGTACTTGCATTTAATTTTGACTTAACACATTTTAAATAGAAAATGTTTTAAGCTACTTGATCATTTGAAAATCCATATACATTGTGCTATGGCAAGTGAGTTGATGTGTATGTATTATAAACATTGTGAAAAGCTATTGTAAATAGCTAAATTGTATGGAATGTGATTTTATTATGAAATACCCTGTGATATGATGAAATGAAATAACATTGATATGAATGAGAAAAATGGAATATGAGAAAGGAATTGAGAATGGGACATATGAAATAATTGTGTGTCTAGTATGTTATTCAATTTTCTGAGTTCTGTATTTGGAGGCATGCCTAGGATATAACAGTCCCTTGAAGTTGGGTTTGGCGTAGCCCTTGAAGCCTAGTTGAGATGTTACATATGAGGTTATCCTCACTATTTGCCTTTGAAGCTAGACGTTTGGCGTCATTATGATATGATTTGCCTTCGGAGCTAGACACTTGGTGTCAATTTGGACCAAAATGGTAACTCTGAAATTTGAATAATGTATTAGTTTATTGGACCCATGTGGAGACCCTTAATTTTTTATCCAGTCCGATTCCAGATTTATAAATAATCTAAAATAATTTTTGTGGTATTTTAATTAAATAATATTTATTTAATTACTTACAATATTTATTTTTAATAAAAATAAAAAAGGTAACAGTAAAAAAAGATAAAAATAAATAAATAAGAATTTGCGATTTTTTTTATCGCCGAAGACGAATTGGCCATAAGCCAATTCGCCACAGAAAAATCCTGCGGCGAATTGGCTGGCCCGCGCCTAGCGCTCGCAAGAATTTTTTTCACCAGCGCACTTTCACACGCCCGTCCTGCACGCAGTTTTGCCAAAATCCTATTCTACTTGGTTTCTAATTTTATTTTCTAAAATGTTTTTATTTTTTTTTAGCCAATTAGGATTAAGTTTATTATTTTTTCTTATAAATACCACATTAAAGACACAGAATTAAAGGAGCTGAAATTTTTTACTTGACCTTGGACTTTTGAATTTCTTCGGCCAACCTCAAGCTTGAAATATCAAGAGGTAGCAAACAGCAACAATCCATCAAAGGCAGCCTACACTGTCTTTATTATTGTTCAACCAGAATTCAAAGATTGTGGTGGAACCAACAACGGACGTTTGAATCTCTATTTCTTTGTTTATGTTTACAGTAGCTTCATCAAGTTGGATTAATTATTTCATCATACAATTTGATCAATTACAAATCATCCAAACTTTATTTGAAACTCTAAAAATATTTCTTCAAAAATCCTATTGTCTTAATACCCGTAGCACATATTTTTAAAATTTAAGACCCTAAATTACACTTTTCTAAAGCCACAATGATCTGTTTTCTCAAAACCCTAACCAAATCTATTTTTTTAAAATCACAGTAGCTTATTTTTTTCAAATACCTAATCTGAAAACTAATTTTCATGATTTTTAATCTTACTTATTTAAATCCTAACATTTTTTTATATAACTTCCGAAACCCTAAATTCAAAACATCTATTCTTTATATTCAAACCCTAATTTATTTAAAATCTTACTTTTATAATCAAACATCCAGCGACCATGTTATTTCTTTAAAATGTTTCTCAATTAATTAAACTAGTATATACAAAACCCTAATTGTTAAACATAAAACCCAAGAAATCCTAATTGATGCATGTGCCCCTAAAGTTATATATTTATTGTTTTATTTAAATTAGATGAGTGTTTATTATATATTTTGATTGATGTATGATGTCTTTGATGTGTGATTTATTTATAATGAATGGATGTTTACTTTTATTGATTTATTTTTATTTCAAAACATTGTAAGAGGTATGTTTCCATATTTTGGGTACCTCATGTATTAAGCATCATGTAATTTAAATTACTTTTATATTTTGGACTAATGTAAAGGACACGTTTTCACCTTTCGATGGGTCTTTAGTTTTAGACATGGACGATGTAAGGACATGTTTCCATCATCGAATGGGTATCTATTTATTTGTTTTGTTTGGACATTGCTTTGATTTTAGTATAATGATGTTTTATTTTAATTGTTGTATGTAATATGGATAATATTATTATACTTAAAAATTTTATAATATTAAGACATGTAAAGGAAGCCAGTTCCAATGAACCGAGCATTGTGGGGGTGTTGGGTCATTTCTTACCTTCCCCACACATACCCAATTATCCAAACCCATTAGGGAGTTGAGAATTTCTTAGAAATTGAGTCATCTACCCCTTTCTTTTTTCCGGCCGATCCGGGTGTCGACTCCATTTTTCTCTGGACTTAGGCCCGTATTCTATAAGACCCTGAGCCTAAACAGTGTCGAAGTTATAAGAACTATTCCACAGGGAGTGGGGGCAAAAATCTCTGCTCACAGTGGCGACTCCACTGGAGACAAGAAAAGTTGATTTCGTTGGTCTTTATATTATTCTATTCTTTCTTATCATGATATTATCTTTTGCATTATTTAGATTGCATTGGGTGCATGAGTTAGGACGCCCGTGTTACCCGTGTTGTGTTATGTAAGGGATACCATACTTTTCACTCAAGGTATGGAGATCGAGCATGGCATAACCACTCATAGCCTTGTACTTTTTGGTATATACTTGCTATGAGAATCTAAATTTTTTAACCCAAAGACTAAAGCTCATGTAACTGGCCTAGTTACTTTCCTTAGGTTTTTACCCCAAATGCTTGTTGTTTGACTATGGTTAATTTATCTTGGCTTAAATCATGGCTTATTTGATTTGCTCTTATTCTAATATGACCTAAGTACATTATAAGCTCAAAATAAATTTTTCTTTAAAGTCTAAAGGACCAAAGCTATTTTAAAAATTTTTCAAGATGGTCTTTGGACAAAAAATTTTTCTAAAAGCAAATTAAAAATTCTTTTCTCATAATCCAAATACATAGCCCAAAATTCATTTTTTTCTAAAATATTTTTTAATGGGCTTAGAAATAAAATTATTTAAAAGTGCTTACAAATTATTTAGGTCAATTATGAAAATACTCAAAATCAATTGTGAGCCTAGTTTATACTAAGAGTTATTAATCATGGACTTATTTTTGACATGAATCACTAATTACTTTTTCAAGTGAGAAATTTATTTATAATAAACCTCTTAATTTAGTTTTAATCCAATATAGCATAAAAGCTACTTTAGTTGGTTGAATGGATTAAAATCTAATTAATGGGAATTATCATGGACTGATTTCAATTTTTGAAAATATAATTATTGGTTGAAACGTCCTAGGGAATTATTCGAAAACAAGATACCCCATGTTGATATTTTGTTAACCATATTACCTAGGAAAAGAGACTCGTCATTCATGTGTGGATGTTATAAGGTTGGAAGGAACGTCTTATTTATCCTTGTTTATTCATTATTTATCACATCACATATCATTAATCTTCTTTGGCTCACAGCCCTAGATTACGACAGTTAAAAAGCTTACGACAATCAGACCTACGCCGGAGATGAAGAATCTAGCAGCGACTCAATCACTTTTTCACCAAAAGCAATGGAGCCTGAACAAATTCAAAGAATGGTGGACGACGCTCTCAATGCTAAAATGGAAGAGCTAAAGGAGACCCTAGCTGAGACCATGAAGAACTAATTGGCTGCAATTTTAGAAAATAATGCCGAAGCATCTGTTAGCACCAAGAAGTCAAAGGACAAGGGGAAGGCTAAAGTTGGTAAAGTGGTTTTTGATGATGATAAGGTGATCATTGATGATGATGACGATTGGGCTCAATACTTCCAAGATCCTCAAGACAAGAAGAAAGAGTCAAAGGTTGTTGAAAGATCAGTTATGGAGAAAACTAAAAATTTTGATGTTGAAAAGATGATTGCGGACTTGTAAAAGAAATTTGAGAAGAAGCTGAAAGCTGAAGAAATGTTCGAAGTTGACAAACTATTTGAGCTAGATGAAGAAGTTCCGTACAAGTTCAAGATGCCATCCTTTGCAAAGTTTGATGGGACCAAAAATCCTCACCTCCATGTGAAGCAATATATCACTGCTATGTAGTCTGCCCGAGCTACTAAGGCTCAAACTCTAAGGTACTTCATGCTCTCATTGGACCCTATTATCCAAAATTAGTTTAATACCTTAGATGATGGCACACAAAGAGGGATTTGTTATACAAGGCCTTCATCCAACAATATGGATACAATGTCGAGATAGAAGTTACCTTAATGGAAGTTGAATCCATTAGACAAAGGCCAAATGAGAATTTTGTAGACTATGTGAAAATATGGAGGAATAAGGCTTCATTGCTCAAGAAGAGGCCCGATGAATATGATCAAATAAGGATGATTGTGAGAGGAGTGTTACCAAGCCTTCGCGAAAGGATTTCTTATACACTCATTTAGGATTTTAAAGACCTTTTGCAAGTGGGTCTACAAATTGAAGAGTGGGAAAGAGAGAAGAATTGCTTTTCAACAAGAAGGAACGAGAAAGAAAACTACCAGTCTGGTAACCAAAGCATGCAAAAGGCAGTTAGTGTTAATGCTACTAGCCAAGGAGGAAGAAGGCAGTTTTCAGAATTAGGGAAGCCGCTGCCTTGGGTCCTCAATAAGCTACAAAAGAAAGGATTGTTATAACCCTTAAATCCTCGTCCTTTGCCTAACCCTCTCCCACCTAATTTTGACAATAATGCATTTTGTCAATTTCATCAAATGAAAGGGCACAACATGGATGGATGTGTGAAGTTGAGGCATGAGATCCAAAATTTGATTGATAGTGGGAAGCTGCCCGAGCCCAACAAGCCAAACACCAAAGACAATCCATTGCCGAGGTTCAATAGAGTACCACCACCGGCAACCTTAATGATTGGAGGAGGTTTGCATGAAAGTTTTGTCATGTCTTCTTTCCAAGATGTGGATGAAGAAGCAACCAAAGAAGAAGTGGTATTTAGCAAAGTTGAACAAGCTACGTTGGTGGGTAAAGAAGTAGCAATTTGTGTTGTGAATGGGTTTTGGGATTCAAGTGATAGTGATGATGATCTTGTACCCAAGAAGGAGGAATGGACCTGGTCCGAGCTCGAAGAAGATGAAGTAATGAACACAAGATCTGGTAAGCCTTATGCAAGGTCACCGCATAAGGAGGTTGAAGCTAATAAAGGAAAGGAAGTCAAAGTGGGAAATAAAGAAGAGGAAGATGATACTGTGCTTAAGAAATTGAAGAGAACCCAAGCAAGTGTTAGCATTTGGGACTTATTGGCTACTTCTAAAAAGCACCGAGAAACTATGGCCAAGGCCTTGGCTAGCATGCCAATTTCCACCTCCACAACACCGGAGGAATTGATTAACTTCATAAAAGTTGAGGGAGTAATGAAGTGGAAGAAGTTCAAAAGAAGAGCGAAGTTAATATGGGAATGGTATCTTTCTTAGATGCAGATTTACCGGAAGAGGGGAGAGATCACATTCGCCCTCTCTTTATCAAAGTGGAAATCAAAGGAAAAAGAACTCCATGTGTAATGGTTGATGATGGGTCCGCTATAAATGTTTGTCCACTTAAAATATTGCCAAAGCTAGCTATGTCAACAAGGGATCTAAGCCCAACCGAGGTAACCATTCGGGCTTATGACAACACCAAGAGGCATGCCAAAGGAACTTTCAAAGCTATAGTGAAGGTTGGTCCAATTGAATCTATTGTTGAATTTGTTATTTTAGACATACCTGTTACCTTTGCTATACTTTTGGGATGACCATGGTTTCATCTTCTCGGTGGAGTTCCTTCCAGCCTTCATCAAAAGATCAAGTTCCCTAACGGAGATGAGACGGTGGTCATCGAGGTTAAAGATAATGAGGTTGTTAATGCTCTAATGGTAGAGAGGCCTCTCAATGGTTTTTAAGTTGCTATAATTTCTGATGATGAATTAGTGGACTCTAAGGTCTTGAACATGATGAAGAACATGAGCTACCTTCCCAGAGTTGGTCTTGGAAAGGGCAAGTCCGGTATGATAAAGCTTCTAGATTTTAAGACTCAAACTTCCAAGAAGGGGTTGTGATATGAAGAAG
The DNA here is from genome assembly GCA_947685225.1 of Garcia nutans. Classification (NCBI taxonomy): domain Eukaryota; kingdom Viridiplantae; phylum Streptophyta; class Magnoliopsida; order Malpighiales; family Euphorbiaceae; genus Garcia; species Garcia nutans. Next base: position 53,963,249 of record CANTUV010000007.1, read on the forward strand.
CTAGAAAAGATGTTCATCCAAAGAAGAATGAGAAGATGAGCTTCCCACTACTTGAAAAAGTATTTGTTAAAGCTCCAGACATGGGAACACTCCAAGGAAAACCTTGGCCAATCATGTTCATGGGAAAGTTGATTCTGGGTTTTGAAATTTTTGCTGATGTTGCCGAGTTAGTGGAATAAGTGAAGAAAGAGTTCACCCTGCCAGCTGACAAGGAGTCCAATTCAAAAATGAAGAAGGAAGATGTCCTAAAAGATGAGAAGACTCCTGAGGAGATTGCTGCCCTGGTTGAAGAGAAGTTTTAAAGATGTCCAGCTTTATAATTTTGAGAACAATGATTTTGATTTTGATTTTAATTTGTTTGCTTTGTATGAGGATGATGATGTTTTCTTTTTCAAAATGAATGCAATAAAGTCTGATTTTGCTTACTTGTGTGATGTTTCTCCTGACGGTTGCATACATTTAAATAGTAGTTACATGAGCATCTTTAATATTAACTCTGTTGATACATAATCATTAAATTTGGGAACAACCGAAAATTCTAAAAATATTAGCATAACATCAGACCTTACTCCTGATGAGAGAGAGAGAGATTTGAAAAAATATTTAAAAAATATGAAGAAGTATTTGCTTGGTCTTATGAGGATATGCCTGGAATAGATCGAGACATAGTCGAACACCTTATTCCTACTTATACCCACATGAAACCTGTCAAACAAAAGCTTAGGTGATTAAGACCTAAATGGGCTAAATTGGTTAAAGAAGAGGTCACTAAACAAATACAAGTAAAGTTTCTTGAAGTGATAGATTATCCAGACTGGCTAGCTAACATAGTACCCATGCTAAAGAAAGATGGAAGAATTAGGGTCTGTGTGGACTATAGAGATTTAAACAAGGCTTCCCCTAAAGATGATTTTCCTTTACCCCATATAGATGTTCTCATTGATAGTGCAGCCTCTAGCGTGCTACACTCGTTTGTAGATGAATTTTTTGGATACAATCAAGTGTTAATGGCCCAAGAGGATAAAGCCAAAATTTCTTTCATTACTACATGAGGAATATTTTGTTATAGGGTAATGTCGTTCGGATTAAAGAATGCTGGAGCAACCTACCAAAGGATGGCCACCACATTATTTCATGACATGATGCACAAAGAAGTTGAAGTATATGTTGATGATATGATGGTGAAATCAGATACAAGGGAACAACACTTCCAAAACATAGAATTATTCTTTAATAGAGCATTGAAGTATAAGTTAAGGCTAAACCCGAAGAAGTGTGTGTTTGGGGTTACCTCAGGCAAATTGTTGGGACATGTGATTGGTCTAAATGGCATTGAGATTGACCCTGACAAAGTTAAAGCAATCAGGGATATGCCAGCCCCCAAGATGGAGAGAGAAATTCAGGGATTCATTGGTAAATTACAGTACATTAGCAGGTTTATAGCAAAACTCACCATAATCTGTGAACCTATCTTCAAATTGTTTAAAAAGAATAAGCCGATTCTATGGAATGAAGAGTGTCAAGAAAATAAAGAATATCTGCTAAATCCACCTATTTTGAAACCACCTAAACCCAGTAAACCCCTGTTACTATACTTAGTGGTAGAAGAAGAGTCAGTAGGAGTCATGCTAGCCCAAACAGATGAGTCGGGGATTGAGCACGCAGTTTACTATTTGAGTAGAAAGCTCCTACCTTATGAAATTAAGTATAGTATCATTGAAAATGCTTGCATAGCTGTGGATTGGTCTTCTAAGAAGTTGCGGTATTACTTTCAATCTTATAGTGTGTAAGCAATTTTCAGGTTGGATCCAATGAAGTACTTAAGGAAGACACCCTCTTTATTTGAAGAGTATGGGCGATGGTTGATAATATTGGAAGAATTTGAGATTGATTATGTAACCAGGAAAACAATCAAAGGTAAAGCAGTAGCAGAATTCCTGGCCCAACAACCATTATCGGATAGCAAAGAGGTAGTCTTGGAATTTTCGGATGAACATTTAGAGGCCATTAAAGTACAAGGATGGAAAATGTTTTTGACGGGGCAGTAAATAGGAAAGGAGCAGGTTTGGGAGTCATACTAGAATCGCCCAAAGGGAAACTTATCCCTTTAGCCAAGAAGTTGAAATTCAGGTCAACCAATAATATGGTGGAGTACGAAGCATGTTTCTTTGGTTTGGAAACCCTAATGATTATGAAGGTGGATAAGGTGGAAGTCTTTGGCAGTTCATTGCTAGTAGTATCCCAAGTAAATGGAGAGTGGGAGTTGAAAGAAGAGAAATTAAAATCATACCACCATTACTTGACCATGATGAAGAAGAACTTTAAGGAGTGAAGGTTTATACACCTACCAAGAGAAGATAACTAGATGGTTGATGCCCTAGCCACATTGGCTTTGGTATGGAAAAATCTTGTCAATTTATTCCTCAAGCCTCTAATTTTGACTACTTTATCAACTCCTTGCTATGAATATAAGACAATCATGAAAACTGATACAGACTATTATACATGGTATGATACTATAAGACAGGTTTTGAAGGAAAGAGAATACCCGTTGGGGGCAACAAAGAAAGAAAGAAGAGCCATAATGCGGTGGTCCTTACAATACATCACCTTTCATGTAGAGTTATATAGAAGATGGCTTGATGGGGTGCACTTGAGATGCTTGAGGAAGCCTGAAGTGGAGCATATCATGTCAGAAATACACGCGGAAAGTTGCGGTCCATACATGAGTGATTTAGCCCTAGTTAAAAAGATAATTGGACAAGGTTACTACTAGTTGACCATGGAGAGAGATTGCATTGAGTTTGTAAAGAAGTTCCAGCAATGTCAGATGTATGATAATTTGAATCACATGCCTCCTGAAGAATTGCATTCTATGTCTTCACCCTAGCCCTTTGCCACTTAGGGGATTGGCATTATAGGAGAGATACATCCAACAGCCTCAAACGGTCACCGTTTTATTGTAGTAGCGGTAGATTATTTTTCAAAATGAGTTGAAGCCGAATCTTTCAACAAATTGGGGACAAGTCAAATGGCTAGATTTATTTAAAAGAATCTCATCTGCAGATATGGGGTCTCGCACAGTATGGTTTTAGACAATGGGGTACAGTTTCAAGGAGCAGTTAAGGACTTATTCTTGAAGTACCAAATTCATCATCACTGATCCTCCCCTTATAGACTAAAGGCTAATGGTGCAGTAGAAGTAACAAACAAGACAATTAAGTAAATTCTGTCAAAGATGACCAAGACATATAGGGATTGGTCAGAAATGCTTCCTTTTGCTTTATGGGGGATACAGAACAAGCGTGCGAACACCGACTGAAATGACACCGTTCTCTTTGGTTTACGGGATGGAAGCAGTGTTGTCAATTGAAATTGAGACCAAGTCATTAAGAGTAGTCTTGAAAGCTGAACTGTCTGAGACAGAGTGGGTAGTAAGCAGATACACACAGTTAGCTTTACTAGAGGAGAGAAGGTTAAAAGCATTGTATCATCATCAACCATAACAAAGGAGGATAGCTCATGCCTATAATAGAAGGGTTAAGATAAAAAAACTCAGAGTCGGGGATTTAGTGTTGAAACAATATAAGCCTAATGTATTTGACCCAAGAGGGAAATTTAGGTCTAGCTAGGAAGGGCCATATGTTATGAAACAAGTCATGAACAAGGGTGCAGTGAAGTTATCATACATGGATGGGAACGAGTTTAGCGAGCCAGTGAATATTGACAGGTTGAAGATGTTTTATGTATAAAAAAAAATCAAAAAGGCAAAAAAGGACTCGCTAGGTTGAAAACCCAAAAAGGACGGCCTGGGAAAAAATTAGAGCAGTCCGCTAGTTTCGAAAATCCAAAAGGGCAGGCTAGGCAACAATTAGGGCTAAGTGAGAGAAAATCATTAATTAGAAAACCCAAAAGGGCTAGTTGGCAATAGGAGTGATTTTATGTATGCTGGCTTTATGTTTGGTTGTTTCCCAATTTAATAAAATAAAATTAATATTAAAATTGTTCTGTGTACTATTTTAAGTATTTGGCCAAATATGGATAAAATGAGATAAACACAATAGCAAAAGGTGATAACAAATTATAAAAGGAAAAGAAACATATCTTATTATTACTTTTATTATTTTCATCCTAACAATACTCTTTCTAAAGGAATTGACAAATGTAAAATCTATGGAAGACGATAAGTGTAGTGTGCAGGCCAACTTTGCTTCAGCTGATCCAAGTAGGCTTCAGTCAGACAAGGCATGTCCAAATTAGGAGTAAAATTAGAATCTCAAGACTCATCTCCATACTGACGGTCAAGCCGACGAGGATCATAGCAAGTACCTCGATGAAGAGCAGCAAGAAGAATATACATCAAGTACATCTTAATGGTGATATGAGAAATCTTCCACCAAGGTACTAACCAACGGATGTTGACTTCAGTAGAAGAATGGATCTAGTCAACCCAGTCGACATATGAAGAAGCAAGCAGGAGTAGTTTCCTAGCAGAGTGATGTCGCGGCAGATATCTGGCAAAATCCATAGATGGAGTATCGAGAAAGCAGAGATGCTCCAGAAGCCAAATCTGTAAGCACAGAAAAGAATAAAAGAAAAAGAAAAAAAAGAAAAGTCCGCTAAGTTGAAAACCCACAAGGGCAGCTTCGGCAAAAATTAGGACAGCTCGCTAGTTCTGAAAACCCACAAGGGTGGACTAGCTAAAAAATTAGAGCAATAATAATAAAAAAAGGAAAAGAAACCTAAATTGAAAACTCAAAAGGGCACTTTAGGTAATTACCTGAAGAAGCAATGGACTCTCGGCCAATCTCCTTGACAATCCCGATTTAAGTTGGTCTAATCCAACTAAAATCTTGGCTAAGATCATGGGTATCAGTAACAAGCCTCCTTCCATTTGGTCTATGATATCCAATACTTGTGGATCAATATCGCCATCAGAAGAAACAAGCGAAAATTGGCCAAGTAAGCATAGACAAAGCATACGTCCCCATGCCTTAGTAGAAGCCAAGTGAGAAATGCAAAAGTCAATTAAGGGACCAAGCAAAATTTTCTCACCTCTTGTCAACTGTAGAACTTTAGGCTTTGAAAGTTGAAATAATATTTGCATCTTTTGTTGAGTCTTGGAAATCAATATAGGTAATGCCATTGGTTGATTTCTTGAATATCCAAGGATGGCCTCAAATTCTTCAATCATGGGACATATCCCAAAGCCATTAATCTTAAATGTCCTAGAATTCACATTCCAAAAAGAAGTCATGGTATGTAAAAAAGAATAGTCCAATTTAATATTTTAAAAACACTTCAAAATATCAATTTTAGACCAAGATGTTTGTTTCCAATGAATGAAATTCATATTTTTAAATAGACCTTTTATTTTTTTCAAATTGAGTTCGGCCATTGTTGACAATTGAAGGGAAATTGGAATTGTTAAAAGGAATTTTGATGCCGAAATTGAAAATTCGTGAAAAATTTCCTGGCTTCTGTATGAGGTCATGGCATGAAAAGAGATTTATATGGGATGATTGGCTATTCCAAAATTGGCAAGGAATAGCTTGAGACCGAGATGGGCAAGGATAGGAAATTGGCGATGAAAAGGTTTTGAGTTGCCGCGTTGTCTTTGGTTTTGTAAATTAGTGCTACTGTGAAAATTTTGAATGTGAAGAGGAAAAAATAATAATTGTATCATAGGAATAATAATGATCATAGAAACATGAAAAAAAGAAATAAAAAAAAATAAAAAAAGTCAAAAATTACAGTAAAAATTTAAACTATATATCATCATTATTATTTTTATCATTATTTTTATTATACAATATTTTCTCAATTAATACAATAATAGATCACTGAGAAGGAGGTGGTGGATCATGGTCAAACAAATCCCTAAAAAAGTCATCGCCTATTGGAGAAGGAGGCATATCACTTATCCCGAGTCTGCCCGAAGCAGGAGCACCTGAATCTCTATTACCTTGGAATTCAGATCTGTAACGGTCTTCATCCAAAGTAGACGAAAGGATCTCATGGTCATCAGCTTGGGGTCCTCTAGATGACAAAGCACTAGGATCTCTCACCTCCTGAAACCGGAAGTCTCGAAAATCTTGCTCTGACTGGTGATATAATTTTTCAAAATGGGCAACCTGTTGACGACTAGCAGCTAACTCTTCTTGAAGTTTCTTGTTTTGTTCCTCAATCATCCGCTATGAGCTAGAAGGGAAAGAGTAAGAGCATACATAATCATGCATACATGTAACATAAATTATCATGGAACAGAAAAACCAACCAAGTAATTCATATCAATGCCCTGTGGATGAGATGACATCACCGGTTGATTAGAATGAGCAAATGGAGGAGTAGTAAAGGAAGGTCTAGCCTCATGACTAAATGAGCCAGTAGACTGAAAATAATTATTAAAATAGTCAAAATAAGTTAAGAAAGAAGTAATTACAATGGAAAAATGGTAAAAGTTTACCTATAAGGTGCTAGTCCCGAGATGCGGAATAGACCCTCTTCCCTCTCCGTGATACTCGTCTTCATCGCTATCCTCATTTTTCTCGGGAATCTCCCATACACCAACAGGAGATACATTAAAGTTCAAGAGTCCTACTCAAATAAACTGGATATATAATACACTCGGTGGATAGAGAAAAGTTTCAACATCATAACTATGCCGAGCTAACCACCACAAATTCTCCGGCATTGATGCGGTATTTAAACTATACTCCAGGCAATTCATCGAAATCCTCCACCGCTCTCGACCAAGGAGCCACTCATACACTCTCTCCCCGAGAAACCAGCCACTAGACACAGGGCCGGCAATAACTCGGCAGGTATGCTGAAAAGGCAATGCGGCATTCATGGAAGAAGTCTAGTTCATCCGCTCTTCTGTGTTCCACCAAGCCAAATTGACCTACAAAATGACACAAGGTAAGTGAACTTCTATATAAAATTTTAAGTATACTAATACTATTTTACCTGGCCCTAGATTAAGCAACTCAAAAGATAGCGTTGGGTGTGCACGTGGTGAGAGCCAGGAACTGCTACACGATCGAACAACCAAAAATTTAATCTTGGATACCTGACTCTCTCTCAAAAAATGCCAGGAACCCTCACAAGATTATGCTCATATGCCCATACCTGCAACAACAATAAAAATTAAATTCATGGAAGAATAAGAATGAAATTGACAATGGTAGAATAAGAGTACCTTGACAACCACCATGAAACCAATGAAAGACTTCTTATTTCTGCAAATCTTGTCTAGTCCATGGTAGAGACAGGCAAGGCCAGCTTCACCCTAGCCATAAAGTGATATCATACTCATATCAATAAGGGCCCTCAATACAGATAAATGGATGGCAGATTCTGTGCTGCATAAAATGGTCGACCAGAGCAAATGCAGTAAAAATCCTTGAGCATATTGTTTGGCTGTTTCCTTACGAACCTTTTCTTCGTAGTTCATCCAATAACTCCAAATCGGCTCAATTTTTATCTTGAAAGGCTCTTTTAATAATGGTTCCATACCGATTAATTGTTGGACTTCTTCAAATGTCAAAATATCATTGGTAAGAGGGAGCGAAAGGCCATAGTACCGGATGCCAGTTATGATTGTATAATCGACTGGGCCAATGGCCATCTCTCCTATAGGTAGGTGAAAAGTATGGGTCGTGTCCATCCACCACTCTGACAATGCTTGAACTACACTCTTGTCTATCGAACACTTCTCAGATAGTAATTGCAAGATAAAGCTTTCAAAACCGCAATCTTGGATAATTTGTTTTAGCCGAGAAGGTGCTACATCATACCATTGTCGAACTTTATAGACACACCCTCTGCCCCAGATAATGCAATGATCATGCTAACATAGAGCCAGGTAAGTTAACATAAGGTAAGTATATCATCATACCAATACCACTGATTCATAGACTAAACTTACTCGTTATGTTTTAGTTTTAGTCTATCTATTTATTTGTTTATTAAATTCTTAAACATAGTCCTTTAGTTAATTTATTTTTCCTAAATCTCAAAGAAAAAAAAGATAAAAACAAAAAACATAAAAACAAAAAAAACAAAAAAAATAATAAAATAGTAAATACATATTTATGCTGTTAAAATAAATAATTACATTGTTACCTTAGTTTTTTGGCTTGAACTGCAATGAAGCTGCATCCCAGCTAGTAGACTTATAGTTTCATTTTATGCCGTCGAATGAATTCCAATAACTCAGCATTGAATTGAGGTCCTGATCTTGAAGCATGCATTTTCTCATCAACTCTATGCTAAACTCTCTTATTTATCTATCAAAATATGTGAGTTTGGATGAATATGGTATAAATGAGCCAAGGTTTATATAGAAAAATTGCAAAGGAAAAAGACAAAAATAAAAAAGAAAAAATAGTATTCTCGTGAAAAAAAGAAAAAAGTAAATATTACTATTGATAAATAGTAAATGAATAGTTAGTGAATAGTACATAAATAGTGACTACACAGTGAATAAATAGTAAACTCAATTATTCAGATATTTGTGTGTATATAAATATTTTGCACTTTTAAAATATTTTTACACGCAGGGGGCAAGATGATATAGGCACGGTAAAAAATAACTAAATTTTTTTATAAATTTCTTTAGTATCCTACTGACTACAATTATTTTTTACAGATAACCAAATTATTTTTTAAGTCCAGAACTTACCTTGGGTCCAGAACCCAAATCCTAAATTCAATTCGGGTTTAGAATCCAAGTCCTGAATTTATCTCAGGTCCAGAACCCAAATCTTAAATTCATTTCAGGTCCAGAACCCAAATTCTAAACTTACCTCGGGTCCAGAATCCAAATTCTAAATTCACCTCGGGTCTAGAACCTAAATTAAGTCTAGAACTTATCTCGGATCCAGAATCTAAATTAAGTTCAGAACTTATCTCGGGTTTAGAATCTAAATTAAGTCCAAAACTTACCTCTGGTCTAGAACTCAAATTATTTTTAAGTTCAGAACTTAGAATCCAAATCTTAAATTCACCTTGGGTCCAGAACCCAAATTATTTTTGAGTCTAGAGCTCAAACCAACCTTGAGTACGGAGTCCAGTATGGCTCTAAATCCAGTAAAAAATTACATTGCTTTTCGCTCTCTTTTATTTTAGTCTCAGATCAGTCAAACAGGGGGCAAACTATAGACCCTTAATTTTTGACCCAGTCCGATCCAAGATTTATAAATAGTCTAAAATATTTTTGTTGTATTTTAATTAAATAATATTTATTTTAATTACTTACAATATTTATTTTTAATAAAAATAAAAATAAAAATAAAAAGGTAACAGTAAAAAAAGATAAAAATAAATAAATAAAAATCGGCGACGGAAGAATCAGCAATGAAAAAGACGAATTGGTTTGGGCCAATTCGCCGTAGGAAAATCCTGCGGCGAATTGGTTGGCCCGCGCCCAGCGCCCGCAGCAATTTTGTCGCCATCTCACTTTCTCACACCCGTCTCACACGCAGTTTTGCCAAAATCCTATTCTACTTGGTTTCTAATTTTATTTTCTAAAAGGTTTTTATTTGTTTTAGCCAATTAGGATTAGGTTTATTATTATTTTTCTTATAAATACCACATTAAAGACACATAATTAAAGGACTTGACATTGGACTTTTGGATTTCTTCGGCCAACCTCAAGCTTGAAAGATCAAGAGGCAGCAAACAACAACAATCCATCAAAGGCAGCCTACACTGCCTTTATTATTGTTCAACCAGAATTCAAAGATTGTGGTGGAACCAACAATGGACATTTGAATCTCTATTTCTTTGTTCATGTTTACAGTAGCTTCATGAAGTTGGATTAATTATTTCATCATATAATTTGATCAATTATTCTACAAATCATCCAAACTTTATTTGAAACTCTAAAAATATTTCTTCAAAAATCCTATTGTCTTAATACCCGTAGCACATATTTTCAAAATTTAAGACCCTAAATTACACTTTTCTAAAGCCACAATGATCTGTTTTCTCAAAATCCTTACCAAATCTATTTTTTTAAAATCACAGTAGCTTATTTTTTTCAAATACCTAATCTGAAAACTAATTTTCATGATTTTTAATCTTACTTATTTAAACCCTAACATTTTTTTTATATAACTTCCAAAACCCTAAATTCAAAACATCTATTCTTTAGATTCAAACCCTAATTTATTTCAAATCTAACTTTTATATTCAAACATCCAGCGTCCATGTTATTTCTTTAAAATGTTTCTCAATTAATTAAACTAGTATATACAAAACCCTAATTGTTAAACATAAAACCCAAGAAATCCTAATTGATGCATGTGCCCCTAAAGTTATATATTTATTGTTTTATTTAAATTGGATGAATGTTTATTATATGTTTTGATTGATGTATGATGTCTTTGATGTGTGATTTATTTATAATGAATGGATGTTTACTTTTATTGATTTGTTTTTATTTCAAAACATTGTAAGAGGTATGTTTTCATATTTTGGGTACCTCATGTATTAAGCATCATGTAATATAGATAATATTGTTATACTTAAGAGTTTTATAATATTAAGACCTATAAAGGAGGCCGGTTCTAATGAACCAGGCATTGTGGGGGTGTTGGGCCGTTTCTCACCTTCTCCACTCGTACCCAACTTTTTGAACCTATTAGGGGGTTGGGAATTCCTTAGGAATCAAGTCATCCACCCCTTTTTTTTTTCCTGCCAGTCCGGGTGGTGACTCCATTTTTCTCCATACTTAGGCCTGTGTTCTCTAAGGCCTTGAGCCTAAACAGTGCTGAAGTTGCAAGAACCATTCCACCGGGAGTGGGGGCGAAAATTCCCGCTCACACCATGCTTGTATGTGTATTTTTGTGAATCATAAACAAATAAAAAAATATGTTATTAAATTAAATGGAATACTACATTGTGACATAGCATGCAAATGCATTATGCATTGGCATTGTGCTAAAGTTTTACTTTTATCAAAGTTGTACTACTAGGATTTTAGCTTAGCGCGATTGTAATTTATCGCACAGGTGACTGGGGAGATCTGGTCAAGCCGGAGAGTTATTCTAGACCAGACCAAGTCTAGATTTGAGATTGCTAGTTGAGCAAATTTTGGACATATCAAGAACAAGCCTCATGTATACATTTTATGTTTTTGTACATTATGAAATCATATATATTATGTTTATGATTTTAAAGTATATGTATTGTGAGTTATAAAGACTTTTGGATAAATTGTGTAGGATGGGTTTTTATATGTGTGTTTTGGGTGTGTGTGTATATATATATGAATGTGTATAAATATTTTGAGAAAATGTAAAAAAATTGAGAAGTTAAGGTGAAGATATGGTTTATTGTTTATTGGAAGTATTCTTTTTGCAGGTTGTGTAATTGATAAATTTTGGGATGTCCAAATTACAGACAAAATTTTGACGAATTTTTTCCAGAGATTTTCATATAAAATATTTATTTTGAGTTCCTATAACAAGTAAAGAATATTTATATACCATTTAATTTTATATACTTAGTATTTAAAATTTTAAATTAGAAATGTAAATTTTTTTATTAAATCGGATCGTGTCATTTTTATACCAATTGCATATTCTACATATACTGGGTATGTATATTATATATGTATAGAGTATAAGGGTGTTACATTTATTTAAATTGTAACATCCCTAATATTTTTTTTAACTATAACATTCCAACGGCCCTAGGCTTACGACTCGATTTTTTCACTCAGCCCGCTTCAAGGGACTGCTACAGTCTGTTTCACCTCACGGTTCCACAACAGAATTTGTTTATTTGGCCCAAGTCAAGGGTCGCCTCCCTTGTTTCGATCCCAAGACCTCCTTGAGAGAATTTTTATCCTGAAACGAGTACCATTTCTTCTAGTCAAGAAGGTCTTGGGATCGAAACGAGGGAGGCGACCCTTGACTTGGGCCAAATAAACAAATGCTGCTGTGGAATGGTGAGGTGAAGCAGACTGTAACAGTCCCTTGAAGCGGGCTGGGTGAAAAGACCGAGTTGTAAGCCCAGGGCCATTGGGATGTTACAGTTAGAAAGGCGGCTTTTTAACTATAACATCCCAATGGCCCTAGGCTTACGACTCGATCTTTTCACGCAGCCCGCCTCAAGGGACTGCTACAGTCTATTTCACCTCACGGTTCCACAACAAGATTTTTTTATTTGGCCCAAGTCAAGGGTTGCCTCCCTCATTTCGATCCCAAGACCTACTTAAGAGAATCTTTATCCTGAAACAAGTACCATTTAGAAGAAATGGTACTCGTTTCAGGATAAAGACTCTCTTAAGTAGGTCTTGGGATCGAAATGAGGGAGGCGACCCTTAACTTGGGCCAAATAAACAAATCATGCTGTGGAATCGTGAGGTGAAATAGATTGTAGCAGTCCCTTGAGGCAGGCTAGGTGAAAAGACCTAGTCGTAAGCCCAGGGCCATTGGAATGTTACAGGTTCCCACTGACTTATCAGTGACTAACCATTGGAACTAGCTAGTAGACTCAGTAGCCATTCCGCGAAAGCACTGTGAGACAATTTGATCGTCCAATGCATCTCATGACCATGAGAGCTCTTTAACGGGCATTTAATACAAGGTATTTGGTTGAAAAGCTTGAATATTCTAGCCCTCTTCTCTAACGACTCTTTAAACTTTAGATGGTTATAAATACTTCACCAAATCTCATTTATTACAACTTTTGTGAATCATATAGCCAAAATCTTTCAAATTAATTTCTCGAATTTCCTTGCTTGGGTATGAGTATTAAATACCATAATTGTGAATTTAGTTAGAGAGTAAATTATGATAAAACTCTTGTTCGGTTACGAGGATTCTCAAACTTTGTAAAAGTTTAATGTGAGCTTATATAACACCAAGTTAGAATTGATCTTGTAAAAACTTAAAGATAGTAGAATACTTATCAAGTTGTTGAGGAGTGGACATAGGATTTGAGAATTCAAATTACTATAAATCCTTTATGTCAAATTTTTTTTTCTCTACTCTCTCCCATCTGCAAAAGAATTCTATTTTGTCTTAAAATCTTAAAACTACTAATTTACCCCCTCTTGAATGCCAACAGAAGACAACAAGTAATATTAACTTGAAGGTCAGGAAGGTTATTACCAAAATTTTTTGGGATTAGTAAGAGATGGACAATTATTCTCTAAAATGGAGCAATTGTACAAATGATTTAAGCCAGGACGACTCAAAAAGTTTAAAAGTTTAAGGTCAAAAAATAATATTAATAATATTTTTTAATTTTTTAAATTCAAAAAGAATTATTTAAAATTTATTTTTTTAGCTTTTTGGGATGCAAAATTATTAGTTAAATTTTCATAATCAAGTTTTTATAATTAAATAATTACTTTGTAATTAGTGTATAATATATTTTAGCATAAAATATAATTGAATATAAAAAAAGAGTTTATTAACTAACTTGAAAATTTTAGTTTTGTGAATTATTCCTATGTATCAAAACACAGATATTCAAAACTAGCAAAAAAAAAATTAAGATTTTTAATAGTTAGAATTTGAGATAAAGATGAAACAAAAACTGGAGTAGAAGGGGAAAATTGAGATTCATACAAATGGAAAAATATGAAAAAGAGAAAATAGATAAAAGAGTAAAAGAATGTGTATTTAGAAGAAAAAAATACTCAAAATAAAATAAAAAAAATACACTAGAAGGTTAAAAAGTCAAAATACAACCAACTAAAATAAAAATAAATAAATAATTTAATTAAAAATATTTTTTATTAAAAAGTTGAGCCAACTTTTGTTTTGGGGCCAAAAGTAACTACTTTTCTTGCTTTATCCCAAAGAAGCCCCAATAACTATTGGTATGACAATTCCATCTTGAGAATGTTCGCATATCATCAGCAAAGTAGACACAAGTTTCACAACCATTTCTGCTTTGCAGGACTGTTTTGAAATAAAGTCATATTTGGAAATTTTATATAGAAATACTTCGTACAACTGTTTCAAATCATGAAGCAAAGTTGAGGGACAAATAGTACTTTGAATTTTCAATTGAATGGACCAATGGTTTTTCGTGCCATAAGAACACCGCAGACACAGTGAGATAGTCGTTCCAACCGTAAGGCATGATTGTTCTTAAACATAAAAAAATTGATTTATGAAGCTTTGAAATTCCTCAATAGTCAACATATCATATCAAAGTACAATTTTAACAAAAAGGACTAAGGAACACACTGTACAAATTATAGCATTCTCATTCTTATCAAAACTAAAATTATGACATTTAGACAATAGCAAACAGCTACATTTAGACAATAGCAAACTGCACCGTCATTCTTTAACAAGAACGCTTGTCTCAAGGTTCAAACAAGAAATAAATTCTTAAATAGAAGTCAAGTTCATGTATGTTCCTAAGTGAGAATGTTACGCAATACAATACGAGAAAAATGTACTTCAAAGAGTAGCAAGCTTCGCACCTATTCCAAGATATGAGACGCCCATTTCAGACAAGAAGTCCGCAAACTATGCTAGTTTCATTATATGGAACTACTATTTCTATTCCATTAAAACTAGTCATTAGACACAGTATTTAAGTTAGAAAGTGAATTTCAAAAGGAAATCAACTGAAGCCTAAGAAAGAGGGAGAAGAACTAAACAATTCTAAAACTTTTTTCCTTATGAGTTTCAACTTGAAATATATCAATTGTGTGAGTTCAAGTGCAATATCTCTGAAGTTTAACTATTAAAAGGTTGAAATTTCGAAGCTAAACTATTGTAGGTGGTTGAGTGGTATACCATTGTTATTAGTGAAACTCGAAGTGATTGACTTGGGAGAGTGAACAAAAGAAAAGAAAATTATTCCACAACATTATAAAATTTGAGCTTGTTTATTCCTTCCTTCTTTTCTTATTCTATTTGCCCTTAATTTTACTTGTCTTCTTTCTTTAAAAGGAAAAAAGTTTAAAAATCTCAAACTTCTATTCACCATCTCAAATATTTTTCTATAACCGAAACAATAAAATAAACTGTTAATTTAATTATAATAATTTAAAATTAAGTGAATTTATGAATGTTTTAATTCTTAATTATATTATTTGTTTTATTTAATTATTATATTATATTTATTATATTATTATATTTAGTTATTTTTAATTTATATTAATTTGAGAGTATGAAAATTGAAAAGATTATAAGTGAGAATTCATTAAATTATTTACCCTTTTTTAATTACCAATATATTAAAATATTTTTTTTAAAAAAAAAATTAGAGAGGTGTTTAAAAATCTAAAATGTTATATATAATTATTATTCTCATTATATATTTTTATTGAAAATTTAAATTATGATGCATTCCCAAATCACGAACACATGTGTCTGCCTTGAAGGTTACCATTTACAATTTTTTAATAATTGTCTAATATTTTATATTTGTTTAAAATCTTAAATATTAAAAATTAAGTTATTAAACCAAAAAATTAAATTATATTTTTAAAAATAAATTCAAATATCCATATAATGTAAACTCATAATTATATAACATTAATTTAGAGATTATTTGTATATATTTGTAATATTGTTTTAGAAATTTATATATTGTAAAAAATTATTTTAATTTAATAAAATATTATGAGAATTTAATGCAAAAATTAATATATATTTTATTTCATTGAATTTAATACATTTAAGTAAACTAAAAAATTAGGGATTCATACTGATTAAAAAAAATAATAATATATACATAATTGAATTAGAAACTCCTTTGATATAAACATTAATTATTTGACATACTTCTTCTTTATATCAATCTATTATACACAAAGTTTTTTGAAAATTTAAATTGATAGAAGAAACTATACAAAGAATTTTTGAGCCTTTTTTATTGATAAGAGAAGGGAGTTAGAAAAGACCGTTCAGTAAAAATTAAACATGATAATTGTTTCTTCTCATTTTATTTATTTATTTATTTATTTATTTCTATTTTTTAAGATTGTGTGACCGAGGATTTTTCTCTACTATTGGTGGAATGATTCTTGCGATTTTGACGCTGTTAAGCTCTGGGCCTTAGAAAATAAAGGCTTAAGCAAGAAAAATAGGAGTCTTCACCCGGACAGGCTAGAAAGAAGATAGAAAGGGTGGATGACTTGATTCTTAAAGAATTTCCTACCCCTACTGGATTTGAAAAGTTGGGTACGCATGCAGAATGTGAGAAATATCCAACCCCTAACACCGGCCTATTTTTCAGGTCTAAATATTATTAAAATTTTAGAATATTATAATATTATTTATATTACAAGCAATTGAAATAAAATAAAAATAATTATTATATCATAAATCAAACGAGCAAACAATAAAATGGGCACCCATACAAAATTCAAACATGCTCTTACAATATCCTAAAATTCATAAAATAAATAAAATAAACTAAAAAAGAATGGGCCACCCACAAAGGAGTGGGAAACATGTCCCTTATAATCCTCCAAAAATAAAATAGAAGAAATAACTTAAATAAACTAAGACACCTATTATAGGTAGAAACATGCCTTTTACAAGTCCTTTAAGAAAAATACACCCCGAAAAGAAATTATAAATGAAAACAATAAACATACTTCAAACTTACATAATACATCAAAAATAAGTAAACATAAAATAGAACATTTAATTGATTCACATCCTAGCCTAAAAAAGCAAGACAAAAGAATATATACAGACCAAATATTTGATAAGCTTAATTGAACATTAGGGTTTTAGGGTTTTTAATCTAAGGAAATCAACAAATCAAGATGAATTAAAATGAATAAAGACATTGGTAATTTAATAGATTAAATAGATGATTTAAAAGGCATACCGACATTATTGGCTTCACCAAATAATTAATGTTGAACCCAGCCTCGATTGAATAGCACAATTCCTTGTAGAAGTTAGTATAGAAATTTTCTTGATAAAATAAAGGGAGGTTTGGATCAACTGAGTTTTGGTTGAACAAAATAATTCTAAGATTACTCTCTGTCTTTTGTTTTTACTGTCTTTCAAAATTGCTTTATGCGTCTCTTTTTTACTAATAGCTGCACTCTCTGATTAATTATTGTCATCCCATTTTTGTGCTTAAAACCCTTTTATATATGAAGATTAGGGTTAATTAGATGTTAAGAATCCTGATTTGGCTAGGAAATTGGTGCTTATCTCAATAAACCCTAAGTTTTATTTGGATTAGGAGAAATTAGAGTGATGGGGCAGGTAGACGAATTGACGACGCTCTCATGGCGAATTGGCCATGACTCATGGCCAATTTGTCATGAGTCATGGCCAATTCTCCATGGACTCATGGCTCATTGGCCATGACTCACGACTAATTCATAATGAGTCATGGCCAATTTGCCATGGGCTGACCTGTTAATTTAATTTTTTTTCTTTTTTAAATTGGGACTGGATTTATTCGAGGAACCAAAATTAAGGGTTTACCATTTTGCCCCTTGGTTGAACGATCTTGAATTTGTTTAGCTCAGATTTATTGAAATATTCGGGATAAGTCTAGATTTATTAAAGCATCTAGCAAACCTGAGATCTTCTAACGGATGCTTTTGATAAATCCATGTTAATATGGGGGTTCCAATGAACTTGGGATCTTTCAACAGATGCTTCAATAAATCTAAGCTGGTCTGGGTACTTCAGTAAACCTATGGTCTTCTGATGGATACTTTAATAAATCCAAGTTGGTTTGGGTGTTTCAAATAAACTCGAGACCTTCAAATAGAGGCTTCAACAAATTTGAGTTAATTCGAGTGCTTCAAATAAACCCGGGACCTTCACATAGATGCTTCAACAAATCTGAGTTGGTCCAGATGCTTCAAACAAACCCAAAATTTTCAAATGGATGCTTTAAAAAATCCACTGTATCTGTATCAGCATGATACTTCAATAGATCCAATATAGGCTAGAGGTTTGGGTGCTTTACCAAATTTATAAAACTGCGCCGTCAAGATACTTTAAAAAATCCAATATAGGCTGAAAGTTTGGATGCTTTACTAAATCCATTAAACTGCGCCATCTTGATATCTCAACAAATCCAATATAGGCTGGAGTTTTGGATACTTTATTGAAATCTGCAAAATTGCCTCTTTAGGATACTTCAACAAATTTGATACTTTACTAAATCTGCAAAACTGCACCATCAAGATACTTCAATAAATCCATTATAAGCTGAAGGTTTGGATACTTCAACAAATATACAAAACTACATCATATTTTGATAAATCTGAGTAGACTTGGTAATGGATGCTTCAACAAATCCACTGAGGTTTCACATGAATGGAAACTTGATTCTGAATGCTTCGAGAATTCCTAAAAAATATCTGACTTTACAGAAATGGATCTTTATCTTGATTCTTTATTCTAGGGAATGGACCTTTATCTTACATCGACTTTAGCTCTTCTAATTAGACTAATCTTTTATCATTTGTATCTTCATTCATTTGAAAGTTTTGACTTTCTTTTAGCCACTTGTTCCATTTTTTCAATGGATTTTATTTTTTGAAAATAAACTATTATTTTTGCTAGATTCTTTATCTTTGTCCCATATGCAGGCTCAAACTAGCAATTCTGCCGGCTGTGTAGGCTCCTATCAATATTTCTACAAGCATGGAACTCTTCTATCTTTTGTAATGAGTCTTTCATGCTCCCTGATTCCATGTCTATTTATCATTGCTTGTTATATATGGCATAGACTATTTACCTTAGCAGAGAAGTAGGCAACACAAGACAAAAAAAATGCAATGTGGCATGTATGTTTGTATGATATGCATGAGTAATGCTTATAGTAGTTATATGACTCATAGACCGAGGTGATAGACCAAAGTACTCTCGTTGGCACCTTCAAGATGTTCATTCAGGCCTTGCATTAGGACAACAAAAGATGTCGCATCCATGGTTTTATCGTCAAGATGTAGAAAAATGAGTAGTGGGAGAGGCCTAAGCAGAGTAGTCAAAGACACATGAATCATTGGCTTTAACCCATAGTTTATAACACCACCTTGCAAATGGTCCTTTCATTAGCACAACTTTGTCTAATGTGTCCTTCAAGGTTTGACAGTGTAATATACTTCCTTTAGTTTGAGGGCTCGTGTGACAAGAAATACTTTTTAATTTTAAAATCACATGTTAGTTTTATTAAATCAGTGTCAATCTACCTCACGGCTCGGTCTTTCAAATTAACACATCTATAAGATTATAACCCTAGTTACCATACTAAATTTAGTAATTATTTCTATTTGAGTAAGAATTATTGTACTCAGATAGGCACATACACATTACTCGACCAAAGGTCTCATTGAGTTTAAATATTGTCTATCTCATATGTATACTTTTTCAAATAATCACCACTAATTGACCCTACCTACTAAGAGAGATCAACAGGTCTTTAATAGAATTTAAATGGGGTCTATCAGGGATATTGGCTAAATTAAGGCCATTTTTTAAATTGGAGCTGATGTGACACGAATGACAAACCTTCACACTACAAACTTACAATTGGAAATATTCTTAAACTCTAGGCATTATTTTCACCTTCTAAGTGTCTTGTTATCTTGCTTCATGAAAAGACATAGCTAGAGTTTTCTTCCATCTCCTTGGCAGAAATCTGAATCTGATTAAGACGACTTCAATCTTTGTTTTTGTAAAAAGTTTGAGACCCCCCTTATTCTTCTTTCCTTTTTCTCTTTTTTGGTTTTAGGTTATATCTCTAAGAGAGTCATCTTGTTTGTACTATTCTACGCTTCTGATTATAGGGTAGCATGAGTTTGCTTTAGTGAGGATGAATCCTTTGTCACCCTTATGTTATTTTAAGATGAAGTAGTTTTGAGATATCAGATCTAACTCATGTAAACTTTGACTGTCTTCGTGGTCTTGATTAAACATCCCTTTCCTCAATCTTTTTACTCTTGGTAGCTCAGTAATCATTAGACTTGCCATAAGTGTCACAACAACATAAAGTAGGTTATTAAGTTTATAAGCCAATAAAAAGCAAGCTAAAATCTCATTAAGGCTCAAAGTGATGGACTAGGGATTAATGATAACATAGTTAATACAAGTTGTTGGCTTACCAAACAATGCCTAGATCATCTCTCCATTAAATAAGTAGAGTTTAATTTTGCCTCGAAAGTTTGTCAAAGTATGTTCTAAGATCAACTAGACACAGATAATTATGCATGTTAAAGTATGTTCTAAGATCAACTAGACACATATAATTATGCACGAGCCCTCTCTAAGTAAGCATACATAACTCAATGCTACAAAATAATTCCCTCACCTAGTAAAGTCATTTTGCATCAAGATGCATAACTATGCTAATTTATGAATATCACGCTAGATTCATCATCAGTTGAGCACCAGAATGAACAAAATCCAACAAAATTATAAATGTCACAAAATTAATTTATTAAAAAAATTTTAATTTAAAAAACATAAAATTTCAAATAAAGTACTAAAGAAATAAAAATAAGATATACAACACTCAAGCCTAGGGAAGTTTATTGAGTTGGAGTAAAAAATGATTCATCTACTTAGACATGTTTAGGGGAGGATCTTTCCATCATCGATGAGGTTTTTTATTTCATGCCTTAATTGTATACATCAATCTATTTCGTGACCAGACACTTGATTGAACTGACAAAAAACCTCTATATCGAAATTGGAGGGTAGAGGATCTGACAAAGGTTGAATGGCTAAAGGCTATAATAATCCCTTATTTTGTAATTTGTTGAAGAACCAAGACAGTGGCTTCCTTAGTTTTGAGAATTGATGCTTCTTTATTGGCTCAGTTATTGTACTTACCTCAACGTCTTTTTAACCCTCTTGATTTTGTCCACTGGAACAATAGCCACTCTTACTGCTCCCTTTTCCAATGTATTTATTCTTTTCTCTCTCCCATTCTTCAAACTGAAGACCTACCTATATAATATCTTTAAAATCCCTAGCCATTCTTTCTTGGAGGTAGTGCTTTTGATTATCATCCACATTTGATCTGAATCATCTAGTCTTTTCTTGAGAAGAGCTTCTTTATTCCTCCATCTCTTTATATAATCAACAAAACTCTCATTCTGTCTTTGCCTGATAGACTCAACCTCCAACAAGTTTATCTCTAACTTAATATTATACCCATACTGTTGGATGAAAGCTTTGTACAACAAATCCCATTCTTTTTAAGTGCTCTCCTCTAAAGTATTAAATCCGTTTTGCACCTCAGGATCCAAAGAGAGCATAAAGTACATCAGTGTTTGAGCTTTAATAGCTGTAGCAGACTACTTGGTAATAATATACTGCTTGATCTACAAGTAAGGATTTTTCTACCATTGTACTTAGCAAAAGTAGGAATTTTGAACTTGTATGGGAGATTATCATCTTCTTCAAAATGTTTATCAACTTCGGAGGCCTCTTCAACTTTCAGTCTCTTTTCAAACTTCTTTTCCAGGTCAACAATGAGCTTTTCCACATTAGGAGGCTCTTTTTTTTACTTCCATCTTCTTCTCTTTCTTCTTTTCTTGTTGATCTTGGAAATAAATGTCTCAGTCATCATTATCAATCACCACCTTTTCCTCATCAAAGGTTACCTTAGCTACTTTAGCCTTTTGCTTCTTACAATGGTTGGATGTCTCAGAAGTGTTATTTTCCAGTAGTGCAGCTAGCTAACTTCTCACGGCCTCAACCAGGGTCCCCTTCAATACTTTCATCTTGGATGTGAGGGCTTCATTTATCAGGTTCTAAACTTGCTCATGATCCATCATTTTCAGTGCGAAGTTGATCGAATCATCATTGAACTCTGAGTCACTGACATAGGTTAGGTTGTCGTATGCTCTTGAACTACTGTACTTTAGGTCTATAAGCAAGAAAGGATTAATGCGATGTAATGCAATGAATGTATGCATGTGTAGCAATAAACAAATAGAGTCAGAACGTTCCTTTCATCCTTATTTCTTCACAGACATGTCTAGCGAGTCTCTTTCCTAGGTGTGTCATGGTCAACAAAAATATCAAATATTTTTATTTTCATCTATTAAATGAAATAAACAATATTTGTGTTTTAAAATACATAAGTCAGTCTATGATAATTTTCACTAATTAAGCTTTAATCCTGTGAATCTACTGAAAAATTACGCAATATTTCTACTATATTTTGAATTAAAACTAAATTAATAGGTTTATTATAAATAGACTTCTTATTTGAAAAGGCAACTAATGATTCATGCTACAAATAATCCCACAACTAATAAGTTTTGACATAAATAAGGCCCATAATTAATTTTAGTATTTCATAATTGACCTAGCTAATTACAAGCCTATAAAAAATTTGACCCATCGTAAAATGATTTTTGGGCCAGAATTTGAAAAATAGTTTTGGGCCTAGCTTTGGAAAAAAAAAGCCTATTGTAAAATAATTATTAATTTTGAGCTTCATGTTTGGGCTATAAGGTAGAAAATAATTTCTGACCCATCTCTTTTGAAAAAGGTTTTAAGCCTTTTTTGAAATGTTTTAAAAATGATTTGGGCTTTGGGCTTAGAAGAATTTTTGGGCCATAAAATAATTTTGGTCTTACATTATAATTAGGTCATATTAGGAAAAGACAAAATAAATGGGCCATAACTCAAATCAAGATATGTCAATCATAGTTAAACAATAAATATTTAGGGTAAGCCTAAGGAGAATTATTGGGCTAACTATATGAGCTTTAGACTTTAGGATAAAAGGCTCAAGTTTCTATACAAGTATATACATGTAGACCCTTAATTTTGGCCAAAAGCTAAGTCTGATCTCAATTGAAGAAGGCCTGATCAAGATTGGCCCATTCTTAATGGCTTAAACCTAGTTTAAAGTTGCTAATTAGATTGATCCAGTTTTATAAGGCCTAAAATTAGCCGGTTCAACTTTTAAAGCCCTAAAACAGTCCAATTCAAAATTCGATTAGGTTTAAATAGGTTTGGGTCAAGCCATTTCTATATGGGCAGCATTCATATGGAATTGAAGCCACCCAATTCGATGTGGATGGCTCCATGTTGAATTGGAGGCCATCCAATTCAATGTGGAGGCCTCCAATTTGATATGGAGGCCTCCAATTCGATATGGAGGCTCCATATCTAATTGGAAGCCATCCAATTTGATATGGACACCATCCATATTGAATTGGATGCAAACCAATTCTATATGGTTAGTCCATATCAAATTAAACAAGGTTTAATTCGATACGGATAGGTTCCATATCAAATTAAATTAATCTTAATTCAATATGGCCTCGGTTTCATGTCGAATTTAAAACACTTTAATTCGATATATTTTAATTCGGGCCATGCTTAAATAGAAAATCCTAATTAGGCACGGAATTAAGACTCGGTCATAATGTTTTTAACCTAATCTGTTTTCTATAAATATAGGTTTAAAGGAGGGAAGCAAGGAGAGAGAACTTTCAGCAGCCATGGTTATCAAGAGGCAGAGAGTTGAGAAGTAATCATTAACATACTACCAACCCAGAAACAACACACCATATAAAGGCAGTGACTACTGTATTTATTTTGCTCGGCTAGAATTCCAAATTGTTGCAATCAACGTTTAATTTTGGTGGAGCCAAAAAACAAAGGTATGTTCTCTAAGTTTAATTCATTTAAATTCAACATAGGATGCTTTGGTGATGGTTTTAAATACTGAGTGAGCAGGGATTTTCGCCCCTACTCCCGGTGGAATGGTTCTTGCAACTTCGGCACTGTTTAGGCTCGGGGCCTTAGAGAACACGGACCTATGTCCAGAGAAAATGGAGTCGCCACCAAGACAGGTCGGGAAAAAGAAAGGGGTGGATGACTCGATTCCTAAGGAATCCCCAACCCTCTAATGGGTTCGGAAAGTTGGGTACGTGTGGGGAAGGTGAGAAATAGCCCAGCACCTCCACAACGCCCGGTTCATTGGAACCGACCTCCTTTACATGTCTTAATATTATAAAATTCTTAAATATAATAACATTATCCATATTACACACAATAATTAAAATAACGCATCGATATATTGAAGATTAAAACAATGTCCAAGCAAAACAAATAAATGGACACCCATCCGAAGATGGAAACATGCCCTTACATAATCCATGCCTAAATAGGACACCCACCGAAAGGTAGAAACATGTCCTTTACATTGGTTATAAAATAGAAAAGCAATTTAAATTACATGATATTTAACTAATGAGGTACCCACCAAGTGGAAACATACCTCTTACAACATTTGGAAATCTAAATAAATCGATAAAAGTAAATAACCATTCATCATAAATAAATCATTCATCAAAGGTATTAATCAAAATATAAAATAAACATCCATTCATGATAAACTAAATAAATCAAGCATTGAACTTAAATAAATCAACAAGGCATTGAAAATAAATTAAAACATATAATAGACTACATAATCAAATATAAAATTAAATAAAGAAAGTAAAGATTCAAATTAGGGCTACTGTTTTTGTTTAAGATTCTTTATTTAATATGTTTAGGATTTTGGAGTTTATGGATTTAAGCTACTGTGAGTTTTAAAGGAATTGAAATGAATTAAAGTTTTATAATTTAAGAGGTTGATAAAGTTCTTTGATTAACCAAATTAGTGTTTGAGGAGTGAAATCATGAAACTAGGGTTTGGACACATTAAAATATTGGATTTATGATTATTAGCTACTGAATTATGGTTTTTAGGCTTACTGTGTTTGAATTTTAATATTTATGTTTATAAGGTTTTAAGGTTTAAAGGATTAGGGTTTAGAAAAATTTGGGTTTAAGGTTTTAAGGGAGTTAGGGTTTACTGTTTTGGGTTTTGGAGTTGAATTAGGGTTTTAGAATTTTAGAATTAGGGTTTCGGAGAATGCATTAGATTTTAGAATTTGAAAATCAATTGATAATTTTATAAAATTTTATGAAAATAAACAAAATGATTTAAGGTGTATAGAAACAAAAAAGATATTTTTTGGGGATTTTGGAAAGAAAAGGATTCAATTTAGGGCTTTGAAAAGAAACAGATTCAAATTAGCGTTTTGGTAAATTTTGAAGCAACAAAAGCAGTTTTAAGATTTTTGGAAAACAAAGAAACGAATTAAAGTTTTTAAGCTTTAGAAAAGGTAAATTAAAGTTCTAAGGTTTTTGAATCAAAAGAGACAATTGGATGGTTTAAGCTACTGTGAAAATATTAGATATTCATACCTCCGTTTGTTGGTTCCACCAAAAATTTCTTCTTGGATAAACAAGAACAAAGACAAGCTTTACTGCCTTTGATGGATTGAATTGCTTGTTTGCTCTCTCAAAAGTCCGATCGATCTTATTGCCAGAAGGAATTCTTAAAATTCAAAGTTTTTCTCCTCAATTTCGGTCTCAATTTCTCTTTTCAATCTCCCATCCCTTTCTGTATTGTTTTAGTCCTTATTTATAGAAGATTTTTATAATTAATTTTGGTTATTCATGGAATCTAACATTAATTAAGAAAAGGAAATAGAAACCTAATTGTATTTGGTTTCGAAAAAATTTACGTCGGAAAAATTTTACTGGTGAAAAAAAATTGCTGCAGAAAAATTGAGTTGGTGAAAAAAACTGCTGCGGAAAAATTGCACTGGTGAAAAAGCTGCCGCAGCTGGCTGTGGCAGCGGGTGAAAATTGGCCTGCGGGCGAAATGGCCCAGGCCATTTCGCTTGCAGGATTTTCGGCGACGATTTTTTCGTCGCCAATTTTATTTTTATTATTTTATTTTTATTTATTATTTTATATTATTATTTTTAAAAATTATAAAAAATAAATACTAAAACAAATATTATTTAATTAAGATAACACAAAAATTATTTTGGACTAATTAAAATATATTGGACAACACAAAAATTATTTTGGACCGGACTGGGTCAAAAATTAAGTGTCTACACTGAGTATACTTATTCTTTGTCCAAATAAGTTCCAGTGTATATTTAGGTTTTTAAATTCATATTTGTTTCATTAAAACATGATCAGCAGCGGTTGGTTTTAAAAATCACAATAATTTCTTTGTTCAATTTTGTTTCGTCCAGTAGCAATTCATATAAGCATATCTTGTGTAATTATTTATCAAATTAATATTACAGTGGCCCTAAGTTTTCACAGTGACCAAACTTGAATTAAAATACCCTAGCTTCCAACGGAAGTAACAGTTTTATTCCCAAAACCCTAATCTCACCCAAAAACCCTAATTGCCACCCTGAAACCCTAAAACCATGTCTTAATCCCAAAAAAGAAAACCCTAGTTTTCAAATATCCAAAACCCTAATCCTAAATTTCTAAAACCCTAAAACCCTATTCATTACTTTCTAAACCTTAGAAACCCAAAATCATACCAATAAAACCCTAGTTTTGCGTATCTATTATTTAATGTAATATTAAAACCTAATCCCTAGTTTTGCATATCTATCGTTTAATGTAATATTAAAACCTAGATTTGACTTTTTTAATTTCTTAATGTATATTTGTGATGGATGATTTATTTTTGATGATTTACTTTATATTTCTTGATGATGAATTGAATGTTTTCTATGAATAGTTTAATTATATCTATTTGATTATTTGAGATCTTAGAAGTTGTAAAAGGCATGTTTTCACTTCGCGGGTGTCTTGGTTTTGATTATGTAATTTACTTTTAAGAATTTTGAAATATTATAAGGGGCATGTTTTCACTTATAGTGGGTGTCCCATTTTATTTATTTATTTAGTTATTTTGTTTTGCTTTTCTTTTTGGACAATTCTTATAAGGGCATGTTTCCATCTTGTAAAGGTGCCCATCTTATTGTTTTGTTTGAACTTGTTTTGATTTTAATATAATGATTATTTATTTCAATAATTGCATGTGATATGGATGATGTTATAATATTTAAGAATTTAATAATGTTTAGACTTAAAAAGGATGCCGGTTTCAATGAATCAGGCGTTATAGGGGTGCTAGGTCATTCTCACATTCTCTATTAGTACCCAACTTTTTGAACCTAATAAGGGGATTGTGGATTCCTTAGGAATCGAGTCATCCACCCCTTTCTATTTTCCTGGCCAGTTAGGATTACAACTCTATTTTCTCCAGGTTTAGGCCTGTGTTCTCTAAGGCCCTGAGCCTAACAGTGCCGAATTCGCAAGAACCATTCCACATGGGAGGTGGGGCAAAAATTTCTACTCATAGTGGTGACTCCACTAGGGACAATAGAAGTTAATTTCGTTGGTCTTTATATTATTTTATTATTTCTTATTATGATATTGTCCATTACATCATTTAGATTGCATTGTGTGCGTGAGTTAGGACTCTCGTTCAACCCGTATTGTATTATGTAAGAGATACCATACTTTCACTCAAGGTATGGAGATCGAGCATGTCATAATCACTCATAGCCTTGTACCTTTTAGTATATACTTACTATAGGAGCCTAAACTTTTCAACCCAATGACAAAATCTCATGTAATTGGCCTAGTTACTTTCCTTAAGTTTTTACCCCAAATGCTTATTGTTTGACTATGATTGATATATCTTGGTTTGAACCATGGCTTATTTGGTTTGCTATTTTTCTAATATGACCTAATTTATTTGAAGCTCAAAATAATTTTTATTCCTTTAAGCCTAAAAGACCAAAACTATTTTTAAAATTTTCAAAATGGTCTTTGGACATAAAACTTTTCTAAAAGGGGTCAAAGATTCTTTTCCACCTTATGACCCAAATACAAAGCCCAAAATTCATTTTTAAACAAACCTTTTTATAATGGGCTTTGAAACAAAATTATTTTTTACTTCATTTAAAATTATAAACCTTCTTCTTAAATGAGCTTACAACTATTTAGGTCAATTATGAAATACCAAAAATCAATTGTGGGACTAATTTATACCAAGAATTGTTAATCATGGGCTTATTTGTGGCATGAATCATTAGTTATTTTTTCAAATAGGAAATCTATTTATGATAAACTTTTTAATTTTGTTTTAATCTATAATATAGCATAAAAGCTGTGTTTAGTTGGCTCAATGGATTAAGACTTAATTAATGGAAAATATCATGGACTCACTTCTAAGTTTTAAAAATACAACTATTGGTTAAACTGTCTGAGTGAATTTTTTGAAAATAAGATGTCCCATGTTGATATGTTGTTGACCATATACTAGGAAAAGAGACACGTCGTTTGTGTGTGGAAGATATAAGGTAGGAAGGAACGTCCTAATTATCTTTATTTATATGTTACTTGTGCATACATGCATTGCATTATATGGCATTGATCCTTTCTGGCTCATAGACTTGGAGTACAACAGTTTAAGAGCTTATGACAGTCTGACCTATGCTAGTGACATAGAATCCAGTAATGACTCAATCAGCTTCTCACCAAAAGTGACGAAACCTAAATAGATTTAGAAAATGGTGGATGATGCAATCAGCTACAAGATGGAAGAACTGAAGGAGGCCCTGGCTGAGACAATGAAAAGTCAACTAGATGCATTATTGGGTAATATTATTGAAGCATCTGCTAGTACTATAAAGCTGAAAGACAAGGGAAAGGCCAATGTTGGTGAAGTGGCTATAGATGATGACAAAGTAATGATGGATGATCATGATTAGGCCTAGTATTTCCAAGATTCTCAAGATAAGAAGAAGGAAGCAAAGACTATGGAGAAGGTAACCATGGAAAAGACTGAAACCTCAGATGTGGAAAAAATAATTACTGATTTGGAAAAGAAGCTGAAGGCTGATGAGATGTCAGAAGTGGATAAGTTATTTGAACAAGATGAGGTAATCCCTTACAAGTTCAAGATGCCTTTCTTTTGGTAAGTTTGATGGAACTGACAATTCTCATCTACATGTCAAGCAATACATCACAAACATGCAGTCTGCTTGAGCTACTAAGGCTCAAACTCTAAGGTACTTTATGCTCTTATTAGATTCTATTGTGCAAAATTAGTTCAACACCTTAGAGGATAGTACTCAGAAGGATTGGGATTCACTGTATAAGGCCTTCATCCAGTAGTATGAGTATAATGCTGAGTTTGAAGTTACTTTAATGGAGGTCAAATCAATTAGGCAGAAATAGAATGAAAACTTCATTGGCTATGTAAAGAGATGGAGAAACAAGGTTGCTCTACTCAAGAAAAAGCCAGATGAGTCAAACCAGATTGGGATGATTGTGAGAGGGGTGCTACCTAATCTTTGTGAAAGGAAGTTCCACACCCTTATTAGAGATTTTAAAGATCTCCTTCAAGATGACTTGCAAATAGAAGTATGGGAAAGAGAGAAGACCCATTTTTCTGTAAGAAGGAATGAGAAAAGGAAGGAGGCAATTTTAAGAGTTGAGAAAGCCACTGTTTGGGTTCTTAATAAGCTATAAAAGAAGAAACTATTACAACCCTTGACTCCTCGACCATTGCCAAATCCCTTACCAACTAACTTTGATGCTAAAACATTTTGTCAATTCTACCAAATGCAAGGGCACGAGATGAACAAATATTTGAGATTAAGGTATGGAATTTAGAATTTGATTAATAATGGAAAATTTCCTGAGCCTAACAAGTCTAGCACAAAGGACAACCCATTGCCAAGGTTCAATAGAGTGCTACCACCAACAACTTTCATGATAAGAGGAGGTTTGAATGAGCAGTTTATTCTGTCTTCTTTCTAAGATGTAAGTGGTGAAGAAACTAAAGAAGAAGAGGTGTTTAGCGAGATTGAACCAACTGTGGTTAAAAAGGAAACAACCATCTATGTTGTGAATGAGTTCTAGGATTCAACCGACAATGATGATGAGTCAGAACCAAATGAAGAAGAGTGGACCTAGTCTGAGCTCGAAGAGGATGGGTTGTTGAATACTCACTCTGGAAAGCCTTATTCAAGGCCTTCACCAAAAGAAGCAAAGGCTAACAAGGGGATACTAGAAAAGAAGTGAAGGAAGATGAAGATGATATAGTCCTTAAGCGATTGAAAAGAACTCAAGCAAGCGTCAGCATTTGGGATTTATTGGCTATGTCCAAGGAACACCGTGAAACTATGGCCAAAGCTTTGGCTAGCATGCCAATTTCCACTTCCATAACACCATAGGAGCTGGTTAATTTTATGAAAATTGAAGGAGTGATGAAGTGTGAGGATGTTCAGAAAAAGGACAAGGTTGATGTGGGAATGGTATCATTTTCAGATGCGGATTTACTGAAAGAGGGAAGAGATTACATTTGCCCTCTTTTTATCAAAGTGAAAGTCAAAGGAAAGAGGACTCTATGTGTCATGGTTGAAGATGGATCTTCTGTAAATGTATACCCACTCAAGATCCTACTGAAATTAGCTATGTCAATAAGAGATTTGATCTCGACCGAGGTGCCCATTAGGGCTTATGACAATACTAAGAGGCATACTAAGGGAACTTTTAAAGTTATTGTAAAGTCTAGCCCGATTGAATCCATGGTGGAATTTCTAGTCTTAGATATACTTGTCACTTTTGCATTGCTGTTGGGTCAGCCTTTGTTCCATCCTCTTGGTGGAATTCCTTCTACGCTCCATCAGAAGATCAAGTTTTCAAATGGAGATGAGACAGTGGTTATTAATGCTGAGGATAATGAAGTGGTAATGCTTTGATGATTGAGAGGCCTTTTAATGAATTTCAAGTGGTTTTTGTTTTTGATAACAAGATAACGGGCTCTAAAATTTTAGCTATGATGAAGAAAATGAACAATCTACCAGGTACTAGCCTTGGAAA
Organism: Garcia nutans; assembly: GCA_947685225.1. Classification (NCBI taxonomy): domain Eukaryota; kingdom Viridiplantae; phylum Streptophyta; class Magnoliopsida; order Malpighiales; family Euphorbiaceae; genus Garcia; species Garcia nutans. Next base: position 53,993,965 of record CANTUV010000007.1, read on the forward strand.
GGGAAAGGCAGGTGTAATAGAGTTCCCAGATTTCAAGACTCAAACTTCCAAGAAAGGGTTGGGATATGATGAAGCAAATGGAGGTGTTCTACTGAAAAAGAATGAGAATATTAGTTTTCCTCCACTTGAAGAAGTGTTCATCAAAGCTCGAGATATGGGAACACTCTAAGGGAAGCCGAAGCCAATCATGTTCATGGGGAAGTTGAGTCCAGGTTTTAAGATCTTTACTGATGTTGCTGAGTTAGTGGAACAGAGGGAGAAAAAGCTTGTCTTGCCAACTGACAAGGAATCCAACCCAAAAGAAAAGAAAGAAGCTGCCCTAAAAATCTAAAAGACTTTAGAGGAAATTGCTGCTCTCATCGAAGAACAGTTTGAGAGCCTTGTAGTTTATGATGATGAGAACATTAATATTAATTTTGATTTTGATTTTAATTTTTCTGATCTGTATGAGGATGATGATGTTTTTTTTTTCCAAAATCAATGTAATAAAGTCCGATTTTTCTTACTTGTGTGATGTTTTTCCTGATGGTTACATACATTCAAGTAATGATCACATGAGCATTTTTAATATTAACTCTGTTCATACACAATCATTCAATTTAGGAACAACCAATAATCTTAAAAATATTAGAATAGAATCTGACCTTAGTCCTGAAGAGAGAAAGATTAGAAAAGATATTTAAAAAATATGAAGAAGTATTTGCTTGGTCTTATAAGGATATGCCTGGAATTGATCGAGATATAGCTGAGCACATGATTCCCTCTTACACTCACATGAAACCTGTCAAACAGAAGCTTAGACGGTAAGGCTAGAATGGGCATAGTTGATTAAAGAAGAAGTCACTAAGTAGATATAAGTAAAGTTCCTTGAAGTGATAGATTATCCATACTTGTTAGCCAACATAGTGCTCGAGCCAAGGAAAGATGGAAGAATTAGGGTTTGTGTGGACTACAGAGACTTGAACAAGACTTCCCTTAAGGATGACTTTTCTTTACCCATATAGATATCCTTATTAATAGTGTGGCCTCTAGCATACTACACTCATTCGTAGATAGATTTTTCGGATACAATCAAGTGTTAATAGACCAAGAGGATAAAGCTAAAACTGCTTTCATTACTACATGGGTTATATTTTATTATAGGGTGACGCCGTTTGGGTTAAAAAATACTGGAGCAACCTACCAAAGGATGGACACCAACTTGTTTCATGACATAATGCATAAGGAAGTTGAGGTCTATGTTAATGATAAGATGGTGAAGTCAGATACAAGAGAGCAACATTTCCAAAACCTAGAAATATTTTTTGACAGAGCAGTAAATTATAATCTAAGGTTGAACCCAAAGAAGTCTATTTTTGAAGTTACTTCAAGAAAAATACTGATGCATGTGATAGGGCCAAATGTCATTAAGATTGACCCTAGCAAGGTTAAGGCAATTAGGGAAATGCTAACCCCTAAGACAGAGAAGGAAGTTCGGGGGTTCATTGGAAGATTGCAATACATTAGTAGGTTCATAGCAAAGCTTACCACAATTTGTGAACCTATCTTTAGACTACTTAAGCCAGCCAGTCAAGCGGAATGAAGAATGTCAAAAGGCTTTTGAGCATTGAATCCACATGTCTTGAAACCACGTAGACCTGGTACTATACTTAGATGTAGAAGAAGTGTTAATAGGAGCAATGCTAGCTCAAGCAAATGAATTGGGGGTTGAGTACGCAATCTATTATTTGAGTAGAAAACTCATGCCTTATGAGGTTAAGTATGTTATCATTGAAAAGACCTATATAGCTATGCTTTGGTCATCTAAGAAGTTACGACATTGCTTTCAGTCTTATAGTGTGCAAAGAATTTCCAAGTTGGATCCAGTGAAATATTTAAGGGAGATACCCTTGTTGATTGGGAAGTATGGCCAATGGTTGATAATTTTTGAAGAATTTGAGATTGAACATACAACCATGAAAACCATCAAAGATATAGCAGTAGTATAATTCCTGGCTCAACAACCATTGCCGGATAGTGAGGAATTGATTTTGGAATTCCCAGATGAACATTTAAAGGCCATAGAAGTACAAGGTTGGAAGATGTATTTTGACAGAGCAGTAAATAGAAAAGGGGGCTGGCCTAGGAGTAATTTTGGAATCGTCAGAAGGAGAGCTTATTGCTTTGGCTAAGAAGTTGAAGTTCAGGGCAACCAATAACATGGTGGAATATGAAGCATGCATTTTTGGTTTGGAAACATTGATGATTATGAAGGTTGATAGAGTGCAGGTTTTTGGTAATTCATTGTTAGTGGTATCCCAAGTAAATGGAGAATGAGAGTTGAAAGAAGAGAAGTTAAACCCATACTATAATTATTTGACCATGATATAGAAGAATTTTAAGGATTGTAGATTTATACACTTATTGAGAGAAGAAAATTAGATGGCCGATGCCCTAGCCACATTGGCTTCGGTGTGGGAGAATCCTATCAACTTATTTCTTAAGCCTCTGGTTTTGACCAGTTCATCAACTCCTTGCTATGAGTAGGAAACAGTCATGAAAACTGATATGGACCATAATGTGTGGTATGACACCATAAGACGGTTCTTAGAAAGTAGAGAATACCTACTGGGGAAACAAGGATGAGAGAAGAGCTATATGGCGATGGTCCTTGTAATACATCACCTTTCATGGAGAGTTGTATCAAATATGGCCTAATGGGGTTCTATGAGATGCTTAAAGAAGTCTGAAGTTGAGAAAATCATGTCAAAAATACATGCGAGAAGTTATGGACCCCATATGACTAGATTGGCCATGGTTAAGAAGGTAATTCGACAAGGTTGCTACTAGTTAACCATGGAAAGAGATTGTATTGAGTTTGTAAAGAGGTGCCAGCAGTGCCACATGTACGAAAACCTAAATCACCTACCTATCGAAGAATTGCATTCTATGTCTTCACCCTAGCCTTCTGCAACTTGGGGGATCGACATTTTTGGAGAGATACATCCGATGACTTTGAGTGGTAATCAATTCATTATAGTGGCAGCGGACTATTTTTCAAAATGGGTTGAAGCTGAATCTTTCAACAAGCTGGGGGTAAAGAAAATAGCTAGATTTATTGAGAAAAATCTCATGTGTAGGTATGAGGTCCCACATAGTGTAGTATCGTACAATGAGGTATAGTTTCAAGGAGCAGTCAAGGACCTATTCTCGAAGTATCAGATCTGCCATTATCGGTCGTCCTCTTATAGACTTAAGGCTAATGATGCAGTGGAAACAACAAATAAGAAAATTAAGTAGATTTTGTCCAAGATGACCAAGACATATAGGGATTTGTCAGAAATGCTTTGTTTTACTTTTTGAGGGTATAAAATAAGTGTGTGAACCCCGACCAGAATGGCACTATTTTCTTTGGTCTATAGAATGGAAGCAATGTTGCCGATTGAGATTGAGATAAAGTCACTAAGACTGATCCTATAAGCTGAGTTGCCTAAATAGATGGGTAGTAAGTAGATATACATAGCTGGCCTTGTTAGAAGAAAGAAGGTTAAAGGCCCTGTATCATCACCAGCTGTATCAAAGAAAGATAGCATGAGCCTATAATAGGAGGGTTAAGATTAGGAAGCTTAAAGTCGGTGACTTGGTGTTGAAATAATGCAAGCACCGTATATTGTGAAACAAGTCATGAATAAGGGCGCAGTCAAGTTATCAGACATGGATGAGAATGAATTTAGTGAACCAATGAACATTGACAGGCTGAAGAGGTATTATGTTTTTTTAAAAAGGAGCTTGCTAGGTTAAAAACCCAAAAAGTACGGCCTATGCAAAAGTTATAGCATTCAACTAGTTCTAAAAACTCAAAGGGGTGGGCTAGCAACAATTAGGGCTAAAATGAGAGAAAATTGTCAATTAGAAAACCTGAAAGGGCTGGTTGGCAATAGCAGTGATCTTGTGTATGCTAGCATTCCGTTTTTTGATGTTCCCCAATTTAATAAAATAGAGTTAATAATAAAATTATTCTATGTACACTATTTCAAGTATCTGACCGAATATAGCAGAATAAATTATTGTCCCAAGATAGCAACCAAGAGGGTGGGGGTGAATTGGTTGGTCTTAAGAAATGATAATCAATTCAAAAAATTCAAAGATTAAAAAAGGAAGTATGGAGAGTGCAAAAGAAGATTGAGTAGAAGATTGAACACAAGATTTATAGTGGTTCAGATTTACCTTAATCCTACATCCACTTTCTTAACAACTTGTTAAGGTTCCCTTGCTCTGAGTTTTTACAAGCTTAACTCTAACTTGGTGTTTTCTCTAGCTCACACCAAACTACTTACAATGGTTTGAGATCACTTCCTCACAACCCTTACAAGAGTTTTCCCAAGCTAACTCTCACAACCTAAGTGTTTCCAAGCTCACACTCAAACTTATATTGGTGTTTAATACTCACACCTAACACTTAATGAATACAAAGGTTGTTTTTGATGCAAAAGAAATAAAAATGTTCAATGAGACTAATACAATCACAAAACTTGAGAAAGCTTCAAAAAACTTCTTAATGATGAAATTACATAAGGTATTTATAGCCTTTAAGCAAGAATTAGCCGTTTGAAGTTCAGACCAATATGTTAAATTCTTGTCTTCCACTAATTTCTCTGCCAGAACACTTTCATGGTTAGAATCTTCATGGTCCAATCGGAGAGATAGAAGTCCAATCAGAATAATGTATGGTTCGGTCGGAGTAATTGAATTTCTGCTTAATGCTCTTCCAATGGCTGGTCCACGTGGATTCCACTTATTGAGTGTGTAATATCCTCATGTATGCCCTAGAAGTTTTGATTATGTTGTTGTTGTTGTTGTTGTTGTTGTTGTTGTTGTTGTTGTTGTTGGTTTAAAATGTGATTGAATGTATATGTTAGGTGATAAGAAAAGGAATTGGTAAGAGAATGCTTATGTATATGTGTTTTGGGAAAGAAAGAGGGTTTAGAGAAAAGTGTATATGTTGTTTATATGATGATATATATAACATATACATAAGTCAAAGGGAGAGTCAATGGAAGAGAGATATTTTTATGGGATATGTGAAAGTACTATAATGGGCTTATAAGAGACAAGAGGTTAGTTATATGGATAAGGGTGTTTTGGTAATTGCTTGAATTGAATCACATGGTGGAGATTTAAAGAAGGATTTACTTTGTTTCTTCATCATTTTTCTCTTTTTCTTGGTTGTAGTGGCCGGCTCCTCCATAGACAAAGGAAAGCAAGAGGTGAAGAGAGGATCTTGATGTGTTGAGCTCAAATTGAAGGAAGATTAAGTGATCAAGTGTTGATTCAAGAAGTTTTTAACTAAGGTAAGATCTTTCCTTTGATTTCTTTTATTCTTTTGAAGTGGTATTGGAAGTTAATTAGGGTTTGTTGATTTGATGATAAGAGGTGGCGGTGATGTGTTTTCAAGTGTTAAATTGGTTTTAAGTTAAGAGTTTAAATAGGTGTTGTTGTTGGAAGTGGTGGATGTTGATTTTGGAAGATGGAGAAGGATATTGGTTTTAGTTTGAGATGGTTTGTGTTTAAATGTATTATGAATATTTTGTGAAGTGATTCTTGTGATGAATTTGTGTTTAGAACATTGTTTCCATTCATTTGAACCATGCTATATTGTGTATGATGAGTTGGAGTGCAATTGGAGGAAAGTTGTGCATGTTAGGGTTTTAATTCATGGGTAGCACGGCCAAAGGGAAAGAGAGACACAGCCAAGCCAAGAGAATTTGGGCATGTTGGTTTGGTTTTTGAGAGACACGGCCGTGTCCCTTAGCCGTGTTCACTACTGGATTTTGGTATTGGGAGACACGGCCACAAGCTTGGCCGTGTCCTATGCCCGTGTTTGCTACTGGAATTGGTGGTTGAGAGACACGGCCACAAGCTTGGCCGTGTCCCTCAAGTGGGTTGCCCGTGTCCCTCCAATGTGTTGGTTAGAGTTTTTATTCTTTGTTCTAATTGCATTGTTATGATTCTTCAATGGTATTTTGGTACCTAAACCCTAATATAAACACTTTAAACATACTTCAAACAAAGAATGCCTTAATCAAATGGATGTGGAAGATCCTAAAGCTATGAATGATACAAATTGTTCTTTGCCCTAATTGCATTGTTGAGATTGAACAATGTTATGTTATGCATTGTGAATGGTAATGTGTTTCATGAGTAATGTATATTGAAATGTTATATCAAAGATGCTATGATGATTCAAATAAGAGATGATATGAGACAAGGCCATTGTGATTGGCTATGATAATTCAATTGAATGATATATGGCATGTTTGCCTAATTGATGATGAGAATGGAGAATGAAAAATAAATGAATTGTGTGGCTAATGTGTTATTCCATTTTCAGAGTTTGTTGTTGGTGGCATGCCTAATAAGTGTAACAATCTCTTGAAGTTAGGTTGGATTGAATCCTTGAAGCCTAATTGAGATGTTACCACCCTTGAAGCTAGGTTGGATTGGTTCTTGAAGCCAAGTTGGGTTGAAGCTTAGCATGCTTTGCTCCCCTTGAAGCTTGGATGAACCTAATCCTTGAAGCCTAGTTGGGTATATGATATTGATAAATGTGATAACAAAACCAAAGCATTAACTCTGAAAATTGAATGGCATATTAGTGTGTCTTGGGCCCATGCTTGTCTTTGTTTAGTGTTGTTCATGAATGGTTTAATAAGTAACTAATGAGGTATATGAAAAGATGTTGAAATGTGATATGTTTACATATGTTGGATTATAAAATTTAAAGTTATGTTGTTAGTTTTGCATAAATGATGTTACAGGTATAATATGGATTGAGAATTGACATTGCATTGCACTAAAGCATAACATTAGCATGATTTATCTTACTAAGCCCTTGGCTTAGCGCGATAGTGTTTAATCGCGCAGGTGATAGAGTTGATAGAGTTGAACCCGAGAGTTCTTCGAGACCAAGTGAGAGTAGGCGTTGAAGAGTTGATTTTGGGAACTTAAAGATCAGAGCAGATTTGCCAATCATGTATAACTCTTTTAATATTTTGTAAAGTATTGTTTATAATGTGAATATATGTATATTTGTAAATATGGATTTAAATGTTTCATATATGTAATTATTTTATAAATTCCGCTGCGTATTAACTAAATGTATCTATATATCTATTTTGTTTTGTATTACAAGTAACTACCTATTTTTCTATAATGTATACAATTGAAAGATTATGGTATCGTTTAAAATGTTTTGAATGTTAAGAAAATCCGTAGCATCCCTATGTTTAGTGCATGTATACTACATTGTGGTGTTTGTAGTGTGAATGTATTGAATGTGGGGGTGTTACAATTGTTTTGGTATCAGAGCCTAGGTTTGAGATTCTCTACCTAGGTAAAATGTAAGAAAAAGAAATGTTTTGATTTTAAAAAAGTTGGTTTTGAAATAAAATACATGTTTGATTTTGGCAATCTCTGATCTTTAATAAGATATAATCTGCTGTGTTTGCAGACTTTGGTTGTGATGGATCCTCATTCTCGTCAGTCGGTTGAGGGAAGTGCGGAGAGTGTTGCTCCTGAGGATGGAGCTAGAGTTGATAGTGCTGGGGAGGCACCTGCTTCGGTGTCGGGTAGACTAGCTGGGGAGGAGGTTCCGCCAGCTTGGCTTAGGCATGTGGTAGAAGCTTTGAGGCAAGCACCAGTGCAACCACAGCCACCACCCCCTCAGCCTTTGGTATCAGTGAGGCATTATGACAAACTAAGGAAATATGGAGCAGAGGATTTCCTTGGTACAGTTGATCCAGCTGTAGCGGAGCAATGGCTTGATAAAGTACAGAGAATCTTCATTCAGTTGCAAGCCACCTCAGAGGAAAAGTTTGACTATGCAAGATCTTTGCTACAAAAGGATGCATATAGTTGGTGGAAGACAGTGCCCCATTCTATGGATGATCCACCAACCTTGTCATATGCTGATTTTCTGAGAGAGTTTGAATTGAAGTATGCTCCAAGGGAGTATAAAGATGGGAATAAAAGAGAGTTTCTAGATTTAAAGCAAGACAGCAAGACTGTAACTGAGTATGAGGTTGAGTTTATTCGATTGAGCCAGTATGCTGGAGCCATTATAGCTAATGAAATAGATAGATGTAGGAGATTTGAAGAGGGATTGAGGCCCTCTATCATGTGTCTGGTAGCTGGATCCAAATATCATGATTTTTCCCAGCTTATGGCAGTAGCTCGGAGTGTGGAGCGAGCTCAAGGTATTGCAGCTGCTTCAGAGGAAGAGGTTAGGGTGAGGAGGCCCCAGTTTGAGGCATGGTCTTCTTCTGCAAAAAGAGGTAAAGGTAGTTTTGTTCCTCGGGTCAGTAGAAGTCAGAGATGAGCTGGTAGGTCAGTGCAGTTCCAGAGACAGAGATTTAGACCTACAGCTTCAGTGGCGAGTGCTCCGACCCCGGTGACTCATAGATCCACCCCACCCATTTGCATTCATTGTGGTAGGCCACATGGAGGTCCTTGTTGGAAGGCTGGTGTAGCAGGGGTTTGCTTCAGATGTGGATCCCCTGATCACTTTGTGAGAGATTGTCCTGAGAGGCAAGAGCAGATGTCAGTTGATATTGCAGCTTCTCGACCTAATGTGAGGGGAGGCCGAGGAGGCAGAGGTGTTAACAGAGGAGGCAGACCAGGGTTCAGTTTTAGAGGAGGTGCTACATCCAGGGAGAGTAGACCAGAGGAGGTTGGATCTTCCCAGAGGATGTATGTTATGCAAAGACAGCCAGATGCATCAGCAGTCATAGCTGGTATTTTTTCTTTATTTGATACTTCAGTACTTGCTTTGTTTGATCCGGGTTCCACGCATTCATATATTAGTGCATCTGTTTTGCCTGTATCTGATGTGCATGCTGAGTCCCTAGGGTTTGATGTGTTGGTGACAAATCCGTTAGGGCATAGTGTGATTGTTAGTAAAGTGCACCGAGATAGTGCAGTAATGGTGCAAGGTGAGGAGTTTCTTGGAGACTTGATAGAGATGCCTTTTAAGGAATATGATGTGATCTTAGGCATGGACTGGCTATCTCGACATGGAGCTGTGGTGGATTGTAAAAAGAAAGTTGTTACTTTAAGAACTGTTGATGGTAGAGAAGTGATAGTATCTAATGAGCAGGAGCAGCTAGCATCTTTGTTTGTTTCAGCTGTTGCAGCCAGGAGATTGATTAGAAAAGGGTGTGATGCCTATCTTGCTCATGTGGTAGATACTAGAGTTAAGGTTTCTCAACTTGAGGATATAACCACAGTTGCTGAGTTCCCAGATGTATTCCCAGAGGAGTTGCCAGGATTACCTCCTGAGAGAGAGGTGGAGTTTGGTATTGAATTGTTGCCTGGTACCACTCCTATCTCTATTACTCCGTATAGAATGGCACCAGCAGAATTGAGGGAGTTGAAAGTGCAATTACAGGAGTTGTTGGATAAAGGATTTATTCACCCCAGTGTTTCTCCTTGGGGAGCTCCTGTATTATTTGTGAAGAAGAAGGATGGTACTATGAGATTGTGTATCGATTATAGGCAATTGAACAAGGTGACTATTAAAAATAAATATCCTTTGCCTAGAATTGATGATCTCTTTGATCAATTGAAGGGAGCGTCAGTATTTTCTAAAATTGATCTGAGATCTGGATACCATCAGCTGAGAGTCAGAGCTGAAGATGTTCCGAAGACAGCTTTCCGGACCAGGTATGGGCATTATGAATTTCTAGTTATGCCTTTTGGTCTGACGAATGCACCTGCAGCTTTTATGGATTTGATGAATAGGGTGTTTAGGCCCTATCTGGATCAGTTTGTAGTGGTCTTCATCGATGATATATTGGTGTATTCGCGGAATGAGGAGGAACATGATATGCATCTGCGGATTGTGTTGCAGATTTTGAGAGAAAAGCAGTTGTTTGCCAAATTGTCAAAGTGTGAGTTCTGGTTGGATCAAGTCACTTTTCTCTGACATATTGTTTCAGCAGAAGGCATTAGAGTTGATCCGAGTAAAGTTGAAGCTATTTTGAATTGGAGTCCACCCAAGTCTGTGACAGAGGTTAGAAGTTTTCTGGGTTTGGCAGGCTATTACCGACGGTTTGTGAAAGGATTTTCTTTGATAGCTACTCCACTCACCAGATTGCTTCGTAAGGGAGTGAGATTTGTGTGGTCAGATCAGTGTCAGGCTAGCTTTGAACAATTGAGAGATATGCTGACTCAAGCGCCTGTTCTTACTTTACCTGTTGAAGGCAAACCATATGTGATCTACAGTGATGCTTCACATAATGGTTTGGGATGTGTGCTGATGCAGGAAGGTAAAGTTATAGCTTATGCATCTAGACAGTTGAAACCGCATGAGCTTAACTATCCGACCCATGATTTGGAATTGGCAGCTATTGTGTTTGCATTGAAGATTTGGCGACATTATTTGTTTGGGGAGAAGTGTTTTATCTACACTGATCATAAAAGTTTGAAATATTTGGGTGTCCAGAAAGAGCTCAATCTTCGACAGAGAAGATGGTTGGAATTGATTAAAGACTACGACTGCTTGATTGACTATCATCCAGGTAAAGCAAATGTTGTTGCTGATGCCTTGAGTCGGAAGTCTTTAGCAGGGTTGACTATTTTTTCGCTCTCGTTGCTTGTTGAGTTGAGAGCATTGTGTGCTAATTTTGTAGCTTGTGATGATGGTGCATTGTTAGCACAGTTGCATGTGAAACCAGTTTTGTTAGATCAGATTAAAGAGGCTCAGTTGGCTGATAAGAAGATTCAGAAGATTGTTTCAGATTGCCAGAATGGGAAGAGTGGAAATTTTGTTGTGAGAGATGATGGGAGTCTCTGGTTTAAGAATAGATTGTGTGTACCCGATGATGCTAATTTAAAAAGGATCATTTTAGAAGAAGCTCATCAGTCAGTGTTTGCTATGCATCCGGGCAATACAAAGATGTATCATGATTTGAGACAACATTACTGGTGGTTTGGTTTGAAGAGAAACATTGCTGAATTTGTATCAAAGTGTCTCACCTGTCAGAAGGTAAAAGCTGAGCATCAAGTTCCAACAGGGTTGCTTCAGCCTTTGTCAGTGCCTGAATGGAAATGGGATAGAGTGACTATGGATTTTGTGTCGGGTTTGCCATTGACACAAAGGAAGCATGATGCCATATGGGTGATTGTGGATAGATTGACTAAGACAGCTCATTTCCTTCCAGTTCGGATGGATTACTCTTTGGAGAGGTTGGCTGAGTTGTATATTTATGAGATTGTGAAGTTGCATGGGGTTCCAACTTCTTTAGTGTCCGATCGAGATCCCAGATTTACTTCAAGATTTTGGAAGAGTTTGCATAGTGCTTTGGGTTCTCGACTGCATTTCAGTACTGCTTTTCATCCACAGTCGGATGGACAGTCAGAGAGAGTGATACAGATTATTGAAGATATGTTGAGAAGCTGTGTCATCGATTTCTCTGGAAGTTGGGATAAATTCTTACCTCTTGTGGAATTTGCTTACAACAACAGTCACCAATCTAGCATTGGTATGGCACCGTTTGAAGCGTTGTATGGTAGACGGTGTAGGACACCTCTTTGTTGGAATGAACTTAGGGAAAGTAAGTTAATTGGGCCTGATTTGATTCGAGAAACTGAAGAGAAAGTGAAGTTGATTCGAGGCAGGTTGAAAGCAGCTTCAGACCGACAGAAGTCCTATGCAGATTTGAAAAGGAGAGACATAGAGTTTGATGTTGGAGATAAGGTATTTTTGAAAGTATCTCCTTGGAAGAAGATTTTGAGGATCGGTCGAAAAGGGAAATTGAGTCCTCGATTCATTGGACCGTATGAAGTTTTGGAAAGAGTTGGGCCAGTTGCTTATCGGCTTGCTTTACCACCTGAGTTGGATCGTATTCATAACGTATTCCATGTTTCTATGTTAAGGAGGTACAGATCGGATCCATCTCATGTGTTGCCAATTGAATCTATCGAAGTGAGTCCAGATCTGACATTTGAAGAAGAACCAGTTGCTATATTGGCTCGTGATGTGAAGGAGTTAAGAAACAAACGAGTGCCACTTGTAAAGATTTTGTGGAAGAATCATGCAAAAGAAGAAGCAACTTGGGAAAGTGAGCAAGCAATGCGAGAGCAATATCCTCAATTATTTCAGAGTTGATATCAGGTAATTTCGAGGACGAAATTTCTTTTTAGAGGGGGAGAATTGTAATATCCTCATGTATGCCCTAGAAGTTTTGATTATGTTGTTGTTGTTGTTGTTGGTTTAAAATGTGATTGAATGTATATGTTAGGTGATAAGAAAAGGAATTGGTAAGAGAATGCTTATGTATATGTGTTTTGGGAAAGAAAGAGGGTTTAGAGAAAAGTGTATATGTTGTTTATATGATGATATATATAACATATACATAAGTCAAAGGGAGAGTCAATGGAAGAGAGATATTTTTATGGGATATGTGCAAGTACTATAATGGGCTTATAAGAGACAAGAGGTTAGTTATATGGATAAGGGTGTTTTGGTAATTGCTTGAATTGAATCACATGGTGGAGATTTAAAGAAGGATTGACTTTGTTTCTTCATCATTTTTCTCTTTTTCTTGGTTGTAGTGGCCGGCTCCTCCATAGACAAAGGAAAGCAAGAGGTGAAGAGAGGATCTTGATGTGTTGAGCTCAAATTGAAGGAAGATTAAGTGATCAAGTGTTGATTCAAGAAGTTTTTAACTAAGGTAAGATCTTTCCTTTGATTTCTTTTATTCTTTTGAAGTGGTATTGGAAGTTAATTAGGGTTTGTTGATTTGATGATAAGAGGTGGTGGTGATGTGTTTTCAAGTGTTAAATTGGTTTTAAGTTAAGAGTTTAAATAGGTGTTGTTGTTGGAAGTGGTGGATGTTGATTTTGGAAGATGGAGAAGGATATTGGTTTTAGGGTTTTGAGATGGTTTGTGTTTAAATGTATTATGAATATTTTGTGAAGTGATTCTTGTGATGAATTTGTGTTTAGAACATTGTTTCCATTCATTTGAACCATGCTATATTGTGTATGATGAGTTGGAGTGCAATTGGAGGAAAGTTGTGCATGGTTTTAATTCATGGGTAGCACGGACAAAGGGAAAGAGAGACACAGCCAAGCCAAGAGAATTTGGGCATGTTGGTTTGGTTTTTGAGAGACACGGCCGTGTCCCTTAGCCGTGTTCACTACTGGATTTTGGTATTGGGAGACACGGCCACAAGCTTGGCCGTGTCCTATGCCCGTGTTTGCTACTGGAATTGGTGGTTGAGAGACACGGCCACAAGCTTGGCCGTGTCCCTCAAGTGGGTTGCCCGTGTCCCTCCAATGTGTTGGTTAGGGTTTTTATTCTTTGTTCTAATTGCATTGTTATGATTCTTCAATGGTATTTTGGTACCTAAACCCTAATATAAACACTTTAAACATACTTCAAACAAAGAATGCCTTAATCAAATGGATGTGGAAGATCCTAAAGCTATGAATGATACAAATTGTTCTTTGCCCTAATTGCATTGTTGAGATTGAACAATGTTATGTTATGCATTGTGAATGGTAATGTGTTTCATGAGTAATGTATATTGAAATGTTATATCAAAGATGCTATGATGATTCAAATAAGAGATGATATGAGACAAGGCCATTGTGATTGGCTATGATAATTCAATTGAATGATATATGGCATGTTTGCCTAATTGATGATGAGAATGGAGAATGAAAAATAAATGAATTGTGTGGCTAATGTGTTATTCCATTTTCAGAGTTTGTTGTTGGTGGCATGCCTAATAAGTGTAACAATCTCTTGAAGTTAGGTTGGATTGAATCCTTGAAGCCTAATTGAGATGTTACCACCCTTGAAGCTAGGTTGGATTGGTTCTTGAAGCCAAGTTGGGTTGAAGCTTAGCATGCTTTGCTCCCCTTGAAGCTTGGATGAACCTAATCCTTGAAGCCTAGTTGGGTATATGATATTGATAAATGTGATAACAAAACCAAAGCATTAACTCTGAAAATTGAATGGCATATTAGTGTGTCTTGGGCCCATGCTTGTCTTTGTTTAGTGTTGTTCATGAATGGTTTAATAAGTAACTAATGAGGTATATGAAAAGATGTTGAAATGTGATATGTTTACATATGTTGGATTATAAAATTTAAAGTTATGTTGTTAGTTTTGCATAAATGATGTTACAGGTATAATATGGATTGAGAATTGACATTGCATTGCACTAAAGCATAACATTAGCATGATTTATCTTACTAAGCCCTTGGCTTAGCGCGATAGTGTTTAATCGCGCAGGTGATAGAGTTGATAGAGTTGAACCCGAGAGTTCTTCGAGACCAAGTGAGAGTAGGCGTTGAAGAGTTGATTTTGGGAACTTAAAGATCAGAGCAGATTTGCCAATCATGTATAACTCTTTTAATATTTTGTAAAGTATTGTTTATAATGTGAATATATGTATATTTGTAAATATGGATTTAAATGTTTCATATATGTAATTATTTTATAAATTCCGCTGCGTATTAACTAAATGTATCTATATATCTATTTTGTTTTGTATTACAAGTAACTACCTATTTTTCTATAATGTATACAATTGAAAGATTATGGTATCGTTTAAAATGTTTTGAATGTTAAGAAAATCCGTAGCATCCCTATGTTTAGTGCATGCATACTACATTGTGGTGTTTGTAGTGTGCATGTATTGAATGTGGGGGTGTTACAGAGTGGAGATGTAACGACTTCTAACTTGAGTATTATTTAAATGGTCCGGTCAGGCTTGCATCAGGTTCGATCAAACTTTACTTTGTCCATCCAATTATTGGGCGTACCTTCAACCGGGAAACCTATTGGGTGTTTTGAGGGAAAATTACCTTGCCAGGTTTGGTTGGAATTTTCTTGAGTCCGGTTGGACTTTTGTGGTACTTTGAGAAAATGAGAGTACTTTTGACCATGAATCCTTTTATGTGATTTACCTCTTTTGGTCATCCATGGTCCAATCGGTATGACACAAGGTACTATCAGACTTTCATGGTACGGTGAGATTTTGGGAGTACTCTCCACCATGAAACCTTCTGTGTCTATCGGCTCATTTTAGACATCAAGGGTCCAGTCAATTTTTTGTATGGTCTGATCAAACTTCTTCAAATTTCTTTAAAAGAATTAACTTCATGCAAAATAAAACTTGGTGCAAGTATTAGGTAAATTCAATTTGATTGCCTAAGATAAAAAATAGGAGGGTTTGGTTAACAATCTCTCCCCTTTTGACTTTGGCAATTGAATTGAATTTACAAACTAAAAAACTTTAAAAGTGTATACAAATGCTTAGTATGCTCCCCTTTAATGAATGCTATATTTATCTTTCTTATTCAAATGTAATTTGTGCATTTTTAATGTTTCTTGCATTCAAGTTTTTAAGTTTTGTTATTCATTTTTAAGTTGTGTTCTCCCCTTTTGGAAAAGGCAAAAGTAAAGCACTGAATGATAATTAAGTAAAGCAAAAGTAATTTGAAGAGCAATTGAAATGCATTGAATGATAATTAGGCAAAATTTAATAATAATTTTATTAGATGGAAAATTAAAGTATAAAAGAAATTTAAGAAACATCCTAATCATCATTGTCACTTCCTTCATCCTCTTCTTCTTCTTCATTTCCCTCTTTTTCTTCTTGTTCCTCTTCTCCATGTTCTCCTTCTCTTGGTTGGGATGCAATAACTTCTCCTTCTTCTTCTTCAGGATAAGAGCCTTGGATAGAAGGTGACAATCTAGATTCATCTTCAAAGTATTTTGGTAAACCTAATGCTTCTTGGATGGTTTGAATGTCAAGATGAAGATGAGAGATGTCACTTGTGATCTTGTTTATCCTTAAGCTTTGTGAGCTCATTTGTCCTTAGATATCTTGAGAAATTTGAAGGATGGAGGATTGAGATCTAGTAGTTGGGGTTCTAGGGAATTACAGTTGGATAGTCTCCTCACTTTCCTCTACAATCCTTGGTCTTTTTCCTTGTTGAGCCTTAGCACCTAGTGCACCTAGTAGATAGACATATTTCCCATCATCATCCCTAATACATTTGGCATGTTTGAGATACCCTATGTTTATGAAATTTTTGGTGGGGTTTAGAGGATTAGAGAGGGTTGCTTTGTTTGATGGTGTAAGTGCACCAACATACTTTGTAATTTGAGTGATTTGAGAGGGGAGAAGGATGAGTCCTGACTTGGTTTTCCTAATATGTAGGAAAGTGTCAATAAGGAATTTTTTCATAATGATGGAATGACCTCTAATAAAACAGAAAAGGAAGAGCAAGTCCTTTTGGGTGACTTTCTCATTGTTCTCACCCCTAGCACTAATGGTATAGGTGACAATCCTATGCAACATCTATAGGTAAGAGTTCTAAGGTTCTTGGTATTGGATTGTTTTTGGAGAGAGTTTTCAATGGAAATTTCTTTCCAAAATTCAAAGTATGCTTCAGGAGTCAGGGGAGAGGTAGAGATTTGAGAAATGCCTTCTGTTTAAAAGCCCCAAATAGATGAAAAGTCCTCTAGGATAAAGCTATACTCTTGGTTAAATAGTCTAAAGGAAATGCCATTATAACCTAAAGGATTAGTGCTCTTTTTGCTAACAACCAAGGTGGTTAGGAATTCCTTTCTCAAGGATTCCCAACCGAGGTCATCTCGCTCCAAGAATACAAATTTTTCCCACCCTAAGATTCCAAGACATCCTTTAATATCATTTTCAATTCCTAATGTCTCTAGAGTGAGGGAGGAGAAGAGACAGTTTGGTTTAACAGGTTTGTCTTTTAGGATTGTATACCTTAGTCTTTCTTCCTCATCCTTGAACTGAATCTTATGGCTTCTTCTTGAAGCTTCCTCTTGTTGGGAAGGGGTAGCAATTTTCTTTCCTTTTTTAGCTCTAGAGGCCTTCTTCTTGTGTTGGTGCCATGTTCAGTTTAAGAGAAAAGTAGATGAAGAGGAGGATTTGATTTGAGTGTTTAGAATTAGTTAAAAAAGTGTAAAAAATGATATTGGGGGGGGGGGGGGTATTTATAGTGTTTTGGATGGGAACTAGCCGATTATAGCTATTGGAAACAAAATTTGCACGTTTGACAGAGTTCCAACTGTTAGAAAAGTATGGTCATACTTTTGCAAAAAAAATTGAAATCAAGAATTTTTGATAAGTGCGATCAGACTTAATGTTGGTCCAATCAGGAAACTATCAAAAATCAAAATTTTTTGAAGCAAAGGATATTTTTAAAGATAAAGATACAAATATTTGATCAAAATAGATAAAGAGTTGAAATTTTGGATTAGGTAAAGTAGATTTTCAAGTAGTTTTGAACTTATGAAATTATGCTTCCATCCATCATTCCAAAGTGTTATTTTATGAAGTTCATCCTTTCTTCATTTAGGGGTTTGGTAAATATGTCAGCAAGTTGGTTTTGTGGATCAATGAACTATAAGACCACATTTTGGTTTTGGACATTGTCTCTTAAGAAGTGATGCCTAATGTCTATATGTTTTGACCTAGAAAATTGAATTGGATTTTTGGATAAGTTTATGGCACGAGTGTTATCACACTTAATGGGGATGTGTTCAAATGTTTTTCCATAGTCTAATAATTATTGTTTCATCCAAAGAACTTTAGTACAACAAAAACATGCAACAACATATTCGGCCTCTACGGTAGATAGAGCAACCGACACTTGTTTCTTGCTAAACCAAGGAACTAGACATTCACCAAGAAAATGACATGCCCCAGTCGTGCTCTTTCTATCCAAAAGACTGCCAGCATAATCAGCATCTGAGAAACCTAATATGTCAAATGATGTATTCCTAGGATACTAATGTCCTAGATGCAATGTGGTATTCAAGTATTTCAAAATTCGTTTAGTAAAGTAAAATAATGTGCCTTTGAAATTTAGCACACAAATAAACACTGTACATTATATTGGATCTAGATGAGGTTAAGTAAAGTAAGGATCCAATAATACCTCGATATTTCTTCTCATCTGCTACCTTACCACTTTCATCCTTGTCAAGCTTTAGAGATGTACTCATGGGAGTTTTGCTAGGCTTGCATCCATCTATTCCAAATTTCTTGAGAAGTTCCCTTGTGTATTTGGATTGATTAATGAATATCCCATCTTTGCATTGCTTGATTTGTAGTCCAAGGAAGAATTTGAGTTCACCCATCATGCTCATTTCAAATTCCTTAGTCATACAAGAAGCAAATTCCTTGCACAAGGATTCATTAGTAGCACCAAAAATAATGTCATCAACATAAATTTGTACAATTAATATATTATGTCTATTCTTTTTAACAAAAAGAGTTGTGTCAACTTTTCCTTTTGAAAAATCATTTTCAAGCAAATATACACTAATTCTATCATACCAAGCTCTTGGAGCTTGTTTCAATCCATATAGTGCTTTTGTAAGTTTAAAAATATGATTTGAAAATTTATAATCTTCAAAACCGGGAGGGTTGTTCAACATAAACTTCTTCATTGATAAATCCATTTAGAAATGCACTTTTAACATCCATTTGAAAAAGTTTAAAATTCACGTGGCATGCAAATTCAAGAAGTATCCTAATAGCTTCTAATCTAGCAACGGGGGCAAATGTCTCATCATAGTCTATGCCTTTCTCTTGGTTATACCCTTTGGCTACCAATCTTGCTTTATTTTTAGTGATGAGACCATTTTCATTAAGCTTGTTCCTATATACCCATTTACATCCAATAATTGGATAATCCTTAGGTCTAGAAGCAAGTTCCCATATATTATTTCTCTCAAATTGGTTGAGTTCATCTTGCATAGCAATCACCCAACATTCATCACTAAGAGCCTCATCAATTGTCCTTGGCTCAATTTGAGAAACAAAGGAAAAATTAACATCTAAGTGCTTAAGTTTGGATCTAGTAGTTACTCCCTTTGATGTTTCACCAATGATGAGTTCTTTTGGATGATCCTTCTTGTATTCCCAATCCTTAGGTAGCTTTTGAGCGTCCTTATCTTGTTCATCATGATTATCCTTTGGAGTATTAATTTGTTCAAGTGTACCTACAAAATCATCAAGAACACTACCTTTCCTTTGATCAAGTTTAGAAGATTCATCAAAGACAACATGCATTGACTCTTTAACTACTAGAGTTCTTTTATTAAATACTCTATATGCTTTGATAAATGATGAATATCCTAAAAATATGCCTTCATCCGGTTTGGATGAAAATTTTTCAAGATTATCCTTAATGTTTAATATAAAGCATTTGCATCCAAATACTCTAAGTTATAATATTCTTCCATTCCATAGCTCATGAGAAGTTTTGTTTATCAAAGGTCTTTTATAGACATGATTTGAAATATAGCAAGCAGTCTTAACCGCTTCTACCAAAAAATAATATGGCAGTTCATATTCATTGAGCATTGTCCTAGCCATTTCAATTAAAGTTCTATTTTTTCTTTCAACTACACCATTTTGTTGTGGTGTTCTAGGAGCTGAAAAGTTATGTAAAATACCAAGTTCATTGCAAAAGTTTTCAAAATTTTCATTTTCAAATTCTTTGCCATGATCACTTCTAATAGATGTGATTTAATAGCCTTTTTCATTTTAAACTCTTTTTGCAAATATTTTAAAATAATTGAAAGCTTCATTATTTTGAGCTAAGAAATTTACCCATGTAAACCTTAGTAGTCATCTACAAGTACAAATGCATATAGGGTTCCACCTAGGCTAGCAACTCTATTAGGTCCAAACAAATCTAAGTAAATAAGTTCCAAAGGTCTAGATGTACTTACAACATTTTTAGATTTAAATGAGCTTTTATGTTGCTTACCAAATTGACAAGGTTCACATGTTCTATCTTTGATAAATTTAATTTTATGAAGACCATCAACTAGCTCTTCTTTATTAATGCATTGCAAGTGATCCATACTAGCATGTCCTAGTCTTCTATGCCGCAACCAAGCATCATCATTAATGGAGATCAAACATTCAAATGCATTGTTGGAATTTATGTCAATTTTATATGTGTTACTAATTCTAATTCCTTTGAATGCAATTTTACCATTTGAATTTGTAACATTGCATCCTTTGGAATCAAAATTTACATTATATCCTTTATCATACAATTGACTCATACTAATCAAATTGTGCTTTAACCCATCAACAAGCCAAACATTTTCAATCAAAATTTCACCGAGCATTCCAATGAAGCCAATGCCAATAATTTTACATTTAGCATTATTTCCAAAAGTAACATTACCTCCATGCTTATAAGTGAGTATTGTAAAAAGCTTTGCATTTTCCATCATATGCCTTGAGCATCCACTATCCATAAAGTAAGAACTCTTATTGATAGTAGATTTTAGACATACCTATAAAAGCAATAATTTTTATCTTCTTTTAGGTACTCATATGAAGTTGGGTCCTTTGGGGTTAATAGTAGAAGGATCCTCTAACTTTAGATGAGCTTCCTAATATAGAAAAATGTGCTCTTATGCCCAAATTTCATACAATATGTGCATTGATATAATGTTCTATACATATGCACCTTTTTATTGAAAGTCAATGAATTGTGCACACACTTACAAATATGAGTTGGCTTTTGTGTAATTTTGTGTTTGTGTTCATGTCTAGTATACATGAATGCATGATTTGCTCTTGGAACATTGATTCTAGAATTTTGTGTTCCTAAAACAATCCTTTTAGGATTTTTAGGCTTAGTTTGTGCATTAGTGTTCTTTACAACTTCAACACTAGAGGTTTGAGTTGTAGATGCTTTTACAAATATGGGTGTTCTAGAGGGGGTATTTGATAATCCATTGAACCCTAAACCATGTTTCAAGGAAGGTGATCTTTGATTATCAATTAACATATCTAATGCTTCTTTCCCTTTATGAAATTTCAAAATTGACTCTTTAAGTTCCTTTAGTTCATGTTTTAAAATTTGATTTTCCTTAATCACATTTTCTAAACTATGTGAATCTTTGTTCATTGCATCAAGTGATTTCAACAAGTGTTCATTTGAGGTATTTAGTTTTAAGGAAGAATTTTTTAAACTTACAAAGTCTTTTTCTAGCTTAGAATATTTATCCTTATAAAATTTCATCTTAGAAAAATATTTTTCTATCCTAAGATTCATATGTTCAATCATATCATTATCATCTAAAGCATTTTCATCATATTCAATTAAATTCAAGGGTTGAGTACCTACCTCATTGGAGTCTTTTTCATCCTTAATAGCCATGAGACATAGATTCGTAATTTCTTCCTCATCTTCTTCTTCTTCTTCTACACTCAAGGAAGAGTCATCCCATGTAGCTTTGGGTGATTTCTTCTTTTCTTTATCCCACTTCTTTTTGTTCTTCAATTTGAAGCAATCCGACTTGATATGCACGGATTTGCTACATTCATAACATTTTACTTCATTTTTCTTATCTTTGAAGTAAGTTTTAGAAAGTGTACCATTGGTAGTTTACAACCTCCTCTTTCTCTTTCAATCATTCATCTTTTTAGAGAACATTGCCATTTCTTCTTCATCATCACTTTCTTCATTGCTTGAGCTCTAAACTTCTTTGATTCCTTTGAGAGCTATTGCTTTCCTCTTATCATTCTCACCTTATTCTTCATCTCTTTTGGTGTGCAATTTGAAGGTGAGTAGTTTTCAGATAAGTTCATTGGTTCTTAAAGAACTTAGTTCATGAGCCTTTTCAATAGAAGAAACCTTAGACTCAAAGTTCTTCTTGCCTCTAAGTGCTCTCAAGATTTTTCCATTGACTTCATCTTGATCATATATCTTTCCATATTTCTTCAATTCGTTGATGATGGTAAGTAATCAATTAGTCATGTCGATAACATTTTCGTTGGGCTTTATCTTGAATAGCTCATACTCATGTATGTACATTTGCTTTTTGATGAGCCTCACTTGGGTAGTACCCTCATGATAGTTCTCAAGAGTTTTTTAAATGCAATGAGCACAAGTGAGATATTGGACTCTCCCACCTTCTTCTCTTGAGATAGAATTCAACAAGATGGAGGCTGCCCTATGGTTTTTGAATCTATCTTTTGTGTTGGCATTTGACCATTGAGACTTGGGAAGAGGAACTTGGACACCCTCAAACTCATGAGTAGAAGGCTTCCACTCACTTTCAACATAGTCCCAAAGCTCTGTTCCCTCACTATCTAGAAACAAAAACATTTTATGTTTTCAATAGGAATAGTTGGCTCTATCAAAGTATGGTCTAAGAAGAGAGTTAAGGTTTCCATGAGAGGATGAAGAAGAGGCTTCCATTTTGGATCAAATTTCACAATTAAGTTTAAGAAATTTACAAGCTCTAATACTAATTATTGTCCTAAGATAGAAACTGAGAAGAGGGGGGGGGGGGGTGGTGAATTGGTTGGTCTTAAGAAATGATGATCAATTAAAAAAAATTCAAAGATTAAAAAAGAAAGTATGAAGAGTGTCGAAGAAGATTGAGTAGAAGATTCAACATAAGATTTATAGTGGTTCAGATTTACCTTAAGCCTACATCGACTTCCTTAACAACTTATTAAGGTTCCACTAGCTTTGAGTTTTTACAAGCTTAACTCTAATTTGGTGTTTTCTCTAGTTCACACCAAACTACTTACAATGGTTTGAGATCACTTTCTTATAACCCTTACAAGAGTTTTCCCAGGCTAACTCTCACAACCTAAGTGTTTCCAAGCTTACACTCAAACTTAAGATGGTGTTTAACACTCACACCCAACACTTAATGAATATAAAGTTGATTTTGATGCAAAAGAAAGAAAGATGTTCAATGAGACTATTACAATTACAAAACTTTAGAAAGCTTCAAAAAACTTCTTAATGATGAAATTACATAAGGTATTTATAGCCTTCAAGCAGAATTAGCTGTTTGAAGTTGGGACTAACATGTTTAATTTTTTTCTTCCACTAATTTCTCTGCCAGAGCACTTTCATGGTCAGAATCTTTGTGATTCAGTTGGAGAGACAGAAATTAGGTCAAAATAATGTATGGTTTGGCCAGAGTAATTAAATTTCTGCTTAATGCTCTTCCAACGGCTGGTCCACATGGCTCCCACTTATTGAGTGGAGATATAACGACTTCTGACTTGAGTATTATTTAAATGGTCATGTCAGACTTTACTCAGTTCATCCAATTCTTGGGCGTAGCTTCAACCGGGCCTACTGGATGTTTTGAGGGAAAATTACCTTGCAAGGTCCGGCCAAAATGTCCTTGAGTCTTGTCTAACTTTTGTGGTACTCTGAGAAAATGAGAGTACTTTTAACCATGAATCCTTCTGTGTGATTTACCTCTTTTGGTTATCCATAGTTCGGTCGGTATGACACAAGGTATGGTCAAACATTAATGGCACGATGAGATTTAGGAGTACTCTCCACCGTGAAACCTTCTGTGTCTATTGGCTCATTTTAGTCATCAAAGGGTCTGTTTAGTCTTTTGTATGGTTTGATCGGACTTCTTCAAAAGAATTAACTTCCTACAAAATGAAACTTGGTGCAAGTATTAGATAAATTCAATTTGATTACCTAAGATGAAAAATAGAAGGGTTTGGTTAACATAAATCACATAATAGTGAAAGTAATGACAATTTTTAAAAGGAAAGAAAATATCTTTTATTATTATTATTCATCCTAACATCATTTTATAAAGAATTGACAAATACAGAATTTATGGCATGCGATAAGTATAATGTGCAGGCCAGCTTTGCCTTAGTCAATCCAAGTAGGCTTGTGTCAAACGGGGCTTGTCCAAACAAGGAATAAACTCAAAACCTTGAGGCCCGACACCATATTGGCGATTAAGTCGATGAGGATCATAATAAGTGTATCAACGAAGAGTAGCAAGATGAACATACATCAAATACGTTTGAATGGTGACATGGGTAATCTTCCACCAAGGTACCAACCAACAGATGTTAACCACAGCTCGTGAGTAGATCCAATCAACCCATTCGGCATATGAGGCAGCAAGATGAAGCAATTTCCTTGCAAAATGATGTCGGGTCAAATATCTGGCAAAGTCCATACGTCTCTAATGTTTAAAATTTTAAATACTAAATTTTTAATTTAATATTAATAATTGATAGTGAATTGTGATATAAGTGGCACGGATAAGAGATGTAAATAGTGGATCTTAAAAGTTTACTGAAGAAATTATGTATTTTTACAATTATGAGACTAAAAATTGAATAAGAATCAAAGGAAAAGAAAGAGGATACACCATAGTTAAAATGAGATTGGCCACACTAGATTGAACTTAATATATATATATATATATATATATGGACATGTGTGTGTATGTAGAGTCTTCTTCTCCTTTCTCCCATCTTTCACTCCATCTATCACCTCCATCACCATCACCATCTTCTATATTTTCTTCTTCCTTTCATAAGAGAATCAAAGGAAAATCTATCTTTTCCAAAAGTTTTTTTAAGAGAATTATTTAGAATAGGTGAGATTATCAACAAGTGATCAAAGAAAAAGAAGGGAAAGAGAGAAGAAGAGGGATTTTGAAAGGGGTATGTGCTTTTGTATTTTAATTTACAAATATTTAAATTTCTATGAATTTTAATATTTTGAATTAGTTGATTGAGTCATCTATAATGAATTATTACTGAAAAGTATTGGTTAAATAGATTGATGAGTGAAAAATGAGTTAAAGGAACTTATAGTGATGAGTATGATTCTTAATTCAATCATTATAAGAATTGAATGGTTTGATGTTGTTTTTAGCCATGAGTGATGATTAAAGATTGATTAATTAATGTTTGAGTTTGATATAGACTTTTTCTATGTCAAAGAAATTAGTTTTTGATTCATTTTTATCATAGATCTTGAGTATATTATGTTTAAGTAGTTGAGTGTATGAAATATATAATTTTGGTTGACATAACCAGTGACATGACCATGTCACTGGGCGTGTCAATGTTGTTATGTTTCAGTATCGATGACATGACCAAGAACACGCCCGTGTCATTGGGCGTGTCATTGCTACTGTGATTAAAATTAAATGACACAACCAGTAACATGCCTGTGTCATTGAGTATGTCATAGCTACTGTAATACAAGATAAATGATGCAGACAAATGACATGCCTATATCGTTGGACGTGTCAAAGCTTCTATAAAATGGATAAGTGACACGCTCATTGACACGCCCATGTCGTTAGGCGTGTCACTCGAAGAATTTACCTAAAATAGTTCTTTTCCTTGCCTTTCATTTGTGATTCCGGCCTAAATGATTATAAGGCCTCAAAGTGTAAAAGATTTTTGAAATCAACCCTAACAAGTAGTGCAATAAAATTTGAATAAATGATAAATATGTGTAATACCAAGTGTTGATCAAAGAATTGTTCCATTGAAGTGATATACCTAATTCGATGTTAATCAAAACTAATGAATTTCCCAAATCATACTGATTTTAGATCTAGCTTTGGATTCAATGGCTAACCAAAGGAAGGATAACCATATTGATAGTGGGCACTTCGTGCCATTAATGGACACATAGTGTCATCAGTGACAGTGGGCATAATTACCATTATACATTCTTGAAATTTGGCATCAAAATTGCTACACTAACCCGTTATCCAAACTTATGATCTGAGTTCAGTATGCATGGGCATATTTAATGAAGTTATCTAAATTGAAAATATGTGTGAAAGTGATTGGTAATGTATATATTAATGTTTACAAGTAAAAGTTCTAATGCACATAATAGAAATGTTATGCTCTAGTTATTAAATTGATCAATAACTTTCTAAGTGTTATAATGATTGGAAGTGTATATAATGATATAAGATACAAAGTGTCCCAAAGTATAGTACTAAATTTAAGTGCCAAAAAATTATAGATTGAATAAAATTATCCTATATGTGCAACTGAAAAGTAAGACTTACTGAAAAACAAAATAAGTATATTATGAGCAATGTTAACAAATGAGAAAGTAAGTCTTAAATAAAATGATTCATAAAGAGAAAAGTTGCAATACCGAAAGTATAGTATAGCATGATGACTTTTATAAAGTTAAAGTTATTATTTTTGTGTAATTAAAATATTATGTTGGTTTGCTATTGAAAATAGTTAATATATTGAAATATTTCTTAAAACTGAGCGTTATTACCATATTTTCATAAGTATTTTTCTTTAATATTAAGTGACAAAATATGTTTATACAAGCACCACTAAACTTTACCTAGCGTGTTAGAATTATTTTCTGACACGCAGGTATCAGGTCATCGGAGCAAGTTAAGAAGTGGAATTAAGGATCTTAGGAAATTACCTACAATATATATAGAGATCTTTTGTATATTGTACTCATAAGTTATGAAATGTATATATACAATTTAGTTTTTCTATTTGAGAGATTGTATAAATTTGTAAACATGAAAGGAATATATGTATTTAGAGGACAAAGTTTGAGATTCTAGTGAATGATTATCAAATAAAGCAATGTATTATATATTTATTTGATTTGACAAGCTTATGATGGTTATATGATTTATAATTAGTATTTAGATTATTGGAGATATTGGAGATTGGTTTAAATGTTGGATTTATACGTGTTGTATTATACATATTATATTATTATTGAAAAATATTTGTTAGTTGGATGAGAACTTTGTAAATGAATTGATTAGAGTACTGACAGTATGTTGAGCAACATTCTCTGATAGTTCTAATAAGAATTGTCAGGGGATGTTACAGTGTCGAGCAAACAGAAGCACTCATGTAGCCAGATCAATAAAAATAAATAATAATTCATTTAAAAAAAAAGCCCGTTAGGTTGAAAACCCGCAAGGGCAGCCTAAGAAAAAAATAGAATAGTTCGCTAGCTCCAAAAACCCACAATGGTGGTCTAGGAAAAAATTAGAACCAATATAAAAAAAGAGTTCGCTAGGTTGAAAACTCGTAAGGGCGGCTTAGGCAAAAATTAGGACAGCTCGCTAATTTCAAAAACTTACAAGGGCGGACTAGGCAAAAATTAGAGCAATAAAAAAAATAATAAAAAGACTATTTGAAAACCCAAAATGGCGATTTAGGTAATTACCTGAAGTAGAAAGGGACTTTCAGCTAACCTCCTCGAAGAATATGTCTTGAATTGGCCCAATCCAACCAAGGTTTTAGCCAAGATCTCGGGTACTAGTGAGAATTCTCCTTCTATTTGGTCCATAATATCTAGTACTCATGGATCGATGTCGCCGTTAGGAAAAACAAGCAAGAATTGACCAAGCAATTGACCCCATTCTTTGGTGGGAGCCAAATGTGAAGTACAAAAATCGATCAATGGACCAAGCAAGATCTTCACACCTCTGGTTAATTACAGAACTTCAGATTTTGGGAGTTGAAAGAACATTTGCATTTTTTGATGAGTCTTTGAAGTTAGTATGGGAAACACCATTTGATGTTTGCTTGGTTATCCGAGAATGGCTTCAAATTCTTCAATCATAGGACATACTTCAAAGTTGTTTATCTTGAAAGTCCTAGTTTTCACATCCCAAAAGGCGGACATGGCGTGTAAGAAGGAATGGTTCAATTTGACATTTTGAAAGCACTTTAGAGCATTAATTTAGGACCATGATATATTCTTCCAATGTGTAGGCTGGATGGTCTTGAATAAATTCTTTATCTTTCGTAAATTGGCTTCGGTCATTATGAGGAGCATTAAAATTGCAGTTGATTTGAATTTATGGGGCTATGAGAGTTGCAATTACTTTGGATTTACCCGAATGTTACTGCTTTGAATCACGAAGAAAAAAGGTGGTTTATTGATTTATATAGCAGTAAGCCAAAGTCCAAGTTGTTTTAGGCAAAAGGAATCCATGTCGAATTAGGTTTGAATTTGGAGCACTGAATTTGCTATGATATTGGGAACTTTTAAACCTAATCTGCGTGGGTATTGGTTCTCTTGATTTAATTAATCCATGTCAAATTCATTCTCTGGTAGTGAATCTGTGTATATACATGTAAAAGAAAAAAGTCAAAGTGATTTAAAAAAAGGTCCAGAAGCAAAAAAAAAAGGGTTTAAAAGTCAAAATATTTAATTTTATTATGTACATTTAATACAAGCTTTTATTATGTGTACAATAAAACTAATACAAATTTTTTTTAAATATGGTAAAAGACAATCACTTTTGAAGGGGGACGTGGTCCATAATCAAATAAAGCTCTAAAAAATTCATCACATGTCAGAAGTGGAGGCACATCATCTATCCATTTTCCTCCAAAAAAAAAAACATCCGAATCTCGGTTATCTAGAAAATCTGTCCTATCATAGTCAATGCCTAAGAAGGTAGGTGGCACATCATGGTCATCATTCTAGGGCCTCCTTGATGAAGACGCACCAAGATCCCTATAGCCTTGGAATCTAAAGTCCCAAAAGTTTCATTCAAGGTAATCTGCATGCCAATGACTATTGGCTAATTCCTCCTGCAGCTTCCAGTTCTATTCTTCAAGCATCCACTGTGAGCCAGAAAAGGAAAAGTTACGTTCTTACATTTTCATGCATACATTCAACATATATCAATATGAAATAGGGATTCAAAACCTGACAATTCAGATCAAAGCCTTGGAAACTGGAAGATGGATCAACATAGGGCACTATGGGCGACACATTTGGCTGCAATGTAGCTACATGAGATGTACCAGCTCCATCATGACTAGGACCACCTGGTTGTTCCATCGCTTACAAAAAATTCAAGTTAAATGAGTACAATGAAAAGGTAAGTCCAGGATTCATAAAACATTATGTCTAATCAACCTGAGAGGAGACAACAATAGCATCATCAAGGGCAGCATCCCCTATACCATCCTCCTCTTCATCCTCATCACTCTCCCCCCCATCACCATCTTCCTCATCATACTCATCCTCATTTCCCTCATCACCATCTTCCTCATCATACTCATCCTCATTTTCCTCATCACCTTCTTCCCCCATACTTTCATCACCTTCTTCCTCTTCTTCTTCATCTCCCTATGCCTTTATAACTCTAATGCCAATAGGAGAGACTTTAAAGTGTAGAAGCTGGTCCCGCATGAACTCAGCATATGTCAACGCTGGCCGGAGAAAGAAAGCATTAACATCAAATCCATTCCTAGCACATCTCTAGGATTCATCCGGCATAGACGTACAAATCAGCACAAATGCTGGTATATTAGCTGACGCTCACCTCTGATCAGGGCTAAAGAACCTGTTATGTACCCTATCACCAAGGTATCAGCCATTAGAAACTGGCCCCGTAATGATCCAATGGGAATTCTGCAGGGGTAATGCATTGTTCATAGCAGTAGTCAATTTGCCCTCTCATCAGCTCTCTGCCAAGTAATGTCCACCTATAAATGGCAGGACAAGTAAGTTATTTCTCTCATAGATCTTAACAATTACACTAATTTCATTTTTATACCTGATCCTAGATCAGACAGCTCAGCTGATAGCATCAGGTATGCATATGATCACTACCGGGCACCTTTGTTCATTTCGACAGCCAAGGGCTAAGTCTCGGCTATCCAACCCATCTCTAAGATATGTCAAGGGCCTTCATAAGGTTATGTTTGTATTCCCACACCTATTAAGGAAAAATAATAAAGATCAAGCTCATATAAACATATCGTCTTTTTTTGACAAAGGACAGAACTCATACCTCGGCAATGACCATAAAGTCGGTAAATGATCTCTTATCCCTATAAATTTTATCAAAACCATGGTAAAGACACACAAGGCTAGCTTTTCCCGGGCATAAAATGGCAAAAGATCCAAATCAGCCAAAGCATGCAAAACAGATAGGTGGATGGCTGCCTCAGTACTGCATAAGATTGTCGTAGCTAGCATATTTAATAAGAATCCACAGGTGTATCGTTCGGCCCA
Source organism: Garcia nutans (assembly GCA_947685225.1). Lineage (NCBI taxonomy): Eukaryota > Viridiplantae > Streptophyta > Magnoliopsida > Malpighiales > Euphorbiaceae > Garcia > Garcia nutans. Next base: position 54,023,827 of record CANTUV010000007.1, read on the forward strand.
TTTGCTATGTATTGGTCGAGTCTGTCTCATCCAATACTGTTAGATATATTCACATTTTATTTTGCATGCTCCTTTATATCGAGGCCTTAGATCTATCAACTGTCGAATCTCGTCCTCTGTTAATATGTCATTGGTAAAAAAAGTGGGGAACCCATCACATCTCAAGCCTATGATTGCGGTAAAGTCCACTGGACCGATGGTCATCTCCCCGATAAGAAAGTAAAAAGTATGGCTGTGTCCTTCCATCGCTCATCAAGCACTTGAATTACACTTCTGTCAATGTGGTAACCCTTTGTTGAAAGTTGCAATACAAATTCCTCAAAGCCACATTCTTGAATCATCCTTTGAACTGGAGGTGGCACTTGCTCATACCACTAGGGGGCCTTATGGACATTTCTGCCACCATGAATCACACATTTATCATACTGCCATAATAAAGGTAAGTCAAACCAGGTAAGTATATCAACCATACTCATAATTCTAAAAATAATAATAAAAATATAAAATGTGCATAAAAATTATTTTCAGTACCCCAATACTTTTGTTTTTTTTTTAAAAACTATAAATAATTATATTTTGGCATTTTTTTGTGTCATGATTAACATTCTGTTTAAATTTTTTTATTCATGTATAAATCCATTTTTTACATTAATTTATCTACCACTATTATTATTTTTTCTCTATTTTCTTAATTACTTCATTTATTTTTCACAAATGTTTGCTAAGTCCTCACGAATTAATTCTATCTACTACAATAATAAGATTGTAGTAAAAAATAAAATAAAAAAGAAGACTTACTTGTGATTTTTGTTCTGAATTATGATGGAGATGCATTTCCGCTAGTAAGAGAACCCGATCCACTCCGTTGTTTCTAAGGTATGCAACTGATTTGGCATTCACATGGGGCCTAGTCCTAGATGCGTGTTGATTGGTTGCCATTTTTATATAGTGCGCCTTGAGAATTTTTAATGAACAAAGAAATGGAGAGTGAAATTTGCTTTGAGGTTTGAATAAACTGATTTCTTGTATACTGTCTCCAATTTATAGAAAACAAGGCCGAGGATAATATAAAATTTATGATTAAAAAAAGTTAAAAGCTTAGCATATTCATGTGCTTGGCTTCCAAAGTCAGAAAAGTAATATGTACATCAATAGGTCATTTTTTTATGTTTCTATTCAATAATTTATGTTTCCTTTCAATAATTCATGTTTTAGTTCACATACAGCACACAAGCACACAGTAAGTAGGGCTGTAATCGAGCCGAGCCGAGCTTTGGAAAGCTCAAGCTCGACTCATTATAAAATAGTTGAGTTTGAACTCGAACTCAAATCGAGCTCGAGCCAAGCCCGAACTTGTATCGAGCCAGCTCATATATCATGTATCTCGAGCTTGAACTCGAGCTTGATTTAAATAAGTTTAACGGGCTCAATAAACTTATTTTAATTTTTATTTTTCATTCACTTTTTCTAAATTTTTATAAAAGATATATTAAAATTTATGTTTGTATGAAAGATGAATAATATAATTTTATATTAATAAAAATAAAATATTATATTACTATAATTTTATATTTTACTATAAATTACTAAGCTATTTTATATTGTATATTATTTAATTTATTTATCATATATACCATATATTAATAAATTATATAAATTAAGTTAGTTAAAAATTAATATATTCACATACATAGTTTAATATATATAAATTAAATTATATATATTTTTAATCCAATACACTAAACGAGCTAGCTTACGAGCTTAACTCACGAGCTTTTTAAATGAGCTAGCTTGTGAGCTAACGAGCCGAGTATTTCATAGCTTGAGCTTGGCTCATTTAACAAATGAGCAGTTCGAGCTCGAGCCTGAACGAGCTTTTACCGAGTCGAGATCCAAGCCGAGCTCGAGTAGCTTGGCTCATTTACAGCTCTAACAGTAAGTTGATAATTTGTGAGTGTCTAAAAAATATTTTTTATACTCATGAATATTTTTTCCTCGCAGGGGGCAAGAGTATATAATTATCCATATACAGTAAAAAATATCCAAATTTTTTTTGCAAATCCTCTACTGATTATTGAAATTAATTTTTTGCAGATGTCTTGGGTCTAGAACCTATACAATCTATTCTCAGGTTTAGAATCCAAACCTAACCAACCTCAAGTCCAAAACCCTATCAATCTAGTTTTGGGTCCATAACCCAACCAACTTTGAGTCCAGAACCCAACCATTCTAGTTTCGGGTCTCGACCCAACCAACATCGGGTCCAGAATTCAACCAATCCAATCTCAGGTTCAGAACCCAAACCCAACCAACCTCGGGTCCAGAACCCCATCAATCCAGTTTCAGGTCCAAAACCTAACCAACTTTGAGTCTATAACCCAACCATTCCAGTTTTAGGTCTAGAACCCAACCAATATAAGGTCCAAAACCCAATAAATCTAATTTCGGGTCCAGAACCCATCCATTTCAGTTTCAGGTGTTGAACCTAACCATTTCAGTTTTGGGTCTAGAATCCAACTAACCTCTGGTCCAAAACTCAACCAACCAATTTAGTTTCGATCCAAAACCTAATCACCTCGGGTCCAGAACCCAAAAAATCAATTTCCCATGTCCAGAACCCATCCTTATCTAAAATTAGCCTAAAGTCATGTTGCTTTTGACTCTTTGAATGAATTCAAGATCGTTCAAGAAGGGGACAAACTGTAGACCCTTAAGTTTAGCCCAAAGCTGAGTCCAATCTCAATTAAAGAAGGCCTGGCCAAGATCGGTCCATTCTTAATGGCTTAAATCTAGTTTAAAGTTGTTAATTAGATTGGTCTAGTTTTATAAGGCCTAAAATTAGCTGATTCAACTTTTAAAGCCCTAAAATGGTCCAACTCAGAATTCAGTTAGGTTTAAATAGATTTGGGTCAGGCCATTTTGATATGAGCAGCATCCATATCGAATTGGAGCAACCCAATTCGATATGGATGGTATGGAGGCCTCCAATTCGATATGGACGGCTCCATATCAAATTGAAATGCATCCAATTTGATATGGACACTATCCATATTGAATTGGATGAAAATCAATTTGATATGGTTAGCCCATATCAAATTAAGCAAGGTTTAATTTGATATGGACGTGTTTCATGTCGAATTAAATTGATATGGCCTCGGTTTCATGTCGAATTTAAAACACTTTAATTCGATATGTTTTAATCTGGGCCATGCTGAAATGGAAAATCCTAATTATGCTCAGAATTAAGACTCTATCATAATATTTTTAACCTAATCTTTTTTCTATAAATAGAGGTTTAAAGGAGGGAAGCAGGGAGAGAGAACTTTTAGCAGCCATGGTTATCAAGAGGCAGAGAGTTAAGTAGAAATCATTAACATACTATTAACCCAAAAACAACATAACATACAAAGGCAGTGACTACTGTCTTTGTTTTGCTTGGCCAGAATTTCATATTGTTTCAATCAACATTAAATTTTCATGGAGCCAACAAACGAAGGGATGTTCTTTAAGTTTAATTCATTTAAATTCAACATAGGATGCTTTGGTGATGGTTTTAAATATTGAGTATATTTATTCTTTGTCTGAATTAGTTCCAATGGTTTATATTCAGGTTTTTCAATTCATATTTGTTTCATTAAAACATGATCAGTAGTTGTTGGTTTTAAAATTCACAATAGTTTATTTGTTTAATTTTGTTTCATCCAGTAGCAGTTCACATAAGCATATCTTGTGCAATTATTTATCAAAATAATATTACAGTGGCTCTAAGTTTTCACAGTGACCAAACTTGAATAAAAAAACCCTAACTCCCAACCGAAGTTCCCAAAACCCTAATCTCACCCAAAAACCCTAATTACCATTCTGAAACCCTAAAACCATGTCTTGATCCCAAAAAAGAAAACCCTAGTTTTCAAATATCCAAAACCCTAATCTTGTTTTTATAAAACCCTAAAATCCTATTCATTATTTTTTAAAACCCTAGAAACCCAAAATCATACCAATAAAACCCGAGTTTTGCATATATATCGTTTAATGTAATATTAAAACCTAGATTTGACTATTTAATTTTTTTAATGTATATTTGTAATGGATGATTTATTTTTGATGATTTACTTTATATTGCTTGATGATGAATTGAATGTTTTCTATGAATGGTTTAAGTATATCTATTTAATTATTTGAGATTTCAGAAGTTGTAAAAAGTATGTTTCCACTTCGTGGGTGTCTTGGTTTTGATTATATAATTTCATTTTAAGAATTTTGGAATATTGTAAGGGGCATGTTTTCACTTATGGTGAGCATCCCATTTTATTTTATTTTATTTATTTATTTTTTGCTTTTCTTTTTGGGCATTAGACAATTGTTGTAAAGGCATATTTTCATCTTGTATGGGTACCCGTCTTATTATTTTATTTGAAATTATTTTAATTTTAATAAAATAATTATTTATTTCAATAATTGCATGTGATATGAATGATGTTATAATATTTAAGAATTTAATAATATTTAGACCTGAAAAGGAGATCGGTTCCAATGAACCGGGCGCTATTAGGGTGCTGGGTCATTCTTAACTTTTCGAACTTAATAACGGGATTGAGGTTTTCTTAGAAATCGAGTCATCCATCTCTTTCTAATTTTTTGGCTCGTTAGGGTGGCAACTCTATTTTCTCAAAGTTTCGGCCCGTGTTCTCTACGGCCTTGTGTCTAATAGTGTCGAAGCTGCAAGAACTATTCCACATGGGAGTGAGGGCAAAACTCTCTGCTCACAATACCAAAAGCTACAGGCTATGAGTGGTTATACAATGTTCGATCTCCATGTCCTAAATGAAAGTATGGTATCATTAGGTTCCACATAACATCATAACTCTCACTCACAATGTAATTCTAAATAATGCAATGAATAATATTATAATAATGAAAAATAAAATAATATGAAGACCAACATAATTAACTTCTCTTATCCCTAGTGGAGTCCCCACTGTGAGTGGAGATTTTCAACCCCACTCCCGCTGGAATGTCTCTTGCAACTTCGGCACTGTTAAGCTCTTGGCCTTGAAGAACACGGGCCTAAGCTTGGAGAATATGAGTCACCACCTTAACGAGCCGAGAAGAAGATAGGAGGGATGACTCGTTTCATAAAGAATCTTCAACTTCTACTTGGTTCAAAAAGTTGGATATGCGTGGAGAAGATGAGAAATGACCTAGAATCCCTGTAACTCCTAGTTCATTAGAACCAAACTCCTTTTCAGGTCTAAATACTATTAATTATTAAATTTTAGAAAATTATAACATTTTTCATATTATAAGTAATTAAAATACAGAGAAAATAATTATTATATCATAAATTAAATAAGCAAACAATAAAATGGGCACCCACACAAGACAAAAACATGCCCTTACAATATCCCAAAATCCATAAAATAAATATAAGAAACTATACAAAATGGGACACCCACAAAGGAGTGGAAAGATGTCCCTTACAATCCTCAAAAAAGACAATATAAGAAATTAACTTAACTAAACCAAGGCATCTATCATGAGTAGAAATATGTCTATTACAGGTCCCTTAAAAAATACACCCAGAAATGAAATTATAAATAAAAGCAATAAACATAATTCAGACATCCATAATACATCAAACATAAGTAAACATAAAAAAAGATATAATTGACTCACATCCTAGCCTAAAAATAAGCAAGACAAAAGTGTATACATAGACCAAATATTTGATAAGCTTAATTGAACATTAGGGTTTTAGGGTTTTTTAATTTAAGGAAATCAATAAATCAAGATGAATTAAAATGAATCAAGACATTGATAATTCAATCAATTAAATTGATGATTTAAGAGGTACACCGACGTTGTTGGCTCTACCAAATAATTAATGTTGAACCAGCTTCGATTGAATAGCATAATTCCTTGTAGAAGTTAGTATGAGAATTTGCTTGATAAAACTAAGGGAGGTTTGGATCAACTGAGCTTTGTTTGAACAAAATAATTTTAAGGCTGCTCTTTGTGTCTTTTATTTTTACTGTCTTTCAGAATTGGTTTCTTTGTCTCTTTTTTACTACTAGTTGCCCTCTTTCTGATTGTTGTTGTCCCATTGTTGTGATTTAAAACCCCTTTATTGATAAAGATTAGGGTTAATCAGGTGTTAAGAATCCTGATTTGGCTAGGAAAACAATGCTTATCTCAATAAACCCCGAGTTTTATTAGGGTTTGGAGAAATTATAGTAATGGGCTAGGTAAACAAATTAGCCATGGTCTCATGGCGAATTGGCCATGGACTCATGGAGAATTTCATCACAGTAATTTTGAAATTTTTTTCTTTTTTAAATTAGGACCAGATTTATCCAGGGGACAAAAATTGAGGGTCTACAAGTTGCCCACTCCATTAAGGCACCCTTTTTCATTTAATAAATTGTTATTTATTTTTTGTAAGCATAACTTCAATTGGCTATAACTAGTATAAGTTGATAAGAAAAAATTGTTGGGCAAAACACAATTATTGTATGAATTAATTAAGTCAAACTAGCAAAAAATTATCAATCACAAGTGATAAATTATCAACCACAATAGTTAAGTAAATAACACATGATTTAACATGGAAAACCCTTTAGTATAGAGGGAAAAACCATGAGCCAAACTCCGAAATAAGAATCCACTATCAAGAAAAATCAATGCAATCTTTCTTAAGTTTAATCACACTTGTGATCTCGAAATCAAGAAATATCAAAATTATTTCTTTAGTCAAAATCCTTTACAACTCTCTTAATTATAGATTAAAACTAGAAAAATAAGCTTTTAAAATATTCTTGAATCCAAAAAACTAATCTAACTTGATAGAAACCAAGAACAAAGAGAGAAATTCTAAAAAGATGAGAAAAAAACAATGAAAACTCACAGATCTTTTGTTTTTCTTTTTTCCTTCTCGGGCCGTCACCTGTACACACTCACTTTACCTTCTTTTTTTTTTTCCAATCGATAGCTCCCAAAAATCTCACCAAACTTATTTTTTATTTCATTTTATATGAATTAGAATGGTCTTAGGCCAACAATCTCCCTATCCAATCCATGGGGAGAACATTCGCTCCTCAATATCACTTGGAGCTCAATCTTGCCTCTTTAGAATAAAATTGGTGTTTGTCTCGAGTCACCACTTTGGTCAACATGTCAATTGCATTCTTATAAGTGTGGATTTTCTTCAATAAAATTTCTTTTGTATTTACCACATTTCAAAGCTAATGGTATCTCACATTATTATGTTTTGTGCGATAATCTTATGTAGTGCTCTTGCTCAAATCCAAAGTACTTTGACTATCACAGTTAACTACATGCTCATCTTTCTTCAAACCCAACTCTTGGAGAATTCTTTTTCAACCAAAGTAATTCCTTGCAAGCTTCAGTTGTTGCAATATACTCTACTTCAAATTCTTCTAGTTGGACCATATAAATTTCTTCTTCTAAATCACCATGGAGAAATGCAATTTTCACATCTAATTGTTCAAGCTCAAGATCCATACTAGTTGCTAATCTAAGAATCACCCTAATAGAATTCATCTTGACAAGTGGAGAGAAGTTCTTATCAAAATTATTTCCCTTCTTTTGATTAAAACCCTTTACCACTATGTAAGCTTTATATATAAGCCACTTATCATCATCTTTCTTTAGCTTGAACACCCACTTATTCTTCAATGGCTTCTTACCTTCAAGAAGTTTAACCAACTCATAAGAATTATTTTTTTTAAGAAATTCATCTCTTCTTGCATTGGTTTCATCTAATAAACTCTTTCCTTATGAGTTCAAACTTCTTAGAATTTTTCTTGCTCCCCCTCTTCACAAAGAACAACATAATCTAAATTGGATATCTAGTAGATAGATGGTGCCATCTAAATGATTTTCTATGTTGTGTCTCTTAGAATTGAGGTGGAAGGGGTTGCTCCCTGCTTAATACCCTCTATTTATGCATCATCAAACATCAACTGGTATTGGCTCATTATCTATCCATGTTTTTCATTCAACTCTTCTCCTGTGGCATGTGTAATTGAAGGAGATTCTAATAAATGATCAAATACTACACTCGTGCTTAACTTCTTGGTTGCCTCCAACTTTAGCAGAATTTCATGTTCATATAACATTACATCTCTAGATCTGACAATCATTTTCTTCTTTAGATCCCATAGTTTGTACCCAAACTCTGCATCTTCACGACCTAAAAAAATACAAGGAGTGGCCTTATTATCAAGTTTCTATCATGCTCCTTAGGTATATGCATGAAAGCTTTGCAACCAAACACCTTTAAATGAGAGTAATTGACATCCTTTATAGTCCATACTCTCTCAGGAATATCATAATCTAAAGGAGCTGATAGAGATTTGTTTAACAAGTAACATGCAATAAGTAGAGCTTCTCTCCAAAATAGCTTAGGTAGATTAGCCATCTTGAGCATACATCTGACCTTCTCCATAATGGTTTTGTTCATTCTCTCAGCTACAAAATTGTGTTGTAGGGTGTTGAGAATTATCTTCTCATATATGATTCCATGTTTTGAACAGTAGGCTTCAAACTCTTTCGATGTGTATTCTCCTCCATTATCACTATGAAGACACTTCAAAGAGACATCTTTCTCTCTTTCTACCATGGCATGAAACTTCTTGAAACAATGAAGAACTTGGTCTTTTATTTCCAAAACAAATGCCATACCTTTCATGAAGTATCAATAATAAAGGTCATAAAAATCTACTGCTACCTTTACTCTTAACCTTAATAGGACCACATATATCAAGCACATTCTCTTTTCTTTTAGAAATACTACTAACAGAAACTCTATGTTGTTTGCCTAACAAATAGATATCAAGGGTTTAAATTTATACCTTTGGAAAAAGGAATGAGACTTTCTTTCCAAAATCTACAACCCTTTCCCACCATTATGAGCTAATATTCTATGCCATATGTCAGGAAAAATATCATCTTCAACTATGTTCGACTCACTATCAAGCAGCTTCACTAGAGTCTTCATCAATTTGTTATAAGCATTCCCTCTGGGCACTACCATAGAACCCTTAGTCAGCTTCCATTTCTAATTACCAATGTAGCTGTGATAGCCATCCAAATCCAAAGAATGAGTAGACATCAAATTCAAATACAAACTCAGTACATGTCGCATATCTTTTAGAATTAATGTGTTGTCTACGTCAATCTGAACACATACATCACCAACTCTCATTATATTTGCATTATGGGTATTACCTATCTTTAATCTGCCAACTTTTCTTCGTTTGTACTTAGAAAAAATATGTCTCCTCGGTTTAACATGATAATAAGCTCTTGAATTAATAACGCACTCAATATAGAGATTTGAAACAATATTGCATTGATCCTCGTCAAAAAAGAGTCCTACTAGTTCTCCATCTTCATAAAATAAAATGGTAGCTATATCATCTTCATCTGTCTTCTTTTGATTCTTCTCATCCTTGTACTCCTTTTTAAAAGCCTTGCAGTTTCTCTTGATATGAACCTCCATACCACAGTGATAAGTTTTTCTTTTTGTTGTGACTTGCCTTTAGATTTACGATGTTCTTCAGGACCTCTACGCTTACTTCTACCCTTGTTCTCTGTGACAAGAGATTGTGAAGGATCTACACCTACATCTTGGCATCTGATCTCCATTGAAGATATTATCCTTGACTATTTGAAAAAAATTAACACATCATTTGGAGTAGAGTTGCTAAGTGACACTACAAGAGTCTCCCAACTATCAGGCAAAGAGCTCAAGAGAAGTAAAGCCTACAATTCATCATCAAGTGTTATTTTCATGGTGCCTAACTGATTCAACAAATCCCAAAAATCACTCAAGTAGTCTACTACAGAACATCCTTCCCTGAACTCTAAGTTCACTAGCCTTCTAATAGTAGAGGCCTTATTTTGAGCATGCTTCCTCTCATACATATTTTTCATTTTTTTTCCACTAAATACTGAGTTTCACCCATTACCTAATATTTCTTACAATCTTTCTGTGCAATTTCTTCCACTCGTCATTAGTTTTTCCTTCAGGATTTTTGAACCTAATTTGACAGGATCAAATAAATCTTTGCAGTAAAGATAATCCTCTATCACCGACTTCCAAATAAAATAACTTATAGCCGATAATTTAATCATTAAACATGTTGAATTATCCATCCTAATTCACACAATTAAACCCATACCTAATTAACCTAGCTCTGATATCACTTGTTGGGCAACATGCAATAACTGTATGAATTAATCAAGTCAAACAAGTATAAAATTATGAATCACAAATAGTAAATTATCAATCATAATATCAAAATAAAGAATACAAATATTAACGTGGAAAACCTTCTAGTGTAGAGAGAAAAACCATGAACCAAACTCCAAAACATGAATTTGTTATCAAGAAAAATCAGTACAATCTCTCCTAAGTTTAATCACACTTGAGATCTCCAAATCAAGAAATAACCAAATTATTTCCCAAGTCAAAAGCCCCTACAACTCTGTTGATTGTAGATTAAAACTAGAAAAATAACCCTTCAAAATATTCTTGACTCCCAATAAAACTAATCTAACTGGACAAAATCCAAAAACAAAGAGAGAAATTCCAAGAAGATGAGAAAAAGAAACAAAGAAAACTCACAAATCTTTTTTTTCTTTTTTTCTTCTCGACGCCGTCACTTGCACACACTCACTTTTTTTTTTCAATTGGTGGTTCGCACAACTCTCACCCAAACCTTTTTTTTATTCCTTTTTATATGAGTTGGAATGGGCTTGAGGCAACAAAAATAAAATACTAAGTTACTAGGTCATCCATTTAATTAATGTGAATTAACATTTTTCCACTTGTCCTACTAAATCAATTATGAAAGCTATAATATAATAATATATGCATTTTATATCAATATGTATTTGTAATATCCCAAATGATACCCTAAAATTTTGGAAATGCTAATTGGTGGAATTGAATTAAATGATTAGTGTATTTATATGGTTAAGTGGAAAGAAAGGAGAAAGGGAAGTGTGCATATATTGTATATATGAAGATATATACAACATATACAAGTTAACAAGTTGGGTAGGTCAAATGATATATTTAATACTAGAAGAAATGGTACTGGATTGCGCTCGCTGGCTCTCTTAAGGGAGAGGTCAAGTGTTCAATTCGGGGAGGCGACTTACATGGTTTGTACACCATTTAAGCCAAATAAACAAATCCTGCTGGAGGGCCCGTGAGGGCAATCCAGTACTGTAGCATGCCCTTGAAGCTAGGTTGATAACCTGGGTTGGGTGATGCTGAGCTCCCCTTGAAGCTTAGGGCCTGGTTGGGATGTTACAGTATTTGTTGAACTTTGAAACTTTATTATACTTATAATAAGTTGGTCTAACGATAATGAATAATTAAAAAATCCTAAAATATGATGTTAAATTAATGAGTCTAAAGAACTAAATTACTCTAAGGACCAATATGAATTGGAAAAAGGAGTTGATGTGTGTACTTGGAAGGTAAATTTAGGATTTCAACGTACTTTAAAGTGAAACATAATAATTGGTGGAAATAAAGACAAACTTAACTTGTAAAACCAAATTGAGGATATAAAGTTAGAAAATTTTAAAGAGGAATATATGACCAAATGTTAAAAAAATAGTAAAGAAAATTGGAGCAGATATTTCTCGGTTTTCATGGCAGAACCAAACCCTCCAGGCCTATCTATAGTTAAAGGCATATGTATGGACAAAACGGGTTACTACTCATTGCCGGTTGTTTTTACTACAATAAGAACTTCAAATTGAAGTCTTCTTCCTTAGAATTGAATCTTACATATTTATCACTTATTTAAATCTTCATTAATTTTTTTATAAAGGAAAATATTTAATTTTGATTACAAATAACAAATAACACTCATACAAAAATATAAAAAAAATATATAGAAATATACTAATAAAAATAAATTTATTTATTTTAAAATAAATTTTACATATTATGCACATAAAAAATAAATTTTAAAAAATATTAATTTTATTTTATAGATGTTGCGTGTTTTTTACATGTATATTATGTAGATGTATATAAATATCATGTAGATATTATGCGCATGTTATATATTTATTATGTTCTGTGTGTATATTATATATATGTTGTGTGTACGTAAAATTTTAAAAAATAAATTTAAAAAATATTAAATAAATTATATAGATATTATATAAATGTTGCATGCATATTTAGAGTGTGTTATGTATATATCTATATTTGTTATGTGTATTTTATATATAATATGTATATGTTGCAAATATGTTTATATATTTTTGTGTATATATTAAGTATATGAGAACAAAAAATTATTTATGAATAAAAAATATAAATATAAAAAATATAAAAAAAAAGAAAAAAAAAGAAAAAAAAAAGAAAAATTAAAAAAAGAAAGAAAAATTACCATTGAAAGAACATTAAAAAAAGAGTAATATCACAAAACTGAAAAAAAAAATATCTCGAAAAAAAATGAAATTTGGCCACTGAAATGTCGTAAACGACCTAAATTCCTCTTTATTTTATTTTACTTTTTTGAAAAATTTCTCAATTAAAGCCAACAGAAAAGTTAATATGTGTCTATCATAACCCATCATGACACACACAATGCGTTGAATGAGATAGGGTTGCAACTGTTACAACTTAATTATCAATTCAAAGGATAACTCAATAATAGTAAGTTCAATAACAGTAAAACAAACATCAATATTAATTAGCTTTACATATTAAGGGTTAGGTTAATCTCATTGATAAAAGATATCACAATACAACACAATTATTTTTTATTAGTATAAAATAATAATTTTTCTCTTTTAAACAGTAATTCATCCATTCAACTTCTATCAATAAGAGGTTTAGGACTAGGTATAAGCTAGGTATGAATATCAAGGAATGGACCAATGGTCCTCATCAATAAGTGGTTTCACATTAATCATAATTAACAATGCAATTCAAGTAACAACTTAGCAAGTAATAACAATGAATAGATTGATAAAAATAACATCTTAAGAACATGGCTTAAGCAATGAAATAGGGAAACCATATACATATGTTTATATTATATCTCATCTTGGTTTCCCTTCAAGTTAAACTAATTAACCTTGGTTTCTTGAGCCTCCTCAAGCTTTCGTTCTACAATATCAATTAGAAGAATATAAACTCTAGTTCAAATTTTAACTTTTGAAAGCTAAATTCTAGTTTTATTCTTGTCTATCTATCAATTGTGCCCACTTAAAGATTTTCACGGTTGTTATTTAATTATACCTAGATTAGTTTGAAACACAGAGGTTTTGTGATTGTGACTCTTTTGTAGTGGTCATGATTAATTAAATCATGCAAAATTTAGGGTTATATATGACCAAATGTTACAAAAAATTGTAAAGAAAATTGGAGCATATATTTCTCGGTTCTCATACCAGAACCAAACCCTCCCGGCCTATCTATAGTTAAAGGCATATGCATGGACAAAACGGGTCACTACTCATTGCCGGTGGTTTTTAGTACAATAAAAACTTAAAAATTGGAGTCTTCTTCCTTAGAATTGGAATCTTACATATTTATCACTTATTTAAATCTTCATTTTCATAATTAAACATATGTTGAAAATAAAATTTAAAATATTAATTTTCATTATTTTTATCAGAATATATGTATTTAATAGTAAATTTTTTTTAAAAAAAAGATGAAAATTGATGTAAAATATTATTTGTAATGAGATATAAGACATTTTAAAAAAAAAATGTATTTTACTAAGGGAGTGAGGTACTTTTAAAATTTTGGCCCAAAATTTCTAAAAATAATTTTTTTTTGGTAGTATTTTGAAAAAAAAAAAATTATAGGCAGTTTTGTAAAAACTCCCAAAATAAAATGGCCCTAGGAAGCAATCCATAGGATAGGCATCGGTCGATTTGATTAATTAACCGATTGAACCGGTCGGTTAACCAAACCGAAGTACAAAAAATTGCTAACGGAACCGACAAAATTTATATTTTGGTCGATTTGGTTAATTAGCCGAATCAAATTGGTCAGTTCGGTTAATTAACCAAACCGATTAATTTTTTTTAAATTTTAAAATAAAATTATATTTATAAAAAATTAATATAATTAAATAACTAAATAAAATTTATTATAAAAATAAACAAAATATAACTTTAGTTTGTAATAAAAATTTATATTTATAATAAAAATTTATATAATTAAAAAATTAAACAAAAAATAATTAATAACTAATTTTTTTTTTAAAATGATTCGGTTAATCGGTTAACCCACAGAACCAAATTGGTTAACTGTTAACCGAACTGAAAATTAAAATATGTTAAATTTTCAACTGAACCGACCGAGTTATACTACCAGTTAATTAACCGAATTAAAATTTCGATCGATTAGCTAAAAATTCGATCGGATAACTGAATTTTGTCCGCCCCTAGCAATCCAACCTAAATCTATTGATGAAAAAGATAAAAAGAAAAATAGAGAAAATTACAGTGTATAATATACTTTTTAACTTTTTTTTAAATATTATATATTTTTTATATACTTTTAATATATCAAATATATACCCAAAACATACCTTTGAAAATTGAATATACCTTTAATATATTAAATATATTTCTAAAATATATCTTAAAAATAGATATTTTTAAAATTAAAATTAAAAAAAGGTATTTTTAAAATTAAAAAGAAAAATAGATATTTTTAAAAATATTTTTATTTTTTAGAGTATTTTTAATCCAAAAAAATTAAATTTGCTATTCTGAATTTTGTTAGGAGCCATTTTTTTAGGGCTTTAATAAGTTAATGGACTTCTATTATATTAAAAAAATTAGGCTGTAAAAAACATAGTGGGCTGAAAATTTAAAGATGAGGAAATTACATGCTTTACGGATTTCAAGTGGTCACCTTTCATATATACGGTCTTTGACTTTTTCTTTCAAAACTATTCTTTTTCTTTTCATTTTTACGGAATAACGGTGATTTTCTTTGTTTTTTTTTCTATTTTTTCTATTTTTATAATAAATATTTATTTATATTTTTCAATTTATAAATAATTTTTATTATTATATTTTCATTATACACATAATATATATATATATATATAATATACACAACGAACAATAACATATACACAATCTACACTAAACATGCATACATCATTTTTACAATATTTATATAATTTATTTAATATTTTTAACTTTATTTTTTTAATTTTATATACATACAACATACACACAACATCCATATAACATCCAAATAACATACACACAATATACATAGCATAAACATAACATCTACTCAATATCTATATAATATACATACAACATCTACATAATAAAATTGGTATTTTTAAACTTTTTTTATATGTATAATATTTAAAATTTTATTTTTAAATATATTTAATAATTTTTATTAACATATTTTTATATATTTTACTTTTTAAAATATTTTTTTGAGTGTTATTTATTTTTTATAATTAAAATTAAAAATTTTCTTTTATAAAATTAAAAATTTTATATGCTGAAAAAATAATTTAAAATAATAATTTTTATTATTTTATTAAAATATTTTTATTTAATAGTAAAGCTAAAAAAAAGATAAAAACTGAAGTAAAATATTGATTGTAATGAGAAAATAGATATTTTTGAAAAGAAAAATCTTTGTTTTAGTCAAATGTGAGATATTTTTAAAAATTTATTCTAAATTTTTTTAAAAGTATAAATTTTTTTACTTTTTATAATATTTTTAAAATAAAGTTTGATTTTTTTTGGTAGTTTTGTAAATATCACTTTAAATGTTCAAATTATAATAATGAGATAAATAAAGTGAATTCTGAAAAAATATACATATATATATACTTCAAAAAAATAAAAATATTTTCAAAAAATATTTATATTTTTCTTTTAAAAATATCTATTTTTAATTTTTAATTTTAAAAATATCCTATATTTTCAAAGGTATATATTTAGTACAAAAAGTATACACCCTCTTTCCAATTTTGAATTTCAAAAATACTCATTTCTAGAGTTATATATCTCATGCATCAAACATATCAAAGGTATACAAAAGTAGTATGACATTTTTTTAAAAAAAAATTAAAAATAAATTTATGATGTAACTTGTTCTCAAATATATTTTTTAAGGAAGCCCAAGTTTTCTATATAACTTAACATTTCTTAATGAATTGTTTGGTTTTTTTTTTTAATATCATAAAAGAGTGAGAACAAACCAAACATCATTCAGAGGCTTTGAGACGCTAAAAAGACAAATAAGAGTATAAAATAAAAGTACAATTTCGGGCATGAATGGCACATATATTGCCCTAAGGAGCCATACCCGCATTTCAACGACCATAAAGAAAAGAAATAATAAGACATAAAATACAATCAGAATATACATTCGCAAGGCAATCCTGTAAAAACCAAAAAAAAAAAAAAAAAAAGAGGTATACTCAAACAAGAATGAATCATGCAGCGCGGTCATACCTTTACTCCCAAAGATTCTTGGTTGTGAAAAAGCAAGTTGAGAGAAAAAAATCTAAGCACCATGCAAGGGGCCAATGATTAGAGAGATAAGTAAGATCTAGGAGAAAAGCAAACCAAATTATAAAAACACACAAAAAAAAAAGAGAGAAGAAGAAACATAGATCATATAGAGCAAGCTAAATGGATAGAGAAGGCTGTAAAAGAAGCTGCCACCGGTGGGAAAAGAGAGATGAGGGAAACTTGAGAGCGACGCTTAATTGTTGAGTTATATTCTTTTGGTTTTGATCAGTATCTATTGATAAATAATATAGTCCTTTAGCAAAGTAATGAAATTACTCTAAAATTAGCCAATCTAGAAATCAAAAATTTTATTTATTTACTAAATTTTCCATTATTTAGATTATAGGAATTTATTTTTCCCAATCCAAATGTATCCCATTATTGTTTATAATTAGTAGAATTTGGCTATTAAAATTTTGCGGAGTTGAATATTTACATTTAAAGTAAAATAATTATGAAGTTGGAAAATTTTAAAGAGGAATATATGACCAAATGTTAAAAAAAATAGTAAAGAAAATTGGAGCAGGTATTTCTCGGTTCTCATAGCAGAACCAAACCCTCCAGGCCTATCTATAGTTAAAGGCATATGTATGGACAAAACGGGTTACTACTCATTGCCGCTGGTTTTTACTACAATAAGAACTTCAAATTGGAGTCTTCTTCCTTATAATTGGAATCTTAAATATTTATCACTTATTTAAACCTTCATTTTTCATAATTAATGTTTGTATTTCCTTCTTTGGCAATTTCTTTTTCATATGAAAGAAATTTTGATTTTTTTTTATCATGGTCAAACCTCAAATTTAATTATTCTAAGTATTAATCTAAATATAATTTTATTTGATAAATAAATTTATTTTCTATTTTATTGGTTATTATAAGGTCATGCCATAAACGCCATAAACATACAACTTTTTCTTTGCATAAATTTTATAATTCTAATTAAATAACTTGATTGAATTAGATGAATTTTGAAAAATATTTTATTTATGTAGATAAAACAATATTAATAATTATTATAAGAAAGTTTATTGGCAAATACATTCATTTATTTAAATATGATTAAATCATAAAATTACAAGCAAAAATATGTATTTCATTTATGATATTTTTATCATGTCAAAAAGTTAAGTTTATGATTTTTCAAAAATTGGATAGTTATTATTAATTATGACACTAGCGCTTACAATAAATTAAGATTAATTTGATATTAAGGTGGAATTTTTTTTTATTCTGAAAAATGCTAATTAAAATATTATTAAAAATAATTTAAATATAATTTTTAATTATTATTATTAAAATTTTTAAATATTAATTTTTATGACATATGAAAATTATTGTATATAAATTTTAATGATTTAAATAAATAATTTTTGCAAATTTTTCTAACAGCAGTTAATAACAATTTGAAGCACAGATAAATGTGAGACCAAAAAATGAAGTAGATTGTCCATATCAGTTCCCATATTTCAAATTATGAATTCCCACGATAAGTGCAAAACAACCATAAATTTTTCTATCAATTTTTATATAAAATTAAGTTGAATTTACTTATTGTAAGCTTTATTATGTGCTCTAGTTGCAATATTTTTTAGTTAAGCTTAGTTTTAATTTATTTGTTATAAGATTCATATAAGTAGAAATTTTAGGAAGAATGGACCTTTAAAGCTTCAATGAAGATTTTAATGATGATAGAGTATAAGATTGTAAAAGTTGTCTTCATGAAGTTAAAAGAAGACATCTCAAGCTTTTCAAAGAGGTCTAGTTCATCAAAATCCAGTTCATTTGGCCTCTAACTATAAAGTTGAAATTGGCTGTAAAATATAGAAGTAGAATTTCAGCCCGAGCTACTGAGAGTAATTAGGACATAACTTAGGCGTCTGAAGTCTAAATGAGGTAATTCAAAAGCCTAACTTCATCTAATCTTTAATGGGTACAACATTTCTAAAGGAGTAAATTCGAGATAAGGACTTAATCTAATATAAAATTGGCTGTAAATTTAAAATTCAAATTTCTATAGAAGTTGAGTGGGCATAGGAGTTTGTTTTAGTAGGGTGAGTAGGAATATGAACAGTAACCATCAAGAGTTTACAATAGCCAGAGAAAAAAAAAACTCTTCTACACTTTTCATTTTTCTTTAGTTGATTAGTTTAATCCACCATTGAAGATAACAGAAGAAGAAGTTAATGCTAGAGAAGGACTCCATCATCTCTACAAGATTCTTCATTCTAGTGTGAACATTCAATACGATTTAGATTTTCAATTTTTAACTATGTGATTTCTTTGTTAATTCATTAGTTCAATTTTAGTATTATGGATTTTATGAGATATTTCTTCATTGCTATTATTTTTGTTCTGAATTTAGCTATGAACAACTAATCTCCTTAGTGGGATTAGGTGGATTTAGAGTTATGGATGATGGGTATGAATTGATTTAATTACTATTTTATTTCTTGAATTGAAGTTTTGTTGATTTGTTCTTAATGATTGTGATTGATTGGCCACCAATTACTTGTTAAATTGAAATCATATTTTGAGTGAAAGCTAGGTATTATTTTAGATTAAGAAATCAACAACTTTAGAAATTTTTATTTAGAGATAAAAAAATAATCTAAAGTCCAACTTAATTCCTTCAAGCTAGATCGATTGTTGTGGTTTTTTGTTTATGAAAATAGAATTATTAAATTTTATCAATCATTAATTTTCTTACTTGAGAAAGAGAAAGATTAAAATTTAAGGAAATGGTAACTTTGATTCAAGAAAGATTTGAATTAGTTTGAAAAGTTATTTTTACCCATTTGAAATAATTCTAATGAAACATAATCCTATTGTTTATCTCAATTATTTGAATTTATAAATTTAAATTTTTTTTGAAGTTTGAATTAATAGATAATTATCTTAGTTTAGTTTCATTTTGAATTTGAATTTAATTTTGAAGTTTAAATTAAGGATTGAGTATTTAATTTTTAAAACATCAAATTAATTATTTAGTTTTCAGATAATAGTCAACTTGAATTTCGATTAGTCAAATTACTCATTCTTTATGGGAATGATACTCTACTCATTACTTTATTATTTGATTACGACTTGTGAACTTGCAGTTAGCTAGGCTAGGTAGTAACATGTTTTTAGCACTGTTATTGGGGAAGAAAAAATTAATTTGATAATAGTAAGTTCAAAGATACTATTAATTTGAAATTTATTTTAATTATTTTCTTTTGCGTTTCCGCAGAAATTATATGCGAAGTAATAGACAAGCTGTAATAGAAGAATTTAATCCTGAAATTAAAAAGCAATGCAGAGAGAATAATAGAACAAGAAAGGAGAGACTTCGCTTAGAAAGAGAAGAAAGGAAATAAATTCGGGCACATGAGTCTCTAGAAGAAAGCAGGGTTGAAGTAGGACAAGCTAGTGACAAAGAAGTCAGTATGGATGACCCAAAGATCAAATTCAACCAAGAAATCTCACTCTGAGAGAACATGCTATACCCAATACTCAATTAGATCAAGCATTACTCGCCCTGCAGTAAATGCTAACAATTTTGAGCTTAAACCAGCTCTCATCAATATGGCTCAGTAATAGCTTTTCTATGGGTTAGACCAAAAAGATATTATTGCTCATTTGGCAAATTTTTTGTAAATTTGTGACACAATCAAGATGAATGGAGTTAGTGATGATACAATTAGGGTATGGCTTTTTCCTTTCTCATTGAAGGATAAGGCAAAAGCTTGGTCGCAATGACAAGCTGCTGAAACTTTCACCACTTGAGATGATATGCCTAAAGGATTTTTGGCAAAATATTTTCCTTTTGGAAAAACTACAAAATTCAGAAAATGATATAACTAGTTTTATGCAGTTTGATGGTGAATCACTTTATGAAGCATGGGAAAGATTTAAAGACCTTCAAAGGAAGTGCCTTCACCATGGGATTCTAGAATGACTTATTGTTCAAACATTTTATAATGGGATAACAGGGCCATTGAGGAGTACAATTGATGCAGCTGTAGGAGGGGATCTTATGAACAAAAATATAGCTGAAGCATTGGAATTGCTTGAATCCATGGTATCAAATAATTACCATCGGTCTAGTGAGAGGTTTTTACCTAAGAAAGAGGCTGGTGTACATGAAGTAGATGGAATTTTATTACTTTGAGCTAAGTTTGATGCCTTAGCTAGGAAGTCAGAACATTTTAATCTTACCACTATAAGTTATGAAGGGTGTGGTGAAAACCACCAATCTTTTGAATGTCTAACTCAAGATCAAGTGTATTTTTTGGGCAATCAAAATAGAGCTCAACAAATACCTAATGGAAACACATATAACCCTAGTTGTAGAAATCACCCAAATTTATCTTGGGGTGAAAATCAAGGCAACCAAAGAAATAAGGAAAACCAATTTAACCAAAAAGGGATATACCAACCACCATCCCCTAATAGAGGTCAATATCAAGCTAACTATCAAGAAAACAAGATGGGATGTGAAACTGCTTTAGAAAAATTTATTTCGATTTCTAGTGAGAGGTTTGACAATTTAGATAAGCAATATGACCGACTGGAAGTCAGGATGAATTAAATTGCAAGTCCAACCAGAAACCTTGAAGTACAAATTGGATAAATAACTAGTTCTTCTAATTCAAGAAGTCAAGGAGCTTTGCCTAGTGAAACAGAAATATATCCCAGGGAGCATTGCAAACCAATTACACTTCGAACTGAGAAACAGTTACAAGGTGAAGTTCCAAAGATGGTTGAATCAAAAAGAGAAGGTGAAGAAGTTAAAAAAGATGAATAAAATAAAGAGATTAAGAAAAAATAAGAGAAAGGAGATACACTCCCTTCTAAGAGTGAAGTGAAGCCTTATGTTCCACTTGTACCATTTCCTCAAAGGCTTCCAAAGAAAAAAAAATGGAGAAATAATATGAGAATTTTCTTGAAGTGTTCAAGCTACTAAAGATTAATATTCCTTTCGCAGATACTCTTGCTCAAATGTCTTCATATGTCAAATTCTTAAAGGAGATTCTTTCTAACAAGAGATCTATTGAAGAAAAATGCAAGAATTATGCTTACTGAAGATTGCAGCATAGTGACCCCTAAATGAACTTCTATCCAAGTTGAAGGATTCAGGGAGTTTTTCTATACCTTGTACTATTGGTAATTTTAATTTTAATAAAGTTTTATGTGATTTAGGTGCTAGCATAAGTCTAATGCCAAATTCTATTTACAGGAAGCTTGGATTTATCGACTTGAAGCCCACAAAGATGACACTACAATCAGTAGATCGTTCAGTGAAATTCCCTTTGGGAGTTATTGAAAACATTTTGGTTAACGTTGATAAATTTCTTATACCTGTTGGTTTTATTGTTCTTAAAATGGAAGAGGATATTGAAATGCCTCTAAGTGGAAAATTAACTTTGCAAGTGGGAGAAGAGAAAGTACAGTTCAATCTTATGGAGTCGATGAAAGAATCGAGTTTCATGGATGATTATTTTAGAGTTGATATTATTAATGAGTTAGTTCAAGAAGTCAATGAAAAAGAGTTTAAAGAGGACCCTTTAGAGGCTTGTTTGATTCGCAGTGTAACTCAAGAAGATGAAAATAAAGATATTGCAGCTTGCACTTATACCTTACAAAGGACACCACCCATAGTTTTTAGGGGATTTAAAGAGATAGGGAAGTCTACACCCTTACCACCCCCTCAATTAAGAAACCCTTAGTACTTGTGTTGAAACCATTGCCTTCCCATTTGAAATATGACTTTTTAGAGCCTAATGATAGCCTCCCAATAATTATAAGTGCTAAATTATCTAAGGACCAATCAGAACAAACTTTAGGTGTGATTAAGCACTTTAAAAAGGCTATAGGTTTGACTATTTCAAATATCAAGGGTATTAGTCCATCTTTGTGTAGACATAGGATTTTGATGGAGGATGATTGTAAACCTATTGTGGATGCATAAAGGAGGTTAAATCCTAATATGAAGGAGGTAGTTAAGGCTGAAATTACTAAGTTATTAGATGCAGGGATTATTTACTCAATTTCAGATAGCCCTTGGGTTAGTCTGATACATTTGGTCCCAAAGAAAGGTGGGATGACTATTGTAAAAAATGAAAAAGATGAGTATATTCAATCTAGGATAGTTATGGGTTGGCGACTGTGTATAGATTATAAAAAAATTAAATAAAGACACTCATAAGGACCATTTTCTATTGCCTTTTATTGATCAGATGTTGGAGAGTTTGGCTGGTAATTCTTTCTTTTATTTGTTAGACAGATACTTAGGGTATTTTTAGATACCTATAGCTCCAGAAGATCAAGATAAGACAACCTTTACTTGTTAATTTGGTAATTTTGCTTATAGGAGGATGCCTTTCAGGTTGTGTAATGCACCGGCTATGTTTTAAAGTTGCATAGTGGCAATTTTTAATTATTTTGTAGAAACATTTATGGAATTTTATGGATGATTTCACTATTTATGCACTTTTTTTGTTGCGCTCTACTTTATACTACTATAAGCATCACTCGCAAGTATACAAGGTAGTTATAGTAAATGGTGGAATGTCCCAATGTCATCTCACAAGGAAGGTGTTTGTTGATAATAGTTTGATTGAAATAAATAATTTAAAGATTGAGTGTGTTGTGTTGAAATGATGGAAAGTAATTAAAAATTAAAAGTGAAAGAATGATGGTTGTGTAAAATTAATTTAACTTCTTAGAATGGTACCTAGGGTTTGTAGGTCAACTTAATCAATCCTTAATTCTCAATTATCCATTAACATAACCCTTTAACTTAATTCCCTCCTTAATATTAATTATCAATTATCAATTCATTAGTTCTCACATTCATGAATCAACAAAAACCAATTATCTTAACTAGCAAATTAAGTACACCCTAGAACTTATATTTCTAATTCATTCTTAGGAGAGTTGATTGCATAATTCAAATATCAAATTTCACCACTCGATCCTTTATTCCAATATTAAGAAATCAATAGGTGGTCTGTAATATCCCAAAGTATACCCTAAAAGTTTTGGAGTATTTATTGTTGTATTTGGATTAAATGTTATAAGTGTTTATGTTTAAGTGGAAAGAGAAAAGAGGTAAGGAGAAGAGTGTATATGTTGTATATATTGAGATATATACAACATATACAAGTCAAAGAAATGGAAGGTCAAAAGAAGATTTATTTATTTATTTTAAATTAATTGAAATGGAAATTAAAGGAAGTGGATGAGGATATTTATGAATATTTTATTATTTTATTTGCTTGGTTGAGATTTAAAGAGATGATTGAGTGGTTAAGAGAGAGTTGACTTGTGTTTTATTCATCTTCTTCTTCTTTTCTTTTCTCCTTGGTCGGCTAACTCCATAGCAAGAGAGAAAGTGAGATTTTATCTTTCCAAACTCAAGATTTGAAGGTGTTTCAAGTGATCAAGTTGGAATCTTAAAGGTTTTCATCACTTTTGGTAAGTTTTCCACTTGATTCCCTTGTTTTCTTTTAAGTTTGTGTTTTGAGTTTGGTGTTTGATTGTTGATAGTATGTGTATATTTGATTATGGTGTATATGAGGGTGTGTGATCTTCTTGGTGTTGATTTTGGAGTTTGATTGAAGAGATAGAGTTAAATTTGGTGTTGGAAGAGCAAGTGTTGTGTTTGAGTTGTGTGTATGTGATGGTTGTGAATTGGTGTTTGATGTATGTTTTGAATTGTTTTGGTGTTTTTGCAAGTTATTATGGTTTATAGGTGTGTTTAGTTAAGTTTGTTTGAAGTGGAAAGTGGTGGAAGTAAGAGGTTTGTTGGATGTGATGTTGTTGTCGGAATCAGGATTTTTAGCCTGACATGCCCATGAGCAAGGCCAGGTCATTAAGCGTGTCAATGGTTCTGTTTTCTAGATGGGTGACAAGTCCAGTAACATGCCCATGTCACTGAGCATGTCACAGCTTCTGTGTTGTAGTAGCATTGACACGTCCAGTGACACGCCCATGTCACTGAGCTTGTCATAGCTACTGTGTTAAGGGAGGATTGACACGGCCAGTGACACGCCCATGTCACTGAGCATGTCAAAGCTTCTGTGTTGTGAGTTTAGGGCACGGTCAGGGACACGCCCGTGTTGTTGAGCGTGTCATGTGTAGAGTTTTCCCTAGTTGGTTCTTATCCATATTATCTCATGTGTATCTCTAAGTAAGCGTGTATCATCCCTTTTGGATTAGGTTTTGAAGAGATTGAGTTGCCCTAATCCAAGTGTTGAGGATTCTTGGAAGAAAAGTTTGGTGTTGTGTGAGTTGCTCTTGAGGTAAGTACAAACCTTACATGGTTGTATACATATATATGACTTTGGAACTTAACACATTTGGTTGTAAATGTGTTAAGTAATCTATTACATTCTTGATATATTTGATTAATGCTATGAATTGCTTAATGTGAAAGATATGATGATCATTCAAATTATATGTACAATGCAATTGGTTGTTTATACCCTAATAATGAGATGTGAAGCCATTGTTGTTGGCTATAATGATGCAAATGAAACAGTTGGGGTATGTTTGCCTAGATGATTATGAGGAAATGAGAATGGAATTGATAATGAAATAATGAAAGAATTGTGTGCCTAATGTGTTACTCACTGTTTAGAGTTTTGTTGTTGGTGGCATGCCTAATAGTAACAATCTCTTGAAGCTGGGTTGGGCTTGATCCTTAAAGCCAAGTTGGGTTGAAGTTTAGCATGCTTAACTCCCCTTGAAGCTTGGTTGGGTCTAGTCCTTGAAGCCTAGTTTAGATGTTACAATCTCTTGAAGCTGGGTTGGGTTTGGTCCTTGAAACCAAGTTGGGTTGATGCTTAGCATGCTTCGCTCCCCTTGAAGCTTGGTTAGGCCTAATCCTTGAAGCCTAGTTGGGATAATGATAAATGTTAAAATTAAACCAAAACATTAACTCTGAAAGTTGAATGGCATATTAGTATCTTTTGGGCCTATGCTTGTCTTTGCTTCCATGTGAATTATGAATAGTGAAACAAATGAATAATAAGACTTAATGTAAGGTTTTGTAATATGATATTCTTATGTATTGTTTATAATATTTGAATGTGTGACATTGGCATTGCATTAAAGCATATTGTTATTGTGGTTTGTACTACTAAGCATATTAGTGTGCGCGAGCTGTGCTATAGCAATACTGCAAGTACACGGGTCGCCCAAGTAATAAAGTAGTGAGTGAGTTATCATTCCACTGAGGACAAGGCCAAGTACTAGTGCAAATCTTAACTGTTATTTAGCAAATTAATATTTTTGTGATGTTTTATAATTAAAGACAATTAACTTAATAAATGCAGGTAAAGATAAATTGTGTGTTGTGTAAAAAGGATTGATGGTAATGATACTATCCAGATATTGAATCCCCCTAGCCACAATTACATCACATAATAGAGTTGAATTGGTATTCCTCTAACTTAGACTAAAACCTCTCTCGAGTGAATTAATCCCTAATCACTAAGTAGAGTGTAGGAATCTCTTCTCAAACATAATTAAATAGATCTTGCATTAAGAACAAGGAACTATAAACCAAAGGATCTTATAGGTCTATCTCTAGCACCCTAGTCAATCCTTAACCCTTATGAGTAATCAATTCATATTAAGCTTTCTCAAGTCAATAATATGAAAATTGCAACCAATCAATAAACATGCTATCATCAATTGGCAATAATCATTAAGCATCATAAGAATAAAACAACTCCATCAATTAAAATTATCTAGTTATACAAATAAGCTAGGGTTCTTCAATATCTAGATAGAGAATGATTTAGTTTATGTTCAATACACTTAATACAACAACAACAATAACATTAAAATGAATTAAAAGGAGAAAATTGAAAAACCCCTTTCAATGTAGCTTCTTCAATCTCCAAGAGCTGCCAATGGAAGATGGAGATGATGGAGAGGATGGAAATGGAGGATGAAGATGAAGAGTCAAGGAGAGTGTCACTCCCTCCTTGCCTAAAATGTGTATGCCTAGCCTCCTCCTCTCAAACCTCTCTTCTCTGCCTCTATTCTTTGTTTCCTGCAAAAACCTCCAGCCCTCTGCAGAAGCCCCCTAAAAACTCCCTCTTCTTCTTTTTTTATTTCCCTCCAAAGCTCCAAGCCCATGCCTTCCAACTCACCTTCAACTCACTCCACTCTTCCTTGTTCCCAACATCCTCTTTGTTTAGTATTTCTTTTGGCAAGCACAATGATTTGTTCCCCACTTTGTTCCTCAACCCGTTCAAAAGAATCCATCTTTTTATAAGTGACACGGCCATGAGTGGCTTGGCCGTGTCTCTCATTTCTCCTTGGGACACGGCCAAGCTAGTTAGCCGTGTCCATCACTGCCTTCCTTCCTTTCTTTCTTTTCTCTTTGGTCTCATGGGGTGACACGGCCAAGCTCCTGGCAGTGTCACTATGCCGATGGGATTATTTCTGATGAGATTGATCAGTGTAGGAGAATTGAGGAGGGATTGAGGTCCTCTATTATGTGTATTGTTGCTGGTTCTTAGTACCAAGACTTTTCTCAATTGGTTGCAGTAGGTAGAAGTGTTGAGAGAGCACAGGGTATTGCAGCAGCTGCTATTGAGGAAGAGACCAGAGTTAGGAGACCCCAGTTTGAGGCAAGGTCTTCATCTATGAAGAGAGGCCAAGGGAGTTTTGTTCCAAGAGTCAGTAGGAGCTAGAGGCAGTCAGGTAGGTCAGTTCAGTATCAGAGGCAGAGACCGAGACCTACAGTTTCTGTAGCGAGTGCTCCAACTCCAGTGGTGCAGAGATCGATTCTACCTACATGTGTCCATTGTGGTAGGGCACATGGAGGTACTTGTTGGAAGACGGGTGGATCAGGAGTATGTTTTAGATGTGGGTCACCAGCTCACTTCATCAAAGATTGCCCTGAGCTACAGGAGGATAAACAGACTGATACTGCAGCTTCTCGACCTAGTGTTAGCAGAGGAGGTCGAGGGGGCAGAGGTTTCAATAGAGGTGGTTGACCTGGGATTAGTCAGAGAGGAGGCTCTATATCCATAGGCAGTAGGCCAGATGAGGCTGGGTCTTCTCAGTGAGTGTATGTGATGCAGAGGCAGCCGGATGCTTCAGCAGTTATTGCGGGTACATTTTCTTTATTTGGCATTTCAGTTCTTGCTTTGATTGATCCAGGATCTACTCATTCATACATAAGTACATCTATCTTGGCTGTGTCTGAATTGCATTCTAAGTCCTTAGGATTTGATGTCTTGGTGACAAATCCTTAAGGACATAGTGTTGTGGCGAGTAAGGTGCATCGTGATAGTTCAGTTGTGGTGCAAGGTGAGGAGTTTTTGGGTGATTTGATTGAAATGCCTTTTAAGGAGTATGATTTGATCTTAGGCATGAATTGGTTGTCTAAGCATGGAGCTATGGTAGACTATCAAAAGAAGTGTGTCACCCTGAGAACCGGTGATGGTAGAAGTGTGATGGTATCTAGTGAGCAGAGACAACTTGCATCCTTGTTTGTTTCAGCTGTTGCAGCTAGGAAGTTGATTAGAAAAGGGTGTGATGCTTATCTTGCTCATGTTGTGGATACCAGAGTAGTGGGTTCTCAACTTGATAGTATACCCATAGTTGCGGAATTTCCAGATGTATTTCCTAAGGAGTTGCCTGGGATACCCCCTTAGAGAGAGGTTGAGTTTGGTATCGATTTTTTGCCTGGTACCACTCCCATCGCTATTACTCCATATCGAATGGCACCTGCTGAGTTGAGAGAGTTGAAGGTGCAGTTGCAGGAGTTGTTGGATAAAGGGTTTGTTCGCCCTAATGTTTCTCCATGGGGAGCTCCTGTTTTGTTTGTAAAGAAGAAGGATGGTACTTTGAGGTTGTGCATCGATTATAGGCAATTGAATAAGGTGACCATCAAGAATAAGTATCCTTTGCCTCGGATTGATGACCTCTTCGATCAGTTGAAGGGAGCAGCAGTGTTTTCCAAGATTGATATGAGATCAGGGTACCATCAGTTGAGGGTTAGAGCTGAAGATGTTCCTAAGACAGCTTTCCGCACAAGGTATGGGCATTATGAATTTTTGGTGATGCCTTTTGGGTTGACGAATGCACCTACAGCTTTTATGGATTTGATGAATAGGGTGTTTAGACCCTATCTGGATCAGTTTGTGGTGGTTTTTATTGACGATATTTTGGTATATTCGCATAATAAGGAGGAGCATGATGAGCATTTGTGGATTGTATTGCATACTTTGAGAGAGAAGCAATTATATGCTAAGTTGTCGAAGTGTGAGTTTTGGCTTGATCAAGTGACTTTTCTCAGTCATATAGTTTCAGCAGATGGTATAAGAGTTTATCCTAGTAAAGTTGAGGCCATTTTGACTTGGAGTCCACCGAAGTCAACGACTGAAGTTAGAAGTTTTCTGGGTTTGGCAGGCTATTATCGACGTTTTGTGAAAGGTTTTTCTTTGATAGCTACTCCACTCACCAGATTACTTCGAAAGGGAGTTAGATTTGTATGGACAGATCAGTGTCAAGCTAGTTTTGAGCAGTTGAAGGAGATGTTAACTCAAGCTTCCGTTCTTACTTCGCCTGTGGAAGATAAACCATATTTGATTTACAGTGATGCTTCACATAATGGTTTAGGTTGTGTTTTGATGCAAGGGGGTAGAGTCATAGCTTATGCTTCTCGGCAGTTGAAGCCGCATGAGTTGAATTACCCGACGCATGATTTGGAGTTGGTAGTTATAGTTTTTGCTTTGAAGATTTGGCTACACTACTTGTATGGGGAGAAGTGTTTCATTTATACCAATCATAAGAGTTTGAAATACTTGGGTGTTCAAAGAGAGCTGAATCTTCGACAGAGACGGTGGTTAGAATTGATTAAAGATTACGACTGTTTGATTGATTATCATCCTGGTAAGGAGAATGTTGTTGCTGATGCCTTGAGTCGGAAGTCTTTAGCAGGTTTGACTGTTTATTCGCTCTCGTTGCTTGTTGAGTTGAGAGTGTTGCATGCTAGTTTTGAATCATGTGATGATGGAGCTTTGTTAGCTCAGTTGCATTTGAGACCGGTGTTGTTGGATCAGATTAAAGAGGCTCAATTGGCAGATAAGAAAATTCAGAAGATTGTTTTGGATTGTCAAAAAGGAGAGAGTAGAGATTTTCATGTGAGAGTTTTGGATTGTCAAAAAGGAGAGAGTAGAGATTTTCATGTGAGAAGTGATGGTAGCCTTTGGTACAAGATAGATTATGTGTTCCTAATGATGCAAGATTGAGAAAGATTATTTTGGAAGAAGCACATCAATCAATTTTTGCTATGCACCCTGGGAGTACCAAGATGTATCATGATTTGAAGCAACATTATTGGTGGTCAAGTATTAAGAGGGACATAGCGGAGTTTGTATCTAAGTGTCTCACTTGTTAGAGGGTAAAAGCTGAGCATCAAGTTCCAATAGGGTTGCTTCAACCTTTATCGGTGACTCAATGGAAATGGGAACATGTGACAATGGATTTTGTGGCTGGTTTGCCGTTGACTCAGAAAAAGCATGATGCCATCTGGGTGATTGTTGATCGGTTGACAAAGACAGCTCATTTTCTTCCAATTAGAATGGACTATTCTAACTGAGCTGTATATCAGTGAGATAGTGAAGTTGCATGGAGTTCCAATTTCTTTAGTGTCTGATAGAGATCCTCAGTTTACTTCAAGGTTTTTGAAGAGTTTGCATGCTGCTTTGAGTTCTCGATTGCACTTTAGCACTGCTTTTCATCCCGCAGACAGATGGGCAATCAGAGAGAGTGATACAGATTATAGAGGATATGTTGAGAAGCTGTGTCATTAATTTCTCTGGAAGTTGGGATAGATTTTTGCCATTGATGAAATTTGCTTATAACAACAGTCATCAATCTAGTATTAGAATGGCACCATTTGAGGCATTGTATGGAAGAAGATGCAGAACGCCTCTATTTTGGAATGAAGTTGGAGAAGGCAAATTGGTTGGTTCTGATTTGATTAAAAACATAAGAGAAAGTGAAGATAATTTGGGATCGGTTGAAAGCAGCTTCAGACCGATAGAAATCTTATTCAGATTTGAAGAGAAGAGACATAGAGTTCAATGTTGGAGATAAAGGTTTTCTGAAAGTGTCTCATTGGAAGAAGATTTTGAGATTTGAACGAAAAGGGAAGCTGAGTCCTCGTTTTATTTGACCTTATGAAGTATTAGAAAGAGTTGGACCAATTGCTTATCGACTTGCTTTGCCGCTTGAGTTGGATAGAATTCACAATGTCTTCCATGTTTCTATGCTACAGAGATACAGATAAGACCCATCTCATGTTTTGTCGGTTGAATCTATTGAAGTGAGTCCGGATTTGACTTTTGAAGAAGAACCAGTTGCTATTTTGGCACATGAAGTGAAAGAGTTAAGAAATAAGAAAATGCCACTTGTGAAGGTTCTTTGGAAAAATCATGCGAAGAAAGAGGCAACTTGGGAGAGTGAGCAAGTGATACGAGATCAGTATCCTCAACTGTTTCAGACTTGAGATCAGGTAATTTCGAGGACGAAATTTCTTTTAGAGGGGGAGAATTGTAATATCCCAAAGTATACCCTAAAAGTTTTGGAGTATTTATTATTGTATTTGGATTAAATGTTATAAGTGTTTATGTTTAAGTGGAAAGAGAAAAGAGGTAAGGAGAAGAGTGTATATGTTGTATATATTGAGATATATACAACATATACAAGTCAAAGAAATGGAAGGTGAAAAGAAGATTTATTTATTTTTTTAATTAATTGAAATGGAAATTAAAGGAAGTGGATGAGGATATTTATGAATATTTTATTATTTTATTTGCTTGGTTGAGATTTAAAGAGATGATTGAGTGGTTAAGAGAGAGTTGATTTGTGTTCTATTCATCTTCTTCTTCTTTTCTTTTCTCCTTGGCCGGCTAACTCCATAGCAAGAGAGAAAGTGAGATTTTATCTTTCCAAACTCAAGATTTGAAGGTGTTTTAAGTGATCAAGTTGGAATCCTAAGGGTTTTCATCACTTTTGGTAAGTTTTCCACTTGATTCCCTTGTTTTCTTTTAAGTTTGTGTTTTGAGTTTGGTGTTTGATTGTTGATAGTATGTGTATATTTGATTATGGTGTATATGAGGGTGTGTGATCTTCTTGGTGTTGATTTTGGAGTTTGATTGAAGAGATAGAGTTAAGTTTGGTGTTGGAAGAGCAAGTGTTGTGTTTGAGTTGTGTGTATGTGATGGTTGTAAAGTGGTGTTTGATGTATGTTTTGAATTGTTTTGGTGTTTTTGCAAGTTATTATGGTTTATGGGTGTGTTTAGTTAAGTTTGTTTGAAGTGGAAAGTGGTGGAAGTAAGAGGTTTGTTGGAAGTGTTGTTGTTGTTGCCGGAATCAGGATTTTTAGCCTGACACGCCCATGAGCACGGCCAGGTCTTTAGGCATGTCAATGGTTCTATTTTCTGGATGGGTGCCACATCCAGTGTCACGCCCATGTCACTGAGCATGTCACAGCTTCTGTGTTGTAATAGTATTGACACATCCAGTGACACGTCCATGTCACTGAGCGTGTCATAGCTACTGTGTTAAGGGAGGATTGACGCGGCCAGTGACACGCCCATGTCACTGAGCATGTCAAAGCTTCTGTGTTGTGAGTTTAGGGCACGGTCAGGGACACGCCCGTGTTGTTGAGCGTGTCATGTGTAGAGTTTTTCCTAGTTGGTTCTTATCCATATTATCTCATGTGTATCTATAAGTAAGCGTGTATCATCCCTTTTGGATTAGGTCTTGAAGAGATTGAGTCGCTCTAATCCAAGTGTTGAGGATTCTTGGAAGAAAAGTTTGGTGTTGTGTGAGTTGCTCTTGAGGTAAGTACAAACCTTACATAGTTGCATACATATATATGACATCGGGACTTAACACATTTGGTTGTAAATGTGTCAAGTAATCTATTACATTGTTGATATATTTGATTAATGCTATGAATTGCTTAATATGAAAGATATGATGATCATTCAAATTATATGTACAATGTAATTGGTTGTGTATACCCTAATGATGAGATGTGAAGCCATTGTTGTTGGCTATAATGATGCAAATGAAACAATTGGGGCATGTTTGCCTAGATGATTATGAGGAAATGAGAATGGAATTGATAATGAAATAATGAAAGAATTGTGTGCCTAATGTGTTATTTACTTTTCAGAGTTTTGTTGTTGGTGGCATGCCTAATAGTAACAATTTCTTGAAGCTGGGTTGGGCTTGATCCTTGAAGCCAAGTTGGGTTGAAGTTTAGCATGCTTAACTCCCCTTGAAGCTTGGTTGGGTCTAGTCCTTGAAGCCTAGTTGAGATGTTACAACCCTTGAAGCTAGGTTGGGTTTGGTCCTTGAAGCCAAGTTGGGTTGATGCTTAGCATGCTTCGCTCCCCTTGAAGCTTGGTTGGGCCTAATCCTTGAAGCCTAGTTGGGATAATGATAAATGTGAAAACTAAACCAAAACATTAATTCTAAAAGTTGAATGGCATATTAGTATCTTTTGGGCCCATGCTTGTCTTTGCTTCCATGTGAATTATGAATAGTGAAACAAATGAATAATAAGACTTAATGTAAGGTTTTGTAATATGATATTCTTATGTATTTTTTATAATATTTGAATGTGTGACTTTGGCATTGCATTGAAGCATATTGTTATTATGGTTTGTACCACTAAGCCTATGGCTTAGCGTGATTGTGATTCATCGCGCAGGTTACATGGTAGAACCGGAGAGTTCCACTAGACCGAGTCGAGTCTAGATTTTGAAGTGTTAATTGTGGGCTTAAAGACCAGAGATGAACTACCAAACATGTATAAACTTTATGTTTTGTAAACATTGATTTTGATGTATTTATATATGTAAATACCGCTACATTTTTCGCTACATAATGAATAAATGTTTTACCTGTTATGTTCCATAATATATATAAATATATATGAAATGTTTTAAGTTTTCTCATATTAATGCAGAAGAGAAAAATTGGGTTGTCTAATATAAACCGTAACACTCTTGTATCTGATATACGTATATTACATATATAGTTGTATGTAGTGTGCGTATATGGGATATAGGGGTGTTACATGGTCACTCTATCAACCTAACAAATAATCCAATGCAACCAACTAATAACAAGTTATATTAATTGAAATGTTGAATTAAGTCATTTAAGCAAGTCTACTACAAACCCTATGCATGAGTAATTTAGCTTATTATCAATGCAAAGTAAACATTCATCTTAATATAATTAAATTTATAAATATTCATTGAAGTATTAATGTATACAACAACAGATTTGAAAAAAAAGAAAAATTAATTAAGAGAATAGATAAACCTCTTGAAGATGTCAAGAGTTGAAACTTCTTGTTCTACCTCCTTGCTCCACTTAAATGTGATGACTGTAACATCTGTTAATTTACAAAAATTAAATCAAATGAATTAAATAAATAATTTAAGTGAAAATTGAAGGGTTGGAAGTGAGAAAATGGAATGTATATGTGAAATATATATATGGAATATATTCAACATATACAAAAGTCAATATTAAAGAAGAAAGTCAATTAGTCAAATGGCAAAATTGAAAATATGCCTTATAAGATTAAAATTAATTAAAATAATTTTAAAAATAAATTATTTGTGGATGAAAGAGATAAGTTATCATTTTTTAAATAAATAAATAAATAATTAAAATAATATAATAATATATATATGGTCTTAAATTAAAAAAGAAAAAAGAAAGTGAAAATATCAAAAATTCATTTCTTCTTTTTCTTCTCCAAGGGGCAGACCACCATTAGAGAGAAAGAGAGGTCTTCTCTTTATAGACCCTTAATTTTGATTCTAAGTTAGTCCGATCCTTATTAAAAGAGGCCAAGCTGGATTTGGTTCCATTTTAAAAGCTTAAACCTAGTTTACAGCTTTAAAATAGGTCGATCCAATTTTAAAAGGATTGAAATGAGTCTGTTTAATTTTTTCAAAGCCCTAATCTAGTCTAAGGATTAAATAAACTTCAACTCAATTTTAAAAGCTTGAATTAAATTTGGTCTAGTTTTAAAAGCCCGAACAAGTCTGACCACGCCCGGTTTAACCATAAAGGTTAAAAAAGTGTTGGACCACGGCTAATTTGGGTTGCCACGAACCATTGGACATGGCAAATTAAAGCCTTAACACATTGATTTGGCATTAATTATGATTTCAGGACAGATTATGAATCCTTAATTAAGATGGACTCATTGTAATTTTCATATTAGTAGGTGATTAGGGTTTTAAGGAGACGGTATTCGCCTATAAATATATGATTAAAAGATAGAGAGAGGGGAGCAACATCTTGATTAACAAAAAAGTGACTGAGAGGAACAAAAATTAAAAAGAAAAGGGCAGCAAGCACAGTTAGCAACAATTAAATGAAGGAAAGCAACACAAGGGACAACCATCAATAATCAACGATTATCAAGGCAGCAACTTAACAAAAAGGCACCAGCTAATATTCTCATTGATCCAGGCTTTCAAAGATAGGAGTTTAGTTTAACACATCACATTAGGTGGAACCAACGAATGCTGGTTCTGTGCAAATATCTAGTAAACCATATTTTTCTTTTGAGTATTGAATATTAATAGTCATTCGATCCAGTAGTTAAATAGTTTGGGTTATAATATTGTACAAACCTTAACAACAATCATCAAATTAATATATTATTTCATAGTAGCTTAGAATAATCAAAACCCTAGTTACATGTTTCACAAAACTAAAAGCATAATCTATCTGTTTCATCCAATACCTCTAATTTAATTTCTAAAACCTTAAGTTAAAACCCTAAACTTCATCAAGTAGCCATTCAAGAATAAAACCCTAATTTTTACCTTAAAACCCTAAATTAGGAAAACCATAATTTGTATAAATATAAAACCCTAGTTTAGATAGAAACCCTAATTCCCCCAACAAAGCCATATTATGTAAACCGTTTACCTTTTGGGGTATCTGCCCCCTTGACCCCCGCCCGCTAACTGGCTAGCAGAACTACTTTAGGCGCAACTTGTGTGGTCGTGGACTATATTTCCTTATTGGGAGCAATATTAATATGTGTTTATTTATTTTCTTTTTAATCATTCAATTATATTCATATATGCTGTGTCATTTTTTTCTTACTTTATTTGTTTTCTTATATTTATATGTATTTTTTAATAGACTAGTAAAAAGCATATTTTCATTTGTGAGTGCCTTATTAGTTTAATTTACTTATTTTTTGTAGTTTAATTTATTTAAAGACGTTGGGATAATTGTAAAGGGCATATTTTTACCTTTTGGTGGGTGTCCTATTTATTTTATTTTAGATATTGGACATGATTACAAGGGCATGTTTCCATATTGTATGGGTGCCCATTTATTATTTTGTTTGAACTTATTTTTTATTTTAATACAATAATGATTTTTTTTATAATTCCATGTAGTATGGATGATTTTATAATATTTAAGAATTTAATAATATTTAGACCTGAAAAAGAGGTCAATTCTAAAGAACTGGCCGCTGTGAGGGTGCTGGGTCATTCTCACCTTCCCCACGCATACCCAACTTTCTGAACTCATTAGGGGATTAGGAATTCCTTAGGAATCGAGTCATCCATCCCTTTCTTTTTTTCAGCCCATCCGCGTGGCGACTATATTTTCTCCGGATTTAGGCCCGTGTTCTCTAAGGGCCTGAGCCTAACAGTACCGAAGTCACAAGAACCATTCCACATGGGAGTAGGAACGAAAATCCCGCTCATAATCTTCTTCCAAATATCAAGATTTGAAGGTTTTTCAAGAATTAAATGGAGTTTTGGTGATTTTTCCATCAATCGGTAAGTTTTCTTACAAAATTTTCAAGTTCTATGGAAAGACATAGATATATGATATTTGGATTTTTGTATAAGCATGATTTAATTACTTGAATGGATATGTATGATACTATTTTGATTATTAAGTAATGATTTTTGAGTTAAATAGGAGAAAGGATTAAGTTTGGGTTGAGTTTGGATGAATAAGATGATTTTAGGGTTATGTGTAATTTGGAATTTTGCAATTATGTGTTTTAATTATACAAATGGATACAAAAGATGTTGTTTTGATGCTGAAACAAGGATTTTAAAGTCAAATGATGAATTTTATTAAGTTTAGATGGAGTTTAGGAGAAGTTGTGTAAATTTAGTGTTTTGAAAGAGAATTTTTAAAGTATGGTTGTTTATTTGATTTTAATATATAAATCATGTTATTAAATGATTTAAATGATGGAAATGGGCTTAGATTAACATTTAGAATGGATTAAAATGAAATTCTAAAGTTAAAATAAGGAAAGGTAAATTATGGAAAAGTGATTGGAATGATACTTAATTAGGGTTTTATGTTTGAAATGCCTTGAAATGTGGTTCTAAATAATTATAGTTACTCACATTTTGAGTAGGCATTAAGTGGAAGCAATTTTTTCAACCTTAGTATTGAAGGGCATTGTGGCATTGGAAGTTAAAAAGATACTTTAGCTTGTTTGAGTGTTAAATTAAGGTATGTACATACTTTTGATAATTTAAATGCATTTGCATTTAATTTAACTTAACACATTTTGGATATAAAATGTGTTAAGCTACTTGACTATTTAAAAAATCATATACATTATGATATGACATGTGAATAGATGAGTATGCATTATGTACATTGTGAAAAGCCATTATTAATCACTAAAATGAGTGGAATGTGGTTTATGTGAATTATGTGAGAATAACCCAAAACGTTTTAGGTAATATGATTGTAATGCTAAATGATATACATTGTGATAAAGTGATAAGATATAATGAATAAAAGTGATTTGGCATTATTATGAATGAGAACAATAAGTAAAAGAGGCAATGTGATAAGAAAATTGATTATGGGAAATATGTACGATTTGTGTATTGCCTAGTATATTATTCAGTTCCAGAGTGTTGTGTTTGGTGGCATGCCTATGAAATTATTCTCATCATTTGCCTTCGAGGCTAGACACTGGGCGTCACTATGATTTGTCTTCGAGCTAGACACTGGGCGTCACTTGTATTGCCTTTAGGCTAGACACTAGGCATCACTTGTATTGCCTTCAGGCTAGACACTGGGTGTCAAAATATACCAAAATAGTAACTCTGGGATTTGAATAGTATATTAGGTTATTTGGGCCTAATGCCTGAATATGTGTTAATGTGATGTTTAGCAAGGATGATAACTGTGAAGTAAAGTGGAATTGCTTATTTCATTGTGAAATGTCATGTTACAACATTATGCATTGTTTTTTCTTTTAAAAGTTTCATTATTATCAAAGTATGTACCACTAGGCTTTTATCTTAGCATGATTGAAATTCATCGCAGGTGACAAGATTGATCCAGTAGATCCGGAGAGTTCATATAGACCTGGTTAGGTCTAGGCTTGAGATCGGTTAAGCTTGAGGTGATTTTGCTGCCACAGGGTCAGAGCCAGTTGCCGCTATGTATATATTCTATTTTATAGTATATTTTCTCATTATGTATATTATGTTTATGTTTTTGGGAGTAATGTAAATTTTAAAGAACTTTTGGACTAATTTTGTGATGTGGGATTGTATATATTTTATATATATATATGCACATATTTAAATATTTTGAGGAAAATGTGGAAGATTGAGAAGTCTGAGTGAAATTTTTGGGTTATTATTTTTGAAAGTGTATTTTGCGGCAGGTTGAGTATTGTTGAAATTTTTGGGATGTCCAATTTACAGACAAAACTTTGGCAAATTTTTTCCAGTGATTTTTATATAGAATGCTTATTTTGGATACCTAAAAATTAATAAAGAAAATTTTATTTACTATTTAAAATATACATTTTAAATGTTTGAAATCTTAAGTTGGGATTATAAGAATTTTTAATAAACTAAATTGTGACGTTCTTATATTGTATATGCATATTTTACATATACTGGGTGTATGTATTATATGTATATAGGATATAAGTGTGTTCCATTTATTTTGATACTAGGTTTGAGATTCTCGACCTAGGTGGGTTTTTGGAGGAAGAAAATGGGGAATTTAAGTGTAGTTTTAAATTATGATAAATGCATTGGCACTGACATTTTATATGATTCCTGATATGGAAATTTCCATTGTAATCACATATATAGGTAGTCATGGTGTTCAGGATGCACTAGTCTGCTGAGGGTAGTGCAGAGAGTGTAGCTCCAAAAGAGGGTAGAGCTAGAGCTAGTGCTAAGATTGCTGGGGAGGCATCTATATCAGTACCAGTCAGACCAATAGGATAGGGAGAGCCACCAGTCTAGGTTCAACAGATGGTGGAGCTACTTCGTCAAGCCCCAATACAGATACAGCAGCAGCAGTAGCCGCTAGAGCCACTACCACAGACCATAAAGTATGATAAGCTGAGGAAGTATGGATCCACGAATTTTGTGGGTACAGTTGATCCAGTCGAGGTAGAGCAATGGCTGAATAGAGTTCAAAGGGTGTTTATCTAGTTACAGGCCATGACAAAAGAGAAGTTTGACTATGCCTTGTCTCTTCTGTAGGGGGATGCCTACGACTGGTGGAAGACGATTTTGCATGGGTTAGATGATCTACCAGTGCTGACATATGTTGATTTTCTAAGGGAGTTCAAGAAGAAGTATACCCCTAGAGAGTCCAAAGAAGCTAAGAAGAAGGAATTCCTGAGTTTGAAGCAGGAGATGAAGATGGTGACTGAGTATGAGAAGGATTTCCTCTGGTTGAGCAAGTATGTAGGGGATTTGCTATTTGATGAGATTGATAAATGTCGGAGGTTTAAGGAGGGGCTGAGACCGTCCATCATGTGTCAGGTGGCAGCAGTACAATATGATGATTTCTCAAGGTTATTGTCCGCTGCTCAAAATGTTGAGAAAGCTCAGAGACTTGCAGCTGTAGCTAGAGAGGAGAGTAGAGTTATGAGACCCCAAGGGTGAGGCAGGGTCTTCATCATCAAAGAGAGGTCGAGGGGGGATATCCTCAGAGGTTTAGTAGGAGTCAGGGGCAGTCAATAGGTCATCATAGTAGCAGAGGCAGACACCTATAGCCTCAGTGGCTAGTGCCCCGACCCTAATGTCCCAGAGGCCTGCTCCACCTACCTATGCCCAGTGTAGTAGGGCACATGGGGGTGCCTGTTGGAGGACTAGTGCATTAGTAGTATATTTTAGATGTGGATCACCAGATCATTTTATTAGAGACTGTTTAGAGCCACCAAATGATAGATAGACAGATACAATAACATCTAGACCCAGTGTCAGAGGGGGTAGTGGTGGTAGAGGTAGTGGCAGAAGTGGTAAACCAAGGTCTGGTTAGAGAGGAGGTTCTACAGTAGAAGAGTAGACCAGGTGATGTAGGGCCATCACAACGGGTTTATGTGATACAAAGGCAGTCAGATGCTTTAGCTATCATAGCTGGTATTTTTATATTATTTGGCACTTTAGTTCATGCATTGATAGACCCTAGGTTGACTCATTCATACATAAGTACATCCATCCTACCTGTGAGTGATATGCATTTAGAGTCTCTAGGATTTGATGTATTGGTTACCAATCCTTTAAGGCATAGGATCATAGTTAGCAGAGTGCATCGAGATAGTATAGTTGTTGTTCATGATGAGGAGTTTTTCGGTGACTTGATTGAGATGCCTTTTAAGGAGTATGACCTGATTTTGGGCATGTATTGGTTATCCAAATATGGGGTTATGGTAGACTGTCAGCAAAAATATGTTACTCTGAGAACACATGATGGTAGAGATGTGATGGTATCTAGTGAGCAGAGACACCTTTCATCCATATTTATTTCAACTATATTAGCTAGAAGGATGATCCGGAAGGGGTGTAAGGCATATCTAGCTTATGTTGTCGATACCAGAGTAGTGAGATCTCAACTTGAAATTATACCTACGATTGCCGAGTTTCCAGATATTTTCCCTAATGAGTTGCCAGGGTTGCCTCCTGAGAGAGAGGTGGAGTTTGGTATCGATCTAATGTCTGGTACCACTCCCATTTCTATTACCCCTTAACGGATGGCACCTGCAAAATTAAAGGAGTTGAAAGTAGAGTTGTAGGAGTTGCTTGATAAAGGGTTTATTTGCCCTAGTGTGTCTCCATGAGGAGCACCAGTACTCTTTGTGAAGAAGAAGGATGATACCTTAAGATTATGTATTGACTACCGGCAGCTATTAAGGTAACTATCAAGAACAAATATCCACTACCTCAGATAGATGATTTCTTCAATCAATTGAAGAGAGCAACTATATTCTCTAAGATTTATATCAGATCAGTGTACCATCAGTTGAGAGTTAGAGATGTAGATGTGCCCAAGACTGTTTTTCGCATGAGGTATGGGCACTATGAGTTCCTGGTGATGCCATTTGGACTAACAAATGCACAAGTAGCATTTACGGACTTGATGAACTAGATCTTCTAACCATATCTAAATTAGTTTGTAGTGATTTTCATTGATAATATTATGGTGTATTCACATAATAAGGAAGATCATAATAGACATCTGCAGATTGTACTATAGACATTGAGAGAAGAAGCAGTTATATGCTAAGCTATCTAAATGTGAGTTCTAGTTGGATTAGGTTACTTTTCTTGGATGTGTGGTATCAGTAGAGGGTATTAGAGTTGACCCGAGTAAAGTAGAGGCAATCTTGAATTGTAGTCCACCAAAGAATCGGACAGAGGTTAGAAGTTTTCTGAGTTTGGAAGGCTATTATTGTCGATTTGTGAAGAGCTCTTCCATGATAGCTACACCACTTATCATATTACTTCAAAAGGGAGTCAAATTTTTATGGATAGATCGGTGTCATACGAGTTTTGAGTAGTTAAGAGACATGTTGACTTGAGCTCCTATCCTTACCCTGCCTGTGGAAGGTAAACCCTATGTGATATATAGTTATGCTTCATATAATTGTTTAGGTTGTATTCTGATGCAGTAGGGTAGAGTTTTTTCTTATACATCCCGACAGTTGAAGCCTCATGAGTTAAATTATCCAACTCATGATTCAGAACTGGAGGCCATAATTTTTGCACTTAAGATTTGGCGGCATTTTTATATGGGGAAAATGCTTTATTTATATAGATCACAAGAGTTTAAAGTATCTAGGTTACAGAAAGAGTTGAATCTTCAGTAAAGACGATGATTAGAGTTGATAAAAGACTATGACTACTTGAGTCAGAAATCCATGGTAGGTTTGATTGCCTATTCGCTGTCGTTGCTTGTTGAGTTGAGAGCATTACATGCTAGATTCGAGTTATGTGATGATTGTACACTTATGGCACAGTTGCAGTTAAGGCCAGCATTACTAGATCAGATTAAGGAAGCACAATAGGCAGATGGGAAAATTTAAAAGATTGTGGAGGATTACCAAAAGGGGGGAGCAGAGACTTTCATGTGAGAGATGATGTTAGTTTATGGTACAAAGATAGATTGTGCATTCCTAATGATGTGGAGTTGAAGAAGAAGATTTTAGAGGAATCACATCAATCATCATTTGCTATGCACCCTGAAAGTACCAAGATGTATCAAGACTTGAAGCAGCACTATTGGTCGTCAGGTATGAAGAGGGATATAGCATAATTTGTATCCAGATGTTTCACTTCCCAGAGAGTAAAGCCTGAGCACCAAGTTCCTTCAGGGTTGCTTCAGCCATTGTTAATACCTGAGTGGAAATGGGAGCGAGTGACCATGGATATTGTGACTGGACTACCTTTGAACCAGGAAAAGTATGATGCTATCCATGCTTCTTCTGGGTGATAGTTGATCAATTGATGAAGACAACTCATTTTCTTCCAGTTAGGATGGACTACTCACTTGATAGGTTGACTGAGCTGTATATTAGTAAGATAGTGAGATTGCATGGAGTCTCAGTTTCATTGGTGTTGGATCGAGATCCCCATTTTACATCGAGATTTTAAAAGAGTTTACAAGATGCATTGGGTTCTCAACTGCACTTTAGTACTGCTTTCCATCCACAGACAAATAGGCAGTCAGAGAGAGTGATACATGTTCTGGAGGATATATTGAAGAACTATATCATTGATTTTACTGGGAGCTGGGATAGACATTTGCCAATGATAGAGTTCGCCTATAACAATAGTCATCATTCCAGTATTGGGATGGCACCATATCAGGCCCTGTATGGCAGGAAGTGCAGGATACCATTATGTTGGGATGAGGTTGGAGAAGGTAAAATGGTAGGTCCTGATTTGATTAAGGAAACAAAAGAGAAAGTGAAGGTAATTTGGGGGCATTTGAAAGCAGCTTCGAACCGACATAAATCTTATTCATATTTGAAGAGGAAAGATATAGAGTTAAGTGTAGGGGATAAGATGTTCTTGAAGGTATCTCCATGGAAAAATATTCGGAGATTTGGTCGAAGAGGAAAGTCGAGTCCTCGCTTTATAGGACCATATGAGGTACTAGAGAGAGTAGGACTAGTGGCTTACAAATTGGCTCTGCCACCTAAGTTAGATCGGATACACAATGTCTTCCATGTCTATATACTTCGGAGATACAGATCAGACCCATCCCATTTTTTGACAATAGAATCTATCGAGGTGAGTCCAGATCTGACTTACGAAGAAGAATCAGTGGAGATTTTGGCATGAGAAGTGAAGGAGTTAAGGAATAAGAAGGTGCCACTTATTAAAGTTCTACGGAGAAACCATTCCACTGAGGAGGTGACATGGGAGAGTAAGTAGATGATGCAGAGCCAGCATCCTTAAATATTTCAAAGCTGATATCAGGTAATTTTGAATATAAAATTTTCTTTAGAGGGAGATAATTGTAACATCCATTAATTTATAAAAATTAAATTAGATAAATTAAATAAAAAAATTAAGTGAAAATTGAAGGGTTAGAAGTTAGAAAATAAAATATATATGTGAAATATATATGGAATATATTCAACATATACAAAAGTCAACATTAAAGAAGAAAGTCAATTGGTCAAATTACAAAATTGTAAATATGCCTTATAAGATTAAAATTAATTAAGTAATTTAAAAATAAATTATTTATGGATGGAAGAAATAAATTACCATTTTTAAAATAAATAAATATTTAATTAATTAAAATAATGTAATATTATATAAATGGTCTTAAATTAAAAAAGGAAAAAGAAAGAGAAAATATCAAAAATTCATTTCTTCTTCTTCTTCTCCAAGGGGCGAACCACCATTAGAGAGAATGCAAGGTCTTCTCTTCTTCCAAACATCAAGTTTTGAAGGGTTTTTCAAGAATGTGTAATTTGAAATTTTGCAATTATGTGTTTTAATTGTACAAATAGATACAAAAGATGTTGTTTTAATGCTTCAATAAGGATTTTAAAGTCAAATGATGGATTTGATTAAGTTTAGATGGAGTTTAGGAGAAGTAGTGTAAATTTAGAGTTTTGGAAGAGAATTTTTAAAGTATGGTTGTTTATTTGATTTTAATGTATAAATCATGTTATTAAATGATTTAAATGATGGAAATGGGCTTAGATTAACATTTAGAATGGATTAAAATGAACTTCTAAAGTTAAAGTAAGCGAAGGTAAATTGTGGAAAAGTGATTGGAATGATGCTTAATTAGAGTTTTATGTTTGAAATGCCTTGAAATGTGATTCTAAATATTATATTTACACACATTTTAAATAGGCATTAAGTGGAAGCAATTTTCCAACCTTAGTATTGAAGGGCATTGTGAAAGTGAAAGTTAAAAAGATACTTTAGCTTGAGTTTGAGTGGTAATTTAAGGAATGTACGTACTTTTTATAATTTAAATGTATTTGCATTTAATTTAACTTAACACATTTTGGATAGGAAATGTGTTAAGCTACTTGACTATTTGAACATTCATATACGTTGTGATATGACATGTGAATAGATGAATATACATTATGTACATTGTGAAAAGCCATTATTAATGGCTAAAATGAGTAGAAT
Source organism: Garcia nutans (assembly GCA_947685225.1). Lineage (NCBI taxonomy): Eukaryota > Viridiplantae > Streptophyta > Magnoliopsida > Malpighiales > Euphorbiaceae > Garcia > Garcia nutans. The sequence continues at coordinate 54,068,388 of CANTUV010000007.1, forward strand.
GTGGTTTATGTGAATTATGTGAGAATAAACCAAAAATGTTTGTGTAATATGGCTGTAAGGCTGAATGACATACATTGTGATAAAGTAATAAGATATAATGAATTAAAGTGATTTGGAATTGTTATGAATGAGAAAAATGGGTAAAAGAGGCAATGTGATAAGAAAATTGATTATGGGAAATATATGCTATTTGTGTGTTGTCTAGTATATTATTCAGTTACAGAGTGTTGTGTTTGGTGGCATGCCTATGAGATTATTCCCATCATTTGCCTATGGGACTAGACGCTAGGCGTCACTGATATATGATTTGCCTTCGGGCTAGACATTGGATGTCACTATGATTTGCCTTCAGGCTAGACACTGGGTGTCAAAATAAACCAAAATAGTAACTCTGGGATTTGAATAGTATATTTGGTTATTTCGACCTAGTGCTTGCGCATGTGTTAATGTGATGTTTAGGAAGGATGATAAAGGTGAAGTAGAGTGGAATTGCATATTACATTGTGAAATGTCATTTTACAACATTATGAATTGTCTCTTCTTTTAAAAGTTTCATTATTATCAAAGTATGTACCACTATTCTTTTAGCTTAGTGTGATTGAAATTCATAACGCAGATGACAGGGTTGATCCGGTAGATCCCGAGAGTTCATCTATACTTAGTTAGGTCTAGGCTTCAGATTGGTTGAGATTGAGGTTATTTTGCTACCACAGGGTCAGAGCTAGTTGCTGTTATGTATATATTCTATTCTATAGTACATTTCCTCATTATTTATATTATGTTTATGTTTTTTGGAGTAATGTAAATTATAAAGAATTTTTTGACTAATTTTATGATATGGGATTGTATATATATTATTTATATATGTACATATTTAAATATTTTGAGGAAAATATGGAAGATTGAGAAGTTGGGGTGAAATATTTGGGTTATTATTATTGAGAGCGTATTTTTCTGCAGGTTGAGTATTATTGAAATTTTTGAGATGTCCAAATTACAGACAAAACTCTGACAAATTTTTTTCAGAGATTTTTATATAGATTGCTTATTTTGGATGCCTAAAAATTAATAAAGAAAATTTTATTTACTATTTAAAATATACATTTTAAATGTTTGAAATCTTAAGTTGGGATTGTGAGGATTTTTAATAAACTAAATTATGATGTTCTTATACTATATATGCATATTTTATATATATTGAGTGTATGTATTATATGTATATAGGATATAAAAGTGTTATAATTCGAACTCCCAAGTCCTCTTAAGAGCTTGATCCAAAAATTGCCCAAGCACAATCCAAAAATATAAAAGAACTTAGCTATAAAGATGAAAGAAAATGGGAGATAGTGATGGAGATGTATCATCAAGAAGCTGTATCAAGATTACCCCTCAACAAGAAGAGGGATGGTTATGTCAAGAAAAATTTCATTTTTTACCAACCTGTAGTCCTGTGAGCATTAATTTTTGCCCCCACTCCCATGTGGAATGATTTTTGTGACTTCGGCACTGTTAGGCTCAGGCCTTATAGAACACTGGCCTAAATTTGGAGAAAAGTGAATTGACACCTGGATGAGCCGGGAAGAAAGAAAGGGGTGGATGACTCGATTTCTAAGGAATCCCCAACCCACTATTGGGTTTAGAAAGTTGGGTACGTTTAGGGAAGGTGAGAACTGCCCAGCACTCCCATAACGTCCGATTCATTAGAATCGGCTTCCTTTTCAGTAGAATCGGCTTCCTTTTCAGGTCTAAATATTATTGAATTCTTAAATATTATAATTCTATCCATAATACATACAATGATCAAAAGAAATAAGCATCCATTACTTTATTAAAATGAAACAAACACCCATCCATAGATGGAAACATGCATTTTACAATGTACAATGTTCAAAAATAAAATAAATAAGATAGGAATAAAAAAAATTAGGGTTTTTGAGGTTTAGGAAAACAAGATTTGGGTTTTTAGGGTTTTGATTTAAAAACTAGAATTTTTGAATAAAATTGGGCTTTTTAGGGTTTAAGAAATTAGTGTTTTGATTTAGGGCTTATTGACTATTATTGGGATTTAGGGTTTGGATTAAGGTTTTACGTATACTGGTTATTTAGAAACTGATTAGAAACTGATTTAAGGTTTTGGTAATTGTAAAACTAGTTTTGGAAATTTGGAAAGCAATTTAGGTTTTGGAAAATTTGGAAAAATAAATTAGGGTTTGGAAAAGTTTTAGCTGCTGTAAAAATTTTAAAGTTATTTAAACAATTAATTAAAGATAGATATTTATATAGGATATAGCTTACTGGATGTGTTAAACTAATGGATGTAAGAATAACTTAGTTGTATGGAATGAGCTACTGATCATACAAACAATGAAAAGAAATAACCATACTTACTGTGTATTTGTATATAAATTAAAAGAATGAAATTTAAACACCGACAGTTTAATAGATGAAGTAGTAATAAAATATCTCACTGTAAATTTAAACGAATTAAGTTAGAAAAATACACCTCTGTTTATGGATTCCACCAAAATTAAACATTGATACTTTTGTTTGCACCAAACTTGTTCTTCTTTGTTGGATGAAATCAAGACAGTGAGTGACTGCCTTCATAGTGTTTTTTGTGTTTGATCCTTTTGTTAGGTTGTTTGATAATCTTTGGTAGTTGCTTTTTTCCTCTGTCAAAATTCCCCCCGTGTTGTCTTCTTCCCTTGTTATTTTTAAACTTATATTTATAGAGGAATGTATTAGGATAAACTTGTATTTAACTTCCTATTTAGAAAAGTTTCTTGAGGCATATTGAATTCGTTTAAGAGAGAACCATGAGCATGCCAGATTAAAACTCATTTAATTCGAGGGAAACTAATACCATGTCTAACTAAAACAATCCTAATTCAACATGGAATAAATTCCATATCGAATTGGCAATCCTAATTTGACATGGATAGCTCCATATCAAATTAGGATTGCCCTAATTCGATATGGAGTCCCTTGGTTGGCCCTATATAGAACTGGGGTCCTAATTTGATATGAGGAAAGCCCCCATATCGAATTGGGGTACCCATCTCGAAATGGGGAAGCTCTAATTCAATATGGGGCTACCCCATGTCAAATTGGGATGCCTAAATTTTACATAGGCACACCCATACTGAATTTTGAGTCTAATATAGGGCCGATATCAAATTAAATCCAACCAAACCTTCAAATTCAACTTATTTAGGGTTTTAAAAGTTTCACTAGCATATTTTATGCCCCATAGACTTGTGCCAATCAAATTGAAGGCTCTAAAACAAGTTTAAGCAATTAAAAGTGGACCGAACTTGACTAGGCCTTCTTTAATTAGGATCGGACTAGCTAGGGCCAAATAAAAAAATCTATTGTTTTCCCCATGCTTGAATGATCTAGAATTTATTCAGAGAGTGAAAAGTAAATTGACTTTGAGCTAATTTTGGATAAGGATTTGATTTTAGACCAGTGATCTAGTTTGGATTCTAGACCCGAGACTGGTTTAGGTTTTGGACCTAAGGTAGGTTAGGTTTTGGACCAAAAACTGGATTGGTTGGGTTATGAAATCAAATTTAGTTGGGTTCTAGACCCGAGTTTAATTAGTTAGGTTTTGGATTCGAGGTTGGTTGGGTTCTGGACCTGAAACTGAATTGATTAGGTTCTGGACCCGAAACTCATTGGGTTCTGGACCTGAAACTCGATTGGTTTGGTTCTTGACCTGAAACTAGATTGGTTACATTTTGGACCCAAAACTAGTTGGGTTCTGGATCAAAAACTTGATTGGTTGGATTCTTGACCTAAAACTGGATTGGTTGGGTTCTGGGCCCGAAACTGGATTGGTTTTTGGTTTCTAAAGCCGAGGTTAGTTGGGTTCTAAACCCGAGGTTGGTTTGGGTTCTGGACTCGAAAATAATTTGGGTTTTGGACCCGAGTTGGTTGAAGGTTTTTGCTTTCTTCCAGCCAATCATTTTTAGCTCTTCTAGCTTTCTTCTAGCCACTTGCTCCATTCTTCATTGGATTGACTATGGCTCTTCTAGCTGGACTGACCTTCTTTCATATTGAAATTTTGGCTTTCTTCTAACCGGTTATTCCATTCTTCAATGGATTTTGCTGACCTTCTGTCATTTAAGAATTTTGGCTTTCTTCTAGTCGGTTGTTCCATATTATGGGTCTTCACCCTCAAAATGGATCCTCATCCTTAGACATTGGATCTTCACACTTCAAAATGGATCTTCATCCTTGGACCCATCCTTTGGACATCGAGTCTTCACCCTTTAAAATGGATCTTCATCCTTGGACATCAGGTCTTCACCCTTTAAATTGGATCTTCATCCTTCGACATCAGGTCTTTACCCTGCAACATGGATCTTCATCCTTGGACATCAGTCCTATATTGGCCTTAGCTCTTCTAGCTGGACTGATTTTTGTCTTTTGCATCTTCATTCTTTTGGAATTCTTACTTTCTTCTTATTTTATTATTTTTGCAAAAAATTCAACTATTTTTAGCTCATTCTCATATCCTCGCTTTGCCCCCTACGTAACAAAATATTGAAAGTGAGTCTAAAAATATTTTGTACACGTATAGACTCAAAAATTGAAAGGAGAAACTTTGCCCCTGTATAGGCTCAAACCAATGATTTTTTCCCATGCAGGCTTTGATTGATGTTTGTGTATTTTCTGGTTCCTTGTACGAGCATGCATCTCCATTTTTGTAAAATGGCTGGATCTTCCTCAAGCAATGAGCCTTTTATGCCACCCTAATGCTATGTCTGCTTCTCATTATTTGCTTTATAGAGTATCTGTTGTTCATTTTTACAAAGAATAGGCAATGCAAGACAAGAAATACAATATTCTTATGTATACATGATATGCATGAACAATACTTACAGTGGTTCTATTGATTCACAGATAAAGGAGATAAGCCAAAGCATTTGTTTAGGTCTTGCATTAGAATAGTAGAAGCCTTCACATCTATGGCTTTTATCTTCCAAGATGAAATCATGAGTAGTAGGGCCCACGCAGCATAGTCAGAGATACATTCATTTCAAACTACGATTCAACATGTCAGTTAGTAGCTTCTTCATAACATTGCCAATAATTATTTATTTTCCCATTATGTCCTTCTAGGTTCAACGGTATAACATACTTCGCTTAACTTGAAAGTTTTGTATGACAAAAATATTTTTATTATTTATTATTTTTTTATTATTTATTATTATTTTTAATCTTAAAAATTATATTTTGGTTTTGTCAAATCAGTGTCATTGTATCTCAAGACTTGATTTTCCAAATTAACATACCAATAACATGACAACCCTAGTTACCGTACTAAACTAGGGAATCATTTTCATTTGAGCAAGAACTATTGCACTTCAGATAGGCACATACACATTACTTGGCCAAAGGTCTTATTGAGTTTAAATATTATCTATCTCATATTCATGCTTATCCAAACTATCTCCACTAATAGACTATACTACCAAGAGAGATCAAGAGGTCTTTAATAGGCTTAAAATGGGGTCTATAAGGGACACATGTTAAATGAAGGCCATTTTTGAGCTGGAGCTGATGTGACACTACTGACCAACCTTCATATTATAATCTTTTGTTGGAATTGTCTACTATTAGAGGTTCCATTCCCACCTTCTGGGCATCATTTTTATCTTCTGACTTCATGAAAATGCAAAGCTTGAATGTCCTTCCATCTTATTAACAGAAATCTGGATCCAATCAGTACTATCTTGATTTTTAGACCCCTTTTTCTTATTCTTTCTTTTTTGTCCTTTTCCTTTTTGGAATATCGAGTCTAAGACTTTCAAGATTGCAGAACTTGAGCTATGTTGGATAAAATGAAAGATGGTCTTTCCCCTATGTATTAGAGTCTTTAATTGGGTTGGACCAACTCAAGTCAATCCGTCCTCGTAAACTAAGTGGAAGACTTTTGCTTGCTTTAAATAAAAGAGGACTCGGTTGGCTTTCGAAATCGCCTTTTTGGGTTTTATTTTTCTCTTTTTTTTAAGTCCTAACTCTAAGAGAGTTGTCTTGTCTGCATTATTCTATGCTTCTGACTATAGATGAGTGAGTTTACTTTGACAAGGATAAAGTATTTGTTGCCATAATGTCATCTTAATAGATCGGAGATATTAGACCAAGTATTAGGTAAAATTCAACTATCCTTATGGTCTTGATTATGCATTCCTTTATTTGATCTTCTTGCCTCTTTACCTTAGTGATTATCAAAGTTGTCATAAGAGTCGCAACAGCTTAGGGTATATTATCAGGCTTACAAGCCAATAAAGAGCAAGCTAAAATATCATGAAGGATCAAAGGAACAAACTAGGGATTGATATTAACAGGGTGGATACTAGTTGTTGACTTACCAAATAATGCCTAGATCATCTCTCCCTTAAAAAAGCAGAATTCAATTTCGCCTTGAAAGTTTGTCAAAGCATGTTCTAAGATTGACTATAATCTAGAAAAAGGTAATTATGCATGAGCCCTCTCTAAGTAAGCATACATAGCTTAATGCTATAGAACAATTCCATCACCTAATGAAGTCATTCAAATTATAATGCATAGATATGCTAATTAATGATTATCAAGCTAGACTCGTCATTAGTTAAGCACTAAAATATCAAAAACCAACAAAATTATAAAATCAATGGACGTAATTTATTCAAACAATCTGAATTTGAAAAACATAATTTTTCCAAAGAAAGAAAATGAAACAAGAAAAACAAACAAGCTAAAAGAAGTTTGTTGAGTTGAAGTAAAAGATGCTTCATTTATTTGGACATATCAAGGGTAATGGTCATCATCTCCTCATCCGCAATTCCTCCATATGCATCTTGAAAAGTTGATAAGACTAAACTTTCCTTCAATCCTTCCTTTATCATGAAGGTTGTTGGCGGTGGCACTCTTCCAAATTTAGGCAAAGGATTATTCTTGGTTTTGGTTTTTTCGGGCTCGGGTAGCTTACCACTATCAATCATAACTTAGATCTCATGCTTTAATCGAGTACATCTATCTATCTCATGTCATTGTGTTTGATGAAATTGAAAAAAAGCTTTGGTATCAAAGTTTGGTGGTAAAGGATTCAGCAAGGGTCGAGGAGCCAATGATTGTAACAACCCTTTCTTCTGCAGCTTGTTGAAAAACTAAGACAAAGGTTTTCCCAACTCTAAAAACTATCTTCTATTTCCTTAACCAGTACTTTGATTACCATATTGATAATTTCTTCTTGTGGAAAAATGGTTCTTCTCTCTTTTTCAGTCTTCTATTTGCAAACCAGCTTGAAGGAGATCTTTAAAATCTCTAATAAGTGTATGGAACATCCTTTCATGAAGATTAGGAAGCACCTTTCTCACAATCATACTAATCTAATTCGATTCATCGGGCCTTTTCTTAAGCAATGCAGCTTTGTTTCTCCACCTTTTTACATAGTCAAAAAAATTCTCATTTTGTCTTTGCCTAATGGACTCAACTTCCATCAAAGTAACCTCCAACTCAACATTATACCTATATTGTTGGATGGGGGCTTTGTATAGTAAATCACAGCTCTTTTGAGTACCATCCTCTAAGGTGTTGAACCAATTTTAGACAACATGGTCCAATGAATGCATGAAGTACCTTAGAGTTTAAGCCTTAGTAGCTTAGGTAGACTACATAGGAGTGATGTATTATTTCACATGGAGATAAGGATACCCAGTTCAATCAAATTTGGAAAAGGAAGGCATCTTGAATTTGTACCGAACTTCTTCATCTTGTTCAAACAACTTGTCTACCTCTGACATCTCTTCAGTTTTTAGCTTCTTTTCAAACTTCTTTTCTAAATCTATAATCAGCTTCTCAACATTTGAAGTTTCAGACTTTTCCATGATGATCTTTCCACAATCTTCAGCTCTTTCTTCTTATCTTGAGGATCTTGAAATTATTGATCCAAGTCATCATCATCAACAACAACAACTTTGTCATCATCAAAGGATACTTTGCCAACCTTAGCCTTTCCTTTGTCCTTCTGCTTCTTAGTGCTGGCAAATGCCTTAGTAGTGTTCCCTAAAAGAGTAACCATTTGGTTCTTCATAGTCTCAGTCAGGGCCTCCTTCAGTTCTTCCATCTTGGCATTGAGGGCGTCGTCCACCATCCTTTGAATCTGTTCGGGCTCCATTACTTTTGGTGAGAAACTAATTGAGTTGCTATTGGATTCTATGTCACTGGCGTAGGTTGGGTTGTCGTACGCTCTTGAACTGCTGTACTCCAGGTCTGTGAGCCAGAAAGGATCAATGACATGTGATGCAATGCGTGTATGCATGTATATACAAGTAATCAAACAATAAAAAATAATTAAAATATTCCTTCCAGCCTTATATCATCCATACACGAATGGCGAGTCTCTTTTTCTAGGCATATGGTCAATTAAATACCAACATTAGATATATTATTTTCGTAAAAATTTGTCAAATGATTTTAACCAATAGTTACATTCTCAAATATAGAAGTCAGTTCATGATAATTCTCATTAATTAGGCTTTAATCCATTGAATCAACTAAAAAATAGCTTTTATGCTATGTTGGATTAAAACAAAATTAATAAGTTTATCATAAATAGATTTTCCGTTTATGATTCATGCCAAAATTAAGCCTATGATTAATGATTCTTGGTATCAATTAGGTGCATAATTAATTTTAGTATTCCATAATTGACCTAAATAGTTTGTAAGCTCATTCAAAAAGATGATTTTAATTTGGATGAAGTGCAAGAATAGTTTTTGTTTAAAAGCCCATTGTAAAAAGATTTTGGAAAAAATGGATTTTTGGCTTTGTATTTGGGCCATGAGGTAGAAGAATATTTGACCCATCTTTAAAAGGTCTTATGTCTAAAGACCATCTTGAAAAGTTTTGAAAACAATTTTAGTATTTTAGGGGTAAAAGAATAAAACTTTTTTGAGCTTACAACATAGGTAGGTCATATTAAAAAATAAACAAACCAAATAAGCCATAGTTCAAACCAATATATATCAATCATAGTCAAACAATAAACATTTGGGTAAAAACCTAAGAAAAGTATCTAGGCCAATTACATGAGCTTTAATCTTTGGGTTGAAAAGCTTTGGGCTCCCATAGCAAGTATATATCAAAAGGTATAAGGCTATGAGTGGTTATGCCATGCTCGATCTCCACACCTTGAGTGAAAGTATGGTATCTCTTACATAACATAACACGGGTTACACGGGCAACCTAACTCACGCACACAATGCAATCTAAATGATGCAATGGACAATATTATAGTAAGAAAGAATAAAATAATATAAAGAACAATAGAATCAACATCTCTTGTCCCTAGAAGAGTAGCCACTGTGAGCGAAAATTTTTGCCCCCACTCCCATGTGAAATGGTTCTTGTGACTTCGGCACTGTTAGGCTCAAGGCCTTAGAGAACATGGGCCTGAACCCGAAAAAAATAGAGTTGCCACTCGGATGAGCCGGGAAGAAAGAAAGGGGTGGATGACTTGATTTCTAAGGAATTTCCAACCTCCTATTGGGTTCAGAAAGTTGGGTACGTATGGGGAAGGTGAGAACAGCCCAGCATCCCGATAATGCCCTGTCCATTGGAACTGGACTCCTTCTCATGTCTAAATATTATTGAATTCTTAAATATTATAATATTATCCATTATACATACAATTATCAAAAGAAATAAACATCCATTACTTTATTAAAATGAAATAAATAAAACAAACACCCATCCATAAATGAAAACATGCATTTTACAATGTTCGATATTCAAAAATAAAATAAATAAGATAGGGCACCCACCATTTGGTGAAAACATACCCTTTAAATTAATCCAAAACATTAAGTAAATAAAATTATATTAAATTTAATAAATGAGGCACCCACAAAGTAGAAACATACCTCATACATTATTAAAACTTAAATAATGAACCAAATTAAATCATTCAATCATTCAATCATTCACCATGAGCAAAATAAAAATAAATCATTCATAAAAATAAAACATTAATAAATAATTCATCAAGACATAAAATAATCATATCCAAATGAGGGTTTTTCAAGATAAAGTTAGGGTATTTAGGATTTTAGGACTTATGGATAAAAAATGGGGTTTTTAGGGTTTTAAAAATAAGATTAGGGTTTTTGGGGTCTAGGAAAACAAGATCAGGGTTTTTAGGATTTTGATTTAAAAACTAGGGTTTTTTAATAAAATTGGGCTTTTTTAGGGTTTAGAAAATTAGGGTTTTGATTTAGGGTTTACTGACTATTATTGAGATTTAGGGTTTAGACTAGAGTTTTAAGTTTACTGGTTATTTAGAAACTGATTAGAAATTGATTTAAGGTTTTGGTATTTGTAAAACTAATTTTGGAAATAAGCAATTTAGGGTTTTAAAAATTTGGAAAAATAAATTAGAGTTTGGAAATTTTGGAAAAATAAATTAGGGTTTGGAAAAAGTTTTAGCTACTGTAAAAACTTTAAAGTTATTTAAACAATTAATTGTGAATAGATATTTATATAGGATATGGCTTATTGGATGTGTTAAACTAATGGATGTAAGAATAACTTAGAGGTATGGAATGAGCTACCGATCATACAAATAATAAAAAGAAACAACCATGCTTACTGTGTATTTGTATATAAAATAAAAGAATGAAATTTAAACACAGACAATTTAATAGAAGTAGTAATAAATTATCTCACTGTAAATTTAAATGAATTAAGTTAGAAAAACACACCTCCGTTTGTAGATTCCACCAAAATTAAATGTTGATAGTTTTGCTTACACCAAACTTGTTCTTCTTTGTTGGATGAAATCAAGATAATGAGTGACTGCCATGATAGTGTTTTCTGTGTTTGATCCTTTTGTTAGGCTGTTTGACAATCTTTGGTAGTTGCTTTGTTGCTCTGTCAAAATTCCCCTGTGTTGTCTTTTTCCCTTGTTATTTTTAAACCTATATTTATAGAGGAATGTATTAGGTTAAATCTGTATTTAACTTCCTATTTAGAAACGTTTCCTAAGGAATATTGAACTAATTTAAGAGAAAATTGTGAGCATGTTAGATTAAAACTCCTTTAATTCGAGGGAAATCAATACCATGTCGAACTAAAACAATCCTAATCTGATATGGAATAAATTCCATATCGAATTGGTAATCCTAATTCGACATGGACAACTCCATATCGAATTTGGATTACCTTAATTCGATATGGAGTCCCCTGGTTAGCCCCATATCGAATTAGGGCACCCAATTTGATATGGGGAAGCCCCAATTCTATATGGGGCTGCCCCATGTCAAATTGGGTGTCCAAATTCGACATGTGGATACCCCATCTCGAATTGGAGGCCTCCCAATTTTATATGGGGTGTCCTCCATCGAATTAGGATGCCCCAATTCTACATAGGCACACCCATGCTGAATTTTGAGTCCAATACAAGGCCGATATCAAATTAAATCCAACCAAACCTTCAAATCGAACCTATTTAGGGTTTTAAAAGTTTAAATAGCTTATTTTATGCCTCATAGAATTGTGCCAATCAAATTGAAGGCTTTAAAATAGGTTTAAGCCATTAAAAGTGGACTGAACTTGACTAGGCCTTCTTTAATTAGGATCAGACTAGCTAGGGCCAAAATCAAAGATCTTTAAGCCCCCATCTCCATCCCCTATTTCAATTATTTAAATGTCAAGACAAAGAGAATTTTCCTTTTCCATCTCACATCCACACTCCCACCTCCATTTGTTCCTTCTTTTTCATGCTTAAGCCTTTCTTACCATAAAAAACAACTCATCTTTTCACTTGTTTATTATTCTTTGATAGAAACATTCATGTTGTCTCCCTCAAATCTTATAAAAATAAACACAGAATCTGCCTCAGACATGGCCAAGTTAGTTTGGCCTTGGACGTGTCTCTCATTTTTTCTTTGGACACAGCTAAGTCATGTTTCTGATTCTATCATTGCTTATCTTACATTTTACATGTTCGTTGTGTTGGCATGACACGGCCTAGTGACACGGTTGTTTCTCTTGGTCATGACTTCTTCTGCCCATTCTTGGATATTTTCTCTTCGGGTAGAACATGGCAAAGTTAATGGCCATGTCATGTGACATGGCCTGTAACACGATTGTGTCTCCTCCATATGTCTGCTTCTACCTGTTGCTTTCAATTTCTTCATTCTTCTTCCTTTCCCTTAGGCACGGCTAAAGCAATGACCGTGTCATGTGACACGGCCAAGCTAGTTCCATGTGTCTGCTTCTGCCTTCAATTTTCTTCTCAAGCCATGAAAGACACGGCTATCCTCCATTCTGGCTATGTCATGTGACAAGGCCCAGACATGTGCCTGTGTCATAGTCTGCCAAATTTCTCATATTTTTTCATGAGGGACATGGCCAAGTAAATAACAACTTGACCATGTTCAATGCCATTTCCTCCAATTTGCTTCAACAAATGAATTAAAATCCATTTATGCTTCAACCTACATCATAAATCTCCAAGCAAACTTAAACATATATTTTAAGAAAAAATTCACTAGCAATTTGATAAAATTACTTCTAAAAACACATACATAATTGATCATAATATTTGCAGAATTTGGCTAAGGTGCTTCAAAGGTGCAAAGAAACAAATTTAGTGCTTAAATGGGGGAAATGTCATTTTATAGTTGAAGAGGGGATAATCCTTGGGCATAAAGTTTCACAAGCTGGGATTGAGGTGGACAAAGTAAAAGTTGAAGTGATTAAGAAGTTGCCTACACCAAAAAATGTCAAAGGAATCAAGAGTTTTCTTGGACATGCTGGATTCTATAGATGGTTCATTAAAGATTTCTCTAAAATTTAAAAGCCTTTATGTGATTTATTGAGTAAAAATGTTAATTTTTATTTTTCTAATGATTGTGCTTTTGATAGGTTAAAGAAGGCATTGACCACGGCTACGGTTATTGCACCTCCAGATTGGACCTCACCTTTTTGAGATCATGTGTAATACTAGTGAGTTTGCAATAGTAGCTATTCTTTGCCAAAGGAAGGATAGAAGGTGTTATGCCATTTACTATGCTATTATGGAAAAGGAGATGCTTGCGGTGGTTTATTCTTTGGATAAATTTTGATCTTACATTATTGGGCTGAAAGTAATTGTGTACACATACCACACCACCATTAGGTATCTTATGACAAAAAAAGGAGGCAATGCAATGCCTAATTCGTTGAGAACTTTTAATTCAAGAGTTTAATGTGGAGATTAGGGACAAGAAAGGGAAAGAGAATGTTGTTGCGGACCATCTTTCTAGACCAGAGTTGGGGACATTGGCTAAAGAGGAGATCCTAATTAATGAATCTTTTCCATATGAGCAACTTTATTTAATGAAAGGAAATTCTCATTGGTATGCGGACATTGTCAATTATCTGGTAAGTAAAATTATGCCTTTTGATTTTAATGCTAATCAAAGGAAGAAATTTTTCTCTAAACTGAAGCATTACATGTGGAAGGATCCTTTATTTTTCAAACATTGTAGCGATGGGTTGATCCGTAGATGTGTTCCAGAAGAAGAGTTCCAATCCACACTCAAGTTCTGTCATTTGAAAGAGTGTGGAGGACATGCTAGTTCCTCCAAGAATATAGATAAGGTATGACAATCGGGATTTTTTTGGCCAATAATGTATCGTGATGCACACAATTTTGTTAATGGAATGGGTAAGAAATAACTCAAGAAGAGATGATATGCCAAAGGGTAGGAAATAACTCAAGAAGAGATGATATGCCTTTGAATCATATATTGGAAGTTAAATTATTTGATGATTGGGGAATTAATTTTATAACATCATTTCCTTTTTCTTTAAGCAACCAATATATTCTTGTAGGTGTTGATTATGTCTCAAAATGGGTGGAAGCAATTGCTAGTCCAACTAATGATTGTAAGGTAGTTATCTGGCTTCTTAAGGAGTCCATTTTCTCTAGGTTTGGTGTACCAAGAGCTATTATTAGTGATGGAGGTTCACACTCTTGCAATAAGGCTTTTGAAACTCTTATTAAGAAGTACGGAGTTAATCACGGGATAGCTACACCTTATCATCCATAAATGAGTGGTCAGGCAGAGATTTCTAATAGAGAAATTAAATGGATATTAGAGAAGACTATGGGATGTTCTAGGAAAGATTAGGCACTAAAATTGGATGATGCTTTATGGTCTTATCAGACTGCTTTTAAGACACCTATTGAAATGTCTTCATATAGGTTAGTTTTTGGTATGGCTTGTCATCTTCCAATAGAGTTAAAACATAGAGCTTATTGGGCAATTAGACAATTAAATTTTGATATGAAAACAACAGGTGAAAAGAGGTTATTTAGTTAAGTCAACTCGAGGAATTGCACTTTAGTTCGTGTGAGAATGCTAAGATATATAAAGAGCCAACTAAGGCATGGCATGACAAACATATCTGGGAGCATAATTTTCATGAATACCAATATGTGTTATTGTTTAATTCTAGACTTAAACTTTTTCCTGGAAAACTTAAGTCTTATGGTTAGGGTCATTTATGATAGTTAAAGTTTGTTTATCAGGAGCGGTGGACATTCAAAATAGCTCACATCAAATTTTTATAGTTAATGGATAGAGATTAAAGCCATATATAATTGGTGAACCAATTGATAAGGCTTTAATTTGTTACTTTAATGTAGCTTCAAAGAAAAAGTCAAGTTGAAAACTTTAAACAAGCATTTTTGGGAGGTAATCCATTTTCTATCTCTTTAATTTCCATTGAATCTTTGTGTTTTCAGTAGTTTAGGTTCATTTGATAGTTGTTTTACATAATATTGGAGTTATTAATTTAGTTTGTTGGTTTTTATAGGTTGATGTTTTAACTTTATATTTTTTTATGTTTTTATTTTTATTCTCATTGTCAAGCAAGAGCGATGGTGGAGAAGATAGGGCAAGAAAATGTAAGTTTGAATTGTGTTTGTTATTAATTAAAAAAATCATCATCATAGATCCTATCACGATCGCGCTGGACCACGTAATCATGACAGAGACGATGACGGCCACCCTCTCGAGCAACTGAGTAGCAAGGCTCCCTACTCATGCCCAGCTATTGTCGCGATCATGCTATCCCACGCTATCACGACAGACAACTTAAAAAAACATCGTAAAATCATACAAGGAGAGGACTGCCCTCTATCGCGATAGTGCTGAGTAGCGTGATCGTACTAGAGGCAGCAACCTCTAGTAGCACGAACAGTAGCACAATCACGCTGCTGCGTGCTTTCAGCCTGTCATGATCGTGCTTGGCATGGTTTGTAAAAAAAATTCATTAATAAACCCTATCATCCCCTTCTCTCTCCTCACTCATCTTTTCTTCTTCTTCTTTTCTCTCTCTCAGACCTCAACCTCTCTCCTGAAAACCCCAACCTCTCTCCAAAATCCACTCAAATCTTCCTAAAATCCACTCAATTTCTTCCTTAATCCAATAAATCCTTACAAAATCTACTTTACCCACTACTCAAATCTTCCTATAATGGCTTCAAGATTGAAAAGTATTGCAAAGAAATCAACATCAAGGAAAGGAAAGGAGAAGGTTTCAAGTTCTTCAAGGGATGAAGTAGATATATCTTCCCATTTTGATGCTCCTTTACCATTTTTAATTAAGAAGAAGGTAAAAAATTCTCTCTCTATATGTATGAGAAATATTACTCCTTGTAGATATTTTAGCCATGGTATTTTTGAGCATTTATGTATTGATGATAGAATGAAATAATTGTTTGGTAGATTAGGTTGAGAGAAATTGGTACAAAATAGATATGACACTTATAAAGAACTCACTCTTGAATTGTTTACATCCCTTAAAATGTCAAAATCTAAAGATAAGAATTTAGAGTGTAGAATGTTTGTTGTGGATTATGTGATTGATCATGATGTTATTATATTTAAAGCTTTAGGCTTTCCTAAAGGAGGTGTTAGTACTCATTCTAAAGATTTCAACGTTGATAAATTCTGAAAAACCTTAACTAGATTTGATTCGTTCAACATCAAAAATGCACTTAATGGGTTGATTCATAATCATAGTTTATTGTTATTGCATAAATTTATGTGTCATTTTGTATTTGGTAAAAAAGAGAGTAATAAAGTATCAGTTCAAGAATTATTTATGTTGTATTGTGCCTATAAGAATAAGAAAGTGTCTACAACATATTATATTTTTCAAAATTTGATATCTATTGCTCAACATCCCAAGAGCACCATTGCATTAGGTCATATTATTACTGGATTGACAGTTTATTTTAATATTTTTTATCATAACAATACTTCAATGGAGTGCATTAGTGGAGAATCATACTCATTTGACACATTATGTCATACGGAGATTTTGGATGCAAACAGTAAATTGAAGGATCCCACTACGAGAAGGTGACAATGATGACAGTGATGAGCAAGGATAGCAATAGGTTTTCAAGCGACTCGATAAAATGGACGACACAAATAAGCAAATGAGCTCGCAGTTGAATATTATGGAGGAGCAGCAGAGGCAATATGGAGATCAATTAGGGTCCATAAATCGAAGAATTATCAACACGAAAAGGAGCCAGACTTATCATAATTATAAGTTAATGAAATATATTAAACTTTCAGGGTTGCATGTTCCTTCTTCGACTCCATCTCCTCCATCATCACCATAATTTTTTATTAGGGACAATGAAAATCTTAATGAAATATATCGAACTTTCGGAGTTATCTTTTTCCTATTAAATTTTCTTTTTCTTGTTATTTGTGGTATTCTTGTGTGTGGTTGCATATTTTTCATTGGGGATAATGAAAATTTTAAGCATGGGAGGAGAGTAGTTAGTTTAATTTCTTTTCCTATTTTGCTTAATTTGTGTTTTATGAATTTTGGCTTTGTATTTGTTTTTGTTTTTGTGAATTTTTCTCCTTTATATTTTTTATCTCCTTTATAAAAATTATATAAAAAAGGATTTTCAAAAAAATAAAAATAATGATAAAATAATTCAAGAATGAAAAAATATTAAAATAATATTAAAATAATTCAAAATAATAAAAAAAATTCCAGTTTTTTTAAAAAAAAATAAAAAGGAAATAAAGGAAAAAATTATTATATATTATTTGGTTTTAATTAAATTTTAGTTAGTTGTTTTAATTTGACTAGGATTGAAATTATATCTTTTATTTTGAATTGAACTCCTAATCCTAGTAAACTAAGAGTTTATTTTTAGTTAATCAACTTTAATAATAAGAGTTCAAGTAGGATTCCTTTAGTTGAATGGTTTTAGGATTAGTCTTTATTTCTTCTCTATATATGGTTGAGTTCCTAGCAATTCTAATTAATTATTAGCAAAACTTTAGAATAGAGAAAGATAAATAATAAAGAAATTTTATATACTCGGGGTTGAAAATGTGGAGACGGCATATGGGATCCAAAAAAACCTTATGTGAATCCACCTATAGAAATGTCTGAACAACTCACTACCTTCTATGCTTTTAGGCATGCTTAATCCGATCCTAATGAATGCACTATGGATCTTGATGACATATTGGATAGGGAAAAATTAGAGAAAGCTTGGGAGAAAGTTAGATCCCAACTTGACTTAATAGTTTTTATTCTGATTTAATTCTATGTCTTTTAATTTTAATTTGCATTAGACTTAAATTTTAGTTTTTTTAATAATAAATAGTAGAATATGTTCTACTCCTATTTTGCAATCTATTGGGTTATTTTTAATCCTTACTTGTTCTTTATTTGTTATTAAGTGTTTTAATTATTGTTATTTTAGATTTCAACATGATATTTAAACTCTTTAGCTAAATTAAAATATTTTTTACTTATTTTAAATTTAATGCATGGAATGGATGAGGTTATGACCTTGAAAAATTTTACAAATTTACAACACTTATTTTTTTAAAGAATAGTTATAATTATTTTTATGATAGTCTTTTGAGTTCATTGTGATGTAATATATTCTAGAATTAGTATGTATCACTAAGGCAGCAAATTGTTGAATTATATGGGGATATGATATGAGGATTTTGCATAATATATATTATTAATATATTAAAAAGTTTTGTGAGATGGAGTATAAAATGCACTCATTTAAGATAATTAAGGTGGAATGGAGCATAAAATGCATCCACTATATATATATATATAAGAAGGAAAGAGAAAAAGAGACAGAAAATAACAATAATAATGGGATGGAGCATAAATGCACCCATTGAATATATATATTTATAATAATAATAATAAATACATAGTTCTTATTGATCTTCAAGTGTTGTGTAGAGTTAGCTTTTTAGTGATGCTTCATATATTCTTGAATTAATGAAGTTATGATGAATTTATTATAACTATGGTTTGATATAAAAGTTTTTGTTAATCACACTAATTTAGAAGTGTGCTTAGTTTGTGAAGTTATTTAAGATTATAATTCTTTGAAGTTTAGTGTTTTAAGTTGACGATAAGTGATTGTAATTTTTCTTTAGTTAATTATGTTTGATTGGTTGTTGGGATTTGATTTAATGATGGTTAATTTGCTTGAGAACAAGCAAAATTTCAACTGTGGGAGAATTTGATAAGTTCATACTGACCATACATTTTTTTATCAGTTTTTATATTAAATTAAGTTGAATTTACTTATTCTAACCTTAATTATGTGTTCTAGTTGCAATATTTTTTAGTTAAGCTTAGTTTTAATTAATTTGTTATAGGATTCCTATAAGCAAAAATTTTAGGCAGAATGGACCTTCAGAGATTCAATGAAGATTTCAATGATGATATATTGTAAGTTTTTTAAAGTTGTCTTCAATAAGTTGATAGAAGACATCTCAAGCTTTTCACAGAGGTCTAGTTGTCAAAATTCGAGTTCGTTTAGGCCTCCAACTATAAAGTCAAAATTGGGCTTAACATACAGAAGCAGAATTCCAGTCCAAGCTATTGAGAGTAATTTTCATCTACTTTTCAAGGGCTACAACTTTGCTAAAGGAGTAAATTCGAGATAAGGTCTACCTGATAGAAAATTGGCTGGCAAGTTAAAATTTGAATTTCTACAGAAGTTGAGTGGAAATAGGAGTTTGTTTTAGTAGGGTGAATATGAATGTGAGCAGTAACCATCAAGAGTTTACAACAGCTAGAGAAAAAAAAAACTCTTCTACACTTTTCATTTTTCTTTAGTTGATTAGTTTAATCCACCATTGAATATCAAAAGAAGAAGAAGTTAATGCTAGAGGAGCATTCCATCATCTCTACAAGATTCTTCATTCTAGTTTGAACATTCAATAAGGTTTAGATTTGCAATTTTTAAATATGTGATTTCTTTGTTAATTCATTAGTTCAATTTTAGTATTATGGATTTTATGAGATATTTCTTCATTGCTATTATTTTTATTTTTAATTTAGCTATGATCAACTAATCTCCTTAGTATAATTAGGTGGATTTAGGGTGATGGGTATGAATTGATTTAATTACTATTTTATTTCTTGAATTGAAGTTTTGTTGATTTATCCTTAATGCTTGTGATTGACTGGCCATCAATTGTTTATTAAAATGAAATCATATTTTGAGTGAAAGCTAGGAATGATTTTAGATTAAGAAATCAACAACTTTAGAAAATTCTATTTAGAGATAAAAGAATAATCTAAAGACTAACTTAATTCCTTCGAGCTAGATAGATTGTTATGGTTTTTTATTCATGAAAATAGAATTATTAAATTTCATCAATCATTAATTTTCTTGCTTGGGAAAGAGGAAGATTAAAATTTAAGGAATTGGTAACTTTGATTTAAGAAAGATTTGAATTAGTTTGAAAAGTAGTTTTTGCCCATTTGAAATAATTCTAATGAAACATAATCCTATTGTTTATCTCAATTATTTGAATTTAGAATTTAGAATTTTTATTTGAAGTTTGAATTAATAGATAATGATCTTAGTTTAGTTTCATTTTGAATTTGAATTTAATTTTAAAGTTTAAATTAAGGATTGAGTATTTAATTTTTTAAAACATTAAATTAATTATTTAGTTTTCAGATAATAGTCAACTTGAATTTCGGTTAGTCAAATTACTCATTTTCTGTGGAAACGATACTCTACTTACTACTTTATTACTTGATTATGATCTGTACACTTGCAGTTAGCTAGACTAGACAGTAACATCCCATATTCCAAATTTTCAAACAGCTCAACGCAAGACAATATCTACTCTTTTCACCATACCTGCATTAGTCACATATGCATCTTACACAACATTATTCTTTAATTATACTTCTGATATCCTTAAATATGATATTTACTGAAAATCAACCACATTAGAGATTAATACCATAATAATCTATAAAAGGATTTAATTACTAAATTTTAACAAGCTTTCCATGGATTTCTGCAACCTGTCAACTTCTTTGTTTAACCCATAATTTCAACATGGTTTTTTTTAGAGGTATGATTTCAACATATTAATTTTAATGAATTCAACTATTCCGTACTTTAATTTAAACGTGGTATATGCTATGAATAACTCTTATAAGAATATCTATTAATACTAAATTACTAATATTATGTAAACTAGTTAATTAGAAGTCTAGTAACTTTTTTAACTGATGTTATGTTTTGTTATTACACTATTATTTATTGTTTATTTATCTGTTATATTTGTTAAATGTAGTAAATATTTTCTGTAAGAGTAAGCTAATGTGAACCTAAATGTTTATGTAATGAAAGAGATATTGACTCAAAGTTTATATTTTTATCAAAATTTCTTTGTATTGAAGTAAAGTTTTATTTTTTAAAATAATTTTAAAATTATAAGCCTTGGGAGTAACTCTTAATTATATACACCGAGCAAACCAATTTAAAGACTTGAAAACGCATGAAACAAATAAGTTTATTAATACTATTCTATTAAAAAATAAACAAAATAAATTAGTGAAAGCCAGTGTCTTTCACGGCCATGTGTCGTGAAAGCGAGTGTCTTTCACGGACACTTGTCGTGAAATACACTAATTTATTTTTTTTAAAAAAAACATTATTCTAACCCCTTTTTTAGATGGTATGGAATGAAAAAATAATATTATTAGGCGGTATGGAATGAAAAAATAACATTATTAAATAATATATAAATAAATATTTTTTATCTTTAATTGTAAGGATAAAATATGCTCTATGTTAAGAGTGATAACGGGAAGGGTATCTGTGAAATTTGTTATACCTCAACCCATTTAAATTTAAATTACTCGTATCTATCCCAAATCAATTTACAGTTAAAATTTTACTATATGTACATTTCCCAAACTCATTTGATATTACACGTATAATTTAACTATCCGTTCAGTATAAAAATTTAAAAATATTATGAAATTAAAATTATAAAATTATAATTTGATCAATAAAATAATTATAAATAAAAATTTAATACAACATAATTTTATACAACAATATTCTATAATAAAATAAAATACAATAAATATATAATTAAAATTTAATTAAATATAACTATATACATAATTGGGTTCGAGCAGCGGGTACCCATGGATATATATGAAATTCGATCCAAACCTATCATGGGTAGTGAAATTACTACCCGTACCCACCTAAATATATTTACAAACTACTCATACCTAATATAAATTGATAAGGATGGGTTGGGTATCCGAAAATACCCAACACGTTGCCATCTCTACTCTTTGTTTTATATCCATCAATACACGTTTTATTTCATACTAATTAAAATTAATTTTTTATTAAAAATATAAATTAACATATATTTTTTATTAAATATTTACTTTACTATGAGATATTTATCAAATATTAAATATAAATACGATAAAATTTTAATATATTAATTAACTTGTTAAAATAGCAAATGAATTATAATTTAACACAAATAAAAAAGAAAAATAATTATAACATTGGGAATATTTTTGTAACTAAATTTTTAATTTAATAATTCTAAACCTACTTTTAGAATTTCAAACTTGAATTTCAATAAAGTATGATTTATGAAAAAAGGAATTTATGTTTTGAATTAAAGTGGAAATTACAACTTTTTCCATAGGCCTTTTATTTCTTTATTCTTTAATTGTTTAGTTATATTCTTGTTTTCCATCAACACATATTAATAAATAGTTTAGCCTTTTAGCAAAGAAATGAAATTACTCTAAAATTAGTGAATCTAGAGATCAGAAATTTTATTTATTTATTACATTTTCCATTATTTAGATTATAGTAATTTATTTTTCCCAATCCAAATGTATCATATTATTGTTTATAATTAGTAGAATTTGGATACTAAAGTTTTATGAAATTGAATATCTACATTTGAAGTAAAATAATATTGAAGTGGGAAAAGGATAAAGAGGAATGTATGGACAAATGTAAAAGAAAAAAAATAGTAAAGAAAATTGGAGTAGGTCCTTCTCAAAAAGGCATTGATTGTACCTTTATTTTTTTGTATATAGAAGTTTTTTATCTTTATAAAAAATTATTTAAAATCATTGCCTTAACCCTAAACTAGTGCCTTTCATGGTCTTATACTCAAAATTGCCAAATCCTCAAAGTCCACAAGTCCTCAAACCCATTGAGCCTGAATCTAATTTTTAGATCTGTTTTTCTCCTATAAATAGGAGTCTTTTCTTTCGAAAAAGGAAGGGAAAAATCCTGAAAGAAATTATATTCAATTTAATACTAAATTTTGCTTTGAAAAATTAAATTGGTCTCAAAAAGGAATAATTTATCTTCTTCCTTCAACTAATTAATTTTTTCTTACTCGAAGCTCAAGAGAGGTGGAACTGTGAAGTGGAAAAGCGCTTCAACTCTTTATCAAGATAAGCAAAAAGAGTTCGGCAAAGGTAAACTTCTAAACTCAATCTTTTTCAAGTTCGGTAATATAACCAAACTAAATAATCAGCCCCATCCCTTTGCAATCAAAGGAGAAAACTACTAAGAAGTTCTAATTCTCATTTAAAAGGGATAAGTATACATACTCTGAAATATAACTCTAGATAGCGAGCCCATTAAAAGCCACAAAATTAGTTCATCACTTTTCATTATTTTCTCTTCATATGTTATTTCACTTAAATTTTATTCCTATATTTGTTTTTTTAATATTTAATTACTTTATGAGGATTTGTACTTAACCTTGCCCGTAACAGATGAGTTAATGCTCCTTTGTATATGATTATTTGGAGTTATAAAATTTATTTTATTATTCATTTTAGAGATTTGTACTTGGTCTAGTACCCATAAAGGTTAGAGTTAAGCTCCCCTTTTTATACAAATTTTGGGGTTGTAAATTACTTTCTCAATTCAGCTTATGGATGTCATGATTATAATTCTTCATGCATAATTGTCAAGATTATATTTGTCTATGCATAAGTTAATATTTGTCATTCATACCTTTAATTGTCATTCATGAAAATCAAAATTTCTCAAAAGTCAAAGCTTCTTTTTAAAGGGAATTCTTTTGTTACTTAAAATTTGAAAACTTGGCCTAAACCCTATCGTGATTGGTTTCAAACTAGTATCTTTTTAGGTATAAAAATTAAATATTTTTAATGGAGTCAACTAAATGTACTTTTTCTTAAATTTTTTCAAATCAAATAAATTGAGGTGGTGACTCTCCAATCAAGCTTCCAAAACAAAGTCATCCTTTCATTTTAAAATAAAGGAGAGTAATCCTTTTTTCAAATAAAATGGACCATTTTTAAACTCGTACTTATAGAATTGACTGGATACTGTACGCGATGATTTTATTTGATATTATATCCAAATGAGCATTTTAGCTTCCTGTATTGGGTCAGACTTGGTGCTTGAGCAAGGCCTCGTACTAGTTTGGGGAAGTTTGATAAGGTCATATTTTATACATAATTTTACAATACCCTTATATCATATATATATGTATAGTACATATACCCTGTATACATAAAACACACATATAGAATATAAAAATGTCATTCCAAATATTTGTAATAACCTTTCCTTTCAAATTAATAGCATATAAAATAGATTTACAATATTTTCATAACATTCAAATAGTAAACATTTGGATATTCTAGCTCAAATTCAAAATATACATATATATATTGATCCCAAATCACACTTAATACACAAGTATTGTGAAATCCTTTGCATAATTTAAAATACAGAATTAAACTTCAAAAGTATACATATATGCAGTTGGCACAATTGGTCCTGTGGTGCCCACAACCTTCAAGCTCTACCGGTACTCAATCACCTGCGCGATTCACACAACTGCTCTAAGCTATACGCTCAGTGGCATATAATATAACAACATAACTCAGTTCATAATAATACACAATTCATATACATAATACATCATAATATCAATCACAATGCAACATTCATATGGATATTGTGTAATCTAACATCATTACCATCATCATCATTATATATATATATATAACACATCCCATACCACACATTTTGGAATATTAACAATTTCACCTCACAATCACATACGTTGGGCCCGACTAATCCCTATACAATACCCATATTCTAGAAATATTGATTTAGTTCTATTTGACACCAGGGCTAGTGTCAATATCACCCGAAAGCCTCCCCCCCTTAAGAACACCGAGGCTAGTGTCAAGTATCACCCGAAGGCCACTTCTATCGACACTGAGAGCAAGTGTCACATAAATCACCGATAGGCTGCCCTCTTTTAACACCAGAGGCAAATGTCAATGAATCACCCGAAGGTTGCCTTCTTTCATCATAACCAACCTCAACATTCTGGAATAAGTAATTGTATAAGGTTCGCACAACATACATATCAAATCATTTCCATCACAGGTTCAAAATTCTCATTTCTCTTTTTCTTTTCTAGTATTCATAATCTCAATTTCTTTACTCATTTCTTATTCGATTAAAAAGCTCATATCACATGTCATATTTCAAGCATATACTTACATATCACATAGCATCCAATGCGTTACTCATCACATAACTATGCACCCAAGCATAGATTATGTGATTAATCATCGATCATATGTCATCCTATATAGTTATATCATACATACATATCACTAGTACATATTCTCATATCACATATCATATCATTAAAACAACATATCACACATGATCATTCTATATCAAAATGAACATATACATATCACATGATCAACCAATACCAAAGTATATACTCACCTTGGATATTAAGAGTCAAGCCAAATCACTTTCAATCCTACCCTTTCCAATAAGCCTTAATATAGTATTTCTTTATTAATTTCCACTTAAAGTAGTTAATTCCACCAATACTTGTACTAAGTCTATAAGTTTCTAGGATAGAAATTAAGTAAGAAAGATAAAGCTTGGAAAAAGTGAGTTGGAAAGGTATGAAACACTTTAGAGCATCTTATATAAATTCTAGGGCCACAATAGTGGAACCTCATACAACCTCTGCAATACCTCAACCAAACCAAAACCACTGCATCGACTTACCAAAATCAAGGCCACGACCGTGGCTCTCCAATGCAGAATAATTGAAAATCTCCTTAGACATATCCAACTCAAATGCCACAGTCGTGACTCACCAATGCCATACTCGTGGGACCCAAAACAATACTGCCATCCACTCTAAAAATCAAGAAAAAAATAAGGATGTTACAAATTTAGGAAGTATTCTAGTTATATTTTTATTGTAATCAATTGCATTTGATGTGTTTTTTGTTGTAAAAGCTAGAATAATTGTTATCTTGAAGATTGGCTTTACAAAACTTGAGTTTTTGATGCAAATTAATCAAAAGATGATAAAAAGATGAAGAAAATGGAGGTGAAAAACAAAAAGGAGGCAAGATGAGCTCAAAATAGAAGGAAAAGCAACTACACTGTCCTGAGAATATAAGTCCAAGACCCTAGACTTGAAATCAAGACTATCTAAAAAAGAAAAGAAGGAAGACTAAAGGATCTAGACTTTATTCAGAGTCCACCACCGTAGGATTCCATAGCCACACTCGTAGACTCTATCTTGCTACTGCCTGCTGAAGAATCTTTTGAGAGCCAATTAAGGTGCAATTATGCAAGATCGTGGGAGTCAAAGCCATGACTGTGAAAATTATTAGATTGCTGAAACTTTTGATTTTGTGTAAATTCTTGCTCAATATGGATTCTTAACTATTGACGACTTTTTGCCACTGTAATGCTACCACAAGTGCATGGGTTGCGCAAGTAATAAAGGTGTGAGTAAGATATTATTTCACTGGGGACAAGGTCAATTACTAGTGCAAATTTCAATTATTGTTTAGCAATTCAATAATTCTTGTGGTGATTAAAATTACGCTCATGAACACTCCTAAGAATGTAGCTTTTACAGCTTAAGGTAAAGACTTCGCATCCTAAAATAAGCTTTCAAGAGAACAAGTGTTCAAACCGAAGCTCCTAGATCAAAGGCATAACCTGGGTCTACTGGTCTTACATCGCTCCTAGAATTGGATCCAATCCTAGCCTAGCTTCCAAAGAAGTCGTTACGCGAGAAGGTCTAGGTGCTGCTCGATCGAGCTAAGTAGTCCCTTTCTGCTCATAAATTAAATTAATGAAAAATTAAGTATTGTGCAAAAAAGAATTGATGATAAAGACAGTGTCCAGATATTGAATCCCTTTAGCTATAAAGAATATTTATGAATACTAGTTCAATTAATCAAATAACAGAGCTAAATTAGCATTCTTCTAAATTAGATCAAAACCTCTCTCAAGTGAATTAATCCCTAATAACTAAGTAAAATGCTAGGAATCTCTTCTCAAGCATAATTAAATAGATCATGCAATAGGAAACAGGAATTATAAACCAAAGGATCTTGTAAGTCTATCTCTAGCACTCCAATCAACCCTCAACTCCAATGAGAATTATGTTCATATCAAGCTTTTTCAAGTCAATAATATGAAAATTACAACCAATTAATAAGCATGTTATTATCAATTGAAAATAAACAATTAAGAATCATAAGAATAAGACGACTCAATTAAATGGTTTAATTTAATAAAAATTATTCAATCCATACAATAAAACTAGGGTTCATCAATATCTAGATAGAAATAATTTAGTTCATGTTCATAATCAGAAAACTAGAATAGAAGAAATAAGTAAAAGAATTCAAACAATCTATGATGAATGATTTGTGTTTCTTCATTTCAATCCTTGATTCTTGATTTAAATATTGCATACATTGGATCTTCACCCTCAATCTCAATTTCCAAACTCTTTCTTTTAAAGAAGTTGCCTCTAAGTGATAAAAACTAGATCTCTAATTCGCACTTTAGTTCAAAATTTATAACCCAGAGATTTAGCCTGACATGCCTAGTGACACGGCCGTGTCTCTGGTCGTGTCAATGATGATGTTTTTTCAACATTGATGATATGGGCAATGACACGGCCAAGCTGCCTGACATGTTGTAGCTACTGTAATATAGGATTAAGGACAAGGGCAGTTACCCGGGCATTTCACTGGAGGTGTCGAAGGCTTCTGTAAAGAGGGCAAATGACACAGTCATTGACACGCCTATCTCGTTGAGAGTGTCACTTGAAAATTTTTCCCAAAATAGCTCTTTTCCTTGTCTTTAATTCCGTGATTCTAGGATAAATGACCATAAGGCCTCAAAGTGTAAAAGATTCTTGAAATCAACCCTAACAAGCACTTGAACAAATAAATTAAACTCAATTTGACAATAAATATATTAAGATAAGGGGTAAAAATATCATCAATTATACACTTATCAAATTTCCCTACACTTGAGTTTTTACTTGTCCTCAAGCAAACTAAATCACTATAATAAGCAAAAATGAAGGACCCCTCTATATGCAAAAAGAAAAGAAAAGTTTCACAATACTCGAATCAGAAAACCCAACATTCTCAACCAAAACTAATTCTCAAACATGACAACTGAATTAAGAAGTTTCAAAACAAAAATTTTACAGATCTAAAATTTAAAAATCCAAGAGTTAAAAGATTGAGCATAAAATTCCAAGAACTCAAAAGTCATGAACAACATAAGAAAGTGTAAATTTTCTCTTAAGTTCTTTGACTTTTTTTATGATTATTCCCTATACGCCTAACTTGCATTGCTTAAACCATTTTTTTCTAAGGTGCCCGACTTGTTTGAAATGATGCTAGCTTTTTGACACGAAGGTAAACATTTGTGATGCCGAATGGCTACTAGTACTATTCATGATTCCAACTCCTTCATTTCAATTCAAAAGTTAAAATCAGTGGAATATGGATAAATTTTCAAAGCTCCTTGTGCAAAATTTTTATATATTTTATTATTATTATTAATTTTTTTATAAGAATACTCAAGTGGTTAACTTAAGATACTAAGTATGTCATACTAAGTTTGACTCAAGTATCTAAAGAAATTTAGCATGCTAAAAAATGTAACTAAGGTTTCAAACTTTAGGTATGCAATTCTCATCAATTGATGACCTAATTATGACTATTACATTTGGTCCTTATCAATTGATTAAGATAGCTGAGTCAACCTTAACAAGATATTGTCATTCAGTAAATCAACTATTAATTTAATATAAAAAGGAACTATTTCAATTCATACTATTATTGCAATCTAGTTTACTTGAACCCAAAAACAAGTTAAAAAATTAGATGATACTAATGAAATAAATAACAATAAAACTCAATCTAGGAAGTGTACCTCTTCGCTCCCACATACTTAAGATGCACATTGTCCCCAATGTGAGTAAAACAAGAAAAACAACAAAAGAGAGAGAACTGCTCTGTCATGTCCATAAATTGACATATATGAATATGGTCCTAAAAGTGTTGCGAAGTTGATTTAGCTACAGAACAAAGATTGACATGCAAAGATCCCTGAGACTTCCAAAACTCAAGCATGGACTTCTCCAGCCATTGCCTTCTTAGTATCTCGTGATCCAATTTTGCTTGAAAGGAAGAGTCTCATTGCTCCATGGAACGTTGGATATGGTCTTGCTGAGATAATAACTTGTTCTGATTCAACTCTAGGTTCCCTAACTTGCCTTCTATCCTACATATTTGCAGCTCAAAATTAGTGAGTTTCCTCTAATCATCCCACTCAACATCAATAGAATGATGCCAGTCTCTAAAGGTAAGGGCTGGAGTAAAGGGCAGGCCAGCTGAGGAAGAAGGTCCAGCAGTGATGGACGGGATAGGGAAATCTATAGATGGAGGTGGAGGTATGTCAAAAGTGAAAGCAGGAGGGACTAACTTAGAATCCATAGGTGGTGCCTGTAGCTCCACCACCTTCTCTTAGGTTCAATCTCTTTAAAGTGTCCATACCCAAAAGTTTAGGAAACCCATCCACAGTCATCGGGAGGCATCCATCCAACACACCCAAACTGCGAGTTAGTCTTGTGAAATACATGCCACCATGTAAATTACCCAGTACTCCTTCCTTGGACTGCTCATAGAAGAAATAGGTGATAGCATGAGCTATATTGCATCGGATTTTCTGAACCATGCAATTCAAGAAGAACAACTCCCTCAAGCCAACCACCCCCGTACTATTATGTCAAGCTGCAGTAGTGTGAATGAAAAGATTATGTACCACTTGAAAAGAAAATGATTCAAAATTTGATGCTTTGGACACCTTAGGCTGATACTTGGCTGTATTTGGTGCAAATGTGCTCCAAACCTTAGGAGGAATAAAATTGTACTCCGCAAAGTCTACCTCGAAATTAAGATAATCAACAGTCCGCATCTCCTCCACAGTAAATAACCCTAAATGCATGCCAAGTTTATTGATACTCATGTGAAATCGCTGCGCTCCCAATCGAAACTTCATTGTCAACTAGATAATTGAGATCTTATTTTTGTCGAACTAGAAAGTGCAATAGAATTTTAGTGTTAATTCTCTATATGAGGGCTCATTGATGAAAAAGAGTTATTCCCATCTTGGTTGGTTTATCAAATCCTGGATCTCAGCCGCAATGTTTGCTTGTTCCATAGCACCCTAATCCAAAATTCTAGGAGGAGAACAATCCTTGTTTCCTAATGATTCAAATTGCTTCCTTTCCTCTGGATTCGAGAATCGAATGCACTTGTGGTTGGCCATAAATTTAGAAATCGAATGTGTAGCGGGTTAGCTTGAGCTACCTTCCCCTCTAGCCCTTTTTATGGATAACGTGGAAGCCATTTGTTTATGAGGGCCCATGATCTGTATAATAAATAAGACTAGCCTCAAAAACAACAGTAATACTAAAAACATGGGATAGGGTTACTGAAATACTAATATTATAACAACATAGCATTGAATATAATCCAACATAAATAATGCCAAGTATGCCAACACATGTAAACCAACAACAGCAATAGAATGGTAAAATCCATAAAAAGAAACTAAATCAATGCATCCCGTAACCATGGAATACACAATACAGCACTCCAATTCTATTTGTCTTCATAGCCCAACAAGTTAAAACAAAGAAATTGCTAAATGGGTGCATAAATAACCAATCAATAGTGCATAAATATGCTTAACATAGACCCAGCCAAAGAATCCCCAAAAACATGACGAGTAAAGCACAACAAATCATTAAAAATTGGGGTTAAACCTCAGAATCCTTAAGAATCTCTAAAAATACAAGAAATCCAAAAGGAATTTCAAAGGAAACAAAACAAAATTGCAAGAGTTAGGGTTTGTACCTAAGAGTAGGAGTGGAGGCTATGAAAAAATCAAATGAAAAACATGTAAATCCTCTCCAAAACTTGGAATGGGAATCAAAATCCCCTTTAAGATGAGTGGGTGTGTGATTTTGAGTGTGAATTATGAAGATTTTGAGAGAAAATTGGGGTGTTTTTTAAAAAATACATTAACACGCCTACAAACACTGGTGTGTCTATGGGCGTGTTATAGCCATATGGACTTAAATAAAAATGACATTTTTAGTGACACAGGCATGTCACTAAGCATGTTGGTGCTACGGGAGTGTCCATGGGTGTGTTGTAGCTACTAGTATACAATTTTAATGACACGACCATGGACACAGACGTGTCTATGGGGGTGTTATAGCTACTGTGGTGGAATTTAAATGACACATTCAGTGACACGGGTGTGTCACTGGCATGTTGTAGCTACTGTCTCAAAAAATGAATGACATGCCTAGGTTGATATGGGCATGTCCAAATGCAAGCTCAAGTTGCCCCTCATAATACTCAGTCAAATTTCCAACAAAAAAAAATATTTCCTCTGCATATTCAAATGAACTTAGAATAACATACCTCCAATTAATGGGAAAAGAAATAAAAATTAAACAAACTAAATAAAAACATGAAAATTAATGAAACATATATTAAAAACAAATAAAATGGTGGGTTGTCTCCCACCCAGTACTTCTTTAACGTTTTATTAGTTGGACGTTCATGAGTAATTTATCCCTAGTCTTAGAGGTATAAAACCTCCTTTAACTCATTCAATTCTCCCCCTAAGTATAATTTGAACCATTGCCCATTCACCTTAAAATCCCCTTTTTCTGGATGAGTAATTTTAATCATTCCATATGGAAAGACTTCCTTGACTGTGAACGGGCTAAACCATCGAGATTTTAACTTACCTGAAAAAAGTTGAAGCCTTGAATTGTACAATAATACCTAATCTCCAGCTTGAAACTCTTTCCATTCCTTAATACCAGCATCATGCCATCTCTTAGTCTACTCCTTATACATTCTTGCATTATTGTAAGCTTGCAATCTCCATTCATCTAGCTCATTGACCTATAATTTCCTCTTTTCACCTGCAATAGCTAGATCAAGCTTAATTTATTTTATAGCCCAACAAGCATTATGTTCAATTTCTACAGGTAAATGGCAAGCTATTCCGTATACTAGCCTAAATGGTGTGGTACCCAAAGGAGCTTTGAATGTTGTCTTAAAGGCCCATAGAGCATTATCCAATTTCTCAGACCAATCCTTTTGGGATCGCTCTACAGTTTTCCCAAGAATTCTTTTTATCTCCCTATTTGTGCTCTCAACCTGGCTACTAGTTTGGGGGTGGTAAGGAGTACAAAACCTATATGTAATGCCTAGCCTTTTGAAAACTTCCTCAAGCTGAGCATTACAAAAGTGAGTACCCCTATCGCTAATGATTGCTTTCGGTGCATTGAGAAAATAATTTTTTCAAAAATCTCATCACTACACTAGCATCATTCGTTGCTAAGGCTTGGGCTTCATGCCATTTAGAAACATAATCTATAGCTACGAGAATATATTTTTTACCAAAGAAACTAGAAAATGGTCCCATAAAGTTAATGCCTCATACATCAAAGACTTCACAAACTAGAATTCCATTCTGGAGCATCTCATCATGAAATGAGATATTTCCAGTTCTTTAGTAATGATCGCAACATTTCACAAAGTCATAGCTATCCCTAAATAAAGTTGGCAAATAAAATCATGATTCTAATACCTTTTAAGTAGTTCTATTGGCTCCCATATGACTACTAGCTAGTCCAGCATGGAAATGACAGAGAATATTCATTGTTTCGGGCCATGCCATGCAACGCTGGATCATGTGGTCCTTACAGAATTTACACAAAAAGGGATCCTCCCAAAAGTAATATTTTAAGTCTGAAAAGAATTTCTTCTTTTCTTAATAAGTTAGATCCTTAGGTAGTTCCCCAACAGCCAAGTAGTTAGCAAAATCTGCAAACCAAGATATTTCAAAGTTTGAACTATTGAGCTCACTTACCATGGCATATAGCTGTTCATCAGGGAAATGATCATTAATGCCTCCTTCTTCAAACCTCTCCAAGTGAGAAAGGTGATATGCTGCCAGATTTTCAGCTCCTTTTTTATCTTGAATCTTCAATTCAAATTCCTACAATAACAAAACCCATTGAATTAGCCTAGGCTTTGCATCAGTTTTTGCAAATAAATACCTTAAATTCGAGTGGTCTATATAAATGATCAGTTTTAACAAGATCAAGTATGATCTAAACTTATCAAAAGCAAAAACCACAGCTAGTAGTTCTTTCTCTATAGTTGTGTAATTAGCCTAAAGTGCACTAAGAGTCTTGCTTGCATAATAAATAGGCTGAAAATACTTCTCCCTGCGTTGACCCAAGACTGCCCCCACTATGAAATCACTCGCATCACACATCAATTCAAAAGGTAAATTTCAAGTGGGAGCCACCTGGATCAATTTTTCTTATGAGTTGTGAAAGCTCTTAGATATTCCTCATCAAATACAAAATCAGCATCCTTCTTAAGGAGTCTTGTTAGAGGGCAAGCTATCTTAGAAAAATCTTATATGAACCTATAATAGAAGCCCGCATGTCCTAAAAATCTTCTAATGGCCTTGATTGATGTGGGTGGTGGTAATTTCTCAATGGTTTCCACCTTATCCCGATCCACCTTAATACCCTTGCTTGAAATCTCGTGTCTTAACACAATTCCCTCATGAACCATGAAATGAAATTTTTCCCAATTAAGCATAAGATTTGTTTCCTCGCACCTTACCATCACCCTCTCAAGGTTTTCTAATCATCCTTTGAATGAGCTACCATAAACTGAGAAATCATCCATGAACACCTCCATAATATCCTCAATCAGCTCATCAAAGATTGCCAATATGCACCGTTGAAAATTTGCATGTGCATTGCACAATCCGAATGGCATTCTTTGATACACGAATGTCCCATATGAACAGGTGAATGTAGTTGTCTCTTGGTCTTTTGGGGCAATAGGAATTTGGAAGTAGCCCAAAAGACCATCCAAAAAATAGTAGTATTCATACCCGGATAACCTCTCCAACATCTTATCAATGAAGGGCATTAGGAAATGGTCCTTCCTAGTTGCATCATTCAACATCCGATAGTCGATGCAAACCCTCTAGCTGGTAACCGTTCTTGTTGGAATTAGCTCATTATTTTCATTGGAAACCACCGTCATCCCTCCTTTCTTTGGTACTACTTGAACAGGGCTCACCCATGAGTTATCCAAAATCAAATATATAATTCCCGCATCAAGTAGTTTGATCACTTCAGCTTTCACTACATCTTTCATCTCTGGGTTGAGTCTTAGTTGTGGTTGCACCACCAGCTTGATTTCATCATCCATCAATATCTTGTGAGTGCAATTGGATGGACTAATACCCCTAATGCCTACTATCTTCCAGGCTATGACTTTCTTATGCTTTTGTAACAACTTGATGAGCTTTGCATTCTGCTCAAAAGATAGGTGGGAACTCAGAATTATGGGCAATTTATTTTCCTCTGCTAGGAATCCATACTCAAGGTGATTCAAAAGGGTCTTAAGTTCCAAGTTGGATGGATCGATCACAGATGGTTTCGGCTTCTTTTCTTTTTGCATCTCAATGGTTTCATATGCCCGACACTTGAATGACTTACTTGCTTCAAGATAAGCAACCTACTCCATTGCTTCTTGATCCTCAACATTATCCTGCATTAAACACAACTCAAGGGGATCGTTGGAAACAACGTTAGTAACAAAATTTATGGTTTCATGCTCAATAATATCATTGCATGAATCTATCTCATCGAGTGTAAGTGGGTGCTTTATAGCATAATGTATATGAAAAACATCTTTCTCGCTTCCCACTCTCAAAGTCAACGTGCCATTATGGACATCGATAAGGGAACGGGTTGTATTTAAAAATGGCCTACCAAGGATAAGCGAAACATCTGCATCCTCATCTATATCAATGACAACAAAGTCATTTGAGAAAATGAAATTTTTGACTTTTACCAACACATCCTCTATAATTGTAACCCTTGTACCTTATATATGTACAATACATAATTCCAGCATACATAAAATATGCATATACGGTACAAAAATGTCACAGACCGATTTACTAATTTTTTTTTTACATTTCCAATCTAAAATTTCAAATTCTAAATATATAAATTAAATAGAATATAAATATTGTTTACTTGTTATAAGAACCCAAAATAAATAATATATATATAAATCTCTTGGAAAAATTCGCCAGAGTTTTGTCTGTAATTTGGATATTCCAAAATTTATCAAAACACAACCTGCAAAAAAGAAAATACTCCCAAATAATTTCAAATCACCATCTCAACCATACTTCTCAATTTCACCAAGTTTCTCAAACATTTATACATATAGATATATATATTTTAAAACACACGTACTTTCCCATTTCAAATACATTGACCCAAACATTCTTTATAATATATAATACGTAAAATTCAAAACATAATATATTATGCATAAAACTCAAAAATGTACAATAACATAAAAATATATACATGCTACTGGCAGTGTTTCTAATCTCGATAGCAACTCAACAAGCTCAACTATAAGTCTAGACCCGACCTGGTCTAGAAGAACTCTCTGGCTCAACTGGGTCTACCCTGTCACCTGCGCTATGGAAACAATCGCGCTAAGCCGAAGCCTAATGGTACAAACTTTGATAATAAAAATATAACTCAATGCATATAGATGTCACATCAATCCGCTTTCTTATATTTTTTAAATATTTCATAAGCACAACTCATAACATCATATTGCTCAATTGTATCATAATTCCTAATTCACATTAAAATAAAGACATGCATGGGCCCAAAAAGGATCTAATATGCCATTCAAATTTCAGAGTTACTGCTTTGGTCCATAATGACACCATGTGTCTAGCCCCGTAGGCAATATATATATCCATGGATAATGTAACAGCCCCAGTCTCTTGGACCTCAACCCAGCTAGACCCTTAGGCTCCAGTATCGTGGTCCTCAACCCTGCTAGACTGCTACAGTTTTTGAGGCTTACGACTTAGTCTTTTCACCCCAAAAACATCATATTTATCAGCTGGCCTAGCTTATGACCCAGTCTTTTCACCATTCCAGCGTATAGCCTGTAGGCAATCATAGGCATGCCGTCAAACCCAGAACTCTAAAAATTGAATAACATACTAGGCACACGATTTATTCATATTTCTCATTATTAATCTCTTTCTCATTTTCACATAATCAATCTAGGCACATTGCCTTATTTTCACATTTTTTTCTCACTTTTCTCATTTTTCACATCTTTTTCATTTTCTAACTTTTCTAACTTTTCTCATTTTTATCAATATCAATTCATTTCATTATTACACATATCTCATTTTTGCATTCACAACACATTACCCAATTACTTTGGGTATTTTCACATAATATGCATATTTCACATGTTACACAAATTAGCCATTATCAATGGCTTTTCACAATGCATTTAATACATATATGACATTACAAATGTCATAGCACATTATTCATACACAATCAATGAACCAATTAGCTTAACACATTTTCCAACCAAAATGTGTTAAGTCCAAATGTTATGCAAATATAAACATTATATTCAAAGTTTGTACATACCTCCGCTAGCAACCCAAAGCAAGCTAAAAACAACCTTCAATCCAATCTTTCTAACTTGCCCTTCACCACTTGGATGAAGCAAATCAACCTCCCTCAATGCCTAAACCAATGTGATAACAGATAATCATTTAGTATCATATTTAATGGCATTTCCAATATTAAACCATAATTACTCATCACTCCTACAAATTTTCAAAAATTTAGCCTTTCCTTACTTCAACATTGAAATTCCATTCTACTACAATTAAATTAGTGTTTTAAGTTTATTTATATTATTAAAACATATTTTAATACATTTAAATCATTTACATTATAAAAATACACTCTTATGCACAAAATCTCAAAAATGGCATAACCTTCCCCCATTGAAGGTTTTCCATTCCAACACAATCCATTACTCATTCCAAGCTTATTTTCATCACTTTTAACACTAAATAACATGCTTAAACAAATAAAATCGCACAATTCAACCACTTTGGAAAATCACTTTTCCAAAACCCTAAATCTCCACTTCCATTCTCAAACTCCAACCCAACACCGCCAAATCCAATATTTGACTTTAAAATACTTGTTTATGAATCAAAACAACTCATTTGGAATCAATTTGCACAATTAAAGTTCATGTTTTCAAAACCCCAAAAATCCATAACCCTAAATTCTCTCTCTTCACCATTCTTTAACCAAACTGTAATATCTCAAACCATATCCTAAAATTTTTGGATTACTTATTATTAAAATTGGATTAAATGATATAAGGTATAAATGTTTAAGTGGGAAGTTAAGAGATGAGAAGAGGAGTGCGCATATGTTGCTTATATAGAGATATATACAACATATACAAGTCAACTAATGAGTTGGTCAAAAGAAATATTTTATTTTATTTGAATTAATTGAAATGGAAATTAATAATTGGAAGATGATATTTATGATTATTTTAATATTTTAATTGCTTGGTGGAGATTAATTAGAGAATTGTGTTGTTTAAGAGTTGAGAGTTGTTTGACTTTTCCATTATCTTCTTCTTTCTTTCTTTAAGAGCCGGCCACCATTATTAACCAAGGAAGAGAGGGTTTTGTGATTTCTTAACTCAAGATTTGAAGGTGTTTCAAGTGATCAAGTTGGAAATCTAAGGATTTTCATCACTTTTGGTAAGTTTTCATCTTGATTCTTTGGTTTTCTTTTAAGTTTGTGTTTTGAGTTTGGTGTTTGGTTGTTGATGATATGTGTATGTTTGATTGTGGTGTGTTTGAGAGTGTTTGGTCTTATTGGTGTTGATTTTGGGATTGGTTTGAAGGAAATGTTAAGTTTGGTGTTGGAAAGCAAGTGTTATGTTTTGGGTATGTGTTGAGTTGTGATGATGATGGTGATTTGTGTTTTGATGTATGTATTGAGTTATTTTGGTGTTTTTGCAAGTTTATTATAGTTTATTGATGTGTTTGGTTAAGTTTGTTTGGAGTGGAAGATGGTGAAAGAAAGAGGTTTGTTGGATGTGGTGTTGTTGTTGCCGGAATCAAGATTTTTGGCCTGACATGCCCATGAACACGGCCAAGTCTTTAGGCGTGTCAATGGTTCTATTTTCTAGATGGGTGACACGACCAGTGACACGCCTATGTCACTGAGCGTGTCACAACTTTTGTGTTGGAGTAGTATTGACACGACCAGTGACACGCCCATGTCACTGAGCGTGTCATAGCTACTGTGATGATGGTGGATTGACACGGCCAGTGACACACCCATGTCACTGAGCGTGTCATAGCCACTATGTTGGGAGAGAATTGACATAGCCAGTGGCACGCCCATGTCACTAAGCATGTCAAAGCTTCTGTGTTTTGAGTTTAGGGCACTGTCACGGACACGCCCGTGTTGTTGAGCGTGTCATGTGTATAGTTTGCCCTAGTTGGTTCTTTTCTATATTATCTTATGTGTATCTCTAAGTGAGTATGTATGATCACTTTTGGATTAGGTTTTGAAGAGATTGAGTTGCCCTAATCTAAGTGTTGGAGGATTCTTGGAAGAGGAAGTGTTTAGATTGGTGTGAGTTGCTCTTGAGGTAAGTACAAACTTTGCATGGTTGCATACATTTACATGACTTTGGGACTTAATACATTTGGTTGTAAATATATTAAGTAATCTATTACATTATTGATACATTTGATTAATGTTATGAATTGCATAATGTGAAAGATATGATGATCATTCAAAATGTGTGTTCAATGCAATTGAGTATTGTATTGTATAAGAAAAGAAATGTGGAAAAATGTGATATTGAAATGAAATAGAAGAATGAAAAAAAATGAGAAAATATTATAAACTAAGGCAATGAGCCTAGTTTGATTATGAGAAATGAAATGAGAAATGAATTGTGAAAGATATTGATAATGAGATAAATGAATTAATTATGTGCATAGTATGTTATTCAATTTTTAGAGTTCTGGATTTGGCGGCATGCCTATGAATCGCTAGGCAGGTGAAAAGACCGGGTCATAAGTCGAGCCCAGCTGAAAAATGTGAAATATGATATTTTGGGGGCTGAAAAGACCGGGTCGTAAGCCTCAAAAACTGTAACAGTCTAGCCGGATTGAGGACCAAGATACTGGGGCCCTAGGGTCTAGCCGGGTTGATGTCCAAGAGACTGGGTCTGTTACATTATCCATGGATATATATATATATATATCACCTACGGGCTTGATGAATGTGATTATGGACCAAAACAGTAACTCTGAACTTTGAATAGTATATTAGATCCTTTTTGGGCCCATACTTGTCTTTGCTTAAATGTGAATCATAAATGTTGAAACAATCGAATAATATAATGAAACATAATGTTATGAGATATGGCATTTTTGAATATTGTTTCTATTGCTTGAAAGTATGAATTGGCATTCCATTGAAGCATATTGTCATTATAGTTTGTACCACTAAGCCGTAGGCTTAGCGTGATTGTGGTTCATCGCGCAGGTGATAGGATAGAACTGAAGAGTTTAGCTAGACCGAGTTGAGTCTAGACTTGTGAAGTGTTGATTGTGGACTTAAAGATCAGAGACGAACTTCCAAACATGTATAAACTTTATATTTTGTAAATATTAATATTTATGTATATACCGCTATATTTTCCGCTGCTTAATAAATAAATGTTTTATCTAGTATGTTTTACAATACAACTTGAATGTTTTTAGTTTTCTCATATGGCTAAATAGAAAGATTGGGTTGGTTTAAAATAGATCGTAACATTACTGTATCCGGTATACATATATTATAGATGTGGTTGTATGTAGTGTGCATATATTGGATATAGGAGTGTTACACAAACTCCATTATCTCTTCAATCTAACCTTAGAATCATTGTTAACTGCCCAAAATAACATCATACACACCAATT
This sequence comes from Garcia nutans, assembly GCA_947685225.1. Classification (NCBI taxonomy): domain Eukaryota; kingdom Viridiplantae; phylum Streptophyta; class Magnoliopsida; order Malpighiales; family Euphorbiaceae; genus Garcia; species Garcia nutans. The sequence continues at coordinate 54,108,111 of CANTUV010000007.1, forward strand.
CCAATAATTATAACATACTACATAAAAATCCAAATTCTCACATAATTCAAATTTCCAAGAAATTCAAAGAAAAGATATGGAAACTTACTAATTTTGGTGGAAATCACCAAAAATCCACTTGAAATTTGTTAATTCCTTCAATTTATAGAATATGGAAGAAGCAAAATCCTTGGTCTTCAAGCTCCCATGGAAGACACGTCCTTGAAGAAGAAGAAGAAGAAGATGATGATGATGACTTTTATATTATTTTCCTTTTCATCTTTTTTTTAACCACTTATATATATATTAAAATAATTTAATATTTAATTATGTAATTATTTTTTTAATAAATTAAAAGTCCTAATTTTCCTCTTCCATTTAAAATTAATTTATTTTTGAATTATTTTATTAATTTTGAATTTATAAGATTTAATTACCAAAATACCCTTTTTCTTTTAAAAAGTGTTGACTTTTATATATGTTATGTATATTTTGCATATATATCATATATATATATATATATATTCCACTTTTTCATTTAAAATCCCTTCATTTTTCATTTAAAATCATTAATTTAATTTATTCTTTTAAATTATAATTTATTTTATCAAATTTTCCAAAAATTAGGAATTTTAAAAAATTTTAGGATGTTATAATTCTCTCCCACTAAAATAAATTTCGTCCCTGAAATTACCTATCCTCAAGTCTGGAACAAATGGAAAAACTAACTCCGCATCGCCTGCTCACTTTCCCATGTTGCCTCCTCAGTGGCATGATTTCTCCAAAGGACTTTCACAAGTGGCACCCTCTTATTCCTCAATTCTTTAACCTCTCGTGCCAAAATCGCCACTGGTTCTTCCTCGTAAGTCAGATCTGGACTCACCTCAATGGACTCCACTGACAAGATATGAGATGGGTCAGACCTGTATCTCCATAGCATCGAGACATGGAAAACATTATGCATTTGATCCAACTCAGGCGGCAAAGCTAGTCTATAAGTCACTGAACCAACTCTCTCCAACGCCTCATATGGTCCTATGAAACGAGGACTCAACTTTCCTTTGCGGCCAAATCTCAAAATCTTCTTCCATAGAGACACCTTTAGAAATACTTTATCTCCCACACTAAACTCTATGTCTCTTCTTTTTAAATCTGAATATGATTTCTTTCGGTCTGAAGTTGCTTTCAAACGACCCCGAATCACCTTCACTTTCTCCTCTGTTTCCTTAATCAAATCGGGACCAACCAGTTTACCTTCTCCAACTTCATCCCAACACAAAAGTGTCCTGCATCTCCTGCCATATAAAGCCTCATAAGGAGTCATCACAATACTCGACTAATGACTGTTGTTATAAGTAAATTCAATTAATGACAAAAATCTGTCCCAATTTTTGATAAAATCAATGATACAGCTCCTCAACATATCCTCCAAAATCTGTATTACTCTCTCTGACTGTCCATCTATCTGAGGATGGAAAGCAGTACTAAAATGCAATCGAGAACCCAAAGCATCATGTAAAATCTTCCAAAGTCTCAGAGTAAACCGGGGATCTCGATCCTACACCAAAGAAACTGAGACTCCATGCAACCTAACTATCTCATTGATATACAGTTCAACTAGCCTCTCAAGAGAATAATCCATCCGAACTGGAAGAAAATGAGCTATCTTCATCATCCGATCAACTATCACCCAGATTGCATCATGCTTCTTTTGAGTCAAAGGCAGTCCAGTCACAAAATCCATTGTCACTCGTTCCCATTTCCACTCTGGCACTGATAAAGGTTGGAGCAACCCTGAAGGAACTTGGTGCTCAGCCTTCACTTTCTGGCAACTGAGACATCTAGATACAAACTCTGTTATGTCCCTCTTCATACCTGACCACCAATAATATCACTTCAAGTCCTGATACATCTTGGTACTCCTAGGGTGCATAGCAAAAAGTGACTGATGTGCTTCCTCTAATATCATTCTTTTTAATTCTACATCATCAGGAATACACAATCTATCTCTGTACCATAAACTGCCATCATCCCTCACATAAAAGTCTCGACTCTCCCCCTTCTAACAAACCAACACAATTTTCTAAATTCTCTCATCTGCCAACTGAGCCACCCTAATATGATCCAACAAGACTGGCCTTAACTGCAACTGAGCCATCAGAACACCATCATCAGAAGATTCAAATCTAGCATGTAACGCTCTCAACTCAACAAGCAACGGGAGCGAATGAGCAGTTAAACCTGCCAAAGACTTTCGACTCAAGGCATCAGTAACAACATTTGCCTTGCCAGGATGATAATTAATCAAATAGTCATAGTCTTTAATCAACTGTAACCACCATCTCTGCCGAAGATTCAGCTCTCTCTGAACACCCAGGTATTTCAAACTCTTGTAATCCGTATAAATGAAACACTTTTTCCCATAAAGATAATGTCATCAAATCTTCAAAGAAAAAACTATATAATGTCATCAAATCTTCAAAGAAAAAACTATGGCTGCCAACTCCAAATCATGCGTCGGATAAATCAGCTCATGCGGTTTCAACTGTCGAGAGGCATAAGCAATGACTCTACCGTCCTACATCAGAACGCAACCTAAGCCACTGTGTGAAGCATTACTGTATATCACATATGGTTTACCTTCCACAGGCAGGGTAAGGACAGGAGCCTAAGTCAACATCTCCCTCAGCTTCTCAAAACTCAAATTTAACTCCTTTCCGAAGTAATCTGGTGAGTGATGTAGCTATTATAGAAAAACCCTTCACAAATCGATGATAATAGCCTGCCAATCCTATAAAACTTCTAACCTCTATCACAGTCTTCGGTGGAATCCAATTCAAGATAGCCTCAACTTTACTCGGATCAACTCTAATACCCTCTGCTGAAACCACATGACCAAGAAAAGCTACCTGATCCAGCCAGAACTCACACTTAGACAGCTTAGCATACAACTACTTTTCTTTCAAAGTCTGCAATACAATCCGCAAATGCCTATCATGATTCTCCTCATTATGCGAATACACCAAGATATCATCAATGAAGACCGCCATAAACTGATCTAAATATGGTCTAAATACCCTGTTCTTCAAATACATAAAAGCTATTGGTGCATTTGTCAATCCAAAGGGCATCACCAAAAACTCATAATGCTCATACCTCGTATGAAAAGCTGTCTTGGGTACATCCACATCTCTGACTCTCAACTGATGGTACCCTGATCTTAGATTAATCTTAGAGAATACTGCTGCTCCCTTAAACTGATCAAAGAGATTATCTATCCAAGGCAAAGGATACTTGTTCTTGATGGTCACCTTATTCAACTGCTTATAATCAATACACAATCTCATGGTGCCATCCTTCTTCTTCACAAACTATACAGGCGCTCCCCACGGGGACATACTAGGGCGGATAAACCCTTTATCTAATAACTCTTGCAACTGCACCTTCAACTCTCTCAACTCGGCAGGTGCCATCCAATAAGGTGTAATAGAGATAGGAGTGGTATCGGGCAACAAATCAATACCAAACTCCACTTCTCTCTCAGGAGGTACCCCTGGCAATTCATCAGGGAAAACATCTGGAAACTCGGCAACTGTGGGTATACTTTCAAGCAAGGATCCCACTACTCTAGTATCTACAACATGAGCAAGATAAGCCTCACATCCCTTCTGAATCATCCTCCCAGCTGAAACAGTTGAAACAAACATGGATGAAAGATACCTCTGCTCACTAGATACTATAACATCCCTACCATCCTGTGTTCTCAAAGTAACACATTTCTTCTGACAATCTACCACAGCCCCATGCTTGGATAACCAATCCATGCCCAAAATCAGATCATACTCCCTGAAAGGCATCTCAATCAGGTCACCGAGAAACTCCTCATCTTGAACAACAACTGGACTATCTCGATGCACCTTGCTCACCACAACACTATGCCCTAAAAGATTTGTCACCAAGACATCAAATCCTAGGGACTCAGAATGCAATTCAGTCACAGGCAAGATAGATGCACTTATGTATGAATGCGTAGGTCCAGGATCTAATAGAGCAAGGACTGAAATACCAAATAAAGAAAATATACCCGCAATGACGGCTGAAGCATCCGAGTGCCTCTGCATCACATAAACCTACTGAGATGGCCCAGCCTCATCTAGCCTACTGCCCCTAGATGTAGAGCCTCCTCTCTGACTAAACCCAGGTCGACCACCTCTACTAAAACCTCTGCCACCACGACCCCTTTAGACACTGGGTCAAGAAGCTGCAATATCTGCCTGCCTAACCTCTGGTGGCTCAGGACAATCTCTGATAAAATGGTCTGACAACCCACATCTAAAACACACTCCTGAAGCACCTCTCCACTAGCAGACACCCCCGTGTACTCTACCACAATGAACGCAAGTATGTGGAGTAGGTCTCTAAGCCACTGGAGTCAGAGCACTAGCCAATGAAACTGCAGGTCTCTGTCTCTATATCTGTTGTTGTACTGACCTGCCAAACTGCCCCTGACTCCTACTAAACCTCTGAAAATGTCCCCCTCAGCCTCTCTTCACTGATGAAGAACCTGCCTCACTCTGGGGTCTCCTAACTCTGATCTCCTCAACCCTTGCAGCTACTGCAAGACTCTGTGCCCTCTCAACACTCCTGGCAGCTGCAACTAACTGGGAAAAATCCTGATACCGAGAACCTGCAATGATGCACATGATAGAGGGTCTCAATCCCTCCTCAAACATCCTGCACCTGTCAAACTCGTGAAAAATGATCCCACCAGCATAGTGACTCAACCGGATAAACTCGATCTCATACTCGGTCACTGTCCTGGTATCCTGTCTCAGACTCAGGAACTCCATCTTCTTTGCATCTTTATACTCTCTCATAGTATACTTATGCTCAAATTCCCACAGGAAATCATCATAGGTCAGGACTGGTGGATCATCCAGAGCATGTGGAACCATCTTCCACCAATCATATGCATCTCTCTGCAGAAGAGATCTGGCACAATCAAACTTCTCTTCTGGACTAACCTGTAACTGAATAAATATCCTCTAAACCCGGTTTAGCCACTGCTTTGCTACAGCTGGGTCTATAGTACCAATAAAGTCCTCAGCTCCATACTTTCTCAGTTTATCATACTGCCTCACTGGCAACTGCGGCTGCGGCTGTGGTTGTGGTGGCTGCGGAACTGGAGCCTGCCTCAATAACTCTACCATATGCCATACCCAGCCAAGTGGAACCTCATCAGTTGTTGGTCTCACAGGCACAGAAACAGATGTCTTACCAGCAGATACAACTCTAGCTCCATCTCTACCCTCATCTGGAGCCACACTCTCTACACTACCCTCAGCAGCCTGATGCGGCCGAGATGCCATAACTACCTATATCTGCAAATAAAGTAGAAAATACTATATCAGAGATTAGAAACTGCTAGTGTTAATGCATGTATTAATATTAAAAACTATTTTTCAAATCACACAATTCAACCACTTTGGAAAATCACTTTTCCAAAACCCTAAATCTCCACTTCCATTCTCAAACTCCAACCCAACACCACCAAATCCAATATTTGACTTTAAAATACTTGTTTATGAATCAAAACAACTCATTTGGAATTAATTTTCACAAGTAAAGTTCATGTTTTCAAAACCCCAAAAATCCATAACCCTAAATTCTCTCTTTTCACCATTCTTTAACCAAACTCCATCATCTCTTCAATCTAACCTTAGAATCATTGTTAACTGCCCAAAATAACATCATACACACCAATTCCAATAATTATAACATACTACATAAAAATTCAAATTCTCACATAATTCAAATTTCCAAGGAATTCAAAGAAAAGAGATGGAAACTTACTAATTTTGGTGGAAATCACTAAAAATCCACTTGAAACTTATTAATTCCTTCAATTTATCGAGTATGGAAGAAGCAAAATCCTTGGTCTTCAAGCTCCCATGGAAGACACATCCTTGAAGAAGAAGAAGAAGATGAAGATGAAGACTTTTATATTGTTTTCCTTTTCATCTTTTTTTTAACCACACATATATATATATTAAAATAATTTAATATTTAATATTTAATTATTTTTTTAATAAATTAAAAGTTCTAATTTCCCTCTTCCATTCAAAATTAATTTGTTTTTGAATTATTTTATTAATTTTGAATTTATAAGATTTAATTTCCAAAATACCCTTTTCTTTTAAAAAGTGTTGACTTTTATATATGTTATGTATATTTTGCATATATATCATATATATATTCTACTTTTTCATTTAAAATCTCTTCATTTTTCATTTAAAACCATTAATTTAATTTATCCTTTTAAATTATAATTTATTTTATCAAATTTTTCAAAAATTAAAAATTTTCAAAAATTTTAGGATGTTACAATAATACCACGAGGGTGGATTACTGACTAATAGCAAGTTGAATAATCATGAGTGTTGGTTTAGGTTCTCTAATACCTAACTCTTTAAACATCTTGTAGGGCATAACACTTATGCTAGCCCCCAAATTAGCCAATGCACTTTTAACTTCAAGATTACCTATCAAACATGAAATAGTAAAACTACCAGGATCTTTTAATTTCTTAGGTAACCTCTTTTGCAGAATTGTCAAACTCTTTTCAGATAAATGCACCAATGATACTTCCTCAAGTTTTCTTTTGTTAGAAAGGAGATCTTCCAAAAAATTAGCATATTTGGGCATTTGCGATAAAGCTTCGGCAAATGGAATATTAATGTGCAATTGTTTAAAGAGTTTAGGAAACTTACTGAACTAAGCATCCATCTTGTCCTTGTTCAACCTTGCTTGATATGGCACTCGAGGTCGGTATTCCTTCACTAATTGACTGGGCTCTTATTGTTGGTTCTATTTCTTATTTTCTACTGCAGCCTTCTCTCCCAAAGTGACAGTAAGATCATCTTCTTTTTCTTTTTCTTGTGCCTCAGCCTCTTCCTCAAACACTTCTTCTCTTTTCTCAAGCACACCACCCTTAATTTTTTTCCACTCCTCAGAGTGATTGCCTTTAGCTGCTCCTTTGGGTTTGCCTCAGTATTGCTAGGTAAACTCTCTTGTGATCGTTCACTGAGTAACTTGGCAATTTATCCCACCTGGTTTTCCAAATGAGAATAGAGCTTGCTGATTTTCTAAGGGTGGTTTCAGTTGATTGAAATCTGTTTTCTGAAGCTGCTATGAACTTCTCCATTATGTCTTCCAAATTGCTCTTTCTTGGAGGAGCAGCTTGTTGGTGCTGAGTCTACTGAAATCCAGGAGGAGGTCTTGAATTGTTCTTATTATTTTAGGAAAAATTAGGATGATTTCTCCATCCCGAATTATATGTGTTCCTGTAGGAGTTGTTCTGCTATTATCTTGGAATATTCCCAACAAAATCCACCTACTCCTATCTAGAAAACATATTGTCACTTTGGAAATCTTGACCTTGATGTCTGCCCCCACAACATTCACAAGACATCACCTGCATTAATTTCCCTGAAGATGAGGCTGATGAATCGATCTTTTTGTTCATTGCTTCTAATTGTGCTGTCAAAGCCACCACAAGATCCAATTGATATGAACCAGTGACTCTTAGTTTTCCTTATTCCCTTGGAGCTTGCCACTGATAATTGGTAAGGGCCATATCTTTAATTAAATCCCTTGCTTCTTCAGGTGTCTTGTTTTTTATGGTAGCCCCAACTGCTGAATTAATGGATTACTTGCTTGCATAGTTCAATCCATTGTAAAAAGTTTGAATCTGAAGCCATAGTGAAAGCCTGTAACACCCCATCTTAGCCTATGTTTATAGACCAAGATGGACTGTTAACTCATGGTGGTTGTGTCTTAATATTTTACTTAGCCAATTTTAAGTGTAGATTTTAAAAAAATTTTGCCATAACCTCCCCTAAAAAATGGAGGTCCCAAGTGTCGCCAAAACTGATTCTTCAATTTTTGAAAAACATTTTGTTTCACAATTCAACTCAAGTACACTCCCAATAATCCACCCTTATAACCTCAACTACAATCCTGCAAGAAGAATTCACACTTCTATACTTGCATACATAAGTGCTAAACCAAAATAAGATTTATTAGATTACTAGCAGTGTACGTGTTCTAGCTTTTCATTATTATACATTTATTTGCTAGATCATACAAGCTTATGTACATGCCATATTGCTACAATCAATCATATCCAAACTCCTACCCAAAGTAGTATTCAAGGCCAGCTGCGCAGGACATGCTGCAATCTCGTCTCCTCGTTTAACCTACGAGTTTAGAGGGAAACTAAACTCGCTAAGCAATTGCTTAGTGGGTACTTAAATCATTGCAATAAATAAATAAAAAGAAAGAATGATTTGAACATACATTTATATACTTTAAATACTTGAAAGGAATAAATACAAAACACAGATGGTAAAAAGGCTTGACTGAATAATTTGAATTTAAATCATTTTTCTTGCTTTTATCATTTTGGTTGCTCTACTGGTTTAACAGAACGTCAGCGGATAAGGAAGGGTCATGATAAACATATCTTGTCATGATCATATTTCATTATCATTCATCATAATTCTTGCACATGTGCCAATGGCCATTATCATTGCATCATTGATCATGTCATTGTAATCATCGGCCTTCAGCCGGAATATCATATCATGTCATAAGCAGTACTGCAGTAATAGTATGATGCATCATACCCTTATCTCAAGGGTTCTGTCATAACCAAGTAGAGCGTCAACAATTCATTAATTAATTTGATCATGATATTCAATAAGCCATGATTTTTCCATAATGCATGTATTATCAGAATAGCTTGTCATGATGCCTTTCTAATCATTTCCAATTCTCCTTCATGTCATTTGATATGATTTAACATCAATCCATAACATAATATTCCAGTTTTAACACATTTAGAAAAATGACAAAATGAATAGTAGCGCGGTGCGTAAAATCGGCAACGCAATGGCGCGCGACAGCTAAATAGTAAAATCTGTTTTTACTGCTGAAAATCAGTCAACTTTGGTAACAGTTTTGACTAAGTAAACAACCTTATTTTTGGATGAATTTTTTCAGGAAAACACTTTCATAAGTTAACTAAATGCATGTAAAATTTCGTCGAAAAATTCTTTCGTTTGCCCCTTCAACGGACTGCCCAAAATGAAAGCTGCAGAATGGTGCCCAAAAGGGACCATTCGGCCCAATTTTCCAAACTTGAGGGAAATTCATTTTTTTCTTGCAAAATTGATTTTTAGAATCCTTTTGTGATACCATTGAAGGACTAAAGGTCCCTCTTCCAAAAATCAAACCAAAGGAGTGATTAAAAACTCATCAAAGTTTATGAATAATTGCATCAATTTAGCTAGTTTGTTTTGTTTTCATTCTTTTCACAATCAATTGATTACACATGGTTCAAGAGCACTTTCCCACATATTTACCACACATAATAACTTCATTTCAAAACCATTTCAAAAATTCCATAATGCAAAATATGTGAATTAATTGAAAAGGCAATGATTTAAGTACCAAACCTTGTTTATTTGCTTTGTTCCTTGCTTGTCCTATTCTTTCTTCCCTTATTCTTCTTTATCCCTTTGATTTCCTATAATTTTCATAACTTTTCTTTCATTGATAACTTGAAAACTATCAATCAAATGAATAAAGTAAAGCTAGAATTGGAATCCTTACCTTAAAATTAAGCTTTTCCTTCCAAAAATCCACTTGAACACTTGAAAAATTCCTTCCCTTTTTTGGTGGAGAGAATTTCGGCCATACTTCTCAAAAATGGAGAAAAAATGTGTCCTTAATTCTTTAATCATCCTTCTCTCCCTTTTTATATTTTTCCATTTTCCATTTATTTAATTAATTTCATTTTGGAGGGTTAAGATGTAACCACCACAAAAGTATCTTAACTAGGATGGTGCCATATGGAGGGTTAAGATTAATCCAACCCAAAAGTGTCTTTAAACAAGATTTTGCCATGTGTCCCTTTCTAGAAAATTACTATGCCATGTGTCCCTTTTCTAGAAAATGGGCGGAAGTGAAAAGACCAAAATACCCTTCAATGGAAGGTTTTGCCTTTTCTTCGTACCCGGGTGGTTTTATGACGCGTAAAATGTACCATTCTCTTCCTTTCAACCTCTCGTTTCCATTTCCGACATTCCTTCTTGATTTTGAACTAATTTATAAAAATTACGCTCATGCCCTTGACTTTTGTAAAAATTCCCTTTAGGTCCTTACGTGATTCGGGTCTCCACTTAGGTTCGTTCTTCAACATCGATCACTGCGGAGTCCTTTCGTTTACTTCAGATACCTTTACGTGTCTTGTTTTCCAGTGTATAAATTATTATTACAAGAATGACAAAAATACCCTTGGTCAAGAATCCACTGTATCTCTCAAACTATGCGTTTTCGGGAAAAACCGTGGTGTTCCGTTTCGACCCAATTTTTCTCTACTTTCCATTTCTGGAGTCTGTTATATGCACTATTAAGAACCTCCAGTACAACTTTTGGAAATTACAGTTACCTCCCCAAAACTTTTTGAAATTACAATCACCTCCCCAAAACTTTTACAATCTTTTCAGTTAGGTCCTTTTTGTCCTATAGAGCTTCCTTTCACTTCTTGTTCTTTGGTGATTACTCGGGACGGCTCCTGTTACTGTACGCGGATGTACTGTACATGGATGTACTGTACATATGTACAAATTGGGTCGTGACAAAGCCCATGATGAGGACACCTTCTCAATACATCTTTAAAACCTCTCCCAAGCATCATAAAGGGTCTCACCATCTTGCTGAAGGAAGGATGAGATATCATTACTCAACTTGGCGGTCTTGGAAGGTGGGAAGTATTTTTCTAAGAATTTCTCTGCTAACTGACCCCATGTGGTGAAAGTGCCTAGGGGAAAAGATTTAAGCCATTTCTTTGGTCGGTCTCTAAGTGAAAATGGAAACAACCACAGCCTAATTACATCATCTGAGATATTATTTATCTTAAACGTGCCACATATCTCCAGAAAATTCTCAAGATATGCATTAAGATCTTCATCTGAGAACCCCTCAAATTGGCAAGTTTGATGCACCATTTGAATTACATTTGGCTTTATTTCAAAGTTACTCACAGTAATTGAAGGCCTCCGTATGCTAGAATCAGCCCCATTGAGAGTGAGCTTAGCATACTCCTGCATAGTTCTTAGCTTAGTTCCTGCCATCGCTTCAAGCTCTTCTTCTGAGCTTGAGTCTTCTAGGTTTGTTTCCGTTTCTGCCAAAACTATTTCCCTTCCTTTCTTTCACTTTCTCCTTAATGTTCTCTCTAGTTCTTGATCTAATTCAAGTAAATGGAAAGAGCTAGCTCGGGTCATAAAAAGGAAAAAGTACATAAAATGACAATCAACAAGCAAGAACCAATGTTAAAAATAAAAAGATAAATCAACAATGTTAATTATATTACTAATATTGAAAACTGTTGTTCCCCGACAACAGCACCAAAAACTTATTGACAACTTTGTGCTATTGCAATGCTACCGCAACTGCACGGGTCTCACAAGTAATAAAGTAGTGAGTAAGATATCATTTCACTGTGGATAAGGTCAATTACTAGCGCAAATTTCAACTGTTGTTTAGCAATCCAATAATTCTTGAGATGATTAAAATAAAAAAATTACCTAATAAATTAGAATAATGAAAAATTAAGTGTTGTACAAAACGAATTGATGATAAAAAAAAAACTAAGTATTGTGCAAAAAGAATTGATGATAAAAAAACTATTCAGATATTGAACCCCCTAGCTATAAAGAATATTTATGAATACTAGTTCAATTAAATCAAATAACAGAGCTGAATTGAAATTCCTCTAAATTAGATCAAAACCTTTCTCAGTGAATTAATCCCTAATCACTAAGTAAAATGCTAGGAATCTCTTCTCAATCATAATTAAATAGATCATGCAATAGAAACTAGGAATTATAAACCAAATGATCTTGTAAGTCTATCTCTAGCACTCCAATGAGAATTCTGTTCATATCAAGCTTTTTCAAGTCAATAATATGAAAATTATAATTAATTAATAAGCATGTTATTATCAATTGGAAATAAATAATTAAGAATCATAAGAATAAGACAACTCAATTAAATGATTTAATTTAATAAAAACTATTCAATACATACAATAAAGCTAGAGTTCATCAATATCTAGATAGAAATAATTTAGTTCATGTTCATAACCAGAAAACCAGAATAGAAGAAATATGTAAAAGAATTCAAACAATCCATGATGAATGATTTGTATTTCTTCACTTCAATCCTTGATTCTTGATTTAAATCTTGTATACATTGGATCTTCACCCTTAATCTCAGTTGCCAAACTCTTTCTTTTAAAGAAATTGCCTCTAAGTGTTAAAACTAGATCCCTAATTCGCACTTTAGTTTAGATTTTATAACCCAGAGATTTATCCTGACATGCCCAGCAACACGGTCATGTCTCTAGGCATGACGATGATGATGTTTTTTCAATGTTGATGACATGGGCAACGATACAACCAAGCTATCAGACGTTTTGTAGCTACTGTAATGCAGGATTAAGGACACGTGTGTATCATTAGGAGTGTCGAATGCTTTTGTAAGGTGGGTGAATGACACGATCATTGATGCGCCCGTGTCGTTGAGCGTGTCACTTGATAAATTTGCCCAATACAGCTCTTTTCCTTGTCTTTCATCCATGATTCCAGCCTAAATGACCATAAGGTCTCAAAGTGTAAAAGATTCCTGAAATCAACCCTAATAAGCACTTGAACAAACAAATTAAACTCAATTTAACAATAAATATACTATAAAATAGGGGAAAAAATATCATCAATTATACACTTATCACTAACCAAGAAAAAAGTCCTGAAATTTATCCTAGATTTATTCTTAGTCAATTTAGATGTCTTTAAGGTTGCCTCAAATTCTATTCCTTATTAGTTTAAAAGTCCCTAAAATATATTCCTACTTGGATAAGAAGATCCCAAGCCCTCTACATAAGTAAGTCGCTTTCCAAGTTTTCAATCATCCAAGAATAATCCAATCTTCATTGTAATTTTCTTTTTTACTCTTAAGATTTCTTCGAAGAGAGAAGGAGTCTTCGTCTAAGGAAGAGATTCAAAATTCAAGAGTTTCATTCAATCCAAAGGAGTTCTCAAGTCTGACTTTTTTTTATTTCTCTAGTTTTCATGTCTTCAATTATTTTCTTTAATTATTTTCTTTTTATTATTTCAAATTTGTGCAACTAAAACCCTAGTTAGGGTTAGACCCTTTTATTAATTTTGCTATGGAATAAGTCATTATTATTTGGTTCAATTGAGCTTATCATTTTGATTATTTTATTATCTTTACACTTAATACTAATATTTATCTAGTCAATAAGTATTGGACTTGAGATGTTCTGTGATGAAGCAAGAGTGGAAGCATAACATTAATTCAAAGAGATAAGAATCTTAAGTAGTTTTTGCTTAGAGATAAGAAAAACACTTAGGAGATTGATTAAAAGGTTCTCATAAAACTTGATGAATTGATTTAATTATTTTGATCTCGAGAGTAAACATAAGGGTTAAGCTTAATATTTATTTTATCTTGAGAGAGACTAGAACTTAATTTAGGAGAATCCAACCGATAATCAAGGGAAGAATAAAATTGAATCAGAATTTTAGGAAAACCATATAAAATCAATTGAGGTAGTCTAACCCTAAGTGTTGAAATATAAGAAGTTAAATTCAAATAGTTTACTTTAATTTAATTTTAGTTTAATTAAGTTTTAAATCAACTTAATTTTTTTCCAAATAATAAATAATTTGATTATTTGGTATATAGGATTAACCCTTCCTCATGAGAATAATGCTCTATTCATTACTCTATTACTTAATTGCGACACTGTGTACTTGCAAAAATAAAAGCTAAGTATAGCACATCATTAACCCACTTATCGAATATAACTGGTCCAAAACCTTACATCACAGCCACTCAAGCAATCATCACAAATTGCATCCTCATCATCAAACACTACTCAACATATACGTCTAACCAAACAAAAAAAACTAATTAGAAAGATAGATAGGGAAAGAAATAGCATGCGGAGTTCTAGAATAGAAACAAATGTGATATAATTATACAATGAAATATGTAGATAACTCTCCCAATGAGAAATGAAAAGCTAAATAACTTGATAAAATATTTCTCCTCATGCTCAACCTGCACTTGGAGAAAAATGGTGAATAAGAGTAAGTGTTCAACTTAATGAGCTATATAGTAATTGATATAATATACCATTCTGATGCAAAAGCGATTGTGCAATGCCAAGTAAACAAACAATCATATAATCTCACGAGAATAAGAATTAGTCTATGAAAACCACAGTGAATCTAAACTGGGGAGTCAATCCCCAATCTAACTCTCTTAATCCACATGTTTCTCTTAGAATCCAACTCATGGGGCCTGCCGTCATGGCCATAGTCAGGCAGCGCTACCCGACTGACAAGCAACACTGAGCATTAGAAAACCTTCACCATCACACTAGTCTTATTAAGCTCATCATCATATAATACCCATATATCAAATCATATGTGGTCCTATGTCATCCTAACTCTATTTAGCAAATAACTATACAAGTAAAGTGCACATTCATAATCAATTATCACCAACATACATATGTTTTTCTAATATAATATTGATAACATAATTGTGCACATATAATATACAATAAATTAATGCGTATGTGAAACTATGAAATTATAGGCTTTGTTTGGATGTTGGTAGGCCATAGTTACACATGGTATGGTATGCTTCCCTATCTTGTTTGGTTTAATTTCCACATGTATAGTATGGTATACCATAGTAGTTTCATGGTTTAAGAACCAAGATCTTGCATCAATTTTTAAAACCACCAAATTGGTGGTTACTAATGGTTTTATAAATTTTTTTCCAAAATTATCCTTATTAAATTTCAATTTTAACATTTTATTTCACCATTCTTTTTTCACTTGCTGCCCTAACTTTTCTCTAATCATTTTGCCTTTTTCTCTCCAAAATCTCTCTCTTTCTCACTTGTTTCAGCTCTCTCACTTGAGTGTTTGGTTCTCATCAAATAAAAAAAATACAGTTTTTCATTTCTCCATTTTGGTTCTATCTTCTATCTAGGACTTGCTTGATTTGGTTTTTAAGGCATTATTATTATTACTGTATTTTTTAGGTTTTTGTTTCTTTTCTAATAAAAGAAAAATACTATGAATTTTGATTCTTGATGGATTCCTTGTAGAATCATATTTTATATTAGGATAATTTGTGGGATTTGTTTTGTTTACTGTATTTTGTTCCATTTTTGTTTATGGGCATAGTTCGATTACAGCCCTCTATTGGAAGTTCTCATGACATGCGATGATTCTTAGCCTAGCTACTAATTAACTGGAATGAAATGTGACTTAACGAACTTACTAGGAAAAAAACTCTTATTTGTTTGATTATGTATATGTATTTTAGAATTTCTTTAGTTATAGTTAATGACTACAAATATAATTGATGAACTATTCACATAAACATTTTTTTTTATTTTATTCATATGTTCATGTTCCTCTACTATTAATATTTAGTATTTTATTGGGTTTTCCTTTTAATTTTTGCTGAAATTTCATTTTTATTGTTTGAACTTGTAAAATTGATTCAGTCCATCTTTTTTTAATTATTTATGTTGCCAATGTTTTTGTTTGCCATTGTTGTGTTGATTGGTAAATTGAGGCTATTCTTACTTGATTATTTCAGGTTTTGGTGTTTACTTGTTTGGGGGAAACAATTTCTTTTTGAATTTTTGGTTTTTAATAATTGTTTGTTCTCGTCTTATGGCAAAATGTTAATCTAATCTTGCCATAATGTTTCCTTTTTCCTTTTCTACTTTGGGAACCGGTAATAACATAATAATTACAGGAGTAATAACAAAATAATAATAAGATTTTTGCCCCATAAGCAAAAACTTACAAAGGCCTACTAATAATATATTCCATTTTTTACAGTAAAACTACAAACTTCCTTCAAAACACCAAAAAAAATGAGATTTTCTTATTTCCTTTTCCTATGTAAAAAACCAAATTCCATTAAAACCCTATTTATTGAAGCAAGATTGTTAAGCACGCTAACAGAACATGAAAAAATGGTCATTAAATGGTTCTATAAAATTTTTTAGAAGAATCCACGAAAATACGCTATAGATATATACTTGATTTCTTCTATGGAAATGGGTGATATTAGTGGAACTTTTCTTTTGTTTTGAGTAGTTATATCTTTTGCCTTGTAACCCACTATCTTATATTTATTAATAGTGGGTATTATGGAAATTATGTGATGGGAGCTATATCTTTAATTTTGTTTTGACTTGTGTAAATA
The DNA here is from genome assembly GCA_947685225.1 of Garcia nutans. Classification (NCBI taxonomy): domain Eukaryota; kingdom Viridiplantae; phylum Streptophyta; class Magnoliopsida; order Malpighiales; family Euphorbiaceae; genus Garcia; species Garcia nutans. The sequence continues at coordinate 54,124,482 of CANTUV010000007.1, forward strand.
ATAACAACATTTAATTAATATATATACGATTGACCTTCATTAATACACATATTCTTCAACATTTAATTAATAATAATATTTGTTGTTATATTTTCTGGAAATCTAATTATATGAGGTTGTTATACAATTTTATTCTTATAGATGGATGATGAGAATATATTATTAAGTCAACGACTAGCTGCTTTAGTTGTACAAACTGTTTGCTTAGCTATTGCTTGGTATTACCTATTTGTGATGTGAGAGGAGAGCAATAGGAGCGAAATTGCACATGAATTACGACTAGAAGGAGAAAAAATTAGAGATTACTTAATGAAGCAACTAGTCTCCAGTGATTTTTGTCATCTCATAATAAGGATGAATTCTCATTCTTTTATAGGGCTATGTGATCTATTGGTCAAAGAGGGTGGGCTCAAGACAACTATTAATGTAATAGTAGAAGAACAAGTAACTAAAACCCTTTATTTATTAGGACATAACATAAAAAACTAAGTCTTATCTTTCATGTTTCGACGGTCTGGTGAGTCAATTAGTTGGCATTTTCATAATGTCTTATGAACCATATTAGAATTGGAGGACAAATTTATTAAACAACCATATGGATCCCAAATGCCCTCAGAAATAGCCAACAATTCTAGTCCTATCCATATTTCGAGGTAATCTAAGTTAATTGTTCAATCAATTTTAGCAATCAATATTCTTTAAGTTCACCAAAATTAATTTTTAGTTATCATAATATGATATCAAGATTGTATTGGTGCAATTAATAGCACACATATACATGTGAAAGTGTCTAGAAAAAATGCTCCCAAATTTCATGGTAGAAAAAAAATACCCTACAAAAAATGTGTTGGCAGTTTGATTCAAAATTTACCTATGTCTTAGTTGGTTGGGAGAGGATGACATCTAATTTAAGAATCACTAAAGATGTATTAACCAGATAACATGCTTTAAAAATTCCTGAAGGTAACTATAGTATAGACTTTTTATAGGCACAATGTACGATATACTCACTAAATTGAACTTATTTTTTATCTTTAGAAAAATAGTACCTTGTTGATGTTGGATTTATATTGAGGAATATACTTATTATACCTTATAGGGGCAGCGATATTACTTGAAAGAGTACTCAAAAAATCCACCCCGGAGTGCTCGTAAATTATTTATTCATTGACATCCATCCTTATGTAATGCAATTGAAAGAGCTTTTGAAGTCCTAAAAAGCAATTTCCTATGATTCAAGCTCTACTAAACCAGGATATTGGATTGAAACTCAAAAGCTTATCATTTTTGCATGTTGTATTTTGCATAATTACTTACGTAGTGTAGATCCAAATGATGACCTACTTATAGAACTTGAAACTGAACTACTAGAAAATGAAAATGAACATCCTAATATTAGGGATAATAGTGAAGAAAATAGGAGAGGAGAATTGATTAGGGATTCCATAGTTGCTTATAGGTGGGTCGATTTCTTGAACGGAACCTATTAGTTAGGAATATTTGAAATTGTGTTAGGAATATTTGAAATTGTGATGTAGTCTTTTCTGTTTGACTTATTTTATATTTTGAGTTTTTTATGTTGTCTTTTCTATTTGACTTATTTTGTATTTGCAAATGTAATGCATTGAATTTGAAATATTTTATTTTTGTAAAATATTTTTGCTGATTGAAAGACAATTATATTTGTTTTGCAAAGTTATAATGTTACTATTATCGTATAGTTATAAAAAAAATGCCAAAAAAGATACAATCTTTAGATGGATCAACCACATATTTATAGTCAAATGCAATGGATGATGCATTGGTACATGCATTCATGAACCAACATAATGTTAGAAATATAGTTGGTGTACAATGAACAAGTCCATAATCACATGAATAACATCAAAAGGAAATTTACTAAATGTTATGATATATTCCAAAATGGGTTTAGTGGCTTTTCATGGGTTCTAGAGATAGAAATGTGGGAAGTTGAAAAGGGTGTTTGGGAACTAGTTCATGTAATTTACAATTAATATTGAATGTATACATATGTTGCAAGTGTTCATTAATATTAATTTGATCATTATTTGTTGTTTCATTTTTATATACCCATCTTACTCTACCAGAAAATACAGTGATGTTCCTACAGAGATGAGAAGAAAAGTCGCATATAATGCTAGGAAAAGAATAGGTAACCCAAGCTCAATGTCTAACGGTGATGATCAAATGATGTTTGACAATACTTGTACTTTTGAAACTTTTGCTGAATATGAGGTTGAGTTTGACTGTAAAGAGACATCAACTCTTGGTACAACTACATTACAAACACAACCTAAAGCTTAAGTCTCTAAAAGGAAACAGGCCAAACAAACTTCAAAAAATGATTCATTATATATCATGAAAGATGGTTTTAATAACATTGCTAAAGCATTAAGCGATCTGTTAGCTAAACCACCTGTAATAGATAGTAAGATTTGGAAATTAGTATCGAGATTGGGTTTGGAAGCTAAACTGGAAACTAAAGCTTATCTAGCTCTTCTTTGAGATCGTTAATTGTTGAGTTGTTTCATAAATATCCCTTCTCAACAGCAAAAAGAGTTTTTAATTGATACAATTTTTGGTGATAGCTAAGATAGATTGTGTGAATTTGATGTTAGACTATGTTGGAAAATATATGAATTGTATGAATCAATGGTAGACTGTTTTGGATAACATTATGTATTGGATACATTATTTTGGATAACATTATGTACTGTGTGGAATCAATAGTAGACTGTTTTGGATAATATTATGAATTATATGAATTTAACGTTAGGCTATTTTAGATAATGTTATGAATTGTATGAATTTGAGGGTGGACTATTTTGTGCAATATTATGAAATGTATGAATTTAAATGATATTGTTTTAATTTTCATATAATTATAAGAAAATATGTTCGTTATAAATGATGTTTTATAATATTCATTAACTCGAAAATATTATCATTCTGATATTCAAAGATGTTTTCTAATATTTATTAATTAAGAATATGTTTTTTAATATTTGCTATTCATTTTCACATTAATAAATTTATTATAATTTTATTAATGTTTTATTAATGGGTAATAATTTAATTGGTATTTTGCAAGATTTTAATATTTACGTTATACCTATAATTAAATTTAATTTTTGAATCTATAAAAATCAAATTGGACATGATTTTTCATGAATTTAGGTTGAATTTAGTATAAAATTTAATTTGAGGATATTCTAATTATTTTATCATTTATGCAACCATACCATATAACAAATAAAAACAACTTATTATATTACATTATACTATACTATATCATGAATTCAAGCATGATAAATAATAATCATAGTACTGTACTATACAATAATATATAGTAATAAATCATACTACCAGTTATCCAAATAAAGTCTTAGAGTTTTTATACTTTCAAAGTTTGTCTTAATAGTTACAAATTGTTTGGATATGCAAATGTATTTTAAAATTGTCGAATGTAACTTGAAATGACAAAATTTAAAATAAAAAAAAAAGGTCAAAGATGAGTATTATGCATAAAATGAATAGATGAAATTACACATATTATGATAATTCAATGGTCATTTTTCATTTTTTTCACATTTGGTTTTTTTTTTTTCTAAGTTACAAATTTCGCTTTTTTTTCTTTCTTATGGAAAATAACGGTATTTTTTTTTTCTGATTTATTTTTTTCAACTTTTATATTTCATTTTTATTTATAAATAATTTTTTTGTTTAATATTCTCACCATACACACAAAAAATATAAACATATATACAATATATGTACAATAAACATAGATATATGCACAATATATACCGAACATACATATAATATCTACCCAATTTATTAAAATTTTTAATTTTATATATACATAATATATATATATATAATATACACAACAAATACATGCAAAATATTTGCACACATACATCTACAATATGTACATAATATACACACTATGTATATGATAAAATATATAACATGCACACAACATCTATAATATCTACATAATATATATATAGAATATACACACACCATCTATATAACATTTATATAATAAATTTAATATTTCTTTAAATTTATTTTTTATGTATAATATATAAATTTTGTTTTAAATAAATTTAATGATTATTATTATTATTATATTATTACTATATTATTCTTTGTGACTGTTATTTATTATTTATATTTAAAATTATAAAAAATAATATATTTTATTTATTGAAAATATAATTTTAAATATTTATTTTGATTATTTTATTGAAATATATTTAATTAATAATAAAGTTTGAAAAACAAAATTGAAAAGTAAAATATTATTTATAGTAAAAAAATGATGTATTTTTTTTAAAAAAAATTATTTTAGTGAGGATTAAGATATTTTTAAAATTTTGACATAACTTTTATAAAAGTATAAATATTTTTAATTTTTTAATATTTTTGAAAAAAAAATATTTTTATGAATAGTTTTATAAAAATCCACTATAAATAGCATTGCATAAAAATAAAATAAAAAGATAGGTGAAATACATAGTATGGTATACCATATTTTGTTTTTTTATTTTCAGTTTTATGCATGTAAATTTTTAGTGTACATATACATGCACACATACACATAAATGTGTCAAAATTAGCCATGACACGTTAAATATGTAAATTTAACAGGTCAAGATTGACTTTTGGTGAATTCAAATTTTAAATGAGTTGATCAATTTATGACACAATTTAAAACGAATCGTATAATAAATTGATCCACAAATTTATTTTAACTCATTTAATCAAAACGACATAATTTTGATAAATTTAAAACTACTTCGTTTTGAGTTTTAATAAGCTAAAACTAAACAACCCTAACATATGATATCAAATATCATGTTCATCTGGCCTCACCATCACTGCCGCCCTCTATCATTCTTTTGTTCTCTCTCCTCACTCCTCAGTTCTCTCTCTCACCTCCCTCTCCTTTGTTTTCTTTCTCACTCACAACATCACTAGACGCCTCCGTCTCCACTCTCTTGCAGTATCACTCACATCCTCACCGGACTCCTCCCTCTTATCTCTCTTTGGTATAGCTATAGGTTTTATTTTTATGTTTTGGTTTGGATTATTCTTTATTAGTCACTGTTTGTATAAGTTATTAATATTGGAAAAAAAATCTATGCAATTTTCATTAGATTTAGGTTGTTTATGTTTTTTTTTTAATTTTTTTTGCACTCTTAAGATATGGGTATAGATATATCTCTACTAGTGTTTCTTTATTTTGTTAGCTTCACTATGTTCACGATCTATTGTTTCTTATTTTGAAAATATGGATCGATCTTTTCTTTGTCAAAGATAAAAGTGTTTTTTCTGTGAAAGAGTTTTTGTTTTTGGTCTTTTAGGTAGGTTAAAATTAGAACATAGATCTTGCTTTTTTCTTGTTTCAAGTATTCTGAGCAGCTATTGTTGTGTTAATGTGGGCTGCTTTTGGATTCCGACCAGCTGCTATTAAATTTTTGGGCGGATTTTGTGTTTGCACTTAATGACAAGCTTATTAAAATGCTGGTTGTAAAGGACTTCGGGATGAGCAAACTAATATAGAAAATGTAAACATATTTAATTTGATTGGTTGATGTGGTCCTCGTTAATATGAATGATTAAATGTGTCAAATATATTATAATAGTATTATACATAAAGTTAATCTGAATAATTGAATGAGTCAAATATATTATAATTTTATTATACTTTTTTTACCAATAATTTATTATACTTAGAGCATATATATATAATATGATACAGACACATTGTATCAAATTTCCAAAAAAAATTCAAAAAATTCCGAAGCTAAAGTTATAAATTTCATCAAATTGAATATAGTTTATTTTATGTCAAGAGGAGCCAAAGTATATTTTATGTCATAGAATTCTAAAAATTTTATGTTATTAATTTTTACTTATGGCTAATATTGACTCGAACTCAATCAAAATTAATGCAAAGAGTTTTAATATAGAAGAAGATAATGAAGTCTTTGAAGTAGAAGAACTTTTTGATGGAATGACAATAAAAAAGACAAAGAAGTCAAGGAAGTTGTCTTTAATTGTGTGGATATATTTTGAGATAATAGATGGGAAGAGTAAGAAAAAAAAAATACAAGATGTAAAGTTTGTGGAAAGCTTTATTTAGCTGATAGTAAGTATGAGATAGGTAATATGATACGTCATAAATTTGTTTGTCCTTGAAGAGTATTGTGAATGTGAAATTTTATGCTGATGAGTTTCAAAAATTAATTATTATTGTCGTTATTATGCATGATTTATCATTTCAGTTTATTGAATGAGTGGGAATGAAAATTTTATTGTGTTATTTTAGATCGGGTTTAAATCTCATATCAAGAAACACTTGTAGGGCAAATTGTATGAAGATATTTAATAAGAAAAATATTAGATTAAAATCTATGTTGGAGTTAACATGGGGGAGGATATGTTTAACTTCTTATTGTTGGTCTTCTGTTACTACTAATGAATATATTTGCTTAACTGGGCATTTTATTGATATTGATTGGCATTTGCAAAAGAGAATTTTAAAGTTTTGTTATATGTCTCCTCCTCATAGTGGAATAGCTTTGTGTGAAAAATTTATAATTTTTTATGTAATTGGCAAATTGATACTAAAATTTTTTTTATTACTTTGGATAATGCAAGTGCCAATAATGTGTGTGTTGATCTATTAAAAAGTCTTTTGGTTGCTAAAGGAGGGCTATTGAGTCAATGAGACTTTTTTCACATGAGATGCCCTGCTCATATCTTAAACTTGATAGTTCAAGATGACTTGAAAGATATTGATAATTCTATTATAAAAATTAGGGAAAGTGTTAAATATGTGAAGGGTTCTCAAGCTAGAAAAATTAAATTTTTGGAATGTATTAGTCTTTGTGGTTTAGATTTAAAAAGAGGTCTTAGACAATATGTTTCTACTAGATGGAATTCAACATATTGATACTTGATAATGCTTTATATTACCAAAATGGTTTCATGCATCTTCAAATGAGTGACTTTAATTTCAAGCATTGTCCATCCTTTGATTATTGGGCTATGGTAGAAAAAATTTGCAAGTTTTTACAAGTTTTTAATAATATCACTGGTTTCTTTTCTGGCAATAAATATTCAACAACAAATTTATATTTTTCTTTTGTTTTTACTACCCATTTGACTCTGAAAGAAAGTATGTCTAGTGAAGATATGTATGTAAAATCAATGGAGGAGAAGCTATTTGAAAATTTTAAAAAGTATTGATCTAAATATAGCATAATTTTGGCCATTGCTGTGATTTTAGACCCCAGGTACAAGTTGACTTTTGTTGAGTGGTGCTATAAGAAGCTTTATGGTGATGAGGGGTTAGTTAAAGTTTCGAATGTTAAAAAGGACTTATTCTCCTTATGTTCTGAGTATATGAATAATGGTAAGGTCCAAAATATGGGTGTTGAGACAAGTAGTGAAGCTTCTGGAACTAGATTGATGCAAAGAATAGAGTATGATGTAACCAGATCTTATTTTGCAAACGATGTATTAAAGGTATAATATGAATATGTTGTCATATTATTAGTTTATTTTATATTCATTTCTATTTCCTGTAGGAGTTTGATTCTTTTGAGTGTGATGATATTATTCAACAAAAAAGTCAAATAGAACTTTATCTTAATGAGCCGAGGATAGATCGAAAGATTAAGCTAGATATATTATCTTATTAGAAAGAAAACCAGTATAGGTATCCTCAAATTGTTGCCACGGCTCGAGATGTTCTAGTCAGTTCTATCACCACAGTAGCGTCTAAAAGTGCATTCAGTAATAATGGAAGGGTTCTTGATCAATACTTAAGTGCACTTAAGCATGATGCGGTGGAAGCCTTAGTGTGTAGTAGAGATTGACTATTTGGAGATCAAGGTATATTAAGTATAAGATTTGAAAGAATTTTCTATCCTTACATTTAACTAATTATCTATTTTTCATTTACTTTATAGACACAAAGAAATTGGAACTTGAAGAACTTATAAAAGAAATCACAGAGCTTAACTTTGATTCCACCTAATTGGATAAAGAAGTTATTTATTCATCATCTAATTCTATAATTTAGATGATATTTAGAAATTTTATGTTTGTGTTTATTGGAAATAATTTTGATAGTTATTTGAAATTTTTATGTGTTTTTGTGTGTTTCTAAGAATTTTTATTTTAGTGCATTTTTGTTATTGTACCATAATATAATATTTTAATTTTTTATAAATATATTTGTTATACAGGTTAAGTGAGTCTTGTCGGATTATATGACTTGTATATGACCCATTTAATTAAATGTGTTATGTGTATCGTGTTGTGTCACCTGCTTAAATTTTGTGTCGTTTTTATGTCGACATGATTAATAAATGAGTCGTGTTCGTGTTGACCCTAATTATGTTATCAAAGTACATTAACATGACACGAACACGATCCGTTAACACTATTTGACACCCATACACACACACACACACACATGAAATTTTACTTTTTTTTTGTTTATATGAATTTGTGCCGCTGATTTTTATTTTTTTTCTTGTATTTATTTATTTTCTTTTTTCTTTTGCTTCATTATTTATTCATGAATATTTTTATTATTCTCATATTCATGACATATACATAAAATAACAAATATATACATAACATACATATGATATATACGCATAACAAACACAAATATATACACAAAATATACAATGTAATTAAATAACATATCAAAAATATATTTTATAAATTGTAATTCAAAATATTGAGAATATATAGACAACATACAAACAACATAAAATGATATATAACACACAACATATATACAGTATACACATGAAAAACTTAGACATACACATAATATATATATATATATATGAAAATTTTAATATTTGTGTTTTTATATACATGCAACATATAAACAATATATACAAAATATACATAGACAAACATATAACATACACATAATATATATATATATATAAATATATACTCCCTCAGTTTTAATTGAAATGTCATTTTAGAGGATTTTACTCATATTAAGAAACTAACTAAAGTTACTAATTTACTCTTAATTAATAGTTTATCTTTCTAATATTTATTAATTTTCTCACTCATTAATAACAATATCAAATATAAAGGATAAATTAGTAAATAGTGTTAAAATTTTGCCTTGATATTGTTAAACTTCAAATATTTTGGAGTAAAATTAAAATTCTAAAATGACATTTAAATTAAAATGAAGGGAGTACATAACACATATGCATGTACATAGTATGCAAACAATAAATATAGACTTACATTCTCCATATACACTATAAACTTAAAATTTTTTAACTTTTTTTTTTTGGTATAATATGTAAAATTTATTAAAAGTTCTTATCAATTTATATTTTCTGAATTGATATATGTCATTTCTTTTGAATTTTATTTACTTCATTTTAATTTGTATTTATATTGTTTGATTATATATAAAATTTTATTTATTTCATTTTAATTTGTATTTATATTGTTTGTTTGTATATAAAGGTTGTAACATAATATATCTTCACGTATACACAATATATCTGTAATATATATATACTATAATTAACTAATATATAAAGACTAAAAGACAACATATCCGTAATATATAAACTATAATTAATCAACATATAAATATTATATAACATATATAAGTTGGAATACATGTACATAATATATGCACAATATATTCATACATATAAATATTGGAATATAACATATTTGCAACATATAAAATAATATTATTAAGGTTCTTTTTTTTTTGAGAAATTTTTATAAAATGATGTTATTTTCTCTAAAATTTATTATTTTAAAAAATAATATTTAAAGTAAACTCAGTTTTTACATTTTTTTTGAAAAAATTTAAAATATAGAAATAATATATTTGCAACATATATATAACATATACAAGTCCAAAAAATTATGGAGCTTTTAATAGGATGACAACAATTCCGTATTTTTGTAATTTCTCAACATTTTGGTATATTTTTTAATTTTTTTAGCTATAGTATTTTTACAAATTTTTTTTAATTTGAGGGTAGTTCTATAAAATTTCTTTTTTAAGGAGAAATTTATATGGTTTATTATGTTTTAAATTTATATTTTCAATAAAAGTTTTTTTTTTTTCATTTCTAACTTAAGTACTTTTTTTTTCATTTCCACCTATTTTCCAAGGTCAATTTTATATTTTATGTTTTATTTTTTAATTTATTTTTATTATTTTTTATTTATAAATATTTTTTATTATTATATTTTTAATACACAAACAAAAAATATATAACATATACAAAATATACACAAAAAAATAATAATATATAAATAATATACATAAATTATCTACATAATATTTACACAATTTGTCTCATATTTTTTAACTTTAGTTTTTTTTAATTTCACATATACAATAAATACATAGTATATACATAATATCTGCATAATATGTAAAATAATTATATTACATACAATATGCAGACAATATTTATAAAATAAAATTAACTTTTTTTAAAAAAAAATTTATATTATAATATATAAATTTTGTTTAAAAATAAATTTAATAATTTTTATTAATATATTTTTATATATTTTACTTTTTTATATTATTTTTTATGAGTGATATTTTTATTTGTTATTAAAATTAAAATTTTTGTATAAAAATTAATATATTTTAATCATAAAAATATATTTAAAATATTATTTTTATTATTTTGTTAATTATTTAATACAATAGTTTGAAAAAAAATTGAAAATTGTGATAAAATATTGCTTGAAATAATATATGAGATATTTAAAAAAATATGAGATATTAAAAAAAAAATCTTGTAGTGAGGAGTGAGATATTTAAAAAAAATATTGAATTTTTATTTTTTAAAATTTTTTTAAAATAATAATATTTTTGAAAATGAGACTTATTTTTAAGGTTTTTTTTTAAAATATGCTTTTTAAGAAAGTTATGTAAAAACCCATTAAGAATCCTCAGTTGCATTATACATGGCCAACCCAAATCCCTATTTTGGATATGCACTAAATGTGCCTTTTTAACTTGATTTTGGGCTAACTGAAATTTTATAAAATTTGGAAAAGTCCTAATAGCGTTAGGATCATAATTCCAACTCAAAATCCGCTCATTAAAAATTCTTATTGAGAAGACAATTAAATTGAGTATAATAAGTAAATCAAATACTCAGTTAAAAAAAATAAAATCCAATACTTTTCTTACACTTATGTCAAATTAATTTAATAAGGGTCAAAACTACACTAGAAAATGAAAATATTTTTTAAAATATTTATTCTTTTTAATATTCATTTTTATTTTTAACTACCAAAATACCTACAATCATATAAATACATCTATTACACATCTAGTGTGCTAGTGTATATATACAATATTTTTCAATTAAATTTAGAAAAAGAATATTTTTGAATTTTATTTTAAAAATTATAAAGTATTTTAAAAAATTAAAAAAATAATATATATAATTTCCTATATAATAATTTTCTTAACATATCATAATAAACGTGATATAATTACTTTTTTTTTAAAGAATTTTCAACATCAAAGAAAACAAATCTTGTTTGTGCTATAAAGATGATATTTTGGTGAAACAATCAAGTAATAGAGAAGTCAACTTCAAATCATTGTTGTAATAATTTTTTTTTAATTAAGAGAAGAATTATAAGAAAAGATATGAATTAATTAAGTGATTTGTGGCATATGATTCAAACAACATAACACCCATATAACCATCATCATATTAGCAAACAGATCCACATTATAGGGCTAATCATATCAACCTCAAGATTAAACCGTTTACATTTCACAATATACATTTATGTTGTTATATATATATATATATATTATTAATTATATGTTGGGGAAGGAGATACATACAACTAGAATTTTAGATATAAATAAGAATAACATATATTTTTCACTACTAAAATATACATTAGTGATCTATGTTGTTTTATTTAATATATCATCATTGTTTAAACTTGATTAAAAGTTATTAACTTTTCATAGCACATAATGAAATATTTTAAAAATGTTAGATTTAAATTTTATAAATATGCAATATAAATACTATCAAATATATAGATCAATTGGTAAGAAACTGTTCTAATTTAACCAGATACCTCAAGTTTGAATCCTAAATATATAGCTATGTTAAAATTCGGTAAGAAAAGTTTTAGCTGCGAAAAAATAATTTACATAAAAAAAATAAATAAATAATAAAATTAATATTATTTAAATTTTATTAATTGAACAATTAAAACAAATTTTCAGAAATATAAATTGAAAATTAAAATTACAAATTAAATTTCTAATAGTGATTTAGAATTGGAAAAGAGAAAATTATATTAGTTTTTGCTTTCCAACAATGTATGCTATTTTGTATCAAAAGACAAAAGGAAAAATAAAATAATAATTTTTATTAATAATAAATTAATAAAAAGGAACGAGAGCAGAACAACGTCGGATGAGAAGATATCATTGTAAAATGAGAGAGAAAGTATTGGATCCAGAGAAGATAAGCTTTGTTTCTAAATTATAATATAAAGACAGATTCCTTTGCTTATTTATATTATTATATTATTTTTCTTAATTTTATTATTATTATTTATGGATTGAGAAGTCCCACTCAGAATCTGATACATTGAATTTGGGGAGGTCTGAGGGTTTTAAGAATGTGTTTTAGAATCTTCTCTACATGACTGATTTTTTACTTTTTTTTTTTTTAATTTTTCTCTCTGTCCCTCCAATTTTTTTTTTCTGATGATTATGCAATTAGTTTAATAGTAAACAGTTATGGAAAATTTCTTTTTTAAGAAATTAATAATTGTGGAGAATTCTTAGAAATTAAATTCAAGTATTATTATTAATTATCACAATGAAAGATGTTGACAATTCATTTTATATTTTAATAATTATGAACTAAATTTTAATTCCAACAACTCAAGCGTTTTTTGCATGATTCGATTTTTTTATTATTAAACTGATTTCAAATCAAGCCAATTTAAATGTACAAAAAAAAATCAAGCCAATTAACATTTATTTTGCATGTATACTAATTAATTAATTAATTAAGCCTATCAAAGTTGACAATTCTCATAAACTTATATAAATAATCGAATCTTATTTAACAGTAACATTAGTTTGATGATTGAGACAATCCATCAACTAGTTATAATTCTTTTTTTTTTTTTGTCTATACATCATTAAAGGAAGGAAATGTCCTCCAATTAATTTCATAATGGCAATGAAGATGGCCACTAATTTACTCATTTATCTTTTAAGCTAAAATACACTACATTATATCATAGGCATTTTGAAGAGATACTGCCTACCTGAGAAATAAAATAAAATAAGTAAACAATAATGACTATATATATAGATATGGAAATAGGCGCATGTTATTTGAAATTAATTTTATACCTAATTTTTATATAAATTTAGTTAGATGTAAAAGAAATTGATCAATAATGTTGATTGTGGAGGTTAAACATTGAATAACTTAATAAATTAATTTTCTTAAAAAAAACATAATAAATCAATTAACATTTTAATATGATAAATTAAAAGAAAGATTAGAGATGAACATTGATCAGCTTAGATGGATTTTAAGAATCTATCAAACTGACAATCAGCGATCGAGTTTGGTCAATTTCATCAGTTCGATTGATTTTGATTTGCAAAATATATAAACTGAAATTAAATTTATAATACCGATTTATTATATATTTAAAATAAAGTTAAATAATTCAATCAATTCAAATTAATATAATTAATCGAGTTGATCATAACAATGGTGAGATTGAATTAATTTAGCTCATTTACTCATACTAAAAAATGTGAAATCATGAAATTGTTTGATGCATTGCTAAATTAATATGTCCATAAATTAGTAAGTGGATATCATAATCAAGAAATGAAGTTGCCTTTCCACACTAAAAGTTGCCTCCAAAATGGCATCCTTGATTGTTCAAAAAAAAAAAAGGGCATGCTTGTAATAAACAAATATAGGAGTCAATTGCTTCTTGAATTAGTAATCTAATAAAAGAATCTCAATTAATTATGCCCTCCATTAAGTCCAATCATAAAAGAATCATAAAGTAATGACCATTAGATCTTATACACATAGGTAAAATTATGACATTATTAAAAGGAAAAAGACAATAAAAATCACTTTTATATTGCTAATAAAATTTAACTGAATTTTAAAAATTAAAAAAATCTCAAATTCAATTTTTATCCAAACTATTTTTATTATTATATAATTTTACCTCATTTCATATTATACATAATTTTGTCGCACTATTGTGTATAAATTTTCTTTATAAAAAATAAGAATAAAATAATTCTTTTTTTTTGGGTGTATGATAAGTGTCTCTTGAAGAATTTGTGATCCCAAATGACACATTAAAACCTAAAAATTATATCACATCTAATCAAGGTATAAAATGACCTTTTTCTTGTTGCATTTATGGACCGTGACAACTCTCCATGTGGAAGATATTGGTTTAATTCAAGGTACTATATAATAATAAAAATTAAAAAGAAGGAAACCAATGAAATTAGTGGGTTTCATTATAATTGGTTCCAAGACATTTGTGAATAATATTTATCTTATATTACATAAAAATCTTATCAAGAATGATGATTTTATTTATATATATATAATAATAATGTGAATAATAAAATGTGAAGGTAGTAAACTTCAGGATAAAGAAAATGACACATGAGTAAGATTCCTCAAGCCTTTATTAATGGAGACTTATCATGTGTGGCTAAGGTTATTAGGCCACTTGTTTATAAATTTATTTATTTATTTATTTGTCATTTTGTTTATGGACTTTAGTATTTTTTTTAACCCTATGCTTGAATCAATTTACCAATTGAAATTTATTTGATAATTCTGTAATTATATTCTATCTTGTTCTAAGTTTGAATCTTATTAAAAATTTAATTAATAAAAAAATTTATATAGCTGTGGTTTGTTTGAAAATAATAATAAGTAAAGAAAAATTGGGTTAGTTACAATTTTTCTTTTATTTAGTAACTATTATTATTTGAAAGGATATCTTTTTAAAAAAATAGATCTAAATGTTGTTTAAAAAATTAAAAATTTTATATAAATAAAAATTAATAATAATATCACACTTGATATATAAATTTTTTTAATAATATTATTACAAATATGTCGTATCATCACGTTATTATTATCTAATATAATATTGATATTTGATATTATTATCAATATATTGTTATAAAGACATACTTGCATTTAATTATTAATTTTAACATGCATCAAGTATCAATAAATTAAAGCCATTAAAATCTAATACCTATTTTAGTGTATGCTCAAATATAAAATTAAATGAAGATGATGTTATAAGGCAAAAAAATAATTTAACATATGAGGCTTTATTTCTACCTTTTTCTTTTCTTTCTTTTTTTTTTTTTTAAGTTGAGTCAAATTTTCTATTATTTGGTTCTCTTCCTCCCATATATTTTCCAACAAGTGAGAGCAAAAATTTGTGATGCTCTTTCCTTTCATTTTATAATACTTTTCAAGACAAAGTATGAATACACTTTGACTTGCAAATTAAACTACTTACTAATTGCAATTATATTCCAGCATATATAACTATCAAAATATTATGCTATAGTTGCTACTATATCCAAGCATATATATAGCTAGGTATCAAAACATTATTATATGAAGAACTATAATTCATAACAATAAATGAGATACTATTTATTAGTGGTCTAATTGTAACACCCCCACATTCAGTACACACACACTACAACACCACAATGTAGCATATGTGCACCGAACATAGGAGTGCTACGGCTTTTCATCAACATTCAAAATATTTGTATATATAATACCATCATCTTTCTCAATATACATTATAGATATATAAATACATTTAAGTAGTACACAGCGGAAGTTATAAAATAGGTACATATATGAAAACATTTGAATACATATTTACAATTATACATATATTTACATTATAAACAAAAACTTTTCAAAATATAAAGAAGTAGTACATGATTGGCAAATCTCCTCTGATCTTTAAGTCCCAATATCCACTCTTCAATGTCTACTCTCACTGGGTTTCGAAGAACTCTCGGGTTCAACTCTATTACCTGCGCGATTAAACACTATCGCGCTAAGCCAAGGGCTTAGTAAGACAATTCATGCTTATGTTATGCTTTAGTGCCATGCAATGTTTCATATATGTATTAACAATTCAACATCAATGATGCACACTCAATCAATAAAGATCATATTCAACAGACAATATTCCGTAAATAGTCCATTTCATCATTTAAGTAATATTAACATTTCATTACATTAGAACATCATTTATGATATATATAAAACCTAGACACCTATGGGCCCATCAAGTACTTAATACGATATTCAGAATTCAGAGTTACTGCTTTGGTTCATAAACACCATTATCAAGCCCGTAGGCAACATATACATATATATATCTCTATCCATGGATAGCGTAACAGACCCGGTCTCTTGGATCATCAACTCATCTAATTCGAGAAGATCCTCAACCCGGCAAGACTGCTACAATTCAAATATCTCATAATATCAATTATCATTGTGTAACAGACCCAGTTTCTTGGACCTCAATTCAACTCAATTTGAAGAGATCCTCAACCCGGCAAGACTGTTACCTTTCATTAAATAGGCATGCCTCCAAAACCAGAACTCTGAAACTGAATATCATATTAAACATACACTTATTTCATTATTCTCTTTATCAAACTCTTTCTCAATCTTCCTCATCAATTAGGCAAACATGCCATACATCATTCAATTATATCATCATAGCCACTCACAATGGCTTTATATCACATTTCACATCTCAATTCATATTTTGCATATAGCATCTCAACATACATTATTCATAACACACACATTATCATTTACAAGATTCACATTACATATAACATACTATTGTTCAATCTCAACAATGCAATTAGGGCAAAGAACAATTGATATGATTCATAGCTTTGGGATCTTCCACACATGTTTGATTAGGTCATTCTTGTGTTTGAAGTATGTTTAAAGTGATTATGTTTAGGTTTAGGAGCAATACAACCTTTGAAGAATCAAAACAATGCAAAAAGAACCAAAAATAAAAACATTAACCAATACATTTGAGGGACACGGGCAGCACATTTGAGGGACACGGCCAAGCTTGTGGCCGTGTCTCTCAACCATAAAATCCAGTAGCCAACACGGGCATAAGACACGGCCGTGTCTCCCAATCCAACTTGGACAGTAGCAAACACATTCAAGGGACACGGCCAAGCCAGTGGCCGTGTCACCCCAAAACCTATCCAACACGTCCAAAATCCCTCCACCTTGGTCGTGTCACCCAAATTTCTCAAGTCTTGGCCGTGTCTCTCATTGATTCTAGCCGTGTCACTCAAGAACACAACCCTAATCAAAACCAACACTCTTCCAAATGCATTTTCACACCCTTTGCACAACAATAACTTCATTCAATTGGTTTTAATCAATGTTATTAACACATATCTTACATATTCATCACATTAACCACTTAAACAACACATAAACATTACATTAAAACATTCACCAATACTAAACCCTAAAACCAACTTCCCACTTGATCTTTCACAATCAACCTTCACATATCTAACCATATTCACAACCAAATTAATACCAACTCAATCTTTTAACTTTAAATCAATTCCAACACTTACAAACACATATCAAACCCACCAAATCATCACATCAACAAATCACAATTCAATTTAGACATAACCTCAAAATTAACAAAGGAATTCAAGAGATTTCTTACCTAAGATGAAGAAATTCCACAATTCTCTTGTCAAATCCTTTGATTGCTTCTTCAATTTGCTTCTAGCACCATGAATACCTCTCTTGCTCTCTCTTCTCTTCAATGGCCGGCCTCTTCAAGAAAGAAAGAAGAAAATGCACAAGTCAAACACCTTTTCTTCTTTTAATCTCCACCATGCATTCCACTTCAAGCAATTACTCAAATACCCCTCATCATTTAACTTAGCTTTTGTCTCTTATAAACCCAATTAAGTAATTGCACATTCCACATAAAATATCCTCTTGCATTGACCAACCCTTTTGACCAATGTATATGTTATATATATCATCATATACACAACATATACCACTCTCTCTAAACCCTAAATTCTTTCTCAAAACACATATACACAAACATCTTTCCTCATTTCTTTCCCTTGCAATATAAAACAACAACAATAACAACAACATAACCAAGACTTCTAGGGCATAAATGAGGATATTACACTAATTATTAAATATCTATTTTATACTATAGAGGAAATCAGATGGATTGCTAATTTTTAAATTTTGTTTTAAAAAATATTGTACTATATATTTTTTAATTTTAACTTTTTTGTTTTTTATTTTTATCTTTTTCTTTGTTTTTTATTTTCAAATATACGTTTTTTTTAACGCCACACATTTGTAACGCTTAATTGTTCTTCGTATTCTCATTTTCACATTTGTTCGTTCCTTTGTTCTTCTTTTTCTTCTTCTTCTTCTCTTCTCCATTTTCTTTTGCTCTTCCTATCCAATAGTCTCATATTTCATATTTTCTTCTTCTTTTCTTCTTTTCTTTATTCCTTTTACTATATGTTTTGTTGCTTGGAAATTATAAATGTGTAGTTGGTTGGAGGTTGTTCTCATATTGCAATCCCTACTTGAAAAATGATATCTATTGATTGTCCAAAAATAATTGAACCCAAGATTCTTGGCTTGAAAAACAAATTTTAAACAAATGTGGAACAGACACATGGTTAATTATCCATTATATAAATATTTATATTAAATAATTGAAGAATCAAGCAACAATCTTAAATAATTAAAGCATACTCTTATAAAATATTGAATCAATCTTTTGAGCTTTGGATAATAACAAAGATTAGCAGTTGTATATATTTATGTCTTTTCAAACTAAGCACATGTTAACAGATTCCTCTCTTAACTTCTCATTAATCACGTCTGGCTATCACTCAACATGACTTAATATTATAAGTTCATTGATTTTCCTATTATTTTACAAGATTATATTATAAGTTCTTATGAAGTTGTTGTAATTAACATTTATAAAATTTTTAAAAATAATGAACTAAAAAAATTGGGTTCTACATTTTTATATTCAAATTAAATGTTTGAGTTAGTTAATGTTTTTTTTTTTGGGTTGTTGATAGCTAATTCAATCCATTTCATAAATTAAAAAAAAATCAATAATTGTTAATTGTTGTTGTTTGTAAAAAAATTCACTCTATAACTTTTTCCTGTCCTATCCCATGATAAGTAATATTTTATTTTATTATATTACCTCTTATCATATTATCTTATAAAAATAATGCTTGATGAAATTATTTTTCTAAAATTAATTTTCATTAGATATATTTATTTATAACTCCTTAGAAAATAGTAAATACTTATTACAATATTGTGTACAATTAATATTTACTGTATATTTTACAAAAAAATTTATAAATATAAATAATATAAAATATTAAGTATAATTTCTTAATGAATATTTACTATTTTCATAATGCATTAAAATTGACAAAGCTATACATGCTTACGTATAAAATAATTATATTCACATCTTAATAACAACTAGCTATTTAATTTTTACAACTATCATTATTGGCTAACAAATACCGACTATTACTTGTTCCAAATAACTAAATCAAATAGGTCCTAGATTTAAATTATTATTTTTTAAAAAAAATAGTCCAATTAGTTTATTTATATGTCTCTTTAATAGTATGTGAAGTAAATGGTTAATTTTTAATGCCAAATTTCTCATTCAGTATGTTAATAAATTTTTTTGTCAATTTAATGATTTTTTTTAAAGTGGGAGAAACATAATTACCTTATTGATCATAATGATTATGCCCATTTGATTTTGTAAAAAAAAAATCAAAATAAATGTACTTTTGAATCTCAAAGGATTATCGTGTGGAATCAAATACATTTACTGGTCAATATATAGCATAGGGCTTATTTGATTTAACAATTAATAGTACATTACAATTAGTAGCTATTGCTAGTAGGTGGAGTTGTGAAAATAGATTAGTGGGCTATGTTTATGTCATGTTAATTCATCATAATGATACTATTATAGTTAATATAAATATGATCTATTTATTAATTATGTTAAAATATTAATTAGTAGTTATTTGCAATTGTGACTAAATAAGTAACTTAGATATTAACATCATCAATATTTATCCTCGCATTAAAATATTGTTGACGTTTTACATAAATTATAAAAGTGCTCAAATAAGTAGAAATAAAATTTAGTTGCTCTTGGCAAGAATCAAATGCATGAAATCTTTACACCTTGGTGGGTTGAGTGACTGTTCTACTATGTATCGACTAATTCTCAATGGAAATTAAATATATATGCTTAGAAAAAAATGCAGAACTCTTCCATTTTTTATTTAGAATATTTAAGTGTTCATTCATTTATGTGAAATTATAAAAATCTTATTCTATGAGCTGCTAGTTTCTGATCGCTTTTCAATTTGAATTTTGAGGCATTTTATGTTGGATTATGATAGGATGAGTAGGGAATGATGGTTAAAATTGTGAGGCGCTTTAGGGCAAGTAAAGTTGAAGTGTGGGGGATGATAATGTGCATATTGATCATATTAATTGCATATTTTAAGGTGTGTTTGAGCTACTTATTGAATATAGTATTTGCTATTTTGTTAAAATTATACAAGTAGAAGAAAAATGGAAGAAGACTGTCAGCAGTGTAAGCTTTAGGCAAAAAGCTTAACTAACTTCATGACTTAGCAGAAAAGAGAAACTAGATTAAGACATAGGCATGTCTCATTAGTAAGGTTTAGTTAATAAGTATCTCTTAATTAATTTATAATTGAAGAAAAAATTAATTATTAGGAGTGTCTCTAACAACTAGAATTGATTTATTAAAAATTTAAGAAGATTTATCTTTCCATCAATTATCAATTTATAAAATTGATATTAAAAATTATTACTTTAACTATATTTATTTGTATTGATATTATTATAATTTTATTTGTTGTTACTTGATTTTAAATTTTAAATTTTTATTTTTATTTATAATTTATAAACCCCCATTTTATTTTTATTATTGGTTTCAAAAAGATTAAGTCATCAATTTTCTATAGATTTGATCCAATTTAATATTTTTATAATTAATTTTATTCAAATAATAAAAATTTTATTTTTGATAATTTCAACATTCCTCATTTATTGGAAAGGCATCATATATTGAATAAATAGAAAATAATTAAATGTTTGATAAATGAGTGGTTTTTGAATCTAGTAAAAACTAATTAGTTTTTGTGGAAGCTGATTAAATTTAGATATGCGTCCACCATATACTTTAATGCCTAATAATTTAAATTTAAATTTATAATACTAAGATTTTAAAAATAGCTCTAACAATATTAAAAAAATAATAATTTCTAGAAAGCGAAGAAAATAAATAAGAAATAGGAAATGGGCTCCACAAATTACGGCCTGTGTCTTTAACAGCCTACAAGGCGTGCTTATTATTTGGAGATGCGGTCCTCATTTGTTTCAATCTCATTTCTATTTGCTTTTGCCACAAAGTAAAAAAAAAAAAAAGTAAACTTTGACAAAGACGACACAGAATTTAGAATGACTTGAGGGTAAAGCAGTCTTTTCCTCAACCTTTCTTCATCTCATATTATTTTTATTTTAAACATACTTTTTCTATAATTTTTCCTAAGATGTTTATCATTTACTTTGCGATGATTGCTGATCAAATTATCAAAATTTTCAAGATAAATTGACAAACAAAAATATACAAAAATATGTAAAGTTTAGCACAAATTTATGTATTAAGCAAATAAAGTATTGAAGAAAATTATCTCTAAATTTTAAATTTTTTCTTTTTTCTTTCTTTTTTTTAAAGAAGGGCCCAGTAAAAACTTGATAGACTAAATACAGTGGAGGAGGGAGGTCAAATACAAAACCTTTTGATACAAAATTATTAAAATTTGTGTAAAATTTTACATTATTGGTGTCTACTATTTTAATATTGAACTTTTTTTTTGTTTGATGAATTTCTCAACTTCTAAAAATAATCTCATATAATTATTTTTAACCGTTTTTCAATCACCGATATAAGCTCTAATTTTACTTTATTTACAACTTCTCTGCTTCATTTGAAATTTTGTTTTAATTTAGTATTTAACACACCTAAAAAATTTTCTTCTTATTATTACTTTTTTCTAATCGAGAAATGATCAGAAATTGTTATGGTAATCGAGAAATGATTAAAAACACTAATTATTTTTTAAAAGTTCAAAAACTCATCAAATAAAAAAAATATTCAGTTACTAAGAGTATATTTTAAAAGTTTAGAAACTAATAATGTAAGTTTTTAATAAAATTTGACTATATATTATATTTGGCCATTCATTTTAGTGATTTAAAAAAAAACATATATATATATATATATAAATTAACTTGATTGTACATATCATTTTAATGAAAATAATGACATAAAATCTGATCCTTTAAAGATTTTTCTAAATCGGTCACTAACTAAATCAAAACAATATTATTGGAACAACCTTATTCAAATAATATGATTTTTATGCTTCTTAATATCATTCTCAAATTAAAATGATAATTAAATCAAATTTATTATACCAACTAAAGAAATAAAATTTTAATAATAACTTCTAATCCTAACTTAAATCCAGGTGATTAGGATTGAAATTTACTTTTTCATTAAATAAGTACATAGACATTTGTTTATTGAATTTCTATTTAAAAAATTGCACAATAATTGCCTATTACAAAGGCTATATCATTTTTTTCTTTAATTAAGCTGGTTGACCGTGGAAGAATTATGGCTCTCCTTATATGTTGGAGATTGCAGCATTTTTCAGGGTTGAGAGCCACTTTCTTTATCTGTTTATATGTCATCTTTATATATGTTTGGATTTATATTAAAAAAAATTGTTTTAATATTTTTTAATAAAGAGAATAAGTGAGAACTCAGTATTTATTTAAGGATAATAAAAATAAGATCTCATTAACCAATTTTTTCTATGATCTGATTTTTTTAAAAATTAAAATTTTAAATAAATCACTATAAATGTAAAAATAATCATTTATTAGTTTCATATATCACAATAAAAAAATAATAACATAACCATTCACTACAAAAATAAAGAATTTTACAATATATAATTGGAAATCGATTCAATATATAATTACCTGTTATTTGAATACAAAAACATATTAATATTTATATTAATAAATTTTACACTTTATATGAATATTAAAATTTTATTTTAGTTATAAATTATCAAAAATATTTTTATACAAATTATTAATTATATATATACAGAGTGAAAAAGATTTGGAGGGTTAAAATAGCTGTAAGTCTATCTTATGGTAATAACAATAATACCATTTTAAAGTAGGAGTGTTGTTAGCATTTGATTTTTATGAGATGAAAACCATGTTGCATTTCATGTTAGTGAATATGGACCTAAGGGAGTTAAAATGGGCTAATAATGATGAGCAAGATCTCAAATCATATAAGCTCACTTGGGGGACTCCATATTAGTGATTCAATAAGGGGAAAATGACAAGAGATGAAAATTTGAAGCCTTATATTCATTAACCACAAATAAAATAATCAACGAGTCCTACGCCTGGCTCACAACTCTTGCTTTAGCTCACAAGTCCATTGCCTATATTCATTGTTGCTCCTCAAGTTATTGTCAATTTCATTATGGACCATCTTAACATGAACAGGTTGATTAGGTAAGATTCTAAGCGTTGTAGAAATTGGGGACTCCCAACTGCGCCCCCTCCAAATGTATTTAAGATAATTCATTTGAGACATGGTGATGTTGACGTAGCCCATATTGGCGAAGAAGGCAAGCAAAAGAATATCGGCTAATATTTTGAACACCTATAAAGCATAGCAAAATTAGCTAAAAAAAACTCAAGTTACATGTTTTACTCACCACCATGGACATGTAAATCGAATTGCGCCTCATCAAGCTTATTAGTCATGTAGGTTATCCATATGCCGATAGTGTAATAATTTTGAAGAATGGAGCAATGCCTGAAGTCTTGATGCCTATTGGTATGAAGGTTGAGAGGAGGAGCCATAATCATTAATTTCTTTTATAGCTATATCTGTGACAAAGGAAAATAGATAATCAGTCAAAAGGAATAGGGGAACAAGAAGATTATGAGAATAAGAAGGGAACTATCTGAAGCAAAAAGAGGCTTCTAAAAAAGTTTTTCAGAGTAACTTAACTAACTTGATCCAAATTCAAAAGAGTTTTTGCCAATATTGAAGGAAGAAAATTTTTTCAATCCCTCATTTTGTCTAAAGCCCAAAAATGGAATATTCCCCTCGTTCATTCACAAAAAAAATGAGAAACTAGGCAATAACACAAAAAGCTAAGAGATTGACTTTATTCATGTTTGGGGCATCTCTCAAATCGATTAATCTCTTTAAGTTCAGAGATTTTTACGATTCTAGGAGCTTTCACAATTGGTCCATGGTTGGTGAAAAGGTGTTGAATATAACATCTAGAAAAAGAGTGACCAGTAAAGGTAGAATAAAAAAAGTAAACTTCAAAAAAATAACCTAAAAATAACATCGAATTCCTCAATCAATGGAGAAAGCTCATGGTCTCTAAAATGAAAAACCATAATCTTAGGGATTCCAGAAATATGAAGCAATTCTTAGTAAAGGAATATTATTTATTGTGAGTATCAAGTGCTTGAAAATTCCTAAGACCATATTTCGTAGTGTAGTCCATTGGAAAGGGGGGAGATTAGTTAGTGCATAGTGCAATTGGGGAAGAAAGGAAATAGACATGTTGAATTTCTTGGTGAAACATCAGAAAAAATGACTAGGTTTTTGGAAAAAGTTGATGAAGTTACAAAATTAATTGGAAAATTAATATTATTTATTTATGAGGTATTGATAAACTACTGAAGGCAAAAAAGGCCTTTTCATAGGGTTCTAGAGGTAATTGCATCACAAAATGAAAGGAAAATTAAAGTTAATAAGTTTAAGTAGGACCTGGATAGAACCACCACGCATATCATCTATCCTACCACATAGCAATTCCCTCCATACATGCAGATGTTCTTCTAAAAAAAATAAAAATTGGGCAAAGTAAAAGTGAAAAAGGAACTCAAGGTTTAAGGGTACTCTCCAAACATAAAAGGCATCCCATATGCAACATAATGAAGAATAAAACATATTCCTTCTCATTAAAACTCCAAAAAGAATGTTTATAAAGTATAAAAGGAAAAAAAAATACAATATGTAAAAAAAAGGGGAAATCCTATAGCAACTCTTCATCATTAGAAGAATCATCCTTTTCCTCTGGGGTAGGGTCCTATTGTACCTCTATGTCCACATCAACTCTAGCCACAGGGGCTCCAAATTAAGTTCTCTCTTTCATATCCTCAATGATTTTATCCATATTAATACCAAAGTCCTCTAATCACTCTCAAAGAGCATTATTAATGATAACTTCCAAGGCCTTCTAATAGCTCTTGCAAAGCATTATTAATGATTAGATATTTTTTTCTCTTCGACATAAGCATACTGCAAAGTAAAGATGGATGGATCTATGTTAGATGTATTTGCATATAGAAGCATTTTAGGATCATGCATATATGGACAATATCTCTAGACTCTGTAGGCTCCGCTGATTCTTTAGCCCCTCATAGTACTACTTCAAAAAGACCTTAGCCAAGTCCCTCCACTCTTTTGTAATGGACTTCTCAAGCCCATGATATTAGCTAGTTGCAAACTCTTTTGAAGATAAAAGGGGAAGAGGTGGGTCACCTATTTTTCTGTAAGCCCTGTTATGGTCATTATAGCAATCTACTACCTTAGGTGCATTTTAGGATTGCCATTGCTATTAAATCTTCTTATGTTTAGCATCTTGAACTTGGAAGGCAATTGTTCATACCCCATGAGGTTGAGGGAAGTAAAGTCCTCCACTTCATCTTCCATCTTACCCTTAGCCAACTTCTTCTTCCATCTTACTCTTAGCCAACTTCTTCTTCCATCTTACCCTTAGCCAACTTTATCTTCCATCTTACCCATAACCAACTTTATCTCTTCAATTTCCACCCTCATGTCAAATTTTACTTAGGCTTGTTGTTTCTCCTTACCCTTATTGGTGAGGAGGTAGTCTTCAAGGTCATCAAATTCCTTCTCTTCTTCATTTTTCTTTTTAGCCACTTCCTTTTGAGGGTAGGCCCCCGAATCTTTGCATTTTCCCTTTCCCAAATTTTCAAACCTAGTCTCTATTTTAACCATTATCCTTTGATTGTTGATTTCAAATACATCGCTCGAGAACTTTTCTAATACTTTGTATTCATTAGCTTTGTTGGTGTCAATTTGGGTTGACATGATTGATGCTTGATCATCATATTTCCTCTTCAAAGGGTTAAATTGATCTATAGTGGTACAAAAAAGGGTTAGTGGGCTTAGCTTGATCTATGCATGTATGCATGTGTGATTGTTGTGATGTAAGCATTCTCCTTATAACCTTATTCCTCCCACACAAGGTCAAATTCAATTTCAATCTTAACCTAAAGGTTTTAGCTTGAATATCAACAAGGGATAGACAAGCGCTACACATAAGCATGATTTTGACTTTGATTGTAACATCCCCTGACAATTCTCATTAGAACTATTAGAGAATGTTACTCGATATACTGTCAATACTCTAATCAATTCATTTGCAAAGTTCTCTTTTCAAAATGTTACTAACAAAAATCTTTAAATAATAATACAATCTGTATAATACAATACTTATAAATTCAATATTTAAACCAATCTCCAATATCTCCAATAATCCAAATACTAATTATAAATCATATAACCATCATAAGTTCGTCAAGTCAAATAAATATATAATACATTGCTTTATTTGATAATCATTCTCTAAAATCTCAAACTTCGTCCTCTAAATACATATATTCCTTTTATGTTTACAAATTTGTACAATCTCTCAAATAGCCAAACTAAATTGTATATATACATTTTATAACTTATGAGTACAATATACAAAAGATCTCTATATGTATTGTAGGTAATTTTCTGAGATCCTTAATTTCACTTTTTGACTTGCTTCGATGACCTGATACCTGCATGTCAGAAAATAATTATAACATGCTACGCAAAGCTTAGTGGTGCTTGTATAAACATATTTTGTCACTTAATATTAAAGAAAAATACTTATGAAAATATAGTAATAATACTCAGTTTTAATAAACATTTCAATATATTAAATATTTTCAATAATAAACCAACATAATATTTTGTTTACACAAAATAATAACTTTAACTCTATAAAAAGTTATAATGTTACACTACACTTTTGGTATTACAACTTTTCTCTTTTTGAATCATTTTATTTAAGACTTACTTTTTCATTTGTTTACATTGTTCATATTTACACTTATTTATTTTTCAGTAGGTCTTACTTTTCAGTTTCATATATAGGATAATTTCATTCAATATATAATTTTGGCACTTAGATTTAGTACTATATTTTGGAGCACTTTGTATCATATACCATTATATAACTTTCAGTCATTATAACTCTTAGAAAGTTATTGATCAATTCAATATTTTGAATGTAACATTTTTATTCCGTGCATTAGAACTTTCACTTGGAAACATTAATATATACATTATCAATCACTTTCACATTGTAACAAAGTAAGTCGATTTTAAGTAATTGACTTATATTATTATTTTGCATTTCTTCCATTATTCACATCATATTCACATATATTTTTAATTTAGTTAACTTTATTAAATATGTCCATACATACTGAACTCAGATCATAGGTTTGGACAATAGGTTAGTGTAGCAATTTTAATGTCAAATCTCAAGAATGTATAATGACTATTATGTCCACTGTCACTGATGACATAATGTGTCCATTAATGGCACGAGATGCCCACTATTATTATGGCTATGCTTTCTCTAGCTAGCCATTTAATCCAAAGCTAAATCTAAAATCAGTATGATTTGGATAATTCATTAGTTTTACAGACAATAATTAAAAACATAGTAATTTAAAGATAATAGTTAAAAACATAGTAATTTAAAGAAACAAGAAAGATCAAACTCTTATTCTTCTTTGGATTGATGAAGAGCTCAGCTTGGAACTTTGAATTTCTTCTTGAAGCCAAATTTCACTATTTTTTTCTCTGAAGAAAATCTAATTTCTAACGAAACTATTACAATTTTGGAGTAATTTTTACCATGGATCAATTGTTGCCTTTGAAGCTTGAAGAATGCATGCTTATATAGAGGTTTGGAGGGCTTCTTTTCATAATGGGAAGTGACTTGAAACAACCCCACCCTAAAACATGGAGGATTTTACTCTTTAAAATAAGGTGCCTACCACTTTTATGAACTCATGGTCGTGGCTTTTGGTGGCTATGGGTGTGGCCTAGTGGATATGTGCTATCTTGCCAACTTTTTGATGCTTTTTTGTCTCCCACGGGCATGGCTTTTGGTGGCTACGACCGTACCTTTCATTTAATTTATGTGACTTTGGCTTTTCTCTTCTCTTCCTTTTTGGACAGTGAGTGTTTCTATCCCCCAGTCATGGCTATTGGATTGCCATGGTCGTGGGATTGAAAATGATTCTGGAACTCCATCTTCTTTTATTTTCTCTCTTGGGCAGTAGCATTTTCATTCCCATAGGCGTGGTCCTTAGAATTCCATGACCGTGGGATTTGAAATGGATCTGGATCTATTAGATTTCTTATTTTCTCTAGTTGGCAGACTCATTTTGAAACCCATTGTCCTGGAATTCGATAGCCATAGGCGTGGCAATTGACTTCTCTGTATTTTTGCCCACTTTTCTCCAGTTTTGCATGAATTTTAATTAGAATCCTATATTTTGATCTTCCATACTAGAATAAGGGAAATTCTAACTTTTAGCAAAATAAATTCATCAAATTCAATTAAAAATGATTAAAAATAAAGTTAGAATAATTCAAAATATTAGTCAAAATATAATTCTATTAAGCTTTAGGTATGAGTGGTTGAGTTTCTACAGTTTGCAACATAGCAAAGGCTTTGTTTCACAGAAGGTTGTGGTTCCAGCAGAAGAATTTGATTCCTCACTACTTCAAAGGAATCATTCATTCCCATGAGAAATTTTATTAATTTGTTTGAAGATTCCAAATCAACAAGTCTTTTGTTTACATTGCAAGTACATTTTCCACATTCACAAGATGGCGTAGGTTTCAGCCTATTCAAATCATCCTATAGCGTGGACAGATTTTAAAATACGATATGAGTTCATTATTTCCCTGATCCACCATATTAATTTGTCTACGAATCTGGAATACCTGTGGTCCATTGCTTATTCCAAATTGCTCCTCAATTTGATGCCACAGTGCCTTTGCAGTTGGACAATACAAGAAATTTTCAGCTAATTCCTTTGTCAAATAGCCTAATATCGAGCATCTAACCATATAATCATGCTTCCTCCAGTTAGAATACTCAGCATATGATTCATTAGGTTTTCCAATTTATTCCTCGCTCCTAACGAAATCTTAACTGAAACACTCCAAGAATGGTAATTAGCTCCTGATAATGGAGCCGTCACCAACGAGAAGGTTGTATTCTCCATCGTCGTGACATTATTGCACGATGTGTTCGCCTGAACCTGAGTAGGCTGAATTACTTCTGGTACTTCCATGAAAGAATAACAGAAACAGTAAAACAAATTGGTAAAATAGTAGATCGATTATGATAATCGATTTTGGTAATCAATCAAGAGCAAACCCTAGAGACTTGAAAACCTAAAACTATGATACCATGAAGAAAACGTAAAATAGAAGTTGAAAATGTTACAGAGCAAACAAGTTTCTGGAATTCAATAATCTCGAATAATAGAGCATAGCAGAGGTCTTTATATACAAGATGCCAGCTACTGTAAATATGCCAGCTAAGCTAACAAACTAACTAATCTTGTATATTTATAAGTTTGCCACACTAACTAACTGACTAATCTAAAAATAACTTATTTCTACAATATGTAATTTTAAGTGATAAAAATTTAGTATATGTTTGATTCAACAATTCCGATTAGTTGTTCTTGTAATGAAAAATTAACAATTAAAAATATTAATTATAATTTTAAATTGTCAGTCATTAGATTTTGAAATGCCATTATACGGCAATACATTTTTATTTAATGATTGAAAGTTTAAATATAATTACTTATCCTCAATTACTCATCCAAATCGATAAATATTGTTATTGAACAAAAAATATATATATTTTTTGTTTTTTTAATTATTCAAAGGTCATTTATTGTATTTTTTCCCTATTTATTATATATATATATATATATATATATACTATTTATATTGTTTTAGAGTGACAAAGGTTGGATAATACTCAATTTGGTACTTATGATTTCACATTTTTCCTATTTCTTGCTATAAATATTTTTAACTAATTAAAGGATAATAACAAAATATATTAGTTCCTTCTAACAATTTGAAAGTTTTATAGAAATTATTCATTGTTTATTTTTCAAATATTTCTTTTTTAATTTACAAAGAAATACTAATCCATTTTCAATTAATATAGTTAAAATATTCAATCATATGAAATAATTTTTTAGTGTGAGAGAAATTTCATATAAAAAATGTATATTTAGTGAGATACATATAAATGAAAAAAAAAAATCGTAAATTCAATTATTTAAAATTTTGGATTGGAATGCTCTTAACATTATTGCAATTAATAAATCAAAATATTTCATCAAATTTCTTCTTTAATTATTATTATTATTATTATTGTTATTACCACTATTTATTTATTTGTATCGATCAAAGATATCATCCAATAAATACTAAGGTAATTTTTGTTTCTTCAATTATATTTGAATGTGAGAAAGATATATGATGAAAAAGACTACTTGAAAAATTGAGATGGAAAAATGCAGAAACTTCTGATACATCACTCTCCTTCAAAAGCTGAAGGACCCAAAACTCATGTGTCTCTAAGCAATTAATTTCAAAAAAAAATCTCTCCGCTCTTCCAAGTTCTCAAGCTTATATGGAAAAATCACAGCCACACATTCACATACCTGATATCAGGGCATTATATTACACAATTTTTATAATAATAATAATAATAATAATAATAATAATAATAATAATTAATATTATTGATGATAATAATAATTATAAGAATAATAATTAATGAGAGGGATTAAAAATCTCTCATTGCTAGCTAGCTCAAGTACAAAATCTACAAGGCAAACTGTCCAATTGTTTGGACTACAAGTCCAATGCTAATTTTTTTCTTTTCTTTTTTTATTTTTTTAGGAGTATGGTGTTTTCATATTTTTAGGATATTTAGAACAATTCCAAATGAGTACTGCTAGATCATTTGAGAAAAACATTTTGGCAGTTTATTGCTATAGATAACTATAAAAGTACAAAGATTTTATAATTTATAATATGATCCTGAAATTAAACTTAAACCGTATAACGTTTACATTTTATCATAATTTATCATATCTAAGAAAATTATATGCAAACAAAAATAAACATTAAAGGTTATATTGTATTATTTTAGTACCATTACATATGAATATTCTTGATGAATATACAAATATATTACTGATATTGTAAAATATTTATGATTATTTTATTTAAAACTTTTAGTTACTTGATTTATAAAAATAGTGCATGAATTATATATTTCATTTCAAATCTTTCATTTTTAATAAGAGATGTTATTTTATCTTATAAAATATTGATGTGTGATTTTTGTAAATTATCTAAGTTTGAAAATGTTGCTAGCATGTTGTATTATATTTCTTTAAAAATAATCTCCAAATTGAGGAAAACAAAGCAAGAACTCTACATTTTCTAACTAATGTGATGTGGCTTTTCAACGTTGATAATGGATTTTAGGTAATATATTTCTTTTTCATTATTGAAATTGAATCTGGTTTTTGATATTTGATAAGATGTTTGTTATCTTAAGGTGTTGTTAGAAGATTATGTATGATTCGATCTAATGAGATATTTCTAGAAAAGTGAATCTGGTTATTATCAATAGACTAAACTAAAAGGAAGACTGACGGATTGATACTTTCTTTTTGTATCAACAGGTCGACTAATTATGTTTGTAAGCTTATATAATTGTGGATATAAATTGTCTTAAGATTTTATGGGGACAGTGAAAATGTAATAAGTAATTTGGTGTTGTAATATCCTCATTTATGCCCTAGAAGTTTTGCATGTTGTTGTTGTTGTTGTTATTGGATTGTTGGTTTAAATTGAGAAAGAAAAGTATAAGTGTTTTGGGAAAGAATTTAGGGTTTAGAGACAAGTTTATATGTTGTGTATATTGTGATATATATAACATATAAAATGGTCAAAGGGAGAGTCAAAGTGTTGGTTAGTGGAAGAAGATATTTTCTTGTTGAGTGTGAAAGTTCATATATGGGCTCATATAAGACAAAAGGTTAGTTATAGGGTTAAGGGCCTTGAGGTAATTTACTTTTGGAAATTTTGTGGTGGAGATTAAAAGGAAGATTGACTTTGTGATTCTTGATCATTTTCTCTTCCTCTTGATGGTAGTGGCCGGCTCTCCATTAGAAAAAGGGAAGGAGAAGTGTTCTTGATAGTAAGATCAAGATTGAAGGGAGAATTGAAGAATCAAGTTGAAGATTTGTGGAATTTCTTCACTTTAGGTAAGTAATTTCTTGTTTTCTTTTATTAATTTGGAAATTGTGGTTAAGGTGTATTGAGAATTGTTGAGATGATGATTTAGTGTGTTGATGTGTGTTTATAAGTGTTAGAGTTGATTGTAAGTTAAAAATTGGAGGTTGTGTTGGTTTGGTTGTGATTATGGAAAAATAAGTGAAGATTGATAGTGGAAAATCAAGAGTAGAGTTTGAGTTAGGGTTTTGAGATGGTGTTTGTTTAATTGTGATATTAAGGTGTTTTAAAGTGATTATTGTAATGAATATGTATTTAGAACATTGATGATGCTCATTTGAAGCATGTGGTATGATGTATATTGAGTTTTAATGCATTTGGAAGAGAGTTGGTTAGAATTAGGGTTTTGGTTTTGGGAGACACGGCCAAAGGCCATGTGAGACACGGCCAAGTCATATGATTTTGGACGTGTTGGACTAATTTTGGGTGACATAGCCGTGTTCCCAAGCCGTGTGAGCTACTGTGAGTTTTGGTTGAAGAGACACGGCCGTGTCCCTAAGCCGTGTTTGCTACTGCCAAAGTTGAATTGAGAGACACGGCCACAAGCTTGGCCGTGTCCCTCATGTGTGCTGCCCGTGTCCATCAAATGAGTTGGTTAGGGTTTTGTTTCTTTGTTCTTTTTGCATTGTTTTGGTTCTTCAAAGGTGGGTTGGTTCTTAAACCTAACCCTAAAACACTTTAAACACACTTGAATCAATGAATGAACTAATCAAATGCATATGGAAGATCCTAAAGCTATGAATCATATAAGTTGTTCTTTGCCCTAATTGCATTGTTGAGATTTAAACAAGGTTATGTTATGCATTGTGAAAGGTATTGTATTTTATGAGTAATGTACCTTGAAATGTTGTATCAAAGATGAAATGATAATTCAAATAAGATATGATATGAGACAATGCCATTGTGTTTGGCTATGATGAATGATGCTATATGATGATAATATTGAGAGAATGAAGGCATGTTTGCCTAAATGTTGATGAGAATTGAGAATGGAAATGATAATTGATATGTAAATGAATTGTGTGGCTAATGTGTTATTCCATTTTCAGAGTATGTTATTGGTGGCATGCCTAATGATAGTAACAATCTCTTGAAGTTAGGTTGGATTGAATCCTTGAAGCCTAATTGAGATGTTACCACCCTTGAAGCTAGGTTGGGTTAGTTCTTGAAGCCAAGTTGGGTAGAAGCTTAGCATGCTTTGCTCCCCTTGAAGCTTGGTTGAACTTAATCCTTGAAGCCTAGTTGGGTCTATGATATTGATATTGATAAATGTGATGATAGAACCAAAACATTAACTCTGAAAATTGAATGGCATATTAGTGTGTCTTGGGCCCATGCTTGTCTATGGTTAATGTGAGTCATGAATGATGTTTGTTTTGCTTTGTATTGATGATTAAATGAATACTAATGAGGTATATGAAAAGATAATAAAATGTGATATGTAATGTGAAAGTATATTGTTAATTTTGCATATATGATGTTACATATATATTATGGTTTGAGAAATGACATTACATTGCACGAAGTCATATCATTAGCATGATTATCTTACTAAGCCCTTGGCTTAGCGCGATAGTGTTTAATCGCGCAGGTGATAGAACTGTTAGAATCGAACCCGAGAGCTCTTCGAGACCGAGTGAGGGTAGACATTGAAGAGTTGATTTTGGAGACTTAAAGATCAAAGGAGATTTGCCAATCATGTATAACTCTTTTTATATTTTGTAATGTATTGATTAAATGTACATATTTGTATATTTGTAAATATGGAATTAAGTGTTTTCAAATATGTAAATATTTTATGACTTCCGCTGTGAAATAACTATATGTATGTATATATATATCTAATGTGTTTTATTTTAAAAGTAAATGATCTACTTTTCTATATTATATAATGATAATAGTATTGTATCTATTTAAATGTTTTGAATGTTGAAGAAAACCGTAGCATCCCTATGTTTGGTGCACTTATGCTACATGGTTGTAGTTGTAGTGTGTGTGCATTGGATGTGGGGGTGTTACAATTGTTTTGGTATCAGAGCCTAGGTTTGAGATTCTCAACCTAGGTAATATGTTATAAAAAGAATATTTTGAATTAAAAAGTGAGTTTTTGAAAGAAAATACATGTTTGGGATTGGCAATCTTTGATCTTTAATAAGGTGTGTCCTGTTGTGTTTGCAGTATTAGGTGTTGATGGATTCTCATTTGAGACAGTCAGTTGAGGGCAGTGAGGAGAGTGTTGCTCCTGATGAGGGAGCTAGGGTTGTTAGTGTTGGGGAGGCACCTGCTTCGGTGTCGGGGAGACCAACTGGTGAGGAGGTTCCACCAGCTTGGTTTGTGCATATGATGGAGACTTTCAGGCAAGCGCCAGTACAACCAGTGCCACCACCCCCTCAGTCTTTGGTGCCAGTGAGGCACTATGACAAGTTAAGGAAGTATGGAGCTGAGGATTTTATTGGTACCACTGATCCAGCTGTGGCAGAACAGTGGCTTGACAAAGTTCAGAGGATCTTTATTCAGTTACAAGCCACCCCTGAGGAAAAGTTTGACTATGCAAGATCTTTGCTACAGAAGGATGCCTACGATTGGTGGAAGACTGTGCCACATTCCATGGAAGATCCACCAACTTTGTCATATGCAGATTTCTTGAGGGAATTCGAGTTGAAATATACTCCTAGGGAGTATAAGGATATGAAGAAGATGGAATTCTTGAGCTTGAAGCAAGATAACAAGACTGTTACTAAGTATGAAGTTGAGTTTATTCGACTGAGTCAGTATGCTGGGGGCATCATTGCTGATGAGATTGATAGATGCCGGCGATTTCAGGAGGGATTGAGGCCCTCGATCATGTGTTTAGTGGCTGGATCTCGATATCACGATTTCTCCCAGTTAGTGGAAGCAGCTCGAAGTGTAGAGCGAGCTCAAGTGATTGCAGCTGCTTCAGAGGATGAGGTTAGGGTGAGAAGGCCCCAGTTTGAGGCAGGGTCTTCTTCAGTGAAGAGGGGTAGAGGAAGCTTTGTTCCTCGGAGTATTAGGAGCCAGAGACCAGCAGGTAGATCAGTGCAGTTCCAGAGACAAAGATTCAGACCTGCAGCTTCAGTGGCAAGTGCTCCAACCCCTATGGTTCAGAGATCCACCTTACCTATTTGCATCCATTGTGGGAGGCCCCATGGTGGTCCATGTTGGAAAGCTGGTGTTGCTGGGGTATGTTTCAGGTGTGGGTCACCGGATCACTTTGTGAGAGATTGCCCTGAGAGGCAGAGGCAGATGTCAGTTGATTCTGCCGCTTCTCGAGCCAGTGTGAGGGGAGGCAGAGGTGCCAGCCGAGGTGGTAGAGCAGGGTTCAGTTCTAGAGGTGGTGCTGCACCCAGGGAGACTAGACCGGAGGAGGTTGGTTCTTCCCAGAGGATGTATGTTATGCAGAGACAGCCGGATGCATCGGCGGTCATAGCTGGTACTTTTTCTTTATTTGATACTGCAGTACTTGCTTTGATTGATCCGGGCTCCACCCATTCTTATATTAGTGCATCTGTATTGCCTGTGTTTGATGTGCATGCTGAGTCCCTAGGATTTGATGTTTTGGTGACAAATCCGTTAGGGCATAGTGTGATTGTGAGTA
Source organism: Garcia nutans (assembly GCA_947685225.1). Classification (NCBI taxonomy): domain Eukaryota; kingdom Viridiplantae; phylum Streptophyta; class Magnoliopsida; order Malpighiales; family Euphorbiaceae; genus Garcia; species Garcia nutans. Next base: position 54,161,026 of record CANTUV010000007.1, read on the forward strand.
AAGTGCATCGGGATAGTGCAGTGAGGGTGCAGGGTGAGGAGTTCCTTGGAGATTTGATTGAGATGCCATTTAAGGAATATGATGTGATTTTAGGCATGGATTGGCTATCTCGACATGGAGCTGTGGTGGATTGTAAAAAGAAAATTGTTTCTTTGAGAACCGGTGATGGGAGAGAGGTGATAGTATCTAATGAGCAGGAACAGTTAGCCTCCTTATTTGTTTCAGCTGTTGCAGCCCGGAGGTTGATTAGGAAGGGGTGTGAAGCCTATCTTGCTCATGTGGTAGATACTAGAGTGAAGGGTTCTCCTATTGATAGCATTGCCACAGTTGCAGAGTTCCCTGATGTTTTTCCAGAGGAGTTGACAGGATTGCCTCCTGAGAGAGAGGTGGAGTTCGGTATCGAGCTGTTGCCGGGTACCACTCCTATCTCCATTACTCCTTACAGAATGGCACCAGCAGAATTGAGGGAGTTGAAAGTGCAATTACAGGAGCTGTTGGATAAAGGATTCATTCGCCCCAGTGTTTCTCCTTGGGGAGCTCCTGTGCTCTTTGTAAAGAAGAAGGATGGTACTATGAGGTTGTGCATCGACTATAGGCAATTGAACAAGGTGACCATTAAAAATAAGTATCCTTTGCCTAGAATCGATGATCTCTTTGATCAGTTGAAGGGAGCGTCAGTATTCTCTAAGATTGATCTGAGATCGGGGTACCATCAGCTGAGAGTCAGAGCTGAAGATGTTCCGAAGACTGCATTTCGGACCAGGTATGGGCATTATGAATTTTTAGTTATGCCTTTTGGTCTGACGAATGCACCTGCAGCTTTTATGGATTTGATGAATAGGGTGTTTAGGCCCTATTTGGATCAGTTTGTAGTGGTCTTCATCGATGATATTCTGGTGTATTCGAGGAATGAAGAGGAACATGATTTGCATCTGCGGATTGTGTTGCAGATTTTGAGAGAGAAGCAACTATTTGCCAAATTGTCGAAGTGTGAGTTCTGGTTGGATCAGGTAGCTTTTCTCGGACATATTGTTTCAGCAGAAGGCATTAGAGTTGATCCGAGTAAAGTTGAAGCCATTTTGAATTGGAGTCCACCCAAGTCTGTGACAGAGGTTAGAAGTTTTCTGGGTTTGGCAGGCTATTACCGGCGGTTTGTGAAAGGATTTTCTTTGATAGCTACTCCACTCACCAGATTGCTTCGTAAGGGAGTGAGGTTTTTGTGGACAGATCAGTGTCAGGCTAGCTTTGAACAGTTGAGAGATTTGTTGACTCAAGCGCCTGTTCTCACTTTACCTGTAGAAGGCCAACCCTATGTGATCTACAGTGATGCTTCACATAGAGGTTTGGGGTGTGTATTGATGCAGGAAGGGAAAGTTATAGCTTATGCATCTCGACAGTTGAAACCGCATGAGCTTAACTATCCTACCCATGATTTGGAGTTGGCTGCCATTGTGTTTGCATTAAAGATTTGGCGCCATTATCTGTTTGGGGAGAAATGTTTCATTTACACTGATCACAAGAGTTTGAAGTATTTGGGTGTTCAGAAAGAGCTCAACCTTCGGCAGAGGAGATGGTTAGAATTGATTAAAGACTACGACTGTTTGATAGATTATCATCCAGGTAAAGCAAATGTGGTTGCTGATGCCTTAAGTCGGAAGTCTTTAGCTGGTTTAACAGTTTACTCGCTCTCGTTGCTTGTTGAGTTGAGAGCATTGCGTGCCAGTTTTGTACCTTGTGATGATGGTGCATTATTGGCACAGTTACAATTGAAGCCTGTTTTGTTGGATCAGATCAAAGAGGCTCAGTTAGCTGATAAGAAGATTCAGAAGATTGTTTTAGATTGTGAGAGTGGAAAGACTAGAGATTTTGTTGTGAAGGATGATGGGAGCCTATGGTTTAAGAATAGATTGTGTGTACCCGATAATGCTGACTTGAAGAGGATCATTTTAGAGGAAGCTCATCAGTCTTTATTTGCTATGCATCCGGGTAATACGAAGATGTATCATGATTTGAGACAGCATTATTGGTGGATTGGGTTGAAGAGAGACATTGCTGAGTTTGTATCAAAATGTCTCACTTGTCAGAAGGTTAAAGCAGAGCATCAAGTTCCCACTGGGTTACTTCAACCGTTGTCAGTGCCAGAGTGGAAGTGGGAAAGAGTGACAATGGACTTTGTGTCTGGGTTGCCTTTGACACAAAGGAGACATGATGCTATATGGGTGATTGTGGATAGATTAAATAAGACAGCTCATTTCCTTCCGGTTCGGATGGATTACTCTTTGGAGAGGTTGGCTGAGCTATACATCCATGAGATTGTGAGATTGCATGGTGTTCCAACTTCTTTAGTGTCTGATCGAGATCCCAGGTTTACTTCGAGATTTTGGAAGAGTTTGCATGGTGCTTTGGGTTCTCGACTGCATTTCAGTACTGCTTTTCATCCACAGACGGATGGACAGTCTGAGAGGGTGATACAGATCATTGAGGATATGTTGAGAAGCTGTGTCATTGATTTCACTGGAAGTTGGGATAGATTCTTACCTCTTGTGGAGTTTGCTTATAATAACAGTCACCAGTCCAGCATCGAAATGGCCCCATTCGAGGCATTGTATGGCAGACGGTGTAGGACACCTCTGTGTTGGAGTGAGCTTGGTGATGATAAATTGATTGGGCCTGATTTGATTCAAGAAACTGAAGAGAAAGTAAAGTTGATTCGAGGCAGATTGAAAACAGCTTCAGACCGACAGAAGTCTTATGCAGATCTGAAGAGGAGAGATATTCAGTTTGATGTTGGAGATAAGGTATTTTTGAAGGTATCTCCTTGGAAGAAGATTTTGAGGTTCGGTCGAAAAGGAAAATTGAGTCCTCGTTTCATCGGACCGTATGAAGTGTTAGAAAGAGTTGGGCCAGTGGCGTATAGACTTGCTTTGCCACCTGAGTTGGATCGTATTCATAATGTGTTCCATGTATCTATGTTGAGGAGGTACAGGTCAGATCCATCTCATGTGTTGCCATTTGAATCTATTGAAGTGAGCCCAGACTTGTCATTTGAAGAGGAACCAGTTGCTATCTTGGCACGGGAAGTGAAAGAATTGAGGAACAAGAGAGTACCATTGGTGAAGATTCTTTGGAAGAATCATGCAAAAGAAGAAGCAACATGGGAAAGTGAGCAGACTATGCGAGAGCAATATCCTCAATTGTTTCAGAATTGATTTCAGGTAATTTCGAGGACGAAATTTCTTTTTAGAGGGGAAGAATTGTAATATCCTCATTTATGCCCTAGAAGTTTTGCATGTTGTTGTTGTTGTTGTTATTGGATTGTTGGTTTAAATTGAGAAAGAAAAGTATAAGTGTTTTGGGAAAGAATTTAGGGTTTAGAGACAAGTTTATATGTTGTGTATATTGTGATATATATAACATATAAAATGGTCAAAGGGAGAGTCAAAGTGTTGGTTAGTGGAAGAAGATATTTTCTTGTTGAGTGTGAAAGTTCATATATGGGCTCATATAAGACAAAAGGTTAGTTATAGGGTTAAGGGCCTTGAGGTAATTTACTTTTGGAAATTTTGTGGTGGAGATTAAAAGGAAGATTGACTTTGTGATTCTTGATCATTTTCTCTTCCTCTTGATGGTAGTGGCCGGCTCTCCATTAGAAAAAGGGAAGGAGAAGTGTTCTTGATAGTAAGATCAAGATTGAAGGGAGAATTGAAGAATCAAGTTGAAGATTTGTGGAATTTCTTCACTTTAGGTAAGTAATTTCTTGTTTTCTTTTATTAATTTGGAAATTGTGGTTAAGGTGTATTGAGAATTGTTGAGATGATGATTTAGTGTGTTGATGTGTGTTTATAAGTGTTAGAGTTGATTGTAAGTTAAAAATTGGAGGTTGTGTTGGTTTGGTTGTGATTATGGAAAAATAAGTGAAGATTGATAGTGGAAAATCAAGAGTAGAGTTTGAGTTAGGGTTTTGAGATGGTGTTTGTTTAATTGTGATATTAAGGTGTTTTAAAGTGATTATTGTAATGAATATGTATTTAGAACATTGATGATGCTCATTTGAAGCATGTGGTATGATGTATATTGAGTTTTAATGCATTTGGAAGAGAGTTGGTTAGAATTAGGGTTTTGGTTTTGGGAGACACGGCCAAAGGCCATGTGAGACACGGCCAAGTCATATGATTTTGGACGTGTTGGACTAATTTTGGGTGACATAGCCGTGTTCCCAAGCCGTGTGAGCTACTGTGAGTTTTGGTTGAAGAGACACGGCCGTGTCCCTAAGCCGTGTTTGCTACTGCCAAAGTTGAATTGAGAGACACGGCCACAAGCTTGGCCGTGTCCCTCATGTGTGCTGCCCGTGTCCATCAAATGAGTTGGTTAGGGTTTTGTTTCTTTGTTCTTTTTGCATTGTTTTGGTTCTTCAAAGGTGGGTTGGTTCTTAAACCTAACCCTAAAACACTTTAAACACACTTGAATCAATGAATGAACTAATCAAATGCATATGGAAGATCCTAAAGCTATGAATCATATAAGTTGTTCTTTGCCCTAATTGCATTGTTGAGATTTAAACAAGGTTATGTTATGCATTGTGAAAGGTATTGTATTTTATGAGTAATGTACCTTGAAATGTTGTATCAAAGATGAAATGATAATTCAAATAAGATATGATATGAGACAATGCCATTGTGTTTGGCTATGATGAATGATGCTATATGATGATAATATTGAGAGAATGAAGGCATGTTTGCCTAAATGTTGATGAGAATTGAGAATGGAAATGATAATTGATATGTAAATGAATTGTGTGGCTAATGTGTTATTCCATTTTCAGAGTATGTTATTGGTGGCATGCCTAATGATAGTAACAATCTCTTGAAGTTAGGTTGGATTGAATCCTTGAAGCCTAATTGAGATGTTACCACCCTTGAAGCTAGGTTGGGTTAGTTCTTGAAGCCAAGTTGGGTAGAAGCTTAGCATGCTTTGCTCCCCTTGAAGCTTGGTTGAACTTAATCCTTGAAGCCTAGTTGGGTCTATGATATTGATATTGATAAATGTGATGATAGAACCAAAACATTAACTCTGAAAATTGAATGGCATATTAGTGTGTCTTGGGCCCATGCTTGTCTATGGTTAATGTGAGTCATGAATGATGTTTGTTTTGCTTTGTATTGATGATTAAATGAATACTAATGAGGTATATGAAAAGATAATAAAATGTGATATGTAATGTGAAAGTATATTGTTAATTTTGCATATATGATGTTACATATATATTATGGTTTGAGAAATGACATTACATTGCACGAAGTCATATCATTAGCATGATTATCTTACTAAGCCCTTGGCTTAGCGCGATAGTGTTTAATCGCGCAGGTGATAGAACTGTTAGAATCGAACCCGAGAGCTCTTCGAGACCGAGTGAGGGTAGACATTGAAGAGTTGATTTTGGAGACTTAAAGATCAAAGGAGATTTGCCAATCATGTATAACTCTTTTTATATTTTGTAATGTATTGATTAAATGTACATATTTGTATATTTGTAAATATGGAATTAAGTGTTTTCAAATATGTAAATATTTTATGACTTCCGCTGTGAAATAACTATATGTATGTATATATATATCTAATGTGTTTTATTTTAAAAGTAAATGATCTACTTTTCTATATTATATAATGATAATAGTATTGTATCTATTTAAATGTTTTGAATGTTGAAGAAAACCGTAGCATCCCTATGTTTGGTGCACTTATGCTACATGGTTGTAGTTGTAGTGTGTGTGCATTGGATGTGGGGGTGTTACAGGTGTAAAGCATACTATATCTACTCTGAAGTTGTTTCAGCAAAAGAGATGTTATATATCCTTAATAAGTATATAACTTAGAGCTCTCGTAGTATGTCGGTCGCACGGTTTATTAATCTAGTACGAGAAGCCTTAAACTACAATCTCCTTTTTAAGCATGTATACAGTAGGTTTATCTTTGAGTTATAAGTATAAATTAATATAATTGACAACGTGATATGCTGGAGTAATTATCTATTTTACAAGTATAAATTAATTTAATTAACTATATTAAATATTTAATTTAGAGTAAATTAATGTAATTGACTATATTATAAGTATAAATTTATGTAATTAACAATATAATAAATTTATTTTAGAGTAATTGACTATGTTACAAATATAAATTAATGTAATTTACAACATAAGGAGTTTAATTTAAAATAATTGACTATATTACAAGTATAAAATTCATAAAATTCATTATATTATAGGTTTAATTTAAAATAAATTAGTATAATTGATAATGTTATAAGTATAAAATAGAGTAATATCATAGAGGATATATTATAGGCTTTATTTCTTAGCAACAGAGAAAAAGCAATTATTTTTGAATTTTTCAAAATGTCAGTCTTACTCTTGATTTTTCACAAGATAAAATAATTATTGAAGGGTATTTTAGTCTTTGGATTGCTTAATGGGATCTACTAGCCACAGTTGATTTTAATTTTTTTTAAATGTCAATTTTGTCCCTTTTTTTTTAGAAGGGAAAATGGTTATAAAAGGATTTTTTACTCTTTATAACGTTAAGCGAGGCCCACTAGCAATGGATGGAAGTTAAATTAATTGTTTACGTCTTCTTTCCCCATATTTCATAGTAAAAATTTACTATATAATAGGTTTATTTTAGAGCAACTAATTATGTTAAAAAGTATAAATTAATATAATCGATGAAATAATAGATTTAATTTGAAGTAATTGATCATTTTATAACTATAAATTAATATAATTCACTATATTATTGTAATGGCCAAGATTTTAAACAGAAACGTTTTAAAAATTAATAATGTATAGTGACAAAAGTATTATGGATAAATGCTATAAGTAGAGAATAGAAAATTGTATATCTTAAAACTTACTGAAAAGATTATTTTTACTGTTTTACGAGATTAAAACTCGATTTAGAATCAACGGTTAAGAATGAGGGTGCACTATAGTTATTATGAGCATTCCCTCACTTGATTAAAAATATTATATATATATGTGTATATATGTATGTGTGTAGAAATTTCTGATTTCCTCTCCATCTTCCACGCCATCATCATCATCTTCTCTCTATTTCTTCTTCCTTTCATCAAATTCATCAAAGATTAAGAGCAAATCAAATATATGTATAGATTGTTAAAAGAATAAGCTAGAAAAGGTAAGATTATCCATAAATAATCAAAGGGAAAGAGAGAAAAAGAAAGAGAAAGAGGAATTGTGAAGAGGTATGTGCTTTTGATTTATACTTTGTAAAAATATGAATTTTTATGAGTTTTAATGATTTAATTGGATGTTTGAGTTATGTATAATGATAGATTTCTTGAAATTATTTATTAAAAGAATTGATGAGTGAAAAATAACTTTGATATGATGGTTTTGATTCTTAACTCAACCTTTATGAGAATTGAGTGGTTTGATATTGTTTTTATCCATATGAAATGGTTAAAAGTTTGATTAAGTGAAGTTTTAATAAAATATTTGATATGGAAACTGTGAGTTTGATACATTATTATCTTAGATCTTCAATATGTTTGTGTTTAATGAAGTTAAAAGTGCAGAATACATGATATTACTTCGAAAATAGTCCCAAAATCAATGCCACGGTCGTGGCAATATGTTTGTGTTTAATGAAGTTAAAAGTGCAGAATACATGATATTACTTCGAAAACAGTCCCAAAATCAATGCCACAGTCGTGGCAATTGAGTGCCACGACTGTGGGATTGAAAGTAATGCTGTTTCTTCAAAAAGTTCGATAAAACAGAGCAAGTCTCAATGCCACGACTGTGGGGGTTTCTAAGTTCATTTGACAGATTCATTTGGTATCCCACGGGCGTGGGGTTGTGATGCCATGGCCGTGGGGTACCTAAATAATGTTTTTAGCTTGTATTTTGTGATATCCGGGCATAGTATGAGGCTAATATATGTATATTTCATACTTTTGTGTTGAGAATTCATGTGTATGTGTTAAATGTATGAAAAAGAGTGAGAAACTTTAGATAAGTGACAAATATATATATCATACTAAATGTTGATAAGAGTAATGTACTAATGAAATGATATAAACAAGTTAGTGTTAATCAATGACATGAGACTAATATGTGTATAGTCCATACTTTTGTGTTGATGTGTTAAACGTATGAAAACGAGTGATAAACTTTAGATAAGTGACACACATATATATCCTACCAAATGTTAATAAGAGTATAGTACAAATGAAATGATATAAACAATGTAGTGTTCATCAAAATTAATGAATGGCCCAAATCATACTAAGTTTATATCTAGCTTTGGATTCAATGGCTAATCAGGGGAAAGATAGCCACAGTGATAGTGGGCACCTCGTGCCATTAATGGACACATTGTGTTATCAGTGATAGTGGGCATGATTGCCATTATAAATTCTTGAGAGATGGCATTCAGATTGTTACACTAACATGTTATCCAAACCTATGATCTAAGTTTAGTATGCATGGGCATAATAAATGAAGATATTTAATTGAAAATACATGTGAACATGATAGTTGTGACTAACGAAAGAAATGTAAAATAATAATAGAAGTCAATTTCGTGAAATTGAATTACGGTGTTACAATGTATAAGTGATTGTTAATATATATATTAATGTTTACAAGTGAACATTCTAATGCACTAAGTGAAAATGTTATGCTCAATGTATTGAATTAATCAAATGATTAAAAGTGTATATAATGATGTGAGATACAAAGTGCTCCAAAGTATAGTACAAAAAAATTAAGTGCTGAAAAGTATAGATTGAATGAAATGATCCTATATGTGAACTTGAAAAGGAAGACTTATTGAAAAACAAAATAAGTGTATTGTGCACAATGTTATCAAATGAGAAAGCAAGTCTTAAATAAAATGATTCTTAACGAGACAAGTTACAGTACCGAAAGTATTGTATTACATGATAACTTTTATAAAGTTAAAGCTATTATTTTGTGTAATCAGAATATTATGTTGGTTTGTCACTGAAATTAGTCAATATATTGAAAGATTTCTTAAAAATAAGTGTTATTACTATATTTTCATAAGTATATTTCATTAATATTAAATGCTAAAATATATGTATATAAGCACCACTAAGCTTTGCTTAGCGTGTTAGAATTGTTTTCTGACACGCAGATATCAGGACATCGGAGCAAGTTAAGAAGTAACATTGAAAATCTCAGGAAATTACTACCTATTGGATAGATGAAGATCTTGTGTTATAAAATGTATATAGATACTTTAGTTTGCCTATTTGAGAGATTGTATAATTTGTAAACATAAAAGGATATATGTATTTAGAGAATGAAGTTTGAGATTCTAGTGAATGATTATTAAAGAAAGGAATGTAATACATAATCATTTGATTTGATAAACTTATGATAGTTATTTGGTTTGTAACTAGTATTTGGATTGTTGAAAATTGGTCTAAATGTTGGACCTATAAGTGTTGTGATATACAGAGTGTATTATTATTTGAAAAATTTTATTTATGAAGAGAGTTTTCTATGAATTGATTGGAGTGTGGACAGTATATCGAATAACATTTTCTGATAGTTTTTATGTAAGAATTGTCAGAGGATGTTACAATTATATATTTAATTTGGAGTAAATTGATCTAATTGACTATATTATAAGTATGAATTGATATAATTTACTATATAATATATTTAATTTAGTAAAATTAACTATATAATAATTTTAATTTGGAGTAATTGATTATGTTATAAGTATAAAATAATATAAATGATTATACAATTTGTTTAATTTAGAGTAATATGTTACAAGTATAAATTTATGTAATTGACTATATAATATGTTTTTTTAGTTATAATTATAAATTAATATAATTGACAACATAATATATTAATTTAGAGTAATTGTCTATGTTACATGTATCAATTAATGTAATTCACGATGTTATAGATTTAATTTGTAGTAAATTAATGTAATTAATTGTATTATAAGCATAAATTTATATAATTAACTATATAATATATTTATTTTGGAATAATTAACTATGTTACAAGTATAAATTAATGTAATTGCCAACGTAATTGATTTAATTTAGAATAATTGTATAACACCCATAAATTTTAAATCTTATTAAATAATTAATTTGGAGAGTAGTTAACATGTTGGAAGAGAGAAACATAAGACATATGCATAATATATATAAAGCATATAAACAAGATATAAATAAAATTGATATATTTATGAATGGAAAGATGGAAATTAGTAAATAAATAAATAAATAATCAAAAGAAGAGTGAAACTAAGTGGTTGTTATTAAAAGTATAATTAAATAATTAAATGATTATATATATATATATATGGTTGGTAAATGAAGAAAGAAATAAAAAAAAATAGTCTTCTTCTTCCTCTTCCCATAACCATGGCTGAAATTATGCATAGAGAGAGAGAGAGAGAGAGAATTGCTTCTTAATACACATCAAATTATAAAGAAAATCCAAAGGTTTCAAGGAGATTTTCAAGAAAAATCAAGATTCAAGTAAGTAATTCTTCTGTTAAGCTCATCTTTGTTTAATTTTAAGGTAATGTTTGAGATGATTAGAGAGAGAAAGTTATGTTTATGTGAGCGGAGATTTTCACGCCTCACTCCCATATGAAATAGTTCTTGCGGCTTTGGCACTGTTAGGCACAGGGCCTTAGAGAACACGAGCCTAAACTCAGTAAAAATGAAGTCGCCATCTGGAAAGGCCGAAAAAATAGAAAGAGGTGGATGACTCGATTCCTAATGAATCCCCAACCCCTTAATGAGTTCGGAAAGTTGGGTACGTATGGGGAATGTGAGAATGACCCAGCATTCCCATAACACCCGGTTCATTAGAATCAGCCTCTTTTTCAAGTCTAAATATTATTAAATTCTTAAATATTATAAAATTATCCATACTACATGCAATTATTGAAATAAAGATTCATTATATTAAAATAAAAAAATTCAAATAAACAAATAAAATGGGGACCCATATAAGATAGAAATATGCCGTCAAAATTATGTCCAATGTTCAAAAACTAAATAAAGTAGGATACCCACAATTTGGTGAAAACATGCCCTTTAAATTAATCTAAAACTCAAAATAAATTAAATTATATTAAACTTAATTAATGAGGTACCCACAAAGTGAAAATATACTTCTTACATCATCAAAACCAAAATAATCAATATTAAAATAATTAACCAAATGAATTAAAAATTCAAACATTCACAATAAGTAAAAGTAGAAAAAAATCATTCATAATAAACATTAATAAATCATTTATCAAAATATAAAACAATCAAACCTAAATTTTAATCTTAAATAAAACATCAAATATACAAACTTATGGTTTATATATTAAATTAGGGTTTATAGATGATTTTAGGATTTTTATGATTAAATTAGGATTTTTAGGATAAAATAAGGGTTTATGGATAAGGATTAGAATTTTAGGGTTTAGGGTTGAAAATTGGGATTAGAGTTTTAGCTAAAGGTTTGAAAATTAGAGTTAAGGTTTTACAGGTTAAAACTAGGAAATTGGGTTTGGAAATTTGGTTAAAGGATATGGTTTTTAGGAATTACAGAATTAGGATTTTGATATTTGAAAAACTAGTTTAGGGTTTTAGAGTTTTTAGGGTTTGTAGTAAAATATAATTAGGGTTTTTAAGATTTTATAAAATAGATTTAAGGTTTTGAAGTTTAGGGTTTTAGAGTTTTTAGGGTTTTTGCTACTGTTATTAAACTCATTGCATGGTTTAATTTTTAACGATGACCATTGCAATTATAAACTTAAGACTACTTGAAAATCTTAGATGAATTAAACATAGAAAACAAATCAATGATAAAATAATAAATCAAATCACTGGATGAAATTAAAGGTATCTATTGTAAGTTTAAATAGATTAAACACAGAAACCAAACCTCCATATTGTAACTTAAGACTACCTGAGGTTGGTTGGGTTCTAGACCTAAAACTAGATTGATTGGTTTTTGGACCCTAAATTGGTTTTGATTTGGATTCTGGACTCGAGGTTGGCTGGGTTCTAGACCCGAAATTGGATTGGTCTGGACCCCAGATTGGATTTTTGATTCTAGACCCAAGACAGGATTTTAGATTCTCGACCAAAGACTATATTTGATCTCTTCTAGCTTATCCGTCCCTTTATCATTTGTGAATTCTGGCTTTCTTCTGGCCAATTGGTTTCATTCTTCAATGGATCATGGATCTTCACCTTTCAAAATGGATCTTCATCCTTGGACATCAGGTCTTCACTTTTCAAAATGGATCTTCATCCTTGGAGTTTGGGTCTTCATCCTTCAAAATAGATCTTCATCCTTGGACTTCGGGTCTTTACCCTTTAAAATGGACTTTCATCCTTATACATCGAGTCTTCACCCTTTAAAATGGATCTTCATCCTCGGACATCGGGTCTTCACCCTTCAAAATGGATCTTCTTCCTTGGACATCTGTCCTGCATTGAATTCAACTTCTTTAGCTGGATTGATTTTTTTATCTTTTTCATCTTCATTATTTTGGGGTTCTTACTTTCTTCTTGTCTTGTTCTTTTAGTTCCATTCTTAAATGGATTCTTTGCTTTTGCAAAAAAAAAAATGGTTATTTTTTAGCTAGCCCTTATATCCTCTCTTTACCCCCTGTGTGACAAAGTATTGAAAGTGAGTCTAAAAATATTTTGTATTCACATAAAATCAAGAAATTAAAAGGAGAAATTTTGCCCCCTGTATAGGGTCAAACATCTAATCTCTCTTTCCATGTAAGCTTTGATTAACGTTCGAGTTTTGTCTAGTTCTTTGCATAAGCACACATCTCCATTTTTATAAAGTCATTGGATCTTCCTCAAGCAATGGGCCTTCTATGCCCCCTGATTCCATATCTACTTTATGTTTACTTCATAGAGTATCTGTTATTTACTTTGACAAATAATAGACAACGCAAGACAAATATGCTCGTCTATATATGAATAATACTTACAGTGGTTCCATTGACTTACAGATTGAGGTGATCAGCTAAAGCGTTCTCATTGGTCCTTCCAGATGCTCATTCAGGTCTTGCATTGGAATGGCAGAAGGCTTTGTATTTATAGCTTTTATCTTCAAGATATTGAAAACATGAGTGGTGGGGGCCCAAGCAGCAGAGATACACCCATTTCAAATTATGAATCAGCATGCCAGTTGACAACTTCTTCATAACCTTGCAAATAATCATTTATTTTTCCCAATGTGTCCTTTGAGGTTCGACAGTGTAACATACTTTCCTTAACTTGGAGGTTTATGCAACAAGAAAATAGTATTTTTTTTAAATCAATTGTTGACTTTGTTAAATCAATGTCATTGTACCTCAGAACTCGATTTTCTAAATTAACATATATATAACATAACAACTCTAGTTACCATACTAAACTTGAAAATCATTTTCATTTAAGCAAGAACTGTTGCACTTCAGTTAGGCACATACACATTGATTAGCCAAAGGTCTTATTGAGTTTAAATATTGTCTATCTCATATGTATGCTTATCTAACCTATCTTCACTAATTGATTATATCTACCAAGAGAGATCAACAGGTCTTTAATAGGCTTGAGTGGGGTTTATAAGGGACACAGGTTAAATGAAGGCCATTTCTAGATTAGAGCTGATGTGACACTGCTGACAAACCTTTACACTATAATCTTCTTGTTGGAACTGTATATTGTTAGAGGTTCCATTTTCACCTTTTGGCCACCATTTCCTTCTGACTACATGAAAATACAAAGCTTGAATATCCTCCTATTTTTATGGCAGAAATCTGAATCCAATCAGTACTATCTTGATCTTTAGACCACCATTTTCCTTCTCTTTCTTTCTTTCCTTTTCCTATTTGGAATATCAAATCTAAGATTTTCAAGATTGTGGACCTGAAGCTATGTTGAATAAAATGAAAGATGGTCTTTTTCCTTATGTATTTGTGTATTCGGCTGGGCTAGACCAATTCAAGTCAATCCATCCTCGTAAACTAAATGGAAGTCTTTTGTTTGCTTTAAGTAAAAAGAAATAAGTTTCGGAACCGCCTTTTGGGTTTTATTTTTTTTTCCTTTTTTTCTCTTCCTATTTTTCTTTTCCTTTTCTTCTTTTTATTTATTTATTTTTATTTATTTTTTATTTTTTATTTACTTTTTTTTAGTTTTAAGAAAGTTGTCTTTTCTTCACCATTCTATGCTTTTGACTATGGATGAGTGGAGTAGAGTGTGTTTGCTTCAACAAGGATAAATCATTTGTTGCCTCGATGTCATCTTAATAAATTAGAGATATTGGGTCTAGTATAAGATGAACTTTAACTATCCTTATAGTCTTGAGAACTTCAAATATCCTTATGGTCTTGACTATACATTCTTTTCTTTGATCTTCTTGTATCTTCCCCTTAGTAATCATCATATTTGTCATAAGTATCACAACAGCTCAGGGTAGGTTATCGGGGTTTACAAGCCAATAAAAAGTAAGCTAAAATCTTATGAAGGCTCAAAGGAACTAACTACGGATTGATGTTAATATAGTGAATAATAGTTGTTGGCTAACCAAACAATGCCTAGATAATCTCTCCCTTAAATAAACAGAGTTTAATTTCACCTCAAAAGTTTGTCAAAGCATATTCTAAGATTGACTATGACCTAGACAAAGATCGCAGGAACCCTCTCTAAGTAAGTATACACAACTCTATGCTATAAAAAAAATTCTCTCACCTAGTAAAGTTATTCAAATCATGATGTATAAATAACCTAATTTATGAACATCAGGCTAGATTCATCATTAGTTGAGCACCAAAATGAACAAAAACCAATAAAAATAATTTATTCAAACAAACCTAATTTGAAAAACATAATTGTTTCAATTAAATATTAAAGAAAGCAAAATAAAAGAGCAACATTCAAGCCAAGGGAAGTTCATTGAGCTGAGTTTTTTCTCTCTTCACATCTTCAATACTCTTATCTTAAAAGGAGGATATGATAAAATCTTTCTTCAATCCTCTTCCTACCTTGAAAGTTGCTAATGGAGGTACTCTTCCAAATTTAGGCAAAGGATTACTCTTGGTATTGGACTTATCAGGCTCAGGTAACTTTCCACTATCAATCAAATCTTAGATCTCATACCTTAATCAAGCACATTTATCTATCTCATGCCCTTGCATTTGATAGAATTGGCAGAAGGTCTTGGCATCAAAGTTTGATAGCAGAGGATCGTGTAGCGGTCGAGGAGCTAATGGTTGTAATAACCCCTTTTTTTCTGTAACTTGTTGAAAACCCAAGACAGAGGTTTTCCCAACTGTGAAAATTGTCTTCAATTTTCTTAACCAGTTGCATTAACATCGACTTTCTTCTATGTACTTTTATTTTCAGACTGATAATTCCTTTTTGTAGAAAAATGGTTCTTCTCTCTTTCCCATTCTTCTATTTGCAAACCAGCTTGGAGAAGATCTTTAAAATTACTAATAAGGGTGTGAGACAGTCTCTCATGAAGGTTGGGCATGACACTCTCACTATTATTCTGATCTAGTCAGATTCATCGGGCCTCTTCTTAAGCAGTACAACTTTATTTCTCCATCTCTTCACATAATCGATAAAACTTTCATTTTGTTTTTGCCTGATAGTCTCCACCTCCATCAAAGTAACTTCTAGTTCTGCATTATAACCATAATGTGTGATGAAGGCTTTATACAATATTTTTCAACCTTTTTAGGTACTTTCCTCTAAGGCGTTAAACTAGTTTTGCACAAAAGGATTCAATGAGAGCATGAAATACCTTAGAGTTTGAGCCTTGGTAGCTCTAGCAGACTGCATAACAGTAATGTTCTGCTTAACATGCAAGTGAGAATTTTCTGTACCGTTGTACCTAGCAAAAGAGGGCATCTTGAACTTGTAAGGAACTTCTTCATCTTGCTCAAATAGCTTGTCCACTTTTGACACCTCTTCAACTTTCTACTTCTTTTCTAATTCAACAATTATTTTCTCCACATCCAATGTTTCAGTCTTTTCCACAGTTGCCTTCTTCATAGTCTAAGCCTAATCATCATCATCCATTACTACCTTGTCTTCATCAGAGGCTGCTTCCCTAACCTTAGCCTTTCCCTTGTCCTTTTGCTTCTTAATACTAGCAGATGCCTCAGCAGTGTTTCATAAAAGTGCAGCCAATTTGATCTTCATAGTCTCAGTCAGGGCATCCCTCAGTTCTTTCATCTTGGCATTGAGGGCATCATCCACTACCCTTTGAATCCGTTCAGGTTCCATTGCTCTTGGTGAGAAGCTAACTGAGTCGTTACTGGATTTTACATTACTAGCGTAGATTGGGTTGTCGTACGCTCTTGAACTACTATACTCTAGGTCTGTGAGTCAGAAATGATCAATGTCATGTAATGCAATGCGTGTATGCATGTATGCATGTATATACAAGTAACAAATAAATAAAAATAATTAGGATGTTTCTTCCAACCTTATAACTTTTACACATGAATGACGAGTCTCTTTTCCTAGGCATATGGTCAACAAATATCAACATGAGATATTTTATTTTTAAAAAATTCTCTCGGACGGTTTTAACCAATAATTGTATTTTCAAACATAGAGGTCAATTCATGATAATTTTCATTAATCAAGTTTCAATCCATTGAATTAATTAAAAATAGCTTTCATGCTATATTGGATAAAATTAAAAGGTTTATCATAAATAGATTTCCTATTTGGAAAAACAACTAATGATTCATGCCAAAAACAAGCTCATGATTCATAATTCTTGGTATAAATTAGGCCCACAATTAATTTTTGATATTCCATAATTGACCTAAATAATTATAAGCTCATTAAAAAAAGGTTTTAGTTTGGATGAAGTGAAAAAATAGTTTTTTTTTCAAAGCCCATTGTAAAAAGATTTTAGAAAAAATGAATTTTGGGGCTTTGTATTTGGGCCATGAGGTAGAAGAATTTTGACCCTTTTTTAAAAGGTTTTGTGTCCAAAGACCATCTTGAAAAGTTTTGAAAATAATTTTAATTTTTTTAGGTTTAAAAGAATAAAAATATTTTGAGCTTACAATATAGGTAGGTCATTTTAGAAAAAGAAAAAAAATCAAATAAGCCATGGTTCAAACCAAGATATGTTGATCACAGTCAAACAATAAGCTTTTGGGTAAAAACCTAAGAAAAATAGCTAGGCCAATTACATGAGCTTTAGTCTTTGGGTTGAGAAGTTTAAGCTTCCATAACAAGTATATACCAAAAGGTACAAGGTTATGAGTGGTTATGCCATGCGCGATCTTCATACCTTGAGTGAATGTATGATATCCTTACATAACACAACATGAGTTACATGGGCATCCTAACTTATGCACTCAATGCAATCTAAATGATGTAATGGACAATACCATAATAAGAAAGAATAAAATAATATAAAAACCAAAATAATCAACTACTCTTATCCCTAGTGGAGTCTCCAATATGAGCGGGATTTTCGGCCTCACTATCATGTGAAATGGTTCTTGTGACTTCGGTACTATTAGGCTCAGGGCCTTAGAGAATATGGGCTTAAATCTGAAGAAAATGGAGTCCGTACCTAGACGGACAAGAAAAATAGAAAGGAGTAGATGACTCGATTCCTAAGAAATTCTTAACCCTCCTAATGTCTTTGAAAAGTTGGTTGCATATGGAGAAGGTGAGAATGACCCAACACTCCCATAATACCTGGTTTATTGGAACTGGCCTCCTTTTTAGGTCTAAATATTATTAAATTCTTAAATATTATAAAATCATCCACACTACATGCAATTTTTGAAATAAAGATTCATTATTTTGAAATTAAAGAAAATTCAAACAAACAAATAAAATGGGCACCTGGATATGATGGAAACATGCCCTTAAAACCATGTCCAATGTCTAAAAACTAAATAAAGTGGGTCACCCACTATTTGGTGAAAACATGGCATTTACATTAATCCAAAACTCAAAATAAATTAAATTACATTGAACTTAACTAATGAGGTACCTACAAAGTGGAAACATACCTCTTACATAATCGAAAAAAAAATAATCAGTGTTAAAATAATTAACCAAATGAATTAAACCATTCAAACATTCACAATAATAAAAAATAATAAAAAATTATTCATAATAAACATTAATAAATTATTTATGAAAACATAAAACAATCAAACCTAAATTTTAATCTTAAATAAAACATCAAGTATACAAACTTATGATTTATATATTAAATTAGAGCTTATAAATGATTTTAGGATTTTTATGATTAAATTAGGTTTTTAGAATAAAATTAGGGTTCATGGAAGAGGATTAGGATTTTAGGGTTTATGGATGAAAATTGGGATTAGAGTTTTGGCTAAAGGTTTGGAAATCAGAGTTAATGTTTTATAGGTTAAGGCTTCGAAATTTGGTTTAGAAATTAGGGTAAAGGATAGGATTTTTGGGAATTACATAATTAGGATTTTGATATTTGAAAAACTAGCTTAGGGTTTTAGGGTTTTTGGTAAAATACAATTAGGGTTTTTAAGATTTTATAAAAACAAATTTAAGATTTTGAAGTTTAGGGTTTTAGAGTTTTTAGGGTTTTTTCTACTGTTATTATACTTATCGCATGGTTTAGTTTTTAATGCTGACCATTGCAATTATAAACTTAAGACTATTGGAAAATCTTAGATGAATTAAACATAGAAAAAAAAATCAATGGATGAAATAATAAAACAAATCATTGGATGAAATTAAAGGTAGCTATTGTAAATTTAAATAGATTAAACACAGAAATGAAACCTCCATTTTGTTGGTTCCTCCAAAATAAAATTGTTAAATCAAACACCTTTCCTTATTGCTGCTGCTTGGATAAACCTTCGTTTTGGTTGGAAAACCAAAATGAAGCAAGTTTGAGACAAATCACTGCCTCCTCAGTTGTTGTGTATTCGTTGTGTATTGGCATGCTTTTCTTTTTTTTGTTTGTTAATTATTTTTGTCTTGCTATATCATTAATCCAAAGTTGCCTCGTGCTAATGCTGTGTTGCTCCCCCCTTTGTTCTCCTTATCCCTGAATTTATAGAAGAATATATTAGGTTAAAATCTTGTAATCGAGTCTTAAAATTCCTGTTTAGAAATGGTTTCCTGAGGCATATCGAATTTGATCATTTTAATTGAAGAGAAACCATGAGCATGTCAGATTAAAACCCATTCAATTCGAGGCCAACTAAGACCATGTCGAACTAAAACAATTTTAATCTGACATGGAATTAAGTCCATATCAAATTGGCAATCCTAATTCGACATGGATAAGCTTCGTATTGAATTCAAAATTTCCTAATTCGATATGGAGTCCTCCAATTGGTCCCATATCGAATTGGTGTCCCATATAGAATTGGGGAAGCCCCAATTCGATATGGGACTTCCCCATATCGAATTAGGTGCCCCAATTCGAAATGGGGACACCCCATATGGAATTAGGGGCATCCCAATTCGATATGGAGTGTCCCATGTCGAATTGGGGCATCCCAATTTGATATGGGTACACCCATATCAAATTTAAAGCGCAATACAAGGCCCACATCGAATTAAGTCCAACCAAACCTTTAAATTAGAACTATTTGGGGTTTTAAACGTTTAACTATCTTATTTTAGGCCTCATTAAATTATACCAATCTAATCAAAAGTTTAAAAAATAGGTTTAAGTTTATTAAAAATGGATCGATTATGACTTAGGCCTTTCTCTAATTAGCATCAGACTAGCTAGGGCCAAAAATTGACCCGAGACTGAATTTGAATTCTTGACCCAAGACTGGATTTGGATTCTCGACCCTAAACTGGATTTGGGTTCTTGACCAGATACTGAATTTTTGAGTTCTGGATCCGAGACTGAATTTGATTTGGATACTCATCCCGATATTAGATTGGTTGGGTTCTGGATCCAAAACTGGATTGGTTGGGTTCTGGACCTGAGATTAGTTGGGTTCTAGACCAGAAGTTGGTTGGGTTCTTTACTCGAAATTGGATTGGTTGGGTTTTAGACCCAAGGTTGATTGGGTTCTGGACCCAAAACTAGACTAATTGGGTTTTGGACCTTAGATTAGTTTTGATTTGGGTTCTGGACTCAAGGTAGATTGGTTGAGTTCTGGACCCGAAACTAGATTGTGTGGGTTCTAAACTCTAGATTGGATTTGATTTGGGTATTCGACCTGAGATTGGATTTAATTTGGGTACTCGACCCCATATTGGATTTTGAATTCTCGACCTAAGACAGGATTTTGGGTTTTCGACCCAAGATTGAATTTGAGCTCTTCTAGCTTGATCTTCCCTTTGTCATTTGAGAATTTTGGCTTTCTTTTGGCCAATTGGTTTCATTCTTCAATGGATTGTGGGTCTCCACCTTTCAAAATGGATCTTCATCCTTAGACATCGGCTCTTCTCCCTTTAAAATGGATCTTCATTATTGGAATTTGGGTCTTCACCCTTCAAAATAGATCTTCACCCTTAGACTTCGAGTCTTCACCCTTCAAAATGGATCTTCATCCTTGGACATCGAGTCTTCACCCTTCAAAATGGATCTTCAACCTTGGACATCGGGTCTTCACCCTTCAAAATGGATCTTCATCCTTGGACATCGAGTCTTCACCCTTCAAAATGGATCTTCAACCTTGGACATCGGGTCTTCACCCTTCAAAATGGATCTTCATCCTTGGACATATGTCCTATATTGACTTTAGCTCTTCTAGCTGGATTGATCTTTTGTCTTTTGTATCTTTATTCTTTTGGGGTTCTTACTTTCTTCTTGTCTTGTTCTTTTTGTTCCATATGGAATTTGAAGTGCAATACAAGGCCCACATCGAATTAAATCAAACCAAACCTTCAAATTTGACCTATTTAGGGTTTTAAAGGTTTAACTAGCTTATTTTAGGCCTTATGGAATTATATAAATCTAATCAAAAGTTTAAAAATAGGTTTAAGCTTATTAATAATGAACCGATTTTGACTTAGGCCTTTCTTTAATTAGCATCAGACTAGCTAGGGCCAAAATTAATGTTATACATGTTAATTGCTAAAATTGATATAAATGAAGTTAAAGCGATGAACACATGTTGATTTATTAGTTGATTAGTTGAGATAGATGTAAATGATGCGAATTAGGGTTTGTAGTAAATATGTGTAGTTAGGGTTTCTACTATGGGAGGTTATAATTATGGTAATGTATAAATTTAGTGTTGTTTTAATGTGTATATAATGATTTTATGGTTGAAAAATTGGTTATGAGTAGGTTTGGATAAAGTTAGGTTTATGGGTATATTATGTGTACTTAGGGTTATTGAAAGAGGTTATTATAATTGTGAAAATGAGTTGTTTTGTTGTTATCTTGGTATGTAAGTAATGATTTTATGGTTAAATGTTGGAAATGAGTTGAGTTGGTTGAATTTTGGATAAAATAGCAAGTTGTGAATTTAGGGTTTTAATAGAATTTTGATGGAAATCTTATAAATAATGATAATTTGGTATACATTGAAGATGAAAGTGATTTTAATAATATTGATTGTTATTAGGTTATGTGTACGTAGACCAAAGTGGTAAAAGTGGTGGAGTTTAGGATTTTGACTTGGAACGAGTTTTAAAGGAAATTTGGGAGGCAAATAAGGTTAGTATATACTTTGATTAATATTTTAATTGAATATGCATATTTGATATAATTCATCGTGGTCTACTTTAAAGTATATACTTTAAAGGAATGTTGATATACTTTAAAGTAGTATCGTGTTTATGTGTGTATGTGGATGTGATCTTGAGAAGCTGATTGAATGTAAATGTATATGTGAAATGAAAATGAGATAAAAGAAATTATATTTTTATGTAATTAAGAAAATTTCGGTAATATGGCATAATTGAAATAAAATTATGGAAATGACATTCCAAATGAATGATACTTTGAGATTGTGATCATGTTATGTGATGAGCTCAAAAGATGTGGAATTGTGATAAATATGAGAAAATGTGAAAAATGCCTAAGAAATATGGGAGAATAGATCACATTATAAATGTGACTAAAGTTATGGAAAAAATATAATTGATGAGGTTGAAATGAGAAAATTAGGCATATCTAAGGGAAAAAAGAGGAAAATGGATACACAGTGATAAAATAAAGAGAAATGATGGAAATTATTATATAAAATGAGAATGTATATGAAATGTGTGTTTGCCCTATATAGTACTTTGTTCCTGGGGATTGAGTTTGGTACTATCGGTATGGCATGCCTATGATGTTATTTGCTTTTGGACTAGACGCTGGACGTCACTATTATTTTTTTTCGGGCTCGGCACTGGGTATTACTTATGATATTACTTGCCTTCGAGGCTAGACGCTGGGCGTCAATTGTTATAATAGACCAACTCAATACCTCTGAAACTTGAGTACTATATAGGGCCATTTGGGCCCAATGCTTGTGTTTGTGATTTATTAAAGTAAAATTATGATTTGTGAATGGTAAATGAATTTTACCTTATTATAATAAGTAAAGTTTATTAAATAAAGAATGTGATGGCTATGGATGCATGTATCGAAAGTTTGAGGTGCTGCAAGTTTAATGCATGCATTTATTTAAATAAAATAAATTTATGTTAGTAAAGTATGTATCATTAGGCCGTTGGCTTAACACGGTAATGTATATCATGCATGTATTAGAAGTGTAGAACAAAATGATGCGGATTGTAATTGAAATTTAAAGATTGAGTTGTGCTACGAGACCTGACTTTAGTGTTGAGTTGCCTATCATGTAGGGATATATATATATATATATGTGTGTGTGTATATACATATGTTGATAACTACCTTATATATATTTATATATATATATATATTAAGGATTTAAGAATATGTTTAGGTAATTATAATTTTAGAAATGTAAGTAATTTATATTTTTGGAAATAAAAGAAGAAATGTTTGGAGGAAAATTACTGAGTTTTGTGATGAAAAAGATTTGGGAGTGTATTTTATTTGTGCAGGTTGTGTAGTATTGACTATTTGAGATTTATCGAAAAATATAGATAAAACTCTGATGAATTTTTTTTAGAGATTTTCATAATAAATGCTGTTTTAATATGTAAATTAATTATATCTATAATTGTTTAACTAATAAATTACCCTTAAAAGAATAGTATATTTTATTTAAAATTATAGTAAATTTTCTAATAACCAGAACAATGACATTCTTATATTCTATATATGTATTTTTTATATACAAGGTATATGTACTGTACATATATAGAGTATAAATGTATTACATTTATTTTAGTATCAGAGTCTAGGTTTGATGTTCTCGACCTAGGTGGGTTTTGAAAGAAAGAAAATGAGAATTTCACAATATGATTTAAATAGTAATACATGCATATGCATTCACCTAAGTTGGTCTCGGATGTGGCAATATCTGTGAGTAGTACCATATATAAGTTAAGGTGGCATCTGGGACACGTAGATTAGAGTGATGTAGTGGAAGCATCTTTTTAGAGGTTTTAGATTAAGTATCCTTGTAACACTCACTTGAAACTTAAGATTTATATTTGATTCAATTAATAAATAAGTGAAATTAAAGAATTGATTTAAAATATGAAATAAAAACCTGAAATATGAATATAATGGTTGCTGGCAATTCTGTTTATGTTCTATGAAGTGATTTTGTCTAAATTTTTAGACTGATCTAGAGACGTTAAGTGACATTGAAATTTTAATTGGAAGTTTATTTATGTGTTAGTATTTGATGTATGGAATTTTATAATTTTGTTTAAGATGATTTGCTATTTAAAAGAAAAAAAAAGAAGAAAACATATTGTTGGAGCTATTCTAGCAATTCAAAATTTATAGAAGTTAAGAAAAATATTTAAAAACTATAATAGATGAACCCAGAAAAATCTGAAAATTTACATACTAGATCATATGTATTTCTAGGACATATAGTTTAAATTTCATAAATTTTTATCAAGGTTTGTTGCTTGAAAAAATGGATAAATGGATAATGCCAGAGAAGTTATTAAAAAAGTAGAATCTGTAAGTTTGTGAAACTTAATTTTTAAATATAATAAATAAACTTAGAAAAATTTAAAATTTTAAATATAAGTCATTATATGTGTCTAGTGCATATGGTTAAAAGTTTGTAATCTCTAGTGAAGATTTAATGATGAATGAAAAGTTGAAAACTGAGATTGACATAAAAGTTAGAAAGTCAGACAGATTTGTGAAATTGGGGAATAAAATAAATTTTATGTAACAAATGAATGAAGAAAATTATGAAAATTTACATATGGATTTGTAGATATATGAAGGATGAATATGGAGTTTTTAATAAATTATCTATATTGAGTATTTCTAAGTTATAAATGGATATACGTAATTAAAATGTGAATTTGCATACATGGTTTATTATGTTAAATGAGAAAGTAATATTTGTTATTGATTTTTACAGTAGTAATTATAAAAAAAAAGAAAAAAAATGGAAGTGCCAATGTATGATATTGCAGCATGAATTAATTGTGTTCTTTGAGAGTTTGATATTATTTATTTATTTGATTTAATAAGTGAATTTAGTGGTGGATTATTAATTTAAGCCTCCGAGTATTTGACATTGATATTAGATTGTTAAAGATAGAAATGAGACTAATTTATTTGATGAATTTGAAAAGTAAGATTTACATGAGAAGCGTTTGACATATGTATATTGATGACTAAAATAAGTATATTGACTTATAATCGTTTAGTTTGTTGAAGTATAGACTTGGAAATTGAGTTGTATTTTTAGAGCACTAAAAACTATATATTGTATATAAGTAAAAGCGTTTACTAGTGAAATGTTGATTCAATCATGGAAATATTTAAAATTAATAGTTGATTTCTTATAAATTGAGGTGAATTTGATTCAATAAAAGAATATGTCTAGAAAGTGAGGAAAGAATGAGAATAATAAATATATTTTTGAATATTTAAGGGGAATGTAAAAAATTAAATAATAGATACATAGTGATTACATATAAAAAAATGGATTTTGATTTATTTTATAGAGGAAGTGGAGGACTTATGGATCAAAGAAAGAAGATTGATAGAAGGATAAATTATTAGCGACTTAAAATAATTTGAAAAAGAAGATAAAGATAATAAAGAGGAGAAGTGAATAAACAATTTAATGATGGAAGTTAAATATTAGAAATAATGGGCATATATATATTGTATACCTAATAGCAATACTATGTGATAATTTAAGTTAATTTGTAAATTATATATGGAATTATTTAAAAAGTTAAGATGTATTGATTGTTAATAGTTGAGAGAAAAAAGTGATTATATGTAGAAGGAATATGATGAGGGCCAAAATGTGCACATTAAATTATTATTAGAGTTGAGGGAAAAGATATTTAGAAATTGAAGCTGGCATATAGTAAAATATTTGATAAATATTTTTGAACATTTAGAGTGAACATATGCATTGAGAGGGGATAACTGGAAAAAAAAAGATGGATCATTAAAGCTTTGGGATAATTGTAAAAGAATGAGGGAAAAATAAAGGGATTAAATAAGTTGTAATAGTGGATAATTGTAAATAAAGTCTAAATATATTGATTATATACCTAACAGTAAAATCATTTGATGACTTAAGATGATTGGTTAAGTATGTATATATATCAGTACGGGGTAAATTAAATCATATTAATTATAAATGATTAAAGAGGGAGGAGTTATTATTTGTAAAGAAAATCTGGTGAATATAGAATGGAAATAATTGAATAAATGTGTGTTCTATAAATGACTTTGGTGATTTGATACTTAATTTTGAGATTAATGTTTGGTCTTGGTAGAGATTATGTGGTTAGTTATGGTGGAAAGTTTTGCAAGAAGATGAGATTTGTATTTGGTTTGAAGGTGATTGATTTTAGATTATGGTAGATAATTTTGAGGACGAAATTATTTAAGAGAGAGAATTATAACACCCGTAAATTTTAAATATTGTTAAATAATTGATTTGGAGGGTAGTTAGTATGTTGAAAGAGATAAACATAAGATATACAAAATATATACATAATGTATACTTGATGTATACATTACATATTTATATGTAAAATATACAAAGCATATAAACAAGATATAAATGAAATATATATATTTATGGATGAAAAGTTGAAAATTAGTAAATAAATAAATAAATAAAGAAAAAGAAAGTCAAAAGAAGAGAGAAAATAAGTGGTTATTATTAAAAGTAAAATAATTAATTATATTAATATATATGATTGGCAAATGAAGAAAGAAATAAAAAAAGTCTTCTTTTTCCTCTTCCTATAGCAATGGCCGAAATTATGCATAGACAGAGAATTGCCTCTTAATACACATCAAAATTATAAAGAAAATCCAAAGGTTTCAAGGAGATTTTGAAGGAAAATTAAGATTCAAGTAAGTAATTCTTCTTTTAAGCTTATTATTTTTTTTTAAAATTTAAGGTTATGTTTGAGAAGGTTAGAGAGAGAAAGTTAATGTAAATGAAGTTAAAGTGATGAATAAATGATGAATTATTAGTTGATTAGTTGAGATAAATGTCAATGATGGGAATTAGGGTTTGGTAGTGAATATGTGTGGTTAGGGTTTCTACTATGGGTGGTTATAATTATGGTAATGGATGAATTTAGTGCTGTTTTAATATGTATGTAATGATTTTTATTGTTGAAAATTAGATATGAGTAGGTTTGGATGAAGTTAGGGTTATAGGTATATTATGTGTAATTAGAATTTTTGAAAGAGATTATGTTAATTATAAAAATGAGTTGTTTTGTTGTTATCATGGTATGTAAGCAATGATTTTATGGTTAAATATTGGAAATGAGTTGAGTTGGTTGAAGTTTGGATAAAATGGTAAGTTGTGAATTTAGGTTTTTAATGGGATTTTGACGAAAATTGTATAAATAATGATAATTTGGTATACAGTGAACATGAAAGTGATTTTAAATGAATAATGTTAATTATTGTTAGGTTATGTGTATATAGGCCAAAGTGGTAAAAGTGGTGGAGTTTAGAATTTTGACTTGGAAAGAGTTTTGAAGGGAATTGAAGAAGCAAATAAGGTTAGGACATACTTTGATTAACATTTTAATTGAATATGTATGTTTGATCTAATTCAACATGGACTACTTTAAAGGAATGCTTATATTCCTTTAAAGTAGTATTGTGTTTATGTGTGTATGTGGATGTGATCTTAAGAAACTGATTGAATGTAAATATGTATGTGAAATGGAAATAAGATAAAAGAAATTATATTATTAATGCAATTAAGAAAAGTTGGTAATATGGCATAATGGAAAGAAAATGATGGAAATGACATTCCAAATGAACGATACTTTGAAATGGTTATCATGTTATGTGATGAGCTCAAAAGATGTGTAAATGTGATAAATATGAGAAAATGTAAAAATGCCCAAGAAATATGGGAGAATAGATCACATTATAAATGTGACTAAAGTTATGGGAAAATGTGATTGATTATGTTGAAATAAGAAAATTAGGCATATCTAGGGGAAAAGAAGAGGAAAATGGATATAAAGTGATAAAATAAAACAGAAATGATGGAAATTATTATGTAAAATGGGAATGTATATGAAATGCGTGTTTGCCCTATATAGTACCCGGCTCTAGGGAATTGAGTTCGATATTGTCTGTATGGCATGCTTATGATGTTATTTGCCTTCGGATTAGATACAAAGCATCACTATTATTTTTCTTCGGACTAGACGCTGAGTGTCACATATGATATGCCATGATATTCGAAAGGATAAACATAGAAGAGGTGAGCGAGTTCTATGTTATGCTTTGGACTATTTGGAAAAATAGAAATCAAGTTGTGTGGGAATGTGTATTACAAAGTGCAGTTGGATTACTAATTTTTGTGGAGCAATTCCTATGACAATGGAAGAATGCCTAAGAGGAGATGAAGGAGGTATTGGGGATGAAGGGATCAATGGTAACTATATGGAAAAGGCCCCAAATGGATTGGTTGAAATGGAATACTGATGCTGCAATTTTTGAAGAAGTAGGAGCTATAAGCTTTGGTTCAGTCCTTCGTGATTAAAGGGTTGTAGTTCAAGTTGCAATTAGTGGGAAACCCTTGGAGTTGCTGACCCAAGGCTGGTCAAGGAAGTTGGAATGAAGGAAGCCTTGAGCTGGGCTAAAAGGCTGGGGATCAACAATGTGATTATGAAGACAGATGCTTTAGTCATAGTGTAAAGCTTAAGAAGAAGAGAACATGATTTATCTTACTATGGGGCAGTCATTGATGATTGCAAGGATATAATGAGCAGTATTTTAGGTTATGAGATAAGTTTTGTTAAAAGATTTAGCAATATTGTGGCTCACGCTTTGGTGAAAGCAGCAATCTATTTAGCAGGCTTGGTAGAGTGGAGAGATGCTATTCCATTTTTTATCCATGATGTAATTGTTTGGATTTCTATTAACAACACATACTATTTTGTCTCAAAAAAGATATTAATTGGAGTGTCAAATAATAAATTCTTTTCGTTCCACTAAAATCGCCAACTTTGATTAATGTACAATTATGATAATTATTTTATTTTTCAATTTTACAAAAAGAAAATGGATTAAGATACCTTCCATTAATTCATTAATATTGAGATTACTATGCTTCCACCTCATCAATTAACTATTTACAATTTTAAATAGAGAATTTAATGATCTCTTTCCTTTTTTAAACTTAGAAATATGTAATGTAGATTAATGGTTAATAAAGATAATTAATCCGAATGAACTAATTAATATACTAATGATAATAATAATAATATAATTAAAAAAACTAATTAATTTTTCTTTATTTCATAAAGTGATAATTTTCATGGGATACTTTTTTTAAAATGATAATTTTAATGGAACAAAGAGAATAATTAATTGTTAATTCCTTCTTCAAAATATCTGTTATAAGTTATTTAAGATTGTAAGAAAGTATTCATTAATTTATCCTCTCTTTGTTTTTTTTTAACTTTTCAATTCATTATTTACATTAATTGCTTTTATTTCTCTCCACCAAAATTAGAAAGGAATGTTTTTAATCATTTTACCTTAAAATGACAATTTAATAATTTTCTTAATTTTTGTGTCCAAACATTAAAAGATCAATATTTTAGATAAGTATTAACCAATATAAATTACTCCTAATAAGCAATTAATTAGTGATAATTAATAATTGAAAAAAATAGCGATACTTAATACTCTTTATATTCATAAATAATTGTCACTTTAAAATTTTTATATAAGAATTAATAAAGTTGTATAATAATCTATTTTATATAACCATTTTACTAAAACTATCATTCTTCTTAATTTAAACTCATTCCAATAGTAATGACTTTTTTCATAATTGAATGAGGGTAAATTTAGAATAAAAATATAAAATAACCTTGATTTTTATAAAATGATAATTATTTATTAAAAAAATTATCACTCTAAATAAGAACAGATCATTAAGTTTTCATTCTTAATATAAAAATAAATAAATAAATTTGAGTATTCTTATCTTAATTTTTAATGTTTCCAAAATTATATGTGAAATTTTATATCACTCAATTTGAATTGATTTAAAAGTCGCAAATCAACTTAAAATTTGTTATAAGGTATTTCTTTTAGGTCAATCCGACATAAATCGATATGCTCACAACTTAAAATGACCAACACATAACATAACCTGTTTTAGAAAAAGATGACACCAAAATGAACCAACTAAAATTCATCAATATTCCGACATGTCTAATTATTCAAGATTCTAAATTTTAAGACCAAAACTCTAAAATCACATATTTTATCTACATGTTGATAAATTTTTTAAAAAATAAAATTTAAGACCAAAACTCTAAAGCCAAAAAATTCACCAAACAAGCGGATTTTTAAATTTTTTTTTTTAGCAAATCAAACAAGCGGATGAACGTGTTTTAATTAATAAATTATCACATTGTTTAATTATATATCTTTTTCTAATTTGCAATGAATTTCTTACTATAGAATTTACAAGAGCTATCCTTAAAACTAGTTATTAAAGTTGGATACTCATTTTTTATATTAATCGCTCATATGTTTTGTACTTAATCAATATAGGATATATTCTTATTAATTTACATTTCATTATACATTATAAATATATATTAAGTTATTCCATTACAAAATCCGAAAATTAGAATTAATGTAAAAAACAATCTAACAGTATATTTTAAATAACTGATTTTGCAATTTGAAACAAACTCATTCAAATTTGGCTAAACAAAAAATATCATACAACTTGAAAAATCTTTTTATATATAAATAAAGATCGTAACTTATTCCAGGTTAAAAATTATAATCTGTAATATGTTTGCGGTAAAAATTCTAAAATACTTTATTTTTTTTCATTTTGCAATGTAATTAATCTGAAAATTGCAAACTAGCTTCCTCCGGTAATCAATTAATCTAAAGCTAACTGCTATAGATCTTGACAGATTAAACAGAAAAAAAATAACGAATCATACAAACAGAACACCAGTATTTACTTGGTTCATCCTACACACAGTAGGACTACATCCAAGGAGGAGAGATTCCTCAGCCTTTCACTATAACTCAAAATCGATCAACAATGTTTTACAAACTTCAAACAGAAACTCTCAACTCTTCAACTCTCACAAATACAAGCTTGAAGTTATCAAGAGATTACACAGAAAAAGAACCCTTTTCGTGATCACAAACCCTAGCAGAGAGAAGAAGATGAGAGAAACGGCAGAGAAGAAAAACTGAAACAAACATGGTTACAGTTTGGTATTTATACCAAACCTAAAAATAACCCTAGCATAAAACACACCGTTTTGGCATAAAACGCACAGCTTTGGCAACTTCAGTTTTGGGCTCTTTAATTATAGACTTAGTAATAGAGTCACAAAGCTCACAATTCTCCACCTTGACTCTGAGTTACTAAACAGAAAGGCATTCAGAATCCACTCCTCGGGTAACACCTGAAACAGCTCATCTCTTCATAACTCCAAGTAGGCTTAGAGCCTCCTGAAATTTCAAAACATAAACAGGCTTAGTAAAGATATCAGCTGGATTAATCAAGGTTGAGATTTTCTCAACATTTACAATACCCTTAGAGATTATATCTCTAACAAAGTGGTGTTTAACATCAATGTGTTTTGTTCTCTCATGAAATACACTGTTTTTGCTTAGGTGTATTGCACTTTGTGAGTCACAAAACACATTGACTTTACCTGTTTTCAAACCCAACTCAGTTACAATTCCCTTTAACCAAATGGCTTCTTTTATAGCCTCTGTAAGGGAAATGTACTCTGCTTTTGTGGTAGAGAGAGCTACAACCTGCTGTAAACCACATTTCCAACTCACAATATTCCCATCAAGTGTAAAACAATAGCCAGTTAAAGATCTTCTCTTATCTAAGTCAGCAGCAAAATAAGAGTCACAATAACCAGCTATATCAAACATTTTACAATCAGGTTGTTTAAACAATAAACATACAGATTCAGAACCTTTAAGATACCTACCAAGCCATTTCACAGCTTCCCAGTGAGATTTATCTGGACTGCTCATAAACCTACTGACTAGACTCACACCATAGGCAATATCAGGTCTGGTACAGACCATAGCATACATCATGCTTCCAACAATATTTTGATAAGGAACCTTACTCATATACTCCTGTTCAGATACTGTTAGAGGCTTAGAACTGGAGCATAGTTTAAACTGTGCACTAATTGGTGTAGAAACAGCTTTAACCTTATTCAGGTTATACAATTTAAGAAATTTGCAAACATAATCACACTGTGACAGAAATAACATCCTTTTACTCCTATCTCTATCTATACTTATGCCCAAAATTCTTTTTGCAGGACCTAAGTCCTTCATCTCAGATTCAGCACTTAACATAGACTTCAATTTAACAATATCAGACTTATTTTCACAGACAATCAGCATGTCATCAACATACAGTAACAGATAGATGTAATGATCATGTGACAATTCAGAAAAATACACACATGGATCATATCTTCTCCTTTTAAACCTATGTTTAATCATGAACTCATCAAACCTCTTATACTACTGCCTAGGTGCTGGTCTAAGACCATACAAGGATTTCAATAGCAAACAGACATAACTTTCTTTTCCACATTCAACATAACCATCTGGCTGTGCCATGTAAAGCTCTTCATCAAGAGTACCATGCAAGAATGCAGTTTTAACATCCAATTGTTCAAGTTCTAAATCTAACATGGCAGTTATACACAACATTAACCTAATTGTAACATGTTTAACTACAGGAGAGAAGATTTCATGAAAATCTATACCTTCCAATTGAGAGAATCCTTTTGCTACAACCCTGGCTTTAAATCTCCCTTTATCAAAGCCAGGTATAGCAGGTTTTCTCTTAAACACCCATTTACATCCAATAATTTTCTTACTAGCAGGATTTGGTACCAGTTTCCAGGTGCCATTTTTCATGAGAGAATTCATCTCTTCATCCATTGCTGCTTTCCAGTGACTCTAGTCACTGCTCAGTCTGGCTTCTTCAAAGCTCAATGGATCACCTGTCTCAGTCACAGCAGCACACACAAAAGCAAAGGCAGTTAAATCCACATTTAAGATATTACAAGCATAATCATCAAACCTGGAAGGCCTTCTGATTTCCCTTCTTTGTCTATCTCTGGCTAACATATAGCCAGTTTGCTCTTGTGTTTCTAGCTTATTATCAAGTGCTCCACCTTCAGGTTGTACTTGTAACTCATTATTCACAGCAGTAGGAGGTTCCGTTTGGGTGGCATTCTGATCAGTTTTGTAAAAACTGTCAAGCTCCACCTCAAACATAGACAAGTCAGCTTGTGATCTTGTCAAAGGTACCTGCAGGTTAGTCTTATACAATTCCAATTCATTAAACACAACATCCCTACTTACAAGTATCTTATTATCAACAGGTGACCATACCTTATATCCTTTAATACCAACAGGATAACCAACAAAATAGCATTTAACTGCTCTAGGTTCCAGTTTGTCCTGTTTCCTATGAGTGTAAGCTACACATCCAAATGTCC
Source organism: Garcia nutans (assembly GCA_947685225.1). Classification (NCBI taxonomy): domain Eukaryota; kingdom Viridiplantae; phylum Streptophyta; class Magnoliopsida; order Malpighiales; family Euphorbiaceae; genus Garcia; species Garcia nutans. The sequence continues at coordinate 54,194,177 of CANTUV010000007.1, forward strand.
TAAGATGAGAATAACCTACAGATTTTCCATTCCATACCTCATTAGGACACTTATATTTTAAAGCAGAACTAGGTGACCTGTTAATCAAGTAACAAGCTGTTGATGCAGCTTTAGCCCATAACCTATTACCAAAACTAGACTCAAACAGCATACATCTAACCTTATTCAAGACTGTCCTATTGTACCTTTCTGCTACACCATTCTGCTGTGGTGTATAGATACAAGTTCTATGTCTCATTATACCATGTTTTAAACAGAATTCATCAAATTGTTTATTGACAAACTCTAAACCATTGTCAGTTCTTAATACTTTAATTTTACAGTTCTTTTGATTTTCTACAAGTGCTTTCCATTCACAAAATTTATTAAAAACATCATTTTTATTCTTAAGGAAATAGATCCAGATTTTCCTAGAATAATCATCTATGAATGTGACAAAGTATTGAGAGGCTGACAGTGACTGTGGTACAAAAGAGGAACACCACAAGTCACTGTGAATGTAATCTAAACAGCTTTTTGACTTGTGTTATGACTGACTAAAGCTTTTCCTATGTGCCTTACCCATTACACAGGTCTTACAAAGACTAGACTTACTAAACTGATCTAAATCTAAAACCCCTTTCCTATACAGCTGTTCCAGACCAGTGTTGCACATGTGACCTAATCTTTTATGCCACAGAGTTGTTGAGTCACAGCTTGACTCAGTATTAGCAGCAGTACCAGTTATGACTGAACCTACAAGGTGGTAGAGTCTATTGACTCTGTTACCTTTTAGGACACATCTGTCCTATTTATAAACCTCTAGTACCCCATCCCTAGCTGTATGACTTAGACCCTTTTCTTCTAGCCAACCTAAAGAAATGAGGTTTCTCCTAAGTTCAGGAATGTGTCTCACATCCTGTAACTCAACTATCTTACCATCCCACATTGATAACCTAACTCTACCCACCCCAAGGACTTTACAGGATGAGTCATTGCCCATCAGAACATTTGTACCACTTAAATCCTGATACTTACTAAACCAGTGTCTGTGAGGAGTCATGTGATATGAACATGCAGAATTTAGAATCCAAAATTCAGCATCTCTGCTGGAAGTGACAGTTAGAGCCTCTATATCATCAACCTGAGTTGATGAATTAGCAGCTCCAGACTCATTGTTTTGTTCTAGTTTCTTAAGTCTTTCCCTACAGAACCTCCTAATGTGATCCTTTTTCTTACAATAATAACATTTTCTCTCAGCTTTATTTGTGGCAATAGTGTTCTGATTACTAGTTTTACCATTATGAGATGAACTATTTGACTGGTACTATTGATTACTCTCACTGTTTTTATTCTTATTTCTTTTCCTTTTAGTTCCTTTAACAAATAGACCCTCAGCATTTCTAGTTTGCTTACTTACAGACTTAACTTCCATTTCTCTAAGTCTTAATGCATTTATAATGTCATCTGTTTCTAATCTATCCCTACCATATTTAAGAGCATCCTTAACATTCTAATAGCTTTCATGGATAGAATTAAGCAGAATAATCGACTGATTTTCATTACTCAGATCCTCACCAACATCAGCAAGTTCTAATACTAACTTTTGAAAATCATCACAATTATCATCAACAGACTTTGTAGGATCCATTTTAAAACTAAACAACCTTTCTTTCAAGTAAGCAATTTTAGAGACAGACTTAACAGTGTACAGTTCATTCAATTTATGCCAGAGTTTAGGAGCAGAGTCATTACCCCTTACTTTCCAAAGAACAACATCGGAAAGATTCAAAATGATGGTGCTGTACGCAAGATCCATCAAATCTTGTTTCTCCAAGTCTGTCAATGTCGAAGGTAGAGCTTCTGGACCATCAAGTGCTCTTCTGCACTTCTGTTGTACGAGTATTGCAGTCATCTTTTCTTTTCAGATTGTGAAATCTCCTTTACCGTCGAATTTTTCGACATTAATTTTGGCGATGGACATTTTTTCTCCGATCTAGGGTTTCTTTAAGCAGATCTTATCCTTTTGTTCTTCTGTCTATCCTGCAAAACACAAATACAATCACAGTACCAGATCGCAAAGAAAAACAAGAGAACAATCTAGAAAATAAACAGATCTTGACAGAAGAAGAACCGATATGAACAGATCAAACAGAACGAGGACCGATCTAAACAGATCTTAGCGAGAAAGAAGACGATCTGAACAGATCGAGCAAGATAAGAACCGATCTGAACAAATCATACAAGAAAACCCCAAAGAACGAAAATAAAACAAAGACAAGGAAGATTACAACCTGATTTGTCAAGATCGTCGCGCGCTCTGATACCAAATGTTATAGATCTTGACAGATTAAACAGAAAGAAAATAACGAATCATACAAACAGAACACCAATATTTACTTGGTTCATCCTACACACAGTAGGACTACATCCAAGGAGGAGAGATTCCTCAGCCTTTCACTATAACTCAAAATCGATCAACAATGTTTTACAAACTTCAAACAGAAACTCTCAACTCTTCAACTCTCACAAATACAAGCTTGAAGTTATCAAGAGATTACACAGAAAAAGAACCCTTTTCGTGATCACAAACCCTAGCAGAGAGAAGAAGATGAGAGAAACGACAGAGAAGAAAAATTGAAACAAACATGGTTACAGTTTGGTATTTATACCAAACCTAAAAATAACCCTAGCATAAAACACACCGTTTTGGCATAAAACGCACAGCTTTGGCAACTTCAGTTATGGGCTCTTTAATTGTAGACTTAGTAATAGAGTCACAAAGCTCACAATTCTCCACCTTGACTCTGAGTTACTAAACAGAAAAGCATTCAGAATCCACGCCTCAGGTAACACCTGAAACAGCTCATCTCTTCATAACTCCAAGTAGGCTTAGAGCCTCCTGAAATTTCAAAACAGAAACAGGCTTAGTAAAGATATCAACTGGATTAATCAAGGTTGAGATTTTCTCAACATTTACAATACCCTTAGAGATTATATCTCTAACAAAGTGGTGTTTAACATCAATGTGTTTTGTTCTCTCATGAAATACACTATTTTTGCTTAGGTGTATTGCACTTTGTGAGTCACAAAACACATTGACTTTAACTGTTTTCAAACCCAACTCAGTTACAATTCCCTTTAACCAGATGGCTTCTTTTATAGCCTCTGTAAGGGAAATGTACTCTGCTTCTATGGTAGAGAGAGCTACAACCTGCTGTAAACCACATTTCCAACTCACAATATTCCCACCAAGTGTAAAACAATAGCCAGTTAAAGATCTTCTCTTATCTAAGTCAGCAGCAAAATCAGAGTCACAATAACCAGCTATATCAAACATTTTACAATCAGGCTGTTTAAACAATAAACATACAGATTCAGAACCTTTAAGATACCTACCAAGCCATTTCACAGCTTCCCAGTGAGATTTATCTGGACTGCTCATAAACCTACTGACTAGACTCACACCATAGGCAATATCAGGTCTGGTACAGACCATAGCATACATCATGCTTCCAACAATATTTTGATAAGGAACCTTACTCATATACTCCTGTTCAGATACTGTTAGAGGCTTAGAACTGGAGCATAGTTTAAACTGTGCACTAATTGGTGTAGAAACAGCTTTAACCTTATTCAGGTTATACAATTCAAAAAATTTGCAAACATAATCACACTGTGACAGAAATAACATCCTTTTACTCCTATCTCTATCTATACTTATGCCCAAAATTCTTTTTGCAGGACCTAAGTCCTTCATCTCAGATTCAGCACTTAACATAGACTTCAATTTAACAATATCAGACTTATTTTCACAGACAATCAGCATGTCATCAACATACAGTAACAGATAGATGTAATGATCATGTGACAATTCAGAAAAATACACACATGGATCATATCTTCTCCTTTTAAACCTATGTTTAATCATGAACTCATCAAACCTCTTATACTACTGCCTAGGTGCTGGTCTAAGACCATACAAGGATTTCAATAGCAAACAGACATAACTTTCTTTTCCACATTCAACATAACCATCTGGCTGTGCCATGTAAAGCTCTTCATCAAGAGTACCATGCAAGAATGCAGTTTTAACATCCAATTGTTCAAGTTCTAAATCTAACATGACAGTTATACACAACATTAACCTAATTGTAACATGTTTAACTACAGGAGAGAAGATTTCATGAAAATCTATACCTTCCAATTGAGAGAATCCTTTTGCTACAACCCTGGCTTTAAATCTCCCTTTATCAAAGCCAGGTATAGCAGGTTTTCTCTTAAACACCCATTTACATCCAATAATTTTCTTACCAGCAGGCTTTGGTACCAGTTTCCAGGTACCATTTTTCATGAGAGAATTCATCTCTTCATCCATTGCTGCTTTCCAGTGACTCTAGTCACTGCTCAGTCTGGCTTCTTCAAAGCTCAATGGATCACCTGTCTCAGTCATAACAGCACACACAAAAGCAAAGGCAGTTAAATCCACATTTAAAATATTACAAGCATAATCATCAAACCTGGAAGGCCTTCTGATTTCCCTTCTTTGTCTATCTCTGGCTAACCTTAACTGCAACATGAAAAAATGACCTTTATATTATTAATTGAATAATTCCATGATTAAAATTTAAATCAACAAAAATGGAAAATAAATTTTAATTTAATAATATTAAAATAAATTTAAAACTAAAAAATGGCGAGTTTAAATCACTAAATTCCAAATCCAATTAATTAAAAAAAAGACGGAAATCCAAAACCCAACTGGACTAATGGCATTAAATAACTAAAGAAACAAACACTTTTTTTTTTCCATGATTCATGCATATATATCTGGATTTTCCTGGAAAGACATTGTCTGGAATATCTTCTTCACTGCCTTACATTGGCTTATGTTTAGGAGTGCCATTTGTTTTTATTATGCGACTTTTGTGGGCCCCGTGCATTGCCCTCCTTATATTATCCCAACTCAAATACATACATTTGCTAAAAAAAAACTCAAATACATTCAAATACATTATTATTTTATTATTATGCCAGAAACGTGTATATAAATTACAAAGAATTTCACTTCTCTCAAAAAAAAAAAAAGATTTTCACTATAAAGAAAATATGAGTTTTACATAAAAAAATATCTCAAGAAGTTAAAAAAGATATTCTAAAAATATATACCTAGTTTTCTTATTTTTTTTTCTCAAATTTATAACTCAGCACCTGAATTTTCAATTAGTTTCAAAAATATTTATTTTTAATTTGTAACAACTGAGATATATATAATATATTTTCTATTAAACTTAATTTTAAAAAATATATTTAAACTTTTCAAAAATTAAAAGATATTAAAATATTATATATCATACATATTTTTTTCAAAAAATAAATCATATCAAATATTGCAAATATAACTTGACCAAATATGTTTTATAGCATATATAATACATATATACTATAAAACAACCCCTTCTCTTTCACACACACATAGACAGACTCTCTCAATGTATATAATATAAAATCCAAGCTTTTTTCTTGCCTGCTTCCTTCACAGCCTGTCAAGCTTGAATTATTAAGACCCTGATTATAATTTTTTTAGAAACAAGTTTTGCTTTGTTGTTTCTCTAAGTTAAAGAAAGAGAAACACTAATATCATTTCTGGGCTGTCAAAGAAAGAGATATATTCATTCATTATATATAATCATTAAAGAAAGAGAAACACTAATATTCATTATATATATTTGTTGGTGTTTAGCAATTATATATAATCTTTCTATTAATTGTCCTTAGATTGCTACTGCACCGTCCATATTATAATCTACAAATTTCTTGAGTTATGAAAGCTCATAATCATGAGGGTGTTGGCATGATTAAGCAATAAAATTGATGTTCAATGAGCCTCATCGGAGATATTCGTGTTCCGGTCTCTTTTTCATTGCAGGTAATTATTAATGTTGCTCTCATCTTGTTTTCGCTGCTTGGGTGACTCAATCTTCAAGCTTTCTTGCTTCCATTAATTAATCAGCAAATTAATTCTTGATGATCTTGTTTCTTTATTATATGTTGTGAAAAAGATTTATTATTTTCTGATTAATGTGGTGTTGATTTATAATCCTTAATTATTGGGAGGTTTTATAGAGCATAATTTTTTTTTTCTTTTTTACTGTTAATGTCTGTGTGATTGTATCATGTAGATAGACTTGAAAAAGGCTTATTAATTGTCTATGGAAGGAACATAAACAAGTGGAAATTTTTCTAGAAAAACAATATTCTGAAAGATGATGAAGACTACTGTTTTTATCTATTTAGTTATTGCTCCACCAATCCCCCCTTGCTATATAGTGAAAGAATGAAAGAAAGAAAGGAAGAAAGAAAGACCATAACCCTTTTTTGGTCACTCTATTGCCGACATTCCATTTTCACTTTACATCCTTCTTCATTGTCTAGGCACTGTGTTTCCCACACTTTCAGATCTCCCTGTGAAATTTGAGCCTAAATCATTCTTTCATAATTAGACAGAACTACAGGAGCAGCAAAATTCTTCTTATCGAGTTTTAACACACTTCTCAATGCAATTTTCAGCAGCTCCTTTTGTACTTCTTTTTTTTTTCTCTCTCCTTAAAATTTATAATTTAATATTTTTATTAATCATTCAATATATACAATTTTTCATAAAAAAATGATTATATATAAATGTGAGTGAACTTCAAGGAACAGATCTGGATTTGTGTATAATTTTTTAAAATAGGTTTCTTGCATTTGAATTTAATTACTTGCCAGGATTGGATTTTGGATTATTTCAAATTAGTCTTAATTAATATAAATTACTGTTGCTTAAGATTACTGTTACTGACATTTCATTATTATTCATCTTTTTTCTATATATATATCTATAATTTACTGTTTTCTTAGATTATTGGAAATATGACTATAATACCATTTTCAGGGATGGGAACTAAACTGGAATATGCCATCAATCTTTTAGCACCTTCATCAAATAGCACCAGATTTAATGTTCATTGTGTGGATGATCACTTGGAGTATTTGCAAACTAGAGGGTTGAATAATATTAATTTCCAAGTTACTGGAGTTGACAAATATCATCACCACTCTTTGAATTACAGAATGCCTGAAAAACATAACATAGATGTTATCAGAAAGACAATGCAGATACATGAAGATACCTTCAAACACCAGGTAATTTTTTAAGATTCTACTTTTTATTTTTTACGTTCCTTATTAATCTATTGTTTTAGCACATCCAAAATGTTTAGAAGAAAAAAGTTCAAATCCCTTGATTTTAAGCATTATAAGACTTGCATTCTATTATTGAACTATTACTTAGCTAGGTGATTATTATGAGTTCCAACTCTACGTTTACAGCTATCCTAAAATTCAGTAGCGATGGCTTTACGGTCCTTATAGTCATGCTTTACTTTGATTCCGAAAGGATAATTTACAAAAATTGTTATGAGAGATTTTTTCCATTCTAAGAATGATGACGAAATTGTAGATTTTTTTTTTATTTTTTTATTTTTTTAAAAGCTCAACCCTCAGAAATCATTTTTGAAGGATCGAACTCCCTGACCTCTTCGAAGAGAGTAACATCATGTAGTTACTGGGCTAACCCCAGTGGTTGACGAAATTGTAGACTTATTCCCACTAATTTTTCTTTTTCTTTGATAATTAAATTGTGATTGAGTGTTTGATCTTATAATTAAGCTTGCAAATCTAAAAATGATTCCAATTTAGCTAAAAAAAGTGATTGTTTTGTCATACCAAATATAACTAGAACTTTCTTTTTACTTAAAGTCAATACCATAATTATTCTCACCTGACTTGACCCCACTCATATATTACGATAACTATACATAGTAATTTAACAAGAAACTACAAATTGCAGGTAAGGGAACTCCACCGACTATACAGTGTTCAAAAAATGCTGATGGAAGAGCTGAAAATGGAAATTAATAAACAGAATGAAAAATACTGGACTCCCATGACTACTAGTTCTAATGTTATCAATTCCCATCATCACTTCCTCAACCAACAACACAATAATAATAATAACGATAATTCAACAACCAGTTATCAGTATAGTATCAACTTTGCTCAAAGTCCAAGCGAAAGAACCAGTAGTTGCTCAGGCAAAGGGTTTGATCTCGAACGGCCTGTAGAAGAAGACATATCAACTGCAGGAACAAGTTCTTTCATCCGGCCATTCAAAACAAATTATAATAAAATGAGAATTGATGGCTCCAATGAAGATAGCGAAGTTGAACTTACGCTGAGTATTGGGGGTTGTGCAAACAAGAAAATATCGGCAAATCAAGAACTGGGGAGTATGAGAATGAAGGATCTTGATTCTTCGGCATCATTTAAGTCAGAAAGAGGTGAGGATTGTAGTACGCCGACAACGCCTATGAGCAGTTCTAGTGCAACATTTGATCATGAAAGAAAACAACCACATTGGCCTTTCCAAGGTTTAAGCATAAACAGGACTAATTGAAGTTTAATTTTCTGACGTAATTATATGTGTATTAATATTTATATCCTTTTAATTACATTGACTACTCGATCAGACCAAATATTCTTAAATTTAGAATTGTCACATTAATCTAATAAATGGATTATTGAGGATTGTGGATAGGACACGTATAAAATTTTATGTTCAAATAATTTTCAAGTCCAAACTTTCTTATAAGTTCACATACACTTGTATTGATTCTGTTCCTTGCATATAGTCTTATTAATCATGCACCCAATTTGCAGGGGCATTTAGAAACTATATAATTAGATCTTGTTGAATATTTAACTTGTTGGTTTCAACTACCATGACATCGATTGTGAGCCCCAAAGAAAAAAAATTATGAATTAGCGAATTAAATTTTTTAAAAAATATAATATTTTGTATTTAAATTTAAACTCGATTCATGATCAGATTTAATTTCAACTTGTAAATGTAAAATGACAACAATTAAAAGAGAATGTCAGCCATCAAAAACCTTCTGCTGGTATTGTTATTCACTTACTAATTTCTTTCCTTACCCACTAATCACTAAAATTATAATGGGTAAAACAAATTAAATTTGAATTTAATTGGTTTAGACTGTAATAAATCATTATGTTAATAAATTAATTTTAAGATAATAATAAAATTTAAATTTTAAGTTATATAATTAGGATATACTGTAAGTGATCATGCATTTAATTTAGCGTATATTATTATGAGACAGAAATGTGATCATTAGATTACTGAAATGAGTAGCATGGATCAAGAGAGTTTGAATAATATACTAATTTGGAGATTTAAGCATTAATTGGTGATGCACATGAAAGAAAGGATATATAGTAATAATTGACCAACATGGTGGCCAGTGGTGGAGCCGGCTGCTCCGGGAGAGGGGGGCTGAAGAGGAGAAGGGGGGGCTGAGGGGTTGAGCCTCCACCTTCATTGCTCCGACCGGCAGAAAAGCCCCTTAAAATTACACGTTGGGCGGCCGGCAGGGGGAGTCGTCAGCCCCCCCCCCCCCCCCCCCCCCCGACCCCACCTGCCTCCGCTCCTGATGGTGGCCCATATATAATGATGCAGTTTATTTTAAAGTCGATGAGAAGAACAGAAGATTATAACCAACTTGCAACTTGGTAATGTGAATTATAAGAATCTATTCTCACCTACTTGAGTTTTTTGTTTGTTTGACGCGATATAATTAGAAAAAGGCAACAAAACAACGCTATTGGGTTCATGTTAGCTATTATGTTAGGATTGTGATTCAAAATTCCATTGCAACAATTAATAGATATATCTATGAATGTTTGCTACAATAATTTTATTATAATCAATGTATAACATTAGATATGAGATATATAATTCATAACTAATTATAATTTCATAAGTTACAAAAAATAGTGTATTAAAATAAATTCTCAACTTTTATTTATCATAGAAATAATTAGTTATTAGCTTTATAACCTTTTAACTCTAGTAATATATTAAATGCTTTAACCATTAATGTGAAACTTTCATATTAATAACTCTTATTATTAGTCATGAAAATTAAGTTGTGACTTAAAATATATAATAATAGCTGCAAAATAATTTATTTGTGATTAATTATAATTTCATTAGCTATGAAAATTTATTTCAAAAAGCAAATTCTTCACTTTTGTTTTAAGTTATTGTAGTAATAATTAGCTTTTTAGCTAGGGAATTCACCTCAAATTCATATACCATTTTCTAATTAGTTAATATTTTTAGACTCTCTAAATACACCAAAATGGATAAAAATACCATTTACCCTAAAAAACAAAATCTTTCATCTAGCCAATGACCTCTCATCTCATTCTTTTGATTTTCTTTATTTTTCTCTCTTCTTCACTAATATTCTATAATCTTCATCTCCACTTTCCAACAAAACTTTATTATTTGAAATACCCCATCTATTGATACATTGAATATGTAAGTTAGTTTTGTTTTTTATGTCGACTATGAAAGAAAGAAAATGGCCAGTTGTATTTTTAGCACTACATATATATTTGAGTTGTTATAATTATGATATTGTATGAAAAACTTGTTAATTTTGTTGTGTTTAACCATGGTTTGCATCTCTTTGCTACTTATCTTCCTTTCTCCTTTCTTTTTTTTTTCTTTTATTTCAATTTTTATATCATTGAAAAGTTAAATGGAGTGGTATGGAGGTTATATAATTTCATTTTAAATAATTTCATCTTTTGCCCTTTTGTCTGTGTCCTATCCAAGGGTAAGTTTCTGGTGATTTTTTTTTTCTATCAACTCTTTTCAACTTCTCATAAACTCTTTTCAACTTCTCAAGCTAATGGCACTTGTATTTTGCATTAGATTGACTATTGTTTGAGAAGGTAGTTTTTTGAGACTCTAGCTTGCTAACTGATGTGGCTAGTTAGCTAATTTGGCTCTCCAATTTCTGAATACTCAAGTAAGTTTTCTATTGAAATTGCTGAGTGTTAGTCATAAAAGCTTTAAACATGTGGTCAAGAGACATATCGGATTTTTGTGGTAAAGGGGGCTGTTGTGAAGGTGTGCTTTGCTAGAATTGTTGGGAACTTGGTACTCTTGTTCCATAGCTAAAGTTTGAATGGTCCCTCCCCCCCGAATTATAAATATTTATATATGGGTCATATCTTCTTTAGGGTTGATTGGGAAATCCGCCTATAGAATTCACTTGTTGTTATTGCTCTACTACTTGAAAAATAGGGCACATTTCTATAGGATGACCTGAATGTGCATGCATTTCTCAAACTTTTGCTGGTTGTATATTATCTATAGCCAGATTTTACACCAAATTTGTTAGTTGAGATAATTTGTATAGAGATTGATGAAAAATCCAACTCTATTTTGATCATTGACAATCAAATTGATAAATAACTAATAATTTCAAACAAGTCTACTTTGCATAGTTAGGTTCTGAGCAGCTTTGTAATACCGCCTGAACTGCCAAACGAGCGACCGCGCAAATGCAGCATGAGCACATAATCAAACTAACACACAGATCTACAGAGCCAAGAAGAACTGAATAGACATACTCATATGTCGAGCAGGGAACGAAATCGACAACTAGAGTATCGAGCTAAATATAGAATTGCTGAACTAAGAGAACCGAACTGATGAGCTAAAAAGTAGTCTGGTGGAACAACCGAGCTAAGCAAAGTAGTGCAGCTCTACACTGATCTAAACAAACCAACTACGACATCTGAGCTAAGTCTATTATTTCCACAGAAGAGTTTTGCATTGTCAGTGAGAGGTGAAGCAAGGATGCCCAATAGGCGTGCTATCGTACACATGAACCGAGTGACCGCACCAAGTCAAGGTAAAAATTTATAAACTTGCAGAAATATAGTAGCCGTAGTAAATGGTGAAGTCAGAATTTTAGAACTTTGGGCGACCGCCCAAGAAGCCCAAGCAACTACATAGAACAAGGAACAAAATAGAAAAAGAATAGAAGAGATAGCGGTTAGCTCTTGCGGTGCTTCCTCAACGCTCAAAACCTTGTGCTACCTCATTGAAGGACCAATTGATTGCACAAGGACCAACAAATTTGAATTTTAGCACTAAAAACCTCAGACCAATGATAGCATGACATGCGGATGAAAAAATTTGAAATCAACTGTAACTTTGTGCCGAGCAACCGCACTCCATGCTTGGACGACCGCATGACACAAAAGTATGGGCAACTGGATTCTATTAGACATCGAGCTCTGACAGTTGAAACTAGCTATTACACAGAGCATTCAAACTGTGAGACCGCCCATCAAGCCGAGCGACTGCACACTGAGCTCTAGACATTAAATTAGTGGAAGACAAGCACTAAACATGTGAAAACCAATTCAAACAGCTACTTTAAGTCAAATAGCTATAAATACCATACTAAACTTCATTTTTGTGATTAGAGAATACTTTGATTGTTATTGTAATTTCATTGAACAACATTTTTCATTATCTTGTCTAAGATCAACATCTAATATCTTGTTTTATGGTGTGAGCATTAAAAACCATAAAATTTTGAGTGTGAGCTTAGAAATATTTAGGTTGTGAGAGTGAGCTTGGAAAACTCTTGTAAGAGTTATGAGGATTAATCTCAAACCATTGTAATAGTTTGGTATGAGCTAGGAAAAACAATAATTTAGAGTTACGCTTGTAAAAACTCAAGACTAGTAGAACCTTAACAAGTTGTTAAGGAAGTGGATATAGGATTAAAGTAAATCCGAACCACTATAACTCTTTATGTCCTTTCTTCTCTACTATACTTCATCTCCATCTATATCTTCTTCATCTCTTGCTTTTCAAGTTTTAAATTTGGCATCATTCTTCATACAAAACCAATTCACCTCCCCTCTTGGTTGCTAGTTTGGGACAACAATTGGTATCAGAGCTAGTAAATTTCTTTAAACTTCATTGTGAAATTTTGATCCAAAATGGCAACTATTCCACCAATAAACAACTTCACACATGGAAACCTAAATTCATCCCATAGACCCTATTTCAATTTAATGGATTACTCTTATTGAAAAACATAAAATGTTTTTGTTCCTAGATAGTGAAAGAATTGAGCTTTAGGATTTTATTGAAAATGAGTGGAAACCTCCTACTCATGAAGTTGATGGTGTCAAAGTTCCTCTTCCTAAATCACAATGGTCAAGTGCCAATGTGAGAGATCGGTTCAAGACCCATAGGGCAACCTCCATCTTAGTGAATTCAATATTAAGAGATGAAGGTGGGAGAGTTCAACATCTCACTTGTGCACATTGCATTTGGAAAACTCTTGAGAAATATTTTTATAATTATGTATATAAGTGTTTCTTATGGTATTTTTATTTGATTTTTAGTTTTTTTAAATGATTTGTTCAAGTTGTTGTAAGGGATTCAAGCTAAATAAAAAAAAATTAACAAAAAGAGGTGGAAGGTGCTAAGTCCATCATTTGAAGGATTAGGAGAGGTCTAACACAGATTGAGACATGGGCAACCATCTTGGCCGTGTCACATAACACGGCCAAGACTTAAGCTCAAATGGTTGTGTCTCTTATAAGCAAGAAGAGAAACAAATGCAAGGTGGGCATAACTGAACATGAGCAAGGGTCTTGGCCGTGTCATGCATCCGTGTCACCAACCCAAAGAAACTAAAGAAAGACAGAAGTAGAGAGGCAAAAGTGGAAACAGGCATAAGACATGGCTGTGTCTCTGCCTTTGTCTTCCTACAAGAAATATGTATTTGAAATGCAGTAATGGACATTGCTTCACGACTTGGCCATGTCCAAGAGGAAAATGAGAGACACGGCCAAGACTAATCTGACTTGGCCTTGTCAGTGTGATCTTTGTTGAATTATTAACATGTTTAGTGGGCAACAAGACAAGAGGAATTTTATTTTTAAAAATAATTGAAAGGTGAGGTGTTTTATAGGATGAAAGATTTAAGAATGAAAAAGGGGGGTGGGGACAAATGGGAGTGAGGTGAGTGTGAAAAAAAATTCTTTTTGTCTTAGAATTAAAATAATTGGAGGGAGATGAATATAGGGGGGAGATCATTTTTTTTGATAGGGGGATTCACCGATTGCTAGGGAGACGTTCGACTTGTGTTGGGTTTTTGAAAACCACCATCTTCATCACTATCTATAATTTCATTTTCCTTTCTTCATTTTCTTCCATAGGCAAGTGATTTTCATGATTTTAGGATAGTGTTTGGGTGAACAAGCTATTGAGAGGGTTACGGTTTGGAGAAAGCTTTTATTGAAGAGTTGGAGGCTTGAGAGAGTTTTCAATTTATCTTTCAAGGGTGGAAAAATTTATTAAAGGTTTGAAGAAAGATTGGAAGTTCTTCATCATATTCAAGTTGAGCTAGGAGGAAGAACAAGAAGTTCAACTCTTGACATCTCAAAGGGATTTTTCCTGTTCTCTCATTTAATTCATTATCTCAAACACTGAAGAGAAATTTGGGGAGAACACAGAAGTAGAAATGGGTGAAGTAGAGGAACCACCCATGAAGGAGTTTTCTCGACCGATTATTGGAGTAACTACATCATGTATAATGTTAAGCAACGCAATGAGAAATTATGAAATGAAAAACACTCATTATAGTATGCTGACCTCTATCCATGGATTGCCAAATGAAGATCCTCTCAACTTCGTTTGAGATTTTTACACCACCTTGCATACATTCCCTTTGCAAGCATTGACGAAAGATGAACTTAAAATGAGATATTTTCCATATATTTTGAAGGATAGGGCAAAGGCATGATTGATGACATTACCGAAAAATTCATTGACCACATGGACTGAAGTCTATAACAAATTCATGAGAAAATTCTATTCATACTAGTAAACAATAGAGATTAGGGAAAGTATTACAACATTCACCCAATTGGATGGAGAACCATTTCATGAGGCGTGGGATTGCTTCAAATCCTTATTGTTTCAATGCCTTCATCATTACTATCCACAACAACTGCTCAATCAGTTCTTTTATGATGGGCTCACTTAGCAGAGCCAAAATACAGTGGATAATGCAGCAGGAGGTGCAATGGGTAAAAAGACAGTTGCAAAAACTGTTCCATTGCTTGAAATGTTGGGAGCAAATTTGCAGTAAAAGAGTATTGGGAAAAGGAGAAAAGGAGCATATGAGTTGAAAGCAAATTCATAAATGGCAAGACAAATTGCGGAGTTGACAAAATAAGTGAAATTACTAAATGCTAGAGGAAACTTGCTGATGCCAAGCCAAGAAATATATGCATCATGTGGTATTGTAGGTTATAATGAAAATGTGTGCCCTTCAAGCTTTGATCAAATCCAAGAAGGTTAAGAGCAGGTACATGTCTTTGAAGATTTCCAACAAAGGGGTAGGAATGACCCATACTCAAATTCTTACAACCCCAGTTGGAGGAATCACCCAAATTTTTCATGGAAGAATCAACAACATGCTCCACCTCAACCACCTTTCCAACCTTATTAAAGAGGACCCAACTTCCAAGGGTAAACTTCAAATCAAGAGTAACTTAAGAAACCTTCACTTGAAGATAATTTGAATGCTTTCATTTAAATCAGCACCCAAAATCAAGAGGTGAATAACAAGCAGTTTGACTTTTTGGAAGCATTGCTTAAGAAAGTGGAGACTCAAATGGGGCAACTAGCTAATCAACTTCAAGCTCATCAAAATGAAAAATTTTCAAGCCAACCGGAGCAAGCCAAGGCAATTATGGTCTTAAGAGGTGGTAAGATAATTGATAATAAAATTGGTGATTCTTTGGATGCAGGTAAAATTTAAGAAAATGCTGAGGAAATGCAAGAAGGAAAAGATCAATCAAGTGAGTCAAAGGAGGATAGTGAGGAGATATCCACTTCACCAAGGCTGCACAAATCTCCAAATTCTTAGAAACCGTCAATTCCTTTCCCAAGCAAGTTAAAAAATGAGAAGCATGATAAATAATTTTTTGAAATTTATAACATGCTCTCAAAGGTAAATATTAACCTTCCCTTACTTGAAGTGATTAAAAATATGCCATTTTATGCCAAATTCTATAAGGAGCTTAACATTAAAAAGAAGAGGTATGAGTTGAATGAGAAGGTGATAGTCTTTGAAGTAACAAGTGTTGTTCTACAATACAAATTACCTCATAAGCTAAAGGATTCTAGAAGTTTTATAGTGAATATCTCTATGAGGAATGGGAAGGAAACCATTGGCATGTGTGATATAGGTGCTTGTATAAACTTGATGCCATATTCCATTTATTTGAAGTTAGAGCTAGGGGAACTTAAGCCAACTAAAATGGTTTTGCAGCTTGCGGATATAACTCTTAGATACCCTAAGGGGATCATAGAGGATGTTCTAATTAAGGTAGGTGGTTTGATTATTCCTATTGATTTTATTGTCTTAGATATAGGAGAAGAAATCCTTAGGGATTTAGAACATACAATTTTGTTATGGAGACCTTTTATGGCTACAACTAATACTTTGATTGATGTTAAAAATGAAAAATTAACCAAGACTATTTTAGGACAAACTGTAGAATTTTAAATTTTTAACATGTCCCTTATCCCCACTATTGTTGTGTATAAAGAATACTCTTTTATTAATTTTACTAGTCTTGTTGTTGAAGAAGTTTTTTTTGTAGGAAAGTAGTGAAGACAAGTTAGAGATGGCATTAACTTTGTGTGAAGAGATTGAGATTTCTGATGCGAAAAATAAAGAATAAGTCCATGTTGGATGATGAGAGTAATGAGAAGGGACTTGAAATTGAGGAAGAGGAGATTCAACCAAAAGTGGTTGAACTTAAAGAACTCCCATTGCATTTGAAGTATGTATTTCTTGGGGAGAACAACACACAACCAATGATAATTTCTGCGACTCTCAAAAGTGATGAAAAAGATAAATTTGTGAAAATGTTGAGCGATATCAAGGGAATCAATCCCTCTATGTGTATGCATAAGATAGTTTTAGAAGAGGGAGCTAAACCGGTTAGAGAGGCTCAAAGGAGACTTAATCGAAATATGAATGAAGTATTCAAGAAGGAGGTTTTTAAGCTCCTTGATGAGGGGATGGCCTACCCAATAACTGGTAACGAGTGGGTTAGTCTCGTACATATGGTGCCAAAGAAAGCTGGGTTGATCATAGATCAAAATGAGAAGGGAGAGTTGGTACCTACACGAACTCAAACCAAGTGGCGAATGTGCATATATTATAGGAAATTAAATAACGTCTCCATGAAAGATCATTTTCCTTTACCATTTATTGATCATATGCTTTACAGATTATATGGTCATACTTTTTTACTGTTTTCTTGATGGTCTTTTAGGTTACTACCAAGTTCCCATAGCACCGGAGGATCAACCAAAGATAACTTTTACTTGTCCCTTTGGGACATTTGCTTTTCAGAGGATGCCATTTGGACTTTGCAATACACTAAGGACATTTTAAAGATGTATGCTTTCCCTTTTTTCTGACATGTTGGATAAGTGCATCGAGGTATTTATGGATGACTTCTCTATTTTTGGTAATTCTTTTGATGATTGTTTACATAAGTTAACTCTTGTACTTGAAAGATATATTGAATGCAATTTTACCTTGAGTTGGGAAATGAGTCACTTTATGGTTGATCATGGCATTGTTTTGGGACATGTAGTTTCCCATAAGGGGATTGAAGTGGAGAAAGCTAAGGTTGATTTGATATTGAATCTACCCCTCCCCCCCCACACTAGTTAGAGGGATTAGAATTTTTTGGGATACTGACTTTTATAGGAGGTTCATAAAAGATTTTTCTAAAATTTCACGTCCTTTGTGCAATTTACTTAGAAAAGATGTCCCATTTATTATTGATGATAAGTGCTTAGAAGCATTTAACATTTTAAAGGAAAAAATTAACTTCTACCCCTATAATTATTGCCCTAAATTGGGATTTTTCATTTCAAATCATGTGTGATGCATCAAATTATGCCATTGGAGTCGTTTTGGGCCAAAAGGTGAACAAAATATTATGTGTAATTTATTATGTATGTTTGTCTTTAAATGATGCACAAGTGAATTATACAACCGCTGAAAGAGAAATGTTGGCTATGGTATTTGCACTTGACAAATTTAAATCTTATTTGATAGGTTCTAAAGTCATAGTATTTTCGGACTACACAGCCTTGAAATATCTATTGACTAAACTGCAAGCTAAACCTAGGCTCATTAGATGTATTTTGATATTGCAAGAATTTTATGTTGAAATTAAAGATTTGAAGGAAAGTGAGAATATAGTAGCTGACTATCTTTCTAGATTGAATTCCCATGATAATGATAAAGAAATTGTTTGTGAAAATGCTTTTGAAAAATTTTCATATGAGCACTTGTTTGCTTTAACTCAAGCACCATGGTATGCTGATATTACTAACTATCTTTCTTGCGATGTTCTGAGAAAAGATTTGAATTTTTTGCAAGGAAAATATTTCTTCATTCCTATAATTATTACTTTTTGGACGAGCCATATTTGTTTAGAATCTGTAGGGATGAAATTATCAGAAGATGCATGCCAAAAGAAGAGCAATCACAAGTGTTGCAATTTTGCCACAACATATATTGCGGAGGGCATTTCAGAGGAAAGAAGACCGCCGAGAAGATTCTTCAAAGTGGTTTGTATTGGCCTACTCTTTTCAAAGATGCTTATAATTTTTGCATGAGATGTGATAGGTGCCAAAGAGTAGGAAATATCAACAAGAGAAATGAAATGCCTCTCAATATTTTTGTTGTGGTGGAAATTTTTGATGTATGGGGAATATACTTCTTACTGTTGATTGCGTGTCCAAGTGGGTTGAGGCTATCCTTACTAGGACCAATGATGCTAATGTTATTTTGAAATTCTTAAAGGAAAATATTTTAAGTAGGTTTACAACCCACAAGGCAATCATGAGTGATGGTTGAATCCATTTTTAAAATTAATGGTTTGAAACGTTGATGACCAAGATGGGAATCTGACATAAGATGGCAACCCCATATCATCCTCAAACATCCAGCCAAGTTGAGACATCCAACAAGTAGATTAAAGGGATCTTAGAGAAAATGGTGAGCACATCGAGGAAGGATTGGGCAATTCATCCTCCAGAAGCACTATAGGCATACTGGACGGTGATCAAAATATTTTTGGCAATGACTCTACCCTCCTACATTAGAACACAACCTAAACCACTATGTGAAGCATCACTGTATATCACATATGGTTTACCTTCCACAGGTAGGGTAAGGACAGGAGCCTTAGTCAACATCTCCCTCAGCTTCTCAAAGCTCTCCCAACACCGATCCGTCCACACAAATCTAACTCTTTTCTAAAGTAATCTGGTGAGCAGTGTAGCTATCATAGAAAAACCTTTCATAAATTGACGATAATAGCCTGCCAATCCCAAAAAACTTTTAACCTCTGTCATAGTCTTTGGTGGACTCCAATTCAAGATATTCTCAACTTTACTCAGATCAACTCTAATACCCTATGCTGAAACCACATGACCAAGAAAAGCTACTCGATCGAGCCAGAACTCACACTTAGACAGCTTAGCATGCAACTGCTTCTCTCTTAGAGTTTGTAATACAATCTGCAAATGCCTATCATGATCCTCCTCATTATGCGAATATACCAAAATGTCATCAATGAAGACCACCATAATGTCATCAATGAAGACCACCACAAACAGCTGAAGCATCTGGCTGCCTCTGCATCACATAAAACCGCTGTGATGGTCCTGCCTCATCTGGTCTACTACCTCCAGTTGTAAAACCTCCTCTCAGACTAGACCCAGATTGACCACCTCTACCAAAACCTCTGCCACCATGACCCCCTCTAACACTGGGTCGAGAAGCTGCACTATCTGCCTGTTTATCCTCTAGTGGCTGGGGATAATCTCTAATAAAATGGTTTGATTACCCACATCTAAAACACACTCTCGAAGCACATCTCCACCAGCAGACACCTCCGTATGCTCTACTGCAATGAACACAAGTAGGTGGAGCAGGTCTTTAAGCCACTGAGGTTGGAGCACTAGCCACTGAAACTGCAGGTCTCTGTCTCTATCTCTGCTGCTGTACTGACTTGCCAAACTTCCCCTGACTCCTACTAAACCTCTAAAAATATCCCCCTCAGCCTCTCTTCACTGATGAAAATCCTGCCTCACTCTGGGGTCTCCTAGCTGTGGTCTCCTCAACCCTGGCAGCTACTGCAAGACCTTGTGCTCTCTCTACACTCTTGGCATCTGCAACTAACTGGGAAAATCTTGATATCGAGAGCCTGCTATGATACACATGATAGAGGGTCTCAGTCCCTCCTCAAACCTCCTACACCTGTCAAACTCGTCAGAAATGATCCTACCAGTATAATGATTCAACCGAATAAACTCGATCTCATACTCGGTCACTGTCCTGGTATCCTGTCTCAGACTCAAGAACTCCATCTTCTTTGCATCTTTATACTCTCTCGAAGTATACTTCTACTCAAATTCCCGCAGAAAATCATCATAGGTCAGGACTGGTGGATCATCCAGAGCATGTGGAGCCATCTTCCACCAATCATATGCATCCCTCTGCAGAAGAGATCTGGCATAATTAAACTTCTCTTTCGGACTAACCTGTAACTGAATGAATACCCTCTGAACTTTGTCTAGCCATTGCTCTGTTACAGTAAGGTCTGTAGTACCAACAAATTCCTTAGATCCATACTTTCTGAGCTTATCATACTGCCTCATCAGCAACTGCGGCTGCAGCTGTGGCAGCTGGGGAACTAGAGTCTGCCTTAACAACTTTACCATATGCCATACCCAGCCAGGTGGAATCTCATCAGCTGCTGGTTTCATAGGCATAGAAATAGACGCCTCACTAGCAGACACAACTCTAGCTCCATCTCTACCCTCATCCGGAGCCACACTCTCTACACTATCCTTAGCAGGCTGATGCGTCCGAGAAGGGGCAATAGAGATAGGAGTAGTACCAGGCAACAAATCAATACCAAACTCCACTTCTCTCTCAGGAGGTACCCCTGGCAACTCATCAGGGAAAATATCTGGAAACTCGATAATTTTGGGTATACTATCAAGCAGCGACCCCATTACTCTAGTATCTACAACATGAGCAAGATAAGTCTCACATCCCTTCCGAATCATCCTCCCAGCTAAAACAAACATGGATGAAAGATACCTCTACTCACTAGATACTATAACATCCCTACCATCACGTGTTCTCAAAGTAACACATTTCTTCTAATAGCATACCACAACTCTATGCATGGATAACCAATCCATGCCCAAAATCAGATCATACTCCCTGAAAGGCATCTCATTCAGATCACCGAGAAATTCCTCATCCTAAACAACAATTGGACTATCTCGGTGCACCATGCTCACCACAATACTATGCCCTAAAGGATTTGTAACCAAAACATCAAATCCTAAGGACTCAGAATGCAAATCACTCACAGGTAAGATGGATGCACTGATGTAAGAATGAGTAGACCCAAGGTCTAATAATGCAAGAACTGAAGTACCAAATAATGTAAAAGTACCAGCGATAACAGCTGAAGCATCTGGCGGCCTCTGCATCACATAAACCCGCTATGATGGTCCTGCCTCATCTGGTCTACTACCTCCAACTGTAAAACCTCCTCTCAGACTAGACCCAGATCGACCACCTCTACCAAAACCTCTGCACCATGACCCTCTCTGACAGTGGGTCGAGAAGCTGCAGTATCTACCTGTCTATCCTCTGGTGGCTCAGGACAGTCTCTAATAAGATAGTCTGACAACGCACATCTAAAACATAATCTTAAAGCACCTCTCCACCAGCAGACACCTCCGTATGCTCTACCACAATGAACACAAGTAGGTGGAGTAGGTCTTTGAGCCACTGGGGTCGGAGCACTAGCCACTAAAACTGCAGGTCTCTATCTCTGTCTCTGCTGCTGCAATGACCTACCAAACTGCTCCTAACTCCTACTAAACCTCTAAAAATATCCCCCTCAGTCTCTCTTCACTAATGAAGACTCTGCCTCACTCTGAGGTCTCCTAGCTCTAGTCTCCTCAACCTTGGCAGCTGCTGCAAGACCCTGTGCTCTCTCTACACTCCTAGCAGCGGCAACTAACTGGGAAAAATCTTGATACTGAGAGCCTACTATGATACACATGATAGAGGGTCTCAGTCAAACCTCCTGCACCTATCAAACTCATTAGAAATGATCCCACTAGCATAGTGACTCAACTGGATAAACTTGATCTCATACTCAGTCACTGTCCTAGTATCCTGTCTTAGACTCAGAAACTCCATCTTCTTTGCATCTTTATACTCTCTCGGAGTATAATTCTGCTCAAATTCCCGCAGAAAATCATCATAGGTCAGGACTGGTGGATCATCTAGAGCTTGTGGAGCCATTTTCCACCAATCATATGCATCCCTCTGCAGAAGAGATCTGGCATAATCAAACTTCTCTTCCGGACTAGCCTGTAACTGAATGAATACCCTTTGAACCCTGTCTAACCACTGCTCTGTTACAGTAGGGTCTATAGTACTAATAAAATCCTCAACTTCATACTTTCTCAGTTTATCATACTGCCTCACCGGCAATTGTGGCTGTGGCAGCTGCAAAACTGGAGTTTGCCTCAACAACTCTACCATATGCCATACCTAGCTAGGAGAAATCTCATCAGCTGTTGGTCTCACAGGCACAGAAACAGACGGCTCACCAGCAGACACAACTTTAGCTCCATATCTACCCTCATCCGGAGCCACACTCTCTGCACTACCCTCAGCAGCTTGATGCATCTGAGACGCCATAACTACCTATATCTGCAAACACAGCAGAAAAGGCTATATTAGAGATCAGAAACTACTAGTGCTAGTGCATGTATTACAATTAAAAATTATTTTCAAATCCCCCATTTTCTCTCTCTATCAACCCACCTAGGTCGAGAACCTCAAACCTAGGCTCACCCTTATACCCTATATACGTACAATACATATTTTCAGCATATGTAAAATACGCATATACGGTACAAAAATATCACAGACCAGTTTAAAATTTTTTTTTCACATTTTCAATTTAAAATTTAAAATTCTAAATATATAAAATTAAATAGCATATAAATATTTTTTACTTATTATAGGAACCCAAAATAAATATTATATATTAAAATCTCTGGGAATAATTTGCCAGAGTTTTTTCTGTAATTTGGACATTCCAAAATTTAGCAAAACACAACCTGCAAAAAGAAAACACTCCCAAATAATTTCAATTCACCATCTCAACCATACTCCTCAATTTCACCAAGTTACTCAAACCTTATATATATGTATATATATAATTCAAAACACATTTACTCTCCCATTTTAAATACATTGACCCAAACATTCTTTATAATATACAATACATCAAATCCAAAACATAATATATTATGCATAATACTCAAAATGTACAATAACATAAAAATATATACATGCTGCTGACAGTGTTTCTGATCTCGATAACAAGTCAACAAGCTCAACTATAAGTCTAGACCCGACCTGGTCTAGAAGAACTCTCTGGCTCAGCTGAGTCTACCCTATCACTTGCGCGATGGAAACAATCACTCTAAGCCGAAGCCTAGTGGTACAAACTTTGATATTAACAACAAAACTCAATGCAATATCAATGCACAATGCATATAGATGTCGCATTATTCCATTTTCTTATATTTTTCAAATATTTCATAATCACTATTCACATATAAACAAACACAAACATGGGCCCAAAGATAACTAACATGCTATTAAAATTTCAGAGTTACTGTTTTGGTCTATAATGATACCATGTGTCTAGCCCCGCAGGTAATATATCAATGGAATATTCTAACTA
Source organism: Garcia nutans (assembly GCA_947685225.1). Taxonomy (NCBI): domain Eukaryota; kingdom Viridiplantae; phylum Streptophyta; class Magnoliopsida; order Malpighiales; family Euphorbiaceae; genus Garcia; species Garcia nutans. The sequence continues at coordinate 54,218,009 of CANTUV010000007.1, forward strand.
GGTATGAGCTTACGACCCTGTCTTTTCACTCATCCTAGCTTTAAATATTTATTTTTGAGGCTTACGACCCGATCTTTTCACCTCAAAAATATTTTCACAATGACGCCCAACATCTAGCCCATAGGCAATCATAGGCATGCCGCCAAATGCAGAACTCTGAAAATTGAATAACATACTGGACACAAAATTTATTCATATTTCTCATTTTTAATCTCTTTCTCATTTTCACATATTCAATCTAGGCACATATTTTCATATTTTTTTTCTCACTTTTCTCATTTTTATCAATATCAATTCATTTCATTATACCACATATCTCATTTTTGCATTCACAACATATTACCCAAATACTTTGGGTATTTCCACATAATATACATATTTCACATTTTACACAATTTAGCCACTATCAATGGCTTTTCACAATGCATTTAACACATATATGACATTATAAATGTCATAGCACATTATTCATGCACAACTAATGTACCAAGTAGCTTAAAACATTTTTCAACCAAAATGAGTTAAGCCCAAATGTCATGCAAACATAACCAATGTATTCAAAGTTTGTACATACCTCAAATAGCAACCCAAAGCAAGCTTAAACAACCTCCAACCCTATCTTTCCAACTTGCCCTTCACCACTTGGATGAAGCAAAATCAACCTCCCTCAAAGCCTAAACCAAATGTGATAACAAATAATCATTTAGTATCACATTTAATGGCATTTCCAATATTAAACCATAATTAAACATCACTCCTACAAATTTTCAAAAATTTAGCCTTTCCTTACTTTAACATTAGAATTTCATTCTATTCCATTTAAATTAGTGTTTTAAGTTTATTTATATTATTAAAAACATATTTTAATACATTTAAACCATTTACATTACAAAAATACATTCTTATACACAAAACCCTAAAATGGCATAACCTTCCCCCATTGAAGGTTTTCCTTTCCAACACAATCCATTAATCATTACAAGCTTATTTTCATCACTTTTAACACTAAACAACATTTTTAAACAAATAAAATCAAACAATTCAACAACTTTAAAAAATTACTTTTCCAAAACCCTAAATCTCCACTTCCATTCTCAAACTCCAGCCAAACACAACCAAATCCAATATTTGACTTTAAAAAACTTGTTTATGCATTAAAACAACTCATTTGGAATCAATTTGCACAATTAAAGCTCATGTTTTCACAAACCCAAAAGTTCCATAACCCTAAATTCTCTCTCTTCAATATTCTTTATTCAAACTCCATCATCTCTTCAATCTAACCTTAAAATCATTGTTAACTACGCAAAATAACATCATACACACCAATTCCAACAATTATAACATACTACTTAAAAATCCAAATTCACACATAATCCAAATTTCCATGGAATTCAAAGAAAAGAGTTGGAAACTTACTAATTGATGAAGAAACTTCTAAAACTCTACTTGAATCCTTAAAATTCTTTCAATCCTTGGTGTATGGAAGAATCAAAATCTTGGTTTAGCCCTTGTGGAGAAGAAGAAGAAGAAGAAGAAGAAGAAGAAGAAGAATTTTTAATTTTTTTCTTTTCATCTTTATTTAAACCATATATATATATAAAATAATTTAATATTTATTTATTTAATAAATTAAAAGTCCTAATTTCCCTCTTCCATTCAAAAATAATTTATTTTTGAATTATTTTATTAATTTTAAATTTCTAAAATTTATTTACAAAAATACCATTGGACTTTGACTTTTCTTTTACAAAGTGTTGACTTTTATATATTATGTATATTTTGCATATATATCACATATATATATATATATATATTTCACTTTTTCATTTTAAATCCCTTCATTTTTCATTTCAAACCATTAATTTAATTTATCCTTTTAAATTGTAATTTATTTTATCAAAATTTTTAAAAATTAGAAATTTTTAAAAATTTTGGGATATTACAATGAAAGTCCTTTTGTTCAATTCAAAGATGTGGTTGTTTTTCGAAAAATTAAAGTCCCTTTGGAGTGGGTCCTTTCAAGTAATTCAAACATTTTCATACAGAGTTGCTGAATTGTTAAATTCAAAAACCAATAAGATGTTTAAAATAAATGGACAAAGGGTGAAACCCAATTTGGAAGCGCTCGAAGTTCCATAGAAAGTATGGTATTCATTGATGAGTGATGCAACATTGTCCAACTATACGATGCTAAAGAAGCGCTCAATAGGAGGCAACCCATCGGTTTGTATTTCTTTTCATAATTAAAATTTCATATTTTGAAATTTCAATTTTCACTTTTGGTGTAGAATAGGTGCTCTGATAGGTATTTTGTTTTGATTGAGTTTCAGGGCAAGAAATGAAGGGAAGATTGAATAAATTAGGCATAGGTTACATGGATAAATAAATAAATAAATAAAATCCAGAAGCTGACACGGCCAAGAGTCTTGGCCGTGTTCAACTCGTGTCAATTTTCCCTAAGAAACCCACTCTTGCATAGACTCTGACACGACCAGTCATCTTGGCCGTGTCCCTAAGTTGTGTCAACCTTCTAAAAATGACCCAAATCTTCCATTAGTAGACACAACCAAGAGTATTGGTTGTGTTCAACAAACCGTGTTAAGTTTCCTTTAAAAACCAATTTTGCCTAGTAGCAGGCACGGCCAGCCATCTTAGCTGTGTCACCAAGTCTTGTCAACCAGCATTTTTCTTTTAGAAAATAGTAATTCTGCCAGTAGTAGACATTGCCAAGAGTCTTGGCCGTGTCATCTCACACGACTAAGACAATTCAATCTTGGTCGTGTCTCTCACCTTATAAAACCCTTAAAACACGAGCTTCTCTCCCATTTTTCCATTTTTCAAACCCTAAAAAAATTTTCCTCTCTCTCTATTGCCATAGCCAAATGACTTTGATCACCCAAAACCTCAAATCCTTAGTTTTTCCACAAAAATCCATTGCTTTCTTCACCAAATCAAGAATAAAACACTCTAATCTCCATTTAAATCAATATTAACATGCCAAGGATCAAGATGGTTTCTCACCATACGAGAAGAGCTCCACCACCAACCTCTTCATCTTCCTCAAGAAAAATGGCAATCCAAGCAAGAGGTGTCTTTCCCTCAAGGTATGTTAGTGATGAATCTTTGAATGCCTTACAAATTAGGGATAGTTTTGTTACTTATGTGAAGAACCTTAGTTAGGAGACATTCATTACTTTAAGACCTAAATAATTTGAAGAGTTAACTCTTGAATTTGTTGCCTCACTTGAGGTTGAAAAAGATGAATCAAAACTTTGCTCTAGGCTAGTTTTCAAATTAAATGGGAGGCATCATATTCTTTCAATTGAATAGCTGAATGACATTTTTGGGTTTTCTCTTGAGGGATATAAGATAATACCAAAGGACTTCAACCAACAATCAGCATCGGCTAATTTGGGTTGGGGGGGGGGGGATGTATGTAACCAAATCAACTAAGGCAACTCAATTAGGAAACCTCGCATTGAGGTTTTTACATTGATTTATGGCTTATAGTTTTTTAGCTCGAAAGGAAAGTCCTGGAGTTGTTGAGGTTAATGAAATATTCTTATTGTAATATACTTACCATGTTACCCCCGTTAACACTATATTTTGGTTAGCGAATATCTTAGATAATGTTGCTAATAGGAGGAAAAAAGCAATTTGCATTGGAGAGATAGTGTAAACATTGGCATTTGCTCTAGATGAAAATTTCAGTCCTAAAACATGTAGGATGTGTGAGCGGGGATTTTCGCCCCCACTCCCGGTGGAATGGTTCTTACAACTTCGGCACTGTTTAGGCTCGGGGCCTTAGAGAAAACGAACCTAAATCCGGAGAAAATGGAGTCGCCACCCGAATGGGCAGGGAAAAAAGAAAGGGGTGGATGACTCGATTCCTAAGGAATCCCCAACCCCCTAATGGGTTTGGAAAGTTGGGTACGTGTGGGGAAGGTGAGAAATGGCCCAGCACCCCCACAATGCCCGGTTCATTAGAACCGGCCTCCTTTACAGGTCTTAATATTATAAAATTCTTAAATATAACAATATTATCCATATTACACACAATAATTAAAATAAAGCATCGATATATTGAAAATCAAAACAATGTCCAAGCAAAATAAATAAATAGACACCCATTAGAAGATGAAAACATGCCCTTACATAATCCATGCCTAAATAGGACACCTACCGAAAGGTAGAAACATGTCCTTTACATTGGTCTAAAATAGAAAAGCAATTTAAATTACATGATATTTAACTAATGAGGTACCCACCAAGTGGAAACATGCCTCTTACAACATTTGGAAATCTAAATAAATCAATAAAAGTAAATAACCATTCATCATAAATAAATCATTCATCAAAGATATTAAACATCAATAGAATGTAAATATCCATTCATGATAAACTAAATAAATCAAGCATTGAACTTAAATAAGCCAACAAAACATTGAAAATAAATTAAAGCATATAATAGACTACATAATCAAATATAAAATTAAATAAAACAAGTAAAGATTCAAATTAAGGCTACTATTTCTATTTAAGATTTTTTATTTAATATGTTTAGGGTTTTGGAATTTGTAGGTTTAAGCTACTGTAAGTTTTAAAGGAATTGACATGGATCAAAGTTTTATAATTTAAGAGGTTAATAAAGTTCTTTGGTTAACCAAATTAGTGTTTAAGGAGTGAAATCATGAAATTAGGGTTTGGACACTTTAAAACATTAGGTTTATCATTATTAGCTACTGAATTATTGTTTTTAGGCTTACTGTGTTTGAATTTTAATATATAGATTTTTAAGGTTTTAGAGTTTTAAGGATTATGATTTAGAAAAATTAGGGTTTAAGAAAACTAGGGTTTAAGAAAACAAGGGTTTAAGGTTAGCTAGTTTGGGGTTATTGTCTTGGTTTTGAAGTTGAATTAGGGTTTTTAGTGTTTTGGAGAATGTATTTGATTTTAGAATTTGGAAAAATAATTTATAGTTTTATAAAGCTTTATGTGATTTTTAGAAGCTGTAAAGTGAGTTTGAGTTTGGTTATTTAACAAAACATCTGGAATTTTGAAAAAGAATTAGAAGAAAGCTAGTTTAGAGTTTTATAGAGTTTTTTAAAAATAAACAAAATGATTTAAGATTTATAGAAACAGAAAAAATATTTTTTAGGGTTTTTTTGGGAAGAAAAAGATTCAATTTAGGGTTTTGGAAAATTGAAAAGTAGATTAGGGTTTTGGTAAATTAATGAAACGATTTAAGGTTTTGAAAAGTTAGAAAGTAGATTAGGGTTGTGGTAAATTAATGAAACGATTTAAGGTTTTGAAAAGTTAGAAAGTAGATTAGGGTTTTAAGATTTTACAGAAACAACAATTTTCAATCTTGAGTGATGAAGCTACTGTAAAGAAAAATAAATAAAGAAGTTCATACCTTCGTTTGCTGGTTCCACCAAAAATTATTTCTTAGATGAACAAGAACAAAGACAAGCTTTGCTGCCTTTGATGAATTATAGATTGCTTTGATGAATTATAGATTGCTTTGATGAATTATAGATTGCTTTGCTTATTTCCTCTATATAAATCACCTTTCATGCCATATTTCATACAGAAGCCAAAATACTTTCCATTTCAACGTAAAAACTCCTTTAACAATTTTGATTTTTCTTCATTCATCCACAATGACCAAACTTCATTTAAAGAAGATAAAAATTCTATTTAAGAATATGGATGTCATTCACTGGAAACAAATTTCGTGGTCAAAACTTGATGTTTTAAAGTGTCTTCAAAATGTTAAATTGGACCACCCCTTCTTACATGCCATGTCTTCCTTTTGGAATATGGATTCTAGGGCATTTAAAATTAATGGCTTTGAAATATGTCCCTTGATTGAAGAATTTGAGGCCATCATTGGATATCCAAATAATCAACAAATGGCATTCCCACATTGATTTTCAAGACTCAACAGAAGATGCAAATGTTATTTCAAATTCCATAACCTGAAGTTCTTCAGTTGATGAGAGGTGAAAAAATTCTACTTGCTCCCTTGATTGATTTTTGTCTCTCTCATTGGCTCCTACTAAGACATGGGGACGCATGCTCAGTCTTTGCTTGCTTGGCCAATTCATGCTTGTTTCTTCTGACGGCAATATTAATCCACGGGTATTGGATATTATGGACCAAATGGAAGGAGGCTTGTCTCTGGTACCTGTGATCTTAGCCGAGACTTTAGTTGGGTTAGACCAGCTTAAATTAGGATTGTCAAAGAGACTGACCGGAAGTCCATTGCTGCTTCAGGTAATTACCTAAATTGCCCTTTTGGGTTTTCAATTTAGGTTTTCTTTCTTTTCTTTATTGCTCTAATTTTTGTCTAGTCCGCCCATGTGGGTTTTTGAAACTAGCGAGCTGTCCTTGAGCGTTTTCAACTTAGCGGACCTCTTTTTTATTATATATATATTTTATTGCTCTAATGTTTGCCTAGTCCGCCCATGTGGGTTTTTGGAACTAGCGAGCTGTCCTAATTTTTGCCTAAGCTGCCCTTGCGGGTTTTCAACTTAGTGGACCTCTTTTTTATTATATATATGTTTATTGCTCTAATTTTTGCCTAGTCCGCCTATGTGGGTTTTCGAAACTAGTGAGCTGTCCTAATTTTTGTCTAAGCTGCCCTCGCAGGTTTTCAACTTAGCGGACCCTTTTTTTTTTCAAATTTAATTCTTTCTTCACAGATTTGGCTTCAAGAGCGTCTTTGTTTGCTTGATACTCCATCCATGGATTTTTCCAGATATCTGTCATGTCATCATTCTGCTAGGAAACTACTCCATCCTGCTTCTTCATATGCTGACTGGGTTGACTGGATCTACTATGCGCTGAAGTCAACATTCGTTGGTTGGTACCTTGGTGGAAGATTTCTCGTATCACCTTGCGGACATACTTGATGTATGTTTCCCTTGCTGCTTTTCGTCAAGGTACATGCTATGATCCTCGCTGACTTGGCCGTCAATACAGAGTTGAGCCTCGCGATTCTAACTTTACTCCCGATTTAGACATGCCTTGCTTGACTGAAGCCTACTTGGATCGGCCGAGGCAAAGCTGGCCTGCACGTTACACTTATCATCTGCCATAGATTTTGCATTTATCAATTCAGAAAATGTATTGTTAGGATGAAAAATAATTAAAGTAATAAAAGATGCTTCTTTTCTTTTTTATAATTTGTCATCACCTTTTGCTATTGTGTTTATTTATTTCATCCATTTCTGGTCAAATACTTATAACAGTGCACATAGAACAATTTTAACAATAATTCTATTTTATTAAATTGGGGAACAACCAAATATAAAGCCATCATACACAAGATCACTCCTGTTGCCAACTAGCCCTTTCGGGTTTTCTAATTGTCTATTTTCTCTCATTTAGCCCTAATTATTGCCTAGCCCGCCCTTTCAGGTTTTCGAAACTAGCAGACTGCTCTAACTTTTGCCTAGGCCGCCCTTTTTGGGTTTTCAACCTAGCGAGCTCTTATATATATATATATATATATCATACATAAAACCTCTTCAACCTGTCGACGTTCACTGGATCACTAAATTCATTCCCACCCATGTCTGATAGCTTCACCGTACCTTTGTTCATGACTTGTTTCATGACATATGGCCCTTCCTAGCTAGGCCTGAACTTCCCTCTTGGATCAGATGCATTAGGCTTACATTGCTTCAACACCAAATCCCCGACTCTGAGTTTTCTAATTTTAACCCTTCTATTATAGGCCCGAGCTATCTTCTTTTGATACAGTTGATGATGATACAGTGCCTTTAACCTTCTCTCTTCTAGTAAAGCTAACTGCGTGTATCTGCTCATTACCCATTCCGTTTCAGGCAGTTCAGCTTCCAAGACTACTCTCAATGACTTGATCTTAATTTCAATTGGCAACACTGCTTCCATCCAGTAAACCAAAGAGAACGGTGACATTCCAGTAGGTGTTCGCACACTTGTCCTATATCCCCATAAAGCAAAGGGAAGCATCTTTGACCAATCCCTGTAAGTCTTGGTCATCTTGGACAGAATTTGCTTAATTATTTTATTTGTTGCTTCTACTACGCCATTAGCCTTTGGTCTATAAGGAGAGGATCTATGATGATGGATTCAGTACTTGGAGAATAAATCCTTAACTGCTCCTTGAAACTGTACCTCATTTTCTGATATCACACTGTGCGGGACCCCGTACCGGCAGATGAGTTTCTTTTCAATAAATCTAGCCATTTGACTTGCACCCAGTTTGTTGAGGCTGTCGGATGTATCTCTCCTATAATGTCGATACCCCAAGTGGCAAATGGCCAGGGTGAAGACATAGAATGCAATTCCTCAGGAGGCATGTGTTAGTGTATATGCCCTAGGCCATTGATTTGGACCTTAATGTTATTCATTTTGTTATTAATAAAGAAGTTTTTATTATCATTGTTATGTTTGCATGTTATATATAATAATGATTATATCCCTGGTTTATTATTGTTATGGAGATAATAATAAATATAACTAGTGTAATATTGATTTGATAATCATAAGATGATTATAGGTATGAAGATACAAATCAATATTATGGATACATGTTAGAGAACAGTGTATTGGATAGACCCACATAGATATCACTTCATGGTTTAATGTCATAAGTGTATCTCATAATAGTTTTCATTTAATCCTTTGACTTGAGATTGTCATAGTTTCCAACATAAGGAATATTATGTTTTGACATGATCAAACGTTATCTGTAACTAGATAATTATAAAGGTTATGCTTGAACATGGTATAAATTATGTAGAGGAAAATGAACAATCAAGATGGAATTTGTCCCTCTTTATGAGAGAGATATCTTCTGGGCCCCTCGATAAGTGTAACTGAGAAATACATGGCCGTGCTCAAATAAGTTGATATAAGATCAATCTTATTTGTTTATCAGTTAACTTGGAGATCGAGTAATCATAAGTTTGGACAATATAAGTATGACATTTACTATGACTTATGTTCAAACTAGATATCGTGTGACAAAGGGATTAATGCATGTACTATTTCAGGTTTTCATTTATAATGATTCTCATGATTAATTGGGAAGTCGTAATGTCTTGCTAGAGGCCAATTATGATTTGTGCATTTCAATAGAGATTGAAATACACTACCAATTAATATGAGCCTATCGGGTCACACACATAGAACGTAGGCTGTACTTAAATAATAATAATAATATTTTTATTATTGTTGTTAGTATTATTATTATTATTAGATATTAATAATAATATTGTTATAATAATTATTATTAGATAATAATTATTAAAAACGTGGGTCCATATAGGATATGGACAGTTAGGGTTTTGACAAGGAAAGTCTTTTAAACGGTTTTAAAAGGGCTAGAGGTATGATGATCTGATTATTATTCGTTTTGAAAGAAAACGGAAGAAGAGAAAAACCTAAAAACCCTAGTTTCATTTTTGAAAAGGTTCAGCCACTGCCGTTGGTGAGCTAGCACTCAGACCGGTGTACGTTCGTGTGGACTTCGCTAGAGGTTGTTCGTCTTCAGAAGGTAGTATCTGTTAATCGATTTGAAGCTACACAAAAGGTTAGTTTCGAATCTCTTTTATCGAACTGAATGGATCACATGGATCCTGGGAATAAATCGAAAGACAATTTTTGTTTTTTGCTGCGGCAAAAGGGTTGCAGATTTTTCTCGATTTACTAACAGCATGTGATTCAAGTTACCATACATCTGACATTGTTGGAACTTCTTTACAAACACAATACAATCCTTCTCTATGGTTAACCAGTAATAACCTTGTCAAATAATCTTCTTAACTAGGGCAAAACCACTCATGTGCGGATCGCAACTTCCCGCATGTATTTCTGACATGATACGCTCCACTTCAGGCTTCCTTAAACATCTCAAATGCACCCCATCAGGCCATCTTCGATATAACTCCCCATGGAATGTGATGTATTGCAAGGAACACCGCCTTATGGCTCTTCTTTCTTTCTTTGTTGCCACTAGCGGGTATTCTCTTTCCTCCAAAAATTGCCTTATAATATCATACCACACAACATGGTCTGTATCAGTTTCCATAATTATTTCACATTCATAGCACAGAGTTGATGAACTGGTCAAAATCAGAGGCTTAAGAAATAAGCTGGCAGAATTTTCCCATACCGAAGCCAATGTGGCTAGGGCATCAGCCATCTGATTTTCTTCTCTTGATAGGTGTACAAACCTATACTCCTTAAAGTTCTTCTTCATCATGGTCAAGTAATGTTGGTATGGTTTTAATTTTTCTTCTTTCAACTCCCACTCACCATTTACTTGGGATACTACTAGCAATGAATCGCCAAAAACTTCCACCTTATCCACCTTCATAATCATTAGGGTTTCCAAACAAAAAATACAAGCTTCGTACTCCACCATATTATTAGTTGTCCTAAATTTCAACTTTTTGGCTAAAGGGATAAGTTCCCCTTCGGGCGATTCTAGTATAACTCCCAAACCTGCTCCTTTCCTGTTTACTGCTCCATCAAAATACATTTTTCACCCTTATACTTCAATCGCTTCTAAATGTTCATCTGGAAATTCCAAGATTACTTCTTCGCTATTTGGTAATGGTTGTTGGGCCAGGAATTCTGCCACCGCTCTACCTTTGATTATTTTCCTAGTTACATACTTAATCTCAAATTCTTCTAATATTATCAACCATCGACCATATTTCCCAATCAAAGAGGGTGTCTCCCTTAAGTACTTCATTGGATCCAACCTGAAAATTGCTTGCACACTATACGATTGAAAGTAATGCCGCAACTTCTTAGAAGACCAAACCATGGCTATGCAGGTCTTTTCAATGATACTATACTTAATTTCATAAGGTAGGAGCATTCTACTCAAATAGTAAACTGTATGCTCAATCCCTGACTCATCTACTTGGGCTAGCATGGCTCCTATTGACTCTTCTTCTACTGCTAAGTATAATAATAGAGGTTTGCCAGGTTTAGGTGGTTTTAAAATAGGTGGATTCAACAAATACTCTTTTATTCGCTCAAAGGCCTTTTGACATTCTTCATTCCACATGACCAGCTAATTATTTTTAAGCAATTTAAAGATAGGCTCACAAATTGTTGTGAGCTTTTCTATGAATCTGCTAATGTATTGCACTTTACCAATGAATCCCAGTACTTCTCTCTCCGTCTTAGGGTCGGGCATATCCCTGATTGCTTTAAGTTTGTCAGGATTAATCTCAATGCCATTCGGAACAATCATGTGTCCTAATAATTTACCTGAAGTAACACCGAACACACACTTCTTCGGGTTTAATCTTAGCTTATATTTCAAAGCTCTATTGAAGAATAATTCTAAGTTTTGGAAGTGTTGTTCCCTTGTATCCGATTTAACCATCATATCATCAACATATACTTCAACTTCTTTGTGCATCATGTCATGAAATAGTGTGGTGGCCATCCTTTGGTAGGTTGCTCCAGCATTCTTTAAGCCGAATGACATCACCCTATAACAAAATATACCCCATGTAGTAATGAAAGCAGTTTTGGCTTTATCCTTTTAGGCCATTAACACTTGATTGTATCCAGAAAATCCATCTACAAACGAGTGTAGCACGCTAGAGGCTGCACTATCAATGAGAACATCTATATCAGGTAAAGGAAAATCATCTTTAGGGAAAGCCTTGTTCAAATCTCTATAGTACACACAGACCCTTATCCTTCCATCTTTCTTTGGCACGGGTACTATGTTGGCTAGCCAATCTGGATATTCTATCACTTCAAGGAACTTCAGTTGTATTTGTTTGGTGACCTCTTCTTTAACCAATTCAGCCCACTCAGGTCTTAATCGCCTAAGCTTTTGTTTGACAGATTTTATGTGATTGTAAGTAGGAATATGATGCTCGGCTATGTCTCGATCTATTCCAGGCATATCCTCATAAGACCAAGCAAACACTTCTTTATATTTTTTGAATATTTTTTCAAATCTCTCTCTCTCATCAGGAGTAAGGTTGGATGCTATGCTAATGTTTTTAGGATTTTTGGTTGTTCCCAAATTTAATGATTGTGTGTTAACAGAATTAATATTAAAGATGCTCATGTAACTGCTATTTGAATGTATGCAACCATCAGGAGAAACATCACACAAGTAAGCAAAATCAGACTTTATTGCATTCATTTTGGAAAAGAAAACATCATCATCCTCATACAAAGCAGACAAATTAAAATCAAAATCAAGATCATTGTTCTCAAAATCATAAGGCAGGATGTCTTCAAACTTTTCTTCAACCAGGGCAGCAATCTCCTCCAGAGTCTTTTCGGCTTTCAAGACAGTTTCATTCTTCTCTTTTGGATTGGATTCTTTGTTGGCTGATAGGATGAGCTCTTTCTTCACTTGGTACACTGGCTCGGCCACATCTGCAAAAATTTCAAAACCCAGGATCAACTTTTCCATGAATATGATTGGCTCGGGCTTTCCTTGGAGTGGTACCATATCTGAAGCTTTGACAAAGATCTCTTCAAGTGGTGGGAAGCTCATCTTCTCACTCTTCTTTGGCTGGACATTGTTGTTTTCATCATATCCCAACCCTTTCTTGGAATTTTGAGTTCTAAAGTCTAGCAGCTTTGTCAAGCCAGCCTTACCCTTTCCAAGACCAGCTCTGGGAAGGTAGTTCATGTTCTTCATCTTCTTCGGGCTCGGACCAAGTCCACTCCTCCTTCTTGGAGACTATATCATCATCACTATCGCTTGAATCCCAAAACCCATTGACAACACAAATTGTTACTTCTTTACCCACCATAACTTGTTTAACTCCACCAAATACCTCTTGTTCTTTGGTTGCTTCTCCACCCACATCTTGGAAAGAAGACATGACAAAATCTTCATGCAAACCCCCTCCAATCATGAAGGTTGCCGGTGGTGGTACCCTATTGAACTTTGGTAATGGGTTGTCTTTGGTGTTTGGCTTATTGGCCTCAGGAAGCTTCCCATTATCAATTAGATTTTGGATCTCATGTCTCAACCTTACACACCTATCCGTGTCGTGCCCTTGCATTTGGTGAAATTGACAAAATGCTTTAGTGTCGAAATTAGGTGGGAGAGGGTTAGGCAAAGGACTAGGATTTAAGGGTTGTAGCAATCCCTTTCTTTGAAGTTTATTGAGAACCCAAGACATCGATTTCCCCAATTCCAAAAACTGTCTCCTTGTTCCTTGGTTAGTAGCGTTAACACTGACTGCGTTTTGCATGCTTTGGCTACCAGACTGATAATTTCCTTTCTCGTTCCTTCTTGTTGAAAAATGGTTCTTCTCTCTTTCCCATTCTTCAATTTGCAAACCCGCTTGGAGAAGGTCTTTAAAATCACGGATGAGTGTATGAGACATCCTCTCATGAAGACTAGGCAACACCCCTCTCACAGCCATCGTTATTTGATCGGATTCATCGGGCCTCTTCTTCAGCAAAGCGGCCTTGTTTCTCCATCTCTTCACATAATCTACAAAATTTTCATTTGACCTTTGCCTAATGGACTCCACTTCCATCAAGGTAACTTCCATCTCGACATTATATCCATATTATTGGATGAAGGCTTTGTAAAGCAGATCCCGACTCTTTTGTTTTCCATCATCTAAGGTATTGAACCAATTTTGGACAACAGGGTCCAATGAGAGCATAAAGTACCTTAGAGTTTGAGCTTTAGTAGCTCGAGCAGACTGCATAGCAGTGATATACTGCTTCACATGGAGATGAGGATTTTCGGTTTCATCAAACTTCGTGAAAGATGACATCTTGAACTTGTATGGAACTTCTTCATCTAGCTCAAATAGTTTGTCAACTTCAGACATTTCTTCGGTTTTTAGTTTCTTCTCAAATTTCTTTTCTAAATTAGCAATAATCTTCTCAACATCGGATGTCTCGGTCTTTTCAATAGTTGCCTTCTCAACAACCTTCGGCTCCTTTTTATCTTGAGGATCTTGGTAGTATTGAGCCCAATCATCATCATCATCAATGATCACCTTTTCATCATCAAAAACTACTTCACCAACTTTAGTCTTCCCTTTGTCCCTTGGCTTCTTGGTACTAGCAGATGCTTCGGCGTGATTTTCTAAAATTGCAGTTAATTAGTTCTTCATGGTCTCAGCTAGGGCCTCTTTTATTTCTTCCATCTTGGTGTTGAGGGCATCATCCACCATTCTTTGAATTTGTTCGGGATCCATTGTTTTTGGTGAGCAAGTGATTGAGTCATTGCTAGATACTTCATCTCCGGCGTAGGTCGGATTGTCGTAAGCTCTTGAACTGTCATAATCCAGGGCTGTGAGCCAAAAATGATTAATGATATGAGATGCATGTATGCACAAACAATAGACAAACAAGGACAAATAGGACGTTCCTTCCAACCTTATAACATCCATACACGAATGGCGAGTCTCTTTTCCTAGGTATTTGGTTAACAAAATACCAACATGGGGTACCTTGGTTTCGAATATTTTCCTCAGACGTTTCAACCAATAGTTATATTTTCGAAAATGGAAATCAGTTTATGATAATTCCCATTAATTAGGTTTTAATCCATTCAACCAACTATAGTAGCTTTTATGCTACATTGGATTAAAACTAAATTAAGAGATTTATTATAGATAGATTTCTCACTTGAAAAAAGTAACTAATGGTTCATGCCAAAATCAAGCCCATGGTTAATTTATTCTTAGTATAAACTAGGCTCACAATTGATTTTTGGTATTTCGTAATTGACCTAAATAATTTGCAAGCTCTTTGTAAGAAAAGGTTGAATAAAAATAATTTTATTTCTAAGCCCATTGTAAAAATATTTTAGAAAAAATGTATTTTGGGCTTTGCATTTGGGTTATGAGCAAAAAACTTTTTGATTTATTTTTAGAAAAGTCTTATGTCCAAAGACCATCTTGAAAAGTTTTGAAAATAGCTTTGGTCTTTTGGACTTTAAAGAAAAATTTATTTGAGCTTGCAATGTATTTAGGTCATATTAGAAAAAGAACAAACCAAATAAACCATGATTTAAGCCACGATAAATTAATCATAGTCAAACTACATGCATTTGGGGTAAAACCTAAGGAAAGTAACTAGGCCAATTACATGAGCTTTAGTCTTTGGGTTAAAATGCTTAGGTTCCCATAGCAAGTATATACCAAATGGTATGAGGCTATGAGTGATTATACCATGCTCGATCTCCATACCTTGAGTGAAAGCATGGTATCGCTTACATAACATAACACGGGTAACACGGGCATCCTAACTCATGCACAGGATGCAATCTAATATGATGCAATGGATAATATCATTATAAGAAAGAATAGAATAATATAAAGACCAACGGAATCAACTTCTCTTATCTCTAGTGGAGTGGCCACTGTGAGCGGGGATTTCGCCCCCACTCCCGGTGGAATGGTTCTTGCGACTTTGGCACTATTTAGGCTCGGGGCATTAGAGAACATGGACCTAAGTCCGGAGAAAATGGAGTCGCCATCCGGACGGGCATTGAAAAAAGAAAGGAGTGGATGACTCGATTCCTAAGGAATCCCTAACCCTCTAATGGGTTCAAAAAGTTAGGTACGTGTGGGGAAGGCGAAAAATGGCCCAGCACCCCATAAAGCCCGGTTCATTGGAACCGGCCTCCTTTACAGGTCTTAATATTATAAAATTCTTAAATATAACAATATTATCCATATTACACACAATAATTAAAATAAAGCATCGATATATTGAAAATCAAAACAATGTCCAAGCAAAACAAATAAATGGACACCCATCCAAAGATGAAAACATGCCCTTACATAATCCATACCTAAATAGGACACCCACTGAAAGGTAGAAATATGTCCTTTACATTGGTCTAAAATAGAAAAGTAATTTAAATTACATGATATTTAACTAATGAGGTACCCACCAAGTGGAAACATACCTCTTACAACATTTGGAAATCTAAATAAATCGATAAAAATAAATAACCATTCATCATAGATAAATCATTCATTAAAAATATTAAACATCAATAGAACGTAAACATCCATCCATGATAAACTAAATAAATCTGGCATTGAACTTAAATAAACAAATAAAGCATTGAAAATAAATTAAAGCATATAATAGACTACATAATCAAATATAAAATTAAATAAAGCAAGTAAATATTCAAATTAGGGCTACTGTTTCTATTTAAGATTCTTTATTTAATATGTTTAGGGTTTTGGAATTTGTGGGTTTAAGCTACTGTAAGTTTTAAAGGAATTGAAATGGATCAAAGTTTTATAATTTAAGAGATTAATAAAGTTATTTGGTTAACCAAATTAGTGTTTGAGGAGTGAAATCATGAAATTAGAGTTTGGACACTTTAAAACATTAGGTTTATGATTATTTGCTACTGAATTGTTGTTTTTAGGCTTACTGTGTTTGAATTTTAATATTTAGGTTTATAAGGTTTTAGAGTTTTAAGGATTATGATTTAGAAAAATTAGGGTTTAAGAAAACTAGGGTTTAAGAAAACTAGGGTTTAAGGTTAGCTAGTTTGGGGTTATTGTCTTGGTTTTGAAGTTGAATTAGGGTTTTTAGTGTTTTGGAGAATATATTTGATTTTAGAATTTGGAAAAATAATTTATAGTTTTATAAAGCTTTATGTGATTTTTAGAAGCTATAAAGTGAGTTTGAGTTAGGTTATTTAACAAAACATTTGGAATTTTAGAAAAGAATTAGAAGAAAGCTAGTTTAGAGTTTTATGGTGTTTTTTGAAAATAAACAAAATGATTTAAGATTTATAGAAACAGAAAAGATATTTTTTAGGGTTTTTTTTTGGAAAGAAAAGGATTCAATTTAGGGTTTTGGAAAATTGAATAGTAGATTAGGGTTTTGGTAAATTAATGAAACGATTTAAGGTTTTGAAAAGTTAGAAAGTAGATTAGGGTTGTGGTAAATTAATGAAACGATTTAAGGTTTTGAAAAGTTAGAAAGTAGATTAGGGTTTTAAAATTTTGCAGAAACAACAATTTTCAATCTTGAGTGATGAAGCTACTGTAAAGAAAAATAAATAAAGAAATTCATACCTTCGTTTGTTGGTTCCACCAAAAATTTTTTCTTAGATGAACAAGAACAAAGACAAGCTTTGCTGCCTTTGATGAATTATAGATTGCTTGCTTATTACTTCGGTTTGCTGAGTTTTGACCACTTAATTAAAAGTCTCCCAAAGTTCTGAGTTCAAAAAGAATTCGGGTTCGATTCCTTGAAGTTTTTCCCTAACTTGATTGTCCTTCTAAATTTTGATCCCCCAATTCTGTTTTGTTTTTAGTCCTATTTATAGATTATTTTGGTGATTAATCTTAATTGGAATCTAACATTAATTATGAAAGGAAAATCGAAACCGAATTGTATTTGGTTTCGAAAAAATTTGCGTCGAAAAAATTTCGCTGGCGAAAAAAACTGCTGCGAAAAAATTGTTGGCGAAAAAGTTGCCGCAGGAGCTTGTGGGTTGCGGGGGCGAAAATTGCCTGTGAGCCATTTCGCTAGCAGGATTTTCCTGCGCCATTTCGTTCGACTTTTGTCGTTG
This sequence comes from Garcia nutans, assembly GCA_947685225.1. Classification (NCBI taxonomy): domain Eukaryota; kingdom Viridiplantae; phylum Streptophyta; class Magnoliopsida; order Malpighiales; family Euphorbiaceae; genus Garcia; species Garcia nutans. Next base: position 54,235,581 of record CANTUV010000007.1, read on the forward strand.
ATTTTTCATCACCGATTTTTATTTTTATTTATTTGTTTATTTATTATTTATTATTTTCTATTAATTATAAAAACTAAATACTAAAGCAAATATTATTTAATTAAGATAACACAAAAATTATTTTGGACTAATTAAAATATATTGGACCACACAAATTATTTTGGACTTATTAAAATATATTGGACCGGACTGGGTCAAAAATTAAGGGTTTACAGGATGCAACGAATTTTGGCCAATGATATGCTTGATGTAGCGACATTGGAGAAAATATGCATTATAACAAAGAGATGTGAAGGGATTAAGATGGCTTCTGGCGAGCCTAGTGCTAGAGATGAAAGAGAAAAGCAGGCCCGAGTTGATGATGGCTCCAATTGTGATTCATTGAGCTTAAATGAGGATGGTCTAGTTCTAAAAAATCATGAGATAATAATTAGGATTGAAGTACTTGAAGACAAGGTGGACAACAATCATGCTCAAGTGCTTAATCAATAGGAGCTTATCAACAACAACTTGGCTAGGATTCTTAGTCTCCATCCTTATGTCGCATCATCTTCACAACCTCCACCACAATAGATTTAGCTTGATTCTTGAACAAACTTTTATTATAGGATTTAGTTGTTATTTGATTAAAGCTTTAATTAGTACATTATGTCTTGGTGTTGTTTTGTCACTATTATTACTATTTGTTTTTAATCTATGAAGTTGTTACTTTAAATTTTTTCTTTTTACAAGCAATTTACTTGTGTTTCAAGTAAAGTTGAAAGTATCAATTTGTTCCACACGAGGGATGATAAAAATGTAGTATCTAAACTTACATTATTTTTTTATTATTATTTCTTCACATTGGGGACAATGTGAACCTTTAAGGGTGGGGTGTAAATTTTTATTTTTTAACTTCTTTCTTTTTAATCATTTTAATTTTTATTTTAAATGATGTGATGATTAAATTTTCAAATCAATGTTAGTCTTATGTTCTTGAAAATTTGATAAGTTAGTAGTTATAAGACTGTGGACAGACGGACCTTGAAAGTTGTGAAGCATGAAATTGAGAATTGTATCGAATTGATATTTATTTACAATTTTGATGCATTTTCCATGCATTTCCTTTAAACTAGTGAGAAAAATTGAGCTTTCATAAGTTAACTGCCAACTTATCATCTTCTTTTTGAGAGAGCCCTTGCTCGAATCATTACTATAACTTGCTTAAAAATACATTTTAAAGCCATAAAAATTTTTTGTTTAGGCATCAACATGATTAAGGCATTTAGGTATACCCATTTGGCTTAAAAAGCTAACCCTTATACGTCCTTAGTAAGCCAACTTTGAGCCTACATCATTTTTCACTTCTTTCTTTTACATATAAATGTTAGCCTCAAATCATTTTCTGCTATGTTTTGTCCCTTGATTAGGAACAAGTGCATTTGAGGAATTAAAGTTTTAAGTTACAGTGTCAATTAAGTGTGGGGTTGAATCAATTAGGTTAAAAGTTGCAAATGAAACCTTTTAATTGTGCAAGTTTCTTCATATATCATTGAATTCAAAAATAGGAATCAAAATATACTCCTTTCTTTAATTTCAATTGATTTAAAAAGAAGGAGTTAAATAAATAAATAAACTCTTCCTCCATATGGAAGATCAAATATTAAGAGAAGTGACTATTTTTGGAATTGTTGTGTCACATATGTTGCTTAATTCTTTAAGAGCTCTTAAGTCTAATGAGTGAGCCTACATTCCCAAAAATGTCACACCTCAACCTTAAGCCGCATTACAACAAATAAAGACCTTATGATTGATGCTCAATTGTAATTAAGTAGCAGAGACTTGATTCTTAAAGCAAGCCTATGGGAACGCTCATTCACAGATAAGGAGTGAAAACACTATCCTACTAAAACAAATAAGGGAATTAGCAAGGGCGCACCACTAGTTATGCATGAAAAGATATCGAATTGTGTAAGTATTGATTTTATATGATTCGAAGAAGAGTGTGGAAATTATGAAAAGGAAGGTCTTGAAGATATCTTATAACCACTAACCTATCTTATTTTATTTTATTTGTTTGACTTTGCTTGGGGACAAGCAAAAGATAAAGTATGGGGTAGTTGCTATGATAATGTAAATATGTGTTTCTTATGGTATTTTTTATTTGATTTTTAGTTTTTTTTAAATGTTTTATTCAAGTTGTTGTAAGGAATTCAAGCTAAAGCAAAATAATTAACAAAAAGAGGTGGAAGGTGCTAAGTCCATCGTTTGAAGGATTAAGAGAGGTCCAACATAGATTGAGATACGGGCAACCATCTTGGCCGTGTCACATAACACAGCCAAGACATAAGCTCACATGGCCGTGTCTTTCACAAGCAAGAAGAGAAACAAATGCAAGTTGGGAAGAACTAAATACGGGCAAGGGTCTTGTTATGAACATTAATATGTTAATGGATAATTTGGATTTGATTTATATTGAGATGAATGTTTATTTTGAAATGATGATGAGTTAAATTACCAATACCTAGGGTTGTTGTATATTTGATTGAATGACTTTATTTGATATTTCCATTAATATACCTTATTATTGGTTGTTTGCATTAGATTATATGTTAGGTTGATAGATTGGCCACCTATTAATCTCTTAATATTGAATGATGGACCAAGAGATAAAATTTGGTATTGGAACTATGCAATCAACCGCCCTAAGAATTAATTAGAAATATAAGTTCTAGGGTTCAATTAATTTGCAATTTTGAAGCAATTGGTTGTTGTTAATTCATAAATGTGAGAACTAATGAATTGATAATTGCTAATTAATCAAAAGAAATAAATTAAATTACAAGGCTGTATTAATGGATAAATTAAGAATTAAGCTTCAATTAAATTGATCTATAAACCCTAGGTACCATTCCAAGAATTTCAATTGATCTTGCACAAATACTACTCATTTTTACTTTTAAATTTTAATCACATTTTACCATTTCAACAACATAAATTCAAACTTTAATAATTTTTTAATTATATTATTACTAACAACACCTTCCTTGTGAGACGACATTGGGGCAATCACTGTTGCTACAATAATCTCGTATACTTGCAAGTGTCGCTTTGTAGTAGTGTTTAGTAGAGCGCAACAACTATCATGATGGTACTACCCAAGTAAGGCTCACAAAGAAACAAATGTTTGTGCATGAGTATGAGCTATTCAAGATGAAGCCCAATGAAAATGTCACCGACATGACAAACCGGTTGCTTGCCATTGTCAACGAATTAAAGAAATAAGGCAAGATATATGATCAAGATGATGTCAATAGCAAAATCTTAAGAGCACTTAGAGCAAAGGAGAACTTTGAGTCTAAAGTTTCTTCAATTGAAGAAGCTCATTACCTTAGCCCCTTAAGAACTGATGAACTTGTCGAAAAATTACTCACTTTCGAATTGCACACTAAAAGGGAAGAAGAATAAGATGAAAAAGATAAGAGGAAAGCTATAGCTCTCAAAGCCATCAAAGAAGTTGAGAGCTCAAATGATGACGATAGTGATGATGAAGAAGAATTTGCTATGCTATCCAAAAGAATAAGTGATTATAAGAGAAAGAGAAGACAACAAGCTACTAAAGGTACATTTCCTAAATCTTTCTTCAAAGATAACGATAAAATGAATGAAGTGAAATGCTATGAATGTGGCAAATACGGTCACATAAAGCCAGATTGCTACAAATAAAAAGCAAAAAGAAGTGGGATAAAGAAAAGAAAAGATCACTCAAGTGAAGAAGGCGAAGAAGAGGAGGAAGAAATTGTAAATCTATGTCTCATGGCTATTAAAGATGATAATAATTCCAAAGAGGTAAGTATATCATCTTTAAACTCAATTACATATGATGATTATGTTGATGATGCTTTAGATGAAAATGGTTTAATTGAGCATATGAACCTTAGGATAGAAAAATATTTCTCCAAGATGAAATTCTATAAAGATAAATGTTCCAAGTTAGAAAAGGATTTTGTGTCTTTAAAAAACTCTACATTAAATTTGAAGACCTCAAGTGAAAACTTATTGAAATCAATTGATGAAATGACTAAAAACTCACATGACTTGGAAAATGTGATTAAGGAAAATAAAACATTGAAGGATGAACTAAATGAGTTAAAAGAGTGAATTTCAAATTTCACAAGGGAAAAGAGGCGTCAGATACATTGATCAATATTCAAAGACCACCCTCCTTGAAACATGATTTAAGGTTCATTGGTTCATCTAACACTTCATCTAATGCACCAATATTTGTTAGAGCTTCTACATCTAGCATTGATGTTGTGAAGAACACTAATGCACAAACTAAGCCTAAAAATCCTAAAAGGATTACTTTGGGTTCACAAGGCTCTAGAACTAAAATTTCAAGAGCAAATCATGCATTCATGTATACAAGGAATGTACATAAACACAAAAATGCACAAACATAATCCTACTTAACACACAGTTGCAACTGTGTGCATGGTTCATTGAATTTTAATAAGAAAGTGCACAAGTATAGAACCTTGTTTCAATGCACTTATTGTAAGAAATTTAGAAATAAGAGCACATTTTTCTATATTAGGAAGGCTCATCCCAAGTTAGAGGACCCTTCTATTGCTAATCCCCAAGGAACCAACTTCATTTGGGTACCTAAAAGAAGTTGAACATTGTCATTTTATAGGTATGCCTAAAATCCACTATCAATGAAAATGTTTGGGTTGTTGATAATGGATGCTCAAGGCATATGACGGATAATGCAAATCTCTTTACAACACTCACTTAAAAGCATGGAGGTAATGTAACATTTGGTAATAATGCTAAAGGTAAAATCATTGGTATTGGTTCCATTGGCATGCTTAGTAAGAATATGATTGATAATGTTTGGCTTGTAGATGGATTGAAGCATAATTTACTTAATGTAAGTCAATTATGTGACAAAGGATATGATGTAAGTTTTGACTCTAAATGATGCAAAGTTACCAATACAAATGCAAAACTTGTATTCAAAGGAGTTAGAATTGACAATACATATAAAATTGATTTGCATTCTAATAATGCATTTGAATATTTGATTACCATTAGTAATGACGCTTGGCTATGGCATAGAAGATTAGGACATGCTAGTATGGATCACTTACAATGCAATAGTAAAGAAAAACTAGTTGATGGTCTCCCTAAAGTAAAATTTAATAAAGATAAGACTTATAAAATTGGGTAAGCAATATAAAAGGTCATTCAAACCTAGAAAGGCTGTGAGCACTTCTACACCCTTAGAACTCATTCACTTAGATTTGCTTGAATCAAATAGAGTTGCTAGCTTAGGTGGCAAGTTGTATGCAATTGTTCTTGTTGATGATTACTCAAGGTACATATGGTTTAATTTCTTAGCTCAAAAGAATGAAGCTTCAAATCATTTAAAATATTTACAAATATGGTTCAAAATGAAAAAGGCTATGTAATCACATCTATTAAAAGTGATCATGGCAAAGAATTTGAAAATGAGAACTTTAAAAATTTTTCTAATGATTTTGGTATTTCACACAACTTTTCAACTCTTAGAACACCAAAATAAAATGGTGTAGTTGAAAGGAAAAATAGAACATTAATTGAAATATCTAGGACAATACTCAATGAGTATGATTTACCATCTTACTTTTGGGCGGAAGCGGTTAATACTGCTTGTTATATTTCAAATCATTTTTATAAAAGGCTTTTAATAAACAAAACTTCTTAGAAGCTATGGAATGGAAGAATACCCAAAATTTCATACCTTAGAGTATTTGAATGCAAATGCTTTATATTGAATACCAAGGACAATCTTGGAAAATTCTCATCCAAATAGGATGAAGGCATATTTTTAGGATATTCATCATCTAGCAAAACATATAGAGTATTTAATAAGAAAACACTAGTAGTTGAAGAATCAATGCATGTTGTTTTTGATGAATCCTATAAACTTGATCAAAGGAAAGGTAGTGTTCTTGATGATTTTATAGGAGCATTTGAACAACAAAAAACAATCAATGCTCTAAAGAAAAATCTTGATGGACAAGAAGAACAATCTCAAGAGCTACCCAAAGATTGGCATTGCAAGAAGGATCATCCAAAATAACTAATCATTAGTGATACCTCAAAGGGAATAACTACTCGATCTCCATTTAAATACTTAGACTCTAATATTACTTTTGTTTCTTAAATCGAGCCAAGGACCATTGAGGAGGCTCTTAGTGATGAGTGTTGGGTGATTGCTATGCAAGATGAACTCAACCAATTTGAGAAAAATAAAGTATGGGAACTTGTTTCTAAACCTAATGATCATCTAATTATAGGATGTAAATGGGTATATAGGAATAAGCTTGATGAAAATGGTCTCATTACTAGAAATAAGGCTAGATTGGTAGCTAAAGGCTATAACTAAGACTAAAGCATTGACTATGATAAGACATTTGCCTTCGTTGATAGACTAGAAGCCGTTAGAATATTGCTTGCATTTGCATGTCATATGAATTTAAAACTTTTTCAAATGGATGTTAAAAGTGCATTTCTAAATACGTTTATAAATGAGGAAGTTTATGTTGAACAACCTCCTGGTTTTGAAGATTATTAATTTCCAAATCATGTTTTTAAACTTACTAAAGCACTATATGGATTGAAACAAGCTCCAAGAGCTTGGTATGATAGACTTAGTGCATATTTTCTTAAAAATTAATTTTCAAAAGGCAAGGTTGATACAACTCTTTTTGTTAAAAAGAAAATGCATAGCATTTTGATTGTTCAAATTTATATTAATGATATTATATTTGGTGCTACTAATGAATCTTTGTGCAATGAATTTGCTTCTTGTATGACTAGGAAATTTGAAATGAGCATTATGGGAGAACTCAAATTTTTCCTTAGACTACAAATTAAGTAATGCAAGGATAAGATCTTCATCAACCAATCCAAGTACATAAAGGAACTCTTAAAGAAGTTTGGAATGGATGGTTGCAAATCAAGTAAGACTCTGATGAGCACAACCTTGAAACTTTACAAAGATGAAAGTGGTAAGGCTGTATATGAGAAGAAATATCAAGGTATTATCGGATCACTACTTTACTTAATCGCATCTAGACTAGATGTATAGTATTTGTTTGTGTGCTAGTTTTCAATCTTGTCCTAGAGAATCACATTTGAATGAAACTAAAATAATTTTAAAATACTTTAGTGGCATATTGCATTTAGGTTTATGGTATCCTAGAAACACATCATTTGACATATTTGGCTTTTTCGATGGGATTTTGCTAGTAGCCTACTAGATAGGAAAAGCACCACTGGAGCATGTCATTTTCTTGGTGAATGCTTAGTTTCTTGGTCAACCAAGAAACAAGTATCGGTTACTTTATCTACCGCGGAATCCGAATATGTTAGTGTATATTTTTGTTGCACACAAGTTTTTTGGATGAAATAACAATTTCTTGACTATACAAAAATATTTGATCACATTCCTATTAAATGTAACAATACTGGTGCAATCAATTTATCCAAGAACCCCATTCAACATTCTAAGTCTAAGTATATAGAGATCAAACATCATTTCTTAAGGGATAATGTTCAAAATCATAAAATAGTTTTAGAATTTATTGAAACTCAAAATCAACTTGCGGATATTTTTGCAAAAACCTTAAATGAAGAAACAATGAATTTTAGAAAACAAAATATTGGCATGATTGATGGAAATCTTTTGCATAATCAATTTAAAAAGTATTTTGATCATATGCACTTAAAAGTTTTTTTTTTCAAAACCCAAAATTGGCTCCCTTTGTGAGATCGCTTAGTATACTAGGGAATCGAACATTGTCTGCTCTTCCTGAGCCTGAGCCATACAAGTCATCTTCTCTCGAGCCTTAATATGTTTCTCCCAAGCTTTAAATTGTATTTCTACCGAGCTCGAGCTTCAAAGTGTCTCTCTTTAGTGAGAGCACAACAGCTCGTGCGGTCGGTCAAATTCAAGAATTTTAAAATTTTTTCAACCGTTACACTCCTCTCAAAGCTATGCGAGCATGTCCATGTACGGTAAAGAGAAATCACCAGACCGAGCTGGCGATTGCCCAACAGCTCTTGTAACTACACAAAATGTGTAACCAGAATATTTTTTAAACATTGAAACTTTTAAAAATTCAGATAGTTTGTCCCCTAAAATGTCAAAAATGGCTAGTTTTCTAATTTTTGTCTATAAATACCCCTATTTTGCATAAAAATACAACTTTACAAACTCAGAAACACATATTCAAATAATCTTCCCAGAATTTACTCATCAAGAAGAAGATTTTGAAGTTTTTCAAATTTGAAGTAGTTTGTTCAAAGCATCACCAATAATTTATTTCTTTCTATGTTTCTTTCTATCTTCTACATTTCTATTTTCTCTTACTTTGTTTTTTATTGAGGATATGGAACCCCAAACCAAAATCAACAAAAAGAAAACCATAACCAAGGGAAAAGGGATTGTCATTAGTGAACCACAATCTCAACCTCAACCCAAACCTAAACGCTTAACTAGAAAAAGTGTCCAACCTCACAAATCCAAGTACAAAAATGAGAATGAGAAGATCAAGTACTATATGTTCAAGAAAAAGACCCTTGAATCAACCAAAATGCTTACGGAAGGGATGCTTCTAACCGTAAACATCCAAGGTGAAATCTATAGCTACCTAGATAGGATTGGGTGGAGACAATTTGTGTTTCCTAATGAGCTAGGTTACTCTAGTATCTTAAGGGAATTCCTAATGTCTCGAAGGGTAGAGAAAAACCACAATGCACCTATCGGATTCTATGGAGTTTACTTTAGGATTTTTGACCAAGATTTTGCTCTTTCCTTAGACGAATTTGGTGAAGTTTAGGGATTCCAAACTTATGGAGCTTTCTCTTACAATGATGTGGATTTTCCTTACCCAATACAACAACAGGTCATACTAAGCCATCCAATTTAGGACCCTTCTCTTTTGTCTTTTGCATAGAATCATCACTTATACCATTCACCAAAGAAGTGATGGAAATGAAAAAGTTACTCAACGTGATTAGTTTTCTTGTATTCATTGTGCATAATGAGGCAATCCAAAGTGCTAGGTTTCTCATTGACACCTTTATTCATTATGGGAAATTTAAGGTGGGAACCTTCTTTCTATCCTCCCAAATTACTCAACTTGCTAGACACTTAGGACTTCTAACCTCTGAAAATCTTGCAACCCTAAGTGATCCTCTTGATCCAGCTACAAACTCCATCAACCTAGATTACCTTAAACATGGTAGATGTATCCAAAAAGTTGATAATCACTATGAATACACATTTGGTAGAGACCAAATGTATCCAAAGGGAAAGGAATACACCTAGGTACCACATTATGGAAGAAGAAGGTGAACCTATCAATGTTCAATTTGAGCACCCCCTATAAACCTTCGACCAAGGATAAAGGTGAATCACCCAAAACTCTTAAACTTATCCTCAAGGCCATATCTTCTCTCCAAAAACAATTTAAACATTTTAAGAAGGAAGTCACAAAGGGAATCACAAAACATAACAAAAAGGCTAATCTCCTTTCCCATATCCATCATGACATATATGACTTCCAAGGAAAATTTGATCTTCCTCAATGCGAGTTAAGAGAATGGGATGTGAGTGAGCATGTTGAAAGTACTTATGAAGGACCCTCAGCATCCTCAAATAACTTCTCTCCAACTCCTTCTCTTAGTGATGATGATGAAAGAACACTAACTCCTCCTCCACCATCAAGAAAAGGAAAATAAAAAGTTCTAGATTAATCATTTCTCTTGTATTTTCTTTCAATTGGTATCAATTTTTTTATTTCTCTTGTATTCTAATCAATTGGTCACATTGAATTTCATCTCTCTTTTGCTTTAATTTTCTTTTTTGCCTTTGTCAAAGGGGGAGAAACAAATATGTAATTGAATTTAAATGATTTAATTGTCAAAGGGGGAGAAATTAAAAAGAAATGAAAACAAATTGGTATCAAAGAAAGTATACATCAATTGGTATCAAACATTGCATGCATCATTTGTGAAATTATCTAACATAGGGGGAGAAAATTTATTGTCATTGCATTAATTATTTCATGTCCTTGATTATGTTTAACTTAAATTCAATTTGATTGCCAAAGTCAAAAAGAGGGAGATTATTGAGATTGATGGATAATCAACTATATTTGATCATTGACAATCAAATTGATAAAGATCTAATAATTTTAAACAAGTCTACTTTGCAGAGTTAGGATCCAAGCGGCTTTGTGTGACCGCCCAAACTGCTAACTGAGCGACCGCACAAATGCAGCATGAGAATAAACCAAACTGACACACAGATCTGTTGAGCCAAGAAGAACTGAATAGACATACTCATATGCCAAGCAGAGAATCAAACCGATACATAGAGTACTGAGCTGAATATAGAGCTATCGAACTAAGAGAACCAAACTAATGAGCTAAAAAGTTATCCGGTGGAACAACCGAGCTAAGCAAAGTAGTGTACCTCTACACCTATTTGGAAAAGCCAACTACAACATCTGAGCTAAGTCCATTATTTCCACAGAAGAGTTCACATTATTAGTGAGCAGTAAAGTAAGGATGCTCAGTAGGCATGCGATCATACACATGAACCAAACGACCAGACCAAGTCAAGGTAAAAATTCATAAACTTGTAGAAAGAATAGAGATCTCAGTGAGCGGTGAAGTCAGGACGCCAGAGCTCCGCCCAAGAAGCCCAAGTAACCGCATAGAATAAGGAGTAAAAATACAAAAAGAACAGAAGAGATAGTGGTCAGCACTCACGGTGCTTCCTTGATGCTCAAAACCTTTTACTACCACACTGAAGGACCAAGAGACTGCACAAGGACCAGCAGATTTGAATCTTAGCTCTAAAAACTTTGGACCAATGATAATCGGACATGTGGATGAAGAAATTTAAACTAAATGGTAATTTTGTGCCAAGTGACCGCACTTCATGCTTGGACGACCGCACGACACATAATTATGGGCATTTAGATTCTATCAGACACCGAGATCTGACAGTTGGAACTAGCCATTACACAGAGCTTTCAAACCGTATGACAGCTGGCCCAGCTGAGCGATCGCACACCGAGCTCTGGACATAAAATTAGTGGAAGACGAGCATTAAACATGTGAAAACCAATTAAAATGGATACTTCAAGTCAAATGGCTATAAATACCTACTAAACTTCATTTTTGTGGTTAGAGAATACTTTGATTGTTATTGTAATTTCATTGAACAACATTTTTTATTATCTTATCTAAAGATTAACATCTAATATCTTGGAGTGTTGGGTGTGAGCATTAAACAACATAAAAGTTTGAATGTGAGCTTAGAAACACTAAAGTTATGAGAGTGCCTGGAAAACTCTTATAAGGGTTGTGAGGATTGATTTCAAGCCATTGTAATTATTTGGTGTGAGCTAGGGAAAACACCAAGTTAGAGTTAAGCTTATAAAAACTCAAGACTAGTGGAACCTTAACTAGTTGTTAAGGAAGTGGATGTAGGATTGAGGTAAAACATTACCACTATAACTCTTTATGTTCTTTCTTCTCTACTCCACTTCATCTCCATCTACATCTTCTTCATCTCTTACTTTTTAAGTTTTAAATTTACCATCATTCTTCATGCAAACCAATTCACCCCCCTTCCCTCTTGGTTTGGGACAACAATTTGGATTCAAGTGAGAAAATTACTTGCCTTGTTAACCCTCTTTGGAGTTTTCCAAATTGCTGGGAAATGGCTACTATTATAATGATGAGATCTCTAGCGACTTAAGATGTGACACCCTTATACTTTATATACATACAATACATATACATAATATAAGGATGTCACCATTCTATTGCTTAGAATAATTCTTCACAATTTAAATAACATAATTTATGAATTAAAATATAATTAATTTAACTAATAACTAGATATATATTAGATACTAATGTAAAAAAAAATTACAAATTTATAAGAAAATCTTTGGAAAAATTTCGCTAGAATTTTGTCTATAATTTCAATAATTCCCAAATCATCAAGAACACAACCTGCATAGAAATATACAATCCAAAAATATAGTTTTCACCCATATCCAAAACACCAATTCATAAATACACATTCAAGTTCATAACTCAAAATATTATTTATCATAATTAAATACTTTTATGAATACATATATTTACAATACCCTCACAATTCTTTATATATTAACAAAAATGTTATATATTATTGTGTACATAAATCAAAATACTTAAATCCATATTTATATAGGACTGCAATTGGCACAGTTGGTCTGGTGGCACCCTAAGTCACCAAGTATCATCCACATTTTGGCTCTCTCTGAACAATAACTCCTTTACCTGCGCGATACACACTATCGTGCTAATCTTATGATCTTAGTGGTACATATTTTTAAACAATAATAAATATCATATAAACATTTGCTACTCTTCTTTCTCAAATTATGGCTTTATAATATTTTTATTAAACCTTTTTTTTAATTTTTATTTTATACATTATTTGTAAATACATCACCAAATTTTAACATATAAGCACAATCACATACTTATTGGCTCAATTCTTCTATACAATCTCCATTATCCACAACACTACACATACATACATATAAACATATCACAAACACACACATTAGACCCAAATAATCTTATACATTGGTCTAGTTCCAGAAAAAGTATTTTGGTCCATCTCAATAACTGTGACACCAAGAGGAGGTGAATTGGTTATTTTGAAGAAGTGATGAAAAATTGAAAATTGAAAACAAATAACAATGCAAGTGAATAGAAGATGAGTAGAGTATAATGAAAAAAAGAGATTTATAGTGTTTCAGAATAAATCAATCCTACGTCCACTCCCCAACTTCAAGTTGAGAATTTCACTAACCTTGGATTTTTTCAAGCTCAATCCTAACTTGGTGTTTTAACAAGCTCACACCGAGCTTTTACAAGGTTTGAGTAACTTCCTCACAACTCAACAAAAGTTTTTCCAGGCTCACTCTAAAACTTAAGTATTTTCAAAGCTTACACTCAAACTTATAATGGTGTTTAATGCTCACACCCAACATTCAAAGATTATGATAGAGATTTTTTGATGCAATGAAATGAAAATTGTTTGCTTTGGCAATTACTATCACAAGTTGCTAAAATATGAAGATTTTGAGGGGTATTTATAGCCTCCAAGTCTTTAGGTAGCCGTTTGAGATAGTTGCCAACATGTTTAATAATTATCTTCTACTTTAATCATTAGTCAGAGCAATTTTATGGTAGGAATGGCATAGGTCCGATCATATCACAGGAGGTCCGATCAAAATTTTCATGGTCTGTTCATACTATTTAATTTTTTGACAGACGCACCTCCAATGGTTGGTTCATGTATCCCACCAATTGAGTAGAGGAATAACGAACCTAATTTTGAACATCTTTAAAAGGTTCAGTCAAAATTTCTCATGGTCTGGTTGGAAAATTGGTGGTATGATCAAAATTTGGGAATGCCTTTCACCGTGAAGCTCTCCGGAAGCAATTGTCCATTTTGCAAAGGTCCGGTTGGACTTTTTTGTGATCCGATAAAAATGTGGAAATACTTATGATTATGAAACTCTTTGAAAGTTTTTGTTTAAATTCACCTTAAGGTCCGGTTGGAATATAAGGTGGTATAGTGGGACTTTGTATGATACAGGAAAATGTGAGAGCACCTTGGATCATGAATCTTTCTATGTATTTTTTCTTCAGTGGTCCGATCGGGATGCATCATGTTCTAATCGGACTTTTGGATTTTTCTTCAAAAATTAAGTTCCTACTAAGTGTAACTTAGTACAAATATTAGTGACATTCAATTTAATAGCCTAAGGTAAAAACAATATTGAATTAGTTCAAGGGTTTTGTCTAACATTCTCCCCCTTTTTGATTTTGGCAATTAAATTGAATTGACTAAAATGCAAAAGTTTGAATTAATTAAAATGCAATTTTCTTTGATTAATTTTTTTTTGCTTCCCCTTACTATTCTTAGTATGTTTAATCATTTAAGTTATTAATTTTTTTTAATTTGTTTTGCTCCCTTTTAAGCATTCAAAACTAATTTAAAACTATTCAAAACTTCTCCTCCTTTGATAAAGGCAAAAAGAAAATTAAAATCAACATTGAATCATTCAAATGAAAGCAATTTATTTAATTTTTAAGAAAAGGAAGAACATAAAAGAGAAATGAAACTTAGCAAGTACAATGATAATAAAATATAAGTAGGTTTAATCTTCTTGGTCATCATCTTTATCTTCACCTTCTTCATTCCGTTCTTTTGCATTCCCTTCCTCCTCTTTTTCTCTTTGGTGGGATGCTGCAGCTTCACCTTCCTTTTCATGAGGATAAGAATCATGAATAGAAGAGACAAGCTAGGTTCATCCTCAAAGCATTGAGAGCCTCCCAAAGCTTCTTGAATTTGTCGGATGTTAAAATGAAGATGAGAGATTTGAGTGGTGAGGCTATCAAGCTTTGTCCCTTGGGAAGTCTTTTGACCATGAATGTCTTGAAAAGTTTAAGGATTGGGCCTTGAGGTCTAGTGGATTATGTTCTAAGAAACTCCATTTGAAACGAATCTTCAGTTTTATAAATGATCAGGCCTTTTTCTTTATTGGGCTCTAGCTCCTTCAGCTCCTAATAGATATTCATAAGTCTCCTCAACATCTCTAATGCATTTGGCATGCTTGAGAAAGCCTATGTTTATGGATTTGGTTATGGGATCAAGAGGATTGGAGATTATTTGTTAGTGTTAGTGCACCAACATACTTGGCAATTTGGGTGATTTTTGAAGAGAGGAGAATTATACCATATTTGGTTTTCCTAAGGTGAAGGAAAGTGTCAATTAGAAACTTTCCGGTTTGGATGGCTTGACCTTTAATGAGACAATAAAGAAAGAGAAGATCTTTTTGTGTTACTTTCTCATTGCTTTCTCCTCTAGCAGTTATTGTATAGGTGATTATTCTATACAATATCCGATAGGTCAAGATTCTAAGGTTCTTGGCATTAGATTATTTGTGGAGTGATGTTTTAATGGAAATCTCTTTCCAAAAGTTCAATTGAACTTTGGGAGTGATAACAGTGTTGGAAATGTGAGAAATCCCTTCCAATTGAAAACCCCAAATGGATGAAAAATCTTCTAGGTTAAGTCCATACTCTTGGTTAAACAATCTAAAAGAAATACCATAGTAACCTAAGGGGTCGGTACTCTTTTTTCTAACAACTAAAGTTGTGAGAAATTCTTTTTGCTACCAAAATTTGAGTGTTTTGAATGTTTGAGTGTTTAGAGATTGATAAAATGTTGTAAAATATGATATTGGGGGGGGGGGGGGGGGGGGAGGGGAGTATTTATAGTGTTTTAGATGACAACTAGCTGTTTATAGTTGTTAGAAAGGATTTGTGAATGTTTTCAAGAGTTTTCAATGGCAAGAAAATTTTGAATTTAGAGCACAAGTCTAGTCGGACTCTCATGGATCTAGTGGTACTTTTTGAAAAATTTTAAAAATACGATCGGACTTACTAGAAGTCTAAATGAAATTTTAGTTTTGAACATAAGAGTTAGAAATGTTTGAATTATTCTGGTCAGACCAATCAAGGTATGGTGAGACCATTCAAAATTTAGCTAGATCAATGATTTATAAATGATGTACGGTTGGACCAAGTGTGAGTCTGATCAGAAAAATTGAATATGTAAGGAAATTTTAGAGCAAAAAAGTGTTTGTTTTAATTTTATGGCCTAAGTGTATGATAAAATTAAGCATACAAATTTATCAATAGTTTGAAGGGTCAATCTAAGGTGGATCGATCTATCTTACCAATGTGTTGTTTTATGAAATTTAATCTTTCTTCATTCAATGATTTTGTGAATATATCAGCAAGTTGTCCTGGAGTATCTATAAATTCTAAAATGGAATTTTTGTTTTGAACATTGTCTCTTAAAAAATAATGTCTAATGTCTATATGTTTGGACCTAGAATGTGGAATTGGATTTTTTGCTAAATTAATGGCACTTGTATTGTCACATTTAAGGGGAATGTGATCAAAATTTTTACCATAATCTAGCAATTGTTGCTTTATCCATAAAACTTGTGTATAATAAAAATATGCAGCAACATATTCGGCTTTTACAGTGGATAGGGAAACCGACACTTGTTTCTTGCTAAATCAAGAAATTAAAAAATCATAAAGGAAATGGCATGCACCAGTTATGCTTTTCCTAGCCAATAGAGTACCAAAAAAATCCGTATTCGAAAAACCTAAAATGTCAAATGATGCATTTCTAGGATATCGAAGTCCTAAATGCAATGTTCCACCCAAATATTTTAAAATCCTTTTAGTAGCATTCAAATGTGATTTTTTAGGGCATGATTGAAATCTAGCACATAAATAAATACTATACATTATATCCGGTCTAGAAGCAGTTGAGTAAAGGAGTGATATGATAATACCTCAATATTTCTTCTCATCAACTTTCTTTCCAATTTCATCTTTGTCCAATTTAAGGATGTACTAATTGGATTCTTGCTTTCTTTGCAACCATTCATGTCAAACTTCTTGAGAAGTTCCTTTGTATATTTGGATTGATTGATGAAGATATCATCCTTGCATTGCTTAACTTATAGACTAAGAAAGAATTTAAGTTCACCCATCATGCTCATTTCAAATTTCCTAGTCATACAATAAGCAAACTCTTGGCACAAAAATTTATCAGTAGCACCAAATATAATGTTATCAACATAGATTTGTATAATTAAAATGTTATGCAATTTCTTTTTAACAAAAAGTGTAGTATCAACTTTGACTTTTGTAAAGCCATTTTTCAATAAATAAGCACTAAGTCTATCATAGCAAGCTTTTGGAGCTTGTTTCAATCCATATAGTGCCTTGGTTAATTTAAAGACATGATTTTGTAATTTATAGTCTTGAAAACTAGGGGGTGATTCAATATATACTTCTTCATTAATAAAACCATTTGGAAAAGTTTAAAATTCATGTGACATGTAAAAGCAAGCAAAATTCTAATTGCTTCTAATCTTGCTACAGGAGCATATGTCCCATCATTATTAATACCTTCCTCTTGGTTATACCCTTTGGCTACCAATTTAGCTTTGTTTCTAGTAATGAGATCATTTTCATCAAGTTTATTCCTATATACCCATTTGCAACCAATAATTGGATGATCCTTGGGCCTAGAAACAAGTTCCCACACTTTGTTTCTCTCAAATTGGTTGAATTCATCATGCATGTCAATCACCCAAAATTCATCACTAAGAGCCTCTTCTATAATCTTGGGATCAATTTGAGAAATAAAAGCAACATTAGAGTCAAAATACTTAAATTTTGATTTTGTAGTTACTCCTTTTAAGGTATCATTAATGATATGTTCCCTATGGTGATCCTTTTAATAATTCCAATCTTTGGGTAGTTCTTGAGTCTCTCCCATCTTAGGTTCTTCTTGTTCCACTATGTGTTCTAGTTCATCATTGTTTTCTTTTGGAGTATCTTTTATCTTAAGTTCTTCAAATATACCTATAAGATTATCAAGAATACTACCTTTCCCATGATCAAGCTTGGATGATTCATCAAATATAACATGAATTGATTCTTTAACTACTAGAGTTCTCCTATTAAATACTTTATATGCTTCACTAGAAGATTAGTACCCTAAGAATACACCTTCATCTTATTTGGATGAGAAATTTCCAAGGTTGTCCTTGGTATTTAATATGAAGCATTTGCATCCAAATACTCTAAGGCAAGATATTTTGGCTTTTCTTTCATTCCATAGCTCATAAGAAGTTTTATTTATTAAAGGTCTTTTAAACACACAATTTGAAATATAACATGCGATATTAAAGGCTTTCGTCCAAAAGTAAGAAGATAAATTATACTCATTGAGTATTGTTCTTGCCATTTCGTCCAATGTTCTATTGTTTCTTTCAACCACACTATTTTGTTGTGGTATTCTATGAACTAAAAAATTATATTAAATTCTAAATTCATTGTAAAATTTTTGAAGTTATCATTTTTCAAATTGTTTTTCATGATCACTTCTAATAGATGTGATCATATAACCTTTTTTTTCACTTTGAACTCTATTTGCAAAAATTTTGAAATGATTAAAAGCTTCATTCTTTTTAGCTAAGAAATTAACCCATGTAAACCTTGAGTAATCATCAATAAGCACAAATGCATACAACTTGCCTCCTAGACTAGCAACTATATTAGGTCCAAACAAATCTAAATGAATTAATTCTAAGGGTCTAGATGTACTTACAATATTCTTTGTTTTAAAGGAACTTTTATGTTATTTTCCAAATTGACAAGATTCACAAATTTTATCTTTGTTGAATTTCATTTTGGGGAGTCCATCTACAAGTTCTCTTTTGCTTAGACATTGCATTTGGTCCATATTAGTATGTCCTAATCTTCCATGCCAAAGCCAAGCATCATTGCTAAAGGTGACTAAACATTCAAAAGCATTATTAGAATGTAAGTCAATTTTATAGGTGTTACCAATTCTACTTCCATTGAATGTAAGTTCACGACTAAAAGAGATAATTTTGCATGCCTTAGAATTAAAATTGACATTATATCATTTGTCACATAATTGACTTACACTAAGTAGGTTATTTTTAATCTATCAACTAGACACACATTATCAATTATATTTTTACCAAGCATACCAATAGAATCAATGCCTATAATTTTTGCTTTAGTATTATTTCCAAAATGTCACATTACCTCCTTGCTTGTAACTAAGAGTTGTATAAAGTTTTGCATTACTGGTCATATGCCTTGAACATCCACTATCCATAAGCCAAATATTTTCATTGATAGTAGACTTTAGGCATACATACAAGACAACAAGGTTTATCTTCTTTTAGGTACCCAAATGAACTTGGGTCCTTGAGGGTTAGTTGTTGTAGGATCCTCTAATTTGAGGTGAGTCTTTCTAATGTAACAAAATATACTTTTATGACTAAATTTTTGTTAGTGTATGTGCCCTAGGCTATTTATTTGGATCTTTATGTTATACATTTATTATTAATAAATGAGGTTTTATTATCATTATTATTTGTTTACATGTTACACAATTTTGATATTTGTCCCTGGTTTATTATTGTTATAGAGATAAAAAAAATAATTCTTAACCAGTATGAACACTGATTTGATAATCATCAGATGGTTATGTGTATAGTGATACAAATCAATTTCATAGATACTTGTTAGAGAACAATGTATTGGATAGACCCATCATGAGATTACTACATGGGTTAGTGTCATAAGTAAATCTCATGATAGTTATGTATTAATTCTTTGACTTGAGATTGTCATAGTTTCCAATATAAGGACTATTATATTTTGACATGATCAAACATTATCCGTAACTAGATAGTAATAAAGGTTATGATCATATATGATAGAAATTATGTAGAGGATAATGAATAATCAAGATAGAATTTGTCCCTCTCTTTGAGAGAGATATCTTTTGGGCCCCTCGATAAGTGAAACTGTGAAATGCATGGCCGTGCTCAAATGAATTGATAGTGTGATCAATTTCATTTGTTTTTTATCAGTCTACTTGGAGATCGAGTAATCATAAGTTTGGACAATATAAGTATGACGTTGACCATGACTTATGTTCAAGCTAGATATCGTAATGCATGTACTATTATTAGGCAAATTGGACATTCCTTATATTAATTGGGTAGTTGTAACGCCTTGCTAGAGGCCAATTACGACTTGTTGGTTTAATAGAGATTAAATTGACTACCAATTAATATAGGCCTATTGGGTCACACACAAGAATGCGCTTTGGGCTGGATATAATATTAATAATATTAATATTAGATATTAATATTTATTATTATTATTTTCATTTTTTATATATATTATTAGATAATATATTCAGAATCCTTATTAGATTTGGATTTCTGAATTTGACTTACCTTATCAAATTTCAAATTGGATTCTGGAGTGATTATATTCACTCCAGACGTTAAGTCTTTTCAGAGGTAACATTAGAAAACAAAAGAGAACGAAAACAAAGGAACCCTAATACGTTTTAGAGAAAACATTTTTCCAGCCTTCGCCGTTGCAGAGAGCTAGCACTCCAGACGGTAGCATTCGTGTGAATACGCGATAGAGGGTGTTTCGCGATCGAGCCATCTCTTCCAAACTGTGATTTCGAATCATCAACAGGTTAGTTCTTTGAACACTTTCGTCCAATTAAACGAACAGCATGGATCCTGGTGGGAAATTAGAGATCAAAAATTTTTTCGCTGCGTGTTTTTGGTTTGCAGTGATCTCCTTGATTTCCTAACAATTTTTGCAATAATGGCATTGATATAAAGGTTTATTTCTTTGCATTCCCTTATTGAAATTTGAATATTTAAATAGACAATCACAAGTATGTATTGGATAGAATTGTTTATGTACAAACTTATAATTGTGTCCTTATCTTATGTACAGGTATGCATAATTTGCTCTTAGAACCTTAGTTCTAGAGCCTAGTAAGCCTAGTGTTGTCTTTTTAGAATTTTTAGGTTTGGTGTGTGCATTTGTATTCTTTATAACTTCAACACTAGAGGTTTGAGTTGTAGATGTTTTAACAAATGTTGCTGCATTATATGTAGTAGTAGAAGAGCCATTAAACCCTAAGCCGTATTTGGAGGAAGATGACCTTTGGACACTAATTAATCTATCCAAAGCTTCCCTACTTTGTGAAACTTTGAAATAGAATTCTTTAGTCCATTTATTTCTTCTTTCAAAGTGTTATTTTCTTTAACTAACTTTTCTAAACTAAGTGAATTTCTAGACATTTCATCAATAGATTTCAATAATTGTTCATTTGTGATCTTTAATTCTAGGGTAGAATATTTTAAAGAAACAAAATCATTTTCTAGCATAGAGTATTTTTCTTTATAGGACTTCATCTTAGAGAAATATTTTTGGACTCTTAGGTTTATATGTTCAGCTAGATCATTATCATCTAAAGCATCATCAACATTATTGCATTAAAGTTTAGGGATTGAGTACCTACCTCATTAGTGTGATCATCATCATCTCCAATAGCCATGAGACATAGATTTGCAATTCCTTGCTCTTTCTCCTCTTTTTCTTCACTTGAAGAGTCATCATCCCATGTGGCTTTAAGAGATTTCTTCTTCTCTTTATCCCATTTCTTTTTGTTCTTGATTTTGAAGCAATCCGTTTTGATGTTATCCAGCTTGCCACATTCATATCATTTTACTTCATTTTTCTTCTCCTTATCTTTGAAAGAGAATTTGGAGGAATTACCTTTTGCTTACAATCTCCTCTTTCTTTTCTATTCACTTGCTTTGGCAGATAGCATGGCCATTTCTTCATCATCATCACTATATTCTTCACTTGAGCTCTCAACTTCCTTCGTGACTTTGAGAGCTATTTCTTTCTTCTTGTCTTTCTCACCTTTATCATCTTCCTTTTTGGTGTGCAATTCGAAAGTGAGAAGTTCTCCAACTAGCATCGGTCTTTAGTGTGCTAAGATCATGAGCTTCTTCAATTGAAGATACCTTTGATTCAAAGTTCTTCTTGGCTCTAAGTGCTCTTAATATTTTGCTATTGACATCACCTTGATCATAGATTTTTCCATATTCCTTCAAGTCATTGGCAATAACAAGTAGCCAATTTATAATATCGGTGATATTTTCATTGGGCTTCATTTTGAAAAGTTCATACTCATTCACAAGTATTTCAATCTTGATAAACCTCACTTGGGTAGTTCCCTTATGATAATTCTCAAGAGTTTTCCAAATACTATGTGCACAAATAAGATGTTGGATTCTTCTAACTTCATCTCTAGACAAGGAATATACTAAGATGGAGGCTGCTCTAATGTTCTTATAGTTAGCCATTTCTTGATCATCGGTCTATTTGTCTTTAGGAAGAGGCACTTGAACATCATCAACTTCATGAGTAGGAGATTTCCACTCATTTTGCACACGTTTCCAAAGCTCAATTCCCTCACTATGAAGAAACAAATATATCTTATATTTCCAACAAGAATAGTGTGCTCCATCGAAGTAAGGTCTTAGATAAGAATTGACATTTCCATGTGATTGAGCAATACAGGTAGATGAAGGAGTGGCTTCCATTGTGGATTAATTTTCACAATTAAGCTTCTTGAAATTTTGAGGCTCTAATACTAATTGTTGTCCTAAGATAGCAACCAAGAGGGTGGTGAATTTGTTGTTTTGAAGAAGTGATGAAAATTAAAAATAAATAACAAAGCAAGTGAATAGAAAATTAGTAGAGCAGAATGAACACAAGAGATTTATAGTGGTTCAGATTAAATCAATCCTACGTCCACTCCCCAACTTCAATTCGATGTCTGCTCGTTCTCCCCTCTTCAATTCCCAATGAACAACATGATCTTGACCTATCATTTGTTCAATTTGGTCGATCTGATACTTAGTTAACTCTTTTATCTTTATGTTCCCACCGATACCTAATCGATAATGAACCTGAATGGCTTTTTTAGGTCCAATTCCATCAATTTTTATTGAGGCGATTCTTACTTCTTCATCGGCAATTAGCTTAATTTTAACTTGGTGTTTTAACAAGCCCACACTAAACTTTTACAAAGTTTGAGTAACTTCCTCATAACCTAATAAGAGTTTTTCCAGGCTAACTCTAAAACTTAAGTGCTTCAAAGCTTACACTCAAACTTACAATCATGTTTAACGCTCGCACCCAACACTCAAAGATTACAATAGAGATTTTTTGATGCAATGAAATGAAATTTGTTTGCTTTGGTAATTAATATCACAAAGTTGTTGATAAATGAATATTCTTGGGGTATTTATAGCCTCAAACTCTTCAACTAGCTATTTAAAGTAGTTGCCAACATGTTTCATTCTTGTCTCCCACTTTAATCATTAGTTAGAGCAATCATGGTCGGAATGGCATAGGTTCAATCATACCACAGGAGGTCCGGTTAGAATTGCATGGTTCGGTCATACTATTTAATTTTCTAATAGATTCTCCTCCAACGGTTAGTCCACGTGGTATCCACCAATTGAGTGAAGGAATAACCGACATAATTTTGAACATTTTTAAAAGGTCAGATCATAAATTCTTGTGGTCCAATTGAAAAATTGGTGGTATGCTCAAAATTTGGAAGTACTTCTGGTCTTGAAACTCTCTGGAAGTTTTTGTTCAAATTCACCTTAAGGTCTTGTCAGAGTATAAGGTGGTCTGGTTGGACTTTGTAAGTACGGTGAAAATGTGAGAGTACCTTGGACTATGAACCTTTCTATGTGTTTTTTCTTCAGTGGTCCGATCAAACTTTTTGATTTTTCTTCAAAAATTAAGTTCCTACAAAACTTGGTCAAGGTACAAACATTAGTGCCATTCAATTTAATTGTCTTAGGTCAAAATATATTGAATTAATTCAATGGTTTTGTCTAACATGTAACACCAATATGTCTTACCCAAAGGCCTAATCATAACTAAAAAGAATTTCCTAGAGCTAGACTTTATATAAGGCCACATGTAATTTACATTTCTCACATTCCATTTTTCTCATGTTTTTCCATATTTAATATTCTTTTTCTAATTTTCACTCATAATCAACTTCATTATCATATATATTGTAAATGTTGCTAACTTTTACATTTTAGTGCATTATTTGTACTTTTCATAACTTGCATATATCATCACATTACTTACTAAAATATAACTCAAGTTCACACTCTTATCACAATTCACTTCCATATACATAATTTACATCATATTATATATTATGTAAATACCATTTCAATATGAATATTTGTCACATTAGCAATAGTTATCTTATATTTCCACAATTTATACACAACTTTATTACTAGCCATAATTCCATGGCTTATCATCACATTCATAAAACATTACACATATCATGAACACAAACTCACACATTGTCTCATTTTATCAATTTTTCATATTTTCACATATTTCATATTTTTAGTATTTCTCAATCACATTATATTTTATGTTTCATCACATTGTTTTCCTATTTATTTTCATTGATTAATTACGCAATATCATATGTATCACATAACTATACAACAATGCATAAATTATGTGTTTAACCGTCTTTTAATTACATTTCATCTTACATATTATTTCTTCATTTAATCTTAGTATTATCAATGTACAATACTACTTTAAAGGAATAGAAAAATCCTTTAAAGCATACCAGAATGTTTAATACCATTCATATAAATTCAATTTAAAAGTTACCAAGGAATGTACTAACCTTAATTTCAGTTTTCAAGCAAATTCCACCTTCTAACTAAAACTTCGCTAATGCCTTTCTTCACTTTGATTTTACAACCTCACATTACTCAATCCTAAACCACATTATAGATTTCAATATAGCATTGCCAACTCATTTAAGCACATTTTAGTCATTCACACATTAATTACATTATTTATATATAAAATTTCACCAAATCCCTATTTTCACCATTACTACCTCATTAAACTACTACTCAACCTATCTATTTCCATCATTCAACTATAATTTCATTATATTTACATCAAAACAACATTAAAATAAATCATTTTCATAATTATTAAACCCTTCTTTTAAAAACTTTAATTACACATAATATGACCATAACCCTAACTTCATCCAAGTCCAACCGTATTAAATTTTTAACCATAAAATCATCATATATATACTATAACAATATTAAATTATTCCATTTCAACAATTATATGCATCCATACCAAAACTCTAATTTTTACATAACCCTAAATTTATCATCCATGCTCTTTTTAATCATCCAATCAACAAATCACAATATAATCATCATTGTAACTTCATTTCTATCAAATTTTAACAATTAAATCATACTATCTCTCCTTAGTTATATCAAACATATTCATACACATTCAAAACTATAAACTTTAAGAAAAATACTTAGTTGATTCTTGAATTTTCTTCAAAATTTCCTTAAAATCCTCTTGAATTTCCTATGCATTTGATGTATTTAGAGAGAAATCTCTCTCTCTCTCTACAAGTAGAGTTCGGCTATGGAAAAATAAAAAGAAGAAAATTGGCTTCTTTTTCCTTTAATTCCCATTCTTATCCCTTTATTTAATAATTACATAATTAAATAATTTAATGTCTTTAATTTTCACCAATCATCTATTTTCCTTCTTTGACTTTTCTTATTATTATTATTATTATTATTATTATTATTATTATTATTATTATTATTATTATTATTATTATTATTACCACCACCACTTTTTCCAACACAATTTTATACTTGGCATATATATGATGCATATTTTATGTAAATGTATATGTTTTATATCTCACATATATGTATATGTAATATATATTTTTACTTATATAAATTTTTAATGTGTGTCTGATGAATACTTCAAATATATATTTGGAGTACATCATGTATATATTAAATATTTAATAAAAATTCAACATATATAATAAGTATATGTTAAGTATATACTATGTATACATTAGCTATATACCAAACATATACTTCTTTCAATACTCTAATTAACCTTTAAATACTTATTTAATCTATATCCAAAATCATATATGTTACAATTTTCTCCCCCATAATTTCATCTTCGAAATTATTTACTAGCAGGAAAATCCACCTAAAAATAAATACCAATCTCTCTCACTAAGCATTGATTACTCCACCATAGTTTCTATTTACTTATTCTAATGTTTCCTTTCTCTTTGCAAACTCATAAGCATGCATATTTTAGCATTATAAATTGGCAATTGTTAACATAATTTATGATTCTTTTGAACCAAAACTATCATTTACATTTCCATCACCTTATATATAAAGGAACACCATTAAATGCATTGCATTAAACAATTCAAATCAATCCTTCCATTCACACATAATTACATAACAAAATACTTTATATCCATCCAAATATTTATATATATAAATGTAATCCTCATCCATAAAACTTCATGGTTACCATCCATATTTCCTGAATTACATTCAAATTCAAACCTCATCTAATAAATTGATCTCATCTCTATCTTTACAATCTGATATCAATTACGAGTACTCTCAGAATTTACTCATCATGTCCACTTAAATCAAATGGGTAATAATTAGCACACCAAAAACTCAATTTAATTCCACTCTAAACTTCTATAAGTTAATCAACAAAATACCATTCATAAAATAAATTAAAATCCATTTATTATACATAATAATTATATAACCATTATTAAATTTTTACATCCACCTTAAATATCCAAAACTATATTTATTGCTTTTCTCATAATATCCACTTCCATATAACAGATTAATAAATACACCTCAGTCATACTACCAAGCATAGATTGCATACATAACCTCAACTCATATTAACTTAGTAAACCATTTATGTAAATTCACAATTTAATTGCTTATATTCATTTATAAATTAGAAAATCATCAATATAGATATTTGATTATAGTA
This sequence comes from Garcia nutans, assembly GCA_947685225.1. Lineage (NCBI taxonomy): Eukaryota > Viridiplantae > Streptophyta > Magnoliopsida > Malpighiales > Euphorbiaceae > Garcia > Garcia nutans. The sequence continues at coordinate 54,262,119 of CANTUV010000007.1, forward strand.
AGGAATACCATTTAAATATTTGTTTTACTTACTCATAGTAAATCTTAACTTAATCAATACTATAATTCACTTTAATAAATACTCAATATAATTCCATAGTAAACAAAATTGCTATTATAAACTAGTTCTTCCATTTATTTTAATTATAAACTCTTTTTTCCAATTAATTAAAACTCCATATTACTTCTTCATACATCTAACAATCCATATGTAAATTTCAATAATTTTTTTCATTCACTTGTCACATAAAATTTAATTTATTACTCAAGTCCATAAATCCACATGACTTCTTAGCCTCCATGTTAATCTCATTTTTCAACTTTTCATTCATCACTAAATACTCACTAGAGATTATAAATTTTAAACCATGTACATTAGACACATATATGGACTTATATTTACAATTTCAGATTTTTCTAAGTTGATTTACTATATCTAAAAATTATTTCTTCCAAAGCCCACAGATTTTGTTTCCTTAATAATTCCCTGGCAGTACTTACTTACCCATTTTTTTCAGGTATCAAACCTTAGTAAAATTTATGAAATTTTAAAAATACCTTCCAGAATTACATATTATCTTGTATATAAAGTTTCAAATTTTCCTTGGTTCATTTTCTATACATTTTAAATATATTTCTCATCTTATAAAAATTATAAATTGCTGGAATTGCTCCAGCAGTTTATGTTCTTCTATTTTTCTTAAATAGTAAATCATCTTTAAATATTATGAAATTTCATATATTAAATAATAACACATCGATAAACTTTCAATTAAAATTTCAAGATCATTTAACATCTCCATATTAGATTAAAAATTTGGACAAAATCACTTCGCAACATATAAGAAAAATTTCCAGCAACTATCATACTCATCTCTCAAGCTTTTATTTCATATTTTAAATCATTTCCTTATTTTCACATATTCATTAATTAAATCAACCATAAATCTTAATTTTCAAGTGAATCTTCCAAAAATACTTAATCTCTAATCTCTAGAAAAATGCTTATGCTGCGCCACTCTAATCTATGTATCCCGGGTGCCAACTTAACTTATATTCAATATATTAAACAGACATTGTCATATCGGAAACCAACTTAAGTGCCAAGTATATGCATATATTAAGATTTAAATCACATTTGAAAATTCTCCTTCCTCATTTTCAGAACTCACCTAGGTAAAAAACTCAAACTTAGACTCTGATACCAAAATAAATGTAATACCCTTATATTTTAAATACATATAGTATATATATATCTGTATATATATAATACATATATAGAATGCAAGGATGTCACCATCCTGTTGCATAGAAAAATTATTCATAATTTAAATAGCATAATTTATGTAGTAAATAATATATATATAAAAAATTATAAATTTATAAGAAAATCTCTAGAAATATTTTGCCAAAATTTTATCTGTAATTTCAACAATTCTCAAATCATAAAGAACACAACTTGCATAAAAATAGACACTCCCAAAATATAGTTTTCACTGAAATCCAAAACACCAATTCATAAATACACATTGAATTTCATAACTCAAAATATTATTTATCATAATTAAATACTTTTATAAATACATATATATATACACAAAACCCTCACAATTCTTTATATATTAGCACAAATATTATATATTAATGTACATAAATTAAAATACTTAACTTCATATTTATACATGAATGAAAATGGCACAATTTGTCTGGCGGTACCTTAAGTCACCAAGTATCATCCACATTTTGGCTTTCTCTAAACAACAACTCCTCTACCTGTATAATACACACTACTGAGCTAAGCTTACAAGCTTAGTGGTACATATTTTTAAACAACAATAAATATCATAAAGACATTTACTTTTCCTTTTTCTCAAATTATGGCTTTAAAATATTTTTATTAAACCTTTGTTAATTGGTTTTTGGCTAAATATATATATAGCCCCTTGAACTTGTAGCTTTTAGTCACTTTGCCCCCTGAACTTTTATTTTAACAACTTTACCCCCTATACTTGTCTATTTTTTACTAACAAACATTTATATTAAAGAATATTGGTAACTTTGCTTATTGTATTTGTATATTTTGACCAAATAGATACCTCAGTAACTCGGCATAACTCAATATAACTCTGCGAGTTTGTGTTTATAAGTTAAGAAAATGCATGTTTAGGGGCTATATGGTTAAAGTGAAAGTTTAAGGGGCCAAGTAATTAAATGTTACAAGTTCAGGGGTCTTCATATGTATTTAGCCTTTTTTATATATCAATTGTAAATACATCACCAAATTCTAACATATAAGCACATTCATATACCCATTAGCTCAATTCTCCTATACAATCTCCATTATCCACAACATCACACATAAATACATATAAACATATCACAAATACATACATTAAGCCCAAATAACCTTATACATTGGTATAGTTTTAGAAATAGTATTTTGGTCCATCTCAATAACTGTAACACCAGCTTGTCTCACCTGAAAGCGTAATAATATTTATGATATCAACGTGTCTCATCCAAAGGCATATTAATATCAGTGACACCAGTGTGTCTCACCCGAAGGCTTAATCATAAGCAAAAAACATTTCCCGAAGGTAGACTTTATATAAGGCCATACACAATTCACATTTCTCACATTCTATTTTTCTCATGTTTTTCCATATTTCATAATCTTTTTCAAATTTTCTAATCATAATCAACTTCATTATCATATATATTATAAATGTGGCTAACTTTCACATTTTAGTGTATAATTTGCACTTTTCATAACTTGCACATATCATCACATTACTTACCAAAATATGACTCATGTTCACACTCTTATCACAATTCACTTCCATATGCATAATTTACATCATATTATATATTACGTAAATACCATTGCAATGTGAATATTTATCACATTAGCAATAATTATCTTATATTTCCATAATTTATATACAACTTTATTACTAGCCATAATTCCATAGGGTGAGCGGGAATTTTCGCCCACACTCCTGGTCGAATGGTTCTGGCGACTTCGGCACTGTTAGGCTCAGGGGGCTTAGAGAATACGGGCCTAAGCCCGGAGAAAATGGAGTCGCCACCCGGATGGGCCGAAAAAAAAAGAAAGAGGTAGATGAATCGATTCCTAAGGAATTTCTAACCCCCTAATGGATTCAAAAAGTTGGGTACGTGTGGGAAAGGTGAGAAACAACCCAACACTCCCACAATGTCCAGTTCGTTGGAACCGGCCTCCTTTGTAGGTCTTAATATTATAAAATTCTTAAATATAATGATCTTATCCATACTACATGCGTTCATAAGAATAAATAAATACTTTATTAAAATTACAACAATGTCCAAACAAAACAAGTAAATGGACACCCACTCAAGGATGGAAACATATCCTCACATCGTCTAATATCTAAAACTTAATAGGAAACCCATTGTAAGGTGAAAACATGTCTTTTACATTGATCCAAAACTTTAAAATAAACTAAATTACATGATTCTCACAATATGAGGTATCCAAAACATGAAAAACATACCTCTTACAATATTTCTCAACCAAAGCAAATTAATAAAAATAACCAACCATTCATTATAAATAAATTAGTCATCAAGGACATGAAACATCAATCAAAGTATATAATAAACATACATCTAATTTAAATAAAGCTGTAAGCATATGAATTTAGGGTTTATGCATCAATTAGGGTTTCTTGAATAAAATTAGGGTTTTATAGCTTTTATGTTTAACAATTAGGATTTTTTTAATTACTGGATTAGTCAATTGAGAAATATTTAATATAAAAGAAATAATATGGCTACTGGATGTTTGAATCAAAGATTATGTTTGAAATAAATTAGGGTTTGAATCTAAAGAATGGAGGTTTTGGATTTGGGGTTTTGAAAGTTGTATGAAACTAATATTAAAGTTTAGGGTTTAAGTAAATAAAATTGAAGATCTTGAAAATAGGATTAAAAGTTAGGTGGTTGGAAAGAATAGGCTACTGTGAATTAGAAAAATAGAATTGATTATGATTTTGAGAAAAAAATTTATTATTTTGTGATTTTAGAAAAGTGCAATTAGGATTTTAGGCTTCAAAAATTAGTTTAATGGGTATTAGGATTTAGGGTTTTGAAAAATAATTTTTAGGATTTTAGATATGAACTAGATGATAAATAGATAAATTGATCAATGTGTTTTAAATAAAAAATCCATCTATTGTATGCTTAAACAATTGATCAAATTGAATAATGAGGCTACTGGAAATATAAAAAATTTAATAGAAGCTCAAACCTCCGTTGTTGGTTCCACCATAGTTTTAATTCTGGTTGAATAATAAAAAAGACAATGTGTGCTACCTTTTATGGATTATTTTGTTGTTTGCTGCCTCTTGATCCTTTAAGTTTGAGGTTATGAATAAATTGCCAAAAAGAATTCAAATAGTTCTTGAATAAAATTCCGATCCCAAAAGTCCCAATCCCTTTTCTGTATGTTTTAATGTTGTATTTATAGGTAATTAAAATAAGAAAACCTAGTATGTTAAGAAATTTAAAAATTATTTTGGAAATAAAATAAAAAACAAAGTAAAACGAGATTTCGGCGTGAACTGCATGCGGGCCAGGGCGAAATTGGCGCTTGTCGAGCTGGGAGCGAGCTACGGGTTAGGCGCGGGCAAAACTGCCTACGACAAATTGGCCCGTGGCCAATTCGTCGCCAACGACTTTCGTTGCCGATTTTTATTTATTTTTATTTATATATATTTTTTTAAAAAATAAATAAATAAAAAGTAAAATAAATAATAAATAATAAATAATAATAAATATTTATCAGTAAATAAATAATAAATAAAATAAATAATATACATAAATAATAAATAAATAATAAATCAAAACAAATAATAAATATTAAAATAAATAATATATACCACAAAAATTATTTCGTACTATTTTAAAATCTTTGGACTTGACTGGATAAAAAATTAAAGGTCTACACATGGCTTATCATCACATTCATAAAACATTATACATATCATGAACACAAACTCACACATTGTCTCATTTTATCAATTTTTCATATTTTTAAATATTTTATATTTTTAGTATTTCTCAATCACATTACATTTTATATTTCATCACATTATTTTCTCATTTATTTTCATTGATCAATTACCACATATATCACATAACTATGCAACAATGCATAGATTGTGTGTTTAACAATCTTTTAATTACATTTCACCTTACATATTATTTCTTCATTTAGTCTTAATATTCTCAATGTACAATAGTACTTGAAAGGAATAGAAACATCCATTAAAGCATGTCAAAAAGTTTAATACCCTTCATATAAATTCAATTTAAAAGTTACCAAGGAATGTAACAACGTTAATTTGTCAATTTCCAAGCCAATTCCACTTTTCAACTCAAATTTCACCAATGCCCTTCTTCACTTTGATTTTACAACCTCATATTACTCAATCCTAAACCCCTTTATAAATTCCAATATAGCATTAGCAACTCATTTGAACACTCTTTAATCATTCACACGCTAATTACATTATTTCTACACAAAATTTCACCAAAACCTTATTTTCACCATTACTACCTCATTCAAACTACTACTCAACTTATACATTTCTATCATTCAACTATTAATTCATTATATTTACATCAAAACAACATTAAATAAATTTATTTCCACAATTATTGAACCCTCTTTCAAAAATCCTAATTATACATAATATGGCTATAATCCTAACTTCATCTAGGCCTAACCATATTAAATTTTCAACCATAAAATATCCATATATATATCCTATAACAATATTAAAATATTCCATTTCAACAATTATATGCATCCATAATAAAACCCTAATTTTTACAAAAACCTAAATTTATCAACCATGCCCTTTTTAATCTTCCTATCAATAAATCACTATATAATCATCATTTTAACTTAATTTCTATCAATTTTTAACAATTGAATCATACTTTCTCTCTCTAGCTATATCAAACATATTCATACATATTCAAAACTACAAACTTTAAGAAAAATACTTACTTAATTCTTGATTTTTCTTTAAAATCGTCTTGAATTTCTTATGAATTTGATGTATTTGGAGAGAAATCTCTCTTTTTCTCTCTCACTCTGCAAGTAGAGTTCGGCTATGGAAAAACAAGAAGAAGAAAAATGGCTTCTTTTTTCCTTTAATTCCCATTCTTATCCCTTTATTTATTAATTACTTAATTAAATATCCTAATATCTTTAATTTCCACCAATTTTCTATTTTCCTTTTTTTACTTTTCTTTCTTCTCTTATTATTATTATTATTATTATTATTATTATTATTATTATTATTATTATTACTTTTTCTAACACAACTTTATACTTGGCGTATATATAATGTATGTTTTATATATATGTATATATTTTATATATATCATATATATATATATATATGCAATGTATGTGTAATATATATGTAATATATATTTTTGCTTATATGAATATATAATATGTATTTCATGTATACTTCAAGTAATCATTAGGAGTACATTATGTATATATTAAATATTTAATAAGAATCAGCATATATAATAAGTATATGTTGGGTATATAATGTATACATTAGGTATATACCACACATATACTTCTCTCAATACTATAATTAACTTTTAAATACTTATTTAATCTATCCAATACCACGAATGTTACATAAAGAGTTTTGTTCACTATGACACCCTCACTTGCAGCATCTAGCATGCTTTTTTCTGTGGGTAATAACCCTTCATAAAGTATTGAAGGAGGGCTTGCTCTAAAATTCCATATTGTGGGTAGCTTGCACACAATCATTTAAATCTATCTCAATACTCATGAAGTTTTTCTGAATCTTTTTACTTGACACCACATATTTCCCTCCTTATATTTGCGGCTTTTGAAGTTGGAAAGAAATTATCCAAGAAAGTCTTTACCATGTGTCCATGTGCTTATTGACTCGGAAGGTAAATCCAAAAGCCAATCCTTGGCTCAGTTATTCAAGGAGAAAGGGAAGGCTCTCAATTTAACTTATTCTTCAGTTATCCCTTGTGGTCTCATGCTTGAATATACAATGTGAAATTCTTTCAAATGTTTGTGTGGATCTTCACTTTTCAGCCTATAAAACTTAGGTAGCAAGTAAATTATACATGACTTTTACTCAAAGGAGGCATTTAGTGTGGGGTATGTGATGAAAAGGGGCTATTGGTTGGTAGGAAGAGCTGTTAATTCTCTCCAAGAGCATTGTTCCTTGTTAGCCAAACTATTGGCCTCTATTTTGATCTTAGGCAATCAAATTGAGTAGGACTAATATTTGTACCAAGCTACTATTTGCAGGATTAATATTTATTGAAGATTTCTCTAGAGCTTAACCGAACTTAGAGAAGCATCTCAGTACATCAAGCTGAGGAATGATTATACCGAGCTCGACCAAACTCACTGAAAGTCTACCGAACTTATGAGCAACAAAGTGAAGAGCATGAACATTCTAAAATCAAGTTATCTGAACTAGAGTATGCACCAAGGATGAGCTAATTGAATAATGCACAGGCTGATCAGAAAAAGCACGAGTTGACAAGACAACATGAGCTAAGCAGATAGAACATGTGCTAATCAGATAAGATAAGGCATGAGCCGCACAGACAGAGCACGGGTTGAGCAGATAGAACACGAGCTGAGCAGATCAAGCCTGAGGTAAAATATCTAGTAGAGCTCATGATTAATCTCACTCTCATCTTATGAACAGACCAAATATTTTGACCGAACCATTAAGCAGTCCGCCCATACTAGAGCCCGAGCAAAATCCTCAAAGAATCCAGTAGTGCTCAAAGTCACTAAATACTCTAAAAACTTCAGTATAACATAGTAGGCATGACCGAACCTGATGCAATCCGACCGCACTGAGCTAGAGCTAAAAATACAAAAAGTTCTTATAGTGCTCACGGTCTTCAATAATCTCAAATTCTCAACATACTAAAAGAAGACCAAACCAGCCCCAAGCATACCAGTAGTTTGAACTTCAAAAAATATAGTCATTGTCTATCCATTCAATTAGTGGATGCCACATGTACTAGCCATCGAAGAACTTTTGTCAAAAAATATGAAAAGCACGACCGAACCAAGATCAGTCCAGACATACAGAGCCCGATCCGATCAGACTAAATGAAGTCTAGCCGTGCTGAGCTCTAGCCGACCGGACTAAAGGCAGTCTGAAAAAAGTGAGAGACAAAAATCAAACATATTGGCTCCCACTCCAAATGTAGTTGAATACTTGAAGGCTATAAATACCTCAAGAAATCACATTTTTGAGTAAGATTGTGATTGTAATAGCCAAGTTTAATATGTTTCATTTCTTTGCATCAAAATCTATACTTGTATTCTTTTAGTGATGGGTGTGAGCATTGAAATATCATTGTAAGTTTGAGTGTAAGCTTTGAAATACTTAGGTTGTAGAGTGAGCCTTGAAAAACTCTTGTTGGATTGTGAGAGAAATTCTTAAACCTTGTAAAAGTTCAGTGTGAGCTTGTGAAAATACCAAGTTTGAGTTAAGCTTGTAAAAATTCATGATTAGTGGAACCTTAACAAGTTGTTAAGGAAGTGGACATAGGATTGAGGTAATATGAGCCACTTTAAACTCCTTGTGTTTATTCTTCTATACTCTACTCCTTTATTGCTTTATTTAATTTTAAATTTTCAATTTACCATCACTTCTTCAAATTAATCAATTCACCCCCTCTTGGTTGCCATCTTAGGACAACAATTAGTATCAAAGCCTTAAAATTTCAAAAATCTTAATTGTGAAATTTGATCCACAATGGAAATTTCTTCATCTACCTTAACCTCTCATGAAAATCTCAATTCTTTCCTTAGACCCTACTTTGATGGAATGGATTTCTCTTGTTGGAAATACAAGATGAATTTATTTCTTAATACTGAGGGAATTGAGCATTGGAAATTTATACAACATGAATGGAAACCTCCTACTCATGAGGTTGATAGTTTTCAAGTGCCTCTTCCAAAAGACAAGTGGACGGATGCTAAAGAAAAAGCTTACTATAAGAATGATAGAGCATCCTCCATCTTGGTGAATTTCATATATAGAAAAGAAGTTGGGAGAGTCCAACATCTTACTTGTGAACATAGCATTTGGAAAACTCTTGAAAATTATCATAAGGTTACTACCCAAGTGAGGTTCACTAAAACCCAAATGCTTGTACATGAGTATAAGCTCTTCAAGATGAAGCCCAATGAAAATGTCACCGAAACAATAATGTCATCAAAATAACAAATTGGTTACTTGCTATTATTGAGGACTTAAAGAAATATGGAAAAGTATATGAATGAATTGCTTCAAGATCAAGAACAAAAACAAATGGGATAAAGAGAAGAAGAAATCTCCTAAAGCCAAATGGGATGATGACTCCTCAAGTGAAGAAGAAGAGGAGAAAGAGTAAGGAATTGCAAATCTTTGTCTCATGGCTATTGGGGATGATAATGATCACACCAATGAGGTAGGTACTCAATCCTTAAACTCTAATGCATATAGTGATAATGTTGGTGATGCTTTGGATGATGACATAGTTAAGCATATGAATCTAGGAGTCCAAAAATATTTTTCTAAAATGAAATTTTATAAGGAAAAGTGTTCTAATCTACAAAAGGATTTTGTTTCTTTGAAGAATTTTAATTTTGAATTAAATAATTCAAATGAGCAATTAATGAAATCCTTAGATAAAATGTCAAAAAATTCATCTACCTTAAAAATAATTCTAAGGAAAATCACAATTTGAAAGAAGAAGTAAATAAGCTAAAAAATTCTATTTCAAAGTTTCATAAGGGTAAGAAAGCCTTGGATACATTGATTAATGTCCAAAGATCACCTTCCTCCAAGTATGGCTTAGGGTTCAATGGATCCTCTACTACTTCATCTAATGTAACCATATTTGTTAAAGCCTCTACAACTGAAACTTATAATATTGAAATTGTAAAAAATGCATAAGCACATACTAAGCCAATAATTATTGTAAAGGCTACTCTTAGCTCTAGAACTAAGGTTCCAAGAGAAAATTATTTTTTTTGTACAAAAGGCATGAACACAATCACAAATATGCACAAAGACAATCTTATCACATATACACACATGTGATTTTCAATTTAATTCTTCAATATTCAATAGAAAAAGAATACAAAAACAAAACATTTTATTGATGCCAATATTGCAAGATATTTGGATATAAAAGTACATTTTGTTACATTAGAAAGATACACCTTAAATTGGAGGATCCTTCAACTACCAACCCCCAAGAACCCATACTCATTTGAGTACCTAAAATAAGAGAAAATTTTATTGTCTTGCAGGTATGTCTAAAGTCTACTATCAATGAAAGTGTATAGCTTGTAGATAGTGGATGCTCAAGGCATATAATCAGTGATGAAAAACTTTTCACAACACTCACATATAAGAAAGGAGGTAATATAACTTTTGGAAATAATGCTAAAGGAAAGATTATAGGCATTGCTTCTTTTGGTATATTTGGCAAAAAATATGATTGACAATGTGTGGTTAATTGATGGATTGAAACATAACTTGCTTAGTGTTAGTCAATTATGTGACAAAGGATATAATGTCAATTTTGATTCTAAAGGATGCAAAATTATCTATTCTTGTGGTGAACTTGCATTTATTGGAAATAGAATTGGTGACACATATAAAATTGACCTATACTCTAATAATGCTTTTGAATGTTTAGCTACGATTAATAATGATGCTTGGTTTTGGCATAGAAGATCAGGACATGCTAATATGGATCAATTGCAATGTCTATACAAAGAAGAACTTGTAGTTGGTCTTCCTAAAATAAAAGTTAATAAAGATAAATTTTGTGAACCATGTCAACTTGGGAAATAACATAAGAGTTCTTTCAAATATAAAATCTTAGTAAGTACATCCAGACCTCTAGAACTAATACATTTGGATTTGTTTGGTCCTAATAGAGTTGCTAGTCTAAGAGGTAAGTTATATGCATTTATACTTATTGATGATTACTCAATGTTTACATGGGTTAATTTTCTAGCTCAAAAGAATGAAGCTTTTAATCATTTCAAAATTTTTGCAAAGAGAGTTCAAAATGAAAAAAGGGTATGTGATCACAACTATTAGAAATGATAATGGAAAAGAATTTGAAAATGATAACTTTGAAAGTTTTTTCAATGAACTTGAAATCTCATATAATTTTTCAGCTCCTAGAACACTATAATAAAATGGTGTGGCTGAAAGGAAAAATAGAACATTGGTAGAAATGGCTAGAACAATGCTCAATAAGTATAACTTACCTTCTTACTTTTGCGTGAAAGCCGTTAATACCACATGTTATATTTCAAATCGTGTTTTCAAATGACCTTTAATGAATAAAACTTCTTATGTGTTATGGAAGGGAAGAAAACATAAAATTTCATACCTTAGAGTATTTGGATGCAAATGCTTCATATTAAATACTAAGGACAACCTTAGAAAATTTTCATCCAAATCGAATGAAGGAATCTTTTTGGGTTACTCATCTTTTAGCAAAGCATATAGAGTATATTTAATAGGAGAACTTTAGAAGTTGAAGAATCAATGCATGTTATTTTTTGATGAATCATCCAAGCTTGATCATGGAAAAGGTAGTGCTTTTGATGACTTTGTAGGTACAATTGAAGAGCTTCAAATAAGTAATGTTCCAAAAGAAGAAGATGTTGAACTAATTTTGAAACAAGAGGAAATTCAAGAGCAACCCAAAGATTGGCTTTATCAAAAGGATGATCCAAGGAAACTCATCAATGGTGACACTTCAAAGGGAGTAACTACTAGATCAAAATTTAAATATTTAGACTCTAATATTGCTTTTGTTTCTCAAATTGAGCCAAAGACCATTGAGGAGGCTCTTAATGATGAATGTAGGGTGATTGCTATGCAAGATGAACATAACAAATTTGAGAGAAACAAAGTTTGGGAACTTGTTCCTAGACCTAAGGATCATCCAATTATTGGTTGCAAATAGGCATATAAGAATAAGCTTGATGAATGGTCTCGTTACTAGAAACAAAGCTAGATTAGTAGCCAAATGTTATAACTAAGAGGAAGGCATTGATTTTGATGAGACATTTTCTCCCATAGAAATATTAGAAGCAATTAGTAATTTACTTGCATTTGCATGTCATATGAACTTTAAAATTTTTCAAATGGATGTCAAAAGTGTTTTTTTGAATAGTTTTATTAATGAAGAAGTTTATGTTTGACCCCATATTTTTGATGATTATCAATTTTGAAATCATGTTTTTAAATTAACCAAGGCACTATATGGATTGAAACAAGCTCCAAGAGCTTGGTATGATAGACTTAGTTCTTATTTATTAGAAAATGATTTTACAAAAGGCAAAGTTGATACTACACTTTTTGTTAAAAAGAAATTGCATAACATTTTAATTATGAAAATCTATGCTGATGACATTATATTTGGTATTACTAATAAATCTTTGTGCCAAGAGCTTGCTTCTTCTATGACTAGTTTCATCAACCAATCCAAATATAGAAAGGCACTTCTCAAGAAGTTTAGCATGGATGGTTGCAATGCAAGCAAGTCTCCAATGAGCTCATCCTTGAAATTGGACAAAGATAAAAGTGGTAAGAAAGTTGATGACAAGAAATATCAAGGTATTATCGGATTACTACTTTATTTAACCACTTTTAGACCTTATATAATGTATATTATTTATTTGTGTGGTAGATTTTAATCATGCCCTAAGGAATCACATTTGAATGCCACTAAAAGAATTTTAAAATATTTGAGTGGAGCATTGCATTTAGGACTTTGTTATCATAGAAACATATCATTTAATATTTTAGATTTTTTGGATGCGAATTTTGCCAGTAACCTATCAGATAGAAAAATCATGACCGGTGCATGCCATTTTCTTCGTCATTGCCTAGTTTCTTGGTTTAGCAAGAAATAAGTTTCGGTTGTTCTTTCAACCATAGAAGCCGAATATGTTACCACATGCTTTTATTGTACTCAAGTTTTATGGATAAAGCAACAATTACTATATTATGGTAAACATTTCGATCATATTCCCATTAAATGTGACAATACAAACCATTAATTTATGAAAAAATCCAATCCAACATTTTAGCTCACAACATATAGATATTAGGCATCATTTCTTGAGAGATAATATTCAAAATCAAAATGTTATTTTAGAATTTATAAACACCTAAAATCTACTTCCTAATATTTTTACAAAACCCTTGATTGAACAAAAATTAAATTTCATAAAACAACATATTGGCATGATAGATGGTAGCACTCTTAATTAAATTTTATTTCCTATGCATATCAATGATGGAATTAAGATTTCTTGCAAAAGTACATTTTAATATGACCTAATTCTTCATTTACATCTACTTTGATCATGCATTAAAAGGCCACAAATTGTGATCTACAAAATTCCTTTTTCTTTGAAAAATTTCCTTAGCCGCTCAGACTATGTCTCAGTATGACCAGACTAGAGCTGGGCCGACCATACCATAGCTCATCCCACTCAATCTTGCATACTACGACCTAGTATGACTGAGCTCCTACAAAATTTTATGACCACTTTAATACATTTTGCTCGGTCCGCCCGAACTATATTATGCACAATCGAGCACTCTCAAAACTCATTTCGACCGTTATGCTACAGTCATCTCAGTTTTCTTAGACTCATTTGTGCACCCTCGGATTGCCAAACATCTGGCTCTGTCCGATTGTACTACAAGTGGTCAACTCAGGCAACCTCAATTTTCAAAATGAAAATAGTGATGATGATTATCCTCCTTATTCACCATTACCCTAATATTTGTAATTCTATTGTTTTTCTTGTATGATTTCTATATATTTTATTGGCCCTTAAATGAAAATTATCATACATACATGTTTTCTTGTCATTTGCTTAATTTTAATAAAAATTTTAGCTTTATTATTTACATTTGATTTCTCATTCTTTTTTTTCTTTGTCAAAGGGGGAGAAATTATTTGAATTGTTTGAATAGAATTGCATATGTTAAGGGGGGAGTAGAAGCACATATTAAGGGGGAGCAAGAATACTCATTAGACATGAAAACTTTTAATGCTTATTTTTAAATAATTCAATTTAATTTTCAAAGTAAAAAAGGAGGAGATTGTTAGCCAAACTATTGGCCTCTATTTTGATCTTAGGAAATCAAATTGAATAGAACTAATATTTGTACCAAGCTACTTTTTGTAGGACTAATATTTATTGAAGATTTCTCCAGAGCCCAACCAGACTATCAGCCAGGCCAACCGAACTCAGAGAAGTAGCTTGGTATATCAAGCTGAGGAATGATTATACCAAGCTCGACCGAACTCATTGAAAGTCTACCGAAGTGATGAGCAACAAAGTGACAAGCATGAACATTCTAAAATCAAGTTGACAAACTAGAGTATACACCAACAATGAGTTAATCGAATAATGGATGAGCAGATTAGACAAAGCATGAGCTGACCAAACAGCACGAGCTGAGCATATAGAATATAAGCTAAGCAGATCAGACAAAGCATGAGTCGCCTAGACAGAGCATGGGTCGAGCAGATAGAACACGAGCTGAGCAGATCAAGCCCAAGGAAAAATATCCAGTAGAGATCATGCTCAATGTGACTCTCACTTTGTGAACAGACCACATGTTCTGATTGGACCATCAAGTAGTCTGGACATACTAGAGCCCAGGGTCATTGAATACTCTGAAAACTTCAACAAATCACGATAGGCACTACCAAACCTGATGCAGTCCAACCGCATCAAGCCAGAGCTAAAAATCTAAGAAGTTCCAGTAGTGCTCACGGTCCTCCATACTCTCAAAATCTCAGCATACCAAATGAAGACCGACAGTACCAAATTAGTCTCGAGCATAGCACTAGTTCAAAAATTAGAAAATATAGTTGTTGTCTATCCACTCAATTAGTGGATGCCACATGTACTAGTCGTTGAAGAAATTTTGTTAGAAAATATGAAAAGCACGGCCGAACCAAGCTCAGTCTAGCCATGGAGAGCCTGATTCAACCTGACTAAATGAAGTATGACCGTGCAGAGCCTGAGCAGATCGAACCAAAGGAAGTCCGACTGTGAACTTGTTCGAAAAAGTGAAAAAAGTGGAGACAAGAATCAAACATGTTGGCTCCCACTCTAAATGGCTAGTTAAAGACTTGAAGGCTATAAATACCTCAAGAAATTATATTTTTTTAGTAAGATTGTGACTGTAACAGCCAAGTTTAACATCTTTCATTTCTTTACATCAAAATCTATAATTGTATTCTTTGAGTGTTGGGTGTGAGCATTGAAACACCATTGTAATTTTAATTGTGAGATTTGAAACACTTAGATTGTAGAGTGAGCCTGGGACAACTCTTGTTGGGTTTTGAGGAGAATTCTCATACCTTGTAAAAGTTCGGTGTGAGCTTGTGAAAACACCAAGTTAGAGTCGAGCTTATAAAAACCTAAGATTAGTGGAACCTTAACAAGTTATTAAGGAAGTGTATGTAGGATTGGGGTAATCCAAACCACTATAAACTCTTTGTGTTCATTCTTCTATACTCTACTCCTTTATTATTTTATTCAATTTTAAATTTTCAATTTACCATTACTTCTTCAAATCAACCAATTCACCCCCTATTATTTGCCATTTTTGGGACAACAATTGGTATCAAAGCCTCAAAATTTCAAAAAGCTTAATTGTGAAATTTGATCCATAATGGAAACCTCTTCTTCATCTACCTCAACCTCTCATGGAAATCTCAATTCTTTCCTTAGACCCTACTTTGATGGAAAATATTTCTCTTCTTGGAAATGCAAGATGAATTTGTTTTTTGATAGTGAGGGAATTGAACTTTGGAAATTTATACAGCATGAATGGAAACCTCCTACTTACGAGGTTGATGGTTCAAGTGCCTCTTCCTAGAGATAAGTGGATGGATGCTCAAGGAAGATCTTACTACAAGAATAATAGAGCATCCTCCATCTTAGTGAATTCCATATCTAGAGAAGTTGGAAGAGTCCAACATCTTACTTGTGCACATAGCATTTGAAAAACTCTTGAGAATTATCATGAGGGTACTACCTAAGTGAGGTTCACCAAAACTAAATGCTTGTACATGAGTATAAGCTCTTCAAGATGAAGCCCAATGAAAATGTCACTGAAATGACAAATCGGTTACTTGCTATTATCAACAACTTAAAGAAATATGGAAAAGTATATGATTAACGTGATGTTAATAGCAAAATATTTAAAGTAGTAAGAGCCAATAAGAACTTTGAATCAAAAGTCTCTTCAATTGATTTTCCTAAAATTTTCAATTAATTAGTTCTAGCCATTAGAGACGGTCGCAATGGCCAATCCTTCCTTAGATTTTAGATTAATTAGGAAATGTTCTCTATTTAATTCTTATTAATGGATAGCCCTATAGGAATGTCCTTAGAATTTAATCCATTAACAACTTTATAAACTATAAGGACCTAATTCTAACTAACAAATTCTACCATGGAATTCATTTAAATTAGATTGTGTATCTTCTAAGTATCACACCTAATTGCCACAAGTTTCAAAATGTTAGGAATGATTACGGATTCCTAAGTTTTTAATGGTAGTATATTGTTTAACTAATCACGTAATGGACCCTAGTTTTTTATTAGCAAAACAATAATATAATTAAGCTACTGAAAATATACAAATACTAAAATTAAAGAAAATAAGAAGAGAGTTTGATTAGTTATCATTAATCCTTGATGAATTAAAAATCTTGATTACTCTCTAACTTATTAGAGTTTAGTTACACTTACTCTAGAGAGAAGAAAACTAAAAATATACTCAGAATAAGTCTGCCAAAACGTCAACTAAAAGTGTCTACGGTTGCTACCCATTTAGCTATTTAAATCCCTCCACTAAAAGTTTCATATTCTAACTCTAATTAGGAAAATAAAAATACAAATAATAAAAATTAAAAGTTATTAAAATTCTTTAATATTATCTACTTAATATGAAAATAAATAAATCACAATATCTCTAGAGATTTGCTCAAAATTCATAACTCAAGCACCACAAATAGGTTAGAGTTCCAAGCTGTCACATGTACTCTTCTAGAATCAGACCCAAGAATCAGACCCGCCTCGGATACTTGTCTTGCCCAGAGCTTACACTCAAGGCCCTTTTCCACAACCTTTCACTACCTAATTTTCTCCAATTAACTTCTTTTTCCTTTCCAAGTTGTAACCCTATGCAAAAATGCCTCAAAATTAATATAATCATATAATAACAAGCTTAAATATTCTCACAAATAATGACAAAATTTACTTGCTATCAATTATTAATGTTAATGAAGATTTTTAATATTAAGTATATAAATAGTGAACACACTATTCTCTAATTTTGGCCTACATGCTTTATGGATAGAGAGAGCAATTTGCAATGGGAATTTTATAAAACTACCAATAAAAGCAAATTCTTTTTCAAAAATAAGACAACTAAAAAAATTTCAAAATTACACCAAGAAATTGAGAAAGTACAAAAAATATGGAACTACCATCATTCCATAAAAGCTCCATGATTTTTGTTATTTATATTTATATATTGTGTATTTATTGCAAATATGTTATATATACGTTATAAAATTTTTCAAAAAAAAATTGAGTTTATTTAAAATAATATTTAAATAAATAATAACTTCAAGAGAAAATAACATCCTTTTATAAAAAAACACTAAAGAAAAAAAAAGAACATCAAAAACATTATTTTATAATATTATTATATATATTATGTATATATTGCAGATATATTGTGTTCCAACATTGATATACACAAATATATCATGTTTATGTTGCATATATAATGTCTTTTAACCTTTATATATTGTACAATCTTTATATTTTACTTCATTATAGTATATATATTACAGATACATTGTCTTCCAACCTTTATATCCTCATTAATTATAGTGTACACATTATTAATATGTTATATATTTTGCATATTATTGTATATATGTTATGGATATATTGTATTCTAAGTTTTATATGTTGTACAACCTTTATATGTTACTTAACCTAATACATCTGTAGCTCCCTCAACTTGGCAGCTTTGGTCATTTTGCTTCTAGTATTTATGCATTTTCCATATTTCCCTTTGTCCTTGCCTATTTTGTTCTAATAGACACCTATATAATAACATATTGCTCATTTTCCCCCTTGTACTTGTCTATTTCATACTCACAGAGATCTAGACAAAGAAAGTGCTACAGTTGCATGTAATTGCCTATTTGATGCAAAATATATAAGTACAATGGGTAAATTGACCAATATATGATTATATAAGTGTCTATTGAACCAAAATAGACAAGTACAAGGGGGCAATCTGACAAATGCATAAATATAAGGGGCAAAATGACCAAACCTGCCAAGTTCAGGGGGCAATTAATGTTTTAAGTCTATGTTACTTAATTATAGTATATATATTATAGATATATTATCTTTCAACCTTTATATATTGGTTAATTATAGTGTATATATGTTGTGTTCCAACCTTAATGAAATAAACAATACACACGTACATCAAAATGAAATAAATACAATTCAAAAAAAGGACATATTTCAACTGTGTAAATACATATTCATAAAAAATTTATAAAAAATTTTTTTAAGTATTTCATCGAATATGTAAAAGGCACTATAGTTTAAGAATAAAAAAAATATAATATCATAGTTGAAAGAATATCAAAATCAAAATAGAAAAAAAAAAGAAAATTTATAAACACAATAACATAATTGATTTATTGCATCCAACTTTGAAATTTTGATTAACATGTTTAATATTAGAGATATAGAGATTAGTTGTATAACTTTCAAGATGGAATATAAAGAGTAAAGGAAAAAAGGAAGAATAAAGGAAAAGATGGAGGTTATTTCACAGGGGAAAAAAACAAGGGAAGAGTAGAGAAAAAATGAAAACCAACGAGAAGGTGAAAATGTGAAATATAAAAAGTAGAAGAGTAAAGGAGTGGAAAACATCATATATTTGAGAAAAAAATATATTTAAAAATAAAATAATATAAACAATATTTGTAAAAGTAAAATTGAAAAAATAATATTTCATGTAATTTTTCCTATTTCAGTTATCTGCGTACTTCTATTCTAGCATCCCTGTTGCACATGGGACTACGGGGAGCCGGCGGATTATGAATTTAATTTTATTTTTGGTTGGCTTATATTTAGTTTTATTATTTTTTATGTGTGTTAGGAGTCGCCTCCAATCAATTATAAGGTTTGATTAGATATTTAGTAATGGTCTGCATTTTCAAAGACAAAGTTCGGAAGGTTGTTTATGTATAGGGAAGGAAAAATACTTTAAAATGTCCAAAATTAGTACTATAATTATTGTGATATTTTATTATTTATTTATTATTAGGAGAAATTATATTCACTACCTAAATATATATCCGAATTGTATTTTTTTACTTAATTATTCTTATATTTAATTTTTTTATATCTACTATCTGAACACAAAATATTTATTTATTTTATTTTATTTATTTTTATAATTTTATTATCCTCGTGGGCATATATTTTATTTATTAGTCTGTGATTTAATCCAAATATTCACTACCTGAATATATAAGATTTTATAGCTTAACATTTAATGAATTTATGATTATTATTTTTTTACATCATGCCTACTTTCTGAATATAATTATTATAATTTCATATTTTTTTATTAAATATTTTATGTCTTTTATGTTGCTATTCGTTAACTAGTGCATATTTATTATTATATATATTCTTTTGGGAAAAATTATTTTTTATTAAGATGGACTTGAATTCGAACATTGATTTTGAATACATACGTATCCGTTTAACGGAATCAAAGTCCTCGTAGTTCGATTGATATTAATTATTATGTTTGCATAATTAATTTTACTATGCATATTGTGGTTTTATTATCATCATTATTATGTCTTCCTCTTAGACTTTATCTTTTATTATTATTATATTCATAAATTATCTTTTATAGAATTCATAAATTATTTTTAGTTTATTATTGATTTTTTTGTGATAATCTAATAATATATGATGTTTTGAATTTTATCACTACCATTTATCTATTTTATTATATACAAGATAAAATAAAAGTGAAAAAAAGGATAAAGAGGCTACTATAATTTCATAATGTTACAGTGACCCCTTTTTATCCTAAAAAAAGAATGGGCAATTGGACAGGAGTACTAGAAAAATAGAAAAAGCCATCCAAAACTCACCATTTTAAGTTATGAATTTTAACTTATTATTTGTTTACTTTATTAATTTATTAAAAAGAATCAAAATGTAAAACGGACAAGATAAGCCACTGTGGCTCATCTTACATTAACGAAAAAAAGAAAAAGAGACACATCATTTCAAATTTGTTTTTTTTTTAAAGAATAAATATAAAAATAAGAAAACTCAAATATATATAAAGAGAAAAGTGGGCTGCATCTGCCACTTGTTTAAAAAAAAAATTAATGAAATTGGTTTTTTCTTTAGTGTGGGAAAAGACCTAACCCTAATTTTATGACAGATACAAATTCTTTTTTATCTCTTTCTTCAATCCCTATTAGCTTTTGTCATTTTCCTCTCTTCTATTTTCTTCTTATCTTTCACTTGTTCATAACCAGAAATCTCATATTTATCTCCCCATATATATATATATATATATATACATATATGTATATGTATATATTGTCTTGGATCCACACTCTACATGCTACTTCTAGAATTTGGGCTTCTCCATCAACAAAGGGTAACATTCTAAATTTCGTTCATTTTTGTTTTTATTATTTTCTGTTGGTTGTATTTCTAATGGATCTATATATTTTGTATTTTTTTTTTACTAAGGATGAGGGAAAAAAATTTCAAATACCCATATGATTTTTCTTCTTTTTTTTGTTAAATCTATGCTTTTGGATTTTTATTTCATCTGTCTAAACAAAATTTGAATCTCTATAGAAATATTTTATTTTTTTTGCTTGCTGGATTTCTAATACATGCATATATATATAGTTTGATTCTTCTCCCCTTTTTTTTGTCATTTTATTCCTGAGATAAAAAAAATACATTGATTTAAGTTTCATTTTCTATACTGAGATTCATCCCCCCTTTTTTTCTTTAGTACAATGCTTTTGTATTCCTCTATTTTTTAGAATAAGATAAGTTAGGTCCCTTGTGAGGTTACTTTTTCCTTTTATATATATATATATATATATATATATCTTTGTGCATGCAATTTCTTTGTCATCATGATAATTTATTTTTTTTTTATATGTGCATACTGGCGTGTGTGTGTATACATGTACATACATACGCATCTATATTCCTTTTTTTTTGAACAATATACATATATATATTCTATTTATAATAAATTTAAGATTTTGTGCAATTATTTTTATTGTGTATATTTCTACTGCAACTGATTACTTGTTATTTTTAATTTTTATAAACAAGATAAATTATGTAGTCACTACCTAACTACACTTTATCTTGATACTACAAAATTTAATTTTTGAGATTGAAAAAAAAATACAGATGAGTAAATGTTAGGCATCAGAATAATGTTACCAAATTTGTTCCCTTTTTTGTTTATCTGAATGATGCATAGAAATATATTTTTGTAAAACTAGACTTTTTTGTTATTTATTTTTTGTTCTATTTTTATGTATTGATGGTCTATTTTTCATCTTTTATGAGTTGTGGGTGTTATAGACAATTTAGGTCCTTATGGGTTGCTTATCACTATGTTAAATGTATGCACTTCTCATATTATATATATATAAATTTAATCACTTTCTGATTACACCTTTTTTCATCATTCATCTATATACATAATTGTAGTAAAAGTTATCCATCCATATACATAATTGTAGTAAGAAAAATAGATATTTAAATTGCAAAAAAAAAAAAAAAGGGATTCACAGTGTGTACCTGACTATCTGCACTTTAGTTGCTGAAAATGGTTGAATTTATTTTATTGGTTATCTTGATTTTTTCGGATTCTTTACTTATCAAGTTCACTTCCTGAACTTAATAAGAATTTAGTGTCTTTCTATAATTTCCTCTCCCAGGAAACTTTTCTATGATTTTGCTCTTAACCTTCTCTCAACATGTTTATTGTATTTTTTCTTGAATTTCTTCTCTACTTTTTTTCACTCTCCTCTTTTTTTTTTATATTCCTTTTTTTTTTGTCTGCCTTCCTCCTCCGTCTATCTTTTTTCTTATAATTTTTATGTCCACTATGTGAATTTTTGTCCCTATTTATAGAGAAAAATATATATATTTTTTATCTTTTCTCAGGTATGGAGTTAATGGTACTACAAAGAATATTTAGTATAGGGTTGCTGCTGCTGCATATTCTTTTGTCATTTTTGTTAATTGAATTTTTGTTTTATGTAAACAGATAAAATTATAAATATTTACTAGTTTTTATTTAATTTACTTTTTTTTTAAATTACTGTTCTATATATAGATAGTGGGTTATAATAGTTGACCCTCTTTTTGCATACTTTAATTAACTAAATCATGCAAAAGTTTGTAGCCAGTTATTATCTAAGGCTCGATCTCATCCATGATCTATTATTGACTGTAAAAAGGAAAAGATAAAACTTAAGACCTGATTCTAGGATATTGTAAAATTGACTATAAAAATTAATGAAAAATGATGTTAGGTTTGACCTTAAAAATTCCTAATATTTGATTTTAGAAATTGCTAGAAAAAGAAAGAAGGATACTAAGGCTAAACCTTGGGAGTACTTAATGCTCAACATTAGTGAATTTTTAGAAAATGGAAATATAACTTAAGGCTTGATCCTAAAAATGCATAACGCTTAACACTAGTATCTCTTTTAGAAAAATGAAAAGAAAACCTAAGGTCGGACTCTAGGAATGTCTATTGCTCGACATTAGGGACCTTTTTTCAAAAATAAAAATGGAACTTAAGGCTTGACCCTAAAAATACCTAATGCTTAACACTATGATCTCATTTAGAAAATGAAAAGAAAACCTAAGGCTTGACCCTAGGAGTGCCTAATGCTCGACATCAAGGACTTTTTTTTTTTGAAAAATGTAAGTGGAACTTAAGGCTTGACCCTAAAAATACCTAATACTAAACACTAGGATCTCTTTTAGAAAATGAAAAAGAAATCTAATGTTTGATCCTAGGAGTGCCTAATATTTGATACTAGGAACTTTGGAGAAAGAAAAAAAGAAAACCTAATGCACAACCCTAGGAGTGCCTAAAGCTTGACTTTAGGAACTCTCCCCTAAAAAAAAGAAAAAGAAAACAACAACAAATAATAGCAAAAAAGAGAGATTCAGAGCTTGGCTCTAAAATTACTTGAAAAACAATTTTTGTTATAAATGCTTTTTTGGTCGTATTTAGGGAATTCCATAATTTTTTGAGAATGCTTAAAACCTTTTTGTCATTCAAGTTTATCTATATCTAAATGCTTAGAAAAAATGTTATTTTTCTTTTAAAATCATCTTATTGTGATTGAAAATTTTCTTTTTGAGAGAAAAATATAACATCGAAACTTCAACCATCCCTGAATTCGGAATAAATCCAGTACTTAACTTTAGTTACGAGATCTCCAAAATGTCTTCTTTGGTTCTGTTTGGGCAACAATTTTGGATGTTATAATAACCTTGTTTGTCAATGCCCTTATAAATATCTTGGCAGCAATTCTTTCACCCATTGATGTGCATTCATTTCATTTAAAATTTATAATTTTATGTCATATAAGCAAATCTGTTAAATTTAAATTTTTACCATTTTTTAGCATCCTCCCATTTTTTTTTTAAATATTTCAAGAATAATTTTTAATATATATGCTTTAATGAATGGTTTAGGAAGAAATGTTGGATTATTCAGTCCCTCAATAGTCATATTGTTGATGGTTTTATATAGTTACTTTCGAAAGGAGCAAAACATGTGTGAGAAAAAAGAGAAAAAAACAAAAAACAACAATTTATTAAGAAAAACCAATAAATCATACAAATCTGACGATCATAGGCCTAAATTGACTTTGAATAATCTCTAACTATGCTTCTCACATCTTCCTTATCCTCTCTTGTTATAACTTTAGGTATAATACCTCTTTACATCATATAAATTCACAGGATTTGGCAAGTCTTTTCCATCCATATTAGTTAAAATTAGAGCCCCTCCAGAGAATACTTTCTTCACAACATATAGACCTTCATATTTAGGAGTCCAGTTCCTCCGAGGATCTTGATGCCTAAGAATAATTTTTTTAGCACCAAATCTCCTTCTTGAAATTATCTTGTCTTCATCTTCTTTGCATGACCCTTAATAAGTCATTTCTAGTATAATTGAGTATGACATAAGGTTGTCAATCTTTTTTCTTCAATAAAGTTTAACTGATCATAACGACTCTGCACCCATTCAACATCATCAAGCTCGGCTTCCATAATAATCATGAGAGAAGGAACCTCAACCTCAATGGGTAATACTGCCTCCATGCCATATGCTAAAGAAAATGATGTTGCCCCAATACATGTTTTGATTGTGGTCCTATATCTGTGAAGAGCATAAGGAAGCATGCCAATCTTTATATGTTATTGCCATTTTCTGAATTATCTTCTTAATATTCTTATTTGTTGCGTCAACTGTACCATTCATCTTTGGACGGTATGGGGAGGAAATATGATGCTTAATTTTAAATTCCGCACACATCTCTGTTATGTCCTTATTTTTGAAATTATTCACATTATCAGTGATGATGCATTTAGGAAGACATACTGACATATGATATTCTATTTGATGAATTTTAGAACTACATTTTTGTTACGTTGGCATAAGAGGCTGCTTTTACCCATTTGGTGAAATAATCAATTGCTACTAGAATGAATCGATAGCCATTAGAAGCTTTATGTTCTATTGGACCAATCACATCTATTCCCTATATTGAGAATAGCCACGAGGAAACCATCACATTTAAGGGTGCCGATGGAGCATTGATATCATCAGTATATATTTGACACTTATGACATTTCGGACATAATTAATGCAATTTGATTCCATTTTCAACTAGAAGCAACCCATTCTAAGAATTTTTCGGGCCAACATATATCCACTTGAATGTGTCCCACAAAACCCTTCATGTACTTCTTCTATCAATATTTGAGCTTCCTTTTTATCCATACATCTAATCAGCATTGTATCATAGTTTTTTTGTATAAAACATCACCACTTAAAAAGAAATTCATTGCCGATCGTCGGACTATTTTTTTTGTCAATGTCTGAGGCCTCTAGTGGGTATGTCTTATTTGTGAGGTACTATTTGATATCATGAAACCATGGCTTACCATCTCATTCTGTTTCAAGGTTTGTGCAGCAAGCATTGCACCTCTAGTTTTAATCTTAATGGGAGGCATCTTTTCACGAGTGTCCAATTGAAACATTGTAGCTAATGTAGCCAGTGCATCTGCAATTTGGTTCTCAATTCGGGAAACAAGATAGAAACTTATGTATACGAAGCTTTGAGCTGAATCAAGAATATATTCTTGATAATGGACCAATTTTGGATCTCTGGTTTCTCACTCTCCTTTCAACTGGTTGATTATTAACGTTGAATCGACGTACACTTTCAGCCTTTTGATCTTCATATCAATAGTGGCTTGTATTCCTAAAGCACAAGCTTCATATTCAGCCATATTGTTAGTGCATTCAAAACACAGTTTGGCTGTCACTGAAAAATATTTTCCTTCGGGATAGATTAGGATGACTCCTATCCCACTTCCTAAGGCATTCGAAGCCCCATCTAATTTCATAATCCAATTTTTTTTAGATCCTTGCTTTTCTTTTACAAATATGATTCTCTCATCGAGGAGCTCATAACTTATTGGTCGATAGTCTTCAATAGCTTGATCTGCTAAATAGTCAGCTATAATACTCCCCTTTATCACCTTTTAGGTGACATATATTATCTTATACTCAGTCAATAAAAATTTCCATCGATTGATTCTCCCTGTTAGAGCTGGCTTTTTAAAAATGTACTTGATGGGATCCATTCGAGATATCAAAAGGTGGTGCGGTATAGCATATAGTACCTTAGTTAGTGAGCAGCCCATACTAATGTGGCACAAGTCCTTTCCAACATAGAATACTTAGCTTCGTAATTGGTGAACTTTTTGCTTATATAATATACGGCTTGCTCCTTATTTTCTGAATCATCAAGCTGCTCAAGAACACCACCCATTGAACTTTCAAAAATCGTTAGGTATAATAGGAGAGGGCGGCCCGGTATAGGAGGTTGCAGAAATGGAGGAGTCTGTAAACAATGTTTGATCTTATCAAAGGCCATTTTCCATTCCTCATTCCATTTTCCTAGGTTATTCTTTCTTAAAAGCTTGAAAATAGGCTCAGATGTAGCTGTTAGTTGTGAAATGAATCGGGCTAATAATTGAGCTTTCCTAAAAACCTTCTGACCTCTTTTTCAGTTTTAAGAGTTGGCATTTTAACTATAGCCCTAATGTTATCAAGATCAATCTCAATACCCCTCATACTAGTTACAAACCCAAATAACTTCCCCGATGAGACTCCAAATATACACTTTGTAGGATTTAATCAGAATTGATATTTCCTTAACCATTCAAACAACCTTTTCAAAACTGCAATGTGGTCTTCACCATGTTGAGATTTTGCTATCATATCATCAACATACACCTCTATTTCTATATGCATCATATCATGAAACATGATAACTATTGCTCTCTAATAAGTTTCCCCAGCGTTCTTTAATCTAAAAGGCATCACTTTATAACCAAACGTTCCCAAAGAGTGATAAAAGTTATTTTTTCCTTATCATCAGGATTCATTTTAATTTGGTTGTACCCTGAGAACCCATCCATTATTGAGAATGTATGGAATCGAGTTGTATTATCAACCAGTACATCAATATGCGACAAAGGAAAATCATCCTTTAGACTTGCTCTATTATGACCCCGATAATCAACACACATCTTGACCTTTCCATCCTTCTTAGGAGCAGTAAAAATGCTAGCCATCCATTCTGCATATTTGGCCATCTCCAAGAAACCTGCTTCAAACTGCTTCTTTATCTCTTCTTTTATTTTTAACAAAACATCTGGCTTCATTTTTCTTAGCTTTTGTTTCACTGGTTTACATTCTAGTTTTAATTGTAAACGATGCATAACTATGTTCATACTCAATCCTGGCATATCCTAGTATGACCATACAAAGATGTCTATGAATTCTTCTAGTAATTTAACTAGCCTCTCTTTGAGTTTTAGGAGTAAAAATGCACTAACCCTTATTTCCTTCTCATTTTCTTTGGTTCCTAAATTTATTGTTTCCACTGCCTCTTCTGAAGATTGCATAATTTTTTTTCATCCTATTCTATCATCCTAGTTATTTAAGGAGGAAAATCCTCTTCATCCTTTTCATCAGATATAATTTCAAAGATAGGGTTATCGAAGTCATACCCAAACTTAATTTCATCATAATTTAATTCATCATTGGCATTCCTGGGTAGAGTGAGTATAAAAGGGAAATATTATAAAGATATAGATAATCAAAAAGTAATGGAATGAAAGTAGCAAGGAGTTCAAAAATGGAAGCAAAACATGCACTTTATTTTATTAAAATTATTTTGAAATATTTGAAAAGGAAACCTATGCTAATATTTTCCTACAATAATGGGCAGAATCATAGGAAATTAATTATTTAGATTACTTTGATTCATAAGATGGAAATTCATAAGCTTTCCAATTATTCAGATCTTGTCCTACTGGCAAAGGTGTAACCCATAACGCTACTTCATCATAAGGCTCATTTTCATTCACCATAGTTACCAATGAATTTTCTAATATTGCTTCCACATCTCGTGGGTCTCCTGCCATTTCTGTCTCTTATATATTCACATCTTACTTTTCCTTTCTTTCTACTCCGAATAACGCAATTTTAGCATCAATCAACTTTTGAACTTTCATCTTGAACTGCAAGCATTCATTGATTGCATGATCTAACGCCTTACCACGGTAGTCACAAAAAAGAACCGAGTTAAGGGGGAGAGTTATCCCCTGATTGGCTTTTAAGAATTATTCCCATCTTGACCAAATTTGAAAAACTTGCTCCATATTCCTAATAGAGGCACCCATGCGAGATCCCCATAACTGAATATTAATGACTATCTATCTTTCTAAAAAGTTAACCAAGACACATCTTCTTCTTTTATTTGCTACAGAAATCTCAACCATTGCTTCTTATTATGAGCTGTTGCAGGCCATTCTGCTAATCCGATTTTGCCACATGATTTTTTATCATGTTATATCCCGGTTCATACTCAATCATGGGGAACTGAAAAGAAGGGGGGAATTTAAAATGAGTCATGACCCATATACTTAGGAGAGTAGCACAACTTATAAATCGCCTTTTCCCTTGTCATCTATAATAATTTAATGATCTTATTATTTCTACTAATATACTCATTATTAGATCCATTCCTCTTATTATACTAGTGAAGAAGGTAATGACCCTAGGATCCACATAGTTCAATTCCTTTGGGAATAAGACCATTCCATATATGAATAGCGCAAAAACTTGAAACCCTTCTTTTTGAGGGAGATTGCTCTTCACAAATTCTAACAAAGTCTCTACTCAAACACCTTTAGATTGGGGGGCTCTCCCACTCCTTTATAGTCTTTGCTTGTACACCCATGATCTTAGCTAATTATTTTCCTCCAACTGCCCTTTTATCATGTACATATGGTTTAATTTAACTCTTTTCTGATATGTTGGTCATGAAGCGTTATTCTTCTATCATAGGGGTCAAGTCCAATTATCTAAATATGAAGCATCGGTAGCATGGGTCCTAATAATTGAGCATGGTTTTCAGCATTGGTAAGAACATTGGGACATACATCAGGTATGCAATCCAACCAAGCCATTCATTGAACTGAATTCTTTGTTGTGGCCTCAAATTATCCCATATTTCCTTCAGGGCCTTCAAATCATTTTGCTGAAATTCTATATGTTTTAATGTGGGAAGCTGAAGTAAAACCCCCATATGGAGACAATCTCCATCCTCTCTTGGTTTCACTTCTGAATGTGATACAACTTCTATCTCAAATGTATCTATTACAATCCTATTATGGGGATTCATGTGAGATGGTTACAACAGTATGAAGTAGTTCCTGATGTAAAAGAGATAACAAAAATATGCTTATGAGTCACAAATATATTTATAAAAAATGCCAGAATTGTAATGATATATGATGAAAATTTTTAATTTCATGCAGTGCAAAATTACACAATATTTATCCAAAGGGCACTTTGTCATTGATCACAAAAAAAAATTTGACAGGACGCACTCTTATGTCTCATAGTCTAAATACTATAAGATTCAAGTGCACATCTGATCAATATGTTGTCTTTTAATCACTCTAAATTATCCTATGTTCATTGATTGCCTTTCCCAAAATACATAAAAGAAACTTTTTCATTCTTCTAATTTCATGTGCCTCCTAAGCTTTCTTCTACCCTTCATCCCAGGATGCATCATCACTTGGGGTCTCTATTATGCTTCTTGGGTATTTGGGAGTGACTCTTATTCAGACTCTTCATCTTTTAGTAGTTGTTTCTCATTTGTGGCCTCATCCTCGTGATGTGACGGCTCTTCCACTATTTTAGCTACTGGCATGGGTTCTTATTCTGACCACTCATTCTCGTCTCTTGGATCTTCATCATCATAATATATTTCTTCTTCCTCTATCTCATCTTCATCTTCTGAAACAAATAATTGAATTGGCTCATTATAATAGTTAGCGGCAACTGTCTTGTAATATAAGATGGCACCAAGGGGTAAGCTGTTCAAATCTCATTTTAACCTTCCATCAAAGTGGTATGCCTCGGGAGTTAAGAAGCCTGGAGGCACTTTGTATGATTGTATCTGATTGGCTTTGCAAAGAATTTCTTTAACTGCATACCAATCAGACTTATGTTTATAGGGGTCCACTAAAGGATTTTCCTCAAAGACCTCTACTATCTCTATCTCAAATCTGTTTCTATAGACTATGTTAACCAAACCCTCATATTTTTTTTTATCTTTGGCAATCAAATTAAATTTAACTAACACTTGCACCAAGTTACATTTTACATGAAGTTATTTCTTTTGAAGAAATCATTACAAGTTTGATCGGACCACCTAGAAGCCCAACCGGACAATTGATGACCAAATGAGCCAAAAAGACACAGAAGCAGTGGAGAGTACTCCTAAAATCTCACCATGCTACACGAAGTCCGACAGGACCACATGTCATACCAATCAAAAATTTTGAATGAGAAAAGAGCCAAAACACATAGAAGGATTCATAGTCAGAAGTACTTCCATTTTCTTAGAGTACCATAGAAGTCTGACAAGACTTTAAGAAATTTCGACCAGACCAGTGAAGCCAATTTTCTCCAATTTATCCATTAGGGTTCCCGACCAACGGTATGCCCAAAAATTGGATAGACCAAGAATATTTTGACCGGACCTGATGCAAATCTGACCAGACTATTTAAAAATTACATGATTCAGAAGTCATTGCATCTCTACTCAATAAGTGCAAGCCACATTGACAAACCGTTGGAAGAGCATTAAGCAAAATTTCAATTACTCTGACCAGACCATGTAAAATCTGACTGACTTTACTAATTTTCGCTCAAAACTTAGTGAGTCTGACCATGAAATCGCTCTGGCATAGAAATTAGTGGGAGACAAGAATAAAATATGTTAGCCCCAACATCAAACAACTATTTCTTAGCTTGAAGGCTATAAAAACCATAAGTAACTTCATTTTTATGTAAGATTGTGATTATAATATCATATTTTAACATCTTTCTTTCCTTTGCATTAAAATCACTTTTTATATTAAATAAGTGTTACCTGTGAGCATTAAACACCATCTTAAGTTTGAGTGTGAGCTTGGAAATACTTATGCTGTGAGAGCGAGCATAGGAAAACTCTTGTAAGGGTTGTGAGGAGTGATCTCAAACCATTGTATTAGTTTGGTGTGAGCTATAGAAAACATAAGTCAGAATTGAGCTTGTAATAACTCAAAGATAGTGGAACCTTAACAAGTTATTAAGGAAGTGGATGTAGGATCAAGGTAAATCCAAACCACTATAAATCTTTGTGTTCATTGTTCCATCTTCTACTTAATCTTCTTATACATCTTCTACATTTCTTGTCCTTTTTTATTTTGAATTTGCCATCATTTTTAAACCCAACCAATTCACTCCCCCCCCCCTTTTGGTTGCTATCTTGGGACAATAATTGGTATCAGAGCTTGTTATTTTCTTAAACTTAATAGTGAAATTTGATCCAAAATGGCAACCTCTTCTTCATCTAGTTTTCATTAAAGTCTTAACTATCTTCTCATACCATACTTTGATGGAACCAACTGTTCCTATTGGAAACATAAAATGTTTTTGTTTATAAATAGTGAAAGAATAGAGCTTTGGGATTATGTTGAAAGTGAGTGGAAACCTCCTACTCATGAAGTTGAGGATATCCAAGTTCCTCTTCCCAAACCACAATGGTCAAATGCCAACATAAAAGATAGATTCAAAAACCATAGGACAACCTCCATTTTGATGAATTCTATTTCAAGAGAAGAAGGTAGGAGAGTCCAACATCTCACTTGTGCTCATTGTATTTGAAAAACTCTTGAGAACTATCATGAGGGTATTACCCAAGTGAGGCTTACCAAGAAGCAAATGTATATGCATGAGTATGTGCTGTTCAAGATGAAGCCCAATGAATATATTACCGACATGACAAATCATTTACTTGCCATCGTTAATGAATTAAATAAATATGGTAAGATATATGATCAAGATGAAGTCAATAGCAAAATCTTGAGAGCACTTAGAGCCAAGAAGAACTTTGAGTCTAAGGTTTCTTCAATTGAAGAAGCTCACGATCTAAGCTCCTTGAGAATCGATGAACTTGTCAGAAAACTACTCACCTTCGAAGTACACACCAAAAGAGATGAAGAACAAGGTGAGAAGGATAAGAGAAAGTAATTGCTCTCAAAGAAATCAAAGAAGTTGAGAGTTCAAGCAATGAAGATAGTGATGATGAAGAAGAAATGGCAATTTTTTCAAAAAGAATGAGTGATTGGAAGAGAAAGAGAAGATTGCAAGCTAACAAAGGTACACTTTCTAAAACTTCCTTTAAAGATAAACCTAATGAAGTAAAATGCTATGAATGTGGCAAATCATGCCATATCAAGTCAGATTGCTTCAAATTGAAGAACAAAAAGAAGTGGGATAAAGAAAAGAAGAAATCACTCAAAGCTGCATGGGATGACTCTTCCTCCAGTGAATAAGAAGAAGAAGAAGATGAAGATGAAGAAATTGCCAATCTATGTCTCATGGCTATTGAGGATGAAAAACACTCCAATGAGGTAGGTACTCAACCCTTAAATTTAATTGGATATGATGATAATGATATTGATGACTTGGATGATAGTGATATGATTGAACATATGAATCTTAAAATAGAAAAATACTTTTCTAAGATGAAATTTTATAAAGATAAATGCTCTAAGCTAGAAAAGGACTTTGTGAGCTTAAAAAAATTCTACCTTAGAATTAAAAACCTCAAATGAGCAATTGTTGAAATCCATTGATGCAAAGAATAAGAATTCACATAGCTTATAAAATGTAATTAAGAAAAATGAAATTTTGAAGCATGAACTAAAGGAACTTAAGGAATCAATTTCCAAATTTCATAAACGAAAATAAGCATTAGATACATTAATTGATAATTAAAGGTCACCTTCCTTGAAACATGGTTTATGATTCAATGGATCATCAAAAACTACATCTAGTACACCCATATTTGTAAAAGCCTCTACAACTCAAACCTCTAGTGTTGAAGTTGTAAAGAACACAAATGCACAAATTAAGCCTAAAAATGCTAAAAGGATAACATTAGGTACACAAAACTCTAGAACTAAAGTTCTAAGAGCAAATCATGCATTCATGTACACTAGGCATGAACACAAACACAAAAATACACAAAAACAAACTCATTCAACACATACTTTTAATTGTGTGCATAGTTCATTGAATGTCAATAGGAAAGTGCATAAGTATAGAACATTATATCAATGCACATATTATATGAAATTTGGGCATAAGAGCACATTTTGCTATATTAGGAAGGCTCATCTCAAGTTAGAGGATCCTTCTACTACTAACCCCCAATGACCCAACCTTATTTGGGTACCTAAAAGAAGAGGAACACTATTATTTTTGTAGGTATGCCTAAAATCTACTATCATTGAGAGTTCTTGATTTGTGGATAGTGGATGCTCAAGGCATATGATGGGAATTGCAAAGCTTTTTACAACTCTCACTTATAATCATGGAGGTAATGTTACTTTTAGAAATAATGCTAAATGTAAAATAATTGGCATTGGCTCCATTGGCGCTTAGTAAAAATTTGATTGAAAATGTTTGGCTTATTGATGGGTTGAAACACAATTTACTTAGTGTAAGTCAATTGTGTAATAAAGGATACAATGTAAGTTTTGACTCCAAAGGATGCAAAGTTACCAATTCAAATGGTGAAATTGCATTCCAAGGAACTAGAGTTAGCAACACATAAAATTGACATATATTTCAACAATGCATTTAAATGTTTGATCTCTATTAGCAATGATGCTTAGTTATGGCATAAAAGAATAGGACATGCTAGTATGGATCATTTGAAATGCATTAGTAAAGAAGAACTAGTTGATGGTCTTCCTAAAGTTAAATTTGACAAAGATAGAACATGTGAACCATGTCAATTTGGTAAGCAACATAAAAGTTCATTTAAATCTAAAAATGCTATGAGTACATCTAGACCTTTTGAACTTATTCACTTGGATTTGTTTGGACTAAATAGAGTTGTTAGCCTAAGTGGCAAACTATTTGCATTTGTACTTGTTGATGACTACTCAAGGTTTACATGGGTAAATTTCTTAGCTAAAAAAATGAAGCTTTTAATCATTTTAAGACATTTGCAAAAAGAGATCAAAATGAAAAAGGCTATGTAATCACATCTATTAGAAGTGATGATGGCAAAGAATTTGAAAATGAGAATTTTGAAAATTTTTACAATGAACTTGGTAATTCATATAACTTTTCAGCTCCTAGAACACCATAACAAAATAGTGTGGTAGAAAGGAAAAATAGAACCTTGATTGAAATGGCTAGAACAATGCTCAATGAGTATGACTTACCATCTTATTTTTGGGCGAAAACCGTTAATACCACTTGTTACATTTCAAATAGTGTTTATAAAAGGCCATTGATAAACAAAACTTCTTATGAGCTATGGAATGGATGAATACCTAAAATTTCATACCTTAGAGTATTTGGATGCAAATACTTTATATTAAACACCAAGGATAATCTTGGAAAATTCTCATCCAAATCAAATGAAGCCATATTTTTAGGATATTCATCATCTAGCAAAGCATATAGAGTATTTAACAAAAGAACTCAAGTAGTTAAAGAATCAATGCATGTTGTTTTTTATGAATCTTCTAAACTTGATCAAAGAAAAGGTAGTGTTCTTAATGATTTTGTAGGTACACTTGAAAAAATTGATGCTTCAAAGAATAATCATGATGAACAAGAAAGGGGAGACTCAAGAGCTACCTAAGGATTGGTATTACAAGAAGGATCATTCAAAAGAACTCATCATTGGTGAAACATTAAAGGGAGTAACCACTAGATCCAAATTTAAACACTTAGATATTAATTTTGCATTTATTTCTCAAATTGAGCCAAAGACCATTGATGAGGCTTTTAGTGATGAATGTTGGGTGATTTCTATGCAAGATGAACTCAACCAATTTGAGAGAAATAATGTATGAGAGCTTGTTCCTAAACCTAAAGACCATCCAATTATAGGATGTAAATAGGTATATAGGAATAAGCTTGATGAAAATGGTCACATTACTATAAATAAAGCTAGATTAGTAGCCAAAGGGTATAACCAAGAGGAAGCCATAAACTATGATGAGACATTTACCCCCATTGCTAGATTAGAAGCTATTAGGATACTACTTGCATTTGCATGTCACATGAACTTTAAACTTTTTCAAATGGATGTTAAAAGTGCATTTCTAAATGGATTTATCAATGAAGAAGTTTATGATGAACAACCTCCTGATTTTGATGATTGTAAACTTTCAAATAATGTCTTTAAACTTACAAAAGCACTATATGGATTGAAATAAGCTCCAAGAGCTTGGTATGATAGACTTAGTACACATTTTATTGAAAATGATTTTTTAAAAAAGGCAAAGTTGACACAACCCTTTTTGTTAAAAAGAATAGGCATAACATATTGATTGTGCAAATTTATATTGATAACATTATATTTGGTGCTACTAATGAATCCTTGTGCAAAGAATTCACTTCTTGCATGACTAGGAAATTTGAAATGAGCATGATGGGTGGACTCAAATTCTTCCTCGGGCTATAAATCAAGCAATGCAAAGATGGAATTTTCATCAACCAGTCCAAGTGCACAAAGAAACTCCTCAAGAAATTTGAAATAGATTGTTGCAAGTCTAGCAAGACTCCCATGAGCATATCCCTAAAGCTTGACAAGGATGAAAATGGTAAAGTAGTAGATGAGAAGAAATATCGAGGTATCATCGGATCTTTACTTTACTTAATCGCATCTAGACCCGATATAATGTATAGTGTATGTTTGTGTGCTAGATTTCAATCATGCCGTAGAGAATTACATTTAATGATACTAAAAGAATTTTGAAATACTTGAATGGTACATTGCATTTAGGACTTTGGTATCCTTGGAATACATCATTTGACATACTAGGCTTTTCCGATGCCGATTATACCGGTAGTCTTTTGGATAAAAAGAGCACGACCGGAAAATGTCATTTTCTTAGTGAACGCCTAGTTTCTTGGTTTAGCAAGAAACAAGTATCGAATGCCCTATCTACCATGGAAGTCGAATATGTTGTTGCATATTTTTGTTGTACTCAAGTTCTTTGGATGAAACAAAAATTACTTGAATATGGAAAAACTTTTGAACACATTTCCATTAAGTGTGATAACACTAGTGCCATAAATCTATCTAAAAATCCAATTCAATATTCTAGGTCAAAACATATAAATATTAGGCACCATTTCTTAAGAGACAATATCCAAAAGCAAAATATTTTCTTATAATTCATTGATACACAAAACCAACTTGCTAACATATTTAATAAACCCTTAAATGAAGAAAGAATGAACTTCATAAAATAACATTTAGGAATGATGGATGGGAGCACAATTTCATAAGCTTAAAATTGCTTAAAAACCTACTTTACTTAATGCAAATTTCAAATTAATATTTATTTTTGATCAAACACTTATATTTTCAAACATCCTTTTCTTCTAAAAATTCTGATTTTTAAAAGTTTCCCGATCAGACCAACTATAAGTCCGACCATACTTATTTGAAAATTCTTAATTTCAATTTTTTTTGTAAAAGTATGACTTTTTTAAAGTTTTATGAATGTTATGCTTAAAAGTTAAATTTCGTTCGATCTTAACATAATCCAACCATACTTTTCAAAAATTTCAAATTTCACCACCTGACTTGTAAAGTTCACTTTCCCTCTGAATTCAAAAATTTCTAGCAGTTAGAACTCAATCAAAATGTGTATATTTTATCTTCGACAGCTATAAATAGCTACTTTTCATACTAAACACTATAAATATCCTCTAATATCAATTTTTACATCCCTTCATCAATATATAAACACTTAAAAACTAAAAGCACTAAACCCTCTTAAAATTAAACTCTCTTCTTCATCTATTTCTCTTACACTAAACAATTGCATCTAAAGAATAAAAGAAGAATGCTTCAAGAGCTGAGAAAAGTAAGGGTGTTGCTACCTCCTCTCAATAAGAAGAGCCTCTTAGAAGAAGCCACAAGATTAGATTTAAAGATGAGGAAGAAAGGCAAAGGTATTCAATTTTCAAAGATAAACTCGTAGAACTAAACCGTCTCTTCTCTACCCTCAATTTAGAATCATTGGGCATTAAAAATGAAATTAGGGGCTATCTTAGAACTTTGGGGTGGGAAAAGTTTGTGTTCTTGGAGCATGATGACCTTGGTTGGGAGACCTTGACAAAGGAATTTCTCACAACTTTGGTTGTTAGCAAGAAGAGCACAAATCCTTTAGGCTATTATGGTATCTCCTTTAGGTTATTTAGTCAAGAATTTGGCCTTACCTTAGAGGATTTCTCATCCATTTGGGGATTTCAACTAGAAGGTACCTCTCACATATCAACCTCTCCTCTAACTCTTGAAGTTCAATTGGAGTTTTGGAAAGAAATTTCCATTGAAACTTCTCTTCACAAACAATCAAATGCCAAAAACCTAAGAACCCTCACTTTTTGGATGTTACATAGGATTATCACTTACACTATAAGTGCTAGGGGTGAGAGAAATGGGAAAGTCACCCAAAAAGAATTACTCTTTCTTTTTGCTTGATTACAAGTCAACCAATCCAAATGGAAAAATTTCTAATTGACACCTTCCTACATATTAGGAAAACAAAATTAGGGCTTATCCTTCTCTCTTCACAAATCACACAAATAGCCAAATATGTTAGTGCACTTACACCACCAAACAAAAGCAACACTCTTTAATCCTCTAGATCCCACCAAAAAATCCATAAACATAGGTTATCTCAAACATGCCAAATGTATTAGGGATGATGATGGGAACTATGTCTACATCTTAGGACCATTGGATGCTAGGGCTCAACAAAGAAAAAGACCAAGGATTGTAGAGGAAGGTGAAGAGACTTTCCAAATAGAATTCCCAAGAACCCAAACTCTAAGACCTCAATCTTCCATCCTCCAACTTCTTCAAGACATTCAAGGAGAAATGAACTCCCAAAGCTCAAAAATAGAGAAAATTACCAATGATATCTCTCATCTTTAACTTGACATTCAAACCATCCAAGAAGCTTTGGGGTTACCAAAATGCTTTAAAGGTGAACCAAGTTTGTCGCCCTCCATTCATGGCTCCTATCCTCAAGAAGAAGAAGGAGAAGTTGTTGCCTCTCAACCAAGGGAAGTAGAGGAAGAGGAGCATGGAGAAGAAGAAGAGGGAGATGAAGAAAAAGAGGATGAAGAAAGTGAAAATGATGATTAGACTTTAGGATTCTTATTTGCTATCACATTGTACTTGTGCTTGTTTAATCTATGAAATTGTTATTGATTTATGTTTAATTAAATTGCTTTTTTTTATTATTTCTGTTTAATCACATTCAAGTTGCAAGTTTTCCTTTTTGCCTTTGTCAAAGGGGGAGAAAAACTTGAAAAATTAAATAAATAATAAAAACTTAAAATTGAATAAATAATTACATTTGAATTTGAAAATTAAACAAAGACATTGTAAATAATCAATTCAAAATGAAGCATTCATTAAGGAGGAGCATATAGAACATTTTTGATACTTTTGACACTTATAAATTCAATTTAATTTCCAAAGTCAAAAAGGGGAGATTGTTAACCAAACCCTCCTATTAATTTATCTTAAGTAATCAAATTAAATTTAACTAATACTTGCACAAGTTACATTGTAGACCTTTGATTTTGGTCACAGCCAATCCGATGTTAATTTTGAACTTTTGATTAGATTAATATATTTTAATGAAGCCTAAAATAAGCTAATTAAACTTTTAAAACTCTAATTGGGTCTGATTTAAAAGGTTTGGTTGGTTTTTGTTTGATACAGGTGCACTAAACCCTGAAACGGGTCTGATTCGAAGGTTTGGTTGATTTTTCACTTGATTCGGGTAGCCTTTAGGTAATAGGGGTGTCCCATGTTGAATTAGGGCACCCAAATTCAACATGGGAAGTCTCATATCGAATTGGGAGCCTCCCAATTTGATGTGGAGGCCCCCCATATCGAATTGGGAGCCCCAATTCGATATAGGGTAGCCCCATATCGAATTAGGGCTCTCCCATTTCGATTTGGGGTTGTTCCTATATTGAAATGAAACCTCATTTTGATATGGGATAGCCCCATATTGAAATGGAGCTTTCCCATTTCGATATGGGCTGCTTCCATGTCAAAATGGAGGCCCATTTGATATGGGACAACTCCATATCGAAGTGGAGCTCTCCTATTCCAATATAGGGTAGGTTTTTGGCTTTCTATATCGAATTTGGATGCATATTTCGACATGGACTTGGACTCTGCCAAATTAGAATTACCTGAATTTGACATAAAGTTGATTTTCATTGAATAAAAGGTTTACTAGTTCGATATGAACTCGGATTGTGTCTAATAAACCGACTAATTTGATATGCGTCTATTTAATCATAAGATCACTTTATAAATACATGTTTTAAGAGACGTGGGAGGGACTTTTCAATTTCTCTTAGGGCGAGCAGCAGGCAGTACCCTAAATTAGCAAATATTAAACAGAGACTAGTAGACACTCAAGCGAGGAACCACGAACAAGCAAACAAGCGAGCAGTGAGCAACAACTAAAAAAGCAAACAACAAGGCAGTAGTCAAAAATACTAAACAAGGCAGTAGGCATACTGTCTTATCCTCAATTCAACCAACAAATACATGGCTAATACAAACATTTCATTTGGATCAAAGTTTGATTATTGGTGAAATCAACAAATGAGGTGCGCCTCTAAACTTAAATTTATTTAAATACACCATATTAAATTTTGGCAATTGTTCATATCTTTCATGCAAAGCAAATGCTACAAGTAACTATATTTTTCAATGTAAATAATTTTAGACCTATTTTCATAAAACTTAATCTTTTCTTAAACCCTAAGCCCTAGTTTCTAAATCTAAACCCTAAAACTCTGGTTTTTTGAACATAAACCCTCTAAACTCTAATTTTATTCAAAAAATCTTAATTTAAGATGTAAACCTAAATTTATGTGTTTATTATTTTATTTATTTTAGGCTTAATTATGTAATTTATTATATACTTTAATGATTGATTTATTTGATTTTAATATTTGATTTGTGTAATTTATCTTGGATTATTATTTTCTTGATTATTATTTGTTTACTAAAATTGTAGGAGGTATATTTTCATAATTGGGTATCTCATTAATTAAACTTCATGTAATTTAAATTATTTTCATATTTTGGAATTAATATAAAGGACATGTTCCACCTTTTTGGTGGGTGTCCTATTTAGTTTTAGACATTGGACAATGTAAGGATATGTTTCCAATCTCAGATGGTGTCCATTTATTTATTTGGTTTGAATATTACTATGAATTTTAATACAACGATGCTTTTATTTTACTGATTGCGTGTAGTATGGATAATATCATTATATTTAAGAATTTTATAATATTAAGACCTGAAATGGAGGCCGTTTCCAATGAACCAGACGTTGTGAGGGTGCTGGGAAATTTCTCACATTTCCCACACGTACCCAACTTTCCAAACCCAATAGGCTATTGGAGATTCCTTAGGAATCGAGTCATCCATCCCTTTTTTTTTCCCTGCTCGTCCGGGTGGTGACTCCATTTTTTCCGAGTTTAGGCCTATTTTCTCTAAGGCCCCGAGCCTAATAGTGCCGAAGTCCCAAGAACCATTTCACCGGGAGTGGGGGCGAAAATCCTCGCTCATAGTGGCGACTCCACTGGAGATAAGAGAAGTTGATTCTATTAGTCTTTATATTATTTTATTCTTTCTTATTATGATATTGTCCATTGCATCATTTAGATTGCATCATGTGTGTGAGTTAGGACGCTCATGTTACTCGTATTGTATTATGTAAGGGATACCATACTTTCACTCAAGGTGTGGAGATCGAGCATGGCATAACCACTCATAGCCTTGTACCTCTTGGTATATACTTGTTATGGGAACCTAAGCCTTTCAACCCAAAGACTAAAGCTCATGTAATTGGCCTAGATACTTTCCTTAGGTTTTTATCCTAAATGCTTATTGTTTGACTATGGTTAATTTATCTTAGTTTAAATCATGGCTTATTTGGTTTGTTCTTTTTCTAATATGACCTAATTACATTGTAAGCTCAAAATAATTTTTCCTTTAAAGTCCAAAAAACCAAAGCTATTTTCAAACTTTTTAAGATGGTCTTTGAACATAAAAACTTTTAAAAATGGATCAAAACAAATTCTTTTTCACCTCATTGCCCAAGCTCAAAGCCAGAATTCATTTTTTCTAAAATCTTTTTATGGGCTTTGAAACAAAACTATTTTTCACTTCATTACAACTTTTTGAATGAGCTTACAAATATTTAGGTCAATTATGAAAAATACCAAAAATCAATTGTGAGCCTAGTTTATGCTAAGAACTATTAATCATAGTGTAACACCCTTATATCCTATATAATACCGTACATATACCAAGTATACATACAATACGTATATAGAACATAAGAATATCACGTTTCGTCACAATTTAAAATCTTTACTTTACTCCTAAAACAATAATACATTTCCTTATATAAAAGTACTTATCAAATTATTATCCTTTGATGATAAAACATATACATATATTATATTAACTCTTCCAAAGATTCATTTATACAGATGAATACATTCTTATAAAAATGCAAAATCCTTAACTTGTACATGCATGCATCATCCTCTAGTTGGTCTCGAACGACACTTGCTCTCTTAGTGACATAGTGGCTTAATTCCAGCTCCATCACCTATTTACCTGCGCGATTAATATAACCGCGCTAAGCTTGAAAGCTTAGTAGTACAAATAAATACTAAAATATACATTACAAGATAAACATACCTCATATTTTTAGCATCATGTTTTCTTATTTTGTTTCCCCTTTTTTTTCAAAGCATTCTTCATACATTCCTATAATCTCATGAACCATATAACATTCATTCATAAAGTGAATGAATATGTATATGTTATATGTTATACACATATAACATTCATTCATAAAGTGATACTTACCATATATACGTCATATACATATTACATCTCACATTGTACTTTCAAAAATCACATCTTTCAACATAACTTCTCAAACCAAATCTCCTTTTTATAATTCCTTTATACAATATTATCATGCCATAGTACATAACATTATACTTCATTACACCATTCAATTAATTCATTATCTATTCATATCATTATCATTATCACCATCCACAATCCAACATTTATACTCACAATCAATATATCGATACACACATTAAATATCATACTTCATAACATTGTTCAATTCACAATTCACCAATCATAAGTCACATTGTCAGCAAAGTCAATCATAAATCTCATTATTCATTTAATTCAACATTTGTATATCACATAGAAAACAAAGACAGACTCGGGCCCAAAAACTAATATGCCATTCAACTTTCAGAGTTAATGTTTTGGTTAAATTTCACATTTATCATTATCATTGACCCAACTAGGCTTCAAGGATTTAGATTCAACCAAGCTTCAAGGGGAGTAAAACATGTTAAACTTCAACCCAACTTGGCTTCAAGAACCAATCCAACCTAGCTTCAAGGGTTGTAACATCTCAATTAGGCTTCAAGGATCATATCCAACCTAACTTCAAGAGATTGTTACTATTATTAGGCATGCCACCAACAACAAAACTCTGAAAATGAATAACATATTAGACACACAATTCATTTATCAATTCCATTATCACTTCTCATCATCATCTAGGCAAATATGCCTTGTTTCTTTCAATTGAATCATCATAACCAATCACAATAGCATCATATCACCTTTAAATCATCATAGCCAATCACAATGGCATCATATCACATTTAAATCATCATAGCCAATCACAATGGCATCATATCACATTTAAATCATCATAGCCAATCACAATGGCATCATATCACATTTAAATCATCATAGCCAATCACAATGGCATCATATCACATTTAAATCATCATAGCCAATCACAATGGCATCATATCACATTTAAATCATCATAGCCAATCACAATGGCATCATATCACATTTAAATCATCATAGCCAATCACAATGGCATCATATCACATTTAAATCATAATTGCCAATCACAATTTACTTTAATCAATTCATCACATCTTCCACAAATCATATTACGTCCCATATTATTTCACATTCCATAATTCATTAATAATGTTAGACAAATGATCTATTTAACATGTGTTTTAGAGTCTTGTTGCAAAATTTGATTACTTCAATAAAGTAAAACAGAATGTTTCTCGCGGTCGCACCAGACCAAAATACGACCGCGCTGCTTAGTCAAAAGACGAAACCTTTTTACAGTAGGTTTCGCGGTCACAAGCCCGACCGAAGTCGCGACCGCACTGCACAATCAAAGAGAAAATATTATCACAGTAAGTTTCGCGGTCAGGAGTCCGACCTAAGTCGCGACCGCACATCAACAATAGCGACCGCACATCAACAATAGCGACCGTCCCAAACTACGGGTCTCATGCATAAACCCTAAATTTAGCAATTTTATCTCTTTTGGTTAACTTCAAACACATTATAACCTCATTCAAATGGACACAAACAACATCCTCAACACTTATTTACATGTTAATCACAATATTTACATAACATTAACCACATGCATCCACAATGCATTAATGCTCTTAACACCCTAACACTCACATGTTTCAAATTCCAACATCTTATAAATGAA
The DNA here is from genome assembly GCA_947685225.1 of Garcia nutans. Classification (NCBI taxonomy): domain Eukaryota; kingdom Viridiplantae; phylum Streptophyta; class Magnoliopsida; order Malpighiales; family Euphorbiaceae; genus Garcia; species Garcia nutans. The sequence goes on from CANTUV010000007.1 coordinate 54,305,949, forward strand.
TGCAATAATGTAGTTATACTTACAACAACCACAAAACAACCCAAAACATATATATATATCAAACTCAAATCACCACTCATACTCATCATTACAAATCTTTAACACCAACACATCTCTACCTTACCAACAACCCTACTCTTTTCCTCAATCAAACCTCAAAATCCATAAACCCAAGAACCAAGTACTCAAAAACACATCTCAAACAAACAACTCAAACCATCAAATATCCAATCCACTCAAAACAACACAAAGAGTCAAGAGAACACTTACCAAGGATGAAGAACTCTTAAATCTCTTTCTTTAACTCTTGAAAACTTCTCTACTCTTGATCTTGGAGAGCTAAATCTCTTCCTCTCTCTTGTTTCTGCTGGCCGAAGAACAAAGGAAAAGAAAGGGAAAAAGGAAAAGAAAGAAAGCTGTCACGTATGGAAGGAAAGAAGAAAAGCCAAAGACAAATTCAAACCTTCTCTCTCCAACCACTTTCCTTAAAACCCTCTCCACCTTTCATTTAATAATAAACAAATAAAATATCTTCTCCCACTACTCCAAACTCACTTAATCACTTCTTTAATCACAATTAAATATTAACAAAACCTCTTCCTTTGACTTACAAACATATATAATTCATATACACAACATATACTCTTCCACATATTCCTTTTTCTCTTTCAATTTGCTTATACAAATCCAATTAATAACAACAATTAATCCAATACTCCTAAGGTACAATTTGGGATATTACAATTCTCCCCCTCTTAAAAGAATTTCGTCCTCGAAATTATCCAATACAATAACGTTCTACTCTTAACAACACACCCCTTTTAACTTTTCATATAAAGATAATCGTGTTCTTACACCAAGATTTCATCAAATCACATAACTTTTACTCTCCCTCTTTATGTCAATCCTCTTTTCCTAAATTCATAACTCATCATTATATATCTATTTTTATTTTGTTACTTTCTCAGCAAAGCAACCAAGATAACTCATTATATTCCCAATGAATTTTCTTTTATACAATAATCAAAGTATCTTATAATTTATATATACCATTCATCTTTTACAATCAAGTTATTGATCACTTCATCTCTTTATAGATACTCTTACTATTGCTCATCCTGTCATTACTATCACTTTTGAAAATAGGTTCTTATCACACCTTGATTGACAACAATATCTTCATTTTGCTTACTCTTAAATCCTTCTTTACCATGTTTTTCACTTAACATTAATATTGATATATCATAACTCCTTGACGTATCAGCACATTACTTTTTATACGCATTTTCACACATATCTTATACTCTTAGCACAACTATATATTTTAAATCTCTATAATAATTCGCAATCTTAGCGAAATTTAGATCAATTGATCTAATTATCATAATATAATAACATCTCAATCTTATAATATTCAAATCAACAATTAACTTATTTAAGCTTATCATCACGTATCAATATACAGGACCTAATTCCATTAGGTCCAACTCATTTTCAAATTCTAATCCCTTAGGATTCATCTGTTTAGCTTTTTGAGACTATACCCATTAATAACAAATCACCTCAATTTCCTTTTAACATTCATATATATATATATATATTCTGCTTATATAGTAGCAGTGCAACCTCACATCATTCTCATATTATAATTATTACCCATAGTTCACTCACTTAACATTGTTTCCATCCATTACTTCATCTTATAACAAAAATATATTCAGTATCATTTTCAATCACATATCATAATTTTCCCATAGTTCAAACATAGAACTGATAAGATACAACTTTACCATTCGTAACTCCTAACCATGATTTCTTGACACAAAATTATCAACCTCACCCACATAATACTACCATCATATCATCTCAGACCCAAATCTGCTGATAACTAAATTATCCAGCCAATCACTCAAACAAGTCATACGGCCAGAGTATTTTAATAATCACGTCTGTAATTTATAAATCAATATTGCTCTTCTATCATTCTTCTTCAAACATTTTCAATTACAATATTAAGTTTACAAATTCCTTCACTATACTCTTTCTATTTCCAAGAGTTAACATATTTCAACTTTGTTCCAAAACGATTTGCTCTTGATCACAAGATCGTTATTAACCTAACTCACATCAACAATATTCTTTATAACACTTTTATGCACAACATTCAATCATACACAAATTTCATTTATTACTCCACTTCTAATCTGTCTTTTGTAAAACTTTTCATACATTATACTTCCCTTCTTGTTTTACACATATACATATAATATTTTCACATATAATTTTTTTTTTTTGAACCAGAAAACATCATATGATAGTCTAGCTCAGTTATCATCATAACAATTTCATTGTCCAGTGATACTTAAGTCCTTTCTCACTCTTCATTTTAGTCCATAATTTAACTCTGCATAGATCAAGACCTAATCTCTCATAGGTCCACTAATATATGCCATATCATTTCCACTTCACTAGACAAGTAATTATATCCCATTCACATTCATAGGTCACATTCACAATGTGACTTGCTTTCCACATTCCTTACATTTATACACATAATCATACAATTATATTCAATTTCTCTTTTACACATCATCAACACAATTTAACATCTATTACTTTCATTGCACAACATCATTCTTATCCCTTTTTGACATGATTAAAGTTATTTATCAACTCAACACATATATACTTTCCAACCATGATAATACTTCACAAAATCTGAGTCACATTACTAATGTGACATCTCACTCACATTTATACACATGTACATTACATCCAGTCATATACACATTGAGCCCAACAATCTCTATAACATTTCCAAGTTTAGTTATCAAAATTCTCAATTTCCTGAACCAACATTATTTTATCCAATTCTCACTATCAAGTTTATAACATGATTTAGCTTTACACAAGTTTATCAAAGCAAGTGTAATCATTCTCATACAATCAATCACATTACCCAATTTAATAGTAATCTCATATACGGTAGTATTCATGTCATGCAATCGAATTATATTCACATATCATAACATTATTTCATTATTCATTAATTTCATCAATATAGCCAACAATTATGGCTTCATATACGAACTTTCCCCCAACCAGGTCGGTAGTCCAAGTTCGGTTGCCCAATCCACAGGGTCCGCATGGTTCCGCAGGAGGCAGCTAGGTCCGCTCATTCATATCTTTAAACATTACTTTCTCAAATCACATTGTTTCATCATATAAGTAAACATACTTTAACCATCTCATTCACATCATTGAAATTAACTACATGGTTCTAATATCTCATTAAAGTATGTGCATAGAAATTCACATTATGCACCACATAGCATTATCATGTGCATGAACAATATAATGCAATACTCAACACATTTACATTCACATGCATTGAATCTCAACATACATATGCTTTAAGGAAGAACTTGTACTTTCCTCCATAATCACCCTCACAACTCTAAACACTTCTTGATTTAGGGTAATTCACCTTTTTCACAATTATTAAAGCTCATTTCAAAAATCCAAAAGTTACATCTTACCACCATTAACATGAGCTTTAACAACCCTCAAACATATCACATTTCTAACATTAAAATCATAGTGTTTGCATTTAAAACAGCAATGCAAACAGCACCATTGTATCTTCCTATCTATCCAGCATCATCTCTTTTTCTTTTTAACAACTTTAACTTTACATATTCAAACCTTAAAGAGTTAAACTTTGTCTAAACCCATCAACTCACTCAATATACCACCATACTCTCTTCATTTAACAACATATCTATCCACCTTATCCATCCAACAATATTTCCTCTTTCTAGAAATCCAAACATAAGGTTTAGTAGAAAGAGATTCAAATTATAGAGGAAAGATCACATACTTTAATCTTGATTTCGTTTTTAACTTATTCCCAACCTTATTCTCCTAATCATTTCTTTACATATTAAAGACATCAATAATCAAAATTTCTTTCCTTTATTTGAATAACTTCCCATTCTTTAATTTAGCAATTAAGCTCATATAAATTTTCCACATCATTCTTTCTTTAATTTCCATTCATATAGAATTTCATCCACAAACTATAATCCATCTCATATAATTCCAATACACTTTAATTCACTTAATACCACATTTGAGACCAACCTAGGTGTTAATGCATATGCATGTATCAAAAATTTCATTCTTTTCATTTTCATTTATCATCATTTTCTTGTTAAAACTTTTCTTTTTACATTTACTTAGGCCGAGAATCTCGAAACCTAAGCTCTGATACCAAAATAACTGTAACACCCTCATATCCTATATAATACCGTACATATACCAAGTATACATACAATACGTATATAGAACATAAGAATATCACGTTTCGTCACAATTTAAAATCTTTACTTTACTCCTAAAACAATAATACATTTCCTTATATAAAAGTACTTATCAAATTATTATCCTTTGATGATAAAACATATACATATATTATATTAACTCTTCCAAAGATTCATTTATACAGATGAATACATTCTTATAAAAATGCAAAATCCTTAACTTGTACATGCATGCATCATCCTCTAGTTGGTCTCGAACGACACTTGCTCTCTTAGTGACATAGTGGCTTAATTCCAGCTCCATCACCTATTTACCTGCGCGATTAATATAACCGCGCTAAGCTTGAAAGCTTAGTAGTACAAATAAATACTAAAATATACATTACAAGATAAACATACCTCATATTTTTAGCATCATGTTTTCTTATTTTGTTTCCCCTTTTTTTTCAAAGCATTCTTCATACATTCCTATAATCTCATGAACCATATATATATACACATATAACATTCATTCATAAAGTGATACTTACCATATATACGTCATATACATATTACATCTCACATTGTACTTTCAAAAATCACATCTTTCAACATAACTTCTCAAACCAAATCTCCTTTTTATAATTCCTTTATACAATATTATCATGCCATAGTACATAACATTATACTTCATTACACCATTCAATTAATTCATTATCTATTCATATCATTATCATTATCACCATCCACAATCCAACATTTATACTCACAATCAATATATCGATACACACATTAAATATCATACTTCATAACATTGTTCAATTCACAATTCACCAATCATAAGTCACATTGTCAGCAAAGTCAATCATAAATCTCATTATTCATTTAATTCAACATTTGTATATCACATAAAAAACAAAGACAGACTCGGGCCCAAAAACTAATATGCCATTCAACTTTCAGAGTTAATGTTTTGGTTAAATTTCACATTTATCATTATCATTGACCCAACTAGGCTTCAAGGATTTAGATTCAACCAAGCTTCAAGGGGAGTAAAACATGTTAAACTTCAACCCAACTTGGCTTCAAGAACCAATCCAACCTAGCTTCAAGGGTTGTAACATCTCAATTAGGCTTCAAGGATCATATCCAACCTAACTTCAAGAGATTGTTACTATTATTAGGCATGCCACCAACAACAAAACTCTGAAAATGAATAACATATTAGACACACAATTCATTTATCAATTCCATTATCACTTCTCATCATCATCTAGGCAAATATGCCTTGTTTCTTTCAATTGAATCATCATAGCCAATCACAATAGCATCATATCACCTTTAAATCATCATAGCCAATCACAATGGCATCATATCACATTTAAATCATCATAGCCAATCACAATGGCATCATATCACATTTAAATCATCATAGCCAATCACAATGGCATCATATCACATTTAAATCATCATAGCCAATCACAATGGCATCATATCACATTTAAATCATCATAGCCAATCACAATGGCATCATATCACATTTAAATCATCATAGCCAATCACAATGGCATCATATCACATTTAAATCATCATAGCCAATCACAATGGCATCATATCACATTTAAATCATAATTGCCAATCACAATTTACTTTAATCAATTCATCACATCTTCCACAAATCATATTACGTCCCATATTATTTCACATTCCATAATTCATTAATAATGTTAGACAAATGATCTATTTAACATGTGTTTTAGAGTCTTGTTGCAAAATTTGATTACTTCAATAAAGTAAAACAGAATGTTTCTCGCGGTCGCACCAGACCAAAATACGACCGCGCTGCTTAGTCAAAAGACGAAACCTTTTTACAGTAGGTTTCGCGGTCACAAGCCCGACCGAAGTCGCGACCGCACTGCACAATCAAAGAGAAAATATTATCACAGTAAGTTTCGCGGTCAGGAGTCCGACCTAAGTCGCGACCGCACATCAACAATAGCGACCGCACATCAACAATAGCGACCGTCCCAAACTACGGGTCTCATGCATAAACCCTAAATTTAGCAATTTTATCTCTTTTGGTTAACTTCAAACACATTATAACCTCATTCAAATGGACACAAACAACATCCTCAACACTTATTTACATGTTAATCACAATATTTACATAACATTAACCACATGCATCCACAATGCATTAATGCTCTTAACACCCTAACACTCACATGTTTCAAATTCCAACATCTTATAAATGAATGCAATAATGTAGTTATACTTACAACAACCACAAAACAACCCAAAACATATATATATATCAAACTCAAATCACCACTCATACTCATCATTACAAATCTTTAACACCAACACATCTCTACCTTACCAACAACCCTACTCTTTTCCTCAATCAAACCTCAAAATCCATAAACCCAAGAACCAAGTACTCAAAAACACATCTCAAACAAACAACTCAAACCATCAAATATCCAATCCACTCAAAACAACACAAAGAGTCAAGAGAACACTTACCAAGGATGAAGAACTCTTAAATCTCTTTCTTTAACTCTTGAAAACTTCTCTACTCTTGATCTTGGAGAGCTAAATCTCTTCCTCTCTCTTGTTTCTGCTGGCCGAAGAACAAAGGAAAAGAAAGGGAAAAAGGAAAAGAAAGAAAGCTGTCACGTATGGAAGGAAAGAAGAAAAGCCAAAGACAAATTCAAACCTTCTCTCTCCAACCACTTTCCTTAAAACCCTCTCCACCTTTCATTTAATAATAAACAAATAAAATATCTTCTCCCACTACTCCAAACTCACTTAATCACTTCTTTAATCACAATTAAATATTAACAAAACCTCTTCCTTTGACTTACAAACATATATAATTCATATACACAACATATACTCTTCCACATATTCCTTTTTCTCTTTCAATTTGCTTATACAAATCCAATTAATAACAACAATTAATCCAATACTCCTAAGGTACAATTTGGGATATTACACATAGGCTTATTTTTGGCATGAATCATTAGTTACTTTTTCAAGTGAGAAATCTATTTATGATAAACCTCTTAATTTAGTTTTAATCCAATATAGCATAAAAGTTGATTTATTTGATTAGATGGATTAAAGCCTAATTAACGGGAATTATCATGAACTAATTTTCATGTTCAAAAATATAACTAATGGTTAAATCTTTTGAGGGAATTTTTCGAGAGAAAAATATCCCACGTTGGTATTTTGTTAACCATATACCTAGGAAAAGAGACTCGCCATTCATGTGTGGAAGCTATAAGGTTGGAAGGGATATCCTAATTATCTTTGTTTGTTTTTTGTTTGTGCATACATGCATGCATACATACACGTATTGAATAATATATTATTGATCCTTTCTGGCTCGTAGACTTAAAGTACGGCAATTCAAGAGCAAACAATAACACCACCTACAACATTAATTTTGATTCAAGTGCTTCATTGGGAGGATGAATGCAAACCAGCTAAGGGATATAGTTGATGAAGTTGTCAAAGCTAGGATGGCCGAGCTACGAGATCAATTGGTTGAGATTATGAGGATCCAATTGATTGAAATTCTGAAGATCATCAACAATGTTAATGAGGCATCCCCTATTGACGTAAAGAAGAAGGAAAAGGTAACATTAACGAGGAACATGTTCACTAATAGAGATCAAATAAAAAATGAGGGGTCAGTCCCTATTTTACAAGACTAGTCAAACCATATGATGTCTAATTGGAGCAACAAGGGTGGATACCACCCCAGGGGCAATGTCAAAGGGAAAGAAAATGTATTAAGAAAAATGCAACAACTAAACCAGTAAAGAAGCGTAAATTTTCAAACTTGAGGGAACCTTTGTCAAAGGTGTTAGAGAATCTAATGAAGACGGATTAGCTACAACCATTAGCTCCTCAACCCTTGCCAAATCCTTTACCTCCAAACTTTGATACAAAAGCCTTTTGTCAATTTCATCATACTCAAGAGCACGAGACAGATAAATGTGTTCGATTAAGGCATGAGATCCAAGATTTGATTGACAGTGGAAAGTTGTCTGAGCCTGATAAGCCCAACACTAAGAACAATCCTCTGCCTAAATTTGAAAGGGTGTCACTGCTTGCAACCTTCATGAAGAGTTTTATCTTATCATCTTATCATGATATGGACGGAGAAGCTGCTAAAGAGGATGTACTACTCAACAAACTTGGACTAACTATGGATGATGATGTAATGATCCTTAATTATGGAAAAATCTTTGCTCTTGATATGTCTAAATAAATGAAGTATCTTCGACTACAGCTCAACAAACTTCCTTTAGCTTGAAGTGTTGCTCTTTTTATTTTGCTTTCTTTAATATTTAATTGGAACAATTATGTTTTTCAAATTATGTTTGTTTGAATAAATTATTTTCATCAAAATTTTTATGGTCTTTGTTCATTTCGGTGCTCAACCGATGACAAATTTAGCTTGATATTTATAAATTAGCGTATCTATGCATTATAATTCGAATGACTTTACTAGGTGAGGGAATGTTTCTGTTGCATTGAGTTGTGTATGCTTACTTAGAGAGGGCTCCTGCACAATAACCTTTGTCTAGGTCCTAGTCAGTCTTATAACATGCTTTGATGTACTTTCGAGGTAAAATTGAACTCTGCTTATTTTAGGGAGAGATGATCTAGGCATTGTTTGGTAAGCCAACAACTAGTATTCACCCAATTAAATATCAATCCCTAGTTGTCCCTATGAGCCTTTATGATATTTTAGCTTTCTCTTTATTGACTTATAAGCCCAATGACCTACCCTGAGCTGTTGTTATACTTTTGACAAATCTAATTATCACTAAGGTGAAGAGGCGAGAAGATCAAAGAAAGGAATGCATAGTCAAGATCATAAAGGTAGTTGAAGTTTACCTAATATTAGACCTAATATCTCTGATTCATTAAGATGATGACAAATGATTTATCCTTGTCTCTCTCTACTCCACTTATCCATAAACAGAAGTATAGAATAGTGTAAGCGAGACAATTATTTTAGAGCTAGAAAAAAAAAGAGAAAAGAAAAAAAAAGAAAGAAAGAAAAAAGAAGAAAAATAGAAGAAGAAAAAATAAAAAATAAAAAATAAAATAAAATACAAAAGGCAGTTCAGAAAGCCAACCGAGTTTTTCTTTGCCTAAAGCAGTAGAAGGCAAAGACAGTTTGACTTAAATTGGTCCAACCCAACCAGAAATTCAACCAAAATCAGAGAGATAGAAGAAAGGTCATCTAGTTCTTGAAAGTCCTTTAAGTGAGTGCGTGATAAGAGAATTGTCGGTTGAAATACACAGATAATAATATGGACATAATTAAATATTATATAAAATGATGACATTAAATAAATTTCAAAACACAATTAATAAATAAAATATAAACATTATAATAATATATATAGCTTAAATCCTCTATTTAGTAACTTACTATCCCCCAGTGGAATTGCCAGTTGTTGCACATGGGACGATGGGGAGTTAGCGGATTATAAATTTGATTTGATTTTTTGTTGGCTTATGTTTAGTTTTATTATTTTTATGTGTGTTATGAGTCGCCACCAATCAATCATAAGGCTTGATTGGATATCTAATAATGGTATGCATTTTTAGAGACAAAGTTTGAAGGTTTGATTACGTATAGTGAAAGAAAAATGCCCTACAACGCCCAAAATTAGTATTATAATTATTGTAATATTTTATTATTTATTATTTATTTATTGTTAGGAGGAACTATATTTAATGTCTGAATATAAATACAAATTATGTTTTTTTATTTAACTATTCTTATATTTAATTTTTTTATATTTACTATCTAGACACAAATATTTATTTATTTTATTTTATTTTATTTTAATTATTTTTAATAATTTTATTACCCTCGTGGGCATATATTTTATTTATTAGTTTGTGATTTAATCCAAATATTCACTACTTGAATATATAATATTTTATAGCTTCATATTTATTGAATTTATGATTATTATTTTTTAAAATTATGCCTACTTCCTAGACATAATTATTCTAATTTTATATTTTATATTAAATATTTTATGTCTTTTATGTTGCTATTCTTTAACTAGTGCATGTTTATTGTTATATATATATTTTTTGAAAAAAATTATTTTTTATTAAGATAGACTTGAATTCGAAATTTAATTTCGAATACCTACGTATCCGTTTAACGGAATCAAAGTACTCATAGTTTTATTGATGTTAATTATTATATTTTTATAATTAATTTTATTATACATGTTTTGGTTTTATTATTATCTTTATTATGTCTAACTCTTAGACTTTATTTTTTATTATTATTATATTCATAAATTATTTTTTTATAGAATTCATAAATTATTTTTTAGTTTATTATTGATTTTTTTTTGTGATAATCTAATAATATATGATGTTTTGAATTTTATCACTACCATTTATCTATTTTATTATATACAAAATAAAATAAAAGTGAAAAAGATAAAGATAAAGATAAAGAGGCCACTGTACTGTTATAATGTTACAGTGGCCCCCTTTTTATTCTAAAAAAAAATGGGCAATTAGACGGGGGTACTAAAAAAATAGAAAAAGCCACCCCAAACTCACCATTTTAAGTTATGAATTTTAACTTATTATTTGTTTACTTTATTAATGTTTTAAAAAAAATCAAATTGTAAAAAGCAGTGTTTTCAGAACCGGACCGGTCATTGAACCGATCTCCCTACTGATTCACGGTCCGACCGGGTTGAAACGGTTGAACCGGGTTGTTAATTTTTTTATTTTAATATTTTATTAGAAAAATATATTTTTTGAGTGAAAAAAAATAAAATTTTATTTGAAAAAAAATTATTTTTAAAAAAAATAATTTTTCAACCGGTTTTTGGTCAAAACTGGCCGGTTTTTTGTCAAACCGGCCGGTTTTGACCGGTTCAATTTAAAAACTGGATTTTTAATCTATTTTGAAAAAATATGAAAACCGAACCGGACTAGCAGCCGGTTTCCTGTTTAACCGGTCCGACCGACCGGTCCGGTCCAGTTTTAATAACACTGGTAAAAAGGGCAAGATAAGCCATCGTGGCTCATCTTACATTAACGTAAAAAAGAAAAAAGGATATAACATTTCAAATTTATTTTTTTAAAAAGAATAAATATAAATAAGAAAATTCGAATATGTATAAAGAGAAAAGTGGGCTACATCTGTCGGTTTTTTTTTAAAAAAATTAATGAAATAGGTTTTTTATTTAGCGTGGGAAAAGACTTAACAGTAATTTTATGACAAATATAAATTCTCTTTTATCTCTTTCTTCAACCCCAATTATCTTTTGTCGTCTTTCTCTCTTCTACTTCCTTCGTATCTTTCACTTGTTCATAACCAGAAATCTATATTTATCTCCCCATATATATATATATATATATATATATATCTCATCTCTCATTTCATTATAAGTATGCTCTGTTCTAGTTCTTGCAAGTATATAGAGATAGAGATATATATATATATTCTTTGTCTTGGATACAAATGATTATATAATTAAAGCTGAAGAAAGAGATGTACAGTTAAGTAAACCCTTTGAGAAAATAACTTTACTTTTTGCAGAATCAATAAAGCATCATAAAAATAAAAAATACAAGTATATAAACATAGGACTAGTACAAATAGGTATAAAACCTTTAACTAGAGAAAGATTAAATACTAGTATTCTGGCCGTGGTCAGAGATGCTAGGTTTGTAAATTTTAATGACTCAATATTAGGAACTATAGAAACCAGTTTGAGTAGTGGTCCAATCTCATTTGACTGCTTCCCAGACATAACAATTTCATTAAATGATCCAAATATATTAAAAAGTGTAGTTTTAGAAATCAAGACACATAATTATAAAATGCTTGAAGGATCTATTCCTGTAGCATTAATGTATAAAATAAATTATAAAGCTATGGTATCTGCTTTTGCTACAAAATATATAATGCAACCTAAATTAGGAGAAACTAAATTTCTACAGACAGATTTAAGTAAAGCTAACACAGTAATTCCTAAGACTATTCAGTGGAAAGATATTAGTCTCCCTGATGAATGGGTTTTAGAGGATGCTGTTCCTCTTCCTGAACCAAAAACTGTAGTTAAACCTAATATAGAACTCAGTAAAATTGAACAGTATGAAGACGGTAAAGTTAAATTAAAATTCAGTAGACATAGTGTAAGCAGTAGGTATTCAGACTCTTCCTCCTCTGTTTCAACAGTAGATATAGGTAGAGCCTCACAGTTACCTTCTGTAACATATGCTTCATATAAAGAAAATGAACCTAAACCTGTATTGCAAACAGTAGTAAAGCCTAGGTATTCTACTTCAGATATACCTGAATCTAGTAATAAATTAAAAAGTGTAGACTATAGTACCACAGTATCACACTTATATTATAATCCAACAGGAACAATGAACCCTTTGGAACCAAACCCTAATTATAATCAATCTCAAGATATAGAACACTCATCTTCTCCACCTATGTCACCTACAGCTTCCTTCATGACAGGAAATGTAGAAAGCATAGATAGAGAATTGAATGTAATTAATAAAGAATTTATTTTTAATTATGATAAATTAAATAAAGAATTAACAGCAACTAAAAATAAAGATAAACTAGAAAATGTAATAAAAAAGGTAAAAGATTTTGAATCAGTTAAAGAAGAATATATTGACTTTATAAAATATTATGAAGTTAATATGAAATTCTTTGATTGGTTTAAAAGAATTTATAGAGGAAAACTTAAAGCAGAGAAATTAATAAATCCAGTAACCATTAGAAATAAAAATACAGAATGGAAAGTAAAAGATAAAATTATACAGAGTGAACATCCACCTAAAACATCAAGTGTATTTTTACATGGAGACAAAGAAATAAATATAGCACCATTTAAAATAGTTTCAGAAGATGACCCTAATAGAAAAATTTTAGAGCAAAATAATTTTAGTAATGCACACCTATTGAGTATAGGACAACAATTAAACAGAATAGAAGATACTATTAAAGAAAGTAAGATAGTAAAAATTGAAAAAGATATAAAAGATAAAAAACTTAAATCTCATGTTTTTAAACCTTTTGAAGTTTCTAAAACAGGACAAAAAGAAGTAAAATCTAAAGATTCTGATTTTGTTAAAGCAATTAAAGAACAATTAAGTAAAATTGACTCTTCTTCTGGGTCAAAGCAGGTAGTTCAAGAAACACCTCAATCTAAAGCTTCTAAAACCATTAGTATAGTCACCCAAGAACAAGAATCAGAATCAGTTAAGGATTCTCAGCCTGAATCTGAAGATATTGAAACCTTTAGTAAAGCCCTAGAGCCACAGATAAATCGTATAACATATAATCAATCTATAGTACCTAGAATGTCTGCCCCAGACTTAGGTATAACAGATAGACCAAATGTCCTATCACAATATAAGTATAATACCTCTTCTGTTTATGAATGGAACATTGATAGCCTATCCGAATACAATATTCTGAGTCTTCTTCAACAGATGACAATGGCTGCCAATGCCTATAGAACCCAAACAGGAACTTCAGATAGAACTATAGCTGAACTCCTTATAGCTGGCTTTACAGGACAACTTAAAGGTTGGTGGGATAATCATCTCACTGATGAACAACATTTAGAAATTTTAAATGCCGTAAAAACTTATGAAGATGGAATACCTATATTAGATGAGCTTGGTGATACTATTCAAGATGCTGTGGCATCACTAATTTTGACTATATCACTTCATTTTATAGGTGATCCTACTCATTTAAAAGATAAAAATGCAGAATTACTAAGTAACCTCAGATGTAAGAAACTTAGTGATTTTTAATTTTATAAAATAACTTTCCTAACTAGGATAATGCTTAGAGAAGATTCTAACCAGGCTTTCTGGAAAGAAAAATTCTTAGCAGGATTACCCTTCTTCTTAGGAGAAAAAGTTAGGAACCATATAAAACAAGAATTTGGAAACCCTATTCCTTATGACTTATTGACCTATGGACAACTATTTAGTATAGTTCAAAAAGAAGGATTAAAACTTTGTCAAGACATAAAACTTCAAAAATCATTAAAATACGAAATGAGAAAGACTAAACAAGAATTAGGTTCTTTCTGTAAACAATTTGATTATAGCATAACACAGAAATATAAAGATTGTAATGGACAATGTTCTACTACAAGAAAATATAAAAAACCTTATAAAAAATATCACAAAAAGAGTTATAAGAAAAAATTCAAAAAAGATGATTATTATAAAAAACAGAAACCTTATAAACCTTATAAGTATAGAAAACCTAGTAGAAAACCTTATAAACAGAAGGATAAAAAATTTACATCATATAAAGATTTAACATGTTATAAATGTGGAAGAAAAGGCCACACATCAAGATTTTGTAAATTTGATAAAAAAATTACAAGAACTAAATTTAGAAGAATCTGTATTAAATAAAAATTATGAATTATATTTAGATTATTCAGATTCTGAAGATTATTCAGATTCTGAAGAATTAAACCAAATAGATTATATAGGATCAGAATCAAGTTCTGAATATAGTAGTAAATCATTAAATGTATTAACTAAAGAATAAGAATCTATATTAGAAGCAATAAAATTTATAAGTGACCCTAAAATTCAAGAAAAAATGTTAAATAAGATATTAGAAAATGATAAACCTAAAAACTCTATATTACCTAGCACTAGTAAACAAACATATGATTTAACCACAATATTAAACAAGAATAAAACAGTAAAAAATAAACCAACCATACGTGATTTACAAAAGGAAATTAAAGAAATTAAATTAGAATTAAAAGAATTAAAAAATAAACAAGAACAAGATTCACAGATAATAAAATCTTTAATGAACTCAACTTCTTCTTCTGATGAAGAAGCTGAAGAAGATATTGAACAAGTAAATGGTAAAGAAACTGATAATGAAATTAGTTTAATTAGTAAAGATAAAATCCCTGATAATTTAATTTTTATGTTGCATGAAATAACATCTAGGAAATATTTAATAAAAATAAAATTAAAATTTTTAGATAATTATAATATAGAAACTATAGCATTGTTTGATACAGGAGTTGATTTAAACTGCATTAAACCTAGTTTAGTACCAAAAAGATTTTGGCAACAAACTTATGAAAGTTTATCAGCAGCAAATAAATCTAAATTAAACATACTTGGTAAAGCAGAAGCATCAATTATAGATAAAAATTTAGAAATAAAGAATATATTTATTTTAACTAATATTCATCATATGGTAATCTTAGGACTATCATTTATGAATTTGATAACACCTTATTCAGTAAATGATGATAGTATAAGTTTTAAAGTAAGAAAACAAAAGATAATTTTTCCATTTTTAGAAAAACCTAAAAAGAGGAATTTAAATCTTTTAAAGGCTCATTCAATAAATGAATTACAAATAAATGCACTTATAAAAGCAAAGTCTGAACAACTTTGTAATTTAAAAAATAATTATCATTTACAAAAAATAAATGAACAGTTAAACAATAAATTTACACAAGAAAAAATTAATAAATTAAAATCTCAAATAGAAAAAGATTTTTGTGCTGATATTCCAAATGCATTCTGGAATAGAAAGCAACATATGGTTGATTTACCTTATGAAATAGGCTTTGATGAAAAGTCTATTACAACTAAAGCTAGGCCCATTCAGATGGCGCATGATTTAATTGAATTTTGTAAAAAAGAAATAAATGATTTAGAAAATAAAGGATTAATAACTAAATCTAAAAGCCCTTGGTCTTGTGCTGCATTCTATGTAAACAAGGCCTCTGAAATAAAAAGAGGAGCACCTAGATTAGTAATAAATTATAAACCTTTAAATAAAGCTTTAAAATGGATTAGGTACCATATTCCAAATAAAAAAAAGATTTATTAGGAAGATTATATAAAGCAAACGTTTTTAGTAAATTTGATATGAAATCTGGTTTTTGGCAAATTCAGATTAACCCTAAAGATAGGTATAAGATTGCATTCACTGTTCCATTTGGACAGTATGAATGGAATGTTATGCCTTTTGGTTTAAAGAATGCACCCTCTGAATTTCAGAGAGTGATGAATGATATTTTTAATCCATACACTAAATTTTGTATTGTTTATATTGATGATGTTTTAATATATTCAACAACTATAGAAGAACATTTTAAACATTTAAAAACATTTTTCATGGTAATAAAACATAATGGTTTAGTATTAAGTAAAACGAAGATGTCTCTGTTTCAAACTAAGATTAGGTTCTTAGGACATTATATAGAACAGGGGATCATAGAACCTATAGAAAGAAATTTAGCCTTTGGGGATAAGTTTCCTGATCAGATTATTAATAAAGCTCAGTTACAAAGATTTTTAGGTTATCTGAATTATGTTATAGAATTCTTTCCCAACCTAAATAGAACTATTAAACTCCTGCATGATAGATTAAAGAAAAACCCAGGTCCATGGACTGAGGTCCATTCTGGCATAGTTAGACAAGTTAAAGACCTAGTTAAAACTATTCCTTGCCTACATATAGCTGATCCCTTAGCCTCCAAAATAGTAGAAACTGATGCATCAGATATAGGTTTTGGTGGGATTTTAAAAAAGGTTAAAGAGGGTAAAGAAGCCATAGTCCAATTCTATTCAGGACATTGGAGTCCAACCCAGTTAAATTATTCTACTATAAAGAAAGAAATTTTGAGTATTGTATTATGTATTTCAAAGTTTCAATCTAATTTATTGAATCAAAAGTTTTTATTACGAATTGATTGTAAAAGTGCTAAAGATGTTTTGCAAAAAGATGTTAAAAACCTTGCCTCAAAACAGATTTTTGCTAGATGGCAAGCTATTTTAAATATTTTTGATTTTGATATTGAATTTATTAAAAGAGAAAATAATAGTTTACCTGATTTCCTTACTCGTGAATTCCTTCTCAGGAATCATGGGGAGAAAAAAGAAAATAGCCAATAAAGAAAAGGAAACCCTTAAAGATGACTCTCCTAAAGCCCTATATGATCATTCAGATAGTATTGCAAACCCTAAACCTATAAAGTCTTGGACTGATGCTGTCCAAGAAGAAGATAAAGCAAAAATAGAGCATTGGGTCTCTCAGCCGGCCCAATCACCAGAAGTAATTAAAGCTCTCTTAAAGATGGGACACGAACCTCCTCCAGGGGTTCCAGGTAAAGATTCCTTAATCCCTTATTTAAAAAACCAAATTGAGATAGGAGAATCTTCTTCCCAAAAAACCCTATCTCAGAGTATTTCTAAAATTGAGTTGGATATTTCAAAACCTTCAACTCAAATTGTTTCAGCAAATTTTCCTTTAAAGCAAAAATCATTTTGGTATAATAAATTTTTTTGGTTTACAGAATTGATTCCTGATTTTGGGACTGCTCAACAGAACCCATGGTCTATAATTGAGTCTGTATATCCTAAAGGATGGTTTTTCAAACCAAAAGAATCTTCAAAGCCCTAAGAATATTATCTTCATATTCTTGTGGATTCAGGCTCTTTATTTCTAAAGCACAATTACCTCCAGCAAGATAAGGCTGTCATAGCCTATTCTTCTTTAAAATAAAGAAAATTCTCCATCCTTCTGAATGGGGAAGACCTTTGCACATTCCTGTGCAGTTTAAAACCCTTCCTTCTTTATCATGCTGCTCCTCATATAACTATTGGGATTATATAGAAGCCTGGACCAAAGCCCTGTTTTTTCAAAACCCGGGTAAAACCCATTCCTGGCTCATCTATAATGAAACCAATTTAAAGATTAATAACCTCCCATCTTGGTTCGTTGATTGGTGGCATTATTGTGGAAATGATGAAAGAACTCTTCCACAAGATGTACTATTAGCTTACCAGCATTTTAAAGCCCACTTAAATCCTACACCTTTTGAGAGGAATTTTCCTCCTCTACTTCTTTTTTGCTTAAATTTCAATATACCTTGGGTATATCAATGGTATTTTGACTATTCATTTCAGTTAGGTACCAGTATCCCTGTTATATTGAGAAAATCTAAAGTCAAGTGGTGGTCTGCCTTTCGCAATCTACCACTATTTAAACTGTTAAAGAATGGCTCCTTAAGAGAAACCATGGTGGTCTTGACCCAAGGTTACAAGCCTCTTTTGGAGCTCAAAGAGCCCAGAACATTGCCCTTCTTGCAGCTGCCAAGACTGCAGAAGATTATAAAGCCTTAATGGAACAGATGGTTGGGTCTCTTCCCTCAACATCTGAGCTCATTAAGCCCAGTAGAACCTGCTCTGCTGGATCTTCAACTAAAGTCCATTCTAAAGTTTCTAAAGCCTCATCCAGAAGAAGAAAATCTTCTTCCTCTTCTTCGGATTCCTCTACATCATCCATGACATCATCTTCCACCGAGACATCTGACTCGGATTACTGTCCCAGTAACGAAGATGATTGCTATGGTATATTGTCCCCCATTAAAATAAAAAGTAAAGAAAAAGTAAAAAGAAAAGAAAAAGAAAAGAATAAAGAAAAAGAAAAGAAAAAAGAAAAAGAGAAAAAAGAAAAGAAAAAAGAAAAGAAAAGAAAAGAAAAAGAAAAAGAAAAAGAAAAGAAAAATAAAGAAAAGAAGAAAGAAAAGAAAAATAAAAAGAAAATTGAGTCAGAAGTTGAATCTGACTCAGATTCGTCTGATTAAAGGCAGGAGAAACCTTATTTCTCCACTCAGATTGATAAAGTCAATAAAGATGGTGCCCACTGACAAGATACTGTTCATCTACAGTATTCACCAGAGGGATTCCAACAGTAAAGTCAGAAGAACTGTTCATCTATAGTTCCCAACAGTAAAGCCAACAGTACCTCAGACAAGGTACTATTCATCCACAGTTCCAGACGCGTGAAGGTACAGTAAAAGCAAATAGTAACGACAGGTTACTATTCATCTACAGTGCCAAAGCATGTGACAAGAACAGTGGAATTTTAAAGCCTCTGTCTATATAATGAAGCTCATTCTGAAGGTAAAGGAGGATCCGAAACACTTCTCTCTCAACACAGAAGACATTCAAGAACCTCTCAGCCTAGTTTTAGCTTCTTCATTCCCTCTCTTCTTTCACTTATTATTCTTCCATTCCTGTACTCAACACCTATTGATCTCCTTGTATAAGGTAGTCATATTTTATAACTTATATTTTATAATTATAAATTGTATTTTATTTTATTCTGTATTGTTATTTCAATTAAATAAATTTAATTTTTTTATATATCTCATCTCTCATTTCATTATAAGTATGCTCTGTTCTAGTTCTTGCAAGCAAAAAACGTGCAAGTTGAGCTTGATCTGGAACTAAAACATCAGAAATTATATTTGCACTACTTACAGACTGAAAAGGACTTCTATATTCTATTCTTTTCTGTCTTTCTTCTCTCTATATTCTATGCTGTATATTTATACGGGATCCGTATAATTATACCACACATAGTATAATTAGGAATACTAAAACAAATAGACTTAAGAGTGTGTTTTGATAAAACTTAAATAAAATATTTTAGACCTAAGATACAAATTTAATTAAAGATTTAATTGTAATCTTTAAAGTGGTATATAAGGCTGGAAACCTAAATATAAATTGGAGCAACGTCAGACTTGCACTTGTCTGAAGTCCTCCTTTGCACCAGGTATGAAACAACGCCGCCGTACCATTTAAAAGAGATTATAATTATTCTTTATATTTTTAAATTATTTCTGTAATTTATTTTAATATATTCTTTTACATTCTGTTTCTTAATTCATTTTTACTGTTTCTTATTTATTGTTTTAATTAATCTGTTTATATCTATGTTGTTTATGCTTAATTATTTTATTGTTTTTATTAATTCTTTTAAAGTTATTTTATCCCCTGTGAACGGTCCTTCCAATTTGCTGGTATAAGAGATGTATATATATAGAGATATATATATATATATATATATTCTTTGTCTTGGATCCACACTCTGCATGCTACTTTTAGAATTTGGACTTCTCCATCAAACAAAGGGAAACATTCTAAATTTCATTCATTTTTATTTTTATTACTTTTTATTATTTGTATTTCTAATAGATCTATATATTTTGTATTTTTGTTTTACTGAGGATGAGGGAAAAAATTTCAAATATCCATATGATTTTTCTTTTTCTTTTTTTTTTTTGTTAAATCTATGCTTTTGGATTTTTATTTCATCTTTCTAAACAAAATTTGAATCCCTGTAGAAATATTTTATTTTTTTTGCTTGCTGGATTTCTAATACACACATATATATAGTTTGACTCTTCTCCCCTTTTTTTGTCATTTTATTCCTGAGATAAAAAAAATACATTAATTTAAGTTCCATTTTCTATACTGAGATTCATCCCTTTTTTTTTTCTTTCCTACAATATTTTTGTAGTCCTCTATTTTTTATGTTTCCTTATCCACGATATGCAGAGTAGTATTAGGCATGGAAAGTTTATTCATGGCTTCTTTAAAAGAAAAAAAAAGACATAGATTGGTTTAGAGTTGACACTTGTAGGATTGTGTTAATTACCTTGACTAATAGGATAGGACTATACACTAGGACGGAAAATATACATAAAAAAAATAGTGAGATTGGCCACCATTACCCTTTAAGAATTCTATCCACTTTTTTTTTTTTTTAGATTTAAACGAAGATCAATGGGTGTTGACAGGAGATGTTGAGATTAAGGAGAGGTGGAAGGCTTATTTTGAACAGTTATTCAACCCTGAACATGAACAAGATTTTCAAGGTCTTCATGCAACAAATAGTTATATCAGCTGGTCTAGGAGGATCTTGCATAGTGAAGTAAGAGAAGCCTTGAAGTATATGAAAGTTGGTAAAGCTTGTGGCCCGGATGGTATTCCTATAGAGGTTTGGAAGAACCTTGGAGAGGTAGGAGTTGTCTGGTTAACTAAACTCTTTAATGCTATTGTGAAAGAACGTAAGATGCCGAATGCCTGGAGGAAGAGTATCATGGTACCCATATATAAAAATAAGGGAGACATTCAATGCTGTACAAATTATCGGGGTATCAAACTTATGAGCCATACTATGAAATTATGGGAAAGGATTATTGAACACAGATTGAGGAAGCTTACAAGAGTTTCGGAGAATCAGTTTGGGTTTATGCCAGGGAGATCTACCATGGAGGCTATTTCTCTTCTAAGAAGAAAGATCTCCACATGGTATTTATTGACTTGGAGAAAGCCTATGATAGAGTACCAAGAGAAGTGCTATGGTGGGTTTTGAAGAGGAAAGGAGTCAGCGGCAAATATATCAACATCATCAAGGACATGTATGAGAATGCATCCACTAGTGTGAAAACACCTGGTGGAGACACTGAGGCTTTCCCCATTACTACCGGATTGCATCAAGGTTCGGCCATGAGTCCATATTTATTTACCCTGGTTATGGACGAGCTAACCAGAAGCATACAAGACGATGTTCCTTGGTGTATGTTGTTTGCTGATGACATTATTTTAATTGATGAGACTAGTGCTGGTGTAAACCGTAAGTTGGAAGTGTGGAGAAAAACCCTCGAGGATAAAGGTTTTAAGTTAAGTAGGAGTAAAACGGAATATATGCATTGTGAGTTCAGTCTAAGGAAGAAGCAGGAACATGAGGTTAAGTTGGATGGAGTTTTGGTTCCTAAAACCAGGCAGTTCAAATATTTGGGTTCGGTGTTCCAGAATGATGGCCGTATAGATGAAGATGTGGCTCACAGAATACAGGTAGGGTGGTTGAAGTGGAAGGGTGCGACTGGGGTTCTATGTGATAAGAAAATACCTCTGAAAGTGAAAGGTAAATTCTATAGGACGGTTGTTAGACCTGCGATGCTCTATGGTAGTGAGTGTTGGGCACCAACGGGACAACATTTGCATAAGATGAGTGTGGCAGAAATGAGGATGCTAAGATGGATGTGTGGACATACCAGACTGGACAAAATTAAGAATGTTCATATTCGACAAAAAGTCCAAGTAGCGGATGTCGGAGATAAGGTGAGGGAAGGAAGACTTAGATGGTTTGGGCATGTTTTAAGAAGACCTCCTAATGCTACGGTTCGTCAGTGTGAGAATTTATTGATTGAGGGGGCTAGAGGTCGTGGAAGACCTAGAACTGTGTGGAAGGAGGTGATAGCAAGAGACTTACATGCCTTAGATCTTGATGCGGATTTGATTAATGACAGACTTGAATGGAGAAGTAAAATCCGTGTCTTGGAAGGGGCCTAAGCTGGAGTATCTTTTTTTGGTGTCTTTTGAGCTTATTTTGTTGAGGATCCATACAGCCGACCCCAACTTGTTTGGGACTAAGGCTTAGTTGTTGTTGTTGTTGTTGTTAACTATTGCATAATTAAACAATATTGCTTATTCATCCTCATATTTCCTCAATTCAATTCAATCTTTAATAATAAATAAATAAATAAATATCATATTACATTAATATTCTACTAGTGATTTTCACTCTTTAATAGATCACAAAATTAGATTAAACTAGTATTATATTTTCAATTTTACTTTTTATTATTTAAATGTTATCGTATATAAATTGTATTGTAAGTGTGCTGATTATTTGATTGTTTTAGAAGTTTAATTGATTGAATATTGATTATAAAATTTTAAAATTAATAATTATTTATAAATTTAACAAGTATTGTTTTAATTATATACACATAACATAATAGAGCAGCAGAGATATATTTTTTAAAATAATAGATTCGATGGATTTTTTTTTCCATAATACTAAAAAAAGTTTTAATTTAATTGAAAATTAAATTTAAAATCATTTGTGTTAATTATGAATTGAATATTTGATGATTGATTATTACAAACATTTTTTACATTTCATTTAAATCAATTAAGCAATGATAATTCTTTTAGTATTTAGTTAAATTGAAATAATAAATAATAAAAAGTTTATTTTAATATTTTTATTACGCAAGTCTGTTATTCATATAGTACAATATTATTATGAAAGATAAAATTTTGACCCTTCTCACTAGAATTTTGGTTTCGCAGCTGACTGCTAATTTTCACTGTTGTTAATTTGTATATTGTTTTAATTTATCTTTTTACTAAAAATTCATAAAAGCTTCTACGGCGACTCAACATTCTTATAAAGTTTGTAAACTATTTACATGAGATTTTGGCTCCTAAAATATAACTTATAACGTTATATATATGAGAGAGAGAGGTTGTTGACTCCTTGAATAATAATTTGTTTCTTCATATATATGAATAACATTTGATATATAAAATATGTAACTATTGCAATAATCATTTTAAAAATATTATCATTAAATATATCTGAAATCAAAATTTTCAACTTAAAATAATTTGACAACTTGTCGCTTAATATTTTTAATATTTTACTTTATTTTACTTAACAAGATAACTCAAAAATTTTGACTTAAAATTTTTATTAATTAGAGTAAATCATCAATCTTTAAATAGTATTGCAATTTAGAAACTTCAATACTTATATTATTGCACTAAAAATTTAACTGTTAGACTTTCAACACTTAATTTTAATTTTCAATTTTATAAAATACCATCTGAATCTCATCCTAAAAAAATCTTTTTTGACTCCTTAATTACGGTTAATTTCACCATGGCTAGCACAATTAATCCTCTTAATTATAGGCAAATAGAGTACAAATCCATATTCTGTCGACAAATATCTATTATATTTAGGTTTGAAAATTACATCTTTTAATTAAGTAATATTTATTGTTATCAGATAATATGACTTTAATAATTACAAATGAGGTTAAGTTGAAACTTTTATATTATAATATCTCGAAATGTCTTTTTTAATGGCTTCGATTAATTTAATAAGTATTTTATTTACATCCATTGATTAAATTCTCAATTTAAATCGTTCAAAAACAAATTCAATTTAAAATGAAGGAAAAGGAATCCTTATCTGCTTATTTAAAATAAATTTTAGAAAATTTTTTTTATGAAGTATTAAATTATTGAATAATGAAACTATATCAATAACTCATCTAAAAGAAAACTATATTAATAATTATTTAACTAGACTGATTTCAACAACTTTGTGAGCAATTGCTTACTTTATTTCTTTATTCTAAGAAATGTTCTACTATTGTCTTTTAAAGAAATAATAATATTGAATGATTAATGGACTTAATCAATAACTTGGATGTTTAATTGTTAATTAATATCTAATAGTTCGTTTGATTGCACAAACATCTTAGAAAAATTAATTATATAATTCTATTTAATTAATAATTCTACATTTATTTGTAAATAATTTATGTAAAATAAAATACTGAGCTCACTAAATTTTACTAATTAATTAGTAAAATATTTTATTTGAAGGAGAATAGAAAAATATTTTACTGAGAAAGTGAATTGAGGAGTCAACATGTCAAAAGATAAATATATTCTTAATTTAAAATATAATAAAATAAGAAAAACATGTTATAATAATGGTTTATGCATTACTTCAAATTTTTATGTAAAGTTGAGGTACAACCAAATAAATTTTTATAATAAATTTTTTTAGTATTTTATTGTATATTTCAAATACAGTAATATAATTTTTTCTAATAATATACAATCATTATAATATATATCTATAAAATATATTCTTAGTAATCAACTTTTTAAA
This sequence comes from Garcia nutans, assembly GCA_947685225.1. Lineage (NCBI taxonomy): Eukaryota > Viridiplantae > Streptophyta > Magnoliopsida > Malpighiales > Euphorbiaceae > Garcia > Garcia nutans. Next base: position 54,330,918 of record CANTUV010000007.1, read on the forward strand.
TAATTTACCAAGCGCATTGTAAAGTTTAATTATTTATAATTTAACACAACCCCCTCTCTCTCTCTCTCTCTCTTCAATCATCTTAATTAGGTGGTGATTCATTTCTATTATTTTACTTAAATTTTATACTTAATAAACACAAATCTCTTCACATTTTTTTAATGCGATACTTATCTTGAACGAGTATTTAATTTTATTTTCTTCAATAATTCATGAGCTTGTATTCTGATTTTGGATTTTATATAAACAAATTTGGAGATATTTAAAGATATAATGGTCAATTTGCAGTTTAATAATTATTGAACAGAGTATCAGTAGTTGACAATTTTAATGCTTTATCGAAGCTATCGAATGAATTTAAGCCATTAATTGTTATTTTTCTTGATATATTTTTATGTTTTATTTTTAGCATATAAATAAATATTGCAATAATTATAAAAAAATAAATTCAATAAAGTTAAATAACTTCAATTCATTATATATAAATATATGATTAATTAGATGCAAAATGAAAATTTCAATCCTAAAAAAATTCACCAAATCAAACTATAGTATCTTTTTTTTTGTGTGCATGAATAAGCCATGAGTGACAATTTATAATGCTTACAATACCGGATGTTATAAAATTCTGTCTGTTCCACTTTAAATATTATTTTAGAAATAATTACACAAAGTAAAAAAATTATTAGTAATTATAAATTTTATAAAAAATTTATAATATTTTATTTAATTATCTATTCCAACTATTATCTCTTTATTAATTATTAACTTTATTTCATAAGGATAAATTTAAAACTTTATAATTAATATTACTTTAAATTTAATAAAGTGATAATTGAAGTGAAATAAAAAAAATTACATGATATTTGAAGTAAAAAGGAGGAATTATTATTTTCCTTTTTTTTAATCCTATTTGACTTAAAATTGAAAATTAAAAATATATTAACAATTAAAATATATTTATTAATAAATTGTAAATACAAGTAAAAATAAATATTTTATAATATTAAATTAACATGGGAGTGATTAGAAGACCAATCAGGATTGACACTGGACAGATAATTTTCATTTCCCTCATGGATTTACCCTGAGTGGGCAGTATTCTCCATATTTTTTTCTCCATGGAGATGGGAATGGAAAGAAAACTCCTTTTGTTGACCGGAGCAAAATGGAGACGAAAATTGCATTATCAGCCCTTGCCTTGTAGAGACCCAATTTATTTTATAATATATATATTATATTATATTGCAATATACATATTATCTATTATAATATATATTATCTATTGTATTATGTATGTTGTATTTTAATTATTTTCATATATAGACGAAATTTAACTTAATATATTTTAGCTTGTTGCATTTTTAAAATTTATTGTGTATAATTATTCTGATTATTATTTTATAGTGTACAATTATTATAAATTATTAATTTTTTATATTATTAAATTTTAATTTAGAAAAATAAATAAATTATCCGCTAGTGTAATACCCTTATGCCCAATATACGTACACCATATATACTCGCTATATGTAATATATGTATAGAGCATACAAGAATGTCATAATCCATTTAAACAAAACAAAAACTTCACTTTTAAAAACCTGCATAACTTAAAACATTCAATTAATAATATATAAATAGTAAATAAAACAATATTTGTTAAAACATATATATATATATATACATACTTCATTATCAAAGATTTATTCAAAAATATTTTTGATAGTTTACGGAATATACATAAATACATGAAATCAATATGTACAAAAATATAAAATTTATACATGCTGACAGTTCGTCTCTAATCTTGATGTCCAATAATTAACTCTGCAACTCAAAGGCTAAAGCCTAGACTCGATTTGGTCTAGAAGAACTCTCCGGTTCAACCGAATTTACCCTGTCACCTGCGCGATGAACCACAATCGCGCTAAGCCAAAAGCTTAGTGGTACAAACTTTGATAACAATATAGTTCAAATGCAATGTCAATGCACAATACATAAGGATATCATATCTCATAACATTATATCTCATTATATTGCTCAATTGTTCCCCAATTCATAAGAATATCATATCTCATAGCATTATATCATTATATCTTAATAAATTATTCAATTATTCCACAACTCATAATTCACATTCAAGCAAAGATAAGCATGGGCCCAAAATGATCTAATATGTTATTCAAATTTCAGAGTTACTGTTTTGGTCTATAATGACACCTTATGTCTAACCCCGTAGGTAATATATCCATGGGTTAATCCAACTAGGACTGAGTTTACGACCAAGTCATTTCACTCAGCCTAGCTTTAAGGATTTATTTACGAGGTTTACGACCCAGTCATTTCACCTAAAAAATATTTTTACAATGACGCCCAGCATCTAGCTCATAGATAATTTTTAGACATGCTGCCAAACTCAGAACTCTGAAAATTGAATAACATACTAGGCACACAGTTTATTTGTATTTCTCATTTATGCTGGTATCAATTTATTGTATTATGTTTCCATATATCTCATTTCATAATCGAATCCTTTCTCATTTTCTCATGATCACTTTAGGCACAACACCTCAAATATCTCACTTATATCATTATAGTCATTATCAATGACTTTACATACCATCTTTAATGTACACAAAATAATTTACATTATCCATACATTTTGGATCATTATCATATTTTACACCAAGCCCACACTATACATAATGCATTTGTGATATTATACAAATCATAGCATATTATTCATGCACCAATCATGTAGTAACTTAACACATTTACCAACCAAATTTGTTAAGTCTCAATGACATGTAAATATAAATAATTATTATAAGTTTGTACTTACCTCTAAGAGAAATAAAAACCACTTCAATATCCTCTTCTAAGATATCCCTCAACACTTGGATTAGGGTAGCTCAAGTCTCTTCAAAGCCTAAACCAAATGTGAATATAAATAATCACTAAGTGATACACAAAGAAAAAAAAAAGGAAAGGAAATATCTAGGCAAACTCTACACATGACACGCTCAACAACACGGGTGTATCCATGACCGTAAGCTAAACCCACAACACAGAAGTTTTAACACGCTCAATGACATGGGCGTGTCATTGCAAGTGTAAAAACTCCAACAACACAGTAGCTATGACATGCTCAGTGACATGGGCGTGTCACTTCACGTGTCAATTCTCCTCCAACACAGTAGCTATGACATGCTCAGTGACATGGGCGTGTTACTGCTCGTGTCAATTCTATAACAACACTTCTATAACAATACAGTAGCTATGACACACTCAGTGACATGGGCATGTCACTGCTTGTGTCACCAACACTAAAAACAGAACTATAGACATGCCCAAAGGAATGGCCGTGCCACCGGGCGTGTCAAGCCAAAAATCTGATATTCACACATAATTGCCACATCCAACTATTATCTTTCATTACCTCTTCAACTCCATACAAACTCAACCAAATCCACCTTTAAACTACATAATACTTATGTAAACATCAAAATAACTCAAACACAATCAACAATACACAATCATAACCATATTTCACAACTCAAAACTTACACAATCCACAACTCTTATTCTCTTCACCAAACTTAACCCTTTTCTTCAATCCAACCCTAAATTCATAGTTAACTAGACAAAATAACTTCAAACATACCAAAATCAACCATTAACACAAACCACACCAAACATCCAATTAACATATACCCAAACTTTAAAAGAAAATCAAAGAAACAAGTTGAAAACTTACCAAATATGGAGAAAATCCTTAAAATTCTAACTTGAACACTTGAAATCCTTTAATTACTTGAGTTAGCAAGAAGCAAAAATCTCTTTCCCTTTTTGATGATGATGATGGCCGGCCTTCAATAGAGAAGAAAGAAGAAGAAAATAAACATCAAAATAACTACTTCACTTTTAACCACACAAATCCCTACTTTTTCCTCTTTTAATCCCCCCTAGCGATATATTAATATAATATAATTAATCTCAAATATCCTCTTCCACTATCCATTAATTAATATTTAATTTAATTATTAAATATCATTTGACCTTATTAACATGTTGACTTGTATATAACATGTATATCTTCATATATATAACATATACACAATTCACTTTTTCCTTTCTTACTTAATCAAATATACACTTTTAAATCATTTAATTAAATTTTCAACAATTAATATTTATTTCAAAATTTTGGGATATTATTTGGAATATTACAGCGAGAGTCCTTGCAAAGGCAAAAACGAGGCAAATTTACTCATTTGAGGGGCAGAGGCAAAGACAAAAGTTTTTTGCTAATGCTGAGAACAGGGATGGGGATTGTCTCCATTCTCGCTCTGCATTATTGCCATCCCTAAGACCAACTCACTTGGGCATCTAAAGTTAGGTCTATTGTCATCTTTTACCTCTCTTCATTCAAAGCTAGTAAACCAAAATGAAAGCAAATAAGACTACAATTTTAATAATATCAACAGAAACATCAAACGCCACATCATGTCCGAACAATGCAGCCAATCTTTACAGGTCAATTAGACTACAAAAGTCTATACTAGAACAATCAGCAACTCATGAGAATCTAAGGATGAGCTGCTTCATTTTTCTTTATTTTTTTTCTTATACTTCCTATCAACTCCATTTCATCAGCTATTTATTAACAACATTTATTAAATAGTCTAAATTTAATGCAATTTCACTCTAAGTCTACAGTGAAAATTGCATCCAACATACAAAAATAATTAATGTGAAGAGAAAGAGAACAATTAATTGCATCTAACAAAAACAATTAATGAGAGAGAGTTTTCATTAGAATAAATGTACATAAATTTAATATATACAATATATAATGTGTGTATGAATATAAATTTAATATATATAATATATAATGTGTGTATGAATACATTATAAATTATACTTTAAAAAGTTGAATACAATTTCACTATAATAATTATATTATAGTTATACTACTGTAAAATTATATAAAATTTGTAATCTAAATAAAATAAAATTTTAATTTTAATCATGCTAATTATTACAATTTAACTAAATATTCAATCATCTATCATTAAAAAAATTATATAAAATTTATTTTCAGTGATTATTATTATTAATTTAATAAATCAATATCTATAACGAAAAAAAATCATTACATTGTCTTTGCAATTTAGATCATTAAATATATATAATTATTATTAGTAATCTAAATAATATCATAATTATTATAATTTAATTAAAATATTAAAATCATTTATTTATTAAGTGTGTATATATATATATATTAAAGTTAGATGCATTTGCATTGTAGATCTACAGTATAAGTACATCCAACAGATGACACATTTTCATCTACCACTTTATTTCTTTACTTATATTAGTGTTCTAAAATATTATGATACATTTATTATATAATATGTTAATATTTAGTTAAATTTAAGTATATGTTTATTATTAAGAATATTATATATGTCATATCTATTGTCAAATTATTTAGTGATCTTAATAAAAAAAAATATTTAACATGAACTATGTTTCCGTACGGAAATTTTTTCTTTATATTCGTATAAAATTGATTTAATTTATAATATTCATTTTTTTTTCATAATCTGCATCTGCACCAAATAAAATTTTCATTTTAATTTAATATTTTATGTTTCATTATCTAACATGAAGATTTATCATAATTTAATATAGTTTACAACTTTTAAGTAGTATATTTCTAATTAATTATCAGCATTAATTTTTAAAAAATTTTATATAATCTTAAATAAATAGCAAAAAAGAATAGGCAATATTATATTTTTTCAGTTAGTTATCCATTTAATTTTAAAAAATTTAAATAATCTTAAAATAATAAAAAAAATAGACATTATTATTTGATTAATAAAAAAATAATCCAATGCGTAGTGAATTTTTTTCTACTTATAATTTAAATTTCTTACAGCTAGAACAAGAACAACTTAAAAAAAATCAATTTTTTCATTTCCAATTTCAAAAATATTCACTTCTAAAAATATACAATTTTCTAAAATTATAAATTATTTAAAAAGAAAATTGAAAAAGTGATATTTTAACTATTATAATCTTGTTTCTATTAAACTAACAGATCATACCACAAGAGCCAACTTCATTTAAATAAAAAAAATTAAAAAAAAAAAAGAAAGACATTCACAAGCACTAAATAATAAAAGGCTAAAAATCAAATGACACTTTCAAGGAAATGAAGTGAACATGTTCATTGGTATAGTTAAGCTAAGCTGTCAAAGCATATGCTGAAGCATTTTAACTTAATTAATTAATTTAGGTTAGATCGGTAGAGATTTTATATGCCTTCAGTTTTATATTATAGTTTGGGGGAAAAATATATAAACAGTCTAAATTTAACTACTCAATCGCCATAGCGTCACATGGTGTAATTTATCTATTTCATCATTGTTTAATTTTCTTGTTCTTTCTCACTACTCATTCATTAGGATCCATTCACCATTGTTACAATCCATTTCATATGATAATTAGCAAATTCAAAATTTTCATTTCTATATAAATATAATAATTGAATTCTCAACTTATTATTATTATCATTATTATTATTATTATTATTATTATTAAATGAGTATCAAAATGACTTTTCAAATATGGATTACACTAGTCAACCCTAAAACATATAAAAACGTCAAAAAAAAAAAGGAAATTTAATAAAACTACACTCAAAAGGAGTTTTTTTTTAAAAATACGGAATATTTAAAAAAATACAAAAATATGGAATGTCGTCATCCCCATAAAAAGCTCTCAATTTTTTAAACATATATATTTTTTATATTTTATAGATATGTTATGCATATATTATAAAATATTTTCAAAAAAATAAAAATAGAATTTATTTCAAATACTGTTTTGTAAAACAATAGATTTAAGAGAAAATAGCATCATTTTATAAAAATTGCTCAAGAAAAAATCGTAATAATATTATTTTATAACATTGTTTTATATTTATGTTATAGATATATTGTGTATTTGTTATGGATATGTTATGTTACAGCCTTTATATATATGAATATGTTATGTATATAGTGCATATATATTATATTTCATCTTTTGTATATTGTTCAACATTTTTTTATTATTTAATTATAGTGTGTATATTATGAATATATTATCTTATAATCTTTGCATGTTAGTTAATTATAGAAAATATGTTATACATATGTTTGTGTATATGTTATAGATATATTATGTACATGTTGTGGATATTTTATGTTTTAGTCTTTATATACAAACAAATAATATAAATACAATTCAAAATGAAATAAATACAATTAAAAAGAAAGGACATTGTCAATTCTAAAATGACAAATTGATAAGAATAACCAAAAAAAAATATATAAAAGAAAAAAATTATTATTGAAACATTATATCGGTACTATCCATACTACCACACTTATTGAGCTCCATACTTGAACACTGCATATTGTGACACGATATCTAACTCATAAGTCAGCATAGTTACTCGAGGTCGTCCAAGCTCCCTTACATGGCACCTTTGCATCTAATATAAATGTTAGATGACTTGAGAGAGTCCAGTGATACTACCCTTTCTTTAACCGAGATCATGAATCGAGCTCAATGACCAGTTGCTCCTTAGGCGGAATCTCAAGAAGACTCAATCTTAGCTCTGGGCACCCCCTGCCCTACCGAGTTCCCTAGACATCCTCTGACACAGCAGGCGCACAGTCTCGATGTGGTAGGCACACAGTCCCGACATTCCGAATATTCTCTGATACATGCAAATTTTATCCCTCGTGCACCATCTATATATAGGGGCAGACCCCCACAGGTATGGGATCCTCTCTGATCTCCACAATGTCTCTCTTTACATTCAGATAGACTGAGCACTAACTTAGGCATCGAAGCCTCCCTTGCAAAACCCAATCCGACTCTCCCTCATGTCTCGCAGATTGGAACCCGAGCACAGGTAGCACCCGAGCCCAAGCTCAGAGAGCTAGGATGACCCCTTGAGGTAGCTTTGTCATCAGTGGTGCAATGATTGTGTACAAGCTATTCCCTGATAGAAGCAATGGAGCCTCAAGTACATCCCACAGCTCTTACAAAGAAAGCACTCTAATCGTGTGATACTTTAATAGTTTATATTATAATGCCTTGTGCCACTGGCGCTTAAAGTGCCCCTACGAGCCCTATGTTATCTCAGTGTCCTCGCACTCCCACGTGTGACCTAAGCTATCATAGCGCTCTTACTGCGTACCGAGCTTTGATCACTATGATCGAGCACTGAGGTAAGCACTCTAGCTGTGCATCAATTTTCACTATAACGCTATTTGTAGGTTCATATTTTTAATTCAATGTTAACTCTTTATTACTATGTATGGTGCCTTTACAACACACCAAGCTCATCATAAGCAAATGAGCTAATAACAACTATGAATTCAACTAAAACCAAGTAGTATAAGAAGCCTTCTGCTTATAATATCAAGCTGTTTAGCGCCTTCTCACACATTTGTCTTATTTTATTCATGATATCATATTGTTTAATGGTTTATAATTTACCAGTTTACTTATAGCACATGCGCGTACCTTTTATTATGGCCCCCTTGTTGAGGGTCGAGCTTTAATGCTCCAACTGAGCACCAATGCTCTAATTATATGTTGCAGTTTGTATTCATCTTTACAATTCTATAAGTTTGGAAGCTCATGTAATATCACTCTGTATGTGTTCCAAGCCCCACTTATCTGATTTTTTATTATTGTACAAGAGACATCTATATTAATGTACATAGTCAGGTGTTGTGCCAGCCCTCTGAAATCCAGCCTGGGAGACTACTTGAAATAAATGTTCAAACAATAAAGGGATGCACTGACACACCCGATATCCAAGCATTGACACCCCTGATATCTTAAGAAGGGCATCCCTAAAAGCTGATTGTAGTGCCAAATTGGCATTCAAGTTAAGTTCATCAAAGAGAAACTTCATACTCCCACGACTATGATCACACTAACAGCACGGAAAAATGTCTTGCATTATGAATAAACCAAGAATCTAGTTGAATGCAGAGCTCGAGCAGCTTCGCTGAGTTCTCAAGCCAATAGTCACCATAACACTCTTGTTTGGTTTGACATTTCACATAGCGTGTCTTTAATTAGGTGCTCACTCTTTATTCTCTAATTTTATAGTTTGCTTGGTTTCTCGGCAAGCGAGTGCTCATGACCAATGCCCTAAACATGTTAGTAAAAATGTGCCTAGGGCTCACTGTTGTGGGATGCTTAGGTGCATCTCATGTATAAACATTTTAACATCACACAGCATATCATAAGCTCGGTTAATATATAATTCATATAGCATATCACTCAACGAGTCAAATCAAACACAAATATTGAATTCGAGATCAAAAGAAAGACTTTTCATTAATAAAAAAAAGGTGTAGTACATGTATAGCCCGGTCCTTACAACTGTAAGGATTGAGCATAAGCACCCTATAGCTACTTTATAAATTTTAACTCCTAGACCTCATCATCCTGGACCTTGTCTTCCTGGTCCAGATCCTCCTCATCTTCTGCCTCTTGCTCAGCAGCTAGCTCATCGATGATTATCTCCATTATCTAGGACAAGTCCATGTCCGGGTACTCATTCTTCAACCGGTCAGACATAGCCTTTTCATAGGCATAGACACCCTGAGTGTAGCACCTATCGTTCCTCGCAGACTCAGCAATCAATCCTTGATGAGTGGCCTCCAGAGTATCCTCTGCCAGCTGTAGCTCTACATCCTTAAATTTTAAAACTTCTTTTGCTAGGCAAAGCTCTTCATTTTTGGCACTCAAAGCTTCTTTGGTTAAGCTAAGCTTCTCATTATTCTTCCTTAGAGCTTCTTGCACTTGTTTTAACTTTTCATCCTTCACTTTCAAGTAGTTCTCCAACTATTGTCTCTTTGCGGCCTCCTCATCATAGTTCCTCATTGCCTAAGCAAAATTGGCCTCTAGGCCCGCTACCCGATCTTTGATAGTATGCGCGAGCTGGGCAACCTGCAAAATTTCATTCAGTTTGTTTCCATTCTAAACCTTAATCCAAGTATAAATGTTCAGATTGTTCCTTACCATATGAGACATTGTCACCATCTCCTTAGCCATGTCGTCCGAGCTCTTTTATGCATTCACATGCCTCTCCTTCGAGATAGCCTGGTATATTTGTTTTAATACCTTTTATAGCCCGGCATCCTGGACTAAGTATGTAGCTTCATGCGGGCTGACTAACTTCTCATTTATCGCCTCCACTAGCTGAACCATGTTATAAAGGTGGGCTAGTCAACTAGTGGTTCATCCACCTCTCTCCGAGGCAAGTCTTCTTCCACTTGGGTTTGAGGTCGGTTCTCATCTACCCCTACCTGTTACAAGTGTTCTCCCCTTCTCTGTGTGAATTAGTTTCTAGCATTACCTCTTAGGGAGCCAAGTCTACCGTAGGCTCTTCTTCCAGAGCGAGATTGGTCTCGGTAATTCGCTTGCTCGGTTGCTCGCTAGCCATCTTGTCCTTCTTCCAAGCCTCTCTTCTTGCCTCCTTCTCGGTCAGGCATTTGAGTTCTTTACCCACTGACCTTGAGCCCATCTCTACTCAATCAAGCCACAAATTAACCAAATACTTTAACACATTAATTTTAAGCAAAAAACTAAGTATTCAAGAATAGAGCATACCTGTTTGGTCTTTTGGTCGAATCTCCTTTGGAACCCTCCCAAGGAAAAGTACTCCCTTATCAAAGCAATGACATTCCTCTTCTCCCTTAGAATGTCTCGCTCCACTATCTCAAACATAGCAAGCTCGTTCTCATCTAGCCTCCCCCTAGTCACTTATTCTCCACTAGGATTGACCCACTAAATATTTTAGTAGTCAAACCCCTGGCTATTCTCAAGAATGAACCTTTAATGCCTTTATTGAGTCCAGCTTTCCTACAAACATGCCAAGCCCAGACCTTCCTTGCAGGTACAGAAAATCTTCACCTGCTCCTAGGCATATTCTGAGCATACTGAAGGCACTCAACACTCGAGGGGTAGGCACAATCTCGAGCAACCCACAGAGTATCTCAAACCCCATATTGCTTGCCATGCATTTGGGCTGAGTTGATCGGGGGTGATGTTGTGGTATCTTAGGAAAGCTAGCTGGAAGAGGCGTAGAGGAAACCTAACCCCCGATCTCAGATCTTCTTCATAGATCATCAATTGATGTTCTGGCGGGTTGTCATAGGCTCGGGCATCCTCCTCCAGGACTAGCATCTTTTACTCCTCTGGCATTTGGTACTTCTGTTGGATTCCAGCAGATCTACCTCCATTAGTATGGATTTGATATCTCTTACCTGAGCTTTCTTAGAGCTCGGGTGAACTACTTGGACTTTAGCTACTTCTTCTTCCTCTTCATCCACTAGTTGAAACCATCTTCTTATCTTCAGCTCAGTTATTTTGGTCACCTCTGGCCTAGTTTTGACATTAATTCCCTCCCCCAGTATACTCGAAAAGCCCACCTCTCGTTTCTTCTCTAACACAGCCGAGCTGATGACTGCTGGCACCATTTTGCAACTAGAACTTTAAATGTAAAACTTAAAATAGAAACTTAAAACTAACCTCTGAAACTGAGCTCTTCAGCCTTTACTAGTCAGATGAACCAAGCTTCTCTCTTTTAAATCGTGTACCGAATGCTATCCTACTACCCTATATTTATAGAGTCCACTTTGCCCATGTGAACTGGCATCCCTCTTTAATGCACAGATGTTACGTCCCACCATCCAACCATTACCTTGGTTTTCAAAATGTCACTGCAGACCCTTAATTTTTTACCCGGTCCAGTCCAATATATTTTATTTAGTCCAAAATAATTTTTGTGTTGCCTAATATATTTTTTTGGTCCAAAATAATTTTTGTTATCTTAATTAAATAAATTATGCTTTAGTATTTAATTTTTATTAATAAAAAATAAAAATAAACAAATAAAAATAAAAAAATGAAAATAAAAATAAAAATCGGAGACGAAAAATTCGTCGCCTAAAACCAGCGCGCACTGCGGGCGAAATGATCGTCCGCAGGAATTTTATGTTGGCGATTCACCCACAGGCCAACCAGCTCGCCCGCTGCGGCATATTTTTTCGCCGGCATATTTTTTCGCCAGCGCATTTTTTCCTCCGGCAATTTTTTTTTTCAGCAGCTCAATTTTTCCGACGCAAATTTTCTGAAACATAATTCAATTAGGTTTCGGTTTCCTTTTCTTATCAATATTACTTGCCGCGATTAATTAAGAATAAACCATATGAAACCTCTATAAATAAGAACCAAAGGCAATCAAAAAAGGGGAGAAAAAATTGGACAGTGATGGAAACAACGTTGAAACCAAATCAGTGAAGGAAAATGAGCAATTCAATTTGATATTTTTTCTGGAATAGTAGGGACACGATTTAAGCAATTCAAAAGGCAAAGAGACAGGGCTTTGAGCTAGATCATCCAAGAAAAACAACAATTTTTGGAGGAATCATCAAAAGGAGGTATGTATTAAATTCTTTGGTTAATTTTTCACAGTAGCTAAAACTAGAAATTTGTGTTTTTCAAAATTTAAAATCTTAGAACTTTAATTTAGTTTTTCTAAAGTCAAAAACACTAATCCGTTGGTTTATTTTCCAAAAAGGATTAAAATTATTATTTTTACTTCTTCAAAATCTTAAAACTCTAATTTAACATATTTTTCAACAAAACTAAAATTTAATTCTGTTTCTTTCAAAACTTTTAACTTGGTACTGTTTCTTTCAAAAAGCCTTAAAAAACATCTTTTCTATTTATAAAAACTTTAAATCGCTTGTTTAAATCCATAAAATTATCAAATTGATTTTCAAATTCTAAAAGCCAATTCATCTCCCGAAACCCCAATTCAAAGCTTCTAAAACTCTAATTCAATTTCCAAACCTAAAATATTAAACTCTAACCCCTTTCAAACCTTAAACCCCTACCTTTTTCTAAACTTTAATCCTTTAAAACTTAAAAAACCATAAAACCACAAATATTTTGAATTTACACAGTAAGTTTGAAATCATCATTTAAAACCACAAATCAAAAGTATCTTAAAGTGTCCAAAACCCTAGTTTCATGATTTCACCATTCAAACCTTAAATTGGTTAATCAAAGTGTCTTACCAACCTTTTAAAACATAAAATCCTTAATCTATTTTAATTCTTTAAAAAGTCACAGTAACTTAAACCCATGAAAATCCAAAACCCCTAAACACATGAAATAAAGGATTCTAAATGGAAACAATAGCTATAAGTTAGATTTTTTTTATTTGCCTTATTCAATTCTATATTTGATTATGCATTGATTTATTTTATATGCTTTAATTTATTTTAAGTTCAATACTTCGTTTATTTAATTTATTATGGATGGATGTTTATTTTCCATTGATATTTAATACTTTTAATGAATGATTTTATTTATGATGAATGATTGTTTACTTTTATCAATTTATTTAGGTTTCTAAATGTTGTAAGAGGTATGTTTCCACTTGGTGGGTACCTCATTAGTTAAATATCATGTAATTTAATTTGCTTTTTCTATTTTAGAACCTATGTTAAGGGCATGTTTCTACCTTTCTGTGGGTGTCCTATTTAGGCATGTGATGTAAGGACATGTTTTCATCTTCGGATGGGTGTCCATTTATTTGTTTTGCTTGGACCTTGCTTTAATTTTATTATATTGATGCTTTCTTTTAATTATTGTGTGTAATATGGATAATATTATTATACTTAAGAATTTTATAATATTAAGACTTGTAAAGGAGGCCGGTTCCAATGAACCGGGCGTTGTGGGGGTGCTGGGCCATTTCTCACCTTCCCCACACGTGCCCAACTTTTCGAACCCATTAGGGGGTTGGGATTCCTTAGGAATCGAGTCATCCACCCCTTTCTTTTTTCCCTGCCCATCCAGGTGGTAACTCCATTTTCTTCAGACTTAGGTTCGTGTTCTCTAAGGCCCCGAGACTAAACAGTGTCGAAGTCGCAAGAACCATTCCACTGGGAGTGGGGGCGAAAATCCCCGCTCACAGTAGCGGCTCCACTGGGGATAAGAGAAGTTGATTCTGTTGGTCTTTATATTATTCTATTCTTTCTTATAATGATATTATCCATTGTATCATCTTAGATTACATTGTGTGCGTTAGTTAGGACGCCCATGTTACCCGTGTTATGTTATGTAAGGGATACCATACTTTCACTCAAGGTATGGAGATCGAACATGGAATAACCACTCATAGCCTCATACCATTCGGTATATACTTGCTATGGGAACCTAAGCCTTTTAACCCAAAGACTAAAGCTCATGTAATTGGCCTAGTTACTTTCCTTAGGTTTTACCCCAAATGCATGTTGTTTGACTATGGTTAGTTTATCTTAGTCTAAATCATGGCTTATTTGGTTTGTTCTTTTTCTAATATGACCTAAGTATATTGTAAGCTCAAAATAAACTTTTCTTTAAAGTCCAAAAGACCAAAGCTATTTTCAAAATTTTTCAAGATGGTCTTTGGACATAAGACTTTTCTAAAAACAAATCAAAAATTCTTTGGCCCATGGCCCAAGTACTAAGCCCAAAATCAATTTTTCTAAAATCTTTTACAATGGGCTTAGAAACAAAACTATTTTCACCCAACCTTTTCTTACAAAGAGCTTGCAAAAATATTTAGGTCAATTATGAAATACCAAAAATCAATTGTGGGCCTAGTTTACACTAAGAATAAATTAACCATGGGCTTGTTTTTGGCATGAATCATTAGTTACCTTTTTCAAGTGAGAAATCTATTTATAATAAACCTCTTAATTTCATTTTAATCCAATATAGCATAAAAGCTACTATAGTTGGTTGAATGGATTAAAACCTAATTAATGGGAATTACTATGAATGGACTTCCATTTTCGAAAATATAACTATTGGTTGAAACGTCCAAGGGAATTATTTGAAAGCAAGATGCCCCATGTTGGTATTTTGTTAACCATATACCTAGGAAAAGAGACTCGCCATTCGTGTGTGGATGTTATAAGGTTGGAAGGAGCGTCCTAATTATCCTTGTTTGTTGATTTTTTTTACATACATGCATACATTTGCATCTCATATCATTGATCCTCTCTGGCTCACAACCCTGGATTACGATAGTTCATAAGCTTACAATAATCCGACCTACGCCGGAGATAAAGTATCTAGCAACGACTCAATCACTTGCTCACCAAAAACAATGGAACCCGAACAAATTCAAAGAATGGTGGATGAAGCCCTCAATGCCAAAATGAAAGAAATAAAAGAGGCCCTAGCTGAGACCATGAAGAACCAATTGACTGCAATCTTAGAGAATCATGCCGAAGCATCTGCTAGCACTAAGAAGCCAAAGGATAATGGGAAGACTAAAGTTAGTGAAGTAGCTTTTGATGATGATAAGGTAATCATTGATGATGATGATTGGGCTCAATACTACCAAGATGTTCAAGAGAAGAAGAAAGAATCGAAGGTTGTTGAGAAAGTAACTATTGAAAAGACCGAGACATCCGATGTTGAAAAGATGATTGCTGATTTAGAAAAGAAATTTGAGAAGAAGCTGAAAATCGAAGAGATGTCTGAGATCGACAAACTATTTGAACAAGATGAAGAGGTCCCTTATAAGTTCAAGATACCTTCCTTCGCTAGATACAATGGTACTGGAAATCCTCATCTCCATGTGAAGCAGTATATCACTGCTATGCAGTCTGCCTGAGCAAATAAGGCTCAAACCCTAAGGTGCTTTATGCTCTCGTTGGACCCTATTGTCCAAAATTGGTTCAATACCTTAGATGATGGAACGCAAAAGAGTTGGGATCTGCTTTACAAAGCCTTCATCCAACAATATGGATATAATGTTGAAATGGAAGTTACCTTAATGGAAGTGGAGTCCATTAGGCAAAGGTCGAATGAGAATTTTGTGGACTATGTGAAGAGATGGAGAAATAAGGCTGCTTTGCTCAAGAAAAGGCCCGATGAATCCGATCAAATAAGGATGATCGTGAGAGGCGTCCTGCCCAATCTCCGTGAAAGAATGTCTCACACCCTTATAAGGGACTTCAAAGATCTTCTTCAAGCTGGTCTACAAATTGAAGAGTGGGAAAGGGAGAAGAATCGCTTTTCAATAAAAAGGAATGAGAAAGGGAACTACCAGTTGGGCAATCAAAGCACACAAAAAGAAGTTGATGTCAATACAACTGGTCAAGCAAATAGAAGGCACTTTTCAAATCTAGGGAAGCCTTTGTATTGGGTTTTCGACAAGCTACAAAAGAAAGGGTTGTTACAACCATTGGCTCCTCGACCTTTGCCTAGTCTATTACCCCTAAAATTTGATACTAAGGCTTTTTGTCAATTTCATCAGACTCAAGGACATGAGACTGATAGATGTACCCGATTAAGGCATGAGATCCAAGATTTGATTGATAGTGGCAAGCTACCCGAGCCGGATAAGCCCAACACCAAAGACAATCCATTACCAAGGTTCAATAGAGTACCTCCACCAGCAACCTTCATGGTGGGAAAAGGATTGGAAGAAGATTTTGTTTTATCATCCTTTTAAGATGGAAATATTGAAGATGTGAAAGGAAAAGAAGCTTAAACTCAACAAACTTTCCTTAGCTTGAATGTTGCTTTTCAATTTTACTTTCTTTAATATTTAAATTAGAACAATCATGTTTTTCAAATTTGTTTGAATAAATTACTTTTATCAAAAAATTTGTTGGTCTTTGTTCATTTTGGTGCTCAACCGATGAGGAATCTAGCTTGATAATTCATGAATTAATATATTTATGCATCATGACTTGAATGACTTTACTAGGTGAGGGAATCACTCTATAGCATTGAGTTGTGTATGCTTACTTAGAGAGGGCTCCTGCATAATTACCTCTATCTAGGTTCTAGTCAGTCTTAGAACATGCTTTGACAAACTTTTGAGGCGAAATTGAACTCTGCTTATTTAAGGGAGAGATGATCTAGGCATTGTTTGGTTAGCCAACAACTAGTATCCACCCTATTAAATATGAATCCCTAGTTGTCCCTTTGAGCCTTCATAAAATTTTAGCTTTCTTTTTATTGGCATATAACCCCGACAACCTACCCTAAGTTGTTGTGATACTTTTGACAAGTCTTATGATCACTAAGATGAAGAGGCAAGAAGATCAAAGAAAGCAATGATTAGTCAAGATCATGAAGATAGTTGAAGTTCTCAAGACCATAAGGGTAATTGAAGTTCTCAAGACCATGAAGATAGTTGAAGTTCTCAAGACCATAAGGGTAGTTGATGTTCTCAAGACAATGAGGGTAGTCGATGCTTTCAATACCTTAAGGGTAGTTGAAGTTTTCTTAATATCTCAAATATATCAACATCAGGGTAATAAATGATTTATCCCTATTAAAGAAGATTTATGTTCCTCCACTCATCCATTATTGGAAGCCCAAGTTGGTACAAACAAGACAACTCTTTTAGAGCTAGAACAAAAAAAACAAACAAACCAAACAAAAATAAGAGAGAAGAAAAGAAAACCAAAAAAAAGAAAAGAAAAGAAAAAGAAAAAGAAAAGAAAGAAAAGAAGAAAAAAGGAAAAGAGAAAAGGAAAAAAAACAATAAGAAAATAAAACCTAAAAAGGCAGTTTAAAAGGCCAACTGAGTTCTCTTTTACCTAAGGCATCAAAAGGCTTCCATTTGGTTTATAAGGACGGTTTGACTTGAATTGGTCCAACCCAACTAAAGATTCGATCAAAATCAAAGAAAAAGGAGAAAGACCATTCAGTTCTTGAAAGTTCTGTGTTTGACAGTCCTACAAGGAAGAAGCACAAAAATGATAAAATGCTCAAAGAAAAGGAGGAGTAAGAAAAATGAAAAGAAAGAAAAGGACAAGAAGGAAAGAAATGAATTTAGGCACCAAACTTTTTGCAAGGGCAAAGACTGTCCTGATCAAGATACAGATTAATGTCAAGAAGATAGAAGGAATTTGGAGTCTAGAAAGATCACTCCCAACTGCCTAAAGTTCAAACAAGAAATTTATAGTGTGAGGGTTTGTCCATTGTGTCACATCATCTCCAATCTCAAAATGGCCTTCATTTAACCCATGTCCCTTATAGACCCCATTTCAAGCCTATCAAAGACCTGTTGATCTCTCTTGGTAGGTAGAGTCTATTAGTGGAGATAGTTTGGATAAGCATGCATATGAGATAGATAATATTTAACCTCAAATGAGACTTTTGGCCTAGTAATGTGTATGTGCCTATCTGAAGTGCAACAATTCTTGCTTAAATAGAAATGATTCCCAAGTTTAGTACGGTAACTAGGGTTGTCATGTTATAGATATATTAATTTGGAAAATCAAGTCCTGAGGTACATTGACATTGATTTGGCAAAGCCAACATTTGATTTCAAAATCAAAATTCAAAAATTCAAAAAATATTTTGTCATACAAAGCCTTCAAGTTAAGGGAAGTATGTTGAACCTCCAGAGGACACATTGGGCAAAGGAAATGATTATTGGCAAGGTCATGAAGAAGCTATCAACTGACATGCTGAGACATAGTTTGAAATAGATGAATCCCTGACTCTGCTGCTTGGGGTCTCCATTATTCATATTTTCAACATTTTGAAGATAAAAGTCACAAATACAAAGCTTTCGATCATTCCAATGCAAGATTTGAGCAAGCGTCAAAAAGGAACCAACGAGAACACTTCTGCTGATCACCTCGGTCTGTGAGTCAATAAAACTGCTGTAAGTATTATTCATGCATATCATGCATACATGAGCATATCACATCGCACTTTCTTGTCTTGTGTTGTCTATTCCTTGGTAAAATGAACAGCAAACACCCTGTGAAGTAAAGAATCAAAAGAAGATATCAAATCAGAGGGACATAGAAAGCTCATTGCTTGAGAAAGCTCCAGTAATCTTGCAAAGAGAAGAAATAAGTGCTTGTGTGAAGAACTAGACAACAACAACATGAATCAGAGTCCGCATAGAAAAATCATGGGTTTGAGCCTACACAGGGGGAAAAGTTTCTCCTTTTCAATTTTTTGAGTTTATATATAAAACATTTTCAAACTCACTTGCAAATATCTCACCACGCAGGGGGAAAAGGAGAGGATATGAAGGGTTGTAATATCCCAAAGTATACCCTAAAAGTTTTGGAGTATTTATTGTTGAATTTGGATTTAGTGTATTTATTTTAGTGGTAAGAGAAGAGGTTTTGAGTAGAGTGTATATGTTGTATATATATTGGGATATATACAACATATACAAGTCAATGTATGAAGGGTCAAAGGAATTAATTAATTGGAAATGGAATTAAATATTTGGAAATTGAGTTAGTGGAAGTGGAAGAAGATATTTGCTTATTTTATTGCTTATATTGCTTGGTGGAGAGGATTTTGAGGAGAGAGAAGGTTGAGTGTTTGACTTGATTTTCTTTGTTTTCTTTCTTTCTTCTTCGTGTATCTTCTTCTTCTTATCCTTTTCTATGTTGGCCGACAGTTCCATAGAAAGAGAGCAAGAGAGAGATTTGATCTTCCAAACTCAAGATTGAAGGAAGTTTTCAAGTGATCAAGTTGGAAATTTAAGAGTTTCTTCATCTTTGGTAAGTTTTCCACTTGATTCTTTGATTTTCTTTGAGTTTGTGAGTTGAGGTTGTGGTTGATATGTGTTTGTTTGATTGTGGTGTGTTTAAGAGTGTTTGGTTCAATTAATTTTGATTTTGAGGTTAGATTGGAAAGAAGGAGTTAGGTTTGGTGTTGGAAGAGTAAGAGTTGTGTTGATGATTATGATTTGTGTTTGATGTATGTTTTGAGTTATTTTGGTGTTTTTGCAAGTTTGTTATGGTTTTTGGGTATGTTTAATTAAGTTTGTTTGAAGTGGAAATGGTGGACGTAAGAGGTTTGTTGGATGTGTTGTTGTTGTTACCGGAATCAGGATTTTTGGCCTGACACGCCCATGAGCACGGCCAAGTCTTTGGGCGTGTCAATGGTTCTGTTTTCTGGATGGGTGACACAAGCAGTGACACGCCCATGCCACTGAGCATGTCATAGATACTGTGTGGGTGAAGGATTGACACGGCCATGAACACGCCCGTGTTGTTGGACGTGTCAATGTTTCTGTGGGACAATGTATTACACGTTCAGTGACACGCCCGTGGTTCTAAGCGTGTCAAAGCTTCTGTGTTGTGGAGTTAGGGCACGGTCAGGGACACGCCCGTGTTGTTGAGCGTGTCATGTTTAGAGTTTGCCCTAGTTGGTTCTTAGCTTTATTATCTTATGTGTATCTCTATGTGAGTGTGTATTATTCCTTTTGGATTAGGTTGTGAAGAGGTTGAGTTGCCCTAACCTAAGTCTTGAGGATTCTTGGAAGAGGAAGTGTATAGATTGGTTTGAGTTGTTCTTGAGGTAAGTACAAACCCTACATTATTGCATACATTTACATGACATTGGGACTTAACACATTTGGTTGTAAATGTGTTAAGTAATCTATTGTATTGTTGATACATTTGCTTAATGCTATGATTTGCATAATGTGAAAGATATAATGATTGTATGTTCAATGCATTTGGTTATGAATACTTTAATGATGAATTGATTTAATGTGAATTGAGATATGATGTAATGTGAAGCCATTGTTGTTGGCTATGATAGTGCAAATGAAATGATTGGGGCATGGTTGCCTATTTGATTATGGAATATGAAATGAATTGAGAAGAGATTGATAAAGAGATAAATGAAATAATTGTGTGCTTAATATGTTATTCAATTTTCAGAGTTCTAGGTTTGGTGGCATGCCTATGAATCGCTAGATAGGTGAAAAGACCGGGTCGTAAGCCGAGTCCAGCTGAAAAATGTGAAATGTGATGTTTTTGGGGTGAAAAGACTGGGTCGTAAGCCTCAAAAACAAATTCTTAAAACTAGATTGAGTGAAAAGACTGGGTCGTAAGCTCAAATCTAGTTGATTATCCATGGATAAATGTATTGATGATTGTGATTATGGACCAAAGCAGTAACTCTGAACTTTGAATAACATATTAGTGTCTTTTGGGCCCATGCTTGTCTTTGTTTCAATGTGATTCATGAATGGTGAAACAATTGAATAAAATAATGGAATGTAGTGTTATGAAAAATATTGATATATCATTTATGAACATTTTCTTTATTGTTGAAATGTGTGACATTGACATTGCATTGAAACATATTGTTATTGTGGTTTGTACCACTAAGCCATTGGCTTAGCGCGATTGTGGTTCATCGCGCAGGTGACAGGGTAGAACCAGAGAGTTCAGCTAGACCGAGTTGAGTCTAGATTTTGAAGTGTTGATTGTGGGCTTAAAGATCAGAGACGAACTGCCAAACATGTATAAACTTTATGTTTTGTAACTATTGATTTTGATGTATTTATATATGTAAATACCGCTATATTTTCCACTACTTAATAAATAAATGTTTTATCTATTATGTTTTATAATGTTGTTAAATTGAAAGATTTGTTTGTTTAGTAAACCGTGGCACTCCTATATTCGGTATACTTATATTACAGGTGTAGTAGTATGTAGTGTGCGTATACGGGGTATAGGGGTGTTACAAGGCTAGCTAAAAAGGGGTAAATTTTTGCTAAAGTGCAAAGGAAGAACAAAAAAGAATGGAATAAAAAAAAGAACATTAGAATTCTCAAAAGAATGAAGATGCATAAAACAAAAGATCAATCCAGCTAAAATAGTTGAAACCAGGGTAAAGACCCGACCTCCAATGGATAAAGATCCATGTTTCAAGGGTAAAGACCCGATCTCCAAAGGATGAAGCTCCATTTTCAAGGGTAAAGACCTGATCTCAAAGGATGAAGATCCACTTACAAGGGTGAAGACCCAATTTCAAAGGATGAAGATCCATTTGCAGGGTGAAGACTCGATGTCAAAAGATGAAGATCCATTTTCAAGGATGAAGACCCGATCTCAAAGGATGAAGATCCAATTTAAGGGTGAAAATCCACAATGCATAGAATAACCGGAGCAGTCAGATTTTTCAAATGATAAAAGGTCAGTCAAACTCAATCTCGGGTCCAAGCATCCAAAATCAAATCAATTTCTGGTCCAAGTACCCAAATCAAATCTAATCTCGGGTCCAAGTACCCAAATCAAATCAATCTCGGGTTTAAGTACCCAAATTCAATCCAATCTTGGGTCCAAGTACTCAAATCAAATTCAATCCAATCTTGGGTCCAAGTACCCAATCTCGGGTCCAAGCACTCAATCTCGGGTCCAAGTACCCAAATCAATTCAAGCTCAGGTCCAAGTACCCAATCTCTGGTCCAAGCACCCATTCTCGAGTCCAAGTACCCAAATCAATTTAAGCTCGAGTCCAAGTACCCAATCTCGGGTCCAAGTACCCAAATCAAATTCAATCTAATCTTAGGTCCAAGTATCCAATCTCGGGTCTAAGTACTCAATCTTGGGTCGAAGTACCCAATCTCGGGTCCAAGTACCCAAATCAAATCCAATCTTGGGTCCAAGAGCCCAATCTCGGGTCCAAGCACCCAATCTCAGGTCCAAGTACCCAAATCAAATTCAATCAATCTCGGGTCCAAGTACCCAAATTAGATCAAAATCAATTCGAATAGGGTCCAGAACCCAAATTTTCCCTTAGATCCAGAACCTAGAATTATTCTTGAGTCCAAAACTCGAACCGGGTCCAAAACCCAAAATTTTCCCTTAGGTCCAGAACCTAGAATCTCTTCTAAGTCCAGAATTTAGGTCGGGTCCAGAAGCCAAATTTACCATTAGGTCCAGAACCTAGAATTATTTCTAAGTCCAGAACTTAGCTCAGGTCCAGAACCCAAATTTTTCTTAGGTCCAGAACCTAGAATTATTCTTGAGTCCAGAACTCGAACCGAGTCCAGAACCCAAATTTTTCATTAGGTCCAGAACCTAGAATGATCCTTGAGTCCAGAAGTCGTACCGGTTTTAGAACCCAAATTTTCCTTAGGTCTAGAACCTAGAATCATCCTTGAGTCCAGAACTCGAACCGGGTCCAGAACCCAAATTTTTCTTAGGTCGAGAACCTAGAATTATCATTGAGTCCAGAACTCGAACCGGGTCCAGAACCCAAATTTTTCTTAGGTCTAGAACCTAGAATTTATCCTTAAGTCCAGAACTCAAACCGGGTCCAGAACCCAAAACCTCAACCATCTCAAAAAATTAAGAATTATTGCTTTTCACTCTCTTTCACTAAAGATTCAGATTTTTCAAGCAGGGGGAAAACTGTAGAACCTTAATTTTTGACCCGGTCAGGTCCAATATATTTTATTTAGTCCAAAATAATTTTTATCTTGCCTAATATATTTTTTTGGTCCAAAATAATTTTTGTTATCTTAATTAAATAATTTTTTCTTTATTATTTAATTTTTATTAATAAAAAATAAAAATAAACAAATAAAAATCAAAAAAATGAAAATAAAAATAAAAATCGGCGACGGAAAAATCAGCGCGCGCTGCGGGGCGAAATGGCCCAAGCCTTTCGCCCTAAAGAATTTTTTGGGGGCTATTCGCCTACAGGCCAACCAGCTCACCCACTGCCGCAATTGACTGCAGCAGATTTTTTCGCCAGCTCATTTTTTCCTGCTTCAATTTTTTTTTTGGCAGCGCAATTTTTCCGACGCAAATTTTCTGAAACCTAATTTAATTAGGTTTCGGTTTCCTTTTCTTATCAATATTACTTGCCACGATTAATTAGGAATAAACCATATGAAACCTCTATAGATAAGAACCAAAGGCAATCAAAAAAAGGGGAGAAAAAATTGGACAGTGATGGAAACAACGTTGAAACCAAATCAGTGAAGGAAAAGGAGCAATTCAATTTGATATTTTTTTCTCGAATAGCAGGGACACGATTTAAGCAATTCAAAAGGCAAAGAGACAGGGCTTTGAGCTAGATCATCCAAGAAAAACAATTTTTGGAGGAATCATCAAAAGGAAGTATGTATTAAATTCTTTGGTTATTTTTTCACAGTAGCTAAAACTAGGAATTTGTGTTTTTCAAAATTTAAAATCTTAGAACTTTAATTTAGTTTTTCTAAAGTCAAAAACACTAATCCGTTGGTTTATTTTCCAAAAAGGCTTAAAATTATTATTTTTACTTCTTCAAAATCTTAAAACTCTAATTTAAAATATTTTTCAACAAAACCAAAATTTAATTTTGTTTCTTTCAAAACTTTTAACTTGGTACTGTTTCTTTCAAAAAGCCTTAAAAAACATCTTTTCTATTTATAAAAACTTTAAATCGCTTGTTTAAATCTATAAAATTATCAAATTGATTTCCAAATTCTAAAAGCCAATTCATCGCCCGAAACCCCAATTCAAAGCTTCTAAAACCCTAATTCAATTTCCGAACCTAAAATAGTAAACTCTAACCCCTTTCAAACCTTAAACCCCTACCTTTTCTAAACTTTAATCCTTTAAAACTTAAAAAACCATAAAACCACAAATATTTTGAATTTACACAGTAAGCTTGAAATCATCATTTAAAACCACAAATCAAAAGTATCTTAAAGTGTCCAAAACCCTAGTTTCATGATTTCACCATTCAAACCTTAAATTGGTTAATCAAAGTGTCTTACCAACCTTTTAAAACATAAAATCCTTAATCTATTTTAATTCTTTAAAAAGTCACAGTAGCTTAAACCCATGAAAATCCAAAACCCCTAAACACATGAAATAAAGGATTCTAAATGGAAACAATAGCTATAACTTAGATTTTTTTATTTGCCTTATTCAATTCTATATTTGATTATGCATTGATTTATTTTATATGCTTTAATTTATTTTAAGTTCAATACTTAGTTTATTTAATTTATTATGGATGGGTGTTTACTTTCCATTGATATTTAATACTTTTAATGAATGATTTATTTATGATGAATGATTGTTTACTTTTATCAATTTATTTAGGTTTCTAAATGTTGTAAGAGGTATGTTTCCACTTGGTGGGTACCTCATTAGTTAAATATCATGTAATTTAATTTGCTTTTCTATTTTAGAACCTATGTAAAGGGCATGTTTCTACCTTTCTGTGGGTGTCCTATTTAGGCATGTGATGTAAGGACATGTTTCCATCTTCGGATGGGTGTCCATTTATTTGTTTTGCTTGGACCTTGCTTTAATTTTAATATATTGATGCTTTCTTTTAATTATTGTGTGTAATATGGATAATATTATTATACTTAAAAATTTTATAATATTAAGACCTGTAAAGGAGGCCAGTTCCAATGAACCGGGCGTTGTGGGGGGTGCTGGGTCATTTCTCACCTTTCCCACATGTACCCAACTTTCCGAACCCATTAGGGGGTTGGGGATTCCTTAGGAATTGAGTCATCCACCCCTTTCTTTTTTCTCAGCCCGTCCAGGTGGCGACTCCATTTTCTCCGAACTTAGGTCCGTGTTCTCTAAAGCCCCGAGCCTAAACAGTGCCGAAGTCGCAAGAACCATTCCACCGAGATGGGGGCAAAAATCCCCGCTAACAGTCACCTTACCTCCGCTTGATATGTGTCCTTCTAGATCTCAACTGACTCCTCTTGGCATAAATGCCAAGACTTCTCTGGAGGGACTAGTGGTACTATCCATACTACCCCCACTTACCGAGATCCATGCTTGAACACTGCACATTGTGACACAACATCTACCTCATGAGTCAGTATAGTTACCCGAGATCGTCTGAGCTCCCTTGCATGGCACCTTTGCATCTAACATAAATGCTAGATGACTTGAGGGGGAGTTTAGTGATACTACCCCTCCTTTAACCGAGCTTATAGACTGAGCTTCATGACCAATTGCCCCTTAGGTGGGCTCTCAAGAAGACTCAACCTCGGCTCTAGGCACCTCTGTCCTGCCGAGCTCCCTAGACATCCTCTGACATAGTAGGAGCACAATCCTGATGTGGTAAGCCCATAGTCCTGATGTGGCAGGTGCACCATCCCAACATTCTAAAAATTCTCTAACACATGCAGATTTTGTCCCTCGTGGACTATCTATATATAGGGGCAGACCTCCAAAGGTATGGGATCCTCTTTGCTCTCCATAATTATTCTCTTTACACTCAGACAGACCAAGCACTAACTTAGGCATTAGAGCCTCCCGCGCAGAGCCCGATCCGCCTCTATCTCCTGTCTTGCAGGTTGGAGCCCAAGCACAAACAGCACCCGAGCCTGATCATAGAGAGCTAGGATGACCCCCTAAGGTAGCCCCATCATCAATATTGAATATGTAAAATGTGTTATAGTTGAAGAATAAAAAAACTTTAACATTACAATTTGAATACTACTAAAATAATAAAAAAAAAAGAAAAAAAATTGCAAACACAATAAGGAGATGTACAAATCTTATATTCCTCAAAATCTACAATAGTGTGGAGCCATTAGGAAAGTTCAAAATGTGAAAGAAAGCAATAATAGGTACAATAAAAAATTGAGAATGTGAAAACGTGGGACACAGTTAAAAAAATTCCTAATTTTGAAATAAAAAAGAAAAAAATGAAAAATGAAAAAAAAAAGTTAAAAAAGAAAAAAATATATCTACTGCATTTTTTAAAATAAAGTTTAAAAAAATAATCCGTATAATTTCCTCAAAACAATAAGTTCTATAACATATAAACAACATATAAATGTAAAGGTTTCAAATCAAGCCCAAATACTTGTAGAAAAGTCATTTTATGCATTGTCTCCATAATCATCCAAGCAACCTTACATCTCGCTCCAATAATATTTTGTCTCACCAATGAGTGATTCTTCTTAGCTTATAACATAAGTCATCTTTAGCAATTCATTACAAGTTCACATGACATGAAATTCTCGCCGCCTTTAGAAAATAAGATTCAATTACCTCATGAAACCCATCACGATGGGTTGGGCCAAGTTTTCAAGTGAGTTTTGATAAAGAGATTTTTTTGTTTAATTAATTTTAACCTTTGTAGTTGGCAAAAAATAATTTTTTTATGTTAATGATAAGTTTAAGGATGAATGACAATTTTATGTGCATGAGCAAATAATCACATGACATCTACAATTGCAATAATTATTACAACCCTAGAAAATAGTATTTATAAGGGAGCTTTGACTTTGGCCTAGTAACCACACTATTGTAACCAAAGGGCCAAAGTCAAAGCTCACTTGAAAGCCAACTAGGACATCAATCAAGAAACACATTCATTCAGAATAACTAATGGAAATGAGACTAAAAATAACCTCCAACTAACCTATTGAAAGCCAAAGGGCACAAATCTCCAACTAACCTATTGAAAGCCAACAATAAACATCAATCAAGAATCACATTCATTTAGAATAACTAATGGAAATGAGACTAAAAATAACTTGCAATATTCAATTGCAATTAAAAAAAAGAAAAGGACAAAGAGAAGAAGATAAAATTAATTAATTAGACCAATTTTATGTACTTAGGTGAGAGCTCGCTCAAGTGATATTCTGAGTGTTTCTGCTTATCCCATTTGAATAGAAATTAAAGCCATAAGTAGTTTATACCTTTGGTTATAAAGGGCTTTAATTAACCAATTTTAGTTAATTAATTACCAAATAGAAAAAATAGATAAAGTGAAGAAAATAATATATTGGGTGATTGCTTCCTCTTAACAAATGGTTGAAGGGCTTTGCCGCTTCATAACTCCACTTGATTATGCAATTAAGTGAAAATAAAATAATTGTAGTGATGAAAATTTATTCCAATGAATGAAGGAATAAAGAATTTAATTAATTTTTTGTCAAAATTCAATTTAGTAGAGTCTTGGAGTAAAAAAAATTGAGATCCCCTTGAACTGGAAAATAGACCACTATTTATAGTGGAAAAGGCTGGAAAAAATCGAACAGAAAATGCCCTTGAGCCGCAAGGGGCTCGTGGACCATTTTTGCCATTTCCGGCCCGTTTGACCTCCAATTCATGCTATTCAAGTTGCATTGGGTTTATTGTTATGTGGGCTCTCATTTAGAGGTAAAATTGAGGATTTTTCCTCAAAAACAATATCAAGAGATCTCAGGGCCATTTTGAAGGCCTATTTGAATTCTAATTTGTGCGATTCCAACTTTGTTGGAACCACAATACAATTTGAGTAAAAAATTAAAGATTCATAGCTAACCCCATTATGGTTTCTTTGTTTGAAAAGTAAATAATGAACACGATGACTTGGATGCAAGTTATATGTCATGTAATTAAATGATTATCCACTCTGGGATGTTTAGGATAGTCCATTCTAAGGTTGTCTTAGAATGTGTAAGTAAACCTATCCTAATGGGGGTAAGGGAAGGCCCATCTTAGGTTTTAACCTAAAATGTCTATATAAACCTACCCGAAAGGGGGTGAGGGAAGAATTCTAGATTTTTGTTTTAAAATGGCTATGTAAACTTATCCTAGTGGGTGTAAAGGAAGGTCCATTCTAGATTTTGACCTAAAAATATTTATGTAAATCTACCCTAAAGGGAATAAGAGAAGGCCTCTTTTAGGTTTTTGGCCTAAAATGTCTATGTAAACCTACCCTAAATGGGTGAGAGAAGGCCTATCTAGGTTTGACCTAAGATATTTATGTAACCATACCCCAAATGGGTGAGGGAAGGCCCATTCTAGGTTTTTGCACTGAAATATCTATGTAAACCTACCCTAACGGGGTAAGGGAAGGCCCATCTCAGTTTGACATAAGATGCAAGTGTAAACCTTATCCTAAGATGCTTATAGTGCTAGTTGGTTTCTAGTCTTATGTTACTTATTCTACAATGATGTTGTTGTCTTTGTTACTGAACTAAAGTTTGAGTTCTAGGGAATTCACCTAAACTATATCTTAAAGCTAGATTCTAGGTCTTTTAACCTAAAATGATAGCTCTAGGGCTCTTGCCTAAGATGGTTTGAAGTTGACTTCTAAGGTGATGACCTTGAATATATTTGAAGGCTGGGTTCTAGGGTACTGACTTAGAATTGGTTCAAAAATTGAATTCTAGGGCTCTTACCTTGAATAATAATTTTGAAGGTTAAGTTCTAAGTTGTTGACCTTGAATACATATGAAGGATGAGCTCTAGGTTTTGACCTAGAATTGGTTTGATAGCTAGATTCTAGAGCTCTTACCTAGACCGGTTGTAAGGGACAACCTAAGTTTGGTTTAGGAACAAAAATGAGGATATTTAAGTACCTTAAAACCTAAGCTCTTGGTTGATAGTAAGCAGGATCTAAGGGAATGTCTCCTAAATTCAAGGGATGGCCATTGGGCTTGTTTACATGAGTATGCATGGTTGATAGTATGTTCAATTTGGTAAGACTAGAGGTGCTTTGGTGATGCTGCAATCTGTGGCTAGTTTTAATCTTTCAATATGAGGGATTTGGCTATGGTTGGGTCAATCCAGGTTGGAATTGCATTAGAGGGCTTGTCCTCTAGTAGGTTGGAATTAGCTTGGTAGGCCTTGGCTTCAAATGTGCTTTGTTATGGTTGTTTGGCCTTTTCTTGGGGGGCTTGGCTCCATACTCAGATTTTAATTTTGATTGAAGAGCTTAGCCTTAGGTTTAACCCATTTTGAAGGATGTGTCCCCTAACTTGTCTTGAAGGGCTTGGCTTAGCCTCAAGGTTGACTTATTTGAGAGGGCTTGGCCTCAAGATTGGCTTGTATGGAAGGCTTGGCCTCAGGTTTAACTTACTTTAGAAGATTTAATCTTTGGCCTGAAT
Source organism: Garcia nutans (assembly GCA_947685225.1). NCBI lineage: Eukaryota > Viridiplantae > Streptophyta > Magnoliopsida > Malpighiales > Euphorbiaceae > Garcia > Garcia nutans. The sequence goes on from CANTUV010000007.1 coordinate 54,360,676, forward strand.
TGCTTTGGAGGGCTTGTCATCAAAATGATTTATCTTGGAAGGCTTGGCTTCAGGTTCAACTTAAGTTTGAATTGCTTTAAAGGGCTTGGCCTTAAATTGGTTCATTTTGAAAGACTTGGCCTCAGGTTTGACTTTTGGGATGAGTTAGGTCATTGGGCTATGGAACTTTGGCTTGGTTAAGCAAGCAAGTCATGGTCTGTTTGGCTTGGATAGATTGTGGTTTGCTGGTTCAGGAAGGATGCAACTTTCTTTGGATAGGCTCTCGTCAAGCTTTGGTTTGGAGGATGTTTGGCTTTGAATGCTTAGGTCAAATTTGGACTTTGATTATTTAGTTATGGACCATTGTTCTGGAAAAATATTCAGGATATGTAGGATGGAGTCTGGCTCTGGTCTTTGGCAAACATCTTGTTTGGTCTTAAATTGATTGGTTTGATTTTCAAGGCTTTGGCCTTGGTTTAGTCTGGAGAAAGATTTTTTGGAAGGTTATAGTCATGTTCAACCATGTTGGTATGCGCCAAAAATGGGTTGCTGGATTAGAATGAAGGTTTATTCATGCCCCAGTGGGTTTTGTGGATTTAAATGCAGGTTTAATGGTGGGTGATGTAAAAGGCTTTTTTTTATATTGCAAACTTGGGTTTCCAAGAGTAGTTTAGGCTACTTTTGATGGTCTTACGAATAAGGTTAGAATCATAATTATCTTGGCTATGAGCTTTGCCCCTATAGAGTTTGGATAATAAGATAGGGAGTCTATTTGGGCTGTCCAAGTGTGGCTCATAGCAGATGGTTTAACAGACTGGTTTCGGTTCTTATTTATGAAGATAGTTTGGATCTTGGATGCTAAGGCAGAGTAGCTACTTAGCTTATGCAAGTATGGTTCAAGGCTAATGGTTCAATAAATTGGTTTGTGCTTGTAAAGAGGGTTTAGCCCTGATTCTTATGGAACTCATCTTGTATAGGAAGTTGGCTTCTCCTTGATGATTTTTGCCTTTAATGAATGGTTGTTGGAGTAATGAGCTCATAACTAACCTTTGGTGAACCATTATGTCTTACTTGAAGCACAAGAAAATGAGGTTGGTAATTTAGACATTATTTATTGAATGTTTTTTTTTTTTGCTAGGGGTGATAATATGATCTTAGTCATTCATGAGATGAGCTTTCTGAGACTATAGCTCAAGTGGAAATGATTGGTCAGTGATGAGGTTTGGAGGCGTAACAAATTGGGTAACTGTATGTGTTTGGTTCATGGTCCTATGAGAAGGCCTAATTACTAAACCTTGGTGACTGGATTAGAGGAGATATTAGGGAGGAGGTTGCACCTACATCTAAAGATTTAAATGATAACTTTGGGGTATGGCTCTTAAGAGATATGACTTTGAAATTTTAACTCTTTCATTTAAGCTTAACTTTAACAAGCCTTGATTTGAGTAAAACATGTTGTTTTAGCTATAATTTTTTCCTAAGCCACCCTTGTGATTTTCAACTTGACAAACTTGCTCTAATTTTTCCTAAGTCTCCCATTTAGGTTTTCATCTTAGCGAGTTTTCCTTTTTTATCTTTCATTTTTTTACATGACCTTAGCATGAAAAGATATGGTATTATTTAGACCAACTTGGACTGGGTTGGAACAAGTGGGACCGAGCCCAATGGGGGCTATCTACGTATCAATTGCATTCGCAAGAGAATTAAGTCTACGTATTTCTTATCTTGATCCCATCTAATACAAAGATGGGAGCTCTGTCGAACAATGTACTTACTTCAAGGGATCCTAGATGACCTTTCTATTGAAGTGTCAGTCTAATTTTTGTTCATAGCCCTTTCTCATATTTCTGTCTGGTTTGGTGGGATGGTTGCCATCCATGGAACAAGATGTTGCTCTTGGGTATGGAGTTTCCTGTAGCTCCATGATGTGATAGTCAGGCACTCAAGCCTTGTTTGCTAAGCTAACTTGATAGCTTTGTTGATGGCTTTAAACGTCTTGTTAGTTTATGGTGCTAGATCTTTGACCTCTTTAGTGAAGTGACTTATTATTATTATTATTATTATTATTATTATTATTATTATTATTATTATTATTATTACTATTATTATTATTATTATTATTATTATTAAGGGATGTTGATGTGATGATCTTGTATGATGAATTCCCTCTCTTTCTCTCTCTCTCTCTTAAGATCCATGTGGGTTTTAAAGGATGTTGAGTTGGAACTTTTGTTTGATAAGTTTATAATCTTGATCTTATAAATTCTTTTAGAGGATTGATCCTTGTTTGTTATTAGATGATGATAAAATACCAAGGTCATTATTTATTTTTTCCCTCTATTTTCTTTTTTTTTTAAATGCATAGAGAATGATGGGAAGAAAACTCTGTATTTTTATTAATAAATGGGATATTACACAAGAGATTAACCCTGCAGCCTTAATGTTTGACACATGCTTTGACTCAAAATAGACTATGTGTAACACCTTTATACCTTATATACATATAGTATATATACCGCGATAGGTAGATTACATATATAAGATATAAGAATGTTATAATAATTATATGTAGAAATCTCATATTCTTAATACCAAAAATAAATATCACTTTTAAAGTACTAATTTAATAAATAAATATTTTCATGTATAACAATTCAGTAAATATTTATAAGAAAATCTTTGAAAAAAAATTTTCAGATTTTTGTTTACAATTTCAATATTTCCAAAATCATCAAACACACAACATACCAAAAATAGTTTACACTCCCAAATATCTCCAATATTCCTTCCCTGGCTTCTCAAAGGATTATAAATAATCATCATTTTAAATATATTCAAATATTCTCAAAACAAAACCAATATATACTACAAATTTACACTTTTTAAATAATAATGCTTAAAATACATACATATAATTATACAAAATATCACTGATCTCAAATACATTCATATGTAGTTATTACATTACTCAAATCTAGTGTTCCTAAAGAACCATATAAATGATATGCAACATCACTGATATGGTCTTGTGGCACACATAACCTCCAACTTTTCATCATTGTCTGAACTTCTTTGGTCTGCACTTCTAACACCAGCAAGATACATACTACCACGCTAAGCTTATGAGCTTAGTGGTACATACATGATAACATAACTCATATTTACACATACATTGATTTGTAGATTATTTAATTACATTTTTCATATATTCACTTAATATTCATCTACTCATTCTCAGACTCATTTGGTTATTTAATAACATTTTAGCAGTATTTATTGATTCATCAGGTATATATATACAAATATCAAATCTCTCAACACACACACACATATATTGGGACAATGCATCACACATATCATCAAAATAATTCTCATAGATTTTACACAACAACATACGTTTCCAAGAATTTTATTAAAATACCATAACCACATGCATTGGGCCTGAGTAATATTATATAATATTCAAATTCCAAAGATATTATTTTGGTCTATCTTGACACCAGTGTCTAGAATCGAAGGCAAATGATATCATAAGTGATGCCCAACATCTAGCTCAAAGGCAAATAATATTATAAGTGGTGTCCAACATCTAGCTAGAAGGAAAATCATATAATAGGCATACCCACCAAACACAAATCTCTGGAATAGAATTTTCTATAAGGTAACACATATCATTTAACATTATCACATAACATAGCCAATTACATCATTCATCACTTTCTAGCACTTTCCCCATTATTTCCCTATATATTCTCATCTTTCTTCCATTACTTTTTCATATTTCTCAAGTGATCAATCTTATCATGATCACTTCCACAATTCATCTCATTTACCAATTCCTTACATTTTCATACAATTACTATATTCTATTTTACACAATCACCTAACATAACTATGATTTGCATTTACAATGTAACTCATTTTCACCTTTTAACACTTCTCACATATACATATTACACATCACATTACATTTTACATTTCATCTCTTTATCACATTTACATCACACTTCCTTATTTCTCACAATTTTCACATATTTAGCTATTTTCCACAATTTCTTCCTCATTATTAATCATGTTGTTCATTATCATCTTTTCAAATCATTTATAGTAAATTTTACACTTTTAATCATATTTTATCTTTTTCCATAAGTTTTTTATATTGCACACAATAATGTTATTTCTCACATCACTATCATACTACCCATAAATCATAACTAAACACCATTTTATTTTCCATGATCTATTACCCAATACAACTTACACCACATAACTATGCAACAATGCATAGATTATGCATTTAACCATATTTTTAATCACATTTCATCTTACATGTTACTTCTATATTTAGTCATAGTAAATACTAATATCAATGCACAATGCTACTTTAAAGGAATAAGGATATCCTTTAAAGTATACCAAAGTGTTCAATGCCATTCATATAAATTCAATTTAAGAGTTACCAAAAAAATGTACTAACCTTGTTTAGCCTTCAAATCTAACAAATTCACTTTTCAAGCCCAACTTTCTTTAACCTTAAATTCCTCCTTTAAGGCAACTTTTAGCCTAAACACATATAAATTAAACAACACCCAAATTATTTAATTTGAACAATTTATATACTCATTTTATACAAAATAACATTTCTACCCAAATTTCCATCAAAACTCTAATTCCCTCACTTACTACCTTATTCAAACTTCAATTTATCAAAATCATTCCCACCATTCATCCATAAAATCATTACTTACATATCAAAATAACAACAAAACAACTCATTTCAACAATTATATCAACCACCTTCCAAAACCATAATTTACACTTAACATATCCCTAAACCCTAACTTTATCAAAACTTACTCATGTAAATTTTCAACCATAAAATCATAATATTTGTACTAAAACAAAATTATTTCATCTCATTACAATAATTAAAAGTACCAATATTAAAACCCTAAATTTTCATATAATCATCCCGTAACACTAAATTCACAATTTATGCTCATCTCAACAAATCAATTAACAAATAATCACATATCCACCATGTTAACTCAATTGCTATCAAATTTAACAATTAAACATAACTTTCTCTCTCTAGACTAATTTTACATAACCTTAAAACTAAGAAAATAAAGCTTTAAAGAGAAAGAACTTACTTAAATTCTTGAGTTTTCTTCCAAAACTCCTTAATTCCTTTAATTTCTCTTTAAGATTTGGTGTGGATGATGGAAGAAGAATTCCTCTCTTCCTTGGCTACGGTGAATGTTTTCTTAAAGAAGAAGAAGAAGAAGATGGAATTTTGTTTTTATTTTATTTTTTCTTTACTAACCATACATATATATATATATTATAATAATATAACTAATTAATTTATTATTTATTAAAAATCCATAATTTTCCACTACCACCAAAATTTATTTTAATTTTAATTTATTTTATTATTTAATATTTCTTACTTACTTTCCAACCATATATTATAATTATTTATTTATTTATTTATATTCTTTTAATCCCACCCATATATCTTATTTCCTTTTTTGACTTTCCTTTTCTTTTCTCTTTATTTGTTTATTTATTATTATCATTATTAATATCATCATCTTCCACCACCACATATATACTTTGTATATATATTATGTATATCTTTGGTATATGTATATGTCATGTATATCTTAGGTAGACATCATGCATACAATGTGTATGTATTATTTATATATCTTGTATTTCTCTTTTGTAATAAACCAACTACTATCCAAATTAACTATTTAATAGTATTTATAATCCACGGGTGTTACACTATGAACAAACTCTGACTTTAACTTTGATTGGTTCAAGCTTTTACTCGATGTTGGTAGACTCAGACTCTTGAGACTCTAACCAGACTCTGACTTTGACTTTGATTGGTTTGAGCTTTGACTCATTATTTATAGACTAAAGCTCTTAAGACTTTAACCGGACTCTGACTTGACTTTGATTGGTTTGAGCTTTGACTCCATGCTTTAAGACTTGGACTCAATTTTTAACCTTGGCTTGGTATTTGACTCGGGCTTTGACCATACTACAACTCAGCCTTCTTATAGTACCACTTGTTAAAGGGTTTCTAGTTTGTAAGCATGAAAGGAGTATATATGTTTAATTAAGGCATATTTAGTCTAGCATTAACGGTGGTTGGGAAGGGTTTCCAATACTAGTTTTCTTGGGTGAAATGATCATTCCATCATTGACGAGGTCCTGATTTCCATGCCACAGGCTTTTGCATTCATTAGTTATATGTCAGTCCCTTTGATGGTATGTACAATATTCATTGATCTTGTAGCTTTTAGGTAAGGGGCGGTATGGCTTGCTTGGTTTTAGAGGTGTCATTAGATAGGCCTCCAAAGCTTTCACATAGGTTAGGCCCAGAAGCATCCACAAGTTTGTAAATTCCCTCTTCTTTTTGTGACCAACCTTTTTGAAATGCTTGACCATCTTGGGAGAATCCATTATTTTTGTGTCATGCTCCATAAGTTCATGATGATTGGAGTTATTTTCCCTACATTGAAAATGATTCAAGAAGATGGAATGCTAATATTAGCTTGGGAAGCCTTTTGGGCATGTGTCAGATTAGTTATTACATTGGCTTGATTTGACTTATTTGAGGATTGGTATTGAGCCTCCAGGTAATCAATTAAGATGTTCTTGAAATTGTCCTATTGGGTGCTTAAAGTAGTGGTGGATTTGACATGTTCTACTAAATTCTTGATGAGCTCAGCAACATAAGCCTGTTGGTTGATGAGTGCTACCTAAAATTCTCCTATTATTTTTTAAGGAGACTGATGGAATGAGCTTGATGAGTTGCAAAGGCCATATAAAAGTTCTCCTCTTTCTTCTTGAAGTGATTGGTAAAGTGAACTTGCAAGACACTAAGAGAATTCTGAAATTTGACTTCTTGCTTCTTGAGGAAAACTTGAAGGTAAAGGGTATCTTAGTGTTGTCTCCTTATTGGGCCATGGGTACCTTCACAAGAAAAGGCTAAGTCAATAAAGGTTTTGAGGAGACTTAGATTACTTAACAAGGCTGAAAAGGTATAGATGCTCAAAGGCTTGCACAGATGGACCTAATTGGTGGGGCATTGGTGATGAATGGTTCATGGTTAATGGCCCATATGTAGGTTAGGATAGATGATGCTTTTTAATTTGGGTATGGTCAACCATCAATCAATGATCATGGTCCATATGTTAAGATGGTTGGGCACATGGGGCATGGTTTATATGCTGTGGTTATCAATTCTAGTTTTTGAGGGTAAATAGTTAAGGGCATGAATGAATGTTCAGGTGTAACGGGGTTTAGTCCATGTGGCCAAGTAGTCATGCAGATGGGTTATGGTTCATGGCTTGAGATGGTTCACATTGGTATGATTCATGTTGTCAACTGGTTTAGTGTACAGGGAGCATTATGGCTGGGTTGAATGGGTATGGTCCTAAAAGGTGTTCCATATAATTGGGTTAAATGGTGGCCATTATGGCTGACTTGGATGGGTGTGTTCCAAAAAAAGTGAGCTTTGTGGCTAGGTATATTGGATGGGTGTGTTCCTAAAAGGTGAGCCATATGGCTAGATAATATGGCTAGGTAAGCTTGATGGATGTGTTCCTAAAAGGTGAGACGTGTCTAGATTAGATGGTGAACCGTTGTGGCTAAATTGGACTTTGAACTTATTGATGATATGTTGGAAGGTGAGCCATTGTGGCTAGGTTTGATGTTGAGCCTATTGTGGCTAGGTTGGATGTTGTGCCTGCTGAGGCAAGGATGGAAAGGGCTAGATCTTGTGGCTAGATTCTATAGGTAAGCTTTTATTTCTAAGAACCATGTGAATAGGTTTAACTCTTATGGCTAAGGTTCATATGGAAAAATTTATTTTTTAAGTGTCAAGCCATGTTGCAAGGGTTTATGATAGTGAGCCCTTTTTTGCCAAGTTGGACAAGCCAATTGATGGGTATCAAAGTCACCAAAATTAAATTCCTATTCCTAAATAAAATTGATTTGTGTTAGATGTGAATAGGATCGAATCCACAGGGAATTATTTACTTATTAAATTCCTTTTGAAACCAGAGAGAAAACTAAAATAAAATTAAACAAGGGGGATTTTGTAATTAATAACTAAATTTAAATTAAAAATGAAAAATAAACTAATAAATTAAATAACAATAAAACCAAATTGGGAAATTCAATGAAAAAACAAGACTTAGTTGAAGGAATATTTTTAGTTTATTTATTAAATTGATCATAGAATCAAATATCATTCTTTTTAATTTTTCAATAAACCGATTCTAGTATTGGAAAAGCTCTCAATACTAATCATTCCTTAGATTATAAATTACTTAGGAAATGTTCTCTAATTAACTCTTGTTGTTGTCCCAAGATAGCAACCAAGAGGGAGGGAGAGTGGGTGAATTGGTTTGGTTTAAGAATTGATGGTTAATTCAAAAATCAAAGATTAAAAAGAAATATAGAAGATGTAGAAGAAGATTAAGTAGAAGATGGAACACAAAGATTTATAGTGATTTGGATTTACCTTGATCCTACATCTACTTCCTTAATAACTTGTTAAGGTTCCATTAGCTTTGAGTTTTTACAAGCTTAACCCTAACTTGATGTTTTCTCTAGCTCACACCAAACTACTACAATGGTTTGAGATCACTTCCTCACAATCCTTACAAGAGTTTTTCCAGGCTCACTCTCACAACCTAAGTATTTTCACGCTCACATTTAAACTTAAGGTGATGTTTAATGCTCACACCCAACACTTAATTAATATAAAAAGTGATTTTGATGCAAAAGAAAGAAAGATATTCAAGAAGGCTATTACAATCACAAAACTTTTTTAAAAATGAAGTTACTTAAGGTATTTATAGCCTTCAAGTCAATAATTAGCCGTTTGAGGTTGGGACCGATATGTTTGATTCTTGTCTTACACTAATTTCTCTGCCAGAGTAATTTCCTGGTCTGAAAGAGTATAGTCCGATCGGAATTATACATGGTTCTAATGAAATTATGCATGGTCCGGTCGGAGTAATTGAAATTCTGCCTAATGCTCTTCAAACGGTTGGTCCACGTGGCTTTCACTTATTAAGTAGAGATATAAAGACTTTTGACTTGAGTAATTTTTAAATAGTCTGGTGTAGACCCTTAATTTTTTACCCAGTCCGGTCCAATATATTTTATTTAGTCCAAAATAATTTTCATGTTATCTTAATTAAATAATATTTATTTTAGTATTTATTTTTTATAAGTTTTAAAAAATTATTATAATAATAAATAATAATAATAAACAAATAAATAAATAAAAATAAAAATTCACGATGGAAAAATCGGCGACGAATTTTTTCATCACCGAAAGGGCCATTTCGTCCACTGTTTTCGGCGATGAATTTTTTCATCGCTGATTTTTATTTTTATTTATTTATTTATTATTATTTTTTATTATAATAATTTTTAAAAATTATAAAAAATAAATAATAAAACAAATATTATTTAATTAAGATAACACAAAAATTATTTTGGACTAAATAAAATATATTGGACCTGACTGGGTCAAAAATTAAGGGCTACAGTTTGCCCCCTGCTTGAACGATCTGAGACTTTAGTAAAAGAGAGTGAAAATCAATAAGACTTAACTTTTCTGAGATGGTTGAGGTTTTGGGTTCTGGACCCGGTTTGAATTCTGGATTCAAGGATAATTTTAGGTTCTGGACCTAAGGGTAATTTTGGGTTCTGGACCCGAACTAAGTTCTGGACTTAAAAGAGATTTTAGGTTCTGGACCTAAGGATAATTTGGGCTCTGGACTCGAAAGATTTGGATACTCGATCCTAAACTAGACTTGGATATTTTATCCTAAACTGGATTTGGATACTCGATCCTAAACTGGATTTGGATACTTGATTCTAAATTGGATTGGGATACTCGATCCTAACTGGATTTGGATACTCGATCCTCAATTGGATAGAGATATTCGATCCTAACTGGATTTGGATACTCGATCCTAAACTGGATTTGGATACTCGATCCTAAATGGATTTGGATACTCTATTCTAAATTGGGTTTAGATACTTGATCCTAAATTGGATTGGAATACTCGATGCTAAACTGGATTTGGTTTGGGTACTCGGACCCGTGACTGGGTACTTTGACTCGAGATTGAATTCGATTTGATTGACCTTTTATTAGTTGAGGATTCTGGCTTAACTTGTTGTTCCATTCTTTTTTTCTTCCTTTCCCAAAAATTCAGCTATTTTTAGTTGGCCCTCACATCTTCTCCTTGCCCCCCTACGTGGTAAAATATTAGAAGTGAGTCAAAATGCTTTGTTCATGCATAAACTTAAAAATTGAAAAGGAGAAACTTTGCCCCCTATGTAGGCTCAAACCAAAGATTTTTTCCATGCAAGCTTTAATTGATGTTTTTATTGTCTTGTTCTTCGCACAAGCACGTATTTCTTCTCTTTACAGGATTACTGGAACTTTCTCAAGTAATGGGCTTTCCATGCCCCCCTGATTTGATATCTTCTTTTGATTGTTTACTTCACAGGGTGTTTGCTGTTTACTTTGACAAAGAATAGACAATACAAGACAAGAAAGTGCAATGTGATATGCTCATGTATGCATGATATGCATGAATAATACTTACAGTGGTTCCATCGACTCACAGACCAAGGTGATTAGCAAAAGTATTCTCCTTGACGCCTTCCAAATGCTTGTTCAGTTCTTGCTTTGGAATGACACAATGCTCCACATTTATAGCTTTTATCTTTAAGATGTTGAAAATATGAATAATGGAGGCCCCAAACAGCAGAGATATATCCATTTCAAACTATCTTTCAATTGGTAGCTTCTTCATGACCTTACCAATAATTATTTGCTCTGCCCAATGTGTCCTTCAAGGTTCGACGGTTCAACATACTCCCCTTAACTTGAAGGCTTCGTGTGAAAAAAACATCATTTTTTTTATTTTTTGAATTTTGATTTTGAAATCAAATGTTGGTTTTGCCAAATCAATGTCAATGTACCTCAGGACTTGACTTTTCCAAATTAACATATCTATAACATGACAACCCTAGTTACCGTACTAAACTCAGGAATTATTTCTATTTATGCAAGAACTGTTGCACTTTAGATAGGTACATACACATTACTTGGTCAAAGGTCTCATTGAGCTTAAATATTGTCTATCTCATATATTCAAACTATCTCCACTAATAGACTCTACCTACCAAGAGAGATCAACAGGTCTTTGATAGGCTTGAAATAGGGTATATAAGGGACACGGGTTAAATGAAAGCCATTTTGAGATTGGAGCTTGTGTGACACAAAGGACAAACCTTTACACTACAAATTTCTTGTTGGAACTTTAGACAATTGGGAGCAATCTTGCTAGACTCCAAATTCCTTCTATCTTCCTGGTATTAATCTGGATCTTGATTGGTACAGTCTTTGCCTTTGCATAAAGTTTGGTATCCAAATTCATTTCTTTTCTTCTTCTCCCTTTTCTTTCTTTTTATTTTTCTTACTCTTCCCTTTCTTTGAGCATTTTATAACTTCATCCTTCTTCCTTGTAGGACTGTCAAATACAGAACTTTCAAGAACTGGATGGTCTTCCTCCTTTTTTTCTCCAATTTTGATTAACACTTTGGTTGGGTTGGACCAATTCAAGTCAAAATGTCTTATAAACCAAATGGAAGCCTTTTGCTGCTTTAGAGAACTCAGTTGGCTTTCTGAACCTCCTTTTTAGGTTTTATTTTTCTTTTTTCCTTTTTGTTTTCTTCTTTTTTTGTTTTCTTTTCTTTTCTTTCTTTTTTCTTTCTTTTCTTTTCTTTTCTTTTTTTTTCTTTCTTTTCTTTTCTTTTCTTTTTTTTTTCTTTCTTTTTCTTTTTTTCTTTCCTTTTTTGGTTCTATCTCAAATAGAGTTGTCTTATTTGTACCAACTTGGGTTTCCAATATTGGATGAGTGGAGTGACATAAATCTTCTTTAACAGGGATAAATAATTTGTTACTCTGATGTTGTCTTGATTGGAGATATTAGGAAAACTTCAACTACCCTTATGGTCTTGAAAGCATCAACTACCCTCATGGTCTTGAGAACTTCAACCGTCTTCATGGTCTTAACTATTCATTTCTTTCTTTGATCTTCTTGTCTCTTCACCTTAGTGATCATAAGACTTGTCAAAAGTATCACAATAGCTCAAGGTAGGTTATTGGGGTTTGTAAGCCAATGAAAAGAAAGATAAAATTTTATGAAGGCTCAAAGGGACAACTAGGGATTGATATTTAATTGGGTGGATACTAGTTGTTGGCTAACCAAACAATACCTAGATCATCTCTCCCTTAAATAATCAGAATTCAATTTTGCCTCGAAAGTTTGTCAAAGCATGTTCTAAGACTGACTAGGACCTAGACAAAGGTAATTATGCAGGAGCCCTCTCTAAGTAAGCATACACAACTTCATGCTATAGAGCAATTTCCTCGCCTAGTAAAGTCATTCAAGTCATGATGCATAAATATATTAATTCATGAATTATCAAGCTAGATTCCTCATTGGTTGAGCACCAAAATGAACAAAGACCAACAAAAATTTTGGTGAAAGTAATTCATTCAAACAAATTTAAATTTGAAAAACACAATTGTTCCAATTAAATATTAAAGAAAGTAAAATTGAAAAGCAACATTCAAGCTAAGGGAAGTTCATTGGAGTCAAAGACACTTCATTTATTTAGACATCTCAAGGGTAAGGATTTTTTCCATCATCAAAGGTCATTTCTTCATCATCCACAGTTAATCCAAACTTGTTTAGTAGTACATCCTCTTTAGCAGCTTCTCTATCCATATCATGATGAGATGACAAGATAAAACTCTTCATGCAGGTTGCAAGCGGTGGCGCCCTTCCAAATTTAGGTAGAGAATTATTCTTAGTGTTGAGCTTATAAGGCTCAGGCAGTTTACCATTATCGATTAGATCTTGGATCTCATGCCTCAATCAAGTACTGATAAGAGCATTTTTATACTTGTTTTTAGTATGATTTCTATGTGTTTTTAGTTAATGTTTCATTTGATTTTTGTTTAAAGTTTGTTTTAAGTGTTTGTTTTACGTTAAAGTGGAAAAACTCCCTTGGATGATCAAAACAACGAAGAAAGAGCATGAATCAAGCAAGACATGGCCAAGCCAAAGCAAGCTTGGCTGTGTCACTCAAAAGAAGTGCAAGACAGTAGCTGACTCTCACCCAAGGAACAAAAACAAGAAAGGAAAGAAAAGAAAGTAGAAGCTGACACTAGCAGGTGACACGCCCAAGCCAGTGGCCGTGTCACATGACACGGCCACAAACTTGGCCGTGTCACTCCTTGGGACCAAAGGAAATAAAAAGAAAGAAAAGGAGCAGCAAGAGACACGGCCAACTAGCTTGGCCGTGTCCCAAAGAAAGATGAGAGACACGACCAAGCCACTCATGGCTTGGCCATGTCACCCTATAAAATCTTGAATTCTTTTGCACGAGATGGGAGAAAAGTGAGGAACAAGACATTGTGCTTGCCAAAAGTAATATTAAACAAAGGGAATGTGGGAGACAAGGGAGAGTGGTGTGAGTTGGAAGTAAGTTCAAAGGCATGGGTTTGAGCTTGGAATGATTTAAAAAGAGAAGAAGAGGAAGAAGAAGGTGAGTTTTGCTGGGGGAGTTCTGTAGGTTTTCTGGAGGAGACGGAGAACAGAGATAGAGAACAGAGATTTAAGAGGAGGAGGCTTAGGCATACACGTTTTGGGCAAGGAGGGAGTGACACTCTCCTTGACTCTTCATCTTCATCCTCCATTCCCATCCTCTCCACCATCTCCATCTTCCATTGGCAAGCTCCTGAAGATTGAAGAAGCTACATTGAAAAGGGGTTTTTTCTATTGTCTCTTTCAATTTATTTTAATGTTGTTATTGTTGTTGTTGTATTTAGAGTATTGAACATGAACTAACTCATTCTCTATCTAGATATTGATGAACCCTAGCTTATTTGTATGGATTGAATAATTTTAATTGATGGAGTTATTTTATTCTTATGATGCTTAATGATTTATTTCCAATTGATAATAGCATGCTTATTGATTGGTTGCAATTTGCATATTATTGACTTGAGAAAGCTTGATATGAATTGAATACTCATAAGGGTTGAGGATTGATTGGAGTGCTAGAGATAGACTTACAAGATCCTTTGGTTTATAGTTCCTTGTTTTTAATGCAAGACCTATTTAATTGTGTTTGAGAAGAGATTTCGGCATTCTACTTAGTGATTAGGGATTAATTCACTCGAGAGAGGTTTTAGTCTAATTTAGAGGAATGCCAATTCAACTCTATTATGTGATTTAACCGAATTGATGTTCATAAATATAATTGTGGCTAGGGGGATTCAATATTTGGATAGTATCATTACCATCAATCCTTTTTACATAACACTCAATTTATCTTTGCTTTCATTTATTTAAGTTAATTGTCTTTAATTACAGAACATCACAAAACTATTAATTTGCTAAACAACAGTTAAGATTTGCACTAGTACTTGACCTTGTCCTCAGTGGAACGATAACTCATTCACTACTTTATTACTTGGGCGACTCGTGCACTTGCGGTATTGCTATAGCATTCGGCTCGCGCGCACCAAGTACATCTATCAGTCTCATGTCCTTGAGTCTAATGAAATTGGCAAAAAGTCTTAGTATCAAATTTTGGGGGTAAAGGATTTGGCAAAGGTCAAGGAGTTAAGGGTTGTAACAATCCCCTCTTTTGTAGTTTATTGAGAACCCAAGATAGTGGCTTCACCAATTTTGAAAACTGCCTCATTCCTCCTTGACCGGTGGCATTAACATTAGCTCCCTTTTTTGTATTTTGATTGTTAGGTTGATAGTTCCATTTTACAGACAAATGATTCTTCTCACTTTCCCCTTGACCTTTTCTACTGGGGTGATAACCGCACTTATTGCCCCACTTAGACAGCACATGGTTTGGTTGGTCTCGTAGAATAGGGATTTGTCCCTCATTTTTCATTTGATCTCTACTAGTGAACATGTTCTCCACGGATGCTGCCTTAGCATTGTTGATGATCTCTAAAATTTCAATCAACTGGGTCTTCATGGTCTCAGCTAGGGCCTCTTTTATTTCTTCCATCTTGGCATTGAGGGTATCATCCACTATTCTTTGAATTTGTTCGGGATCCATTATTTTTGGTGAGCAAGTGATTGAGTCGTTGCTAGATTCTTCGCTACCGACGTAGGTCGGATTGCCATAAGCTTTTGAATTGTTGTAATCTAGGGCTGTGAGCCAAAGAGGATCAATGAGATGCAAATGTATGTATGCATGTATGCACAAACAATTAACAAACAAGGACAAATAGGACGTTCCATCCACACACAAATGGCGAGTCTCTTTTCTTAGGTAATATGGTTAACAAAATACCAACATGGGGCATCTTGTTTTCGAATATTTCACTCAGACGTTTCAACCAATAGTTATATTTTCAAAAATGAAAATCAGTTCATAATAATTCCCATTAATTAGGTTTTAATCTATTTATCCAATTGAATTAAAACTAAATTAAGAGTTTTGTTATAAATAGATTTCTCACTTGAAAAAGTAACTAATGATTCATGCAAAAAACAAGCCCATGGTTAATTCATTTTTGTATAAACTAGGCTCACAATTGATTTTTGGTATTTCGTAATTGACCTAAATAATTTGCAAGCTCTTTGTAAGAAAAGGTTGGATGGAAATAATTTTTTTTCTAAGCCCATTGTAAAAAGATTTTAGAAAAAACATATTTTGGGCTTTGTATTTGGGTCATGAGCAAAAGAATTTTTTATTTGTTTTTAGAAAAGTCTTATGTCCAAAGACCATCTTGAAAAGTTTTGAAAATAGCTTTGGTCTTTGGACTTTGAAGAAAAAATTATTTTGAGCTCACAATGTATTTAGGTCATATTAGAAAAAGAACAAACCAAATAAGCCATGATTTAAGCCACGATAAATTAACCATAGACAAACAACATGCATTTGGGGTAAAACCTAAGGAAAGCAACTAGGCCAATTACATGAGCTTTAGTCTTTGGGTTAAAAGGCTTAGGTTCCCATAGCAAGTATATACCAAATGGTACGAGGCTATGAGTGGTTATGCCATGCTCGATCTCCATACCTTGAGTGAAAGTATGGTATCCCTTACATAACACAACACGGGTAACACGGGTGTCCTAACTCACGTACACGATGCAATCTAATATGATGCAATGGATAATATCATTATAAGAAAGAATAGAATAATATAAAGACCAAAGGCAAAGTTGCTTCCTTTGATGGATTGCTTGCTTGCTTGCTTATTCTCCTCTAAAAAGTCCCGATCGTTTTCACTGCAAAAAAATTTTTAAAGTCCGATCTCCTTTCAAAAATTCCTTCAAAAATTCATCCTCCCTTTTTCTGTGTTTTTTTAGTCTTATTTATAGGAAATATATATGATTAATTTTAATTGCTTAAGGAAACTGTATTTACTTAGGAAAAGAAAACCGAAACCAAATAGAATTTGGTTTCAGAAAAAATTACGTCGAAAAAATTTCGCTGGCAAAAAACTACTGCGGGCTGCTGCGAGGGATTACGAGCGAAATTGCAAGGGGTGGGCTGCGAGCCATTTCGCCCGCAGGAAGCTCCTGCGGGCGAAATGGCCCAAGGCCATTTCGTCCCTTGTTTTTGGCGATGAATTTTTTCATCGCCAATTTTTTCGTCGCCGATTTTTATTTTTATTTATTTATTTATTATTTATTATAATAATTTTTAAAAATTATAAAAATAAATGCTAAAAAAATATTATTTAATGAAGATAACACAAAAATTATTTTGGACTAAATAAAATATATTGGACCGGATTTGGTAAAAAATTAAGGGTCTACATCTGGTCGAACTTATCTTGGTCCGTTTAATTTTTAGGCGTACCCTTGGCCGGGAAACCTACTGGATATTTTAGAAAAAAAAATGGCTTTTATGGTCCGGTAGGAATATCTTGGAGTTCGATCGAACTTATGTAGTACTCTGAGAAAATGGGATTACTTCTAACCGTGAATCCTTCTATGTGTTTTTTCTCTTTTCTCATTCAAAGGTCCAATAGGTATGCCATATAGTCCGGTCAAACTTGATGTGGTACGTTTTGATTTTGGGAGTACTCTCCAACTTGAAACCTTCTGTATCTTTTGGCTCATTTGATCAGCCATGGTCCGATCGGGCTTCTAGGTAGTCCGATCGGACTTTTCATTTTTTCTTCAAAAGAAATAACTTCTTACAAAATGTAACTTGGTAAAAGTATTAGTTAAATTCAATTTGATTACCTAAGATCAAAAATAGGAGAGTTTGGTTAATAATCTCCCTCTTTTTTACTGTGCCAATTAAATTGAATTTAAAACTGTAAAAGTGTAAAAAATATTTAATATGCTCCCCCTTAATGAATGCTTCATTTGAATTGATTATTTTGCAATGTCTTTATTTAATTTTCTAATTCAAATGTAATTAGTTATTCAAGTTTTTGTTCAATAAATCTCCCCCTTTGACAAAGGCAAAAATAAAACATGCAAATTTAAAAGCAAATGAGAAAACAAAAGCAATTTTCATTAAAAGGAAATCAACAACAAGAATTCTTCATGCAATTTTCATTAAAACATGCCAATTTAAATACAAAGTGATAACAAACAAGAATTCTAAGGACTAATCATCATTTTCACTCTCTTCATCCTCTTCTTCTTCTTCATCTCCCTTTTCTTCTTCATGATCTCCTTCCTCTACTTCTCTTGGTTGAGAGGCAGTAGATTCTCCTTCTTCTTTTTGAGGATAGGAGCCATGAATGGAGGGTGACAGACTTGGTTCATCTTCAAAGCATTTTGGTAATCCTAATGCTTCTGGATGGTTTGAATGTCAAGGTGAAGATGAGATATGTCACTTGTAATCTTGTCTATCCTTGAGCTTTGTGAGCTCATTTGTCCTTAAATATCTTGATGTAGTTGAAGGATGGAGGATTGAGATCTTGGAGTTGGGGTTCTTACGAATTCCATTTGAAAAGTCTATTCACCTTCCTCTACAATCCTTGGTCTTTTTCTTCGTTGAGCCCTAGCACCTAGAGCTCATAGTATGTAGACATAGTTCCCATCATCATCCCTAATACATTTGGCATGTTTGAGATAGCCTATGTTTATGGATTTTTAGTAGGATCTAGAGGATTGGAGAGGGTTTCTTTGTTTTTTGGTGTAAAGGCACTAACATATTCTACTATTTGTGCAATTTGTGAAGAGAGAAGGATAAGTCTCAGCTTAGTTTTCCTAATGTGTAGAAAAGTGTCAATGAGAAATTTTTCAGTTTGGATTGATTAACCTCTGATTAAGCAAAAAAGAAAGAGTAAGTCATTTTGGGTGACTTTCTCAATGCTCCCACCCTTAGCACTAATGGCATAGGTGATAATTCTATGCAACATCCAATAAGTGAGGGTCCTAAAGTTCTTGGTATTAGATTGTTTGTGAAGAGAGGTTTCAATGGAAATCTCTTTCCAAAAGTCCAATTGAACTTCATGAGTTAGGGAGAGGTACAGATTTGAGAGATGCCTTCTATTTGAAAGCCCCAAATGGATGAGAAATATTCTAGGGTAAGGCCATATTCTTGGTTGAATAATCTAAAGGAGATACCATAATAGCCTAAGGGATTTATGCTCTTTTTCCTAACAACCAAGGCTGTGAGGAATTTCTCTGTCAAGGATTCCCAACCAAAATCATAACGCTCTAAGAACACAAATTTTTCCCAATCCAAGGTTCTAAGATAACCCCTAATATCATTCTCAATGCCTAATAATTCTAGAGTAAGGGAGGAGAAGAGACGGTTTGGTTCTATGGGTTTATCTTTTAAGATTGCATACCTTTGTCTTTCTTCTTCATCTTTAAACCTTATATTGTGACTTCTTCCAGGAGCTTCTTCTTGTTGAGAAGGGGCAACAATTCTCTTTCCTTTCTTAGCTCTTGAAACTTTCTTCTTATGTTCTTTAGGTGTCATTATTTATTTTAAGAAAAAATAGATGAAGAAGAGAGTTTGATTCAAGGGAGTTTGAGTGTTTTTAGTGTTTAAGTGTTTAGAATTTGAATGTAAAAAGTGATATTGGGGGGGAGGGGGGGTTATAGTGTTTAGGATGAAAAATAGCTATTTATAGTTGTTGGAGACAAAATATGCACGTTTTGATTGAGTTCCAACGGCTAGAAATTTTTAAATTAAGAGGGAAAGTCCGGTCGGACCTTAACAAGTCTGGTGGTGAAATTTAAAAATTTTGAAAAGTATGGTCGGATTATCTAAAGATTGAATGGAATTTAACTTTTAAGCATAATAGTCATAAAATTTTAAAAAATTTCTGTCGTACCATAGAGAGTATGGTCATACTTTTGCAGAAAAATTGAAATCAAGGATTTTCTAATAAGTGCAGTCGAACTTAAGGTTGGTCCGATCGGGAAACTCTTAAAAATTAGAATTTTTTGAAGAAAAGGATGTTTTTAAAATGAAGATACAAATATTTGATCAAAAATAGATATAGATTTGAAATTTGGAACAAGTAAAGTAGGTTTTCAAGTAGTTTTAAGCTTATGAAATTGGCTCCCATCTAACATTCCCAAGTGTTGTTTTATGAAGTTCATTCTTTCTTCATTTAGGGATTTGGTGAATATGCCAGCAAGTTGGTTTTGTGTATCAATGAACTCTAAGACAACATTTTAGTTTTCGATATTGTCTCTTAAGAGATGATGTCTAATATCTATACATTTTGACCTAGAATGTTGAATTGGATTTTTGGATAAATTTATGGCACTAGTGTTATCACACTTAATGGGAATCTGTTGAAAAGTTTTTCCATATTCAAATAATTATTGTTTCATCCAAAGGACTTGAGTACAACAAAAACATGCAGCAACATGCCCCGATCATGCTCTTTCTATCCAAAAGACTATCGGCATAATCGGCATCTGAAAAGCCTAATATGTCGAATGATGTATTCCTAGGATACCAAAGTCCTAAATGCAATGTGCCATTCAAGTATTTCAAAATTCATCTAGTAGCATTCAAATGAGATTTCCTAGGGCACGATTGAAATCTAGAACACAAATAAACATTATACATTATATCAGGTCTATATGCGGTTAAGTAAAGTGAAGATCCAATAATACCTCGATATTTCTTCTCATCTACTACCTTACCACTTTCATCCTTATCAAGCTTTAGAGATGTGCTCATGGGAGTTTTGCTAGACTTGCAACCATCCATTTCAAATTTCTTAAGGAGTTCCCTTATGTACTTGGATTGGTTAATGAAGATCCCATCTTTGTATTGGTTGATTTGTAGTCTAAGGAAGAATTTGAGTTCACCCATCATGCTCATTTCAAATTCCCTAGTCATACAAGAAGTAAATTCTTTGCACAAGGATTCATTAGTAGCACCAAATATAATGTCATCAACATAAATTTGCACAATCAATATGTTATGCCTATTGTTTAATAAAAAGAGTTGTGTCAACTTTACCTTTTAAAAAATCATTTTCAAGCCAATATGCACTAAGTCTATCATACCAAGCTCTTGGAGCTTGTTTCAATCCATATAGTGCTTTTTTAAGTTTAAAAACATGATTTAGAAATTTATAATCTTCAAAACCAGGAGGTTGTTCAACATAAACTTCTTCATTGATAAATCTATTTAAAAATGCACTTTTAATATCTATTTGAAAATGTTTAAAATTCATGTGACATGCGAATGCAATTAGTATCCTAATAGCTTCTAATATAGCAATGGGGGCAATTGTCTCATCATAATCTATGCCTTCCTCTTGGTTATACCCTTTGGCTACCAATCTAGCTTTATTTCTAGTGATGAGACCATTTTCATCAAGCGTATTCCTATATACTCATTTACATCCAATAATTAGATGATCCTTAGATGTAGGAACAAGTTCCCACACATCATTTCTCTCAAATTGGTTAAGTTCATCTTGCATAGCAATCACCCAACATACATCACTAAGAGCCTCATTAATTGTCCTTGGCTCAATTTGAGAAACAAAAGCAAAATTAACATCTAAGTGTTTATGTTTGGATCTAGGAGTTACTCCCCTTGATGTTTCACCAATGATGAGTTCTTTTGGATGATCCTTCTTATATTCCCAATCCTTAGGTAACTCTTGAGTCTCCTCTTCTTGTTCATCATGATTATTCTTTAGAGCATTAATTGTTTCTTGTTGTTCAAGTGTACCTACAAAATCATCAAGAATACTATCTTTCCTTTGATCAAGTTCAGAAGATTCATCAAAAACAACATGCATTGATTCTTTAACTACTAGAGTTTTTTTTTTTGTTAAATACCCTATATGTCTTGCTAGATGATGAATATCCTAAAAATATGCCTTCATCCAATTTGGATGACAATTTTCAAAGATTATCCTTGGTGTTTAATATAAAGCATTTGTATCCAAATACTCTAAGGTATGAAATTCTAGGTATTCTTCCATTTCATAGCTCATAAGAAGTTTTGTTTATCAAAGGTCTTTTATAAACATGATTTGAAATGCAACACCATTTTATTATGGTGTTCTAGGAGCCGAAAAGTTACGTGAAATACCAAGTTCATTGCAAAAGTTTTCAAAATTTACATTTTTAAATTCTTTGCCATGATCACTTCTAATATATTTGATCACATAGCCTTCTTCATTTTGAACTCTTTTTTATTTTAAAATGGTTATAATCTTTATTCTTTTGAGATAAAAAATTTACCCATATAAACCTTGAGTATTCATCAACAAGTATAAATGCATACAATTTTTCACCTAGGCTAGCAACTCATTTTGGTCCAAATAAATCTAAATGAATAAGTTCCAAGGTCTAAATGTACTTATAACATTTTTAGATTTAAATGAACTTTTATGTTGCTTACCAAATTGACAAGGTTCATATGTTCTTTGTTAAATTTAACTTTGGGAAGACCATCAACTAGCTCTTCTTTACTAATGTATTGCAAATGATCCATACTAGCATGTCCTAGTCTTCTATGCTACAACCAAGCATCATTATTAATAGAAATCAAACATTCAAATGCATTGTTGGAATTTATGTTAATTTTATATGTGTTACTAATTCTAGCTCCTTTGAAAGTAATTTCACTATTTGAATTTGTAACTTTGCATCCTTTGGAGTCAAAACTTACGTCATATCCTTTATCACACAATTGACTTACACTAAGCAAATTGTGTTTCAACCCATCAACAAGCCAAACATTTTCAATCAAAGTTTTACCAAGCATGCCAATGCAGCCAATGCCAATTATTTTACATTTAGCATTATTTTCAAAAGTAACATTACCTACATGCTTATAAGTGAGAGTTATAAAAATCTTTGCATTCCCCTTCATATGCCTTGAACATCCACTATCCACAAACCAAGAACTCTTATTGATAGTAGATTTTGGACATACCTACAAAAGCAATAATGTTTATCTTCTTTTAGGCAACTAAATGAAGTTGGGTCCTTAGAGGTTAGTAGTAGAAGGATCCTCTAACTTGAGATGAGCTTTCCTAATATCTCAAAACATGCTTTTATGCTGCCCAAATTTCATATAATATGTGCATTGATACAATATTCTATGCTTATGCACTTTTCTATTGAAATTCAATGAATTATGCACACAATTACAAGTATGTGTTGAATGGGTTTATTTTTGTGCATTTTTGTGTTTACGTTCATGCCTAGTGTGCATGAATGCATGTTTGCTCTTAGAACCTTAGTTCTAGAGTTTTGCATACCCAATGTAATCCTTTTAGGATTTTCAGGCTTAGTTTGTGCATTGGTGTTCTTTACAACTTTAACACTAGAGGTTTGAGTTGTATATGCTTTTACAAATATGGGTGTTCTAGATGTGGTATTGGATAATCCATTGAATCCTAAACCATATTTCAAGGATGGTGACCTTTGATTATCAATTAATGTATCTAATGCTTCTTTTCCTTTATGAAATTTTGAAATTGATTCCTTAAGTTCCTTTAATTCATACTTCAAAATTTCATTTTCCTTCATCACATTTTCTAAGCTATGTGAATTCTTACTCATTACATCAAGTGATTTCAACAATTGTTCATTTGAGGTCTTTCATTCTAAGGTAGAATTTTTTAAGCTTACAAAGTCTTTTTCTAGCTTAAAGCGTTTATCCTTATAAAATTTCATCGTACAAAAGTATTTTTCTATCATAAGATTCTTATGTTCAATCATATCACTATCATCTAAAGCATTAACATCATATCCAATTAAATTCAAGGGTTGAGTACCTACCTCATTGGAGTCTTTTTCATCCTCAATAGCCATGAGACATAGATTAGCAATTTCTTCCTCATCTTCTTCATCTTCTTCACTTGAGGAAGAGTCATCACATGTAACTTTGAGTGATTTCTTCTTTTCCTTATCCCACTTCTTTTTGTTCTTCAATTTGAAGCAATTCAACTTGATATGCCCAAATTTGCCACATTCATAGCATTTTACTTAATTCTTTTTATCTTTGAAGGAAGTTTTAGAAAGTGTACCTTTGTTAGCTTCCAATCTTCTCTTTCTCTTCCAATCATTCATCCTTTTAGAAAACATTGCCATTTCTTCATCATCATCACTATCTTCGTTGTTTGAGCTCTGAACTTCTTTGATTGCTTTGAGAGCTATTGCTTTCCTCTTATCTTTTTCACCTTGTTCTTTATCTCTTTTGGTGTGAAATTTAAAGGTGACTAGTTTTCCAACAAGTTCATTGGTTATCAAGGAACTTAGATCATGAGCTTCTTCAATTGAAGAAACCTTAGACTCAAAGTTCTTCTTGCCTCTAAGTGCTCTCAAGATTTTTCTATTGACTTCATCTTGATCATATATCTTGTTATATTTCTTTAATTCGTTGTCAATGGCAAGTAATCAATTTGTCATGTACATAACATTTTCATTGGATTTCATCTTGAATAGCTCATACTCATATATATACATTTTCTTCTTAGTGAGCCTCACTTGGGTAGTACCCTCATGATAGTTCTCAAAAGTTTTCCAAAATCAATGAGCATAAGTGAGAAGTTGGACTCTCCCATCTTCTTCTCTTAAAATAGAATTCAACAAGATGGAGGTTGCCCTATGGTTTTTGAATCTATCTTTTATGTTGGCATTTGACCATTGTAATTTGGGAAGAGAAACTTGGACACCCCCAACTTCAAGAGTAGAAGGTTTCCACTAACTTTCAATATAGTCCTAAAGCTCTATTCCCTCACTATCTAGAAAAAAAATCATTTTGTATTTCCAATAGGAATAATCAGTTCCATCAAAGTATGGTCTAAGAAGAGAGTTAAGATTTTCATGAGAGGTAGATGAAGAAGAGATTTCCATTTTGGATCAAATTTCACAGTTAAGTTTAAGAAATTGGCAAGCTCTGATACCAATTATTATCCCATGATAGCAATAAAAGAGGGGGGTGAATTGGTTTGGTTAAGAATTGATGGCTAATTCAAAAATCAAAGATTAAAAAAAATATAGAAGATGCAGAAGAAGATTAAGTAGAAGATGGAACACAAAAATTTATAGTGATTCAGATTTACCTTGATCCTACATCTACTTCCTTAACAACTTGTTAAGGTTTCACTTTTTACAAGCTTAACTCTAACTTGGTGTTTTCTCTAGCTCACACCAAACTACTACAATGGTTTGAGATCACTTCCTTACAACCCTCACAAGAGTTTTCCTAGGCTCACTCTCACAACCTAAGTGTTTCCAAGCTCACACATAAACTTAAGATGGCGTTTAATGCTCACACCCAACACTTAATTAAAACAAAAAGTGATTTTCATGCAAAATAAAGAAAGATGTTCAAGAAGGCAATTACAATCACAAAACTTTTTTTTTTAAAATGAAGTTACTTAAGGTATTTATAGCCTTCAAGTCAAGAATTAGCCATTTGAGGTTGGGGCCAACAAGTTTGATTCTTGTCTTCCACTAATTTCTCTGCCAAAGCAATTTCCTGGTCGGACTCTTAAGGGTTTGGTCGAAAATAGTATAGTCCGATCGGAATTATGCATGGTCCGGTCGGAGTAATTGAAATTTTGCTTAATGCTCTTCCAATGGTTGGTCCACCTAGCTTCCACTTATTAAGTGGAAATGCAACGGCTTCTAATGTAAGTAATTTTTAAATAGTCTGATCAGGCTTTCATCTGGTCCGATCGGACATACCTTGGTCTGTCCAATTTTCAGATATACCCTTGACCTAGAAACCTACTGGATATTTTAAAGAAAATTAGTTTCTATGGTCTGGTTGGAATTTCTAAGATTCCGGTCGGAATTTCTAAGAGTCCGGTCGGACTTACGTGGCACTCTGAGAAAATGGGATTACTTCTGATCGTGAATCCTTCTTTGTGTTTTTGCTCTTTTCTCATTTAAAGGTCCAGTCGGTATGCCATATACTCCGGTCGGACTTGATGTGATACGGTGTAATTTGGGAGTACTCTCCACCGTGAAACGTTCTATGTCTTTTGGCTCATTTGGTCACCCATGGTCTGATCAGGCTTCTAGGTAGTCTGATCAGACTTTTCATTTTTTCTTTAAAAGAAATAACTTTATGCTAAATATAACTTGGTGCAAGTGTTAGTTAAATTTAATTTAATTGCCTAAGATAAAAAATAGGAGGGTTCGTTTAACATTGCCAATAACATATCCTATAGAAACATCCTTAGAATTTAATTATTCACAACTTTAATAAATAGAAGGACCTGATTCTAATCAATAAATCTAACTTTGAGGTTTATTAAATTATATAATCTCTTAGGATATTCCTAATTACTAAATAAATCAAAGTGTCAAGAACAATTATGGATTCAAGCACTTTGAATAGCATTATGTTATTTTATTATTCAAGCAATGAGCCCTATCGATTAATTAGCAAAACAACAATGTAATTAAACCATAGAGAATTATATAAATATTGAATATTAAGGAAGAGAAAAGATAGAATTATTTAGATCTCACAATTCACGAATATGAAGTTCAATTATTCTTTAATCAAGTAAAAATCTAATTGCTCCTTGTTTGGAAAAAGAAAAACTTTAATAAATTGAAAATATCTAGCAGCCAAAATGTTCAGCAAAAGTTGCTAGGGTTGTTGGAACCTCTAGCTTAAATACCCTAGATCTAGAGATTTCCTAAACTAAAAATAATTAGGAGAACTAAATAATAATAATAATAATAATAATAATAATAATAATAATAAATAAATAAATAAATAACCATAATATCCCAAATTAAATTCCTATCTAATAGGGAATTATAAAATCAGATATATTCTTAAAAATTCCTCCAAAATCATATCTCTAAGGCATCAAATAAATTAAATGTCCTATCAAGTTTATCTTCAAAACTATCAGGTTAGATACTGATGCTACCCTTGCCCAAGGGTTGTGCCGGAGGCTTCTGTCAACATATTTTGTATTTTTTAAGTTTTTTGGTCAAAGTTCCTCATCTGACTCCAGCCCTTCTTTTTTTGTCACTTTTTCTACAGAAAAACTTAACAATCAGTAGAAAGATTTAATAGCGAGCCCAAATAACACCCAAAATATATATGATATTCGCGTGCTATCAAATCTCCCTACACTTAAACTGTGCTTGCCCTTAAGTACTTCACAATCTTAAACCATCAACCCACATTCATCCAATCATAACCTAACCTGCAATATTTCAAAACTTAAATTAAAAGGCAACTAAAAAGCTAACAGCTCATAGAACAAGTTTTTCATAATTCCACAAGAATGAATGATCAAATTGATAAAATATTATAAATATAAAATGAAAAAAAAAGAAGCTAATATGTATTTTAGTTTCCACTTGAAATTCAATAAATACATAGCAAACAACACCCAATTCACTAAGATATTATATTTCATTTATTAGACTTATGCCCAGAACCAAGAAATTTCAATTTAGTTTACTTGAACACTTTTAAAGCTTGCCTGAAATGTCAACAACCTTTTGACGCTAGAACAAATATTTGTTATATCAGCATCCGGTTGCTCAATTGGTCATAGTTTCAAGTGGCTACTAGCTCTACAGACTAGAGGAATAAATTATTCATTTTTAAACTTTTTGCGCTCTTATTTTATTTATTTATTTAACAGTACAAATCTTTTAAAATTTTAAGTGCACAAATTAAAGTAAATCAAGTGAAGTCTAACTATGCATTGATGACTATTTAATGTTGATTAATTAGGTTAGTTAAAGAAAAACTCAAAACATTTCATATAAAATAATACATATAAAAAATAATCATTCATAACAAGTGAAAAAATAAAAATCAATCAAAAAAAGCTAGCTAAGGGTTACCACAAAAATTTATTTTTCAAAGTACCACATTTGAATTATTTCAAAGATAAAATGGGACTTTTAATTAAAAATTATTAAGAGACAAAGATAGCAGTAGCAAAACTTAAGGAATTTTAAAAACTTTTCCATAAAATATTCAAGAAACCTCAAAAATTTTGAAACCCAATATTAGAATATCCTTATAGTGGTGAGCATTCCCACCTTTCACGAGGGAGACCTGGGTTTGATCCCTAGCAACAACATCAAAATTTAATGGTTGTGGAAGCCACCAAAATTAAATTCCTATTCCTAAACTAAATCAATTATGCTAGTGGTGAATAGAGTCGAATCCACTGGGAACCTCTAACTTAAACACCCTAGATCGTGAAATCAAATTAAATTAATAGAGGATTTCAAAATAAGATATATTCTTGAAAATCTGTCCAAAATCGTATCCTCAAAGCATCAAAATAAATTAAATTCCAGCTATCAAGTTTATCTTAAAAACTGTCAGGTCAGATACTAATACTACCCTTGCATAAGGGTTGTGTCCGAGGCTTCTGTCAGCATGTTTTATATTTTTTCAGCTTTTTGTCAAAGTTCCTCTTTGACTTTGGCCCTTCTTTCTACCACTTTTTCTACAAAAACACTTAAAAATTAATAGAAAGATTTAATAGCGACCCTGGATTGCTCCCAAAATATAGACGATATTCACATGTTATCACTAGCTCTGGTTGCTAACATTCTATAGGGTTAGCTCTTGTGGCTAAGATCCATGTGGATGGGTTTAACTTTTATGGTTAAGGTTCATATGGATGAATTTGGTTCCAGTGTGTCAAGCTTAAGGCTTATAATGGTAAGCCATTGTGGCCAAGTTCGATGGGTGTATTCGTAACAGGTGAGCCATGTGACTAGTTTGGATTGTCAGCCATTATGACTAGGATAGATGGATGTGTTCTCAAAAGGTTAGCCATGTGGCTAGGATATGGTTCAAATTATTAAAGCATATGGCTTAGTGAGGTTGGGTAAGGTTCCTAATAGTTTGAGCCGTTATGGCTCAGTGAGATTAGGTATAATCCTTAATGGTTTAAGCCATTGTGGCTCGATAAGGTTAGGTATAGTCTCTAATAGTTTGAGCCATTGTGCCTAGGTGAGGTCAAATATGGTCTCTAAAGGTTTAGCTAAATGGCCTAGGTTAGGCATAGTCCCTAATAATTCGAGCCATATGGCTCGGTGGTAATCCCTAATGGTTCAAGCTATTGAGGCTCAGTGAAGTAGGGCATGGTCCCTAATGGTTCAAGCCATTTAGCTCAGGTGCTTTAGCACTTTTAAGCTTTATTTGAGTGGTCCAAGTCTATTTGGTTTAGCCTTTATGGCCTTGGTTCCGGCATAAAAGCTAATCCATCTTAAGTTCATGTCTGAAGGGTTAAGCCATTGTGGGTATGATTCACGCCTAAAGGTGAAGCCATTACTGTTTAGGCTCATGTTTAAAGGTCAAGTCATTGTGTCTTAGGTTGATGTATGATGGTTAGGTCTATACTTATGAGATAAGCCACTGTGGCTTAGGTTTGATTTCTAATAATTGAGTTGATATGGCTTGAGCCTGCGCTTATGAGTGTAACTTAGGTCAATGTGGTTCAACTCAGATTTTGATGGACCTTAGTTTTGGTGACTAAGCTAATGTAGCTAAAGTTTGATGATTGATGGGCTATGTGGCCTAGGACTATGATGTTTAGTTTTGTGAGCCATTGTAGCTTAGGATGGCTAAGTCGATTTGGCATAATTTTAGAGATTGAGGGTCAAACCAACTGTAGCTTTAGTTTGACGGATAAAGGATATGGACTTAGATTCGATGTGATTTGTCAAGCTAATATAGCATTAGGTTTTGGTAGTTAAGCCGATACAACTCAATTTTATATTGAATGGTCAAACTAATATAACTTTGTTTCAGTGAGTTAAGTGGATGGGTGCTTAAGTTTATGGGTTGAGCCTATAGGGCTTGGTTTCATGTTTGATGGTTAAGCTAATGTTGCTTATGTTTATGTGGTAAATCTTTATGGTTTAGGTTTGCGCTATATGGGTCAAGCCAATATGGCTTGGGTTCAAGTTTGATGTGCTAAGTCAATGTGACCTAAGTTTATGAGGTAAACCAATACGATTACGGTTTATGTTTAGGGATAAGCTAATGTGGCTTGGGTTTATGCTAATTTTGTTTAGGTTTAATGTGGTTTCAAGTGTATAGCTTAACTTGGATTGAGTTTTAAGGAATAGTACCTTAAAATTATAGGTATAATGTTAATGAAATGCATGCATGTATGCATGAACGGAAACAATTTCATGGCATAGGATTATGGTACATGCCACTTAAGGGTAGGTTCTATATCTTTTACATGCAAAGAGTGGTTTAGTCCAAAGGGTCCCATCCTACTAGGATAGTAATATACCTAATCACATGACAAATAATGAATCTGGCGTGAGTCTAGTAGTTCGTGCATATCTATTACACCTCAAAAGAATTGAGCATTTGTCATAAGTTGAATGCATTCGCTATTCCCTAGTATACCTAATGAAGGTTACTAGATGGATGCTACTTGCTACCCAGGGTTCCTAAAACTAAAGACTAAGGAACCCTTATGCATGATTTAAAGGAGAAACCCAATTAAAGAGTAAATTATTTTGAAAAGAGCCCATTAAAATTTTATTTTTAAATTTTAAATTTTCACAGTTTAGTTGCCAGCTGTGAGGCCTCGCCTCAGCATCGATATGGTCCCCTTGGGAATTAGGA
The DNA here is from genome assembly GCA_947685225.1 of Garcia nutans. Taxonomy (NCBI): domain Eukaryota; kingdom Viridiplantae; phylum Streptophyta; class Magnoliopsida; order Malpighiales; family Euphorbiaceae; genus Garcia; species Garcia nutans. The sequence goes on from CANTUV010000007.1 coordinate 54,390,826, forward strand.
GCCAAAATACTTATTTGGACTTGGTCTCACACGACACCACCGTATAGGGTCTCTAGTCAGTTCGGTAAGTATGGATTTAAGAAAATAAATTTTCTGTTTTGTAAAAATAGTTTACTCTCCTTTTGTTATGAAAAAAAAATAAGTGACTTTTATTTTAAAAAGAGAAAATTAGAGAGTCACCACTTTATATTATTTTATTTGAAAATTTTCAAGGAAAAATCCATTTAATTGACTCCATTAAATTAGGTTAATTTTTATCCAAAAGGAGACTAGTCCAAAACCAATCACAATGGGTCCTAGGCTAAGTTTTCAAGTGAGTTTTAATAAAAAAAACAATTCTCTTTAATTGATTTCAACCTTTATATTTTGCAAAAACAATTTTTTGATATTGATGACAAGATTAAGGATGAATGAGAATTTAATATGCATGAACAAATAATCACATTGTTAGTGTTGTGTTCTAGGCCAATAGGATGTATGCACTTTATTATTTTCAAAAATAAATGAGGAATTTCATTATCATGTGTGTGTTTATTATTTAATGTGATTAAAGTTCCATGAATAGAAAATTCAACTTTATGTCATCAAGTATGTTACTTAATAGTAAAAACTTAAAGTAATATAAATTCTATTCTAAATTATACATATTCATTCATTGTTGATGGAACGATAATGAATAAAGACTAGTATGTAGTTTGACTGATGATCATATTTTACTGATCATGAATATGAGTTATTAAGTCAAAATATTAGTACATATTAGAGAATATTATACTGAATAGACCCAAAATGAGAATAATACATGGATTGATGTATTCTCATCACAACAATATTAAGTAGTCCTTTGACCTGAAATTACTATAGTTCCCTACATGAGGAGTTTTGTGTTTTGGCATAGTTCCATTTTATCTTTAAATTGATTTAATAAGGATTATTGTTGGACACTTAATGAATCGTGGAGTGGGAAATATATTATCTAGATGGGATTTGTTCCTCTCATATCTTGAGAGAGATATCTCTAGGCCTCTTGACAAGTAAGCCTAGGAAAAATATGCATGGCCATGCTCAAATAAATGAATAAGAGTTATTAATATTAATTGTTAAGTCAATCTGCTTGGAAATTAAGAAATTTTAATCAATCAATATAAGGATGGCATATTTCATGCCTTATGATTGATCTAAGTTATCATGTAACAAAAGGAATAAATATTTAATTGTGAAATAAGTTTAATTGGATTTTTTATCTTCACTTAATTTGGGTAATCATAATATCATATTGGAGGCCACTATGATTTATGAGCTTAAAGTAATAGTTTAAGACCATTGTCAATATTAAGTGAACCTACATGGCTGTACCCATAGAGTGAATTAAAAATAGGCATAATAATAATAATACGAGTTCTTTTAAATGCAATCTTGGAAACATTATAGAAATTAAAATGTTTTATTTCTATAATGATATATATATATAATCATTTAAAGATGCATAATTATTTTCCTTAATGGTTAAGGAGACCTAATGGGCTTAGACTTATAAATATATATATATATAGGTATTTTGTTTCCTAATGGATTTAGGAGAATTTGAATTATATATATCATATATTTATTATTTATTATTTATTAAGAATAGTTAAATGAAGTTAAATTTCGAATAGGATTAGGATTTTTTTAAAAAAAAAAACTTAACAGATTCACTCAAGATATATATATGTTATATTCCCATAGTTGTGCAGTTTTATGTATTGAGAGAAAACATAAGAGAGAGGAACCTATATTATTTTCTGAAGATAGACTTTAGAAATCGAGTGGTAGCACTTTGCCGTCTATTTTAGAATTCAATTAATTTGTGTGGATACCATTAGAGGGTGCTTGTATCAAGCAACACCTGGTGATCAGTTCGTTTAGTGAAAAGAAAGAATTAAACTTCGCTACAAAAGGTAAGATAAGTTGACCCTTCCTTCGATTTAAATTGAAAGGTATGGATCATGGCAGGGTTTTCATGGATTAGTTTTTGATTTACGCTTCTATTATTTTTGTTTGTCATCCATGGACACCCTACACACATGACATCCACAATTGTAGTAATTATTACAATCTCAAAAATAGCATTTATAGGGGAGCTTTGATTCCAGCCCTTATGGGTACTAGGTCAAGCACAAATCCCCAACTAACCTATTGAAAGAAAGTAATAAATCTCAATCAAGAATCACATCCCTTGAGACTAACTAATGGAAATGAGACTAAAAATAACTTGCAATAATAGATTGCAATAGAAAAGAAAAGAAAAGGACAAAGAGAAAAAGATAAATTTGATTAATTAGACCAATTTTATATACTTTGATGAGAGCTCGCCACTCGTAGTGATATTTAGATGGTACCTACTGATATCGTTTGAATGGAAATCAGAGCCATAAATAGTTCGTGTCTTTGGTTGCAAAGGACTTTAATTAACCGATTTTAGTTAATTAATTACTGAATAGAAAAATAGATAAAGTGAAGAAAACAATATCTTAGGTGATTGTTTCCTCTTGACAAATGGTTGGAGAGCTTTGTCGCTTCATAATTCTACTTGAATATGTAATTAAGTGAAATCAAAATAATTGTAGTAATGCAAATTAATTCCAATGAATGAAGAAATAAAGATTTTAATTAATTTTTGGTCAAAAAATAATTTAGAAGAGTCCTTATGTCATAAAAAGCGGGATCTCCTTGAACTGAAAAAAAAGACCACTATTTATAATAGTGGAAAAGGCTAAAAAAAATAAAGCAAAAAATGCTCTTTGGCTTCAGCGCATGTGGACCGGTATGTGAACCACCCGGACAGCCGCTCGTTCCTCCTGCGGATAGTCTACGTGCTCTGCGGCCTATCTTTACATTTCAGGCCCATTTGACCTCTGATTTTCTTGATTCAAGTTGCATTAGGTTCATTATCACATGTGCTCTCATTTAGAGACAAAATTGAGGATTTCTCCTCAAAATCTAAAATTGAGAGTTCTTAGGGGCTGTCTTAGGCCGGTCTAAGCCCATTCGGGGCCATCCAAATTCCAATTTGTGCAATTCCAACTTTATTGGAACTGCTATTATATGCACTAAAATTTGGGTGCAAAATTAAGTGTTCACATCAAGTAAGTAATTAAATAAACTTCAAAAACTTTACTTAATTTTTATTATTTAAATTAAGAAATATTAATTTTCTCTAACAATGGTTAGCTCTTTAATAATTGAGACATGCAAAAACTAAACTCAACGAATTAAATTTTTAATCAATTAAAAATTTTTCCCTCTCATTATAATTGGCCTCATAATTCCAATAATTACAAAGAAAAAATAATCCATAAAGGTTAGTTCTTACTATAACTTATTTTAATTCTTTAGTTAGAATGATTTTTCAGTTTAGAAATGAAGTAGAATTTTATTAGATTTTTTATTTTTATTTGGTTTTCTCTTTTTATTTTTATTTTATTTCTTTCTTTTGTTTATGTTTGGTTTATTTTTATAGATCATACTCAAAATAGGAAAAATAATTTGTTTGTGTGGCTAATTTTTGTTTTTTGACATTTTATTTTTTTTATAATAAAATGTGATGTACTTAGCCAAGTTAATTCTTACTAGTACGTGGTTAAGTTCTGCATTTGTGTATTTATAGACCCACTCAAAACACAAATAACATAACAATAACAAAAAAAATAATGATGTCAAGTGATTTATAGCAAAACAAATGCAAAGGGAAACCTACATTTCCTCATATATGGACATGCTTGGAGAATTGTACCTTATGTCTTCTGAAAATTTCAAAAAGAAATTGTATATATGTATCTGCATTTGATTATTTTGGACTTTTCTTTCTCAACCGTGGTTTGTTGCTTTTTTATTCTGGAAAATTTTAGCTGTTGGTTTTTCTAATTTTGGTTGCTTTCCGAAAAGAAAATGAAATAAGACTTGTTTCTTTAATTTTTAAAATTTCCATTATTAATGAAAAAGAATAAGAGAATTTATGTAAAGAATGGAGAGTTGTGTTTTCTTTTATTTGATCAAGTAATCTGCATTTTAGGAAGGAAAGAAACTGCATATACCAATGTGAATTGAGCAAACATTTTCCCTATTTAAATGACTTCATGAACAGATATATTGACAATTTACAATTCTTAAAACAAAACTGAAGGGGTAAATAGATAGGTTAGGGGTGAATAATTGCGCTTTCATTAGGGGTAGATGTGCAGTCAGTCAGTTAATTAACTGACCAAACCCCAAATTAACCAACACTTTCGAAAGCACAATTTTCTAACCAAACCTACCAAAATCAACATTTCGTCAATTGTTGCGCTTAGATCAACACTATCACAAAGCGGCACTCGCAAGTATACGAGGCTATTGTAGTGACGGTGATCGCCCCAAGATCGTTTCCCAAGGAAGGACTTGCATGTAATAGTTCAATTAACATAAAATTATAAACTCGATTGTGAGATTGGATTGGTGAATTATAGTTAACCTTAGAATTGAAAACGATTGATTTTATGCAAGAGAAATTCAATTATGGAAATGATGCCTAGGGTTGTAGGTCTATTTAATCAAATGTTCAATTATCTGATTATCCATTAATATAACCTTGAATCTTAATTTGTTTCTTAAGATTAATTAGTCAATTATCAATTCACTAGTTCTCATATTTATGAATTAACAACAACCAATTATTTAACATTAGCAAATTAATAAACCCTAGAACTTATATTTCTAATTCATTCTTAGGGTAGTCAATTGCATAGTTCCGATATTAAACTTCTCCTCTCGGTCCATCATTCAATATTAAGTAATCAATAGTTGGCCAATCTATTAATTTACCTTTAATTTCAATGCAATTAACATATAATAAGGCATATCAATGGAATCATCAAATCAAATCATTTAATCAAATATACTACAACCCCAAGCATGAGTAATTTAGCTCATCGTCTTCTTTAAACAAATACTCAATTCAATATAAACCAAATCAAAGTTATACATTGCAATATTAATGTTCTTAATACACAACAACAAATAAGAAATGGAATAAAAGAAAGAGTTAGAAAAACCCCTTTTTGAAGATGCTAAAAATCGGACTCTCGTCTCTTTCGTGGCTCCTTCTTGGTGCGTAATGATGAACTTCCAGCTCTCTTGAACAAATGGTTCTCTTCTTGAAGGAGTAGATGATGGCTTTCTCAAATTCTCAACTCTCCAATCAAGCCTCTTAAAACCCTAATTTTCAAGAACTAATAGCTCACTTCAAAACCAACACTTGTTTTTGCTCTTGGTGTGTGAAAAGAAATGGTGATTGAAGATGAGGGAATGGTCTTCCTCTCTCAAGCCAGAACCAAGGAAGAAGATGAGGAAGATCCAGAATAAGTGGAAGTGTAGAGAATGTCCCCTAAATTAATTCCAAAATCCCTTCTTTTTTTTAATCCCCATGCTCTTCCACTTTCAATTGTTTAAGACACCCATCATGCCTTGTCTCCCACTTACTAATTTCTTTATACCTTTCTTCCATAAAATCCTCCCACTTTTTTCACTCTTTTTTGTTCTTTTGTCTCCCACTAAAACACACCAGCTCATTTCTCGTGCAAACCAGCTAAGGACCCAGGGTGACACGGCCAAGCCATATGGAGCTTGGCCGTGTATAGTGGCTTTCTTTCTTGGGGACACAGCCAAGCTTCTGGTCGTGTCCCATTCTGTATGCTTGCCCTTGTGAGACACGGCCATGTCATGTGACACGGCTAGTGTCCTGGCCGTGTCCACTGATGGTGTCCTTCTCTGTTCCTTTTTGATCTTTTGTTTCTTTGGTGAGACACGGCCAGTGGCTTGGCCGTGTCTCATGGCCGTGTTCGCTACTGGACTTGTTTCCTTGAGGGACACGGCCAAGCCATGTTAGTCCTGGCCGTGTCACTTGATTTTCTCCACAAGTTACACCAATTTTGATCAAATGGCTCCATCGAATGTACTCTAACCTAAATCAACAACTTCAAACAAACTTAAGTGCAATTTAACATGAAAATTAACTTAAAATCAACATAAACATCATAGAAAATATATACAAAATTGATCTAAACATCAATATGGTTAATTATTCATTTAACCGAATGTTTTTTCTTTTTACATCTAAAGACTAAAATCACTTTTTTATACTATTTTTAAAATGTGCTTTTTTTTTTGTCTCTTCCTAATTGTACATTTGAAAGCCACTAAAAAATGGTGATAGAGTTCATAATTTTTAATTAAAATAAATTCTACATACCAATTCCCAAAATATAATTGTTTAGGAATGAAGAGCTTTTATTTAATTTGTTAATAAGATATTTATATGTATATTAGACATTCAAATATAAATTACTATTTTTTCTTTTTTCTATTGAAAGTTCACCATCATCTAATTGAAAATACAATAATAATTAATAAATAATTATACAAAATTCCAAATGAAAAGGGGACACAGTCAGTTAGTAATAGAATTTGAAGCCTCCATGAATAGTTAATGGTTTCTCTTCTCATCTGAAATTCAGTGGGTTTAAAACTAAGCTCTTATTTCCACCAACCCTTTACCCACTATTCTTAATTTTCTCTTCTACATTGCTATATTTCTACCACCATAATTCCAAATGTATAACCTTTTATATCTTTCTCTGCAATAAAAAGAAATAAAATTCAATTCAAAATTCTTGTCTATTTAATTAAATTCTATATAAAACAAAAAACAACCAAGAAGATGAAGTACAACAAAAAGATTCAACATTTGAGTACAATCTTCATCTTCCAATATCCAACAAATCAAAAAAACCAAGTCCATCTCAGAGTTTTCCTTTTTATATTGCAAATTAATATAAAAAAGACCAATTCACAAGAAGCAACAACCTTGTGTTCAAATCACAACACAAAATAACTATAAAATTAGAAATTGACAAAACAAAACAACCATTAAAAATAATCTCATCGATCATAACACAACAATCATAAAATGTAACAATAATACAAACATTAAAAATCACCACAAACTTTTTTTTTTTGAAAAAATACAAACATCATCATTAGTCTTTATCCACATCCACAATAATTGATTGTGTAACGGATTAATAAGTTCAGATGCAACTGTAACCATTGCTGAAAAATATATATATATATATATATAGAAAGAAGTAAGGAGTTAAGATAAAAGAAACAAACTAATTAAATTAAACACAGAATGACAATCATAATATAAAAAGAAATTAAATTTTATCATCTTCAAGCATTTCAATGTCCTCATCTGTTTCCACAATTGTCATTGACTCTTATGAAATCTGGAGCCAATCTCCAGAATACGTAAGCAACTCTACTGATTCAGGACTCAAATAACTTCTATATGGATTGAGCACTAGACCACATGTACTAAAAGTAGACTTCGAAGCCACAGTACAAATAGGGACAACCGATATATCATGTGCCATTAATGATAAAATCGAAAACCTAGAGGAATGAACTTTCCACCAACCTAAGACATCCAAGCTAGGAATATCTTCACAATCTTTAATTAAATATCTATCCAATTGAGTCTAGTGATCTCCACTTGCCCTTTGGTATTTATACCCCTTAAATAACATTGGCACATACCTATCTTGGATAGGATTAGCTTGCTTTTGACTCCCACTTACAACAGCATCACTAGAATTACCTTGGCTTTGATAGCCACTTCTCTTGATTTTGTACTCATTAAAGAGCTCAAAAGTGGCTTGTTTTAACTTCTTAAAAAAATTGATACCCGTCTGTGTACCGTATAACTCCTTCAGAGCATACTCCATGTAATTTGTATCAAGGACAAAGAACAATAGCAATGTAAATTAATACATTATTTTCATCTAGATTGCCCCAATATTTGTTATATTTATTTATCATCTTAATTGCCATGGTGGACAACTCTAGATCGTCATATTTGTTTCTAGTCCTTTTAACAAAAAAAAAATGGATCTCTGACATATCATGAAAAAAAGAGTAATATTTGGAGCTTGACACCCTTAAGGTCATTTTGTAATTTTTTTTTAAAAAAACTTGTAAAATCACTTAACACATGCCCAATCATCTAAGTTAGGCCTACCATCTATCTCCACATATTTACCATCAATTTCCTCTCATTAGATCATACTTGAATGATCTATCTTTCTCATCATATATCTCAAATGCTCTCTCAAATTTTTCAGCCCTATTTAGCATGAAATATGTGGAATTCCATCTGGTGGGGATATCTAAGGCCAATAATGCCTTACATTGAATCCCTTCCATCACAATGAACTCTTTAAATTTGGCAAGTCTAGTTGGTAATGCTTTGACATATTTAAAAGCACATCTCACCTTATCTATAGAATTAGAAATACCAATTAATCCCTCGACTACTATTAAGTTCACAATGTGAGCCACACACCTTATGAGAAAATATCTACCCCCTAATATAGTTGGACCTTATTTACATATTTTCTTTTTCAAACTTTATATTGTAGTCTTATTGCAGGACACATTATCAACTGTCACTGTAGTCTAACAATTCCCAATCAAGCAAATATTTTTCCACACTTTGACTCAAATCATTACCCTTATGACTTATAGTTGACAAAAATTAATTACTTTTTTGCATAAGTTCCAATTCTTATCCATAAAATGTGTTGTGAGAAATATATAATTGATTATTTTCACCAATGTCCAAGTATCAGTTGTGAAACATACTCTAGCACAATCATTTTGAACACCTTCTTAAATTTTTTTTTTCTCATCAGCAAACAATTCAAATATATCTCTAGTCATGGTTCTTCTAGAGGGAATAATAAATTCAAGACAAAGTTGATAGACAAATTTTCTAAACCCAGGGTGCTCAACAAATTTCAAAGTCAATTCACACTCAATTACCAACATAGCAAATGCCTTTCTACAAGTAAGATGATCAAATTTTCAATAAATTAAGCATGTATCTCTAGTACCGCCTGATTGAACATTTAATTTCTTTTACTTTGCATCTCTTCCATTCATTGGATTATTCCTCATAAACTCACATGATAATTTAATGCGCCAGTCCTATTATTTTTCGTATCACAAAAAAATTGCTTGTCGTAATACTTACATTGCACTTTAGTTTGACTGTTATCATCCTCAAACTTTTCACTGAAGTGTTGCTAAACTTGCGATCTATCCCTTGTTTTCTTCTTTTTGAAAGGGGTAGGAGCAGCAGCATGTGTCCCCATACTTGATTGAGGACTGTATTCAACTTCCTCATCATGCTGACTCGCCATCTACATTACAATACAATAAATAAAGGAGCTTGATTAAATGGTGAATGTTGAAGGATTATCAACTCAAGAAATTGTAAAATTCAGAAATAAAACCTTGAAATAATTAGTGAATATATAATATTGTAAATTGTAATGGGAAAATAAGATAAATAGATTTTGAAGATTTTTTTTATCAATAAGTAGTTTGAAATAAGAATAAAAGCATCATCTCTATGTCCTTGAAACCAATGTCTAGTAATTCTAAAATTTCCTCATCACCCATCCTTATCTTAATTTTTACCAATATGAAAGTCAAAATAATACTATATATGCCATACAAATTTAATTCTATTATGTTATGGAAAGATGGAGAGATATTCAGTTGCTTCTGTATTATATAAGTTAAATATATATTGGGAAATAGCTTTCATCTTGCCTTGTATCTGTATGCATGTGCTAGTTGTTTTAATTAAAATTTTTTCTTTTTAATGTTGCTTCTTATGGATTTTTATTCCCCTCATTTCTATTGTGTTGTTGTATGAAGATTTATGCTTTTATACTTATTCAAAGCCATATTCATTTGTTGGCATGATATTCTACATGTTATATAACTTTGGTTTGTGCCCAATTCTATTATTGCACAACCTAAAGGTTTGATTTTGATTGTCCCTTCCCATTTCTTTATTATTCCATAATGGAGTTTTCCAATGGCAAACAAGTGAACCAAAATTACAAAAAAACAAGAATTGAATAAAAATTATTAGCCTTTCTTAACACCCATCCTAATGCATACTAAGCTATATATTGATCATAGAGGTTGTAATCCATTTTCCAGAATTTCTTAATAAATATGAATGGAGCTATGTCAATCCAGATGATAATTCTCACATTCAAGAAAAAAACAAGCAACATGCCAACATTTGCAATGTCAAAAACATAATTCAAGCACAATGATTGATATTAATATATAAACAAACTTATGCAACATGTGGAGAAAGAATTATCAAGAAGAACATCCAAAATACTAGAAAGATTTTCCAAAAGCTAATGCATATAAAGAATTTTAAGTTTCAAATTTCTAATAGTAACCTATTTGGCTTGCTAATGGAATAAATAGTATTCCACTGAAATATAATTAAAATAGACTATTATATGTTGAAAATAAACAAAATTTCTTTTTAGCTCATTGTTTACGATGCAACAACCTAGTTGCTCCCATGACTATGAACTAAAAGTTTTAAATATATAAAATCTATTACAGTTTTTCCCTTGTAACATCCTGAACTCCATACTTAGTTTAATTAAGGGTGGTGTTACATTTAGTAACAAATGTGAATCTAATATATTTGATATCTTATTCTATACATTAAATTTTGTCTTTCATAGGAATGTCAAGTTTTGCTGAAGTTATCATTTTTTATAAGGATGACAATGAAAATTTAGAGGTACATAATAATAATAATGAAGCCATGAAAAATGAGACTTTAGTGGAACCATGTCTTAAGGAGTTAAAGAACAGGCTATTAAATGGAGTTTCTAGAAGTGAATAGGCATATAAGATGTATTGTGATTATGTACATGCAATTGGATTTAGTATAAGAAAGTCAAAACAATATTATTTCACATAAACTAGACAAATTAGGCCCAAGAAGTATGTTTGCTGGAAAGAAGGAAATAAAGATGAAAAACGTCATACTTATGGTGATCTTTCATACCAAAAATTAGATACTAAGACATGTTGTGAGACAATGGTCTGGTTTTCTGTAGACAAGGATGGTATTCTTAAAATAAAACAATTTATAAAGGATCACTATCACGAAATGGCTAAACCTTATGAAAGACATTTGCTAAGATCTATACAATATGTATATGATGCTAGTGGGGATGTGTTAGAATCTATGGTAAATGCAAGAATTCCCATTGTTTATGCTTATGAATATTTAGATGATGAAAGTGGTGGCATGGAAAATATTGGGTTCAAATTATACATATGAGTTGAGACACAAATAAAAGCAGGTGACTTCAAAGTTTAGTGAATCATTTCAAGAACAAAGCAAATAAGGAGGGATTGTTTTATTAGGATGTTCAACTTGATAATGATGGGAAAATGGAAAATTTTTTTTTGAAGGGATACTAGCTCAAGGATAGACTATGACTGATTTGAAGATGTTTTGTTTGATACAACTTATCAAACAAATAAACATAATTCAATAATTGCTTCATTTATTGGTGTATGTCATCATTGGAAGACAGTTATGTTTAGATGTGTATTCTTATCTAAAGAGATTAAAAATGTATTTAAGAGGTTCTTTAAAACTTTTTTGGAATCAATGGGAAATAAACAACCAAAAACAATATTCACTAACCAAGATACAACCCATGTCTAATGCAGTTGTGGAAGTTTTTCCTTATTTACAACACCGCCTTTGCTAGTGGCATATAACAAAAGAAGTTCCATCATATTTTGGAAGTCTTAATTGAAGTCAACATTTCAAAAATATTTTCATAAATTTGTAAAAGAGTGTGAAACAAAGGAAGAGGTTGAAGCAACAAGGGAGAAAATGCTTATTGAACACAATGTACAAGAGAATAAACAGTTAGAAACACTATAATACCTTCGTAAAAATTGGAACACTGCATTAAATAATGACTCATTACATTGTGAAATTAATTTAAGATCTCAAAGTGAGGGTGCAAATAATGTTCTCAATGGATATGGTGATAAAACTACTCTGTTATTTAAATTTATTAAGGGTTTTGAGAAGGTAATTAAGTGATGGTGTGATGAAGAAACGAATGAAGGCTTTAATTTTACTAATAGAGCTCTTGCATGTGAAATTAAAGAGAGCCTAGTGCTAAAGTAAGTTTCAAAAATTTATATAAATAAGATGTATAAAATTTTAAGAGAGAATATTTAAAAAGGACTGGACAAGTTATGAAAAGATAGGTCATGAAGGCAACCATGGCCACGGTTCGGTTAACCGGAACCTTCGGTTCAGAACCATCGGTTTCGGTTCATAATTTTTGTGAACCTTAACCTTAACCAGTAAGAGCCGGTTCAGTTATGGTTCAAGCCCTTAAAAATCGATCCAGTTCCAGTTTGAACCGCCGGTTCAAATTATTTTTTAAAAAAAATTATATTTAAAAATAATAATATTATTGATACACAATAATATTTTTTTATGAGATTAAACACCACTTATAAAATTAATAATATTGTTTAAGTTAAATCAAATAATATTATTTATAAAAATTTAATATTACAATTAAAGTATAAAGAAAAAATTTAAAAAATGTTTGAACATAATTACTAAAAATCAATTAACTACATAAATTATAATTATAAATATTTAATATTACATTTGAAAGATTCAATAAATACAAATAATTGAAATATTAACAATAAACAATAAATATTACTAATAATAATAACAAATAATAATAATAATAAATAATAAATATTACTAATAATAATAAATAACAGTAACAAAATAATAATAATAAGAATTTAAGAGAGTAAAAATTAGAGAATTGAGAGAGTTAAAGAATTTAAAGTTAAATTAGATAATTAAAATTTGATGATTGAGGGAATTTGTATAAAAATTAGAAAATGAATTAAAAAGATAGTGTATTTATAGTTTTTTTTAAATTTTTTTATTTTCATAAAATACCCCTCAAAAAAAATTTCTGTTAGTGGGATAAATTGGTAAAATAGATATAAATTAAAAATTTTAAAAAAAGTTGCCAACGGCAAACACTGCACATGGCAGTGTGCCCACACTGCCATGTGCAGTGTGCCTGCTGGCACCACCTGCCAGCTCACGCTACCACATGCGGTGTAAACTGTGCAGTATGTGCTGCACAATTTTTTTTCCGGTTGTGAACCGGAACCGCCTGTCCAGTTCCGGTTTAAAAATTTTAGAACCAGAACCTTAAAGGAAGGTTCTAATTACAGTTTTGAACATTTAATTACAGTTTACGGTTCGGTTCATTGAATCGAACCGAAACCGCCAGTCCGGTTCAACGGTTCAACAGAACCTTGGCCATGACTACATGAAGGTAATCTATTTAAGTATAAGATGTTCACACATAGAGGAGAGAATGATTAGGTTAGTATAATAACTTTTGACATGCATACCTTAGAGGTCAAATGTAGTTGTAAGCAATTTGATTTTCAATGACCAAAATTCCTAATGAGTATTTCTTGTTGTGATGGACTAAAGATGTAAAAAAAAAAAAAAAGCATTCCATAGTCATAGAGAACTCTTCACAATCTATTTTTAGTGAGCGTCAAATTGCTTTTAGTAGAAAAGCTATGAAAGTAGCTTATGAATTGATTTCTCTTAGTGGGACAAATAATGAAGCAAGAGTTGTTGGCAAATCATTAAGGATGGACATAAAAGATTAGATAAGTATATTAAAGAATTAATTTTTGATGCTTAACCAATGAGAAATATACATGGTAAAAGGGTTACCAATAATTTTTGCTATGTAGTAGAGATGATGGTGATATATACAAGCAACATATTATAGACCCCCTTAGAGCAAGGACAAAGGATGATAAAGGGGATAAGAAAAAAAAAGTCACTAGGATAAGCGACCAAAAAAGAAATCAACATCACATTCCATAAGTAATACTGAATTATAATTTTTAAATTTTTTTGTGTAAAAAAATGAAAACAAAGTAGAGAATAGGAAGAAAAAACTTTCTTTTTATTTTATGATTCCATATTTTGATTTAAAATATTGAGGTCTTTATATAGGAAAATAACATATTAAAAACAAATCCCACGAAATCAATGATTTAATTTTGACTTTTCTTATTTAAGTAAAATTATTATAATCCTAACAAACTCAATCTTATCTTTACCAACACTCCCCTTCAAGTTGGTGCAAAGATATCTATCATGCCCAACTTGCATACTTGGTCTTCAAATGGCTATCTCAACAAACTCTTTATTAACATATCAGTAACATGTTATATAGATGGCACGAATGATATATAATTAGTTCCTTCTTTAAGATTTTCTTTTATGAAGTGCCTATCAACTTCAACATGTTAGTTCGATCATGTATGACTGGATTATGTACAATATTGATTGTTGCTTTATTGTCACAATACAATCTCATAGGAAGAATCACTTTTTGTTAATTTCCTTTAGAACCCGTTTCAGCCATAGAACTTCATAAACACCTTGAGCTATTGAGCGAAATTCTGCGTCAACACTACTTCTTGCACAACACATTGCCTTTTACTCCTCTAAGTAACTAGATTGCCCTGCAAGAAGGTGCAATATCCTGAAGTCAATCTTCTTTCAATAACTAACCCTACCCAATCAGCATCCATGTAGACTTCAATTCCCTTTTTCTCATTTTTTTTTTAAGAATAGCCCTTTTCCAAGTGTACCTTTTAAGTATCTCAAGATGCGATATACTGCTTCTAAGTGATCTTCAAGTGGAGAATGCATAAACTGGCTTACCACACTTATGATAAAGGTAATATAGGGTGATTATGGGATAGATAAATTAACTTCTGAACCAAAAATTGATATATGCTTCTATTCATCAGAACCCCCTCTTTAACATCTCTAAGCTTGTTATTTACTTCATCAGATTATCCTTGGGTATAACCTTAACCCTCGATAAGCCTCGTAAACCTCTTAAACCAAGCTCTAGGTGTTTGTTTAAGACCATAAAGAGCTTTCTTCAGTTTACAAACCTTGTTTTCAAACTTCTTTGTTGACCTAGGTGGTAGTTCCATGTAGAATTCCTCTTTTAAGTTGCCATTCAAGAAAGCATTATTTACATCTAGCTAATTTAACAACTACTCTATATTAACAGCTATATATAGTAGTAGCCTAATAGTATTTAGTTTTGCTACATGAGAAAAGGTCTCTGAGTAATCTACACCAAATGTAATGCTTAAAATTTTAAATACTAAACTTTTAATTTAATATAGATAATTGGTAGTGAATTGTGATATAAGTGGTATGGATAAGTGATGTAAATAATTTAACTTAAAAATAGACCTATTTGTGAAAAAGAAAATAGAATATGAGTAGTTAAAGAGATATATCAAAGTAACACAGTGAAAGTGTAATAATTTATTGAAATCTGAAGAATGAATTATGACAGATAGATAAATTTTGAGAATGAGAATTGTCATGCTCTAAAATTTTAAGTATTGATTTTTTGCATTAAGTGGATATATGAGTGTAAATTGAATTGATTATACTGATAGTAATAAGGTTAAATAAGCCTTAATAAGAGTAATATTAAATCTGAGTATGGATATATCGGTATTTCTGGAAAAGATTTTGGAGATAAAAAATTATGAAAATACCCTTATAGCCCCGAAATGAACTCAAGCTATAATTTAGATGTGAAATATGGATAATGGGGTTTTAAAGTAGTTAAAGTAATTATTTTTACAATGTTTCGGGGTTAAAAATTGGAAATAGTTAATTAAAGAAAGTGAATACACCAAAACTATTGTATAAGTGAGTGTATTGGATAAAAATCCTAAAGCCTATTTAAAGATTTCTATTGTCTTCTAAAATGTCATACTTCTCATCTTCACCTCCATCTTCATCTCTTTTTCTTCTTCTTCCATTTCTCACCATAGAAATAATGGAGAATTGGTAGAAAAACCAAGTTTTGATGGATTTTAGCTAATCTAAGCTTGATCTATCGAGATAAACACCATTACTTGTGAAAGATATTGTGTATTAAATAATTGTGAAAATACGAGTATAAAAATTTATTTCTATGATAGTAAAGTTATTCTTACAATATGTAAATGTTTATTTATTGATTATTAACTAAAACAATGATTAAATTTATCATTGAATCATTTATGAGTTGATATAAGATTATGGAAGAAAATAAGGTTTTGAAAGATTTTAGGGTTATGGAAGTTTAGATTTGAATTTAATTGTGCTTTGAAGGGTTGGATCTTGTTTCCTTAATTTGTTTGAGTTGAATTATTGATAACTTCTTAATTAAATCATGAAAAGAAATTCTAGCAGAGATACACATGATCATTTGCATAGTTATGCGTATGCTTGTGCATATTTCTATTCTTCAGATTTTGAGAAGAAATCCCAACAGTGAGGCGCATGATCATTCATACGGACATGCATATACTTGTGTCCTTAAAACTTTGAAAGAAGATTTTAGTAGAGACGTGTATGACCATTCGCATGGTCATGCATCTGGCTATGCATACTTCTGTTCTTTAATTTTTTTTAAAAATAATTCAAGCAGTGATGTGCATGATCACTTGTACGGTCATGCATTTGTCCATGCATATTTCTACCTTCTTATACCGTCACAATGTAGGGTTTATGGGTGGAATTAGTAGAGAATTATTGAATACATTTTGGAAACAGTTATAATTGATGAAAGATTGCTTATAATATTAAAATGAAATCAATCCATTAAATGATGAAACTTAGATGTAAAGAAAACTTGAGGAAAATATGGATAAATGTAATTGGATATTTGAAATAAGTGTAAGATTAGAGAAAAGATAAAAGATGATTACAAGTGATTTGTGGATTTCACATTATTCATGAAGAAATAAGATAATTTATGAAGCAATGTGAGAAGAATGATATATTGATGAATCATTGATGATTTTAAATAGTTTGAAGAGCAAGATAAAGAAAACAAAAAAGTGTATATACGAATTGATTGAGTAATGAAAGTAAGAATGTGAGATTTACATATTGTGTAATTATGGAATAGTTGATAGTAACATTATTTGGTGATTGAAGACAAGTTATAGATTATATTTGAAGTGTTAAAGAGTTAACTGATACTAATTGATGACAATAGAAAGAAATGAATTGATAATGTGAAAAGGAAAGAATATAGTGAGATTTGAAGGTAATTAAACCCTTCTAGTGAAATGATGTACTATGGATCAAGTTAGAAATGTGTGTGTGTGTGTGTGTGTGTGTGTGTTAAACATAGTGAATACATTATATATATGTACATATACTCTTAAAGTGAAAGAATAATTGTGAATTCTTAATATGTTAAGAAAAGAATTAAACAAGTAAGAGTGAAAATCTATTTAGATTTCATTATTACAGTGGAAACATAGAAGTGATTTGAAAGATAAAGATTGATGAATAAATAAAATTAGTTGAACTAATCGAAAATAAATATAATATGTTTATATGTTTATATGATAATTGTATTTGAAATAATTGCTTATATCTTACAAATTCACATTAATAAGCAAACAATTTAAAAAGAAAATTTTCTATACTAGAAGATATTATGATTGAAAATAATTTGAAAAAGTGAAATAAATGTATTGTCTGATTATACTGATGTTAAATCTAGTTTTCGAATTAGCTAAAGGGTGAATATCCAAAGTGACAGTGGGCATTTTATGCCATAGTGACAGTGGACACTCTGTGCCATAGAGAACACATTTTATGTCCCAGTGATATTGACTTTTATGCCAACAGTAGACATTTTGCGTCATAGAGGATCTTTGATCCCATTATCATTATAGCGGGCATTCGTGCCATAGTGGGCCTTTGGCCATATTATTACAGTGGGTATTCATGTCATAGTGGGCCTTTGGTCATATCATTACAGTGGGCATTCGTGTCATAGTGACCTGTTGGCTATATCGTTACAGCAGGCATTTACTTGCCATCAATGATCCGCTATTCGAAACTAGGTTTTAAAGTTCAGTTTATGAGGGAAAGAAAGAAATATATATATATAACAGTGGAATGTAATGATACAAATTATATAAAAAAAATTCTAAAGAGAATTAAAGGCAATTATTGAATTGAGCTTGAACCGTGTAAGTGTGTAGAGCTGAATTTTCTACAGTTTTATAATAAGATTATTCTGAAAGTGTTACATTGAGTAATATCAGACATAAAGAAAAATAAAATAAATAAAAATTATGTCAATTAATAAAATAATTAATTTTATATGAGATTTAAGACTAGTTATGAATTAAATAGCTTATTGTCATAACATGAAAATTTCGAGGATGAAATTTCTTTAGTGGGAAAGAATTATAATGTTTAAAATTTTAAATACTAAACTTTTAATTTAATATAGATAATTGATAGTGATTTGTGATATAAGTGGTAAGGATAAGTGATGTAAATAGTGAATCTTAAAAATTTACTGAAGAAATTATGTATTTTTATGGTTTTACGAGACTAAAAATCGAATTGTAATCAAAGGTTAAGAGTGAGGGTGCATCATAGCTAAGATGAGATTGGTCACACTAGATTGAACTTATTATAAATATATGTGGACATGTGTGTGTGTGTGTAGAATTTTCTTCCCTCTTCTCTCATCATCCACGCCTATCATCATCTTCATCACCAAAACTCCTCTTTTCTTCCTTCTTTTCAAAACTTTAGCCAAAACTTAAGAGAAAATCACATCTAGCTATAAGTTTTTAAAAGAATAAGCTAGAAAAGGTGAGATTATCAGCAAGTGATCAAAGAAAAAGAGGGAAAAGAGAGAAGATGAGAGATTTTGAAAGAGGTATGTGCTTTTGTATTTTAATTTATAAATATTTGAATTTCTATGAAATTTTAATGTTTGAATTAGGTGATTGAGTCATCTATAATGAATTATTATTGAATAGTATTGGTTAAATAGATTGATGAATGAAAAATGAGTTAAAAAAACTTGTAGTAATGAGTATGATTCTTAATTCAATCATTAAAAGAGTTGAGTGGTTTGATGTTGTTTTTAGCCATGAGTAATGGTTAAACATTGATTAATTGATGTTTGAGTAAAATATTTGATATAGACTCTTTTTATGTCAAAGAAACTAGTTTTTGATTTATTTTTATCATAGATCTTGAGTATATGGTGTTTAAGTGGTTGAGTGTACGAAATATAGAATTTTGACTAACACAGTGTAACACCCCTTCCCGACCTACATATGTAAGCTGAGTAGAGGCGCCACACTAACCTAATGTTGCTACCAATTTTACTTAGTCAAATTTTAGTTCCGATTTTTACAAAATTTTTGCCATAGTTTTGCCTAAAAATTGAGTCTCAAGTGTCGACAAAACCGGTTTTTTTCTTATTTTTAAAAAACATTTTAAAAAAACCAATGCAAACAAAATCATTCTCAGTACACTCCCAATAAATCCCCCTTGTAACCTCAACTACAACCTGCAAAAAGGATTTACACTTCTAGTACAACATAAAATAAAGGTTTTGTGACAACCCCCATATTTAAATATTACACAGCGGAAGTTATAAAATATTTACATATTTACAAATTCATATACATCAAAACTCAAGTTTTACAACACATAAAATTTATACATGATTGGCAAGTCTGCTCTGATCTTTAAGCTCCCAAAATGGATTCTTCAAGGTCTACTCTCACTAGGTCGTGATGAACTCTCGGGTTCAACTCTATCCACTCTACTACCTGCGCGATTAAACACTATTGCGCTAAGCCAACGGCTTAGTAAGATAAAACATGCTAACGGTATGCTTTAATGAAATGCAATGCCACATATGTTATTGATAAGATCAACATCATAAATATAAAGTTAACCACACAATTATGCATTTCACAAATCATAGTCATATGAGCATACCACATTTCAACATCTTTTCACATTCAACATTAATCAATCATACTCCATAACCAACATCTCATTTCATTAAACTCATAACATTATTTAGGACATTCATATAACCTTGACACCTATGGGCCCAACAAGTATTTAATACGATATTCAGAGTTCAGAGTTACTGCCTTGGGTTCATAGTCACAATAATCACGCCCGTAGGCAATGTATATACATGTATCTCTATCCATGGATAGTGTAACAGACCCAGTCTCTTGGATCATCAACTCAACACATATGAGGAGATCCTCAACCCGGCAAGACTGTTACAAATCATATATCTCATAGTGTAACAGACCCAGTCTCTTGGACCATCAACTCAACACCTATGAGGAGGTCCTCAACCCGGCAAGACTGTTACCTTTCATCATTTCTTAGGCATGCCACCCAAATCCAGAACTCTGAAACTGAATAACATATTAAACAAACAATTCATTTCCATTCTCAATTCTCATCACATTTAGGCAAACATGCCTTCTTTCTTTCAATTACATCATCTTAGCCAATAACAATGGCTTCACATTTCATTTCACAATATAACATCTCATTATTCAAGTATATATATATATATATCTCATCCATGATCACATTATATCTCACATAGCATCATTCATAAATATCAACATTTCATTCCACATTACTCATGAAACACATTACCATTCACAATGCACAACATAACATTGTTCCATCTCAACAATGCAATTAGGGCAAAGAACAATTGATTATAACATTCATTGATTCAAGTGTGTTTAAAGTGTTTAGGGTTAGGTTTAAGGACAACCTACCTTTGGAGAACCAAAGCAATGCAAGAACAACAAAGAATTAAAACCCTAACCATAAATAGTACATTCTGGTTTTAAACTCCATTTTATCCTTATTTTGAAAAATTGTATAAAATAATCTACTTGACTAAAAATTCTAAAATTTTTACAGAATTTATTTTTGTATCTTAAAATCATCCCTTTAAAATTTCAGATCAAACTGAACACAAAATCTTGGTCAAATAGTTCACCTAACCAGACTGCCCCAATTGCCCTGCATCCTGGCAGCAGTTCTGAACTTTGTGAATTCCATAAATCAAATTCAATCAACGTGGTTCCAAATTATTTTTCTCAAATACTAGACTCACTAAGCAACAACATATCCAAAATTCAATTGAATATGATTTTTCTACATTTTATTAAAAATTCCGAAATAGAGCTGTCTCAGTTAAGGTACCTGCTGGAACAGGTCTAATAAAAATAATCTTTCTAAACTCATAACCATTCCAAAATCGAATCAACATATTTTTCAGTAATTCTAGACTCATAGAGGCACAACATATCAAAAATTCACTTCAAGAACATTTTTCTAAAATTAATTAAAAATCATACAAGTCACAGCCTTTACTAATCCTAAAACAGAAACAATTTCACTAAACACCAATCTTACTCTTCCATCACCAACACCAACCCAACTTCTCATCTATCAAGCAAAATCAATACTTACAATCATACCATAAGCAACTTAATCATACCACTTCAAAAGAATTGAAGAAATTAGAGAAAAGATCTTACCTTAGTTAAAAACTTCTTAAATCAACACTTGAACACTTAATCTTTCTTCAATTTAAGCTTGAAATCATCAAAACCATCACTTGTCTCTTTCTTTCTCTTTGGCTATGGAGGGCCGGCCATCAACAAGAAGAAGAAGAAGAAATGATAAAGAAAACACAAGTCAAACCTTCTTTAAATATCCACCATGTGATTTTATCCAAGCAATTACCAAAGTGCCCTTATTCACATAATTATCTTTTTGTCTTATATGTGCCCAATTAAGTAATTTACCAATCTCAAATAAATATCTTCTCTTGCATTGACCAAGCCTTTTGACCACTTTATATGTCATATATATTAACATATACACAACATATAAATTTGTCTCTAAACCCTATTTCTTCCCAAAATACA
This sequence comes from Garcia nutans, assembly GCA_947685225.1. Taxonomy (NCBI): domain Eukaryota; kingdom Viridiplantae; phylum Streptophyta; class Magnoliopsida; order Malpighiales; family Euphorbiaceae; genus Garcia; species Garcia nutans. Next base: position 54,412,681 of record CANTUV010000007.1, read on the forward strand.
TATACATATACTTTCTCTTCTCAATTTCTTTTCTCTTACAATTTAACACATATATTCAATCCAATATATAACAATAACAACAACAACAATATGCAAAACTTTTAGGGCATAAATGAGGATATTACACACAGCCAGTGACACGGCCATGTCACTAGGTGTGTCAACGATGTTGTATTTCAATATTGGAGACATGACCAGTAACACACCCATGTTATTGGGCGTGTCATAGCTACTATGATTAATAATAAATAATATGGCTAGTGACACTCCCGTGTCGTTGGGTGTGTCGTAGCTACTGTAATGCAAGTTAAGTGAAAAAGGAAGTAACAAGCCCATGTTGTTGGGCGCGTCAAAGCTTCTGTAAAATGGGTAAATGACACGTTCACTGACACACCCATGTTATTAGGAGTGTCACTTAAAGAAATTTGCTCAAAATAGCTCTTTTTCTTATTTTTCCTCATTATTTGGGCCTAAATGATTATAAGGTCTTAAAGTATAAAGGATTATTGAAATTAACCCTAGTAAGTAGTGTAACAAATTTATTTTGAATATATGATAAATATGTGTAATACCAAGTGTTGATCAAAGAATTGTTTCATTGAAGTGATATACATAATTCAGTGTTAATCAAAACTAATGAATTACCCGAATTATACTGATTTTAGATCTAGCTTTGGATTGAATGGCTAATCAGAGGAAGGATAGCCATAGTGATAGTGGGCACCTCGTGCCATTAATGGACACATTGTATCATCAGTGACAGTGGGCATAATTGCCATTATATATTCTTGAGATTTGGCATTAAAATTGCTACACTAATTTGTTATCCAAATCTATGATCTGAGTTCAGTATGTATGGACATATTTAATGAAGTTATCTAAATTGAAAATATATTTGAATATGATGTTATTAATAATGGAAGAAATGCAAAATAATAATATAAGTCAATTACTTAAAATCAACTTACTGTGTTACAATGTGAAAGTAATTGGTAATGTATTTATTAATGTTTCCAAGTGAAAGTTCTAATGTACGGAATAGAAATGTTATGCTCAATTTATTGAATTGATCAATAACTTTCTAAGTGTTATAATGATTAAAAGTGTATATAATGATATAAGATACAAAGTATCCCAAAGTATAGTACTAAATTTAAGTGCAAAAAAATTATAAGATTGAATGAAATTATTCTATATGTAAAACTGAAAAGTAAGACTTACTGAAAAATAAAATAAGCATATTATGAGCAATGTTAACAAATGAGAAAATAAGCCTTAAATAAAATGATTCATAAAGAGAAAAGTTGCAATACTGAAAGTATAGTATAGCATGATGACTTTTATAAAGTTAAAGTTATTATTTTGTGTAATCAAAATATTATATTAGTTTGTTATTGAAAATAATTAATATATTGAAATATTTCTTAAAATCGAGTGTTATTACTATATTTTCATAAGTATTTTTCTTTAATATTAAGTGACAAAATATGTTTATACAAGCACCACTAAGTTTTACTTAGCGTGTTAGAATTATTTTCTGACACGCATGTATCATGTCATCGGAGCATGTTAAGAAGAGGAATTAAAGATCTTAGAAATTATCTACAGTGCATATAGAGATCTTTAGTATGTTGTACTTGTAAGATATGAAGTATATATATATATGCAATTTATCTTGTCTATTTGAGAGATTGTACAAATTTGTAAACGTGAATGAAATATATGTATTTAGAGAATGAAGTTTTAGATTAGTATGGATGATTATCAAATCAAGTAATGTTTTATATATTTATTTTGGATTGACAAACTTATGATGGTTATCTAATTTATAATTAGTATTTGGTTTATTGAAGATATTGGAGATTAATTTAAATATTGAATTTATAAGTGTTGTATTATACAGATTGTATTATTATTTGAAAATTTTTGTTAGTTGGAAGAGAACTTTGTAAATGAATTGATTAGAACACTGACAGTATATCGAGTAACATTCTCTGATAGTTTTGTGTGAGAATTATCAAGGGATGTTACACCAAATATCTATGTAAATCCTTAAGGCAGGAGATGAGCTTTACATCTCTCCAATGTGCCATCCGAATTATATTTCATTGTGATCACCCATTTACACCCTACAATAATCTTCCCTTCTAGCAGGTCTACCTTTTCCCAAGTAGCATTCTTTTTAAGAGTTCTCATATCCTCAAAGATAGCTGCTTTCTACTCAAGAATTGTTAAAGCTTCATGAACATTGTTAGGGATAGCTACAGAGGACATTTGTGAAATAAAATTATAAAATGATGAAGAAATATTTTTATATGATTCAAAATTAGACAAAGGATGTTTAGCATAAGATCTGGTACCTTTTCTAAGGGCAATGAAAAGATTAATTTGACTATGAGAAGAAGAAGAATCGTGGTTACCTGGAGCATTACTAGGAGGGACAACTAAGTTATCATAGATTTCATGATTTAACCCCTACTTAGAAGTTTTGGTAATGTTGGTGGACAGTGCCCCTTTTTTTCTCGGCCTGATGTTCTTTTGAATAGACAAAGCCTTTGAACCTTTTCCGTTGCTGCCTTTATTGTACCAATGTTTTGATTTTGAACTGTCATTTCATTAGAATCTTCCATTTTTTCAGCATTTAACTCATTTGTTTCCATATTCTTTTCTTCAGAAATTTGCTCATGCATCTTTGTTTTATAAACAAGTTTAGATGGAGAATTTTCTAAGAAAACATCATCTTCACTTATAGTCTCCCATTGAAGATGAGATTTATTATAGTCGGATTGCCCCTTAAAAATTGTAACATCCATTGACAAAAATAATTTCTTTGAAATAGGATAAAAACATTTGTACCCTTTATTATTTGTCCCATATCCGACAAAAATGCACTTATGTGCCCTTTGGTCAAATTTACATTTTGTAGGATCATAGTTATGAATAAAAATAGTACCACCAAAAATTTTAAGAGGGACATCCATTTGAAACCAAATATTAGGAAAATGTTTTGAGAAAGTTTGAAGAGGTGTTTGAAAATGCGTAGTTTTTATAGGTACCCTATTGCTCAAATATGTGGCTATTAGAATAGCCTCTCCCTATAAATATTTAGATACCTTAGTTTAAAATTTTATAACTCTAGCAACCACAAGTAAAAATTTATAGCTCCAACAACCTTAAAAATTTATAGCTTAGTCACCCCATTTTATCGGGATGTATAATTGTAAGAGTTTTAATGAATCAGCCCCTTTTCAACAAAAACTTTCTAATATACCAGTAAAAAATTATCTTCCATTATCACTGCTGAAAAATTGAATCTAAGTTTGAAATTGCATTTGAACCATGTTGTAAAAATTTTTAAAGATTTGTTCAACCTCAGATTTATCTTTTAATAAAAATACCCAAGAGGCCTGGGTATGGTCATCAATAAATGTAATAAACCATCTTTGTCCTAAAGGTGTTGAAACTCTAGAAGGATCCCAAACATCACTATGAATCATAGTAAAAGGTGCTAATTTTTTGTATGGTTGAGCATGAAAAATAATATGATGATGCTTTGCTAATTCACAATATTCATACTAAAAAGTAGAAGGATTTTTATTCATAAATAAATTTGGAAACAAATGTTTTAAATATTGAAAATTCAGATGTCTTAATCTATAATGCTACATCATAATTTAATTGTCACTGGTCATAGAAACAGAATTGAAACTTGCCTCCTGATCTTGTCTTTTAAAAATTGATTTATTGTTGAGCCCATAGAGGCCACCATCCTACCTAGCACACCCAATCATCTTCCCCAAGGTTAAATCCTAAAATTCACAGCAGAAAATAAGAAATTAACTTGGCAATTATGATCAAGAGTTAAATTACTGATAAACAACAGGTTATATAAAAAGCTTTGAAATGTGAAAAACATCTTTTAACATCAAAAAAGGGAACATCAGTGCCGTTCCCTTTCTAGCAACAGGTGTAAAGGAACCATCTGTAATTCTAATTTTTTGGTTTCCTGCATATGGTGAATATGAAAAGAAAAAAAAAAGTGAAGGCTCAGTCATATGATCGGTAGCTCCTAACTCTAATATCCTCTAATATCCGGGAGCTCTATCAGCTCCTTCGTAAAAGGCAAATATGATGAGGATTCTGGCTCTATATTGGTGCTACTAGCTTGGAGTGCATGGCTATCTCCCCTTGACTTTGTATTCGTGTTTATTTTCCTTTTGCGTTTGCATTTGCTGGTTTCACATGTAACTTCCAACAACTTTCTCCCATATGCCTTGGCCTCTTGCAATGATCACTGTGTAGACCCTTAATTTTTGACCCAGTCTGATCTCATTTTTTTTATAGTCCAAAATAATTTTTATAATATTTTAATTAAATAATATTTATTTTAGTATTTATTATTTATAATTTTTAATAAAAAAATAAAAATGATAATATTAGTAAAGTTAAAAATAAATAAATAAAAATCGGCGAAGAAAAATTTCGTCGCCGAAAGTGAATCGGCTTGGGCCAATTCGCCGCAAGAAATTCCTGTGGCGAATTGGCTGGCCCACCCCAGCTTTCGCTCACAATTTTTGTATCCCGCAACAGTTTTTTCGCCAGCGCAGTTTTTTCTGAAACCAAATTCTATTTGGTTTTGGTTTCTTTTCCTAAATGGTTTTAATTTCCTTAGACAATTACAAGTAGATTTTTTATTTTTCCTATAAATACCACATTAAAACACAGAATTAAGGGAGCTTGATCGGGACTTGGGACTTCTGACGTGGGAGGAAAAAGAAGACAGAAACCCTAGGAGCAAGAAACGGCAAAAATTAGCAACAAGAAGCATTCATCAATTCATCAAAGGCAGCAACATTGCCTTTGTTATTGTTCATCCAGAAATAAGTTTTTGGTGGAACCAACTACGCAGGCTTGATCTTTAATCATAAATTATATATTCACAGTAGCTTCATTTTCTTTGATTAATAAGAATATGTAGTAACTTGATCTTTGTTTTAATAACTTTAATTGTTTACTTTAGTTAATACATTAATCAGCTGGTTTTCAAAACTTCACTTGCATGTTTTATAAAAACTAAAAAACGTCAAAAACCCTAAATTATTCTTCTAAAACTTCAAAAATCCTAAGTTATTCTTCTGTTTCTAAAACTTCAAAAGCCCTAAATTATTCTTCTGTTTCCAAACCTTCAGAAACCCTAAATTGTTCTTCTGTTTCCAAAACTTTAAAACCCTAAAATATTTTTCCCCGAACTATTTTCTTAATCATCTAAACCCTAACTTTTTGTCGAAAACTTCAAAATGTCTTCTTAATTCTCCAAACCCTAATCTTCTTTACAGTTTCTGAAAACTTTAATCATAATTGTTTCCATAAAACTCTAAACTGTTTTCTTAAATCCTAAGATAGAATATGTTTTCCAAAATATCAAAAACCATAAACTATCTTATTAATTCTCAAAACCTAATACAGTAAATCCTAGTTTTCCTAAACCCTAATTCTTAAAACATCAAAGCTTTATGACAAGTTCATCAACACCTAAAGCCCTAATCCAGTGAACCTAAAACCCAATCTTTTAAAATTATAAACCCTGATGTCTTAAGGTTCCAAAACCCTAATTTCATGATGTTTGCTTAAAACCCTAACTAAACCTACTTTTTAAATCATAGTAACATTATAAAAACATCCAAAACCTTAAATGTTTTAAACATCCAGTAGCTATGTTATTACTTTAAAATATTTCTCAACAAATTAAACTAGTATATGCAAAACCCTAGTTATTGAACATAAAACTCTAGAAACCCTAATTAATGCATGAATTCCTAAAGTTAATATATTTACTATTTTATTTAAATTGGATGAATGTTTATTGATATCTTTGATGAATGATTTATTTATGATGAATGGTTATTTACTTTTATTGATTTATTTTGATTTCCAAATATTGTAAAGGTATGTTTCCATATTTTTGGGTACCTCATGTCGTGAGCATCATGTAATTTATTTTATTTTAAAGTTTTTGGACTAATTTAAAGGACATGTTTCCACCTTTCGGTGGGTGTCATATTTATTTAGACATGGACGATGTAAGGACATGTTTTCATCCTCAGATGGGTGTCCATTTATTTGCTTTGTTTGGACATTGCTTTGATTTTAATATAATGATGCTTTATTTTAATTATTGCATGTAATATGGATAATATTGTCATATTTAAGAATTTTATAATATTAAGACCTGCAAAGGAGGCCGGTTCTAATGAACCAGGCATTGTGGGGGTGCTAGACCATTTCTCACCTTCCCCACACGTACCTAACTTTTTGAACCCATTAAGGGGTTAGGGATTCCTTAGGAATCGAGTCATCCACCCCTTCCTTTTTTTCGGCCCGTCCTGGTGGCGACTCCATTTTCTCTGAACTTAGGTCTATGTTCTCTAAGGCCCCAAGCCTAAACAGTGCCAAAGTAGCAAGAACCATTCCACCGGGAGTAGAGGCGAAAATCCCCGCTCACACACACCAATGCCTTTGTCTTCCTCCTCGTTTTTCACCATCAACATCAGTTCCACAAATCACAAATGCAAAACCTTCACTTATTTTTTCAAACTCATCACTGTTTGTTAACATCACTTGTCACTTAGCTTCTTCTCTATGAAATTCAGCAAATACCTCTCTTAGTGATGGCAAGTATTGTCCCTCTAACTTCATCTAGTTCTTTGTTAAAACCTACTAAAAACATGAATACTCGACTCCTCTCAATTTTTTTTCTTTTATGGAGCACTGTCATATGGATTTTCCCATGATTCTTCATCAAACATATCAAGTTCTTGCCATATTGCCATCATATCATTGTTATATTTGTCACCACACGATCTCCTTACTACATTTCCACATTTGGGTGTTCAATTCGTATAACTGAGAGTGATTGTCCAAGTCTAAATAAGTCTCTCGGACAACTTCGCACACATCCTATATTATCGATAAGAACATGAATGGTTTTCTAAAGCTCGGTTCATTAGAGTTAACCATGCGATTACCATCAAGTTTGCTGAACGCCACAGCCTATACGTGGAATCACTTGAATATGGCTGATTAATTTCACAATTCAAATTCCTGAGTTTGCCTTTCCCATCAATCGCTAATCATATCGATTGAGACCATTTTCCAGATAGTTCTTTCCATTTAACTTGTGGATAGTTATTTGTAAAGAATTTCAAGTAGGGAGATAACCAAAGAAGCTGACGTAGTGAATGGAGGTAGTTGAGACTTAGTCCCTGTTGAACTCGTACCACTTGTCTCCTCTACAGGAGGTGTTCTAGAGCCAACCATAGTTACCTTATAATTCATGATTGAGCCCTATGCTTTGATACCATGTAAAAAAAAAATAGTAGAGAATAAGAAGAAAATACTTACTTTTATTTTATTATTCCATATCTTGATTTAAAGCACATAAACCTTTAAATAGGAAAATAACATATTAAAAACAAATCCGATAATATCAGGGATTTAACTTAACTTTTCTTATCTAAATCAAATTCTTAAAATCCTAACAAACTAAATTTTATCATTACGAACAATTTGTTTAATGTTTATGTGAAATTATATCTTATGCTAATCTTTTTATTTGAACAATGAGAAACAAGCATACTTCTCATCTTTGGTAAGTGGTATATGGTATACTAAGTTTAACTATTAAAAAAATTGTGTTATCCTTTATTAAAAAAAATTATGTTATTATGTTAATAGTTATTTTTGTGATCATATAGATGTCCTATCAACTTGACATGCCATTAAGTACGAGGGGGCCTAATATGTTATTTACAAGTATGTTACAAAGTATGGAGCAATATAATAATGCCATGCAGATAATAAATTGCAAAGTTAGAAATTGAATTTCTCTATATTAAAATTTTAGTTTAAATTAATGTATTTTATTATCATGCAAATGCCAACTTTCTATCCATGTAGCTCGGCAATATTTCAAACTAATAATCCTACTATTGTACCTAATCAAGGTAAATTAACATGTTTCCTTAATATTTAAATTTTGGATAATATATTTATTTATATATTTACATAATTAACAATCATTATTTATTTTTTTATAAGAGATTAATCTTCCAATGAAAAGCATTTGCTATAATTTTTTGAGAAAATAAATAATTGGATAAGGATGCTTCCACAAGTGAAAGAAGAGATGGTAATTGTCACAACCCAACCTCGAGGGCATATGACCGGTACTAAAGAACGGGAAAGAACGTAGCTTCTAGAACTCATAATCAGTCTAATAACTCATTATCCAATGAAATTAGATTTATGACAGCCATCATTGTCTCAAAATCGAGCCCAATGACTCACTAATTATGCATGATCACTACACCATCATAACATTATCATTTGACATTAGTTAACAAATACATCTAACCAAACATAGGAACTAAACAAAAGGATAGATAAGGAAAGTAATACCCTAAAGAGTTCTAAGATACAACAAGTATAATATAATCATACATATGTAAATAATATGTAAATATTTTTTTCCATGCTCAACCTGCAACTTGGAAGAAAACAATAGTGAACAGAAATGAGCATTCAACTTAATGAGCTATATAGTAATTAATATAATATGTCATTAATGCGTTGTTGATAGTTGTGAAAATTTCAAACAAACAAGCAATCACATAAGCACACAAAGATAGGACTTAGTCGATAGGAACCATACTAAACCCAAACTGGTGAGCCAATCACCCCTATATGGCAACTGTAGCCAAATATGGTCTTTTAGAATCCAACAAATAGTGTCCACTGTTACAACCGTAGCCAAGCAATGTTACCAGACTAACAAGCAACGCTAAGCATGAAAAAACTCTTATCGCCACGATAGTCATAACTCATCATTTAATCACAAGCCATCACCATATTCAAACCACTATCTCAAATTGTGTGTGGTCATATGTTCTCCTAATCCTATCCGACAACCACAAGCAATATACAAAATTCATAGAATATAACATAACAGACAAGTGTTACAATGCTACAATTATAAATAATGTACAATTGATATCTACATTTAAATACCCATTATATGGATGCACATGTCATGTAATTATTAAATAATTTAAGGGAATGAGATGTTATACTAAGCTATATAATTCATAGGTTTAACAAAAACTAACTGAGGTCCCTTCGGAAATGACAATCACCTAATAAATGGAAATATAATTGAAATATAAATTTTGGATAATAGATATAATTATTAGAAAGAGATGGACTAAGGACTCTAAGATTTCTACCAAAATTTTGGCAGAACCTCTTTTATAACTAGGATATTCCCCTTCAAACAAAATAAGAAAATAACACCTCCGACTAATCTACGGTACTCGCAACAACCAATAATTATTAATTGCCTCTTTGGGCCTCCAACACAATCTTATAAACACAATTGACATATTCATTAAATAATAATAACTAATATCAATATTAATATTAGTGTTAATATTAATAGTATCGCTTAATTAAACATTGCTTTTATTCAATTAGTTTCAGTTATTAAGTAATTACTTGAATTTTATAATATTTTCTAAATTAAATTAGTGTTAATATTAATAGTATCGCTTAATTAAACATTGCTTTTATTCAATTAGTTTCAGTTATTAAGTAATTACTTGAATTTTATAATATTTTCTAAATTAATTTGAATGATTTTAGTTATTTCCTTTTTTCCAAATATCCTTCAAATAGAACCCAAGATTTTACATTTTTTAATTTTATTTTTTTTTAGTTTGCAATAATAATGTATAATAAAATTAATAATAGTAGTAACAATAGCATAATAATAATAATAATAATAATAATAATAATAATAATAATAATAATAATGATGATGATGATGATGATGATGATGATGATGATGATGATGATGATGATGATGATGATGAATTTATAATAAGATTAAAAATTAATATTAACAATAATAATAAGTATAAATCAACCAATTCATTACTAATTAATTTATTTCAATTAATTAATAAATTTCAAAATCTATATATATACATAATTAATTAATTCAATGAATCCAAAAATAGGAATTATAATATCATGAATTTTGCAATTAATTAATCTCAATCACTCAGTGAACAATAATTATAACTCAAATATTTAGTTAGTTTTAATCAATCAATTTTTAATAACTAATTTTAATTTTCTAAAAATAATAAGTTTCATATCTTTTATTATTACATTGCCATCTTAATATAAAAAAGAATTATATAAAAAATATATAAATGCCAAAGTATTATTTCCTTTTCCATGACACATAAGAGTGGTACAATTCAACAATTTCATTCAATCTCACCGTTGATTTGGGAACAAGTTAAGGTTTACTAATTAAGGAAGAAGCCTTTCCAATAACACTTCCATTTTTCATTAATTAACCATTATTTCTAACAACCCAAAAACATTAATCTTTTGGCCAATTAAACTTACAAACCCAAAAACATTAATCTTTCCCTCTGTTACATTAAAATTATTATTGCTATTATTTTAATTTAATTTTTTTATTTATAATTTTACAATATTTTATATTGAAATAGAATTATAGTAAAATTTTCTTTTCATATAAAATATAGGACGTTAAAATGATTTCATACTTAAATAACAAATAAATAATATAAATAGCTATAATTTTTTATTATTTTATTATTTACATATCTTTAAATGCTCTTAATTATTAAATAATTATAATTATTAATAAATTTCATACTTAAACTCAAGAAACTTCCATTCATCGTTGATGCTTTTAATTCAAGTATCATAACTCAACAAATATTCCAATTTGCAGGCTTAAAATACTCTACAAATCCACACATACATAATTGTGCATTGTAATTGTGCATCATCTCTAACCCTGAATTGAGTCTTTCCTTCAAAAAGATAAAAAAAAAAAAAAAGGAAATCCATGCCCGGTTAAAGTCGCTTCATTTCTCATTTCACTAACTTGTGCCTTCTACTTATCATTTTTGTTATTTAAATGTTGTAAGAGTTTGGCAAAATGTAGTGACAATGATACTTTTAAGCATTACAAAAAAGCAAAAAAGGATGTTAAAAAGATAATTAGGCAAGCAAGTTTAAAATCTTTAGAAAGTTTTTATGAAAAACTTGGAACAAAGGAAAAAGAAAAGACTATTTATAAATTGGTTGAAATAAGAGAAAAAAATATCGAGATTTGAACTAAGTTAAGTGCATTAAATACGAAAAAAAAATAGAGTTTTGATTCAAGAACATGATATCAAGAAAAGATGGAGAAGTTATTTTAAGGATCTTCTTAATGGTAACCGTACTAAAATATTGAGAGTTTAGAAGACGTAGCAAAGAAAATATAAAGTATACTAGATAGATTAGATTCTCCAAAATAAAGTAAGCTTTGAAGAGAATGTAAATTAATAAAAGCATGTGAACTGAATGGAATATCTATTTAGCTGTGGAAATGTTTGGGAGATGTAGGAGTTGTGTAGTTGATGACTTTGTTTAATAAGATCCTAAATACAAAGAAAATGTCTAATAAATAGAGACAAAGCAGTTTGATACCTATTTTTAAGAATAAAAGAGATATTCAAAATTGCGCAAATTATAGAGGTATTAATCTTATGAGCCACACCATGAAACTGTGAGAGAGAGTTGTGAAACTTCATTTACATTTAGACACTTGAATATCCCAAAATCAGTTTGGTTTTATGTTTGGTCAATCAACTATAAAAGTTATCTTTCTTATTAGATATTTGATGAAAAAGTATAAACAAATGAAGAAAGATTTACATATGGTTTTCATTGATTTGGAAAAATATAAAGAGATGAAGAATGATTTATATATGGTTTTCATTGACTTGGATAAAGCTTATGGTAGAGTCTCTAGAGAAGTTTTATTATGCGTCTTGGAGCATAGGAGGATATCTATAAGATATATTCTAGTCCAAAGAATATGTATGATGGAGCTATCACTAATATTTACACTATTGAATGTGATACTAAGAATTTTCTTATTTCTATTGGGCTATATTAAGGTTTAGCTTTGAGCCCTTATCTCTTTGTCTTGGTCATGGATGAGCTATCAAGACATATACATGATGATATCCCTTGAAGTATGGTATTTCTAAATGATATTGTGTTAATAAACGAGACTTAAGCAGAAGTAAGTCAAAAATTAAAGTTATGAATAAATACTTTGGAATCAAAATGTTTTAAACTTAGTAGATCTGAGACTGAGTATATGTATTATAAATTTAATAACGCAAATGGAGAAGGTAACAAAGTTATTTTAGACTGAGTGACACTACCTCATAGTACTCATTTTTAAATACCTTGGTTCAATTATTTAAGTGGATGAAGGTTGTGAAAAAATATAAGTCACAAGATTAAAGCTGGTTTGATGAAGTGAAATAGTGCTACAAGAGTGTTATGTGACCGAAAAATATCGGTTAAATTGAAAGAAAAGTTCTACAACACTACAATATAGCCTACGATGATGTATAATAGTGAGTGTTAAGTAGTGAAAAGATAACACATAAGTAAGATGCATGTTGCAAAAATGAGAATAATAAAATGGATATGTGAACATATTAGGACAGATAAAATATGAATGAGTACATTAGAAAAAAAAGTTGGGGTAGCACATATCGATGATAAGATAAGATAGCATAAATTAAGATAATTTGACCATATAAAATAAAGACTTAGTGATACACCGATTAAAAAAATTAAACTAGTTAAAATAGAAATAGCTAAAGGAGACATGAGTAAATCTAAACTAACTTGGATAAAGTGGTAAAAAATGATCTTACTGTTTTAAATTTATCAGAAGAGATAACTTTAAATCGAATTTAGTGGAAAATAATAATCCATATAGTCGATTTCAATCAACTTGCGATTAAAACTTTGTTATTGTTTTAAATGTTGTAAGCCCCTTAGCAACCGCATTAAAAAAAACAAAGAATTAAAACACAATAAAAAAATATTAAAATTTGAATGTGAATAGTTAATAATTACTCCAATAGGCTATTAGTTGTTTCTCAATTGTTAGCAAATGGGTAGTCTAAGCTCTATTGGGCGCAGAACAGTTATAATAAGCTGTATCCAATTGCTTAACCAATAATCAAACACTTTCCAAGACAAAACCACCACAAAACACAAAGAAAAATGAAATAAAATAGTAAATTAATAGTAGTTTTGAGATTTACCGTAATTAATATTTTACTCTCAAATGTTTCAAAATTTGCACTTTAAGCACTAAAATAACTGAAATGACAACCATAAATTTTTAAAAAATTATTATTTTAAAATTATCGGGAAAAAAATACCGTATAAATTAAATATATATATATATATATCAAAATTTAAAATGTGGCACAAAAAATTCATAATTTTATAATGACAAATGCTATTAATAAAATATGAGAAGCAAAATTTGTAATTTTAAAATAACATAAATTGAGATTTTGTCATTAATAAATTTTAACAAGCAAGATAAATTTTAAGATGATACAAAATTGAAATGTTAATCATCACAAATCTCAGGAATATCAAAATCATTTACCCAACAAGGGATTTATTAAAAAACTAATCCTTAAGATTTGCCAGATCTCTATTTTGAAGCCTAAATACATTATTCATTTAGCCAATATCCAAAATTTCCATCAAAAAGAAATTCAAAATGTCAATTTCATCAGCAACTGAAGTTCAGAAGAAGAATTTCAAGAAAAGATTGAAAATGTCAATTTTATTAAAATTTAAGTGTAAAATTGACATTTCATTAGTATTTTACAGAAAAACTAAGTTATGGTATGAACAATAAAGTCTCTGAGTAACTAGTATAATTAAATTCGCTGTACTACCGGAACCAAATTATTTATTTACCCAATAAGAAAGGAACCATTTCATTTCACAGTACTGCTGTATGAAAATTACAACCGTACCGAGGATCTTACATCTTCTCGCGCAAAGCATACGTAGATACACATCAACATAGCAGTGACAATCCGATACCAAAATTACAATAATACTATTTGAGAGTTGTTCATTTTCTTAAACTTCCAGCCAATGTAGCTGTACAGTACAGAAAAAATATTACATTTCTTAGCTTAGCTGGTCAGGAGAACTCTCTGAGGATCAAGTTGGCCACTACAGTAACTGGAAGGAACAGCTGACAGTTCAAGTCTCCCTCTCCATTCTTCCCCAGGCTTTAATGTGATAGGCTTTTCAATGGCAGCAGCCTCCGCACATAACATTCGCTTGTATTCATCATCTCCGAAATCAGCCAGAGCCTTCGCCTTCTTATCCCACGGATTCCACACCACTGCAGGCAAGAAAAATGCATTATGTATCCATTTCTAGTCTATAATTAAATGAGTTGGGAATTAGCCTAGTGAATTGGTAACAAAGATCATATTCTATTGACAACAGAAAACAACTACAAACAAATGCCAATACTAACAATGCTTGTCAAATATAAGAAGCCGATTCAAGAGAGTTTGATTTTAAAGGTTAGATATGTTCTAATTTTTAACAATGCTTTCTACAAATAGCCATACATGCATTATGGAAATATTAAACCTGGTTACACTATTATATGGAATCTATGGGAGCCAAACCCGAGTTAAAAGGGGCTTTTCATATATGACTTTAAACAGGCAATAGATGTGTTATTATATGATTTTTGGGTAAGGATCTGGCCCCTGCTTATCCCACTATAGACATCCACTACTATTAACCATGATATGCATACTTTCTTACCAAAGAAAACATTAGAGTCTCACCTTTAAGAAGCTTTTAACATACATGGTTCTCAAAACAAGGTCACTCTCACGCAAGTAAAAAATAACATAGAGATGTGTTAACTCACCAGCATCCGGAAGTCCATCTTTGCGTAATACAAATGTTCTCTTCTTTTCATGGTCCAGAATTGCTATCTTTGTCGGAGTGCTGAGGTATATCTTGTCAATCTATATAATAGCAAAAGGCTAAATTAAAACATCGAGACCGGATTACCATAAGTAGAAGGGGAAACCCAGTATCCATAACTCACTTCTGACTCGAAAGTTATTGCATCCCCTTGCTCAGTAAAACGCTCCTTATTATGCAGGTTGTCAAGATAATCCAGTGTCTCTAAGCCTTCAACCCGAACTTCACTGCAATACCAAAAAACTAAGCTAATAAAAAACATATCCATACCATAAATACTAAAGCAAAAATATATGCCCCAAAATAAGGTACAAAATCTTAAAACACCTATATTTTAGTTTCACCCATTTGAACAGCAATATGGTAAATAAGGTAGATATACCACAACAATGTGCAGCAGACATGGCTGTACTACTGTTAGCTTCAGAAATTAGGAAATAAAAAAATTATCTCGAAAGCTAAAAATGGACTAAAAAAGTTACCAATATTCAGCAGTATTAAATTCAAAGAGTTTCATTATTTTGCATAGCTGCCCATGTGAACATCATAAGGCTACCAATGTCAAGGTTCAAGGTTTTGGGAAGGGAAAAAAAAGAAATTAGAGGTAAAAAGGATTAATTCTGAATATTGCATTTGAGAACACCGAACAGGACAATTCTTCAATAAGAAATCTTGAATTTCCAAAACAGAAGCAATTCAACAAAGAAAAACCTACTTAAAACTGCTACTCCATGGGCTTTCTAAGTTTCTGATAGCACTATTCACAAGTCAACAATACAGGATCATGCAAAGATTATTTTAATAAATCATAACCAAAAGCATATCCTCTCTTAATAAGTTTACCTTCTCATATGTTCGTATATTCATAATTGTCTAGGAGCTTGAAGAAAATTAAATGATGTGCAAATATACCATTAAAGCAAGCAAACTGCTTATCCCTTTTAATGAAAGTATTTCTTCCCTGATTTTCCCACATTTGATTGCAAGCTACTGCGTAGCACACAAACTTCCATACTTCACAAAATTATTTCTAGCTTAATTTCCCCAACATTTCGTTCCCAACGGCCATGCAAAAGGAAAACGAAACTTTTTTTGTTAAGATTTGCTAAACGCCAGACAAAATCAGTTGATAACAAAACGTGGCCAGATATTCAGATGTTAAATTTCTTGTACGATGACAGGCACAAGCTAAAAGCAATCACATAATTTATTTGAAATAAAGATGTGAACCTTAAAGAATAACATCCTGCATCACCTGGACAAATTAGGATGTCAAAAATTAGAAGCCTATTCTTTAACCATCTTTGGGCATCTTGTCAGTTACATCAAGGTCAATGAAAGAAGAGTTCAGGACTTGGACGACTATGAAGTATTGGAACAGGAGGAAAATGTATTTAATATTTTTTTAAGGCTAGGCAGCGGATAATGCTTATCTAAATATATTTTCCCTGTATCCCTTTTTTTTTTTTTGAGTCTCATTAAACACAAATAAAAATAAGATTAGTATTCAACTTTTCATTCATTATCCCCTCTTGAATCTGCATAAAAAAAGCGTTGGTTCCAAACCATCAAAATGAGCTGCCTTCCACAGAGATAACATAGCTCTCGCACGTGAGGCAGAAGACATGTAACCAAAATTCTTTCTCTATAAAAGGGTTGGCTTACAATCCAAGATGACCAATATTTAATGATGAGACACCTCCGGAAGATATTAGGGCAAGGTTGACTTGCATATTAAATTTCTCTGTTTTTTATCGAGAAGAAAGATAAATAATATGAATTGTAGAATAGCAAGAAAAGACAGCCAAGACAGAAATAACACATAAAATCAACTTAGCAGGTAAGTGCATAAACATGCATTGAATTCAAAAGGTTCATAGAATCAACCAAAGAACATATCTCAACCAAAATATCCTCCTATTTACAGAAATAAACTAGCAGAATGTTACGAAAGTTTCAATCTATAGTGTATAGAATTTTCAACTGTGAGTTCTAGATCATGGTTTTAAACAATTCCAAATTGAAACAAAAAGAAAGGTTTTCAATGAAGCTATGACTTGTAGTAGTTAGATGAATCAACAACTATAGTATATATGTTTGAATATATGATGGTAAAGAAACAATGTTGATTCTACCTATGACAGTTTATTATAGAATCAAACATATTTTTGACTGTCTATATTATGATAATAACATGATAACAGAGAAGCACATCACATATTGCCAAAACAGCATAAACCAAGTTTTTTAATTACCTGATGTCCGAAACAGAGAAATAAGTGTGATATGCAAACGTGAAAGAAAATGGTTTTCCATCAGCATTGGTATTTCGAATGCGAGATGTCAGCATCAAATCTCCCCCAGGTCCCAAAGCAACCCTCAAACGGAATTCAAAACTAAAAGGAAAAGGGAGAGAGAGAGAGAGAGAATTCAATATAAGTTTTTTATGCGAGCTCATTTCAGGGAAAATCAGTTGCAAAGATTTTAACAAGGTATAGTAATAATAAACAAAGAGATGAAAGATCAAGTACTTCACTTGTGAGGCCAAATTTTCAAATCGTCTTCAGTAGGCTTAAGGATCAAATCAATATAAGCTCGGCTCGAAGACATCATTGGAAAAGGAGGCGGATCATAGTCGATGTTCCAAACTCTGTTCCTAGCAAATCCATGTGACTCAAGTCCACCATGACTTGCAAACTGCATATAGGATCAAGCTTTCTTGACAAACTTAAACTTCATCAAAACAAGCAAGATTAAAGATTAGAGGAATAACAACATACTTGAGGAAAGCATATTGGTATGCCTCCACGTACTTCCTTAGGAGGTTTGAATATAGCCTGCACAATGCGTGTGACAGTCAGTTTGAGCTTTCTATCAGTGTACAATTATCTTCAAATACAACCAACTTCAAGAACAATAATATATTAATAAAACAGTCAAATAAAATTATCTTCAAGAACATAATTTTTGTTATGCCTCATATATGAAGTATGCAAAGAGGATGTCCCAGTGCACAAGACTTCCTAAATTGTGGGATTTAAGTAGGTTCACAAATGTGCACCTACAGCAACAAGGCTATTTCTATAGTTTGAATGACTCCAAGGATACAATGAAACAATCTCTATCATTACACCAAAGCTCACCCTTGCCAGATGAACAATTAAATATAAAAAAATAAGGAAAGATGTTGATACAGTTATACTGGCATCAACAAAAGCAAAAGATGCACTTTAGACGCATATGACTTTATGCTCACATAGGGAGAGACTTAAATTGGCTTAAATCAGAAGCATTTAACATGGTACAGAAAAGAAAAGAAAAACATATGTGAGCCTCCTAAAGAGGAGATAAATAGATAGGGAGGAGAAATTTTATATTTCAGTGTCTCCACAAATGTTAACTTGCTCTAGTAAAAAGAGCGAGACTTACAGAAATATTCTCTAATGATTTTTGAATTATCCTTTTAACATGCACTTCTATGTGTGTGCAATAAACAATATTAGTTGTTTATAAATCTGAATTCAGGACAACTCCACATTTGCAATGATTGTTTACAAGATGGTAGTACAATTGATGGAGCTCTCTTTTCCTTAACTTCATGGAAAACTAATATGGAAACCATTCAAATGAAACACCAAAGCTCTCTTTTCCTCAACTTCATGGAAAACTAATATGGAAACCATTCAAATGAAACACCAAAGTATATAAGCCTCAACAATAGCACAATAAAAATGTATCAGCTTACCTACCAATTAAACAACTTATCGCAAAAATTATTGCACATATAACCTTTTTAGATATAACCTTTTTAGTATATAAATAAGAAAGGAACAAAAAAAAATCAGCCTGTCAAACCCTCAAAAGAGGGGATATGGGGATTAGCACATGTAGGATCAAGAAAGACATCCTTAACTTCGTGATTAGATAGACATCTTCCATCAATAATCTATGAGATTGAAACTTTTTTTTATCAATAAAGAATCAGGATTCCAGATATGTTTTAGACCAATTACAAAACTTTGATTATCACCGGTGTAGGTGATATCATAAAGTTGTAAAGAGATTGTTATTTACAAGAATATATTTGAGAAAGCACATGTTTGCATAGAATTGCAACCTTCACATAGCCAATCCTCAGAACCTTTCAAGGTAAAAACTGGTTGCACATATTCCCACTCCCACTCATGTCCCTCTTACTAATTTGTTATATACAAAAGCTAATGACAATAACTGCCATGCTGAACACCAAATAGAAGAAATGTCATTTTTTCAAGTATATGTGGTCATACATGTTCTTTTCTTTTTTCATTCACTCTTAAACGCTAAATGGTAATTGTATATTGAGATTTCTTTTAGTTTTTTATATCACCTTAATAGGACTTACAAGCACTAGAACCACCTATGCAATACAGATGATGCTCCACGAATCAGTCTTTTGGTGACAAAGGCAATTAGATAAATGCAGTGGACCCCTTACAAAAATTAGAAGAATTTAGATCAAAGTATTGGGTAAGTACCTTTACCACTGGCAAAGGATCATTTTCCCAATGCATCAACCAGTATACTCCTCTCTCTTATTAGATTTAGGTTGTTTGAAAAAATAAAAAATATATATATAAAAACATAATGCTTGAGTGGACTGAAAGAAAATGCATTCACATGCATTTACTATTTTTCTTATTGAGCTTATTATTTATTTATTTATTTTGATAATAAAACTCTTCTTCACTTGTAGCGGATGTGGTGCATACTTCAAAGGATATACTAGAGAAAAGGTACTAAAACTTCCTTGGCATCCCAAAAGTAGAAACATACACAATAATTATGAAACAGCAAGAATAATTAGGCATAGCACCTTACTGCTAAAAAAAAGCAACTCCTCCCCATGGTCATTCTTCCAAGATGTCACTTGACCCCCATACAAAGACACCTGAAGAAACAAAATAAATAAAATGGTGTAAATAGAGAAGTAGAAAGAACTATTATATAAGGCATAAGAGAGTAGGGTTCTTGCTTGTGACCTTCAACCTCAAATGATGACAGCAAAAAGCTTAAACAAGACAATATAACAGAAGAGGGATACAAAATATTAGGATTCACAGCATCCAATACCTAATCGAAATTAGTAAAAAATCTATCCAATTTCCTGAGGTTATTAACAGTAAAAGATGGCCTAAATCAAGTTTCCTTGATTTGTCAGATGATACAAGTAACATTACAATCACATTTCCAATGTCCATTGCTCTACCTATAGTCCAATTAACACATTAGAAATATCACAGAAAGTTTTGAAATACAGTAAATGGTAGAACAAGATAAATTCAAGATTATCTAAAACCCATAGCAATTATCTACACTTTTTAGTGCATGCTCAAAAAGTAACCCAAGTACCCTTTATTTGATACAAGCACTCAAAATCTATGACAAATAGATTAAACTTCAGGAAAAATTAAGCTTATTTAAGTTTATAATATGCATAAAAAGCATATTTTCATTAACACTTCATTTTATCCAAACATACCCACATAATATAAGGTACTCAGGCATGGATTGACACTTTGACACTTCAAATTAGAGGAAAAATCTATAGAAGTTTTAGAAAATGAGCAAGTTCATTCCAAGAAGACACACAGATAGGATATAACCCATCCCAAGCTCAAGAAACAAACGTAAACATAATAAAAAAAAATGTACATGCAAGGTTGTTTCTGGTTGCGAGGAAAGAGAGGAAAAGGAAAATGTACCCAGTCTGTGATATGTATTAGATAACTCAACTCATCTCAACCCAACAAAGCCTTAATCCTAAGTCAATTAGGGTCGGCTATATAGATTCTTCTTTTCCACTCAATACAATTTAAGATTATCTCTTCTGATAGATGTAACATCATAAGATCATTTTGGATCAACATTGACCAAGTCAGTTTAGGCCTACCTCTGTCTCTCTTAGCTATATCTACTCTAACTTATTCGGTTTTTCTAACAGGCGCATCGCTAAGTCTTCGTTTCACATTGTCAAACCATCTCAATTTATGCTCTCTTATCTTATCCTCAATAGATGCTACCCCCACTTTTTCTCTAATACACTCGTTGCGAATTCTATCCATCTTAGTATGACCACACATCCATCTTATCATTCTCATTTCCGCAACATGCATTTTACTCATGTGTTGTCCTTTTACCACCCAACACTCACTACCATATATCATTGCAGGCCGTATTGCAGTGCGGTAAAACTTTCCTTTTAATTTAATTGGCATCTTTTGATCACATAGAACTCCTGTAACACCCCTCCACTTCATCCAACCAGCTTTAATCATATGATTTACATCTTCTTCACAACCCCATCTTCTTGAAAAATAGAGCCAAGGTATTTAAAATAAGTATTATGAGATACTGCTATTCCGTCTAAAACAGTTTTGCCTCTTTCTCTATTCTCGCTATTAAATCTACAATGCATATACTTAGTCTTAGTCCTACTTAGCTTAAAACTCTTAGATTCCAAAATATTTCTCCATAACTCCAAATTTTGATTTACCCTTGCTTGAGTCTCATATATTAATACAATATCATCAGCAAACATCATACACCAAGGGGTGTCATCCTGTATATGTCTTGTTAGCTCATCCATGACCAAGGCAAAAAAATAAGGGCTCAAAGCTGAACCTTGGTGTAATCCAATAGAAACGGAAAAATCCTTAGTATCCTCTCTCACAGTGCGAACACTGGTGATGACTCCCCCATACATATCCTTCAAGATTTAGATATATCGTATAGATATTCCCCTACGCTCTAGGACCCACCATAAAACTTTTCTAGGGACTCTATCATACACCTTTTCCAAGTCAATAAAAACCATATGTAAGTCTTTCTTCATCTCTCTATACTTTTCCATCAAATCTCTTATAAGAAAAATAGTTTCTATAGTTAATCGACCAGACATAAAGCCAAACTAATTTGAGGAGATACAAGTATTTAACCGCAAACGGTGTGCCACAACTCTCTCCCACAATTTCATAGTGTGGCTCATAACAAAAATATATCTAACTTATGTGGCTAAGAATATTTCCTTTCATACTACATCCTTTCAAAGTAGGGTATTAAAAATAAATAAAATAAGCAGCTCAAGTTCAAACTATTCCTTTCATCCTATATTCCCTTTCAAAATAGGGAATTAGAGATAAATAAAATAAGCAGCTTAAGTTCAAACTGTTCTCCACAAAACAAATCAGTCTAAAAAGGTAGATGTGACAGCACTAAAAGAAGACTTATTTTTCACTTTTCTGTTATACAATCCAATGCTCCAATACAAATCAACAGAATCCACATAACAATTTCAAAATGTTACTTTAATTCATAGAAAGCAAAAAGAGAATCAAGTTTCTCTTTTCTTATAAGCATCTGTACACTGTCCTCAATCTAAATTAAAAGCAAAGAGAGGATCAAGTTTCTCTTTTCTTATAAGGATCAAGTTATTCTTATAAGCACGGCCGAACAGCTCTTATTTTAAGAACAGTTAAGTTGAAACACGAGGAAAATCACTTGCAACTATATAAACCACATCCATCTTAATCCTTCTCAATCTGCACAAATCCAAATCATATGGATGGATGAGAGTGTGTATCAGTGCATGCACGCCTGTTAAATTTTATGCATATATCACAATCCCTCAGGTTGAGATTTAATTTGATTTATATAAAATTTCATTATCAAATTTGCCTGTCAAATTTTATGTATATAACAGTCCATCAAGTGGAAATTTAATTCGATTTATATAAAATTTCATTATTAAATTCAAGAATGACAAACAAGTAAAGGAAACTGAGCAGAAGTAGTAACTATGTCAAAACTATGACTACTATGACTCAACTCTAAATCTGAAGAATCTTCATTGACATTACACACATTCCATGAATAATTGCAACTGCAACAATACAACCCTAACAATTATATAAACATTCAATGCAAATTGGCCAATCAAACAAAACAAAGAATCAACAATCCAAAGCCATTAAGATTAGCCAATTACAATTCCATCAAGAGATCTAAGCTTGTTAATACAATATAAATGAAAAACAAACGCAAAGAAAAAGTAAAATGAATTAGATCCTGTAAATAACAACAAAGAAAGAAAAATCAGAGAAATGAGAGGACGGCAATGGCGACGGGAAACGTCGGGTCGTCGAGTTGTTTACCTCGGCGGAACTGCCACGTGTTTCACGGAGAATGACCTTGTCAAGTCCATTGATGCCTTCACACAGCTCTACTGGTATTCTATCGCTGCCTGTAGCCATTAACACGCTCTATCTCTGTCTGTCTGTCTGTCACTCTCTCTCTCTCGCCGCTTCTTCTTTTTCTTCTTTCTTCTTGTCTTCTTGAATAGAAGTTTCTACACAAATCTCGAAGCAAAACCCTCTTTCTGTTCCTCTCTATGCAGTCTTGAAATTCACTGCTTTCTCTATCTCTCTCTCTGATTTTATTTTATTTTTTGTTTTCTTCTGCTACTACTCACAGAAGAGCAGCAGTGATTATATAATATAATCTTTTATTTTATTTTATTTTATTATATATAAATAAATTATTATTAAATTATTAAATCTTTATCGAAATTAATTAAAAATGTATGCAGTTATTATTTTTTTTTAGAGAATTTTTTTTTATTATTATGATAAAAAAAAATCTATATGAAAAAGAAGTGAATAAAGATAAATTTATCTCGCTATTTTTCTATTTATCAAAAATTTTTATTTTTATTGACATTATTGGCTAGAATTCTTATTAAAATTACAAAGCAATTTTTAAAATTATCATAATTTTGTTGTCAAATTTGTTTAGTCATTATTTTTTATTTGTGTGCTCTCTTATATTACTTTTTAAAAAATATTTTTTAAAAAATAATTATTTAAATTAAATTTTTTGGATTTAAATAATAATTTTTGATGAATATTATATTTATATTGATGGAGAAAGGAAGTGAAGTGACCAAAAGTGGATTGAACTCGTTTGTCTTTGTCTGTCTTTATATCTAAAATGGTTTTGATTAAATTGGGATTTTAGTTTGTAAATGATTTTTCTGTTATACATTTGTCTAATTTATTTTATATAGTTATTTTAATTTCATTTAATTTATATTTATATTTTTTAAGTTATTAAGATAATGTTAGGTGACCGGCCATTTTATTTTTTTTATTTCAAATCCAAATTTCTTAAATTGTTATGATTTATTTGAAAAATAAAAAGACAGGAAAGAACAATTTAACAATTTGAGGAAACGAAAAAGAATGGTTAAAGTCTTAAAGAGGATATGGGCAATGTAATTGGGAAGTTGTTTGTCTTTCTACTTTATAGACAATTTTATTTCTTAATATTTTACCAATTAATCAGAATAAAAATTATTTTATTTCCCTCTATTTTAAGCTGGCAATATAAGTGTTTCCTATAAAATTAATTTTAGACTCCGCAAAATTAATTTTTATTTTTATTTTTATTTTATTTTTATATTTAATTATAATTTAATTTCTTTACACTCCATAATAAAATTTTAATGCAAATTTTCTACACCGAAAGACCATTTTATTAATTGATCGGTAAAATTTAAAGTGTGCATATATTTCACATATAAAACAAAATAAAGTCTAAAGTTGTTTAGAAGATTATTATATGCGTTAAGTAATTTTTAAAAAAAATTAAGCTTATATCAAATCACTCTACATGAAGAAAAAAAATTAAAGAATTTTTTACCAATTAAATAAACAATTAAATTCATATAATATGTCTATTAATAAAGTTTGTATTACTAGAAAGGTAAATTATAAAAGGAAATACTCAGATTTTTACCGCGTAAAAGTTCTTCAAGTAGAGAATCAATTTTCAGAGAAGATTTTATTTTCGAGGGAGTTCAGTGTCTTCTTTTATTTTTTAGTATGTTACACTCCAACAAAAGGAGCTTTCTCTTTTTTTTATACAATAACTGTCTTAAGTAGTTACTTATACATACTCACATCCTATAGAATGTGGGTGGTTATTATTTTAATTAACCCACATCTAATTTGGATGTGGATGGGTAGATTATTTTTAGGATTAGATTAACCCATCATGGCAATCCAACCTGGAATTCATTATCTTCCACTAGCCCATGATGGGCTCAAGTCAACAACAAATCTAACTTTTCTCTGCAATGTTAATACTAACTAACAGGTCATGCGACCCACATACTTAGAGAACCATATGTTAAATAACCGTTGGAAAAATAAATTTTCCTTATAATAATTAGGCATATTGAATGAGTAGTTTAAAGTATGTAGTATCTTAGATCATTTAGCCATAATTTTATATCCTAAGATCTTGAAATTTATTATTTTTATGTATTCACAATTATGAATAATAGCACAACGCAATCATAATTGGTCGACCAATAAATACTATTAAATATGACATCAAAATTATCTTCATCTAATCTCATATTTCTTAAATAATTTGTTGAGATTGTTAGACAATCAATCTCTATTTTGATTATTGAAAATCAAATTAGTAAAGAATTAATAATTTCAAACAAGTCTGTTTTGCAGAGTTAGAAACCAAGCGCTTTGTGCGACCACCAGAATGAACGAGCTAGCGACCGTACAAATGCAGCACGAGCACAGAACCGAACGAATAGATAGAGTGTCTAGTTAAATATAGATCTATCGAGCTAAGAGAACCAAACTGTTGAGCTAAAAGTAGCCCAATGTACAACCGAGCAAAGCAAGCAGTGCAGCTGGATACCGAGCTAGACAAAGTCAACTACGGCAACTGAGTTAAGTCCATAATTTTCATAGAAGAGTTCGTGCTATTAGTGACTAGTAAAGTTAGGACGCCTAGTAGGCTTGCGACCGTATGCGAGCACCGAAAGACCGCACTAAATCAAGGTAAAAATTTATAAACTCACAGAAAGAATAGCGGTCTCAGTGAGCGGTGAAGTCAGAATGCCAGAACTTCGTGCAACCGCCCAAGACACCCGAGCGACCGCATGTAACAAAGACATAAAAATTTAAAATGGACAATAGAGATAGAGGTCAGTTCTCGCGGTGCTTCCTCGACGCTCAAAACCTTGTGCAACCACCCAAAAGAACCGAGCGACCGCATAAGTCTGACATATTTAAACCTTAGTGCCAATTACCTCAGACCAATAATATTCGAACACATGGATGAAAAAATTTGAATTCAACGGTAATTTTTTATCGAGCGACCAAACACCAAGCCGGGCGACAGCACAACACAAAGGTATGGGCAAGCTGGATTTTGTCAAACAACGAAATTCAATCTTTGAAACTAGCCGTTACACAGAGCTTTTGAACTGTGTGACTGCCTGCAGATCTGAGCAACCGCACATTGAGCACCGACCACAAAATTAGTGGAAGACAAGCACTAAACATGTGGAAATCACTTTAAATGGCTATAAATACCACATTAAACTTCATTTTTGTGATTAAAGAATACTTTGATTGTTATTGTAATTTCATTGGACAACATTTTTCATTATCTTGTCTAAAGATCAAAATCTAAGATCGTGAAGTGTTGGGTGTGAGCATTAAATACCATCAAAAGTTTGAATGTAAGCTTATAAATACTTAGGTTATGAGAGTGAGTCTGGAAAAACTCTTGTAAAGGTTGTGAGGATTGATCTCAAATTATAGTAATAGTTTGGTGTGAGCTAAGAAAAATATCAAGTTAGAGTTAAGCTTGTAAAAACTCAAGACTAGTGGAACCTTAACAAGTTGTTAAGGAAGTGGATGTAGGATTGAGGTAAAATCTGAACCACTATCACTCTTTGTATTCTTTCTCCTCTCTACTCTACTCCATCTTCATCTACATCTTCTTCATCTCTTGCTTTTGAATTTTAAATTTACCTTCATTCTTCATATCAACCAATTCATCCCCCCCCCCCTCTTGGTCGGTAGTTTGGGACAACAATTGATATCAGAGTTAGTAAATTTCTTCAAAATTTAATTGTGAATTTTGATCTAAAATGGTAGCCATTCCACCAATAAACAACTTCACACATGGAAACCTAAATTTATTTCTTAGGCCCTATTTCAATGGAATAGATTACTCCCATTGGAAACACAAGATGTTCTTATTCCTAGATAGTGAAGGAATTGAGCTTTGGGATTTTGTTAAAAATGAGTAAAAACCTCCTACTCATGAAGTTGATGGTGTCCAAGTTCCTCTTCCTAAATCACAATGGTCATGTGCAAATGTGAGAGATTGGTTTAAGAATAATAGGGCAGCCTCCATCTTGATGAATTCAATATCAAGAGAATAAAGGTAGGAGAGTCCAACATTTCACTTATGCACATTGCATTCGAAAAATTCTTGAGAATTATTATGAGGGTACTACCCAAGTGAGGCTCACCAAGAAGCAAATGTATGTACATGAGTATGAGATATTCAAGATAAAGCCTAATGAAAATATCACCGACGTGACTAACCACTTGCTTGCCATTGTCAATGAATTAAAGAAATATGGCAAGATATATGATCAAGATGATGTCAATAGCAAAATCTTGAGAGCACTTAGAGTAAAGAAGAACTTTGAGTCTAAAGAATCTTCAATTGAAGAAACTCGGATCTTAGCACTTTGAGAACCGATGAACTAGTCAGAAAACTACTGACCTTCGAATTGCACACCGAAAGAGAAGAAGAACGAGGTGAAAAAGTGAAAAGGAAAGCAATAGCTCTCAAAGCCATCAAAAAAATTGAGAGCTCAAGTGATTAAGATAGTAATGATGAAGAAGAATTGGCTATGCTATCCAAAAGGATAAGTGATTGGAAGAGAAAGAGAAGACTACAAGCTAACAAAGATACATTTTCTAAATCTTCCTTCAAAGATAAAGATAAAAAGAATGAAGTGAAATGTTATGAATGTGGCAAATCTGGTCACGTCAAGTCGGATTGCTTCAAATTAAAAAACAAAAAGAAGTGGGATAAGCAAAAGAAGAGATCACTCAAAACTACATAGGATGATGATTCCTCAAGTGAAGAAGAAGAGGAAGAAGAGGAAGAAATTGCAAATCTATATCTCATGGCTATTGAAGATGATAATAACTCCAATGAGGTAAGTACTCCATCTTTACACTTAATTATATATGATGATGTTGTTAATGATGCTTTAGATGAAAATGGTTTGATTGAACATATGAACCTTAGAATAGAAAAGTATTTCTCTAAGATGAAATTTTATAAAGATAAATGTTCCAAGTTAGAAAAGGATTTTGTATCTTTGAAAAAATCTAAATTAGAATTGAAGACCTCAAATGAAAACTTGTTAAAATCAATTGATAAAATGACTAAAAATTCATATAGCTTAGAAAATGTGACAAAGGAAAATAAAATATTGAAGGATGAGATAAATAAGTTAAAAGAGTCAATTTCAAAATTTCACAAGGGAAAAGAGGCATTAGATACATTGATCAATATTCAAAGACCACCCTACTTGAAACATGGTTTGGCCTTTGTTAGAGCTTCTACAACATAAACATCTAGTATTGATGTTGTGAAGAACACTAATGCACAAACCAAGCCTAAAATTCCTAAAAGAATTACATTGGGTTCACAAGGTTCTAGAACTAAAGTTCTAAGAGCAAATCATGTGTTCATGTATACAAGGCATGTACATAAACACGAAAAATGCACAAAAGCAATCTCTATCAACATACAATTACAATTATGTGCATGGTTCATTGAATTTCAATAGGAAAGTGCATAAGCATATAACCATGTTTCAATGCACTTATTGTATAAAATTTGAACACAAGAGCACATTTTGCTATATTAGAAAGGCTCATCTTAAGTTAGAGGATCCTTCTATTACTAATCCCCAAAGACCCAACTTCATTTGGGTACCTAAAAGAGGATGAACATTGTCATTTTATAGGTATGCCTAAAATCCACTATCAATAAAAATATTTGGCTTGTGGATAGTGGATGCTCAAGGCATATGACGGGTAATGCAAAGCTTTTTTACAATACTTACTTACAAGCATGGAGGTAATGTAACTTTTGGTAATAATACTAAAGGTAAAATCATTGGTATTGGTTCCATTAGCATGCTTGGTAAGAATATGATTGATAATGTTTGGCTTATTGATGGATTGAAACATAATTTACTTAGCATAAGTCAATTATGTGATAAAGGATATGATGTTAGTTTTGACTCTAAAGGATGCAAAGTTATCAATTCAAATGGTGAACTTGTATTCAAAGGAGTTAGAATTGGCAATATATATATAATTGACTTGCATTCCAATAATGCATTTGAATGTTTGATTACCATTAGTAATGATACTTGGTTATGGTATAGAAGACTAAGACATACTAGTATGGATCACTTATAATGCATTAGTAAAGAAGAACTAGTTGATGGTCTCCCTAAAGTAAAATTTGATAAAAGATAGGACTTGTGAACCTTATCAATTTGGTAAGCAACATAAAAGTTCATTCAAATCTAAAAATATTGTATTCACTTCTAGACCTTTAGAACTCACACTTGGATTTATTTAGACCAAATACAGTTGTTAGCTTAGGTGGCAAGTTATATACATTTGTACTTGTTGATGATTACTCAAGGTTTACATGGGTTAATTTCTTAGCTTAAAAGAATGAAGCTTTCAATCATTTCAAAATATTTTCAAGAAGAGTTCAAAATAAAAAGGCTATGTAATCACATCTATTAGAAGTAATCATGGCAAAGAATTTTAAAAATGAGAACTTTGAAAATTTTTGCAATGAGTTTGGTATTTCACATAACTTTTCTGCTCCTAGAACACCACAACAAAATGGTGTAGTTGAAAGGAAAAATAGAACATTAATTGAAATGGCTAGGATAATACTTAATGAGTATGATTTACCATCTTACTTTTGGGCAGAAGCCGTTAAAACCGCATGTTATATTTTAAATCGTGTTTACAAAAGGTTTTTGATAAATAAAACTTTTTATGAGCTATGGAATGGAAGAATACCTAAAACTTAATACCTTAGAGTGTTTGGATGCAAATACTTTATATTGAATACCAAGGAAAATCTTGAAAAATTCTCATCCAAATTGAATGAAGGTATATTTTTAGGATATTCATCATCTAGCAAATCATATAAAGTATTTAATAAGAGAACACTAGTAGTTGAAGAATCAATGCATGTTACTTTTTATGAATCCTCTAAACTTGATCAAAGGAAAGATAGTGTTCTTGATGATATTGGAGGTACATTTGAACAACAAGAAATAATCAATGCTCCAAAGAACAATCTTGATGAATAAGAAGAAAAGTCTCAAGAGCTATCCAAAGATTGACAATACAAGAAGGATCATCCAAAAGAACTAATCATTGGTGATACCTCAAAGGGAGTAACTACTAGATCTCAATTTAAATACTTAAATTCTAATATTGCTTTTGTTTCTCAAATTGAACCAATGATCATTGAGGAGGCTCTTAATGATAAGTGTTGAGTGATTGCTTTGCAATATGAACTCAACCAATTTGAGAGAAACAAAGTATGGAAACTTATTCTTAAACCTAAAGATCATCCAATTATAAGATGGTATATAGGAATAAGCTTAATGAAAATGGTCTCATTACTATAAATAAAGCTAGATTGGTAGCCAAAGACTATAACCAAGAAGAAGGCATTGACTATGATGAGACATTTATCCCCGTAGCTAGATTAGAAGCTATTAGAATATTGCTTGCATTTGTATGTCACATGAATTTTAAACTTTTTCAAATGGATGTTAAAAATGCATTTCTAAATGGGTTTATAAATGAGGAAGTTTATGTTGAACAACCTCCCAGTTTTGAAGATTATGAATTTTCAAATCATATTTTTAAACTTATCAAAGAACTATATGGATTGAAACAGCTCCAAGAGCTTGGTATGATAGACTTAGTGCATATTTGTTTGAAAATGGATTTTTAAAAGGTAAAGTTGACACAAATCTTTTTATTAAAAAGAAAATGCATAACATTTTGATTGTAAAAATTTATGTTGATGACATTATATTTGGTACTACTAATGAATCGTTATGCAAGGAATTTGCTTTATATATGACTAAGAAATTTAAAATGAGCATAATGGGTGAACTTAAATTCTTTCTTGGACTACAAATCAAGCAATACAAGGATGAGATCTTCATTAACTAGTCTAACTACACAAAGAAACTCCTGAAGAAGTTTGGAATGGATGGTTGCAAATTAAGTAAAACTCCTATAAGCACATCCTTGAAACTTGACAAAGATGAAAGTGGTAAGGTAATAGATGAGAAGAAATATCGAGGTATTATCAAATTACTACTTTACTTGACCGCCTCTAGATAAAATACAATGTATAGTGTATGTTTGTGTGCTAGAATTCAATCTTGTCCTAGGGAATCACATTTAAATGCAACTAAATTTTTTTTTAAAATATTTGAGTGGTATATTGCATTTAGGTCTATGGTATCCTAGGAACGCATCATTTGATATATTAGGCTTTTTCGATGCAGACTTTGCCGGTATCATACTATATAGGAAAAGTACATCGAAGCATGTTATTTTCTTGGTGAATGCTTAGTTTCTTAGTTTAGCAAGAAATAAGTGTTGGTTGCTTTATCTACCGCGGAAGCCGAATATGTTGCTGCATATTTTTATTGCGCACAAGTTCTTTAGATTAAACAATAATTGCTTGACGATGAAAAAATATTTGATCAAATTCCTATTAAATGTGATAACACTAGTACAATCAATTTATCCAAGAACCCCATTCAGCATTCTAGGTCTAAGCATATAGACATCAAACATCATTTCTTAAGAGATAAAGTTCAAAATCACAATATAGTTTTAGAATTTATTGAAAATCGAAATTAACTTGCGGATAGTTTTACTAAACCCTTAAATGAAGAAAGAATGAATTTTATAAAACAAAATATTGGCATGATTGATGGAAAATTTCTTGTATAATCATTCTTTATTTCTCCCAAAATCTATTTTGATCATATGCACTTAAATTTTTTTAAGACCCAAAACGGTTCACTTTATGCAGTCGCCCAAGTATACCGAGCGCTCGCACATCGTCTGCTCTTTTCGAGCCCAAGCCATACAACTCACCATCTCCCAAGACTTAACACATATCTCTCGAGCTTCAAAGTGTTTCTTTTCAATAAGTGCACAACAGCTCGTATGGACAATCCAATTTAAGAATTTTAAAATTTTGTCGACCGTTACACTCCTCTCAACCATGTGCGAGCATGCACTGCTATGAGAGCTTGCCAGACTGAGCTGGTGGTAGCTCGATAGGTCGAGTGACCTCACAAAATGTGTAACTGATTTTTTTAAATGTTGAAACTCTAGAAATTTAAATTTTTTACTCCTCAAACGGTAAAAAATGGCTAGTTTTCTAAATTTTTTCTATAAATACCTCTATTTTGCCTGAAAATACATCTTTAAAACTTAAAAACATATATTCAAACAATCTTCCAAGAATTTGCTCATCAAGAAGAAGATTTTGAAGTTTTTTCATCAATCTGGAGTTGTTTGCTCAAAGCATCACCAACAATCTGTTTACTTCTACATTTCTTTCAATCTTCTATATTTCTATTTCTTTCTCTTTTGTTTTTTGATTGAGAATATGGCACCTAAAACCAAAACAACCAAAAAGAATGACATAACCAAAGATAAAGGAATTGTCATTAGAGAAACCCAACATCAACCTCAACCCAAACCTAAACACTTCATTAGAAAAAGTGTCTAACCTCACAAACCCAAATACAAAAATGAGGATGAGAAAACCGAGTACTATATGCTCAAGAAAAAGACTCTTGAACCTACCAAAATGCTTATGGAAGGGATGCTTCTAACTTTAAACCTCCAAGGTAAAATTTATAGCTATCTTGATAGAATTGGGTGGAGACATTTTATATTTCCTAATGAGCTAGGTTACTCTAGCCTCTCAAGGGAATTTCTAATGTGTCTAAGGGTAGAGAAAAATCACAATGCACCTATAGGATTTTATGGAGTTTGTTTTAGGGTTTTTGACTAAGATTTTGCTCTTTCCTTTGAAGAATTTGGTGAAGTTTGGGGATTCCAAACTCATGGATCTTTCTCCTATAATGATGTTGATTTTCCTTTAAAAAATTATTCATCCTTTTAGAGTGAACTATCCATTAAAACCCAATACAACAATAGGTCATCAAAAGCCATACACTTTAGGACCTTTCTCTTTTGGCTCTTGCATAGAATCATCACTTACACCATTCACTAAAGAAGTGATGGCAATGAAAAGGTCACTCAACATTACTTATTTTTCTTGTATGCTATTGTGCATAATGAACTAATCCAAAGTTTTAGGTTTCTCATAGACACGTTTATACATTATGGGAAATTTAAGGTAGGAACTTTCTTTCTATCCTCTCAAATTACCCAACTTGCAAGACACTTAGGACTCCTAATCCCTGAAAATCTTGCAACCCTAAGTGATCCCCTTGATCCAGCCACAAACTCCATCAACCTAGACTATCTTGAACATGCTAGATGTATCCAAAAGGTTGATAATCACTATGAGTATACATTTGGTAGCAAGGGAGTTATCCAAAGGAAAAGAAAGAGACCTAGGTACCATATTATGAAAGAAGAAGGTGAACCTATCCATATTCAAGTTGAGCACCCCCTAGACCTTCTACCAAAGAAAAAGGTGAATCATCCTAAAGCTTATCCTCAAGGCCATATCTTCTCTCCAAAAATAATTTAATAATTTTCAAGAAGGATGTCATAAAGAGAATAATAAAACTCCACAAAAAGGTTGATCTCCTTTCCCACATTCATCATGACATATATCACTTACAAGGAAAATTTGATCTTCCTCAATGTAAGTTAAGTGAATGGGATGTGAGTGAGCATATTGAAAGTCCTTATGAAGGATCCTCACCATCCTCACATGACTCCTCTCTAAATCCTTCTCGTGGTGATGATGGTGAAAGAACTCCAACTCCTCCTCCACCATTAAGAAAAGAAAAAGAAGAAGTTTTGGATTAATCATTTTCTTGTATTTTCTTTCAATTGGTATAAAATTTATTTTTCTCTTATATTCACATTTATTGGTGTCAATGAACTTCCTCTTTCTCTTACTTTCATTGTCTTTTGCCTTTGTCAAAAGGGGAGAAAGATGTATATGATTGAATTTAAATGAATTGATTGTAAAAGGGGGAGATAATTAAGAGAACAAATTGGTATCAAGAAAAGCATGCATCAATTATTTAACATAGGGGGAGAAATGCTTTATGCACTTGATCATTTTTAACTTAAATTCAATTTGATTGCCAAAGTAAAAAAAAAGGGGAGTTTTTTAAGATTGTTGGACAATCAATCTCTATTTTAATCATTGACAATCAATCTCTATTTTAATCATTGACAATCATATTGGTAAAGAACTAATGATTTCAAACAAGTCTATTTTGCAGAGTTAGAAACTAAGAGCTTTGTACGATCGCTAGAATGAATGAGCGATTGACCGCACAAATGTAGCACGAGCACAGAACTAAATCGACAGATAGAGTACCGAGCTAGATATAGATTTACCAAGTTAAGAGAACCAAACTGTCAAGCTAAAAGTAGCCCGATGTACAACCGAGCTAAGCAAGCAGTGCAGCTTGATATTAAGGATAAAGTCAACTATGACAACTGAGCTAAGTCCACAAGTTCCATAGAGGAGTTTGCGTTGTCAGTGAGTGGTGAAGTTAGGACACCCGCTAGGTGTACAACCGTGTGTGAGCACTAAGCGATCACACCAAATCATGGTAAAAATTTATAAACTCAGAATAAATTATGGTCTCAATGAGCAGTGAAGTCAGGATGCCAGAACTTTGTGTGACCGCCCAAGACACTAGAGCAATCATACATAACAAAGACGTAAAAATCTAAAATGGACAGTAGAGATAGGGTTTAGCTCTCCCGGTGCTTCCTTGATGCTCAAAACCTTGTGCAACCACCTAGAAGAACCGAGGGACCGCACAAGTCCAGCATATTTGAATCTTAGCACTAAATACCTCGGACCAATAATATCCAAACACGTGGATGAAAAAATTTAAATTCAATGGCAACTTTATGCCGAGCGACGCACGCCGAGCCAGGTAACAGCAAGACACAAAGGTATGGGCAAGCTAGATTCTGTCAGACAACAAAATTCAATCGTTGGAACTAGCCGTTACACAAAGATTTTGAACTGT
This sequence comes from Garcia nutans, assembly GCA_947685225.1. Lineage (NCBI taxonomy): Eukaryota > Viridiplantae > Streptophyta > Magnoliopsida > Malpighiales > Euphorbiaceae > Garcia > Garcia nutans. The sequence goes on from CANTUV010000007.1 coordinate 54,447,848, forward strand.
GCGACCACCAACCGAGCTGAGCAACCGCACACCGAGCTCCGGCCATAGAATTAGTGGAAGACAAGCATTAAACATGTGGGAACCACTTTAAACGGCTAGTTTAAGCTAAATGGCTATAAATACCACATTAAACTTAATTTTTATGGTTAGAAAATACTTTGATTGTTATTGTAATTTCATTGAACAACATTTTTCATTATCTAGTCTAAAGATCTAAACCTAAAATCTTGGATTGTTGGGTATGAGCATTAAACACCATCAAAAGTTTGAGTGTGAGCTTAAAAACACTTAGGTTATGAGAGTGAGCCTGAGAAAACTCTTGTAACGGTTGTGAGGATTAATCTCAAACTATTATAATAGTTTGAAGTGAGCTAGGGAAAACTCCAAGTTAGAGTTAAGCTTATACAAACTCAAGACTAGTGGAACCTTAACAAGTTGTTAAGGAAGTAGATGTAGGATTGAGATAAAATCCGAACCACTATAACTCTTTGTGTCCTTTCTCCTCTCTACTCAAATCCATCTTCATCTATATCTTCTTCATCTCTTGCTTTTGAATTTTAAATTTACCATCATTCTTCATATCAACCAATTCACCCCTCTCTTGGTTGCTAGTTTGGGACAACATAATTAAATCAACTTGTTTTTCTAAAATATCTTAATAGGTTGAATCTATCATAACCATTGACAATATTCCAAGATAGAAAACATTGAAAAAATAATTGAAAAAAGAGTCAATACGAGTATTTATCTCAATATTGAGGGTCTCAACAATCTTAAAAGTCGAGATCAATTCTTTCATTACTTTTATGGTCGATTCAAACACACGTAGCATGAAATACATGTTACAATATTTTCTCATTTCCTATAGAGCATATATCTTAACTCTATTTTCAGTATCATACAGATACAAATTCAGTCATACATAATGAAAAATTACTCTTTCAACAACCTCAGAACTCACATATGGTATTGAACGAATTTAAGTGAATAATGGGAACATTCACTTTTAGACATAGTATTATTCGTATCTTCTCATCTTAATTCTTTATTAAGGTGACAATCATATTTTGAGCTTTGGCTCTTAATTATCACTGTAGATAATAAACTTAAAACTTGTCTCATCTCTATTATCACATGATTTTAGAGGCGATTATCCGGGTGAGATGAATAATCATCAATCTGTCTGACATACCTTTAATAAATGCAATAAGCATCACAATGCATGTATTAATAACAAACCATAGGCACTTCAATAAATGATATATATAATTGTGAACATTATAGGAAACATCAATTATTCACTACATTAACATATATGCAATCCTAAAAATTTAACATGTCATATAAATACATCTCTAGGAATTGGTTTTTTCATTGGATCTGTTATCATATTATGTAACACCCTTATACCCTATATATGTATAATATATATTTTCAGTATATGTAAAATATGCATATACGGTATAAAAATATCAAAGACCGGTTTAATAAAAATTTTCATATTTTTAATTTAAAATTTTAAATACTAAATATATAAAATTAAATAGTATATAAATATTCTTTACTTGTTATAGGAACCCAAAATAAACATTTTATATGAAAATCTCTGGAAAAATTTGCCAGAGTTTTGTCTGTAATTTAAACATCCCAAAATTTATCAATTACACAACCTGCAAAAAGAACACTTCCAATAAACAATAAACCATATCATCACCTTAACTTCTAAATTTTTCCACAATTTTCTCAAAATATTTATATATATATAAATATATATAATTTAGAACACATTTAAACCCCCATTTCAAATAACTTAACCCAAATATTCTTTATAGTTTACAATACATAAAATTCAAAAACATGATATAATATGCATAATACTCAAAATATACAATAACGTAAAATATATACATGTTGCTGATAGTGTTTCTGATATTGATATCAACTCTACAAGCACAACCACAAGTCTAGACCCGACCTAGTCTAAAAGAACTCTCCGGCTCAGCCGAATCTATCCTGTCACCTGTGTGATGTAAACAATCGCGCTAAGCCAAAAGCCTAGTGATACAAACTTGATAACAATAAAACTCAAATGCAATGCCAATGCACAATGCATATGGATATCACATCATTTCATTTTCTCATACTTTTCAAATATTTCACAATCCACAATTCACATAAAAATAAACACAAGCATGGGCCCAAAGATAACTAATATGCTATTCAAATTCTAGAGTTATTATTTTGGTCTATAATGACACCATGTGTTTAGCCCTGTAGGCAAAATATCAATATAATAGTCCAACTAAGTCTGAGCTTATGACCCGGTCATTTCACCTAGCCCAGCTTCAAGGACTTGTTTTTGAGGCTTATGACCTGATCATTTCACCTCGAAAATATTTTCACAGTGACGCCCAGTGTCTAGCCCGTAAGCAAATCGTAGGCATGCCGCTAAACACATAACTCTAAAAATTGAATAACATACGAGGCACACAATTTATTCATATTTCTCATTGATATCAATTCCACATATCTCATTATATTATACCACATTTTTGCATTTACACCACATTACCCAATTACTTTGGGTATTTTCACATAATTGACATATTAATCACATTTAATGTAATCTAGCCAATACCAATGGTTTTTTAATAATGCACTTAATGCATACACAACAAATGGCATTACCCAAACACTTTGGGTCATTTTCACATAATACACATATTTCACATTTTACACAATTTAACCATTATCAATAGCTTTTCACAATGCATTTAACACATATATGACATTACAAATATCATAGCACATTATTCATACATAACCAATGTATCAAGTAGCTTAACACATTTTTCAACCAAAATGTGTTATGCCCAAATGTCATGCAAACATAACTAATGTATTCAAAGTTTGTACTTACCTCAAATAGCAACCAAAACAAGCTTAAAACAACCTCCAATCTTATCCTTCCAACTTGACCTTCACCACTTGGATCAAGCAAATCAACCTCCCTCAATACCTAAACCAAATGTGATAACAAATAATCATTTAGTACCACATTTAAAGACATTTTCAATATTAAACCATAATTAAACCCCATCCAAGCAAAAATTTAAAATTTAAGGTTAACTTCACTTTAACTTTGGATTCTCATACTAGGCCATTCATTTTAATATATTAAGTTTATTTATATTATTAGAAGCATATTTTAACGCATTTAAATCATTTACATTACAAAAATATACTCTTATACACAAAATCCTAAAATGGCATAACCTTCCCCCATTGAAGGTTTTCTATTTCAACACAATCCATTAATCATTTTAAGCTTATATTCATCACTTATATCACCAATCAACAAGATTAAATCAATAAAATTATATAATTCAACAACTTTGGAAAAATCATTTTCCAAAATCCTAAATCACACTTCCATTATCAAACGCCAACCAAACTTAACCAAATCTACCATTTGACTTTAAAATCATTGTTTATGCATCAAAACAACACATTTGAAATCAATTTTCACAATCAAAACACATGATTCCAAGAATCCAAATTTTTCATAACCCTAAATTCTCTCTCTTCATCCAACTCATTCCAAACTTAATTCTTTCTTCCATTTAACTTGAAAATCATTAATAATTAATCAAAATAGCTTCATTCATACCCAATTAAATAATTAAATCATGCTAATAAAAAATCCCAAAATCCACATATTCATACTTTCATAGAAAATCAAAAATTAAGAAAAGAAGCTTACTAACCTATTGAAAATCCACCAAAACTTCAATTAATTCTTGAAAATTCTTGTCAAAATGACTATTTGGATGAAGAAAAATCACTCCCATGGCCATGAAATTTCATTTTTTTTTAAGAAGACTAATTTTAATTTTCTCTTTCCTTCCATCCTTTAATTATAACCATATATATTTTTTATAATAATTTAATAATTAATTATTTAATAAATTAAAAGTCCAAAAATTCCTTTTCCATTCAAAAATTATTTATTTTTGAATTAATTTAATAATTTTAAATTTTTAAGATTTAATTACCAAAATACCCTTTTTACTTTGACTTTTGACTTTTCTTTTAAAAAGTGTTGACTTTTATATGTTATGTATATTTTACATATATATCACATATATATTTCACTTTTTCATTTAAAATCCCTTCATTTTTTTTATTTAAAATCATTAATTTAATTTATCCAATTTAATTATAATATATTTTATCAAATTTTCAAAAATTAGAAATTTTTAAAAAAATTTAGGATATTACACTTCCTTTAATATCATTCTTTTCAATTCTGCATCATCAGGAATACACAACCTATCTCTGTACCATAGACTGCCATCATCCCTCACAAAAAAGTCTCAAATCTCCCCCTTCTGACAAACCAACACAATTTTCTGAATTCTCTCATCTGCCAATTGAGCCTCCCTAATATGATCCAGCAAGACTGGCCTCAACTACAACTGAGCTATCAAAGCACCATCATCATAAGACTCAAATCTAGCACGCAATGCTCTCAACTTAACAAACAATGAGAGCGAATAAGCAGTCAAACCTACCAAAGACTTTCGACTCAAGACATCAACAACAACATTTACCTTACCAGGATGATAATCAATCAAATAGTCGTAGTCTTTAATCAACTCTAACCACCATCTCTGCCGAAGATTCAGCTCTCTCTGAACACCCAGGTATTTCAAACTCTTGTGTTCCTTATAAATGAAATATTTTTCCCCATACAAGTAATGCCGCCAAATCTTCAAGGCAAAAATTATAGCTTCTAATTCCAAATCATGTGTCGGGTAATTCAGCTCATGTGGCTTCAACTGTCAAGAGGCATAAGCAATGACTCTACCCTCTTGCATCAGAACACAACCTAAACCACTCTGTGAAGCATCACTGTATATCACATATGATTTACCTTCCACAGGCAGGGTAAGGACGGGAGCCTAAGTCAACATCTCCCTTAGCTACTCAAAACTCGCCTGAAACCGATCTGTCCACACAAATCTAGCTCCTTTCTGAAGTAATCTGGTGAGTGGTGTATCTATCATAGAAAAATCCTTCACAAAACGATGATAATAGCCTACCAATCCCAGAAAACTTCTAACCTTTGTCACAGTCTTCGGTGGACTCCAATTTAAGATAGCCTCAACCTTACTCGGATCAACTCTAATACCCTCTGCTAAAACCACATGACTAAGAAAAGCTACCAGATCGAGCAGAACTCACACTTAGATAGCTTAGCATACATCTGCTTCTCTCTCAGAGTCTGCAATACAATCCACAAATGCTTATCATGATCTTCCTCATTATGTGAATACACCAAAATGTCATCAATGAAGACCACCACAAACTGATCTAAATATGGTCTAAACACCCTATTCATCAAATCCATAAAAACAGCTGGTGCATTCATCAATCTAAAGGGCATCACCAGAAACTCATAATGCTCATACCTCGTGCAAAAAGCTATCTTGGGTACATCCACATCTCTCACTCTCAATTGATGGTACCCTGATCTCAGATCAATCTTTGAGAATACTGTTGCTCCCTTACACTGATCAAAGAGATCATCTATCCGAGGTAAAGGATACTTGTTCTTGATGGTCACCTTATTCAACTGCCTATAATCAATATACAATCTCAATGTGCCATCCTTCTTCTTCACAAATAACACAGGCACTCCCTACGGGGACACACTAAGGCGAAAGAACCCTTTATCTAACAACTCATGTAACTGCACTTTCAACTCTCTCAACTCAGCAAGTGCCATACAATAAGGATTAATAGAGATAGGAGTGGTACTAGACAACAAATTGATACCAAACTCCACTTCTCTCTCAGGAGGTACCCCTGGCAACTCATCAGGAAAAATATCTGGAAACTTGGCAACTATGGGTATACTGTCAAGTTGGGATCCCACTACTTTGATATCTACAACATGAGCAAGATAAGCCTCACATCCCTTTCGAATCATCCTCCTAGCTGAAATAGCTTAAACAAACATGGATGAAAGATACCTCTGCTCACTAGATACCATCACATCCCTACCGTCACGTGTTCTCAAAGTAACACATTTCTTCTGACAATCTACCACAACCCCATGCCTGGATAACCAATCCATACCCAGAATCATATCATACTCCCTGAAAGGCATCTCAATCGGGTCGCTGAGAAATTTCTCATCCTGAACAACAACTGGGCTATCTCGGTGTACCCTATTCACCATAAGACTATGCCCTAAGGGATTTGTGACCAAAAAATCAAATCATAAGGACTCAGAATACAAATCACTCATAGGCAAGATGGATGCACTGATGTAAGAATGAGTCGATCCAAGGTCTAATAATGCAAGAACTGAAGTACTAAATAAAGTAAAAGTACCAGCAATAATAGTTGAAGCATCTGGCTGCCTCTTCATCACACAAATTCACTATGATGGTCCTGCCTCATCTGGTCTACTATCTCTGGTTGTAGAACCTCCTCTCTAACTAGTCCCAGATCGACCACCTCTACCAAAATCTCTATTACCATGACCCCATCTGACACTGGGTAGAGAAGCTGTAGTATCTTCTTGTCTATCCTCTGGTGGCTCTGGACAATCTCTGATAAAATGGTATGATGACCCACATAAAAAACACACTCCCGAAGCACCTCTCTACCAGTAAACACCTTCGTGTGCTTTACCACAATGAACACAAGTAGGTGGAGCAGGCCTCTGAGCCATTAGAGTCAGAGCACTAGCCACTAAAACTGCAGGTTATTGTCTCTGTCTCTGCTGCTGTACTAACCTGCCAAACTGCCCCTGGCTCCTACTGAACCTCTGAAAAAAATTTTCTCGGCCTTTCTTCACTGATGAAGACCCTGCCTCACTATAGGGTCTCCTAGCTCTGGTCTCCTCAACCCTGGCAGCTGCTGCAAGACTCTGTGCTCTCTCTACACTCCTGGCAGCTGCAACCAACTGAAAAAAATTTTAATATTGAGAGCTTGCTATGATACACATGATAGAGGGCCTTAGTCCCTCCTCAAATCTCATGCACCTGTCAATCTTGTCAGAAATGATTCTACTAGCATAATGACTCAACCAAATAAACTCGATCTCATACTCTGTCACTGTCTTGGTATCCTTTCTCAGACTCAGGAACTCCATCTTCTTTGCATCCTTATACTCTCTCGGAGTATACTTCTGCTCAAATTTTCGCAAGAAATCATCATAATTCAGGACTAGTGGATCATCCAAAGCATGTGGAACAGTCTTCCACCAATCATATGCATCCCTTTACAGAAGAGATCTGACATAATTAGACATCTCTTCTGGACTAGCCTGCAACTGAATGAATACTCTCTGAACCTTGTCTAGCCACTACTCTGGTACAGCAGGATCTATAGTACCAATGAAGTCCTCATCTCTGAACTTTCTCAGCTTATCATACTTCCTCATTGGCAACTGCGGCTGCGGCGGCAGTGGCTGCTGAACTAGAGCCCGCCTCAACAACTCTACCATATGCTATACCCAGTCAGGCGAAATCTCATCAGCTGCTGGTCTCATAGGCACAGAAATAGACGCCTCACCAGCAGACACAACTTTAGCTCCATATCTACCCTCATCAGGAGCCACACTCTCTGCATTACTCTCTGCAGACTGATCCGTCTGAGATGTCATAACTACCTATATCTACAAACACAATAGAAATTACTATATCAGAGATCATAAATTGCCAGTGCTAATGCATGTATTACAATTAAGAGCTATTTTCAAATTTCTTATTTTCTCTCTCTGTCAACCCACCTAGGTCGAGAACCTCAAACCTAGGCTCTGATAATAAAATAATTTAACACCCTTATACCCTATATGTAATATCCGTGATTTTGGATAAATTAAATAAGTATTTGGAGAGATAAATTGTATATACTCAATATATATATCTAGAGTATACATAACATATACATATGGTATATTAATTGTATATGTTGGATTAATACATTACATACTTAATATTTAATACACACATAAGGTACATTTGATCTGTATATAAGATACACATTACTTGTGCATATGTGTAATATCCTAAATTTTTTGAAAAGTTCTAATTTTTGGAAATTTGATAAAATAAATTATAATTTAAATAGATAAATTAAATTAATGGTTTTAAATGAAAAATGAAGGGGTTTTAAATGAAAAAGTGGATAATATATGTGATATATATGTAAAATATACATAACATATAAAAGTCAACACTTTTTAAAAGAAAAGTCAAAGTAAAAGGGTATTTTAGTAATTAAATCTTAGAAATTTAAAATTAATAAAATAATTCAAAAATAAATTATTTTTGAATGAAAGAGGAAATTTATGACTTTTAATTTATTAAATAAATAATTAAATAATTAATTATTAAATTATTTTAATATATATATATGGTTAAAAATAAAAGATGAAAAGAAAAAGAAAATTTAAAAGTTTTTCATCTTCTTCTTCTTCTCCATCAAGGGACGGCCACCATGGCTATTAACCTTAAGAATTTTGATCTTCCATACTCCACAAATTGAAGGATTCAACAAGTTTAAAGTGGATTTTTGGTGATTTCCACCAAAATTAGTTAGTTTCCAACTTCTTTCTTTGGATTTCATAGGAATTGTGATTATGTTTGTTTTGGATTTTTAAAATTCTAAGATTTAATTGTCTATTTGGGTATATATGAAGTTATTTTAAGTGATTAACAATGATTTTAATGTTGGATTAAAGAAATGGTTGAGTTTGGGTAAGATTGTTGAAGAGAGAATTTAGGGTTATGTAATTTTTGGGGTTTTGAAATCATGGTTTTTAATTGTGTAAATTGATTCCAAATGAATTGTTTTGATACATAAACAAGTATTTTAAAGTTAAATATTGGATTTGGTTGTGTTTGGTTGGAGTTTGAGAATGGAAGTGGAGATTTAGGGTTTTGGAAAAGTGATTTTCCAAAGTGGTTTAATTGTGTGATTTTATTTGTTTAAGCATGTTGTTTAGTATTAAGAGTGATGAATATAAGCTTGAAATGAGTAATGGATTGTGTTGGAATGGAAAACCTTCAATGGGGGAAGGTTATGCCATTTTATGGTTTTGTATATAAGAGTGTATTTTTATAATGTAAATGGTTCAAATGTATTAAAATATGCTTCTAATGATATTAATAAACTTAAAACACTAATTTAAATGGCTTGATGTGGTTTTTCAAAGTTAAAGTGAGGTGAAGCTTAATTTTGGGATTTGGTTTAGAGTGATGTTTAATTATGGTTTGATGTTGAGAATACCTTAGAATATGATATTAAATGATTATGTATGATCACATTTGGTATAGGCATTGAGGGAGGTTGATTTGCTTCATCCAAGTGGTGAAGGGCAAGTTGGAAGGATAGGATTGGAGGTTGTATTAAGCTTGCTTTGGGTTGCTAGTAGAGGTATGTACAAACTTTGAGTATAATGTTTATATTTGCATGACATTTGGACTTAACACATTTTGGTTGAAAAATATGTTAAGCTACTTGGATCATTGATTGAGTATGAATAATGTGCTATGACATTTGTAATGTCATATATGTGTTAAATGCATTGTGAAAAGCCATTGATAATGGCTAAATTGTGTAAAGTGTGAAATATGCATATTATGTGAAAATATCCAAAGTAATTGGGTAATGTGTTGTGAATGCAAAAATGAGATATGTGTAATAATGAAATGAATTGATATTGATAAAAATGAGAAAAGTGAGAAAAATGAGAAAGATGTGAAAAATGAGAAAACTGAAAAAAAAATGTGAAAATAAGGCAATGTGCCTAGATTGAATATGTAAAAATGAGAAAGAGATTAACAATGAGAAATATGAATAAATTATGTGCCCAGTATGTTATTCAATTTTCATAGTTCTGAGTTTGGCGGTATGCCTATGATTGCCTACGGGTTATACGCTGGAATGGTGAAAAGACTGGGTCGTAAGCCATGCCAGCTGATAAATGATAAATATGATGTTTTTGGGGGTGAAAAGACTGGGTGGTAAGCCTCAAAAACCGTAACAGTCTAGCCGGGTTGAGGACCAAGATACTGGGGCCTAAGGGTCTAGCCGGGTTGAGGTCCAAGAGACTGGGGCTGTTACATTATCCATGGATATATATATATATATATTGCCTACGGGCTAGAAAAATGGTGTCATTATGGACCAAAGCAGTAACTCTGAAATTTGAATAGCATATTAGATCCTTTTTGGGCCCATGCTTGTCTTTGCTTTAATGTGAATTATGAATTGTTATACAATTGAGCAATATAATGTTATGAGTTGTGAGTATGAAATATTTGAAAAATATAAGAAAGTAAAATGATGTGACCTCTATATGCATTGTGCATTGGCATTACTTTACATTTTTATTATTATCAAAGTTTGTACCACTAGACTTCGGCTTAGCGCGATTGTAATTCGTCGTGCAGGTGTCATGGACATTGTGGTAGAGCTGGAGAGTTTTACTAGACCTGATCGGGTCTAAGTTTGTATTTATTGAGCTTGAAGAGTTTTTTTGGGTACATCAAGATCAGAGCCAGTTGCCAGCATATACATTTTTTATATTATGTATGTTATGATATGTTTTTGAAGCATATATTGTAAATTGTAAAGAATGATTTGAATAATTTTGTTTAAGATGAGATTTTATATGTAATGTTGATATATATATATATACCTATATATAAGTATTTTGAGAAAATATGGAGAAATTGAGAAGTATTGGTGAATTGATTTTATTTGGAGTGTTTTTTTTTATGCAGGTTGTGTTTTGTTGAATTTTGGAAACGTTCAAATTACAAACAAAACTCTGGCGAATTTTTCCCAGAGATTTTCATATAAAATATTTATTTTGGATTCCTATAACAAGCAAAGAATATTTATATACTATTTATTTTATATATTAGTATTTGAAATCTTAAAACATAAATGTAAAATTTTTTATTAAATCGGTTTGTGACATTTTTATACCGTATATGTGTATTTACATATGCTGAAAATATGTATTGTATGTATATAGGGTATAAGGGTGTTACACTATATACGTACAATATATATTTTCAGCATATGTAAAATTCGCATATAAGGTACAAAAATGTCACAGATCGGTTTAATAAAAATTTGTATATTTTTGATTTAAAATTTCAAATACTAAATATATAAAATTAAATAATATATAAATATTATTTACTTGTTATAGGAACCCAAAATAAACATTTTATATGAAAATCTCTGAAAAAATTCACCAGAGTTTTGTCTGTAATTTAGACATCCCAAAATTTATCAATTACACAACCTGCAAAAAGAACACTTCCAATAAATAATAAACCATATCTTCACCTTAACTTCTAAATTTTTCCATAATTTTGTCAAAACATTTATATATATATATAATTTAGAACACATTTAACCCCCCATTTCAAATAACTTAACCCAAATATTCTTTATAATTTACAATACATAAAATCCAAAAATATGATATAATATGCATAATGCTCAAAATATATAATAACATAAAATATATACATGCTGCTGATAGTGTTTCTGATCTTGATATCAACTCTACAAGCACAACCATAAGTTTAGACCCGATCTGGTCTAGAAAAACTCTCCGGCTTAGCCGAATCTACCTTGTCACCTGCGCGATGTAAACAATCGTGCTATGCCAAAAGTTTAGTAATACAAACTTGATAACAATAAAACTCAAATGCAATGCCAATGCACAATGCATATGGATATCACATCATTCCATTTTCTCATACTTATCAAATATTTCATAATCCACAATTCAAATAAAAACAAACACAAACATGGGCCCAAAGATAACTAATATGCTATTCAAATTCTAGAGTTATTATTTTGGTCTATAATGACACCATGTGTTTAGCCTTGTAGGAAAAATATCAATGAAATAGTCCAATTAGGTCCGAGCTTATGACCCGGTCATTTCACCTATCCCAGCTTCAAAGACTTATTTTTAAGGCTTACTACCCTGTCATTTCACCTCAAAAATATTTTCACAGTGACTCCCAGCGTCTAGCCCTTAGGCAAATCATAGGCATGCGCCCAAACACAGAAATCTAAAAATTGAATAACATACTAGGCACACAATTTATTCATATTTCTCATTTATATCGATATCAATTCATTTCATTAAGTTTCCACATAGCTCATTACATTATGCCACATTTTTGCATTTACAACACATTACCCAATTACTTTGGGTATTTCCACATATTTCACATATTACACAATTTAGCCATTATCAATGGCTTTTCACAATGCATTTAACACATATATGACATTAAAAATGTCATAGCACATTATTCATACATAACCAATGTATCAAGTAGCTTAACACATTTTTAACACATTTTGGAAGGATAGGATTGGATGTTGAATACACATTTTGGTTGAAAAATGTATTCAAAGTCTGTACTGCCCTCAAATAGCAACCAAAACAAGCTTAAAACAACATCCAATCATATCCTTCCAACTTGCCTATCACCACTTGGACGAAGCAAATTAACCTCCCTCAATGCCTAAACCAAATGTGATAGCAAATAATCATTTAGTATCACATTTAATGGCATTTTCAATATTAAACCATAATTAAATCCCATCCATGCAAAAATCTAAAATTTAAGGCTAACCTCACATTAATTTTGGATTCTCAAACTAGGCCATTCATTTTAATATATTAAGTTTATTTATATTATTAGAAACACATTTTAATATATTTAAACTATTTATATTACAAAAACACACTCTTATACACAAAACCCTAAAATGGCATAACCTTCCCCCATTGAAGGTTTTCCATTCCAACACAATCCATTAATTATTTTAAGCTTATATTCATCACTTATATCACCAAACAATAAGATTAAACCAATAAAATTATACAATTCAACAACTTTGGAAAAATCATTTTCCAAAACCCTAAATCACACTTTCATTCTCAAACTCCAACCAAACACGACCAAATCCAATATTTGACTTTAAAATACTTATTTAAGCACCAAAACAACTCATTTAGAACCAATTTGCATAATTAAAAGCTATGATTTCTCAAACCCTAAAAGTCCATAACCCTAAATTCTCTCTCTTCACCATTCTTTATCCAAATTCAACCATTTCTTTAATCCAACCTTAAAATCATTAATAACTACCCAAAATAACTTCATATACACTAATTTCAACAATTATAACATACTACTTCAAAAATCCAAAGCTCACATATTCAAAATTTCTGTGGAAATCCAAAGAAAAAACTAAAGAACTTAATTTTTCAAGTGGAAATCTTTAAAAATCTTTTTTGAACCTTTGAAATCCTTCAATTCTTGGAAGCTTGGAAGATCAAAATCCTTGGTCTTCAACATCTATGGTGGCCGGCCATGAGAAGAAGAAGAAGAAGAAGTTTAAAAATAAATTTTCTCTTTCCTTTCATCTTTTAATTATAACCACATATATATTTTTTAATAATTAATTATTTAATTATTTATTAAAGAAATTAAAAGATTAAAAATCCATCATCCATTCAAAAATAATTTATTTTTGAATTGTTTTATTAATTTTTAATTTCTAATATTTATTTACAAAAAAATACCATTAGACTTTGACTTTTCTTTTAAAAAGTGTTGACTTTTATACGTTATGTATATTTTACATATATATCACATTTATATTCCACTTTTTTATTTAAAATTCCTTCTTTTTTTATTTAAAACTATTAATTTAATTTATCCAATTTAATTATAATATATTTTATCAAATTTCCAAAAATTAGCAATGTTCAAAAAAATTTAGGATATTACATGTTATGCATTGATTTGTACCGTATGCTCACCTATTTTCATGCAACCATGTCTCTTACAAAATTATATTTAGTATTTATATGCTTAGTTTTGAATTAAAATTTTGGATATTTTGTATAAGCAATCGTTGCTTGGCTATCACTTTTAACTAGCACTGGATTTGCGGTATTGCTAACTACCTCTAAATGATCCATGAATCTTCTAACCCATACTGCTTCTTGTTCTGCAACTGAAAATGCAACAAATTTGTATTCCATTATTGACAAAGATACACACGTTTGTTTCTTACTACTCCATGATATAGTGTCATTATTTAATAAGAATACAAATTCGGAGGTAGATTTTCTCTCATCTAAATCACCTCCCCAATCAGCATCTGTGTAGCGTTCAATATGCAGATCACTTCCTTGATAGCACAACTAATAATCAACAGTACCTTTCAGATAAATTTACAATTCTTTTAACAGCTGACCAATGTGCTTGTCCCACATTAGATTGATATCTGCTTACCATTCCAACGGCAAAACAAATATCATCTCTTGTACACATCATTGCATACATTAGACTTCCAACAACACTAGAATATGAAACTCTTTTCATTTTATCTTTCTCTTCTTTAGTCTCAGGACATTGTCTATGACTCAACGCCTCACTCTTTGCTATAAGAGTATCTATGAGTTTGCAATTTTGCATATTAAATCGTTTAAGAATTTTCTTTATATATGGCTCTTGTGACAAAGATAATAATTTCTTTGAACGATATCTTAAAATCTTAACTCCAAGAATATATGTAGCTTCACCCATATCTTTTATTTTGAAATTGCAAGATAACCAATCTTTGACTGAGACAACAAAGTCTCTATCATCCCCAGCTATTAATATACCATCTATAAACAATGACAAGATAACAAATTTATCTTTGGTTCTTTTAACATATACACATTGATCTTCATCTAACATAACAAAGTAAAATGTTATGATAACATTGTGAAATTTAATGTACCACTATCTAGAAGACTGCTTAAGGCCATAAATTGATTTTAATAATCGACACACTTTATCTTCTTGGCCCTTTTCATTATAACTCACTGGTTATTCCATATAAATTTCTTCTTCTAATTCTCCATTGAGAAAAATAGTCTTTACATCCATTTGATGTAACTCAAGATCCTTGCTTGCTAAAATAGCCAAGATGAGGCGTATTAAGGTAAATCTCACAACAGGAAAAAGGTTTCTTCATAATGAATACCTTCTTGTTGTGTATACCCTTTTGCCGCTAGACAAGCCTTGTATTTATCAATTGAGCCATCAGATTTTCACTTGATTTTAAGAACCCATTTATTTCTAATGGCTTTTGTCCTTTTGGAAGATCAATTAATTTCCAAACTTAGTTTGACCTCATAGACTCCATCTCTTCTTCCATTGTTTTCATCCATTTATTTCCTATGTATATTCTTTGATTCTTCTTCATCTTGTGGAGTAACTATAAAAGCTTCCCCTTCAATTTTAAAATGACGATGGGTAATACTTTTAAGACTTGTTCATCATATTTGAGATTGACAAATTGATGTATCAATGTTTATTTACTCCCACTTTGACCAATATTAGTAGTTGGATCCACCACAATTTGCAATTGAGAATTAGATAAAACTAATTCATGATCTCTTGAATTGCTTCCACTTAAAAGTAGATCCAATTGAGTTTTTATAGTAGAAGAGATTTGGTCTAGAGTTTCATATAGAATTAGGTCTTGACCTACCTCTCCCTGTTTTGGAAATTCATTCTCCGAAAATGTGACATCTTATGATTCAAATTTAGTTACATTGCCGCTTGTTTGCTCTCCAATGAAAATATATCCTTTGGATTATTAAGAGTATCTTATGAAGATACATTTCTTCCCTCTTGGACCTAATTTCCATATTTATGGGAAGGTTCATGAGCATAAGTAGCACATCCTTAAGGTTTTAGAAAATTTAGGTCTAGTTTACAGTTAGTCCATAACTCATATGGTGTTGATGTAACTAATTTAGAGGGTATACGATTAAGTACATCACCCCAATATTTGATAGGTAAATTAGCTTGTGTCATCATTAACCTAACCATTTCTAGTAAAGTTTTGTTTCTCCTTTTTGCAACACCATTTTGTTATGATGTACCAGGAATAATCAACTGGCATTTTATTCCTTTTTCATCTCAAAATCTTTAAATTGATCTGATAAGTATTCACGTCCACGATTAGATCTTAACGCTTTTATTTTCTTATCTAATTGATTTTTAATAAGATTCAAGAATCTTTTGAAGCAACTTAAAGCTTTAGATTTGTGAGATATCAAATATACATAACCAAAACGAGTAAAATCATCAATAAATATGATGAAATATATAGCTCCATGCCTTGCCCTTACATTCATTGGACCACAAATGTCAGAATGAATTAATTGTAATGTAATATCAGCTCTATTTCCTTTTTCAAATGGTTTTATTGCTATTTTCTAGCTAGACAATGTTCATAAACAGACAAGTCTACTTTATTAATATCACCCAATAATCCCTCTTTAGCCAATCTATTCATTTGATGTTGACCAATATGGCCAAGTCTAGTATGCCACACTTTCACATCATTCACAAATGAATTAGAAGATGTAAATAAAGAAAAGCACACATTACTTATATTATGGTCAACATCCAAGACAATTACACCATCTAGAAAATATCCAGTGCCGTACAAACTTGTACCTAAAAACAAGTTCAAACCATGTTCATAAAATTTAATACAAAAATCAAGCTTTAATAAAACCAACACAGTGACAAGATTCTAACGAATCTCTGAAGCATATAAAACATCATGTAGGTTTGACCACCATGCATGACCAACTTGCATGTGTCAATCCCTTTTACTTCTACTTTTGAGTTATTTCCTACATATATCCATCTTGAACCATATGGGATTGTTGGTAATCTACAAAGGCACCTTTATCTTTCGCTAAATGGGCTGTGACTCCTGAGTCTATAGTCCACAAAGGATAAGATTCAGTTAAATAAACAGAACTAGAAACATTTAAGGCACTCTGTAGACCCTTAATTTTTTACCCAGTCCAATCCTATACTTTTAAACAGTCCAAAATTTTTTTGTGGTGTTTTAATTAAATAATATTTATTTTTAATAAAAATAAAAAAATAATAAAAAGGATAAAAATAATAAATAAATAAAAATCGGAGCCAATTCACCGCAGGTTTTCCTGTGGCAAAATGGCCACAGGCCAATTCGCCGCAGGAGCTTGGCCTGTGCCCGAGCCAACAGCACCCAAACCTAGCATCCGCAGATTTTCTTTGCCAGCGCACTTTCACACGCCCGGCCCGCGCACAGTTTTGTCAAAACCCTATTCTACTTGGTTTTTATTTTTGTTTCCTAAAACATTTTTATTTCCTTAGCCAATTAGTATTAGGTTTTTATTTTTTCTTATAAATACCACATTAAAGACACAAATTCAGGGGGGGGGGGGGAATTTTTATTGGACTTGGATCTTTTAAAAAGGAGGGAAATTTTTAAGGACTTTTGGAGCTCGAAATTGTTGACATTCTTTTGGCAGTTTATTCATAATCTCAAGCTTGAAGAATTAAGAGGCAGCAAACAATATACAACCCATCAAAGGTAGCCCACACTGTCTTTGTTATTCTTCAACCAGTATTCAAGATTGTGGTGGAACCAATAACGGAGGTTTGAATATCTATTTCTTTGTTTATGTTTACAGTAGCTTCATCATACAATTTGATCAATTATTTAAATATACATATTTTTGTTATTTGATTAATTATTCTGTTTACCATTTAAACTCTACTTAAAACCCTAAAAAGTATTTTTTCAAAACCCTAAAAACCTTAATACCCGTAAAACTAACTTTTGAAATTTAAAACCCTAATTACACTTTTCTAAAACCACAAAATAATAATATGTTTTCTTAAAATCCTAACCAAATCTATTTTTCTAAGATTTACAGTAGCTTGTTTCTTCCAATTTCGAAACCCTATTTTCTAAATCTTAAACCCTAAGATCTTAATTTTCAACACCAAAACCTACAACTCTAAAAGCCAATTTTCAAAATCTTCTGGGGCATGGCCCCCGACCCCGCAAGGAACTGTCGTATGGGTTCATCGAAGAGGTCAATATTTATTTGTGTATTATAAGTCTTTATACTTAACTTTCTTTATTATGATTATTCAAAATATAGTAGCTTTATTCAAAATACAAACCTAAATCCTAATTTATTCAAACCAAAAATCTTAATTAATTCTATTTTCTAAATCATCACAGTAGCTTGTTCCTTTCAAATATCTAAAGATTTTATTTTATTTTCATAAGCTTCAATCTTATTTACTTAAACACTAAAGTTATATACTTGCTGTTTTGTTTAAATTAAATGAATGATTTATTTATGATGAATGGTTGTTTACTCTTATTGATTTGCTTTGGTTTCAAAACATTGTAAGAGGCATGTTTTCACTTTATGGATACCTAATTAATTAATTTTTATATAATTTAAATTGTTCTTATATTTTAGGATTAATGTAAAGAACATATTTCCAACTTTCGGTGAGTGTCCTATTTATTTTTGACATGGACTATGTAAGGACATATTTCCATCCTTGGATGGGTGTCTATTTATTTATTTTATTTGGATATTGCTTTGATTTTAATATAATGATGCTTTATTTTAATTGTTGCATGTAGTATGAATAATATTGTTATATTTAAGAATTTTATAATATTAAGACCTGCAAAGGAGGTCGGTTCCAATGAATCGGGCATTGTGGGGTGCTGAGCCATTTCTCACCTTCCCCACACCTACCTAACTTTCTGAACCCATTAGAGGATTGGGGAATCCTTAGGAATTGAGTCATCCACCCCTTTTTTTTTCGGCCCATCTGGGTTGTCATTTACCTTTTTGGGCTTGTTACAGTTATGAGCAAAATGTCCCTTATTTCCACAATTATAGCATTTAACTTTAGCCATGTTTCTATTCTTCTTCTTGAATGGACCCTTACCTTTGTCATGTCGATTAAATTTCTATCTTTTGTTAGCTTCCCCATTCCTCCCTTATGCTAAAATACACCTTGAAACTTTTGTTTCTTGCCTTTTGCACCCTTAGAGCTAGAGCCAACCATGTACACATCAGTATTTGTCTTGTTGGCTTTAAGATGCTCTTCCTCCAACTCAAGATGTCATATTGCATCTTCCATTGTTTTGATGTTCTCATTATGGGTTAGGTGCATTTTCATGTGTTCCCAGCTTTGAGGTAAGGAGTGGATGACAACTTGAACTTGTTGTTCATTTGTCAAGATATGACCAACATCTTTAAGTTCACCAACCATGCTAGACATTTGCCTTAAGTGCTTTTTCATTGAATGTTCAAGACACTTCTTATAAGTGTTAAAATTTATGGTTAGAGAATGAATCTTGGTGACATACCTACCTCCAAACTTCTCTTTCAATGCAAACCACATGTCCTTCTCATTGTCATACCTCCTAAACTCCCTCATCACATCATCATCCATGTTACTAAGCTCAACAACTATATTTTTACATGTGATGATCATTACAACACAAGGTTCTGTTGTATAGAGATATTTTGAACATTAATTAATGTCTAGTAATTCATGCAATTTAAGTACATTTTAAGTGCACTTAATGAAAGTGTGAATAATTAATTATGTAATTAACAATTTCATAATTAGGTTTTAGAATCAAAATTTCACTAAGTTCCTAGTCATAATCTAAAATCCTAGAATGAAAAATATTATTAAATAATTAATTATACACAAACTCATAATTTAGAACTCCACTCATGTAACATTTATAATAAATAATAATACATAAATATATTCAACTTTAATTGATATACAAACTTAATAAAACACACATAAATACAAAGTTTATATATAAATTCATATATACATATCAAGATTCAAATAACCATGCTACGAACAGGAATAGACCTAACTAATCTATCATTGAGGTCTTGAGGTAATTCATTACTCTCTTTCATCAAATTAGAATTTTATATTAGTTTTTGTTTTCTATTAATGCCCATCGGCATTCCAAGTGAAAGACTCGAAGTCTTTCTAGCAACCCATCTCACATTCTCCTTAATGAATCCTTTGGCAAGATTTCCATAAGACCCATTTTTGCCACTATTTCTCTTCCATAATGAATTGAGGACACCTTGTTTAATTGAGGTGGGCATCACACGCCTAAGAGCTTAATATCTCTCTATCAGCTAGTAAACCACATTGCCAAATAATATCTTGTAGCTTTTCATTAAATTTAATGATGTAGTTCACTAGATGGACCGAATCATCATTTTTGTCCTCAGAATCCATTCTTAAATTTAATAATGAACTTATCATTTTATTCACCTTCAGACAATGTCTAACGTCCTAATGACCATTGGGGGTCTAGCAATCTTTGCCAGAATTTTCTGTAACAAATACAGAATATAATTATGTTACTATGATTTATTTATTCATTAAAAATAATTTTGGACAATAATAAAAATAATAACTTAATTATAATTATTTTATTTATTTACATAAAATAAAAAAAATTAATTGTGCTAAAAAAATTAAAATGATTTTAACTATTTTATTTATTTACATAAAATAAATAACATAATTCTGTTTAAAAAAATTAAAATATTTTATTTATTACATAGAATAAATAAAATAATTCTTTCCAAAATAATTTTGTCTAAATTTTTTTTGGACAAAATCAAATATGTATAAGTAGATATTATGTCCATTAAAAATCAATATGGTAGCTTTACCCGATCCCAAAAGCAACAATTCCATCTTTTTTTCTTAAAAAAAATTATAACTTATTAATTGAGATAGAACAAAATGACATGTAGTTTTGGGTCTCCTTCAACCTTTGTTTTTGAAAATTTTCCAGAAATGAATTTTTAAGGGGCAAACTTTGATATATTATATCTTTCAATCTTCTTATCCAAAAATTGCGATTAAATATCCAATCAAAAGCTTGAAACCTCTAGTTTCTAAGACTATAAATTTTAGGTTCTAATACTTTTTGAATTAAAAGGCCTAATTCATCAAACACACCAACATATCATAGTTTGTTGAAAAATTTCAGAAGTTATATTTTAGGTAGTCGCCTTTGAAGATCTATATCTTTCACCTTTCTAAGCCAAAATTTACGTGTAATATACCGTTTTAAAGCTTCAAACATCTACTTTGTATATGTGTAAATTAATCATATTATTAAGCATCATACTGCATAATAAAATTGTATGGCATAGGCCACTTGAACATAAAAAATAAAAGAACCTAAACATGTTTCTATCATGTTTAATATGCTAATAATTGTTCATAAAACATAATTAACACCAGAATACAAAAAAAAAAAAAGAACATATCTCTACCACCAATTGAAGGAAAAGATTAAAGAATTTTTTTATCAATTAAATAAATAATTGAATTCATATAATATGCCCATTAATAAAGTTTATATTATTGGAATGATAAATCACAAAAAGAAATACCCGGATTTTCATAGCCTAAGAGTTCTTCAAGTAGAAAGTCAATTTCCAGAGAGGATTTTGTTTTTGAGAGAGTTCAATGTCTTCTTTTGTTTTTCAGTACGTTAGACTCCAACAAAAGGAGTTTTCTCTTTTTCTATACAGTAACTGCCTTAAGTAGTTACTTATATATACCCACATGATGTGGGTGGTTATTAGTTGGATCAACCCACATTCAATTTGGATGTGGGTGGGTAGATTATTTTTAGGATCGGGTTGACCCATCATGGCGACCCGAATCCGAAATCCATTACTATCAAAAGTTATTTTTTTTAAAGCTATTCAAAAGTTAAATTTATATAAAGTCACATTTTTTTTTATTTTTTTACATATAATTTTCTATAGGTTTTAATTGCTCATGAACTAATTTATATATATTTATATTAATATTCATAATATTTAACTCTAATTATAATTTACACATGTTAAAATATTTTAAAAAATATATAAATTAAATAAAAAATTAAAAATCTCATAAATACAAACTAAGCCACCACCTGAGTTCCATTAGTTAAATTGATATTGTGCCTAACCATTTATAATAGTTAGAATTCGAGATTCCGTCTTTAGGTATACTTCAAGATTTTATCCTTATTCAACTTTGTGCACTTACAATAATTTGACTCCAGAATTTTTCCCTTAGTATTATTTGACTCTACAATTTTACCTTACTATATATTGATGGTATACAAAGAGATTTATAGTCTCTTATGACTATTGCAACAAAAAATCTCAAAATGATAAGAATAAAGCTTTCTAACTTTGGCAAAAGTATACTCAAGAGTATGTTCTATGAATAATACAATATTCTTAAAGATAAAAATCTTTGAGTGAGTGTGTAAACACTTAAAGAATGAGAGCTTAAGCACAAAAGTCTAAATTTTAAGAAATCTTCAAAATTTTCATTTCATTTTGGAGCTCTCCCTTTATATTCTTGATCTTCTTGACTTAAAATTTTACTTTTATGATATAAAAAGAAAATCTAATGGCTAAAAGATCTTCAACCATGTGAACAAGTGTTCCTTCCTTTCTTTTTGAAATTTCTTTTTTACTTCAATGTAAATGAACATGCGCTCAAACATATGAATATGTGTTCCTTTCCTTTACGCTTGGAATTCATTTTTCTCCATCTGAGATGAGTGGCCATTTTAAATTATATATGGGCATTACATGAGGTTTTGAGTAATAAGGTCTTGAGAAGTAATTTCTTGAGGAGCAAGTTTTAGTGTTTCCTTCAAAATTCACATTTCAAGATCTTCAAAGTGTAAAGGTTGTTCATTAACATGAATGGGCATCCCTCTTATTTCAATCTAAGAAAGACCATAGTATGACTTCAAGCTATTTAAAGGATAAAGATCATTCATTAATACAAACTAGTGTTGCCGTCATCTCTATTTGAATTGTTTGAAATGCCTAAGTATGATGAATGGCCATTTTGAATTATTTATGGGCATTACATGAGGTTTTGAGTAATAAGGTCTTGAGAAGTAATTTCTCGAGGCACAAGTTTTAGTGTTTCCTTCAAAATTCACATTTTAAGATCTTCAAAGTGTAAAGGTCATTCATTAACATGAATGGGCATCTCTCTTATTTCTATCTGAGAAAGGCCATAGTATGACTTCAAGCTATTTAAAGGATAAAGATCATTCATTAACATGAACTAGCATTGTCGTCATCTCTATTTGAATTGTTTGAAATGACTAAGCATGATGAACATGCATACTAGTTGTGTGATTGTTTTTTTTAATATGCTGGTTTGTTGCTGATATTTCTTGTATTTATACTAATTTGTTGATTAACGGTGGAGAAGATTATAGAAATTTATTTGATTGAATAGGAAGTTTCTCTTTTAATAGC
The DNA here is from genome assembly GCA_947685225.1 of Garcia nutans. Taxonomy (NCBI): domain Eukaryota; kingdom Viridiplantae; phylum Streptophyta; class Magnoliopsida; order Malpighiales; family Euphorbiaceae; genus Garcia; species Garcia nutans. The sequence continues at coordinate 54,471,156 of CANTUV010000007.1, forward strand.
AATGTTAGTTTTGCCATATTTCTATTATTTTGGAAGCTAATTTTACAAATCTACAAATATCATACAAATCTTCCATATTTGTAAAAAAAAAAAAGGTTAACTTTTTTTGTTAGTTTTATAATCTTCTCTTAAAATTACAAGGCAAGCTCAAATAATTTTTATGTATAAATTAGGGAACGGAGAGTAATCTTTTTGGTTCAATCCTTGGACGAAGGCAAGAAGCATGATGGATAGATTCCCTAGCTTGGATATAGGTGTTGCAGACGTCCCTAAACATGCTAAAGTGAGGGATGTATGGAGGAACCAACAATAGAAATTGGGGGGGGGGGGGGGGGGGGTTCTAGTTTGACTAGATTGCAGTTTGTAGTAGGGGTGAGCACGGTCCGAAATAATACGAAGATTGGGAAATCTCTGGTACTAAACCAAATATTAGAGATTTTCAAAATGTCATTTCTAAAATCGAACCAAAACTAAAAAAATCTCTGGATTGAATTACTCTAATTTTTTGGAGTAATTTAGTTTAGAAATTTGGAAATTATATTTTAACTTTTAAATATATAAGAAGAATTAATAAGTTATATTTTATTGTTATTTATTTTAAATTAAATTATAAAGTTGTTTTGATTAGTAATAAATTAATATATATTTAAATACTTTAACTAGAAATAATTTAACCATTATTTATATTTTTTATTCATATTTATACTCCATTTTTGTAATTAAATTAGAAAAATAATTACTTAATGTATTTTTTATTTACTTATTTTTAAATTAATATTTACGGTTGAAAATATAATATTTATAATTAAGAAATGAGTATTGTAGAAACATTTTAGTGAGATTTGTATGTTTAATTAATAAAATATAAAATAATGAAAATTAATTAAAGTATTTGTGAGCCAGAGGTATGGCTCACAACTTTACAACAACGACATTATTAGGGCCGAGCCTTTAGAAAACAATAGTCCTAAGTTTGGAGTAAAGGAGTCAAAAGGTCGAGAAAAAAAGGAGTGAAGATCCTTAAGCTAGGAATCTTCAACCCTTACTGGGTTAGAAAAGTTGGGTATGCATAGGGAAGGTAGAGAAATAGTTCTAGCAACCCCATACACCAGGTTTATTATAATTGGCCTCTTTGGTTTAAGCAACATGGCATATTTAATTATTGACACATTACCCAAATTAAATAACAATTTGCAAGGTTCATAGCTAAACGAAAATGTTCATTCATTATATGTGCTTGTGTGTATGGAAAAATGTATTCGTGATAAAAATAGGTCCCCACATAGTGGAAACAGGCTTTAGAACCCTTTTTAGGCAGATAAATTACAATAAAAAGGGATTCTACTACAAATCATCTATAATTACATTGGGATCTCATCCTATCACAAATATTCTAAGAAAAGGAAAATTACAATTACATTGTCATCAGATCCTATAACATCAGCTCTACAATCAAACTTGAAAAATCAAACTTGAAATGATGCAAAAGCAATGAGGTATGAAATGCAGCATGGCAAGAACAATACTAAAAAAAATTAAAATGAACATCAACAATATTAAAACACCACAGTACATCCATAGACCAAGCAAAGCATAGACGTCTAACATGTAAATAATCATCTAAAGCAAGCAACTTTTATTATGATCATCCTAGAAGGGATAAATTATATTTCCTTAACATGGATGTGAATTATCTAAGCCAATTCCAGTTGTTCCATCTACCACATCACAAGGAGCGACGGGTTCATCATATAGTGATTAACCCATCACTAACCCTTAGGAACCCACCACTAAAGATGGTTCGTATTCCAAGGTAATAGTGATGGAAGAAATGTAATTAGAATTAATGAGACTACCACTCCTTCTGTCAGTTTCGCAAGGAATGATGAGACCTTCATTTCTACTGCTCCATTGATTACTGCATATTTTATATACAATTAGGACTACATTTGCATTAGTTTTCATTAGATTTTATTAGTTTTATCTTAAATTTCATTTGATTTTAGTTATTTTGGTTGTTTAGTCTTATTTTATGTTTTTGTAGGTGAATTTCGGAAGATACAACAAAAATCCAGTGAAAGCATAAAAAGAGTAGAAATGTGCATGGGCAGACGCATGGGCTAGAGGATGGTCATACATGTAGCTACCAGAGGTTTTCCACTGTAGAGTTTTGAAGGGAAAAAGTAGCATGGGAAGATGCATGGTCATGCACTTGATCATGCATGAAAATTTCAGCAAATATTGAGATTTTTTGTTTTCTTAATTCACTAGGATTTCTTTTCATTTCTTTCCTATTTTGTTTAGAACTCTAAAAAATAGGAAGTTTACTTATTGTAACCTAGAAAAAGTAGGAAAAGGGGAGATTTAAAGAGAAGAAAAACACATTTTATTAAGAGAATTAATTACTTTTATGCAAATTTTGAAAGAATACAACAGGTTCTTCACGCCAATTGGAGGCTTCTTCTTCTTCTTTCTCCTTGAAGAAAAAATCTCCATTGGAGAAGGGGTTCAACCTCAAGCAAAAGACAACTATCAAGAGTTTGGTTATTCTTATCATGTTTATTTTTAATTTTGACTTTTGTTTCTTAGATTTAATTATGGAGTAGTTTTCTTTTTGCTAGGGGAAATATGAACCCTAAGCTTTGAATGGATATTGATTTGGGTTAATTAAATTTGAGTTGATTTATGCAAATTTCTTATTCCTAATGCTTGTATTCAATGTTTCATTTATTGAATTCCTTAATGAAATATCAAATAGAGAAGTAAGAGTTTTTATTCAATGGGATTTGAATGCTTGATTTATATAGGTGATTTTGTATAATAGGTTTGATTAAGGATTTGTTCGAACAGATAATCTGACATTTCCTTGTGGCTCTATTCGTGTTCCTGAATAAGATCAAATAACCGGGTTTGATCACATACATATTAATATTAAAGTGTCTGAATAAGAGTTTGATGTTAATTTGAAAAGCTATGTCCCTGAATAAGGTTAGTTAGGCTTAAAGATAACCCACTAATCTAAACTCAATTTTCTTAATCAATTTGGATATGCAAGTTTAGGGGATTGTGGACTCTGACATATTTTATTGATTGAGTTTTTATTTATTTATTTATTGAAGTAATTAAATTTTCTTCAAATTTAGTTTAGTTTAATATTTACTTTTCAGTTCTTTCATTTAATTATTGTTTCTTAAATAATAGTAAAATAATATAATAATTGGCTTTTAATCTTTGGTCTTGTAGGATGATATTGGGATTCAGAAATCTATATTACTGATATGACTAGTGTATTTGCTAGGGTTAACTAGGGCGCATCAAGTTTTTGACGTCGTTGCCGGGGACCAAAGATTTATCTAAAAGTTATTATATTGTTATTAGCTATTATTTGAGATTTTTAATTTATTTATTTACTTTTGTTTCAGATTTTATTAGTATATGACCAGATCTTCTGGAGAGCCATTAGCAAAATTTGATCCAGAACCAGAGTGAACTTTTCATTTAAGAAGAAGAGCAAACTGTCAACTCAACATGGTAGATGATCTACAAGATCTTCTTCCAGTTGGATAAAACAATGTTGGTGTTAGAGATGCATAACACCTATTCAAACTATAAGAGAATATGATATGTCATCATTGGAAGGCACATGACCAAGAATTCTTAGACATTTAATTCAAGAAAATAACTTTGAGATCAAACCAGTTGTGGTACAACTGATCAAGCAAACTTGTGAATTTGTAGGCTTACCCAATGAGAACCCACCCCAACATATAACAAGTTTCCTCTAAATTTGTGATACCTTCAAGTATAATGGAGTTTCGAAAGATGCAAAAGGCTGTGACTTTTTCCTTTTTCTTTAAGGGATAAAGTAGAAAGTTGGCTACTATCCTTAGCATAAAACTCCATAACTACTTAGAATGAATGGGCTCAAAATTTCATTAATAAATATTTTCCTTCGTATAAAATTGCATAATTAATTAATGAGATTGCTAAATTTTCACAGAAAGACTTGGAGACTCTAGATGAGGCATGGGAGAGATACAAGGACATGTTGGGAAAGTTCCCTCAATAAGAGTTTTCTACATGGTGGAGAGTGCAAACCTTCTACAATGAAATTAATAGCTAAATTAGAAGCATAATAGATGTTGCAGTTGGAGGCTCATTATATATGAAAACACCGAAAGAAGCTTATGAATTAATTAAGGAGATGGCCGCTAACTCATGTGAATGGCCCATTAATAGATAACCAATAAAGAAGATAATTGGGATGCATAATGTAGATGCTATTACAGGATTAGCAGCTCAAATGGAAGCAATGAACAAGAGCATATAAGGGCTGTAATTGCAAAAACCAGTTGTTATGGCATCTATTTGTGATTTCTGTGGAGGTGGACACCCAAATCAAGAGTGTCAAGCAGGTAATATGTTTGCTATAAACACCATGCCTGAGCAAGCTAACTTTGTTAATAATTTTCGCAGGCATGATCCTTTTGGCAACACTTACAATCCTAGTTAGCGTAATCACCCAAACTTTTTATGGAACAACAACAACAACAATAATCAAGGGAGACAACAACCATCATGATTTCAATTGTAACCTCATCCTCTACCCCAAGAAAAGAAATCTAACTTGGAGGAGCAGATGACAAAGCTTATTATCTCTACTGAAGCAAGGTTATAAAATCATGAGGCTTCAATGAAGAATCTTGAGACACAAATTAGATAGCTTGCTAGTGTTATTACGGGTAGAACTCAAGGGTCATTGCCAAGTAATTTAGAGATGAACCCGAAGGACCATGTTAAGGCCATAACACTTAGAGATAGGAAGATACTAGAGGAGCCAAAATCAAAAGTTAAAACTGACAAGGTAATTGATTCAAGCCCAGTTGAGGTAAGTTCAAAGGAAAATGGTAAGAAAAATATTACTCCTACAACTTTCAATTCCAATTCAAATATGGATGTAAATAATTTCCTTACCCTGATAGAATTAGTAAGGATTAGATGATGAAAATTTTACTAGACCTTTTGAAATCTTTAAGAAATTGCAGATTAATATTCCTTTTGTTGTGGCTTTGATGCCGATGCCACAGTATGCCAAGTTTCTTAAAGACATCCTCTATAATAAAAAGAAAATTGAAGAGTATGGTACTATATTACTTATAGAAGATTGTAGTGCCATTTTGTAAAAGAAGTTGCCTACATAGCTTAAGGATCTAGAAAGTTTTTCCATACCTTGTGAATTAGGAAATTTTAAATTTAATGAGGCATTATGTGATTTGGGTTCAAGTATCAATATAATGCCATTATCTGTTTGAAGGAGACTAAATCTTAGGGAGATCAAGGAGACAAGCATGGTACTTTAGTTTGTAGATAGATCAACTAAAAGACCTCTAGGAATCATTGAAGATGTTTTGGTAAAAGTGGGAAAGTTCATATTTCCCGTTGATTTTATTATACTGACATGGAGGTTGGGTTTGATCTATCAGTGATTTTAGGTAGAGCATTTTTTAGCTACAATTGGGGCATTAATTGATGTCAAAGATCGTAAATTAACTTTTAGGTTTAATGATGAAGAAATAGTCTTTGATATCTAACAAGTAATAAAGAAGCCTTCTATTAGTCCTAATGATATGTGTTATGCTACTGATGTTATTGATGAGTGTGTAGATCAATGTCAATAAGCTATTCTGATGGAAGACAACTTAAAGAGATGTCTCTTGCTTTCTAGTACAATTGAGGTGGAGGATCCTATATTAAAAAGGGAAGCAATAGAATGGGAAAACAAACCTCCAACTGACATTGTGAAAGGAATAGAGGAGGAGTCTCCTATTAAGAAGAAAGAAATAAACCTTAAGCCCTTGCCTAACCATTTAAAATATATTTTTCTTGGGAAAGATTCTAACCCTATTATTATTTCTGTTTCTTTGACAGATTTAGAAGAAGAGATGTTGGTTGACATCTTGAGAAAGCACAAGAAAGCAACTAGTTGGTCCATCTCTAACAATAAAGTTATAATTCTAACCATTTGTTTGCACAAGATTCTCATGGAGGATGACTTCAAGCTACCATTCAACCACAAAGGCATGTGAATCCAGCTATACAAGAGGTAGTAAAAAAAGAGGTGTTAAAGTTGCTTGATGCAAATATTATCTATCCTATCTCTGATAGTTCTTGGGTTAGCCCTGTTCAAGTAGTTCCTAAGAAGGGAGGTATGACAGTAGTTTAGAATGAAAATAATGAATTGATCCCTACTAGGACTATAACCAGGTGGAGAGTATGTATAGATTATAGAAACTTGAATTTAGCCACTAGGAAAGATCACTTCCCTTTACAATTCATAAATCAAATGCTGGAAAGGTTAGCAAGTAATAAGTTTTAATGCATTTTAGATGGTTATTCCGGGTACTTTCAAATACCTATTGCCCCGGAAGATCAAGGGAAAACAATTTTCACATGACCCTATGGTACTTTTGCTTATAGGCGTATGCCTTCTAAGTTGTTCAATGCACCAACTACATTTAGTGGTGTGTGATGGCTATATTTCATGACATGATTGAAAGACCAAGGTCTTTTCAAAAAAAAAAAAAGAATATGATCGATACTTTTGCATAGTATTGCAAATGTTGCGAGAGAAGCAGTTGTACGTCAAACATGACAAATGCGAGTTTCGATTGGAAAAAGTGACATTCTTAGAACACACCATAATAGCATAAGGCATTAAAGTAGGTCTTAAGAAAACAAAAGCCATTTTGGAATGGAAAACACCAAAGACAGAAATAGAAGTAAAAATCTTCTTAGGACTAGCTGGGTACTATTAATGTTTTATAAAAGGGTTTTCCATTATTATCATCCCAATGACAAGGTTGTTTCAAAGGAATGCCAAACTCCAATGGACTGATAAATGTTAGAGGAACTTTGAGAAAATAAAGGAAAAGTTAATGAATGTTTCAATACCCATACGGCCCGTGTCCAGCAAAGAATTTGTGATATATAGTGATGCTTCACACATCGGTTAAGGTTATATGCTTATGCAAAAGGATAAAATAGTCGCATAAGTCTTTTGATGATTTAAACCATACGAAAAAAAAAACCCGGCACACTGTTTGGAATTAACAGTTATCGTATTGGCTTTCAAATTTTGGAGATATGATTTATATGGAGAAAAGTGTTATATTTATGCAGACGAAAAAGTTTAAAATATCCTCCAACCCAAGAGGATCTCAATTTATGGTAAGGAAAGTAAACCCAAGTTTTGGAAACAACAGCTAAGTTATAAATTATCATCTAGGAAAAGCTAACGTGGTGGCCGACGCGCTTGGTGGAAAATCGATACCAGCCTTAGGCACTATAAAGATCAATTTAAGACCAATGGAAGAAGAAGTACTAGCAGTAGAAATGCAAGCATAAACTATGTTTCTTTTCAAAGAAATTCATCAGGTGCAAAAGGAAAATGAACAAATACAAAAATAGACCAAGCAAGTGCAAGGAGAAAAGGATATAAAATTCTAAATTTCTAAGAACAGTAGTTTGTATTATGACAATAGAGTAATGATACTAACAATGGGAGACATAAGAAAGAAAATTTTTTCGAAAAGCATATAGTATTCTCTACGCAATGCATCCAGGAGTTACAAATGTATCAATATCTAAAGAAGTTTTAATGGTAGCCTGGAATGAAGAGAGATATTGTTGATTTTATGACCAAATGTTTAATATGTCAACAAGCAAAAGCGAAACATTAAATACTATCGGGACTGTTACAACTAATTCCCACTCTGGTATGGAAATGGGAACATATCACTATGGATTTCGTCATAGAACTACCAATGACACGAGGCCGGCATAACGTTGTTCGAATAATCGTTGACTGCCTAACTAAGTTAGCTCAGTTTCTACTTTTACAAATGGATTACTCAATAGATAAGTTGTTGGAAATATACGCCAAGGAAATTGTACGATTACATAGGATTCCAACGTCTATCATTTTAGGCAGAGGTCCACAGTTCACCATGAATTTATGGAAGAAGTCGCAAACAGCTTCTGAAACCCAAACAAATTATAGCACTACCTTTCACCCGTAAACAGATGGATGATTTGAAAGAGTAATCAAAATTTTGGGAGGACGTATTAAGAGTATGTGTTATAGAATTTAAGGGTGGTTGGAATAGGTATTTGAGTTTAATTGAATATGCTTATAACAATGACTATTAATTCAGCATACGGTGATGCCCTATAAAGAATTATACGAAAGAAAACATGGAACACCAGAGTGTTGGACGGAATTAAGTAAAGACAAGATAAAATCATATGCGAGTAGGTAGGAGCAAAATCATATGCAGACTTGAATTGAAGGGACATAGAACTCTAAGTGGAAGATAAGGTTTTTCTTAAGACTTTCCCATGAAAGAAGGTATTAAGATTTAAGCAAAAAAGTAAGTTAAGCCTTAGTCTTATTGGACTATACGAGATCATCGAACGCATAGATCAATAGCCTATCGGTTAACTCTATTATCAGAACTGAACAAAATACATAATGTTTTTCACGTTTCAATGATAAGGCAATATCGTTTGAACTTCACACACGATATAAAACCACAAAACATCAGAGTCCAATCTGACCTAAATTATGAAGAAGAACCAATAGAAATTTTAGCACGAAAAGTCAAAGGATTAAGAAATAAGAGAATTCCTCCAGTTAAAGTGCGGCGAAGGAACCATAGAATGGAAGTGATAATTTGGGAAAGAGAAGGAATAATGAGGATGGAAGCCTAAATTTTACACCCGATCGGCTTTGGGACGAAGCCTAAATGTTAGAGGGGAAGAAATGTCACGACCCAATTTGTACATATGTACAGTACATCCGCGTACAATAAGAGGAGCCATCCTGAGTAACCACCAAAGAACACGAAGTGAAAGAAAGCTCTATAGGACAAAAAGGACCTAACTGAAAAGATTATAAAGTTTTGTGGAGGTGATTGTAATTACCAAAAGTTGTTCCGGAGGTCCTTAATAGTGCATATAACAGACTCCAGAAAAGGAAAGTAGAGAAAAATCGGGGTAGCAACGGCGCGACACGATTTTTCCCGAAAACGCACGTTTGGAAGATATAGGGGATTTTGACCAGAGGCATCATGGTCATTTTTAAAAGTGTCTCGAAAGTAATAATGGATCTCAAAAATGAAAAGTAGAGGAAAAACTGAGTCAAAAAGTGTGCCACAGCATTCGGCGGAAGTGCGCGGTTTAAAAGTTACGAACGAGTAATCGCCGGAGGGTATTTTGGTCTTTTCACACTTAGACCATAAAATTTCAGTACAAGGAGGTTGAGGGGCCAAAATATAATTAAAATAAAGTCCAAGGGCTTGGGTTTTAAATAAATAAAAGAAAGAGACATTTGGACCAATGAGAATTAGCCATTTTCCCACTTAAGTGTACCAATGGGAAACCAACACTTACACCATCACATCTTAACCTCTCTTGGCTGCCATTTGGAGGAGAGAACACCAAAAAAATAAAAGCCAAGAGCTATTCTTTGTTCTTGCTTTGGCCAAATAGAAGAGAAAGGGAAAAGAGAGAGAGATTGTTTTCAAGTAGCTATTTTTGGTTACAAACTTGGGTGGAGAATAAGACTTTAAGGTAAGGAATTCAATTCTAGTATCAATTTATTCATTTAGTTGATGTTTCTTAAGTTATCATCAAGAGAAAGATTGGGAAGAATATGGAAAAGTTAAGAAAGTGAAGAGAAATTAGATTAAATGATCCATACATGTAGAATTGATGAATAAATGGTAATTAGTAGCTTTAAATAGCAAGAATCAAGGCTTGAACATATGGTTTTTATGATGTTCTTATTATGGAAGTTATGAAAATTATAGGAAATCAAAGGGATAAAGAAGAAGAAGGGAAAAAAGAATAGGACAAGCAAAAGATAAAGCAAATAAACAAGGTTTGGTACTTAAATCATTGCCTTTTCAATTAATTCATATGTTTTGCATTATGGAACTTTTGAAATTGCTTTTAAATGACGCCATTATGTGTGTTAAATATGTGGGAAAGTACTCTTGAACCATTTGTAATCAATTGATTGTGAAAAGAATGAAAACAAAACAAACTAGCTTAATTTGCTCAATTATCCATAAACTTTGATGAACTTTTAATCACCCCTATGGTTTGATTTTTGAAAGAGGGACCCTTAGTCCTTCAATGGTATCACAAAAGGAGTCTAAAAATAAATTTTGCAAGAAAAAATGAATTTCCCTCAAGTTTTGAAAATTGGTCCGAATGGTCCCTTTTGGGCACCATTCTGCAGCTTTCATTTTGGGCAGTCCGTTGAAGGGGGTAAACGAAGGAATTTTCCCATGAAACTTTACATGCATTTAGTTAACTTATGAAAGTGTTTTCCTGCAGAAATTCAGCAAAAAATAAGTTTGTTTACTTGATCAAAATTGTTGCCAAAGTTGACTGATTTTCAGCAGTAAAAACAGATTTTACCATTTAGTTGACGCGCGCCATTGTGTTGCCGATTTTACGCGCCGTGCCACTATTCATTTGGTCATTTTTTATAAATGTGTTAAAACTTGAATATTATGATATGGATTGATGTTAAATCATATAAAATGACATGAAGGAGAATTGGAAATAATCAGAAAGGCATCATGACAAGCTATTCCGACAATACATGCATTATGGAAAAATCATGGCTTATTGAATATCATGATCAAATTAATTAATAAATCATTTACGCTCTACTTGGTTATGACAGAACCCTTGAGATAAGGGTATGATGCATCATACTATTATTGCAGTACTGCTCATGACATGACATGATATTCCTGCTGAAGGCCGATGATTACAATGACATGATCAATGATTCAATGAACAATGGCTATTAGCACATGTGCAAGAATTATGATGAAGGATGATGAAATATGCACCATGACGCATATCATCCTGTAATATCTCACCATGACGAGATATATTTATCATGACCCGTGCCTTATCCGTTGATGATCTGTTAAACCAGTAGAGCAACCAAAATGATAAAAGCAAGAAAAATGATTTAAATTCAAATTATTCAGTCAAGCCTTTTTACCTTCTGTGTTTTGTATTTATTCCATTCAATTATTTAAAGTATATAAATGTATGTTCAAATCATTCTTTCATTTTATTTATTGCAATGATTTAAGTACCCACTAAGCAATTTCTTAGCGAGTTTAGTTTCCCTCTAAACTCGTAGGTTAAACGAGGAGACGAGATTGCAGCATGTCTTGCGCAGCTGGCCTTGACTACTACTTTAGGTAGGAGTTTGGATATGATTGATTGTAGCAATATGGCATGTACATAAGCTTGTATGATCTAGCAAATAAATGTATTATACTGAAAAGCTAGAACACGTACATTGCTAGTAATCTAATAAATCTTATTTGGATTTAGCACTTATGTATGCAAGTGTAGAAGTGTAAAATTTTAGTGCAGGATTTGGTGGAGGATATAAGGGTGATGAATATAAAAGTGTTTGAGGACTGTTGTGATTATTTGATTGAGATCAAAATTGTTTTCAAAAATAAAAAAAAAATCAGTTTTGGCGACACTTGGGACCTCCATTTTTAGGGGAGGTTATGGCAATTTTTTTTTTAAAATCTGCATTTAAAATTGGCTAAGTAAAATATTAAGATACAACCATCATGAGATAACAGTCCATCTTAGTCTATAAACATAGGCTAAGATGGGGTGTTACATTTAGTGGTATCAGAGCACCGGTTTAGCCGGTCCTGGAAAATTCAACATAGGAGGGTACACATTTTATGTTGGGAGTGGCCATTACCAATGTAAAATGGGATATCCTATAGCAGATAAGAAATAAGAGCATATATCATTTAGGTACGAAATGTTGGTATAGTAGAAAGAATATTATAAATACATAAGTATATAAAGTACATGTGATAAAGGAAAATCTAATAGTGATTACGTACATGCCATATAGGAAAGTAATGTGTTGAGTCAAGCCAGTTGCTAATCCTTATCACGATATATGTATACGATATAGGGTTGCAAGAGGCAGAATCACAAAGAGTTATAGATCAAGAGAAAGGAAGTCCCCAATTGAGAAGTTAAGGAAATATAGGGCTAAAGAATTTAAGGCTAGTAGGGAAGAAGGATTTGAAGAAGTTGAGTACTGTTTGGACAGTACCAATAGGGCATTGGAACAACTGAGATGCACGCCAGATAAATGATTTATTTATGCCATGTCCCTTTGGGTAGAAGAAACATACACTTGGTAAAACATACTTAAACGCAAGGAGAAATGAGTTTATATATCTACAGCAAGGAAGAATGACAGTATCTGAGTATGATAGAGAGTTCACCCGCCTCAGTAAGTATGCAAAGAAAATGATAGAAACAAAGCAAGAAAGACGTCAAAGGTTTTGGAAGGATTAAATAATGGAATTAAAGTACAATTAGTAGTCATGGACGTGTTTGAATTTTCAAGATTAGTTGTGAAAGTTTTAGGTATTGAAAGGGTATACATAGATTAGAGAAGTAGACACCAATGTATGCAACAAAAGAGAGTACAAAATTAAAGCTTGGGAAGATTTCGACAAGTTGAGAAGAAGTTTAGAAGTAAAGATAGTTTTGCACAGTAAAGCCGACAATCGCAAAGCCAAGGATCCGGACGAGCTTCAAGGCGCCAGACATCCATAGCTAGTATACGGGGTCCTTATAAGGGGGTTCCAGGAGAAGGTTAGATAGGCGTATATGAATGTAAAAATGAAAATGTATATAAGAAAATGAAATTTGACGAATGGAATAAAAAGAGGAACAGAATAAGAGGATAAAAGAAAAGTACGTAAAATGTTAAGACCAGACGATAAGAGATAAAATAGATAGAACTTAGATAACAAAGATGAGTGAACAGAAATAAGTATATGAGAAATTCTCATGTCCGGCCACTAGAGAATATGTACAGTAACCCCATGTACAATATTCAAATAAGCAGATGAAGTAAGCGCACTAAGAAGATACTGCTGACCCGACACCGTCATGTTGAAATTTAGCAGGAAACCGGAATTAAACGTGCTCGACCAATGATGATGGGTGACCATCCCGTGAAGTCTTAATAAGGTAGGTGACGGACCATATGAGTAGAAACTAGATGAAACCTAATCAAAACACTGTATTGTGATTCCTCCTGAAAATGCCCTAATGTAATCATCAAAATTAAGAAATTATAAGAAGAAGATATATGAGATTTATGAATTCAGGAAATGATGGGAAAAAAAAAGAGAGAGAAGAGAAAGAGAGAAATTAAGAACCAAAGAGGTAGAAAGTGCAGAATTAAAATTAGATTAAAAAGGAAAGAATGAAAGTAATAACAACCCAAGGACTAGGTAAAGGAAAAAGGAAAAAGTAACAATTCAAAAATTACTGGAGGATTGGAAAGAAATATAGATTTGAAGGATATATTACTCCTCTATGCAAACACTGTGGATGAAGACATAAGAGTGAATGTTGGTATTTAACAGATGGATGCTGGGAATATGGGGCACCAGATCGTTTTAGGGTAAACTGCCAGAAAGACAAGTGAATGCACCCGCACCGACAGAAAAAATCACAGCCCGCTTTTGGCAGAGGCCGAAGCAGGGGAAAGGAAAGTGATTCGAATTTTCAAAGAGCACAATCAGAGACCGTTGACTAGCTCAATTCAAGTACACCAGCCAGAGCCTACGCAATGAAAACTTAGAAGAATTACCAGTAGAATATGTTAAGTTTGAAACATTAGTTATAAATCCGATAAGAGACGAGGTAGTTACACACAAGTGATTAAAGAATGTTCTATAGAGTTACATGAAAATGCATTTCCAGAAAATTTAATAGAGTTACCATTCTGAGAATTTGATGTAATGTTGGTATTGGATTGGCTAACAAGGCATAAAACAGTGGTCGATTATAAGAAGAAAGAGAGTAACACTTCATACTCCCCACAAGGAGGAAGTGATGGCAGTAGGAAAGAGAGCCGATTACCTAACCAACGTAACAGCAGCAGTTACAACAAGGCGTTCCATACAAACGGATGTGAGGCACACTTGGTAAGCACTATGGAAGCAAAGAATAATGTGGTAAAGATTCAAGAGGTATCAACAATGCGTGATTTCCTCGATGTTTCTTTAGACGAGCTACCCAGATTATCACCTAAGAGAAAAGTAGGATTCACTATAAATGTATATCCGGGAACTGCACCGGTGTCGGTTGCCTCATACCGAATGGTACCAGCGAAACCCAAAGAAATGAAAACGCAATTATAGGAGCTACTCGACAAGGGTCTCATATGGCCAAGTATTTCTTCATGGGGCACGCCAGTACTCTTCGTCAAGAAGAAAGATAAATCCTTAAGGTCATACGTGAACTATAAGTAGTTGAATGAGCTTACGATTAAGGATAAATATCCATTACCGTCCATCGACGATGTATTCGACCAACTTAAAGGAACCAAGGTCTTTTCAAAAAAAAAAGAAAGAATACGATCTATACTTTTGCATAGTATTGCAAATGTTGCGAGAGAAGCAGTTGTACGTCAAACATGACAAATGCGAGTTTCGATTGGAAAAAGTGACATTCCTAGAACACACCATATTACCATAAGGCATTAAAGTAGGTCTTAAGAAAACAAAAGCCATTTTGGAATGGAAAACACCAAAGACAGAAATAGAAGTAAGAATCTTCTTAGGACTGGCTAGGTACTATTAATGTTTTATAAAAGGGTTTTCCATTATTATCATCCCAATGACAAGGTTGTTTCAAAGGAATGCCAAACTCCAATGGACTGATAAATGTTAGAGGAACTTTGAGAAACTAAAGGAAAAGTTAACGAATGTTTCAATACCCATACGGCCCGTGTCCAGCAAAGAATTTGTGATATATAGTGATGCTTCACACATCGGTTAAGGTTAGATGCTTATGCAAAAGGATAAAATAGTCGCATAAGTCTTTTGATGATTTAAACCATACGAAAAAAAATAATAACCCGGCACACTGTTTGGAATTAACAGTTATCGTATTGGCTTTCAAAATTTGGAGAGCTGATTTATATGGAGAAAAGTGTTATATTTATACAGACGCAAAAGTTTAAAATATCTGCCAACCCAAGAGGATCTTAATTTATGGTAAGGAAAGTAAACCCAAGTTTTGGAAACAACAGCTAAGTTATAAATTATCATTTAGGAAAAGCTAACGTGGTGGCTGACGCGCTTGGTGGAAAATCGATACCAGCCTTAGGCGCTATAAAGATCAGTTTAAGACCAATGGAAGAAGAAGTACTAGCAGTAGAAATGCAAGCATAAACTATGTTTCTTTTCAAAGAAATTCATCAGGTGCAAAAGGAAAACGAACAAATACAAAAATGGACCAAGCAAGTGCAAGGAGGAAAGGATATAAAATTCTAAATTTCTAAGAACAGTAGTTTGTATTATGACAATAGAGTAATGGTACTAACAATGGGAGATATAAGAAAGAAAATTTTTTTGAAAAGCATATAGTAGTCTCTACGCAATGCATCCAGGAGTTACAAATGTATCAATATCTAAAGAAGTTTTAATGGTAGCCTGGAATGAAGAGAGATATTGTTGATTTTATGACCAAATGTTTAATATGTCAACAAGAAAAAGCGAAACATTAAATACTATCGGGACTGTTACAACTAATTCCCACTCTGGTATGGAAATGGGAACATATCACTATGGATTTCGTCATAGAACTACCAATGACACGAGGCCGGCATAACGTTGTTTGGATAATCGTTGACTGCCTAACTAAGTTAGCTCATTTTCTACTTTTACAAATGGATTATTCAATAGATAAGTTGTTGGAAATATACGCCAAGGAAATTGTACGATTACACAGGATTCCAACGTCTATCATTTTAGGCAGAGGTCCACAGTTCACCATGAATTTATGGAAGAAGTCGCAAACAGCTTCTGAAACCCAAACAAATTATAGCATTTCCTTTCACCCGTAAACAGATGGACAATTTGAAAGAGTAATCAAAATTTTGGGAGGACGTATTAAAAGTATGTGTTATAGAATTTAAGGGTGGCTGGAATAGGTATTTGAGTTTAATTGAATATGCATATAACAACGACTATTAATTCAGCATACGGTGACGACCTATAAAGAATTATACGAAAGAAAACATGGAACACCAGAGTGTTAGACAGAATTAAGTAAAGACAAGATAAAATCATATGCGGGTAGGTAGGAGCAAAATCATATGCGGACTCGAAACGAAGGGACATAGAACTCTAAGTGGAAGACAAGGTTTTTCTTAAGACTTTCCCATGAAAGAAGGTATTAAGATTTAAGCAAAAAAGTAAGTTAAGCCTTAGGCTTATTGGACTATACGAGATCATCGAACGCATAGATCAATAGCCTATCGGCTAACTCTATTATCAGAACTGAACAAAATACATAATGTTTTTCACGTTTCAATGATAAGGCAATATCGTTTGAACTTCACACACGATATAAAGACACAAAACATTAGCGTCTAATCTGACCTAAATTATGAAGAAGAACCA
Organism: Garcia nutans; assembly: GCA_947685225.1. NCBI lineage: Eukaryota > Viridiplantae > Streptophyta > Magnoliopsida > Malpighiales > Euphorbiaceae > Garcia > Garcia nutans. The sequence continues at coordinate 54,487,721 of CANTUV010000007.1, forward strand.
ATAGAAATTTTAGCACGAAAAGTCAAAGGATTAAGAAATAAGAGAATTCCTCCAATTAAAGTGCGGCGAAGGAACCATAGAATGGAAGAGATAATTTGGGAAAGAGAAGGAATAATGAGGATGGAAGCCTAAATTTTACACCCGATCGGCTTCGGGACGAAGCCTAAATGTTAGAGGGGAAGAAATGTCATGACCCAATTTGTACATATATACAGTACATCCGCGTACAGTAAGAGGAGCCATCCCGAGTAACCACCAAAGAACACGAAGTGAAAGGAAGCTCTATAGGACAAAAAGGACCTAACTGAAAAGATAGTAAAGTTTTATGGAGGTGACTGTAATTACCAAAAGTTATTTCGGAGGTCCTTAATAGTGCATATAACAGATTCCAGAAATGGAAAGTAGAGAAAAATGGGGGTAGCAACAGCGCGACACGGTTTTTCCCGAAAATGAACGTTTGGAAGATATAGGGGATTTTGACCAGGGGCATCATGGTCATTTTTAAAAGTGTCTCGAAAGTAATAATGGATCTCAAAAATGAAAATTAGAGGAAAAACTGAGTCAAAAAGTGTACCACAACATTCGGCAGAAGTGCGCGGTTTAAAAGTTACGAACGAGTAATCTCCGGAGGGTATTTTGGTCTTTTCACATCTTAGACCATATAATTTCAGCACAAGGAGGTTGAGGGGCCAAAATATAATTTAAATAAAGTCAAAGGGCTTGGGTTTTAAATAAATAAAATAAAGAGACATTTGGACCAATGAGAATTAGGCATTTTCCCACTTAAGTGTACCAATGGGAAACCAACACTTACACCATCACATCTCAACCTCTCTTGGCTGCCATTTGGAGGAGAGAATACCAAAAAAATAAAAGTCAAGAGCTCTCCTTTGTTCTTGCTTTGGCCAAATAGAAGAGAAAGGGAAAAGAGAGAGAGATTGTTTTCAAGTAGCTATTTTTGGTTACAAACTTGGGTGGAGAATAAGACTTTAAGGTAAGGAATTCAATTCTAGTATCAATTTATTCATTTAGTTGATGTTTCTTAAGTTATCATCAAAAGAAAGATTGGGAAGAATATGGAAAAGTTAAGAAAGTGAAGAGAAATTAGATTAAATGATCCATACATGTAGAATTGATGAATAAATGGTAATTAGTAGCTTTAGATAGCAAGAATCAAGGCTTGAACATATGGTTTTTATAATGTTCTTATTATGGAAGTTATGAAAATTATAGGAAATCAAAGGGATAAAGAAGAAGAAGGGAAGAAAGAATAGGACAAGCAAGGGATAAAGCAAATAAACAAGGTTTGGTACTTAAATCATTGCCTTTTCAATTAATTCATATGTTTTGCTTTATGGAACTGTTGAAATTGCTTTGAAATGACGCCATTATGTGTGGTAAATATGTGGGAATGTACTCTTGAACTATTTGTAATCAATTGATTGTGAAAAGAATGAAAACAAAACAAACTAGCTAAATTTGCTCAATTATCCATAAACTTTGATGAACTTTTAATCACCCCTTTGGTTTGATTTTTGAAAGAGGGACCCTTAGTACTTCAATGGTATCACAAAAGGAGTCTAAAAATCAATTTTGTAAGAAAAATATGAATTTCCCTCAAGTTTTGAAAATTGGGCCGAATGGTCCCTTTTGGGCACCATTCTGCAGCTTTCATTTTGGGCAGTCCGTTGAAGGGGTAAACGAAGGAATTTTCCCATGAAATTTTACATGCATTTAGTTCACTTATGAAAGTGTTTTCCTGCAAAAATTTAGCAAAAAAATAAGTTTGTTTACTTGATCAAAACTGTTGCCAAAGTTGACTAATTTTCAGCAGTAAAAACAGATTTTACCATTTAGTTGACACGCGCCATTGTGTTGCCGATTTTACGCGCCGTGCCACTATTTATTTGGTCATTTTTTCTAAATGTGTTAAAACTTGAATATTATGATATGGATTGATGTTAAATCATATAAAATGACATGAAGGAGAATTGGAAATAATCAGAAAGGCATCATGACAAGCTATTCCGACAATACATGCATTATGGAAAAATCATGGCTTATTGAATATCATGATCAAATTAATTAATAAATTGTTTACGCTCTGCTTGGTTATGACAGAACCCTTGAGATAAGGGTATGATGCATCATACTATTATTGCAGTACTGCTCATGACATGACATGATATTCCGGCTGAAGGCCGATGATTACAATGACATGATCAATGATTCAATGAACAATGGCTATTATCACATGTGCAAGAATTATGATGAAGGATGATGAAATATGCACCATGATGCATATCATCCTGTAATATCTCACCATGACGAGATATATTTATCATGACCCGTGCCTTATCCGTTGATGATCTGTTAAACCAGTAGAGCAACCAAAATGATAAAAGCAAGAAAAATGATTTAAATTCAAATTATTCAGTCAAGCCTTTTTACCTTCTGTGTTTTGTATTTATTCCTTTCAATTATTTAAAGTATATAAATGTATGTTCAAATCATTCTTTCATTTTATTTATTTATTGCAATGATTTAAGTACCCACTAAGCAATTGCTTAGCGAGTTTAGTTTCCCTCTAAACTCATAGGTTAAACGAGGAGACGAGATTGCAGCAAGTCTTGCGCAGCTAGCCTTGACTACTATTTGGGTAGGAGTTTGGATATGATTGATTGTAGCAATATGGCATGTACATAAGCTTGTATGATCTAGCAAATAAATGTATTATACTGAAAAGCTAGAACACGTACACTGCTAGTAATCTAATAAATCTAATTTGGATTTAGCACTTATGTATGCAAGTGTAGAAGTGTAAAGTTTTAGTGCAGGATTTGGTGGAGGATATAAGGGTGATGAATATAGAAGTGTTTGAGGACTGTTGTGATTGTTTGATTGAGATCAAAATTGTTTTCAAAAATAAAAAAAATCAGTTTTCGCGACACTTGGGACCTCCATTTTTAGGGAAGGTTACGACAAATTTTTTTTAAAAAAATCTGCATTTAAAATTGGCTAAGTAAAATATTAAGACACAACCATCATGAAATAACAGTCCATCTTGGTCTATAAACATAGGCTAAGATGGGGTGTTACAACCTTTCAAGCTTGTATGTGATGCTAGTGATTATGTTGTGGGAGCTGCCTTGGGCAAAGGAGGTACAAAGTTTTTAGAGTAATTTATTATGTTAGTCATACTCTCACAGGCCCACAACTCAACTATAGTACTACTGAAAAGGAGCTCCTTGCAATTGCATTTGCATATGAGAAATTTATATTATACTCAATTAGTATGTCTTTTTTATAATGCCTAAATGATTTTTGGTCCTAATATTATTTAGTTTATGTTTGTTAACTTTCTTACATTTTATCTACTTCACATTTAACGGTAAGCATCCATCTTGACAATGGTAATAATAAGGAAAAAATACAATGAAAATAAATAAAGGCGATTAAGAAGATAAAACCTCCATTGTCTATTCCTTCGACTTTAGAGATAGAAATTTTGTAGGGGGGTCCAGTGAAAGATCTTCCATTTATGGTCACAGTCTTCCTCAAGATGTTGATGACCAGTTACTTTTCCTTTATTCAAAGAACTCACTCTAATTTTATGACAGTAGAGTTTTTGCCTCCCTCGTGACCGCTGTTTTTTTTTTTATCTTTTTTCTCCCCCTTTTATAAGCGAAAGAGAGCAAATGCACCTCTTCACCTTTCCTTTCAGAGCTGCCTTTCTGTTGAATAGAGATGTGCATGTCATCATTATTCTCCACTTACACATTTTAAATTCTTCCTTTAGAATGGACAACACATGGCCTGGTGTGTTGGTGTCTCAAACATCACCTCATTACTGATTGGCGGACACAGTAATCATTTAATGGTATGGCATGACTGCATCTTCCAGTAAGAAAGAGTGATGAGATTGCCACTACTAATGGATGGTAGTTCCTAGCTCTGGGATTTATTTCTTTGCACGAGGACCATTCTATCCATGGGCTTTTGTTTGTGGTGGGGGTCGAATTAGTGTTTACAGTTTTCCATGGTTTCTTCAACAAAACTTTGGAAGAGCATGCTCTGTGAAGCCATCCCTCCTTTTTTGCCAGAGGATCTTCTACCCTTGGGTTAGGCCTTCTGTCCTCTTATTCATCATCAGGACATTCTACCCCTTTTGTAACTTAGCTCTTCTAGCTGAAGGATCTTTTATCCTTAGATTGGGCCTTCTGCCCCCGTTTATTATCAGAACCTGTGAGGACTATAAAGACCCCAATAAAGCATGCCCGAAGGGCAATTTTTCATTACCCCATATTGACCTTCTCATAGATCATATTGCAGACTCAGAGAAAGTTTCCTTCACTAATATTTATGCTAGTACAATTAGATACAAGTGGCTCCATAGGACAAGGCCAAGACTAGTTTTATTATGAAATGTGGTATTTATGTTATAAGGTTATACCTTTTGGGCTAAAGAATGCAGGGGAAACCTATCGAAGAATGGCTACCACAATTTTTCATAATATGATGCACTAAGAAGTTGAGGTATATACAGATGATATGGTCATGAAGTCAAAATCTATAGAAGACCACTTGCAGGTACTAAGGTGATTCTTCCTTAGGCTTCGCCAGTACAACCTCAAACTTAACTCTAACAAGTGCATTTTTGATGCAACTTCTGGCATCTAGTAAGTAACAAAGAAATAGAAGTGGACCATCAAAATTAAGAGCTATCTTAGATATGACTTTCCCAAGGAAAGAGAAGGAAATTATCAGATTCTTGGGACGTCTTCAATATATCAATCAATTTATAGCCTAGTTGGCTGACACATGTGATCCCATTTTCAAACTTCTAAGAAAGGGAGCCCCCAGGCAATGGAATCCAAATTGTCAGAAAGCCTTTGAGAAGATTAACGCTTACCTCTTGAATCCTCCAATTCTACAGCCACCTTAGCCTGGCTAGCCTCTGTTATTGTACCTATCAATGATTGTTGAAGTAATGGGAGCAATGCTAGCACAAGAGCAAATAGAATTAAGAAAAGAGTTTTCTATCTATTACCTATGTAAGAAAATGCTTGTCTATGAGCTCATCTACACCCGGATTGAGCACCTCTTCTTAACTTTAGTTTAGGTCTGCTGCAAACTTCAACATTACCTCAACTCATACACTACTCATGTCATAGCAAAAAGGAGTCCTCTTAAGTACTTGATGGAGAAACCAGTTCTAGATAGTAGAATGGCACGTTGGATGGTTGTTCTTGCTACTTTTGACCTAAAGTATATCCTCGCAAGGTAATAAAGAGGAGTGTTATTACATATCAATTAGCAGCTACACCTGCAACACCCCCTACATAGCCTATACACTTAACTACATAAGAGATGTCACCTAACATTCACACTTGTTCTACATACATGTCTATGTATGTATTAAAGAAATAAAGATATAATACTTCTAAGTATTAATGCAATTGTTAAGCTTTCAAAATAACTATTACAACCAATCCTATATTACAAACATATATCTGTTAATTTATAAAAAACTCCTGTTGATAACTTACATTAATAAAATTCTCAAACTACTCTCAAACTTTTACATCTGTCATAAAAAATTATATAGTATTTTCATGTGAACTATATAAAATACAATATTTATAATATTGTTTTTAAACCTTTATGATGCAGTTGACCAGGAATGTGAATCTCACTCTGTAGTCTTAACTCTTCTTATTTGATCTGCTCATTAGAAAACAATTCTAACACGCTAAGCAAAGCTTAGTGGTGCTTATGTATTTACAATATGCAAGAAAATTTAAAGGAAAGTGAATCTAAACATCAAATAATTTAGAAACAATGAAAAGTATTACTTTCGAACTGTTAAATAAAGAAATTAATAAATTCATTGAAAATTGAAATACTAAGCACGATTAAATTTAGAATTGATTAATTTATCAATAACCATATAACACATTATTGTCAATATAGATAACACTTTAATTATGCACAAACACACTGAACTCAGATCCTAGATTTGGATAACGGGTCACTGTTGGCAATTTAATGCCCACTATATAAAATTTAGCTAATGGCCCATTATGGCATGAATACCCACTGAGTATAGTGACACAAGGTATCTATTGATAGCACAGAGTGCCCACTATCACTTTGGATATCCTCCCTTTGGCTAGCCATTTAATCCCAAGCTAGATCTAAAATCAGTATGTTTTGAGCAGTTCATTAGTTTTTAACTAACATTAAATTATATATAGCAGTTTAATGAAACAATTCTTTGATCAACACTTAGTATCACATTTATTTATCATATATTCAAAATAAATTTGTCACACTATTTTTTAGGGTTAATTTTAAAAATTCTTTACATTTTAAGATCTTATAGTCATTTAGGCGAAAATCATGGATGAAAGACAAGAAAAAGAGCCATTTTGGGCAAATTTCTTCAAGTGACACCCCCAATGACATGGGCATGTCACTGGGCGTGTCATTTGCCCATTTTACAGAAGCTTTGACACGCCCAACGACATGGGCGTGTCACTCGGTGTGTCATTTATTTTGCAATACAGTAGTTACGACATGCCCAATGACATGGGCATGTCACTGGCCATGTCAGGCAAAAATTTTGCATTTCTCACACTTTACCATTTTAACTCAATATATTCAAAACCTATAATAAAAATAAATCAAATCTAATTTTTTTTTACATAAAAAGAGTCTACATCTAATATAAACTTCAATTAATCAAGTCTTCAATCATCACTTATGACTAAAACAACATCAAACTATCCAAATCTTATAAAGACTGAATTGAGAATCATACTCACTACATATAAGTTCTTTTGATCCACTTTTCACTCATCAATCCATTTAATCAATATTTTCAAGAAATAATTCATTATAAATGACTCAATCAATCAATTCAAACATTAAAACTCATAGAAATTCAAATAATTGCAAATTAAATATATATAAGCACATACCTCTTTCAAAATTCCTTTTCTTCTTTAATCACTTGTTGATTATCTCAACTTTTTTAACTTATTCTTCTAAAAACTTATAACTAAATATGATTTCCTCTTAAATTTTAGCTAAATTCCTGAAAAGAAGGAAGAAAGGAGGAGCTTTGGTGGTGTTGATGATGATGAAAGTGAATCAAGAAGAGAGAAGGAAGGAGAAACTTCTGTATAACACACCTATCCACACACACATATAAATGGCTGAATCTAGTGTGGCCAATCTCATTTTAACTATGATGCACCCTCTTTTTTAACCTTTGATTCTAATTTAATTTATAGTCTCGTAAAACCCTAAATTTAAATAATTTCTTCAGTAAATTTTTGAGATCCACTATTTACATCACTTATCCATATCACTTATATCATAATTCATTATCAATTATCAATATTAAATCAAAGTTTAGTATTTAAAATTTTTAACATTACAATTCTCCCCCACTAAAGAAATTTCGTCCTCGAAATTTACCTGTTATAGACGCTTAAAATAATTGAGGATATTGATGTCTCATTGTCTCTTCGCTTTCCCAAGTGGCTTCCTCTATCTAATGATTCCTCCACAATACTTTCACTAAAGGAATACGCTTATTACGCAACTCCTTTACATCACGAGCTAAGAAAGCCATTGGTTCTTCTTCATAATTCAAATCTGGTTGAATTTCAATGAACTCTGCTTGAATCACATGTGTAGGATATGATCTATATCATCTAAGAATCGACACATAGAATACATTATGAATCTTAGCTAATTCTGGAGGCAAAGCTAGTCGATAAGCTACTGGACCTACACGTTCAAGTATTTCATATGGTCCAATAAACATAGGACTTAGTTTACCGTTCTTTTTAAAGCATTTACCGTTCTTTCTAAAGCAAAGAACTTTCTTCCACGGTGGTACTTTCAAAATTACCTTATCTCCCATACCATATTCAATATCACGCCGTTTTAAATCTACATAGGATCTCTGTCTATTTATTGCAATTTGTAATCGATCCTTTATAAGCTTCACTTTGTCTTCAGTTTGTCTTATAAGATCAGGTCCCACAAGTTTGCTCTCATTCAATTCCACCCAACACAATGGAGTTCTACACTTTCTTCCATAGAGTGCCTCATATGGAGCCATTCCAATACTTGTTTGATAACTGTTGTTATAGCCAAATTCTACTAAAGGCAGATATTTATCCCAGCTAGCTTCAAAATTGATTACATAACTTCTAAGCATATCATCAAGTACTTGTATCACCCTTTTCGATTGACCATCCGTTTGTGGATGAAATGCAGTACTAAAATGAAGTCGAGCACCCAATGCTTTCTGAAAACTTTTTCAAAATCTTGAAGTAAAGCGAGGATCTCGATCTGAAATAATAGACATTGGTACTCCATAATGCCTGACTCTCTCATTAACATGCAACTTCGCAAGTCTATCCATTGAATAGTCAACTCGAACGGGAAGGAAATGAGCTGATTTGGTTAATCGATCAAGAATTACCCAAATTGTATCATGCTTCTTTTTGGTGTTCGGAAGAACAGTCACAAAATCTATGGTGATTCTATCCCACTTCCATTCTGGTGTTGATATAGGTTGCCAAAGATCCGATGGAACTTGATGTTCTGCTTTGACTTATTGAGACACTAAACATCGAGTCACATATTCAGTAATATCTCTTTTCATACTAGACCACTAATAATGAGACTTCAAATTTTGGTACATCTTATTGCTTCTGGGATGTAAAATATATGTAGTATGGTGAGCTTCACCAAGAATACACTCCTTTAGTTCCTTCACATCAGGTACACACAATCGACCTCTATAAGTTTCCGAGCTTCTATCACTTTTTGTCTAATGGTTGGTTCAACCCTCAATTCTGCTAACATAACACATGATATCATTTAGTTTATTTAACTTATATATATTTATAATACTATAATATTCTATATACAACATACCTGCTAAAGTCTTTCGACTTAAGTCATCAGCTACCACATTAGCTTTCCCAGGATGATAGTCGATGATACAATCATAATCCTTGATCAATTCCATCCATCTTCTCTGCCTTAATTTTACTTCTTTTTGTGTTGGCAAGTATTTTAAACTTTTATGATCAATAAAAATATAATACCTTTCACCATACAAGTAATGTCGCCAGATCTTAAGAGCAAATATAATAGTAGCTAACTCCAAATCATGTGTAGGGTAATTCAATTCATGAGATTTTAATTGCCTAGAAGCATAAGCAATTACCTTACCCTCTTGCATCAATACACAACCAAGTCTCTGATGAGAAGCATCGCTATAAATAACATAGTTTTTACCTAGACTCGGTTGTGTTAAGACAGTCGCTTCAGTCAACATAGCCTTCAATTGTTCAAAACTAGCTTGACACTGAGCATTCCACTCAAATTTAGTTTCTTTTCTAAGGAGCTTAGTTAAAGGAAGTGCTATCTTTGAAAATCCTTGCACAAATCTTCTATAGTATCCAGCCAACATAAGGAAACTCCAGACTTCTGTTATATTCTTTGGTGGCTGCCAATTCAAAATAGTCTCAATCTTACTTGGATCCATATGAATACCATTAGCTGACACTACATGACCTAAGAATGCCACTTCCGTCAATCAAAAATCACACTTTGATAATTTAACGTATAGTTAATTCTCCCTTAGTGTCTATAGTACAATTCTCAAATGCTTATTATGCTTACTTGGAGTAGTTATGACATGCCCAGTGACATGGGCATGTCACTTACCATGTTAGGTAAAAATTTTGCATTTTGCACACTTAACCATTTTAACTCAATATATTCAAAACCTATGATAAAATGAATCAAATATATATATATATATATTTGACATAAAAAGAATCTACATCTAATACCTTACTCAAACTTCAATTAATCAAGCCTTCAATCATCACTTATGACTAAAACAACGTCAAACTACCCAATTCTTATAAAGATTGAATTAAGAATCATACTCACCACTTATAAGTTCTTTTGATCCATTCTCACTCATTAATCCATTTAATCAATATTTTCAAGAAATAATTCATTATAAATGACTCAATTAATCAATTCAAACATTAAAACTTATAGAAATTCAAATAATTGCAAATTAAAATACATAAGCACATACCTCTTTCAAAATCCTTTTTCTTCTTTAATCAATGTTGCCCTCTAATTAACACTACTAGAACTACACTCGCAAGTATACGAGGCTACTGTAGTATCTTGGTGAACACCTCAAGGTCGTCTCATAAGGAAGCTAGATAAGCTAATTGATTATCAGATTGCAAATAACAAATTATCAATAAATTTAAATTGCTAACAACTAATGAAGACAGATCGAATGGAGTTTAAAACAATAAAAGTAAACTGAGCTGATATATTGATTCACTTAATAGAAAAGGTCTAGGGTTTTCACTTCTCTACTAACTTATATATATGAACGGTTATTCCTCTCAACAAATTTAATTTCAAAGATTAGATCTCAAGCAACTTAATTAATCGAATCAAGGAAATAAGCTCTCGCTGTAATATCCCAAAGTATGCCCTAGAAGTTTGGTATAATAATTATTGTAATTGGATAAGTGTATATGTGTTTAATTGAAAAGAGAAAGGAAGTGAAGAGAGAGTGTATATGTTGTATATATAGTGATATATACAACATATACAAGTCAAATGTGAAGTCAAAAGATGGTTAGTTAATGATTTTAAATTAATTAAGTTAATTAAGTGGAATTTAAGTGAGTGGAAGTGGATGGAGATATTTAGAATATTTTAATATTAAATGCTTGGAGGAGAGGGTTTTGAGGAGATAGTGGATGGGGATTTGACTTTGATTTCTTTCTTTTCTTCTTTCTTTCTTTCTTCCTCCGTGGTTCACTTTCTTTTCTTTCCTTTTCTTTTCTTTTGGCCGGCTATCAAAGAATCAAGAGAGCAAGAGAGAGATTTGATCTTCTAAACTCAAGATTTAAGGAAGTTTTCAAGTGATAAAGTTTGAAATTTAAGAGTTTCTTCATCCTTGGTAAGTTTCCTCTTGATTCCTTGATTTTCTTTTAAGTTGTGTTTGAGTTTGTTGGTTGATTGTTGATGGTATGCGAATATGTTTGATTAAGATGTATTTAAGAGTGTTTGATTTAATTGATTTTGATGTTAGTGTTGGATTGGAAAGAAGGAGTTAGGTTTGATGTTGAAAGAGTAAGAGTTGTGTGTATGTGATGGTTGTAAAGTGGTGTTTGATGTATGTTTTGAGTTGTTTTGGTATTTTTGCAAGTTTGTTATGGTTTTGGGTGTGTTTAGCTAAGTTGGTTTGAAGTGAGAAATGGTGGAAGTAAGAGATTTGTGGGTTGTGTTGTTGTTGTTGCCGAAATCTGTATTTTTGGCCTGACACGCCCATGAGCACGGCCAGGTCTATAGGCGTGTTGATGATTCTGTGTTGTTGGTGTTTAGACACGGCCAGTGACACGCCCATGTCACTGGGCATGTCATAGCTACTGTGTGGATGAAGGATTGACATGGCCATGAGCACGCCCATGTTGTTGGACGTGTCAATGTTTCTGTGAGACAGAATGTATTACACGTTCAGTGACACGCCCGTGGTTCTGAGGGTGTCAAAGCTTCTGTGTTGTGAGTTTAGGGCACGGTCAGGGACACGCCCGTGTTGTTGAGCATGTCACATGTAGAGTTTGCCCTAGTTAGACCTTAGTCTTATTATCTCATGTGTATTATTCCTTTTTGGATTAGGTTGTGAAGAGTTTGAGTTGCCCTAATCCAAGTATTGAAGGATTCTTGGAAGAAGAGTTTAGTGTTTTATGTGAGTTGCATTTGGAGGTAAGTACAAACTACATTATTGCATACATTCATATGATATTGAGACTTAACACACATTTGATTGTAAATGTGTTAAGAAATCTAATGCATTGTTGATGCTTATTAATAATGTTATGTTTGGTATAATGTGAATGAATGATGAATTGACTTAATGTGAATTGAGACATAATGGGATGTGAAACTAATGGTTATTATGATGTAAATGACATAATTGAGGCATGTTTGCCTAGATAATGTTCAATGCAATTGATGATATATATATATATATATACTCTCTTGATGAGATATAGAGCCATGGTTGTTGGCCGTAATGATGCAAATGAGATGATTGAGGCATGGTTGCCTACTTGATTATGGAATATGAAATGAGAAATGGATTGAGAAAGAGATTGTTAAAGATGTAATTAAAATAATTGTGTGATTAATATGTTATTCAATTTTCAGAGTTCTGAGTTTGGCGGCATCCTATAAAGTACTGGATAGGTGAAAAGACCGAGTCGTAAGCCGATTCCAGTTGAATAATGTGAAATGTGAATTATAGGTAACAGTCTTGCCGGGTTGAGGTCCAAGAGACTGGGTCTGTTACAGGTAACAGTCTTGCCGGGTTGAGGATTTCCTCGAGTTTAATTAGGTTGAGGTCCAAGAGACTGGGTCTGTTACCCTATCCATGGATAGAAAGATATATGTGTATCACCTACGGGCTTGATGATTATGATTATGGACCAAAGCAGTAACTCTGAATTCTGAATAATATATTAATGTATTATGGGCCCATGTTTGTCTTTGTTTAAATGTGATTCATGAATGGTGAAACTAATGAATAATGAAATTTAATGTAAGACTTTGAAAAGGGATATTCTTATGTATTGTTTATAATGTTTGAACATATAATATTGGCATTGCATTTTAATACATTATTACTATGGTTTGTACCACTAAGCCGTTGGCTTAGCGCGATTGTGGTTCATCGAGCAGGTGACAGGGAAGAACCGGAGAGTTCCTCTAGGCCGAGTAGAGTCTAGATTTTGAGGTGTTGATAGTGGAGCTTAAAGATCAAAGACATACTGCCAACCATGTATATATCTTATGTTTTGTAAAACTTAAGTCTTGAAGTATAAGTATTTGTAAATATTTATTATATTTTTCGCTGCGTTTTGAATAAACATTTTATCTATCGAGTTTTATAATATAATTTAAATGTTTTAAATTTGTTCATATCTTTTTAAAGAGATGATTTGTGTGTCTAGTAAACCGTGGCATTTCTATATTCAGTATACGTATATTACGATCGTAATAGCATGCTGTGTACTTATACGGGGTATAGGGGTGTTACATTCGCATTCAATCCTCTTTCAAATAATTTTGTTACAATTGAAATGATCTTTTTTTTAGGTTTATATTTCTAATTCACCTAAGTCCCTAATTGAATTGTTCCAGCATTAGACTTCACTTCTCAATCCTTCATCTAATACCTAAAACACATAATTGGTGGCCAATCAATTATATATTAACAAGTAATCCATTCAATTAAGGCTAAAGAAATAATTCAGTTAAGAGCAATAACCATTTCATACAATCATAGTAGATCCATACAAACCCTAGACTAGATCAAATTAGTTCATAATAATGCTATCAAACATATTCATCTCGTTAAAATTCAAAGAAATCAATTTAGACATAATAGAATTCATGAATACAATTCCAATGAAACTTAAGAGATAAAGTTTGAGAACAAAACCAAATTACAAACTTTCTTTGGCTTCTGAAGAATCTCTTGTTCAGATCTTTGCTCGAAGAATATTACAGTGGCTAAAACTAATTTAATCTAGACTGTTTGCATCAAAGTGAAATCAAATTCTCTAAGAAAATAAAATGGAAGCTCAAAGGTTCTTGTTTTACGGCTGATAAAAATCTCCTTTTTTCAAAAACCCTAATCCTCTTATTTATACGAAACTTCGCTCCAAAAATCTGTGTTTTCTTTCTTCCTTTAGTCCATGGAGTGACACGGCCAAGCCACATGACACGGCCAGTGGCTTGGCCGTGTCACCTGTGTGTGTCAGCTTCTGTGTAATTCTTCATCTTTTCTTCTTTGGAATGGAGTGTGACATGGCCAAGCTCCTGGCCGTGTCATGTGACACGGCAAGTGGCTTGGCCGTGTCACCTGAATGTGTCACCTACTGCTCTCTTCGTTCTTTGCTCTTCTTTCTTTGGTCTTCTTCCTTAGCTGAGTGTGGGACATGGCCAAGCTCCTGGCCGTGTCACCTGAGTGTGTCAGTCACTGCCCAAATTTTCCTTCCTCTCTTGGTTCCTTGGTTTTGCCCTTAAGGTGAGACACTGCTTCATGCTATTCTTTCTTCCAAGGAAATGTTTTGCATATTAACCTAAAATAAAAACTTGAAACAAACTTTAAACAAGAATCAAATGAAACATTAACCAAAAACACATAAACACCACACTAAAAACTAGGACAAAACACTGAAATAAATTAAAACTACCAAAATTGATGAAAACACTAAATAAACAGATTAAAACTACCAAAATACCTAAAGAAAACAATAATCATCATAATAAATAAGATACAATTCTATGACAAAAACTAATAAAACAACTACCCCACACTTAAAACTTTGCTTGTCCTCAAGCAAATTCACATGGCATAAATTAAAAACTCAAACAACCTTAACTATAATTCCAGTATATAAGATGAAATCCTTTAAGACTCATCCATAAATAATTGCAATTTACTTCAATCAAGATTTTCTTAACTCATTCATTAATCCAGACATGCAAATCTCATCTCTCATCTAAGTGTTTCACTCGATTTCAAAGGTTAATTCACTCAAACCACTCATGACTGCATACTGCCATAAACTTGCTTAATTATCCAATCTCTCTCACTGATTTTCTCAAGAAATAATCCGAAGGTCTTTTATTTGGATGTAATGGGGCTAAGGTGGAGATGTGAGAAAAGACATTTAAGTTGGAATATCAAGAAATGGAGTATCTAAATAAGACAATACTCTTGCTAAGAAACTCGTAACTCCCTCAAATGGCATATTCACCAACCCTTGATAATCTCACATACTTGCATACTTAAAGAAAGGTACATGAGTCGACATTCCTCTTGATGACTAATGCTAGAAAATATATGAATTTTATATATATACATATCTTCTCTTTTATTTTTTATATTATTTTTTTATTTTATATATATATATACAAAATATAAAATTGCATAGAACATCTAGCTTAAAATGTAGAGGAAAAGAATAATCGACTCTTAGTCAAATACAATGTGCAAAGTATGCATTTCAGCCCCAAATCTTACTAAAGCAATACTATTTTTGTTTTTTTTATTGCTTACCCCACACTTATGAATTAAACCACCCTATTGTCATATCATAAGAAACTCCATTCCTTAATGCAGGTATGATGATAATAGGAAAATGTTGAGTTGTAAATTGTGTTGATCAATCAAGAAAAAGTCAAAGGCTCAACTTGGTTCACTAAGGAATTCATAATTAAGGGAGGTCTTTTTAAGCTAAAGGGATAATCCTAATTTGCCTTCATCATTTTAAAACTTGAGATTAAATCATAATGTGAGTTCAATTAGTATGCAAAAGCAAGCTCTAGAGATACAAAATCATGAAGGTGCACACTTAAGAAAAGAAAATCAATTGACAATAATATTCAATCTATGAGGCTCAAAACTCACAAAGGGTGGGTTCTCAAAGATTTATATGTCATGAATTGCAGAATGTGAAAATTGATCCTGAATGAATTCAAATGCTAATCTCTATGCTGATACTAAAGTCTCAAATATAATACTAGAATCACAGAAAAGTCAATAAGTTTTCAACAATTATGCCATGCACAACGCACAATATAACACACAAAGACAAACAAAACAAGAATTAAAGGAAAGCTTAAAGATTACCCCACACTTATAAATGACATTGTCCTCAATGGAAACAAGGATAATAAAGAAAAAGAGTTAAGGTACAACCTATTTTCCATCGTTCCCTTGTGAGGCAAACTCTACCTTTTCATCACAAATAGTAATTATTCAAAAACAAAATACAATATGTAAAATAAAATATCCAAAATGTCAACATTAAAAACAAAAACAAAAAATAACAACGAAAATATGCAATAACTAAAGACAAGAAATTATGGAATTCTCTCAAAAGATTAGAGCCAATGTGATCTACGGTGAAGGAGGATGTGATGATGATGCAGCCGAAGGATGAAGACTCAGAATTTTAGCAAGGTTGCTATTGATTGGGTCCAACTGTTGCAAGACCGCAGCATGGTTACGATCGACCTTGCTCTCCAGTGCCTCTATCCTATTAAGTATCTCCTGATTATCCGAGACCGGAGCATCTTCATCCAAATCAAGAGAATCCGAGTCGGACTCCTCATGGACTCGTGCTCTCTTTTGTCTGCCCCCCGGTACTTCTGGCTCAGTTGAAGCCATCACATAGGCCCCTCCCCTGTTCACCACCATATGCATCTTTTCAAGTGTGGCCAAATCCAATGAATCATTACCCGTAATTTTAGTCATACGACAGGTACTCGAGTCAAAATCATCAAGAAGGGATGTTGCCAATGTGGTGACCAATCCTCCAATACAAATAGCCCCCTTCTTTTTGTTTGCCACATTATCAAAAACATCGGCCAACCAATAGCCGGTACTAATGGGTATTGCATTACACGCACAATCTAAGAAAAAGAGCTCACTAAGTTCCACTACACCTGGGCTTTCCTTCCGAGCAAAGAACCCACAGGACATAAATTATGCAAATACCTTAAAGCGGGATTCCTCAATTTAGTTGCCTTGGCCGATTTGGCCACATAAGTTCCCGAGCCCAATGCTCCCCAAGCAAATTGTTGTTTAAAATCCTTAGGTACAGACCTTTCACCGTGTTGATGGAAACCAAATATAACATTCAATTGCTCAATACTAACCACAAATGATTTCCCAAGCAATTTAAAATTCAACCTAGAGCAAATTTTTTGTTCATCTCTTTCAACCTTAAGAGATGTTAAAAATTCCAAAGTGAGCTCTTGAAATTGCAAAGGCCGAAAGGAGACTAGGTTCTCCCACTTAAGGTTTTGAACATAATTATAAAAATTATCCCTAATATGAAGAGCATTAAGGGATTCATCGCTGACATACCTCGTCGGAAAGAAACCCCAAGCCAAAAGGGTCGCTCTCTTTAAAGATGAAGAAGATGAAGATGAAGATGCAGCTGCAGTTGGAGGTCGCTTCCTCTTGTGGTGGGACACCATCTTCGTTCTTGGCATATTGAAAGATCTGAAAAAATTTGAAACTTAAACAGATTAAATTGATTTTTTATGAGAGAAGAAGAAGATTGAATGGATTAATTTCAGTATTGATGAAGGAAATTGAGAATTAATGGGATTTTGGAAGCTTTGAAAGAACAACAATAGAGGTTTTGTGAGAGAAAAGTCGAGAGAGAGAGAGAGAGGAAATAAGAAGAAAGCTAGGGATTGAAATGAACGAAAAGTGCTAAAATCGTGTTTTTAAACTTTAAAATTGAAGGGACACGGCCAAGCTTGGATGAGCTTGGCCGTATCTGATGAGTTTGGAGGGACACGGCCAGTGACTTGGCCGTGTCCCACGACGGTGTTTGACACTGTGAACAAAGGATTGCAAAAACAAAGAGAAGGGATTTTGGGTGAAGCTTGGCCTTGTCTATGTGACACGGCCAAGGACATGGCCAAGCTTATTGGCCGTGTCAGGGTCTATGTGAAATGGTGACTTTGGGTTGGCTTGACACGGCCAGTGGCTTGGCCGTGTCAAGTGGCCGTGTCCTTCACTGCCATTTTGACTCTTTTTTTTGTGTCACCAAATCTTAAAGAAATGCAATCCTCTTCTTTGATTAACCCTAAAACACAATAAAAACTGATCAAAGCACTCATTCCATTTATTTAAACCAAACATAAAATCAAAATTGCTGAATATAAAATTATAACTATGAAAAGAAATGCAAACCGATGGGTTGCCTCCCATTTAGCGCTTCTTTCATGTCGTGTAGCTGGACATTACTGCAAGACTTAAGGATCGTAGATCAAAGTGCTATCAATGATTCTTACTTCTTGGAACCCTTCATTATATGGTTTAACTCTCTGTCCATTTACTTTAAAAGTTTCATTTGTTCGAGAGTTAAGCAATTCTATGGCACCGGAAGGATATACCTGAGTTATCTCGAAAGGACCACTCCATCGAGACTTTAGTTTTCCTGGAAACAGACGGAGACGAGAATTAAAAAGTAAAACTTTCATACCTGGGCTCAATGTCTTTCGCACTATAATTCTGTCATGAAGTGCTTTAGTGCAATCCTTATAAATCCTCGAACTCTCATATGCCTCATTCCTCAGTTCATCTAACTTTGAAATTTGCAGAAAACGTTCTCTCTTTACCTTGTCTAAGTCTAAATTCAGAGTCTTGATTGCCCAATACGCTTTGTGCTCCAAATCCACTGGTAAATGACAAGCCTTACCAAAAACCAATCTGTATGGACTCATACCCAAAGGAGTCTTGAAAGCAGTCTGATATGCCCACAATGCATCATGCAATCTACTCGCCCAATCCTTCCTTAATAAGTTGACTGTTTTCTCCAGAATTTCTTTTATTTGCTTGTTGGATGTTTCAACTTGTCCAGAAGTCTGTGGATGGTATGGGGCCGCCACCTTGTGTTTCACACCAGATTTGTGCATTAATTTCTCAAATAGTTTGTTGTAAAAATGACTTTCCCCATCACTAACTATCACTTTTGGCGTGCCAAATCTGCTAAGAATATTTTCCTTCACAAATTTAACAACCACATTAGCATCATTAGTACGGGTGGGGATTGCCTCCACCCATTTTGAAACATAATCAACAGCAACTAAAATATATTCATAACCAAAAGACTTGGGAAAATGACCCATAAAGTCTATTCCCCACACATCAAACAGTTCAACAACAATATATGATTGAAGGGGCATTTCATTCCTCCTCCCAATGTTGCCCACTCTTTGACAGCGATCACAATGCTTACAATATTCTTGAGCATCTTTGAAAAGAGTAGGCCAGTAAAAACCACTTTGAAGCACCTTTTCTGCAGTCTTCCTCCCTCCAAAATGACCACCACAGTGAAGGTCATGACAAAAATTGAAGAACACTCAGTTGTTCTTCCTCAGATACACACTTGCGAACTATCTCATCTTTGCATATCCGGAATAGGTAAGGTTCATCCCAAAAATAAAATTTACTCACGTGCAAAAACCTTTTCTTTTCCTGAAATGACATGTCAGAATGCAAAATATCACAAGCAAGATAGTTAGCAATATCTGCAAACCAAGGTGCATTCATTACCACAAACAGCTGCTCATCAGGAAATGCTTCTAAATTTTTATGAATACTATCAGATGCAAGATTTTCACCAAAGAAGGGTAATCTAGATAAATGATTAGCTACAACATTTTCACTTCCTTTGGTATCTTTGATTTGGAAATCAAATTCTTGCAATAATAACACCTATATAATTAAGAGAGGTTTAGCATGTTGTTTTGTCAAAAGATATTTTGAGCTGCATGATCAGAATGCACAATAATTTTTGACCCAATTAAATATGCTCTAAACTTATCTAAGGCAAAAACAACAGCTAACATTTCCTTTTCAGTTGTTGTGTAATTCATTTGCGCACTATTCAGGGTCAAGCTAGCATAATATATCATTCTCAAAAATTTCTCAACCCTTTGCCCAAGAACAGCTCCTACTGCATGATTAGAGGCATCACACATAATTTCAAAAGGCAAAGACCAAATAGGAGCTACAATTACCGGTGCACTAGTCAGTTTTTCCTTAAGGGAATTAAAGGCTTGCATGCATTGTGCAGTAAACTCAAATGGAAGATCTTTCCCAAGCAAATAACACAATGGTTGGATTATTTTAGAAAAATCTTTAATAAACCTCCGGTAAAAACCTGCATGCCCTAGAAAACTTCTTATTCCCTTAACAGAGGTAGGTGGGGGTAACTTAGCAATCAACTCTACCTTAGCCTTATCCACCTCAATCCCTTTACTCGACACAACATGTCCAAATACAATGCCCTGAGTAACCATGAAATGACTCTTTTCCCAACTCAAAGTGAGGTTACATTCAATGCATCTCTCAAGTACAAGAACAAGTTTATTGAGGCAATTATCAAAAGAATCACCGAAAATAGAAAAGTTATCCATAAATACCTCAATAAAATCATCTATCATGTCTGTGAAGACAGACATCATGCATCTCTAAAAAGTTGCAGGCGCATTGCACAAGCCAAAGGGCATACGCCGAAATGCATAAGTCCCAAAAGGGCAAGTAAAAGTAGTCTTGGATTGATCCTCTGGTGATATCGGCACCTGATAAAAACCTGAAAGTCCATCCAAAAAGAAATAATGTGAGTGTCCAGAAAGTTTATCCAACATCTGATCAATAAAAGGAAGAGGGAAATGGTCTTTCTTTGTGGCATTGTTCAACTTCCTATAATCGATACACATTCTCCACCCAGTAGTAGTCCTAGTAGGAACCAATTCATTCTTTTCATTTTTCACTACAGTGATTCCTGATTTCTTAGGCACTACATGTACTGGCTCACCCACTCACTATTAGCTATTGGATATATCACTCCTTCATCAAGCAATTTGAGTACTTCCTTCTTAACCACTTCACTCATGTTTGGGTTAAGGCGCCTTTGGGTCTCCCTCACAGGTGTAGCTCCCTCTTCTAAGGTGATTCTATGCATGCACATTGAAGGGCTAATACCTTTGATGTCACTCAATCCCCATCCTATTGCTCTTTTCAATCTTTTTAGCTCACTCACCAACCTCATCTCCTCCCCTTCACTAAGTTCGTTAGATATTATCACAGGTAAGGTGTTGTGATCTCCTAAAAACATATATTTTAGATTTTTAGGTAACTCTTTCAGCTCTAACTCAAGTGAAGGATTCTTCTCTTCCTTTTGGATGGAGGGAAGTTCAAATACTGGGTCCTCCTTATGTTCCTCTATTTCAGCACTCTCTAATGTCTCAAGGCAACTGGCTATTTCTGAATAAAAAATATCCAAACCACGATCTAAGGTCAGTGCCAGCTCCAATTTATCGGAGGAACCTGTCTGCAAGAAAACATTTGAAACAACTGCGTCAATATAATCAATTAAAGAGCAATCCTCATATAATGCAGTTGTAGGAATGGGAGAAGTGTTAAAAATAGAAAATTCAACCGTTTGTCCCAAGACAGTCATTGACAATTTACCATTTTTAACATCTATCAAGGTGTTGGTAGTAGCCATAAAAGGCCTACCCAGTAGAATAGTATGTGCTGATGGTGTAGAGTTACTTCCTTCCATGTCAAGAACTATAAAATCCACAGGTACTATCAACCCACCAACCTTAACTAACACATCTTTTATAACCCCTTTCGGGAATCTAAGAGATCTGTTAGCTAATTGCAACACCATTTTGGTAGGTTTAAGTTCCCCAAGTTCTAATTCAAGATACACAGAATAAGGCATCAAATTTACATTGGCTCCTAAATCACACATGCCATCAGTCCCCTTTCCATTACCCATAGTAATTTGAATTATGAAACTACCAGGATCCTTTAGCTTCGGAGGTAGTTTATGCTGCAAAACAGCACTAGCTGCCTCTGACACTATCACCTTTTCATTTGGCTCATACCTCTTTTTCTTGGTGTTCAGTTCCTTGAAGAACTTGGCATAAGTCGGCATATTCTTTATTGCTTCTAGTAAGAGTAAGTTAATACTTACCTTAGACAACATGTTGAAGATGTCTGAAAATTACTTATCTTGTTTATCATTCTTCAACCTGCTGGGGAATGGTATAGGTGGCCGGTAAGGATTACTTGCCTTGTGTAAATCTGCTGAAGGGGATTTCTCCATTGATCTTTCTCCAGCACCTTTGTTCTCTGGTTCTCCTTCCTTTATGTTCTCTTAATCACCTACATTCACAGAATTATTCTCAACATTATTGTTTATTACCTTGCTACTTCTAAGCACAGTCACTGCTTGTGCCTGCTCAGGTTGACTCAAAAATTTCCCTTTTTGTTGAATCTGCATCTGTTGTGCAAGTTGTCCCACTTGGGTCTCTACTTTCTTAAAAGATGCTTCTAATGAATCCAGCCTTTTGTTATTCATCTCTTGATTCTTAGCA
Organism: Garcia nutans; assembly: GCA_947685225.1. NCBI lineage: Eukaryota > Viridiplantae > Streptophyta > Magnoliopsida > Malpighiales > Euphorbiaceae > Garcia > Garcia nutans. The sequence goes on from CANTUV010000007.1 coordinate 54,509,786, forward strand.
CTAACTTGGATAAAGGCCTGTAAACTATCCTCCAAACTCTCTCTCTTAGGCTGCCCTTGATTTGAAGATTGACCCTGCAGTTGGTTTTGTCTCTAGAGCAAATGGAAAGGTTGTTGATAGTTATTTGTTGCCCAGGAAAAATTTGGATGATTCCGCCAACCAGGATTGTAAGTGTTTGAATAAGGATCATTCTAGGCCCTTGGTTGATATCCCCCCATCGCATTCACTTGCTCAGCCTCATTTCCATAAGACTCATATACAGAGGGGCATATATTTGCTCCATGCCCGAAAGTTCCACAAATTCCACACACTTCTTGAGTGGATGAAGAAGTATTGTTCTTCATGTTCAGCATCTGCACTTACCTTGTCAATTCAGCTATCTGATTGACCATCTCACTGTTGGCTTCCAATTGATTCACCCCTTTACTTCTTCCTCTTACACTTTTCTGTTGAGAATTAGCTCCCAACATTTCAAAGATTTCATAAGTTTCATCTGCTATCTTTTCTCCCATAGCTCCCCCAGCTGCGTTATCAACAGTATTCTGAAATTGCTGGGTAAGGCCATCGTAGAAAAACTGATTCAGAAGTTGAAGTGGGTAGTGATGGTGTGGACACTGGATCAATAACATCTTAAACCTGTCCCAAGCCTCATGAAATGGCTCTCCTTCAAATTGAGAGAATGTAGCTATTTTCCCTCTCAATTTAGCTGTCTTCTGATGTGAGTAAAATTTGCCCATAAACTTGTTATAAACTTGCTCCCAAGTTGTCAAAGAATTTTCAGGCAACATCATAAGCCAGCTTTTTACCATATCCTTCAATATGTACGAAAAACACCTCATCCTCAACTGGTCTTCTGTTAATCCTCCCAATGGAAATGTGTTAAGGATGGAGTAAAAATTTCGTATAAAGTTCAAAGGATCTTCATTTGGAACTCCATAGAATGATGGCAGCATGTTGTAATGGATATTCTTCAACTCATAATTTCTTGTTGCATCTGTCAATCTTATACAAGATGTGGAAGTTCCAATGACAGGTCTGGCAAAATCCCTCATAGTTCTTTGCCTTTCGTCTCCCATTTTGGTAGATTGTGCAGTATCCGACTCAAAATCAGAAGTGTCCTCCTCGGTATCAAATCCGGTATACAGTTCAAACTCTTCTCTACTCCTTTTCACTCTCTGAATTTCTGGAATAACTGGGTATAGTTCTCCTTTGAGTGATCTCCTGCCTTGCATAAATAAAATTTTTGGAAAAAAGGAATTATTAAAAGCAAAAGACAAATAAAATCAAAAGTAAACAATGAAAAGTAATCTAAAATATTTATGCCTAATAAACAATTATGCCAATTAGCTTCCCCGGCAGCGGCGCCAAAAACTTATTGCGCTCTAATTAACACTACTAGAACTACACTCGCAAGTATACGAGGCTGCTGTAGTATCTTGGTGAACACCTCAAGGTCATCTCACAAGGAAGCTAGATAAGCTAATTGATTATCAGATTGCAAATAACAAATTATCAATAAATTTAAATTGCTAACAATTAATGAAGACAGATCGAATGGAGTTTAAAACAATAAAAGTAAACTGAGCTAATATGTTGATTCACTTGATAGAAAGGTCTAGGGTTTGCACTTCTCTACTAACTTATATATATGAACGTTTATTCCTCTCAACAAATTTAATTTCAAAGATTAGATCTCAAGCAACTTAATTAATCGAATCAAGGAAATAAGCTCTCGCATTCAATCCTCTTTCAAATAATTTTGTTACAATTGAAATGATCTTTTTCTTAGGTTTATATTTCTAATTCACCTAAGTCCCTAATTGAATTGTTCCAGCATTAGACTTCACTTCTCAATCCTTCATCTAATACCTAAAACACATAATTGGTGGCCAATCAATTATATATTAACAAGTAATCCATTCAATTAAGGCTAAAGAAATAATTCAGTTAAGAGAAATAACCATTTCATACAATCATAGTAGATCCATACAAACCCTAGACTAGATCAAATTAGTTCATAATAATGCTATCAAACATATTCATCTCGTTAAAATTCAAAGAAATTAATTTAGACATAATAGAATTCATGAATACAATTCCAATGAAACTTAAGAGATAAAGTTTGAGAACAAAACCAAATTACAAACTTTCTTTGGCTTCTGAAGAATCTCTTGTTCAGATCTTTGCTCGAAGAATATTGCAGTGGCTAAAACTAATTTAATCTAGACTATTTGCATCAAAGTGAAATCAAATTCTCTAAGAAAATAAAATGGAAGCTCAAAGGTTCTTGTTTTACGGCTGATAAAAATCTCACCTTTTTTCAAAAACCCTAATCCTCTTATTTATAAGAAACCTCGCTCCAAAAATCTGCGTTTTCTTTCTTCCTTTAGTCCATGGAGTGACACGGCCAAGCCACTGGCCGTGTCATGTGACACGGCCAGTGGCTTGGCCGTGTCACCTGAGTGTGTCAGCTTCTGTGTAATTCTTCATCTTTTCTTCTTTGGAATGGAGTGTGACACGGCCAAGCTCCTGGCCGTGTCATGTGACACGGCCAGTGGCTTGGCCGTGTCACCTGAGTGTGTCACCTACTGCTCTCTTCGTTCTTTGCTCTTCTTTCTTTGGTCTTCTTCCTTGGCTGAGTGTGGGACACGGCCAAGCTCCTGGCCGTGTCACCTGAGTATGTCAGTCACTGCCCAAATTTTCCTTCCTCTCTTGGTTCCTTGGTTTTGCCCTTAAGGTGAGACACTGCTTCATGCTATTCTTTCTTCCAAGGAAATGTTTTGCCTATTAACCTAAAACAAAAACTTGAAACAAACTTTAAACAAGAATCAAATGAAACATTAACCAAAAACACATAAACACCACACTAAAAACTAGGACAAAAATGACATAAACACTGAAATAAATTAAAACTACCAAAATTGATGAAAATACTAAATAAACAGATTAAAACTACCAAAATACCTAAAGAAAACAATAATCATCATAATAAATAAGATACAATTCTATGACAAAAACTAATAAAACAATCACTTGTTGATTATCTCAACTTTTCCAACTTATTCTTTTAAAAACTTATAACTAAATATAATTTCCTCTTAAATTTTAGCTAAATTCCTGAAAAGAAGGAAGAAAGGAGGAGCTTTGGTGGTGTTGATGATGATGAACGTGAATGAAGAAGAGAGAAGGAAGGAGAAACTTCTACATAACATACTTGTCCACACACACATATATATATGGCTATATCTAGTATGGCCAATCTCATTTTAACTACGGTGCACCCTCTTTCTTAACCTTTAATTCTAATTCGATTTTGTCTCGTAAAATCGTAAAATTAAATAATTTTTTTAGTAAAATTTTAAGATCCAATCTTTACATCACTTATCCATGTCACTTATATCACAATTCATTATCAATTATCAATATTAAATCAAAGTTTATTATTTAAAATTTTTAACATTACAACACTGGTCCAATATTAAATGGAAGAAGCCAAGTTCCCAGACGAGGCTATATTACAAATAGAAGTTGACACTTGGGAGATATACTTTGATAGTGGCTCTAATAATAGAGGATTTGGAGTTGGTTTAATGTTAGTTTCTCCTTCTGGGGAGCAATTACCTCTTGTGGTTAAGTTAACCTTTGAGGTTACCAATAATGAGGCAGAATATGAAGCTTGTATCATAGGGTTTGATGCTGCTTTGAAACTTAGGATTGCTTACCTAAAAGTATATGGGGATTAAACTCCGATAATGTCTCTGCATTGGGAAAATGGAAGATTAGAGAAGAATGCTTGGTTCCTTACATTATTTTACCAAGGGCAACAAACCAGTTTGTCAATTCCTTGGAAACCTAAGCTTCTATGATAAACATAGACATCAGTGCAATAGTCAAACCTATTGTAGTTGAGGTACAACAAAAGTCCCTTTCCACATGAACATTTAAGAAGAAAATGATAAGATTTATTAAGGAAGGTGAGTATCTAGATGGTGCAACATAGGCCAAAAGAAAGACCTTAAGGCAGTTATCTACTCATTTCATCTTAAATGGTGATGTGCTATACCGATGCACTTGGGATAATATCCACTTGAGATGCTTTAAATAAGAAGAAGCTAAGTAGGTAATGGAGAAGGTTCATAGGGGAGAATTTAGACTGCACATCAGTGGTGAGTTCTTGGCCAAAAAGATCATGAAACTGGGATATTACTGGTGTACATTATATTGAGATTGTGCCACTTTTGGAAAGGAATGTCAAAATTTTTAGATTTATTTAAAGCGAAAACATCAACCACCTTGTCATTACAGCCAATTGGTACACATTGGCCTTTTGCAACTTAGGGATTAGATGTGATAGGAAGATCAGCCCAAAGTCCAGTGAGAGGCGTGAATATATTCTTGTAGCAATTGATTATTTCACCAAATGGATTGAAGCTACATCTTTCAGAATCCTCAACTAAAAAAGGGTCACCCATTTTATCTAGACCAACATCGTTTGTCTGTTTGGAGTTTCTTTTGAAATTATTATAGACAATGGATCTTATTTCCAGAAAGAGGTGGTCACCTTATTGGAAAAGCATAAGATACTTCATCATCGATCTTCGCCATACAGACCTCGGACTAATGGAGCATAAGATAAAATTAGTCTCGAGCCTTCCTCTTTTGTCCAGCATGCGAGTCAACTCTAGAAGTGGTTCCCATAGTCTATGTCTCAGTCTCCTCCAACTCAGTTAATAGGATAGATCACCGCCTCTTCTCATCAAGGCATACACTATCAATTACTCAATCTCATACTCTTTGGTCCCGTCAGTACTCAAGCCAAGCTCCACTGCATGATAAGATGGTGTCCAACCTCCTAGGATAGCCCTAGAAATTGCCTAAGTAATAAACAAGGGGGATAAATAGCTTCATCCAGTGGTATCCCTTGAGTATGTCCCATCTGTCGCATAACCTTGATACCCTAATAGAATGTACTCATGCTCAGTCCCATTAAACAGACTGCCTTATAACTAGAGCTTTGGACCATGAAGCTCTTGATCCCATACCATATGTAATACCATGTCATGTTCTCAGAACTCAGGTCAAATACCCCGCCAAGGTCTCCAATACTGCTAGAAGTATATCTAGACCACTCCACAAAATGGCATTGAACTCCTCGAATATGTGGCAAAGTTCCTCCATGCTTGCCCCAAATTTAAAAACGTGAGCTATAGGGTCTCAAAATTTGAGACAACCACGTTGAAAATCCCAGTCCACCATCAAATCCTATCATTAGCCTGATTCTAAATTTTTCTAAGTTAATTTTGTCCATTGCATCGAAACTATGGATCCATGAGAGCGTGGTATGACTAAAAGGTGGTTCTAGTATACAAATGATTTAAAATTGCAAAAATAAAAAAATGAAGAAGCAAGAAAAAATAAAAAAAAATTGGAAAAAAGACTCAAAAATGAAAAAAAATGCAAAAAAAGAAAAAAATAAAATAAAAATAGCTTTTAACACTACGGAAGAACTAAAAACCAAGGATAAACTATTTTTTTCACCTAAAAAAGTCTATTTATAGGCGTTTTGGGTTGTTCAGTGTGTTATTGCAATGTTTCGAGCTACCGAGCCACATTTTATGCCTACCATTGGAGTACTAGCTGCCGCACGACGCTGCTACCACGACAGCTCCCCCTGTCCTTTTTTTTTAATATTTATTTTTTTTGAATAAAAATTTTTCTTTTTTCTTTTCTTTTCTTCTTGTAAACAAAATTTGTAAAAAATACATATCAAAATAAATAATAATGAATAATAAAAAATAAAAAATATATAACTTAATGTTTGTAAATATAAATGTTATTCAAGCATATCACTGTAAACAAAAGATGCATATAATTAAATACAAAAAATGAAACTAAAATGTAATTAATTTGAAGTTGTAAAAGCTATAAATTCGTAAACATAAAAATTAATGAAAGCAAATGACTATTCATTGTCCATACATCATTTGCATTGCATATTATTTCCTAACTACTATAGGAAATCAAAGAAAAACACCAAGGCTAGTGGTTTCTCTTCCGCCTAGGCTCAGTATCTCTTGCAACCTCCTCTAAGGACTCAATTTAATCTTCAGCAATAGCTAGTCGAGTGAAGATGATGTTCAAGCTAAACCAGAACCGGTGAGCCATGGTGTAAAAATGCTAAGCCTAATCACCAACACGGTACCCTACAAAAAAAATCAATAAAGATTAGTAGAGTGTATGGAAGATGATAAAATAAGGATAGAGCATTCAGAAGAATTATCACAATATTTCCTCTCGAAGATGAGGAGTGGGTCTATTTAGAACAATATAGTCCTTAAATCATGAGCAATTCAAATTAACATATGTGATATTGGGATCCAAGTGGTACTCAAAAGGCATCCGTCCTATATCAGTGTTAGATAGTATGGGAGCAATGTGAGGTGTTGCAAACATACTAGTAGAATGTGACTCGATATAAAGGTTCTGAACAGCAGGAGGGGACCATATAGAATGGGTCTAGCCAAGTCTAACCTATTGGGGTATGAGAGAAACCCTACAGTATGCATTATATCCTAATTAAAAATGGTGAACTATTGAGTGGACAATCCACCAAAGAGAGCATCAACACCATGAATTCTCATCTAATCTTGCATATCAACTAGAGGGAAAAACAAGTACAATCCGCTCCTTTATGGAGTGTTGGCGCATGATTTGCACACCCAAGTAATATACCCTAAGCTGAGTAGTATGTAAGACAAGTCTACGCCATGAAAGGATTATAACTCTGACTAGTGAGGCTAATGGCTTAGCAATCCTCATAAAAATAAGGGGTCTAGGTAATTTATCCAAAATTCGGTCAGTGAAGTCAATTGAAATAGACAAGCAGAATAATATAAAAAGAAGGAAAGACTCACATCATCAACACTAAACTGGCAAAAATGAAACCGTAATGTACCAAACAATGGCATATCCTCATCTACCCAAATACTACTGCTCCATCTAACTCCAATCGAGTAAGCTATAAGAAATGGGTCCCTCAGCATGGGATTGGTGTAGCAAAGGTACTAATAGGCCTAAATTTGCACCAAAAGGAAATCATGGTGAATGGAAGACACATATAAGGTAAAAGAACAAAATAAGGATAGAGAAGTACCTCCCAAATGACATAAGTACCGCCCAAGGAAGAGCATATCCTCTGAGATAGCTCACCTATCTCCTAATATATTGTGCTAAGCGCTGCTCCTCCATAGTCATATGTGTTGACCATGGAAAGATCCTAGATAATCCAGAGGATGCCCAGATCCATACTATCACGTAATGAATACCAAAAGTTGCACCCACATATCAATAGAAGTACAAATTAGGCCAGCTGATAAGCCAATGGGCCAAGTAGATTCATCATAAGACCGATGACGTGGTTGAGCAACCATTGCACTAAACATATGTGAAGTTCCTTGGAGGATGGCCCCTAATCAATGTAAACACCTCTTCTTGAGAAAGGATTCTCCATTCGTCAAAACACTCCACAACTTACATACCAAACTAAATCTCGGTGATGGCTATAAGGTCGGTCAGTGTCACTGTCAACTTGCCATAAGGAAAGTGGAATGCATTGGTGCTATCCCACCATATCTCTCCCACAACCTTCAAAAGGGCAATGTTCCTATTAGATTTCCTTGATTGCCTTGCATCCTCAGAAGGATAGACTTTTGAAAAGGGCCAAGTAAGCATAAAAGTATCATACATCATTTCAATATGCTTTAGCATGCTAACTGCACTTTCCGAGATGAAAGGCACGAGAAAGGGGTATTTTGGTAATTTTCTAGGTCATAGAAGAAACAAGTGCAATTTTCAGGAAAATCCTCATTAAAGGTAAGTAAAAATCATGTTCTGCCAGTTAAATATGATTTTTTATTCTAATTTGACTTTATGTGACAAAAATACGAGAAAGGACTTTCATAATTTTGCAAGTTTCAATCGATGCAGTGTTTCATGTCAAAATATCAAGAAATGATGAAGAATGAAGAAAATGAAAGTCCTTTTTTAGCACCATTCAAATGGGCATTTCAGGACCATTTTTTAGCCTTCTAAAGCAAAGCGACCGTAATTGTACCCTCTATATGATGGTACAGTAAGATTAGTAGAAATTGATAAATATTACATGCAATTGCATAAATTGACCATAAAATCGTCGAAAATTTAGCAAAAAGCAGAGCAGTAGATTCCAATCAAGTATATACTTCTTCTTTTTGATAAAAAAAAAGATAAAAATAACTCCCTATCCTGACAAACTGAATTTTAATCCATAGTTCACTGCCACTATCCCTACCTCAGAAATCGAGAACACTATAATGGGGGGGAGGGGGGGGGGGGGGGGGGGGGCAGTTGTGAACCCAAATCAAGGTAGAATTTGTCTGGTCACACTCTCAAGCCACCACCAATCAAGCCATTAAGAAGAAAGGTAAGAAAACCCTAATTTTCTCTTATTTTATGTTTTCCAATTTTTCTTTCTTTAATTTAGACTTGTTTCCCTAATTTTGAGAATCGACCTTTGGTTTTTAGAATTAAAGTTAAATTAGCTCTTTTTGCCCTAATTTTAAGAACTATCATTTGGCCCTTAAAATTAATCTAGTAATTAATTAATAAAATAAATTTCTAAATTAAGGTTTCATCCAGTTGAGACTAAAATAATTTTCTAAATTAGAATTTCATCTAGTTGAGCCTAAAATAGTTTTCTAAATTTTTATCCAGTTGAGCCTAAAATAATTTTTAAAGTACAGTTTCATCAAGTTGAGCCTAAAATCATTTTCTAAATTTTTAGGGTTTCATCTAGTCGAACCTAAAATTATTTTTTAAACTTGGAGATTCATCCAGTTGAACCTAAGATTATTTTCTAATTTAGGGTTTCATTCAGTTAAACCCAAAATCAATTTTAGTTTTAGAGATTCGTCCAGTTGAACCTAAAATTAATTTAAACTTAGGCTTATCAAGTTGAATCTAATTTCCACATGTAGACTTAGGGTTTTATCAAGTTGAAACCTAAAATTAATATAGGCTTAGGCTCACCTATCTTAGGTTAAAAATCTCCATTTTGAGCTCAAAACCAATAATTGCAAGATGGTTAGAGCTGTATGGGCTTTGATTCCTATTTAAATGGCATATACAAGCCTACTTGAAATTTCACTCCAAGTATCAAGTTTACTTTGTAAAATAAATGTTTCCCTTAAATCTTTAGTCTTTTGTTGTGAATATTACTGTTAATAAAAAAACTATCCCTTTGAGAAAACACAAGTCACCTGAAGTTTTATATGACCGGGACACACCTAAAGAGTCAATTAAAACAAGTAGTTCTTAATCACAAGTCAGCAACAATAGTTGGGGAATATGTGCTCAACTTAAAATCCATAAGGCTAGACTTAAGATCCCCTTATTCTTAGTTTTGAAATGTAAAATTTAATTTGATTTCTATTTTTTACCTTATTATCCTGTTATGTATGGATGCATAAGTTTTGTTTAATTTATCACTTCATAGTATAACTATCATATCATGAAATTTATTTTGTAAGTTCATATTTAATCAAAGCCAAACTCTTTTTACTTAAAATAAGCCCAAACTTAGCCCTTAAATCCATCCTTTGTTTCGAGGTTAGTAATTTGTTTCTTGGGATAATGTTGGAGTCAATTTAGAGTTTTCTTAAATTTTCCCTTTTTTAAATGAATTTGAGTGGCAACCTATATTTTTTGAACTGAGTAAAGCCAACAAAGGCAGAGTGACCTCAGTACTTTTTATGAGATTTAGTCTAATTTTTCAATACCTTGGTTCACATCCTTGCATGCCGGGCTGAAAGGTGAAGCTCGGGCTGAGGCCTCAAACTATACAAGGTAAACTCAACCAATTTGAAAGAAATAAAGTATGAGAGCTAGTTTTTAGACCCAAGGACTATCCTATTATTAGAAGTAAATGGGTGCATAGGAACAACTAGATGAGCATGGACTCATCACTATAAACAAGGCCCAATTGGTTACCAAGGGCTATAACTAAGAGGAAGGCATTGACTATGATGAGACATTTGCTCGCATGGCTAGATTAGAAGTTATTAGGATTCTCTTAGCTTTTGCATGTCATAGGAATTTTAAATGGATGTTAAAAGTGTATTTTTTAAATGGTTTTATTAATGAAGAAATCTATGTTAAACCACCTCCAGGTTTTGAAGACTATAGACTTCTAAATCATGTTTTCAAACTCACTAAAGCCTTATATAGTTTGAAATAAGCTTCAAGAGCTTGGTATAAAAGACTTAGTTCGTATCTTTAAGAAAATAGTTTTTTAAAAGGAAAAGTTGATACAAAAAGATGAAAAAGTTGCATGATCTTTTAATTGTAAAAATTTACATTAATGACATTTAAGAATGTACATGGGTGGGTTGGGCTGGGTTTACCCTAGCCCGAGGCCCGACCTAAGTACACTTCTGGCCAAATAATTTGGCCCGTAGCTCGACCCTAGCTAGAACGGGTCGGGCTCCTTCGGGCTAGTCAGGCCAACAAGATTTTTTTTATTTGTATTTTCTTCTTTTCTTTGTTTTAAAAAAAAATTTACAATACATATTGAATAAATGCAATATATACATATTACATATATATGCAATATCATATATATGCAGTATGTACACTGCATATATATGTAGTGTACATACTGCATATATATTAATTATATTATTTTATGTATTAATTAATTATATAAAATATAATTTATTTTATAATATATATTATATAATATTATATAAATAATATTATATATTATAAAAAATATTATATATAGTAAATATAATATCTCGGGTTGGGCATGGCCAGGTTGGCTCGAGGTCAATTACCTCGGGCCCGAGCCTGACCTGAGACCCTTGAGCTTCAAATGAAAAGCCTAAGGCTCAGCCCGTAACTTTTAAAACTGGCCCAACCTGGTCAGGTCAAGCCAGGTTGGGTCGAGTTGCTCGAGTTGATGAGTTTCATGAACACCCGTAATGACATTATATTTTATGCTCCTAATGAGACCATATGCCAAGAGTTTGCTTCTTGTATGACTATGAAATTTAAAATGAATGGGTAAGCTTAAATTCTTCCTTGGCCTACAAATTAAGTAATACAATGATGGTATCTTCATTAACCAATCCAAGTACAACAAAGAGCTTCTCAAGAAGTTTGGTAAGGATGGTCACAAAGTGAAAAAGACACCGATGAGCACATCCTTGAAGTTGGACAAGGATGAAAGTGGTAAGAAAGTATATGAGTATAAATATAGAGGTATTATCGGCTCCCTACTTTACTTTACTACTTCTAAGCCTGATATAATGTATATTGTTTGCCTATGTACTAAGTTTCAATCTAGCACTAGAGAGTCTCATTTGAATGCCACTAAAAGGATTTTGAAATATTTAAGTGGAATATTGCATTTAAGACTTTGGTATCCTAGGTACACATAATTTGATATATTAGGATATTCGGTTGCTAATTTTACCGGTAGCCTATTAGAGAGGAAGTCCACAACCGGGACATACCATTTTCTTTGTGATTGTCTAGTTTTTTAGTTTAGCAATAAAAAAGTTTTGGTTGCTCTATCTACTATGGAAGCTAAATATGTAGCAATTCTTCTTTCGTTGGAAGCTAATCCTTTGGATGAAACAATAATTGCTAGATTATAATAAGATGTTTAATCATATTCCCATCAAATGTGATAACACTAGTGCTACTAATTTATCCAATGATCTTATCCAACATTCTAGGTCATAATATATTGGCATTAGATATCACTTTTAAAGAGAAAATGTTCAAAACCACAATGTTCATATGTTGTTTTGGAATTCATTAATACTTAAAATCAATTGCGAATATTTTTACAAAACCTCTGATTGAAGAAAGATTAAATTTCATAAAGAAAAATCTTGGGAAGCTTGATGGAAGCACCCTAATTTGAAATGTTGCATTTGCTTGGCATTTGCATTATCATATGCATTTTTACTTGTTTTATGATATTTTGTTGCAATCTTGTTTAAATTCTCTTGATGTGTGTTTAGTGCTCTTGATGAAATTGATTTTTTTTTGTTTGTTGATGAAAAGTTGGATGAATTTGAATTACATGTGAAACTTAAATTTTTACATGAACAAATTCTTCAACTTTACCCATTTTGATCATTGCAACTGAAGTCCATCATCAAGAACCTTGTTTTTCAAATTTTCTTAAAATTTTAAGTGTATCATTGTCTCTTAAGTGCTTATATGGTCGTATGAACAATGACTTGATAGAGGTATTGGATGAAGTTGCCACACAGTTGAACATTAGCTTGAACGATCACAACAATTCAAAATTTTTGGATCATTATCTAATAAAACAGCCTTGAGCGGTGCTCACCCATTATCATAGTCACGAGACTAGTTTCGCAGTTGGACATCTTGTTGAGGGGTAGCACACAACTAATTACTCCTAAAAAATATAAATGTTGAAAAATGTGCCATTTTCTGCCAGTTTTGCACCTAAGGGTTACAAAACGGCTAGTTTTTTTTTATGTTGGCTTATAATAACTATATTTTTTAGTTTAAAAACACTTTTTCAACTCATTAATTACCTCTCTTGATCTCAAACTCTCCAAAACCTTCTAAACTCTAATTCTTGGCTTTTGAAGAACACAACAACAATTTCTCTTTCATTCTACATTTCTTTAATGTTTAGTTTTTTTATGTTGTTTTTGGAATCAATGGCACCCAAGACCAAGGCTATCAAGAAAAAGAAAATGACTCCAGTTGAGAAAGGGATAGGTATTATGTTTAGGGAGACTCAACCCCGAGGTCACCCTTCATCTCCTCCACCAAACCAGAGGGGGGAAAAGATTCATAAACTAAATTGAGCTAATGACTTAGAAAAAAACCAAATATTACATACTCAGAAAGAAAAAGCTAGAAGCCACCAAAATGCAAAGTGAAGGGATGCCCATAACCCTAGGTGTGAAATATATGGGTTCTTGGATAAACTTGGGTGGAGAAAACTAGCATTTCCAAATGAGCTAGGATACCCAAGCCTAACTAGAGAATTTCTTATGACTCTTAGGATTGAGAAAAGCCATAATACTGACATTGGATTTTATGGAGTCTACTTTTGTCTCTTTAACAAAAGTTTTCTCTATCCCTTACCCAAATTGCTTTAATTTGAAGATTCCAAATAGTTGGAACCTTCTTATACACTGAAAATGACTACCTATTGAAAGTTATTTTTTATTTTGGAAATAAATTTCTATAGAAATGGAATATATGACAACAGAATCTCCAAAGTTATTCACTTCAAAGAAGTGATGGCAATGAAAAAGTTACACAACATGACTTCTTGTATACCATGCTTCATGTTGTAGAGGTATAAATTATCTTTTTCTCATTGATGTTTTTCTCCATCTGTGAATACTCGAATTTTGATGCTCGGAAAACCGATTTTCTCAGACTATAGAAGACCAAGCCGGACCGGAGGTCCACGGTAAAGTTCACCGAAGGTATGTCTCCATGGTACTTGAAATGTCCGGAATGACGCAAGGATCACGGATATAGTCTCGGAATAATTTTTGGAGGTCCATAGCTCCCGGAAAATTAGTTTGAACGAAAATCTTGCCAGCTTTTTTTTTTGGCTCGGAAACCGAGGTCAGCGGTCTGACCGCTGACCACAGCGGGCGGTTAGACCGCCGAACCCGGCGGTTCGACCGCGGCGGTCAGACCGCCGCCGGTCTATTTTTCCTGTTTTTCCGGGCTGTCACTTCTACGGCGGTCCGACCGCCGTCCAGCCCGAAATTTGTCTATAAAATGATGCTAAATTTTCAGAAAGAGGGTTCGGTTTTACTCGGGTGGGCCTCGTGCTGTCGAATTCTCTATTTTCACACGCTTAAGAACTCTTATTTGACTCTTATTTGTAACTTCTAACCTTGTGTTACACGAAGCAAGGATCATATTCCAAGAAAACAAGATCTGGAACTTAGAAGTGGGAAAATTGTGAACAAGGTAATATCCTAATTCATTATTTGTTAATTCGAGCATATCTTAAGCATTCCACCTTCTTCTTAATTTCTTTTGGTCAAAGGCCTAATCTTTTTAGGTCTAAGGCCTAGTTAACTAATCAACCAATATCTCGGCATTAAGCCACGAATGAATTAATCTTTTGGCAATGGAGCCTAAATTGCATTCTTTTGGTACAAAGTACCTAAATTTCACAATGTTGCACTAAGTGCTGAATCTTATAATTTTGGTAAAAAGCCTGACAAATGCACGGAGCATACACACACACATGCATGAAGCATAATCTTTATCGCCTTTAAATAGGCTTTTCTGAACTACATGGGCTTTGATCTCTCATAAAAACGAGAGTATGTAGGCATATTTGGGATTCACCCCAAATAGCAAGTCCACAATTTACTAACAATCTGTTCTTCTTCCTTCCTGTTTTCTTTTTAGATTCAATTCTTATTTGGCAAATTAATCAAATACATGACATAGTCCCCGAATCCTCCTTGGGTTCGTATATTAGAAACCTTTACATTGGATGCATTAATTGGAGTCAAACAAGGGTTTTCTTAGTTTTTCCCTTTGAACAGAAAAAAAAAACTGAGTGGCGACTCCTAACAACGAGTGAACGTTCATCCGAATCCTTTTCGGGTGGAATCCGAGGTTCACAGATTGGCGACTCCACTGGGGACCATAAAAATGATTTATGGGGTTCTAGTGGACTACTATTGCTTATTTGGTTAATTTGACACTAGGGACCATGAAAATGATTTATGGGATCCTAGTAGACTACTACTGTTTATTTGATTAACTTGCCCTTCTTTAGGGTATTTTTATTTATTTTGCAGGGTACCTTAGCAATGGTTGTCCTTTCTTTAAGGACATTAGAATTGAAAATTGACTAAAAGAATCTTTCTGGGGACCATAAAAAAATAATAATAAAATAAAAAAAATAATAATAAAAATAATTTATGGGATCCTAGTAGACTATCATTATTCATTTAACTGATTTGCCCTTCTTTAGGGTACTTTTATTCATTTTGCAGGGTACATTAGCAATATATATCCCCTCCTTGGGGATATTGGATTGAAAATTGACAAAAGGAATCTTTTTCCTTTAATGGACCCCTTGTTTGATTAATTGTGCATTTATGTTGTCATTTAGAGAATCTTTTTCTCTTGCATCATATGGGGGAATTCTTTTCCTCCATTGCATAAAAAAATTGTTTTCAAATGAATTTCTTCTCTTTCTGTTCAAAATGCTGAGTCTGGATAGCAAGTAGCGCTGACCGGCAGGTCTCTTTGATTATGCCGGCGGACAGCCAAAGCGTCCTCCCTGTTGTCGCAAACCATTCCAATCCTTTTGGAGTGGCCCATGAGTAATCGTACTGTTGGACCCACGCGAAACTCCTTGTTTCACATGTGGTTAGGTATATCTTACTCAAGACTCAAGGGTCCCTACTATAAGCCATTTCTCTATTTTCATGAACAATAGAACCTTCCCTTATGTTGTATGTACCCAATGATAGTGCCACATTCCATTAAAATGAATTATGATGTGATGAGGTGCATTCATGCAACATGACAACATTATTTTGGGGGAAAATCTTTTGGGGAAAACTTTTGATGTATATAACTAGACCAAGAGTTTTTCCTATCCTACACACTACCCTGATCTCTTGCCCTTAACCTTTTCAGGTATCTACCATCCGTGTGCCTTCACCCACACAAGCTACACCAACTCCAACTGTGCAATCACCCACAAGTCCTACTACCCCAATTTCACCAACTGCTCCAATTACTCAAATGGCTACTATTGAACAGATTAAGGCCTTGCTAGATGGACAGGTTAAAGAAATTGAAGCTAGGATGCAAGAGAGAATTGATGAAGCTTTGGCTGCCCAAAGGGTAGCCATCCTGGCTGAATTGGGAGGGGCACCAAAGACAGCCTCTACTCCTGGAAATTTAAGAAAGGAACCCATTGTGGGGCAAACTAGTACCCCCATGACTGCTCAGAACAATACCCCTGTCATCAATTTGGAGGATCCACCCTCTAAGAATGAAACTGATGAACTGAAAAAGAAACTTGAATTGCTTGAAAGGTCAATCACTGCCATGAAAACTCATAAAGAGGTGGTAGACATGGATTCCTTATCCTTGTTTTCCCAAGCTAGATTGCCTCCAAAATTCAAGATGCCTGGGATGGACAGATTTGATGGGACCACTTGCCCTAAAACCCATTTGAAGATGTATGTGGGGGCCTTGAGCCCTTGGGGTTTAAATGATGAGCTCTTTGCTCAACTCTTTCAACAATCCTTGACTGGGGCCGCCCTAAAATGGTTTGTAAGCCTGGACCGTGCTAAGATTAAGACCTGGAAAGACATCTGCAATGCATTTAACACTCAATACCACTACAATATTGAGGTAGATGTCACTAGAAGGGAGCTTGAGACCACTAAACAAAATAACAATGAACCCTTCTCCTCGTTCCTTATGAGGTGGAGGGCGAAGGCTGCCCAAATGATCAATCGCCCTTCAGAACATGAGCAGATTGATATTATAATAAGGAATTTAAGGCCTACATATCAAGCTCAACTGCAAACCCAATACCTACCTACTTTCAAATCGCTCATTGCGACTGCAACTAAGGTAGAAGACTTGATACAATTGGGTAAGATAGTAGATGAGGGAGCTACTTCGAAGTATAAGAAACAGGGCCAAGCTACTTCCTCAAGCAAGGTCAATGAAGTGGCCAATATTGCCCATGCGAATCCTTTACGTGTGGGCAATCTTGGGCAGAGAAATCAGCCAAGAAGGCAATATACCGACCTTGGGGTGCCCCTTCATCTAGTGTTTAAAAAGGCCGTGGAAGGGAAGTATTTGAAGCCTTTGGACCCAAGGCCACCTCCAAACCCATTACCCTCCAGTTATAAGGCCAATGAGTATTGTGAATACCACCAAGGAAAAGGGCATAGAACAGATGCTTGCTGGACTCTGAAAAACCGCATCCAGGATTTGGTGGATAGGGGTGACATCATTCCTCTCAGGAGTCAACCGAACATTAATATTAACCCTTTGCCTAATCATTCCATCCACGCCATCACTGTGGAAGAAGAGTTGTTTGATCCTTTCAAACTTATCTTAGAAATGAATGAAGTGTGTGTGTTGGATTTGAATGACCTTGCTGAAGAGGTCGACGCTTTGATAAGAAGCGGAAGGCAATATCAGCCACTCGACTTGGGAAAAGCCCCAACAACCTCAAATCACCCCCATAAGAAGACACCAGAGCCAAAAGAAGACCCTATCCTCTCTCAGCTTAAGCAAACTCAAGCTAGGGTATCAATTTGGGAGCTCCTTGCTTCCTCATTCCCACACCGTCAGGCTCTCA
Organism: Garcia nutans; assembly: GCA_947685225.1. Lineage (NCBI taxonomy): Eukaryota > Viridiplantae > Streptophyta > Magnoliopsida > Malpighiales > Euphorbiaceae > Garcia > Garcia nutans. The sequence goes on from CANTUV010000007.1 coordinate 54,527,202, forward strand.
GCGAAGCTTTAAGTCAACTTGATACATCAGTGGACACAAGCCCAGAAGCTTTGGTGGCCACTTTGACTCAATCAACCAAGGCATTGAGTATCCGATTTTCTGATACAGACCTACCAGAAGATGGCAGTAAACACAATGATGCTCTATACATCACCATACAAACTGGGGGAAAGACTGTTCCCATGGTTCTCATTGATAATGGGTCAGCCTTAAATGTATGTCCCTTGAAGGTAGCAAGCTGTCTGGGGTTGGAGGCTACAGATCTTACACCTTCTGATCAGATTGTTAGAGCATATGATAACACTCGAAGAGAAATTTTGGGTGTTGCCACTCTGGAAATTGCTATTGGGCCGGTGAAAATGAGAGTGCCCTTCCAAGTCATTGATGTACCCGCGAGCTTTAATCTCCTCCTTGGAAGGCCATGAATTCATTAGAATAATGCTGTCCCTTCTTCATTACATCAAAAACTTAAGTTCCCTTTTGAAGGAAAAATCATCACTATCAAAGGTGACACCTGTGAAATCAACAAGAGAACCATGGATCAGTCTCTCTTTGAGGTTGTTCCTGGCGAAACCGCCATGACCTTGACTGGTTTCCATTATGATACAGTCCAATGCATTGAAGGAGAAAAACCCAAAGGGCCATTTATCTTATATGATTTTGGAGAGGTCCAAATCAATTGCCTGGTGGGAATGATGCTAAGGGTAGGTCTGCTGCCTGGAATGGAAATGATAAAGTCTGGGAGAAAAACACTCGTAGTGCGGCCATGGGAAGAACCTGAGAATAAGGGAACTTTTGGCCTGGGGTACAAACCCACAGATGAGGAGATAGAAGAGTTTGAGCATGGAAGGAAGAAAAGGAAGAATTGGGGGGCGAGAAGCCTCAAAATGCGCCCTTATTTTAGAACTCTGAATGGGCACTTCTGCAAACCTGGAAAAGCAGTTCCTTACTGTGGTTTTCAGGAACCACTCTATTCTCCCATGACTGGAAAGAAGCTACCGGGTTTTGAGATGTTCGATGATGTTTTGACCATAAAGGAAGAGGAACCAGAACCTATAACTGGCTCACAAGTGGAGGATTTCATGCAGCCTAGTCTCTTTGATGAGGTTGCTATGATAACCAATGTCGAAGACAAAAGGGACCTCACGAAGCTGATCAAGACAACAGATGGACCACTGATGAACGGGTATACCGAGGAGGGACAACAGCTATGATCAAACCTAGTCCTGTGTCACACCCCGAACCTGAGTCTTGTATCGAGTCAAATCTCGAGTCAAACACTGAGTCAGAGTCTAGTTCTGAGTCTTTCTCAGCTTCAGGAATAGAAAACCCTGATGTCGAATATGATGTAACTCTGGGGAATGACTCCGCCATTATTAATGAAACTGTTCAAGTTCTTGGTTACCCTGTGTCTTTTGCTTTCCAAGTATTATCTAGCAAAAATGAAATAGATGAAATAAAATAAATAAATGAAAAAATAATGATTGGCAAAGAAAATGAACATACATACATTGCATATGATTGTGTGAATAAGGAACAGGTTGTTGAGTGCATCAAAAGATATGTCGACTGCTTCATGTGGAAGGCAAGTGATGTCACAGGAATAGACCCAGCCATAGTAGTTCATAAGATTCCACTATACCCAGATGCGAAGCCGGTTAAGCAGAAATTGAGAAGAATGAAGCCTGAATGGTCTTTGAAAATTAAAGAGGAGGTTGCCAAGCAACTGGACAATAAGTTCATAGAACCAATTGCCTACCCTTCCTAGTTAGCAAACATTGTGCCAGTCCCGAAGAAAGATGGAAAGGTCAGGATGTGTGTTGACTATAGAGATTTGAGTAAGGCCTGTCCCAAGGACGATTTTCCACTACCACACATCGATTTGCTGATAGACAGGATGGCTGGGCATATGATGGTTTCCATGACTGACCTCGCGGTTGGGTACAATCAGATCCTAGTGCACCCACCAGACAAAGAGAAGACAGCTTTCATTACAGAATGGGGCACTTTCTGCTACAGGGTTATGCCTTTTGGGTTGATAAATGCAGGGGCTACCTACCAAAGGATGGCGACAACAGTCTTTCATGACATGATTCACAAAGAAGTAGAAGTGTATGTTAATTATATGATTGTTAAGTCAAAATCTCCAGAAGAACACGTTGAAGCACTTGAGAAGTTCTTCCTTAGACTTCGCAAGTACAATTTGAAGCTTAATCCTGCAAAGTGCCTATTTGGAGCAACATCAGGCTTATTTTTGGGTATTTGGTCAGCAAGAGAGGAATAGAAGTTGATCCAGCAAAGTCAAAGGCTATTCTGAAAATGCCTCCGCCAAGAACAAAAAAAGAGATTCGAGGCTTGCTAGGTAGATTACAGTATATCAGTCGATTCATATCGCTATTGGCAGAGACTTGTGGTCCAATCTTTAAGCTACTAAGGAAAGGTGCTTCACAAGAATGGAATGAAGACTGCCAAAAGGCCTTCGACAAGATCAAAGAATACTTGTTAAGTCCACCAATTCTACAACCTCCCAGAATGGGAAAGCCTCTGCTCTTGTATTTGTCTGTAACAGATGAAGCCATGGGTGCAATGCTAGCTCAAAAAGCCGAAAGTACAAAAGTGGAAAATGCAATTTACTACCTCAGCAAAAGGATGCTGGACTATGAGTTAAAGTATAACAAGATTGAGAAGTTGTGTTTAGCATTGTATTGGGCTTGCACAAAGTTACAACACTACTTATCTTCTTACACTACTTGTGTCGTCGCAGAACAGAGTCCCTTGAAATTCCTTATGGAGAGGCCTGTTTTGGACAGCAAAATGGCTAAGTGGGTGTCAACATTGGCAGCCTTTGACTTAAAATTCATTCAAAGGAAAGCTGTGAAAGGTGGAGCAATAGCTGACCAATTAGCAGAATTACCCGTAAAAGACGAAATGCGAGAAATGGGTTTCCCTGACGAAGACCTCTTGAATGTGGAAAGGAGTATTTGGGAGATGAATTTTGATGGGGCATCCAATTATCATGGAAATGGAATTGGAATTGTGTTCAAAACTCCTTGTGGAGAATACATTCCCTTTGCTGTTAAACTTGACTTTAGCTGCACAAACAATGAAGCGGAATATGAAGCTTGCATCAATGGGCTCGAAGCCGCCCTGGGATTGGGGATTAAGAACCTAAAGGTCTATGGTGATTCTATTTTAATAGTATCACAAGCTTTAAGGAAATGGAAGATAAGAGAAGAGCGTTTGGTTCCTTACCTACAACGCCTTGATCATTTGGCACAACAATTCGATGATCTGTCCTTCGAATATCTCCCAAGAACAAAGAATCAGTTTGCTGATGCCCTGGCTACTTTAGCTTCCATGATCAATATCAAGGAGGGGAAAGCCATTCGTCCATTGAAAGTTCAGCTTCAGAAACAACCTACCCACATGATGCATTTGGCCGATGGAAAACCATGGTTCTGGGATATCAAGACTTATCTCAAGGATGGAAGTTATCCGGAGGGATCATCAAGGGTTGATCAGAGGGCCATAAGGCAGCTAGCCACAGGTTACATTCTTAATGGAGATATCCTCTACAGGAGGATTTGGAATGGAATGCACCTAAGGTGTGTGAATGAGGCTAAGCAGATAATGGAAATGGTACATGGTGGCGAATCAGGGCCACACATGTATGGAATCGCCTTGGCTCAAAAAATTGCCAATCTAGGATATTATTGGTCCACCATGAATGCAGACTGCGTGGCATTTGTGCAAGAATGCCATCAGTGTCATATATTTGCTAAGTTGCAGAAGCAACCTCCCGTTGCTCTGAATCCAATCACCTCTCCATGGCCCTTTGCTACTTGGGGAATAGATATAATTGGCAAAATGCATCCAAAAGCCTTGAATGGACATCAGTTTATCTTGGTAGTGGTGGATTACTTCACGAAGTGGGTTGAAGCAGCTTCCTATGCTGAATTAAACGCCAAAAAGACAGCACAGTTTGTCCGAACCAACATCCTTTGTCGGTACGGAATGCCATTTGAGATTATCACTGATAATGGAACTCATTTCCAAGAAGAATTTGCTAAGCTCTTGAAGGATAAGAATGTCCAGCATCATAAGTCCTCTCCTTATAGACCTCAAACAAATGGAGCTGTAGAAGCAGCGAACAAGTCTATAAAGGTGATCATACAAAAAATGATCAAGGAACATAGGCGTTGGCATGAGAAGTTACCGCTGGCTTTGTGGGGCCATAGAACATCAATTAGAACTCCTACTGGGGCAACCCCGTACTCCTTGGTGTATGGAATGGAAGCAGTACTCCCCATTGAACTGGAAGTTCAATCGGCGAGGATGATTCAAGAAAGTCAGATAAATGAGGCTGAATGGATCAGCAATTATCATCATCAGTTGTTGGGTTTGGATGAAAAAAGACTTCAAGCTCTACATCGGATTCAAGGGTATCAGAGGCGAATGGCCAGACATTTCAACAAAAAGGTCAAAGATCAAAAGTTGGAAGAAGGTTGTTTGGTCCTGAAAGAGATCAAAACACCTATTACAGATCCTCGTGGGAAGTTTCGTCCTCTTTGGGCGGGACCCTACATTTTGAAGAAAATACTTTCTGGCGGAGCCGTCATCTTGTCTGATTTGGATGGTCTGGAGTTCACAAACCCATGCAATCTGGATCAATTAAAGAAATATTATGTATAATCATGCATTGTAAGGAACTACATTAGACCTGATTCTCGCAAACTAATTCGAGATATGTAGGCAGCTCTCCTTGAGCACGGTCTAAATTTTAATGAAAACCATTGATTCATTTTTCTTTTGCCAACATAAAAAAAATCCCGCTAAGTTGAAAACCCGCAAAGGGCGGCTTAGGCAAGAATTGGTAAGAGCTCGCTAAGTTGAAAATCCGAAAGGACGGCTTAGGCAAAAATTAGAGCAAATAAATAAAGTAGATAATGCTTGGAAAGCAAAAAAAAAAAGGTCATTCATTAAGAATCCTTCATTACAAAAAAGAATCTTTCATTACAAAAAGAGTCGGTCATTACAAAAAAAGAGTCAGTCGGTTCATCAAAAAAGTCAGGCTACAAGTCCTATACATTCAAAGAACTAAAAAAGGTACAAACAACCCAAAAAGCAGACAATGGAGTCACCCTGGGATCTAAATCCTACGCCTCCTACGCGGGGCAGAGTCTTCGGTGTCTTCCTTAGTTCCGGAGCTCTCTGCGACATCTATCTTCTCCTCGCTAAGAGGAACCACCTCCTCTCCCTCCAGCTCCTGCAGCAAGGCATACCTCCTGGGTTTTTCAACGGGCCAAACTTCAGCTATAAACCAGGTCCTATACTCTGGAGTAGGCTGAACAAGGGAAGGCTCAGCAAAAGGCCTGATCATCTGATGGTCTCTGACCCAAGTCTGTAGAACAACTCGAGTAACTCCAGGAGTAATAGGGGAAGCAATGGTAAGCCCAACAGGAAGGGGAACCCTCTGATCAATCCCCATCTGTCTGAGGACCCGAGAAGCACTATACCATGTGCTATGAGTGAAACCAAGGAGATAGACATGGTTGTGCATTGCATTTGCCTCCATGAAGCGAGGAATTCTGTACTAAGGGATGAACCATAGCAATTCTTCTGGTCCAAGCTCAAACAACCAGATAACCCACTTAGCCATGGAGGGAAAAGAAATCTGGATTCTCCTGGTGCGGTACTGAGAAGGGTTATAAGTCAAGGCATTGGGAGCGGCAACCACTCGGAGATGGTCTCTCAGCAAAACCTAAAAAAATAGATCCTTTCTATTTACAAGGAAAAAAAGAGATGATGAATTAAGATAAAACAACAGGTATAACAAGATTACCTGAAGAATGATCGGGGTAACAGTCCAATTTTCAAACCCGAGTGCAGTTCTGTCCAGGCTCTGAATAGTCTCAGCCAGAATCATACCGCCAATACAATTAAGCTCTTCCATCTGCCTAACCATGGGGCAAAGCTTCAAATCTCCAAAGCCAGGATCACGGTTGAAAAGAAACCCGGCTAACAGGCAGAAAACAAAAGCTCACATTCTGTGTTTTAGTTGAACTTCATCTTCAAAATCAGCGGTCAGGAATTCATCAATCAGAGGAAGTAGCATCGCCTTACTCCCATCCATGATCATAGCTTGAGCTTGAGGCCTTGTAAAATTAAAAAGCCTCTGAAAGGACCCCACATAGCCGATTTGAACCTCATGCCTTACAAGAGGGGCATTTGGATCACATCCAACAATTGAACAGAATTCCTCAAAAAGAGGACACATCTCTTCCATCCGAGCACCAAATCTGAAAACGTGTGCTTGAGGATCCCAAAATCTGATGCAAGCATGCAAAAAATCCCAATCCACAGCTACACCTCTAAGGGTAGTAACAGCTTTCAATCCGTACCTTCCCATGTTGATCCTTTCAACGTTATGGAGGCTTTTGGTCCAGTTATGCATCACGTGGTTAAAAAGAGGGTTCATTTTTAAGAGAAAAATGAAATCTCGCAGTAAAAAATCTGATTTCTAGTCTGAAAATGCATTTCAACCTCGCTCTTTATATAGCCTTGGCCCACACGGCGGCTCAGCCGCCGGCCATGGCGGTTGACCAGCCGGCCACCAAGTTTCGACTCCTGTTTTTTTTTATGTTTTGTAAAATTTTTGTGTTTTGGCCCTGTTTAGACTCTTTTAGGTACTATTTTTGGGTTATTTCAGGGATTTATTTCTTTGAAAATAGATTTATAAAAAACGAACATCATACATACATATTTGCTGTTAATACTAACAAATTAATGCAGGTTTGTACTTAAGTTCAAATAACAGGCGGAAAACATGGAAAATACAAAGTACAGAGCAAGAATAATTCAAATACAACGAATATAATCCAAGGCAAATATGAAAAATCAGCGCCGGCCTCTCCGTCTTTGCGGCCTGTTCTGCCTCTCATAGGCAGCATCAGTCCAAGCACCTGTCAGCTCATCCGAGAAAGCAGTGATCAGTGTCGCCATTTCAGCAACTAGGCCCTCAGGTACCTGTAAAAAAAAAAGGGACAATCACAATCAATTTCTAGAGAATTTTATGAATCCTTTTCATGAAAAGTTCTAAAAGAATATACCTGAGTGATGTGAACAAGGCTCCGATAGGGTGCACTCTCCGCACTAATTGGTCAGGTCACCCAACCACCAGGTGCATGATAACGAACAGCATATGGCAGCCTCAAGTCGGCTAAAGCAAGGTCCAATTCACCTGTAGCCGCAAGGACGGATGAGGGAGGCCTCAAATGTGATGAAATGCTGCTTGCTCCAGTATGTGATGGTCCAGCCCTGAAAGCAGAAGCCTCAGCCCTAGAGGAAGAAGGTCTGTCAGCTTGCCAGCTGGAAGAGGGACGGTCTCCCGGAGTGCCAGAGGTGGGAGCCGAAGAATGGGACGACCGATGGGGTGGTATAGAATCGAACCGTGTCCCAATGTGTGGCATCAGTCGCTGAAGACAGTAGAGATCATAATCCTCCTCATCCGGGGCATAGGCCGATTCGATGGGATCACCCTCATATTGGGACGCTGTAACAGGCAGAAGCGTCACAGATAGCATATCATCAGGAGGGTCCAGAGGAGCTACACGGAAACCGACAATCTGGAAAGTCACTCTCTCAGCAAGATAATACCGTCGATACTCTGGATGGGGAAGTATGAATCGACGGTGAGTCAGGAACTGTGATCGCTGAAAGCTGTGATCTTGAGCAATCCACTCTGCCAGTGGGCTAGACACTGCTGTAAATACAACCTGTAAAAATTTATTGTGTTAGTGAATCATTTTCTCTAATACAATAAATGGGGGAAGGGGATAAAGTATTTATCGAGTTCATAGAGCAGTTGTCGAAGAACGATCTCAGCTCTCTAATGGGAAGCTTCCTCTTTGGTGCTTCTACCCTCTCTTTATACCATCTCCAAGCAATGGGAGAAAGAGGATCCGCAAGGGCAAGTGGCTCCCGAAGAAAAGGGGCGACACTAGGAAAGTACTCGTAAGCCCAAGTCTGGAAAAAATGAAGAAGATATCAGAGTCAATGTATGCAAGAAAAATGAAATGTTCTTTACATATCCTCCCAGAAGTAGTACAAGCCGCATGGGGCAATACGAGTATAGCAGAGATCTGACATGTCGTCGTACAACCTACTCAGCATCATGCCAGCCCAATCATATGTCGGAAGTCGTGTTAGGTCAAGAAGACTTTTCAGCACATTGAAACTCACTGCGTCCTTCCTGTTTGCTAAGAAGGAGCTAGCAAATAGAAGGATCAGGGTAAATCTGGCCACCTGATCAGCAGAAAGGTCACCTACCTCGTAGCCGGTATAGATGGCCGGCGCCTGCTCTATAAGCCACCTTCGCTGAATGCAGCGAGGCGCCTGGTGTCGAGGATAGTCAACCCCGATCAAAGTGACCATGTCAGATGAAGAAATGTCATGCCGCCAGTCATCATAATACTCCACCATCTCAACACCGAAGGGAATCCCAGAAATGATGTAAAAGTCGGTAGGCGTCATCGTCATCTCCCCCCAAGCAAAATGGAAGGTATCAGTAGTAGGCCACCAACGCTCGGCCAGCGTGCAAATCAAATCCCTGTGAATGTCTCTACCCGCATCTATGGTCCTCAAACGGTGGAGGAAGGCAGGTCTGATAAGATCCCCCACCGGATGCCCGGCATCGAAGATGTAAGCCGGAATAGTGCTCATGGGTCTTTCCGCGAGAGATATCCTAATCGAAGTGTCCTAGAAAAGCAGAGAGGGGAATTTTCTAATTCATTATCGCGTATATTTTGGGGGGCAAAAAAAAAATTTAAGTTCTATCCCCACCTGGGTGTGACCTCCTAAAAGATTATTTCTAAGTTCTTTACTAGAAATAATTACTGATGGCAGAACATAATGAAGCATTGTATTACTCTTGATTTATTATTAGTACATGTAAAGGAAGGATTCCTAAAATTTGTTTCTAAGTTCCTTACTAGAAATAAATAAATTTCCTAAGCATGCATACTAGGTGAGTAAAGGAGAAAACACTTACCTCATAGCAGCCGGTCCGGGAGCTGTGCTTTTCCTCCTCAAGTAAAAGATTGCAGGGAGGGAGTGGGATCTCGAAATCTTCAAAGCCGGTAAAATCCATCGTCAAAAGAAAGTTTTAAAGAAATGAAAGAAGAAGAAAGAATGAAAGCAAATGAAAATTGAATTGAAATGAACCTATTTATAAGGAAAAAGTGAAAATGCGGGTCTTTTTGCACCTCACTCAAAATTCTCGATTCTCACGACCACTGGGCCCCATAAATCATTTTTATGGACCCTAGTGGGGGGCAATTGTGAATACTCGAATTTTGATGCTCAGAAAACCGATTTTCTCAGACTGTAGAAGACCAAGCCGGACCGGAGGTCCACGGTAAAGTTCACCAAAGGTATGTCTCCATGGTACTTGAAATGTCCGGAATGACGCAAGGATCACGGATATGGTCTCGGAATAATTTTTGGAGGTCCATAGCTCCCGAAAAATCAGTTTGAACGAAAATTCTGCCAGCTTTTTTTTTTGGGCTCGGAAACCAAGGTCAGCGGTCCGACCGCTGACCACGGCGGTCGAACCGCCAAAACCAGCGGTCGGACCGCCGAACCCGGCGGTTAGACCGCCGCCGGTCTGTTTTTCCTATTTTTTCGGGTTGTCACTTCTACGGCGGTCCGACCGCCGTCCAGCCCGAAATTTGTCTATAAAATGATGCTAAATTTTCAGAAAGAGGGTTCGGTTTTTCTCAGGTGGGCCTCGTGCTATCGAATTCTCTATTTTCACACGCTTAAGAACTCTTATTTGACTCTTATTTGTAACTTCTAACCTTGTGTTACACGAAGCAAGGATCATATTCCAAGAAAACAAGATCTGGAACTTAGAAGTGGGAAAATTGTGAACAAGGTAATATCCTAATTCATTATTTGTTAATTCGAGCATATCTTAAGCATTCCACCTTCTTCTTAATTTCTTTTGGTCAAAGGCCTAATCTTTTTAGGTCTAAGGCCTAGTTAACTAATCAACCAATATCTCGGCATTAAGCCACAAATGAATTAATCTTTTGGCAATGGAGCCTAAATTGCATTCTTTTGGTACAAAGTACCTAAATTTCACAATGTTGCACTAAGTGTTGAATCTTATAATTTTGGCAAAAAGCCTGACAAATGCACGGAGCATACACACACACATGCATGAAGCATAATCTTTATCGCCTTTAAATAGGCTTTTCCGAACTACATGGGCTTTGATCTCTCATAAAAACGAGAGTATGTAGGCATATTTGGGATTCACCCCAAATAGCAAGTCCACAATTTACTAACAATCTATTCTTCTTCCTTCCTGTTTTCTTTTTAGATTCAATTCTTATTTGGCAAATTAATCAAATACATGACATAGTCCCCGAATCCTCCTTGGGTTCGTAGATTAGAAACCTTTACATTGGATGCATTAATTGGAGTCAAACAAGGGTTTTCTTAGTTTTTCCCTTTGAACAGAAAAAAAACTGAGTGGCGACTCCTAACAACGAGTGAACGTTCATCCGAATCCTTTTAGGGTGGAATCCGAGGTTCACACCATCACTCCAAATATTGATCTAGCACGTTGTTTTTTCATCCCAAATAACTCAAATCGCAAGGCACTTAGGCTTGCTCATCGAAGAAAACCTAGCAACTTTGAGAGATCTCCTTGACCCATCCACCAGTTAAATTAACCTAACCTATATTGTGAATGCTAGGTGTATTAAAAGAGTGGGGACTCACTATGAATATCCTTTCAGGAGTAAGAGTGTGATTCATAGAGAAAGGAAAAGACCTAGAGTGAATATTGTGGGAGAAGAGGGAGGTGAAGCTATGGAAGTTAAACTTGAACACCCATTTAAGCCTTCCAAGCCAACCAAAGAAAGGGAAGAGTGTTCTTCTTCTATGAATCTCATTCTCAAAGCAATTCACTCCATACAAAAATAATTTTCTCACTTCAAAAGGGATGTGAGAAAAAGGATAGCCAAATTGAACAAAAAAGTGGATCTCCTCTCCCATATACACCATGATGTTTATGAAATCCAAGGGAAGCTAGGAATCACTCAATGTGATCTTGGTGAGTGGGATGTGAGTGCACACATAGATAGCCATTTTGGAGAATCCCCTCTTTCTACTCCACCTCTTAGAGATTAAGGAGAAGATTTAGAGGAAGGAGATGAAGAGGAGATAGCTCAACCCTCCTAAATGAAAGAAAAAGAAATTTCCAAGTGATTTCAAAAATGACTCCAATTAGCCTCTTCTTTTCCTTGTTCTTTTTTATTTTTAAATATGTGATTTTTTATTCTCTTTTAATGGTACTTCATGTAATGATCTTATATTTTTTCTTTGTTTGGTTGCCATATTTGTAATGCTTAATTTATGAATGAAACTTTAATGTTTGTCATGTAGTGTCTTTGTTTCTATGTTTTCCTTATTCTTTTCATTTGTTCCGTCTTGTGTTTTGCCTTTGTCAAAGGGGGAGTAGATATATGCCTACCCTTAAGATTTTAAAGAATTTTAACTGATTCTATCTAAAAGAAAGATAAGTGGCATATACAAACTGAACTTGAACTAATTTGCATGACAAAGGGAGAGAAATACTTTATTGAGGGGAGCATATATTAAAATTATATTGTATCTCTATACATTTTACCTTTGTTTAAACCTATTGTCTTTATGAAGTTTTCTTCCATTCAATTTGATTGCCAAAGTAAAAAAGGGGCGATCGTTGGCTAATTAGTTGGATAATAAACTCTATTTTGATATTTGACAACCAATTGATAAGTGCTAATGATTCAAGCAAGTGTTTTCCTTAGGTCTTTAAGATCTATGCAACAATGTTTTGTGCGACTGCATAACAGCTTGGGAGACCGCACAAACTAAGGGAAAAGGTGAACCATAACACAATAAGAATCGTGGTCAGAGGCGAGATGAAAAAGCTGACCATTAGACAATTTACGCAACCGCACAACTTTCTGAGTGACCACTATAACATGGAAGACAACTTCAAGAACTCATGGTAGAGTTCACAATTAGAGGAACAGTGAAAGAGTTAGATGCTAAACCATTTGTGCTACTGCACAACTGCAAGAGTTTTGAAGGTAGAATCTCAACTCTTCACAGTATGGTTCACAATGAGGCTGAGCGATGGAGAGTCCTAGGCTGTGCGACCATGAGAATCCAAAATGTTTTAATCCAACGGTAAGTTTATCTGCCAATAAGGGCAAGACACATGGAAGAAGATTTTCTATGTAACAGTCATATTATCAATTGCGTAACCACACAATCTTCTGCTCCACCGCTATACTCATAAAACCTAGTGCTCGCTGACCTATCAGCGCTACGTGTACTAGTCATTAGGAGGATTCATTAGGTATATTTCAATTCTCGCGACCACCCAAAAGTCAAGACGACTGCACAACATTTCGAGCGACCGCTCAACAAGGTGTACGACTACTAGATAACTCTGACAGTATTAAATAAGAGATTTTGGTTGGTGAAGTTTGGATCTTCCACTCCTCTTCTCTAACGACTTTTTGGACTTTAGATGGCTACAAATACTTCAACAATCTTTATTTATTATAACTTTTATGAATCATATAGTTAAACTATTACAAATTAATTTCTTGAATTGCCTTACACTTAATTTTTACATTTATTGCCTTATACTTAATTTTTACATATATTGTCCTTCAGTATTGGGTGTGAGCATTAAATATCATAGTTTAAGTTTGGTTAGAGATCGAATTATGAGAATTCTCAAGCTTTGTAAAAATTCAGTGCAAACTTGCAAAATGAGTTAAACTTATAAAAACCTAAAATTAATAAAAAAAACTCAACTTGTGGTTGAGCGGATATAGGATTGTTTAATCCGATCTACTATAGATCTTCTATGTTCATTGCTTTTTCTCTACTCTTTTTATTTTTCGAAAGATTTCAATTTTTGCCTTGAAACCCTAAAAATACTAACACTCCTCCCCCTCACCAATTAATTAATAATTTATTGACAATTAAAATTTTTAAAATTTAATTTATATTTTATTAATTTAACAATCTTATAAAATATATAAATTAATATTAATTATGTGACATTAAAAATTATATATAATTAGTTATATTTATATTTACTTTAGTTAAATTAAAAATTTTAATTATATATATAATATTAAATATTAAATAATAAAATAAAATAATAAAATATTATATTATATTATTAGTAATAAATCAATTCTTACCTCCAAAATCACTTCATATTATAAAAATTGATAAAATTCAATTTGAAAAAAAAATCAAAAATCAAAAATCTTTTTAATTTTTAATATTTTCCATTCAGATATTTAAATTGATTTTAAAATATAAAGAATCTATTCTTAACCCTAGTATACAGATGCTACATTTCGCTGTAGTCTAGTCTGATTTTGTAAAGTGAGTTGAGTAGCTGTTTTCGTACAGTTGATCCATTATCTTTGGTAATTAAACTGACTTTACTAACCAATAAAAAAAACAATATTATGTTGAGGGAAAAAAGAGTAAATAAAGTGAATCATCATAAATAAACATCAGCGCAGAAATGTTCAAATGAAATTAATCTAATAGAAGACGCTATACAAATGATTTAGTTAACTAAATTTCTGGAAAAAAAAAAAGACATGAGGCTGAAGGTGAAATACTCAAGTCTACGGTGTCACACTTTGTTAGTATTTGCCACTATTCCACCATACATGCTTTTCCGACAATTCCTGCCTATATTGAAGCTCAAATGGAGAAGATAAGAGAGGCATATAAGAATCTGTTTTCCACTATTCCACCACACATGCTTTTCCGACAATTCCTGCCTATATTGAAGCTCAAATGGAGAAGATAAGAGAGGCATAAAGAACCTGAAAAACAGGTGTAAAAAGGGAGAAAAAAAAAGAAAACACACTTTTATTCAAAACAAATGATAAGCGGACTGGTTTTACATCCTTCTGTACACACTTTCATCCTCGGTTGTAAAATACATCCTAAACTGTCTGAATTCGCAAACGCCTACTCACTACAGAAATCAATTTTCAATTGAAAAATGAAAAAAACAAAAATTGCAAGCTCACAACAAACCTGTGACCATAAAGAATACCAAGAAACTAACTCAACCAAAAAGAGGGGTGAATTCATAAAGCTAGACGTTCAAACCATCGGATGGAAAAAAGAAAAACTGAGAAAATTTTTTCTGGTTTTGTCCAATCAAGAAAACAAGCTTCCTGGGAGCAGAAGCAGCTAAAAATGCACTGATGCTGTCCCTTCACTTCTGAGTTCTGAAAAACTGAGCTCCCCACTGCAGGAAGAAATAAAGTGGAGTATTTGGAATACCTAATAGCAAATTGTAGACGCAAAAAAAAAATCTTTGCAGGGAAAGAATTTGTACAGATTCTCAAATAATCTTTCTTCCACCTGCAGCATCAGCTGCAGGGAACTGAACGAAAAGCAGAGGGCATGGAGGAGGCTCAGAACAATTGAAGGGCCATTTTAAGCTTGTTCTGTTTCCATTTTGGCATCTTATAGAAGGCATACTTTGCCATCCCAAATTTCTCCCTAAACTCTGCTGATGAGAGGTAAGTCTGCAGACATTAAAGAGAAATATTTAAGAACAGTTCCATAAATGTATGCTTCAGATTTTTTTTTTTTTTTTTTTGCAGTAATTCATAGTTTACCTCTCGCTTTGTCACATCAATTTCTGTAACAGAATCCGTTGAGTTAATTTTAAGGCGCTCATATGGATATATTGGGAGCCCCTCCTCATCTTCAGCTTCACCTTCTTTAACATCTTCCTGTATGGTGAGGGATTCTATTCTGCTGGTCATAGTTTTCTCAGTATTGTTTGACTCAGGTGTTGATTTCTCAGGAGCTGGTTTCTTTACCTCAGGGCTCACTTCACAGAAGAAAAGTAGACAAATCAAATTCATGCAGCAAGTAAAACTGAGGATATAGTAGCAATTCTATTGCCTTCTTGAAGCTTGAATGATTCATACCTTTCACAGACCGCGGCATGATAACTTGTCGAGCTGGAAGTGGTTGTTCAAAAGTTGCACTTAGTGCTGCTATAGCTGCAGATTTGGAAGCCTGTTGTGCTGAATCTGGTGTCCCAGATTTCGGATAAAGTTTTCTAACAACTGGCGGTGGGGTTGAAAGGTTCCTAGCATTAGGATTTTCAAAATTAGCAGCTAGTGCATTGAAAGCTGGTGACCTGCCTCTCACACGAACTCGGTCAGGGCTGAAAGACATGCTTCTGGAGCGCTGAGATTTTTCTGGTACACTAGATGATCTTCCTCCATAGGATACAGGTGTTCTTCGTTTTGGTTTCTGATCATGCACCATTTATGCAATCAGAAACAAATCTCATAAATATGCGGATCAAGATCAAGCAACATGTAAATAGATTCTTGAATTTAATGGGAAACTACAAGATACTGGAAGCTTCTGATGGCTGTAAAAAGGTAGGTAGACCCTATGGTCTACTCACTATTTGTTTAGTCTTTATAGGAAGCAACTTGGAAGATTTCCAATCTAAAACCAGTGTATAAATAGGCAGATAGATGCAGATATAAGTCAAGTTGCATCAGGTTGAGCATTCTGTTTCTTTCAATATCTTTATACTATTATATATTATATGTAATAAATATAATTTATATACTGATATAATATATTATAAATAATATATATAATAGAGAATAAATTTAATAAATGATAAAAAAAGAGTATTTAATACAAAAAACATTAATAGGACATTAAATAGAATTTACTAAATTATAATAAAAAAATCAACAGCTAGGATACTTAAACGGCCCCGCATTGTAGTTTCAATACGAGCCTAGGACATGCTTCCAGAAAGATCAATGATTCAAGACAATATGATAAAAAAAAAAAAGGAAATATAGACAAAAAAATATGCATATGATATGGATGTAAAACTCAGAAAGGCACTACTCATGATCTTGAGAAACTTTGACAGTAATAAGAAAACATCTTACATCCAGAATTGGTGTACCCCCATTTTTTACAATTGTAAGTTTCCTTTGGAATGAGTTTCCATGCATCTGCATCCAAATGAAGATATCAAAATCTCTTACCATAATCCAAAGCCACACTAACTGCTTTACAATATTTTTTATTTAACTTACAGCAGACTTAGCAGAATCCCATGCAAAGAATCGCGTGAAGAAAGGTGGCTCACCGCCCTCCATAACAATGAATATTGGAGCTTCACGGGATAACTTTTCTAACATAAAATCACTCTCAAGAAATTTCTGTTGAAATGAGCAAAATAAACAAAAAAAAAAAAAGAAACATCAACACAGATGGTGATATTTTTATTAAATCTTTGCAAACTAATTTAAGGGCCTGTCCAAGGCAAATTTCAATGAGATTTAAGAACTCAAATGGCAAAACTGGTCAAGTAGCATCCATCTTTAATGAAATAATTCCAAGCCAAAAACAAATAGTAGTTCAGTAATTCAAGTGCAAAGCTTTAACTGTCAGGAATAAATAACATCCCTGTCAGAATATAGTAAGACCATACCTCTCCAATAGTTAAAGCATGCATTTTGTTCTTTGAGTCAACCTGTTGCCCCACCCAGACAAAGATCTCAGAGTGACAATCTAAAATGAATATATCTTCAGTCATCAAATCATCCTGGGTAAAGTTGTATATCTCAGTCACCTACACACAGCAGACACAAGTTAAAAACCACAAGGGATACTTTTGAAAACAGGCATGAATTGGAATAGAAGGAAATAATAAACTAAAAGAAAACATACCTTCAGCTTGCCTGCAGGTCGTCATGCATTTTGACAACAATTAAAACCATTAGATAAAGATAAAGGATCAGTGATCAGATTATACAATTTTCACAAGATAAAAACAGATCTAGAAGTTAACAAAATGATTCTACACCTAAAAAGACAATTTGCCTACCTTTTGAGAATATGCAAGAGAAAAGGTGAGGATCACTTTCAGCTTCCCTTCCAATTTTTTGGCTGGGATATTCAGATTTTCCTCCTAACAGATCCCAAAACTGCTCAGATTCTGAACCTTCCTTTTGTGTCTTGCATTGTACATTTGGCTGTAGACAGTTTATTATAAGCATAAGAGTTCTTAGGGATTATAATGTACCAGAAATAGCATAAGCTTAAAAGTGTCTTCCATAGGCATATGAGATTAATCTGAATTAAGTAATTCAAAGATCCAAGTAGACAGAAGTAACATGCACTAAAGTTGATCAGACAGCCCATGGTGCCCAAAGCCTTATGCACTAAAGTTGAATTAGTAATTTAATATGGTATTTTGTTTGCTGCAGCCCATACTGAATTAGACATCAGAGCGATCTCACCAGGATTATCCCCAGAGCTCCCAGTGCACCCCAATGGTTTCTCGCAAGATTTAGAACCCAATTTAAGACACATAATACTCTGTATTCCACCAGAAACAAATTCTACATCAAAGTGAATTCTGCAACTTCTGAATTTAGAGAAACATGAGAAATAATAACCCCTATAGACTAATCAGGAATATCCAAGCTCCCAGATAAACTTCTAATCATTGATGTATGCCAAAGAAGCAGCATTTTGGTGCCTTTTAAATGTCTCTATTGGCTACTTCCAGCATGCTCTAATTTTTTTTTTTGGTAAACTAGTATGCTCCATCAGTCTATTACATTATTTTGCTGCAAAATAGTTCCAATATGAATGTGTTTAAGCAGGTTAAAGAAATCATTAAGAAGATTCGTCAAACCTTTATCAGATCCAGCTGCCTTTCCACAAGTTCCTGGTCATCCGAGCTTGTAAGATTTCCAGACCATGTAAAGACAGAGGAGTCATTTTGCAATATGTAGCAGTAAGAGGAGTTAAGAGATGATGCAACCTGATTGAAGTTCAATTAAAAAAAGAAACAAGCAAATATCATCTTATATCCACAAAAATATTGGGTCTAAAAATTGTGCATATAAACAGAATCTAGATCCACATCCAACATATAGCTCAAGGCCACTTTCTAAGCATGTAGGACAGCTGAATATTGCAGAACTTTCTGTATGTTGGTTGTGTAAGCTACATTCAAATTAGATTTCTTATGGCACTGCTGAAAACAATGAATAATAACAAGATGCATACCAAATCACTTGGGAGCCTGAAATTATTCCTTTCTTGCCTTCTAGTAAATTATTCTTTTAGCAAAATAAAATAAATAACAATATGGCAATCATATAGCAGAGTCAACCCTTACATTGCAACCCATTTGCCATATGTAGAAATGTGGTTCCCAGAACTTCTAAAAAGAGAGTTTTAAATTGTTAAATTCATGTTCAGTTGAAAGTGAAAAGTGAAAAAAAAAGTGCACACACACATTGCATGAATCCCTACAAATATTACAGAGTAAGTAATCACCAGTGTACACACACACAAGCGAAAGCTTTTGGTAGATCTGAGGACAACATTTACAACGATTATGCGCCCAAATATATCTAATATTCATAATTACTAAAATAACTAATGATATTCTTAATTCATAAAGGCTCTAGCAAGCAAGACCAATTTCACGTTTACAAGCTTTGATGAGGGAAGTTAATTACCAATATTCATAACTGAATTGTGGCATACGAATACAGTGCAGGGTTGTTCTATTTATGGATTTCTTTATTAATTTAAAACTTAAAATCTAGAAGAAAAGAGTGGGCAAGATTATAGCAGGAGATAGAACATTTTATTGATTCTCTTTTTTTCCCAATACCACTTGAAGCCCTAATGTCTAAATAGGGCTTTTAATATTTTTGGAACAGCATTGGATAGTAAGCTAACATATCTGTTTATATTTGGATTATCACTTGAAATCAAATAACGAAAAAGTACAAAGAGTGATAATAAAAAAGACCAAGACATACTGGTTCAACTTGTATTGCTTGCAGATTATCCGGTCCAGAACCTTGAACCTGGAATAATGCAATGCCATTCTCGCTATATGTCTCATCCGGGAGTTCCTTCTCTGCAATGTAATTCTTGTAGCCAGTGCTAAGACCGCCCTGATAAATTTTAAATTAGTTACTTTGACAGTAACTATGAGAAAGGTAAAGGGTAACTATAAACAATAAATGAACCCTTAATCAAAGTTTCTTCCAGCACATCTCAGAATTCACAAACCTTAAAGACAATAAAGCTCTGGAAGATTGAAAAGAACTGAATTGGTTCATTTCCTTCATAAATGCGAGCCTAAGAAACATTAAAAAAAAAATAGGATCAGAAAGTAGTTGCAGAAAATATATCTCATCATGATAATAAAAGCAATCAGTGGCAAGAAAAACACCTGGGCAGGTAGAAATTTCAATGACTCAACCATCTTGCTTGCTAGTGAAATAGCAGAAGCTCTTTCTTCCTATAATTCAGTTACAAATACATTATAAGCAAATTAATAGAGAAACATGTCATTATCCAAACATTCGTAGAGAGACATTTTTATAAGAAATGACATGAGAGAGCAGGATAAATCCACTTCTCTTTATCTACATATGTGTGTTACAGAGTATATGAATATTTGCTCTATGCATAAGAATAACTATGACCTGCGCAAAGCATTCCCTCCTGCCTCAAGCACAAGAAGATCACACTTAACAATAAATGAGAAAAATACCACAATGGAAAAAAATAACCACTCAAGTGAACATCAGTTTTAAGGAAAAATTATAGCAACTAAGTTAAGCCTGTGCAAAGGAAAAAATTTATCAATTCAGGATATCAGACCCGCACATAATCAGATACTACTTTTTTTACTACTAACATCCAAAATAAAAGTCAACACAAACTAACCCAACAAGAAATGTATATACGAGAACAATACAGAACTGAGCGTTGTGCCTAAGTAAATTTGTTGTTGAATCAAATTACATGTAAAAGAATGAGGTCAATTTAGCTGCAACAGCTATTTTATATTGTAGCATGTTTCCACTTCCACGGAAAAAAAAAATTTTAAGGAACGTCAAAAAGATTTAGCTCCATAAAACTTTCATGCCAAACAGTTTATCCAAAAAGAGAGAGAGATACAAGTATGAACAAAAGCATATGAAATTTGCGTCATCTAATCTTCCTGATACACTCTAGAAAGCATGCAAATATAGTATAGCTGAACATTGCCTACTGCTAGACAATGAATATGGTGTTTACATAAAAAAGATAACTATAAAAATATTACGAGGCTGGGATCATAAATACGAGGCATTGAAATAAATTTGAAATCCATGGGCAATATTAAAACATAAGCAATTTTGGTTCACTTCTCTCTTCTCCCCAATGGTAGACAGTTTAGGGTCCCAGTTATATCTGGTAATATTTTTCTAAGGTATTATTTCATGTCATCTCTTTAGTTATCCAAGCAAGCCATAGAGAGGAAAGAGCAACAAAGGATCTTTCAGATCCTCTCCTTGGTGGAGGCTCTTTCAGGACAGCAATATGAGAGCATAATCAACAGGGAAAGGTAAAAATATAAAGCAAGAAAGTTTGCAGAAAATGGTTGAAATTCACCTCAACACTCTTCTTCCCAAACCATGTTCCTATAAGATACTCCTCCTTGTCTTCTCCTGGATATGAATACTGAAAAATGTAGCAATCTCCACCGTAAAATTTTGACTGATCTGAAGCTTGAAGGAGAACTTTTTCCTGGCCATCCACACGCCAAACCTGTGCAGCCAAACTTGGAGCTATAATTAGCAACATAATCAAAATGTTATTTGCAGACAGGACAGTGAAGCAAGTAAAATTGATCATAGAGGAAAGGTGCATTTAGGAAATGCATAAGCACTCTATATATTGGGAAAAATGCAACGACAATCATTCATGGAAAACAAATCTCTATGGTTCTTGTTCCATAAATTTGCTAGGTTCTTTTTCCATAAATTTGCTTATTGACAGAAAATCTCTCATAAGTTAAATGATATATGATTCTTTGATGTTTCAACAAATAAGGGTCCACTTGGGTAAGTGTACAATTGAAGTGATTGAGTATTTGGATTTGTGCTTCAAGTATAAAATCTAAAAATCAACATGATCTCAAATTTTGAATACTCAAATCATTTTTATGACCATCTATCAAACTAGACCCTAACAGAACTTAACCAAAAAAACCCTTAAACCTACTTGTTAAATGTGTAATTGCAGGCTCACTTGTTAAGATTTTACTTCTGTGAATTTTCTGGTCGTACAGGAGATGTAAAATCAAGAACCAGCTAACTGCATGTCATACCTAGAATCCCAAGTTAAATAAATTATTAGAATTACAAGCACATATATAGCACCTGCAGATTTCCTGTGACATCAATATATGGTTGAGGTTCTTCCTTCGCTGGAGCTGCTTTCAATAGACCATTGACATTAACCCCCTGTCGTCTTAGAAGTGCTGAAGAATCACCCAACAAATAAGAAGTATGAGAAATTTGACATGGTAATGTGAATAAAATTCCACTACCGGCAATACTAGTATCAGTAAGAACAACGATGTTAGTGATGAATTCTTATGCAGGAAAACCAAAAGCAAGAATATCAAAATCTCTGAAATAAAGTTACAGACCTGCAACTTTGCCTCTACCATCCTCAGACACAGCTACATCAGTTGTCTGGGGCCATGATTCAAACTTTGACCGGAACATCACAGTCTCAAATCCCTCGATTACACGAATAATGTGGGACTTTGGCCGATCATCTTTGCGGACTAACTCCTGAAAAGTGAGTCAACAATAGCATAGATGACTGAATTACATTAAAGCAAATATCCAAAATGTCCCTATTGAAAATGGAAAGATTAAGCAATACCTCTGCAGCTCCGCTTGCACTCTTCCTTTCATCAAGTGAGGTATTTCTCCCCATCCACACAAACACTTCCAGTCCACAATCGAGAATATAACACTTATTTGTGTCTAGTAATTCTCTTATTAAAGGATCTGCCTCAACAGCTTGTGCCTGCCCCTTCTCAACACTTGAAAGGAAAATGTGTCAGTCAGAACTAACATTTATGGAATCAGGTTATTCTCACTTCAAATGAAACTTAAATTTAAATGCAGCAACCACCAAAATCACCGATATATAATTTTGTTGTCAAATATGACATACACATCAGAGATGTAGAACAAAGAAAAACAGAGGGCAAAATGACACAAGATAATTACCAGAATAGCTTAGTAGGATGAGAGTCGGAAGTCTTGTCCTCATCAGTGGTTTTCCTAGGAAGTGGAGCAAAACCACCAAAGAATCCCCAGAATTCCCCAGTTTCAGCATCAGCCATTAACTTTCCATCCTCTGTGAGAACAATTAATTAGATTGACAGGGAAAAAAAGGCAACAGACATGCCACAATTATCTTTTGACTTTCCAACCTAATTCTACACTTACCAATGGCAGCTACCTCGCATTTCCCATCATGATAAGTCTCCTTGATGTACTGGACTACTTCCAAAGCTTTAGCTCTCTCTTGGATAGATGAATTGGAACCATTAAATTGAAAAATTTTTGACTTGGTATCCAAAATAAAAATATCGTCATGGTTTAATGAGGAACGAGCAAAAGGAACCTATTAAAGGCACCAAAAACAAAAACTTAATAATGGAGACAAATGATCACTGATGGCAATCCTAAATCAAGGGAGCAAACTAACCAACTTGCCTCTTTTACATGAACAACATGTTTTCCTTTGCAAACAAATAAGCGCGTCTGGTGTTCTTCCACCTCAGCATGTTTGAACCCAGACGCAATCCCACCTTCTTGAGGTATGATACATGGTTTAAAATAAGATAGGAACTTCTCAGTTTCATGGCCTTGTACCTCACGATACTGTACAGCACGACCCCCGAGTGCCGCATCCAGTTCAACTGTTTTGATGGCAGCCACACCTGCTTCATCCTATTTTAAAAGAGTTGTGGTCACAAGACTCAAAGCAAAGGCAGGTTGCTAATTTTACAAATATCAAAATTATGCAAAAAAACAAAAATACTACCTGAGATGTGTCTTTACCAAGCCAATAATGAATATCATGGCGTAAGGCACCACTTTTAAGTGCAGTTGTCTGCAAGGGGGAAGTAGCATCACATCATAATAATTTAAATTAATGAAAATGTGGACTCCTGTTAGTCAGAAAAGAAACTGCCAATAATATATGATGTAGAGTTAATAATTCGTAGAAAAATACCCAATCTATTGATAGTGGCAAATAGTATCATGTTGAGACCCTTGAATGGATAATTTAATAGCCGACACATCTAAAATGCGCAAAAGAGACCATACACACACACAGAGAGAGAGAGAGAGATGATTTAATAGCTGACACATCTAAAAAGTGCAAAAGAAACCACACACACGCGCGCACACACACAGAGAGAGAGAAAGAGAGAGAAGAAATAATCCTTAGACTTTTAACTGTATGATATGTGCTACAAGGACATTTCGTAAACATTTAGAGACCAGGTAAGGGTCCACCACATATAATATGGCATTTGATATCATTGCCAAAATTTATGAAAGTGAAAATCAAATTTTTTTTTAAAAAAAAATAGGAGATTAAAAATCAATAACTTGCTGGGTAGTTTTTAGTCTGAGATAAACCAAACTTAAAGTGTGTTCATCTTCAAGTATATCCTGGTGGCATAATAGGCAATAGCAACAACAGCTGCAGCGGCAGTATTGGGATGTGATGGTGATATAGCATTCAAAGGTACCTAGAAATAGTACAAGAAAATAGTAACCGTAACAAAGTTACCCTATGATGTAGGGTTTCATCTAAAGATTAAACATACAAATATAAATTAAGACTTTCCACGGTGATGGGCTTATAGTTCACCTTTGTTATCATTTGAATTTTTTTCATCCTAGATTAAGATTGATACTGTTCTGTGATCCAGCCACCACAAAATCTAGCGGAGAAAACTCCAAATAACCAAAATAAGAACCAATGACTTAGCGGATAATTTGAATCCTACCTTTTGCAGCCATGCATAGAAAACATAGGTGGACGGGAAACAAACCACTAACCTTCAAAATAACATAGGAGTCACCCATGAAAAATTTCCCATAAGAAGACTTTGGGACAGGAACAGGATGAAAGTTTTCAATCCGCCATATTTCAAGTCCACTATATATTGATCAAGGATAATACAATTAGATGAATCAATTAAAAGTTGAATATATCTTAACTTAATAGCAGCAGCATCAATAATCCTAGTCCCCTGATTTATGATATAAAACTACTGTATTCAACTTTCAACAGAAATCAAAGCTAAGAAAAACTAATTCTTGGTGAATATGATAAAATAGATATATATTTCATCAAGGATACGCTTTTTGTCCAGCTCCCTGGAAAGCTGAATCCAAATCTCGCATGGAAACAGCCATATTCTTTCTGCACTTGAATTAATTGAACTTCCACAGCTTTGGCCTGATAACAGAATATAAACTTATACAGCATTACTTGGGGGAAAAAGGGAACATAGAATAAAAAAATGAGCCACTATAGGAATCATACAACCAAGTAGTTCAGAGCAATAACTTCATAGAAACAAGGCAGTATTTTGTAGTTCTGGTTAAGAGTGAAAATCATTGAAACCAACACATGCAAAAAAGACAGAAAAACAATCATTACATGTTTCAGCAATACACTTCAAGTAACGACCTAATAGTATCAAAATTTTCATCAGGACTTTGATCCTAGTTATGCAACTAAAATTTGGCAAAGAATATGTGCCGATAAAAATTCAAAATTAGAAACATATAATAAAGCTACTTATCATCTCCCTGCATTTACATCACAATAGAAAACTTTTCCAAAGAAAGGAAAGAAACTCCACCTGAAACTGTTCAATAGCACTTACAGAAACCCATTAAACTGGACATTTTGTGTCGCAGCAAAAGGAAACACCATCTTACTACCCTGAGGGAAACTCTCCTAAATTATTCAGATACATGAATATCTCAATTTAACTTAGCATGACATTTCGCAGCCAATTCGGAGATTACCATAAGAATTTTCTAAAAATTAGATGTCATATAAAATCTCTTCCAATCTTAACTTTCAAAAAGTTTGTATTGCAAAGTTCCCTCCAGAGCTCCATTTGAATTTCATCCCCACATCTCAGGCAGAGAATTACAGCATACTATAATATCATTCCACCATGGAAACTAGAACTGCAGAATTGCAAATAGATACAACATATTCATATCAATCAAGATTCAGTAAGAACTTCCATGACATTTTTATGTTCAGTCAGCATTAACTCCTAAACTCCAATATCAACAAGATAGATAATGCAATAAAGTCAACTCAACTTAGGGGGTGTTTGGTTTAGCTGTTTGATGCAGCTGATAGAGACTTGAACCCCAAACAGCAGCTGTTTGGTAAAATTTGATGTTTGGTAAAATTTTAAAACAGCAGCTGATAGCTGTTAGGAACCCCAAACAGCTGCTGTTTCAATAAGCTCCTACTCGGAGCTTTTTCATATCAGCTGATAGCTGATTCATATTAAGACTATATTAACCCTATTAAAATAAAATAAAAATTAATATTTATTAGATAATGATATGCTTATTGGTAATTTTACATTCAAACTGCAATAGCTATTATATTTTTACCAAACACTAACCCGAATCAGCTACCAGCTATCCGCCACCAGCTATCAGCTATCAGCTATCAGCAACCGCTATCAGCTAAACCAAACAGACCCTTAGCCTTAATCTCAAAATCACGGTCGGCTATATGGATACTTTGTTTCTGCACTAAACAATTTTTGGTTGTGTCTTTTGATAATTGTAATGCCTCTAGATCATGATAGATAATGCAACCAAAAGAAACTATAAACTCTAGATCTACCTATTTTTGGCAATAAGAAACAACATGAAGAAAACTACAACATGGAGTCCGAAATTAGCCTCAAATAAAATGACAATTGGTTTTAACTCCCATCTCTTTGTTCAGTCTTCCGATTAAACCCAACAACTTTTCTGCCCATCTAAGTAGGACCTTAGATATGATGTTTCAATATACCCAAAAGGTAAAGAAAATATATCCAATTGACTGATAAATGACAAATTGTACATAAAATAGACTAGCAAGTGGCACTTAGAACCAAGGTAATGCAATTAACAAAAATCAATGAACCAAGGAAGCTTCTGCGGCAATGGACAAAGGCACATTAAAAAAGCATTTGAGACATTAATCATCAGAACCGCAAGTACCATAGACAAAGTAGAAAAAAAATATTAGAAAATAATACATGCATAAGAATGAGGAATAATAATAATAAAATAATAAGAACAAAACCCATATTCAAAATCCAACATTCTAGTATCAGATAATATCGATTTCCCAAATACTGATATCGAATAACACCATATGCCTCGAAAATTGCAATTTTGATAAAAATTCACATCAAAACAACACAAAATCAGCTTGATCATGTTGCCCACCATTGCCTCCTTGACCCAAATCACACGGCAAAATCAAGCTAACAATCCCGAGATCAATCAGAATCAATAATTAAAACAGCTTTCCAAAAACCAGATCAACAACTCACAACCAGATACAAACTAACCAACCAATAGAGAATAAAACCTTGCTACTTCCAATAGAAATTTATTAAATACAACATATTATAAGCACACCACACCAGACCAAACAACCCACATGTAAAAACTTTATTGGATTTGGCGAAAATGAGACATTAATTCAAGAAACCCAGATGCCAAAAACATTTAAAAAAAACGAATAAAACGTAAAAAATGACAATTTTTAAACAAAAATACCTGGAATTTGGGGAAGATACTAGAATACAGAAGAAACCAGATCCAATTTAATGACAAAAATTAGGAAAACACCAGGTTTTTTTTTCTTTTTTTTTTTTAATTTTCTAGGAGTAGCACAGACAGAGAAAAGCTTGTACAGGAAGAAATGAAAAGTGAAAGAGATTGAGAGAAAGAGAGAAAAAAGTGGGGTTGAGGGGAAGAAGATGAGGAAGAATATCAAATGAAGTTTAGAGAGAGAAAAAAAAGCTAGAGAGAGAGAGAGAATAGGCAAAAGAAGAAAGAGAGAGAGAGAGAGAGAGTTGGAGGGAATGATGAGTGCCAGGCGTGTTTACCACTAACGGCAACAAAAGCCACTCCACAAGAACTCAACTGTTAATTTTTCATTTAAAATAAATTTTTAAATTTATTAATTATTAATTATCATTATTAAGGGAAAAAATTAGAAGAATAGCTAAATTAAGAGATTAAATTTAATCAATCACTAAGCATTAGGAATCTGGGTTTTGAACAAAAATTCCAAATTGATTTTTTTTTGTTAAAGATTTATTGTTGTGTTGTCAATTGCAGTTATTGTCTTTAGACATTCCTTGAAATGCTATTTTTCACTTTTCGACTGCCTATTTTAAGAATATTCAACGTTATAGTATTATTTAACAAAATTTAATAATAATTACATAATTCAAAAGAAAATGATTATTTCTAAGTTAATTTCCATTGACAAAAAAAAAAGGTGAATCATACAGCAAAAAAAATATCCTTTTGAAAATGGCTTTTCAGGTACAGTTGATATTAGGAACCATTTTATTATATGCTTTGATAATACCCATTCTAGAATCTTTTTTATATTTCTTTACATATATATATATACCACTAATGATATTAGCGTAGATAATAGATAAAATATTTTTAAATATTTAATTTATTTTTATTTATTTATATAAAATTTAAGTAGTTTATAAATTAATTTATACAGATACAGATAATATTTTTAATATTTATAACGAGTTTGAATCGAGTTCGATATAAACCTTTAAATATCCGTTATCCAAACACAATTATATATTAATTATATTCTATTTTAATTATAAAATTATATGACATGAAATTTTTTTAATAAAATTATATTCATATTAAATATTTATTTATAATTATTTAATTAAAAAAATATAATTTGTATTTTAAATTTTATAATATTTTTATATTTAAATTAATAATTAAACGGATTTAGATAGCAAATAGATTGTACTATACGAGTTTAGAACAGAAACAGATATAACTATAAACAAATTTAAATAGATTTAAATAGTTTAAAATTTAGTTCGAATTTAGATAGAATAATTTTTATATATATTCTATTTGTTGACATTCTAAAATAAGGTATGCTTTAAAAAAAATATTGGCAATAAAATATTTTTAATATGTTTGAAAAAATGAAAAAAAAAAGATATTTTTGTTTCATAAAAGGAAAGAAAAAAGAGGAATGATATAGCTTTAAGAGTGCATTTCCAACAATCTTAGATGCTTTCATACAATTAGAATCTTTTTTTATATTTCTTTATATATATATATATATTAGCAATAAGATATTTTTAATATATTTGAAAAAATAAAAAAGAAGATATTTTTATTTTATAAAAGAAAAGAAAAAAAAAGGAATAACATAGCTTTGAGAGTGCATTTCCAACAATCTTTTACAGGTAGAATTTGTTGTGGTTGCTTAATATAGAATCTTTTTATATAATGTGTGTGTGTCTAGAAAGTATATCTCCATTCTGGATTTTATTTTCAAATTTAATTTAGTTAATTATCATTTGTTAAATAAAAATAATAATATAATTAAATTATTATAAATTAAAAAAAAAGAAAGAGAGAGAAGATGTAGGTCCAACTGTCCAAGAATAGCTGGCTAGAGAGAGAGAGAGAGAGAGAGAGAGAGAGAGAGAGAGAGAGGAAAGTAAGAGAAGGCATAATTGAAGCATTGCCATTTAAAAGCCAAGAACGGTGGGGCTTCATCCTAGGAAATAAAGCAACTGTAGCAACTCTCTATTCTCTAATTATTTAACTAATTGATTTTCAACGTTAAGGTATTGTTTGTTTTAATAAAATTAGAGTGAAATAAAAATAAAAAATTATTATTTTTCTCAATTTTTATTATTTAAATATTTAATTAAAAAATATTTTTTTATAGAAAATATTTCTTCTTAAATAGTTAAAATAATTTTTTCACTTAAATAGTAAAAAAATTATAAAATATATCTTATAAATTTAATTTTTTATTTAAATTATAAAATTTTTTTTATTATTCAATTAAAGTTATCAAACACAATAAAAAAATTAATTTCTTTTATTAATTTATTTATTTTTTTTATTAAAATAAACTAAATTTCTCTTTTATAAATTAATAACCAAATAAAGCATTAAACTCTCACTCACTCACTCTCTCCTTTCTAACCTTTTTTTTTTTTCTATTTAATCTCCTTTCTAACCTTTTTTTTTTCTATTTAAAATGGAAGCAAACTTTTTGGATTAAAATAAAGCATGACAGGACAGCTCTTCTTGCCACATTGCAAGCATTTGATGTATATCAATATATATAAGCACTAGGTTTAGTTAATATTTACTGTCCATAATATTTTTGGGAATTAAAACTGCCCCATTTTCAAAATTAATATTTTTTTTCTTATCTATTTAAATTAACAGGCATATTTCCTTTTTTTTCATTTATGTTAAATTATAATTCATTTATTATTTTAATAAATTAGTTAATAAATTAAATTATTATTATATTTATATTCAATATTATTAAAAGGTTTTAATCATCATGTCCCATGTTAAAACAAGAGTACAATAAAAAAAAATACATATAATTTTATAATAAAAATAACTATTTTTTAATTATCATGAAATAAAAAATTGTATATAAATTCAAAAAGATATATTAGTTTATTGATGTAACTTTTATATCAAGTAAAAACAATGAGCATTTAAGAATAATGAAACTTGTCTTTTAACAAAATTCTTATTGTTTTGAATCCCCACTAAAAATAAGAAAAAAGAAATGAAAGCCTAATTTAAAAAAATAAATAAACAAAACTCAATTCAATTGTGAGATTTAAGAAAAAAAGTCACCTTTATTTTTAAATTTTTTTTCTTATTTTTTTAGCTGGGATATATATTCTTTTTACTCTTAAATTATATTTGAATTGATTCTTTTAGTCATCTTTTAATTCGATACTTTATGTTATTTTGTCTACCTCAATTTCAAATCTTGGTTTCTTTCCTGGTTATGTTCTTAGACCTTAGAATCTTTTTGGTTTAATACTAGCAGCTAAATATTTATTGTCTTTGTCTACCGGTCTAAATAATTATGAAATATTTAATAATTAAATAATTAGAGCTAGATTATAAAATAATTAAAATATTATTTATATATTTCATAAAATTTAATTATACATAATTAATGATTGTAACATTACATATAAAAATATATTGATGAAAATGACTAAATATGTTAATTTCATTTACGCTTAATCATGTATATTTTTTATTAGCAGTAAGTATTTTTCATAATAATTTTAAATTTTATTTATTTCTTTTTTTTTCAAGAATAATTTTTATATTTAAAAATTACAAATTACAAATTTTAACTTTTAATTTAAAATTTAACTTTTATTCATAAATTTCAGAAGCTAGGAAATAAACAATCATTGGATATAACCAAGGAATTCTGTAGTATTTTTTTTAGCAAATAATATGTGATGGACGATTTCTAAAAATCAAATAAAATACACACTTAATCTTAGTTAGTCCATAAATTTGTGTGATAATATACATAATAATTTAAATAAAAAATCAATAGTTATAATAATAATAATAAAATATTCTTTATTTTAGAAAAGTATACCTGAAAAAAATATATGTGAATTTATGTAATTGGTCAAAGGAAAAAAGTGAAATTAATTTTAATAATTATCATTCTAAATAATAAGTTGAAAGCCTCACTTTTCATTGATATAATTGATTCATGAAAACACTTGTTAAGTACCCCACTTTAATAATATAAAAGGTTTGAATCACATGGACAGTTTCTTTGTTTGCTTTAACAAGTAATTGTGATATTTAAATAATCAAATTTTGAAGTATTATAATATGCTACATTTATAAGTAATTTACTCCTTCAAATAATAAAGTAGTGGTGAGATGAAGGATTTATTTGATTTAATTGTTGGTAATTAGTATTTATTATTCTATTTGGTTGTAGGTCCGTTTAATAAATTATAAGCTAGACGATGAATTCAATTTTAAAAAATTTTATATTTTTTAAATTTAGATTTGATTCATGAATAATATTAATTTTTATTATTGATTGAAGAAAATAGTATTTGAGAAATAATAAGGTATAATTAATTTGTAAAATTCACTACTAGTTTTTTAATATGGCGGACAATCAAATAACAATAGAAAATTAAAGTAGCTACATGTCTATATTTGTAATAAAACAAAATATTTTTCTTATCAATATATAATATTACTTATTAGAAAATAATAGTTATTTATTTTTTTAATGAATTATTAATAGTACAAAAACTAATTTGAGTAAAATAGTTTTTGTTATGAAAATATTTGTCACACTCTAACTCTGTTAACACTACAACAACAAATATGTCTAAATATGTATTGTGGCCAAAACATTTAGCCATTAATAAGAAATTGTGTTATTAGAGATTATATAATTAAAAAGTACTTACATAATTTATTATTTTTATAACTGAAAATATATATATTTTTTGCCTCATAATTAATTCTATTATATGACTAAAAAATAAAAAATATTTAAACATAAAATAGCTTAACTTAGAGTAACTAATTCATTATATTAGAAATGTAAATATTAATGACGGCATTAATAAATTGTTGACTAAAAAAATTGACGGGCTTATCACAATTATAAGATCATCATAAATATATCAATATATTCACCACGAAATACACGAATCAATAAAATACATCGCTACATTTTGCTACGATCAAATGTCATGCCTGCTTATATATATGTTTAGCAAAGTAATTTTTATGAAAATAAAAAATTTGTAAATAGCAAATGTGTTTGTATTAATTCCATATTAATTAATTAAGTAGATGGCTCATTAATATGGTATTTTAATTTTTACTTTTCCACTTATAATATCATTAGCCAACTGAACTACTATCAAATTATACAGAATCGTCTATTAAGGAAAAATAGTATTTTAATGGAGTGAATAACTTAAAAAATAATAATACATAAATAAAAATAAAGCAGAATGGTTTTCATGTTCAATTTTTTGCCAAATAGTTTTCTAGCCCTCTTATCTTATCGATAAACAACTCTTTATTTAGTATATTCCATCAATTAATTTCTAAAATCTTTTTACAATTATGTTCTAAAATCTTTGTGTATAATAAAAAGATAAAGAGATTAATTGATGGAAGAATTAAGATTTATACCAAAGGGAATTTTCAATTCAATCACTGCTGCATTATCTTTGAACGGTATGTGTCAATAATTTTAATAATTTTCTTAAGGTGTAATAAATTTAATAGAATTAGACATACATTAATTTTAGCATTTTTTTTCCTTAATTTTACTACAAAAAACTCGTGCATTACTGATGAATTCATTAGTAATTAAAAAAATTTGTTAGAAAATAAGTTTGCCAACATATTATCGATTGAAATATGTTGTCTGCGATAACTGTGACTAGGGATACGACTCCAATTCTCGTAACTTCAACATTGCTATGGTCTGGCCCTTACAGACCTAAGCCTAGAAAAAATGAGTCACCAGTCCTGATGCGAAACTCCAAGAATATAAAGAATTCGAAACACCAACACACAAATTCAGTATACTAAGAACAAGTATTACCGTGATAAGTTGATTCCAATTCCTAATGTAACAACAAGAAGAAGAACCCTCTCTTGAAGTGAATTTCGACTAAGCCAAAGTTAATTAAATAATATCATAAAAACTATTATTTTACAACTCTAAATGAGCTATAAATAGCTAAACTCTAATTAGGATTACTAAGTAGCGTTTGGTTGGCTAATTAAAGTTTTAAGAACTAATAAAGTAAACAAAACTAAATTTAACACAAAACAAATAAGGCCCTTATTTTTTAAATAAGTATAATTAGTGGGCCTTGATACATATTAAATAATAAGCCTATATGCTTAGATTAAATTTATGAGCTGCTTCTCCTCTATATCCTTGGCGTAAAGGCTTGTCCACTAAGTTTTTCTT
Source organism: Garcia nutans (assembly GCA_947685225.1). Lineage (NCBI taxonomy): Eukaryota > Viridiplantae > Streptophyta > Magnoliopsida > Malpighiales > Euphorbiaceae > Garcia > Garcia nutans. The sequence continues at coordinate 54,560,322 of CANTUV010000007.1, forward strand.
CCATGAATTGCCTTACAAAGCCTTGGAAGGTAGATTTGAGCTTCTTGATCTATAATCTTGTAATTGACCCACTTGGTAAAATGAGCTCCATGCCATGTTGGCCTCCTCTGCTTGCTTTGCTAGCCTTGTTCACACTGCCATCTTTGTTCGCATCAAGTTGAAAATGCTGGAAAAGAATGGGTTAAAGATCCTTAGGCTAGGAATCCCAACCCTTATTAGGTTTGAAAAGTTGAGTATATTGAGGAATGTAGGAAATTATCTAGTACCTCATATGTCCGGTTCATTGAAACCAACCTTCTCTTAAGTTCTAGAAGTATATCACTCGTAATTATTTAGGCATTATCAAAAGTAAATAGGAGTTTTTGTGAACATTATCCATTTTATTAAAAATTGAATGATATGATGCATTGCATGAATATGGAAGAAAATAGGCACCCGCTTTTGTGGTAACATACCCTTACAAACCAAAATAAATTACATATTTAAAAGTTACATGAGAAAAGGCCTAACACAATAATCTAAAAATTACAACAAAATGTCATCCTACTACATCTGTTTTAAGAAATAAAAAAGTACATAATACGGAATATCAAATTAATTATATCCTTTAACTGACTAGAATGAGTAATGGATGTATGCATGAGAAATGGGAAAATAAACAATTAATTCATCATAAAAAGCATAAATGAGTGATACATATTAATCATACATGTTTAGACCGATTTTAACATATTTAAGATGACATCTTTATCATTGTTAGTGGAAAAGTATTGGGCTTAGGCGTGCACGTCGTAGTTAGTGATGGGCTCATCGTTCCCTCTGGCGTGATCACCAGAGGATGGCATGAGGCCCACTAATCATGACATTCTTACTTCCTTACCTATTGATACACAAGGATGCCTAAGAAATAAATGGGAATGCCATTCTCAATGTCATACCTGACAATGAAGATGGAGGACCCTTTATACACTCATCTTCCTGTGTTTTACTCCATTGGTTTTATCATTCTTTTGTTCAGTAATTCTAAAATCTTATTTAGGTTACTTATGACAACATTCTTGATTTAAATTCATATTACACTCAAACCAATATTACCATGTTGTATTCAAGTCATATTACCAATTATGAACATCTTTTATTAACCAATTTATTTGCTCCTTTTCAATGTTTCATCTTTCAGACATATCAAAACTTGAACGAAGCGGAAGGATAAATAAAATAGATAAAATAAACCAAAGATTAGGATAGAGATACAAAACCTTTGTTATTGGTTCCTTCAGTCTTCTAGATGTTTAAGGGGAGTAGTGGTGTCCTTGTTGAATCTGCTTGGTCCTTGGGTATAGCCTATACTTGATAGATGAGTTGACAACTAAGAGGGTGAACTATTGTATGAGGGAGTTTGTTGCTTCTGCCTATTTTTTTAGAGTCCTTTCTTGGTTCTTTTCAGAGTGAACAAAGACCCTTTTCTTAGAGGATGGTCGATAGTTTTTCTTAGTAACTACTTTTTTATAGGACTAGCGGACTGTTTTATTAGTTTTTGTTATAGATTTGTGTCTTATTTATTATGATAATTATTATTTTATTTAGGTATTTTGTTAGTTTTAATCGGTTTATTAAGTGTTTTCATCAATTTTGGTAGTTTTAGTTTATTTCAATGTTTTTGTCACTTTTATCCTAATTTTTAGTGTGGTGTTTATATTTTGTTGGTTATTGTTTATTTAATTCTTGTTTAAAGTTTGTTTCAAGTTTTGTTTTAGGTTTAATATGCAAGGAACCATGCTAAGGAAGAAAAAAAAAATAAGAAACAAGAGAAAGAGAACAATGGACAGTAGCTGACACATGCAGAGGACACGGCCAAGCTTGTGACCGTGTCCCATACCAAGCTAAGGAGAAGCCACAAGACACAGAAGAAGACACATGCAAGGGACACGGCCAAGCTTATGGCCGTGTCCCTCTAAAAAAGCTCCAACACGGCCAAGTTGCTTAAGCTTGGCCATGTCTCACTCAAGTCCAAAGAAAAAAAGAAAGAAGAAAATCAAGCAGTAGAAGACACAAGCAAGGGACACAGCCAAGCTTGTGGTCGTGTCCCTCCAAGAACCTCAGACACGGCCTTGTTTCCCCCAACTTGGCCTTGTCTCTCATGGATCAAAGACAAAGCGGATTTTTTAAAGCGGAGGTTTCATATAAATAGGAGAATTAGGGTTTTTGAGAGCGGGTGAAGAGTTTGAGTTTGTTTTGAGCCGTCAAAGAGATTTTTAGGGTTTCATATCTTGTTTTCTTTGATTTTTGATGACACTTTGGATTAAACTAGCCTAGATTAGATTTGTTCTTGCCATTGATGCATTTTTCGAGCAAGTTCTGAACAAGAGATTCTTCAAGAGCTAAGAAGTTTGTAACTTGGTTTTGTTCTCGAACTTTATCTCTTTAATTTCATTGGAATTGTATTCATGGATATTATCATGTCTAATTTGATTTCTTTGAATTTTAATGAGATGAATATATTTGATAGCATTATGAACTAATTTGATCTAGTCTAGGGTTTGTATGGATCTGCTATAATTGTATGAATTGGTTATTCTCTTAACTAATAATTTCTTTAGCCTTGATTGAATGGATTATTGTTAATATGTAATTGATTGGCCACCGATTATGTATTTTAAGGTATTAGATGATGGATTGAGAGATGAAGTTTAATGATGGAACAATTCAATTAGGGACTTAGGTGAATTAGAGATATAACCTAGGAAAAGATTATTTCAATTGTAACAAGATTATTTGAGAAAGGTTTGAATGCGAGAGCTTATTTTCTTTATTCAATTAATTAAGTTGCTTGAGATTTAATCTTTGAAATTAAATTAGTTAAGAGGAATAACCATTCATACATATAAGTAGTAGAGAAGTGCAAACCCTAGACCATTCTATTAAGTGAATCAATATATCAGTTCAGTTTACTTTTATTGTTTTAAACTTCAATCGATCTTCTTCATTAGTTGTTAGCAATTTTAATTTATTAATCACTTGATATTAAAATCTGATAATCAATTAACTACATTAGCTTCCTTGTGAGACGACCTTGGGGCGATCACCTTTGCTACAGCTACCTCGTATACTTGCGAGTGACGCTTTATGGTAGAGTTAATTAGAGCGCAACACGGACCGCTAAAGGGTTGTGGCATATCCCCCATACAGCTTGCCACATGCTATTTTTTGTGCTCATTGCAAAGTTTATGTGCTTCAAAATGTAAACTTCCTCTCCACTTTGCCTCTTCATCTCCTACTCTTGCATTTTCTTTTGCCAGAGAAGACTTCTTTGTTCTCTTTCATTTCTTCCATTCCTTTCAACCAAACTTTATAGCAATAGTAAGAACTAAGACTCCTAACAGTTGTGTCCCTAAAAGGGATAAGTATGTGAATATTCAGGTGAAGCAAAATGTTGTATAAGCTATCGTTGATCCTGGAAGTCAGAAAAACTTGATTTCAAAGGCTTTAGTAAGAAAAGTGGGATTAGACACCACACCACACCCTAAGCTATACCTGTTAGGATGGATTCAAAAGGACATTGACTTAAAAATCATGAAGCAATGTACCTTCAAATTTGCTATCACCAATCGATATATCGATGAGGTTGTTAGTGTATGTGCCCTAGGCCATTTATTTGGATCTTTATGTTATACATTCATTATTAATAAATGAGGTTTTATTATCATTATTGTTTGTTTGCATGTTACACAATTTTGATATTTGTCCCTGGTTTATTATTGTTATAGAGATAAAAAAAATAATTCTTAACCATTATGAGCATTGATTTGATAATCATCAGATGGTTATGTGTATAGTGATACAAATCAATTTCATAGATACTTGTTAGAGAACAATGTATTGGATAGACCCATCATGAGATTACTACATGGGTTAGTGTCATAAGTAAATCTCATGATAGTTATGTATTAATTCTTTGACTTGAGATTGTCATAGTTTCCAATATAAGGACTATTATATTTTGACATGATCAAACATTATCCATAAATGGATAGTAATAAAGGTTATGATCATATATGATAGAAATTATGTAGAGGATAATGAACAATCAAAATAGAATTTGTCCCTCTCATTGAGAGAGATATCTTTTGGGTCCCTCGATAAGTGAGACTGTGAAATGCATGGCCGTGCTCAAATGAATTGATAGTGTGATCAATTTCATTTGATTTTTATCAGTCTACTTGGAGATCGAGTAATCATAAGTTTGGACAATATAAGTATGATGTTGACCATGACTTATGTTCAAGTTAGATATCGTGTGACAAAGGGATTAATACATGTACTATTATTAGGCAAATTGGACATTCCTTATATTAATTGGGTAGTTGTAATGCCTTGCTAGAGGCCAATTACGACTTGTTGGTTTAATAGAGATTAAATTGACTGCCAATTAATATGGGCCTATCGGGTTACACACAAGAATGCGCTTTGGGATGGATATAATATTAATAATATTATTAGATAATATATTCAGAATCCTTATTAGATTTGGATTTCTGAATTTGACTTACCTTATCCAATTTCGAATTGGATTATGGAGTGATTATATTCACTCCAGACGTTAAGTCTTCTCAGAGGTAACATTAAAAAAATGAAAGAGAACGAAAACAAATGAACCTAATACGTTTTAGAGAAAACGTTTTTTAGCCTTAGCCGTTGCAGAGAGCTAGCACTCCAGACGGTAGCATTCGTGTGGATACACGATAGAGGGTGTTTCGCGATCGAGGCATCTCTTCCAAACTGTGATTTTGAATAATCAACAGGTTAGTTCTTTGAACACTTTCATCGAATTAAATGAACAGCATGGATCTTGGTGGGAAATCAAAGATCAAAATTTTTTCCGCTGCGTGTTTTTGGTTTGCAGTGATCTCCTTGATTTCCTAACAGAGGTGGCATGTGAGGTGGTTCCTTTAGACATTTGCCAAGTCATATTAGGCAGTCCATATTTATGGGAACCGAGATGTCGTTCAATATCGGAGGCTTTGCAAGTATCAGCTTATAAAGGATGGGAAAGAATTCCACATCAACACTTGCAGGTCTCAAGCTATAGATAATTTACTGATAGCTAACCTAGCCAAGAGGTTAGTCAATTCATGAGGGCAATTCATTTTATTGATGGTTCGATCACAAAATTTGAGTCATGGAGTTGTTACATTATTTAGCTTGTCTTTATCTCCTGCTCAATGCTCAAACTTAGGGAAATTACAAGAAAAATTCAAGGACTTATTTCATAATTTGCGTAGTTTTCCACCAAGGAGAGTTGTGGAGCATGATATCCAATTGGTAAGAGATTCACCTCTACCAAACTTGTTTTTGTATCACACTTCTCTGACGAAATCTAACAAGATCAAAAAGCAGATGTAGGGACTCTTAAACAAGGAGTCATCAAACCTAGCTGCTCACCATATGGTTCACCAGTGTTACTTGTTCCTAAGAAAGATGGAGGCTAGCATATATGTGTAGATTATAGAGCACTTAACAAAATAACTATAAAGTATTGATATCCATTGCCTAGGATTGATGAACCATTAAATCAATTACACGGTGCATACTACTTCACTAAGCTTGATCTCAAATCTGGCTATCACCAGCATCCATGAAGAAGATACTTGGAAGACTGCATTCAAAATGAAGGAGGGTTTTGTTCGAGTGGTTAGTCATGCCATTTGGATTATGCAATTCTCCAAATACTTTCATGAGATTGATGAATAAGTTACTCTGCCCTTTCATTGATGACCTTTTTAAGTTCCAAGTCAAGTTTTTCTTCAAAGAAATAGAGTTTGATATTTCTTGTTCTTTAAATTATGTTTTAATGTCTTTCTTTATTATTTTCAATGTTTCTATTTCAATAATGAATAACTAATCCTCTTTAGAGTTGGTCCCTTTCATTGAATTTATCATGGAGTTATAAATGCCTATTTGAATTAATTTAGTTTATCCTTAAATTATTTTGTTATCTTTACTCTTAATGCTTTAATTATCTGGCCAATAATTAATTGAATTGAGGTGTTATGTGATGGAGCGAGAGTGGAAGCATAACATTAGTCCATAGAGGTAACAATCTTAAGGAAGTTTTTCACTTAGAGATAAGGTTAAACACTTAAGTGGTTGAATAAAAAATTCTCACAAAACCTAATGAATTGGTTTAATTACTTGTGACCACGAGAGTAGACATAAGGATTAAATTGATATTAGTTCTAGTACTTGAGAAAGACTTGAGCTTAATTTAGGAGAATTTAACTATTAATGAAAGGAAAACTAAATTAAATCAATACTTTAGAAAACCATGATAAATTAATAAAGGTGACTTAACCCTAAGTTTCATAACATTAGATTTAATTCAAAGTAATTTGTTTTGCTTAATCATAAATCGAAATTTATCATCCAAATAATACTTAGTTTTAATTGATCAGTACTTAGAAGAAAACTTCCTTGTGGGAACGATACTCTACTTATCATTATATTACTTGTTAACAATCTATGCACTTGCAGATAGCTAGGCTGAGTCCACAACAAGTTTTGGCACCATTGCTGGGGAAGAGATCATTCTAATATTGATAATATTAAGACTAGTGTTGCTTTGGATATTTTTACTTTTCTGCATAAATTTCTCAGTTTTTGGTTTATATGCGAAGAAATCCTAACTCAATGCTTGGACCATATAATCCAGAAATTGAATGGCTTTTTAGGAAGAATAAAAAGGAAAGAAAAGAGAAGCAAAAAGTGGAAGAAATTTCAGCAGATAATCCTACGGATACATTTGATGAAGAATCAACCATTCCACAAAATATGATACTTAAGTAATATGCTATGCCATCTGCTCAGCCAAGATCTAGTAACCACCTGTGCAAGCCAATACTTTTGATCCGAAACCAACGCTTATCAATCTGATTCAACAATTAGTTTTTCATGGTTTTCTACATGAGGATGCATATGCTCACATCTCTAATTTTTTAGAAATATGTGATACTTTTAAAATTAATGGTGTATCTGATGATTATATTCGTTTGTGACTTTTTCCAGTTTCTTTAAGGGATTAAGCAAAGGATTGGCTCACTTCTAAAGTACCTGGTACATTCACTACATGGGATCAATTAGCCACTGCTTTTCTAGCAAAATATTTTTCACCTGCAAAAACTACTAAATTGAGAAATGATATCACAAGCTTTGTTCAAAAAGATGGTGAAAGTTTATATGAAACTTGGGAACATTTCAAAATTTTACAAAGAAAATGTCCTCACCATGGAGTCCCTGAATGGCTTTTGATTTAAACTTTTTATATTGGCCTTCATTCAAATATCAAGGGCACAATAGATGCAGCAGCCAGAGGTGCAATTATGAACAAAACTCCTTTTGAAGCAATCAATTTGATTAAAGAAATGGCAGCAAACAACTACCATTGGACTTTGGAACGTAATGTTCATAAAAAAGTTGCTGGTTTAGACAAAATTGACAATTTTTCTTTGCTTGCAGCCAAGGTAGATACAATAGAGAAGAAATTGGAGCATGTCAACCTTACTTCATCCCTAACTTGTGAAGGATGTGGAGGAAACCACAACACAGATGATTGCAAAATTATGAAGCAAGTCCAGTTTTGGGCAACCAGAATAGAGGTCCAGCTTTTCCTCAAGGAAACACATACAATCAAACATGAAAAAATCATCCCAACCTATCATGAGAAACCCAAAGCAATTAAAAAGCACCTTATCATCCACCATACATCAAAAATCAAAATCAAGGATTCCATCCTCCAGAAAAACTGTCATATGAAGTTGCATTGGAGAAATTCATTGGAGCAACATCAGAGAGATTTGAGAGAATTGAAAAGTAACATGAAAAGCTTGAGCAACAAATTGAACTCGTCTCAACTCAGAATTGAAATCTTGAGACACAAATAGGTCAGATTGCAAGTTCTCTCCATAATCGAAATCAAGGAGCTCTTTCTAGCCAAACGAAAGTAATTCCAAGAGAGCATTGCAAAGCTGTGACCTTAAGAAGTGGTTTACAACTTGAAGACCCTTTACCAACCCAACCCCAAAACCTGGTAAAGGAGAAAGAAAAAGAAGAAGAAGTTAGGGAGAAGGGAGCACTAAAAGAAATTCTAAAAACTTATGAGCCTCAAATCCTTTTTCCTCAAAGATTGAGGAAACAAAAATTAGATAAGCAATATGAAAAAATTTTAGAAGTATTTAAACAACTTCACATAAATATTTCTTTTGCAGATGCGCTTGCTTAGATGCCCACATATGTGAAGTTCTTAAAGGAATCACTATCTAATAAAAGGAAGTTAGAAGAAATACAAATATCACACTTACAGAAGAATGCAGTGCGGTTATTCAAAATAAACTTCCTTCAAAGTTAAAAGACCTAGGGAGTTTTTCTATTCCATGTACTATTGGTGAAACAGATTTTAATAAAGCTTTATGTGATATAGGTGAAAGTGTTAGTCTAATGCCTAGTTTTATTTGCAGGAAACTTGGTTTCACTCAGCTTTAACCAGTAAGAATGTCCCTTCAGTTGGCAGATCATTCAATAAAATATCTAGTGGGAATAGTGGAGGACGTCTTGGTGAAAGTAGATAAGCTCTATATTCTAGTAGACTTCGTAATTCTAGAAATGGATGAAGATGTGGAGATTCCATTTATATTAGGAAGACTATTTCTTACTACATCTAGAGCCATGATTGATGTTCGTGAAGGGAAACTCGCCTTGCAAGTAGGAGAGGAAAAAATGGAGTTTAATTTAGCTAAAGCAGCTAGGTATCTCGCATTTCTTAATAATTGTTTTCTGGTTGATGTTATTGATGAGTGTGTACAACAATTTTGTGAGGAAAACATTAAGATTCCTTTAGAAACTTGTCCTGCACAAAGTCCAACTCCAGAAGATGAAAATAAAGAAGTAGCCGCTTATGCTTCGTCTTTAGAGACAACTCCATGAATGTACATGTAGAAATTTGAAACACTTGACAAAGGTAATGTTCTTCCACCAGACCTATCGTATGCTCAACAGAAGAAATTTCTTTCCGACATCAAAAATTATATTTGGGAAGATCCACTCTTGTTTAAGCACTGTGGGGACGGAATGATTCGTAGATGTGTACCAGAAGAAGAGATTAAGTGTATTTTGGAGTTTTGTCATTCAAAAGAATGTGGTGGTCACTCCAATACATCTAAAACAATTGCTAAAAATTGGCAATCTGGATTCTTTTGGCCGACAATGTATAAAGATACAAGAGTTTTTGTTCAGTCTTGTGATCGTTGTCAACGAACTTGAAATATTTCAAAAAGACAAGATATGCCACTTAATTCAATTCTTGAAGTTGAACTCTTTGATGTTTGGGGAATCGATTTTATGGGGCCCTTTCCATCTTCATTCAATAATCAGTATATTCTAGTAGTAGTATGTTATGTGTCCAAATAGGTGGCAGCCATTGCAAGTCCAACAAATGATGATAAAGTGGTCATTAAGTTCATTAAAAAAAGAATATTTTCACAAGGTTCGAAGTTCCTAGAGCTATGGTCAGTGATTGTGGTACCCATTTTTGCAATAAGAACTTTGACACTCTTCTTAAGAAATATGGGGTATACCATAAAGTTTCAACACCCTATCATCCTCAGACCAGTGGACAGATAGAAATATCAAATAGGGAGCTCAAATGGATATTGGAGAAAATAGTTAGCACTTCGAGAAAGGATTGGTATTCTAAATTGGATGATGCACTTTGGCTTACAGAACAGCTTACAAGACCCCAATTGGTATGTCTCCTTTTTGGAAAGGCATGTCACTTACTTGTAGAATTGGAACATAAAGCATATTGGGCCATCAGACAGTTGAACATGAACTTGGGAGAAGCAGGACAAAAACACCTTTTGCAATTAAGCGAGTTGGATGAAATTCAATTTCACGCTTATGAATGCCAAGATTTACAAAGAGAAAACAAAGGCATGGCATGACAAGTCAATCCGACCCAAGCAATCCGTGAAGGGCAACAAGTTTTGTTGTACAATTCAAGATTAAAACTTTTTCCTGGGAAGCTTAAATCTCGTTGGTCAGGACCATTTACAATTGTAAAGGTCTATCCTCATGGTGCGATATATATACAAAATCAACAAGGAGAAATTTTTAAAGTAAATGGCCAACGATTGAAGTCTTATTTCATTGGTGATCCAATAGACGTGGGAAATGTCTATCATTTTAATAGTTGAACGTCTAAAAGAATGTCGTGCTATCGACTATAAACTTAGCACTTGTCAGGAGGCAACCCGATTTATCTACATTTTTAGCCATTTTCTAAAAAAAAAACTAATGCTATTTTATAATTGTTTTCTAGGTACCAAATCTTCAAGAAACTTGAGTTTTTGAGACCCCACGACCATGGTGGATCATTTCCAGGGGCATGAAATCAAATGAGAGCTGTCAAAATGGAACTGAGGGAAGAATTTTTAAAAATCCAGTGAAGAACCCAATCCCACGACCGTGGCATTGCACACGCCACGACGGTGGGATCACCAATAGGTCTGCCAAAAATAGCACCGAGCCAAGAACACTTGGGCAGTATCAATCTTGAACCCACGACAGTGGCTTTCCAAGGGCCACGACCGTGGCAATACATGCAAGCCAATTTTGACTAGTCAACTGCCATGCCACGACCATGGCCTCTCCACCCTATATATTCATCTCATTTCTTCTCTCCCTTCACTTTTTGCAGCCCTAGCCACCCAAATTTAAAACCCACGCCCCAAACCTCTAACCACACAACCTATACTCCAATTTCACTCAAATTTCTTCAAGTTTTTCATCAAATCAAACATCAAAATGGTTAGAAGTAAGACTTTTGCCAAGAAATCAAAGGGTCTTGAAGGATCAAAATCTGGAGGATTAAAAAGAAGGCGCCAAGATGGATCATCATCCTCTTCCTCAACACCATCCCCACCTTCATCTCCACCACATCAAGGACCACATATGTATCTGAAAATTCGCTTCCGTGATGAAGAGCAACAAAAAAGGTGCCATGATTTAAGTTCTCAAAAAATTATTCCTTCTCGATTCATTGATGCAAATGTTATTAGAAAATTACGATGGAATGATGTGTTGCTCAAAATGTTCACCGATATGCAATGGATCTTGTTTGATAGCATGTGTTACCCAACCTATGCAGAATTAACCTTGGAATTCTTGAGTAGTTTTAGATTTTTTCCATCAAATAGACAAGCTGGTCACAATGGAAGAGTGGAATTTAGATTGGGAAATCGAAATTATAACTGGCTAATGCTTGAATTAGGGGATGCACTTAGATTATCAGACTTGCAAGGAACACCCAGTAGAACTGATTGTTTTGATGAAAATGAGACATGGACTAGACTAGGAGGCATTAGATGATTTAATAGTAAAATGTCAAAGGCCTCTAATTTTACAAACCCATTCCACCGGTACATCCATGTAGTTTTGGCAAATACAATTTTTGGGAGAGGGGAGCGTCAACGTAATGTTAATTCAAAAGAATTGCACTTCTTTTATTATGCCATAGAAGAAAAAGTTTTTATTGTTGGTTATTGGTTTGCTAAACGCTATGAAGAGGTCATTAAACAAAGCAGTAAGATTATTATTAGGGGAATGATTATCCGGATTGCTACCTATCTTAATATAGGTCTTGATCACCTTGTTCCTATTCCGGGTAAAACAACAATTGATATAGGTACCTTTTTGGCAATGAGATTAGCAGTAAAAAAGGGAACCAATATATAGTTCTAGGATCTCCCGATGTCGATATTAACATTGATGAGTAGGAATTATTCAGAGAAGAAGGAGATTTTGAAGAAGCATCTGAACAACCACAACCTACTCGACCTTCTGAGGCCGGTCCATTTGATTATATTTGATTATATTAACCTAATACATTTGATTATATTGCTAACAGGCTTGATTCTTTTGAACATGAGATGAACCACAGGAATGAAACATGGGAGCAGTGTTTTGACAGCATGGAGCAGCGATTTGGCGGAGTTGAGCATGAGGTCCGGTCTATTTCAACTCAGATAACCGAAATCAGTGAGCAGGTCAATGCATTGTTTGCTCATTTTGGACTCCACTATGCTCCGCCACCACAACCTCCTCCAGCTGGTGATGATGCTACTATTGGAGACCACTGAGGACAGTGGTATTTCAAGTTTGGGGGAAATTTTCCTAAATTGTTGGTTTTGCTGCGAAATTTGGTACTTTAAATTTATTTTATGATAGTTTTGAATATTTATGTTTTTTTTGAAGATTGTGTTTTGTTTTGAGATATTTTATGGTTTGAAATTTGGATTGTTATTTAAAAAGTTAAAATTTTTAGATCAAAATTTGGTAGAATAATTATACCTTATGAATTTTTAACCAACTGAGCACTTTTGTTAATTCAATATGATTGGTTTTTGAACTTTAGGATAAGTGTATATTCTTTCATATTATAATTTACTTAGGCCTAAAACATGTTTAAAAGAGCTTTCAAGACGAAATTGAAAAATTGCTAAATAAAGGAAAAAATAATTTAGGCATTATTTGTAAAACCAAATCCTTATATCTACCAATTATAAACATTTTCCTTAGTTGTCCCTTTTGAAACCAAAATACATTTCAGCTTGAGTTTTCTTTGATTTAATAACCCAAAATTAACTATCCTTTTTCAAGGTTAATTGTCTTTCAAAAATTTTCTCAAAAATAAAATTGCTTATAATAATAGACTCCTAAGTTTCAAGTTTGGGGGAAAATATATATATAAATAATAATAATGAAATAAAAAATGATGATATATATATAAAAAAACTAATAATAATAATAATATTCCCTAGAGTAGAGAGTCAAGAAAAGAGCAAGGATCCAAGAATCCTCTACACAGGAGAAATTTTTGAAAGACATTTTAACCAAATTCATTTAAACCTTCTGTTAACCCTCACCATTATAAATCCCATTACAAAACTATTAAAGTCCTTTTGATTTCCCTTTATTTAACATAATCTATTAGTGGAGAAAGTTCAATTAAGCATGCATATGAGACTAGGTTGAGTTTGCATCAAAAGAATATTTGCTTATCTAGAATTTGATAATTGGTTGTAATTGATTAAAATTCTTGAGTAAAGGAGGTAAGAATGAAGTAGGTAAATTATGAAACTAAATTGAGACCTAAAATTTAAAGTTTTAATTATTAAATTTTTTTATATAAACTCAACATATAAATAGATAGTACTAAACTTCAATTGCTTGAGGACAAGCAACAATTTAAGTTTTCAAGCAATTGAAGTTTGGGGGAGTTTGATAGAGTAAAATTATAATCAATATTTTTTATAATTCCAACCATAATGTTAATCGTTTTGCAATTGAATTTGATGGATTTTGTGTATTTCAGTTAGAATTATTATAATTATGCTTGGAAGGACAAGATTCAAAGTTTCTAATGATTAGAGGTGCAAAAAATGAAGAAAGGCAAGCAAAAATGAAGAAATAACAAATGCCATGCCCATGGCCCTTCAAGGCTACGACCATGGGATTTAAATCAAGTCTGCTAGAGCAAAAAGAAAAAAATCCAGAAGCCAAATGAAGGCCAAGACTCAAGGCTACGACCATGGGATTTAAATCAAGTCTGCCAGAGCAAAAAGAAAAAAATCCAGAAGCCAAATGAAGGCCAAGACCGTGGCATTGGCATGACACGACCGTGGGATTGATTTCTCTACTGCTCGAGCCAAGAAAGAGAAGAAAATTTAAAGTTGATACTCTCCACTTACATGCCACGACCGTGGCATTGAAAGACCATGGCCATGGCCTACCATGCCGACAATTTTACAGCTGTAAAGTGCTCAAACTATCTAATCCAACTTAGGCCACGACCGTGGCACTCAAAAGCCATAACCATGGGGTCGAAATTCATGACTTTGAGTAGAAAATTGGGTAGGTGGTAAACCAAACAAGATGTGGCCTAACCTTTTTCAAGTTTTTCCCCACTAATGAAGCTTCCAAACACTCTATTTAAACACACTTCCTCTAAGGTTTCAAAATATGAAAGATTTACAAGAATTAGATTAGATTCATTCAAGAAATAAATGTAGTTTAGAGTTTTCTCAAGAAGGAGAGTGAAATTCTGGTTCAAGAATAAATTCAAGTTTCAAGTCAAGTTCTTCTTCAAAGAAATATAGTTTGATATTTCTTATTCTTTAAATTATGTTTTTAATGTCTTTCTTTAATATTTTCAATGTTTTTATTTCAATAATGAATAACTAATCCTCTTTAGGGTTAGTCCCTTTCATTGAATTTATCATGGAGTTATAAATGCCTATTTGAATTAATTTAGTTTATCCTTAAATTATTTTGTTATCTTTACTCTTAATGCTTTAATTATCTGGCCAATAATTAATTGAATTGAGGTGTTGTGTGATGGAGCAAGAGTGTTTCATAACATTAGTCCATAGAGGTAACGATCTGAAGGAAGTTTTTCACTTAGAGATAAGGTTAAACACTTAAGAGGTTGAATAAAAAATTCTCACAAAACCTAATGAATTGATTTAATTACTTGTGATCACGAGAGTAGACATATGGATTAAATTGATATTAGTTCTAGTACTTGATAATGACTTGAGCTTAATTTAGGAGAATTTAACCATTAATGAAAGAAAAACTAAATTAAATCAATACTTTAGAAAACCCATGATAAATTAATAAAGGTGACTTAATCCTACGTTTCATAACATTATATTTAATTCAAAGTAATTTGTTTTAATTAATCATAAATCGAAATTTATCATCCAAATAATACTTAGTTTTAATTGATCAGTACTTAGAAGAAAACTTCCTCGTGGGAATGATACTCTACTTATCATTATATTACTTGTTAACGATCTATGTACTTGCAGATAGCTAGGCTGAGTCCACAACATAAATCCAACACATAATTCCTTCTAAATATGCTAAAGGGTACAACACATATACTTATTTCAACTCAGTCTAAATCAAGTTGCAACATGGAAAGAGCAATGAGTACCAATTGAAGGATGGACTAATGTATAGGGGAACACAATTGTGAATTCTAGAAGATGGCAAAAGATTACAGTGGATTCGTAAGGCTTATACTTCCAAAGTAGTAGGACATTTTGGAGTTGAGAAGACTTTATTAAATCTTTATCACTATGTATATTGTCCAAAGATGCATCTTGATGTTTTAGGATACATTCAAGGTTGTGTTTTATACAATATGTCAAAGCCTTCCAACAAAAAGTTAGGACTATATCTTCCATTGCCAGTACCTAATCAACCTTGGGAGAGTATTTCGATGGATTTCTTAAGTAGATTTACTAAAACCAAGTTTGGAAATGACTATTTATTTATGGTGGTAGGTCATTTTAGTAAGATGGTAATTTTCATTCCATGCAAGAAAATCGTTAATGGAGAAGGAGCTACTAAGTTATTTTTCCAACATGTTTGGAAGCATTTTGTCTTACCTATATCTATCATTTCTGATAGAGATAGTCAATTCTTAGGCCATTTTTGAAGGTCTTTATGGGTAGTGATGGATATTAGATTGAAAAGAAGCATTTCATTTCAACTATAGACAGATGGGTAAACAATAGTCGTAAATTAGACTATGGTACACTTATTGAGGGGTTATAATTCCAAACCTCTAAAGACTTAGGATGAAAGTCTCCCTTACTTATAATTTGCTTTTAACTAAGCAATTCATGGCTCCACACTCAAATCTTCATTTGAGGTTTGTTTGGGTTATTTACCCTAGAGTCCTTTTGATTTGAAAGAGTGAGAAAGATTCATATTGAAGTGGAGGTACAATTGAAATGTTATTAGCAATGATATAAAACTCGCTATGATAAGCATCTAGTGCCATATAACTTTAAAGAAGGTGACCTAGTATCGTTACACTTTGGAAAGGAGCTGCTAACCAGTGAAAGCAAGAAACTAAAGCGTATTCATTATGGAACATTCAAGATCAAACAGATGGGTGATAATGCCTTTCAACTTGTCATCAATGCCAAGAATCTTAAACTTTTCGAGCCATATATACTTGATGATGATCTCAATAAAGACACATGCCTTCCATCAGTTGATAACTTAAAGATTGAATGACAAGAACCTTTGTAAGAGTATTGTATCTTGGAACAGAAGGTTCATGAAACTCGTCATGGAAAATATGAATATTTCTACATTTGCAGAAAAGGTCATCTTCCTAGCAAGTCGAAGGGGTATATTCGAGACAAAGTAATAACAAAATTTCCTCATCTCATAATTTAGCTTGACTAGGAGCTCAAGCATCTTATTGGGGGAGCCATGATCGAGGAGGATCTTGCAAAAAATTAAATAATCATATACTATTATATCATTATTTAATTATTTTAAAACCAAAAATAATTTGTGGTTTAAAACAATTGGTTTTAAACCACCAACTTTGTATGGCTTATGTACATAGTAGTTTTAAAAAGCCATTCAACTCTTATGGTTTAAAATGACTTGCTATTTTAAACTTGCTAGTTTTTGACAATGAATTTGTTTATAAACTTCATTTGATGAATGAAATAGAGAAGGAAAACTCAAAACAGTTCTTCTAGCTTCTTCCATTTGTTTCTCTAATTGTCTTAAAATACCTCTCATTACCTTAATAATATAAACTAGGATTTCATAGTTCTATTGATTAGAAGTTTTTTATCAATAAGCCAATAGTACCCTTGTCTCATGAATTTTTTAGCTAGTATATGCCCATTCATATAGGGTCCACAAACTCAATAGGGCACTTCTTTGATCACTTTATTAGCCTCTCCTTTCCTTAGGCACCTCAAGTTTACCCCATCAGCTCCTCTCATTTATATCTCTTGAGTGACCGTCATGTTTTTTAGGGTCCATTTCCTAATTACCCTTCTCTCATATTTGGCAGCTGCTTCAGAGGTATTCATAGTGTTCCAAACACCATCAGATCATCTCATACCAAGCATCATGGTCTATATGGGTTACTAACACTGATTAATATTTATATCACAACTGGGAGGAACCAACTATTACTAACAGTTTCACGAAACATTTTGACGATTCTTCCCAAACCAAGGCTAGTGTGTTTAGAGCATCTGCCATTTGGTTTTCACTCCTAGACACATGTATGAACTGGAAATGCCTAAAGTTTAAGAGCACTAGATTTAAATGATCTAGAGAAGGCCTTACCTTGTCTTCTTTTAACTCCCATTCACCATTAACCTATTGCATTACTAACATAGAGTCTCCTATCACTTGTACTCTTTCAACCCCCATGGCAATTAGGCTTTCAAAGCCAAATGTGTAGGCCTCATATTTCACCATATTACACATCGCCATGAACCTAAATTTCTTATCCAGAGGAAACAACTTTCCCTTTGGTGATTCAAGCATTACCCCAGACCAACTCCTCTCTTGTTTGCTGCCCCATTGAAGTATATCTTCCACTCTTAGTTTTCTATTGTACCCAAGTGCTCATTGGGGAATTCAAGGTTCACCTCCTTTCCTTTAGGTAGTGGTTGTTATGCCAGAAATTCCACCATCGCTCTTCCCTTAATCATTTTCTAGGTGACATTTTATATGTCAAACTCTTCCAAGAACAACATCTACTTCCTATATTTGCCAATTAGAGATGGGGCCTCCCTCAAGTATTAGAATTGATCCATCTTTGAAACTACTTGTACACTATAGGAATGAAATAATGCTTTAACTTCCTAGAGGACCATACCATGGCTACACATGCCTTCTCAACCATATTATATTACACCTCATAAGGCAAGAGCTTTTTACTTAAATGATACATTGTGAATTCCACCCCATTTTCATCCACTTGTGCTAACATTCTGTGAACGGGAATTTTTGCCCCCACTCCCGATGGAATGGTTCTTGTGACTTTGACAATATTAGGCTCAAGGCCTTAGAGAACACGTGTAATAGTCAAAATTTTAAACATGGAACTTTTTTTTAACTAATATTGATAATTGATAATGTATAGTGATAAAAGTAATGTGGATAAATTCTATAAGCAGAGAATAATGAATAGTATACATTAAAATTTACTGAAGAAATTATTTTTACGGTTTTACAGGATTAAAAATAAAATTAGAATTAAGGTTAAAAGTGAGGGTGCACCATAGTTAAGATGAGAGTGGCCACACTAGATTACATTATATATATATATATATATATAAGTGGAAATTGTGTGAATGTGTAGAACCTTCTCCTTTCTTCTTGCTTCATCATCCACGTCTATCATCATCATCATCACCAAAACCCTGATACAAGTAAGCCAGACTGGCCTCTCCCTAGTTGTATAATGATACAAGATCAATATTAACAAGAGCCCGTAATATTGATAAATGGAGGTCGAACTTGGTGTTGCACAAAATAATCATCCCCAACAAATAGCGCAATAACCCTCGAGCATATTCTTCAGCAGTTTCTCAGTAAACTAGTCGGGTATAATTCGTCTAGTACTCCAAAGTAGGTTCATACTTGATCCTAAATGGCTCTTTTAGGGAAGGTTCCATGCCTATTAGTTGTCAGATTTATTCTTGGTTTTGTAAATATGAGTCCACGACAAATTCAGACTTGAGAATTCAACATGGACATTCTGTATGAATATATTATTAAAAAAGGATACAAAAAGGTCAAAGTTACAGTAAAAAGTAAATATTATAATTATATTACAAGCCTTTTATTTAATATAATACAAGATAATCAATGTAAAGAGGGAGGCAGTCCATGATCAAATAAAGCCCTAAAAAAGTCATCGTCTGATGGTGGAGGACGTATATCATCCACTTGGAATCCACTCAATGGAAAAGTACCTAAGTCCTTATTATCTTAAAAGTCAGGTCCATAATAGTCATCATCTAAAAAAGGAGAAGGCATCTCGTTGCCATCATTTTCGAGGCCCTCTTGACGATGAAGCACTAGGATCCCTGTAGCTCTGAAATCGAAAGTCCCGAAAGTTTTGTTCAGGGTAAGCAACATGCCAATGGCTGGCAGCCAATTCTTCTTGCAATTTACTATTTTGTTCTTCAAGCATTTGCTGTGAGCTAGATAAAGAAAAGTAAGTTCATGAATTTTCATACATACATTCAGCATACAACAATATAAATATCATTACGTGTCAAGATGTTGTCAGTAAAGGGGATATGAGTTCATGGGATGGGACACAGTTATGGCAGTAAAATCAACCGGATCGATAGTAATTTCTCCTACTGGTAAGTGGAAGGTATGGGTGGTATCCATCCACCTTTCTGCAAGCATTTGGACTACGCTCCTATCTATCTGGTATTCTTTCGCTGGCAACTGCATGATAAAGTCCTCGAAGCCACACCATCGAATTATCTGCTTTACTGGAGACGGAGCATGATTATACCATTGGCGTGCTTTGTGGATGTTTCCACTTCCATGAACAACACAGCCATCATACTGCCACAACACAGGTAAGTTGTAACAAGGTATGTAAACTCCCAAATTTTAAAATATTTTTCACTTTTGCTTCTATACAGCAAACAAATATATAAAAATATGACTAACTATAAAATTTTTTTTTGTATAATTAAGTAACTAGGTACGGACAATAATAATAATGATACTCATATTTTTTGTGCAATAATTAAATAATAATAATACTCATTTTTTATGCAAAAATTAAATAATAATACTACTCATTTAATAAATATAGATAAATATAAAAAATAATAATGCATATAAATCAAAAATAATAAGACAAAGTAAAAATTTAAAAAATATATGTAATCATAAATATAAATTGACAACACGTCACTTATCATATTTAATTATTCTTTATGCAATTAAATAATTATTTTTATAATAAAAATTATATTTACCTCGTTTTCTCATTTGAACTACGGTGTAATTCCATGCCAGCTAATAATGTTACTCTTCCATGTTCATGCACCCGAATATGATTGAGTAGCTCGGCATCTGAACGGGGTCTTGCTCACGATGAATGTTGATTAACTGCCATTTATAAGAAATGTTACTATTTTTTACAAGTTTAACAAAGTAAAAGAAATTTAGAAGATAGAAAGTTTTGAATGCAGAAACATTCATGTTTATAGAGGAAAAGCTATGGAATGAGTGATAGGAAAAGATGAATACTATAACTACATGCCAAGCAAAGCATATAAAAGTATAAAGTAAAGAGTAACTTCGCATGCAATCAATTATTCATACTAATAATTCAGTTTTTACTTTACATTTCAATTATTCCTTTCTTTCTTTTATCAATTATTCATTTCTTTTAGACCAATAATTCAATCTTTACTTTCCATTTCAATTATTCATTACTCATTTCTTTGTCAAGATCAATTATTTCTTTTTAACACAGCACACGCACACACAGTAAATGAATATTTATACATTCTTGCATGTCTTAAAATATTTTTATTTTTTTATACTTTTAAAATATTTTTTCTACGCAGAGGAAAAGAGTATATAGGTATGGTAAAAAATAGCCAAATTTTTTGCAAATACTAAATTTTTTTTTTCAAACTATTTTCGAGTCCATAACTCAATTCGGGTCCAGAACCCAAACCAACTCAGGTCCAGAACCCAAATTATTTTTGAGTCCAGAACTCAACTTGGGTCTAGAACCCAAACCATTTTCAAGTCTAGAACTCAATTCAAGTCCATAACCCAAACTAACTCGGGTCTAGAATCTAAATTATTTTCAGGTCTAGAACTCAACTTGCGTCTAAAACCCAAATCATTTTTTAGTCCATAACTCAATCCTGGTCCATAATGCAAACCAACTCGGGTCCAGAATCGAAATTATTTTTTATTCCAAAACTCAGCTCGACTCCAAAACCCAAACCATTTTCGAGTCCAAAACTCAACTCAGCTCGGGTGCAGAACCTAAATCATTTGAGTCCAGAACTCAACTCGGGTCTAGAACCCAAACTATTTTTCAGTCCATAACTCAATTCCGGTCCAGAACCCAAACCAATTCGGGTCTAGAATATAAACTTTTTTTCAAATCTAGAACTCAATTTGTGCCCGGAACCTGAACCAACCGATCTTTTCAAATTAAATTGATTTTCACTCTTTGAATAAATTCAAGATCATTCAAGCAGGGGGCAAGACTGTAGACCCTTAATTTTGCTACCGGTCCAAATATATAATTTTCATTTGAAGGCTAGATCAAGTCTACATCTAATAACAAGGCCTAAAATAAAAATATTATAATTATTTAATATTTTGATTGTGACAATTCAGTTTTACTGTGACTGTATGCGATTAACATGTTATTTGGTCGGACCATTTTGCTTGGTCCATTCCAAATTTGACATGAGTAAGCTCATCTCGAATTGGCCCATGACAATTCAATATGAGCATATAGCTCATGTTGAATTGGTGCTCATGTCAAATTGGCCCATGCCAATTCAACATAAGCAGTTGCTCGTGCCAAATTGGCAGGAAGGGCTGACATTAATGTGATTGTGTGCAGTTTTTATACTTGGACTCTCCAAGGTCGGGTAGGTTTGATACATCCAAAGTTAAGAGGGATTATGGGATGCCCTAATGTCACCTATAAAAGGTAATTAATTATTCATTGAGTGGGTGGATTAACAATTAAGAGCTTGGAGCAAGAGAAAGAAAAGATAATTAAAAGATAGCAACCAAAGAGGCAGTAAGGATTGTCTCAAGTTTGCTTCGTTCAACCAAGATCAAGTTGATTAGGCAGTAGCACAGATTAGATTCAACATATTGATATTGGAGGAACCAACAAAAGCATGTTTGAATTCTTAAATTTAATCTATTTTAATATTATATTATGTCTTTATTCCATAAGATGATCTAGCAAAAGTTAATTAAAATTGATGGTTTGTAGTTTAAGTTCATCCAGTAGGTAATAATTTGAGTTTAATGTGGTTCAGATCTAATTTTATATATGTAAAGTCCTAGTTTATTAATTAGTATTAATTTACATGTTTAATATAAGAAGTTAAACCATACCCGTGTATGTTTTGATCACAGAAACCTTAGTTTGCATCTCAAAGATCTAAAAATCTTGATTTCCAAACCCTAATTCTCAAAAAGCCCTAACCCCAATCATATTTTTTCGAAAACCAAAAACCTTAATTATGTTTCTCTAAAAAATCCAAAAGCCCCTAACACCTAAACCCTAATATCCAAAAGTCTTATTTCCCAAATTTCCTAACCATAACCCTAAAACTCCAAAACCCTAATTTCCAACCTAAAACCCTAATTTCCAAATTAAAACCCTAATTGAATAATTAAAACCTTAGTTTTTTAAAAACCCTAATTCATATTAATAAAACCCTAGTTTTGTATATTTATTGTTTAATATAATAATATTTAAATGTAGGTTTTGTTTATTTAACTTATCAAAGTATGTTTGTGATAGATGATTTATTTTTGGTAATTTACTTTTAGTTATAATGAATGTTTGAATGGTTGGATTGGTTAAATGTCTTTATTGTCTTATTTTGGTTTTAAGATGTATGAAGTATTGTAGACCCTTAATTTTTTACCAAGTCCAGTCCGATACTTTTAAACAGTCCAAAATAATTTTTTGTGGTATTTTAATATTTATTATTTATTTTAATAAAATTTATTACTTATAATATTTATTTTATTTATTATTCATTATTTATTTTATTACTATTTAATTGTTATTTTTTTAAAAAATAAAAAAAATCAAAAAAAGATAAAAAAATAAAAAAAAGGGCGATGGTAGAATCGACAACAAAAGCTGCAAGCGCGACGAATTGGCTTGGGCCAATTCGCCGCAGGCAAAGCTTGCAGTGAAATACGCGTGCCAGCCCGCACCCAGCAACAGCAGCCAATTCTTGCCCAATACAGTCTCTCACGCCCAGCTCAATCCTCACGCAGCAGCCCCCAGAGCCAGTCTTGCTCGGGCCCGCGTGCAGTTTTTGCCAAAATCTTATTTTACTTAGTTTTTGATTTTATTTCTAAAATAGTTTTTATTTCTTTAACAGCACAATATTAGATTTTTTAATTAATTCCCTATAAATAATATGATTTAACACTCTTGAGAAGGGGGGGAGAAAAATTTTGTTCGGCAAAGACAACACAATTATTGGAGAATTATTCAAGAATTATTGAAGGGCTTTTGAAAAAAGCAACAGAGACGAGAGACAACCCATAATCAAGGCAGCAAGCTAGGTCTTATGTCTTGGTTTCAAGCTAAACTAGAATTTCATTCTACAAATTGTGGTGGAGCCAACAAATTATGGTACACATCTAACTTAACTCAATATAACATGATTTAATGATTTTAAATGCTGAATATATGGTTATTTGGTTGGATTAATTCTATTAGGTTATAGCCTTTTGTTTTATTTTCATATTAGTTCATGTGAAGTGATTTGATGAAGTTGTTTGTTTTTCAAATAAAATAAATCCACAACCTATTAGCTTAAGTTACAGTGACTTATAAGTGTTAAATTGATATTTTTAGTATATGATTATTTAATTGCAAACATTTTCCTATAATATTATTTTTTCAACATCAAAAGCTTTATTTAAAACCCTAAAATTATTTTTCAAAACCCTAATATCTTAATATCCAGTAAACTAATTTTCAAAAATCCCAAAATCCTATTTTCTAAATCTTAAACCCTAAAATCTTAATTTTTAACACTGAAACTTACAACCCAGTAAGGGACGCTGCCCCCTTGACCCTCGCCAGCTAACCGACTAGCGGGACCACCGTATAGGCTCGTCGAAGGGGTCAATATTTATTTGTGTATTATAAGTCTTTGTGTTTAACTTTCTTTATTTTAAATCCTAATTTAGTTATTAAAATTAAAAAAAAATTTAATTTAAGATGTAAACCCTAAATTTATATGTTTATTTCTTTATTTAATTTTGAATTTGATTATGTAGTTTATTATATATTTTGATGATTGATTTATTTAATTTTGATGTTTGGTTTATTTAATTTATCATGGATGAATATTTTTTAATTAGCATTTGTTTATTAAAATTGTAAGAGGTATATTTTCATTATTGGGTACCTCATTAATTAATTCATGTAATTTAAATTATTTTTATATTTTGAGATTAATGTAAAGAACATGTTTCCATCTTTTGGTGGGAGTCCTATTTAGTTTTAGATATTGGAAGATGTAAGGACACGTTTCCATCCTCGGATGGGTGTCCATTTATTTATTTTGATTGAATATTGCTTTGATTTTAATATAATGATGCTTTATTTTAATTGTTGCATGCAATATGGATAATATCATTATATTTAATAATTTTATAATATTAAGACCTGAAAAGGATGCCGGTTCCAATGAAAAGAGCATTGTGGGGGGTGCTTGGCCATTTCTCACCTTCCCCATACGTACTTAACTTTTCAAACCCATTAGGGGGTTGAGGATTCCTTAGGAATCGAGTCATCCACCCCTTTCTTTTCCCGGCCCATCCAGGTGGCGACTCTATTTTCTCTGGATTTAGGCCCGTGTTCTCTAAGGCTATGAGCCTAACAGTGCCGAAGTTGCAAGAACCATTCCACGTGGGAGTGGGAGCAAAAATTCCCACTCACAAGTATGTTCCACTTTGTGGGTACCTCAGATTTTATTATGTAATTTAACTTATCTTTTAATGATTTTGACTATTGTAAGGGATACATTTCCACCTATGGTGGGTGTACCATATTATTTCTTTTATTTTCGTTATTTTTTGATATTGGACATTCGTAAAGGCATGTTTTCATTCATGGATGGGTGCTTGTTTTGATTACTTTACTTTAATAAAGGTGATGGATGTTTATTTCTTTTTAAATTATGTGTAGTGTGGATAATATCATAATAACCAAGAATTTAATAATATTTAGACCTGAAAAGGAGGCCAGTTCCAATGAACCGGGTGTTATGGGGGTGCTGGGTTATTCTCACATTCCCCATACATATCCAACTTTCTGAACCCATTAGGGGATGGGGATTCCTTAGGAATCGAGTCATCCATCCCTTTCTTTTTCTTGGCTTATCTGGGTGGTACTCCATTTTCTCCCAGTTTAGGCCTGTGTTCTCTAAGGCCCTGAGCCTAATGGTGCTAAAGTCACAAGAACCATTCCACATGGGAGTAGAGTGAAAACCCCCGCTCACAGTAAACATCATCATCCTCATACAAAGTAGATAAATTAAAATTAAAATTAAAATTAAAATTATTATTTTTAGAATCAGAAATTAAAGATCTTCAAATTGCTCTTCAACTAAAGCAATAATTTCCTCTGGAGTCTTTTAGATCTTTAAGATGGCTTCCTTCTTCTCTTCTGGGCTAGACTCTTTCTCAGCTGGCAGGTCAAGCTTTTCATTCATCTGTTCCACCAGTTCAGCAACATTAGCAAAGATCTTAAAATCCAGAATCATCTTCCCCATGAACATGATCATCTCTGGCTTCCCTTGCAGTGGTCTTAACTCTGGTGCTTTGAGAAATATTTCTTCAAGTGGAGGAAAACTCATCTTCTCATTCTTTTTCAGCAGAACATCTCCATTTGCTTCATTATATCCCAACCCTCTCTCAGAATTTTGAGTCTTAAAATTTGGGAGTTCTGTTACTCCCGTCTTCCCCTTCTCGAGGCCAGTACTGGGTAGATAGTTCATTTTCTTCATCATAGCCAAAATTCTAGAGCCCATTATCTTGTTATCAGAAACAACAGCCATTTGAAATCCATCGAGAGGCCTCTCAATCATTAAAGCATTTACCAATTCATTATCTTTAGCATCGATAACCACTATCTCATCTCCATTTGGGAACTTGATCTTCTGATGGAGAGTAGAAGGAACTTCGCTAAGTGGATGGAACTAAAGCCTTCCCAACAATAGTGCAAAGGTGACAGGTATATATAGGACTACAAACTCCACCATGGATTCAATTGGGCTAGCCTTCACAACAACTTTGAAAGTTCCTTCATCATGGCTTTTAGTATTATCATAAGCCCTAATCGTGACTTCGGTTGGATCCCTTTTTGATATAGCTAGCTTCTGCAAGATCTTAAGTGGGCAGACATTTTTGGTAGATTCATCATCAACCATCATACATGGAATCCTTTTCCCTTTGACCTCTACCTTGATAAAAAGTGGGCGGATGTGATTTCTTCCCTCTTTTGGCAAGTTAGCATCCAAAAATGATACCATTCCCACATCAACTTTGTTCTTCTTTTGAACATCCTCACATTTCATCACTTCTTCAACTTTCATGAAATTAACTAGCTCCTCTGGTGTTACAGAAGTGGAAATTGGCATGCTGGCCATAGCTTTGGCCATAATTTCTTGATGCTTTTTGGATATAGCTAGTAAATCCCATATACTAATACTAACTTGAGTTCTTTTTAACTGCTTAAGAACAACATCATCTTCTTCCTCTTTACCCCCTATTTCACCTTCTTTTCCCTTATTGGCTTCTACTTCTTTTAGTGGTGGCCTTACATAAGGCTTACAGGAGTGAGTGTTCATTACTTCATCTTCTTCAGTGTTGGACCAGGTCCACTCCTCCTTCTTTGGTTCAGAATCATCATCACTATCAGTTGAATCCCAAAACTCACTCACAACACATATGGCTGCTTCATTTTCACCCATAACTTGCTCCATCTTTGCTAATTACTTCTTCATATTTAGTCGCTTCATCACCTACATCTTGGAAAGAAGACAAAAAACTTTTCATTCAAGCCTCCTCTGATCATGAAAGTTGCTAGTGGTGGTACTCTGTTGAACCTTATTAGCGGATTGTCCTTTGTGCTAGGTTTGTTAGGTTCAGGCAACTTCCCACTATCAATCAAATTCTGGATCTCATGCCTCAATCTCGAACATTTGTTCATCTAATGCCCTTGCATTTGATGAAACTAACAGAAAGCTTTAGCATCAAAGTTAGGTGATAAGGGATTTGGAAATGGTCAAGGAGTTAAGGGTTGTAAAAGTCCCTTCTTTTGTAACTTATTAAGAACCCAAGACAATTGCTTTCCTTACTTCTAAAATTGCCTCCTTCCTCCTTGACTAGTTGCATTTACATCAACTGCTTTTTACATGCTGTAGACCCTTAATTTTGGCTTGGATTAAATTCAGTCCCAATTAAAAGGGTCTAGTACAATTTTAGAAGCTTAAACCTAGTCTGACATAATCTTAAAAGCTCAAACAGTTTGAATTAAGTCCAATTTAATTTTATAATCCAAAAAAAAGGGATGAACCAACTTGACCTGACCCAAACCAATTTGGTTTAGCCCAAAACTTAGACGCCATGTTGAATTGGCAAGCCAATTCGATATGAGCTTTATTATAAGGCTCCATGTCAAATTGGCGAGTGCCAATTCAACATGAGCCATATAATAAGGATCCATGTGGAATTGGCACTAGCCAATTCGACATGAGCCTAGCTCTGGCAAGGGGTTCATCCCCAATTTCAAGCAAGTATAGTTTTAATTGGAAATCTAGATGGAGCTCGGTCTTAGCTCAATATTCACTAGTTTTAACCTAATTAATATTGGATTGGACTTTGAATAGCTTTCAGATAAGTAGAGATTAGGGTTTTAATTGAGATGGTCTTTGCCTATAAATATAGGATTAAAAAAACATAAAAAGGGGGATAGTGATAATTAGAAAAAGAGAAGAGGCAGTAGCTATAGAAGAAAAATAGAGAGAGTAACACAAGATGACCATAATTAAACAAGCAACAGGCAGTAATTAAAAAAAGGAAAAAACAGTGAAGACATAACAATTGTCTCCAACAATTGTTCGGCTTGTCAAAACTTAAAATTGATTCAGGCAGTAAAGCATTAACTTGGATCAACACTTTTTCAATTTGGTGGAGCCTTCAACGCAGGTTTGGTTTTCTAAATCTAATGTACATTGAAACATTCAGCAATTGTGTTTTCTTTTTAAAAAAACGTCATTGGATTAGCTTTAAAAATCAAAACAAGTAGATATTTAAATTGTTTTCTTTTACATAGTCATGTTTGTTTTCTTTTAAATCATTTTAATCCAGTAGTTAATTTAATTCTAGAAGCATTAAATTATTAACTTTGGACATAAATTAAACCAGGAACATCAAAATCTAAAACATTATTTCTAAACCCTAATCTTGTTTTCAAAACCATAAAACCCTAATTTAATATTTTAAACCCTAAATTCTATATAAAACCCTAATTTAGGAAAAATTCTAATTTTTATAAATATAAAACCCTACCCTACATAGAAGCTCTAATTTCTCAACAAAATCATATCCTATAAACCCTCGTCGTCACGCCCTATATTTCATTAATGGGTTAATATTAAGATTTATTTGTAAATTGTAATTTTTATAACTAACTTTAACTTCATTAGTTTAGCCCTAATTTACAATTGTTTATGCAAAAATTAGTTATTTGTTTGATTACCTGCTTTACCATGGATGATTATTGAGTATTTATTGATTGTATTTTTAATAGACTTGTAAAAAGCATATTTTCACTCTTGGGTGCCTTATTTGTTTAATTTATTTATTTTTTATAGTTTAATTTATTTAAAGACTTTAGGATAATTGTAAGGGACATGTTTCCACAAATTGGTGGGTGTCCTATTTTTATTTACTTGTATTTTGGACATTGGACATTATTGTAAGGGCATGTTTTCATTTTGTACGGATGCCCATTTTGTTGGTTTGGACTTTCTTGATTTTAATAAATATTTCTTTATTTTCATTACATGTATTATGGATGATATTTTAATAAGTTAAGAATTTAATAGTATTTAAACCTGAAAAGAAGGTCGGTTCCAATGAACTAGGCACTATCGGGGTACTGGGTCATTTCTCACCTTCCCCATGTGTACCCAACTTTTCGAATCTAATAGGGGGTTGGAGATTCATTAGGAATCGAGTCATCTACCCCTTTTGTAATATCCCGATGCATGCCCCAGAAGTTTTGTATGTTGTTGTTGTTGTTATTGTTGTTGGTTTAAATTGAGAAAAGAACATATATGTATATGTGTTTTGGGGAAATTTAGGGTTTAGAGACAAGTTTATATGTTGTGTATATGGTGATATATATAACATATAAAATGGTCAAAGAGAAAGAGTCAATGCAAGAGGAGATATTTTTATATGGCATGTGGAATTACTTAATTGGGTTCATAAGAGACAAAAGCTAAGTTAAGTGATAAGGGATATATGAGTAATTGCTTGAAATGAAATGCTTGGTGGAGGATTTTTGGTAATTAGTAATTATATTATTATTATTATTATTATTATTATTATTATTATTATTATTATTATATACATATATGTGGCTATCGTGGAAGAGGAAAAAAAGAAATGAAGATATTCTCTTCTTCTTCTTCTTCTTCTCCTTTTGGTTCTTGCACGAGAGAGAGAGAGAGAGAGGTAGAGAGATGAGTTGATCTTCATCAAAACCTTAGGGTTTTAAGAGAATTGAAGGAAGAATCAAAGGATTAAGTGGAGATTTGGTGGAATTCATCAATTGAGGTAAGTACTTACTTGTTTTCCCTTGTTAAGGTTTGAGATAGGTTGTGATGGATTGATTTCATGATTTAGTGTGTTATATATGTGTTTACAAGTATTGAAATTGATTACAAGCTAAAGGATTGGATTGGTGTTGGTTTTGTTGGAAAGATGGTAAGTATTCTCTTGTTTTCTTTACTTAATTGGAAGTTGTGTTGGAAGTGAAGTAAGGTTTGATGATTTTGTGATTTGGTGGATTTGAGATGTGTTGTGTTGTGTGTTCAAGTGTTAAATTGATTTTAAGTTATGAGTTTAATTAGTGGTTGTTGTTGGAAATGGTGGAGATGTTGATTTTAGGGTTTTGAGTTGAGATGTGTTTAATTGTTATATTAATGTGTTGTGAAGTAATTCTTGTGATGAATATGTGTTTAAAACATTGATTATATTCATTTGAAGCATGTTATATGATGAATATTGTGTTTGAGTGCAATTAGAAGAGAATTGGTTTTGGTTATGGGTGACACGGCCATAGGCATTGAAGAGACACGGGCGTGTTCATCAATTGAGTTGGGCGTGTCAATTGTTTGAATTGGCTACTGCCTCTTTTGTTGTTAGTGACACGGGCGTGTCCATCAAAGGTGCTGGGCGTGTCAATTGTTTGAATTGGCTACTGCCTCTTTTGTTGTTAGTGACACGGGCGTGTTCCATCAAATGGGTTGGGCGTGTCCTACAAATGAATTACATATTGCTTTATACTTTGTTTCTTTTTACATTGTTTTGATTCTTCAAAGGTTCCATTGTTTCTAAACTTAAACATGAACATTATAAATATGTTTTAAACACAAGAATGATCTAATCAAAGGAATGTGGAAGATCATAAAGCTATGAATCATATCAATTGTGTTTTGCCCTAATTGCATTGTTGAGATTTAGCAATGTTATGTTATGCACTTTGAATGATATGTTTGCCTAGTTAATGTAATTGATGTTGTATATATATATACATCAATGAGGCTATATGTAAAATGTGAAAAAGAGGATGAAGTGATTGATTATGGATAGCTTGGTGGGAGTAACTCTTGAGGGTGAAAGAGATGAGGATCATCCAAAAAGGTATGTATAATGCAATTTATAATGATGTGAATGATATGTTTACCTAGTTAAGGTAATTGATGTTGTATATATATATATATCAATGATGGAATATGACATGTAAAGCATATGATGAGGTAAATGATTATGTATGTAAAAGATGAATTGCTATAATGTGGATTGAAATGTGATGTGAAGCCATTGTGATTGGCTATGTTAACTGAAATGTGATGTGAAGCCATTGTGATTGGCTATGTTAACTGAAATGTGATGTGAAGCCATTGTGATTGGCTATGTTAACTCAAATGTGATGTGAAGCCATTGTGATTGGCTATGATGATTCAATTGAAAGAAACAAGGCATGTTGCCTAGATGATGATGAGAATTGAAAATGATATAGATGATGAAATAATCAATGAATTGTGTAGCCAATGTGTTATTCTATTCTCAGAGTTTGTTGTTGGTGGTTTGCCTAATATTAGTAACAATCTCTTGAAGTTAGGTTGGGCTTGATCCTTGAAGCCAAGTTGGGTTGAAGTTTAACATGTTTTACTCCCCTTGAAGCTTGGTTGGGTCTAGTCCTTGAAGCCTAATTGAGATGTTACAACCCTTGAAGCTAGGTTGGATTGGTTCTTGAAGCCAAGTTGGGTTGATACTTAGCATGCTTTGTTCCCCTTGAAGCTTGGTTGAACCTAATCCTTGAAGCCTAGTTGGGTCAATGATAATGATAAATGTGAAAACAAAACCAAAGCATTAACTCTGAAAATAGAATAGCATATTAGTGTCTGTTGGGCCCGAGTCTGTCTTTGATGTCCATGTGATATACAAATGTTGAATTAGATGAATAATGAGATCTATGATTGACTTTGTTGACAATGTGACTTATGATTGGTGAATTGTGAATTAAACAATGTTATGAGGTATGATATGTAATGTGTATGTATTGATATGTTGATTGTGAGTATTGGTGATGGATTGTGGTTGGTGTTAATGATTGCCTTGCTGGAAATATTATTCATGATTGGTAAATGGTGAATAAAATAATGTTATGAAGTATGTTGTGGAATGTGGGTATTGAAATATGATTTAGTTGAGATATATGAAAGGTACAATCTAAAAGAAAAGATATGATAAGCTAAAGTTACATGGAATTGATATATCATTATATGCTAATATTTTTATAATGTATGTGTATATTATATATTTGTACTACCAAGCTCTCGGGCTTAGCGCGGTTGTTTGATCGCGCAGGTGACCAGATGAAAGATATAAAGTCTTGCGTCATGCCACGAGAAGAGTAAGAGTTTGTCGAGACCAACTAGAGGGTGATGCATACATGTATAATTTAATTATGATGTACTTTTATCAAGAATGTAATCATTTGTATAAATGATGTTTCGAGAAAGATAAGATTATTGTATATTTATAAGATCATTAAAAGTATATCGATTTTGTAAATGTTCTTTAAATTAATGTATTGTGGTTTGAGCTATGTTAAAGGTTTTTAAATTGTAACGAAATGTGACATCTTTATACTTTATATATTTACTGTACGTATACCAGGGATATGTGTAGTACTTATATGGAGTATCGGGGTGTTACACCTTTCTTTTTCCATGTCAGTCTGGGTGGTGACTCCATTTTCTTCGTGTTTAGGCCCATGTTTTCTGAGGCCCTAAGCCTAACAGTGCCGAAATCGTAAGAACCATTCCACATGGGGGTGGGGGCAAAAATCTCCACTCACAGTGGTGACTCTAATGGGGAAAAGAAAAGTTGATTTCGTTGGTCTTTATATTTTTTTTATTCTTTCTTATTATGATATTGTCCATTGCATCATTTAGTTTGCATTATGTGAGTGAGTTAGGATGCCCATGTAACCTATGTTATATTTTGTAAGGGATACCATACTTTCACTCAAGTTATGGAAATCATGCATGGCATAACCACTCATAGCCTTATACCTTTTGGTATATACTTGCTATGGGAGCCTAAACTTTTTAACCCAAAGACTAAAGCTCATGTAATTAGCCTAGTTACTTTCCTTAGGTTTTTAACCAAATGCTTGTTGTTTGGCTATAATTAATATATCTTGGTTTGAACCATGGCTTATTTGGTTTGTTCTTTTTTCTAATATGACCTAATTATATTGTAAGCTCAAAATAATTTTTCCTTTAAATCCAAAAGACCAATACTATTTTCAAAATTTTCAAGATGGTCTTTGGACATAAAACTTTTCTAAAATGGGTCAAAAATTCTTTTCTACCCTGTGGGCCAAATTCAAAGCCTAAAATTCATTTTTGAACAAACCTTTTTATGAGGGGCTTTGAAACAAAATTATGTTTTACTTTATTACAAACCTTCTTCTTAATAGAGCTTACAACTATTTAGGTCAATTATGGAATACTAAAATGCAATTGTGGGCCTAATTTATACCAAGAATTGTTAATCATGGGCTTATTTTTAGCATGAATCATTAGTTATTTTTTTCCAAATAGGAAATCTATTTATGATAAACCTTTTAATTCAGTTTTAATCTAATATATCATAACAACTATCTTTTGTTGGACCAATGGATTACGACTTAATTAGAGGAAATTATCATGGATTGATTTCTACGTTTAAAAAATACAATTTATTATTAAGCCATATGAGTAAATCTTTTGAAAATAAGATATCCCATGTCGGTATGTTATTGACCATATACCTAGGAAAAGAGACTCGCCATTCGTGTGTGGATGATACAGGGTTGGAAGGAATGTCCTAATTATCTTTGTTTGTTTGTTACTTGCACATATATGCATACATGCAAACTTGCATTGCATTACATGGCATTGATTCTTTTTGGCTCACAGACTTGAAAAATAATAGTTCAAGAACCTGCAGCAATTTGACCTACGCCAGTGACGTAGAATCCAGTAATGACTCAGTTAGCTTCTCACCAAAAGCAATGGAATTTGAACATATCCAAAAGATGGTGGATGATGCCCTCAATGCCAAGATGGAAGAACTAAAGGGGGTCTTGGCTGAGACCATGAAAAGCCTACTGGCTGTACTTTTGGGACTGAAGAGACATTTGCTAGTACTAAGAAGCAGAAGGTTTAAGGAAAGGCTAAGGTTGGCAAGGTAGCATTTGATGATGGCAAAGAAGTTGTTGATGATGATGGTGATTGGGTTGAATATTTCCAAGACTCTCAAGATAAGAAGAAGGAAGTGAAGACTATGGAGAAGGTAACCATGGAAAAGGTTGAAACTTCAGATGTGGAAGTTTGAAAAGAAGTTAAAACTAAAGGGATGTTGTAGGTGGACAAGCTGTTTGAACAAGACGAGGAGGTCCCGTACAAGTTCAAGATGCATTCCTTTGCCAAGTTCGACGAAACTGGGAATTCTCATCTCCATGTGAAGCAAAACACCACTATTATGTAGTCTGCCTAAGCTACTAAGGCTCAAACTCTAAGGTACTTCATGATTTTGTTGGATCATGTTGTGCAAAATTGGTTCAACGCCTTAGAGGATGGTACTCAGAAGAACTAGGATTCACTATACAAAGCCTTCATCTAACAGTATGGCTATAATGTTGAGTTGGAGGTTACTTTGATGGAAGTTGAGTCAATCAGGCAGAAACAAAATGAGAATTTTGTTGACTACGTGAAAAGGTGGAGAAACAAAGTTGTATTGCTGAAGAAAAGGCCGGATGAGTCCGACCATATTAGGATGATTGTGAGAGGGGTGCTACCTAATCTTCGTGAAAGGATATTCCATGCCCTTATTAGAGATTTTAAGGATATCCTTTAGGCTGGTTTGTAAATAGAAGAATGGGAAAGAGAGAAAAACCATTTTTCTACAAGAAGGAATGAAAAAAGGAAATTATTAGTCTGGCGACTAGAGTACATAGAATGCAGTAGATGTCAATACAACTGGCCAATCAAATAAAAGATAGTTTTTAGATATGGGGAAACTTTTGTCTTAGTTTTCAACAAGTACAGAAATAGGGGTTATTACAGCTATTAGCTCCTCTTCCGTAACACGATCCTCTGCCATCAAACTTTGATGCCAAGGCCTTCTGTCAATTCCATCAAATGCAAGGGCATGAGACAAATAAATGTGCTCGATTAAGATATGAAATTTAAGATCTTATTGACAGTGGTAAGCTACCTGAGTTGTATAAGCCCAATACCAAGAGCTATCCTTTGACTAAATTTGAAAAAGTACCTCCACCAGAAACCTTTATGGTAGAAGGAGGATTGGAGGAAGATCTTGTCTTATCCTCCTTTCAAGATGAGAGTATTGAAGATGTGAAGAAAGAAGAGGCCTAACTCAATGAACTTCCCTTAGCTTAAATGTTGCTCATCTTATTTTAATTTCTTTAGTATTTAATTGGAACAATTATGTTTTTCAAATTAAAATTATTTGAATAAATTACTTTTATTGAATTTATAATTTTGTTGGCTTTTGACATTATGATGTTCATCCAATGACGAGTCTAGCTTGATATTCATGAATTAGTATATCTATGCATCATGATTTGAATGACTTTACTAGGTGAGAAAATTTTTCTATAGCATTGAGCTGTGTATGCTTAATTAGAGAGGGCTCTTGCATAATTTCCTCTGTCTAGGTCCTAGTCGATCTTAGAACATGCTTTAATGGACTTTCGAGGCAAAATTAAATTCTGCATATTTATGGGAGAGATAATCTAGGCACTATTTGGTAAGCCAACAATTAGTATCCACCCAATTAAATATCAATCCCTAGTTGTTCCTTTGAGCCTTCATGAGATTTTAGCTTGTTCTTTATTGGCTTGTAAGCCCGATAACCTACCCTGAGCCATTTGACTCTTATGACAAATCTAATGATCACTAAGGTGAAGAGGCAAGAAGATCAAAGAAAGAAATGCATAGTCAAGACCATAAAGATAGTTGAAGTTATCGAGACCATAATGATAGTTGAAGTTCACCTGATACTAGACCTAATATCTCTAATCTATTAAGATGACATCAGGGTAACAAATAATTTATTCTTGTTGAAGCAAACTCACTCAACTCCACTCATCCATAGTCAAAAGCATAGAATTGTGTAGAAAAAATAACTTTCTTAAACCTAGGGCAAAAAAAAAAAGGAGCAAGAAAGAAAGAAAAAGAAAAAAATAAAAGAAGAAGAAGAAGAAGAAGAAGAAGAAAAAATAAAAGGAAAATAAAACCCAAAAAGGTTGTTTAGAAAGCCAACCGAGTTTTTTTTTACCTAAAGTAGTAGAAGACTTCCACTTAGTTTATGAGGATAGATTGACTTGAATTGGTTCAATCCAACCAAAGATTCAAATAAAATTAGAGAATTAGGGGAAAGACCATATTTCATTTATCCAACGTAGCTATAATTCAACAATATTGAAAGTCTTAGGCTTGATATTCCAAAAGGGAGAAGGATGAAAATAAAGAGAAAGAAAAAGGGTGGTCTAAAGATCAAGATAGTACTGATTGGATCCAGATTTCTGCCAAGAAAATGAAAGAACATTCAAGCTTTGTATTTTTATGAAGTCAAAAGATAAAAGTGATATGTAGAAGGTGAAAATGGAACCTTTAATAGTATAAAGTTCCAATAAGAAGATTGTAGTGTGAAGATTTATCAACAATGTCACATCAACTCCAATCTAAAAATAGCCTTCATTTAACCCATGTCCCTTATAGACCCCATTTCAAGCCTATCAAAGACATGTTGATCTCTCTTGGTAGGTAGAGTCTATTAGTAAAGATAATTTGAATACACATGAATATAAGATAGACAATATTTAAACTCAATGAGACCTTTGGTCAAGTACTATCTTTGTGCCTATCTGAAGTGCAATAGTTCTTGCTTAAATGGAAATGATTCTGAAGTTTAGTATGGTAACTAGGGATGTTATGTTATAGATATGTTAATTTGGAAATTTGAGTCCTGAGGTACAATGACAGTGATTTGGCAAAGCCAACATTTGATTTCAAAATAAAAAAAATTATTTTCTTGTTGCATAAACCTTCAAGTTAAGGGAAGTATGTTGCACCGTTGAACCTCGAAGGACACATTAGTCAAAATAAATGATTATTTACAAGGTTATGAAGAAGCTACCAACTAACGTGTTGAATTATAGTTTGAAATGTATGTATCTCTGACTATGCTTGGGCCCCACCATTCATGTTTTCAACATCTTGAAGATAAAAGCCATAAATATAAAGTCTTTTGATGTTCTAATGTGAGATCTGAATGAGCATCTAGAAGGAATCCATGGGAGCACTTCAGCTGATCAGCTCAGTCTGTGAGTCAATAGAACCACTGTAAGTATAACTCATGCATATCATGCATACATAAGCATATCACACTACATTTTTTTTTATCTTGCGTTGTCTATTCTTTTTCAAAGTAAATAGCAATACTCTATGAAGCAAATATGAAGCAGATATGGAATCAGGAGGCATGGAAGGCCCTTTGCTTAAGAAAGATCTAGTAACTTTACATAAATGAAGATGCATGCTTGTGTAAGGAACCAAACAAAATGAGAACATCAATTAGAACCTACATGGAAAAAGAAATCAGTTGTTTGAGCCTACACAAGGGGCAAAGTTTCTCCTTTCAATTTTTTTGAGTTTATGTGTGTACAAAATATTTTCAGACTTACTTTCAATATCTTGCCACGCAGGGGGCAAAGAGAGAATATAAGGACTAGCTAAAAATAGCTGAATTTTTTCACAAAAGAAGAACAAAAAGAATAGAATAAGAAGAAAGTAAGAACCCCAAAAGATTCTAGCTAGAAGATCTGAAGTTGATCCATTAAAGAATGGAATAAGTGGATAGAAGAAAGCCCGTACTCTCAAATGACAAAAGATCATTCTAGTTAGAAGAGCTGAAGTCGATCAATTGAAGAATGGAGCAAGTTGCTAGAAGAAAGCCATGACGAAAGTTCAATGGATCAGTTGCAACTATAAAAATTTCCTCCTTCCTCCTTGACCAGTTGCATTTACGTCAACTCCCTTTTGTGAGCCAGAAAGGATCAATGCCATGTAATGCAATGCATGTATGTATGTATGCACAAACAACAAATAAACAAAGATAATAAGGATGTTCCATCCAGCCTTATAACTTCCATACACGAATGGCGAGTTTCTTTTCCTAGGTATATGGTCAAAAAAATACCAACATGTGATATCTTATTTTTGAAAAATTCACTTGGACGATTTTAACCAATAGTTGTATTTTCAATAATTAGGCTTTGATCCATTGAATCAACTAAAGAAAGCTTTTATGCTATATTGGATTATAACTAAATTAAAAGGTTTATCATAAATAGATTTCCTATTTAGAAAAAACATCTAATGATTCATGCCAAAAACAAGACTATGATTAATAATTCTTAGTATAAATTAGTCCCATAATTGATTTTTAGTATTCCATAATAGACCTAAATAGTTGTAAGCTCTTTCAAGAAGAAGGCTTGTTATTTTTGTTTCAAAGCCCCTCGTAAAAAGGTTTGGTTAAAAAATAAATCTTGGGCTTTGTACTTGGGCCATGAGGTGGAAAATATTTTTGACCCATCTTAAAAGGCTTTCATGTCCAAAGACCATCTTGAAAAAGATTTAAAAATATTTTTGGACTTTTGGCTTTAAAGGAATAAAACTATTTTTGAGCTTTCAATATAATTAGGTCATATTAGAAAAAGAACAAACCAAATAGGCCATAGTTCAAACCAAGATATATTAATCATAGTCTGTGAACACTCGAATTTTGAGGCTCGGAAAGCCAATTTCCTCAGACCAGGCCGGACCGGGGGACAACGGTAAAAGTCCACCAAAAGTATGTCTTCATGATACTTGAAATGTCCGGTGTGACGCAAGGATCATGGATATGGTCTCAGAATAATTTTTGGAGGCCCGTGGCTCCCAGAAAGTCAGTTTTAGCAGAAGTAGCGCGAGTCGCGGTGGGCCAGGGCAGCGGCCCAGCCGCCGTGCTTCCGGCGGTTAGCCTCCGTGAGGACGGCGGCCCGGCCGCCGTGCAGCCCGATTTTGCCTATAAATAGGCTTCAGATTTTCAAAAAAGGGGGACTTTTGGACTTCCTACGCCCAGATGCTGACGAAATTTTTATGCTTAAGAATTTCTAATATTGTGTTGTAGAAAGCAAGAATCATACTCAAAAGTGTAAGGAAACAAGATCTGGAACTTAGAAGTGAAAAAATTCTAATCAAGGTAATATCATAATTCATCTTTGGTCAATTCGAGCATATCATAAGCATTCTAATCTTCTTCTTAATTTCTTCTCGGTCAAAGACCTAATCTTTTTAGGTCTGAGGGCCTAATGGACTAATCAATCACCCTTTCGGCATTAAGCCGTAAATAAAATCAACCTTTTTTTTTGGCACGGAGCCTAAATTGCATCTCTTTGGTACTAAGTACCTAAACGGCACTATTAAAATGAACTTTTGGCATGAAGCCTAAATCGAACTCTTTTGGTACTAAGTACCCGAAATTATACAATTTTTGCACTAAGTGCTAAAACTCACAACTCTGGCAAAATGCCTGAAAAATGCACGAAGCATACACACACACACGCATGAAGCATAATTTTTATCGCCTTTAAATAGGCTTTTCCGAACTACATGGGCTTTGATCTCCCATTCAAACGGGAGTATGTAGGCATATTTGGGATTCATCCCAAATAGCAAGTCCACAACCTACCAACAATCAGTCCTTTTTTCTTTTTTTTCTTCATCCTTTTTATATTTACTTCTTTTTATTGTCAAGTTAGTCAAATGCATGACATAGTCCCCGAATCCTCCTTGGGTTCGCAGACTAGAAACCTTTACATTGGACAAGTTATTGGAGTCAAACAAGGGTTTTCTTAGTTTTTCCCTTCGAACAAAATAAACTGAGTGGCGACTCCCGACAACGAGTGAACTTTCGCCCGGATCCTTTTCGGGCGGAAAATCGAGGTTCACAATTTGGCGACTCCACTGGGGAACATAAAAATGATTTATGTGATCCTAGTGGACTACTATTGTTTATTTGACTAACTGGCCCTTCTTTAGGGTATTTTTATTTATTTTGGCAGGGTACCTTAGCATTGGTTGTCTTTTCTTTAAAGACATTAGTACTGAAAATTGAAAAAAATATATCTTCCTGGGGACCATAAAAAAATAATAATAAATAAAATAATGGCTATATATTACAAAAAAATAATAATAAAAAATGATAATAATAATGATTTATGGAATTATAGTAGACTGTTATTATTATTCGTTTAACTGATTTGCCCTTCTTTAGGGTATTTTTATTCATTTTGCAGGGTACCCTAGCATTATATATCCTTTCTTTAAGGATGTTGGATTGAAAGTTGACAAAAGGAATCTTTTTCCTTTAATGGTCCCTTATTTGATAAATTGTGCATTTGTTTTGTCATTCAGAGAATCTTTTTCTCTTGCATATATGGGGGAATCCTTTTCCTCCATTGCATAAAAAATTATTTTCAAATGAATTTCTTCTCTTTCTGTTCAAAGTTCTGAGTCTGGATAGCAAGTAGCGCTGACCGGCAGGTCTCCTTGATTATGCCGGCGGACAGCCAAAGCGTCCTCCCTGTTGTCGCAAACCATTCTAATCCTTTTGGAGTGGCCTATGAGTAATCGTACTATTGGACCCACGCGAAACTCCTTGTTTCACATGTGGTTAGGTATATCTTACTCAAGACTCAAGGGTCCCTATGATAAGCCTATTCTCTATTTTCACATAACAATAGAACCTTCCCTTAGGTTGTATGTACCCAATGATAGTGCCACATTCCATTAAAATGAATTGTGATGTGATGAGGTGCATTCATGCAACATAACAACATTGTTTTGGGAGAAAATGTTTTCCTACCCTACACACCACCATGATCTCTTGCCCTTAACCTTTGCAGGTACCCACTGTCCGTGTGCCTTCACCTACACCAGACACACCAATACCAACTGTGCTATCCCCTACAAATTCTATAACCCCAACTTCACCAACTGCTCCAATTACTGAAATGGCCACAATTGAACAGATTAAGGCTTTGCTGGATGGTCAGATTAAGGAAATTGAAGCTAGAATGCAAGAAAAAATTGATGAAGCTTTAGCCGCCCAAAGGGTAGCCATCCTGGCTGAATTAGAAGGAGCACCAAAGACAGTCCCTATTCCTGGAAATTTGGGGAAGGAACCCATTGTGGGACAAACTAGTACCCCCGTGACTGCTCAGATTAATACCCCTGTCATCAATTTGGAGGATCCACCCTCCAAGAATGAAACAGATGAACTGAAAAGGAAACTTGAATTGCTTGAGAGGTCAATCACTGCCATGAAAACTCACAAAGAGGTGGTAGACATGGATTCCTTATCCTTGTTTCCCCAAGCTAGATTGCCTCCAAAATTCAAGATGCCTGGGATGGACAGATTTGATGGGACCACTTGCCCTAAAACTCACCTGAAAATGTATGTGGGAGCCTTAAGTCCTTGGGGTTTAAATGATGAGCTCTTTGCTCAACTCTTCCAACAATCCCTGACTGGGGCTGCCCTTAAATGGTTTGTGAGTCTAGACCGTTCCAAGATTAAGACATGGGAAGACATCTGCAATGCATTTAACTCTCAGTACCACTATAATATTGAGGTGGATGTCACCAGAAGGGAACTTGAGACTACCAAGCAGAACAACAATGAACCCTTCTCCTCGTTCCTTACGAGGTGGAGGGCAAAAGCCGCCCAGATGATCAATCGTCCTTCAGAACAAGAGCAGATTGATATCATAATCAGGAATTTAAGACCTACATATCAGGCTCAACTGCAAACCCAATATCTACCTACTTTCAAATCGCTCATTGCGACTGCAACCAAGGTAGAAGATTTGATACAGTTGGGTAAAATAGTGGATGAGGGGGCTGCTTCGAAATATAAGAAACAAAGCCAAACTCCTTCCTCAAGCAAGGTCAATCAAGTGGCCAATATTGCCCCTGCGAATCCTTTACGTGTGGGCAATCTTGGGCCGAGAAATCAGCCGAGAAGGCAATATACTGACCTTGGAGTGCCCCTTCATTTGGTATTTAAAAAGGCTGTGGAAGGGAAATATTTGAAGCCTTTGGACCCAAGACCTCCTCCAAACCCATTACCTTCCAGTTATAAAGTCAATGAATATTGTGAATACCATCAAGGGAATGGGCATAAAACAGATGCTTGCTGGACACTGAAAAACCGCATCCAGGATCTGGTGGATAGTGGTGACATCATTCCTCTCAGGAGGCAACCAAACATTAACACTAATCCTTTGCCCAATCACTCCATCCATGCCATTACTGTGGAAGAAGAGCTGTTTGATCCTTTCGAACTTCTCTCAGGAATGAATGAAGTGTGTGTGTTAGATTTGAACGACCTTGCTGAAGAGGTCAGTGCTCTGACAAGAAGTGGAAGACAATATCAGCCACTTGACTTGGGAAAAACCCCTACAACCTCAAATCACCCCCATAAGAAAACACCAGAGCCAAAAGAAGACCCTGTCCTCACTCAGCTTAAGCAAACTCAAGCTAAGGTGTCAATTTGGGAGCTCCTTGCTTCCTCATTCCCACACCGCCAGGCTCTCAGCGAAGCTTCGAGTCAACTTGATACATCAGTGGACACAAGCCCAGAAGCTTTGGTGGCCACTTTGACCCAATCAACCAAGGCATTGAGTATCAGATTTTCTGATGTGGATTTACCAGAAGATGGTAAGAAACACAATGATGCTCTATACATCACCATACAGACTGGGGAAAAGACTGTGCCCATGGTTCTCATTGATAATGGGTCAGCCTTAAATGTGTGTCCCTTGAAAGTAGCAAGCTGTCTGGGGTTGGAGGCTACGGATCTTACACCTTCTGATCAGATTGTGAGAGCATATGATAACACTCGAAGAGAAATTTTGGGTGTTGCCACTCTAGAAATTGCTATTGGGCCGGTGAAAATGGGAGTACCATTCTAGGTCATTGATGTACCCGCGAGCTTTAATCTCCTCCTTGGAAGGCCGTGGATTCATCAGATTAATGTTGTACCTTCTTCACTACACCAAAAACTTAAATTCCCTTTTGAAGGAAAAATCATCACTATCAAAGGGGACACCTGCGAAATCAACAGGAAAACCATGGATTAGTCTATCCTTGAGGTTGTTCCTGGTGAAACCGCCATGACCTTGACTGGGTTTCATTACGACACAGTTCAATGCATAGAAGGTGAAAAACCCAAAGGGCCATTTGTCTCATATGACTTTGGGGAGGTCCAAATCAACTGCCTAGTGGGAATGATGCTGAGGGTAGGTCTATTGCCCGGGATGGAAATGATGAAGTCTGGGAGGTAAATACCCGTAGTACGGCCATGGGAAGAGCCTGAGAATAAGGGAACTTTTGGCTTGGGGTACAAACCTACAGACGAGGAAATAGAAGAGTTTGAGCGTGGAAGGAAGAAAAAGGGAAATTGGGAGGCAAGAAGCCTCAAAATGCGCCCTTACTTTAGAACTCTGAATGGTCACTTTTGCAAACCTGGAAAGGCAGTTCATCACCATGGTTTTCAGGAACCATTCTATTCTCCTATGACCGGAAAGAAGCTACCAGGTTTTGAAATGTTTGCTGATGTTGTAGCCATGAAAGAAGAAGAGCCAGAACCTGAAACTGACCCCCAAATGGAAGATTTCATGCGGCCTAGTCTCTTTGATGAGGTTGCTATGATAACCAATTTTGAAGACAATAGGGATTTCACAAAGCTGATCAAGACCACGGATGGACCGCTGAGAAACTGGTACGCCGAGGAGGGACAAGCTGCTGAGGTTAAACCTAGTCCTGTGTCACACCCTGAACTTGAGTCTTGTACCGAGTCTTGTACTAATTCTGAGTCAAAAACCAAGTCAGAGTCTAATTCTGAGTCTTCTGTAATTTCAGATTTAGAAAGCCCTAATGTCAAGTCTAATGTAATCTTGGAGAATGACTCCGCCATTATCAATGAAACCGTTCCGATTCTTGGTTACCCTGTGTCTTTTGCTTTCCAAGTATTATCTAGCAAAAATGAAATAAATGAAATAAAAGAAATAAATGAAAAGATAATAATTGGCAAAGAAAATGAACATACATACATTGCATATGATTGTGCGAATAAGGAACAGGTTGTCGATTGCATCAGGAAGTATGTCGACTGCTTCATGTGGAAGGCAAGTGATGTCACGGGAATAGACCCAGCCATAGCAGTTCACAAGATTCCGCTATACCCCGATGTGAAGCCGGTTAAGCAGAAATTGAGAAGAATGAAGCCAGAATGGTCTTTGAAAATTAAAGAGGAGGTTGCCAAGCAACTGGACAATAAGTTCATAGAACCAATTGCCTACCCTTCATGGTTAGCAAACATCGTGCCAGTCCCGAAGAAAGACGGAAAGGTCAGGATGTGTGTTGACTACAGAGATTTGAATAAGGCCTGTCCCAAGGACGATTTTCCACTACCACACATCGATTTGCTGATAGACAGGATGGCTGGGCATGTGATGGTTTCCATGACTGACCTCGCGGTTGGGTACAATCAGATCCTAGTTCACCCACCAGACAAAGAAAAGACAGCTTTCATCACAGAATGGGGCACTTTCTGCCACAGGGTTATGCCTTTTGGATTGATAAATGCAGGGGCTACCTACCAAAGGATGGCGACAACAGTCTTTCATGACATGATTCACAAAGAAGTAGAAGTGTATGTCGATGATATGATTGTCAAGTCAAAATCTCCAGAAGAACACGTTGAA
This sequence comes from Garcia nutans, assembly GCA_947685225.1. Taxonomy (NCBI): domain Eukaryota; kingdom Viridiplantae; phylum Streptophyta; class Magnoliopsida; order Malpighiales; family Euphorbiaceae; genus Garcia; species Garcia nutans. The sequence continues at coordinate 54,604,684 of CANTUV010000007.1, forward strand.
GCACTTGAGAAGTTCTTCCTTAGACTTCGCAAGTACAATTTGAAGCTTAATCCTGCAAAATGCCTCTTTGGTGCGACATCGGGCTTATTTTTGGGATATCTGGTCAGCAAAAAAGGAATAGAAGTTGATCCAGCAAAGTCAAAGGCTATTCTGAAAATGCCTCCACCAAGAACAGAGAAAGAGGTTCGAGGCTTGCTAGGTAGATTACAGTATATCAGTCGATTCATATCACAGTTGGCTGAGACTTGTGGTCCTATCTTTAAGCTACTAAGGAAAGGTGCTTCGCAAGAATGGAATGAAGACTGTCAGAAGGCCTTCGACAAGATCAAAGAATACTTGTTAAGTCCGCCAATTCTACAACCTCCCAGAATGGGAAAACCTCTGCTCTTGTATGTGTCTGTAACAGATGTAGCCATGGGGGCAATGCTAGCTCAAGAGGCTGAAGATACAAAGGTGGAAAATGCAATTTACTACCTCAGCAAAAGGATGCTGGACTATGAGTTAAAGTATAACAGGATTGAGAAATTGTGTTTAGCATTGTATTGGGCTTGCACGAAGTTACAACACTACTTGTCTTCTTACACTACTTATGTCATTGCAGAACAGAGTCCCTTGAAATTCCTTATGGAGAGGCCTGTTTTGGACAGCAAAATGGCTAAGTGGGTGTCAACATTGGCAGCCTTTGACTTGAAATTTGTTCAAAGGAAAGCTGTGAAAGGCGGGGCAATAGCTAACCAATTAGCAGAATTACCTATAAAAGACGAGATGCGAGAAATGGGTTTCCCCGACGAAGACCTCTTGAATGTGGAAGGAAGTGTTTGGGAGATGTATTTTGATGGAGCATCCAATTATCATGGAAACGGAATTGGAATTGTGTTCAAAACTCCTTGTGGAGAATACATTCCATTCGCAGTTAAACTTGACTTTAGCTGCACAAACAATGAAGCAGAATATGAAGCTTGCATTAATGGGCTTGAAGCCGCCCTGAAATTGGGGATTAGGGACCTAAAGGTCTATGGTGATTCTATTTTAATAGTATCACAAGCTTTAAGGAAATGGAAGATAAGAGAAGAGCGTTTGGTTCCTTACCTACAACGCCTTGATCATTTGGCACAACAGTTCAATGATCTGTCCTTCGAATATCTCCCAAGAGCAAAGAATCAGTTTGCTGATGCCTTGGCTACTTTAGCTTCCATGATCAATATCAGGGAGGGGAAAGTCATTCGTCCATTGAAAGTTCAGCTTCAAAAGCAACCCGCCCATGTAATGCACTTGGCCGATGGTAAACCATGGTTTTGGGATATCAAGACCTATCTCAAAGATGGAAATTATCCGGAGGGATCATCAAAGATTGATCAGAGGGCAATAAGGCAGCTTGCCACAGGTTACATTCTTAATGGAGATATCCTCTACAAAAGAAGTTGGAATGGAATGCACCTAAGGTGTGTAAATGAAGCAGAGGCTAAGCAGATAATGGAAATGGTACATGGTGGCGAATCAGGACCACACATGTATGGGATCGCCTTGGCTCGAAAAATTGCCAATCTAGGATATTATTGGTCCACCATGAATGCAGACTGCATGGCATTTGTGCAAGGATGTCATCAATGCCAAATATTTGCTAAGCTACAGAAGCAACCTCCTGTTGCCCTGAATCCAATCACTTCTCCATGGCCCTTCGCTACTTGGGGAATAGATATAATTGGCAAAATACATCCAAAAGCATCAAATGGACATCAGTTTATCTTGGTAGCAGTGGATTACTTCACAAAGTGGGTTGAAGCAGCTTCCTATGCAGAATTAAACGCCAAAAAGGCAGCACAGTTTGTCCGAACCAACATCCTTTGTCGGTACAGAACGCCGTTTGAAATTATCACTGATAATGGAACTCATTTCCATGCAGAATTTGCTAAGCTCTTGAAGGATAAGAATGTCCAGCATCATAAGTCCTCTCCTTATAGACCTCAAACAAATGGAGCTGTAGAAGCAGCGAACAAGTCTATAAAGGTGATCATACAAAAGATGATCAAGGAACATAGGCGTTGGCATGAGAAGTTACCACTGGTTTTGTGGGGATACAGAACATCAGTTAGAACTCCTATTGGGGCAACCCCGTATTCACTGGTATACGGAATGGAAGCAGTACTCCCCATTGAACTGGAAGTTCAATCGGCGAGGATAATTCAAGAAAGTCAGATAAATGAAGCTGAATGGATCAGCAATTATCATCATCAGTTGTTGAGTTTGGATGAAAAAAGACTTCAAGCTCTACATCAGATTCAAGGGTATCAGAGGTGAATGGCCAGACATTTCAACAAAAAGGTCAAAGATCGAAAGTTGGAAGAAGGTTGTTTGGTTTTGAAGGAGATCAGAACACCTGTTACAGATCCTCGTGGGAAGTTTCGTCCTCATTGGGCGGGACCCTACATTTTGAAGAAAATACTTTCCGGCGGAGCCGTCATCTTGTCTGATTTGGATGGTCTGGAGTTCACAAACCCATGCAATCTGGATCAACTGAAGAAATATTATGTATGATCATGCATTCCAAAATGAACTACATTAGACCTGATTCTCGCAAACTAATTCGAGATATGTAGGCAACTCTCCTTGAGCACGGTCTAAATTTTAATAAAAATCATTCATTCATCTTTCTTTTGCCAAGAAAAAAACAACAAAACAACAAAAAACAAAAAAATAAAAATAAAACAAAAAAAAATCCCGCTAAGCCGAAAACCCACAAAGGGCTGCTTAGGCAATGGTGGGGCCCGCTAAGCTGAAAACCCGCAAAGGGCGGCTTAGGCAAGAATGGGTAAGAGCTCGCTAAGTTGAAAATCCGAAAGGACGGCTTAGGCAAAAATAAGAGCAAATAAATAAAGTAGATAATGCTTGGAAAGCAAACAAAAGGGTCATTCATTAAGAATCATTCATTACAAAAAGAGAATCATCTGTTACAAAAAGAGTCATTCAGCCTATAAAATACAAAAAGGTCAAGTCATATTCCCCAAAAAACCAAAAAGGTAAAAACAACCCAAAAACAGAAAAGACAATGGAGTCACCCTGGGATCTAAATCCTACGCCTCCTACAGGGGGCAGAGTCTTCGGCGTCTTCCTTAGTCCCGAAACTCTCCGCAATATCTACCTTTTCCTCACTAAGAGGAACCACCTCCTCTCCCTCCAACTCCTGCAGCAATGCACACCTCCTCGGTTTCTCAACGGGCCAAACCTCAGCTATAAACCAGGTCCTGTACTCTGGAGTGGGCTGAACGAGGGAAGGCTCTGCACAAGGCCTGATCATCCGATGGTCTCTGACCCAAGTCTGTAGAACAGCCCGAGTAACCCCGGGGGTAATAGGAGAAGCAATGGTAAGCCCGACAGGAAGGGGAACTCTCTGATCAATACCCATCTGCCTGAGGACGCGGGAAGCACTGTACCAAGTACTGTGAGTGAACCCAAGCAGGTAGACATGGTTGTGCATGGCATTTGCCTCCATGAATTGAGGAATCCAATACCAAGGGACGAACCATAATAATTCCTCCGGTCCAAGCTCAAACAGCCAAACAGTCCATTCGGCCATAGAGGGAAAAGAAATCTGAATTTTCCTGGTGCGGTACTGCGAAGGGTTGTAGGTCAAAGTCTGGGGGGCTGCAACCACTCGAAGATGATCTCTCAGCCAAACCTGAAAAAAATAGATCCTTTCTATTTTACAAAGGAAAAGAGAGATGATGGAATAAGCAAAAAAGAAACAAAAGGTATAAATTACCTGAAGGATGACCGGGGTGACGGTCCAACGTTCAAATCCAAGTGCACATCTGTCGAGACTCTGAATAGTCTCAGCCAGGATCATGCCCCCGATACAGTTGAGCTCTTCCATTTGCCTAACCATTGGGCAAAGTTTCAAATCTCCAAAGCCGGGGTCACGGTTGAAGAGGAACCCAGCTAACAGACAAAAGACGAAGGCTCGCATTCTATGCCTCAATTGAATATCGTCTTCAAAATCGGCGGTCAAGAATTCATCAATTAGGGGAAGCAGCATCGCCTTATCCCCATCTACAATCATAGCTTGGGCTTGGGGTTTTGTGAAGCTAAAAAGCCTCTGAAAAGATCCCACATAGCCGATTTGGACCTCATGCCTCACAAGAGGGGCATATGGGTCGCACCCAATGATCGAGCAGAACTCCTCAAAAAGAGGACACATTTCCTCCATCCGAGCCCCAAATCTGAAAACATGGGCTTGGGGATCCCAAAACCTGATGCAAGAGTGCAAGAAATCCCAGTCTACAGCTACACCTCTGAGGGTGGCGACAGCTTTCAACCCGTACCTCCCCATGTTGATCCTTTCAACATTGTGGAGACTTTTGGTCCAATTATGCATCACGTGATTAAAAAGGGGATTCATTGTTATTTGAAAAAAAATAATAAGATCTTGCAGTAAGAGGATTGCTTTCTGGCCCACAGATGTAAGACAACCTTGAGTTTTATACTGGTCTGGCCCGGGCAGCGGCTCGGCCGCCGTTGTCGGTGGCTCGGCAGCCGTACATGGCGGCTTGGCCGCCACTTCCGGCGGTTCCGCCGCCGCCGACCGTCCTGATTCTTTTTTTTTGATGTTTTGTAAAATTCTCGTGTTTTGGCCCTGTTTAGGCCCTGTTATGTGCTATTTTTTTTGGGATTGTGTCAGGGATTTATTTTTAAAAGAGATTTCTAAAAAGAAAAAAGCATCATGCATACATATGTGCTGTTAATACTAACAAATAAGTGCAGGTTTACAGATAAGTTCAGATAACAGCTGAAAAACATGAAAGGTACAAAGTACAGAAGGGGCATAGTTCAAATACAGCAAGCATAGTTCAAGACAAGTATGAAAAAAATCAGTGCCGGCCTCTTCGTCTTTGCGGCCTGCTCTGCCTCTCGTAAGCAGCCTCAGTCCAAGCACCAGACAGTTCATCCGAGAAAGCAGTAATCAGTGCCGCCATTTCCGTGATCAGGCCCTCTGGTACCTGTAAAAGAGACAAAATCACAATCAATCTCAAGAGAATTTTATGAATCCTTTTCATGAGTTCTATGAGAATATACCTGAGTGACATGAGCAAAGCTCTGATATAATGCACCCTCAGCACTAATTGGTCGGGTCACCCAACCACCAGGTGCATGATAACGAGCAGTATAAGGCAGCCTCAAGTCGGCTAAAATAGGGTCAAATTGGCCGGTAGCTGTAAGGACGGATGCGAGAGGCTCAAATGAGATGGGCTGCTGCTTCCTCCAGTGTGTGATGGTCCGGCCCTGAAAGCGGAAGCCTCAGCCCTAGAGGAAGAGGGTCTGTCAGCTCACCGGTCGGGAGAGGGATGGTCTCTTGGAGTGCTAGAAGTGGGAGCCGAAGAGTGGGAAGACTGATAAGGGGGTACAGAGTCAAATCGTGCCCCAATGCGTGGCATCAGTCGATGAAGACAGTAGAAGTCATAATCATCCTCATCCGGGGCATAAGCCGACTCGAAAGGGTCGCCCTCATACTGGGACACAGTAACAGGCAGAAGTGTTGAAGATATCATATCATCAGGGGGATCCACGGGAACTGCACAGAAACCGGCAATCTGGAAAGTCACCCTCTTAGCGAGATAATACCGTCGAAACTCTGGATGGGGAAGTATGAATCGTCGTCGAGTCAGAAACTCTGATCGCTGAAAGCTGTAATCTTGAGCTATCCACTCTGCCAGTCGGCTAGACATCACTTTAGATGCAACTTGTAAAAAATTTGCTATATTAGTGAATCATTTTCTCTAATATAATAAAAAAAAGATGACGATAAAGCATTTACTGAGTCCATTGGGCAGCTATCGAAGAACGATCTCAGCCCTCTGATGGGAAGTTTCCTCTTTGGTACTTCTACCCTCTCTTTATACCACCTCCAAGCAATGGGGGAAAGAGGATCTGCGGGGGCAGGTATCTCACGAAGAAAAGGGGCAATGTCAGGAAAGTACTCGTAAGCCCAAGTCTGAAAAAAAAAAAAAGAGAAGGTATCAGAGTTGGTGTATGTCAACATATATAAAGATAGGGGAAATGTTCTTTACATTACCTCCCAGAAGTAATACAAGCCACACGGAGCAATACGGGTATAGCAGAGGTCTGACATGTCGTCATACAACCTACACAGCATCATGCTAGCCCAATCGTACGTATGAAGCCGTGTCAGGTCAAGTAGGCTCTTCAGCACATTGAGACTCACTGCATCTTTCCTGTTTGATAAGAAGGAGCTAGCAAACAGGAGAAGCAAAGTAAACCTGGCCGCCTGGTCAGCAGTAAGGTTGCCTGTCTCGTAACCAATGTAGATACCTGGCGCTTGCTCCACAAGCCACCTCCGCTGAATGCAGCGAGGCGCCTGATATCGAGGATAGTCAACCCCGATCAAAGTAATCATGTCGGCTGAAGAAATGTCCTGCCGCCAGTCATCATAGGACTCCACCATCTCAACGCCAAAGGGAATCCCAGAAATGATGGAAAAGTCAGTAGGCGTCATTGTCATCTCCCCCCAAGAAAAATGGAAAGTGTCAGTAGTAGGCCACCAGCGCTCGGCTAAAGCACAGATCAAATCCCGGTGGATATCTCTGCCCACATCTATAGCCCTCAAATGGTGGAGGAAAGCAGGTCTGATAAGATCCCCCACTGGGTGCCCGGCATCAAAGATGTAAGCCGGAATAGTGACCATCGGACGCTCAGCTATAGATATCTTGATCGTAGAGTCCTAAAAAAAAAATTTCAGAAAAGTTGGACAAATTCAGAAAAGATTTAAGTTCTTTCCCCAGCCGGGTGTGGATTCCTAAAGGATAATTTCTAAGTTCTTTACTAGAAATAATTACTGATGGCAGAACATAATGAAGCCTAGTACTAATCCTAATTCATTACTAGTACATGTAAAGGAAAGGTTCCTAAAATTTATTTCTACATTCCTTACTGGAAATAAATAAAATTCCTAAGCATGCATACTAGATGGACAAACGGGAGAGTACTCGCCTCGTAGCAGCCGGTCCGAGAACTGTGCTTCTCCTCCTCAAGTAAAGATTGCAGGGAGGGAGTGGGATTTCAAAGTCTTCAAAGCCGGTGAAATCCATCGTCGAAAGAAAATTTGAAAGAAGTGAAAGAAGAAGAATGAATGAAAGCAAATGAAAATTGAATGAAATGAGCCTATTTATAGAAAAAACTGAAAGCGCGGGTCTTTTTGCACCTCGCTCAAAATTCGCTCTTCAGAAGACCACTGAGTTCCATAAATCATTTTTATGGACCCCAGTGGGGGGCAATTGTGAACACTCGAATTTTGAGGCTCGGAAAGCCAATTTCCTCAGACCAGGCCGGACCGGGGGACAACGGTAAAAGTCCACCAAAAGTATGTCTTCATGGTACTTGAAATGTCCGGTGCGACGCAAGGATCATGGATATGGTCTCAGAATAATTTTTGGAGGCCCGTGGCTCCCGGAAAGTCAGTTTTAGCAGAAGTAGCGTGAGTCGCGGTGGGCCAGGGCAGCGGCCCGGCCGCTGTGATTCCGGCGGCCCGGCCGCCGTGCAGCCCGATTTTGCCTATAAATAGGCTTCAGATTTTCAAAAAAGGGGGACTTTTGGACTTCCTACGCCCAGATGCTGACGAAATTTTTATGCTTAAGAATTTCTAATATTGTGTTGTAGAAAGCAAGAATCATACTCAAAAGTGTAAGGAAACAAGATCTGGAACTTAGAAGTGGAAAAATTCTAATCAAGGTAATATCATAATTCATCTTTGGTCAATTCGAGCATATCATAAGCATTCTAATCTTTTTCTTAATTTCTTCTCGGTCAAAGACCTAATCTTTTTAGGTCTGAGGGCCTAATGGACTAATCAATCACCCTTTCGGCATTAAGCCGTAAATAAAATCAACCTTTTTTTTTTGGCACGGAGCCTAAATTGCATCTCTTTGGTACTAAGTACCTAAACGACACTATTAAAATGAACTTTTGGCATGAAGCCTAAATCGAACTCTTTTGGTACTAAGTACCCGAAATTATACAATTTTTGCACTAAGTGCTAAAACTCACAACTCTGGCAAAATGCTTGAAAAATGCACAAAGCATACACACACACATGCATGAAGCATAATTTTTATCGCCTTTAAATAGGCTTTTCCGAACTACATGGGCTTTGATCTCCCATTCAAACGGGAGTATGTAGGCATATTTGGGATTCATCCCAAATAGCAAGTCCACAACCTACCAACAATCAGTCCTTTTTTCTTTTTTTTTTCTTCATCCTTTTTATATTTACTTCTTTTTATTGTCAAGTTAGTCAAATGCATGACATAGTCCCCGAATCCTCCTTGGGTTCGCAGACTAGAAATCTTTACATTGGACAAGTTATTGGAGTCAAACAAGGGTTTTCTTAGTTTTTCCCTTCGAACAAAATAAACTGAGTGGCGACTCCCGACAACGAGTGAACTTTCGCCCGAATCCTTTTCGGGCGGAAAACCGAGGTTCACATAGTCAAACAACAAACATTTGTGTAAAACATAAGGAAAATAACTAGGCCAATTATATGAGTTTTAGTCTTTGGTTTGAAAAGCTTAGGGTCCTATAGCAAGTATATACCAAAAGGTACAACGCTATGAGTGGTTATGCCATGCTCGATCTCCATACCTTGAGTAAAAGTATGGTATCCCTTACATAACACAACACGAGTTACACGGACGTTCTAACTCATGCACACAATGCAATCTAAATGATACAATGGACAATATCATAAAAAGAAAGAATAAAATAATATAAAACCAACGAAATTAACTTCTCTTATTCCCAGTGGAGTCGCCACTGTGAAAGAGAATTTTCACCCCCACTCTCATGTGGAATGGTTCTTGTGACTTTGACATTGTTAGGCTCAGGGCCTTAGAGAATATGGGCCTAAACCCGGAAAAAATGGAGTCACCACCCAGACGGGCTAGAAAAAAGAAAGGGATGGATGACTCAATTCCTAAGGAATCCCCAACCCCTAATGGGTTTAGAAACTTGGTTATGTATGGGGAAGGTGAGAATGACCCAGCACCTCCATAACACCCGGTTCATTAGAATTGGACTCCTTTTCAGGTATAAATATTATTAAATTCTTGGTTATTATGATAGTATCCATACTACACACAATTTAAAAGAAATAAACATCCATCACCTTTATTAAAGTAAAGCAATCAAAACAAGTACCCATCCATGGATGGAAACATGCCTTTACAAATGTTCAATGTCCAAAAATAATGAAAACAAAATAAACAAAATGGGACACCCACCATAGGTGGAAATATTTCTCTTACAATAGTCAAAATCCCTAAAATATAAATTAAATTACATAATAAAAACTGAGTTACCCACAAAGTAAAAATATACTTCATACATCTTAAAACCAAAATAATCCAATAAAGATATTTAACCAATCAAACCATTCAAACATTCATTATAATTAAAAGTAAATTACCAAAAATAAATCATCCATTACAAACATACATTGGTAAGTTAAATAATCAAAACTTACATTTAAATATTATTATATTAAATAATAAATAAACAAAAGTCGGGTTTTATTAATATGAATTAAGCTTTCTAAAAACCTAAGGTTTTAATTTGGAAAGTAGGGTTTTAGGTTAGAAATTAGAGTTTTGGAGTTTTAGGATTATGGTTAGGAAATTTGGGAAATAAGACTTTTGGTTTTAAAGTTATGGCTACTGGATTAGGATTATGAAATTTGGAAAATAAGGTTTTTTTATGGATTAAAGGTTCTAGACAATCGGGAATAAGATTTTAGACTATGGTTTTTGGTTGAGATTAGGGTTTTGATTTCACATATTAGGGTTTAGGGTTTTGGCTTTGGGTTTGGAATTTAGGGTTAAGGTTTTGCAAATTAGGGCTAATTGTTTGGGATTGGGGTTTTTTTTATAGATATTAAGGTTTAGAAGTTAGGGGTTTTTGGATTTTTTAGAGAAACATAATTAGGGTTTTTGGTTTTAGAAAAATATGATTGGGGTTAAGGCTTTTTGAGAATTAGGGTTTGGAAATCAAGATTTTTAGATCTTTGAGATGCAAACTAAGGTTTCTGTAATCAAAACATGCACGGGTATGGTTTAACTTCATAGATTAAACATGTAAATTAATACTAATTAATAGACCAGGACTTTACATGTATAAAATTAGACTTGAACCACATTAAACTCAAATTATTACCTACTGGATTAACATAAACTATAAACCATCAATTTTAATTAACTTTTGCCAGATCATCTTATGGAAATGAAGACATAATATAATATTAAAACATATTAAATTTAAGAATTCAAACCTACGTTCGTTGGTTTCTCTAATATCAATATGTTGAATCCAATCTATGCTACTGCTTGATCAACTTGATCTTGGATGAATGAAGCAAACTTGAGACAATCCTTACTGCATCTTTGGTTGCTATCTTTTAATTGTCTTCTCTTTCTCTTTCTCTGAGCTCTTAATTGTTAATCCACCCACTCAATAAATAATTAATTACCTTTTATAGGCGATATTAGGGCATCCCATAATCCGTCTTAACTTTCAATGTATCAAACCTACACAGCCTTGGAGAGTTTGAGTATAAAAACAGTGCACAATCAAGTTAATGTCAGCCCCTCCTACCAATTTGGTAAGAGCAACTACTCATGTCGAATTGGCATGGGCCAATTCGACATGAGCAACTTGCTCATATTGAATTGGCTCATTCCAATTTGATATAGATGCTCATATCAAATTTGCTCATGCCAATTCAACATGAGCTTACTCATGTCGAATTTGGCATGGGCCAAGCAAAATGGTCCGACCGAATCACATTGCCAAGCAAAATGGTGTGACCGAATAACATGTTAATCACAACAGTCACAGTAAAACTGAATCGATACAATCCAAATATTAAATAATTATAATATTTTTATTTTGAGCCTTGTTATTAGATTTAGTCTTGATCTGGCCTTCAAATGAAAATTATATATTTGGACTGGTACGAAAATTAAGGGTCTATGGAAAGACTGAATATTTTAATTAATTTTGTATTTTAAATGCAATTTGGCAGAGTTTCGATGTCTAAAGTTTGGATCCTTAAACAAGAGGGCAAGACTAATATTTATAGAAGCTAGATGGGACCTCTTAGACATGTGCGCTGCTGCTGGCCTGTGCATGACACGGATGGCCACATGTGAAGCAGTTGTCCGCTTATAGTGTGGATGGCTAGGGGTTGGCATGGTAGCGTGGTCGCCTCATTCTTTCTTTAATGTAATATATATTAATAATATTTTTAATTAGGTACAAATATGGGTTCACAGCGCCCCCTCCCCCCCCCCTAATTGCATCAATTTTTTATTTAAAATTGATGCAATGATGTGGACTGGGAGAAAACAAAAAGAATGAATCTAATTGGTGTGAAATTCTTTGATTTTCGGTGTGCATTTGAGAATTTTCGGCTTTATACCAACTGGATTGCCTTTTGGGCCAAAATCCTATAAATAGGGTGAGGAGGAGAATTTAATGCCTTGCTCCTCCTTACTATCCTTCACCCACTTCTTGCTGCTAGCTATATCTTCAAAATGTCTCAGTCTTCTACCTCTTCACTTGATGCTATTGAAGTGTCGACTATCAGAGAGTTGCTAGTGGATGCCCACACTCATGCATCGCAGAATGGCTTTATGGAGGTATGCCTTATTTTGCTTTTCACTCTTGCGATAAAAATAAAATACCTTTCTCATTGCCTTTGAGCTAAATAACAATAAAAAGAAAATAATAATATGATTATTATTTATCGTGTTTTTGCAATATACTCAATTGAAATTGCAGGGTGGTCACTCCAACTTAGGTAACCTCAACCTTCCTAATGAACTGAAGGAGTTGTTGCTTCCCATTGGCTTTTATGGACTTTTTGTCTCTTGATTGCACAGGGCAAGCTAACCATGACCTATTGCGGGCTCAAGTCGAGAGATGGTGGGACACCAATTCTTTTCAATTTCCATGTGGTGAATTAACCATGACACTACAAGACCTTTACCTTATGACTGGCATCCCTATTTTTGATATGCCCCCTAGAACTATTTCCATATTCGAGGAGTTTATCTAAGGAGCATATCATGGATCTACTGGGTGACATCTTGCATATTCCTAAAACTGGCGAAGCTGTAGTTTCCCAAACTTAGTTCAGAGGGCATATTAACTACTTGGTAAGGTTAAACAATAATTTGGAGACTCCTCCCTATAAATTGCTTGCAATGTAATTTTGCCACTATTGATGTATACTTTCTAGCATACCTATTGTGATACTATTGATCTTGCCATTTTTATGAGCTCAGAAATTTATCTCAAATTACTGAATTCAATAGAGGTAGCACTATACTGGCCATAATGTATGAACAAATGGGTTGGTCGTCTTGAGGGCAAAGCCACTCCATTGGAGGAACTTACATAATTTGGGAGGTATAGAGTTGGGCAGTGTTTATAATTTTTATTTTGTTTTATTAGAACCTGCATTATGACTTTTCTCATCCATTACAGATGTGGGCTTATGAGCATTTTCTAACTTGGCACCTAGACTAGGGAGCCCCTAGTTAGAGGTCTTTCCTATGGGATGTTGCTTATCCCTATGTAACCAATCCCAATGACCTAGCTTGGATTTTCAAAATTTATGGACCATTTTTAACAACCTTTTGGTGGATAATGTGAGTACACTTAGTGACACACAACTTGATTTGACTTTTATGACGACATCTTCCTTTTGCATGTAAGATGATGTCCTATCAATGGGAGATTCATTCCTTCCAATCTTGACCATCTAAACTAGGCTTCCTATTAATCAAACTATTGGGTAATTTTTCAATCCTCGAAGACTCAACAATATTACTTGGGTGAACGTTTCTAGTGTCAAACATCCCTTGAGAAAATTCTCCCATACATACCACCCATAGACATGAAAATGGGAAGGGCCATAATTGCACACCCCCGTCTTTATAGTGGTCTTCTTACCATTAATTTTACACTTCTTGTCATGGATTATAAAGACTTTTGTAGATCTTCATTAATGCCTTATATTGTTAGCAACTCATCCAATCAATCTCAGATACTTACCACTCATCTGGAGCTTCGCGTCTTGAAACTAGCACAACTCGTACTAGGTGAGGTACTGCTCGCAGCAAGAGAACCAAAACCCCAGCATATACTAACACTAAGTTTACTGAAATTGCACTTCTGTCAGGAGATTCTCAAGCTGGTTCCCGATTTATCATTATCGGGACTCATTCCATGCCTCCCTAGGGTGTTCCCCTATACTACTGATTAGATGAAACCGTTACCTATACTATAGGTGACAACATGGGTTAGGAGAGGGCTCTTGATTCTAAAGTTCCTTTTGCCCCACTCCTAAAAGATTATTGTGAAGTTTCTTCACTTTTTTGTTACAGTTTCTGGTATGCACTTTGCAGTGGCCTGACGAATGGGATGAACACACCTTTGAGACGGCTCGCTATTATGAGGCTTTTTTTATCAATAACACTGGGCCAACTATCCTTTGAGCATAGGGGAACGTGCTGCCTTGGTAGAAGATAGATTTCCTACTTGACTTCATTTTTATGTATGATCTAATTTTTATGTTAATGATGCACTATGATGCATGTACTATTGGATGATTGTACCCAGATAATTTTAATTTATATACTTTTCTTTTACATGTGTGGGTTTTATTAGTTAACAATAACCAATTGCACTATTGATTAGAAATTCCACCCTTTCTTCTTCTTCTTCTTCTTCTTCTTCTTCTTCTTCTTCTTCTTCTTCTTCTTCTTCTTATGTTAATTAATTTTTATATGATTTTTTTTATTTTTAGGACGACGCATCCACAAAGGTTAGCCGCGAGGTCAGACAATTTGCTTGCTCAGCAGACGGGGTGCCTACCCTATATGTGGGGTAATTTTTCTGAACTCATATTGTTTTTCAAAGCTTTTGAGCTTTTTTAGTGACTTTTAATTTTCTGACAATTAACTATATTGTTATGGAGCCATTTTTAGTCACTCTTTGCAGCTATAGACCACCTATTTGGACAAAGTGGACAAAATAAATTTAGGTAGATATGGTATTGCACCGGCCATCACCTTGAAAGGGGGTAAAACTGGACAAAGATTTTATTCAGGCTTGTCTAAAATTTTAGGATCTTGTGGACCATGTGTTCAGGTTTGAATCTATGATTGAGGAGATGTGTCCTACCTTTCAGGAGTTAAGTGTCATACTGGGATGTGATATTGAGGATTAGTTGGCGATCCTTAAGCGCCATACTAGCTATTTTCATGTTTTTCAAGGGTTGTTTAATTTGGGTGAGGTTGAGGCTACCCTTATGGTCAGGGATGACAAAGTGGTAGAGACTGCAACTACAGACTTTGGCATTATGCCTAACCAGTGGGTTTCTTTTCAAAGTGGAGCCAGGCTAGGGTCTGATTTACTTGGTTCCACTGATTTTGCAAATGGAGGACTCATGCTCTATTGTTGTACTTTTACTGGCTAAGACCATTAACAATCTCGATAGGACCTACAGGGCTTAGAAGGATTAATCTGTGACTCGTGCTCTCCTTCAAATATATTTTTTAACTTGCTTCCTTATTAGCAGGTTTGGCTAAGGGATCATCTTTGCATTGTTGCCTTACCAGCTAAACTCCCTTATTCTCCCTTTGCTTATAGAGGTAAATGGATCCTCATCCACCATGATTTAGAGAGGGCATGGACCTCTTAGTTGCTGGAGCTTGACCTGAATAAGGTTTTGTGGTATTGTCCTTAGTATTAGATTCGCTCTTTTATGACCATGAGCTTTGGCTATAGGGTTGTTTGCTTACTTGGTTTGTCTATGTCAACATTTTACTAGGGGACCCAGATTCTTAGACATATGAGTCATTCTCAGGGTGTTCCACCTAATGGTATAACTCATATTCCTGCAGTTATTACTCCTACTTATGCCCAGGCCATGGCTGGGCTCGAGGGTTTCATGTTGTGTGGCATCTGGACTAATAAAAATAGTTGATAGGTAAAGAGGTTGGTTTATCACCATGGTTTGGCCTAAAGAGAAGGTACGATGATTAGTTTTGATTATCAAGCTAGAGGTGGGGATGACTGATGGGACCGCCTAGATTTTTAGGGCTTATTTTTGGTAGACTATTTAGGAAGACACTTAGCTAATAGAATTAGTTTACTTCTATTTTGGACATAGAGAACTTTCATGTTATGATGAAAACCTTTTATAAGCATTATGGAATAAAAGTTTTGTTTTATTATATGTTGCATAGGATGAATGTATATTACATGATTATTTGGATCGAACCCAAAGAGGGCTTCCTACGTATCTCTTTATTATTTTTTGCTCTAATTTCTTCTCAAAATGCCTTTCACATTTTCAAATCACCGAGCTTTTTTTTTAGAATTAGGTCCACATAGTTCTATTACAAAAATGTTAATGCAATCAAACAAAATATCTTTTGAGTCAATCCATGTTGCATAGACTTGAAAACTCGATGCCATCTAAATATGAGAGTATTGCTACTCCTCCTGAAAAACTATTCTTAAGTAGGTATGGTCTTGTCCAATTTGGCTTGAACTTCCCTTTAGGGTCGTGTACCTAAGCCTGATTTCCTTTAATACCAATTACCTTCTTGCAATACTCGATCTTTGACTCTTTTGTTATAATATCTAGCTATCTTCTTCTCAAATCCATGTACCTGATACAGAGAATCCATTCTTTTCTCATCAATAGCATTCAGCTGGTCATGATAGGTCGTCCTATTGAGCTTCATTGATTTGACTTTCAAGAAGCGATCGAGCTAACTGAACCTCCACTTCTATTGGAAGGACTGCTTCTATACCATATACTAGACAAAAGGGAGTTGCCCCAGTTGGTGTTCTAATTGACGTTCTATAACTTCAGAGGGAAAAAGGTAAATGCTCATGGTATCCTTTATGACTTTGCATCATCTTCTGCAGTATGTTTGTTTACAGCTTCGATGACTCCATTAGTCTGAGGTCGATAAGGCAAAAATCGATGATGTTGTATCTCATATTTCTCTATTAGATAAACCGTCTCCTTTTAAAAGTGAGACCCATTGTTTGAAAAAATCTCAAATGGAATCCCATACCAAAAAATGATGTTGGCATGGAAGAAATGGGCCACTTTCTTAGCATTGAGAACATAATAGGAAGATGCTTCCATCCATTTCACGAAATAATCTTTGGCTACAAGTATGTACTCATGACCATTAGAAGATTTAGGGCTGAACTTTCTAATTACATTGATTCTCCATACTGCGAATGGCTAGGGAGTTGTAGTGGGATGCAATGAGATTGGAAGCTGCTTTTGAAGCTTGGCATAAATCTAGAAACTGTTGCACTTTTTTTTATGAAATTTGCACAGTATTCTCTCTTATTGAGCAAATAGAATTCTCGATTAGTGATTTTTCTAGCCAAGGTAATCCCATTCAAGCGAGGTCCTTGCTCATCACCATGAACTCATTCCATTATTTGATGTGCTTTGGATTTTTCCACACATATGAGGTGGATATTATTCTAGGAAAACTTGTATAGTACATCATCATTTAAAATATACTGACTTGTCTGCTTTTGAGACCTGCTGGAGATATTCATCCATCTGAACAAAATTGAAAATGTCCCTAAACTAGGGTTTCTTTTCTGACATATGAATTGTAGCATAATATGTTGGCTAGGTTTTTATATCAATTTTGATTGGACAAATCACCATGAGTCTTCCCATATGGGTCAGGGATGCCAAAGTGACTAAAGCATCAATAAAATGATTCCTAGTTCAAGGTAGGTAATGAAATGAAACCTCTTCGAACTGATTTGCCAGCTTTTCCAAGCATTAATGGTAAGGAACTAGATGCTCTTCCTTTATTTTCCAATTCCCTGATGCTTGAGATTTAATGAGGGCTGAATCTCCATACACTTTTAAGTTTTTAACCTTTAACTTTAAAGCTACTTCCAACCTGATTATGCAGGCTTCATATTTTGCTGCTCGTAGTGTAGAGAAAGCCTAGGGACTTGCAGCAGCAACCAAAGCAGAGGAGAGTAGAGTTAGGAGACCCCATGTTGAGGCAAGGTCTTCATCTTCTAAGAGAGGTCGATGAGATTTTCCTCAGAGGTTCAGTGGGAATAAGGGACAATCTAGCATATCATGTCAGTAATAAAGGCAGAGACCTACAGTCTCAGTAGCTAGTGCTTTGACCCTAATTACACAGAGATCTCCTCTATAGTGGTGTTTGTTGGGGTCCCGTGACCATTTTCTCAGAGATTATTGAGAACCTATAGTGGATAGATAGACTAAAACATTAGTTTCCAAACCTAGTGACAGAGGGGTTGAGGTGGTAGAGATGGTAGGGGTGGCAAATTTGGATCCAGTCAAAGAGGGGGATCCACAGTAGGGACTAGAAGATCAGAGCAGGCAGGGTCATCGCACAGAGTATATGTGATGCAGCGACAGCTGAATGCTTCTGATGTTGTAGCTAATACATTCTCTTTACTTGGTATTTTTGTTCATGTATTAATTGATCCTGGATCGACGCATTCATACATCAGTGCATCCATCCTGCCTATGAGTAATATGCATTCTGAATCATTAGGGTTTAATGTGCTGGTGACCAATCCTTTAGGGCACAGTATGATAGTTAGTAAGGTACACCTAGATAGTCCAATTGTTGTCCATGATAAGGAGTTTCTCAGTGATCTGATTGAGATGCTCTTTAGGGAGTATAATCGCATTTTCGGTATGGATTGGTTATCTAGACATGGGATTGTGGTAGACTATTAAGAAAAACATGTTACTTTGAAAATACATGATGGGAAGGATGTAGTGGTATCTTGTGAGCAGAGGCACCTATCATCCATATTTATTTCAGCCATTTCTGCTAGGAGGATGATCCAAAAGGGTTGTGCTTTAACATATGTAGTGGATACTAAAGATGAGGGGTCTAAGCTCGACATTATTCCTCCTATGGCAGAGTTCCCTGATGTGTTTCCTGATAAGTTGCCAAGGTTAACTCCTGAGAGAGAGAGATGGAGTTTGGTATCAATTTGATGCATGGTACCACTTCTATCTCTATTACCCCGTACCAGATAACACTTGCAAAATTAAAGGAGTTGAATGTACAGTTGCAGGAGTGGCTTGATAAAGGGATCATCCGCCCTAGTGTATCACCTTTGGAAGCACCAGTGTTGTTTGTAAAGAAGAAGGATGGCACTTTAAGATTGTGTATTGATTATCGACAGTTGAATAAGGTGACCATCAAGAACAAGTACCCATTACTTCACATTGATGATCTCTTTGATTAGTTGAAGGGGACTTCAGTATTTTCCAAGATTTATTCGAGATCAGGGTATAATTAATTGAGTGTTAGGAATGCAAATGTGCCTATGACTGCATTCTGCACAAGATATGGCCATTATGAGTTCTTGGTGATGCCTTTTGAGCTGACAAATGCACCAGATGCATTCATGGATTTGATGAATTGGGTGTTTAGGCCATATTTAGATCAGTTTGTGTTAGTTTTCATTGATGCTATCTTGGTATACTCTCACAGTAAAGAAGAGCATGACTGACATTTACGAATTGTGTTACATACGCTGAGGGATGAATAGTTGTATACCAAATTGTTAAAATATGAATTCTAGTTAGATCAATTGACTTTCCTTGTTCATGTTGTTTCAGCAGAGGGTATTAAAGTTAACCTGAGTAAAGTTAAAGCAATTTTGAATTAGAGTCCACCAAAGAATGTGATTGAGATTAGAAGTTTTCTGGGATTGGTTGGTTATTATCGTCGATTTCTGAAGGGATTTTCCATGGTAGGTTCGCCACCTACCAGATTACTTAGGAAAGATGTGAAGTTTGTGTCGATAGACTGATGTTAGGTGAGCTTTGAGCAGTTGACAAATATGTTAACTCGAGCTCCTATTCTTACTCTACCTATGGAAGGCAAACAATATGTAATATACATTGATGCATCACATAGTGGTTTGGGTTATTTGTTGATGCAAGAGGGTAGAGTTATTGCATATGCTTCCAGACAGTTGAAATCTCATAAGTTAAACTATCAAAGACAGTTGAAATCTCATAAGTTAAACTATCAAACTCATGATTTGGATTAGGGAAAATATTTTTGCATTGAATATTTGGTGACACCACTTGTATGGAGAGAAATGTTTCAACTACACAGACCACAAGAGTTTAAAATATTTTGGTATCCAGAAAGAGTTGAATCTTTGACAAAGGCAGTGGTTAGAGTTGTTAAAGGATTATGATTGTTTGATTGATTATCATCCTGGCAAGGCAAATGTAGTTGCAAATGCCTTTAGTTGGAAGTCCATGGCAGGTTTGACTGCCTATTTGCTCTCGTTGCTTGTTGAGTTGAGAGCATTGCATGCTAGATTAGAGATTTGTGATCATAGTGCTCTTATGGCTCAATTGCAAGTGAGGCCATTATTACTTGATCAGATTAAAGAGGCACAAAGGTTAGATTTGAAATTATAAAAGATTATGGAGGAATGCCAAAAGAGGGAGAGTAGAGATTTTCTTGTGTTAGATGATGGTAGTGTGTGGTATAGAAATAGGATGTGTATTCCTGATGATGTGGAACTATGGAAGAGGATTTTAGAGGAGACACACCAATCTTCTTTTGTTATGCATTCTGGAAGTACCAAGATGTATCATGATTTAAAGAAGTAGTACTGGTGGTTAGGTATGAAGAAAGATATAGCAGAGCTTGTTTCTAGATGTCTCACTTGTCAGAGGGTGAAGGCTAAGCACAAGGTTCCTTCAGGATTGCTACAGCCATTATCAGTGCCTGAGTGGAAGTGGGAGCAAGTGACCATGGATTTTGTGGCTAGACTGCCTTTGACCCAGAGAAAATATGATGCCATCTGGGTAATAGTGGATAAATTGATGAAGTCAGCTCACTTTCTTCCAGCCAAGATATACTACTCTCTTGATAGGTTGGTTGAACTATATATTAATGAGGTGGTAAGATTGCATAGTGTCCTAGATTCACTAATGTTTGATCGAGATCCAAGATTCACATCCAGATTTTGGAAGAGTTTGCAAGATGCCTTGGGTTCTCAGTTACACTTTAGTACTGCTTTCCATCCTCAAATAGATGGGCAATCAGAGATAGTGATTCAGGAGTCTAGCATTGGGATGGCTCCTTATGAGGCCTTGTATGATAGGAAGTGCAGGACACCATTGTGTTGCGACAACATTGGAGAAGGCATTCTAGCAGGTCCCAATTTCATCAAGGAAACAGAAGAAAATGTTAAGGTAATTCAAGATAGATTGAAAGCAACTTCAAACCGACAGAAATCTTACTCAGATTTGAAGAGAAAAGATATAGATTTTAGTGTGGGAGATAAGGTGTTCCTGAAGGTATCTCTGTGGAAGAGGATTATGATATTTAGTCGAAAAGGAAAGTTGAGTCCTCGATTCATTGGGCCGTATGAGATATTGGAGAGAGTAGGACCAGTGGCCTACAGATTGGCTTTGCCACCTAAATTGAAAAAGATTCATAATGTCTTCCATATCTCTATGTTTCATAGGTATAGATCGGATCCATCTCATGTCTTACCAGTGGAGTCTATTGAGGTGAATCTGGATCTAACTTATGAAGAGGAATCAGTAGCAATCTTGGCACAAGAGGTAAAAGAGTTAAGAAATAAAAAGGTGCCATTGGTTAAAGTATTATGGAGCAATCATTCTATAGAGGAGGCAACATAGGAAAGTGAGCAGATTATGTAGAGCTAGTATCCCAAACTTTTTCAGAATTGATATCAGGTAATTTTGAAGATAAAATTACTTTAGGGAGAGAGAGTTGTAACATCCATAAATTTATTAAAATATCAAAATAAAAATTTAATAAAAATTAAATAAATAATGTATAAGGTTAAATAAAGTGTTGGAAGTATGAAAATATAAAATGTATATGTAAGATATACATAAAATATATATTGAACACATAATATACACATGATATCTACCTAACATATACATTGGACACATAATGTACACATGATATCTACCTAACATATACACTTTTAGAAAAAGACAAAGTTAGGTTAAAAGTTAAAAAAAATTATAATAAATAAATTAAATATAATTAATGTAAATTAAAATTAAGATAATTATGGATAGGAAAGATAAAAAAATATCACATCATTTTAATATTTAATTATTTAATAAAAAAAATCACATTATTTTAATTTTTAATTATTTAGTAAATATCTATATAAGTGAGGGTATTTTAGAAAAGTAAAAATATAGAAGGCCATCATCTTCTTCTTTCCCCATATTTGGCCGAATTTTGAAGATTTTAGGGGAGAATTTTTTATTCTTTCAAACACCAAATTTAAGAAGGATTTTCAAGAATCCAAAGGAGTTTTTGGTGGTTTTTCAACAAACTAGTAAGTTTTCTTTTGAAAATTTGAAGTTCTTTGAAATATATTGAATATGCGAGATTTGAATTTTTGATGTGGTTTTTCATAATTTGTTAAAAATGGTATGGAATATGTTTATTTAATGAGTAGGCAATGATTTTATAATTAGATAGTTGATTTGTTTGGGTTAAGTGGAAGTTTGAATGGGTTAGTAGTGATTTTAGGGTTTTGGATGAATTTTGTTAAAGAATGGGTGTAAATTGGACTTAAGTGTTTAAAACATGTTATAATATGATTTTAATGGTAAAAATAAACTTAAAATGCAATTTGAATTGGATTAGAATAAAGTTTCAAAATTAAAGTGAGTTAGGCCAAGATTTGGAAAAATTTGAAGGAATGTTGTTTAATTCAAAATTAATAGTTAAAATACCTAGAAATGTGATTTTAAATAATGAAAAATATTCACATTTTGAATAGGCATTAAGTAAAAGGAAATTTTCCATACCAAGTGGTGAAGGACACTTAAGGGAAATGAAGGGGAAAGTGTGCTTTTGAACTTGGAAGTGATAAAATCTAAGGTAAGTACATTTGAGCTTGGAAGTGATAAAATCTAAGGTCAGTACATACTTTGGTATTAAATTTAATTGATTTCATTGATTTTAAGTATAATACAATACATTTATTGAATGTGTTATATTATTTGATTAATGTGAATGTGCATGTGTGGCATTGTTTGGAGTAACAATGCTTGATGTGAATTGACTGTGGTATGATAAGCCATTCAAGGATGGCTAAATGTGATGTTTATGCAAAATGTGAAAAATGCAAGTTGTGTACTAAAATGTGAAAGTGAGCCACATTTTCATTGTATGTGATATTGTTATTGGATATGAGTAGAAAATATGAAAAAGAGTGAGAAATATAGAAAAATAAGTGAAAAATGGAATTTGGGAAAATATGATTGCATGTTACCTTAAAAAGAGTCTAGTTCTAGAATATTATTGTTGAAATTTTATTACGCCTTCGGGTGAGATACGCTAATGTCACAGATTTATTATATTTTCAAGTGAGACATACTGGTGTCATAGATTTATTACACCTTTGGGTGAGACACGCTGGTGTTACAGATGAGTGAGATAGCCCAAAACAATATTTTTGGGCCCAATGTATATAGATGTTACCTGTGTTAGTTAAAATGTGTAATCATTGCTTGCCATTTATAATTTCATGCATTTAAGGCATTGTATATATTATGTAATTTATTTTATACCAAAATATGTACCACTAGGAGAAATGCTTAGCGCAACTGAATTTCATCGTACAGGTGAAAGAGTTGATATGGAGAATCCGTAGAGTGCTGCTAGACTACACCAGGTGTAGATTGTAGTTGGTCACTTTTAGAGATTATCGAGCTGCCATAGACTAGAGCCATCTACATTTCATGTAAACATTTTAAAATATTTTTTAAATTTGTTTAAGCATGTACATTATATTTATAAATATGTACATGATATAAATTATAAAGATTTTCTTTTGGGTTAAATGTTGAATTTTGAAAAATGAGACATATGTATTAATATATAAAAATGGATATATATTTTGTGAAATGTTGGAGGATTTAAGCCATTATGCTATTTTGGAGAAATGAGTGTGTTGAATGAATATCTGGAAGTCTATTTTAAATGCAGGTTGTGAAATTTTAAATTTGTGATTACGCGAAATACAGATAAAACTCTAGCAAATTTTTCCTAGAGATTTTATTTAAAATATGCATTTTTGGTTATTTAAAATTAATAATAAATATTTTCATTTGTTATTTAAATTATGTTTTAAGTTTAAAATATTTTCTTGGAAATATCAAATTTTGAAAACATGGAAAATCGTGGCATTTTTGTATTGTATGTGTGTATTTTATATATACTGGGTGTATGTATTATATGTATATAATATAAGGGTGTTACATGTAATGAGGACAATACCAGCAGCATAACTTTTTTGGTTGGATGCACCATCGAAGTACATGACCCACACTTCTTTATCAATACTTATGATATCTTCATATGAGAATTTTGGCTCCTCAATTGTGTCTTGAATCGGTGCTGTAGCAAATTGATAATTGACAACATTACCCTTGATTACTTTTCAGGCGATAAATTTGAGGTTGAAGGCAGTCAAAATTACCACCCATCAAGCCACTTTCACTATCCAGAACTAACCTTTCAATAAAGATTTTCAAAGGGATCTGATTTGTAATTATTTATGTGGTGCAAGAAGCCAAGTAATAGCATAGTTTTTGACATACCCATTATAGACCATTAATTTAGGTACCGGTCCAAATATGGTTTTCATTTAAAGGTTACATCAAGTTTGAGTCTAATAACAAGGCTCAAATTAAATCGGGTCTAACTATTTAATATTTGGATTGGGTCGATTCAGTTTAAATTGGGCCAATATGTTTAAAATAAGAATCGGTCCAATTAGTTTGGTTTTCGAATAGGTAGTCGGCCAATTCGACATGAGAATATACTTGATTACTGACGAAAAATCTATCGGTAATCTTTATTTTTTTTTATCGATAATTAGATTTACCGACAGAAAATTTTTGTAGTTATTTTCTTTGCCGGTAATGAAAATACCGATGAAAATAAATATTTGTCAGTAATACTGACAGAAAATTCTTTTGGTAATGCCGACAGAAAATTCTTTCGATAAATTACCTAGAGAAAATTTTGTCGTAATTTCGACAAAAAATTATGTTATATTACTGAGAGAAAATTATGTCGATATTACATATAGAAAATATAAAAAAATAAAATTTTTATTAGTTTATTTTTATAATTAAAATTTTGAAATCAAATTTATCTAAAATTTTTTAAAAAATAAAAAAATACCCTAAAAAATCTAACATCCTAAAATATTTCTATTTGCCAAAAATATTTTAAAAATATAAAAAAATTAAAATTTCCTAAAACATATTCTATTTAATTAAAAAATTGGAAAAAAAAATTAGTTATTTTTATTCTAAATTTTATCAAAATAAATAAATATTTGCTAATTTCTTTTAAAAATCATAAAACACCCTAAAATATTTTTATTCACCAAATAATTTTCTAAAAATGCAATAAAAAATTTTAAAATTTCTTAAAACATGATATGTTTAAATAGATAAATTTAAAAAAAATAATTTTTTTTATAATTTTTATTTTGAAATTTGTAAAAATAAATCAATTTTTTTTCTAAATTTTTTAAAAATTTGAAAAAATATTTTAAAAAAAATTAACACTCTAAAGAAATTTCTAAATACAAAAAACATTTCTAAATATATTATGGAAATTTTAAAAATCCCTAAAATAATATTATAATTAATTAAAATAACTTTAAAAATCAAATAATACACAACCAAAATATAAAGAATTAACTTAAACTACAATACTCACGAAACCAAAATAAAATATCAAATTCATTAAAATTAAAAAATAAATAAATAATTTTAACATATATTACAAAAATTATCAAAAATTAAAAAATAAAAATAATACATTATTCTTCTTCTTCTTCATCTTCTTATTCTTCTTCTTCTTCTTCTTCTTCTTCAAGCAAGAAAAGGGACAAACAGAGACAGATAGAGGGAGAGAAAAAATAAAAAAAAAGGAGAGAATCAGTAGAAATGGGAGAGTGAAAAAATATATTTTTATAGAAAAGTTACCGAGAGAATTAAGTGCTTGTCAGTAAATTTACCGATATAAAAAATATACTGTCGGTATTACCTACAGAAAATATTTTTTGTAACTAATTTTACCTATAGAAAAAATATTATCTAGGTATTACTTATAGAAAAATACTTTCTCTCGATAAATTTACCGACAAAAATTACTTTCTCTTGGTAAATATCTCAAATAATTACGATAAAATTCTCATTCAACTAATTGGGTTGCCACTATTTATCTACCGATTCAATAATTTTCTGTTGGTAAATTTACCGATAAAAAAAATATTATGTCGGTATTACCTACAGAAAGTATTTTCTGTCGATAACTTTATCTACAAAAAAAAAATTCTCTTGGTATTACTAACAGAAAAATATTTTCTCTCGGCAAATTTACTGACAGAAAAAATATTTTGTCGGTATTACTTACAGAAAAAATTTTTTGTCGGCAAATTTACCTGCAGAAAATATACTCTCTCGGCATTACCAACAGAAAATAGTTTCTCTCGGTAAATTTACCAACAGAAAAATACTTACTCTCGGCAAATGTCTCAAATAATGGTGGTAAAATTTTTGTCCAACTAATTAGGTTACGACTATTTATTTACTGAGAGAATAATTTTCTATCCGTAAATTTATGGACAGAAAAATATTTTGTCAGCATTACCTGCAGAAAATATTTTTTGTCGGTAATTTTACCTATAGAAAATATGTTCTATCGGTATTACCGATAGAAAATAGTTCCAATGAACTGGGCATTATAGGGGGTGTTGGGTCATTCTCACATTCCCCATGTGTACCTAACTTTTCAAACCCAATATGGGATTGGGGATACCTTAGGAATCGAATAATCCATCCATTTCTATTTTTCTGGCCCGTCCAGGTGGTGACTTCATTTTCTCCAGGTTTAGGATCGTGTTCTCTAAGGCCCTGAGCTTAATAGTACCAAAATTGCAAGAACCATTCCATATGGCAGTGGGGGGCAAAACTTCTCGCTCACAATGGTGACTCCACTGGGGATAAGAGAAGTTGATTCCACTGGTCTTTATATTATTTTATTCTTTCTTATTATAATATTATTCATTATGTGCGTCAGTTAGGATGTCCGTGTAATCCGTGTTGTGTTATGCAAGGGATACCAAACTTTCACACAAGGCATGACGATCGAGCATGACATAACCACTCATAGCCTTGTACCTTTTGGTATATACTTACTATGGGAAACTAAACTTTTCAACCTAAAGACTATTGCTCATGTAATTGGCCTAGTTACTTTCCTTATATTTTTACCCAAATGCTTGTTGTTTGACTATGATTGATATATCTTGGTTTGAACCATGACCTATTTAGTTTGTTATTTTTTTAATATGACCTAATTATATTGTAAGCTCAAAATATTTTTATTCCTTTAAGCCCAAAAGACCAAAATTATATTCAAAACTTTCAAGATGGTATTTAGACATAAAACTTTTTCGAAATGGGTCAAAAATTCCATTCTATCTCATGGCCCAGGTACAAAGCTCAAGATTCATTTTTAAACAAACCTTTTTATAATGGACTTTGAAACAAAAATATTTTTCACTCCATTTAAATTACAACTTTTCTTAACCTTTTTCTTAAATGGGCTTACAGTTATTTAGGTCAATTATGGAATACTAAAAATTAATTATGGGCCTAATTTATACTAAGAATTGTTAATCATGGGCTTTTTTATGGCCTGAATCATTAGTTGCTTTTCTAACAAAGAAATATATTTATGATAAACCCTTTAATTTCCCAGTTGACCCAATGGATTAAGGCTCAATTAGTGGGAATTATCATGGACTCAGTTCTTATTTGAAAATACAACTATTAGTTAAACCGTTCGAGTGAATTTATCAAAAATAAGATATCTCATATTGATATCTTGATGACCATATACCTAAGAAAACAGACTCGTCATTCGTGTGTGGAAGATATAAGATTTAAAGTAATGTCCTAATTATCTTTTTTTGACTATTACTTTTGCATCCATGCATGCATGCATTAATTTATATTCGCATTAATCCTTTCTGGCTTACAGACCTGGAGTATAGCAATTCAAAAGTCTACAACAATCTGACTTACGCCAGTGATGTAGAATCCAACAACAACTCAGTTAGCTTCTTACCAAGACCAATGGAACCTGAGCAAGTTCAGAAGATGGTGGATGATGCAATCAACTCCACGATGGAAGAACTGAAGAAGGCCCTGGCTGAGACCATGAAAAGCTAGCTAGCTGCATTTTACCGCCATTATTTGAGACATTTATCAAGAGAATAATTTTCTATCAGTAAATTTACTAACAAAAAATATTATGTCGGTATTACCTATAAAAAATAATTTTTGTCGGTAATTTTACCTATAAAAAATATATTCTCTCGGTATTATCAACAGAAAATAGTTTCTCTCAGTAAATTTATCGACAGAAAAATACTTTCTCTCGGTAAATATCTCAAATAATGGCGATAAAATTTTTGCCCAACTAATTGGGTTGCTACTATTTATTTACTGAGAGGATAATTTTCTGTCGGTAAAAATATTATGTCCGTATTACCTACAAAAAATATTTTCCATCGATAATTTTACCTATAGAAAATATTTTCTCTCGGTATTACCAATAGAAAATAGTTTCTCTTGATAAATTTACCGATAAAAAAATATTTTTTCTCGGTAAATATCTCAAATAATGGCGGTAAAATTTTCACCTAACTAATTGGGTTATGACTATTTATTTACCAAGAGAATAATTCTCCGTCAAAAAATTACCGACAGAAAAAATATTTTGTTGGTATTACCTATAAAAAATATTTTTTATCAGTAATTTTATCTACAGAAAATAGGTTCTCTCAGTATTACAGACAAAAAATATTTTCTCTCTGTAATTTGACCAACATAAAATATATTGTCTGTATTACCTACAGACAATATATTCTTTCGATAATTTTACCTACAGAAAATATATTATGTCGGTAGTACCTGTAAAAAATATATTATGTCGGTATTTTTACCTACAGAAAATATTTATATCGGTAAATTTACCTATAGAAAATATTTCTATTGGTAAAGTCTGTCAGTAATTATTGGCCCCATTTGCTGGCTCCATTATTATTGATAAAATATCTGTCGGTAAATTTTTTTATCGGTATTCTGGCGGTAATCTGTCGGTGTATTTTTTATTTTATTTTTTTAATCATTTCTCTAGGTATTATGTCGGTATTGCCAACAAAATTTTTTTTGTTGGTAATCTGATACATTCTTATAGTGAAATTGGCATGAGCTAACTCTACATAAGCTTGCATGGTTTTGTTATGCACAGTTTCAACTAAAACACTGCCCGGCCTCTCCGAAGTCAAGAAGGACTGGTCTCTTCAAAGTCAAGAATGATTATTGAGATGCCCTAATATTTCCTATAAAAAGGCAATTAACAAACAAAAGAAAGAGGGGCAGAACTATTAAAGGAACAATCATCAAAGAGAAGAAATGGCAATTAATATTAAAAACCTAGCAGCAAAGAATTATCAAAACAAAGGGAGACAGCAAAAACACAACAATTATCTCAGGCAATTGTTTACCTCAACCAATAACAAAGCCAATTTAGGCAGTGATAATATCGAGCTTGATTCAACACATTCAAATTGGTTTGGTTTTGCAGGTTTGGTTTTCTAAATCCAATTTATATTAAAATATCAAGTAGTTGTGTTTTCTTTTAAAAAATCATTGAATGATTTGAAGGTTATGAAATTTTTTTAATCCAATAGTTAATTTAATTCAAGTAGCAATAAACATTTCGATTACTTGGTTTGAATGTTGTAATTAATTTTAATTCAGTAGCCAAGTAATCCAATTTTGTTTTAAAAACCCTAAAACCCTAATTTTCATCTCAAAAACTCTAGTTTTGTTTTAAAAACCCTAAACCCTAATTCTTGTTCTAAAACCCTAATTTTCATCTTAAAAACCATAGTTTTGTTTAAAAATTCTATAACCCTAATTTTATCCCAAAAACTCTAATTTTCATCTTAAAAACTTAATTTTGTATGATTTAACTTTAGTATTAGATTGAACCCTAGGTTTACATGACTAAACTTTAGTTTTGGATCAAAACCCTAATTTAATCATAAAAGTCCTAAAACCACATTTAAAACCCCATAAGTCTTAATTTAAACTGTAAACCCTAATTTTGTGTATTTAATGCTTTATTTAAGACTAAAATCTAGATTTGATTGTGTTGTCCCAAGATGGCAACCAAGAGGGGGGGGGGGGTGAATTGGTTTCCTCAAGGAATATAGCAAATTTGATACTCAACAAACAAGAAATGCGGAATAGAGAAATGGTTGAGCAGTGAATGAAAGAAAGAACAGACAAGATTTATAGTGGTTCAGATTTTCTTCAATCCTACATCCACTTCCTTAACAACTTGTTAAGGTTTCACTAATCTTTGAAGTTTTACAAGCTCACTTCCAACTTTGGTGTTTTCACAAGTTCACACCTAACTTGATAAGTGTTTAACTAAGGCTTACACTCAAAACCTTTACAAGAGTTTTTCTAGGCTCACTCTCACAACCTTTATAAGAGTTTTTATAGGCTCACTCTCACAACCTTTACAAGAGTTTTTCTAGGCTCACTCTCACAACCTAAGTGTTTTCCAAGCTCACACTCAAACTTATACAATGGTGTTTTTAATGCTTACACCTAACATTCATTACAATTCAAATGTAAGTTTAAGTAAAAATATGTTGCTTGGCTATAAGATCTTTTTTTCTCTCTTCACATGCTTACCTTTTTTTTAGTAAGAAAATGTATTTATAGCCAATGTGGTCAAACTAGCCGTTATAGATAGTGAGAATAAAGTCTTGGCAGTTTAGACCTTTTTCAGTAACCTATTCGAAGCATTTCGCGGTCGTCCTTCACATAAGGATGGTCGCGTTCATGTCTCACGCGGTCGTCCTTGGTCACGGAGCGGTCGCTGCATTTAAATTTGCTTCAACGGTCGAATTTAAGTGCTCTACAGTAGGAATCTTTCCCATACTGTGGTTGTCGGGACGGTCGTGCATATGATAGGTGCGGTCGCCCTTTTTGAATGCTGAAGTGGGTTTATAACGGTTATTACACGTGGCATTCTCTGACTGGGAAAAATGAAAGTCCGCCTAAATATGAATTTCGCGGTCGCCCTAGGTGATGTTTCACGGTCGACTTGAGATACTCGTGTCGAACTTCTGGACGCACCTTAGGATGTGAACACTACTATCAGTTGAAGCAGATTCTTCCTGAATCATCAGCGCAGTCGCGGATATCAAGGTGCGGTCGCTAAAGTGATAAGCAAGACCGTATCCTTCACTGTTCTTGTCACCATGAACCTTATTGTAATTAGGATGATTTGGGTTTCTTATGTTGTGGTCGTCCATGAATTTAGAATGGTCGCTCTTCTTGAAGTGCGATCGCGACTGAGGTCGGGTTTCTGACAGCGAAACCTACTGTGATATAGTTTCATCCTGCAATTGAATGGGGCGGTCGTTTTCATGTCTTGTGCGACCGCTAAACATGCTCTGTTCAGCTTTATTTGAAACAACTTAATCCTGCAACAAGCTTCTTCAAACACATGTTAAATAAGTCATTCAATTTGAGTTTTCAAGGATCAAAATTGAGATCTTTTGTCTAACAATCTCCCCCATTTTGACTTTGAAAATCAAATGGAATGATGTTATAAAGTAACAAAGATATAACTTAGATTGGCTCACAATCTTTCCTTATTCAAATTGCTGATGTGTTGAATGTTAATAAATTTGTTATAATGCTCATGTGTTGAATGTTTGTTATAATGCTCCCCCAAAACAGATGCATGACTCATGTTCCTAAACATATGCATGACTCATGTTTTATGTTGGAGTCTTAGTGCATTAGTATAATACCATTCAAATGTATAACTTGGTCTTGGTGCATTGGTAAACAATCATTCCGATATTAACTATCATCTTTCTCCCCCATTGTCATATGCAAAATGTATAAAAGATAATATATAAAGATAATGAACAACTTGGTGTATAACAAACAAAATGATTAATGATAGAGGACAATACAAAGATACTATAAGATAGGAAACAAAAAACAAAACAAAACAACAAAATATGACTTAAGAAACAAAGACTAAACTAATCAGAATCTTCATCCTCATCTATCTCTTCTTCTTCTAAAGGAGCTTTTCCCTTATCAAGAGGAACATTAGAGATAAAGCTTGTGCTGATAGACTCTTCTTCTTTAGGGAGACTTTCTGTATGATCACTTATATCCCAATCCTCAAGATTGCATTGAGGCAAGTCCAGTTTGCCTTGCATGTCATAGAGATCATGATGCATGTTAGATGTAATGTCAATTCTCTTGTTCAAGTGTTGGAGACATTTTGCTTGAATCGAGAGAGCTTCCTGGAGAGAGATTTGATAGCTTTGAGAATGAGTTGTGTAGGAGATGAAGTAGTTTTCTGAGTAGGTTTAGATGAAGTAGTTTTGGAGGTAGTTCAACAGCAACTTCAACTGAGTCTCCTTCTTCCTCAATTGTGTATCTTGGTCTTTTCTTTTGTCTATCCACAATTCCTTATTTGCCAAAATAATACACATATGCACCCTCAATCTTCCTTACACATCCAACATGTTCTAGATAGTCAATGGTGATGGCACTAGAGGCAAGATTGAAAGGGTTTCTCAAGGTAGCTAAGTTGAGATCGTTTAGTAAATTCAGGTTCCTAGCTATTTGAGTTATTTGTGAGGACAAGAAGAAAGTTCCAGTTCTTGTAACAGCACGATGATATAGAGTGTCAATCAAGAACTTGGTTGTGTTCATTTGGATGTTGTGGGTGAAAGCATATAAGAATATGAGGTCTCTTTTTGTTACCTTTTCATTCCCATCAGGTCTTTGATGAATGGTGTAGGTAATGATTCTATGAAGCATCCAATGGGTGAGGGATTTGATGTGTCTAGCTTTTGATTCCTTTTCAAAAGAAGTTTCCACAGAAATTTCTTTCCAAAAGGTAGAGAGTGTTTGGTTGGAGAAGGTTAAATCATTGTAGGAAGTTATTCCATCAACAGGAAAGTCCCAAATTTTGCCAAAGTCTTCTAAAGTTAAGGCTTGGTATTGGTCAAATAGCTTAAATCTAACCCCATACCACCCTAGTGCAGAATTTGCACTCTTTTCAATCTGAAAAGACATGAGAAATTCCTTACTTAAACTGGAATAGCCTACCTCTTCAGGAAATACGAATTTCCTCTAGCCAAGAACATCAAGTAAACTTTCAATCTCATCTTTGATGTTGAGGGCAGAGAGCATCCCACCAAATGGAGATTTGGTTCCCTCAACTTTCTTTCTCTTCAGCATGGCATATCTCACATCTTCCTCAGGGGTTTGGTGGTAAGGTTTATGAAATTTCTCACCTCTTCTAGACTGTGGAGGAGATGGAGGAACATCTGTTGGTTCTCTTATGATGATTCCTAAAGGTTTCTTTCCTTTCCCTTTCCCTTTGGAGGTTATTTTCTTTTTGGGAGCCATTGGAGTTGAAGAACAGAAAGAAAACTAGAAAACAGAGACTGTTTTGAGAAGAAGATGATCTTGAGAGGATTTTGGAGATTTGGAGGGAAGTTTGTATGTTATAAGAAGTAAAATATCCAAGAAACTGATGTATAATGCTCTTAAATAAAAGAAATTAAGAAAATAGTCGTTTATCACTGTTGAAAGTTAAGAAACGCGACCTATCATACAGCCAACGGTTACAAAATTTCGAGCAGAGTGTACAGCAAGAGGTTGCCTATTTGTATAGGTGCGATCGCGAAATGTACTATAGTGACCATTAACAAGATTAGTGCTCTCGCGGGTGCAGAGAATGTCTGTAACGGTCAAAACTATTCAAATTATTGCGACCGCGTACAAGTTTTCTCGACCACGCACAGAGGTATTAATTTAAATGAATCTGGCTAGCAAGATAGCGATCGCTAAGGGCATTGGAGCGAACACGAGTGACTCAGAAATGAAAGAGTCAAAAACGGATGAAAGATTTTTATAATTTTAAGCAAGAAATTTAAGATATTGATATACAAATTTTTATTCATTCAGGGTAATTCCATCAATCATTCCTGAATTAAGTTTAATAAAGTTGAGCCTATCTTCATTCAAAGGTTTTGTAAAGATATCAGCAAGTTGATTATGTGTATCTATAAATTCTAGGACCATATTCTGATTTTGTACATTTTCTCTCAAAAAATGATGTCTAATATCTATATGTTTAGATCTAGAGTGTTGGATAGGATTTTTAGACAAATTGATAGCACTAGTGTTGTCACATTTAATGGAGATGTTGTTAAATAATTTTCCATAGTCAAGCAATTATTGTTTCATCCATAATACTTGTGTGCAACAAAACGTGCTGCAACATATTCGGCTTCCGTTGTGGATAAAGCAACCGATGCTTGTTTCTTACTATGCCAAGAAACTAGACAATTACCAAGAAAGTGACATGCTCCTGTTGTGCTCTTCCTATCTAAGATACTACCAGCATAATCTGCATATAAAAAACCTATGATATGAAATGATGTGTTTTTAGGATACCAAAGTCTTAAATGCATTGTGCCACTTAAATATTGCAAAATTCTCTTAGTAGCATTCAAGTGTGATTCTTTAGGACAAGTTTGAAATCCAGCATAAAGACATACACCATACATTATATTAGGTCTAGAAGCGGTTAAGTAAAGTAGTGATCCGATAATACCTCGATATTTCTTTTCATCTACTGCTTTACCATTTTCATCTTTACCCAATTTCAAGGATGTGCTCATAGGAGTCTTGCTAGTTTTGCAACCATCCATTCCAAATTTCTTGATGAGTTCTTTTGTATATTTGGATTGGTTGATGAAGATCCCATCTTTACATTGCTTGATTTGCAGTCCAAGGAAGAACTTGAGTTCACCCATCATGCTCATTTCAAATTCCCTAGTCATACAACAAGAAAATTCTTTGCACAAGGCTTCATTCCACATAAATTTGTACAATCAAAATGTTATGCTTGTCCTTTTTAACAAAGAGAATTGTATCTACTTTTCCTTTTGAAAAACCATTTTCAAGCAAATATGCACTTAGTTTATCATACCAAGCTCTTGGTGCTTGTTTCAATCCATATAAAGCTTTGGTAAGTTTGAAAACACGATCAGGAAATTTGTAGTTTTCAAAACCAGGAGGTTGTTCTAAATAAACTTCTTCACTTATAAGTCCATTTAGAAATGCACTTTTAACATCCATTTGAAAGTGTTTAAAGTTCATGTGACATGCAAAAGCAAGTAATATTATAATAGCTTCTAATCTGGCTACAGGGGCAAAAGTTTCATCATAGTCAATACCTTCTTCTTGACTATAGCCTTTGGCAACCAACCTTGCTTTATTCCTAACAATGTGACCATTTTCATCAAGCTTATTCCTATAGACCCATTTGCATCCTATGATAGAGTGATCTGTAGGTCTAGGAGTGAGTTGCCAAACATTATTTCTTTCAAATTGATTGAGTTCATCTTGCATTGCAGTTATCCAACTTTCATCGTTTAGAGCCTCCTCAATGGTCTTTGACTCAATTTGAGAAACAAAAGCAAAATTAACATCTATATGATTAATTTTAGATCTAGTTAATTACTCCCTTAGATGTTTCACCAATGATGAGTTCCTTAGGATGATCTTTCTTGTATTGCCAATCCTTAGGTAGATCTTGAGTCTTTTCTTCAAATTCATACTGATTGATCTTTGGAGCATCAATAGTTTCATGAGGTTCAAGAGTACCTACAGGGTCATTGAAAGTACTACCTTTCTTTTGATCAAGTTTAGATGATTCATCAAATACAACATGCATTGTTTCTTCAACAACTAGAGTTTTCATGTTAAATACTCTATATGCTTTGCTATATGATGAGTATCCTAGGAATATGCCTTCATCTAATTTGGATAAAAATTTTCCAAGATTTTCCTTGGTGTTCAATATAAAGCATTTGCAGCCAAATACTCTAAAATATCCAATTCTGGGAATTCTTCCATTCCATAGCTCATAAGAAGTTTTATTAGTTAAATGCCTTTTGTAAACACGATTTGCAATGTAATAAGCTGTATTGACGGCTTCCGCCCAAAAATAAGATGGTAAATCATATTCATTAAGCATTGTTCTAGCCATTTCAATTAAGGTTCTATTTTTCCTTTCAACTACACCATTTTGTTGTGGAGTTTTAGGAGCAGAAAAATTATGTGAAATGCCAAGTTCATTACAAAAACTTTCAAAATTTTCATTCTCAAATTCTTTGCCATGATCACTTCTAATAGATGTGATCACATATCCTTTTTCATTTTGAACTCTTCTTGCAAACGTTTTGAAGTAGTTAAAAGCTTCATTCTTTTGAGCTAAGAAATTAACCCATGTGAATCTAGAGTAATCATCAACAAGAACAAATGCATATAATTTGCCTCCTAAGCTTGTAACTCTATTTGGTCCAAATAAATCTAAATGAATGAGTTCTAAAGGTCTAGAGGTACTTATAACATTATTTGATTTAAATGAACTCTTATGTTGCTTACCATGTTGACAAGGTTGACAGATTCTATCTTTATCATATTTTATCTTAGGGAGACCATCAACTAGATTTTCATTGCAAATATGTTTTAATTGATCCATACCAGCATGTCCTAGTCTTCTATGCCATAACCATGCATCATTATTAGTAGACATTAAACATGCATGATTTGAATGTATGTTAATATTATAAGTGTTGTTTGTCCTAGTACCCTTAAATATGATAACACCATTTGAATTTTTGATTTTGCATTCTTTGGAATCAAAATTAACAATGTATGCTCTATCACATAGTTGACTAACACTTAGCAAATTATGTTTCAACCCATCAACAAGCCATACATCTTATATTAAATCTTTACCAATTGAACCAATGGAGCCAACACCAATAATTTTACCTTTAGCATCATTTCCAAAAGTTACATTACCTCCATGTTTGTAGGCAATACTTGTAAAGAGCTTTGCATTTCTGGTCATATGCCTTGAGCACCCACTATCCACAAGCCATGTGCTTTCGTTGATAGTAGATTTTAGGCATACCTACAAGGCAATTGTGGTAATCTTATCTTAGGTACCCACATGAAGTTGTGTCCTTGATGGTTAGTAATAAAGGTGTCTTCTAACTTGAGATGAGCCTTTCTTATATGATAGAAAAAACTTTTATGTCCAAATTTCATGCAATATGTGCATTGCCATGGTATTTTATATTTTTGCATTTTTCTTTTTGCAATCCAAGTATTATGCATACAACTACAAATATGTGATTGCTTTTGTGCAAGTTTAGTGTACATAAATGCATGATTACTTTTTGCTTTATTTCCTAGTGAACCATAAGAAGTTCTTTTGGTACTTTTAGACTTGGTGCGAGCATCTTTGTTCTTTACAATATCAATATTAGAAATTTTAGTTGTTGATGCTTTTACAAATGTTGGTTTGTTTGGTGCAATGTTAGTTGATCCATTGAATCCTAATCCATATTTTAATGAGGGTGATCTTTGGTTACCAATTAATGTATCTAAGGCTTCCTTTCCTTTATGAAATCTTGAAATTGATTCCTTTAGTTCTCTTAGTTCATGCTTCAAAATTTCATTCTCTTTAATAATTTTTTCCGAGTTTTTATTTAACTCTTCTATTGAATTCATCAAGTGTTCATTTGAGGTTTTCAATTCTAAGGTAGAGTCCTTTAAGCATATGAAATCCTTTTCTAACTTAGAGTTTTTTTTTCTTTATAGAGCATCATTTTAGAAAAATATTTTTCTATTTTAAAGTTTATGTGCTCAATCAAATCACTATCATCATCAATATCATCATGTGCTACTAGATCAAAGGATTGAGTACTTACCTCAATGGAGTTGTCTTCAATAGCCATGAGACATAGGTTTGCAATTCCTTCTTCCTCTTCTTCTTCTTCACTTGAAGAGGAGTCATCCCATGTGGCTTTGAGAGACTTTTTCTTTTCTTTGTCCCATTTCCTTTTATTCTTTACTTTGAAGCAATCCGATTTAATGTGACCAGTTTTTCCACATGCAGAGCACTTTACCTCATTTTTCTTTTCTTTATCTTTGAAGGAGAACTTAGGAAGTGTACCTTTATTTGCTTGTAATCTTTTCTTCCTTTTCCATTCATTGATTCTTTTTGAGAACATTGCCATTTCATCTTCATCATCAGTACCTTCGTTGCTTGAGCTCTCAACTTCTTTGATTGCTTTGAGCGCAATTGGTTTTCTCTTTTCTTTTTCACCTTGATCTTCTTCTTTTTCATTATGTAGCTCCAATGTGAGTAGTTTTCCCACAAGCTCGTCAGTTCTCAATGTGCTAAGATCGTGAGCTTCTTTGATGGATGATACTTTTGATTCAAAGTTCTTTCTAGCTCTTAGGGCTCTAAAGATTTTACTGTTTACATCACCTTGATCATATACCTTGCCTTACTTCTTCAGTTCATTGACAATAGCAAGCAAGCAATTTGTCATGTCGGTGACGTTTTCATTTGATTTCATCTTGAATAGCTCATACTCATGAACATGCATTTGTTTCTTGGTGAATCTTACTTGAGTCATACCTTCATGATAGTTTTTGAGTGTTTTCCAAATGCAATGTGCACAAGTTAAATGTTGAACACTTCCACCTTCTTCTCTTGAAATGGAATTCATCAAGATAGAAGCAGCTCTATTGTTCTTGAATCGATCTTTGACATTGATAGTTAACCATTGTGCTTTGGGAAGAGGAACTTGAACACCATCAACTTCATAAGTGGGAGGTTTCCATTCACTTTCCACAAAATCCCATAGTTCAATCCCTTCACTGTCTAGAAACAAATACATTTTGTGTTTCCAGTAGGAATAATCAGTTCCATCAAAGTGGGGTCTAAGAATAGTGTTATGATTTTCATGAGAGATAGAGTTTGATGAAGAAGAAGTTGCCATAGTGGATCAAATTTCACAATTAAGTTTAAGAAATTTCAAGCTCTGATACCAATTGTTGTCCCAAGATGGCAACCAGGGGGGGGGGGTGAATTGGTTTCCTCAAGGAATAATAGCAAATTTGATACTCAACAAACAAGAAATGCGGAATAGAGAAATGGTTGAGCAGTGAATGAAAGAAAGAACACACAAGATTTATAGTGGTTCGGATTTTCTTCAATCCTACATCCACTTCCTTAACAACTTGTTAAGGTTTCACTAATCTTTGAAGCTTTACAAGCTCACTTCCAACTTTGGTGTTTTCACAAGTTCACACCTAACTTGATAAGTGTTTTACTAAGGCTGACACTCAAAACATTTACAAGAGTTTTTCTAGGCTCACTCTCACAACCTTTACAAGAGTTTTTCTAGGCTCACTCTCACAACCTAAGTGTTTTCCAAGCTCACACTCAAACTTATACAATGGTGTTTTCAATGCTTACACCTAACATTCATTACAATTCAAATGTAAGTTTAAGTAAAAATATGTTGCTTAGCTATAAGATCTTTTTTTCTCTCTTCACATGCTTACCTTTTTTTGAGTAAGAAAATGTATTTATAGCCAATGTGGTCAAACTAGCCGTTATAGATAGTGAGAATAAAGTCTTGGCAGTTTAGACCTTTTTCAGTAACCTGTTCGAAGCATTTCGCGGTCATCCTTCACATAAGGATGGTCGCGTTCATGTCTCACGCGGTCATCCTTGGTCACGGAGCAGTCGCTACATTTAAATTTGCTTCAACGGTCGAATTTAAGTGCTCTACAGTAGGAATCTTGCCCATGCTGTGGTTGTCCGGATAGTCGCTCATATGATAGGTGCGGTCGCCCTTTTTGAATGCTGAAGTGGGTTTATAACGGTTATCTTACGTGACATTCTCTGACTGGGCAAAATGAAAGTCCGCCTAAATATGAATTTTGCAGTCGCCCTAGGTGATGTTTCACAGTCGAGTTGACATACTCGCGTCAAACTTCTGGATGCACCTTAGGACACGAACACTACTGTCAGTTTAAGCAGATTCTTCCTGAATCATCAGCGCAGTCGCGGATATCAAGGTGCGGTCGCTAAAGTGATAAGAAAGACCGTATCCTTCACCGTTCTTGTCACCGCGAACCTTACTGTAATTAGGATGATTTGGGTTTCTTATGTTGCGGTCGTCCATGAATTTAGAACGGTCTCTCTTCTTGAAGTGCGGTCGCGACTGAGGTCGGGTTTCTGACTGCGAAACCTACTGTGATATAGTTTCATCCTGCAATTGAATGGGGCGGTCATTTCCATGTCTTGTGCGACCGCTAAACATGCTCTGTTCATCTTTATTTGAAACAACCTAATCCTGCAACAAGCTTCTTCAAACACATGTTAAATAAGTCATTCAATTTTAGTTGTCAAGGATCAAAATTGAGATCTTTTGTCTAACAGATTGTTTGATTCATTATTGTATGTTTATGATAAATGATCTATTGATGTTTTATTTATGATGAATAGTTGAGTGCTTCAATTGGTTTATTTTAGTTTCAAGGATGTAAGAGGTATGTTTTCTCTTCGTGGGTATATCATTTTTTAAGTTCAACATAAGTTAATTTATTTTAAGTTTTGGATTAATGTAAAGGGCATGTTTCCACCAAATGGTAGGTGCCCTATTTTATTTAATTTTAGTCATTAAACACTATTGTAAGGGCATGTTTCCACCTTGAATGGATGCCCATTTTTATTTGTTTGTTTATTTAGATCTTCTTTGATTTTAATATAATGAATGTTTATTTATTTTAAATTGCTTTTATTATGGATGATATTTTAATAAGTTAAGAATTTAATAATATTAAGACTTGAAAAGGAGACTGGTTCCAATGAACCGGGCATTATAGGGGTGCTGGGTCATTCTCACATCCCCCATACATACCCATCTTTCTAAACCCACTAAGGGATTGGGGATTCCTTAGGAATTGAATCATCCACCCATTTCTATGTTTTTGGCCTGACCGGGTGGTGACTTCATTTTCTCTAGGTTTAGGACTGTGTTCTCTAAGGCCCTGAGCTTAACAGTGCCGAAATCTCAAGAACCATTTCACATGGCAGTGGAGAGAAAATTTTTCGCTCACAATGGCAACTCTACTAGGGATAAGAGAAGTTGATTCCATTGGTCTTTATATTATTTTATTCTTTCTTATTATAATATTATCCATTGCATCATTTAGATTGCATTGTGTCCATGAGTTAGGACGCCCGTATAACCCGTGCTGTGTTATGTAAGGGATACCATACTTTCACTCAAGATATGGAGATCGAGCATGGCATAACCACTTATAGCCTTGTACCTTTTGGTATATACTCCCTATGGGAACCTAAACTTTTTAATCCAAAGACTAAAGCTCATGTAATTGGCCTAGTTACTTTCCTTATATTTTTACTTAAATGCTTGTTGTTTGATTATTATTAATATATCTTGGTTTAAACCATGGCTTATTTAGTTTATTCTTTTTCTAATATGACCTAATTATATTGTAAGCTCAAAATAGTTTTATTCCTTTAAGCCTAAAAGACCAAAATTATATTCAAAACTTTCAAGATAGTATCTGGACATAAAACTTTTCTAACATGGGTAAAAAATTCTATTCTACCTCATAGCCCAAGTACAAAGCTCAAGATTCATTTTTAAACAAAATTTTTTATAATGGGCTTTGAAACAAAATTATTTTTCACTCCATTCAAATTAAAACTTTTCTTAACCTTTTTCTTAAATGGGCTTACAGCTATTTAGGTCAATTATGAAATACTAAAAATCAATTATGGACCTAATTTATACCAAGAATTGTTAATCATGGGCTTGTTTATGGAATGAATCATTACTTGCTTTTCCAACAAAAAAATCTATTTATGACAAACTCTTTAATTTCCCAGTTGTCTCAATGGATTAAGGCTCAATTAGTGGGAATTATCATGGACTTAGTTCTTATTTGAAAATACATCTATTAGTTAAACCATTCGAGTGAATTTATCAAAAATAAGATATCCCATATTGATATTTTATTGACCATATACCTAAGAAACGAGACTTGTCATTAATGTGTGGAAGATATAAGGTTGGAAGTAACTTCCTAATTGTCTTTTTTTTACTGTTACTTTTGCATCTATGCATACATGCACTGATTTACATTCGCATTAATCCTTTATGGCTCACAGACCTAGAGTATAGCAGTTCAAAAGCCTAAAACAATCTGACCTATGCCAGTGATGTAGAATCTAGCAACGACTCAGTCAGCTTCTTACCAAGACCAATGAAACCTGAGCAAGTTCAGAAGATGGTGTATGATGCAATCAGCTCCACGATGGAAGAACTAAAGGAGGTCCTGGCTGAGACCATGAAAAGCTAGCTAGCGACATTATTGGAGAACAATGTTGAAGTATCTGCTAGTAATAAGAAGCAGAAGGACATTGGAAAGGCTAAGGTAGGTGAGGTAGCCTTTAATGATGACAAGGTGACAATTGATGATGATGATGATGATAGGGCTCAATATTTCCAAGCTCCTCAAGATAAAAAGGAAGAAAAGAAGGCTATGGAGAAAACTGAAACTGTGGGTGTGGAGAAAATGATTGCTGATTCAGAGAAGAAGTAAGAAAAGAAGTTGAAAGCTGAGGAAGTGTCAAAGGTAAACAAGTTATTTGAGTAAGATGAAGAAGCTCCTTTTAAGTTCAAAATGCCTTCTTTTACCAAATTTGATGGAACTGAAAATACTCATCTTCATGTCAAGCAATACATCACTGTCATGCAATATTCTAGGGCTACTAAAGCTCAAACCCTAAGATACTTCATGCACTCATTGGGCCCTATTGTGAAAAACTGGTTCAATACCTTAGAGGAGAACACACAAAAAGATTAAGATCTACTGTACAAAGCATTTATTCAGCAGTATGGGTACAATATTGAATTGAAAGTGACCCTGATGGAGGTGGAGACCATCAGACAAGCAGAACAGGAATTTTGCTAACTACGTGAAGAGGTGGAGAAGTAAGGCTACTCTTCTCAAAAAGAGACCTGATGAATCTGACCAGATTAGGATGACTGTCATTGATGATCCTTGCACTTGATATGTCCAAGTAGAGAAAGCTCTTTCGACTTCAAATCAATAAAACTTCCCTTCGCTTGTTTGGTTTTTATTTCATTTTTTGGGTGTTTTCTGGAATAATTATGTTTTTGAAATTAAGATTGTTTGAATAAATTATTTTTATTAATTTTTTGTTGGCCTTTGTTCATTTTGGTGCTCAACCAACGATGAATCTAGCTTGATATTTATAAATTAGCATGTTTGTGCATCATGATTCGGATGACTTTACTAAGTGAAGAAATTATTCTATAGCATTGAGTTGTATATACTTACTTAGAGAGGGCTCCTGCATAATTACATGTATCTAGATTCTAGTCAATCTTAGAACATGCTTTGACAAACTTTCGAGGAAAAATTGAACTTTCCTTATTTAAGAGACAAATGATTTAGGCATTATTTGGTGAGCCAACTACTAGTATCTGCCCTATTAACATTAATTCCTAGTTTTTCTTTTTAAGCTTTCATAAAATTTTAGCTTACTTTTCATTAGCTTGTAAACCCATTAACTTACCCTGCACTGTTGTTACACTTTTGACAAGTTTGATGATCACTAAATTACCAATGGGAAAGAAGATCAAGGAAAAGTCTATATTATCAAGACCATAAGAATAGTTGAAGTTTATCTAAACTATACCTAATATCTCAATTCTATAATATTAGGGTAACAAAGGGTTCATCCTCACTGAAGCAAACTCATCCTACTCCATTCATCTATAGTCAGAAGCATAAAATGGTACAACTCTCTTAAAAATAGGACCCAAAAGTCAAAAAAAAAAAAGAAAAAGGAAAAAAGAAGAAGAAAGAGGAAAAGAGAGAAAGAAAAATAAAATAACAAAAGTCTAAAAGAGCAATTCAGAAAGCCAACAAAATTCTTTTTACTTGAAACAATAGAAGACTTCTACTTTGACTACGAGAAGAAGTTTAACTTGAATTGGTCCAACCTAACTAGAAATTTAGACAAAATCAGAGAAGGACCATCTAGTTCACGAGATCCATCACAACTCCTAGTGAGTAAACTTGAAAGTCCTGTACTTGACAGTCCTACAGAAAAAAAGGACAAAATGAAAAAATGCTAAAAGAGGAGGAAAAAAGAAAAAAGAAGAAAAGGAAAGGAATGAGGGTCTCAAGCTTTTTGCAAAGGCAAAGATTGTCCTAATCAAGATCTAGATTAATGCCAAGAAGATGGAAGAACATTCAAAGCTCTATCTTTTCATGCTCCCAACTATCTAAGTTTCTAATAAGAAGTTTGTAGTGTGAAGGTTTGTCTATAATGTTACATCAGCTCCAATCTAAAGATGGCTTTCACTTAACCCATGTCCCTTATAGACCCCATTTTAAGCTTAATAAAGACCTATTGATCTCTCTTGGTAGGTAGAGTCTATTAGTGGAGATTGTTTGAATAAGCATGCATATGAGATATACAATATTTAAACTCAATGAGACCTTTGGCCAAATAATGTGTATGTACCTATTTGAAGTGCAACAACTCTTGCTCAAATGGAAATAATTCCCGAGTTCAGTATGGTAACTAGGGTTGTCATGTTAGAGATATGTTAATTTGGAAAATTTGAGTCCTGAGGTATAATGACACCAATCTGATAAAGCCAAAATTTGATTTTAAAATTTAAAATAACAATAACAATAACAATAATAATAATAATAATAATAATAATAATAATAATAATAATAATAAATTTTTTGTTATATTAGCCTTCAAGCTTAGGGAAGTGTGTTGCATTGTTAAACCTTAAAGGACATATTAGGCAAATAAGGATCATTTGCAAAGTCATGACGAAGTTACCAACTGATGTATTGAATCATGGGTTGAAATGGCATCTCCTATTCTTCTAACTACCCTGCCGGGGCCTCCACTACTTATGCTTTGTACATGTGGAAGATAAAGCCATAGCTATGAAGACTTCTATTACTCTGAACAAGCATTTGGAAGGAACCAATGAGAGTGCTTTGGTTGACCACCTTGGTCTGTGAGTCAGTAGAACCACTGTAAGTATCACCCATTCATATCATGCATACATGAGCATATCACACTGTATTTTTATCTTGTATTGCCTATTATTTATCAAAGTGAATAGCAGAAGCAATAAAGTAAATAATCAAAAGTAGATATAAAATCAGGGGCCATGAAAAGGCCATTGCAAAAAGAAAGAGAAGATGCATGCTTGTGTAAAGAACCAGACAAAATATAGATATCAGTCAGAGCTAGCATTGGTTTGAGCCTACACCGGGGCAAACTTATCCTTGTCAATTTTTAATTTATATATAAAACATTTTAAGACTCACATTCAATGTTTTGCCATGCAAAGGGCCAAGCGAGGGTATGACAACCAAAAATAGCTGAATAGCCGAATTTTTTGCAAAAGTGCAAAGTGAATAATCTATTTAAGAATGGAATAAGAAGAAAATCAGAACTATCAAATGAATGAAGATATAAAAGATAAAAAATCAAGATAAAGGTCTAAGATAAAGCTCAGATCAATCCAGCTAGAAGAGCCAAAGTTGAGG
Source organism: Garcia nutans (assembly GCA_947685225.1). Classification (NCBI taxonomy): domain Eukaryota; kingdom Viridiplantae; phylum Streptophyta; class Magnoliopsida; order Malpighiales; family Euphorbiaceae; genus Garcia; species Garcia nutans. Next base: position 54,649,523 of record CANTUV010000007.1, read on the forward strand.
TAAGAAAAAGGCCTATCCCCAAGAATAGAGAATCAATATGAAGATTCATTTCTGTCAAAGCAGATAATTTCAAGTGGATTTGTTGAAGCATCCACTACCTAACCTATATTAGATTTGTTGAAGTATCCTGATGGCATAACTTTCCTTGATATATTGAAATATCCAAGTTTATTTCTAATGAGATATTAGAGTCACTCACTATCCTACTAAGATATTAGAGTCGCTCGGTGGTTGTCATCAGGATATTAGAGTTGCTCGATGACCATTTTGATTTAAAAAGATATTAGAGTCACTTGGTGGATTTTATCAGGATATGTGAATCACTCAATGGTTGTTTTCACTCACTAAGATATTAGAATTGCTTGGTGATTTTATCGAGATATTAGATTTGCTCATAGACCTATTAGGATATTAGATTTGCCCAATGACCCATTAAGATTTGAGTGTCTCTCAACAGTTTCTTTGCTTGGTCATCGGGATATTAGAGTTGCCTGATGAACCCATTAGGATATTAGAATTGCCCAATGACCCATTGAAGATGTTAGAGTCGCTCATTCCTTTTGTCACTTGGTGGATTTTATCGGGATATTGAAATGGCATAGGCCAATTGGACATGAGCAATATGCTCATGTCGAATTGGCCCATGTCAATTCGACATGACCAACTCCACATGAGCTTGCATGGTTTGGTTGTGTACAGTTTTAACTAAAACATTGACCGACCTCTCTGAAGTCAAGAAGGACTGGTCTCTCCGAAGTCAAGAAGGATTATTGAGATGCCCTAATATTGCCTATAAAAAGGCAATTAAAAAGAAAAAGAAAGGGGGATAAAACTATTAAAGGAACAATCATCAAAGAGAAGAAACGACAATTATTATTAAAAACCTAGCAGCAAAGATTTATCAAAAAAAGGGAGACAACAAACAAACAACTATTTTCTTAGGAAATTGTTTCCCTCAACCAATAACAAAGCTGATTCAGGCAGTGATAACGTCAAGCTTGATTCAACACATTCAAATTGGTAGAGCCTTCAACGCAGGTTTGGTTTTCTAAATCCAATTTATATTAAAACATCCAGTAGTTGTGTTTTCTTTTAAAAACATCATTGAATGATTTGAATGTTGAAATTATTTTAATCCAGTAGTTAATTTAATTCCAGTAACATTAAACTTTTTGATTACTTGGTTTAAATGTTGTAATTAATTTTAATTTAGTAGCCAATTAATCCAGTAAGTAATAGAATTATTGGCTTCATACACAAACTACACTTTGAACATCAAAACCCTAATCCTTATTTCTAGAACCCTAACCTTGTTTTCCAAAATGATAAAATCGTACTTTTGTTTTAAAAAACCCTAAAACCATAATTCTTATACTAAAACCCTAATTTTCATCTCAAAAACTCTAGTTTTGTTTTAAAACCCCTAATTAAAACCCTAATTCTTATTCTAAAACCCTAATTTTCATCTTAAAACCTAATTTTCCATGATTTAACTTTAGTATTAGATTGAACCATAGGTTTACATGACTAAGCTTTGGTTTTGGATCAAAACCCAAATTTAATCATAAAAATCCTAAAACTATATTTAAAACCCTATAAGCCTTAATTTAAACTATAAACCCTAATTTTGTGTATTTAATGCTTTATTTAAGACTAAAACCTAGATTTGATTGTTTGATTCATTATTGCATGCTTATGATAAATGATCTATTGATGTTTTATTTATGATGAATAGTTGAGTGCTTTAATTGGTTTATTTTAGTTTCAAGGATGTAAGAGGTATGTTTCCACTTCGTTGGCATCTCATTTATTAAGTTCAATGTAAGTTAATTTATTTTAAGTTTTAGGATTAATGTAAAGGGCATGTTTCCACCAAATGGTGGGTGTCCTATTTTATTTAGTTTTAGACATTGGACTCTATTATAAAGGAATTTTTTCATCTTGTATGGATGCCTATTTTTATTTATTTGTTTGTTTGGAGCTCCTTTGATTTTAATACAATAAATGCTTATTTATTTTAAATTGCATGTAGTATGGATTATATTTTAATAAGTTAAGAATTTAACAATATTAAGACCTAAAAAGGATGCCGGTTCCAATGAACCGGCCGTTATGGGAATGTTGGGTCTTTCTCACCTTCCTTATGCGTACTAAACTTTTCGAACACAATAGAGAGTTGGGGATTCCTTAGGAATTGAGTCATCCACTCCTTTCTATTTTTCTAGCCCATTTGGGTGGTGGCTCCATTTTCTTAGGATTTAGGCACGTGTTCTCTAAGGCCTTGAGCCTAACAGTACTAAAGTCGCAAGAACCATTCCACATGGGAGTGGGTGCAAAAATCTCCACTCACACCCATACTAGAGCCAATCTGGTTATATTTAAGCTTAAAGGCTAATAACCTTTTACCAAGGTAATAAATAGCAAACTCATTTCTTAAGCCTTGCTCATGCTAAGTAAGCATAGCTCTCGTCGCTTCTTTAATTATTGAAAGATAATGGACTAAAGGGTCACCAGGCCTTAGAGGTTATAGAACTAGTAGTGATAAAAGGTATTGCTTTATTTTTTCAAATGCCTCTTGATATTGGTCATTCCATTTGGTTGGAGCAGCTTTTTTGAGTAATTTAAAGATGGGCCCACATACATAAGCCATTTGAGAAATGAAGCGACTAATGTATTGCAAACGGCCAATGAATCCCCTGATTTCCTTTTGTCTTAGGTGTTGGCATCTATAAAATTGCCTTAGATTTAACTAAATCAACCTTGATTCCTCCAAAAACTAACCATGTACCCTCAAAATATACTAGATGCTGCATCAAACACACATTTGGCAGGATTGAGTTTCAAGTTATACTGGCAGAGGCTTAGGAAGAACCATTTTAAAGCCTCTACAATCATCTCAGTTTTCTTTGACTTAATGATCATATCATCCACACAGACTTCTATATCTTGGTGCATCATGTCATGGAAAAGTGTAGTGGTTATTCTTTGATAGGTTGCCCCCAGCATTTTTGAGATCAAAGGGCATGACCCTATGACAGTAAGTGCCCTACTTTGCAATAAAGACTATATTTTCCCTATCAGAAGGATGAACTAAGATTTGATTATGCCCAACATAAAGGCCGATTAATGAAACCACTTTGGACCCGTCTAATCTGTCAACTAGGAGATCAATATGTGACAAAGGGAAGTCATCCTTTGGACATTCCTTATTGAGATCTCTGTAATCCACATACATGCACACTTTCCTAGCTTTCTTTGGCAATGGCACAATTTTTGGTATCCATTGAGGGTACATGATGGGCTATGTGTACCTATTTTCCAATAGCTTGGCTATTTCTTTTGGGTCGACAGAGTTTTTGCTTGACTAGTTTCATGTGATCAAATGTGGGGATCCTATGAACTACTATATAGGGATCCATTCCTATCATATCGCTCATTTCCCATGTGAAACAATCTTGGCATACTCAAGATTAGATGATTCTAAGGAATTAGATTCAGAATGACAGACTCAGACCCTGAACTAGTGGACTCAGACTTGGACTTAGTGTCAAAAACTGACTCGGTGCTTAACTTGACTTTAAACTCAAACTGAATTCTTGGCTTGGTATTTGACACAAGCATAGAATCTGACTGGAGGGTTAACTCTTGAGTGGACTAGAGATCTGACTCTATTAAGGATGGGGTAGGCCTAGATCATGGATTGTCATTCTTCTTGAAATACCAATTGTTAAGTATTCCTGCAAGTGATTGGATCAAGTGACTGAAATTAAATTCTATTCCTTCTGAAATAGCTACTTAATAAACTAGGCTCCATATTGTCCTCAAAGTCTTCTCCCATCTCTATGGCAGGCTCATTATCTTCTAAGTTAAGCCTAACATCAAAGAAAATTTCAAAACTCGAGGTTAGTTCATTAGTCATGGCATTCAGCCATGGTTCAAAAAATCTATAATAAAGGGAATTTGTTCCTTCTTCAACAAAATATCCATTCAAGGTTTTGAAATAAGGTTTCATTGGCCAGTCAAACACTTTTTGCATCCTTTATAATTTGGGATCTTTGCTTATCTCTTTCCTCCATTTCATCCACATCTTCTTGAGTTAGCCTATAGCCTAGACTAAATGGTGGTTGGACTAAAGGATAATCTATGAATTGATGTATTCCTTATTGGTCCTTACCCAACTCTAATCCGAGGAAGTAGCTCATGTGCTTAAGAATGTTGGCAATGGTTCGTTTACCATATAGGTCAAAGTCAAAAGGAACAAGTTTACATGCCTCCTCTTCTACGAACTAAATAGAGTAAAAATTGAATTTTGATAGAGCTATAGCTGATAGTTGTAGTTTAATTTCCAAAATTGATACTTAAGGTGGGAGGTCTAACTTTTCACTCGAGTCCCCTTTTAAAGTAATCACCCCATCCTTGTATGAAAACTTAAGTTTCTGGTGGAGAGAGGATGGAACTGCTTTCGTTTGGTGAATTCAAGGCCTTCCAAGTAGCAAGTTGAAAAAATTTTGGATGTCTAAAACTTGAAAAAGGATTTCTTATTCTACGGGGCCAATTGTCACTCTAATGTTGGCCACCCCTAAAACTTCCCTTTTTATACTATCATAAGCTCTCACAATTTGATCAGAGGGTATTAGCTCAGAAATCTCAATTTCTAAACAACTTGCCACCATGAAGGGGCAAATATTTAGTGTTGAGCCATTGTCTACAAACACCATAGGCATAGACTTTCCATGAGCCAAAACTGTGATATAGAGAGCATGATTATGTTTACTCTCACTCGAGAGGTCCTTATCTAAAAAAGAGATGGAAGCCAACTTGGTTATAGATGCAACCAAAGCTTCAGGGGTGGTTTCAATTGGATTGAAAGAGGCTCCAATTGAAAAGAGCTTGGCAATGAGGGTAGATGGTTTGAAAGAGGCTCCAAATTGAAAAACTAACTTGGGTCTTTTTAAGCTATTTCAATATGGAATTCGCTTCAGGATCAGGCATAAGATTTACTTTTGGTGGTGGTATTGATTATGATCAGTCCAAGGGTAGCTGTGCAACCCTCCTACTTCTTGTCATTGCATTGACCTTGCTAACAAAGTCATTCAAGTCCAACACACAATAATAATCATGGATTAGATATGTGGGATCCAATTCATCATCAACCAATGAGGCGATGATTTTAATGTTTTGAGAGTTGGCAATGAATTGGGGTTGATGTTGGGTCACCTGGGAGGTAAAATGGATCCATTTTCAATGAGATCCTAAATTTAGTGCTTGAGGTTTCTGCATACATCCTTCTTATGGCTTGTACTATGATGTTACTCATAATACTCATTGACATTCCACCTCTTAGGTAGTGGATTTGGATAAGGCTTAGTATTAAGAGGCTGAATCAACTGGGCCTCCATGGCTTTCTTTTAGACCAAGTTGAGGGGCAAACCTAAGTTAGTGAATGTTCTTTGCTGTTGTATCCTTTCCATATGGAGCTAATGTTATGGAGTGATACTAGCTATTTCGCCAATTTTCTGATTGGTAGCCTGTGGACCACAATAGTTTGGATTCAATCTAAACCTAGAGTAAAAAGAGTTTGACCAGTATGCATTAGATCTTCAATCTTAGTGGCAATGGCATTAAGAGCCTTGGTAGATGGGTAATAGGTTCTTAATAATGATGTCAATTTGCTCTTATTATGAAGAGTAGTTTACTATTTGTGCTGCCTTTCCTCTCCACCTCGTAAGGAATGAGGAAAAGGATTCTTTTTGTTTTTCTTAGTGGTCTCAAGATCCCTTCTTATGATATCTACTTTGATGTTATAGTGGTATTGTTTGGTGAAAGCATCATAGATGTCCTCCCATATCCAGTATTTCTTTTTATCTAGATCTTTGAACCATCCGATAGCAGCACCAATAAGATATCTCTGAAATGATTAAGCAAGGAGCTCGCCATTGAGTCCTATAATTTTGCAGACTCCCACATACATCTTAAGATGGGTTTTAGGGCAAGTGGTCCCATCAAACTTATTCATCTCAAGCATTTTGAACTTGGGTAGCAAATAGGCTTTAGGATATAGAGTCAGCAAATTCAAGTTGAGAGTTTCATCTTAGTGTTTTAATTTTTCAATCAACTTCTCCAGTGCTTCCAATTTTTCTATGAGAAGGTCAGTTTCAGGGTGCTCTCCCCTTCGAAAAGGATTCACGAGGGAGCTAGGTAGAAGAACTTTGGGTAGCTTAGTTGCAATACCCTATTGTGTAAGGTAAACAATAGGTATGGGTTGGTTAGGTGATGAAGTGGTATCCAGCTACTTTCCACACAGCATGTTCTTAACCTCAATCATGATAGAATTCTGTTGTGCACTTAATGAGTCAACCGTTGTCTTGTTGAAATTAGTTTGTTGACTAATAAGCATGTTTTTAAAACTTTCTTCTTGCCTCTTGAGGATGGCCTCTGTTGTCCCAAGATGGCAACCAAGAGGGGGGGGGTGAATTGGTTGTTTTAATGAAATGATGGCAAATTAAAACATAAAAGTAAGATGAAATGAAATGAGTAGAGAGAAATAAAAGAACACAAGAGATTTATAGTGGTTCGAATTTGACAATCCTACATCCACTTCCTCAATAAATTGTTGAGTTTCTACTATCAATGAGTTTTTATAAACTCAACTCTAACTTGGTATTTCACTAGTTCACACCTAACTTTCACAAGATTTGAGTAATTTTATCACAACCCAACAAGAGTTTTTCTTAGACTCGCTATAAAACATAAATGTTTCAAAGCTCACACTCAAACTTATACAATGGTGGTTAATGCTCACACCTAATACTCAAATAATATGAATAGAAATTTTAATACAAAGAGATCAAAGTTTTTTATCTTGGCTATAAGAATCATTATCCTTCTGAAAAATGAAGTTTCTTATGGTATTTATAGCCTTTAAGTCTTCAAATAACCATTTGAAATGGGTATCAACGTGTTTGGATCTTGTCTCCCACTTTAATTATTGTCTAGAGCAACTTCATGGATGGACCACCAACTTTTTGGTCATACTTTCAAAATTATGGTCATACTAATACTGGTCCAGTTGTACTTTTGAAAAATTCTTCAATAACTAGTACACATGACATCCACTAATTGAGTAGAAGAATAACATTTATGAAATTTGAAATCCATTGCAATGGAACTCATGAACTTAATGGTCCAGTCATACTTGTGGAGTTATGCCAAAAATATGGGAGTACCCTTGGCCATCAAACATACTGAAGTTTTTTAGAATTTCAGCAAACTGGCTTAGTCCAGTCGACCTAGATGTGGTTTGGTCAAACTTCGCATGGTACTCTAAAAAAATGAGAATACTTATGGTCGTAAAACTCTCTAGAAGTTTTCCTTAAAACTTTAAGCATAAGTATGGTCGGACTCCTATTAGTCTAAGCAGACTTTAAGTGGTCCAATGAGAAATTGAGAGTACTTCTCCCTGTGAATCTTTTAGTGTTAATTTGCCTAAATTCTTAGCAAAGGTCTAGTCAGGCATCTTCATGGTTTGATCGGAGTTTTAGTAATTTCTCCAAAAATTAAGTTCTTGTAAAAATGTAACTTGATGCAACCATTAGTTCTATTTAGTTTGATTGCCTAAAATCAAAACACAGTAAACCAAGCAAAGGTTTTGGCTAACAATCTCCTCCTTTTTTACTTTGGCAATTAGATTAAATTAAATGGATTTAAATTTTAAATTTCAATCTCCCCCTTAATGTATCTCCCCAATGTAAATTCAATTGGTAGATATTTTCTTCCCCTTTAACAAAGGCAAAAAGAAATAACCAATGAAACAAATATTAAAAATCACATAGTTCAAGGAAATAAACATTAAACAATAAACATTAAGGAAGTTCATTCAAGGAAAAGATAATGCAATGTATGATCTTGCTACATTGAATGCCAAAAAATGATTTGAGATCACACTTAAAATTATAAATAAAAATTATTTTCAATCCTCCTCATCATCATCATCATCATCATCATCATCATCATCATCATCATCATCTTCTTCTTCTTCTTCTTCTTCTTCTTCTTCTTCTTCTTCTTCTTCGTTTCCTCCTTCTTCAAAGTAAGTTCTAGTTTCTGCACCTCCTTCCTCGTGAAGGAAAGAGTCATGAATGGAAGGGGAAAGACTCAGTTATTCCTCATTGATGATACTACATTGAGAAAGTCCCAAAGCACCTTGAATTTGTTGAATGTCTATATGAAGATGAGAGACTTGAGAAGGGATGTTATCAATTTTTGTTCCTTGAGAGGTCATTTGGCTTTGGATATCTTCGAGAAATGAGAAAATCGTTCCTTAGCTCTAGTGGGTTGTGGTATAGGAAACTCCATTTGAAAAGTCTCCTTGAATTTATCTATAATCCGAGGCCTTTTATTTTGTTGTGCCTTAGCCCCTTGTGCACCCAAAAGATACACATATGTTCCTTCTACATCCCTAATGCATTTGGCATGTTTAAGATATCCAATGTTGATGGATTTTGTTATTGGATTAAGGGGATTAGGGAGGGTAACTTTGTTGGTTGGAGTGAGTGCACCAATAAACTTAGTAATTTGTGTGATTTGAGATGAAAGTAAAATCATTCCTACTTTGCTTTTCTAATGTAAAGAATAGTGTCAATTATATACTTTCAATTTGGATGGCTTGGCCTTTGATAAGGCAATAGAGAAAGAGAATGTAATTTTGAGTAACTTCCTCATTGCTCTCACCTCTAGCACTAATTATGTTGGTGATGATTCTGTGTAACTTCCAATATGTTATGGTTCTAAGATTCTTAGTATTGGATTATTTGTGAATTAAGGTTTCAATGGAAATTTCTTTCTAAAAGTCTAATTGAACTTCGGGAGTTAGAATGGTGTTGGAGATGTGAGAGATACCATCCATTTGAAATCCCCAAATAGAGGAGAAATCTTCTAGAGTGAGTCCATATTGTTGGTTAAACAATCTAAATTAGATACCATAGTATCCTAGAGGACCGCAAGAGTATTAAGGAATTCTTTTGTTAAAGATTTCCACCCAAGGTCATCCAGTTCAAGAAAAACAAATTTCTCCCAACATAGGTTACTAATACATGTTTTATATCATTTTTAATGCTTAGGGTTTCAAGAGTCACGGTGGAGAAGAGACGGTTGGCTTTTATAGTTTTATCTTTTAGAATAGCATGCCTCTTTCTCTCATCATCATCTTTGAATCTTATCTTGTGACTTCTTGTAGGTACTTCTTCTTGGCGAGAGGAAGAAGCTACACCTTTACCTTTCTCACTTCTTGATGCCTTCTTCTTGTGGTGTTCTCTAGGAGCCATTAGAGGATTTTGAGAGAATACTTGAAAATTTAAATGATGAAGATTAACTTGAACTATTTGAGCGTTTGATGTTTAGAGATTGATAAAGTATCATAAAATCTGATGTGAAGGGGTATTTATAATCTTGGGCTAAAACTATCCATTTATAGCGGTTGAAGATGATAAATGCACATTTTCAAGAGTTTCCAATGGCTATAATTTTTGAATTGCATAGGTGAATTTCAGTCAAAGCATTCCTAGTCCAATAGGAATTTGAAAACTTTGAAAGGTATGTTAGGGATATATATAGTCTGAATGGAATTTTTTTTATAGAAAAAACAGTCAGAAAAATTAGAATTTTACTGATCCGACCACAATAAGTATGGTTGTAGTTATGAGACTTTCACTAGAACAAGATTGTAGACCCTTAATTTTGGACCTAATCTAGTATGACCCTAATTAAAAGAGAGTTAGATCAAGTCTAATGGTTTAAACCAGTCTGAAATAATTTTATAAGCCTAAATTGGTCCGGTCAATATTAAAATTCCAAAGCAATCCAATCTGAGCCAAAATTGGCTTAGCTAATTCACTATTAAGCTAGCCTTGCCTGGGTCAAATTGGCATGGCTAATTCATTCCAGGCCCTTGCCTAGGGGCCAATTTGTAATAGGAAATGTGGAACAAGACCCAACCTCACTACGAGTCATTAATTGGGCAGTTTTGCATTTAGAATCCTAATAAGGCATGGATAAGGAAAGGAAATCTTGGAACCATTCGCCCTAATTATGTTTATAAATACAGAAGCTTAAAATAAAAAGAAGGGAGACCGGGGGTTTCTTGGCAACGAGGCTTAGCAACAGAAAGCAGCAACCATTACAAAAAGCAATCCAAAATACATAGACCCATAATAAATCAGAAGGCAGTAGCATACTGTCTTCACTTTGTTCAATCGAGATTTGACACTGGTGCAAATACAAAGTTTGGATCAACATGAAATATCGATGTAACCACCAAACAGAGGTTTGAGAATCCTTATTCAATCTATTTTAAATTCACAGTATGTTCACTCATTATTGTTTCACTCATTGAATTGTCTGTATTTTGTTCTTGTGTTTTCTTTATAAAACATTTAGTAGCTTGTTTAATCAAATTAACGTTAAGTTTTAATATCATAGTAACAGTAGCAATAAAAGTGTTAAAGTCTGAACATGAACCACACTTTAAACATAAAACCATTAGATTGTAGCTTTAATCCCAATAGCCAACATTAAACTTTATTTTTCACTAAAAACCATAATGTCTTCCCAAAATCCAAATTTGATAGTTTAAAACCCTAATATTGTTTTCTAAAAACCTTAAAACCCTAATGTTATTTTCTAAAACCCTAAAAACCCTAGTTTGATCATTAAAACCCTAACTTTCATTTACAAACCCTAATTCATATATTAAACCTTAATTTTATATATCTTATGTTTAAATTAAAGATTATGAACTTAGATTTGATTGTTTCATGTTTATGATGAATGATTTATTGATATTCTATTTATCATGGATGATTTGCTTTTAATTATTATGAATGATTGAATGGTTTAAATTCATTTGGTTAATTATTTTGATGTTGATTGTTTTCATGGACTTCAAGGATATAAGAGGTATGCTTCCACTTTGTGGATACCTCATTAATTAGGATTAATGTAATTTAATTTATTTTTAGTTTTTGGATCAATGTAAGGAGCATGTTTCCACTTATGGTGAGTGTCCCATTTTATTTAGTTTTAGACATAGTTGTAAGGGCATGTTTCCATCTTGTATGGGTGCCTATTATTTGTTTGTTTGAACTTTCTTTGATTTCAATACAATGAATATTTATTTATTTTAATTTGCATGTACTATGGATGATATTCCAATGAACCGAGCGCTATAGGGGTGTTTGGTCATTCTCACATTCCCCATGCATATCCAACTTTCCAAAGCCATTAGGAGGTTGGGGATTCCTTAGGAATCGAGTCATCTACCCCTTTCTATTTTTTCAACCCGTCCAGGTGGCAACTTCATTTTCTTCAGGTTTAGGCCCGTATTCTATAAGGTCCTGAGCCTAACAGTACCGAAGTCGCAAGAACCATTCTACATAGAAGTGAGGGCAAAAAATCCCCACTCACAGTGGCGACTCCACTAGGGATAAGAGAAGTTGATTCCTTTGGTCTTTATATTATTTTATATTTTCTTATTATGATATTATCCATCTTATTCTTTAGATTGCATTGTGTTTGTGAGTTAGGACACCCGTGTAACCCGTATTGTGTCATGTAAGGGATACCATACTTTCACTCAAGGTATGGAGATCGAGCATGGCATAACCACTCATAGCCTTATACCTTTTGGTATATACTTGCTATGGGAGCCTAAACTTCTCAACCCAAAGAATAAAGCTCATGTAATTGACCTAGCTAATTTTCTTAGATTTTTACCCAAATGCTTGTTGTTTGACTACGATTAATTTATCTTTGTTTGAGCAATGGCTTATTTGGTTTATTCTTTTTCTAATATGACCTAATTATATTGTAAGTTCAAAGTATTTTTTTCTCTAAATCCAAAAGACCAAAACTATTTTTAAAATTTTCAAGATGGTCATTGGACATAAAACATTTCTAAAATGGGTCAAAAATTCTTTTCTACCTCATTTCCCAAATATAAAGCCCAAAATTCATTTTTAAACAAATATTTTTTACAATGGGCTTTGAAATAAAATTATTTTCCTTGACCATCTTTTTGAATGAGCTTACAAACTATTTAGGTCAATTATGAAATACCAAAAACCAATTGTGGGCCTAATATATACCAATAATTATTAATCATGGGTTTGTTTGTGGCATGAATCATTGGTTGTTTTTTCAAATAGGAAATCTATTTATGATAAATCCTTTAATTTAGTTTTAATATATAATATAACATAAAAGCTATCTTTTGTTGGACCAATGGTTACGATTTAATTAAAGAAAATTATCATGGACTCACTTCTACGTTTGAAAATGCAATTAATGGTTAAATAATCCTAGTTAATTTTTTTTAAAATAAGATATCCCATGGTGGTATTTTGTTAACTATATACTTAGAAAAAGAGACTCGCCATTCGTGTTTGGGTGATATAAGGTTGAAAGGAATGTCCTAATTATCTTTGTTTGTTTGTTACTTGTGCATACATGCATACATGCATACACATATTGCATTAAATGGCATTAATCTAAGGAGCTGAAGGTTATTAAGAAGATAACTATTGAAAAAACCGAAACTTTTGATTTTGAGAAGATGATTGCTGATTTAGAAAAGAAATTTAAGAAGAAGCTGAAAATCAAAGAGATGTCTGAGGTTGACAAGTTGTTTGAACTAGACGAGGAGGTCCCATACAAGCTCAAGATGCCTTCCTTCACTAGGTACAATGGTACAAAAAATTTTCACCTGCATGTTAAGCAGTACATCACTACCATGCAGTCTACCAGAGCTACTAAGGCTCAAACTCTAAGGTATTTTAGGTTCTCATTGGATCCTATTGTGCAAAACAGGTTCAACACCTTAGAGGAAAGTACCCAAAAAGATTGGGATATGATGTACAAAGCTTTCATTCAACAGTATGGGTACAATGTCGAGCTAGAAGTTACCTTGATGGAGGTGGAGACCATTAGGCAAAAACCAAATGAGAACTTTATTGATTATGTAAAAAGGTGAAGAAACAAAGTTGCATTACTCAAGAGGAGGCCTGATGAGTCGAACCAAATCAAGATGATTATGAGAGGCGTCTCACCCAACCTTTATGAGAGGCTGTCTCACACCCTTATAAGGGATTTCAAGGCCCTCTTGCAAGCTGGTTTGCAAATCAAAGAGTGGGAAAGGGAGAAGAACCGCTTTTCAGCAAGAAGGAATGAGAAAGGGAACTACCAGTCGGGTAATCAAAGCACCCAAAAGGAAGTTGATGTTAATGTAACTGGTCAAGGAAGTAGAAGACAATTTTCAGAGTTGGAAAAACCTCTATCTTGGGTTTTCAACAAGCTACAAAAGAAGGGACTATTACAACCATTGGCCCCACGACCTTTGTCGAATCCTTTACCTCCAAAATTTGATACTGAAGCCTTTTGTTAGTTTCATTAGACTCAAGGACATGAGACAGATAGATGCACCCGATTGAGGTATGAAATCCAAGACCTGATTTAAAGTGGCAAGCTGCCTAAACTTGATAAGCCCAATACAAAGGACAACCATCTACCTAGGCTCAACAGAGTGCCACCACCAGCGACCTTCATGGTAGGAGGAGGATTGGAGGAAGATTTTGTCTTATCCTCCTTTCAAGATGAGAGTATTGAAGATGTGGAATGAGGAAAAATTTTATTCAACAAATTTCCCTTAGCTTGGAGTGTTTCTCTTTTTATTTTACTTTCTTTAGTACTTATTTAGAATAATTATAATTTTAAAATTAATATTGTTTGAATAAATTATTTTTCTTAAATTTTTGTTGGTCTTTGTTCATTTTGGTTCTCAACCGCTGACAAATTTAGCTTGATCTTTATAAATTAGTATATCTATGTATTATAATTTGAATGACTTTACTAGGTGAGAGAATTGCTCTATAGTATTGAGTTGTGTATGCTTACTTAGAGAGGGCTCCTGTATAATGACCTTTGTCTAGGTCCTAGTCATTCTTAGAACATGCTTTGATAGACTTTTAAGGTGAAATTGAACTCTGTTTATTTAAGAGAGAGATGATCTAGGCATTATTTGATAAGCCAATAACTAGTATCCACCCATGTTAACATCAATCTCTAGTTGTCCCTGTGAGCCTTCATGAGATTTTAGCTTTCTCTTTATTGACTTATAAACCCAATGGCTTGCCCTGAGCTGTTGTTACACTTTTCTTATGTCTTATGATCACTAAAAAAAGAAATAAGAAATAAGAAGAAGAAGAAGAAGAGAAGAAGGAAAAAGAAAAGGAAAAGAAATAAAATACAAAATGCATTTCAGAAAACCAACCGAGTTTTCCTTTATCTGAAGCAGCAGAAGGCTTCCATTTAGTTTACGAGGATAGTTTGACTTGAATTGGTCCAACCAAATCAATAACTCAATAAAATCAGAGAGATAGGAGAAAGGTCATCTAGTTCTTGAAGGCCTAGTCCCACAGGAAAGAAGGACAAAATGATAAAGAAGCTAAAAAAATAAGCAAAAAAGTGAAAAAAAAGAGAGAAAAGGAAAAGAAGAAAAGGAAAGGAATATGGGTACCAAATTTTTTACAAAGGAAAAGAGTGTCCTAATCAAGATCCAAATTCATGTCAAGAAGAAAGAAGAATATTCAAAGCTCTATCATTTCATGCTTCCAACTATCTAAACAAGAAAGTTGTAGTGTGAGGGTTTGCCCATAGTGTTATAATGGCTCCAACTTACAAATGGCCTTCATTTAACCCGTGTCCCTTATAGACCACATTTCAAGTCCATTAAAGACCTGTTGATCTCTCTTGGTAGGTAGAGTCTATTAGTGGAGCTAGTTTGAATAAGCATGCATATGAGATATACAATATTTAAACTCATTGACACCTTTGGCTAAGTAATCTGTATATGCCTATCTAAAGTGCAACAGTTTTTTCTCAAATAGAAATAATTCTCGAGTCTAGTACGGTAACTAGGGTTGTCATGTTATAGATATGTTAATTTAAAAAATTGAGTCCTGAGGTAAATTGATATTGATTTGGAAAAGCCAATATTTGATTCCAAAATCAAATTTTAAAATTCAAAAAAAAGAAGGAAAAAAAAAAGAGAATTTTCATACCAAACCTTCAAGTTAAGGGAAGTATGTTGAATCATCGAACCTTGAAAGACACATTAGGCCAAGGTAAATAATTATTTGCAAGGTTATGAAGAAACTACCAATTGACATGCTAGATCATAGTTTGAAATGGATGTATCTCTGACTCTGTTGCTTAGGGTCTCCACCACTCATGTCCTCAACATCTTAAAGATAAAAGCCATAGAAGCGAAGCCTTCTGTAAGACCTGAACGAGCATTTGGAAGGAGTCAATGAGAACACTTCAGCTGAACACCTCGGCCTGTGAGTCGATGAAACCACTGTAAGTATTAGTCATACATATCATGCATACATGAGCATATCACATTGCATTTTCTTGTATTGTATTGTTTATTCTTTATCAAAGTGAACAACAGATACTCTATGAAGAAAACATGAAGCGAATATGAAATCAGGGGCATGGAAGGCCCATTACTTGAGGAAGCTCCAGTCATTTTGCAAAAGAAGAAATGCATGCTTATCCAAGGAACTAGATAATCTATAAACATCAACCAAAGCCCACATAGAAAAAATCATGGGTTTGAGCCTACACGGGGGGAAAAGTTTCTCCTTTCAATTTTTTGAGTTTTTGCATGTACAAAATATTTTAGACTCACTTCCAAAATTTTGCCATGCAGGGGGCAAGGAGAAGAAATAAGGGGCCAGTTAAAAAATGGATGAATTTTTTGCAAAAGTGCAAAGGAAGAACAAAGAGAATTGAAAAAAGAAGAAATTAAAACTCTCAAAAGAATGAAGATGCAAAAGACAAAAGATCAGTCTACCTAGAAGAGCTAAAGCCAATATAAGACAAATGTAAAAAGGTGAAGACCCGATTTCCAAAGGATGAAGATCTATTCTCAAGGGTGAAGACTCGATCTCCAAGGATGAAGATTTGTTTTAAAGGGTGAAGACCCAAAGTCTAAAGGATGAAGATACACTTTGAAGGATGAAGACCTAATGCCAAGGATGAAGATCCACTTTTAGTGGGTCCATTAAAGAATGGAACAACCAAAATTCTCAACTAATAAAAGGTCAGCCCAAAATCCAGTCTCGGGTCTAAGTACCCAAATCAAATTCAGTCTCAGGTCCAAGTACCCAGTCTCAGGTCTAAGTACCCAAATCAAATTTAGTCTCGGGTCCAAGTACCCAAATCAAATTCAATCTCGAGTCAAAGTACCTAGTCTCAGGTCCAAGTACCCAAATCAAATTTAGTCTTGGGTCAAAGTACCCAAATCAAATTCAATCTCGAGTCCAAATACCCAGTCTCAGGTCCAAGTACCCAAATAAAATCTAATTTTGAGTCTAAGTACCCAAATTAAATTCAATCTCGGGTCCAAATACCCAGTCTCGGTTCCAAGTACCCAAATCAAAATTAGTCTCGGGTCTAAGTATCCAGCCTTGGGTCTAAGTATTCAGTCTTGGATCCAAGTACATAAATCAAATTCAATCTCGGGTCCAAGTATCCAAATCAAATCTAGTTTCGGATCCAAGTACCAAAATCAAATTTAATCTCGGGTCTAAATACCTAGTCTCGGGTCCAAGTGCCCAAATTAAAATCAATCTCGGGTCTAAGTACCCAGTCTCAGGTCCAAGTACCCAAACCAAAATCAATCTCGGGTCCAAGTACCCAGTCTCGGGTCTAAGTACCCAAATCTTTTCTGAGTCCAGAACTCATTCCGGATCCAAGTACCCAAACCATTGTCAATCTCGGGTTGAGAACCCATCCTCATTCAAAATTAGTTCAAAGTCATGTTGCTTTTCACTCTCTTCTACTGAAGTCTCAGATTGTTCGAGTAGGGGCAAACTGTAGATTCTTATTTTTTACCAAGTCCAGTTTAACTTTTAAAATAGTTCAAAAATAATTTTTATAATATTTATTATGTATTTATAATATTTATTATTTATTTCAATAATAATATAATATTTATTATTTTAAATAATTATTTTTAAAAATAATAATAAAATAAAAATAAAAATTGGACGGATAGGCGAGCGACGCGCGGCAGCGCTGCCGCGCTGTAAACAATTCGCCTCAAGCTTGGGCATACGGCGAATCGTAGCTTACACAGTTCACCACAATAGCAGCCCGTAGTAATTGCCCAGCGTCCCGTGCCTAGCTCACCCTATCCTCGCACAACGCACACCCAGCCTCGTATTGGCCAACAGCCCGTGCCTGCGGCCAATTTTTGACAAAATCTTATTTAGCATGGATTTTTTTATTTTATTTATGAGATAGTTTTTATTTCCTTAACCACACAGTATTAGGTTTTTAATTTTTCTATAAATAACAGAATTAAAGACAGAGAGATGAACTTTTCAATTTTATTTAGAGGCAGGACTTTTTCTTTCAACTGGGATTTTTGAAAATTTATTAAGGGACTCTTCTTTCGGACTTTGGAAACGGCAACAATAAAAAAGGCAGAGGGCAACAAAGAGTAAAATTCAAACAGCAAATAAACTCCACTTTCGACTGGAATTTTGAACGAAAATAGAGACAAGAGCAAGAGAGCAAGAAAGAAATCAAAGGCTTGAGACCACCTGTCATATCTGTGATTTTGGAAAAAAAAATAAATAAGTGTTTGGAGGTATAAAAGTTGTATACACCCAATATATATACCTAGTGTATATATAACACATACATATGGTATATTAATTGTATATGTTGGATATATACATTACATACTTAATATATTTAATACACATATAAGGTACATTTGATGTGTATATAAGATACACATTACTTGTGCATATGTGTAATATTCCAAATTTTTTTTCATTTCTAATTTTGGAAAATTTGATAAAATATATTATAATTAAATTGGATAAATTAAATTAATGGTTTTAAATGAAAAATGAAGGGATTTTAAATGAAAAAGAGGAATATAAATGTGATATATATGTGAAATATACATAACATATAAAAGTCAACACTTTTTAAAAGAAAAGTCAAAAGTCAAAGTAAGAAAACTATTTTGGTAATTAAATCTTAAAATTTTAAAATTATTAAATTAATTCAAAAATAAATAATTTTTGAATGAAAAAGGAATTTTTGGACTTTTAATTTATTAAATAAATAATTAATTATTAAAATATTAAATAGTATATATATATATATATGGTTATGATTAAAAGATGAAATAAAAGTGAAATTAAAATTAAAATTAGTCTTCTTCTTCCTTCTTCTTCTTCAAAAAACATGACACCATTAGAGAGAAAGAGAGATCTTCTTTTCTCCAAGCTACCTAAGATTGAAGAGATTTTAAGGAACTAAGTGAAGTAAGTAAGCTTTCTTCCCTAATTTTTGAATTTCTAGGAAAACTATGAATATGTGGATTTTGAGATTTTCTATTAGCATGATTTAATTTTTTTAATTGGGTATGAATGAAGCTATTTTGATTAATTATTAATGATTTTCAAGTTAAATGGAAGAAATGATTAAGTTTGGGATGAGTTGGGTGATGAGAGAGAATTTAAGGTTATGAAAAATTTAGATTCTTGGAATCATGTATTTTAATTGTGAAAATTGATTCCAAATGAGTTATTTTGATGCATAAACAAGTATTTTAAAGTCAAAAATTGGATTTGGTTGTGTTTGGTTGGAGTTTGAGAATGGAAGTGTGATTTAGGGTTTTGGAAAATGATTTTTCCAAAGTTGTTGAATTGTATTTTTTTTTTGTTTAATCTTGTTGTTTGGTGATAAAAGTGATGAATATAAGCTTAAAATGATAAATGGATTGTGTTGGAATGGAAAACCTTCAATGGGGGAAGGTTATGCCATTTTAGGATTTTGTGTATAAGAGTGTGTTTTTATAATGTAAATAGTTTAAATGTATTAAAATATGATTCTAATAATATAAATAAACTTAACATATTAAAATGAATGGCCTAGTATGAGAATCCAAAGTTAAAGTGAGGTTAGCCTTAAATTTTGGATTTTTGCTTGGATGGGGTTTAATTATGGTTTAATATTGAAAATGTCATTAAATGTCATACTAAATGATTATCTGCTATCACATTTGGTTTAGGCTTTGAGTGAAGGGCAAGTTGGAAGAATATGATTGGAGGTTATTTTAAGCTTGTTTTGTTTGCTATTTGAGGTAAGTATAAACTTTGAATACATTGGTTGTGTTTGCATAACATTTGGGCTTAACATATTTTGGTTGGAAAATGTGTTAAGCTACTTGATACATTGGTTATGTATGAATAATGTGTTATGACATTTGTAATGTCATATATGTGTTAAATGCATTGTGAAAAGCCATTGATAATGGCTAAATTGTGTAAAGTGTGAAATATGTGGAAATATCCAAAGTAATTGGGTAATGTGTTGTAAATGCAAAAATGTGGTATAATGTAATAAGATATGTGGAAACATAATGAAATGAATTGATATCGATATAAATGAGAAAATTGAGAAAAAGATGAGAAAATAAGGCAATGTGCCTAGCTTGATTATGTGACAATGAGAAAGAGATTGATAATAAGAAATATGAATAAATTATGTGCCTAGTATGTTGTTCAATTTTCAGAGTTCTATGTTTGGCAGCATGCCTATGATTTGCCTACTAGCTAGACGTTGGGTGTCACTGTGAAAATATTTTTGAGGTGAAATGACTAGGTCGTAAGCCTAAAAAATAAGTCCTTGAAGCTGGGCTGGGTGAAATGACCGGGTCATAAGCTCATACCTAGTTGGACTATTACATTGACATTTTGCCTATGGGGCTAGACACATGGTGTCATTATAGACCAAAACAGTAACTCTGAAATTTGAATAGCATATTAGTTATTGTTGGGCCCATGTTTGTATTTGTTTTTATGTGAATTGTAGATTGTGAAACATTTGAAAAGTATGAGAAAATGGAATGATGTGATATCCATAAGCATTTTGCATTGGCATTACTTTACAATTTTATTATTATCAAAATTTGTACCGTTAAGCTTTTAGCTTAGAGCGATTGTAATTCGTCACGTAGGTGACATGGGCGATTTGGTAGAGCTGGAAAGTTCTACTAGACTTAGTCGTGTCTAAGCTTGCATTTATCGAGCTTGAAGTATTTTTTGGTACATCAAGATCAGAGCCATTTGCCAGCATGTATATATTTTATATTATATTATATTTTGATATTATGTATATTATATTTTGTTTTTGAAGTATATATATATTGTAAATTGTAAATGATGTTTTGGATAATTTGTTTAAAATGAGATTCTATATGTGTTGTTGATATATATATATATATCTATGTATAAATATTTTGAGAAAATACGGAGAAATTGAGAAGTATTGGTGAAATGGAGATTTAATTTTATTGGGAGTGTTTGTTTTATGCAGGTTGAGTTTATTAAATTTTGGGATGTCCAAATTACAAATAAAATTCTGGCAAATTTTTTTCAGAGATTTTCATATAAAATGTTTATTTTGGGTTCCTATAACAAGTAAAGAATATTTATATACTATGTAATTTTATATATTTAGTTTTTGAAATTTTAAATCAGAAATGTGAAAATTTTTATTAAACATTTTTATACCGTGTATGCGTATTTTACATATGCTGAAAATATTTATTGTACGTATATAGGGTATAAGAGTTTTACACCACCAACTAGAAGGCAATGCTATACATTTGTCTTCAATTCATTTCAACCAAGATTTACAAGCATAAATATTAGTGGAACCTAGAACGGAGGTTTGCAATCTTTTATTTAAATTGTTTTTATGGTTACAATAATTCGATTATTATTTTTCATTGTTTTATTTTCATTTTTGTTTCATTGTTTTATTTAAATTGTTTCATTTATTCTTTAAACCCTCAAATATCATAGTAACAAAAATATATTTTTAAAACCCTAAAATCTTAATTTTTAACACCAAAACCTACAACCCTAAAGACCAATTTTTAAAATTTTTTGGGGCCGCCATTTGGGCTTATCGAAGAGATCAATAGTTATTTGTGTATTATAAGTCTTTGTGTTTAACTTTCTTTATTTTAAATCCTAATTTAGTTATTAAAATTCTAAAAATCTTAATTTAAGATACAAATCCTAAACTTATACTTTTATTGCTTTATTTAGTTTTAGATTTGATTACATAGTTTGCTTATATGTTTTAATGATCGATTTATTTGATTTTAATATTTAATTTATTTAATTTGTTATGGATGAATATTTTTTTTAATTATTATTTATTTATTAAAATTATAAGAGGTATGTTTCCATGATTGGGT
Source organism: Garcia nutans (assembly GCA_947685225.1). Classification (NCBI taxonomy): domain Eukaryota; kingdom Viridiplantae; phylum Streptophyta; class Magnoliopsida; order Malpighiales; family Euphorbiaceae; genus Garcia; species Garcia nutans. The sequence goes on from CANTUV010000007.1 coordinate 54,670,872, forward strand.
ACCTCATTAATTAATCTTTATATAATTTAAATTATTTTCATATTTTGAGATTAATGTAAACAATAGATTTTCACCTTTTGGTGGGTATCCTATTTAATTTTAGACATGGACGATATAAGGACATATTTTCATTCTTGAATGGGTGTTCATTTATTTATTTTATTTGAACATTGCTATGATTTTTAATAAAGTATTTATTTATTTTTGTGATCGCATGTACTATGGATAATATTGTGTTAATTAAAAATTTTATAATATTAAGACCTGAAAAGGAGGTTGGTTCCAATGAACTGGGCGTTGTAGCTGTGCCATTTCTCTCCTTCCCTATGCGTACCCAATTTTTCAAACCCATTAGGGGGTTAGAGATTTCTTAAAAATCGAGTCATCCACCCCTTTCTTTTTCCCTGCCCAATTGGATGGCGACTCCATTTTTCTCCGGGCTTAGGCCCGTATTCTCTAAGGCCCCGAGCCTAACAGTGTCGAAGTCGCAAGAACCATTCCACATAGGAGTGGGGACAAAAATTTCCACTCACAGTGAGGAAATTGTTCTATTGCATCGAGTTGTGCATGCTTACTTAGAGAGCGCTCCTGCATAATAACCTTTATCTAGGTCCTAGTCCATCTTAGAATATGCTTTGACAAACTTTCGAGGCAAAATTAAACTATGCTTATTAATTAAGGGAGAGATAATCTAGACATTGTATGGTAAGCCAAGAACTAGTATCCGCCCTATTAACATCAATCTCTAGTTTGTCCCTTTGAGCCTTCATAAAATTTTAGCTTGCTTTTCTTTGGCTTTAAACCCCAATGACCTACCCTGAGCTATTATGATACTTATGGCAAGTCAGATGATCACTAAGGAACAAAAGGGAAAGAAGATCAAAGAGAAGGAGATATAGTCAAGACTATAGAGATAGTCGAAGGACACCTGAATTAGACTTAATATTACAGACTTATTGAGATAAAGTCAAGACTAAAACAAACTTATGTCACTTCACTAATCTATTATCAGAGTTGGTACAAACAAGACAACTCTTTTAGAGCTAGGACATAAAAAAGTTAAAAAAAAAGAAGAAAAGAAAAAGAAGAAAAGAAACAGAAGAAAAGAAAAAGCAAAAAAGAGGAAAGAAAAAAAAAGAAAGAAAAAAAGAAGAAGAAGAAGAAGAAGAAGGAAAAAGATAAAAAATAAAATAAAATAAAACCCAAGAAGGCGGTTCTGAAATCTAACCTAGTTCTTTTTTACCTAAAGTAAGCAGAAGACTTCCACTTAGTTTATGAAAATGGATTGACTTGAATTGGTCCAGTCCAACCAAAGACTCAAATACATAGGGGAAAGACCACCTTTTATTTTATCCAACATAGTTCCAAGTTTGCAATCTTGAAAGTCTTTGACTCGATATTCCAAAAGGGAAAAGGAAGAAAAGAAAGAGTAAGAAAAAAGGTAGTCTAAAGATCAAGATAATACTAATTGGATCCAAATTTCTGCCAAGAAGATGGAAAGGACATTCTAGTGGAACCATATGCTGTTAGATATTCCATTTTCACCTTCTGGCTAGCATTTCCTTCTCAAAGTAATCCAGCCCGACCTAAAATTAGCTTAGCCAATTCACTATCAGGCTAGCCATGGCAAATTGGCCTTGCCAATTCACCACAGGCCATGCCTGGGGTGAATTGGCATGGCAAATTCATCCCAGGCCCTTGCCTGGGGTGAATTGGCCTAGCTAATTCATCCTAGGCTCTTTCCTGGGGTGAATTAGCATGTCTAATTCATCCCAAGCCCTTGCCTGCCTGGGATGAATTGGCCTTGCCAATTCACCACAAGGGGCATGGAACAAGGTCCAATAAGGTCGTGAGTCATTAATTAGGCAGTATTGCATTTAGAATCCTAATAAAGAACAGATAAGGAGAGGAAACCTTGTAACTGTTTGCCTTAATTATGTTTATAAATACATAAGCTTAAAATAAAAATAAGGGAGATGAGGGGTTTCTTGGCAACGAGGCTTAGCAATAGAAAGCAACAACCATTACAAAAAGCAATCCAAAATACACAAAACCATAATAAATCAGAAGGCAGTAGCATACTGTCTTCACTTTGTTCAACCAAAAATTGACACTGGTGCAAATATAAAGTTTGGAACAACATAAAATATCGGTGTAACCAACAAACAGAGGTTTGAGAATCCTTATTCAATTTTGTTTTAAATTCACAGTATGTTCACTCATTATTATTTCACTCATTGAATTGTCTATATTTGTTTCTTGTGTTTTCTTTATAAAACATTTAGTAGCTTGTTTAATCAAATTAACATTAAGTTTTAATATTATAGTAATAGTAGTAATAAAAGTGTTAAAGTCTTAAGCAAGAACCACACTTTAAACATCAAACCATTAGATTGTAGCTTTAATCCCAGTAGCCAACATTAAACTTTATTTTTCAGTAAAAACCCTAATGTCTTCCCAAAATCCAAATTTGATAGTTTAAAACCCTAATATTGTTTTCTAAAAACCCTAAAACCCTAATGTTATTTTCTAAAACCCTCAAAACCCTAGTTTGATCATCAAAACCCTAACTTCCATTTATAAACCCTAATTCATATATTAAACCTTAAGTTTATATATCTTCTTTTTAAATTAAAGATTATGAACCTAGATTTGATTGTTTCATGTTTATGATGAATGATTTATTGATATTCTATTTAACATGGATGATTTGCTTTTAATTATTGTGAATGATTGAATGGTTTAAATTCATTTGGTTAATTATTTTGATGTTGATTATTTTTATGGACTTCAATGATGTAAGAGATGTGCTTCCACTTTGTGGGTATCTCATTAATTAGGATTAATGTAATTTAATTTATTTTGAGTTTTTGGATCAATGTAAGAGGCATGTTTCCACTTATGGTGGGTGTCCCATTTTATTTAGTTTTGGACATGGTTGTGAGGGCATGTTTCCATCTTGTATGGGTGCCTATTATTTGTTTGTTTGAACTTCCTTTGATTTCAATACAATGAATATTTATTCATTTATTGTACATATTATGGATGATATTTTAATAAGTTAAGAATTTAATATATTTAGACCTGAAAAGGAGGTTGGTTTTAATAAACCAGGAGCTATAGGGGTGCAGTATCATTCTCACCTTTTCCATGTATACCTAACTTTCTGAACCCATTAGGGGGTTGGAGATTCCTTAGGAATCAAGTCATTCACCCCTTTCTATTTTCCCGAACCGTCCAAGTAGCGTCTCCATTTTCTCCGGATTTAGGCCCGTATTCTCTAAAGCCCTTAGTCTAACAGTGTCGAAGTCACAAGAACCATTCCATATGGGAGTAGGGGCAAAAATCTCCGCTCACAGAGATTTTTATAGATGGTACGGTAGTACTACCTTAGAGTTCGATCAGAAAATTCATAAAGTTTACTTCAAATGAAAGTTTTAAAATAAAAATTGTGGATTTCATTTTATGTCCTCAATGTATGATCAAAATAGATGTAAATGATGAATTAGATTATGTAGAATGTATACATTTGTAAGAAATTCTAATTCTATCATTGATATGAACATTCAAACCAATCAATAAAAAATATTTAATCTAGAATACTCCCATCTATCATTCCTATATTTTGTTTTATGAAGTTTAGCCTTTCTTCATTCAAGGGTTTTCTAAAAATATCAGCAAGCTGATTTTGAGTATCTATAAATTCCAAAATAAAAATTTTGGTTTTGAACATTATCTCTTAAGAAATGATACCTAATATCTATGTGTTTTGATCTAGATTGTTGAATGGGATTTTTGGATAGATTAATAGCACTGGTGTTATCATACTTAATGGGAATGTGATAAAATATTTTACCATAATCTAGTAATTATTGCTTCGTCCATAAAACTTTATGCAACATAAGCATGCTGCAACTTATTTAGCTTCCATAGTAGATAGAGCAATTGGCACTTGTTTCTTGCTAAATCAATAAAATAGGCAATCACCAAGAAAATGGCATTTAAATGTACATCCGAAAAACCTACATCCGAAAACCTAAAATGTCAAATGATGTATTTCTAGAATACCAAAGTCCTAAATGCAATATTCCACTTAAATATTTTAAAACTCTTTTAGTAGCATTTAAATGTGATTTTATAGGGCATGATTGAAATCTAGCACACAAACAAACACTATATATTATATCGGGTCCAAGGGCAATAAGCTAAAGAAGTGATCCTATAATACCTCAGTATTTCTCTTATCAACTTTCTTACCAATTTTATCTTTGTCCATCTTCAAGGATGTACTGATTGGAGTTTTACTAGCCTTGTAACCACCCACGCCAAATTTTTTGAGAAGTTTCTTTGTAAATTTGGATTGGTTGGTGAATATACCATCCTTGCATTGCTTAATTTGTAGACTAAAAAAGAACTTGAGTTCACCCATCATGCTCATTTCAAATTCTCTAGTCATACAAGAAGCAAACTCTTGGCATAAAGGTTCATTAGTAGCACTAAATATAATGTCATCAACATAAATTTATACAATTAAGATGTTATGCAATTTCTTTTTAACATAGGGTGCGGTATCAACTTTGCCTTTTGAAAAATTATTTTCCACCGAAATATGCAATAAGTCTGCCGTACCAAGCTCTTAGAGCTTGTTTCAATCCATATAGTTCCTTGGTTAGTTTAAAACATAATTTAGAAGTCTAAAGTCTTTAAAATTAGGAGGTTGTTCAACATAGGCTTCTTCATTAATAAATCCATTTAAAAATGCACTTTTGACATCCATTTGAAATGTTTGAAATTCATATGACATGCAAATGCAAGTAAAATTCTAATTGCTTATAATCTAGCTATGGGAGCAAATGTCTTATCATATCAATGTCTTCCTCTTATTTATAACCTTTGGCTGCCAATCTAGCTTTGTTTCTAGTGATGAGACCATCTTCATCAAGCTTATTCTTATGCACCCATTTGCATCCCATAATTGGATGATCCTTAGGTCTAGGAACAATTCCTCACACTTTGTTCCTTTTAAATTGGTTGAGCTCATCTTGCATGGCAATCGGCCAATATTCATCGCTAAGAGCCTTGTTAATAGTCTTTGGCTCAATTTGAAAGAAAAAAGCAACATTAGAATCTAAATACTTACATTTTGATCTAGTAGTTACCCCCTTTAATGTATCACCAATGACAAGTTCCGTAGGATGATCCTTCCTATATTGACATTCTTTGAGAAGTGCTTAAGTTTCTTCTATCTTGGGCTCTTCTTGTTCCATTATTTATTCTAGCTCATCATTGTTTTCCTTTGGTACATCATTTATCTCAAGCTCTTCAAATGTACCTATAAAATCATCAAGAACACTACCTTTCCCATGATCAAGGTTAGAGGGTTCATCAAAGATAACATGCATTGATTCTTCAATTATTCTCCTATTAAATACTCTATATGCTTTACTAAAAGATGAGTACCCTAAGAACACTCCTTCATCTAATTTGGATGAGAATTTTTCAAGTTTGTCCTTAGTATTTAATATAAAGCATTTGCATCCAAATAATCTAAGGTATGAAATTTTAGGTTTTCTTCCATTCTATAGTTCATAAGAAGTTTTATTCATTAAAAGTCTGTTAAAAACTTAATTTAAAATATAGCATGCAGTATTAACGACTTCCATCCAAAAGTAAGAAGGTAAATTATACTCATTGAGCATTGTTCTAGCCATTTCTACCAATGTTTTATTTTTCCTTCCAAGCATACAATTTTGTTGTGATGTTCTTGGTGCTGAAAAATTATGTGAAATACCAAGTTCAATGCAAAAATTTTCAAAGTTCTCATTTTTAAATTCTTTGCCATGATCACTCCTAATAGATGTAATCACATAGCCTTTTTTATTTTGAAATATTTTTGCAAAAATTTTGAAATTATTAAAAGCTTCATTCTGTTGAGCTAAGAAATTGACTCAAGTAAACCTAGAGTAGTCATCAACAAGTACAAATGTTATAATTTCCTCCTAGACTGCATGCATGAATGAAAACCATTTTATGAAGATGGTATAGGATTATGGTGCATGCCACTTATATGTGGGTTCTATGGCCTTTACGTGCAAAAGTGGTTTACTCTAAAGGATCCCATCATGCTAGGATAGTGATATACCTAACCACATGACATATAATGAATCTAGCATGGGTCCAGTTGTACGTGCATATATGCTACACCTTAAAAGGATTGAGGATTCGTCGTGGGTTGAATGCTTTCAGCATTCAACCCATATACCTAATGAAGGTTGCCAGGTGGATGCTACTTGCTACCTAAGGTTTCCTAAAACTAAAGGGTAAGGAACCCTTATACATGATGAAGGAGAAAATCAATCAAATAGGAAATGGTTTTTTTAAAGAGCACACTAAATTTTTATTTTTGAAAATTTTAAACTCCCCATTAGAGTCACTAGCTGTGAAACCTCGCCCGAGCACCGATTCAGCCACTCAAAAATTGAGAGCCAAAATGCTCATTAGAGCTTGGCCTCACATGACATTGTTGTGTATGGTCTCCAGCCAGTTTGATAAGCACGGGTTTAAAAAATAGTATTTTCTATTTTGAGAAAATAGTTTACTCTTCTATTGTTATGAAAAAGAGGAAGTGGGTTTTATTTTGAAAAGCGGGAATTGGAGAGTCACCACCTTAGTTTATTTTATTCGGGAAAGACAAATAAAGCAATAATGGTGACCATTACAAAACTCACCAAATTTAAAATGAATCCTGAAATTTCGAGAAAATAAAAAGGAGAAATGAAGAAATAATAACAAAAATTAAAAGAAATGGTTGTGTTTTTTAAAGTGAGGGCACGCCACTTTGAGTAATAATCTGAGTGTGCCTACTTATCCCGTTTAAATGGAAATTAGAGCCATAAGTAGTTCATGTCTTTAATTGCAAAGGGCCTAAATTAATCAATTTTAGTTAATTAATTACCAAATAAATATTGATGTAGAAAACAAAATGAGACCTTAGGCAGTCATTTCTTCTTGACAAAATGTTGGAAGGCTTTGTTGCTTCATAATTTCACTTACGCAAGAAATTAAAGGAAATTAATTGGTGATGGTGCAGGAAATTAATTACAATAAAAGAGAAAGACTTAATATTTTAATTAAATTTGTATTTTAAATGCAATTTGGTAGAGTTTTAGCATCTAAAATTTAGATCCTTAATAAGAAGGGAAGACTACTATTTTATAAAATTTGGCTGCATTTAGCACGATGGCGTAACTGACTCATTTTTTTTTACAAATGCAATATATATATATATATATATATAATACAAGACATATATGTTTTTTAATTTGATGTATTTATTTAATGATTTTCTAATTTTTTGAATTAGGTGTAAAATTAAGGGTTCAAAAAAGGAGGTATAATATTATGACAACTAATATATCTAAGTCGATTAATGTTGCATTGGTGAAGGCGAGAGATCTTCTAATCACTCCATTTGTTAATGAACTTAGAATGTTATGTCAAAGATGGTTCTATGAGCGTCGCACAAAAGCAGAATGGTTCACAATAAAGATGGTGATAGATATTAAGAAAAAATATGGAAAAGGATGCATAGACCACACAACATGAGTGTAAGTTTTAGTTATTACTATCCCTAATGAATAATGTATATATGGCATGGGAATAACAATCATCAAATTATTACTATGTTGTACAAAAACCTTCAAATAATCATATACACAGTTTGATCGATGCAAAACATAATTACATAGTTGATATGATGCAACAGACATGCACTTGTAGGAAGTTCCAATTAGATTAACTACTTTATAAGCTACGTTGGTTGGTGTATGGAAAAGCAGATATGATATGTATAATTTGTACCATGCATGTTATTCAAAAGAGTATTGGTATGAATCATACAAAAGCCATTTTAATCTAATCCCTGACATAGCAGATTGGAGATTCCCATATCATATCACAAATTTTATGGTCAATCCTTTAGATGTTTATACAAAAATCGATCATTAGAGAAAATGGAGTATTGGTTTTGTGGGTGAAGAACAATTGAGGCCTAAATGCAAGCATTATGTGAAACCATGACACAATAGATCTACTTGTCAAAACCCTGTGGTACTTTGAAGTAGAGCAAGAATGAATAATATGTAATAATTTTCATGTTGAGTTCATCGCATTCTTTAGGATACTTGTTGTAACACCCTTATACCCTATATACGTACAATACATATTTTCAGCATATGTAAAATATGCATATACAGTACAAAAATATCACTGACCGATTTACTAATTTTGTTTAAACATTTCCAATTTCAAATTTCAAATTCTAAATATATAAAAATTAAATATAATATAAATATTCTTTACGTGTTATAAGAACCCAAAATAAATAATATATATAAAAATCTCTAGGAAAAATTCGCCATAGTTTTGTCTGTATTTTGGATATCCCAAAATTTATCAAAACACAACATGCAAAAAGAAAACACTCCCAAATAATTTACAACCATCATCTCAACCATACTTCTCAATTTCACCAAGTTTCTCAAACATTTATACATATAGATATATATAATTTAAAACACACTTACTCTCCCATTTCAAATACATTGACCCAAACATTCTTTATAATATACAATACGTAAAATTCAAAGCATAATATATTATGCATAAAACTCAAAATGTACAATAACATAAAAATATATACATGCTGCTGGTAGTGTTTCTGATATCGATAGCAACTCAACAAGCTCAACTACAAGTCTAGACCCGACCTAGTCTAGAAGAACTCTCTGGCTCAGCTGAGTCTACCCTGTCACCTGCGCAATGGAAACAATCGGGCTAAGCCGAAGCCTAGTGGTACAAACTTTGATAATATCAATATAACTCAATGCAATACCAAATGCATAATGCATATAGATGTCACATTAATCCACTTTCTTATATTTTTCAAATATTTCATAAGCACAACTCATAACATTATATTACTCAATTGTATCATAATTCATAATTCACATTAAAACAAAGACAAGCATGGGCCCAAAAAGGATCTAATATGCTATTCAAATTTCAGAGTTACTGCTTTGGTCCATAATGACACTATATGTCTAGCCCCGTAGGCAATATATATATATCCATGGATAATGTAATAACCCCAGTCTCTTGGACCTCAACCCGGCTAGACCCTTAGGCCCCAGTATCTTGGTCCTCAACCCGGCTAGACTGCTACAGTTTTTTAGGCTTACGACCCAGTCTTTTGACCCTAAAAATATCATATTTATCAGCTGGCCTGGCTTACGACCCAGTCTTTTCACCATTCCAGCGTATAGCCCGTAGGCAATCATAGGCATGCCACCAAACCCAAAACTCTAAAAATTTAATAACATACTAGGCACACAATTTATTCATATTTCTCATTATTAATCTCTTTCTCATTTTTACATATTCAATCTAAGCACATTGCCTTATTTTCACTTTTTTTTTTCTCACTTTTCTCATTTTTCACATCTTTCTCATTTTTCTCACTTTTCTCACTTTTCTTATTTTTATCAATATCAATTCATTTCATTATTACACATATCTCATTTTTGCATTCACAACACATTACCCAATTACTTTGGATATTTTCACATAATATGCATATTTCACATGTTACACAAATTAGCCATTATCAATGGCTTTTCACAATGCATTTAACACATAATGTCATATCATATTATTCATACACAATCAATGAACCAAATAACTTAGCACATTTTCCAACCAAAATGTGTTAAGCCCAAATGTCATGCAAATATAAACAATATATTCAAAGTTTGTACATACCTCCACTAGCAACCCAAAGCAAGCTAAAACAACCTTCAATCAAATCTTTCTAACTTGCCCTTTACCACTTGGATGAAGCAAATCAACCTCCCTCAATTCCTAAACCAAATGTGATAACAAAAAATCATTTAGTATCATATTTAATGGTATTTCTAACATTAAACCATAATTACACATCACTCCTACAAATTTTCAAAAATTTAGCCTTTCCTTTCTTCAACATTGGAATTCCATTATACTACTATTAAATTAGTGTTTTAAGTTTACTTATATTATTAAAAACATATTTTAATACATTTAAATCATTTACATTATAAAAATACACTCTTATACACAAAATCTCAAAAATGGCATAACCTTCCCCCATTGAAGGTTTTTCATTCCAACACAATTCATTACTCATTCCAAGCTTATATTCATCACTTTTAATACTAAACAACATGCTTAAACAAATAAAATTACACAATTCAACCACTTCGGAAAATCACTTTTCCAAAACTCTAAATCTCCACTTCCATTCTCAAACTCCAACGCAACAACACCAAATCCAATATTTGACTTTAAAATACTTGTTTATGAATCAAAACAACTCATTTGGAATCAATTTGCATAATTAAAGTTCTTGTTTTCAAAACCCCAAAAATCCATAGCCCCTAAATTCTCTCTCTTCATCATTCTTTAACCAAACTCCATCATCTCTTCAATCTAACTTTAGAATCATTGTTAACTACCCAAAATAACATCATACACACCAATTTCAATAATTATAACATACTACATCAAATCTCAAAACTCACATAATCTCATCTTCCATGGAATTCAAAGAAAAGATATGGAAACTTACTAATTTTGGTGGAAATCACAAAAAATCCACTTGAAACTTGTTAATTCCTTCAATTTATGGAGTATGGAAGAATCAAAATCCTTGGTCTTCAAACTCCCATGGAAGCCACATTCTCGAAGAAGAAGAAGAAGAAGAAGACTTTTAATATTCTTTTCCTTTCATCTTTTTTTAACCACATATATATATTAAAATAATTTAATATTTAATTATTTAATTATTTTTTTAATAAATTAAAAGTCTTAATTTTCCTCTTCCATTCAAAAATAATTTATTTTTGAATTATTTTATTAATTTTGAATTTATAAGATTTAATTACCAAAATACCCTTTTCTTTTAAAAAGTGTTGACTTTTATATATGTTATGTATATTTTGCATATATATCATATATATATTCTACTTTTTCATTTAAAATCCCTTCATTTTTCATTTAAAACCATTAATTTAATTTATCCTTTTAAATTATAATTTATTTTATCTAATTTTCCAAAAATTAGAAATTTTCAAAAAAATTTGGATGTTACAATTATCTCCCCCTAAAACAAATTTCGTCCTCGAAATTACCTGTTCTCAAGTCTGGAACAAATGAGGAAACTGACTCTGTGTAATATCCCAAAGTATACCCTAAAAGTTTTGAAATATTTATTGTTGTATTTGGATTAAATGTATATGTTAAGTGAGAAGAGAAAAGAAGTAAAGAGAGAGAGAGTGTATATGTTGTATATATAGAAATATATACAACATATACAAGTCAAGGTGATGAAAGTCAAAAGAAGATATTTATTGATTTTAAATTAGTGAAATTAATTAAAAGGAAAATAAATGAGTGGAAGAGAATATATTAGAATATTTTAATGATTTGTTGCTTGGTGAAGGTTTAAGTGGATGAGAAGTGTTTAACTTTGCCATTTACTCTTTTTCTTCTTCTTTTCTTTGTGGTTTGGCCGGCACACTCCAAAGCAATAGAGAGAAAGAGAGTTTTGTTTTCCTAAGATCAAAATTGAAGAGAATTCAAGTGATCAAGTTAGAGATTTGAGAAATTTCATTAACTTTGGTAAGTTTCTTCTTGATTCTCTTGTTTTATTTTAGGTTGTTATTGAGTTTGATGATTGATTGTGGTGTGTTTGAGAGTATTGAGTTTAATTGATTTTGATTTTGGGGTTGAATTGAAGAAAAGGAATTAGGTTGGTGTTGAAAGAGTAAGAGTTGTGACTTGGTAATTGATGTCAATATTGAGTTTGTTCAATTATTTTTGGTAGATTTTCAATGTGTTTGTGTTTAATGGAGTTGAAAGCATAGAATACATGAGTTTGGTCCGAAACAGAAGCATTTTGGATGCCACGCCCATGGCCCTTGGATGCCACGACCGTGGGGGTGTTAAGCAATTGGACAGATTCGTTTTCTAACCCACGCCCGTGGGGGTTTGTGAGACCACGACCATGGGGTTGTGAGGCCACGACTGTGGGGGTGTGAGGCCACGACTGTGGGCCCTAGTTAATGGTTTTGGTTTGTAATTTGTGTTCTATGGGTCTAGTATGAGACTAATAGATGAATAATTATATTGGAATTCATGTGTATCTTTAAATAAGTGTGTATTATTCTTTTTGCATTAGGTGGTGAAGAGGTTGAGTTGCCCTAACCTAAGTATTGAGGATTCTTGAAGAGGAAGTGTATAGATTGGTGTGAGTTGTTCTTGAGGTAAGTACAAACTTGCATGGTTGCATTCATTTACATGATTTTGAGACTTAACACATTTGGTTATAAATGTGCTAAGTAATCTACTATATTGTTAATACAAATTGATTAATGTTATGATTTGTATAATGTGAAAGATATGATGATCATTCAAAATTTATGTGCAATGTAATTGGTCATGATGAATTGTTTTAATGTGAATTGAGATATGATGAAATGTGAAGCCATTGTTGTTGGCTATGATAGTGCAAATGAAATAATTGGGGCATGGTTGCCTATTTGATTATGGAATATGAAATGAGAAATGAATTGAGAAAGAGATTGATAAAGAGATAAATGAAATAATTGTGTGCTTAATATGTTATTCAATTTTCAGAGTTCTGGGTTTGGCGGCATGCCTATGAATTGCTGGATAGGTGAAAAGACCGGGTAGTAAGCCGAGTCCAGCTGAAAAATGTGAAATGTGATGTTTTTGGGGTGAAAAGACTAGGTCGTAAGCCTCAAAAACAAATTCTTAAAACTAGATTGAGTGAAAAGACTAGGTCGTAAGCTCAAATCTAGTTGATTATCCATGGATAAATGTATTGATGATTGTGATTATGGACCAAAGCAGTAACTCTGAACTTTGAATAACATATTAGTGTCTTTTGGGCCCATGCTTGTCTTTGTTTCAATGTGATTCATGAGTGGTGAAACAATTGAATAAAATAATGGAATGTGGTGAAACAATTGAATAAAATAATGGAATGTGGTGTTATGGAAAATATTAATATACCATTTATGAATATTGTTTTTATTGTTGAAAGTATGACATTGAAATTGCATTATAGCATATTGTTATTGTGGTTTGTACCACTAAGCCGTTGGCTTAGCGCGATTGTGGTTCATCGCGCAGGTGACAGGATAGAACCAGAGAGCTCAGTTAGACCAAGTTGAGTTTAGATTCTGAAGTGTTGATAGGGGGCTTAAAGATCAAAGACAAACTGCCAAACATGTATAAATTTTATGTTTTGTAAAACATGGATTTTGATATGTATATGTATTTGTAAATACCATTATATTTTTCCGCTGCGTATCGCATAAATTTTTCATCTATTGTACATTATAATATGGTTTGAATGTTTTCAAGTTTTCTCATATTATTATTTAAAGGAATGAGTGGTTTGTTTAGTAAACCGTGGCATTCCTATATTCAGTATACATATATTACATATATGGTGGTATGTAGTGTGTGTATACAGGGTATAGGGGTGTTACACTCTTCATCACCTGCTCACTTTCCCATGTCACCTCCTCAGCGGCATGATTCCTCCAAAGGACTTTCACAAGTGGCACCCTCTTATTCCTTAATTCTTTAACCTCTCGTGCCAAAATCGCCACTGGTTCTTCCTCGTAAGTCAAATATGGACTCACCTCAATGGACTCCACTGACAAGATATGAGATGGATCAGACCTGTATCTCCGAAGCATTGAGACATGGAAAACATTATGTATTCGATCCAACTCAGACGGCAAAGCTAGTCTATAAGCCATTGGACCAACTCTCTCCAACACCTCATATGATCCTATGAAACGAGGACTCAACTTCCCTTTGCGGCCAAATCTCAAAATCATCTTCCATGGAGACACCTTTAGAAATACTTTATCTCCCACACTGAACTCTATGTCTCTTCTCTTTAAATCTGAATAGGATTTCTGTTGGTCTAAAGCTACTTTCAAATGACCCCGAATCACCTTCACTTTCTCCTCTGTTTCCTTAATCAAATCAGGACCAACCAGTTTACCTTCTCCAACTTCATCCCAACATAAAGGTGTCCTGCATCTCCTGCCATATAAAGCCTCATAAGGAGTCATCCCAATACTCGACTGATGACTGTTGTTATAAGCAAAGTCAATTAATGGAAAAAATATGTCCCAATTCCCGGTAAAATCAATGATACAGCTCCTCAACATATCCTCCAGAATCTGCATCACTCTCTCTGACTTTCCATCTGTCTAAGGATGGAAAGCAATACTAAAATGCAATCGAGAACCCAAAGCATCATGCAAACTCTTCCAAAACCTCAAAGCAAACCGGGGATCTCGATCCGACACCAAAGAAACTGAGACTCTATGCAACCTGACTATCTCATTGATATACAGCTCAGCCAACCTCTCAAGAGAAAAATCCATCCGAACTGGAAGAAAATGAGCTGTCTTCATTATCCGATCAACTATCACCCAAATTGCATCATGCTTCTTCTGGGTCAAAGGTAGTCCAGTCACAAAATCCATTGTCACTCGTTCCCATTTCCACTCTGACATTGATAAAGGTTGGAGCAATTCTGAAGGAACTTGGTGCTCAGCCTTCACTTTCTGGCAAGTGAGACATCTGAATACAAACTCTGCTATGTCCCTCTTCATACCTGACCACCAATAATGTCACTTCAAGTCCTGATACATCTTGGTACTCCCAGGGTGCATAGCAAAAAGTGACTAATGTGCTTCCTCTAATATCATTCTTTTCAATTCTGCATCGTCAGGAATACACAATCTATCTCTATACCATAAACTGCCGTCATCACTCACATAAAAGTCTTGACTCTCCCCCTTCTGACAAATCAACACAATTTTTTGAATTCTCTCATCTGCCAACTGAGCCTTCCTAATATGATCCAACAAGAATGGCCTTAACTGCAACTGAGCCATCAGAGCAACATCATCAGAAGATTCAAATCTAGCATGCAACGCTCTCAACTCAACAAGCAACGAGAGCGAAGAAGCAGCCAAACCTGCCAAAGACTTTCTACTCAAGGCATTAGCAACAACATTTATCTTACTAGGATGATAATCAATCAAACAGTCATAGTCTTTAATCAACTCTAACCACCGTTGTAACATCCAAAAAATTTTAAAAATTTCTAATTTTTGGAAAATTGGATAAAATAAATTATAATTTAAAAGGATAAATTAAATTAATGGTTTTAAATGAAAAATGAAGGGATTTTAAATAAAAAAGTAGAATATATATGTGATATATATGCAAAATATATATAACATATATAAAAGTCAACACTTTTTTAAAAGAAAAGGGTATTTTGGTAATTAAATCTTATAAATTCAAAATTAATAAAATAATTCAAAAACAAATTAATTTTGAATAGAAGAGGGAAATTAGGACTTTTAATTTATTAAAAAAATAATTAAATATTAAATTATTTTAATATATATATATATATATATGTGGTTAAAAAAAAGATGAAAAGGAAAGAATATTAAGTCTTCTTCTTCTTCTTCTTCTTCTTCTTCTCAAGAACGTGGCTTCCATGGAAGTTTGAAGACCAAGGATTTTGCTTCTTCCATACTCCATAAATTGAAGGAATTAACAAGTTTCAAGTGAATTTTTGGTGATTTCCACCAAAATTAGTAAGTTTCCATCTCTTTTCTTTGAATTCCTTGGAAATTTAGATTATGTGAAAATTTGGATTTTTATGTAGGATGTTATAATTGTTGAAATTGGTGTGTATGATGTTATTTTGGGTAGTTAACAATGATTCTAAGGTTAGATTGAAGTAATGATGGAGTTTGGTTAAAGAATGGTGAAGAGAGAGAATTTAGGGTTATGGATTTTTGGGATTTTGAAAACATGAACTTTAATTGTGCAAATTATTTCCAAATGAGTTGTTTTGATTCATAAACAAGTATTTTAAAGTCAAATATTGGATTTGGTGGTGTTGGGTTGGAGTTTGAGAATGGAAGTGGAGATTTAGGGTTTTGGAAAAGTGATTTTCCAAAGTGGTTGAATTGTTTGATTTTATTTGTTTAAGCATGTTGTTTAGTGTTAAAAGTGATGAATATAAGCTTGGAATGAGTAATGGATTGTGTTGGAATGGAAAACCTTCAATGGGAGAAGGTTAGGCCATTTTTGAGATTTTGTGTATAAGAGTGTATTTTTATAATGTAAATGATTTAAATGTATTAAAATATGTTTTTAATAATATAAATAAACATAAAACACTAATTTAATTGTAGTAGAATGAAATTCCAATGTTGAAGTAAGGAAAAGCTAAATTTTTGGAAATTTGTAGGAGTCATGTGTAATTATGATTTAATGTTGGAAATGCCATTAAATGTGATACTAAATGATTATTTGCTATCACATTTGGTTTAGGCATTGAGGTAGATTGATTTGCTTCATCCAAGTGGTGAAGGGCAAGTTAGAAAGATTGGATTGAAGGTTGTTTTTAGCTTGCTTTGGGTTGCTAGTGGAGGTATGTACAAACTTTGAATATAATGTCTATATTTGCATAACATTTGGACTTAACACATTTTGGTTGAAAAATGTGTTAAGCTACTTGGTTCATTGATTGTGTATGAATAATATGCTATGACATTTGTAATGTCATATATGTGTTAAATGCATTGTGAAAAGCCATTGATAATGGCTAATTTGTGTAACATGTGAAATATGATATTTTGTGAAAATACCCAAAGTAATTGGGTAATGTGTTGTGAATGCAAAAATGAGATATGTGTAATAATGAAATGAATTGATATTGATAAAAATGAGAAAAGTGAGAAAAAAATGTGAAAATAAGGCAATGTGCCTAGATTGAATATGTAAAATTGAGAAAGAGATTAATAATGAGAAATATGAATAAATTGTGTGCCTAGTATGCTATTCAATTTTTAGAGTTCTGGGTTTGGCGGCATGCCTATGATTGCCTACAGGCTATACGCTGGAATGGCGAAAACACTGGGTCGTAAGCCAGGTCAACTGATAAATATGATGTTTTTGGGGTGAAAAGACTGGGTTGTAAGCCTCAAAAACTGTAACAGTCTAACCGGGTTGAGGACCAAGTTACTAGGGCCTAAGGGTCTAGCCGGGTTGAGGTCCAAGAGACTGGGGCTGTTACATTATCCATGGATATATATATTGCCTACAGGGCTAGACACATGGTGTCATTATGGACCAAAGCAGTAACTCTGAAGTTTGAATAGCATATTAGATCCTTTTTGGGCCCATGCTTGTCTTTGTTTTAATGTAAATTATGAATTATGATACAATTGAGTAATATAATGTTATGAGTTATGCTTATGAAATATTTAAAAAAATATATAAGAAAGTGGATTGATGTGACATATACATGCATTATGCATTTAGTATTGCATTGAGTTATATTGTTAGTAGGGCGATTGTTTCCATCGCGCAGGTGACAGGGTAGACCCAGTTGAGCCAGAGAGTTCTGCTAGACCAGGTCAGGTCTAGACTTGTAGTTGAGCTTGTAGAGTTGCTATCGAGATCATAAACACTGCCAGCAACATGTATATATTTTTATGTTATTGTACATTTTGAGTTTTATGCATAATATATTATATTTTGAATTTTACGTATTGTATATTATAAAGAACGTTAGGGTTAATGTATTTGAAATGGGAGAGTAAGTGTGTTTTAAATTATATATATCTATATGTATATAGGTTTGAGAAACTTGGTGAAATTGAGAAGTATGGTTGAGATGGTGATTAGAAATTATTTAGGAGTGTTTTCTTTTTGCAGGTTGAGTAATTGCTAAATTTTGGGATATCCAAAATTCAAACAAATCTCTGGCGAATTTTTTCAGAGATTTTTATATATATTATTTATTTTGGGTTCTTATAACAAGTAAATAATATTTATATTCTATTTAATTTTTATATATTTAGAATTTGAAATTTTAAATTGAAATTGTAAAAAAAAATTTAGTAAATCGGTCTGTGACATTTTTGCACCGTATATGCATATTTTACATATGCTAGAAATATGTATTGTACGTATATAGGGTATAAGGGTTTTACATTTGTTTTGGTATGAGAGCCTAGGTTTGATTTTCTCGACCTAGGTGTGATGATAGAGAGAGAAAATGGGGGATTTGAAA
Source organism: Garcia nutans (assembly GCA_947685225.1). NCBI lineage: Eukaryota > Viridiplantae > Streptophyta > Magnoliopsida > Malpighiales > Euphorbiaceae > Garcia > Garcia nutans. Next base: position 54,689,125 of record CANTUV010000007.1, read on the forward strand.
AATAGTTTTTAATTGTAATACATGCATTGGCACTGGCAGTTTCTGATCTCTGATATAGTATTTTTCTACTTTGTTTGCAGATATAGGTAGTTATGGCGTCTCGATCGCATCAGGCTGCTGAGGGTAGTGCAGAGAGTGTGGCTCCAGATGAGGGTAGAGATGAAGCTAGAGTTGTATCTGCTGGTGAGGTATCTGTTTCTGTGCCTGTGAGACTAGCAGGTGATGAGGTTCCGCCTGGCTGGGTATGGCATAAGGTAGAGTTATTGAGGTAGGCTCCAGTTTCGCAGCCGCCACAGCCACAGCCGCAACCGCAGTTGCCGGTGAGGCAGTATGATAAATTGAGAAAGTATGGGGCTGAGGACTTTGTTGGTACTACAGATCCTGCTGTAGCATAGCAGTGGCTAGACCGGATTCAGAGGATATTTATTCAGTTACAGGCTAGTCCAGAAGAGAAGTTTGATTATGCCAGATCTCTTCTGCAACGAGATGCATATGATTGGTGGAAGACAGTTCCACATGCTCTGGATGATCCACCAGTCCTGACCTATGATGATTTTCTGCGGGAATTTGAGCAGAAGTATACTCCGAGAGATTATAAAGATGCAAAGAAGATGGAATTCCTAAGTCTGAGATAGGATACCAGGACAGTGACCGAGTATGAGATCGAGTTTATTCGGTTGAGTCACTATGCTGGTGGGATCATTTCTGACGAGTTTGACAGATGTAGGAGGTTTGAGGAGAGACTAAGACCCTCTATCATGTGCAACATCGCAGGCTCTCGGTATCAGAATTTCTCCCAGTTAGTTGCAGCTGCCAGGAGTGTTGAGAGGGCGCAGAGTCTTATAGCAGCTGCCAGGGTTGATGAGACCAGAGTTAGGAGACCCCAGAGTGAGGCAGGATCTTCATCAGTGAAGAGAGGCCGAGGGGGACATTTTCAGAGGTTTAGTAGGAGCCAGGGGTAGTTTGGCAGGTCAGTACAGTAGCAGAGACAGAGACCTACAATTTCAGTGGCTAGTGCTCTGACCCCAGTGGCTTAGAGACCTACTCCACCTACTTGCATTCATTGTGGTAGAGTACACGGAGGTGTTTGCTGGTGGAGAGGTGCTTCGGGTGTAACACCCCTACATTCAATACATGCACACTACAAACACCACAATGTAGTATACATGCACTAAACATAGAAATGCTACGGATTTTCTTAACATTTTAAACATTTTAAACCATACCATAATCTTTCAATTGTATACATTATAGAAAGATAAGTAGTTAACTTGTAATACAAATCTAAATAGATATATATAAATATATACATTTAGTTGTTACGCAGCGGAATTTATCAAATATTTACATATATGAAAACATTTAATTTCATATTTACAAATATACACATATGTACATTAAAATCATTACTTTACAAAATATAAAAGAGTTATACATGATTGGCAAGTCTCCTCTGATCTTTAAGTTCCCAAAAGCAACTCTTCACTGTCTACTCTCACTCGGTCTCGAAGAGCTCTCGGGTTCAACCCTATTACCTGCGCGATTAAACACTATCGCGCTAAGCCAACGGCTTAGTAAGATAATCATGCAAATGATATGACTTTGTGCAATGCAATGTCATTTCTCAATCCATATTATACATGTAACATCATATATGCAAAACTAACAACATACTTTCACATACATATCACATTTCAATATCTTTTCATATACCTCATTAGTATTCATTTAACTATTCATAATCAACACTAAACAAAGACAAGCATTGGGCCCAAGACACACTAATATGCCATTCAATTTTCAGAGTTAATGTTTTGGTTTTGTTATCACATTTATCAATATCATATACCCAACTAGGCTTCAAGGATTAGGTTCAACCAAGCTTCAAGGGGAGCAAAGCATGCTAAGCATCAACCCAACTTGGCTTCAAGAACCAACCCAACCTAGCTTCAAGGGTGGTAACATCTCAATTAGGCTTCAAGGATTCAATCCAACCTAACTTCAAGAGATTGTTACACTTATTAGGCATGCCACCAACAACCAACTCTGAAAATGGAATAACACATTAGCCACACAATTCATTTATTATTCAATTATCATTTTCATTCTCAATTCTCAACAACATTTAGGCAAACATGCCTTATTTCTTTCAATTGCATCATCATAGCCAAACACAATGGCATTGTCTCATATCATGTCTTATTTGAATTATCATTGCATCTTTGACATACATTTCAATTTCAATGTATATTACTCATGAAACACATTACCATTCACAATGCATAACATAACATTGTTCAATCTCAACAATGCAATTAGGGCAAAGAACAATTGATATGATTCATAGCTTTAGGACCTTACACATGCATTTGATTATATCATTCATTGATTCAAGTGTGTTTAAAGTGTTTAGGGTTAGGTTTAAGGACCAACCTACCTTTGAAGAACCAAAGCAATGCAAGAAGAACAAAGAATTAAAACCCTAACCCACACAATTGAGGGACACGGGCAGCCACTTGAGGGACACGGCCAAGCTTGTGGCCGTGTCACTCAACCCACTTGGACAGTAAGCAACACGGGCAAGGGACACGGCCAAGCTTGTGACCGTGTCTCCCAAAACCAAAATCCAGTAGTGAACACGGCTAAGGGACACGGCCGTGTCTCTCAAAAACTCAACCAACACGCCCAAATTTCCTTGGCTTGGCCGTGTCTCTCCTTTCCTTTGGCCGTGTCACTCATCACCAAAACCCTAAATGTAACCAACCCTCTTCCAAATGCATTTTAACATATAATTCCCAACACAAACTCACTCAAATGGATATAACTCATGTCACAACACATATTCATCACAATAACCACTTAAACAACACATTTGAACACAAATCATCTCAAAACCCTAACTCAAACTTTACTCTTGATTTCCACTATCAATCTTCACTTATTTTTCCATAATCACAACCAAACCAACACCAATTCCAATTTTTAACTTTAAATCAATTCTAACACTTGCAAACACATATCAAATACACCAAATCATTACATCAACAAATCACACTTCACTTTAAACATAACTTCAAAATTAACAAAGGAAAACAAGAGATTTCTTACCTTAGATGGAGAAATTTCACAATTCTCTTGTCAAATCCTTTGATTGCTTCTTCAATTTGCTTCTAGCACCATGAATACCTCTCTTGCTCTCTCTTCTCTTCAATGGCCGGCCTCTTCAAGAAAGAAAGAAGAAAATGCACAAGTCAAACACCTTTTCTTCTTTTAATCTCCACCATGCATTCCACTTCAAGCAATTACTCAAATACCCCTCATCATTTAACTTAGTTTTTGTCTCTTATAAACCCAATTAAGTAATTTCACATGCCATATAAAAATCTCCTCTTGCATTGACTCTCTCTCTCTTTGACCATTTTATATGTTATATATATCACCATATACACAACATATAAACTTGTCTCTAAACCCTATTTCTTCCCAAAACACATATACATATACTTTTCTTTTCTCAATTTAAACCAACAACAACAACATACAAAACTTCTAGGGCATGCATAGGGATATTACAATTCTCCCCCTCTAAAAAGAAATTTCGTCCTAAAAATTACCTGATATCAAGTCTGAAATAACTGAGGATATTGTTCTCGCATGGATTGTTCACTTTCCCAAGTTGCTTCTTCTTTTCCATGATTCTTCCACAAAATCTTCACAAGTGGCACTCTCTTGTTTCTCAACTCTTTCACATCACATGCCAAAATAGCAACTGGTTCCTCTTCAAATGTCAGATCTGGGCTCACTTCGATAGATTCAATTTGCAACACATGAGATGGATCCGATTTGTACCTCCTCAACATAGAAACATGGAACACATTATGAATACGATCCAACCCAGGTGGCAAAGCAAGTCGATACGCAACTGACCCAACTCTTTCCAAAACTTCATACGGTCCAATGAAACGAGGACTCAATTTTCCTTTCCGACCGAACCTCAAAATCTTCTTCCAAGGAGATACTTTCAAAAACACCTTATCTCCAACATCAAATTGAATGTCTCTCCTCTTTAGATCTGCATAAGACTTCTGTCGGTCTGAAGCTGCTTTTAACCTGCCTCGAATCAACTTTACTTTTTCTTCAGTTTCTTGAATCAAATCAGGACCAACCAACTTATTATCTCCAAGCTCATTCCAACAAAGAGGTGTCCTACACCGTCTGCCATACAATGCTTCAAACGGTGCCATACCAATGCTGGATTGGTGACTGTTGTTGTAAGCAAACTCCACAAGAGGTAAGAATCTATCCCAACTTCCAGAGAAATCAATGACACAGCTTCTCAACATGTCCTCAAGAATCTGTATCACCCTCTCTGACTGTCCATCTGTCTGTGGATGAAAAGCAGTGCTGAAGTGCAGTCGAGAACCCAAAGCACTATGCAAACTCTTCCAAAACCTGGAAGTAAACCTGGGATCTCGATCAGATACTAAAGAAGTTGGAACACCATGCAACTTCACAATCTCATGGATATACAGCTCAGCCAACCTCTCCAAAGAGTAATCCATCCGCACCGGAAGGAAATGAGCTGTCTTAGTCAATCTATCCACAATCACCCATATAGTATCATGCTTCTTTTGTGTCAATGGCAAACCAGACACAAAATCCATTGTCACTCTATCCCACTTCCATTCTGGTACTGATAATGGTTGAAGCAGTCCAGTTGGAACTTGATGCTCTGCTTTAACCTTCTGACAAAGTGAGACATTTCGATACAAACTCAACAATGTCTCTCTTCAACCCCATCCACCAATAAAGCTATCTCAAATCATGATACATCTTCGTATTACCCGGATGCATAGCAAACATCGACTGATGAGCTTCTTCCAAAATGACCCTTTTCAAATCAGCATCATCGGGTACACACAATCTGCTCTTGAACCAGAGACTTCCATCACTCTTCACAATAAAATCTCTACCCTTTCCACTCTGACAATCCGAAACAATCTTCTGTATCTTCTTATTGGCCAACTGAGCTTCTTTGATTTGATCTAACAAAACCGGCTTCAATTGCAACTGTGCTAACAATGCACCATCATCACAAGGTACAAAACTAGCACACAATGCTCTCAACTCAACAAGCAACGAGAGCGAGTAAACAGTCAAACCTGCTAAAGACTTCCGACTCAAGGCATCAGCAACAACATTTGCTTTACCTGGATGATAATCAATCAAACAATCGTAGTCTTTAATCAATTCTAACCATCTCCTCTGACGAAGATTGAGTTCTTTCTGGACACCCAAATACTTCAAACTCTTGTGATCAGTATAGATGAAACATTTCTCCCCAAACAGATAGTGGCGCCAAATCTTCAATGCAAACACAATGGCAGCCAATTCCAAATCATGGGTCCGATAGTTAAGCTCATGTGGTTTCAACTGTCTAGATGCATAAGCTATAACTTTCACTTCCTACATCAATACACACCCCAAACCTCTTTGTGAAGCATCACTGTAGATCACATATGGTTTACCTTCAACAGGTAAAGTAAGAACAGGCGCTTCAGTTAACATTTCTCTCAACTGCTCAAAGATCGCCTGACACTGATCTGTCCACAAAAACCTCACTCCTTTACGAAGCAATCTGGTGAGTGGAGTAGCTATCAAAGAAAACCCTTTCACAAACCGCCGGTAATAGCCTGCCAAACCCAGAAAACTTCTAATCTCTGTCACAGACTTGGGTGGACTCCAATTTAAAATTGCTTCAACTTTGCTCGGATCAACTCTAATGCCTTCTGCAGAAACAATATGTCCGAGAAAAGCGACTTGATCCAACCAGAACTCACACTTCGACAATTTGGCAAACAACTGCTTCTCTCTCAAAATCTGCAACACAATCCGCAGATGCATATCATGTTCCTCTTCATTCCGCGAATACACCAAAATGTCATCGATGAAGACCACTACAAACTGATCCAAATAGGGCCTAAACACCCTATTCATCAAATCCATAAAAGCTGCAGGTGCATTCGTTAGACCAAATGGCATAACTAGAAATTCATAATGCCCATACCTGGTCCGAAAAGCTATCTTAGGAACATCTTCAGCTTTGACTCTCAGCTGATGGTACCCAGATCTCAAATCAATTTTAGAAAACACAGCTGCACCCTTCAATTGATCAAAGAGATCATCAATTCTAGGCAATGGATATTTATTCTTAATTGTCACCTTGTTCAATTGCCTATAATCGATACACAACCTCATAGTACCATCTTTCTTTTTCACAAATAGCACAGGAGCTCCCCAAGGAGAAACACTGGGACGAATAAATCCTTTGTCCAACAACTCCTGCAATTGCACTTTCAACTCCCTCAATTCTGCTGGTGCCATTCTATAAGGAGTAATAGAGATAGGAGTGGTACCAGGCAACAATTCAATACCGAACTCCACCTTTCCCTCAGGAGGCAATCCTGGCAACTCCTCTGGAAAAACATCAGGGAAATCTGCAACTGTGGCAATACTATCAATGGGAGAACCCTTCACTCTAGTATCTACCACATGAGCAAGATAAGCTTCACACCCCTTTCTAATCAACCTCCTGGCTGCAACAGCTGAAACAAATAAGGAGGCTAGCTGTTCCTGCTCATTAGATACTATCACCTCTTTACCATCAGCAGTTCTCAAAGAAACAACTTTCTTTTTACAATCCACCACAGCTCCATGTCGAGATAGCCAGTCCATGCCTAGGATCACATCATATTCCTTAAAAGGCATCTCGATCAAGTCTCCAAGGAACTCCTCACCTTGCACCCTCACTGCACTATCTCGGTGCACCTTACTCACAACCACACTATGCCCTAACGGATTTGTCACTAACACATCAAATCCTAGGGACTCAGCATGCATATCAGACACAGGCAAAACAGATGCACTAATATAAGAATGTGTGGAACCCGGATCAATCAAAGCAAGTACTAAAGTATCAAATAAAGAAAAAGTACCAGCTATGACTGTCGATGCATCTGGCTGCCTCTGCATAACATACATCCTCTGGGAAGAACCAACCTCCTCTGGTCTACTCTCCCTGGAGGTAGCACCTCCTCTAGAACTGTACCCCGGTCTACCTCCTCGGCTGACACCTCTGCCTCCTCGGCCTCCCCTCGCACTAGGTCGAGAAGCTGCTGTATCAACTGACATCTGCTCTTGCTTCTCAGGGCAATCTCTCACAAAGTGATCAGGTGACCCACACCTGAAACAAACCCCTGCTACACCAGTCTTCCAGCAATGACCACCATGCGGCCTACCACAATGGATGCAGATGGGTAAGGTGGATCTCTGAACCATAGGGGTCGGAGCACTCGCCACTGAAGCTGCAGGTCTAAATCTCCGCCTCTGTAACTGCACTGACCTACCAGCTGACCTCTGACTCCTACTAACTCTAGGAACAAAGCTTCCTTTACCTCTCTTAACAGAAGAAGACCCTGCCTCAAACTGGGGCCTCCTAACCCTGATCTCTTCCTCTGAAGCAACCGCAATACCCTGAGCTCGCTCTACACTTCGAGCTGCTGCCACAAGCTGTGAGAAATCCTGATATCTGGATCCAGCCACTAAGCACATGATAGAGGGTCTCAATCCCTCCTCAAATCTCCTGCATCTATCTATCTCATCAACTATAATACCCCCAGCATACTGACTCAGTCGAATAAACTCAACTTCATACTCAGTAACAGTCTTGCTATCTTGCTTCAGGTTCAAAAACTCCATCTTTTTCATGTCCTTATACTCCCTAGGAGTATACTTCAACTCAAATTCCCTCAGAAAATCAATGTAAGACAGTGTTGGAGGATCATCCATAGAATGGGGCACCGTCTTCCACCAATCGTAGGCATCCTTCTGTAGCAAAGATCTTGCATAATCAAACTTTTCCTCTGAGGTGGCTTGTAACTGAACAAATACCCTCTGAACTCTATCAAGCCACTGTTCTGCTACAGCCGGATCAACTGTACCAAAGAAATCCTCTGCTCCATATTTCCTTAGCTTATCATAGTGCCTCACTGGTACTGAAGGCTGAGGGGGTGGTGGCTGTGGTTGCACAGGTGCTTGTCTCATAACTTCCATCATATGCATAAACCAGGCTGGCGGAACCTCCTCACCAACTGGTCTACCCGACACCGAAGCAGGTGCCTCCTCAATACTCTCAACTCTAGCTCCCTCAGTAGGAGCAACGCTCTCCTCACTACCCTCAACCGACTGGCGTGAGTGAGAATCAATCACAACCTAAGTCTGCAAACACAACATACTACATCTTATTAAAGATCAGAGGTTGCCAATCCCAAACATATATTGTTATTCAAAAACCACCTTTTTAAAATCAAAATAGTCTTTTTCTTATATTCTACCTAGGTTGAGAATCTCAAACCTAGGCTCTGATACCAAAACAATTGTAACACCCCTACATTCAATACATGCACACTACAAACACCACAATGTAGTATACATGCACTAAACATAGAAATGCTACGGATTTTCTTAACATTTTAAACATTTTAAACCATACCATAATCTTTCAATTGTATACATTATAGAAAGATAAGTAGTTAACTTGTAATACAAATCTAAATAGATATATATAAATATATACATTTAGTTGTTACGCAGCGGAATTTATCAAATATTTACATATATGAAAACATTTAATTTCATATTTACAAATATACACATATGTACATTAAAATCATTACTTTACAAAATATAAAAGAGTTATACATGATTGGCAAGTCTCCTCTGATCTTTAAGTTCCCAAAAGCAACTCTTCACTGTCTACTCTCACTCGGTCTCGAAGAGCTCTCGGGTTCAACCCTATTACCTGCGCGATTAAACACTATCGCGCTAAGCCAACGGCTTAGTAAGATAATCATGCAAATGATATGACTTTGTGCAATGCAATGTCATTTCTCAATCCATATTATACATGTAACATCATATATGCAAAACTAACAACATACTTTCACATACATATCACATTTCAATATCTTTTCATATACCTCATTAGTATTCATTTAACTATTCATAATCAACACTAAACAAAGACAAGCATTGGGCCCAAGACACACTAATATGCCATTCAATTTTCAGAGTTAATGTTTTGGTTTTGTTATCACATTTATCAATATCATATACCCAACTAGGCTTCAAGGATTAGGTTCAACCAAGCTTCAAGGGGAGCAAAGCATGCTAAGCATCAACCCAACTTGGCTTCAAGAACCAACCCAACCTAGCTTCAAGGGTGGTAACATCTCAATTAGGCTTCAAGGATTCAATCCAACCTAACTTCAAGAGATTGTTACACTTATTAGGCATGCCACCAACAACCAACTCTGAAAATGGAATAACACATTAGCCACACAATTCATTTATTATTCAATTATCATTTTCATTCTCAATTCTCAACAACATTTAGGCAAACATGCCTTATTTCTTTCAATTGCATCATCATAGCCAAACACAATGGCATTGTCTCATATCATGTCTTATTTGAATTATCATTGCATCTTTGACATACATTTCAATTTCAATGTATATTACTCATGAAACACATTACCATTCACAATGCATAACATAACATTGTTCAATCTCAACAATGCAATTAGGGCAAAGAACAATTGATATGATTCATAGCTTTAGGACCTTACACATGCATTTGATTATATCATTCATTGATTCAAGTGTGTTTAAAGTGTTTAGGGTTAGGTTTAAGGACCAACCTACCTTTGAAGAACCAAAGCAATGCAAGAAGAATAAAGAATTAAAACCCTAACCCACACAATTGAGGGACACGGGCAGCCACTTGAGGGACACGGCCAAGCTTGTGGCCGTGTCACTCAACCCACTTGGACAGTAAGCAACACGGGCAAGGGACACGGCCAAGCTTGTGACCGTGTCTCCCAAAACCAAAATCCAGTAGTGAACATGGCTAAGGGACACGGCCGTGTCTCTCAAAAATTCAACCAACACGCCCAAATTTCCTTGGCTTGGCCGTGTCTCTCCTTTCCTTTGGCCGTGTCACTCATCACCAAAACCCTAAATGTAACCAACCCTCTTCCAAATGCATTTTAACATATAATTCCCAACACAAACTCACTCAAATGGATATAACTCATGTCACAACACATATTCATCACAATAACCACTTACACAATACATTTGAACACAAATCATCTCAAAACCCTAACTCAAACTTTACTCTTGATTTCCACTATCAATCTTCACTTATTTTTCCATAATCACAACCAAACCAACACCAATTCCAATTTTTAACTTTAAATCAATTCTAACACTTGCAAACACATATCAAATACACCAAATCATTACATCAACAAATCACACTTCACTTTAAACATAACTTCAAAATTAACAAAGGAAAACAAGAGATTTCTTACCTTAGATGGAGAAATTTCACAATTCTCTTGTCAAATCCTTTGATTGCTTCTTCAATTTGCTTCTAGCACCATGAATACCTCTCTTGCTCTCTCTTCTCTTCAATGGCCGGCCTCTTCAAGAAAGAAAGAAGAAAATGCACAAGTCAAACACCTTTTCTTCTTTTAATCTCCACCATGCATTCCACTTCAAGCAATTACTCAAATACCCCTCATCATTTAACTTAGTTTTTGTCTCTTATAAACCCAATTAAGTAATTTCACATGCCATATAAAAATCTCCTCTTGCATTGACTCTCTCTCTCTCTTTGACCATTTTATATGTTATATATATCACCATATACACAACATATAAACTTGTCTCTAAACCCTATTTCTTCCCAAAACACATATACATATACTTTTCTTTTCTCAATTTAAACCAACAACAACAACAACAACAACAACATACAAAACTTCTAGGGCATGCATAGGGATATTACATCGGGAGTGTGTTTCAGATGTGGATCATCAGACCATTTTATCAAAGATTGTCCTGACCCACCAGAGGTTAGGCAGGCAGATATTGCATCTTCTCTACCCAGTGTCAGAGGGGATCGTGGTAGCAGAGGTTTTAGTAGAGGTGGTCGCCCTGGGTTTAATCATAGAGGAGGCTCTACATCCAAAGGCAGTAGGCCAAATGAGGCTGAGCCATATCAGCCGGTTTATGTGATGCAGAGGCAGCCGGATGCTTCAGCCATCATTGTGGCTACATTTTCTTTATTTGGTATTTCAGTCCTTGCTCTATTAGATCCTGGATCTACGCATTCATACATAAGTGCATCCATCTTGCCTATGACTAAATTACATTCTGAGTCCCTAGGATTTGATGTCTTGGTGACAAATCCTTTAGGGCATCGTGTTGTGGCGAGCAAGGTGCACCGAGATAATCCAGTTGTTGTTCAGGATGATTAGTTTCTCTGTGACCTGATTGAGATGCCTTTCAGGGAATATGATTTGATTTTTGGCATGGATTGGTTATCCAAGCATGGGGCTATGGTAGACTATCAGAAGAAATGTGTTACTTTGAGAACACGGGATGGTAGGGATGTTATAGTATCCAGTGAGCAATGGTATCTTTCATCTATGTTTGTTTCAGCTGTTTCAGCTGGGAGGATGATTCGAAAGGGATGTGAGGCTTATCTTGCTCATGTTGTAGATACTAGAATAGTGGGATCCCTGCTTGAAAGTATACCCACAGTTACCGAGTTTCCAGATGTTTCCCTAATGAGTTCCCAGGGGTACCTCCTAAGAGAAAAGTGGAGTTTGGTATCGATTTATTGCCTAGTACCACTCCTATCTCTATTACCCCTTATCGGATAGCACCTGCTGAGTTGAGAGAGTTGAAGGTGCAGTTGCAGGAGTTATTGGATAAAGGGTTTGTCCGCCCTAGTGTGTCCCCGTGGGGAGCACCTGTATTGTTTGTGAAGAAGAAGGATGGCACCATGAGATTGTGTATTGATTATAGGTAGTTGAATAAGGTGACCATCAAGAACAAGTATCCTTTGCCTCAGATAGATGATCTCTTTGATCAGTTGAAGGGAGCAGCAGTATTCTCTAAGATTGATCTGAGATCAGGGTACCATCAGTTGAGAGTCAGAGATGTGGATGTACCCAAGACAGCTTTTCATACAAGGTATGGGCATTATGAGTTTTTGGTAATGCCCTTTGGATTGATGAATGCACCAGCAGCTTTTATGGATTTGATGAACAGGGTATTCAAACCATATTTAGATCAGTTTGTGGTGGTCTTCATTGATGATATCTTGGTGTATTCACCTAATGATGAGGATCATGATAGGCATTTGCGGATCGTATTGCAGACTCTGAGAGAAAAGCAGTTGTATGCTAAACTATCTAAGTGTGAGTTCTAGCTTGATCAGGTAGCTTTTCTTGGTCATGTGGTTTTAGCAGAGGGTATTAGAGTTGATCCGAGTAAAATTGAGGCTATCTTTAATTGGAGTCCACCGAAGATTGTGACAGAGGTTAGAAGTTTTCTAGGATAGGCAGGCTATAATCCTCTATTTGTGAAGGGTTTTTTGATGATAGCTACACCACTCACTAGATTACTTCGGAAAGAAGTTAAATTTGTGTGGACAGATCGGTGTCAGGCAAGTTTTGAGTAGCTGAGGGAGATGCTGACTCAAGCTCCTATCCTTACCCTGCCTGTGGAAGTTAAACCATATGTGATATATAGTGATGCTTCACACAATGGTTTAGGTTGTATTTTAATGCAGAAGGGTAGAGTCATTGCTTATGCCTCTCGACAGTTGAAACCGCATCAACTGAATTATCCAACGCATGATTTGGAATTAGCAGCAATAGTCTTTGACTTGAAGATTTGGCGGCATTATTTGTATGGGGAAAAGTGTTTCATTTATACAGATCACAAGAGTTTGAAATACTTGGGTGTTCAGAGAGAGCTGAATCTTTGGCAGAGACGGTGGTTAGAGTTTATTAAAGACTACGACTGTTTGATTGATTATCATCCTGGTAAGGCAAATGTTGTTGCTGATGCCTTGAGTCGAAAATCTTTGGTAGGTTTGACTGCTTATTCGCTCTTGTTGCTTGTTGAGTTGAGAGCATTGCATGCTAGATTTGATTCTTTTGATGATAGTGCTTTGATGGCTCAGTTGCAGTTGAGGCCACTCTTGTTGGATCATATTAGGGAGGCTCAATTAGCAAATGAGAGAATTCAGAAAATTGTGTTGGATTGTCAGAAAGGGGAAAGTCGAGACTTTTATCCAAATGTTATTGGTGGTCAAGTATGAAGAGGGACATAGCAGAGTTTGTATCCAGATGTCTCACTTGCCAGAAAATGAAGGCCGAGCACCAAGTTCCTTCAGGATTGCTCCAACCTTTATCAGTGCTAGAGTGGAAATGGGAAAGAGTGACAATGGATTTTGTGATTGGACTGCCTTTAACTCAGAAGAAGCATGATGCAATCTGGGTGATAGTTGATCGAATGATGAAGACAACTCATTTTCTTCCAGTTCAGATGGATTATTCTCTTGAAAGATTGGCTGAGCTGTATATCAATGAGATAGTCAGGTTGCATGGAGTCCCAGTTTCTTTGGTGTCAGATCGAGATCCCCAATTTACTTCGAGGTTTTGGAAGAGTTTTCATAATGCTCTAGGTTCTCGATTGCATTTTAGTACTACTTTTCATCCTCAGACAGATGGACAGTCAGAGAGAGTGATACAGATTATGGAGGATATGTTGAGGAGCTGTATCATTGATTTTGCCGGGAATTGGGACAGATTTTTGCCATTAATTGAATTTGCTTATAACAATAGTCATCAGTCGAGTATTGGGATGACTCCTTATGAGGCTTTATATGGCAGGAGATGCAGGACACCTTTGTATTGGGATGAAGTTGGAGAAGGTAAACTGGTTGGTCCCGATTTAATTAAGGAAACAGAGGAGAAAGTGAAGGTGATTCGAGGTCGTTTGAAAGCAACTTCAGACAGACAGAAATCTTATTCAAATTTAAAGATAAGAGACATAGAGTTCAGTGTGGGAGATAAAGTGTTTCTGAAGGTGTCTCCATGGAAGAAGATTTTGAGATTTGGCTGCAAAGGAAAGTTGAGTCCTCGTTTCATAGGACCATATGAGGTGTTGGAGAGAGTTGGTCCAGTGGCTTATAGACTAGCTTTGCCGCTTGAGTTGGATCAAATACATAATATTTTCCATGTCTCAATGCTTCGGAGATACAGGTCTGACCCATCTCATATCTTGTCAGTGGAGTCCATTGAAGTAAGTCCATATCTAACTTAAAAGGAAGAACTAGTGGCGATTTTGGCACGAGAGGTTAAAGAATTGAGGAATAAGAGGATGCCACTTGTGAAAGTCCATTGGATGAATCATGCCACTGAGCAGGTGACATGGGAAAGTGAGTAGGCGATGCAGAATCAGTTTCCCTAATTGTTCCACACTTGAGGACAGGTAATTTCGGGGATGAAATTTGTTTTAGGGGGAGAGAATTGTAACATCCAAAATTTTTTGAAAATTTCTAATTTTTGGAAAATTGGATAAAATAAATTATAATTTAAAAGGATAAATTAAATTAATGGTTTTAAATGAAAAATGAAGGGATTTTAAATGAAAAAGTGGAATATATATATGTGATATATATGCAAAATATATATAACATATATAAAAGTCAACACTTTTTAAAAGAAAATGGTATTTTGGTAATTAAATCTTATAAATTCAAATTAATAAAATAATTCAAAAATAAATTAATTTTGAATGGAAGAGGGAAATTAGGACTTTTAATTTATTAAAAAATAATTAAATTATTAAATATTAAATTATTTTAATACATATATATATATGTGGTTAAAAAAAATATGAAAAGGAAAGAATATTAAAAGTCTTCTTCTTCTTCTTCTTCTTCTTCTTCTCTAGAATGTGGCTTCCATGGAAGTTTGAAGGCCAAGGATTTTGCTTCTTCCATACTCCATAAATTGAAGGAATTAACAAGTTTCAAGTGGATTTTTGGTGATTTCCACTAAAATTAGTAAGTTTCCATCTCTTTTATTTGAATTCCTTGGAAATTTAGATTATGTGAGAATTTCAACTTTTATGTTGGATGTTATAATTGTTGAAATTGGTGTTTATGATGTTATTTTGGGTAGTTAACAATGATTCTAAGGGTAGATTGAAGTGATGATGGAGTTTGGTTAAAGAATGGTGAAGAGAGAGAATTTAGGGTTATGGATTTTTGGGGTTTTGAAAACATGAACTTTAATTGTGCAAATTGTTTCCAAATGAGTTTTTTTTTTATTCATAAACAAGTATTTTAAAGTCTAATATTGAATTTGGTGGTGTTGGGTTGGAGTTTGAGAATGGAAGTGGAGATTTAGGGTTTTGGAAAAGTGATTTTCCAAAGTGGATGAATTGTGTGATTTTATTTGTTTAAGCATGTTGTTAGTGTTAAAAGTGATGAATATAAGCTTGGAATGAGTAATGAATTATGTTGGAATGGAAAACCTTCAATGGGGGAAGGTTAGGCCATTTTTGAGATTTTGTGTATAAGAGTGTATTTTTATAATATAAATGATTTAAATGTATTAAAATATATTTTTAATAATATAAATAAACTTAAAACACTAATTTAATTGTAGTAGAATGGAATTCCAATGTTGAAGTAAGGAAAGGCTAAATTTTTGAAAATTTGTAGGAGTCATGTGTAATTATGATTTAATGTTGAAAATGTCATTAAATGTGATACTAAATGATTATTTGCTATCACATTTGGTTTAGGCATTGAGGGAGATTGATTTGCTTGATCCAAGTGGTGAAGGGCAAGTTAGAAAGATTGGATTGAAGGTTGTTTTTAGCTTGCTTTGGGTTGCTAGTGGAGGTATGTACACACTTTGAATATAATGTCTATATTTGCATAACATTTGGACTTAACACATTTTGGTTGAAAAATGTATTAAGCTACTTGGTTCATTGATTGTGTATGAATAATATGCTATGACATTTGTAATGTCATATATGTGTTAAATGCATTGTGAAAAGCCATTGATAATGGCTAATTTGTGTAACATGTAAAATATGCATAATATGTGAAAATACCCAAAGTAATTGGGTAATGTGTTGTGAATGCAAAAATGAAATATGTGTAATAATGAAATGAATTGATATTGATAAAAATGAGAAAAGTGAGAAAAATGAGAAAGATGTGAAAAATGAGAAAAGTGAGAAAAAAATGTGAAAATAAGGCAATGTGTCTAGATTGAATATGTAAAAATGAGAAAGAGATTAATAATGAGAAATATGAATAAATTGTGTGCCTAGTATGCTAATCAATTTTCAGAGTTCTGGGTTTGGTGGCATGCCTATGATTGCCTACGGGCTATACGCTGGAATGGTGAAAAGACTGCGTCGTAAGCCAGGCCAGCTGATAAATATAATGTTTTTGGGGTGAAAAGACTGGGTCGTAAGCCTCTAAAATTGTAACAGTCTAACCGGGTTGAGGACCAAGATACTAGGGCCTAAGGGTCTAGCCGGGTTGAGGTCCAAGAGACTGGGGCTGTTACATTATCCATGGATATATATATTGCCTACGGGGCTAGACACATGGTGTCATTATGAACCAAAGCAGTAACTCTGAAAATTTGAATAGCATATTAGATCCTTTTTGGGCCCATGCTTGCCTTTGTTTTAATGTAAATTATGAATTATGATACAATTGAGTAATATAATGTTATGAGTTATGCTTATGAAATATTTAAAATATATATATAAGAAAGTGGATTGATGTGACATCTATATTGATTATGCATTTGGTATTGGATTGAGTTATATTGTTATTATCAAAGTTTGTACCACTAGGCTTCGGCTTAGGGCGATTGTTTCCATCGTGCAGGTGACAAGGTAGACCCAGTTGAACCAGAGAGTTCTTCTAGACCAAGTTAGGTCTAGACTTGTAATTGAGCTTGTAGAGTTGCTATCGAGATCAGAAACACTACCAACAACATGTATATATTTTTATGTTATTGTACATTTTGAGTTTTATACATAATATATTATGTTTTGAATTTTACGTATTGTATATTATAAAGAATGTTTGGGTCAATGTATTTGAAATGGGAGAGCAAGTGTGTTTTAAATTATATATATCTATATGTATAAAGGTTTGAGAAACTTGGTGAAATTGAGAAGTATGGTTGAGATGGTGGTTGGAAATTATTTGGGAGTGTTTTCTTTTTGCAGGTTGAGTAATTGCTAATTTTTGGGATATCCAAAATTCAGACAAAACTCTTCCTGAGATTTTTATATATATTATTTATTTTGGGTTCTTATAACAAGTAAATAATAATTATATTCTATTTAATTTTTATATATTTAGAATTTAAAATTTAAAATTAGAAATGTAAAAAAAAATTAGTAAATCAGTCTGTGACATTTTTGTACCGTATATGCATATTTTATATATGCTAGAAATATGTATTGTACGTATATAGAGTATAAGGGTGTTACAACCGTCTCTGTCGAAGATTCAGCTCTCTCTGAACACCCAGGTATTTCAAACTCTTGTGATCTGCATAAATGAAACTCTTCTCCCCATAAAGATAATGTCGCCAAATCTTCAAAGTAAAAACTATTGCTACCAACTCCAAATCATGCGTTGGATAATTCAGCTCATGCGGTTTCAACTGTCGAGAGGCATAAGAAATGACTCTACCCTTCTGCATCAGAACACAACCTAAACCACTATGTGAAGCATCATTGTATATCACATATTATTTACCTTCTACAGGCAGGGTAAGGACAAGAGCTTGAGTCAACATCTCCCTCAGCTACTCAAAAATCGCCTGACACCGATCATTCCACACAACTCCTTTCTGAAGTAATCTAGTGAGTGGTGTAGCTATTATAGAAAAACCCTTCACAAATCGACGATAATAGCCTTCCAATCCCAGAAAATTTCTAACCTTTGTCACAGTCTTCGGTGGACTCCAATTCAAGATAGCCTCAATTTTACTCGGATCAACTCTAATACCCTCTGCTGAAACCACATGACCAAGAAAAGCTACCTGATCAAGCCAGAACTCATACTTAGACAGCTTAGCATACAACTGCTTCTCTCTCAGAGTCTGTAATATGATCTGCAAATGCCTATCATGATCCTCCTCATTGCATGAATACACCAAGATGTCATGAATGAAAACTACCACAAACTGATCCAAAAATGGTCTGAATACCCTGTTCATCAAATTCATAAAATCTGTTGGTTCATTCGTCAGTCCAAAGGACATCACTAGAAACTTATAATGCCCATACCTCGTGCGAAAAGCTGTCTTGGGTACATCCACATCTCTGACTCTCAACTGATGGTACCCTGATCTCAGATCAATCTTAGAGAATATTGCTGCTCCCTTTAACTGATCAAAGATATCATCTATCCGAGGCAAAAAATACTTATTCTTGATGGTCTCCTTATTCAACTGCCTATAATCAATACACAATCTCATGGCGCTTTCCTTCTTCACAATCAACACAGGCGCTCCCCACGGGGACACATTAGGGCGGATGAACCCTTTATCCAATAACTCCTGCAACTGCACCTTCAACTCTCTCAACTCAGCAAGTGCCATCCGATAAGGGATAATAGAGATAGGAGTGGTACCAGACAACAAATCAATACCAAACTCCACTTCTCTCTCAGGAGGTACCCCTAGAAACTCATCAGGGAAAACATCTGAAAACTCGGCAACTGTGGGTATACTTTCAAGCAGGGATCCCACTACTCTAGTATCTATAACATGAGCAAGATAAGCCTCACATCCCTTCCGAATCATTCTCCCAACTGAAATAGCTGAAACAAACATAGATGAAAGATACCTTTGCTCACTAGATACTATAACATCCCTACCATCCCGTGTTCTCAAAGTAACATATTTCTTCTGATAGTCTACCATAGCCCCATGCTTGGATAACCAATCCATACTCAAAATCAGATCATATTCCCTGAAAGTCATCTCAATCAGGTCACCGAGAAACTTTTCATCCTAAACAACAACTGGACTATCTCGGTGCACCCTGCTCACCACAACACTATGCCATAAAGGATTTGTCGCCAAGACATCAAATCCTAGGGACTCAGAATGCAATTCATTCACAGTAAAGATGGATACACTTATGTATGAATGCGTAGATCCAGGATCTAATAGAGCAATGCCTTTGCATCATATAAACCCGCTGAGATGGCCCAGCCTCATCTGGCCTACTGCCTCCAGATGTAGAGCCTCCTCTCTAACTAAACCCAAGTCGACCACCTTTACTAAAACCTCTGCCACCACGACCCCCTCTGATACTGGGTTGAGAAGCTGCAGTATCTGCCTGCCTAACCTCTGGTGGCTCGGGACAATCTCTGATAAAATGGTCTGATGACCCACATCTAAAACACACTCCTGAAGCACCTCTCCACCAGCAGACACCTCCGTGTACTCTACCACAGTGAACGCAAATAGGTGGAGTAGGTCTCTGAGCCACTGGAGTCAGTGCACTAGCCACTGAAACTGCAGGTCTCTGTCTCTATCTCTGCTGCTTTATTGACCTACCAAACTGCCTCTGACTCCTACTAAACCTCTGAAAATGTCCCCCTCGGCCTCTCTTCACTGATGAAGACCCTGCCTCACTCTAGGGTCTCCTAACTCTGGTCTCCCCAACCCTGCCAGCTGCTGTAAGACTCTGTGCCCTCTCAACACTCCTGGCTACTGCAACTAACTGAAAAAAATCTTAATACCGAGAGCTTGTAATGATTCACATGATAGAGGGTCTCAGTCCCTCCTCAAACCTCCTGCACCTATCAAACTCGTCAAAAATGATCCCACAGCATAGTGACTCAACAGGATAAACTCGATCTCATACTCAGTCACTGTCCTGGTATCCTGTCTCAGACTCAGGAATTCCATCTTCTTTGCATCTTTATACTCTCTCGGAGTATACTTTTGCTCAAATTCCCGTAGAAAATCAGCATAGGTTAGGACTGGTGGATCATCCAGAGCATGTGAAACCGTCTTCCACCAATCATATGCATCTCTCTGCAGAAGAGATTTGGCAATATCAAACTTCTCTTCTGGACTAGCCGGTAACTGAATAAATACCCTCTGAACCCGATCTAGCCATTGCTCTCCTACAGCAGGATCCCTAGTACCAACAAGGTCTTCAGCCCCATACTTTCTGAATTTATCATACTGCCTCACCGGCAACTGTGGTTGTGGCGGCTGCGGAACTAGAGCCTGCCTCAACAACTCTACCATATGCCATATCCAGCAAGGCGAAACCTCATCAGCTGCTGGTCTCACAGGCACAGAAACAGACGCCTCACCAGTAGATACAACTCTAGCTCCATCTCTACCTTCATTTGGAGCCACACTCTCTGCACTATCCTCAGCAGCCTGATGCGGTCAAGACGCCATAACTACCTATATCTGCAAAAAAAGCAGAAAATACTATATCAGATATCAGAAACTGCCAGCGCCAATGTATGTATTACAATTAAAAACTATTTTTCAAATTCCCCATTTTCTCTCTCTATCATCCCACCTAGGTCGAGAACCTCAAATCTAGGCTCTGATACCAAAATAAATGTAACAACCTTATACCATATATACATACAATACATATTTTCAGCATATGTAAAATGTGCATATACGGTACAAAAATGTCACAAACCGATTTAGTAATTTCTTTTAAACATTTTCTATTTCAAATTTCAAATTCTAAAAATATAAAAATTAAATAGAATATAAATATTCTTTACTTGTTATAAGAATCCAAAATAAATAATATATATATAAATCTCTGGGAAAAATTCGCCAGAGTTTGTCTGTATTTTGGATATCCCAAAATTTATCAAAACACAACCTGCAAAAAGAAAACACTCCCAAATAATTTTCAACCATCATCTCAATCATACTTCTCAATTTCACCAAGTTTCTCAAACATTTATACATATAGATATATATAATTTAAAACACACTTACTCTCCCATTTCAAATACATTGACACAAACATTCTTTATAATATACAATATGTAAAATCCAAAATATAATATATTATGCATAAAACTCAAAATGTACAATAACATAAAAATATATACATGCTGCTGGTAGTGTTTCTGATCTCGATAGCAACTCAACAAGCTCAACTACAAGTCTAGACCCGACCTGGTCTAGAAGAACTCTCTGGCTCAGCTGGGTCTACCCTGTCACCTGCGCAATGGAAACAATCGTGCTAAGCCGAAGCTTAATGGTACAAACTTTGATAATAACAATATAACTCAATGCAATACCAAATGCATAGTGCATATAGATGTTACATCAATCCACTTTCTTATATTTTTCAAATATTTCATAAGCACAACTCATAACATTATATTACTCAATTGTATCATAATTCATAATTCACATTAAAACAAAGACAAGCATGGGCCCAAAAAGGATCTAATATGCTATTCAAATTTCAGAGTTACTGCTTTGGTCCATAATGACACCATGTGTCTAGCCCCGTAGGCAATATGTATATATCCATGGATAATGTAACAGCCTCAGTCTCTTGGATCTCAACCCGGCTAGACCCTTAGGCCCCAGTATCTTGGTCCTCAACCCGACTAGACTGCTACAGTTTTTGAGGCTTAAGACCCAGTCTTTTCACCCCAAAAACATCATATTTATCAGCTGGCCTGGCTTACGACACAGTCTTTTCACCATTCCAGCGTATAGCCCATAGGCAATCATAGGCATGCCGCCAAACCCAGAACTCTGGAAAATGAATAACATACTAGGCACACAATTTATTCATATTTCTCATTATTAATCTCTTTCTCATTTTTACATATTCAATCTAGGGACATTGCCTTATTTTCATTTTTTTTTTCTCAATTTTCTCATTTTTCACATCTTTCTCATTTTTCTCACTTTTCTCACTTTTCTTATTTTTATCAATATCAATTCATTTCATTATTACACATATCTCATTTTTGCATTCACAATACATTACCCAATTACTTTGGGTATTTTCACATAATATGCATATTTCATATGTTACACAAATTAGCCATTGTCAATGGCTTTTCACAATGCATTTAACACATATATGACATTATAAATGTCATAGCATATTATGCATACACAATCAATGAATCAAGTAACTTAACTCATTTTCCAACCAAAATGTGTTAAGCCCAAATGTCATGCAAATATAAATAATATATTCAAAGTTTGTACATACCTCCACTAGCAACCCAAAGCAAGCTCAAACAACCTTCAATACAATCTTTCTAACTTTCCCTTCACCACTTGGATGAAGCGAATCAACCTCCCCCAATGCCTAAACCAAATGTGATAACAAATAATTATTTAGTATCACATTTAATGGCATTTTCAACATTAAACCATAATTACACATCACTCCTACAAATTTCCAAAAATTTAGTGTTTTAAGTTTATTTATATTATTAAAAACATATTTTAATACATTTAAAACATTTACATTATAAAAATACACTCTTATACACAAAATCTCAAAAATGGCATAACCTTCCCTCATTGAAGGTTTTCCATTCCAACACAATCCATTACTCATTCCAAGCTTATATTCATCACTTTTAATACTAAACAACATGCTTAAACAAATAAAATTACACAATTCAACCACTTTGGAAAATCACTTTTCCAAAACTCTAAATCTCCACTTCCATTCTCAAACTCCAACCCAACACTACCAAATCCAATATTTGACTTTAAAATACTTGTTTATGAATCAAAACAACTCATTTGGAATCAATTTTCACAATTAAAGTTCATGTTTTCAAAACCCCAAAAATCCATAACCCTAAATTATCTCTCTTCACCATTCTTTAATCAAACTTCATCATCTCTTCAATCTAACCTTAGAATCATTGTTAACTACCCAAAATAACATCATATACACCAATTCCAACAATTATAACATACTACATCAAATCTCAAAACTCACATAATCTCATCTTCCATGAAATTCAAAGAAAAAAAATGAAAACTTACTAATTTTGGTGGAAATCACAAAAAATCCACTTGAAACTTGTTAAATTTCTTCAATTTATAGAGTATGGAAGAAGCAAAATCCTTGGTCTTCAAACTCCCATGGAAGCTACGTTCTTGAAGAAGAAGAATAAGAAGAAGAAGAAGAAGACTTTTAATATTATTTTCCTTTCATCTTTTTTTTAACCACACATATATATATATATATTAAAATAATTTAATATTTAATTATTTTTTTAATAAATTAAAAGTCCTAATTTCCCTCTTCCATTCAAAAATAATTTATTTTTGAATTATTTTATTAATTTTGAATTTATAAGATTTAATTACTAAAATACCCTTTTCTTTTAAAAAGTGTTGACTTTTATATATGTTATGTATATTTTGCATATATATCACATATATATTCTACTTTTTAATTTAAAATCCCTTCATTTTTCATTTAAAACCATTAATTTAATTTATCCTTTTAAATTATAATTTATTTTATCCAATTTTTCAAAAATTAGAAATTTTCAAAAAATTTTGAATGTTATACTTGTCACTTGAAATTTATTGTTGCTGAATAATTTTATAATAGTCTGAATAAATTATGGTTCCCATGACTCAAAATCCTATGATGGTCGAAGCCAATTAAATATGTAATAAACATATGAGGTGCATTTTTTGCTAACAACCACATGTCTAGCATAACCACTATCTTGTTAATTTATTATGAAATGGATATTTTATACATATAATGTTGTCATGATTGTGTTAAAGTGAATATAGTCTTTGTGAGGCCTTGTCGGAGAACCAATCTAGCCTGCTAAAAATGGAGCTGAAATACTCATTTGAGTTTGAACTCACACAAAACCACCTTATATGGTCTCCGCCCAGTCTAGTAAATACGGATTTGGAAATTGTGCCTTTTATTTTAAAAATGATGGCCTTAATTTAGAAAACCATTTTTGTTTAAGAGTCATTGCCTTAATTTATTTGGTTTTGGAAAAAAATTAAGGAAAAATCCATTTAGTTTGACTCCACTAAATAATTTTTATATTTAAGCCCAAAATGCACTAGTTTTGGATTCGTCACTATAGGTTCTAGATTAAGTTTTCAAATTTTAAGTAAAAGAAATTTCCCTTCAATGAATGACATTTAATAGGATGAATAGCAATTATAATGCATGTACAATCATAAGAATGACATCCATAAAACATTTAAACAAAGCAAATAAATAAGTAAATTACAATTCCAAAATGCCATACAAATGGAAGCTTTAACTTTAGCCATTATAGTTATTATATTAAGCACAAATCCCCAAAATAATAATGAATAAGTGAAGCAATAACTTAACCATAATAAAGATATTGCAACTCTAGAAGAGCAAAATTAAAGAAAGAAATAAAGCAGGACTAGAAACAAAAGAAAAGAAATAAAGAAAGGAAGATTAATTTTATGGCTTTTAAATAGGCCTACCACTTGGAGTTAGATTTCAAGATGTACCTACATACCCTTTAAATGGAAATCAGGGCCCTTAGAAGCTTATGTCTTTGGTTATAAAGGGCTTAGGTTAATTAATTAATCTAAGTTGTTTTGATTATTGAATTGAAAAGAAGAAGGGTCTAGGATTACCATTGAGATTTTCTTTTTGCTTTGCTTGATGAAAGGTTAAAGCATCTTGCAACTCCTTAATTCCACCTTTGAACTTCACTTGAGAAGGCTTGATGATCCTTGACTTAAATTGAATGGAAATATTTGGTGTTTATTTTATTCAAAAATAAAATAATAATTGGATTAATTAGAAAAAAAGAAAAGAAAAAAAGAAAAAATAACTCAAAAAAACTGCTTCCAAGTATTCAGGTGTCACATAGCGGAAAAAGAGTTGTTATTTATTAAAAAAAAAGAAAAAAATCTGAGAAAAGACAAAAAAAAAAAACTAGCAGCCTGGGTGCAGCAACTACTTAGGCCATGGGGCGACTGTTGCACAAGCTGTGTGACAGTAGTAGAAGCGCAAGGCTGCACTGGCCTGCAAATCCCATTTTCCACTAGCCACCTTTCTTGGCCCATTTTAGGATTGTCCAGAGTTTGATTCGAGTGATTTTAGTTGCAGTGGAACCATTATCGCTCGCTCTTCATTCCGGGTACAAATTAGGGGTTCATAGTCTTGTCTACATTAAAATCACACCTAGATAACATGATGGGCGATAGCCGATCGAATATGTAATAACCATATGAGGATCATTTTTAGCGATCATATATGACAATGTCCAGTATAACCATTGTCGTGTTGGTTTATTATGAAATGGATATTTTATACAAATAATGTTGTAACGACCTTGTCAAAGTGAACATGGTCTTGTCTGTATTAAAATTTTGCCTTCATAATATAATGGGCGAAAATCGATCGAACATGTAATAAACATATGAGGATCATTTTTTGCTATCGTACATGATAGTGTCCAATTTAACCTTTGTCGTGTTGGTTTATTATGAAATGGATATTTTATATATATAATAGTGTCATGACCATGTCAAAGTGAACATGGTCTTGTCTTCATCTATATCGTATCCATATTATTAAGATATTACAGTGGTATACCCTGATTGGACGTTCATGATTATTATGCATATTGATAAAGGCTTAAACTATCAATGTTGAACTATAAAAACAATAACATACAATCAAAATTTGCACAATTCAAAATAAGTAAATTGTAAAAATATTCAAATTATATACAATCAAATTTCCTTACAAAAATTATTGCTGACTTATTTCATATTAATTATAATAATATGTTATCGTACAATTAAAACCGAGGACACAATTAGTTAGATGATTCATTTCTTTTCATCTCCATGTGCAAGATGCCTTTATTTACATCCAGGATGCTAAAGGTGACCTTGTCGCCCTTTTGAACATTGAGGGATCTTTTAACTATTTTCCATCCCTTCTCTATTCCTAATATGTATCTTTAATTCATTTTGAAATGAACTACTAATTGCACTCTAAAGGACCATCCTTCACCGGTTTTGATTTTAAACCAGGTGTAGTTTTTGAAATTAGGCTCATCTAAAAAAAATATACAAAGATAGATGGAGGAATGCTTTACATGAGTTAATAAAAAACAAGTTAAAGTTGAATTATAACAAAGTGAACTCTATAATCAAAAGTGTTTTCAAATATTAACAACTTACCTCTCTACGTTCCCAATCTTCCTTTATGAGAACAACACTGAAACTCTTGATGAACAACATTATGGTTTCTAATTCGATATCACTTATATTGTGATTTTCTTCCTCATTAGTATTGTGGTTAGGACTAACAGAATTCCATGTATCATCACTTGACATTTTCACAGTTAATATAGAAATATTTCAAGAGTAGAAATGCTCGCCTTTAGGAAATTTTTGCCTTTGTTGAGAGTATTATGTTATCAATATATAGATATTATGGTCGTAATGAAAATTTATCACTTGGAAGATGTGTCGATCATGTGGAAAACATATACATCATGAACTTGAACAATGTGAACTGTTCACAAAAACCAAGTATTCATAATCATTTTGTTTGTGAATTGTCGTGTTGGACTAAATGTCATCGTGCTTGAATAATATAAATAAATACATGATCATACTTGATTAATATTTGTTATATATGTTTCGCATATACCATATTCATGTCCTTTAAATCAATATAATTCAATGAGTTATATGAGCCTTATTTGCTATTTATATAACATACACATGGCCATGTTTAAATCACACAATGTCATACTTGATTATTATGAGGTATATATAACATCTATATGATTTCTACATGGTGATGTTTATCTTATCCATTACCGTGTAATTGAGCATGACACGTTTGTATTAACATAAATCAATTTCGCTTGCTGTGATTTACACCTATGCCATCTATGTTAAAATTCTAGTTCGATAAATCAATTTTGTAGTAAAACTCAATAAAGAATGAAAGTATCAACAACCATATTTTTATGAGCCTCGCCTTTAACCAAAACATAAACATACATCAAATAGTAAATCATAAGTATCTACATAAACATAACATCAAACGAAAACATAAACATAAACAAAAAATTGATAAATAAACATAACATGATTAGAAACATTAAGCATGCCCTATTACAACATCTATTAATACCTTATTACTATGATTTTCTTCAACGAACACACTGGACATCACCAATTTTGACTACCCATATTCAATATCTGGCATTTTTCCTTGTCACATCCATATATAAGATGCTTGTGTTCAGTTTAGTCACTGTAAATGTCACTTCATCAGCTTTGCAAATATAAAGGGTCTTCCAAACTCTTTTCCATCCCTTCTTGATCCGTATTTTGATATCAACACATTTCTTATGAATAGAACATGTATTAGAACTCTAAATGATTATCTATGGGATTTGATTGTGTACCACTTGTGATCAAACCATTCCTGTAACACCTACATTTTTAATATATGTAAAAATAATTAATATGAGGGAACAACTTGGTGTGTTGAAAGGGTGATACATAATATATAACTAGATATACATAATACATATATTAAATACATAACTTATACACCATATATATATAATATATATACAAGATATACATAATGTATACACACATAGAAATATACATAAGTTGAAATAAATAAATAAAAATCAAAAGTAAGATGGAAATTATATTTTAGAAATACGGAAATTGATTGTTCAAGATGAGAATGTGAACATGTGATATAATATGTTGTGTTTGGTTATCTGCACAATTACTTATTCCAGAATATTAATTTTGGTACTGTCAAGTTGGCATGCCAATAATACATCATGACATTTTATATGTCTTTGGATAAGATACACTAGTATCATGTTGTTATTATACCTTTGGGTGAGACACACTAGTATTGGATACTTCGATGTTGAGGAGACGGCCTTCAGGTGAGAGTGATACACTGGTATCACATGACACTTGATCTTCAGTGTCAGACCTTTGGGTTGCAATAGGCCAAGTCAATCTTTCTAGAATGTGAATATTGTATAGGGATTTGTTGGGCCCAATGTGTGTGTGTTGATGTGTTATGTTAATATAATTTATGAGATTATAAATATTAATTGAGAATTGTATTGTTATTAGATCTAAATGCATTTTTATGCTATGAGAAGAAACATTTGTTTTTAAATATTTTATGTTACGAAAGTATGTACTACTAAGCTTTAAGCTTAGCACAATTAGTTTGTATCGCGCATGTGACATGGTAGATAAAGAAAGCCCTGGCGGATCTAAGCAGTTATAGGATTAAGGCTGTTAGTGAAGTGTGAGTCACTTGCCATGATACCCATATTGTCAGTGCCACTCTGCATTGCATGTATATAGTTTTGCTCTAATGTTTTTTTTTTATTAGTATACTATAAACCTTTTCTAAATATGTTTAAATTACAGAGCTTGTAATATTTTGTAATATATATATATATATATATGTACATTGTTTATGTTTGCTAAATGTTTGGATATGTATTGGAGAAACGGTGGATTTGTGAAACTATGAATTGGAAGTGTATTTTCTAATGCATGTTTGTTTTATTAGTTTTTGTCCTCAAATTGTTATTTATTTATTATGATAATTATTGTTTTCTTCATGCATTTTGGTATTTTTAATCTGTTTATTTAGTGATTTTAGCATTTTTAGAACTCTAGGAAGTTTGGAAGAAAAAAGAGAAAAAGTGAAGGAAAGAAGAACAAAGAGAAGAATTGAAGTACCAACTACACAGCTTGTGTATTTTTACACAGCCAGTGTACTCCTCTGCCTTAATTTATCCCAGCACCCAAATACACAGCTTGTCTAAATTCACACAGCTTGTGTATATTTACACAGCTTGTGCAAATTTTTAGCCAAGGGATTTGTATAAATAGATAAGATTAGGGCAAGAGGAGGGGGGATATACTTTTTCAGTCGTTCTTTATTTTTCTCTGGAACATTTTTCTCTGAAAAAAGAAAACTATCAAAGATTGATTTCACTTTCATTCAAACACTCTATATCAAATTAGTTCCAACCATTACGTTATTCTTTTAGCAAAAATCTGAGCAAGAGATTCTTCAGAAGCCAAAGGATAATTGTAATTGGGTTTTGTTCTTTAACTCTATTTCTTAAGTTTTATTGAAATTTTATTTATGAATTCTCTAATGTCTAAATTAATTTCTTTGAATTTTAATGTGATGAATTTGTTTGATAGTATTACTATGAACTAATTTGATCTAGTCTAGGGTTTGTATGAATCTAATATGATTGTATGAAATGGTTATTTCTCTTAATTGATTTATTTCTTTTATCCTTAATTGAATGGATTAATGTTAATATATAATTGATTGGCCACCAATTATGTATTTTAGGTATTTAGATGAAGGATTGAGAAATGAAATCTAATACCAGAATAATTTAATTAGGGACTTGGTGAATTAGAAATATAAACCTAAGGAAAAGATCATTTTGATTGTTGTAAGATTATTTGAAAAAGGTTTGAATGCGAGAGCTTATTTTCTTAATTTGATTAATTAAGTTGCTTGATATCTGATCTTTGAAATTAAATCAGTTGAGAGCAATAGCCGTTCATACACATAAATTAGTAGAGAAGTGCAAGCCCTAGGCTTTTCTATTAAGTGAATCAATATATTTGTTCAGTTTTCTTTCATTGTTATAAATTCAATTCCTTGTTGTTTTCGTTAGTTGTTCAGCAATTTAATTTTATAAATCAAAGACTATTAATTGATAATTTGTTTATTACAATTTGATAAATAATTAGCTTATCTAGCTTCCTTGTGAGACGACCTTGAGGTGTTCACCGAAATACTACAGCAGCCTCGTATACTTGCGAGTGTAGCTTTAGTAGTGTTTATTAGAGCGCAACAAATTTTTGGCGCCGCTGCCAGGGAAAGCTAATTAGCGTAATTGTTTATTAGTCATATATATATTTTAAATTATTTTTCATTGTTTATATTTTATTTTATTTTATTTTTGCTTTAAATAATTCCTTCTTTCAGAAATTTTTTTGTATGCAAGGTAGGAGATCACTCGGAGGAGAGCTTTGCCTATTTATTTCAGAAATTCAAAGAGTGAAAAGGAGTAGAGAAGAGTTTGAATTGTATACCGGGTTTGATACAGAGGAGGAAATTTCTGATTTTAAGTCGGATACTGCGCAATCTACCAATATGGGAGACGATAGGCAAAGAACTATGAAGAATTTTGCTAGACCTGTCATTTAGACTACCACCACATGTATAGGATTGACAGATGCAGCAAGAAATTACAAGTTGAAGAATATCTATTATAACATGCTACCATCTTTCTATGGAGTTCCGAATGAGGATCCTCTGAATTTTATCCGGGATTTCTACTCCACCCTCAACACATTTCCATTGGGAGGACTAACAGAAGACCAGTTGAGGATGAGGTATTTTTCATACACATTAAAGGATAGGGCAAAAAGTTGGCTTATGATGTTGCCTGAAAATTCTTTGACAACTTGGGAGCAAGTATATAACAAGTTTATGGGCAAATTTTACTCACATCAAAAGACAGCTGAATTAAGAGGAAAAATAGTTATATTTGCTCAATTGGATGGAGAGCCATTTCATGAGGCTTGGGACAGATTTAAGATGTTGTTAATCCAGTGTCCACACCATCATTACCCACTTCAACTGCTGAATCAGTTTTTCTACAATGGTCTAACTCAGCAATTTTAGAATACTGTTGATAATGCAGCTGGGGGAGCTATGGGAGAAAAGACAGCAGAAGTGACTTATGATATCTTCGAAATGTTGGGAGCTAATTTCCAACAAAAAAGTGTAAGAGGAAGAAGTAAAGGGGTAAATCAAGTGGAAGCCAATAGTGAGATGGTCAATCAGATAACTGAATTGACAAGACAAGTGCAGATGCTGAACATAAAGAACAATGTTTTTCATCCACTCAAGAAGTGTGTGAAATTTGTGGAACTTTTGGGCATAGAGCAAATATATGCCCCTCTGCGTGCGAGTCTTATGGAAATGAGGCTGAGCAAGTTAACGCTATGGAGGGATATCAACCAAGGGTCCGGAATGATCCTTTCTCAAACACTTACAATCCTTGTTGGCAGAATCATCCAAACTTTTCATGGTCAACAAATAATTCCCAACAACCTTTCTATTTGTTCCAAAGACAAAATCAACCGCTAGGGCAATCTTCAAATCAAGGGCAACCTAAGAGATACAGTTTGGAGGATAGTTTACATGTTTTTATCCAAGCCAGTACCAAGAATCAAGAGATGAATAACAAAGGGTTGGATTCATTAGAAGCGTCTTTCAAGAAAGTGGAGACCCAAGTGGGACAACTTGTACAACATATGCAGATTCAACAGAAAGGAAAATTTCTGAGTCAACCTGAGCAAGCACAAGCAGTGACTATTCTTAGAAGTGGCAAGGTAATAAATAATGGTGTTGGAAATAATTCTGTGAATGCAGGTGATCAAGAAAACGAAAAAGAAGGAGAACCAGAGGACAAGGGTAATGGAGAAAAATCAATGGAGCAATCTCCTTTAGCAGATTTACACAAGGCAAGTAATTTTTACCGACCACCTATACCATTCCCCGGCAGATTGAAGAATGACAAACAAGATAAGCAATTTTCAGACATCTTCAACATGCTATCTAAGGTAAGTATTAACTTACCTCTACTTGAAGCAATAAAAAATATGCCGACTTATGCCAAATTCTTCAAGGAATTGAACACCAAGAAAAAGAGGTATGAGCCAAATGAAAAAGTGATAGTATCAGAGGTAGCCAGTGTTGTTTTGCAACATAAACTACCTCCGAAGCTAAAGGATCCTGGCAGCTTCGTAATTAAAATTACTATAGGTAATGGAAAGGGGACTGATGGCATGTGTGATTTAGGAGCCGGTGTTAATTTGATACCTTACTCTGTGTATCTTGAATTAGAACTTAGAGAACTTAAACCTACTAAAATGGTCTTGCAATTAGCTGACAGATCTCTTAGATTCTCGAAAGGAATTATAGAAGATGTGTTAGTTAAGGTTGGTGGGTTGATAGTGCCCGTGGATTTTATAGTCCTTGACATGGGAGGAGATAACCCTACACCATTTGCACACACTATTCTACTTGGTAGGCCTTTTATGGCTACGACCAATACCTTGATTGATGTTTAAAATGGTAAATTGTCAATGACTGTCTTGGAACAAACGGTTGTATTTTCTATTTTTAACACTTCTCATATTCCTACAACTGCATTATATGAGAATTGCTCTTTAATTGATTGTATTGACGCAGTTGTTTCAGATGTTTTCTTACAAACAGGTTCTTCGGATAAATTGGAGCTGGCACTGACCTTAGATCGTAACTTGGATATTTTTTACTCAGAAGTAGCCAATTGCCTTGATATATTAGAAAGTGCCGAAATAGAGAAATTTAAAGAGGAACCATCATTCGAACTCCCCTCCATCCAAAAAGAAGAGAATAATCCTTCACTTAAGTCAGAGCTAAAAGAGTTGCCTAAAAACCTGAAATATGTGTTTTTAGGAGATCACAACACCTTACCTGTGATAATTTCTAGTGAACTCGGTGAAAGGGAAGAGATGAGGTTGGTGAGTGAATTAAAAAGATTGAAAAGAGCTATAGGATGGGGGTTGAGTGATATTAAAGGTATTAGCCCTTCAATGTGCATGCATAGAATTATCTTAGAAGAGGGAGCTAAACCTGTAAGAGAGACCCAAAGGTGCCTTAACCCAAACATGAGTGAAGTGGTTAAGAAGGAAGTGCTTAAATTGCTTGATGAAGGAGTGATATACCCGATAGCCAATAGTGAGTGGGTTAGCCCAGTACATGTAGTGCCTAAGAAATCAGGAATCATTGTGGTAAAAAATGAAAAGAATGAATTGATTCCTACTAGGACTGCCACTGGATGGAGAATGTGTATAGACTATAGGAAGTTAAATAATGCCTCAAAGAAAGATCATTTTCCTCTTCCTTTTATTGATCAAATGCAGGATAAACTTTCTGGACACTCTCACTATTGCTTTTTGGATGGACTTTCAGGTTATTATCAAGTGGTGATAGCACCAGAAGATCAATCCAAGACCACTTTTACTTGCCCTTTTGGGACTTTTGCATTTCGGCGTATGCCCTTTGGCTTGTGCAATGCACCTGTAACTTTTCAGAGATACATGATGTCTATTTTCACGGACATGATAGATGACTTTATTGCGGTATTTGTGGACGATTTTTTTGTTTTTGGTGGCTCTTTTGATAATTGCCTCAGTAAACTTGTTCTTGTGCTTGAAAGGTGTATTGAATGTAATCTCACTTTGAGTTGGGAAAAAAGTCATTTCATGGTTACTCACGGTATTGTATTATGCCATATTGTGTTTAGTAAAGGGATTGAGGTGGATAAAGCTAAGGTAGAGTTGATTGCTAAGTTACCCCCACCTACCTCTGTTAAGGGAATAAGAAGCTTTCGAGGTTTATTAAAGATTTTTCTAAAATAAGCCAACCATTGTGTCATTTGCTTGGAAAAGATGTTCCATTTGTATTTACTGCACAATGTATGCGAGCTTTCAATTTCCTTAAGGAAAAATTGACCAGCGCACCGGCAATTGTAGCTCCTGTTTGGTCCTTACCTTTTGAAATTATGTGTGATGCATCCAACCATACAGTAGGAGCTGTCCTTGGGCAAAGGGTTGAAAAATTTTTAAGAGTGATTTATTACGCTAGCTTGACCCTAAGTAGCACACAAGTTAATTACACAACAATTGAAAAAGAAATGTTAGCTGTTGTTTTTGCCCTAGATAAGTTTAGTGCATATTTGATTGGGTCTAAAATTATTGTGCATTCAGATCACGCAGCTTTAAAATATCTTTTGACTAAACAACATGCTAAACCTCGTTTAATTAGATGGGTGCTATTATTGCAAGAATTTGATTTTCAAATTAAAGATACTAAGGGAAGTGAAAATGTTGTAGCTGATCATTTATCTAGGTTACCTTCCTTTGATGAAAATCTTGCATCTGATAGTGTTCATAGAAATCTAGAAGCATTTCCTGATGAGCAGTTGTTTGCGGTAATGAATTCACCATGGTTTGCAGATATTGCTAACTATCTTACTTGTGGTCTTTTGCATTCTGACATGTCATTTCAGGAAAGAAAAGGTTTTTGCACATGAGTAAATTCTATTTTTGGGATGAACCTTACCTATTCCGGATATGCAAAGATGAGATAGTTCGTAGGTGTGTACCTGAGGAAGAACAACTTAGTGTTCTTCAATTTTGTCATGACCTTCACTGCAGTGGTCATTTTGGAGTGAGAAAGACTGCCGAAAAAGTGCTTCAAAGTGGATTTTATTGGCCTACTCTATTCAAAGATGCTCAAGAATATTGTAAGCATTGCAACCGCTGTCAAAGAGTAGGTAATATTGGAAGGAGGAATGAAATGCCCCTTCAATCTTATATTGTAGTTGAACTGTTTGATGTTTAGGGAATAGACTTCATGGGTCCTTTTCCCAAATCTTTTGGTTATGAATACATATTGGTTGCTGTTGATTATGTTTCAAAATGGGTGGAGGCAATCCCCACCCGAACTAATGATGCTAATGTGGTTGTTAAATTTGTGAAGTAATACATTCTTATCAGATTTGGCACGCCAAGAGTGATAGTCAGTGATGGGGGAAGTCATTTCTGTAACAAACTTTTTGAGAAGTTAATGCATAAGATGGGTGTAAAACACAAAGTGGCGATCCCATACAATCCACGGACTTCAGGACAAGTTGAGACATTCAACAAGCAAATCAAAGGAATTTTGGAAAAAATAGTCAACTCATCAAGGAAGGATTGGGCAAGTAGATTGAATGACACATTGTGGGCATATCGAACTGCTTTCAAGACTCCCTTGGGTATGAGTCCATACCGATTAGTTTTCGGTAAGGCTTGTCATTTACCAGTGGAGTTAGAGCATAAGGCGTATTGGGCAATTAAGACTCTGAATTTAGATTTGGACAAGGCAAAGAGAGAACGTTTTTTACAAATTTTGGAGTAAGATGAACTAAGGAACGAGACATATGAGAGTTCGAGGATTTATAAGGACCATACTAAAGCACTTCATGACCGAATTTTCGTACGAAAGACATTGAGCCCAGGAATGAAGGTCTTGCTTTTCAATTCTCGTCTCCGACTATTTCCAGGAAAACTCAAGTCTCGATGGAGCAGCCCTTTCGAGATAACTCAAGTATATTCTTTCGGTACTATAGAATTACTTAACTTTCGAACGAATGAAACTTTTAAAGTAAATGGGCAGAGAGTTAAACCATATAATAAGGGGTTCCAAGAAGTAAGGATTGTCGATAGTACTTTGATCTACGATCCTTAATTCTTGCAGTAACGTCCAGCTAAGACAACGTTAAAGAAGCGCTCGATGGGAGGCACCCCATTGTTATCATTTTTATCATTTTAGTTTAGTATCTTCAGTTTATTTATTTATTTTCCCTTCTATTTTTCTTTAAGGCTTGATGGTTTGGATATTGGAAGTGTTTTTATTCTTGCAAAAAATAGGCCAGAACCATTGAGTTTAATTGAGAAAAGGAGGCCAGGCATAACACTACACGGTCAGCAATAAAAAATATACACAGTCGTGCTCCATTCCAACCATGGCCGTGTATTTTCTTGAAGTTGGGGCAGTAAAATCCACGGCCAAGCCACCAAAACCCTGTAATATCCTCATATATGCCTTAAAAGTTTTGATTATGTTGTTGATGTTGTGGTTAGTGTTGTTGTTGTTATATATTGGATTGTATATATGTGTTAAATTGTAAGAGAAAAGAAATGGAAAGAGAATGTATATGTATATGTGTTTTGGAGAAGAAATTTAGGGTTTAGAGACAAGTTTATATGTTGGGTATATGATGATATATATAACATATAAATTGGTCAAAGGGAGAGTCAATGCAAGAGGATATTTTTATGTGGCATGTGAAATTACTTAATTGGGCACATATGAGACAAAAGGGTAGTTAAATGGTGAAGGGTGTTTTAGTAATTGCAAGGTTAAAAACTCTTGGTGGATATAAGAAGCAAAATTTGACTTTTGCTCTTCATCTTTTCCTCTTCTCATTTGTGTGTGGCCGGCTCTTCCTTAGACAAAAGGGAAAGAGAAGTGTTCTTGAGGCAAGAAGCAAATTGAAGAAGAAATCAAAGGTTGTGACAAGAGATTTGTGGAATTTCTTCATTTTAGGTAAGAATTCTTTTGTTTCCCTTTGTCAATTTTGAAGTTGTGTCTAAATAAAATTGTGATTGGTTGATGTGATGATTTGGTGTGTTTGATATGTGTTTATAAGTGTTTAAAGTGATTGTAAGTTAAAAGATGGAATTGGTGTTGGTTTGGTTGTGAATATGGTTAGATATATGGAGGTTGATTGTGGAAGATCAAGTGGGAAGTTGGTTTTAGGGTTTTGGTATTGGTGAATGTTTTAATGTAATGGTTATGTGTTGTTTAAGTGGTTAATGTGATGAATATGTATGATATGTGTTAATAACATTGATTAGAATCAATTGAATGAAGTTATTATTGTTGCAAAAGGGTGTGAAAATGCATTTTGGAAGAGTGTTGGTTTTGATTAGGGTTGTGTTTTTGAGTAACACGGCTGGAATCAAGGAGAGACACGGCCAAGACTTGAGAAATTTGGGTGACACGGCCAAGTTGGAAGGATCTTGGCCGTGTTGGACAAGTTTTGGGGTGACACGGCCACTGGCTTGGCCGTGTCCCTTGAAGGTGTTTGCTACTGTCTATTTTTGGATGAGAGACACGGCCGTGTCCCTTGCCCGTGTCTGCCTCGGGAGTTTTTGAGGTTGAGTGACACGGCCACAAGCTTGGCCGTGTCCCTCAAGTGGGCTGCCCGTGTCCCTCAAATGTAATGGTTATTGTTTTTATTCTTTGTTCTTTTAGCATGGCTTTGATTCTTTAAAGGTATTATGGTACCTAAACCTAAACATAAACACTTTAAACATGTCTAAAACAAAGAATGCCCTAATCAAATGTATGTGGATGATTCTAAACCTATGTATAATGATCTTTGGATTAGGTTTTGAAGAGATTGTGTTGCATTAACCTATATGTTGAGAATTCTTGGAAGAGGAAATGTATGGAGGAATGGGAATAGTTCTTGAGGTAAGTACCAATACATATGATTGTATTTAATTACATAATTTGAGGCTTAACACATTTGTTTGCAAATGTGTTAAGTGATTTATTATATTGTTAATATAATTGGACTAAGGTGATGATTGAATGATGTGAAGGATGTGAAGAGCATTAACAAGGTAAGCATAAACCCTATTTGATTGTATATCCTTATATGTCTTTGAACATTAACACATTGGGATGAAAGTGTTAAATAAGCTATTATATTGTGAATGTAAATGAAGAATGTATATTACTATATATATATATATAAAGGATGAAATATGAAATGGAAAAGGTAGGAAGATATGAGGATCATTCTTAAGGTATGTGCAATTTGTTATGATAAATGCTCTAGTAATGAATGATGTTAATGTGTTTTGAGAAAAGAGAAAATGTTATGTTATATGCATTGTGAATCTTGTGTATGGCAATGTATTATATGAATAATATATTTTGAAATGTTATATCAATGATGTTATATGTATCATATGGATTGAGATATGATATGTAGTGAAGCCATTGTAATTGGCCATGATGATTCAAATGTGAGATGAAGCCATTGTGATTGGCTATGATGATCCAATTGAAAGAAATAAGGCATGTTTGCCTAGATGATAATGAGCATTGAGATTGAAATTGATAATGAAACAATAAGTGAAATATGTGTTTAATGTGTTATTCAGTCTTCAGAGTTCTGGGTTTGGAGGCATGCCTATAAAATGAAAAAGGTAACAGTCTTGCCGGGTTGAGGATCTCTTCAAATTGAGTTGAATTGAGGTCCAAGAGACTGGGTCTGTTACACTATGAGAATTGTGAATATGAAATATATGATTGGTAACAGTCTTGCCGAGTTGAGGATCTCCTCATGATGAGTTGATGGTCCAAGAGACTGGGTCTGTTACACTATCCATGGATAGAAATATTGATATATGATGCCTACGGGCTTGATGATTATGATTATAGACCAAAGCAGTAACTCTGAACTCTGAATAACATAGTGGTGTCTGTTGGGCCCGAGTCTGTCTTTGTTGTCAATGTGATATACAAATGTTGAAAGAAATGGATAATGAAATCTTTGGTATACTTCATTGGACATGTGATTGATGATATGTAATATGTGTGTTGAAATATTGATTATGAGCACTAATGATGAATCATTAATGGTGAATTGTGAATAAAGAAATGTTATGATTGGTATGATGTATAATGTGTGTACTAGCATTGATTGTGAATTCAATTGATGAATTGTGGTTGATGACAATGATTGTCTTAATTGGAAATGTGACTTATGGTTAGTTATGATGTATAATGTGTGTATTGAGATGTTGATTGTGAATATTAGTGATGGGTTGGAATTGGTAGAAATGTTATGTATATATATGTGTATAAGATATGAAATTAGTTGAAAGATATGAAAGGTGCAAATGAAAAGGGATAAACTTAATAAGAACTAAAAGTATATGGAATTGATATATCTTTATATGTTAGTATTTCCATGATATATGTTTGTATTTTATATTTATACTACTAAGCTTTCGAGCTTAGCGCGGATGTATTATCGCGCAGGTAGCTTGGTGGAAGATATGAAGTCTTTTGGTATGCCACGAGAAGAGTAAGATTTTGTCGAGACCAACTAGAGGGTAATGCATACATGTATCCACTTTAAGTATGTTATATTATATGTATAAATGAAGTTTTGATAAAGACAATGATTTTGTAAGTGTTCTTTAAATTGA
Source organism: Garcia nutans (assembly GCA_947685225.1). Lineage (NCBI taxonomy): Eukaryota > Viridiplantae > Streptophyta > Magnoliopsida > Malpighiales > Euphorbiaceae > Garcia > Garcia nutans. The sequence continues at coordinate 54,728,076 of CANTUV010000007.1, forward strand.
CCTATTATGGTTTGAATTTTGTTACAGGTTTTAAAAAGTAAAAAGAAAAGTGGCATCCTTATACTTTATATACTTACTGTATGTATACTAGGTATATGTATAGTACTTATATACGGTATCGGGGTGTTACAAACCCACAGCCGTGTCTCCTCACCCTTAAAGCCGTGCGTTTTCACCCTTCTGGGCAGAACAATCCACGGCCAGCCACCAAAGCCCCACGGCCGTGTATTTCTTCCCATCTGGCCGTGTGACTTGCTATTTTAAACAGCAAGATACACGGCCTGCTCCTCAAAGTACACGACCATGTATCCTCTCACCTGAAGCCGTGCACCCTTTCAGTTCTCCATTAAAAAAAATGGCTCTTTAACTTCCTTTTAAACTTCTATTCCATCTCCAACTCTTTAAAAACCCCAAATCCTTTCACTTTCTCTATAAAAACAGCTTCTTAACTTTCTTTTCAACTTCTAACTCTTCTCCAACTTTTCAAAACCCCAAATCTTTGTTTCATCAACATGGTTAAAACCAAGAATGCTTCAATGAACAGGAAAAGTGTCCCTCCTTCGAATCCCATTCGTTGTTCATCATCCTCTTGGCCTTCAACGAGTCAAGCGGGTCCATCTTCACCTCACGGGCTAAGATACACTGTTTCGATGAACTGGGAATGCTATCCCAACAGGTATCTTTCTTATTCTGCCATGGATAAGTTAGGGATTAGAGATGCATGTCATAGATATTTTGCTGCTATTGGTTGAGAGAGATTTGCATCTTTGAAACCCCCACAATTTGAACCCTTGGTTTTTGAATTCCTTGACTCATTGTCTATAGAGAAAGAACTAGGTTTCAAAACACCTCTTTCCATGAAATTCAAGTTGCTAGGAAAGAATTTCACTTTAACCATCCGGGAATTGAACGATATATTTGGATTTGCTAATGATGGTTTGCGTAGAATTCCTAGGGATTGGAATGATGTAAGTGCCTAGACTAGCCTCTCTGTTGTGGGGGCTGGGAATTATAATGCTAGCATTTCAAAGGCTTCTTTATTTGCTGATCCCGCCTTGAGATACATCCATAGATTCATGTCGTCTACTGTGTACGGCAAACATCAAAGTACTGGCACCGTTTCACGAAATGAACTATTTTTCCTTTGGTGCATGTTAAGAGGAAGAAGAGTTAGCACATGCCATTTATTGGCTAATCATTTGGATTTTATGGCCAATAAAAATATGGGTAAACTTTGTGTGGGAGGAATTGTTACTGCTATCCTTATAGGGGTTGAACCGAGCTTTAATCCAGAAACCTGTAATCTTAAGAGGATTGAGGGAGATTATTTCCTAGATATTCAGGTTTTAAAAAGAATGAAATTGATTACAAAGGTAGGAGATAGATATGTTTTGGGTGAAGAAGAGAGGCCTGCACAACCTAAATAGACTTATAATAGGCCTTATCCAAAGCGGCCTAGAGTGGAAGGTGCACCTCAAGAAAGTCAAGCCAAAGCTGGACCTTCTAGCCATCAAGCTTTCCAGGGTCCTACTCCACCAACAACGCTAGAGATCATGGCTCGAATTGATGCTCTCGAGCAAAGAGTTATAGATGGTCACAATGAGCTCCGTGACCATTTTGACCGTAATCATTCGGAGGTCCTTCGCCAAATTGAGTTGTTACAGGTTTCCTTGTCCCAATTGTTAAGTTTGCATCAAGGAGGGCCATCCAGTTCCAACTTTCCTTGATCGCATGTTTATGCTGAAGTCGCTGGTATTTATTTTTATTTTTTTTGTTTTTATTAGTATGTGAAGTTTCTAACCTTTTTATTAGTATTTGCTTTAGTTGTTTTCTTTCATGTTGATTATCTGTTCATAACGAAAAGCTTAATGGATTTTTTGTATGAAAGCTCCACTATGCGTGACATAAAAGAGGTTCCTTCTATCTTTTCTTTTGTTTACATTGAGGACAATGTAACTTATAAGTGTGTGGTAATTTTTAAGCTCTTCTTTAATTTTTGTTTTGATTTTTTTGTGAGTTATATTGTGTGTTTTTCATGGCATAATTGTTGGAAACTTATTAACTTTTCTATAATTCTAGCATTACATTTGAGCCTTTAGTATCAGCATAGAGATTAGCATTTGAATTCATTCAGGATCAATTTTCACGTTCTGTAATTCATGACATATAAATCTCTGAGAACCCACCCTTTGTGAGTTTTGAGCCTCATAGATTGAATATTATTGTCAACAGATTTTCTTTTCTTAAGTGTGCACCTTCATGATTTTGTATCTCTAGAGCTTGCTTTTGCATACTAATTGAACTCACATTATGATTTCATCTCAAGTTTTAAAATGATGAAGGCAAATTAGGATTATCCCGTTTAGCTTAAAAAGACCTCCCTTAATTATGAATTCCTTAGTGAGCCAAGTTGAGCATTTGACCTTTTCTTGATTGATCAACACAATTCACAACTCATCATTTTTCTATTATTATCATACCTTCATTAAGGAATGGAGTTTCTTATGATATGACAATAGGAGTGGTTTAATTGATAAGTATGGGGTAAACACATAAATAAAATAAAATAAAATAGTATTGTTTTAGTAAGATTTGGGGCTGAAATGCATACTTTGCATATTTTATTTGACCAAGAGTCGATTAGTCTTTTCTTATACATTTGAGCTAGATGTTCAATGCATTTTTATATTTTGTATATATATATATATAAATAAAAATAAAAATAAAAAGAGAAGATATATATATACAAAATTCATATATTTTCTAGCATTAGTCATCAAAAAGGAATTTCGACTCATTTACTTTTCTTTAAGTATGCAAATATTTGAGACTATCAAGGGTTGGTGAATATGTCATTTGAGGGAGTTACGAGTTTCTACGTAAGATTATTGTCTAATTTAGATGCTCTATTTCTTAATGTTCCAACTTAAATGTCTTTTCTCACACCTTCACCTTAGCCCCATTACATCCAAAAGAAAAGACCTTCGGATTATTTCTTGAGAAAAATCAGTGAGAGAGATTGGATAATTAAGCAAGTTTATGGCAGTATGCAATCATGATAGGTTTGAGTGAATTAACCTTTGAAATTGAGAGAAACACTTAGATGAGAGATGAGATTTGTTATGTCTGAATTAATGAATGAGTTAAGAAAATCTTGATTGAAGTAAATTGCGTTTATTTATTGTTGAGTATTAAAGGATTTCATCTTATATACTTGAATTATAGTTAAGGTTAATTGAGTTTTTAATTTGTGCCATGTAAAACTGCTTGAGGACAAGCAAAGTTTTAAATGTGGGGTAGTTGTTTTATTATTTTTTATCCTCAAATTGCTATTTATTTATTATGATAATTATTGTTTTCTTCATACATTTTGGTAGTTTTAATCTGTTTATTTAGTAATTTCAGCAATTTTAGAACTCAATGAAGTTTGGAAGAAAAAAGAGCAAAAGTGAAGGAAAGAAGAACAAAGAGAAGAATTGAAGTACCAACTACACAGCTTGTGCATTTTACACAGCTTGTGTACTCCTTTGCCTTAATTTATCCCAGCACCCAAATACACAACTTATGTAAATTCACACAGCTTGTGTATATTTACACAGCTTGTGTATTTTTACACAACTTGTGCAAATTTTTAGCCAAGGGATTTGTATAAATAGATAAGATTAGGGCAAGAGGAGGGGGGATATACTTTTTCAGCCGTTCTTTATTTTTCTCTAGAACATTTTTCTCTGAAATAAGAAAACTATCAAAGATTGATTTTACTTTCATTCAAACACTCTAGATCAAATTAGTTCTAGCCATTACGTTATTCTTTTAGCAAAAATCTGAGCAAGAGATTCTTCAGAAGCCAAAGGATAATTGTAATTGGGTTTTGTTCTTTAACTCTATTTCTTAAGTTTTATTGAAATTTTATTTATGAATTCTCTAATGTCTAAATTAATTTCTTTGAATTTTAATGAGATGAATTTGTTTGATAGCATTACTATGAACTAATTTGATCTAGTCTAGGGTTTGTATGAATCTACTATGATTGTATGTAATGGTTATTTCTGTTAATTGATTTATTTATTTTATCCTTAATTGAATGGATTAATATTAATATATAATTGATTGGTCACCAATTATGTGTTTTAGGTATTTAGATGAAGGATTGAGAAATGAAATCTAATACCGGAATAATTTAATTAGGGACTTAGGTGAATTAGAAATATAAACCTAAGGAAAAGATCATTTTGATTGTTTGTGAACACTCGAATTTTGAGGCTCGGAAGGCCAATTTTCTCAGACCAGGCCGGACCGGGGGACAACGGTAAAAGTCCACCGAAAGTATGTCTTCATGGTGCTTGAAATGTCTGGTGCGACGCAAGGATCATGGATATGGTCTCGGAATAATTTTTGGAGGCCCATGGCTCCCGGAAAGTCAGTTTTAGCAGAAGTAGCGCGAGTCGCGGTGGGTCAGGACAGCGGCCCGGCCGCTGTGGGGACGGCGGCCGGCCGCCGTTCACGGCAGCCCAGCCGCCGTTGCTGGCGGCTCGGTCGCCGTAGCCGGCGGCCCGGCCGCCGTGCAGCCCGATTTTGCCTATAAATAGGCTTCAGATTTTCAAAAAAGGGAGACTTTTGGACTTCCTACGCCCAGATGCTGACGAAATTTTTATGCTTAAGAATTTCTAATTTTGTGTTGTAGAAAGCAAGAATCATACTCAAAAATGTAAGGAAACAAGATCTGGAACTTATAAGTGGAAAAATTCTAATCAAGGTATCTTTGGTCAATTCGAGCATATCATAAGCATTCTAATCTTCTTCTTAATTTCTTTTCGGTCAAAGACCTAATCTTTTTAAGTCTGAGGGCCTAATGGACTAATCAATCACCCTTTCGGCATTAAGCCGTAAATAAAATCAACCTTTTTTTTTTGCACGGAGCCTAAATTGCATCTCTTTGGTACTAAGTACCTAAACAGCACTATTAAAATGAACTTTTGGCATGAAGCCTAAATCGAACTCTTTTGGTACTAAGTACCCGAAATTATACAATTTTTGCACTAAGTGCTAAAACTCACAACTCTGACAAAATGCCTGAAAAATGCATGAAGCATACACACACACGCGCATGAAGCATAATTTTTATCGCCTTTAAATAGGCTTTTCCGAACTACATGGGCTTTGATCTCCCATTCAAACGGGAGTATGTAGGCATATTTGGGATTCATCCCAAATAGCAAGTCCACAACCTACCAACAATCAGTCCTTTTTTTCTTTTTTTTCTTCATCCTTTTTATATTTACTTCTTTTTATTGTCAAGTTAGTCAAATGCATGACATAGTCCCCGAATCCTCCTTGGGTTCGCAGACTAGAAACCTTTACATTGGACAAGTTATTGGAGTCAAACAAGGGTTTTCTTAGTTTTTCCCTTCGAACAGAATAAACTGAGTGGCGACTCCCGACAACGAGTGAACTTTCGCCCGGATCCTTTTCGGGCGGAAAACCGAGGTTCACAATTTGGCGACTCCACTGGGGAACATAAAAATGATTTATGTTATCCTAGTGGACTACTATTGTTTATTTGACTAACTGGCCCTTCTTTAGGGTATTTTTATTTATTTTGGCAGGGTACCTTAGCATTGGTTGTCTTTTCTTTAAAGACATTAGTACTGAAAATTGAAAAAAATATATCTTCCTGGGGACCATAAAAAAAATAATAATAAATAAAATAATGGCTATATATTACAAAAAAAATAATAAAAAATGATAATAATAATGATTTATGGAATTATAGTAGACTGTTATTATTATTCGTTTAACTGATTTGCCCTTCTTTAGGGTATTTTTATTCATTTTGCAGGGTACCCTAGCATTATATATCCTTTCTTTAAGGATGTTGGATTGAAAGTTGACAAAAGGAATCTTTTTCCTTTAATGGTCCCTTATTTGATAAATTGTGCATTTGTTTTGTCATTCAGAGAATCTTTTTCTCTTGCATATATGGGGGAATCCTTTTCCTCCATTGCATAAAAAATTATTTTCAAATGAATTTCTTCTCTTTCTGTTCAAAGTTCTGAGTCTGGATAGCAAGTAGCGCTGACCGGCAGGTCTCCTTGATTATGCCGGCGGACAGCCAAATTGTCCTCCCTGTTGTCGCAAACTATTCCAATCCTTTTGGAGTGGCCTATGAGTAATCGTACTGTTGGACCCACGCGAAACTCCTTGTTTCACATGTGGTTAGGTATATCTTACTCAAGACTCAAGGGTCCCTATGATAAGCCGATTCTCTATTTTCACATAACAATAGAACCTTCCCTTAGGTTGTATGTACCCAATGATAGTGCCGCATTCCATTAAAATGAATTGTGAAGTGATGAGGTGCATTCATGCAACATAACAACATTGTTTTGGGAGAAAATTTTGATGTACATAAGTGGACCAAGAGTTTTCCTACCCTACACACCACCCTGATCTCTTGCCCTTAACCTTTGCAGGTACCCACTGTCCGTGTGCCTTCACCTACACCAGACACACCAATACCAACTGTGCTATCCCCTACAAATTCTACAACCCCAACTTCACCAACTGCTCCAATTACTGAAATGGCCACAATTGAACAGATTAAGGCTTTGCTGGATGGTCAGGTTAAGGAAATTGAAGCTAGAATGCAAGAAAAAATTGATGAAGCTTTAGCCGCCCAAAGGGTAGCCATCCTGGCTGAATTAGAAGGAGCACCAAAGACAGTCCCTATTCCTGGAAATTTGGGAAAGGAACCCATTGTGGGACAAACTAGTACCCCCGTGACTGCTCAGATTAATACCCCTGTCATCAATTTGGAGGATCCACCCTCCAAGAATGAAACAGATGAACTGAAAAGGAAACTTGAATTGCTTGAGAGGTCAATCACTGCTATGAAAACTCACAAAGAGGTGGTAGACATGGATTCCTTATCCTTGTTTCCCCAAGCTAGATTGCCTCCAAAATTCAAGATGCCTGGGATGGACAGATTTGATGGGACCACTTGCCCTAAAACTCACCTGAAAATGTATGTGGGAGCCTTAAGTCCTTGGGGTTTAAATGATGAGCTCTTTGCTCAACTCTTCCAACAATCCCTGACTGGGGCTGCCCTTAAATGGTTTGTGAGTCTAGACCGTTCCAAGATTAAGACATGGGAAGACATCTGCAATGCATTTAACTCTCAGTACCACTATAATATTGAGGTGGATGTCACTAGAAGGGAACTTGAGACTACCAAGCAGAACAACAATGAACCCTTCTCCTCGTTCCTTACGAGGTGGAGGGCAAAAGCCGCCCAGATGATCAATCGCCCTTTAGAACAAGAGAAGATTGATATCATAATCAGGAATTTAAGACCTACATATCAGGCTCAACTGCAAACCCAATATCTACCTACTTTCAAATCGCTCATTGTGACTGCAACCAAGGTAGAAGATTTGATACAGTTGGTTAAAATAGTGGATAAGGGGGCTGCTTCAAAATATAAGAAACAAAGCCAAACTCCTTCCTCAAGCAAGGTCAATCAAGTGGCCAATATTGCCCCTGCGAATCCTTTACGTGTGGGCAATCTTGGGCCTAGAAATCAGCCGAGAAGGCAATATACTGACCTTGGAGTGCCCCTTCATTTGTTATTTAAAAAGGCTGTGGAAGGGAAATATTTGAAGCCTTTGGACCCAAGACCTCCTCCAAACCCATTACCTTCCAGTTATAAAGTCAATGAATATTGTGAATACCATCAAGGGAATGGGCATAAAACAGATGCTTGCTGGACACTGAAAAACCGCATCCAGGATCTGGTGGATAGTGGTGACATCATTCCTCTCAGGAGGCGACCAAACATTAACACTAATCCTTTGCCCAATCACTCCATCCATGCCATTACTGTGGAAGAAGAGCTGTTTGATCCTTTCGAACTTCTCTCAGGAATGAATGAAGTGTGTGTGTTAGATTTGAATGACCTTGCTGAAGAGGTCAGTGCTCTGACAAGAAGTGGAAGACAATATCAACCACTTGACTTGGGAAAAACCCCTACAACCTCAAATCACCCCCATAAGAAAACACCAGAGCCAAAAGAAGATCTTGTCCTCACTCAGCTTAAGCAAACTCAAGCTAAGGTGTCAATTTGGGAGCTCCTTGCTTCCTCATTCCCACACCGCCAGGCTCTCAGCGAAGCTTTGAGTCAACTTGATACACCAGTGGACACAAGCCCAGAAGCTTTGGTGGCCCCTTTGACCCAATCAACCAAGGCATTGAGTATCAGATTTTCTGATGTGGATTTACCAGAAGACGGTAAGAAACACAATGATGCTCTATACATCACCATACAGACTGGGGGAAAGACTGTGCCCATGGTTCTCATTGATAATGGGTCAGCCTTAAATGTGTGTCCCTTGAAAGTAGCAAGCTGTCTGGGGTTGGAGGCTACGGATCTTACACCTTCTGATCAGATTGTGAGAGCATATGATAACACTCGAAGAGAAATTTTGGGTGTTGCCACTCTAGAAATTGCTATTGGGCCGGTGAAAATGGGAGTACCATTCCAGGTCATTGATGTACCCGCGAGCTTTAATCTCCTCCTTGGAAGGCCGTGGATTCATCAGATTAATGCTGTACCTTCTTCACTACACCAAAAACTTAAATTCCCTTTTGAAGGAAAAATCATCACTATCAAAGGGGACACCTGCGAAATCAACAGGAAAACCATGGATCAGTCTCTCCTTGAGGTTGTTCCTGGTGAAACCGCCATGACCTTGACTGGGTTTCATTACGACACAGTTCAATGCATAGACGGTGAAAAACCCAAAGGGTCATTTGTCTCATATGACTTTGGGGAGGTCCAAATCAACTGCCTAGTGGGAATGATGCTAAGGGTAGGTCTATTGCCCGGGATGGAAATGATGAAGTCTGGGAGGAAAATACCCGTAGTACGGCCATGGGAAGAGCCTGAGAATAAGGGAACTTTTGGCTTGGGGTACAAACCTACAGACGAGGAAATAGAAGAGTTTGAGCGTGGAAGGAAGAAAAAGGGAAATTGGGAGGCAAGAAGCCTCAAAATGCGCCCTTACTTTAGAACTCTGAATGGTCACTTTTGCAAACCTGGAAAGGCAGTTCATCACCATGGTTTTCAGGAACCATTCTATTCTCCTATGACCAGAAAGAAGCTACCGGGTTTTGAAATGTTTGCTGATGTTGTAGCCATAAAAGAAGAAGAGCCAGAACCTGAAACTGACCCCCAAATGGAAGATTTCATGCGGCCTAGTCTCTTTGATGAGGTTGCTATGATAACCAATTTTGAAGACAATAGGGATTTCACAAAGCTGATCAAGACCACGGATGGACCGTTGAGAAACTGGCACGCCGAGGAGGGACAAGCTGCTGAGGTTAAACCTAGTCCTGTGTCACACCCTGAACTTGAGTCTTGTACCGAGTCTTATACTAATTCTGAGTCAAAAACCAAGTCAGAGTCTAATTCTGAGTCTTCTGTAATTTCAAATTTAGAAAGCCCTAATGTCAAGTCTAATGTAATCTTGGAGAATGACTCCGCCATTATCAATGAAACCGTTCCGATTCTTGGTTACCCTGTGTCTTTTGCTTTCCAAGTATTATCTAGCAAAAATGAAATAAATGAAATAAAAGAAATAAATGAAAAGATAATAATTGGCAAAGAAAATGAACATACATACATTGCATATGATTGTGCGAATAAGGAACAGGTTGTCGATTGCATCAGGAAGTATGTCGATTGCTTCATGTGGAAGGCAAGTGATGTCACGGAAATAGACCCAGCCATAGCAGTTCACAAGATTTCGCTATACCCCGATGCGAAGCCGGTTAAGCAGAAATTGAGAAGAATGAAGCCAGAATGGTCTTTGAAAATTAAAGAGGAGGTTGCCAAGCAACTGGACAATAAGTTCATAGAACCAATTGCCTACCCTTCATGGTTAGCAAACATCGTGCCAGTCCCGAAGAAAGACGGAAAGGTCAGGATGTGTGTTGACTACAGAGATTTGAATAAGGCCTGTCCCAAGGACGATTTTCCACTACCACACATCGATTTGCTGATAGACAGGATGGCTGGGCATGTGATGGTTTCCATGACTGACCTCGCGGTTGGGTACAATCAGATCCTAGTTCACCCACCAGACAAAGAAAAGACAGCTTTCATCACAGAATGGGGCACTTTCGGCTACAGGCTTATGCCTTTTGGATTGATAAATGCAGGGGCTACCTACCAAAGGATGGCGACAACAGTCTTTCATGACATGATTCACAAAGAAGTAGAAGTGTATGTCGATGATATGATTGTCAAGTCAAAATCTCCAGAAGAACACGTTGAAGCACTTGAGAAGTTCTTCCTTAGACTTCGCAAGTACAATTTGAAGCTTAATCCTGCAAAGTGCCTCTTTGGTGCAACATCAGGCTTATTTTTGGGATATTTGGTCAGCAAGAAAGGAATAGAAGTTGATCCAGTAAAGTCAAAGGCTATTCTGAAAATGCCTCCACCAAGAACAGAGAAAGAGGTTTGAGGCTTGCTAGGTAGATTACAGTATATCAGTCGATTCATATCACAGTTGGCTGAGACTTGTGGTCCTATCTTTAAGCTACTAAGGAAAGGTGCTTCGCAAGAATGGAATGAAGACTGTCAGAAGGCCTTCGACAAGATCAAAGAATACTTGTTAAGTCCGCCAATTCTACAACCTCCCAGAATGGGAAAACCTCTGCTCTTGTATTTGTCTGTAACAGATGAAGTCATGGGGGCAATGCTAGCTCAAGAGGCTGAAGATACAAAGGTGGAAAATGCAATTTACTACCTCAGCAAAAGGATGCTGGACTATGGGTTAAAGTATAACAGGATTGAGAAATTGTGTTTAGCATTGTATTGGGCTTGCACGAAGTTACAACACTACTTGTCTTCTTACACTACTTATGTCATTGCAGAACAGAGTCCCTTGAAATTCCTTATGGAGAGGCCTGTTTTGGACAGCAAAATGGCTAAGTGGGTGTCAACATTGGCAGCCTTTGACTTGAAATTTGTTCAAAGGAAAGCTGTGAAAGGCGGGGCAATAGCTGACCAATTAGTAGAATTACCTATAAAAGACGAGATGCGAGAAATGGGCTTCCCCGACGAAGACCTCTTGAATGTGGAAGGAAGTGTTTGGGAGATGTATTTTGATGGAGCATCCAATTATCATGGAAACGGAATTGGAATTGTGTTCAAAACTCCTTGTGGAGAATACATTCCATTCGCAGTTAAACTTGACTTTAGCTGCACAAACAATGAAGCAGAATATGAAGCTTGCATTAATGGGCTTGAAGCCGCCCTGAAATTGGGGATTAAGGACCTAAAGGTCTATGGTGATTCTATTTTAATAGTATCACAAGCTTTAAGGAAATGGAAGATAAGAGAAGAGCGTTTGGTTCCTTACCTACAACGCCTTGATCATTTGGCACAACAGTTCAATGATCTGTCCTTCGAATATCTCCCAAGAGCAAAGAATCAGTTTGCTGATGCCTTGGCTACTTTAGCTTCCATGATCAATATCAGGGAGGGGAAAGTCATTCGTCCATTGAAAGTTCAGCTTCAAAAGCAACCCGCCCATGTAATGCACTTGGCCGATGGTAAACCATGGTTTTGGGATATCAAGACCTATCTCAAAGATGGAAATTATCCGAAGGGATCATCAAAGATTGATCAGAGGGCAATAAGGCAGCTTGCCACAGGTTACATTCTTAATGGAGATATCCTCTACAAAAGAAGTTGGAATGGAATGCACCTAAGGTGTGTAAATGAAGCAGAGGCTAAGCAGATAATGGAAATGGTACATGGTGGCGAATCAGGATCACACATGTATGGGATCGCCTTGGCTCAAAAAATTGCCAATCTAGGATATTATTGGTCCACCATGAATGCAGACTGCGTGGCATTTGTGCAAGGATGTCATCAATGCCAAATATTTGCTAAGCTACAGAAGCAACCTCTTGTTGCCCTGAATCCAATCACTTCTCCATGGCCCTTCGCTACTTGGAGAATTGATATAATTGGCAAAATACATCCAAAAGCATCAAATGGACATCAGTTTATCTTGGTAGCAGTGGATTACTTCACAAAGTGGGTTGAAGCAGCTTCCTATGCAGAATTAAACGCCAAAAAGGCAGCACAGTTTGTCCGAACCAACATCCTTTGTCGGTACGGAACGCCGTTTGAAATTATCACTGATAATGGAACTCATTTCCAAGCAGAATTTGCTAAGCTCTTGAAGGATAAGAATGTCCAGCATCATAAGTCCTCTCCTTATAGACCTCAAACAAATAGAGCTGTAGAAGCAGCGAACAAGTCTATAAAGGTGATCATACAAAAGATGATCAAGGAACATAGGCATTGGCATGAGAAGTTACCACTGGCTTTGTGGGGATACAGAACATCAGTTAGAACTCCTACTGGGGCAACCCCGTATTCACTGGTATACGGAATGGAAGCAGTACTCCCCATTGAACTGGAAGTTCAATCGGCGAGGATAATTCAAGAAAGTCAGATAAATGAAGCTGAATGGATAAGCAATTATCATCATCAGTTGTTGAGTTTGGATGAAAAAAGACTTCAAGCTCTACATCAGATTCAAGGGTATCAGAGGCGAATGGCTAGACATTTCAACAAAAAGGTCAAAGATCGAAAGTTGGAAGAAGGTTGTTTGGTTTTGAAGGAGATCAGAACACCTGTTACAGATCCTCGTGGGAAGTTTCGTCCTCATTGGGCGGGACCCTACATTTTGAAGAAAATACTTTTCGGCGGAGCCGTCATCTTGTCTGATTTGGATGGTCTGGAGTTCACAAACCCATGCAATCTGGATCAACTGAAGAAATATTATGTATGATCATGCATTCCAAAATGAACTACATTAGACCTGATTCTCGCAAACTAATTCGAGATATGTAGGCAGCTCTCCTTGAGCACGGTCTAAATTTTAATAAAAATCATTCATTCATCTTTCTTTTGCCAAGAAAAAAACAACAACAAAAAAAAACAAAAAAACAAAAACAAAACAAAAAAAAATCCCGCTAAGCTGAAAACCCGCAAAGGGCGGCTTAGGCAAGAATGGGTAAGAGCTCGCTAAGTTGAAAATCCGAAAGGACGGCTTAGGCAAAAATAAGAGCAAATAAATAAAGTAGATAATGCTTGGAAAGCAAACAAAAGGGTCATTCATTAAGAATCATTCATTACAAAAAGAGAATCATCTGTTACAAAAAGAGTCATTCAGCCTATAAAATACAAAAAGGTCAAGTCATATTCCCCAAAAAACCAAAAAGGTAAAAACAACCCAAAAACAGAAAAGACAATGGAGTCACCCTGGGATCTAAATCCTACGCCTCCTATAGGGGGCAGAGTCTTCGGCGTCTTCCTTAGTCCCGGAACTCTCCGCAATATCTACCTTTTCCTCACTAAGAGGAACCACCTCCTCTCCCTCCAACTCCTGCAGCAATGCACACCTCCTCGGTTTCTCAACGGGCCAAACCTCAGCTATAAACCAGGTCCTGTACTCTGGAGTGGGCTGAACGAGGGAAGGCTCTGCACAAGGCCTGATCATCCGATGGTCTCTGACCCAAGTCTGTAGAACAGCCCGAGTAACCCCGGGGGTAATAGGAGAAGCAATGGTAAGCCCGACAGGAAGGGGAACTCTCTGATCAATACCCATCTGCCTGAGGACGCGGGAAGCACTGTACCAAGTACTATGAGTGAACCCAAGCAGGTAGACATGGTTGTGCATGGCATTTGCCTCCATGAATTGAGGAATCCTATACCAAGGGACGAACCATAATAATTCTTCCGGTCCAAGCTCAAACAGCCAAACAGTCCATTCGGCCATAGAGGGAAAAGAAATCTGAATTTTCCTGGTGCGGTACTGCGAAGGGTTGTAGGTCAAAGTCTGGGGGGCTGCAACCACTCGAAGATGATCTCTCAGCCAAACCTGAAAAAAATAGATCCTTTCTATTTTACAAAGGAAAAGAGAGATGATGGAATAAGCAAAAAAGAAACAAAAGGTATAAATTACCTAAAGGATGACCGGGGTGACGGTCCAACGTTCAAATCCAAGTGCACATCTGTCGAGACTCTGAATAGTCTCAGCCAGGATCATGCCCCCGATACAGTTGAGCTCTTCCATTTGCCTAACCATTGGGCAAAGTTTCAAATCTCCAAAGCCGGGGTCACGGTTGAAGAGGAACCCAGCTAACAGACAAAAGATGAAGGCTCGCATTCTATGCCTCAATTGAATATCGTCTTCAAAATCGGCGGTCAAGAATTCATCAATTAGGGGAAGCAGCATCGCCTTATCCCCATCTACAATCATAGCTTGGGCTTGGGGTTTTGTGAAGCTAAAAAGCCTCTGAAAAGATCCCACATAGCCGATTTGGACCTCATGCCTCACAAGAGGGGCATTTGGGTCGCACCCAATGATCGAGCAGAACTCCTCAAAAAGAGGACACATTTCCTCCATCCGAGCCCCAAATCTGAAAACATGGGCTTGGGGATCCCAAAACCTGATGCAAGAGTGCAAGAAATCCCAGTCTACAGCTACACCTCTGAGGGTGGCGACAGCTTTCAACCCGTACCTCCCCATGTTGATCCTTTCAACATTGTGGAGACTTTTGGTCCAATTATGCATCACGTGATTAAAAAGGGGATTCATTGTTATTTGAAAAAAAATAATAAGATCTTGCAGTAAGAGGATTGCTTTCTGGCCCACAGATGTAAGACAACCTTGAGTTTTATACTGGTCTGGCCCGGGCAGCGGCTCGGCCGCCATACATGGCGGCTTGGCCGCCACTTCCGGCGGTTCGGCCGCCGCCGACAGTCCTGATTCCCTTTTTTTTGATGTTTTGTAAAATTCTCGTGTTTTGGCCCTATTTAGGCCCTGTTATGTGCTATTTTTTTTGGGATTGTGTCAGGGATTTATTTTTAAAAGAGATTTCTAAAAAGAAAAAAGCATCATGCATACATATGTGCTGTTAATACTAACAAATAAGTGCAGGTTTACAGATAAGTTCAGATAACAGCTGAAAAACATGAAAGGTACAAAGTACAGAAGGGGCATAGTTCAAATACAGCAAGCATAGTTCAAGACAAGTATGAAAAAAATCAGTGCCGGCCTCTTCGTCTTTGCGGCCTGCTCTGCCTCTCGTAAGCAGCCTCAGTCCAAGCACCAGACAGTTCATCCGGGAAAGCAGTAATCAGTGCCGCCATTTCCGTGATCAGGCCCTCTGGTACCTGTAAAAGAGACAAAATCACAATCAATCTCAAGAGAATTTTATGAATCCTTTTCATGAAAAGTTCTATGAGAATATACCTGAGTGACATGAGCAAAGCTCCGATATAATGCACCCTCAGCACTAATTGGTCGGGTCACCCAACCACCAGGTGCATGATAACGAGCAGCATAAGGCAGCCTCAAGTCGGCTAAAATAGGGTCAAATTGGCCGGTAGCTGTAAGGACGGATGCGGGAGGCCTCAAATGAGATGGGCTGCTGCTTCCTCCAGTGTGTGATGGTCCGGCCCTGAAAGCGGAAGCCTCAGCCCTAGAGGAAGAGGGTCTGTCAGCTCGCCGGTCGGGAGAGGGATGGTCTCTCGGAGTGCTAGAAGTGGGAGCCGAAGAGTGGGAAGACCGATAAGGGGGTACAGAGTCAAATCGTGCCCCAATGCGTGGCATCAGTCGATGAAGACAGTAGAAGTCATAATCATCCTCATCCGGGGCATAAGCCGACTCGAAAGGGTCGCCCTCATACTGGAACACAGTAACAGGCAGAAGTGTTGAAGATAGCATATCATCAGGGGGATCCATGGGAACTGCACAGAAACCGGCAATCTGGAAAGTCACCCTCTCAGCGAGATAATACCGTCGAAACTCTGGATGGGGAAGTATGAATCATCGTCGAGTCAGAAACTCTGATCGCTGAAAGCTGTAATCTTGAGCTATCCACTCTGCCAGTCGGCTAGACATCACTTTAGATGCAACCTGTAAAAAATTTGCTATATTAGTGAATCATTTTCTCTAATATAATAAAAAAAAAAGATGACGATAAAGCATTTATTGAGTCCATTGGGCAGCTGTCGAAGAACGATCTCAGCCCTCTGATGGGAAGTTTCCTCTTTGGTACTTCTACCCTCTCTCTATACCACCTCCAAGCAATGGGGGAAAGAGGATCTGCGGGGGCAGGTATCTCACTAAGAAAAGGGGCAATGTCAGGAAAGTACTCGTAAGCCCAAGTCTGGAAAAAAAAAAAGAGAAGGTATCAGAGTTGGTGTTTGTCAACATATATAAAGATAGGGGAAATGTTCTTTACATTACCTCCCAGAAGTAATACAAGCCACACGGAGCAATACGGGTATAGCAGAGGTCTGACATGTCGTCATACAACCTACACAGCATCATGCTAGCCCAATCGTACGTATGAAGCCGTGTCAGGTCAAGTAGGCTCTTCAGCACATTGAGACTCACTGCATCTTTCCTGTTTGATAAGAAAGAGCTAGCAAACAGGAGAAGCAAGGTAAACCTGGCCGCCTGGTCAGCAGTAAGGTTGCCTGTCTCGTAACCAGTGTAGATACCTGGCGCTTGCTCCACAAGCCACCTCCGCTGAATGCAGCGAGGCGCCTGATATCGAGGATAGTCAACCCCGATCAAAGTAATCATGTCGGCTGAAGAAATGTCCTGCCGCCAGTCATCATAGGACTCCACCATCTCAACGCCAAAGGGAATCCCAGAAATGATGGAAAAGTCAGTAGGCGTCATTGTCATCTCCCCCCAAGAAAAATGGAAAGTGTCAGTAGTAGGCCACCAGCGCTCGGCTAAAGCACAAATCAAATCCCGGTGGATATCTCTGCCCACATCTATAGCCCTCAAATGGTGGAGGAAAGCAGGTCTGATAAGATCCCCCACTGGGTGCCCGGCATCAAAGATGTAAGCCGGAATAGTGACCATCGGACGCTCAGCTATAGATATCTTGATCGTAGAGTCCTAAAAAAAATTCAGAAAAGTTGGACAAATTCAGAAAAGATTTAAGTTCTTTCCCCAGCCGGGTGTGGATTCCTAAAGGATTATTTCTAAGTTCTTTACTAGAAATAATTACTGATGGCAGAACATAATGAAGCCTAGTACTAATCCTAATTCATTACTAGTACATGTAAAGGAAAGGTTCCTAAAATTTATTTCTAAGTTCCTTACTGGAAATAAATAAAATTCCTAAGCATGCATACTAGATGGACAAACGGGAGAGTACTCACCTCGTAGCAGCCGGTCCGAGAACTGTGCTTCTCCTCCTCAAGTAAAAGATTGCAGGGAGGGAGTGGGATTTCGAAGTCTTCAAAACCGGTGAAATCCATCGTCGAAAGAAAATTTGAAAGAAGTGAAAGAAGAAGAATGAATGAAAGCAAATGAAAATTGAATGAAATGAGCCTATTTATAGAAAAAACTGAAAACGCGGGTCTTTTTGCACCTCGCTCAAAATTCGCTCTTCAGAAGACCACTGAGTTCCATAAATCATTTTTATGGACCCCAGTGGGGGGCAATTGTGAACACTCGAATTTTGAGGCTTGGAAGGCCAATTTCCTCAGACCAGGCCGGACCGGGGGACAACGGTAAAAGTCCACCGAAAGTATGTCTTCATGGTGCTTGAAATGTCCGGTGCGACGCAAGGATCATGGATATGGTCTCGGAATAATTTTTGGAGGCCCGTGGCTCCCGGAAAGTCAGTTTTAGCAGAAGTAGCGCTAGTCGCGGTGGGCCAGGACAGCGGCCCGGCCGCCGTTGCTGGCGGCTCGGTCGCCGTAGCCGGCGGCCCGGCCGCCGTGCAGCCCGATTTTGCCTATAAATAGGCTTCGGATTTTCAAAAAAGGGAGACTTTTGGACTTCCTACGCCCAAATGCTGACGAAATTTTTATGCTTAAGAATTTCTAATATTGTGTTGTAGAAAGCAAGAATCATACTCAAAAGTGTAAGGAAACAAGATCTGGAACTTAGAAGTGGAAAAATTCTAATCAAGGTAAAATCATAATTCATCTTTGGTCAATTCGAGCATATCATAAGCATTCTAATCTTCTTCTTAATTTCTTCTCGGTCAAAGACCTAATCTTTTTAGGTCTGAGGGCCTAATGGACTAATCAATCACCCTTTCGGCATTAAGCCGTAAATAAAATCAACCTTTTTTTTTTGCACGGAGCCTAAATTGCATCTCTTTGGTACTAAGTACCTAAACGGCACTATTAAAATGAACTTTTGGCATGAAGCCTAAATCGAACTCTTTTGGTACTAAGTACCCGAAATTATACAATTTTTGCACTAAGTGCTAAAACTCACAACTCTGGCAAAATGCCTGAAAAATGCACGAAGCATACACACACACGCGCATGAAGCATAATTTTTAGCGCCTTTAAATAGGCTTTTCCGAACTACATGGGCTTTGATCTCCCATTCAAACGGGAGTATGTAGGCATATTTGGGATTCATCCCAAATAGCAAGTCCACAACCTACCAACAATCAGTCCTTTTTTCTTTTTTTTCTTCATCCTTTTTATATTTACTTCTTTTTATTGTCAAGTTAGTCAAATGCATGACATAGTCCCCGAATCCTCATTGGGTTCGCAGACTAGAAACATTTACATTGGACAAGTTATTGGAGTCAAACAAGGGTTTTCTTAGTTTTTTCCTTCGAACAGAATAAACTGAGTGGCGACTCCCGACAACGAGTGAACTTTCGCCCGGATCCTTTTCGGGCGGAAAACCAAGGTTCACATTGTTGTAAGATTATTTGAAAAAGGTTTAAATGCGAGAGCTTATTTCCTTAATTTGATTAATTAAGTTGCTTGATATCTGATCTTTGAAATTAAATCAGTTGAGAGCAACAGCCGTTCATACACATAAACTAGTATAGCAGTGCAAACCCTAGGCTTTTCTATTAAGTGAATCAATATATTTGTTCAGTTTTCTTTCATTGTTATAAATTCAATTCCTTTCTGTTTTCGTTAGTTGTTCAGCAATTTAATTTTATAAATCAAAGACTATTAATTGATAATTTGTTTATTACGATTTGATAAATAATTAGCTTATCTAGCTTCCTTGTGAGACAACCTTGAGGTGTTCACCGAAATACTACAACAGCCTCATATACTTGCGAGTGTAACTTTAGTAGTATTTTTTAGAGCGCAACAATATTGAGTTATGTTGATTTTTGGATTTATTGAAATTATAAACAAAACTCTAGCGAAATTTTTCTAGATATTTTATATAAATTGATTAAGTTATATTTTAATTATATTCATTTAATTGCTATATACATAATGATTAATTATATATTATCATATACCTATAATATCTACATTTTTATAATGTTGTATTTTTTATATTAAATGAGAGTGTTTCAACAGTTATTTACTGTAGTGCTATTGTATTTTATATATATATTTTATGTACATTGGATATATGATTGTACGTATATATGATATAAAAAAATCAATAAAATTTATATAGATTTACATTGAGATGATCTGCATGTAAAAAACCACATACTAATGTGAATTTATATTACATATATCTTGATAATAATAAAGATAATTGAACAATTTACCAATCTATGCTTCTAGTTTCGATCATTCAGAACGACACTAAAACTATAGTAATTCTCTTGTACATTATCTTCGTTCTCGTCTCCAACAATCTCCCTATTGTTAGATCAAAATCATCATACATTTTTTATTAGTATTTTTAGTAAAGCAGATGTGAACTTTGTTGAACTTATGTTCTTTGATTATTTGACGATAAGATATCTTTGAAAGAATCTTTCAGCTCTCACCTTGTAATAAATGCGCATGACTTACCCTAATTGGAAGATGTTTCGGTTCCATGGAAAGAACTTTGTGATTAGTTTGGTTCATGTAACTGAATAGTAGTGTTTATCTTTAGGTGTGCTAAAAGTAGGCAAAATGATATCAAAAATGACAACATGATAACCATATTGATAAAAATGTTGTATGTGATCCATATATGGCCATTTCAAAAAGACATTGTTGTGATTGATTGACATATGTATCAGATGATACACATTTATATTAGACAAAACTTAATAATTTTCCCATTTTGTTTGCTAAGTTCATTTAGGTTTATGTTAAGAGCATCTCACATAACTAGTAAAAGCCATTTTCAGAGGCCACTCTACAATTACTTGCCCTATGTTCAATTAACGCCACTGAAGTAATCAAATATCTGTTAGGTATTATTGAAGTTGGGCCTCTTAAATTCTACAGTTCACTAAATTCTATCAAATCTTTTATTAAATATGAGGGGTATTTTTATCATTGACATATGTGTCATTTTTTTTTTTACTTTCTTACTAGATTTGTATAATTTGTTTAAGAATTACCATCATTTCGCTCTCTTCTCTCCTTCTAAAGCCTCTTAGCTACGGAATAATTAAACTAGAGAAGAATCATTGATTTAAACAAACTCTTCAATCAAACCAAGGTTAAATTTCTTCTTTACCAGTATTTTCTCACATCCCAAACAGAACATACAATCAAAATCTCGATTTTAGGGACTATAAGCAATCAAGCCTAGTCCTTAAAATTGTGATTTTCCTTTAAATAGTAGATGCATGACCATATGTTTCAAGTACTAATGCGGGAAATGAACTTTGTTTTGAAATCATGCCATTAATATTATATGCAAGCTTCATTGCTTCATTATATTCCTTCATCCAGGGATTTGTAGAAGATGCCATTATACCTATAATTGTTTATTTTAGATTTTGAATTAAGAGACTGAAGGAAATTATGATTTGGTTTGATCCGATTGAGGATGACTTTGCAAGCAATGAATAATGATGCTCAGTAGAGGTGAATGAACTTCAACAAGAACTGAAATTTGTTGTAGGTGGAATTTGTAGGAGATGGTTTTGTTTGCTGAAAAAGATAGTGAAGAAAGGCTATCATCGATATTTTAAAAATATTTTTAAAAAAATTAGAAAAATGAACAAAAATACTACCCTCTCCACCGTCGTCTAATTAATCTCCACAATTTTTCATTAATTTCGCTTTCAATAATCCGCTAGCCAATTTTTCGTTGCCTCTTTGCTTGGAGGAATTTTTGTAGGGTTTCCCCTCCTCGTTTATCCACTACCAACATTACAAGATACAAACACACTAATAAATAAAGATAATAAGATGAGTTCTCTGCAAAATGGAATTAGGACACAAAGTGGAAGCTTATTTTGAGTACATGGAAAGAGGAAGCATATTTTGCCTATTGAGAAATGATGCTATAACTGTGGAATTGGATTGGACAAGAAGAGTAAATATTGTCAAAGGCATAACACATGCTTTGTCTTATATATATCATGATTGCAACCTGCCAACGGTTCATTGGGTCATTTCAAGTAAAAACATTCTATTGCATTCTAAGCTGTAGGTTTTTTTTTTTTTTTTCTAATTTTGACGCTGTTAGACTCCTTTGTCCTGATTTAATCAAACTATTCTTACTAGCACTTATGGTTACATTTCACCATTTTTAGAGTATTATAATTTATTTAATATATCTTCTTGCTTTTTACAATTAAAAAATTAATTTTAGTTATAGAAGATATCATTATATCATAGTATATTATTGGTTGATTATTAGTATATAGTGCAAACTTTATAAACTCTTAAGTAAAGGCTAGTTATAGTATAAAGTGTAAACTTCATAAATACTAAGTATAAAACTCTATGTATACTAAGTGTAAATCTAATATACCCTAAGCATAAATTTAACGTAACTTTTAGGCATTTGATGTTATTTGAATTATTTATACCCTCAGTAATATCAATATAAATTATTTAAATATTGATTTTTTTATTAATAAATTCTTTATATATTTAAGTATAAACTTTATATATACTAGGTGTAAACTCTATATATTTACACAATACACCAATATATATTTTATTTTTTGTGATAACTATGTTTTTGTTTTAATGAATTGTATTATATGAATTATTTTATACCTTTTGAAATGTTAATATAAATTGTTTATATTAAAATTTTTGTTCAGCTATTTGTATAATAAATGTAAACTCTATATATTTATATGATACATTAGTATGTATTTTTGTTTATTGTAATATATTATTATTAGTAAATTTATATTAGACGAAAAAATTATTAATTTTGTAGTTTATGTATAATAAATTTAATATATACTAAGTATAAACTCATTCTAGCTTTTTTGGTATTTGTTGTTATTTGATTAAAAAAATGATATTTTTGGAAAAATATTTTGAGACTTTTGTAACATTAAAGAGTTTTTTTAGATGATTTTGTCAAAAGCCCTAATTAGTATCCAAGAGATGCGAGCTTTAACTTCTTTTTTGTACGAATTATTTGAACTATTCAAGTGATACCGCAAACACAGTTTGAGGACACGGAATTCGAACTACTTCCTACCAAACAAGCATTGAACTTGTAAATGCAAATTAATAGAGAAACTAACTTAAAAATTTTATATTCAAAAAATGTCAGTCCTTCAAACATGGACCTTGCCAAGATGGGTAGAGAAAATATTTGGATCTTCCCTGAGACCCATTAGCTCCCCTTGGTCCATGCATATATATACATACATATATGTATATATATATATATATTTACATGCATATAAATATGTATGTACATATATATATATGTATAAGTATATGTATACATACATGTATATATATGTATAAGTATATGTATATATATAATTTTAGTCATTTTAATAAATTAGTCCCTCTCTTTTTAAACCCTTTTCTCTATGGACCTTTTACATTTAGATTTTTTTTTAATAATAATAGCTGACAATTATTTTTTTTTCAAATATAACCTCCCATTTTAGCCTTACTTTTTTTAAAAAAATAATTATTACTATTTTAATTATTATTTTTTATTCATATTTTTAATTAAAATATAATTTTAATTAATTTTCTAAAAAAAATTTACCTAATAATTTTGAGAAAAACTTAAGATTAAGGAATTAGAATATTAAATTGCATGATAAATTAACGAATAAATTAAAAATTACCAGATAATTATAGAAAAAATGCATTTAAAGTTCTCTAGCTTTTACAAGTTACAACTTCAAGTTCAATAGAAAATATTTACTTATAATCATGATAACATTGATATATATAAATTTATGTTCCCTTCAATATAATATATATATATATATTGAATTGATAATCTATTCCACCTTTTTTTTAATATTACATCTATTCCGCATATTTATTATCTTTAATTATTTTTAATTTATATTTTAAAAATTAATATTAATAATAATAGATTTAACAATATTATATGTATTCATAATAAATAATTTAAGAATATATATTGTAAATTATGCAATCTTACAACTTAAATGTGCTTTTTTTTAATTTTAGAAGAATATTATAGTATATTTTAATATATTTGATATAGTCAATAACGTTTTTTATATTTCGTTTAATTTTATCTTTAATTTATTCGCAATAACTTATATTTTGAATATAATTTTTTTTAAAAATTTTGACTCTCTCGATGAAATCATGGTTCCATTACGGAGAAACATGGATGATGCAATTAGCTTGCAAAAAACCGAAAGATAAGTTATAAATGAAAAAATATATTATTTTTGAAAAAGAACTTTAAAAATAAGTATAAATGAAAAACAAAATATGTTATAATTGAAAAAAAAACAACAGTATAAATGAAAAAAAAAATAAAAGATAGTAAATTATGTAATTTCCTCGAAAATAAATGCACACAAGAACAGTTTCGATTCTACCCAATTTACATCTTTTCAAACGTAATGGCTTTCAGAAGAAAGAAAGACATGGTTGAGATATTCTCCAAGGGCCCAAATAGGAAAGATGTTCCTATAATTGGAGTAATTAATTATACAATTCTTGTTAAAAGCTCCAACGATTTCCTATAAAAAATCATAAATAAATAAATAATCAAATTAAATATATATAATTATTACATGTAAATATATTTTTTGATAAATAAATCTATAAAAATTAGTTTAAACATAAAAATTGTCTATACAATTATTTACCTGTTGTGGAAAATCTCCATTTTCCATCATTGAATTGATTAGAACCTTTGCTGCACGATGTAAAGGATTTGGATCTCTTTGTGCCTAATTTATAACAAGTTTGTAATTATAAAATTGTAATTTTTGCTATTTTACAATTTATTTTTTTAAAATTAAACAATATATTTCACCTGCCCAGCTTCAAAAAGTGCTAACATTGCCCATCCAGTATTTACAAGGTGTGATTTGTAACCTTTTAGATTTGTATATTCCTATCAAAACATCAACAACATTAATAATAATAAAGAAAATTAACTCAAAATCATTAGAACCAATTTAACAGTGCATGCAGATGACTTTTATTATGGATTGGTGCTACCAATTTCAACTTTAAAATTAACTAAGAGACAACATTTATAATTTGAAATGATCTAACTTGGACATGATTCAAATTTAAAATAATTTGAATTTACAATAATACAAATGATTTGAATTTAAAATAATTTGAATTTACAACGACATAACTCGAATTCGTCCGACTAAATCTGTTTTATTTCTCTAAATATTATTATAATTTATGCATGAGGTTGATTACTATTTGTAGAGATTATAGTAAAAGCTTGTTATTAAGAAAAGATAGTATGGTGTGACACAAAATGCATTAGATAGAGTGTTTTTAATAATTTATTTTGTATGAATATTACTTTGGGATTGCTAAAATCAAAAACTAGTTGTTAATACTAGAGAGAGATCACTTCTACATTAATCACTTCATATGTTTGTATTTAGTCAATGTGACACTTAATTCTCATATATTCTTAACAACATGCCTCAAGTAACATCTAGGCTAAGGCAATTTTTTATATGCTCAATTTACACTTGCAAATTTGTATTGAAATGGACTAAGCTAAGATAATTTATTTTTTAAAGCCTGAAGGATATTACAAATAAGGCGAAAGAATTAAAAGTTTGAGAAACATCATACACTGGACGAACAAATATTTGAGAGCCCATCACCAGGTGAAAGAAACCCACAATGGAATAATAATTAAAATACTAGTCTAAATTTATGAGATACAAGGGTTATAAGGATCAATTATACTTTGATACAATGTTGTTTTTTTTAATATAGATTTACTGTTAAAAATATATGGGAAATAAGTTCCACATCTTTTAAATACAAGAATATAAAGTGATTAATAGAGAAATAAACTCTCTCTAACTTTAACAAATAGATCTTCTAAATCTATAATAAAAATTTGGGTTAATTGAAAAAAATGAACTTCAGTATTTTTTTTTCCAGTTTTATTATAAATATTCCAACGTGCCAAAAGAGTACATAAATTTTGAATTTTCTTTCAATTTTATCATGCTTATCTAGAAAGCCAATTTGAACTAAAAAATTGTCAACGTGTTAGTTTTTTGTAGTTTACATGAATTGTTGAGGTGGATAAAAAAAAATAGGTTAACTATAAAAAAAATGTATGAAATTTAACATATTTTTCATTTTTATTAAGAACATTTCAAAGATGTCAAAAGAGTGTGAGGACTATGCGTTTCATTTTAAATATTTTACTTTATATCGAGAGATGTTATTTTATTGGTAAAATACTGATGTGTTGACATTTATAAATTATCGGCATTGAAAAATATTGATAGCGTGTTGTATTGTATTTTTTAAAAAATAATTCCCAAATTGAAGAAAACAAATCAAGAACCTCACACATTTTCTAACTAATGTCATATAAATTTCTCTTTAAAAACAAATTTTGATAATGTATTTTAAGTAATGTATCCATTTTTTATATTATTGAAATTGAATCCGAATGTGTTTTTTCTTATATAATTGACATTTTATTTTTGGATTGCTTCAAATGTAATTTTAATATTGGATTATTAAGAAGTTAATTTTGAAATAATTTTGTGTTGTTGGAGTATATTTTATAATTTTGTTTAATGGCATTTGCATTTTTACTTAACACTTTCAATTGAAAAACTAGGATTCTTATTTTTTTTAATTTTAGAATTTTTGAATTATTTTTGAAGAAATGTAATGTAACACGCAAGTAATATTTTTCAATTCAGATACTTTACAAAAATCAACACAATGCATTTTATCAGGTAAAATAATCTCTATCGGTAAAAAATAATGATTTGAAAAGAAATACATAGTTTATGCAATTTTTTGATATTTTTTAAAAAGTTCACGATAAAAATAAAAATAAAAAAACTTGTTAAAGTTAATGCATTTTTATAATTAACCTATTTTTTTTTATCCATTTCAGCAATCCACATCAGCCACAAAAATCAACATATCACCAATTAGGTCAAACTGACTTTCTTAATAAATATGACAATTTTAAAATAGAATTCTTATTTCATGCACTCTTTTGACATTTTGAAAAGTTTATAATAAAATTAAAAAAAATGCTAAACTTTTTTTTTTTTTTTGTGATAATCAACCCTAAAAATTTCAACATATGCCAAGTGTATAAACCACATTAAATTTTGAGTTTATTATACTACTTGTTGGGTAAGGTACCTGTCACAGAGAGAAAAAAAAATCTTAATTTACTAAGATTAATTAATTGGACTTACCTTATTTTGACTTGAAAGATAGCTTTCTCCCCAGCCACCAGAGGCAAGTTGTTTAGACAACAAGAAATCACAAGCTTTTCTAATGCAATTGTTATTATAATAGTTTCTTCCAGCGGCCTCTAAACCCTTAATTCCAAACCATGTTCCATATGTGAAGCAAACTCCCCATGATCCATACCTATAGTTAATATTGAAATTATTTAGTCATTCAAAATAAATAAATAAGTAAAGATAAGTATATGTTATACCATGAGCCATCAGGTTGTTGTTTAGCCTCAATAAAATCAACAGCCTTGGAAAGACATTCTTCTATTTCAATTTTCCTGTGCTTTGGATATGATTTTCTGAAGGAATTGAGGCCTTGAATCACTGCTGAAGTACATTCCACATACCTATATTTAATTTGTGAATGTTAGCCAAGAACTGAAAGCTAGAGATTATGGTATTGATTTGTTCATCTTACTGATGGTCTATCATGATATCTTCAAATACTTCAGCGGGATTCAAAATCTGAATTTGATATGAACAAAGTGTGTTAAGACTTTGAATAGACGCTAGATCAAAATGGAAGAATAGAAAAGAAAATAAAATGGTTTACCTCTAACCATGGATATGATCTTGTGAGCTCATATGATGCAAAGCCTCCATTATTATTCTGTATTAGCAAGAATTTTCGAAGGAATTTTAATTTCAGGGTAAATAATCTTCATTTTTTTACTTCAAGAGTGTGAAGATTTGAGTGATCATGAGTTCACAGTTTTAAAAAAGATTAGAATTCCAAGCTTGTCGGCCATAGATTTTAAAAAGAGAAAATTATAAGAAAGTCACTTTTTTATGGTACCCTACAATTTTTAAGAAACATTAATACTACCCATTTTAAAATTTTGACCGAAAATATATTTTATGTATACTATATATTATGAAGTTGTATACTATATATATACATATATATATATATATTTGGCCAAGCGTATATATAGTGGCATAAATTTATAGTGTTTAGTCAGTTTAACTATATAGCCTTTTGAACTCGTATTTTTCTTAATTTATAAATATAAATTTGCTAAGTCATGTTGAGTCATACCGAATCACTACTGTATTTATTTGGTATAAAATATATAAATAAAAAAAGATAAATTGATCAATATTTATTAATATAAGTGTCTGTTAATAAAAAAAAATAGATAAATATATAAAATAAAGTGGTTAAAATAGAAATTTAAATATTAAAATGACTAAACCTTATAACTTCATAAAGGTATATATATAATTGCTATATTTTTAATATATCAACTGTTGCAAAGTCAAAGCATGCATTTTTTCAATTGGGAGTATGTATTCTTTAAAATGGTTGTGAAGGCGATGAGATGGTATATCACTAGCGAGCTTCCAACAGTGAGCCATTCACCGGTGCAATCTCAGATGTGGTGATGACACGCTTCCTTCTGGAGATTCATGAAGGCGATGGTTGATGGGTTTTGACGATCGATGGTTACCTTCTGTTTTTTTTTTTTTTTCATTTTAATTATTATTATTTTAAAATATATTTTTAAATTATAAATGTTATTATTTTAAAATATATTTTTTAAATTTTTGTTTGTACATTTCTGTTCCTAATATTTTAGTATAGATACACATTTTTCCAATATTTAACAATATTACTGATTGAATTTCTTTTACTGATTGATAAAAAAAGGCAAGCAACCTATTTTTTAAAAAAATAAAGATAAATTTAATTTTCCAAAAGTATTTAGAATGGTTAATTAGAAATTCATATCCTCTTTAAATTTTACTCATTTAGTCGTTTGCCCCTTGAACTTTCACTTTAACTATATAGTTCTCTGAATTTATATTTTTTTTAATTTATAAATATAAATTTATCAAGTCATATCGAGTCATGTCAAATCACACTGAGTTACATTTTTTTTAATTCATAAACATATTTTTCTCTTTCTAAATTTCTTCTCATCTAAAAATTTAATCTCTAAAATATATTTTTTTTCAAAAAATATACATTGTCAAAGAATAAATCAATTACATTTTGAGAAGGAAAATTCAAGAAATATTAAATCAACAATAAAAGTTTGAAAACGGTACAAAACTACTTGAGAAAAAAGAATAAGAAGAAAGCTTAAAAGGAAGTTTAGATATTTATTTTAGAGATTAAATTTCAAATGGATAAGGATTTAGAAAAAGAAAAAAAATACTTATAAGATAAGAAAAATATAACTCAGAGTGACGTGACGTGACATGGTGTAGCTCAGTAAGACCCAGCGAGTTTATGTTTATAATTTAAGAAAAATATAAATTTAATAGACTATATAGTTAAATTACAAGTTTAATGGATAAATTAGCTAGATAAATAAAATTTAGGATGTTACATATATATTTGGCGTTATTTTTTTATATAAATTCATATTTACTTTCAATTACATTTTGTTGTTTTTCATTAATAATATTAGCACTCGCATTTTTAATTGTTTTTAATTACTAATATTAGCACTCACATTCAAAATTAAAACATTATTAAAACTTTTCAAAATTAAAACGTCTTATTCAAATTGATGTCACTAAACATCTTACATAATTTTTCATAAAACATTGTACTTTTAAATTATTCAACATATATTGCACCTTTATATGCATATAGCGAAAGCACATCTATTTATTCTATTATTTAAAAGATGTCAAAGATTTAAATAGATATTTAAATTATAGTCTAAATAATAATTAAATATTTTAATTTTTTTTAGATCATTTAAGCATTTATTTTATCAAAATAGGGCCAAATAAGTACTAATTTATTATCAGCTATAATCTCTGTTAAATAATACTCTTTTTGATAAACGTGCCCTTTTTAATTTTTATTAAATAAAAATTAATACTTTAATATTATATATTTTATTATAACTAGATGTTATTTATTGTGTATTGAAATTGATATTATAGATTAGTATTACTATAATTATTAGTATTATTTTGTACTGCTATTATAAAATTTTTGCTATTATTTTGATATTACTATAATAATTATTATTAATTAATTAAATATACACCAGAAACAGAAATAAAAATACAAATAAAAAATAAAAAAAGAAATTATTAATTTATTAATTAATAAAAAATAGAAACAAAAAATAATTTATTAATAAAAAATAGAAATAATTTCATAAATAGAAATAGAAATTAATAAAAGAAATTATTTATTTGTTAATATAAATTAATAAAATAATTTATTAATTTTTATTCAATAACAACTAAAAAGATTGAGCTTCACATATGTTAAAAAGAACATTATTTAATAGAGATTATAATTGTTGTTAAATTTATGTTTATTTAATTATATTTTGATTAAAAAATATTTAAATAGTCTAAAAAAATTTTAAATGTTTAATTGCTACTTAGATTATAGTTTAGATTTTTATTTGAGCCTTTATCCATTTTAAAGAGGATATGAAATAACCATAGATAAACAGTAAATTTCATATCCTCTTTCCCATTTGCCCCTATGTCCTTTTTTTTCTGTGTTTTTTTTTTTTTTTACACGCCCATTGAGTTGAAGGCCAAATTGGCTAAACGGCTTTGCGGCCGTTTAAAAAAAGTATAATTATTTTCGTATGGCATATTTGATTTGATCCCCAACCACCATACAAACTTGTGCTGCGCACAAACTGATCAGCGCATATGTAGTGCTCACACAAACTGATTTTAGACCTTATAAACCACTTTAAAAACATGTGTGTATATATATATATATATAATATTTAATTAAATTATTGTTTATTATAATAAATAATTAATTAATTTTTATTGATATTTATTTACACATGCCATATTTGATTTGATCCCCAACTACCATCCAAACTTGTGCTGCGCACAAACTGATCAGCGCATGTGTAGTGCTCACACAAACTGATTTTAGACCTTATAAACCACTTTAAAAACATGTATATATATCTATATATATCTTAAATATTTAATTAAATTATTGTTTATTATAATAAATAATTAATTAATTTTTATTAATATTTATTTAAAAATTTTAAATAAGATTAGAATATTCTATTTTATATTGATAATAATTAGTTATTATTTAATAATATAAATTAAATTTTTGAATAATTA
The DNA here is from genome assembly GCA_947685225.1 of Garcia nutans. NCBI lineage: Eukaryota > Viridiplantae > Streptophyta > Magnoliopsida > Malpighiales > Euphorbiaceae > Garcia > Garcia nutans. Next base: position 54,758,856 of record CANTUV010000007.1, read on the forward strand.
ATAAAATTTTTATCTAATTTTTATCTAATAATTAATTATTTATCTAATAATGTAAATTAATTTTTAAAATATTAAATTTAATAATATAAATTAATTTTTAAAATATTAAATTTATTTTTATTTAATGAGTTCAAATAGGTTTATGATATTGATATTAATCATCATTAGTCAATAAATGCTATATAAAAAATTAAATATTATTAATAATAATAATATTAAATTTTTCATGTTTTTACTTAAAATTCTTGTATGATTTTAAAATTATTATTATTATTATTATATATTAATTTAAAATACATGTAACATTTCCCGAATACTATTTTAGAACAGATAACACTTGCACAATATTATGCTACGTGTCTTACTCTTATTTTTTAAATATATTAAAATTATTATTATTTATTAGAATGTATAATTAATTAATTATCATAAATATCTATTTGAAAAGTTCAAATAGGATTAGAATATCACATTTGATATAGATAATAATTAGTTATTATCTAATAATATTTTTTATTTTTTAAATATATTAAATATTATATTTATTAAAATAGATAATTAATTAATTATTATAAATATCTATTTGTAGAATTTAAATAGGATTAAAATATCTTATTTAATATTGATAATAATTAGTTATTATCTAATAATATAAATTAAATTTTTTATATTAAATTAAAAATAATTATATTAAATTTCAAATTAAATTTTAGGAAATATTAAATTCATAATTTATTAGATTAAATAATCAATTAAAAACCATTTGATTTTATTGCTTCCTTTGATTTTTAATTTTATTTCCTTATTATAAAAAATATAAATTTATTATAATAATATATTTATTTTTATTATTTAATATTTGAAAAATAAAAAAAAACTAAATCTTAGCATATGTTAAATGAATAATGAATACATTCGTTCAACATGTTAATACTAATAAATAAATAAAAAACAAAACTAATAATTAAAGTCATAATTCATTAACTATTATTTTTTAACAAGATTAAATATATAAAATTATTTCACTCAAAATATATGAAAAAAATCCTTTTATTTTTATTTAAGATTAGCCTTTTGTTTTCTTTATGATAATATTTGTAAAGTATTTGACTTTATAAATAAGTACCAAGAATCTTACAATATCAGTTTTGGAAAAACAGTTTGCCCATTTAACTATGATTTTAATAGTTATGTGGTATACATATTTAAGTAATTAGAAAACTCTGAGATTGATATTAAATCTATTTAATTTCTAATCAGTAAGTATTTTGTGAATATATATATATATATATATATATATATATATATATAGGATGAATTGATTTGAGAAGCAATATGATTGTACAAAGCAACAAAAGATCATAAATGTTGGCATTTTATGGTAGAAAACTTCAAATACATAGAATTTAAATTCATAAAATGCATGAATGGTATAAGTTAACTCCATGAAAGCTTTGCTGAATTTGGGTGGGATGCAAAATTAAGATGTCAGCATTGACAATACTATTTTTCAACTATTAATGAATTATAATTGCGCAGGTATCAAATCATATTTTTTTTTTTATTTTATGATATTTTTTCTTTTATTTTATTTAGTTTATAATTTATTTTTATTTTATCATCGCAAAGAACAACATATTTTTCTTAATAGTACAACATAGGATAACCAAATAACTAATAGATTAATTATATGCTTTTTTTTTCCTTTTTCTTTTTAGCTAACTGAATAGATTGATATTTATTATAATTGATTATTATTTAATTATATAAAAATATAAAAAACGTATGATAAATAGCTTAAAACCAAAGTATGGTAGTAAATTTAGAAGAGATGAATGTGATTATTATCAGTTTTGTAATTTAATAATTATAAATTATTTGCTTAGATTTATTAATATATGTATTAGTTTATTTTTTTTTTATTTATAGCTTTGAATAAATAATTATTTATTTAAAATTATCATAAATTTAAAAATATAAGAATATCTGCAATTTCGTGCGGGTTCTTTTTTAGTTTTAAATATTAAAATGCATGTGTAGTTTTTTATTTTATCAAAATTAAAATAGGAAAAGGTAATTTTTATGGGAGAATTTCTTTTACTGATTGATAAAAAAAGGCAAGCAACCTATTTTTTCAAAAAAATAAAGATAAATTTAATCTTCCAAAAGTATTTAGAATGGTTAATTAGAATATTTGAAAATTTAAAAATTAGTGAAAAATTTAATAACTATAGATTTAATTAAAATTATTTGTAATCCACTTAAAAAAGGTCAACGGAATAGTTAATAAAATAAAGAAAAATACCTGCAGTGATAGTATCACATTAACAGCATCATATAATCGATCTGCTTGTATTGCTTCACCCACAACATTTGATGGCATTTGAGATAGTAAGAGCAATGCCTGAAAAATGAATAATTAACTTGCTGTATTAATTATACAATGGGTTTTCTAATCAGTGCTCTAAAGATCGCAATTAAAGAGTAATTATTCTGGACAAAATATAATTATAAAACAATTATTTCAAATAAAAATAATTAAGGTAATTTAAAAATGAGTTGAATGAGAAAAATAAAATAAAATTTTAAAAAAGTTGTATTTAATTAAATTACTGCCATCACAAGTGATGAGTTAAAATGTCTAATTATTATTTCTTAACCAGTTGTTCATAGAAAGCGTTCAGGATAAGAACAATTAGTGTAAAATTAAATTGAAAGAATAGTACCTTAAGAGCTTCTGCTGTACAATCTGATACTAACCAAGCATGATCTTGAGTGGAGAAAGGCCATGCTCCCTTTGATATGTGACGATACCATTTCCTCATATCACCAAAAGTGTTTCTCTCTATCTTCAAATTTCAATAATTCTCTAATTAATTTCTTTTTTTTTTTGAAGAAAATGAGAACTTTTATTAGGAAACAATATTAGCAATATCGTTCAACACTAGAGGAAGAACATATGGAGGAACTTATTCCATACAAACTACACCAGAAAATAGTTCTAATTGAATTGCCCATTGAGCCATGGCATGTCTAGCTTTATTTTCCTTTCTACAAACGTCAGTGAACTGGCATCGTTGGAAAGATGTGGCTAAACTACAAATATTCATGTGGATCAAGGTCAAAAAAGAACGAGACTGCTAGTGTTTCTGTAGTAATGAAATCAGAGGCTGGCAATCGGCCTCTGCTACCACTCTTCTGAAACTGCAATCCGATGCAATTGAGAGCCGAAAAGTAAAGCCAATGACTCTGCAGTTTCAACATCCATGGCATTACTCAGTTTGCTACCTGCTGACACAATCACACTACCCAAACTGTCTCTGATCACCACTCCCAACCCTGCAATATGTCGATCAGAAATATAAGAGGCATCGGAGTTCATTTTAAAATCATCTACCTCTAAGGCGAGCCATCTATTGTTTCGAATTGATGGTCTGCAACTTTCATATTAGCCATCTGATACTTTGTAAGGATCCCAAAAGCTCTATCTACATTATGTCGTTCTAAAGATTGACATCCTGGGTCTAGGATCTGACTGCGCTCCAACCACATAAAGCACCATACCAAACAGCTCTAAACCTTCTGCATCTATTTGTCCTCTGATTTTCTGAAACCAAGAGAAAGAAGACATCTCATGGAAGGCTTGAGTTCGCAGTCCAAGGGGTGATGACAACCAAATAGCTTTACTCCTTTCACAATCCTGAAAAAATTGCACTATGGACTCATAACTCAGCCCACACCGAACACAGAATGGGTCGATCTAAACCCCCCCTAGGGATTAAAGCTGCTTTGCTAGGTAGGATTTTGTGAAGCCACTTCCACGAGATCATATAAACTTTTGGCGGAATATTGAGATTCCAAATTGTTAGAGGGTCCCACTTAGGTGGGACCCACCATTGTTAATTAAAAAAGAAAAATAAAAAAAAATTCAATTAAAATGGCCACAGCCAAGAACTCAAAAAAAATTCTTTGGAGTACAAGTAAAAAAAATTATAGAAAATTTTTAGAGAGAGAACAAATTAGTTATATGAGATTTTTTATGAGTGATAGAATATTGATATTTTATTTTTAAGTGTTTAAAAAATATTTATTATTAGTTTTAATTTATCTTATAAGTGTTTGTGTTTTTAAAATATTTTTTTAAAAAAGTCTTTCTTTTATAATTCTAGTATTTATTAGTGAAAAAAATTATTTTGAAATTTAACCAGTAGCCCAAATAAAATAGTAAACCATTTTAAATATTAATTTCTCTTTTTTATTGATTATTTTTATTTTTTGCTCATATTTATTTATTTATTATTAATTTACCCTGGATCTGCTAATTTCGCTACGCTATAAATTTATTTTTGGAATTTTTTTATTTAATTCCCAAACACAAATACATCTCCAAATTTCAAAAGAATCCGAGAATGATGAGGCCATCTCACCATTATTCGATAGTTCATCCTTTGTAAATCACTAGAACTGAGTATCATCTGGAAATCGATGGCTAAGTGGGATTGATCGTATGGATTCAACTTCATTAGGCAGAAAGGCATCAGAAATGACATCCTTCCTCCAACATCCCAACTCAAAATCAATAAGCTCACTGACTCTTGCTTCCAAATCCAAAAACAACGAGGCAAAAAGGCCCCATAACTTGTTTGGAAGCCAGTTACCACGCCATATTTTAATAGATAGCCCATTCCCAACACACCAACTCACCCCTTTCTCTAGTATATATATAGAGCACCTAAAATGCTTTGCCACACAACTTGATCTATACCCTAGAGAAGCTTCCATAAAACTTTTTCATGGATACAAAGTGAAACCTTTTTAGGATTACGATATACATGTATATATATATATATATATATATATGCGCGCGCATGCATACCGAGGCATATCCTAGCATAAAAGTGCATTTCCTGACAATTAATTGAGGATCGATTTCTTTTATCCTAATATAATATTCAAAATATGTATGTATATGTATATACTCTAAACACCAATTTGAAAGATTTTTAATATAAAACTTTTGTCAAGATATGGCAATTTAAATAGTAATTAATTAATATCAAATAGATTCTTAATTGGATAAACTCTTAGAATTTATCTTAATTAAGTCTTAAATAATTAGACAAGAAAGACTACCAATTGTATTATACAGGCAACTTTAACTAATTAGAATTTGATTAATGCCTTAAAAAGGGTTTTAGTTTTTATTAAAATTGAGAGTGTTGAATAAAAATATTGTTCAAAGTGCTAGTGCTTAACAAGGGTAAGCATGAATGCTGTGATTATAGAGCTAAACCAAATAGCCGAATAAAAAATTCCATTGACTATTTGACCTTTTCTAAACTGAATTGTATTTATAAATAAATTCTGGAAGTGTTTTGGATCTCATTATATTTTATGAACCAATACAAAATCAAACCATATGGTACTAAATTGTGCTCGAACCAAACTGTATTATATCAAACCTTATCAAAATAACTAATATATTACCAACTATTAAACAATGAATAAAATTAATACTCCTATGAAAAATCATAGTGAGACACCGTTATATAATCCATTCAAGTGAGAAAAAAATAAAAGTTTGTATCAATTCTTAACCAAATATTAATTTTGCTAAGTTTCAACTATTAAACCAACTCTTATTACCTTATAAAATATTTTCTAATTAGTTTATTAATATTATAATTTTATGCAAATTAAAAATTAAACTTAATTTTTCATTTGCATCATTATGCATGTATTTCTATTAGCATTTGATAATATGCGAGTTTATGTATTATTTTTGTGAAAACTAATAAATTTTATTTATGTTTGAAAAATATTTGAATATTTAAATTTATATTATGAATTAAAATTTTATTTTATTATTATATATTTTTGTCTTCAAAAAGTTTTATTTGATGGAATTTAGCACCAAATTCTTGTTTTATTAAAATTTTATTTTATTACTATCTCAAATTTTTAGGAGAAAATAATATGATTTTTTGTACATGGGACATATCTAGATATACATTTTTAAAATCCTTGATCTAGGACTATTACGAGATTTTCAAAATCTTCATATTGAATCAAACCATACTCATCCCTACTACTACTTTATATCTCACTTTTGGAAACTCAAATTTCACGAGAATTCAATTTAATTAAATTATATTTTGCCAATTCTCATATATGGAAAAACATAACCAATATAATTCAATTCTTTTGAGCTAAAAAAGTATTTTTAAATAGATAAAATCATCATAAAATGTAAAGATTTTGCAAGAATTAAATTCATTTAATGAAAGCCACCAAAACAAGCTTGTTTAACTATGACTTTTCTATACAAAGGTAAAATGTGACAATATTTTTTTTACTCTTCAATTATTCTAAAATAATAAAAAAATGAATGAATTTATTACTTTAAAATGTATTCTAAATGAATGAATTTAATCATCAATTAAATTGAATTCTGTTGAAATTTCATGTGTGAAAAGAATTCTATATCGGAAAAAATTAGATCTAGTGAAAGATATAGAAGTGAAAATGACTCATAGATCTAATATTTTAAGGTTTTGAGTTGGAGTATGATGTCATACCTATGAAATATATTTTCTCACTAGACTCATCAAGAATTTTTCAAGTAAGTGGGCTCCTCAAACTCAATAATTAATATCAAAGCTAATTGTTCGACATGAAGGATTATGGAGATGGTGATCATCCCCCGGTTGCCATCTTCATGTGGAATTACTTCCAGTGGGCCAAGATTAATGAAAGTAAAAAGGCTTTAAGGTGACACCATATACTCAAGTTTGGAAAGATTTTGCTCAAAGGAGAGCTTAAGCCTAATATGGAAGCTCTTACTTGAGAGGGAGATTATCGAAATTTTTAATGTGAGAGAAACCCCACATCGTAAAGAGATGGACCTAACAAGGGATAAATAAGTGAAAATCTATAAAATTTTGGGTTGGAATATGGTTTCAAGCCCACAAAATATGTTTTCTTACTAGACCTATCAAGAAGATCTCTAAAGTAAGTAGGCTCCCAACAAATTTATTTTAAATAGTGCTTGTACGTAATATTTATACCAAAAGGAATAAGGTTTAAAATGAAAAACCGATACTACTTTACCTGTGTATGTTTTATGAAATTGTGTGCTTTTTTAAGCATTGGACCATATTCATGAGTAAAGTTGGTAGCAAAGATTGCTTGAACAGCAAAAACAACATCCCACAATTGAGAACCATTATAGGCCTGTTAGCACAAACTATCACTTGTCATGTTAAGAAACTGCAATGCTATTCACAAATAAAATTACTAGAGTGATAGTAAAAGAAAAACTCATATTTGTGTTTATATTATATATATTGAAAATGCAAAATAACGAATGAATACCTGCATTTTCATTCCATCCTCTGCTATCCATAGATAATCTTTAATTCTTGGCAAATGGCATCTGTATGCCTCTGAATTTGGATCCTCCACCCAGCAGCAAAGCATGTTTAGAACCTATGTTTTAAAGACATTAATGGTTATGAGATTATTTCTTTTTTGCTTTTATCTTATTTGAATAATATCTCAAATTCTTAGTTGGAAAAGAACTATTTAGCAGAGAATTCATATCAAGTTTTTGATTTAGTGAATAAGTTTTAATTATCTATAAATAGGATGTAAATTCAAGGTATTAGAGAAATAATTTAGCCCAAAAATATCCCGGAAGAGAGGGATGCACTCAATAATAAAAAGTCCACCAAGAAGAGAGGGAAAATATGGAGAGGGGAAATATATATGGGTCCTCCAAGAAAAAAAGAAAGATTATGATGGAGCATGCACAAGAGGGATATATTCAATATGGAAAGTTTCATACAAAGAACATACTCTTGAATATTGAAGAGTGGGAAGTTTCAAGGGAAGAATGTGACTCTTCATAATTGGTCTTTTTATAGTTTAAGTGTGGGCATATGACTCATATATTGATTTTTAAAAAAATGACTATCTTTATCATATTTTTAAAATTTTTACTTTTTTACTATAAATATTTTAATTATTTTACCATAAACTCATAATAAATTATTTAAAATTTATAAACTTATAATAAACTCATGATAAATTCATTATAAATTTATTGTGAACTAATGAAAATATAATATTTTAGTAAATATTTACTTTCCAAATTATAACAAATTCCAAATTTAAAGATCTCATTTATCTAGACCTAAAGTCTGCAATAATTCTTTTTGTTAGTTAAAATAAAAGAAAAATAAAATCTTTTTTTATCATAAAAGAAAAATAAAATCTTGCGTTTTCCCTTGGTTCACATGTCAGGCCAAGAATGCAAACTTCTTTTCTATTGGAAGCAAAAAGTACCAACTTTTTTATTTAACTCTCACTTTGGTAAACATGATTTGCTAGAAGACAAACTTTATTTTTTTTTTTATTGAGCCAACTGCAAAAGAAGTATGCTCCTTTTATGCTATTTATGCTACTACAATGTCTAGCAATCGTCCAAATGAGTAAGGTGAACCATTTTTTTTTCATGAAAAGGGAAAAGTAGTATCATATTACACATGTTGTGGGATAAGAAGCCCCATAAACATCATGAAGCAGTACTATTGAAAAACAATTCTGTTAAAAAAAATACTATTGGAATACCATTAAAAGGCCTCCTAGTAAGTGTTAAATTCAAGAGTACTTTCATGATACATATGATAAAGTAATGGCAACTCTATTAAATAACAATAATGGGCTGAATTTTTCTAAGCCTAACAGTCTTTCTCTTCAACCCAAGAATTTTCATAGTATTTCAATTGCTCATTTAATCTATTTGACGTAGAATTAAACATTGTCATAAGTTAATTGATTAATATGTCTTCTAAGTTTTTTGAACGTAAAAATTTCTTTATATATATATTTTTTGTTCAACTTTAGGAGACCAATGGTATCTCACTATAATGTGCTTACTAGAAATGTGATATATAGCATTTTTTCTCAAGTAATCTAAAGTTGGTTATTATAATTCAGCATATACTCATCTTATTTTAAACTCCACTTCTAAAGAAAATTTTCTTTTAAAAGAATTCGAGTAATTTATATTCGTTGTCTTTGAAGAATCTACTTATTCACTTTATCATCCTTAAAAATTTATTTTTTACACTGATCACCCCTCAAATTAGATATTTTATAACAATTTTGATCTAACCCAAACTTACGTTAGCTCTATTAACAGTATAAGACGTCAATTTTAAAATAAATCCTTTAAAAGCAAAATACATTTTACCTATTAATCCTGAAAAATCTTTTTTTTTTATTATTCTTCAAAATTTAACTTAATTTCATATAAATCCACAAATGTACAAGGATTCGATTCCTGCAGCTCTAACCTTATAGGCAAAACCTCTAACCATCCAAGCTACAACTGATTTTGTGTAAATAAAAGTATTTTATTTATATTTTAATTATAATTTTTTAAAAAATTATAAATTATAAAGTAATTCTACTTAATAATTAAACAAATTTATTAATTAGTTTAACAAAATTGTTAGTAAACTATTAAAAAGATTAAAATTTTTGAAATTTTCTAATTTTAAAAAATTTTAAAATGAATGATATTTTTTACATTTAAATTTATTAATAATTTAAAATATATATTAAATTTAATAAAAAAAATACTCTGTAATTTTTTGATAGTTAATATTTTCGAAATTTAAATTGAAAAGTGAGTATTTTTTTAAAGAAAAATTAATATTTTCTAAAATATTTTCAGTTTTCAAAATATTTTTATATAAAATTCTAAAATTTTGCACTTCAGCATTGTGAGAGAAACTTTTTAGAAATATTTCCACATTCATCATAAAATAGGAATTTTTCAAAAATATTTCAACATTTATCATAAATAATATAGATAAATATTATCTTAAATTAATTGCACATACTCACCTGAATTTCCAAACAAAGGTCTATCGAACCTTCAATCGAAATGTGGGGGCTATTCTTTTATTAAATTTTATTTTTTAAAAATAAAAAATATAATTATTATTGTAATATTTTACTTTTGTAAAATTCTTTTAATAATAATAATTATTATTCAAATATAAAAAATTAAAATTTTTAAAATTATCTAATTTTAAAAATGATATAATTATTATTGTAATATTTTTATTTTTGTAAAATTCTTTTTAATAATAATAATTATTATTCAAATATAAAAAAATTAAAAATTTCAAAGTCATCTAATTTTAAAAATAATATAATTATTATTTTAATATTTTATTTTTAAAATTCTTTTTAAAAATAACTATTAATCAAAAGCAAAAAATTGAATCTTTCTAATTTTTTTTTTAAATTAAAAAATTTTAAAAAATTAAATCTTTTTAATAATTTAACAATAAATTTATTAAAATAATTGATAAATTTTATTTAATTTTTAAATAAAATTACTTTGTAATTTATAGTTTTTCAGAAAGTTATAATTAAAATATAAAAAAAGTAATTTTATTTACACATAGTTAAGTATAGCTTAGATAGTTAAGGTTTTGTCTCTAGGGTTAGAGGTCCAGAAATTAGATTTTATGTGAAATTAAGTTAATTCTTCAGAGACGGCGAGTAAAATTAAGAAAATTCTTCAGAGATGATGGGTCAAATTTATTTTAATTTTTAAATGATTCATTTCAGAAACTAGCATAGCGTATGATGTGATGCCATGTCAGTTTCTAAAATGACGTGATATTCTTATGTAGCAATTTTGGTGACGCCACATAGAATTGATGTTGGCACAATATAGGATTATTGTTAACGCAGCTAACGGAAGTTTGGGTCAAGCTGAATTTGTTATAAAACATTCAACTTGAGAGACAATCAGTATAAAAAATAAACTTCAGAGATGATAAAGTGAATAAGTGAATTCTTCAAAGACGACAATATAAATTATTCAAAGAATTCTTTACTTACATGAGTAACCATAATATATTTTATATTATTGGTAGATATAAGACCATATACTTTTGCAATTTAAACTATCATGGCACAACTCTTAATATAGAAGTAATCAAGTAACTAGAAATCAACTTTCTACCATCAACACACCTATCATAAACTTCTATATCCTTCTAAAATTAGATTTGGACCTTCAAAATACAAGAACATATTGAAACCACCTCTCAAGTTTATAAACATTTACCTTCATAGCCTCTCAATGTTCTCTGCCAGAATTAGATAAAAACTTAGCTAAGTAAACCAACTATATGTGCAATAATATTAGGTCCTCTCCAAACCATAACATTTATACATCAAACTCTTAATTGCAGAGGAGTACGAAGCCAATGTCATATCATCTTTTTCCTTTTGTTTAGAAAGACAAGACCAATGAGTACATTTAAAGTGATTAGCAAGAGAACTCACAAGCTTTGCAGTCTTTTAAATGTGTCTAGAACTGGCTTAATATACTTTTTTTTTTATGAAAATCGCAAATTTCTAAATTTTCCAGTACATTGAATTAGCATGCCTAGAATCTTTCTAGACCTAGACATTTCATGACAAAATTCTTTAAAATTTTTCAAACCACTAATAATCTTAGCATCCTATCTAATAATCAATATATCATTTATATATAACAAGAGGATAGTTAACTTGCCATAGTAATTATTGGAAAACTAATCTCACATATTGAAGTACTTACAGAACTTATAATTGAATAGATGTTGGACCAAGCACAAGCCAATTGGTTTTGTGCAAATAGGTTTCAACACTTATTTACTTACAAACCCACATGCATAGGAGCCCATGAATTTTAATATGATATCAGACCTTCATACCCAAATAGATAGAATTTCAAAACTCACATTTAGACCCTCATTATTGAATTGATGATGATGTTGCTGAAAAAAGATGTCAGTTGGTCCATTTGTAAGAAAGTGTCAATCGACAATGTTGATGTTGCGTAACAGGTTAACCCAATTGCACTTGAGGGGTGTTTTGAAAAATGAATATCATCTATTATATAAATATAGAAAAATAACTAAAGGACTTATGAATGAGTATAGCACAAACTAATTAGTCTTGTACTTATGGGTACCAATGCTTTTTCATTTACAAGTCCATGTATGTACGGGCCCATGTATTTTAATTGTAATTATCTTAAATACAAATGATGATTTTGTTCTGGTGTTTCCATGACTCGCTATGACTTAGTCAAATTTCTTGTACCGTTATATTGATTCTTCTTTTAGCCAATAAAAGTTGTGTATTAGGCTGAGGAGTATCAATAGATGGCATTAGCAAGGGTAACAAGAGTATCACCAACGACGGCTGAATCATCATTTGGTAGCACACACTCCTTGTTGAGTGGTGCCCATTCAAATTGGCACATATCAGAAATTAATAGCTAATTTTAGCTATTGAAGAATTAGAAAAAAAAAAAAAAGAAATGGTAATAACCATAGGAATTGATGGTTATTACTTTTATGGTTAGAAATTAGTTAATTTAGTTTACAACTTTAACTAATTTTAGGTTACATTTTTCTTATATAAATGTAAATGAAAAGAGAAAAAGTAATACAGATTAATTAGTTATCTGTAAGTGATGCCGCAGAAAGAAATTCTGTGAAGAGTTTTAATTTTAGGAAAGGGTTCCTAAAATTGGGAAAGAGAGAAAAATAGTGAGGTTTATAAATTTTAGGTGTTTTTTGGGAAACACTTTGAGTGCCACTATTTTTATAATAATTTCTTTGAATACCTACTATTTTTATAGTAGAGAATTAATTTAGAATTTTTGTCCCGTGGTTTTTACCTCTAATTTTTAGCGGGGTTTCCCATGTAAATTATTGTGTCTAATTTTTCTGGCATTTATTATAATTTTATCGTTATAATTTTTTTTCTGGAGGTGGCAAAAGTTCAAATTCTAAATATTAATTATTTAATTTCATACGGGATTGGAGATTAAATCCCAACACTCCTCTGGTTGCTTAAGTTGTTGAGCAAGGTGTGCTCCTACTGCAGGTAATGTATCCCTCACTCTTGCTTTGCACTAGTTGGATTGACCTTTGAGCAAGCGGGAAGGAACGGAAGAGAGAGAGAAAAGGAGAATGAAAATTGAAGTGAAAAAATAAAAATTAGGAAAAGGGCTCTAGATATGTTTATATCAAAATTTTGTGATGAATTAGATAGTCGTCAAATTTATCACCAAATTTATAAATATCTGTCACTATTTCAAGACATAGAGATTCCTTTTTTATGTATAGTAAAATATACAATAAAAAATGGATCGATAATTTATTATCTCGTCGTTATTCTGATAAAAATAATTAGCAACAATATTTGGCACCACTAATTAGTGACAACTTCATTTCATTGCAAAATCCTTCACTGAATCCTCATGGTTCCATCACCAGTCTCTCATTAACTTTTTTTTTTTTGAATTTGTCTATCTGTCCTAAGTTTTTAATATTCTGCCTCAAAATAATGGCAGAAATTGGCTTTATAGTTTGTCATCTTTTCGTACTTTTCTTATAGTTAATTATTTGGAAACATAATCATTCTTTTCATTCAAATTGAAACTTAGAGATATTCTAAATATTAATATAATGAAGAGATGAGATTATTTTTTATGAAATAAACACGAGAACTTCAAATCTAATAAATGTTAAATTTCCTTTTAAATTGGGATGGAACATACAATCTTAACTTTTATAGGGCGATTTGATATAAAATTACTTTAGTGGTAGTTTGTTAATTAAAGTTGCAATTTAAGCTATTAAACCTAGCCCAATGTAAAATGGGATGACGAGTTAAAATCACTCTTTACAGTAATATCCGTCATTTTTTGTCAAAATTTCAACGTATAGCTATCCAAAAATGCATTTTTCATTTATAATAATTTTTCACAATCTTTTATTTCCTTATGTTTTCGGTAAAATATTAGATCAAGACGTCATTCTGGCATTTTATTTAACTCATTGAATATTTTCTGTTTATATGTGTATTGTCTTTTCTTTTGGCAACCTGTTGTATTTTCTAACAATTTCCTTATTACCAATTTAGTAATTAGAATTTAAAGTTTAGGCCATATATAAAGGGTTTAATTACATCAATCATCATTGATCTTTTACCTAATCACATTAAAATCTCTAAATTTTATTTTATAAAGCTAAAATCTCCAAACTTTTAATTTTGTTATAATAAAATCTTTGAAACTATTTATTGAAAACTAAAATATGACGTAGTTGTCATATATTATCATGTGGCAAAAAAAATTTAATTCCATCTATTCTCTATATATAATTTTTTAGTATATTTAAAATTACATTTTCAGCCTATCTAAAATCATTTGTTTTGACCTTAATTCCACATATATAGGTATAAAATGTGGTAGAATTAAATTTCTTTTTTTTTTATCATATAGCAACATATTGCTACAACGTCATATTTCAATTATCAAAAAATTATTTCAGCTTTTTTATTGATATAAAATCAAAAGTTTCATAATTTTATTTTTACAAAACAAAGTTTAAAGATTTTAATGAAACAATGATAAAAGATCAATGATTATTAGTATAATTAACTCCCATATAAAGTGTAAGCTTTTAAAAGGTGACCACAATTTTTAGAATTTAATAAAATTTTCAGTAGTTAAGCTTCTATCTTTTTTTTCATTTATTTACCTAGATATTTTTAAATTAAACATGTTAAAAGCAATTAAAAATCATTGTAGTTCTTAACTTTAACCTCTATTTAGATTTTGTTTTTAAAAAAAAAACTCTAAAATTAAAATAAAAAAGGATGTAAATAGCAAGCTTAAAAACAAACCTTATTTATAGGGCATTGACAGATATATTGGGTGTTTTGATCCTCATAATGAATATGTTTCATTACTGTGTTCAAAGCATGTGCTCTCAGCTTTGAGAAGGGCCACATCGCAAGAAGAGGCTCCCCAACTTTGTTAAGCAAACCCCATAACACGTCTTGGATCAAGGGATGAGGATAGTACAAGTCTTCCTGCACGTACCATCTTATTGCATTAGCAATTTGGAAAAAAAAAAGTAAGAAATAAAACTTGATGCAGTCTATATTTTATTTCGATAATTAATTGAATTTCTCTCTTTTTAATTTATTAATATAAAATCAAAAAATAACAAAAAAAGGGTAGAAGAATGCCAATTAGAGCCAACTTGATTTATTTTGCGCAATTCTTTTAATGTTATGAGTAATGGGGATCTTAAATTTTAAATTCCTTCATTGTGATAAAAATTTCACAAATTTAATATATGTGCCCATTCCAAATTAATGTTTTTGTGTATGTGTGTGTATGTATATATATATATATATAGGTGACCTCCTCAATTATTTATTTTTCATATTATTATTATTATTTATATTAAAAGATAAAAAAAATTTATTAAAATATTTTCAATTTAATCAAATAAAATATTTATGCATTAAGAGGATACGAAATTAGTACTCTCCTTTTGGTTTCTGAATTTTAAATGTAGTTTTTAGTATAATATTGTTTAAAATGTAAGAAAAATAGAGAATAATCTTTGTATTTATTAAAAGTGATAACAATAAAAATATATAAGAAAATAAAATTTTGCCTTATTTTCTTTTAAAAATTAACAATCAAATGAAACAAAAATTTTATAATTAAAGATAATAAAAATATTACAAATCAGAAAAATGCCAAAATCATTTTGTTAAAACATATTTTAAAAACATTAAAAAAAATATAACCAAGTCTTATGCAAAACACGGATTTATGACTAATATTCTATGGTAAAAAATTATTTTTAATTTTTGTATAAGTATCAAAGTAACTATTAGAATATTTTTTATAAAATAAAATATTTTTTAATTTTTTCAATAATAATATTAATATAATTATAATAATGAGGATGAGGATAAAATAAAAAAAAAACTATTTATTTTTTAATTTTACAAAATGATAGTTTAAATAACATAAAAGAGAATATATACCTTGGCGCATAAACATCCGGCAGTGTTCCAATCAACGTGATCGTAGGGAACAAGATAAAGCTCTCTTCTAAGAGATAAAACCAGGGCGTTAATGGGTCCCACAAATCTCTTTCCATACAAATACGACATTGGCAGATATACCATACGACAATGACTCCATAGCCTTCCTGCAACCATTTTGAATCTCTTCCTCTTATTCATTTTAATTTAATTGATTTTTATCTAAGTTTCTCTTTTTTAAAAAATAAAATTTTTTAATATTGCAGAATGAAAATTTATATTTGAATCTATTAGTCAGATCTCATCGAATGCATATACTTAAATATATAAATATTTAAAAATTTTGAAACAATATATATATATGTATGTATATAATAATTATAAAATATATAGATGATTCAGCTAAAATTTAAAATAAACACAACATAATGATTGCAATAAAAAAAATTCATTTAGATAAGTAATTAGGATAATAAAATTAAATCAAAAATAAAGTTATGAAAATAAAAATAAATTTTCTCTGTCTACATTCTTGAAAAAAAAAATGAAAAGATGATTAAGAACACATCTGATTAATTTTTAATTTTTATTTTGTGTAAATGATAAAAAAAAATATTGGATCCAAATATTATATTTTTTTATCAAAATTATGTTTAATGCATCAATATAATAAATAATCTATCAATAAACTACTTCAGTTGCAAGTCTTGAATTTATTGAATAATTCTCATGATAATTTTAATAACAAAAATGAAAATAATATATTTATTTGAATTGAGAAGCTCACCTGGGTGTATGGGAACAAAGTATGGAAGAAGCCATGTTTCTGGAGGCACTGGATTATTCCCTTTCCAATCATACACTCCAAGCACCTTAAAAATAATTTACAAATATTTACATTAGTTAAAAAAAATTCAGTAATTTTATTAATTATGTATATATTATATAATTTTATTTATATTTTATATTTTTTAATTTATTAATAATATTTATTTTGCATTAGAAAAATATGTAAATATTTTGATTAAGTAATTAGCAAATATCATAATAAAATTTTTTTTGATAATGTTTTATATAATCAGTATATATCATATACATAATTTAATGATTATATGATAATAAAAATATCCATTATCCTTCTTTCTCTAAAAAAAACCATTAATTTTTTCTAATTTTAAAATTATATATTTTAAATTTGTAATTAATAATTAATATATCAAAAAAATGTATTTATAATATATATTATATTAATATATACAATGTATATTTTCAATTAAACTTAAAAAATAATATTAAAAATTTAAAAATTTATAAAATATTTAAAAAGAAATATATCCTTAATAATTATTTAAAACATATTGTGTCAGTGCTAATTAATAATTCATTAACTATTAGGTCTCACAGAAAGCCAGAGCTTGCCCCATGATGGAATGTAAGTGACACCACCATGATCGAGAATCCACTTCCTAGCGTTATTCATGGCGCCATCCCCACCGTCCATTTCTTCCCCAATCAATCTGAGGGTGACATATGAAAGAGCAGTGCCAAACATTGTGCTGTTCCCTTCTATATGTAATCCCCATCCTCCATCTTCATTCTGCAACATGTATTCGTACAATACAGATTTAAAATCATAATTTTAAATATGATAATTTTTTGAAATCATAATTTTATATTATTTGTTTAGAAATATGATAATTGAGAAATGATAACAATTTTTAGATTACTTTTTTGTTCACAAACACGATAATTTAATATAGATTTAAAAAAAATTGTGGAAAATGGAAATAAATTAAATACCTGGTGGTTATAAAGATAACGTCGAATTTCTTTTCTATGCTCATGAGGCAAAATAGCATTCAGGGCACCCATTACATATAAACTTATCACCTACAAACAAAATCAACCATTCAATTATTTTTTTTAACTTAAAATGAAATTTTTAATCTTGAAAATGAATGGAATATCACTAAACATTGGGATAATTAGCAATAATAATTTTATTTTTTTTATTTTTTACATATATATATTATTATTATTTTATTAATTACATGTGAGGAATGAGATATTTAAGATTTAAATTTGATATTTAATATTTAAATTTGAAATCGAAACGGGAACAATATGTGCTCCTATTCACCAACTATAACTAGTCACCAACTATAACTTGAAGGCCATTTTTTTTAGTTGTTTATGGTTTCATTATTCTTTTAAGATAATTTCTTTATGTTTTATAAAAAATATATGTTTTTAACTTTTTAAGGTATTTGAGTTTAATTTATTAATTTAGATTTAAGTTAATTAATTAATTAATTAAAAATATAAAACACTTATTCTTGGGACATATAAATGCAAAAAAATTTAAAAATATTTATATCATAATAACAAATTTCAGAAGTATGACAACAGTAAATAGCGTGTGTTCAATTATATAAAATTAAAGTAGTTTTTTACAAATTTTTTTATAAAAAATAGAAAATAAAAATTCATATTTATATGTCATAATTTCTTTAAATTAGAAAATAAAAAATAATTTTCTAATTTTCTAATTTTAAGAAAATTTTGGAAAAGATATGTAAGATATTTTTCGAAAATGTTATTTTAATAGAGTTCAATTTCCTAATATGAAAAACATAGTTTATATATCGGCATCAAAAAATAATTTTCTATTTTTACTAAATGGACATATTTTTTAACTTTTTCTTGTAGAAAATAAATATTTTAATTTTTTTATTAAAAAATTAAAAATAGAAAATAGAAAATAATTTTGAATAAGGTCTTTTTTTAAGGAGCTTACCAAACCTGGTAGAAGAAACAAAGGGCCAGCATATTCACTTGGCCAGAACCCATCTTCAGTTTGCAAAGTTGAGTAGAAACTGATAGCCTTTCTCAATGTTGAAGTCACCACTTCTTCACTAATTTCTTCTTCACTTTCCAATTTCATCACTTGTTGCTTTTTCTCACATGGATTCACTTTTGCAAACTATTTATTTATACATATATATATCCAAAATGCCAATAATTATAGATAATAATTAAATTAATATTTACTTGTTAATATATATTAATAATTAAATAATAATTATTATAAAATATAGTCGAGTTAAGTACCTGAAATCTCATTAGAAGATCAGAACTTTGTTTAACTTGAAACCTGTTGTTTGTGAAGTCATTTCTAAACTTTTCAATTTGAGAGTGATCTTGAGGTGTCCCAAAATTAGGATCAAACTCCCAATATTGTCTACCAGTATTGTTGTTAACACTTGTAATCAATGGATCATTTTTGCCTTCTGATACCTTCAACTTCCACATTTTTTTAACTTCTGATTAACCTTTTTTTTCTATGTATGCATATAACCTATATTTTAGAAGAAGCAATAGTAGCAGAGAAGAAAGCAAGAAGAGGCAGAAATATGATTTTTGTTCAAAAAACTGAGTGGATCTATTGTATAGAAATACTAATAAACTATACAATTTAATTTATTTTTTAATAAACTATACGAGGCCTGGCTGATTAGATGGGTATTTCGAGATTCTTGGAAATGCAATTACAGATTTTATTATTATGAGAAGAACAAGAGATAAGTTAATTTTAATATTATTATAATTAGTTTATGTCTTTATTTGGAAAATATTATAATTTTTAATATCCCAAATGACAGTTTTGAAATCCGTAGCCTGTTGATACGAAATTATATTTTTGGTCAGTTAGCTAGGGCCTGGCTGATATTTCTCAAAAACTAAAAAAAAAAAAAAAGCCCTCAAAAAACAAAAAGCATTCCATAGATTAGACAGATAAAATCACTTTTTTTTTCATCGGTCCCACAATATAGCTCATTTATTATTTTAATAAATTAATTGACATATTAAAATTTTATAATATCTCTATTTAATATTATTTATTAAATATATTGCACCATAAAATAAGAATATAACAGAAAAAATATATACAAATTTACATTTACAATAAAATTAACTATTTTTTTTAATCTTTGTAAAATGAGAAGTATGTATATTTTTGTGGGATGAAAAAAGTATTAATACACACATTTTTTCAAATTAATGGATATATATTTTTCTTTTTTATTTATTTTAAATTATAATTTATTTATTATTTTAATAAATTAATTAATATATTAAATCAATATTATGTATATAATTAATATCATTTATTTAAAATATTTAATAAATATATCTTATATTAAAATAAAAATATAATAAAAAAATACATATAAATTTATGTTTTCAACAATAATTTGGGACTAATAATAACAATTTTTACATTTAATAGAAAAATGATCTTATTAATTTGAAATGAAGGAAATAATATATGTTAGGAAAAAGCATGATGACCAGAATTAAATGTTCGGAATTTAGCCATAAAAAGCAAATTACATGAACCCACTTTATGAGAATTTGGCTCTAAAACAGCAACAATTCCCTCCCAAAATACAGTAATTGATGGGATAATAAGAATTTAAAGCTATTAATATTGTCGGCACACAATGAATTTCTTCAATTTACCAATGTTGTGTATTAGATATTATGACTAATATCCATGTGTTATATTTTTTACTATTTACTATTTAACTTGGAATTATAGAGAGAAAATGTATTTAATTTCTAAAAAAATGAAAAAATACATTTATTATATTATTAAGAGTATAAAGAGAAACCACCAAATTATACCTTAATGTCAAAATCGTGTGTTGCTCCCATTTAAATCTCGTGTTTAAGTCTATATATTCTTTTCTTCCCATATGTATTTAATCAAAAAGAGTATTAAGAGAAAAATATCATTTTATTTATTATACTTTAATATTTATGAATATTTAAAACTAATATATTTTTTAATGAGATAATATAAAAAGAAGAAGAATTTATTATAAGTCTATTATTAAGTTATATCTAAATATACTATGAAAAGATGATTTAAAAAAAATTATGTACTCACAATACTTACAGTATGGTGAATTTTTATTACCACTATATATATTGGTTATGATGGTAGAACACATTAATTTCTCAACTACAAGAATTTAATTGATTTCTTCTTTTATTCTTAAGTAGTCGGAAATATGTAGATATCTTGTGATGATAAATAAATAAATAATTTAATGAACCTTGAGCGTTATGGAAGAATGACATAAAAATTATATATATTTGTATTTTTTGAAGCTAGATAATATATATTGTATTTGTTGCACTCACGTTTGTTTTTTGATCAGTCAGTCACATTTGTTCATCCTACATTTTTATTATTGCATTAGTACGTTAATTTCTATGTTCGTATACTATTATAAATTAGTTATATATATGATTCTACATTATAATATTGACTACTATAAATAATCATTTTGCTGAAAAATTAAGGTGTAATAATGTGAGACCTCGCTCGAGCATCGACTCGACCTGCTTAGAAATTAAGAGTTAAAATGCTCATTTAGGCTTAGTCTCATACATATATCGAAGTATATGATCTCCAGTAATTCGGTAAACTTGAGTTTCAAAATAAATTTTTTATTTTTGAGAAAACATTTTACTCTTTTTTTGTTATGAAAAAGAGGACGTGACTTTTATTTAAAAGGTAAAGATTGCAGAGTCACCACCTTAGTTTATTTTATTTGGAAAAAAATTAAGAAAAATTTAATTAACTCATTAAATTTGGTTGATTTTTACCCAAAAAAGGATACTAGTCTGAAACCAATCATGATGAGTCTCGGGCTAAGTTTTTATACAAATTTTAATAAAAAAAAAATAAATTTTCTCTCTTTAATTGATTTTAACCTTTTGGATTGAAAATTGTGATTTTTATGGTTTATGCCATAATTAATCATGAATGATATAATTATGATGCAATGAACATCTAATAGCATGACATCGACAAAATGTAGTATGAGAATAAATATTATATCTCCACCAAAAATAATAATTTCAAGAGAACTTCGACTCTAGCTCTTATGGATTCTAGGTCGAGCATAAATCCCCAACTAACTAATAAATCAAAAGGAAAAACAAATAAAGCAATAAATGACATCCATTGCAAAACTCATCAAATTTGCAATGGAGCTAAAAAATTTCAAGAAAAGAAGAGATTAAAATAAAAGAACTAGTTGGGTTTGTTTAGGTGTAGGTTCACCACTTAGAGTAATATTCCTACTGTACCTACTTATCCCATTTGAATGGGAATCAGAGCCATAAGTAGATCGTGCATTTGATTTCAAAGAGCTCAAATTAACCAATTTTAATTAATTAATTGCCGAATAAAAATAGATATAGCAAAAAAAAATAATACCTTATGCAGTCGCTTCTTCTTAACAAAAGGCTAGAGGGTTTTGATGCTTCGTAACTCCACTTGCTCTGAATAAATGAAATTAATTAATGATGGTGCAATAAAAGAGGAAGACTGAATATCTTAATTAATCTTCAGTTTAAATGAAAATTGGCAGAATTTCGGCATCCAAAATTCAGTAACCAAGAGGGAAAGACTACTATTTATAGAAGCCGGATGGGACCTCTAAGATGTGCCCGATGCCGCCGTCTGCACACTACGTTCAGAGCCACCCACGCAAAAAATATTTTTTAATAATTTTTTAATTTTAATTTTCTTAATTAGGTGCAAAATTAGGAGCTCGCAGCTGCCCCCATTACATCAATTTGCTATTTTAAATTGATGTAATGGCATGAATCAGGAAAAAAAGAAGAAGAAAGAATGAACTTGATTAGTGTGACAATCTCTGAGTTTTGGTGTGCATCTGGACATATTTGGCATTATGCCTATTGGATCACTTTTTGGGCCAAAATTTTATAAATAGGGGTAAGGAGGAGCATTTGGTTCCTTGCTCCTCCTTTCTCTCCTTTACCGACTTCTTGCTTCTAGCCATATCTTCAAAATGTCTTAGTCTTATGCCTCTTCTCTTAAAGTTGATGAAGTGCCAATTATCAAAGAGTTGCTGGTGGATCCCTATACTCATGCGTCGCAGACTGACTCCATAGAGGTATGCCTTATTTTGCTTTTCTTTTATGCAATTTAAAAATACCTTTCTTATTGCCTTTTGAGCTAAATAATATAAATGAAATAATAATAATACGATTATTATTTATCGTGTTTTAGCAATATGCTTAATTGAAATTGTAGGGTGATCGTTCTAACTTAGGGAATCTCAACCTTCCCAATGAGATGAAGAAATTGTTGCTTTCTACTGGCTTTATGGACTTTGTGTCTGTTGACTGCATGAGGCAAGCTAATCATGACCTGTTGTGGGCCCTAGTCAAGAGATAGTTGGACATCACCAATTCTTTTTTATTTTTCATGTGTTGAATTAAACATGACACTGCAAGACTTGTACCTGTCGGGTTTTGATACGCCCCTAGAAGAATCAAAATTCCAACAAATATTGATACTGGGTTTATCTACACTGCACCTATGCCAGGAGGTTCTTAAGCTGGTTCTCGATCTACCTTAACTAGGACTCAATCTATGCCTACAAAGGGTGTTCACCCATACTATTGGTTAAGAGAAATTGTCACCTATACTACAGGTGATAACATTGGTCAAGAGAGGGCCCTTGTCCTAAGTTCCTATTGTCCCATTGCAGAAAAATTACCATGAGGTAGACTTTTATTCACTCTACTTTTTATTGATTATCACTGCTTAACTTTTCTTATAGATTTTGGTATATACTTTACAGTGGCCTGACAAATGGGCTGAACATACCTTTGAGATGGCTAGCCATTATGAGGCTTTTCTGTCGACAATACTAGGTCAATTGTCCTTTAAGCGTGCAGTAAGGAGCCATTGTGGTAGAAGATAGATTTCCTGCTGGACTTTCGTGTTTATGTAGGATCTAATTTTATGTTACTGATGCATGTACTGTTGGGTGACTGTATCCAAATAATTTAGTTTATGCACTTTTATCTGTTTGGGTTTTATTACTTAATGTTAACTAATGTTACTTTTGGATTTATAATTCTTCCATTTTTTAATTAATTAGTTTTTATTTAATTAGTTTATTATTATTATATTATTTTTTGTTGTGCGGACCAAGCATGTAGGTAGCCGGGAGTCGCATAGCTTGTCTACATGCTGTGCGGACGAGATGTCTATTCTATATTTGGGGCAATTTTTTGACTTTATTATAGCTTTTCTAGAACTTTTTGAGCTTTTCAGGGACTTTTAATTTTTTGACAATTAATTGTGCTACTATATAGCCGTTTTTAGTCACTCTTTGTATCTATGGACTACCCGTTTGGACATAGTGGACAAAATAAACCTAGGTAGATATGGTATTGCATCGGCCATCACTTTGAAAGGGGTCAAACTGGACAAGGATTTTTATTCATGCCTGTCTAAAATTTTGGGATCTTATGGATCATATGTTTAGGTTTGGGGCTGTGATGGAGGAGATGTGTACTACTTTTGAGGAATTCAGTGATATATTGAGATGTAATACTGAGGATGAGCTAGCAATTCCATAGCACCGTATTATCTATTTTCATACTTTTCAGAGGTTATTTAATTAAGTGAGGATGATGCTACCTTATGGTGAGGGATGATAAAATGAATCTAAATGCAGGCTTTCGCATTTTGCCTAACCAGTGGATTTCTAGTTAGAGGAGAGCCAGACTAGGATCTAATTGACTTGGTCCCTCTAATTCTGTAGCTGGAGGACTCATGTTCTATTGCTGCACTTTTGCTGGCTTAGACTATTATCAGTCTCAACAGGGCCTATAGAGCTCAGGAGGATTGGTCTGTGACTCTTGTTCTCCTTCTGGTAATTTTTTTTTAAAATTGCTTTTCTATTAATAGGTCTGGATAAGGGATCATATTTGCATTGTTTCCATGCCGGCTAGACTTCCTTGTTCTCCCTTTGCTTATAGAGGCAGGCGGATCCTTATCTGCCATGATCTGAAGAGGGCATGGACCTCTTGGTTGCTAGAACTTAGCCCGAATGAGGTTTTGTGGTATTGTCCTTAGTATTAGATTCGCTCTTTTATGACTATGAGCTTTGTTGTTTGCTTGCTTGGTTTGTCTATATCAACATTCTAGTGGAGGACCCATATTCTTAGACAGATGGGTTGCTCTTAGGGTGTTCCACTTGATGGTACATCTCATATTCCTACGGTTATCACTCCTACTTCTGCTCAGGCCATCCTGAATGGCCGGACTCGGGGGTTTTATATTGTGTAGCCATCTGGACTACAAATATAGTTGATAGGTACAAAGATTGGTTTATCACCATGGTTTGGCCTAGAGAGAAGGTACAACGACTGATTTTGATTAATGAGCTGGAGACGGAGACTATTAATGACTGTCTAGATTTTTAGGGCTTATTTTGGTAGACTGTTTAGGAAGATACTTGGCTAGTAGAATTTAGTTTAATTCAATTTTGGACATAGAAGACTTTCATGTTATGATGAAACCCTTTTACGAGCATTATGGAATAAAAGTTTTATTTTATTATATGTTGCATATGATGAATGTATGTTATGTAATGATTTGGACCGAACCTAAAGAGGGCTACCTACATATCTCTTTATTATTTTCTGCTCTAATTTTTGCTTGAGCCTCCTTTTCAGGTTTTCAGTTCGTCGAGCTCCCCTTCTTCTTCTTTTTTTTAGAATCAAGTCCACATAGTTTTGTTACAACAATGTTAATGCAATTAGACAAAATATCTTTTGAGTTGATCCATGTTGCATGGACTTGAAAACTTGATGCCATCTAAATCTGAGAGTATTACTACTCCTCCTGATAAAATCTTCTCAAGCAAGTATGGCCATGTCCAATTTGGCCTGAACTTCCCTATGTGGTCGTGTATCAGAGTCTTGATTTCTTTTAACACTAATTGCTCTTCTTGCAATCCTCGATCTCTGACTCTTTTGTCATAATGTCTAGCTATCTTTTGTTGATATCCTAATAGCTTATACATGGCATTCATTCTTTTTTCATCAATAGTATTCAGTTGGTCATGGTAGGCCATAGACCATTCATCTTCACTAATTTGACTTTCACAGAGCATTCGATCTTACCAAAGTTTCACTTCTATTAGAAGGACTGCTTCCATGCCATATACCAGAGAGAAGGGAGTTGCCCCAGTTGGTGTTTTGATCAAAATTCTGTAACCCTCGAGAGTAAAAGGTAAGTGATCATGCTAGCTCTTATAACTTTGCATCATTTTTTTTTGTAGTATGTTCTTTATGGTTTTGTTTGCAGCTTCGACAACTCCATTAGTCTGAGGTTGATAAGGAGAATATCGGTGATATTGTATCTTATATTTCTCCATTAACTGAATCACCTCCTTTTGGAAGTGAGACCCATTATCTGAAACAATCTCAAATGGAATCCCATACCAAGAAATGATGTTGGCGTGGATGAAATGGGCCACTTTCTTAGCATTGAGAACATAATAGAAAGCTACTTTCACCCATTTCGTGAAATAATATGTAACTACAAGTATGTCCTCATGACCATTAGAAGATTTAAGGATGATCTTTCCAATTTCGTCGACTCCCCATGTTGCAAATAGCTATGGGGTTACAATGGGATACAATGGGATTGGAGGCTGCTTTTGAAGCTTAGCATATATCTGGCTACTGTGGCACTTTTGGACAAATTTTGCAAAATTCTCTCTCATGGTGAGCTAATAGTGTCCTAAATTAGTGATTTTTTAGCCAAAGCGATCTCGTTCATTTGGGGTCTCTGCTCATCACCGCAGTGGCGGAACTAGAACTTTAAGAAAGGAGGGACACAATTTTTAAATAAATAAAAAATTATAGACAAATATATATTCAATTTTATTTTCATATTAATAAAATTAATGCAAATACTTGATATTAATATTAATATTTTATTTTATTTTCATATTAAATAATTAAATGTTAGGATTTTTATTATTTTTATTTTAATATTTAAATTTTACTTTGAAAAATTACAAGTAAAATTATGCAATATATAATATTTCTTAAATAATATTTAAATATTTTTTGAGATATGTTAAAGAAAGTGTTTAAATTAATTATTTTTAAATAAATTTATATGATAGAATATATTTTATAAAATAATTAAAATAATCACAAAACTATAAATCAAATTATAAAATAATTAACCCTAATAATAAAATCTTAAATTCTTAATTCATATCATAATCAAATTCCAAAATAATTTACCTAATAATCAAAATTTTAAATTTCAATCCATAATCAAATTTCAAAATAATTAACTTTATAATCAAAACAATAAATTAAAACTTATAAATTAAATTTTCAATTACGCAATAATTATAAATAGTTATAATGTACTCAATAAAATTATAAAATAATAAATTAAAAACTCATGTATTTATATTGGAACCACAAGGGGCAAATGACCCTCCGTGCCCTCCTTGGTTCCGCCCTGCATCACCTTGAACCCATTCCATTATTTGCCTTGTTTCAGATTCATCCACACATCTTAGATGAATGTTGTTTCGGCAACACTTGTACAGTATATCATCATTTAAAATATACTGACTTGCCAACTATCTCAAAGTTCTTGGGTATGCTTTTAAGGCTTGTTCAGGATATTCACCCTTCTGAACAAAATTGAAAATATCCCAAAACAAGGAATTCTTTTCTGACATTTGAATTGTAGCACAATATACTGGCTAGGTTTTTATACCAATAGTGATGGGACGAATTACCATGTCCTTTTCCATATGGGTCATAGATGTTCTATCCATTACCTACCTCAAACTAGGAATCAGTTCGTTGATGCTAGATTTTTGAAGTGATGTTGGTAAGAAACCAGAAGTTTTTTCCTTTATTTTTTACTTCCCTAATGCTTGGGATACAATGAGGGCAGAATCTCCATACCTTCAAGTTTTTAGACTTTAGCTTTAAAGCTACTTCCAACCCGGTTATGCAAGCTTCATATTTTGCCTCATTATTTGTGACTTCAAAGGCTAATTTGATTGCTAATGGGTGCTTCTATTCCAGAGTGATGAGAACAATACTAGCATCATAACCTTTTTGGTTGAATGTACTACCGAAGTACATGACCCATACCTCATTATCAATACTCATGATATCTTCATTTGGGAATTCTGGCTCCTCAACTGTGTGCTGAACTAGTGCTGCAGGGAATTGATCAACCACTACACTACCCTTGATTACTTTTTGGGCCACAAATTTGAGGTCAAAGGAAGCTAACACTGCTAGCCATCGGGCCATTTTACTATCCTGAGTTGGCCTTTCCATAAGGAATTTCAAAGGGGCTCTGATATGCAATTATTTGTGTAATTTTAGAAGCTAAGTAATAGCATAGTTTCTGACATACCCATACCGTAGCTAAATATAATCTTTCAATCTAGTTGTATTTAAGCTTATAGGCTAATAACCTTTTACCAAGGTAATAAGTAACAAACTCCTTTCTTGAGCCTTCCTTTTGTTGAGTGAGCATGACTCCCATTAGTTCTTCAGTTACTGAAAGACAAAAGAGTAAAGGGTCACCAAGCCGTGGAGGTTGCAGAACTGGTGGTGACAAAAGGTATTGTTTGAAATTTTCAAATGCCTCTTATCATTTGTCATTCTCTTTGGTTGGGATATCTTTCTTGAGTAATTTGAAGATGGGCCCACATACATCAGTCGTTTGAGATATGAAGTAATTGATGTATTGCATATGGCCTAAGAATCTCCTAATTTCCTTTTGTCTTGGGTGATGGCATCTCTAAAATTAATGTAGATTTAGCTGGATCAACCTTGACTACCCGGGAACTGACCATGTGCCTTATAAATATGTCGGAGGCTGCCCCAAATATACATTTGGCAAGATTGAGTTTCAAGTTATACTTGTGGAGTCTAAGGAAGAGCTGCCTCAAAACCTCTATGTACATCTCAGCTTTCTTTGGCTTATTGACCACCATCCATATAAAACTTCCACGTCTTGGTGCATCATGTCATGGAAGAGCATAGTGGCCATTCTTTGATAAGTTACCTTGGCATTTTTTAGACCAAAGGCATGACCCTGTAATAGTAAGTGCCGCACTTTGTAATGAAGACTGTCTTTTCCCATGTTAGCAGGATGAACCAGGATTTGATTTTATCCAACATAGGGGTCGGTTAATGAAACCACCTTGGACCTAGCCAATATGTTAACCAAGAGATCAATATGCGGTAGATGGAATCTATCTTTTAGGTATGCCTTGTTAAGATATATGTAATCCACACACATGTAGACCTTTCCATCTTTCTTTGGCATCAACATAATATTAACTGCCCATTAAGGGTACATTACGGGTTCTATGAACTTATTTTCCAATAACTTGTGTGAGCGAGAATTTTCACCTCCACTCTAGATGGAATGGTTATTGATACTTCGACATTGTTGGGCTCTGGGCCTTAGAGAATACGAGCCTAAATTCGGAGAATAGGAGATATCACCTAAACGGGCTACGAAAGAAAGTAGAGGGGGTGGATGACTCGATTCCTAAGGAATCTCCAACCCTGTACTGGGTTCAGAAAGTTGGGTATGCAAGGAGAAGATGAGAAATTACCCAATATTCTCATAACGCTCGGTTCATCTGAACCAGTCTCTTTTTCAGTTCTAAATATTATTAAATTTTTAGACTATTATAATATTACTCACATTACAAGCAATAAAATAAGTAAACATCCATTATATTAATAAAATAAATAATCCAAGATACAAATCATAAGTGGATACTCATACAAGATAGAAACATACCCTTATAACTCCTTCAAAAACCAAACAAATAAAAATAAATCAAATGAAAATAAGGCACTCACAAGTGGAAACATACTTTTTACATCCTTAATCCATAAAAATAAGTAATTAAAATTTCATCATTCATAAGTAATAATTCATAATTCATAATTAATTAAGGAATAAAATCATCACAGAAGCTTTAATTTATCATATTTCAATACAATAATATATCAAAGAATAAAAAGGGTATAAACAAAAATGTTTAATTAAGATTGGTTAATGATATTAAGACTAAGAGATTTTTTTTCCTACTTAAATCAATAAATTTGCTAGTCAACAAATTTAAACAATGCCAGTTGCAGTAGATGAATTAAATAATATGAGAATTACACTATCGTTGTTGGTTTCACCAAATATTGAATATTAAACCAAGCTTTATTGATTGAACCTGCACAATTCTTTTGTGATAACTGATACAAAAGTTTGTCTTTGATGGTTCCCAAAGTCTAGCTCAAATGTATTTTTTGGTTAAATAAAGGATATTCAAAGGTTTCTAAGTATTGAAAGTTGTTGTTTTCTTTCTCTATTAATTGTTCTCCTCATTCTTTAATTTTTTGTCCCTTTTTATAACCAAAATTAAGATAACATTAGGGTTAATCGGCTGACAAGAAACCTGATTTAGTTAGGAAACCTCAAGTTTATTTGAAAAATCTGGAGTTTAACGCGTATTAGGAAAAATATAGGATACTATGCTTATGGCACAACTCATGACGAATGGGTCATAGGCCATGAACAATTCGCCATGAGCCATGGTCAATTTGCCACCATAGCTCATGGCAAATTGGCCATGAGCCATGGCCAATGGGAATGGCTGGCCCGGTAATTTTTAAAGTTTTGGGCTTTTTTAATTGGATTTGAATTTATTCAAGAACCAAAATTAAGGGTCTACAGTTTTATTCCCTGCTTGAACGATCTTGAATTTATTCAAAGAGAGTGAAAAATAATTTGATTTGCCAGATGCTTCAATAAGTCTGGACTAACCTTGGTGTCTTCTAATGAATGATTTAATAAATCCGAGTTAATCTAGGTGTTTTGATAAACCTGGGGTCTTCCGATAATAAATTTGAACTGGTCTGGGTGCTTCAGTAAATCTAGGATCTTCTAATGGATACTTCAATAAATCCTAGCTACTTTGGGTGCTTCAAATAACCCAAGGCCTTCTAATGAATGCTCTTGGCCTTATAAAACATGGGCTTAAACCCGCAGAATAGGAGGTATCACCCAAACGGGCTGCGAAAAAAAAAGTAGAGGGGGTAAATGACTCGATTCCTAAGGAATTTCTAACCCTCTACTGGGTTTAAAAAGTTGGGTACACATGGAGAATATGAGAAATTACTCAGCACTCTCATATCGCTCGGTTTATTGGAACGAGTCTTTTTTTTGAGTTCTAAATATTATTGAATTTTTAGATTATTATAATATTACTCATATTACAAATAATAAAATAAGTAAACATCTATTATCTTAATAAAATAAATAATCCAAGATACAAACCATAAGTGGGTTCCCATATAAGATGGAAATATACCCTTATAACTCCTTCAAAATCAAAACAAATAAAAATAAATCAAATTAAATAAGGCACTCACAAGTGGAAACATGCTTTTTATATCCTTAATCCATAAAAATAAATAATTAAAATTCCATCATTCATAAGTAAGAATAGATAATTCATAATTAATTAAGGCATAAAATAATCACAAAAGCTTCAATTTATCATATTTCAATACAATAATATATCAAAGAATAAAAAGGGTATAAACAAAATGTTTAATTAAGATTGGTTAATGAAATTAAGACTACAAGATTTTTTTTTCTAATTAAATTAATAAATTTGCTAATCAACAAATTAAAACAATGTCAGTTGCTGTAGATGAATGAAATAATCTGAGAATTACACTGACATTATTGGTTCCACCAAATATTGAATATTAAACCAAGCTTTATTGATTGAACCTGCACAATTCTTTCATGATAATCGATACAGAAGTTTGCCTTTAATGGTTCTCAAAGTCTGGCTCAAATGTATATTTGGTTGAATAAAGGATATTCAAAGGTTTCTAAGTATTGAAAGTTGTTGTTTTCTTTCTCTATTAATTGTTCTCCTCTTCATTCTTTAATTTTCTGTCCCTTTTTATAACCAAACTTAAGGTAACATTAGGGTTAATCAGCTGACAACAAACCCAATTTGGTTAGGAAACCTCAAGTTTATCAGAAAATTTTGGAGTTTAACGCGTATTAGGAAAAATATGGGATACTAGGCTTATGGCACGACTCATGATCAATGGGCCATGGGCCATGGCCAATGGGAATGATCGGCCCAGTAATTTTTAAAGTTTTGGGCTTTTTAATTGGATTTAAATTTATTTAGGGACCAGAATTAATGGTCTACAATTTTGCTCATTGCATGAATGATTTTAAATTTATTCAAAGAGAGTGAAAAACAATTTGATTTTCTAGATGCTTTAATAAATTTGTACTAATATTGGGGCCTTTAACGAATGTTTCAATAAATTTGAATTAATCAAGGTGTTTTGATGAGCACGGGGTCTTCCAATAGATACTTCAACAAATTTGAGCTGGTATGGATGCTTTAGTAAATCCATGATCTTTTAATGGATACTTCAATAAATCCTAGCTAGTTTGGGTGCTTCAAATAACCCAAGGTCTTCTAATGGATGCTTTAATAAATCTAAGTTGTTATGGGTACTTTAGTAAACCCAGGACCTTCAAATGAATACTTTAATATATCCATACTAGTTTGGGTACTTCAAATAAACCCATGATTTTCTAGTGGATGCTTTAATAAATCCAAGTTAGTATGGGTGCTTTAGTAAACCCAAGATCTTCAAGTGGATGCTTCAATAAATTCAAAGCTGGTTCGATTACTTCAAATAAATCTAGGATCTTCAAGTGGATGATTCAATCAATCTAAACTAGTCTGGGTGCTTCAGTAAACCCAAAATCTTCAAGTGGATACTTTAATAAATTCAAGCTAGTCTGAGTGCTTCAATAAATCCAAGATCTTTAACTGGATGCTTCAATAAATTTGAGCTGATATGGGTACTTGAAATAAACCCAAGATCTTTGAGTGGACACTTTAATAAATCCAATCTAGTCTAAGTGCTTCAGTAAACCCAGGATCTTCAAATGGATGCTTTAATAAATTTGAGCTGGTCCGATTTCAAATAACCCAAGATCTTCAAGTGTATGATTTAATAAATCCAAGCTAATCTATGTGCTTTAGTGAACCCAGAATCCTCAAGTGGATGCTTCAATAAATCCTTAAGATTGCATCGTCAGAATACTTCCAGTATAGGCTATAGATTCGGATGCTTCAATAAATCCAAAGAGTTCTTCAAAACCTAAGTAGACTTGGTTATGGATGCTTCAGTAAATCCATTAAGGTTTCAAATGGATAAAAACTTAATTTTGCATACTTCAACAAATTAAAAAAAAATGTCTACCTTTACATAAACGGATCTTCATCTTGATTCTTTATTCTTGGAAATGGATCTTTGTCCTGCATCGACTTCAGCTATTCTAGCTAGACTGATCTTCTATCTGAATTAATCTTCTATCTTCTGTATCTTTGTTCATTTAAGAGTTTTATCTTTCATTTAACCACTTGTTCCATTTTTAATGGATTTAAATTTCAATTCTTTAATAAATTTTGATTGAAAAGATTCGAGTATTTTTTAGCCCTCATATCCTCTCTTGCCCCTTGCATGGCAAAACATTGAAAGAGAATATTTAGTTTATACATTCATACACTCAAAACTTGAAAAGGAGAAGTTTTGCCTCTTGTATAGGCTTAAACCAATAATTTTTTTCCAATGTAGGCTTCAACTAATGTTTTTTTATCTCATTCTTTGCGTAAGCATGTGTCCCCAGTTTTGTAAAGCAATTGTATCTTTCTCAAGCAATGGGCCTTTCACGCCCCCTAGTGCAAAGCCTGCTTCTCACTGTTTGCTCAGAGACTATCGGCTATTTACCTTGACAAAGAATAGACAACAAAAATACAATGTGACATGCTTATGTATGCATGTATGCATAATATGCATGGATGATACTTATAGTTGCTCTATTGACTCACAAACCAAGGTGATAGACCAAAACACTCCTATTGGTACCTTTACATTATTCATGTAGGTCTTGCATTGGATCATCAAGAGATGTCACATCCACCACTTTATCTTCAAGATATAGAAAACATAAGTAGTGGCAGGGCTAAGCAGGATAGTCAGATATACAGAAGACTTCCGTTTCAACCTATAATTCAACACATTGGTTGGTAACTTCTTCATGACCTTGCAAATGATCCTTTCATTATCCCACTTGTGTCCTTATACTTCCCTAAGCTCGAAGGCTTGTGTGATGAGAAAACACTTTTAATTTTAAGATCACATGTCAGTTTTGTTAAATGAATGTCAATATATCTCAGGGCTTGATTTTTTCAAATTAACACATTTATAACATGACAATCTTAGTTACCATGCTAAACTTGGGAATCATTTCCATTTGAGCAAAAACTGTTGCACTTCAAATAGGCACATACATATTACTTGGCTAAAGTTCTCATTAAGTTTACATATTGTCTATCTCATGTGTATGCTTTTTATTTTCTTTAAATGGTGCTCGGTCATGGTTGATGAATAAAGGGGAACCAAAATTGCTAAAGGGAGTCTTCACATTAAAAGAGAGAGATTTTTGGTTTATGAATTGAAATATGACATGCAAGGTGATTTATATAGAAGAAAATAAACCCTTTCCAAAAGTGAAATGGAAAAGATGATGGGAAAAGATAAGACCATATGGCATAAGGAAAGGAACTGGTCACAATTTCTTTTTCCACTTTGGATTTGGTTTAACAAAAGAAGTGGATATTAATTATGATGTACTATATATATATAAAAAAATATTAATAAAAAATAAATAATTTTGCCAGTAACGAAAAAATATGCAAAAAAAAAAGGATTACAGTAAAGAGGAAAATTATATATTTTTCATTATTGTACAATGTTTTACAATTGCTATAATATTTACATATCACTAAGAGGGTGGTGGTAGGTCACCAAATAAAGACTTGAAAAAGTCGTCGTCTGTTGGAGGAGGGGGCAAATTACTCATCTCGGGATCATCCGAAGCAGAAGCACTAAAATCCCTATTGCCTTGGAGTTCCGATTTGTCATGGTCCTCATCAAAAGCAGATGAAAGGATCTCATGGTCATCAGTCCAGGGGCCTCTCAATGAAGAAGCACCGGGATCCCTCATTCCTTAAAATCGGAAGTCACGGAAATTTTGTTCGGATTGATGATATAAACTTTCAAAATGAGAAGCTTGCTGACGACTTGCAGCCAACTTTTCTTGAAGTTTCTTATTTTGTTCTTCAAGCATCCACTGTGAGCCAAGAAGGAAAAAGGTGAGAGTATACATAATCATGCATACATATAGCATAAACTATTATGAAATGAGGAACATACCAGGTAGTTCATATCAATACCCTGCGGATGAGACGTATCCGGCAGGCTAGAATGAGCAAACGAAGGGGCAGTGAAAAAAGGTCCAGCCTCATGATCAAACGAGCCAATAGATTGTAACAATCATTAAAGAATCAAAGGAAGGAAAAGCAGTTGCAAGGGAAAAGTGGTTAAAGTGTAAAAAACTCCCTTGGAAGATCAAAACAAGGAAAGAAGAGCATGAATCAAGCAAGACATGGCCAAGCCAAATCGAGCTTGGCCGTGTCACCTCAAAAGAAATTTTGGCAGAATATGACACGGGCAGGCGACACGGCCAAGCCACTGGCCGTGTCTCACCTAAAGGACAAAGTCAAGAAGGACCAAGCAAAGAAAGAAAAGAAACAGTAGGTGACACTGGCAAGCAACACGGCCAAGCCACTAGCCGTGTTCCATCCTAAGCCTAGAACAAAGAAAACCCAAAGAAAAGACACAGAAGCTGACACACCCAGGAAACACGGCCAAGCCACTGGTCGTGTCACTCCCATCTTCAAAGAACAAAGAAGACCCCAATCTCCAAGGATGAAGATCCATTTTCAAGGGTGAAGACTCGATCTCCGAGGGTGAAGATCCATTCTGAGGGTGAAGAATCACAATGCATAGAACATCCGGAGCAGTCAGACTTCTCAACTGATAAAAGGTTAGCCAAATTCATTTTCGGGTCCAAGTACCCAATCTCGGGTCCAAGTACCCAAATCGAATTCAACCCAATTCCGGGTCCAAGTACCCAAATCAATTCAAGCTCGGGTCCAAGTACCCAATCTTGGGTCCAAGTGCCCAATCTCGGATCTAAGTGCCCAATCTTGGGTCCAAGTACCCAAATCAAATCAATCCCGAGTCTAAGTACCCCAAATTAATTCGAACCGGGTCCAAAACCCAAATTTTTCTTAGGTCCAGAACCTAAAATTATCCTTAAGTCCAGAACTCGAACCGGGTCCAGAACCCAAATTTTTCTTTAGGTCCAGAACCTAGAATCATCATTGAGTCCAGAACTCGAACCGGGTCCAGAACCCAAATTTTCCTTAGGTCCAGAACCTAGAATTATCCTTGAGTCCAGAACTCGAACCGGGTCCAGAACCCAAATTTTTCTTTAGGTCTAGAACCTAGAATCATCGTCGAGTCCAGAACTCGAACCGAGTTTAGAACCCAAATTTTCCTTAGGTCCAAAACCTAGAATTATCCTTGAGTCCAGAACTCGAACCGGGTCAAGAACCCAAATTTTTCTTTAGGTCCATAACCTAGAATCATCCTTGAGTCCAGAACTCGAACCGGGTCCATAACCCAAATTTTCTTTAGGTCCAGAACCTAGAATCATCATCGAGTCCAGAACTCGAACCGGGTCCAGAACCTAAATTTTTCTTAGGTCCAGAACCTAAAATTATCCTGGAGTCCAAAACTCGAATCGGGTCCAGAACCCAAATTTTTCTTTAGGTCCAGAACCTAGAATCATCCTTGAGTCCAGAACTCAAACCGGGTCCAGAACCCAAATTTTTTTAGGTCTAGAACCTAGAATTATCCTTGAGTTCAGAACCCAAATTTTTCTTAGGTCCAGAACCTAGAATTATCCTTGAGTTCATAACTCAAACCGGGTCCAGAACCCAAATTTTTTCTTAGGTCGAGAACCTAGAATTATCCTTTAGTCCAAAACTCGAACCGGGTCCAGAACCCAAATTTTCCTTAGGTCCAGAACCTAGAATTATCCTTGAATCCAGAACTCAAACCGGGTCCAGAACCCAAAATCTCAAACATCTCAAAAATTAGATCTTATTGCTTTTCACTCTCTTTCACTAAAGTTTCAGATTTTTCAAGCAATGGATAAACTGTAGACCCTTAATTTTTTACCCAATCCGGTCCCATATATTTTATTTAGTCCAAAATAATTTTTATTGTCTAATTGGTCCAAAATAATTTTTGCTTCAGTATCTAATTTTTATTAATAAAAAAATAAAAATAAACAAATAAAAATAAAAATAAAAATAAAAATCGGAGTCGAAAAAATCGGCAGCGAAAAAACAGTCGCACAGGCCCGTGGGATATTTCGCCCACAGGAAAATCCTGCGGGCGACGCTCCAGCCCGCCCACTGCCGCAGTTTTCTGCGGCAGCTTTTTTTTCCAGCGCATTTTTTCCTGCAGCAATTTTTTCGGCAGCGCAAATTTTCCGACGCAAATTTTTCGAAACCTAATTCAATTAGGTATTGGTTTCTTTTTTTTATTATTAATATTACTTACCTTAACTAATTAGGAAAAAATAACCTCAAACCACTATAAATAAAAACCAAAGGCAATTAATAGGTGGAGGAAAAATTTCACAGTGAGCTTTGGAAATTTGAATCCGAAGGTGAAGTGGAAAAGCAAAAATTCAATTTAATTGATTTTTAAAGGAGCAGCATCACGATTTAAACAATTCAAAGGCAAAAAAGGCTTGTCTTTAGAGCTAGTTCATCCAAGAAGAATTATTTTTGGAGGAATCATCAAAAGAAGGTATGTGTTAATTGATTTTCTTCAATTATTTTTACACAGTAGCTAAAAACTAGGATTTTGTGTTTTTCAAAAGTTAAAATCTTAGAACTTTAATTTAGTTTTTCTAAAGCCAAAAAACCTTATTTCGTTAGTTTATCTTCCAAAAGGCTTTAAATTGCTATTTTTACTTCTTAAAAATCTTAAAACTCTAATTGAACATATTTTTCAACAAAACTAAGATTTAAATTCTGTTTCTTTTAAAATTTTAAAGTAGGTTCTATTTCATTCAAAAAGTCTTAAAAAAACATCTTTTCTACTTATAAAAACTTTAATTTGTTTGTTTAAATTCATAAAACTTCATGAAATTATCAAATTGATTTCCAAATTCCTAAAAATTAATTACCACCCGTGACCCTAATTCTAAATCCTAAAATCCAAAATTCAATTTTTAAACCTAAAATAATGAACCCTAATCCTTTTAAAATATTAAAAAACATAAAAACATAAATTTTACACAGTAGCTTAGAAACCAATAACCAAAAATCACAAATCAAAGTATTTTAAAGTGTCTAAAACCCTAGTTTCATGATTTCACCATTCAAATATTAATTTATTTAATCAAAGAGTCTTACCAACCTTTTAAAACATAAAACCCTAATCTATTTTAATTCCATAAAAAGTCACAGTAGCTATAATTGAACTTTTATTTGTTTTATTCAATTCTATACTTGATTATACTTTGATTTATCTCTTATGCTTTAATTTAATTTCAATACTTGATTTATTTAATTTATCATGGATGGATGTTTATTTTATATTTTGATTAATAGCTTTGATGAATGATTTATTTATGATGAATGATTATTTACTTTTATCAATTAATTTAGATTTTCAAAAGTTGTAAGAGGTATGTTTCCACTTAGTGGGTATCTCGTTAGTTAAACATCATGTAATTTAATTTGCTTTTCTATTTTAGAACCTATGTAAAGGGCATGTTTCTACCTTTTGGTGGGTGTCCTATTTAGGCATGTGATGTAAGGACATGTTTCCATCCTTGGATGGGTGTCAATTTATTTGCTTCGTTTGAACATTGCTTTGATTTTAATATATTGATGCTTTCTTTTAATTATTGTGTGTAATATGGATAATGTTGTTATATTTAAGAATTTTATAATATTAAGACCTGTAAAGGAGGTCGGTTCCAATGAACCGGGCGTTTGTGGGGGTGCTGGGCCATTTCTCACCTTCCCCACACGTACCCAACTTTCTGAACCCATTAGGGTGTTGGAGATTCCTTAGGAATCGAGTCATCCACCCCTTTCTTTTTCCCAGCCCGTCCGGGTGGCGACTCCATTTTCTCCGGACTTAGGTCCGTGTTCTCTAAGGCCCTGAGCCTAAATAGTGCCGAAGTAGCAAGAACCATTCCACCGGGAGTGGCGGCGAAAATCCCCACTCACAGATCTCTTCTAGAGTATTAATCTAGTTCTGCACCATAGGATCCAAAGAGAGAAATAAAGTATATTAGTGTTTGAACCTTAATAGTTTTGCACCATAGAAATCCCTTATAAGGGTTTGAGCCAATCTTTTTTATAAATGGGGTAAAGCACCTTTGACTATCATTAGTATATGATCTGAGTCATCCGGCCTTTTCTTAAGAAGGGCTATCTTATTTCTTCATCTTTTAATGTAGTCAACAAAGCCTCCATTCTATCTCTGCCTGAGAGACTCAACCTCTATCAAGGTTACCTCTAGCATGATGTTGTACCCATACTATTAAGATGAAAGCTTTGTATAATAAATCTAAGTCTTTCTGAGTGATCTCTTCTAGAGTATTAATCTAGTTCTGAACCATAGGATCCAAAGAGAGAAATAAAGTATCTTAGTGTTTGAGACTTAATAGTTCTAGTAGACTATATGGCAGTGATGTATTGCTTAACATGGAAGTAAGGATTTTCAGTACTATTATACTTAGCAAAAGTAGACATTTTGAACTTGTGTGGGAGATTCACATCCTCTTCAAAAAGCTTATCAACTTCTAAAGCCTCTTCAACTTTCAGTATCTTTTCAAACTTCTTTTTTTGGTTAGCAATTAGTTTTTCAATATTAGTAGATTTAGTCTTCTCTACAACCTTCTTTTCTTCTTTTTGTTGGAGTCATCAAGCATCATCTTTTCTTCATCAAAGCTACCTCAGCCTTCCCCTTGTCTTTTTGCTTCTTAGAACTG
Source organism: Garcia nutans (assembly GCA_947685225.1). Lineage (NCBI taxonomy): Eukaryota > Viridiplantae > Streptophyta > Magnoliopsida > Malpighiales > Euphorbiaceae > Garcia > Garcia nutans. The sequence continues at coordinate 54,798,760 of CANTUV010000007.1, forward strand.
GCAGATGCATCAATAGTATTATTCTCTAATAGTGCAACTAATTAACTTCTCACGATCTCCGCCATTGCCCCCTTTAATTCTTCCTTCTAGGATAAAAGGGCTTCATTCACCAAATTTTGAAATTGTTCAAGATCCATTGCTTTTGATATGAAGTTGATTGAATCTTCACTAAACTCTAAGTCATTGACATAGGTCGGGTTGTCATATGCTTTCGAGCTGCTGTACTCCAGGTCTGTGAACCAGAAAGAGTCAATGTGATGCAATGCAATGTATGTATGTATTTATTCATGCATGTGTGGCAAATAAACAAATAGAGTCACGACGTTCCTTCCAACCTTATTTCTTCTCACACATGAGTGGCGAGTTTCTTTTCCTAGATGTTATGGTTAACAAAAATATCAATAGGGGATATTTTTATTTTCGAAAGAATCACTCAAATGAAATAACCAATAGTTATATTTTTAAATATAGAATTCAATTTATGATTCCCACTAATTAAGCCTTAATCATTTGGATTTACTAAAAAATAGCATTTCTGCTATGTTTTGGATTAAAACTAAATTAATAAATTTATTATAAATAGACTTCTTATTTGAAAAGGTAACTAATGATCCATGCGGCAAACAAGCACACAACTACTATAAGAAAAATAAGAATTAACGATGGACAAATCCATTGCTAATTCTCAAAAATCCGTCGCTAATAGTCATTAGCGACGGATTTCATGCAATCGCTATTCACGTTGTCCCTGAAAAATTAGCAACAGAATTTTGAATCTGTCATTTATTTTAAAAATAATTTATTTTATTTTTTAAAAAATAAAATTTTTACAAATAATTTATTTTATTTTTAATTTCTAAAATAATTTATTCCAAAAATTATTTATTCTATTAAATCATTTAGTCTAACAAATATTTATTCAAATAAATAATTTATTTATATAAAAATTAAATTATTTATCAAATAATTTCTAAAAAATAATTTATTCTAAAAATTATTTAATCAATAAAATAATTATTGAATAAAATAAGTGACAGTGGCTAATGGGCAAGAAATGGTCAGCAAAACAGAATGTTGGGCTTTCAAATGGAAGATGCAGGACTGGGAATTTGAGTTTGATTTTAGGGTTCTCAAATTAGGAGGCCATGATATGGTTATTGAGGTGGACTGGATGAAGCATCATAGCCCAATTCTGTTTGTTTTTAAGAAAATGTCAATCAAGTTCAAAAAAGGAGGAGAAAATATTAAACTGAAGGAATTTCAAAGTAAAGGGGAGTTAAAGATGATGATGTGTAAGGGGATGGTCAAGTTGATTAAGAATAATAAAACAAAAGGTGTTTCCTAGTTGCTCTTGATACGATGCGTTCCAGTAAACAAAAATGACAGCGTAGTGGACTTGCATAAACCTACTCTAATACTAGCAATAGAGAATCAGATGGGTACCCCTTCTTTAAAAATTCTATACTTGCTTTCCCAATTTGTTGAGCTCTTCGAGGAGCCCTCCACTCTTCCTCCTGAGCGAGAACATGATCATGCCATTCCTCTAAAGGAGGGAGCAATAACAGTTAAGGTTAGACCATACCGCAACCCTTACTATCAGAAAATAAAGATTGAGAAGCAAATCAGAGAGATGCTTCAGCAAGGAATTATTCAAAACAGCAATAGCTTCTTTGCTCCTTAGTGATATTGGTTAACAAAAAATATGGATCGTGGAGGTTTTGCATGGACTATCGGCAGTTGAACCAGATCACAATCAAGGATAAGTTCCCTATTCCTCTGATTGATGATTTGTTGGATGAGCTCAAGCAAGCAAAGTACTTCTTTAAGCTAGATTTATGGTCGGGGTATCACCAGATTAGAGTAAGATTAGAGGATGTGCACAAGACTACCTTCAGAACCCATAGCAGTCACTACTAGTTTCTCGTGATGCCGTTCGGTCTCACAAATGCTCTGGCCACCTTCTAGTCACTAATGAACAGTATCTTTGAATCTTATTTAAGAAAATTCATATTGGTCTTCTTCGACGACATCCTAGTGTATAGCTCTTCACTGAAGGAACACGAGAGACACTTAGAGGTGGTATTGCAATTGCTTAGCCAGAGTAGACTCTTTGTCAAATCGTCTAAATGTAACTTCCCAAGAACACAAATTAAGTATCTCTGTCATGTGATATATGATGGGGTGGTGAATACTGACAAGAGTAAAATAGAGGCTATGACTAATTGGCCTCGACCCAAGAACTTGAAGGCTTTGAGGGGATTATTGGGTTTAACTGGGTATTATAGGAGATTTGTAAAGGGCTACGGATTGATTAGTAGACCGTTGACAAATTTATTAAAAAAAGAAAGTTTCAGATGGAGTGAGGTAGCTGAGGAAGCTTTCGAGAAATTGAAGCTAGCTATGAGTACTGCTTCAGTTTTGGCCTTACCAAACTTCTCTCAAGCATTCATTTTGGAGATGGATGCCAGTAGCAAGGGAATAGGAGTGGTGTTAATGCAGCAGCAAAGACCCTAGCATTTATAAGTAAGGCCTTGGGTCCTAAGAATCAAGGGCTTTTATATATGAAAAGGAGTTGTTGGCTATACTCTTTGCAATAGACAAATGGAGGCACTATTTGGAAAACAATCATTTCATGATTAAGACTGACCAGCAGAGCATCAAGTACCTATTACAACAAAGAATTCACAACTTTGTGCAACAAAAAGGGTTAACCAAATTATTGGGATTGGATTATATTATCTTATATCGAAAGGCAGCTGAGAACAAGGTGGCAGATGCATTGTCACGAAGGGAATTGTCTGAAGAAGAAACGGCTAGTTGTTACTTTGTCTCTTCAACAGTGGCACCCTTATGGTTAACTGAAATCGCTAACAGTTACAAGGATGATGAAGATTACCAGAATTTAGTCACTTCTTTGATGGTGAACAAGGAGACCAGGGCACACTACTCCTACAATTAAGGGGTTTTAAGGTACAAGGGCAGAATTATAGTGGGGAGTGACCAAGAATTGAAGCAACGGATCATGGAAGCATCTCATGATTTAGTGTGGGGAGGCCATCCTGGAATAAGGGATTCTTACAGTAAGCTAAAGGCTCATTTCTTTTGGAAAGGGATGAAGGCAGATATATACCAATGGGTCCTTAATTGTGATACTTGTCAAAGGTGCAAAGTTGAAAATGTAGCATATCTAGGCCTGTTGCAACCCTTGGTCGTCCCTGAGAAGGCATGGGCTTCCATTTCAATGGATTTCATAGGGCAGCTTCCCAAATCAGAAGGTAAGGATGTGATTCTAGTGGTTGTTGATCGTCTTTCCAAGTATGCACACTTCCTACCCCTTACACATTGGTACACTACCAGCAAGGTAGTTTAACTTTTCCTTAACAATATTTTTAAGCTCTATGGTATACTAAAGATATTACAACTGATAGAGACAAGGTCTTTACTAGTCACTTTTGGCAAGAGTTATTTAAGTTGTTGGAAGTACAATTAAACCTAAGCACTGCTTACCACCCACAGATGGATGGCCAAACTGAAAGAGTCAACATGTGCCTCAAAAGCTATCTGAGGTGCACTTACTTCCTTAAACTTGGAACTTGGGCTAGATGGTTGGGGCTGGCTGAGTGGTGGTAAAATACCACTTTTCACTCTGGTCTTAAAATGTTACCGTTCTAAGTCTTATATGGGATGGCTCTAGAGACTATTCCTGCTTTTCCTAGCTCTGAAACAACTGTGGCTTCAATAGAGGAATTTCTCAAGCAAAGACAACAGATGTTGAAACTCTTGAGGGAACAGTTGCTAATAACCCAGAACAGGTATAAGCAGATGGCGGATAAAAAAAGAACGAAAAGAGAATTTGAGGTAGGGGATTTAGTTCTTTTAAAGTTACAACCTTATAGACAGAACTCTATTTCAGTTAGAAGAAGCTTAAAACTGGCTGCTAAATATTTTGGCCCCTATATGGTTGTAGCAAAAATAGGTGCAGATGCTTACAAATTGGAATTACCCCCCAACTCCAACATTCACTCAGTGTTTCATGTGTCCTTGCTTAAGAACACTACAAAAATATTCGGCATTTGCGACGAAAATCTGCGACGGACATGTTTTCGTCGCAAATTTGCTACGGATCTGCGACGGATTTACGACGGAAGGACAAGTCAGAGGAATTTTGAGAAATTGGTCGCAAATCAGTTGCAAATCCGTCGCAAATCTGCGACGAAAATCATTCCGTCGCAAATAATCGTCGCAAAAGTTGGCACGGAAAGTTGGCGCGAGAGAGAAAACACTTAAAAAAGCAATTGCAACGGAGATCTGCTACCGTCTATTGCCGTCGCAAATTTCACTATAAAAATATTCGGCATTTGCCATAAAGGATGTTTTCAGCATTATCCAAGATGTAAGTGTTACATTCAAGTTTCACTGTCTTGAAACTATTTCATGGCACCATAACATTTTTTAACATTATTTTTTTTATCTTTCTCCTTTCAAGTGTGCCTAATCTTTTCTTTTAATTTTTTTATGGCTCCAAGATTTGTTGTATAATTTTCCAATTTATTGAATTATTGAATAACGGGGTTTTCTTCAACATAAACTAATTTGTTGGTAGAGTATTGAAAACGAGAAATTTCATGTAGGCTAGGAACTCCATTACATATCTATTTAGAATCGCATTTTTAACCTCAAGTATGTCTTGCAGACTCAACCAAAATTCAAGCCTCCAATGTCTGAAGTTGTTTAGGATCTGAAAGACGTGATAAGGAGAGAACGCCCCAGCACTATAATTTAATATTGAAGATCTATATTGTTATTTTCAAGATAGATTATTTATAGTAGTGTTCTTAACACCTGTATAGTTAAATTGTAAAATATTTTATTCTATTGAAGATTAATAAAAGAATTATTTTTATCAATGTAATTAGTGTTTTTTTAGATTGTGTTTAAATGTTCCAAATGTATTTATAAAGTTCTCATAAAATTAATTGATAATATAAATAGTTCCAATAAAAATCAATATTAATTTACTACGGATTTGCAACGAATCTGCGACGGGTATTTGAAATCTATGACGGAATCTGCGACAGATACTGCGACGGAATCTGTGACGACAATCTGCGACGAAATCTGCAACGAATTTGCGACGAAAATCTGTGACAAAATTTGCGACGAAAATCTGCGACGGAATCTGCGACAGAATCTGCGACGGCTGCCCTTTACCCGCGAAAATTTAAGCGCGAGATTTGCAACCGCCGAGCGGTTGCAAATTCGTCGCAAAATTGAAAATTGCGACGCCTTTTTTTATTAACGGATCGTATCCGTCGCAGATCGGTCGCAAATCTTGATCTACGACTGATCTGCGACGGATTCTGTCCGTTGCAGATAGCGTTTTTTTTTGTAGTGGAAGTACATCAGTGGGATGGTATGATGCCATACAGAGCTGCCTCAAGTTAATAACAGAGGTGAATTTAAATTGGAGCCTATGGCAATCTTAAACTTTAGGAGAATTAATAGGAAGAGGCAGCATATGAATTAATTGTTGGTACAATGGTTAAACATGACAGAGGAAGAAGCAACCTGGGAAGATGCAACCTTCATGAAGGGACAATTTCTAAAATTTTTCCTTGAGGACAAGGAAAGTCTTTTGGACCAGGGTAATGTTAGGTTCTAGGCCAAGTCTATTGAGGAGGGGAAGAATTCCATATTGCAAGGCCCAATTACATAGTCCCTAGCCGTGGACATGTCTGCAGTAGTGTCAGAAGAGCCCAAGTCACATATTGGATAATTGGAGACAAAGCATATGAGCAATTGGAGAGGTTTAAGTTGGAATCTGGAGGATAGTAGTATATAAGGAAGAGCTGTATAGCTAAGCTGGAATATTTGTTATTTGTTATTTTGTCTTTTACTAATTTCTTATTATTTACTGAATTGTTGTTCTGTGAGTAGGGCAGCAACAACGAACTAGTATATATCTATATTAGTATATTGTCAATTCAATCAATGAAAAATTAGAATAATTACTCAATCATTCTCTCTCTCAAATTCTCTCTCTATTTTCTTCTTCTTTAAGTAATTCTATCTTTATTTGTCAAGACATTTTCATTCTTTTTGGCTACAAGTAAAAGCCATAATCGGGTCTTGAATCCCATGAGTCAGGAACTTGGCAGTTTCACGACCAGAAGTACTCCCACATTTTTATCGCACCACGAAAAGTTCGACCGAAACTGTGTAGGAAACAAATGCATAAATACTTCTAGAGAATTTCATGATGAAAGGTACTCCTAATTTTTAAGCATACCACCAATAGCCCGATCGAACCATAAAAATTTTCAACCAGACCTATCAAGAACTTTCAAAATTATGCCCGTTATTCTTCCACTTAATTGGTAGATGCCATGTGGACCAACCGTTGGAGAAATATCTGTCAAAAAATTAAATAGTATGACTAGACCACCTGTGGTACAACCTGACCTAAGCCAGTTAGACCATGAAATTGCTCTGACTAATGATTAAAGTAGGAGACAAGAATCAAACAAATTGAAAACTACCTCAAACGGCTAGTTGAAGAGTTAGAGGCTATAAATACCCTCCAAGAATCTTCATATTTCTGTGATTTTATGATAGTAATTGCCAAAGCAAAAAATTTTCATTTCATTGTATTAAAAATCTCTATTGTAATATTTGAGTGTTGGGCGTGAGTATTAAACATCATTGTAAGTTTGAGTTTAAGCTTTGAAACACTTAGATTTTAGAGTGAGCATGAGAAAACTCTTGTTAGATTATGAGAAAGTTACTCAAACCTTATAAAAGTTCGGTGTGAGCTTGTTAAAACACCAAGTTAGGATTGAGCTTTTAAAAATCCAAGGTTATTGAAATTCTCAACTTGAAGTTGGGGAGTGGACATAAGATTGATTTAATCTGAACCACTATAAATCTCTTGTGTTCATTCTTCTCTACTATACTCATATTCTATTTACTTGCTTTGTTATTTATTTTTAATTTTTAATTTAACGTCACTTTTTCAAAATAACCAATTCACCCTTTCTCTTGGTTGCCATCTTGGGACAACAGTTTTAATTTCAAAGCCTAATAAAAGCTTAATTTGGGCCATAAAGCAAAAAATAATTTTGAGCTCATATTTGAAAATATTTCAAAGCCTATTCCAAAAATTAATTCCGGGCTTTGTACTTGGGTCATAAGGTAGAAAATGATTTTTGACCCATTTTTAAAAAGTTTTCAGCTCACTTTCAAAAGTTTTTGAAAAAGATTTGGGTTTGGGCTAAAAAATAATTTTGGGCTTACACCATAATTAGGTCATATTAGAAAAAGACAAATCATATAGGCAATAAATTGGGCCAAAATATGTCAATCATAGTCAAATAACAAGCATTTAGGGTAAACAAATTACTAGGCAACTACATAGGTTTTATCCTTTAGGGTAAAAAGCTTAGGTTCTCATAGCAAGTATATACCAAAAGGTATAAGACTATGAGTGGTTATGTAGTGCTCGACCTCTGTACATTGAATAAAAGTATGGTATCACTTACATGAACATAACATGGGTTCCACGAGGCATCCTAACTCATATACACAATGCAATTATAAATGATACAATAAAAAATATCATAATAAAAAAAATAAAATAATATAAAGGCCAACAAAATTCAATTCTCTTATCCCCAGTGCAGTCACCGCTGTGAGCTGAAATTTTTGCCTCCACTCTCGGTGGAATGGTTCTTGCTACTTTGGCATTGTTAGGCTTTGAGCCTTAGAAAACATAAGCTTAAACTCGGAGAATATGAGTTACCACCTGAATGGCCCAAAAAGAAGATAAAAGGGGTGGATGACTCGATTCCTAAAGAATCCGTAACTCCTACTGGGTTCGAAAAGTTGAAAACATATGGGGAAGGTCAGAAATACCCTAACACCCTCATAATGTCTTGTTCATTAGAACGGTCTCCTTTTCAGGACTAAATATTATTAAAATTTTATATTATTATAATATTGCACATATTACAAGCAATTAATAAAATAAATAAACATCCATCAATCCATAAACTTAAACAAATAATAAAATAGGCACCCATGCGAGATAAAAATATACTCTTACAATATTCGAGTCCAAAATACGAATAAACTAGGACACCCACAAGAGAGTGAAAAAGTGTCCCTTACAATTATCCCAAAAATAAATTTAAATAAACAATTTGAATAAAACAAGGCATCAAAAAGTAGAAACATACCTTTTACAAGTATTTTAAAATCCAAATAATGAATAAACATAATTTAACCATTCATAATAAACATACAATTAATTACAATACAAATAACCATGAAAATAGGGTTTAATTAATAAAATTAGGGTTTTAATTTTCAAATTAGAGTTTTATTATAAAATTAGGATTTCATCGTAAAATTAGAGTTTTAACATGTAATTAGGGTTTTGGACATGAAATTAAGGTTTGAGATTTACAAAACTAGGGTTTAACATGTAATTAGAGTTTTAATACATGATCAAGCAAAATAAAGTCAAATAAAATAAACTTTGCCAAAATTATAGAACAAATAAAGTCAAATAATATTCTTTATAGGATAAGATTTAATAGAGCACTATATAAAGAAGTTTAAGAAACTAAAAAATTAATAATTAACCTATACTCAATATTCGACCAGCTTGCTTTTTTCTCTATAAAAATCAAATTGCTTGCTTAGTGCATAGGTAATTAGGCCTAAATACCCATTGCTCCCTTATAATTTTTCTTCTTTACTCTTTGTATGGATTATCAATAGAGACAATTCTATACAACCTAACAAAGGTGCAATATAATTTTTTCCTCCTCAATAAGAAACTCCATAATTAAGGTAATATGATTTCTATCTTTAGTTAAGTTTTATTCAAAATTAAATTATATAGGTAGATCCATGGCTTGGGTTTTTATTTATTTTCACTGAACGTATATGACATTTGCATGACAAAACCCAACAACATATATATAATATATATTGTTATTCTATAGCTAATATATAAGTACATATTTAATTTTATGTAACATATATCTACATACACATACTGTTATTTTGATATTTTATTAGATTTTATATTCATTTTTTACCTTTAAATTATTGTAATAATCTTTTTATTAAATTTTAATATCATCTTAAAATTTTCAAATTTTTAAAATTTTGATATATAAATTAATTTTCCTTTTAATAACTCACATCGAAAAAGCTTTGGCCAAATTGAATAAAACCTAATTATAATTATAAAATAAACAATTCTAATACTATCTATATTTGTAAGATTTAAATGGTATATTAATAACATTTTTTTAAGGGAATCAAATATATTATTATTAATTAAAGTTCAAAACATCTCTAAGGAATTTTCCTGCTATAGTCCAGGTTTGACACATCTCGGATAAAAAAGAATTTCTAACTAACACATGTGCCACCCCATTTTGCTATACTTCTAACCCATCTAATAGCTTATGAAATTTGCCCACATAAAATCTGATAGTCTTGCACTATGTCCCCCAATAGTGAAGGCCAATGACTTGAGTTGATTGTTACAGCTATGATACTCAAATCAATTTCCACCTGCATATCTGTAAAACCCAGTTTCCTTAACCATTGGAGACTTGTCGACCAGCAAGACCCTCCACCATTGAAGCTTCACAAATCCCAACAAAGGATTATGCCTTAGACAAAAAAGGCAATTAGATTTCAAATATAATACATAAATACATATAGTAAGAGCCCAAATATTTACATACTTGCACAAAATTTGAAGCAATAGACGAAAAAGAAGATGATAAAAGAGAAAAAAATACATCCAAAAACAACTTGCCAATTGTTTTTAGATATCATCGTAATTATATTCAAGAAAGTATGAGAACCTAATTATAATTAGCATGTTTGATTTGTGAGCAAACTAATATGCTTCATGCATAAAAAATAAAATCTTAACGATGTAAAACCAATATGACAAGAGAAGCACTAGGATGCATTTTCACAACTGAACACTTTGAACTGACATGGTGAGAGAAGTACTACAATAGGTCCCTGTTTTCACAGTTCAAACTCATGTTATTAGTGGTAAAACCCAAGTTTTTCAAACAAAAGGCGAAATGAAGATAAAATTAAATATTTAATATTATAATAAAATTTAAATTTTTTTATAAAAAAACTTCTCTATTAAAATTTTATATTATTTATTAAAATTTAAAATTTTATTAAATTTTTTACATATTTTTTATTTTAATTTTTAGATCTATTAATTTATTTATAGAATTTTATTAAATTAAAATTTTATAAAAATACTATTTCAAATGAGAACATTAATTTTACTAAATTCATAATTAAATAGAAAAAATCTAACATTAACGGAAACATGCAATCATAAAACCTTAAATAGTCATAAATTAAATATATATATATAAATAGTGCAAAAAAGCCAACAATTTATATATATATATATATATTATGAGAGGTGGAGAGGTCTATTGCCCTCCCTCTCCCCCCTAATAATTACAGTTTAGCTTGAAACCAATTAATTAAGCTTCATTTATTTATTTGAGATGCGCTCATTTCTCCCTTTTTATTTTGAAGCAAAATCTTTTCAATTATTCCTGTTAACAAAAATAACAAGAGAAGCTCCATCCATTCAAAAATATAATCTAGCATTAGCGAAATTGGCTCACTTGATATTTTTTTACCTAGGCTGTTACGTGCTTTGGCTACATCAATGGCGATTCTAAAACCTTAATTCCCATGATAAACAACATCCAGGTAGATTTTGATTTTCCTTTTTGGGGAAAAATCCAGCAATCTAAAGACCTATTTGGAATCAACTATTAAACTAAAAATCGAGCTTCTTTTCTCGATTTACTAAAAACCTTAATTTCCAAGTAAACACGGCAGATTTCCATGTAAAATACTAGCAATTACAGCAACTTCAGACCTTAAATTCCTTGTCAACATGCTCTTCTTTTCTCGCTCTTTTTTATAGCAACCGCAGTTCCATCACTTAAAAGCCAATTAACATCTGGTGTAATGAAGAGATTACAATTGGAATTGAAAAATATTTTTTTCTTACATAATTTCTTGAATACATTTCATTATCTGGGATTGACCATGATTTTGATAAATAAAGGTCAACGATATCAACAAGCTTTTCATTTAAAGAGAGCGGGAAAAAAATCTTAATTTTGAAGAATAAAAAAAAATGTAAAATTAAAAAAATAAAAAGTTAAAAATGAAACAAAAAAAAAAAAGATAAATGGCATTACAATTGACAAGAGAGTTAAAAATGTAGTGAATGACGTATTTGGTTTTTTCTAAATATTTTTTGTATAAAGCTATTTTTAGAATTGATTTGTGGATTCTATAAAAAAAAAAAAATTGATTTGTGGATAGAAGTGAGTATTTTTGAAATTAATAAAAAATATTTTTGTATAAAGCCATTTTTAGAATTGGTTTGTGGATCATCCCGTCAAGGGACAAATGTTGAGGCTTGATCCACGAACAACCTAGTTAGTTTTAAATGCTGCTATCATTCTAGGTACTTTTACGTAACTATCCAAAAAATAAAAAACTTTTATTTTAAAAATATTACAAAAGTTAAATATTTATATTTTTATAAAAAATTAAAATAAAATTTTAAAGATATTTTATCCTTTAATAAAATAATTTTTTAAAATAATTTTTATGTTATAATTAATATTTATTTTTTAAATTTACTATTAAATAAAAATATTATAATAAAATAATAAAAATTAATATTTTAAATTATTTTTTATCATATAAAAATTATAATTTTAATTATAAAAAATAAATAACACATAAAAAATAAAATATATTAATAAAAAAAATTAAATTTATTTTTAAATAAATTTTACATATAATACATGTAAAAAAAATAATAAAATAAAAAAAATTTCATTACGTAGATATTTTATAAATATTATAGATATTTATATATGTTATATATTTATTATTTAAATTATATATTTTTTATGTAAAAATTATTGATTGTTGTGTGAATATTGTGTGAATGTTATTAGAATAAAAAAATTAAACAAATAAAATTAAATAAATATTATAAATATTATGTAGATATAATATATATTGTGAAGTATGTATTTTATATATATTGTATATATATTGTGTATAAGTTTATTTATTAAAAAAATTTTAAATAAAAATTTTAAATAAAATAAAATTATAAAAATTAAAATAAAAAATTATCAAAATAAAAAAAAATAAATTAACGTTAAAATGGTCAAAGTGTAAATAAGACTAGCATCCCGATATAGTTGAAAAATGAGGTTGTTTTTGCTGTATGCAGTGTAAATTTTCTATCATTCTATTAGACGATTTACTTGGCTTATATTAAAATGGAGGTAAATTAGATGTGAAAATAAATTTACATTAATGAAAGAAATGAAAATAATATAAAAAAATATATTTTAAATTACTTTCTATTATTTAATAGTTTAAATAAAAAAGAGAATAATTTAAATTTTTTTCTTAATTTTAATAAAAAAATATAATAATCATTTTACTCACGTTAATAACTAATTATTTTTATTTACTCTCATTTTTCTTCATTTTGAAAAGTAATATTTTAAAAATTATAGAAAAAAATTGAGAAATCTCATTTAATTCACTTTACACCCTTTTGCCTTACTGCTTGAAAGGAAATAAATTACATCAACTTTCTCCTCCTTTGCCTCTGATTACTGGCAACCAACCAACTCATTGGCTTATTCTTTTTTACACAGGCCGAGTCAGACCTGAAATTGCAATTTCAAAACAGCCTCAACCTTTCGTCAGTTAAAAATTTAGTTGTAACCTTTCTTTCCATCTGATTCTTTAGCTAATAAGCTTCTTGCGGTCGTTCGCTCTTCTGCTGAGAGAATGGTGCTAGTAGCAAGAAGGGGTTCCTGATGATTGGTGGGTTCTTCATCTTATTCTCTCTGTTGTTGGCTTGAAAGGAGTCGATGCGAAGGCGTTTCTATTTGACGATTTGGATTGGCCGAGTGACTGACTGAGGGTTTATAAAGAAGAAGAGAAAGTGCGAGTATTACTGAGGTTTGTGAATGTTGGGTTTTTATTAGTATTAGATTTTCAATGGCAATGTTATGATCTGGTCTCCATAGTACATTTAAGGTGTTTGATCATTTGTCTCATTGAAACTTCACCACTAATTTCTACTATATGAATTCTTTTTGGAGGAGCCATAAGGGGTCTTTTGTTAATGCTTTTTTGGGTGTTAAAATAAACTCACTTGATTTTTTTTATTTTTTTTACAACGTGGAATCTGAAATTTGTTTCAATTTTGATCACATAATTCATCATTGTAGCAACTATGGCACTAAGATTGGTGAGCAGGAAGTTGGGTAGCAGATTCTTCCCCATGTTCTTTTCCACTACTCAACTGCATTCACATGCTACAAGTTTTGGTAAGTTCAGGAGAGATTTGTTTTCTTCGATGCTTCCTTAAAACTGAGTTCCAGTTCTTAGTTTCTAGAGTTCTGGATTCATGTTTATTTGTGAAATTTAGGCTTCATATTATTGTGGGTTGATACAAATAAGGGAATTTTCGTAGTAGAAACTGGGTAAAACTTTTAGTTGGGTTGAGGCTAAAATGAAAATAAGCTTTACTTGAAGGGATTTTGTTGTTAATGAAAAATAAATGGGCTTTATGCGTGTTAAAAAGAAATTCATATACTTTTGTCCTATCTTCAATGCACCTGACATTTGTGCTCACAGTCCTACTTCTGAGTTTTTTTTTTCAGGCTTAAAATCAAGAATATACCCTTGTTACTCTTATCCCTACGCAGTTTCTAGATGGTGTAATTTTTTTTTGTTTAATGTTTTCCAGAAGACCTGGGTTCACATTGACAAATTTCTATTAAATATTACTGTATTAATTCATTTTCAGGATTTAAAGAAGTAAGGGAAGAAGAAAAAAGCCAAATGGTCAGTAATGTCTTCAGTAATGTTGCCTCAAATTATGACCTTATGAATGATTTGATGAGTGGTGGATTACATAGATTATGGAAGGACAGGTCAGTTACTAAGGATGCATTTTAGTGATTGTTTAGATTTCTTATGGACTGCACTTTGCCTTAATGATGAATTATTTTTTTTTTTTGGGGAATTGTTCAGATTGGTTTCCAAACTAAATCCATTTCCTGGGATAAAACATCTTGATGTGGCTGGTGGCACAGGTAAGCCGACATTATTCAATAGTTTTATGTTGTACATTCTTTGTCTATGATCTTGAAACATGTCAAATGACAACAACTAACAAAGGGAATTACAAAGTGTAAACTGGAAATTCTTCATGCATGAGACCACTTGTACATGAGATGAGGCCTATTTGTATCATGGGATCTATTCCATGTGTAAATTCAGAGTAGGTCCATGTTAACCACTCGCACAGGATAGATTCCATCATGCATGAGACCACTCATACATGAGATGAGGCCTATTTGTACCATGAGATCTATTCCATGTGTAAGTGGTCCACATAGATTTGGTCTAAAGCATGAATTAGCCTGTTTCATTCATTCAGCTACTCAAAATGTTGACTTGTGAGTGACTCCATCTGTGTTCAGAAACATGTTCAAGTGCATGTTAAGTTTGAAACTTGTGATTTACCTTATCTTTTACAAGTGCTCTTAAAGCCTCTTATAGGCTCACTCGAACTGACAATTGTAAAATGGGAAATGTATGATAGCTAGCATTGTGCTACCTAAGGTGGCCAGACCATTTCATGCTAGCAAAGGAAAAAGAATAGCCGGTCCTTGCACTATCACATCCTATTTTGGATGGTTTGACATATGTAGCAAAGAGATAAATGTATGATTTGTGGAAATAGATCCAACCTAGGTGTGTGGATCATTTTGTGCCTGTGGTAAACATGAAATGGGACACCTTGGTGCCATTTTAAAAGTTATTTTCATCTACTTTTTCTCTAGAAAGAAAAAGAAAAGATTTTGCCTTTGTAAACATTGCTATTTGATTATTGTCTACAATTTTAATATATATTATGTCACTGAGAGAATAATTTCAAAAATTTGAATCAGTTTAAGATATAGTAGGAATTTAGTATTTAATGAGTTTAAAGATAGTTGACTATGTATCATAAATAATTTATTATTTTAAAGTAGTAGAAATCCATTTTATTTCTCCTACTGAAACTGATATACAGAGAGGCAAAGCTTAAATGTTAAAATATTCTGTATAATTTATTGAGATAAATGTTGGCCATTGGGTTCTATACTAGAAAATGCGTTTACTTTAAAATTTTGAAGTACAATGCATATTTTTTGCAACTTAATTCAATTTTAAAATTTCAAATATTGAATTTCAAAACCAATAAATCCACTATTTTTAAACTGCATCTATTTTAAATTTTTCAAGTAATAAAATAAAATTTTTTTTTGACAATTTGAAATTGTCTGAAAATGGAAACCAGTCTTAAAGGTTTAATGTAGAATTGATAAAATAAAGAATTGGGCCAGTCGGCTAACATTGATAATTCACTGAGGTCATGGTGTTTTTGGGGTTAGGTCACTGAGAAAAGTGAGGGAGAACTAAAAATTACAATTTGCATGCGTTGTTTATAGTACCAGTCCTGCATTATGAAGTGTGAATTGCTGCTAAATTCTTTTCTTGAATCATTTTCCAAGCGTAGCATGTGTGGACACCAAATCCAAACACACATTACCCTTTATGTCGGCCCCAGTTTACTGACATTGTATGGTTCAGAAACCCCTTTAACCAAACAATTATGCAGCTTTTGGCCTCAGTTTGGGAAAATTTTCAACTTCCTTTGTTGCCTTGCATTTGAAACCTTTGA
Organism: Garcia nutans; assembly: GCA_947685225.1. Lineage (NCBI taxonomy): Eukaryota > Viridiplantae > Streptophyta > Magnoliopsida > Malpighiales > Euphorbiaceae > Garcia > Garcia nutans. The sequence continues at coordinate 54,814,622 of CANTUV010000007.1, forward strand.
ATGAGCTTCTATATGAGGAAATTATCAATCTTCCCTTGATCTAAAATTTATGTTTATTGCTGTGGTTGATCTACTCCCATCTCATTGTTTTATTTGGATTTTCTGCAATTATCTCGATTCTAAAACACTTTATTTTCAGGGGATGTTGCTTTCAGGATCTTAGAAACTATAAACAGTATCTGGTACAAAGCACTTAAAGATCCTCTGAATGATCATTTACAAGAAGAAACAAAGATCTATGTATGTGACATCAACCCAAACATGTTAAATGTTGGTAGAAAGCGGGCTATAGAGAGAGGTAAGATATATCTCAAAGGAGTTAATTTGGCTTGTACTCGAAAAAATCTGTTCAAGTAGATTTCTCTTTCTATATATATATATATATGATAAGAACAAAAAAAATAGATAACTAAAATGAAAAATTCTTATTGCAATAATAGTCCAATTTGAGAAGGACCAACTCTCCAGTACAATTCTTAAAACAATTATAATTCAGATGCTGCCAAAGAAAAATGATTGATATATATATATATCAAGTATTATTATAACTGAAAGCTAAAAATAAGGGAGCACGTTGGGACATGTTGATCAGGACACTACTCAGATGGATCCACTCTCCACGTAATCCTGGAAGAACGGGTCCAACTGAAGACCAAGCCCATGACTGATGTTGAGCTGATCCAACTGATCCAAATTTTCCTTCCTGACACGTGCTCTATTCTTCCTTCTGGAATAGACATGCAATGATGGTGATGCATCAATACTTCCCCCCTAGTAAAATGACTTGTCCTCAAGTCGAAAAGAAGGGAACTGCCCAACCAGCAAATCATAATTCTCCCATGTTGCTTCTTCATGTGGACGGCCAACCCACAAAATAAGAAGCTCCAATGTTGGGGTACCCGCTTCCTTAACCCAACGATGAGCAAGGACAGCATCAGGAGACAGATCAATTTCCCAATCAGGTGTGATAGGCAAAGGCACTGGTGGTGTCGAAGGAAGCTGGCCACGGGCTGGACTCAGCAATGATACATGAAAGACAAGATGAACTTTAGAGGTAGCGAGCAGCTCTAACTCATAGGCGACAACACCCACTTTCCGAATAATGCGGTAAGGACCGAAGAAACGTGGTGAAAGTTTTTCAAACCGCCTTTTTGCAAGAGACTTTTGCCGATAAGGTTGAATCTTCAAAAAGACAGGGTCCCCAACATTAAAAGACAACTCGCGACGTTTCGTATCTGCTTGAGACTTCATGCGGGATTGTGCTTTCTGTAAATTGTGACGTAAGAGCTTTAGCATGTCATCGCAAGTAAGCAGTTGACGATCAAGGTTTGCTATCAAGGTTTCTCCTGGAACATAGGGAAAAAGGGGTGGTGGGTCTCGTCCGTAGACAACAACAAATGGAGTCATACCAGTAGAAGTGTGGAAGCTCATGTTAAAAGAATATTCTACCCAAGGCAGGAATGTACACTTATTTGGTTGTTCTTGAGCAAAGCAACGGAGATAAGCTTCAAGGCACCTATTAACTACTTCGCTTTGGCCATCGGTTTGCGGATGGTAGCTAGTACTCATTTTCAATTGTGTTTTGCATAACCGGAAGAGCTCCTGCCAGAAGGTGCTCATAAATATGACATCACGGTCAGAAACAATTGAGCGGGGAATACCGTGAAGTCGCACAATTTCCCTGCAAAAATGTTCAGCCACTATTTTGGCTGTAAAAGGATGAGTCAGTGGGATAAAGTGAGCATATTTGCTGAGGCGGTCCACCACAACGAGGATTGTATCAAAACGGGCAGGGTAAGGGAGTCCAATAATGAAATCAAGGGATATATCTTCCCAAACTCGATTTGGAATCGGTAATGGCTGAAGAAGACCTGCAGGTGTTAGAGCTTCATATTTTTGTTGCTGACATTGCAAACAATTTTGAACATGGTGCCTGACATCTTGTTTAAGATTAGGCCAAAAGAACTGTGCTGAAAGACGCTTTAGAGTTTTCAAATATCCTCCGTGGCCCGCAATTGGGGTATTATGGGATTCAAAGAGGATCTTTTGCTTCAAAGTGGGATTGTCAGGAATCACCAAGCGATCCTTGTAATAAAGTTTTTTACCTGACACAAAAAAATCAGGGAAGGATGCAGGATCAGAAATCAGAGCTTGCATGATGTCTTGGGTATAAGGGTCAACTTTGAGAGCCTCTTGCAAATCGGTCAGGTCCAAACTAAAAAATCAGCAGCTTGGGGTCGACGGGAGAGAGCATCGGCGCCTCTATTCTCCTTGCCCGCCTTGTGGATGATGGAGAAATTGAATGCCATTAATTTCATCAATAAGCGCTGTTGTTCGGTGGTTGTAACTCGCTGCTCCAACAAGAACTTGAGTGTGTAATGATCTGTCTGTCCTAGGAGATAGTGTCTCCATTTTTGCAAAGCTAACACTAAAGCAAGTAACTCTCTGTCATATGTAGACTTAAGCCTATTAGAGAAGGAGAAACCCTTACTAAAATATGCAACAGGATGCTCAGCTTGCAATAGGATGGAACCTACACCTTCAGAAGATGCATCACACTCTACCGTGAAAGGCTGAGAGAAGTCCGGTAATCGTAACACAGGAACCGTAGTCAAGGCGCGTTTGAGGCTGTCGAATGCGGCTGTAGCTGATGGATTCCACTGGAAGCTGTCCTTTTTGGTGAGATTTGTGAGGGGTCTTGCTATCAACCCATAATTTCGGACAAACCGGCGATAATACCCGGTCAATCCTAAAAAACCTCTTAGTTCCTTAACATTGGTTGGAGTTGGCCAAGACTGTACTGTTTGAATTTTGTCTTGATCAACCTGAACACCTTTGGCAGTCACCACATGGCCTAAAAAATTGATCTGCATTTGGCCAAACAGACATTTTGATGCTTTAGCATAGTAGTGGTTGCTGCTAAGGATACTTAATGCCGTGTGAAGATGTTGTTTATGTTGTGTCATATCCTTGCTATAAATGAGGATGTCGTCGAAGAAAACAAGGATAAACTGTCGCAGATGTGGCCGAAAAAGATCATTCATAGCAGCTTGGAAGGTTGAGGGTGCGTTGGATAGGCCAAACGGCATGACAACAAATTCATAATGCCCCGAATGTGATTTGAAAGCTGTCTTGGCTATATCTTCTGGGTTGACCCGTATTAGGTGAAAGCCAGAGCGTAAGCCAATCTTCGAAAAGACTGTGGCACCATGCAATTCATCCAGCAGTTCATCAATGTTGGGAATTGGATATTTGTCTGGTATGGTGATCTTATTGAGGGAGCGATAGTCAACGCACATACGCCAAGTATCATTTTTTTTCTTGACTAAAAGGACAGGGCTAGCAAAAGGACTGGTGCTAGGCCTAATGAAGCCTTTAGCTAATAAATCAGCTACTTGCTTCTCAATTTCAGTTTTTTGGGCATACAGGTACTGGTAGGGGCGAATATTGGGTGGTTGAGCATTGGGAAGAAGGGGAATAGAATGGAAGTGTGATCTAAATGGTGGTAGGGTGTTTGGTTCTTGGAAAATATTTTGGTATTTGGTAAGGATGGGTTGGAGAAAGAAAGGTGGATCTTTTGGGTTCCCTTCTTGAACAGACAAATACTGGAAAGTGGCCGTATTCTGAGTTTTTGGGGGCACTCCTTGTAATTTGTACTTCTGCCCATCAATTGAAAAAATGAGAAACATCTCATTCCAATTAGCTTGCACAGTGTTCAGTGAGGCTAGCCACTGAATTCCCAGCACCACATCTGCTCCACCAATTGAAAAGGGGTAGTAATCTTGCGTGATTGTCAATCCCGGAAGCTGTATTTCAACATCTCGGCAAATACGATTACAACGTATGATGTCGCCATTACCAATTTGCACGCCAAAGGGAGGCACAAACTGCACCATCAAATTCAACTCTTTTACAATGTTGTCAGCTACAAAGTTATGGGTTGAACCACTGTCAATAAGAAGTAAGATTTCTTTTGCACCAATGATCCCTTTGAGTTTTATGGTGGTAGCATTAGTTTTGCCGAGAATGGCATGGAAACTAATTGCTGCCAGGTCTTGTTGCTGGTTTGTGTTAGTACCTTCCACTGATGCTACCTCATGTGCATCATCTTCGGCCTCTTCAGTAACTTCCAAAAGTGAGAGAACTCCTGGTTTGCATCGATGTCCCGGGCTGTATTTTTCGTTGCACCTGAAACAAAGTCCTTTGGCTAATCTTGATTGTCTCTCAGTGTCCCAATTACGTGCCATAGTACCTGCATATTGACGTTGAAAAGAATTTGCAATTTGGGGAGATGAAACCTGGTTGTTTTGTGGAAAAGGGCGAGCTGGTTGGGGCAATGTGTTGGGCTTAGCCAAATTAGTCCAATTGGACCCTCTGTTCCCTCGCGACGAGCTCAGCTTTGATTCATACTCCAATGCTAAACTCATAGCTTTGTAAACAGAGAGTGGCTTGTGGATGCGAACGTCTGCTTTCAATTCCTCCCTTAGTCCATTGAGAAAAACCCCAGTAGGCAATGATCCAACCAATTTGAGACTCTTGCTGATCGTTTTGCAAATTCTTGGCGATACTCCTGGACGGTACCAATTTGCTTGATATTACAGAGGTGCTCATCGGGGTTCTAAAATTCAGTTGGTCCGTAATTCTCCTGCAAAGCTTGAACTAACTCATCCCAATAGGTAATGGTACGATCAGAGTTAAGCCAAGAAAATAGGTCAAGTGCGTCTCCTTCAAGATACATGGCAGCAATATCAACCTTTAGATGGTCTGGAGTTTGATAATAGCGAAAATATTTCTCGGCTTTGAGAAACCAGCCACGTGGGTCGCCTCCATCAAATTTTGGAAATTCTATTTTGGTATGAGGTCGATTAGATGGGTTTTTCCTCCACCATGGATTTTTACCATCATCATCTTCCACTTCATGCCAACTGTTACGCCTCATGTCTCGAAATCCAGTGACTGTTTCCTTTCCCTTACCTCTATTATCGCTGGTTTGGTTTGAAGAGGCTGGATGGGATATGCTAGTTTGAGTATTTAATGCTGCCACATCAGCTCTGAGAGTGTCTATGATTTCCAATTGGGAAGCTATGGTAGCCAATTGGGTGGCTATGGAATCGTTGGGGCTGTTTGGAGAGGATGGACGTTTGTTTGGGTTATCTGTTTGTGGTGGTAGGTTGGGTGGAGGTAGCAAGTTTGGTGTATTTCGAGTTCCATGTACCATCTTCGTATTCCCGGCAATGGAAGCAAATGATAAGAACAAAAAAAAATAGATAACTAAAATGAAAAATTCTTATTGCAATAATAGTCCAATTTGAGAAGGACCAACTCTCCAGTACAATTCTTAAAACAATTATAATTCAGATGCTGCCAAAGAAAAATGATTGATATATATATATCAAGTATTATTATAACTGAAAGCTAAAAATAAGGGAGCACGTTGGGACATGTTGATCAGGACACTATTCAGATGGATCCACTCTCCAACTGAAGACCAAGCCCATGACTGATGTTGAGCTGATCCAACTGATCCAAATTTTCCTTCCTGACACGTGCTCTATTCTTCCTTCTGGAATAGACATGCAATGGTGGTGATGCATCAATATAATTTTAACCTTTTAGGTCTTTGAGGAGACATCCATTTTGAGTATTACTTAAGGGTCTATTTGGATATCTAGTCATGCTTATTTTTGATGATTTTACACTTGAAACTCAAATCTAAATTTACAATAAGTTCAAATATACATTTCCAAACAGACCATAAAGCAATCTACTTTATGTACAATTTGACATTTCTTTAATTTGTTTTTTATGCTTCATTAACACTTAAAGGTCTTGGAGAAGACAAATCCCTTGTATGGGTGGAGGGGGATGCTGAAGCCTTGAGTTTTCAAGATGATTCAATGGATGGTTACACAATAGCTTTTGGAATTAGAAATGTTACGCACATAGAGAATGTTCTTGCTGAAGCTTATAGGTAAGTTTATGACTCTTTGGTTTGCTGTCTTGCACATTACAATTGTTTTTAGGCAAGTTGATATAAATGTCAGGTGAATGATCCTTTGGTTTACAGAATTATTCAATGCAAAAGTGGTGTATTCCTCTTTCCTATTTTTTAATGTGGGTTTCACTTGCAAGTTTTCATGCACTGGTCTCACATTCATGTGAGACAAAGGAACATTACATCAAATGTATTGAGTCATTTTACTCATTATGTTGCCAAAATAGAACCACCAAGTATAGTGGAGATATCAGTTTGAAACTTTAGACATTGTTCATGTTTCAACGCCAAAAGGATTGCTAAATCTGATGCATTTAAATTCCTTCTAGCCAAAGAAAGCACATTTAGCATTGGCAATAATCAATTGCATTCATGATGGCAATGGCAATATGTTTGTTAATGAGATTCACTGCCGAAAAAATAGTAATATAATTAAATAAATTGAGGTCTTCATCAGTGTCTAATAAAAGGGGATTTAAACCCAAGGATGATACTATGAGATGCTATTGCTAGCTATATCACCATTGGTTTTACTCTTAAGAGTCTCTCGCTTCCTTTTTTTCTTTTAATATGGTAAGAATTGTGTAAAAATAATATATATGTGTGTCCATTGTATTATCTAATTGCAACTCTAATTACTAACTTGTTAATCTTTTAACAATCAATTGATCCATTGGTTGTGAACAACTTGCTGCTTTCCACTCATGGCTAACCATTAGCCACTAGCTGAAGCAAATAGGCCCTTATTGTGGGGGCATTGTAAGGTCTTTCCTAGTTATTTGGTTTTTCATTCATGTTAATTGAAGTTAGCTATGAGTTAAATTTTGATTTCAGGGTATTATTGTAATTGATGTGCTGTGTTGAAATGTTTTGTGTGTTTAGTCTACTCGATCTATGTTTCAAGTTTTTATCAGAAGTCCTACTTAGCATGGCAGGATAGCAATCTATTAAAAGAGAGATCTTTATGCTTATTCAGGGTTCCAAATATCATACTGATTAGAAATCAGAGTACTTAAGACCTATACAAGTTTTATAAATATAATTTTTTCACTGCTTTATTAATCAATATTTTAGTGAAAAAATCTTGACAATGATGCCTCTTTAGTTGCATGATGCAATTCCTAACTAGAAAGTGTGAGCCATTGATCTTGATATTGGGAGGCTAGGAGTTCTATTTTGCTTGCCTAACTGTCCTTTTCATTTGTCAAGATAATCAGATCTACGTATTATCTTGAAGTTCTAATACTCACTGTTACCCTAATTTCAATTTTTCTTGGACATCAAGATCGGATGTAGTTGTGGCGATGCTGTCTGCTAATATAGATTATAGATTATTGTTATTTTTATTGCTATTGTATTTGTATGGATACTCGTGATTATTTGGCATAATTTTTGTTGAAATTTCACCAAATGATCATATGATCATTTGGTGAAATTTTTCTTCATTTTGATATTCTTCATGATCATTTGGTGATATTTTTGTCAGGCATTTTTTTCAGATTTTTTTTTTCTTTTCATCAATTCAAACTTCTATATTTTTGCTTATTAGGGTATTGAAAAGAGGAGGAAGATTCCTTTGCCTTGAACTGAGTCATGTGGAAGTTCCTGTTTTTAAAGACTTGTGAGTATCTCTGGCAAAATTAGGTCTTTAACTGATGATGTACATTTGTTGCCATATTAGAAACGTAACTTACTCATAGTAGTTTTGTAATGAAAATCATTATCAAATTACTGCATTTTGCACTTGGCTGTTATTAAGTTTTATGTTATATATAATGTTAATTTTATTGATTAACTTTCAATTTTCGTATCTTTTTAATCTCAATGTGTATTAGAGGGAGAAAATTTCTGTGCAATTTTTTTTACTCCATGATACATTTTTGTCACTTTTTGGATACCCTTATATATTGTATTTCTAGATACGTTGCATGGAAAATAACTGTGTAAAAATTTCAAAATACTATGAAAAATGTAATATAATCACAGCAACAATGGTGATCTATATTAAATGTCAAGATACTATGAAAATGAAATAAAATCACATCAATGATCTATATTATATATAAAAGACAAAGAGAAACTCTTAATATAAAGTTCATCACTTTGGGATTTACCAGTGTGTGACACTTGGCCTGTGAGGGGAGACAAAATTTGTCCTCTTCCCACAGCAAATCTTTCCCATTAATTGTTAGTACAATGCAACAATTGATATCCTGATTTCTAAAGTAGGTTTGTTAGTCAATGGAATTTATATAATTTAAGTGAAAAAATTCTATCTACCCAGGAGGGGGAGGTAAGTAAGATCGTTATATATTCAACAGAATGGTAATTGGTGGGTCTCTTTTTCTTTTTCCAGTAGATGAATTGTAGTCTATTCATACTAAACTTATTTCCTTGCTATGGTGCTGCCAATGTTTCAACTTTCAACCTGATTTTTCATCCGTCACAACTGATTTCCTTGCTGTGGTGCTAGCATTGTTTCAACCTTCAACCTGAATTTTCATCCATCATATTAAATCCCACTTTAAGATTTTTTTGGGTGTAAACCAATTGATCTACAAGTGCAAGGAAACAAAAAGATAAAATTGAAAATCCATTGAAAGCTCAATATTTATGGAGTTAGGATACTTTTACTAATTTGCTGATTTTGCACCAATTAATCATAAATTGCCTAAAATTAGGACTACCAAGTGAGAAACTAGGAGCAGGAACAAGGAAGCCTTGACATTTGACAGATGTAATTTTGATAAATTTTATCCAGTTATTTTACTTGAATTTTCAAGTTATTAAACTTTGGTTAGTTTTTAATCCTTTCTGCAGATGCTATTTTATTTGTTCTGTTGTACTTTTATTATATTTCTGAACTCTGAAGTTACTTAATCCTGTTTTATGGACTGCTGCTCGTCTTGCAGGTATGACTATTATTCATTCTCAATTATTCCAGCCCTAGGAGAGCTAGTTGCAGGTGATCGGGAGTCTTATCAATACTTAGTTGAGAGCATACGTCGTTTTCCAACTCAGGTCATAATTTGATCCTCAAGCCCTCAAATTTCTCGACAATATAACTGATGCATCTTTGCACCTAAAAATTGGAGTAATAGCGTATTTTTAGGTGACTCTGTTTCTACCATAAGAGTCAAAACTTCTCCAATTCACGGAGGGTTGTGTTTACTTTTTTAAAAATAAAATTATGCAAGAATCTCCTTTGTTGCCTTAAGAATCTAGAGTCCATTATAGCAGCTGATGTACTTAGTATGTACATGCTAGTGACATGGTGCGAACCAAGAACATGTCAAGTTAAATTCTCAAACCAAGTGTTGTGTACAATATTAAGTATTCTTATACTCTATTTTTATTTTTCATTTTTAACCTTGTAATAATGCATTATTTGTATGTATAACATATGATTTTCCACATCAATAAGTCCTTTATTATTAGCATTGGATAAGAAAATATAGAAAAAAAAGAAGAAACTTTTCTTGCTAGTTCATCTTTATAGTATTTGCATCAGACAAACTTTCACGTAGTCATGGTCATGCTGGATCGGAATAAGATCCTTTTGTTCAGCAATTTACTTCCTTTAGATAAACCCAACAAAATATTGTTGCCTGCTCTCAGCACTCATACTAATCTACATGCCGTCTAGTTAATCAGAAACTCTATAGCTCTTTCTTTTTCCTGCACATATCAATTGCATCTGTACACGAGTACAATGCTATGGTGAATCTAACTGTGCTACCTTGAATTGCTGTTTGCACTATGCACTGTATAATGTCTGTGAAAGTATAATCAGAATAAAATGAATATCGGCCTTCTCATGTTTTGGAGACATTCCTTTCCCAAGGTAAGGGAAAATACCAGCAGTCTAATTCTTTCAGAGCCTAGGTTGGCCTTTAGCTTATCTCACAAAAAGAAATTACCTGGGTGAGAGAGAGAGATGGGGGGATAGCATCAGAGCAATGGGTAGATGCACTTCTATTCTAATTCAGGATAGATTGTTCAATTCTCGCCTTTTTTTTTATTTTTTTTATTTTTATTGTTCTTTACCGTTTATGATGCATGTTTATTAATGAATGCAGGACAGATTTGCTTCAATGATAGCAGATGCAGGGTTTCAGAAAATTGAATATGAAAATCTTGTTGGAGGAGTGGTAGCCATTCATTCTGGCTTGAAGTTTTGAAAGAGTAGATGGATTTTCATTTTTTTTTTCCATTTCCAGCTTGCATAAACCTGTCAATTGATCAGATGTACATGTTTTTTTTTTCTTTTTTTTTTTGGCAATAAAGAGTTTTGTCTAAGCCTCCCTTAGCTCGACATTATCACGTCAAACCGTGAACTGGAATTTTTTTCTAGTTATATATATACAATCTAATACCCAATAAATGAACAAGAATAATGATTGATTTGTACATCAATTATATTTAGATTACTTGCTTTAAAGCAGAGATCGCGATTTTACTTCATCCTACAAACCTGCATTTATAATTTTGATAAGTGAAATAATTTTAATACTTATTTCTTTTTATTTTAAATATCGTATAAGATTTTTATTTTATTTTATTTTAAGTGTCAATTTTAAAAATTTAGAGTATTAATTAAAAAATTTTAATATTATTCTTATTAATTAATAAAAAAAATAAGCTGAGAGAAAGATTAAAAATGATATTTAAAAAATTATAATAAAATTTTTATAAAATTTATAAAAATTAATATTTTTTATATTATTTTTGTACGATATTTAAAATAAACCGGATAAAGTAGATATTAGCATTAGAACTAGTTAAATAAGCTTCACACCGATATCAACACACACGTGTATATACACGGAAAATAATCAATCTAGAATAAAGTCCAATGTCATAAAAAAAAAAAAGGCTTAATACATTTTTAATTCTTTATATTTGAACGTTTTTATCACTTTACTTAATATATTCTTCCAGTAATCACTTTGCTCTTTAATTTATTAATTTAAATAGTTAATAGATCTTTAATTGCTAGGGTGGCAATATATATATATATATACTGTACTTTCTCGCAGCCAGTGAATCCATTAAAAATTTGTTCTTTTTATTATAAAATGACAGTAATATTCTTTATTTTTATATTTATAAGAATATAATTATAATATAATCACCATAATAGTTTTGATAGTTTTAATTATTAAAGATTATAATAATAAAAAATAATTATATTATAATTAAAAGAAGGTGGTTCTTTCTAATCCGACTTAAGGGATTTTGTGTCCTAAAGTCAAGATAGCGGTGGTGCGACGGCAACGGTGGTTGTTCTTTCTTTCCGACTTAAGGCATTTCTATTTATTTCACAGAAAGTTAAAAACTTGATTCAACTACAAATTTCTTCTTGATAACTCTGCCAATAGCTTTGTAATCCTTGTCTCTCTCATCAAAATTCAAATACGAAAACAAAATCATGGTGGGATTTTTAATTTCTTTCTGTCAATTCCCTTCTTTTTATTATTTGGATTTTTAATTTTCTTATTGATTTTTTTTCATAATTGTATAAAAGTTGGTTTCTGCACATCCATATAAGGCGTTTGTTTAGCCATCTTCTTGGTTGTAATATATGCATCTACTAAAAATAATCTATTCTTAATTAAATTTCATTTATGGGTTTCTTTAGTTTCTTTGCGATTTTCTTTGTTGCCTTCTCTGTGTTGCAACCTGGATGCAATCTCTATTTATTGGAAAACAGAGCATGCTTCATATTAGGCCTTTTCCCCTCATAATACAACAAATTGAAATTTCAATGAATTGGGTCTTTTGATGAAAAAGAATGTTTTGGATTTCAATGACTTTCATGCTTCACTTCTTGATCATGTTCATGAATTGCTTGGTCTTGGTGTCTCTCTGCAACTTATTAGTTTTGTTAATTGTGAACCTGGTGATTGTAATTTCTTTGAATATTTGTTTTCTTGATTTCTTTAACTATTTCTTTGACTATTCTTTGTTTCTTAAATTATCCATATTTTAAGTTCAATTCACAATATGCTAGTTCTTTGTTTTCATTTTTAATTTACTATTTTTATATTTGTCAATTTGATAATTAGGAGAATTTATCATACTAATAATATAGAAAAGAAAAGAAGACGAGTGAAAAAGAAAAAATAAAAAGAGAAAGAGTTATTTTTTTTCAGCTTAATTTATATCTCTCTTGTTTTTAAAGTTCAGTTCGTGAACAAGATAATAAGAATTTGGCTTTTTCACATGTGGATGATTTTAAGAAGAAAGTTTTGACTTTTTAGTTTGTTTTCATTATATATATATATATATATCCAATTTTAATATAAGTGTTTACTTTGCTGTTTGGCATGTCAGGGCGCGTGTATTCACCAATGATTACTTTGTCTCTTTATATATAAAGAAGGGGCTAATAAATAAGCTAAAAATCGAGTATAGAATTTATATGGTTACTTACAGAATATATAAAATAAAAATATTAAAATACAAATGACTGTAAATATATTAAGCCAAAAAGAAATCTCTTTATATATAAAAAAAGAGCTGTTAAATAAGCTAAAAATTAAATATAAAAATTTATATGATTACGCGAAGAATATAAGAAGCAAAATAATAAAACTTTCTAAATATAAAAGACTGTTAATGTATTAAGCCAAAAAAAAAATTATCATTTGATATTATTACGGAGGAGATGTGTTATGGAGGAGAGATACATAGTTTTGCTTTGAGTTATGAGCATTTCAAAATTTTATGCATCCATATCATATTTCTAATTAATTTGCTTCGCTATTCAACACTTATATTTTCAAAATGGATAAATATATTTGTCTAAATTATTTTATCTAAAATGTACAAACTGATCATCCATTATATGAATTAAAATATTTTTATAACCCTTGATTAAAAAAAGGGTAATCGCTAAATGGTCGAATAATTGTCAAAAACCACTTTTTGCTATTTGTAATAACTTTTACATCCTTTATATTTAAAAATTATATTTCAAACTTTCATTCTCTCTCTTATTTAATTTTGCAATTTCTTAGTAGATATGTGCTTTAATAAATTTATCATTTTCAAAATATTTCTCTTTTTTTTTAAATATAATTAATTATTATTATTTTTAAATAAAATTATAATAATTTAAAATGAAACAAACTATAATGAATTATATTAATTTATACTTATAATATAATCAACTTACTTTAAATTAATTCTATTATATAGTGAATTATATTAATTTATATTTATAACATAGTTAATCACTAAAAATTAAATCTATTATCACTCACTCAAAATTAAACCTATTATATAGTGAATTACATTAATTTATATTTATAACATAGCCAATAATTTAAAATTAAACCTATTATGTTAATCTAGTGGATTATATTAAACCTATTGTAATATAGTCAATTACTCAAAATTAAACATATTATATAGTAAATTATATTAATTTATATTTATAACATAATCAATTATTCAAAATTAAACCTATATATGGTGAATTACATTAATTTATACTTATAACATAGTCAATTATTTCATATTAACTATATTATATAATGAATTGCATTAATTTATACTTATAGCATAATCAATTACTCAAAATTAAATATATTATATAATAAATTATATTAATTTATACTTATAACATAGTCAATTAATTAAAATTAAACATATTATAAAAGTATTACATTAATTTATATTTATAACATAGTCAAATACTTAAAATTAATCCTCTTATATAGTAAATTACATTAATTTATACTTATAGCGTAATCAATTACTCAAAATTAAACATATTATATAATTAATTATATTAGTTCATACTTATACTATAATCAATAACTCAAAACTCAATTTATATAGTAAATTATATTAATTTATATTTATAACATAGTTAGTTATTTAAAATTAAACATATTAAAGAGTGAAGATTAATTTATTCTTATAATATAATTAATTGCTCAAAATTAAACATATTATATTGTTAATTAAATTAAGTTATACTTATAACATAGTCAATCATTCAAAATTAAATATATTATGTAGCGAATTATATTAATTTAGTGAATTATATTAAACATACTGTAATATAGTCACTCAAAATTAAATATATTATATAGTGAATTATATTAATTTATATTTATAATATAGTAAATTATTTAAAATTAAATATATATATATAGTGAATTACGTTAAATTATACTTATAACATAAACAATTACTCTAAATTAAACATATTAGATAGTGAATTACATTAATTTATCCTTAAAGTATAGCCAATTACTCAAACTTAAATATATTATATGGTGAATTATATTAATTTATACTTATAATATAGTTAATTACTCTAAATTAAAAATATTATATAGTAAATTATATTAATTTATATTTATAGTATAATCAATTATTCTAAAGTAAACATATTATATAGTAAATTACATTAATTTATATTTATAACATAATCAGTTACTTCAAATTAAACATATTATATAATGAATTACTTTAATTTATACTTAAAGCATAATCAATTACTCAAAATTAAACTTATTATATAATAAATTATATTAATTTATGCTTCTAAAATAATCAATTACTCAAAACTAAATATATTATATAGTGTATTACATTAATTTATACCTATATCATAGTCAAATGCTCAAAATTAATCTTATTATATCATAAATTATATTAATTTATACTTACAACATAATCAATTACTCCTCAAAATTAACCCTATTGTATGGTGAATTACTCTCTCCATTCCCTTTCAATTTTTCATTTTTACTATTTCATCAATGTTAAGAAAATTATTTATTAGCATTATTTTTTACTAAAATATCCTTTCACAAATAATAAAGATGTATTTAATGAACAAATAGTCAAGTCTTAATAATTAAGGATAATTAGAATAAAATAAATAATTGTCTTATTTTTCTAAATGAACACTTATTTAGAAATAAAAGAAAATTCTCAAATAAATACTTAAAAAGAAATGAAGGGAGTACATTAATTCATACTTATACCATAATCAATAACACAAAACTCAATTTATATAGTGAATTATATTAATTTATATTTATAACATAATCAATTATTTAAAATTAAACCTATTAAATTATGAATATTAATTTATACTTATAACATAATTAATTACTTAAAATTAAATATATTATATAGTGAATTTCATTAATTTATACTCATAGTATAGTTAATTACTTCAAATTAAACTTATTATATTATTATTATATAATTTTATTTTAATTATATGATATATTATGTATATGGAATAAAATATTTTATTTGGTAAACAAGTGAAACATATACAACAATTATTGGCGTTGTAGTCGAAATATACTTAATAAAGCCTTCCCGTTCAATATGAATAATATCTATAAGTATGCAATAAATCAATACATTTTAATTTAATGAAATTTGTATTTTTGAGATATGAAAATAACCAAATTTAATTTCTATTTATATATGTATATTCATAATTATTATTTATTCATTATTGAAGCCTATAACCTCGGTATTATTCCTACTAAATAATAAATCTAACTATTAAAAAGTGTATTTATTATCCTTGAGTTTATTCACTTCTAATATTGATAATACTCAAAATTTTAATATTTACTGTTAAAAAATCTCATTTTTATTCCTAAATTGAAAGAGTAGAATTTTTAAATGTGAATTTAGTTTTTTATTATATATTCTTATAGTTAAATTATATTTAAAGATGACTTTAACTTATTATTAGAATAAAGTTATTCTCTAGCATTATTTAAATAGGCATATTTTCCCATTTAAAAATAATTAATGAATTTTTTTTATCTTAATAAAAATTATGAATTACTAAAAGTTGATAATATTTTTGAAAAATTCTAAGCTACTTTGTGCTATTATACTCGTGAATTTTCTTATATCCTTTTTATTTTTTTATTTTTACTAATTAAAATAAATAATCTAATAATTTAAAATATTTTGGATAGACAAACACATTAATTAGTAGTAGTTTGATAACATTGGAATTAAGAAATGTATAATTCCAATGGGAATCATTTAATATAAGAATTTGAAGGAAAACATAATTTAAGGTTTAGAACCAAAATACATCTAAAAAGATATTTTTAACTTTTTAGACCCTAAATTTGAGACAAGTTGATTGGCAAGCTACTGCTAGCAAATGGGCGTGCTGGACTATGGCAGTACCATAATTGGCATGCTGGGTGGCATGCTTTTTGGCAGACAAACACAAAATAGGCCTGTGCGGCAGCCGAGTCTCTACTTGGTTCAACCTTTTAATGAGTTTTATCAACAAAATGTGTTAGGTAAACAAAGGGACAAAAATTCAGTGCACACAAAAAGCATACATGAAAAACTCCCAACCTTTATTATTCTCACAATAAAAAGGATTATAAAGGGACACTCTGAATTTACAGTACTCATACACCTACTGATTACTGCCTCTCTTCTGTTACAAAATCACAAAGTTATAAAGGTGGTTACTTGGTAGTTTCTGCCTACATGATTATTGCAACAGCAGTTGACACCCCCAGCTGCTTAGAGCCAGATTTTAAGGGACACTCACAGACCATGAAAACTATCTTCTGCCATGTTGGCAATCTGCCTAAGCCATGTTTGCACCCATCCAAGCCAATCACATAAATAATTAAGCCATCAATCTATTGCTTCGTAGCAACCAGCACCCATGCCAACCTTGTGCCAACATTGCTTGTATTTTAGTTGTGGCTGCTTGGCTTGCTGCCAATGTCAGTCTTGTCCCTGGCCGCTTGGCATGCTGCCAATGCTAGCCATACGCGCCCAGCATGCTGCTCAAGTCATTGCCTATGATGCTTAAGCCTGACAGCCTACTCACTGCCACAATCCGTCACACTACTTGCCATGCTCCTCAGCATGTGTTCCTTGGCTTGCACTTAGGACCATTGTGATCATCCTTTGTGCACCACTATGCCAACAACTCTTGCTCGCCCGTTGTCCAGCCAGTTGACCAGTGCCAACTCTAGCTGATTATGCCCCTGCACACCAACGAATTCCTTTTCCCAAGTATCCAAGTTCCATTGAGCTAGAAAACCACCAATCTTCCTATCATGCCCGCTGCAGAAAAGCATGCCGCCTAACATGCCAATTATGCTACTGCCATAGTCCAACACGCTCACTTGCTAGCAGTAGCTTGCCAATCAGCTTGTCTCAAAATCTTCGGAAGAAATATGTACGATGATAAAAAGAAGGACAAGCAGGAGGATGTTTCTTCTCAAGCAAAAGGTAGCAATGTGAAGGGCCATCAAGGCTATTTTCTATGCAATAGTCCACATCGGGCTAGAGAATGTCCCAAATGAGAAAGGTTGAATCCCCTCATGGTGGAGGACAACTAAGAGAACACTGGACAAGAGGTGGCAGCATTAATCAATCCTCTACAACTGTTGAATCAAGTAAGTTTTTCTGTGTACTATGACAGATGTTGATATATTGGTAGCACATTCTCTATTATTGCATGTTGTGATAGTAGTGAATGGGAGAGAAATTAAAGTAATGGTGGATACTGGTGCAATCCACACATTCTTCTCTGCCAAGTTGGTGCAGTAATATGGGCTGACAGTGAGAAAATGCCCAAGTTGTTTAAAGACTGTGAATGCGAAGGCACATGCAGTCATTGGAATGGCTTATAATGTGTCTGTTTCTATTGGCCCGTGGAGTGGGAAGGAAAATATACTGGTAATTCCGTTGGATGACTTTGACTTGATCCTTAGTGTGGAATTTATGAGGAAAACCAAGACAGTTTCAATGCCTCACTTGGGTGGAGTGATGGTGATGAATGAGTCCAATCCTTGTTTAGTTGCTTTGTACACACTCTTGTGGGAAGGGTGAACATCGAAGAAAAATCGAGTTTGTATCTACATTGACCCTTGGGGAAGGATCATAACAGAAAGATGAAGCTTATTTGGCAGCACTGTGGGTAGTCAGGCCAAATAACAGAATTGAAGTGTATGGAGATGCATTTGGAAAGGTGATTGGGGGAGTATTGATTTGAGAGAACCATCCAGTTGCCTTTGTAAGCAGAAAATTGAAATCTGCTGAGCAGGAGTACACTGCTCATGAACAAAAAATTTTGGCTGTTGAGCATTGCTTGTTGGTTTGGCGGGTATATCTGCAGGGAAAGGAAATCATTGTGCGGGTAAACAACGTTGTTGATTTGTTCACAGTTTGGAAGAAATTGTCCTTTAGGCAGGCCCGTTGGCAGAATTTCATGGCTGAGTTTGATATTCTGTGGGAAAATAAGCTTGGTAACCACAAGTATGGGAATGAGGAGCAGCAGGTTGCTGACTTCCCAAAATTGGCTTCGATGAGGGCGTTGAATATCTCAGGTAGGGGTGGTTTGTTAGACCCCTAAATTTGAGACAAGTTGATTTACAAACTACTGCTAGCAAGTGGGCGTGCTGGACTATAGAAGTAGCATAATTGGCATGTTGGGTGGCATGCTTTTCGGCAGCGTGCATGATAGGTAGATTGGTGCCTGTCTAGCTCAAAGGAACTTGGATACTTGGAAAAAGGAATTTGTTAGTGTGCAGGAGCACAATCAGCCGGAGTTGGCATGGGCCAATTGGCTGGACAACGGGCAAGCAAGAGTTGCTGGCATGGTGGTGCGCAAGAGATGATCACACTGGTCCCAAGTGCAAGCCAAGGAACACATGCTGGGGAGCATGGCAAGCAGTGTGATGGATTATGGTAGTGAGTAGGCTGCCAGGCTTAAGCATCGTGGCAATGACTTGAGCAGCATGCTGGGCACACAGGGCTGGCATTGGCAGCAGGCCTAGCAGCCAGGGACAAGGTTGGTATTAGCAGTAGGCCAAACAGCCACAACGAAAATACAAACAGTGTTGGCCCAAAGGTTAGCATGGGTGCTGGTTGCTATGAAGCAGTAGACTGATGGCTTGATTATTCATGTGATTAGCTTGGATTGGTGCAAACATGGCCTGGGTAGATTGCCAATATGGCAGAAGGCAGTTTATGAGATCTGTGAGAGTGCCTTAAAATCTGGCCCTAAGCAGCTGGGGGTGTCAACTGCTGTTGCAATAATCATGTAGGCAGAAACTGTCAAGTAATCACCTTTGTAACTGCCTGTATGTATAAATAGGCATAATTGTCTTGTGATTTTGTAATAGAAGAGAGGCAGTAATCAGTAGGCGTATGAGTGCTGTAAATTCAAAGCGTCCCTTTGTAATCCTTTTTATTATGAGAATAAAAAAGGTTGGAAATTTTTTCTGTATGCTTTTGTGTGTATTGAATCTTTGTCTCTTTGTTTACTTAATACATTTTGTTGGTAATCCTCATTGAAAGGCTGAACCAAGTAGAGACTTGGCTGCCGCACATGCCTATTTTTTAAGTTTGAAAATTACGCATGTGATAACTGATATTATTAATAATCTAATAATTTAAAATATTTTGGGTAGATAAACACATTAATTAGTAGTAATTTGATAACATTGGAATTAAGAAATGTATATTTCCAATGGGAATCATTTAATATAAGAATTTGAAGGAAAATATAATTTAAGTTTTAGAGCCAAAACACATCTGAAAGATATTTTTAACTTTTTACCTTATCTTGCCGAATTCAAGCCCATCCTAATCTGGCCAATTTTATTTTTTCTAAAAAGAAAATAGCTAAATAAGTCAATTATCCATTAATGTGATAATTTATTACGTTATAACATGGAATGCAAGTACTTTTTAATTTTAAAATTATGTTTTCAAAATATTAAAAATGAAAATTATAGTAAAAAAATTTTCGTATAATAAATTTTAAAAAACTTAATATACATAATATATACTTTCATATAAAATTCAAATAAATGATAGTGAAATTTAAAATTACAATGAATGGATATATAATAATATTGAACCAATATTTAAGTAGCAAATATAAATACAAATATAAATATAAGGAGAATAGTCCATCTAAAATGAATTCAAGTATCATAAAGAAATTGCCATTAGTATGGCAGGAGAGATGCATAGTTTTGCTTGGAATTATAAGCATTTCAAAATTTCACGCATCTATATCACATTTCTAATTAATTTGCGCTGTTATTCAAGGCTTACATTTTCAAAATGGATAAACATACTTGTCCAAATTATTTTGTTCAAAATGTACAAATTGAGCCATTGTATGATTTAAAATGTCTTTAAAACTCTGATTAAAAAAAAAAGAAGCTAAATCAGTTAACTATCTATTAATGCGATCATTTATTACATTACATTCCGTGGCGGACCTACGCTATAACTAAGGGCCGCTGTGCCCTCCCTCCCCCAACACAAATTTTTTTTGACTCCTAATATAATCCAAAATTTTTAATCTAATTTTTAATTAAAATATCCAATTTAAAGGCCTAAATTTTTTAATCCAATCTCTTATCTAAATATTTAATTTAATAAGATTTTAAATTTTAAAATTTTACAAAAATAATTTTAAAATTTAAAAAATATTATGCAATAAAAAAATTATAAAAATATCATATATACTAAAATTTATAAATATACGATATATTATATATATATTTTAAATATATATTAAATATATTTTATTATATTATTTTTAATTATAACTGATGATTTAATAAAATACGATGTCAGTTTTTTATTTATAACTATTTGAATTTGGCCCCTTTAACATTTATTTATGCGTCCACCCCTAATTACATAGGAAACACAAATACTTGTTAATTTTAAAATAATGTTTTCAAAATATTAAAAATGAAAATTATATTTAAAAAATTTTCATAGAGTAAATTTTAAAAAACTTAAGATATATACTATATAATTTCATATAAAATTTAAATAAATGATAGTATAATTTAAAATTACCAATAACAATATAAAATCTTAATGGATATATAATAATATTGAACTAGTATTTAAGTAGCAAATAGGGCATAAACATGCTATATTATAGCAAGAGAACGGGGATCATATATATTTTACGTCATTTTACTATCATTTATTTAATTTTATATGAAACTATATAATCCATACATTATATTTTTTAATATGCAACTTGCTTTATATATTTTTATATTCATTATAAATGTATAACTAAATCTCCAAACTCATTAATATATTTATAAACTAATTTATTAATTAGTTATTTTTATCAACCATATCATTATTTATTTAATTTAATAAATTCATCATTAATTATATTTTAAATATAATTAAAAACTAATTTATCAATTTCTAAAATTAAATGAACTATTAGCTAGCATTCAATGAAGTGTCAAAATTTCTTATAAGACTCAAATTAACTCTATTATTTTTTATAATCTATACTCAAGACTATACCCACAAAAGAATATATAGTATGATGAAAGCAATAGTTTATAGTTGAAACTTTTTTCTTTTTATTATTTTAATCTAATATTTTTATTTTAAATAATTACGCCTTTAAAATAATAGATTTATCTATGAAAATAAATAAAATTTTAATACAAACTAAAATAATTAATTATTTAAATTTAATTTCACAATTAATTTATATAAAAAATCATCGTAGAAGTTAATAAAATTGAATATTGAAATTAATATTAAAAAGAATCTTCAATAGGGGTAGGCCACTTCTCATTGATTTCTTTAGCATAATAGTTAGAAAATAGAAAGTGTGGAAGGTAAATTACAACCATGCCAACCATGCTCAGATTTACACTTTATCTAAGCCTTAGTTGACTAAACACTTAACTCATACCTCCTACCTAACCCCAATAACTTGCGGGAACAACAAGCTTGCAACACAAAACAAAACCTCCAAGGTTCAAACTAATAAGAATCTTAGAACTCAAATGGTCTAAAAGGTTGAGTACATCAAAGTAGGGGGGGGGGGGGGGGGGGGAGAAGGGAGGAGTGATAAAGATATCCAAGTACAGACCTATAGTAGTTTTGGGGGAATTCGTTGTTGGTTGTGAATGGTATAGCAATCCCACATTGGAAAAATATGAGAATAAGGAAAAGGGTTACAAGGCAAGGGGTGGCCAAACTAAAATGATCAAGGAATTTTAATACAAGCGGGATCAAAACACAGCAAAAACTAAGTTTTTGATTAGTTAAATTTGATAATGAAAAAATTTGTTAAGTTGTCAATTATATTTCAACACTCCCCTATGGGGCTAGTATCCTCACAGATCCAAAAGTAGTGAGAAAGGATTAGTGGCTCTCAATCTTTCTGAAAGTGAAGCCCTCTCTAAACATAGCAGAACAGGAGAAAGGATTTGAAATCCCAACTAGTTGAAAACTAAGACAGATGATTTGAGTTCAATAAAATGTATTTTAACATAGTTCCAGGCCTAGACGCCTTCAATTTGTTGGGTTTTGCCCTTTTGTCTCTGTAGCTAGATGTAAAACTATGTTTCTTCTGTATCCTTGCATCTGTCATGAAATTTGTGGAAACTGCACTTTGGTTAGTGATTCACTTTCTTGGTAGTGCAGTGCATTTCATATGGTGGAATTGTGTACTTAATGTTTCACATAAACAACTAAACTATTTAGTTTAGATTTTTTCGTTGGGACTGGGAGATTTTCTGCTTTATGGTAGCTTAGACAAGAATGTGTTAGGGTTCTTTCAATGGTAAATTATGTGAATGAAGTAACATTTAACAACATTTTATTGGATGTATGGCATGGATACCTAAAATCATTGCCATATATATTCTTTCATTCTATAATCACGTTGTTGCTAGTTCATCCTTTTTTATACTAGGCCAAATTGGTACTATCTATATTTTTTAATTGGTTATCTCATGCAAATTAGAGGAGTTGTTAGAGTATAAACATTGAGTAAAAAGGATTGAAGGACGACTTAAGATATTTTCTTGGTAGAAGCTTGATAATGCGGCAATTTTATGGGATTGAAAATTCATATTTATTGTAACTGATATTTTAAGATTTTAATTAGGTTATGTTTGTATTGATCTTAACTAAATTGCACAAGGACAAAAAAGGGGCCTGTCCTAACATATTCTCAAACCATATCTAGTGCTTCTCATTCAATACTAACTTATTTTTTACACCAACTCTTAAAACAATATAAGACTGGTTAACACTAAATATTGCTGCTCGACCTGCACTAGAGCTTCATTCTGTATGTGGTCCTTTGAAATTGATAGTGTTTAATACCTTAAAATGAATGCAACCAAGTTCCTGAAACCTTTGAAATTTGTAGGTTTAAAAGGTTGGTGACTTCTGAATCTCATTTTTCACAAAAAGTTGATTAGATGATCTGTTCTCATTTTTGTGGAATGATATGGTTGTTGTAGCTTTATTTATTACAATAAGAGTACTCATCATTTTAATGCGATGATGGCTGACCACACAAAAAATGGTGATAGATTTTGTGGAATCAACAGAACCACAAATTTCATGCAATCGACACTTCAAGCTTAAATGTTGTTTTATATAAGATTGTTATCTTTCTCCTTTCTATTTACACCTTATTGTTCCTCATCTGATTTGGTGCATAATCCTCTTTCAACTCACATGTGTTGATAATGTTGAAGGATTTCTCTCCCTTTTTCTCTAATGAACAAGAGTTGCTTATATTTTTACCTTTCTACTCATTATCAAAGGTCAAGGTAGAGTACGCTGATAATTTCTATAATGAATTTGGAACATAAGAATATGGAAACAATGAGTTGACACAAAATGGTGGAAAAAATTCAAAACCATCTAACCATCAACAATGGTTTAAAATCGATACACATAAATTGACCAACAAGTTTTTAGCGTCGTTGCCGAGAAAGAAAAAATTAATTTAATAACAGTAAGTTCAAAGGAATTATTAATTTGAAATTTATCTTAATTGTTTTCTTTTGCTTCTCTGCAAGGATTATATGTGCAGTGATCGACAAGCTGTTTTAGAAGATTTTAATCCTGAAATTGAAAAGCAGTGCAAAGAAAATAATAGAGTAAGAAGAGAGAGACTTCTCCTAGAAAGAGAAGAAAGAGAACAAATTTAGGCACAGGAGTCTATAGAAGAAGAAAGTAGAGTTGAAGAAGGGGAAGTTAGTGACGAAGAAGTTAACATGGTGGACTTACAAGATTAAATTCAACCAAGAAATCTCACTCTAAGAGAAAATGCCATGCCTAATGCTTAGATTGGATCAAGTATCACTCGACCTGCAGTGAATACTAATAATTTTGAACTTAAACCAGCTCTCATTAACATGGCTCAATAACAACTTTTCTATAGTTTGGACCAGGAAGATGTTATTGCTCACTTGGCAAATTTCTTAGAAATTTGTGACACAATCAAGATGAATGGAGTCAGTGATGATGCAATTAGGTTACACCTTTTTCCTTTCTCATTAAAGGATAAGGCAAAAGCTTGGTTGCAAGGACAAGCTGCTGAAACTTTCACCACATGGGACGATTTATCCAAAGAATTTTTGGCAAAATATTTTCCTCCTAGTAAGACTGCAAAATTTAGAAATGACATAACCAGTTTTGTGCAGTTTAATGGATAGTCACTCTATGAAGCATGGGAGAGATTTAAAGACCTTCAAAGGAAGTGCTCTCACCATGGGATTCCAAAATAGCTTATTGTTCAAACATTTTATAATGGGATAACAAGGCCATTGAGGAGTACAATTGATACAGCTGTAGGAGGGGCTCTTATGAATAAAAATATAGCTAAATCATTAGAAATGCTTGAATCCATGGCAGCGAATAATTACCATTGGTCCAGTGAGAGGTCTTTGCCTAAAAAGGTAGCCAGAGTTCATGAAGTGGATGAGATATCTCTTTTTGCAACTAAGGTAGATGCTCTAGCTAGCAAACTTGATCATGTGAATCTTGCTTTTATTGTTTATTGTGAAAATTGTGGAGGAAGCCATCAGACTATGGAGTGTCAAGTTCAAGAGAAGATTCAGTTTATGGGAAATCAAAATTTTTCACCACCAACTCCTTTTGCAAATACCTATAATCCTAGTTGTAGAAACCATCCAAACCTATCTTAGGATGGTAATCAAGGTAACCAAAGGGAATCTTATCAATCTCTAATTATGAGAAACCAAATTCAAAGCCAACTACAACCACAAGAAAGTAAACCATCTTACGAATTGGCTTTGGAGAAATTTATTGGAGTTGCTTCTGAAAGGTTTGACAAATTGGAATCAAGAATAGAATATATTACAATCCAAAGTAAGAATCTAGAAATTCAAGTTGGTCAAATAGCAAACTCTCTTAACAATCTCCCATAAGGAGCATTTCTAAGTCAAATCAAAATTAATCCAAGAGAACATTACAATGTTAATTTTCCTAAATAGCATACGACTTGAAGACTTAACACAAAAGACCCCAACTCGATGGATTTCTTCTTCTAAATCGATAACTAAAGAGAGTGAAGCTGAAAAAATGGAGGCACCTGTTAAACAAGAGATAAAATCTTACGTACCACCCATTCCCTTTCCTCAATAGTTGACACAACATA
The DNA here is from genome assembly GCA_947685225.1 of Garcia nutans. Taxonomy (NCBI): domain Eukaryota; kingdom Viridiplantae; phylum Streptophyta; class Magnoliopsida; order Malpighiales; family Euphorbiaceae; genus Garcia; species Garcia nutans. The sequence continues at coordinate 54,840,094 of CANTUV010000007.1, forward strand.
AGTGGAATCAATAATACAACAAGTTCCTTGAAATTTTTAAGTAACTTTGCATTTATTTACCTTTCATAAAAACTCTCTTTCAGATGCCAACATATGAGAAGTTCTTAAAAAAACATTTGTCTAAGAAGGGGAAAATGGAAGAAATAGCCTCAGTTGTACTTACTAAAGAGTGCAACGCTTTATTACAAAATAAACTTTCCTTTAAGCTTAAGGATCCAGGAAGTTTTTCTATTTCCTGTCAAATTGGTAGATTTAATTTTTAAAATTCATTATGTGATTCATGTGCTAGTATTAATCTAATGTCTTTATCTGTTTACAAGAAATTAAAATTTACAGAGATGACACCTATCGATATAACCTTACAACTTGCAGATGAATTAGTCAAGTACCCTGAAGGCCTAGTCGAAAACATACTTGTAAAAGTGGAAAAATTCTATATCCTTGTCGATTTTTTAGTTGTGAATTTGAGTGAAGATGTAAATGTTCCATTGATTCTTGGGAGGCCCTTCCTAGCTACCGTTGGAGCTATAATCGATGTGAAGAATGGCAAGCTCACCTTAAAAATTGGGGATGATCAGGTGGAGTTTAACATGATTGAATCTCTGAAAAATTCTACTTCCAAAAGTTTCCAAGTGGAGGTAAGCGATAAATCTCTTCAAACTGATATCATTAAAAAAGATTCGCTCAAAGTTTGCCTAGTACCAAACTCCAAGCCAAAGGAAAGAAACTGTAAAGCAACCCATTTCACTTCACCCATAAATACAAGTTCACAAATAGAAATTGTGGGGTATAAAGAACTTGGGAAGCATAATTCCAAGTTAATAATAGTAAGAGATATGGTGGGAAAAGAGGTACAATGTGATCTTCCGCCTTGAGCTTCAAAGGGAAGTCGAGCTAAAAACTTTAAACAAGCGCTTTTGGGAGGCAACCTAATTTTTTGTTTCTTTATTACCATTTAATCTTTGTGATTTTAGTAGTTTCATTTTATTTAATTTAGTTAATTTGAAGTTTTAATAGTTGTTTTACATAATATTGGAGTTATTAATTTAGTTTGTCTGTTTTTCTAGGATGGTGTTTTAATGTTATGTTTTTTTTTTAATGTTGTATTCTTGTTTTTCTTTCTTAAGCAAATAGCAAAAATGTAAGAGAAGTAAGGGTAAGTTTGAAATGTATTTATTCTTAAAAAAAATTTGCAGCATGCTTTTATCGCGATCGCACCATTCAACATGATCGCGTCAGAAGGGACAGTGCTGCCAAAAGGCGCTTCTGTCATGACCGCGGCAGACGTCACTGTGAGCGGGGATTTTTACCCCCACTCCTAGTGGAATGGTTCTTGCGATTTCGGCACTGTTTAAGCTCGGGACCTTAGAGAACAAGGACCTAAGTCCGGAGAAAATGGAGTAACCACCCGGATGGGCCGGGAAAAAGAAAGGGGCGGATGACTCGATTCTTAAGGAATCCCCAACCCCATAATGGGTTCGGAAAGTTAGGTACGTGTGGGAAAGGTGAGAAATGGCCCAGCATCCCCATAACGCCCGGTTCATTGGAACCAGCCTCCTTTGCAGGTCTTAATGTTATAAAATTCTTAAATATAGCAATATTATCCATATTACACACAATAATTAAAATAAAGCATCGATATATTAAAAATTAAAATAATGTCCAAGCAAAATAAATAAATGGACACCCATCCGAAGATGGAAACATGCCCTTACATAATCCATGCCTAAATAGGACACCCGTCGAAAGGTAGAAACATGTCCTTTAAATTGGTTCTAAAATAGAAAAGCAATTTAAATTATATGATATTTAACTCATGAGGTACCCACCAAGTGGAAACATACCTCTTACAACATTTGAAAATCTAAATAAATCGATAAAAGTAAATAACCATTCATCATAAATAAATCATTCATCAAAAATATTAAACATCAATAGAATGTAAACATCCATCCATGATAAAATAAATAAATCAAGCATTGAACTTAAATAAATAAAAGCACATAATAAACTACATAGTCACATAAAGCAAGTAAAGATACAAATTGACATTTACTGTTTCCATTTAAAGTTTTTTAATTAATATTTAAGATTTTGGGATTTTAATATATTAAGGTTTATGCTACTGTAAGTTTTAAAGGAATTGAAATGGATTAGAGTTTTATAATTTAAGAGGTTGATAAAGTTCTTTGATTAACCAAATTAGTGTTTGAGGAGTGAAATCATGAAATTAGGGTTTGGACACTTTAAAACATTAGGTTTATAATTATTAGCTACTGAATTATTATTTTTAGGCTTACTGTGTTTGAATTTTAATATTTAGGTTTATAAGGTTTTAAGGTTTAAAGGATTAAGGTTTAGAAAAATTAGGGTTTAAGGTTTTAAGGGAATTAGGGTTTAAGAAAACTAGGGTTTAAGGTTAGCTAGTTTAAGGTTACTGTCTTGGTTTCAAAGTTGAATTAGGGTTTTTAGTGTTTCGGAGAATGTATTTGATTTTAGAATTTGGAAAAATAATTTATAATTTTATGAAGCTTTATGAAAATAAATAAAACGATTTAAGGTTTATAGAAACAAAAAAGATATATTTTTTAGGATTTTTGGAAAGAAAAGGATTCAATTTAGAGTTTGAAAAATTGGAAAGCAAATTAGGGTTTTGGTAAATTAATGAAACGATTTAAGATTTTGAAAAGTTGGAAATTAGATTAGGGTTTTAATATTTTGAAGAAACAGAAAAAGTAATTTTAGGGTTTTTGAAAATAGAAGAAATGATTTAAAGTTCTAAGGTTTTAAAAAAAGTAAATTAGGGTTCTAAGGTTTTTAGAATCAAAAGAAAGAGTTTAATGATTCAAGTTACTGTAAAGAAAAAAAAATTTGATATTCATACGTTCGTTTGTTGGTTCCACCAAAAATTGCTTTTTGGATGAATAAGAACAAAGGCAATATAGTTGCCTTTGATGGATTGAATTGTTTGTTTGCTCTCTCAAAAGTAAGATCGTTAATCTCCTAATCCGATCGATTCAAAGTTTTTTTTAGTTCACTCGATTCCCCCCCCATTCTGTGTTGTTTTAGTCCTTATTTATAGAAGATTTTTATGATTAATCTTAGTTGCTCATGGAATCTATCATTAATTAAGAAAAGAAAACCGAAACCAAATTGAATTTGGTTTCGAAAAAAATTGCGTCGGAAAAATTTCGCTGGCGAAAAAAAACTGATGCGGAAAAATTTCGCTGGAGAAAAAGTTGTTGTGGAAATTTGCGGGCTGCGGGCTGTGAAATTACCTGCGGGCCATTTCGCCCGCAGGACTTTCCTGCAAGCAAAATGGCCCAAGGCCATTTAGTCCCAACTTTTCGGCAACGAATTTTTTCGTCGCCGATTTTTATTTTTATTTTTATTTATTTTTATTTATTTTTTATTAATTAAAAAACTAAATACTAAAAAAATATTATTTAATTAAGATAACGCAAAAATTATTTTGGACTAATTAAAATATATCGGACCACACAAAAAATATTTTGGACTAATTAAAATATATTAGACCGGACTGGGTCAAAAATTAAGGGTCTACAGTTTGCCCCCTGCTTGAATGATCTGAGACTTTAGTAAAAGATAGTGAAAAGCCATAAGACTTAATTTTTGAGATGGTTGAGGCTTTGGGTTCTGGACTTGGTTCGAGTTCTGGACTCAAAGATAATTTTAGGTTCTGGACCTAAGCGTAATTTTAGGTTCTGAACCTAAGAATAATTTGGGTTCTGGACCCGAGCTAAGTTCTAGACTTAGAAAAGATTATAGGTTCTGGACCTAAGGGTAATTTGGGTTATGGACCCGAGGAAAATTTGGGTTCTGGACCCGAGCTAAGTTCTTGACTTAGAAAAGATTCTAGGTTCTGGACCTAAGGATAATTTGGGTTCTGGACCCGAGCTAAGTTCTGGACTTAGAAAAGATTATAATTTTGGACCTGAGGGTAATTTGGGTTCTGGACCCGAGCTAAGTTCTGAACTTAGAAAAGATTCTAGGTTCTGGACCTAAGGATAATTTGAGTTCTGGACCTAAGCTAAGTTCTGGACTTAAAAGAGATTCTAGGTTTTGGACCTAATCAAAATTTGGATTCTGGACCCGAGCTAAGTTCTGGACTTAGAAAAGATTCTAGGTTCTGGATCTAAAAATAATTTGAGTTCTGGACCTGAGCTAAGTTCTAGACTTAGAAAAGATTCTAAGTTTTGAACCTAAAAATAATTTGAGTTCTGGACCCGAGCTAAGTTCTGGAGAAGAGATTCTAGGTTCTGGACCTAAGAAAAATTTAGATTCTGGACCCGAGCTAAGTTCTGGACTTAGAAAAGATTCTAGGTTCTAGACCTAAGAAAAATTTGAGTTCTGGACCCGAGCTAATAATTTTTTTATTTCAAAAAGTTTGGTTAATTTTTATGCACATATCTTCTTCTTGCTCCCTGCGTATAAAAATATTTATATACACGCAAGTATTTGAGTGATTAAATTGAATAATTGAGTTTACTGTTTATTTACTATGTAGTAACTGTTCATGCACTATTCACTATTCATAAATAGTAACTTACTATTCGTAAATTATATTAAATAGTATTTTACTATTGAAAATAGTAATTTACTATTCATAAATAGTAAAATTTACTATTCACCAATAGTAAAGTTTCTATTCATGAACAGTAAATTACTTTTGAATTTTGTTTTTCTCTTGCCGTTTTTCTATATAAACACGAATGAATTCCTTCATTTCATTCACAGCAAAATCCTTAATTTTTATAACTCTCTCAAATTCTTTCAAATTTAGCATATAGTTTTGAAAAATGCATGCTTTAAGGTTAGGAACTCATTCTAATGGTGAGTTATTGGAGTTTATTCGGCATTATGAAGATGAAAATATAGATCTACTAGCCGGGATGCCACTTCATCGTAGTTCAAACCAAAAGAGCGCGGTAATTATTTTTTTCCCTTTCTTTTTTGTTTTGATTTTTTCGTCTTTTTTTTATATTATTATTTTTTGTTATTATATATATATATTTTGTTATTTGTTATTTCTTTATTATTATTTCTTCTTTTTTTATGTTTTTCTATTATTTGTTATTATTATTTTCTGTTATTTTTGATTTTTTGATTTATGTTTTCATATTATGCCTTTTTATTATTATTGTGTTTGCCTTTATTTTTTTATTTATATTTTTATATTATTATAATTTAGAAAATTTAAGAAAATAAATTAATTTAAGAAGATAGAATAATATGTACTTACCTAGTATTAACTTACCTAGCTCCGTGTTAGCGTGATCGTTGTGTTGTTCCGGCCGGAGGGTGTATCTACAAAGCCCGATAGTAGCATGATGTAGTGCCTTCTCGGGTAAGGCAGATTATCTGAGATCGCGGCTTTGAGAGCTTCATCTTACAATTGCCATCCGAGAAGTATCTGATAGACTGGAGCGTAGTCCAGGTGCTTGTAGAACGATGGTTGCACACAACCCATACTTTTCACTTGCCCATTGGAGAGATGACAATTGGTCCGGTCGATTTTACTGCTATAATCGGCCTTCGATATGATGGCGTTTCGGTTTCTCTGACCAACGATATTTTGATATTTGAAGAAATTCAGCAATTAATTGGTATGGAACCATCGTATAAAGGGCCTTTTAAGATAAAGATCGAGCAAATTCATAGTTATTGGATGAACTACGAAGGATGGGTTCACAGAGACACGGCCCAACAGTATGCTCGATAATTTTTGTTATATTTGCTTGGGTCAACCATCTTATGTAGCACTGAATCCTCCATCCATTTGTCAGTGTTGAGGGCCCTTTCTTATTTTAGAACAATACCATCTTTTGGTTGGGGTGAAGCTTGTCTCGCTTGTCTTTACCATGGTGTTGATAAAATTTGCCGAAACAAGAAGTCTTTTGTCGGCTTGATGGCGGTTGTCGAGGTATTCTTCTTCCACCAATGTCATTTCCACTCTTTTCTTGTATGAATTTGATTTTTATTGTTGTTATAGGCATGGGCATAAGAACACAACCTTGTGAGGGTACCCGGTATTTTTCGAGAGAATCGGATATCCGAGGTTAAATCTCAGGCTGTCAGATCGTGTGAACATTCCCGGCTCTCACCTTGTGCATACTCACCGCTTTGTGTTGAGCCGCTTAACCTGGGACCATGTAAAATAGCATTAGTATGCTTTAAATTTTATGTGAAAGTTTACTTACCTTATGTCATTTTGCAGGTGAATTTGGCCTGGTGGAACCCAGAAGAGCAGACAAACTTGTCTCCCTTCATGAAGGCTGCGCTATCTTGCCAACATTCTCACCGAGTCATCGCGGGTCGAGTGTCTAGTGGTTGGTTTCTCGGAGAGAGAGTTTATGAGTGGTTTCTTGGTTCAGAGCAGCGGAGGGTTTCAATGTATTGCCCAGAATATACTTTAAATATTATGTCAATGCCGGAGGATGCATGGTGGTCGGCTCGGTACGGTTATGGTATTGAGGCATTTCTCCATCTACCAGGTGCATTTTATGCCCATTTTATTCAAAGAAAGCTCTTGAACTTTGATGTATCTCCTGTTGGTGTACAAAAAATTCCCGAAGAAAATGAAGGTAGAGATGGAGAGGAACATCATGGAGATGCAGGAGAGTTCGTTCCACATCTCGGGGCTAGTACTTCTTAGGTAAAACTTTACTATTTTTCCCTTGCAACTTTCTTTTTTGATTCTTTAATGATTGTTGTAGGCTGTTGGCCCATTTGATCATAAGGCTGGACCTTCTTTTAGTGCCCCTTCATTAGCTCATTCTAGCCCGCTAGATATGTCATCTCATCCGCAGGGCATTGATATGAATTACCTGGCAAGTTCTCTTAATTCATGGTAATTTATGCTATATGTATGCATGATTATGTATGCTCTTACCTTTTCCTATCTGGTTCATAGCGGATGCTTGAAGAACAAAATAAAAACTTCAAGACGAGTTGGCCGCAAGTCATCAGCAGGCTTCTCATTTTAAAAATTTATATCATCAATCCGAACAAAATTTCTAAGACTTTCGATTTCAGGGGACGAGGGATCCTGACGCTTCTTCATCAAGAGGCCCCCAAACTGATGACCATGAGATCCTTTTGTCCACTTCCGATGAAGACCGTGACAGATCAAAACTCCAAGGTAACAGGGATTTTGGTGCTCCCGCTTGGGGTGATCCCGGGATGAGTAATTTACCCCCTCCTCCAAAAGGCGATGACTTTTTTAGGGCTTTATTTGATGACTTAACACCACCTTCTTAGTAATGTATAAGTTGTATCAATTGTATAAACATTGTACAATAAGCATAATAATGCATAATTTCTGCCTTTACTGTAACTAACTTTCTCTTCTTCTTTTTTTTTTATCTAGCCTTCATATCTTCTCCTTGCCCCTGTATAGGCTCAAGCCCATGATTTTTCCTATGCGGCTTTGGTTGATGTTTGTATATTGTCTAGCTCATCGAACAAGCATGCATTTCTTCCTTTCTTTTGTAAAATGACTGGAGTTTCCTCAAGCAATGGGTCTTCTATGCCACCCTGATTCAATATAGTGGTTTCATCGACTCACAAACCGAGGTGATCAGCTGAAGTATTTTCACTGACGCCTTCCAGATGCTTGTTCAAATTTTGCTTTGGAATGAAAGGATGCTTTGATTTTGTGGCTTTTATCTTCAAGATATTGAGAACATGAATAATGGAGGCCCCAAATAGCAGAGATACATCCATTTAACATGTCAGTTGGTAGCTTCATAACCTTGCCATCGATCATTTCCTTTGCCCAATGTGCCCAAGAAACTTCTCTTAACATGAAGGCTTTGTATGACAAAAATATTTTTTTATTTTGAATTTTGATTTTGAATCAAATTTTGGTTTTGTCAAATCAATGTTAATGTACCTCAGGACTTGATTTTTCCAAATTAACATATCTATAACATGACAACCCTAGTTACCATACTAAACTCGGGAATCATTTCTATTTAAGCTAAAATTGTTGCACTTCAGATTGGCACATACACAGTACTTGGCCAAAGGTCTTATTGAGTTCAAATATTGTCTATCTCATATGCATGCTTATTCAAACTATTTCCACTTATAGACTCTACCTACCAAGAGAGATCAACAGGTCTTTGATAGGCTTGAAATGGGGTCTATAAGGGACATGGGTTAAAGTGAAGGCCATTTGTAAGTTGGAGATGATTTGAAACTATGGGTAAACCCTTACACTAAAAATTTCTTGTTTGAACTTTAGGCAGTTGTGAGCAATCTTGCTAGACTCCAAATTTCTTCTATCTTCTTGGCATTAATCTGGATCTTGATTGGAACAGTCTTTGCCCTTGCATAAAGTTTGGCACCCAAATTCATTTATTTTCTTCTTCTCCCTTTTCTTTATTTTTATTTTTCTTACTCTTCCCTTTCTTTGAGCATTTTATCATTTCGTGCTTCTTCCTTGTAGGACTGTCAAATATAGAACTTTTAAGAACTGGATGGTCTTCCTCCTTTTTTTCTCCAATTTTGATTGAATCTTTGGTTGGGTTGGATCAATTCAAGTCAAAATGTCTTTATAAACCAAATGGAAACCTTTTGCTGCTTTAGGTAAAAGAGAACTCAGTTGGCTTTCTGAACTGCCTTTTTGGATTTTATTTTTCTATTTTCCTTTTTGTTTTCTTCTTTTGTTTTCTTCTTCTTTTTGTTTTCTTTTCTTTTTTCTTTCTTTTATTTTCTTTTTCTTTTATTTTCTTTCTTTCTTTTTCTTTCTTTCTATCCTTTTTTGGTTCTAGCGCAAATAGAGTTGTCTTGTTTGTACCAACTTGGGTTTCCAATAATGAATGAGTGGAGTGGTATAAATCTTCTTTAATAGGGATAAATCATTTGTTACTCTGATGCTGTCTTGATATATTGGAGATATTAGGAAAACTTCAACTACCCTTATGGTCTTAAAAACATCAACTACCCTTATGGTCTTGAGAACTTCAACTATTTTTATGGTCTTGAGAACTTCAACTATCCTTATGATCTTGACTAATAATTGCTTTCTATGATCTTCTTGCCTATTCATCTTAGTGATCATAAGACTTGTCAAAAGTATCACAACAGCTTAGGGTAGGTTGTTGGGCTTATAAGTCAAATGAAAAGAAAGCTAAAAATTGTATGAAGGCTCAAAGGGACAACTAGAGATTGATATTTAATAGGGTGGATACTAGTTGTTGGCTAACCAAACAATGCCTAGATCATTTCTCTCTTAAATAAGCAGAGTTCAATTTTGCCACAAAAGTTTGGCTAAGCATATTCTAAGACTAACTAAGACCTAGACAAAGGTAATTATGCAAGAGCTCTCTCTAAGTAAGCATACACAACTCAATGCTATAGAGCAATTCCCTCACCTAGTAAAGTCATTCAAGTCATGATGCATAAATATATTAATTCATGAACATCAAGCTAGATTCCTCATTGTTTGAGCACCAAAATGAACAAAGACCAATAAAATTTTTGATGAAAGTAATTTATTCAAACAACTTTTAAATTTGAAAAATACGATAGTTCCAATTAAATATTAAAGAAAATAAACTTGAAAAGCAACATTCAAGCTAAGGAAAGTTTGTTGAGTTAAGCTTCTTTTCCTTTCACATCTTCAATATTTCCATCTTGAAAAGAGGATAAGACAAAATCCTCTTCCAATCCTTTTTCCACCATGAAGGTTGCCAGTGGAGGTACTCTATCGAACTTGGGTAATGGATTGTCTTTGGTGTTTGGCTCGTTGGGCTCGGGCAGCTTTCCACTATCAATTAAATTTTGGATCTCATGTCTCAACCTCACACATCTATCCGTGTCATGCCCTTGCATTTGATGAAATTGACAAAATGCTTTAGTGTTAAAATTAGGTGGTAGAGGATTAGGCAAAGGATGAGAATTTAAGGGTTTTAGCAATCTCTTTCTTTGAAGCTTATTGAAAACCCAAGACATCAGCTTCCCTAATTCCAAAAACTGCCTTCTTGTTCTTTGGTTAGTAGTATTAACACATACTTCTTTTTGCGTGCTCTGATTTCCAGACTGGTAGTTCTCTTTCTCATTCCTTTTTATTGAAAAGTGATTCTTCTCTCTTTCCCAATCTTCAATTTGCAGACCAGCTTGGAGCAGATCTTTGAAATCACGGATGAGTGTATGAGACATCCTCTCATGAAGACTAGGCAATACCCCTCTCACAATCATCCTTATTTGATCGGATTCATTGGGCCACTTCTTGAGCAAAGCGGCCTTGTTTCTCCATCTCTTCACATAATCTACAAAATTCTCATTCGACCTTTGCCTAATGGACTCAACTTCCATTAAGGTAACTTCCATCTCGACATTATATCCATATTGTTGGATGAAGGCTTTGTAAAGCAGATCCCAACTCTTTTGTGTTCCATCATTTAAGGTATTGAACCAATTTTGGACAACAGGGTCCAATGAGAGCATAAAGTACCTTAGAGTTTGAGCCTTAGTAGTTTGGGCAAACTGCATAGCAGTGATATACTGCTTCACATGGAGATGAGGATTTTCGGTTCATCAAACTTCACGAAAGATGGCATCTTGAACTTGTACGGGACTTCTTCATCTAGCTCAAATAATTTGTCAACTTCGGACATTTCCCCGGTTTTCAGTTTCTTCTCAAATTTCTTTTCTAAATCAGTAATCATTTTTTCAACATCAGAAGTTTTTGTCTTCTTCATAGTTGATCTTTCAACAATCTTCGGTTCTTTTTTCTTCTCTTGAGCATCTTGGTAGTATTAAGCCCAATCATCATCATCATTAATGATCACATTTTCATCATTAAAAACCACTTTACCAACTTTAGTCTTCCCTTTGTCCTTTGGCTTCTTAGTGCTAGCAGATGCTTCAGCATGATTTTCTAAAATTGCAGTCAATTGGTTCTTTATGGTCTCAGCTAGGGCCTCTTTTATTTCTTTCATCTTGGCGTTGAGGGCATCATCCACCATTCTTTGAATTTGTTCGGGATCAATTATTTTTGGTGAGCAAGTAATCGAGTCGTTGCTAGATACTTCGTCTCCGACGTAGGTCGAATTGTTGTAAGCTTTTGAACTATGGTAATCCAGGGCTGTGAACCAGAGAGGATCAATGATATGAGATGCAAATGTATGCATGTATGCACAAACAATAGACAAACAAGGACAAATAGGACATTCCTTCCAACCTTATAACATCCACACCCGAATGGCAAGTCTCTTTTCCTAGGTATATGGTTAACAAAATACAAACATGGGGCATTTTATTTTCGATTATTTCCATCGGACGTTTCAACCAATAGTTATATTTTTAAAAATGGAAATCAATTCATAATAATTCTCATTAATTAGGTTTTAATCCATTCAACCAACTATAGTAGCTTTTATGCTATATTGGATTAAAACTAAATTAAGAGGTTTATTATAAATAGATTTCTCACTTGAAAAAGTAACTAATGATTCATGCCAAAAATAAGCCCATGATTAATTATTCTTAGTATAAACTAGGCTCACAATTGATTTTTGCTATTTCATAATTGACAAAATAATTTGCAAGCTCTTTATAACATAATATTGTTTATAAGCCCATTGTAAAAAGATTTTAGAAAAAATGGATTTTGGGCTTTACATTTGGGCCTTGAGCAAAAGAATTTTTGATTTATTTTTAGAAAAGTTTTATGTCAAAAGACTATCTTGAAAAGTTTTGAAAATAGCTTTGGTCTTTTGGACTTTAAAGGAAAATTTATTTAAGCTTGCAAATGTACTTGGGTCAAATTAGAAAAAGAGCAAACCAAATAAGCTATAATTTAAGCCAAGACAAATTAATCATAGTCAAACAACATGCATTTGGGGTAAAACCTAAGGAAAGTAACTAGGCCAATTACATGAGCTTTAGTCTTTAGGTAAAAAGGATTAGGTTCCCATAGCAAGTTTATACCAAATGGTACGAGGCTATGAGTGGTTATGCTATGCTCGATCTCCATACCTTGAGTGAAAGTATGGTATCCCTCACATAACACAATACGGGTAACATGGGAGTCCTAACTCACGCACATTATGCAATCTAAGATGATGCAATGGATAATATCATTATAAGAAAGAATAGTATAATATAAAGACCAATGGAATCAACTTCTCTTATCCCCAGTGGAGTAGCCACTGTGAGCGGGGATTTTTGCCTTCACTCCTGGTGGAATGGTTCTTGCGACTTCGGCACTGTTTAGGCTCGGGGCCTTAGAGAACATGGACCTAAGTCCGAAGAAAATGGAGTCGCCACCCGGACGGGCCGGGAAAAAGAAAGGAGTGGATGACTCGATTCCTAAGGAATCCCCAACCCCCTAATGGGTTTGGAAAGTTGGATACGTGTAGGAAAGGTGAGAAATGGCCCAACATCCCCACAATGCCCGGTTCATTGGAACCGGCCTCCTTTGCAGGTCTTAATATTATAAAATTCTTAAATATAACAATATTATCCATATTACACACAATAATTAAAATAAAGCATCGATATATTAAAAATCAAAATAATGTCCAAGCAAAATAAATAAATGGATACCCATCCGAAGATGGAAACATGCCCTTACATAATCCATGCCTAAATGGGACACCCACCGAAAGGTAGAAACATGTCCTTTACATTGGTTCTAAAATAGAAAAGTAATTTAAATTACATGATATTTAACTGATGAGATACCCACCAAGTGGAATCATACCTCTTACAACATTTGGAAATCTAAATAAATCGATAAAAGTAAATAACCATTCATCATAAATAAATCATTCATCAAAAATATTAAACATCAGTAGAATGTAAACATCCATCCATGATAAACTAAATAAATCAAGCATTGAACTTAAATAAATCAAAGCACATAATAAACTACATAATCACTTAAAGTTCAATGCTCAATTTATTTAATTTATCATGGATGGATATTTTTTTTATTATTATGATTATTATTTATTTATTTTGGTATTAAAATTGTAAGAGATATGTTTTCACTTTAAGGGTATCTCATTAATTAATTTTCATGTATTTTAAATAGCTTTTATATTTTGGACCAATGTAAAGGACATGTTTCCACCTTTCAGTGGGTGTCCTATTTAGTTTAGACATGGATGATGTACAGACATGTTTCCATCCTCGGATGGATATCCATTTATTTGCTTTGTTTGGACATTGTTTTGATTTTAATATAATGATGCTTTATTCTAATTGTTGCATGTAGTATGGATAATATTATTATATTTAAGAATTTTATAATATTAAGACCTACAAAGAAGGCTGATTTCAATGAACCGGGCGTTGTGGGGGGTGTTGGGCCATTTCTCACCTTCCCCACACGTACCCAACTTTCCGAACCCATTAGGGGGTTAGGGATTCCTTAGGAATTGAGTCATCCACCCTTTTTTTTTTCTGCCTGTCCGGACGACGACTCCATTTTCTCCGGGCTTAGGCCCGTCTTCTCTAAGGTCCCGAGCCTAAACAGTGCCAAAGTCGCAAGAACCATTCCACCGGGAGTGGGGGGCAAAAATTCCTGCTCACAGTGGCGACTCCACTGGAGATAAGAGAAGTTGATTCCATTGGTCTTTATATTATTCTATTCTTTCTTATCATGATATTATCCATTGCATCATATTAGATTGCATCGTGTGAGTGAGTTAGGACGCCCGTGTTGTGTTATGTAAGGGATACCATACTTTCACTCAAGGTATGGAGATCGAGCATGGCATAACCACTCATAGCCTTGTACCATTTGGTATATACTTGCTAAGGGAACCTAAGCCTTTTAACCCAAAGACTAAAGCTCATGTAATTGGCCTAGTTACTTTCCTTAGGTTTTTACCCCAAATGCATGTTGTTTGACTATTTGGTTAGTTTATCTTTGTTTAAATCATGGCTTATTTGGTTTGTTCTTTTTCTAATATGACCTAATTACATTGTGAGCTTAAATAATTTTTTCTTTAAAATCCAAAAGACTAAGGCTATTTTCAAAACTTTTTAAGAAGGTCTTTGGATATAAAATTTTTCTAAAAACAAATCAAAAATTCTTTTTTCATGACCAAAATACAAAGCCCAAAATTTATTTTTCTAAAATCTTTTTACAATGGGCTTAGAAATAAAATTATTTTCATCCAACATTTTCTTACAAAGAGCCTAGTTTATACAAAGAGTTATTAATCATGGGTTTGTTTTTTGCATGAACCACTAGTTACTTTTTCAAATGAGAAATCTATTTACAATAAACCACTTAATTTAGTTTTAATCCAATATAGCATAAAAGCTATTTTAGTTGGTTGGATGGATTAAAGCCTAATTAATGAGAATTATCATGAACTGATTTTCATTTTCGAAAATATAACTATTGATTGAAACATCCGAGGGAATTATTCAAAAAATAAGATACCCCATGTTGGTATTTTGTTAACCATATTACCTAGGAAAAGAGACTCGCCATTCGTGTGTGGATGTTATAAGGTCAGAAGGAACGTCCTAATTATCTTTCTTTGTTGATTGTTTGTGCATACATGCATACATTTGCATCTCATATCATTGATCCTCTCTGGCTCACAGCCCTGGATTATGACAGTTCAAAAGCCTACGACAATCCAACCTATGTCGGAGACGAAGAATCTAGTAGTAACTCAATCACTTGCTCATCAAAAGTAATGGAGCCTGAACAAATTCAATGAATGGTGGACAACACCCTCAATGCTAAGATGGAAGAAATAAAAGAGGTCCTGGCTGAGACCATGAAGAATCAATTGGCTGCAATTTTAGAAAATAATGCCGAAGCATCTGCTAGCATTAAGAAACCAAAGGAGAAGGGGAAGGCTAAAGTTGGTGAAGTGGTTTTTGATGATGATAAGGTGATCATTGATGATAATTATGATTGGGCTCAATACTTCCAAAATCCTCAAGACAAGAAGAAAGAACCAAAGATTATTGAAAGATCAGCTATGGAGAAATCTAAAACTTCTGATGTTGAAAAGATGATTGCAGATTTTGAAAAGAAATTTGAGAAGAAGCTGAAAACCGAAGAAATGTTCGAAGTTTAGAAATTATTTGAGCTAGACGAAGAAGTTCCGTACAAATTCAAGATGCCATCCTTTGCAAAGTTTGATTGAACCAAAAATCCTCACCTCCATGTGAAGCAGTATATCACTACTATGCAGTACGCCCGAGCTACTAAAGCTCAAACTTTAAGGTACTTTATGCTCTCATTGGATCCTGTTATCCAAAATTGGTTCAATACCTTAGATGACGACACGTAAAAGAGTTGGGATCTGCTATACAAGGCTTTCATCCAACAATATAGATACAATGTTGATATGGAAATTACCTTAATGGAAGTTGAGTCCATTAGACAAAAGCCAAATGAAAATTTTATGGACTATGTGAAAAGATGGAGAAATAAGGCCGCTTTGCTCAAGAAAAGTTCCGATGAATCTGATAAAATAAGAATGATTGTGAGAGAGGTGTTGCCTAGTCTTTGTGAAAGGATGTCTCATACACTCATTCATGATTTCAAAGATCTCCTCCAAGCTGGTCTGCAAATTGAAGAATGGGAAAGAGAGAAGAACCGTTTTTCAACAAGAAGGAACGAGAAAGGAAACTATCAGTCTGGTAACCAAGGTATGCAAAAGGCAGTTGGTATTAATGCTACTAGCCAAGTAACAAGAAGACAGTTTTCAGAATTGGGGAAACCGCTATCTTGGGTTCTCAATTAGCCTCAAAGGAAGAGATTGTTACAACTCTTAAATCCTCGTCCTTTGCCTAACCCCCTTCCAGTTAATTTTGACACTAAAGCATTTTGTCAATTTCATCAAATGCAAGGACATTATATGGATAGATGTGTGAGGTTGAGGCATGAGATCTAAAATTTGATTGATAGTGGGAAGCTGCCCGAGCCCGACAAGCCCAATACTAAGAACAATCCTTTGCCTAAGTTTGGAAGAGTACCTGTTAAGGAAATCATAGAGATCACTGCAAACAAAAACACGCAGCGGAAAAATATTTGATCTCTGATTTCCCACCAGGATCCATGCTGTTTGTTTAATTCGACAAAAGTGTTCAAAGAACTAACCTGTTGATGATTCGAAATCACAGTTTGGAAGAGATGCCTCGATCGCGAAACACCCTCTATCGCGTATCCACACGAATGCTACCGTTTGGAGTGCTAGCTCTCTGCAACGGCGAAGGCTGGAAAAACGTTTTCTCTAAAAACGTATTAGGGTTACCTTTTTCGTTCCTCTTTGTTTTTATTGTTACCTCTGAGAAGACTTAACGTCTGGAGTGAATATAATCACTCCAGAATCCAATTCAAAATTGGATACGGAAAGTCAAATTCAGAATCCAAGTCTAATTAGGATTCTGAATACATTATCTAATAATATATATAATTGGATAAGGTAAGTCAAATTCAGAATCCAAATCTAATTAGGATTCTGAATATATTATCTAATAATATATATATATATAAACGAAAATAATAATAATAATAAATAATAATATCTAATATTAATATTATTAATATTATATCCAGCCCAAAACGCATTCTTGTGTGTGACCCGATAGGCCCATATTAATTGGCAGTCAATTTAATCTCTATTAAATCAACAAGTCATAATTGGCCTCTAGCAAGGCGTTACAACTACCCAATTAATATAATGAATGTCCAATTTGCCTAATAATAGTATATGCATTAATCCCTTTGTCACACGATATCTAGCTTGAACATAAGTCATGGTCAACGTCATACTTATATTGTCCAAACTTATGATTACTCGATCTCCAAGTAGACTGATAAAAACAAATGAAATTGATCACACTATCAATTCATTTGAGCACGGCCATGCATTTCACAGTCTCACTTATCGAGGGGCCCAAAAGATATCTCTCTCAAAGAGAGGGACAAATTCTATCTTGATTGTTCATTATCCTCTACATAATTTCTATCATATATGAACATAACCTTTATTACTATCCAGTTACGGATAATGTTTGATCATGTCAAAATATAATAGTCATTATATTGGAAACTATGACAATCTCAAGTCAAAGAATTAATACATAACTATCATGAGATTTACTTATGACACTAACCCATGTAGTAATCTCATGATGGGTCTATCCAATACATTGTTCTCTAACAAGTATCTATGAAATTGATTTGTATCACTATACACATAACCATCTAATGATTATCAAATCAATGTTCATACTGGTTAAGAATTATTATTTTTTTTATCTCTATAACAATAATAAACCAGAGACAAATATCAAAATTGTGTAACATGCAAACAAACAATAATGATAATAAAACCTCATTTATTAATAATGAATGTATAACATAAAGATCCAAATAAATGGCCTAGGGCACATACACTAACAATCTCCCACTTGCACTAGGCCTACAAATTTCTAAGACCCATAGATCTAGTGTGCTGATCATGCTTGACCCGTGAGAGAGGCTTTGTTAATGGATCTGCTATGTTATCATTTGTGTCAACTTTGCATATCTTGATATCTCCTCTATCGATAATGTCTCGAATGAGGTGAAAACGCCTGAGTATATGCTTAGACCTTTGATGAGATCTAGGCTCTTTTGCCTGTGCTATGGCACCATTGTTGTCACAATAAATGTCCACAGGATTTGCAATGCTAGGCACCACTCCTAGCTCAGTGATGAATTTCTTCAACCAGACTGCTTCCTTAGCTGCATCTGATGCTGCTATATACTCAGCCTCTGTTGTAGAATCAGCCACAGTGCTTTGTTTTGAGCTCTTCCAACTAACAGCTCCACCATTCAATGTGAATGTAAAACCTGACTGCGATCTAAAATCATCTATGTCAGTTTGGAAACTAGCATCTGTGTAACCATTTACAACTAGCTCATCTTCCAAACCTCCATAAACCAAGAATACATCTTTAGTCCTTCGAAGGTACTTAAGAATATTCTTGACAGCTGTCCAGTGACCTTCACCAGGATCAGCTTGAAATCTACTAGTTGCGCTTAATGGATATGAGACATCTGGTCTAGTACATAGCATGGCATACATAATAGATCCTATAGCAGAAGCATAAGGAATCTTATTCATTCGATCTCGCTCATCAGATGTCATAGGACATTGACTCTTGCTGAGATGAATGCCATGAGACATAGGCAAGAATCCCTTTTTGGAATCTTGCATGTTGAACCTCTTCAACACTTTATCTATGTATGTACTTTGACTCAGGCCAATTATCCTTCTAGATCTATCTCTATAGATCTTTATACCAAGGATATAGGCAGCCTCACCTAAGTCTTTCATTGAGAAAGAATTCCCTAACCAAGTCTTAACCTTTTGCAAGGTAGGGATATCATTCCCAATGAGTAATATGTCATCCACATATAAGACTAAAAACACTACTGCACTCCCACTAACCATCTTGTAGACACAAGGTTCATCTTCATTCTTGATGAAACCAAAGTTCTTAACTGTTTCATCAAAACGAAGATTCCAGCTTCGAGATGCTTGCTTCAATCCATAAATGGATTTTTGAAGCTTGCAAACCTTTGTAGAATTCTCAAGATTTACAAAACCCTCAGGTTGTGTCATATACACATCCTCAAGCAAGTTTCCATTAAGGAAAGCGGTTTTGACATCCATTTGCCATATCTCATAATCATAGTATGCTGCAATGGCAATGAGAATTCTAACAGACTTAAGCATAGCAACTGGTGAAAAGGTTTCATCATAGTCTATACCATGAGTTTGCTTGAAACCTTTTGCAACAAGCCTTGCTTTATAGGTCTGCACATTCCCATCCATGTCAGTTTTCTTCTTGAAAACCCATTTGCAACCAATAGTCTTAATACCCTCTGGAGGATCAATTAAAGACCAAACTTGGTTGTCAAACATAGATTGCATCTCAGATTTCATGGCTCCAAGCCATTTGTCTGAATCTGGACCTGACACAGCTTCTTGATAGGTAGTAGGCTCATCTTGATCTATGAGCATTACTTCACTATCATCAGTCACAAGAAATCCATATCTCTCTGGATGACGACGTGTCCTATCAGACCTGCGAGGGATTTGTGTTACATCTTCAGACTCCACAACTATTTGTGGTTCTGAAATAGGCTCTATAGACGGCTCAATGATTTCTTGTGGTACTTGAGTTTCCTCAAGTTCTACTATACTCCCACTAGTTCTCTTAGAAAGAAATTCCCTTTCCAAAAAGATCCCATTTCGAGCAACAAACACTTTGTTCTCTGAAGGAGTATAGAAATAGTATCCTTTAGTTTCCTTAGGATACCCCACAAAATTACATTTGATAGACTTTGGAGCTAACTTATCTGAAACTGGTCTTTTCACATAAGCTTCACAACCCCAAATCTTAAGAAAAGACAAACTAGGTGTCTTACCTGTCCATATCTCATATGGTGTCTTTTCAACCGCCTTAGATGGTACACGGTTCAGAATGAATGCAGCTGTCTCTAAGGCATAACCCCAAAAAGATAAAGGAAGATCCGCTTGACTCATCATTGATCGAACCATATCTAATAGAGTTCGATTTCTCCTTTCAGAAACTCCATTCCACTGTGGAGTTCCTGGAGGAGTCAGTTGTGAAACAATTCCACAATCCCTTAGATGATCATCAAACTCTTGGCTCAAATATTCACCACCTCGATCTGATCGAAGTAGTTTAATTGTTTTACCAAGTTGATTTTGTACTTCATTTTGAAAAGTTCTAAACATTTCAAAAGACTCATGCTTATGTTTCATTAGGTAGACGTAGCCATACCTACTGAAATCATCAGTAAAAGTAATG
Source organism: Garcia nutans (assembly GCA_947685225.1). NCBI lineage: Eukaryota > Viridiplantae > Streptophyta > Magnoliopsida > Malpighiales > Euphorbiaceae > Garcia > Garcia nutans. The sequence goes on from CANTUV010000007.1 coordinate 54,859,936, forward strand.
AAGTATCGAAATCCTCCTCTGGCACTAATGCTAAAAGGACCACATACATCTGTATGTATCAAGCCCAATAAATCATTAGCCCTTTCACTATGACCAGTAAAAGGATCCTTTGTCATCTTACCAAGCAAACAAGACTCACATGTTTCAAATGATTCAAAATCAAATGAATCTAATAATCCATCTTGATGGAGCTTAGAAATGCGTTTCTCATTTATATGGCTAAGGCGACAATGCCATAAATAAGTAGGGTTTAACTCATTTGGCTTAGTTCTCTTAGAAGTTATGTTATAGATATAATTACCATTAGAATCATCAAGATTAAGGATATAAAGGCCATTATAAGAATTTGCAATACCATAAAGCAGATCATTTTTATCAAAAATAGAACATTTCTTATTCTTAATCAAAAATGAATAACCTTCATCATCCAAAACAGATACTGAAATAAGATTCCTACTCATAGTAGGAACATAAAAGCAATTGTTCAAAATTAACAAAAACCCATTGGGCATAACAAGCTCATAAGTTCCTACAGCTATAGCAGCAACTCTTGCTCTATTGCCAACACGTAGGTCCACTTCGCCCTTCTTCAGCATCCTACTCCTTTTGAGTCCCTGCATATTTGTACAAATATGAGATCCACATCCGGTATCTAATACCCAGGAAGAAGGAATAGATAAATTAATTTCTATAACATAAATACCTGAAGATGTAGTCGCACTACCCTTCAACTTCTTTAACTCATCCAAATAGAGTTGACAATTTCTCTTCCAATGCCCAGGCTTGTTGCAATGGAAACAAGTCCCTTCCTTAGGAACTTTAGCCTTAGGTACAGGTTTTGGTTTAGCTTGTCCCTTGGACCCTTTAGCACCTTTTGCCTTACCCTTGCCTTTAGTATCTTTGGCTTTCTTTTTCATTTGTTTAATATTGACATTCAATATTTGGGTAGGCTTTTTGATATTCCCCTCAGCAGTTTTGAGCATACCATGTAGCTCAGGAATGGATTTCTCCATGTCATTCATGTTATAGTTCATGACAAACTGTGAGAAACTGCTAGGCAATGAATGTAGGATCAAATCCGTGGAGAGTTCTAAACTCAGGGGATATCCAAGTCTAGCAAGGTGATCTAGATAGCCTTTCATCTTCAAAACATGAGCACTAACAGATTCACCTTCAGACATTTTGCAGTCAAATAATGCAACAGCGGTGTTAAACCTATCTTGCCTAGCCTGTTGTTGGAAAGCTTGTTTGAGATGCACACTCATCTCATAAGCCTCTAAGTGTTCCAGATCCTTCTGAAGTCCTGGACACATAGTAGCCAACATAAGACATCCTATGTCATTGGAATCATCCACATGCTTCTTATGCTTACTCTTAGTAGCATTAGAAGCATCGGCAGGAGGTGGGTCAGGGATAGCTTCATCAAGCACGTAGGACTTTTTCTCTTGTTTGAGAACAATTCTCAGGTTCCTAAACCAGTCAACAAAATTAGTCCCACATTCTTTCAGTTTTTCCTTCTCAAGGATAGATCGCAGTGATAAGGTGGAATTGTTATTAGCAGCCATCTGTTGATAAATATGCAAAGTCAAATTTTAATTAATAATGAGGTTAAAATTATTTAAACTCCTACTAAAAAATATAACCCTCTAAAGAAATATTTTAGTAGGCTAAGATCCGTATTTCACTTAATTCTAAACTCAGCTTTGGCGTGACGCTTAAAATCAAGTTATTTAGGTAGGTAACATCTTTACCAATTACATCTCATGTAACTCTTAGTAATTATGGAATATTGACATCATATGTCATAGCATGTTGAATTCCATCTAATGCCTTAGGCCCAAAACCATTTTGATAGCCTAATTAAGTCTAACCAATTTTAAAACATATGAGTAGCACTATTACTCATCCTACTTAGATAGGAATGTTTAAAGCATATTGCTTTGGCAATACCTACTTTAATACAATCTTAGTTTTGATAGGTGTTCAAAACGTGTATGGCATTTAGACTTAAATTATTAATGAGGGTTCAACTAAATTATTATCATGTCTTGCATTACATATCATTATATTTTAGCATCCTATATGCATATATATAATTTATCACATAAGCATCATATACCAAATGACAAAATATGTAAACGTGACATAGCATGGCCAAACTAAATATGATCTTCAAGAGACCAAATGAAGATCATAAAGGCAACCCTAGGTGAAAAACCTATCTATTACAACACTTGCAATATTACATATCTTCAAAACTTGAGCTTGTGCTTCCATCACCATGGAACCATCTTCTCCTTGGTATGAATCTCCATCACAAACATTGTAGCTTGAATCTTCATATATTACAATAAAAGAAAATCTAACTACTAGTAAAATAAATTACAACAAAATAAACGACACGCAGGCCGTATTTACCCAAAATAAAGATATGAATAAACCAATCACATAGGTCATAAGGCCATGCTATGCACCATGCCAAGACATCAAACAAACATAACATATTCATCACCAACATGTTAAATAGAAACAAATATATTGACATTCTTAATGTCGCGGTAACGAACTATAGGGCGCGAACATACGGCGGTCCCGCTGGCCGGTTAGCGGGCGGGGCTCCCGCTGGCCGGTCAGCGGGCGGGGTTCCGAAGGGGCAGCGCCCCTGGGCGGGGTCGAGGGGCAGCGCCCCTCGAAGCCAAACAGAAACGTTAATCTCATTAACATTTTTCTTTGGCGAAACCCTAAAACAGAACCGTTAATCTCATTAACCTTCTTACTGTTTTATTTCGAATATGTACAACCCATTACAGAATCATTACCAAATGTTTATATCACATATAAACTTAATCGTTTTCATCATATGAAAATCATTTTAATCAACCAATCATATATACGTGATCATCTCATGAAAACGAAATTAAAAACACCAATCCTTTCTCATCATATGAAAAACGAATTAGGGTTTTACAGAAACGAAACCAAAAACCAATCCTTTCTCATCATATGAAAAACGAATTAGAGTTTTATAGTTAACATGCCATAAGTAAACAATATATATCACCATAATCATATCAACATGGCATTTTCGACTTAAACGAAAACAACAAGTGGCTCTGATACCACTGTTAAGGAAATCATAGAGATCACTGCAAACAAAAACACGCAGCGGAAAAATATTTGATCTCTGATTTCCCACCAGGATCCATGCTGTTCGTTTAATTCGACAAAAGTGTTCAAAGAACTAACCTGTTGATGATTCGAAATCACAGTTTGGAAGAGATGCCTCGATCGCAAAACACCCTCTATCGCGTATCCACACGAATGCTACCGTTTGGAGTGCTAGCTCTCTGCAACGGCGAAGGCTGGAAAAACGTTTTCTCTAAAAACGTATTAGGGTTACCTTTTTCGTTCCTCTTTGTTTTTATTGTTACCTCTGAGAAGACTTAACGTTTGGAGTGAATATAATCACTCCAGAATCCAATTCAAAATTGGATACGGAAAGTCAAATTCAGAATCCAAGTCTAATTAGGATTCTGAATACATTATCTAATAATATATATAATTGGATAAGGTAAGTCAAATTCAGAATCCAAATCTAATTAGGATTCTGAATATATTATCTAATAATATATATATATATATAAACGAAAATAATAATAATAATAAATAATAATATCTAATATTAATATTATTAATATTATATCTAGCCCAAAACGCATTCTTGTGTGTGACCCGATAGGCCCATATTAATTGGCAGTCAATTTAATCTCTATTAAATCAACAAGTCATAATTGGCCTCTAGCAAGGCGTTACAACTACCCAATTAATATAAGGAATGTCCAATTTGCCTAATAATAGTATATGCATTAATCCCTTTGTCACACGATATCTAGCTTGAACATAAGTCATGGTCAACGTCATACTTATATTGTCCAAACTTATGATTACTCGATCTCCAAGTAGACTGATAAAAACAAATGAAATTGATCACACTATCAATTCATTTGAGCACGGCCATGCATTTCACAGTCTCACTTATCGAGGGGCCCAAAAGATATCTCTCTCAAAGAGAGGGACAAATTCTATCTTGATTGTTCATTATCCTCTACATAATTTCTATCATATATGAACATAACCTTTATTACTATCCAGTTACGGATAATTTTTGATCATGTCAAAATATAATAGTCATTATATTGGAAACTATGACAATCTCAAGTCAAAGAATTAATACATAACTATCATGAGATTTACTTATGACACTAACCCATGTAGTAATCTCATGATGGGTCTATCCAATACATTGTTCTCTAACAAGTATCTATGAAATTGATTTGTATCACTATACACATAACCATCTAATGATTATCAAATCAATGTTCATACTGGTTAAGAATTATTATTTTTTTTATCTCTATAACAATAATAAACCAGGGACAAATATCAAAATTGTGTAACATGCAAACAAACAATAATGATAATAAAACCTCATTTATTAATAATGAATGTATAACATAAAGATCCAAATAAATGGCCTAGGGCACATACACTAACAGTACCTCCACCGACAACCTTCATGGTGGGAAAAGGATTGGAAGAAGATTTTGTTTTATCATCCTTTCAAGATGGAAAAATTGAAGATGTGAAAGGAAAAGAACCTTAACTCAACAAACTTTCCTTAGCTTGAATATTTCTTTTCAATTTTGCTTTCTTTAATATTTAATTGGAACAACCGTGTTTTTCAAATTTAAATTTATTTAAATAAATTACTTTCATGATCTAGCTTGATGTTCATAAATTAATGTGTCTAGGCATCATGACTTGAATGACTTTACTAGGTAAGGGAATTGCTTTATAGCATTGAGTTGTGTATGCTTACTTAGAGAGAGCTCCTGCATAATTACCTTTGTCTAGGTCCTAGTCAGTCTTAGAATATGTTTTGACAAACTTTCAAGGTGAAATTAAACTCTGCTTTTTTAAGGGAGAAATGTTCTAGACATTATTTGGTTAACCAACAACTAGTATCCACCTAATTAAATATCAATCCCTAGTTGTCACTTTAAGCCTTCGTAAAATTTTAGCTTTCTTTTCATTGGCTTACAAGCCTCAACAACCTACCCTGAGCTGTTGTGATACTTTTGACAAGCCTTATGATCACTAAGGTGAAGAGGCAAGATGATCAAAGAAAGGAATGCATAGCCAAAACTATAAGGATAGTTGATGTTATCAAGACTATAAGGGTAGTTGAAGTTCACCTAATATCTCCAATCTATCAAAATAACATCAGAGTAACAAATGATTTATCTATGTTAAAGAAGATTTATGTCACTCAACTCATCCTTTATTAGAAACCCAAGTTGGTAAATACAAGATAACTCGTTTAGAGCTAGAACCAAAAAAAGAGGAAGAAAAGAAAATAAAAAAAAAAGAGAAAAGAGAAAAGAAAACAAAAAAAAGGGAAAGAAAAAAGAAGAGAAAAGAAAAAAAACGACAAATCAAGATCCAACTGAGTTCAGAAATCCAACTGAGTTCTCTTTTACCTAAGACAGCAAAAGGCTTTCATTTAGTTTACAAGGACAGTTTGACTTGAACTGGTCCAACCCAACCAAAGATTCTATCAAAATCAATGAAAAAGGAGAAAGGTCACCCAGCTTTTGAGAGTTCTGTACTTGACAGTCCTGCAAGGAAGAAGGACAAAATAATAAAATGCTCAAAGGAAGGGAAGAGTAAGAAAAATAAAAAGAAAGAAAAGGGAGAAGAAGAACAGAAATGAATTTGGGTGCCAAACTTTTTGCAAGGGCAAAGACTGTCCTAATCAAGATCTATATTAATGCCAAGAAGATAGAAAGAATTTAGAGTCTAGCAAGATTGCTCCCAACGGCCTAAAATTCAAACAAGAAATTTGTAGTGTGAGGGTTTGCTTATAGTGTCACAACGGCTCCAACTTACAAATGGCCTTCATTTAACCCATGTCCCTTATAGACCCTATTTCAAGCCTATCAAAGACATGTTAATCTCTCTTGGTAGGTAGAGTCTATTAGTGGAGATAGTTTGGATAAGCTTGCATATGAGATAGACAATATTCAAACTCAAATAAGACCTTTGGCCAAGTAATGTGTATGTGCCTATCTGAAGTGCAACAATTCTTGCTTAAATAGAAATGATTCCCGAATTTAGTACGGTAACTAGGGTTGTCATGTTATAGATATGTTGATTTGAAAAATCAAGTCCTGAGGTAAATTAACATTAATTTGGCAAAGCCAACATTTGATTGCAAAATCAAAATTCAAAATTCAAAAATTTAAAAATGTTTTTGTCATACAAAACCTTTAAGTTAAGGGGAATATGTTGAACTATCGAACCTCGAAGGACACATTGAGCAAAGGAAATGATTATTGGCAAGGTTATGAAGAAGCTACCAACTGACATGCTAAAACATAGTTTGGATTGGATATATCTCTGCTGCTTGGGGCCTCCATTATTCATGTTTTCAATATCTCAAAGATAAAAGCCATAAAAGTGAAGCCTTCTACCATTCCAGTGCAAGACCTGAACAAGCATCTGAAAGGAACCAATGAGAATACTTCTGCTGATCACCTCGGTCTGTGAGTTAATGAAACCACTGTGAGTATTATTCATGCACATCATGCATACACGAGTATATCACATAGCATTTTTCTTGTATTGTATTGTCTATTCTTTGTCAAAGTGAACAACAAACACCCTGTGAAGTTAAGAATCAAAAGAAGATACGAAATCAGGGGCATGGAAGGCCCATTGCTCAAAGAAGCTTCAGTCACTTTATAAAAATAAGAGATCCATGCTTTGAGCGAAGAACTAGACAACACTGACATCCATCAGAGCCTGCATGAGAAAAATCATTAGGGGCAAGGAGAAGATATGAAGGCTAGATAAAAAAAGAGAGTTGCAGTAAAAATAAAAATTATATATCTTCATTATTATTTTTATAATTATACTTATTATACAAAATTTTTGTCTCAATTGATAGGCAAAAATAAAAAGAGGAAAACAATGTTCTCATGAAGAAAAAAAAATAAATATTACTATTGATAAATAGTAAATGACTATTTACAAATAGTAAATGAATAATAGTATATAAATAGTAACTACATAGTAAATAAATAGAAAACCCAATTATTCAATTCAATCATTCAAATATTTGCGTGTATATAAATATTTTGCACTTTTAAAATATTTTTACATGCATGGGGTAAGAAGATATGAGCATGGTAAAAATTAGCTAAATTGTTTGCAAATTCCTTTAGTATCCTACTGACTACAATTATTTTTTACTGACAATTAAATCTCTACCTTAAGTCCAGAACTTAGCTCGGGTCCAGAATCCAAATTACCATTAAGTCTAGAACTTAGCTTGGGTCCAGAACCCAAATTATCCTTAAGTCCAGAACTTAGCTCGGGTCCAGAACCCAAATTACCCTTAAGTCCAAAACTTAGCTTGGGTCTAGAACACAAATCTCTCTTAAGTCCAGAACTTAGCTCGGGTCTAGAATTCAAATTACCCATAAGTCCAGAACTTACCCCGGGTCCAGAACAGAAATTCTAAATCTAGCTCGGGTCTAGAACCCAAATTATTTTTGAATCCAGAGCTCAAACCAGCCTTGAAAGTCCAACATGGCTCCATACCCAGTCAAAAATCACATTGATTTTCACTCTCTTTTGCCGTAGTCTCAGATTGCTCAAGCAGGGGGCAAACTGTAGACCCTTAATTTTTTACCCAGTTTGGTCCAATATTTCTTATATAGTCCAAAATAATTTTTATGGTATGTTAATTATATAATATTTATTTTAGTATTTATAATTTTTAATAAAAATAAAAAAGGTAATATTAATAAAGTAAAAATAAATAAATAAAAATCGGCAACGAAAAAATTGGAGAAGAAAAATTTTCATTGCCGAAAGTGCATTGGCTTGGGCCAATTCGCCGCAGGAAATGCCTGCGGTGAATTGGCTGGCTCGCGGTAATTTTTTTTGCTAGCGCAATTTTTTCAGCACAGTTTTTTCCTAAACCGAATTCTATTTGGTTTTGATTTCTTTTACTAAATGGTTTTAATTTCCTTAGACAATTAGAATTAGGTTTGGATTTTTTTCCTATAAATACCACCTTAAAACACTTCAAAAAGGGATATGGATCTGGACTTTGGACTTCGGACTTTGGAGGACAAAACTTAGAACCAAACTTGGGACTTTAAAATTCTTTCCCCCAAAAGAAAACCCTAGCAAGCAAGGAAAAATTCAAGAGATAGCAACCAAAGGAAGCAATCATCTCCACATTGCTTTGCTAAACCAAAATCAAATTTGAAGCAGGCAACAACTTGGTTCAATCTCTTCAAATTTGGCGGAGCCTTCAAATGTAGGTAAATTGTTCTAACTTTAGTTTATTCAATCATTAATCATCTTCATCCTTTAAGTCTCATCACATTGCCTTATTTAATTCTTCAATTTAGTTTAGGCAGTAGCATGAATTAATTCATACAATACTTAAGATCCTAATTAAAGTAAATAATATAATCATTTAGCACAAATCTAATGTCATAAACCCTAAGTTATTCAAACCCTAAAACTTAATTAATTTCGTTTCCAAACCTCCACAACAACTATTTTGTTATAATTTCATTTAGTGAGCTATTTTAATCTTTCAACAATAAATTTGTCTTTCTATATTTGTTTTACCCAAAAATACATAAGTAGTTGATATAGTCAATATTAAAAGTACACTCAACTTTGATTGCAGAAAAACATCAAATTCTAAATTCAAAATCATCATCCACAGAATTGAGATTTCAAACTATAAAACCCTAATATCTTAACTGTAAAACCCTAAAACTTTAATAGCCTTAAAACATGTTTTTCAAAACCCTAAATTATCTTATTATTTCTCAAAATCTTAATCCCAGTGTCTTAATTCCTTAATTTTTCTAAACCCTAATCTTCTTAAAACCCCATCCAATAAACCCTAGTTTTCCTTAAAATATCAAAACTTTATGACAAGTTCATCAACACCCTAAAGCCCTAATCCAGTTAGCTTAAAACCCAATCTAGTAAATCTAAATCCTAATTCTTAACACAGTAACTACAATCCAGTAACTGTGAGTCCTAAACCCTAAATGTCTTAAGATTCCAAAACACTAATTTTATGATATTAGCCCTAAATCATAATTTGATTAACTAAAAAACCTTCCTACTTTCTTAAAATTATAAAACCCTGATCAATTCCATTTTTTCAAAAACCCTCACAGTAGCCTAAATAATAATAATAATTCCAAAATTTCAAAACCCTAAATTGAGACATAAACCTAAATTTGTATCTTTATTTGCTTTATTTTTAGATTTGATTACATAGTTTATTATATGTTTTGATGGTTGATTTATTTAGTTTCAATGCTCAATTTATTTAATTTATCATGGATGGATATTTTCTTTATTATTATGATTATTATTTATTTTTTATATTAAAATTGTAAAAGGTATGTTTCCACTTTGTGGGTACCTCATTAATTAATTTTCATGTAATTTAAATTGCTTTTATATTTTGGACCAATGTAAAGGACATGTTTCCACCTTTCAGTGGGTGTCCTATTTAGTTTAGACATGGATGATGTAAGGACATGTTTCCATCCTCAGATGGGTGTCCATTTATTTGCTTTGTTTGGACATTGCTTTGATTTTAATATAATGATGCTTTATTTTAATTGTTGCATGTAGTATGGATAATATTGTTATATTTAAGAATTTTATAATATTAAGACCTGTAAAGGAGGCCAGTTCCAATGAACCGGGCGTTGTGGGGGTGCTGGGCATTTTCTTACCTTCCCCACACATGCCTAACTTTCCGAACCCGTTAGGAGGTTGGGGATTCCTTAGAAATTAAGTCATCCACCCCTTTCTTTTTTCCGACCCGTCCAGGTGGCGACTCCATTTTTTTCGGGCTTAGACCCGTGTTCTCTAAGGCCCCAAGCCTAAATAGTGTTGAAGTCGCAAGAACCATTCCACTGGGAGTGGGGGCAAATCCCCCTGCTCACACAAATAATTGGAATTAATGAAATTATAATGAAAGAAGTTGTGTAATGAACAATTTGTGAAATTGTAGAAGATACTCTATATTGATTGATTTGTGAAGAATAGGAATAGAAACTTTAGTTTTATGTTAATAAAGTGTATATTTATTGATTAATAAATAAAAGTATTTCTTAACACAATTATTGAGTCTTTCACAAGCTAATTTCAAGATATGAGGCAAGTTAGGATTTTGATGAGTTTTAGGATTTTGAAGGATATTAGAGTTATAAAACTTTCTAATTTGGAAATATGATGGTATTAGTATTGTTTGAAGTATATTAGTTAGTTAGTTATCTTAATATCATGTTGGAATGAATTTTGAAATAGTTAAAAGATGGACTATATGGTTATGGAAGATTTGTTATTAGGAGAGATAAATCTTATTTTTGATAAATATGATTTAAATGATATTTGAAGTTAATGGATTGTTAGGGAATTGTTTTTTAAGAGAATTATGTTATTAATACTAAATGGTTATTTGAAGCATGTATTAGTTGGAAACATTAGAATATTTAATTATTTGTCATGGATAAGAAGTGTAAATGAGGTTAAGTGATTATTTTATCAATGGATAACTTTGGGTAAGCAAGTAGTGTATAAATAAGTTGAGGTGAGAATGAAAGGAAAGGAAGTGCCATTGATATAAAGATTGAAATATGAATTGATTGTACTCTTAGAGAGCATAATATTATTTATGTATTTAATATAGTATGTGAATTTAGTAGCAAATTATTACTTTTAAACTTGGAAGTATATGTAATTGAAGTTAGATTGTTAAAGATTAAAATGAGCTCAATATATGGGATGAGTGGAAAAGGTAAAGTTTACATGAGGAGAGTTTGGTATATGTCTTCTAAGGATCAAAATAAGTGTAAAGTTAGAGAAATGATAAAAGACAATTGAATGTTGAATTATTTGTTGTGGATAAGAGATGTAAAAGAGGCTAGTTACTATTTTCATATGTCAATAAGTTGGAGTTGAGTAAATTATGTTTAATGTACAAAATAATGGTGATTAAAGAAATTATGCTTAAGCTCTATAATGCAAAGAAAGGAAAAATAAAAATGCCATGAAAAGAGAAGTGAAGTGAGAAAACTTAACTTGAGAAGAGAGAACATAATGTTTAACACAAGTATATTGAATTTAGTTTAATTGATTTACTTATGATAATTTAGGCTTCAGTTTGATTGTGTTCTTGGAATATTAAATATTGTTTACTTGGTTTGAGTGAGCGAAGTTAATAGTGAATTGATGTTTAAATTTATGGTGCTATTAGAAAATTGATAGTTTTGAGGTTTGATTGAATATGAGAATATTGGGATGTATTTTCATGAGGATTGTACGTAGTAGTAATTTGAAACACATGGGCATGTCATTACATTGACATGGTCCTATCTCTTTATTTTACTTCTAAGTAGTAGTGGCAGAATGAATCACGCGAGCATGTCTCAAGAAATTGACACGGCTGTGTTGTGTAATTTTTCTTAGAGACAGTAATGAATTGAGCTGCATGGGATTGGCTCCAATGTTCCATAAGCCCGTGTCATGACTTTAAAGAATGCTGTAAATTTAGATTATATAGTGTTTAGAACTTAGTAGCATTTAAGAAAATAGATATTATGTTAAAAGAAAAGTAATAGAGTTTATCATGGAAAAATGTATCGATCGTAAAATGCATTTATAAATGTATGCAAACATATATCTATAAGATATATGTTGTGTATAAAACATAATTATATATAAATATATAATATCTTGAAGAGAAAATGATTGCTTGTGATATTTACTCATTGAGAAAAAGTGAGATAAGTGAAAGAGAAAGGGAAAAGATTCATTTAATACCTTTTGCGATAATGAAATCATAAAATATAAATTGGAAGGATAAAATTAACATGTAAGAAAAGTTGATCAAATTAATTGGATATAAATGAGTTACAAGTGTATATATGACAATTGTAATTAAAATAATTGTTATAATCATTAAAAATATTTATGAAGACATGAATACTTGAAAAGTACTTAAAAGCAATTTTAGTGAATTTGAGTGTAATTTATGTTATATAATTAAACTTGTTGAAATAAATATTATTTTGTAGTATTGTTAAAGTGAAAAGGAGGAAAAGAAAGAAAGAAATGTATTATTAAAACTAATATAGTAACTATAAAATTCCCTAAAATAATGGAATAAGAGTATTGCCTAATTATACTGTTAGTTGAATGGCTAGCCAGAGAGATGATGTCTATAGTGATAGTGGGCACTTCGTGCTATCAATGGACACTTTGTGTCACCAACTTTAGTGGGCATTCGTGCCATAGTGGGTCATTGGCCATATTCTCTGTAGTGGGCATTTACTTGCCGTCAGTGATCTGTTATTCGAAACTAGAATTTGAAACTCAGTATATGCAGGCAAAAGTGTAAAAACAAGAAAGCTTATTGAAAATGCAAATATAATTATATATGTACTGAGAATATTGATATAGTAATGATAATAAAAAGTAAGATCTAATAATGTTATATCGAATTGAATATTATTGAATTGAAATAATAAAATATCAATGAGGATAAAAGTGTTCAAAGTGTTAATTGAGCAAAAATGTTTGGTGTTAAAATAAAATAAGTGAAACTTACAGAAAATACACATCATAAATTATATAAGAGAAATGTTATAAGATATATCGAATTTCTAATTTATTTATATAAGTGGATTTTGCACTTAATTTGTAGTGAATAATTTCTTTGAAAATATTTCTCGTATTGATTTGTTTTAAGAAAGTGTATTTACTATTTTATTGTTACAAATACTTTCTTTATAACTATTAGCAAGTATATGTATACAAGCACCACTAAGCTATAAGCTTAGAGTGTTAGAATTTTTCTGACACGTAGATTCAATGGATTAGAGTGAAATTAAGGACTAACGAATAAGGGTTTCAACGATGAGTTGCATACTAATTTAAATTCTATATACATATGGTAAATATAGATTATATACATATTGTATAATTGATTTGGATTATATGAAGTTCTTAAAAGAGAATGGACTATTTGTATATGAGTAAACATTTATATTTATGGATTGATGAGTTTGTAATGACTAATTTGAATTATGATTAATATCAATGTTATTGGAGTTATTGCAATTTGGATAAGTGTTTTTAAAAAATTGTGAAAGTTTCAATCGAGTTGTTAATAACACTTGTTTAGATGTGAATGCAAAATTGAGATGTATTAGTCATTGTATATCGTGTAGCAACTTTTGACAGTTCTATGAGAGGATTGTCAGAGGATGTTTCAATTGATATACTTTAAGTGCTAAATAATGTAACTGAGAATGTTTGTGAAAATATTTAATAATGTAATCACTTATTATATTCTGTGCAAATTTTAGGTTGAAAAACTTTGATTTGCCTCTCCAATTGATTTTTACCTTATCTGATACTTTAAAACAATTTAAAACAATTAAGTGGTAAAATTTCTAATTTTAAATGCTAAATTGGGTATAAAAAACACCTTAGTTTATTTGTTGCAGGCTAATAATGGGTCTTGTACTTGTGTTACTAAGGGATGCCATAACGTGCATGATTATTTTAATACAATCATTAATTCTCAATTTCAATGCAAAAGATTGATAAATTTATTTAATTTTCTCAAGTATGTAAATAATAACTTGTAATTTTCAGAGAATCAATGCTATGCTTGACAAGGAAGGATGTTGATTTTCTTTATTCTATAGAGATGATCCATTTTTGCTTATTCTTTGGACTTCAAATTTTGTCATCTTGTTTCCTTTGCTTTTTCCTTCTATAATTAGTATGCTTAAAGTAATTGATGCCTTATGTGAAATAATCTGGGCAAGTTATTGTTATTGATCATGCAGATAAGATATCAATGTAGATAGTCAAGAAATTTATTGGTTCAATTGTAATATTTTGTTGCCATTCATTTATGGTGTAACTATATTGATTTCCTATATTTGTTTCTCTTTGCGGCAAATAATAACAAGAATTGGGATTTTCTCTTTAATGTTCATGGACATTTGAATCGAATACCTTCTAAGCAACATGGGACTGATATTATGCGCATTAAAAAATGGTGCGTTAACTATTTCTATTATAATGTTATAAAGCTTCTTTAGTTTCTAATGCTTATCATTAATGTAAGGCCAAAAGATAAATAAAGGTTTCAACTTTGTATATGCTTTCAGTTTGGCAATTGTTTTTATTGATTTTTGCAAATGTAATTTGGCATTGTGAGGCCTAGCCCTAGTGCCGGGTCTGGCCACCAATGAGGAGGAGGCAAAAATTGCTCATTTGGGCTAAGTCCCACATGATACCACTACGTATGGTCTCCAGTCGGTTCGGTAAGCACGAGTTTAGGTTTATCTTTTGTTTTGGAAAGATTTTGTTTATTTCTTTTTTTATTTAAAAGAAACTTTCCTTTTATTTTGAAAAGAGATGATGGCTTTTATTTTTGAAAAGCAAAGATTGGAGAGCCGCCATCTTAGTTTATTTTTTATTTGAGAAAATTAAAAGAAAAACCCATTTAATTGACTCCATTAAATTAAATTAATTTTTACCCAAAAAGAACACTAGTCTGAAACCAATTACGATGGGTCCTAGGCTAAGTTTTCATACCAGTTTTGATAAAAATGGTTTTTTTTGTCTCTCTTTGATTGATTTTAACCTTTTTGGAATTGATAAAAATGTAATTTTTATATATTATGATATAATTGTTGCATATGATATTGTTACAATGCATGAGCAAGTAATAACATGACATTCACAGATGCAATGCGAAAAATTAAATATTACAACTCCATCAATGATAATAATTTTAGGGGAGCTTCAACTCTAGCCCTTTATGGGTTATAGGTTAAGCATAAATTCCCAAATTGACTAATTAACTAAAAAATATATGAATTAAATAACAACGACAACCATTGCAAAACTCATCAAATTTACAATGGTGCCCGAAATGTGAAAGAAACAACAACAACAACAACTAAGCCTTAGTCCCAAACAAGTTGGGGTTGGCTGTATGGATCCTCAACAAAATAAGCTCAAAAGACACCAAAAAAAAGATACTCCAGCCTTAGGCCCCTTCCAAGACACGGATTTTACATCTCCATTCAAGTCTGTCATTAATCAAATTCGCATCAAGATCTAAGGCACGTAAGTCTCTTGCTATCACCTCATTCCACATAGTTCTAGGTCTTCCACGACCTCTAGCCCCATCAATCAACAAATTCTCACACTTACGAACCGCAGCATTAGGAGGTCTTCTTAAAACATGCCCATACCATCTAAGTCTTCCTTCCCTCACCTTATCTCCGACATCCGCTACTTGGACTTTTTGTCGAATATGGACATTCTTAATTTTGTCTAGTCTGGTATGTCCACACATCCATCTTAGCAAATGTGAAAGAAAATGAAATAATAACAGTAATAACATAAATAGTAAAATAAATTGAAGAGAAATTGAAATAAAATAGACTGGTTGGTTGTTTAGGTGTGTGCTTATTGCTCAAAGTAATATTCCAAGTGTGCATACTTATCCTATTTGAATGGGAATCAAAGCTGTATGTAGTTCGTACCTTTGTTTGCAATGGTCTTTAATTAACCAATTTTAGTTAATTTAAATTATTGAATTGACAAGAGAAAGGTGAGAAAATTTATACCTTGTATAGCCATTTCCTTTGGATGTATAGTTAAAATAGCTCCATTCGAGAAGACTCGAGAAAAAGATACCGAAATGACTTTGAGTCCAAATATTATGAGAGAATCGAATTTAATTTAATTAAATATCCAAGATGAATTTATTGTATTTTGGTATTAGAAATAATTTTGGCAGAGTTTGGTAAAAAAAATTCTAGATCCTCTTTTTGAAGAAGAAAACAACAATTTATAGTGAAAAATTAAGAAAAAAATTGAACCCGCGGTTGCCTCAAGCCTTGCAAACTATCTGCCCACATCGTAGCATGCCCTATGCGTAAATCTTTTTTGGCTGTTTCAAGCCCATTTGACATCCGATTTGTGCGATTTAAGTTACATTGGATTTTTTTTATCACAGGGGCTTTGATTATGGGGGGAATTGAGGATTTTTCCTCAGGTAAGAAAATTAAGGGTTCTCAGGGACCATTTTGGGCCCATTCGAGCTCATTTAGGCCAATACAAACTCTAACTCATACAATTCCAATTTTGTTGGAACTGTAATCTTATTCACCGTAATTTAGGTGCAAAGTTATGGATTCACAACTGCCCCCATCATGGTTTCTTTCTTTGAAAAGCAACCATGAGGTTGTGAACATTATGACTTCAATGCAAGATGCTATGTCATGTCATGTAATGAGATGATTGTTTACTCTAGAATATTTCAGATGATCCATTCTAAGGTTGTCTTAGATTATTTTTGTAAACATATCTTAATGGGATAAGGAGAGGCCCATCTAGGTTTGACCTAAGATGTCTATGCAAACCTATCCTAATGGGATAATGAAAGGTTTATTCTAGGTTATGACCTAAAAGGTCTATGTAAACATATCCTAATGTGGGCAACGAAAGGATCATTCTAGGTTATGGCATAAAATGTCAATGTAAACCTAGCCTAATGTGGGTAAGGGAAGGCCTATTCTAGGTTTGACCTAAAATGTCTATATAAACCTACCCTAATGGGGGGTAAGAGAAGGCCCATTATAGATTTAACCTAAGATATCTATGTTAACCTAGCCTGAAGGGGTAAGGAAAGGCCCATCTGGGTTTCACCTAAAATGTCAATATAAACCTACTCTAAAGTTGTAAAAGAAGGCTCATTCTAGGTTATGACTTAGAATGTCTATGTAAACCTACCCTAATTTGGAGGGAAAGGGGGTAAGGGAAGGCCCATCATAGGTTATGACCTAAAATGTTAATGTAAACCTACCCTAATATAGGTAAGGGAAGGCATATTCTAAGTTTGACCCAAAATTTCTATGTAAACCTATCCTAATGGGAGGGGGGAGGGGGTAAGGGAAGGCCTATTATAGGTTATGACCTAAAATGTCAATGCAAATCTACCCTAATATGGGTAAGGGAAGGCCCATCCTAGGTTTGACCTAAAATATCTATGTAAACCTACCCTAATGGGGGAAAGGGAAGACCCATTCTAGGTTTTGACCTAAAATGTCAATGTAAACGTACCTTAATGGGGATAAGGAAAGGCCCATTCTAGGTTTTGGCCTAAAATTTCTATATAAACCTACCCTAATGGGGTAAGGGAAGGTCCATCTAGGTTTGACATATGATGTCTTTGTAAACCTGCCCTAATAGCTTATACTGCCAGTTGTTTTCTGGTCTTATATTAATTGTTCTATGATGATGTTGTTGTCTTGGTTACTGAACCGATGTTTGAGTTTTAGGACATTTACCTATAATGTATTTTAACCTGGATTTTAAGGCTTTTAACCTAGAATGATAATTTTAGGACCCTTTCCTAGGATGATTTTGAAGGTTGAATTCTAAAGTGATGACCTAGAATATATCTAAAGGTGGGGTATATGGTTTTGACCTAGATTGGTTTAAAAGCTAGATTCTAAGGTCCATACCGAGAAAGATAGTTTTAAAGGTTGAATTATAAGGTACTGACCTAGAATTAGTTTGATAGCCGAATTTTAGGGCTCTTGCCTAGAATGACAATTTTGAAGGTTGAATTCTAAGGTGCTGACCCAAAATTGGCTTGATAGTTGCTTTCTAGGACTCTTACCTAGAATGATGGTAAGGGATAACCTAAGTTTTGTTTAGGAACAAAAATAAGGATTTTTGGTACCTTGAAATCTAAGCTCTTAGTTGATAGTTTTTAGGATCTAAGGGATGCCCTCTGAATTTAAGGGATGGCCATTGGGCTTATCTATTTGATGGTATATTTGATTTGGCAAGACTAGAGTGAAGCTTTAGTAATTATGGCTAGTTATAATATTTCAATAAATGGGATTTGGCTATGGATGGATCAATTTGGGTTTGAATTGCTTTAGAGGGCATATCTTCTGATAGGTTGGAATTGTCTTGGTACGCCCTGACGTCTATGAAGGGGCTTAACTTTGGATGCGTTTGGTTATGGTGGCTTGGCCCTAATTTTTCTTGGAGGCTTAGTTTTATACTCAGGCTTTGATTAAAGGGCTTGGCCTTAGGTTTAACTCATTTTAAAGGAGGTGCCCCTTGACTTGTTTTAGAGGGCTTAACTTTAAGTTTTAACTATTTTTTGGAGGGCTTAGCCTCGAGGTTGACTTGTTTGAGAGGGCTTGATCTCAAGCTTGGCTCATTTTTAGGAAATTTGTCCTGGAACTAGGTTTGAATTGCTTTGGAGGGCTCGTCCTCAAATTGGCTTATTGTGGGAGGCTTCGCATGCTTTGGAAGATTTGATCTTAAATTTGAATTGCTTTTGAAGGGCTTGTCCTCAAATTGTCTCATCTTGTAGATTTGGCTTCAGGCTAGACTCTTTTTGGAGAATTTATCATTGGATCTAACCTATTTTAGAAGGCTTGGCCTCAATTCCAATTATGGAGATGAGTTGGCTCATTATGAAACTTTAAGCAAGCAAGTTGTATTCTATTGGGCTTAGATTTACTGTGGTATGTTGATTTAGGAAGGATGCAACTTTCTTTGTGTGGATTTCCATCAAACTTTGGTTGAAGGATGCTTGGTTTTGAAGGTTTAGGTCAGATTTGGCTATAGGCCTCCGTTTAGGACATGAAGGATGAGATCTGGCTCTGACCTTTGGGTGAGGTGGTTAAAGCAAATATTTGATTTGGCTTAAACTTGTTACTTTGGATTAAATCGATTAGTTTTGTTTCCAAGGCTTTGGTCTTAGTTTCCTAGGCTTTTTTGGCCTTAATTTAATTTGGAAGGGTTTGCCAAAAATGGTTTTTTGGGTTTTGAGTGAAGGTTTATTTATGCCCCAATAGATTCTTAGATTTGAATGAAGACTTATTCGGTTGGTGCAAGGAAGGGGTCTTTGAAATTTTTGCGACCTTGGGCTTTCCAAGGGTAGCTCAAGTTTCTTTTCATGTGTATAGTCTTGGGTGTTTGTCTTTGTCATGGGCTTTGCCCCGGAAGAATTATGGTAACAAGGTGAGGAGGTTGCTTTGGCCTGTTTAAGCATGACTTTAGGCTAATGATTTAGCATATTAGTTTTGCCTTTTGGTTTATGAAGACTGGTTGGTCATCTGGTTTGTCTAAGGGAATCCCTAATTTTGTGAAATTTACCTTATATATGAAGCTTTACTAGAGCAATGAGCTATTTGTTAGGTAAACCTTTGGCCCTTTGTATAGGAAAATGAGATTGATGTGCCTAAACATATTTTATTGAATGCTTCTTCTGTCAGAGGATGATGATATGATCTTGTCATTTATGAGATAACCTTTCTAAGACTATAGCTCAAGTGGAAATGATTGATGATTTCATGCAGTAAAGAGGTGTAACAACTTGGGTGATTACATGTGCTTGGTTCATGGTCCTTTGAGAAGACATAACTACTGAAATTTGGTGATTGGATTATAATAAGACATTAGGGAGGAGGCTACACCTACACCTAAGATTTAAATGACAACTTTGGGATATGACTCCTGAGAAATATGACTTTGAAATTTTGACTCTTCATTGGAAGATTAACTTTGACAAACTTTTTTTAAGCTCTAATTTTTGCCCGAGTTGCCCTTACGGGTTTTCAACTCAACGAGATTGCTCTAATTTTTGCCTAAGATGCCATTTAGGTTTTCAGCTTAGTGAGCTTTTTCTTTTTCTTCTTTTTTTCTTTTTGCATGATCTTGGCATGAGAAGATTTGGTATTATTTGGACCAACATAGATTGGATTAGAATAAGTGAGACCGAACCCAATGAGGGTTGCCTACATATCAATTGCATTTGCAAGGGAATCACATCTACATAGTTCTTGTCTTGACCCCATCTAAGTCTATAAAAATGGGAGCTCTGTAGGCAATGGATCTTGAATGACCTCTCTTATTGAAGTGTTAGGATAATTTTTGTTTATAGCCTTTAATGCATCACTTTCCCATATTTCTGTCTGGATTGGTAAGATGGTTACTATCAATGAAACAAGATGTTGCTTTTGTGTTCTTGTGGGAATGGATATTGAAGTTTTGTACTCTGTGATGTGGAGGTTGGGTTTTAAGCTGATTTGAGCTACTGTCAACCATTTTCTACTAGGCCAACTTGATAGCTATACGGATGTTTTTGAATGTCTTGCTGGATCTTTTAAGTGACTTTTTTTTCTTCTTCTTCTTCTTCATCTCTCTCTCTATCAATCTCTTTCTCTCTCTCTTTAGGATCCCATGTTGGGCTTTTATTTGACAGGATTCACGATCTTGATCTTGTAAGTCCTTTCATATGAATGATCCGCATTTTGACTATGTAAAGCCAAGGTCATTATTTTTTTTCTTTTCTATTTTCTTCTCTCTTTTTTTAACAATGCAAAAAGATAATGAAAATTTTGTATTTTATTAATAAATGGACTATTACAAAAGATATTGACTCTGCAGCCTAATATTTGACATAGGCTTTGACTTAGAATAGACTCTAACTTTGACTTGGATTGACTAGAGTTTTGACTTGATGTTGGCAGACTCGAACTTAGATTTTAATTTTGATTGATGCAAATTGTGACTCAATGATGGTCAACCCAAACTTTTGAGACTCTAACTAGACTATGATCTGAATTGATGTTGGTGGACTCAAACTTTTGAAATCCTAACAAGACTCCAACTTTAATTTTATTGATTTCGAGTTTTGACTCGATGCTTTAAGACTTAGACTCAATTTTAACCTTGGCTCGGTATCTGATACGAGCTTTGACAAGACTAGGACTCATCCTTCTCATAGTACCAAATTTTAACGATTCTCTAGTTGGTTGGCATGAAAGGAGTTATTTTCTTGGTTTGGTCAAAAAATGTAATTGACATTTTGTTGGATATGGGGAGGTATGCTTGATCAAAGCATATTTAGTCTAGCCTTAATGGTGGTTGGAAAGGGTTACCAATGCTGGTTGCCTTGGGTGGAATGATCATCCCATTATCAATGAGGTCCTGAATTCTATGCCTCAGGCTTTTGCATTTATTATTTTTGTGTCTGCCCTCTTGATGGTATACAAAATATTCATTGATCTTGTAGCTTTTAGGTAAGAGGCGAGGTGGCTGGCTTGGTTCTAAAGGTGTCACTAGATGAGCCTCCAAAGCTTTCATATAAACCAGGCCTAGAGGCATCCCCAAGTCTATAAATTCCCTATTGATGTTACTCTTCTTGAAATGCTTGTCCATCTTGAGGGAATCTATTGCTAATGTGTCATGCTTCATGAGTTCCTGATGGTTGGAGTTGTTTTCACTACCTTGAAAATGATCCAAGGAAGAGGAAAGGTTGATGCTTGCTTGGGAAGTCTTTTGGGTGACTTCCTCATTAGATGTTGTGTTGGTTTGATTTAACTTATTTAAGGACTGGCATTGAGACTTTAGATAATTAAATAGGATGTTCTTGAAATTCTCATGTTGGTTGCTCAAGATAGTGGTAGCTCAACTTGCTCTGCCAGCTTCTTGAGGAGCTCAGCAACACAAGCCTGTTATGCGATGAGCATTGCTTTAAAATTCTCCCATTGTTCTTTAAGGAGACTGTTGGAATGAACTCAATGGGCTACAAGGATTGTCTGAAAATTCTCTTCTTATTTCTTGAGGAGGTTGGCAAAGTAATCATGTTGGGCATTGAGAGCCATTTGAAAGTTGTCTTCTTATTTATTGAGGAAAGCTTCTAAGTAAGGAAGCACCTCAATGTTGTCTCCTTGTTCGGCCATGGGTTACATGAAAGGGCTAGGTTAGTAAGGGTTTTGAGGAGAACTGGATTACTCAATAGGTGTAAAAGGGTATATATGCTTAAAAACTTGCACAAATGGTTCCAATGGGTAGGATATTGGTGATGAGTGGCTCATAGTTAATGGCCCATATGTAGGCCAAGGTAGATGATGCTTTTTGATTCGGATATGGTCAAAGTGCTAGTCAATGGTCATGGTTCATATGTCAAAATGGTTGGACATATGGGGCATGGTTCATATGTTGTGGTTACGAAGTCTAGCTTTTGAGGCTAAAGGGCATGAATTTTGCCTATAACTGAATGTTTGGGGACTTGGTCCATGTGGTGAAGCAATTATGTAGATGAACTACGGTCCATGGCTTGAAATGGCTCACATGGGTATGGTTATGTGATCAAATGATTTGGTGCATGGGTATGATTCACATGTTGTGGCTATGAAGTTTAGCTTTTGAGGCTAAAAAGCTAGGGGCATGAATTTTGGGCTTGGTCAATATGGCCAAGTGATTATATGGATGGGCTATGGTCCATGGCTTGAAATGGTTCACATAGGTATGGATCATGTGGTAAGTGATTAGGGATATTGGTTTAAGACTTAGGATGGTTCGCATGGATATGGTTCATATAATCAAGTGGCCTAGTGCATGAGGAGCCGTTGTGGCTGGGTTTGATGGTAATGGTTTTAAGAGGTATGCCATATAGTTATATGGTGGGCTATAGTGGCTGAGTCGGATGGTTATGTTCTCAAAAGGTGAGCCATGTAGCTTGGTATGTTGCATGGGTGTGCTCTTAAAAGGTGAGCCATGTGGCTGGATATGGTGGATGGGTGTGTTATCAAAAGGTGAGCCATATGGCTAAGTTGAATTGTGGATGAGTGTGTTCCCAAAAGGTGAGCCATGTGACTGGGTTGAATAGGCATGGTCCAAAAGTGTTCCATGTAGCTAAGTTGAATGGTGAGCCATTATGGCAAAATTGGATGGGTGCACTCTCAAAAGGTGGGCCATATGGCTTGGACTATTATGGATAGGAAAATTGGGTGTGCTCCCAGAAGGTGAGACATGTGTCTCAGTTAAATGGTTCATCATTGTGGTTAAGTTTGGATGGGTGTTTTTCCCAAAAGGTGAGTTATTCAGCCAGGTAATAAGGTGAAGTAAGTTAAATGGGTGTGTTCCTAAAAGGAAGCCATGTCCCTAGGTTGGATTGTGAGCCATTATAGCAAGGTTCGATGGGTTTGTTCCTAAAAGGTTGACTATGTGGTAAATGGTTGAAGCCATGTGGCTTAGTGAGGTCTAGTGTGTTCTATCATGATTTGAGCCATTGTGGCTCTGAGAGGCTAGTTATGATATCTATCGGTTCAAGATATGTAGCAAAGGAAGACTGGGTAAGGTCCTTAATAGTTTAGGCAATGTGGCTCAATAAGGTAAGGTATGGTCCCTAATGGTTTAAGATATATGGCTTAGTAAAATAAGATATGGTCCTGAATAGTTTAAGTCATGAGGCTTAGGGAAATAGGGTATGGCCCCTAATAGTTTAAGTCATGTAGCTTAGGAAAATAAGGTATGGTCTCTAATGGTTTAAGCCATGTGGCTTAGTGAAATAGGGTATGGCCCCTAATGGTTTAAGCCATGCGGCTCAGTGAAATAGGGTATGGTCCCTAATGGTTTAAGCCATGTGGCTCAGTGAAGTAGGGTATGGCCCAAAATTGTTTAAGCTGTGCGGCATGGTGAAATAAGGTATGGTCCCTAATAGTTTAAGTCATATGGCTAGGTAGGGTATGGTCCCTAAGAGTTGAGCCATGTGGCTAGATAGTGTGTGGCCCCTATGGTTTAAGCCATGTGGCTGAGCTATATGTCTAACTTTACCTAAGTGGTTCCTATTTATTTAGTTTTACCTTTATGACCTTGGTTTAGGCCTAAGCTTCATGTCTAAAGGGTTAAGCCATTGTGGCTATGGTTCATGTCTAAAGGTCAAGCCATTACGGCTTAAGTTCATGTATGATGTATAGGTTTGTATTAATGAGATAAGCTAATTTGACTCAGGTTTGATTTCTAATAGGTTGAGCCAATGTGGCTTGAGCTTGTGTCTATGAGTTAAGCTAACTTAGAGGTTCAGTTAGTGCAGCTCAGTTGAGCTGATGATTATTGAGCCAATGTGGCATCAATTTCATTTGGATGGGTTAAACCAATGTTGGCTTAACTTAGATGTGATGGTTAAGTTAATGTGGCTTGATTTTGTAGGTTAAATGATATGGATTGAACCAATTTGGTTTAGTTAAATGATTAAGCGGGTGTGGCTTAGCTTTGAAGACTGAGGGTCAAGCCAATTGTGGCTTTGTTTTGAGAGGTTAAACCTATAGGGCTTAAATTAGATATGATTGGTCAAGTTAATGTAGCATCAGGCTCAATTTTATGTTGAGTGGTCAAGCTAATATGACTTGGTTCATGTTTCATAGGTCGAGCCTACGAGGCTTGGTTTTATGCTTAATGGTTAAGCCAATGTGGCCTATGGTAAACCCTTGTGGCTTAAGTTTGTGATCAATGGTTTAAGCCAAAGTACATCTTTGATGGGCTAAGTGAATTTGACCTAGGCTTATGAGGTAAAAGTTTATGTTTAGGGATAAGCCATTGTGGCTTAGGTTTATGCTAATTTTATTTAGGTTTAATGTGGTTTTAAGTGTATAGCTTAACATGGATTGAGTTTTGAGAGATTACTACCTTAAAATTGTAGGGATAGTGTGGATGGAATGCATACATGTATACAGAAATGAAAATAATTTTATGAGCATGGTAGAAGACTAGGGTACATACCACTTAAGGATAGGGTCTATGGCGTTTATATGCAAAAGGTAGTTTAGTACAAAGGTCCCATCACATTAGGACAACAATATACCTAACCACATGATAGATAATAAATCTGGCATAGATCTAGCAGTACGTGCGTATCTATTACATCTCAAAAGGATTGAGGATTCGTCGTGGGTTGGATGCTTTCACTATCCCTTAACATACCTAAAGAAGGTTGTCAAGTGGATGTTGCTCGCTAAAGAAGGGCTTCCTAAAACTAAAAGATAAGGAACCCTTATGCATGATAAAGGAGAAAATCAACCAGGGTGAGAAAAAATAGTTTTTAAAAAGAGCTCGTTAATTTTTTTTTTGAATTTTAAAGTCTCTAGTGGAGTCGCCAAGCTGTAAGTTTTTGCCCGAGCACCGAGTCCGGCCCTCCAATAAGGAGGAGTCAGAAATTGCTCATTTAGGCTAATTCTTATGCGATACCGCCGCATACGGTCTCCAATTGGTTCGGTAAGCACATATTTAGGATTATCTTTTATTTTAAAAAGATTTATTTATTTATTTTTATTTAAAAGAAACTCTTCTTTTATTTTGAAAATGGATGATGGCTTTTATTTTGAAAAGCAAAGATTAGAGAGTCATCACTTTAGTTTTTTTATTGACTCCATTAAATTAAATTAATTTTTACCCAAAAAATACTAGTCCGAAATCAATCACGATTGGTCCCGGGCTAAGTTTTTATACCAATTTTGATAAAAAAAATATATAGTTTTTTTATCTCTCTTTAATTGATTTTAACCTTTTTGGAATTAATAAAAATACAATTTGTATGTATTATAATATAATTGTCGCATATGATATTGTAATGATGCATGAGCAAGTAATAACATGACATTCACAAATGCAGTATGGAAAAATAAATATTACAACTCCATCAATGATAATAATTTCATGGAAGCTTTAACTCTAGCCCTTATAGGTTCTAGCTTAAGCACAAATTTTCAAACTGACTAATTAACCAAAAAAAGAAATATGATTAAAATAACAACGACGACCGTTGCGAAACTCATCAAATTTGCAATGGTGCTAATAGCAATAATAATAAAATAAGTTAAAGAGGAATTGAAATAAAAGAGACCAATTAGCAATAATAATAGAAATAATAAAATAAGTTAATTAGGTATGCTCGCAATAAAAGAGTAATATTGCGAGCATACCTAATTATTTCACTTGTATGGAAATTAAAGTCATAAGTAATTCATGCCTTTGGTTGTAAAGATCTTTAATTAACCAATTTTAGTTAATTTAAATTACTGAATTTATAATACCCTTATATCTTATATACGTATAATATATATTTTTAGCATATGTAAAATATGCATATATGGTACAAAA
Organism: Garcia nutans; assembly: GCA_947685225.1. Taxonomy (NCBI): domain Eukaryota; kingdom Viridiplantae; phylum Streptophyta; class Magnoliopsida; order Malpighiales; family Euphorbiaceae; genus Garcia; species Garcia nutans. The sequence goes on from CANTUV010000007.1 coordinate 54,886,060, forward strand.
ATATCACAGACCGGTTTAATAAAAAATTTTCACATTTCCAATTTAAAATTTCAAATTCTAAATATATAAAAATTAAATAGAATATAAATATTCTTTACTCGTTATAAGAACCCAAAATAAATAATATATATATAAATCTTTGGAAAAAATTCGCTAGAGTTTTGTCCGTATTTTGGACATCCTAAAATTTATCAAAACACTTATAATTTCCAATCACCATCTCAACCATACTTCTCAATTTCACCAAATTTCTCAAACATTTATATATATAGATATATATAATTTAAAACACACTTACTCTCCCATTTCAAATACATTGACCCAAACATTCTTTATAATATACAATACGTAAAATTCAAAACATAACATGTTATGCATAATACTCAAAATGTACAATAACATAAAAATATAAATGCTGCTAGTAGTGTTTTTGATCTCGATAGCAACTCAACAAGCTTAACTATAAGTCTAGACCTGACCTGGTCTAATGGAAATAATCGCGCTAAGCCGAAACCTAATGGTACAAACTTTGATAATAACAATATAACTCAATGCAATACCAAATGTACAATGCATATAGATGTCACATCAATCCACTTTCTTATATTTTTCAAATATTTCATAATTCACATTAAAATAAAGACAAGCATGGGCCCAAAAAGGATCTAATATACTATTCAAATTTCAGAGTTACTGCTTTGGTTCATAATGACACTATGTGTCTAGCCTCGTAGGTAATATATCCATGGATAATGTAACAGCCCCAGTCTCTTGGACCTCAACCCAGCTAGACCCTTAGGCCCCAGTATCTTGGTCCTCAACCCGGCTAGACTGCTATAGTTTTTGAGGCTTACGACCCAGTCTTTTCACCCCAAAAACATCATATTTATCAGCTGGCCTGGCTTACGACCTAGTCTTTTCACCATTCCAGCGTGTAGCCCGTAGGCAATCATAGGCATGCCGCCGAACCCAGAACTCTGAAAATTGAATAACATATTAGGCACACAATTTATTCATATTTCTCATTATTAATCTCTTTCTCATTTTCACATATTCAATCTAGGCACATTGCCTTATTTTCACATTTTTTTTCTCACTTTTCTCATTTTTCACATCTTTCCCATTTTTCTCACTTCTCATTTTATCAATATCAATTCATTTCATTATTACACATATCTCATTTTTTCATTCACAACACATTACCCAATTACTTTGGGTATTTTTACATAATATGCATATTTCACATGTTACACATATTAGCCATTATCAATGGCTTTACGCAATGCATTTAACACACATATGACATTACAAATGTCATAGCATATTATTCATACACAATCAATGAACCAAGTAGCTTAACACATTTTTCAACCAAAATGAGTTAAGTCCAAATGTTATGTAAATATAAACATTATATTCAAAGTTTGCACATACCTTCACTAGCAACCCAAAGCAAGCTAAAAACAACCTTCAATCCAATCTTTCCAACTTTCCCTTCACCACTTGGATGAAGCAAATCAACCTCCCTCAATGCCTAAACCAAATGTGATAGCCAATAATCATTTAGTATCACATTTAATAGCATTTCCAACATTAAACCATAATTACACATCACTCCTACAAATTTTCAAAAATTTAGCCTTTCCTTACTTCAACATTGAAATTCCATTCTCCTACAATTAAATTAGTGTTTTAAGTTTATTTATATTATTAAAACATATTTTAATACATTTAAATCATTTACATTATAAAAATACACTCTTATGCACAAAATCTCAAAAATGGCATAACCTTCCCCCATTGAAGGTTTTCCATTCCAACACAATCCATTACTCATTCCAAGCTTATATTCATCACTTTTAATACTAAACAACATGCTTAAATAAATAAAATCATACAATTCAACCACTTTGGAAAATCACTTTTCCAAAACCCTAAATCTTCACTTCCATTCTCAAACTCCAACCCAACACCACCAAATCCAATATTTGACTTTAAATACTTGTTTATGAATCAAAACAACTCATTTAGAACCAATTTGCACAATTAAAGTTCATGTTTTCAAAACCCCAAAAATCAATAACCCTAAATTCTTTCTCTTTACCATTCTTTTACCAAACTCCATCATCTCTTCAATCTAACCTTAGAATCATTGTTAACTACCCAAAATAACATCATACACCAATTTCAAAAATTATAACATATTACATCAAAATCTCAAAACTGACATAATCTAAATTTCCAAGGAATTCAAAGAAAAGAGATGGAAACTTACTAATTTTGGTAGAGATCACCAAAAATCCACTTGCAACTTGTTAATTTCTTCAATTTATGGAGTATGGAAGAATCAAAATCTTGGCTTCAAGCTCCCATGGAAAACGTCCCTTGAAGAAGAAGAAGAAGAAGAAGATGAAGATGAAGACGAAGACTTTTAATATTCTTTTCCTTTTCATCTTTTTTTTAAACCACACACACACACATATATATATATTAAAATAATTTAATATTTATTTATTTATTTATTTAATAAATTAAAAGTCCTAATTTCCCTCTTCAATTCAAAAATAATTTATTTTATCAAATTTTTCAAAAATTAAAAATTTTTAAAAATTTTAGGATGTTACAGAATTGACAAGAGAACGGTGAGAAAATTTTACCTTGTGTAGCAGTTTTCTTTGGATGTATAGTTTAAATTTATACCAATTCGTACGATTCAAGTTGTGTTGGATTCATTATCGCGTTGGTTTTCATTTAGAGACAAAATTGAGGATTTTTCCTCAAGTTAAAAATTGATGGTTCTCAAGGCTCATTTGGGCCCATCCAAACTCCGACTCATACAATTCAAATTTTGTTGGAACTGTAATCTTATTCATCTTAATTTAGGTGTAAAATTAGGAGTTCACAGCAAGGAATGGAATTGGGGGCTAAACACTACATGTAACACTCCCATATCCAATGCACACACACTACAACCACAACAATGTAGCATAAGTGCACCAAATATAGGGATGCTACGGTTTTCTTAACATTCAAAACACTTTAAATTTGATACAATACCCTTATCATTATACATTATAGAAAAGTAGATCATTTACTTATAAAACAAACATATTAGTTATATATATATATACATTTAAATATTACACAGCGGAAGTTATAAAATATGTACATATTTACATATTAAACATTTCTTTACAAAATATAAAGAAGTATACATGATTGACAAGTCTGCTCTGATCTTTAAGCTCCCAAAATGGATTCTTCAAGGTCTACTCTCACTTGGTCTTGATGAACTCTCGGGTTCACCTCTATCAACTCTATTACCTGCGCGATTAAACACTATCGCGCTAAGCCAACGGCTTAGTAAGATAAAACATGCTAATGGTATGCTTTAATGTAATGCAATGCCACATATGTTATTGATAAGATCAACATCATAAATATAAAGTTAACCACATAATTATGCATTTCACAAATCATAGTCATATGAGCATACCACATTTCAACATCTTTCCACATTCAACATTAATCAATCATACTCAATAAACAACATCTCATTTCATTAACTCATAACATTATTTAGGACATTCATATAACCTTGACACCTATGGGCCCAACAAGTATTTAATACGATATTCAGAGTTCAGAGTTACTGCTTTGGTTCATAGTCACAATAATCACGCCCGTAGGCAATGTATATACATGTATCTCTATCCATGGATAGTGTAACAGACCCAGTCTCTTGGACCATCAACTCAACACATATGAGGAGATCCTCAACCCGGCAAGACTGTTACAAATCATATATCTCATATTCACAATTCTCATAGTGTAACAGACCCAGTCTCTTGGACCATCAACTCAACACATATGAGGAGATCCTCAACCCGGCAAGACTGTTACCTTTCATCATTTCTTAGGCATGCCACCCAAATCCAGAACTCTGAAACTGAATAACATATTAAACAAACAATTCATTTATTATATAGTTACCATTTCCATTCTCAAATTCTCATCACATTTAGGCAAACATGCCTTCTTTCTTTCAATATCATCATCATAGCCAATCACAATGGCTTTACATCACATTTCACCTCTTATTTGAATCATCATAGCATCTTTGATATAACATTTCAATATACATTATTCATGAAACACATAACCATTCACAATGCATAACATAACATTGTTCAATCTCAACAATGCAATTAGGGCAAAGAATAATTTATATCATTCATAGCTTTAAGATCTTCCATATGCATTTGTTTAGGTCAATCATTGTTTAAATGTGTTTAGGTTTAGGTTAAGGTACCAACTTACCTTAAAAGGACCAAAACAATGCAAATAGAACAAAGTATAAAAACCCTAACCCACACATTTGAGGGACACGGGCAGCCACTTGAGGGACACGGCCAAGCTTATGGCCGTGTCACTCAACCCACTTGGACAGTAAGCAACACGGGCAAGGGACACGGCCAAGCTTGTGACCGTGTCTCCCAAAACCAAAATCCAGTAGTGAACACGGCTAAGGGACACGGCCGTGTCACCCAAAAACTAATCCAACACGCCCAAAATCCCTTGGCTTGGCCGTGCCTCACATTGCTTTTGGCCGTGTCTCCCTAAACACAAACCCTAATATGCACAACTCTCCTCCAATTGCACTCAAACTCATCCAACACCATATAACATGTTTCAAATGAATGAAATCAATGTTCTAAACACAAATTCTACATGTTTAACACAATATTCCTTATTAAAACACATCAACCAAATCATTTAAACACATACCATCTCAAACCCTAAAACCAACTTTACACTTGAACTTCCACTATCAAAATCCATTTAAACTTACAACCTTCACAACCAAACCAACCTCAATTCAATCTTTTAACTAACAATCAACTTTAACACTTGTAAACACATATCAAACACACCAAATCATCAACTCAACAATTCACAATACACCTTAGCCACAACTTCAAAATTAATAAAAGAAAACAAGAAATTACTTACCTTAAATGAAGAATTTCCACAAATCTCTAACCAACACCCTTGATTCCTTCTTCAATTTACTTCTTGCCTCAAGAACACCTCCCTTTCTCTTTGCTATTTGGAGAGCCGGCCACTTCAAGAAAGAAAGAAGAAAATGCACAAGTCAAACACCTTTTCTTCTTTTAATCTCCACCATGCATTTCATTTCAAGCAATTACTCATATACCCCTCATCACTTAACTTAGCTTTTGTCTCTTATAAACCCAATTAAGTAATTTCACATGCCATATAAAAAAATCTCCTCTTGCATTGACTCTCTCTCTTTGACCATTTTATATGTTATATATATCACCATATACACAACATATAAACTTGTCTCTAAACCCTATTTCTTCCCAAAACACATATACATATACTTTCCTTTTCTCAATTTAAACCAACAACAACAACAACAACAACAACAACAACAACAATAACAATAACATAATCAAAACTTCTAGACCACAAATGAGGATATTACACTACAAAGCATACTAATTGGGATACGCTTTGTTACCAAGTTTTGGTTGTTAAATGGGTCCCTCTGTGATTGATTAAATGGATTTTTAGTTTAAAAAAATTAAATTTTTGGTCACAAGATTTAAAAAAAAAAAGATAAGCTTAATCAAAGAAAACAATTAGGTTAATATGTCTTAACTAGGGACTTCTAGTTGGTGAGAGTCCTATCAGCATGTTCTGTAGTTCACAACTCAGTTAATGAACACACCCTTAATCCTCATTTCAGGCATAAAGATAATTTTTTCTAATGTGTTAAACAATAAAAAAATTCATAACTTAAAAGAATTGACCAAACTGATAATTCACATAAAGTTTAAGATTTTTTTTTATCATTTGGCCTAAATGACATTGGATGTTACAACAGTTTTTAGAAGCCATGTATTAAATGCAAGTGCTTGAATCTAATCCTATTTTGAATTCTTTACCATATATGCTTGAATTTATTTATTAGAATTATTTTTTATGTTTAGGTATTTTATTTGGATGGAAATGCAAGATTTTATTGTCAAACAATAATTTTAGGTCATTATGCAAACCCAAGTAACTTTTTTTTTTCCATTTGTTTTTCTTACTACATAAGGGCTTTTGATAGTTTACGTAATCAGTGTTAGTATTGTCCCCCTTAATTATTAGTGAACAAAAAGGTAAGAATTTTCTTGGTTTAATATATGATTTGTTTGCAAAAACAATGTTTCATCTTGCTTTTGTAGGAGTATGTTGCAAATGTTTTTCATACGTCATAGTTGTATATATTAATTTATGCTTATGTTTCATTCAATCATCAATGTGTTAACTACCAAGGAAAAGTGCGTTTGTGGTATGGAGCAAAGAGCTTTGACTTTCATGGAGCAGCTTGATTGAAAACTGCTATAGTGACAGTTTGGTAATTACTGTCAAAAGCTGATGTTGCAAACTGGGCGTTCTAAGGGCCTAGCCCAATGAAAAATGGGCCAGCGAGTCAAAGTCATTGCTTTGCGGTGAGGTCCGTCAGTTTTCGGCCAAATTCCATCTTTTAGACCTCCGAAAACTCGTTTTGCTTTTATGTAACTTAGGGCATATTTTTATTTTTTTTTAGAACCCTTGGATCGAGGCGTCATTTGGACATTTTGTCTGTCTCGTTAAATAATATCTTTTTATACTTGTAATTCTTTTATTTTAGCAATATGTTACATTTTAAAAAACTTTCCTTATTTGAAATTAGAATTTTTTGTAACCCTAAAGCTTTATAATGTAATGTTTGAAGAAATGGAAGACATTTTTTCAGAGTTGAATAATAATTCAGTTGAGAAGTTTTTCTCTCATTTTATGTTTATTACCTAGGTATTCTTAGACTAAACAAGAATAGCACCTTTGTTTATTACTTCCATTGCATCAGTTTGTTACTACTCATATTGTTTTTGTTGCACTCTTCACACACATCTGATTTTCCTTTGGGCGATGTGGTTCTGCATTGCATTAACAATCACTTAATGGGAAGTGGATAATTCAAGTTTTACATGCATATGATTGATGCATAAGTGTGGAAATGGTGTAGAGAACTTGACACATGAAGAAAGATACAGTTCAAGAATTGAACCTCAATGGGTGCCGATTTCATTGATTTCTATAGTATAGATAAAGATCTAGTTCAAGATTTTAAGTGCAACTGTGTAAAAGTAGATTTCAGATATATCTTAAGTTTGGAAATCAACTTGAACGTGCAAACTAACCATACTTTCTACGTAAGCCCTTTAATAGACTTGCATAAGCAAACACCAAAGTCAAAACCTGTTGAAGTGGTTAATGCCTATATAAAGTAGTCAACTTTCAATTATTTATTTTATTCATACGTTGAGCTTTCTCTTTTTTTGTTGTGAAGATTAAGCTTAAACCAAATGGAATTGCCTTAATTCAAAATTTTGGTTTGGCTCAGGTTACGCATTTTTAAATTTTTAATTAATTTAGTTCAGTTTTTATGAAAAAAAAATGAATGATTGAATATATAGTGTTGATAATATCCCATGTTTTGTTTGTTGCAAGATTTTTTGTTTTAAGATTTTTAAGCCTATACCCTGTCAAACACAAATATTAATCCTAATAAATCCACTAATCTATATCTTACAATTCTTATGCCACTTGTTCTCCATCCACTCCCAACCTTGATCTTACTGTATCTTTTTCGCTATCTTTTTACTTCTCTCAGCCTCTTTCTGTCCCTTACTCTCAAAAGTTACCTATGCAAGAAAGATCTTTTCATGCTCATGTCATGATTGGCAAATAGTATTCCTCATCTAATCATCTTTAATCTTTTCTAGGTTATCATCCTCTTCATCTCTGGTTGTTCAAACTTCTATGTTTTGCCTCTTCACCCTTTTACAAATTTAGGCCACAATTAATTTTTTTTAATCTACATAAAGCTATAAGACACTCTCGGAATGTGATACAAATTATATTTTATTTTTATCAATTTCTTTTTGGCTTATATGGTTATTAACCTCAATTGTATCGAATTATTTATGTTAATTTTTCAAATATCATGGTTAGATTGGAAACAAGTTTTTCTTTTTCTTTCTCTCTCCTTTAATATAAGAAAATGTCTTAAAATTGAATAACTGAACCAAAATTGTTCGGTTTTCCTTGAAAACAAATTAAATTTGGTTCTATTTGTAAGATTTTGGTTTATCTAGTTTTATCAAAATTTAGGCTGACTTGACCTATGTGCACCTCTAGCTGAGAGAAGTAATAACATAGTAATAAAACATTTTGAAGCCTTTATATAGCCAACATGGTAAAAATAATCGCTAACATCAACAAACTTAGAAAGTCACAACTAGCAGCTGACACAGAAGACTTGAGAGTTCTCATGACAAATGTTTGAAAATGTGGAATTGAAGGGATTTCTCTATTTTTGTGGTTGTGTAACTGCTGTTTTATGCTTTTGCATGTCCATGCAATATATTTATCGAGATAATGATGATTATTTTTCTATATTTTTGTTGAAAAATTTTGCAAGGATCATGTGTACTGCTATTTACAGGTAAAGTTAGTGTCAAGTATAAAGATGTTCTTTCAAAAGTCTTGCTCCCAGTACGACATGTATGGCTACCTGAGTTGTTTGTTTTAATTGTTAAATAATATATAACTAGCCAAGTTTTTGATATTGTGTACTTTTCTACTTTTTCTTGGGTTAGTTTCATTTTATACCCCGATATTAAGAAAGAAAATCACGACCCTTTTGTCCCATAAGGACCATATACAATTATTGTTTTCATTTCCCTTCTCAAACAATAAGTTGTACCCTTGGTCATTAATGTATAGTTCTGAAAGTTCTCAAGAGTAATTGTGTAAGGCATACATAAGCTTCCATTTACTGTAATTTAATTGTTCAATTTCAGCAACCATTCCTAAACTTTTCTATTTTTATCACTAATATCTCCAAACTTTAATATGTCCCAATAAAATTTCCCAAGTTTGGTTTCTTTCCATTGAAATCATTACTCCATTTTTTAGACAGTTTTTCAGATAGAAGATGGTAGGGATTTCACATGTCGTCGCATTAAGCTATATGTCCAAAAATAAAAATCACTTCATTTTCCCATAGTTGTGCGGGAGAAGTGCCTTTATCGTTAACTTGAGTGGAGTCCAATTTAATCATTCCTTAGCGGGATACAGAGATAGATTTTAATAGGAAAAAATTGTATTTGTAGGATTTTATTGGGACAAATTAAAGTTTGAGGATATCAGTGTTATAAATGGAAAAGATTAGGGACGGTTAGTGAATATGACCCTATTATAATCTATCAGGTATTTCTTTTAACTTTGCTTAATTTGATATTGGGGTTACTTTACTAACCAAAGAAGAAATATCGGGAAAATCTTATAGTAATTTATTTCGGTGCTTGCTTTCTACATGGCAAGCATGATTTTTTTTTTTTTGTTCAAAAATATCCAATTTTTAATTTTTGATTGCAATGAGATTATTTATGTTCCCATCAACGTCTTGCTTAATATTTGATGCAATTGTTGAATCTCCAATTGAAGAATGCAAAAGTCTCCACTTCTAAAGTAAAGTTGCATTGCTCTGCTGCCTTTAAACTTGGGTCATTCGGCTATTGTTTTATGATCTACCATACCAGATATTCTTCATCTATCCTCTAAAACGTTCCATAGTAACCTTGTTAAAACAAAACTTGAAGTTTGATATTTTTGCACATTGATAATTATTTATCAAACTAAAATCAATTGATTGATTGAATATAAGCATTGAGGTGCTTAAGCTTTGAAATTATGTGGTCCACTGTGACTAAACAATTTGGTCCATTGGAATATTGTGCGTAGCCTATAGAACAAAGATTTGGTCTCTCTCTTGTCTCTTATTGTACTAATCAATTGGAATAACAATTATCCTCCCCAATAGTTACCCATTCGATTCCAAGACTTTCAGTACGCAGTTTTGAAAAAATGAACCATGAAGCCAATGGTCCATTTAACGACTGAAATGAGTTTTTAGCATATATTTTGTGCAGTTGGTCCATGAAACACAAGGCCCCTCTTCCTTCAAAATGACTTTTGTCAAGCTTGCCACTTCTAGACATTTTTTTTATAGGTAAATAGGTAGGTAGAGGAACAGAATAATTATCTGAAAAAATGGCTGTAGAAATATGGGTTGCTTTTCCTCGAAGGTCGTTTCTATGGAATAGTTCACATACATGTGCAAAGACATGTAGATGTGCACGTATTGTTGTGGATACAGATATGTAAATTTACTTCCACATATATGTTTATGATGGTAAAATGCATAAATGTAAAATGCACATGCATGAAAGGACAAATAAATGTACATGATACCAGACCAGATGCATAAATTGCATTTGGCATAGGACACTTACATTTGTACTTTAGTGCGTGACTGACTTATTAGATTATTTAATCTTCCAGGGGATTTCTAGTATATTTATCTACTTGGTTTACTGTAGCTCCATTATTTATCCAAATGTTTCGTCAATTCCTTTTGGTTTTTTATTTCTTTCTTCGGCAAGATAATGACTTTTATGTTGAAAAAGTATTTGTGAAATTTGATTAAGCATTGATCGTTATATCTGCTAATGGCTTCTATTATGTCTCCACTTGTAGATTTCTGAGCGCTTTGATGCAAGTTCAATTGCAGATGTTGATGATGCTCATCTTGAATATTTCATTAAGAAGGTATGCCTCTCAACTCTTAAGTAGTTTGTTTTAGTTTTGTGAATGTTTTCTTCAATTGAGAAGATATTGTATTAATGTCAAAAAATGATAAAAAGAAATATTTTTAAAACAATTATATTTATATCCCATCTTTTTAGATTTGTCTGTTGTCTTTTTGCATTGATATTTATTGTAACCAAAATGGATGTGTGTTGAACCTCTCAAATTCCTAATATGGCATATCGTATCAGACGATAAAATTTGGTAGTGTGACTGGAAACTGCACCATTTGGATTTCTTTTCGTTGATGGAAATTAGTAGTTCTCATGAGAATGAGAAAGACAACTTATTAAATGATGAGAGGGAGTAGAGGATTTCAAAAAGGAGATCCCTAAATCATCTTGCCAAATGATTTTCCTTGTAATATCTTGTAAAAAAATATACAATAATGTTAATAATAATAATAATAATTAATAAACAAATAATTAAAGTGTAATACTAATTAATAAGCAAACAAATAATTAAGTGTAATGCTAATTAATAAACAAACAAATAATTAAAGTGTAGTGTATAAATTATTAGAGTAGGTACAATAATAATAATAATAATAATAATAAAGCAAGCAATTAATTTAAAGTGTAATAATTAAAATGATGATAATAATTACTAACAAAAAAAAAGGGGGCTAACTAACAAATTAATTAAAAATCTAATTGAAAAATTGATTGAATTATTGGTTTATGAATTATTAGATGAATTATTAAACTAATTGTGCATTTGAATTATTAGTGGATATATTATTATTAGAGAGATTATAAGTTGGTATTATTATAATTAAAGAAGAATAAGAGAGAGAGAGAGGGAACGAGAAAACAAAGGAGGAGAGAAAAGAGACAGTATTGATTTTGGCCGATCTACTGTCAACCGTCCTGCGCTTGTAAGGGAGAACCGGTGATCGACTACAAGTCGACCGTTACCGGAATTGCCAAGGCCACCGTACGGCAATGCATGCGCCGTCCAAATTAGAGGCAATGTGATTTTCGACCACTTTTTGGTTTTATTTTTCGGCAATTTTGATATTTTTGAGATTCTATCATTATAAGCTTCGATTTGATATATCATTTATAATTTTTTGACGAGTTTTTAAAAAATATATATTAATTAAAATTTAAAATAATATATAATAAATAATTAATTTAAAATAATATTTATAAGTAATTAATTAAATATATATATTTAGTTAAATTTATGAAGTTGTATATATTTAGAAAAATACAATTTTAATTGGATGATTAATAAATTATATCTAAAAGAAAATAAACAAAAAAATAAACAATTAATAATCAAAATTATAATAAATAATTTAATTTAATTTAATTATTATAAAATTTAAATATTAAACTAAAATTAATTAGTTATTTAATGAATTGGGTTAAAATTTTTATTTACTAGTTAGTTATTTATTTAGAATTATTTATTTTACTAAATGATTTAAATAAATTAATCACTAATTTAAAAAAAAATTAATTATAGTTATTATTTATCTATTTATAGAATTAATTAATAGTGTTTATATGTATATATATGGAATTGGTTAACTAATTTATGAATAAATGTATTATTATTATTGTTATTAAATAATGGGTTTATTAATTAATTAATTTATCTATTCAAATTAACTAATAATGATTATTACTAATATTAATATCAAACTATTATTAATATAGTGATTATTATTATTATAAATGATAGTTTGAAATAAAGGTAATTGAATTACTTATTAATTAATTTATAAATTTATTTATTAAAAGAAGTTAATTAGTTATAATTATTAATAAATAATGATTAAACTAATTGGTTAATATATTGTGTTTCAAAATTTTAAAATTTATTTACTTAATTAAAATTTGTATTGTTATAATCAGAATAAGCAAGTTGTTGTTGTTGTTGTTAAACTCAATGTAAACTATTATAGTTGAATTAAAGATAATTAAGTAATTGTTTCATAATAAGAATTAATCAAATAATATTAACATCTAAGTAAATATTATTATTATCACTATTGTTGTTATTATTAGTGTCGTTATTATTAATATTTTAAAGTATAATAAAATAAAAAAATTAAGTAAATATCTTATTTTAATAAATTATTCTTTATAGTATAGTGTTATTAATATTATTAATATAAGCTTATTTTGAAAAGTAAGTTAAATAAATTTTAAATATATATATATATTAATTTATTTTAATTGAAAACAAATATAAGATTATATTTTTTTTAAAATGCCAAAGACTAAATAAATGTTATTTAAACGCAATCGAATGAGTTAGTTAATAATGTAAATAATATCATTTTTACTATTAAACTATCAAAATAAATGAACTAAATTAATATAATTTAATTGTATATTGAAATATTATAAATATTTAGTAAATTTTGACACCCAAAATTATGAGTCGTTGAAAGCATTAATGGATAACTAGATCGGAATTTGGCTGGATAATTGAGATAACTCTCACTAGAGTATTTTTTTTTCTTTTGGAATTTTGAAAAAGATCAAATTACGCTGAAACTTCACCGAAATTTCATTAGAATTTAAGGACTGTTTTCACATATTCTTTCCATTGCATACATCCATAGTAGCTGATAAATTTAGGTTATATTTTAAACTATTATCATAAGAGCGAATCTAGCTGCAATCATAAAATACGGAAGAGATCATGTTGGCTAAAGAAGTATAGCCTTTGATTCAGGTGAGTGGATAAATATGTAACATTGTATTTCAAAAAGTATTATATATATATATATATATATATGATTTTAAGGGAAAGAATTTATAAAATTCAAAATGATGATTTATTTTTCAATGTTGCTTATTTTCTTATAAATTGAGAACAAATAATGATAGTTAAATTTTTCATATATGTGACTGATTAATTATATTGTAAATGGATAAATGATTATATATACTCTTGTTATAATCTTGTATGATCACACATTGATGACGGGTGCTTATAAAATTAAAAATATTATTCTTTAGGAACAGCGCTTAGCATACATATAGTTTGTGGTGTGTATATTGAGTGGTTATCCCTTTGGGGGGTTTGCTTTGCACATGTGTATTGATAATTATTGCTCCTTAGACTGTGAAGTAAGTCATCATACACCTTTGGATTGCGAGGGATCTATAGGAAATTATATTTGAGTATATACAAATGATATTTGAACTGAATTATTCGTATTATTCTGAAAATTAAAAATGTTTGAAAGCTATGTTTGAGATCTCAGGTATTATTTATCTAGCTAATTAATGATGATATATGTAAATATTTATATATATTATTTAAAACTTATTTGTTGTCTCTTGTTACATATTTATTTATTCACTGAGTAGTTGGACCACCCCTTTAATATATTAACATTTTCAAATATTGGAGAATATTTCGATAGAATTCCTCTCCTTTTTATTTTATCAGCGTATAAAAGAGGTTGGACCAATATATTAGTATTTGTCATTTGTTTTCCCTAAATGATTATTTATGTTATTGTGATGAATAATATTAAAGATGTACTTAAAGATAATAATATTATTAGGTGATCATGTAATTGTCATGCATCTATAGACATGTGTATTTGAAGGATACTAAGTATCTGGAATTATGAATTATGATTATATACTAAGTTATTATGGTTCTTCTCAAGATTCTAGAGGGATAATGTCAGATTACAAATTAAGTCAACCCCTAGTAATATGAGAGTAGGGTGTGACATTTTATGGTATCAGAGCATAAGTTACAGATTTTGTATACTTTCATATGATGACCTATGAGAATCTAAGTGTTGGTAACTAGGGATAAGAGACTCATTCCAAATTTATAGTGTACAAGTTAAATTGCATTTACATATCATTCATTCATATTGGCATCATAGTCGTACATAGTCAAAAGTACTTAAAATTTTATAAACACTTTGCCCAAGAAGTAGAGGAATTTGTCAATGAACCAGTATATATATACGTTGTCATTTATGAATATGCTATTTATAGGAATGTCACGTAGTTGACCTATGTTATATACTTATTTTTGTGGAACTATACCTTTATAAGAATAAGTTAGCAAAGGCCATGATAGTACCTGTGGTTGTAGGAATTGAGTTGTTAGATTGGTAAATGTTGGCCAACCTCGTAGGAAACCTCGTAATCTTAATCGGTTTTTAGTCGAGATGCTCATGTTCTTATTGATTTAGGTTTCACATGTTCATTTATATCTCATGCATTTGCTATTCATGTATATGAGAACTTAAGTTCTTTAGATAATGGGTTAGAGTGAGCTTTCCAGTTGGGACTTCCATGGATTGTGAATATGTATATAAGGATTCAGCAGTCAAGTTAGGCGATTTTGAGCTGTTGGCAGACCTTATATCATTACCCATGCAGGAGTTTGATGTTATTTTAGGAATAGATTGGCTATCTCGCCACTATACCACTATTGATTGTTATGAGAAGAAAGTGATTTTTAGTCTGCCTAGAAATCCTAATCTTATATTCTATGGTGAGTGGAAGTTTATTCCATCTTATATAATTTCTATTATGACTGCCAAGAAATTGCTTAAGAAAGGTTGCTAAGCATATTTAGCACATGTGATTGATTATAGACGACTAAATCAGGTCACTATTTTAGAATAAATATCCTTTGCTCCTATTAAAGATCTTTTCTATCAACTTTAAGCTGCTAAAGTCTTTTCTATGATAGATTTGTGATCAAGGTATTATCAGTTAAAAATTAAAGAGTTGGATGTGTAAGACAACCTTTAGCACTATAGGCATTATGAATTTTTAGTGATACCATTCGGATTAACAAATGCTCCAGCCACTTTATGGATCTTATGAACATGTTGTTTCATCCTTATAAGAATAAGTTTATAATTATATTTATTGATGATATTCTATTGTATGTTTGAAGCAGAGACGAGCATGAAAAACACTTAAGAATTGTATAATAGACCTTGAAGAATTAGCAGTTGTATGTTAAGCTCAATAAATGTAAGTTTTGGTTGGATAAAGTAGTATTCTTTGGTCATGTTATATCAACAGAGGGATTTTAGGTTGATTAAAAAAAATAGAGACAATGATAAACTAGGAATCGCCAACTAATCCTATGGAAGTGAGGAGTTTCTTAGGTTTGACAAGGTATTATCATCATTTTGTATAGGACTTCTCCATAATTGCATCACCTTTGACAAAACTGATAAGGAAGAATGTAAGTTTAACTGAATTGAGGAGTGTTACCAGAGCTTTGGAAAAACTAAAAGCTTACTTGATTTCTGCTCTTGTTCTTACTTTTTCTTCAGGCAATGGTGGTTTTATGGTGTATAGTGATGCTTCACTGGTTTGGGGTGTGTCTTGATATAGTATGAGAAGGTGATAGCTTATGCATTTAAACAGCTTTGACCTCATGAGTTGAATTGTCCTACTTATGATCTGGAAATTACTGCAGTGGCTTTTGGTTTAAAATTTTTGCAGGCATTATCTCTATGGAGAAAACTATCAGATATTCACATACTGCAAGAGTTTGAAGTATTGTCTTTCTAAGAACGAGTTGAACTTGAGACAGAGGCGATGGATTGAGTTGTTGAAGGATTATGATTGCACTATTGAGTATCACCATGAGAAGGCTAATATAGTAGCTAATGCTCTAAGTCAGAAATATCATGGTGGCCTTTTCCATATAAATAGTACAGCTTCCATTGTTATTGGATAGATAATTCTTGTGAGTAGATTTGATGATGAATGATTTTGGAGCATTATTAGCAACTTTCCAAGTTAGACCAATCTTAGTAGAAAGAATTAGAGAAACCCAAGTTCTAGATGGGGAAATGAGGAAGATCATTGATGGTATGAGAGCAAGTACTCATACAGACTATTCTATTTATAATATATATATCCGGTATATGTAAAATATGCATATACTGTCATATCCGTGATTTTGGTAACATTAAATAAGTATATGGAGGTATAAAAGTTATATATACCCAATGTATACCTAGTGTATTTAATATATATATATATTATATTAATTATATACATGTTGAATGTATATATTACATACTTGATATATTTAATACACATATAAGGTATATTTTATGTATATATAGAATCCACATTATTTGTGCATATGGGTATTTATATATAATAAATATACAATACATAAATATATACATAATGGTATATATAAAATATAAGTAACATAAATATACAAATAAAATATACCACATATATATTTATAAAGTATACATTTGTGGTGGAAAAGGTGGTGGTGATGATGATGATGATGATAATGATGATGATAATAGTAATAATAGTAGTAGTAATAATAATAATAATAATAATAATAATAATAATAATAATAAAAAGAAGAAAAAAAAAGTCAAAGGAAGAAGGAAATTTGTGGTGGGTATTTAAAGTAACTTAAATAATTAATTAATTAATTAGTAAAATAATTAATATATACATAATTATGGATGGTAAGAAGAGAGAAAATAGTAAAAAGGACCTCATCTTCTTCTTTGGTTTTCCATGGCCGAGAGAGAGAGAGAGATAGAGAAAGAGAGAGTTGTTCCTAAATACATCAAATTTCACCAAAATTCTTAAGATTTCAAATGGGTTTTGAAGAAAGATTAAAGTATCAAGTAAGTTCCCTTTCCTTAAAGCTTAAATTTCTTAGTTGTATGATTATGTTTGAGATGGTTAGAGAGAGAAAGAAGTGGTTTAAATCTAAAATTGATATAAATGAAGTTAAAGTGATGAATAATTGATGAGTAGATGGTGATTTATTAGTTAGTTGGTTGAAATGAATATAATGGATGAGTTTAGGGTTATAGAAGATTATGGGCAATTAGGGTTTCATCTAAGGATAGTTCTAATTGTTGAAATGAAATGAATTAATGTTTTTTTAATGTAAATACTAAGAATTTATGGTTTAAAATGTGATGTGAGTAAGTTTTGGGAAGGTTATTATTTATAGCCATATTATGTAAAATTAGGGTTTTTGGAAATGGTGTTTGGTATACAGTGGATTGTAATATGAATTTAAATAAGTAATGCAATTAATGTTGGATTATAAGTGTGTAGGCTATATTGAAAGAAGTGGAGGAGTATATAATTTTATCAAGTTAAGGCTTGAAAAGGGAAAACAAGGTTAGTACATGCTATTATAATCATTATTATGAGAGCAATAATATAGTTGGCATAACACATTATGAATTGGAGAATGTGTTATGTTACTTACATTATTTTGAGTTAATAAAGGGAATGTGTATTGTATAAGAAAAAGAGTGTTTAATGCATATGATGTGAATAATCGGCCATTGTTGAACGGTTATTAAGGTGTTATATGCAAAAGTTTATGAAATGCTTGATTTGTATTGATTATGGCATGATAAGCTATTGAAAATAGCTACATTTGATGTTGTGTAAAATGTGTAAAGTGCAAGTTGTGTACTAAAATGTGAAAGTGAGCCACATTTGCATTATTTATGATGATGGTTTGTGAAAACCATGATATGAGTTGAGATGTGAAAATATGTTGAAAGATGAATGTGTATTGTGTGTACCTTATACATTATCTAGTTGCCAGAAGATTGTGCTTGGATGTTGGCAATGCCACACTCTATGGATGAGATACTGAGTGTTACAAATAATAGCTACATCCACTAGCAAGATGAGATAGACCAAGGCAACGAGCCTAGGACTAGATAATTAGATAATTATATAATAAGGTTGGGCCCAATGTATAAGGTTGTTTATGTTTTAAAGAAAAGTAAAATTAATTTGTGTATTACTTAAATATGGTGCATGTTGTAATTATAAAGCTATTATGTCAATGCTATATTATATATGTACCACTAATACATATGGCTTAACGCGGTTGTGTGAATCGCGCAGGTAACAAAAGTGCATATCAGAGTGAACCTGTGTGTGATTGAGACTTAAAATTGTAGGTTACACGAGACCAACTTAGAGGATTATACATTCATGTATAAATATGTGTATAATGTAATATGGATTTTGTATAGTAAAGATACTATATGTATATATGAACAATTTGATAAGTATTGTTACTTAAAACATTAATTTTAAAATGTACATTGGTTAAGTTTATGTTTTTTCTATAATATTTATAAAGTGATAAATAATTGGAAAGTTTTGAAAAGTTTGGGAAAAAATGCTGGAGATTATATATGTATATTTTGAGAGTGTGATTTTCTTATGCAGGTTGTGATAATTGAATTAGGATTTACTAAAATTACAGACAAAACTCTGGCGAACTTTTTTCAAAAATTTTCTTTGTAAATCCGTATTTTTAACAATTTAGTACCTAAGTATTTATTCTTCATTAATAGATTCTCATTAATAGAAATTTGTAGTAATTTAAACAAGAATTTTTATTATGGATTTATTGTGGCACTTTTACATTATGTATACGTATTTTGCGTATACGAAATATATATACTATAAGTATATAGGGTATAAGGATGTTACATATACAGTACTAGAATATCACAGTTCAATCTTACCAAAAATTTGCATAATTTAAATTGTATCTTAATACATAAATAGAAATATTTATTAGTAATTTAAATTTTAAAAATACCAAATTTAATGAAAAATCTCTAAAAAAATTCGCCAGTATTTTGTCTATAATACGGATATTCCCAAAAATAACAATTGTTACAACCTGCAAGAAAATACACTCTCAAATATTTTCAACCATTTCATACTTTCAAAAACCCCTCCACTTCTCTAAAATATTCACATGCACATATATACATATACATATCCATAAATCCCAAAATCAAACCAAACTTTAATAATTTACATCAATTTCATATTTACAAACTTAATGTACATAATTAAAAAATAAGTTTCTAAAATAAAATCATTAAATGTTTGCAACTGGTCTTGGTCCGTGGCAGCAAAACAAAGCACCAAAATAAGCAAAAAATTCTACTCCTACACAGGTCCCACAGGGCTCTCTGTATTAACCCTGTCACATGCGCGATAAACAAATCGTGCTAAGAAAAGTGCCTAGTGATACATATTTTAATATAAATAAGAGTAAGAATGATGCAAAAATACATTTCTTTTTAAGTTTATGAAGTGGCATACATTATCATGTATTAATAAAACACTTATCAATTTTGATCCATCACATTACACATTCACACACATTGGGCCCAAATGAACATACATAATATTTAAGTTCAAGAGATATTGCTTCGGACCAAAATTTGACACCCAATGCCTGTTCCGAGGGAAAATAATATTGACTCCCAGTGTCTGACCCAAAAATAAATAACATGTGTATCATATACACCAAATACGATACTCTGGAAATTAATATTACATAAATTTGACACATAACACACATAATTTCATATTTTTCTTATATTTTGGCAATTATGCTAATTTTTATTCTGTTTGCATTTTACCATCTTTTCTCCTTATTTCCATACATTTTCCATCATTTTCATTAATTTACTTGTCACATCCTCAATATGGCCAAATTATGCCTGTATTTGGCATAATTACACATATTTCACAAACACATTATTAAATCCTTTTAGCCATCTTAAAGTAGCTCACTCAATCACACATCATACATTTCATAACATAAACATATATCTATGCTCTTTTCATGTGCATTTATATACCAAAGTAGCATAGCCATCACTTTCACAAATAATGCAACATGCCATTCAAGTGCATATAAACACATTTCAATCAAAGTATGTACTAACTTCTTAACACAAACACTTTCAAGCCAAATGCTCACTTTCCCACCAATTCTTCAATGTGTCCTTCACTACTAAGTTGATGGAAATCCTATCTACATAACACCTGTACCAAATGTGAATGTATAACATATATTAAAATCACATTTTAAGGTGTTAAGGCTATAAAACATCAATTAAAACATAACCCTTCAATTTTCCCTTTTCTTTTCCCTAATGAACTTTAACATTGAAACTACAATTCAACCAATTCCAAATTGAGTTTTAAGCTTAAATACATCTATAAAATTATATTTTAATACACTTTAAGTAATAAAACTCAATTTACAAATATTACATCCAAAATCCTAAAATGTGCCCTAACTCACTTCAACTTTGGAACTTTCTTCTAACTAACTCTAAATAGTAATCTAAGTTCATTTTCATCATTAAAGTGATATTAGAACATGATTTAACTGATAAAATCAAATGAACAAGTATTCTTCCACAAAACCTTTTCCAAAATCCTAATTTACAAACTTTTTCTTCCAAACCCTAAACAAACCTAAACTTTTCTTTAATCTAACCTTAAAATCATTTCTTTTACATCAAACTAACATCTTACAAACCCATTTAAAAAATTAAAATAACCTCCATTAAAAGCCATAATTTTACATATTCATAAATATTACAGAACCTTAAAAATTCAAGTAAAAAACTTGTTGAAAAATCACCAAAAATCACTTCAATTCTTTAAAATTTTTCAAAATCTTAGTGTTTGGATAAAGAGAAATCCTTCTTTGTCTAACAATGGTGGCTGGCCATAGAGGAGAAGAAGAAGAAGAAGAAGAAGAAGAAAAGTTTAATAATAAAACTTTTTTCTTTAATTTTCCTAGCCATATATATATTATTTTAATATTTTAATTAATTAATTTAATTATTTTAAAATATCAATTTTCATCTTCCACTCATAAATGATTTATTTTTGAATTTTTTTAACATTTTTCACATTTTATTATTCACATATTGACTTTTATATGTCATATATTTTTCATATATATTTAATATATACAATTTATTCTTCTCACTTCTAAACTTTTATATCTCCTTCAAATTATTCATTTTAGTTTAATTTTATTTTATTTTATTTTAGCAAATTTTGTGGATGTTACAACTCTCTCCTCTTAAAAGAATTTCATCCTCGAAATTAATTGATATCAGCTTTGGAAAATTTGAGGATAATGTACTCTCACATGTCGCCTCCTCAGTGGAATGGTTCCACCAAAGAACTTTCACTAATGGCACTTTATTGTTTCTTAATTCTTTTACTTCTCATGCAAAAATTGCCACTGGTTCCTCTTAGTAGGTTAGATCTGGATTCACCTCGATAGACTCCACTAATAAAACATGAGATAGATCTGATCTATACCTTCAAAGTATAGAGACATGGAATATATTATGCATCCGATCTAACTCGGACAACATAGCCAATCTACAGGCCACTGGTCCTACTCTCTCCAATACCTCATACGGCTCAATGAATTGAGGACTCAACTTCTCTTTATTACTAAATCTCATGATCCTGTTCCACGGAGATATCTTTAAGAATACCTTAACTCTCACACTAAACTCTATATCTTTTCTCTTTAAATATGAGTAGGATTTCTGCCAATCCAAAACTGCTTTTAATCTATCTCGAATTACTTTAACTTTTCCTCTGTTTTCTTGATTAAATCAGGACCTACTAACTTGCCTTCTCCAACTTCATCTTAAAACAACGGTGTCTTGCATTTCCTGCCATACATGGCCTCATAAGGAGTTATCCCAATGCTGGACTGGAAATTATTGTTGTATGCAAACTCAACTAAAGGCAAATGCCTATCCCAGCTTCCAGTAAACTCTATAATACAGCTCCTCAACATGTCTTTCAGGACCTGAATCAATCCCTCTAATTGTCCATCTATTTGCGGATGGAAAGTAGTACTAAAATACAACCGACTACACAGTGCATCCTGCAAACTCCTTCAGAATCTAGATGTGAATCTAGGATCTCGGTCAGATACTAATAAAACTAGGACTCTATGCAATTTTGCAATCCAGAGAGTAATCCATCCTAACTAGAAGAAAGTGAGCTGACTTCATCAATCTATCCACTATTACCTAGATTGCATCATGCTTCCTCTGGATCAAAGGCAATCCAGCCATAAAATCTAATATATGGTTGTTGCGCTCTAATTAACACTACTACAAAGCGACACTCACAAGTATATGACGTAATTATAGAAATGGTGATTGCCCTAAGGTCGTCTCACAAGGAAGGAATTATTTTGCAATAGTTTGATTTAAACAAAATAAATAAAATTGAGTGTGCGTTGTTGAATTGGTGAATTGTAATTAAAATTTGAAAGTAAAAATGAGTAGTAGTTGTGTAAGATTAATTCAATTTTTAAAATAGTGCCTAGGGTTGTAGATCAATTTAATTAAATTTTGATTCTTAAATTATCCATTAATATAACCTTGTATTTCAATTTGTTCTTTGAGTTTGATTAGTAATTACCAATTCATTAGTTTTCACATTCATGAATTAACAACAACCAGTTGTTTTGAAATTTGAAATTGATAGAACCCTAGAACTTATATTTCTAATTCATTCTTAGGGTGATTAATTACATAGTTCCGATATCGAATTTCACCTCTCGGTCCATCGTTCAATATTAAGTGATCAATAGATGGCCAATCTATTAATCTAACTTTAAGTTCAATGCAATCAACCAAATACAATGTATACTAATGGAATTATCAAATCAAGTTATTTGATCAAATCTACTACAACCTAAGGCATGAGTAATTAGCTCATTATTAATTTAAAACAAATATTCATTTCAATATTCATCAAATCACAATTGTCCATTGAAATATTAATATTCTTAACAAACAACAACAATCAAGAAATGAATTAAAAGAGAGAATATGAAAAACTCCTTTTGAAGATGCTAAGAGTTGAACTAAATGTCTTTCTCCTAGCTTCCACTTTGATGTGATGAAGAACTTCTAAGCCCTCTTCAATCAATGGCTCTCTTCTTGAAAGGTGGAGTGGTAACTCTCTCAAGCTTGCACTCCTCAATCGAGTCTTCTTCAAACCCTACCCTTCTTGAAAGCTTGTTCACTCACTTTAATCCCAAGATTTGTCTTTTTCTCTTGTCAGTGG
This sequence comes from Garcia nutans, assembly GCA_947685225.1. NCBI lineage: Eukaryota > Viridiplantae > Streptophyta > Magnoliopsida > Malpighiales > Euphorbiaceae > Garcia > Garcia nutans. The sequence continues at coordinate 54,909,753 of CANTUV010000007.1, forward strand.
AAGAAATGGAAGATGAAGATGTAGATAATGTGGAAGAGAAATGGTGTCTTCTTCAAAAATAAGAATCGAGATGGAAGAAGATGAAGTGCAGAGAATGTCCTTCCAAAAAAATGTCCCCAACGTGTATATCCATTACCTTTTTAATTCTTTTTAATTTTTTATGACACCAAGCATGTCTTGCAAACTCACAAACTCCTCTTTTTCTGCCTCTTTTTTTTATTATTTAAATCTTCATCCTATAACACCATCCATCTTTTACCCATTTTTATAATTTTTTTAAAGATAATACCTATTGTCCCCCACTTATCCCAAGATTTACACAGAATAATTCAAAGCTATCATATGAGACACGGCCAAGTCATGAGTGACTTGGCCATGTCACTCATTCTTTTTGGGACACAATCAAGCCTTGAGGTCGTCTCCATGGCTGTCCAATATTTCTTCCTTTTTTCCAGGTATGACACAGCCAAGTCACTAGTCATGTTACAGTGGCTTGCCCTTATCTTCTGCTTATGTTCACCTCTGCTATTTGTTTTGCTTCCTTTATTCTTTGGTTTTATCAAGTGGGACACGGCCAAGGCCTTAGCCGTGTCATGTGACTTGGACAATGGCTTGGCCATGTCTCTTGCTAGTATCACTCTCTGACCATTTTCTTGCTACCTTTCTTAAGGGACACAACCAAGGTTGCATTGTCCTGGCCGTGTCTTGCTTGGTTCCTGATCTTCCTTGCCTTTGATGAGAGACATGGCCAAATCATGAGTGACTTGGCCGTGTCACATGTTTTTCTCCAAATTTCATCTATCAGTTGAATTGAATCTCCATTGTTTTGTTCTTCAACCTAAAGAAAACACTTCAAGCAATCTTTAAACACAAATTAACATAAAAATTACCCTAAAAATATATACATAATTAATCAAAACAACTACCCTACACTTAATCCTTTGCTTTTCCCCAAGCAAACACTACAAAAATATTCGGCATTTGCGACGGAAATCTGCGACGGACATATTTCCGTCGCAAATTTGCTACGGATCTGCGACGGATTTGCGACGGAAGGACAAGTCAGAGGAATTTTGAGAAATTGGTCGCAAATCCGTTGCAAATCCATCGCAGATCTGCGACAAAAATCATTCCGTCGCAAATAATCGTCTCAAAAGTTGGCGCGTAAACTTGGCGCGAGAGAGAAAACACTAAAAAAACCAATTTGCAACGGAGATCTGCTACCGTCTATTGCCGTCGCAAATTTCACTATAAAAATATTCGGAATTTTGCGACGAAAATCTGCGACGGACATGTTTCCATCGCAAAGTTGCTACGGATCTGCGACGGATTTGTGACGGAAGGACGAGTCAGAGGAATTTTGAGAAATTGGTTGCAAATCCGTCGCAGATCTGCGACGAAAATCATTCCGTCGCAAATAATCGTCGCAAAAGTTGGTGCGTAAACTTGGCGCGAGAGAGAAAACACTAAAAAAAACCAATTTGTAATGGAGATCTGCTACCGTCTATTGCCGTCGCAAATTTCACTATAAAAATATTCGAAATTTTGCTACGGAAATCTGCGACGGACATGTTTCCGTCGCAAAGTTGCTATGGATCTGCGACAGATTTGTGACGGAAAAATGAGTCATAGGAATTTTGAGAAATTGGTCGCAAATCCATTGCAAATCCGTCGCAGATCTGCGACAAAAATCATTCCGTCGCAAATAATCGTCGCAAAAGTTGGCGCGTAAACTTGGCGCGAGAGAGAAAACACTAAAAAAACCAATTTGCAACGGAGATAAGCTACCGTCTATTGCCGTCGCAAATTTCACTATAAAAATATTCGGAATTTTGCCACGAAAATCTGCGACGAACATGTTTCCGTCGCAAAGTTGCTACGGATCTGCGACGGAAGGACGAGTCAGAGGAATTTTGAGAAATTGGTCGCAAATCCGTTGCAAATTCGTCGCAGATATGCGACGAAAATCATTCCGTCGCAAATAATCGTTGCAACACAACAAAAATATTCGGCATTTGCGACGGATATCTGCGACGGACTTGTTTCCGTCGCAAATTTGCTACGGATCTGCGACGGATTTGCGATGGAAGGACAAGTTAGAGGAATTTTGAGAATTTGCAACCGATTTGCGACGGCTTCCTAAAAATTCCTTCACTGTGTTTATCCGTCGCAAAACCGTTGCAAATTCGTCCCAAATTTGCGACGGAAATTTTTCGTCGCAGATTTTCGTCGCAAATGCCGAATATTTTTGTAGTGATTTTCAAAAAATTTATATTGTTTCTCCAAAGAGGAGTTTTATTGAAATTGCTCATTCATGACTTTGTTTTTTGAAATTACGACACGGTAAAGCTTTTTGATGTATCTGGAGAGCCGGGAGATCCTTGCATCTTGAGCTACACCCCATCTCCTGGTTTCCTGGTCAACTCAGTCAAGTGGAACCACACTAGTGAGTCACTTATTGTATTTTGTTTCTTCATTTGCTTTGCAATTTATTATTTCATGTTTTAGATTACTTGATTTTGGTGAATATTTTAGTTTGTTTACTTTGTTTGAGCCTACATTTTCTTGTTCTGGAATGCTTTAGGATTTAGTTGGTGAGGAAGTGAGAAAAAAGTAGAACGTTTATTTATTTTTGGTGCTTATTTATTAAAATTATTAATTGCTTTCTGTAAGCTAAATTGAGCTGGAGGTTTTAAATTTAAAACTTCTCTTTTACTCTTGAGATTTTTTTTGAATCTTGCGCTTTTCGATTTTGGTTTCATCTTTTGCAGATTTGGTTGTGGCTAGCGCTGGAGAAGATAAGAAGATCTCTTTTTGGAGGAAAATGGGCAAACATGGGGACCATCCCGGTTGCTGCGACTGATAGTGGAGACAACATTGAGGTAATCCTTTTTGAGGTCTATTTTGACATTGATTTTAGAAATATAGTAGAGGATGGAGTACATATATGTTGAAAAATTGATGAGGTAAACGGGGATAAAAAAAATGTTTTTTGGGTTCAGAGTAGGCTTCTAACAATCACAGATGTGTTTTAAAGTGCTATTGTTCGGGAAGGAGGTGCTCTCAATAAACTCATTTGAGCAAAATATAAATCTGGTTTCTGTTTAAAATCAGTAATTTTTTAAAAAATCAGTGAATAATGTGCGTGAGCCACCTCATAGTACTGAAACTTACTTGAATCTGTATTCCTTAAGTTAAATCCAAAAATATTTATGACCTTCAATCCCTATATTGGTGGGATGTAGATTTAGTAAAGAACTTTATTTTGTTATCTTAAAAACCGTGAATGAAGACACAATGGAGTAGTTCACGATTTACAATTGTTGTTGTGTGCTTCAAGTATCAGAGATGTATCAGAGATTTGACCTACTTGACACTGGAATAAGGAATAACATGTGCTTAAATCAACGAAAGCCTTCAACTCATTGATGATTTTTGCTGTAGTAAAAAATGATCCACTTCTATTGCTCCCCATATCAAGGCTGGTGTTTCTTTTTTGTTGTTAAATCACTTTTTATATTTTTTTCTTATGTTTCCAAACAATGTTTATTGGTTTTTCCTGGCTGTCACCCTTGTTTCATGCTATTGAGAGAGCAGGATTTCCTTATCAAATGCATTAACTTATTGCTTGGTTTCTTAATTTGCAGGAATCTATATTAGCTATTAGCTTTAGTAGCAAGGGATCCAGATACATATGCTCTGGGGGAAGTGGTCAAGTTGTAAGAATATGGGACCTACAGAGGAAGTGCTGTATTAAATGGCTGAAAGGTCATACAAGTACAATCACTGGTGTTTTATACAATTGCAAAGATGAGCATTTGGCTTCCATAAGTCTAAATGGGGATCTTATTCTTCACAACCTTGCATCTGGCGCAAAGGCAGTAGAACTCAAGGACCCTAATGAACAGGTGGTTTAGTTCTTGAATTTCCATGATGCAAATCTGGTGCTTGCGGTTTAGAGTTTCTGGATTCCAAGCTAATTATTCATTTGGTGGATTTAAGACCAGGTACTGCGGGTGCTTAACTATTCACGAATTAGCCGGCACCTTTTGGTGACAGCAGGTGATGATGGATCTGTACATTTCTGGGATACAACTGGTCGCAGCCAAAGGTTCTTATGCTATACTACAATATGTCGTGAAAGTCATAAATACCTAATATGGTTGAATAAGTTTGATGCTTGATTTAAAGCTTCACATCTAATTAACTTGCATCTTCTTAGGGATACTTTGATCTCTAGGCATAAGCCCTGAACATTTCATGGGAAAGTTACTTTAGTGTCATGTTGTCATCACTATTGGAATGCAGCATAATTAGAAATGAGTGGCAGATTGCGAGTGTATAAATGTAGCAGTAAGAAAAAGGAATATTTACCTTTGGTTGGCGTCTAATTCTCTGTATTTTTTCAGGAATTTTTGATGCTAAAGATAAATTAGCTGGAAAATATTTTAACTATGCTGTGTATTGGCATTTTCATTTCTCGAGTTCTCACTAAATCATTATTGTTACAAGTCTAGGTAATATAGTTTGCCATGAAGACTACAATTAAGATATGAGTTTTCTAATTTTCTCATAGAGCATAGAGGCGAGGAGACAAAATTGAGTGGATTCATTCATATATTGTTGGAAATAATGATGAAGATATGTGGAGAAGACTTGCCTTGCGTAGCTTATCTTAACTTAACTGATATACGAGTAACTTTTTTGCATCTTCTGGAATTCTTACTCCAATATATAATGTTGAGTCGGTCAATGTTTGTTGTATTCAAGTCAGCTTTCAGGGCATTCTCATGCTGTCTAATACCAATCATGTTGACTTGCAACATTGAAGTTCTCTGGTTCTTTTTTCTCTTTGGCATGTACCATTATGCTGGTTGTATATATATATTGCATGTATTCAGTGCCATGTTTAGCAGAATAATATTTTCTATGCTTGTCTTTCTTTTTCTCCTGCTACAGGCTGTTCGAAATAATGCCCTTCTTGTTGTTCCAGCTCTCCTCTATGCTATTAATAATTATTTAAAGTTTATTATGCAAGTACTACACTTCATATATAAGTTGACAGGCATTTTTTTCACATGATATTATGCAATTCACTTCCTTTGAAAAGATCCGAATGATTATATTTCCTTTCTGTTGAACCAAAATTTTGAAGCTGTTATCAGTCACTGTTATTTTTTATTTTTTGGCAGTTCATACTTGTAATTATACCACTTTTCTGCTGCAGCTATACTTTAATCCGGCAACAGTGAAGGTGCTGAGCAATCTGAAGTAACTTACTACACATATATATGGAGTAGTCTGAATCTTGAATTTTTCTATGATGGACCTACTTTATTTCATAATGAGTAAAATGCTTTCAATGATATCTAATATTTTATGATAAATTTTCCATTGCATCATGGTTTTTAGTTTTGAGTCTATCAATCCTATTTATTTTAATTTTCAAATAACTGTTTATACAGAAGCTAACTCTAGCGTAATTTGCTTTGTCTGGAATTTTGTTTTGCAGCCTGGAGGCAATCCTGGAACCAGTAATCATAGGGTATTGAAATTCTTTCTTGGCTTTTTTTTTTTTTTTGCAGTTCCTACTCTTGATACTTGACACTCAAACAAGGGTACTTTCCTTGGACACTTCAATTTAGACCAAATCTTGGATAAGTGTCCATTTCAGACACATATAACAAAACTTGGTTCGTGTGTGAACCATAGTGAATGTGATACAAGCATGTTTAAATCTTGTATTTGTTTACCGAGTTAAATAATCTCATTGAATAATCTATGCTCGCAGTATTGACAAATTGACTCATCATGTAAATGGCATTTCTCAAATGCATTTGATATAAGATACAGAGTCAGTTTTCAAAAATGTATATTGATGCATAATCAGTAATAAAATAAAATAAAATTTCTATTTCTTTTGGTTGCAGGCAACGGCGCCAGCGATTCAGACAATAGTTGATGTGAATAAATTTGCAAAGTCAATGCAAAGAGAGCTGGAAAACCTGCACCCGACGACAAACAACTTGTGTATATACAAAATTCCTGAGCAGCTACACGAGTTGAATGAAAAAGCCTACACACCACGGTTAGTATTACTTTGTTAACGTGTATCATATTATTCTTTTCATTTACTCTTTTTAATATTATTTGCAGGTTAATAATGATGGTGCAAGTCATGATTCAATGGAAAATGATAATTGAAGATCTATATTGTTATTTTCAAGATAGATTATTTATAGTAGTGTTCTTAACACTTGTATAGTTAAATTGTAAAATATTTTATTCTATTGAAGATTAATAAAAGAATTATTTTTATCAATGTAATTAGTGTTTTTTTAGATTGTGTTTAAATGTTCCAAATGTATTTATAAAGTTCTCATAAAATTAATTGATAATACAAATAGTTCCAATAAAAATCAATATTAAATTACTACGGATTTGCTACGAATCTGCGACGGATATTTGAAATCTATGACGGAATCTGCGATAGATACTGCGACAACAATCTGCGACGGAATATGTGACGGCAATCTGCGAAGGAATCTGCAACGAATTTGCGACGAAAATCTATGACGGAATCTGCGACGAAAATCTGCGACGGAATCTGCGACGGCTGCCCTTTACCCGCGAAAATTTAAGCGCGAGATTTGCAACCGCCGAGTGGTTGCAAATACGTCGCAATCTGCGACGGCCTGTCACAAATTGAAAATTGCGACGCCTTTTTTATTAACGGATCGTATCCGTCGCAGATCGGTCGCAGATCGGTCGCAAAACTTGATTTGCGACGGATTTGCGACGGATTCTGTCCGTCGCAGATAGCGTGTTTTTTTGTAGTGAAAGTTAAAATTAAAACAAACTAAACAAGAAAATTTAGTCAAGTTCAAGAGTTATAAGGATGTATCAAGACTTTCAATTTCTTAAATCCGCAATCAATATCAAATAAAAAAAACCAATACTCATGTAATTTAGTGGTTCTCCATGCATAACCAATATTGTCACTCCCTCACCGACTCTTTCAAGTGTTTAATAAGGTAGTGTTTACACTCATAACATTCAATGAAAGATTATCACCATAAGCTTTCTTATCTATCAAACTTCCACCACTAAATTCCAATCAATCATCAATTATAAGGTCTTTCATTTGGTTGTAATGGGGCTGAGGTAAGGACATAACATTTGGGAGTGTGAGTTTATTCACTAAGTTCAAGAGCACTTCAAGAGTGAAGTAAGCAACGTAATACGATCGACAATCCCAACGTACCTCCCAGTCACTTAGCACTAGACATTAAAGAACTTTTAAGGAACTCCACTTATTAAATTTTTAAAAATCATTCCCAAACTCATTTCAACCCTTCCAAAAAGAACAATAACTTATATTATTTTGATACCATTTTTTACTATTTTTTTATTATTTTTCTAGTAAATTATGGTTTGCAACTAAAGAACACAATAGTTTGCAATCTTAAACCCACTAAATTTAACCCCAAACTTATTTAACACAACACTCAATCATTAATGCTCTTCAAATACTCTTGACTTAATGAAAGGGTAAGAGATAAAATAGCATGGTTCAAGTTCATTAGTATTGTGAAAAAGAAAGAAAATGAGAAATGAAATAGGCTCAAAATTGGCTTACTAAGGTTGAATATATGGTTGGTCTTTTTAAGCTAAAATGGGTTCACCTAATTGCCTTAATCATTTTGATGTCTAATTAAAATTTTTATATAGTCTTAAAATGTATGTCAAAGCAAGTTCTAGCAATTCATCAATCAAAGATGCCCGCACACAAAAAAGAATATTAAGTTGGCATTCAACTTAAAAGGCTCAATTTCTCACAAGTCTAAAAGGCAATGCAAGGAATATCCACCAAATCAATAATAAGCACCAATTTTATCCAATTCTCCAATTCATGCTTCAAAAATTAAAAGGTCATCTACCAATAAACTTATAACAATTGAACTTAATAATATTCTTCAAAACAATATGTAAAGTAAGGCAAAAAACTTAACACAATGACTAAAACAAAGACTTAAAAACAATAACTAAATTATGAAAAAATAAAAGCTTTGCATTTATGAACAAAAACTTAGCACCCAACACTTTAAGATTGACATTGTCTTCCATGAAAACTAGGATAATTTAAAAGAGTAAGAGTTATGGTACAACCTAATTTTCATCATTTTCTTTGTGAGGCAAGTGCTACCTTTTCATCCACAAAACATTAATTGTTCAAGAATAAAAAGCAATAAATATAAAATAACAAAAAAAATATAGAGTTTTAATAACAAAAGGCGGTAAACAAAAATAGCAACTAAAATATTCAATAACTTAAAATAAGAAAATAAGAAGTGTTCTCAAAAGGTTGAAGCTGATATGATCTATAGTGATGGAGGATGCGACGATGATGCTACTGAAGGATGGAGGCTAAGAATCTTAGTAAGGTTGCTATTGATTTATTCCAGCTGGTGAAGGACTTCAGCATGATTATGATCTACCTTGCTTTCCAATGGTTCTATCCTACTAATAATCTCCTGATTTTTCAAAACCGGAGTATCTTCATCCAAATCGAGTGAATTCTACTCACACTCAATCATTAACGCTCTTCAAATACTCGTGCAACTTGCTTATCTGAAGCTATCACATAAGCCCCTCCCCTTTTTGTAACCATGTGCATCTTCTCAAGAGTAACAAGGTCTAATGAATCACTATCAAAAATTCTAGTCATATGGCAAGTGCTCAGGTCAAAACCATCGACAAGTGCCATAGCTAAAGCGGTCACAAATCCACCTATACAAATTGTGCCCTTTTTTTATTTGCTACAATATCAAAAATATTAGCTAACCAATAGTCGGTACTCACGGGTATAGCATTGCTAGCACAATCTAAGAAAAATAGCTCGCTTAGTTCCACCACACCCGTACTTTCTTTCTGTGCAAAGAACCCACAAGATATAAACCTATGTAAATATCTTAAGGCGGGATTTACTAATTTGGCCATATACATTCCACCCCAGCCTATTACTCCTCATGCAAATTGTTGTCTAAAATGTTTAGGCACACATTTTTTCCCTTCTTGATGGAAACCAAAAATAGCATTCAATTGTTCAATATCAAGAACACATAGTTTTCCAAGCAATTTAAAGTTGAACCTAGTGCAAATCTTCTTTTCATCTCTTTCAACCTTAAGAGAGGATAGAAATTCCATGGTAAGTTCTTGGAATTGCAAAGGTTTAAGGGGAACTAATTTCTCCCATCCAAGGTTTTGAACATATTTAGTAAAATTTTCTCTAATTTAGAGAGCATCAAGGGATTCTTTGCTTATATACTTTGTTAGAAAGAAACCCCTTACTAAAAGAGTCAATCTCTTTGAAGATGATTAAGAGGATGATGAAGGTTGTCTCCTGTTTTATGGGACACCATTTTTGTTCTAGGCATCTTGATTCTTGGTGAAAATTGAAGCTTTGATGGATTTTATTGATTTTTTATTAGAAAATTGAAAGATTTAATGGGTTTAATTGATTTTTTATTAAGAATAATGGAAGATTTACTGGAATTTTGAGGTTTTTAGAGATGGGAATGGAGGATTGAGAGAGAGAGAGTCGAGAGAAAGAAGAAAGAAAAATGGAGGGTAGGTTTTAAAAGTAGGGAAGTAAGTAGAAAGATTAGGTTAAAATTGGATTTTAAAAAGGAGTGACACGGCCAAGCTGGGAATGGCTTGGCTGTGTTTGATTCTTTAGGAGGGACACGGCCAGTGGCTTGGTCGTGTCCCTTAGGTGTGTTCACCACTAGGAAATTTGGCTGTAGGAGAAAGAAATGGGGACACGGGCTGGGTGGCTTGGCCATGTCTGGGTGACACAGCAAAGCCTTATAGCCGTGTCCACACCTGGACTTCCTAGGCTTGCTTGACATGGCCAGTGGCTTGGCCGTGTCAAGTGGCAGTGTCCTTCACTACCATTTTTGCCTATTAATTTTATTTTTTTATTTTTTATTTTTAAAATTTTTTCATTGTGTCACCTAAGTCTAATACATGTAATTTTTCTTCTTAACTTCATCCTGAAACTCCATCAAAAATAAAAATTGATCCAAGCACCCATTCTATTCTCGTTAAACCAAAAATGAAATTTAAATTGCAAAACATGAAAATTTAACTATGAAAAGAAATACAAACCAATGGATTGCCTCCCATTGAGCGCTTCTTTAATGTCGTGTAGGTAGACATTGTTGCATCATTTGTTGATAAACACCAAACTTTCAACAATTTTTACAACATCAATTTCTTCAAAGTAGGGCTTCACCCTTTGTCCATTTACCTTAAATGTCTCGTTGGTTTTCAAATTGAGTAACTTAACAACCCCATATGGGAATGTTTGAATTACTTGAAATGATTCGCTCCAACGGGACTTCAATTTCCTAGGAAACAATTTCATTCTGGAATTAAATAGGGGGACTTTCATTCTCGATTCGAAAGTCCTTCGAAGAATCATCTTGTCATGTATAGCTTTTTTCTTTTCTTTATAGATCCTTGAACTCTCATAGGCTTCATTCCTAAGCTCATCAAGCTCAGAAATTTATAACATTCTTTGCTCCCTTACTCCTTCTAACTCCATATTTGTGGTCTTTATTGCCCAATAAGCCTTACGCTCCAATTCCACCAGTAGGTGACAAGCCTTGCCAAAGATCAACCTATATGGACTCATTTCCAATGGTGTTTTGAAAGCAATCCTATAAGCCTATAATGCTTCTGGGAGTCGGATTGACCAATCCTTTCTTGTTGTGCTCACCGTCTTTTCCAAGATCTCCTTAATTTGCTTGTTGGAGATCTCAGCTTGTCCAGATGTTTGGGGGTGGTATGGAGTTGCCACTTTGTGTCGGATGCCCATCTTGGACATCAACTTCTCAAACCATTTGTTGCAAAAATGACTTCCTCCATCACTCACTATTGCCTTTGGGGTTCCGAACCTGCTCAAAATATTCTCCTTCAAGAATTTAAAAACAACATTAGAATCATTAGTCCTAGTGGGGATAGCCTCAACCCACTTAGACATATAATCCACTGCAAGAAGGATATATTCAAAACTAAAAGACTTGGAAAATGGCCCCATGAAGTCTATTCCCCATACATCAAAAATTTCAACCACAATAAAAATATTGAGAGGCATTTCATTCCTTTTGCTAATGTTCCCTACTCTTTGGCATTTATCACATCTTGTACAAAAATTATAAGAATCCTTAAAAAGAGTAGACCAATACAAATCGCTTTGAAGAACTTTCTCGGCGGTCTTCTTTCTTCCAAAATGCCCTATATAATACATGTTGTTGCAAAATTGCAGCACTTGTTTTTGTTCTTCTTCTAGCACACATCTTCTTATGATTTCATCCCTACAAATTCTAAACAAATATGGCTCATCCCAAAAATAGTACTTACATGTATGTAGGAACCTCTTTTTTCCTGGAAATTCAAATCCTTTCTCACAATACCACAAGAAAGATAGTTAGCAATATCTGCATACCAAGGAGCTTGAGTTAAAGCAAACAATTGTTCATCCAGAAATTTTTCAAAAGCATTTTCACAAGCAATTTTTGCATATTTATCATGAGAGTTCAATCTAGAAAGATGGTCAGCTACTACATTATCACTTCCTTTTCGATCTTTGATTTCAACATCGAATTCTTACAACATCAACACCCACCTAATGAGACTAGGTTTAGCTTGTAGTTTGGTCTATAGGTATTTCAAGGCCGTATGGTCCGAAAATACTATGACTTTAGAACCTATCAAGTAAGATCTAAATTTATCCAGTGCAAATACCACAGCTAATTTTTTTCTTTCAGTGGTTTTGTAATTCACTTGTGCATCATTTAAAGATAAACTTGCATAATAAATTACACACATCAATTTGTTCATTCTTTGGCCCAAAATAGCTCCAATGGCATAATTTGATGCATCACACATGATTTCAAATGGCAAATTCCAATTTGGGGCAACAATTATAGGGGCAGAAGTTAATTTTTTTTTCAAAATTTCAAAAGCTTCTAAGCACTTTCATAAAAAACAAATGGGACATCTTTTCCTAGCAAATGACACAAAGGACGTGAAATTTTTGAAAAATCTTTTATAATCCTCCTATAAAATCCTGCATGTCCCAAAAACTTCTAATCCCCTTAATAGATGTGGGGAGGTAGATTCATGATTAATTCAACCTTAGCCTTGTCTACCACAATCCCCTTGTGGGAAACAATATGACCCAAAACAATCCCATGATCAACCATAAAGTGACTCTTTTCCTAACTCAAGGTAAGATTACATTCAATACATCTTTCAAGCACAAGAGTCAACTTTTGCAAATAATCATCAAAAGAATTACCAAAAATAGAGAAGTCATTCATAAATACCTCAATGCATTTGCCCAACATATCAGAAAAATAGAAAGCATACATCTTTAAAATGTACCCGATGCATTGCAAAATTTGAATGGCATCCTCTGAAAGGTAAATGTCCTAAAGGGACAAGTAAAAGTTGTCTTTGGTTTATCTTCTGGTGCTATCGAGACTTGGTAGTAACCTGAAAGACCATCAAGAATTTGACCAATAAATGGTAAAAGAAAGTGATCTTTCTTGGTGACATTATTTAATTTTCTATAATCTATGCATATTCGCTATCCGGTTTGTATTCGTGTAGGTACCAACTCTCCTTTCTCATTCTGGACCATACTCAAACTTGTGTACGGTACTAACCCACTCACTATTAGTAATGAGGTAGATTACCCCCCTTCATCAAGTAATTTTACAACCTCCTTTTTTCACTACTTCGCTTATTTAGGGTTAAGTCTCCTTTGAGCCTCTCTCACCGGTTTAGCCCCTTCCTCTAAAACTATCTTGTGCATGTGCATAGAGAGACTAATATCATTGATATCACTCATCCCCCAACCAATAGCTCTCTTGAAATTTTTCAACATTCTCACAAGTTTATCTTCCTCCTCACTACTAAGAATAACAGAAATTATGACTAGTTATGAATTGTTCTCCCTAAGAAAAACATGCTTTAAGTGCTTTGGAAGTTCTTTAAGTTCAACCCCCTTTGGTTGGATCTCCTCATTTGAACTCTCAACTTCTTCCTCCAAATTTAGAGCCCTTTCTAACTTGTCTTCACCACTCTCTTGCAAGAAAACTTCTTCAACAACATTATCAGTAAAATCAATGAAAGAGCAGTCCTCATACAAAGCAGTAGTGGGAATAGGAAAAGTGTTAACAATTGAAAATTCTATAGTTTAACTTAAAACATTCAAGGTCAATTTTTCATTTTTAACATCAATTAATGTGTTAGTTGTGTCCATAAAAGGTCTCCCTAACAAAATTGTTTGTTCAGAATCTCTAAAAATTTTCTCTACCATATCTAAGACAATGAAATTAATGGGTACAATCAAACCACCTACCTTAACTAGAACATCTTCTACGATTCTCTTAGGGTATCTAAGAGTTATATTCGCAAGTTGCAAAATCATTTTAGTTAGTTTGAGTTCCCCTAGCTCTAATTTTAAGTAAATAGAGTATGGCATCAAATTAATACTTGCTCCTAAATCACACATACCAATAGTTTCTTTCCCATTCCCCATAAAGATGCTAACTATAAAGCTTTTAGGATCCTTTAGTTTTGGCGGTAGCTTGTGTTATAAAACAACACTTGTTACTTCTAAGATGATCACCTTCTCATTCAACTCATACTTTTTCTTTTTTGTGTTAAGCTCCTTAAAGAATTTGGCATAAGATGGTATGTTTTTAATCATCTCAAGTAAAGGGAGGTTAATACTTACCTTTGAGAGCATATTATAAATTTCAGAAAATTGCTTATCATGCTTCAATTTTTTAACCTGCTTGGAAAAGGAATTGGCGATCTGTACGGATTTAGAGATTTGTGTAGCTTTGGTGCAACTGATGCCTCCTCACTATCTTCCTTCGGCTCACTTGGTTGAGCTTTATCTTCTTGTATTTCCTCGCCATTCTCTTGCATTGTACCTGTATCCAAAGAATCATCAATTGTATTATCACCAATTTTATTATCAAGCACCTTACCACTTCTTAAAACTGTGATTGCTTTAGCTTGCTCTGGTTAGCTTGAAAATTTTTCTTTTTGATTATCTTGCAGTTGACTAGCCAATTAACCCACTTGAGTTTCTACCTTCTTAAGTGAGTCTTCCAAAGAGTCGAATCATTTGTTGTTCACCTCTTGATTTTGAGTGCTTATTTGAATGAAAGCATTCAAATTGTCTTCAAGTGAAGGTTTCTTGACTTGCTCATGATTTGAATTTTACCCTTAAAATTGGGGCCCCTTTGATAAGGTTGGAATGAATGTTGAGGTGGAACTTGTTGTTGGTTCTTCAATGAAAAATTAGGGTGATTTATGTTATAAGAATTTAAGTATGGGTCATTCCTTCTCCTTTGCTGGAACTCTTCAAAAGCAAAAGCTTGCTCTTACCCTTCTTGGAATTGGTCAAAGTTTGAAGGACAAACATTTATATTGTGGCCTACCACACCACATGATGCACATGATTCTTGGCTTGACACTGGCAAGTTTCCTCCAACATTCGACAATTTAACTTGCCTTATCAACTTGGCAATTTGCCTTGCCATTTATGAGTTTGCATTCATCTCATATGCTCCTCTTCTCCTTTTCCCAATACTTTTTTGTTGAGAATTTGCTCCTAAAATTTCAAATAATGCAACCGTTTCAGCAGCTATTTTTTCACCCATTGCCCCTCTTGCAGCATTATCCACTATGTTTTTATATTATTGAGTTAGTCCATCTTAGAAGAACTGATTGAGCAATTGTTATGGATAATAGTAATGAGGGCATTGAAATAATAAAGATTTGAAGCGATCCCACGCCTCATGAAATAGTTCCCCATCAAATTGGGTGAAAGTTGCAATACTCCCCCTAAGCTCTTTTGTCTTTTGGTGTGAATAAAATATTTTCATGAATTTGTTATACACTTCAGTCTAAGTGGTCAAGGAATTCTCCGGTAAGGTCATCAACCACACTTTTGCCCTATCTTTCAAACTATATGGGAAACATCTCATTTTGAGTTCATCCTCCATTAATGCTTGCAAAGGGAAAGTATGCAAATATTGTGTAAAAATCTCAAATGAAGTTAAGACGATCTTCATTCGGCAATCCATGGAAGGATGGCAGCATACTATAATGTGTGTTTTTTAGTTCATAATTTCTTGCTGCATTGCTCAACCGAATACATGATTTGGTTACTCCAATGATCAATCGGGCAAACTCCTTCATAGGTGGTTCCTCTATATCACCCATTTCTACTTTTGTGTTCTCCTCAAATTGCTCATTGGTTTCTTCTCCTTCTTATCCCAAAGGATCTGCTCCCTCTGTTCTTGGAAGTCTATGAATATCATCTATATATGGAAAAAGTTCATTTCCTTGGGACCTTCTTCCTTGCATAAATCACCTAGGCAATTCAAAAAAAAACACTTTAAACAATTAAACAATTAAAATAAAAGAATCAAACTACTACTAACAATTGCCTTCCCGGGTAACGGCGCCAAAAACTTATTGTGCTTTAATTAACACTACTACAAAGTGACACTCGCAAGTATACGAGGTAATTGTAGCAATGGTGATCATACCAAGGTTGTCTCACAAGGAAGAAATTATTTTGCAATAGTTTGATTTAAACAAAATAAATAAAATTGAGTGTGTTATTGAATTAGTGAATTGTAATAAAATTTTAAAGTAAAAACGAGTAGTAGTTGTGTAAGATTAATTTAATTTTTGAAATAGAGCCTAAGGTTGTAGATCAATTTAATTAAATCTTGATTCTCAAATTATCCATTAATATAACCTTGTATTTCAATTTGTTCCTAGAGTTTGATTAGTAATTACCAATTCATTAGCTTTCACATTCATGAATTAACAACCAATTGCTTTGAAATTACAAATTGATAAAACCCTAGAACTTATATTTCTAATTCATTCTTAGGGTGATTAATTACATAGTTCCGATATCGAATTTAATCTCTTGATCCATCGTTCAATATTAAGTGATCAATAGGTGGCCAATCTATTAATCTAACTTTAAGTCCAATGCAATCAACCAAATATACGGTATGTTAATGGAATTATCAAATCAAATCATTTAATCAAATCTACTACAACTCAAGGCATGAGTAAATTAGCTCATCATTAATTTAAAACAAATATCCATCTCAATATTTATCAAATCACAATTGTCCATTGAAATATTAATGTTCTTAACAAATAAACAACAATCGAGAAATGAATTAAAAGAGAGAATATGAAAAACCCGTTTTGAAGATTCTAAGAGTTGAACTACTTATCTTTCTCCTAGCTTCCACTTTGATGTGATAAAGAACTTCCAAGCCCTCTTCAATCAATGTCTCTCTTCTTGAAAGGTGGAGTGGTAACTCTCTCAAGCTTGCACTCCTCAATCGAGTCTTCTTTAAAACCTACCCTTCTTGAAAGCTTATTACTCACTTTAATCCCAAGATTCGTCTTTTTAAAATGGTGTCTTCTTCAAAAATAAGGACCAAGTTGGAAGAAGATGAAGTGCAGAGGATGTCCTCCCAAAAAAATGTCCCCAGTGTGTATATCCATTCCCTTTTTAATTCTTTTTAATTTTTTAAGACACCAAGCATGTCTTGCCAACTCACACACTCCTCTTTATCTCCCTCTTTTTTCATTATTTAAATCTTCATCCCATAAAACCATCCATCTTTTACCCATTTTTATCATTTTTTTAAATATAATACCTATTGTCCCCTACTTATCCCAAGATTTATGCAAAATAATTCAAAGCTATCACATAAGACATGACTAAGTCATGAGTGACTTCCCCGTGTCACTCATTCTTTTTGGGACACGGCTAAGCCTTGAGGTCGTGTCCATGGCTGCCCAATATTTCTTCTTCTTTTTTAGGTGTGACATAGCCATGGCTTGCCCGTGTCTTCTACTTGTGTTTACCTTTGCCATTTGCTTTGCTTCCTTTATTCTTTAGTTTTATCAAGTGGGACACAGCCAATGGCTTGGCCGTATCTCTTGCCAATGTCACTCTCTAACCATTTTCTTGCTTCCTTTCTTGAGGGACACGGCCAAGGTTGCTTTTTCCTGGCCATGTCTTGCTTCATTCCTGATCTTCCTTGCCTTTAATGAGAGATGCGGCTAAGCCATGTGTCACATACTTTTCTACAAATTTCATCCATCAGTTGAATTGAATCTCCATTATTTTGTACTTCAACCTAAAGAAAACACTTCAAGCAATCTTTAAACACAAATTAACATAAAAATTAACTTAAACCCAATAAAATTACCCTAAAAATATATACATAATTAATCAAAACAATGGTTACTCATTTCCACTTCCATCAGGAACTGCTAATGGCTATAGCAACCCTGAAGGAACCTGGTGTTCAGCCTTCACCCTTTGACAAGTGAGACATCTGGACACAAACTCTATTGTATCCTTCTTCATACCCGACCACCATTACTGCTTCTTCAAATCATGATACATCTTGGTACTTCCGGGATGTATAGTAAAAGAAGATTAGTGTGCCTCCTCCAAAACCCTTTTCATCAATTCAACATCATAGGGAATACACAATCTAATCTTCTGCAATTTCAAATATGATCTATGTGCCTCTTTAATCTGATCAAGCAATAATGGCTTCACCTATAATTGAGCCACAAAAGCACCATCATCACAAACCTCAAACCTAGCATACAATGCTCTTAACTCAACAAGCAACACGAGAGCATAGGCAATCAACCCTGCCATTGACTTTTGATATAAGGCGTCTACAACTATATTGGCCTTACCGGGGTGATAATCAATCGGGCAATCATAATCCTTTATCAACTCTAACCACCACCTTTGCTGAAGATTCAACTCTTTCTAGACACCCAAATACTTCAAACTCTTATTATCAGTGTAAATAAAATGCTTCTCTCTATACAAGTGGTGTCTCCAAATCTTCAATGCAAAAACAATGGCTGCCAACTCCAAATCATGAGTCGGATAATTTAACTCATGAGGCTTTAACTATTTGGAAGCATAAGCAATGACTCTATCCTCCAGCATCAACACACAATCCAAACCATTATGTGACGCATCGCTATATATCACATATGGTTTTCCTTCTAAAGGTAGAGTAAGAACTAGAGCTTGAGTCAACATGTCTCTCAACTACTCAAAGCTTACCTGACATCGATCAGTCCATACAAATTTCACATCTTTTCAAAATAATCTGGTGAGTGGCGAAGCTATCATGAACCCTTCACAAACCGATGATAATAACCAACAATCCCATAAAACTTTTAATGTCTGCCACATTCTTTAATAGACTCAAATTCAAAATTATTTCAACTTTACTCGGATCAACTCTAATAACCTCTGTTAAAATAACATGTCCGAGAAAAGTCATCTGATCTAACCAAAATTCACATTTAAATAACTTGGCATACAGTTATTTCTCCCTCGATGTCTATAATACAAGTCGCAAATGTCTAACATGCTCTTCTTTACTGCGAGAGTACACCAAAATATCATCAATGAACACCGCCACAAACTGATCCAAGTATGGCCTGAACATCAGATTCATCAAATCCATGAATGTGGCTAGTGCATTAGTCAATCCAAAAGGCATCACTAAAAACTCAAAATACCCATGTCTCGTGCGAAAAGTCATCTTAGGTACATCTGCATCTCTAACCCTCAACTGATGAGACCCTAATCTCAACTCAATCTTAGAGAATACGGCTGCCTCCTTCAACTGATCAAACAGATTATTAAAACAAGGCAATGGGTATTTGTTCTTAATGGTCACCTTATTCAACCGTGGGTAATCAATACATAACCTCAAGGTGTCATCCTTCTTCTTTACAAACAACACCGGTACTCCCCAATGTGATACACTAGGGAGGATATACCTTTTATCTGGCAATTCTTATAACTGCACCTTTAACTGTTTTAATTCTTCCGGTGCCATTTGATAAGGAGTAATAGAGATGGGAGTGGTACTAGACATCAAATCAATACCAAACTCCACCTCTCTCTCAGGAAATAACCCTAGCAACTCATCAGGAAACACATCAAGAAACTCTACAACTGTCGGTATACTGTCAAGCTTCAATCCTACTACTCTAATATCTACCACATAAGCCAAAAAAGCCTTACATCCCTTTCGAATTCTCCTAGCCGAAATGGTTGAAATAAATATGGATGAGAAGTGTCTCCGCTCACTTGATACCACTACCTCTTTCCCATCACGTGTTTTCAGAGTAATATGTTTCAGCTGACAGTTTACTATAGCCCCATGCTTGGATAAGCAATCCATACCCAAAATCAAATCATACTCTATAAAGGGCATCTCAATTAGATTACCGAGAAACTCCTCATCATGCACAACTACTGGACTATCTTGGTGTGCTCTGTTAACTACCACAATGTGTCTTAAAGGGTTAGTAACCAACACATCAAACCCTAGGGACTTAGAATGCTTATCACTCACATGCAGAATGGATGCACTAATACATGAATGTGTCTATCTAGGATCACTTAATGCGTGCACATAAGTGTCAAATAAAAAAAATGTACCAGCCACAACATCTAAAGTATTTGCATGTCTCTACATCAAATATACTCTCTGTGATAATCCTACTTGTTCTGGTCTACTAGTCCCTGATGTGCATCCCCCTCTCTGACTAGATATAGGTCTACCACCTCTACTACTACCTCTGCCACCTCGACCCCCTCTACTATCGGGTCTAGACATAACAGTCTTAATCTAACCTATTTTCGGTGGCTCTGGGCAATCTCTGATAAAATGATCTGGTGACCCACATCTGAAATAAACTGCTGATGCGCCAGCTCTCTAACAAACACCCTCCATGTACCCTACCACACTGAGTACAAACTGGACAAGTGGATCCCTAAGTAACCAGGGTCAGAGTACTAGCTACAGAGGCTGCAGGTCCAAGTCTTTGTCTCTGCTGCTGAAACCCTCTGCGAGGCCGCCCTTGGCCTCTACCAACCCTCTATAAAGAACCTCCTCTACCTCTCTTTGATGATGAAGACCATGCCTCAGTCTGAGATCTCCTATCTCTACTTTTCATTCTGGCAGCTACTGCAAGTCCCTGTGCCTTCTCTACACTTCCGGCAGCAGCAACCAACTTGAAAAATTCTCATACTGTGATGTTGCCACTACACATATAATGGATGGTCTCAAACCCTCCTTAAGTCTCCGGCACCTATCAAACTTATCTGACATAATCCTTCCTACTTACTTACCCAGCTGAATAAATCCTTCTCATAATCTATCACTATCTTTGATTCTTGCTTCAAACTCAGAAACTCTTTCTTTTTAGCATCTTTATACTCCCGAGGGGTGTATTTCTTCTCAAATTCTCATAGAAAGTTATCATATGTCAACACCGAAGGATCAGCCATTCTATAGGGAATTGTCTTCCACCAATCATAGACATCCTCTGCAGAAAAGACTTGACATAATTAAAATTTTCTTCTACAGTAGCCTGTCTGGATAAACACCCTCTGAATTCTATCTAGCCACTGCTCTGCCATAGCTGGATCAATGGTTTCAAAGAAATTTGTAGCTCTAAATTTCCTCAACTTATCATATTTCTAGTTGGTAGCTACTGCTGCGGCGACTGCGGCTACTATACATGAGCCTATCATAACAGCTCAGCCATCTATCGCACCCAGATTGGTGGAACCTCCTCAACTGCTGGTATAGTAGGCACCGGTGCCTCCCCAGCAATCTCAACACTAGCTCCAACAGTACCCTCTCCAGGGCCAACACTCTGTGCATTCCCCTATCTAGACTCATACTTCTGAGAAGCCATGTCGCCTATGTCTGTAAATACAGAAAGAATCACCACATTAGGAACCAAATAAAATTTCAGAGCAAATACATGTATGATATGTTAAAATCACACTTAAAATCTCATTTTTTCTCTCCAAAAATTCACCTTGGTCGAGAATCTCAAACCTAGATTCTAATGTCAAAATAAATGTAATGTCCTAATACTCTATATACGTATAATACATACACCCAATGTATATAAAATATGCATATACGGAACTAGAATGTCACAGTTCAATCTTTCAAAAAAATTTCATGATTTAAATTGTACCTTAATACATAAATAAAAATATTCATTAGTAATTTAAATTCAAAAAATACTAAATTTAATGAAAAATCTCTGAGAAAAAATTTTTCAGAATTTTTTCTGTAATACGAATATTCCCAAAAATAACAATTGTCACAACTTGCAAGAAAATGCACTCCCAAATATTTTCAACCATTTCATACTTTCAAAAATCCCTTCATTTCTCCAAAATATTCAAATACACATATATACATATACATATCCATAAATCCCAAAATCAAACCAAACTTTAATAATTTACATCAATTTCATATTTATAAACTTAATATACATAATTAAAAGATAAAATTTTCAAAATAAAATCATTACATGATTGCAACTGGTCTCGGTCTGTGGAAACAAAATAAAGCACCTAAATAAGCAAAAATTTCTATTCCTACATAGGTCCCACAAGGCTCTATGTATCAACTCCGTCACCTGCGTGATAAACAAATCGCGCTAAGCAAAATGCCTATAGATACATACTTTAATATAAATAAGAATGTAAGAATGATGCAAAAATACAATTTTTTTTAAATTTATGAAGTGGAATGCATTATCATGTATTAATACAAACACTTATCAATTTTGATCAATCATATTACACATTCACACACATTGAGCCCAAATGTCAAGTTCCAGAGATATTACTTTGGCCCAACATTTGACACCCAGAGTCTGGCCCGAAGGTAAATAATATTGACGCCCAGTGTTTGGCCCGAAGGCAAATAAATGTGATACTTGGCATCTAGCTCGAAGGCAATAATAATGACGCACAACGTCTGGCCCAAAGGCAAATAACTTGTATACCATATAACACCAAACATAATACTCTAGAAATTGATATTACATAAGGTTTCACACATAACACACATAATTTCACATTTTTCTTATATTTTGGCAATTATGCCAATTTTCATTCTTTATGTATTTTACCATCTTTTCTCATTATTTCCACATATTTTCATTATTTTCATCAATTTACTTGCCACATCCTCAACATTGCCAAATTATGCCTGTATTTGGCATAATTACATATATTTTACAAACACATTATTAAATCCTTTTAGCCATCTTAAAGTGGCTCACTCAATCACACATCATATATTTTATAACATAAATATATATCTATGCTCTTTTTATGTGTATTCACATACCAAAGTAGCATAGCCATCACTTTCACAAATAATGCAACATGCCATTCAAGTACATATAAATACATTTCAATCAAAGTATGTACTAACCTCTTAACACAAACACTTCCAAGCTAATACTCAATTTTCCACCAATTCTTCAATGTGCCCTTCACTACTAAGTTGATGAAAATCCTATCTACTCAACATCTATACCAAATGTGAATGTATAACATACATTAAAATCATATTTTAAGGTGTTAAGGCTATAAAGCATCAATTAAAACATAACCCTTCAATTTTTCCTTTTCTTTGCCCTAATGCACTTTAACATTGAAACTACAATTTAACAAATTCCAAATTGGGTTTTAAGCTTAAATGCATCTATAACATTATATTTTAACACACTTTAAGCAATAAAACTCAATTTAGAAATATTTTTTCCAAAATCCTAAAATGTGTCCTAACTCACTTCAACTCTGGAACTTCCTTCTAACAAACTCTAAATGGTAATCCAAGTCATTTTCATCATTAAAGTCATATTAGAACATGATTTAATTGATAAAATCAAATGAACAGGCATTCTTCCACAACCCTTTCCAAAACCCTAATTTACAAACTTCTTCTTCCAAACCCTAACCAAACCTTTTTTTTTTTAATCTAACCTTAAAATCATTTCTTTTACATCAAACTAACATCTTACAAACCCATTTGAACAATTAAAATAACCTCCATCAAAATTCATAATTTTACATATTCATAAATTTCAAAGAACCTTAAAAATTCAAGTAATAATAAAACTTTGTCTAAGAAAATCACCAAAAATTACTTCAATCCTTTAAAATTCTTCAAAATCTTAGTGTTTAGATGAAGGGAAATCCTCATTTGTCTAACAATGGTTGCTGGCCATGGAGGAAAAGAAGAAGAAGAAGAGTTTAATAATAAAACTTTTTTTCTTTAATTTTCCTAACCATACATATATGTATTATTTTAATATTTTAATTAATTAATTTAATTATTTTAAAAATGTTAATTTTCATCTTCCACTCATAAATAATTTATTTTTAAATTTTTTTAACATTTTTCACTTTTCACTATTCACATGTTGACTATTACTATTTATTTTTGACTTTTATATGTCATATATTTTTCACATATATTTAACATATAAAATCTATTCTTCTCACTTCTAAACATTCATTTCTCCCTCAAATTATTCATTTTAGTTTAATTTAATTTAATTTTATTTTATTTTAGCAAAATTTGTGAATGTTACACTATTAGTGAAGATGGCACTTTAGTGCTTGGTAGTAGATTATGTATACCTAATATTGATATTTTAAAAAGAGAGATAATGAAAGAAGCTCATTGTTCTATATATTCTATACATCCAGGTAGTACCAAGATGTATAAAGAAAATTATTGATGGCAGGGTATGAAGAAGGACATAGCATACTTTATAGCAAAATGCTTAGTGTGTCAATAAGTTAAAGCAAAATATTAGCATCCTTCAAGACTTTTGCAACCTCTTTTGATTCCTGAATGGAAATGGGAGAACACTATCATGGACTTTGTTTCCACCTTGCCTCATACTCAGCAGGGTCATGATGCTATTTGGTTGATTGTAGACAGGTTGACAACGTCATCTCAGTTCCTGCCTATCAGGATGGATTTCTCTTTAGATAAACTTTAAAAATTTATGTGAAAGAGATTATGAGATTGCATGGTGCTCCGATAATTATTGTATTAGATAGGGATCCATGATTTATTTCTAGGTTTTAGCCTAGTTTGCAGAATGCTTTAGGTACAAAAGTGAAGTTTAGTACTTCTTTTTATCCATAAACTGATAGTCAGTCAGTGTGCACTATTCAAACCTTAGAGGATATGCTCAGAGCTTATGTCATGGAATTCAAAGGAAGTCGGGAAAAGTATTTACCATTGATGGAGTTTGCTTATAATAACAGCTTCCAGTCAAGTATTATTATGGCACCATATGAAGCATTATATGAAAGAAGATGTAGAACTCCATTATGCTGGAATGAAATTGGAGAAAGAGAATCAATGGATCCAGAATTGGCGTAATTAAATACTGATGAAATTCAACTAATCAAAAGTAAATTAAAAGTTGCACAAGACAGACAGAAGAGTTATGCATACCTGAAGAGGAAGGATATTGAGTATGATGTGGGAGATAAAATATTTTTTAAAAATCTCTCCATGGAAGGGTGTAGTGCAATTCGGTAAATATGTAAAGTTAAGTCAGTTTATTGGGCCTTATGAAATTATAAAGAAGATCTGCCTTGTTGCTTATAAACTTGCACTATCACTAGAATTATCACAAATACATGATCTCTTTCATGCATCTATCTTGAAAAGGTACAAAAGTGATCATTCACATATACTCTAGAGATAACCAGTAGAATTATGAGAAGATTTGATTTATGAAGAAGAACCAATTAAAATTTTAGCTCGAGAGGAAAAAGTATTGAGAAATAAGGTTATTCCTTTAGTGGATGTCTTATGGAGTAATCATTCAAAGAACGACGCAACTTAGAAGAGAGAACAAGATATACTTGCTCAATATCCTAATTTATTTCCATCTACAGGCTAGTAAAAATTTAAGGACGAATTTTTTTAAGGAGGGAAGAATGTAATATCTTGTAAAAAAAATACAATAATAAAAATAATAATTAATAAGCAAACAAATAATCAAAGTGTAGTGTATAAATTATTAGAGTAGGTATAAAAATAATAATTAAAACAATAATAATAATAATAATAATAATAATAATAATCAAGCAAATAATTTAAAGTATAATAATTAAAGTGATAATAATGATGATAATAATTACTAACAAACAAAAAAACAAGAGGGGGCCCGGCTAACCAATTAATTAAAAGCCTGATTGGATAATGGATTGAATATTTGGTTGGTGAGTTATTAAAAGAATTATTAAATTGATTGTGCACTTGAATTATTAGTGGATTTATTATTATTAGAGAGATTATAATTTGGTATTATTATTATTAAAGAAGAATAAGAGAGAGAGAGAGAGAGAGAGAGAGAGAGAAAGGAAAAAGAAAATAAATGAGAGGGGAAAAGAGGCAGTGTCGATTTTTGGCTGATCTACCACCAACTGTCTATCGCCTATTGACAAGCACTAGCAAGGGAGAAATGATGCTCGACGACGAGTCGACGGCCACCGGAATCACCACCAATGGCCACTGTACGACAACACACGCGCCATCTGAATCAGCATTGGTGTGAACTTCCAATGTGATTTTGGACAACTTTTAGACCTCCTTTTTCAGCGATTCTGGTATTTTTTAGATCCTCTCATTACGAGCTTTGATTTGATATATCGTTTTTAATTTTTGGACGAGTTTTTAGAAAATACATATATTGTATATATTTATTAAAATTTAAAATAAAAATAATTAATAATTAATTTAAAATAATATTTATAAGTAATTAATTAAATATATATATATAATAAGTTAAAATTATGAAATTGTATAAATTTAGAAAAATATAATTTTAATTGGATGATTAATAAATTATGTTTAAAAGAAAATAAATAAAAATAAATTAATAATTAATTAATAATCAAAATTATATTAAATAATTAAAATTAAGTTATTTATTATAAATTTTAAATATTAAACTGAAATTAATTAGTTATTTAATGAATTAGGTTAAAATTTTTAT
The DNA here is from genome assembly GCA_947685225.1 of Garcia nutans. NCBI lineage: Eukaryota > Viridiplantae > Streptophyta > Magnoliopsida > Malpighiales > Euphorbiaceae > Garcia > Garcia nutans. The sequence goes on from CANTUV010000007.1 coordinate 54,935,793, forward strand.
TTATTAGTTGGTTATTTATTTAGAATTATTTATTTACTAATTGATTTAAATAAATCAATTACTAATTTTAAAAAATTTAATTATAGTTATTATATATCTATATATAGAATTAATTAATAGTAGTTATATATATGAAATTGGTTAACTAATCTTTGAATAAAGGTATTATTGTTGTTGTTATTAAATAATGGGTTTATTAATTTATTTATTTATCTATTCAAATTAACTAATAATGATTATTATTAGTATTAATATCAAACTATTATTAATACAGTGATTATTATTATTATTATTATTATTATTATTATTATTATTATTATTATTATTATTATAAATAATAGTTTGAGATAAATGAAATTGAGCAACGTTTTAATTAATTTATAAATATATTTATTAAAAGAAGTTAATTAGTTATAATTATTAAAAAAATAATGATTAAAGTAATTGTTTAATATATTGTGTTTTAAAATTTTAAAATTTATTTAATTAAAATTTATATTATTATAATTAGAATAAATAAGTTATTATTATTATTATTATTATTATTATTAAACTCAATATAAACTATTATAGTTAAATTAAAGGTAATTAAGTAATTATTTTATAATAAAAATTAATCAAATAATGTTATCATCTAAGTAAATATTATTATTATTACTATTGATATTATTATTAGTGTCATTATTATTAATATTTTAAAATATAACAAAATAAGAAAATTTAAGTAAATGATATTATTATTTTAATAAATTCTTCATTATAGTATATTGTTATTAATATTATTTATAAGCTTATTTTGAAAACTAAGTTGAATAAATTTTAAATATATATATATATATATGTATATAGATTAATTTATTTTAATTGAAGACAAATATAAGATTATATTTTCTTAAAATGCCAAAGATTAAATAAATATTATTTAAATGCAATTTAATAAATTAGTTAATAATATAAATAATATCATTTTTACTATTAAACTATCAAAATAAATGAACTAAATTAATATAATTTAATTGTATATTGAAATATTATAAATATTTAATAAATTTAACATCCAAAATTATGAGTCGTTGAAAGTATTGCTGGAGAACTAGATGACAATTTGGCTGAATAATTGAGATAATACTCGTTGGAGTATTTTTGAAATTTTGAGAAAGATCGAATTACGCAGAAACTCTACCGAAATTTCGTTAAAATTTAAGGACCATTTTCATGCATTCATTCTATAGCATACATGCATAGTAGCTGATAAATTTATGTTATATCTTAAACTGACTATTACTTTTATGTTATCATAAGAACGAATCCGGCTACAATTATAGAATATAGAAGAGATCTTGTTGGCTAAATAAGTATAGCATTTGATCTAGGTGAGTGGATAAATATATAACATTGTATTTTAAAAAATATTATATATATATATGATTTTAAGGGAAAGAACTTATAAAATTCAAAATGATGATTTATTTTTGAATATTGCTTATTTTCTTATAAATTGATAACAAATAATGATAGTTGAGTTTTTCATATATGTGTTTGATTGATTATATTGTAGCTAGATAAATAATTATATACATTCTTGCTATAATCCTGAATTATCACACATTGATGATAGATTTTTATATAATTAAAAATATTATTCTTTGAGAACAACGCTTAGTGTGTGTGTATATATATATAGCCTTTGGGGCATATATTGAATGATTTACCCTTTGGGAGTTTTGTTTTGCACATGTGTATTAACAGTTATTGCTCCTTAGGCTGTGAGGTAAGTCATCATGCGCCTTTAGATTACGAGAAATCTGTATGAAATTATATTTGAGTATATACAAATGATGTTTAAATTGAATTATTCGTATTATTCTGAAAAATAAGAAATACTTAAAAGTTATGTTTGAGGTTTCAAGTATTATTTATTCAACTGATTGATGATGATATATATATAAATATTTATATATATTATTTAAATCTTAATTATTCTTTCTTATTATGTATTTATCCATTTACTAAGTAGTTGGACTCACTCCTTTAATATAAACATTTTTAGATATTAGAGAATATTTCGGTAGAACTCCTCTCTTTTTTATTTCATCAGCATGTAAAAGAAGTTGAGCCAACATATTAGTATTTATTGTTTGTTTTTCCTAAAGGATTGTTTATGTTATGTGATGAATAATATTAAAGATGTACTTAGAGATAATAATATTGTTGGGTGACAATGTAATTTTCATATACCTATAGACATGTGTATTTGAAGGATACTAAGCATTTGAAATTATGAATTGTGATTACATAGTAAGTTATTATGGTTCTGCTTAAGATTCTAGAGGGGACAATGTCAGATTACAGGTTAAGTTAACCCTCATTAATATGAGAGTGGGGTGTGACATTCCTGAAGGCTAAAAACTTCAAGCTTTATGGCTAAAAGAAAGGGAAGAAATATGAGATCACCATTGCATAGCAAATGTACAAAACAAGACAATTTTTTTATGAAGTTAAGTTGATGAGATTATTTGAAGATGTAATAGATTTTAAGGAAGTTTCTTTCAACATGACTTGAAGAAGAATCTCTAAAATTGCTTTAATCAAAGGCCTTCATTTGATAGTATACATTTGTACAGAATCAATATGGCTTCTAAGGAGCATAATGATGGCAATAAAAGTAGGATGGTTTTTAATGGCTCTCTTTTAAGCCCATTAGGTGATATTTGGGGGGTTATTTTTCAAAAAATGTGTTTGGGAACTTGTGAACTAAGTTCTACTTTTAAAAATTCTGTTGGCATAGAACAATTAGATTAGTGTGAAAATGTTTGGCCATGTTGATATTTACTCAATGTGGTGTTCTTAGAGTTAATTTATTATTTATTGATATTTAAGAATCACTGGGATAAATTGAGGGATCATTTCAAAATGTTTTAAAAGGCAAATTTTTTATTTAGTTCTGCTAGTTAATGTTTGTAATGTTTTGGTGGGAGGGCCATTCATAAGCCTGATATGGAGAAAGTTCGTCGTCATATTTTTTAGGGTTGCTTTCATATATCTTGCAAAGAATGAATTTGAGAATTTTGTACTGTAACTAGATCAAAAGATGCATGTCCTTATCTTTTTTTTATTTCATACTTATAGATGTTATTTAAATTTATTATATTGTATGATCTCAACCAAGGCAATACATGGCCTCCATAGATAGGTAAGTTTGTGAGTTTAAAAATGAAGAGAAATAAATGTGGTTTGAACCTAATAATTGATGGAACTCTATTATTATCAATGTTATTATTATTGGTGGGAAGCTCCAACAAACTCTAGAGTATTTTTCTGTGCTTGAGGTGATTTTTGGGCTGAATGTGAATTTGGTAAAGATGAGTTCATTCTTCTTGACAAAGATATTGATGCAAATAATTTGCATAGGTTTCTTGATATAACCTTTAATGATGCCCTTGAGAGCCAGGTTTAAGAGGGAGTTTGCTTGGGAATCTTGTTGTGGAGAAATTTGAAAGAATCTCATTGCACAAAAAGACTTTATCTTTCAAGAAGAGAGAGACTTGCCCTTAGTTTATTTGCAAGAAAACTAAAGGAAACATCAAAAAGATTCCCATAGGATAGCTAAAGGAAGTTTAAATACCATTTTAATATGTAGTGTGCTTTCAACCAACCTGTGGCCAATTTAAAGATGTTATTGATTGAATTATCTTACCTTATTCAATAAAACCTGATGCAAATGGCTTCTAATAATATGGTTTATTGCAGTATGGATGACTTCAACTGGAAAATACACTCTATGTTTGTGTTCTTTCCTTTCTTCTTTTTTATGGTTAAAGGGAGCAAGGAAGTTTAGGGAAAAAAAATTAGAAAATAGGGAATTTTTAAGGATTCTTTGATTGATCTGAACAAGCTTGTTTTTTCTTTTTCCATAGTCAAAAAGTGAGGTTTCATGATAATTTTCTTAATGCAGGTATTTCTAAAGATTAAAAATTCTACTCAGGTACTTTACTTTTTACAAACAAGAATGTTATTTTTCATATAAATATGCTTTGAGAATCCAATAATTGATTATGGGTTGTAAATACAAGATAAATCAGTACCGTTTTTCACTACTCGAGATTATTGGTATTACATCTATTAACATGACCTTTTCTATGACATTTGCATTCTTGACTTCAGAGAGGGAAGACAATTATATGTGGACACTAATGAAGTTGAAAGAAATGATGAAATTAGATGTAATGCAAGGTGTAATTGTTATTGATCAAGAACTTGGTTTGATTAATGCAATAAATATAGTTTTCCCTCTAGCACGACACTTGTTGTGCAAGAGGAATATTAATAAGAATATTTCGACCAAATACAAAAAAATTAATGGATGTTCATTGTTGGGAGAAATTCAATACAAGTTGGTCAAATTTGATGATTTCACCATTTGAAGAATGTTACATGCAGAATCTTAGCACCATGAAGAATTACTTTGCCACATTCCCACAAGTTTTAGACTACGTGAAAGAAACATGGTTGAATACTTTCAAGGAAAGATTTATCTCTGTATGGACAGATAAGTGCTAACATTATGGTTGTACCACCAGTAATAGATGTGAATATCAATCCCATATAAATTAGGGTCTTTGTGTCAAATATTCATTAATAATTCCTAATACTATATATATATATATATATTTACAGGATTGAGAGTGCTCATGCAAGGTTGAAATGCTGTCTTGGCTCAAGTCAACGAAATTTTGAGACTTGTTGGTCAAATATATTCTAGTTGTTAGAGCTTCAACATATAAATATCAAAGCCTCTTTTGAGAAGAATTTAAATGTTGTTGAACATAACTTTCGACCTTGAGAGTTTAAAGATATAAGGAATTTCAATTGTTGGATTAGAGCATATCCATAAGGAATGTAAACATGCAGATGTAGTAGGGTTGCAAATGGAAAAGAATTGTGGATGCACATGAAGACAAACATATGGCTTACCATGTGCTTATGAGATAGTGACATTCCAAATGGAGGGGATGACCTATCCCATTAGATGTTGTTGGTCAACATTGGAAGAAATTGTATATAACTACCGAAGAGCATGCTGACATGGATGTCGAGTTTAATCCTGGGTTAACCCCACCTGTACAAGAGTTTTTGAAAAATTTGGGCTCAGTTAATAAACACGAAAGGAATATAATGATATGTAAGTTGAATGAGATACTCTTTCCAGATGCAACACATATTACAAAACCGATTATAAAGCAACAAACTCATGGAAGTCCTAGTAGTAAAGGTAAGGCAAAGGTTGACACTAACACAAAAGAACTACCATTAGCTTTTAAGATAGTTAAGTCTTTAAATGATAGCCATTCACCTGTTGGGACTACATATACCCAAGACGTGCATTTGGATTCTTTAACATCACCACAATATGTTCAACAAAATAAACCAAAACAATCTCGACGACAGCTTCCATGGTAATGATGTCGTTCTTTGCCTCGTCAAGGCTTAAATAGTTTAATTAAAGTTTTTTCGACTTAGATGCATGGTGTATTGATCATATTGAGAATGTAGCATCAAATGGCCATTGTAGGTTTAGAGCAATAGCTAGATTGGTTGGTTATGGAGATGATGGATGGGCCAGAGTAAGAGTTAATCTTTTGGCATTCATTAAGATTCACTGGGATATACAGTATATGCAAACATAGCCAAATTTGCTACTATTTCATTTTTTGATACAGTAACGACTGATTCTATAGATTTGACTACAAATATACATTATGTAATCTATATTTTTGTTGTTATTTTTATCTTTCTATGAAATTGACATTATGTAATCTATATTGTTGTTGTTATTTTTATCTTTCTATAAGATTGACGTTATGTAATCTATATTGTTATGTAATCTTACTATTTCAATTTCTGATACAGTAACGACTGATTCTATAGATTTGACTGGAGATTGACATTATGTAATCTATATTGTTGTTGTTATTTTTATCTTTCTATGAGATTGACATTATGTATTCTATATTGTTGTTGTTATTTTTATCTTTCTATGAGATTGACGTTATGTAATCTATATTGTTATTATTATTTTTATCTTTTTAAGAAGCTTTGGCATCATCTTCACCCTCAGACGTAGAACCATCATGCAATGTTTGTTTATGTAACTCATTGTCATTATTATACTCTAGCAAAGGAGCTGCATCATCATCATTTAAATCATCTAATCGATCGTTAGGCCTTCATTGCCATTGTGTTGATGCAGTTGGTTGTACCCTAAAGAATTACCACCCGCCATATCTAAAAATTTGAACAAAGTCCAATGTTAGTTAACAACTAAAATGAATATTCAATATGTGTAAAGAAAAATATAATCACACGACTATGAATTTGAAAAAGATATATATATTATTTGTTATCCAATGTCTTAGTCGGCTATGTAACGACCCCACCTGCACGGTCTTACGACAGCTGGTGTATTGGGCCTTTTCTCCCGTAGGTGGACCAAAGTCCCAGCCTTCAACCCTGCAGGCCGGCACAGTACTGGACTGCCCTCGCGGGCCCTCCAGCAGGATTTGTACTGGATGGCTCATGCTGGCTCTCTTAAGGGAGAGGTCAGGTGTTCGATCCGGAGAGGCGACTCATTTGGGAGCCAAATAAACAAATCCTGTTGAAGGGCCCGCGAGGGTAGTCCAGTACTGTGGCGGTCTGCCGGGTTGAGGGCTGGGACTTCGGTCCACCTACGGGAGAAAATGCCCAATAGACTAGCTGTCGTAAGACCGTGCAGGTGGGGTCGTTATAGTTAAAAAGGGGAGTCACCTCCCCTGATCGAACACCTGACCTCTCCTTTAAGAGAGCCAGCGTGAGCCATCCAGTACCATTTCTACCACTGGTAGAAATGGTACTGGATTGTGCTCGCTGGCTCTCTTAAGGAAGAGGTCAGGTGTTCAATCCGGGGAGGCGACTCCTTTGGGAACCAAATAAACAAATACTGCTGGAGGGCCCGTGAGGGCAGTCTAGTACTGTGGCGGCCTGCCGGGTTAAGGGCTGGGACTACGGTCCACCTACGGGACAAAAAGCCCAATAAACCAACTGTATTAAGACCGTGCAGGTGGGGTCGTTACATGCTACAACTGGAAGCACAGTGACTGAATATTTCTATTTAGTCAGCCATAGTGATCGGCTAAATAGAAATATTTGGCACTAGTTTGCCAAATGCTACCAACTCCATTTTTTACCTTTTTTCTTAATTCAACAATTAACCAATAGTTTTTTCTACATATACATATTTAAAAATTTAAATTTATATACAAATATATAACAAAAAATAAATAATCAAACAATAATCTAATCAAATATAGCAAATAATCAAATAAATCTAGCAAATTAATACAAATAACTAATCAATAATAAAACTAACCTTGAAATTTTAGTGATTGAAGCCAATAGCTTCGACGGCGACAACAAATAGCTCGATGGTAGCAAAAAATAGCTTCAACGCGGCAATAGTAAATTGATAGTGTAAAATTAGAGCAATTTTTTTTAGTTAGGGAAGTTTATGAAAAAGATAAAATGAGAGATGTGTATTTAGTGTATTTTAGGGTTTTATAAAAAATGATCGGAGATATAATGATAATTTTATAGTAAAAAATTTAAATTTTTCTTGTGTATTTAATGATAATGATATATTTATAAATTTTGGTTGTATAAATATACGTGCCCTAAAATTTGTTAAACTAATTAAGTTATTTACTAATTGAAACATATTATCATTCAATTGATTTGAAATTTACAACTGATATATACATTAGTACTTTGCTTATTAATTGATTTAATATTTTAATTATATTCAAAAACTTTTTTCTCACCGTTATTAATTTTAAGCTATGAATTTTTTTTTTTTGAGGGATAGGTATGAATTATTTAAATAATAAAAATTTATCCTAATGTTTTGCGGATGCCTAAATCTTCTAATTCATCAAGTTCATCGCACGCCGCCCCCGCTTTCTCTCTATTTCAGTCTCTTTCGTACTCTCGCCTCTCTGTCTCTGTCTCTGTCAAGAGAAGGTCGTTGCCCGTGATCTCAACTTTGGTATACATTTTTCTTTTCTTTTAAATCACTCTCTCTTAATACTATGAAATCTATCATCTTCAACTAGAGTTTTGATTTTCTGGTTTTAGCTAAGAGATGTCAAGTCGGCCGGAGTTACTAGCGCCGCCTGAGATATTCTATGATGACGTCGAAGCTCGCAAATACACTTCTTCTTCTCGTATTATGGAAATTCAGGTATTTCTCTATCCTTATTTCGATCATTCTATGTTTATTTAGGAGTTAATCAACCTGTCTTAGTTATTAATTAATCATTCGTGTTATTTTACAGGAAAAGCTGTCAGAGAGAGCAGTAGAGCTTCTTAATTTGCCAGATGACGGAGTCCCCAGGTTGCTCCTTGACATTGGTAATAAACACATGCATACACACAGTGTGTTTTTAGGTTTGGATACGTATATTCTAACAGGAAAATTGAAATTATTGAAATAATTAAACAAAAATGAACTATTTGAAATTGAAGGGAAAATTTGAAATTATTGGTGTTTTTAATTGTGGGTTAAGTAAAATTGAAAATTATTGGTATTTTTTAATAGTGGGTTAAGTGAAATTGAAAATTATTGGTATTTTTTAATAGTGGGTCATCGTTTTATCTGTCTGAAGTGGTGCTAGCCAATTTTCAGTTATAATGTATACGGTTTTAGCCTTAATCAATATGGTTCTGTTTTTCTTGGGACTAAATAAAATTCAGTTCAAGAATTACTAAATGTTGTTATATTAACCTTGACTGCATTTGGCTTTTGCAGGTTGTGGATCAGGACTTAGTGGAGAGACCCTAACTGAAAATGGGCACCAATGGATTGGCTTAGACATTTCACAATCAATGCTTAGTATGTCTGTTACAGTTCCCATGATATATTTAGTTTTTGACCTTTTCCCTATATAGATCATTTACATTACTATTTATCAAAGCTAGATATTGCATTGGAACGGGAAGTTGAGGGTGATATTTTGCTTGGTGATATGGGCCAGGTATCACTCTAAACTCAGTTATTCTTTTTTTTTTTTTTTTTTTTTATTGTAATATCATCTAGACAGCTTTTCTTTACATATATGTTGATCAAGGATAAAATGCATGGGCACTTATTAAGTGATCTTATTTATGGTCTCTTGCACAGTGCAGTTTTTAATATAGTAAATGATGGACATGAAATATAATTGGAAACAGTCTTCTTGGGGCAGCATGAGGGTTACCCTAGATGAGGCAGAGTAGGATGAGGCCTGACCTGTTTCCAAAGTCTGGAGTTATGCCATTTACTTGTGCTGTATTGTTGCAGATCTCATGAATTATGTGAAGCCCAAACTTGAGTCTTCCAACCTGGAAATACAGTACAGTTTTTAATATAGGAAATAATGGGCATGAAATATAATTGTAAATAGTTTTTGTGTGGCAGCATTGGAGTTAACCCTAGATGTGGGTGGGGGGCAGAGTAGGATGTTTCCTGACCTGTTCCCAAAGTCTGGAGTTATGCCATTTACTCATTCTATATTGTTATAGATCTCATGAATTATGTGAACCCAAAACTGGAGTCTTCCAACCTAGAAATACATGATACTAGGTTGTTCTTTGGATACCTGGTTATGAATATTCTGCATAATTATTGTTTCCTTAACCTCATGAGAGGTGAAACTTGGAGCTAAATATGGCTCACACATTTCCTTCCTAATTTCTGCTGCAAATAGCCTGCACACATTTTTTTATCCTCATCACAAGTTTTGTTTGTGCTCTTGAAAATTGTAAATTGTACCATATGTATGCTTTTGCTTGTTCTGCTGCTACTTAAGAATTTGAGGCAGCAGGTTTATTTGCTTGCAAGCAATTGTTCAGTTAGATATTTATAATCTCAGTCAATATTATTTGCTGTTTGCTTATGCCACATTATCGAGATATTTTGCTTAAATTACATATTGTTTGTTGAGAATTAATCAATGAGGATGATGCCTTGTTCTTTGCTTCTCCTTTCTTGATCATCTACGTCTTCACCAACTTCCCCTTTGTCCTATGAACTCTTTAGTACCAGTAATTCTTTGCGGCCCATTTCTTCACTAAAGCTGAACCTTAATGCCTGGTTTTTCTTTGAAGTCCTTTGCAGAATTGATTTTAAGATGAATTTGTTTTAGTAAGGGCTTTGAAATATTATAATATGAGGATTAATAAAAAACAAAAGGATATGTCAACGTAAGCTACAAAACAGGGGTGATAGCTTCTTTCTACATTGTAAATTCTACAAGCTTATGGAATGATGATGATCAGCGCAGGAAGACGATTAAATGAAAGTACACATTAAGTCTACGATAAAATATGCAATTCATGGCCTGTAATTTGGCATGCGAGATTTGTGGGAATTCCATTTGGTTGATCAGTCATTGAATCAGGCTTGTGTGACCATGGCCAGATGCACATGGCGGATGAGATAGAGTCTATGATTTAAGATATAAATCAAAGGCATAACAAGCTAGTTTTATGGTTTTGCAGTTTTCTAATCTTAATTGGTTCTACTTCATTTGTGGTACTTTTTGTTCCATAAATGTCCTTAATGCTCTTTACAATTCTGGTATTTCAGCAACTGTGGTGGCACATATATATCTAAGCTTGCAATCTTAGTTGGCTGGTTGCTTTAATTGATAGTTCTCTTTGTGCGATAATATGTCGCACTATGTTGCAGGGTTTAGCTCTTCGTCCTGGAGTTATTGATGGCGCCATTAGTATTTCTGCTATTCAGGTTGGACTTAGTCATGTGCCAATGGCATGTAATATTGTTGAGTTTTTTCTTTAATTTACACAATTGTGTGTTGTTTGTTAACAATTTTTTATTCAGTTTATTGCCTTCTCTAATTCCATTATTTATCATCATCATTTTCTTGATTTTCTACCTACTTGAGTGGCTCTTGTCCGAGGAGCTCTTGTCCATGCATCCTTTTATGAAGCTTTCTGTACTTGCTAAAGAAAGGAACAAGTATTTATTTGGAATTGCAAACTTTGGGTCCATCTAGATTGGTCTCTCTCTTACTTTATTTTCCCTAACCCTATGGAACTGTAACTTGAATTATTTGAGCAGTGATGTTATGCAATCTAGATCTCTAAATTTAGGGATCTGATCGTGATTTTGGGTAGAGGTCTAAATTTAGAAATTCAATGGATTGCTTCTAGGAGCAAGATATCAGTACAAAGAACTTAGCAATCCTAGTAAGTGCAATATGTATAGCATAATCATAGTGCTATATGTAGAGAATCCAAAATCAGGTTATCAATCAATCCTAGCATCTACTTCCATATACTAAAGCTGGTAAGCATGGTCCACCCGTACCCTGTCCTGAAAGTATCATAGTTCAAAGTGTGTGTGCATCTGTGAGTGACATGTATCATTTGGGATTGGCGTAATGATGGGAGGTCCTCTTTTCAATTTAGTTTGTGACACAAACTACAATTGACATTGGCTGCTGTGATACTCATTTTTGAATTTGTTATTAATGTTTAGCATTCTCATAGTTCTTTTGTATCACTTAATGGACTTAAATGTTTTCTCACTTTATTTATTTATTTTTTTTATTTCACATGGAAGTGGTTATGCAATGCAGACAAGTCCTCCCATGAACCAATACGAAGATTGAAGTATGTCATAGACTTTTTAGCTAATCTCAGTTTGATATTTACGTGAAAATTTACTGATGATTAATTTACTGGAGCATTTTTAGAACTACTTGCTGATGCCTATTCTCTTTCATTTGCCTGCCAATTTTAATTCAGGGCCTTCTTTGGATCATTATATAGGTGTCTTTCAAGGGGAGCAAGAGCAGCATTTCAATTATACCCTGGAAATCATGCCCAGCGTGAGCTGATTGTGAAATATGCTATGAATGCTGGATTTTCTGGTGGTCTGGTTGTTGATTATCCACACAGGTATTCTAGGCATCTATTAAATCCTTTTAGTGAGCTTTTCTTCTTATCTGTGGAAGTATTGGTGATTAGTTTAAAACTATTTACCTTTTTAAATGCTAAGGTGTTTGTACTTCTGTCAGATCTTTGGTTATTTGTTGGGTTTGTTGTGATGTGGTCATGTTCTATAAGTAAAGCTGTCATTTCAGTTTAAACAGAAATGGTACAAAAAGAAATTGAGTGAACTACAGTGGCAGCTAGAGCAAAAACGTTGGTATTTGATGATCTGATCAATAAGGCGAGTATACTATAGAAATTTGGAAAGTTAAAATATTAAATCAATAAATTTATAAATGTAGAAAAAACGGAAAAGTGTATAAATATATATAAAAAAAAGAAAAGAACAGAGGGATTTACCATTCCTCATGAATGGTACGACCCTTGTCCTCTTTTTATATAGGTAAGAGATGCTGCTGATCCCTGAGCACCTTGGTTCTTGGACACAAATTATTTTGTCCCTAGCATTAAGTGGATCAAAAATTATTGACGTGTTTGTTGAACTTGCTGTTAGTTTCCAGCCGCCATCAGAAATTATTAGCATTCAACTAGTTAACAATAGGATTAAAACTAAAATTAATTATTATAATAATAGACTTGTAGGACTAAGATTCTTTATGATTATCTTGTATTTCATTATCTATGATAATGGCACTTTGTCATACATTATTTCATATGCAATCCCAAAGTGGTCTGCATTTTAAGATAACAGTATTTTAAATTAACATACTGTTATCAACCCTCTCTAGTGGCATTTTGCATGGCCTCATTGATTTAGTCTAGAAATTAAATGAAGCTTCTGTTCATGTTTCTGCATTAGACGCATACTCTAAATCATACTAAGCTATTTCTTCTCCTGCCAAATACAATTCAACTGGTCTTTCAAATACAAGGGTGCCTCGTGTGTCAGAATGTCTGATGTACATATGTTTTCATCTTAATCAAGATTCTTTATTTGTATCTCTTCATCTGATTTTATGTATGCAGAGTTATCCTTCTTGAGCCTCTATCGTTTACATGAATCCTCATCCTGTCTACAGGGAAAAAATCTGATTTGAAATGGTTTGAGTTACCACTCAATTAAGAATTGTTTGCCAACAATACCAAATTTTGGTTGAGAGGATCATGAGAATGCCTCCCTTGTCCATCCCAAGGAATTGCTCTTTAGGCTTTTATATTCTTTCAGAAAAATAAAATGCCTTCAACTTGTAATATTGGAGATGAGGTCATGCAAAATTTTCTAATGCTAGCAGCACGGTTTTGTTGAACTTAGCAAGAGCTAAACTGCATAAAACATGAATAGTAATAAGTATTTGTAAATCTTATTTTAGCAGGTCAAACGTATAGAATATTTAGTAGTGGAAATGATTAGATACACTGGAGCCGGTGTGCATGTAAATCTTAGCCGTTGGATCTCAATCAATCAAAATGAGAGATTCTGTTCTAGTGACTGAAATTGCATGTGCATATGAGTGTGATCACTGAATCATTATCCTAATTGGTCATAGTACTGTTGGATTAGATAGTAGAAGAAAGTACTAGTTTATGGATGTCACTGGGTCACTGCACATTTTCATGTAGCTTGGTGTGGTTTATGTCTTATGTCTTTTAATTCTTCATTTTACTTTTGCATATAGCTTCTTACTACTTTATGAATTTGACTTCAGTCAACGAGGAGGAAAGAGCAGCCAGCATGGATTATTCAATAGTTCAAATTTCTGAAATTGCATCATTGACCAGACACTGTTTAGGGAACAAAAATCCTTTTTAGCATAGTATTTAGAACAAATGAATCCATGTATTATTTTTGGAACTTCGTTTGAAATTTTGTACTTCTCATGTTTTGAATGTCAGTTGTGTTCCTTTGAATTCCATGATCTCAATTCTGGATATCTTATTGTTTCAGGAAACTTTACAAAACCAGGTTTTCTGTCCAAGAAAATGAGGTTTGGTGGCAAATTAGCTTATTTGAGTAAAAAGACAAGATTTTCATGAGTTTCTTTGCCCACTCAGAAACTAGTAACTTAATGGAGAGGCTTAGGGGATAATGATAAACAAGGTTGGGTTACTGCTCAGAAGCATATGTTTCAGTATCTTTCACCAGTTAGGGGTGAGAATGTGTACTTGTAAAACCATTTTGTCATTTGGGTGCACTTGATACAAAGTTTGCAAATTAGGTTATAAAAATGGTTCCGTTCATGTGTCAATTGAATTCTAAGAAATAATGTATGGCCTGCCTGCCACGTAGTAAATTCATTTGCTAGAGAAACCTTGCTATATAATTGAATTGTAAATGCAATGGCTTTGTTGTTTATTTGTTTCCAAATAGAGTGTGCTATGAACCATTAGAATGACTAATTTTATTGTTGGTTTGATGGTAGCTCATCCATGAATATTCTTACCACTGCAGTTCCAAAAGCAGGAAGGAATTCCTTGTTCTCACCTGTGGACCAGCATCCGTAACCACAGCCCTTCCCAAGGGAAAAGGTGAAGATGGAGAATATTGCTCTGATGAAGATGAAGAAAATCAGACAGTATGTTGCTCTTTAACCTATATTCTTTAATCATTGCACTTTCTGTTGAGGATATTTTTCAAATTACTAAAGATTGTATCACCTTGTTGTTGCTTTAGCATGTTCCCTTTTCAGACAGACACAGACCCAGGAAAAAGCAAAAAATAACCAAAGGGAAGAGTAGAGAATGGATACTGAGGAAAAAGGAGCAAATGAGAAATAAAGGAAATGTTGTGCCTCCTGACACAAGATACACTGGTAGAAAACGAAAGAATCGATTTTGAGTGTTAGATTCTAAATATGGAGTGTGCTCATGACCTGATAAATGTGACATTGCCAAGTGGTCAAAATTTTGATATAGACGACTAAGTGAGGTGAACAGAACCTAAGAAATAGTATGCTTTGCCCTTTTATTTATTTAGATATTTGATTTTGGAGGATATTAGGTGGATAGCACTGCATGGAATTTTGTTTGCCTAAATTATTTTGTTTGCATGTATTTTTCATCTTGATAGAAAATCTACTTTAAACCTTCATATATATATATATATATATATTGAATTTGATGTTTTGTTGAATTATGATTTTTAACAAATTATTCATCTCCTTGATTTGGGTGGTTTTATGCAAGGGTGTAATTGAGGCAAATCGAGTTTAAACACTGTTAAACAGTGCTGAATTTGAATTTGACTTGACTAAGAAATTTGATATTTGGAACTTTAAGGCTCGAATTTCATTTGATTTTTCATTTTAATCGGCTTGAACATGTTACACGGGCATATGCATATGTATATATATATAGCTTTGATTATCGAATTGAAGAGCAATTCAAGAATGGTTAATATCCTAATTTCATGATCTATTCTAGAATAACTGACTTTAATTCAAATGAAATCTGACATCATGCATGATAAATATGGAATTCGACTTGTTTATTATTACCATGTGTTGAAATCTCTAAAAATTTGAATTTAATCCCTTCATTGTTTTGTTTTGTTAATACCATTATGTCCTGTAGGTTTTAATTAATACATATAATATCTGTTTTTTTTTTCAAAGGATCAGCACAAAGAATACCCAACCAATATATACTCTTCATATACAATACTATTGGATTTGATATCAAGCTTTATTTACAAATACATACAGAAAAGAAAAATAGATATTCGTATGGTGGCAATTCAGACGGTTGCACTAAGAGAACTGAGACTTTACAAAGGTCCAGACCAGGGTTCTTTATTTGCTTTTAATTTTTTTTTAATTTAATCATCAAAATGGCAAATAACAGTTCGTTATATTAAAATATCTTTAAAATATATATATAAATTAAAAAATATCACTATGACCAGTACACTATTCAGACATTATTAATCCATATAGATAGCCTTGGTCGCTGCATAGCACTAAAAAGAGACTAAAAGATTCAGACCATGTCATTCTTCCTTCCCCCATAATTTTTTTTATACATATATTAAAGAGCATAAATTAAAAAAAAAAAAAAAGAATACGAAACATTGCAAGAAAATGAAATAAGATCATGGCTACTAAGTTCTTGGTTTACTTGCGCATGTAAATACGTAATATTTTTGCAACTTCTCATACTTCATAGAAACATTCACCAGCCAAACCAATTTACCAAGCAATTTTACAACATCAGTCATCAGGAAGATTTCCCTTCCAACTAATTCATATTGGAACTGTTCTGCAATCTATACTCCTACAGTTACTCTTTTTTTTTTCTTTTTTCCCTTTCTACCTGAATATTCGAGCTATAAAAACATAAAAGCAAACTGTTGGAAGGCACACATATTTACCGATTTTACAATGTCAATCCTGGTCTTAATGGTTGAAGCCTCGGTTGACAGAAGCAGTCTTACTAAACACAATCAAGTCAAAGGGCACTGCACAGCTTCTTCCCATCCAACTTCTGCGTATTCCTTTCACATGTTGCAAGTATGAAATCTAGTCGCAAGATTTTCACATGCTATAGTAGTTGACATACAATTCCCGTTATCTGTGGATGGTGATCACGTTGCTTGATTGTCTGCAAAAGGGATAATCCAAAAGCAACATGAAAAATCAGCAAACTTCAATAATAGCCTGTATCAGTGATTCTTCCCCTATGACTGAAGAAAAGGAATACAGCAGGTGAAAAAAAAAAGTCAATGAGTCTGGCACGATCAAACTTAAGGTGTTGGGAGGTTGCAGGTTCAATTGCTAACTTTGTTTCATGAAACAATTTGTCTTTGATATCTATCATGTACATAATCTCTCATAAAAAATAAGCATATTAAGTGAAGCTACTCTATTTATTCAATAAAACAAGTTCGGCTTCTCAGTAGGTACTTTAACATGCAAAATAGAGAGTAGAGACTAAGCTAGAGGCAAGATCAAGCTCAACCAAAGCTATTCTCAGTCCAGTACTAGCAATTTTAAGTTGGGTTTGGGTTGGCCAATTTAGATTGACTTTTTTTCTTTCCTTTTTTTCACCTATAATCTATTTTTCTTTGTTGAATCTGATTCTTTAATTCACTTCCTATGACATTAGAATTACAATGTCTAAATTTGTTGGTTTGTAAAATAGAATTGTAGAAGGGAGCTCTTGGTACAACAGTAAATATTGCCCCCGTATGACTTAAGGTCATATGTTCGAGTCATGAAAACAGTATCTTCTAACTGCAAGAAAGGCTACATATAATAGACTCTATGGGTCTGATCCCTTCTCAGACCCCGTGCATTGCGGAAGTGTTTATGCACTATACTATCCTTTTAAAAAAAAAAAAGAAAATAGATTTGTAGCAATGCAAGTATAATAATAAAAGAAATAAAAAAAATAATGAACATATCCACTAATTTATAATTATAAAAACTCATTCTAATATTGCTATAAAAAATACAAAAAGAAAAAAGAGGTTTAAAAAAATTTTAATACTAGGAAGATTCAAATTTACCAAATAATGTATGTATACGTATATATTGCTTGATTAGTAAAGATTAATTTGGACTATAGTATATCTCAGCCCAAACTCATGAAATTTAATCCGAAAACTTCGAACTAAATTGGGTACTCAGATTGTCTCAATCCAATTTAAAGTCCTACAAGCAAAGTACATTTGGTGTTTACAGCATGATCTACATTACTATGGCCAAAATCATTATAGTGCATATACAATATTATAAGATCCAATTGTTAAATATGCATTCCTGTTATTTCCAGCATTGAAATTCCACCCTATCTTTTGTGCCTCATGCCACTCTGCCTCCAAAGTTTTAGAGGCTTATTGCAAACCAAGTAGATATGAGAAAATAATGAAAGAAAAGGGAAACTTGAACAATAAACAAAATCTTCCAAGGAGTTCTCAACCTACAATGTATAATTTACTACATTATACACAAATAAGGCTCAGATAGCACAATTGAAAGGCTGAGCAAGAGCAATTACTACCCAAAACCTTGAGCACAAAAAAACATTTAAACTTAGTGTCTATACTAATGCATCCCAAACAGAGAACAAATAATTTTTCATCGGAAGTCACAACTATGATAATGCCTAAATTCAAGATACGGAACAGCAGTCTCCTTATATTCAATATAGAATAATCATTGGTCAACTTAGGAGAAATGCAGTGCTGGCAAGATTATACAAGTACTAACCTTCTCCAAGTTGCTGTTCAAACCGAGTAACAATATGCTTTCCGTAAGTATATTTCTTCAAGGCATGCACATGTGTTTTTACACGGTTAAGCAACATTACTCGCTGAGTATCAGTACATGTGTCAAAGATCTTCTGGACAACATAATTCGCAAACTGATCCTTCATCATAATCTAGCACACAGAAATCAGAGAAAATAATTAAAAAAGTAAAATGTAGGCCTCAAATGGAATAATCACATTTCAAAAACTTTTAACTATCGCAGGGTAAAAACAAATGCAAGGGCAGAGGGATTTTTCAACCTGTAGATGGAGATTGTATAGCATATTGAAGAGAACAATAATCAAGGGAGGATAAACAAACTTGTCAAAAAAAAAAAGAGACAGGCAGAGTAAACAAACATAACTTGGTCACCGAGTAAAGCCAAAATTCCCAAATTAGCTTATAATAATTTTGTAAGTATGTGCATGCATGCACGCCTGTGTATTGAGTATTAGTAGCATAACTAAATCAAAAAATATAATATCCTATTGACAATTAATTTGAAATTTTTAATATAATAATATTCTTACAATGTAAAAGAAATAGCCAAATAAAGGTTTACATAACAAGAAGCATATCTACCACTTCATTGCATGCACATTAACAAAAGAATTCTAGCTTTTCAATAAGAAAACATAAAATAAGAATGAAAAATATAAACTCTAGCATTTAATCATAGAGAATGTAAGAACTGAAACAATATAAACTCTGGCTTTTTAAATAACAAAACAGAAAAATAAGAATGAAACATATGAATACTGCAGAGCATCACAATTTCCCTAGTAGCCTGAATTGTTTGAGAAACTGCAACATCACAATGGTTTAAGCTGCTTTTCCAGCTTGAGCTGCAACAAGATAAATTGGTCCATTGGTTGCCTGGCTGGTTCAAGTGGTTTCAGTAAAATATTAAACATTTGAACTGAACCAGCTGGAATGTCACTGGTTTCTCCAGTTAAACCAGTGAAGCTCTGCTGGACATATCTTCAGAAAACCATGAGTAAAATAATTGAAACCAGAAGTTTATCCACTTAATTTATTTCCAATTAAAGATGAAAAAGAAAAGGCCGTGCAAATAGTAAAATTTCATGGAATTAATTTGAAATTTTACATTTCCGTGTGTAGTATAAGTGAAAAAATTTATTTCACTTCTATCAATTCAATTGAATGGGAATTCAATAAAACTAAACCAAACTTTATCTATACTAAATTCTATATTCCTTTGAATCAAACAGGGGATGAGTTTTTCCTAATCATATTCTTATCATAAGCAAGAATACTTACAGACGAGAGAGGGATACATGAGAACTTAGCTACTCTCAAAAGATTTTAAAAAATGATTATGATTATTATTATATTCTCATAAAATAGAAGATACATCTTTACTTCAAAGTTCACACACTTCACCAAGTACATAATAAAAGGGATCTTATAGATAGTAGGAAGCAAAATTTAAAAAACTATTTGGACTCGTTAGGAAAGTGTCTGTCTTTCTTATCTAGATAATGCCTTTATGAAATAAAAGCACTTGGCCAGACATGTAAAGCCAATTTATAACATAAACAAAGGAACAAGAGCTACAAATACACACACACACCTCAGAGCAAATGAACTAAAAGCTTGAAGACAACCTATGCAGATGTTAAAGCTTTCTGTTAATAAAGATAATGTGCTTTCTGTCAATAAAAAAAAATACAGTATCCAGAGTTTCCAAAAAAATAATTATTCACAAAAACCTCCAAAGAGTTACTACATAGCTACGTAACTAGCATGCCCAACAGTTTGAAGGCAAACCAGAAGTGCCTATTTAACTTACCAATAAATTATCATTCCCCTCATTCTGCCCAAGAATCTCCTCAATGATTAGCTTCCGTTCAGTGGCACCACCATACTCCAAACATTTCTCAATAACATTAGACGCAAACTTATGCTGGCTCAGTTGTACAATATGACCTGACAACTTGATGATGATTTGGCATCTCTCTTGAGGTTTTCCTCTCTCCAACACATGCTGTTATAAGACTTGTTAAAATCAGTATCAACAAAAGAAACACGAGATTCACATAAAAAAAGAAAAGAAAAAGCAGTAACAGCAGAAATATATCCCATAATCAATATCCAGAAGTTTATTCATTAAATCATTTTCAAAAAAAAAAGTTTGCAAGTATTTAAACTATTAAAACATGAGTTTGTTTAGAAGGCTTACGTACACTCAAGCACATTCAAGTTATCAAATAATCATCTAAACTGATTGGAATTGGTGATTGCACAGAGAGAGAGGGTAAATCTTAAGGCCACAAATGACAATATACATATACATGTATATATAAATGAGGGAGGGATGAGAAATAAGAAAAAGGAGGTGAAAGGAAAGGGATTTCAAGCATATCAATATTGGAAAAAGAATTGGTGATAAGGGATTCCACATGTGGTGGTCTGGCAAGATTCCAGTGCCGAACACCAGATTTTGATAGATTTGTGAATTCCGACTTTATTGGTAGTTTCTTTTGTTGAAGGATTTCTCTGAAAGTACTTGCTGGAGATGGAAATATGGATGGCAGTATGAGACACCTTTTTGGGCCTTGTTCCTGGAACAAGCACATGCCTAGGCCAAAAGGTAAGCACCTGCAAAAGGTTGCCCACCTTTCACCATTAGAGCCTGTGAGCCTTGCACCTTAGACATGCACACTTTTAACTATGGTTAAATATAAGGAAAATGTCATAATCCACAAACTCAATTTTAATTATTATATGCATCCATTACCTAGCATATCGTGTATAATTAATTTACTGATATATTGACTCAATACATCTACTTAACCAGAAAATAATGCTTTCACATAGCAATTCATCATTAATTTTTTTATGCATGATATTATGAAGGATAAATAATTACTATTTAGATTTGTATGCGTAAGATAATATAAATCTTCTGCAGAGCAAAAGATGAAAAGGTTGGTGAATCTAGATTAGCTGATCCAATCCACTTAAATTATACCATTCGGTTCATTAAAATAACCACTAAAAGGATTAACATGAAATCAAGAGAGAGCCTATGAATGAAAGATATATATGTATATATATATTGAAGGGATGAATGAAAGATATTAAATAAATGTTCAGGACAATTTTTAAGATATATTTCAATCAAAAGCTTAAAAATATACATGAATATCAGAAGATGAAAAACACAGAATTTTTAGGAGGTAATTTAAAATTTAAATTAATTTATCTTAAGACTAATTAAAAAAACTTAAAAAGATGAAACTAAACATGCCACGTGATAAAAATAAAGAGATAATAATATATTATAACTAATAAAACAAAAGAACACACACACACACACATATATATAAATTAAATTTACAGTTCAGAAGTTAATCATGGCAGAGTTCTCGATGGAACACTTTAGAAAAGCCTTAAAATTATACCAAAAAAAAAAGGAAAAAGAAAAAAGAACCAAGTCCCAAAAAAGAACAAGTTGGCAAACTCAAACAAACCATTTCCAAAAATTTGATCACCCTGCTTGCCGCCAAACATGAAGCTTAGTCACCATTATGATTTATGATTGGTTCTATGAACATCATCTTTTCTTTTGATGAGGCTCAAACCATCCCCCCATCTTGCAGAAGTTTGAGTTGGCTAGATTTATACTGCTTAGTACATTTATGCCATCTCATTCACATTAAACAGATTTGTGAACTGAATTTTCAACAAGGACTAATGTAGCTAATTTTGAAATAACAGCAACCGAAGTACCAATTATGCTAAATTTTAGTAATTTACCACCAAAAATCAATGGCTTTAACATGAAATTGCATAAGATTATAAAAAATAGAAAATAAATAAAAAATGTAAGTCTTTTAAAGCAAAAAAAATATTTTACATTTCATATTGTTATGTACATATAGCAAAAGAGAATATGCATTTATATGCACATATTTGTTGCCACTGCAAACAACATTTCTGTCCCTGCCCCTGAGGTGGAAGCAGGCAATCCCAATAGCCTCTGGGTTTTCTTCCAAGCTTAAGTAACATGACCAGTTCACTATACAATAGATTTTAGCAACACACCAGAAACATTCCAAGAGACAGCATGAGAGAAAACCTGACCTGAGTCACATAATTGCCATACTGATCCTGAGCAAGAACATAGACTGACTCCAAGATCTCGTCCACTATAAATTGACATTGCTGCTCATCCGTACAATGCTCTAGGACCCTCTACAATAAACCATATACATCCAAGTTTGATAGTGTCGCACATATAAGAAAAGATATGGAGGAAAATGAGCACAGGCGAACTGCCTATACACCACTTTAGGTATAACTAGCAGAATTGCCTACCGCACTTCGTTGCGATAATTAATATTATTATATAAATAATAAAAAAAATAAACAATAATATATATTAGACATGATAATAATATATATAATATAAAAAACATACATAATATAAAAAAAATGTCTATTTATATATAAAATATATAAAAAAATATAATAACAACATATCTAAAAATACATATTTAAAATCGTAGATAAAATATTAAACACAAAGTATGAAAGTGAAAAGATTTATTTTTAAAAAAATAAAAGAAAATTAATTTTAGTTAAGACGAAATTGTGTTTCATTTTTAAGATAATATGTATACAATATATACTATATATATAAAAAAATATATACTATAATTAGCAAAAATATAATCCCTAATATAAAAAAATAATATAAGTTCGTAATTTTTTGAAAATCTCAATTTTATTGTTATTATTATCAAATCAAAGTGTTATTAATATATATTTAATAAATTTGAACTTTTAAATCAGACATTTTTAATTTTGATGTTTAGCTGTCATAATTAAAATGTTGAAACTTGAAATTCGTGTTATTTATTAATTAAATTATATTTTTTAAAAATTTCATATGATAGCATTTAATTTTTTAATTTTTTTAAGCATTAAGAATGAAAATATAAATATTTTGAATTATAAAATTTATTTCTAAATAAACTCAAATTGTCACCAAGTTCAAATATAGAATTCCACTAAAAAAGTAGATAAAAAACCTATTAAAAATATGAAAATTATTCTACAGATTATGACAGATAAAATCCATTAAAATAAAAATAAAAAAATAAAAATTTGAGAAGTAAAATAATTGAAAAAAAAAGTAAAATGAAAAAAGAAGAACACCAATCAACCATATTGATACACACAGAGATAAGATAAACAGAGGCAGAATGAGAAAGAACAAAAATACTCATGGTTATTTTGATAATTCACTGTTCATGACTTGTAGGAGTTTTAGTATATATAATACCTGTATAACACGGCAACCATAAGGATGCATAGAGAGTGATGCAACATGACTACAGAATGCAGAGATTATGAATCCAATTTTCTCTGTTGGAACACACTCAACACACTTCTGTATCACATGATTGCCATTTTGATCACGTACACAACGCATAACATGTCCATCCAGTTCATGAACAAGCCATGCCTTCTGTTCAGGCTCAATTACCTCAAGTGCCTAGCAACACAAAAGAATCAAATTCAATCTCATTTTCAATATAAGTTATAGTTTCATAACAGGAAACATAACATTTCATCAGGTCAGTAAGAGATCTGACATAAATTAAAGGTACAATAAATAATAACAATGTGTAGAGCACTATTTAAGTAGGGTTTTCATAACACCATTAACTATCTCCAAATATTAAAAAAAAAAAATAACTTTTTACCATGGCCGCAATATCCTACAGGCCCAGAGTGACAGTATTGGTGATTTAGCATCTGCAATTGGCAAATTGCTTTTTGCTCTTAGCTAGAAAGTCCAGCATTTGAAGGCTTTAACCTAGATAGTACAAAGTTCGCCGATTTTGTCTGATAAAAAGATCAGATGAAGGTACAAAATCACTCTAAACCATGCACACCATATTTATTGCATTCATTAACTTGTATATCTATTATGTTGTGTATGTTAGCTTATTTTGTGTGGCATCTTAAACATTTTTGAAGTGATTAAATAGTAATAGGTCTAAATTAAACAAGTTTTTTGCGACGAAGAACATTATTGAAAATGCACTGGAGGCAGTAATTACGAATTCTGATCCCAGAAATTTGAGTATTAGATGTAATTCATTCTACTCCAAAGAAGAAATTTCACATCTGCAAAGACCACAACTGTGACAAAACATCCATGCAGGCATATGACAAAGCATCCATGCAGGAGTATTTCTGAAGCATCATTACCACCAAGATATATAAAATCATATATTAGGAATTGTATTTTTTTTCTTTATTTTAGATTTGGGTTTTCCTAGTTTGTTTCACAATGGCATCCGCTTACATTAGAACTTGGGTCATTTGTTGATTTACAAGTGAGAACAGGATTAAAATTTAGGAATCAGGTTCTCTCGGGTGTGCTGTCCCAGTGCTTTCATCCATACAAAATGAGGATCATGCTTTATAATAAAAAACCACATTCAGAAAATTTGTAATCCCACCCCTCCCCTTTATAAAAAAATATAAGTAAATAAGATCTCCGAAAGCTGACGGACAGCAAGAACTAAGGCAGAGCAAAATTATCGAATCCAACTGAATTCGACTGAACCAATAGGGTTGAATCAAATTTGGTCGGTTTAAAATATACACTGTGGGTTGGTTCGGTTTTAAAAAAAGGGCAGCCCAGTACACGAATGCTCCCGCAATGAGTGGGGTCCGGGGAAGGGTCGGACCCATTGGGTCTTTGTACGCAGCCTTCCCTTGCAATTAATTGCAAGAGGCCGTTTCCACGACTCGAACCCGTGACCTCAGGTCACACGGCGACAGCACTTACCGCTGCGCCAAGGCTCCCCTTCAGGTTGGTTCGGTTTTAAAAATATATTTTCCTATATGTTTTGTTTGAATCCGAACCCGACCGACTTATTTTACTACTTAACCGACTGAACCCGACCCGACCCAACAGCACTAAAATAAACCCAAACACAAAGCTTTAATATTAAAGACCAATCCGTTTGAAACCAACCGAATCCAAAACTAACTCGAGTCAATAAAAAAATATAAAAAAATTCGGACTGCATCAGTTTCACATTTTCATTATTTGGTCGGATTTGGTAAAAAAAAAACACACCCTCAACCCGACCAAACCCGACCCATGCTCACCCCTAGCAGCAACCTTAACCCACCACCATCACCACAACCTCAACTTAAAATTAAAATCATAATGGCAGATAAAATCAACATAACCATTAAAAAAAATGAAAAGCGGTGCCCAAAGAAAAAGCAACCTCTTAAGAAGAAGACAAAAAGCATTACCACTTTCCCAAAACCAAACAAGAAAGCACCAATCATTTAAATAGTAGATAAATATATGATACAGGAGGAACTATAACAAATTTGAACAGGTGTTATCTAGGACCTGTTCAAATATTACAATCAAATGTTTTCACAAATGTGACAATCATGAACTCCATTAGTACCTATATATAATTCCTCCTTAATGCACAAAGAACTCATGTATAAGCAGAGTTAACCAGTGTATAAGCAAAAAAAAGAAGCAAAGTTTCTCTTCTTTAAAAAAAATTCCTTAAGAGTAAATGAAGTAGTGAAACACAGTACAAGAAATAACTACATGCCTTTAATCCAGAATCATTGCAAAAATTAATCCAGAATCATTGCAAAATTAATCCAGAATCATTGCAAAAATTTGTTTTTCTTTTAAAAGAAAATAACATAAAAAGGATCATGTAGAGAAGATAGTAAATATTCAAGTATGAACAGGAAATGAAAATTGATAAGAAACTAGACAGTTGGAAACATATAGTGACACTAATGCGAGATAAATACATCATACAATTGACATACCTTTTGGATCACGCGACAGCCATACATCTGCAAACTTAGAGGTAAAATCTGACCACTAAGCTGATTAGCAAGCTCCTTTCTTTGTTCAGCGCTGCCATACTCAAAAAACTGAACGTAAATACAAGAAAAGGAAATTAGCCAAGGCCAATTGGGTAAATCTTCGATAAAAGAAAGTATATTTCAAACACCTTCTGAATCACATAATTTCCGAAAACATCAGTCATTAATTTAGGAGCAAATGGAAGAACTTCTTTAAACACAGATGCCTTTTCTTCAGCACTGCAAGTCTCCAACTTCTGCTGAATAAATCGGCTCCCATGTTGATCAGCACTGAAGTTTAAAAGTTATCATCATTTGACTTTACAACACAGAAACAAAACAAAGAAAATAAAACATAATGAGCACTTGCCTAAATTCAACAATGTTCCCAGCAATATCAGATAGCTCAAATCTACGGCCTTTGCCAGATTTCAGCTCCTCAAGAAAATTATATATTTTAGCATCATTAAAACTCTCTGATCCTCTTTGACTTTGCCATCCAGAATATACAGCTGCATATCTACCAGTACCTGGTGGAAACCTCATTTCATTTCTCCCTCCAGAACTCCCAGTTCCCCCAACAGGGGATCCTGGCAAAACTGGACTCGCAAGTGGTGATGATGGGTACTGCATCAATATACCCATGTTTTGGGCGGTCCCTAAGTAATGAGGATTAATTATCCCCCCTCTACCTTGGTATAGGTTGCTTACTCCACTTATCGGGTGGTGTGATTTCTGGCCATCCAAACTAGCAACAACCTCAGATCCTTTCTTTGTGTCAGGAGCACTATTTTGGCTCCCAGTAATCCCTCCTCCAGAAGCCAGTGGATCAAATTGACCCGAAATATTATATGCTGGTCCATATAGCTGTTGATAGTATTGTGTATATGCAGGATTAGCAAAAGGAGGTTGCACTGGGTATCCAAGATGCCCATAAAATTTGTTCAAATGTTGCAAATCAGTTGCATTTGCAATGCTCCCTCCAGTTGAAGCAGCAGGCATACGTGCATTATAGTTTTGACCAGTAGACCCATCAAAAACCATTGGAATGGCACCATGAGGAGGGTATCCAGCAACAAATGGGGGAATACCAGTTGAATTCAAAGCATAACCTCCAACACCATATTGTGGAGAGTATAAACCAGGAGGCTGTACATTAGGGTAAAATGGATTTGGTGAAGTCATGTAAGCTGGTTGAGATGCATAAAGAGGCGGCGTGAACCCAGATGATTGTAATACTGGCTCCACTTCTGCAGAAAACTTCGAAGGACCATGAAGAAACTGATCCATGCCAATGTATGTGGTATTTGCTCCTTGCGAACCCATTTGAGACTTGATGCTTTGAACTTGAAATGAATTGTTCTGTTGCTGGAGAACTTGATGCTCCAGCATATTGCCCTGATAGCTATGTTGCCATAGTTGTTGATATTTTTGGTCGTTGGAATCCGGAAGGCTAGATATATTAAGATCCTTCATTTTAGATTCGATAACATCTCCACTGTTTAAATTTCCTTTCCGAAAAGGTTGCATGGGTTGTGTGGTTCCTGTAAACTTGGAAGGTGAAGAGCTTGAAACAGGAGTGGTTGAGGGACCAACATTCAGTGATAGCCCTATCCTATCTGTACCTAGAGTTGATGCTGTAGCATTAGATGCACCAACAATGGGATTACTCATGGAACTGGAATCAGCATCTTGTTCTGCTGCTTCATCTGTTGTTCCAGAACTTAAGGAGTGAGAGTGATTATATAAAGGTGATGGAGTTCGGGGGTAATCTTCCTGCAAATTTGAATCCGAGATTATGAATTTTGTAGTAATGCAATTGGAAAGGAACAAAAGTAGAAGGGATAATAAATTTCAAGTCAATTGTGGATTTCACTTCCCAAAATACATCCAGGGGTAGTAACCTATTGACAGACTAGTAGGCACAGTTTAATACAAAATGACAAGGCAAAACCACTACCTGAAATAAATCAACCATGCTTCTGGATTGGCCTACCAATGGAAATGCATCCTCTCCAAGCCAAAACCCATTTGTCCGACCTATTGAATCATCGGAGGACTGATGGGGTGAACGATGATCTTCAGGCTCTTCCTTATGCGTAGAAAGGGTTACTTGTGACAAAAGCAAACTGTTATCGCTGCCATCTATTGAAGCCAACCCCCATGTACTTCCAAATCTACCAATACGGCTTCCCAGATGTCGATTCTCCCTAGAAATGGGTGGTGTAGGAAGTCTAGGGTTTGGTTTAATATTGGAATCATAAAAAGCCAAATATGATTTATTCTCTGGCTCAGAGTTTTGAACAACACTATTTAAATTGCCCAAGTTAGAGTTCTGCTGGAAATTGAGGTTCTTTATGGCTAAAAATGAGCCTTCCATGCTTGGAGGTGCACTTCCACTTCGACTGGGGACCATGTCTCTCCCATTACCACGGAACCTTTGGCCCTTCCTAAGCAATCCTAAATCTTCCAAAGCCAAATTAGGAGTAGATGGTGCAAAAGTTGCAGAATCGTTGTGGGAGGGCATTCTAAGTGGACTCTCAGTTGCCATAGCACTAAAATATTGTTAAACTCTCTATCCTACTTAGGAAGTAACAGTATATTTCACATAATCCCCCTGGAAGTGAAATCATCCATTTACCATCATCATTCATGTGCCACCAAGAGAAAAAAGGAAGAAAAAATAAAAAGAAAATAAGAGATAAATAATACGATTTTACAGTATGTTACAAAGACTAAAATGCTTAAGAAATAAGAAAAGGACACATAATAATGCCAACAGAACAATATCCACATCTATAGCATCACTAATATGGAACCTGATCCCACCGAGATGCATCGCAAATATATTTACATAAAGGACCACTAACACTCAGCCATTCTCATGTCTCAACCAAAATATGATAATAAACTGGTTGTTGTTTCACAGACACACAGATACTAACTCATCAAGGGCATTGTAGAAATGCACAGACTAGATAAATACCTTTTGTAAATAAAACCTGACCGTATCCATAATCAAAACAATCAAAGACACAAGCAAAAACAATGAGATGCTTCCAAACTCGGGAATAAAAACCCAATGTCCTCTCAATTTCATAAATTGATATCAAATGAAAATCAAACAAACAACATCACGTGTCTGAACATTATTAAACAGAGGGAAAGAATCAGTAAGAGAGTCTAAAAATGGTAACCCTTTTCATTAATAAGAGAAGACAAGCCAATGAAAGAAAAAAAAAAACTTCCAACCAACAGAAACAAACAATTCCACTCTAATCTAGCTCAAACGAATTCCTATACTTGTGGAAATCAAGCACTAAGTTTCAAACTTTCCTTTCATATATAGTTTCTCAACAACCAAATAAAACATCAATTAAACAATGGCAAACTGACCAACAAATAGCCAGCCATACAGCACAAACACCAGCCTAAAGAGAATGAAAATAAGTAAAACCCAATTCAAGGGAACAAACATGAGAGCAAATAAGAAAAAGAAAACCATGAAGGATATTGCCTGGTGCTCGAGCTCCCCATAAAGATAAAGAAGTAAAGACAAGAACTTCAGTTTGAAAACCCTAAAACAAAGAGTTGAAGATGCTCTTACCAAGCAAAGTGACGAAAAGATTTACTATTGAGAACCCTAGATTCCTTGTAGAGCTTGAACCGTGAGCCAGAGAGATTGGCACTAAAAATGATATGTTTGGCTTTAGTGAGAGATTTAAAAAAAAAAGATTTTGATGGAAATGTAGAAGGGTTTTGCTAAAATTCAACTTTGGTTTTGAGACAGAGAAAGGACAAAACTAGTAAGTGTCCCCCATCACACGCCTGTGACTTTAGTCGTTACTCTTTATCCATTTTTCCACGCAGATAAGGGACATCAAGACATCGTGCACAACCCCGTAAACCAAATAAGGGCCAATAATTTGTTAAAAGTTTTTTAAAAATCACCTCATATATACCCTGGCATTTTAGAACATATTTATCTTCTGCTTTTAATATTTTTATATTTTTACTGGCTGATGGCCTGCAGCATAATAAAATATATTAAGTATAATAATAATTTATACAAAATATATAATTAAATATATTAGATCTGCTTTTATGGATATGTCCATCATAGCTTGGAATTATTGGTAATAATTCTTGCATACGTTATTTGAAGGATTTAGTTATGAACTACAAGTCTCTTATTTTGATTCTTTTAGAAACCCGAATTAGTGGCATAGAGCTGACAAAGTTATCAAGAAAGTGGCCTTTTCTTATTCTCACTATTCCGAAGCGATGAATTTTTTTTTTCTGGAGCCATTTGGATAATGTGGAATAACAAATGCAAGATTGACATTCTCGATAATGATATTCAATATATTCATATGAGAGTTAATTATTCTAGGAACCAGTATTTTTTCTTTACTGTTATATATGCTAGCCCAAATCCTTCTTTGAAGAAGGATATTTGGAATATCTTGTTGTCTTATCAATCTAGCCTTGTTGCTAATGAGAAATGGCTTTTAATGGGTGATTTCAACTCTCTTATTGATATTGGAGAGCATAGAGGTGGGGCTCAAAATCAGTTGGGCACTAGTAAGGCTTTTCAGAATTAGTTCTTTGGTTCGGGCCTTTTGGATTTAGAATTTCTCGATTCTCCTTTCACCTAGAAACGATGTTCCCTTCTTCAAAGACTAGATCGTGGTATCTCACATCTAGCTTAGAAAAATTCTTTTCTCGAGGCTACTATTCATCATATGCCTGGTTTATATTTTGATCACTGTCCTTTGCTGCTCCGGTTGAATAACTTTGAGCCTTCTTCATCTTATAGACCCTTTCGATTCCTGTCAGCCTAGCTTACTCATCTCATTTTGTGATTTTTATTTATGGGTATTGGAGAATTGAAGGTAATTTCATGAATTCTCTCTTATCTTTTACTGATTCTTCAAAAAACTGGAACTATGATGTTTTTAGAAATATCTTCATATGCAAGAAATTGCTTCAGGCTTGTGTCAGGGGTATTCATAGAGCTCTAGATATGCAATCCACCTTCCAACAACCTCTTACGACTTGAATTGGATTTGAGGAAAGAACTGGATATTATCCTTTACCAAGAAGAGTTACATTGGTGAAAGAAATCTACATGCAAATGGGTTCAATGTGGAGACCATAATACTACCTTTTTTCCATCAGAAAGCAGTTAGACGATGAAGGAGTAATCATATTGAGAAGTTGAAAGACGTTAATGGTTCTTAGGTAGAGGATCAGGGAGCTCTTTGCAGTATGGTTGTCAATTTTTTAGTGCTCTTTACATTGAGGAATTTAAAGTCAAACCTAACATGTCCATTCCTATTTTTTTTTCCTATTTGGATTTGAAGAAGACGGTCTCTATGGAGGAAGCTAGGCGTGCTCTTTTTGAGATGAAGCCACGGAAGGCCCCATGTAGTGATGGCTTGCATGCAGGTTTTTATCAATCTCAATGGAATATAGTATGGGTGGATGTTTTTGATGAAGTTCAACGTATCTTTAATGGGGGAGAGATTGATCTAGCCATGAACACCACTTTAATCTCTCTTATTCCTAAAGTTGATCATCCTACTATGATTTCTCAATTTCGTCCCATCTCTCTTTGTAATGTGATTTACAAAATTGTTACTAAGGTGATTACAAATAGGCTTAAAAATGTTATGCCTATTCTCATCTCTCAAAATCAAGCTAGTTTTGTTCCTAGAAGGCAAATCACAGATAATATCATGGTAGTCCAAGAAATAATGCATAGTATGAGATCTAAGAAAGGCAAAGTGGGCTATATAGCTATCAAAGTTGATTTAGCCAAGGCCTATGACCGCATCAACTGGAATTTTCTTCCGTAGGGTCTTTCTGATGCTCAAATTCCTTATTCCTTAATTGTTGTTATTATGAGATGTGTCTCTTTTAGTTCCATGCACCTTTTTTGGAATGGAAATAGTTCTTCTAGTTTTTCTCCCTCTAGAGGTTTGAGGTAGGAGATCCTATCTCCCCTTATCTCTTTGTGATTTGCCTTCCGCGCTTAGCTCATTGTATCAATTGTGCAATTGGTAATGGTTCATGGAAGCCTATCAAGTTGAATCAGAATGGCCCCTCAATTTCTAATCTCTTTTTTCTGATGATTTGTTGCTTTTTGCTGAGGCTAATATTTCACATGTTTCGAGTTTATTCAAGATGTTTTGGATGAATTTTGCTCTAGCTCAGGTCAAGTTGTTAGCTTGGAAAAAAAATGCAAGTTTTTTTCTCTCATAATGTTTTGATGGCTTATCGTAAAGACCTTAGTAGTGAGCTGGGTTTTCGTGTTGTTTTAGATTTGGGCAAGTATTTAGGAGTTTCGTTGCTCCACAATAGGGCTAGACGTAAAACTTATCAGTATTTGGTTAACAAGGTTAAGTCTAAGCTTGCCACATGGAATACAACTCATCTCTCCTTGGTAGCTTGTGTTACACTTGCCCAATCTATTATTACTGTTATTCCTATGTACACCATGCAAACTACCAAGCTACCTGCTTCTATTTGCAAGGATATGGAGAAGTCTATTAAGAGCTTTATATGGGGAAGCTCCCCTAACAGAAAGAAGATTTTTCTTATTCCTTGGGAGACTATATCAAGCGTAAAGAGGATGAAGGCTTAGGTTTACGGTCTCTTGGAGCTCTTAACAAAGCTATCTTTATGAAGCTTTACTAGTCTTTTATGGTTAACAAGGACAAGTTATGGGTTCAGGTTCTCTCCTCAAAGTATAAGATTGGGTATGATGTTAGAGGTGAATTCTTACTCCTCGGTGTTGTTATATGGTGTGGAGGAATATTTTCTTTGCTTCAAAAGATATTCAAAATAATCTTTATTGGGCTCTTGGTGATGGAAAGAAGGTTCAATTTTGGCTTAATGCATTGGTGTCAGGATGCGATCATCTAGTTAAATTTGCTATAGGTACTTTGACCCCAGAAGAAGAACATAGGAAGGTTGTTGATTATGTTACTTATGATGGAGCTTAGAATTGGAATTTCTTTTCTAGTAAGGTTACTCATACAATATTATTACATGTTGCTGCTATAGTGCCTCCTTCTCCTGTGATGGGGGAAGATTATTTATTTGGGCTCCTTTTCCCTCAAGCTCCTTCTCTATTAAAACTGCCTATAACGTGCAGTTAGACAATAACCATAAGGATTCCTCTGATTTGTGGAGAAAATTTTGAAATTGGAAAGGCCTCCAGCGTGTCCGTCTATTTCTTTGGCTACTTTTTCATGATAGATCGCTTACTAATAAGGAAAGAGTTAGAAGGCATCTTTGCAACAATGCCATTTGTGATATGTGTGGTTGCCATGAGAAATTAGTTTTCACTACATTCGAGACTATGCTTAGGCAACTCAAGTGTGGAAATTATTAATTCCCTCAGTCTGTTGGGCTGAATTTTTCAATCAAAATTTGAGTTTACAGGAGTGAGTCTATGCTAATATTTTAAACAAGAGCTTTATTAATAATGTTCCATAGAACATGTTGTTTGGGACAACATGATGGCATCTTTGGTAGAAGATAAATATTTTCTCTTCAATAATGAAGTGATTTCAGTGGCCAAAGTGGTGGATGACATCAAAGCGTATTTTGATTTATTTCTTTTAGTTATAGTAAACTTGGAGTCCTTGTCAGTTTCTCCTTTTGAGTTTTGCAAGGTTATTTCTTGGTGTCCTCCCCATGTGGGTTATGTAAAGATGAATTTGGATGGTTCTTTTTCTCATGGTTCAGAAAGAGCTTTTAGCGGAGGGTTATTATGGGACCATTTGGGTAATTGGTTAAGAGGATTTGTTTTAAATTTAGGCTATTATGACATTATCCAGGCTGAGCATTGGGCTCTATTGGAAGGGATTAAATTAGCCAAGGAGATGAATATCTGAAGATTGGTGGTGGAATCGGATAATCTTTGTGTTATTAACATGATTTTGGGTCGTTGGCACAAGCTTAGTAGTTATCATTCGTTGCTTATGGCGGTTAATAATATGGTCCCTTTCTTAGAAGATATTCAGTTTAGTCATATTTTTTGCAAAGCCAATTATACAGCTGATTTTTTAGCAAGTATAGCAAGAAAGTTTAATCAAGGCTTAACCACTGTGGATAGAGTTCCTTCTAGGCTTCTTCTTTGGCCTTTCTCATGATGTTTGTAGAGTTGCCTATTTTCGGTAGCTTCCTTTTGTGAGCTTTGCTCACCTGCGTGTACCCAAAAAAAATATTTATTTATATATAAAATATACAAAATATAATAATATATTTTATATACAAAAATTTCTATTTTATTAAGATATAAGTTCATAAAAAGTAAACTATAACATCATTTATACAAACATTTATATTTACGTTAAAAAAGAATAGTTATAAGTTTAACAAAAGAGCGAACTATAGCATTATTTATATATTGATGCTAGGTAAAATGTTTCTTCTTTTGTACAATCAAAATATTTTTTCCTTTTTACTTTAGTTGTTCACTGTATGAAAATATAGAAAAAAATAATTAATAAATATTAACAAATTTTAACAAATTTATAAAGCAAAAAGATTGAAGGAGTAAAGAGTAAAAATATTACAATCAAATATTGAATAATTATTATAAATCATCATAATAAAAATATACTCGATATTTATTAAAAATATATTAAACATCTATAAAAAAATATACCATATTTTTATTAAATATTGGAATATGCATAGTATATTTTGTATTTTTTTTGTTGCATAATATTTTTTATTTTTTTTATTTTTCATTGCATATGTATTGTTGGCATGGACTTTTGTTAATTTTTAAAATTTTATAAAAATAACTTAAAAGTAAAAAAATTACAAAAATATTGTGCATATGCCAAAAAATTTATAAAAATATGGTATTTTTTGGTATATATTAAATATATTTTGGTATATCGTAAAAGTGTTAAAAAATTTTAAAAATATTTTGTAAATTAAAAAAATATAAAAGTTAAATATTGAAGAAAATGTAGTATTTTCTGTAATTTTCTCTTATTTTTGTGTGTATTTGCTTTATTTTACAAATTTTCTATATATTTTTTTAGATAAAAATATGAGGTGCATATGTGCTCCGTAGTTAAATTAGTAATATTTGTACCTTTTCCCATATAATAATTAAAATTTAATTTTTAGGTAATTAAATTTAAATAATATATAGATTTTTAAATTTTAATTTTGAGTGGTTCTATCTTTATATGCCAATTTATTGATTTGACAATCACAATTAACGAAGGAATGAGACTTTTGAGTTGTGTAACCGTGAACAAATAAAGAAGTCATTTATACCATTCATAGCCAAGGTCTTTTATTGTGTCTATTTTAGTATAACATATAATTCTTTTGATGAGAAACCCTAAAAATTTAAAATACTATTTGTGTAACACCATTATATCTCATATGCATATAATATATATACCCTGTATACATAAAATATATATCTATGATACAAAGGTACTATGATAGTTACATATGGAAATCCTTACTTTAATATTAAAAAAATAATTTATAAGTTTGTAAAAGAAATTCTCTAAAAAAATTTGGCCAGAGTTTTATCTGTAATTTTATCAATTCCCAAAACCAACAAATGAACCTGCACAAAATAATTTACACTCCCAAAATATAGTTTCTCCAAAATTCAATAATTGCTTCAATTATCACTAAACATTTCATTGTAAAATCACTTTTTCATTAATTACATCCAAAAATTTCTCAATATAAGTAATACTAAACT
The DNA here is from genome assembly GCA_947685225.1 of Garcia nutans. Taxonomy (NCBI): domain Eukaryota; kingdom Viridiplantae; phylum Streptophyta; class Magnoliopsida; order Malpighiales; family Euphorbiaceae; genus Garcia; species Garcia nutans. The sequence goes on from CANTUV010000007.1 coordinate 54,971,687, forward strand.
TAAACACATATACCTACATAATATCCCCAAACATGTTTAATATATGTGAGCTATGATTGCATTGTACAAACTAAAATATATAATAATTAGAACTATACATGTATGCAGAACCATCAGTGTTGGTCACATGGCAAAACTCAACTCCCGATTTCAATCTCTATCTGGTCCACTCTGATCCACAAATCTTTTACCTACACAATACAATTCAATCGCGCTAAGCATATAGCTAAGTTGTACATATTTTAATAACAATAAACAATTAAATCAAAATGCTCAATTATATAATATAATATAATATAATATGCATTGTCTCAACAAACCTTCATTAACTCATAATTCACCAACATGTCACAGTCGTTGTAACACCCCTTCCCGGCCTACATGTGTAAGCCGATTAGAGGCGCCACACTAACCTAATGTTGCTACCAATTTTACTTAGTCAAATTTTAGTTCCGGTTTTTACAGAAATTTTGCCAGAGATTCGCCTAGAAATTTGGGTCCCAAGTGTCGACAAAACTGATTTTTCTGATTTTTAAAAATATTTTTACACAAACCAATGTGAATACAATCAGTTTCAATACACTCCCAATGAATCCACCTTATAACCTCAACTACAACCTGCAAGAAGTATTCACACTTCTAATACAAATTAAAGTAGAGGTTTCTTATTATTACATACCACTAACGTATGGTATAACATAGAAATTCTCAATCTTATATTTTCATATACATGCCACAACTAGCCAACTCATAATATAGGAAATGAAAGGCTACTCTGAGGTGCTGCGCTGTGCTGTGCTGCTCGATGCTAATCACCAAAATCTACTGCTCCGAACCTACGAGTCAAGAAAACTCAACTCGCTGAGCAATGATACTCAGTGGGTACTTTCCCGATGAAAATATAAGTAAAACATGAAAGCATTTGAACTAAAAGGAAATAATTAAATAAAAAATCAACCAACATTAAACAATGGAAGTTATTGTCCATTCAATGTAGATATACTTTCAACAATTGTAAACCATAATTCAAATTCATATTGCAGTACGTAGTTTTAGAAAAACAGGACTTTGGCTCAGGCTCCACTGGCATATAGGGAACCATAGCGATAAGGCAGTGGCCCTCTCCACTGTAACATAGGTGGCCCTCACCACCATGGTTATAACCCATTTCTGCTCTATGGCCTATACCCGTAGGTAACCGCCGGAGCATTCCAATCACAATTTCACAACATCTCCACTCCACGGCCTATATCCGCAGGTAACCGCCGGGGTGTATCAAACACAATAAGTGGCAGTACTGCATAAGTTAGTATAGTGCATCATACCCTTATCTACCACTCCCAACTACCCAGTAGAGCATAAAGGTTAAAATGATTCAATTTAAGTCTCAATCTTCATTTTAGAATGACTCGAGAAATCATTTTAATTCCCATCGCGCTTTGCCATTTACGCCGCGCACCACATTCTTTAGTCAAACCATTACCCTTTTTCACATATTTAACATCCACAATAAACATATCAAACATTTCAAAGCATTCCTCAAAAGGTCACAAATTGACCAAATGAATAGTATTGCGGCACGTAAAATCGGCAACGCAAATGGCATGACCTTATGAATAGTAAAATTTGGGTTTTCGTCAAAATTTCAGTCCACTTCAGTCTTCCATTTGACCAAGTAAACGATCTTATTTTTGGCTAAAATTTTACAGAAAACTTATTTCATATGTTGACTAATTTCACGTAAAATTTCGTTGAAAAATTCATTCATTTTCTACCTCAAACAATTGCCACAAAAAGAGTCCAGAAATCTACCATTTTGGGACCATTTCGGCTCAAACATATGAAATACATGGGATAGTGTATTTTTCTTTTACAAATCAATATGAAGGCTTCTTTTAATGATAAAGTGAAGATTCAAACACTTCCCTTTGATAACTTTTGCATGTTTAACTTAAATCAAACTAATTAAAGTTCATCAAATCAACTTGCCAAATTTTTCTCAAAACATTTGGTTTAAATTAAATTTAAACAACTCAATTGCCATAAGAAACCAAGAACATAACTCAAACATTTAATTTAAACTCAATCAATACATTTAAGCATCAACATCAAAAATTCCATAAACCAAAGTTTGTAAGAAAAATAAAATTTCTTTTATGGTAAAGTATTTTTCCAAGGTAAAGTACCAAATCTTGTTCTTTTAATTCCTTTTTGCCTTTCCTTCTTCTCCTTCCTTAATCTTTGTTTCTTCTTCAAGAAATTCAAGAACACAACCTTAAACATAAACCTTAGAAATTTAAAACAATAAACTACCCTTCCATTTCTTTTCAAACTAAACCCTAATCTAACCTTATTAAACCTTAGAAACCTTGATTCTTCCATTTAATTAATCAACATCATCACTACTTAAAATTTTCCCCAAATCCACCATAAGAACCCTAATTTCCAATCTTCCAATAGATATATAAATACTTAAAATTGATACTATAATTGAATTCTACATACTTGAAAACCTTAAAACTTACCTTGAAAATCAAACTTGACAAAAATTGGAAATCCTTTGGTGTTCTTCCTATGGTGGCCGAAAATTTGGAATGGGTGAGAGAGAGATTTGTTCTTCATGCCATGATATATATATATATATAAGGGAAATGATGCTCACTTTTGGGTTGGATAAATACCTTAGGGCCATTTGTCCACATCTTTTTCTTTTCTTCTTTTTATAATGCTAAATAGTCACTTTTAATTGGTCCAAATGTCTCTTTATTTTATTTATTTAAAACCCAAGCCCTTAAACTTTCTTTTAATCATATTTTGGCCCCTCAACCTCCTTGTACTGAAATTTTTATGGCCTAGGGTGTGAAAAGACTAAAATACCCTCCGGCGATTAATCGGTCGTAACTTTTAAACCGTACAGTTTCACAAGGCAAACTGCATATGGTTTTGATCCTCTCGACCTCTACTTTCTATTTTTAAGGTCTATTTTAGGTTTCCAAGTCATTTTGAAAAATTACCAATAAGCCCTTGACTTTTTACAAAATTTCCTTTAGGTCCTTTCTTTGCTCGGGTTTTGCTCGGGCTCCGTTTCTACTGACGATCATTTCATATTCAACCCCTCGACGTCCTCTACTCACTCATGTTTTTATTTCCTACTTTGGATTCATGTATAATGACCAAAATGGCCCTAGTCAAAATCCCCTATATCTTCCAAACCGTGCATTTTCTGGAAAAACCGTTACGCGTCGTTGCGACCCGATTTTTCTCTACTCTCCATTTTTGGAATCTGTTATGTGCACTATTAAGAACCTCCAGTACAACTTTTGAAAATTACAGTTACCTCCCCAAAACTTTTTGAAATTACAGTCATCTCCCCAAAACTTTGCATTTTTTTTTCAATTAGGTCCCTTTGGTCCTATAGCCTTATATAGGCCCGTTGTCAGGAATTATCTTCTCCTTTCCCCTTCTCTCACTGTGCACGTGACTACTATGCATAAATGCGGTGGGCGGATGTGACAGTTCCTCCCTCGTTAATTTAGGCTTCGTCCCGAAGCCAATCAGGTGGAAACAAATATGGGTATTGCTTCCTCCACCTTATGGTTTCTTCAGAGTACTTTGACTAATGGAATAGTTTTATTCCGAAGTTCTTTCACTTCCCGTGCCAAGATTTCCACTGGTTCTTCTTCATATGTCAAATCAAGCTGAACTTCAATATCCTAGGTCTTTACGATGTGTGACGGGTCCGAACGATACCGTCTTAATATCGACACGTGGAATACGTTATATATTTTGTCTAGCTCGGATGGTAATGCTAGCCGATAAGCTACTGGACCTATATGTTCAATGACTTTGTAAGGCCCAATAACCTTGAACTTAGCTTACCCTTTTGTTTAAATCTTAGCAGTTTCTTCCATGGTGAAACCTTAAGAAATACCTTATCACCAACATTGAATTCTATGTCCCTTCTCTTCAGGTCCGCGTATGATTTTTGTCTATCTGCCATAGCTTTTAACCGATCCCGGATAATTTCTACTTTCTCCTCGGTCTCCTTAACTATCTCCGGGCCCAAGATCTTTTCTTCGCTTCATTTCGTCCAGCAAATTGGAGTCCTGCATTTTCGTCCTTATAGTGCTTCATAAAGAGCCATCTGTATGCTGGACTGGTAGCTGTTGTTGTAAGCGAACTCCATTAAACTTAAGTACTTCTCCCAGCTACCTTTGAATTCTAATATGCACGCTCTTAACATATCTTCCAAGATCTGGATTGCCCTCTCTGACTGTCCGTCTGTCTGTGGATGAAACGACGTACTCTAGTCCGTTCGAATTCCCAAAGCCGTTTGGAACTTTTGCCAAAAGTTTGACGTAAAGCGTGGATCTTTGTCCGATATGATTGATGTTGGAACTCCATGAAGTCGTACAGTCTCTTTAATGTACAAGTCTGCTAACTTATCCAGGGAGTAGTTCATCCTTACTAGTAAGAATTGAGCTGACTTAGTTAGCTGGTCTACTATCACCCATATTGCATCATGTTTGTCTCTTGTCATTGGTAGTCCCATCACAAAATCTATAGTTATGCCATCCCATTTCCATGTTGGAATCGTAATAGGTTATAGAAGTCCCGAGGGTAGTTGATGTTCTGCCTTTACTTGTTGGCAGGTTAAACATTTTGCCACGTAATCTACCACATCTCTCTTGATCCCTGGCCACCAATAGCATTCTTTCAAATCCAATACTGCTTCTACCTTCTTAGAATCAACTCTTATTCCTTCCGCCGATACAATATGTCCTAAAAAGGCCACTTCTTCTAACCAAAATTCACACTTGCTGAATTTGGCGTATAACTGCTTCTCCCTCAATGTTTGTAACACGATTCTCAAGTGCCGGTCATGATCCTCTGCATTCTTTGAGTAAACCAGTATGTCATCGATGAATACCACAACAAACTGGTCCAAATAAGGATGGAAAATCCGGTTCATCCAATCCATGAATACCGCAGGTGCATTCGTGAGCCCAAAAGGCATTACGATAAACTCATAATGTCCATATCGGGTTCTGAATGTAGTCTTTGGTATATCTTCATCTTTAATCTTCAGTTGATGATAGTCGGATCGCAGATCAATCTTTGAGAAAACTCCCACACCTTTCAATTGATCAAATAAATTGTCTATCCGGGGTAGCGGGTATTTATTCTTAATCGTCAGCTTATTTAACTGCCGATAATCTACACATAGTCTTAGGGATCCGTCTTTCTTTTTTTTTTCGCAGTCCACTAATGCCTTATGTTTGGTCTGCCAATCCATTCCAAGTATTACGTCAAATTCCTGGAATGGCAACTCAAACAGATCACCTAAGAAAGTGTGTCCGTGTACTTCTACCGGACAATCCTTTATTACCTTCCTGGTAACCATCTCACTACCCAAAGGATTTGTAACTAACACTCTATCTGTTTCAAGTTCTACTTCTAAATCCATTTGTTTTTTTTTTCATACATATATATAAGTATGAAGAACCTGGATATGTTAAAGCATAAATTGGTATTCCAAACATAAATAGCTAACCTGCTATGACGTCGGGGCTTCCTCTTCTTCACGTGCCCTCATTGCATACATCTTGGTAGGAGCTCTAGTTTCAGGTCTGTCCATCGTTTCGAATTAAACTTGCGAAAAGCTTTGTCCTTTGCCCCTTTCCCCTTCCAGCTACGGCTCGAGATCCTTTGGTATTATCTAGTGTGTTTTGCTGTCTTAAGGGGCATTCTCGTTTAAAGTGGTTCTTCGCTCCACAAATAAAACATACCCAGGCCTTGCCCCAACATTTTCCTAAATGCTTACGCCCATATTGAACACAGTGTGGATGGGTGTTTTCACTTCCTCCGATAGTTTCGGGCTGAGCAAAGTTACCTCCACCTTGGCCACGCTCTCTTCCTTGTCCTCTCCCAGACCCACCAGTACTAGCTACAAAGGTAGCTTGACTCGGGCCGCCCCGAATCGACCTTTGACTGGATATCCTGCTCTAATTTTCTCCCATGGAACTACCTTCTCTAAACTGTTTCCTTGATGGCTGGAAATTTTCTGAATAACTCTGGGTATCCCTTCTTGGTCTTACCCTCTGTCTCCTATTTCGCTCATCCTTCTGACAGTGCTCTACTTCTAGAGACTAGTGACCAACTCGGAAAATTCCTTGATATTAGCAGCAATTAACTGCATCCTAATCTCATTATTCAAACTATCCTGGAATTGCTTACACCTATCATGTTCATCTTCAATTGTCTTCTTGGCATACCTACTCAGCCTAGTAAATTCCCTCTCATATTCGGCAACGGTCAGTCGACCTTGCTTTAAGTGTAGAAACTCCTTTTTCTTGGCATCTAGGTACGCCTCAGATATAAACTTCCTTTTGAACTTCACAAAGAAATCCCATGTCCTCTGTTCCGGTGGAACTCATTGTTGAACTGTGTCCCACCATATATATGCTTCTTCCACTAATAAGGAAGTAGCACATACCACTCGCTCCTCTGGAGTACACTGTAACTGATCTAAGGCTCATACCGTTCCTTCCAGCCAATACTCTGCTGTAGAAGAATCATCGTCCCTTCGGGCCCTAAACTCCTTCGCCCCATACTTTCTTATCTTTTCGATTGGGGGTTTCCTTTCCCCTCCTACAGCAGGAGCGGGTGCTGGCGCTAGCGCTGGTGCCGGGGCAACGCCCTCTATCTGTCGTAGCGCTGCAGCCATCTGTTGCAACATCTCATTCGGAAGAGGAGCTCCCGCTGGGGGTTGCTTAGCCTCTGGGGTTTCAGATACATTCGTCTCTATAGTATGTGACACTCGAGATTCAACTTCCTCCTCTACGGCTCTTTGAGAGGACTCTCGCGACATCTATATTCTAACACATAACTCACAGTCAATAACAGCACAACTCAGTAGCACTATTAAACCCTATGTGGCATGTATATAAAGACAAAACACTTAATAAAATATATGCAAACATACCCTTATTTAGTTTCCTATATTTCCTTCCTGAATGATGCCTACTTTTTATCTCCTATTTACTATAGGATAACTCATTTTACGTCGGTAATGGCCACTCCCGACATAAAACGTACATCCTCCTATGTTGGATTACCCAGAAGCGGCTAAACCGGAGCTCTGATACCAAAATTGTAACACCCCTTCCCGGCCTACATGTGTAAGCCGAGTAGAGGCGCCACACTAACCTAATGTTGCTACAAATTTTACTTAGTCAAATTTTAGTTCCGGTTTTACAGAAATTTTGCCAGAGGTTCGACTAGAAATTTGGGTCCCAAGTGTCGACAAAACTGATTTTTCCGATTTTTGAAAACATTTTTACACAAACCAATGCGAATACAATCAGTTTCAATACACTCCCAATGAATCCACCTTATAACCTCAACTACAACCTGCAAGAAGCATTCACACTTCTAATACAAATTAAAGTAGAGGTTTCTTATTATTACATACCACTAACGTATGGTATAACATAGAAATTCTCAATCTTATATTTTCATATACATGCCACAACTAGCCAACTCATAATATAGGAAATGAAAGGCTACTCTGAGGTGCTGCGCTGTGCTGTGCTGCTCGATGCTAATCACCGAAATCTACTGCTCCGAACCTATGAGTCAAGAAAACTCAACTCGTTGAGCAATGACGCTCAGTGGGTACTTTACCGATGAAAATATAAGTAAAACATGAAAGCATTTGAACAAAAAGGAAATAATTAAATAAAAAATCAACCAACATTAAACCAATGGAAGTTATTGTCCATTCAATGTAGATATACTTTCAACAATTGTAAACCATAATTCAAATTCATATTGCAGTACGTAGTTTTAGAAAAACAGGACTTTGGCTTAGGCTCTACTGGCATATAGGGAACCATAGCGATAAGGCAGTGGCCCTCACCACTGTAACATAGGTGGCCCTCACCACCATGGTTATAACCCATTTTCGCTCTATGGCCTATACCCGTAGGTAACCGCCGGAGCATTCCAATCACAATTTCACAACATCTCCACTCCACGGCCTATACCCGCAGGTAACCGCCGGGGTGTATCAAACACAATAAGTGGCAGTACTGCATAAGTTAGTATAGTGCACCATACCCTTATCTACCACTCCCAACTACCCAGTAGAGCATAAAGGTTAAAATGATTCAATTTAAGTCTCAATCTTCATTTTAGAATGACTCGAGAAATCATTTTAATTCCAATCGCGCTTTGCCATTTACGCCGCGCACCACATTCTTTAGTCAAACCATTACCCTTTTTCACATATTTAACATCCACAATAAACATATCAAACATTTCAAAGCATTCCTCAAAAGGTCACAAATTGACCAAATGAATAGTGTTGCGGCACGTAAAATCGGCAACGCAAATGGCATGACCTTATGAATAGTAAAATCTGGGTTTTCGTCAAAATTTCAGTCCACTTCAGTCTTCCATTTGACCAAGTAAACGATCTTATTTTTGGCTGAAATTTTACAAAAAACTTATTTCATATGTTGACTAATTGCACGTAAAATTTCGTTAAAAAATTCATTCATTTGCTACCTCAAACAGTTGCCACAAAAAGAGTCCAGAAATCTGTCATTTTGGGACCATTTCGGCCCAAACATATGAAATACATGGGATAGTGTATTTTTCTTTTACAAATCAATATGAGGGCTTCTTTAATGATAAAGTGAAGATTCAAACACTTCCCTTTGATAACTTTTGCATGTTTAACTTAAATCAAACTAATTAAAGTTCATCAAATCAACTTGCCAAATTTTTCTCAAAACATTTGGTTTAAATTAAATTTAAACAACTCAATTGCCATAAGAAACCAAGAACATAACTCAAACATTTAATTTAAACTCAATCAATACATTTAAGCATCAACATCAAAAATTCCATAAACCAAAGTTTGTAAGAAAAATAAAATTTCTTTTATGGTAAAATATTTTTCCAAGGTAAAGTACCAAACCTTGTTCTTTTAATTCCTTTTTGCCTTTCCTTCTTCTCCTTCCTTAATCTTTGTTTCTCCTTCAAGAAATTCAAGAACACAACCTTAAACATAAACCTTAGAAATTTAAAACAATAAACTACCCTTCCATTTCTTTTCAAACTAAACCCTAATCTAACCTTATTAAACCTTAGAAACCTTGATTCTTCCATTTAATAATCAACATCATCACTACTTAAAATTTTCCCCAAATCCACCATAAGAACCCTAATTTTCAATCTTCCAATAGATATATAAATACTTAAAATTGATACTATAATTGAATTCTACATACTTGAAAACCTTAAAACTTACCTTGAAAATCAAACTTGACAAAAATTGGAAATCCTTTGGTGTTCTTCCTATGGTGGCCGAAAATTTGGAATGGGTGAGAGAGAGATTTGTTCTTCATGCCATGATATATATATAAGGGAAATGATGCTCACTTTTGGGTTGGATAAATGCCTTAGGGCCATTTGTCCACATCTTTTTCTTTTCTTCTTTTTATAATGCTAAATGGTCACTTTTAATTGGTCCAAATGTCTCTTTATTTTATTTATTTAAAACCCAAGCCCTTGAACTTTCTTTTAATCATATTTTGGCCCCTCAACCTTCTTGTGCTGAAATTTTTATGGCATAGGGTGTGAAAAGACTAAAATACCCTCCGGCGATTAATCGGTCGTAACTTTTAAACCGTACAGTTCCACAAGGCAAACTGCATATAGTTTTGATCCTCTCGACCTCTACTTTCTATTTTTAAGGTCTATATTAGGTTTTCAAGTCATTTTAAAAAATTACCAATAAGCCCTTGACTTTTTACAAAATTTTCTTTAGGTCCTTTCTTTGCTCAGGTTTTGCCCGGGCTCCGTTTCTCCTAACGATCGTTTCATATTCAACCCCTCGACGTCCTCTACTCACTCGTGTTTTTATTTCCTACTTTGGATTCATGTATAATGACCAAAATGGCCCTAGTCAAAATCCCCTATATCTTCCAAACCGTGCATTTTCTGGAAAAATCGTTACGCGTCGTTGCGACCCGATTTTTCTCTACTCTCCATTTTTGGAATCTGTTATGTGCACTATTAAGAACATCCTGTACAACTTTTAAAAATTACAGTTACCTCCCCAAAACTTTTTGAAATTACAGTCACCTCCCCAAAACTTTGCATTTTTTTTTCAATTAGGTCCCTTTGGTCCTATAGCCTTATCTAGGCCCGTTGTCAGGAATTATCTTCTCCTTTCCCCTTCTCTCACTGTGCACGTGACTACTATCCCTAAATGCGGTGGGCAGATGTGACAGTCGTAATGTTGGCCTCAATTATATTTTGGTGTCATATAACACATTATGCCATCGTATAATACACGATATATTTACTCAACTGTAAATGAGGTACTCAACAGTATTCATAGTTTCATTAACCATAAAAATATAACATATCCACATCACACACACACATATACATATACACTGGGCTCAGCGTTCCATCTAAAATGTATTGACCTATTACGACCTAAAGGTCCGACACTGGAGACACAGTGTTGCATATCACCCGTAGGCCATCCTCTATCGACACTGGAGGCAAAATGTTAAATAACACTCGAAGGTCATCTCCTCTCGACACCAAGGGCAAGTGTCAAATATATCACCTAAAGACCGCCCTCTATTAACACCAAAGGCAAGTATGAAATATTACCCAAAGGCCACCTCTTCTCGACATCAAAGACAAAATATCTATTATCGCCCGAAGGCATGACATCTCACTTATAGGCATAATAAACATCATAACATATTGTTCGCAAACTGACTCAACTATACCAACAATAACTTTTCGTGACCATTTCCACATTACACTTTAAAAACTTTTCTCATTCTCATTATCATTTTAAATTCATTTTACATAATCATGAGTTACATTAGTTACATTCACAATGTGACTCATTCCATACATTTTTTCACATTTCACAAATATATCCATATAGTACGTTATACTACATAACCTTAATATACCTCATGCATTTCATGAATAAATATTAATTTTACCTTGAACAAGTGCATGATGTGACACTCATCACATAAATATGCCATATTGCATAGGTTATATGAATATCAATATTTCAAGAGAACAATCTAGAATATTTCAAATTATATATAATGAAATCTCAAGTCATTAAAATATGTACTAACCTCGTATCTCTTCCAAATCTAACTTTAAGCACCTCCTAAGCTATAATTTCCAAAAGTCCCAATTCCTTCACATGGCAACTTTGGTCTACTCACGTCCTAATCCAAACAACAAGTAAAATATTTCAATTAAAATCATTCACAAGCTCATTTTATTTAAAACAACCATTAATTATACAAATTTTAACCAATTCCTATCAAAACCTTGATTCTTTCTATTACTACCTTATTCATACTACAATATAACCAACTCATTTCTATCATCCAATCATAAAATCATCACATAAGCATCAAAATAACATCAAAACAATCCACTTTAACAATTAAGAAAACCTCTATCAAAACCCTAATTTCACATAACCAATCTTAAAACTCTAGCTTCACCAAAACCCAATCATTTCACTAAGCTTAAAATCATTACAACTACATCAAAATTACTTCAAATCAACCCATATTAATAATTATTGATACCTCCCTTAAAACTTAAAATTTCACATATTCACTTATAAACCCTTACTTAACAATTCAAGTTTACTTCAATAATTTAACCTCAAATTCAACATATACTCATCCCAAGCACATCATAACCATCTTTTTTCTCATGTAAAAATTAATTTCTCTCTCTCCCCATAATATGATATAACTCATAAATCCAAAGAATACAAAGCTTTAGAAAGAGTACTTACTTGATTTTCTTAGATTACTCTTCAAAACCAACTTGATTTTCTATCATTTCTTTGTGAAGTTTGATGTATAATTGAAGAAGGTAGTCTCCCTTTTCTTCTTTGTAAAATCCAGCCACCATGAGATAGGAGAAAGAAGATGAGTTTCTTTTAATATTCTTCCTCTTCTCTCATCCACATATATTAATACATTAATATATTAATTAATTTTAATATTTCCCCTTTATTTCTCAACCAAGTATTTAATTTCTTTCTTTGACTTTTATTTTCTTTCTTTCTTTATTAATAATAATATTATAATTATCATCTTCCACCCATAATTATATATATATATATATATTTATGTATTGTTTATACTTTTTGTATATGTTATGTATATTTTTATGTGTATGTATATGTCATGTATATGTTAAATATATAATGTGTAACTAATGTATATAGTGAGTATATGTTAGGAATATACCTTGTACACACTATATATATCTAATGTATATCTTGTGTATATATTAAGTATATACTACACATATATCTCTCCCAACACTTTAACTATACTACACATATATCTCTCCCAACACTTTAACTATCTTCCATATAAATATATAATTATGTCTAGAATTGTAGATATTACAATTCGTTTTATTATATATCTCTCCCAACAATCTAACTATCTTCCATATAAATATATAATTATGTCTAGAATTATGGATATTACAATTTGTTTTATTATACTTTGTCAACTTTGGTTTCTTTACTATTTGCGCTCTCACTCTTAACCCTAACTCTTTCACTCATAATTTTTTGAATTTTAACTTTTTTTTTCATGTCTTTATTTTTAATCATCAACTCAAAATTTTAAATTTCAACTATTATTTTTAAAGAAAATATAAGTATTTTTACAATATTAGCAAGTTCTAGGTCTTTTTTTAACTACAACATTATATATTTTTTATTATGTAAGTTTCTTAATGTAAAAAATTAAGATTTTATAAAAAATGAATTTTATTTTTGGACCTTGATTATACTTTTTTATTATTATATTACAAGGAAAAAAGTATAAATTTATTCTTTATATTTTCACCCTAAAAAAATTGAATTCAATTATGCATATGTTTTACTCAAACTAACTTTTTTAAGCCACTTATTAAGAAAAAATATATAATACAATAATAATTCCAACTCGATATCCTAATTGAAATGGCAAACCAATTGAATAATACTAAATCTTTTATATTTTATCACTAAGAAATTAAAGGATTCACCTAGATAAATTTTAGGGTATATTCTGAAAAAAATATTATTACATATCACTATCCAATTAGTTTGTCATTCTAACTAGAAAGTCTAGTTGGAATTACCGTTTTACTGCATAATTTCTATTTTATTAACAATAAGAACAAAGGTCCAATTTGAACAATGTACTATAGCGTGTGGACCAAGTTGAACCTTGAAGTTTTTTTGAACCAAAATAAAACTGTTTTTTTTTAATTTGGATTAAATTAAAACTTTTTTAATTAAACAGTTAACTGAACTAACAGCATGGTCCAATTTGGAGTCAAACATCAATGTCCAAATTAAACTTTTTATAATTTATCAATATTAATATAATATTTTTAAAAATAAATCTTTAATATTAATAATTCATAATATTAAATAATTAATTTTTATAATATCATAATTTTTAATAATTTTTAATAAATTAATAATTTAATAAATTAAAAAATTAAAAAAATTGTATTCTATTTTTAATTTTCTTCAATTTTTATATTTTAAAAAATTTAAAAAATATTTTCTTAAAAAAAACCCTTGGATTAAAAATAAAAAAATCTTTGCTTAAAATTTATGATTTATTTGCATAAAAATAGTCGCACCAAATAAACTTAATAAAATAAAACAAATCATTAATTTCATCATATTTATTAATAATTTTCATGAGCTTAAAATTATATCTACCAATTCTACAATTTTAGAAGAGAAATCAAAGCTATAATTATTGAAAGCCCAAAAAATAGTAAAAATAGAAAAAAATGGACATTTTCCTTCGCAAAATTAATTAAAAAAATGTATATATGGTTTTTTTATATTATTTTTACCTAATTTAATTTAGTTAATGAAATATTTTTTCAGTTTTAAAAATTAATTAAAATTTTAATGAATGAAATTTTTATTTTTAAAAATTAATTAAAAATTTTAATTAATTTTTAAACTAAAAAAATATTTTATTAATTAAATTAGATAAAAATAATATAAAAAATCACATGTATATATATATATTTTAATTATATTATAGAGGAGACTACCCAATTATTTTTCATTATCTTTTATAATTTTATTTTTTCAGCTTTCAATATTTATAACTTTGGCTTCTCTTCTAAGATTGTAGAATTAGTAATTATGATTTTAAACTCATGAAGATTATTAATGAAGCTAATGAAATTAATGGTTTTTGTCTATTTTGTTAATTTTATTTAATGCGATTATTTTTGTATAAATAAATCATAAATTTTTAAGCTAAGATTTTTTTAATTTTTATTCCAAGGGGTTTTTTAAGAAAATAATTTTTAAAAATTTTAAAATATAAAATACAAAAATTTAAAAAAATTTAAAAAATAAATTATAATTTTTAATATTATAAATTATTATAAATATTATAAAATTTAATTATTTATTATTATGAATTATTAATATTAAATATTTATTTATTAAAAATAATTTTTAAAAATATTATATTAATATTAATAAATTATAAAAAGTTTAATTTGAACATTAATATTTAACTAAGGTCTAAATTGTATCCTGCCGATAGTTCAATTAACTGTTTCATTAAAAAGTTTGAATTTGTCCTAAATTTGAAAAAAAGTTTCATTTTAGTTCAAAAAAATTTTAATGTCCAATATGGTCCACACGCTATAGTATAGGGTTCAAATTAAACTTTTGTCCTTAATAATAATCCATTAACTTCATTGAAATAATAATTTTTATTTAAAATAATTAAATAAATTTAAAAAAATTAAAAATGCAAAAAATTAAGAACATAAAGAACAAAAATCCAAAATTCAACCAAAAACTAAGGCTGAACACGGGTCGAGTTTAGTCGGATTAATAGTTTTTTCAATCTGACTGAATCCATCATCTTTATGAAAATACACACCCAAGCTCGACAGAGCAAAAGAAAATTTTGATCGACCCACAAAAGAAGGGAAAGAAAAAGCATGAAATAAAGAAATGAATTTTATGATCAATTGAATAATAAATTTCTTATATTAACCCAAATAAATTCACTGTGTATTAACAACATAGAAATTAGACTAGAATAATAGAGAAAATTACTGTTATGTGAAGAAAACAACAGAAATCTAAAAATACATGTTAGACAATTGAAACATATATAATATAGGAAAAAATTAAAAATTTTCTTAATCAATGAAATGAATTTTTTTTTTGAATTAAGATCCAAAATAAAAGAAAATAAATAAATAAATAAAACTCACAAACTAAAAATCTTAATAATCAACGGGAATACAAAAATAAAACCCCTAATACTAAAAGAAAATTAAAAAAGCCACAAAGAAATTAAAAACTTACTAAAGAAATTTAAGAAATCACAAGAAAGTATTCTAATTCAGTGATATATTAGAAGAATCGATGGAGAATTAGATGAACCTCGGTGAAAGATTAAAGCAAATCAATGGAAGAAACTAAGATTTATTGATTTAGAAGAGCAAAAATTGGTGGAGAAACAAAGTAACTAAGAAAAAATTGAAATAAAGAGAGTGAATAATATAGTCAAAGAAAGAGAGTAATCGGTAGAGAAACAAAGAAATTGAAAAAAATTTGAGAGAGAGAGCGAGAAACAATATAGTCAAAGAGAGTGAGAGAGTGAAATAATTAATATGTACCACTTTTTTTTAGTAGTGTGTGGCAATTAATATGTGACAATAAATGTGTAATAACTATTTTTGAGTAATGTGTGGCAGAAGACTTTTTTTTTCTCATGTAATATATTATATATATTATATACATATTAATACTCGGTCGGGTACATGATTATGCAAAAATTAAAATCTCAATTAGACCGACCACTTTAAACTGAAGAAATTTAAAAACTCTCACCCGCTATCATCCATATTCACATCTCAATCCTATCGAACCCGATTAAAATGCTTCGGATAGGGAGGATTCAGTCGGAGCATAAAATTTTGCACATCCCTATTAGAAACTAAGAAAATTCATGAGCAAAAACCAAAAAATCAATTAGATACTAATTCAACTAGAAATCTAAATATCAACCACCACCCCTCTATCTCACCTGCTTCCTCCCTCATCCCTTCTCTCACTCTACTGTAGCACCCAATAGTCCATAAGGTGCCATCGTCATACCTAATAGTCAAGAAGCTCACCACCACCACTATCACATCATACTATGATTTAGACCTTGTATTCTCAAAACATCTTCAATACTCATTTACAGATAAACATTAAAATTTAAAAAGAGTAACCATACTAGGATTTTTCTCAAACAAAAACATCTTCATGTATAAATAAAAATTCAATAATTATTCATCCATAAACATTAAAACTTAATAAGAACTAGCATAAGGGGATTTTTCTCAAACAGAAACATTCCCATGTATAAAAAACCATGATTTTAGACTCTATATTCTAAAAAAATCTTTAATACCCATTTACCCATAAACATTAAAACTTAAAAAGAACCAACATACGATATTTTTCTCAAATCGAAACATTTTTGTGTACAAAAAACCCATGATTTTAGATCCTATATTAAGCATAAATATCTCTCATGTCAGTTAATACAAAATGCAAATCCTTCAAATGGAAAATTTTTTGAGGGCTTTATCAAATGTGAGGTGAACCAATTCTGACAAGTTTGATTGTGATTAGCAACTCGAAGAAGCAAATGTAATAAATGCCAAAAAAGTCAAATTTTAAGATTGAATCAGTAATCAAATGAAACTTAGGAAAAAGAAACAAGAAGTGAATAAAAGAGTTGTTGTATAACGTGATATGTAAAAGAGTGTAGAGCTATTACTAGATTATGTTAGATAATGAAAATTTAAAGGAGATGATTTACCAATTGAGATAAACAAAGAGCGGATATGAAAAAGGAATGATTTTGTATTTTACATTTTGGCTCTCTTTGGGGTTCTCAGTTGAGAGAAAATTGTAGTTCGTGTGGATGGGATTTGGGTTCTTTTTGTGGATGAGATTTGAGTTCTTTCTTTTTCTTTTCATTTTAAAAATTTTAATTTCATTTTTTATCATTTACTTAACAGAAAGCAACTATGTTAATTTTTGTCATTCAAAGAAGGATTTAAAAAGTTTGTTTGAGTAAAACTCATGTATAATTGAGCCCAAAATTTTTTTAGAGGATAATTTTTGCACATTCTCCTTCATATTATATGTTATTAGGTAGATGCAATTAGTTACTAGAAAATTTTATGTTATTTCACTTTTCTCTCTTTTTGCAATTGTCTATAGAAAATCTTGTAGAATTGTTTTTAATTCTAAATTTATGTTTAAATAAAAATAGTTCTTTCATTTTTGTAGTAAAAAATTTTATTTTATAAGTGTAAGTTTTTACTTTTTAATTGCTAAAATTCTTTTTTTACTATTGTTATGCTTCTTATTCAGGTTTATTATAAGGTTTCTTCTAATATTTATTTTTAATTTTCTTTTTGAATTTTTTGATATTTTTCTTAATTGAAACATATGCATTAATGAATGAAATAAATGGGCTTAGCATATTATATATGATTTTTTCATCTCATTGTAATTTTTTTTTTGGAATTTTGGATATTTTTCTTAATTGAAAACATGTATAATAATGAATAAATATTGAAGAAAATATATATTAACATATTAATATGATGATATGGTAGGTCAAGTCATTGATATAGCATCATGTCACTAATATGACACCCATAATATGATATGGTACACCATATCATTATTGTAGGAAGCCATATTAGTAGCACTGCCATATCACTAACTTGATATCATTGGTGGGGCTAGGTGATGGCTACCACCAATTTAGAAACATTGTCAACAATGACTAACATATATTGATTTTTGAAAGAAGAAGGAAAAGGCTCTATGAAGTCAATCTTCCATACATCAAACAACTCCACCTCCAATATTGAATTTAGAGGCAAGTCATGCTCCTAGATATGTTCTCAGTCCTTTGACAAGTTTGAACGAAGATACGAGCATCTTTGGACATTGTTGGCCAAAAGAATCTAGATTTTCAAACCTTGGGGATAATCGTTGAAGTACTAGCATGACCTCCACAATCTTTGGAATGACAAAAGTTGATGATACTCTTAAATTCTTCTTTTAGAATGCACATTCTTATCATCCCATCCCCATAATGCTTGAAGAGCAAAGGCTCTTCCTAAATGTATTGCTTCACATCAAAAGAAACTTCTTTCTTTGATTGTGGGATAGTTCAAGAGGAAGAATTCCACTCACCAAATAATGTACATAATCTGCATACCATGGTGTTGCATTGGTGAGTGCAAAGAGGCTCTCATCAGGGAAGACTTTATCGATGGAAATTTCTTCATTGTCAATGTCTCCTCTTTCAAGTCTTGACAAATGGTTGGCTACTACATTCTCCACACCCTTCTTATCTATGATCTCTACATCAAATTCTTAGATTAGAAGAATCTAATGAATTAACTTGGGCTTTGCATCTTTCTTACTCATCAAGTATTTAATTGTAGTGTAGTTTGTAAAAACAACAACCTTGGAGCCAATAAGGTTTGAGTGAAACTTGTTTAAGGCAAAGATTATGACAAACATCTCTTTTTCTATTATGACATAATTTATTTGAGCTTCATTAAGACTTTTTACTTGTATAGTAAATGTCGTGACTTCACTTCTCTTTTCTTTGACATAATACAACTCCAATTACGTAATCACTAGCATCGCACGTGAGTTTAAAAGGTAGAGACCAATCTAGAGGTGTGATGATAGGAGCAGAAATCAAAGCACTCTTTAACCTATTAAAGAATTTAAACAATCACTAGTAAAAATAAAAACTACATATTTATTTAACAATTCATACAAGAGTTTAGAAATTTTAGAGAAATCCTTAATATATCTTCTATAAAACCCTGCATGTCCTAAAAGCTTTTAACTCCTTTCACTTTTTGTTGGGGTGGCATCTTTTCAATCATTTCAACCTGGGCTTTGTCAACCTCTATTTTTTTGTGAGAGACCTTGTGACGAAGTATAATTCCTTCTTGCACCATAAAATGATATTTTTCCAATTAAGCATAAGATTGGTCCCTTCGCATCTCTTTAATACATTCTCTATGTTCTATAAGCATTCATCAAAAGTAGAACCATAAATAGTAAAATTATCCATAAATATTTTCATAACAAATTCTACTAAATCAGAAAAATTATCATATGTGAACCTTTAATTTTTCACCATAATATTAAAATTCAATATGTTACGGTTCTAACACAATTTGAATCACTTGAATCGGACGATCTCGAATGGGCCTCTAAAAATTTATTGCACATAATAGGCTAAAAACAGGCCTAGCTGAGCCAACTATAGTGCATAGGTAACCTAAAATCTACCGCGATAGGTAGATTTTCTGCCATAAGCCTTGATTTTTGTACTGTGATGCCTTAATATGATTTCTTTCAATTTTTCCAATTTTAACCCTCTAAAACTCTACAATGGACCCTCCCCACCTCATTTTTATTTTCACCATTCAACCAAACAAACCTAATTGCTAGTTGTCTTACTCTCTCTTTATCTTTTCTTCTTTTAAAGGAAAATGTTCAATCTTCTTTAGTGCGAACTGCCTAAAGAAGTGCTTGGTCAACTTGGAGATTCATTTTCCTTAAGATACCTTGAGTTAGTTGCTTCCTTAGCAAGCTTTTACCCTAACAAATATGGAACTTCGATATGGAAATATCCTAAGGCCACTACCACCAAGGGCATTAAGGAAGGTATGAACTCTAAACTTTGAACCCTCTTTCATTTGACATTTATTTTCAATGGAATGAAATGTTTAGGATCATCATTTCAGCTTTTGAAATGGACCTAAAAAATTGGACTTAATTTGTTGAACTCAAGAATTTAAAAGACCAAATTGGACTTAAAAGTTCGAGTTAAATCACATTCAAGGATAATTTTCACAGTAGGTTGCTTAAACCTAAAATATAATTATTTTAAACCCTGAGTTCACCTTAAAATCATCTTTGAGCTCCGAGTTCGCCTTAAAATCATCTCTGAACCCTGAGTTCACCTTAACATTATTTTTGAACCTCGAGCTTACTTTAAAATCATTTTTGAACCCTGAGTTCACCTTAAAATCATTTCTGAACCTGAGTTTACCTTAAAATCATTTTTGAACTCTGAATTCACCTTGAAATCCTTTTTGTACCCTGAGTTCCACTAAAATTAAAATTTTTCCAAAATTGAACCATGAGTTCCACTAAATTCAATCCTTTTCAAAATTAAACCTTGAGCTCAACCTAAATAAAATTTAGCTTAGACTTAAACATACATAGTTTATGTTAAAGAACCTAAAATTGGACTTAAAACTTAGGTTTTAAAGAGTTAAAATCTAAAATTGGACTTAGACTTCGGTTAGTCTATGTTAGACTAGGAAAACCACAATTTTAGGTCAAGACCAACTATTGTAAAATGGTCAGAACTGCATGGGATTTGATTCTCATTCAAATGAGATATGAAGGCTTTCTTAGAATTTTACTCCAAGTATCAGGTCTACTTTTCCTTAAAACCTTCCTTTGCATTTACTTTATTTTATGAACTTTACTTTGTTTACTTGTTTTCTTTTGGGAAAGGTGGGCTCAACCTAGAATCCATAAAGCTAGAGTTGGGATCCCGTATTTTAGGTTTTTGAAATGTAAAGTTTAATTTAATTTTTTGCGCTTTACTTTATTTTTTGCTATGAATGGATTATATATGGATATATTTTACTTGTTATATCATATGCAAAATGTTATGTCATTCTTGTAATTGTCATATCATAAAATAAATTTTGTACGTTATTATTTAATTAAAAGTCAAACTAGTTTTACTTAAAATAAGCCAAAACCTAGCCCTCGAATCTGTCCTTTGGTTCAAGGCTAGTGATTTTAGCCACGAGATATAATTGGAGTAAACTATTTTTGATTTTTCTTAAATTTTCTCTTTTTTAAAAAACAAATAAATTTAAGCGGCGACTCTTTAAAATAAATTTTAAAATTGAACCAAGCGTAGCTTATGACCACAGAGTGACCTTGACACTTTCGTGAAAGACTTAGCTAAATTTTTGTATTTCAGCTCCCATCCTTTGGAGGGTCGGACTCGATGCTCGAACAGAGCCTCACAACATCATACATCTTTGGAAAGTTTCAAGAGCATTGCCTAACCCAAATGGAATTTGTCAATATGTAAAAGTGTCATAGGGACATATAAAGGTTGTCTTGTCTTGATCTTTGGGTGCTATAGGAATCTGAAAGTAATTTGAATAGCCATAAAATAAATAAATAAAAAAAGGCATTACCTGCAAGATGCTCAAGCATTTAATCAATAAAGGTAAAGGAAAGTGATCTTTGTGAGTTGCAGAGTTTAACTTCATACAATTAATCCACACCCTCCATCCTGTAACTATCCAAATTAATTAATTATTTTTATTTTTACCAATAGTCATCCCTCCTTTTTTAGACACAATATATACATGGCTTACCTATGAACTATTTGAAATTAGATATATAATTTGAGAATCTAATAGTTTTTTAACTTCAACCCTTCCTATTTCTTTGATGTTGGGATTTGGCCTTCTTTGTTGGTCCACCACAGATTTAAAATTATATTCTAATAAAATTCTATGCATGCATGTTGAAGGTCTCAAACCTTGGATGTTAGCTATAGTCCAATCTATTACTATTTTATGATCTCTCAAAATTTCTAAGGGTTCTTCAATTGCTTTTCATCAAGGAAAGTGCATACAATTACAAGTAGAGTTTTATTAGGACCCAGAAATGCATATTTGAAGTTTTTATGTAATGCCTTTAGCTCATGGGTAGAAGCTTGTTCAATAGAGAGCAAAGGAAGTGGTTTACCTTTTCCAAGTTCTTCATATAGTGTGAATGGAACTCTAGGTATTGCATCAAAGCCATGGCATAAGCTATATTATCATCCTCAGGAGTGGAGCTATGGGTGAGGCAAGCTTCAAATGAATCTTCTGAATACTCCAAGTGCATAATATTTAGAAATTTTAGAATTGAATTCTAAAATCTTGGATGTTTAAATTTTTTGTACATCAATTCCAGAGAATGTTGAGCATTTGACTAAAACTTGTTAAGAAAATTATTCTTGTTGCTTGAGAACAAGCAATGATATAAGTTTGGAAAATTTAATAAAGCTATATTTGTATATAATTCCAATGTTATTCTAGTTAAATTTTATAATTTTTATCAATTAAATTTGATCAATTTTGCTTGTAAAAGCTAGAATAATTGTTCTTCAAAGAATGACTTTAAAAGTTGGAAATTGGAGTCTATTTTGGTTAAAAACTGATGAAAGATAAAGACAAAGAGATATAAAACAAAAAGGAAATTGATCAAACTTAGAAATGGAGGAAAATAACTATGCATGGCCATGCAAATTACCTTGCATGCATTTGAAAATTGGCCTGCCACGAAGGAAAAAGAGCAGCCAAAGTCAAGATGGGCTGCGTGGCCATGCAAATCAAGGCACATGACCATGCAATCTAAAAGTGATATTGTCCAAAGGAAAAGAATTCATTGACAGAGTGAAGAAACATTATGCACGACTGTGCAAAACCATATAAATGTTCGTGTATTTGAAAGGCCATTTGGAAGATGCGATTTTACACTTGAAGAAACCCTAATTTCAATCCTATTCCTATTGGGACTTTGTTAAGATTACTACATAAGCAGCCTCCACCCTTTATTCTCAATCATACTTAGTTTGATAAAACTTTTTCTATTTCTTTTGAGCTTTCTTTAGAGATCAAAGAGAAGGCTAACTTTAGAGAGATTCAAGCAACCCAATAGAACTCCTTTCAATTTAAGACCTTTTTTTTGATATTTTTCTTCTCTTCAATTATTGTAGTCAATTTACTTTTAATAAATTGATTTATATTTACTTTTAATTCAGTTTTACTCTATGGTGAACTTCATGTCAATTTAATTCAATTTTCAATCTCTTTGATTATTTTATTATCATTGTGCTTAATGCTTGTGATTATGTAGCCAATAATTGCTTGATTTAAGATAATATATGACGTAGCAAGAGTTCAAGGATAATATTTGTTCAAGGAGAAAATAACCTTAAAGAATTTTTGCTTGGACATAAGAAAAATACTTAGGAGGTTGTTTAAAGATCTTCACTAAAACTTAAAGAGTTGAATTAATTCTTGTGATCACAAGGGTAAATATAAGGATTAATATCAATATTAGTTTTATATCTTGAGAGAGAATGCGACTTAATTTAGGAAGATTCAACTAATAATCAAAGGTAATAAAATTGAATTAATAAGTTAGAAAGACTATAGGAATTCACTTGAAGAAATCTAACCCTGAGTTTTTTAATATAAAAGTTAAATTAACTAAATTTTAATTTAATTAATTTAGTTTTTCATAATCTAAACTTAATATATTTTCCAAATAATAAAAAATTCAATGGTTTTGGCATTTGATTTTGAACCTTCATGGTTATTATATTGCTTGCGATACTGTGCATTTGCAATAGGTTTAGGAATAACACAATAAGTTTTTGCTGCCATTGAACATATTGACCTTTAGATAAATCAATGCCTCTAGTAATCCCATTTTAGCCAAATTAAAATTTTACCTTGATGTTCTTCGATTGAAATAACCCTTAATACTACCTATATGGGGTCGTTATTTTTTGAAAATTTTCTTGTTTTAAAAAGAGGTAGAGCTCAAAATAAGAGAAATAGGGAGTAATAATACTTTAATCCCATAAACACAAAAACCCCTAATAAATAAATAAAGTTTAGGGGAAGTGAGAGAAAGAAACATAAAAAATACCATAATAAAAAAAACACCACAAAACAAAGTTAACAAAAGAAGAATGGAGGAGCGCAACTAATTCAAAGAAGGCCAAGAAGAAACTCTAAAAAATAAAATAGAAGAAGAGCTACAATGAAGACTATGCAATCAAAGTTTTTTAAAAGATGATGAACTTGTGTACAAAGTAACTTAGCATCATATAGCCTCAATCTTATATGACCCCATTACAAGTTTATAAAAGGCCTATTTATTTTTCTTGAGTTAGTGAGGTCTATTAATGGAGAAAGTTTAAATAAACATGCATATGAGATAGGTGATTTTGAAAAAAAAAACTCAACTAAAATCTTGAATGAATGTAGGGGATAGCCTATCTAAAGTGCAATAATTGGTTGCAATTGGCTAATATTTTGAATTAAGGATGAAAGATTGAAGTAAGTGTTATTTCAAAACTTAATTTAGAATTGAATACTAATATTTTGAATGTTTAATTTTCCTATGTCAATTCCTGAGAATGTTGAACATTTGATTAATGTCTGATTTGAAAGAAAATTGTTCTTATTACTCAAAGACAAGTAAATGATCTAAGTTTGGGTGAGTTTGATAAAATTATATTTGTGCATGATTCCAAAGGTTATTCTAGTTGCATTTTTGTAATTTTTATTAAATAAATTTGTTCAATTTTGTTTATGAAAGCTAGAATAATTATTGTTCAAAGTATGGCTTTAAAAGTTGGAAATTGGAGTCTATTTTGGTTGAAAACTGATGAAAGATGAAGACAACGAGATGCAAAACAAAAAGAGGCTAATTAGGCTTAGAAGTAGAGGAAAATAACCATGCATGGCCATGCATTGTATGACTTGCATTTGAAAATCACCCTACCATGAAGGGAGAAGAGTAGTTAGAGTCAAAATGGATTGCACGACCTTGTAAATCAAGGCACACAACCATGCAATTAGTAGTCATACTGTCTAAGAGAAAAGAATTCAAAGATAAAGTGAATAACATTATGGATGGCCATGCAAAATCTTATGCACATCCATGCATGGAAGATGCGATTTTTCTCTTGAAGAAACCCTAATTTCAATCCTATTCCTATTAAGACTATGCAAAGACTACTATTTAAGCAACCTCCATCCATTATTCTCAATCATTCTTAGCTTTATACAAGTTTTCTATTCTTTTTGATCTTTTTTTAGAGAAGAAGGAGAAGGAGGTTAGCTTATAAGAGATTCAAGCCATTCCAAAAGCTCCATTCAATCTAAGTCCTTTTAGTGAATCATTTTAAACTCTTCTTCTCTTTAATTTCTTTAGTCAATTTTATTTCAATTTTTAAGTTCAATTCTTTTTTTAATTTAGTTTTTGTTTCATATGGGTAACTAAAATCCTAAATTGGGGTTAGATTATTTGTTTGATTGTCATAGGTGAACTTCATGATAAGTTAATTCAATTTTTATTCTTCTTAATTATTTTGTTATCGTTGAGCTTAATGCTTGTAATTATCTAGCCAATAATTACTTATTTCAAGATGTTATATGGTGTAGCAAGAGTGAATGCATAATATTAGTTTAAGGAGATAATAACCTTAAGAAATTTTTGCTCAGAGATAGGAAAAATACTTAGGATTGTTTAAAAATATAAACTTTCACAAATCTTAAAGGATTGAACTAATTTTTGTGATTACTAGAGTAGATATAGGAATTAATATCAATATTAGTTTTAGATCTTGGGAGACATTAAAACTTAATTTAGAAAGATTTAACCAATAATGACTAAATTACACTTATCATCCCTCAGAAATACCCGTAGACCCCTAATTTTGAACCAAATATAGTCTGATACTAATTAAAAGAGAGTTAGGTCAAGTCTAAAGGTATAAATAGTCCAAAAAAATTTACAAACTCAAAATTAGTCTGGTACAATATTAAAATCTCAACATATAATAATATAATATTTATTTTATTAATATTAAAAATAATAAAAAAGAAAAAAGAAAAGAAAAATATAACATTTACTTTATTTTTATAATATTTTATAAAAATATAATATCATGCCAATTCATTAGGCTTTGGCCTGCGGCAAATTAGCTTGGCCAATTCGCTACAGGTCGTGCCTGAGGCAAATTCGCCATCCACTAAACCTAATTTGATTTGGTTTATTATTTCCTTAATAAAGAGGGACTCTGTTTTAACCTTGGTTTTAAACCCAATTTACCTATAAATAACATGTTTTTTAATGCTAAACAGAGGACAACAAACAAAGAAAATCTGAAAACCCTAGCAAGTAATCAGAAAACACAAAAGACTATCCACTTTACAAAAGCAAGGCAGTGACTACTGTCTTGGTTGTTGCTCAGCCAGAAATCTAATTTGGTTTAGGCACCAGCTTGGATCAACTCTCTCAATTTGGTGGAGCCTTCAAACTTAGGTATATTTCCCTAACTCAATTTATTCAATCAGTAATTACACTTACCTTTCAAATTATCATCACAATATCTTATCTATCCAAATTTCTTTTTTTTATTTGTTTCACCTAGTAGTTTGAGGTTCAATTTAAATCAATGGTATAATCATCAAAACCCTAATATATTTCCCAAACCCTAATTAGTTTTACAATTTTCAAAACCTTAATATATTTCCTAAAAACTTAATCTATTTTCCTAAATTTCCAAAACCCTAAATAGTTTTCTAAATTCTAAAAACCTTAAATTATTTTTCAAATTCCAAAACCCTAATCCTGTTCTTCCCAATTTCTAAAAATGCCAATTCTCTTTCTAAAACTTTAATCTTGTTTTCCTAAAACCTAAAAATCCCATTTTTTTATCCTTAGAACCTAAAGTTTTAATTTTTCATCATAAAAACCCTAATTTAATTATAAAAATTCTAAAACCCTAATTTGAAGCATAAACCCTAAATTGATATTTTTATTACTTTATTTAAGATTAAAACTTAGATGTGATTGCTTTATGTCTTGAATGGATGATTCATTAATGTTTTAGTTTTATGAATGATTTATTTTTATTTCTCATGATGAATGATTGAATAATTTAATTTATTTAATTTATTATTTTAAAGTTAATTATTTTAGTTTTCAAGATATAAGAGGTATATTTCTACTTTGTGGGTACCTTATTAGTTAGGTTCAATGTAATTTAATTTATTTTGGATTTTGAGATTAATGTAAAGGGCATATTTTCCACTAAATGGTGGGTGCCCTACTTTATTTAGTTTTGGACATTAAACAATTGTTGTAAAGGCATTTTTTCATCATTGGATGAGTGTCTATTTTGATTGTCTATATTTAAATAAAGGTGATGTATGTTTATCTCTTTTATTGTGCATGTAATATGGATGATACTATAATAAGTTAAGAAATTAATAATATTTAGACTTGAAAAGGAGGCCGGTTCCAATGAACCGGCGCTATGGGGGTGCTGGGTCATTCTCACATTCCCCACATGTACCCAACTTTTCAAACCCAATAGGGGATTGGGAATTCCTCAGAAATTATCATCCACCCCTTTCTTTTTCCCAGCCCGTTCAGGTGGTGACTTCATTTTTTCCGAATTTAGGCCCGTGTTCTCTAAGGCCCTGAGCCTAACAGTGCCGAAGTCGCAAGAACCATTCCACATGGGAGTAGGGGTAAAAATTTTCGCTCACAGTGGTGATTCCACTGGGATAGGAGAAGTTGATTCCGTTGGTCTTTATATTATTTTATTCTTTCTTATTATAATATTGTCCATTGTATCATTTAGATTGTATTGTGTGCGTGAGTTGGGATGCCCGTATAACTCGTATTATGTTATGTAAGGGATACCATACTTTCACTCAAGGTTTGGAGATCGATCATGGCATAACCACTCATAGACTTGTAATTTTTGGTATATACTTGCTATGAGAGCCTAAACTTTTTAATCTAAAGACTGAAGCTCATGTAATTGGCCAAGTTATTTTTCTTAGATTTTTACCCCAAATACTTATTGTTTGACTATGATTAATTTATCTTGGTTTAAACCATAACTTATTTGATTTGTTCTTTTTCTAATATGACCTACCTTTGTTGTAAGCTCAAAATAATTTTTTCTTTAAATCTAAAAGACCAAAACTATTTTCAAACTTTTCAAGAAGGTCTTTGGATATGAAAACCTTTCAAGATGGGTCAAAAATCTTTTTCCACCTTATGGCCCAAACTTAAGAGCCAAAGGGCTTTGAAACAAAGTTATCTTTCACTTCATCTAAAACAACAACATTTTCTTAAAAAGAGCTTATAAATATTTAGGTCAATTATGGAAAACTGAAAATCAATTCGTGGGCTTATTTTTGGCATGAATCATTTGTTACTTTTTCAAATGAGAAATCTATTTATGATAAACCTCTTAATTTAGTTTTAATCCAATATAGCATAAAAGCTATTTTAGTTGAGATTCAATGGATTAAAGCCTAATTAATGAGAATTATCATGGACTGACTTCTATGTTAGAAAATATAACTATCGGTTAAAATCGCCTGAGAGAATTTTTTAAAAATAGAATATTCCATATTGATATTTTATTGATCATATACCTAGAAAAGAGACTCGCCATTTGTATGTGGAAGTTATAAGATTCGTGTGTGGAAGTTATAAGATTGTTGTTTATGCATACATGCATACACACATTGCATAACATGTCATTGATCCTTTTTGGCTCACAGACCTGGAGTAAAGAAGTTTAAGAGCGTACGATAACCCAACCTATGCCAGTGACATAGGATCCAGTAGCAACTCAATTAGCATCTCACCAAAAGCAATGGAGCTTGAACAAATTTAAAGGATGGTGGATGACGCCCTCAATGCCAAGAGGAAGAATTGAAGGAGGCTCTGGATGAGACTATAAAGAGCCAACTAGCTGCACTTTTGGGAAACACTGCCGAGGCATCTGCCAGCACTAAGAAGTCGAAGGACAAAGGGAAGGCTAAGGTCAGCGAAGTAGCCTTTGATGATGACAAAGTAGTCATTAATGATGATAATGACTGGGCTCAATACTTTTAAGATCCACAAGATAAGAAGAAAAAGCCAAAGGTTGTGGAAAGATCAGTCATGGAAAAGACTAAAACTTTAGATGTTGAGATGCTGATTACCAATTTGGAAAGGAAGTTTGAAAAGAAGCTGAAAATTGAAGAAATGTCAGAGGTTGACAAGTTGTTTGAACAAGATGAAGAGGTCCCATACAAATTCAAGATGCCTTCCTTTTCCAAGTTTGATGGAACTGGGAATCCTCATCTCCATGTGAAGCAATACATCACTTCTATACAGTTTTCCCAAGCTACTAAGGCTCAGACTCTATGGTACTTTATGCTTTCATTAGACACCATTGTCTAGAGTTGGTTCAACACCTTAGAGGATGGTACTAAAAAGAGCTTGGATTTTTTATACAAGGCTTTCATCCAACAATACGAGTACAATGCAGAGTTGGAGGTCACTTTGATGGAAGTTGAGTCGATAAGGTAGAAATCAAATGAAAACTTTGTTGACTATGTGAAGAGGTGGAGAAACAAGGCCGCATTACTTAAGAAGAGACCTGATGAATCATATCATATTAGGATCATTGTAAGAGGGGTGTTGCCTAGTCTTTGTGAAAGGATGTCTCACTCATCCAAGATTTTAAAGGTCTTCTGCAAGCTGGTTTGCAAATTGAAGAGTGAGAAAGGGAGAAGAACCGCTTTTCGAAAAGGAGGAATGAGAAAGGGAACTACCAGTATGACAATCAAAGCACGCAAAAGGCAGTTGATGTTAATGCCACTGGTCAAAGAGGAAGGAGGCAATTTTAGAATTGGGGAAGCCATTGTCTTGAGTTCTTAATAAACAATAAAAGAAGGGATTGTTACAACCCTTGACTCCTCGCCCTTTGCCAAATCATCTTCCACCTAACTTTGTTGCTAAAGCATTATGCCAATTCCATCAAATGCAAGGGCATGAGACAAATAAAATTTTGAGGTTAAGGCATGAGACCCAAAATTTGATTGATAGTGGGAAGCTACCCGAACCTAACAAACCTAGCACCGAGGACAATCCATTGCCAAGGTTCGATAGAGTACCACCATCGACAACTTTCATGATTGAAAGAGGTTTGTGTGAAAGTTTTGTCATGTCTTCTTTCCATGATGTAGATGGAGAGGCAGCTAAAGAAGAAATGGTGATAAGCAAAATGGAGCAAGTCAAAGTTGAAAAGGAAGTAGCCATTTGTGTTGTGAGCGAGTTTTGGGATTCAACCGATCTTGATGATGATTCTAACTCAAAGAAAGAGGAGTGGACCTGGTCCGAGCCCGAAGAGGATGAGGCAATGAACACACATTATAGTCAGCCTTATGCAAGGCCACCATTGAAGGAAGCAGACACTAATAAGGAGAGGGATGATGAGAAAGAAGCAAAGGAAGATGAAGATGGCACAATCCTTAAGTAATTGAAAAGGACCCAATCAAGTGTTAGCATCTGGGATCTATTAGGTACATCCAAGAAACATCATGAAACTATGGCCAAGGCTTTGGCTAGCATACCAATTTTCACTTCTATAACACCAAATGAGCTAGTTAATTTCATAAAAACTGAAGGAATGATGAAGTGTGAAGATGTCTAGAAGAAGGGCAAAGTTGATATTAGAATGGTATCATTTTCGGATGCAGATTTGCCAGAAGAGGGAAGAGATCACATCCGCCCTCTCTTTATCAAGGTAGAGGTCAAAGGGAAAAGGACTCCATGTATAATGGTTAATGATGGGTCCACTATAAATGTCTTTTCACTTAAAATCTTACTAAAGCTTGCTATGTCAACAAGGGATCTAAGCCCAACCGAGATAACCATTAGGGCTCATGACAATACTAAGAGACATGCTGAAGAGACTTTTAAAGCTATTGTGAAGGT